>OU342704.1:0-9322331 GCA_910589285.2 Mythimna ferrago | reverse complement strand
TTATCATTAAATTTAATTTGATGATGATCGAATAGGGCCATAAAAAATATTAGTAATTTTTACAATTGCAATTAAAGTAATAAATAGATAAATTACTAATATTATTATAATTAAGAATGTTTGATTATTATATAATTTACTTAAATTGATTTTATTTTCATTATTGATAAATAAAATTAATTGATTTAAATTATCTATATCTGAGTTTATAGATAAATTTATTCATGATAAATTATTTATATATATTAATTGGGTTATTATTATTAACATTAATAAAATAAAAAATATTTTTTTAATATTAATTATAAATTTAAATATTTCATTTGAGGCAATTCTTGATACATAAATAAATAAAACTAATAATCCCCCTAAGAAAGTAAGAAATAAAATGTATGCAAATCAATAAGTTTTAATTAACATACCGGTTAATAAGCAAGTTAATAGGGTTTGAATTAAAATTATTAAGCCTATAGATAAAGGATTGTTTAAAAATAATATAAAAAAAGAAATTATTATTATTAATAAAGATAGAGTTAATTTTAAAATTTCAAATCAAAGAATAGTTTAAAAAAAATAATAATTTTGGAGATTATTGATGAAGATATTCTTTTTCTTTGAAGTTTTTAAAGTAAATAACTTAACTTTGATTTACAAGACCAATATTTTTTTTTAAACTATAAAAACAAATGATAATTTTAAATATGTGAATTATTTTTATTTTGATATTTATTGTAGGAAATTTAATTTTTATTTCTAAACATAAACATTTAATAATTGTTTTGCTTAGATTAGAATTTATTGTTTTAAGAATTTTTTTTTTTATGTTAATTTATTTAATTTTTATTGATTATGATATATATATATTAATAGTATTTTTGGTTTTTTCTGTTTGTGAGGGGGCATTAGGATTATCAATTTTAGTTTCTATAATTCGAACTCATGGAAATGATTATTTTCAAAGATTTAATTTATTATAAATAAATAGTATAATATATATATATATATAAATAAAATGATAAAATTTTTAATTATAATAATTTTTATAGTACCTATATGTTTTATGAAAAATATATTTTGAATGGTTCAAATAATTTTATTTTTAATGATGTTTTTATTTATAAATTTAGGTATAAGATTAAATTTATTTTGTAATATAAGATATATAATATCATGTGATATTATATCTTATGGTTTAATTATATTAAGAATTTGAATTTCTATTTTGATAATTATAGCTAGTGAAAATTTAAATAAAATAGGTTTTTATGTAGGTTTTTTTTTATTTAATGTTCTTTTTTTATTAATTATATTATATATAACTTTTAGAACAATAAATATATTCATATTTTATTTATTTTTTGAGGGAAGATTAATTCCTACTTTATTATTAATTATTGGTTGGGGTTATCAACCTGAGCGTATTCAAGCTGGTATGTATTTATTGTTTTACACTTTATTTGTATCATTACCTTTATTAATTGGAATTTTTTATATTTTTAGTGAAACATATTGTATAATAATTTATTTTTTAAAATTTTTTAATATAAATTTTTATATTCTATATTTTTCAATGATTTTAGCATTTTTAGTAAAAATACCAATGTATTTTGTTCATTTATGATTACCTAAAGCCCATGTTGAAGCTCCTGTTTCTGGATCTATAATTTTAGCTGGGATTATGTTAAAATTAGGAGGTTATGGTTTATTGCGTTTATTAGTTTTTATACAAGAAATTAATTTAAAATTAAATTATTTGAGAATTATTATTAGTTTAATTGGGGGGTTCTATATTAGATTAAAATGTTTTTGTCAAGTAGATATTAAATCATTAATTGCTTATTCTTCTGTTGCTCACATAAGTATTGTAATTAGAGGAATTATAATTATAAATTATTGAGGATTTGTTGGATCTTATATTTTAATAATTGGTCATGGATTATGTTCATCTGGAATGTTTTGTTTAGCTAATATTAGTTATGAACGTTTACATAGACGAAGATTATATATTAATAAAGGGATAATAAATTTTATACCTTCTATAAGATTGTGGTGATTTTTATTAATATCTTCTAATATGGCTGCTCCTCCTAGATTAAATTTAATGGGTGAAATTAGTTTAATTAATAGATTAATAAGATGATCATGAATTTCTATATTATTACTAATATTAATTTCTTTTTTTAGAGCTGGTTATAGTTTATATTTATATTCTTTTATTCAACATGGAAAGTATTATTCAGGTATTTATAGATATTATATAGGAGTTTCTCGTGAATATTTAATATTAATATTACATTGATTACCTTTAAATATTTTAGTTTTAAAAATTGATTATAGAATAATTTGATTTTATTTAAATAATTTAAATTAAAATATTGATTTGTGGTGTCAAAAATATGAATAAATTCATTTTAAATTATTAATAATATAAAATATTCAATTTGTTTTATTTCTTTTGTTTTTTTATTTATAATAAGAATAATTAATTTTTTATTTATGATTTATTTTATCATAAATAATATAGTTATTTTGATGGAATGAGAAGTTATTTCTTTTAATTCGGTATCGATTATTATATCTATTTTATTAGATTGAATGTCTTTATTATTTATAATGTTTGTTTTTTTAATTTCTTCTGTTGTTATTTATTATAGAAAAAGATATATGAGATCTGAATTAAATTTAATGCGATTTATTATTTTAGTTTTATTATTTGTTTTTTCAATGATATTATTAATTATTAGTCCTAATGTTGTTAGAATTTTATTGGGTTGAGATGGCTTAGGTTTAGTTTCTTATTGTTTAGTAGTTTATTATCAAAATTTAAAATCTTATAATGCAGGAATATTAACAGCTTTAAGAAATCGTATTGGGGATGTTTTTATTTTAATAGTAATTGCTTGAATAATAAATTATGGTAGTTGAAATTATATTTTTTATTTAGAATTTATAAATAATGATTGAGAAATAAATATAATTGGAAGATTAATTATTATAGCTGCAATAACAAAAAGAGCTCAAATTCCTTTTAGTTCTTGATTACCCGCTGCTATAGCTGCTCCTACACCTGTGTCTGCATTAGTTCATTCTTCGACTTTAGTAACAGCTGGTGTATATTTATTAATTCGATTTAATATAATATTACTTGATATATTTTTTTTAAAATTATTATTATTATTATCAGGTTTAACAATATTTATAGCTGGTATTTCAGCTAATTATGAATTTGACTTGAAAAAAATTATTGCTTTATCTACTTTAAGACAATTAGGTTTAATAATAAGAATTAGTATGGGTTTACCTGATTTAGCTTTTTTTCATTTATTGACTCATGCAATATTTAAAGCTTTATTATTTATGTGTGCTGGTGTAATTATTCATATAATAAATGATATACAAGATATTCGTTTTTATAGGGGGAATTAGTTTATTTATTCCAATGACTTCATTGTGTATAAATATTTCTAATTTAGCATTATGTGGAATTCCTTTTTTAGCTGGATTTTATTCTAAGGATTTAATTTTAGAGTTGGTTAGATTTAGAAATTTAAATTTAAGAATTTTTTTTTTATATTATTTTTCTACTGGGTTAACAATATTTTATACTTTTCGTTTGGTAATATATTTAATAGTAAATGATTATAATTTAATAAGAATTTATAATTTATATGATGAAGATTATATTATATTAAAAAGAATGTTAATTTTATTATTTATAAGAGTTATTAGAGGTAGATTTTTAAGATGATTAATTTTTTCTTATCCTTATATAATTTTATCTACCTTTTAATTTGAAAATAATGGTTATTTATATTAGTTTAATTGGGGGAATTTCAGGTTATTTAATTAGAAATATAAGAATTTATTCTGTGAATAAATTTATTATAACTTATAATTTAAGAAATTTTTTATGTTTAATGTGATTTATACCTAATTTATCAACTTATGGTTTAAGATATTATTTTTTAAATTTTGGTCAAAATTTATTAAAAAAATATTGATTTAGGGTGAAGAGAATTGTATAGAGGGTTTGGTATAGTTGAAATTTTAAAAAAATATTCTGTTTTTTATAATATTTATCAAATAAATAATTTTAAAATTTATTTATTTAGATTTATTATTTGAATAATAATGATTTTATTTATATTATTATTATTTAGAAATTAATTTAAATAGCTTATGAACTATAGAGCATAATATTGAAGATATTAAGGAGATATAATTATCTTTAAATATAATTTATTGTAATAAATTATTTATAAAAATTAGTTATTTTATTTTTACAATGAAAATGTAAAGTTTTAATTTAAACTATATAAATAAGAAATATTAATGGAATTTAACCACTAAAAATTAAGTTAGCAGCTTAATTTTAATCTTTATATTCCAATTTAATTGGAATTTTATAATTCAATATTATCATTAACAGTGATATACCTCTTTTTGGTTTCAATTAATATATTCAATAATAAATAAGGAGTTTATTTAACTCTTTCTTTTAAGTCGAAATTAAATGCAAAATTGCTTCTTATTTTAAGATAAATTATAAAATATAATATTTTTTGAATGCAAATCAAATGTTTTTTTTAAACTATAATCCTTTTAATTTGTTCAATTTAATATATTTTGATTTCATTCATGATATAATCCAATTAATAGAATTATAATAAAAAAAAATCTAATTTTTGTTCAAAAAATAAAATTTACCAATTTATATAGTGGAATAATTGGAAAGATAAGAGCAATTTCTACATCAAAAATTAAAAAAATTACAGTAATTAAAAAAAAAATGTAAAGAAAAAGGTATTCGGGCTGAAGATTTAGGATCAAATCCACATTCAAATGGAGAACATTTTTCTCGATCTGAGAATGTTTTTTTTGATAAAATAATAGATAGAAATATTATAATATTAGAAATTAATATAATAATTAAAAAAATATTTATTATTAAAATAATTATTTATATTAAAATTTTTAAACTTTTTGATTGGAAGTCAAATATACTAAATATATTATATAAATAATTAATTTCCCCATCAATAAATTGAAATATAAAGGAATAATCAAACTACATCAACAAAATGTCAATATCAAGCTGCTGCTTCAAATCCAAAATGATGATTACTAGAAAAATGGTTGTTTAAATGACGAATTATGCAAATTAAAAGAAATAATGTTCCAATAATTACATGTAAACCATGAAATCCTGTTGCTATAAAGAATGTTGATCCGTAAACTCTGTCAGCAATAGTAAAAGGTGCTTCTAAATATTCATATGCTTGTAGAATTGTGAAATAAATTCCTAAGATAATGGTAATAAATAAACCTTGAGTTATTTGAGAATTATTATTTTCTATAATAGCGTGATGAGCTCAAGTAACAGATACTCCTGAACTAATTAAAATAATTGTGTTTAATAAAGGAATTTGAAAGGGGTTAAAAGGAACAATTCTAGTTGGGGGTCAAATAGCTCCAATTTCAATATTAGGTGCTAATCTTCTATGAAAAAACGCCCAAAAAAAAGAAATAAAAAAAAAAATTTCAGAAACAATAAATAAAATTATTCCTCATCGAAGTCCTTTAGTAACTAAAATTGTATGTTTACCTTGTAAAGTTCCTTCACGACAAATATCTCGTCATCATTGATATATTGTTATGATAATAATTAAATATCCTAAGATTAATAAATTTATATTAAAATTATGGAATCATTTTACTATTCCTGTTACAAGAACTATAACTCCAATAGCCCCTGTTAAAGGTCATGGTCTATAATCTACTAAGTGAAATGGATGATTAAAATTTGTTTTCATTAATTTACTTCTCTAGAATATAAAGTTCTTAAAATTGCAATAACATAAGATTGAATAATAGCTACTGCTGATTCTAAAATTAATAATAAAATTTGAGTAATTACTAAAATAATAATTAAATAATTAGGTATAGTAGATCCTGTTCCTCTTAATAAAGTTATTAAAAGATGTCCTGCAATTATATTAGCAGTTAAACGTACAGCTAAAGTTCCAGGACGAATAATATTACTAATTGTTTCAATTAAAACTATAAATGGTATTAAAATAGATGGGGTTCCTTGAGGAATTATATGAATAAATATGTGTTGTGAATTATTAATTCACCCATAAATTATAAATCTTAATCATAAAGGTAAAGAAATAGATAAAGATAATGTTAAATGACTTGTTCTAGTAAAAATATAAGGAAATAAACCTAAAAAATTATTAAATAAAATAAATGAAAATATTGAAATAAAAATAAAAGTGGATCCTTGAAAATAATTATTTTTTAATAAAGTTTTAAATTCATTATGAAGTTTTAATAAAATAAAATTTCATAAATAGAAATGACGATTAGGAATTAATCAAAATGAATAAGGAATAAATATAATTCCTAAAATTGTTCTAATTCAATTAAAAGAAATATTGAATAAATTAGTTGAGGGGTCAAAAATTGAAAATAAATTACTTATCATTTTCAATTAAAATTTTTAAGTTTAATATTAAAATTATTTTTATTTGAGATTTTTTTTTCGAAAATATAATAATTTATAACATTAAAAATTAAATAAATTAATAAAAAAAAAAAAAAAGAAATTAATCAATTAATAGGTATTATTTGAGGGATAAAAGAATATTACATAAGTAATAACTTAAATTTGACATATTTATGTTATAGTTTAACTAATTCTTTGTAAATAAATATTTCATTAGAAGTAAATGCTAATTTACTATAAAATGGTTTAAGAGACCAGTACTTGCTTTCAGTCATCTAATGAGGAATAATTATTAATTCAATTAATAAAATTTTTAATTGAAATTCTTTCAATTACAATAGGTATAAAACTATGATTAGCTCCACAAATTTCTGAACATTGTCCGAAAAAAATACCTGGACGGTTAATAAAAAAATTAGTTTGATTTAAACGTCCTGGATTAGCATCTACTTTTACTCCTAAAGAGGGAATAGTTCAAGAATGAATTACATCTGTAGCAGTAACTAAAATTCGAATTTGATTATTTATTGGTAAAATAATTCGATTATCAACATCTAATAGTCGAAAATCTCTGGAATTAAGTTCATTAGAGGGGATTATATATGAATCAAATTCGATATTATGAAAATCTGAATATTCATATCTTCAGTATCATTGATGTCCGATAGATTTTAAGGTAATTAATGGATTATTTAATTCATCTAATAAATATAGTAAACGTAAAGAAGGAAGAGCAATAAAAATTAAAGTAATTGCTGGTAAAATAGTTCAAATTAATTCAATTATTTGACCCTCTAATAAAAATCGATTAATATATTTATTAAATAATAATCTTGATATTAAATATCCTACTAAAATTGTAATTATAATAAGAATAATTAAGGTGTGATCATGAAAAAAAATAATTTGTTCTATTAAAGGAGATGCTCTATTTTGTAAATTAAGGTTAGATCATGTTGCAATTTCTAAAAAAAGGATATTCCTTTATAAATGGGGTTTAAATCCATTACATATAATCTGCCATATTAGAAGAAGTTTCTTAAAATAGGTAATTCGTTATATGAATGTTCTGCGGGGGGTAGATTTTGATATCATTCAATTGATGATGATAAATTTAAAGAAAATAAAGCAATACGTTGATTAATTAATGATTCTCAGATAATAATTAATATAAATATAATAGCCAATAAAGAAATATAAGAACCTAAAGAGGAAATAATATTTCAAGAAATATAAGAATCGGGATAATCTGAGTATCGTCGAGGTATACCTGCTAAACCTAAAAAATGTTGAGGGAAAAAAGTTAAATTTACTCCAATAAATATTACAAAAAATTGAATTTTTAAAAGATAAGGGTTTAAAGATAATCCTGTGAATAGAGGATATCAATGAATAAAACCCCCTAAAATGGCAAATACAGCTCCCATAGATAATACATAGTGAAAATGGGCAACTACATAATAAGTATCATGAAGAGTAATATCAATTGATGAATTTGATAAAATTACTCCTGTTAATCCCCCAACAGTAAATAAAAATACAAATCCTAATCTTCATAAAATAGATGGAGAATAATTAATTTGAGTTCCATGAAAGGTTGCTAATCAACTAAAAATTTTAATACCGGTTGGTACGGCAATAATTATAGTTGCTGATGTAAAATAGGCTCGAGTATCAATATCTATTCCTACGGTGAATATGTGATGAGCTCAAACAATAAATCCTAATAATCCAATAGCTAATATTGCATAGATTATACCTAAACATCCGAATGTTTCCTTTTTTCCTCTTTCTTGGGAAATAATGTGAGAAATTATCCCAAATCCTGGTAAAATTAAAATATAAACTTCTGGATGCCCAAAAAATCAAAATAAATGTTGATATAAAATTGGATCTCCTCCTCCTGCAGGGTCAAAAAAAGATGTATTAAGATTACGATCTGTTAAAAGTATTGTGATAGCTCCAGCTAATACAGGTAAAGATAATAGTAGTAAGAATGCAGTAATTCCTACAGCTCAAATAAATAGAGGTATTTGATCAAAAGATAAACTGTTTAATCGTATGTTAATGATTGTAGTAATAAAATTAATAGCCCCTAAAATAGAAGAAATTCCTGCAAGATGAAGGGAAAAAATGGCTAAGTCTACAGAACTACCTCCATGGGCAATATTTGATGAAAGGGGGGGGTATACCGTTCATCCTGTTCCAGCTCCATTTTCTACAATTCTACTTGAAATTAATAAAGTTAATGAAGGTGGAAGTAGTCAAAAACTTATATTATTTATTCGAGGAAATGCTATATCAGGTGCTCCTAATATTAAAGGAACAAGTCAATTACCAAATCCTCCAATTATAATAGGTATAACTATAAAAAAAATTATAATAAAAGCATGTGCTGTTACAATAGTATTATAAATTTGATCATCTCCGATTAAAGATCCAGGGGTTCCTAATTCAGCTCGAATTAGTAATCTTAATGAAGTTCCAACTATACCAGCTCAAATACCAAAAATGAAATATAATGTACCAATATCTTTATGATTTGTTGAATAAAGTCATTTTCGCTAAATAAAATGGCTGAGTTTAAGCGATAAATTGTAAATTTATTTACGAGAATAATTCTCTTTTATTATATTTATGGGCTTTATATTCATATATGATATAAAATTGCAAATTTTAAGGTGTAGAAATTTCTATTAAGGCTTAAAGAATAATTTCTTTATAAATAATTTTGAAGATTATTAGTTTGATTTAACTTAAAACCTTAATAAAAAAAAAAAGTTCTAAAAATTATTCCAAATAAAGAAATAAATGAGAAAAAATTAATTAATAAAAAATAATTATTTTTAATGAAAATTTTAAATCATTTTATTTTTAAATAATTAAATATTAGAGCAGAATATCTAATACGAATATAAAAAAATAATATGATTAATCTTATTATAATAAAAATAAAAGTTAATATATATATGTTATTATTAATTAAAAAATTAATAATAATTCATTTAGGGAAAAATCCAATGAAAGGGGGGAGTCCCCCTAATGAAAGGAAATTAATTAATAAATTAATTTTAATAAAAAAGTTTATATTATTAATAAATAATTGGTTAATAAAATATATATTTAAAATATAAAATAAAAAACATATAATTCTAATTATAAATGAATATATAAAAATATAAAAAAATCATAAAGTTTCACTAATTATAATTGATGAAAGTATTCATCCTAAATTATTAATGGAAGAAAAGGCTATTAATTTACGTAATGAAGTTTGATTTAACCCCCCAATAGCTCCAATTATAATATTTATAATAATAATAATAATAATAAAATTATTATTTAAATAATAAGATAAAATAATTATTGGGGTAATTTTTTGTCAAGTTATTAAAATAAAATTATTTATTCATGATAAACCTTCTACAATATTGGGGAATCAAAAATGGAAGGGGGTTCTTCCTATTTTTATAAGTATAGATGAGTTTATTATGATAGAAATAAAGTTATTTATTTCAAAATTTTTTATAAAGGTTATTTTAATTAAAATTGAGAATAAGAAATTAATTGAGGCAATAGATTGAGTTAAAAAATATTTTAATGATGCTTCAGTAGATAATAAATTATTTGAATTAGAAATTAGGGGGATAAATCTTAAAAGATTAATTTCTAAACCAATTCAACATCCAAATCATGAATTAGAGGAAATTGAAATTAAAGTTCTAAAAAATAATATAAAATAAAAAAATATTTTGTTAGAATTAAATAAAAAAAAAATTTAAAATAAGAAATTATTTCTTTTAAGAATTAAAAATTCAAATATTATATTTTAGTGTATGATGCACCGTAGTTTTTGATACTATTAGGTATAGTTTAATTCTATAAAATATAATAAAGGTAAAAATTTACTTAATTTATCCTATCAGAATAATCCTTTAATCAGGCACTTTATTTTTAAAAAAAAGGGATTCCTTTATAGTTGGGGTATGAACCCAAAAGCTTAATTTAGCTTATTTTTAATTTTATTTTTTTTTATTTATATGCAAATTTATTAAAAATGGTTTAATGCTAAATTTAAAAGAAATTAATTTATTATATATATATATATATATATTAAAAATTTAATATATTAATATATATATATATATAATAAATTATTAAAAAATTAAAATTAATTATATTAATATATTATAATTTGAATGAATATTAATTGTTTACCTCTTGAATTTTATTTTCAATATAAATATTATGAAAAGAAAGAAAAGAAATTATTAAAAATTTAATAACTTATATTAAATATTTTAATATAAAAAAAAAAAAAAAAAAATCTATTCATAAAAATTTACATATAAATAAATTTTTTATGGTTTTAAAAATTTATTTTAAATTTATTTTACATATAAATTTTAGTGTTAAATTTAATTTATTTTAATAATAATTTATGTTTTAATAGTAGTAATTAATATTAAATTATTTAAGAAATTAAGATTTAGTAATATTTTAATTAATAACAAATTTTGTGCCAGCAGTTGCGGTTATACAAAAATTAAATTAAATTTTATTAGTAATTAATTAATAAATTTGAATTATTTATAATAAAAATTTTAAATTATTAGGTGAAATTTTAATTTAATGAAATTTTATATTTTAATTATGATTTAATAAATTTTATAATAAACTAGGATTAGATACCCTATTATTAAAATTTAAAATTAAGATACTAAAATAGTAAATAATTATTTATTGAAACTTAAATAATTTGGCGGTATTTTAGTTCATTTAGAGGAATCTGTTTAATAATTGATAATCCACGAATAAATTTACTTAATTTATAATTTTGTATATCGTTGTTAAAAAAATATTTTTTAATAAAATTAATATTTAATAATTATAATAAAAATTTAGATCAGATCAAGATGCAGATTATAATTAAGAATATAATGGATTACAATAAATTTATTTATATGAATATTAATTTGTAATAATTAATTGAAAGTGGATTTAAATGTAATTTTATTTAGTTTATTAAAATGATTATATATTAAAATATGTACATATTGCCCGTCGCTTTCATATAATAAAATTGAAATAAGTCGTAACAAAGTAGAGGTACTGGAAAGTGTTTCTAGAAAGAACAAATTAGAGCTTGAATATAAAGTATTTCATTTACATTGAAAAGATATTAAAAATTAATTGATTTGAGGGGTTAAATTAATTAATTAATTTTATTAAAATAATTTTTAAGTAAAAAATATTTTGGGGGGTTAAAGTATTTTTTATAGAAAAAATTAAATAATTTATAGTAAATTAGTATTGTAAAAGAATTTTGAAATAAATGAAATAATAAATTGAGTGTAAGTAATTTTAGTTTAGTGTATCTTGTGTATCAGAGTTTATTAATAAATATTTTTGGGGAAAAAAATCTCGAATTTAAAAGAGATAATTAATTAATAAAGTTATTGTAGCATAAATATTTTTCATAATTAATTTGAAATGAAATGTTAATCGTTTTTAAATATATCTAGTTTTTTTAGAAAAAAATTTAATTTTTTATTTTTTTAATAAATAAATTACTTGATTAATTTATTTAGTTAAATAATTTTATATTTTAAGGGATAAGCTTTAATTTAGATTAATATAAATATTTTAAAAATATTAAAACTTTTATAATTTATATTGTTAAAAAATTTTAATTTATTATAAATAATTTTGTTAAAAATAAAATTTAAAAAAATTTTATTTTTTTATAAAAAAAAAATTTTTAATTTTATTAAATTTGATATAATGATAAAATTAGTATATAATATATAATTAATATATAAAATTATTATTTTTAAGTGAGTTAATTAAAAGGAATTCGGCAAATTTTAATATTCACTTGTTTATCAAAAACATGTCTTTTTGAAAATAATATAAAGTCTAATCTGCCCACTGATAAAAATTAAAGGGCTGCAGTAATTTGACTGTACAAAGGTAGCATAATCATTAGTCATTTAATTGATGACTTGTATGAAAGATTGGATGAGATATTAACTGTCTCTTAATTATAAATAGAATTTAATTTTTTAATTAAAAAGTTAAAATATTTTAAAAAGACGAGAAGACCCTATAGAGTTTTATAATTTTATTAATTAAGATTATTTAAATAAAAATTATAAGTTAAAATTATTAAAATTATTTTGTTGGGGTGACAGAAAAATAAATTTAACTTTTTTTTAATATTAAACATATATAAGTGAGAATATTGATCCAATAATATTGATTATAAGAAAAAATTACCTTAGGGATAACAGCGTAATTTTTTTTTTTAGTTCATATAAAAAAAAGAGTTTGCGACCTCGATGTTGGATTAAGATAAAATTTAAATGCAGAAGTTTAAAATTTTGATCTGTTCGATCATTAAAATCTTACATGATCTGAGTTCAAACCGGTGTAAGCCAGGTTGGTTTCTATCTTTTATAAATTAAAATATTTTAGTACGAAAGGATTAAATATTTAAATTAAATTTATATTAAAGAATTTTATTAATTTTAATTTAAAAAATGAATTAATATAATATATATATATATATACTATTTTGACAGAAAAATGTGGTGATTTTAGAAGTCATTAATATATAATTAAATTATATAGATAGTATTGTATATATTTGATATTTATTTAATTACAATTGGATTATTAATTTTAGTTATTGGAGTATTAGTAGGGGTAGCATACTTAACTTTATTAGAACGTAAAGTTTTGGGTTATATTCAGATTCGGAAAGGTCCTAATAAAGTTGGGTTTTTAGGTATTTTACAACCTTTTTCTGATGCTATTAAATTATTTACTAAAGAACAAACTTACCCTAATTTTTCTAATTATATTTGTTATTATTTTTCTCCTATTATTAGATTTATTTTATCTTTAATAATTTGATTATTAATTCCTTATTATTTTAATTTAATTAGATTTAATTTGGGAATTTTATTTTTTTTATGTTGTACTAGATTGGGGGTTTATACTGTGATAGTAGCTGGATGATCTTCTAATTCAAATTATGCTTTATTAGGGGGGTTACGATCTGTAGCTCAAACTATTTCTTATGAAGTTAGATTAGCTTTGATTTTAATATCTAGAATTATTATAATTATGGATTTTAATTTATTAAAATTTTTTTATTATCAGGAGTATATTTGATTTTTATTTTTAATATTTCCTTTAAGATTGTGTTGAATAAGATCTAGTTTAGCTGAGACTAATCGAACACCTTTTGATTTTGCTGAGGGGGAAAGAGAATTAGTTTCTGGGTTTAATATTGAATATAGAAGAGGTGGATTTGCTTTAATTTTTTTAGCAGAATATTCTAGAATTTTGTTTATAAGAATATTATTTGTTTTGTTATATTTAGGTGGTTTTAATTTAAGATTTTTATTTTATTTTAAATTAAGATTTATTTCTTTTTTATTTATTTGGGTTCGTGGTACATTACCACGTTATCGATATGATAAGTTAATATATTTAGCTTGAAAAAGATATTTACCAGTTTCTTTAAATTTTTTATTATTTTTCTTAGGTATTAAAATTTTATTAATATAATTTAATTTTTTTTAGTATAAATTAATAGAAAATAATTCTTTCTTAAGTTTTCAAAACAAATGCTTATTTCAAGCTCATTAATTATTAGTTGAATAAAAGATTATCTCAATATTTATTAATAAATGGATTAATAATAAAGTAGGAAAAATAGAAAATTGTTAATAATTGTCCTGTAATAATAAAAGGGTCTTCTACTGGTCGGGCTCCAATTCAAGTTAATAAGATAACAATTGTTACTATTGATCAAAATAAAATTTGATTGATAGGATAAAATTGAATTCCTTGAATTTTTTTATTAAATGTGAATGGTAGAATGATTAAAATTAAGATTGATATTACTAAGGCAATTACCCCTCCTAGTTTATTAGGGATTGATCGTAAAATTGCATAAGCAAATAAAAAGTATCATTCTGGTTGAATATGAACTGGGGTAACTAAAGGATTAGCTGGGATAAAATTATCAGGATCTCCCAATAAATATGGGTTAGTTAATGTTAAAATGGTTAATAAAAATAATAAGATAATAAATCCGATTAAGTCTTTAAATGTAAAAAAGGGGTGAAAGGGGATTTTGTCTAAATTTCTATTTAAACCTAGGGGGTTATTTGATCCTGTTTGATGTAGAAATAATAAATGAATTATTGTTATTATTAAAACAATAAAGGGTAATAAAAAGTGAAATGTATAAAATCGAGTTAAAGTTGCATTATCTACTGCAAATCCACCTCAAATTCAAGTTACAATTTTTACTCCTAAAGAGGGAATAGCTGATAAAAGATTTGTAATAACTGTTGCTCCTCAAAATGATATTTGACCTCAAGGTAAAACATATCCTATAAATGCTGTTGCTATTAATAAAAATAAAATAATTACACCCACTATTCATGTGTATTTTAAATTAAAGGATTCATAATAAATTCCTCGTCCAATATGAAGATAAATACAAATAAAAAAAAAAGAAGCTCCATTAGCATGAAGGGTGCGAATTAATCATCCATAGTTTACATTTCGGCAAATATAGTTAACTCTATAAAATGCTATTTCAATATTTGCTGTATAATATATTGTTAAAAATAATCCTGTTAAAATTTGGGTAATTAAACATAGGGCTAATAATGATCCAAAATTTCATCAAGCTGAAATATTTGATGGAGATGGTAAATCAATTAATGATCCATTAATAATTTTTAAAATAGGGTGAGTTTTTCGAATAGTAATAAATTTATTTATCATTAAATTTAATTTGATGATGATCGAATAGGGCCATAAAAAATATTAGTAATTTTTACAATTGCAATTAAAGTAATAAATAGATAAATTACTAATATTATTATAATTAAGAATGTTTGATTATTATATAATTTACTTAAATTGATTTTATTTTCATTATTGATAAATAAAATTAATTGATTTAAATTATCTATATCTGAGTTTATAGATAAATTTATTCATGATAAATTATTTATATATATTAATTGGGTTATTATTATTAACATTAATAAAATAAAAAATATTTTTTTAATATTAATTATAAATTTAAATATTTCATTTGAGGCAATTCTTGATACATAAATAAATAAAACTAATAATCCCCCTAAGAAAGTAAGAAATAAAATGTATGCAAATCAATAAGTTTTAATTAACATACCGGTTAATAAGCAAGTTAATAGGGTTTGAATTAAAATTATTAAGCCTATAGATAAAGGATTGTTTAAAAATAATATAAAAAAAGAAATTATTATTATTAATAAAGATAGAGTTAATTTTAAAATTTCAAATCAAAGAATAGTTTAAAAAAAATAATAATTTTGGAGATTATTGATGAAGATATTCTTTTTCTTTGAAGTTTTTAAAGTAAATAACTTAACTTTGATTTACAAGACCAATATTTTTTTTAAACTATAAAAACAAATGATAATTTTAAATATGTGAATTATTTTTATTTTGATATTTATTGTAGGAAATTTAATTTTTATTTCTAAACATAAACATTTAATAATTGTTTTGCTTAGATTAGAATTTATTGTTTTAAGAATTTTTTTTTTTATGTTAATTTATTTAATTTTTATTGATTATGATATATATATATTAATAGTATTTTTGGTTTTTTCTGTTTGTGAGGGGGCATTAGGATTATCAATTTTAGTTTCTATAATTCGAACTCATGGAAATGATTATTTTCAAAGATTTAATTTATTATAAATAAATAGTATAATATATATATATATATATATATATAAATAAAATGATAAAATTTTTAATTATAATAATTTTTATAGTACCTATATGTTTTATGAAAAATATATTTTGAATGGTTCAAATAATTTTATTTTTAATGATGTTTTTATTTATAAATTTAGGTGTAAGATTAAATTTATTTTGTAATATAAGATATATAATATCATGTGATATTATATCTTATGGTTTAATTATATTAAGAATTTGAATTTCTATTTTGATAATTATAGCTAGTGAAAATTTAAATAAAATAGGTTTTTATGTAGGTTTTTTTTTATTTAATGTTCTTTTTTTATTAATTATATTATATATAACTTTTAGAACAATAAATATATTCATATTTTATTTATTTTTTGAGGGAAGATTAATTCCTACTTTATTATTAATTATTGGTTGGGGTTATCAACCTGAGCGTATTCAAGCTGGTATGTATTTATTGTTTTACACTTTATTTGTATCATTACCTTTATTAATTGGAATTTTTTATATTTTTAGTGAAACATATTGTATAATAATTTATTTTTTAAAATTTTTTAATATAAATTTTTATATTCTATATTTTTCAATGATTTTAGCATTTTTAGTAAAAATACCAATGTATTTTGTTCATTTATGATTACCTAAAGCCCATGTTGAAGCTCCTGTTTCTGGATCTATAATTTTAGCTGGGATTATGTTAAAATTAGGAGGTTATGGTTTATTGCGTTTATTAGTTTTTATACAAGAAATTAATTTAAAATTAAATTATTTGAGAATTATTATTAGTTTAATTGGGGGGTTCTATATTAGATTAAAATGTTTTTGTCAAGTAGATATTAAATCATTAATTGCTTATTCTTCTGTTGCTCACATAAGTATTGTAATTAGAGGAATTATAATTATAAATTATTGAGGATTTGTTGGATCTTATATTTTAATAATTGGTCATGGATTATGTTCATCTGGAATGTTTTGTTTAGCTAATATTAGTTATGAACGTTTACATAGACGAAGATTATATATTAATAAAGGGATAATAAATTTTATACCTTCTATAAGATTGTGGTGATTTTTATTAATATCTTCTAATATGGCTGCTCCTCCTAGATTAAATTTAATGGGTGAAATTAGTTTAATTAATAGATTAATAAGATGATCATGAATTTCTATATTATTACTAATATTAATTTCTTTTTTTAGAGCTGGTTATAGTTTATATTTATATTCTTTTATTCAACATGGAAAGTATTATTCAGGTATTTATAGATATTATATAGGAGTTTCTCGTGAATATTTAATATTAATATTACATTGATTACCTTTAAATATTTTAGTTTTAAAAATTGATTATAGAATAATTTGATTTTATTTAAATAATTTAAATTAAAATATTGATTTGTGGTGTCAAAAATATGAATAAATTCATTTTAAATTATTAATAATATAAAATATTCAATTTGTTTTATTTCTTTTGTTTTTTTATTTATAATAAGAATAATTAATTTTTTATTTATGATTTATTTTATCATAAATAATATAGTTATTTTGATGGAATGAGAAGTTATTTCTTTTAATTCGGTATCGATTATTATATCTATTTTATTAGATTGAATGTCTTTATTATTTATAATGTTTGTTTTTTTAATTTCTTCTGTTGTTATTTATTATAGAAAAAGATATATGAGATCTGAATTAAATTTAATACGATTTATTATTTTAGTTTTATTATTTGTTTTTTCAATGATATTATTAATTATTAGTCCTAATGTTGTTAGAATTTTATTGGGTTGAGATGGCTTAGGTTTAGTTTCTTATTGTTTAGTAGTTTATTATCAAAATTTAAAATCTTATAATGCAGGAATATTAACAGCTTTAAGAAATCGTATTGGGGATGTTTTTATTTTAATAGTAATTGCTTGAATAATAAATTATGGTAGTTGAAATTATATTTTTTATTTAGAATTTATAAATAATGATTGAGAAATAAATATAATTGGAAGATTAATTATTATAGCTGCAATAACAAAAAGAGCTCAAATTCCTTTTAGTTCTTGATTACCCGCTGCTATAGCTGCTCCTACACCTGTGTCTGCATTAGTTCATTCTTCGACTTTAGTAACAGCTGGTGTATATTTATTAATTCGATTTAATATAATATTACTTGATATATTTTTTTTTAAATTATTATTATTATTATCAGGTTTAACAATATTTATAGCTGGTATTTCAGCTAATTATGAATTTGACTTGAAAAAAATTATTGCTTTATCTACTTTAAGACAATTAGGTTTAATAATAAGAATTTTAAGTATGGGTTTACCTGATTTAGCTTTTTTTCATTTATTGACTCATGCAATATTTAAAGCTTTATTATTTATGTGTGCTGGTGTAATTATTCATATAATAAATGATATACAAGATATTCGTTTTATAGGGGGAATTAGTTTATTTATTCCAATGACTTCATTGTGTATAAATATTTCTAATTTAGCATTATGTGGAATTCCTTTTTTAGCTGGATTTTATTCTAAGGATTTAATTTTAGAGTTGGTTAGATTTAGAAATTTAAATTTAAGAATTTTTTTTTTATATTATTTTTCTACTGGGTTAACAATATTTTATACTTTTCGTTTGGTAATATATTTAATAGTAAATGATTATAATTTAATAAGAATTTATAATTTATATGATGAAGATTATATTATATTAAAAAGAATGTTAATTTTATTATTTATAAGAGTTATTAGAGGTAGATTTTTAAGATGATTAATTTTTTCTTATCCTTATATAATTTATCTACCTTTTAATTTGAAAATAATGGTTATTTATATTAGTTTAATTGGGGGAATTTCAGGTTATTTAATTAGAAATATAAGAATTTATTCTGTGAATAAATTTATTATAACTTATAATTTAAGAAATTTTTTATGTTTAATGTGATTTATACCTAATTTATCAACTTATGGTTTAAGATATTATTTTTTAAATTTTGGTCAAAATTTATTAAAAAATATTGATTTAGGGTGAAGAGAATTGTATAGAGGGTTTGGTATAGTTGAAATTTTAAAAAAATATTCTGTTTTTTATAATATTTATCAAATAAATAATTTTAAAATTTATTTATTTAGATTTATTATTTGAATAATAATGATTTTATTTATATTATTATTATTATTTAGAAATTAATTTAAATAGCTTATGAACTATAGAGCATAATATTGAAGATATTAAGGAGATATAATTATCTTTAAATATAATTTATTGTAATAAATTATTTATAAAAATTAGTTATTTTATTTTTACAATGAAAATGTAAAGTTTTAATTTAAACTATATAAATAAGAAATATTAATGGAATTTAACCACTAAAAATTAAGTTAGCAGCTTAATTTTAATCTTTATATTTCCAATTTAATTGGAATTTTATAATTCAATATTATCATTAACAGTGATATACCTCTTTTTGGTTTCAATTAATATATTCAATAATAAATAAGGAGTTTATTTAACTCTTTCTTTTAAGTCGAAATTAAATGCAAAATTGCTTCTTATTTTAAGATAAATTATAAAATATAATATTTTTTGAATGCAAATCAAATGTTTTTTTTTAAACTATAATCCTTTTAATTTGTTCAATTTAATATATTTTGATTTCATTCATGATATAATCCAATTAATAGAATTATAATAAAAAAAAATCTAATTTTTGTTCAAAAAATAAAATTTACCAATTTATATAGTGGAATAATTGGAAAGATAAGAGCAATTTCTACATCAAAAATTAAAAAAATTACAGTAATTAAAAAAAAATGTAAAGAAAAAGGTATTCGGGCTGAAGATTTAGGATCAAATCCACATTCAAATGGAGAACATTTTTCTCGATCTGAGAATGTTTTTTTTGATAAAATAATAGATAGAAATATTATAATATTAGAAATTAATATAATAATTAAAAAAATATTTATTATTAAAATAATTATTTATATTAAAATTTTTAAACTTTTTGATTGGAAGTCAAATATACTAAATATATTATATAAATAATTAATTTCCCCATCAATAAATTGAAATATAAAGGAATAATCAAACTACATCAACAAAATGTCAATATCAATATCAACCGCCGGTTTCCCAAATTACAATAAAAGTTTACAAGTATCTGGGACTCGTCCTCAACAGCCGATGGTATTTTGAGGAGCACTTCCGACGTCTGGTTCCCAAACGTGTTACTTATTGGTTATTTTGTGTTGCGCCTTGTGCTGTACCAAATAAATTATTTTTCTTTCTTTCTTTCTTTCAAACTGGAATAGACTGGAGCACTCAAGCGGCTCCTGTCCAATCTGGTGTCCAGACGCCTCCTGCTGGAGGCACTACGCAGGCATCGTTCGGTCCATGGCCCTTTATGGAGCGCCGTAGCTGCGAAAGTGATCAGTTGAAACCAAGCTGAACGCATGCCAGGGAGTTTTAGCCATCCTAATGGTACAAAGACAAAGCACGGTTTCCTGCAATATATCCGCACGGTTTCCTGCAGGCCTGCTACCATGGAATGTGGAGGCAACAGTCCTTTGCACGCATATGCATGATTTACACGTGGAGATGCAACCCCGGGGCGAAATTCCGCTGCCACGACAAGTCGCTGTATGGCAGACAGTTCCGGCAGGATCTCAGCGACTGTCGTAACGCAAATCCTCACCGGACATGGCAAGTACGGGAGGCTCCTTCGTCGGATTTAGGCGGAAGAAACGCCTGGTTATCACCATTGTGTGGACGGTCTGAAGGATACGGTGGAGCATACGGTAGAGATGTACATATGTGCCCCGTTTAGGCGGAACACTGCCGCGTCCTCGTGGGGGCCATCGGTGGCAACGACCTCTCGCGCCAAGCCCTCTTTCTACGAAACAGTAATGCTAGCGAAGAAGGCGGCCGCATGGACGAGGGAATACCCTGACGCCCCAGCAGCCTGGATCTCGACCCAGATTTCTAGCCACCCTGGGCTTGGAATTGCCGTCCAGCCATCCGGTAACCATCTGGACCGAACCCAAATCGTCAACGGCGCTTTTTTTTTACTCTTTTTTTTAAGGGTTTTTTGACGGCGCTTTTAGTCAGCTAAAGTCTGACATGTCCTCAAGAGTTCTGTATTCCTTTTATTAAACTTTAAATGCTTACGTACTATTTTATTTAAGTCAATAGTGTCAAAAATATTACAATAAAACTCGACCTATGAACGCAACTGAAGTAATGACAGCACGCACACAATGACACTGACATCCCGCTTGCCGCGATAGCACTAGTAACTCTTGGAAATTTGCGATAAATTGGACGTGTTTCGTAATACCAAAAATGATGAATGAAAACTTAATGTTTTTCCAAATTGTTTTCTATCATTTGTAAATTGATAATATAATCTGTGTTCCTACATTGAGAATATTGGACATATTGTTATTTTTAATGTAGGAAAAGCCAAATGAAAACATGCCATTTACGTTGTAAAAAAGTGCGAATTATAATTCGCTTTAATTTCGTTTTAGGCAAGTTTTTTTTTAAAAGAAAGATGTAGGAACCTAGATAAATATCGTCTATAACCGAATAACATCATAATATGTTGGAAATATGCTCCAATTGCAAATGAGCGTGGTATTACGTTTGTATGGAAAATTCATCTGTCGCCGTGCTCTTAATGTCTACAACGAATGCCTAAAGTTCATGTAACTACTAGCGCCATCTATCGCTTATCATTGGAAGTTGAACGATTTATGAATATTTTCTTTAAAAATCATTACATTCGGCCATCCGACATCGTGCGATCTCCTGACGCACGATTACAATTAAAATGATAGGATATTTTCATCAAATTTATGAAACTTAATTCCAGTTCGACCAGGAACTGAGTCTTACATTAAAAATCATTACATACGGCTTAGTCTTGATTATTTGCTTTATCGTCACGTCATATGTTTATAACATTCATCACACAAAGAATAGGGTATATATTTTTTTTTTTTTTTTTGTCAAAGGCTTTTCTATATATCCGAGATCATATAAGGTCGGAGGAAGGTATATATTATGAATGTTATTCCTCAGTTTGCCAAAACCGCTAATTCCAGTAATTTTATACTTAAAACTTTTTGTTTTTTTTTTGTTTTCAATGGATCTATGGATTTTAAAATGAGGCAAATTCAATTTTACCCTCATGATTGCAGTCAGATCTACTAATCTTTATTAAACCACCTATGCGGTAGGTAGTAGGGATTTTACTGGTAACGAAAGTATCTTTTTGCTAGTCTAACCCAAATATTGGTGCTCACCTCATAATCTTAAACTTTTTAACGTATTTTACTTCGTAATGTGATAAATCAAACACTTCAGGATAAATTGTATAATTATTTTATTCACTTTGATCAACACAATTTCATACTTATCGTTCTATTAACAATCATTTACAAATACACAGATTAGTCGGACATGTTTTCTGTTCAACGACTCAAAGCAGACTGACTCTGTCCAAAATGACAGTAACAAACTCAGTGTTTCCCTACCACAAACTTTCACAAACACTCGGTCGACTAACCGACCAATCAGAACAAAGTAAAGAGTACGTAACATCAATTGACTAACTAATATACATTAGGGTTTATCTAATAATTAACTGCAAGTAAATATTTCATTTTAAAAATTATTATATATTTATACAAAACAAATCCATAAAGTCTAATATTATAAATTATTACTTAATATCTACAACGAATGTCTAAAGTTCATGTAACTACTAGCGCCATCTATCGCTTATCATTGGAAGTTGAACGATTTATGAATATTTTCTTTAAAAATCATTACATTCGGCCATCCGACATCGTGCGATCTCCTGACGCACGATTACAATTAAAATGATAGGATATTTTCATTAAAATTATGAAACTTAATTCCAGTTCTACAAGGAACTGAGTCTTACATTCATAATTATTACATTCGGCTTAGTCTTGATTATTTGCTTTATCGTCACGTCATATGTTTATAACATTCTCATCACACGAAGAATAGAGTATTTTAATTTTGTCAAAGGCTTTTCTCTATATCCGAGTTTATATAAGGTCGGAGGAAAGTATGCTTCTAAATGTTATTCCTCAGTTTGCCAAAATCGGTAATTACAGTAATTTTATACTTAAAACTTTGTTTTTTTTTTTAATGGATCTATGGATTTTAAAATGAGGCAAATTCAATTTTACCCTCATAATTGCAATCAGATCTACTAATCTTTATTAAACCACTTATGCTGTAGGCTGTATCAAGGATTTTACTGATAAAGAAAGTATCTTTTTGCTAGTCTAACCCAGATATTGGCGCTCACTTCATATCTTAAACTTTTTAACGTATTTTACTTCGTAATGTTTATCATTTAAAGGCAGTCTGATCCTGGTAGTTTTGTGGCAGTCTGTCTAGTGGGACATTTAACAGAATTAATAACACGCCATAGGCATATGTTTCCTTGGTTTTCGTCATAGGAATCATTTTATTTTGCTAGGGGATTTAAAATAGTGGTTATACATTTTAGCAAAACCGCGCTCAATCTTAGACAAGATACAGCGTTAAAAACAAGGTCAATACCATGACTATCGCAAAAGCTCTTGATGGTAGGGTATCTAAAAGAAATCCATGATTGCAGTATTATTCAAGTTAATAAACTACTGTCAAATATGTTTTATAACCAACACTCAATTAGGTACTCAAAACCATTGGTCAATGTTAATTATGTAAGACTGTAAGCATAAAGTAAAATTGATCAGCTTTTTGTTCGAAAGTATTCTTCATTATTTACGCGCACTGAATTCACTTCATGTCATTAGGTTTTTCATCGGGTTCAGCTATAAGAATTTGAAATCTAGATCTTATTCATTTAATCCTAAGCAAATGCTGGCGCTTGCTCTCTCATTTTGTTTCTATTGTGTCTCTAGTCAAAGTATTCGAAAATTTGATATTTAGATCAATTCTCGTCTCAATACTATAAACAGAAACAGTATTCGTCTTAATTTCTGTGGAAAACATGATATTACGACTTAAGGTATCGATATACGCGTCCTAGATCTTACACTCTCAGTGGTTAAATGAAACTCACAAATCTGTAGCCACCATGTTGCTACATGTTGTGTGGCGACTCGTTTAGTCAGAGTTCATTACTTTCATTATTTGAAAGCATAATATAAAACAGAAACTTAAGCATTTAGAATAAAAGTGATCCTTCAGCTAGAGGCTAAGGGCTTAATTGTACTAATATTATCTCTCAAATAATATTAGCAGCATATGTGCGTGATTTCGTACCAAGTAAAGGTTCTAATAATGAAGTTCGGATCGCACTGTTCGTCAAACTTTATTTTTATTTGAAACCTTGAAATTGGTCCTCTACTCTAGTGTATGGATTTTCAATCCATCTTCCCCTTAACCGAATAAATAACGATGTAATATTTAGCTCTATTTAAATCATTCATTGTATCATAATCATCTTAGGAACCGGCTTCGATTTCAGTCTGGACGACGAGAACTAGTTATGGTCATGTGTACATTTTATCCTACTTGTAAAATAAATATCATTGTGTTCTCTATCTATGGAATCAGTCTCTGCTACAGTATGCACACGTCACAGGAATTGAAAACGTGTAATAAATCCATTTCCTCGTCTACAATTTAATGGTTTGGCTCAATTCCTAATAGATTTATCATTAATCCCGTGTGTTTAAATTTCTATCTGCAGCTCTTTTACTTATATGTTATCCGTATATAAGCATTAATTTGTCGTAATAATATTCACATAAGTTACACCTTAATTCTTACTAGCTAAAATTTCTGCTTGAAACCGACCATAATTCTGCTCATTAGATAAAATCATTTTAGTTTAGTTTACCACTTCGTCACTAAATGCTAACTTACAAAACTTGGCAAGGTTTCGTAAATTTTCTATTTTCTCTTGGTAAGACTAGCAAGTTTTTGAGACAAATTGTATAGTCAGTTTCTGATCCTACTTGCTTAATACAAATCAATTATAATTACTCTTTCTAATCAAACTTAAATACTCTCAAAATTTACAGAATTGATAGAACTCCCGTATCACAAAGTTCCAATGGATATAATCAAACCTCGATACTTGTAACGCTTTCCTCCTTGAAAATCATTCACCCACTCTCATAGACCAACGTGGGGTACCTCTTCGCTTCTTGCATCGTGGTGGTGTCTTATTCCTTCCAAATCGTCTCTTTGCATCATTTTTCTTCAAGTCTGTACTGTTTGAACCAGGAACTATCTATTTGTTCAATAAGACTGGCAATTTTTCCTTCTGTAGTTCTGTCGGAATCCAAGTCCTCAAAAATAAAAAAATCAGTGGTTAAAACATTTACAGGAAATAGTACTTGTATCGTTCATTTGAAACTCTTTTTTAACAATCAAATCCCAGTGTTAAATTATACTTTCAATTCAATTTATCTATACCTATAATATCTTCAAAAACTATAACAGAATGTTCAAATCTCATCCAATAAACAGTTCAAATATGATATGAATAAACTTAATAAATTATTCAATTCATTTACAACATCTGCATTAAGCCAACGTAGTCAGACTAAAATCACATTAATAGGTAAATTCATACGTTACTTACGCTCTTGAGGATAATTTCATCTGCACCGGGCACACTTAACCCGAATCTTAATTGGCTCATCTGGCCAAATCAAATGGCCCACTTAGCCTCAGATGGCCCACTTGGCCTCAAATGGCCCACTTGGCCTCAAATGGCCCACTTGGCCTCAAATGGCCCACTTGGCCTCAAATGGCCCACTTGGCCTCAAATGGCCCACTTGGCCTCAAATGGCTCACTTGGCCTCAAATGGCCCACATGGCCTCAAATGGCCCACTTGGCCTCAAATGGGCTCGCTTAGCTTCATCAAAGGCATGCTTGTCTCATCCCTCATTAAGGCTCGCTTGGTCTTATTAAGGCTCACTTGGCTTCGTCAAAGGCACGCTTAGCTTCATCAAAAGCACGCTTGGCTTCATCAAAGGCACGCTTAGCTTCATCAAAGGCACGCTTGGCTTCATCAAAGGCACGCATGGCTTCATCAAAGGCACGCTTGGCTTCATCAAAGGCACGCTTGGCTTCATCAAAGGTACACTTGGCTTCATTAAAGGCACGTTGGGCCTCATCAAAGTCACGTTTGGCCTCATCAAAGGCACGCTTGGCCTCATCAAAGACACTCTTGGCCTCATCAAAGCACTGAAATCAATTCAAAACATTTCAAATGAACCATCATTAAGGCTCGCTTGGTCTTATTAAGGCTCGCTTGGCTTCGTCAAAGGCACGCTTGGCTTCATCAAAGGCACGCTTGTCTTCATCAAAGGTACACACTTAGCTTCATCAAAGGCACGGTTGGCCTCATCAAAGGCACGTTTGGCCTCATCAAAATCACGCTTGGCCTCATCAAAGACACTCTTGGCCTCATCAAAGCACTGAAATCAAATCAAAACATTTCTAATGAACCATTTACAGACTCTTAAATTGCCAAGAAGTCAGTAAGTCAGCAAATTGACGGTAATTACATATTCCAAAGTGTAGATCTCTATGGAGAAGAAATTCCATTTACAGCCTTTTAAATCGTGTTATACATATACAAACTCAGTTTTAACTTTGTTCTCTCAAATTCATTTATTGTTTGTCATAGGTGGAAATTTAGTTCATAGAACAACAGTACAAAATAAATATCATTTATCATTTAAGACTTATCATTTATCATCTATCATTTATCTTTTATCGTTTAACATTTATAAATAAATAAATTTATCATTTATTATTTACTATTTATCATTTTTCGTTTATCGTTTAACATTTATAAATAAATAAATTTAACATTTATCACTGATCACTGACCACCTATCACTGATCGCTTATCACTGATCACTTATCACTGATCACTAATCACTGATCACTATCACTGGTCACTAATCACTGGTCACTAATCACTGGTCACTAATCACTGGTCACTAATCACTGGTCACTAATCACTGGTCACTAATCACTGGTCACTAATCACTGGTCACTAATCACTGGTCACTGATCACTGATCATTTATCATTCATTATATATCATTTATCATTATTGTGACATACTAATAAGGGGTACAACATGTTTTTACAACTATGCGTCGAAACGAAAGGGAAATTATCATGCCACACAAAGTAATCCGAGGCAACAATGACAATTATCGCTTTGGGAAATAGGAAAATTTTACATATAAACTGTTTTTTTTTTTTTTTTTTAATCTATCACTATACGAATTCGATGAAATTAAATAAAGGAAAAGCAACCCAATTTGAAATATAGAAACTAAAATGAATCACCAGCATTTAAGAGGTGTTTAGTCTTGTCAACGTTCGATTACGAACATGACGCGCATATCTGTACCACTCAGTTCACACATTTGAAGGGAATCGAATGATTCAATACACGAGCCTGTCACCATCAGTAAGAAATTTGGGTGAGTATGATACTGGTCTAAAATACTTGGCACACTTGGCTAAAAAAATAAATAAATCTCGCGCTCACTTAGCTTCAATTTAGGCACACATAACCTCTTGTCTGAAGTAACACTAGCACACATGGGAAAAAGAATAAAAAATATCTCGAGTTCATTTAGCTTCAATTTAGGCACACAACTTCTTGGCTTAAAGTAAATCTTGCATACTTTGGTGACAAAAAAAAATATCTCGAGCTCACTTAGCTTCAATTTAGGCACACATAACCTCTTGTCTAAAATCACACTAGTATACTTGGAAAGACAAAAATATATTTCTCGAACTCATTTATCTTCAATTTAGGCACACATAACCTCTTCCTGTTATCACTGCACATATTTGTAGGCATATCCCACTTCTGAAATGTGATAAATCAAACACTTCAGGATAAATTGTATAATTATTTTATTCACTTTGATCAACACAATTTCATACTTATCGTTCTATTAACAATCATTTACAAATACACAGATTAGTCGGACATGTTTTCTGTTCAACGACTCAAAGCAGACTGACTCTGTCCAAAATGACAGTAACAAACTCAGTGTTTCCCTACCACAAACTTTCACAAACACTCGGTCGACTAACCGACCAATCAGAACAAAGTAAAGAGTACGTAACATCAATTGACTAACTAATATACATTAGAGTTTATCTAATAATTAACTGCAAGTAAATATTTCATTTTAACAATTATGATATATTTATACAAAACAAATCCATAAAGTCTAATATTATAAATTATTACTTAATATCTACAACGAATGTCTAAAGTTCATGTAACTACTAGCGCCATCTATCGCTTATCATTGGAAGTTGAACGATTTATGAATATTTTCTTTAAAAATCATTACAGTAATATTTATCATTTAAAGTATCTCTGATCCTAGTAGTTTTGTGGTAGTCTCATATGTTTCATTGGTGTTCGTCATAGTCAGTAATCATTTTATTTTGCTAGGGGATTTAAAATAGTGTTTATACATTTTAGCAAAACCGCGGTCAACCTAAGACAAGATATAGCGTTAGGAACAAGGTCAACACCATGACTATCGCAAAAGCTCTTGATAGTGGGTAAAGTATCTAAAAGAAATCCATGATTGCACTATTATTCAAGATATTAAACTACTGTCTGAACTACTGTTAAACTCTCTACTGATATTAAGGTATAATTGATCAGCTTTTTGTTCGAAAGTATAGTCTTCATTATTTACGCACACTCAACTCATTTCATGTCATTATGTTTTTTATCGGGTTCAGCCATAAGAATTTGAAATCTAGGTCCGATTCATTAAAACCCAAGCAAATGCTGGCGTTTGTTCTCTCATTGTCTTTCTAATGTGTCCCTAGTCACAGTATTCGAAAAGTTGATATTTATATTGTTGATAATCAATTCTCGTCTCAATACTATAAACAGAAACAGAGGATTCGTCTTAATTTCTGTAGAAAACATGGTATTACGGCTTAAGGTATCGACATACGCGTCCTAGATCTTACACTCTCAATGGTCAAACGAAACTCACTAATCTGTAGCCACTATGTTGCAATATGTTGTGTGGCGTCTCGTTTAGTCAGAGTTCATTACATTCATTATTTGAAAGCATAATATAAAATAGAAATTTAAGCATTTAGAATAAAAGTGATTCTTCAGCTAGAGGGTCTAAGGGCTTAATTGTACTAATATATCTCCTAAATCTAAGGTCCCAGCATATGTGCGCATTTTCGTATCAAGTAAAGGTTCTAATAATGAAGTTCGGATCGCACTGTTTGTCAAACTTTATTTTAATTTGAAACCCTGAAATTGATCCTCTACTCTAGTGTATGGATTTTCAATCTATCTTCCCTTAACCGAATAAATTACGATGTAATATTTAGCTCTATTTAAATCATTCATTGTTTCATAATCATTCAATCTATCTTCCCTTAACCGAATAAATTACGATTTAATATTTAGCTCTATTTAAATCATTTATTGTTTCATAATCATCTTAGGAACCGGCTTCGATTTCAGTCCCGACGACGAGAACTAGTTATGGTCATGGAATAGTAATATTTTTATCCTACTTGTAAAATAAATATCACTGTGTTCTCTATCTATGGAATCAGTCTCTGCTACAGTATGCACACGTCACAGGAATTGAAGACGTGTAATAAATTCATTTGCTCGTCTACAATTTAATGCTTTGACTCAATTCCTAATAGATTTATCATAAATACCGTGTGTTTAAAATTCTATCTACAGCTCTTTTACTTATATGCATCCGTTTATAAGCATTAATTTCTCGTAATCATATTCACATAAGTTATACCTTAAGTATTACCAGCTAACATTTTTGCTTGAAACTGACCATAATTCTGCTCATTAGAAAAAATCATTTTAGTTTGGTTTACCACTTCGTCACTAAATACTAACTTACAAAACTTGGCAAGGTTTCGTAAATTTTCTATTTTCTCTTGGTAACACTAGCAAATTTTTGAGCCAAAATCTATAGTCAGTTTCTGATTCTACTTGCTTAATACAAATCAATTCTATTTACTGTTTCTAATCAAACTTAAATACTCTCAAAATTTACAGAAGTGACGGAACTCCCGTATCACAATGTTCCAATGGATATGTTCAAACCTCGATACTTGTAACGCTTTCCTCCTTGAAAAATCATCCAACCACTTTCTTAGACCAACATGAGGTACCCCTTTGCTTCTTGCATCGTGGTGGTGTATTACTCCTTCCAGATCGTCTCTTTGCACCATTTTTCTTCAAGTTTGTACTGTTTGAACCAGGAGCTATCCATTTGTTCAATTAGACTAGCAATTTTTCTTCTGTAGTTCTGTCGGAATCCAAGTCCTTAAAAATAAGAAATCAGTGGTTAAAACATTTACATGAAATAGTAACTTGTATCATTAATTTGAAACTCTTTTTTAAGAATCAAATCACAGTGTAAAAATATGCTTTTAATTCAATTTATCTATACCTATAATATCTTCAAAAACTATAACAGAATGTTCAAATCTGATCCAATAAACAGTTCGAAAATAATATGAATAAACTTAATAAATTATTCAATTCGTTTACGTCTTCATTAAGCCAAAATAGTCAAACTAAAATCACATTAATAGGTAAATTCATACGTTACTTACGCTCTTGAGGATAATTTCATCTGCACCGGGCACACTTAACCCGAATCTTAATTGGCTCATCTGGCCAAATCAAATGGCCCACTTGGCCTTCTCGACTGACCCACTTGGCCTCAAATGGCCCACTCGGCCTCAAATGGCCCACTCGGCCTCAAATGGCCCACTCGGTCTCAAATGGCCCACTCGGCCTCAAATGGCCCACTCGGCCTCAAATGGCCCACTTGGCCTCAAATGGCCCACTCGGGCTCAAATGGCCCACTTGGCCTCAAATGGCCAACTTGGCCTCAAATGGCCCACTTGGCCTCGTCAAAGGCACGCTTAGCTTCATCAAAGGCACGCTTGGCTTCATCAAAGGCACGCTTGGCTTCATCAAAGGCACACTTAACTTCATCAAAGGCACGTTTGGTCTCATCAAAATCACTATTCCAAAGTGTAGATCTCATTTATCATTTACCATTTACTATTTACCATTTACTATTTATCATTTATCATTAATTGTCGTTTAACATTTATAAATTCAGTTCAGTTCAGTTCATTTATTTTGCCAGAATATGGTACATAATTATGGTGTTGAATTAAATTAATGGTCTCATCACATTCTGCCACGTAGGGCGTGCAAATATTGGCAGTACATAAATCATTTTTTTTTTTTTTAATATTAGATTAGTATTAGGTTAGTAGGTACATTAAAATTTACAATTTATGGCGAGTCATCAAAAAAAAATATAACGGCGATTGTGATAAAATTCAAAGAATGTCAAACTATTAGAAATGTCAAAGTTTTCAGAGTTACAATTTAATTAGGATGTCAAAGTATTATTGAATATCAAATTATTAGAGATGTCAAAGTATTATTGAATATCAAACTATTAGAGATGTCAAAGTTTATAAAATTACAATTTAATTACGATGTCAAAGTATCATTTAAATAGTCGTTTATGTTATAATAACATTTTTTACACAACAAGTCTTTGAGTTCCTTTTTAAATCCATTTAAATTCAAGCCTTTAATTGATTTTGGGATTTTGTTAAACACTTGTGGGGCTATGCAGAATATACTTTTCCTCATTAGAGCTGTTTTAGCTTTACGCCCGCGTAACATATCGTTCCGCCTGTTACGTTTTACAGTATCGGATAAATTAGGAAACAGGTGTCCGTTTAATTTGACAAATAAGGCAGTTTCATAAATATACAGAGACGGTAGTGTCAGAATTTTATATTTTTTGAAAAATGGTTCACAGCTGTCCGTTACTTGCAGTTTGAACATGGCTCTGATGGACCGCTTTTGCGCTTTAAAAGCAGTTTCTCTGTTTATAGAGTTCCCCCAGAAAATAACACCGTATCTTAATACAGATTCTACAAGGCCATGGTACGCTGTAAGTAGTGCATCTATGGAAACCGTAGGCGCAAGTTTATACAAGGCATACGATGAACTACTAATTTTCTTACATAGTGTGTCAATGTGATCCTTCCATTTTAGTTGTCTGTCAATTATTAAACCTAGAAATTTTGCACTACCTACATTTTCAATTTTGTTACTTTGGTATTGGACATCCATCTTCAAACTCGGTTTAATATTGCCAAAGTGCATTATTTGTGTTTTGCCAAGATTAATTCTTAGATTATTATTATTGAGCCAAGAAATAATTGAATTTATCGCGCTATTGACCTCATCTTCATATAATTCAGGTTTATTACATGGTATTGTTACCGTACTATCGTCGGCAAAGAGAGTTATTGGGAAGTCTATAGCTTTTGGCAGGTCATTAATATAAATTAAGAACAATAGAGGACCTAATACACTGCCCTGTGGTACACCAAACTGTACTGTTCGTTCTTTAGACAGGTATGTTACTTCTTCTTTGGTTTTTAAATTTAAGTTTGTAATAGCAGTGAATTGTTTTCTATCTGAAAGGTAAGAGTTTAACAAGTCAAGAATATTACCTCTTATACCGTAGGCGTCAAGTTTGTTTTTTAAGATATTGTGGTCAACATAATCGAAAGCCTGTGTCATATCACAGTACACAGCACAGACAGGTGTCCTATTGTCAATGTTAGTCATAATTTTATTTAAAAAGTCATAAATAGCCTTGTTTACAGTCATATTCTTCCGAAAACCTTTTTGTTCATTACAGAAAATCTTGTGTTTTTCTAGGTATGCGTATAATTCATTATATATATATTTCTCATATATTTTAGAAAAAATTGGCAGAAGCGCTATAGGTCTATAATTTTGCATTAATTGTTTATTACCCTTTTTAAAAATCGGTTTAACTATAGAGACCTTAAGACTATTCGGAAAAACACCATGGCTGATACACAGGTTAAGGATATGACACAAATGTTTAGAAATTAAGTCGGCAACATGTTTTATAACTTTAGTGGAAATTTCGTCATACCCTACGCTATTTGTGTTTTTTAAGCTCTTTATGATATTCAATATTTGTATCGGTTGACACGGAGCCATGAACATTGATTTTTGTTTATTTGTGATATACGCACTGGATCTTTTACCTGCTCCGGGTATTGGCATAATTTTTTCTATAAAATAATCATTAAAATGGTCAGCAATTAATTGAGGTCTGTTAATCGTTTTATTGTCAATTTGTATAGTATTTATTGAGTCATTAGGTAGGTTTAATTTAGAGTTCTTTATTATTTTCCATGTCATTTTGCTTTTATTGTCAGAAGTTTTAATGTTGTGGTTATTTTGTGATCGTTTAGTTAAATTAATTATTTTTTTAAGTGTCTTTGAATAATTTGAATATTTCATTTTGTTTTTTTGTGTAGGTCTAAGTCTAGACGCCCACAATAATTGTCTTTTTTTAAGGCTGCATATTTTAAGTCCTCGCGATATCCATTTTGGTTTTTGGCTTGTAGGTATTTTAAAACGTTTACGGGGAAAGCATAAGTTATAGAATAATTGAAATTGTTCAGTAAACGAGTTAAATGCATCATTTGGATCGTCAATGTCATATATTTCAGAGAATGTTAGATTTTCAAGGCAGGTTCTAAATTTAATCATATTCTCTGGGCTAAAGTCTCGTTGATATTTATACCAATATTTCAAAATACAGTTCAACGGTACGGGACACTTTAGCAGCTGCGCAGTGTGATCCGATAGGGCAAATTCTATCACTTCCGTCTTGCATTTTTTCTCAAAATTGTGGGCAAAATTATCAATGCAGGTCTGGCTTTGTAGCCTAGTAGGTTTATCGATAGCTAATTTCATGTTAAAACTTGTCAAAAGATTCCTTAATTCAGATGTCATGTTATTATTTTTCAGTATGTCAATATTTATATCGCCTGCTATAATAATATTCCTACAATTTCTTCTTGTTAGTAATATTAATAGTTGCTCTAATTTACTAAAAATACATTTAAATTCCCTGCCTTTGGTACTCTATAAATACATACTATAATTATTTTATAACTTGTCAGTTCGATTGCACAGCATTCTATTACATTAGATATTGAAAGTTCTGAGACCTCTGATAACTGCCTCCACAGATGTCCAGACCTAACCAGAATACAAGATCCACCTCTTTTACTATTTTGTCTGCTGAAACATGCAGCTAGTGTGTAATTCGGAACGACAAGGTGGTCCTCATGACCTGACATTATAAAATGCTCGGTTATACATAGTACATCTACAGGCTGATCCTTTTCTAACAGTTCATCTAGACATAAAGAGAGGGTGTCTGCTTTATTAAGCAGACCCGCTATATTTTGGTGTAGAACATATAGGTGTTTATTTACGAAAAAGATCACTACGAACAATGTTATTCTCTAAAGACTTATTATTGTTATTACTAGAGAGCTTATCACATAAAATGAGTTCTTGGCAATTTTCGGTCTCTATTTTATTTCTGTGATATGTAATGTCAGTTTGAACAGATTTATCCACATATTTTTTTTCATTTTGTCTAGTTATACTTAAGTTCTGATATTCTTTTGCTTTGAGTTTATAATCCAAGTGCAAGATTTCTCTTAATAAAGATCTAGATAGACTAATTATAAATTGTGTTTTTGGAGGCCGATATTTAGAGTAATTCATGTCCATAAAAACAACATTGTCATACTTTGCACAGACAAACTTTAGCACATAATTTAATTTTACTTCATTAAGATACCTATTTGATGGAACTTCGCTAATAATTACATTTGTGTTTTTAGTAGATGATAACCACGTGTGTAAGAACATTTCCGTATCATATGGGTTGCGTTCATGGCGACCTCCAACAACAATAACATAGTCATTCATATTTAATTTAGCTTTTTCGTTTCTTGATGAATTGATGAGGTTTCTCAATGTAGCACCAGATTTTATAAACGAAAATATCGTATAGCCTGTTCCCAGTAGTCGACCGAGTGATTGACGAAGTCCATTCCCCTGTTCGTTACATAATATATAAATAAATATATAAATAAATAAATTTATCATTTATCACTGATCACTTATCACTCATCATTTATCATTCATTATATATCATTTATCATTCATTATATATCATTTATCATTATTGTGACATACTCATAAGGGCTACAACATGTTTTTACAACTATACGTCGAAACGAAAGGGAGATTATCGTACCACACAAAGTAATCCGAGGCAACAATGACAATTACCGCTATGGGAAATAGGTAAATTTTACATTATACGAATTCGATGAAATTAAATAAAGTAAAAGTAACCCAATAGAAACTAAAATGGATCACCAGCATTTAAGAGGTGTTTAGGCTTAACTGTCAACGTTCGATTACGAACATGACGCGCATATCAGCACCACTCAGTTCACACATTTGAAGGGAATCGAATGATTCAATACACGAGCCTGTCATCATCAGTGAGAAATTTGGGCGAGTATGATACTGGTCTAAAATACTTGGCACACTTGGCTAAAAAAAATAAATCTCGAGCTCACTTAGCTTCAATTTAGGCACACATAACCTCTTGTCTGAAGTAACACTAGCGCACATGGGAAAAAGAAAAAAATATATCTCGAGCTCATTTAGCCTCAATTAAGGCACACATAACCTCTTGTCTGAAGTAACACTAGCACACATGGGAAAAAGAAAAAAAATATTTCGAGCTCATTTAGCTTCAATTTAGGCACATAACTTTTTGGCTTAAAGTAACACTTGCACACTTTGGTAAGAAAAAATATCTCGAGCTTACTTAGCTTCAATTTAGGCACACATAACCTCTTGTCTAAAATCACACTAGTACACTGGTGAACAGGTCATAGTTCACCCCCTAACATAATCTGATGAACATACATAGTCCACCCTTAACATAATCCGATGAACATACATAGTTCACCCCCTAACATAATCCGATGAACATACATAGTTCACCCCCTAACATAATCCGATGAACATACATAGTTCACCCCCTAACATAATCCGATGAACATACATAGTTCACCCCCTAACATAATCCGATGAAAATACATAGTTCACCCCCTAACATAATCCGATGAACATACTTAGTTCACCCCCTAACATAATTCAATGAACATACATCGTTCACTCATATCATGTCTCGATATAAAATATTTAAAATCAATACGATACTTTATCATTAGATAGAGATTTAAAAATCAGCGCTACGATGTATTAACAATTATATTTTCATCGCTTCATTCTTCAGATATAAGATTTAATTAGTTATATAGGCATTTACAACGTAGTCCCTCTATTTACTTGGTAACTTCGCACAAATTTTAGAGTTTTTAAACGAGCAACTGACTAGAAAAAACATCCGGTCGCTCCGATTTGCCCCACCACCGCGTGTGGTGCGCCATCTTGTTGCTGCCCATTCCTCTTTTGTGCTCGGTAACGCTCGCACGCGCACTCAACTCGAAACAAGATGTCGAAAAGGAGTGCGCAGTCTCGTATTGCACGTTATGAAAATAAAATAAGGAAGATTGAAGATCGGGAAAAACGACGCAGATACAGAATTCTGCTGGATTCCTCATCAGAAGACGAAGGTAAATAACCGTGTTATTTCTTCCTAAAGTGTTTGTTAAGTGATACCTATATATTAAAAGTGAATAACAGTTTTGGATTGCTTTGGGATTGACTGCGAGTCAATAACTCTGACATACCCAAAATTCAAAATGTTTGACATCGGGGTTGACTGCGAGTCTTCAACGATATTTATTTAGCAGAATAAACGAACAATCTAAATTAGATGTATCGTCTCTCTGCACAACAAAAAACGAAGATAGATATTTTCGTTTTATTTTTTATACTACCCTCAAAATTTGTTTTTCACAACCTAAATGACGAAACGTTATTTTAGGTAACAAAGACCTCAGGCCTGCCGTGGAGGCTTACCATGATGCAGTTCTGGAGCCCACCACATCGGTGGCGCCGGAATTACCGCAAGACCCAGCGCCGGCTCCTCCCTCGGAACCTACAGACCAAGATAATGACCCGGCACCGGAGTGCTCCAACCAGCCTGCGGACGCAGAGGACGAATTAGATCCGGACCTTCTGATGGCTCTCGGTGAATCTACTTCCGATGCCCCCGACTATGGGCCTAATATCAATGACAATTTATCAAAATTGTGGCTCCCTTTATTAAAGAAGGGCATGCTTAAGGACAGTAAAGATAAAATCTGTAACGATTACCTAGTTCCTGATAATTGCAGGCTGCTACAAGCCCCGAAGTTAAACGCAGAAATATCAGCCGCTGTGCCGGATATGGTTCACAATCGCGATAAAACCCTGGTGGCTAACCAACAACAACTTGGTTTAGGAATTACTGCCGTAAACAGGGGCATTGACATCCTCTTAAGGACGGATGACAAAGCACAGGCACTTAAACACTTTAGTAATGGTTGCAGATTATTATGCGATTTACATAATTTACAATCAAAAAATCGCATTAAACTTATAACACCCAGTTTAGATAAGTCTTTTCTCCACATTATAAGTGAATCAGAAAGAGACGAAACACTCTTCGGCTCATCTTTATCGGAGAAAATCAAGGCAGCCAAAGCCATTGAAAAACAAGGCCTACAAATTAAAAAACCAGCCCCGAAGCCTCAAAAGTCTGCGTGTCCCCAAACAGCTCGACCCACGGCCTACCAGGGAAACTGGTCAGCGCCTCCCCGGTACCAGCCGGCGAACAGGGGGGGGGGCGGGCAGGTTACAGGAGACCGCCGGCGACTCGCCGCCCGTACTCGACCACATCGCACCCACCACGAGCAGCGGCACAGGACAAGTCCCGTGCTCCGACTCAAGGTCAACAATAGCACAGGTACACGCGGGTAGACTTACCCACTTTTTTGACTGTTGGTTACATATTACTAATAATAAGGTCATACTTGATTGGATTAGGAATGGCTACACCATCCCTTTTAATAATCTTATTGAACAGCGGATTATACCTAAAAACAAATTTTCACATCATGAAAACCTTGATATGCTAGAAGCCATAAATAATTTAAAGGCATTAGGAGCTGTTTCAGAGTGTAAGGCCTCAGAAAACAAATTCATTTCTTCTATTTTTCTCACTCCGAAAAGTAACGGCGGAAAACGTTTTATATTAAACTTGAAACCTTTAAATAAGTTTATCCGTACTGACCATTTTAAGATGGAGGATTATCGCACCGCATGCAAATTAATACCACGTGATGGTTACTTAGCTACCATCGATTTAAAGGACGCTTATTTTCTTATACCTATTAGACCGTCCGACCGTAAATATTTAGGTTTCCAGTTTCAACCTGGAAACTCAACCAAAGTCATAAACTATCAGTTTTCCGCACTTCCATTCGGTTTATCCGTGGCCCCTCGAGTGTTTACTAAGGTTATGAGGGAGGTAATAGCTTTTTTAAGAAGCCGCGGTCACAAGTCGGTTTTTTATTTAGATGACGCTCTTTGCATTGGTGATACATATGAACAATGCGCAAATAATGTTAATGAAACATTAAAATTACTAAATTGCCTAGGATTTGTCGTCAACTATGAAAAAAGTAACTTGTCACCGCAACAAACTTGCAAGTTCCTAGGTTTCTACTATGATACAAGAACTTTGAGGTTATGTCTCCCCCCTGATAAGCGAAATAAAATTAGCGAGTTGGTTACAAGGTTTACGAAATTATCTTCCTGTTCTATTCGCGAATTTGCTCAACTTATTGGTGTCTTGGTTGCCGCTTGTCCAGCAGTTAAATACGGCTGGATGTACACTAAGATTTTAGAGCGTCAGAAGTACCTAGCTCTGCTTAAAGGTAATAATTATGAGGAGAGCATGAACCTTCCTAACATAATATTAAAAGACCTGAATTGGTGGTCACAAAATATTGCGACTACATACAATTCTATGCGGCAACCACAATTTGACTTCGAGATTTATACTGACGCCTCTCGATCTGGTTGGGGTGCTGTTTATGAAAACAAGAAAGTTCACGGAAAGTGGAAGGATTCAGAAAAAGCGCACCACATAAATTATTTAGAGCTAATGGCCGCTTTTCTAGGTCTCAAGTCATTCGCGAATGATGTCACCAACTGCGCAATTTTACTTCGTATCGATAATACGACTGCGATTAGTTATATAAATCGAATGGGCGGCATTCAGTTTCTCCACTTGAACGATTTAGCACGAACTATCTGGCAATGGTGCGAGGAACGCGGTCTTTGGATATTTGCATCGTATATCAATACCAAAGATAACCGTGCGGACGCCGCCTCTCGAATTATTAACCCGGATACCGAATGGACACTTTCTGATCATGCCTTCCGGGATATCGTACGTCATTTCGGCCAACCTACAATAGACTTGTTTGCCTCTAGGGATAATGCAAAGTGTAGCATATATGTTTCATGGAAACAAGACCCTGATGCGGTGTCTGTAGACGCGTTTACTCTTAACTGGCATTCATATTTCTTTTACGCTTTTCCACCGTTTTCCCTTATTTTAAAATGTCTAAGGAAAATTATCGACGATGAAGCAAGCGGCATCTTAGTTTACCCATATTGGCCATCACAGCCGTGGTTCCCACTCTTGCAGAATCTCATTGTTTCGGATGTTATTTACTTTAATCCAAATAAACACCTTCTTCAATCTCATTTCAGAGATCATCATCCCCTACACAAAGACCTTACCCTGGCTGTCGCGAGGCTCTGCGGCAGTCTTTCATCCAACGCGGCGCCGGTGACCAAACGTCAACGCTGATGTTAGCCTCGTTCTCTGACAGTACTATTAGACAATATAATACTTCACTGAAACTGTGGTGGGCATTTTGTACTGTTAATAGCATCGACGTCTATAAACCGCCGTTAGGATCTATACTAACTTTCTTAACAAACCAGTTTAATAATGGTTGTGCATACGGTAGCCTAAATTCACACCGTTCTGCTATATCATCCTTAGTAGGAAATCACATTGGTTCAGATGACTGCGTAAAGCGCCTTCTCAAGGGCGCATACAAATTGCGGCCCACGAGACCTAAATACTCCAGTACATGGAACCCACAGTTAGTTTTAGATTTAGTCTCGACGTGGTTTCCCAATAAAGAACTGTCACTGGAAAAGATAACCAAAAAACTTGTTATCTTATTGGCAATTTGTACTGCTCATCGAGTTCAAACTCTTTCCTTAATTAAATTAGAAAACATTACCTTTTCAGAAACTGGTATAAGGATTATTATTGCAGATTTAATAAAAACTTCTGCGGCTGGCAGAGACCAGCCTGTCTTATTTCTACCATTTTTTCGGGAAAATCTTGCTATTTGCCCAGCTACAGCACTCTCAGAATATATCTCTTTAACTAGAAATATTAGGTCTGCAGAGACGGGACATCTGCTATTAACATACAAACGGCCACACAGGCCCGCCACAACACAGTCCATCAGTAGATGGGTGAAGCAGGTGCTGTCAGAGAGCGGCGTGGACACCGGCGTGTTCACGGCGCACAGCACGCGCCACGCGTCCACGTCGGCCGCGCGCTCCGCCGGCGTCAACATAGAAACTATTCGTAAGACCGCCGGTTGGACTAACTTGTCTAACTCTTTTGCTCGTTTCTATAACAGGACGATTATGGACGAAGGTGAATTCGCTCGATCCGTTTGCTTATCGTCAAGGACCCAATAAAATGATCCATACATGAATCTAAATATGTTAAGTAATTATTTTGTAATTCAATTAAACGTATGATTATTTTTCGTTTTGGTAGGATGAAGAATAAAACAATATTTTGTTTATTCATATGACTTTTATTTCAAAACTTTCTGCTCTTAACATCTACGTTGTAAATGCCTATATAACTAATTAAATCTTATATCTGTAGAATGAAGCGATGAAAATATAATATATGATCAAACGAACTTCTCTGAAGCGAAGTTCGATCAATATTATATGAATCGCTTCATTCGAAGATTATTATTATTATTTATTTATTTAAAATTTTGTAAATAACACCATTACAGCTAACGCCAATGCGATGTTATTACCAGCTATACATATATATTCAAAAAAATAACCAAATAATAATATATTAACTATTAAATTAACAAAAACAACAACAGTTAATTAATATTATATTGCATGTTTATACAATATAACATTAATCAACTCAAAACGTTTATATTTTCTATACACTTTAGTGCTGCTTCACATTCAGATATGATAACCCTCCCCCCCTAACATTGCCCAAAGGGAGAAAGTTTTGTAGATCTTTAAAAAATGAGCAGCAACAAGATGGCGCACCACATGCGGTGGTGGGGCAAATCGGAGCGACCGGAGGTTTTTTCTAGTCAGTTGCTCGTTTAAAAACTCTAAAATTTGTGCGAAGTTACCAAGTAAATAGAGGGACTACGTTGTAAATGCCTATATAAGTAATTAAATCTTATATCTTCGAATGAAGCGATTCATATAATATTGATCGAACTTCGCTTCAGAGAAGTTCGTTTGATCATATATTACCCTGAATATTTCATGTGTTATTATATAATGTGTCATATTTAGATAATGCGTGATCGTAATGCAGTATATATTGTCGATGTGAGCAGTAAAACAAAGAAATCAAAACGCTACCAGAGTGTAGCTCTGGCTCTCTCTCTCAATTTGTTCATCTAACACATATTACTTTTAATTATCTAAATAGGCACATTTGCAATAGTATATATATATATATATATATATATATATAAGGTATATTATTGAGGATTTTCGAAATAAACCACAAATTGTTTCTCTGAAAACAAAGATTTGTTTATTCAACATGCTTTTACAGTATTATGTAATAAATTATCGTTTAACTAAAGTTACACTTTTATCTCACCTGAAAACAAAGAAACGACATTAAAGTTCACTAATATCGCCTCCTCAATTATATCCCTTTAATTATCTCTCTACAAGTTTTTATAACAATAAAATGCACAAAATAATCTAAACATCATCTGTCATTGAATGATACGTCACCCCGTATCCACAGCTTAAAAATTAAAAAATGAAATGTCATTTCCAAGGAGGTCATTTCATTACATCTCCCCCCCATAGGAACAAAAATTCTAAATAATATAATACAAACAATGCACCTGCAAGCTATCTTTATACCTATTCGTTTTCTTCTACTTCATCTTCTGCCGTAACAGGTTGTAATTTTGTTATGTGGAATAAAGTTGATTCTGTTTTTCTGTTGCCAGTGTCAATCTTATAAATGGAGTTCGATATTTTCTCTATTATCTTGAAAGGGCCTATTTTTAATTCGTCTAATTTTTTCCTGTTCAGTCTATTTCCATTTTCTACATATACACTGTCTCCTATCTCGAACTCTTGTATTTTCCTATTTCTATCAAATATTTTCTTGTTGTACTTGTGAGATTTTATTGTATTCTCTAATGCTAATCTTCTATCAGCAATCCACTTGTCTTCCTTTTCTATTGTTTTAATTTCATTTGGTAAAATACTGACATTTGTACCATCCAGTAAATATTTTGGTGCAAAACCTGTAACAGAATGGTCTGTTTCATTATATTTCTGTACACATTCTCTTGCTACTGTTGTCCATGTTCTCTTATTATTTTTCTCATTTATTTTACATCTTATTTTATTTACTATTGTTTGGTTTAATCTTTCGTTCAAGCCGTTCGAAAATGGCGTATTCACAGCTGTAAATATTAGTTTGATGTTATTCTCCTGCAAATACTGTTTAAATTCTTTTGAATTGATGCCTGGATATTGGTCTGTCAGAATTATTCCAATCTCATCTGTCTCGAGTACTTTCTTTGTTAGTTTTATAAAGTCACTTGCGTTCTGTGTTTTTGAAGTCACAATAAACGCATATCTTGTGTAGTGGTCTACTAAAAGGTGTAAGTATTTTTTTGTTAACCTAGATCCTCCAAAGCCACCTATAGTATCCATTGACATTATCTCAAATGGTTTTGTTGCTGGTCCCAGTTGTGACATTAACCCAAATTTTCCTTGACATCTTGATTTATTTTTTATGCATATTTCGCATGTTTTACAAATATTTATGATATTTTTTGTTAGGTTTTTAGCTGTATATAGTGGACTTATTTTTTTCTGTAATTGTCTGATTCCAATATGGCATAAATCTTCATGCACCTTTTTTATAATTTTTTTACTAAATTCTTCTGAGAGTATAATCTTTTTCAAGTTTCTTTATTTTTTTATAATAGATTTTATTTTTATGTAGTAGATTTTGTTTCTTTTCTTTTATTGTTTCATTTTTTTCTTGGTCTTCAACTATATCTTTTATTTGTATTAAATTAACTATTTTTAATAGTTCCTCCTTGTTATCTTCTGATTATAATACAGGGTTTCGGCTCAAACAGTCTGCTTCTATATTTTCTTTACCAGGTATATATTTTACTGTAAAGTCATATTGAGATAGGTAATATGTGAGGTCACCCAATTCTTCATCTGTCCTGCATTTAATATTCATGTTCTCTAGAGGTTTGTGGTCTGAGTAAATAGTGAAATGTTTTCCAATTAGCCAGTGTTGCCAGTATTTTACTGCTTCTTTCATAGCAATACATTCCAAATATATGGCCTTTTTTCGTTTTTGAGATTCGTTTAGTTTTTTTGAAAAATATGCCACCGGTTTGTCTTTACCGTCTAGTTGAGTCTGTTTTAATATTGCCCCGATACCCTCTAAAGATGCATCTGTAAAGATCTTTATTGGTAAGTCTTTGTCGAATATTTCCAACACAGGTTGAGAACATAAATATCTTTTTATTTGATTAAATGATTCTTCACACTTCTCTGACCACACAAACTTTTCATTTTTTCTTAATAAATTATGTAATGGGTCTAAAATAATTGCACTTCTTGGTATGTAGGTATTCATGGTAGAAGTTAATTTTTCCCAAAAATTGTTTGACATTCTTTTGTGTCTTAGGAGTTGGAAAATGTCTTATCGAGATCAAATTAACTTTTAGTGGTCTTACCGAATTGTTCTGAATTACATGGCCGAGGTACTTTACTGAGTCCGAAGCAAAGTTACATTTCGTAAACTTCAATCTAAAGCCTTCTTGTATTATTGCCTCTAATACATTTCTTATGTGTTTTATATGTTCTTCAAAGGTGTTCGAGTATATCAGAATATCATCAATATAGTTTACGGAGTATCCTGTGAGATTGTGCTTTCTTAGAATATTGCTTAAAATTCTCTGGAAAATTGCTGGTGATGTTTTCAAGCCAAAGGGAAGGCAGGTCCACTGGAAGTGGCCATCTTGTGTGACAAATCCTGTTTTATATCTGTCTTCCACCCGTAATGGTATCGCCCAGAATGCTGAATTTATATCCAGTGTAGTAAAATACTTACAATTTCTAGTTTTAACAATCAAATCATCTATTAACGGAAAAGGTTGAGCTTGTGGAACAACAATTTTATTTAGTTCTCTGAAATCTATACACAAGCGGGATTTCCTATTTTCACCCTTTTTAAATGCCAATGTCACTGGAGCAGCGAAAGGACTGTAGGATTCTTCTATTAAATTATTCTTTAGTAACATGGATATTTGCTTTTCAATTTCTAATTTATCTTCTATTGTACATCTGTATGGTCTTTTACTACAGTATCTATTTACTAGTAAATCTATGTGAGCTTCATAATCTCTAACTGTTCCTATATCATACTTGTCCTTTGCAAAGATTGTTTTATATTCCTTTATTATTTTCTCGATCTCAATTTTCTTTTCATTATCTAAATGGTCTGTCATACTTACAAACTCTTCTGTTTCTATATGTTCATTAAAATTTATTGCTAATGTTTTTATATTCTTTTCTTCATTTCTGTTATCTTTAGACATTTCATCTATTTTATTTGTTCTTATCTTTTGTTCTATCCGCAAGTCCTCGTTTTGGGTTAGTCTGAATTTCTTTATCATATCCAATCCGATTATAAAATCATCAAAATATTCATTTTCTACTATGTATACATCCACCTCTTCTTCTAAATCAAATATTTTTATTTTTATTGTTATCAAGCCATCTGTTTTTTTCACACCATTAACCGTTTTCATATATGCTATATTCTTATTGTCCTTTTTTTCTTTTATTTTAATCAGTCTTGAATTTATTAAAGAGATCTGTGAGCCTGAATCATAAATGCCGCTCACTTCTAGTTTATTTTCTAATAAGAGCTTGATTTTGATTAATGGTGTACTTACTCGTTTTTTTTCTCAGTATTTATATCTACTTCAATAATGGAGTTGTTATTTACATTTCTGGGTTTAAAAACTTTTTCAGATTCATTTTTATTTTTCTTGAACCAACATGACTCTTCCGGATGATATCTAATTCCTTTGTTCAAAGATTCACAAGTGTTACATGGCTTCTTCTCATTAGTTTTATTTTTATAAAGGAATGTACAACTCTTTATTGTACTTGAGTTTTTCTTGTACTATCACTTGCAAAAGTCCATAAGAATTCTTAAAACTTATTCGTTTGACGTTTAGTTTGACTTACGACCTTTTATTTTCAAGTTTCGCCAACAAATGATTGAAATTCACAATTTCATCAACTTATCATAAGTCAAGATGGCCCAGTGGTATAGGCACACAGTTTGAAGTGCAAATCAGTGTGCCACAAGTTCAAATCCCACGCAATTATTTGCTTTTTGTAAGTTCTTACCCGATTGGAAGTTATGTATTTGCATTACATATATTAAATTATTCTTTAACTTGTTCACACATTTCTTAGAGTTAGAAAGGTAGATCACAAAAAAACTAAATAAAGAATTAGATTTCTGCGAGGTAGACATGAGTTTTAACTTAACCGAAATGAACTGTCGTTTGGTTGTAGTTGTTGGTTAGTGACGTGAGGTTGACAGTATTGTAATATTCGCAAAATGCAGGCTAATATTAGTATTGAAGTGAGGGCGACAATCATTGGGCTGCATAAAAGTGGTCTTAATAAAACACAAATATCTGAAGAAACCGGACTGAATGTGAGTATAATAGCTATTAATGAATTGTAACTTTATTACAAATTAATCTTCTAATTAAAACGTATGCCATTTATGAATCCATTCATCGTATCTTTATGAGGTTTAAAAGAGAAATACGTAAATCGTTGGGTTTATTGGATTGGTTAATTGATTAATAAATGCAGTTTTATTTTAAAATTATATTCAATAATTATGATTATTAACATTTTATATAATGAAAATGAAGTGAAGTAGGTATAGCTGCCTAATATTTTTTATTTTTTATTTTAGAAAAATACTGTAAATCTTTGGCTAAAAAGATATGAGGAAGAAGGTAGCCTTGCTAGTCGAAAGAGAAGTGGGAGACCGAAGCTTATTAGCGAGGCGCAGCGACGACATATGGTGGACGTATACGAAACGAATGGTTTCGCACCAACGAGACATTTTGCGGAATTATATGACACCTCGATGGATACTGTTCGTCGTGTACTTCACGCTGAAGGCGTGCATCACAGAAAACCTGCTAAAAAGCCGTACTTGACAGAGAGGCACAAACAAGAACGATTACGTTTCGCACTAAATATTTAATGTTAACTAAACTAAATGGCCTACCATTTTATTTTAACATATCTGTGATTATTCGTTAACAAACACTGTATTATATTGTGTTTACTTTCGTTTAAAACAGCTATATCTTTTAACTTGTGCCATCGCCTCATCTTAAGAATGCAGTGAACTCGCTATCAATTTTGTTGACAATAATCATGAGTCTATTTCGTTTTTTATTCTTCTACCCGCACTGTTTTAACATAATACTATAGTTCAATTTATTTTTCTCATCTAATTGACGATTATCTTGTGAGAACTAAAGTTCTTTTAACAGAAATTGAGGTTTGGTTTCAATCTTCTTTTCGTCAAGAAAATGAACAATTAAGCTATGACCTCAATACATTCATTGTGACGTTACACAAAAATAAAATGTTTACAAAGTCCAAATCATATATCACTTTTCAATAAATAACTGGATATAAACAATTACCTATATTTCATTTTATTAAATTTGAATATCCGTTCATTGTTACGTTATTCATATTATGAATGGTCTAAGTGGGTATACTTCCAACAAACAATCTTAGGCGTAACATAGATAACGGTTACAAGATAACTTTTTGTCTAGGTAACAATTCGACGTCACAATTCTCATAAATGTTTAATTTGTAAATATAAAGAATAAACATTTTTATTAAACACGTCTTTTTATTTCCACCTTATAACATCGAAAAGATGTAACAACTAAATAATTGCAAATTACGAATGTGATTCTTCTTGTGGTTAATAGATCACATTCGTAATTTGCAACTATTTAGTGCAAAAAATGCAATAGTATTTTTCATAGAAATATAAAAAAACAACTATATCAATATAGATTGGGAATTTTCAAAGTAAGAAATAACTGCAACGGACCGACCATGATTTGAACTCGGGTTACGTGATTTGCGAATCCAACACTTAGTTCACACGGCTACCAGCACATGACGTATTTGGGCGAATTTTATTAATGCTATGGTAAGAACAGAAAAATAATAATGTTTTTAAGCTCAGTGCGACGACAGTTCCTTAGTGTGTGTTATCTGTGGAATGTGGATACTCATACATGCGCACACATACGCACGGAAGTATCGTGCTCGCTCGGTTCGTAGCAATGTAATCTTTAGCGTTCCTATGGACTTTTGCGGCCTTACTGTACATCATACCTTCATATTTTCTTATCTCATTGAACAAATCAGTAGTGTCATTGAGTTCACCTATTTAAGATAAACCCAGGTAAACCTGTTGCAATAAGATCTATCATTGTTTTGGAGTCTATCGATTTGTTTATGCCTAGCATTAGCCTTTCTTTTCTAATAGCGTAATCAATTAGTAGTCCTTCTTTATATCTAAATGCGAGAGCATATGTAACTATGTCCCATCCTCGGTTTTTAAAATTTTCTAAAAATTTGTTTTTCCATTCATTCCATTCAGCCTTTATTGTTAGTTTTATGGCCATCGAGCTATACCAATCCAAACAAGATTTTTCTAAAAATAATCTCAATATATCTATTTTTGTTTCATCTTTTGATATATTAAAGCGCTCACACTCCTTTTCAAAATTCTCAATCCATTGCATTGCATTAGGGTTCTTGCTTGTGAATTTTTCAATAATAAATTTCTCTGAAATATGTTTTAGATTATGTTGATTTTCTTTCTTTGTAGTAGTTTCTATTAATTTTTCCAAGATATGTTGGAAATTGTCGTTTATGTCTATTGGTTGTTTTGTGCTCATTTCTTCTAAATATTGATCTAAAAATTGCATATTACCTTCCTCGTCTCTATATGTTTTCTTAAGATCTTCATCCAATTTTATCCATATTTTTCTACTTTGATATCTTTTTTTTATACTATTTTTTATTTTTGAGAAAGTATTCATTTTGACAATATATGTATGATGAATCACCGGCTTCAGCTCATCAGGTAAAACATAACATTTTCCTTCTTCTGTAGATATTGAGGTTATGGCTAATACATTTGATTTGCCATCATTTGAAGCTATCATCGTAAACTCAAATTGCAGCCGGTCCATCTTCTTTTAGTTAACAAAAATGTCGTTTTATAAGGTATATTATTGAGGATTTTCGAAATAAACCACAAATTGTTTCTCTGAAAACAAAGATTTGTTTATTCAACATGCTTTTACAGTATTATGTAATAAATTATCGTTTAACTAAAGTTACACTTTTATCTCACCTGAAAACAAAGAAACGACATTAAAGTTCACTAATATCGCCTCCTCAATTATATCCCTTTAATTATCTCTCTACAAGTTTTTATAACAATAAAATGCACATATAATCTAAACATCATCTGTCATTGAATGATACGTCACCCCGTATCCACAGCTTAAAAATTAAAAAATGAAATGTCATTTCCAAGGAGGTCATTTCATTACATATGTATATATTTTAAGTCCATACAAAATATTGTCTTTGTATTCTGACTATAGTTTTATGCATAACTAAACAAACAACTATAAGTGGAAATTATCATAACAATAAGAAAGAGTAAAAAAAAAAAAAAGAACTAATTTAAATATACATTACATATTAATTACTTTGTTCGCAACGCTATCGCTATGTTACGGGCTTTAGTAAAAAGTATCGTATCATTCACGCACACTAACCCGCCGCTGTGGCGATGCGCATACGATGCCGCGCACTTTGTTTTTGTTAACGTACTTTTTTATGTAACTACCCACTACTTTTATAGCTTACTACGCCGATCGGCTTAATTTATTGTTACTTAAGTATTAATATTGTATTTTCTCAGTAAGTGATTTGTAAATCTTTTGAGAACAATAAATATCTAAAACCATATTAAACGTCTGTTAAGATGAACGTTATCGGAGTGTAGCCCCGACCAAACGCTTATACAAGAAATAGTACACAAAATGTATATTAACTAAAAATTTTGTAGGTTATATCGAGATTATTTGTCTGCTGACAGTTTTAATATGAATAGTTGATAGATTAACGATTATGTATCTATGTGATACATAAATTACCATTGGTGGGCGTTGAAGCAACATCCCAACAGACAAAATTTCTCGATAAACGTTATAATATTTGTTCAAACATACCTTTTTGTCTGGTCCATCCCACTTCTGAAATGTGAAGAATCAAACACTTCGGGACAAATTGTATAAATATTTTATTCACTTTGATCAACACAATTTCATACTTAAGGTCTCTGCACACAGCGGGCGCGGCGCGGCGGGACGGGACGGCTACGCGACACTGAGCAGTTGTAATGTACTAGATATTACGGACGACGCCACACAGAGCCGTCCCGCTCGACGCGACGGTAACCGTCGCGCCACGCCGCCGCCGCGCCGAGCGGGAATACAAGTCAGAAGCGGCGGGGACGGGCGATTTATTTCATGCACCCATTTCCGTTTACGTTGTTTTTTCTTAGCTAGCGCAAATAAGAGCAAGAGCGTTTCCACGTCTGAATTGCTCAACATCTTTTTGATGAATGAATAGCGTCGCGATACGGTCGGCGTGATCGCGCCCGCAGTGTGACCGATGCCGCCGCGCCAGCGCAGCGTCGCCGCCCCGCCACGCCGCGCCCCGCCACGCCACGCCGGCTGTGTGCAGAGACCTTAATTGTTCTATTAACAATCATTTACAAATACACAGATTAGTCGGACATGTTTTCTGTTCAACAACTCAAAGCAGACTGATATTGCCTAACATGACAGTTACAAACTCGATGTTTTTTTAACATAAACTTTCACAAACACTCGGTCGACTAACCGACCAATCAGAGAAAAGTAAACAGTACGTAACATCAATTGACTAACTAATATACATTAGGGTTTATCTAATAATTAACTGCAAGTAAATATTTCATTTTAACAATTATGATATATTTATATAAAACAAATGCATAAAGTCTAATATTATAAATTATTACTTAATGTCTACAACGAATGCCTAAAGTTCATGTAACTACTAGCGCCATCTATCGCTTATCATTGGAAGTTGAACGATTTATGAATATTTTCTTTAAAGTCATTACATTTAAATAATTTCGTACCGCTATGGCGTAATGTGGCGGAGCGCCGTCGTGCTGGTAATAAAAGTTATTATTGTAGCTCAATGGGACTTCATCGATTAATTCTTCGATGGTGGTGTCGAGCATTTCTAAATAACGTGTCCCGGTCAAGGCGCCTTCGATAAAAATGGGACCTATTATTTTATTTTTAATAACACCCGCCCATACGTTTGCGCTGAAACGTATTTGGTGATGCGTCTCTCGTACTAAATGGGGATTATTGAAAGACCACCAGTGCTCATTATGGACATTGTAGAGTCCCACACGTGTGAATAATGCCTCATCCGTCCACAAGATGTTTACATCAGGGTGATTTAAAAGCCACTCACAAAAGGCTCGACGTGGTGCTGGGTCTGGGTCATGGAGTTGTTGTACCGGCTGGAAGTGGTATGGATGGAGTCCGGCTGTATTTAGCAGCTTCCATACTGCGTGTTGGCTCACACCAAAACGACGTTCCGCGTCGTAGGTACTGGCTCTCGGATTACGCTCAAAAAAATCAAATATGGCGTCTTCGGCTTCGACTGCCAGTCGAGGTCTGCCAGACCCTAGTGCATGGCTCGGGGTTCTGAACTGGCCGTGATCAAGCAGCCTTTGATTTGCTGCAAGAATTGTCCTTTCATTAGGTACCGTAGGATTACGGATCCCTTGGGCTCGCATACGAGGTACGCTCTCCCTCTCATACCTTCTTCGTGCTGCTCGTAAATTTTCGTGGCTAAGTAGATACACTCGCACCATTTCGTAGTATTCGCGGTGAGTAAAGTTCGACATCGTGACGACACGAGTACGCGGCACACACGCGCGCAGGGATGAATACGAGCGAACGTCCGGACCCCGCTTCCGCAAGTGACGTACTGCAGATCCGCACATCAAAGGCCGCCGCCGGCGCTGCATACCCCCGCCCCCTTCTCCCCGCACCCCCGTCTCGTACAACGGGCGGCGGCCAGCGCGTTTTCATTCATAGTATTACGATTAAATTATGTCCATGTTATGCTTATTTTAAAATGGGACAAGGTGGAAAAATGTGAAAAAAAAAAGTTATAAACTAAAAATGGAAATGTGTTCTATTACTTACACTGAGCCGCCAAAAAAAATTTACGCAGTGGTTAAAAACTTTTCCTGTATATGTTAACCAAAAAATCAGATTTTGAAAAATAAATCTCCACATTATGTATTTTTTGTAGATTTTATTTACCTTATTTATACTATTTAAAAAAAAAATAACAATATTTATTTTTTGTTCATAGTTCACGAAGAGATACTATCACAGTATGAATATAAAATATAGCTCACTACTTCTAGTATTACCATAAAATTGCATTAATATCAAATGGTTGAAACATCCCAAAAAAAAAATCTCATGACCATCCTGGCTAGTAAAAGCGGGAGGGGTGTCAAACTTTTACTGAATAAAATCTACTCCTATGTCTATGGCTTGCATTCCAGGGCGCCGGGTTTTACTTTCAGAAGCGAACCCATGGCCCCAGTAGGCTCCTACCCTGCTGGGTCCCTACGGTTTTGCTGACATCTCTTTGAAGCTCGCATAAAACACTACGCACCGTCGACGGCTCGGTTCGAACGGTTACCGGACCGAGCCCGATGACCACCTACCATTCCTACTCGCTTCGGACTATGGCTTGTACAAGGGCCTGGCGTGAGAGCGTTGCCGCGTTGCTGATCGTTGCCACCGACCGCCCTCATGCGGACACGGCAGTGCTCCACCCAAGCGGGGTGGAGCACTTTACCGTAAGCTCCACCGTGCCCTATCCTATGATCCACACAATGGTGACGGGTGTTTCTTTCGTACAAATCAGTTGCAAGAAACTCCCAAACTTACCATGTCCGACCTGCATCATGCAGAAGGATGATGCATGTTACATCAAGTATTTATTTTATTTTTAATTAATATGTAATCAATAATTCTGACATCATATACAAAAAAAGTATAACAAAAAAAATCATATATATTTTTTTCTAATATTAAATTTTGTTACGTTTTCATTTTTTATTATTTAATCGCGTGAGATAGATTATAATCTAACGGTATTTACAATTTTACGATGACATACATATTTACAAGAACGTTTATTCAAAAGACAGATGTAAAGTCCTTACTAGCCAGGTTGGTCATGATCAGTTTTAATTTTTTTTGGAAGTGTTGCACCCATCTGATATTAATGCAATTTTTAGTGATAATACTACACATAGTGATCTATATTATATTTTTTTTTAAAGATTGTACCTCTTCGTAAACTATGAATAAAAAATTAAAAAAAAATATTTTTTTTTTAAATAGTATTTAAGGTAAATAAAATCTACAAAAAATATGTGATGTAGAACAATTTATTCTCTAACAAACCGTTTTAGTTTTATTAGTGAAGCTATAATAGTTTTTGAAAAAAATAATTTTGAAAAATTAACATTTTAGTCAATTATCTCCGTAACAAAGTGAGATAGAAGGCACGAGATAAAATCACGTCAACAGTAATAATACATGTCACTGATATTATACTATAATTTATTTTGCCAAAACCTCGTGGGGGCCGCTAGTAGGATGTTATTGGGCATTCTACCCCACCTGATGCGACTTCGCTTCGCTTCGCTTGCTTTGTGAATGATATGTTAAAAACACTGGTTCAGCGCCTATTCCACTTTCAAAATCTAATTTATAAAATACTCACTATCTTTTATTGAAGGACGGCCATGGTGAGCAAACAAGCAATCGTTTAGTTGAATGATGTCTTAAAACACTGGTTCAGCGCCTATTCCACTTTTAAATAGAATTGCTTACCTCGACTGCTTACTAGATTCTTGCGCAATGCCACTATGCCACTATAATACTAAGCAAATAACTAAGCTTCACATTTTCACTTCACATTTTTACTAAGCAAACTATCCGAATATAGTATGCTAAAATTTAGGACAGATTGTCTCACGTCTCTCCATAAAATTAGAGGTTTCGTGTGTAGGTGACACGTTACTCTGTATTTTATGATCCGGATTGGACTCCCAGGACGTCTAAATTTTAGAATACCGTAATCATTAAACTAAGATTCAGGACAGGTTGTCTCACTTCTCTTCATAAAATTAGAAATAACATGTGTAGTTGACACGTCACTCCGTATTTTATGATCCAGATTGGATCCCAAGGACGTCCGAATTTCAGTTTAATTCATTCAGATACGACACCACCACCCTGCAAATCACTAAGGCCTATTCCACTTTTAAATATAATTGCTTACCTCGGCTGCTTACTTAGTCTAGTCAAATTAGGCCATTTTTTAATAAAGATTGGAATAAATTCTCTGGAGAGGCAAAAACGTTTCTGATGGTATTGTATGAGTGAAAAATAGAGTATAAAAAAAAATCATTTGGCACCCCTACGGAAGGGGGTGAAAACTGTTTATTGCTCATAACTAACCCGAGAATATAGGTGTGCTCACCATTTTTTTTTTATGGTATATTAAACCTCAACCTACATTATTGCATTTTAATTATTTTAATTCGACCAACGCAGCATTAGAAAAAAATAAAAATGTTATTTTTGGCCATTGCGGCATTGGGGAAAATTGTGTAGTTTTGTAAACTGAGGAAAGTGTTATACATTTCGACCTAAGTACATGATTGATTTTGCACCCCAGTGCGACGTATGGAAATTAGTTTTTCACGTTTTTTTGCTTCTGTACTTCGGGGGAAATTTAAGTAGTTATGAAAATAATCACAATTACATTAATTTGGTTTCCTTTATATTTGCACCCTATAAAAAATTAGCATTTTTTTAAGGAACATACGTTTTTCTAGTGTTGTCTTAATTGCCAAAGAACTATTACGCCATGGAAGTGACAAGCGCGCGACACGGAATAATAAACTGACAAGAAGAGATAAGCGTAGTCATTACCTAGGAGTGTTGTGGGATGTATTTTACGAGGAAGGAGTACTTTCTGATTGTAAATGCTCTGTTAGTAAGTGTAAGTAAAGAAACCTAATTTTGTTAAAAAAAAAACAGTTAAAAAAACCGTCTATGTTTAAACAAAAAAAAACGAGAGTGTCCTGCAAGCATGTCCTTTATTTATCTTCTATACATACATATAAATAAAATTGGAGTATCTGTTTGTAATATTGAAGTAACTGCTTTTTACTACATGCATAGGTACATATATACAGTACATAGAGTTTGACCATCGAAAGAAGACAACGAATTATTAATCAAACGTTATGTATGGCAGCATTTAAAAAAATTAAGAATTATCAAAATTGTTTTCCTGCATCTTATTATACTCATTTTGCTTAAAATAATGCCATAAACGATCACTAGTTCGATGGAAGGGCTACTATTTAATATAATGGACAAATTTAGAGACGCAAAAAGTGAATTAAATTAAAAACATGCAGATAAAATGCGACGGTTGGATACAATAATATCATTTCTAGGTTAGTTTTTTAATTACTATTATAAAAACTTGATACTTTTTGACTATTTAATAATTGTAATTTTACTCACACGGTGTATTATACTTTTCAGGAGGTTTCGGCAATGAGTAGACGAAACTCCTAATAATGAAAACAGTAAAGGACATGGAAAGTTGTATATTTCGTATGCGCGCTATCTAGCAAAGTAGCGGCGGACATTAGAACGATATTATATTCCATGCATAATGACATCAATCGTCCATCCAAATTAATAAAAAAAATCGATAACACACAATTTGTTTTATTCAAATTTAAAGATTCCAGGGAAGTGTTCATTGAAAGGCCCACTGGCTCCACAAATGATTGGACCTATGCTTTGTATAACATTCGATGTTGGCCTGGTATAAAGCGCCGTCAGTGCCGGATTAAACCGACCCGGAGTCTATTGCTAATTCGACCAAGGGTAGCGTTGAAAATTCCGGAAAGAAACAATTGTTTCTTTCAATGAAAAAAACAAATTGTGTTTTTTTTTTCCGTTTTTTCACATGTTGCATTGAAATTTTGCGGAAAAAATCGTTTGGGAACAAAATAGAAATCTTTCAAATGTTTTATTCATTGTTTCGGTTAAGCCTCCCCCAAGTGTCACCATAATGATCGGTGCCCACTGTTGGATACAAGCCTCTCCCAAGTATCGCCATTTAGGGCTTTAATGACTGCTGTCCACTGTTGGACATATGCCTCCCCCTCGCTATAATGACCCATGCCCACTGTTGGACATAAGCCTCCCCCGAGTGTCGCCATTAGGCGCTAAAATGACTGATGCCCACTGTTGGACATAAGTCTCCCCTCGCTATAATGACCTGTGACCAGTAATGGACATAAGCTTCCCCCAAGTTTCACCATTTAGGCGTTATAATGACTCGTATCCACTGTTGGACATAAGCCTCCCCCAAGTATCGCCATTTAGGCGTTATAATGACTGCTGTCCACTGTTGGACATAGGCCTCATAAACTAGTGCGCCTCACCATCAGATTGCATCATCTAGTTTATATTAATTTAAAAAAAAAGTACGCATTTGAAAAAAACAAACATGAAGTTTTCGGTTCTTTTCATATTTTTCCGTTTTTAGGGTTCCGTAGTCAACTAGGAACCCTTATAGTTTCGCCATGTCTGTCTGTCCGTCTGTCTGTCTGTCCGTCTGTCCGTCCTCGCTTAATCTCTGTGACCGTTAGCACTAGAGAGCTGAAATTTGGTACCAATATGTATATCAATCACGCCGACAAAGTGGTAAAATAATGTTGGAAAAAAATGTTTTATTAGGGTAAAAAAATCACTTCCCACTTTATATATAGGGGGGCTCCTATATGTAAAGTGGGAAGTGATTTTTTTTTTAATTTCAACCCTAACGTGTGATATATCGTTGGATAGGTATTTAAAAATGAATAGGGGTTTACTAAAATTATTTTTTGATAATGTCAATAATTTCGGAAATAATCGCTCCAAAAGTAAAAAACAACGTGTCCCCCCCTCTAAGTTTTGAACCATAAGTTTAGAAAATATGAAAAAAATCTGAAAAGTAGAACTTTATAAGGACTTTCTAGGAAAATCATTTTGAACTTGATGGAAAGAACAGTTTTTGTACAAAAAGACAAAAGTGTTCTACAAAATAATTTCTGGACTAAGTTTGTAGTATAATCGTATATGCAAGCATTTTTTTAAACTCATAAGTGGGTACACTTATTGTGACGGACGGGAAACTACGGAACCCTACACTGAGCGTGGCCCAACACGCTCTTGGCCGGTTTTTTTTCGGTTTTCTTGGAAAAATACATGAAATTTATAATTTATAAATTTCTTGAAAGTTTCGAATGTTACATTGAATAAAACAACAGTATTTGAAAGAAACGGGAATATTCCCTGTTTTTTTCAACGCTAACCAAGGGGCCCCCTACCACTAATCAATTAATTTAGTAGTAAGATACTAATTAATTTAGTACTTTTGGAAAACCTAGATGATGATCGTTTTTTTGCATACCCCGAATGATTAGAATTTTGCTTAGGACGTTTAGGTTTTCTTCTGAGAAGTAATACAGAATTAAGGAGTCTTTTCGATGCTGATGGCGAAGCCTTTGTGAATTTATACAGAAAAGCTGTACAGTTAAGATTTACTTAGGATTACCTAGGATGCAACATTTATTTTTCTTTGAAGTAGTCTGATTTAGCAAATTTTTAAGTGGAGTAATCTTTCTGAGTGATTTTTCTCATCAACACGTCAACATCGATAGTCATCATCATTTCAGCTGAAAGGCTTCTATTGCTATACAAAGGTTTTTCCTATGTCACCACAACGGCCGGTCCAGTTTATCACGCCTCCATCGAATTCACGTGAACCTTACTAAATAAAAGGTTATTCTTACCCTTGTTGCGAGACCTTTCAACGTTACGTCTTCAGGTACCCGGTCGCCATTCCAGAACCTTTTGGCCCCATCGATCATCTGTTCTGCGAGCAATATATGTACCCAGTTTACTGCCACTTAAGCTTATCTTCCTCTCCATTGCTCTTTGTGTTACTTAAAACCATCTGATGAGGCGCATTGTGAACGACCACGTTTCAAAGCCAAATGTCACTACGCACAGGCAATGTAATATTCACATAGACTAATTATGTAATTATGTCTAGATATGTAATTCCCTAGAAACCTTGTTTAAACTTATTCTTAGTAGGGTTATTAAGATTGAGCTTAACCTACACATATTAAAATTAAGTGGTTTTAGCTAGCGCTGCTAGAAGCTGCTGGCTAAAGCTACCCTTTCTAAAATAAGCTTGAACAAGGCTTTTATTTACCAATAAGTCCGTGGATTTTAAGATCACTTGCGTAAAAAGTACGATGATGGGATAAATTCTAAGAGATCTTCTATTCTGTAGTTTGCTTGCAGGATAGTCTGAAGTAAAGTGACTATCTCATCACATCCAAAAAAATCAGCTGTATTTAGGTTTCACGCAGTACCAATATTTTGACTAGTTTTTTTTTTTATGTTCAAAAATGCGGGATCCCTGAACGCGCGGGGCCCCAAAATGGGGGGGGGGGTCTGTAACATTTGCTACTCTTGCTACATGGCTAATCCGCCACTGAGTGCCATCTAACCTTTGCATGAATGTCGAGTTTCCTAGCAGCTACCGTAGCTTTGTGCTCAATGAACTGCCCAAAGTTTAAGGAAATTTCAACTCCCAAGAGCTGAAGGCGGTCGATACACTCCAAGGATACATTCTAAAAAGCAGGTGCTAAGGTGATCAGGCTGCTTTTGGCAGTGAACGGACATGCTTGAGTTTTGGCGGCATTGAATATCGCGGCTAAATAAGCAGCACATGTTTAATTGTTAAATAAACATGCATCATATATATATCGCATACTTATTATTTTCATGAATAATCGAACGTATCAACTCTGTTTAAGTGGCGTACAGCTAGGGTGAAGAGCTTCAATTTTTTTTTAATACGGCCTCTTTTTTGTTTTGCCATCTTTGGTGGTCAGAGTCTACACCAAAATAACATTTTTTGCAATTTTTGTCTGTCTGTCTGTCTGTTTGTCCGGGCTAGTCTCTGATATGGCTGGACTAATTTTGACGGGACTTTTTTTGGCAAGTAGCTGATGTAATAAGGAGTAACATGAGCTACATTTATTTTAGAAAAAATAAATTCAAAATCCTGTAGTCCACGCGAACAAATTCGCGGGCACAGCTTGTTTCAAATAAATTAGTTGTATTTCGGTTGCCTTTAGAACTATAAATCGTCTGAAAGCGCTGATTATTCTACGGCATCGGGTAAGGTAGGAACAATAAAATATTAGTATAAAAAATGTGGAGTTTTAAGTATGCGCCGCAAAAAGAAACTGGGTAAGGGCGAGTCGGAACCCTCAGTGTGCGAGTCACACTGAGGGTTCCGTATCAACTAACTTAAATACAATAAATATCAAGCTTTTGCCAGCAGCAATTATTCCTATACTTATTATATACTTAAGACTTGCTTCGTGCCAAATTTCAGGGCTCTAGGTCAACGGGAAGTACCTTTATGATTCCCTTGAGTGTCGAAATATATAATTTTTTTTTTTGCGACGTATCTTTTTTATTTGTTAACTTAGAAGTTTTTACTTTTACACAGCTTTAAGGGACTGCAGTCTTGAGTATACGGTTTAAATTTCAACTTGATACTTGCGCTTGTTCCCGCGATAAAGGGACTTGACAGACAGACGTACGAACAACAAAGTGATTCTATAAGGATTCCGTTTTTTCCTTTTGAGGTATAGAAAGAAATAAAGATCGACAGAGAATTGATATGATTATCATAATTTCATGTTAAATAAATACTTAATACAGGGGCAGGTCGGGAGGTCACGACAAACAATGCAATACACTCCATAATCCATTTTCACAACACAGCTAATAAAATAGAGGAAATTATAGTTATTAATTTGTATAGCGCAGGGATCGCTTCTGGCCACAAAAATGATCTAAACGCATATACATGCACGCACTTACTTACTCTCGACCCCGCCGCGCGCGCGCCGCGCGACCCCGCGTTCGCCCTCCGAGTGCCACGAGTCGCAGTATGTATTCACGTTAACCGGCCTCATCTAGCATTAATTGACGAAAAAAAAAAATTGACGTGTAAAAGTGTTTTTATAAAACCTACTTGCAAAATAAAGATCATTTATCATTTATCTTTTATCATTTATCATTTACTCTACATAAATTTCCAGTTATATATTTCTTATTTTTATTACGTGCGAATGTTTTATATATAGAATACATTATATATTAAAAAATCCATGACTACACTAATTTGCCCCGAAGTACAATCTACAAATATTGTAAAATGCTGTTTTCCTAGGGGTGCAAAAGGATGCAAAAATAACTGGGTGTATAGGATGCTTTAAAAAGCTTATTATGAGTTTGCACCAACTGGCTAAATTTCCCTTGAGCCGCAAAATAAAAATAATGATTTATTAGTGTTTCATACACCTCACACTTTTTTCGTGAAAAGTAATTATACACCAAAGGGGTATCTACATATATCTAAACTTACCACAACGAAATACTTATGAAATTTTTAAATTTTGGGATTTCAATGTTAAAACCTAATATTAAACGATGTTCCGTACATAACAGGAATGGTGCAAACTCAGAGAAGACTTATATTCATGTCTTCTAATGATTCCACAAAAAATTACAACTACACGAATTAGGTCCAATCTTTTTGCTAATTTGACTAGACTAACTAGATTCTTGCGCAATGCCACTATGCCACTATAATACTAAGCAAATAACTAAGCTTCACATTTTCACTTCAAATTTTTACTAAGCAAACTATCTGAATATAGTATGCTAAAATTTAGGACAGATTGTCTCACGTCTCTCCATAAAATTAGAGGTTCCGTGTATAGATGACACGTTACTCTGTGTTTTATGATCCGGATTGGACTCCCAGGACGTCTAAATTTTAGGATACCGTAATCATTAAACTAAGATTCAGAACAGATTGTCTCACGTCTCTTCACAAAATTAGAAATGGCATGTGTAGTTGACACGCCACTCCGTATTTTATGATCCAGATTGGATTCCAAGGACGTCCGAATTTTAGTTTAATTCATTCAGGCAGACAACCACACTGCACCTTACCAACAAAAACTGTACTGTTTATAAATACGTATCGCACCGTCACATCACTTTCTGCTATGTTAAGAGGATTTTACACTGATACAATCGCCGTCAAACGGATAATTCGCACATATCGTGTCGAATATTCGGATGAGTGACGTTTTGACGTTTGTTCTGGTCATATTGTCGTCTTTGTTTTACGGTTTAAAAATAAAAATACAACTTTAAAGTGTTTAATAAGTATTTATTAGGGTGTGTAGCAACATAGTACATAACATAAAGTGTGGTGAAAACACGTATTTTGTCTATAAAGCTTTTATATCTGGTGTAAATAAACAGCTGATCATACGCAAAAATATTTACATACCCACAATTTTATTAAAATCTACTTTGACAGCGTCAAGTATTGATTGTTTTGATACCAAAGTTCACTGAACCCAAACAATGCCGGCAAAGTGTGGTGGATGTGGCAAGTTTGTGTCGGCAAGCGACTCCACGAAGTGCACGAAATGTGCCAGTGTTTATCACCGTACGTGTGTCGGCCTCCCGGCGAAAGGTCCCTCAACCACCATAGGGCAGTGCCCCGAGTGCAGGAAAAATGTCCGCCGGGACAATAAGGCCGAGACACCAGTGCGAGGGTTGGTAGCTGAGCTGCACAGTGAGGAGTCGGCAGATGTGTCAACGCCGCAACAGATACCAACGTCAACACCTGTGACTGCTGTGAGTACAATGCAACTGAGTCATCCGGTGTCGCCTCCATCAGTGGCAGCGTCGTTTCAGGAGTTCCCGCAGGATGTAAGCTCTGCTTTGAAATTGGTGGTGGAGGAGCTACGCACCTTGAGATTGAAGGTCTTGGAGCTCCGTAGAGATGTGGCTGACATGAAGGCGTCCAATGAATCGTGCCACATTCGTATGGACGGGATCGAGTCCAGGTTGGAGCTGCTCGAGAGACGGCAGCCTGAAGGTTGTGTTCCGTCAACGGATTCAGGAGTAGTAGAGGGCATCGTGGAGCAGCTGAAGCGAGACCTCAATGACAGAGATCAGGAGCTCATGGCAAATGACGTAGTCATAGCGAACGTGCCGGAGGCCCAAGGAGAAAACCCCTCCCATCTCCTCCAGCTTATTGCCACGAAATTGGGAGTCTCGTTAGAGGATCGAGACATTGTGTGTGCAGAGCGAGCAGGCGGCCGACACATTAAAGCGACCAGCCCTTCAGTATCAGCGGAGCCCCGTCCTCGTCCTATCATAGTGCGCCTGGCTCGCCGTGACCAACGTGACGCCCTACTAAATGGAGCTCGTGTGCGGCGAGGCGCCACAACAGAAAATCTCGGTCTCGCGGGGAAGCCGCTTCGGTTTTACGTAAACGAGCGGCTGACCAGGCTGAACCAACAGTTGTTTCGGCAGACAAAAGCTGCTGCAGGGATGTACGGCTGGCGCTTCGTTTGGTCGAAGCGTGGTCGCATCTTGGCCCGTAACAAGCCCGGAGACCCCACTCACAGGATTGCGTCTGAAGATGACATCACTAAATTTATTGGTCCTTTCTCAGTCCCAAATAAATAATCGTTTTTTTGGTGCTGTTCATATTATTTTAGTTTTTAATTTTGGCTTTATTAGTTTAAGGATCCGGTTTTATGAGTTTGTGCGTCGTATCTGTTATGATATGGGGAGGTGGGCATATGAAAGTGAGTGTTTTGCTATAACAAAAATAAAAAATATATTTACACACATGGAGAATATATATAGGACATATTATTTATATAAATTTAAAACATGCATATTGTTGGGATTTGAACTACATAACTACATTTCTTTTCTATACCTAGGGTGTAACCTTTTTGAACAATTATTAAGATGACTAAGTCAAAATTATTGAAGTTTGGTTTGTTTAATGCTGGCTCACTGGCAACTAATCAGGATGAGTTTCTCATTGCTATGTCACAATACTCAGTAGATGTGATGGCGATAAACGAGTCATGGCTGAAACCTGGGCAAGAAGGCCGGGCGCCTAAGGTTCCGGGATATAGGCTGAAACATGTGCCACGCCCTGCATCTATACGCGGAGGCCGAGGTGGGGGTGTAGCTTTTTATATTAAAACGGGAGTAAGGGCTCGCGTACAACCGCACCCTGAAAATTCTGATGTGGAACAGATGTGGTTAAGCCTAACTATCAACGGTAAAAAGTTATTGATAGGGACAGCATATAGGCCACCATGGTTCGAACTATCTAGATTTTTGGATGGGATAACTGACAGTGTTAATGCTTTGGCACCGTACGATCACTTAATAGTGTTGGGGGATTTCAATGTTAACTTATTGGATACAAGTAATGGAAAAACTAAGGAGTTTATGGAATTCCTTACTTACTCCAGTTTAAATCAGGTGGTTCAGTCGCCAACCCACTTTGTAGGAGATAGTAGTACCCTGATAGATGTCATCTGTACTGATATAGGAGTACGTAATGTACAGGTCAACCATATCAGTGAGCTTGGCCATCACTCGTTTATTGTGTGCGATACTGTGGTGAAGAAAGTAAAGAGCAAGCCTAGGCTGGTAACATATCGCCCTTTAAGGGATATTTTAGAAGACTACTTCGCAGCAGATTTGGCATCAATACCATGGGGGGAAATAAGCTCCCTGCCAGATGTGGATAGCATGGTAGATTTTTTCAACACCCATTTAATTCAATTATTTGATTTACATGCACCTGTAAAAAATAAGATAGTCAGAGATCGTCCCACACCATGGATAACGGATAATATTAAACTAATGATTAAGTTAAGAAATGAGGCAAAAAATAATTACAATAAGAACAAAAAAGACTCTTCTAAAAAATATTATCTAGACTTAAAAAAACAGGCTTGTGCTGCACTGAAGCAAGAAAAGAAGGTGTACTTTGACGGGCACATTAATAATCAGTTGAAAAATCCAAAAAAACTTTGGAAAAATCTCAAGACCGACGTGCTTGCAGATCATAGTGATGGCATGCTACCTGAACAATTTAACGACCCAGATGAAATAAACAGGGCATTTCTTGATGTGCCTGGTCAGAACATATTGTCACCTTCACAAATGACATATTTTGACTCAAACCGGTACGGGGACACTCATTTTATGCTGAAAAATGTTAATGAGGCTGAAATTTTTAAAATTATCAAGAATTTGGGGTCAAATGCTAAGGGTATAGATGGATTGAGTCTTGATATGATAATGCTCACATTACCAACCACCCTCCATGCCATCACAACAATAGTAAATAAGTCTATTGATACAAACTCTTTCCCTAACTCATGGAAATGTGCTATAGTGCGTCCTTTACCTAAAACCAACAACCCAGGTACTGTTAAAGACCTGCGCCCAGTTAGCATTCTACCATGTTTATCCAAAGTTTTGGAGAGGGTAGTATACAACCAAATACTGGAGTATCTAGAAACTAATAATATGCTACCTGACTTGCAGTCTGGTTTTAGGAAAGGTCGTGGGACGGCCACAGCCCTTTTGGATGTAGTAGGAAACATTTTGGAAGCACGTGACCGGGGGGTGGGAACCATACTTGCTCTTCTTGATTTTTCACGTGCCTTCGATGCAATTAACACCACTCTGTTACTTTCCAAGTTAGCGTTCTATGGTTTTACTTCAGAAACAATAGAGTGGTTCAGAAGCTACTTACAGAATAGGTCACAACTCGTGGAAGTCCAGAGGGAGGATGGATCAACCAGCTCATCCCCTCCTCGGTATGTGTCACGCGGTGTGCCCCAGGGATCAATTTTGGGGCCCCTTTTGTATATTCTCTACAGTGCAGATATTGTAAATTCCTTCCAGCACTGCAGGTATCATATGTATGCCGATGACATTCAGTTATATACATCTTTTAAGCCAGCAGATCTAAAAGAAGCAGTTGGCAAAATTAATGCAGATCTCAATAGAGTGGTAGAATGGTCGGATGCTAACTCGCTGGTTTTAAACCCACTGAAGTCTAAATTCATGGTTTTGGGAAGTAGAAAAATGATCAGTGCAATACTGTCGGGCAATCCAGAACTTTTTATAAAGGGGAATAAAATAGACAGGGTAGAATTGGCATGCAACCTGGGTTTGACTATGGACCCTGAACTGAGATTCGAAAAGCACATCAGCAATGCCATGCGAAACTGCTTTTATAGGTTAAAGCTACTTTATAAAATTAGAGCCCATCTGAGTGTTGATCTTCGCAAACAACTGGTAGATAGCCTGATTTTGTCACGGCTGAACTATTGTGACACAGTGTATGGACCATGCCTGTTAGCCAGAACAGAAAAGCTAGTTCAACGTATTCAGAATGCATGTGTAAGGTTTTGTGTAAATGTACCATTTAGAAGTCATGTGACTCCCTATATCAATGATAATAACATCATGAAAATGGCGGCAAGGAGAAAGTTGCATTTAGCTGGTTTAATGTTTGGAATTGTTACAACACAGAGACCAAAATATCTATTCGATAAACTAAGTTGGAGACACAGCAAATATGAACCTCGTTCCTCCACATTTCTTCTTTGCACCCCGCATCATAGAACCGCAGCATTTAGGGGTAGTTTCAGATTTATGGCCAGTCACTGTTGGAATGATATTCCTCCGCCAGTTAGAGTCCTGAAGACAAAGAAAATTTTCATTGACATTTTAAAAAAATATTACATGCAAATTCAACAATCGACATAACTTAAGCAATTTCAATCTTTTAATTATATTTATTTATATTTTTAGTTTTTACCTCTTGGGTCATGGACTTCAGGCAATGGATATGGTATTTCACAGTGGTGATGGTCTCCGTTTGATCCTACCCTCTTGGATCACAGTCTTCTTGGCGAGATATGAATTTTAGGGGTGATGAGTCGCTGAATGCTTATACAGACACATTACTTCAAACGACTCATAATCCGTTTGGCTTCTCGGCATCACTTTGGTGCAAATATTATACACCTACACACCTCTTCTCATATTTTGAGTGCATTGTTTTCCTAATTTTAACACACTTTCTTAATTTATTTCACGGTAGAGGGATATTTCTTGCGTTCAGGGAGTTTTGCTGTTGCCAGGTCGTATTATTGAGTAAGTCATCATGTCACCTCCCCATAATGTGGTGCAATTCACTGCCTGTTGTATCTACCATCGTTACAGAAAAATGATAGCTGCAAGAATAAGAATTGTATTTAGGATAAGTTCGTATGTATATTTTATCAAAGTAATAATTATCGTATACCTATTGTGTAATAATTAATTGTTAAAATTTAATTTTGTTATAATTTTTGTAGTGTTGTTCTTTAATTAATAATAATGTATAATAATTTATGTATGATGACAGAAATCGAAATGCTCAAGTAAAAGTATGTGTATATGTACTAACCTGCTTAAGTTGCTCTCGGAAGGGACGCCAAAATTGTCACTCGAATGGTGGTTGCTGAAAACCAGCACCGTAGATGCCTGGATTATTCCAGCGTCACGGTATATGCTGAGCAACGGCCTATTTTTGCTTAGATGCGACGCACAACTTAGAATCTTAGATTGTGTTAATATGATTATAATAGTATTTCTTTTATTTTTAGTTATTTTTAGGTTATTTTTGTTTATGTTGTACTCTGTATAAGGCCGGCGTCAAACAAAATCACAGAGCATCTAAATAGTCAAAATGCCACAGATACAATAACTGTTTACATGCTCTGTGCAGGTTACAAGGGCAATAGTGTTATGCCCGTTACACACATGGCCTGATAGGGATACTGGCTGTTATATTTTTTATAATATTGCGTTGATTTGTGCGTCTATTTAGGCGGAATAAACGTGTTTTCTTTCTTTTCTTTCTTCTTTCTATTCACCCTTACGTTGTTGAAACCTCTACGGTCCGGACTAAGCGTTTCGCCTCGTCGTTTATACCGCGTACGTCGAAGGACTGGAACAGTCTGCCTGCTGCGGTCTTCCCGTTCGATTATAATTTGGGTGTCTTCAAGGCTAGATTGAATAGGCTCTTAATAAACTAGTGCGCCTCACCATCAAAGATTGCATCGCTACTTACCATCAGGTGGGATCGCAGTCAAGCACTAGTTTATTTCAATTAAAAAAAAAAAATCGCCGGACGACGGCGTCAGAAGCGATCATATTGAAAGTTTACACGATAAGTGTAAATGACTCTTAACAATCTCCAAGACTGCAAAATTGCATTATATAAATTTGCTGCGTTTGATTTATCTATGTGTGGGTGATTCCCATGGGTTCTACAAGTACAATGCAACCGCTGTGATCCTCGTGCATGTAGCAGTCATTGTTAAAATTTGTATGTTACAAAACATCCCATAACCAATGTTTAATTCATTAAAATATAGATTATGTTTTACTGTAAAATACGTAGACAGACTTTGCTAAGGTATGCACATCTCTAATTAGATAGTAGGTATATCAATTTAAAATTATTAGAAGGATGAATCTTCTATCAAAAATAAATTTAGCAGTAGCTTTTTACCTAAAACTTTTGAACGATGTTATTTAAAACTCATACATTCATTTTAGACATTTAATGGTTTTCTAATATTATATAATAATTTTAAGTTGTACTACAACATAGGTACTTGCAAACTAACTGCTTGACGTGGATTCGCTTCCATTAATTATTTTGTATAAAAATAATGATTTCAGAGTACTTTGTTATTTTTATTTACATGTGTATAAAAAGGACTTTTTTATATATTAAATTTAAGTAATTTTGCGAAGTTATGTGGAAATTATATAACCGCTAGATTGCCCGTGTAGACTACTAGTCTACATTTAAAAGCACGCCAAATTGTCCATGTAGACTACTAGTCTACATATGTGTATGTAATAGTCTACATTGGAGCAATCTAGCTATGAAATTATTTTGTTTTGGATTTTCCGTCTGTAGTCTATTTGCATAAATTTATTTCGCTTTCCCATAACACTAAACAAACATACAAACTTAATTATAATACCTAATGTATTTATCATAAGCGACAGCCAGGTGTCGGGTTCATCTTTGTCGGCGAGCGAAAAAGGCTGGTTTTATATTTCATTTCTCACTGTAAAATTGTAATTAGACAGAAAAATTGGGTATCATTACGCTTTAATTTGACGTAACTAACACAAATTATTCATGCAACTTTGAAGACCTGTAATTAAGGTTGAATTTTGTAATGAGACAAATACTGCTGATATGGTATTTTTTATGTATAAAACCAATCCATTTCGATGAATACGTTACATTTGCTCCAGTATTTTCTAGTGGCAAAGACTACTTACCATACTTTATCTACAATTCTACAATCGTCTTCAAAAATCATAAAATGTAAGTAAGTACTTATTACTAAGTTTACAGAATTTTCTAGCTACGGACCTGGTTTTTGCCTGCCGGCTAGTATTTATTTATTTATGTATTAAAACTTCATGCAACATACAACATAAACGTACAAAGGCGGACTTAATGCTTTAGGCATTCTCTACCAGCTCCCTTTAACTGTTGTACTCCATTAAACATAACGATTCATTTAAATTCTGTTCTAAATGACTATTGAGGTTCTGTCTTTCACAAAAGAACTCTCGCAGTCTATTGGATGGCTATGTTATTAATAAAATGATGTATATAATTTCAGGTCTGACTCCGAAGCTAGCACTATCTACCAGTCAGCAGCCATTGCGGAGACATCCAAGGCGAAAAAAAAGGCAGTGAAGCGCAAGGTCTTCGAGCCAGCAACAAAACCGAGGTAATTGTTATGTAACTATCTCATGTCCTATTCCAAGTCATGATATATTTGAGTGCATTGAAACAGTAACAAACAAATAAACTCACAGTCGCATCTAGATTGCTAGGCGATAGGGTTTCTTGCCTAATTACCTTAAGATATATTATACAGACCCGTTTTAGGCAGTTATTTTGCAGGTTTACAGTTAGTTCACGAAATATTGTTATTAAATTAATTAAATTGTTTCAGTAAAAAACCCAGCTCCAGCCGCTCAGACCTCTTCGGGTTGGAAAGCGAGATTTCTCCGCGGACGACCTCCAGTGCGGACTTCTGTTCGTCGCTAGTTAGCCGGGTCGCAAACGGAAAAGTGCGACGGACTGCGGACGTAACTGGAGACTTTTACGTGGAGGTGAAAGTGTACAATAAGGCTGAGGTGGCCAACATCGTTAAAGAGGATCGGTGGAAGACTTACGAAATAAATAGTATTTTGTGTTACTGTTTGATCATTGTATGTTATGTAAGTAATTACTGTTTGATACAGATTAAATACCTACTAAAATAATCAATGTATTTAGTTACTACCTAAGAAATAAATAATATTTTATGGTTAATTTTAAATATGTTTCATTTCCATTTTTGATGACAAAGCGCAGTGCGCTATCTGGTACCTATGAAATATAACACTAATCAGGACATGTACCATGATATTCAAAGTAAGATTGTTTTAATCTTATTTCAGGTGTTATGTCTAATACCACGCACTGGCAAAATTATCTATCGATTTGTTTGAAGATGAAATTGATTCACAGCCCATTACTTATGGAGTCAGATGACCAAAACATCGTCAACTTGCTAAAAAACTCATGTCTCGACTTGTCTGAAGATGAAATTGATTCACGGCTCATTACTTATGGAGTCAGATTACCAAAACATCATCAACTTAGTTATTCAATCATGTCTCGACTTGTTTGAAGATGAAATTGATTCACAGCACATTACTTATGGAGTCCGATTACCAAAACATCATCAAGTTGGTACATAATCATGTCTCAACTTGTTTGAATATGAAATTGATTCATGGCCCATTACTTATGGAGTCAGATTACCAAAGCATCATCAAATTGCTACAATAATAAGATTAAAATACATACATCATTAGGCATCCAGCTCAAGCGGTCACATTACGGAACAATAAAAACGGAACGAATTGTAAGTATTATCATCTAAAGATTAACTTTATAATGTTATTTCTTAGAGTGTTGTAACCATTATTAATCATATTTTTTTTTTTTCAGATCATCAATAATGTGTGATTCTCCTGACATCATGTTCTCCCAATATGGTCAAGGCTTTCCGACTCCTAGTTTAAGCTGGCATATTCCAGAGCAACACAGACCTGAAGCAGCCATTGAAAAGTCTAGAACAAGACGGGAGGGCTTAAAACGCAAAGCATCGGAACATCCTTTATGTCAATCATACGTCATAAACAACGAAAAGAAAAAAGGTTTGCGACTGATCCAGATACAAGTGTTGGACAATAGTGAACGACAAGAAAGCGTGGTAAATTCAAATGACAATGAGGAGGTGGTAGTGTTAAGTGCACAATATGTAGTTAGTGAACCGGTGGACTATGTTATGGAAGAGACACAATCATTAATAAACAAAATTTCGAAGAAACTTTGTGGTGATGATTGTTATTAGTAAGTAGTTTCTAATGTTTGTTTATATGTCCACTTTAACTTGTTGTATTAAATTCTGAATTTATTATAAAATTATTTGCTAATCTGCTAGTGTATTAAACTGTATCTACTTAGATCATCAAGATTTTGTCACATATTTAAATATATAATAAGGATCGGTGTAAGTAACTATTTTGTGAATAACGTGAAAACTAAATAAATAATATGTTTATAATTTAAATTATGTTTTATTGACATTACATAAACATACACTTTAAATTAGCTCAAATGAATTTCATTATAGGTTATATGTATAGAATATTTTGACATTAATAGAATACTTACTTATCGCAATTCATCTAATTAGAGCTAATATAAAGTTTGTTGTGTAGTTGTCCTAAATACATTTAAATAAAACAAAAAGTAGGTACATTTAGATTTTTATTAATTGAACATATTAAAATTAAAACATATTAAACACAGACATATTATTATCATCATACCATTTTCTAATACACACTGCATTATTTAATGCACAATTCTTTTTATGGTGCACACAATTAAAATCAGTTTTAATTTTACAGAACTTTTGTTTTAATGTCACAAAATTAGGACATCCTTTGTCACCTATATCAATCACTTCACAGTTTGCACATAACTCTTTAATCCATTTTATCTTTTCCAAACCCTTTGTAATAATTTTTTTGTTTTCTAAATAGGGTAAAATAACGCGATGAAACTCTTTGTAGTCTATGTAGCCTTCACTCCAGTAAATTCCTCGATTTCTTTCTAACCACCTCACCTGCTTTTTTTCTTCTGGTGTTAGGTTATGAAATGAACATGGTGGTTTTACCAAGAACGTCTGTGTATGATCCTGACTCACAATAGCCAATTCTTTGACGATGAAATTATTTACATAATCCTTAAATCCTTGCAATTCCACTATAAGGGTATCCGCTTTCATGATATCTTCTTAACAATATTACTTAGTGGTCGATATTCAACAATGCAGTCGTTCAGAATGAGACAGTATGCTGAAGTTTGATCTGAATCACTCTCAATTTCTACTCTCACATCCACAACCGGACCTGTCTTTAGGTTATCCGCTTGTCTAGAGCAATCGACTACAAACAGCGGCGCTATATCTCTAAATTATTTCTCGCTTAGTATGGGCTCCGAGCGACGTCCGTAATACGACTGTTGAAATCTGGTATATTGTTCGTATAATAAAGCAATTCTGTTATTAGAAAAACTCACATTTAAGTTCTCATATGGAAAATAAGTTGAATTTAGATAAACTCTAACGTCTCGAATATGGCAGTGATCGAATTGAGACATGTCAGAACTTGCATTGTTTTTTCTTTTTGTCTGTAGACCAATAATAACGTATCTTGGTTTTTCTATGTGCGATGAAGTTTTAATGGACCAGGTATGTTTTGTAGTTTTAGGCAAAGCTGGGTATTCGTACAGATCCCAATTTCTGTATATCATTTGAAGTGGGCGATCTTTTTCTAATAATTTTAACAAACCAATTTTTTCTTTGTCAGATACTTTAACATGAGGTACGCGCCATATGATTTTGTTGATCTGAACATCATCTACTACTTCGCCAGTATTAAGTTTTACTGCGTTCAAATTAGTGCTACTTCGTAACAATATCAGTTCATGTCTACTATTTATCACGACTTTATTAAAATCCTCAGCAAAACCGAGGATGTTACGAAGTGGTATAGAAGCAGAAAATCTTCCTCCATCGATATTTTTTACACCATCAATATTCCATCCCCAGGCATTAGACATTTTGGATTCACTTTCATTCATTGAAATTAGTGATTTCATGGTTGTTGTTATACCTGCATTTTTTATTTTATCAATTTCCACTCCATTTAGCTCATACCTTATATCTTGGAACAAATAGAGTAGAGCATTGTTCGTGAAATTGACACTAGTAGCTCTGTCTTTCGTATCTTTTTTGGTAACAATAACAGTTCCTTCCAAATATAGAGTGCTAGCTGATGGTAATATGTACAAGTCTTGTTGGTTGATAGGTATGCGAATTTCATCGTTCCTGTTAAAACTTGTTACATATGGCTTGTAAGAATGAAATTCGATACCTTCTATAGTATTATCATAAATTGGTGCGGATAAAACGTCTAAGATATTCATTTTAACAATCCGATGGCTCTAAGGAATGCTTTATTGTCTTTAGTTAATTTTGTTTTCTTTTTAGAGAGAGGTCTTATTTGATAGGTAGCTCGAGCAGAACTGATATTCTTTACTTGTTGAGGCACATTTTTATTGTAATCGATAATTTTTTCTTCTAAGATGCAGATATACTTGCACTTCTTCACCACGTAAATTGATTAATCGATTGTTTATATCTAGCAGCCTGATATGTATGCAGCTTATGTTGTTTTGGTTGATTGGAAAATATATAGCGTTTTTTGGAATTTCTATAATCCTATATCCAGGTGGCACATTAAGTGCAAATTCGTGAATAATATGACTTGGTTCACCGTTTATATATGAACCGCTTACAATATCACATTCAACCCTGACTACGGTCGTAGGTAGAATGTTGACTGGAGACGGTGACACATGCCATTTATTTGCCTTCAAGATTTGTTTGTTAAATCCTAATAGTCTTCTAAAAGAGTCTTCTTTGATAAAATTAATGTCTTTTGTACAAAATATTGTAGTTTTTAAAGTATTATTATTGCACCGTAGTTTGATCTCTGCATTTTTTATTTCTGATTTTAAGTAATCGCTGATATCTTGCAATTCATAAGTACCTTCCGGTATTTCAATAACTTCATTAGAGCCATAATAAAACTTATTATTACTTTTATCAATGTTTGGAATAGAATTAAATGTAGAAAAGTGCAATAAAGCACACTCATACTCTCCATCTAATTGCAACGTATTGGGATAGTATGTAGTTAACACTGATGAGTCTCCAGTAATCGCCAAAGTGAGGGACATCTTGCAAATGATTGAAATGAAAGAGAAGCATATATTTTATATTATATTTTTATTCCAAAAAGTCCACAAATAGTTTAAACATAAATGACCACAATTAACTGCGTTGTATTTTTGATATCTTGTGTAGTTATAAAAAACCGGCCAAGTGCGAGTCGGACTCGCCCATGAAGGGTTCCGTAGCAGCAAGTAACATAATATAAAAGTTCTTGTAATGTGTTGTAACTTTGATCGATGTTTTAATAATAGTGTATTTTTTTCGATTTATGACGCATTAAAAAAAAAACTACTTACTAGATTTCGTTCAAACCAATTTTCGTTGGCAGTTTTTATAGTAATGTACATCATATATTTTTTTTATTTTTATCATTCTCTTATTTTAGAAGTTAGAGGGGGGGGGGACACACATTTTACCACTTTGGAAGTGTCTCTCGCGTAAATTATTCAGTTTAGAAAAAAATGTTCTTAGAAACTTCAGTATAATTTTTGAAGACCTATCCATAGATACCCCACACGCATGGGTTTGATGAAAAAAAAAATTTTGAGTTTCAGTTCTAAGTATGGGGACCCCCAAAATTTATTGCTTTTTTTCTATTTTTGTGTGAAAATCTTAATGCGGTTCACAGAATACATCTACTTACAAAGTTTCAACAGTATAGCTCTTATAGTTTCGGAAAAAAGTGGCTGTGACATACGGACGGACAGACAGACAGACAGACAGACAGACATGACGAATCTATAAGGGTTCCATTTTTTGCCATTTGGCTACGGAACCCTAAAAACACTACAATTATTTAAATATTGCATTAATTCCATCGGAGGTTTTAGATTTCCATAGCTATCAAAGTATTCACAGTGATTGTATACTTTAGTATAAGCTACCCAATGCGTTCCTTCATTCCTGGAATCGTCTAAGTTAACGATACCACATTCAATGTGTTTCGGTTTTCGAGGTAATCGATCTTTCATGTAGACCCCGCGAAAATATGGGATGTCTCTTGAATACTTTTGGATGTCTACATCAGTTAGAGGGCGATTAGGTAGCTTATTTTTCAGTTTTTTGAAGTTGTTATAAATAATCCTTTACCACTTTTATATGGTTTAATGTATAAACCCTTGCCCAACACTAAAGCCTCCATAGCTCTATTATGTCGTTCTGTTTCTTGTAAATTTTGCTTGCTTGCTTTATAATCATTAACGGTTTTTGCAATTCCAGCTGCACCACCAGCTAAAGTCCCTAAAGCTGATAAACCAGCGAAAATTGGAATTAAAGGTAGAACTCCACCACTCTTTGGTAAGGGTATTACTCTGGGTACTCGAATTCGATGGTGAATGTTTGGAAATAACTTTTTTGCGGATAAGTAAGCTGCTTTTATTAAAGTTTTATTATCCTTGTGTTTAAGTTTCTTAATTTTTGATTTTATTTTTGAAACTAAGGTTTTAAATGTTTTAATGCCAGATCCAGACTTTAGTTTTGCTTTCATAACTTTGCTCACTAGCCAAGAGCTTAGTTTTTCGCCTTTTCCTGCATCTTTTGATTTAAGTCTTTGTTTAGCCATGTTAAGCAGTTGTAAATCGGCTTTGTGACGATTAGATAAGTCTGTATGGTTTGTATATGCAATATCGTGTTGCATGCAAGCTTCGTCTAACTTATTCACACCTCGATCACCTCGTGCTAAACGTTTGTAAAGTTTAGTTCCTGGTCCGCAATAATTATATCCCGGCAAATGAACTTCGAATGGTAGATTATTAATTATGTTGTTAACTAGTCCGCCTCCTTGCATTACTCAAATTATAATGATAGGATTTCAAATGAGAAATAGTTATATAGTATCTTAGTTCATTATTTCAGCTTTCTCAATCCAGCTGTTTTCTGCACTGTTTAGACCTAACCATTTAACATACAATTTATTTCCTTTCTTTTTCAAAACCTTTTCTATTAAATAAATGTCAGGATAATTAGATCTTAGTAGTTCTTGTTCGTAGAAAGCTCCTAATATATTTTGTTTTCTTTGATCTTCTATGTGATACGTCACTGGTAAGGATTTATTCACCTTTTTTATAGTAAATAATTCTGTTGACCAATTAGGAGTGTAACCTTTCTCAAAATTATGTTTGTATTTGCTTATACGAACACAGTCACCAACTTTAAATTTAGGTCTCCACTGAACTAAAGTATGTTTGTTCATTTTGTTTATATTTTCTTTAATTACTTGTTCATTACATTTATTCACATCAGCCGGTTTAAATTGAATAGTGCGATGTTTTGTGTTGTTATATCTCTGCATTGTAGCTACCAATGGTTGACCTAACCACTTATAGTTTCCATTGAGACTAAAATATTTATACAATTTATTTTTTAAAGTTCTAATTAGTCTCTCTACAATTGATGCTTTTTTAGTAGAGAACGAGGAATAATGGTTAATGTTATGCTTTTTCATAAGCTTTTGAAACGTGATGTTATAAAATTCAGTCCCTTTATCAGTTTGTAAGTTTATAGGATTATTACGACTACTAAGCAGTATATGTTCGAAAGCACGAGTAACATCAAATTTATTTTTTGACTTTAACGGTTCAGCCCAGGCATATTTTGAGAAGCAGTCAATTACCACTAAGATGAATTTATAGTCTTTATTGTACTTTTTCAGGTTTTGCATATCCATCAAGTCTGCTTGCCATAAATCGTGGATTCCTTTCAGAATAACAGAACGCCGTGGAAAGTTTCTTCGTGCCGCTTTGTGGATTTCATTTACAATTTGCTGTTTTACCATTACGGAGTTTTTTGAAGTAATTTGTCTACCTCTGCTTTAGTATGAATCTTATCTTGCAAATGAGTTAAAACCTCAGGTATATTTGCTTTTAAAGTAGCTTGAACTGTACCCTTTGCATCTTTTATAATTTGAGAACGCAATTTACCAATCAAATTATTTACTTCTCTTAATGTGCAGCATTCAATCGATCTTATCTTATCTTATCTTCGTGGTCTGGTTTCCGCACTTAGTCCATATCGGACCATTGTGCGTGAGCCATAGCGGCCTTTACTCCAACCAGCCCACCTCATTCCAGAAACAGATGAGTCTCTTTGGTTTGCTCAGAGCGTCCATCAGCGAATTCGGTGTTCCCAAGGTTCGTGTTCTTATCTCGCTGACGGCTGTGCACTGGAGGAGCACATGCGCGACAGTTTCTTCTGATTCCATGCATCCTCTGCACAGAGGGCTATCTGTGATATTTATTGTGAAAAAGTGTTTATTCAGGGAGCAATGTCCGGTGATGGTCCCTGCCACCAGACGCAGGCTGCCTCTATCTAGTCGTAGAAGGTTGCTGGTTAGGTTTTTATTTAAAAACGGCATTGCTTCTTTAGCCTGCCTGCAGCCCGGTGCCAGGGACCACCACCTTCCCGCTTGTGCATCTGTGTGCTCACGTAGCCAACCACGCAGCTGACTAAAGGGTATCGGCACGATGGGTTCAGGTCCGAAGACCACCGCGCCAGAACCCCGCCTTGCCAGCTCGTCAGCTGCGTCATTGCCCAGTGAGCCGCTATGTCCCTTTATCCACTGTAAAGTCACAGTGTTATTATTTAACACTGTGATGCGTTCTAAAGCAGAGTGGAATTCTTGTATAAGTTTCGAGGTTGTAGCAGGTTTTCCTAGGGATTGTAGAACTGAGGCACTGTCGGAGATTATGCGAATATGAGTATCCATGACTTTCCTGGCCTCTATGGCGTTGGCCGCTAGAGTGATGCCAACACATTCTGCCTGGTAGACAGAGTTGAGTGCTCCCAGCGGCTTGGATATCTTTATGTTAAGGTCGTTGGAGAAGACTCCGACTCCTGTTCCAGTATTCGTTTTTGATCCGTCAGTGTAAATTCTCAGTTCCTTGGGGCCTGAGTAGTCGTACGGTTCTTCCGTTAGTTGGATGGTGTAGTGTTTTTGGAATAGGAGTGCCTTGGGGGCTTTGTCGTTCGGGGCCGTCATCATGGGCTGTCGCTTAACAGCATTTTCCATAATGCATGTATGTTTAATTCGAGAATCTGTTTTCAGTGTGCCCGATAATTTAAGTCTGAAACCTGCTAAAGCTGCCTCTTCCCGCACTATGAGATGCAGTGGAGGCAGTCCCAGCATTGCTTGTAGGGCGGCAGTGGGTGCCGTTCTCATGCTACTGGTGATTGCCACGCAGGCAAGTCGCTGCAGTTTTTCGAGTTCTTTCTGGGCTGTGCTCAAGTCTGTCCTGGGCCACCAGACTAATGAGCCATATGTTATGATTGGTCGGATGACTGTGGTATACAGCCAGAGGGTGACTTTTGGGCTTATGCCCCAGTTGCGTCCCAACATGCGTCTGCATTGCCACATCGATATACTGGCTTTTTTTATTGTGTAGTCTGTGTGTTTTGCCCAATTCAACTGCTTGTCTAAGTAAACACCCAAGTATTTTGCTTCAGTCGAAAGGCTTAGGGTAGTGCCAAAGAAGCGTGGTAGTTTCAGCGCAGGTAGCTTCCTTTTCTTTGTGAATAGAACCAATTCGGTTTTGGTGGGGTTTACGGTTAGTTGATGCTCTTTACACCAGTCCTCTACTAGCTTCAAGGCTTGGCTCATAAGATTGCATAAAGTGTTTTCATGAGTGCCGTTTACTATTGTGGTTATATCATCAGCGTACCCCACGGTAAAGTAACCTTTATCGTTGAGTTTCTTGACGAGGCTGTCTGCGACTAGGTTCCATAGCAGAGGTGATAAGACACCCCCTTGGGGGCAGCCCTTTGCTACAGTGGCCCTTGTTGTGCTATTTATGGTGACTTGTACTGCTCTTTGTTCAAGCATATTTGTGATCCAGCCACTTAAGGTCGGGTCGACACCGTGTCTCTTAAGTGCTGTGCTGATACTTCGAAACATGGTTTTGTCAAAAGCTCCTTCAATGTCGATGAAGGCAACTAATGAGGAGCATTTGTGGTGTATCGCGCATTCTATTTTTGACACCACATTATGTAGTGCGGATTCTGTTGATTTGCCCGTGGAGTAGGCGTGTTGTTGCTTGTGGAGTGGTCTGTCTGATAGAGGACCATCCCGGATGTGCCTGTCACATAGTCTCTCCAGGGTCTTTAGCAGGAAAGATGTCAAGCTTATGGGTCTGTATGTTTTAGGTTGTGTGTAGTCAGTCTTGCCGGGTTTGGGAATAAAGATAACCTTCACCTCACGCCACGCAAGTGGTACACATCGGAGTGCTATGCAGGCCCGGTATATTACTAGCAGCCATGGTATCAGTGAGTTTTCTCCCCATTGGAGAAGGGCTGGGAAGATACCATCAAGTCCGGCGGACTTATACGGTTGGAAGGTTGTAATTGCCCAGAGTATTCGGTCTTCTGTGACTATAGTCTGTGCTCTGGACCAGTCCGGATCCGTGGGTGTATGCACTGGTTCACACTCCCACGTTCTGTCCTCTAGGAGTTTGCAGTCCGGAAAATGCGTCTCCAGTAGGAGGTTGCTGGTCTCAAGATCTGTTCGTGTATAACTGTTGTCTGGGTTTTTTAGCGCGCCGAGAGTGCGGTCTTGTTCCTTTGATAGGATTTTCCTCACTCGTGCAGCTTCATTATTGGATTCTATGGTGCCACAGAAATTCTGCCAGGCAGTTTTCTTTGCAGTTCTAATTTCTTTCTTATATGTGTATTGGGTTTCTTTGTACAGCTCCCAGTCCTCTGGAAGTCTAGAGTTTTTGGCTCTGTTAAACGTTTGCGTAGGGTTTCCCTTAGTTTACCGAGTTCCGCGTTCCACCAAGGATTTGCTTTGCCTTTGGTAGGTGGGGATCTTAGTTTACAATGGGTGTGGTATGCTTCAATTATATTGTCAGTGACTTTTGTCACCATGTTGTTTAGTTGCTCTGGATTAGTTACATTCGTTATATCGGTTTGTTCCCTATCTAAGAGAGATGCTAGAAGACATTTGAAAGCGGACACGTTTGTACGACGTGGGTTACGCCGTGGCTCGGGTCTTTTGGTGTTAGTTTTAAGTGTGAAACATATGGTTCTGTGATCTGAGCAGGAGGGTTCATTAGAGACGTGCCAATTCGATATGAGATTGGCCGCGCCTTCTGTGGCTAATGTTAGATCTATAATCGTCTGCCCTCGGGCCGTGACCCAGGTGGGTTCCGTACCTCGGTTAACGATGTCGAGGTTAGTAGAGAATAAATAAGTGGATAGCGTCTCACCTCTGGTGTTCGATACTTCACTTCCCCATAGAGGGTGATGCGCGTTTGAGTCGGTGCAGATGATCAGATCCATGTTGGCGCTCTCGCAGTACTGGACCAAGTCTGATACTTCTTTTGGAGGGCAGTTCTCGTCGTCGCCTGGCATGTACGCCGAGGCTAGTACAAGTTCAGGGTCATCGTTATCACGCCGGAGCCTGATCGTTGTCAGGTCTCTGGAACAGAATTGTGTTAGTGGTGTGATAGGTAAGTCTTGGGGAATGTATATGCAAGTTCTTGGATTTTCTGTGTTTTGGGTACTGAAAATTACTTTACCTCCAATGCTTCCAAGTCCGCATATCTTGTTTTTCCTGACCCACGGCTCTTGGATCAGTGCGATTGTTCGGAGTTTCGTCTCCAGCACCCTGCGTAAACTAGCCGTGGCAGTTTGGCTGTGCTGGAGATTTATTTGTGCTATCTGGATAGGGATTTGGGTGGTCGTTGACGGCGCTGGAGTGGAGTTAGGGGGAGACGGATCCATCTGAAAGTTTATCCCCTTCCTCCGTCCGGCGCCAGTCGTCGCTAGGTGAAGAGGCCAGCAGCTGCGCCGTCCATCTGGGTGATGTGGGTGCAGTTTCTGCGGCGGCATCAGCCATCGCTGCTCGGGCCATCTCCTCCTCCAGTCGGGTCATGTCCGTGTCCGTCGGTGTTGAGTTCGGGGTCTCTGTACTGTCGGTTCTGACGTCAGTGGGATGTGTCGTGGGGAAGAAGCGGACATATATCGACCCGAGTAGGTACGCTATACGCCGCTCCCGACCCACGACCTTGTCAACTTCGTCGGCCGGGATTCCCAGGGTCAAATATGTCCCGTGGTTATCACCACCGACGCTTGTTGCCCTGTACAGTGACCACCTACCAATGTCGTACCAAGCGTTCTGACGAATCAGAAGGCTCTGGAGCCGCGCTATGTCCCCATTATACCTGGGAACAAATAGCGCCGCTCGGACACGGGTAGGTAGGTCAGACTGTCACATGACGGTCAGCGTCGAGTCAGTGTCTGGGAGTCTTAGTAAGGGTACGTTCTGAGTCAGCCAGGTCAAGGAGTTCTCGTCCTCACACCACATCTGCACGGTGCCGTCCGTCACCCGAGGGTACCCACGGAAGGCCGGGAGCGATGTGAGGTCAGACTCCATGAGCAGTCGTTCCAGTCCGGTTTTTATATGTGTCGACTCGTCAAAAGTTAAGTCTCTAGAGGGGGGAGGGAAACAGATCGCTACGGCGAACCGCGCCGGAATGTCCTTCGTGGCCCGCGCATAGGTTTTCTGCTCCCCCGGAGCAGTCTGGGTCCTTACCCGCTTCGGGTCGCCTTGCAGCGCGCTCGGTGAAGCCGTGTCATCCGGGCATAACCTCTTTACCGCCCCTGAGCCACTTGGCCCAGGTTGTGGTTCGGAAGAGCCCGGTGCAGCGCGTCCAGCAGGTGCCCGAATCGGGCGCGGGCGCCCAGCCCGTTTCCCCCTTATCTTAACGTTCTGTGCGTCCGTCAGGTCTTGGTTCAGACTTCTGACTTTGGTGATTTCCTGCACGCATGTTTCCGCGTCCGACCCTTTTTCGTTCCGGGTTTCCCCTTCGCGTACTTCGGGTTGGTCGCGTACTCCTCCTGTTTTCGCGTCCGGCCTTTTTTCGTTCCGGGTTGCCCCTTCACGTACTTCAGGCTGGTCGCGTACTCCAGTCCTGTCTCCCGTTTGCACATCGCGTTGGCCTAAGCCTTCACGGATCTTGCGCATCCGGTCGCACAGTTCCCTCTCCCTGGCGCAGATTTTTTCGTGCTTCGTGACAAGCATACGTACTTCGTCTGCGCTGGGGATTGGGGCAGGATCACTTTGATCGTCGGTCTTCCCCGCACCTTGTTCTGGGTCAGCGTCCTTAAGTCTTGCCTCGGTTTTCCGGCGCTGCCGCGCTAAAGCACGGAGTTCCTTACCGAGACTAGTCAGGTGTGCCTCGTCAGTGTCGTTGTCAGGGTTATTTGTTACACTCTTCCGGACGATGCTCTGTTGCCAGGCGCTCGTGGAAGGTGCAGTCTTTGTCGGCATATTTGTCACGTTAGTGACGTCTGGGTCAGTATTCATCGGCGAGCGAACTACAGCCGGAGTCAGGGTATCATCAGGCGCGTGAACCGCAGCCTGGGTGGATTCAGGGTGTGGTGCTATTATAGCAGAAGGCCGCACAGAGGGCGCGGCACTAATAGGCAGGTTAGTGCCCCCTCCCAGAATACGCTGAGGGCTGACCGATAAATCGGCATGGGATTCCCCGGCTTGGCCGGGACCCACCTGGGTAGGTTCTTTTCTAGACTGCTTCATGGTATGGGTTGGGTGGGCTTTTGGAGATTTGAGGTTACCCTTCCTCTGGACCGACGGGATTTGAGGATAGAAGGAGGGAGGGATCTGGGAATGGGGGATCATGGGATTCAATCGATCTACATAATCCTTGTTCACAGCATCATCTGCTTCTACTGGAGATCTAACTCGTCTCAGTCTTGATGTTTTTAAATCGAAATCTCCGTTTTCTGATTTTAGCAATGCATTCTCATTAAACTCAAATAACTCTGACAAACGCATTCTTTTATGGATGTAGTGACCAAATTTGTCTACATTCATGTTTCAGGTGTATTGTATCGAGAGGCTGATAGTAAAATAAACAAGTTTTAAAATATTTATTTATTTATAACTTTACTTTCACGCAATTCTTCAATGATAGATATAATTTCATTATCTAATCCTGTGTTGCCAGCATCTCTAGATGCAATTAACAATTTCAACCTTTCTACTAATTCATTAGGATCGTCCCAGTATACTAAATCTACGTTTTTTCTCCACCTTTTTAGTAACGGTAGACCCTTTCCGTGAACTGCATTCTTCAGTTTAAAAAGAGGTTTAATAACTTGCAAATATTTTTGTCCTTTATTACTTTTTATTGGTTTACTTGGTTCATAGTCTCGACAATGTGCATTTGTATCAAGTAACATTGACTTATAATTTTGCATATCACTATCTGTAACCAAGTTTAAGTTTACATCTTTCTTGAGCAGCAACTGTTTTAAACCAGGCGTATTACGATATTTACGTCCAGCTACAGTGATGAACTGATCGTTGACCGTTATGCAAGCAGAACCTAACATCAGTTTCCCACGTTCTGCTCTAACCCCAAATGGAATATCTACTAACGCTTCCGAAGATACTGACGAAGATGAGGTATCATAATCTTGATTACTTTCAACTACTGATTCATAGGAAGAGTCGCTGTTGACATCGGATTCATATTTATCGACCTCATCACAGTTATTATCATTACTTCCTGTACTGATAATAACTGTGATGAGGTCGATAAATACTGTTCTTTCTTTCTGCAAAGTTTTGTTAATAAACGGAACATCAGCAAAATCATCATTAGCTTGCAGGAGAGGAGTTTGCTTATTAGCATTAGCAATTAAGTTGAGAGGCTCTGTTACAGGTTTGAAAACTGACTCTAGTGCTTGTTTATTATTAATCTCAGCATCTCTCATTTTACGTACTTTTACCTTTACAGCTTCTGCTGCATCAACAATTTGTCGTTTTAATGATTTTTCCATATTGGTAAAGTTTGTCGTAATTGAATCAGCGTCGCAAGGCAAATAATAATTTCAGGCAGGTAACAGTCTTATATATATGTATTTGTGCCCTTAGTCAAAGACTACAAACGTATCAAACTTACTTCTATAACATCCTTTGTTTTTGGAACAATCTTTATTAATTACAACATAACTAAAAGGAATGCTCCATATTTTTGAACACATTTCACGAAATTCAACCCATGTCATGTCAGTGTTGACGTGTTCTTCATAAACATGTCTTATATTTCTTTCATCTTGTTTAAAAAGATCGATTAGGTTAGCGTTATCTCGTACTAACTGCTTAGGGATTTTGCTGTAAGTCTGATTTAGATAAAAACAATCGATGAACTTGTGTCTACCCATAGCAAAATAATCCCGCATGTTATTTTGATTTTCACAAGCAACATCATCAAATACAATTACAGAATTCGGTTTTGCGTCCTGAACACTCAGTACTTGCTCATTTTCACAATATTTCTGAAATGAAATGCCTGGTATTTGTTGTAACACTTTTTCCAAAAAAACGTACTTTGGTTGTTGCAAGGTTTTCGAATAAACATACACATTTTGAAATCTTAAACCATTCTCATGTATAAGAAGACCAATTAATAAATTAGTTTTTCCACAATTTGACGGTCCGCAAATGATGCATCATATCGAGCTAGGTAATAATTCTCCATGGCGAAAACCAGTCTCCTGAGAATTCACACAAAGTTTTTTTATATGTAATGATTGCGGTTGTTTCACAAATTTCATGACGACTGCTTAGAAGGGTTATATTGATAATGATTCAAATAATGTATTACATAGACATTTATAAGTCATGGTCGCTTACCCGAACAACTAAACGATTGCTTGTTTGCTCACCATGGTCGTCCTTCAATAAAAGATAGTGAGTATTTTATAAATTAGATTTTGAAAGTGGAATAGGCGCTGAACCAGTGTTTTTAACATATCATTCACAAAAATGTTATTGTGCATTCTACCACACCGCGACAAGCAAGCGAAGCGAAGCGAAGTCGCATCAGGTGGGGTAGAATGCCCAATAACATCCTACTGCCGCTGGCCCTAGCTTATCCTGCTACACCCTTTTTGTTTAAAACTTTCCAAATCAGTGTACGCTTCTTTGTGCCATGACATTGACAAAGAAAGCAAGGTCACTCATCACTGCCATATTCATACTTTATGTTAAAAGCTGGAGCGACATTTGAATAGAACTTGCGAAGGTATTAATAGCCCAGTGGTGACAGCGCCTATCTGTCGAAACGAAGTGGCGCAAGTTCGAACCAGAGCCAAACAGAATCTTTTTGCATTTTTTAAATTTATTTTATTCTTTAATTTTCTGTTTTGGGTTTTGTTTGCAAATTTCCCGAAGCCTAAACAAGAAGATCAATTATTCCAACAAAAAACGAAGCTAACCTTCTATTATTTCTTATTATTTTGAAAATTGAGCAAAACTTTCAAGATCATGTCTGTAAAGAGAACCCCACCAAGTAAACAAACTGAATTACTCTCTGACTCAGAGCCTGATGCACCCAAACTAACATCCCCACAAAAACTCGCCTCGAACATAACGAAGAGGTTTGAATAGAAATTTCCACATGGGGAAGACATTAGGTAGTTCACGTCAGAAATCAAAACTTTACCAACGGAATTTACTGAAAGGCAAGAAAAAAAGTACGCTGCTTTTTTAAGTACGGTAAATGAAATTAAAGCCGAATTTTCCGAGTTGCGTAAGTCCGTAGATTTTGTATTGACATCCTACGATGAAATAATGGGAAAACTGAAAAGTTTGGACAGTGCAAATACGGAGAAAATGGCCTACATTCAATTTCTTGAGGATAAAATTGAAAATTTGGAGAGTTCCATCAAATCATCTTGCATAGAGTTTCGGAATATACCTGTAGACCAGAATGAAACCAAAAAAACTTTTTGTAATACAATCATAAAAGCCGGTGAATTTGCCTTTGAGAGGTCACAGAAAATTCCAATAGCATCTTGGGCTTCCTCCCATGCTGCAAATATGTGTTTTAATAAGGTGACACCAGCGTTAGTCGTACAACGTCCTTTGGTGAAACCATACTGCTGTTCGTGTAAGATCTTATTGATGTTAAAATGAATAAGCATTTGATTGAGCGTAACTTTTTCAAAGACCTTACTGAAAACCGGCAACACGGGTACAGGTCTATAATTATTGGTGTCATTATGGTCGCCGAATTTAAATAGAGTTATAACTTTACTGAATTTCTTTAAATCTGGAAAGACTCCTTGGTCCACACACAAATTAAAAATTAACGCCAAGTATGGTGCCACGGTCTCGATTATAGACGTACAAACTTTAACAGACATTCCCCATAGGTCCTCGGTTAATTTTATTTTTATTTGCCGGAAAGCCTTTATGACTGTCGTGGGGTTTATATATTTGAATTGAAATTCAACCGGACAGCCTGGCACGTTTTCTTTCAATAATGTTAATAATTGAAGCTTCCGGCGAGGAATTTAAAGCTTCCGTTGTCTTAAGAGGTATTTTGGTGAAAAAATTCACAAACTCTTGGGCTACTTCTATGTTAGAATTTATGGGACCATTTGCAGTCTCCAATAAAAAATCCGAGTTTCGTTCCTTATTTCTACCAGTTTCAGTATTAACCCGTGAGAAGGCGCGCCTCTGTTTGTTACATGGAGAGGCGCGCGCGAGCAAATTACTCACACTACTTTAAATACTCATATTTCTACTTTTAAAGTACCAAAGAAATTCAAGAATACGCCATCGTGTGATAAATCAAACACTTCAGGATAAATTGTATAAATATTTTATTCCCTTTGATCAACACAATTTCATACTTATCGTTCTATTAACAATCATTTACAAATACACAGATTCGTGGGACATGTTTTCTGTTCAACAACTCAAAGCAGACTGACTCTGTCTAACATGACAGTTACAAACTCAATGTTTCCCTACCATAAACTTTCACAAACACTCGGTCGATTAACCGACCAATCAGAGCAAAGTAAACAGTACGTAACATCAATTGACTAACTAATATACATTAGGGTTTATCTAATAATTAACTGCAAGTAAATATTTCATTTTAACAATTATGATATATTTATATAAAACAAATGCGTAAAGTCTAATATTATAAATTATTACTTAATGTCTACAACGAATGCCTAAAGTTCATGTAACTACTAGCGCCATCTATCGCTTATCATTGGAAGTTGAACGATTTATGAATATTTTCTTTAAAAATCATTACATTTGCAAATTTTTCTAAAGAGTTTAGAATATTTATTTACATACTTGTTAAAGCTTTCAGAGTTAAAAAAATGGCTTAAGGCCATATAGCTCATTTAGTCTTTCCCTACTTATCCTTATGCCTTTGGTCACCCAGTCACTAAATACAAACTTAGGGAAAATATTTTTCGACTTCTTTTCAAAACTTTTATTAAATTAATTGATACTAAAAAGAAATTATCACAAAATTTATTAGCATCATCAATATTCTGGCCCAGAACATTTAATTTATTTTGTATGTTACGATTAAATTTTGTCAATTTGCTAAGTGTAATTGGCCTAAAGAACAATGACCACTTTCCATACATTTCAAAACCTGATAATAAAAGTTAATGTATAGTTATAATGTATAGTAGACAGACTACCTATAAGTCTAGAAAATAATGTCTCATAGTCATTTTTACGATTTAAACGCCACGAAGTCCAAAAAATATCAATGTTTCTTTTTAGGTTAGAATTTGCCGTAAGATGTTAGAAAAATAATTATTAACTCTAGAATTGTAATCTAAAATAGGAATACTTAGCTGTGGTCGAAGTCCTTTTTAGGATTCCGTAGCCAAATGGCAAAAACGGAACCCTTATAGATTCGTCATGTCTGTCTGTCTGTCTGTCTGCCTGTCTGTCCGTCCGTATGTCACAGCCACTTTTTTCCGAAACTATAAGAGCTATCCTGTTGAAACTTAGTAAGTAGATGTATTCTGTGAACCGCTTTAAGATTTTCACACAAAAATAAAAAAAAAAGTAATAAATTTTGGGGGTCCCCATACTTAGAACTGAAACTCAAAAATTTTTTTTTTATCAAATCCATACGTGTGGGGTATCTATGTTCAAAAATGATATTGAGATTTGTAATATCATTTTTTTTTAAATTGAATAGTTTACGCGAGAGACACTTTCAAAGTGGTAAAATGTGTGTGTGTCCCCCTGTAACTTCTAAAATAAGAGAATGATAAAACTAAAAAAAAATATATGATGTACTATCACTTGCAAAAGTCCATAAGAATTCTTAAAACATATTCGTTTGACGTTTAGTTTGACTTACGACCTTTTATTTTCAAGTTTCGCCAACAAATGATTGAAATTCACAATTTCATCAACTTATCATAAGTCAAGATGGCCCAGTGGTATAGGCACACAGATTGAAGCGCAAATCAGCGTGCCGCAAGTTCAAATCCCACGCAATTATTGACTTTTTGTAAGTTCTTACCCGATTGGAAGTTATGTATTTGCATTACATATATTAAATTATTCTTTAACTTGTTCACACATTTCTTAGAGTTAGAAAGGTAGATCACAAAAAAAACTAAATAAAGAATTAGATTTCTGCGAGGTAGACACGAGTTTTAACTTAACCGAAATGAACTGTCGTTTGGTTATAGTTGTTGGTTAGTGACGTGAGGTTGACAGTATTGTAATATTCGCAAAATGCAGGCTAATATTAGTATTGAAGTGAGGGCGACTATCATTGGGCTGCATAAAAGTGGTCTTAATAAAACACAAATATCTGAAGAAACCGGACTGAATGTGAGTATAATAGCTATTAATGAATTGTAACTTTATTACAAATTAATCTTCTAATTAAAAAGTATGCCATTTATGAATCCATTCATCGTATCTTTATGAGGTTTAAAAGAGAAATACGTAAATCGTTGGGTTTATTGGATTGGTTATTGGATTAATAAATGCAGTTTTATTTTAAAATTATATTCAATAATTATGATTATTAACATTTTATATAATGAAAATGAAGTGAAGTAGGTATAGCTGCCTAATATATATATTTTTTTTTATTTTAGAAAAATACTGTAAATCTTTGGCTAAAAAGATATGAGGAAGAAGGTAGCCTTGCTAGTCGAAAGAGAAGTGGGAGATCGAAGCTTATTAGCGAGGCGCAGCGACGACATATGGTGGACGTATACGAAACGAATGGTTTCGCACCAACGAGACATTTTGCGGAATTATATGACACCTCGATGGATACTGTTCGCCGTGCACTTCACGCTGAAGGCGTGCATCACAGAAAACCTGCTAAAAAGCCGTACTTGACAGAGAGGCACAAACAAGAACGATTACGTTTCGCACTAAATATTTAATGTTAACTAAACTAAATGGCCTACCATTTTATTTTAACATATCTGTGATTATTCGTTAACAAACACTGTATTATATTGTGTTTACTTTCGTTTAAAACAGCTATATCTTTTAACTTGTGCCATCGCCTCATCTTAAGAATGCAGTGAACTCGCTATCAATTTTGTTGACAATAATCATGAGTCTATTTCGTTTTTTATTCTTCTACCCGCACTGTTTTAACATAATACTATAGTTCAATTTATTTTTCTCATCTAATTGACGATTATCTTGTGAGAACTAAAGTTCTTTTAACAGAAATTGAGGTTTGGTTTCAATCTTCTTTTCGTCAAGAAAATGAACAATTAAGCTATGACCTCAATACATTCATTGTGACGTTACACAAAAATAAAATGTTTACAAAGTCCAAATCATATATCACTTTTCAATAAATAACTGGATATAAACAATTACCTATATTTTATTTTATTAAAATTTGAATATCCGTTCATTGTTACGTTATTCATATTATGAATGGTCTAAGTGGGTATACTTCCAACAAACAATCTTAGGCGTAACATAGATAACGGTTACAAGATAACTTTTTGTCTAGGTAACAATTCGACGTCACAATTCTCATAAATGTTTAATTTGTAAATATAAAGAATAAACATTTTTATTAAACACGTCTTTTTATTTCCACCTTATAACATCGAAAAGATGTAACAACTAAATAATTGCAAATTACGAATGTGATTCTTCTTGTGGTTAATAGATCACATTCGTAATTTGCAACTATTTAGTGCAAAAAATGCAATAGTATTTTTCATAGAAATATAAAAAAACAATTAAATCAATATAGATTGGGAATTTTCAAAGTAAGAAATAACTGCAACGGACCGACCATGATTTGAACTCGGGTTACGTGATTTGCGAATCCAACACTTAGTTCACACGGCTACCAGCACATGACGAATTAGCACGAATTTTATCAATGCTACCATATAGCTCAGTGCGACGACAGTTCCTTAGTGTGTGTTATCTGTGGAATGTGGATACTCATACATGCGCACACATACGCACGGAAATATCGCGCTCGCTCGGTTCGTAGCAATGTAATCATTAGCGTTCCTATGGACTTTTGCATTACTATATAAACTACCAACGAAAATTGGTTTGAACGAGATCTAGTAAGTAGTTTTTTTTTTTAATACGTCATAAATCTAAAAAAATATACTATTATTAAAACATCGATCAAAGTTACAACGAACTACAAGAACTTTTATATTATGTTACTAGCTGCTACGGAACCCTCCATGGGCGAGTCCGACTCGCACTTGGCCGGTTTTTATTTTATGTATTCTTTAACTTACGTAGCTGCTTAGACTCTCGATGATTGGAAAAAATCGAGTGTCGAGCATAATAATTTCTGTTTTTCCAGCACAAATAACTTGTACTTACTATCTAGTAAATACATTTCTAGTAAAGAAAAATGCTAAATAGTTTTTATAGGTATCTACCTCTAAAAAGTATCTCTTACCTGTTCATCACTTGATCACTTATCTACCCGACACATTTTATTGGCTTACGGTATGTATACAGTACATAATAATAAACAAAAAGGAAAAAACAAAATTATACAATATGTTTTAGTGAAATGGTTTATTAATTATCATTATTATCATCTAATTCTCTTATAACTACATCGTCCAGAAATTCTGCTGGAGCAGAGATATTTTCTTGATACCTAGCCCACCCAAGATACCACACTAATGTCATAATTGTTAACAAATGAAAAAATGTGTTCTACATGTTGTGAAGTAAATGTAATCATAATCATAATCATAATCATAATCATAATCATTTATTTGTTAAAACGTGGTAGGTACTCATACTATTACTAGAATCATACAGATTACTCCACTCATTGCTCAGTCTATGTTCTGTGCAGACACGGCTATGTACAGGGATATAATATTTATATGTACTGAGTATTGTGGCTCTAAATGAATCTGCCACATTGTGCAGATTCATATTGGTACATTGAGGAAAAAGGCAGTGTGAAGCAGTATTTGCTGCTCGCCTATAATTTACTAATGTTATGTTGCTAAATACAACTTCAGAATGTACTTCTAGACTTTCATTACCTGTTCAGCAGTGATTGGCTCAGAGTCACCTATTTCTTATCTGTTATAAACTAGTACTTGACTGCGATCCCGCCTGATGGTAAGCAGTGATGCAATCGTTGATGGTGAGGTGACCCAAAGTCACCTGTTTCAGCAGTGATTGGCCTAGAGTCATCTGGTTCAGCAGTGATTGGCCCAGAGTCACATGTTTCAACTTTTTCAGTAGTAGATGCACCACAAGCTCCATCAGCTTGCTCAGTACATATGGTAGCACGCTTACAACTCATCTAGCATGAATGGCATATTCTATCAGATGATGACATCTATGGAAGAAAATATTGATTTAATATCAGGTATTGTAAATGTATTAATAAAAGACAACATCGAGGTCAAAAAGAGAAATCACCAAGACCGTAACGGTATGAAGTAATATACTAGCAAATAATTAACAATATAGAAACATAAAATAAAGATTATAATAATAATAATAAATACCTTTTTTTTTTATGGTGGGAAAAAATCATGCATTGACATCCCCTGCTCTTGGGCGGAGCGGGAGATAGTGTCAGACTCTTACTGACTAAAAGACCCACCCCGTTCCTTCTAGCCTTCACACCGGGGCTCGAGCGCCCTTTCGGATAACCCTGGCCCCAGTAGGCTTCGACCCGGCTGGGTCCCTGCTGTTGCTGACAACTCCTTGAGGCGCGCGGGAACAGTGCGCGCCGTCGACGACTTGGGCTTGGTCCGGACAGTTACCGGACGGCCAGACAGCGAGCTACCCATTGCTCACCGTCCGCAAGCCCGCGCCTACGGTGGCCGGAAATCAGGATCAGAATCCTGACGGCGGCGGCGGCGGCGATGATAACGCCGTTGCCTGATGCGTTCGGCCTCCTCCTTTGCGAGCATTACTGCTTCGCAGAAGTCGGCGACCGCCTGCCACTCCTCCTCGCTCCGGACCATGGCCTCAACCAAGGCCTGGCGATAATAATAAATACCTGACGTGGTGACGTGATCCTTGTTGGTTTATCTGTTTGGAATTTATCTTAGTTCTTCTGAAGGATTGTCAAAAACAATAGAATGGCTCTGACGATTAAGTGTTGACCGTCCACAGAGACTGCACACTTGTCTTTGACCTGGTCGAGATAACCCTGAAGCTTGAGCACCATCACTGCTTGTCGTTTATTGCTGGTTTATGCTTCTCATGAGGAGTTCATTACAAGGTTCACAAATGTAATCTTCCTCTGTAAGTAATCTGAAATAGGAAAGACAATATAAATTTCTCTTATTTACAATTGATATAGATTATAGTTTAATGCCAAGATTAACAGTTCAAAACGAAACACGAAACACAAAACAACAAGACAAAACTATAGTTTAATCCATCTTTCGGCCATTTGCGTGTATGTTGTCATAAATATTAAAGAAGCGCCAGGCAGTTAGTTTGATTACGACATCATATATAGTTTTAAGTTAAACATTATAAAAATAAATACTTACGATTAGGTACTGGTGATATCCACTCACTAAGAAGCGGAATAACTCTTGTGTTGAGCTCAAGATAACGTCGAAACGTATTGCAGTTTATGCAAAGTATACGTCGGCTCTTTGTTGACGGCGGCATTATCAAGAGGGCGGATTTACAACAATATGGAAAGCAAAGGTCGTCAGATGAGGAAGATATCGAGGTCCAGGGGGCAGCAATAAGATGAAGGTCGTAAATAGAGGTATCAGTTCACACACAAAATAGCACAGTACACCGCACACGCACCAACGAAGGGCTGCGCCAATTTCAATCGTAGAACTGTCAAATGTAAAAAAAAGTCCGTTTCAGTCATCCGAACTCAATTACATACTGAATGATTAATTTATTTAATCAATATTTTATTTTTAATGAATCTGTATTATACAAAGACTAATAAAGAATAAGATATTCAAAAATGTAAAATAATGTATAAAACTCAGAAACAGAGATTAATAAAGTCAAGTAGTAGTGCGTAAAATGGAACGTTGTAGCAAAAAGGTCTCGGTATTTATATATAATCTATGGCAAAAGGTAATAGAGATGCGTTCAAAACATGGTAATATATAACCCTAAACGTAAAATAAGTTTATAGAAAAACTTAAAATTTTATCTTTTTTTCCTGCGTTTCTTTAAAAATTGTTTTTAGCGTATTAGACACATAATATAATTGGCTAAATTTTAGCATTTATTTCATTACTATACAAAGTCAGATGAAAAATGGTCATTCTTCTTTAATTTGAGCCTTTTCCAAAGTTGCTTTAGACTTAAAAGACACCGTTTGTCCACTATGATCAGACGGAAGATAAAATACCAAAGATTTATCTAAATAATCACAATCACAGAAAATATTATCAATACAAGTTGCAGAGGTTGGAGTTACTCTAGTTGGTTCTGTAAAAACATTGGACAAATTAAATGATTTAAAAAGGCTTAAAAATCTGCAGCTATTTGAATTATTGTCTAAAATATTGATATTAAAATCTCCACAAATTATTATAGATTTGTTACTGTCTGCAAGCTTTGCTAGAATATCATCCATTGTTGATTCAAATAGACTAAAGTTTTGAGGGTTAGGGGGTCTGTACACGCACACTATAACATGCTCATCTAGCTCAACACAGGACAGTTCAATACAATGTTCATTTGACAAGCTAACTATATCATTACGTTGTTTAAATTTTAAGCATTTTTTATAAGGATCAGGGAACCACCCCGCAGCATAGATTTACGGTTGAAACAGCTGCCTACACTATAATTTTCATAACTAAGTAGCATTTGGTAATTCTTTAAACAATGTTCAGTAAAGCATACAACATCAAACATTGTTTTTTCTAAAAACATTTAAATTTCTAATAATTTGGAAGAGATACCCTGAATATTTTGATGAAATAAATTCAAGGCATGCTGCTGAACCCCTTTTTGCCGTTTAACTTTTTGAAAGCAAGAAGATACCTCGTTATTACTAGGTATAACTATGGCGTTACTGGTATCCTCTGTTGTCCTATGAATTAGTTTAAATAATTACTATCTGGAGTTTGCTCCAATTCTTCACTATTGTCACTCGGTAGTACCTAAGTTGCAACTGATTGTGGCACCCACATTTACAAAAGAATTTTCCATAGTGATACAATGGAACCTCCTTCGTACAGCTCATAAAATAATTCATAGCAATTACGCCACGGTCAATTTGGCTTTCCAAAGAGTTATTAGTATTAGTACTAAACGTTGTGGTTTTAATTATACTTGACTTCTACATACTACTTATGTCTGTGTTAATAAAATAAACTAATAGCCTTGCTATTGTGTGTCTTATACTAATTGGGAGATACGTTGTACCCCTGGTCGACTTCAAATGACCAACAAAATTGTTGGTGTCAAAAAACATAAGCTTGTGACTATAGTGTTATCTATATGTGTTATCTTTAGAAAAAGATTGACTAAGAAAGTTATTTAGTGTACCTACGGGGTTTATTATCAGGTTATTTAAATAAAACGACCAAAACGGGTACCACACCCTTTTACTTTTGCTTCGTCAGCACACACATATTATATTACACAAAACCAGTAGGAATAAATAAATTATATACTAGCACTTACTGAGATGTTGCTTGCTCCGAAAACTAAAACGAAAAGAGGGACATGACAGCGCGCCGTTCCTTTTTATAAACTCTTGTAACTGTCAAATGCACCGCGCTGTCAAGTCGCAGTCCGTTCGAGTTGTCAGTGCAAAAAAAAAAAAAAACCGACTTCACTAAAAAAACACTAAAATGATCAAAATAATTTTAATTTCGGAAGTCGGTGTTTTTCGTTATTGTTTGTTCCTTATTTAACACCGACTTCCGAAATTAAAATTATTTTGATCATTTTAGTGTTTTTTTAGTGAAGTCGGTTTTATTTTTTTTTTATAAAAAGTTTTTTATTTCATACTTTTTAGTTGCAACACACTTACAGCCAAAGTACTTTTTTCTCATGTCAATTCCAATTAATTCAAACCCTGCTAGAATACATCATCATACATCATTTTCATATGAAGTTCCCGTGTCTACCTTCCACCTTCCGGCTCCATCATCAGATCACTTCGATAGTACCTTATAGCCAAAGTGCATCTCATGACATTTCTAATAAGCCCAAACACGGGTAGGATACATTGATTAATTACGGAGTTCCGGTGCCTATCTTCCAGCTCCATCACTATCATCAGGTTACTTCGATGATACCATTTTCAACATAACTATTCAGAATTATTCATTTATTTGTATTGTCATAGTCGCTTAACTATGTTCATTGTGATATTTGTTTGAGTATGAAGTTCCGTTGGCAATTTCTAGTCTTCTTAACCAGTTCCACCTCATCAAATGTCACTTTGTGACTGTAAATGCTTAATTCCTTGATGAAAATATCAAAATGACTATATAGTTGCCTATAATATTTGAGGAGTTCCCTCGATTTAGCCAAGATTCCATCATCAGATCCCGACTTGGTGACTATGGGACCATTTGGGAAGTATACCCTTTCCAACAATAAAAGAATTTTTCAAATCGGTTGGCTAGCGACGAAGTTATGCCCGAACATACATAAAAAAAAAAAAAAAATACAAACATCCGAATTCAGAACCTCCTTTTTTAGAAGTCGGTTAAATAAAAAATATATTTAATGTTGCTAATACAGAAAATAATCATAGTGTATGAACATTATCATAAGAATCGCTAACAGTCGGCCATCCATTATATAACAAATACGACCTCGTATGTGAGAAACCAAATAAATAAATAAGAAATTGGTTTTACATACAAAATAATGAGCGAAGAAAGAATATAACATTACATTTAACATATTATCTACAGGTACTTGGACATAGATATCTATTACAGAAGTGAATAAAGATTTAGATTATTCATACAATATTCGCTGTACCTAGGAACGACAATAAACTTATATTAATTGTACACGTCATGTAGGAACAAAACTGAACAATTGCTAATTTATCAATTATTGTCTATACAAAACTTTAAAAAGAAATATATTGTAATGGCACCTGGAAAAGAAACATTATCATATTAAAACGAATGTAGAAATTAAAACCTTACATCAGTCGTGCATCGCTGGTTATATCTGGGAACAAAACTTTATTATTTGTACACAAATTGTTACACGTAGCAACAAAACTAAAGAATTGTCATTCTGTCAATTACGATTTTTCCATCAACATGTCTCTTACAAATATGAGTAATGGCACCTGAGAAAGAAATAACGTTTATATTAGCTTAGACATTTTTACTCACAGATAAACATTGGTATTAAAATGAATGTAGCAAACAAAACGGCAATCGTACATTGATACAAAACAAAACTTATATAGTTGTATGCAATTGTTACACAAAAAACAAAACTAAACAATTGTCAATCTGCCAATTATGATTTGTTTAACATGTTTCATAAAATATAAACAATGGCACCTGAAAGTGCAGATGTATCAGTGACAGCTCATTCTTATAAATCGTCATCTTATTTATTATACAATCTTTCAAAAACAGGCCCCTAAAATGTCCTGCCTCTAATGAAAAACATACAGGCCTCTCAAATGTCCTGCCTCTAATGAAAAACATACAGGCTCCTCAAATGTCCTGCCTCTAATGAAAAACATACAGGCTCCTCTAATGTCCTGCCTCTAATGAAAAACATACAGGCCCCTCAAATATCCTGTCTCTAATCAAAAACATACAGGCCCCTCAAATGTCCTGTCTCTAATCAAAAACATACAGGCCCCTCAAATGTCCTGTCTTTAATCAAAAACATACAGGCCCCTCAAATGTCCTGTTTCTAATCAAAAACATACAGGCCCCTCAAATGTCCTGTCTCTAATTAAAAACTTACAGGCCCCTCAATTGTCCTGTCTCTAATTTAAAACATACAGGCCCCTCAAATGTCCTGTCTGTAATGAAAAATAAACATTAGTAACACACAGGCCCTTCAAATGTCCTGTCTGTAATGAAAAATAAACATTAGTAACACACAGGCCCTTAAAATGTCCTGTCTCTAAATAAAAAACAAACAGGCCCCTCAAATGTCCTGCCTGCAATGAAAAATAAACATTAGTAACACACAGGCCCTTAACATGTCCTGTCTCTAATAAAAACAAACAGGCACCTCAAATGTCCTGCCTGCAATGAAAAATAAACATTAGTAACACACAGGCCCCTAAAGTGTCCTGTCTCTAATAAAAAACAAACAGGCTCCTCAAATGCCCTGTCTGCAATGAAAAATAAAAATTAGTTACATACAGGCCCCTAAAGTGTCCTGTCTCTAATAAAAAACACAAACAGGCTCTTCAAATGTCCTGTCTCTAAAGTAAACAGACAGGTTCCTCAAATGTCCTGCTGTAAATAGAAACAAACATTAGTAAATAAACAATTGCCTGCTAAAGCCAATATGTTCCTGGTTTGTCCTGAACAGGCTCCTTAATTGTCCTGAACAGGCGCCTCAATTATTCTGTACAATTTTCGGTCAATACCCGGCCACTCAGGCTAGGTACATGATAAGTTTCACTTGTGAATGTCACAAACAATGACATCAATGATTCTTTTCACCTATGTTTATGACATCTAAATTGAAATTCGTTCAATGACTGACCAACAATGACTTATAATCACTGCCCCGACTAAAACGTAAGGGTACATATTATTTAATTTACTCTTTCGGCTCTAATTAGTTTTTATTGAAACTCCAAACGATGCAATAAATAATCAAAATACATGATCACGAACTATGAAGTAGTTTCGTCTCCATTTTATTTCATTCATTAAAAATTACCAACTATGAACTATGCCGTAAATACCACCACTCCTAAAATATTCAAGGCAAATACAGTAGAGAGTGGTTTCTCTTAACATAAGAATAGGTTTCACGTCAATCACTTATTTCATTAACATATTTTTAGATGTGGGAAGTTAGGTACACTTTTCTAAAAATACTTTTTTTTATTTATTTATTTATTTTTTTATTTGCTGACATGTAAAACACTGGATATTAAGCATGCATTAAAATTTCATGACACAGTATTAACATGCACCCTGGAAGGGCACTGCAAATTTTACATATAAAATTATTAAATTATTAAATTACATTATATTATATTGATTCTAATTAATATTATTATTCATCATCATCATTATTACAATTTATTAAATTATGCTAAACATTAGTCAATACTTAAAATTAAAATTAAATTAAATTAAATAATTGTCAATTAAGTCATTAATTTTAATCATAAAAAATTTCGTATTAGTCATATATTTGTTGCATATTATAAGATTCATCTATTTACAATTTGTCAGTTTTAAATTCCTCCACGGTATAGTAGCCTTTTTTTACCAACAGAGATTTCAACTGTTTCGAGAACGTTAAGTCATTTGGTATAGATTTTAAACTTTCGGGTAGTTTATTAAATAGGTTAGCTAGTCTTGAGTATGGACTTTTCCCGACCACTTTTAAGTTTGTGAAGGGTATTATCAGTCTAGATTTGTTCCGTCGGTTATAGTTTGCATTGAGTTCGATATTAGATTTAAAGTGATGCCTATTTTTCCTAACGAATAGACAACTTTGCAGTATATAAATTGATGGTAGTGTAAGAATTTTTTGCTTAATAAAGTGTGGCTTACAACTTTCCTGTTGATCTATGTTCATAAGTACTCTGATACATTTCTTTTGCTGAATGAAGAGGTCCAAAAAGTCGGTACTTTCTCCCCATAGAATGATACCATAATTTAACCAGGAGTAGGCGTACGCATAATAGGCAGATAAGGCGGTGTTGTAGTCTGTATTGCGTTTCAATAAGCTTAGTGCACAAATAAATTGAGACAATTTAGCTTTTGTATTTTCAATATGTTTCTTCCAATTTAGGTTTGAGTCTATTGTTAGGCCTAAAAGTGTAAATTCGTTGACTTCATCCAATTTTAATTGTTGCGTTAACATGTTTAGATTTATTGGGGTTCTTTGGTAAGTTCTAAATTGGCATACTTTAGTTTTAGATAGGTTTATTTCTAAGTTATGTTCATTTAACCATTGCTCGGTTTCTGAGAATGTTTTTAAAATGGTTAAATGGTTAACGTTTGCTGGTGTTTTAAATAATAAGGAAACATCATCAGCGAACAAAATACATGACGAACTTATATTTTTTGGCAAATCATTTATGTAGATTATAAATAGGGGACATCCTAAGACACTTCCTTGGGGTATTGAATTATTTATGGTAGCCATGTCAGATCGTATGCTGTACATTTCCTGGGTGATACTATCGAAATATTCCATTTCTACGAATTGTACTCTATTATGTACTAAGGAGGACGAAAGTGCATGGAGATTTCCAAACCAAAATCGTTTGCACAGGGTATCATCGCCTTAATAATATGTCTTGTATGACATAGATGGCACTAGTATAGTAGTTGGATTGGAAAATATACGTCTCTTGTTAAAGAATATTATCTTGTTTTTTGCTAGTTACAATATTACTTAATTTTAACACAAATTCTCCTACATTACAAACCTTATAAAGCAAAGCACGTAATAACTAGGATTCGAACTCGGTAGCATAAAATTTACCGATACCATTAGCCACTGGACCATTGCGTCACTACGTAATGAGTTGAAATTATCCTACTCTTTATTATATTGAAGTTGTTTAGCGACTTTAACCCGTATCATAAATCTCAAAAGAATTGAGGGTAGTTTAATATTCACTGTATAAAAATGAAATCTTTTTGTTCAATCATAACGTTCTTTACTATCTTTGAGTGAGTTCAGTTACGATCGCGTTTAACAAGTTTTTAATATTTATTTTTATCATGAGTTCGCGCTCAAATATTGATATGGCTACGAGGGCCCAAATAATAATCAATTTATAATAAATAATAATCAAATAATTCAAGCATTGCATAATCAAGGGTTAAATTATTCTGAAATTTCTAGAGAAAGGAGCTTAAACGTAAGTAATGTTTTAAAATCACTGTTCGTTATTTATTTTATTATCCATGGTTATCGATACATGAAAATAATAAATAATATGTTTCCCTTACAGGTGTCACTTTATGGATAAAGCGGTTTCAAGAAAAGGGCTCGTTGGAACACCGTAGTAGATCTGGCAGAAGACGCCATATTGACTCAGACCAGCGTCAACTTATGGTGCAAGGTTATGAGGAAAATGGCTTTACACCAACAAGATATTACGCAGTTGTTGATACATCTTTGCGGACGGTGTGTCGTACTCTTCATAGTGAAGGTCTGCATTATCGTCGACATGCTATTAAACCATTGCTAACCGAAGCTAATAAAAGAGCAGGATTGGAATTCACTTTGAAATACAGAGATTTCGACTGGAGCAATGTCATTTTCAGTGATGAAAAGACTTTCAAGTCTAGCCAGCACTGGCGAGTCATGTTGTGGTGTAGGAATAATACGTGTTATGCTGATGATCACGTTGTGCCTAACTGTGAATCCGGTCGTATAACAGTGAACATGTGGGGATGGATGAGTGCTGCGGACCAGGAGAACTTACTGTAATACCCTGTCGTGCAAACAGTATAAACTACGTAGATGTGCTGAATGACGTCATGATGCCTACCGCGCGGAATGTTTTTCCTGTAGAAGACGTGCCAGTGATAACGTTCGTGCAAGACAATTGTCCTATACACCGTTCCAGAATTGTGCAAGAGTGGTTTAGCCAGCAATCGGACATACAGATTATTCCTTGGCTGCGAGATCGCCAGATTTAAACCCCATTGAAAATTTATGGGGCATTATAGTTCAAAGGTGGGAACAATAGGAAAGAAAGGACTAAAGAAGCACTGAGTACTCACTGCATGCAGGTATGGGATTCTATACGGGGTCAAAATTTATGTGAAAAATTAATAAACTCCATGGGTTCGCGCTTGCAAGCTGTAATCGATCAAAATGGAGGACACACGAGTTATTAAAAAAAAAAAATAAAGTGTTGACTATCGGGTTGAGTAATAACAAAGACCGGGGTAGCTATAATTTATTTGATAAATTACAGTGTTCAAACTTAGTGTAAGTGGGATAAATTTATTCACTACTTTATAACAACAAAATGTTATTACACTAATGATTTTAGTTTCTTATATAATATAAGAAATTAAAATAAAAAAACAACATAAATATAGATTCCTTTCCAATATAATAAATTATTTATTTATTATTATAAACAACTCGGTCCCAAAATGACAGCTATAACCCGGTCTTACAATTGTTATTGATTTGAGGTTTAGCTTCAATTTCTTCCTTGTTCTGGAACGAATACTTAAGCTGTGAACCTTAGTCATAACATAATGCACAAAATCATTATACTCTATACCACTAACCATAATTATGCAAAACGTAATACTTTTATAATCTATGAGTAGGTAAAATATTTACAGAACTAAGGTTGCATATATAGTAAAAGGTATTATAACATTATGTAAATAAAACTAAATAATAGAAGACTTATAATATAAATTAAACAGTTTTACTTTGTTAATGTCTTCCATTTTGTTATGTTCCAAGTTATTCAGTTATAAATTTTACTTGTATTCCTCATAACAAGTGAATTAAATAATTGTCAGTTGGGTGTAAAGCTGTTAGGTTTGGTTATACACTGTATAAGAAAGAAAGAAATAAATTGTATTCTTCTTTGAGAATTAAATGTTAAACTATAATATCACTAAAATAGTTTTATTTCTTATCCTTTACGAGAATTAAACTTAGTAAATCTTAATCTGTAAGATAAATAAATATATCTATATATAATAATATATAATAATATATATATCTTCTTACATAAATATTTCTTACTAATAATACTAATACTAACCACTAATTATGATAGTATCTAATTTATATATATATATGGTATATATATTATGCCTTTATTCATTTATACCTCATATTTTTTATATTATTTATAACAAGAAATAAAATAAAAAACGTTTAAAAATATAAAAAAAAATAGAATATGAATTAACTATATATGAAATTAAATTTTAAAAAAGTCGACTGAGAACTAGGTTTCGAACCAGTGCCCTGTGAAACGAGCTTTGTTATTCTGTCACGCTTATCCACCTGTGCTACCGATCTAACTACTTAAATTTGCGAATATGTGAGCTACTTTGTGAATGTTCGGATTCTTAAATAATTAAGATCTACGCCATCTGTAGTCGAATTAACTAATATACCAATTGGTTTGTTTGGTTTAGATGGCGCTGTATTAAGTACTCGGAAATAATAAAATAAAATAATTTATGTTTGTCTGTATATTGCCTTACCAATAGTAATTATTTTAGATTTTAAGAACCTTACTATGTGCCTCTGCATAATAAGGTTTTTAAGCTTTGCAGTGTTATTTTCATTTTTGAACAGCGCCATCTAGTCGTCTCATGAAACGTAATGCAAAACCTTTCAGACAAAAGTCGACCTTAAGCTCTCCATGCACTTTCGTCTTCGATCGTAAATATGATTTAAACCAATTAAAAGCGTTGCCCCTAATACCCGATCCGTAAAGTTTCTGTAATAAATATTTATGTGACACCCTGTCATATGCTTTCGTCATATCTAGGAATAGCCCAACAGCGTACTTTCCTTCATTAATACAACTGTATATTTCCTGTACGTAATTATATACCGCTAAAGTAGTTGAGCGTAATAAAAATTTTCATGGACATACTGTATTAAATAAATATTCTAATGACCTTATCATTCATGAGATAGTTTAATAGTAACAAATGCTAAATCATCTCACCATATCTCTAGTGAACAAGTTCTTGCTATATATTTATCCACAATAACTCCTAATCACCTCTCCTAATAAGAAATTTATAAAAAAAACAATGCCTACAAAAGGCTTATCAACTTTAGCAACACTGTGCTGCACCTGTGCGTTTGGTTTTCCATGAAAAGACCAACTTCCTATAATTCGACCAATACTTATATTATGCAACGATAGCTTGAAGATCCATTAAAAATCGTGACCCCTAAGTTGGTTTACTAAATTTAGTAATTCAATAATATATTCTACAACTTTTACACAACGCCATCTAGTCCCAAACCAAGTAGAGCTTGTGGTATGGGTACTAGACAACTGATAAACAATTTGACAGTGCTCTCTGAAAGTCATTAAATAGAATTTACATTACATTTCTTACATATTCTGTACCTTAGGACTAAAGCCCAAATCAGACCATTGATTCTTGGCAATCGTGTCCTCAGATGCCTCTGCACGAATTGCAACCTCATTCAAATATTTATTACGCGGAAGATACCTATTGAAAATTAATCCCAAAAGTCATATTCAAAGCCAGTCCCATTCATTTGGTCTTATAAAGTTCAGAAGCTATAACAGTTATGGAATTTCAAACTCTAACCCCAAAAACAAGTATTCAAGTTGGGTAAAATTCATGAAGAGTTTGTTTGACAGACATTTGCATCCGAATCATTGAAATGCTCCGAAACATTGATATGTATCATTTGGAACATCGGCTCAGAAGATAGAAACCGAATACCCGAAACATCGGTTCACAAGAAACAAACGGAACATTTGAAACATCGACTCACAAGTCACAAACGTTATGAATCGTGATCTGTCAATTTGCGTCACACTAAGTTTTTTTTAACTTTGATTTGAGAACAATCCAAAGCAGATGTTTCCAGTTCAGGTCGCTAATTATATTAAGTACACTATTTACGTTTTAATTTGAATTTCATAAAGGCTGCTGGTCACCCAAAGTTTGTTTCAGTGTTCCAAACGATGCCTTTAAAACATTACTGATGTTCAATTCTTCGGAACATCAAAACGCCTCGGAACAGTTAGTCGGCTCAGCAAAGAGCTACATACGCCTACAGTGACACGACACTGTTATGTCACCGCTTGTAGGTTAAGGCTAAGTTTTCATCTCAAAGACTCAAACTTTATCCGACTTGTAGTCACAACTGTAATGATTTTTAAAGAAAATATTCATAAATCGTTCAACTTCCAATGATAAGCGATAGATGGCGCTAGTAGTTACATGAACTTTAGACATTCGTTGTAGATATTAAGTAATAATTTATAATATTAGACTTTATGGATTTGTTTTGTATAAATATATCATAATTGTTAAAATGAAATATTTACTTGCAGTTAATTATTAGATAAACTCTAATGTATATTAGTTAGTCAATTGATGTTACGTACTCTTTACTTTGCTCTGATTGGTCGGTTAGTCGACCGAGTGTTTGTGAAAGTTTGTGGTAGGGAAACACTGAGTTTGTTACTGTCATTTTGGACAGAGTCAGTCTGCTTTGAGTCGCTGAACAGAAAACATGTCCGACTAAACTGTGTATTTGTAAATGATTGTTAATAGAACGATAAGTATGAAATTGTGTTGATCAAAGTGAATAAAATATTTATACAATTTATCCTGAAGTGTTTGATTTATCACATTTCAGAAGTGGGATATGCCTACAAATATGTGCAGTGATAACAAGAAGAGGTTATGTGTGCCTAAATTGAAGATAAATGAGTTCGATAAATATATTTTTGTCTTTCCAAGTGTACTAGTGTGATTTTAGACAAGAGGTTATGTGTACCTAAATTGAAGCTAAGTGAGCTCGAGATATTTTTTTTTGTCACCAAAGTGAGCAAGTGTTACTTTAAGCCAAGAAGTTGTGTGCCTAAATTGAAGCTAAATGAGCTCGAGATATTTTTTATTCTTTTTCCCATGTCTGCTAGTGTTACTTCAGACAAGAGGTTATGTGTGCCTAAATTGAAGCTAAGTGAGCTCGAGATTTATTTATTTTTTTAGCCAAGTGTGCCAAGTATTTTAGACCAGTATCATACTCACCCAAATTTCTTACTGATGGTGACAGGCTCGTGTATTGAATCATTCGATTCCCTTCAAATGTGTGAACTGAGTGGTACAGATATGCGCGTCATGTTCGTAATCGAACGTTGACAAGACTAAACACCTCTTAAATGCTGGTGATTCATTTTAGTTTCTATATTTCAAATTGGGTGCTTTTCCTTTACTTAATTTCATCGAATTCGTATAGTGATAGATTAAAAAAAAAAAAAAAACAGTTTATATGTAAAATTTTCCTATTTTCCAAAGCGATAATTGTCATTGTTGCCTCGGATTACTTTGTGTGGCACGATAATTTCCCTTTCGTTTTGACGCATAGTTGTAAAAACATGTTGTACCCCTTATTAGTATGTCACAATAATGATAAATGATATATAATGAATGATAAATGATCACGTGATAAGTGATCAGTGATAAGTGATAAGTAATTAGTGATAAGTAATTGGTGATAAGTGATCAGTGATAAGTGACCAGTGATAAGTGACCAGTGATAAGTGACCAGTGATTAGTGACCAGTGATTAGTGACCAGTGATTAGTGACCAGTGATTAGTGACCAGTGATTAGTGACCAGTGATTAGTGACCAGTGATTAGTGACCAGTGATTAGTGACCAGTGATTAGTGACCAGTGATTAGTGACCAGTGATTAGTGACCAGTGATTAGTGACCAGTGATTAGTGATCAGTGATTAGTGATCAGTGATTAGTGATCAGTGATTAGTGATCAGTGATAAGCGATCAGTGATAGGTGGTCAGTGATCAGTGATAAATGATAAATTTATTTATTTATAAATGTTAAACGGTAAACGATAAATGATAAATAGTAAATGATAAATGATAAATTTATTTATTTATAAATGTTAAACGATAAAAGATAAATGATAGATGATAAATGATAAGTCTTAAATGATAAATGATATTTATTTTGTACTGTTGTTTTATGAACTAAATTTCCACCTATGACAAACAATAAATGAATTTGAGAGAACAAAGTTAAAACTGAGTTTGTATATGTATAACACGATTTAAAAGGCTGTAAATGGAATTTCTTCTCCATAGAGATCTACACTTTGGAAGATGTAATTACCGTCAATTTGCTGACTTACTGACTTCTTGGCAATTTAAGAGTCTGTAAATGGTTCATTAGAAATGTTTTGATTTGATTTCAGTGCTTTGATGAGGCCAAGAGTGTCTTTGATGAGGCCAAGCGTGATTTTGATGAGGCCAAACGTGCCTTTGATGAGGCCAAACGTGCCTTTGATGAAGCCATGCGTGCCTTTGATGAAGCCAAGCGTGCCTTTGATGAAGCTAAGCGTGCCTTTGATGAAGCCAAGCGTGCCTTTGACGAAGCCAAGTGAGCCTTAATAAGACCAAGCGAGCCTTAATGAGGGATGAGGCAAGCATGCCTTTGATGAAGCTAAGCGAGCCCATTTGAGGCCAAGTGGGCCATTTGAGGCCATGTGGGCCATTTGAGGCCAAGTGAGCCATTTGAGGCCAAGTGGGCCATTTGAGGCCAAGTGGGCCATTTGAGGCCAAGTGGGCCATTTGAGGCCAAGTGGGCCATTTGGAGCATAGTGGGCCATTTGAGGCCAAGTGGGCCATTTGAGGCCAAGTGGGCCATTTGAGGCCAAGTGTGCCATTTGAGGCCAAGTGGGCCATTTGAGGCCAAGTGGGCCATCTGAGGCCAAGTGGGCCATTTGATTTGGCCAGATGAGCCAATTAAGATTCGGGTTAAGTGTGCCCAGCGCAGACGAAATTATCCTCAAGAGCGTAAGTAACGTATTAATTTACCTATTAATGTGATTTTAGTCTGACTACGTTGGCTTAATGCAGATGTTGTAAATGAATTGAATAATTTATTAAGTTTATTCATATCATATTTGAACTGTTTATTGGATGAGATTTGAACATTCTGTTATAGTTTTTGAAGATATTATAGGTATAGATAAATTGAATTGAAAGTATAATTTAACACTGGGATTTGATTCTTAAAAAAGAGTTTCAAATGAACGATACAAGTACTATTTCCTGTAAATGTTTTAACCACTGATTTTTTTATTTTTGAGGACTTGGATTCCGACAGAACTACAGAAGGAAAAATTGCCAGTCTTATTGAACAAATAGATAGTTCCTGGTTCAAACAGTACAGACTTGAAGAAAAATGATGCAAAGAGACGATTTGGAAGGAATAAGACACCACCACGATGCAAGAAGCGAAGAGGTACCCCACGATGGTCTAAGAGAGTGGTTTAATGATTTTCAAGGAGGAAAGCGTTACAAGTATCGAGGTTTGAACATATCCATTGGAACTTTGTGATACGGGAGTTCTATCACTTCTGTAAATTTTGAGAGTATTTAAGTTTGATTAGAAAGAGTAATTATAATTGATTTGTATTAAGCAAGTAGGATCAGAAACTGACTATACAATTTGTCTCAAAAACTTGCTAATCTTACCAAGAGAAAATAGAAAATTTACGAAACCTTGCCAAGTTTTGTAAGTTGGCATTTAGTGACGAAGTGGTAAACTAAACTAAAATGATTTTATCTAATGAGCAGAATTATGGTCGGTTTCAAGCAGAAATGTTAGCTAGTAAGAATTAAGGTGTAACTTATGTGAATATTATTACGACAAATTAATGCTTATATACGGATAACATATAAGTAAAAGAGCTGCAGATAGAAATTTAAACACACGGGATTAATTATAAATCTATTAGGAATTGAGCCAAACCATTAAATTGTAGACGAGGAAATGGATTTATTACACGTTTTCAATTCCTGTGACGTGTGCATACTGTAGCAGAGACTGATTCTATAGATAGAGAACACAATGATATTTATTTTACAAGTAGGATAAAATATATACTATTACATGACCATAACTAGTTCTCGTCGTCCAGACTGAAATCGAAGCCGGTTCCTAAGATGATTATGATACAATGAATGATTTAAATAGAGCTAAATATTACATCGTTATTTATTCGGTTAAGGGGAAGATGGATTGAAAATCCATACACTAGAGTAGAGGACCAATTTCAAGGTTTCAAATAAAAATAAGGTTTGACGAACAGTGCGATCCGAACTTCATTATTAGAACCTTTACTTGGTACGAAATCACGCACATATGCTGCTAATATTATTTGAGAGATAATATTAGTACAATTAAGCCCTTAGCCTCTAGCTGACGGATCACTTTTATTCTAAATGCTTAAGTTTCTGTTTTATATTATGCTTTCAAATAATGAAAGTAATGAACTCTGACTAAACGAGTCGCCACACAACATGTAGCAACATGGTGGCTACAGATTTGTGAGTTTCATTTAACCACTGAGAGTGTAAGATCTAGGACGCGTATGTCGATACCTTAAGTCGTAATATCATGTTTTCCACAGAAATTAAGACGAATACTGTTTCTGTTTATAGTATTGAGACGAGAATTGATCTAAATATCAAATTTTCGAATACTTTGACTAGAGACTCAATAGAAACAAAATGAGAGAGCAAGCGCCAGCATTTGCTTAGGATTAAATGAATAAGATCTAGATTTCAAATTCTTATAGCTGAACCCGATGAAAAACCTAATGACATGAAGTGAATTCAGTGCGCGTAAATAATGAAGAATACTTTCGAACAAAAAGCTGATCAATTTTACTTTATGCTTACAGTCTCACATAATTAACATTGACCAATGGTTTTGAGTACCTAATTGAGTGTTGGTTATAAAACATATTTGACAGTAGTTTATTAACTTGAATAATACTGCAATCATGGATTTCTTTTAGATACCCTACTATCAAGAGCTTTTGCGATAGTCATGGTATTGACCTTGTTTTTAACGCTGTATCTTGTCTAAGGTTGAGCGCGGTTTTGCTAAAATGTATAACCACTATTTTAAATCCCCTAGCAAAATAAAATGATTCCTATGACGAACACCAAGGAAACATATGCCTATGGCGTGTTATTAATTCTGTTAAATGTCCCACTGAACAGACTGCCACAAAACTACCAGGATCAGAGTGCCTTTAAATGATAAACATTACGAAGTAAAATACGTTAAAAAGTTTAAGATATGAAGTGAGCACCAATATCTGGGTTAGACTAGCAAAAAGATACTTTCGTTATCAGTAAAATCCTTGATACAGCCTACAGCATAAGTGGTTTAATAAAGATTAGTAGATCTGATTGCAATTATGAGGGTAAAATTGAATTTGCCTCATTTTAAAATCCATAGATCCATTGAAAAAAAAACAAAGTTTTAAGTATAAAATTACTGTAATTACCGATTTTGGCAAACTGAGGAATAACATTTAGAAGCATACTTTCCTCCGACCTTATATAAACTCGGATATAGAGAAAAGCCTTTGACAAAAAAAAAACTCTATTCTTCGCGTGATGAGAATGTTATAAACATATGACGTGACGATAAAGCAAATAATCAAGACTAAGCCGAATGTAATGATTATGAATGTAAGACTCAGTTCCTTGTAGAACTGGAATTAAGTTTCATAATTTTAATGAAAATATCCTATCATTTTAATTGTAATCGTGCGTCAGGAGATCGCACGATGTCGGATGGCCGAATGTAATGATTTTTAAAGAAAATATTCATAAATCGTTCAACTTCCAATGATAAGCGATAGATGGCGCTAGTAGTTACATGAACTTTAGACATTCGTTGTAGATATTAAGTAATAATTTATAATATTAGACTTTATGGATTTGTTTTGTATAAATATATCATAATTGTTAAAATGAAATATTTACTTGCAGTTAATTATTAGATAAACTCTAATGTATATTAGTTAGTCAATTGATGTTACGTACTCTTTACTTTGCTCTGATTGGTCGGTTAGTCGACCGAGTGTTTGTGAAAGTTTGTGGTAGGGAAACACTGAGTTTGTTACTGTCATTTTGGACAGAGTCAGTCTGCTTTGAGTCGCTGAACAGAAAACATGTCCGACTAAACTGTGTATTTGTAAATGATTGTTAATAGAACGATAAGTATGAAATTGTGTTGATCAAAGTGAATAAAATATTTATACAATTTATCCTGAAGTGTTTGATTTATCACACAACTTTTCACCAGTGTAGGTATATTTAAAAATAAAAAATAAATTGTGTGTATCAATTCCCTTGAAAGTACACATAGTGTGTATTTTTAAACCAAGAGCAAATTCAAATATTAAACTAGTTCCCTAGTTGGACAAGAACTAAAATAATGGGATTCAGCTAATCCCTGGTACCCACATCACTTCAAAAATATAAAATAACATTTAATCAACAGCAAAGATGCAATATGGTAATATTTAGACTCGACAGTTTCGACAGTTGCCAACCATATTTTGATAAATATGTTTTTATTCTACCTTGCTTATTCAACTATCAGTACTATTTATTATTTGTTTCAACTAGAGCCAATACAGCGTTGATGCCTATAAATACTATATGCAAGGCACGTATAATCACGGAACAGTAAAAACAGTGGAAGTAGCTTGAGAAAATGTTTGTTCCAGAACCGGTGTCGCCAAACTCATACATTTGCAATTTACTCTTACTGCAAACCTAAAAATATGATTGGCTGAAAACAAAAACAGGGCGTAGACGAAATGCAAAAAAAAATTTATACGAAATGCAACTTTAATTTCAAAAGCATATAAATCAAATTGACAAAAACAAGAAAGAAATACATCTTTGACTACCAAGTACTGCCACTCGTCGCTAGATGGCAGTGTTCAGTATATAATATTCAGTATGAACTGTAACTACGTAAAAATAAGATTGGTATTTGAATGGCGTATCACTGACGCGAATGCGCTCGCTGCTACTCAGATAGGGAAGTAACCTTATTCGATCGAAATATGTATCGATTGTATGAAAACGTATTTAAAACATATCATGCAAGAAAAAATTGTATGCGATAGTGTGATAGTATTAAAATTATGAAATTAATATGATTAAAGGCAATTTTTAAACGTAGTAAAAAGGGTATTTATTTGCATAGTACATCAATTATCATCATCTCAGCTGAAATCATCGTCATCGCCCACTGCTAAACATAAGAATTTTAAGTATAATTCAAACGCCCTATGTTGTTCCTAACTCTTTAACTAAATTTATTTAAAATACATCACAAATATCATACCACAATTTTTATTTTATTATATTTATTAATTTAATAATTATCTGTATTATATTACTTACAAAAACTATTAAACTATAATATATATTTTAAAAAGGCAATGTAATACATATTATACATATCGATTGATTTTATCGATAAAGTCACGCACTATTTGGATAGCGTCAAAAGTATAGGTAGACTAACGAATATTCCAGAAAAGCTAATAACCGAGAAAAGAAAATCAACTTTGTAATGATGTAACTAAGGACTAGTTTTGTTTGTATATCCTGCGCAATGTTTCACGTAATTTTATTTTTTCATTTTATTAAAATAAATCCGAAAATAATACTTTTCGGTGGTATGATACACCTCCATGAGTTAGATTTTTAGTCAGACTATGGTTTTTAAAGTACAGTATGGGACAATAAGGCATTTTAATATTATTTTTCGTTAATTATTATGTTGCGCAGTCTAGTTAGAGAATGAGGGCGCTTGAACAGCAAGTGCGCAACGCGATTCTTACTAGCGGCGACAGTGCCACGCCTACTTACTTCTTCCACTGTTTTTACTGTTCCGTGCGTATAATAGTAAACAAAATAGGTTCCTACTGAAACGTTCTACACATTCTTTAGTATACTCAAGAGTATTAGTTCATTTGGATAGTGATTACATTGATTTCGTTGATTTCCTCTTGTGTAATTTCTCGAAAACTATTTCAACTATTTCAATATATTAAACTATGTATTTGGCAACTACTTGTGTTCAAATGGATAATATGTAATTTTATATTCTTCACATTTGTTACCCATGGCAAATCATATAGGCGATCACCTAAACAATGTTTTACATATTTCCAATTTGTACTAAAATAAGTTGATGTAGATAACTTTATATATTAAAATTGTGTACAACCTTTTTTTTTTTTTTTTTTTTTTTATGGTGGGAAAAAATCATGCATTGACATCCCCTGCCCTTGGGTGGAGCGGGAGATAGTGTCAGACTCTTACTGACTAAAAGACCCACCCCGTTCCTTCTAGCCTTCATACCGGGGCTCGAGCGCCCTTTCGGATAACCCTGGCCCCAGTAGGCTTCGACCCGGCTGGGTCCCTGCTGTTGCTGACAACTCCTTGAGGCGCGCGGGAACAGTGCGCGCCGTCGACGCCTTGGGCTTGGTCCGGACAGTTACCGGACGGCCGGACAGCGAGCTACCCATTGCTCACTGTCCGCAAGCCCGCGCCTACGGTGGCCGGAAATCGGGATCAGAATCCCGGCGGCGGCGGCGGCGGCGATAACGCCGTTGCCTGATGCGTTCGGCCTCCTCCTTTGCGAGCATTACTGCTTCGCAGAAGTCGGCGACCGCCTGCCACTCCTCCTCGCTCCGGACCATGGCCTCAACCAAGGCCCGGCGCGAGAGGTCTCCGCCGCCGATCGCCCCCACGAGGGCACGGCGATGCTCCGCCCAAGCAGGGCACACCTCGACTGTGTGCTCCACCGTGTCCTCCGGGCATTCCACACAGTGGCGACACCCGGGCGTCACTTCCGCACGAATCCGGTGCAGGAAACTCCCGAACGAACCATGTCCGGTGAGTACCTGCGTCATGCGGAAGGTAAGGACGCCGTGAGGTCTTTCCAGCCACGCCTCAAAGAGGGGACTTACCGCCACGATTGTGGCGTGCCCAGCACTGGGTTGCGATAGTCGCTGATGCCATTTCACCATAAGATCCCGCCGGAGCTCTGTCCGCCATGCCGTGACCTGTCGCGGCAGCGGACTTTCACCCCGGCGTTGCATCTCCACGCGCATATCGTGCATGTGTGCAAGGACTGTTGCCTCCAGATCCCACGGTGGTAGGCCAGCCAGAAGGCTCGCTGCTTCGCGGGAGACCGTGCAGTATCCCCGCACCATCCTTATCGCCATGACCCTCTGGCAGGCGTTTAGTATGGCCGCCGGTCGCTTTTTCAGCGACGGCGCCCACACCGGCGCCCCGTAGAGGGCCATGGACCGAACGATCCCCGCGTAGAGCCTCCGGCAGGAGGCGTCTGGACCCCCAAGGTTGGGCAGGAGCCGCTTGAGCGCAGCCCCAGCCCGGTTGAGTTTGGGAGCCAGACGTCGGAAGTGCTCCACGAAATTCCACCGGCTGTCGAGGACGAGTCCCAGGTACTTCATCGTCGACCCGACACCGATGTGAACTCCTCCTACCGTTAGTTGGGAACTCAATGGCGGCGCGTTCCGAGACTGGCGACCGTGGAAACACAATTGTGTACAACCTGATATTGACATATTACTTAGGCCCTCCCCACCACAACTAGTTGACTATATCGAATGATATACCACACATTAATTGTTCGCCGGGTCAGCTGGCTCACTATGTTTACTCAGTACCTACCTACTTCTTCCAATGCTCTCTTTTAATTAAAAGCCGTTTCGCGGAAACAAGATAAATGTTCATCTATTAGCATTTCCACATCTAGAATTTTACCAGCAAAGCGATTTATACTCTGGTGATGAAATAAAATATTATTATTAGGCTTACTATATACTACTGATTCGCCAATTAACCTGGTTTCAGTTAAATTGACAATGATAGTAGACATGTAAAATCACTTTAAACAGAAAAGCCATACACAACACCTGTTCCTGCATATGCGAAATGTAAAGAATCAATGTACTAAATTTCACAACTATCATGTAAAATCACAAAGTTATAAGCTTGTTATAGTTCCTGGTTGTCTACTAGAACTACATGGTCACCGGACCATCCGGGTGACTAAGGAGCTATTTTGCTCCCGCACCCAGCTGTGTGCTGATAGGCTAACGCCCACTATGATCTGCCGTGACCTTTGTTGTACTTAGGGTCGGTAGTGTCCAACTTGTGAACCTTTAAAATATTTTTGGGAAGAAATAACAATGCTGCCGTCCTCCAACCAAAAAGCAGCCAAGTGCTTTGTTTTCTAAGTAACCTAGCCGCCCCTCAGCTAGAGGACGGCAGAATGCAAAACATGTTGGAATCGATTGCGTTACCAACTCTGAACTATTATAATATGCAACGCTAAGACAACCTCCAGAGGATACCCCTTTCGCGACCAAAAGTTCCCAAGCGCCATGAATGTAATGGCTCCTACGCGCTTCGCTCAACACAGCGTAATTTGTTTATCTATTTATTTATTATAATGATCAAGGTGTACACTGTACAGTATACATCACACCTGAATCGACTGAAGCTAGTGCTCGGTACGCCCAATCTAGCGAGTAGCATTTACATAAAATATAATATGCTAGCACCGATTTACTGGCGCAGTGGCTCGGTATGAACCAAAAAAGAATTTACAAGGGATGTGAAAAATGGACAATCAGATAATCTACTCAAAATACATGAAACTTACTGTTACTTACTCATTATTTATTACAAAATAATAATAATGATCTCTGCCGTTGAAAGTACTCTGTGGTTGAAATGCAAATCTAAACATTTTAGCACAACGTATGATTTTCTAGTAATAGAAAAATAATATAAGTTATTGTGAGATACACACAGAAAATCTAAAAACGCAAATGGCTATAGTATAGTGAGAATAAGCTGAGCGAGCGCAGCACTATGAAATCACGGTTATCGAATGAGGAAAGATCGTCGCACGCTCACTTTAAAATTATATACATATATTAAGGTTTTAGAAGTTAATCTCAGAAAACACTGGTCCGATTGCCTCTCCTTTTTTATTGTTTTCACAGAAACCCGCTTCAATCCTGAGCGATACAGGCCACATCCTATGCACGCGGGCGAAACCGCGGGCAAAAGCTAGCAGGCAATAAATGTCCTGCTATCTGTCAAAAGGCAATCCATATAATATTAATTTACCCAATTTTAATTTCAGTTAGTGTCAATAACATAAGCTGTTCCTTTTAGTCGCATTTAGATTATTTCCAAATAAAAGTATCACTGGTCTGCTCACTAACTCAATAAGTAAACTTAGAATGCAGGTTCTGGGTAACTCCTAATTTGATAGATTTGTTTGCTACGGTTACTCAACAATGACCCAGAACCCGTCCATAATCCACCTGAACACAGCTCGAGTTATCCTCTAACAACTCCAGGGTACAGCCATGGCTAGGCACGTGTGGTATGGCAGTACCTCCAGGGTGTAGCCCTGGCAAGGCACGTGTGGTGTGGTGGTACCTCCAGAGTGTAGCCCTGGCGAGGCACGTGTGGTGTGGCAGTACCTCCAGGGTGTAGCCCTGGCAAGGTACGTGTGGTGTGGTAGTACCTCCAGAGTGTAGCCCTGGCAAGGTACGTGTGGTGTGGTAGTACCCCCAGGATGTAACCCTGGCAAGATACTTGTAGTGTCCTAGTACTACCAGAATGTCAGAAGAAACTCATATTGAATAAACTGAGCACACCATTTCAAACTACACATCACTTTGCCCGCTTAGATAAAATAGTATAGTTTATCCCAAAAAATTGTGCACATAGGTTACGTAGGTACTTTCAAAGCAAAAGTAGAAGATGCTAAGTTAGGAAAAAAACATGACTTGTGGGTGGGATAAACGAATGCATTTAAATAAACGACTCGTTTATCCCACTTCTGAATTGTTATCTATATGTGTTATCTTTAGAAAAAGATTGACTAAGAAAGTTATTTAGTGTACCTACGGGGTTTATTATCAGGTTATTTAAATAAAACGACCAAAACGGGTACCACACCCTTTTACTTTTGCTTCGTCAGCACACACATATTATATTACACAAAAACAGTAGGAATAAATAAATTATATACTAGCACTTACTGAGATGTTGCTTGCTCCGAAAACTAAAACGAAAAGAGGGACATGACAGCGCGCCGTTCCTTTTTATAAACTCTTGTAACTGTCAAATGCACCGCGCTGTCAAGTCGCAGTCCGTTCGAGTTGTCAGTGCAAAAAATACATTTAATGTTGCTAATACAGAAAATAATCATAGTGTATGAACATTATCATAAGAATCGCTAACAATAGTGACTAACTAAAAAGTGCATATGTTGATTAAGCATATGTATATCATTATTTTTCCTACTCGATAATTGTTCATAATATGGGCAAGCACATAATATTATTTTCCTGCACTTTAATTCCAACATCTCAGTTACATATTCAGTGATGTCTTCCTTTTTTACTTTTAAACTATTACCTACAAACACTGTTACATCGGTATTATGACTATATGCTTTTCTAGTAACTAATATAATCCATAATTTGCTTATAGGTTGACCCGGGTAAACAATAATTTTGAGTAGAATGACTCAGTTTGTTATTTATTAATTTTCCTAGACCTCTTCCCATACCATCAGAAAACATAACTGAATAATTACAATCCTGACTAGTACAGGATGGAAAATCACCAGACTCAGACTGGACAATGTGACTTAAATCCTGCCCAAACTCAGGCAAAGCTTGTACAGTAGCACATTCCTGAGAACTCCCAGCCTGGGAAGAGTCATCCGCTGCCTCAGGCTGGCCAGCATCAAGATCTGAGACTGTCTGACATATGCACTGACACATAACTAATTCATTAGCAGCAAGTATGTGTTCTCTAATTTGGTTCTGTGACTGCACATACTTACTGTAAAGAGAACTGAGTGAATTTTCAAGTACCTTTATTTCAGACTGTAGGTGCTGTGTATCAATTTCATATATCCTCTTGCTGTCTTCTAATAAAATTTTATCTGATAATTATTTAATTAATTAATTAAATCAACACGTTCTTTCCTGAGTGGAATATATTTGGAAAAACGTTTATGGTGTTTTTTGTACTGGTGACATTTTTTAATTATTCTATTAAGTTTTGCATATTTTTTTAATTTATTGTGACTAATTTTTAAACCATTATTTTGCATCAATAAGGTATCCTCAGTTAGGTCAATTGTAAGTATGGGATGAGGGTTACAATAATTAGAATTTAATAATTCGCTATACAAGTCGTTAGTTTCCCTAATCTGAGTACTTCCGTTTTGTTTTTGTAACTTGAGAAGTACACTGTTGGCATAATTTAGTTCATCCTGGAGATCCCTAACTTTACCTAAAGCCTCCTCATATAGGTTTGTAGGGTTCACCCCTACCATATACTTTATTTACGTTTATAATAAACTCACACAACACAAATAAAACGCAACAATAATACAGCCACAGTTATATTATCGTGTAGGTTTATTAATAACACTACACTACATTCACGGCTTTCATAATGTTTAACATTAAACTGTCGGGTGGTGTCGGTTGCCCCAGCGCGCGGGCCAGCGCGCGAGACGGTTGAGCATCCCTGCTCAACCTTAATATTTTGTGAAGTGTGGGTCTGTCGGATATAGACCTCGCCGCCTACCGCCTGCGCCCGCGCATCTTACTAACCCTGATTTGGAATATTAATTGTTGCGTTTTATTTGTGTTGTGTGAGTTTATTATAAACGTAAATAAACTATATGGTAGGGGTGAACCCTACAGGTTACTACAATCCTGAAAACCGTCCGTGATCACCCGCAGTTTGTCGCGTTCATCAACAATATCTTGGTACTGCTGACTAATGTCCACGAGTTCCCGTTTTAGGCTTGTGTTTTTTAAGATAATGTTTTTAATTTCATTTTCACTTTCCTCCCTCTCCAGGAATAATTGTTCACACTGGTCTTTCGATTCCTGAAGTCCTTGGAGGGCCGTTCTAAGTTTCAACTCCATATCCTGAGCAGTAGCCTTACGGGTCATCGTAGGCATGGTTTCAGGGTTAGTAACTGAAAATAGAAACGAAAAACGGTAAGAATCAAAGGGTTAGAAAAAGTAAACACAAGGTGGAAAGGATGAGAATTAAATTATTAATTGGAGAATTAAATGAGAAAAGTTAGTGCAGTTAAGTGGAGAATTGAGGTAGGCTGCTGAATTGACTTGAAAAAGCTATTGAATAATGAGTTTTGTAGCTTTTGCTTGCCCAAAGATTATAATTTTGTATAGTGGGTAGGATGTCTGATCATAAAATAAACTTTGTTTGATGATTTATCAGGGAATCGGTACAAAATAAAGATCGAATACTCTATTGTTATCGTATATTATCGAAGAAAATCGGATATAAACTAACAGAAATAAGAACTTATGACCATTTTTGGGGGATGAACTACTCGCGTCCGTAGGATTTACTTGACTCTTGATCACCCTACAATAGGGCTTTCAAAATTACGGAAATGTCAATTACGTAACTAATTATGCAACTTTTTTCTCCAATTCCGTAATTACGTAATTTTTCCTATTTTTTTTAATCGACTATGTTTTTGGTAAGTATTGTAGATAGAGTGTCTACAATTTTTACAATTGTCATTTACTATCTTATATTTAAGGAATTATCAAAATGAACACAATATTTAAACAAAAAAAATATTTATTCAGGAACTTATCATTGTAGGTACATCAGTTAAGTGAAAGTCAAACCATATTTTTTCGTCCCGAAGATAATCTTTCTTCTTGAAAATATGATCTCATAAATGACAAAGCATTTAAAGTTTTGTCACTCAGGGAACTTCTTAGCTTATTACAAAAATATCCGGCTGATGAAAAGGCTCGCTCAGCTTCAACACTTTTAGGTGTTATCGAAAGCAAATAATTATACGCTGCAGTCAAAAACACTTCGCGACCGCCGCCAGCGCTGTCGTAAATGCACATTTCTACCCTAATAATGGAAAGAGATCTGTGTTTACTGTTGAAATTGGTTTATTTACCGTCACTTTGTTTATTTCTTTGTCCAACTGTTGTGCGATTGTCAACTCCTCGTCATCATCGTCACTGGTGGCAATTGCGTCCGATGCACTCGGTTGTGGTTGTGAATTTGTACATGTTTGTGTAAAATTATATTTCAACCGTTCCAACAGTTCGACTATATACATTCGTATTTCATCCGACGATGGTTTCGTGAAATATTCAGTGGCAGCAGTTTTAAAAAATTCCTCATTGTTATGCAAATATTGCAAAACACCGAATACATTTGTTCGCCTTTCCTTTATTCTCTTTCTAAGAGATATGGCTAGTTTTCCACTGAGATGGTTTGACTGACGATCAAGTTTTTCCAACATAAATCGAAGCGCAGCGTCGGCCGTCAATAAGTTTGAATCCCGGCGACATAATGACATAACTGTAGTTTTTATTACATCCAAGCTGTAATGAATGTCGTGAAGGTCTTGGATCTCTTCGTCTGTAAATTTTATATTCGATTTTAGATCTAATAACGCCTTAAAAACGCATGATTTTAATTTGAGAAATCGGCCTACCATATCTGACAAGCTGTTCCATCGCGTTTTACAGTCTAGTATTAGGTCAATATTTTTACCATTTTCTTCTAGAATGTACTTTTGCAACAAGTCGTTTTTCAAAGAGGAGTTTTTAAAAGATTTTATTAGATCTCTTAATTTTTTTATAGTACCTTTGTGTAAAAAATCCGATTCTGGTACTCTGGTCGATTCTACAATAAACGCATCCTCATCTTCTTCAATTTCCTCTGCTTCTTCAGCGCCGGTATTTGAGACATCCTCCTGCACTTCAGGTTCTGGAGATTTTTGTGTTTTATATAAAACTTCAAGGACTGCTAGTTGTATCCCATGAGCCAAACACAATTATAATAATAATAATAATAATAATCATTTATTTGCAAACAAGTGTCACATTTACATAAATGCTCTGCCTCCTGAACTAGGTAGTGAACCTGTATCTCAGGAGACAGTTCCCCTCCTATGCATTTTTCAATTCGTTTACAAACAATGTCAATTCATACATTAAGAATTAAAAAAAAAAAACAAAAACATAATAATAATAAAATAAGACACGTTAAAAATAAAAAATAATGATAATATAAAAAAAAATGATCGTGCTATGGATTACAAAAAAATAATAATAATTATAGAATAAAAATAACAATAATAAAAAAATAAAAAAAGTTGCTCATGTGAACTTGTTGTGCTGTGGTATGGTAGTCATGATGGTGTGTTTTTGTATGTGTTTGTAAGGGTATTAGGGTGTGTTTGAGTATGTGTGTGGATGTCTGGATGTCTTCAAAGTACAGTCCTTTCATTTGTTTGGGTTACTGGTGACTAGATTTTCTATTTGTTCGTACTTTAATGTACTGAGCCAGTTTAGTACAATTTTCCCGAAATTGTGGTTATTTAAATTTTGTGCATTTTTAATAGGCAGTTTGTTATATAAACGCGGTGCAGTGGAGTTGTAGTGTCGTCTTGCAAACGTGGACTTCGCGGAAGGTGCTGGACATATAAAACGTCTCTTGGTGGTCGGTAACAACTGGGGAATTGTGATGCGGTGGAATCTGCGAAGTACTCGACTTACGTAAAGTTTACGGACTGTGAGGATACCAGTAAGGTTGTATAAATCTGTTGTGGAGTGCCGGTATGGAAGGAACATTAAAACTTTGAGGAGCACACGCTGAGCACGCTCCAGTTCAATTATGATTGATTTGGACGCGCCACCCCACGAGCAGATGCAGTAATTAAGTACACATTCGCCCAGTGCTTTATATGTTGATATCAGAAGCTTTGTGGGTGCAATATTTCTCAGTTGTTTAAATATATAAATTAGTTTTCGTAGTCGGGCACTTAGACTCGAAATATGGTGATTCCAGTTTAAATTTTCATCAACTGTAACACCCAAGTATTTTATAACATTTGATCTTGTCAAAACATCACAGGCACATTGAGCACTCCCGCGGGGATTCCGGTTGCACGGGAAAGCATGAATTTTTATATTAAACTTCAAGTCCGGACGTGAAACAGGAGTCTTAGTAAAACATAAATATTTTGTCTTGGACGTATTCATTCATGGAAGTATTCAATTGGTGGTGGCCATCAAAATTTCTACCCATTTTGACCATTACACTTGCTCCATCTGTTGTGAAAGCAATTATGTCATCTTCCAGAATTAAACCGAAGTCACTCAAACGCTGCTGTAATAATTGAGTGCCTACTTCAGCTGGCATTGATCCCTGTATCCGTACAAGTCCCAAATTTTTATATTTGGCCATATCAGTCTTTATTGTGGATATTTATATTCATATACCTTCTATTACGGGTAGACGTCCACTCATCAAACGTGATTGTAAATCTTTTATTTTCAGACTTCATAATTTTCAATTGATTTTTCAATTTATTTTTTGTGTCATCACTCTGTTTTAGAATTATCTGTGTTCAAGGCTCGACCGAGATCTCGGTCTCGGTCTCGGTCTCGGCATTCTCGGCTACAAATCCAACCGAGAAACTTGTCTCGGTTCTCGGCTAATTATAGCCGAGATTCTCGGTCATGACCGAGATTGTAACATTGTTCGGATCGGCATTCAAATTTTACCGCGCGTGGCAACGCGCCGCAGCGCGTAGTCGATTGGTGTAAGTGCGTGAGAGAGCTGAATTGTGATTGGTTGAAGTCCCGGCTGGCGAACTGCGGCCGGCCGCTTTCGCCCCATTCGAGCAGTATTTGTAATTGTTTATGTTTACAATAGTAATGAGTGGAAGTTTGTTTTAACACAGTAAATTAAAATAAGTTCTTTTAAGTGTTGTGTTGCTACTTGCTGTGATTACTTGTTGTTGATACTTGTAAATTGATTAATTACACTGGTTTGGTGAAAGCAAGATCATTACTTATAGTTTTGCGGTGGAATATAAAGCGGGTAAGTTGTTTTTATAAATATAAGTAAATTAAATATATATTACAGATTGATAGGGTTTTGTGACGTTATGCGTATGTTTTTTGCTGAAAATACGTAAGGTTTATAATTAATAAAATACCTACAATTAAAAATAACTAAACACATGGTTTGTTTGTCAATAGGTACCTATAGCACTTGCAAAGCTTTTTGCTAAAATCAAATACGATACGTAGGTTAGGTACCGTTTCTTAGTAAAATTAATCGAAAATTGGTTTTGATCTAAGTTAACGACTTATTTGTTTTTTAAACAACAATCTTATCAGGTGCTATTTTTTCAGTTTTGTTTCGATTTAATGTGTTTAATGTTTATGTTTACTAAGAAGGTATAATATTGTATTGTTGCAGATGAAAACTAAATATGCCTAAAGTAAATCCTATTTGGGAATATTATGAAAAAAATATTGTATTACATCCATCAAAGGCTACTTGTAAGTCGTGTAGTAAAACGGTGTCATTAGGCAGTCCTCAGCCCAAACATCAGACTATCAAAGGTTTGAAACTGCACCTGTCGAAATATCATTCATCTGAATATGAACACTATGAGAATAAACTGGCTGAAATTGGTCACGAAAATAGTTTGAAACCGGCTATTTCAAAGCCCGTGCGCCTTAATATTGATAATAATGATAAAAAGCATCAACCTACTATAGAACAATTAATATCTCATCCGCCTTCAGCAAAATGGCCTGATGATCATCAGATTGTCAAACGAATTGATAAAACAATTATGGATTACATAATTGTGGACATGCAACCTTATACTACAGTGTCAGGTGAAGGATTTAAACGTTTGAATTTCGCTGATCCATCTGGGCCAAAACGATACAAATTGAAGTCCGAAAAATACTTTCGCAGTCAGTTAATGCCTGAAACATATGAAAAGGTTCAAGCCAAAGTGGTATCTCTGTTAATGAAAGCTGATTGGATAAGTTTTACTACTGATATATGGTCAAATCCTACAAAAACTTGTTCGCTGCTGAGTTTTACTGCCCATTTCGTTCGGAAAGAACAGCGCCTTAAAGTGGTGCTGGCTGCGACTGTTCTGGAAGACGACCACACTGGCGATTATATAGCAGAAAAACTCAAAGAAATTGCCGAAACTTATAACATTGCAAAAAAAGTTCACTTGGCTGTACGAGACAACGCTCGCAACATGGTCCGCGCCACTCGAGTAGCTGAATTCACATCGTTGGGTTGTGTTGCTCATACTCTGCAGTTGACGATCCATGATGCCATTTTTTCGGTTGCAGAAGTTGAAACGCTGATAAAAAAATGTCATAAAGTAGTCGGCCATTTTCACAGGAGTGAACAAGCTCGAAGACATTTAAGTACCTTTCAAAAAACCATAAATTTACCGGAACATGCGCTTTTTCAAGATGTCGAAACTCGGTGGAATAGTACCTACTTAATGATGGAACGACTGCTTGAGCAAAAAAATGCTTTGAACCTATACCGTATTGAAAAAGGAGGCATACTAGAAATTAACAGTGATGAATGGAATTTCATGAAAGATATAGTGAACGTTTTGCAATGCTTTTACCAAGCCACGTTGGATATCTCTTCCGACTCGTCCTGTGTTTCAGTGGTAATACCGTTGGTGGCAATGTTGAATGGAAAATTGGCGCCAACACAAAACATTCAGTCCTTTAATGACCAGGAAGATGATAATGAAATTGGAAATCACGCAGAGACGATGAAAAGCAAGCTACTGGATGCACTTAATCAGCGGTTTTCATTTGTTAAAAGTTGTTTGCCACTAGTTACTGCAACACTGATCGATCCACGGTTTAAAACTAAATATCTAACTGAAAGCGAAGTTAACTCAGCCAAACTTCATATTATCGAGACTCTCACTCTCAATGAAAATGTAGGATCAGATTCTCGTGAGACGACATGGGCATCTTCAACTAACTCGTCAAACATGGCTGCAACAAGTCAATCCAACTTATGGGCAGCTCATGATTCGATAGAGTTGGAAGACGAGCCAATGACCAATGACGAATACAGTTCAAGCTCTGTGATCGAAATAGCGCTAGAAAGCTTTCTTAGAGAGCCAAGACTGCAAAGAAATGCTAATATTTTTGAGTATTGGTTTTCGTCGCCTTATAAGGTGCTTAAGCCCGCAGCAAATAAGTTTTTATCTGCGCCGCCTACTAGCGTAGCAAGTGAACAACTTTTTAGCAAAGCTGGACAATTGTATGACGAGAGACGACATTCTTTGAAGGGCGAAAATGCCGAAAAATTGCTTTTTTTATGTTATAATATAATGTTATTTAACTTTGATTATTAAAACAATTAATTTTGTTAAACAATTAGTAGTGTTTTAAAAAGCAAACAGTATAAAAAAAAAATTTTCACGCTTTTTCTATTCTCGTTCTCGGCTCTCGGTCTCGGCCGAGATATTATTTTATTCTCGGTCTCGGTCTCGGTCTCGGCCGAGAACGAAAAACCCATCTCGGTCGAGCCTTATCTGTGTTATAGTCGCAGAAGATTTCGGCACATCGTAGCCAGACTTTTTAAAAAGATATCGCATATCTTCTGAAGTACAAAATGTGCTCAATGGTATCCCATCCAGTGCAGCCATTCTCGTCACTCGAACCTCCATATTTGAAAAATAATCAGTGAGTTTAATTTTCTTTTGTAAAGGTTCATTCGAATTCGTACGTTTTCGTGTTTGAATTACACCACTATTAGACGTTGACGTACTCGGTCTTTGCGACTCCTGATCTTGCGGCATCTCTCCGATATGTTTGGCACGCATGTGAGTGTGTAACGCTCCAGTTGCGCCACCAGGAGTTTTCAATTTTTTTTTACAATGCTTACATTCTACCCTCTGTCCATTATCAGCTCTCAAGAAATGTTCCCAGATAGAGCTTTGTGTACGTTTGTTCAAAAACTCCTTGTATACAGTCTTATTTGAAGAGGACCTGAAAAATAAATAAAAGGAAGTTAGGTTAATAATAATGATATTGGTTGCCAACTCATTACGATTGTAAACACTTTTTTTTTAAATAAAACGTTGCGCTACACTAGGAATTTCTTCCTGTATTGTGGGTGCGTTTACAAACAAAGAAACTCACATACACAAACACCCAGACCCGGAACAACTACTTGCAGATCATTCAAATATAATTTGTTCCGTGCGGGGATCGAACCCGCGACACGCTGCGCAGCAGTCAATCGCTCAGCCATTAGGCCAACCGTGTCGTCAAACGTATTACGTATAGCCAAACGTTTTTTTTTCTATAATAGGCGACAGAGGACAGAGCATGCTTAGTTCATTCATTCCTGATTTAGAGACGAGATTTCAAAATTTTGGTAAATAATTTATTTTTCTTATGGGTTATGGATTAACCTGTTTTATGTTTTAATTAGTGTTCTTAATTAAATATGTATTTGAGAACCTAGATATTCTATAATCTAATCGGAATAAATACACTTTAAGAAAATGCTTGATTTACTAATTATTTTGTATGAATTATGCATGCTCCAGGGGGTTTTTAATTCCCTTTTAATACTAAAAGACTGATTAAGGCTTTGGTTCAAGTACTTACATCTTTTAAGAGATTCCACACATGCAAAGTCACCCACGAAAAAGATACAACTGCTATACAATTGTTAATATTTGCGTACATTAACCACCAACATTCAATTAAGTAATCAAGTGTCAACTGTGTCCAGAATCTAGCGATGCGAACTGAACAACCAACAATTGAGCAATGAAACTACACTTTCGTTTTAGTTAAGGGCCAAGCGCCCGAAAAGTGCCATAAAACAGTGATTTTCTGAGGCCTACTCCTCCGTAACGGCTAGGTCAATTGGTTTGAAAAAAATATATGTTTATTATAGATTCATGAACAATAATATCAACATTTGATTTTTTCGTGCAATTAATACTTTTGTCAAAAAAAAATTTTTAGCAATTTCGCAACTTTTCGCAACTTTTCCCTACTCCTTCGAAACGGCTTGGACCTTTAGAAACATTTTTACACATAAAAATTGGTGGTTAAATATTCTTCAAAGTGAACATTGCATATGTAAATCAATCAATATCTCGCAGAGAAAATGGGTTTAAAGCGCTTTCCAGGCACTGCTGGCCGCAAATAAATGCACAGATTTGCGTACTGCCGCCTAGGCGAGTGCGAGAGTTGCGTTCACATAATTTCGGCCAGATGGTTCAGGGAACTATACGCCTTAAGAAAGTGAAGAGCATAGTAGTTCCCAGTGGTCGTAGCCGTTAGATTGCCCCCGCCCCTCAGCCGACCGTTATCATTATGCCCGCCACTTGAGACGTTTTTTATGGCCTCCCGGCGCGCGGGTTCGAATTTCAAATAAACAATCCATTGAGCGTCAAGATGTTATTGTAACTCGTAAGTGTTATGTTTTTTGTGATTAGCATGAATGGGGCGTCTTAGTTAAGTGTTTTGTTTATGTTTCGTCGAGTACGGAGTCGAAATATGATACTGTAAACACACAGATAAGCGCTTTTTAAGCAAGACTTGTTTTAAAAAAATCATATCTCGAAAACTAAAGCGATGACACAGTGTTTTTTTTTTAATTACGATATTTAGGGTATATAGATTATGAAAAAAAATAATACCATACACCCGTCCATACAAAATAATTTATTTTAAGCCCTTTTATTTTGCATAAACATCTGGCGGCGCGCGCCGTAAAACCGTTAAATTTTGCGTGTTGATTTACCGTTAAACTTCACATTTAGGCCTAGAATAAAAGTAATACAATAATGTAGGTAGTCTAATATTCTTACAAAATAAACAAAAGTCATAGCAATAGCGTTTACCATTGCTGATGAATATGACAATTAGTGACAACAGTAAATTCAAATTTTTCGCCAAACCGTACCGCCAAGTTTCGGGTTATGACGAGTAAATTTCGTGTTTCATGCTAAAAACTTTATTTCTACGTATTAGTTGTTAACTTACCTTGAAAATAAAACAAACACCAAGCAAATCGAGCCACTTTAACTATTTAAACACACTTTGTTTACACAAGCGTAACACGACACTGACAATTACGCAACATTGTCAACTTCAACTTTTTTTTTTTATTTTTTTTTCCATCGTTCGGATATACAGTTTGGTTTATTTTGGTAGGAAATTTAATGGAGAGGCGAAATAAATTTATACAAATAGACCATAGACAGACAGAAAAGAGTAAACTTCAAAAACTTAAACGACTGAGGTGCGGGGTAGGCGTGTGTAACTCTTTACGGAACCGACTCACTGATCCGGATCATTGCAGTGAGTCAAAAGATTGGTTCAGTAAAAACGTTTCAAACGCATCATTTGGATCTGAAACATTATTTTGCTCTGATACATTCCGCGAGACGCGTCGCTCGCGAGGCGACTGAGCAGTGAGCGAGCGAGAGAGAGAGACAGACACACTGAGTTATTTATTATTGACTGGCGAGTCGTGAGTGAGCGGGCGACATAATTACAATCTATACAAGCTTTCTTCCTTTTTATTCATAAAGTTAGAGCTATGAGACTTTACGTGAGAATTTTTGGTAACTAGACATTGAATTACGTAAATAGGTTTAGTTTAATAATGTAACGTAAGTATACGTAACATTCTGTATTTTGTATCCTTTGAGCCGATGATCCAAATGAGCCAAATGAAACATATCAGTGATTCGGATCATTTCAGTGATCGAGATTCAAATGATCCAATCGCAAAAATGATACACTTTGCCCACCTCTAGTGCGGGGCGCCCATGTGCCGCTCAGCGGCACACGGGCAATCGAGGCTTCAAGGTCATGTGCCGCTCAGCGGCACACGGGCAATCTAGCGGGTAGGGACTTTTCGCCAGGGACTCCCCGGCCCCACCGACTCGCCGAGTTGATAAATTTGAACTCTATTCTGTACGTCTTAGAACTATTTTTTGCAAGATTTGATGAACGATAAAATAAACTGCGGGGAACCGTTTGTATGTTTCGATGTACTTATATCGTATAGTGTTGCCACATTATAACTTTAATATGGTACGTATACTTAATGCTTTTTTATTGGTTGACTATTTTGATTGATTTATGATACCAATAATTACGTAAGTACGGAATTGACATCTTCAGTTACGGAATTGAAAATACTTTAAAATGAGTTCGTAATTACGTAATTGCGTATTTACGTAATTACGTAATGGAAGCCCTACCCTACACGTGTCCCCTGGGTAGTGCTAAACGAGCAGTAAATACGGTGGTAGGCCATAACATCGGCTGCCGGCTTAAAGGTTACCACCCACCAGATAAAGTCATGCCGCCAAGCGATCCGTCGTGTTCCGGCATGTTATCTGGTGAAGCCGTAAGGTGGAGGATGGGTCTGAACAGTTGTGTTGCGATGTACGCCGGGTATGATGCACCAGTTGCTGTTGTGTCGGAGGTTTGATCATGGAGGGTAGCGGGATCCGAAGCACGGTGCTCCGCTGGCCGACCGCAGATAGTTGGGGGCCCAAGTAGTGTGCCAGCCACACACGAAAGGCTGCCCCGCCAACTGCGAAAAATCCCAGGGTGGCCCCATCGTGCCGGTTGGCGACCGGATGAGAGGACCCGATGGCGATCTCTGGGGGGGTTTGGGCGTCCCCGCAGTCTCCAAATCAACCCTCCATTGGCGCAGCAGTTCTGGTTGTGTTGTTGGGTTTGACATCGCATCACCTCGCTCAACTGCCATCTTCCACCAGCCCTATTCACTTAAATTAAATGTATAGTAATAAAAGGAAAAGTAAGTGTGTACAGCGGATGCACGTCCTCTCGTTCCATGTGCACCTCTCAAATATACGAGGACTGCACTCCAATCTCGATGCAGTCCACCACCACCTCGAGACTGACAAGCCCCACTTACTTTTCTTGACGGAGACGCAGATCAGATGTCCGTCTGATGCGGCGTATCTCGACTACCCGGGATACTCATTGGAGCACCATTTCGTGCAGCGTGCCGGGGTCTGTGTATACGTTCGCAATGACATCTGCTGCCAGCGTCTCCGTCACCTTGAAGACCCCAGTTTTTCAAGTTTATGGTTACTGGTGAACACCGGTGTGGACAAAATTGTCTACACCTGTGTTTACCGGTCGCACAGTGGCGACCAGGAGACGACTCGGCTGTTTGGCCACCTCAGTGAGGCCGCCGATGAGGCTCTGCATCGGCACCCTGATGCGCACTTTGTCGCTCTGGGGGATTTTAACGCCTGCCATCAAGACTGGCTTTTCCCATACCAGAGGACCGACCACGCTGGGAGGGAAACTCGAAACTTTGCAGTGTCGCTGGGCCTCTCCCAGTTGGTAAAGCAAGCGACGAGGGTGCCTGATGTAGTTGGTCATACTGCCAATTGTCTGGACCTACTGCTGACCACCGCTCCGGACAGACGTGTCGTAAGAGTTTCCTCACCACTTGGAACTTCAGATCACTGTCTGGTGAAGTCTGTATCGTTCTTCTCCCCACCTGACCGCGACTCACGTGGCGAACGGCGAATGTGGCGATACAGGTCGGCAGATTGGGATGAGATGCGGCATTTCTTTGCGTCTTATCCTTGGCAGCAGGTCTGCTTCTCTTCTGAAAATCCGTCGAGCTGTGCGGATGCTGTAACCGATGTGATACGACAAGCTATGGAGTATTTTATCCCTTATAGCGATGTATGCATCGGTGGCTCAGCTCACCCGTGGTTCAACGCCAATTGCGTTCAGGCTGAAGAGCGTAAGCATTCGGCGTTTCTCGCCTGGGTTGACGCTCGTGACCTCAAAGCTCCGGATCTGAATTCAAAAAAGAGAGCCTTCAACCATGCTGCCAAGTCCTACAAAAAAGCACTAAAGAAGGCACGCTTCGACCGCATAACTCATATTGGCAGAAAACTCTGCACAGCCGTCCGGTAGCAGAGCATTCTGGTCCCTTGCCAAGTCGGTCGAGGCGAACTTCTGTCGGCCCACTTTGCCGCCGCTGGTAAAGCCTGATGGAACACTGGCTCATACGGCAAGAGAGAAAGCAGGACTCTTTGCATCTCTCTTTGCCCATAATTCTCGTCTTGACACTAGCAATGCTGCTCCACCGAATCTGCCTCATTGTAACTCTTCAATGCAGGAGGTTCACATGAGGAACAGAGAAGTTCTGAGAGAGCTGAGTCGTCTAGACGTGAATAAAGCCAGTGGACCAGATGGCATACCAGCGATTGTTCTAAAGGCTTGTGCGCCCGAATTGTCTCCTGTATTGACGCGCTTGTATCGCCTCTCATTTAGGACTGGTATAGTGCCCAAGTCCTGGAAGCTTGCCAACGTGCAACCCGTGCCCAAAAAGGGCAGTCGTGCCGATCCTGCCAACTATCGGCCGATTTCGGTAACCTCCATACTCTGCAAGATTATGGAGCGTGTATTGAACTCGCGCCTCATGGCATACCTGGAAGGTAACGATCTCCTCAGTGACCGACAGTACGGGTTTCGCCGCAAGCGGTCTACTGGGGACCTATTGGTTTATGCCACCCACTTGTGGGGCGAGGCCCTCGAGAAGAATGGGGAAGCGATTGCCGTTTCCTTAGACGTCTCGAAGGCCTTCGACAGGGTATGGCACGCTAGCCTATTGAGTAAGCTTCCAGCGTACGGCATTTCCCCTGGTCTGATTAACTGGGTAAAAGACTTCCTGAGTGAACGGTCTCTCCGAGTTGTTGTCGACGGATGCTCATCAGAGCCCATGACGATTAATGCCGGAGTTCCTCAGGGGTCTGTTCTCTCTGCAACTCTCTTCCTGTTGCATATCAACGATCTTCTGGTGCCCGGTATCTATGGGTATGCAGATGATAGCACAGTTGTAGAGAGATACCTGCCCAGTGCTCGGGCTAGTAAGGAGCTAATCCGGTCCGAAAGAGAGGCTATGGTAGAGCGAACGAATATCTCACTTCAGGCAGTTTCCAAGTGGGGTGAAGCCAATCTAGTGGGATTCAACGCCGCCAAAACACAAGCGTGTCTTTTCACTGCCAAAAGGAGCCCGTGCACCTTGGTTCCTACTTTTCGGAATTTATCCCTGGAGTACACCGACCGCCTTCAGCTCTTGGGGGTTGAAATTCCCTCAGACCTTAACTTTGGGCGGTTCATTGAGTCCAAAGTCAAGGTAGCTGCTAGGAAGCTGGGCGTTCTTGCAAAGGTCCGGCGGTACTTCACACCGGGACAGCTTTTAATGTTATACAAAGGACAGGTCCGTTCGTGTGTGGAGTACTGCAGTCACATATGGGCTGGTGCTGCAAAATGCCACCTGGCAGCTTTGGACTCGGTGGAAAGGCGTGCAAAGAGGCTAATTGGTGATCCAGATTTGGTTAAGTCCAACCTTCAAAGCCTTGAGCATAGGCGTAGGGTAGCCAGCCTTTCGGTGTTTTACAGGATGCATTTTGGAGAGTGTGCGCAGGAATTGCATGACTTGATTCCGCCATCGCAATTCTACCATCGGACAACCCGACGTACGGCGAATATTCACCCTTACGTTGTTGAAACCTCTACGGTCCGGACTAAGCATTTCGCCTCGTCGTTTATACCGCGTACGTTGAAGGACTGGAACAGTCTGCTTGCTGCGGTCTTCCCGTCCGATTATAATTTGGGTGTCTTCAAAGCTAGAGTGAATAGGCTCTTAATAAACTAGTGCGCCTCACCATCAAAGATTGCATCGCTACTTACCATCAGGTGGGATCGCAGGCAAGCACTAGTTTATCTCAATTAAAAGAAAAAAATAATAATAATTCCACAATGTAAACAAAGCGATTTAGAACAAACGCAAAGTCATTTATTGCCGTAAATAGCATGTAAAAATTAGTGAGTTACTGAGATAAGGTTATGAGTGTGCTATTACTATAAATAGTGAATAAAAGTTAACAATACTTCCCCGTTTTATTCCGTTTTTTGGACGTCAGCGTCAGATGATTAGGTTACCGGTGACAGTTGCCGGTACTAAATATTTTGTTCTCTAGGTGAATTGACATGAAAGCGGAGGCGCCGCCGGTGGAGACCCGTCCTCGCTTCCTCGTCGTGCGCCTCGCGCGCCGCGACCTGCGGGACGAGCTGCTGCAGGGGGCACGGGTGCGGCGCGGCATGACTACTGCTGACCTCGGTTTGTCTGGATCTGCGAAGCGCATCTACGTGAACGAGCGCCTGACGAAAACAAACAGAGAGTTGTTTCGGTGCGCTCGTGAACTCACAGCGTTCAATTTCCTATAATCGCCACAGGGTCTGAGTTCACCATTTTTCTTTTGGACTAGGTGGAGAGGGCTGGCCCACGGGGATTTGCTTGGTTGACAAATGCCCTGCTCCAGCGTAAGTTGGAAGGTGTCTCTGGCGGCCTGGTATCTGTGCGGTGGTAGTGGGCGTGCTCTGCAGTACACGGGTGGTCCATGTGTAATGATGTGGTGTTCTACGTCGCTGTCGGTTGCGTTACTGAAGTGGGCGGACGTGATGTCGTTATATTTCTTCAGCAGGTCGCAGTATGGGTCGTTCACGTTGACTGTGAGTACCGTCGGGGTCGATGTACTGTTAAGCTAGAACTACACTGCGCACACGTGGGCTACACACGCCGATCTGGGAGCGTCGGTCTCCATACATTTTATATGGAAAATAGACTGTTAGAGCTACACTTGACCCACGCCACGCCACGCGACGTTACGTCTGCGACGCCGACACTTCGGTCCCATAAATTTTAGAGGAAGGTGGGCGGGGCTATCCACGCGTCGGATCACGTGTGCGTAGTGTAGTTCTGCAACACACGTCTTTCGCATCATTCCGCGAGCGACGACGGCCCGAGTAACATCTACGGGTATCATTATTGTAATAAGAAAAATTACCGAATTACAGCTCATTGAACAGATTCACTAGTATCCTGTCATATAAAATGTAAAACTTAAGCATTATATACCAACGTGAAAAATGAATGATGAATTTGTATGTGTGTTTGTCAACTAATTCTTCCTAAACGGCTCGACCGATTTAAATGAAACTTTTTATGTAGATATACGAGTACTTGAGTGCGTCCCTGATTAGTTTGAAAATACGATTGAACCTGATAGGTGGCGCTGCTATCGGGTTTTTTGTTCTAACAAAAAACCTTCGGACAGGACGAGACGTCTATCGAGAACGCTAGTCTTTATACCTATATGTATAATAAAATTTTTCATTACATGTATTTGTCACTTAATTCCTCCAAAACAGATTGACCGATTTGGATGGAATTTTGTGGCTCCCAGTTTGAAAATACAATTGAATTAAGATTGATTGAATTAAGTCCGCATTTGTACTTGTGTGTTGCATGAAGTTTTAATGAACAAATAACCCGGTAGGTTGAGCTTCACAGTTTATTTTTTTCTTCACAGTCTATCGTGACCGTTACTCATCATATAAATCCTGATAATATTATAAACGTGTAAGTTTGTATGTATGGATGTCTCTTACAGGCAAAAACTACGGAATGGATTTCGATAAAACTTGGTATACAGAATACAGATAGACATGTCTTGGAATAGCCTATAGGATACTTTTTTCCTGGGAGTACCTATGTTGCCTTGGGATAATTTTCTAACATCACGCGGGCAAACTCATTGTCAGCAGCTAGCATCATAATATAATCTTCTATCATGTCATGAATTTCTTCAATTTGTGCTTTTGATATGCCAAAGTACAAGAAGAAGCGAAGAAGCTTGATTTGCTTGTAAATCTTTGACAAGAGTATGATTTTTGCCAACTTCTTCTACTCTTGTTTATGTTAAGAAACCAGTATTTTACTATCCTAACTTTTTTCCTTGATTCTCTAAAGCCATTAGAATATAAAATCCAAATTCACTGTCTGTTCCGTATATTCATAACTAACTATACAGACGACATCCATCGCTAAAATCAAAGGTTGTACAGTACAATTCACAAATGATGGCGGCCGTGAAGTTTGAAGAAGGCTAACTTCACGCACGCCACCATTCGTGAATTGCGCATCACACACGTCTCAGACGTCTGGCGAGTGCGCGTCGGCGGTAGAACTACACTGCTCACACGTGGGCTACACACGCCGATCTGGGAGCGTCGGTCCCCATACATTTTATATGGAAACTAGGCTTTTAAGGTAGAACTACACTGCGCACACGTGGGCTACACACGCCGATCTGGGAGCGTCGGTCTCCATACATTTTATATGGAAAATAAACTGTTAGAGCTACACTTGACCCACGCCACGCCACGCGACGCTACGTCTGCGACGCCGACACGTCGGTCCCAGAAATTTTAGAGGAAGGTGGGCGGGGCTATCCACGCGTCGGATCGCGTGTGCGTAGTGTAGTTCTGCAACACACGTCTTTCGCATCATTCCGCGAGCGACGACGGCCCGAGTAACATCTACGGGTATCATTATTGTAATAAGAAAAATTACCGATTTACAGCTCATTGAACAGATTCACTAGTATCCTGTCATATAAAATGTAAAACTTAAGCATTATATACCAACGTGAAAAATGAATGATGAATTTGTATGTGTGTTTGTCAACTAATTCTTCCTAAACGGCTCGACCGATTTAAATAAAACTTTTTATGTAGATATACGAGTACTTGAGTGCGTCCCTGATTAGTTTGAAAATATGATTGAACCTGATAGGTGGCGCTGCTATCGGGTTTTTTGTTCTAACAAAAAACCTTCGGACAGGACGAGACGTCTATCGAGAACGCTAGTCTTTATACCTATATGTATAATAAAATTCTTCATTTCATGTATTTTTCACTTAATTCCTCCAAAACAGATTGACCGATTTGGATGGAATTTTGTGGCTTCCAGTTTGAAAATACAATTGAATTAAGATTGATTGAATTAAGTCCGCATTTGTACTTGTGTGTTGCATGAAGTTTTAAAGAATAAATAACCCGGTAGGTTGAGCTTCACAGTTTATTTTTTTAACATAAAGCCAGTTTTCGGACAGCACATCGTCTATCGTGACCGCTACTCATCATATAAATCCTGATAATATTATAAACGTGAAAGTTTGTTTGTATGGATGTCTCTTACAGGCAAAAACTACGGAATGGATTTCGATAAAACTTGGTATACAGATAGACATGTCTTGGAATAGCCTACAGGATACTTTTTCCTGGGAGTATGTTGCCTTGGGATAATTTTCTAACATCACGCGGGCAAACTCATTGGCAGCAGCTAGCATCATAATATAATCTTCTATCATGTCGTGAATTTCTTCAATTTGTGCTTTTGATATGCCAAAGTACAAGAAGAAGCGAAGAAGCTTGATTTGCTTGTAAATCTTTGACAAGAGTATGATTTTTGCCAACTTCTACTCTTGTTTATGTTAAGAAACCAGTATTTTACTATCCTAACTTTTTTCCTTGATTCTCTAAAGCCATTAGAATATAAAATCCAAATTCACTGTCTGTTCCGTATATTCATAACTAACTATACAGACGACATCCATCGCTAAAATCAAAGGTTGTACAGTACAATTCACAAATGATGGCGGCCGTGAAGTTTGAAAAAGGCTAACTTCACGCACGCCATCATTTGTGAATTGTACTGTAATGCGCATCACACACGTCTCAGACGTCTGGCGAGTGCGCGTCGGCGGTAGAACTACACTGCTCACACGTGGGCTACACACGCCGATCTGGGAGCGTCGGTCCCCATACATTTTATATGGAAACTAGGCTTTTAGAACTACACTTGACCCACGCGACGCGACGCCACGCCATCACACGCGACGCCGATCCAACCGTCCCAGAAATTGGGGCCCTACGTGTGACGACAGCCCGAGTATCATCTGCGGTTATCATTTATTTATTATTTATTTATTATATAAGTACTTTATTGTACATACAAAACATAACAAAGAAAAACTTATATCTAAAACACGTACAATGGGCGGTCTATCATTATTGTAAATAAAAAAATTACTGATAAAATTTATTGAACTAATTCCAGCCACTCCTCAAAAAGGGGTATTTGCGGAGTGGCTGGAAAGACCTCACGGCGTCCTCACCTTCCGCATGACGCAGGTCCTCACCGTACGTAGTAAGTTCGGAAGGTTGTTGCACCGGATTCGTGCGAAAGAAACGCCCGGGTGTCACCACTACTTAGATCGCCCGAAGGACACGGTACGAAGTATGCCATGTGATCGGTGGCCATGACCTCTTGCGCCTATAGTCCGGAGCGAGGAGGAATAGCAGGTAGTATCCTCCTTCTGCCAAGCAGTAATGCTAGCTAAGGAAGCGGCTGCACGCACGAGGTAACGGCCTTCACGGCCCAGCCGCCGGGATCCCGACCCCGATTTCCAGTTACCGTTAGGCGCGAGCTTGCGGACGGCGAGCAATAGGTAGCTCGATGTCTGGCCGTCCAGTAACCGGAACGAGCCCAAGTCGTAGACGGCGCGTAATATTCTATGCGCGTCTCAAGATGTCAGCAAATCGTAGGGGCCCAGCAGGGTCGAAGACATGGTACTATATATAAAATACCTATCTATTTTGTGGCTAGGGGCAGCGAGATGCGTGAGATGAGTGCGACCGGGCGATTGAGCCGAGCGAGATATCGTGTCCGTGAGCGGTGTTATGTATAGATATGTATGTGCGTTGCTCGAGCGAGCACACTTTGTATGTAGATACTAGATTGTCTTCTGAACCTATCTATTATGTGCCTATGCAATGCAACTCAAATAAGAATAGGGTTATATTCAATCAGTTTACAAAAAAAAACTGTCTTCTTATTTCTATTGTCCATATAATGTGTTGTAACAGGGCCCCTAAAAATGAATGATGCATCATGTCTTTAAACATATGTATGTACATATACATAATTCTTCTGGACGTGTGTTTGTCACCAAATTCTTCCTAAACGACTTGACCGATTTGGATGAAACTTTGTGTGCATAACGAGTAATTGAGTGTGTCCCTGCGTGATTTGAAAATACAATTGAACCTGATAGGTGGCGCTGCTATCAGGTTCATTTTTTTAACTGGCAAGAGTCTTCGGACAGGACGACATCTATCGGGACTGCTAGTCTTTTTAAGTATATTTCATCTGTAAGTGTGTATGTCACCTAATTCTTCCAAAACGGCTTGACCGATTTGGATGAAATTTTGTGTGTATTATAAGTAGGTCCCTGGATGGTTCGAAAATAAAATTAAACCCGAAAGTAGGTGGCACTTCGCATTCTTTTATATGGATGTCACAAAAAATAATGTACTTATGGATGTCACTTTCACGCAAAAAAAAAACTGAAAGGATTTCGATAAAACTTGGTATATAGGTAGACCATGTCTTAGAATAACATATAGGATACTTTTTATCCTGAGAGTACGTTCCTTAGGGATATTTTTTACTATCACGCGGGCGAAGTCACTGTCAGCACTAGTATTCGCGCCACACGGTTACGCGTGGCGTCGGTGTAGTGTGCACACCCACCGCACACGTCTGAGACGTCGCCCACGTGTGCGTCGGTATAATGTAGTTCTAGCTTTAGACAAACACCCGTTGATTGATAAGCCTGTCCTCTTGTCAATTAGTTTCTGGGCTCGTAGGTCAACCAGGAGGTTATGATATTGCAGGAAGTCTGCACCGATGATTGGCCTCTTCACGTCTGCGATGGTGAATCTCCATTTGAGTGAGCGACGTAGACCAAGGTTGAGGTCTAAATCGCGTTCGCCGTAGGTTTGTATCGGTGTTCCGTTCGCTGCGTATAATAGTACGGTTGACGATGATTTTTGTTTCTTGCATGGGGGTACTACTGATACGTTCGCTCCTGTGTCGATAAGAAATCGTAGCTTATTGGCGGTGTCATAAACGTATAGACGGTATGCAGAAAAGTGATTGATCTCGGGTCCCGTCGTAGCCAAGATCTCGGTTAGTTTTCCTGTCGTTTGCTTGCATTTTTGAAATTACATGGAGATCGGCAATTGCGTGCGTTCTCGCCGAATCGCTGGTGGAAGTAGCAAGCATCGCTCGCCTTGTGATCGTATTTAGGGTAGCAGCTGGCTGAGCGCGACCGAGATCGGGATCGTGAATGAACGAAGCGTCGATGTCCGTGCGTCACTCGCTTGGTTCGCTGTACTTTTAGCTCGGCTATCTCTCTCGTTAGTTGCATTACGGCGGCACGGAGGTCCTCATCACCGTACGTTTTTTGTTCTTGTACACGTGATGGCGGCGATGTTTTTGTATGACCTTGACAGGTGCAGCCACAGAAATACAAACCGTATGGTTTGTATTTCTGTGGCTTGATCGTGCATTTTGTCTGCCATTGCTGCTAGAACGTCGAGTGATGTTTGTTCGCTTACTGCCAGGACTGCTCGTGTTGACACCGGTAAGCGCTGTAGCCATAACATTTGAAGTGTTGAGTCGGGCATTTTCTCGCGCGCAGGTTCTCGCATGCGTCTGAGCAGTTGTGACGGCTTTTGGTCGCCGAGTTCCATCTCGTTGAGGAGTTTGTGCAGCTGCTTCGTTTCTGATTCCTCGTACACGGAAAGTAGCCTTTTCTTCGCTTCCTCATATCTTCCAGTGCGGGTTTTGGACATAACAATGTCGCTGATTTGTTCGACATCCGTTTTCTCGAGATGGGCCACCATCAGGCTGAATTTGGCTTCTTCGTTAGGCTTTTGAGGGTTGACGACGGTTTCGAATTGCCCAAACCATAATGTAGGTTGGTCACGCCAAAACAAAGGTATGCGGGCTTTGACGGAGATGGTTTCAATTTCTTCTGCCATTTCGATGTGAGGGTATGCACAAGAACGTTCGTCGGGGTCACCACTTTACCAAAGGTAGGTAAGTAATAATTGAAACACAAGTGGGAGCTTGGAACAGAACAGAATGTTTATTCGAAGATTTGCTCAGCCTATTTATACAATTTTGATTTGACACAAAACCCTTAGAATAATACCGGACCAATCGCAAACGAGCTAGTGCGCGGGTCCGCCGTGGTATCAAAATGTGTCGCTGCTGTCGCCTCTTCGGTTTACTCGGTACATAGTTTTGTAACTACATATAAACATACGCGGCCGGCGCGCGCGCCTTAGTGATCTATGCTCGCGCTCCGCGCGCGGTCGTTCATGCTGCCTGTAGGTGTCTGGTACATCCTTATTGACATTCCATTAGTCTCCTCCCGAGCCCCCTGTGAGGGCACCGCCGCGGCGACAGCGGCGGCAGCCAAGACGGTGGCTGCTGCAGTGAGGGTGTCAGGGTGGATGGGCCTGACTTTGCCCTTGGCCTTGGCGGGGGGGTCGCAGGACCTGCCCCCCGCCCGGTGGTCGGCCGGCTTGCCTGCAGCCACACATGCGTAGCAGTGCGGCTTTGCATGGCATTCAACGGCCTTGTGCCCGGGCTGTCCGCACTGGTGGCAGAGGTCACTGCGGTCCTCTGCGGCGCAATAGGCCCCCACGTGGTGCCCCACGTGACAGCGGTAGCACCGCAGAGGTCTGGGCTCCAGCAGCTTTACCTGGGCCGAAACCCAGCCCACCAACAGCCTTCGGCCCTCGGCCGTGATGGCCTTGGCCGCCGACACGAGGCAGCTCACCGTGACGGCTCGCATGCCCGTGCCGTCAGCGCGGATGGTGCCCGCCCGGACCTGATCGGACGTGCACCCTCCCGCCCTGACGATGGCGGCCACCACCTCTTCCACCCTGACAGAGTCGTCTAGACCCATTATGCGCATGTCCATGCTTTTAGTGGGTCTGGACACTCGGGCCTCCTCGACGTCCAGGGACGCCCTGATCCTTTCGGCCAGGGCGTCGGCGAGCTCTCCGCTGTCTGCCCCAGGGACCTCCAATTCGGAAGCCCCCGGAGGCTCCGAACTCGTCGAGGTGGCCCACCACCGCCTGTTTCGCCTTCGCCATGACTACATCGTAGTTCACGCCCTTCTTTTCCGCAGCTGGCTGTAGTGTGATCACTACAACTGCGGAAGTCGGGGCGCGAAGACGAGCAGCCATGGCCCGCTTCTTGCGCTCCTGTCGCCGCCTACGCTTTTTGGCCGCCCTTGCCGCCTTGCTCGCCTTCTTCTTGGCGCCAACGACCGTCCACTCGGCGCCAGCCGAGGGATCTTCAGGCAGAGAAGGCGGCAGGCGCGACCTAGTCGCCGCCGCGGTGGGAGGACCCGCCGGTTTGGTGGCAGCCACCACCCTGCTCTTTGAGGGAGGGGCAGGCTTCCCCTGCCGCTGCTGCTGCTTGACCGCCGGGACCGGCCTCGCAGGCTCCGACGCCGCAGCCACGCGCCCGGCTTGCCCCGAGGGGCCAGCCCTGGGTGCTGCAGCCGTCGCGGCCGCGGCGAGGGCCGGGATCGGCCCTGCTCCTCCCTTCGGGACGAGAGTCCCGGAGAGTGGCCACGGCTGCCTCGAGCCGGCCAAACCTCCCGCTAAGGGTGCGCTCGTAGGGCTCGAAGACGAGCCCCAGCGCCTCCTCAATCGCAGTGTTGGCCAGCTCGATGGAGCGTTTTTTGACCACCCTCTCCCTTTTATTAGCCACACTCGTGATGGCGGCTGCCACGACCGCTCTGAACTTGGCCATCGCCTCCTCCATTCCTTCTGGCAAGTCCTCAGGAATCTTCGGCACCAAGGCGCTGGCCTGGCGTCCCTCACTGGCGGTCTCAGTGGGGAGCCCTCTCCCTCTGCCCGACTTTCGGGCCGCACCCCGCCTCGACGACGAGATTTTCCGGGCAGGTCCCGTCTCGTCGTCGGACGCGGAGCGCATGGCGCGCATGAACGCCCTCCTTCCGTTGGATGTGGATTCTTCCACCTCCATCGAAAGGAGGGGCCCCCGCACCTCCTCCTCCACCTCCTTCCCGTCTGAGTTGAGTGAAGACGCGGCATCTGAGTCCGACGCCGCGTCTTCACTCACCTCCCTGAGGCCAAACCTACGACCGGCCTCCACCGGCATCGCGGACGTGCTGGGAACTGGTCCCAGGGACTCCGCGCTGCCGAAGTGTGAGCCACTGCACTAATTGTCTTGTATTATTGTATCGATCACAAATCAATTTCCATGCTACAGCATAGTTACATGTGGAAATTTCTAATGATTCTATCACTGATGCTGCTTGACCGGTTAATGAAAGCTTAAGGTATTGGAATTTATTTATCTCATTTAAATCTGGATTATTGTGAATTAACGAACTCAATGTGTCATGGAACTCAAGCCATTTATTGAAATTCCCATCAAAATTGGGTAATTTGATTGTGGGCAACTTGATATTGTTGATGTTTTTCTCCCCATACTGTGAATGGATACTTTCAAAAGTATCTTGAACATTGTTGGATTTCGAGATTAATTCTTGTGCTAAACTAATTTGAGTGTGGGGCCGGTGCTTAGGTCAGCAACATGCAATTTGAGAACTAAGATACGACTCGCACGGCCCCGCAGTCCCTGCCAGGTCGCGGTATTGTATAATCGTGTGTGAAAGAAATAGACTATTTTATCAGTGGAAATCGTTTAATTTATTATCCTGAAACGGGCGAGGAAGAGACCCCTACATTGGTGACCCCGACGTTTAATTACTCCTTCTGATATTTATGCGGACAAATTTAATCGTGAGAAATAGTGCAGCGTGCGAATTCAATAGATACGAGCTGACTACCGAGTTCAGCACTTAGTGGGATAAGTGCTAATATTTTTTTTTGCGCGCGAAATAGACTCTGCAATGGCTAACACAAATCAGCAAGGTCAAAAACCTATTCTACCGCCAAGCTCAAACATGCCGCCCAGTGGTGACTTAGCCAGCATCAGCGTAGCCTCAAAAATACCGGAGTTTTGGACTGATCTGCCGAGGCTATGGTTTGCCCAGTTCGACGCGGTGATGGACCTCCAAAAGCAAGGCGACGCCGCGAAATACAATATGGTCGTTGCGAAATTAAATCGTGAAGCACTACAACAAGTAAGCGATCTGATTTATGCACCGCCAACAGATAACAAGTTTAAGACAATTAAGGAACGGCTATTGGCAACCTTTGAAGAGAGCGCCGAGAAACAGTTTGACAAGCTTGTAGGTGAGATGGATCTAGGATCTCAACGCCCATCACAGCTTCTGAGAAGGATGTCAGCACTGGCTGCCAACACCCAAGTTTCGGACGACGCACTAAGGCGACTCTGGATTACAAGGCTGCCGTCCGAAGTGAAAACTGTGTTATCGGTAGCACCGGATATGTCACTGGATAACTTAGCAAAATTGGCTGATAAGATTATGGAAAATATGCGAACTGGACAAGTGGCCGCCGTTGCATCTGCCACACCGACACCGGACATATCAGACCAGTTAAGAAAGGTGACCACGGAACTAAAGGAGCTGCGTCTCGAATTGAACGAGATAAGAGGGAGGACCGAGAATAGAAGAGGAGCATGGAATCGGCAAAGGTCTAGGTCACAGTCTCGGGGACAACTGAGAACCCCAGGAAGCCCCGGGTGGCTGTGCAGGTACCACTACCGTTGGAGGAACCGCGCCAGGATGTGTGAACAGCCTTGCAATTGGAAGAAGCCCGGAGTAGCAGCTCCGGCGGAAAACTAGACGCCGTGCAGTCCAGCTCGGTGGGGGACTGCAGGGAGTTGGGCGCTAACCACCGTCTGTGTGTAATGGACAGGACGTCTAGAACTCGCTTCCTAGTGGACACAGGAGCCAACGTTTCGGTCCTACCAGTAAGTTATTATAAGCATGAGCGTTCAGTGAGTGATTACAAATTATATGCGGCAAATAACACCGTAATACGGACATACGGAGTTAAGACTTTAGAATTAAATTTAGGATTACGAAGAGCGTTCAAGTGGACTTTTATTGTGTGTGAGGTCAAGCAGGCCATTCTGGGCACCGACTTCATTGTATATTATAAATTAGTTATAGATTTATATCATAAGAGACTTATAGATAGCGTTACAAATTTGCGCACGGATGGGTCTATCGTACAGTGCGACGAACCTTCTATTAAGAGCATATTAAATAACAATCCGTATAGCGACCTGTTAGAAGAATTCTCAGGCATTACAAAGCCTATCGCTTATAGGGACATTCCGTCGCATTCAGTCTACCATCATATAGTCACTTCCGGTCCGCCGGTATATGCGCGCCCGCGTCCACTGCCGCCGGATCGATATAAGAAAGTTAGAGACGAGTTTCGTACCATGCAAGAGCTGGGGATCTGTAGGCCAGGACAAGGTGAGTGGGCTAGCCCCCTGTATATAGTCCCAAAAAAGGACGGGCACATACGCCCCTGCGGGGACTATAGGGCCCTTAACGCGATACGAAACCGGACCGATATCCGATACCTAGATTGCAAGAATTTACGTATATGTTGCCAAGTAAACGCGTATATACACGGCTAGATTTAAATAGAGCTTATCATAAGATAGCTGTGGCACCCGAAGATGTCGAGAAAACTGCCATTACTACTACGTTTGGTCTTTATGAATTTCCCCGTATGAGTTTTGGATTAAGAAACGCCGCGCAAACGTTCCAAAAATTCATGGACCAACAAGTTTTAAAAGGTATAGAACAAATGGGGGTGTCGGACGAAGACGCTGAGTCAACAATTTTTTGTTATATAGACGATATTTTGCTAACGTCTAAAAATGTCAATATTCATAAATTACACTTAAGAGCGCTCTTCAAACGGTTACATGAGTTCGGTATAACAATTAATTTAAACAAATGCGTCTTCGGAAAGACAGAGGTCGAATTTTTAGGGTACAACGTCTCGGAAAAAGGTATCAAACCAACAGTTGATAAGATAACAGCAATAACTGAGTACCCCAGACCAGTAACAGTTGAACAACTTAGGCGTTTTATGGGAATGATTAACTTTTACAGGTCGCATTTACCCAATGCAGTTATACACCAGGCGGAACTAAACAAGTTTTTACATAACACTAGGAAAAAGGATCAGACGCAAATCGTGTGGGATGAAAAAAGTGTAGAGGCATTCGAGCAGTGCAAGTTAAGCCTGAAAAACGCCGTTACACTGTCGCACCCAAGTGCAGAGGCACCATTAGGCCTAATGACAGACGCATCGGACACATGCGTTGGGGCGGTATTACAACAAAAAATCAAAGGAAACTGGTTACCTATAGGCTATTTTTCAAAGAAATTATCTGATTCGAAAGTATAGTACGTATGACAAAGAATTAACAGCAATTTATCTAGCTATGATACATTTCAGAAGTTTAATTGAAGGGCGGCAGGTTACTATTTTTACGGACCATAAACCACTCATTTTTGCTTTCACCAAAATAGGAACGGATAAAGAAATTCCCAGAAGAGCCAGGCAATTGTTATATGTTAGCGAGTTCACTAGCGATATACAACACATAAGCGGCTCAGATAACGCAGTGGCGGACGCCTTATCGCGAGTCGAGTCTATTTCTGGCCCAACGACGATAGATTACAATGAATTAGCGCAAGCGCAGGAAGCCGAAGCGCCAATTACCATCAAATCAAATAGTAATTTAGCGCTCAAATATGTTAATGTGCCAGGTTCTAATAACCAAGTGTACTGCGAAATGTCCACGGGCGTCGCACGACCTTATTTAACTTCTACATTTCGAAAATTAGCCTTTAACAGCGTACACAACATAAGCCACCCTGGCGCTCGTACCACCCGGAAGATGATTACAAAAAGATTTTTTTGGCCAGAAATGAACAGGGATATTAATAATTGGACTAGGACTTGCATTTCATGTCAAAAGTCAAAAGTAAATAGACACACAGTTTCGGGCTTATCCAAGTTTCCACCGTGCTCCAGATTTGAGCACATTCATACAGATTTTCTGGGCCCAATGGCTACATCGAAGCAGGGACATCGCTATTGCATTACAATTATAGACCGTTTTACGCGTTGGCCTGAGGCCATACCAGTCTCAGACATATCAGCGGATACGGTATCTAGGGTCATCTTTGAGCAGTGGATTTGCAGATTTGGCTGCCCAAGTAGAATCACAACGGATCAGGGACGGCAGTTTGAAAGCGACCTCTTTAATGCCTTAATGAAACTAGTGGGGGTACAAAGGGTGCGAACCACCCCGTACCACCCTTTTTTTTTTTTTTTTTTATGGTGGGAAAAAATCATGCATTGACATCCCCCGCCCTTGGGCGGAGCGGGAGATAGTGTCAGACTCTTACTGACTAAAAGACCCACCCCGTTCCTTCTAGCCTTCATACCGGGGCTCGAGCGCCCTTTCGGATAACCCTGGCCCCAGTAGGCTTCGACCCGGCTGGGTCCCTGCTGTTGCTGACAACTCCTTGAGGCGCGCGGGAACAGCGCGCGCCGTCGACGACTTGGGCTTGGTCCGGACAGTTACCGGACGGCCGGACAGCGAGCTACCCATTGCTCACTGTCCGCAAGCCCGCGTCTACGTTGGCCGGAAATCGGGATCAGAATCCCGGCGACGGCGGCGGCGATAACGCCGTTGCCTGATGCGTTCGGCCTCCTCCTTTGCGAGCATTACTGCTTCGCAGAAGTCGGCGACCGCCTGCCACTCCTCCTCGCTCCGGACCATGGCCTCAACCAGGGCCCGGCGCGAGAGGTCTCCGCCGCCGATCGCCCCCACGAGGGCACGGCGATGCTCCGCCCAAGCAGGGCACACCTCGACTGTGTGCTCCACCGTGTCCTCCGGGCGTTCCGCACAGTGGCGACACCCGGGCGTCACTTCCGCATGAATCGAGTGCAGGAATCTCCCGAACGAACCATGTCCGGTGAGTACCTGCGTCATGCGGAAGGTAAGGACGCCGTGAGGTCTTTCCAGCCACGCCTCAAAGAGGGGACTTACCGCCATGATTGTGGCGTGCCCAGCACTGGGTTGCGATAGTCGCTGACGCCATTTCACCATGAGATCCCGCCGGAGCTCTGTCCGCCATGCCGTGACCTGTCGCGGCAGCGGACTTTCACCCCGGCGTTGCATCTCCACGCGCATATCGTGCATGTGTGCAAGGACTGTTGCCTCCAGATCCCACGGTGGTAGGCCAGCCAGAAGGCTCGCCGCTTCGCGGGAGACCGTGCAGTATCCCCGCACCATCCTTATCGCCATGACCCTCTGGCAGGCGTTCAGTATGGCCGCCGGTTGCTTTTTCAGCAACGGCGCCCACACCGGCGCCCCGTAGAGGGCCATGGACCGAACGATCCCCGCGTAGAGCCTCCGGCAGGAGGCGTCTGGACCCCCAAGGTTGGGCAGGAGCCGCTTGAGCGCAGCCCCAGCCCGGTTGAGTTTGGGAGCCAGACGTCGGAAATGCTCCACGAAATTCCACCGGCTGTCGAGGACGAGTCCCAGGTACTTCATCGTCGACCCGACACCGATGTGAACTCCTCCTACCGTTAGTTGGGAACTCAATGGCGGCGCGTTCCGAGACTGGCGACCGTGGAAACACATCGCCTCGGATTTGTGAAGCGCCACCTCGAGTCCCAACTCCTGGATCCGATCAACGACCATCGCAACCCCGCGTGTCGCTAGAGCGACCGCCGCCTGGTACGACTCTCCCTGCGCTAGGACCAGCGTGTCGTCTGCGTAGCAAACCACGCTGACCCCGTCAGGGAAGTCGCCGCGCAGCACGTAGTCGTACCCGATGTTCCACAGGGGTGGCCCTAGTACCGACCCCTGCGGAACACCGCACGACATCTCTCGACGTTTCCAGTCTCCCTGGTGACCGGGATAGACTATAAGTCTCTCCGACAGATAGGCCTCGACCACTCGACAGAGGTATTCGGGCACCCGGTGGTACCGGAGTGCCCTCCGGATCGTACTCCAGGGCAGGGAGTTGAAGGCGTTGGCAATGTCCAAGGACACTGCCACGACACACCTGCCCCGGGACACCGCAGCCCCCGTCGTGAGGGCTCGCACGCGCATGATGGCGTCCACCGTAGAGCGCATCCTGCGAAAGCCGAACTGTCCGTCCGAAAGGTCCGGCCCCACCCGTGCTAGGCGCCCGACGAGGCGGTTTGCAATGACTCTCTCAAAGAGCTTGCCCACCTCGTCGAGCAGCACAATGGGCCGGTACGCGGACGGAGAGTCCGCAGGGCGCCCTGGCTTCGCTATGAGGACCAGTTTCCCCGTCTTCCAGCAAAGTGGGAACTGGCCCCTCTCCAAACATGCGCTGAAGAGCCCTCTCAGTCGAGGCCCGAGAGCCTCCATGGCCAGGACCCAAGCCTTTCCAGGCAAGCCGTCGGGTCCTGGGGCGGTGTTTTTGGCACTCAGCCTTCGCACCGCCACTCTCATTTCTACCTCGGTCACCTCTGGAGCATCGTCGTCGTCGCTGTTGCGGTCCGCGTCAGACACCGCTGGCGGTGGAGGCGGAGCCATGGGCGGGGGGGAGTGTTCCCCCCGCGCAGGGAACAGAGCGTTCACCGCACCCTCTACGATCTGGGGCCGGAGACTCTGAGTCAGTGGGGGAGCCCAGGGGCGGAGCTTTTCCCGTACCATATTGTACGGGCGCCCCCATGGGTCCGCGTTCAGAGACCCCAGCCACACGTTGCGGGCCTCCAGTTTGGCCCGCTTGATCTCCGTACGGAGGGTGCGTTTTGCCGCTCTGTATCCCTCATACAGCTCCGCCTCTCTGGCCTCCGCATCCGGCGGGCGGATGCGGCGCCTGCAGTGTCTGGCGTACCGGCGCCGCGCGTGACTGCATGCGTTGCGCAGTGCAGCAATCTCCGGCGACCACCAGCACACCTGGCGCTTAGCTCGCCCTGGACGGACTCGGGGCATTGCCGCGTCGCAGATTTGCGACATGGCCTCCCGGAACCACTCCGCCTCGACGTCTATGTCGACAGGCCTGTCCGGTGCTTGCACCCAGGCCTGTACCGTCGCGGCTTCCAGGAGGAGCTCCCGGTCCATCTGCTTAAGCGCCCACCGCGGACCGCAAGGGCTCTGTCGGACCGGCGCGGCCGAGGTTTCGGCGGAGACGTCCAACCGGATGTACCGGTGGTCGGAGTACGTCTCCACCTCCTCCATAACGCGCCAGTCGACGACACGCGGCAACAGAGCGGGGCTGGCGAACGAAATGTCCACCACTGATTCACCCCGCATCCGCGCCAACGTGGGGACAGAACCCCGGTTCAGGACGACCAGGCCCAGCTCCAAAGCCCAGTCCTCCACCATCTGACCCCGTGGGTTCGTGTACCGGGAACCCCAAGCCGTATTCCAGGCGTTGAAGTCCCCGCAAACGACCACGGGGAACCCCGTACCACCCTCAAAGTAACGGTTTGATTGAAAGGTGGCACCGTTCTTTGAAAAGTGCGCTGACTGCACGACTGTCGGCTGATAGGGACTGGGTAGAAGAGTTACCGATGGTTTTGTTAGGATTGCGAGCAGCAAGTAGGACAGATACAGGCATAAGCGCAGCGGAAATGGTATATGGAGAAACAATTAGGCTTCTAGGAGATTTTTTTCATGTAAAAAATAAAAGGATTTCGGACGAACATGTGTTGTTAAGAGAATTGCGACACACGATAGGTAAGGTACGGCCTCAGTCGCGAGCGGATAGCGACTCGCGAAAAATTTTTGTTAGTAATAGTTTAAAGTCGTGTACGCATGTATTTATTCGAAACGATACCCTAAAAAAATCTTTGTGTCCCACGTACGATGGCCCATACCGCGTACTAAACAGATATGATAAGGTCTACAAAGTAAGGCTACCCAATAGAATCATACAGGTGTCTATAGATAGGCTCAAACCGGCCTATATATTAAATTAGGAAGAAAACCTCGATGATAAATCATGTTTAGACAGTAAGTTAGAAGTAGAAAATAATAATAAGGAAACGAAACCGCCCTCACCCGTAACTAGAACCACACGCAGCGGACGGCACGTTAAGCCACCCGTGCGATTCATAATGTGACTAGGGTAGCCACCTTTTTTTTTGCAGTTAAAGTACACTGGGTATAGAGGTAAAAAAGTACATAGTATCAAAATAAAGTACAATTTATTTTTCATTATTATTATGTTTAAAAAATATTTTTTTTTTATTGCCTTTTGCAGTTCGTATCAAATTAGTTTCACTACTAAACAATTGCACATTATCATTACAATCTATATTTAAATAAAAGTAAAAAAGTAATTATTTTTTTTAATCAAAATCAAAGACAATTGTTCTCGTAAAGTATATATTTCTACGTATATAATACACGATTACCAGAAATAACGTACAATACTTATTATAAAGTACTGGTGGCAACCCTAAATGTGACCCACTTATTGAAAACTTATTTAAATGTGCAAATAAACATAATTATTAAAATATTTAGCAAACCAGTAGAAATAATATTTAATTTTAAGTATTAATTGTAATCTGGCAGTGTAACAAGCAACATGTAATGATCGAGGATCTAGTGCCATAGTTTTAAAATAGATGGCGTCACTAGGCTCGCCACTTCGTATGAACGTTACTTATTATTTTTTAACCGACTTCTAAAAAAGGAGGAGGTTCTCAATTCGGATGTTTGTATTTTTTTTTTTTTTTTTTATGTATGTTCGCGCATAACTTCGTCACTTGCCAACCGATTTGAAAAATTCTTTTTTTGTTGGAAAGGGTATACTTCCCAAATGGTCCTATAGTCACCAAGTCGGGATCTGATGATGGAATCTTGGCGAAATCGAGGGAACTCCTCAAATATTAAAGGCAACCATATAGTTCTTTTGGTATTTTTATCAAAGACTTAAGCATTTATAGTCAAAACATGACATTTGATGAAGTGGAACTGGTTAAGACGACCAGAAATGGCCAACGGAAGTTCATAGTCACACCGATCTCTCAATGAACATAGTTACAAATAAATGAATAGTTCTGAATAGGTATGTTGAAAATGGTATCATCGATGTGACCTGATGATGATGATGGAGCTGGAAGATAGGTACCGGAACTCCGAAATTAATCAATGTATCCTAGCCGTGTTTGGGCTTATTACAATTGTCATGAGATGCACTTTGGCTATAAGGTACTATCGAACTGATCTGATGATGATGATGGAGCCGGAAGATAGGCACCGGAACTCCGTAATTAATCAATGTATCCTAGCCGTGTTTGGGCTTATTAGAATTGTCATGAGATGCACTTTGGCCATAAGGTACTATCGAATTGATCTGATGATGATGATGGAGCCGGAAGGTAGACACGGGAACTTCATAATAAAACAATGTATCCTAGCAGGGTTTGAGTTAATTGGAATTGTCATGAGAAAAAGGTACTCTGGCTGCAACTAAAAAGTGTGAAATAAAAAACTTTTTACAAAAAAAATAAAACCGACTTACTAAAAAAAACACTAAAACTATCAAAATAACTTTAATTTCGGAAGTCGGTGTTAAATAACGAAGAGGCAAAACTATTACAGAAACACCGACTTCCGAAATTAAAGTTATTTTGATAGTTTTAGTGTTTTTTTTAGTAAGTCGGTTTTATTTTTTTTGTAAAAAGTTTTTTTTTTGTTTGACAAGTGTTTGGCAAGTTTGGTGGCGGGAAAATATTAAGACCGCGCTTATGATGGAAAAAAAAAGGAAAAAGAACAAAGAGACTCGAACGATCGTGTAAAGCTGTTCTATATCATTATTTTATTTTATTTTGGCTAATTCAGCAATTTTATTGAAATATACCTAACGTAATACCTACGTGCTATGCGAGTGTCAGTAGTAAATTGATCAGTTTTATGCAGTAACTTTGAGTGCGATTTGTGAAGGAAACGGGGTAAGTGTTTGCGTCTATTTTTCAAAAATGGAGCTTTTGTGATCGGGCGCGGTTCCACAATGCTGACGCATTTATTATTGTTCTCAGCTTGCGGAAACGCCCCTGTTACCCGGACACTGATCCAGGGCTTCGACCTTACTCAAACTACGACGGACTCGTTGACTTGCTGTGACACTAGAGATCATCATATTCGCCGCAGTTAATAGGGAACGATTAGCTTGGAGGCCGAGCCTGCGGACTGGCATTCCCGTACCAGGGTTCGATCCCGACATGCCCGTATGAGTAGACTATACTTCTTATCCTTGAAGGATTCTGTTTTAGTTGTTAAGTTGCTGTTATATTGTTGATTAACCTGGTAATCCATACATAAATTGTTAAACCGACCTTGTTCATCTTTTATTTAGTTCATCTGGAACCCTGAGCATTACAAACATTATATTGCTTTTGATATAATTCAAGACACCTTATATTTTTAGATAATCCCAAGAGACAATCATGGGTTACAACCAGTCAAAAGAGGAAGAGAAAATTATAATTACACAACAGGGAGGAAACGAAAACAAAATTAACGAGATAGAAAAGAAATTGGAACATTACAGCATTTTTGTAATATTGGCAATCGTTCTCATTACATTACTCTGTTTGTGTGTGTGCGGTAAACATTGTTGCAATCGTCTTAAAAAGCACGCCAGAAAGTAATGACATCATGGTGGACCGAGGGACAGGCAGCTCAAGCCACCTCACAAAATCCCATGCAGCCAGCTGTGCAGACATGTTATCAAAACCCCTGTTAAGTGTATCAGTACGAGCAGGTTTATAGGAGATTTTAGCATATAAGAAGGGTATGGTTATACATTATAAGCGCATTTTTTTTTTTTTATCCTTATATCGTAGTTAATAAAGTAATTTAGTAATGTTTAATAAATTGTAACACATACAGTAACACGATAAGTTTATTATTTGTTGTATTCTTATAAATTGTAACATGACGATGTTTATGTCACACATTCGTAGTAGACGAGGGCATAGTGCAACCATCTCGCAACTAAGCAAATTCCTGTGTGCCTTGTGCGCTCAAATGTAACAAGTTGGTGATTAATTAATTATACTAATATTATATTGTCATTTACATTTTAATATTTTTTTTTTTTTTCAACAAGGGGAGGATTGTGGGGCCGGTGCTTAGGTCAGCAACATGCAATATGAGAACTAAGATACGACTCGCACGGCCCCGCAGTCCCTGCCAGGTCGCGGTATTGTATAATCGTGTGTGAAAGAAATAGACTATTTTATCAGTGGAAATCGTTTAATTTATTATCCTGAAACGGGCGAGGAAGAGACCCCTACCCCTACTATAAAAGATATTTTCCGTTGAATCCCTATCCGAGTCCAGTTCCTCAGTAGAATCTAAAATCTCTATTTTATTTTGCACTTCATCATAGTCATTAAACAACGATTCAATTTTACTTAGTCTTAGTTTTAATTCCAAAAATTGCTGTTTAGATAATTATAGACGGATCTTCACATTTAAATTCACTTAAATACTTTTTGAAATTTGTTAGCCTTCCTTTTATCGATCCTCTTTGACGTCTCAAATCTTTTAACTCCGTGTCAGACATAATGCAGGTTAGAAGTACAATGGCATACGCCCACCAAAATAGTAAAAGGTTATAGTTAAATACCTGATCTCCACGCAAACCTTGCGCTCATTACATGCAGCAGCTGCAAATCAGCGTCAATAGTCCACTTGATGAGGTCCCGGTAGGGATGCCAACTTTTTTTACAAGAATTAAAGTATTTTTTTTATCTGAGAAGAATTTTAAACAGTATTTTACAAAAATGAGCAGTATTTTTTGTTTAACTTTTCGCCTTTTCGCACGACATTAATTTACAGTCTTTTTTAAAAACTTCACACGCCTCATCACAATTTAAATAAAATTAAAATAAAAGAGGAGCTCATTCGATTCGTTCTTCAACTCTATAATTATTATTTGTTTTTCTTTGTTAAAAAAAAAATAGCTTGGGCGTCTAACACGAGTAATGGGTATAGTTTTAAGCATTTTGATGCTTTAACCAGTATTTTGTATTATTTATTTTTGTTTAACAGTAAAAAGTATAATGTACTGGAAAACAGTATAATACTGTTTTTAACAGTATTGTACAGTTCACTCGTACAATTCGAATATGTTATATTGAGCTTTTTTTTTTTTTTTTTTTTTTTTTTTATGGTGGGAAAAAATCATGCATTGACATCCCCCGCCCTTGGGCGGAGCGGGAGATAGTGTCAGACTCTTACTGACTAAAAGACCCACCCCGTTCCTTCTAGCCTTCATACCGGGGCTCGAGCGCCCTTTCGGATAACCCTGGCCCCAGTAGGCTTCGACCCGGCTGGGTCCCTGCTGTTGCTGACAACTCCTTGAGGCGCGCGGGAACAGTGCGCGCCGTCGACGACTTGGGCTTGGTCCGGACAGTTACCGGACGGCCGGACAGTGAGCTACCCATTGCTCACCGTCCGCAAGCCCGCGTCTACGTTGGCCGGAAATCGGGATCAGAATCCCGGCGACGGCGGCGGCGATAACGCCGTTGCCTGATGCGTTCGGCCTCCTCCTTTGCGAGCATTACTGCTTCGCAGAAGTCGGCGACCGCCTGCCACTCCTCCTCGCTCCGGACCATGGCCTCAACCAGGGCCCGGCGCGAGAGGTCTCCGCCGCCGATCGCCCCCACGAGGGCACGGCGATGCTCCGCCCAAGCAGGGCACACCTCGACTGTGTGCTCCACCGTGTCCTCCGGGCGTTCCGCACAGTGGCGACACCCGGGCGTCACCTCCGCATGAATCCCGTGCAGGAAACTCCCGAACGAACCATGTCCGGTGAGTACCTGCGTCATGCGGAAGGTAAGGACGCCGTGAGGTCTTTCCAGCCACGCCTCAAAGAGGGGACTTACCGCCATGATTGTGGCGTGCCCAGCACTGGGTTGCGATAGTCGTTGACGCCATTTCACCATGAGATCCCGCCGGAGCTCTGTCCGCCATGCCGTGACCTGTCGCGGCAGCGGACTTTCACCCCGGCGTTGCATCTCCACGCGCATATCGTGCATGTGTGCAAGGACTGTTGCCTCCAGATCCCACGGTGGTAGGCCAGCCAGAAGGCTCGCCGCTTCGCGGGAGACCGTGCAGTATCCCCGCACCATCCTTATCGCCATGACCCTCTGACAGGCGTTCAGTATGGCCGCCGGTTGCTTTTTCAGCGACGGCGCCCACACCGGCGCCCCGTAGAGGGCCATGGACCGAACGATCCCCGCGTAATGTTATATTGAGCTTAATAAGCATTTTGTACCGCATGCGCAATTTACTTCAGTTCGCGTTCTACATATTGAAGCATCAGCAGTATACACAGATTTCACATTTTCCACTGAGGTGCTTATCATGAAAACTCTGCTTTATAATTTGCCCAATCGTTCATTCCAAAAGCCATCATGGGCTTGTTTAGAGCATGTGAATCTAGCGGATCCTGAATATAACCTTAGTCGTCCGGTCGACATACTACTTGGAGCAGATGTTTTCTCATCAATCATCATGAATGGCCTCATCAAGGAGGGCGATTCACAGGTAGTGGCGCAGCAAACACGCCTTGGCTGGATTATAAGTGGAAACGTTAAATCATACCAATGTAGTGTTGCCCTAAACAACATAGAGGATATTCAGAGGTTCTGGGAAATCGAAGATGTTGTTGACGATAGTCAAAATAAGTTTTCAGAGGAAGATTATAAGTGCGTACAGCGCTACAAAGCAGACACATCAAGAAGAGAAGATGGCCGTTACGTTGTCAGATTACCTCTGAAGGCAAACATTGAGAAAAAATTAGGGGAGTCCAAGCACAAGGCCATTGGACAATTTTATCAACTTGAGAAAAAGTTATCGAATAACGTAAATATTCAAACATCCTCTAGATCTTTCATACATGAGTACATCGAATTAGGCCACATGCAGGAAAGTACATTCGACAAAAATCAATTTAGCTGCTATTTACCACATCATTGTGTAATGAAATCGGATTCCACGACAACTGCATTGCGGGTCGTTTTCAACGCTTCTGCGAAGACATCGTCAGGGCTGAGTTTGAATGACTTAATGTATAGTGGACCTAACTAACAAAAAGATTTGTTTTCGTTGATCTTAAAATGGAGGCAATACGAATTTGCATACACAGCTGATCTAGAGAAAATGTTCCGGCAGATCTTTGTCACAAGGACGATCTAAAGTATCAAAAAATTATATGGCGTGACTCTCCAAACCAAGTTCTTCGTGAATATGAACTCATGACCGTCACATATGGTACAAAAGCAGCGCCATTTTTAGCAATAATGACGCTTAGACAGTTAGCAAATGATGAACGTCACAAGTATCCAGCAGCAGCGAAGGTCTTAGAAGAAGACTTCTATATGGACGATCTTCTGAGTGGTCATCACACTCTGCAAGAAGCAAAAAAGTTGCAGAAAGATTTAATAGATCTTCTAAAATCAGGAGGTTTTAACCTTCGCAAATGGTCATCGAATAAGGCGGAGTTACTCGATGACGTTAGTACAACAGATGAGGTATTTGATTTTCGGCACCAAGAATCTACCAAGACTCTCGGATTACGCTGGCACCCTACTGAAGATCAGTTCACCTTCCAAAGCAAAATCAATCAGCTAACATCAAAAACTGTGACGAAACGATCCCTCTTATCAGACATATCTAAAATCTTTGATCCCTTGGGGTGGTTGTCTCCTATTACCACCAAACTCAAGCTACTATTTCAAGCAGTTTGGCAGCAACAACTAAAATGGGATGATCAAGTTCCTGAAGAGATGATTAAGCAATGGTCACTAATGACAGAAGATTTACAGCATATCAATGAGTTTAAACTACCGAGATGGCTGCAATGTCACAGGGACGGAACAATCAAGCTTCATGGTTTCTGTGACGCATCAACCAAAGCATTCGCTTGCGTAATTTATTCCATATACGAAAATGAAGATACCAATCAAATCTCAACAGTATCATTAGTAACTGGAAAGACACGGCTTGTCCCTACAAACAAGGATATCACATTACCAAGACTGGAATTGAGTGCAGCCGTACTACTATCAAAGTTAATGTACACAGTAACACAATGTTTGGTTGGACACAATATCGAAATCTTTGCATGGTCGGACTCTACAGCCGTATTGGGATGGCTTAAAGGTGACCCAAGTCGTTGGAAGCGTTTCGTAGCCAACAGAGTAAAGCAAGTGACTGATATCATACCATCAAGCAGCTGGCGTTATGTGAAGTCTGCAGAAAACCCAGCTGATTGCGCTAGTAGAGGCATGTCTGTAGAACAACTTAAGCAGCATAATCTCTGGTGGCATGGACCCTCGTGGTTACCTTCATTCGACGAAAATCACCCGGAGGAAACCCCGGACTATGACACATGCGAAGAAATAAGAGCGATAACAACATCACAAGTCACCTCCACGAAAACACAACCAAATGACGTCATCAACACAATACTGAGCAGGTATAGCAGCTTTGCGAGATCGACTCGTATACTTGCTTGGATTTTACGTATATCGGCAAGATCGCAACCAAGGCCGTCTTTTCTTACAATCATTGAGCTAAGAAGAGCGAAGTACATTTTAATCAAGTATGTACAGCAACATGAGTTTGCGGAGGAGATCAAAAGCCTTCAAAATCAAAGCAGTGTAGACACTAAAAGCAAGCTACTTAACCTAAATCCGTATCTAGACGAACACGGACTACTGAGGGTTGGTGGCAGGATAAACAATGCAAGGATAAGCAAAAACATGCAACATCCTATTATCATTCCTCACAGCGGAGTACTTACCGATCGTTTGATTGATCAAGGTCATCAGATGACCTTCCACGGCGGGGCTCGCGTAACTCTGGCGTGGTTAAGACAGGAGTTTTGGATTATTGGCGGTAATCGTGCTGTTAAAAAACGCATACATAACTGCGTCACATGCAGAAGGCACAATCCTGTAAAAAATACACAGATAATGGGAGACTTACCTGAATCACGATGTAATCCATCACGGCCATTCCATCATACTGGAGTCGATTTCACCGGCTATGTGGAAATTAAAGCAAACAAAGGTAGTGGTATCAAAACCACCAAAGGCTATATAGCAGTATTTGTGTACATGGCGACCAAGGCTGTGCACCTAGAACTCGTTTCCGACCTGACATCAGCTGCCTTTCTAGCAGCATTAAGGAGAATGGCAGCCAGAAGAGGAGCACCTGCCCATATCTATAGTGATAATGGGACAAATTTTGTCGGAGCCAACAAGGCCTTGCGTGAAGAGTACATCAACTTACGAACCACTCTTGACGATGAGTTCTACAGAGTAATCACAGATATGCAAATACAATGGCACTTTAACGCGCCTTCCTGGCCGAGTGCTGGGGGACTCTGGGAAGCGGCTGTCAAAAGTCTCAAATACCACATTAAGAGAGTTGTGTGCGAGCAGAAATTGACGTATGAGGAGTATTTCACATTGCTAACACAGTTGGAAGCCTGCCTTAACACAAGACCTCTTTGTGCCATCAGCGAAGATCCGGAAGATATAGACTACCTAACTCCGTCACACTTTTTATCTAGTGGTCCCACACTTACCATCATTGAGACGGAAAGAGACGCAAGAACACGCTAGCACCTTACCCAGAAGATTTTTGATGACATCTGGAAACGCTGGAAAAGCGAGTACCTGTGTCAGCTATCAGCACGTAGCAAGTGGAGGCAGCAACGATCAAACTTAAAGGTCGACGACATAGTCATCATTCAAGACGCTAACTTACCACCTGGGAAGTGGGCCCTTGGCAGAATCATAGAGCTGCACCCCGGCATGGACGGCAATGACAAATGATAAATGATATTTATTTTGTAAATAGGTTTAAAAAACACTTTTACACGTCAATTTTTTTTTTTTTCGTCATTTTATTCTAGATGAGGCCGGTGTTCGTGTAGTATCAGTAAAAACCAAAAATGGGGTAATTAAGAGGCCAATCACAAAACTTTCCTTGTTGCCAGTCCACAAAGATCAACAACCGGAAGTCAATGCAGAGCAAACCGATCAACCTTCTGTATGCAATGATAATGAGATAACGAAAAATAGATCAAGACGTAGGAGAGGAAAAATCGGCAATTTTATTTACATTGCCCTAATGTTTTTGATGCTAATCATAACACCATCTAGTTGTGATTATAAAACAACACCCTTGAATAGTAATCAGAGCATTTATTTCGACAAGATCTCTAATATGCGCCTCAAACGAGACGAGTGGAAACTAATTGTGTACTATGATATGGAGCCGTATTGGCAAGGACTTGACCTGCTTAAAAAATAGGTTGATCATCTGGGCAACCTATGTGCTAATACAACAAAGATATCACAGTGTGACGCAATCCTTATGCAATTACGTCACGGTAGCAATGAACTTGATCATTACAATAGCATGTTGCTTGGTCAGCAGTTCACAGAGAACGTGCGACATAAGCGCGGCCTTATCAATCCTATAGGAAGCATAGCACGGAGCTTGCTTGGTGTCTTAGACGACGATTTTGCACAACAATATGCTAGAGACATTCATCAAATCAGACGTAATCAAAAACGTTTGGATTCCTTATGGAAAAACAACACATCTATTGTTGAAGCCGAAAACAATATTATCAAAAGAGTAGAAAATGCGATGGATAGACATCACAAGGTGTTTAATCAGCACCTGATGACTTTAGAAAAGGGATTAAACACAGTTCAGGTCGGAGTTCAAGAGTCACTTATGACTAATAGTTTCAGTGTATCATCTATAATTGCCAACAGTATTCTGATGAACTTGAAAACCATCCAGGAAACTATCGTGAATACTATTACGAATCTACACCACACAGGGTTCAATTTCCACCTTATAACACTTGAACAGCTGACGAATGAACTTAATATCATAATAGGACAGTTGTCAAAAGAATTGACTCTTCCAATAGATAATATTCAATCGGATTTATACAAATTGTATCATTTATTGAAGACTAAAGCCAGAGTCATGAAGCAGTTTATTATCTTCGAGGTCAAAATCCCGTTAGTGAGTAGAGACAGTTACGACATCTACAGAATCATAACAATTCCGCAGCAAGTTGGAAGTAATATGATCAGCATAATGCCTATCGCAGACCTTCTCGCAATTAATTTACAAAAGGACCCTTACATTCCAATGACGGAAAACGATGTCCAAACTTGTATGTTTTACGACTTAGAAACATACATCTGCCCGTTGAAGGGCCCGATTCATCAGATGAGATCAGATGAAACCCTCTGCATGAAAGATCAGCTGTCCAATCGTTGCAGCACAGCATCCATAATTTGCACGAACCGTTGGATACAGATAAATAAATTAAATACATATTTATACTTTTGTTGCGGACCGTGCTCCATACGAATCATTTGCGACTATCAAGTTACGGCCGAACAATTAACAAAGACTGGCGTTATCATGCTCGGCGATGGATGCGTCATCAAAGGCGATACTTTCACAGTTTATTCACATAAGAGGCTGACCAACGCTCTTAATACTACCGCAGACGTTCTGAAGATTGACATCCCCCCACCCATCAACAATATAATCAACTTGTCCATACCTATCGGAGCGATCGATGAACAGTCTGACCATATTCATATCGATACTCAAGATCAAGTGGACCGCTTTCTGCAAAAATGATCCAACCCACAAACTCGACATTTTCGATATTTTGTGACGTATAGACTCCTAATAAGGTATATTTTGACATATCAAAGACTCAGAACTCTATGTTAATAATTGACGAAAATCCGTATGATCCAACCCACAGCTGTTACCTATGGCAAACATCATTATTTATAATGCATGAGTGTTTCAGGCTATTAGAAACATTTTTGCATTTTCTTGATCGCCCTGATATGTGTTTTTTTTTTTTTGCTATAATGATTCAAACTACCTGGAACATTTATGCTTTCTATACAATATGGGAAATATTACGAAAATCATTTTGCTTAAATGTTCCAGTAACCATCCAGTAACCAATGGCCTTCAGGAAAACGGATTAACAAAAAGAAGTTAAATGATTTGAAATCGTTATTCCATCTTATACCAAATTATTGCATTGATTTCTATAAAAAACTGAAGGGAGACGATGCAATAATAGACGATATAGATGGTTATTGTTAAGAACCTGACTTTTATTTAGAGGAGGAGTAGGGTAACTTTGTCATGGCAATAAGGATGGTGCGGGGATACTGCACGGTCTCCCGCGAAGCGGCGAGCCTTCTGGCTGGCTTACCACCGTGGGATCTGGAGGCAACAGTCCTTGCACACATGCACGATATGCGCGTGGAGGTGCAACGCCGGGGTGAAAGTCCGCTGCCGCGACAGGTCACGGCATGGCGGACAGAGCTCCGGCGGGATCTCATGGTGAAGTGGCGTCAACGACTATCGCAACCCAGTGCTGGGCACGCCACAATCTTGGCGGTAAGTCCCCTCTTTGAGGCGTGGCTGGAAAGACCTCACGGCGTCCTTACCTTCCGCATGACTCAGGTACTCACCGGACATGGTTCGTTCGGGAGTTTCCTGCACCGGATTCATGCGGAAGTGACGCCCGGGTGTCGCCACTGTGCGGAACGCCCGGAGGACACGGTGGAGCACACAGTCGAGGTGTGCCCTGCTTGGGCGGAGCATCGCCCTGCCCTCGTGGGGGCGATCGGCGGCGGAGACCTCTCGCGTCGGGCCTTGGTTGAGGCCATGATCCGGAGCGAGGAGGAGTGGCAGGCGGTCGCCGACTTCTGCGAAGCAGTAATGCTCGCAAAGAAGGAGGCCGAACGCATCAGGCAACGGCGTTATCGCCGCCGCCGCCGCCGCCGCCGCCGGGATTCTGATCCCGATTTCCGGCCACCGTAGGCGCTTGCTTGCGGACAGTGAGCAATGGGTAGCTCGCTGTCCGGCCGTCCGGTAACTGTCCGGACCAAGCCCAAGTCGTCGACGGCGCGCACTGTTCCCGCGCGCCTCAAGGAGTTGTCAGCAACAGCAGGGACCCAGCCGGGTCGAAGCCTACTGGGGCCAGGGTTATCCGTAAGGGCGCTCGAGCCCCGGTATGAAGGCTAGAAGGAACGGGGTGGGTCTTTTAGTCAGTAAGAGTCTGACACTATCTCCCGCTCCGCCCAAGGGCGGGGGATGTCAATGCATGATTTTTTCCCACCATAAAAGGGTAACTTTTGTATTTTTTTAAATAAAACAAAAATATAATAGTTTGAGTCTCTATTTTTTGTCATACTTTGGAACATTTTTGCAGTTTTAATTCCGCACCTTATTCAGCTAATTTCATACAAAGTTTATTTTGTAATAATGATTCATGCACATGTTTTCTTGAATATCTATTAAACTATTAAATTTTATTTACTAAATACATGCATGTAAATTACTTTAGTATACCTAGAATATTTTAAAAATTAAAAATACAGCATTTAGCATTATAAAGCCAGAGAAATACCGGAATAAACTTTAAATTCAATTATCTCGAAATGACGTTTCGGTGGACTGGATCATATTTGCAGAAAGCGGTCCAAGTAAGCAAAGTTCATGATCAGTTGAGTCAGATGAACGATGAACTTAGCATTGATGACGATATGGAAGACGGGTTCTCATATCACGACGTGCATCATTACACGGTGATATACTTATTGGTGCTCGCCCTGTGCGTGGCAGGAGCCGTGCACGTGTGGCGGCGCCTTCGACGTGTGCGCAGCGTGGCTCTGCCCGCGCGCTCGCCTCGTCAGCAGCCTCAGAGTGCTAACGTTATCAGTGTACCGTGTATCAGTGTAAATGAGCAATGTGAACCTAGAGAAATTGAGCTCAATACAAGTGCGGGTGTGATTAGTGCGCATAAACAAAACAAGGCTACATCGCCTGTGTTCCGCGAATCTATTTTCGGTGAAAGTGAATAAGACTTTTTAGAGACTTACTTAAGTTTTTGCGTGTCTACCTAATTATTGTGCTTTCGATTTTATTATCATTGCTTTCTTTAAGCTAACTTACATTTTCTAATGTTTCATTTTGATTTTTATATTTTTTACTTTTAATCTTTATCTTAGTCTCTCGTGCCTGGGAGCATGTACAGTTCACTCGTACAATTCGAATATGTTATATTGAGCTTAATAAGCATTTTGTACCGCATGCGCAATTTACTTCAGTTCGCGTTCGGGCTTCACCGCGTGTACTCACTAATAAAGGCATTAATACAACTATCAGTATTATATCATTTCAAGTTGTCCCGTACAAGTATAGTTGGCAACCCTAGGTCCCGGTGTCCCGTAGAATCGGCACGTGGCACGGGGGAGAAGGTAGAAGCGCGCGGGGAGGGAGGTTCGTGCGGTACATGCGTCGCTCGCCTCGTGTCCCGATGCACAACTATGATACCTACACCTAGGTACCCAAGGTATATGCTTGCGCTGAAAATGGTTATAAACATGCGCTGTAATGCGATGCAAAAGCTAGCACTATATAAGCATAATTGAATACATGTACATCATTTAATATATACACATATATATTAGGGTGGTCCTTATTTTTCGACTTTCGAATTATCCCCGGGGCACTTTCTCATTTGATTATATACCTCTAAATATGAAATAAGTTGTTTTTGTTAAGATTTAGAGGTCGCTACCAGCTGTCAAAATTTTTACAAAAATTACAAGGTGTTTAATCAGCACCTGATGACTTTAGAAAAGAGATTAAACACAGTTCAGGTCGGAGTTCAAGAGTCACTTATGACTAATAGTTTCAGTGTATCATCTATAATTGCCAACAGTATTCTGATGAACTTGAAAACCATCCAGGAAACTATCGTGGATACTATTACGAATCTACACCACACAGGGTTCAATTTCCACCTTATAACACTTGAACAGCTGACGAATGAATGAAATGAATGTAATGCGATGCAAAAGCTAGCACTATATAAGCATAATTGAATACATGTACATCATTTAATATATACACATATATATTAGGGTGGTCCTTATTTTTCGACTTTCGAATTATCCCCGGGGCACTTTCTCATTTGATTATATACCTCTAAATATGAAATAAGTTTTTTTTGTTAAGATTTAGAGGTCGCTACCAGCTGTCAAAATTTTTACAAAAAGCGTTGAAGGACAGGTTAAATGATGGTTGCATTAATATTTCATTTAGGTGTTTATATTGCATTTTACGTGCAAGTGAAACTCGCGTAGACAATCGCTTCTTATCCCTTCCTCCCCTCGACCTCTCTTCTTTACCGACGTGTCGAGATTTAGCCCGCCCCGCACTTCAGTTCTAATAAGACATTAACGAGAGCGCACGTGTTTTATTTGTAAGTCATAGAAACGTGTTTCAACTCGTAATCTTCGAATCCGGGAATCTTTAAGTCGAGAGTGAATAGGTTTCTTTTAGGTAAGCGCGTTCCATCGTCGACCGCATCGTCGCTTTCCATCAGATGAGATAGCGGTCAAGCGCGAACCTATCAACAATAAAAAAAAAAAAAAAATTAAAAAAAAAAATAATGGCGTCTACAAGTAGCGGAGTAGGTAAAGCTACTAGAAATCACAGTTATAGTTGCAAAACTTCTGAAAAATTCGGAATAATTCCGGAATACTTCTGGGAAAGTTTCTTTAAATCGGAATTATTCAAAATGAATTTAATTAAGATTTTTTTTTTTTGCTGAAAAATTGTATTTTGCATCGATCGTCGATCGCCGCCGCCGCTGCTGCAGCGCTGGCCACAGAGTACTTTGTACGCTGGCGCCGCGACGCGCGCGCGGGCCCGACTGCCACGAGTCGTGCGTCATGCGTTCAGGCGATGGCGGTGCGGAGTGCGGTAAGAGGGGATATGCTCCCCGGAGAAGTTTTCCCCCCCGCGAGAAAGATTCGTACCCCGCAATCGAATGTTTCCGAATGTTTCCGAATATTTCGCCGGATTGCCGGAATAATTCAATCGGAATAAACGTGTTTGTAAGTTAATAATTGTTCAGTGGCACATACGTAAGTAAAATATAAATGTTTATTTTAATATAAATGGGATTGATTAATGTTAGCCTGCGATTAACTGGATTTTTATTCTTTTGTTTTTAGGTAGGTACCTACTTATTTCGAAATCGAATGCTGTTTTTTTAAATGTCAGTTGTGAATTAAAAAACCAGGTCTAGTATTATTTGATTTGTTTTTTGAAAAAGGGTTAGAGTCTGTCTAATAAGTTAAACGACTTGGTTAATTATTAGGATATAGTGAAATCTGATGTAGTCAACACGGATTCAATAATCAAGGTTGATTAAGAGATAGAGATAATTGTTTAATAACAGAAGAACCTTATAAAAAGTACTGAATGTTTGTATTTTTTAAATGATTAAATATTATACAAAATTCCCAAGTCGGTTGAGACAGATCTCTGATTCGCGAGTCGCATAGCCCACCAAGTCAATAAAAACATTACGCGTAAATAGCCCAGTCAATAAATACATTGAATTTGTTGTTTGTGTTTGTTGTTGTTTGTTCTATGTTTGTTTTGTTTGTGTGTTTGAACGAAAAATATTAATATTATATTGTAAAAAAGGGTGGGGCGCTTTGTGCCATATGTTTCGTAAGATTCGAATCGAGCACCCCACGCTTTTCCTAAAGTCAATGACCATGACCCCTAAGTATTTGACCTAAAATGTTATCGAAAAAAAATTGATCTGTGTTATTTAGAGAAGTAGCGCTCGCCGGCGGTCAAAGCAGCCCTTTGGTGTCCCGGGCGTTTCCCAACATTTTTGCATTTGACCTTGAGTTCAAGGTGATTGACTTTGGTGTCAAGGTCATGCCCTATGGTGTCCCAGGTGTTTTCCAACTTTTTATACATTTGACCTTGGGGTCAAAGTCATTGACCTTGAGGTCAAGGTCTGGCCCTTGGGGTCAAAGTCATTGCCTTTGGGTGTCACAGGCGATTTCCAACATTTTAATGAAGTAAAGGTTTAAGTAAAGGTCATTGCCCTTGAGATCAAGGTCATAGAATAAAGGATCATTGTGTTGTCATCAGTCTTTGATGGGTGTGCAAAGTTTTAAAAAAATCTGATCGCCCTAAGCTGGTCAAAATCGAGCTCAAAGGCGTTGATTACAAACAAACATATAGGTGAAGCTAATAAAAGCGTGTTAAAAAAGGAGGTTATGAGTTTGAACCGTATGTATGTATGTTTGTCCGCGATCATCTCGCGTTTGGCTGAACGGAATTTGATGCAGTTTTCAGAACAGTATTATTAGTCACTATATGTACCTATACGTGACATAAAAAAATGTTGAAACAAAAATGTTTAAGTAAAAAGATAGAACTGACTTCAATGAAGCTGGAGCACTTCAAACCACCACCAAGCGAAGACTTTATTGAAGAGGTGCCGGCCGGACTTCAATAAAGTCGGAACTTTATTGAAGTCGGTTCTATTGTCCTTGATGCGACCTGCACTCACAACTATAAACTTAATGTATTCCTACCGCTCACAATACAACTAAAGATAATATTTTACAACTTCCAAGCGCGAAATAGGTAGTAAGGTCGATTTTCCTGGTTTTTTTTTTGACAGTTGAAATATTCCGAAAGTTTCGGAATATTTCGGAATACTTCCGTAGTATTCGACGGGAATGATTCGGAATATTTCCCGCCAGCATCTATAATCACAGTAAAGTTTGGCTTATTGGTCAATTACTATCCGAATTAAGCCAATCAACGTTGCCATCCATCGGTGAAGTTTTGCGTTTTTTCTTTTACTACAAAAATGAAGAAAAGAAAAGCATACGTGAATCTGCGACTTTGGCGGCTTGCGGAGTTATAAATTTGTGGGAAAAAGCTAGGTAGTATACCAACTCAATAAAAAAAAAAATATCATCAGTAAAATTGAAAAACTATTTAAAGAATGGCAGAATCTAAAATAAATAAATAAAGAAAACAAGAAAAAACGTTCAGAAGCATTAAAGAGAAAAGAACAAATTTGGCAAAAAAATTAGAAGATTTATTTGAGCAATACTCATCGTGATGCTTTAAATATTATGACTTGCGAAGAAGACAAGCAGTTTTTATTAGCAGTGTGACAAAATCGACGCCAATTTTTAATTGGTTTAGTGGACAGAAAGAGTTTGAACAAATGTAAGAAAATAAAAGAGAAAGGAGAACGCCTTGAAAAATTGCGCGAGTGTGAAAACAAAGATATCTAGGCTTTAACAGAAAAGTGCTCTTTTTCTTCATTATCATTTCTTTCGTCTTCGTCTACCCCCACCAGTAAAGAAGCAACTTCTTCTGATTCTGAATGCAAATCAAAATTGTCCGAAATGCAACCTCCTCAGAAACGAGCTCGAAAAGACATTATTAACAGCCAATTAGCTTCCAGTCTTGATGTCTCTTAATTGAGTGACAGACAAGCAACTATGGTCGTGGCATCTACTTTGAAAAGTGCAGGCTGTGCTCCATCAGAATTTAATGTTAATAGATCTTCTATTCGTCGGCAACGTCTGAAAAATCGCAAAGCTGTTGCAGAGTCTCTCAAAAGCGAGTTTAAAGCTAATTCGTCATTAACAATCCATTGGGACGGTAAACTTATAGAAGATATTACTGGACACGAAACTGTAGACCGGCTGCCAATTTTGGTATCAGGACATGGAGTTGATCAACTACTCGCAGTTCCAAAATTGGAACGTGGAACGAGCGAAGCATGTGCGTCAGCTGTCTACGAAGCTATAAACTCTTGGAATTTGAGCGATAAGGTAAAATGTTTGTGTTTTGACAATACTGTTGTAAATACCGGCTTAAGAAGTGGAGTATGCGTTCATTTGGAGCGAAAAATGGATAAAAATATGCTTTGGCTTGCTTGTCGTCACCACTAGGGAATGCAAACCGGTTAACTCGAAAACCGAAAAACCGGTTTTTCGGCATATTTTTAATGATTAAAAAAACCGGTTTATTTTTTCAAGTAACCGGTTTTTCGAGTTTTTTTTATTACTTTCAAATGACACTATTTTTTTATCAAATATTGTTTTAAAACGCTGTTAAGGCTTGATATCAATCGTAGGTTTGTTTATATATACGTGACATACTGATAGCGAAACCAACTGTACAGTTCTTCTGTTTACGATCATTAAAAATTCAGGCCGGCCACGTGTTGTGAGGACATTGAAGGGCCAGAATTAAAATCTCGTAAGGACACAGAAATTTTTATTCGCAGATGGAATACCCACCGTTGTTACTCATCATAATATCATCACCAAAGTCACCATCATCAAACAAGTCGCTTTTAAAGAAGAGAGTGAAAAGATCAAAATCTTTGTTTGTTCGTTACACCGATGAAAAACTCAGGGATATTTTTGCTTTGGGCGGAGTATCGCCGCGCCCTCGTGGGGGCGATCGGCGGCGGAGACTTCTTGCGCCGGGCCTTGGTTCAGACCATGGTCCGGAGCGAGGATGAGTGGCAGGCGGTCGCCGACTTCTGCGAAGCAGTAATGCTCGCAAAGGAGGAGGCCGACCGCATCAAGCAGTGGCGCTCTCGCAGCCGCCGCCGGGATTCCGATCCCGATTTCCGGCCACCGTAGGCGCGGACTTGCGGACAGTGAGCAATGGGTAGCTCGCTGTCCGGCCATCTGGTAACTGTCCGGCCCGAGCCCAAGTCGTCAACGGCGCTCACTATTCCCGTGCGCCTCAAGGAGTTGTCAGCAACAGCAGGGGCCCTGCCGGGTCGAAGCCTACTGGGGCCAGGGTTATCCGAAAGGGAACTCGAGCCCCGGTATGAAGGCTAGAAGGAACATGGTGGGCTTTTAGTCAGTAAGAGTCTGACACTATCTCCTGCTCCGCCCAAGAGCGGGGGTTGTCATTGGATGATTTTTCCCGCCATAATAAGGATATTCTTGCTACCGATGAGAAAATTATCACAATCAAGGAATATTACAACAAGCAAAACAATCGGGTGTAAGCTTGTATTGTAACTCCAAAGAACACTCTCAACAGTTATCAGAGTCCTGAATGATCATCATGCGGCATCAGTAATGGTTTGGTAAGGGTATCACGGAAGGACCAAGGTTAATTTTCGTGAAAATGGGCTACTCTAACTTCAGCTGAAGAGTATCAAGATACTATCCTAAACGCCATAGCAAAGCCTCTTAAAGCCTCTCTCTTTTTGATAACATACTAGGTTTTTTCAGGATGACTCAGCTTCCGGTCACAAAGCACGCACTACCCAGGCTTGCCTTGCAGCGAGTGTTTCGGACTTCATTAGCCTAGACCTCAACCCCTGAACTACAAATTGAGATCTACTATATTAGAGGGCATGGCCTGCACCTAACAATAAATAAAAATCCTTCAAAATTCTTTACGATCAGCGGTGGACAACTTTCCAATGATCACCGTGCGTAAACCGATGACGCGTGGCCTGAACGCCTAAAAACTTGTGTTAAGGATAATGGTGGATATTTTGAGTAGAAGTATAAATGAACTTTTGGCTTAGATTCTCTATATATGACATCATTCTAGTGATGCAAGAAACTCAGTCGTTTAAGTCTTTTAAAACTAGACTAGACTTATTTTTGACGACTTAAACGACTCACGACTTAATTAGTCTTTTAACCCTCAAGTCTTGGAGTCTTAAGGCTTAAACTAAAGACTAATTTGAGTCGCAGTACTTTAACCTCATAACAAAAAAGCTAAGTCGTAACGTAAAAAGGTTAATACAACTAAAAGCCTTAAAGGACTTAAAGGACTCACGCCTTAAACGACTCGGGAGTCGGGAGTCTTGTAATGAAACTAGAGAAACGTAACTATATAGGAGCTTCCTATTTTCGCGATCTTCAAGAAAATATTTGTGTTTGTAATATAGTGGTTACAGAATACGAATAAATTCTATGCACAGTATTATTTATAATGAGTAATTTATGACAAAACGCAAGTTCACTTATTTCACTGTTTTTACTGCTTAGTTTAATATTGTGTTGTTAAAAACGAATCGACATCGAATTTTTTGACTGCTTGGGGCGCCACATTGAATTTTGATTAGTATAAGTGAAACCCTTTGAAATGATATCAAACACGGTGTATTTATTTGTCCGCTAGAGGGTGCCACAATTAATGAAAAAAGAAAATGTAATTTGTTATTGTAAACTTCCGACGATGCGCACGTAAATTCGAGGCGATTTATCGGTCGCCAGTGATTCCTCGTAATGAGTTAGAAGTTACCTGTGGGCTGGCACAAAATAGATAGGTACAGAAGTCAATCTACATAAAAAGCACGCTCGAGCAACGCACACATAGACACCGCACACGGACACGATATCTCGGAGCGCCCCGTTTGCTCGTCGAAAAGTTCCGGCTCAAACGCTCATTAGTGTGCATCCACCGAGCGTAGGTATAAAAAGTGAAGTACATATTATATGAGATTGTTTTCTGTACTTATCTATTTTGTGCCTGTACTATTTGCAGCACGAATAGTCACCCGATGCTGTGATATTATAATGCCCGTGCAAAATCGAGAGTACCTTCATACGAGTATTATACCCGTAATTATAGGTACTCATGAATACAAACAACTTTCCCAAAGAAACTTTTTTTCATACTCATTAGTTTTGTCACAATAACAAAGCAGCTGTTCGCGTAAATTCGCGCGCGCGCGCCTGCGACCTCTCAGCTGTTATCTGCGTAACGCCCTTGTGTCTGACGAATCGTCAGCTTGATCAGACTCGAGCTCCCTCAAGCCTCCCCAAGTGTCGCCATAATAATGATCGGTGCCCACTGTTGGACATACGCCTCCCCCAAGTGTCACCACTTAGGCCTATAATGACTGATGCCCACTGATGGACATAAGCCTCCCCTCGCTGTAATGACCTATGCCCACTGTTGGACATAAGCCTCCCCCAAGTATCGACATTTAGGCGCTATAATGGCTGATGCCCACTGTTGGACATAGGCTCATAAATATATACGAGCCCAAACTCGATTGGGTCGTGTCGTTTAATTACCAAGCTCCTATAGCCTCCTTCCGGTTCCATCATCAGATCAGCTCCATGTTATAATAATAATGCTTTGTCATCTGATTCAGAATGATCAGCTCAATCGGTAGCCGGGAAGTGGGTCAAATTTAATTTTTAAGATTTGATTTCAGACAAACATCGGGACAAGTGAAACTAAAAATAAAAGCTTGTAAAATACCTAACGGTTTCAATAAAAGTGTGATTATGTATGTACTTACTTCATTGTTTTAATTTAGGCATTATTTATTACTCACCCAATCAGATTCTAAACAGCTTGAGCTATATTGAATATGAAGCACGACTCTGTAAAGCATCATGAAGCGCGAGTGCTTTTATAAACGACTCGAGTCGTTTAAGCCTTATTATAAACGACTCGAGTCGTTTAAGCCTTATAAACGACTCGAGTCGTTTAAGCCTTTTAGTCCTTTAGTTAAAAGACTTCAGGGTTTCAAGTCTTATTAATAAAGACTGGAAACTGTAGTCTTCTTTCCAGACTAGAGTCGCTTAAAATGAAGTCGAGTCCTTTTTAAAGGCCTTAAACGACTGAGTCTCTTGCATCACTGATCATTCTGAGACATTCGTTTTTATGAAGTTATTTTTTTTTATCTTTGACAGAATTCATGGCCATATTAAGTATTCAGTATATTTTTTTAATAGATAAGTTTCAAAATAATTATTAAAATTTAGAATTTCACAAGCAAAAAAGTTCAATTTTTCACTTAAAAATAAATTTCAAAATTAACTAATTTTAAAACCGGTTACCCGGTTAACCGGTTTTTTTTTAGAAAACCGGAAAAAAAAACCGGTTTGTAATTTTGGCGGTTTTTGCATTCCCTAGTCACCACATAATGGAAATTATGTTGTCAGCTGTAGTGGATCAATCGCTTGCCCCATCTAGTGGTCCTGATATACAATTATTTAAAAGATTTAAGAATAAGTGGAACACTATTGACCAAAGCGATTTCAAAACAATAAAAGATGATCCTGAGGCAAATATTCTTGCAGGAGTGGTCGCAGACAGGATTTTTTTTGCCAAAAAGCAACTTCAAGTATATCAACCTTTTTTTTTTTTTTCCGATGGGAAAAATCATCTTATGACAACCCCCGCTCTTGGGCGGAGCGGAAGATAGCGTCAGACTCTTACTGATTAAAAAACCCATCCCGTTCCTTCAAGCCTTCATACCGGGGCTCGAGCGCCCTTTCGGATAACCCTGGCCCCAGTAGGCTTCGACCCGGCTGGGCCCCTGCTGTTGCTGACAACTCCTTGAGGCGCGCGGGAACAGCGCGCGCCGTCGACGACTTGGGCTTGGTCCGGACGGTTACCGGACGGCCGGACAGCGAGCTACCCATTGCTCACTGTCCGCAAGCCCGCGCCTACGGTGGCTGGAAATCGGGATCGGAATCCCGGCGGCGGCGGCGAGAGCGCCGTTGCCTGATGCGGTCGGCATCCTCCTTAGCGAGCATTACTGCTTCGCAGAAGTCGGCGACCGCCTGCCACTCCTCCTCGCTCCGGACCATGGCCTCGACCAAGGCAAGGCGCGAAAGGTCTCCGCCGCCGATCACCCCCACGAGGGCACGGCGATGCTCCGCCCGAGCAAGGCACACCGCGATTGTGTGCTCCACCGTGTCCTCCGGGCATTCCGCACAGTGGCGACACCCGGGCGTCACTTCCGCTTTAATTCGGAACAGGAACCTCCCGAACTTGCCATTTCCGGTGAGGACCTGTGTCATGCGGAAGGTAAGGACGCCGTGAGGTCTTTCCAGCCACGCCTCAAAGAGGGGACTTATCGCCATAATTGTGGCGTGCCCATGACGGGGTTGCGATAGTCGCTGACGCCATTCCACCATGAGATCCCGCCGGAGCTCTGTCCGCCATGCCGCGACCTGTCGCGGCAGAGGACTTTCACCCCGGCGTTGCATCTCCACGCGCATGTCGTGCATGAGTGCAAGGAAGGCTCGCCGCTTCGCGGGAAATCGTGCGGTATCCCCGCACCATCCGAATTGCCATGACCCTCTGGCAGGCGTTCAGAATGGCCGCCGGTCGCTTTTGCAGCGACGGCGCCCACACCGGCGCCCCGTAGAGGGCCATGGACCGAACGATCCCCGCGTAGAGCCTCCGGCAGGAGGCGTCTGGACCCCCAAGGTTGGGCAGGAGCCGCTTGAGAGCGGCCCCAGTCCGGTTTAGTTTGGGAGCCAGACGTCGGAAATGCTCCTCGAAATTCCATCGGCTGTCGAGGATGAGTCCCAGATACCTCATCGATGTCCCGACGCCGATGCGAACTCCTCCTATCGTTAGTTGGGAACCCGACGGTGGGGCGTTCCGACGGCCGCGACCGTGAAAACACATGGCCTCGGATTTGCGCAGCGCCACCTCGAGTCCCAACTCCTGGATCCTACCAACGACTATCGCAACCCCGCGTGTCGCTAAAGCGGCCGCCGCCCGGTATGACTCTCCCTGCGCTAGAACCAGCGTGTCGTCTGCGTAGCAGACTACGCTGACCCCGTCAGGGAGGTCGCCTCGCAGCACGTAATCGTAACCAATGTTCCATAAGGGTGGCCCTAGTAATGACCCCTGCGGAACACCACACGACATCTCCCGACGTTTCCAGTCTCCCTGAGGACCGGGGTAGACAATATACCTATCCGACAGGTAGGCCTCGACTACTCGACAGAGGTATTCGGGCACCCGGTGGTACCGGAGTGCCCTCCGGATCGTACTCCAGGGCAGGGAATTGAAAGCGTTGGCAATGTCCAAGGACACTGCCACGACACACCTACCCTGGGACACCGCATCCCCCGTCGTGAGGGCTCGCACGCGCATGATGGCGTCCACCGTCGAGCGCATCAAAAGGGTCCGGCCCCACCCGTGAAAGGCGCGCGACGAGGCGGCTCGCAATCACTCTTTCAAAGAGCTTGCCCACCTCGTCGAGCAGCATAATGGGCCGGTACGCGGACGGAGAGTCCGCAGGGCGCCCTGGCTTCGCGATGAGGACCAGTTTTCCCGTCTTCCAGCGAAGTGGGAACTGGCCCCTCTCCAAGCATGCGCTGAAGAGCCCTCTTAATCGAGGCCCGAGAGCCTCCATGGCCAGGACCCAGGCTTTCCCAGGCAAGCCATCGGGTACTGGGGCGGCGTTCTTGGCACTCAGCCTTTGCACCGCCACTCTCATCTCTATCTCGGTCACCTCTGGAGCGTTGTCGTCGTCGTCGCTGTTGCGGTCCGCGTCAGACACCGCTGGCGGAGGCGGAGCCATGGGCGGGGGGGAGTGTTCCCCTCGCGCAGGGAACAGTGCGCTTACCACACCCTCCACGAGTTGGGGCCGGAGGCTCTGAGTCAGCGGGGGAGCCCAGGGGCGCAGTTTCTCCCGTACCAATTTGTACGGGCGTCCCCACGGGTCCGCGTTCAGAGACCCCAGCCACACGTCGCGGGCCTCGAGTTTGGCCCGCTTAATCTCCGCTCGGAGGGTGTGTTTTGCCTCTCTGTTACCTTCGTACAGCTCCGGCCTCCGCATCCGGCGGGCGGATGAGGCGCCTGCAGTGTCTAGCGTACCGGCGTCGCGCGTGACTGCATGCGTTGCGCAGTGCAGCGATCTCCGGCGACCACCAGTACACCTGGCGCTTAGCTCGCCCTGGACGGACTCGGGGCATTGCCGCGTCGCAGATTTGCGACATGGCCTCCGGGAACCACTCCGCCTCGACTTCTATGTCGACAAGCCTGTCCGGTGCTTGCACCCAGGCCTGTACTGTCGCGGCTTCCAGGAGGAGCTCCCGGTCCATCTGCTTAAGCGCCCACCGCGGACCGCAAGGGCTCTGTCGGACCGGCGCGGCCGAGGTTTCGGCGGAGACGTCCAACCGGATGTACCGGTGGTCGGAGTACGTCTCCACCTCCTCCATAACGCGCCAGTCGACGACACGCGGCGACAGAGCGGGGCTGGCGAACGAAAGGTCCACCACTGATTCACCCCGCCTCCGCACCAACGTGGGGACAGAACCCCGGTTCAGGACGACCAGGCCCAGCTCCAAGGCCCAGTCCTCAACCATCCGACCCCGTGTGTTCGTGCGCCAGGAACCCCAAGCCGTATTCCAGGCGTTGAAGTCACCGCAAACGACCACGGGGAGGTTACCAAACCCAGCGACGACGGCACTTAGCTCCATAAGGGAGACATGGAGTTCGTCGGGAGGTCTGGTCGGGGATAGGTAGACGCCTACCACTGCAATGTCCCCGACCCGTGCTGCCACGCAACCCCGTCCCCTTGCAACAGCCTCGAGGGGCGGAGTACCGGCGGCGGCCGACGAAATTAGCGTCACCGAGCCGTCTAGGTCCTGAACCCAGCGGGGATGGACATAGTACGGCTCGGAGACGACGGCGACATTTATCGACCACTGCGCCATGCTCTGGAGCAACAGATCCTGAGCGGGGGCGCAGTGGTTGATGTTCGCCTGGAGGAGACGTAATGGTGTCCTTATTGACATTCCATTACAGTCTCCTCCCGAGCCCCCTGTGAGGGCACCGCCGCGGCGGGAGCGGCGGCGACAGCGGCAGCAGCCAAGACGGTGGCTGCTGCGGTGAGGGTGTCTGGGTGGGTGGGCCTGACTTTGCCCTTGGCCTTAGCGGGGGGGTCGCAGGACCTGCCCACAGCCCGGTGGTCGGCCGGCTTGCCTGCAGCCGCACATGCGTAGCAGTGCGGCTTTGCACGGTATTCAACGGCCTTGTGCCCGGGCTGTCCGCACTGGTGGCAGCGGTCACTGCGGTCCTCTGCGGCGCAATAGGCCCCCACGTGGTGCCCCACGTGACAGCGGTAGCACCGCAGAGGTTTGGGTTCCAGCATCTTGACTTGGGCTGAAACCCAACCCACCAATAGCCTTCGGCCCTCGGTCGTGATGGCCTTGGCCGCCGACACGGGGCAGCTCACCGTAACGGCTCGCATGCCCGTGCTGTCAGCGCGGATGGTGCCCGCCCGGACCTGATCGGTCGTGCACCCTCCCGCCCTGACGATGGCGGCCACCACTTCCTCCACCCTAACGGAGTCGTCCAGACCCATAATGCGCATGTCGATGCACTTGGTGGGTCTGGACACTCGGGCCTCCTCGACATCTAAGGACGCCCTAATCCTTTCGGCCAGGGCGTCAGCGGCTTGTCAACTGTTCGCACCTGGGACCTCCAGGATTCGGGCTCCGGTTGCGGTGCGCCTCATACGGAAGCCCCCTGAGGCTCCGTATTCGTCGAGGTGGCCCACCACCGCCTCTTTCGCCTTTGCCATGACCATGTCATAGTTCACGCCCTTCTTTTCCGCAGCTGGCTGTAGTGTGATCACTACAGCTGCGAAGTCGGGGCGCGAAGTCTGGCGGCCATGGCCCGCTTCTTGCGATCTTTTCGCCGCCTTCTTTTCTTGGCCGCCCTTGCCGCCTTGCTCGCCTTCTTCTTGGCGCCGACGACCGTCCACTCGGCGCCAGCCGAGGGGTCTTCGGGTGGAGGAGGTGGCAGGCGCGACCTAGTTGCCGCCGCGGCGGGAGGCCTCGCCGGTTTGGTGGCAGCCGCCACCCTACCCTTCGGGGGAGGGGCAGGCTTCCCCTGCCGCTGCTGCTGCTTGGCCACTGGGACCGGCCTCGCAGGCTCCGACGCCGTAGCCACGTGCCTGGCCTGCTCTGACGGGCTCGCCCTGGGTGCTGCAGTTGTGGCCGCGGCGATGGCGGCGTACGACGCCGTCCTCTTCTGGCCGGAGGCCGCGAGAGGGGGGGCGCAGGACAATGCCCTCCAACACAGAGAACTGGCTCTGGATCTGTTCCTGGAACTGCTGCTGCTGTTTCTGCTGCTGTTCCCGGAAGGCAACCAGCTCCTGCCGCAGCAGGGAAACGACGTCGGTCCCCGCCTGGGGCGAGGGCCGGGATCGGCCCTGCTCCTGCCTGCTCCCCCCTTCGGGAGGAGAGCCCTGGAGAGCGGCCACGGCTGCCTCGAGCCGGCCAAACCTCCCGCCGAGGGTGCGCTCGTAGGGCTCGAAGACGAGCCCCAGTGCCCCCTCAATCGAAGCGTTGGCCAGCTCGACGGAGCGTTTTTTGGCTACCCTCTCCCTCTTATTGGCAACGCTGGTGATAGCGGCTGCCACGACCTCCCGAAACCTTGCCAGCGCCTCCTCCATCGCTTCTGGTAACTCGTCAGGGAATTTCGGCACCAAGACGCTGGCCTGCTCTTTCGCGACCTCCGGAGGTCGCCGGGACGCTTCTTCAGCGCTCCCTCTCCCTTTGCCCGATTTTCGTGCCTTACCCCGCCCCGACGATGAGATTCCGGGCAGGTCCCGTCTCGTCATCGGATGCGGAGCGCATGGCGCGCATGAACGCCCTCCTTCTGTTGGATGCGGATTCTTCCACTTCCATCAAAAGGAGGGGCTCCCGCACCTCCTCCTCCACTTCCTTCCCGTCTGAAGTGGGTGAAGACGCGGCATCTGAATCCGACGCCGCGTCTTCACTCACCCCTCTGAGGCCGAACCTACGCCCGGCCTCCACCGGCGTCGCGGACGTGCTGGGAACTGGTCCCAGGGACTCCGCGCTGCCGAATCGTGAGCCACCCTGGCTCTGTGCGTCCACGGAGGACGGAACAGGGTCCGAAGACCCGAGGCGATGGTTGCCCCCCCCAGAATACGAGGGGCAGCCCGAGCTCTGTTCGGGGAGGGATTCTCCAGCGAAGTGGTACCCTCCTGGGGTAGTTATTTCTTTCCCATGCGCGCTCATAGTGTGCTGAACTTAGCTTTGCCTTTTTGTTTTAAATAGGGTGGGGTCCCCATTGCACGTTCGCCATCCTGGTCATGTCTGCTGAGCAGACACGTACCGGAGGCGAACCCTATCTCCCCGACATCGCTTTCCAGAAGGCGCCAGCAGCTGTTGTGCCAGCGCTTCTGGACAGTACACCCTCCGGGCGGTCCGACTGGACTCCGCCGTATGTTCCTCTTGGTCTGGTCTCTCGCTTGAGGCCTTCCGGCATGAGTGGCTCTACCGGCATAGCCCTCAAGGTCACTGAGACACGCAAGCCCCACCACGACGACAACGTGGGAACACAGTTGGTGGGGAAGTATATCAACCTCGAGATGACTACAGTTGAATCTTACTATCATTTTCTTAGGTGTTCCTGAAAAAGGCATTTCATTTAGGAGACCTGCTGGTCTACATCGAGCTAGATGGATGGCAAGAGCCTTGTACTGTTTGAAAATTTATTTATTTAAGCATCAGTTTAAGCTGACGAAGAAGGACGAAAAGGCTGTGAGAGAAATATGCATTTTCACGGTGATGATTTATGTTAAATATTGGTTTCAAGCCTCTACTGCATGGTCAGCACCAAGAAACGACTTACAATTATTGAAAGACCTTAAAGCCTTTGAAAGATTTAACAAAAATATAGCTACTGTTGCGGTAAAAAAGATTCTAAATCATTTGTGGTACTTGTCAGAAGAATTAGTTTCGCTTGCCTTTTTTGATGATGAACTTTCAGTTCAAGAGAAGAAAAAAATGGTAGAAGCACTGAAAATTGAAGGTACAGAAGATTGTTTAAAAAGAATAAACGTTGATATCACACATATCCACGAAAAAAATATAGAAAACTTCGTGAGTAGTAATTCCTTAAGATTCTTCCAGATCCTAGGTATCCCATCAATTTTTTTGAAAAAAGACGTGGAAACTTGTAACGAAGACACTGATTATTGTTAGCGATTCTTATGATAATGTTCATACACTATGATTATTTTCTGTATTAGCAACATTAAATGTATTTTTTGCACTGACAACTCGAACGGACTGCGACTTGACAGCGCGGTGCATTTGACAGTAACAAGAGTTTATAAAAAGGAACGGCGCGCTGTCATGTCCCTCTTTCGTTTTAGTTTTCGGAGCAAGCAACATCTCAGTAAGTGCTAGTATATAATTTATTTATTCCTACTGTTTTTGTGTAATTAGGGTTCCGTAGTCAACTAGGAACCCTTATAGTTTCGCCATGTCTGTCTGTCCGTCTGTCTGTCTGTCCGTCCTCGCTTAATCTCTGTGACCGTTAGCACTAGAAAGCTGAAATTTGGTTCCATTATGTATATCAATCACGCCGATAAAGTGGTAAAATAAAAATTGGAAAAAAATGTTTTACTAGGGTAGCCCCCCTATATGTAAAGTGGGAAGTGATTTTTTTTTTAATTTCAACCCTAACGTGTGATATATTGTTGGATAGGTATTTAAAAATGAATAGGGGTTTACTAAAATAATTTTTTGATAACGTCAATAATTTCGGAAATAATCGCTCCAAAAGTAAAAAACAATGTGTCCCCCCCCCTCTAACTTTTGAACCATAAGTTTAGAAAATATGAAAAAAATCTGAAAAGTAGAACTTTATAAGGACTTTCTAGTAAAATTATTTTGAACTTGATGGAAAGAACAGTTTTTGTACAAAAAAGACAAAAGGGTTCTACAAAATAATTTCTGGACTAAGTTTGTGGTATAATCTTATATGCAAGCATTTTTTTAATCTCATAAGTGGGTACATTTATTGTGACGGACGGGAAACTACGGAACCCTACACTGAGCGTGGCCCGACACGCTCTTGGCCGGTTTTTAATATGTGTGTGCTGACGAGGCAAAAGTAAAAGGGTGTGGTACCCGTTTTGGTCGTTTTATTTAAATAACCTGATAATAAACCCCGTAGGTACACTAAATAACTTTCTTAGTCAATCTTTCTCTAAAGGTAACACATATAGATAACAATTCAGAAGTGGGATAAACGAGTCGTTTATTTAAATGCATTCGTTTATCCCGCCCACAAGTCATTTTTTTTTTTCCTAACTTTGCATCTTTTACTTTTGCTTTGAAAGTACCTACGTAACCTATGTGCACAATTTTTTGGGATAAACTATACTATTTTATCTAAGCGGGTAAAGTGATGTGTAGTTTGAAATGGTGTGCTCAGCTTATTCAATATGACTTTCTTCTGACATTCTGGTGGTACTAGGACACTACAAGTATCTTGCCAGGGTTACACCCTGGGGGTACTACCACACGTACCTTGCCAGGGCTACACCCTGGAGGTACTACCACACCACAAGTACCTTGCCAGGGCTACACCTTGGAGGTACTACCACACCACACGTGCCTCGCCAGGGCTACACTCTGGAGGTACCACCACATCACACGTGCCTAGCCATGGCTGTACCCTGGAGTTGTTAGAGGATAACTCGAGCTGTGTTCAGGTGGATTATGGACGGGTTCTGGGTCATTGTTGAGTAACCGTAGCAAACAAATCTATCAAATTAGAAGTTACCCAGAACCTGCATTCTAAGTTTACTTATTGAGTTAGTGAGCAGACCAGTGATACTTTTATTTGGAAATAATCTAAATGCGACTAAAAGGAACAGCCTATGTCATTGACACTAACTGAAATTAAAATTGGGTAAATTAATATTATATGGATTGCCTTTTGACAGATAGCATGTGATGAATCAAACACTTCAGGACAAATTGTATAAATATTTTATTCACTTTGATCAACACAATTTCATACTTATTGTTCTATTAACAATCATTTACAAATACACAGATTAGTCGGACATGTTTTCTATTCAACAACTCAAAGCAGACTGACTCTGTCCAAAATGACAGTTACTAACTCAATGTTTCCCTACCACAAACTTTCACAAACACTCGGTCGACTAACCGACCAATCAGAGCAAAGTAAAGAGTACGTAACATCAATTGACTAACTAATATACATTAGAGTTTATCTAATAATTAACTGCAAGTAAATATTTCATTTTAAAAATTATTATATATTTATACAAAACAAATCCATAATGTCTAATATTATAAACTATTACTTAATGTCTACAACGAATGCCTAAAGTTCATGTAACTACTAGCGCCATCTAACGCTTATCATTGGAAGTTGAACGATTTATGAATATTTTCTTTAAAAATCATTACATTCGGCCATCCGACATCGTGCGATCTCCTGACGCACGATTACAATTAAAATGATAGGATATTTTAATTAAAATTATGAAACTTAATTCCAGTTCGACCAGGAACTGAGTCTTACATTCAAAATCATTACATTCGGCTTAGTCTTGATTATTTGCTTAATCGTCACGTCATATGCTCATAACATTCATCACACAAAGAATAGTGTATATTTTTTTTTTTTTGTCAAAGGCTTTTCTATATATCCGAGATCAAATAAGGTCGGAGGAAGGTATGTATTATGAATGTTATTCCTCAGTTTTATACTTATAACTTTTTGTTTTTTGTTTTCAATGGATCTATGGATTTTAAAATGAGGCAAATTCAATTTTACCCTCATAATTGCAGTCAGATCTACTAATCTTTATTAAACCACCTATGCTGTAGGTAGTAGCAGGGATTTTACTGGTAACGAAAGTATCTTTTTGCCAGTTTAACCCAAATATTGGTGCTCACCTCATATCTTAAACTTTTTAACGTATTTTACTTCGTAATGTTTATTATTTAAAGTATCTCTGATCCTAGTAGTTTTGTGGCAGTCTCATATGTTTCATTGGTGTTCGTCATAGTCAGTAATCATTTTATTTTGCTAGGGGATTTAAAATAGTGTTTATACATTTTAGCAAAACCGCGGTCAACCTAAAACAAGATATAGCGTTAAGAACTAGGTCAACACCATGACTATCGCAAAAGCTCTTGATAGTGGGTAATGTATCTAAAAGAAATCCATGATTGCACTATTATTCAAGATATTAAACCACTTTCAAATATGTTTTATAACCAACACTTAATTACTCAAATCCATTGGTTAATGTTAATTATGCGAGACTGTCCGTAAGTATAAAGTATAATTGATCAGCTTTTTGTTCGAAAGTATAGTCTTCATTATTTACGCACACTGAATTCACTTCATGTCATTAGGTTTTTTACCGGGTTCACCAATAAGAATTTGAAATCTAGATCCGATTCATTAAACCCCAAGCAAATGCTGGCGTTTGATCTCTCATTGTTTTTCTATTGTGTCCCTAGTCACAGTATTCGAAAAGTTGATATTTATATTGTTGATAATCAATTCTCGTCTCAATACTATAAACAGAAACAGAGGATTCGTCTTAATTTCTGTAGAAAACATAGTATTACGGCTTAAGGTATCGACATACGCGTCCTAGATCTTACACTCTCAATGGTTAAACGAAACTCACTAATCTGTAGCCACCATGTTGCAATATATTGTGTGGCGTCTCGTTTAGTCAGAGTTCATTACATTTATTATTTGAAAGCATAATATAAAACAGAAATTTAAGCATTTAGAATAAAAGTGATTCTTCAGCTAGAGGGTCTAAGGGCTTAATTGTACCAATATATCTCCTAAATCTAAGGCCCCAGCATTTGTGCGCGATTTCGTATCAAGTAAAGGTTCTAATAATGAAGTTCGGATCGCACTGTTTGTCAAACTTTATTTTAATTTGAAACCTTGAAATTGATCCTCTACTCTAGTGTATGAATCTTCAATCTATCTTCCCTTAACCGAATAAATTACGATGTGATATTTAGCTCTATTTAAATCATTCATTGTATCATAATCATCCTAGGAACCGGCTTTGATTTCAGTCTCGACGACGAGAACTAGTTATGGTCATGTAATAGTAATATTTTTATCCTACTTGTAAAATAAATATCATTGTGTTCTCTATCTATGGAATCAGTCTCTGCTACAGTATGCACACGTCACAGGAATTGAAGACGTGTAATAAATTCATTTCCTCGTCTACAATTTAATGCTTTGGCTCAATTCCTAATAGATTTATCATAAATACCGTGTGTTTAAATTTCTATCTACAGCTCTTTTACTTATATGCTATCCGTTTATAAGCATTAATTTGTCGTAATCATATTCACATAAGTTACACCTTAAGTATTACCAGCTAACATTTCTGCTTGAAACTGACCATACCATTCTGCTCATTAGAAAAAATCATTTTAGTTTGGTTTACCACTTCGTTACTAAATACTAACTTACAAAACTTGGCAAGGTTTCGTAAATTTTCTATTTTCTCTTGGTAACACTAACAAATTTTTGAGCCAAAATCTAAAGTCAGTTTCTGATCCTACTTGCTTAATACAAATCAATTATAATTACTGTTTCTAATCAAACTTAAATACTCTCAAAATTTACAGAAGTGACGGAACTCCCGTATCACAATGTTATAATGGATATGTTCAAACCTCGATACTTATAACGCTTTCCTCCTTGAAAAATCATCCAACCACTTTCTTAGACCAACATGAGGTACCCCTTTGCTTCTTGCATCGTGGTGGTGTATTACTCCTTCCAGATCGTCTCTTTGCACCATTTTTCTTCAAGTTTGTACTGTTTGAACCAGGAGCTATCCATTTGTTCAATTAGACTGGCAATTTTTCTTCTGTAGTTCTGTCGGAATCCAAGTCGTTACTTACGCTCTTGAGGATAATTTCATCTGCACCGGGCACACTTAACCCGAATCTTAATTGGCTCACTTGGCCAAATCAAATGGCACACTTGGCCTCAAATGGCACACTTGGCCTCAAATGGCACACTTGGCCTCAAATGGCACACTTGGCCTCAAATGGCACACTTGGCCTCAAATGGCACACTTGGCCTCAAATGGCACACTTGGCCTCAAATGGCACACTTGGCCTCAAATGACACACTTGGCCTCAAATGACACACTTGGCCTCAAATGGCACACTTGGCCTCGTCAAAGCACTGAAATCAAATCAAAACATTTCAAATGAACCATTTACAGACTCTCTTAAATTGTCAAGAAGTCAGTAAGTCAGCAAATTGACGGTAATTACATATTCTAAAGTGTAGATCTCTATGAAGAAGAAATTCCATTTACAGCCTTTTAAATCGTGTTATACATATACAAACTCAGTTTTAATTTTGTTCTCTCAAATTCAAATTCATTTATTGTTTGTCATAGGTGGAAATTTAGTTCATAAAACAACAGTACAAAAAAAAAAAATATCATTTATTATTTATCATTTATCGTTTAACTTATAAATAAATAAATTTATCCTTTATCATCATTTCTCATTTACTATTTATCATTTATCGTTTATCGTTTAACATTTATAAATAAATAAATTTATCATTTATCACTGATCACTTATCACTAATCACTTATCACTTAACACTGATCACTTATCACTGATCACTTATCACTCATCACTTATCACTCATCACTTATCACTCATCACTTATCACTCATCACTTATCACTCATCACTTATCACTCATCGCTTATCACTTATCACTCATTATTTATCATTCATTATATATCATTTATCATTATTGTGACATACTCATAAGGGGTACAACATGTTTTTACAACTATGCGTCGAAACGAAAGGGAAATTATCGTGCCACACAAAGTAATCCGAGGCAACAATGACAATTATCGCTATGGGAAATGGGTAAATTTTACATATAAATTGTTTTTTTTTATCATTATACGAATTCGATGAAATTAAATAAAAGAAAAGCAACCCAATTTAAAATATAGAAACTAAAATGAATCACCAGCATTTAAGAGGTGTTTAGTCTTAACTGTCAACGTTCGATTACGAACATGACGCGCATATCAGTGCCACTCAGTTCACACATTTGAAGGGAATCGAATGATTCAAGACACGAGCCTGTCACCATCAGTAAGAAATTTGGGTGAGTATGATACTGGTCTAAAATACTTGGCACACTTGTCTAAAAAAAATAAATCTCGAGCTCATTTAGCTTCAATTTAGGTACACATAACCTCTTGTTTGAAGTAACACTAGCACACATGGGAAAAAGAAAAAAAAAAAATATCTCGAGCTCATTTAGCTTCAATTTAGGCACACATAACTTCTTGGCTTAATTAGTAACACTTGCACACTTTGGTAAAAAAATATCTCGAGCTCATTTAGCTTCAATTTAGGCACACATAACCTCTTGTCTAAAATCACACTAGTACACTTGGAAAGACAAAAAATATATATCTCGAACTCATTTATCTTCAATTTAGGCACACATAACCTCTTCCTGTTATCACTGCACATATTTGTAGGCATATCCCACTTCTGAAATGTGATGAATCAAACACTTCAGGATAAATTGTATAAATATTTTATTCACTTTGATCAACACAATTTCATACTTATCGTTCTATTAACAATCATTTACAAATACACAGATTAGTCGGACATGTTTTCTGTTCAACAACTCAAAGCAGACTGACTCTGTCTAACATGACAGTTACAAACTCGATGTTTCCCTACCACAAACTTTCACAAACACTCGGTCGACTAACCGACCAATCAGAGCAAAGTAAACAGTACGTAACATCAATTGACTAACTAATATACATTACGGTTTATCTAATAATTAACTGCAAGTAAATTTTTCATTTTAACAATTATGATAAATTTATATAAAACAAATGCATAAAGTCTAATATTATAAATTATTACTTAATGTCTACAACGAATGCCTAAAGTTCATGTAACTACTAGCGCCATCTATCGCTTATCATTGGAAGTTGAACGATTTATGAATATTTTCTTTAAAAATCACTACAGGAGCATTATAGAAAATTGAAACTATAGAATCTTGGAGTAGTGAATTTTGTTTGTTAGATGAACTTGTAAGTATAATACATAATATATTTCTCTCTAATACATGTTTTAGTCGACCAAATTATTTTTTTAAATTATCTCACAGATGGTGTAAAAAGTAGAGTATGCAACACGGGGGATAAAGCTGTCTTTGTCATGGGCGGCTTGAATTCCTCATTTCACTCAGGTTTATTTATTAACTCCCCCGCAATGCTCGGGAGTTAATTTTATAAATCCCTCACTGTCGTTCGGGATTAAAATCAGTAACCTTCGTTCCTTTCAATCGTGGAAATTACAGACACAATAGAAAGACAATAGGTGCGCGAACGCCGGCGTTAGCTTGGGGTTTAATGAATTAACACACCGCCCGCGACTTAAAGACACTGCTTTATCCCCTAGTCACATAAACTACTATTATAACACTAAAACATGTCTCATCCTGCAGTTGCATTATAGACGACAACAGTACATTATGATATTAATGTGAAATGTTGGTGATTACCGCTGAGGCGATATTTAGCCGAAGGCGAAGGTCGAGGGAAACGTGGACGATAATCATCAATACTCACTTGTATCATACGCCGTTTCTCAACACGCTTGCGAAGAAAAACAAACAATACAAGGTGTAAGGGACAGCCCTCCACAAACTTTAGGGCTTGCTCAGTAGACGAAACTGAACAACCTACCACAAAAATTTTTTTCAGGAAACGAAAAAAAAATTCGGCCTCTCCATACAAACTGTCCAATCAAGTTTATAATTTTCTATATATCTATATATATACGCGACGACGTTCAATTCCACACTAACTGTAAAAAGTATATTCCTAAATTATTGCAATATGCTGAGTCAATGGAAAAACGTGTTGCAGCGTCAGCTGTTAATTATTATATTCTTAATGATGTTATTTAATATATAACAGTACCAAGTTTTTCCCTACATTTGACCTTGAGGTCAAGGTCACATGAAGTGTCCCCTGATGTTTCCCCACCCTTCTACTCCTACATCCCACTGGATCCCGAAGGCTTGATCAGGCGTTGTTTTTGGGTGAAATTTTTACGTCTTTTTTGTAGAAACATCATCTAAATCTTTTTTCCGCAGTGTCCCGTTACGTACACTCCAACACTACTCTACCCCACTCTACCCTACACTACTGCAATTTTCATTCTTTTTCTATTAAGAACCTTCTCCTCACAGTAACAAACACAACAAAAAAGAATTAGCGAAATCGGTCCAGCCGTTCACGCGTGATGGCGTGACCAAGGGAAATAGGTACGAGATTCATTTTATACAAGGTGCCGTTTTGAAACTGCACAATATTTCAGGAGGTTGTAATAAAACTCATAAATAATCATGTAAAAATACGATACCTGATCAATAATCAGTAATACTTATTATTTTTTTAGCCATTTTTCAGAATAACTCTCTATACAAGGTGCAGTTTTAAAACTGCACAATATTTCAGGAGGTTGTAATAAAACTCATAAATAATCATGTAAAAAAACGATACCTGGTCAATAATCAGTAATACTTGTTATTTAATTTTTTAATTACACTAAACTAAATCGATTGATCGATGGCCGCGGGGGCGTGGCTAGGGTGTGGCGTGCGGGATGATGATTGGATGATACATTATTTATGAAACTATCGTTGCGAGTTAGTGTGTGTGAAAACGCCCTTTATTGTTCCGTGTTTGTGTGTGTGAAAAAAAGCGAGGTTATAAAAAAAAAAATTACCTACTTATTTTATTATTGATTCGGGTCGAGAATCACTAACATAATTACCTCCTGAAATATTTTGCAGCTTCAAAACGACACCTTGTATAAACTTTTAAAAGAAACAGAATCACCCGTTGCGATTTATCGCACGTCATTTCATTGTGTGCGTAAGTGCATCAACCTGTACGAGGCTCCGCCCACTTATCCTACGAAATGAATAATTTAACCTTAGTTGTAGGTACCAAGTTCGAATTTGATGATCATAATGTACATTGTCTTAAATTTCTAATTTAGTAATTTTTAAGTATCATTACAATGCGTTGACGACGTCGCGTCGTTAGTTGGGTAGGTACTTCTCAGCTGATGAATAAAATGTTAGGCCGAGATCAATAAACCTGGTAAAAAGCTTACGCCGTTCATGCCATTTCATGACCAAGACCCCATTTACACAATGGCTAGGGATGGCGATGGCCGAGGCTGGGTCCACGTGTAAACGCACCATAAGGTTATTGATCTCGGCCTAACATTTTATTCATCAGCTGATAGGTACCTACCTAACTAAAGACGCGACGTCAACGTGAACTTTTAAACCATTACATAAGCACGTAAGCAATATTCGTGTACGGCTGCATAACTTTGAAACTATGATAGCAAGTTAAATACGGAACATAGCTTAGCCAATCTATGAAAAGATCATGCTCGACCAGATGTCTCATTTTATTTCAAATAGGATTTTGCATTGTCATCAGTTTGGTTTCACGAAAGGAAGGTCAACGACAGATGCAGGAGTAAAACTCATCAGTCACATTTTGGAATCCTGGGAGAAGTCCCAGGATGCTATTGGCATATTCTGTGACCTCTCTAAAGCATTTGACTGTGTTGACCATAATACTCTGATCTGTAAATGCCAAATGTCCCTCAAGTTGATGTCAATCTAATTCTTGACAGCAAAAAACTGGATGTTATTACAGAAACTGTGTTTTTAGGTATAACTATCGATTCTAAACTGCAGTGGGGTGCTCATATTATAACTCTCTCGGGAAGACTAAGCTCAGCTTCATATGCAGTAAGAAAAATAAAGCAATTGACAGATGTTGCCACAGCTAGGTTAGTTTACTATGCTTATTTCCACAGTATTATGTCTTATGGCATTACTGTGGGGATCTGCAGCTGATGTAAACTCAATTTTCATATTACAAAAGAGAGCTATCCGGGCTATTTATAAAATGGGCCCTCGTGAGTCCCTCAGAAATAAATTCATAGAAATCGATATACTTACTCTGCCTTCTCTTTACATCTTGGAAAGCATTTTGTATGTTCGTAAAAACTTAGGACTCTTTAAAATTAGAAGCGATTTTCACAACAAAAATACACGTAGTAAACACGAAATCGTCTTACCCAAATGGAGACTAGGTAAGAATATCAAGTCATTCTTAGTAAACAGCATTCGCTTTTATAATAAGCTGCCAAAGGCGGTAACTGAACTTAGTGAGGGAAAATTCAAATCTCATATCAAGCGTGTCCTAACCGAAAAAGCATATTACAAGGTTAAAGACTATGTCGAAGACACGCTTGTTTGGCAATGACTACCTTTGCACATGTGGCCCCCTGTTAAATCATCAATATTTTGTCTATTAACTGCTCCACCTTTGTTTTAATAATTATATATACATTTTTTTTCTCCAACACATTGCTTTTGCAATATTTTTTTATTTTTTTTATTTATACTACAACTATCTTAAATTTGTTAGTAATTTATTTTGTTAACATTAAATTGATAGTTGTAATTATTATATTATTCCTGATTTTTTTTTTTTTTTATATAGCCTCTTTTTGTAATGTGAATGTGAGAACACTGTATACTCCACGAACTCTTAGACTACTTTCTATTACGACTTACTTTGTTTTTTACTAAGATAATTTTTATTGTGCTTTTGTGTACAATATTTGACTGGTCTACACTGTTCTTACATAATATCATTTAATTATAAAAACCCAAGAAGCACAGTCTCGAACAAAAGTAAAACTCGAAACTGTCCCTAAACATTCAAAAATTCTACATATGTAGTTATAATCATAACATAAAAATATTTTTTGCAAATTCAACCTTACTCGAATTGCTTAAAGTTGTTTTTACAAAGCAGTATACAAAAAGCAATAAAATTTTACTACCGAAGTTAGCCGGCAGAACAAATCATGGAGTGGAGAAGAATATTTTTATAGTTTTTATTTTTATACGATATTGAATTAGGTTTTTTGTATATCAATGCATAATATCTATCAATATTGTAATACCAAGCACTTTTTTTAAAAAGAGTAACCATGGAGTTTCTTGCCGGTTCTTCTCCATAGGAAACGACCAATTTGGAACCGTGCACTAGCTTCTGACGTTTTATAAGTGCCCATGTAGCCTCTTTTCGTATGAAATTAGGCGTTATTCACTATTTTAATCTAATAAACATGACGTGTTAATACGCTCTGTTTTACGGAAATGTAAACAAAACTCGAAAAAAACACAGAACAGAAAATACAGGTAGAAGTGCCCCTATCCTGGCAAAGCACGGGAACTAGTGTCGCCAAACTCACACATTTGTATATTAAATTGTCCATTATACACATAAAAAACAGTAATATGATTGGCTAAAATTAAAAACGCAACTTTTACTAATCATCTTCTTAGTGCTTTCATAAATTAAGTCTTATTACAACAAGTGAAAGTTGTTATTATTTGACATGACACAAACAATAAAGATGTTTTTCGTCTTATAACCAATTTACAACGAGTTCAGCTACTCCACGCTAGATGGCGCTGTAACCGATTCATTCTAATCATTCTATTCAGAACTCTAGACGCTTTGAAATAGATGCCATATTCACCTGCACATGTAATCACTTTTGCTACTCATTTAGAGATGTAGACATATTTCGATATTTTAATATTGATGTTACGTAATTTATTCAGGTAAGCAATGTAATAATTTGTTAACATCATACAAATGCTTATTAATGGATAAGGTTGATTATCTTTAAAATATCAATGTTAAAGAGGTATTTGTATGTAGGGGGGTAATCTTATTTTTAACCGACTTCGAAAAGGAGAAGATTCTATGTTCGGCTTAAAGTATGTTTTGTTCACCGATATCTCGGTCAATTGTGACTGACTTTGAAATATTTTTTTTTTTTTTAATTAAAATGTCTTAATAGGTAGGTATTGCTTTATCGTTTAAATATCTATATTGTTTTGTGAAGTTAATGTATTACGGTTAATATTATGTAATATTCAGTCTTTCAAGCGTGAAGAAGTAAAGAAAGTGATTAGCAACCCGCACCTATTTCGGACGGATGCAGGTTACGTGTTGTTAAAACCTCGTGATTTATGTGCAATCTTAGTTAAATATTTATAAATTATACACATGAAAAGTCCGACACAAATTTTCTGAATGATGGTGCCAGCCATGAAATAAATAGTTAGAATAAATAAAAATTATCGATACCGACCTACTTTACGGATGTGTCCCATCCCTAATTGAGTAGCGTCGAAGTTTCTAGAATTTATGTTATGATTTTGTAGATGACGGCCAAGTGTATTTAGACTTTGTCGTTATGACTATAAGGTTGTTTATAGTTTGCATTAAAGTCATAAAATGTGGTATTGTCATTTAAAATCAATTTTATTAAAAAATAACAAAGTTTAGTACTTAACGATGATACGATACACCTCAACAAGATAAAAAAAAATTTCTGCTTTCGTTTTTGCAGGTCAAAACCGAAAAACCAGGCATCATTTGTAATATTTCGCGTATTTCTGAGAGAACCAATCGCGACAAGTGTCTGACGGCGAATAAGCTAAATGTTGCGCATCTCGACCTAATGTTGACACGCGCGCGTTATCTGAGGGGCACTTCCTCTACTTTTCTTTATTCCGTGGAAAAAACCAACGACTGATTGCCACTTTCCCGCCATTTTTTTTTTTTCTGCGACCGGCCAGCTATTTAGCCTCATTAATGAAAAATTAGAAATTAATTGTAATCTTTTAAAAATAAAGTATTTTAAAGAAATAGTTGAACAAATAAATCACTTAAAATATAACATTATTTAAATAATACTTGTCTTTAAGTTATTTCAATTTTATATCGCGCTGTGATTGACTGGCTGTATGGAAAATTGGAACATGGTTCAATAGAAATGTGAAGATAGAACTAGTTTTTTTTTTTAATAATTTGACAGCTGTCAGTTGTAAAGTTAAACTCCCTAGGGATGAAAAGTATCATTTTCAGCCCGCTCCTCAGGCAACTTCAGACCTACTTTCAGAGTATGAGTAATGAAAAATTTATTACATGTATCGTATCAGACTGGATGCCACCGGGACCTCGCATGCTCCTTGTGGCTGCACTTGAGGGAAACCTATGTCCAATAGAGGATGTCTTCCGGCTGAAATCATGATGATGATATTGTCCGTAGTTCGGTTTTCGTCAGAATTGTTATTAAGTTATCCTAATGATTTATTATTTTTCATAGTGTTTATTAGTTTATTTTTTAGCATACGTAATGTATTTTATTATAATAAATAACTTATATTAGTACAAATACTTAAAGGGCTTATTAGAAAAGCCCTTGTTATTATTTAAGTAAAGTCTCAATAAATAATATTTATAAACCGCAAAGTTATTAGCGTTTTCGTTTATCCCAAAATGTCTCTCAATTTATGGAAATATTGTGAATGAATAAATGACGATTAAAATGGAAAAACACTGCCCGCAGTATTTTCTACTAGCAATTGTTATGTATGATTGAATCTATGATGAATTTACCTTTTCGTGGTAAAGGACAATGCGACAAATTGGGCCTAATGACCAATACACATGAGATATTATTTTTGTGATAGGTCATAACACACAACTAACGAGAAAAATAATTAAAAAAAAAAATGTACCGGGTTCTTGTACAGCTACGTCGAAAAGTTTTATTTAATTATGTCAAATATTTTTCAATTATTAAATGTTTTTCAATAGGAGTGAAAGAATATTACTTTAAAATATTACTAAAGTCACTAATTCTAACCACATGGAGCCACATGGGATTATAATAACACAATATACCTGTTACAAAAATAATAATAAGTGTATTTCGACTATTAAAGTAATAAAAGTTCTATATGCGAGAGTGAATTGCAGACCGTTGCTTATTATATTGGCATTGTTTGCGATTAGTCCTCAAGCAAGATAACACGCGAATGCTAACGGGGCGCGTGAAAGAGAGAGAAACATATTGACTTTGGACAAGCGCCCGCGCATAGCAGGTAAGTAAATCGTTTCATTCGACTGTTTTATGCAGTGATCAGTCGGTATTCTCCGCTTCTGACTGTGCAGTGCTCCTGTTATTCTTACTTTTAACGTATTTCTATTACGACGACCCTGCTTGTTTTTGGACTCTGGTGATATTCTTACATGAACTGACTTTGGCTACCTTTACGGACTTGAATTCTGTTCTTAAAAATGCAGGAAGAACGTTTGTGTGTTCTGTGTCCACGTTCTGTTCATAGACGTAGACAAAATCATATTTTGCAAGCAAGCTTGTTACATACGCATCCTGCGCATGTTTCCTATATACAGGAAAACGCTATAAGACAGGTGAGTTTTATACTGTTTATTATTATTAATATCAGTTATTTAAATAATGTTTATCTAACGCATGTAAGTATATTTAATACATGTAAAGCGCAGGCTAGGTATACATAAAGTGCGATCCATATGAAATCTACAAGGTGTTACAAAGAACATAATTATATGTTACACAACCCGTGTTGCCGATTACGGTGATGTGTGATGCCAGTTTCGAATAGTACCACGATCTCTAATCCCTCTCTATTAACTTCTCTATGAACCGTATGTTCTTCGGTGGGAACTCGTATAGGCTGCTTGCTTAGAATACCTTCTTAATCCTTTAGAAAGTGTATAACAGGTAATCTAAGTTGTGAATTATTTTATTTGCAGGTATCATTCAACAGCACACAATCTGTCTGTCACCGTTGTTGGCAAAGAGTCGACCACAATGTTTTAAATCCAGTACAAAATCCAGTAAAACATGAACCAGAAGTTCCACCACCAGTACCAGTTCCAATACCAGTTCCACCTTTGCAAAATGATGTACAGGGTTCCAATGATGGCGAACTTTATATGCCTTCATATAAAAGAGCACCAAACACATCAAGCCACTGCATATTTGGCTCTTGTGGTAACGATAACCGCCGGCGTATACCGAAACCAATCAAGCTGTATATGATGACTACACATCAGTTGTATATTCCTCAACATGCACGAGTATGCAGGGAACATTTAGAAAGTAATATGTGGGATGAATTAGAGAACCACTGCACAATTTCTCATTACTTTACAGCAGAACATTTCACAGACGTATGTAACATCTTCACTGAAGGAATCATTAGTAACAAAAGTTCCACATTTGACTGAGGAAGAAATAATCCTTTTCGCGCTGGGCACATATCAATTGAAACTGGCAAGGTCTTACTGCAGTGAACATTTACGGAATGGCGTTTACATAATTGAGGTTTATCGAGACGAGCAATTAGAAGATTTGACAGATTTTAATATCTTTCAAACAAATGTATTTTTGATTAGAATTCATATTCAATCACGACATGCGAGGGCACGCGAGTATCGTAGCTACATATTAATTGACAGAGACCAAACTGGCATCAGCTCTATTTTACAATATTATTGTACTTGTTTGACCGGAAGTCGTACGCTGGGAAGCTGTGCGCACATTTTATCCGTAGTTTGGTATATGGGCTTAGCTAGATACGAAGGATTTAACCCTCCAGCCGCATTTTTAGATTCTATTGTTCTGGATATAGACTAATGTAAAGAAAAATAAACAAATGCGTAAAAGGAAACTTGTTGTTTCATTTATTGTATTTATTATTATACGTACCTAGTTGTCGATGGATGTCATAAGAGGCGTTTTAAATTGCAAATATTGCAATCAACAGCATTTGGGAGTGGCTCCAGTGCTATTTTAGGGTAATATGCCTCCTTCATTCGTATTAAAAAACAATTATTAATTGCAAAATATTTAACATAAATAAATAATACTTTTCGACGTGACTGTACAACAACCCGGTACATTTAATTTTTATTTTTATTTTTCTCGTTAGTTGTGTGTTATGACCTATCACAAAAACAATATCTCATGTGTATTGGTCAGCAGGCCCAACTCCCATAGTGTTTTGCCCATTGTCCTTTAAGGATTTCGTTTTTTTCTACTTTTGAAAACAAAAATATGATCAGTAACGGGTACAGATACAGCCCCATTTTTTTGTGTACTAATTAAAAAGTAGGGGTGTATATATATTCCGTTTGAAGTATCTGTTATTTGTTTATTGTGCAAACCTACCACAGTGTTGTCTTTTTTAACCCAAAGATTGACTGGGAGAGAGTGCCTTGTTGCATTAAGTCCACCTGTGTACCAGTACTGTACATGAAGTTTAAATAAATAATGATGGTTCTTTTTTTTTGCGGTGGGAAAATCATCTAATGATATCCCCCGCTCTTGGGCGGAGTGGAAGATAGTGTCAGACTTTTACTGACTAAAAACCCACTCCTATTTCTTCGTTGCCTTTCGTACCGGGGCTGAGCTATCTTTCGAACTAACCCTGGCCCCAGTAGGCTTCGACCCAGCTTGGGCCCTGCTGTTACTGACAGCTCCTTGAGGCGCGCGGGAACAGTGCGCGCCGTTGATGACTTGGGCACGGTCCGGTCAGTTACCGAACGGTCGGACAGCGAGCTACCCATTGATCGCCGACCGCAAGCCCGCGCCTGTAGTGACCGGAAATCGGGATCGGAATCCCGGCGGCGGCTGGGGCGCTGTGAGCGCCGCCGTTGCCTGATGCGGTCGGCCTCCTCCTGCCTGTCACTCCTCAATAATGATGGAGTAGAACTGATAAAACACTTGCCTCCATCTGCAGTTCGATGTGCTATAGCATGACGTTGATTGTACCAAGTCAACTGAACTCGTACTCCTCCCTGGAAAAAATGAAACATTAAATGATAAATGATCTTTATTTTGCAAGTAGGTTTTATAAAAACACTTTTACACGTCAATTTTTTTTTCGTCAATTAAAGCTAGATGAGGCCGGTGTTTCCTAGCTGACTACCCTGAGAAGAAACACCGAAACAAACTCAAGTCTCTTTTATAGTCCATACAGCAAAACATGTAATGGTCAAATCATATGAGAACCATGCAGATTGAGCCTGAGATGGTCTTTTGAAGAAAGAACCACACAGTTCTAAGTGGACCAGTCCAGTCAGTGCAAGCATTTGTCAGTATGCGTGTAGCTCAACTCGGGACTACTAAGGAGCTCAACGACTTGACGAACAATGCCAAAGATAAAAAAAGGCAGTTAAAACAAAAAAACATTAAAATGATAACAATTGTAGTGCATAGGTACTGGAGCAGGTCAATCCCAAGCCGTTTAATCCTCGAGATACTCTTTTACAGTATAAAAAGCCTTTTGGCAAAGTTTTCGCTTTACAAATGTTTTGAATTTATTAATGATAAGTTCCTGAAATAGGACTGGGAAGCTTATTATAAAAATGTATACTTTGCCATCTAAATATTTTTTTTTTTATTTATATTATTGTTATTATTATTTATAATAAAAAAAAAAAAAATTATAGATTGCACAATTTAATTCCATCAAGTCCGTTCCATCATCGGACCACTAGACGTACGGCGTTACGCCATCGGTACATGGTAAATACAATACGAATACATAATAGAATAGTAGATAGTAGTAATGCATGGCAAGCCGTGGCGAGGGTCTTAAGAGAGCCAAGAACGATAATCATTAATTACTCACGTATATCTAAGACGTTTTTCAATACACTTGTGAAGAAAATAACTGTAAAACTAGTAAAGTTTTGTTGCGGTAAAAATCTGTTTTCATAAGCGCGCACATATATATAATTTTTTATTTACCTTTTTTTTTTTCGATGGGAAAAATCATCTTATGACAACCCCGCTCTTGGGCGGAGCGGGTGATAGTGTCAGACTCTTACTGACTAAAAAACCCATCCCGTTCCTTCAAGCCTTCATACCGGGGCTCGGGCGCCCTTTCGGATAACCCTGGCCCCAGAAGGCTTCGACCCGGCTGGGCCCCTGCTGTTGCTGACAGCTCCTTGAGGCGCGCGGGGACAGCGCGCGCCGTCGACGACTTGGGCTTGGTCCGGACAGTTGCCGGACGGCCGGACAGCGAGCTACCCATTGCTCACTGTCCGCAAGCCCGCGCCTACGGTGGCCGGAAATCGGGATCGGAATCCCGGCGGCGGCGAGAGCGCCGTTGCCTGATGCGGTCGGCCTCCTCCTTAGCGAGCATTACTGCTTCGCAGAAGTCGGCGACCGCCTGCTACTCCTCGCTCCGGACCATGGCCTCGACCAAGGCCCGACGCGAGAGGTCTCCGCCGCCGATCACCCCCACGAGGGCACGGCGATGCTCCGCCCAAGCAGGGCACACCGCGATTGTGTGCTCCACCGTGTCCTCCGGGCGTTCCGCACAGTGGCGACACCCAGGCGTCACTTCCGCTTTAATTCGAAACAGGAACCTCCCGAACTTGCCATTTCCGGTGAGGACCTGTGTCATGCGGAAGGTAAGGATGCCGTGAGGTCTTTCCAGCCACGCCTCAAAGAGGGGAATTATCGCCATAATTGTGGCGTGCCCATGACGGGGTTGCGATAGTCGCTGATGCCATTCCACCATGAGATCCCGCCGGAGCTCTGTCCGCCATGCCGTGACCTGCCGCGGCAGAGGACTTTCACCCCGGCGTTGCATCTCCACGCGCATGTCGTGCATGTGTGCAAGGACTGTTGCCTACAGATCTCACGCTAGTAGGCCAGCCAGAAGGCTCGCCGCTTCGCGGGAAATCGTGCGGTATCCCCGCACCATCCGAATTGCCATGACCCTCTGGCAGGCGTTCAGAATGGCCGCCGTTTATTTACCTTTCAATACACTCACTGAAATGAATAAACGGGGATTGACCGGCGACTCGTGGGGGACGACGCGCGCCCTTCCTGATACGGTCAATGTCATAAAATTATGGCGGGGGAGAGGTTGAACAATACGGTTTAAACTACGTTATAGCACTAGTTTGTAATGGTAATCAAAATGTCACAGTTTGGTAACAAGAGCCATTATGTACCTAAGTGCAGTGCAATAAGAGTCACTTTCTGAGCAAGTGTATTGAAAAATATATTTGGTTTTATTTTCCGTAACATTTTATTCTTGGGACCCGTCGAAATAATGTACCTTATTATTATTATTTATTTATTTTATTTTGTTTGGGTGGCTTCCAGCTAACAATACAAGATAAACGATAAGATAGATCACAATGAGCTATTTACAAGCCTTCAAATATAATTTATTTTTTTATTTACAATTTACTTCTACAACATTACAGTCTAAGCTAATGCATTGTGCAGAAACAAGAAAAAAAAGAAGAAACTAAAAAAAAAAGAAGAAAACATAAACATTACCACTAATATAAAATAAAATATCCCACCAAACCAAATAAGACAACGTTTACTTATTTTTCATCTATCCTCTCACAAAACCTCAGACATTCACGACACACATCTGTTATCTATATGTGTTATCTTTAGAGAAAGATTGACTAAGAAAGTTATTTAGTGTACCTACGGGGTTTGTTATCAGGTTATTTAAATAAAACGACCAAAATGGGTACCACACCCTTTTACTTTCGCTTTGACAGCACACACACATTAAATTACACAAAAACAGTAGGAATAAATAAATTGTATACTAGCACTTACTGAGATGTTGCTTGCTCCGAAAACTAAAACGAAAAGAGAGACATGACAGCGCGCTGTTCCTTTTTATAAACTCTTGTAACTGTCAAATGCACCACGCTGTCAAGTCGCAGTCCGTTCGAGTTGTTAGTGCAAAAAATACATTTAATGTTGCTAATACAGAAAATAATCATAGTGTATGAACATTATCGTAAGAATCGCTAACAATCGGCCATCCATTATATAACAAATACGACCTCGTATGTGAGAAACCAAATAAATTAATAAGAAATTAGTTTTACATACAAAATAATGAGCGAAGAAAGAATATAATATTACATTTAACATATTATCTACAGGTACTTGGACATAAATATCTATTACAGAATTGAATAAAGATTTAGATTATTCATACAATGTTCGCTGTACCTAGGAACGACACTAAACTTATATTAATTGTACACGTCATGTAGAAACAAAACTGAACAATTGCCAATTTATCAATTATTGTCTATACAAAACTTTAAAAAGAAATATATTGTAATGGCACCTGGAAAAGAAACATTATCATATTAAAACGAATGTAGAAATTAAAACCTTAGATCAGTCGTGCATCGCTGGTTATATCTGGGAACAAAACTTTATTAGGTAATTGTACACAAATTGTTACACGTAGCAATAAAACTAAAGAATTGTCATTCTGTCAAGTACGATTTTTCCATCAACATTTCTCTTACAAATATGAGCAATGGCACCTGAGAAAGAAATAACGTTTATATTAGCTTAGACATTTTTACCCACAGCTAAACATTGGTATTAAAATGAATGTAGCAAACAAAACAGCAATCGTACATTGATACAAAACAAAACTTATATAGTTGTATGCAATTGTTACACAAAAAACAAAACTAAACAATTGTCAATCTGCCAATTATGATTTGTTTAACATGTTTCATAAAATATAAACAATGGCACCTGAAAGTGCATATGTATCAGTGACAGCTCATTCTTCTAAATCGTCATCTTATTTATTATACAATCTTTCAAAAACAGGCCCCTAAAATGTCCTGCCTCTAATGAAAAACATACAGGCCTCTCAAATGTCCTGCCTCTAATGAAAAACATACAGGCTCCTCAAATGTCCTGCCTCTAATGAAAAACATACAGGCCCCTCAAATGTCCTGCCTCTAATCAAAAACATACAGGCCCTTCAAATGTCCTGTCTCTAATCAAAAACATACAGGCCCCTCAAATGTCCTGTCTCTAATCAAAAACATACAGGCCCCTCAAATGTCCTGTCTCTAATCAAAAACATACAGGCCCCTCAAATGTCCTGTCTCTAATCAAAAACATACAGGCCCCTCAAATGTCTTGTCTCTAATCAAAAACATACAGGCCCCTCAAATGTCCTGTCTCTAATCAAAAACATACAGGCCCCTCAAATGTCCTGTCTGCAATGAAAAATAAACATTAGTTACACACAGGCCCCTAAAGTGTCCTGTCTCTAATAAAGAACACAAACAGGCTCTTCAAATGTCCTGTCTCTAAAGTAAACAGACAGGTTCTTCAAATGTCCTGCTGTAAATAGAAATAAACATTAGTAAATAAACAATTGCCTGCTAAAGCCAATATGTTCCTGGTTTGTCCTGAACAGGCGCCTCAATTATTCTGTACAATTTTCGGTCAATACCCGGCCACTCAGGCTAGGTACATGATAAGTTTCAAGTGAATGTCACAAACAATGACATCAATGATTCTTTTCACCTATGTTTATGACATCTAAATTGAAATTCGTTCAATGACTGACCAACAATGACTTATAATCACTGCCCCGACTAAAACGTAAGGGTACATATTATTTAATTTACTCTTTCGGCTCTAATTAGTTTTTATTGAAACTCCAAACGATGCAATAAATAATCAAAATACATGATCACGAACTATGAAGTAGTTTCGTCTCCATTTTATTTCATTCATTAAAAATTACCAACTATGAACTATGCCGTAAATACCACCACTCCTAAATTATTCAAGGCAAATACAGTAGAGAGTGGTTTCTCTTAACATAAGAATAGGTTTCACGTCAATCACTTATTTCATTAACATATTTTTAGATGTGGGAAGTTAGGTACACTTTTCTAAAAATACCCTTTGGTAATCAAAATTTTCATGGACATACTGTATTAAATAAATATTCTAATGACCTTATCATTCATGAGATAGTTTAATAGTAACAAATGCTAAATCATCTCACCATATCTCTAGTGAACAAGTTCTTGCTATATATGTAATGAAATGACCTCCTTGGAAATGACATTTCATTTTTTTAATTTTTAAGCTGTGGATACGGGGTGACGTATCATTCAATGACAGATGAGGTTTAGATTATTTTGTGCATTTTATTGTTATAAAAACTTGTAGAGAGATAATTAAAGGGATATAATTGAGGAGGCGATATTATTAAACTTTAAATGTCGTTTCTTTGTTTTCAGGTGAGATAAAAGTGTAATTTTAGTTAAACGATAATTGTTATACCTACTGTAAAAGCATGATGAATAAAACAAATCTTTGTTTTCAGAGAAACAATTTGTGGTTTATTTCGAAAATCCTCAATAATATACCTTATAAAACGACATTTTTGTTAACTAAAAGAAGATGGACCAGCTGCAATTTGAGTTTACGATGATAGCTTCAAATGATGGCAAATCAAATGTATTAGCCATAACCTTAATATCTACAGAAGAAGGAAAATGTTATGTTTTACCTGATGAGCTGAAGCCGGTGATTCATCATACATATATTGTCAAAATGAATACTTTCTCAAAAATAAAAAATAGTATAAAGAAAAGGTGTCAAAGTAGAAAAATATGGATAAAATTGGATGAAGATCTTAAGAAAACATATAGAGATGAGGAAGGTAATATGCAATTTTTAGATCAATATTTAGAAGAAATAAGCACAAAACAACCAATAGACAAAAACGACAATTTGCAAGATATCTTGGAAAAATTAATAGAAACTACTACAAAGAAAGAAAATCAACATAACCTAAAACATATTTCAGAGAAATTTATTATTGAAAAATTCACAAGCAAGAACCCTAATGCAATGCAATGGATTGAGAATTTTGAAAAGGAGTGTGAGCGCTTTAATATATCAAAAGATGAAACAAAAATAGATATATTGAGATTATTTTTAGAAAAATCTTGTTTGGATTGGTATAGCTCGATGGCCATAAAACTAACAATAAAGGCTGAATGGAATGAATGGAAAGACAAATTTTTAGAAACTTTTAAAAACCGAGGATGGGACATAGTTACATATGCTCTCGCATTTAGATATAAAGAAGGACTACTAATTGATTACGCTATTAGAAAAGAAAGGCTTATGCTAGACATAAACAAATCGATAGACTCCAAAACAATGATAGATCTTATTGCAACAGGTTTACCTGGGTTTATCTTAAATAGGTTAAACAGAGATGAACTCAATGACACTACTGATTTGTTCAATGAGATAAGAAAATATGAAGGTATGATGTACAAGAAAAACTCAAGTACAATAAAGAGTTGTACATTCCTTTATAAAAATAAAACTAATGAGAAGAAGCCATGTAACACTTGTGAATCTTTGAACAAAGGAATAAGATATCATCCGGAAGAGTCATGTTGGTTCAAGAAAAATAAAAATGAATCTGAAAAAGTTTTTAAACCCAGAAATGTAAATAACAACTCCATTATTGAAGTAGATATAAATACTGAGAAAAAAAACGAGTAAGTACACCATTAATCAAAATCAAGCTCTTATTAGAAAATAAACTAGAAGTGAGCGGCATTTATGATTCAGGCTCACAGATCTCTTTAATAAATTCAAGACTGATTAAAATAAAAGAAAAAAAAGACAATGAGAATATAGCATATATGAAAACGGTTAATGGTGTGAAAAAAACAGATGGCTTGATAACAATAAAAATAAAAATATTTGATTTAGAAGAAGAGGTGGATGTATACATAGTAGAAAATGAATATTTTGATGATTTTATAATCGGATTGGATATGATAAAGAAATTCAAACTAACCCAAAACGAGGACTTGCGGATAGAACAAAAGATAAGAACAAATAAAATAGATGAAATGTCTAAAGAAAACAGAAATGAAGAAAAGAATATAAAAACATTAGCAATAAATTTTAATGAACATATAGAAACAGAAGAGTTTGTAAGTATGACAGACCATTTAGATAATGAAAAGAAAATTGAGATCGAGAAAATAATAAAGGAATATAAAACAATTTTTGCAAAGGACAAGTATGATATAGGAACAGTTAGAGATTATGAAGCTCACATAGATTTACTAGTAAATAGATACTGTAGTAAAAGACCATACAGATGTACAATAGAAGATAAATTAGAAATTGAAAAGCAAATATCCATGTTACTAAAGAATAATTTAATAGAAGAATCCTACAGTCCTTTCGCTGCTCCAGTGACATTGGCATTTAAAAAGGGTGAAAATAGGAAATCTCGCTTGTGTATAGATTTCAGGGAACTAAATAAAATTGTTGTTCCACAAGCTCAACCTTTTCCGTTAATAGATGATTTGATTGTTAAAACTAGAAATTGTAAGTATTTTACTACACTGGATATAAATTCAGCATTCTGGGCGATACCATTACGGGTGGAAGATAGATATAAAACAGGATTTGTCACACAAGATGGCCACTTCCAGTGGACCTGCCTTCCCTTTGGCTTGAAAACATCACCAGCAATTTTCCAGAGAATTTTAAGCAATATTCTAAGAAAACACAATCTCACAGGATACTCCGTAAACTATATTGATGATATTCTGATATACTCGAACACCTTTGAAGAACATATAAAACACATAAGAAATGTATTAGAGGCAATAATACAAGAAGGCTTTAGATTGAAGTTTACGAAATGTAACTTTGCTTCAGACTCAGTAAAGTACCTCGGCCATGTAATTCAGAACAATTCGGTAAGACCACTAAAAGACAATTTGATCTCGATAAGACATTTTCCAACTCCTAAGACACAAAAGAATATCAGACAATTTTTGGGAAAAATTAACTTCTACCATGAATACATACCAAGAAGTGCAATTATTTTAGACCCATTACATAATTTATTAAGAAAAAATGAAAAGTTTGTGTGGTCAGAGAAGTGTGAAGAATCATTTAATCAAATAAAAAGATATTTATGTTCTCAACCTGTGTTGGAAATATTCGACAAAGACTTACCAATAAAAATCTTTACAGATGCGTCTTTAGAGAGTATCGGGGCAATATTAAAACAGACTCAACTAGACTGTAAAGACAAACCGGTGGCATATTTTTCAAAAAAAACTAAACGAATCTCAAAAACGAAAAAAGGCCATATATTTGGAATGTATTGCTATGAAAGAAGCAGTTAAATACTGGCAACACTGGCTAATTGGAAAACATTTCACTATTTATTCAGACCACAAACCTCTAGAGAACATGAATATTAAATGCAGGACAGATGAAGAATTGGGTGACCTCACATATTACCTATCTCAATATGACTTTACAGTAAAATATATACCTGGTAAAGAAAATATAGAAGCAGACTGTTTGAGCCGAAACCCTGTATTAGAATCAGAAGATAACAAGGAGGAACTATTAAAAATAGTTAATTTAATACAAATAAAAGATATAGTTGAAGACCAAGAAAAAAATGAAACAATAAAAGAAAAGAAACAAAATCTACTACACAAAAATAAAATCTATTATAAAAAAATAAAGAAACTTGAAAAGATTATACTATCAGAAGAATTTAGTAAAAAAATTATAAAAAAGGTGCATGAAGATTTATGCCATATTGGAATCAGACAATTACAGAAAAAAATAAGTCCACTATATACAGCTAAAAACCTAACAAAAAATATCATAAATATTTGTAAAACATGCGAAATATGCATAAAAAATAAATCAAGATGTCAAGGAAAATTTGGGTTAATGTCACAACTGGGACCAGCAACAAAACCATTTGAGATAATGTCAATGGATACTATAGGTGGCTTTGGAGGATCTAGGTCAACAAAAAAATACTTACACCTTTTAGTAGACCACTACACAAGATATGCGTTTATTGTGACTTCAAAAACACAGAACGCAAGTGACTTTATAAAACTAACAAAGAAAGTACTCGAGACAGATGAGATTGGAATAATTCTAACAGACCAATATCCAGGCATCAATTCAAAAGAATTTAAACAGTATTTGCAGGAGAATAACATCAATCATCGGGTTCGGGCGTCCCCGCAGTCTCCAAATCAACCCTCCATTGGCGCAGCAACTCTGGTTGTGTTGTTGGGTTTGACATCGCATCACCTCGCTCAACTGCCATCTTCCATCAGCCCTATTCACTAAAATTATATACATGAAAGCTAATAAAAGGAAAAGTAAGTGTGTACAGCGGATGCACGTCCTCTCGTTCCATGTGCACCTCTCAAACATACGAGGACTGCACTCCAATCTCGATGCAGTCCACCACCACCTCGAGACTGACAAGCCCCACTTACTTTTCTTGACGGAGACGCAGATCAGATGTCCGTCTGATGCGGCGTATCTCGACTACCCGGGATACTCTTTGGAGCACCATTTCCTGCAGCGTGCCGGGGTCTGTGTATACGTCCGCAATGACATCTGCTGCCAGCGTCTCCGTCACCTTGAAGACCCCAGTTTTTCAAGTTTATGGTTACTGGTGGACACCGGTGTGGACAAAATTGTCTACACCTGTGTTTACCGGTCGCACAGTGGCGACCAGGAGACGACTCGGCTGTTTGGCCACCTCAGTGAGGCCGCCGATGAGGCTCTGCATCGGCACCCTGATGCGCAGTTTGTCGCTCTGGGGGATTTTAACGCCTGCCATCAAGACTGGCTTTTCCCATACCAGAGGACCGACCACGCTGGGAGGGAAACTCGAAACTTTGCAGTGTCGCTGGGCCTCTCCCAGTTGGTAAAGCAAGCGACGAGGGTGCCTGATGTAGTTGGTCATACTGCCAATTGTCTGGACCTACTGCTGACCACCGATCCGGACAGATGTATCGTAACAGTTTCCTCACCACTTGGAACTTCAGATCACTGTCTGGTGAAGTCTGTATCGTCCTTCTCCCCACCTGACCGCGACTCACGTGGCGAACGGCGAATGTGGCGATACAGGTCGGCAGATTGGGATGAGATGCGGCATTTCTTTGCGTCTTATCCTTGGCAGCAGGTCTGCTTCTCTTCTGAAAATCCGTCGAGCTGTGCGGATGCTGTAACCGATGTGATACACCAAGCTATGGAGTATTTTATCCCTTATAGCGATGTACGCATCGGTGGCTCAGCTCACCCGTGGTTCAACGCCGATTGCGTTCAGGCTGAAGAGCGTAAGCATTCGGCGTTTCTCGCCTGGGTTGACGCTCGTGACCGCAAAGCTCCGGATCTGAATTCAAAGAAGAGAGCCTTCAACCATGCTGCCAAGTCCTACAAAAAAGCATTAAAGAAGGCACGCTTCGACCGCATAACCCATATTGGCAAAAAACTCTCTGCACAGCCGTCCGGTAGCAGAGCATTCTGGTCTCTTGCCAAGTCGGTCGAGGCGAACTTCTGTCGGCCCGCTTTGCCTCCGCTGGTAAAGCCTGATGGAACACTGGCTCATACGGCAAGAGAGAAAGCAGGACTCTTTGCATCTCTCTTTGCCCATAATTCTCGTCTTGACACTAGCAATGCTGCTCCACCGACTCTGCCTCATTGTAACTCTTCAATGCAGGAGGTTCACATGAGGAACAGAGAAGTTCTGAGAGAGCTGCGTCGTCTAGACGTGAATAAAGCCAGTGGACCAGATGGCATACCAGCGATTGTTCTAAAGGCTTGTGCGCCCGAGTTGTCTCCTGTATTGACGCGCTTGTATCGCCTCTCATTTAGGACTGGTATAGTGCCCAAGTCCTGGAAGCTTGCCAACGTGCAACCCGTGCCCAAAAAGGGCAGTCGTGCCGATCCTGCCAACTATCGGCCGATTTCGGTAACCTCCATACTCTGCAAGATTATGGAGCGTGTATTGAACTCGCGCCTCATGGCATACCTGGAAGGTAACGATCTCCTCAGTGACCGACAGTACGGGTTTCGCCGCAAGCGGTCTACTGGGGACCTACTGGTTTATGCTACCCACTTGTGGGGCGAGGCCCTCGAGAAGAATGGGGAAGCGATTGCCGTTTCCTTAGATGTCTCGAAGGCCTTCGACAGGGTATGGCACGCTAGCCTATTGAGTAAGCTTCCAGCGTACGGCATTTCCCCTGGTCTGATTAACTGGGTAAAAGACTTCCTGAGTGAACGGTCTCTCCGAGTTGTTGTCGACGGATGCTCATCAGAGCCCATGACGATTAATGCCGGAGTTCCTCAGGGGTCTGTTCTCTCTGCAACTCTCTTCCTGTTGCATATCAACGATCTGCTGGTGCCCGGTATCTATGGGTATGCAGATGATAGCACAGTTGTAGAGAGATACCTGCCCAGTGCTCGGGCTAGTAAGGAGCTAATCCGGTCCGAAAGAGAGGCTATGGTAGAGCGAACGAATATCTCACTTCAGGCAGTCTCCAAGTGGGGTGAAGCCAATCTAGTGGGATTCAACGCCGCCAAAACACAAGCGTGTCTTTTCACTGCCAAAAGGAGCCCGTGCACCTTGGTTCCTACTTTTCGGAATTTATCCCTGGAGTACACCGACCGCCTTCAGCTCTTGGGGGTTGAAATTCCCTCAGACCTTAACTTTGGGCGGTTCATTGAGTCCAAAGCCAAGGTAGCTGCTAGGAAGCTGGGCGTTCTTGCAAAGGTCCGGCGGTACTTCACACCGGGACAGCTTTTAATGTTATACAAAGCACAGGTCCGTTCGTGTGTGGAGTACTGCAGTCACATATGGGCTGGTGCTGCAAAATGCCACCTGGCAGCTTTGGACTCGGTGGAAAGGCGTGCAAAGAGGCTAATTGGTGATCCAGATTTGGTTAAGTCCAACCTTCAAAGCCTTGAGCATAGGCGTAGGGTAGCCAGCCTTTCGGTGTTTTACAGGATGCATTTTGGAGAGTGTGCGCAGGAATTGCATGACTTGATTCCGCCATCGCAATTCTACCATCGGACATCCCGACGTACGGCGAATATTCACCCTTACGTTGTTGAAACCTCTACGGTCCGGACTAAGCGTTTCGCCTCGTCGTTTATACCACGTACGTCGAAGGACTGGAACAGTCTGCCTGCTGCGGTCTTCCCGTCCGATTATAATTTGGGTGTCTTCAAGGCTAGAGTGAATAGGCTCTTAATAAACTAGTGCGCCTCACCATCAAAGATTGCATCGCTACTTACCATCAGGTGGGATCGCAGTCAAGCACTAGTTTATCTTAATTAAAAAAAAAAAAAAAAAAAAAAATCAAACTAATATTTACAGCTGTGAATACGCCATTTTCGAACGGCTTGAACGAAAGATTAAACCAAACAATAGTAAATAAAATAAGATGTAAAATAAATGAGAAAAATAATAAGAGAACATGGACAACAGTAGCAAGAGAATGTGTACAGAAATATAATGAAACAGACCATTCTGTTACAGGTTTTGCACCAAAATATTTACTGGATGGTACAAATGTCAGTATTTTACCAAATGAAATTAAAACAATAGAAAAGGAAGACAAGTGGATTGCTGATAGAAGATTAGCATTAGAGAATACAATAAAATCTCACAAGTACAACAAGAAAATATTTGATAGAAATAGGAAAATACAAGAGTTCGAGATAGGAGACAGTGTATATGTAGAAAATGGAAATAGACTGAACAGGAAAAAATTAGACGAATTAAAAATAGGCCCTTTCAAGATAATAGAGAAAATATCGAACTCCATTTATAAGATTGACACTGGCAACAGAAAAACAGAATCAACTTTATTCCACATAACAAAATTACAACCTGTTACGGCAGAAGATGAAGTAGAAGAAAACGAATAGGTATAAAGATAGCTTGCAGGTGCATTGTTTGTATTATATTATTTAGAATTTTCGTTCCTATGGGGGGGAGATGTAATGAAATGACCTCCTTGGAAATGACATTTCATTTTTTTAATTTTTAAGCTGTGGATACGGGGTGACGTATCATTCAATGACAGATGAGGTTTAGATTATTTTGTGCATTTTATTGTTATAAAAACTTGTAGAGAGATAATTAAAGGGATATAATTGAGGAGGCGATATTATTAAACTTTAAATGTCGTTTCTTTGTTTTCAGGTGAGATAAAAGTGTAATTTTAGTTAAACGATAATTGTTATACCTACTGTAAAAGCATGATGAATAAAACAAATCTTTGTTTTCAGAGAAACAATTTGTGGTTTATTTCTAAAATCCTCAATAATATACCTTATATATATTTATCCACAATAACTCCTAATCACCCCTCCTAATAAGAAATTTATAAAAAAAACAATGCCTACAAAAGGCTTACCAACTTTAGCAACACTGTGCTGCACCTGTGCGTTTGGTTTTCCATGAAAATACCAACTTCCTATAATTCGACCAATGCTTATATTATGCAACGATAGCTTGAAGATTCATTAAAAATCGTGACCCCTAAGTTGGTTTACTAAATTTAGTAATTCAATAATATATTCTACAACTTTTACACAACGCCATCTAGTCCCAAACCAAGTAGAGCTTGTGGTATGGGTACTAGACAACTGATTTGACAGTGCTCTCTGAAAGTCATTAAATAGAATTTACATTACATTTCTTACATATTCTGTAGGACTAAAGCCCAAATCAGACCATTGATTCTTGGCAATCGTGTCCTCAGATGCCTCTGCACGAATTGCAACCTCATTCGAATATTTATTACGCGGAAGGTACCTATTGAAAATTAATCCCAAAAGTCATATTCAAAGCCAGTCCCATTCATTTGGTCTTATAAAGTTCAGAAGCTATAACAGTTATGGAATTTCAAACTCTAACCCCAAAAACAAGTATTCAAGTTGGGTAAAATTCATGAAGCGTTTGTTTGACAGACATTTGCATCCGAATCATTGAAATGCTCCGAAACATTGATATGTATCATTTGGAACATCGGCTCAGAAGATAGAAACCGAACACCCGAAACATCGGTTCACAAGAAACAAACGGAACATTTGAAACATCGACTCACAAGTCACAAACGTTATGAATCGTGATCTGTCAATTTGGGTCACACTAAGTTTTATTTAACTTTGATTTGAGAACAATCCAAAGCAGATGTTTCCAGTTCAGGTCGCTAATTATATTAAGTACACTATTTACGTTTTAATTTGAATTTCATAAAGACTGCTGGTCACCCAAAGTTTGTTTCAGTGTTCCAAACGATGCCTTTAAAACATTACTTGAAAAGAATCAAACACTTCAGGACAAATTGTATAAATATTTTATTCACTTTGATCAACACAATTTCATACTTATTGTTCTATTAACAATCATTTACAAATACACAGATTAGTCGGACATGTTTTCTGTTCAACAACTCAAAGCAGACTGACTCTGCCTAACATGACAGTTACAAACTCGATGTTTCCCTACCATAAACTTTCACAAACACTCGGTCGCCTAACCGACCAATCAGAGCAAAGTAAACAGTACGTAACATCAATTGACTAACTAATATACTTTAGGGTTTATCTAATAATTAACTGCAAGTAAATATTTCATTTTAACAATTATGATATATTTATATAAAACAAATGCATAAAGTCTAATATTATAAATTATTACTTAATGTCTACAACGAATGCCTAAAGTTCATGAACTACTAGCGCCATCTATCGCTTGTCATTGGAAGTTGAACTATTTATGAATATTTTCTTTAAAAATCATTACATTCGGCCATCCGACATCGTGCGATCTCCTGACGCACGATTACAATTAAAATGATAGGATATTTTCATTAAAATTATGAAACTTAATTCCAGTTGGACCAGGAACTGAGTCTTACATTCAAAATCATTACATTCGGCTTAGTCTTGATTATTTGCTTTATCGTCACGTCATATGTTTATAACATTCATCACACAAAGAATAGTGTATATTTTTTTTTTTTTTGTCAAAGGCTTTTCTATATATCCGAGATCATATAAGGTCGGAGGAAGGTATATATTATGAATGTTATTCCTCAGTTTGCCAAAACCGCTAATTCCAGTAATTTTATACTTAAAACTTTTTGTTTTTTTTTGTTTTCAATGGATCTATGGATTTTAAAATGAGGCAAATTCAATTTTACCCTCATAATTGCAGTCAGATCTACTAATCTTTATTAAACCACCTATGCTGTAGGTAGTAGGGATTTTACTGGTAACGAAAGTATCTTTTTGCTAGTCTAACCCAAATATTGGTGCTCACCTCATATCTTAAACTTTTTAACGTATTTTACTTCGTAATGTTTATCATTTAAAGTATCTCTGATCCTAGTAGTTTTGTGGTAGTCTCATATGTTTCATTGGTGTTCGTCATAGTCAGTAATCATTTTATTTTGCTAGGGGATTTAAAATAGTGTTTATACATTTTAGCAAAACCGCGGTAACCTAAGACAAGATATAGCGTTAGGAACAAGGTCAACACCATGACTATCGCAAAAGCTCTTGATAGTGGGTAAAGTATCTAAAAGAAATCCATGATTGCACTATTATTCAAGATATTAAACTACTGTCTGAACTACTGTTAAACTCTCTACTGATATTAAGGTATAATTGATCAGCTTTTTGTTCGAAAGTATAGTCTTCATTATTTACGCACACTCAACTCATTTCATGTCATTAAGTTTTTTATCGGGTTCAGCCATAAGAATTTGAAATCTAGGTCCGATTCATTAAAACCCAAGCAAATGCTGGCGTTTGTTCTCTCATTGTCTTTCTATTGTGTCCCTAGTCACAGTATTCGAAAAGTTGATATTTATATTGTTGATAATCAATTCTGGTCTCAATACTACACTTCTGGACACATCTATTGGCCCACCTTAGAGTTTAGGTTTCGATGGCCCCTACCGAAATATGATTGCTAGATTGAACAAAAACTGTTGATGCAGTTTTAAACCTGATACATTTTACCATCTTTTTCGATCGTATTGTTTTAAATTTGAATTCAGAATACCATACGACATGGAGCTACGCCTAACAAGTCGGATATGCGCCTTGTTAAAGGCAATTGATTTTTGAATAAAAAACATGTTTTATCAAATAAAGGTTTAATTTAATAACGCGTGTTGCCTCCATGGGCATCTACCACAGCTCTCATACGATTAGGCATAGAGTTTATCAACCGCTCTATGAAATTTTGAGGGATCATCTCCCATTCCTCTTCTATGGCAGTTTTCAACTCCTGCATCGTCTGGGCAACTGGCTGACGAGCCCTAACACGTCTTTTTAGCTCGTTCCACATGTGCTCAATGGGGTTCATGTCTGGGCTTCTGGCTGGCCAGTCCATAACTGTGATGTTCACATCCCGAAGATATTCCCTGACGATGCCGGCCCCATGGGCTCTTGCATTATCATGCATAAAAAGGAAATTTGGGCCCACATAGTCCGCGTATGGTATCACGTGAGGTTCTAAGCACTCACGAATGTACCTTTCAGCATTTAATGTTGGCAGCCGTGGTCCTGTAACAACCTCAAGTTGAGTTTTGCCGCTCGCGGATATACCGCTCCAGACAGTCCATGAGCCACCGCCATAAGCAACCCTCTCTTCCAAGCAGCATTGTGCGAAACGCTCTCCCTTACGTCGGTAGACCTTCTTCCTTCCATCATTGCCATGTAACACAATTTTAGACTCATCAGAAAAGAGTACACGACTCTAATCTTGCTGTGTCCAATTTAAATGACTGCGTGCGAAATGAAGGCGCGCTGTTCGGTGGGCTCGCGTTAGTTTGGGCCCATTAGCTGGCTTGTGTGGTACCATATCGCGTTCTTTTAACCTTCTCCGAACAGTTCGAGCGCTCACAGATACTCCGTGGAAGTCGCGAAGTTGGTTTTGTATCTCAATGGAGGTAAAGTGACGATTTCTGAAGCTGGTCGTCACGATGAATCGATCCTGCCTTTCAGTTGTGACCCGAGATCGTGACCTTCCTTGGCGACGAACAAAGCCGCTAGTCTCTAGGTACCTCCGATAAACATTTCGGACCGCAGATCGACTTAAATTAAGTTGAGCACTCACGTTTCTTTGGCTGTGTCCGGCCTGAATAAGTGCCACAGCTTGGGCGGCGACTTCAGGTGAAGTATCCATAGATTATTGATAGAACCTCACCTTAATGTTAAGAATAAGTAATGTTTGTTGCAAAACCAAAGATATCAATCACTTTTTCAAGAATTAAATCCAAGTAAACCAATAAAACCAAGTTTTCTTAGTATTCGATTGTTTGATATCAACAAACAGGCTCCAAATTGTCTTTTGTTTCTTTAAATTCTGTGTCCGAAATTCAAAAAAAGACTATTGAATGAAATTGTGAATGTGCCAGGTTCAAAACTGCATAAAAACTTTTTGCTCGACCTAATATAAAATTTTAGCTAGGACCAAACGAAACTGAAAATACAAGGTGGGCCAATAGATGTGTCCAGAAGTGTATAAACAGAAACAGAGGATTCGTCTTAATTTCTGTAGAAAACATGGTATTACGGCTTAAGGTATCGACATACGCGTCCTAGATCTTACACTCTCAATGGTCAAACGAAACTCACTAATCTGTAGCCACCATGTTGCAATATGTTGTGTGGCGTCTCGTTTAGTCAGAGTTCATTACATTCATTATTTGAAAGCATAATATAAAATAGAAATTTAAGCATTTAGAATAAAAGTGATTCTTCAGCTAGAGGGTCTAAGGGCTTAATTGTACTAATATATCTCCTAAATCTAAGGTCCCAGCATATGTGCGCATTTTCGTATCAAGTAAAGGTTCTAATAATGAAGTTCGGATCGCACTGTTTGTCAAATTTTATTTTAATTTGAAATCCTGAAATTGATCCTCTACTCTAGTGTATGGATTTTCAATCTATCTTCCCTTAACCGAATAAATTACGATGTAATATTTAGTTCTATTTAAATCATTCATTGTTTCATAATCATTCAATCTATCTTCCCTTAACCGAATAAATTACGATTTAATATTTAGCTCTATTTAAATCATTTATTGTTTCATAATCATCTTAGGAACCGGCTTCGATTTCAGTCCCGACGACGAGAACTAGTTATGGTCATGGAATAGTAATATTTTTATCCTACTTGTAAAATAAATATCACTGTGTTCTCTATCTATGGAATCAGTCTCTGCTACAGTATGCACACGTCACAGGAATTGAAGACGTGTAATAAATTCATTTGCTCGTCTACAATTTAATGCTTTGACTCAATTCCTAATAGATTTATCATAAATACCGTGTTTTTTAAATTCTATCTACAGCTCTTTTACTTATATGCATCCGTTTATAAGCATTAATTTCTCGTAATCATATTCACATAAGCAATACCTTAAGTATTACCAGCTAACATTTTTGCTTGAAACTGACCATAATTCTGCTCATTAGAAAAAATCATTTTAGTTTGGTTTACCACTTCGTCACTAAATACTAACTTACAAAACTTGGCAAGGTTTCGTAAATTTTCTATTTTCTCTTGGTAACACTAGCAAATTTTTGAGCCAAAATCTATAGTCAGTTTCTGATTCTACTTGCTTAATACAAATCAATTCTATTTACTGTTTCTAATCAAACTTAAATACTCTCAAAATTTACAGAAGTGACGGAACTTCCGTATCACAATGTTCCAATGGATATGTTCAAACCTCGATACTTGTAACGCTTTCCTCCTTGAAAAATCATCCAACCACTTTCTTAGACCAACATGAGGTACCCCTTTGCTTCTTGCATCGTGGTGGTGTATTACTCCTTCCAGATCGTCTCTTTGCACCATTTTTCTTCAAGTTTGTACTGTTTGAACCAGGAGCTATCCATTTGTTCAATTAGACTAGCAATTTTTCTTCTGTAGTTCTGTCGGAATCCAAGTCCTCAAAAATAAGAAATCAGTGTTTAAAACATTTACATGAAATAGTAACTTGTATCATTAATTTGAAACTCTTTTTTAAGAATCAAATCAGTGTAAAAATATGCTTTAAATTCAATTTATCTATACCTATAATATCTTCAAAAACTATAACAGAATGTTCAAATCTGATCCAATAAACAGTTCGAAAATAATATGAATAAACTTAATAAATTATTCAATTCGTTTACGTCTTCATTAAGCCAAAATAGTCAAACTAAAATCACATTAATAGGTAAATTCATACGTTACTTACGCTCTTGAGGATAATTTCATCTGCACCGGGCACACTTAACCCGAATCTTAATTGGCTCATCTGGCCAAATCAAATGGCCCACTTGGCCTTCTCGACTGACCCACTTGGCCTCAAATGGCCCACTTAGTCTCAAATGGCTCACTTGGCCTCAAATGGCCCACTCGGCCTCAAATGGCCCACTTGGCCTCAAATGGCCCACTTGGCCTCAAATGGCCCACTTGGCCTCAAATGGCCCACTTGGCCTCAAATGGCCAACTCGACCCCAAATGGCCCACCCGGCCTCGTCAAAGGCACGCTTAGCACAGCGACCGGCCCACGCTGAAAACCAGCGCTGTGAGCTCAACGCATTATGCGTGAGGCCGCAGCTTTATGCTGAGCGTTCGGCCGTTTTGCGCGGAGGAGACGCATATCCTCCCTATTAGTTATTATTGATATTTTGTTATGTTACCTACTTTTAAGATTGCGTCTTTAACGCGTAAATAAACTGTTTTTCTTTCTTCTTTCTTTCTTCTTTCTTAGCTTCATCAAAGGCACGCTTGGCTTCATCAAAGGCACGCTTGGCTTCATCAAAGGCACACTTAACTTCATCAAAGGCACGTTTGGCCTCATCAAAATCACGCTTGGCCTCATCAAAGACACTCTTGGCCTCATCAAATCACTATTCTAAAGTGTAGATCTCATTTATCATTTACCATTTATCATTTATCATTAATTGTCGTTTAACATTTATATATAAATAAATTTATCATTTATCACTGATCACTTATCACTTATCACTGATCACTTATCACTTATCACTGATCACTTATCATTTATCACTGATCACTGACCACTGACCACTAACCACTGATCACTTATCACTGATCACCTATTACTGATCACTTATCACTTATCACTCATCATTTATCATTCATTATATATCATTTATCATTCATTATATATCATTTATCATTATTGTGACATACTCATAAGGGCTACAACATGTTTTTACAACTATACGTCGAAACGAAAGGGAGATTATCGTACCACACAAAGTAATCCGAGGCCACAATGACAATTATCGCTATGGGAAATAGGTAAATTTTACATTATACGAATTCGATGAAATTAAATAAAGTAAAAGTAACCCAATAGAAACTAAAATGAATCACCAGCATTTAAGAGGTGTTTAGGCTTAACTGTCAACGTTCGATTACGAACATGACGCGCATATCAGCACCACTCAGTTCACACATTTGACGGGAATCGAATGATTCAATACACGAGCCTGTCATCATCAGTGAGAAATTTGGGCGAGTATGATACTGGTCTAAAATACTTGGCACACTTGGCTAAAAAAAATAAATCTCGAGCTCACTTAGCTTCAATTTAGGCACACATAACCTCTTGTCTGAAGTAACACTAGCGCACATGGGAAAAAGAAAAAAATATATCTCGAGCTCATTTAGCTTCAATTAAGGCACACATAACCTCTTGTCTGAAGTAACACTAGCACACATGGGAAAAAGAAAAAAAATATTTCGAGCTCATTTAGCTTCAATTTAGGCACATAACTTTTTGGCTTAAAGTAACACTTGCACACTTTGGTAAGAAAAAATATCTCGAGCTTACTTAGCTTCAATTTAGGCACATATAACCTCTTGTCTAAAATCACACTAGTACACTGGTGAACAGGTCATAGTTCACCCCCTAACGTAATCTGATGAACATACATAGTCCACCCTTAACATAATCCGATGAACATACATAGTTCACCCCCTAACATAATCCGATGAACATACATAGTTCACCCCCTAACATAATCCGATGAACATACATAGTTCACCCCCTAACATAATCCGATGAACATACATAGTTCACCCCCTAACATAATCCGATGAACATACATAGTTCACCCCCTAACATAATCCGATGAACATACTTAGTTCACCCCCTAACATAATTCAATGAACATACATCGTTCACTCATATCATGTCTCGATATAAAATATTTAAAATCAATACGATACTTTATCATTAGATAGAGATTTAAAAATCAGCGCTACGATGTATTAACAATTACCCTGTATATTTCATGTGTTATTATATAATGTGTCATATTTAGATAATGCGTGATCGTAATGCAGTATATATTGTCGATGTGAGCAGTAAAACAAAGAAATCAAAACGCTACCAGAGTGTAGCTCTGGCTCTCTCTCTCAATTTGTTTATCTAACACATATTAATCGTCTGTTAAGATGAACGTTATCGGAGTGTAGCCCCGACCAAACGCTTATACAAGAAATAGTACACAAAATGTATATTATCTAAAAATTTTGTAGGTAATATCGAGATTATTTGTCTGCTGACAGTTTTAATATGAATAGTTGATAGATTAACGACTATGTATCTATGTGATACATAAATTACCATTGGTGGGCGTTGAAGCAACATCCCAACAGACAAAATTTCTCGATAAACGTTATAATATTTGTTCAAACATACCTTTTTGTCTGGTCAATCCCACTTCTGAAATGTGATGAATCAAACACTTCAGGACAAATTGTATAAATATTTTATTCACTTTGATCAACACAATTTCATACTTATTGTTCTATTAACAATCATTTACAAATACACAGATTAGTCGGACATATTTTCTGTTCAACAACTCAAAGCAGACTGACTCTGTCCAAAATGACAGTTACCAACTCAATGTTTCCCTACCACAAACTTTCACAAACACTCGGTCGACTAACCGACCAATCAGAGCAAAGTAAAGAGTACGTAACATCAATTGACTAACTAATATACATTAGAGTTTATCTAATAATTAACTGCAAGTAAATATTTCATTTTAACAATTATGATATATTTATACAAAACAAATCCATAATGTCTAATATTATAAACTATTACTTAATGTCTACAACGAATGCCCAAAGTTCATGTAACTACTAGCGCCATCTATCGCTTATCATTGGAAGTTGAACGATTTATGAATATTTTCTTTAAAAATCATTACAAGCAGGACATTTATTGCCTGCTAGCTTTTGCCCGCGGTTTCGCCCGCGTGCATAGGATGTGGCCGGTATCGCTCAGGATTGAAGCGAGTTTCTGTGAAAACAATAAAAAAGGAGAGGCAATCGGACCAGTGTTTTCTGAGATTAACTTCTAAAACCTTAATATATGTATATAATTTTAAAGTGAGCGTGCGACGATCTTTCCTCATTCAATAACCGTGATTTCATAGTGCTGCGCTCGCTCAGCTTATTCTCGCTATACTATAGCCATTTGCGTTTTTAGATTATTCTGTGTGTATCTCACAATAACTTATATTATTTTTCCATTACTAGAAAATCATACGTTGTGCTAAAATGCGATTAGATTTGCATTTCAACCACAGAGTACTTTCAACGGCAGAGATCATTATTATTATTTTGTAATAAATAATGAGTAAGTAACAGTAAGTTTCATGTATTTTGAATAGATTATCTGATTGTCCATTTTTCACATCCCTTGTAAATTATTTTTTGGTTCATACCGAGCCACTGCGCCAGTAAATCGGTGCTAGCATATTATATTTTATGTAAGTGCTACTCGCTAGATTGGGCGTACCGAGCACTAGCTTCAGTCGATTCAGGTGTGATGTATACTGTACAGTGTACACCTTGATCATTATAATAAATAAATAGATAAACAAATTACGCTGTGTTGAGCGAAGCGCGTAGGAGCCATTACATTCATGGCGCTTGGGAACTTTTGGTCGCGAAAGGGGTATCCTCTGGAGGTTGTCTTAGCGTTGCATATTATAATAGTTCAGAGTTGGTAACGGAATCGATTCCAACATGTTTTGCATTCTGCCGTCCTCTGGCTGAGGGGCGGCTAGGTTACTTAGAAAACAAAGCACTTGGCTGCTTTTTAGTTGGAGGACGGCAGCATTGTTATTTCTTCCCAAAAATATTTTAAAGGTTCACAAGTTGGACACTACCGACCCTAAGTACAACAAAGGTCACGGCAGATCATAGTGGGCGTTAGCCTATCAGCACACAGCTGGGTGCGGGAGCAAAATAGCTCCTTAGTCACCCGGATGGTCCGGTGACCATGTAGTTCTAGTAGACAACCAGGAACCATAACAAGCTTATAACTTTGTGATTTTACATGATAGTTGTGAAATTTAGTACATTGATTCTTTACATTTCGCATATGCAGGAACAGGTGTTGTGTATGGCTTTTCTGTTTAAAGTGATTTTACATGTCTACTATCATTGTCAATTTAACTGAAACCAGGTTAAATGGCGAATCAGTAGTATATAGTAAGCCTAATAATAATATTTTATTTCATCACCAGAGTATAAATCGCTTTGCTGGCAAAATTCTAGATGTGGAAATGTTAATAGATGAACATTTATCTTGTTTCCGCGAAACGGCTTTTAATTAAAAGAGAGCATTGGAAGAAGTAGGTAGGTACTGAGTAAACATAGTGAGCCAGCTGACCCGGCGAACAATTAATGTGTGGTATATCATTCGATATAGTCAACTAGTTGTGGTGGGGCAGGGCCTAAGTAATATGTCAATATCAGGTTGTACACAATTTTAATATATAAATTATGGAAATGTGTTAAACATTGTTTAGATGATCGCCTATATGATTTGCCATGGGTAACAAATGTGAAGAATATAAAATTACATATTATCCATTTGAACACAAGTAGTTGCCAAATACATAGTTTAATATATTGAAATAGTTGAAATAGTTTTTGAGAAATTACACAAGAGGAAATCAACGAAATCAATGTAATCACTATCCAAATGAACTAATACTCTTGAGTATACTAAAGAATGTGTAGAAAGTTTCAGTAGGAACCTATTTTTTTTTACTATTATACGTGCCTTGCATATAGTATTTATAGGCATCAACGCTGTATTGGATCTAGTTGAAACAAATAATAAATAGTACTGATAGTTGAATAAGCAAGGTAGAATAAAAACATATTTATCAAAATATGGTTGGCAACTGTCGAAACTGTCGAGTCCAAATATTACCCTAATGCATCTTTGCTGTTGATTAAATGTTATTTTATATTTTTGAAGTGATGTGGGTACCAGGGATTAGCTGAATCCCATTATTTTAGTTCTTGTCCAACTAGAGAACTAGTTTAAAATTTGTATTTGCTCTTGGTTTAAAAATACACACTGTGTACTTTCAAGGGAATTGACACACACAATTTATTTTTTATTTTTAAATATACCTACACTGGTGAAAAGTTGTGACTACAAGTCGGATAAAGTTTGAGTCTTTGAGATGAAAACTTAGCCTTAACCTACAAGCGGTGACATAACAGTGTCGTGTCACTGTAGGCGTATGTAGCTCTTTGCTGAGCCGACTAACTGTTCCGAGGCGTTTTGATGTTCCGAAGGATTGAACATCAGTAATGTTTTAAAGGCATCGTTTGGAACAGTGAAACAAACTTTGGGTGACCAGCAGCCTTTATGAAATTCAAATTAAAACGTAAATAGTGTACTTAATATAATTAGCGACCTGAACTGGAAACATCTGCTTTGGATTGTTCTCAAATCAAAGTTAAATAAAACTTAGTGTGACGCAAATTGACAGATCACGATTCATAACGTTTGTGACTTGTGAGTCGATGTTTCAAATGTTCCGTTTGTTTCTTGTGAACCGATGTTTCGGGTGTTCGGTTTCTATCTTCTGAGCCGATGTTCCAAATGATACATATCAATGTTTCGGAGCATTTCAATGATTCGGATGCAAATATCTGTCAAACAAACGCTTCATGAATTTTACCCAACTTGAATACTTGTTTTTGGGGTTAGAGTTTGAAATTCCATAACTGTTATAGCTTCTGAACTTTATAAGACCAAATGAATGGGACTGGCTTTGAATATGACTTTTGGGATTAATTTTCAGTAGGTACCTTCCGCGTAATAAATATTCGAATGAGGTTGCAATTCGTGCAGATGCATCTGAAGACACGATTGCCAAGAATCAATGGTCTGATTTGGGCTTTAGTCCTACAGAATATGTAAGAAATGTAATGTAAATTCTATTTAATGACTTTCAGAGAGCACTGTCAAATCAGTTGTCTAGTACCCATACCACAAGCTCTACTTGGTTTGGGACTAGATGGCGTTGTGTAAAAGTTGTAGAATATAATTCGACGGGTTCCGGGCTAATTGCATTAAGCGACACTCTGAGCGATATAGACTTTTATACATATTTGGAATCAGCGAATTTTTCTGCGTTATTTGAGCTGGGTTTGGTGACGATCGGAGCACTTTTTTGTCGCTTAATACAACCACATTTTTTGGGCCCATTTTGGACTGCAAAGTATGAAGCGACACAAAATATTGACAAATTTAGGAACTGTCTACTTAAGCTCACTACCAAATACCAGACAGTCGTTTAAACTTTTTTTCCTGTAGCTACAATTTACATGCAACGCACGTTAAATCAATTAGCCTGACTTTATAAATATATAGAAATGTCGCTTCATACAATTAGCCTCTTTGTTAAATTCTTATCCAGTGTCGCTTAATGCAATTAGCTTTACCGTGTAAATATACAAGAATGTCGTTTAATACATTTAGCCTCTTTGTTAAATTCATACCCAGTGTCGATCCATACATTTAACTCTGTACATGAAATGTTAGATGTTGTCCTTTCAACCATTTAGCTTGCAGTAGATAATGATTATGTCGGTCGCATGAACTATTAGGATTTCATCAGTAAACATTTAAAGGTTATGGTTAAACCTATTTTTCTTATTCAATATTTGATTTGCAAGGTCGTTTCAGTTAATAACAAAATTGAAGTTCTAGTACTTCAAACAGTTTACCATAAATGGAATAGAAACAACTCAATGCAAAATATAAATCAAAGCTTCCTATCACTAAAGCAAAATATAATGACCTTTTTTTTATGGTGGGAAAAATCATGTATTGACATCCCCCGCCCTTGGGCGGAGCGGGAGATAGTGTTTTTTTTTTTTTTTTTAATTGAGATAAACTAGTGCTTGACTGCGATCCCACCTGATGGTAAGTAGCGATGCAATCTTTGATGGTGAGGCGCACTAGTTTATTAAGAGCCTATTCACTCTAGCCTTGAAGACACCCAAATTATAATCGGACGGGAAGACCGCAGCAGGCAGACTGTTCCAGTCCTTCGACGTACGCGGTATAAACGACGAGGCGAAACGCTTAGTCCGGATCGTAGAGGTTTCAACAACGTAAGGGTGAATATTCGCCGTACGTCGGGTTGTCCGATGGTAGAATTGCGATGGCGGAATCAAGTCATGCAATTCCTGCGCACACTCTCCAAAATGCATCCTGTAAAACACCGAAAGGCTGGCTACCCTACGCCTATGCTCAAGGCTTTGAAGGTTGGACTTAACCAAATCTGGATCACCAATTAGCCTCTTTGCACGCCTTTCCACCGAGTCCAAAGCTGCCAGGTGGCATTTTGCAGCACCAGCCCATATGTGACTGCAGTACTCCACACACGAACGGACCTGTGCTTTGTATAACATTAAAAGCTGTCCCGGTGTGAAGTACCGCCGGACCTTTGCAAGAACGCCCAGCTTCCTAGCAGCTACCTTGGCTTTGGACTCAATGAACCGCCCAAAGTTAAGGTCTGAGGGAATTTCAACCCCCAAGAGCTGAAGGCGGTCGGTGTACTCCAGGGATAAATTCCGAAAAGTAGGAACCAAGGTGCACGGGCTCCTTTTGGCAGTGAAGAGACACGCTTGTGTTTTGGCGGCGTTGAATCCCACTAGATTGGCTTCACCCCACTTGGAGACTGCCTGAAGTGAGATATTCGTTCGCTGTACCATAGCCTCTCTACTGTCAGACTCTTACTGACTAAAAGACCCACCCCGTTCCTTCTAGCCTTCATACTTTCCTTTTGGATAACCCTGGCCCCAGTAGGCTTCGACCCGGCTGGGTCCCTGCTGTTGCTGACGCGCAGCGCGCGCCGTCGACGACTTGGGCTTGGTCCGGACAGTTACCGGACGGCCGGACAGTGAGCTACCCATTGCTCACTGTCCGCAAGCCCGCGTCTACGTTGGCCGGAAATCGGGATCAGAATCCCGGCGACGGCGGTGGCGATAACGCCGTTGCCTGATGCGTTCGCCCTCCTTCTTTGCGAGCATTACTGCTTCGCAGAAGTCGGCGACCGCCTGCCACTCCTCCTCGCTCCGGACCATGGCCTCAACCAAGGCCCGGCGCGAGAGGTCTCCGCCGCCGATCGCCCCCACGAGGGCACGGCGATGCTCTGCCCAAGCAGGGCACACATCGACTGTGTGCTCCACCGTGTCCTTCGGGCGTTTCGCACAGTGGCGACACCCGGGCGTCACTTCCGCATGAATCGAGTGCAGGAAACTCCCGAACGAACCATGTCCGGTGAGTACCTGCGTCATACGGAAGGTAAGGACGGCGTGAGGTCTTTCCAGCCACGCCTCAAAGAGGGGACTTACCGAAAATATAATGACCTGGAAAAGCTATGTGACACTGGCGCTATCTCAAGAATATTTCATTCAGAATATATCAACCTCCATCCAGCAATACTGGCAAAGATACACTGATCGATACTGATATTGAAGACGAAACAGACCTGCCAGATTAAGCAATTTTCATTATGTCTAATGGGAAAATAACAAGTGTTTAAGTATAAAGAAGAAAATTAATTAGAAAGTATTAGTAAGAAGGAAAAGAATGGTTGAATTTTAACTAAGATGTTATTTTTAATAATTTTGATTATTATTTTTGGTTACTGTAGTTAACTACAATTTATTATTGTGATAGGAGATTACAATTATTTTTGTTATTGAAGAAAAACTAGGGATAGTATCTATAACAAGTAAGAAAACTTCTAAACTTTTTTTTAACGACAGATGTTTTTGATTTTGATTACTGAGAAAGTTAGAAAAAAATAATAGAAGAAAATATGTAAAAAAAATGAAAACCAAAGAAACACTCTTAATATTTTTTTTTTTTTGATTATTTTTAAAAGAAATTATTTTATAGAGAAACCTTTTTTTTGTAATTTAAGAGATTTTTCTTTTATCTTATAAAAAGTAGTACATACTTTTTAAAAAACAAAAGAAAAATCTCAAAAAGAAGTTCTTATACCAGGTGTAAGGGACAGCCCTCCACAAACTCTAAGGGCTTGCTCAGTAGACGAAACTGAACAACCTTCCACAAGATCTTTTTCCAGGAAAACAAAAAAAAAAATCGGCCTCGCCATACAAATTGTCCAATCAAGTTTATCATTTTGTATGACGAGGCCGATTTCTTTTTTCGTTTCCTGAAAAAAAAAATTGTGGAAGGTTGTTCAGTTTCGTCTACTGAGCAAACCCTGGAAGTTTGTGGAGGGCTGTCCCTTACACCTTTTATACATAAACGTTAAATTTTAAGAATTAAGAAGAATGAGAATAATTATTTCACTTAATAAGACTGTAGGCTACGTAATATAAAGACTGTTTAACTTCTGATTCCTATACAGTTGTATATATAACTTTAATTGTTTCCTTGGTAAGCTAAGAAGTTACTGCTGTTCCTAAGTGATGGTCATTTTAAATAAAAAACTTATCTTTAAACATTTTACTGTGTTTTTTATTTCTCATTTTATAATTATTACAAGATAGGTAGGTACACCCTATGTATGTAACTTTTAATTTATCAGTGTTTTAACCGCCAATTTCTGCAAACTTCATTAATCAAGTATGATTACAAACAATTTGTCTAAAAAAAATCAGTCCCATAAACTAATTAGCCAAACATTAATAAGTTTAAGATATGGTATTTAAATCAATTAGCTTAGGTTTGAAATATGGCCAACTCTTTGATTAAACCACTTAGCTTAGAGCTATTATTTGCATGTCTAGGCGGTTAAGTCATTTAGCTTGGAACAAGAAGTAATAAACCTAGGCGGTTAAGTCATTTAGCTTGGAACAAGAAGTATTATACCTAGGCGGTTAAGTCATTTAGCTTGGAACAAGAAGTATTAAATCTAGGCGGTATAGTCATTTAGCTTGGAATAAGAAAAAGTAAAATATAGGTCATTTTGTATGAAGCGACATTTATCTTCGTTAAAAATAGGAATATTAGAAATAAAAATGAATTCGATTATGGGGAATATGTTATAAAAACAGTAATATCCTTCTTTTTAAAAAAATAATGCTATTTACTAAAGTTACATTTTTTTTTCTAAAAATCGAAACTTTAAACTGCTCTGGTGTAAAGTTTCAAAAATGTCGGTTAATACAAATAGCCCGGAACCCGTCGAATTATTATTGAATTACTAAATTTAGTAAACCAACTTAGGGGTCACGATTTTTAATGGATCTTCAAGCTATCGTTGCATAATATAAGTATTGGTCGAATTATAGGAAGTTGGTATTTTCATGGAAAACCAAACGCACAGGTGCAGCACAGTGTTGCTAAAGTTGGTAAGCCTTTTGTAGGCATTGTTTTTTTTATAATTTTATAAATTTCTTATTAGGAGAGGTGATTAAGAGTTATTGTGGATAAATATATAGCAAGAACTTGTTCACTAGAGATATGGTGAGATGATTTAGCATTCGTTACTATTAAACTATCTCATGAATGATAAGGTCATTAGAATATTTTATGTCCATGAATATTTTGATTACCAAAGGGTATTTTTAGAAAAGCGTACCTAACTTCCCACATCTAAAAATATGTTAATGAAATACCTAAGTGATTGACGTGAAACCTATTCTTGTGTTAAGAGAAACCAGTCTCTACTGTATTTGTCTTGAATATTTTAGGAGTGGTGGTATTTACGGCATAGTTCATAGTTGGTAATTTTTAATGAATGAAATAAAATGGAGACGAAACTACTTCATAGTTCGTGATCATGTATTTTGATTATTTATTGCATCGTTTGTAGTTTTAATAAAAACTAATTAGAGCCGAAAGAGTAAATTAAATAATATGTACCATATGTACGTTTTAGTCGGGGCAGTGATTATAAGTCATTGTTGGTCAGTCATTGAACGAATTTCAATTTAGATGTCATAAACATAGGTGAAAATTAATCATTGATGCCATTGTTTGTGACATTCACTTGAAACTTATCATGTACCTAGCCTGAGTGGCCGGGTATTGACCGAAAATTGTACAGAATAATTGAGGTGCCTGTTCAGGACAATTTAGGGCCAAGCGCCCGAAAAGTGCCATAAAACAGTGATTTTCTGAGGCCTACTCCTCCGTAACGGCTAGGTCAATAGGTTTGAAAAAAATATATGTTTATTATAGATTCATGAACAATAATATCAACATTTGATTTTTTCGTGCAATTAATACTTTTGTCAAAAAAAAATATTTAGCAATTTCGCAACTTTTCGCAACTTTTCCCTACTCCTTCGAAACGGCTTGGACCTTTAGAAACATTTTTACACATAAAAATTGGTGGTTAAATAATTCTTCAATGTGAACATTGCATACGTAAATCAATCAATATCTCGCAGAGAAAATGGATTTAAAGCGTTTTTCCGGGCGCTGCTGGCCGCAAATAAATGCACAGATTTGCGTACTGTCGCCTAGGCGAGTGCGCGAGTTGCGTTCACATAATTTCGACCAGATGGTTCAAGGAACTATACGCCTTAAGGAGCCTGTTCAGGACAAACCAGGAACATATTGGCTTTAGCAGGCAATTGTTTATTTACTAATGTTTGTTTCTATTTACAGCAGGACATTTGAGGAACCTGTCTGTTTACTTTAGAGACAGGACATTTGAAGAGCCTGTTTGTGTTTTTTATTAGAGACAGGACACTTTAGGGGCCTGTGTGTAACTAATTTTTATTTTTCATTGCAGACAGGGCATTTGAGGAGCCTGTTTGTTTTTTATTAGAGACAGGACACTTTAGGGGCCTGTGTGTTACTAATGTTTATTTTTCATTGCAGGCAGGACATTTGAGGTGCCTGTTTGTTTTTATTAGAGACAGGACATGTTAAGGGCCTGTGTGTTACTAATGTTTATTTTTCATTGCAGGCAGGACATTTGAGGGGCCTGTTTGTTTTTTATTTAGAGACAGGACATTTTAAGGGCCTGTGTGTTACTAATGTTTATTTTTCATTACAGACAGGACATTTGAAGGGCCTGTGTGTTACTAATGTTTATTTTTCATTACAGACAGGACATTTGAGGGGCCTGTATGTTTTTATTAGAGACAGGACATGTTAAGGGCCTGTGTGTTACTAATGATTATTGTTCATTGCAGGCAGGACATTTGAGGGGCCTGTTTATTTTTCATTACAGACAGGACATTTGAAGGGCCTGTGTGTTACTAATGTTTATTTTTCATTACAGACAGGACATTTGAGGGGCCTGTATGTTTTTCATTAGAGGCAGGACATTAGAGGAGCCTGTATGTTTTTCATTAGAGGCAGGACATTTGAGGAGCCTGTATGTTTTTATTAGAGACAGGACATGTTAAGGGCCTGTTTGTTTTTTATTTAGAGACAGGACATTTTAAGGGCCTGTGTGTTACTAATGTTTATTTTTCATTACAGACAGGACATTTGAAGGGCTTGTGTGTTACTAATGTTTATTTTTCATTACAGACAGGACATTTGAGGGGCCTGTATGTTTTAAATTAGAGACAGGACAATTGAGGGGCCTGTAAGTTTTTAATTAGAGACAGGACATTTGAGGGGCCTGTGTGTTTTTGATTAGAGACAGGACATTTGAGGGGCCTGTATGTTTTTGATTAGAGACAGGACATTTGAGGGGCCTGTATGTTTTCGATTAGAGACAGGAAATTTGAGGGGCCTGTATGTTTTTGATTAGAGACAGGACATTTGAGGGGCCTGTATGTTTTTGATTAGAGACAGGACATTTGAGGGGCCTATATGTTTTTCATTAGAGACAGGACATTTGAGGGGCCTGTATGTTTTTGATTAGAGACAGGACATTTGAGGGGCCTGTATGTTTTTGATTAGAGACAGGACATTTGAGGGGCCTGTATGTCTTTCATTAGAGGCAGGACATTTTAGAGGCCTGTTTTTGAAAGATTGTATAATAAATAAGATGACAATTTATAAGAATGAGCTGTCACTGATACATCTGCACTTTCAAGTGCCATTGTTTATATTTTAAGAAACATGTTTAACAAATCATAATTGGCAGATTGACAATTGTTTAGTTTTGTTTTTTGTGTAACAATTGCATACAACTATGTATATAAGTTTTGTTTTGTATCAATGTACGATTGCTGTTTTGTTTGCTACATTAATTTTAATACCAATGTTTAGCTATGGGTAAAAATGTCTAAGCTAATATAAACGTTATTTCTTTCTCAGGTGCCATTGCTCATATTTGTAAGAGACATGTTGATGGAAAAATCGTAATTGACAGAATGACAATTCTTTAGTTTTGTTGCTACGTGAAACAATTTGTGTACAATTAATAAAGTTTTGTTCCCAGATATAACCAGCGATGCACGACTGATCTAAGGTTTTAATTTCTACATTCGTTTTAATATGATAATGTTTCTTTTCCAGGTGCCATTACAATATATTTCTTTTTAAAGTTTTGTATAGACAATAATTGATAAATTGGCAATTGTTCAGTTTTGTTTCTACATGACGTGTACAATTAATATAAGTTTAGTGTCGTTCCTAGGCACAGCGAACATTGTATGAATAATCTAAATCTTTATTCACTTCTGTAATAGATATCTATGTCCAAGTACCTGTAGATAATATGTTAAATGTAATATTATATTCTTTCTTCGCTTATTATTTTGTGTGTAAAACCAATTTCTTATTAATTTATTTGGTTTCTCACATACGAGGTCGTATTTGTTATATAATGGATGGCCGACTGTTAGCGATTCTTATGATAATGTTCATACACTATGATTATTTTCTGTATTAGCAACATTAAATGTATTTTTTGCACTGACAACTCGAACGGACTGCGACTTGACAGCGCGGTGCATTTGACAGTTACAAGAGTTTATAAAAAGGAACGGCGCGCTGTCATGTCCCTCTTTTCGTTTTAGTTTTCGGAGCAAGCAACATCTCAGTAAGTGCTAGTATATAATTTATGTATTCCTACTGTTTTTGTGTAATTTAATATGTGTGTGCTGACGAGGCAAAAGTAAAAGGGTGTGGTACCCGTTTTGGTCGTTTTATTTAAATAACCTGAAAATAAACCCCGTAGGTACACTAAATAACTTTCTTAGTCAATCTTTCTCTAAAGATAACACATATAGATAACATTATGTAGCTGCCTAAAATATCGTTCATTCTTTGCGAGAAGTGAATGACATAGCTGAGCGCGGTATTGCTTTAATGGAAGAATATAATAAATTAATTACAACCAATGAAGAACAAAAGCAATATTTGCTTTTGTTGGTAAAGGACTATAGGAAAAGTACCCTAATACTAACAAGTCAACCCTTATATCTTAAAAATAAATGATTTAAATATCTACAATAATCTACATAATATCTTAATTTATAACAACAACAATAATTTTGTAATTTTTTTTTATGTCATAGCTATAAAAATAAAAGAATCTAACAAATACAGAATTTGAATTTTTATTAAAATTCAAACCTTGGTAGCGACCTATAAATATCAATTAAAAAATTTAAAAAAAATACTGAAATACTTTCTTATGGTATATATTCAAAGAACGTGGTGCCCCGCGAAATCAAAGAAAAAAAACATTTTCTTAGGAATAAGGATCACCCTAATGTATATGTATCCTATATACGAATAATTTTACATCGTTCTGGAGTAGTAGTAAGTAGTTGGTACGTACGAGTACCTACTACTTACTACTACTATTCAACTAGACACGACGAGTACGCTTGGGAGTTTGAAGGTAGAACTACACTGCTCACACGTGTGCTACACACGCCGATCTGGGAGCGTCGGTCTCCATACATTTTATATGGAAAATAGACTATTAGAGCTACAATTGATCCACGCCACGCCATGCGATGCCGACACGTCGGTCCCAGAAATTTTAGAGGAAGGTAGGCGGGGCTATCCACGCGTCGGATCGCGTGTGCTTAGTGTAGTTCTGCATCACACGTCTTTCGCATCATTCCGCAAGCGACGACGACCCGAGTTACATCTACGGTTATCATTATTGTAATAAGAAAAATTACCGATTAACAGTTTATTTAACAGATTCAGTAGTATCCTGTCATATAAAATGTTAAACTTAAGCATTATAATATACCAACATGAAAAATTAATGATGAATTTTTATATGTGATTGCCAACTAATTCTTTCTAAACGGCTTGACCGATTTAAATGAAACTTTTTATGTAGATATACGAGTGCATCCCTGAATGGTTTGAAAATACGATTGAACCTGATAGGTGGCGCTGCTATCGGGTTAAATTTTGTTCTAACAAAAAACCTTCGGACAGGACGAGACGTCTATCGAGAACGCTAGTCTTTATATATAATAAAAATTTTCATTACATGTATTTGTCAGATAATTCCTCCAAAACAGATTGACCGATTTAGATGGAATTTTGATGGTTGAATTAACCTTTCAATCGTGGAAATTACAGACACAATAGAAAGACAATAGGTGCGCGAACGCTGGCGTTTGCTTGGGGTTTAATGAATTAAGTCCGCATTTGTACTTTTGTGTCGCATGAAGTTTTAATAAGTAAATAACCCGGTAGGTGGAGCTTCACAGTTTTTTTTTAACACAAAGCCAGTTTTCGGACAGCACAACGTCTATCGTGACCGCTACTCATCATATAAATCCTGATAATATTATAAACCTGAAAGTTTGTATGTATGTATGGATGTCTCTTACAAGCAAGAACTACGGTATGAATTTCGGTAAAACTTGGTATACAGATAGACATGTCTTGGAATAGCCCATAGAATACTTTTTCTTGGGAGTAGGTATGTATGCTTTGGGATAATTTTCTAACATCACGCGGGCAAACTCACTGGCAGCAGCTAGCGTCATGATATAATCTTTTGTCATGTCATGAATTTCTTCAATTTATGCTTTTGACATGCCAAAGTACAAGAAAAAGCGAAGAAGCTTGATCTGCTTCTAAATCTTTGACAAGAGTATGTTTGCTAACTTCTTCTATTCTTGTTTATAGTTGGAAACCCAGTATTTTATTATCGCGGTCGCGGCCGGGGTCGTTCTCGTGGACGCGGACGTGGCCGAGGCCGTGGTCGCGGAGACAGAGAAGGTGGTCGCGGAGACATAGAAGACCGCGGTCACGAAGATATAGAAGGCGGTCACGGAGACATAGAAGGTCAATTATTTTTCTAAGTCTTGGGTGGCTGAACAGTAGCCGTTATTTCATTTTGTGATGGTTTTTTTTTCATGTTTGTTTGGGAAAAGTTTTTGGGCTATCGAAAGGCAAAAAAATATTACGTAAGAATTTAAAGAATAGGCGCGAATCGTTTAACAACTTATTGCATTCATTTGTGTTTACATGCCGTGATGTCTCGTGTCTATAAATGTATGAACACAATTTATGAGTAGTTACAGAGTCTAGAAACTCATTTTTCTCCTCTCAACTGTCAAGAGACTTTTTTACGATAAGTCTGCCTCCAATATATGAGTGCAATTAATATCTACATATTACAGGCGCAAATTAATTTTAAAGATTTTCCAATAATGCGACGTATTGCATTATACGTCCTGGCGATTTCTGCCAGTCACATACCCTGTCTTAGTTCCCGAAGGTCGAGAAAGGCTCTTCGTCTGCACTAGGCCTAATCCTCACTTTGTATTTGATATTTTATTAATCTTTTGCTATCGGTACGAATGTTGAGCGCTCGGCGTCAGAGAGGGGATCGCTTTGCGCATTCCATACATTGGCAAGCCAATCGTCGTCGTTGTTAGATACATGCAGCAAGCGCAGGGAACGAATCACGAGTGACGTCTATGACGCGATGGTGCGGCGAGCCAATCACTGAAGCCAGCGCTCAATATTTGTGCCGATAACTATACTAGTATTATGGTTGTGCTAAATCAAACACTTCAGGATAAATTGTATAAATATTTTATTCACTTTGATCAACACAATTTCATATTTATCGTTCTTTTACACGAATTAGTCGGACATGTTCACTGTTCAACAACTCAAAGCAGACTGACTCTGTCTAACATGACAGTTACAAACTCAATGTTTCCCTACCACAAACTTTCACAAACACTCGGTCGACTAACCGACCAATCAGAGCAAAGTAAACAGTACGTAACATCAATTGACTAACTAATATACATTAGGGTTTATCTAATAATTAACTGCAAGTAAATATTTCATTTTAACAATTATGATATACTAGCTGTACCCGCGCGGCTTCGCTCCCGCTCTTCCCTACTTCAGCCTACTATACCCTACTCTACCCTACTATACCCTACTCTACCCTACTCTACCCTACCCTACTCTACTCTACTCTACCCTACACTACCCTACTCTACCCTACTCTACCCTACTCTACCCTACTCTACCCTACTCTACCCTACTCTACCCTACTCTACCCTACTCTACCCTACTCTACCCTACTCTACCCTACTCTACCCTACTCTACCCTACTCTACCCTACCCTACTCTACTCTACCCTACTCTACCCTCCTCTACCTTACTCTACCTTACTCTACCTTACTCTACCCTACTCTACCCTACTCTACCCTACTCTACCCTACTCTATCCTACTCTACCCTACCCTACTCTACTTTACCCTACCCTACCCTACCCTACTCTACTCTACCCTACTCTACCCTCCTCTACCTTACTCTACCCTACACTACCCTACACTACCCTACTCTACCCTACACTACCCTAATTTTCATTTTTTTTCCATAAGAACCTTCTCCTCATAATAACGAACACAACAAAAAAAAAATTAGCGAAATCGGTCCAGGCGTTGTTGAGTTATGCGCTTACCAACACATTTTGCGATTCATTTTTATATTATAGATTTATACAAAACAAATGCATAAAGTCTAATATTATAAATTATTACTTAATGTCTACAACGAATGCCTAAAGTTCATGTAACTACTAGCGCCATCTATCGCTTAACATTGGAAGTTGAACGATTTATGAATATTTTCTTTAAAAATCATTAATTCGGCCATCCGACATCGTGCGATCCCCTGACGCACGATTACAATTAAAATGATAGGATATTTTCATTAAAATTATTTCCAGAAACTTAATTCCAGTTCGACAAGGAACTGAGTCTTACATTCAAAATCATTACATTCGGCTTAGTCTTGATTATTTTGCTTTATCGTCACGTCATATGTTTATAACATTCATCACACGAAGAATAGTGTAATTTTTTTTTGTCAAAGGCTTTTCTATATATCCGAGATCATATAAGGTCGGAGGAAAGTATGTATTATGAATGTTATTCCTCAGTTTGCCAACACCGGCAATTCCAGTAATTTTATACTTAAAACTTTTTGTTTTTTGTTTTCATTGGATCTATGGATTTTAAAATGAGGCAAATTCAATTTTACTCTCATAATTGCAATCAGATCTACTAATCTTTATTAAACCACCTATGCTGTAGGTAGTAGCAGGGATTTTACTGGTAACGAAAGTATCTTTTTGCTAGTCTAACCCAAATATTGGTGCTCACCTCATATCTTAAACTTTTTAACGTATTTTACTTCGTAATGTTTATTATTTAAAGTATCTCTGATCCTAGTAGTTTTGTGGCAGTCTCATATGTTTCATTGGTGTTCGTCATAGTCAGTAATCATTTTATTTTGCTAGGGGATTTAAAATAGTGTTTATACATTTTAGCAAAACCGCGCTCAACGTAAGACAAGATATAGCGTTAAGAACAAGGTCAATACCATGACTATCGCAAAAGCTCTTGATAGTGGGTAAAGTATTTAAAAGAAATCCATGATTGCACTATTATTCAAGATATTAAAATATTGTCAAATATGTTTTATAACCAACACTTAATTACTCAAATCCATTGGTCAATGTTAATTATGTGAGACTGTCTGTAAGTATAAAGTATAATTGATCAGCTTTTTGTTCGAAAGTATAGTCGTCATTATTTACACAAACTGAATTCACTTCATGTCATTAGGTTTTTTATCGGGTTCAGCCATAAGAATTTGAAATCTAGATCCGATTCATTAAACCCCGAGCAAATGCTGGCGTTTGCTCTCTTATTGTCTTTCTATTGTGTCCATAGTCACAGTATTCGAAACGTTGATATTTATACTGTTGATAATCAATTCTCGTCTCAATACTAGAAACAGAAACAGAGGATTTGTCTTAATTTCTGTAGAAAACATGGTATTACGGCTTAAGGTATCGACATACGCGTCCTAGATCTTACACTCTCAATGGTTAAACGAAACTCACTAATCTGTAGCCACCATGTTGCAATATATTGTGTGGCGTCTCGTTTAGTCAGAGTTCATTACATTTATTATTTGAAAGCATAATATAAAACAGAAATTTAAGCATTTAGAATAAAAGTGATTCTTCAGCTAGAGGTTCTAAGGGCTTAATTGTACTAATATATCTCCTAAATCTAAGGCCCCAGCATATGTGCACGATTTCGTATCAAGTAAAGGTTCTAATAATGAAGTTCGGATCGCACTGTTTGTCAAACTTTATTTTAATTTGAAACCTTGAAATTGATCCTCTACTTTAGTGTAAAGATTTTCAATCTATCTTCCCTTAACCGAATAAATTACGATGTAATATTTAGCTCTATTTAAATCATTCATTGTATCATAATCATCTTAGGAACCGGCTTCGATTTCAGTCTTGACGACGAGAACTAGTTATGGTCATGTAATAGTAATATTTTTATCCTACTTGTAAAATAAATATCATTGTGTTCTCTATCTATGGAATCAGTCTCTGCTACAGTATTTACACGTCACAGGAATTGGAGACGTGTAATAAATTCATTTCCTCGTCTACAATTTAATGCTTTGGCTCAATTCCTAATAGATTTATCATAAATACCGTGTGTTTAAATTTCTATCTACAGCTCTTTTACTTATATGCTATCTGTTTATAAGCATTAATTTGTCGTAATCATATTCACACTTGGCCTCAAATGGCCCACTTGGCCTCAAATGGCCCACTTGGCCTCAAATGGCCCACTTGGCCTCAAATGGCCCACTTGGCCTCAAATGGCCCACTTGGCCTCAAATGGCCCACTTGGCCTCAAATGGCCCACTTGGCCTCAAATGGCCCACTTGGCCTCAAATGGCCCACTTGGCCTCAAATGGGCTCGCTTGGCTTCATCAAAGGCATGCTTGCCTCACCTCATTAAGGCTCGCTTGGTCTTATTAAGGCTCACTTGGCTCCGTCAAAGGCACGTTTGGCTTCATCAAAGGCACGCTTGGCTTCATCAAAGGCACGCTTGGCTTCATCAAAGGCACGCTTGGCTTCATCAAAGGCACGCTTGTCTTCATCAAAGGCACGTTTGACCTCACCAAAGTCACGTTTGGCTTCATCTTAGGCACGCTTGGCCTCATCAAAGACACTCTTGGCCTCATCGAAGCACTGAAATCAAATCAAAACATTTCAAATGAACCATCATTAAGGCTCGCTTGGTATTATTAAGGCTCGCTTGGCTTCGTCAAAGGCACGCTCGTCTTCATCAAAGGTACACTTAGCTTCATCAAAGGCACGTTCGGCCTCATCAAAAGCACGTTTGGCCTCATCAAAATCACGCTTGGCCTCATCAAAGACACTCTTGGCCTCATCAAACCACTGAAATCAAATCAAAACATTTCAAATGAACCATTTACAGACTCTCTTAAATTGCCAAGAAGTCAGTAAGTCAGCAAATTGACGGTAATTACATATCCCAAAGTGTAGATCTCTATGGAGAAGAAATTCCATTTACAGCCTTTTAAATCGTGTTATAAATATACAAACTCAGTTTTAATTTTGTTCTCTCAAATTCAAATTCATTTATTGTTTGTCATAGGTGGAAATTCAGTTCATAAAACAACAGTACAAAATAAATATCAATTATCATTTAACATTTAAGATTTATTATTTATCGTTTATCATTTATCATTTTTACCATTTACTATTTATCATTTATCGTTTAACATATATGTATTAATAAATAAATTTATCATTTATCTTTCATCGTTCATCGTCATCGTTCATCGTTCATCATTTATCATTTATCACTGATCATTTATCATTGATCATTTATCACTGATCACTTATCACTGATCACTGATCACTTATCACTTATCACTGATCACTTATCACTTATCACTGATCACTGATCACTTATCACTTATCACTGATCACTGATCACTGATCACTGATCACTGATCACTTATCACTTATCACTTATCACTTATCACTTATCACTTATCACTGATCACTTATCACTGATCACTTATCACTGATCACTTATCACTGATCACTTATCACTGATCACTTATCACTGATCACTGATCACTTATCACTGATCACTTATCACTGATCACTTATCACTGATCACTTATCACTGATCACTTATCACTGATCACTTATCACTTATCACTGATCACTTATCACTTATCACTGATCACTTATCACTTATCACTGATCATAAATCATTCATTATATATCATTTATCATTATTGTGATATACTCATAAGGGGTACAACAGGGGTTTTTACAACTATACGTCGAAACGAAAGGGAAATTATCGTACCACACAAAGTAATCCGAGGCAACAATGACAATTACCGCTATGGAAAACTTATTTTTTTATGTTTTAATCAATCATTCTACGAATTCGATGAAAAATTAAATAAAGGAAAAGCAACCCAATTTAAAATGTAGAAACTGAAATGAATCACCAGCATTTAAGAGGTGTTTAGCCTTAACTGTCAACGTTCGATTACGAACATGACGCGCATATCAGTACCACTCAGTTCACACATTTGAAGGGAATCGAATGATTCAATACACGAGCCTGTCACCATCAGGAAGAAATTTGGGTGAGTATGATACTTGTCTAAAATACTAGGCACACTTGGCTAAAAAATAAATTTCGAGTTCATTTAGCTTCAATTTAGGCACAAATAACCTCTTGTCTGGAGTAGCATTAGCACACATGGGAAAAAGAAAGAAAGAAAGAAAAAAAAAATTATCTCGAGCACTAGCTTCAATTTAGGTACACATAACCTCTTCCTGTTATCACTGCACATATTTGTAGGCATATCCCACTTCTGAAATGTGATAAATCAAACACTTCAGGATAAATTGTATAAATATTTTATTCACTTTGATCAACACAATTTCATATTTATCGTTCTATTAACAATCATTTACAAATACACGGATTAGTCGGACATGTTCACTGTTCAACAACTCAAAGCAGACTGACTCTGTCTAAAATGACAGTTACAAACTCAATGTTTCCCTACCACAAACTTTCACAAACACTCGGTCGACTAACCGACCAATCAGAGCAAAGTAAACAGTACGTAACATCAATTGACTAACTAATATACATTAGGGTTTATCTAATAATTAACTGCAAGTAAATATTTCATTTTAACAATTATGATATATTTATACCAAACAAATGCATCAAGTCTAATATTATAAATTATTACTTAATGTCTACAACGAATGCCTAAAGTTCATGTAACTACTAGCGCCATCTATCGCTTAACATTGGAAGTTGAACGTTTTATGAATATTTTCTTTTTTAAAAATCATTACATGGTAAAGGATAATATTGATGTTCAGTGTTTTTAAATTTACATAATATTATTATGATAATCCGGTTCAATATCAAAATAAAAAAGGTTATGAACCCAACCTAGTTATAACAGCCAGAGGCTAACATATTTAACCGTATATATAACTTTAATAATTAATTATTATTATATTAATAACCCTTTCAGACCTGTTTTTTTTTTTAATTTAGGGATATTATGTGAAATTTTGGAGGGTAAAAGTAATTGAGAAAAAGAAGAAAAAAAAATGAGAAAAAGTATTTTGGTAACCGTTTTTAGAATTCTTAGATTAAATTTTATTTGTACAATTGGGGATATTCGGCTTATTAAAAGTAATGTACGGAACGTATGTCGTAAGTATAGAAATGTATATAATGGATTTTATTGAGGATTTTCGAAATAAACCACAAATTGTTTCTCTGAAAACAAAGATTTGTTTTATTCAACATGCTTTTACAGTAGGTATAACAATTATCGTTTAACTAAAATTACACTTTTATCTCACCTGAAAACAAAGAAACGACATTTAAAGTTTAATAATATCGTCTCCTCAATTATATCCCTTTAATTATCTCTCTACAAGTTTTTATAACAATAAAATGCACAAAATAATCTAAACATCATCTGTCATTGAATGATACGTCACCCCGTATCCACAGCTTAAAAATTAAAAAAATGAAATGTCATTTCCAAGGAGGTCATTTCATTACATCTCCCCCCCATAGGAACGAAAATTCTAAATAATATAATACAAACAATGCACCTGCAAGCTATCTTTATACCTATTCGTTTTCTTCTACTTCATCTTCTGCCGTAACAGGTTGTAATTTTGTTATGTGGAATAAAGTTGATTCTGTTTTTCTGTTGCCAGTGTCAATCTTATAAATGGAGTTCGATATTTTCTCTATTATCTTGAAAGGGCCTATTTTTAATTCGTCTAATTTTTTCCTGTTCAGTCTATTTCCATTTTCTACATATACACTGTCTCCTATCTCGAACTCTTGTATTTTCCTATTTCTATCAAATATTTTCTTGTTGTACTTGTGAGATTTTATTGTATTCTCTAATGCTAATCTTCTATCAGCAATCCACTTGTCTTCCTTTTCTATTGTTTTAATTTCATTTGGTAAAATACTGACATTTGTACCATCCAGTAAATATTTTGGTGCAAAACCTGTAACAGAATGGTCTGTTTCATTATATTTCTGTACACATTCTCTTGCTACTGTTGTCCATGTTCTCTTATTATTTTTCTCATTTATTTTACATCTTATTTTATTTACTATTGTTTGGTTTAATCTTTCGTTCAAGCCGTTCGAAAATGGCGTATTCACAGCTGTAAATATTAGTTTGATGTTATTCTCCTGCAAATACTGTTTAAATTCTTTTGAATTGATGCCTGGATATTGGTCTGTCAGAATTATTCCAATCTCATCTGTCTCGAGTACTTTCTTTGTTAGTTTTATAAAGTCACTTGCGTTCTGTGTTTTTGAAGTCACAATAAACGCATATCTTGTGTAGTGGTCTACTAAAAGGTGTAAGTATTTTTTTGTTGACCTAGATCCTCCAAAGCCACCTATAGTATCCATTGACATTATCTCAAATGGTTTTGTTGCTGGTCCCAGTTGTGACATTAACCCAAATTTTCCTTGACATCTTGATTTATTTTTTATGCATATTTCGCATGTTTTACAAATATTTATGATATTTTTTGTTAGGTTTTTAGCTGTATATAGTGGACTTATTTTTTTCTGTAATTGTCTGATTCCAATATGGCATAAATCTTCATGCACCTTTTTTATAATTTTTTTACTAAATTCTTCTGAGAGTATAATCTTTTCAAGTTTCTTTATTTTTTTATAATAGATTTTATTTTTATGTAGTAGATTTTGTTTCTTTTCTTTTATTGTTTCATTTTTTTCTTGGTCTTCAACTATATCTTTTATTTGTATTAAATTAACTATTTTCAATAGTTCCTCCTTGTTATCTTCTGATTATAATACAGGGTTTCGGCTCAAACAGTCTGCTTCTATATTTTCTTTACCAGGTATATATTTTACTGTAAAGTCATATTGAGATAGGTAATATGTGAGGTCACCCAATTCTTCATCTGTCCTGCATTTAATATTCATGTTCTCTAGAGGTTTGTGGTCTGAGTAAATAGTGAAATGTTTTCCAATTAGCCAGTGTTGCCAGTATTTAACTGCTTCTTTCATAGCAATACATTCCAAATATATGGCCTTTTTTCGTTTTTGAGATTCGTTTAGTTTTTTTGAAAAATATGCCACCGGTTTGTCTTTACAGTCTAGTTGAGTCTGTTTTAATATTGCCCCGATACTCTCTAAAGACGCATCTGTAAAGATTTTTATTGGTAAGTCTTTGTCGAATATTTCCAACACAAGTTGAGAACATAAATATCTTTTTATTTGATTAAATGATTCTTCACACTTCTCTGACCACACAAACTTTTCATTTTTTCTTAATAAATTATGTAATGGGTCTAAAATAATTGCACTTCTTGGTATGTATTCATGGTAGAAGTTAATTTTTCCCAAAAATTGTCTGATATTCTTTTGTGTCTTAGGAGTTGGAAAATGTCTTATCGAGATCAAATTGTCTTTTAGTGGTCTTACCGAATTGTTCTGAATTACATGGCCGAGGTACTTTACTGAGTCTGAAGCAAAGTTACATTTCGTAAACTTCAATCTAAAGCCTTCTTGTATTATTGCCTCTAATACATTTCTTATGTGTTTTATATGTTCTTCAAAGGTGTTCGAGTATATCAGAATATCATCAATATAGTTTACGGAGTATCCTGTGAGATTGTGCTTTCTTAGAATATTGCTTAAAATTCTCTGGAAAATTGCTGGTGATGTTTTCAAGCCAAAGGGAAAGCAGGTCCACTGGAAGTGGCCATCTTGTGTGACAAATCCTGTTTTATATCTATCATCCACCCGTAATGGTATCGCCCAGAATGCTGAATTTATATCCAGTGTAGTAAAATACTTACAATTTCTAGTTTTAACAATCAAATCATCTATTAACGGAAAAGGTTGAGCTTGTGGAACAACAATTTTATTTAGTTCCCTGAAATCTATACACAAGCGGGATTTCCTATTTTCACCCTTTTTAAATGCCAATGTCACTGGAGCAGCGAAAGAACTGTAGGATTCTTCTATTAAATTATTCTTTAGTAACATGGATATTTGCTTTTCAATTTCTAATTTATCTTCTATTGTACATCTGTATGGTCTTTTACTACAGTATCTATTTACTAGTAAATCTATGTGAGCTTCATAATCTCTAACTGTTCCTATATCATACTTGTCCTTTGCAAAGATTGTTTTATATTCCTTTATTATTTTCTCGATCTCAATTTTCTTTTCATTATCTAAATGGTCTGTCATACTTACAAACTCTTCTGTTTCTATATGTTCATTAAAATTTATTGCTAATGTTTTTATATTCTTTTCTTCATTTCTGTTATCTTTAGACATTTCATCTATTTTATTTGTTCTTATCTTTTGTTCTATCCGCAAGTCCTCGTTTTGGGTTAGTTTGAATTTCTTTATCATATCCAATCCGATTATAAAATCATCAAAATATTCATTTTCTACTATGTATACATCCACCTCTTCTTCTAAATCAAATATTTTTATTTTTATTGTTATCAAACCATCTGTTTTTTTCACACCATTAACCGTTTTCATATATGCTATATTCTCATTGTCCTTTTTTTCTTTTATTTTAATCAGTCTTGAATTTATTAAAGAGATCTGTGAGCCTGAATCATAAATGCCGCTCACTTCTAGTTTATTTTCTAATAAGAGCTTGATTTTGATTAATGGTGTACTTACTCGTTTTTTTTCTCAGTATTTATATCTACTTCAATAATGGAGTTGTTATTTACATTTCTGGGTTTAAAAACTTTTTCAGATTCATTTTTATTTTTCTTGAACCAACATGACTCTTCCGGATGATATCTTATTCCTTTGTTCAAAGATTCACAAGTGTTACATGGCTTCTTCTCATTAGTTTTATTTTTATAAAAGAATGTACAACTCTTTATTGTACTTGAGTTTTTCTTGTACATCATACCTTCATATTTTCTTATCTCATTGAACAAATCAGTAGTGTCATTGAGTTCATCTCTGTTTAACCTATTTAAGATAAACCCAGGTAAACCTGTTGCAATAAGATCTATCATTGTTTTGGAGTCTATCGATTTGTTTATGTCTAGCATAAGCCTTTCTTTTCTAATAGCGTAATCAATTAGTAGTCCTTCTTTATATCTAAATGCGAGAGCATATGTAACTATGTCCCATCCTCGGTTTTTAAAAGTTTCTAAAAATTTGTCTTTCCATTCATTCCATTCAGCCTTTATTGTTAGTTTTATGGCCATCGAGCTATACCAATCCAAACAAGATTTTTCTAAAAATAATCTCAATATATCTATTTTTGTTTCATCTTTTGATATATTAAAGCGCTCACACTCCTTTTCAAAATTCTCAATCCATTGCATTGCATTAGGGTTCTTGCTTGTGAATTTTTCAATAATAAATTTCTCTGAAATATGTTTTAGGTTATGTTGATTTTCTTTCTTTGTAGTAGTTTCTATTAATTTTTCCAAGATATGTTGCAAATTGTCGTTTTTGTCTATTGGTTGTTTTGTGCTTATTTCTTCTAAATATTGATCTAAAAATTGCATATTACCTTCCTCATCTCTATATGTTTTCTTAAGATCTTCATCCAATTTTATCCATATTTTTCTACTTTGATGCCTTTTCTTTATACTATTTTTTATTTTTGAGAAAGTATTCATTTTGACAATATATGTATGATGAATCACCGGCTTCAGCTCATCAGGTAAAACATAACATTTTCCTTCTTCTGTAGATATTGAGGTTATGGCTAATACATTTGATTTGCCATCATTTGAAGCTATCATCGTAAACTCAAATTGCAGCCGGTCCATCTTCTTTTAGTTAACAAAAATGTCGTTTTATAATGGATTTTATTGAGGATTTTCGAAATAAACCACAAATTGTTTCTCTGAAAACAAAGATTTGTTTTATTCAACATGCTTTTACAGTATAACTGTTCACGCGCGAACGTCCGTGTGGCCCCGGCAGCGGAGTTGGCGGCCGATCGTGTGGACGCGGCAGCAGAGTCGGCGGGGCGAGGGGGCGCGGGACGGGTGTCAGCGCGAGCGCGTCACCCGCCCGCCAGTGTCCGTCAGATCTCGCTAGCGAACGGGCATACATACATCTGCGTTCCAAAATTCCTAACGATTGTAGTACCTATTTAATACAACCATTTTTTATAATTTACAGTCCACTTTCATTGAAGAGTACCATCCCCAACATTGGTCCTTCCACCGGTCAAGAAAATCGTCGTAGGAACCGGGCGCGGACTTCGCCCCCAAGCCACGTGTGCCGCTCTATTGTACCGTGGCGTCGCTGTCGAGTGAAGACTTGAAAAAACGAGGCACCATCACCAGTGGAATCCACGTACGCCGATCTATTGCGTCGTGGCCGCGCTGTTTCCGAGAAGAACGAAGATACTTGGATAAGGACGGACGTGTTGTGAGACCATTCCAATTTTTTCTTCCTTATTCCACACTTCTGTGCGTTTATTGCATTAGTTCAAATCCAATTCAACTAAGTACTAAGTACCTATATTCCCTCTATTTGAGTTGGCTCGAGCTAATCACTTCGCATGTACTTTTTCTCGTCGCTTTGCTGGGTTGGCGATCGCATTGACGCCATCTTGTTGCGAACTTTTTTTTTTATCTTACACATTTCAGCCTAGCTTATTTCTAGGAATATCGCATGCAGGACAGATCTGAGGGTGTGTGCGTGTGTGCCTATTTATTGCAGACTTGCATAATTATTGCGTTATTAACCTGCATCGTTCCGTCTTTTCAACACGCGTTGCTCTAACACGCGTTGCTTTTACAAGATGGCTGACAAGTTAATTAAAAAACGCAGTTCCATGAAGGCCAAGCTTACTAATTTCACTAAATATCTGGATTGTTTGGAAAACGGTGATCAGTTGTCCGACTTGCAAGTGCTCGAACTAGAAAGTCGGTTTAGCAAATTTGAACAGTTGTATGACGAGTTTAATTCTTTACAGACCGAGATTGAGCTGCTATCGGACAATCCCAACGACGCCTACGCGGATCACTTCGAATTCGAAGAAAATTACCACACCTTGGTTGCCACGGCGCGGAAAATCATATCTGCAGAGCAAGACCAGCAGCAGCAGGGCAAGCCTTCAGCAGGTTCCGTATCAGGCTCCGAGGTAACAGGTGGAACAAAGAATAACTTTATACGTTTGCCAAAAATTGATTTACCTCGTTTTGATGGCAGCTATCAGTGTTGGCTGGAATATAGGGACACTTTTATATCCTTGATCCATAATAATAACAATATAGATAATATAAATAAATTTCATTATTTACGAGCTTCCCTAAAGGGTCAAGCTGCTGAAATTATCAAAAACATAGATTTTAGAAATGAAAATTACAAGTTAGCTTGGGATTTATTGTGTGAGCGATATAACAATAGCCGCCTATTAGTGAATAATCATGTAAAAGCACTATTTAACGCTGAGCCATTAACTGATGAATCCAGTGTTGCTTTACGCCGCCTTGTTGATGTCACAAATAAAAACATACGAGCATTAAAATTGTTGAATGAGCCTACTCGGGATACTCTTATCATCTATTTAATGACCTTAAAATTAGATAGTACTACCAGTAGGGATTGGGAAGAGTACCGTAACACTTTACCCGACTCACCAACATTGCTTCAGTTTTGTACATTCATGAACAATAAGGCCGATTTACTGGAAACAATAGAAGAAAATAAAAAACAAGATAAAATGCAATCTAGTGGCAATAATAAGTCTAAAAGTTTTATTGTAACCTCGCAGAAACAGGAAACAAGCAATATTGAGAAAGAGAAAAATAAAATCTGTCCTATGTGCTCAAAAAATCATTTTCTTTACTCATGTGAAGCCTTTAGAAAGTTAACAGTAGAAGATAGGACACAGAAGGCAAAAGATTTCAAAGTGTGCCTTAATTGTTTGCGGGTTGGTCATACAGAAAAGCGTTGTAGATTTACACGCTGCAAGTACTGTAAGAATCGTCATAATACCTTGTTACATTTAGATCAGTCAGGGCCACAAGTGTTAAATAATCCTATGCCTAGCATTTCGACAAATAATGTGTCACTCTCCGCAGATATACAGCCTACTTCTGAGAAACACATTTTACTGTCCACAGCGGTGGTGACGGTGGTGAGTGATAAAGGCGTAAAGTACAACGCCAGAGTCCTATTAGACAGCGGCAGTACAGCCAACTTCATCACTGACAGGCTTAGCAGCAAACTTGGATTGTCTCGAGCTGGTACCGCCTCCATGGTCACAGGTATTAATAGTTTGACCAGTAACAGTACACACTCTTGCAACCTCACCATTGAGTCCACATATGAACATTATTCTTTCAATATTACCTGTCTCATTCTGCCAGAAATTACTAGGAGATTGCCAGCATCCTATATTAATATTGAAAACATACCAATTCCTTCAGGTTTATTTTTAGCTGACCCTTCTTTCAATATTCCGTCAGACATTGATATTCTGTTAGGAGCTGAACTATTCTGGGATGTTATTCAAACCAATCATATCAATATGGGAAAAAATTTACCAAAACTGTGTGAAAGCAAATTAGGGTGGTTAATCTCAGGCACTGTGCCTGCTAGCTTGCATAAACAAACACATTTTTGTAATTTTTCTAAAACAACAAATAATCCTGACTTGAATAAGTTTTGGGAACTTGATACAATATCAACTAAACATTGTCTTTCTGTAGAGGAACGTGCTTGTGAAGAAAGTTTTCAGTTAAATACGGTTCGTGGCTCAAATGGCCAGTTTGTTGTAACTATACCACTTAAGGCGGATCCTAGCGTATTAGGCGATTCATACGCTGCAGCAAAACGTAGGTTTTTATCATTAGAAAAAGGCTTTGAACGCGATCCGATATATAAAAGCATGTACATTGACTTCATGAAAGAATATGAAACATTAGGTCACATGACTGAGGACAGCAATTTAACAGTAAGCAATGAAAATAATGTAAGTTATTTCCTGCCACACCATGGGGTATTGCGGGAATCAAGTAAAACAACGAAGTTGCGTACAGTCTTTGATGCATCAGCAAAAACAACTTCGGGATTATCACTAAACGACATACAATATGTAGGTCCTACTGTACAGGATGATCTACTCTCTATCTTACTGAGATTCAGACAACACAAATATGCAATCTCAGGGGATATCGAAAAAATGTATCGAGCTGTCGAGTTAAATCCCAATCAACGATCCCTTCAGCGCATTTTATTTAGAAAAAATCCATCAGAGTCACTCAAAATCTACACATTAAATACAGTCACTTACGGGACAGCGTCTGCGCCTTATCTGGCGACCAAGTGCCTAGTGAGCCTCGCAGAGGCCACAGACAATCAGCACGTGAAGAATAGCATCCAACGTGATTTTTACGTTGACGACTTGTTAACTGGATTAGATACTATAAACGGCGCAATCGAACTTTGTCAAAATATAAAAACAATATTAAGTTCAGCAAAATTTAATTTACGAAAATGGCAGTCGAATAGTAGTCAAATTCTTAAAGAAATAGTAGATGTAGAGGATGACTCAAGTTTAGATTTAGATTTGTCAAATAATTACACATCAAAGACATTAGGGCTGCTATGGGCTTGCAAATCAGATAATTTATCATTTTCCATTAATATTGACAACCACAAAACTATAACAAAAAGACACATTTTATCAATAATAAGCCAAGTATTTGACCCATTGGGGTTAATTGGTCCATGTGTTGTTGAAGCGAAAATTATAATGCAAAAATTGTGGGTCAATAAATGCGACTGGGATGATGAGGTTCCTCAGGACATAGCAGATCAGTGGTCGAAATTTGTAGAAGCATTAAACATTTAAATTATTTAAACATTCCCAGATGGGTTCTATGTGACAACTGGATCATTAATGAAATACACATATTTACTGATAGCAGTGAAAGGGCGTATGGAGCATGTGTTTATATACGCAGCATTGACAACAGTAACTCCGTCACGGTACGCTTATTAGCTTCTAAAAATCGTATAGCCCCAATAAAACCAACAACAATACCCAGGTTAGAGCTATGTGGAGCGTTGTTAGGTGCAAGATTGTGTACAAAGGTCAAAGAATCCCTTACCATACCAATCAGCCGATGCGTCTTTTGGTGTGATTCAACAATAGTGTTGAGCTGGTTATCCGCACCATCGACACAACTCAAACCTTTCGTCAGGCATCGTGTTAACGAGATACAGGAGACAACTCTTGGATCTGTATGGAACTATGTACCTACTCGAGACAATCCTGCAGATTTAGTTTCTCGAGGGGTGAAGGCTGATCATATCAGCGATTCTAGCTTGTGGTGGGCAGGCCCTACATTTTTGTCACAGGATGAATGCCTGTGGCCAAAGCCACCAAACGATATTGCAAAACAAGACTTGCCTGAACTAACTTATTTTGTAAATCAGTCTAACAATAGCCACATTGTAGTAAATCAAACATTAATACAACTATTAATTCATAAGTATTCAGATTTTAACCGTTTGCAAAGAATTGTGGCCTACATTAAAAGGTATATTTACAATTTAAAAAATAAAAATAATAGGTTAGTAGGATCTTTGTCTAATCAGGAGATTCAATCTTCATTAAAATGCGTTTTACATAATACACAAATTGAAAGTTTTCCGGAAGAATATTCTATTTTAAAATCAGGAAAATCCTTGCCTCATAAAAATCGACTCTTATCTTTATCTCCTTTCTTAGATTCTGATGGCATTATTCGTGTCGGAGGCAGGCTTAATAACTCTCCATACGATTACAACGTAAAACATCCCATACTCATGTGCAGTAAGCATCATTTAACTAAAATCATGTTTCAATCTGTTCACAGAAATCTGTTACATGCCGGACCTCAATTGCTCTTGGCAAACATTCGGCAAAACTATTGGCCCCTGGGGGGTAGAAACTTATCCAGAGTCATTGTTCAAAAATGTGTAGTATGCTTCAGGCACAAGGCTCAAATTGTGCAACCAATAATGGGACAACTTCCAAATTCACGAAGCAATCTTGAGTTTCCTTTCTTAAATTCGAGTGTTGATTATGCTGGCCCAATACTGATCGCTGACCGGAAGGGAAGAGGCTGCAGACTTATAAAGTCCTATATCTGCATCTTTGTCTGCCTTGCTACCAAGGCTGTTCACTTGGAGCTTGTCACGGACCTCACTAAGGAAGCATACATGGCTGCCTTAAATAGATTCATTGCGCGCCGTGGCAAGCCTCGTAGTATATTGTCCGATAATGGTACAACCTTCGTCGGTTTATGTAATCAATTACGTCATTTTTTGCAGACTTCAGACATTGCTTATGATGTCGCTCAGGAAGGGATTGAGTTCAACTTTGTGCCGGCCTACTCCCCTTTTTTTTTTTTTTTTTTTTTTTTTATGGTGGGAAAAAATCATGCATTGACATCCCCCGCCCTTGGGCGGAGCGGGAGATAGTGTCAGACTCTTACTGACTAAAAGACCCACCCCGTTCCTTCTAGCCTTCATACCGGGGCTCGAGCGCCCTTTCGGATAACCCTGGCCCCAGTAGGCTTCGACCCGGCTGGGTCCCTGCTGTTGCTGACAACTCCTTGAGGCGCGCGGGAACAGTGCGCGCCGTCGACGACTTGGGCTTGGTCCGGACAGTTACCGGACGGCCGGACAGTGAGCTACCCGTTGCTCACCGTCCGCAAGCCCGCGTCTACGTTGGCCGGAAATCGGGATCAGAATCCCGGCGACGGCGGCGGCGATAACGCCGTTGCCTGATGCGTTCGGCCTCCTCCTTTGCGAGCATTACTGCTTCGCAGAAGTCGGCGACCGCCTGCCACTCCTCCTCGCTCCGGACCATGGCCTCAACCAAGGCCCGGCGCGAGAGGTCTCCGCCGCCGATCGCCCCCACGAGGGCACGGCGATGCTCCGCCCAAGCAGGGCACACCTCGACTGTGTGCTCCACCGTGTCCTCCGGGCGTTCCGCACAGTGGCGACACCCGGGCGTCACTTCCGCATGAATCGAGTGCAGGAAACTCCCGAACGAACCATGTCCGGTGAGTACCTGCGTCATGCGGAAGGTAAGGACGCCGTGAGGTCTTTCCAGCCACGCCTCAAAGAGGGGACTTACCGCCATGATTCCGGCCAACTCCCCTCATTTTAATGGCATTGCTGAGGCCGCTGTGCGTTCCACAAAGTATCACTTAAAGAGACTGCTCAAATTAACGCATTTCACATACGAGGAGATGGCCACGTGTCTGACCCAAATAGAGGCTATTCTCAATTCCCGTCCCCTGACTCCTTGTTCTTCTGATCCACTTGATTTTTGTGCACTAACTCCATCTCACTTTTTAATTGGAAGATCACTCACGTCCATTCCACTTCCACAGATGACTGACAATGGAAACATAAACAGACTCGAGAGATTCCAAAGGGTGGAATATATCAAGCAGCATTTCTGGAAACGGTTTAACACTGAATACATATCTTTGCTGCAGCAAAAAACCAAGTGGTCCACAGCATCGGGCGACATCAAAGTGGGGAGCCTCGTCCTGGTTAAGGATAAGACGCTTCCACCTCTCTGCTGGCTGCTGGGTCGCGTCGTGCAGGTGTACCCGGGCGCTGACGGTGTTGCGAGGGTCGCCGAGTTGAAGACGAAGAAGGGAACAATTCGGCGGGCCTTCAACAACATCTGCCCACTACCACTTCCTTGAAGATTCCTTCAACCCGGGGAGCATGTTCACGCGCGAACGTCCGTGTGGCCCCGGCAGCGGAGTTGGCGGCCGATCGTGTGGACGCGGCAGCAGAGTCGGCGGGGCGAGGGGGCGCGGGACGGGTGTCAGCGCGAGCGCGTCACCCGCCCGCCAGTGTCCGTCAGATCTCGCTAGCGAACGGGCATACATACATCTGCGTTCCAAAATTCCTAACGATTGTAGTACCTATTTAATACAACCATTTTTTATAATTTACAGTCCACTTTCATTGAAGAGTACCATCCCCAACAATAACAATTATCGTTTAACTAAAATTACACTTTTATCTCACCTGAAAACAAAGAAACGACATTTAAAGTTTAATAATATCGCCTCCTCAATTATATCCCTTTAATTATCTCTCTACAAGTTTTTATAACAATAAAATGCACAAAATAATCTAAACATCATCTGTCATTGAATGATACGTCACCCCGTATCCACAGCTTAAAAATTAAAAAAATGAAATGTCATTTCCAAGGCGGTCATTTCATTACATGTATTTTGCTAACTATTTAGTTAACACTTCTTTGTCATTGGAATTAGGTGGAAAGAATGTTTTTTGTTTTTTTTTTTAGGTTTAGGTTAAATGTACATGCAGTTATACAAACTTTTGTCAATACCCTATTACGCCTTTTATTTTCTCATTTTCCGACACCGGTGTCATAAATTTTTGTTGAAAATTACGAGTAGTTTGAATCCGAAAATTATGAAGATATTACGTGTAAAGTGAATTTGTCAATTACAATTGTCTAAAACTAAAATTATTTATTTTGAATTTTACTAAAAAAAAAAATCCGTTAAAATTTAAACCTTACATTTATGAAAAATCATATGTATTTGAGTACGTTAAGTGAATTTCCATGTTGAAACTGAACGACTGCATGTTCATATTTAAGAACCAAACGAATAATCAAATATTCTGTACAAAACTATTAAAAAAAATGACTAATTTTCACGAGATCTTAGAAAAATTATTATTTAACAATAAAATATTCAAATATTTGGATAAGTATAAAATTACCAAAAATTTTAATTTTAAAATAAATAAACCAGACTAACTGCTGAATTTTACAAAAAATAACTTTTGTTGTAATCGATATTTATAAACTAGTACTTAACTGCAACTCGACCTGATGGTAAGCAGTAATGTAATCATCGATGAAGAGCACTAGTTGCGCTAGTCAAATTAGATCAAATTAATACTCAACTCTGAAAACTTAATGACATTCCTAGTACCGATTTGGTCAATTCAATTTGTAGACTACGAATAAACTGTTTTCATGTATAAACAACGTGATTTGGTATTGATAAAAAAACACTATGTACGCAATCTGTATGTGGACTAGCAAAAACAATCAATATCAAGTGAAAATAGTGTGATTTATATATATAAAACAGATACTATATCCTCAGTTGTGCATACTGGGTCTGAGAGGGTTTATGTATGTATGTGCCCGCCTTAAAGCGAATTCAATGTGATAAATTTATTAAAAGTATAGACGCCTCCATTGATTGGGCCCACCTAGTACTGATCTTATATTCTTACTATACTATTGCTCATGGGTAACCAATTAATACAGGCGTGCGTACCAAAATATTGTGATGTTTTAGGAATTATGCGAAAAAATTTTGAAAAAATTTGCGAATTTATCATAGACCTGAATTTCCATTACAACTCACCTTGCTTACTGTTTTATATGTCGTACATCTTTATTGTATTTTATTTTATTTATTTTATTTTTATTTATTAGGGACAAAAACAGTTACATGTTAAGGTTATACAGAATAATTATTAGATAAATAAGTAAACATATAACCCACACTATTGTCCACGGATTAATCAAATGCGTGAAAAACGGAGTCTGATTTTATGATGTTTAATTGGTTAATTAATATTAATTTAAACTTTAGATGCTAAAGAGCTGACAACGAGAGATTTAAATTTATTATTAGAATGAGTGAAAATGTCTATGTCCATAAAGTGTGTGTTATAAGTTTCCACAAGCCGACGAAGAGGAACTCGTGCCCCGGCGTTGGTCTTACTTGAGTCGACGTGGAACAGGCGGTTTGTAACACAACACAATGCAATCATGTTTGTCACATCAAAAAAACATAGATGTTTAAAAGGAGGTTTGATCATGGAGGGTAGCGGGATCCGAAGCACGGTGCTCCGCTGGCAGACCGCAGATAGTTGGGGGCCCAAGTAGTGTGCCAGCCACACACGAAAGGCTGCTCCGCCAACTGCGAAAAATCCCAGGGTGGCCCCATCGTGCCGGTTGGCGACCGGATGAGAGGACCCGATGGCGATCTCTGGGGGGTTCGGGCGTCCCCGCAGTCTCCAAATCAACCCTCCATTGGCGCAGCAACTCTGGTTGTGTTGTTGGGTTTGACATCGCATCACCTCGCTCAACTGCCATCTTCCACCAGCCCTATTCACTAAAATTATATACATGAAAGTTAATAAAAGGAAAAGTAAGTCTGTACAGCGGATGCACGTCCTCTCGTTCCATGTGCACCTCTCAAACATACGAGGACTGCACTCCAATCTCGATGCAGTCCACCACCACCTCGAGACTGACAAGCCCCACTTACTTTTCTTGACGGAGACGCAGATCAGATATCCGTCTGATGCGGCGTATCTCGACTACCCGGGATACTCTTTGGAGCACCATTTCCTGCAGCGTGCCGGGGTCTGTGTATACGTCCGCAATGACATCTGCTGCCAGCGTCTCCGTCACCTTGAAGACCCCAGTTTTTCAAGTTTATGGTTACTGGTGGACACCGGTGTGGACAAAATTGTCTACACCTGTGTTTACCGGTCGCACAGTGGCGACCAGGAGACGACTCGGCTGTTTGGCCACCTCAGTGAGGCCGCCGATGAGGCTCTGCATCGGCACCCTGATGCGCAGTTTGTCGCTCTGGGGGATTTTAACGCCTGCCATCAAGACTGGCTTTTCCCATACCAGAGGACCGACCACGCTGGGAGTGAAACTCGAAACTTTGCAGTGTCGCTGGGCCTCTCCCAGTTGGTAAAGCAAGCGACGAGGGTGCCTGATGTTGATGAGATGATCCGGATCTGAATTCAAAGAAGAGAGCCTTCAACCATGCTGCCAAGTCCTACAAAAAAGCATTAAAGAAGGCACGCTTCGACCGCATAACCCATATTGGCAAAAAACTCTCTGCACAGCCGTCCGGTAGCAGAGCATTCTGGTCTCTTGCCAAGTCGGTCGAGGCGAACTTCTGTCGGCCCACTTTGCCTCCGCTGGTAAAGCCTGATGGAACACTGGCTCATACGGAAAGAGAGAAAGCAGGACTCTTTGCATCTCTCTTTGCATCTCTCTTTGCATCTCTCTTTGCATCTCTCTTTGCATCTCTCTTTGCATCTCTCTTTGCATCTCTCTTTGCATCTCTCTTTGCATCTCTCTTTGCATCTCTCTTTGCATCTCTCTTTGCCTATAATTCTCGTCTTGACACTAGCAATGCTGCTCCACCGACTCTGCCTCATTGTAACTCTTCAATGCAGGAGGTTCACATGAGGAACAGAGAAGTTCTGAGAGAGCTGCGTCGTCTAGACGTGAATAAAGCCAGTGGACCAGATGACATACCAGCGATTGTTCTAAAGGCTTGTGCGCCCGAGTTGTCTCCTGACGTTGAGTTGACGCGCTCGTATCGCCTCTCATTTAGGACTGGTATAGTGCCCAAGTCCTGGAAGCTTGCCAACGTGCAACCCGTGCCCAAAAAGGGCAGTCGTGCCGATCCTGCCAACTATCGGCCGATTTCGGTAACCTCCATACTCTGCAAGATTATGGAGCGTGTATTGAACTCGCGCCTCATGGCATACCTGGAAGATCTCCTCAGTGACCGACAGTACGGGTTTCGCCGCAAGCGGTCTACTGGGGACCTATTGGTTTATGCCACCCACTTGTGGGGCGAGGCCCTCGAGAAGAATGGGGAAGCGATTGCCGTTTCCTTAGACGTCTCGAAGGCCTTCGACAGGGTATGGCACGCTAGCCTATTGAGTAAGCTTCCAGCGTACGGCATTTCCCCTAGTCTGATTAACTGGGTAAAAGACTTCCTGAGTGAACGGTCTCTCCGAGTTGTTGTCGACGGATGCTCATCAGAGCCCATGACGATTAATGCCGGAGTTCCTCAGGGGTCTGTTCTCTCTGCAACTCTCTTCCTGTTGCATATCAACGATCTGCTGGTGCCCGGTATCTATGGGTATGCAGATGATAGCACAGTTGTAGAGAGATACCTGCCCAGTGCTCGGGCTAGTAAGGAGCTAATCCGGTCCGAAAGAGAGGCTATGGTAGAGCGAACGAATATCTCACTTCAGGCAGTCTCCAAGTGGGGTGAAGCCAATCTAGTGGGATTCAACGCCGCCAAAACACAAGCGTGTCTTTTCACTGCCAAAAGGAGCCCGTGCACCTTGGTTCCTACTTTTCGGAATTTATCCCTGGAGTACACCGACCGCCTTCAGCTCTTGGGGGTTGAAATTCCCTCAGACCTTAACTTTGGGCGGTTCATTGAGTCCAAAGCCAAGGCAGCTGCTAGGAAGCTGGGCGTTCTTGCAAAGGTCCGGCGGTACTTCACACCGGGACAGCTTTTAATGTTATACAAAGGACAGGTCCGTTCGTGTGTGGAGTACTGCAGTCACATATGGGCTGGTGCTGCAAAATGCCACCTGGCAGCTTTGGACTCGGTGGAAAGGCGTGCAAAGAGGCTAATTGGTGATCTAGATTTGGTTAAGTCCAACCTTCAAAGCCTTGAGCATAGGCGTAGGGTAGCCAGCCTTTCGGTGTTTTACAGGATGCATTTTGGAGAGTGTGCGCAGGAATTGCATGACTTGATTCCGCCATCACAATTCTACCATCGGACAACCCGACGTACGGCGAATATTCACCCTTACGTTGTTGAAACCTCTACGGTCCGGACTAAGCGTTTCGCCTCGTCGTTTATACCGCGTACGTCGAAGGACTGGAACAGTCTGCCTGCTGCGGTCTTCCCGTCCGATTATAATTTGGGTGTCTTCAAGGCTAGAGTGAATAGGCTCTTAATAAACTAGTGCGCCTCACCATCAAAGATTGCATCGCTACTTACCATCAGGTGGGATCGCAGTCAAGCACTAGTTTATCTCAATTAAAAAAAAAAAAAAAACGGTAACGTTTTGGCCGACAACTTCAGATTTAATTAGGTTAAGTTAGATGTGCGATGTATTTTCTATGTGTGCTTTTTATGTGAACTAATTATAAAGACGTAATAGTAATAAGTTACCTTCATTTCAACCATTCTTAAAAAAAAAACTTTGGAATCAACATTAACTATCATCGTTAGATAGACCCAAGAAATCTGACCCACGTGACAGCAGAGGGTATTATAAGACATCCTAAAAGTTAGACGAATTTGAACCTTTTGCAATTAGCGGAAGATACATGATAAACAATTCGGAGCATAATAATTTAAACGAATATAACGAGAGGTAGGTAGTCAAATATTATAGAATACTGTCACGTCAATTTGATCTTTAAGAAGTAACGTTAAGGTTGGTAAACTTTGAATACGGTTTTGTCTCATAATCATCTCCACTTGTTAATTTCAACAAAATATCGTAAGTCAAATTAGTCTAATGGTCATAACAGTAGACTTATATTGACATGGTCGTAAGTTCAAATCCGTCGTGCTTCTTTTAGTAGTTTTGTGTTTACAATATTGGATTGTGATTTTTGAAATCAAATTATAATTTATATTAAGTCAAATAAATAAATTTAAATTAACTATTCAAACATAAAAGCAACATGAATAAAAAACAAAAATGTTTAGGATATGTAACGGTTTATTCAAGTTATATTTACAATTTACATAAAAAAAATATTTACTCGTCTAATAGACATAATTTAAATAACTTTATATAAAGGTAAAACATATATAACAGAATTTACAATATTAAACAGTTTTGAGCAGGAGAAAAAACTATTTATTTATTTCGATACATAGTGCTAATTAAATACTAATTTTATTTTTAAAGAAGAGTTTAATGCTGTGAATCAACATGTTACATGATTAGAAATATATAATATTTCTATTTTATAACAATAAAACTGCATTAACTGTCATATCTGCTCAAAAAATAAAAGTGATAATAGCACTAAATATTTTGATATTTTAACTACTTTACAGGTTTATGTAGCATTTTAAGTTTGATTATAAAAGAAACAAAGATCAGTTAATTTATTATAAAAACATTTCCTAACAAATTAAGATTACTATGATTTATTTAACCAATACCCTACACATAAGCACTGACAAGAAGGCATTGTGGCTGCTTACAAGAAGTAAATAATTATCCATTGTTGCTTACACGCACTAATGACATTACGTCGCGTATTATATTTTCATCGCTTCATTCTTCAGATATAAGATTTAATTAGTTATATAGGCATTTACAACGTAGTCCCTCTATTTACTTGGTAACTTCGCACAAATTTTAGAGTTTTTAAACGAGCAACTGACTAGAAAAAACCTCCGGTCGCTCCGATTTGCCCCACCACCGCGTGTGGTGCGCCATCTTGTTGCTGCTCATTCCTCTTTTGTGCTCGGTAACGCTCGCACGCGCACTCAACTCGAAACAAGATGTCGAAAAGGAGTGCGCAGTCTCGTATTGCACGTTATGAAAATAAAATAAGGAAGATTGAAGATCGGGAAAAACGACGCAGATACAGAATTCTGCTGGATCGCTGGAGCTCATCAGAAGACGAAGGTAAATAACCGTGTTATTTCTTCCTAAAGTGTTTGTTAAGTGATACCTATATATTAAAAGTGAATAACAGTTTTGGATTGCTTTGGGATTGACTGCGAGTCAATAACTCTGACATACCCAAAATTCAAAATGTTTGACATCGGGGTTGACTGCGAGTCTTCAACGATATTTATTTAGCAGAATAAACGAACAATCTAAATTAGATGTATCGTCTCTCTGCACAACAAAAAACGAAGATAGATATTTTCGTTTTATTTTTCATACTACTGTAAACTATATGTGTTATCTTTAGGGAAAGATAGACTAAGACAGTTATTTAGTGTACCTACGGGGTTTGTTATCAGGTTATTTAAATAAAACGACCAAAACGGGTACCACACCCTTGATCCTTTTGCCTTGCCAGCACATACACATCATACAATAACAGTAGGAATAAATAAATTATATACTAGCACTTACTGAGATGTTGCTTGCTCCGAAAACTAACACGAAAAAAGGGACATGACAGCGCGCCGTTCCTTTTTATAAACTCTTGTAACTGTCAAATGCAGTCCGTTCGAGTTGTCAGTGCAAAAAATACATTTAATGTTGCTAATACAAAAAACAATCATAGTGTATGAACATTATCATAAGAATCGCCAACAGTCGGTCATCCATTATATAACAAATACGACCTCGTATGTGAGACACCAAATAAATAAATAAGAAATTGGTTTTACATACAAAATAATGAGCGAAGAAAGAATATAACATTACATTTAACATATTATCTACAGGTACTTGGACATAGATATCTATTACAGAAGTGAATAAAGATTTAGATTATTCATACAATGTTCGCTGTACCTAGGAATGACACTAAACTTATATTAATTGTACACGTCATGTAGAAACAAAACTGAACAATTGCCAATTTATCAATTATGTATTAAATAACATGTATATTTTAATGGGGCACTTACAAATAGACATTAATATTAAGATAACAGTAACAAATAAAGCTTTAGATTATTTGTACATTGGTTGATATATTTAGTAACAAAATTCAACTTATACTTATCAACTGTACACGGGTTGTTAGATAAAATATTATATATATAGTAATGGCACCTGAAAAAATGAAGAATCTACAATGAAATTTGAAATACAGGTGTATCAATTTTACATGAATGAAAAATATACAGGCCCTCTAATGTCCTGCCTCTAAATAAAAAACATACAGGCACCTCAAGTGTCCTGCCTCTTATAATAACATACAGGCCCCTCAAATGTCCTGTCTCTAATCAAAAACATACAGGCCTTCTAATGTCCTGCCTCTAATCAAAAACATACAGGCCTTCTAATGTCCTGCCTTTAATCAAAAACATACAGGCCTTCTAATGTCCTGCCTCTAATCAAAAACATACAGGCCTTCTAATGTCCTGCCTCTAATCAAAAACATACAGGCCTTCTAATGTCCTGCCTCTAATCAAAAACATACAGGCCTTCTAATGTCCTGCCTCTAAATGAAAACATACAGGCCCCTCAAATGTCCTGTCTCTATTGAAAAACATACAGGCCTTCTAATGTCCTGCATCTAATAAAAAACATACAGGCTCCTCTAATGTCCTGCCTCTAATGAAAAACATACAGGCCCCTCAAATGTCCTGTCTCAAATCAAAAACGTACAGGCCCCTCAAATGTCCTGTCTGTAATGAAAAATAAACATTAGTAACACACAGGCCCTTAACATGTCCTGTTTCTAATAAAAACAAACAGGCTCCTCAAATGTCCTGCCTGCAATGAAAAATAAATATTAGTAACACACAGGCCCTTAACATGTCCTGTCTCTAATAGAAACAAACAGGCTCCTCAAATTACCTGCCTGCAATGTAAAATAAACATTAGTAACACACAGGCCCCTAAAGTGTCCTGTCTCTAATAAAAACAAACAGGCTCCTCAAATGTCCTGCCTGCAATGAAAAATAAACATTAGTAACACACAGGCCCCTAAAGTGTCAATCGTGGCGGTAAGTCCCCTCTTTGAGGCGTGGCTGGAAAGACCTCACGGCGTCCTTACCTTCCGCATGACGCAGGTACTCACCGGACATGGTTCGTTCGGGAGTTTCCTGCACCGGATTCGTGCGGAAGTGACGCCCGGGTGTCGCCACTGTGTGGAATGCCCGGAGGACACGGTGGAGCATACATACAGTCGAGGTGTGCCCTGCTTAGGCGGAGTATCGCCGTGCCCTCGTGGGGGCGATCGGCGGCGGAGACCTCTCGCGCCGGGCCTTGGTTGAGGCCATGGTCCGGAGCGAGGAGGAGTGGCAGGCGGTCGCCGACTTCTGCGAAGCAGTAATGCTCGCAAAGGAGGAGGCCGAACGCATCAGGCAACGGCGTTATCGCCGCCGCCGCCGCCGCCGGGATTTTCCGATTTCCGGCCACCGTAGGCGCGGGCTTGCGGACAGTGAGCAATGGGTAGCTCGCTGTCCGGCCGTCCGGTAACTGTCCGGACCAAGCCCAAGGCGTCGACGGCGCGCACTGTTCCCGCGCGCCTCAAGGAGTTGTCAGCAACAGCAGGGACCCAGCCGGGTCGAAGCCTACTGGGGCCAGGGTTATCCGAAAGGGCGCTCGAGACCCGGTATGAAGGCTAGAAGGAACGGGGTGGGTCTTTTAGTCAGTAAGAAAAAGTACAAAGAGTCTGACACTATCTCCCGCTCCACCCAAGGGCAGGGGATGTCAAAAGGCCCCTAAAGTGTCCTGTCTCTAATAAAAAACACAAACAGGCTCTTCAGATGTCCTGTCTCTAAAGTAAACAGATAGGTTCCTCAAATGTCCTGCTGTAAATAGAAACAAACATTAGTAAATAAACAATTGCCTGCTAAAGCCAATATGTTCCTGGTTTGTTCTGAACAGGCTCCTTAATTGTCCTGAACAGGCGCCTCAATTGTCCTGAACAGGCGCCTCAATTATTCTGTACAATTTAGGTCAATAACCGACCACTCAGGCTAGGTACATGATAAGTTTCAAGTGAATGTCACAAACAATGACATCAATTATTACTTTTCACCTGATGTTTATGACATCTAAATTGAAATTCGTTCAATGACTGACCAAAAATGACTTATAATCACTGCCCCGACTAAAACGTAAGGGTACATATTATTTAATTTACTCTTTCGGCTCTAATTAGTTTTTATTGAAACTCCAAACGATACAATAAATAATCAAAATACATGATCACGAACTATGAAATAGTTTCGTCTCCATTTTATTTAATTCATTAAAAATTACCAACTATGAACTATGCCGTAAATACCACCACTTTTAAAATATTCAAGGCAAATACAGTAGAGACTGGTTTCTCTTAACACAAGAATAGGTTTCACGTCAATCACTTATTTCATTAACATATTTTTAGATGTGGGAAGTTAGGTACACTTTTCTAAAATCAAAATATTCATGGACATACTGTACTAAATAAATATTCTTAACGAATGCTAATTCATCTTTCCATATCCCTAGTGAACAAGTTCTTGCTATATATTTATCCACAATAACTCCTAATCACCCCTCCTAATAAGAAATTTATAAAAAAAAAACAATGCCTACAAAAGGCTTACCAACTTTAGCAACACTGTGCTGCACCTGTGCGTTTGGTTTTCCATGAACATACCAACTTCCTATAATTCGACCAATACTTATATTATGCAACGATAGTTTGAAGATCCATTAAAAATCGTGACCCCTAAGTTGGTTTACTAAATTTAGTAATTCAATAATATATTCTACAACTTTTACACAACGCCATCTAGTCCCAAACCAAGTAGAGCTAGTGGTATGGGTACTAGACAGCTGATAAACAATTTGACAGTGCTCTCTGAAAGTCATTAAATAGAGTTTACATTACATTTCTTACATATTCTGCAGGACTAAAGCCCAAATCAGACCATTGATTCTTGGCAATCGTGTCCTCAGATGCCTCTGCACGAATTGCAACCTCATTCGAATATTTATTACGCGGAAGGTATCTTGAAAATTAATTCCAAAAGTAATATTCAAAGCCAGTCCCATTTATTTGGTCTTATAAAGTTCAGAAGCTATAACAGTTATGGAATTTCAAACTCTAACCCCAAAAACAAGTGTTCAAGTTGGGTAAAATGCATGAAACGTTTGTTTGACAGACATTTGCATCCGAATCATTGAAATGCTCCGAAACAGTGATATGCATCATTTGGAACATCGGCTCAGAAGATAGAAACGGAACACCCGAAACATCGGTTCACAAGAAACAAACGGAACATTTGAAACATCGACTCACAAGTCACAAACGTTATGAATCGTGATCTGTCAAGTTGCGTCACATTAACTTTGATTTGAGAACAATCCAAAGCAGATGTTTCCAGTTCAGGTCGCTAATTATATTAAGTACACTATTTACGTTTTAATTTGAATTTCATAAAGGCTGCTGGTCACTCAAAGTAAAGCGTTTCAGTGTTCCAAACGATGCCCTCAAAACATTACCGATGTTCAATCCTTCGGAACACCAAAACGCCTCGGAACAGCAAAAAGCTACACACGCCTACAGTGACATGACACTGTTATATCACCGCTTGCAGGTTAAGGCTAAGTTTTCATCTCAATGACTCAAACTTTATCCGACTTGCAGTCACAACTTTTCACCAGTGTAGGTATATTTAAAAATAAAAAATAAACTGCGTGTGTCAATTCCCTTGAAAGTACACAGAACATGGTGTGTATTTTTAAACCAAGAGCAAATACAAATTTTAAACTAGTTCCCTAGTTGGACAAGAACTAAAATAATGGGATTTAGCTAATCTTTGGTACCCACATCACTTCAAAAATATAAAATAACATTTAATCAACAGCAAAGATGCATTAGGGTAATATTTGGACTCGGACAAATTCGACAGTTGCCAACCAAAATTTTGATAAATATGTTTTCTACCTTGCTTATTCAAATAGCAGTACTATTCGTTATTTGTTTTAACTAGAGCCAACAAAGCGTTGATGCCTATAAGTACCATACGCAAGGCACCTATAATAAATAAACAAAATAGGTACCTATTGAAACTTTACACATTCTTTAGTATACTCAGAGTATTAGTTTATTTGGACAGTGATTACATTTTATAATTCGTTGATTTCCTCGTGTAATTTCTCGAAAACTATTTCAACTATTTCAATATATACACCACCACCACAACTAGTTGACTATATCGAATGGTATACCACACATTAACTGCCAGGCGGGACGAGTTCGCCGGGTCAGATGGCTCACTAAGTTTACTCAGTACCTACCTACTTCTTTCCACCCTACCCTCCTTTTAATTAAAAGGTGTTTCGCGGAAACATAAGATAAATATTCATCTATTAACATTTTCACATCTAGAATTTTGCCAGCAAAACGATTTATACTCTGGTGATGAAATAAAATGTTACTATTAGGCTTACTATATACTACTGATTCGCCATTTAACCCGGTTTTAGTTAAATTGACAATGATAGTAGGCATGTAAAATAACTTTAAACAGTAAAGCCATACACAACACCAGTTCCTGCCTATGCGAAATGTAAAGAATCAATGCACTAAATTTAATAACTATCATGTAACATCACAAAGTTATAAACTTATGTTTCCTGGTTGTCTGCTAGAACTACATGGTCACCGGACAATCTGGGCGACTAAGGGGCCGTTTTGCTCCCGCCCCCAGCTGTGTGTGTGTGTGAGGCTAACGCTCCTTTCGCGACCAAAAGTCCCCAAGTGCCATGAATATAATGGCTTCTATACGCGCTTCGCTCAACACAGCGTAATTTATTTATTTATTTATTATAATGATCAAGGTGTACACTGTACAGCCTACATCACACCCGAATCGACTGAAGCTAGTGCACGGTACACCCAATCTAGCGCGTAGCACTTACATAAAATATAATATGCTAGCACCGATTTACTGGCGCAGTAGCTCGGTATGAACCAAATAATAACTTACAAAGGATGTGAAAAAAATGGACAATCAGATAATCTACTCAAAATACATGAAACTTACTGTTATTAACTCATTATAAAATAATAATAATGATCTCTGCCGTTGAAAGTACTCTGTGGTTGAAATGCAAATCTAAACATTTTGGCACAATTATTACGTAGGTACTTTCAAAGCAAAAGTAGAAGATGCAAAGTTAGGGAAAAAAAATCACTTGTGGGCGGGATAAACGAATGCATTTAAATAAACGACTCGTTTATCCCACTTCTGAATTGTAAACTATATGTGTTATCTTTAGGGAAAGATAGACTAAGACAGTTATTTAGTGTATCTACGGGGTTTGTTATCAGGTTATTTAAATAAAACGACCAAAACGGGTACCACACCCTTTATCCTTTTGCCTTGCCAGCACATACACATCATACAATAACAGTAGGAATAAATAAATTATATACTAGCACTTACTGAGATGTTGCTTGCTCCGAAAACTAACACGAAAAAAAGGGACATGACAGCGCGCCGTTCCTTTTTATAAACTCTTGTAACTGTCAAATGCCCCGCGCTGTCAAGTCGCAGTCCGTTCGAGTTGTCAGTGCAAAAAATACATTCAATGTTGCTAATACAGAAAACAATCATAGTGTATGAACATTATCATAAGAATCGCTAACACTACCCTCAAAATTTGTTTTTCACAACCTAAATGACGAAACGTTATTTTAGGTAACAAAGACCTCAGGCCTGCCGTGGAGGCTTACCATGATGCAGTTCTGGAGCCCACCACATCGGTGGCGCCGGAATTACCGCAAGACCCAGCGCCGGCTCCTCCCTCGAAACCTACAGACCAAGATAATGACCCGGCACCGGAGTGCTCCAACCAGCCTGCGGACGCAGAGGACGAATTAGATCCGGACCTTCTGATGGCTCTCGGTGAATCTACTTCCGACGCCCCCGACTATGGGCCTAATATCAATGACAATTTATCAAAATTGTGGCTCCCTTTATTAAAGAAGGGCATGCTTAAGGACAGTAAAGATAAAATCTGTAACGATTACCTAGTTCCTGATAATTGCAGGCTGCTACAAGCCCCGAAGTTAAACGCAGAAATATCAGCCGCTGTGCCGGATATGGTTCACAATCGCGATAAAACCCTGGTGGCTAACCAACAACAACTTGGTTTAGGAATTACTGCCGTAAACAGGGGCATTGACATCCTCTTAAGGACGGATGACAAAGCACAGGCACTTAAACACTTTAGTAATGGTTGCAGATTATTATGCGATTTACATAATTTACAATCAAAAAATCGCATTAAACTTATAACACCCAGTTTAGATAAGTCTTTTCTCCACATTATAAGTGAATCAGAAAGAGACGAAACACTCTTCGGCTCATCTTTATCGGAGAAAATCAAGGCAGCCAAAGCCATTGAAAAACAAGGCCTACAAATTAAAAAACCAGCCCCGAAGCCTCAAAAGTCTGCGTGTCCCCAAACAGCTCGACCCACGGCCTACCAGGGAAACTGGTCAGCGCCTCCCCGGTACCAGCCGGCGAACAGGGGGGGGCGGGCAGGTTACAGGAGACCGCCGGCGACTCGCCGCCCGTACTCGACCACATCGCACCCACCACGAGCAGCGGCACAGGACAAGTCCCGTGCTCCGACTCAAGGTCAACAATAGCACAGGTACACGCGGGTAGACTTACCCACTTTTTTGACTGTTGGTTACATATTACCTAATAATAAGGTCATACTTGATTGGATTAGGAATGGCTACACCATCCCTTTTAATAATCTTATTGAACAGCGGATTATACCTAAAAACAAATTTTCACATCATGAAAACCTTGATATGCTAGAAGCCATAAATAATTTAAAGGCATTAGGAGCTGTTTCAGAGTGTAAGGCCTCAGAAAACAAATTCATTTCTTCTATTTTTCTCACTCCGAAAAGTAACGGCGGAAAACGTTTTATATTAAACTTGAAACCTTTAAATAAGTTTATCCGTACTGACCATTTTAAGATGGAGGATTATCGCACCGCATGCAAATTAATACCACGTGATGGTTACTTAGCTACCATCGATTTAAAGGACGCTTATTTTCTTATACCTATTAGACCGTCCGACCGTAAATATTTAGGTTTCCAGTTTCAACCTGGAAACTCAACCAAAGTCATAAACTATCAGTTTTCCGCACTTCCATTCGGTTTATCCGTGGCCCCTCGAGTGTTTACTAAGGTTATGAGGGAGGTAATAGCTTTTTTAAGAAGCCGCGGTCACAAGTCGGTTTTTTATTTAGATGACGCTCTTTGCATTGGTGATACATATGAACAATGCGCAAATAATGTTAATGAAACATTAAAATTACTAAATTGCCTAGGATTTGTCGTCAACTATGAAAAAAGTAACTTGTCACCGCAACAAACTTGCAAATTCCTAGGTTTCTACTATAATACAAGAACTTTGAGGTTATGTCTCCCCCCTGATAAGCGAAATAAAATTAGCGAGTTGGTTACAAGGTTTACGAAATTATCTTCCTGTTCTATTCGCGAATTTGCTCAACTTATTGGTGTCTTGGTTGCCGCTTGTCCAGCAGTTAAATACGGCTGGATGTACACTAAGATTTTAGAGCGTCAGAAGTACCTAGCTCTGCTTAAAGGTAATAATTATGAGGAGAGCATGAACCTTCCTAACATAATATTAAAAGACCTGAATTGGTGGTCACAAAATATTGCGACTACATACAATTCTATGCGGCAACCACAATTTGACTTCGAGATTTATACTGACGCCTCTCGATCTGGTTGGGGTGCTGTTTATGAAAACAAGAAAGTTCACGGAAAGTGGAAGGATTCAGAAAAAGCGCACCACATAAATTATTTAGAGCTAATGGCCGCTTTTCTAGGTCTCAAGTCATTCGCGAATGATGTCACCAACTACGCAATTTTACTTCGTATCGATAATACGACTGCGATTAGTTATATAAATCGAATGGGCGGCATTCAGTTTCTCTACTTGAACGATTTAGCACGAACTATCTGGCAATGGTGCGAGGAACGCGGTCTTTGGATATTTGCATCGTATATCAATACCAAAGATAACCGTGCGGACGCCGCCTCTCGAATTATTAACCCGGATACCGAATGGACACTTTCTGATCATGTCTTCCGGGATATCGTACGTCATTTCGGCCAACCTACAATAGACTTGTTTGCCTCTAGGGATAATGCAAAGTGTAGCATATATGTTTCATGGAAACAAGACCCTGATGCGGTGTCTGTAGACGCGTTTACTCTTAACTGGCATTCATATTTCTTTTACGCTTTTCCACCGTTTTCCCTTATTTTAAAATGTCTAAGGAAAATTATCGACGATGAAGCAAGCGGCATCTTAGTTTACCCATATTGGCCATCACAGCCGTGGTTCCCACTCTTGCAGAATCTCATTGTTTCGGATGTTATTTACTTTAATCCAAATAAACACCTTCTTCAATCTCATTTCAGAGATCATCATCCCCTACACAAAGACCTTACCCTGGCTGTCGCGAGGCTCTGCGGCAGTCTTTCATCCAACGCGGCGCCGGTGACCAAACGTCAACGCTGATGTTAGCCTCGTTCTCTGACAGTACTATTAGACAATATAATACTTCACTGAAACTGTGGTGGGCATTTTGTACTGTTAATAGCATCGACGTCTATAAACCGCCGTTAGGATCTATACTAACTTTCTTAACAAACCAGTTTAATAATGGTTGTGCATACGGTAGCCTAAATTCACACCGTTCTGCTATATCATCCTTAGTAGGAAATCACATTGGTTCAGATGACTGCGTAAAGCGCCTTCTCAAGGGCGCATACAAATTGCGGCCCACGAGACCTAAATACTCCAGTACATGGAACCCACAGTTAGTTTTAGATTTAGTCTCGACGTGGTTTCCCAATAAAGAACTGTCACTGGAAAAGATAACCAAAAAACTTGTTATCTTATTGGCAATTTGTACTGCCCATCGAGTTCAAACTCTTTCCTTAATTAAATTAGAAAACATTACCTTTTCAGAAACTGGTATAAGGATTATTATTGCAGATTTAATAAAAACTTCTGCGGCTGGCAGAGACCAGCCTGTCTTATTTCTACCATTTTTTCGGGAAAATCTTGCTATTTGCCCAGCTACAGCACTCTCAGAATATATCTCTTTAACTAGAAATATTAGGTCTGCAGAGACGGGACATCTGCTATTAACATACAAACGGCCACACAGGCCCGCCACAACACAGTCCATCAGTAGATGGGTGAAGCAGGTGCTGTCAGAGAGCGGCGTGGACACCGGCGTGTTCACGGCGCACAGCACGCGCCACGCGTCCACGTCGGCCGCGCGCTCCGCCGGCGTCAACATAGAAACTATTCGTAAGACCGCCGGTTGGACTAACTTGTCTAACTCTTTTGCTCGTTTCTATAACAGGACGATTATGGACGAAGGTGAATTCGCTCGATCCGTTTGCTTATCGTCAAGGACCCAATAAAATGATCCATACATGAATCTAAATATGTTAAGTAATTATTTTGTAATTCAATTAAACGTATGATTATTTTTTGTTTTGGTAGGATGAAGAATAAAACAATATTTTGTTTATTCATATGACTTTTATTTCAAAACTTTCTGCTCTTAACATCTACGTTGTAAATGCCTATATAACTAATTAAATCTTATATCTGAAGAATGAAGCGATGAAAATATAATATATGATCAAACGAACTTCTCTGAAGCGAAGTTCGATCAATATTATATGAATCACTTCATTCGAAGATATGATAACCCTCCCCCCTTAACATTGCCCAAAGGGAGAAAGTTTTGTAGATCTTTAAAAAATGAGCAGCAACAAGATGGCGCACCACACGCGGTGGTGGGGCAAATCGGAGCGACCGGAGGTTTTTTCTAGTCAGTTGCTCGTTTAAAAACTCTAAAATTTGTGCGAAGTTACCAAGTAAATAGAGGGACTACGTTGTAAATGCCTATATAACTAATTAAATCTTATATCTTCGAATGAAGTGATTCATATAATATTGATCGAACTTCGCTTCAGAGAAGTTCGTTTGATCATATAATATTTATTACTGAATCGGCCACCAATTTCTACAAGCTAACCAGGTTCCACAGAAGACATTCAACACAAGTAACCCAAAGTTTACCCGCCAGTTCTATACGGTAGTTTTTTTTTCTCAGATAGAAATCCTGATATTCTTGGGCAAAATGGACTTGACGGATGACCAGCAGTTATTTCAATTATACGTCCTGACTTGTATTGTTTGTTATAGTTTTAAACCACAATCTGACTGTATTTCTCTGAAACAAAGAAACGAAACAGAAGTTACTTTATGTGTAAGTATAATTAAAAAGATATTTGATTACGTCACAGCATAAAAATGTATAAGCTTTAAGAAGTATAAATAAAATGGAAAATAAAGACACTTACCTACTGCAATTTTAAGTCTTCTATCAATCTCTCCGAAAACCAACATTCTCCTCATGTAAATAGATTATTTTATATTTTAGAACTAGGTATATAAAAATATTCTAAATAAAGACGTTGTTTTACGCAATTTATTAAGGCAACGTAAAAATTGTTTGCATGACGTCACTGCTATTGAGCGTCGACTGGTTTTTGCTTTATTAGAACGGTTCATTTTTATTCTTCTACCCTTAATCTAAGTAACATTTGAATACCAGTTTTATGATGAATACGCATATTTATCTTGACTACCCGCTTATTACAAGTCAGGCGAAATTATTCCAAATATGTTTGAAAAATATTTAGTTCGTTGATTGTTACATAAAATAATAAAAAAGTTCTAAATGGAAAGCAAAACAATATACAGGGTATGAGAATTGAACTCGTGCCTTATTGCGTCAGTCTTTACACAGATCAATAAGCAATACTACCTTGTTTGAGAATATCAAAATAAGCTATCAATAGTCACTACATTTTAAAATACCAATAATAAACTTTAAGTCAAGTTCATAAGAATCAAAATTGCTTAATAAGTAGTTATTTATACCATTATTATATCCCTTTATAAATGTTTATACATGTGTTTGTTTGATTATAATATCAAAAAACTGTTTTTTTAATTTTTGACTTTGACCATTTACTTACTTTATATATATGCCGGAGCGTCAGAAGGGGCCTCGTAGCGGTCTTGGCTTTCGCTATCCATCATGGGCGTTGTAACGACCGGAATTTGAAAATAAAAGCACACTTGTATTGTCCAATGTCTTATTATTTGATTTCCTCACAATTTTATGCAAAATCACAAACACTTATCAGGATGAAACTGGATTGTGAGCCAATAGGTTAGCACGTGTGCACTTCGTTCGGCAGCTGTCAATGGAATGACCGCCGCCATTACTCGTAGTGACACTTACTACTCTATTCGGGGTTACCCGCTCATAATTTTTATTTTACCGATAAACTAATCGACTAAAACTAACAACATTGAAAAATCGAGTTATGATTAACAATAAATCGCAAAGTAATAATTGCCTACTTTAAAACTAATCAATAATCGGCGCGCCGTCACGGCCGTCCTGCATTATCACACGTCCTCGTGTGTGTCGGTCTCATCTGTAAGCCAAAGACATTATCCATTACAGTATACTCCGTTCGGTCTCCCTGACCCCTCAAATGATTCCCTTTGCTCATGTTATACAACAACTTACAGTGATTACAAATTTTAATCTCAAATACAACGAAATGTTTCGTAAAAGACACACATAACATAGGGTCCTTCAAAATATGTCACAAACGTCAGTCAATGCCACACAGGCTAGTCATTGCCATACAGGCTAGTCGTTGCCACACAGGCTAGTCATTGCCACACAGGCTAGTCATTGCCACACAGGCCAGTCTTTGCCACACAGGCAAGTCGTTGTCACATAGATCAAAAAGTGCAATTGAAAAGAAACGTAATTACTTACCATGGCCGTCATCGGCACATTCTGTCTCAATTTGATTGGTTGGGATTTCTAATCCACCACTTAACTCTAATGGAACATAACATTCGGGCATAGCACGCACACGATCGTGCGCGTATTTATACGTCCTATTAGAGTTAAGGGCCCGCAGTAAATATCTGTCACCATCCAACAGCTCAACTACTTTACCTTTAAATTTTGGGTCAAGCTTGATTTGATTACGCTCGTGATTTTCAAGGAGCACATAATCACCTACTTGAAATTTTTTAAATATTGCTTTACTTTTATCAAACCTAACTTTTTCCGAAGAAGCGTTAGCCCGTATTGCTCGTGTCGCTTGCTCTCTAATATGATTCAAATTAACTTCTATGTTATCTGTTTCTAGTGACATTAAGTTTAGGGGCCTAGCAACCTTTCCTATTAACAATTCCAATGGACTTGCCTTTGTAACCCTACACATAGTACAGTTGATAGCTAGCTGAATGTCAGGCAGTGCATCTTGCCATGACTTATTATTATCTACCTCAACAGCAGTTAGCAAATTCTTTAATGTGGACATAACCCGCTCTACCTGCCCATTTGCGCGGCTTGATCCGGTAGCTACAAGGTGTAGGTTAATGTTGTGTGCATTGCAAAACTCCCTAAACTCTTTTCCAGCAAAGCATCGACCCTGATCAGCTATAACACGTGTGGGGGCACCAAACAAAGACACATTGTATTTTAATGCCTTAATGGCACTATTTGCGTCTATGTTGCGTGTATGATGTAATATTACGTACTTAGTAAAAGCGTCTATTGATACAAAAACATACTCTTTTGCGTCTTTTTCACCGCTAAGTTTACCTGTTGCATCCATGTGAATGGTATGCCATGGGATTGGAGTTTTAGGGATTGGGTGTAGTTCAGCTTGAACTTTCCCTGAGTTAGATTTTGACATTCTGCAAGTTATGCAATTTTCTACAAATTTTCGTACGTATTTGTTCATATTTGGGAACCAATAGTGGCAGTAGGCCTTTTCTAGTGTTTTGTCCCACCCTAAGTGCATGATACTTTCGTGCACATGGTTAATTATAGCCCACTGAAATTCCCTAGGCACTATTGGTAACCAATAGCTCTTATTATTTCTGTCAATTTTCCGATAAAGAAGACCGCGCCTAATTTCGTAAGTTTTAGCGATATCACTATTAAGCTCATTTGCCTGTAGTTTCGTCATAATAGAATTAATTTCGTTATCTTTTTCTTGCTCAGCCTTTAACCAATGGTCTGAAATCGTGGTCAAATGAATACGTTTTGGTTCGGTTCTAATGACTGAATCCACTGTGGTTGGCAACGGGTTACGGGAAAAGAAGTCTACGTGGCTCATGTGTTTCCCCAGTCTATACTCGATATCAAAGTCAAAAGCTTGCAGGAAACACCACCACCTATGAACCCGAGGTGTAAGGTCTACTTTCGACTTGGATGCCTTGACAGCATTACAATCAGTTACGACAGTAAACTTTCTACCCTGCAAATAGTGACGAAAATGCTTGACAGCGTTCACCACTGCAAGCGTCTCCAGCTCGTATGAGTGGTATTTTGATTCAGCGCTTGAGGTTCGGCGACTGTAATATTCAACTACATGCAGTTTGCCATCGACTCGCTGCATTAGTATGGCACCATAACCCTCAGCGCTGGCATCTGTATGCAGCTCTGTTGGAAGATTAGGATCAAAGATCATCAATACAGGTTTATCAATCAAAATGTCTATTAAATCTTTTCGAATCTTCTCGAGCTGGGGAGTCCAATTAATTTTTCCTTTTCCCGACGTAAGCCCAAAAAGCGGAGCTGCTTTTTGAGAGAACCCCGGGACGAATTGCCTAAAGTAGGAAGCCAAACCAATGAATTGGCGAAGCTGAGTAACGTTTTGAGGTGGTGGAAGTTCAGTAAGGGCTCGAATTTTACGAGGATTCGGTCTTATTTCACCGGCTGACACCTCAAAACCCAAAAATTCTACCCTCGTCTTAAGAAAACTACATTTCTTTACATTTAACGAAAATCCCGAATCAGTTAACGCTTTAAGAACTAGTTGTAATCGTTCGATGCCCTCGCATACTGTGCGTGATGGAATGATTACGTCATCAATGTATACGACAGCGAATGACTCAGTTAATGCCCCAAGGGCCTTATTAATGGCACGTTGGTACACTGACGGTGCATTACGAAGACCAAATGGCATTGACAAATATTCAAACTGGCCATCCGGTGTAACAAACGCGGTTCGTTCTATGGAATTTTCTTCGACTGGTATTTGATGGTACCCGCTAGCCATATCTAACGAAGTAAAATAGTTAGCCCCCACTAAACGCTGTATTTGATCCGAAATGAGTGGCAAAGGATATCTATCAGGCACTGTATTGCTGTTTAATTCCCTATAATCGACGCAGAGCCTATCGCTCCCGTCCTTCTTCTTAACCAGGATGATTGGGCTCGCGAAGGGGGAAGAACTTTCACGTATAATGCCAGCGGACAAAAGTTCTTTGATTTGACGGCGTACTTCTTGTCTTTCATCTTGAAGTGTGAAGTATATATTATTACGTAGTACGATACCTATGTGTACGCGCACTTAGCTATGTAAGCAACTTTCCTTTAGATTCCTTTTTATTGTAATCTAGTTTTTAGTCTAATAAAAGACACCAAACTGTAAACAAGTGTTTCCTTTACTACAAGCCAAGGTTCCAACATCACATGGCGACCCTGCCAGGGCTCTGCCAAGGAACTTTTTTCTTTTGTTTTAGGTGCTGGTTACACAAGTACAATTATTAAGTTGGTTTCAAATTCATTCTCAAGATGTGCCAGTCAAAAGTGGAAAAAGAAGATGTGTTTCTAACCCAAAATGCTGCTGGCGATAATTCGGCTCACTTGAAAGATTTCGGAAACCACATACAAAATATAAGCACGGTAACATATATTTTGCTTGCCCTGGTTTTGGTACTTGTACTATTTTTTGGTTGCAAGTTATATAGGGCGTGCCATCGACGCCTAATTCAGGAAGAAATGGGTATGCAAGCAATATCCCGCATCAGGTCGTCTCTACGAGCCAAGCGCAGCGTGCAGCACGAAACTACGGCGTAAGCAAAACAAACTATTCGTGAGTGTTTAAAACCTATACATACTTTTATTATCTCAAAAAAGTGTTTCCAATGAACTATGAGTGTTATTTATAAAGTTTAGAAGATATTCAAACAGTTTATTTGGGTTTCGGAAGCCAAAATTGAGTATAAAGTGTAAAGCCAGTGATCAAATTTCATTACGCTAATAATTGAAATTCATAAAACGGCGCACGGATAGTCATCGAACATGATACCTCGCGGCGAATAGTGCTTACGTGTTGAATTCTTTTAACAGTATGTTACGAAATAGTGTTAAGTTTTACCAAATTATGACTAATTATAGCAATATTATAAGAATATTAGAATCATTATGTTAGAAAGTTTAAAAGAATGTCAAGAGTTGTTATATGAAATACGAAAATATTTGGTAAAAAGAGGTCAAAGTAGGTATAAAGGCCAGACTATTGAAATAAAATTGAAAGAAACTAATGATGTTTTTGAGAAGTGTAAATCATTACTTTTAGTTTTAGGTAAAAGTAGCGATACGAAAGTAATTGATTTAGGGAAGTATATTTTTGAAAAGTGTCAGGAATTGTATGACGAAATAAATAATTTATGTGTTTTTCCTAAGTCAATAGAAACAAACAAAATGGAATTCGACTTAAGGGTGGCATGTAATTTAATTCCAGTTATGGATGACACTGAAAGCACCACTAAGAGAATGATTGACTCCATCGAAATGTACGCAAATATGCTCGACGATAAAGGTAAGTAATTCATTATTGATTATTTTCATCTTAAAAAGTAGACTTTCGGAAAACGCAAAATTGCGAATTTCTGACAAATATGAGGCGATTTCTGAATTAATTAAAGATTTAAGGAATAACTTAACAACAAAAAAGTCTTACACAGCCATTCAATCCCGGATGCAGACCATGAGACAAGGTCAAAAATCTGTTGAGGAATATGGTAAGGAAATAGAGCAGTTATTCACTGACATGACGATTTCTCAAGCAGACGGGGACTCCAGTGCTTATTCGGTACTTAAACCCATAAATGAAAAATCTGCTATAAAAACATTTTCAGACGGACTACGCAGCTCGAGACTATCCACAATCATCACGTCGCGCAATTACTGCAGCTTGAAGGAAGCAATACAGGCTGCAAAAGACGAGGACAGACCTGCCGCACAGCAACAAGGTAACGTCATGCATGTATCAAAGCAAGGACGTACTTTCTATAATAATAGACGCTTTAGTGACGGTCGCGGTGGTAGTAACAATTATGGTCAAAACTCAAATTATTTTCTTAGACAGCTAGGACAAAGCAGTCGTAATGGATATCAGCGTGGAAGAGGGCGCGGAAATTATAATAACTATAGAGGAAACAATTTTCATAATAACTTCAGAGGAAAGTATCGAGTAATCGTAGACCTTCTAACAGTTTTCAGAAAAGCAGGGGTAGACTTAACACTCAAAACCGTAACTTATATACGGCAGAACACAATGTAGAGGAGCCTCAAAGTAGTGAACAATCAAACAATAGTCAGATTCAGTTTTTTCGATCTTAGGAATACCATCTTTTCATGTAATAAAAACACTAAATACGTGACATTAAACATTAACAACAAAAAATATTATTGGCTTGTTGACACTGGCGCTTCATTATCTGTTATAAAAAGTGGAGCAATTCCCATTAACACACCAGTGCAAAGAGACAATACATTAATAAATGGCATTGGAGGGCAGACTCGATCTAAGGGATTGGTTAATTTAACTTTAAAAAACCATGACAACATACATTTTAACCATAACTTTACAATTTTTGAATCGTTACCGCTAACGGCTGATGGGATTTTAGGTTTAGATTTCCTAATGAAATATGGAGCTAATATTAATTTACAAACAAATTTAGTTACTTTATATAAAGATAATTGTAGTTATTCATTAAAATTGACTAATTATGTTAGTAAAAATAAAAATTTCTTAGTATTCCTGCTCGATCCGAATCGATACACCATATTTATGTGGATAAATGCATAAATGGAGATGTTGTTGTATGTGGAAAAGAGTTGAGCAAAGATATATTTTTAGCAAATGAAATTACAAGGGTAAAAAATAATAGAATTCCTATTAAGATCTTAAATGTAACAGAAAAAGAAGTAGAGTTACCATTATTTACACCAGAGTTACAATCTTTAAATGACTATCATATATGTTCATTTAATAAAACCGGCATAAACGTTGATAGAGTTCAAAAATTACTGAACGAACTAAATCTATCTCATTTACATGATGAAGACCAAAAAAGTATTGAAGCAATATGCGCAAAATATGCAGATGTGTTTTACGTAGAAGGTGATAGGTTAACAACCACAAATATTTACCAACAATCAATTACTATTAAACCACATGTTTCCCCAGTATATGTTAAACCATATCGTTTACCACAAGCATTAAAGCCCGAAATTGAACTTTAAATAAAAAACTTGAAAGAAAATGATATTATAGAGGAATGTAGCAGTGAATGGTCAAGCCCAATATTGTTAGTACCTAAAAAAAGTGTTGAAGGTCAAAATAAGAAATGGAGGCTAGTAGTAGACTATAGGAAACTAAATGAGATCGTGGCTGATGATAAATTTCCGTTGCCAAATATCTATGAAATATTAGACTCTCTTTCAGGCGCAATTTATTTTAGTCACCTTGACCTTCACCAAGGTTATTACCAAGTGACCTTGAACCCTCAGAGTCGTAAGTATACGGCATTTACAACTAGTTCAGGACAATACCAAATGAAACGTTTACCGATGGGGCTTAAAATTAGTCCAAATTCATTCAGTCGTATGATGTCAGTTGCTATGTCGGGCCTAGCATTTGAAAAATGTTTTGTGTATTTAGATGACCTAGTCATTTTTGGACGCAATTTGACTACTCATAATCAAAATTTAATAAGCGTAATGGAAAGACTTAGAAAAGTAAATTTAAAATTAAATCCCCAAAAGTGCGAATTCCTAAAAAAAGAACTTTTGTATTTAGGGCATGTCGTTTCAGAAAAAGGCGTCTCTCCAGATCCAGAAAAAACTAAAATACTCCAAAATTATCCAATTCCCAAAAATTCAGACGAGGTCAAGCGTTTCGTAGCATTCTGCAATTATTATCGTAAATTTATAAAATGTTTTGCTGATATTACTATACCTTTAAATAAATTATGCAGAAAAAACGTACCATTTCAGTGGACTGATGAGTGTCACAAAGCATTTGAAATCTTAAAAAGGTTGTTAATGACACCCCCGATATTGCAATATCCTGATTTTTCAAAAGACAATGACTTCATAATACAAACAGACGCATCAGGAATAGCTATTGGTGCAGTTCTATGCAACAAAGACTTGAGACCCATAGCGTACGCAAGTAGGCCATTAAATAAGGCAGAAAAGAACTACCCAACTATTCAAAAGGAACTTTTGGCTATTGTTTGGGCTGTGAAGTACTTTAGACCTTACGTTTACGGTCGAAATTTTACATTAATGACTGACCACAAACCCCTAGTGTATCTTTTTGGAATCAAAGATCCTTCCAATAGATTACTAAAATTTAGACTCTCTTTAGAAGAATGTAAGTTTAAAATTATTTACGTAAAGGGAAAAGACAATACTGTAGCAGTTGCTTTATCACGAGTTAGTATGACATCGGATGATTTAAAAAATATGCATAAACAACTTGTAAATGTGATGACTAGAGCACAGAAACTAAGGATGGATGAGATGAATGAAAATAATGTTCTAAAAGGGAATGCGGATTTTAATAAATCTAAAGACGATTGGCCTGATCAACCAAAAGTCGTAGATATATTAAGAAAACCGCGTGACACGATTGAGATGATGTTTATGGATGACAAAACATTAGATAAATTGAGAATGAGAAATGTGATTACTACGGAAATAGAGTGTTTCGCTTTTAGGTCAGATATAAAACATTTATACATTAATCTTAATTACAAGGCGCATTTCTCGCGAGTCGAATTAGTGCAGAAATTAAGTTTATTTTGCAAACAGATAGGTGTCGAAGAAGTATGCATAGTAAAAGATGAACAGAATGTAGAATTTATTAAACATATTTGTAGTGAAATAAAGTCACTAAACGATTGGACTGGACCCCGCTTAAGTATATTGCGAGGCGTTAAAAGAATAACGGACGATAAAGAGAAAACTCTCATTATGAACGATTTTCATTTACTGCCATCTAGCGGACATGCTGGTATGCGCAGAATGATAAATACTATTAAGAAACGATATTATTGGCCTAGTATTGAAAAAGATGTTCAAGAATTTGTGCGTAAATGTACGAAGTGTCAGAAAATGAAACATAGTCGTTACACTAAAGAGCCAATGGAGATAACCAGTACGGCATCTTCAGCATTTGAAAAAGTATATCTAGATGTAGTAGGACCCTTAGACAAGTCCATAGATGATAATTCTTATATTTTAACTATACAATGTGAATTGACCAAATTCGTACAGGCAATTCCTCTTATAAATAAAGAAACTACGTCCATTGCTGATGCATTCGTGCGTAATTTTATTCTTGTATTTGGTATTCCTAAGGTAATAGCCACAGATCGAGGAACGGAGTTTATTTCGTCTACAATGGAACAGGTATGTAAGATTTTGAATATTATAAAACTATCATCCACGGCTTATCATCATGAGTCAATAGGAGCTTTAGAAAATACCCACAAAGTGTTGGGTTCATTTTTAAGAATTCAGTGCGACAATCATCCAGAAACTTGGAGTCAATGGTTACCTTTTTGGTGTTTCAGTTTTAATAATACTGTTCATTCGGAAACAAATTACACGCCACATGAATTAGTATTTGGTAAACTATGTAATATACCTTCTAATTTGTCTGATCATATAGAACCACTATACAATGTAGACAGTTATCCATTGCAATTAAAATATAGACTACAGTTGGCACAAACTGAAGCTAAAAATAACTTAATAAATAAAAAACATAAGAGAAAAGCTAAGTATGATATTTTGATAAATCCTGTTAGATATAAGGTAGGAGATTTAATATTAATTAAGATAGAAACCAGACGTAAATTGGATCCACTGTTTAAAGGACCATATGTAGTTATAGAAGACTTAGGTTGTAACGTTAAGATAAAAAATAATTCAAATAAAGAAGAAATAATTCATAAAAATAGGACTAAACCATTTTATGAATAAAAGGAAAATGTACTTTCTTCTTCATTAGATTATTATAGATTAATTTTTGTTAATTTTTTATATATAACATTCTCATGTTAAATTTGTTTTTTTTTTTCTTCTTTTATTTTCTATCGTAAGTAATACTAGTTAAACCGAGGTAAATTCAAAAAAAAAAAATTGTAATAATGTCAATTTTTTTTTCTTCGCCCCCGGGAGGTGAAGTGTGAAGTATATATTATTACGTAGTACGATACCTATGTGTACGCGCACTTAGCTATGTAAGCAACTTTCCTTTAGATTCCTTTTTATTGTAATCTAGTATTTAGTCTAATAAAAGACACCAAACTGTAAACAAGTGTTTCCTTTACTACAAGCCAAGGTTCCAACATCACAATCTGGACTTAACCTATAGGGTCTACGTTGAACCGTGAGATTAGGGTCAATTAGTTTAATGACGAGCTTTTTTTTTTTTTTTTTTTTTTTTTTTTTTTTATGGTGGGAAAAAATCATGCATTGACATCCCCCGCCCTTGGGCGGAGCGGGAGATAGTGTCAGACTCTTACTGACTAAAAGACCCACCCCGTTCCTTCTAGCCTTCATACCGGGGCTCGAGCGCCCTTTCGGATAACCCTGGCCCCAGTAGGCTTCGACCCGGCTGGGTCCCTGTTGTTGCTGACAACTCCTTGAGGCGCGCGGGAACAGTGCGCGCCGTCGACGACTTGGGCTTGGTCCGGACAGTTACCGGACGGCCGGACAGCGAGCTACCCATTGCTCACTGTCCGCAAGCCCGCGTCTACGTTGGCCGGAAATCGGGATCAGAATCCCGGCGACGGCGGCGGCGATAACGCCGTTGCCTTATGCGTTCGGCCTCCTCCTTTGCGAGCATTACTGCTTCGCAGAAGTCGGCGACCGCCTGCCACTCCTCCTCGCTCCGGACCATGGCCTCAACCAAGGCCCGGCGCGAGAGGTCTCCGCCGCCGATCGCCCCCACGAGGGCACGGCGATGCTCCGCCCAAGCAGGGCACACCTCGACTGTGTGTTCCACCGTGTCCTCCGGGCGTTCCGCACAGTGGCGACACCCGGGCGTCACTTCCGCATGAATCGAGTGCAGGAATCTCCCGAACGAACCATGTCCGGTGAGTACCTGTGTCATGCGGAAGGTAAGGACGCCGTGAGGTCTTTCCAGCCACGCCTCAAAGAGGGGACTTACCGCCATGATTGTGGCGTGCCCAGCACTGGGTTGCGATAGCCGTTGAATGACGAGCTGACCTGTACTAACCCTACCAGTGGGTGTACCCTCTACGAAATTACTAGAATGAGTTTTCAGTAAAGTTAGTAATTGCTCTTTCTCACGATAAGGCACGTCGCATTCTATACTTTCGAAGTTGTTTACCTTTGTACCTATGTCACAAATAGAAACTACCCTATTTTTTTTAAGAACAAGATTATTTTCAAAAATCTCTATCGAATACCCTAATGTAAGCAGATCCCGTCCAATCATTATATCGTTGGAAATACACGAATCAGGCACCACATGAAATAGTAACTGCATTGAATAACCCTGAATTAAAACTGTAGAAAGAATTTGGATGTTGCAATTAAGGCGCGCGTTACTAATACCCACTAATGTTACTGTATTATATTGTCGTTTACCTGGAAATTTATCTGACAGAACTTGTTTTATTAAAGAGCATTCGGCACCCGAGTCAAAACAAAATGAAAACTTCTCACCGGTTTCATCTAAGAGCTGATCTGTAGCTGGCTGGATGGAACAGATATCCACTCGTCGTTCGGTCCGTGTATCGTTGGCCTTGACATCCACACTGGGGCAGTGCGGCGCGATGTGGCCCCGTTCACCACACTTGAAGCAGGTTGGAGTAATCGTCTTCTTCTGCGCACCGGTTTCCTTTGATTTTTGTGAGGAGGTGGTATCTGAAATCTCAGGACGTGTATTAGTATTGTGGTCACGACTAATATTGCCTCGACATTCACTAGATACGTGACCCGGCTTGCCACAATTATAGCATCGTCGCGCAATATCCATACGTGGCTTCTTCGCTTCCACATTCGGAGTAATCTTCTCACTATTCGGGGGTCCTCTTTTTCTAAAGCTAAAAGCCATGAGCTCTTGTTGTAATTTATTACGAGTGTCAATCTCAGTAGTAAATGTGATTCTTTGCAATCGCGGCTCAATTTTGGAAGCATGTGCTAGAGTAAGCGTGATCGCAATCTGTTCCATCGACAAAGACTTCCACCGCGCTAATATAGTGCTCATAAATCGCCCAGCATACGCAGATAAACATTCGCCTTCCTTTGGAGTACTATTGAGTAATCGCCATAAATTCGCAGCTGGGGTTTCAACAGTATCATAACGAGCTAAAAACAGGTCTTTTAATTGCGGCCACGTAATTCCAGAATAACTAGATTGAGCAAGCCATGATGATGCCGATCCCTTGAGTGCTTTGCTCATTGTAATTGTGATAAATCAAACACTTCAGGATAAATTGTATTAATATTTTATTCACTTTGATCAACACAATTTCATACTTATCGTTCTATTAACAATCATTTACAAATACACAGATTAGTCGGACATGTTTTCTGTTCAACGACTCAAAGCAGACTGACTCTGTCCAAAATGACAGTAACAAACTCAGTGTTTCCCTACCACAAACTTTCACAAACACTCGGTCGACTAACCAACCAATCAGAGCAAAGTAAAGAGTACGTAACATCAATTGACTAACTAATATACATTAGAGTTTATCTAATAATTAACTGCAAGTAAATATTTCATTTTAACAATTATGATATATTTATGTTACGGCTAATACCCGAAGTGCGGCTACACCTAGTTTTAGCCGGTTAGAACTAGGTGTAGCCACTTACTCTTGGTTAAACCTAGTACGAGCCGATTGTTTTCGGGTAAAACTAGGTCTAGCCTTCATCATGCCGGCTACAACTAGGTCCAGCCATTCCCTGTTGGATAAAACTAGATGCAAACAAGTTGAAACAAGTAACAGGCGCCTGGCTCACGCGAGACGCGTCGCGCTCGCGCGCCCCTGCCGCCCCGCCTCCCGTACACCCGCGTTTGCCCTTGCGCTTTGAGTTTAGTACGCGTTGTGCCGTTGTACAAAACAGACGTACTTTCTTGTTTTTGCGCACTCATACGTTCGAATTCAGAATGGCTATGAATGAAGACCTACAGACTATGAAGTCAAGTTTTTTGGAACAGTTTCAGTGTTTATTAGCCACAAAACATGGTGAAAATCAAAGCTATATGAATGATGTGCAGTATTCCAAGTTTATAGAAGACGTTAAAGCTGCCAAAATATCTACGAAACGTTCTACGTTACAATATCGCCGTTTGAAGCGCTTCGATGTTTGTTGTATTGGCGACATCGAAAAGTTAATTTCTCCTGTGTCGAGCACTGAAAATTCCGAAAATATCAAATATTTTGTCAAGAATGAAGACTTGTTTGATGTTCTTCATGAAATACATCTGTGTGTTGGGCACGGCGGAAGAAACAGAATGGTTGCAGAAGCTAAAAAGAAGTATGCAAATATTACTCAGGAGGCGATTCTTTTGTATCTTCGTTTATGTAAGCCATGTCAAATGAAACAAAAATCTACCAAAAAAGGCCTTGTTGTAAAGCCTATTTTATCCAGCGAGCTAAACAGCCGTTGCCAAGTAGATTTGATAGACATGCAGACAAACCCAGATGGTGACTACAAGTTTATACTAGTTTATCAGGACCACCTGACGAAATTCGTACAACTTCATCCGTTACAAAGTAAGACTGCGGAAGAAGTATCAAAGAAATTACTTGATATATTTTGTATCTTTGGATCACCCTCAATACTTCAATCCGACAATGGCAGAGAGTTCGCGAATCGAGTTGTGGAAAGTTTGACGCAGATGTGGCCAGGTTTGAAGATTGTGCATGGGAAACCACGACACAGCCAGTCACAAGGTAGTGTTGAACGTGCCAATCAAGACATCGAAAAAATGCTTATGACTTGGATGGCTGACGAGAACTGTCAAAAATGGTCAGAAGGCTTACGATTTATTCAGCTAATGAAAAATAGAGCTTACCATCACGGAATTAAAAGATCGCCGTACCAGGCAATGTTCGGTTCTGATGTAAAGGTCGGGCTGAAATCATCTGATCTACCACCTGAAGTCCTTGCAAATATAGAAAGTGAGGAAGATCTTGAGAAAATTCTTAGAGAGTTAGTTGATGATGAGAGTGACGAAGCTACTAAAGAAAATGAGCCATCAAAAGAGAATGAGCCATCAACATCAGGAAGTTGCCAGAAAGAAATCGAAATGACATATTGTGGGCTCTGTGACCAGAATGAGGAGAAAAAATGTAAGCTGTGTGAAAAGAAACTAAAAATTGACACTAACAGGAAAGGCGCACAGGAAGGTTTGGTAAAACAAGCTATAAAAATGACGGCTTCATCAAATGAAAAGTTTCCCCCATGTAAAGTCGGTGATACAGTCCGAGTAAAAATTCCTGACGTCGACAGAGGTAGAGGCGACTTTCCCAATGTGTTAATAGTTGTACTTGAATGTAACGACAAGGGGTTATACAAATTAGGAAACAAATACGGCACTATAACAGAACTATTTTCAAGAAATCAGTTCACTGTGTGTGACTCAAAATTTTTAGATATTGACATGGTTTCACCCGAAAAGAAATCACTACGCCAATTATCCAATGCACAATCGACCTCTGGTGGGCAAGGCTATAAAAGATGCCACTGCAAAACCAAATGTGGCAACAAAAAGTGCCTCTGCAAAGCTGCTGGTATTTTGTGCAACTCAAAATGTCACTCAAGTTTAAGTTGTTCTAATAAATAGTTTATGTTACTTTATAAAAGTGTGATTTATAATTATAATAACATTCTTTAAATTATAATATGCAACTACTTATTGTCTGTTGTTAAAAAAATGTTCCTGATTGTTCCTATTATATTAAAAATTGTACTCCTAATAATTTGTGTTAATTATTACAATGTGATTTATAAGAATAAAAAAACTCTCTACGTTTCTTTTTATTGGATGTTTTTTTAATATCTAAAAAAGCTCTGCCGATAGCATGCCAGCTACAACTATGTACAGCCAATCCCTGTTAGATAAAACTAAGACACGCGCTGCTGCTGCAGACGCTGTGAGTCACACTCGCTAGTAGACCCGCAGTAGATCAGCAGCACCTGGCGCTCACAACCTGCAGAGGCGCGTGCCTCGCTATGCCCTCCACCCCGCGCCGCTGCTTCAGATGCTGTGAGTCATGAGTGTGACGCGGGGCGGAAGGCTTGGCGGGACACGCATCTAAGTTTTATCCAACAGGGATTGTCTGGACCTAGTTCTAGCCGGAATGATATCGGATAGACCTAGTTTTATCCAACAGGGAATGGCTGGACCTAGTTGTAGCCGGCATGATGAAGGCTAGACCTAGTTTTACCCGAAAACAATCGGCTCGTACTAGGTTTAACCAAGAGTAAGTGGCTACACCTAGTTCTAACCGGCTAAAACTAGGTGTAGCCGCACTTCGGGTATTAGCCGTAACATTTATACAAAACAAATCCATAAAGTCTAATATTATAAATTATTACTTAATATCTACAACGAATGTCTAAAGTTCATGTAACTACTAGCGCCATCTATCGCTTATCATTGGAAGTTGAACGATTTATGAATATTTTCTTTAAAAATCATTACATTCGGCCATCCGACATCGTGCGATCTCCTGACGCACGATTACAATTAAAATGATAGGATATTTTCATTAAAATTATGAAACTTAATTCCAGTTCTACAAGGAACTGAGTCTTACAGTCATAATCATTACATTCGGCTTAGTCTTGATTATTTGCTTTATCGTCACGTCATATGTTTATAACATTCTCATCACACGAAGAATATAGTATTTTTTTTTTGTCAAAGGCTTTTCTCTATATCCGAGTTTATATAAGGTCGGAGGAAAGTATGCTTCTAAATGTTATTCCTCAGTTTGCCGAAATCGGTAATTACAGTAATTTTATACTTAAAACTTTGTTTTTTTTTTCAATGGATCTATGGATTTTAAAATGAGGCAAATTCAATTTTACCCTCATTATTGCAATCAGATCTACTAATCTTTATTAAACCACTTATGCTGTAGGCTGTATCAAGGATTTTACTGATAACGAAAGTATCTTTTTGCTAGTCTAACCCAGATATTGGCGCTCACGTCATATCTTAAACTTTTTAACGTATTTTACTTCGTAATGTTTATCATTTAAAGGCACTCTGATCCTGGTAGTTTTGTGGCAGTCTGTCTAGTGGGACATTTAACAGAATTAATCACACGCCATAGGCATATGTTTCCTTGGTGTTCGTCATAGGAATCATTTTATTTTGCTAGGGATTTAAAATAGTGGTTATACATTTTAGCAAAACCGCGCTCAACCTTAGACAAGATACAGCGTTAAAAACAAGGTCAATACCATGACTATCGCAAAAGCTCTTGATAGTAGGGTATCTAAAAGAAATCCATGATTGCAGTATTATTCAAGTTAATAAACTACTGTCAAATATGTTTTATAACCAACACTTAATTAGGTACTCAAAACCATTGGTCAATGTTAATTATGTGAGACTGCATAAAGTAAAATTGATCAGATTTTTGTTCGAAAGTATTCTTCATTATTTACGCGCACTGAATTCACTTCATGTCATTAGGTTTTTCATCGGGTTCAGCTATAAGAATTTGAAATCTAGATCTTATTCATTTAATCCTAAACAAATGCTGGCGCTTGCTCTCTCATTTTGTTTCTATTGTGTCTCTAGTCAAAGTATTCGAAAATTTAATATTTAGATCAATTCTCGTCTCAATACTATAAACAGAAACAGTATTCGTCTTAATTTCTGTGGAAAACATGATATTACGACTTAAGGTATCGACATACGCGTCCTAGATCTTACACTCTCAGTGGTTAAATGAAACTCACAAATCTGTAGCCACCATGTTGCTACATATTGTGTGGCGACTCGTTTAGTCAGAGTTCATTACTTTCATTATTTGAAAGCATAATATAAAACAGAAACTTAAGCATTTAGAATAAAAGTGATCCTTCAGCTAGAGGCTAAGGGCTTAATTGTATTAGTACAATTAAGCCCTTAGTAACCTTATTATCTCTCAAATAATATTAGCAGCATATGTGCGTGATTTCGTACCAAGTAAAGGTTCTAATAATGAAGTTCGGATCGCACTGTTCGTCAAACTTTATTTTTATTTGAAACCTTGAAATTGGTCCTCTAATCTAGTGTATGGATTTTCAATCCATCTTCCCCTTAACCGAATAAATAACGATGTAATGTTTAGCTCTATTTAAATCATTCATTGTATCATAATCATCTTAGGAACCGGCTTCGATTTCAGTCTGGACGACGAGAACTAGTTATGGTCATGTAATAGTATATATTTTATCCTACTTGTAAAATAAATATCATTGTGTTCTCTATCTATGGAATCAGTCTCTGCTACAGTATGCACACGTCACAGGAATTAAAAACGTGTAATAAATCCATTTCCTCGTCTACAATTTAATGGTTTGGCTCAATTCCTAATAGATTTATCATTAATCCCGTGTGTTTAAATTTCTATCTGCAGCTCTTTTACTTATATGTTATCCGTATATAAGCATTAATTTGTCGTAATAATATTCACATAAGTTACACCTTAATTCTTACTAGCTAACATTTCTGCTTGAAACCGACCATAATTCTGCTCATTAGATAAAATCATTTTAGTTTAGTTTACCACTTCGTCACTAAATGCTAACTTACAAAACTTGGCAAGGTTTCGTAAATTTTCTATTTTCTCTTGGTAAGACTAGCAAGTTTTTGAGACAAATTGTATAGTCAGTTTCTGATCCTACTTGCTTAATACAAATCAATTATAATTACTCTTTCTATTCAAACTTAAATACTCTCAAAATTTACAGAAGTGATAGAACTCCCGTATCACAAAGTTCCAATGGATATGTTCAAACCTCGATACTTGTAACGCTTTCCTCCTTGAAAATCATTCAACCACTCTCTTAGACCAACGTGGGGTACCTCTTCGCTTCTTGCATCGTGGTGGTGTCTTATTCCTTCCAAATCGTCTCTTTGCATCATTTTTCTTCAAGTCTGTACTGTTTGAACCAGGAACTATCTATTTGTTCAATAAGACTGGCAATTTTACCTTCTGTAGTTCCGTCGGAATCCAAGTCCTCAAAAATAAAAAAAAACAGTGGTTAAAACATTTACAGGAAATAGTACTTGTATCGTTCATTTGAAACTCTTTTTTAAGAATCAAATCCCAGTGTTAAATTATACTTTCAATTCAATTTATCTATACCTATAATATCTTCAAAAACTATAACAGAATGTTCAAATCTCATCCAATAAACAGTTCAAATATGATATGAATAAACTTAATAAATTATTCAATTCATTTACAACATCTGCATTAAGCCAACGTAGTCAGACTAAAATCACATTAATAGGTAAATTCATACGTTACTTACGCTCTTGAGGATAATTTCATCTGCACCGGGCACACTTAACCCGAATCTTAATTGGCTCATCTGGCCAAATCAAATGGCCCACTTAGCCTCAGATGGCCCACTTGGCCTCAAATGGCCCACTTGGCCTCAAATGGCCCACTTGGCCTCAAATGGCCCACTTGGCCTCAAATGGCCCACTTGGCCTCAAATGGCCCACTTGGCCTCAAATGGCCCACTTTGCTCCAAATGGCCCACTTGGCCTCAAATGGCCCACTTGGCCTCAAATGGCCCACTTGGCCTCAAATGGCCCACTTGGCCTCAAATGGCCCACTTGGCCTCAAATGGCCCACTTGGCCTCAAATGGCCCACTTGGCCTCAAATGGCCCACTTGGCCTCAAATGGCCCACTTGGCCTCAAATGGCTCACTTGGCCTCAAATGGCCCACATGGCCTCAAATGGCCCACTTGGCCTCAAATGGGCTCGCTTAGCTTCATCAAAGGCATGCTTGCCTCATCCCTCATTAAGGCTCGCTTGGTCTTATTAAGGCTCACTTGGCTTCGTCAAAGGCACGCTTAGCTTCATCAAAAGCACGCTTGGCTTCATCAAAGGCACGCTTAGCTTCATCAAAGGCACGCTTGGCTTCGTCAAAGGCACGCATGGCTTCATCAAAGGCACGCTTGGCTTCATCAAAGGCACGCTTGGCTTCATCAAAGGGACACTTGGCTTCATTAAAGGCACGTTGGGCCTCATCAAAGTCACGTTTGGCCTCATCAAAGGCACGCTTGGCCTCATCAAAGACACTCTTGGCCTCATCAAAGCACTGAAATCAATTCAAAACATTTCAAATGAACCATCATTAAGGCTCGCTTGGTCTTATTAAGGCTCGCTTGGCTTCGTCAAACGCACGCTTGGCTTCATCAAAGGCACGCTTGTCTTCATCAAAGGTACACACTTAGCTTCATCAAAGGCACGTTTGGCCTCATCAAAGGCACCTTTGGCCTCATCAAAATCACGCTTGGCCTCATCAAAGACACTCTTGGCCTCATCAAAGCACTGAAATCAAATCAAAACATTTCTAATGAACCATTTACAAACTCTTAAATTGCCAAGAAGTCAGTAAGTCAGCAAATTGACGGTAATTACATATTCCAAAGTGTAGATCTCTATGGAGAAGAAATTCCATTTACAGCCTTTTAAATCGTGTTATACATATACAAACTCAGTTTTAACTTTGTTCTCTCAAATTCATTTATTGTTTGTCATAGGTGGAAATTTAGTTCATAAAACAACAGTACAAAATAAATATCATTTATCATTTAAGACTTATCATTTATCATCAATCATCTATCATTTATCTTTTATCGTTTAAAATTTATAAATAAATAAATTTATCATTTATCATCATTTATCATTTACTATTTATCATTTATCGTTTAACATTTATAAATAAATAAATTTATCATTTATCACTGATCACTGACCACCTATCACTGATCGCTTATCACTGATCACTTATCACTGATCACTAATCACTGGTCACTAATCACTGGTCACTAATCACTGGTCACTAATCACTGGTCACTAATCACTGGTCACTAATCACTGGTCACTAATCACTGGTCACTAATCACTGGTCACTAATCACTGGTCACTAATCACTGGTCACTAATCACTGGTCACTAATCACTGGTCACTAATCACTGGTCACTTATCACTGATCACTTATCACTGATCACTTATCACTAATTACTTATCACTGATCACTGATCATTTATCATTTATCATTCATTATATATAATTTATCATTATTGTGACATACTAATAAGGGGTACAACATGTTTTTACAACTATGCGTCGAAACGAAAGGAAAATTATCGTGCCACACAAAGTAATCCGAGGCAACAATGACAATTATCGCTTTGGGAAATAGGAAAATTTTTCATATAAACTGTTTTTTTTTTTTTAATCTATCACTATACGAATTCGATGAAATTAAATAAAGGAAAAGCAACCCAATTTGAAATATAGAAACTAAAATGAATCATCAGCATTTAAGAGGTGTTTAGTCTTGTCAACGTTCGATTACGAACATGACGCGCATATCTGTACCACTCAGTTCACACATTTGAAGGGAATCGAATGATTCAATACACGAGCCTGTCACCATCAGTAAGAAATTTGGGTGAGTATGATACTGGTCTAAAATACTTGGCACACTTGGCTAGAAAAATAAATAAATCTCGAGCTCACTTAGCTTCAATTTTGGCACACATAACCTCTTGTCTGAAGTAACACTAGCACACATGGGAAAAAGAATAAAAAATATCTCGAGCTCATTTAGCTTCAATTTAGGCACACAACTTCTTGGCTTAAAGTAACACTTGCACACTTTGGTGACAAAAAAAAAATATCTCGAGCTCACTTAGCTTCAATTTAGGCACACATAACCTCTTGTCTAAAATCACACTAGTACACTTGGAAAGACAAAAATATATTTCTCGAACTCATTTATCTTCAATTTAGGCACACATAACCTCTTCCTGTTATCACTGCACATATTTGTAGGCATATCCCATTTCTGAAATGTGATAAATCAAACACTTCAGGATAAATTGTATAAATATTTTATTCACTTTGATCAACACAATTTCATACTTATCGTTCTATTAACAATCATTTACAAATACAGAGATTAGTCGGACATGTTTTCTGTTCAACGACTCAAAGCAGACTGACTCTGTCCAAAATGACAGTAACAAACTCAGTGTTTCCCTACCACAAACTTTCACAAACACTCGGTCGACTAACCGACCAATCAGAGCAAAGTAAAGAGTACGTAACATCAATTGACTAACTAATATACATTAGAGTTTATCTAATAATTAACTGCAAGTAAATATTTCATTTTAACAATTATGATATATTTGTACAAAACAAATCCATAAAGTCTAATATTATAAATTATTACTTAATATCTACAACGAATGTCTAAAGTTCATGTAACTACTAGCGCCATCTATCGCTTATCATTGTAAGTTGAACGATTTATGAATATTTTCTTTAAAAATCATTACATAATTATCAAATCACTGCCGTAAATAGGTTTTTCTTGTAAACATATGTCCACCGTTTCACACCAAGCGCGAGCGTCGTGCTCTGGAGTATCAGGATTAAACTCAGGTAACGTTATTATCATACTGGAAGCACGTGGTTCTCGTATAGTACGAATTAATTCCATCATACTTTGTTGCTGCATTTCAAAAAGACATTTCCAACGGTCACACTCGTTATCTTGTGAAATATTAACGCACTGACCTGTATTCTGTTCCTGGTTCGTCACAGGTGATCCCACTTCTGATGCCGGAGCGTCAGAAGGGGCCTCGTAGCGGTCTTGGCTTTCGCTATCCATCGTGGGCGTTGTAACGACCGGAATTTGAAAATAAAAGCACACTTGTATTGTCCAATGTCTTATTATTTGATTTCCTCACAATTTTATGCAAAATCACAAACACTTATCAGAATGAAACTGGATTGTGAGCCAATAGGTTAGCACGTGTGCACTTCGTTCGGCAGCTGTCAATGGAATGACCGCCGCCATTACTCGTAGTGACACTTACTACTCTATTCGGGGTTACCCGCTCATAATTTTTATTTTACCGATAAACTAATCGACTAAAACTAACAACATTGAAAAATCGAGTTATGATTAACAATAAATCGCAAAGTAATAATTGCCTACTTTATAATTAAAACTAATCAATAATCGGCGCGCCGTCATATATATATAAAATATAGTGAAATAATAAACATTTTATTTACTTGCAATATTTTGTTTCATTTCTATACAAACTGTCCATTTCTCGACTTTTGTCGTTAAAGAAAAGTAAAAAAAATATAACTAAAACACAAAAGATGGAAAACGAAAAGTTAGACGTTTAAACTGAGATTTGAACCAGCTACACCTGCGTGTCAAGTCGCTGTTATTGCCACTGGACTAAATGGATTCTTACAGACAGTACCGAAATTCAACGTTACTTGTAATGCTGGACGCAATATTAAGGCCCATTTACAAGCAGTTGATAAAACTCATGGAATTAGCTAAGTTAACTTTTGTCACTGACGTGCCGTTTTATTTTATCAATCTACCCTCACACTAGGATAGCAAGATTTATCGAAATGCTGGCACAAAGGATTTTCATCTTTAAAAACAGCTAAATAATGATCAAAATAGCTTATCAAAATAGTGGGTCAGCCGTCTTAGGGCACCTATAGTACCACCCCCAATTACAAATAATTCAAGTTTTTTCCTGCAATCCCCGTAAACTACAGTCGGTTTGAACATTCCTATGGGTTTAATTTTTGAGCCATCATAAAAATTTAATACTAAATTACTATTTTCTAACTTATGATTACGGAACCCCTTTTTATACGTTGCTTCACTAATGCACGATACCGCAGTACCAGTATCGACCTCCATAGGAATAGTAACGTTATCAATACATATGGGCAACCTTACCGCTTTGTAATCGTTCAAACATAGGTGATGTAACTCCTCTTCTGTCGGCCTCTCCTCAAGCGGATTTTCACACGCATCCCCGTAGTACGCTGCCGAACGCCTGGAACCTGTGCCTCTTTCCACCTTCACTGCCCTGAATTAGCTAAGTTAACTTTTGTCACTGACGTGCCATTTTCTTTTATCAATCTACCCTCACACTAGGATAGCAAGATTTATCGAAATGCTGGCACAAAGGATTTTCATCTTTATTGACAGCAAAATAATGATTAAAATAGCTTATCAAAATAGTAGGTCAGCCCTCTTAGGGCACCTATAGTACCACACGACCCAGCGCCCAAACAAGTGGTGGAAGCGCCTTGTCTCGGATGAGCACAAGTTATTATTATTATTATTATTTAGTAAGACACACTAGCAGCTATTAGCTGATGCGTGTGTTTCATATAGTTTGGAGATGTTTAGTCTGTCCAAACGATTTTTAAAGCAGTTCAATGTGGGGGCTTTCACAACACTTTCCGGGAGCCTTTTCCATGCTGTTACAACTCGGTTTGGTAGAAATTGTTTCAAAGGCTTTTTTTTGGATGCAGTTCCCCATAACTTGGAGGAATGTCCTCGTAAATGTTTGTTGGCATTCAGTGTGTAAAGGTTTTGAAGACTGGGCACATGGTAGTATTCTGTGAGTATTTTATAAGTCTCAATAAGCCTACCCCTTTGTCTACGTTGTTCCAGTGTGATAAGGTCAAGTCCCTTAAGGCGCTCTTCGTAAGATAGATTGTGAATGGCACGGACCATTTTTGTTGCCCTTCTCTGTACATTTTCGATTAGGGTAATGTCTTTCTTAAAATATGGGTCCCAGATAACATTAGCATACTCCAAGAGAGGTCTTATGTTGGTTTTGTACAGTGTAACAAACGTTTTAGGTGTCAAACATTTAAATGCTTTGCGAATAATATAGAGTTTCGAATTTGCTCTCTTGACGACATTAGATATATGCATTTCCCATTTTAGGTCGCTAGACATAACACCCAAATCCTTTTTTTTTTTTTCTTTTTTTTTTCGATGGGAAAAATCATCTTATGACAACCCCCGCTCTTGGGCGGAGCGGAAGATAGTGTCAGACTCTTACTGACTAAAAAACCCATCCCGTTCCTTCAAGCCTTCATACCGGGGCTCGAGCGCCCTTTCGGATAACCCTGGCCCCAGTAGGCTTCGACCCGGCTGGGCCCCTGCTGTTACTAACAACTCCTTGAGGCGCGCGGAAACAGCGCGCGCCGTCGACGACTTGGGCTTGGTCCGGACGGTTACCGGACGGCCGGACAGCGAGCTACCCATTGCTCACTGTCCGCAAGCCCGCGCCTACGGTGGCTGGAAATCGGGATCGGAATCCCGGCGGCGGCGGCGAGAGCGCCGTTGCCTGATGCGGTCGGCCTCCTCCTTCGTTAGCATTACTGCTTCGCAGAAGTCGGCGACCGCCTGCCACTCCTCCTCGCTCCGGACCATGGCCTCGACCAAGGCCCGGCGACCCAAATCCTTTTGTGACTCGACAGCTGAGAGTTTTTTTTTTTCCTTGTTTGTACTAACATCATACACTCTCCACATACACATTTTTCACCCAAACACTACTTACTTCCCTACATCCAACTCATTCATTCTCCACTACTGCATATTCACACTCGTACCATCCACAACTACTATGAATCTACTCAGTTAGATAAGTTTCTCGCGTACTTAACAACACGTTGTAAGCGTTATTACTTATATGTCTCCAGAATGTCAGTTACTGTTTGCTATTTGAACAATGCTATCCATATCCCATTTTTGGTTCCTCTGTTGATTATAATTCAAATTTTCAATGGATGACATAAGTTCCTTAACAAATGAAGTCGAACATGTTTCTGTTTCTAACTGCTACATGAGCTCACCGGAAAACAGTGGTAAATTCTTCAATATGGCTTTGCATGATTTTAAAATTTTTCATACTAACATACGTAGTCTTAACTGTAATTTTAATAATCTTTTGGTTTATTTGAGTAGACTCACATATTTACCTGATATTATTGTTTTAAGCGAATGTTGGTTAAGTAAATGTCAAATAATTCCCTCTATAAATGGCTTCACCTGTTACTCCTCATCGTTTAAAAGTCAAAACGATGGTGTGGTTGCCTACATAAGTGATAGTTTAAATTTTATTGTGGAGCAACCCATCCTTAATGATGCTAACTGTCTAGTACTTAAGTTAAATGGAGTATCAGCTTTTGTTGCCGTATATCGGTCTCCATCTAAAAGAGATCTGACTCAGTTTTTATGTAGTCTTGACCATCTGTTATCAAATTTATCACAATACAAAACTGTTGCCGTAATTGGCGATCTGAATATAAATATTGCACCTAATTGTACCGATTGCCATGCTGAAGAATACCTGACAATTTTGGCCTCTCATGCTATGCTTCCTGCTCATAACTTTCCAATAAGACTTTCGAACTGCCTGGATCATGTGATACTTCGCTCCCATACCACTGCTACCACTCTGGTGCTGGACTCTCTCATTACTGACCACTCACCTACTGTTACCTTTTGTACCTTTTGTAAAACGAATGCTCATAAGCAGTCTATTAATAAGATGGATTTCCCAGCGGCTGTGGAAGATATTAAAAATACCAACTTTTCGTCTGTTTTAGAATCTCAAGATCCAAACTCAGCTATGGAATACTTTGTGTCAACTATGTCTTCTGTCATTCAATCTCACTCTCATGTCTCAGTCACTCCTAGTAAAAAGCGTATTATTAAACCGTGGATTACTCCTGGTCTTCTGAAATGTATACGGCACCGTGACAATCTGTATCGTGCGTTTAAAAAACATCCGGAAAACGAATCACATAAGTTAGTTTTTCACCGTTATCGCAATTATTGTAATAATATTTTGAAAAAGGTTAGACGTGAATACGAACGTGCCGAGTTTCAGAGGGCCAAGGGTAATCCTAAAGATACGTGGCGGCTCATTAAACAGATCGCGAACCTTAATCAAAACAGAGCTAAAGAAGAAAGTTAAAAAGAGAAGCAAGTGTCAACAGCGGATGCACGTCTTCTCGTTCAAAGTGCACCTCTCAAACATTAGAGGACTGCACTCCAATCTCGATGCGGTCCACCACCATCTAGAGACTGACAAGCCACACTTGCTTTTCTTGACGGAGACGCAGATTAGATGTCCGGCAGATGCGGCGTACCTCAGCTACCCGGGATACTCATTGGAGCATCATTTCCTGCAACGTGCTGGGGTCTGTGTGTACGTCCGTAATGACATCTGCTGTCAGCGTCTCCGTCACCTTGAGGACACAACTCTTTCCACGCTATGGCTGTTGGTGGACACTGGCATGGACAAAATTGTCTATGCCTGTGTCTATCGATCGCACAGCGGTGATCAGGAGACAACTCGAATGTTTGACCACCTCAGTGAGGCCGCCGATAAGGCTCTGCATCGGCACCCTGATGCGCAGCTCGTCGCTCTGGGGGACTTTAATGCCTGTCACCAAGACTGGCTTTTCCCGTACCAGAAGACCGACCATGCTGGGAGAGAAGCCCGAAACTTTGCGGTATCGATGGGCCTGTCCCAGCTGGTGAAGCAAGCGACTAGGGTGCCTGATGTAGCTGGTCATACTGCCAACTGTCTGGACCTTCTGCTGACCACCGACCCAGACAGATGTATCGTAACAGTTTCTTCACCACTTGGAACTTCAGATTACTGTCTGGTGAAGTCTGTGTCGTCCTTCTCCCCACTTGACTGCGACTCTCGTGGTGAACGGCGAATGTGGCGATACAAGTCAGCAGATTGGGATGAGATGCGTCACTTTTTTGCGTCTTATCCTTGGCAGCGGGTCTGCTTCTCTTTTAAAGATCCGTCGAGGTGTGCGGATGCTGTGTCCGATGTGGTGCGTCAAGCTATGGAGTATTTCATTCCTTATAGTGACGTACCCATCGGAAGCTCAGCTCACCCATGGTTCAACGCTGATTGCGTTCAAGCTGAAGAGCGTAAGCATTCGGCGTTTCTAGCCTGGGTTGACGCTCGTGACCGCAAATCTCCGGATCTGAGCTCAGCAAAGAGAGCCTTTAACCGTGCTGCCAAGTCCTACAAAAAGGCACTAAAGAAGGCTCGCTTTGACCGCATTGCCCATATTGGCACAAAGCTTTCTGCACAGCCATCCGGTAGCAGAGCTTTCTGGTCCCTTGCCAAATCGGTCGAAGCGAACTTCTGTCGGCCCACATTGCCTCCGCTGGTTAAACCTGACGGAACACTGGCTCATTCGGCGAGAGAGAAAGCAGGACTCTTTGCATCTCTCTTCGCCCATAATTCTCGTCTTGATACTGGCAGTGCTACTCCACCGACTCTACCTCACTGCGACACTTCGATGCCCGAGGTTCGCATAAGGAACAAAGAAGTTCTGAGAGCACTGTGTCGTCTAGACGTGAATAAAGCTAGTGGACCCGATGGTATACCAGCGATTGTTCTCAAGGCTTGTGCGCCCGAGTTGTCTCCTGTATTGACGCGCTTGTATCGCCTCTCGTTTAGGACTGGAATAGTGCCCAGGTCCTGGAAGCTTGCCAACGTGCAACCCGTGCCCAAAAAGGGCAGTCGTGCCGATCCTACCAACTATCGGCCGATTTCGGTAACCTCCATACTCTGCAAGATTATGGAGCGTGTATTGAACTCGCGCCTCATGGCATACCTAGAAGGTAACGATCTCCTCAGTGACCGACAGTACGGGTTTCGCCGCAATCGATCTACTGGGGACCTACTAGTGTATGCCACCCACTTGTGGGGCGAGGCCCTCGAGAAGAATGGGGAAGCAATTGCTGTCTCCTTAGACATCTCGAAGGCCTTCGACAGGGTATGGCATGCTAGCCTCTTGAGTAAGCTTCCAGCATACGGCATTTCTCCTGGTCTGATTAACTGGGTAAAAGACTTCCTGAGAGAACGGTCTCTTCGAGTTGTTGTCGATGGATGCTCATCAGAGCCCATGACGACTAATGCCGGAGTTCCTCAGGGGTCAGTGCTCTCTGCAACTCTTTTCCTGCTGCATATTAATGATCTGCTGATGCCCGGTATCTATGGGTATGCAGATGATAGCACAGTTGTAGAGAGATACCTGCCAGGTGCTCGGGCTAGTAAAGAGCAAATCCGGTCCGAACGAGAGGCTATGGTAGAGCGTACGAATATCTCGCTTCAGGCAGTCTCCAAGTGGGGCGAAACCAATCTGGTGGGATTCAACGCAGCCAAAACACAGGCGTGTCTGTTCACCGCCAAAAGGAGCCCGTTCACCTCGGCTCCTACTTTTCAGAATGTATCATTGGATTGTACCGACCACCTTCAGCTCTTGGGTGTCGAAATTTCCTCCGACCTCAATTTTGGGCGGTTCATTGAGTCCAAAGCCAAAGTAGCTGCTAGGAAACTAGGCGTTCTCGCAAAAGTCCGACGGTACTTCACACCGAGACAGCTTTTAATGTTATACAAAGCACAGGTCCGATCGTATGTGGAGTACTGCAGCCACATATGGGCTGGTGCTGCGAAGTGCCACCTGGCAGCTTTGGACTCAGTGGAAAGGCGTGCGAAGAGGCTGATTGGTGATCCAGATTTGGTTAAGACCAATCTTCAAAGCCTTGAGCACAGGCGTAGGGTAGCCAGCCTTTCAGTGTTTTACAGATTGCATTTTGGAGAGTGTGCGCAGGAATTGCATGACTTGATTCCGCCATCTCATTTCTACCATCGGACAAACCGACGCACGGCGAGTATCCACCCTTACGTTGTTAAAACATCTACGGTCCGGACTAAGCGTTTCGCCTCGTCATTTATACCGCGTACTTCGAAGGACTGGAACAGTTTGCCTGCTGCGGTCTTTCCGTCTGATTATAATTTGGGTGTCTTCAAGGCTAGAGTGAATAGGCTCTTAATAAACTAGTGCGCCTCACCATCAACGATTGCATCACTGCTTACCATCAGGCGGGATCGCAGTCAAGTACTAGTTTATAACAGATTAAAAAAAAAAAAAAAAAAAGCTGCAGCATCGGAACTACTCAATTGCTGTGCAAATCCCTCTCAATCTGTCGATAGCACGAATGACTATTTTTCGAACATAGGCAGACTATTAGCTAATAAAATTCAACAAACGGACTTTTACAAAAACCTTGCTTCCAGTAAGGAACCCAGTTTCTCTCAATCTTCTCCTTTACACTCAATGACGTTGCTGGAAGTGGACGGTACTGAGCTGGACAACATCATTCTAAATCTTAAAAACAAAAGCTCTGCTGGTCTTGATGGTATTACTTCTGCGATTGTGAAAGCTACGAGGCACACAATTATACCAATCCTTGTCCATATTTTTAACTTGTGCCTCTCTAAAGGTATCTTCCCTGACTTTCTTAAAACTGCGATTGTTCACCCAATCTTCAAATCCGGAGACAGAGACAGTGTCTCTAACTACAGACCCATCTCGGTACTTTCCACCATTTCTAAAATTCTTGAAAAAGTTATAAATATTAGACTCACTAAATACCTCAACAAATTCCAGATTTTATCACCTAATCAGTTCGGTTTCAGAAGCGGGAAATCCACAGATGATGCTATCTTAGAACTTTCCGACACAATTGTAGACAATTTCGAAAAAAAGCATAAAACTATTGGTATCTTTTTAGACCTTTCAAAAGCTTTTGACACTGTCTCTGTCCCCACCCTTCTTTCGAAGCTTCATTATATAGGCATTCGCGGTATAGCATATGAATTGTTTAGTAGCTACTTGACAGGCCGTAAACAGTCCCTGAAGATAGGAAACTATGTAAGTAGAGAAGAATCTCTTAGTTTTGGGGTTCCACAGGGCAGTGTGCTGGGGCCAACCCTGTTTCTTATATACGTGAATGAGCTGTGTCAGTTACACTTACCTAACTGCAAAATTATTACATATGCAGACGACACAGCTCTAATTATTCACGGTAGTAATTGGAGTGAGGTTCAAATAAACTCAGAGCTGGCCTTAAATTCTGTCATGAAATGGTTAACCAAAAATCTCTTAACTCTAAATATTAATAAGACGAAATTCATTCCTTTTTCTACCAATAGTTCTAGTCAACGTGCAACTCCTATTGTAATTCGTGCTCACACATGTGACACTCCTACACCAAACACAATTTGTAACTGTCCTCATCTTGATAGTACTCAGACTATCAAATATCTGGGGATTTTAGTGGATAGTAATCTTAAATGGAAACAGCAGACTGATGCCACAGTTTCACGACTAAGGAAGCTTATTTATGTGTTTAAAAAACTAAGATCTGTTGTTGACTTTGAAAGCTTAATTACAATATATTTCTCGCTAGCCCAGTCGGTGTTAGGTTATTGCCTTGTTGTATGGGGAGGAGCTCATAAAACGACTATGCTAAGAGTTGAACGCGGACAACGTGCTATACTTAAAGTTCTGGCAAAGAAGCCAATACGATATCCCACAAGGGAGCTGTATTCTCTGTGCCAGGTTCTCACGGTAAGACAGTTATTTGTACTGCAGACCATACTCCGTAAACATTGCCAGCTAGCCTATGATCCGAGTATCTGTAGTACAAATCGCCGGTCTGATAGGATATGTGGTATACCTAGTAGTTCGTAGAACTGAAGCGGCACGCCGTCATTTTAAACACATTAGTTCCAAATTGTATAACAAAATAAATAAAATAAATATCTACTCGTTAACTAGAAAAAAACTCAAAATTAAATTAAATAGCTGGCTAAAACAATTAAATTATGCCGAAACAGAGGAACTTGTGGTAGTGTAATCTCACACAATCCCTTACACACACACACACATGCACACACATATAACTTTACACAAATTACACAAGCACACTTACATACTAGTACAATCACTCTTCTATTCACACAAATACATTTAACTTTACTTACCATAGATTGAGTAAATGATAAATGATAAATGATCTTTATTTTGCAAGTAGGTTTTATAAAAACACTTTTACACATCAATTTTTTTTTTTTGTCAATTAATGCTAGATGAGGCCGGTGTTTCCTAACTGACTACCCTGAGAAGAAACACCGAAACAAACTCAGGGGTCAAAGTCTCTTTTAAAGTCCATACAGCAAAACATGTAATGGTCAAATCATATGAGAACCGTGCAGATTGAGCCTGAGATGGTCTTTTGAAGAAAGAACCACACAGTTCTAAGTGGACCTGTCCAGTCAGTGCAAGCATTTGTCAGTATGCGTGTAGCTCAACTCAGGACTACTAAGGAGCTCAACGACTTGACGAACAATGCCAAAGAAAGGACATTTGGGTAGGCCACATCAAATACTCAAAACTGCCAGACATCATGTGAAAATAAAAGAAAAGGAAAGAGTAATCCACATAGTTCTCACATTCACAATAATAAAATTTACAAAAGTGTAAATATTGCAAATTGTAAAAAAAAAAGTATATAAATAAAAATTCAGTCAAATAGTAAAAATAAACGTCATAATTGTAAAAAAAATAATAATAATGCCAGACCTTTTACACGCGCAGTTTGTGGGCCAAATACACGCGGAGGACATACGACGCCCTGCGCGTGCAATATAATAACGCGTTCAAGGTGCTGATGGGGCTGCCGCGGTACTGTAGCGCGAGTGGCATGTTCGCGGAGGCGCGCGTGGACGGCTTTCACGCTGTCATTCGAAAGCGAAGTGCGTCTATATTGGCGCGGGTGCGCGGCGGCCCCAGCGCCATCCTGACTACGTGCGCCGCCAGATGGGACTCTGTACTGATGGCGCACTTGATAGGCCTACATGCGAGAGCAAGCGCCTAATATATTATCATTATTATTATTAATTTATTAATGCTTTTCTAACACTAGGCTAAGACATTGTTACTAACAATCTATGGAATCAATTCTGAAATAAATTTTATTATTATTATTATTATTGTAAATATATATATACAATATCATAATTGTAAAACAACAACAATCGTCAATAAAAATAAAAGGCAGTTGTCTTCTATAGTTGATTTATTAACTAATGATAATTTTGCTTATAATGTATCTGGAGCAATGTATTTCCTTACCTGGAGATGGGCGTTGATAACCGCGACACAGTTTTTTACTACTGCGGTTATCATCGTTTCAATTTGATTTTTTCTGTATGTGTTTCTTGTTCCAAATAAAGAAATTATTTTGAAGTCCCAGATGATAACTTTTTCGAGGATTGTTTTTTCCCAAGTGTTCCTTCTTTGAGCTTCCTGTCTGAAGCAACCGACCATTTAGTTTTCTGGTGTAATGAGACATATTCATTAGCGAACCGCTGCCAGAAGTGTTGACGGATGTATTCAATCCTTTTGAAGCGATCTAAGCAGCTAATGTTTTTGTCAGGAACCTGTGAAGACGGTACAGATGTGAGTGTTCGTCCAATTAGGAAGTGAGACGGAGTGAGGGCAGACAAATCGGATGGATCGCAGGACAAGGGAGTTAGAGGACGGGAATTTAGAACGGCCTCTATTTGACATAAACAGGTTGCTAGTTCTTCGTAAGTGAAATTGGTGAGACTTAGCAACTTTCTTAAATGGTTTTTGGTGGACTTTACGGCAGCCTCCGCCATACCATTGAAGTGTGGGGAGTGAGGAGGAGCAAAAACAAATTTAATGCCTTGCTGCGCCATTTCAGATGCAACACCAGATTCGGTGATCATTTTTTGCAACTCATTATTAGCTCCAACAAAGTTCGTTCCGTTATCGGATAATATACTTTGAGGCTTACCCCGACGAGACGTGTAACGATTCAGTGCGGCAATGAAACCCTCTTTTGTAAGGTCGGTGACGAGCTCCGAATGGATTGCTTTTGTTGCATGGCAAACGAAGATGCATAAATATGACTTGGTTAGTTTACAACCGCGACCCTTCCGGTCAGCTATCAGCACTGGGCCAGCATAGTCTACACTACAGTTAAAAAATGGAAAATTGATTATTGTTCTAGAGCATGGAAGTTGACCCATGATTGGTTGCATGTTTTGGCACTTGTATCTAAAGCATTTTACACATTGTTTGACGACAGACTTAGCAAGGTTTCTGCCGCCTAAAGGCCAATAGTTGAGTCGCATGTTTGCCAACAACAATTGCGGACCCGCGTGAAGCAATTTTTTATGTTGCATATGAAACAGAATTTTAGTCAGATGGTGTTTACTGCAAAGTAAAGCTGGATGTTTCGTATTAAAATCGTAAGGCGAATTGTCAAGTCTACCGCCCACGCGCATAATTCCTTTTTGATCTAAAAATGGCATCAGTGGCATCAAACGATTCTTACAAGGCAGTGAATTTCCAGACTTCAAAATGTTGTACTCTTTTGGGAACATCTCTGCTTGTGCACTATACAGTAAACACGTTAAGGCTTTATCTAATTCGTCACTCGAGAGCGAACCAACCGATTTGCAATGATTATTTCTTAAATTAAATATAAATCTATTGATGTAGGCAACGATTCTTAGAAGACGATTGAAGTTGGAATGATTGTGAATTAGATTAGTTATTGAATTATTATGTGATTGATTAGAATTAATGCTAGTGTTATTTTGATTAGTGAAATTACACACTACTTCTGGTAGATCGTGTTTCGCGCTATTACAGGGCATAGTCGGCCAGCTATTTTCGTAGCCTTGCAAAAAACTAGGGCCCGACCACCATAATGAGCATTCACCAATAGAATCAGTCCTCGCCCCGCGAGAAACAAGATCCGCCGGATTGTCCTCCGATGGTACATACCTACCTCCAACTGTCACCGGTGTGCTTTCCTGTATTTCTGCGACTCGATTGCGTACAAAGGGTTTTAGCTGATTTGGTAATGTGTTAAGCCACCCCAATACGATCATCGAGTCGCTCCAAAACAGTCGCTTAACTATAGGCATAGTTAGTGATTCTATTACGGTAGTACACAGTCTTGCACCCAATAGCGCAGCACAAAGCTCAAGGCACGGAATAGTTACAGTCTTTATTGGCGCTACGCGATTTTTGGACACTAAAAGTTGTACATATACTGATCCATCACTACATACTGACCGAACATAATATGCATGCACCGTATGCTCTTTCTGAGGTATCACAAAATATATGCAATTCCTGTTCCACTGCTAGGTTGCAGCAAACCCATCGTGGAACGTTTAACCTATTCAGACTGGGAAGTGTGCGAACAAAAGTAGACCACATCTCTGCTATTTCAGGTGAGACTTCATCGTCCCATCCGGACTGCTCAACCCATAGTCGTTGCATTATTAACTTTGCTTCAACAACACATGGGCCAACCAGTCCTAGGGGATCGAACACCTGACTGATCACAGAAAGAATGTGTCGCTTTGTTATTTTTTTTACTGCTGAAATATTAATTTGGAAAGATAAAGTGTCAGTCTTACAAAGCCAGTGCAAACCTAAAGTTTTAGCTGACTGGGAGTGACTGGATAAGTCTAATCTGCTGGATTTTTCTGAGGCACCTAGTGCTTCGAGGATTTCCGGACTATTGGATTGCCACTTTCGCAAGAAAAAGTGGGCAGATGAAAGGATCGAATTGATTTGTTTCACTAGATCTTTCGTTTTCAAAATTGTTGAACTACCACCCAAATAATCGTCCACATAAAAATCTCAGAACTGAAATTGCAGACCTTACGGCGTTTGTGGGAGCGTCGTCTGCAAGACTAACCAGACACTTTGTTGCTAGGTAAGGCGCAGATGATGTTCCATAGGTGACTGTGTTTAGTCTATACGTTTTTAACGGTTCTTTGGGATCCCTCCTAAAAATAATTTGCAGCAATGGTCTCTGTGAATCATCCACTTCTATGCAACGATACATTTTTTCGACATCACCGGAAACAACATACTTGTGTTGGCGAAATCTTAACAAAATTGAAAACACATCATCCTGTACCTTGGGCCCTACCATTTGGATATCGTTAAGAGATACTCCAGAGGAAGAAATGGCAGATGCGTCAAAAACAGCTCTCAGCTTCGTTGTCGTACTGGATTCGCGGATTACTCCAAGATGAGGTATGAAGTATTCGGCGTACTGGTTTAAATGAGGGTTTGACTTGCCGTCCACTTCGCTCATATGGCCAAGGCGTTCGTACTCATCCATGAATTCGATGTATTTGGCCTTGAATTCAGGTTCCCATTGAAAGCGACGCTCAAGCGACAGAAAACGGTGTTTTGCCGTATAGTACGAGTCACCTAATACGCTTGGATCTGCTTTTAAGGGCATCGTAACTTTGAATTTTCCGTTAGTGTTACGAATGGTTTTTTGTTTAAAACTCAATTCACAATCCCGTTCCTCTTGGGACAGAGAGTGCTTAGGAGAAATAGAGTCGAGCTCCCAAAATTTCGTCAAATCTGGTTGTTCGATTGAGTGGGTATAATTACAATAGTGTGAGCTTTGTGTACTAGACGAACGAAGCCAAGAAACTGGACCAGACACTATCCAACCCAATTTGGTGTCACATAACTTCGGCATACGCTTGCCTAAATCAATAGTAGCAGTACCTATAAGAAAGAAGAAGAAAGAAAGAAAGAAAAAGTGTTTATTCACGTCAAACATGACGCATACCATAAAAAAATAAATAACAATATCGAACTAAAAGTAAATAACACATAAGATATGCGTCACATCCGCGCAAAACGGCCAGCGCTCAGCAAAATGCTGGGGCTCATAAAAAACAGAGCCACAGCGCTGATTTTCAGCACCAGCCGTCGTCGACGATGAGACGCCGATCGGTTAGCAAAGATTTATTTACTTGCAATGAATTAATAAAATAAACAAATTAAAAACATAAAATAACAACAAACTTAACTTAATTAAACATTAAACATAAAATAAAGCTATAGAAAAAACACAAGTTGGCTAACTAATAAGAACTAGTCGATTTTTTTAATCGATCAATGACCGGTCGAACTGTCAGTGCGCAGTCACTTAGCCACATTTTGAGTCTGTGGTAACAAAAAAAGATGGCTGATCGATGGATAACTACGGCAAAGTTACGTAATTATTATGAAAAAAATAAGATTCCTGACCTACGCAACTTACGCAATCGATTTGTTTGCCTATATGTGTTAATGGGTGAATTAAGTCGTTGAAATGTTGAGCTTTAGTGAGTTGTAAAGATACTAAGGAGATGTTTGAGTGCGCATAGATGACAGACACGGTCAGATGAAATTGGCAAACCAGCAGGAGGTATAATAAAGAGGAATATCAACAAAGGTAAGGGTGATAAAAAACCAAACTAGAAGTATGTAATTAAAGTCAATAAGAATAAATAAATTGGAATAAATATAAAATGGACAGAAGAATGTACCTACACTTAATAAAATATTTTTGCCTATTACAGATATTTGAAAAAAATAGTTGGCAAGTGACCAATAGAGTCAAAGAGGCAATTAATATTCCGGACCAGCTAGCAAAACAAATAGTAGGGGCTTGAGACTCGATGGTTAAGGCAGCTCGCACCGCTGGAGATCCCCGCCAGTGCTTGAATGGCCAAAACCCCTAAGGTACAAACAGAACAGTGTAACAAACAACTTAAGATGATAGTTGTTGAGACATAAGTAACTTCTTATATTTAAACTTGAAACACTGCAATGTTTTCAGGCACCTCTTCCTTTGACAGCAGTAAATCAGTATTTATAGCGTCAAAAGCCCGGGAAAAGTCCAACAAGGTAAGAATAGTACCTTCACCCCTGTCACGTGCCTCCAGAATATTCCCCACAACATCAGCCAGGGCCGTTGCCGTACTTCTTCCCTTTCTGAAACCAGACTGAAGGTCTGGGAGAATATTGTTTGTCTCTAAAAATTCGACAACTTGTGTGTAAACTACACGTTCAAGGATCTTTGACAAGCAGGGCAAGATGCTTATAGGTCTTAGATCCTTCATGTTTGCTGGGTTACTGTTCTTAGGGATTGGGCGGACAACAGCACAACGTACTGTAATGTACCTACACTTAATAAAATATTTTTGCCTATTACAGATATTTGAAAAAAATAGTTGGCAAGTGACCAATAGAGTCAAAGAGGCAATTAATATTCCGGACCAGCTAGCAAAACAAATAGTAGGGGCTTGAGACTCGATGGTTAAGGCAGCTCGCACCGCTGGAGATCCCCGCCAGTGCTTGAATGGCCAAAACCCCTAAGGTACAAACAGAACAGTGTAACAAACAACTTAAGATGATAGTTGTTGAGACATAAGTAACTTCTTATATTTAAACTTGAAACACTGCAATGTTTTCAGGCACCTCAAAGGTGGCGGGAGGTCGTTCCAGCAATGCGTAGAAGCGAACCTGAAGGAGCCCCTGAAAGCAGCAGTTCTGTGCATTGGCACGGTCAGCGGGCAAACCATGGAACGGAGTTTGTTTTGTAAGTAGTTTTGCTTCCAAGTCAACTTTGCAAATAAATAGTGAGGTTTATTGGTCTTTATGATCCCAAAGAGTAAACAGGCCAAGTGAACCTTCCTCCTGGCAGCCATCCTAAGCAACCCTATCTGGTTCATGAACGGAGTTATGTGACTTCTACGAGGCACTGTAATACAAAATCTAACACAGGCATTTTGTATACGTTGAATCACTCTCTCTGTTTTATTTAGAAGGCATGGTCCATAAACAGTATCACAGTAATTCAGTTTAGACAGTATAAGGCTGTCAACAAGTTGTTTCCGTACTGGCAAGCTCAAGTATTTACGAATCCCATACAATACTTTGAGTCTATAGAAGCAAATTCCCAGAACTTTGGTTATGTGAGTTTCAAAGTGTAGGCCTGGATCCATAAGCAACCCCAAATTACATGCCTGCTCGACCCGAGCTATCTTTTCCCCCTTTATAACAATCTCAGGATTGAAAGATTTGATAGTGCAGACTTGTTTTTTTGTGCCTAACACAATAAATTTTGGCTTAAGAGGGTTCAAAACTAGACAATTCTTCTCCGACCATTGTACTATTCTGTCTAAGTCTTGGTTCATCCTCTGCACTGCTAGAGATGTGTCATCAGCCTTAAAGGATATGTATAACTGAATATCATCGGCATACATGTGATATTTGCAATTTTTTATGGATTCGATGATATCAGCACTATACAGTATATACAGCAACGGTCCCAAGATTGATCCCTGAGGGACCCCCCGAGTCACGGCAAGAGTGGAGGATGATAGGGTAGATCCGTCTTCCCTGCAGATTTCAACATACTGCGATCTGTCAGTAAGATAACTTTTAAACCACTCTACCGCGTCACTATCAAAGCCATAGTATGATAACTTTGACAGCAGTAAATCAGTATTTATAGCGTCAAAAGCCCGGGAAAAGTCCAACAAGGTAAGAATAGTACCTTCACCCCTGTCACGTGCCTCCAGAATATTCCCCACAACATCAGCCAGGGCCGTTGCCGTACTTCTTCCCTTTCTGAAACCAGACTGAAGGTCTGGGAGAATATTGTTTGTCTCTAAAAATTCGACAACTTGTGTGTAAACTACACGTTCAAGGATCTTTGACAAGCAGGGCAAGATGCTTATAGGTCTTAGATCCTTCATGTTTGCTGGGTTACTGTTCTTAGGGATTGGGCGGACAACAGCACAACGCCAGGGTTTCGGGAATGTATTCGTAAGGATAGAATGGTTGATGATGTCGGTAATAGTTTGCAGTGTAGTAGGCAAAGTAAGGGTTAACATGTCCAAACTTATCCCATCCACACCCTGGGCATTGGACCCCAGACTCTTAATGATTTTAAGAACTGAGTCTGGGCTAGCTGTTGTGAGAGAGAATGTAGCAGGGCCATGTTTGTGTGAGTTAAAAAAGGACAGGAGAGAAGTGTCCGTACGACAGCTACCTGGGACATCCAGAAATGCCTTGTTGATGTCATGTGGATTGTCAAAATGTCCTGGGAGCAATTTTTGCTTATGGTCCGGAAGCACATTAGATTTTAAATTATGCCACAGTTTTTTTGGGTCTTTGATCTCGTCATTTATACTTTTGGCAAAATACGCCTTTTTTTCATTATAAAGTGCCAAAGTGGCTTGGTGCTTGAGGTCGAGATAATACTTCTTATGTTGTTCCCCTGACTTGCGGAAAGTAGCTCTGGCTTCATCGCGCAGTTTGAACATAAGTCGAATATTATCGGTTATCCAGGGGGTAGAGCGATTCTTAAACGTCTTCCTCTTGACAGGAGCGTGGAGATCAAAAAGCTGGGTCATAAATAAATTAAATGTATGAACCATTGCGTCAACATTGTTCATGGCTCCAATACTTGACCATGGAATTAGTTTCAGGTCGGTGTCAAAATCATTTCAGCCGATACACGTCCACTGTTGGACATAGGCCTCCCCCAAGCGTCGCCACATCGAACGTTCCTGTGCGTCCCGCATCCATCGGTTTCCCGCTACCTTCACCAGGTCGTCGGTCCACCTTGTAGGAGGCCTTCCAACACTGCGTCTTCCGGTACGCGGTCGCCACTCCAAAACCTTTCGGCCCCAACGGCCATCTGTTCTGCGAGCAATGTGCCCTGCCCATTGCCACTTAAGTTTGGCAATTCTTTGTGCTATGTCGGCAACCTTACTTTTCCTGCGGATATCTTCATTTTTTATTCGATCACGCAAGGAAACCCCGAGCATAGCCCTTTCCATTGCTCTTTGGGTGACTTTGAGCCTTCTGATGAGGCCCATTGTGAGCGACCACGTTTCGGAGCCATATGTCATCACTGGCAACACGCACTGGTTAAAGACTTTCGTCTTGAGACACTGTGGTATGTTGGACGAGAAGATACCGCGTAGCTTCCCGAACGCTGCCCAACCGAGTTGGATTCGACGGTTGACCTCTTTCTCGAAGTTAGACCTACCCAACTGGACTGTCTGTCCGAGGTAGACGTAATCGTCCACAACTTCGAGTGTAGAGTCTCCGACCTTGATAGGAGTGGGCGCTACATGGTTGTTAATCATGATTTTGGTTTTATCCATGTTCATTTTAAGACTTACTCTTAGAGAAGCTCTACTGAGGTCATTGAGCATTGTGCTGAGCTCCTCCATAGTCTCCGCCATGACTGGTGTCAAAAAGGTCCCCTAAAATGTCGGTGAGCGGGCGATACACGACTAATCTTGGTTGAGGCTTTGGTTTCTTAATGATAGTCTCACATGTGATAAAGGAGTGGTGGCCAAGATCAGCAATGTGGTTCACCTCGACATTGCGAATATTTGCATCAGAGCAAATCAAGTCTATGAGGGAACTGCTGTCACCTGTAAAATGTGTTGGTGTCTGAACTAGCTGGGTAAGGTTCAAAATCCTAAAAAAATCCAAAAGTAGAAGAGATTTAGAGCTATTTGTGTCCAATAATTTAACGTTAAGGTCACCTAGCAGGACTATATGGTCATATGGGGCTAGGCCACTAATACTGGCAGTTAAGCCCTCAAGAAAGACCTCCAAGTTAAACCAGGGTGGACGGTATGCAGTGCCAATGAAAAACTTCTTTTTATTTACAGTAAGGCCTAACCAGAGTTGCTCAACGTCAGCCTGGGCAGGATGAACTCGTACCCTCGCAGCCACGCCGTCTTTAATGTAAAAGGCAACGCCCCCACCGCGACCGCCGCGCACGGATACAGGTCGTGGAAGATGCTTAAGCCTGTATCCTGGAACGCTAGGCGCCCGATCTTCCTGCCCTTCACGAAGCCACGTTTCGTTGATAGCCATGATATCCACGGCATGGTTACTCATTGCTATCAAGAACTCATCGTGGTTAGTCCCCAGAGAACCCGCATTCCATAGGCCAAACTTAATACATTTACTGGGAGCCATTGCATCTGTCATCTAAGTTATGTATGTATGTGTATATGTATTTGTATATGACAAAATATGTGGCGGTGTAATTAGCAGAAGGCTGAAGTAAGCTTATTTGGTTAAGGCAACTCACCTTGACTATGTGATAGGCGCAGATATAAAAGGTCATATAAACTAGTATCATGAACTTAGATCTCACAAGCATAGTAAACTGTAAATTCAAAGCAACAAGTATTATAATATGTAAAATGTAAGTATATATATGTAGATTTAAAATTTGACTAAAAACTAACATGCAAGCACACAGAAAAACAACACGATCATAACTACGCTGTGATATTGACAGGTCCAAAGATACGGGATAAGTCTGCTTCTGAGCGTATTCTGTGAGTGGCGTCTCCTGGTTTTCTTCTGGCGAGAATGCGACCACGCTTGGTCCACACGAACTTCCAGTCAGCGAGACCAGCAGCGTCACGCGCCCTGCGGAACAGCTGGCGGTTGGTCTTGGTGAGCCGCTCGTTGAGAAAGAACCGCCGGGCGGGGCCCGGCATGTCGAGGTCGGCTGTAGTCGCGCCGCGCCGCACGCGAGCGCTTGCCAGCAGCTTGTCGCGCAGATCCCGACGAGCCAGGCGCACGACAATGGCGCGCGGCCGAGATTCTGTCGCCCCGGCTGAGTCTGTCGCGCTGAGTTTCCTACCGCCGACCCGCTCGGCGCTGACCACGTCGCGCTCGTCGAGTGTGACGCCCAGCTTCAGACCAATCAGCTGGATTATATGGGCTGGGTTGTCAGCTGAGGCCTCCGGAATATTAGAGACCTCGATGTCGTTACCTAAAAGGTCCTGGTCTCTGTCATTGAGCTGTCGCTTTAACTCGTCGATGATATCATCAACCGCACCAGGCTTCGGCGGGTCGGAGGCTCGCTGTTCTAACGCATCCAGTCGCGCCTCCATGCTGTCGATACGCGCGCTGCAAGTGCTCATGGTAACTTTAAGCCCCGACATTTCAAGCTCCATCTCCTGCCTGAAAATTTGTATTTCAGCTCGCATCGCTCGCAGTTCCTCCATGATCGAATATGCATCTGGGGCGGTGATTAGAGGGATATTGTGGCACTCAATGTCGGCAGAGGTGTCATGCGGCGGAGCGTCGCACATGACAGGGCTGACAGGGTTGGAGACGACTTCCTCCACCGATTTCTTTAAGGAATATTCGGACGCTCCTCTTACGGGAGTGTCAGCCCTGTTGTCCCGCGCGTCACCCCTCTTACATTCGGGACAACGCCAGCTTGCAGCTATAACGCTCCAAAATATTTCTGCCCCTACTAAGATGTCAATGACAGAAGGAATATGAAATGTAGGGTCAGCTAAACGAAGACCTGACGGAATAGGAATATTCTTCATCTCGACATAAGAGGTTGGCAAAAGTTTCGTAATCTCAGGTAAAATTAGGCAGTCCAAATTAATCCTATAGTCACCATTAGAAGACTCAATGTTTAGGTTACAAGACTGTGTACTATAGGAAGACTGTTGGTTGATACCTGTGACAGTGGAGGTAGTTTTACGTCGTAACAAATCCAGTTTGGTGCAGAGGCTCTCCGTTATGAAGTTGGCCGTGCTGCCATTGTCAAGCAGGACTCGAGCGTTGATCCTCTCGCCATTGTTGCTCACCACCCTCACGATAGCTGTGGACAGCAATACATTGGGTGTACTAGTATGATGTATTGTATCTGCTGATAAGACGACACTTTTCGAATTAGCGATTGGCAAGGCGACACTATTTGACGTTGACGGCATAGGGTCTTGATAAGGCTGCTCAGTCGGTTCAACATGCAAGAGAGTATTATGCCTGGATTTGCATTCTTGGTTACATGAGAAATTTTTTATTGTGCTTTTGTGTACAATATTTGACTGGTCTACACTGTTCTTACATAATATAATATCAATATTGTAAAAACACCCACTTTTTTAAAAGAGTAACCATGGAGTTTCTTGCCGGTTCTTCTCCATAGGAAACGACCAATTTGGAACCGTGCACTAGCTTCTGACGTTTTATAAGTGCCCATGTAGGCCTATGTGAAATAAAATATTTTGATTGATTGATTGATTGATTGATGACTAGAGCGCAAACAATTTAGACAGACCCGTAATTCCTTGGCCTTTTTTATTCGTGACTCAGTGGGTAGTCCCCTAAATAAATCACAAGTATATAGAAGGTGATCGTTTGAGCATAACGGACATTTTAATTTTCTCTGCAAATTGTCACTTAGTGATTTTTTATTTCCTAAGTGGGTACCTTGCTTTTCCTTTGTGTCTGAAATAATAAAACTTTTTTGCTTACTATCCACACTTGTAATTAACTTACTTTGGTTTATCTCCATTGTTTCTAATAAATCGGCCCTACCACTAATAAATGATATTAATTTTGATAATGGTGGGGATTCGGGCAGCGAATTACGGTACTCTTCCCATTTTTTGTTAGTTTTTAAATCTAATTTCCTCGCCATCATAAATATTATTAGTGTATCCCAGTGTTCTGTTGGCTCCTTTAAAGTCTTAAGTGCCCGTATGTTCTTATTTATGATGTCGATAAGACGTCGCAAGGAAGTTGACGACTCCCTTACTATGGGTTTTGCATCAAACAGAGCCCAAATCCTCTCTTAGTGCTTCCTTACGCCTTCAAAGGAAACTGGAAACCTTGTTCAAAATTTCACGCTCCTAGGCCCCGCAAAGTCAGATCTTTTTATAGATGATGCATTTTTGCGTAGTGGTCTATTGAGGGTCATGCCTCACCGGAACGCCATAGTGGCGTAGTCAGGTCATGACGTCAAAAAATGTATGGTTGACTGCGTGACCAACAGAGGCCAGGTCAGTTGCACACCATAGAGCTGCAATCATTTTCTTGGCTGCACCAACTCGCCACGGCGTCTCAGAGAGACACGGGTCTTAAACTTGAACAGTCATGAATTAATGTATCGACAATTCGATTATAATTTAGGAGTCTTCAAGCCTAGAACGAATAGGCTGTCAAGTGATTCACTCGCATGTATCGCCAACTACCGCGACACGTCAAACAGCGCACGCGCATTATTCAACATCTGTCAAAGGTCAGTGCCGCGAACTTGAGGACAAATCAGTTCGCCTTACCATCAACTATTGCATCACTGCTTACCATCTGCTGGGATCGTAGTCAAGCATTAGTTTCATCAGCATCATCAGCATTTCAGCTGAAGGACGTCCACTGATAGATTAAGGCTTCCCCCAAGTGTCGCCACAACGGACGGTCCAGTGCGTTTCGACCCACTGCATTTCCGCGACCGTACGACCCTCACCGGATCATCAGTCCACCTTGTGGGAGGCCTCTCCCAGCACTGGTTTATGTAAATAAAAAAAAATACCGTTTCCTCCATCATGTGAAATCTGTCTCAGATTTAAATGTCCGCTGGCCAGCACTCTGTTGAAACAAACGTCTCCGGAACACACCTCTAACCGAATCATATCACTCATACTTGGGAACATTTCCACTATGGATATCTGCTCACAGTACGTTGGATGGTTGGTACGGATCTGCACAGCCGTTTTAGCCTGTAAGATGAAAAGCAAAGTTAATACAGGTTCTACGATGCTTTCTTTTACATACGAAACTTTGAAAATGAAGCAAAGCATCTTCCTTTGGCTTACAATACCGTTCAAGTCGAAAATTGGCTGTTTTCAACCTGAACGGTACGGACCTGCTTCTCATTGCGCTTCGAATCATTGGTCATATGATATGACTTTTAGCCAATCACAAGCCGTAATTCAAAAAATAGCTTCAAAAGTTAGCTTCACTTTTCTTAGACTGACCGACATTTGACTATTCAAAAGTGCCTGCAAATGGTCTATCTATAATATAAAAATGAATCGCAAAATGTGTTGGTAAGCGCATAACTCAACAACGCCTGGACCGATTTCGCTATTTTTTTTTTTTTGTTGTGTTCGTTATTATGAGAAGGTTCTTATGGAAAAAAAAAATGAAAATTAGGGTAGTGTAGGGTAGAGTAGGGTAGGGTAGAGTAGGGTAGAGTAGAGTAGGCTAGGGTAGAGTAGGGTAGATTAGAGTAGGGTAGAGTAGGGTATAGTAGGCTGAAGTAGGGAAGAGCGGGAGCGAAGCCGCGCGGGTACAGCTAGTTTGAAATAAATGCTTTGACTTTGACTTTAGTGACAGCGCGCAAGCTAGTTGGCCTCTCAATAGCACACAGAGTTTTTGTCTCCAGCGGCCGTATTATGACATCTTAAAACCATCATGTTTTCTGTGTGAGAAAAGGATAGTGCTATTCGTCCTGTATAGCTCCGTCTCTTTTTCACACAGAAAACATGATGGTTTTAAGAGGTCATAATACGGCCCCTGTAAAGCTGATAAAAATGACTTATGCGGTATAGCGTAGCTGTGGGACGGTATATTGCAATAATTCCCATCTAAGCGAAATAAATGACAAAAATCCTTCTGAGCCTTTCTCGATGTGACATGAATCTGCTGAACTTTGTTAATAAGGGACTAGAACCATTAAAATACGTTTAGAGCGACGTAGCGGTTTAAGGACGCTTTCAATTCAGGAGTTTTTTGACGACCTGCTGCGGTGCGGGTGCGATGCTTTAGTCGTACTGTGTACGGACAATCGTAGTTTTCATACAAAACGCACGATGCGGAAATTGTGCGGCGAACGGTTGACAACAGGACGGCTACGTCACAAGCACCACATGTTTAATTCGGTGTTGAATAGTGCGGTGTTGAGTAGCGTATCACTAGCATACAAACGCATGGCAACCAGGTGCGTTTTCAATTTAAGTGCTTGTTTTCGGACTGCTAACGTACTGCTACCGGCCAGCTGCGGCACGGTATGCCGCACGTATACGGCCGTTTATGTCGCAAAAAAGTGTGTATTTCGACACCCCTAAGGGAATTAAAATTTATAGGGTACTTTCCGTTGAGCTAGAATTCTGAAATTTGGCATGAAGCAAGGTCTTATAGCAATAATATAGGTAAAATTCTGAAAAATTAAAATTTGTCATTATGTCACAAAAAAAAAACTATTCTTGTGATTCGGAAAAATCTTCGTAACTCAATTTGGGAATTGAACTGTTTTCATGTGTAAATTTGTACGAAACCCTCAGTGCGCGATTCCGACTCACTTTAAGTGAGTCGGAATCCACTCACTTTAAGAGGGGTATAAAAAAAACAAATCCGACTCACTTTAAGAGGGGTATAAAAAAAAAGACCAATATACCTCCTGGCAACATCCAGAATTCCAGAATCATAATCTGAGTCCGAAACCATTCACAGAAGGCGGTCCTCATATTTTGCATACTCAACTCCCTTTGGCGCCTGCTCTAGTAGGTTCAGTTCTTTTTATTATTCGTTTATACCTATTATAACTACAACTTATTTCACCTGTTTTTGTTTTTTTTTTGTTTCAGATAAAACATGTAAATATAAAAATTTAAACAATACTGGTTTTTGTTAACAATAATCAAAATGCATTCAGAAACTAGCCAAGGCAGTTTACACAGCAATGAAAATGATGATTATGATCTTGATGCCCCAAGCACTTCAGATTCAGAAAACGAAGTTTTGCAAAATGGTTTCCATGACATTTCTGATAACGCGGACGATGAATTATCTGATGATGACGAAGACTTGCCCCATGCAGGGGGAATAATAAATCTAGTCTATAATATAGATGCTCTACATATCAATGATACTGACGATTCACAAAGTAGTGAAGGCGCATTTGATAGCATATTTAATGGTCAGAATTATGTAGACCAGGAAAGAATTATACACCAAGCGAACCGAGTGGTGGTAATCCAGAAGAACCCCAAGAACAAAGAAACCACGAGGAAAACATAAATCAAAACGGCGTGCGCCTTATTGGATGTTTCCAATATGATGCCGGCTATAACTTTCTTCATGTTAATTTCAGTGACTCCCAACATAGTACATCAGAAAGTTCTGATTATGAAGAAACCAGGAATATCCTGCAAGAAGATACATCAAGCAGTTCTGATTCATCCTTATTGTATTGTGCTTATAGGAACTTTGAAATAGAAGACAGTCAAAGTCATTATATAAATCAATGTTATCCTAACTGGTATGATTACTCTGGCCACCTTTACATTTTGTGCGATGATGATTTCATTGAGTCTTTAGGCACTCCCGGAACCTGCCATTCAACTCCTAGTTATGCTGTAGTTGAAGATCTGTTTTCTTATGACCGGCCATGCAACTCTGGTTACCCAGACTATTACGGTGCTCGACGAAATGCTGGCTTTTCGCAGACATCCGGCTATGTTTCCCCAGGCAACGTGTATCATGGTGCGACTCAATCCAGCTACGGAACTTCAGATACGCATTTGGACAACCGTTTTTCGTCATACTATTATGCTTCAGGTAATTTTGGCTACGCCACCTTGCGATTGATGCCTCACTTAAGCTTTCTGAACAGCCCTATATATTCAAATCCTCTTTTCTACTACATAACTTTTTAGTTATTTTTATTTTTAAATGATAAGTATTAATAGCTAACCAGTTCAACCTGCCAGTGAAGTGTTTTTGGCTCCATCACATAATTATTTTTAAAACCACTGATTTTATCATGGAAGCAATCAACCGCACCATCACTGATTTGAGCAATCAGTTTGCTAATAGAATGTCTGAGTTTGAGAAGGAGCTGCAGAGATCTTCCGGCACTGCAACTGTCACCACTTCAGGTTTGGCAGCGGAGTTTGCAACTTTCCGCACACTCATTGTTCAGGCGCTTGATGGTCTTCAGCAACAAGTTGGCTTTTTGACTCAGAGCCTGGATAACTTGGAGATGCGTGGGAGGCGTAAGATTCTGCTGTTGCATGGAGTGGCTGAGGAGCAGGATGAGGAAACTGCAAAGGTAGTTGTACAAGTTGTCGAACAACACCTCAAGCTTGACTTGTCTGTGTCTGGCATCAAGCGTTGTCACAGGATGGGGCGCAGCACAACTCACAAACCCCGACCGATTCTTTTCAAACTGCACGATACAGCTCTCCGAGACAAAATCTGGTTTGCCAAAACTAAGCTGAAGGGGTCCGGTGTCACGTTGTCGGAGTTTCTCACGAGAGCCAGGCACAATCTCTTCATGGCGGCGCGGGACAGATTTGGTGTGACGAAATGCTGGACTACAGAAGGCACCGTGATCGTTCTTGACTCGAAAGGATCCCGACATCGAGTCACTGCCTTTGCTGACCTCGACAAGATCGTGCAGCAGCCGAAGCAGACGTCTGCCCGGGCGGAGCAAGTCTCAGATCAGCCAGAGCCAAGTGTTGTGCATCCAGTTGCTGCAGGAAAGGTCGCCGCAACCAAGATAAAGCGCGCTGTAGCCAGAAAGTGATGTGTTTGTTGTTTTCTTTTGCTTTCAGGTAGTCCAGGTATTGGTAGTTTTATTATTTTTGATACCAGGTAGCTATAATAAGGTGCGATTTTATAATTCTTCGCACCCTTTCTTTTATTTGTGTACCTTACGTTTTTCCAAAAAATGTTTTCATGTTTTGATTAATACCTTATGTCACTGTCACCTATATGTCAATGTCATGTCACTTTTGTTTGCGTTTCGTTTCACATTTCATTGTTTTCGTTCCGTTACACGTTTTAATATCTATTTGTTATGTTAATATTATTTTTTAGGCCTGGACTACTAAATGTAATGTTGTGTAGGTTTATTATTCAAGTTTTTATTATATTGTAAGCACAACTGGCAGGTGGACGTATAGTTTACCGCGTAATTTTTATTATTTTTGTTTTTAGTATTTAATTGTTATTATTTTATTTTTTTTATTTTTATGCTCAGCCCTGGCTGTAGCAGTGATAGTAATACTTTTTATTCTTTGGATAGTGATGATGATAGCTTCGTAAGCGCTCCTTCCCTTTCCGACACTCTTGTTTCTTTATTTTCCGATGTCTCCAGGAACTTTAATGTAGTCCACTTAAATGCCCAAAGTATTCCGGCCCATTTTGCTGATATGCTGGCCAGTTTTGACTGTAAGAATATTCATGCAATTCTAGTTTCAGAATCATGGTTAAAGCCTTCTCTTCCCTCTTCCTCCTACTCTCTTCCAGGTTTTAAACTTGTTAGGAATGATCGCGCGGTGGGTGGTGGTGGCGGAGTGGCCATTTATCTTCGCGATTACATTCCTTTTTCTATTGTTAGCATGTCCACTCAGCCGCCCCCGCCGAGTGCCGGTGAACATCTATTCCTGGAAGTTGAACTTCATCACACTAAAATTCTTCTTGGAGTCTACTACTGTCCTTCTCTTCGTATCAACTTTTTCTCTTCTTTTGAAAGTATTTTAGAAGCTTTAATTCCTTCTTACAGTCATAGCATCATAATGGGCGATTTTAATACATGTCTCCTTAAAAATGACTCTCGATCTACTTCTCTACGACATGTTATTAATTCTACCAATCTCTCTATTCTCGATCTTGGTGCTACTCACCATTTCCCTAACTCTGTCCCCTCTCTTCTTGATCTCATTTTCGTCTCATCTCTTGATCACGTCGCTAAACATGGTCAATGTTCAGCTGACGCCTTTTCATATCATGATCTCATTTTCACTTCCTATAAAATTCGACCACCTAAGCATAAGTCCAAAACTCTTCTGCTTCGCAATTTTGATGGCATGGACATTGATCGTCTTCGTGAAGAGGTCAATAACATAGACTGGACGCCTTTGGTGTTATCGCCGTCCGTTGACGAACAAGTGGAGATTCTGACTTCTACCCTAATTCAGCTTTACGACTCACATGCACCTGTTCGAACTGTGAAGGTCAAGCATCTCCCAGCGCCATGGCTGACTGATGAAATAAAACTTTTACTACGTAAAAAAGCAGCCGCGAAGTTTAAGTTCAAAGTCCGACCTACTGATTACAACAGGGAAAAATATGTCTCAATTAGGAATCACTGCAGCAAGGTGTGTAGGAATGCAAACCGCCAATTTATCCATACTTCGGTACAGAACGGTGATCCAGCTAAGGTCTGGAAATTTCTCAAATCACTAGGTATCGGAAAAAAGTCTCATGACACAATTCCTAAGGACTTAGATTACAATTTACTAAATAGTCATTTTTCTACTTCGCCCACAATGAATAGGGCCACCAAAGCCATTACACTAAGTCGTCTTTCAAACCTTCCGAAACCTGATTTTTCCCCATTTGTCCTAAGTCAGTTTACTGCTAGTGATGTTAAAAGAAGTATTTTGTCAATTACATCCAACGCCATTGGTAGTGACTGTGTCAGCCGAAAGATGATAATTCCTATCCTTGATAACATCCTTCCTGTCATCCTTTACATTCTCAACTTTTCTGTTTCCAGTGGTGTCTTCCCAAAAGCCTGGAAAGATGCCCAAGTCATCCCTTTACCTAAGAAACCTCATCCTGCATCTTTCTCTGACTATCGTCCTATCTCTATTCTTCCTTTCCTATCCAAAGTCCTGGAAAAGCTGGTTCATCAGCAACTTAGCTCTTTCCTTTCCAAGCATAATCTCCTAAATCCCTATCAATCCGGTTTTCGACCTGGACACAGCACTACCTCAGCACTCGTGCATATTACGGATGATATTAGGTCTGGCATGGAGATGGGAAAGTTAACGGTACTTGCTCTGCTTGACTTTAGCAATGCCTTTAATACCGTTGACTTCGACATTTTGCTTGGTATGCTATGCTCTTTTAACATATCTCCTTCGGTAATTGACTGGTTTCATAGTTACCTGTTTGGTCGCCGGCAGCGTGTTTGCATTGAGGAATCTTTCTCTTCGTGGTGTGATACCTCTGCCGGTGTGCCGCAGGGTGGCGTTTTATCCCCTCTACTTTTCGCACTTTTCATTAACGCTATCTCTCAACGACTATCTTCTTTCTACCACCTATATGCAGATGATCTCCAAATTTACACCCAATCCTCTCTTGGAGAGCTAACTGAAGCCATTGAGACTATTAATAACGACCTAGCTCGAATAGGTGACTGGAGTGCTGAGTTTGGGCTGAAGATCAATCCCACCAAGACCCAAGTGATTGTTGTCGGTAGTCCCCGTACGGTCTGTAAGATCGATTGGTCGACACTTCCCCAGGTTTCTTTTAACAATACCATTATTTCTATAAGTCACGTTGTCAAGAACTTGGGGATTTATATCGACAGCAGTCTCTCTTGGACTAAACAACTGCACGAGGTCAGTCGAAAGCTGTTTGCTTCGGCGGGCTCCTTGAGGCGGCTTCGTAACATGCTTCCTATCAACACTAAGATTGCGATAGCACAATCTCTTCTTCTCCCAATCTTGGACTATGCTGATGCCAGCTATCTTGATCTTACCCAAGATCAATTAGACAAGCTTGAGCGACTTCAAAATCTCTGCATTAGGTTCATATTTGGCTTGCGCAAGTATGACCACGTTTCCGAATTTCGTACTCAGCTCAAATGGCTTCCTATTCGCCTTCGCCGGAATGCTCATATACTTTCATTGCTTTATAATGTGCTCTTTAATCCTTCTACTCCTTTTTATCTTAAAGAACGCTTTCAGTTCCTTTGTGACACACATTCTAGGTCCTTGAGATCGTCGGAAAATCTGAAATTAAGTATTCGTATGCATTCCACATCGTTTTTTGACAAATCGTTTACAGTCCAAGCTGCTCGTTTGTGGAATGCGTTACCTATTGAAGTGAGACGTGCTCAAACGCTCCCAACGTTTAAAACAATGGTGAAGGAGCATTACCTTTCACTTTGATTTTGTCATCTCCTGGCTTGATTACATATTTAATATTTATTAGTATATTTTTTGTAATGTATGTATGTATTTGTGTTGCTATTTCATATTTGTATTATTCTGATGTACACTGACAGCCCTATATCTTTCTACTCTCTTTCAGTCCATCCAAAGGTTGTCTGTAAGAGATCGCCCTGTGCGATAAGGCCGCCCATTGTACACTTATTTTGAATAATGTTTGTCCTGTATCTTTTTTGTTCATGCGGTGTACAATAAAGAATATAATAAATAAATAAATAAACTACCCAGGTCCATTTCCGACTATCTACAGTGTCCAAAACAGCCAAAACTTTTTAAGATATTCAATGCACTACAACGTTTCAGATAATTACAGATACCTACGAGCATTGGGGTCAACTAACTTTAATGTATCTAACAGTTATAGTTACGTAGCTCGTTATTATACGATCTTTGGCTACATAAGCTACTCAATTCTATATTCGATAAATATTAGCACCCTAAACAATCACCGATACAGCCTACCATACAACGCCACAGGTTATGTAGTACCTTACTATGGAAACAACGGCATCCCAGGTCACCGTGTTTATACAGGCCTACACTCGCCAGAATATAACAATCAAGACGACTACTACGGTTACCTAGAGACGTCAACAAATTATAACAATAGTCCTACCCCAAATAGTCAAGATTACACAGACCCTGACTCAATGAATTATAACGCCCCAGTTAACCAAGGCAACACAGATCGACAAACAGTTATCTATACTGCCACATTCAATCGAGGTTACACCGGACCGCATTCGACAAACAATCGACATAACACAGGACATTATTTTGCAATGGGAAACCATGATTACGCAGCTTCAACACAATTTAATGACCTAACACAAAGTAACGATCCAACACAAAGTGACAATACAACATCATACAACGACCCAACATCATACAACGACCCAACAGAATGCAACGACCCATTAGAACATAATGATTCAACACAAAGTAACGATCTAACACAAAGTAACGACCCAACACCAAGTAATGACCTAACACAAAGTGATGACCCAACACAAAGTAACAACCCAATACAATATAACAACCAAACGCAATGTCACAAACCAATACAAAGTAACGACATAACACATAGCGATAAGGTTCATGTTTTGAAGACTGGGCACATGGTAGTATTCTGTGAGTATTTTATAAGTCTCAATAAGCCTACCCCTTTGTCTACGTTGTTCCAGTGTGATAAGGTCAAGTCCCTTAAGGCGCTCTTCGTAAGATAGATTGTGAATGGCACGGACCATTTTTGTTGCCCTTCTCTGTACATTTTCGATTAGGGTAATGTCTTTCTTAAAATATGGGTCCCAGATAACATTAGCATACTCCAAGAGAGGTCTTATGTTGGTTTTGTACAGTGTAACAAACGTTTTAGGTGTCAAACATTTAAATGCTTTGCGAATAATATAGAGTTTCGAATTTGCTCTCTTGACGACATTAGATATATGCATTTCCCATTTTAGGTCGCTAGACATAACACCCAAATCCTTTTTTTTTTTTCTTTTTTTTTTTCGATGGGAAAAATCATCTTATGACAACCCCCGCTCTTGGGCGGAGCGGAAGATAGTGTCAGACTCTTACTGACTAAAAAACCCATCCCGTTCCTTCAAGCCTTCATACCGGGGCTCGAGCGCCCTTTCGGATAACCCTGGCCCCAGTAGGCTTCGACCCGGCTGGGCCCCTGCTGTTACTAACAACTCCTTGAGGCGCGCGGAAACAGCGCGCGCCGTCGACGACTTGGGCTTGGTCCGGACGGTTACCGGACGGCCGGACAGCGAGCTACCCATTGCTCACTGTCCGCAAGCCCGCGCCTACGGTGGCTGTAAATCGGGATCGGAATCCCGGCGGCGGCGGCGAGAGCGCCGTTGCCTGATGCGGTCGGCCTCCTCCTTCGTTAGCATTACTGCTTCGCAGAAGTCGGCGACCGCCTGCCACTCCTCCTCGCTCCGGACCATGGCCTCGACCAAGGCCCGGCGACCCAAATCCTTTTGTGACTCGACAGCTGAGAGTTTTTTTTTTTCCTTGTTTGTACTAACATCATACACTCTCCACATACACATTTTTCACCCAAACACTACTTACTTCCCTACATCCAACTCATTCATTCTCCACTACTGCATATTCACACTCGTACCATCCACAACTACTATGAATCTACTCAGTTAGATAAGTTTCTCGCGTACTTAACAACACGTTGTAAGCGTTATTACTTATATGTCTCCAGAATGTCAGTTACTGTTTGCTATTTGAACAATGCTATCCATATCCCATTTTTGGTTCCTCTGTTGATTATAATTCAAATTTTCAATGGATGACATAAGTTCCTTAACAAATGAAGTCGAACATGTTTCTGTTTCTAACTGCTACATGAGCTCACCGGAAAACAGTGGTAAATTCTTCAATATGGCTTTGCATGATTTTAAAATTTTTCATACTAACATACGTAGTCTTAACTGTAATTTTAATAATCTTTTGGTTTATTTGAGTAGACTCACATATTTACCTGATATTATTGTTTTAAGCGAATGTTGGTTAAGTAAATGTCAAATAATTCCCTCTATAAATGGCTTCACCTGTTACTCCTCATCGTTTAAAAGTCAAAACGATGGTGTGGTTGCCTACATAAGTGATAGTTTAAATTTTATTGTGGAGCAACCCATCCTTAATGATGCTAACTGTCTAGTACTTAAGTTAAATGGAGTATCAGCTTTTGTTGCCGTATATCGGTCTCCATCTAAAAGAGATCTGACTCAGTTTTTATGTAGTCTTGACCATCTGTTATCAAATTTATCACAATACAAAACTGTTGCCGTAGGTAATTGGCGATCTGAATATAAATATTGCACCTAATTGTACCGATTGCCATGCTGAAGAATACCTGACAATTTTGGCCTCTCATGCTATGCTTCCTGCTCATAACTTTCCAATAAGACTTTCGAACTGCCTGGATCATGTGATACTTCGCTCCCATACCACTGCTACCACTCTGGTGCTGGACTCTCTCATTACTGACCACTCACCTACTGTTACCTTTTGTACCTTTTGTAAAACGAATGCTCATAAGCAGTCTATTAATAAGATGGATTTCCCAGCGGCTGTGGAAGATATTAAAAATACCAACTTTTCGTCTGTTTTAGAATCTCAAGATCCAAACTCAGCTATGGAATACTTTGTGTCAACTATGTCTTCTGTCATTCAATCTCACTCTCATGTCTCAGTCACTCCTAGTAAAAAGCGTATTATTAAACCGTGGATTACTCCTGGTCTTCTGAAATGTATACGGCACCGTGACAATCTGTATCGTGCGTTTAAAAAACATCCGGAAAACGAATCACATAAGTTAGTTTTTCACCGTTATCGCAATTATTGTAATAATATTTTGAAAAAGGATAGACGTGAATACGAACGTGCCGAGTTTCAGAGGGCCAAGGGTAATCCTAAAGATACGTGGCGGCTCATTAAACAGATCGCGAACCTTAATCAAAACAGAGCTAAAGAAGAAAGTTAAAAAGAGAAGCAAGTGTCAACAGCGGATGCACGTCCTCTCGTTCAAAGTGCACCTCTCAAACATTAGAGGACTGCACTCCAATCTCGATGCGGTCCACCACCATCTAGAGACTGACAAGCCACACTTGCTTTTCTTGACGGAGACGCAGATTAGATGTCCGGCAGATGCGGCGTACCTCAGCTACCCGGGATACTCATTGGAGCATCATTTCCTGCAACGTGCTGGGGTCTGTGTGTACGTCCGTAATGACATCTGCTGTCAGCGTCTCCGTCACCTTGAGGACACAACTCTTTCCACGCTATGGCTGTTGGTGGACACTGGCATGGACAAAATTGTCTATGCCTGTGTCTATCGATCGCACAGCGGTGATCAGGAGACAACTCGAATGTTTGACCACCTCAGTGAGGCCGCCGATAAGGCTCTGCATCGGCACCCTGATGCGCAGCTCGTCGCTCTGGGGGACTTTAATGCCTGTCACCAAGACTGGCTTTTCCCGTACCAGAAGACCGACCATGCTGGGAGAGAAGCCCGAAACTTTGCGGTATCGATGGGCCTGTCCCAGCTGGTGAAGCAAGCGACTAGGGTGCCTGATGTAGCTGGTCATACTGCCAACTGTCTGGACCTTCTGCTGACCACCGACCCAGACAGATGTATCGTAACAGTTTCTTCACCACTTGGAACTTCAGATTACTGTCTGGTGAAGTCTGTGTCGTCCTTCTCCCCACTTGACTGCGACTCTCGTGGTGAACGGCGAATGTGGCGATACAAGTCAGCAGATTGGGATGAGATGCGTCACTTTTTTGCGTCTTATCCTTGGCAGCGGGTCTGCTTCTCTTTTAAAGATCCGTCGAGGTGTGCGGATGCTGTGTCCGATGTGGTGCGTCAAGCTATGGAGTATTTCATTCCTTATAGTGACGTACCCATCGGAAGCTCAGCTCACCCATGGTTCAACGCTGATTGCGTTCAAGCTGAAGAGCGTAAGCATTCGGCGTTTCTAGCCTGGGTTGACGCTCGTGACCGCAAATCTCCGGATCTGAGCTCAGCAAAGAGAGCCTTTAACCGTGCTGCCAAGTCCTACAAAAAGGCACTAAAGAAGGCTCGCTTTGACCGCATTGCCCATATTGGCACAAAGCTTTCTGCACAGCCATCCGGTAGCAGAGCTTTCTGGTCCCTTGCCAAATCGGTCGAAGCGAACTTCTGTCGGCCCACATTGCCTCCGCTGGTTAAACCTGACGGAACACTGGCTCATTCGGCGAGAGAGAAAGCAGGACTCTTTGCATCTCTCTTCGCCCATAATTCTCGTCTTGATACTGGCAGTGCTACTCCACCGACTCTACCTCACTGCGACACTTCGATGCCCGAGGTTCGCATAAGGAACAAAGAAGTTCTGAGAGCACTGTGTCGTCTAGACGTGAATAAAGCTAGTGGACCCGATGGTATACCAGCGATTGTTCTCAAGGCTTGTGCGCCCGAGTTGTCTCCTGTATTGACGCGCTTGTATCGCCTCTCGTTTAGGACTGGAATAGTGCCCAGGTCCTGGAAGCTTGCCAACGTGCAACCCGTGCCCAAAAAGGGCAGTCGTGCCGATCCTACCAACTATCGGCCGATTTCGGTAACCTCCATACTCTGCAAGATTATGGAGCGTGTATTGAACTCGCGCCTCATGGCATACCTAGAAGGTAACGATCTCCTCAGTGACCGACAGTACGGGTTTCGCCGCAATCGATCTACTGGGGACCTACTAGTGTATGCCACCCACTTGTGGGGCGAGGCCCTCGAGAAGAATGGGGAAGCAATTGCTGTCTCCTTAGACATCTCGAAGGCCTTCGACAGGGTATGGCATGCTAGCCTCTTGAGTAAGCTTCCAGCATACGGCATTTCTCCTGGTCTGATTAACTGGGTAAAAGACTTCCTGAGAGAACGGTCTCTTCGAGTTGTTGTCGATGGATGCTCATCAGAGCCCATGACGACTAATGCCGGAGTTCCTCAGGGGTCAGTGCTCTCTGCAACTCTTTTCCTGCTGCATATTAATGATCTGCTGATGCCCGGTATCTATGGGTATGCAGATGATAGCACAGTTGTAGAGAGATACCTGCCAGGTGCTCGGGCTAGTAAAGAGCAAATCCGGTCCGAACGAGAGGCTATGGTAGAGCGTACGAATATCTCGCTTCAGGCAGTCTCCAAGTGGGGCGAAACCAATCTGGTGGGATTCAACGCAGCCAAAACACAGGCGTGTCTGTTCACCGCCAAAAGGAGCCCGTTCACCTCGGCTCCTACTTTTCAGAATGTATCATTGGATTGTACCGACCACCTTCAGCTCTTGGGTGTCGAAATTTCCTCCGACCTCAATTTTGGGCGGTTCATTGAGTCCAAAGCCAAAGTAGCTGCTAGGAAACTAGGCGTTCTCGCAAAAGTCCGACGGTACTTCACACCGAGACAGCTTTTAATGTTATACAAAGCACAGGTCCGATCGTATGTGGAGTACTGCAGCCACATATGGGCTGGTGCTGCGAAGTGCCACCTGGCAGCTTTGGACTCAGTGGAAAGGCGTGCGAAGAGGCTGATTGGTGATCCAGATTTGGTTAAGACCAATCTTCAAAGCCTTGAGCACAGGCGTAGGGTAGCCAGCCTTTCAGTGTTTTACAGATTGCATTTTGGAGAGTGTGCGCAGGAATTGCATGACTTGATTCCGCCATCTCATTTCTACCATCGGACAAACCGACGCACGGCGAGTATCCACCCTTACGTTGTTAAAACATCTACGGTCCGGACTAAGCGTTTCGCCTCGTCATTTATACCGCGTACTTCGAAGGACTGGAACAGTTTGCCTGCTGCGGTCTTTCCGTCTGATTATAATTTGGGTGTCTTCAAGGCTAGAGTGAATAGGCTCTTAATAAACTAGTGCGCCTCACCATCAACGATTGCATCACTGCTTACCATCAGGCGGGATCGCAGTCAAGTACTAGTTTATAACAGATTAAAAAAAAAAAAAAAAAAAGCTGCAGCATCGGAACTACTCAATTGCTGTGCAAATCCCTCTCAATCTGTCGATAGCACGAATGACTATTTTTCGAACATAGGCAGACTATTAGCTAATAAAATTCAACAAACGGACTTTTACAAAAACCTTGCTTCCAGTAAGGAACCCAGTTTCTCTCAATCTTCTCCTTTACACTCAATGACGTTGCTGGAAGTGGACGGTACTGAGCTGGACAACATCATTCTAAATCTTAAAAACAAAAGCTCTGCTGGTCTTGATGGTATTACTTCTGCGATTGTGAAAGCTACGAGGCACACAATTATACCAATCCTTGTCCATATTTTTAACTTGTGCCTCTCTAAAGGTATCTTCCCTGACTTTCTTAAAACTGCGATTGTTCACCCAATCTTCAAATCCGGAGACAGAGACAGTGTCTCTAACTACAGACCCATCTCGGTACTTTCCACCATTTCTAAAATTCTTGAAAAAGTTATAAATATTAGACTCACTAAATACCTCAACAAATTCCAGATTTTATCACCTAATCAGTTCGGTTTCAGAAGCGGGAAATCCACAGATGATGCTATCTTAGAACTTTCCGACACAATTGTAGACAATTTCGAAAAAAAGCATAAAACTATTGGTATCTTTTTAGACCTTTCAAAAGCTTTTGACACTGTCTCTGTCCCCACCCTTCTTTCGAAGCTTCATTATATAGGCATTCGCGGTATAGCATATGAATTGTTTAGTAGCTACTTGACAGGCCGTAAACAGTCCCTGAAGATAGGAAACTATGTAAGTAGAGAAGAATCTCTTAGTTTTGGGGTTCCACAGGGCAGTGTGCTGGGGCCAACCCTGTTTCTTATATACGTGAATGAGCTGTGTCAGTTACACTTACCTAACTGCAAAATTATTACATATGCAGACGACACAGCTCTAATTATTCACGGTAGTAATTGGAGTGAGGTTCAAATAAACTCAGAGCTGGCCTTAAATTCTGTCATGAAATGGTTAACCAAAAATCTCTTAACTCTAAATATTAATAAGACGAAATTCATTCCTTTTTCTACCAATAGTTCTAGTCAACGTGCAACTCCTATTGTAATTCGTGCTCACACATGTGACACTCCTACACCAAACACAATTTGTAACTGTCCTCATCTTGATAGTACTCAGACTATCAAATATCTGGGGATTTTAGTGGATAGTAATCTTAAATGGAAACAGCAGACTGATGCCACAGTTTCACGACTAAGGAAGCTTATTTATGTGTTTAAAAAACTAAGATCTGTTGTTGACTTTGAAAGCTTAATTACAATATATTTCTCGCTAGCCCAGTCGGTGTTAGGTTATTGCCTTGTTGTATGGGGAGGAGCTCATAAAACGACTATGCTAAGAGTTGAACGCGGACAACGTGCTATACTTAAAGTTCTGGCAAAGAAGCCAATACGATATCCCACAAGGGAGCTGTATTCTCTGTGCCAGGTTCTCACGGTAAGACAGTTATTTGTACTGCAGACCATACTCCGTAAACATTGCCAGCTAGCCTATGATCCGAGTATCTGTAGTACAAATCGCCGGTCTGATAGGATATGTGGTATACCTAGTAGTTCGTAGAACTGAAGCGGCACGCCGTCATTTTAAACACATTAGTTCCAAATTGTATAACAAAATAAATAAAATAAATATCTACTCGTTAACTAGAAAAAAACTCAAAATTAAATTAAATAGCTGGCTAAAACAATTAAATTATGCCGAAACAGAGGAACTTGTGGTAGTGTAATCTCACACAATCCCTTACACACACACACACATGCACACACACCATTACTTGTACAGACACCCATACGAGGACTATAGTCATAAGTCACAATCCGAGGACCTCCTAGAAAACTAGGTTAGAGACGACTTACGACCTTATTAACAAGACAGAAAGAAAGAGAAAACAATATTTGGGGTGACGAGACTATTCGTATAGCGCTATCTCAACATTTTTTGGTATGACTTTCTGTAAACGATGCGGGGACCTAAATACACTCGCAAACCCGCCTGGGTAGTACCATCCGAGGACCTGTGTGTGAGCCAAACGAGGACCTTAACCATGTGACCAGAGACGCCTATACGAGGACTTCATTTTTCACACTTTTTCTTATTACTTGCATGATGCGAGGACCTAGTATTAGAATATTCACGAACAATACGAGGACGTTTTTCCAGGTAGGGCTTGTACTAAACGAGGACCTTTTCTGAATTTCCAATAGCCGTTTCTTACACACTTATAATTTTACCATAATAATATTTGAGCTATATTATTAGATATTTAACCAGTTACACACACCAGTTTCTCGATCTAGGTACTATCAGAGGACTTAGCATGATAATGTTTAAAATAAAAAAGAGAAGGCATTCTAAGCACTAAGTGCGTCGTGTTGGAAACACGTGGACAATTACAATTTGCTGCAACTGAAATCATCTACATCTACATGTGACACAACTCTTTAATGGGCAAGTGTATTGTCGTAACAGCATTACAGTTGATTAAGTGAAATGAAGTTGCAGCTTGAATCGTCTCCATGTAAGACTGCTTTTCAACAGTTACTTGTATCATCTTTTTTTTGGTGGGTAGAAATCATCCAAATGACATCGCTCGCTCTTGGGCGGAGCTGGAGATAGTGTCAGACTCTTATTGAGTAAAAAAATCACCCCGTTCTTTCTTGCCTTTCATACAGGGGCCGAGTCTTCCTTTCCTTGGCCTTTCGACCCAGCTGGGCCCTTGCTGTTGCTGACGACTCCTTGAGGCGCGCGGGAACTCGGCCTCCTTTGCTAGCATTACTGCACAAGTCCGAGGCTATGTGTTTCCACGGCCTTCGGAACGCGCCACCATCGGGTTCCCAATTGGGATCCGGTAGGAGGAGTTCACATCGGGGTCGGGTTGACGATAAAGCACCTAAGACTCGTCCTTGACAGCCAGTGGAATTTTGTGGAGCACTTCTGAGATCTGGCACTCAAACTGAACCGGGCTGGCTCAAGCGGCTCTTGCCCAACCTGGGCTTGGGGGGTCCAGACGCCTCCTACCGGAGACTCTATGCAGGAATCGTTCGGTCCATGGCCCTTTATGGGTCGCCAGTGTGGGCGCCGTCGTTGCGTCAGCAACCGAGAGCCAAGCTGAACGCATGCCTGAGGGTCATGGCTGAGATACCGCATGGTTTTCCGCGAAGCGGCGAGCCTTCTTGCTGGCGTGCCACCATGAGATCTGGAGGCAACAATCCTTGCACACACGAACAATTTGCGCGTGGAGATGCAACGCCGGAGCGAAAATCCGCTGCCCTGACAGGTCGTGGCGTGGCGGACGAGTTCCGGCTGGATCTCATGGTGGACTATCGCAACCCAGTACTGGGCACGTCACAATTATGGCGGTAAGTCCCGTCTTTGAGGCGTGGCTGGCAAGACCTCACGGCGGCCTCACCTTCCGCATGACGCAGGTTCTCACCGGACATGGTAAGTTCGGGAGGTACCTGCACCGGATTTGTGCGGAGCACACGGTAGAAGTGTGCCCCGCTTGGTCGGAGCATCGCTGTGTCCATGTGGGGGTGATCGGCGGTGGCGATCTCTCGCGCCGGGCTTTAGTACAGACCATGGTCCAGATCGAAAAGGAGTGGCAGGCGTTCGCCTCCTTCTGCGAAGCAATAATGCTAGTAAAGGAGGAGGTCGACCGGATGAGGCGCTCACGCCCCAGCCACTGCTGGGATTAAGATTCCGAGTTCCGGCCGCCGAAGGTGCGGGCTTGCGTACAGCGAGCAATGGGTAGCTCGCTGTCCGACTGTCAGGTAACCGTCCGGACCAAACCCAAATCGTCGACGGCGCGTACTGTTGAAGGAACGGGGTAGGTTTTTTAGTTAGTAAGATTCTGACACTATCTCCCGCTCCGCCCAAGAGCAGGACATGTCATGTGAATGATTTTTGCCCGGAGAAAAAAAACGCTATTCATTGAAATTGACTCCGACTACCGTAAAAGTTTTTAAATTGTAATTTTCGAGTATTTTATGTGCCGTTTAATTTAATAAGTTTAAATTAACAAGCTTATTATTTTCAAAATGCTATGCTCGCTATGTGTTTGTTATCTAAGAATAAGAAATGCTTTTTTTTTTTTTTTTTTGTTGATAGGTTCGCGCTTGACCGCTATCTCACCTGATGGAAAGCGACGATGCGGTCGACGATGGAACGCGCTTACCTAAAAGAAACCTATTCACTCTCGACTTAAAGATTTTCTGCACAAGGCACTCTTATTTACCTCAAGCAATTGAGAGAGTTTTGGCACTCTTAGTATTGTTTAGTCTTTTATTCAAACAGCTGATCGGAGTGGTCCCTCTTAACTGAAAGAGTTATGTTTTTTTTTATGGTGGGACAAAATCATCCAATGACAACCCCCGCTCTTGGGCGGAGCGGGAGATAGGGTCAGACTCTTACTGACTAAAAGACCCACCCCGTTCCTTCGCCTTCATACCGGGGCTCGAGCGCCTTTTCGGATAACCCTGGCCCCAGTAGGCTTCGACCCGGCTGGGTCCCTGCTGTTGCTGACAACTCCTTGAGGCGCGCGGGAACAGTGCGCGCCGTCGACGACTTGGGCTTGGTCCGGACAGTTACCGGACGGCCGGACAGCGAGCTACCCATTGCTCACTGTCAGCAAGCTCGCGCCTACGGTGGCCGGAAATCGGGATCAGAATCCCGGCGGCGGCGATAACGCCGTTGCCTGATGCGTTCGGCCTCCTCCTTTGCGAGCATTACTGCTTCGCAGAAGTCAGCGACTGTCTGCCACTCTTCCTCGCTCCGGACCATGGCCTCAACCAAGACCCGGCGCGAGAGGTCTCCGCCGCCGATCGCCCCCACGAGGGCACGGCGATGCTCCGCCCAAGCAGCCCTGCTGCAACACCTCGACTGGGTGCTCCACCTTGTCCTCCGGGCATTCCGCACAGTGGCGACACCCGGGCGTCACTTCCGCACGAATCCGGTGCAGGAAACTCCCGAACGAACCATATCCGGTGAGGACCTGCGTCATGCGGAAGGTAAGGACGCCGTGAAGTCTTTCCAGCCTCGCCTCAAAGAGGGAAAGGGTTATGTTGATCATTGATATGTTTACTATTTTTATGTAATAAAAGTGAGTATGGCAATTAATAAAAGGGCATAAAATGCTGATCAATTTATGCTTTCTACTTAAGATCGGCCAAATATCAAGGACGTAGTAGTCAATTCTTTGTGACAAAGGCCAGATTAATTTTAAAACCGATTGAATTAAATAGGTTTTTTTTATAGATAATTAATTGTACTCAGAATAATGTTTCATGACATCTAGCAATGCATAAGAACTCTCTCTCAGAACAGAAGTTTCGATACTTTTGAAATTTCAATAATCAATACACACGGAAAACCTATCCAAATGGGGACCTAAATACACTTGTCTGGAAAAGCTACCCATATGGGGACTTATATACACACTGTCTGGAAAAGCTACCAACCCGAGGACATTTGTGTGAAGATTTACACATAAGTCTCCACAAGGTACTTAAAACATGACTGAAGTGTTAAAAGTGGTGTGTAAAAATTTTAAGTGGCGCCGCCTAGCGGTTACACACGGTCGTGTGTGAACATGAAATTTCGCAACCAAACCGAGGTCCACCAAGGTTGATATCAACTTTTCCTTATTAAGTATATAGAAAGGTTCAAAATCGCACGTAGAATACGATGAACTGGGTCGGGCCATCCGAGGACGTACGAAAAGGTCCTCGCATTGAAAAGGTCCTCAGATGTGCCTTGTGTATTCATGCGCATGTCCTCGCATGGTACTTAAAACAAACACATATAACTTTACACAAATTACACAAGCACACTTACATACTAGTACAATCACTCTTCTATTCACACAAATACATTTAACTTTACTAAAAACACTTTTACACATCAATTTTTTTTTTGTCAATTAATGCTAGATGAGGCCGGTGTTTCCTAACTGACTACCCTGAGAAGAAACACCGAAACAAACTCAGGGGTCAAAGTCTCTTTTAAAGTCCATACAGCAAAACATGTAATGGTCAAATCATATGAGAACCGTGCAGATTGAGCCTGAGATGGTCTTTTGAAGAAAGAACCACACAGTTCTAAGTGGACCTGTCCAGTCAGTGCAAGCATTTGTCAGTATGCGTGTAGCTCAACTCAGGACTACTAAGGAGCTCAACGACTTGACGAACAATGCCAAAGAAAGGACATTTGGGTAGGCCACATCAAATACTCAAAACTGCCAGACATCATGTGAAAATAAAAGAAAAGGAAAGAGTAATCCACATAGTTCTCACATTCACAATAATAAAATTTACAAAAGTGTAAATATTGCAAATTGTAAAAAAAAAGTATATAAATAAAAATTCAGTCAAATAGTAAAAATAAACGTCATAATTGTAAAAAAAATAATAATAATGCCAGACCTTTTACACGCGCAGTTTGTGGGCCAAATACACGCGGAGGACATACGACGCCCTGCGCGTGCAATATAATAACGCGTTCAAGGTGCTGATGGGGCTGCCGCGGTACTGTAGCGCGAGTGGCATGTTCGCGGAGGCGCGCGTGGACGGCTTTCACGCTGTCATTCGAAAGCGAAGTGCGTCTATATTGGCGCGGGTGCGCGGCGGCCCCAGCGCCATCCTGACTACGTGCGCCGCCAGATGGGACTCTGTACTGATGGCGCACTTGATAGGCCTACATGCGAGAGCAAGCGCCTAATATATTATCATTATTATTATTAATTTATTAATGCTTTTCTAACACTAGGCTAAGACATTGTTACTAACAATCTATAAATGATAAATGATAAATGATAAATGATCTTTATTTTGCAAGTAGGTTTTATAAAAACACTTTTACACGTCAATGGTTTTTTTTCGTCAATTAATGCTAGATGAGGCCGGTGTTTCCTAGCTGACTACCCTGAGAAGAAACACCGAAACAAACTCAGGGGTCAAAGTCTCTTTTAAAGTCCATACAGCAAAACATGTAATGGTCAAATCATATGAGAACCATGCAGATTGAGCCTGAGATGGTCTTTTGAAGAAAGAACCACACAGTTCTAAGTGGACCTGTCCAGTCAGTGCAAGCATTTGTCAATATGCGTGTAGCTCAACTCAGGACTACTAAGGAGCTCAACGACTTGACGAACAATGCCAAAGAAAGGACATTTGGGTAGGCCACATCAAATACTCAAAACTGCCAGACATCATGTGAAAATAAAAGAAAAGGAAAGAGTAATCCACATAGTTCTCACATTCACAATAATATAATTTACAAAAGTGTAAATATTACAAATTGTAAAAAAAGTAAGTATATAAAAAAAAATCAGTCAAATAGTAAAAATAAATGTCATAATTGTTAAAAAAATAATAATATATAATATATATACAATATCATAATTGTAAAACAACAACAATCGTCAATAAAAAAAAAGGCAGTTAAAACAAAAAAACATTCAAATGATAATAATTATAGTGAGTAGGTACTGGAGCAGGTCAATCCCAAGCCGTTTTATCCTCGAGATACTCTTTTACAGTATAAAAAGCCTTTTGGCAAAGTTTTCGCTTTACAAATATTTTGAATTTATTAATGCTAAGTTCCTGAATAGGACTGGGAAGCTTATTATAAAAATGTATACTTTGGCATCTAAATGAGCGTCCTATTTTTTTGAGCCTGGTGGCAGGAACCACTAACTTGTGTTTGTTCCTAGTATTAACGTTGTGAATGTCACTGTATTTTTTAAACATGTTTTTATTTTTATGAACATACAAAATATTTTCATAGATATACTGAGATGGCACAGTCAAAATATTAATATTTTTAAATTTATCTCTGAGGGAGTATCTGGGACTTAATTTATAAATTGAACGAATGGCCCTTTTCTGCAAAACAAAAATCGTTTGGATATCGGCGGCATTTCCCCATAATAGAATACCGTACGACATGACACTATGAAAATAACTGAAGTAAACTAAACGGGCTGTCTCTAAGTCAGTTAGATTTCGAATTTGTCTAACAGCGTATGCGGCAGAGCTAAGTTTTTTCGACAACTTATCTATGTGTGGGCCCCACTGAAGCTTAGCATCAAGAGTTATACCCAAGAACACTGTAGTGTCTTCAGGACTCAATTCTTTACCTTTTATTAGCACACTAGTTTCTACCTGCTTTACGTGAGGCATCGTAAATTTAACAAATTTGGTTTTCTTTTCATTAAGGAGCAGGTTATTGACATTAAACCAGTGTACTATTTTTGAAAGGGCGTCATTTATGTCATCAGTAACCGGCTGCTGACGTTTAAGCTTAAACAAAAGCGAAGTGTCGTCTGCAAACAACACTATATCATGGTTATCCTTTATGAGGTATGGCAAGTCATTTATATAAATGAGAAATAAAAATGGACCAAGAATCGAGCCCTGGGGCACACCCATTGATACTACAGACCCGGGTGATCTTTTTCCATTTACATCAACTCTCTGAATCCTATCACTCAAATAAGAAGTAAGAAGATCCAGAGAGGAATTCCGGATTCCGTAATGGTGTAGTTTCCTGATTAATGTTTCATGGAGAACGCAATCGAAAGCCTTGGACAAATCACAAAAAATGCCCAGGACATCGCATTTGTCTTCCCATGCATTATAAATATGTCCTAAAAGTTCAACCCCGGCATCGGTTGTTGAACGACCCCTTGTAAAACCGAACTGTTTATTATGTAACAACTTATGTCTATTAAAAAATCTTTGTAATTGATGTAAAATTAGTTTCTCAAATATTTTACTAAAAGTGGGTAGCACTGAAATAGGTCTATAATTTGTGGGGTCAGATGTACTACCCGTTTTAAACAATGGTATTATTTTACTATACTTCATTAAGTCAGGAAACTCGCCACGATCAATACAATTATTAAAAATAAGTGCTAAACTAGGAGCTACAACCTTTATAATGGACTTTACAACATCCACAGAATTTCCCCATAAATCTGTGGTCTTTTTTACATTCAAAGTGTTAAAGGTTTTAATTATATCCACATATGTCACATGTTCGAAATTAAAATCTGAATCACAAACTTTAACATTTTCTTTAAGCAGAGACTCTGCAGCAGTGGGTGATGAGTTCAGAGATTTAGTAGTTAATATGGGGATCTCTGAAAAGAACTTTTCAAAAGCTGCAGCAACTTGTGAGTCCGATTTGATCACGCTGTCATTAATTTTAAGGCTATAGTCACTACATGGTTTTTTAGATCTTCCAGTTTCACTGTTTATAATATTCCAGGTAGTTTTAATTATATTATTACTATTTTTAATTTTGGAACTCAAGTATCGCGATTTTGCAACATAGCATACTTTTTTGAATAATTTTGAATAATTTCTAACATACAAACTAAACTCGGCAGTGTTTACAAGAATTTTTTCCTCATACAATTCATAGAGTCGCGTTCTACTTTTATGTATACCAATGGTAGCCCATTCACTGAAAGATACATTACTATTAACCGATATAGTTTTGGGTATAAAAGTGGAATTAAATTGCTTACAGTACATATTAAAAAAACATTCATATTGTTGATTCAGATCATCTAATGTTGACAATGCTGGTAAATTATTAATTAGTTTAGTTTTAAAAGTTTCTAAGCGATTTGCAGTTTTCGGGTTAACAGTGATATTCTTTTTAGCCACTATGATGTTTGGAATTTGAAAAGTAATTAATTGCCCACAATGATCAGAATCTAGTAAATTTATAATGTCTTTATGGCTAGGTACAACATCGGTATAAATATTATCTATGCAAGTGGCACTAGTAGGAGTTATTCTTGTAGGCTCTAAAAACAAATTAACAAGATTGTAGGACTGAAACAAACTTATAATTTTGCTACATAAAGCTGAATTTTCTAATAAATTAACATTAAAATCACCACATGTGATTATGTACTTGTTTGAATTACAAATCTTGTGAAACACTTCATCCATTACCTTTTCAAAGCAGTCATACAATCCGGAAGGGGGTTTGTACACACTTAATATAATAAACTGCTCCAACTCAATACAGGCTATTTCAATTGACCGCTCAACAGATAGACTCACAATATCCTTACGTTCCTTAAATTTAATGTGGTTACTAACTAAAATCAATGAGCCACCACGTAAGGCATTAGTTCTGCTGAATGAACTACCAACCTGGTGGTTATTAAAATTGAACATGAGCTGGTGGCTTTTAAGCCAATGTTCCGTTATACAAAGAATATCAATATCATTACAATTAAGGAATAGCTCTACCTCTAAATCTTTATTCATGAATCCTTGAATGTTTTGATGCACCAGGTTGATACTATTTATTGATTTCAAGATTTGATTTGAATGATTTTTGTTTATCAGTAAATTCGTGCTAGAGATTGACTCTGTTGTCTCAATTTCTAATTTAAATTAATATTATTGTCAATATTTGATGCCAACTTATTGGCATAATCAATTATTAAGTCATTGCATTGCTCAACAGGAGCAAGTTGTTTAGCCAAGTTCTTGGCTGAAATAAAAAAATAATATGATAGCGACATAGCTATCTGTCTCTTACAAAATTTGGAAAGATAGTAATTATCAGCAAGATATCTATCTTTTGTCAAATAATAGTTAATACCAACATAATTGTTGGTGTCAATTAAATGGAACAAATTATTATTTAATATCAAATTGTACAATGTCATATTAATCTTATATCTAATGCTATTTTCTTCCTGTGGCAAACTTTGGCTGTAGGGGAATGTAAACATCACAATTTTTCCTACACTCAGGTTACTTAAGGTACTATAATATTGAAGTAATTCTCCTCTGCTCACATTTCCCCTATTACCAATAAAAATTAAAAGTATAGCATCCTGGTTAAATTTACATTTTATTATTTCTTTCATTATATCATATAAGGAACAGCCAGGCATACAGTTGTTCATAATTGAGTGTCCTGGATATTCATTTGTCAACAAATGGCCTAAGTCTTTTCCAATTTCATCACAAAAAATTACTATTTCCCTATTTGAGAACTGTTGTGAGAAGCAATTAGTTATTTCAATCGGCAAACTGACACTAGACTGGGGTAAGGTGGTATCACATATTGACAATGAATGGCCCGGCGCAGATGTAATAGATGTTGTTTGACAATGTTCACAATTGGGTTTTTGTGAGCTCACCAGCTCATTCATTGCCAATACATATTCCTTCATTTGGTTTTCAGAAGCTGTATATTTGATGGACATTGAACTAAGTTTGTGTTGTAAGCGGTTCAGCTCACTTTGCAAGTCTTCAGTGTCAGATTGGTATTTCTTAGTACTTTTTTCTAAGTTGGAAGAATATATATCTAATTGCCTAAGTAAGTGTAATCTTTCCCGATTTAATTTGACATTCTTGATAAAGTACTTTTGTTTTTTGACCATTTTCTTAGTTTTTACTATATATCTGTTGATTTTTATATATTTTTTAAGTTTATTTTTACTAGTGACTACCCTCACTCTTTTAGTTGATTGAGACTCATCATCACTAGTCAAATCTATGGTATAAGAGGGGTTAATTTGTGATACCATTGATGGAGCAATAGGCACCAACTCGCTGAACAGACTTTGATTCAACGAGGCAGTGATGTTAAGATTAGTCGTCTCGAGTTGTGATATTTGAGTTTTTGCCTCTTGCAGCTGTTGTTGCAATAAGTACTTGTGGCTCAGAGCATTTTCATACTCTGTGCTACATTGGCTGAACCCGTCCACAACAAGTTGGAGCCTATCCCGGTCTTCTATGGCTTCAGTGAATTGTATGTATAACTGAGCCATTTCATTTTTCAGCTTTCTATTATTGTTATGGGCTTCAAAAAGGACCTTTTCACTGTCATCTATTTCCTTATTTAGTTGGTCACAGGACTCTTTGGAGGCCTTTAATTGGCTCAAAGCCAGACTGAGTTTGGACTCCAACTGGCGAGCATAGGCGCTGCGAGTCAAAGGCATGATTATAAGGAAATGAAAAGAAAACAGAATAGACAAGGTCGATTGTGATAAAGATTTAGAAGATAGTTAGTAAAAGAAAATAAACTTTAGAAATCTAAGTTCTGTCACCAACCAACTAAGGTTATGTTTACGTTTGAATTGTCATTCACAACAATATGTAACTTAACAAAAGAATTAGAAATCTAAGGATCACTAACTTAACAGAACGCAAACAATAAGATAGCAAGTAAAATGTAAAAAGAAAATTGTACCTGATAACAGATGACAATGCAAAAATCACAAGTAGATACCGGTAACCTATAACTGTCACAAAGTTTAATTGAATTTTTTACACTTATTTACACTTATTTGCACGAATCTAACAAGTAATACATATAAATACTCTATTTAATTGATGAATAATTGGAATAAGGCTTCGAAAACAAAGAAAATTAATATTTAAAATTAAAATTACAAGAGACAATTTAAATCAGCTGTTAGCTGTAGTGTTGCCACAGGAAAAAAAATAATCTATGGAATCAATTCTGAAATAAATTTTATTATTATTATTATTATTGTAAATATATATATATACAATATCATAATTGTAAAACAACAACAATCGTCAATAAAAATAAAAGGCAGTTGTCTTCTATAGTTGATTTATTAACTAATGATAATTTTGCTTATAATGTATCTGGAGCAATGTATTTCCTTACCTGGAGATGGGCGTTGATAACCGCGACACAGTTTTTTACTACTGCGGTTATCATCGTTTCAATTTGATTTTTTCTGTATGTGTTTCTTGTTCCAAATAAAGAAATTATTTTGAAGTCCCAGATGATAACTTTTTCGAGGATTGTTTTTTCCCAAGTGTTCCTTCTTTGAGCTTCCTGTCTGAAGCAACCGACCATTTAGTTTTCTGGTGTAATGAGACATATTCATTAGCGAACCGCTGCCAGAAGTGTTGACGGATGTATTCAATCCTTTTGAAGCGATCTAAGCAGCTAATGTTTTTGTCAGGAACCTGTGAAGACGGTACAGATGTGAGTGTTCGTCCAATTAGGAAGTGAGACGGAGTGAGGGCAGACAAATCGGATGGATCGCAGGACAAGGGAGTTAGAGGACGGGAATTTAGAACGGCCTCTATTTGACATAAACAGGTTGCTAGTTCTTCGTAAGTGAAATTGGTGAGACTTAGCAACTTTCTTAAATGGTTTTTGGTGGACTTTACGGCAGCCTCCGCCATACCATTGAAGTGTGGGGAGTGAGGAGGAGCAAAAACAAATTTAATGCCTTGCTGCGCCATTTCAGATGCAACACCAGATTCGGTGATCATTTTTTGCAACTCATTATTAGCTCCAACAAAGTTCGTTCCGTTATCGGATAATATACTTTGAGGCTTACCCCGACGAGACGTGTAACGATTCAGTGCGGCAATGAAACCCTCTTTTGTAAGGTCGGTGACGAGCTCCGAATGGATTGCTTTTGTTGCATGGCAAACGAAGATGCATAAATATGACTTGGTTAGTTTACAACCGCGACCCTTCCGGTCAGCTATCAGCACTGGGCCAGCATAGTCTACACTACAGTTAAAAAATGGAAAATTGATTATTGTTCTAGAGCATGGAAGTTGACCCATGATTGGTTGCATGTTTTGGCACTTGTATCTAAAGCATTTTACACATTGTTTGACGACAGACTTAGCAAGGTTTCTGCCGCCTAAAGGCCAATAGTTGAGTCGCATGTTTGCCAACAACAATTGCGGACCCGCGTGAAGCAATTTTTTATGTTGCATATGAAACAGAATTTTAGTCAGATGGTGTTTACTGCAAAGTAAAGCTGGATGTTTCGTATTAAAATCGTAAGGCGAATTGTCAAGTCTACCGCCCACGCGCATAATTCCTTTTTGATCTAAAAATGGCATCAGTGGCATCAAACGATTCTTACAAGGCAGTGAATTTCCAGACTTCAAAATGTTGTACTCTTTTGGGAACATCTCTGCTTGTGCACTATACAGTAAACACGTTAAGGCTTTATCTAATTCGTCACTCGAGAGCGAACCAACCGATTTGCAATGATTATTTCTTAAATTAAATATAAATCTATTGATGTAGGCAACGATTCTTAGAAGACGATTGAAGTTGGAATGATTGTGAATTAGATTAGTTATTGAATTATTATGTGATTGATTAGAATTAATGCTAGTGTTATTTTGATTAGTGAAATTACACACTACTTCTGGTAGATCGTGTTTCGCGCTATTACAGGGCATAGTCGGCCAGCTATTTTCGTAGCCTTGCAAAAAACTAGGGCCCGACCACCATAATGAGCATTCACCAATAGAATCAGTCCTCGCCCCGCGAGAAACAAGATCCGCCGGATTGTCCTCCGATGGTACATACCTACCTCCAACTGTCACCGGTGTGCTTTCCTGTATTTCTGCGACTCGATTGCGTACAAAGGGTTTTAGCTGATTTGGTAATGTGTTAAGCCACCCCAATACGATCATCGAGTCGCTCCAAAACAGTCGCTTAACTATAGGCATAGTTAGTGATTCTATTACGGTAGTACACAGTCTTGCACCCAATAGCGCAGCACAAAGCTCAAGGCACGGAATAGTTACAGTCTTTATTGGCGCTACGCGATTTTTGGACACTAAAAGTTGTACATATACTGATCCATCACTACATACTGACCGAACATAATATGCATGCACCGTATGCTCTTTCTGAGGTATCACAAAATATATGCAATTCCTGTTCCACTGCTAGGTTGCAGCAAACCCATCGTGGAACGTTTAACCTATTCAGACTGGGAAGTGTGCGAACAAAAGTAGACCACATCTCTGCTATTTCAGGTGAGACTTCATCGTCCCATCCGGACTGCTCAACCCATAGTCGTTGCATTATTAACTTTGCTTCAACAACACATGGGCCAACCAGTCCTAGGGGATCGAACACCTGACTGATCACAGAAAGAATGTGTCGCTTTGTTATTTTTTTTACTGCTGAAATATTAATTTGGAAAGATAAAGTGTCAGTCTTACAAAGCCAGTGCAAACCTAAAGTTTTAGCTGACTGGGAGTGACTGGATAAGTCTAATCTGCTGGATTTTTCTGAGGCACCTAGTGCTTCGAGGATTTCCGGACTATTGGATTGCCACTTTCGCAAGAAAAAGTGGGCAGATGAAAGGATCGAATTGATTTGTTTCACTAGATCTTTCGTTTTCAAAATTGTTGAACTACCACCCAAATAATCGTCCACATAAAAATCTCGTGAAATTGCAGACCTTACGGCGTTTGTGGGAGCGTCGTCTGCAAGACTAACCAGACACTTTGTTGCTAGGTAAGGCGCAGATGATGTTCCATAGGTGACTGTGTTTAGTCTATACGTTTTTAACGGTTCTTTGGGATCCCTCCTAAAAATAATTTGCAGCAATGGTCTCTGTGAATCATCCACTTCTATGCAACGATACATTTTTTCGACATCACCGGAAACAACATACTTGTGTTGGCGAAATCTTAACAAAATTGAAAACACATCATCCTGTACCTTGGGCCCTACCATTTGGATATCGTTAAGAGATACTCCAGAGGAAGAAATGGCAGATGCGTCAAAAACAGCTCTCAGCTTCGTTGTCGTACTGGATTCGCGGATTACTCCAAGATGAGGTATGAAGTATTCGGCGTACTGGTTTAAATGAGGGTTTGACTTGCCGTCCACTTCGCTCATATGGCCAAGGCGTTCGTACTCATCCATGAATTCGATGTATTTGGCCTTGAATTCAGGTTCCCATTGAAAGCGACGCTCAAGCGACAGAAAACGGTGTTTTGCCGTATAGTACGAGTCACCTAATACGCTTGGATCTGCTTTTAAGGGCATCGTAACTTTGAATTTTCCGTTAGTGTTACGAATGGTTTTTTGTTTAAAACTCAATTCACAATCCCGTTCCTCTTGGGACAGAGAGTGCTTAGGAGAAATAGAGTCGAGCTCCCAAAATTTCGTCAAATCTGGTTGTTCGATTGAGTGGGTATAATTACAATAGTGTGAGCTTTGTGTACTAGACGAACGAAGCCAAGAAACTGGACCAGACACTATCCAACCCAATTTGGTGTCACATAACTTCGGCATACGCTTGCCTAAATCAATAGTAGCAGTACCTATAAGAAAGAAGAAGAAAGAAAGAAAGAAAAAGTGTTTATTCACGTCAAACATGACGCATACCATAAAAAAATAAATAACAATATCGAACTAAAAGTAAATAACACATAAGATATGCGTCACATCCGCGCAAAACGGCCAGCGCTCAGCAAAATGCTGGGGCTCATGAAAAACAGAGCCACAGCGCTGATTTTCAGCACCAGCCGTCGTCGACGATGAGACGCCGATCGGTTAGCAAAGATTTATTTACTTGCAATGAATTAATAAAATAAACAAATTAAAAACATAAAATAACAACAAACTTAACTTAATTAAACATTAAACATAAAATAAAGCTATAGAAAAAACACAAGTTGGCTAACTAATAAGAACTAGTCGATTTTTTTAATCGATCAATGACCGGTCGAACTGTCAGTGCGCAGTCACTTAGCCACATTTTGAGTCTGTGGTAACAAAAAAAGATGGCTGATCGATGGATAACTACGGCAAAGTTACGTAATTATTATGAAAAAAATAAGATTCCTGACCTACGCAACTTACGCAATCGATTTGTTTGCCTATATGTGTTAATGGGTGAATTAAGTCGTTGAAATGTTGAGCTTTAGTGAGTTGTAAAGATACTAAGGAGATGTTTGAGTGCGCATAGATGACAGACACGGTCAGATGAAATTGGCAAACCAGCAGGAGGTATAATAAAGAGGAATATCAACAAAGGTAAGGGTGATAAAAAACCAAACTAGAAGTATGTAATTAAAGTCAATAAGAATAAATAAATTGGAATAAATATAAAATGGACAGAAGAATGTACCTACACTTAATAAAATATTTTTGCCTATTACAGATATTTGAAAAAAATAGTTGGCAAGTGACCAATAGAGTCAAAGAGGCAATTAATATTCCGGACCAGCTAGCAAAACAAATAGTAGGGGCTTGAGACTCGATGGTTAAGGCAGCTCGCACCGCTGGAGATCCCCGCCAGTGCTTGAATGGCCAAAACCCCTAAGGTACAAACAGAACAGTGTAACAAACAACTTAAGATGATAGTTGTTGAGACATAAGTAACTTCTTATATTTAAACTTGAAACACTGCAATGTTTTCAGGCACCTCTTCCTTTGACAGCAGTAAATCAGTATTTATAGCGTCAAAAGCCCGGGAAAAGTCCAACAAGGTAAGAATAGTACCTTCACCCCTGTCACGTGCCTCCAGAATATTCCCCACAACATCAGCCAGGGCCGTTGCCGTACTTCTTCCCTTTCTGAAACCAGACTGAAGGTCTGGGAGAATATTGTTTGTCTCTAAAAATTCGACAACTTGTGTGTAAACTACACGTTCAAGGATCTTTGACAAGCAGGGCAAGATGCTTATAGGTCTTAGATCCTTCATGTTTGCTGGGTTACTGTTCTTAGGGATTGGGCGGACAACAGCACAACGTACTGTAATGTACCTACACTTAATAAAATATTTTTGCCTATTACAGATATTTGAAAAAAATAGTTGGCAAGTGACCAATAGAGTCAAAGAGGCAATTAATATTCCGGACCAGCTAGCAAAACAAATAGTAGGGGCTTGAGACTCGATGGTTAAGGCAGCTCGCACCGCTGGAGATCCCCGCCAGTGCTTGAATGGCCAAAACCCCTAAGGTACAAACAGAACAGTGTAACAAACAACTTAAGATGATAGTTGTTGAGACATAAGTAACTTCTTATATTTAAACTTGAAACACTGCAATGTTTTCAGGCACCTCAAAGGTGGCGGGAGGTCGTTCCAGCAATGCGTAGAAGCGAACCTGAAGGAGCCCCTGAAAGCAGCAGTTCTGTGCATTGGCACGGTCAGCGGGCAAACCATGGAACGGAGTTTGTTTTGTAAGTAGTTTTGCTTCCAAGTCAACTTTGCAAATAAATAGTGAGGTTTATTGGTCTTTATGATCCCAAAGAGTAAACAGGCCAAGTGAACCTTCCTCCTGGCAGCCATCCTAAGCAACCCTATCTGGTTCATGAACGGAGTTATGTGACTTCTACGAGGCACTGTAATACAAAATCTAACACAGGCATTTTGTATACGTTGAATCACTCTCTCTGTTTTATTTAGAAGGCATGGTCCATAAACAGTATCACAGTAATTCAGTTTAGACAGTATAAGGCTGTCAACAAGTTGTTTCCGTACTGGCAAGCTCAAGTATTTACGAATCCCATACAATACTTTGAGTCTATAGAAGCAAATTCCCAGAACTTTGGTTATGTGAGTTTCAAAGTGTAGGCCTGGATCCATAAGCAACCCCAAATTACATGCCTGCTCGACCCGAGCTATCTTTTCCCCCTTTATAACAATCTCAGGATTGAAAGATTTGATAGTGCAGACTTGTTTTTTTGTGCCTAACACAATAAATTTTGGCTTAAGAGGGTTCAAAACTAGACAATTCTTCTCCGACCATTGTACTATTCTGTCTAAGTCTTGGTTCATCCTCTGCACTGCTAGAGATGTGTCATCAGCCTTAAAGGATATGTATAACTGAATATCATCGGCATACATGTGATATTTGCAATTTTTTATGGATTCGATGATATCAGCACCATACAGTATATACAGCAACGGTCCCAAGATTGATCCCTGAGGGACCCCCCGAGTCACGGCAAGAGTGGAGGATGATAGGGTAGATCCGTCTTCCCTGCAGATTTCAACATACTGCGATCTGTCAGTAAGATAACTTTTAAACCACTCTACCGCGTCACTATCAAAGCCATAGTATGATAACTTTGACAGCAGTAAATCAGTATTTATAGCGTCAAAAGCCCGGGAAAAGTCCAACAAGGTAAGAATAGTACCTTCACCCCTGTCACGTGCCTCCAGAATATTCCCCACAACATCAGCCAGGGCCGTTGCCGTACTTCTTCCCTTTCTGAAACCAGACTGAAGGTCTGGGAGAATATTGTTTGTCTCTAAAAATTCGACAACTTGTGTGTAAACTACACGTTCAAGGATCTTTGACAAGCAGGGCAAGATGCTTATAGGTCTTAGATCCTTCATGTTTGCTGGGTTACTGTTCTTAGGGATTGGGCGGACAACAGCACAACGCCAGGGTTTCGGGAATGTATTCGTAAGGATAGAATGGTTGATGATGTCGGTAATAGTTTGCAGTGTAGTAGGCAAAGTAAGGGTTAACATGTCCAAACTTATCCCATCCACACCCTGGGCATTGGACCCCAGACTCTTAATGATTTTAAGAACTGAGTCTGGGCTAGCTGTTGTGAGAGAGAATGTAGCAGGGCCATGTTTGTGTGAGTTAAAAAAGGACAGGAGAGAAGTGTCCGTACGACAGCTACCTGGGACATCCAGAAATGCCTTGTTGATGTCATGTGGATTGTCAAAATGTCCTGGGAGCAATTTTTGCTTATGGTCCGGAAGCACATTAGATTTTAAATTATGCCACAGTTTTTTTGGGTCTTTGATCTCGTCATTTATACTTTTGGCAAAATACGCCTTTTTTTCATTATAAAGTGCCAAAGTGGCTTGGTGCTTGAGGTCGAGATAATACTTCTTATGTTGTTCCCCTGACTTGCGGAAAGTAGCTCTGGCTTCATCGCGCAGTTTGAACATAAGTCGAATATTATCGGTTATCCAGGGGGTAGAGCGATTCTTAAACGTCTTCCTCTTGACAGGAGCGTGGAGATCAAAAAGCTGGGTCATAAATAAATTAAATGTATGAACCATTGCGTCAACATTGTTCATGGCTCCAATACTTGACCATGGAATTAGTTTCAGGTCGGTGTCAAAATCATTTCAGCCGATACACGTCCACTGTTGGACATAGGCCTCCCCCAAGCGTCGCCACATCGAACGTTCCTGTGCGTCCCGCATCCATCGGTTTCCCGCTACCTTCACCAGGTCGTCGGTCCACCTTGTAGGAGGCCTTCCAACACTGCGTCTTCCGGTACGCGGTCGCCACTCCAAAACCTTTCGGCCCCAACGGCCATCTGTTCTGCGAGCAATGTGCCCTGCCCATTGCCACTTAAGTTTGGCAATTCTTTGTGCTATGTCGGCAACCTTAGTTTTCCTGCGGATATCTTCATTTTTTATTCGATCACGCAAGGAAACCCCGAGCATAGCCCTTTCCATTGCTCTTTGGGTGACTTTGAGCCTTCTGATGAGGCCCATTGTGAGCGACCACGTTTCGGAGCCATATGTCATCACTGGCAACACGCACTGGTTAAAGACTTTCGTCTTGAGACACTGTGGTATGTTGGACGAGAAGATACCGCGTAGCTTCCCGAACGCTGCCCAACCGAGTTGGATTCGACGGTTGACCTCTTTCTCGAAGTTAGACCTACCCAACTGGACTGTCTGTCCGAGGTAGACGTAATCGTCCACAACTTCGAGTGTAGAGTCTCCGACCTTGATAGGAGTGGGCGCTACATGGTTGTTAATCATGATTTTGGTTTTATCCATGTTCATTTTAAGACTTACTCTTAGAGAAGCTCTACTGAGGTCATTGAGCATTGTGCTGAGCTCCTCCATAGTCTCCGCCATGACTGGTGTCAAAAAGGTCCCCTAAAATGTCGGTGAGCGGGCGATACACGACTAATCTTGGTTGAGGCTTTGGTTTCTTAATGATAGTCTCACATGTGATAAAGGAGTGGTGGCCAAGATCAGCAATGTGGTTCACCTCGACATTGCGAATATTTGCATCAGAGCAAATCAAGTCTATGAGGGAACTGCTGTCACCTGTAAAATGTGTTGGTGTCTGAACTAGCTGGGTAAGGTTCAAAATCCTAAAAAAATCCAAAAGTAGAAGAGATTTAGAGCTATTTGTGTCCAATAATTTAACGTTAAGGTCACCTAGCAGGACTATATGGTCATATGGGGCTAGGCCACTAATACTGGCAGTTAAGCCCTCAAGAAAGACCTCCAAGTTAAACCAGGGTGGACGGTATGCAGTGCCAATGAAAAACTTCTTTTTATTTACAGTAAGGCCTAACCAGAGTTGCTCAACGTCAGCCTGGGCAGGATGAACTCGTACCCTCGCAGCCACGCCGTCTTTAATGTAAAAGGCAACGCCCCCACCGCGACCGCCGCGCACGGATACAGGTCGTGGAAGATGCTTAAGCCTGTATCCTGGAACGCTAGGCGCCCGATCTTCCTGCCCTTCACGAAGCCACGTTTCGTTGATAGCCATGATATCCACGGCATGGTTACTCATTGCTATCAAGAACTCATCGTGGTTAGTCCCCAGAGAACCCGCATTCCATAGGCCAAACTTAATACATTTACTGGGAGCCATTGCATCTGTCATCTAAGTTATGTATGTATGTGTATATGTATTTGTATATGACAAAATATGTGGCGGTGTAATTAGCAGAAGGCTGAAGTAAGCTTATTTGGTTAAGGCAACTCACCTTGACTATGTGATAGGCGCAGATATAAAAGGTCATATAAACTAGTATCATGAACTTAGATCTCACAAGCATAGTAAACTGTAAATTCAAAGCAACAAGTATTATAATATGTAAAATGTAAGTATATATATGTAGATTTAAAATTTGACTAAAAACTAACATGCAAGCACACAGAAAAACAACACGATCATAACTACGCTGTGATATTGACAGGTCCAAAGATACGGGATAAGTCTGCTTCTGAGCGTATTCTGTGAGTGGCGTCTCCTGGTTTTCTTCTGGCGAGAATGCGACCACGCTTGGTCCACACGAACTTCCAGTCAGCGAGACCAGCAGCGTCACGCGCCCTGCGGAACAGCTGGCGGTTGGTCTTGGTGAGCCGCTCGTTGAGAAAGAACCGCCGGGCGGGGCCCGGCATGTCGAGGTCGGCTGTAGTCGCGCCGCGCCGCACGCGAGCGCTTGCCAGCAGCTTGTCGCGCAGATCCCGACGAGCCAGGCGCACGACAATGGCGCGCGGCCGAGATTCTGTCGCCCCGGCTGAGTCTGTCGCGCTGAGTTTCCTACCGCCGACCCGCTCGGCGCTGACCACGTCGCGCTCGTCGAGTGTGACGCCCAGCTTCAGACCAATCAGCTGGATTATATGGGCTGGGTTGTCAGCTGAGGCCTCCGGAATATTAGAGACCTCGATGTCGTTACCTAAAAGGTCCTGGTCTCTGTCATTGAGCTGTCGCTTTAACTCGTCGATGATATCATCAACCGCACCAGGCTTCGGCGGGTCGGAGGCTCGCTGTTCTAACGCATCCAGTCGCGCCTCCATGCTGTCGATACGCGCGCTGCAAGTGCTCATGGTAACTTTAAGCCCCGACATTTCAAGCTCCATCTCCTGCCTGAAAATTTGTATTTCAGCTCGCATCGCTCGCAGTTCCTCCATGATCGAATATGCATCTGGGGCGGTGATTAGAGGGATATTGTGGCACTCAATGTCGGCAGAGGTGTCATGCGGCGGAGCGTCGCACATGACAGGGCTGACAGGGTTGGAGACGACTTCCTCCACCGATTTCTTTAAGGAATATTCGGACGCTCCTCTTACGGGAGTGTCAGCCCTGTTGTCCCGCGCGTCACCCCTCTTACATTCGGGACAACGCCAGCTTGCAGCTATAACGCTCCAAAATATTTCTGCCCCTACTAAGATGTCAATGACAGAAGGAATATGAAATGTAGGGTCAGCTAAACGAAGACCTGACGGAATAGGAATATTCTTCATCTCGACATAAGAGGTTGGCAAAAGTTTCGTAATCTCAGGTAAAATTAGGCAGTCCAAATTAATCCTATAGTCACCATTAGAAGACTCAATGTTTAGGTTACAAGACTGTGTACTATAGGAAGACTGTTGGTTGATACCTGTGACAGTGGAGGTAGTTTTACGTCGTAACAAATCCAGTTTGGTGCAGAGGCTCTCCGTTATGAAGTTGGCCGTGCTGCCATTGTCAAGCAGGACTCGAGCGTTGATCCTCTCGCCATTGTTGCTCACCACCCTCACGATAGCTGTGGACAGCAATACATTGGGTGTACTAGTATGATGTATTGTATCTGCTGATAAGACGACACTTTTCGAATTAGCGATTGGCAAGGCGACACTATTTGACGTTGACGGCATAGGGTCTTGATAAGGCTGCTCAGTCGGTTCAACATGCAAGAGAGTATTATGCCTGGATTTGCATTCTTGGTTACATGACTAGAGCGCAAACAATTTAGACAGACCCGTAATTCCTTGGCCTTTTTTATTCGTGACTCAGTGGGTAGTCCCCTAAATAAATCACAAGTATATAGAAGGTGATCGTTTGAGCATAACGGACATTTTAATTTTCTCTGCAAATTGTCACTTAGTGATTTTTTATTTCCTAAGTGGGTACCTTGCTTTTCCTTTGTGTCTGAAATAATAAAACTTTTTTGCTTACTATCCACACTTGTAATTAACTTACTTTGGTTTATCTCCATTGTTTCTAATAAATCGGCCCTACCACTAATAAATGATATTAATTTTGATAATGGTGGGGATTCGGGCAGCGAATTACGGTACTCTTCCCATTTTTTGTTAGTTTTTAAATCTAATTTCCTCGCCATCATAAATATTATTAGTGTATCCCAGTGTTCTGTTGGCTCCTTTAAAGTCTTAAGTGCCCGTATGTTCTTATTTATGATGTCGATAAGACGTCGCAAGGAAGTTGACGACTCCCTTACTATGGGTTTTGCATCAAACAGAGCCCAAATCCTCTCTTAGTGCTTCCTTACGCCTTCAAAGGAAACTGGAAACCTTGTTCAAAATTTCACGCTCCTAGGCCCCGCAAAGTCAGATCTTTTTATAGATGATGCATTTTTGCGTAGTGGTCTATTGAGGGTCATGCCTCACCGGAACGCCATAGTGGCGTAGTCAGGTCATGACGTCAAAAAATGTATGGTTGACTGCGTGACCAACAGAGGCCAGGTCAGTTGCACACCATAGAGCTGCAATCATTTTCTTGGCTGCACCAACTCGCCACGGCGTCTCAGAGAGACACGGGTCTTAAACTTGAACAGTCATGAATTAATGTATCGACAATTCGATTATAATTTAGGAGTCTTCAAGCCTAGAACGAATAGGCTGTCAAGTGATTCACTCGCATGTATCGCCAACTACCGCGACACGTCAAACAGCGCACGCGCATTATTCAACATCTGTCAAAGGTCAGTGCCGCGAACTTGAGGACAAATCAGTTCGCCTTACCATCAACTATTGCATCACTGCTTACCATCTGCTGGGATCGTAGTCAAGCATTAGTTTCATCAGCATCATCAGCATTTCAGCTGAAGGACGTCCACTGATAGACTAAGGCTTCCCCCAAGTGTCGCCACAACGGACGGTCCAGTGCGTTTCGACCCACTGCATTTCCGCGACCGTACGACCCTCACCGGATCATCAGTCCATCTTGTGGGAGGCCTCTCCCAGCACTGGTTTATGTAAATAAAAAAAAATACCGTTTCCTCCATCATGTGAAATCTGTCTCAGATTTAAATGTCCGCTGGCCAGCACTCTGTTGAAACAAACGTCTCCGGAACACACCTCTAACCGAATCATATCACTCATACTTGGGAACATTTCCACTATGGATATCTGCTCACAGTACGTTGGATGGTTGGTACGGATCTGCACAGCCGTTTTAGCCTGTAAGATGAAAAGCAAAGTTAATACAGGTTCTACGATGCTTTCTTTTACATACGAAACTTTGAAAATGAAGCAAAGCATCTTCCTTTGGCTTACAATACCGTTCAAGTCGAAAATTGGCTGTTTTCGACCTGAACGGTACGGACCTGCTTCTCATTGCGCTTCGAATCATTGGTCATATGATATGACTTTTAGCCAATCACAAGCCGTAATTCAAAAAATAGCTTCAAAAGTTAGCTTTACTTTTCTTAGACTGACCGACATTTGACTATTCAAATGTGCCTGCAAATGGTCTATTTGAAATAAATGCTTTGACTTTGACTTTAGTGACAGCGCGCAAGCTAGTTGGCCTCTCAATAGCACACAGAGTTTTTGTCTCCAGCGGCCGTATTATGACATCTTAAAACCATCATGTTTTCTGTGTGAGAAAAGGATAGTGCTATTCGTCCTGTATAGCTCCGTCTCTTTTTCACACAGAAAACATGATGGTTTTAAGAGGTCATAATACGGCCCCTGTAAAGCTGATAAAAATGACTTATGCGGTATAGCGTAGCTGTGGGACGGTATATTGCAATAATTCCCATCTAAGCGAAATAAATGACAAAAATCCTTCTGAGCCTTTCTCAATGTGACATGAATCTGCTGAACTTTGTTAATAAGGGACTAGAACCATTAAAATACGTTTAGAGCGACGTAGCGGTTTAAGGACGCTTTCAATTCAGGAGTTTTTTGACGACCTGCTGCGGTGCGGGTGCGATGCTTTAGTCGTACTGTGTACGGACAATCGTAGTTTTCATACAAAACGCACGATGCGGAAATTGTGCGGCGAACGGTTGACAACAGGACGGCTACGTCACAAGCACCACATGTTTAATTCGGTGTTGAATAGTGCGGTGTTGAGTAGCGTATCACTAGCATACAAACGCATGGCAACCAGGTGCGTTTTCAATTTAAGTGCTTGTTTTCGGACTGCTAACGTACTGCTACCGGCCAGCTGCGGCACGGTATGCCGCACGTATACGGCCGTTTATGTCGCAAAAAAGTGTGTATTTCGACACCCCTAAGGGAATTAAAATTTATAGGGTACTTTCCGTTGAGCTAGAATTCTGAAATTTGGCATGAAGCAAGGTCTTATAGCAATAATATAGGTAAAATTCTGAAAAATTAAAATTTGTCATTATGTCACAAAAAAAAAACTATTCTTGTGATTCGGAAAAATCTTCGTAACTCAATTTGGGAATTGAACTGTTTTCATGTGTAAATTTGTACGAAACCCTCAGTGCGCGATTCCGACTCACTTTAAGTGAGTCGGAATCCACTCACTTTAAGAGGGGTATAAAAAAAACAAATCCGACTCACTTTAAGAGGGGTATAAAAAAAAAGACCAATATACCTCCTGGCAACATCCAGAATTCCAGAATCATAATCTGCATGCTTTTCTGAGTCCGAAACCATTCACAGAAGGCGGTCCTCATATTTTGCATACTCAACTCCCTTTGGCGCCTGCTCTAGTAGGTTCAGTTCTTTTTATTATTCGTTCATACCTATTATAACTACAACTTCTTTCACCTGTTTTTGTTTTTTTTTTTTGTTTCAGATAAAACATGTAAATATAAAAATTTAAACAATACTGGTTTTTGTTAATAATAATCAAAATGCATTCAGAAACTAGCCAAGGCAGTTTACACAGCAATGAAAATGATGATTATGATCTTGATGCCCCAAGCACTTCAGATTCAGAAAACGAAGTTTTGCAAAATGGTTTCCATGACATTTCTGATAACGCGGACGATGAATTATCTGATGATGACGAAGACTTGCCCCATGCAGGGGGAATAATAAATCTAGTCTATAATATAGATGCTCTACATATCAATGATACTGACGATTCACAAAGTAGTGAAGGCGCATTTGATAGCATATTTAATGGTCAGAATTATGTAGACCAGGAAAGAAATACACCAAGCGAACCGAGTGGTGGTAATCCAGAAGAACCCCAAGAACAAAGAAACCACGAGGAAAACATAAATCAAAACGGCGTGCGCCTTATTGGATGTTTCCAATATGATACCGGCTATAACTTTCTTCATGTTAATTTCAGTGACTCCCAACATAGTACATCAGAAAGTTCTGATTATGAAGAAACCAGGAATATCCTGCAAGAAGATACATCAAGCAGTTCTGATTCATCCTTATTGTATTGTGCTTATAGGAACTTTGAAATAGAAGACAGTCAAAGTCATTATATAAATCAATGTTATCCTAACTGGTATGATTACTCTGGCCACCTTTACATTTTGTGCGATGATGATTTCATTGAGTCTTTAGGCACTCCCGGAACCTGCCATTCAACTCCTAATTATGCTGTAGTTGAAGATCTGTTTTCTTATGACCGGCCATGCAACTCTGGTTACCCAGACTATTACGGTGCTCGACGAAATGCTGGCTTTTCGCAGACATCCGGCTATGTTTCCCCAGGCAACGTGTATCATGGTGCGACTCAATCCAGCTACGGAACTTCAGATACGCATTTGGACAACCGTTTTTCGTCATACTATTATGCTTCAGGTAATTTTGGCTACGCCACCTTGCGATTGATGCCTCACTTAAGCTTTCTGAACAGCCCTATATATTCAAATCCTCTTTTCTACTACATAAACTACCCAGGTCCATTTCCGACTATCTACAGTGTCCAAAACAGCCAAAACTTTTTAAGATATTCAATGCACTACAACGTTTCAGATAATTACAGATACCTACGAGCATTGGGGTCAACTAACTTTAATGTATCTAACAGTTATAGTTACGTAGCTCGTTATTATACGATCTTTGGCTACATAAGCTACTCAATTCTATATTCGATAAATATTAGCACCCTAAACAATCACCGATACAGCCTACCATACAACGCCACAGGTTATGTAGTACCTTACTATGGAAACAACGGCATCCCAGGTCACCGTGTTTATACAGGCCTACACTCGCCAGAATATAACAATCAAGACGACTACTACGGTTACCTAGAGACGTCAACAAATTATAACAATAGTCCTACCCCAAATAGTCAAGATTACACAGACCCTGACTCAATGAATTATAACGCCCCAGTTAACCAAGGCAACACAGATCGACAAACAGTTATCTATACTGCCACATTCAATCGAGGTTACACCGGACCGCATTCGACAAACAATCGACATAACACAGGACATTATTTTGCAATGGGAAACCATGATTACGCAGCTTCAACACAATTTAATGACCCAACACAAAGTAACGATCCAACACAAAGTGACAATACAACATCATACAACGACCCAACATCATACAACGACCCAACAGAATGCAACGACCCATTAGAACATAATGATTCAACACAAAGTAACGATCTAACACAAAGTAACGACCCAACACCAAGTAATGACCTAACACAAAGTGATGACCCAACACAAAGTAACAACCCAATACAATATAACAACCAAACGCAATGTCACAAACCAATACAAAGTAACGACATAACACATAGCGATACAATACGTAATGGCACAATACGGTACAATACAAGTCGTTTAGTTACAGCGCCTCAGACAATTTTTACGGTGAAACATCGCAATCAACCGTCTACCAGGCCCCAAGTGCTTCTGCTGATGAAAACATTAACTCGTATATTTATCGTCCTCTTGATTCATCTGACTGCGATACTCCAAATTCATTCGCTGAACCCTTACCAGCTTCAAGCTTCTTTTATAATGATGCTTCACACTATTCTAACGCCCTGTCTCCTAATTACTCTGCTCCAATGTCACAAGTCAGCCAAGATGTGTATATAAACACCAATATACGATCGCCAGGCTATGTCAACTATATGGCATACACTGATACAGCTTCAGACTCTTTAGCCCCAAATATTTACACAGGTTCGGGTGCACACCATTATTATGGCAACAGTGCCCCGGGTATGCTGGTTCATAGGCCCCCAGGACCGTTTGCGAATATTGTCCCAGGCTCGAATGGTTATAGTGCCACAATTTTTAATAGATACAGTGCTCCAGGGTTTTACGGTTACCCTGACCCAAGATTTTATGGTTACATAGGCCCTTTAGGCTATAGCAGCCAAGGCTTTGCATACAACCGCTTCCCAAACTTAAATAACTGCAGCGTTCCAAACTTTCCTGGGTATGGTACCTCCAGTATTGCCAATTCAAATGCCACAGGCATATTTAGATCTGCTGCTCCAGACACGTCCAATACTTTAAATCATAACTCTCCATCCTGCTCGTCTAATAATGATCACAGCCCCTCTAACTCGTCTGGCTATTGGATAGGCAATGAATTCAATCTTAATACAATATTTGACAGTAACGGCTGTCTAATAGATAAAGATGATATGGAACGGGCCATATTGCGCTACATGGATTCAGATGAACGATACACTCCTGTAGTAAGACTTCAATCTGAAACCGGATCAAACGATGGGAATAGTATCATTTCTGGGTATGAGCTTGCATCGTCTGAAGTACAGAGAGAAAGATGGCCTTCTATCGATTCGGATTCTATGACCCAGTCTAGGTCTACACCCGATTCCACTCGAGGAAGGGGTCGTAGTCGTAGGTGGGGCCGTGGTCGCGGTCGCGGCCGGGGTCGTTCTCGTGGACGCGGACGTGGCCGAGGCCGTGGTCGCGGAGACATAGAAGGTGGTCGCGGAGACATAGAAGACGGTCACGAAGATATAGAAGGCGGTCGCGGAGACATAGAAGGTCAATTATTTTTCTAAGTCTTGGGTGGCTGAACAGTAGCCGTTATTTCATTTTGTGATGGTTTTTTTTTTCATGTTTGTTTGGGAAAAGTTTTTGGGCTATCGAAAGGCAAAAAAATATTACGTAAGAATTTAAAGAATAGGCGCGAATCGTTTAACAACTTACACTACCGTGTCAAAAGTAAATAGACACCTATAGATGTACTGAGTTTTTAAGAATATAAAAGCGGGTAGTTATGAAAAAAATATAAGAGTGCATGGGACCTAATCTCAGTTTATTAACACTATTTTAAAATGCCGCGGACAAGTGGGTCACTAGAATTAAGCGATTTTCCTCGAGGACGCATTGTTGGCCAATTTGAAGGTGGTAAATCTCAGCGTGAAATCAGTACTGGATTAAATGTGCCTTTATCAACTGTTAATCGTGTAATCGTGCAGTTCAAAAGGAATGAGAAAACAAGTGTTTCTTCAAGACCAGGGAGGCCTGGACCTTCTGACAGACAAAAAAGGGCGCTAGTTCGTGAAGTCGTAAGAAACCCTGAAAAATCTGTGGATGATGTGGCTATTTCTTCAAATTTGTCACGAAGGACTGTTCAGAGGTACTTACACAGTCTTGGCTTTTATACAAGAGTAGCCAAAAAGAAACCTCTGTTAACAAAATTTCGAAAAAAGCGGAGATTTGATTGGTCACAAGAAATGATTTCCAAGGATCTTAACTTTTGGAGGCATGTGATTTTTTCGGACGAATCGAGATATTGTCAATTCAGCGATAGTGGACGAAAATGGGTGTGGCGTCGCTCTGTGATGCAGTTGGAACACCGATATTTGCAACAAACTGTGAAATATGGCGGCGTGAGTGTTATGGTTTGGGGGGCTATTTGGCATGTTGGAAGAAGTCGTTTGGTGTTCTGTGAAGGTAAAATCAATGCTGAAAAATATATTGAACTTTGAACCGCCAAGATTACGTGTTCATGGAAGATGGTGCGCCGTGTCATAGAGCTCAAAAAACGGCTGCCTGGAAATCTCAAAAAAGGCTAAAAATTCTACCGTGGCCCGGTCAATCACCGGATATGAACCCTATCGAGAATGTCTGGCACATTTTACAAATGAATATTGCAAAAAGACCTGGAAAGCCCTCGAATAAAAGAGAATTAGAGGCGATGTTAGTTGAGGAATGGAGTAATTTAAGACAAGATCAGATTGATGGTTTGATTGATACCATGCAAGCTAGATTAAAAACCCTGTTTGAAAATAAAGGAGGATCGACACACTATTAATTATCATGTAATAGTTTTTTAATTAAGTAATTAGAATTTTTGTAATAAATATTTTTTTCTAAACTACCCTGGCTATTTACTTTTGACACAGTAGTGTATTGCATTCATTTCTGTTTACATGCCATGATGTCTCGTGTCTATAAATGTATGAACACAATTTATGAGTAGTTACAGAGTCTAGAAACTCATTTTTCTCCTCTCAACTGTCAAGAGACTTTTTTTTTACGATAAGTCTGCCTCCACTATACGAGTGCAATTAATATCTACATATTACAGGCGCAAATTAATTTCAAAGATTTTCCAATAATGCGACGTATTGCATTATACGTCCTGGCGATTTCTGCCAGTCACATACCCTGTCTTAGTTCCCGAAGGTCGAGAAAGGCTCTTCGTCTGCACTAGGCCTAATCCTCAGTAGGGTATAATTGGGGATTCTGGAATCATTTGTTCTCGCTTCGCTCGAACTGCATGATCCCAGAATCCCCAATTATTTTTATCGAGCGATGACTAATCAGACTACAGACGATATGATTTATAACATAGGTATTGTTGATCCAGATTGATCTATTTCAAGTGCAATGTGGCATCGTATACATAAATACAGGGTGGCGATTAGGTTATCACATTAATTGAAGCCACGTACTTTATATTAGGTATTTTATCATATACAGTTAAAATAATTTAATAATAAACAATATTATACCCGTGGGATTTTTTTTTCCATTTTAATATTTCACAACATCACGTATTGCATAAACTTAATCAGCTGACCAATAAAAGTAGGTCAAAGACCCGAAGTTGGTGAAGATACCTAGGTAGTTCACAACTTCAAACGTTGCCATTCCGTATTACCTACAAGCACTAAACTATCATTTTACAAACTGTTTACGTTAGAATTGTTTATGTTTCTTCTAATCAATACTACAAACGTAAACAATTCAAGCGAAAAATGTCCTTACGACTAATAATTGAAGGCGTTTTTTGTTCGCCCAATTAAAAGATGCACGGAACAGTAAAAACAGTGGAAGTAGCTTGAGAAAATGTTTGTTCCAGAACCGGTGTCGCCAAACTCATACATTTACAATTTACTCTTACTGCAAACGCCTATAAATCAAATTGACAAAAACAAGAAAGAAATACATCTTTGACTACCGAGTACTGCCACTCGTCGCTAGATGGCATTGTTCAGTATATAATATTCAATATGAACTGTAATTACGTAAAAATAAGATTGGTATTTGAATGGCGTATCACTGACGCGAATGCGCTCGCTGCTACTCAGATAGGGAAGTAACCTTATTCGATCGAAATATGTATCGATTGTATGAAAACGTATTTAAAACATATCATGCAAAAAAAAATTGTATGCGATAGTGTGATAGTATTAAAATTATGAAATTAATATGATTAAAGGCAATTTTTAAACGTAGTATAAAGGGTATTTAATTGCATAGTACATCAATTTATCATCATCTCAGCTCAAATCATCGTCATCGCCCACTGCTAAACCTAAGAATATTAAGTATAATTCAAACGCCCTATGTTGTTCCTAACTCTTTAACTAAATTTATTTAAAATACATCACAAATATCATACCACAATTTTTATTTTATTATATTTATTAATTTAATAATTATCTGTATTATATTACTTACAAAAACTGTTAACTGTAATATATATTTTAAAAAGGCAATGTAATACATATTATACATATCGATTGATTTTATCGATAAAGTCACGCACTATTTGGATAGCGTCAAAAGTATAGGTAGACTAACGAATATTCCAGAAAAGCTAATAACCGAGAAAAGAAAATCAACTTTGTAATGATGTGACTAAGGACTAGTTTTGTTTGTATATCCTGCGCAATGTTTCACGTAATTTTATTTTTTCATTTTATTAAAATAAATCCGAAAATAATACTTTTCGGTGGTGTGATACACCTCCATGAGTTAGATTTTTAGTCAGACTATGGTTTTTAAAGTACAGTATGGGACAATAAGGCATTTTAATATTATTTTTCGTTAATTATTATGTTGCGCAGTCTAGTTAGAGAATGAGAGCGCTTGAACAGCAAGTGCGCAACGCTATTCTTACTAGCGGCGACAGTGCCACGCCTACTTACTTCTTCCACTGTTTTTACTGTTCCGTGAAAAGATGAAAAGGGACCGCATGTGAGGTATGAAAAAATATGCAACAATATTCTTAAATTTCACGACTTAAGGTTTAAATCTCTATGCGCGAAATGTTACGGGGTACGGGGTGTTTTAGGCATACCTAATTCTAATTTCTTCGGTGCGTCCGCCGAATGAGTCTACTCACGGAACAGTAAAAACAGTGGAAGTAGCTTGAGAAAATGTTTGTTCCAGAACCGGTGTCGCCAAACTCATACATTTGCAATTTACTCTTACTGCAAACCTAAAAATATGATTGGCTGAAAACAAAAACAGGGCGTAGACGAAATGCAAAAAAAAATTTATACGAAATGCAACTTTAATTTCAAAAGCATATAAATCAAATTGACAAAAACAAGAAAGAAATACATCTTTGACTACCAAGTACTGCCACTCGTCGCTAGATGGCAGTGTTCAGTATATAATATTCAGTATGAACTGTAACTACGTAAAAATAAGATTGGTATTTGAATGGCGTATCACTGACGCGAATGCGCTCGCTGCTACTCAGATAGGGAAGTAACCTTATTCGATCGAAATATGTATCGATTGTATGAAAACGTATTTAAAACATATCATGCAAGAAAAAATTGTATGCGATAGTGTGATAGTATTAAAATTATGAAATTAATATGATTAAAGGCAATTTTTAAACGTAGTAAAAAGGGTATTTATTTGCATAGTACATCAATTATCATCATCTCAGCTGAAATCATCGTCATCGCCCACTGCTAAACATAAGAATTTTAAGTATAATTCAAACGCCCTATGTTGTTCCTAACTCTTTAACTAAATTTATTTAAAATACATCACAAATATCATACCACAATTTTTATTTTATTATATTTATTAATTTAATAATTATCTGTATTATATTACTTACAAAAACTATTAAACTATAATATATATTTTAAAAAGGCAATGTAATACATATTATACATATCGATTGATTTTATCGATAAAGTCACGCACTATTTGGATAGCGTCAAAAGTATAGGTAGACTAACGAATATTCCAGAAAAGCTAATAACCGAGAAAAGAAAATCAACTTTGTAATGATGTAACTAAGGACTAGTTTTGTTTGTATATCCTGCGCAATGTTTCACGTAATTTTATTTTTTCATTTTATTAAAATAAATCCGAAAATAATACTGTTACGCCATTAAACGTGAACCCGCCATATCTCCGAGAAAATAAAGAGTAGCACGTAATAATTAAAACGCATTGCTGTTCGAAAGGTCTAGAATGGTCGTGCGTAGCCTGCCTTAGAAAAATCTCGAAACATCCACAAAGTACTTACAACTAGTGGGTAGGCATTTATCTAGGATAAGGGAAATGATACTCTCCGACGTTAACAATAGAGTCGAAATTCGCATGAAAGTGACTGTTATTACCACGAGTAATAAAAATGATTTATGACTTCGAGAAGCGATTCAATTGTTCTGGAATTCTGGATCGTTCGTGGGAAGTCGGTATCTAGAATTTTCTTGGCTCCGCATATAAATACGAGCCCCCGGCCGGAAGCGAGTCAGTTGTGATTTCGACTGCGATCAAGAGCGAACTACCCTAGTACTTGAAGTGATTTTACTTAACGACCTAAGCGATAGTGTAACGGTACTCTAGTGTTAATTGCGATTCGGATTATTGTTGACTGGACTATTTTGTTATTGTTAGTGGTGAATAAAGTTGTCTCTTAGTAAATCGGCATTTGATTACCCACGTACGTAACAACTGGTGTCAGAAGTGAAATGCCATTACTACAGAGGGACGACGAACAGCGACCACGAACAAGGAGGCAAATGGAGATGGATGCTGCGCGTCATCGTATGGAGGAGGAAGATCAGGCTGGTATAGGAGTAACAGCAGCTACTGAGGCGCCAACGGAATCATCCTCGGAAATGAGCCTCGCTACGGTGTTGGCCGCCATGCAAGCTAGTATGGAGGCCAACCAGCGCAAGCTCCAGGACCTAATCGCAGCGAACCAGGAAGAAGCTCGCCGCGAACAGGAAGCCGCTCGCCGCGAACAGGAAGCCGCTCGCCGCGATCAGGAGGCTAAGCAGAACCTGATCCTCGATAAAATCGACCACGGCCTCGTCACGTTGGGTGAGAAAGTAAAGAATCTCACCTTAGAGGTCAAGGAGGTTTCCGCCCGAGCTGATAGCCTCGAAACAAGGATTGATGGCCACGAAGATCGCCTGCTGGACATCAACAAAAAAATTGTCAAGCTCGAAGCACGCGAACCCGTTGCTGTTGGCTCACCATCGCACACCCACTGTGCATCCGCCGCAAAATTTGATGTGCCACGTTTTGATGGCACGTCTTCCTGGACGGCATTTAAGTACCAATTCGAGACATTGGTCGAAACAAACCGCTGGGATGATAAGCAGTCTTTTGCGGCATTAACTTTGGCTCTACGAGGGGATGCCCTGCTGGTCCTAGAGAACCTTCCTCCGAACAGCAGGACGTTGGAGCGTCTTATGGAGGGATTGGACACTCGCTATGGAGACAAGCACCTCGAGCACGTTTTCCGCGCGCAACTTCGCGAGAGAACGCAGAAGTCGAACGAGAGCCTCCAGCAGTGGGGAGTCGAGGTCGAACGGCTGGTCCGGCGTGCTTACATGTCGATGACACCAGAGATGGTGGAAGTAAATCTGGTGCAAGCATTCATCGACGGTCTACGGGATCCTGAAGTCAGGGCTACGGTGCGACTCGGACACCACCAAACTCTAAAAAGTGCGATGGCTCACGCTCTGGAAGTAGAAGCCGTACGACAAGATTCACGTACGCATAGAGTTAGGGAAGTGGTGGTCTCGCCTTCAGCGCGACCACGTCACCGAGAAGTGGTGGCTTTTTCTCCAGCACAGTCCCGCTATATTCCAACGTGTTACGGGTGCAGAGAAAAAGGGCACATTCGCACCGATTGTCCTAAGAAAAAGAGGGAAAGTGTGGACTCCGGAACTCAAGTCAACGAGGAGCCGATAAAATTTAATGTCGCCAGGGCCACAGCCCCAACCATCACCATCAATCAAGTTCACAACGGAAATAGTTTGATCATCGAAGGAACGCTGAATCATCGTGCCTGCAATTTTACCGTTGACACCGGGGCGTCGCGAACCATTGTAAGGCCGGAGTTGCTGAAACGAACCATCTCATGGCAAAGAGAGTCTCCAACCTGCCGACTTCAGACAGCAACCGGCCAGTCAGTCTCCGTCCTCGGTGATACAGAAATTGAGTTCAAAATCGGTGATCAAGTGTATATCCATCCTGCGTTAATTGCGAATATTACCGACGACTGCATACTGGGTCTTGACTTCTTGCGGAATAACCGATGTATTTTAGATATCGACAGGGGAGTATTGAAATTCCCAGATCAAGAAGTCTTCCTGCGAGGAATTACCTCATGCAACCTTTATTGTTTAAAGAATACTACATTGGCTCCGAGAACAGAAACCTTAGTCGAAGTAAAGTTTCCCAAGAGAATCAGGCAAACAAGATGTGTTTTGGTAGAGGATACTGGCCGGCACCCGGAGATCATCACTGCGAGGACATTAGTTATGACGAAAGGGAAATCCAAGGTCAGGATTGTGAACCTTGGGAAAGAAGAGGTCCAACTGAAGAAAAATAGTGTTGTTGGGAGATGTGAAGAAGTCAAGTATCTCCGTCAAATCAACACATCTCCAGCAAAGCAAGACACGACCAAAGTTGAAACGGAACACATCCAGCAACTTCTGGAAAATTCTAAGAGCAATTTATCGCCTTCGGAATTGCAGCAAGCCAGGGAATTTCTGCTACGGTTTCGAGATATCTTTGCAACGGGAAAAGACTGCGGGAGAACAGGTCTCGTCAAGCATGAGATAGATACAGGTGATGCTAGACCGATTAAACAGAGACCGCGCCGCATACCCTGGGCTAAGGAATCTGAGGTAGCAGAAATGGTAAAAGACATGGCTGATAGCGGAATAATTGAGCCTTCTACGAGTCCATGGTCTTCTCCAGTCGTTCTAGTGAAGAAGAAGGACGGCAGCACCAGATTTTGTGTGGACTACAGAATGCTGAATAATGTGACGAAGAAGGACAGTTATCCCTTACCAAGGATAGACGATACGCTGGATATGCTCAGTGGCATGAAGTGGTTTTCGACCATTGATTTGAAAAGTGGCTACTGGCAAGTGGAAATCAGCGAGAAAGATAAAGAAAAGACAGCGTTCAGTACGGGCATTGGCAGCGGCCTGTGGCAATTTAACGTCATGCCGTTTGGGTTATGCAACGCTCCAGCGACGTTTGAACGCCTCATGGAGAGAGTCATGGTGGGCCTTCTTGGTGACGTCTGTCTGGTATATTTGGATGACGTCATTATAATGGGTCGCACATTTAAGGAAAACCTGAGGAATATGGAGAAAGTGTTCACCAGGATACGAGGGGCTAACTTAAAACTAAGCCCAAAGAAGTGTGCCCTGTTCAAGAAGGAGGTCAGCTACCTAGGACATGTTATTTCCGCCGACGGGGTGAGAACCGACCCTGAGAAGATAAAGGCAGTCCAACAGTGGCCGGTTCCAAAGAACAAAACTGAAGTACGTGCATTTCTAGGGTTGTGCACATACTACAGGCGGTTTGTCAAGAATTTTTCGGACATTGCAAAACCTTTACATCAGCTGACTGAGGATAAACGAGATTTTATTTGGGGCAAGAACTGTGAGTCAGCATTCGACGAGCTAAAGCAACGGCTATGTGAAGCGCCTATACTGGGGTATCCGAGCAGAGACGGAAGATTTGTCGTTGATACCGATGCCAGCAACACGGGAATTGGTGGAGTGTTGTCACAAGTGCAGGGCGACAGACAGGTCGTAATCGCTTACTTCAGTAAGGCACTTTCAAAGCCAGAAAGGAACTACTGCGTGACTCGACGAGAACTGCTGGCTGTGGTAAAAACCTTGCAGCGTTTCCACAAGTACCTCATAGGAAGACAATTTACATTGAGGACGGATCACGCTGCATTGAAATGGCTTCTACAATTTAAGAACCCTGAGGGCCAAGTTGCAAGATGGCTCGAGCAGCTGCAGGAGTTTAACTTTGTGACGGAACATCGCAGTGGAAAAGGGCATAACAATGCTGACGCCCTGTCACGACGTCCATGTAATGAGGACTGCAGACACTGCCAGCAGAATGAAGCCCGAGAACACGTTAATTTAATTAGGGCTGAAGGCGACTTCAAGAAGTCCCAGGAAGAAGATGACGATATTCGACCTATACTGGACTGGAAGCGTAGCGGAACTAGGCCCCAGTGGAGTGAAGTATCGTCACACAGTCCCGTAACTAAGAGCTACTGGGCACAGTGGGACAGTTTAGTCCTAGAAAATGATGTGCTTTGTAGGAAATGGGAATCGAACGATGGCAAGGAGGTGATCACACAAGTTATAGTGCCACGGTGTGAAGTAGTCCCCCTGCTACAGGAAATACACGATGGTGCTTCTGGAGGACACCTGGGCATCAAGAAAACTCTACTGAAAGTGAGGCAGCGGTATTACTGGCTCAATTGTAGAGATGACATAGAGCAATGGTGTCGGAAATGTACAGCGTGCGCATCTGTGAAAGGACCACAGACTAGGAGCAGGGGCAGGCTTCAGCTGTACAATGTGGGAGCCCCATGGGAACGCATCGCTATCGACGTCGCTGGACCTTTTCCAGTTACAAATGACGGAAACAAGTACATAGTGGTGATCCAGGACTATTTCACAAAGTGGCCCGAAGTCTTCGCCATACCCAATCAGGAAGCGACGACAGTGGCGAAGAAGGTGGTCGAAGAAGTAGTATGTCGGTATGGCGCACCTTTGGAAATCCATTCCGATCAAGGCCGTAACTTCGAATCTGCGCTGTTCCAGGAAATGTGTACACTTCTGGGAATTTATAAGACACGCACAACACCTGCGCACCCTCAGTCGGACGGAATGGTGGAAAGGTTTAACCAAACCCTGGAGAATCACCTGGCTAAGGTGGTCGATGACCATCAGAAGGACTGGGACCGGTATATTCCACTATTTCTGATGTCTTACCGATCGGCAGTGCATGATAGCACGGGACATACCCCAGCAAGAGTGAATTTCGGCAGGGAGATGAGACTTCCAGTCGATGCCATAACTGGCGTGCCACCTGACAAGACTAAGCCAGTTACGGACTACGTAAGTGACCTTCAAGATCAATTGGACGAAGTGCATAAACGAGTTCGTGAGAATAGCATGAACGCCAGCGTAAAAATGAAAACTAGATACGACCGTAATGCCAATGCCAAGGGATTTGAGGAAGGTACACTGGTCTGGCTCCACAACCCGCTTCGACGGAAAGGGAAGTCGCCGAAACTCCAAGCTCGATGGGAGGGACCTTACACCGTGTTAAAAAGGATTAATGACGTGACCTACCGCATCAAGAAAGGGCTAAGAGGGAAACCCAAGGTTGTCTATGTGGATAGATTGGCGCCGTATCACGGATCTAATAATGCTCGGGACGAGCATGACTAAGAGGGGGGCACTGTTACGCCATTAAACGTGAACCCGCCATATCTCCGAGAAAATAAAGAGTAGCACGTAATAATTAAAACGCATTGCTGTTCGAAAGGTCTAGAATGGTCGTGCGTAGCCTGCCTTAGAAAAATCTCGAAACATCCACAAAGTACTTACAACTAGTGGGTAGGCATTTATCTAGGATAAGGGAAATGATACTCTCCGACGTTAACAATAGAGTCGAAATTCGCATGAAAGTGACTGTTATTACCACGAGTAATAAAAATGATTTATGACTTCGAGAAGCGATTCAATTGTTCTGGAATTCTGGATCGTTCGTGGGAAGTCGGTATCTAGAATTTTCTTGGCTCCGCATATAAATACGAGCCCCCGGCCGGAAGCGAGTCAGTTGTGATTTCGACTGCGATCAAGAGCGAACTACCCTAGTACTTGAAGTGATTTTACTTAACGACCTAAGCGATAGTGTAACGGTACTCTAGTGTTAATTGCGATTCGGATTATTGTTGACTGGACTATTTTGTTATTGTTAGTGGTGAATAAAGTTGTCTCTTAGTAAATCGGCATTTGATTACCCACGTACGTAACAATACTTTTCGGTGGTATGATACACCTCCATGAGTTAGATTTTTAGTCAGACTATGGTTTTTAAAGTACAGTATGGGACAATAAGGCATTTTAATATTATTTTTCGTTAATTATTATGTTGCGCAGTCTAGTTAGAGAATGAGGGCGCTTGAACAGCAAGTGCGCAACGCGATTCTTACTAGCGGCGACAGTGCCACGCCTACTTACTTCTTCCACTGTTTTTACTGTTCCGTGAGTCTACTAGTCCGCCGCCAAAATACTTGAGGGATAGTTGACGAGTTAACTATCTGCGCGCGCGCCCTTCGTAGATATTATTGTTGTTTTTATTTTGTGGTGTTCACGTCATTAGTTCATCCTCGCTCGATAGATGGCGTTGGCGTCAATTTAGAAGTCGCTATCGTTTCGTTACCGCGTTTAGTATAAGGCAACATTATGTTTTTAATAAATGAGAGAGAGAAGATCAAGACTACATGAGCTATCTGATCCAATCTACATAGATCAGTGCACAGTGGTTTTATTTATCATCATATTCCCACTAGTGTACCTTCAGGTCAATTTACCCCTAAAATACCACCCCGGTATTTAACATGTGGACATTTTTTTCGTGTTAGCTTTATTTTTGTAATAGGAATAAGATAGATTAATAATATTAGATAGTGTGGTATACACATTAAATGTAGGACAAGTCAAGGGTCGACGTGAAGTTAGTTGCTATACTACCAGTCTCTCGACTAGACGTCACTCCTTGGGTTTGTCTGCTTACTGACGATTTGGTTGTTTCATTTACTATAAACCTAAATCCCTAACTAGTGATTTTAGTGAACACCACAGATAGTATTATTAGTTGTACATTGTACATAAGTGAAAATAGTGTGTGTGTGACAGTTTATGCGAAACCAGACGCTTAAATAACATTTTTTTTTATTGGTATTTCCAAGATGCCTCGAATCAATTTCACATCGTCGGAGTATACCGACATGATTTTAATTTATGGAGAATGCCTGCAAAACGCAGCGGAGGCATTACAAACATACCGAGAGAGGTATCATACCACACGTGTATGCCCTACAGACTCATGCATTTTTACACGGGCAGTCCAAAGATTACGTGACAATCAATCTTTGGTTCCACATCACGCAGAAATTCCTCATCAAGTAGCAATGGGCCGTGAAGAGGAAATTCTGAATTATTTCGTTCGTAATCCAACTGCAAGTCTTCGTAGAGCAGCCCGCCAATTTTCAGTTCACCACCGCACTGTACATAATATTTTAAAGAGGGACAAGCAGAGGCCTTTCAAACCTCAAAAGGTGCAGGTTTTGTTGGACAGAGATAAGCCAGTCCGGGAAGCCTACTGCCTGTGGTTGATGAGCAAAATAGAGAATGACTCTAACTTTTTGTCTGACATAATGTGGACTGACTAAAGCACTTTCACACGCAACGGGATTTGGAATAGGCAGAATTTGAGATACTGGTGTCGAAGAAATCCGCACCTGATCCGAGAGTCCGCACACCAGTACAGGTTTGCCGTGAATGTCTGGGCTGCAATACACGGAGATCAAATAATTGGTCCCGTGTTTATCGATGGTAACCTGAATGGACCCAAGTTTTTAGAATTACTTGAAGGTACAGTGTCGCATTACACTGAAGAGTTATCGGTGGGTGCATATCGCCGTTTATGGTACCAGCTGGACGGCGCACCTGCTCATTCAGTAGTGGCTGTCAGGCAGCGTCTCACTGCCATGTTCGGAGAGCAGTGGATTGGCCGATACGGCCCTTCTCGATGGCCAGCACGGTCACCGGACCTAACACCACTCGATTTTTTTTATGGGGACATTTAAAGAATGAGGTTTATGCAACTGAAGTGACGACTTTGGACGATTTAAAAATTCGCATAATTCGTGCATTCGACACTTTAAAAAATTTAGCCGCGAATGGTGACCTACTCAGAAAGGTCCGAAACAATATCGTAAGACGATGTTATTTGTGTGTACAGAAGCATGGTGGACATTTTGAAAATGTGAAAATTTAAAATGCATACCTATTAATTAAGTGAACATTTAAGTTTAGATTTTTAAAGTTAATTTTTGATTATTTCATAAAACACAAAACAAAAACATACCTATGTTGTCAAAATGTTAATGTACTATCGCACCACGCGCGCGTGCCTACATCCACAAGTAGGTACTCGTATGTACTCGTAACTTGCTTATGTACGGCGCGTACTCGCCGGCGCCGGCGCCGCGGCGTTACCGCTTTTACAGGTCAGTGAACTATTATTATAAAGGATGTTTTATTTTTTACCAATTATAACGCTACCTATTTATTTTGTTTGAAATATGCATTTTCTTAATTTTAGTAAAATTGTTTATTTTATTATTTTATCGGAATAATAACAACTTATAATGCCCGCTGCATAATTTAATGTGATAACTTAATCGCCACCCTGTATACTAATAGGGTAGATATGATCCAACTCAGAACACAATGCAATAGCGCATATTCTAATAGAGTAATTGTTTCAGACAGTTATTAATATAATATACTCCTTTCACAGCATTCAAATAAAAACATTGAGGAAAATGTGTAGCATGCTGCATCCAAGGATCGTCGTAAATCTCCCAATCTTCTATAACACCTCCACATGAGAAACACGCTGCTTTATCATTTACACCATTTCCACAATAAAAAAATCCGGCTTCAGCCATTTCCATCACCAACCTTCTCCTTGAATTAGCCGTTGCCCAATAATGTCTAAACGAAATTTCACGCATTTTATACGTATTATATAGGTATAGATGTCGGCGACAGAGGTCCCTTGCAAGCACCAGGGCGCAAGTAGTGGTCGGGACCACCTAGCACGCAAGTAGTTTTTATGTACGTTTTAAACTTAGATTAGGATGTTTTTACTTCTTATATGTTTATTTTGATTTTATTAGGCTTAGGAACTTATGTCTTATTAGATTAGTGTAAGTTATAGACTGAGTTTTACTATAGAATAGCGTCATGTAACATATTTCTAAGTTTTGTTTTGTTTATGTTGTGTTTACGAAAGTATAGGCAAGATTATGTTAGTTTAAGTCTCTGTTTTGCCATTAATTAGCGATTTCTTAGTTTAGTAAGGTTCAAAATAGAATAACTAATAAGATTCCAATAAGAATGAATAAGAAAGTGCGAATTTATTAGTGAAAATGTAAATTTGTTTGTTAACTATTTTGAAAGAGATTTTATCTATGTTGTCGGTACCTGATAGATGTTCTATGTGGTTAATTAGTGTTTTTGAGTCTAATATAGTAGGTATATTGGGAACGATAAATTCAAGATAGCATAGTTTTAGAAATGATCGAAGTTTGTAATGTTCGCGATCCCGATTACGTAATTGTAAACTGATGTTTACCTTTTTTTTTTTTTTGTCCAATTCTCACCATTACTGTATTCCTAGTTAAAACTTAACTAAAAAATGATAATATAGCCATTAGATTGACAATTGGTATAATATTGGGTGAGAAATCGAAAGATTTGTGTTTCATAATATGACCGAAATTGTATCTTTTGCAGTTTTTGTTCTAGAAACTTTTTTATATATTGAGTTATGCAAAAGGTTATTATTTTATGTGAAAGTAGACATTGTAACGAGTATTTTGATGTGCATATTGTATATGTTATGTAAAAGAATAAATAAATATGGCATCCGAAAGGGCTCGGCTAAAGCGAAACTAAAAGTAAAATAAGTCCAAAAGTCATGGTTCACGCGGACGTAAAGTTTCGGGGTATAAAAGGGGGGCCGTTTTTCGGTCCGATCGTCAGTCGAAAACAAGCCACCGAAGAGGCAACAACACAAGAAAAAGGGAACAAGGAAGAAGCTTATAGCCGAACCCCTAGGGACCTTTTCGTCGAAAACGTGTTTCATTCATCCTCTTCGGTACCCGCTGTGAGGTGCTGCTACGCTACCCCCTTGGTCGAAAACGTACGCATTCAGGGGTGCGTGGTGGCGTACGAGACCAGCGCAACGAGCAACGTACGCCAAAAATCGAATCGGATCGGGTTGAACTGTCCCGAGGGCTCGGTAGCCAAAGGGTACTGCCCGCTACCGTCACCGCCTCCTAACAGGGGCTAGTCCACCACAGTTTATGGTCCTTCGAGCCGGATCCCTGTAAGAAGACAGAAGAAGAAGCCAGAAGATAAGAAGATGGATCCCGTAACGAGATCGCAGAAGGATGCCCCCTCACGCCCAACGTCTCGCCCCTCCGAAAGGGACCAGACAGAGGAAGCTTCCGGGTCAGAAGGAGTCACGTCTGCGTCATCAGGAACGACTGGAACGGGTTCAACGGAAACCACCGGCACAACTTCTTCTGGGACTACGGGTACGGAGCGCACCTCAGCAACGGAGGCGACTGTCACGACTGCAACCACAGCGGCGACCGGAACCGGTCAGAAGAAAGGAGCCGCACCAGAAGGGACGACCAAGAAGACTCCAGAAGATGGTACGGCGAAGGGTGTGGTCAGTGTTGCTGCCACTCTGAGGCCGATGGGAGTTGGTCGCCGAGCCAGGTCCACGAAGACCACGAGTTCATCAGCCAGAAGACGCGAGCTGGAAGCCAGGGAAGAGCTGGCACGCCTGGAACTGGAGCAAGCACAAGCAGCAGCGCGATTGGCACGCGTCAGGTTGGAGATGGCGCAATGCGATGATGATGACTCCGTGGATGAAGACCTGGAAGAAAGAACAGCACAAGTCCAGAATTGGATTCAATCTTCAGTACTGGAAGAATGCAACGAGAAACAACCCGAGACACGAGGACAGCGTCCACCAGAAGGGCTACCTGTGAAGCCGGAAGAGAACTCTGCAACTAAGGGTGCTACGATCGATCTGCAAACGCTGACGAGTGCGTTGAAAGAAGCCCTTACCACAAGAGGAGGATCAGCAGAGCAGCCGAAGTACATCCACGAGTTACCTTACTTCGATGGCAACAGCAGCGAGTGGACAGCTTTCAAGGTTGTTTATGAAGATACGGCACCGATGTTCAACGAAGTGCAAAATATGGCTCGACTAAGAAGAGCACTGAAGGGCAATGCAAGAGAAGCCATCAAGAGTTTGCTGTTTTCAGAAGCTTCTCCATTGGAAGTGATGCAGGCCCTGAGAAGAAGATATGGAAGACCTGATGCGCTGGTGCTGGCCGAGTTGGACAAGATCAAGACGTTACCAAGGATATCAGAGAACCCAAGGGACATCTGCATCTTCGCAAGCCAGATCAACAACAGCGTAGCAGCAATAAAAGGATTGAAGAAGCCGCAGTACTTACATTCACCAGAGATAGTGAAGCAAATAATCGAGAAGATGCCTACGATCCTCAAGTTTAGATGGTACGACTTCACTGCAGCAACAGAAGAAGGCGAGTTCTCAGATCTGACGCTGGTGTCCAGGTTTTTGAATATGGAAGCAGACAAATGTGGAGCCTTCGCGACTTCTGAAGAGAAGACATTGGCCAAGAGGACTCATCGACAAGCGGCGCATTCTACAAAGGAGAAGGAAGGGAACTTCAGAGAAAAGGAAGCAAGGACCAGCGAGAAGACTTGTCCCATATGTCAGGGCGGACACTTCCTCCTGGATTGCCAGAAGTTTCTAAAGGCGTCGGTGCAAGATCGGTGGGCGCTGGTCAAGAAGAGTCGCGTCTGCTTCAAGTGTCTTCAAGGGAAACACCGCAAGGAGAACTGCAGAAAGCCGCCGTGTAAGGAATGCCAGAGGTGGCATCATCATCTGCTGCACGTGAACGCGGAACAGAGGACCCCAGAAGGGAACAAAGAGACACAGCAAGAAGCGGCAAGTGTCACGGCATCGGTGAATGCGGCCAACAATGCAAGGGCGTACCTGAAGATAGTACCGGTTGAAGTCTTCGGGTCGCATGGATCAAAAAGGATTTTGGCCCTGATGGATGAAGGGTCAACGGTGTCACCGCTGGATGAGAAGGTGGCACAGGAGATCGGCGCTCAAGGAAAAACAGAAGAACTAGTCATCGAAACAGTTGGGAGGCCAGCTTATCAGAAAGAAGGACTCGCAGACACTGGACCTGATGGTGAAGGGGACCAAGAAAGAAGGAAGACCCTCAAGAGAGTCAGAACCGTCGATAACCTGAAGCTGACACCTCAGTTCTTGGATAAGAAGAGGATAGAAGACTGTTCACATTTGAAGAAGATCGCCGACTCTTTACACTACGAAGGAGAGTCACCACAGCTGCTCATCGGTCAAGACAACTGGGAGCTCATCGTGACTCAAGCATTGAAAAAGGGAAGACCAGGTCAACCAGTTGCCTCAAGAACAGGACTTGGCTGGGTGCTGCATGGGTTCGACACGGGCGGAATACGACCAGTGCACTTTGCTGACAGGTGTCTTTGTACCAGCACAGAAGAAGAAGAGATGCATCAAACTATCAAGGAGCACTTCGCGATAGAAGCATTGGGTGTGCAACCAAGAAGACCCTCGACAGATGCAGAAGGAAGAGCACTGGCCGTCCTCGAGAAGACCTGCAGAAGACTAGAAGATGGTCGTTTTGAAGTTGGACTGCTGTGGAAGCATGAAGATGAAGTCATGCCTGAGAGTTACACTTCGGCGAAGAATCGACTCTTCAACATAGAAAAGAAGATGGATAAAGACCCTCAGTTGAAGACGGAATATTGCAAGCAGATCCAGCACCTGATCGACAACAAGTATGCAGAAGAAGCACCTGCCAAGCAAGAGGAAAATAAGAAGACTTGGTACCTACCTCACTTCTCCGTGGTACATCCGCTCAAGAAGAAAATTAGGATCGTGTTTGACGCTGCGGCGAAGAGCAAAGGAAGAAGCCTCAACGACGCTCTGCTGCCCGGACCAGACCTACTGCAGTCGCTCTTCGGTGTGCTGCTGCGATTTAGACAAGGACCGTTCGCAGTAGCAGCCGACATCAAAGAAATGTTTTTGCAAGTTCGCATCCGACCAGAAGATAGAGACAGTCTGCGGTTCCTGTGGAGAGGTGATCGACGAGACGTGGTACCGAAGGAATATAGGATGACATCAGTGGTCTTCGGTGCAACATCATCTCCCTGCACGGCCATATATGTCAAGAATCGGAATGCAGAGGACTTCAAGGAGCAGTATCCAGAAGCAGTGAGAGCAGTAGAGCTGAACCACTACATGGATGACTACCTGCACAGCTTCCATACAGAAGAGGAATTCAGAAGAGTAACGGCGCAGGTAGACTCCATTCACAAGAAGGCGGGCTTCGAACTCAGAGGATGGGCATCAAATCAACCTGAGCTACTGCAAGGCACGAGCAACGAAGCTACGGAGAAGACAGAAGTGGACCTTGGCGAGAAAGAAGAAAAGACACTTGGACTGCGTTGGTTCACAGAAAGGGACTCCATCGGATTCAGGGCGAATCTTCGAAACACACCAGAAGAGATAGCAAAGGGTTTCAAGATTCCGACCAAGAGGGAAGTCACCAGCGCTGTCATGTCAACCTTCGACCCATTGGGGTTGGCATCACCGGTTCTCGTCCAAGGGAAGAAGCTGCTTCAGAACATATGGAGAAGTGGCATCGGTTGGGATGAAGAAATAGAAGACAAGGAATACGAAACATGGAAGACTTACCTGGAGAAGATGAAGCTGCTCCAAGATCTTCAGGTTCCGAGGTGTCTAGCGCCACATCGCACCGAGGGGGAGCTGCACACGTTCACGGACGCCAGCGAGTCAGCGTATGCAGCCACCGTGTATTGGAGAACGGAGAATCAAGATGGGACATACCACGTAAGCTTGGTGGCGGCGAAAGTTCGAGTTACGCCACTGAAGCCTGTATCGATACCCAGACTTGAGCTGTAGGCGGCCCACCTAGGAAGCAGACTAGCACACTCAGTGGAAGAAGAAATGGATCTGAAGGTGCAGAAGAAGACATTTTGGACAGACTCCAGCATAGTACTTTCATGGATCAAGACGGACCCGAGAACGTTCAAGACCTTCGTGGCTCATCGCTTGGCAGAAATAGAAGATCTCACAAAACCACAGGAATGGAGATGGGTACCCACGGCTCAGAACCCAGCAGATGATGCGACTCGCGACGTGCCGGAAGACTTTGACTGCGATCACCGTTGGTTCACTGGTCCAGACTTCTTGAAGAGAGAAGAAGCGCATTGGCCTGCACCAAGAACCTTCAAGAAGGAAGCCACAGGCGAAGAGAAGACCATGGACGTCGCGGCAGCAGCAAGCATCAGCCACCCATCACCCGATCCAGAGAGGTTTTCGTCATGGAAGAGACTCTGGCGAGCTACAGCGAGAGTACTGCAGTTCATTCAACGCTGCAGAAGGAAGGAACAGGTCCACGTTAGCCAAGAAGACCCAACCTGGAAGATGACACAAGGAAAGAAGGCGAAGACTGTTGAGAAGAATGCTCGACCTTCGAAGAAACAAGAAATATGCTATGTACCATTAGACGCAGACCTACTAGAGCAAGCTGAAACTCTCCTGTTGAAAGGAAGCCAAGAAAGAAGCTTCAAAGAGGACATCAAGTGCCTACAGCAAGGAAAGCAACTCGAGAGCAGCAGTAAGTTGAAGAGGCTCGACGTAGTAGTGGAAGATGGGCTCCTGCGTCTGAAGGGAAGGATCGACGCGATTCAGGGTGTGTCAAGAGAGTATAAGCGACCCATCGTGCTCGACAGCAAGGACAAGACAACGCGACTTATCGTCGAAGATTTCCACTGTCGCTTCAATCATGGGAATCATGCGACAGTTATGAACGAGATAAGGCAACGCTTCTGGGTATTGGGATTGAGGTCGGCAATCAAGGCAGTTCAGCACCGGTGCCAGTGGTGCAGAACGAAGAAGGCGAAACCGCAAGAACTACCGACGGGCAACTTACCTGCTGAGAGGCTGATGCACGGGACACCTCCTTTCACGTGCACCGGCATTGATTACTTCGGGCCAATGACGATCGCCGTGGGAAGAAGAAACGAGAAGCGATGGGGAGCGCTTTTCACCTGCCTAACTACCAGGGCGGTGCACATCGAGATCGCTCCATCGCTCTCCGCTGACTCCATGATCATGGCTCTACGACGGTTCGCAGCAAGAAGAGGGATGCCGAAGACAATCTACTCAGACAACGGGACAAACTTTGTCGGCGCCAACAAAGAATTGAAAGAGGCGCTCGACACACTGAAGAAAGAAGACCTCACCTCAGAAGCGGAGAAGATCGGCGTGCAATGGAAATTCATTCCGCCTGGTGCACCCAACATGGGCGGTGCATGGGAGCGTCTGGTGCGATCCATCAAAACCGCACTAGACGCCACACTCAAGGAACGACATCCTCGAGAGGAGGTACTCCACACTCTCCTCCTAGAGGCCGAGCACATCGTAAACTCTCGGCCTCTCACCCACATCTCCGAGAACCCTGAAGAAGAAGCGCTCACACCAAACCACTTCCTCATTGGGCGATCGTGCGGCGCTACGAGAATCGGCAGCTTCGAAGATCATTTGCTCGTGGGCAGAGACACCTGGAAGGCTACGCAGCGACTTGCCGATCACTTCTGGCAACGTTGGCTGCGTGAATATCTGCCCACTCTGCTGCCGAGAAAGACTACGGGCAGAACCAGCTCTACGGACCTTCGAGTTGGCGACATCGTGCTCATCGTCGACCAGAGCCTGCCGAGATGCACCTGGCCACGCGGCAGAATCCTGCGGGTGTATCCTGGACCAGATGGGCGGATCCGGATCGTCGACGTCGAGACAAGAGGCGGTGTGCTGCGACGGCCGAGCTCGCGAGTGGTGTTGTTGGTGCCGGGAGTGTCGCCGAGGCTGGAGGATGGTGCGACGCACGAGGGGGAGACTGTCGGCGACAGAGGTCCCTTGCAAGCACCAGGGCGCAAGTAGTGGTCGGGACCACCTAGCACGCAAGTAGTTTTTATGTACGTTTTAAACTTAGAATAGGATGTTTTTACTTCTTATATGTTTATTTTGATTTTATTAGGCTTAGGAACTTATGTCTTATTAGATTAGTGTAAGTTATAGACTGAGTTTTACTATAGAATAGCGTCATGTAACATATTTCTAAGTTTTGTTTTGTTTATGTTGTGTTTACGAAAGTATAGGCAAGATTATGTTAGTTTAAGTCTCTGTTTTGCCATTAATTAGCGATTTCTTAGTTTAGTAAGGTTCAAAATAGAATAACTAATAAGATTCCAATAAGAATGAATAAGAAAGTGCGAATTTATTAGTGAAAATGTAAATTTGTTTGTTAACTATTTTGAAAGAGATTTTATCTATGTTGTCGGTACCTGATAGATGTTCTATGTGGTTAATTAGTGTTTTTGAGTCTAATATAGTAGGTATATTGGGAACGATAAATTCAAGATAGCATAGTTTTAGAAATGATCGAAGTTTGTAATGTTCGCGATCCCGATTACGTAATTGTAAACTGATGTTTACCTTTTTTGTTTTGTGTCCAATTCTCACCATTACTGTATTCCTAGTTAAAACTTAACTAAAAAATGATAATATAGCCATTAGATTGACAATTGGTATAATATTGGGTGAGAAATCGAAAGATTTGTGTTTCATAATATGACCGAAATTGTATCTTTTGCAGTTTTTGTTCTAGAAACTTTTTTATATATTGAGTTATGCAAAAGGTTATTATTTTATGTGAAAGTAGACATTGTAACGAGTATTTTGATGTGCATATTGTATATGTTATGTAAAAGAATAAATAAATATGGCATCCGAAAGGGCTCGGCTAAAGCGAAACTAAAAGTAAAATAAGTCCAAAAGTCATGGTTCACGCGGACGTAAAGTTTCGGGGTATAAAAGGGGGGCCGTTTTTCGGTCCGATCGTCAGTCGAAAACAAGCCACCGAAGAGGCAACAACACAAGAAAAAGGGAACAAGGAAGAAGCTTATAGCCGAACCCCTAGGGACCTTTTCGTCGAAAACGTGTTTCATTCATCCTCTTCGGTACCCGCTGTGAGGTGCTGCTACGCTACCCCCTTGGTCGAAAACGTACGCATTCAGGGGTGCGTGGTGGCGTACGAGACCAGCGCAACGAGCAACATACGCCAAAAATCGGGTTGAACTGTCCCGAGGGCTCGGTAGCCAAAGGGTACTGCCCGCTACCGTCACCGCCTCCTAACAGGGGCTAGTCCACCACAATAGATGTCATAACGAGGGCTACATTTATTTTGAGACATGTTCTGTTCACTCACTATATAGTTCTTCATACAGATAATTATAAAAGTGAAATGATATCGTACTGCTGTAGCCAGCAACTTATGAAGATTATCATTTGATTGGTGGGGGATAGAAGATTTGAAAATTAAACAAGAAAATAATTATTTAAAAAATATATTATTTATAAACCATTTATTTAAGCACAATACATTTTTTAAAGCACATACAGAGTCATGATAAATACAGTTATATAAATCTTGAGAATATTTATATTGATCGTATAAACTTATCAAACTAGGACAACCTTCATCTTCTAAATTGAATATACTTAAATTACTATTTTCTAAAAAAACTTTTTATAAAAAAAATGTAACCGACTTCACTAAAAAAATACTAAAACGATCAAAATAATTTTAATTTCGGAAGTCGGTGTTTTTCGTTATTGTTTGTTCCTTATTTAACACCGACTTCCGAAATTAAAATTATTTTGATCGTTTTAGTATTTTTTTAGTGAAGTCGGTTATATTTTTTTTATAAAAAGTTTTTTATTTCACACTTTTTAGTTGCAACACACTTACAGCGACTTACACACACTTACAGAGTACTTATGCCCGAACATACATAAAAAAAAAAAAAGACGGGTTGCACTCCGGGAGTGCCGGCAGAAGTGAAAACTTGATTATTAACGTTGAGCATGTTTGATATTTTGGAATGGTTAGAAAATAATTTTGCACCAATTGCTTTATCAGTATAAAAGTACTATCATTTATGTGGTAGAATACAATATTCATTTATTGCGCTATCGTACACAAACATGACAATTTATATTACATTAAAAATTTAACACTTTAAAACTATTACAATTATTTTACATTAAAAAGTTTATCTCTCCGAAAAACTACTGAGGTGTCAAGGGACACCCGGATGGAACGAAGTTCCGTTCTGGCTTGCTTTCTATAAGAGAGAGAAAGAGAGAAAGACAGAGAAACATGCGCACGCCGCACGGCTTACAATAGCTTACTATAGAAAAAGTGTCGTTACAACTTTTCGTGAGAATTTTTTCCGTCTAGCCAATACAATATAACTAAAAAATACTATCCTATTTTATGTACATTTTGACAGCACTATTTCAACATCTTCGAAACCATGAAAACGACACTCATGACGAAAAAGTTGATAATTTCTGACATCCGCCATCTTAGATTTACATTTTGACAGCACTATCGGCTTCAACAACCTCGAAAACCATGAAAAAGACACCCATATCGAAAAAGTTGATAATTTATTGCAGCCACCATCTTAGATTTAAATTTTGACAGTACTATCGGTTTCAACACCCTCGAAAACCACGAAAACGACACCCATGAGGAAAAAGTTGATAATTTCTTGCAGCCGCCATCTTGGATTTACATTTTGACAATACTATCGGTTTCAACAGCCTTGAAAACCATGAAAACGACACCCATGACGAAAAATTTAATAATTTTTTGCAGCCGCCATCTTGGATTTATATTTTGACAGTACTATCGGTTTCAACACCCTCGAAAACCATGAAAACGACACCCATGACGGAAAATTTGATAATTTCTTGCAGCCGCCATCTTGGATTTATATTTTGACAGTACCATCGGTTTCAACACCCTCGAAAACCACGAAAACGACACCCATGGCGAAAAAGTTGATAATTTCTTGCAGCCGCCATCTTGGATTTACATTATGACAGTACCATCGGTTTCAACACCCTCGAAAACCACGAAAACGACACCCATGACGAAAATGTTGATAATTTCTTGCAGCCGCCATCTTGGATTTACATTTTGACAGTACTATCGGTTTCCACGCCCTCGAAAACCATGAAAACGACACCCATGACGGAAAATTTGATAATTTCTTGCAGCCACCATCTTGGATTTATATTTTGACAGTACCATCGGTTTCAACACCCTCGAAAACCACGAAAACGACACCCATGGCGAAAAAGTTGATAATTTCTTGCAGCCGCCATCTTGGATTTACATTTTGACAGTAGCATCGGTTTCCACGCCCTCGAAAACCATGAAAACGACACCCATGACGGAAAATTTGATAATTTCTTGCAGCCACCATCTTGGATTTATATTTTGACAGTACTATCGGTTTCAACACCCTCGAAAACCATGAAAACGACACCCATGACGGAAAAATTAATAATTTCTTGCAGCCGCCATCTTGGATTTACATTTTGACAGTATTATCGGTTTCAACACCCTCGAAAACCACGAAAACGACACCCATGACGAAAAATTTGATAATTTCTTGCAGCCGCCATCTTGGATTTATATTTTGACAGTACCATCGGTTTCAACGCCCTCGAAAACCATGAAAACGACACCCATGACGAAAAAGTTGATAATTTCTAGCAGCCGCCATCTTGGATTTATATTTTGACAGTACCATCGGTTTCAACACCCTCGAAAACCATGAAAACGACACCCATGACGAAAAAGTTGATAATTTCTTGCAGCCGCCATCTTGGATTTACATTTTGACAGTACCATCGGTTTCAACACCCTCGAAAACCATGAAAAAGACACCCATGACGAAAAAGTTGATAATTTCTTGCAGCCGCCATCTTGGATTTATATTTTGACAGTACCATCGGTTTCAACACCCTCGAAAACCATGAAAACGACACCCATGATGAAAAAGTTGATAATTTCTTGCAGCCGCCATCTTGGATTTACATTTTGACAGTACCATCGGTTTCCACGCCCTCGAAAACCATGAAAACGACACCCATGACGGAAAATTTGATAATTTCTTGCAGCCGCCATCTTGGATTTACATTTTGACAGTACTATCGGTTTCAACACCCTCGAAAACCATGAAAACGACACCCATGACGAAAAATTTGATAATTTCTTGCAGCCGCCATCTTGGATTTATATTTTGACAGTACCATCGGTTTCAACACCCTCGAAAACCATGAAAACGACACCCATGACGAAAAAGTTGATAATTTCTTGCAGCCGCCATCTTGGATTTATATTTTGACAGTAAAAGTGTCGGTACAATTTTTCGTGAGAATTTTTTCCGTCTAGCCCCCTTTCACAACGCGCGATAAGGGATAGCTGTCTACTCTCCATCCGTCTTACGCTTTTTCGATCAGGTCACGTGTCCTGACGCGAGTTTAAGATTTTATACCCATTACAGAAAAAGTGCTCAACGCCGCTAAAGAAGTTTTCACTTCAAAAAAATACAAACATCCGAATTGAGAACCTCCTCCTTTTTAGAAGTCGGTTAAAAATATGCTCTAAGGACGCGTGAGCAAGATTCACTCGCTCGAATTTAGGTATCTTGGTCGCAATACATCGACCTTACGCGCACGCACACATAGAGCCCATTGTTCGCTCAATTTTATACTTTAACCGAACATGTCTTGATATTTGAGGTATTATTTTATTTTTCTTAGTAACTTGTATTAATTGAGTCAAGCTTGTTTGATTTTTAGTATCAGTATTACTATATGGCAATATGTAATTGTCTGCTTATCCAGTTTTGAGTACTACTCTTATAGCAAAAATAAGTAGTTGCCATATCGTTACGGGTAATAACGACCAATTTCTTTGTAAAGCTACGATTATTTCCCTGGCTTATTTCTTTAAAAATATTATATTTAACAAAATCAAATTGGTATTTGAGATTAATTTTATCAGACAATTAGGTACAACGCACAACATCTCCGACATGAATTAAATCTTCAAACTCAATAAATACTCGTACGATGTCTGAAGCAAGTAGATATTTCCAATTTAAGGACGCGTGAGCAAGATTCACTCGCTCGAATTTAGGTATCTTGGTCGCAATACATCGACCTTACGCGCACGCACACATAGAGCCCATTGTTCGTTCAAATTTATACTTTAACCGAACATGTCTTGATATTTGAGGTATTATTTTATTTTTCTTAGTAAGTATTAATTGAGTCAAGCTTGTTTGATTTTTAGTATCAGTATTACTATATGGCAATATGTAATTGCCTGCTTATCCAGTTTCGAGTACTACTCGTATAGCAAAAATAAGTAGTTGCCATATCGTTACGGATAATAACGACCAATTTCTTTGTAAACCTACGATTATTTCCCAGGCTTATTTCTTTAAAAATATTATATTTAACAAAATCAAATGGGTATTTGAGATTAATTTATCAGACAATTAGGTACAACGCACAACCCCTCTCCGACATGAATTAAATCTTCAAACTCAATAAATACTCGTACGATGTCTGAAGCAAGTAGTTATTTCCAATTTAATATTCGATCTAATCGTAAAATACAGTTAAAACTATGAATACTTATGTATTTTTAACCGACTTCTAAAAAAGGAGGAGGTTCTCAATTTGGATGATTGAATTTTTTTTTATGTATGTTCGCGCATAACTTCGTTGCTTGCCGATCGATTTGAAAAAATTCTTTTTTTGTTGGAAAGGGTATACTTCCCAAATGGTCCCATAGTCACCAAGTCGGGATCTGATGATGGAATCTTGGCGAAATCGAGGGAACTCCTCAAATATCATAAGCGACTGTATAGTTCTTTTGGTATTTTCATCAAAGACTTAAGCATTTACACTTAAAAAATTACATTTGATGAAGTGGAACTGGTGAAGAAGACCAGAAATGGCCAGTGGAAGTTCATACTCACACAGATATCACAATGAACATAGTTATGCGACTACGATAATACAAATAAATGAATAGTTCTGGATAGGTATGTTGAAAATGGTATCATCGAAGTGACCTGATGATGATGATAGAGCCGGAAGATAAGCACCGGAACTCCGTAATTAATCAATGTATCCTAGCCGTGTTTGGGTTTATTAGAATTATCATGAGATGCGCCACACTTTCCGCCACACGTACCTGTAAGGTACTATCAAACTGATCTGATGATGATGATGGAGCCGCAAGGTAGACACGGAAGCTTCATAATAAAACAATGAATTTATCCTAGCAGGGTTTGAGTTAATTGGAATTGTCATGAGAAAAAGGTACTCTGGTTGTAAGTAAGTGTATTACAACTAAAAAGTGTGAAATAAAAAACTTTTTCCAAAAAAAATATAACCGAAATATGACTGACTTATACATAACAAACAAAATAATTTTAATTTCGGAAGTCTGTGTTTCTCGATATTGTTTGTTCCTTATTTAACACCGACTTCCGAAATTAAAATTATTTTGATGGTTTTAGTGTTTTTTTTTTTTTTTTTGTGAAATCGGTTATTTTTTTTGGAAAAAGTTTTTTTTTTATAATTATAAGGTAAAATATACAAAGGATTTAGCCGTTATGTGTACTATCCAGACCCTATTTGTAGCATAGCCAATTTCTGTATTGTATTTGTGTGAAAAGATTGTATGGGACTGAATAATTTGAAAGCATGTAACTGGGAGATGAATAAATCATCTTTGATTTGATATCATGATATTGTGGCAACTTTAATTCCTTGTATATCAAAATGGTAACAGGAAAAATTGATTTATAAATACACTAGCTTTTGCCCGCGGCTTCGCCCGCGTGGCGTAACCTAATGTTATTTCCCATAAATTTTGGACCTCTATTTTACACGCGTGAGCAGCGTAATTATTACTACCTTAATTCACATATACTACCATTGTTGGTGTTGTGTTAGTTAAGAAAACAAACACAAAACAAAAATGCAATTATAACTTTTCAACAACATACAAAAGAAAACACTGTCATCAGTTGTGCGTTATTGTCGTTTGGCTTATTAGCTAAAGAAACAGTAGGCAAAACGGTGCGGGGGAGGATCAATGAGCGCGTCATGCGTAGCTACTGAAGAGCGGAACTCGTGAACTCCTGAATTTAATTTTGGGAATGATTAAATTTATGAAAGCTTTCTAATGGTACGTCCGATTTAAATGATTCAAAAAGTAATTTACAGATACTGATAGTCTTGAACGCGAAGTAACTTATTTTGATAAGAATTAATACCGTAATTATGTAAATAGCTTTCCAATAAACGCTTCATAAATGCCAATTTTTAAAAGTAGTAAAATGGATATATTATGTTAACCTTAAGAGATAGACATATGCCACCGAGGATTTTTCTGTAAACCTATATAAGATACACAATTCCACAATACATTATTTTGTTATATCTTAAAGGGTTTAGGCAGCGTTTTCGTTAAAAGCTCCCAGACGGCTTATTTTTTCCCGACATCTTCTACAAATATCGTTAATGTACACAAAAATACATACAAAAACTTAACAAATTATATACTAAAAGCTTCCTCAAGAATCACGCTATCGAGTGGTGAAAACTGCTTGAAAATCGGTGCAGTAAATTTTGAGTTTATCGCGAACAGACAGACAGACAGACGCTGCGGGGGACTTTGTTTTATAATATGTAGTGAAAAGTGTCCTAATTTATCTTGGTACTCGAAGATATAGGCAAGTGTGCTCCATCGTCAGCCACATCATCGCTTACCATCAGGTGAGATTGTGGTCAAACGCGAGCCTATACATAATATAAAAATAAAGATATTGTTTTATGGGAAATAATAATGGTTCCGAAAAACAATTTAATCTCCAGCGATCTGTGGCCGACTATTATTCTAATTAACTAGCGTTATAATGAATTACCGACAAAAAATCCAAAACATAAACGAAAAAAAATATCCAATTTAACAACAAATAAGAGCATGTTCAAATTACATTTTCTCCTAAAAAAAAAATGGATCTTCGAATAACAAAACTAAACTTCCGAATAGAATACTGAACCTCCGACAAAATTACTAAGTTACCGACAACAGAGGTTTGGTCAAAATAATCATATTTTTACAACTTGCATGAACTGTTTTAATTTCTATTGTTGGTTATCAAATTCATTTTTTAGCTCTCAATAATGATGAAAATACCTCAACTGATCGGCCCGCGCGATGGGGTTCGGATCTACTATGTAACTACATTTTCATAATAAACTGAGTTTTGTTTTATTTTTATCTTTGTGCTCGCTGACATTATAAAAGTTAGGAAATTTGTCGAATAATAATACAGTATAATATTCTAGGAAACCAAAGTCTACTTGGTTTTCGATTAAGGCGTGAATAGGGGTACGTATCAAAATCCCGAAAGTTCATTATACCTATGGCTGAAACACCGACGTGCAAAACACCGAAATTCAAAATACCGAAAGGTTTAAATGCCGATAGTCGTTATATCGAAACACAAAATACCGATGTTCACCCAGTTCAAAGAGCAATCAAGATACAATCTACCTGTGAATAGACTATTAGACAATGGTAAACACATTTTTACGAGAGATTGTGGCTGAAATAGGTTAGGTTAGAATTGTGACAAAAGCGACTTCTCAAAATAAAACAAATCGGGACCTTAGGGCACCCCGACACGGACGAGTCGGGATTTTGAACTTCGGGATTTTAAACATTCGAACAAATGAACTTTCGGGATTTTAAACTTTCGTCCATTTGGCGTTTCAATATTCGGGATTTCGTCCATCGGTAATTTAAAATTCGGGATTTTTATACGTACCCATGAATACGACTGTTTTAACTTTTTGACGCCTGAAATAGGTACCGATATCGAAGCATACCCGTGGTAAGTAAAATTCATCATATATGATGCAATTAAATGTACACAAGACAAGTACATTTTTATATTTTTTATAAGTTTCTGTATAGCCACTCAGAATAATATTTTCAGTATAGTGTGACAGTTAAAATACCACCACAATCTATGAAATATGAAAGGTAATTTATGAATGAATAGTAGGCAAGTAAAGATAAAAATTACAAAGCAAAGTTTTCAGTAGAACGTAATTTATGCTGGTAGAAAAGTATTATAGCAATAGACAGTCATGTTTATTTTTCGAAGATTTTAGTATCTCATTCGGTCGTTTCATCATTTTTATTGGGACAAAAGTAGTCGGAAAGTTAGTATTTTAGGCAGTAGATTTAATATTTTGAGTAAGGACAATTCTTCTTTTTTTGTCGGAACTTTTATTACTACCCTTGTTTTATTTTGTACTATACTTGAATTGCACTACGATGTCATACGTGTCATTATAACCTATATTCTAAGCTCGAACAAATTATTTTTATCGAGTTTCAAAGTTCATGAACAAATTCAACGCCCGATTGGATTACTATAGGGTTATCTATCATCATCAGATCAGTTTGATAGTACTTTATAGCCAAAGTCCATCTCATGACAATTCTAATAAGCCCAAACACGGCTAAGATACATTGATTAACTACGGAGTTCCGGTGCCTATCTTCCGGCTCCATCATCATCAGGTCACTTCGATAGTATTTTATAGCCAAAGTGCATTTCATGACAATTCCAATAAGCCCAAACACGGCTAGGATACATTGATTAATTACGGAGTTCCGGTGCCTAACTTCCGGTTCCATAATCATCATCAAATCAGTTCGACAGTACCTTACAGCCAAAGTGCATCTCATGACAATTCTAATAAGCCCAAACATGGCTAGGACACATTGATTAACTACGGAGTTCCGGTGCCTATCTTCCGGCTCCATCATCATCATCTGGTCACTTCGACGGTACCATTTTTAACATAACTATTCAGAACCATTTATTTATTTTTATTGTCTTAGTCGCTTAACTATCTACATTGTTATATCTATGTAAGTATGAAGTTCCGTTGGCCATTTCTGGTCTTTGTTTTAGAATAACACTCATTCCGTATCAGTAAGTCCATTATTACTCCATAATAACAATTTAAAAAAAAACTAGGTACTGAGGTGTCAAGGGACACCCGGATGGAACGAAGTTCCGTTCTGGCTTGCTTTCTATAAGAGAGAGAGTGATGTATGTACATTTTGACAGCACTAAATCAATATCTTAGAAACCATGAAAACGACACTCATGACGAAAAAGTAGATAATTTCTAACAGCCGCCATCTTAGATTTACATTTTAACAGCACTATCGGCTTCAACAACCTCGAAAACCATGATAAAGACACCCATATCGAAAAAGTTGATAATTTATTGCAGCCGCCATCTTGGATTTACATTTTGACAGTACAATCGGTTTCAACACCCTCGAAAACCATGAAAACGACACCCATGACGAAAAATTTGATAATTTCTTGCAGCCGCCATCTTGGATTTACATTTTGACAATAGTATCGGTTTCAACACCATTGAAAACCATAAAAACGACACCCATGATGAAAAATTTAATAATTTTTTGCAGCCGCCATCTTGGATTTATATTTTGACAGTACTATCGGTTTCAATACCCTCTAAAACCATGAAAACGACACCCATGACGAAAAATTTGATAATTGCTTGCAGCCGCCATCTTGGATTTATATTTTGACAGTACCATCGGTTTCAACACCCTCGAAAACCATGAAAACGACACCTATGACGGAAAAGTTAATAATTTTTTGCAACCGCCATCTTGGATTTACATTTTGACAGTACTATCGGTTTCAACACCCTCGAAAACCATGAAAACGACACCCATGACGGAACATTTGATAATTTCTTGCAGCCGCCAACTTAGATTTACATTTTAACAGCACTATCGGCTTCAACAACCTCGAAAACCATGATAAAGACACCCATATCGAAAAAGTTGATAATTTATTGCAGCCGCCATCTTGGATTTACATTTTGACAGTATCATCGGTTTCAACACCCTCGAAAACCATGAAAACGACACGCATGACGAAAAATTTGATAATTTCTCTCAGCCGCCATCTTGGATTTATATTTTGACAGTACCATCGGTTTCAACACCCTCGAAAACCATGAAAACGACACCCATGACGAAAGAGTTGATAATTTCTTGCAGCCGCCATCTTGGATTTACATTTTGACAGTACTATCAGTTTCAACACCCTCGAAAACCATGAAAACGACACCCATGATGGAAAATTTGATCATTTTTCTTTATGAGAGAGAGTGATGTATGTACATTTTGACAGCACTAAATCAATATCTTAGAAACCATGAAAACGACACTCATGACGAAAAAGTAGATAATTTCTAACAGCCGCCATCTTAGATTTACATTTTAACAGCACTATCGGCTTCAACAACCTCGAAAACCATGATAAAGACACCCATATCGAAAAAGTTGATAATTTATTGCAGCCGCCATCTCGGATTTACATTTTGACAGTACTATCGGTTTCAACTCCCTCGAAAACCATGAAAACAACACCCATGACAAAAAATTTGATAATTTCTTGCAGCCGCCATCTTGGATTTATATTTTGACAGTACCATCGGTTTCAACACCCTCGAAAACCATGAAAACGACACCCATGACGGAAAATTTGATAATTTCTTGCAGCCGCCATCTTGGATTTATATTTTGACTGTACCATCGGCTTTAACACCCTCGAAAACCATGAAAACGACACCCACGACGAAAAAGTTGATAATTTCTTGCAGCCGCCATCTTGGATTTACATTTTGACAGTAAAAGTTTTCGTGAGAATTTTTTCCGTCTAGCCCCCTTTCACAACGCGCGATAAGGAACTTCGTTCCAATAAGTACGATATTTGTACTTTTATTTTGGTCCGAAAAAGTAGCACGTCATGGCAGTCGCAGTATACAAGTCGGCACACATTTTAGACGTATTTATTTTTTGTAAGAGAGCGATACGGACATCCGTTCACAAGCGCTTCTGAGCGCGGACTGACGCTAGACATCGCGCGTTCAATGAAAAATGTATGAAGAAATATTGAGAGTGGTTTTATTTTGGTCATAAATCATAAAGTTATTTATGTAGGTTCAAAATAATTAGCTATAGGTGTTGAAGACTATATAAGCTGTATTATTTTATGTTTTTTAAAGTAAAAATGTTTACTGGATTTAAGTTACGGGTTCCTACTCAGACTCTGTGTTTCGTAATTTTCTTGTATTAGTGCGTTGGTAAAATCGTATTTATATGAAAATTTTATATTAGACCGTAATATTTTTTTTATGCCATCCTGGAGATAGATATATTGTCTTTTATTTGATACCAAGATATACTCATAATTATGATTCCTAGAGCATCATAATGGTTCCCGAAAAACCGTGATATTTGTCGAAATAGGTGAATACGTCCTATCGTAAAAACAGTTAAAACTATGAATACTTATGTATTTTTAACCGACTTCTAAAAAAGGAGGAGGTTCTTAATTCGGATGTTTGATTTTTGGAACGAAGTTCCTTATCGCGCTTTGTGAAAGGGGGCTAGACGGAAAAAATTCTCACGAAAAGTTGTACCGACACTTTTTGCTTTTTTTTTTTCTTTTTTTTTCGTTCTTTAATATTCCTTCACTAATTTTTTTAATGTTTTTGGCTTGGAAACTAAATCTTTATCTATTAATGGAAATCCAAGATGGCGGCTGCAAGAAATTATCAACTTTTCCGTCATGGGTGTCGTTTTCATGGTTTTCGAGGGTGTTGAAACCGATAGTACTGTCAAAATATAAATTCAAGATGGCGGCTGCAAAAAAAAAAAATTTCGTCATGGGTGTCGTTTTCATGGTTTTCGAGGGTGTCGAAACCGATAGTACTGTCAAAATATAAATCCAAGATGGCGGCTGCAAGAAATTATCAAATTTTCCGTCATGGGTGTCGTTTTCATGGTTTTCGAGGGTGTTGAAACCGATAGTAATGTCAAAATATAAATCCAAGATGGCGGCTGCAAAAAATTATTAAATTTTTCGTCATGGGTGTCGTTTTCATGGTTTTCAAGGGTGTTGAAACCGATAGTATTGTCAAAATGTAAATCCAAGATGGCGGCTGCAAGTAATTATCAACTTTTTCGTCATGGGTGTCGTTTTCGTGGTTTTCGAGGGTGTTGAAACCGATTATACTGTGAAAATGTAAATCTAAGATGGCGGCTGCAATAAATTATCAACTTTTTCGTCATGAGTGTCGTTTTCATGGTTTCGATGATGTTGAAATAGTGCTGTCAAAATGTACATAAAATGGGATAGAATTTTTTAGTTATCTTGTATTGGCTAGACGGAAAAAATTCTCACGAAAAGTTGTAACGATACTTTTTGCTATAGTAAGCTATTGTAAGCCGTGCGGCGTGCGCATGTTTCTCTGTCTGTCTCTCTCTCTCTCTTATAGAAAGCAAGCCAAAACGGAACTTCGTTCCATCCGGGTGTCCCTTGACACCTCAGTAGTTTTTTTTTTTTATGTATGTTCGCGCATAACTTCGTTGCTTGCCGACCGATTTGAAAAATTCTTTTTTTGTTGGAAAGTATATACTTCCCAAATGGTTCCATAGTCACCAAGTCGGGATCTGATGATGGAATCTTGGCGAATTCAAGGGAACTCCTCAAATATCATAAGCAACCGTATAGTTCTTTTGGTATTTTCATCAAAGACTTAAGCATTTACACTCAAAAAATTACATTTGATGAAGTGGAACTGGTGAAGAAGACCAGAAATGGCCAGTGGAAGTTCATACTCACACAGATATCACAATGAACATAGTTATGCGAGCCGGAAGATAGGCACTGGAACGCCGTAATTAATCAATGTATCCTAGCCGTGTTTGGGTTTATTAGAATTGTCATGAGATGCACTTTGGCAATAAGGTACTATCAAACTGATCTGATGATAATGATGATGAAGCTAGAAGATAGGCACCGGGGCTCCGTAATTAATCAATGTATCCTACCCGTGTTTGGGCTATTTAGAATTATCATGAGATGCGCCGCACTTTGGCTATAAGGTACTATCAAACTGATCTGATGATGATGATGGAGCAACAAGGTAGACACGGAAGCTTCATAATAAAACAATGAATTTATCCTAGCAGGGTTTAAGTTAATGGGAATTGTCATGTGAAAAAGGTACTCTGGCGGTAAATAAGTGTATTACAACTAAAAAGTGTGAAAAAAAATATAACCGACTTCACTAAAAAAAACACTAAAACCATCAAAATAATTTTAATTTCGGAAGTCGGTGTTTCTCGATATTGTTTGTTCCTTATTTAACACCGACTAGTGAAATCGATTATATCTTTTTTGGAAAAAGTTTTTTTTTTTTTAATTATAAGGTAAAATATACAACGGATTTAGCAGTTATGTGTACTATCCAGACCCTATTTGTAGCATAGCCAATTTCTGTATTGTATTTGTGTGAAAAGATTGTATGGGACTGAATAATTTTAAAGCATGTAACTGGGAGATGAATAAATCATCGTTAATTTGATATCATGATATTGTGGCAACTTTAATTCCTTGTATATCAAAATGGTAACAGGAAAAATTGATTTATAAATACACTAGCTTTTGCCCGCGGCTTCGCCCGCGTGGCGTAACCTAATGTTATTTCCCATAAATTTTGGATCTCCATTTTACACGCGTGAGCAGCGTAGTTCTTACTACCTTAATTCACATATACTACCATTGTTGGTGTTGTGTTAGTTAAGAAAACAAACACAAAACAAAAATGCAATTATAACTTTTCAACAACTTCCAAAAGAAAACACAGTCATCAGTCGTGCGTTATTGTCGTTCGGCTTATTAGCTAAAGAAACAGTAGACAAAACAGCGCGGGGGGAGGATCAGTGACCGCGTCATGCGTAGCTACTGAAGAGCGGAACTCGTGAACTCGTGAATTTAATTTTGAGAATTATTAAATTTATGAAAGCTTTCTAATAGTACGTCCGATTTAAATGATTCAAAAAGTAATTTACAGATACTGATATAGTCTTGAACACGAAGTAACTTATTTTGATAAGAATTAATACCGTAATTATGTAAATAGCTTTCCAATAAATGCTTCATGAATGCCAATTTTTAAAAGTAGTAAAATGGATACATTATGTTAACCTTAAGAGATAGACATATGCCACCGCGGACTTTTCTGTAGACCTATATAAGATACACAATTCCACGATACATTATTTTGTTATATCTCAAAGGGTTTAGGCAGCGTTTGCGTTAAAAGCTCCCAGACGGCTTATTTTTTCCTGACATCTTCAACAAATAACGTTAATGTACACAAAAATACATACAAAAACTTAACAAATTATATACTAAAAGCTTCCTCAAGAATCACGCTATCGAGTGGTGAAAACTGCTTGAAAATCGGTGCAGTAAATTTTGAGTTTATTGCGAACAGACAGACAGACAGACTCGGCGGGGGACTTTGTTTTATAATATGTAGTGAAAAGTGTCCTAATTTATCTTGGTACTCGAAGATATAGGCAAGCGTGCTCTATCGTCGCCCACATCATCGCTTACCATCAGGTGAGATTGTGGTCAAACGCGAACCTATACATTATATAAAAAAAAAAACCTATTACTACTGTCCGTTCAACCGATTTTGACTTTCATTACGTTGGTAGCATGACAAATGGTGGCTGCAGCAAATAGTTGGTATTGTAATTAGTTTTTTGCTTTTAATGCCATCCTTATGCCTACGAAATAGAAGTTGAAATCGGTTGGACTGACAGTAAAAAAACTTTCTTTATATGTCTAATCCGCGAATAGGGTACAGCTCCTATTACTTGCTTCGATTTGTCTGTCAGATATTTAGCAATATAAAAAAACTAATGAGGTGTCAAGGGACACCCGGATGGAACGAAGTTCCGTTCTGGCTTGCTTTCTATAAGAGAGAGAGAGAGAGACAGACAGAGAAACATTCGCACGCCGCACGGCTTACAATAGCTTACTATAGCAAAAAGTATCGTTACAACTTTTCGTGAGAATTTTTTCCGTCTAGCTAATACAAGATAACTAAAAAATACTATCCTATTTTATGTACATTTTGACAGCACTATTTCAACATCTTCGAAACCATGAAAACGACACTCATGACGAAAAAGTTGATAATTTCTGACAGCCGCCATCTTAGATTTACATGTTGACAGCACTATCGGCTTCAACAACCTCGAAAACCATGAAAAGACACCCATATCGAAAAATTTGATAATTTATTGCAGCCGCCATCTTAGATTTACATTTTGACAGTACAATCGGTTTCAACACCCTCGAAAACCACGAAAACGACACCCATGACGAAAAAGTTGATAATTACTTGCAGCCGCCATCTTGGCTTCACATTTTGACAATACTATCGGTTTCAACACCCTTGAAAACCATGAAAACGACACCCATGACGAAAGATTTAATAATTTCTTGCAACCGCCATCATGGATTTACATTTTGACAGTACTATCGGTTTCAACACCCTTGAAAACCATGAAAACGACACCCATGACGAAAAATTTGATAATTTCTTGCAGCCGCCATCTTGGATTTACATTTTGACAGTACCATCGGTTTCAACACCCTCGAAAACCATGAAAACGACACTCATGACGAAAAATTTGATAATTTCTTGCAGCCGCCATCTTGGATTTATATTTTGACAGTACCATCGGTTTCAACACCCTCGAAAACCACGAAAACGACACCCATGACGAAAAAGTTGATAATTACTTGCAGCCGCCATCTTGGATTTATATTTTGACAGTACTATCGGTTTCAACACCCTCGAAAACCATGAAAACGACACCCATGACGGACCATTTATTTATTTTTATTGTCATAGTCGCTTAACTATCTTACATTGTGATATCTATGTAAGTATGAAGTTCCGTTGGCCATTTCTGGTCTTTGTTTTAGAATAAAACTCATTCTGTATCAGTGAGTCCATTATTACTCCTTAATAACAATTTTAAAAATAAGTATGATATTTGTACTTTTATTTCGGTCCGAAAAAGTAGCACGTCTTTGCAGTCGCAGTATACAAGTCGGCACACATTTTAGACGTATTTATTTTTTGTAAGAGAGCGATACGGACATCCGTTCACAAGCGCTTCTGAGCGCGGACCGGAACTTTCATGCCCCTGGTCGGACCTATGTCAGTTTATTTCCCGCGCGCCTTCGTTCCGATACCATCATTGTGTGCGCTAGGGAATGCAAAAACCGCCAAAATTACAAACCGGTTTTTTTTTCGGGTTTTCTAAAAAAAAAACCGGTTAACCGGGTAACCGGTTTTAAAATTAGTTAATTTTGAAATTTATTTTTAAGTGAAAAATTGAACTTTTTTGCTTGTGAAATTCTAAATTTTAATAATTATTTTGAAACTTATCTATTAAAAAAATACACTGAATACTTAATATGGCCATGAATTCTGTCAAAGATAAAAAAAAATAACTTCATAAAAACGAATGTCTCAGAATAATGTCATATACAGGGAAATTGAAAAAATACCCGAAACCTCTTAATCCTGCCTTCATATCATGACCCTGAACAACATTTGTGCTACGACTTTGACCTCAACTAAACAACGTAGCCAAAAACAATTTGTTTTCATTTATTTGTCGTCCGTAAAATTTGCGTATACTACGCGCGCGCGCGTACCCATTTTGGTAGCTAACATTAACGGGCGCCCGCGCCGCGCGCATGTTAAATTGGACCTTGTCAACTTGCGTTTAACAAGGTAGGTACCGTACCTTCAGCTGATTTGCTCAATTATTGGCTATTATTAAATGCAAGCAAACAAAATCGGGTAAAATAATAAATGTAGGCAACATACAAGTAGTACATTGACCCCTGAATATTTCATCGCATTGTTCTACGCTAATAAGTATGTACCTACATAACAAAGCGTCATTCTTCAATATCAACAGATGGATGAAGTACCTACATTACTTAAAACAGTTGTTTTGATGGACTACTTAGTCTTGTTGATAAGTGTGTCTCCTGCCAGGGTTGCGGAATTTGTCCGAAAGGGTTACCGTGGCCCTGGAACGCAAAGGGCATATGAAGGAACACGGGTGGGTTTTAGTCAGTAAGAGTCTGACACTCCCCTCCGCTCCGCCCAGAGCGGAAGAAGTCATTTGATGATTTCCCATCCAATAAAAAAAATGTGTCTCATCTATGATAGGTAAGTGCAGTGCCATTTACTATGAATGGCCGTTTTAGCGAAAATAAGTACCTACACGACTAAGTTCTGCCTCATTGGTGTTGTGGTCGCAAGCGCGGCTACTAAGCGCGAGGTCCTGCCGTCATCGATCTTGAACATCTGGGCGGAGTCAAAGCGCTAGGCCTTGCGCGACAAAACAAAACATTGTGTTACGCTGCGCGTCATTGTGCACCAGAACCATTATTATGATCATAAATTATTATTTTAATAGAAGGGTACAGTAAGCGGAAGTGCACGCTAAGGATTGTATTGCTGTGAACAAGCGGTACAGGCCATACCTATATCTGGTGGAAGGTACCTAACCCATTGAGATTTTTAATTAAAAAACAATAAGTTCACTTATTTGACAAAAAAAAAACAGTGTAAATAAAACTTCAAACAGCTGATTCGCAAAAGTTCACGTTTGAGGTCAACTAGCTTTAAACCTACGAGAGCGCTCGACAAAATCGAAACAGCTCGCAGTGCCTTAGGCTGATTTTAAAAGATTTTTGTTAGTTCGGTTTTTATGTTTATCGCAAAACGATGTGGACCACATATTTCTATGATGTGGACTGTGTCTGTTAGTCGTAAATTCGAATTGATAAGTTATCGGAATAACAATATTTTCTCTGAGTGTCTTGTCTGTGTGTGTGTATTTGATGTTCTGAATTGAAATGAAAAATCGTATTGTGAACGTGTTTACAATGCTGCGTGAGGAGTGTGTCCAGGACCCCACTTTTTTGCCTCGTGTCCACTCTGAAACTCTGCGCCGTGCTCAGGATCTAGCGAGCTGGTGGCGACCAATTTAGTTAGAAATGAGCGAGCTTAGGGTGAGTAAGTTCAATAGTTCATACCTACATTATGATCGATCGAATGTCGAACATCCGGAATTATTATTTAGGAATGAGATTTTGTTCGTGTTTTTTCTTATCGTTATTACATCATTCATCAGTGTTATTGATTTATTAAAATTCTTCTTCTTCACGCACTATATGGGTTGGCGAACGACCGCGGTCACTGGACCTAGGTCGAAATTGACCGTGATCACCTAGACGCTGTGTTGCAGATAACATTGTTTCATAGCATGGTCTACTTGAGTTAGGGAAACGTACTGCGTATTCACGGCAGGCCAACGACACGTTATCATCGCACCTTGCAAGCATCCGCACCATCTTGTTGGTATAATGGTAAGACATGATACTTAATATGTATGTACTTAATTTACTAATACGCGCGAATTTCGATAGCGGTATACGCGCACGCGTGTTCTTACGAGTAAGGCACTCATGCGACTGTCACCCCGCGACCCCGCGCTGTGCGCCCGCTCGCTTCCTTTTGATCTAGCCGCGCCGGCCGGGCGGCGGCCTTTCGTCGGTCACCGCATAAAATGATATAAGCAAAATTTAGACTATGTTTATTATTTTTGTATGGAAAAAAAATGCTTCGAAATTTGAAAAGTCGTAGAACAAATGTTGTTCAGGGTCATGATATGAAGGCAGGATTAAGAGGTTTCGGGTATTTTTTCAATTTCCCTGTATAGAGAATCTAAGCCAGAAGTTAATTTATACTTCTACTCAAAATATCCACCATTATCCTTAACACAAGTTTTTAGGCGTTCAGGCCACGCGTCATCGGTTTACGCACGGTGATCATTGGAAAGTTGTCCACCGCTGATCGTAAAGAATTTTGAAGGATTTTTATTTATTGTTAGGTGCAGGCCATGCCCTCTAATATAGTAGATCTCAATTTGTAGTTCAGGGGTTGAGATCTAGGCTAGTCAAAGGTCAATCATCAGCCTTAATGAAGTCCGAAACACTCGCTGCAAGGCAAGCCTGGGTAGTGCGTGCTTTGTGACCGGAAGCTGAGTCATCCTGAAAAAACCTAGTATGTTGTCAAAAAGAGAGAGGCTTTAAGAGGCTTTGCTATGGCGTTTAGGATAGTATCTTGATACTCTTCAGCTGAAGTTAGAGTAGCCCATTTTCACGAAAATTAACCTTGGTCCTTGCGTGATACCCTTACCAAACCATTACTGATGCCGCATGATGATCATTCAGGACTCTGATAACTGTTGAGAGTGTTCTTTGGAGTTACAAGCTTACACCCGATTGTTTTGCTTGTTGTAATATTCCTTGATTGTGATAATTTTCTCATCGGTAGCAAGAATATCCTTATTATGGCAGGAAAAATCATCCAATGACAACCCCCGCTCTTGGGCGGAGCAGGAGATAGTGTCAGACTCTTACTGACTAAAAGCCCACCATGTTCCTTCTAGCCTTCATACCGGGGCTCGAGTTCCCTTTCGGATAACCTTGGCCCCAGTAGGCTTCGACCCGGCAGGGCCTCTGCTGTTGCTGACAACTCCTTGAGGCGCACGGGAATAGTGAGCGCCGTTGACGACTTGGGCTCGAGCCGGACAGTTACCAGATGGCCGGACAGCGAGCTACCCATTGCTCACTGTCCGCAAGTCCGCGCCTACGGTGGCCGGAAATCGGGATCGGAATCCCGGCGGCGGCTGCGAGAGCGCCGCTGCTTGATGCGGTCGGCCTCCTCCTTTGCGAGCATTACTGCTTCGCAGAAGTCGGCGACCGCCTGCCACTCATCCTCGCTCCGGACCATGGTCTGAACCAAGGCCCGGCGCAAGAAGTCTCCGCCGCCGATCGCCCCCACGAGGGCGCGGCGATACTCCGCCCAAAGCAAAAATATCCCTGAGTTTTTCATCGGTGTAACGAACAAACAAAGATTTTGATCTTTTCACTCTCTTCTTTAAAAGCGACTTGTTTGATGATGGTGACTTTGGTGATGATATTATGATGAGTAACAACGGTGGGTATTCCATCTGCGAATAAAAATTTCTGTGTCCTTACGAGATTTTAATTCTGGCCCTTCAATGTCCTCACAACACGTGGCCGGCCTGAATTTTTAATGATCGTAAACAGAAGAACTGTACAGTTGGTTTCGCTATCAGTATGGCACGTATATATAAACAAACCTACGATTGATATCAAGCCTTAACAGCGTTTTAAAACAATATTTGATTAAAAAAATAGTGTCATTTGAAAGTAATAAAAAAACTCGAAAAACCGGTTACTTGAAAAAATAAACCGGTTTTTTTAATCATTAAAAATATGCCGAAAAACCGGTTTTTCGGTTTTCGAGTTAACCGGTTTGCATTCCCTAGTGTGCGCTGATTGTCGCGTAGACGCTACCGCATTGCTGTTGTGTGCGTGTGAACTACGAACGCCGTTTTTGATCTTTGTACCTATTTATTTTCTAACGGTATTCAATATGTGCAAAGTTCACACATTATTAGTATACCAGATAGTCGCTTATTGGAACGAAGTTCCTTATCGCGCGTTCTGTTAAAAAAAAATAAAAAACTTTTTATAAAAAAAATATAACCGACTTCACTAAAAAAATACTAAAACGATCAAAATAATTTTAATTTCGGAAGTCGGTGTTTTTCGTTACTGTTTGTTCCTTATTTAACACCGACTTCCGAAATTAAAATTATTTTGATCGTTTTAGTATTTTTTTAGTGAAGTCGGTTATATTTTTTTTATAAAAAGTTTTTTATTTATTTATTATAAACTTTTTCGATATGGGTGTCGTTTTCATGGTTTTCAAGGGTGTTTAAACCGATAGATAGTATTGTCAAAATGTAAATCCAAGATGGCGGCTGCAAGAAATTATCAACTTTTTCGATATGGGTGTCTTTTTCATGGTTTTCGAGGGTGTTGAAGCCGTTAGTTCTGTCAAAATGTAAATCCAAGATGGCGGCTGCAATAAATTATCAACTTTTTCGATATGGGTGTCTTTTTCATGGTTTTCGAGGGTGTTGAAGCCGATAGTATTGTCAAAATGTAAATCCAAGATGGCGGCTGCAAGAAATTATCAACTTTTTCGATATGGGTGTGTTTTTCATGGTTTTCGAGGGTGTTGAAGCCGTTAGTTCTGTCAAAATGTAAATCCAAGATGGCGGCTGCAATAAATTATCAACTTTTTCGATATGGGTGTCTTTTTCATGGTTTTCGAGGGTGTTGAAGCCGATAGTTCTGTCAAAATGTGAATCCAAGATGGCGGTTGCAAGAAATTATCAACTTTTTCGATATGGGTGTCGTTTTCATGTTTTTCGAGGATGTTGAATCCGATAGTACTGTTAAAATATAAATCCAAGATGGCGGCTGCAAGAAATTATTAAATTTTTCGTCATGGGTGTCGTTTTCATGGTTTTCAAGGGTGTTGAAACCGATAGTATTGTCAAAATGTAAATCCAAGATGGCGGCTGCAATAAATTATCAACTTTTTCGATATGGGTGTCGTTTTCATGGTTTTCGAGGGTGTTGAAGCCGTTAGTTCTGTCAAAATGTAAATCCAAGATGGCGACTGCAATAAATTATCAACTTTTTCGATATGGGTGTCTTTTTCATGGTTTTCGAGGGTGTTGAAGCCGATAGTTCTGTCAAAATGTGAATCCAAGATGGCGGTTGCAAGAAATTATCAACTTTTTCGATATGGGTGTCGTTTTCATGTTTTTCGAGGATGTTGAAACCGATAGTACTGTTAAAATATAAATCCAAGATGGCGGCTGCAAGAAATTATTAAATTTTTCGTCATGGGTGTCGTTTTCATGGTTTTCGAGGGTGTTGAAACCGATAGTACTGTCAAAATATAAATCCAAGATGGCGGCTGCAAAAAATTATTAAATTTTTCGTCATGGGTGTCGTTTTCATGGTTTTCAAGGGTGTTGAAACCGATAGTATTGTCAAAATGTAAATCCAAGATGGCGGCTGCAATAAATTATCAACTTTTTCGATATGGGTGTCGTTTTTATGTTTTTCGAGGATGTTGAAACCGATAGTACTGTTAAAATATAAATTCAAGATGGCGGCTGCAAGAAATTATTAAATTTTTCGTCATGGGTGTCGTTTTCATGGTTTTCGAGGGTGTTGAAACCGATAGTACTGTCAAAATATAAATCCAAGATGGCGGCTGCAAAAAATTATTAAATTTTTCGTCATGGGTGTCGTTTTCATGGTTTTCAAGGATGTTGAAACCGATAGTATTGTCAAAATGTAAATCCAAGATGGCGGCTGCAATAAATTATCAACTTTTTCGATATGGGTGTCGTTTTCGTGGTTTTCGAGGGTGTTGAAACCGATTGTACTGTCAAAATGTAAATTCAAGATGGCGGCTGCAATAAATTATCAACTTTTTCGTCATGGGTGTCGTTTTCGAGGGTGTTCAAACCGATTGTACTGTCAAAATGTAAATTCAAGATGGCGGCTGCAATAAATTATCAACTTTTTCGTCATGGGTGTCGTTTTCGAGGGTGTTCAAACCGATTGTACTGTTAAAATATAAATCCAAGATGGCGGCTGCAAGAAATTATTAAATTTTTCGTCATGGGTGTCGTTTTCATGGTTTTCGAGGGTGTTGAAACCGATAGTACTGTCAAAATATAAATCCAAGATGGCGGCTGCAAAAAATTATTAAATTTTTCGTCATGGGTGTCGTTTTCATGGTTTTCAAGGGTGTTGAAACCGATAGTATTGTCAAAATGTAAATCCAAGATGGCGGCTGCAATAAATTATCAACTTTTTCGATATGGGTGTCGTTTTCGTGGTTTTCGAGGGTGTTGAAACCGATTGTACTGTCAAAATGTAAATTCAAGATGGCGGCTGCAATAAATTATCAACTTTTTCGTCATGGGTGTCGTTTTCGAGGGTGTTCAAACCGATTGTACTGTCAAAATGTAAATTCAAGATGGCGGCTGCAATAAATTATCAACTTTATCGATATGAGTGTCTTTTTCATGGTTTCGAAGATGTTGAAATAGTGCTGTCAAAATGTACATAAAATAGGATAGTATTTTTTTGGAACGAAGTTATGCGACTACGATAAAATAAATAAATGAATGGTTTGAATGTTCAAAATGGTATCATTGAAGTGACCTGATGATGATGATGGAGCCAGAAGATAGGCACCGGAACTCCGTAATTAATCAATGTATCCTACCCGTGTTTGGGCTTATTAGAATTGTCATGAGATGCACTTTGGTTATAAGGTACTATTGAACTGATCTGATGATGATGATGGAGCCGAAAGGTAGACACGGGAACTTCATAATAAAACATTGTATCCTAGCAGGGTTTGAGTTAATTGGAATTGCCATGAGAAAAATGTACTCTGGCTGTAAGTGTATTGCCACTAAAAAGTGTGAAATAAAAAACTTTTTACAAAAATAAATAACCGACTTCACTAAAAAAAACACTAAAACCATCAAAATCATTTTAATTTCGGAAGTCGGTGTTAAATAAGGAACAAACAATATCGAGAAACACCGACTTCCGAAATTAAAATGATTTTGATGGTTTTAGTGTTTTTTTTTTTTTTTGTAAAAAGTTTTTTAATTTAAAAACTTCCAAAAATAATGTTGACACGAATGTCAATTTAGGTGCGGTTTCGGTGGCGATAATAACTGGCATTGGTCTTTCAAATCTAAATGAACTGTCTACTTCTATGGATTTGCCTACCTTACCTTTCCGGTTATTCAGCAAATGCCATGACACAGTAGCAGAAATGTGGAAGAAAACTGCAGAAATAACAATGACACAAGCGGCTGAAAAAGTAGCTGAAGCTGCAAAACTGCGTGGCGATGTTAACAGTGCGTACCCGCACCTACAATATCGGTGCAAACTGATGCATGTTGGAGCAACGCTCATACAAGTCGAATTATTCTGCACTTTCCGGTGTTGCATCCATTATAATAATAATAATAATTTATTTATTACAAGTAACATTGACTCATATACAAATATAAAAAATAATAATCAAATCAGTCACAATTAAAATTACAGTTTTAAAATTAAAATCAACCAAGTTAAATCATATCACCATCATATATAGAGCGTCATTAAATTTAATTTAATTGAAATTACTTATTTATAGCTAGATAATAATAAAAAAATTGTAATTAATAAAATTCAAACTAAATAATAAAATCAAAATTAAACACTAGGCAAAATTAAATCATAAAATCAAAATTAAACAACAAAGTTAAAATTAAATAAAGTCAAAATTAAATATAGGTACCAACCAAAACACTTTAATAACGTGTGACTAAGGCTTTTCTTTTTGTTCTATTCTTGTTTTTCACCATCCTGAAAGTCTTATTTCATTCTTTTTAAGCGTCGTTTTTTTTGTCGTAGTCGGGTTTTAGTTTTTTTACTTTATTTCTATTTAAACAATTTTGGAGCTTAATCATATTTACGTGAAGACCTTCGAAATGATACCAAACACGACATATTTATCTTTTTTTTTTAAATGGATAGGCTTGCGTTTGACCACAATCTCACCTGATGGTAAGCGATGATGTGGCCGACGATGGAGCACGCTTGCCTAGAAGCAATCTATTCACTCTTGACTTAAAACCCCTAGGTTATAGCTATCAGGAAACACAGACTCCGGCAAGGAATTCCATTCCTTAGCTGTACGCATAATGAATAATAATAATATTCCACAACTATCACACAGCGCCGTCTAGTCCCAAGCTAAGCAGAGCTTGTGTTATGGGTACTAAACAACTGATAAACATACTTATATATTTCTAAAAACATACATATAATAGATAAATGTACTCCCAAAACGCTTTGTACGTATTGGTGGGATGTCCACCATGTATCGGTGGCGCAACGCCGTACGTCTTGTGGTCCGATGATGGAACGAACTTGGCGGAATTAAATTGTGTAAGTCTAGTGCGCACTCCCCGAAGTGTAAACGATAACGAAACGAATCAAATAATTCTACACAAATTTTAATATATTTAATAATGGTATGTGCCAAATTAATATTATTGACTGTAAATTTTATTATGTTTGACTAATGTGACTAATGACAGTGATGAAATTTCATGACATTATTGTACTATTGTGCATGCTTTAAAATATTTGCACGACTGTTAAGTCGAATATAGAGACTCCAAGACTTCCCTAAAACCATACGCTCCCCTGAAACATTGGATTATGCTGTTGCTCAAGTTACGGAAGCCATTACAGCCTCTTACGAAGAGAGCCTCTAAGAACTGTGAGGGATAGAAAAGTGACGTGGTGGAACAAAAAGCTCGATGTTTTAAGGGAAGAATCACGTAGGTTGTTTAATAAGGCTAAATCGACTGACGACTGGGATCGGTATCGGAAAGCTTTAACTACCTATAATAAAGAAATCCGAAAGGCGAAAAGACTGTCATGGAGGAAGTTCTGCGAGGAGATTACTAAAGTCCCTCAAGGAACCAGAATCCACAAAGTCTTATCCAAATCGCCTACAAATCAACTGGGATTCTTAAAGAAACCAGACGGTGCCTTCACTGCATCAGCGGAAGAAACCCTGAAACTTCTGGCGTCTACACACTTCCCTGGCTCGGTGATGGCACCAGATAACATCGTACAAAATACTCCTCATATCCGCCTCACCAGGCCTTCAAATGAAGACTGGAGAAGAGCGGCGAGGTATTTTAGACCGAACAAGGTAGAATGGGCTATAGACTCATTCAAGCCAATTAAATCTGCAGGGGATGACGATGTCTTCCCAGCTCTTCTGCAGCAAGGGAAGACTATACTCATCCCTATTTTAATCAAAATTTTCAGAGCAAGCTTTGCCTGGGGATATATACCAGAGAAATGGACTATGGTTAAAGTCAGTTTTATCCCAAAGGCCGGTAAGAAGGACTACTCTCAACCAAAGTCCTTCAGACCAATAAGCCTTACCTCCTTCCTACTCAAGAGTATGGAAAAGGTTATTGACGAATGCATCAGGGATGGACCATTAAGGGATAACCCTCTGCATCCGAAGCAACATGCTTACCAAAAAGGAAAATCTACAGAAACTGCTCTGTTAGAACTAACAGACAGGATCGAAAGGGCTTTGGAAGATAAACAGATAGCCCTATGTGCTTTCCTTGATATTGAAGGAGCTTTCGACAACGTCACCATAGACGCCCTTTCCAAGGGAATGAAGGCGAAAGGGATTGACGAAACAACTACTCGTTGGATCGAATTCATGCTCCTCAACAGAACTATCAGTGTTACCTTACACGGAACTACAAAGAGCTTCAAAACAACTAAAGGGTGCCCACAAGGAGGCGTTTTATCGCCACTTCTATGGCTACTCGTTGTTGACCAATTGCTGGTTGAAGCCTCTACAAGAGACTTAGATGTACATAGCTATGCTGACGATGTGGTGGCTTGTGTTGTCGGCCCCTGTCACAGCACGGTATCATCTATACTACAAAGATCTCTGAACATTATTAACACATGGTGCACAGAAAACAATTTATCGGTTAACCCGAGTAAAACAACAATAGTCCCCTTTACTAGGAAGCGTAAGTTGGACAAACTTGTAACGCCCACTGTAAAGGGGACTCTCATACCATTCTCCAGCGAAGTCAAGTACCTGGGAGTAACTATCGACCAGAGACTGACCTGGAACACTAACATTAACAATGTGATCCAAAAGGCTAAAATAGCTTTAGGAATATGCTGTCGCTTAGCAGGGAAGAAATTGGGCTTAAACCCTAAAATCGCCCTGTGGTTGTACACCACCATAGTCAGGCCGATAATAACGTATGCCTGCGTAGTATGGTGGAGGAAAACAACTCAAGTGACAGTCATTAACAAACTTAATGGTTTGCAGAGACTTGCATGCCTCATATCAACAGGGGCCATGTCCACAACCCCAGGGGCTGCTCTAAATGCCCTGCTTAACCTACCGCCACTTCATCTATTCATTGCGAAGGAGGCGAAGGCAAGCATGTACAGAACAAACAGCACTGGCAAAGCAAACTGGCGCTCTCAAGCACTGAGATCGCTACACGAATCAGTACTTGAACACGATCAACTAGCTATGACAACAGACGTCATGCTTCCACAGTGTAATTTCACAAGGAATTACACAGTGGAACTGCCGAGCAGAGAGGATTGGTCAAACAACCTCATCACTTGCAAGGCTGGAAGCCTGATCTGGTTTACAGACGGGTCCAAAATGGGTGAGAATGTAGGATGTGGAATATTTGGCATTAGCCCGAAATTCAGCAAAAGCTTGAATCTGGGTAAACATGCTACCATATTCCAAGCGGAGGTATACGCCATTATAGAATGTGTGGAGGCCAACCGTCAACGAAACTACATAAATCAATTAATTCTGATTTACTCAGATAGCCAGGCAGCTCTTAACGCCTTGAACTCGAATACTTTAAATTCGAAACTGGTAAAAGACTGCGTTAACAAACTGAATGACCTGGGGCAAAGGAATAAAGTTATTCTGAGATGGGTACCAGGTCATTCTGGAATCAACGGCAACGAAAAAGCCGATGAACTTGCACGGGCTGGGGCTCAAGGTCATCAGATAGGTCCAGAACCCTTCTGTGGTATCTCAAAGAACCAGGCCATGCAGACCCTTAAGGGCAACTTATTTGGCGATTCAAAAAAGCACTGGTTGGTACAACCAGGTCTGCTACACGCCAAATCTCTCATTGAAGGCTACTCACAAAAACGAACTGCCGAGCTTCTTGAGCTTAGCAGGACGAACATCTGTGCGATAGCCCGCGCCTTAACCGGCCACTGCAAACTAAACAGGCACCAATTTCACATGAAACTGAGTGACACTGATGTTTGCCGGTACTGCAATCAGGAGAGGGAGACGCCTAAGCACCTCTTGTGTGAATGCGGGCCCCTTGTCCACAAACGCAGTGTCCATCTGGGCCGACACATTATTCGCCCGGAGGAGATTAAAACTCTAAAAGCTAGGAGTATTCTAAATTTCTTGGAAGCCTCCGGGCTAAAAGAGTTACTCTAACAAGGTGGCGAGTCACAATAGATCTTTTAGGTCGCAGTGACTACATCCCCTACACTATGGGTGATGCATAGCCCCTTATCTTCTAAATAATAAGTCGAATATAGTGAGTCTTAAAAAATATTTCAACATGTTAATATCTATGTGTACCTATATTCTAGCAAATAAATAAATTTCATTTCATTTCATTTCACGATCGAACTTGCGCTTGATAGAGGTTGAGCAGCTGTTCCGGCGTGAAATACCGTCTCACCTTTGCTAAGATCCCCAATTTTTTGGCAGCTAGTTGGGCTTTTGCCTCGATGTAGGAGCCGAAATTAAGGGTAGACGATAGCGTTACGCCAAGAAGTTCAATGTGGTCGGTAATTGGCACGGTTACACCCCGAAAAGATGGAGCCGGGTGGAATTGGCTCCGTTTAGCGGAGAAAAGACACGCCTGGGTTTTCGTCACATTGAACTTGACCAGATTGGCATCGCCCCATTCTGAGACTGCCTCTAAGAATGAGTTCAAGCGTTCAACCATAGCCTCTCGAAATGACTGGATCTGTGACCCACTAGCTCGAGCGTTAGACACATATCTCTCAGCAACAGTGCTGTCGTCTGCATACCCAAAAGTTCCGGGTTTAAGTAGGTCATTTATGTGCGGCAAAAACAGTGAGAGTACCGACCCTTGAGGAACTCCGGCATTAATATCCATTTGACCTTTTTTTTTTTTTTTTTTTTTTTATGGTGGGAAAAAATCATGCATTGACATCCCCCGCCCTTGGGCGGAGCGGGAGATAGTGTCAGACTCTTACTGACTAAAAGACCCACCCCGTTCCTTCTAGCCTTCATACCGGGGCTCGAGCGCCCTTTCGGATAACCCTGGCCCCAGTAGGCTTCGACCCGGCTGGGTCCCTACTGTTGCTGACAACTCCTTGAGGCGCGCGGGAACAGTGCGCGCCGTCGACGACTTGGGCTTGGTCCGGACGTTACCGGACGGCCAGACAGTGAGCTACCCATTGCTCACTGTCCACAAGCCCAATATCCATTTGACCTGACGAGCATCCATCAATTACCACTCGGATGAATTGATCCCTCAAGAAGTCTGCGATCCAATCACACAGACCAGTGGGTAGACCAAAGGAAGGAAGTTTAGTAACAAGGCTTTCGTGCCAGACCCTATCGAAGGCCTTCGAGATATCAAGGGACACGGCCAGCGCTTCCCCATGCTTCTCAATGGCCTCGCTCCAGATGTGAATGGCATACGTTAGAAGGTCCCCAGTAGACCGATTTTGACGAAAGCCGTATTGCTGGTCGCTGAGGATGTCGTTAGCTTCCAGGTATGCCAGAAGCTTCCTGTTAATTACCCGTTCCATACTCTTACAGAGGATGGACGTAACAGAGATGGGTCGGTAGTTTGCCGGGTCAGCTCTACTGCCCTTCTTGGGCACAGGCTGCACGTTGGCTTGCTTCCAAGCCATCGGCACTTTTCCAGTCTCATATGAGAGGCGAAATAGGCGAGTCAAGATCGGAGACAATTCAGGCGCACAAGTTTTTAGAACGACCGCTGGTATCCCGTCGGGGCCACTGGCTTTATTCACGTCAAGGTTACTCAAGACCCTACGAACGTCCTTCTAATGGATACGAATATCCGACATATTCGTCACGCACCCATCAGGAGAAACAGGGGGTCGCGCGTCACTGGAGTCCAGACGCGAAGATACCGCAAAAAGAGAAGCAAATAAGTTTGCGTTCTCCTCAGCGGTGTGAGCCAGTGTTACATCGGGACTCAGCAGTGGCGGAAGTGAGGGACGGCAGAAGTTCGATTCAACCGACTTTGCCAGGGACCAAAACGCTTTACTACCAGCGGGGTATGAAGCAAGTTTGTTCCCTATTCGGTTAATGTGGTCGAACCGAGACTTTCTCAACATCTTTTTGCAGGACTTGGCAGCCCTGTTAAAGGCCTTCTTCTTAAGAGTCACGTCGCCGGCTTTGCGCATATGAGCATCGGCCCAAGCTTGGTATGCTGCATGTTTTTTCGTGTCGGTGCGAGAACACTCGGTGCCAAACCAAGGTCGAGCTTGGTCCGACATTGCTTCGTCAGAGAATGGGATGTAGTACTCCATTCCCTGTCGTAACACATCCGTCACGGCATCAGTGCACGACGATGCATCCTTCGAAGAAAAGCAAGTGGGCTGCCAAGGATAGCATGTGAAGAAAGACCGCATGCCATCCCAATCTGCTGACCTGTATCGCCAAACCCGCCGAGTGCCTCTAGGACTAGGATCGGGCGGGGAATAGATAGACACAGATTTAACCAGACAGTGGTCAGAACTGCCTAAAGGCGAAGATATCGACACTGAGTAGCGGTCTGGATCTGTGGTCAGCAGAAGGTCCAAGCAATTGGCTGTGTGCGAATCCACATCAGGTACCCTCGTTGCCCCCTGGACCAGCTGGGTGAGATTCAATTCCAGCGCTAGCTTCCGCATCTAACGACGAGCATGATCTGTGCACTGGTATGGCTGAGTGGCTTTTCCACTCTTGGTGGTGCGCATTAAAGTTCCCCAGTAACACCAATTAGGCGGAAGGGTACCGCTGCTGAGTCGCATCTGCCGCCTCACTCAGATGCTGTGTGAGCCCGGACGTCTCCTGATCTCCACTATGCGAGCGGTAAACACAAGCGTAGATTATTTTATCTAGGCCCGTGTCGACCAAAGCCCAAAGCGTTGAGAACCTGGAGTCTTCAAGATTGCGGAGACGCCGATAGCAGATGTCGTTCCGGGCATACATACATACGCCCGCGAGTGGTTTGAAGTTGTGCTCCAAGGTAAACCCTGGGTATGAAAGATACGACACGTCGGACGGACCTCTGATCTGCGTCTCCGTAAGGAATAGTAGAGCTAGTTTTTTCAGGCTCCAGGTGGTGATGGACTGCAACGAGATTTAAGTGCAGACCTCGTATATTTGAGAGGTGCACTTTGTGAGAGAGGGAGTGCAGCCGCTGTTTAACTTTACTCTTTCCATTCCTTTTCATAATTTGAGAGTGAATGGAGAGGAGAAGGAAGTGAAATGGGGAGCCACGCTGCGTTCCTTCAGGCACGCACTGAAAGGACGACCTCATTAGGGGACTATGTTTTTTTTAACACAAAACTTTTTGACCACTAGAGGGCGCCACATTGTTTTTTGATATTTTTGCTAAGTACCGGTGAAGCCCTTTCAAATGATATCAAACACGGTGTATTTATCTTAACATTTATCACATTACCTTTTGTCCGCTAGAGGGCGTCACTTTAAATTTGAGCAACTATTGGAAATACACAAGTTAAGCCCTTTCAAATGATACCAAACACGGCGTATTTATCTCCATTTTTATTTTTAACACATTACTTTTTGTCCGCTAGAGGGCGCCATATCGCGTTTTGTGACACTTCGGTTCTAACGATACCTCATGTGTTGAGTTCCGCTAGGTAGATTAGGAGCTACAAGGAACAAATGAACATACTCACAAACATACATACATACATAGCCTGTCAAAATCATAACCCTCCGTAGTCGGGTAATAATTAAAAAAATATTCTCTTCTTTCTTCTCTTTCTATAATTAATATATTTGTTAATTAAATATATTACATTAATAATATTTAAGTTTCTGTGAAATTGTTACTACGAGTATTTTGGTGAACAATAAAGTTTATTCTACCTATTCTATTACATTTGGTTGTTTTATTTATTAGAATACGTTGCAGCAACCATACTACTATAATATATACAATAAATATAACTATGCTATTGACTGTAGATATTATAATCGATTACTGCATAACAATTAAAAAATTTATGTGAACATAGGTATTTCTTAAAAAAATAATAATAAGAAAAATCAATTAATATAAATTCGTTTTATAAAATTGAAATAACACGTCAACAATTTCCACCTACTAACCTTTATCCTAAGAAACCTTAAGTTACGGAAAATCAAGATCGTTTAGTCGCCGTATTAAGTGCGAGCGAGAAGTATGAATGAAAGTATCGGTGGCGCAGTTAGCCGTCCGCTCGAGCGCTCGGTGCGTAAAATACCTAAATTTGCGTAAAGCCGAAACGTAAAAGGGCTCTTAAGGCTAAAGTGGGAGTTTAATTCGAAACTGACTAGTACCACTGTGACTTTTTCAATATCTAAAAGTACACTTCTGAGTAAATTGTATGTTATAAGTGTGAGAAATCTAATTTATTATTATTTATTTTTTTTTTTTCAGAAATTGGCCGGTTTCCAAGGAAAGCACAGACACTGCAGAATTATAACTGTTTTTTTTATCGGCTTTTTGATTCCGTTAATGGAAATTATAGTAAAATTGTAAACGGCAAAATACATCGGTCAGCAGTTTCGCCAAAATCGCCACATCACAAATTATGGCATAAGAGCTTACAAATTTTAAGAACAATGAAATTTATTGGTGACAGAGCAAGGTTGGTTCCATCTATTTCTAGTTGGATAAAAACAATTCAAGCATTTCAGCAAATAACCAACAAACTACACGGTTTAGGCTTGCGATCTGTACTGCTGCGCAATTTCAACCAAGACCCGCTGGAGAATTTTTTTGGTGCCATACGAGCTCATGGGCAACGAAATGTGATGCCAAATCTGGTATCTTTTGAGGCATCTTATAAAGCCTTATTGGTTAATAATATGGTGTCACCTAAGTCAGTAGGGGCTAACTGCGAGAGTGACGATAGTCATTGCCTAGGTACAGAGCTTAAAATATATTTTAAGTCAAAATATCCCCAGGCCACCTGAACCTACAGAAATTGATTTTAATCATTTAAATATACAATGAAAAACTATAGACGTAGTATTATCGAGTCAAATTCCAAGCGAAATCGAGAAGTGTGCAGCAGTAGCTTATTGTTGTGGCTGGCTAATTAATTTTATGTACAAAAAAATTTCAAAAAATTGCATTGAATGTAAAAAATCATTAGAAGAGGATAGTGAAGAAACATATCTGTTATACTTGAAGTTTATTACTTTCAAAAAAAAATACGAGTAAATGTATTCTTCACTATCCCAGTAAAATTTTCTGGAATGTTTAATAAATATATAAATTATTACAACTGAAATTTTGAAAACGAATTGTGAATCCAAAGAGATAGTTAATTATATAGAATTGGTAACCACCACACTTGTTTCACTCGAATTTATTCAATGCGACCAACATAAACTTAAATTAAAAGAATTTCTTTTAAAAAAAAGCATAATTTTAGTCATTTTCAATTGGTGCAAAGATGTAAGTAATTTGTTATGTGGCAAAAACACAATTTGGGATGAGAATGACCAAATTAAACAATTAGCTCATAATTATTATGTACGCCATAAAAGAGTTAATAAATAAACATTTTCGTGGAAAAAAAAATGTTTTCTTTCATAATATTTTCCTTAACTCAGTGTGTATTTAATAATAGACAGTTTTAATTTCGTTTTGTTAATAAAATACAGCATGTAATAAACAGTAACTACTGGCTATTTTTAAATACACAACTAGTAGGACCTCCAAAAGTAACAATATACATTTGTGTATTTACAGGATGACCTTTTACCGGCGGGAAAATGAAGAGTGATTCTAGACCTCAAATACAACTTTTTCTAGGACCAATACAAAAGTCTATTGGTCCTAGAAAAAGTTGTATTTGAGGTTTATAATCACTCTTTTAATTTTCCCGCCGGTAAGCATGTTAAACATAAAACCGAACATAGCCGACGATGCAACCAACGACGCGTCACAAGCGTAGGTATTATAGTTTACGAGAAATTGAAGTTGTTGCAATCATGACCTGTTTCAATTGTCCCCGGTCTACCCTACTTTAGAATATTTATTTGGCATACAAGTATACATGTTATCAACACAGTGTGTTTTACATTCACACAATAGTAAATTATACATAATAATTAAATACGAATTCTTATTAAAGTATTGTACCATAGTGACCCCAAGGCACAGTTTCAAAACGATTTTTTATCATTTGTCGTTTATTGTCATCTCTGTTAAGAATTAACTTGTTCAATTTTTGTGTAAAAATGCAATGATTTTTTTGATCGTATAATATACATATCATCTCTTAAATTTTCATTACATTTTAAAGCTCTTTTATATTTTTCAATATCCAATCTATTTGTTACCGGTTTTGTAACCCCTTTTGCCTTCTTAAGAGCCCTTTTACGTTTCGGCTTTACGCAAATTTAGGTATTTTACGCACCGAGCGCTCGAGCGGACGGCTAACTGCGCCACCGATACTTTCATTCATACTTCTCGCTCGCACTTAATACGGCGACTAAACGATCTTGACTTTCCGTAACTTAAGGTTTCTTAAGATGAAGGTTAGTAGGTGGAAATTGTTGACGTGTTATTTCAATTTTATAAAACGAATTTATATTAATTGATTTTTCTTATTATTATTTTTTTAAGAAATACCTATGTTCACATAAATTTTTTAATTGTTATGCAGTAATCGATTATAATATCTACAGTCAATAGCATAGTTGTATTAATTGTATATATTATAGTAGTATGGTTGCTGCAACGTATTCTAATAAATAAAACAACCAAATGTAATAGAATAGAATAAACTTTATTGTTCACCAAAATACTCATAGTAACAATTTCACAGAAACTTAAATATTATTAATGTAATATATTTAATTAACAAATATATTAATTATAGAAAGAGAAGAAAGAAGAGAATATTTTTTAATTATTACCCGATTACGGAGGGTTATGATTTTGACTGGCTATGTATGTATGTATGTTTGTGAGTATGTTCATTTGTTCCTTGTAGCTCCTAATCTACCTAGCGGAACTCAACACATGAGGTATCGTTAGAACCGACGTGTCACAAAACGCGATATGGCGCCCTCTAGCGGACAAAAAGTAATGTGTTAAAAAAAAAATGGAGATAAATACGCCGTGTTTGGTATCATTTGAAAGGGCTTAACTTGTGTATTTCCAATATGTTGCTCAAATTTAAAGTGACGCCCTCTAGCGGACAAAAGGTAATGTGATAAATGTTAAGATAAATACACCATGTTTAATATCATTTGAAAGGGCTTCACCGGTACTTAGCAAAAATATCAAAAAACAATGTGGCGCCCTCTAGCGGTCAAAAAGTTTTGTGTTAAAAAAAACATAGTCCCCTAATGAGGTCGTCCTTTCAGTGCGTGCCTGAAGGAACGCAGCGTGGCTCCCCATTTCACTTCCTTCTCCTCTCCATTCACTCTCAAATTATGAAAAGGAATGGAAAGAGTAAAGTTCAACAGCGGCTGCACTCCCTCTCTCACAAAGTGCACCTCTCAAATATACGAGGTCTGCACTTAAATCTCGTTGCAGTCCATCACCACCTGGAGACTGAAAAAACTAGCTCTACTATTCCTTACGGAGACGCAGATCAGAGGTCCGTCCGACGTGTCGTATCTTTCATACCCAGGGTTTACCTTGGAGCACAACTTCAAACCACTCGCGGGCGTATGTATGTATGCCCGGGACGACATCTGCTATCGGCGTCTCCGCAATCTTGAAGACTCCAGGTTCTCAACGCTTTGGGCTTTGGTCGACACGGGCCTAGATAAAATAATCTACGCTTGTGTTTACCGCTCGCATAGTGGAGATCAGGAGACGTCCGGGCTCACACAGCATCTGAGTGAGGCGGCAGATGCGGCTCAGCAGCGGTACCCTTCCGCCTAATTGGTGTTACTGGGGAACTTTAATGCGCACCACCAAGAGTGGCTTTTCCCATACCAGTGCACAGATCATGCTGGTCGTTAGATGCGGAAGCTAGCGCTGGAATTGAATCTCACCCAGCTGGTCCAGGGGGCAATGAGGGTACCTGATGTGGATTCGCACACAGCCAATTGCTTGGACCTTCTGCTGACCACAGATCCAGACCGCTACTCAGTGTCGATATCTTCGCCTTTAGGCAGTTCTGACCACTGTCTGGTTAAATCTGTGTCTATCTATTCCCCGCCCGATCCTAGTCCTAGAGGCACTCGGCGGGTTTGGCGATACAGGTCAGCAGATTGGGATGGCATGCGGTCTTTCTTCGCATGCTATCCTTGGCAGCCCACTTGCTTTTCTTCGATGGATGCATCGTCGTGCGCTGATGCCGTGACGGATGTGTTACGACAGGGAATGGAGTACTACATCCCATTCTCTGACGAAGCAATGTCGGACCAAGCTCAACCTTGGTTTGGCACCGAGTGTTCTCATACCGACACGAAAAAACATGCGGCATACCAAGCTTGGGCCGATGCTCATATGCGCAAAGCCGGCGACGTGACTCTTAAGAAGAAGGCCTTTAACAGGGCTGCCAAGTCCTGCAAAAAGATGTTGAGAAAGTCTCGGTTCGACCACATTAACCGAATAGGGAACAAACTTGCTTCATACCCCGCTGGTAGTAAAGCGTTTTGGTCCCTGGCAAAGTCGGTTGAATCGAACTTCTGCCGTCCCTCACTTCCGCCACTGCTGAGTCCCGATGTGACACTGGCTCACACCGCTGAGGAGAAAGCAAACTTATTTGCTTCTCTTTTTGCGGTATCTTCGCGTCTGGACTCTAGTGACGCGCGACCCCCTGTTTCTCCTGATGGGTGCGTGACGAATATGTCGGATATTCGTATCCATTAGAAGGACGTTCGTAGGGTCTTGAGTAACCTTGACGTGAATAAAGCCAGTGGCCCCGACGAGATACCAGCGGTCGTTCTAAAAACTTGTGCGCCTGAATTGTCTCCGATCTTGACTCGCCTATTTCGCCTCTCATATGAGACTGGAAAAGTGCCGATGGCTTGGAAGCAAGCCAACGTGCAGCCTGTGCCCAAGAAGGGCAGTAGAGCTGACCCGGCAAACTACCGACCCATCTCTGTTACGTCCATCCTCTGTAAGAGTATGGAACGGGTAATTAACAGGAAGCTTCTGGCATACCTGGAAGCTAACGACATCCTCAGCGACCAGCAATACGGCTTTCGTCAAAATCGGTCTACTGGGGACCTTCTAACGTATGCCATTCACATCTGGAGCGAGGCCATTGAGAAGCATGGGGAAGCGCTGGCCGTGTCCCTTGATATCTCGAAGGCCTTCGATAGGGTCTGGCACGAAAGTCTTGTTACTAAACTTCCTTCCTTTGGTCTACCCACTGGTCTGTGTGATTGGATCGCAGACTTCTTGAGGGATCAATCCATCCGAGTGGTAATTGATGGATGCTCGTCCGGTCAAATGGATATTAATACCGGAGTTCCTCAAGGGTCGGTACTCTCATTTTTTTTTTGCTGCACATAAATGACCTACTTAAACCCGGAACTTTTGGGTATGCAGACGACAGCACTGTTGCTGAGAGATATGTGTCTAACGCAACGAGTGGGTCACAGATCCAGTCATTTCGAGAGGCTATGGTTGAACGCTTGAACTCATTCTTAGAGGCAGTCTCAGAATGGGGCGATGCCAATCTGGTCAAGTTCAATGTGACGAAAACCCAGGCGTGTCTTTTCTCCGCTAAACGGAGCCAATTCCACCCGGCTCCATCTTTTCGGGGTGTAACCGTGCCAATTACCGACCACATTGAACTTCTTGGCGTAACGCTATCGTCTACCCTTAATTTCGGCTCCTACATCGAGGCAAAAGCCCAACTAGCTGCCAAAAAATTGGGGATCTTAGCAAAGGTGAGACGGTATTTTACACCGGAACAGATGCTCAACCTCTATCAAGCGCAAGTTCGATCGTGAAATGAAATGAAATGAAATTTATTTATTTGCTAGAATATAGGTACACATAGATATTAACATGTTGAAATATTTTTTAAGACTCACTATATTCGACTTAACAGTCGTGCAAATATTTTAAAGCATGCACAATAGTACAATAATGTCATGAAATTTCATCACTGTCATTAGTCACATTAGTCAAACATAATAAAATTTACAGTCAATAATATTAATTTGGCACATACCATTATAAAATATATTAAAATTTGTGTAGAATTATTTGATTCGTTTCGTTATCGTTTACACTTCGGGGAGTGCGCACTAGACTTACACAATTTAATTCCGCCAAGTCCGTTCCATCATCGGACCACAAGACGTACGGCGTTGCGCCACCGATACATGGTGGACATCCCACCAATACGTACAAAGCGTTTTGGGAGTACATTTATCTATAATATGTATGTTTTTAGAAATATATAAGTATGTTTATCAGTTGTTTAGTACCCATAACACAAGCTCTGCTTAGCTTGGGACTAGACGGCGCTGTGTGATAGTTGTGGAATATTATTATTATTATTCATTATGCGTACAGCTAAGGAATGGAATTCCTTGCCGGAGTCTGTGTTTCCTGATAGCTGTAACCTAGGGGTTTTAAGTCAAGAGTGAATAGATTGCTTCTAGGCAAGCGTGCTCCATCGTCGGCCACATCATCGCTTACCATCAGGTGAGATTGTGGTCAAACGCAAGCCTATCCATTATAAAAAAAAAGATAAATACGTCGTGTTTGGTATCATTTCGAAGGTCTTCACGTAAATATGATTAAGCTCCAAAATTGTTTAAATAGAAATAAAGTAAAAAAACTAAAACCCGACTACGACAAAAAAACGACGCTTAAAAAGAATCAAATAAGACTTTCAGGATGGTGAAAAACAAGAATAGAACAAAAAGAAAAGCCTTAGTCACACGTTATTAAAGTGTTTTGGTTGGTACCTATAATGGATGCAACACCGGAAAGTGCAGAATAATTCGACTTGTATGAGCGTTGCTCCAACATGCATCAGCTTGCACCGATATTGTAGGTATACCCGCACTGTTAACATCGCCACGCAGTTTTGCAGCTTCAGCTACTTCTTCAGCCGCTTGTGTCATTGTTATTTCTGCAGTTTTCTTCCACATTTCTGCTACTGTGTCATGGCATTTGCTGAATAACCGGAAAGGTAAGGTAGGCAAATCCATCGAAGCAGACAGTTCATTTAGATTTGAAAGACCAATGCCAGTTATTATCGCCACCGAAACCGCACCTAAATTGACATTCATGTCAACATTATTTTTGGAAGTTTTTAAATTAAAAAACTTTTTACAAAAAAAAAAACACTAAAACCATCAAAATCATTTTAATTTCGGAAGTCGGTGTTTCTCGATATTGTTTGTTCCTTATTTAACACCGACTTCCGAAATTAAAATGATTTTGATGGTTTTAGTGTTTTTTTTAGTGAAGTCGGTTATTTATTTTTGTAAAAAGTTTTTTATTTCACACTTTTTAGTGGCAATACACTTACAGCCAGAGTACATTTTTCTCATGGCAATTCCAATTAACTCAAACCCTGCTAGGATACAATGTTTTATTATGAAGTTCCCGTGTCTACCTTTCGGCTCCATCATCATCATCAGATCAGTTCAATAGTACCTTATAACCAAAGTGCATCTCATGACAATTCTAATAAGCCCAAACACGGGTAGGATACATTGATTAATTACGGAGTTCCGGTGCCTATCTTCTGGCTCCATCATCATCATCAGGTCACTTCAATGTTACCATTTTGAACATTCAAACCATTCATTTATTTATTTTATCTTATAACTTCGTTCCAAAAAAATACTATTCTATTTTATGTACTATCACTTGCAAAAGTCCATAAGAATTCTTAAAACTTATTCGTTTGACGTTTAGTTTGACTTACGACCTTTTATTTTCAAGTTTCGCCAACAAATGATTGAAATTCACAATTTCATCAACTTATCATAAGTCAAGATGGCCCAGTGGTATAGGCACACAGATTGAAGCGCAAATCAGCGTGCCGCAAGTTCAAATCCCACGCAATTATTGACTTTTTGTAAGTTCTTACCCGATTGGAAGTTATGTATTTGCATTACATATATTAAATTATTCTTTAACTTGTTCACACATTTCTTAGAGTTAGAAAGGTAGATCACAAAAAAACTAAATAAAGAATTAGATTTCTGCGAGGTAGACACGAGTTTTAACTTAACCGAAATGAACTGTCGTTTGGTTGTAGTTGTTGGTTAGTGACGTGAGGTTGACAGTATTGTAATATTCGCAAAATGCAGGCTAATATTAGTATTGAAGTGAGGGCGACTATCATTGGGCTGCATAAAAGTGGTCTTAATAAAACACAAATATCTGAAGAAACCGGACTGAATGTAAGTATAATAGCTATTAATGAATTGTAACTTTATTACAAATTAATCTTCTAATTAAAACGTATGCCATTTATGAATCCATTCATCGTATCTTTATGAGGTTTAAAAGAGAAATACGTAAATCGTTGGGTTTATTGGATTGGTTATTGGATTAATAAATGCAGTTTTATTTTAAAATTATATTCAATAATTATGATTATTAACATTTTATATAATGAAAATGAAGTGAAGTAGGTATAGCTGCCTAATATATATATTTTTTTTATTTTAGAAAAATACTGTAAATCTTTGGCTAAAAAGATATGAGGAAGAAGGTAGCCTTGCTAGTCGAAAGAGAAGTGGGAGATCGAAGCTTATTAGCGAGGCGCAGCGACGACATATGGTGGACGTATACGAAACGAATGGTTTCGCACCAACGAGACATTTTGCGGAATTATATGACACCTCGATGGATACTGTTCGCCGTGCACTTCACGCTGAAGGCGTGCATCACAGAAAACCTGCTAAAAAGCCGTACTTGACAGAGAGGCACAAACAAGAACGATTACGTTTCGCACTAAATATTTAATGTTAACTAAACTAAATGGCCTACCATTTTATTTTAACATATCTGTGATTATTCGTTAACAAACACTGTATTATATTGTGTTTACTTTCGTTTAAAACAGCTATATCTTTTAACTTGTGCCATCGCCTCATCTTAAGAATGCAGTGAACTCGCTATCAATTTTGTTGATAATAATCATGAGTCTATTTCGTTTTTTATTCTTCTACCCGCACTGTTTTAACATAATACTATAGTTCAATTTATTTTTCTCATCTAATTGACGATTATCTTGTGAGAACTAAAGTTCTTTTAACAGAAATTGAGGTTTGGTTTCAATCTTCTTTTCGTCAAGAAAATGAACAATTAAGCTATGACCTCAATACATTCATTGTGACGTTACACAAAAATAAAATGTTTACAAAGTCCAAATCATATATCACTTTTCAATAAATAACTGGATATAAACAATTACCTATATTTTATTTTATTAAAATTTGAATATCCGTTCATTGTTACGTTATTCATATTATGAATGGTCTAAGTGGGTATACTTCCAACAAACAATCTTAGGCGTAACATAGATAACGGTTACAAGATAACTTTTTGTCTAGGTAACAATTCGACGTCACAATTCTCATAAATGTTTAATTTGTAAATATAAAGAATAAACATTTTTATTAAACACGTCTTTTTATTTCCACCTTATAACATCGAAAAGATGTAACAACTAAATAATTGCAAATTACGAATGTGATTCTTCTTGTGGTTAATAGATCACATTCGTAATTTGCAACTATTTAGTGCAAAAAATGCAATAGTATTTTTCATAGAAATAAAAAAAAACAACTATATCAATATAGATTGGGAATTTTCAAAGTAAGAAATAACTGCAACGGACCGACCATGATTTGAACTCGGGTTACGTGATTTGCGAATCCAACACTTAGTTCAAACGGCTACCAGCACATGACGTATTTGCACGAATTTTATCAATGCTACCATATAGCTCAGTGCGACGACAGTTCCTTAGTGTGTGTTATCTGTGGAATGTGGATACTCATACATGCGCACACATACGCACAGAAGTATCGCGCTCGCTCGGTTCGTAGCAATGTAATCTTTAGCGTTCCTATGGACTTTTGCGGCCTTACTGTACATTTTGACAGTACTATTTCAACATCTTCGAAACCCTGAAAAAGACACTCATATCGAAAAAGTTGATAATTTATTGCAGCCGCCATCTTGAATTTACATTTTGACAGTACAATCGGTTTCAACACCCTCGAAAACCACGAAAACGACACCCATGACGAAAAAGTTGATAATTTATTGCAGCCGCCATCTTGAATTTACATTTTGACAGTACAATCGGTTTCAACACCCTCGAAAACCACGAAAACGACACCCATGACGAAAAAGTTGATAATTTCTTGCAGACGCCATCTTGGATTTACATTTTGACAATACTATCGGTTTCAACACCCTTGAAAACCATGAAAACGACCCCCATATCGAAAAAGTTGATAATTTATTGCAGCCGCCATCTTGGATTTACATTTTGACAATACTATCGGTTTCAACACCCTTGAAAACCATGAAAACGACACCCATGACAAAAAATTTAATAATTTTTTGCAGCCGCCATCTTGGATTTATATTTTGACAGTACTATCGGTTTCAACACCCTAGAAAACCATGAAAACGACCCCCATGACGAAAAATTTAATAATTTCTTGCAGCCGCCATCTTGGATTTATATTTTAACAGTACTATCGGTTTCAACATCCTCGAAAAACATGAAAACGACACCCATATCGAAAAAGTTGATAATTTATTGCAGCCGCCATCTTGGATTTACATTTTGACAATACTATCGGTTTCAACACCCTTGAAAACCATGAAAACGACACCCATGACGAAAAATTTAATAATTTTTTGCAGCCGTCATCTTGGATTTATATTTTGACAGTACTATCGGTTTCAACACCCTCGAAAACCATGAAAACGACACCCATGACGAAAAATTTAATAATTTCTTGCAGCCGCCATCTTGGATTTATATTTTAACAGTACTATCGGTTTCAACATCCTCGAAAACCATGAAAACGACACCCATATCGAAAAAGTTGATAATAAATAAAAAATAAATAGTTTCCAAGCCAAAAACATTAAAAAAAAAGTTGATATATATTTATATACCTATATATACACAACGCGCGATAAGGAACTTCGTTCCAATAAGCGACTATCTGGTATACTAATAATGTGTGAACTTTGCACATATTGAATACCGTTAGAAAATAAATACAAAGATCAAAAACGGCGTTCGTAGTTCACACGCACACAACAGCAATGCGGTAGCGTCTACGCGACAATCAGCGCACACAATGATGGTATCGGAACGAAGGCGCGCGGGAAATAAACTGACATAGGTCCGACCTCGACAAGCGCTCGCGCGGTACTAGTCGCGGATGGCTGGCGCAGTGAAATATATAGTATTTTTATTTATTTAATTAGAAAATAATAGTAGCGATTAAAAAAATAAAAATAATACTATATTTTAAGCAAATGTTGATGATTATTTTGGTATAAATTTTACGCCTAAATAATGTAGAACTTTAGAGATATTGGGGCTTGTTTCGAAGCCTTTTCGGTCGATAATTGAATTATGTAGATTTTTTATTTCTTTACACAAAAGGCATATAACCAAAATGTACTTAATAATTTTTGAAGTTAAGGATATTTGACAGCTAATTAATATTATTTTTGGTGGTAGATATTCAGTAGAATCTCCAAATTAGAGCTGCCAAATCATGTCTCCGTGAGTTTTTGCCTAAACATGCATCGGAAGAAAGCTTATTACTAAATAATTAAACAAGTTATCTAAAATCGGTTAAATAGTTAATATAGTAGAGAAAACAAACTATTTTTGACAATAATTGTTATTTCATTTAACGAACGTAAAACATACAATTTCAACGTCGAACACTTGCAATTTCGCGTTTTTTTGTAAAAGGCCTCTTAATGGTTTTTTTCTCTGACTGTATACAATATAATTAGCACGTAAACCAACAAATTCTGAGATCACATCTCCCATTTCGTCTTTGAAATAACCCGGTAATTGCATGTTAGCTTTTGGCATACTATATATATTATTTTCTACGAAATTGCTTGTATCAAAATACATAATATTATTTTTTCATGTCAGCGTAAAAGTCATCAGTTTTTATGTGATAAAGAAGACTATCGGTGTCCGTATAACACAGTTTTATATTATCTTCATAGATCTTTTTCATAACAGAATAATGAAAATTATATAAATGTGTTTTAGATATTTCGAGTATAGAAAATCCAATATAAATGGGGCGATCTAAAATTACTTTTGTTTTATTTAACTGAATAGCCACTAAATTTTTGTCTAAAATTGCAAGCAATTCGAGACGAAAATCGTAAAAGGATTACAAGCTCAATTAACCGCGGTCATAACAAGAAACTTTCTTACAACCAATTATATGTGTTTTTTTCCCTGTGGGTAGTTGTAACAGGTGCATAAATTAAAATTGGCTCTTGTTTTTTAAAATTAATTTAATTATATATAAACAGTTTTTATGAAATATTTTAAAAGTTAACCTTTTGTACCTGCTGGTGTAGCGTTATATTCTCATCATTTTTATTTTTACAATCCACTTGACTTCATTATGGAATCACTGACAAGCACTACCACTGAACTCAAGGAGTTGTTCAATACAAGAATGGCTGACTTCGAGGAGGAGTTGCAAAAGACGCCGCAGTCACCTGTCACGGCCTCTGGCTTGGCAGCGGAGTTCACGATTTTCCAAAAATTCGTCACACAAGCTCTCAACAGTCTTCAGCGGCAGGTGGAGTTGCTTGCGCGTAGTGTCGATCAAATGGAGATGCGTGGCCGAAGAAAGATCCTGCTGCTACATGGAGTTGACGAAGGGAATAAGGAGAACACTTCGAAGGTGGTTACCGAGTTGGTCTGCGGTAAGTTGCAGCTGAGCAACTTCTCTGTTGCTGACATTAGCCGAAGTCACAGGATGGGGCGTGCGGCTGCAAATAAAACCAGGCCTATCCTGTTCAAAGTTAGCAGTCAAGCGGTCCGTGATAGGATTTGGTTTTTGAAAGCCAAATTAAAGGGCTCTGGCATCACTATGTCCGAGTTCCTTACTAAGGCACGGCATGACATTTTCTTGGCTGCGAGGGAGAGATGCGGCGTTTTCAGGAGCTGGACTAAGAGCGGCTGCGTATACGTCCTGGGCTCAGATGATAAGCGGTGCCGTGTTGAGTCCCTCGCCGAGTTAGACAAGATTGCGCCTCTTCAGCCTGTTGGTATTGAGCTCGAAAAGTGCGATCCTAAGGCTGTGCCGGTGCCTGCTGCTGCTGCTGCTGCGAAGACTGCAAGGCTTAAGCGTGCTGCAGTCAGTTCTAAATTGTCACTGTCACTGTCAGTGTCAGTAAACACTTTTTATTTTTGTTTCAAAGGGAAGGCTGTAATCTTTTAAACATATTGCCTAGTTTTACGGTCAATAGAATATTAGTACGTTTCGTTATATGTACATATACCTTTTTTGTCCTATGATGAGTTCCCTGACAGTTCTTGTCTGACAATTATAGTGATGTGACCTAACGAAATTTAATCGATTTTTTACAATAACGAATCAGTTGGCAAAGAAAATGGAATCGGATTACCGATTTTAGATTTATAGATGATAAATGTGAGAGTTTGTGTGTAGATGTTTGTTACTCTTTCACGCAAGAACTAGTCTACTAGTCCAAGATCCCAAAAAAATGACATAACTTCACGTAAATTATCATGCTTGATCATTAAAGCGTCTGTTAAGCAATATGGCCGACGGAATGTGTCTGGGAGTATTGGCGACTTGATTTTAAAAATATTGCTTACAAAATACGTAAAAATCAGCTTTGAGAAAATACGTGAAATTACATCATTTTTTTTGGAGCTTTAAAGCGTCTGTTAAACAATACGGCCGACGGAATGTGTCTGGGAGTATTGGCGACTTGATTTTAAAGATATTGCCTACAAAATACGTAAAAATCAGCTTTGAGAATTTACGTGAGGTAAGTAATAATTTTATGTACCTTGATTACCTGATACCTGAAAATTGGCCGTCTAAGAAAGCTAGCAGGTAGGCATGCGTTCTTAGTACATACTAATAGTACTCAATCGTCCACATTTCGTTCGTCAGAAAATACGTGATGTCTGGCGGTCCTGGGATCTTACTCTATACGGATTTTAAAGAAATTTTACAGTAAACCAAAAAACCTATAAAAAACTAAAAACCTGAAATAACGCGGGCGGAACCGCGGGGGACGGCTAGTGGTAAATAAAATGCAGTCTGTTTAAAATAATTATTTATTTATTATTCACTGTCAGAACTTGACTCTTGATTTGAACTCGTATCCATATCGGAATCGGAATCTTTTCCAACTAACCGCGATGATTAATTATTGGCCCTAATTCGGTCGATCCGTATATATTTATTCCAGTCCTCTGTTATAGTTTTTTGAGTTTTTTCTATTACTTTTTTCCAATTTTCTGCCGTTACATGCGATTACAAGACGGTCGCTCCGATTTTGTCGATTAATGTGTCGTCGAGTAGTGTCAATCTCTATTGGCAGAAGTTCCGTTTAACGCATTACACATTTTTAAGTTCTATACTTTTTTATTTTATTTACTTAATTTATTAACAAGTAATTATAACCACAATAATTTACTTATTAATTTACGAAAGACAATATTTTTTTTATCATTTCATTTTTATTTTTTTTGCCACTTCATTTTTTGGTAATCTAAAGTAGTATGCGTGCCACGGAAAAAAATGAACTGTCAGGGAACTCATCATAGGACAAAAAAGGTATAGCAAGGCATAATTAGCTGAGTTCTCGTATATTATTGTCTTTTCTAAATTTTGTTAAGATTGACATTAAATGTACGGACACTCGCGTAAGAGCGGTTGTATGAAAAACAGTGAAAATGTATGTCGAGATGCATCCGCTTAATGTCTATTTTAATTTTGTTATAAAATTGTAACGCCACCGGCAGGTAAACCAAATTATTTGGTGTATAAATCAATTTTTTATTTATTTTTTATAATATAGGATTTTATTTATATATATATATATTATATATAAATAATATATATATATTTATATATAATAATAATAATAATAATATAAATATATTTATATTTTTATATTTATTTATTTATTTATTTTTTTTTTTTTTTATAAATATATTTTATATTATATTTTTATTTATTTATGTCTTTAGATAACAGCAGCAATAGTGATAGTTTTTTATCTTTAACAAGTGACGATGACAGTTACATGAGTATTCCGTCTCTTGCAGACAGTCTTACAGCGCAGTTTTCTGATGTATCAAACAATTTTAACGTTGTTCATATTAACGCCCAGAGTATTACGGCTCATTTCCACGATATGCTGGCAAGTTTTGACTGTAAAAACATCCATGCTATTCTTATTTCCGAGTCGTGGCTTAAACCCTGCTTACCTTCTACTAGCTACTCTCTTCCTGGCTTTGTGCTGATAAGAAACGATCGAGCCGTTGGTGGTGGTGGCGGTGTTGCCATATATCTCCGTGCTCATATTCCCTTCTCTATTATCAATGTGTCGGCACAACCACCGCCATCAAACGCTGGTGAACATCTCTTTCCTGAAGTCGAATTACACCATTCGAAAGTGCTTCTTGGTGTCTATTACTGTCCTTCTCTACGTATCAATTTCTTCTCATCCTTTGAAAAACTATTAGAAATCCTGATAGCTTCTTACAGTCATAGCATAATCATGGGTGATTTTAATACTTGTCTCTTAAAAAAAGACCACCGCTCTCTTTCTCTAACTAATATTTCAGCTTCTAGTAACCTTTCCATTCTTCCACTTAGTGCTACTCACCATTTTCCAAATTCCACACCTTCGATTCATTTATTCGTCACTTATTCGCAAAGTATATGGAGTCGAAAGATCCTGAATCTAGATATTTCGACTCCATACTCGACGAAACATAAACAAAACGCTTAAATAGGACACCCCATTCATACTAATCACAAAAAACATAACACTTCGAGTTACAATAACATCTTGACGCTCAATGGATTGTTTATTTGAAATTCGAACCCGCGCGGCGGGAGGCCATAAAAAACGTCTCAAGTGGCGGGCAATTTAGATAAGGTTTGCGGCGGAGCGCGGGCAAGCTAGCGGTTAGAAGAGGCGACATGTGTAAAGCAGCCACAAGGGAGAGGGCTCCAGCCTCCCCTACCACCCAGAATCCGAGCAATGGTCGCCCAGAAGAGGCGCCTACGCAAGCAGTGGCAACAGCTGCGCTGCCCCACCTTGAAAACGCAGCTTAACCTTCTCGCGGCAAAGGTAAAGGTCGAGTTGGAGGCCCTAGCCGCCGAGAGTTGGGAGGTCGAGTGGACGCCCCGGGCGAAGTACCTGGGCGTGACCATAGACCAACGGCTTACTATGGGGCCGCATGTCCGCAATGTCGTCACGCAGGGGAGAGTCGTTCGTAACTTACTCAAGGCAGCGCTCTCGTCCCGCCTCCCGGCGCGCGTCAAGCTGGGCATATACAAAGCGTATATTCGCCCAGTACTGACGTACGCCGCCCCAGCCTGGTTCGCCGAGCGGGACGGGGAGAGCCGCGCGAGACGAGCCGCGACAGACTCCGCGCGCAGCAACACCTTGCGTTGCGAAGAGTCGTCGACGCTCCTCGCTATGTGAGGAACGACATCATCGAACGCGACCTCGGGATTGAGAGCCTGGATAAGTTCGTGCGACGCCTCGCGAAGGGAATGTTCGCGCGTGCCGACGACGCCTCAGCTTGGCCACACGTCAAGTACCTGGCGCCCTGGCACGCGGGCCCCCCCGACGCGAGAAGACTCCCCCGCGATCTGATTGCGGGCAGCGAGTCCCCACCTTCACCCCTCCCGGACTGACGCCTGGGTAGGCCGTACCAGTCTACACGCGGCCTACTCAAACAACAAGACTCTACATTCGTACTCGCACCCGATAAACGCCGTGTGCTAAGTTAATATAGGCACGGCGCGAATCGACCATTCACTCGCCACTAAACACACACCGAACACACGCACCGAATGGGTAGCGCAGGCTAACTATTCGGTGCACGTGCACTGAGTAGTGTTACACAATACAATGCCGCTCACACACACACACATAAGTCGTCCCTGCGGTCTGAACCGTAACCGGCTAGCTCTGGAAGCGGGTTAGACGGGGGTCACACTTCCTACTGTGGGTTCGTAGCAAGCCGGCATACTGTCGCTGGTCGTCCCCCGCCGGGCTTCCCCTAGGGGTCTCACCTGGCGGTGACTGACCGCCAGTATGTCGTGAAGAAGCGACGCTGCGAACAACAGCGTCGCGACGCGCCTACAGTACACACATACAAGCAAAACACACATAGAGCCTCGCTCTACATTTCCATGCCGACACTAGGCACCCTAGCGACAAGCCTGTTGTGGCAGGCTTCGGATGGACTCCGCGGTCAGATGGCGAAGCCCTGACACCGCTTGCCGCGCCCCCAGCCGGGGACGCAGCGAAGGCCACGATACGTCCTGGGTTATTCTCGGTTCAGACGTCGGACGGTGCGGACCTCTCTCTTACTTGCTGTTCAGCTCTAGACCTTTACGGACTACCTAAGTTCACGTAAGTTATTTAATATAATAGCTTAATATTATTGCTAATGTTGTTTTGATTCTGTGTATTTGTTATACTGTGACTTATGTCTCTAATTATGTTATTGTTAACTATTGTTTTAATGTGTCTGAAAAATACTATATCTGAGCTTCCGATGTGTTTCTTGGCCGTTCTTCACCTTGAAGACCTAGTTTCCGAACGAGCCAGTAGTTTATTCGAATAATTGACAAGCCTATTTGAAATAAATACTTAATCTTGTCTTTCTGTGCTTTTCTTCATAAAACCCTTTCCTTACACACCAGTCATAGGAACTTTGATACACAGTAAATAACCGTTATCCATCTTGACATTTTATTATGATATATAGGTAGTTATAAATATATATATCAATATATAGTTTTTACCCTTGTTCATTTCTAACATCAGAAGTGGGATAGGCCTCTGGCTTACATAACTGATTTTTAATGCCTTTGTCTTGTTATTTTCATGAACTATAACCGTCGAGTCTACTACCATCAAGAAGATGACACCACGATGTCACCATGCCGTCCCGGAAAACGGAGCTGCAAATGAGCTGTGGATCTTCAATCGAGCTACTGCATCTGCATTGGTAAACTATAGCAAGTACTTTCAGTAGCTAAAAGTCTGTAAGACCTTCGTTAGCATTGCTTTATTTTGTTTTTAAAGATAATGTTGAGTTATAATGTATTATAGATAAACGTAAAGGTGTTCCTAATACGAAGTACTAGGAACCATTCCATTTTGTTTAACAGGAACATGACAGTGTACATGATTTGTACAGTCATAGGTAGAAACTTGTGTAAAACGATTGTGCATAAATGTATATTCGTATAAAGAGGGTAATCCGTATCTAAGATGGTTAAATATTTGAAACCAAATAATAACTTGTCTAAAGTGGTCTCATCGAAATGAGTATTTACATTCGTTTCTCTTAACTTGGAGTATTTCATGAATTACTAAAATGTTTATTTGATTTAAAATGGTCATATACATTTTTACAAAAAGTGTACCTGATTCATAATGTAAACAATGGGTACCCATGTTTTTGCAAGTTTATTAACGTAATACCGTCAATAGTTAAGATAGGTAACGTAGGGTAGTTATTAGTTAGGCAGTGTAGGGTAGTAATTAGTTAGGCAGCGTAGGGTAGTGGTCGGTTAGGTAGCGTAGGGTAGTTGTCAGTTAGGTGGCGTAGAGTAGTTGGTTAGGTAGGAAATCATATTTATATTTTATTGGACTACCATAATATTCATTAGAAATATTTATACTTCAAAACAATGTTAGCCGAATCGGCTGGTTTTCTGTAATATTCTCACGTTTAGAAGAAGCCAGTCTTTGGGCTATGGTTTCTTGGCGTGTCTTGTTTGATAAAATTTTAAAGGGAATAAAATTAGTGTGCTGGTAGTTCAAAGTTGCTTGTTTTAAATAAAATTAAAAGTTGATGTGGAACAATAAAGTAAACAATCTATTTCAAAGTTTCGTGATCATAGATTTTGATATGTCTTAAAACAAATTGAGGTCAGTGGGTCGTCTTAGGGGCGTGAAAACTATTTTACTAAGATATCTTTTAAGAATTGCAAAAGTAACTAATGATAGTTAAGTGTAAATTTTATTTACCCTCAGTTTTAGTCACAAGCTGTGATGGTAACTGATAATATCAAATAAAAGGATAATGCTCAAAAAAAACCCAGGCCCCGGCGCAAACGGTACATATCTCAAATTCTTAGTATAAAATAGTAGTTTCATACTAAAAAAAAATATAGCCAAAAATTCGTTTTTAAACGTAATATTTTGCTAATCCTTTTTTCGTGAAAGTAATTTTTAAATAGAATTATTTAAAGAAAATATGTATATACATATATTTTAACATACTACGCTAACCATTATAATATTCTCAGTGGTTGTTGCAAGGCGGAGAGGCACTAAACTAAACCGGTTGTTTGTTCACACAATACCTTTCCGTCGTCGTCGTTCGCTACAAAAACGAACCAAGAGTCAACTGCTATTTCACTCGCACTTATAGGTTCCCTGTATTCTCGTACCTTATCAAGTTACCGGCCGAGTGTCACTCATTGTGTAGTCTCGCTCACGTCACGTGACCAATGCGCAGTCTTTCGTTATACTTCGTTGAGATCCTGTGCGCTTCATTGTTTATAATCGACTTTTGTGAACTTATAACCCTGCATACTACTTTGGCATTACTTTGGACTTGGATAAGCTTCGCGATTAGTTATTTTTGAACATGAACAGGTGTGTTGTGTGTGATCGGTCGTTATACCGAGGTATTCGAAGACACGTTCTGACACAGCGTTTTTTCGAATCCCGGAGAGACTTCGTTGAACGTATTTTCCAGAATTTGCAACCGCTACAAGAGGTAAGATATATAATTATTTACGTGTACTTATGTAGTATTAAAACAGTCAATATGATAATTATGCACGGGTATTAAACATTATTATCTATGTATATGTACCTACAAATACAATCTGAAAGCAGAGCAGGTGTACCTACTTATTTTTTATTATGAAAAGCAAGGGGTATGTATGTATAGTCATAACATAAATAAACCGGCTCCGTAGCCTGGGTGGTGTGTAACTGCCTCCGACGCACAGGGTCGCGAGTCCGAATCCCACACACATTCGTGTGATGAGCACTTGTGTTTGCCTTGTGTCTGGTTGTTGTTTATCTATATATGTATCTATTTATATATCTGTGTATGTATATCAGCTGTCCGACACCCATAGTACAGACTCTGCCTAGTTTGGGGTCGGATGGCCGTGTGTGAGATGTCCCCACATATTATTATTATTAAACCCCTTACTTTTCATAATAAAACAATAAGTATACCTGCTTTCAGGTTGCATATTGTATAGGTACTCAGATATGTAATAATAATTACATTAAATATAGCTATGAATAAAAAGATAACATAGATAATTGACCGCGGAAAAATATTAATCGCTAGCACCACATCATTGTCGACGTTATTTACTAAAATATTTAATTCTATGTTACAGGTAGCTTTCGATGGATCGAGGTCAATATGCCATCCTTGTTGGCATAGGATCGACCATTCTTTACGTCCTGATCTTGAACCTCCAGCTGCTCTTATCTATCCATCAAGCTGGTGGTGCCGCAATCACAGTTCCAGATTTCACTAGGGCGGCCAACACTTCCCGTCGTTGTATGATGGAGAATTGTGGCAACATGCAACTCCGACAAATGCCTAATTCGATTAAGGTATTTTTACTAAGTTATTACAGATTATACCTTTACAATTATTTATCCCGATATTCCTTCCTTTCGAAAATCCCTAGTATTTTCAACCCCGGGAGGAATGCTGACGCCAATGTCCTTACGTTTCGGCTCTCAGCGGGATCGCAAGCCGAATATCGTTGTTTCGCTTCAACCTGGCAATTCAATTCGGCTGTCCCGCTCTCGCTGTTTTTCGGCGAATGAGCGACGGGAAGATCAGTGCCATCTTGACCGTGATCGAGCGCATACGCAAAGCGACCACCGCGATCGCTCCATTTTTTCTATTCTAAGTATCGCCGCGAATCCTCTGCTCCGGCATTGAGCTGAGCACGAGTGACCCTCATCCGCATACAGACACCCATCAAGCCACCGCCAGCTTAGCATTCAGCCCCAAGAAAGTCCGGAAGTTTTTTTTCCCAACCAGCCCGGCCACGCGGTTCAACGGTTGAAGGTGAGTGATTTTGTTGAGTTGCTGATTCGTTTTTGGCAAGGGTGTCATTCCATTCCATCCATCCGAGGGCTACTATATATTATCGACCAAATAAGCAAAACCGCCACACCAGATATAATAAAAATATTTTATCCATAGAAGATAGTTTTTTAGTTTCTCAAAACTTTCAGTGTCCCACGTATACTCTCAATTCAATGTTTTGATCCTTCAAAGCCCTCATTATTAATTTCGATCTATAAAACTGTCGGTTATTCATCTAAAAATATGGGGATTTTGGATTTACAAACAAAATCACAGCGTGGGCAGTGATCACTTGAAGCATACTTTGGCTACGCGGGCCTTTTAAATTAATGTTACCATTTTAAAAACCTAGCAAATACATAAACAATTTCTTAACCTAGCAACTGCAGTTACTTGCATTTTTTTGCATTGGTTATCAATTGGTCGGTGTAAGATGCTAGGTTTCAGATTAGTTTTTTTATGCTTATTTCAAAAAAATTGTGTAGTTGGGCTGTTCCTTTATACAAAGTTTCATGCGTCTGAACGAATTTTCGAAACATTTTTTCCAGTCCTCCGCAGACACCTCTTCCACGGTCTTCTCAAACGTTGCTAGCGCGTCTTTCGGCGATGAAAACTGTGTCCGTTTCAGCTATTTTTTTTTATTTTAGGGAATAAAAAGAAGTCACACGGTGCCAGATCAGGACTATAAGGAGGGTGCCCCAAGACTGACCGGTGTGGTGTCCAGGAAGTCTCTTGTTTTGAGCGCTGAGTGCGCGGACGCGTTGTCATGGTGAATCAGTACCCCGCGGAGCCCGGTGTTCGGTCGCTTGTTGCTCATTGCAGACAAATCTTCTGGCAGGCATTTTGTGGTATACCATTCGGCGTTACTTTTGCAGGCATTGGTTCGTTTTGAAATAGCCAAACTGTCGACTGACGCTTTGTATTTGGATCGTATTGATAAATACAGGATTCGTCATCTGTCACAATGTCGTAAACGCGCCGAGACGAGCCTGTTTCAAATTTTTTAATCACAGCACCACTCCACACGGGCCTACTTCTGAGCTTCGGTGAGGTTGTGCGGCACCCAGCGGCAAACTATCATCCTCACGCGAGGGTGCTTATGTAGGATCTTGTGAACGCTTCCCGAACCATTCTGCAGTGTATGCTACGATACGAATCTCTTTGTATGTAATTCGCCTGTTTTCTTGGATTACATTTTTTAATACCAGCACACTTTCTTCCATAATAGCCGTCGTAGGACGATCACCCTTTGTTCATCCTCCAAAGCACGGAGACCGCGCTTGAACTCACTATACCTGCGATAGATGGATGCTTTAAAAGGTCCTTCATCCATAAAAGCAATTCGAAGTCGATCAAATGATTGCCCGGGTGACACCACAGTGTGGACCACCCGGAGGACACGGTGGAGGTTACGGTAGATGTGTGCCCCACTTGGGCAGAGCACCTCCATGTCCTCATGGGGGCGATCGGTGGCAACGAGCTGACGTGCCGGCCCTTGGTGTACCAATCCACAACGACAGATCGTTGCCTCGTGGCGAGGAGTGGCAAGAGGTCGCTTCCTTCTGCGAAGCAGTAATGTTAGCAAAGGAGGAGGCCACACGTGAACGCCTGAGGGAACGGCCCTCATGCCCCAGCCGCCAGGATCCCTATTCCGATTTCTAGCCTCCGTAGGCGCGGGCTTGCAGACGACGAGCAATGGGTAGCTCGCCGTCTGACCGTCCGGTAGCTATTCGGACCGAGCCCAAGTCGTTGACGGCGCGTACCGTTCCACACGCGCCTCAAACAGATGTCAGCAAACCGTAGGGGCCCAGCTGGATCGAAGCCTGCCTGGGCTCAAGGGTTGGTTTCTGAAAGGAACAGGAGTGGGTTGGTGGTTTGGCAAAAGTCTGACACACCCTCTCGCTCCACCCAAGTGCGGGAGATGTCACCGGATGTTTTTCCCACCTAAAAAAAAAAATTGGTACAGGGTGCAAAGGTGATGTGCACTTCGATTATTTCGTTTTCGTTTTAGAAAAAATTTAACACTCGTTCATTGCCTTCAATTAATAACTCTGCAAGAGTTATAAAAGAAAGCAAAAAAGAAGGTCTAAAATTACTTTCACTGATGCCCTGCACTGATGCATGCACTGATGGTTAGAAGAGAGTTTTGGCTACTCCTACCGACTAATAAATAATCATATTTCTTTAGATCTAGCTATTTAAAATTTGATTAAAAATATACTTTATTATTTTGATGGTTTCTTTGATTTTAATTATGATTCTTACTAGGTTTATGAAATAGCAGTAGTATTTATTTTATAATTCATTGTGATTTTTGTCTAGATAAAAACTTAGTAAAGTACGTTGCTAGGTTTTGATATTGTTTCAATAACATACTTTGACTTCATAAAACAATTTATTCCTTAGTAACTGCTCTCTTACACGCAATAAACAAAATAGAGAAAATATTAGTACTGTTTCTTAAAGCCAACAATATACCGCACATTTTGAAATTACTCCCAACAAGCTAAGTAGTTTTGAAATGGCATGCCTTAAAATAGACAAGTCATTTTTTTGCTCTCCTGTAAAATTTGCTTTGAACCACTTGCTAGGTTTTGATTTGCACAGCCGAGATATTGAGCGGCATTTTATCTTAAGAGCCAAGCGCCCAAGCGGTGCCATAAAACATTGACTTTCTGAAGCTTACTCCTCAGTAACGGCTAGGTCAATGGTTTGAAAAAAATATATGTTTATTATAGATTCATGAACAACATTATGTCTATGTTTATGTCTGAGTATGGTTTCCGCACTTAGTCCTATGCGGACCATTGTACGTGGGCCATAGCGGCCATAACCTTGGGTGGGCTTATTCCAACCAGCCCACCTCTCTCCAAAAGCAGATTAGGCCTCTCAGGTTTTTCAGGACATCTATAAGGGAATTCGGGGATCCTATGGTTCGTGTGCGTATTTCAGTGACCCCTGTGCAGTCTAGGAGCACATGTGCAACTGTCTCCTCCCCCTCCAAGCATGCTCTGCACAGGGGACTGTCTGTGATGCCTATTGTGTGGAGGTGCTTATTCAGTGTGCAGTACCCGGTGATGGTCCCCGTCACCAGGCGCAGGCCGCCTCTGTTCAAACTTAAAAGTTTTATGGTGAGGACTTTATTTAGGTGTGGTAGGGCCTCCTTGGCCTGCCTGCATCCCGATGTCGAGGACCACCAGCGTTCCGCTTGTATCTGTGTGTGTTCTCGTAGCCAACCACGCAGCTGACCAAAGGGGACCGGCACAATTGGTTCGGGCCCGAAGACCACCGCTCCAGATCCCCTCCTGGCCAGTTCATCCGCCGCGCCGATGCCCAGCGAACCGCTATGTCCCTTAATCCACTGTAGTGTCACCGTGTTCCGCTTTGGCACCGTGACTCTTTCCAGTGCAGAGTGGCATTCTTGTATAATTCTCGAGGTGGTAAAATCTTTGTCTAAGGATTGTAGGACTGAGACACTACCGGAGAGTATCCGAATGTGTGTGTCCTTTACGTCTCTAATTTCTATGGCGTGGGCCGCTAGGATTATGCCAACACATTCCGCCTGATAGACGGTGTTGAATTTTCCCAGCGTTCTGGATATTCTGATATTGAGGTCATTGGAGAACACTCCAACGCCCGTGCCAGTGTCTGTCTTTGATCCGTCCGTGTAGACTCTCAGTTCAGCTGGGCCTGAGTAGTCGTGTGCTTCCTCTGTTAATTGAATATTGAAATGCTTTTGGAAATGATACGCCTTTGGAGCTTCATGAACAACATTATAAACATTTGATTTTTTCGTGCGATTAATACTTTTGTCTAAAAAAATATTTTACGAATTTCGGAACTTTTCCCTACTCCTTCGAAACGGCTTGGATCTTTAGAAATATTTTTACACAGAAAAATTGGTGGTTAAATATTCTTCAAAGTGAACATCGTTTACGTAAATCAATCAATATTTACTAAATAAAATTATCAATATTGAGATTGAGTATATATAAAAGTCTGTGCGGGCGCAGGCGGCCAGTCATGCGTTAGCATTCAGACGGGGAGGCTGTGTCGCTCGGCGCTCCGTTCGTGTATGTGTTGGCGCAAATGTTTACGAAGATTTTGTATTAGTGTGAGTTCATAGGCTAGCACGCTTGCAGAGGACCCAATATGATACGACATATAGATTTCGGGTGGCAAATAGTCGCTCCGTGCCGTGTAACTTACCGCGTCAGAAGGTATTCACGGCTTGATCAGAATATACTGTATAGCTTATGATAATAATCATATCGATTATCATATGTAATCTACTGAAATCTACTATATTGAAATTAAAGTAAAGAAAATTTTTAACCGCCTTCTAAACAAGAAAAAGATTCTCAGGTTGTCTGATTTATTTGTATCTTGTTCAGCGATACCTTCGCTAAATATTGACCGATTTTAATGATTCTTTTTAGGGTTCTGTACCTCAAAAAGAAAAACTTGAACCCTTATTAGATCACGTTGTTGTCCGTCTATCCGTCTGTCGGTCTGTCAGTCCGTCTGTCAAACCCTTTTATCTCGGGAACTAGCAGTGGTATCGAGTTGAAATTATTACCATACTCAGGTCTCGTATTCAGGTCTGCGATCCCTTGAAGCTGTGAAAAAAATCGAACATTTAAGTTAACGAAAACAAAAAAAAATGATGCGGCCCTTTAGGTCGCATAAAACGTGTATTTCGACACTCAAGAGAACCAAAATTTCATAAAATTCCTAAAATTTGGTATGAAACAAGGTCTTACAGCACAAGTAGAGATAAAAATCTAAAAACTGTAAACTTGTAGTTTCGTCACAAAAAAAAAACTTTTTGGCGGTTCGGAAAAATTTTCGAAACCCAATTTGAGAATTATTTATTAAACTGTTTTTATAAGTAAGTTTGTACAGAACCCTCAGTGCGCGAGTCCAACTCGTGCTTGCCCGGTTCTTTTTTGTTTCGGAGGATTTCTCTGATCTAGAACTTTGGAGATAGACCATATGGAAGACTTTATATGGACTTGCCTGTTGATCTGATGGTTACTGGCTCTGACTGCTATGCCGGAGGTAGTGGATTCGATACCCACTCATTTTAAGGGTCTATTGAAACATAGTAAGTAAATGTATTCTGTGAACCGCATTAAGATTTTCACACCAAAATAGAAAAAAAAAACAATAAATTTTGGGGGTCCCCATACTTAGAACTGAATTTTTTTTTTTTTTTCATAAAACCTATACGTCTTTATGTATATCTATGGATAGGTCTTCAAAAATGATGATTTAATATAATTTTTTTCTAAACTGAATAGTTTGAGCGAGAGACACTTCCAAAGTGGTAAAATGTGTGTCCCCCCCTGTAACTTCTAAAATAAGAGAATGATAAAACTAAAAAAAAAAAAATGATGTACATTACCATGCGGCCATGCAAACCGCTAACGAAAATTGGTTTGAACGAGATCTAGTAAGTAGCTTTTTTTAGTACGTCATAAATCTAAAAAAATAAACTATTATTAAAACATCGATCAAAGTTACAACGAACTACAAGAACTTTTATATTATGTTACTTGCTGCTACGGTACCCTTCATGGGCGAGTTCGACTCGCACTTTTTTTTTTGGTTTTCGTTAACTTAGACGTTTGGTTTTTTCACAGCATCATGGAACCGCAGACCTGAGTATATGGCTTTAATTTCAACTCTATAAATCCATGGGTTCCCGAAATAAAGGGAGACAGATAAACAGACGGGAACATAATGATCCTATAATATAAAAGTTCCGTTTTTTACTTTTGAGGTACGGAACCCTAAACATTACAGCAAATCTTTTGGGATTGTTGTAATTGCATGTCTGTTTATTGTTTCACCATTTCATAACATAAGATCACGCCAGATCGCTTTGAAGGGGCCACATACTCGTATGTGTAAAATTCACACTATTATAGTGGTATTTCACCAATTATGTTCATATTCAATTTTTTTTTCCACAACTATCACACAACGCCGTCTAGTCCCAAGCTAAGCAGAGCTTGTGTTATGGGTACTAGACAACTGATAAACAAACTTATATATTTCTAAATACATACATATTATAGATAAATTACACCCAGACTCAGAACAAATGATCATGCTCATCACATAAACATTTGATCTGGGTGGGAATCGAACCCACGACCTGCAGCATAGCAGTCAGGGCCACTAACCACTAGACCAACAAGCCAGTCAAAAATTTCAAGGCAAGTCAATGATTTAATTTTTTTAAATCGTTCCATTTGTTTTTGAGCTTATTCGTTACAAACAACAGAATTTAAAAAAAAAAACTGATTTTTACCTCATTATAGTTATAGAAAAATCAGATATAACATTTATCACAAATTGTATTTTGAATTACTTTTGTAATATACACTTTATGTAATGAAATAATCGAAAAACAGCAGTATTTTAATGAATTTAGTATGTAAAACCTGTTGTTGTTTTTGTTGTATTGTTTCTTTTTTAACCGACTTCTAAAAAAGGAGGAGGTTCTCAATTCGGATGTTTGTATTTTTTTTTTTTTTTTTTATGTATGTTCGCGCATAACTTCGTCACTTGCCAACCGATTTGAAAAATTCTTTTTTTGTTGGAAAGGGTATACTTCCCAAATGGTCCTATAGTCACCAAGTCGGGATCTGATGATGGAATCTTGGCGAAATCGAGGGAACTCCTCAAATATTAAAGGCAACCATATAGTTCTTTTGGTATTTTTATCAAAGACTTAAGCATTTATAGTCAAAACATGACATTTGATGAAGTGGAACTGGTGAAGACGACCAGAAATGGCCAACGGAAGTTCATAGTCACACCGATCTCTCAATGAACATAGTTACAAATAAATGAATAGTTCTGAATAGGTATGTTGAAAATGGTATCATCGATGTGACCTGATGATGATGATGGAGCTGGAAGATAGGTACCGGAACTCCGAAATTAATCAATGTATCCTAGCCGTGTTTGGGCTTATTACAATTGTCATGAGATGCACTTTGGCTATAAGGTACTATCGAACTGATCTGATGATGATGATGGAGCCGGAAGATAGGCACCGGAACTCCGTAATTAATCAATGTATCCTAGCCGTGTTTAGGCTTATTAGAATTGTCATGAGATGCACTTTGGCCATAAGGTACTATCGAATTGATCTGATGATGATGATGGAGCCGGAAGGTAGACACGGGAACTTCATAATAAAACAATGTATCCTAGCAGGGTTTGAGTTAATTGGAATTGTCATGAGAAAAAGGTACTCTGGCTGCAACTAAAAAGTGTGAAATAAAAAACTTTTTACAAAAAAAATAAAACCGACTTACTAAAAAAAACACTAAAACTATCAAAATAACTTTAATTTCGGAAGTCGGTGTTAAATAACGAAGAGGCAAAACTATTACAGAAACACCGACTTCCGAAATTAAAGTTATTTTGATAGTTTTAGTGTTTTTTTTAGTAAGTCGGTTTTATTTTTTTTGTAAAAAGTTTTTTATTGTATTTTCAGATGTACCTGTGTAACTTTCCAAATCCTGAAACATTTGCAGAAAAGTTCCAAGTTTGGGTGAAGAGTGTTGGAGGTGATATTACAAGTTTGGACAATGCTACTGTCCAAAACACTCAAAGAATTTCCTGTTGGCACTATGAGATACAGTTTCTGTATCCAAATAATAGAGTTGGCAAATTGGCTGTTCCCACCTTGAGTTTACCTACAGGAAATAGTACAGGTACCTATTTAACCAAATATTATAAATAACTTCTGAAAGTCCACCCCACACAGTCCAGTCCACTCCTGTCCTATAAAGGTTAACCTTTCAATCGTGAGCATTAGAGACACAATGGAAAGACAATAGGTGTGCGAACACCAGCGTTTGCTTGGGGTTTAATGAATAAAAACGTGTCTGTTGCTTATTATGTTTTAATAACCACAAATTGTTCGTTATGGTAGCCCATATGCCCATGCCTCTACTTTGACCAATTTATTGTTTCACCTTGGCTCTCAAAAGAGTGTAGGAAAATATTGTGAGAAAACTGTGAAATCCACCAACCTATGCTAGACCTGAATGGTTGATTGCAGCCTACTGTCTCTAATCTGACAACTGATCTGTACTCACCATTAAAGATGTTCCACCTATGTTCTAGCAGTAGTACCATAATCTTTTAATATTGAATTTCAGTACCTACATAATTTTTTATGACAATCTCAGTCTTTGCTTTTCAATACCAATAACAATTTCGTTGATTCCAGATAGCTCACTATCTACTCCAATCTAAAGAAGCTCCATTATTGAATCCTGTTCAATGCTCTACAACAATAGGAACTGTTGAACATCCTCTCAGTGGTATGTAACTAATTGTAATTGTCTACACTGCTACGCTAATATTATAATAATAAAAATAATAATAATTTATTCACCAAAAAAGTTACACACAATATTACAACATTAGAAAAAGAAAAATGAACAAAAGACAAGTGGCTTACATTTGTAATATACTTGGGACTATCTGTATCCGAACTAGGCGGTAGCCTGTATCTCGGATTACATTTTGACCCCTTTAGATTATTTGAACAATTTTAGTAGCCATTTTTTAATATTTCTACCCAATAAAAACAGTTTAGTATTTGTGTAAGAGTGTGTCTGGTGTCTACGAGTATGTGTTTGCATGTTGCAACCGATGACCATGTCTATTTTGTGGAGAGAAGTTAAGAAGATAAAGTGACTGGCAAACTAGTACTCTATTTAGGAATGTTCAAAATCGCTTCTGTTTCATCATAAGAAAGTCCCTGTAGATAGTTTTGAATCTTCATTTTGCACTGGATCCAAGTTAGTGGATAAATGTTAATTATATTATTGATTTTGTCATAAAGGTGGGGACCAAGGAAAATGAAAAATCTCTTAATGAAGGATGTTTTGACGACATATGTACGCTTACAAACTGTACGATTTCTACGTTTAAGTAGAGTGTTTGTGTCATATGAAAGATCACCGTGTTGTTTGAGGAGTATGCTCAGAATAAAAAGTTGGCGAACTGTAAGAACTTTGCATAGCTGATAGAGTTGCTTGGTGGGATATAAAATGGGCCGAGAAGTTATAGTTTTTAAAACAGCTCGTTGTGCTATTTCCACTTTTTTAAGAGTGGTTTTTGGTGCGCCACCCCATGACGAGATGCAGTATGTAATAATCGACTGGCAAATCACAAAATAGACCTGCTTAAGCAATTTAGCATCAGCAGCATGCCTAAGTTTTTTAAAAACATATATTATTTTTCGTACCCGAGCACTTAATTGTTTAATGTGCTCCTTGAAGCTAAGGTTGCTATCAATATTTACACCCAGATACCTAATCGTTTTGACGCGCTCCAGAGACGGACATGAGCAGTCCACTCCATCCAAGCATTCATGGGATATGATGCGAAATTCGTTTTTGGCTTTATCGAGGTTGCGTATACTAAACGCTAAATATTTAGTTTTTTCGACATTTAATGTTAGGATATTGACCCTAAGCCATTTTTTAACTATGTTGAATCCCTCTTGGGCAGCACGGAAAGCCTCATCCCAAGTATCGGCGGAGAATAGGAGGGCAGTGTCATCTGCATAAGAGATAAGTTCGCCTCGGGGTAGGTGAAGGTTAGTGAGGTCATTGATGTAAACGAGGAATAGGGTCGGTCCCAAAATACTACCCTGAGGTACACCATACTCGATTGCATGGTCACTGCTCGTGTATTGACCTATTCGGACACACTGCTTTCGTCCAGCCAGATAGCTTTGGAACAGATCCAGTTGCGTACCTCTGATTCCTAGTCTCTCAAGCTTGTCCAACAGTATAGGAACCGAAATAGTGTCAAAAGCCTTGCTTAGGTCGAGAAAGATTGACAGACATTTTTTTCCCATATCTAGGTTGGTAGCTATATAATTAGTAAGATTATGCACTGCTCCTTCAGTAGATTTACCCTTCCTAAAGCCATACTGTTTGTCAGAAAATAAATGGTGCTTTTCGAGATAATTTATCAGCCTTACATTAATAACTTTCTCTAAGATTTTTGACAGTGCAGGTAGTATAGATATTGGTCTGTAATTAGATAAGTTATTTTTATGTCCTCCTTTGTGAATAGGGCGCAAAACTGATTTTTTTAGATTACTGGGAAATATACCGCTTTCAAGACAGAGGTTAAGGATGTGTGTGAGAGGAGGAACTAGAATATGTTTGTTATTTTTTAGCAATTGATTGGAGATTTTGTCCCATCCAACTGCAGAATCTACTTTGAGTCCCACTATAAGCCGTTCTATTTCTAATTCGTTCACACTAGACATCACAAATGAGTTCATCTGAGAAGATCTGATATTAGTTTTTGGGCTAGCGCTGGGATGATCAAGTGTTGGATTATGGTGCGTTTGGATACATGCATTTGCCAAGTTCATACCTACAGTCGCAAAATATTTATTGACATCGTTTACCGATAATTCAGGAGTAGATCGTAGTTTGAGAAGTTGATCTGAATGATTGACTTCTTTAGTTGTATTAGTGATAGTTTTAATGGATTTCCAAAGGGTTTTGGGGTCGTCTCTAACTTTTTCAATAAGGGATCTGTCATAATCCATTCTAACTCTTTTCAGTATTTTGTTGAAGTAGTTTCTGTATCGGACATATGTTATTTTTAAGGTCTCATTATTTGGTGACAATTTAGACTTTTTGTGTAGCATATCTCTGTTCTTCATACATCGAAGTAATCCCTGTGTGATCCAAGGCTTAATAATTTTTTTGCGTCGAGATAAAGTCACTAGTTTATTGTTGCTCTCTAAAGCGTCTTGTAAGTTTTTTACAAGGTAGCACAGCGAATATTCAGGATCTTGAGATTCATATATGGGATCAAAGTTTATAGATGATACAGCCAGTTGCAAGGATTCAGAGTCAATTTTGGTAATAGAGGTGGTAGAAAAATGACGTGGCTGCTTGTAATTGATGCACGTTAATACCGGAAAATGATCCGTTACATATGTTTTGGGGATAATTGTGATAGTTGGATATTTCGTTTTTAGTAGCACGTGGTCAAGACATGTTCCAGAAACTTCACGAGTGACTTCTGTGTGAGCCGGTAAGAGTCCATGAGAGGCTGCTAGAGTAAGATATCTTTCGCCAGGATATTCTATTTTTGAACAATTTATGGGAATGTTTATATCCCCAATCATCATAACGGTTTCGTAATGTCCGAAATAAGTAAAGTATCGTTGTCCCTATGTATATAAAGACATGTCCAAAATACTTTTTTTTCTTTTTCATTGTTTACTTTGTTTAATTGATATCAATTATCAAATATCAATTAAAATCATTTTTTTTTTTTTTTTTAATTAAATATTTACTTCAAATATTTTTGAACAAAGTAAATAATGAAATAATAAAAAAAATATATTTTGGAAATGTCTTTATATACGTAGGGGCCATCAATATTATTTGTTTTTTTTTTGTTTGTAGAATAATTGTTGGATTGATTCTCGATTTTGTTGTAAAATAATTCAAAAGTTATATGAACACAAGGTGGCATCTCAACCTAAGTGCTTGGATTGACAGGCCAAAGGGCTTTCTGAAAAAGATGTCATGGTCCTGAAACGCAAAGGGCAACTGTTTGAATTTAATCAATAAAAGTCTGACACAACCTCTTGCACTTCCCTAGAACAGAAGAAGTCACTGGATTATATTATTCCATGATTAAAAAAACGTACCTAGGATACCTAATCATGGGTGAATCCTTACTTCCTTACTAATCCTTACTAATATTATAAAAGCGAAAGTGAGTTTGTTTGTTTGTTTGTTACGTCTTCACGCCTAAATGGGAAAACCGATTTTGATGAATTTTGGTACAGAGATAGTTGGGACCCTTTTTTTTATGGTGGGAAAAATCATGCATTGACATCCCCCGCCCTTGGGCGGAGCGGGAGATAGTGTCAGACTCTTACTGACTAAAAGACCCACCGCGTTCCTACTAGCCTTCATACCGGGGCTCGAGCGCCCTTTCGGATAACCTTGGCCCCAGTAGGCTTCGACCCGGCTGGGTCCCTGCTGTTGCTGACAACTCCTTGAGGCGCGCGGGAACAGTGCGCGCCGTCGACGACTTGGGCTTGGTCCGGACAGTTACTGGACGTCCGGACAGTGAGCTACCCATTGCTCACCGTCCGCAAGCCCGCGCCTACGTTGGCCGGAAATCGGGATCAGAATCCCGGCGGCGGCGGCGGCGATAACGCCGTTGCCTGATGCGTTCGGCCTCCTCCTTTGAAAGAAAGAAAGAAGAAGAAAGAAAGAAAACACGTTTATTTGGCACATAAAATACACAATGAAATAACAATTATGGAAACACATAATTTTAAAAAATACATACACATTGTGTGTCTCACGGCTGCGCCAAATAGGTCCAGTTCAGCATAGTGCCAGGCCACTAAATTCAATATGCTTGTCCCGAATAGCATCACTACATTAACTGTCATACCTACTTGCTCTAAATATTTTGACATTTTAACTACTTTACAGGTTTTATATAAAATTTTAAGTTTTAAATTTGATTAAGAAAGAAACAAGGATCAGTTAATTAATTATATAAACACTTTCTAACAAATTAAGATTACTATGATTTATATAACCAATACACTACACATAAGCACTGACAAGAAGGTAGTTATGTTCCCAACCTAACGCTGAGGTAGCGTCTAGACGCTGACTTGACACCTAGGCGTACGTGACAGGATGTGTGTCGCGACCGCGGGTGGCCGACCACCAGCCTATGGATAAGTTTTGCGATGTACTAGAATTAATATAGGCTAAGTTAGTCTTACATGAACTTCTGTAAAGCTCGGGTCGTAATAAACTCTTACTTCCACGCAAACACCGTTTCATTTGCGCTCCCGAAATCTAACTGGCGCAGCCGGTAGGATTGTCGCAAACTGTTTCCGCCGCGAAAAGTCAAGTGTGAAAACCTGTGAAATACAATAAAACACGTGGACTGTGTTTCGCGAGTGGTTACTGATTATATATAGAGTCGTCGTGCTTAAAATCAGTGAGGCATTCTATATTGGGCAATCTTCGAACCAAATAAATAAGTTTAGATAACGCGCAAATTAAGTGAGTGAGCAGAGATGGTGGAAATATATCAAGCGGTTGGCATGTGAGTAACCTTCTACATCCTTCCTCATTCCCTACATTCAAAATTGTGATTAGACGTAATTAGCATTTTAGTAGTTTAATTTACTTAGTTTATATATTAAAAAAAAAAAAAAAAAAAAAATTATGTTTCTGTCTATTCTTGTTAACTCTATGGTGTGATTTAACATATGAATTGAGGTTTATTTTACTTTTTTTATAATTTAATTGCATTGTTAGTTTTAATTTTTATCTAAAATGAATCAAGGTCAAATTCCTTTAACCGCGACGGCGGCCGCGGCGACCCCTTCGGTTCGTTCTGAAACACCGTTTCCAATGCAATCGTCAGACACCTTGATACCTCAAGATATTTTAAAATTAATCCCCGAATTTAGTGGTGAAACTAATATACTTAGTTTATTTTTACGGAAGTGCGAATATGTCATTGGAAAATATCAAGGGACTTCAGAGCGAAACGAATTTTTAATGCAAAATATTACAAGTAAATTAAAGGGTAAGGCAGCGGCTCTTTTAAGTGAAAGAGGCGACCTTGAAACTTATTCTGAATTCAAATCTTTGATGATCCAACATTTTGGTGATCCCAGGAGTGAGGAATGCGTGGCAATTGAGCTCGAGACTCTAAAAATTAAAACAAATGAATCATATTTAGAATTTTGCAGCCGTATCCAAGACATTCGCGCCGTATTAATATCCAAGGTTAATCAGAACGGTTCCGCTATGCTAAGAGAAGCTAAAAAAATTATCTACAATAATACTTCTCTTAACGTTTTTATGTACAATTTACCAGAACACATGGTACGGATTGTTAGAATTAAAAATCCTAGCACCTTGGAAGAAGCCTTACAATTCGTTCTTGAAGAGGTTAACTTCCAGGAACAATACAATTTACGCAGCAAAATGTTACAACACCGACCACAAGGTCATCAGTTATTACCATCATCTGAAAAAGGCGCTATTTTAAGTTCTAACAATTCGAAACCTACGGTTGCAGCGCCTCAGTTGCAACATAATTACTACAGGCCTTTTACAAATCAACCTCAATTTAAATTCGGCATACCTAACCAAGTTTTTGTACGTCCAAATATGCCGAATCAACAAATAGGTTTTCGACCACAATTGCCACAACTCGGGAATAAACAACCACAACAATTCGGTTATAGACCCCAAGCAGCACAATTTGGTTATGGACCCCAAGCAATACAATTTGGTTATAGACCTCAAGTAGGACAATTCGGCTATAGAGTTCCACAACCTCCGGGCTACCGTCCCCCTAGCAATTTATCAGGCGATCGTGATGTGACAATGAGAACGGCTCCAGCACCTGTTAAGCAACCACAAAATTTTCCTATAAACGAGCTTTATACCAGTAATGAACAGTACTATTATGACCCCAATTACAATGATTATGGTATATGTTATGCGGGATACTGTGACTATGACTATACAAATATGTACATTAATAACGATTGCGGGGACCAGAACCTAAATTCTGAAATTCCTAAAGCTATTGAAAAAGTTGATGATTCGGATTCAACCAAAAACAAAGTAGACTCGAAAGATGTCCCAAATTTTCAAATAAATTTGGTTTGTGTTCGCCCGAAATGATAGAACTTAAGTTTGACGCTAATCTTAAACATCCTTATATAACCATTCCCGACATAAACGGTAAATTTATGTTGGATACAGGAAGCACTAGATCTTTCATAAGCCCAAGGAAAGTTGATGAATACTTCCCACAGTCAAAATTCTACGAACCATTTACAGTTACAAGTACACATGCTACTAGTGAACATAATGAAGTAGCTAACGTCCCTCTTTTTGCAATTTTTAAAGTAAACGGTTATCATAAGTTTTATATTTATGACGTGGATAATAGATATGACGGATTGATAGGAATGGATCTTATGTCTCAACTTAATGCTAGTATATGTTTCAAGAATAAAATTTTAAAGATAAGCGACATTAATATTCCTATAATTTATAACACTGACCATGAACTTAAACTTGAACCTCGCACAGAACATAAGGTGAAGCTACCCGTAAATAAGAAAGACGGCTATGCCATATTAGATTACACGCAGTTTCACGAAAGTGTTAGAATGCCAGCTGCAATTGTAAAGTGTGAAAATTACCTTGCCTCCACTATAATTCAGAACGCAACTGAATTTGAGGTAAGGCTAACTATAACTGCTCCATTCAAAGTCACCAACTTCTCCGAAGACTGTATAGTAAATAACACAACTGGGTTAACTGACATCGACATTGACTCGTTACTGACAGCCAACTTACAGAAATTGAGACTTGATCATCTTAACCAAGAAGAACATGAACTAATTAGTAAATTATGCTACGAGTATAAGGACATATTTTACTGTGAAGACTTGCCTTTGACTTTTACAAATCAAGTAAAGCATCACATACGGACTACTAATGAAGATCCAATCTATATTAAACCTTATAGGCAAGCTCCAGCACAGGCCGAAGAAATCAAACGACAGGTCGAAAAACTCCTCAAGGACAATGTGATCCGAGAATCACATTCACCTTGGAGCGCACCTGTCCATTTAGTACCAAAAAGGGCAGATGCCTCCGGTCAGGTTAAATATAGAATGGTTATAGACTACCGCCGACTCAATGACATAACGATCGATGACAAGTACCCACTTCCTAATATATGCGACTTATTTGACAAGCTTGGCAAAAGCAACTACTTCACTACATTGGATTTAGCGTCCGGTTATCACCAAATTGAAGTTTCTGACAGCGAGAAGACAGCCTTTTCTACACAGAATGGGCATTATGAATTCCTCCGTATGCCATTTGGTCTCAAAACGGCTCCGGCCACCTTTCAAAGAACTCTCGATAACGTCTTGAGAGGCCTACAGGGTATACATTGCTTGGTTTATTTGGACGATATACTAATATATTCAAATGGCATAGTAGAACATATTCAAAAACTACGTTCTGTTTTCGATAGACTTCGTCAAACTAACCTGAAGGTTCAGTTAGACAAGTCCGAATTTTTACGCAAGGAAGTGCAGTACTTAGGACACACACTAACTAAAAACGGACTACGACCAAACAACGACAAAATACAAGCAGTTCTTAAATATCCCTTACCACGGACACAGACGGAAATCAAACGATTCTTAGGTTTTGTGGGTTATTACAGACGGTTTATTAAAGACTTCTCCAAAATCACACAGCCATTGACAGCCTGTTTAAAAAAGGGTAAAAGGGTAGTCATGGATCAAAATTATACCGAAGCTTTTGAAAAATGTAAGGAACTTTTAATAAACGCACCAATATTACAATACCCAGATATGAACAAACCATTCTTATTAACGACCGACGCCTCTGAAGTGGCAATTGGCGCAGTTTTGTCACAGGGCCCTGTAGGCAGTGATAAACCGATAGCTTATGCCAGTCGGACCTTGACAGATACAGAAAAGAAATACAGTACTATTGAACGCGAGTTATTGGCAATCATATGGGCCACAAAACACTTCAGACCTTATCTATATGGACATAAATTCGATATTTACACTGACCATAGACCGTTAGTCTGGCTGTACCAACTTAAGGAACCTAACAGCAAGTTAACGCGTTGGCGCTTGCGATTACAAGAATATGATTTTAATGTTATATATAAAAACGGTAAACAGAATGTCACTGCAGATGCGTTATCTCGAATTCAACTTAAAGCACTAAGAGAAGCCAACGTTTCTGACGATATTTCCATGATTGTTAATATAGACGAGAAAGAAAGTAGACTTCAAAATTATTTAGAGGACGTAGCCACACTAAATTCTGATGACTCGAGAACTATTTCTATTTCCGACTCTGAAAGAACCGCGACAGCTAGCCCAATGACTATAAATTTAGATTCCGATACAGACTTGGAAGAAATACCCAATAATTACCCTATACCGACTGAACCTTCTAGTATCCAAACAGTTCATTCAGCCGAAGATCTCGAATCCCATGGAATACCGATATTGAAGGAAGCAATCGATACCAAGCCTAACCAAATCTTAGTTTTTAGCTGGTTTCGTAATGAGCTCCACGTAAAAGACTTGTCTAGAGACAAACAAAAAGTGTTAGAAGTGTTTTTGCCTCTTCATAATCAAGATCATATTAAAAGATTTCTAAAAGAATATGTAAAACCGAAAATGAAGTATTTCATTTATTTTGAGAATCCAGAACATAGAAAAGACTTTAGTAATGTCATAGTTTCACTATTTAAGAAAGATATGGTTAATTTCTATGAATGTACCGAACGCGTTATTTACGTTGAAGATGAACAGGAACAGAAAGCTATTGTGATTAAGTTACACGAAGGCAAAACCTGTCATCGTGGCATTACGGAGACTGTTAAAAGAATCCGTCGTTACTATCATTGGCCAAATTTATCCGAAACCGTTGCCGCCATAATCCATTCATGCGATCGTTGTAAAACCTCTAAGTATGACAGAAAACCAATTAAACCTGTACTGCAGCTCACACGGAATTAAACTCTACTTTTAACTCTGAATTCGATAAAGCATACAATCAGCAACTAATTAGAGACCATAAGAAAAGAACACGAGCAATTTATAAATATATTTCTGAAAAAATAAAAAGTAATAAGGAAAGAATTATAGCCAAGCGAGGAGGTGAATCCAGACCAGTCTTAGAAATAGACCAACCGATCTTCACTAAAGCCGTAAATAAAAGACAAGCTAAGGATAAACCTAGGTATCAAAAGGCCATAGTTACAGGTCAGATAGAACGTAACATCGTACCGATAAAAGTAAAAAACAGAGATACTAAAGTTCCAGTTAAAAATGTTAAACGTCCTCCACAGGTGGTGTTTGATCCTGGTGACATGGACAACGACCAGTTGGGCTCACCCAAGCCAGGCCCTTCAAGTGGTAAAGATTAACCAAAACCCTGGGATTCTCCCGGTGAAATTAGGCCAAGCGTTTCTACAATATGATAAATGGTCTATTGTTAAAATAATCAACCTCCAATGCATTGGTACTGATCTTTCCTTTAATATTAAAAAATATTCCGAATTTAGTCAAATGTTACACCCAAACAAATCGTATTCAGATGAGTTCAGGAGTCTTAAAATACAGGTGGAGTACATTAAAAATGAGAGTCTAGAAAAATTACAACAATTAATTCCATCTAAAAGATTCAAACGTGGTATTATAAACCCTCTAGGGTCGGTCATCAAAATTATAACAGGTAATCTTGACCATGAAGACGCAGTTAAATATGACGATCTGATCAGTAGTATTCAGACTCGGGAACAAGCAATATCTAACAAATTTACGATGATATCTAAAATGTTGGATCATTTTCTGAACTCTACCGAAACAATCAATGAAAATACAAAAATAATAGACGCGCGTATTAAATTACTCGAAAACCTTGTAACTGATCTCACTACAAAAGATAATCATTCAGTTTATATGACCTATGTCTTCGGATTACTTAATCAATTTATTGTAAATTTTAGAACTCTCTATATAAAACTCAGTGAACTTGAAACGGCTATTGCATTCAGTAAACTGTCAGTTTTACATAAGGCCGTAATGAATCCTAATGAACTGTTGGAAGTGTTAAAATATGTAAGCCAATATGATAACCTAATGTACCCTGTAAACGAACGAAATTTGATTAATATAGAAGAATCATTATCTGTAAAAGCTTACATTAAGAACGAAGAACTAACATTTGTAATCGAAGTTCCGCTAATTTATAACGCAACTTATAATTACTATAAACTGTATTCCATTCCTATGTCAGATGATTCCTTAAATCTTACCTTTGCTGTTATCCCTGAATTTCCTTACCTACTAGTAGAAGGGTCAAAGTATCGTCCAACTGATCAACCGTGTCAAGAGATCACAGCCAAAGAATACCTCTGCTCTGAAGATAAACTGATCCAATATGTGGAAGAAACGTGCGTTGAGCAACTAATGAAGTACCACGACCGCCCGGCACGCTGTTTGCCACGTAAGATACTATCTGAGTTCTTGAAACTTCAAAGAATTGGTCCCAATAGTTGGATAGTGTATTCGAAACACAATCAAGTCATATCACAGACTTGTAATAATGATGAAACAAAGGAACGCATACGAGGAACATACCTGCTTACTGTAAGAGGACAATGTGATGTCTTTATAGATAATATCCAAATCCATGGACGACGCTCTTACTCACTACAAACAGATTATATGCCTGTTCCCCTGTTAAACTTACCTGACTTGAAGGATCTAACCCTCGACGCAGCAAGGATCGAACCTATAAATCTGAAAGGAGTAAATTTGGATGACATACGCCAGCTGAATTATATTCTGAAGAATAGTGATAATAACGTGAAAAGTGAAATCACAAGTGAAAGTGTTAGTGTCGCCCTTTATGTCTTATACGCGTTTGTCATTTTATTGTCTTTAGCTATAATTATATATAAGTATTCAGATGATGTAAGAAAAATGTGTAAAGAGCGAGATCGTCGTTTAGGAGCTATTGAAGATAATCCCGCTCAACCTGAAGATGGTCAAGTTAATCAAAGACCTATACTATTAGTGTAATTAACTTTACAATTTTCAGGTTATGATTTTATTATAGGAATAGTTTGATCATTTTATTATTTCATATAGGTTTAAGCGATAAATTGTAACGTTCTAATTTGTAATTATGCAAAGTTCTCGGAAAATCCATGTTTTTCCTATAACTTTGATCTATGGGGGGAGGAGTTATGTTCCCAACCTAACGCTGAGGTAGCGTCTAGACGCTGACTTGACACCTAGGCGTACGTGACAGGATGTGTGTCGCGACCGCGGGTGGCCGACCACCAGCCTATGGATAAGTTTTGCGATGTACTAGAATTAATATAGGCTAAGTTAGTCTTACATGAACTTCTGTAAAGCTCGGGTCGTAATAAACTCTTACTTCCACGCAAACACCGTTTCATTTGCGCTCCCGAAATCTAACTAGGTATTGTGGCTGCTTACAAGAAGTAAATAATTATCCATTGTTGCTTACACGCACTGATGACATTACGTCACGTAATATTTATTACTGAGTCGGCCACCAATTTCTGCAAGTTAACCAGGTTCCACAGAAGACATTCAACACAAGTAACCCAGAGTTATACCCGCCAGTTCTACGAGTATACGGCAGTATAATAACATGTCTTTTTTGTCAGATAGAAATCCAGATATTCTTGGGCAAAACGGACTTGACGGATGACAAGCAGTTATTTCAATTTTACGTCCTGACTTGTATTGTTTGTTATAGTTTTAAACCATAATCTGACTGTATTTATCTGAAACAAAGAAACGAAACAGAAGTTACTTTATGTGTAAGTATAATTAAAAAGGTGTTTGATTACGCACAGCATAAAAAGTGTAAGTTTAAAAAAGAAGTAAAAATAAAATGGAAAAAAAGACACTTACCTACGGCTATATTAAGACGCCTCCTATCAATCTCTCCGAAAACCAACATTCTCCTTATGTGAATAGATTATTTTATATTTTAGAATTAGGTATATAAAAATATTCTAAATAAAGACGTTGTTTTACGCAATTTAGTAAGGCAACGTAAAAATTGTTTGCACGATGTCACTGCTATTGAGCGTCGACTGGTTTTTGCTTTATCAGAACGGTTCATTTTTTATTCCTCTACCCTTAATCTAAGTAACATTTGAATACCAGTTTTATGATAAATACGCATATTTATCTTGACTACCCGCTTAATACAAGTCAGGCGAAATTATTCCAAATATGTTTGAAGAATATTTAGTTTGTTGATTGTTACTTAAAATAATAAAAAAGTTGTAAATGGAAAGCAAAACAATATACAGGGTGTGAGAATTGAACTCGTGCCTTACTGCGTCAAAGTCTTTACACAGATCACTAAGCCATATTACCCTAACTAGGACTACCAAAATAAGCTACTCGTATCAGTAGTCAATACATTTTAAAATACCAATAATAAACTTTAAGTCTAAGTTCGTAAGAATCAAAATTGCGTAATAAGTAGTTATTTATACCATTATTATATCCCTTTATAAATGTTTATAAATGTGTTTGTTTGATTAAAATATTAAAAAATGTATTTTAACTTTGGACTATTTTGGACCATTTACTTACTTTATATATCTATATATATATATTAAATATAGTGAAATAATAAACAGTAAATTGAATAGTTTACGCGAGAGACACTTCCAAAGTGGTAAAATGTGTGTCCCCCCCCCGTAACTTCTAAAATAAGAGAATGATAAAACTACCATGTAAACTACCAACGAAAATTAGTTTGAACGAGATCTAGTAACTAGTTTTTTTTTAATACGTCATAAATCTAAAAACATACACTATTATTAAAACATCGATCAAAGTTACAACGAACTACAAGAACTTTTATATTATGTTACTTGCTGCTACGGAACCCTCCATGGGCGAGTCCGACTCGCACTTGGCCGGTTTTTTCACTAAAAATGAGTAGTAAAATAACGATTTTATACAGTACTAACGGCCGTCCTGGCTTTGCACAGGCAATACATACATATAGCTTATGTTACTCAGGGTGAATGTAGCTATTCCAGTGGAGAAAGAATTTTTGAGTTTATCAATTACAAACATACACACAAAAATACAAATTTTTCCTCTTTATAATATTAGTGTAGATAAATTAAAAAACGTATATTAAAAAAAAAAAAGTAAAATCTGACGAAAAATTTTCCAGAATCATGTATCCATGTGGCCATGTGGCCATGGATCCAATACATGATTTTGGAAAAAAATTCTGGAAAAGTATTCGTTTATGCGTCGATGTCAAAGACACCCTGTATATTTATTTTATATCTCGGTAGCTGTACTACTATAAAAGAACGGAAATCTGTTTACTAGTACACTCATTGTCACTATGCCACAACCCGCAGCAATTTTATCGAAAACTGTACTTTTGTTAAAACTCCCATGAATAAATGATACTTATGTTGCAAAACGGTTTTAAAAATTTACACTAGATGAGACCGATGTTTCCTAGCTGACTACCCTGAGAAGAAACACTGAAACAAACGCGGGTACGTTCATTTGACTGGCCTGTTGGTCTAGTGGTTAGTGGCTTCGATTTCCACCCAGGACAAATGTTTGTGTGATGAGCATAATCATTTGTTCTGTCTGGGTGTAATTTAACTATAATATGTATGTATTTAGAAATATATAAGTATGTTTATCAGTTGTCTAGTACTCATAACACAAGCTCTGCTTAGCTTGGGACTAGACGGCGTTGTGTGATAGTTGTGGAATATTATTATTCGTGTAGGTACGAATAATAATATTCCACGTGTAGGTTCGTGAATGTTATTTTATTTTACAGTAATAAGTAGTATTAAGTTATTGTGACCCACCATGATAATGGCAGAAGCACTATGTGACCCGACAAGAAAAAAGGTTGAGTATGACTGGATTGGACATACATACATGCAAACTTTTTTTTACCGTCCGGTCAACCTATTTTGACTTCTATCCCGTAGGTAATATAGATGGCATCAAAAGCAAAAAACGGTTTACAATACCAGTAAAATGCAGCCACCATTTGTCATGCTACCATCGTAATAAAAGTCAAAATCGGTTGAACGGACAGTAAAAAACCATCGTTTAAAGGGCATATTAGAAAAGGTCTCGTTATTATTTAAGTCACAGAACAGAAAATACAGGTAGAAGTGCCCCTATCCTGGCAAAGCACGGGAACTAGTGTCGCCAAACTCACACATTTGTATATTAAATTGTCCATTACACACATAAAAAACAGTAATATGATTGGCTACAAATTAAAAACGCAACTTTTACTAATCATCTTCTTATTGCTTTGATAAATTAAGTCTTATTACAACAACTGAAAGTTGTTATTATTTGACATGACACAAACAATAAAAATGTTTTTCGTCTTATAACCAAATTACAACGAGTTCAGCTACTCCACGCTAGATGGCGCTGTAACCAATTCATCATTTGTCATTCTATTCAGAACTCTAGTTACTTTGAAATAGATGCCATATTCACCTGCACATGTAATCACTTTTGCTACTCATTTAGAGATGTAGACATATATCGATATTTTAATATTGATGTTACGTAATTTATTCAGATAAGCAATGTAATAATTTGTTAACATCTTACAAATGCTTAATAATGGATAAGGTTGATTATCTTTAAAATATCAATGTTAAAGAGGTATTTGTATGTAGGGGGGTAATCTTATTTTTAACCGACTTCGAAAAGGAGAAGATTCTATGTTCGACTTAATGTATGTTTTGTTCACCGATATCTCGGTCAATTATTGTGGACTGACTTTGAAATATTTTTTTTTTTTTAATTAAAATGTTCTTAGTAGGTATTGCTTTATCGTTCAAATATCTATATTTGTTTTGTGAAGTTAATGTATTACGGTTAATATTATGTAATATTCAGCCTTTCAAGCGTGAAGAAGTAAAGAAAGTGATTAGCAACCCGCACCTATTTCGGACGGATGCAGGTTACGTGTTGTTAAAACCTCGTGATTTATGTGCAATCTTAGTTAAATATTTATAAATTATACACATGAAAAGTCCGACACAAATTTTCTGAATGATGGTGCCAGCCATGAAATAAATAGTTATAAATAAAAATTATCGATACCGACCTACTTTACGGATGTGTCCATCCCTAATTGAGTAGCGTCGAAGTTACTAGAATTTATGTTATGATTTTGTAGATGACGGCCAAGTGTATTTAGACTTTGTAATTATGACTACAAGGTTGTTTATAGTTTGCATTAAAGTCATAAAATGTGGTATTTTCATTTAAAATCAATTTTATTAAAAATTAACAAAGTTTAGTGCTTAACGATGATACGATACACCTCCACAAGATACATTTTTTTGTCTGCTTTCGTTTTTGCAGGTCAAAACCGAAAAACCAGGCATAATTTGTAATATTTCGCGTATTTCTGAGAGAACCAATCGCGACAAGTGTCTGACGGCGATTAAGCTAAATGTTGCGCATCTCGACCTAATGTTGACACGCGCGCGATATCTGAGGGGCACTTCCTCTACTTTTCTTTATTCCGTGATTTAAGTAGTCTCAATAAATAATATTCACAAACAGCGAAGATAATAGCGTTTGTTTATATCTCAAAATGTCACTCAATTTATGAAAATATTGTACAGGCTATTGATTATGAATGAATAAATGACTGTCTAAATGGAAAAACACTGCGCGAAGTTATTATCTAGTAGCAATTGTTATGAATGATTGATTCAATTATGAATTTACCAATTATGACAATTTTTCGTGGATAATTTCGGGATTTCTTTTTTTTTACTTTTGACTATATAAATGCGATCAGTAACGGGTACGCCCATTTTTTTTGTACTAATAATAAAACATGGGCGTATAAAATTAGCGATTTGCTTAGATATAAACTTTTGCCTTAAAAATAGTGTGATAGATAATACTAGCGGGTTAATATACGACCCGGTTGTAAATTATATACGTAAGCAATCCTCATTTAAATACTAGCGGGTTAATATACGACCCGGTTGTAAATTATATACATAAGCAATCCTGATTTATCACTCTATTACTAAAAATCGTATCAAGATCCGTTGGGTAGTTTAAGAGGACTTAGCGAATAAACAGAAAATTGCTTGGGTGTCTTCAAGGCTAGAGTGAATAGGCTCTTAATAAACTAGTGCGCCTCACCATCAGAAATTGCATCACTGCTTACCAGCAGGTGGGATCGCTGTCAAGTACTAGTTAATACCAATTAAAAAAAAAAACCGGCAGACAAATATTTTTAGATCTGATCCTGATGAATTGAATCTGATAATCAACTTCATTAATCAACAAGTTGATTAATCAACTTCATCGGGATCAGATCCAAAAATATTTTCATCATGAGGATCTTCATGAGATTTCTCCCTTTGTTGATCTTGTATATTTTGATATATTTGTTTCAGCGTCGTTTTTATTCTGTAAAAGGAAAAATGTATTTAATGCTTTTATTAAATTACTAAAACTAAGTAAATCTCTGACGACTCTGATTAAACTTTAAAATAATTAATAATAATAATAATATTCCACAACTATCACACAACGCCGTCTAGTCCCAAGCTAAGCAGAGCTTGTGTTATGAGTACTAGACAACTGATAAACATACTTATAAATGGTGTAAGGGACACCCATCCACAAACTTTAAGGGCTTGTTCAGTAAACGAAACTAAACACCCCCCCATAAAATCTTTTTTCAGGAAACGAAAAAAAAAATCAGCTTCTCCATACAAACTGTCCAACCAAGTTAATAATTTTGTATGGTGAGGCGGATTTGTTTTTTTTCGTTTCCTGAAAAAATTTTTTAATGGTAGGTTGTTCAGTTTCGTCTACTGAGCAAGCCCTTAAAGTTTGTGGAGGGCTGTTCCTTACACCTTGTATATTTCTAAATAAATACATATTATAGATAAATTACACCCGGACACGGAACAAATGATCATGCTCATCACACAAACATTTGTCCTGGGTGGGAATCGAACCCACGACCTTCGGCATAGCAATCAGGGCCACTAACCACTAGACCAACAGGCCAGTCTTTACTTCATATTAATATTTTAAAATAGTGTGTAACAAAAAGTTTGATTAAGAGGCTCCTTTTCCACTCGCCTATCGTCAACATCGAGCATAGTTTAAAAACAGTAGCCTGATTCACGTAAAATCAAACAAGCCAAATATCGTTGAAGTTTTATAGTCGTTCGATCAAAGTTCTATCCAAAAGCGATATTCACGTGTTCCTTAATCGGGATTGGATAGAACGACAACTCAACTGGCTCGAAACTAAACGATCTATCAACAACTTATTTCCAGTTACATTAATAAGTATTCTACCAGGATAATGTAATACAGATTCTTTTTTTTTAAATCGACTCTTCGACCAAACGACTTTAAAATCGGTGTCGTTCAAACTCGATTGATGAATGTGAATACGGAAATGGTCTAAACGACTAAATCGCTACGATATCGTTACGGTTTTCATTACGTGAATCGGGCTACTGGTTGCTTCATCTAACGCAATCCAACGCGATGTTTGGCGAAGAGGCAACGCGAAAAAAGAGAGATAATGCCTGAAAACTCTGTTAGCATTCAGTAATTCCGTGATTTACTTGAATATTTTACAAAACTTGTTCCAGGAAATACGTGATTTTGTTAAACCCGTAAAAGATTAAAAAAAAAAAATGTCGTCATTTAAAATATTGATAAAATTTGTTATACAGTTTGTCAAGAAAGTCATGAAATGAATGTTTTGGGAACTACTGTTTTTGCTAATACTGGCAACACTGAATAATTGTTAAGCTGAGTACCTGAACTGTCACGTCGTATCTGTGTGGTTGATGTTTTACAATATTTCGGTGCCATTTCAAGTTTTTTTAATCGTGTAAGCGTTAAGATACAAAAACTGAATCGAAATGTTTATAAAAGCGTTGCGAGACAAATTATATTTAAAGTTTTTCAAGGGTGTATGGCTGAAATTCAAGGTGGGAGTGCTGGGACGAGCAAAGACGATGTTTATGGTCGAACAGCAAAGTTAACCGGTACGTAAATAATATTCTAAAGTATAACACACTAAAGCCTGCAATACACGTTGGCCGAGCGTTGCCGAGTGAAGGCCAATACCAATATGTAGACAGTATATTTGCCTTGTCTTGCCATCGCTCGGTGTCGCTCGCCTAGTTGGTTGAGTAGACTTGCGCCAATCTAAGCAAATGTGCGCCAATGTGTATAGACCTCATTTGGAGTAGCTTGTCACGACTCGCAGCCGCTCGCGATCACTTGCCTCACTTCGGAGCGGTGTCGGTTTTTCTGCACAAATCAAAGGCGCTCGCAAATGTGCGCCAACGTGTATAGACCTCATAAAGAAACAATTGTTTCTTTCAATGAAAAAAACAAATTGTTGTTTTTTTCCGTTTTTTAACCGACTTCTAAAAAAGGAGTAGGTTCTCAATTCGGATGTTTGTATTTTTTTTTTTTTTTTATGTATGTTCGGGCATAACTTCGTCGCTTGCCAACCGATTTGAAAAATTCTTTTTTTGTTGGAAAGGGTATACTTCCCAAATGGTCCCATAGTCACCAAGTCGGGATCTGATGATGGAATCTTGGCTAAATCGAGGGAACTCCTCAAATATTATAGGCAACTATACAGTCATTTTGATATTTTCATCAAGGAATTAAGCATTTACAGTCAAAAAGTGACATTTGATGAGGTGGAACTGGTTAAGAAGACTAGAAATTGCCAACGGAACTTCATACTCAAACAAATATCACAATGAACATAGTTAAGCCAGTCTTCTGGGCACATTCCCGGATGACAGCGATGTGGAGGAGTACTTCGACGCCTAAGTGCACTTTGTGTTTTTGTGTTTTATTTATATACGTTAGGTATTTATTTAGGTTTTAGTATAAATAGTTTAAGTTTGTTTGTTTATGTAGAATCTTTTGATTAGTTAAGCGACTATGACAATACAAATAAATGAATAGTTCTGAATAGTTATGTTGGAAATGGTATCATCGAAGTAGCCTGATGATAGTGATGGAGCTGGAAGATAGGCACCGGAACTCCGTAATTAATCAATGTATCCTACCCGTGTTTGGGCTTATTAGAAATGTCATGAGATGCACTTTGGCTATAAGGTACTATCGAAGTGATCTGATGATGGAGCCGGAAGGTGGAAGGTAGACACGGGAACTTCATATGAAAATGATGTATGATGATGTATTCTAGCAGGGTTTGAATTAATTGGAATTGACATGAGAAAAAAGTACTTTGGCTGTAAGTGTGTTGCAACTAAAAAGTATGAAATAAAAAACTTTTTATAAAAAAAAAAAACCGACTTCACTAAAAAAACACTAAAATGATCAAAATAATTTTAATTTCGGAAGTCGGTGTTAAATAAGGAACAAACAATAACGAAAAACACCGACTTCCGAAATTAAAATTATTTTGATCATTTTAGTGTTTTTTTAGTGAAGTCGGTTTTATTTTTTTTTATAAAAAGTTTTTTTCACATGTTGCATTGAAATTTTGCGGAAAAAATCGTTTGGGAACAAAATAGAAATCTTTCGAATGTTTTATTTATTGTTTCGGTTAATTTCATGAAAAATTGAAAAAAAAAAACAAGTTTTATTGAAATTGAAATATTATAGTGGGCGAAAATGTACGAGTGGTACATTTTCGCCCACTATACACATAATAATAATAATATTCCTCAGCCAAAATCTCGATTTCACTGTCGTCAGCTTGATCAGAATCGAACTCCCTCAAGCCTCCCCCAAGTGTCACCATAATGATCGGTGCCCACTGTTGGACACAAGCCTCTCCCAAGTATCGCCATTTAGGCCTTTAATGACTGCTGTCCACTGTTGGACATAGGCCTCCTCCTAGCTATAATGACCCCTGCCCACTGTTGGACATAAGCCTCCCCCAAGTGTCACCACCTAGGCGTTATAAAAATTGATGCCCACTGTTGGACATAGGCCTCCTCCCGCGATAATGACCTATGCCCACTGTTGGGCATAATCCTCCACCAAGTGTCACCACCTAGGCGTTATAATAATTGATGCCCACTGTTGGACATATGCCTCCTCTCGCGATAATGGCCTATGCCCACTGTTGGGCATAAGTCTCCCCTAGTGTCACCATCTAGGCGTTATAATAATTGATACCCACTGTTGGACATATGCCTCCTCGCGATAATGACCTATTCCCACTGTTGGGCATAAGACTCCCCAAGTGTCGCCATTTAGGCGCTATAATGATCGATGCCCACTGTTGGACATAACCCTCCATCAAATATCACCGTTTAGGCGTTATAATGACTGATGCCCACTGTTGGACATAAGCCTCCCCCAAATATCGCCATTTAGGCTTTATAATGACTGATGTCCACTGTTGGACATAAGTCTCCCCTCGCTATAATTACTTGTGTCCACTGTTGGACATAAGCCTCCCCCAAGTATCACCATTTAGGCGCTATAAGAATTGCTGTCCACTGTTGGACATAGGCCTCATAAACTAGTGCGCCTCACCATCAGATTGCGTCATCTAGTTTATATTAATTTTAAAAAAAGTACGCATTTGAAAAAAACAAACATGAAGTTTTCGGTTCTTTTCATACTTTTCCGTTTAATAATAATAATTATAAGCGCTTATTAAATAAATAGCAGCAGCCGCGATGACTTCTACATCGTCCATATTGTTTAAATGCACAATAACAACTGACAGGGCCCAACATGTGGGCGTCTCCTCAAAACTCGTCTTATTGGCCATTTGCATTGGTTCAAGCTTGCCGAACGTGTAGAGAGGCGCTTGCCGAACGTGTAGAGGCGCTTGCCGTGTGTCAATTTGCCTATATTTGCTTAGGCTCGCCAAGGCTCGCGTTGGTCTCAGCTCGGCCAACGTGTATTGCAGGCTTTAAACATAAAGCCTGCAATACACGTTGGCCGAGCGTTGCCGAGTGAAGGCCAATACCAATATGTAGACAGTATATTTGCCTTGTCTTGCCATCGCTCGGTGTCGCTCGCCTAGTTGGTTGAGTAGACTTGCGCCAATCAAAGCAAATGTGCGCCAATGTGTATAGACCTCATTTGGAGTAGCTTGTCACGACTCGCAGCCGCTCGCGATCACTTGCCTCACTTCGGAGCGGTGTCGGTTTTTCTGCACAAATCAAAGGCGCTCGCAAATGTGCGCCAACTTGTATAGACCTCATAAAGAAACAATTGTTTCTTTCAATGAAAAAAACAAATTGTTGTTTTTTCCGTTTTTTTCACATGTTGCATTGAAATTTTGCGGAAAAAATCGTTTGGGAACAAAATAGAAATCTTTCGAATGTTTTATTCATTGTTTCGGTTAATTTCATGAAAAATTGAAAAAAAAAAAAACAAGTTTTATTGAAATTGAAATATTATAGTGCTCCACATAATAATAATAATATTCCTCAGCCAAAATCTCGATTTCACTGTCGTCAGCTTGATCAGAATTGAACTCCCTCAAGCCTCCCCCAAGTGTCACCATAATGATCGGTGCCCACTGTTGGACACAAGCCTCTCCCAAGTATCGCCATTTAGGGCTTTAATGACTGCTGTCCACTGTTAGACATAGACCTCCCCCTAGCTATAATGACCCCTGCCCACTGTTGGACATAAGCCTCCCCCAAGTGTCACCACCTAGGCGTTATAAAAATTGATGCCCACTGTTGGACATAGGCCTCCTCCCGCGATAATGACCTATGCCCACTGTTGGGCATAATCCTCCACCAAGTGTCACCACCTAGGCGTTATAATAATTGATGCCCACTGTTGGACATATGCCTCCTCTCGCGATAATGGCCTATACCCACTGTTGGGCATAAGTCTCCCCTAGTGTCACTATCTAGGCGTTATAATAATTGATGCCCACTGTTGGACATATGCCTCCTCGCGATAATGACCTATTCCCACTGTTGGGCATAAGACTCCCCTAGTGTCGCCATTTAGGCGCTATAATGATCGATGCCCACTGTTGAACATAATCCTCCATAAAATATCACCGTTTAGGCGTTATAATGACTGATTCCCACTGTTGGACATAAGCCTCCCCCAAGTATCGCCATTTAGGCGTTATAATGACTGATGTCCACTGTTGGACATAAGTCTCCCCTCGCTATAATTTTTTTTTTTTTTTTAGGCGCTATAAGAATTGCTGTCCACTGTTGGACATAGGCCTCATAAACTAGTGCGCCTCACCATCAGATTGCGTCATCTAGTTTATATTAATTTAAAAAAAAGTACGCATTTGAAAAAAACAAACATGAAGTTTTCGGTTCTTTTCATACTTTTCCGTTTAATAATAATAATTATAAGCGCTTATTAAATAAATAGCAGCAGCCGCGATGACTTCTACGTCGTCCATATTGTTTAAATGCACAATAACAACTGACAGGGCCCAACATGTGGGCGTCTCCTCAAAACTCGTCTTATTGGCCATTTGCATTGGTTCAAGCTTGCCGAACGTGTAGAGAGGCGCTTGCCGAATGTGTAGAGGCGCTTGCCGTGTGTCAATTTGCCTATATTTGCTTAGGCTCGCCAAGGCTCGCGTTGGTCTCAGCTCGGCCAACGTGTATTGCAGGCTTAACAGTCAGTCGCGCGCGCGCAGCCGTACGTGTCGCTTGTTTTTTGCTAAACGGATGGTGTGTTAATATACCTACGTCTAGCGAAATGTCCGCCACAGTAAAGTGTCCTCAGTGTAATATTGTGATTGATGAACTGTTATCTTTCGTGCAAAATAAGCTATCAGTGATTGATGATGACAGCTTAATTCGTATATGTTTTTCGGCTTTTAATAATGAAGACATCAAAAAGTCAGTCGTTACTGTTTGAATCTGTTTCGACGGATAAAAGAAATATCCCACGAAAGCAAAAGGGTAAAGAGCATCGGGACTTAGCCGATATAATTGGCCTGTTTAAGTCGACTGACCCTGACATGATACCGATTTTCGTGGCGCGGCACCTTGAGAAGCTGCCCCCGGTTACATTTGATCACTTGGATGTGACAAAATTACTTAAGGATCTTACCTTACTCACGGATGAAGTACGAGAAATTAAAGCGACAAGTGTGACGGTAGATCAATTGGAAAAAGTAAAGTTAGATCTTCACTATGATCTCAAATTTGGGTCGTTGATTGAGCATGCGAAGAATGAACAGTGTGTAAATTCAAAACGAGGGGGAGGCAACGTTGATACCTCTTTCTGCAACTCGTCTTACAGAAGTCTCGAGACGTCTAAGCATGCTGTGAATAGTCCCCCATCCAAAGAAATATCGAAGCATCAAAAAACGTCGAGTGCCGGCGCCGCTAAATCGTCAGCTGATTTTGCTGATAAACAAGCGTCATCGTTAATACCTAGTGATATTTGTGTTGCAAGGGAACAGGCGATGACGTCGACGCAGAGAACCGGTTTCGTGGAGCGCACTTGAAAGAAAGAAAGAAAGAAAGAAAGAAAGAAAGAAAAACTTTTATTTGTACCTCACACATACAGCAGAATTCGATAATAAAATAAAAATAAAAAAAAAAAAAACTTTAAAATCTGTGCAAGGCCAAAAGGGCGCCTAACTCAGCATATGCTGCGATATTTAAAAAAATAAATAAATAACGCAGCGCTGGTATTCTGTTAGGGCCCGCGGTGATGCCACGGTCACATTCACGGAGGTTCAGGTTAATAATAAATATATAACATTTGTAAATAGGGTGAATTTATGTTAATACTTGCTCGCCGCCGCTGTCGGTGCAAACAGCTGTGAGCGTTACGTCACAGGCTCAGTCAAGCAACTTATCGAGTAAACAAGTTTTAGCAATAAAACGCGCAGATGTTGTGATTTCTAATGATAATGATGGATGGACTGTTGCAACTAAGGAATGCAAACCGGTTAACCCGAAAACCGAAAAACCGGTTTTTCGGCATATTTTTAATGATTAAAATAACCGGGTTTTTTTTCAAGTAACCGGTTTTTTCGAGTTTTTTTAATTACTTTCAAATGACACTATTTTTAAGCAAACATAGTTTTAAAACGCTGTTGAGGCTTGATATCGGTCGCAGGTTTGTTTATAAATATGTATGTACCATAGTGATACCCATACCAATTGTACAGTTCTTCTGTTTAAGATCATTAAAAATCCAGGCCGGCTGCGTGTTGTGAGAACAAGCAGTGAATGCTGTCAGGGCCAGAATTAAAATCTCGTAAGGACACCAAAATTATTATTCGCAGGATGGAATACCCACCGTTGCTACTCATCATAACATCAACATCACCAAGGTTCATTTTCGTGAAAATGGGCTACTTTAATTTCAGCTAAAGAGTATCAAGATACTATCCTAAACGCCATAGCAAAGCCTCTTAAAACCTTTCTCTTTTTGATAAAATACTAGGGGTTTTTCAGGAAGACTCAGCTTCCGGTCACAAGGCACGCACTACCTAGGCTTAATGCCTTCCAGCGAGTGTGTCGGATTTAATTAAGGCTTATGATTGACCTTTGGCTAGCCCAGACCTCAACTCGTGAGAGCCGTACCGGGCGGCGGTCGCTCTAGCGACACGCGGGGTTGCGATAGTCATTGGTAGGATTCAGAAGTTGGGACTCGAGGTGGCGCCACACAAATCCGAGGCTATGTGCTTTCACGGCCCTCGGAACGCGCCACCATCAGGGTCCCAACTAACGGTAGGAGGAGTTCACATCGGCGTCGAGTCGACGATGAAGTACCTGAGACTCGTCCTCGACAGCTGGTGGAATTTCGGGGAGCATTTCCGACGTCTGGCTCCTAAACTCAACCGGACGGGGGCTGCACTCAAGCTGCTCCTGCCCAATCTTGGGGGTCCAGATGCCTCCTGCCGGAGGCTCTACGCGGGTATCGTTCGGTTCATGGCCCTCTACGGGGCGCCGGTGTGGGCGCCGTCGCTGCAAACGCGACCGGTGGCCATGCTGAACACCTGCCAGAGGGTTATGGCAATACGGATGGTGCGGGGATACCGCACGGTTTCCCGCGAAGCGGCGAGCCTTCTTGCTGGCCTACCACCATGGGATCTGGAGGCAACAGTCTTTGCACACATGCACGATATGCGCGTGGAGATGCAACGCCGGGGTGAGTGTCCGCTGCCGCGACAGGTCACGGCATGGCGGACAGAGCTCCGGCAGGATCTCATTGTGAAATGGCGTCAGCGACTATCGCAACCCAGTGCTGGGCACGCCACAATTATGGCGGTAAGTCCCCTCTTTGAGGCGTGGCTGGAAAGACCTTACGGCGTCCTTACCTTCCGCATGACGCAGGTCCTCATCCGACATGGTACGTGTTCGGGAGGTACCTGTTCCGGATTAAAGCGGAAGTGACGCCCGGGTATCGCCATTGTGCGGAATGCCCGGAGGCCACGGTGGAGCACACAGTCGAGGTGTGCCCTGATTCGGCGGAGCATCGCCGTGCCCTCGTGGGGGCAATCGGTGGCGGAGACCTTTCGCGCCGTGCCTTGATTGAGGCCATGGTCCGGAGCGAGAAGGAGTGGCAGGCGGTCGCCGACTTCTGCGAAGCAGTGATGCTCGCAAAGGAGGAAGCCGACCGTATCAGGTAGCGGCGTTCTTACCGCCGCCGCCGGGATTCCGATCCCGATTTCCGGCCACAGTAGGCGCGGGCTTGCGGACAGTGAGCTATGGGTAGCTCGCCGTCCGGTAACTGTCCGGACCAAGCCCAAGTCGTCGACGGCGCGCACTGTTTCCACGCGCCTCAAGGAGTTGTCAGCAACAGCAGGGACCCAGCCGGGTCGAAGCCTACTGGGGCCAGGGTTATCCGAAAGGGAACTCGAGCCCCGGTTTGAAGGCTAGAAGGAACAGGGTGGGTCTTTTAGTAGAGTCTGACACTATCTCCCGCTCCGCCCAAGAGCGGGGGTTGTCATTGGATGATTTTTCCCACCATAAAAAAAAGACCTCAACCCGTGAACTACAAATTGAGATCTATATTAGAGAGCATGGGCTGCATGTAACAATAATTCAAAATCCTTAAAAATTCTTTACGATCAGCAGTGGACAACTTTCCAATGATCACCATGCGTAAACAGATGACGCGTGGCCTAAACGCTTAAAAGCCTGTGTTAAGGTTAATCTACACTAATACTAATACTCGTATAATAAAGAGGTAAAGTTGGTTTTTTTTTTTTTTGTTTGTAGGAGGTAACATCTGGAAGTACTGGTTACCGATTGCTAAAATTTTTTCACCGATAGAAACCTGCTTTGTTATATTTTATGTCCGCGGGCAAAGCCGCGGGCAAAAGCTAGTGGTGGATATTTTGAGTAGAAGTATATATTAACTTCTAGCTTATATTCTCTATGTATGACATGACATCATTCTGAGACATTCGTTTTTATGAAGTTGAGAGTTTTTTATTTTTAACAGGATTCATATTAGGTATACAATAATTTTTTTAATATATAAGTTCCAAGATAAGTTTAAAAATATTTATTTAGAATTTCACAAGCAAAAAAAAGTTAAAATTTTCACTTAAAAATAAATTTCTAAAAAAAGAATTTTAAAACCGGTTACCCGGTTAACCGGTTTTTTTTTAGGAAAACCGAAAAAAAAAACCGGTTTGTAATATTGGCGGTTTTTGCATTCCCTAGTTGCAACTCATCGTAAATCAAAAAAAGGGTACCGTTATTCTGGGAGGTCGGGGGTAGCTAAAGACTCAGTGGGGTGTTTTAAAGCCGCTGAAAAGAAAGTACCCATGTTTATCACGAATGTGCATCAAGACTCGCCTACGGTCGACATTATAAAACACATTGAGTTGAAGACTCGGGAGGTAGTTAAATTAGAAAAATTGTCGCTTCGTAAGCAGACGGACTATGATGCGTACAAGTTTTTTATACCTGAAGCCAAAGTACCTATATTTTTGGATGAAAACATCTGACCGCAGAATATAATTTTCAGACGTTTTGCGCACTACAGTCAAAGACGTAAAGAAGACAATGCGCTTAAAGTCGGCACGGTAAACTATAAGCATGAATAATAATATGTTATTACGACTCGCCAGCTTTAATTGTAAAAGTATTAAGCGTTCTATTGAGGATGTGAGGGCGCTTTGCACAAGTTGTGATATAATAGCGCTTCAGGAGTGCTGGTTGCTGCCAGAAGAGCTACCGTTCCTGAGCTCCATCCATAGTGACTTCAGCAGCACAGGGACCTCGGCCATTGACACTTCTGCTGGCATGCTGCGTGGCCGTCCCTACGGAGGGGTGGGTCTTCTGTGGCGAACAAGTGCCTTCAGTGATGTGTCGGTAATACCGTGTGATAACCCCCGGGTTGGTGCGATACGAGTTAATACAAATGAAAGACCTTTCCTAGTGATGAGTGTATATATGCCCACGGATGCAGTGAGTAACCTGTCGGAATTCTCACATTGTTTGGGTCTGGTAAGTGCTATCATTAAGAGTAGTGATGTGGAGGCGGTTTATTGTCTGGGTGACTTTAACGCGCATCCCCATGAACTATTTTTTACGGAACTATTGAACTATTGCAGTGATAATGACTTTTCGTGCGTTGATGTAGAAAGGCTAGGGTTGGGCTCGAATACTTACACGTATGTCAGTGAGTGTAATGGGGCTAGACGATGGCTAGATCACTGTCTCTGTACTGAATCGTCTTTAAAAACTGTTCGTAGTGTTAATGTTATGTATGATGTAATGTGGTCGGACCATTATCCATTGCTTGTTGTATGCGATAGTAAAGTAATAAGGCCGAAATTAAGTCAGAGTGTGTTTTGTGACAACCGAGTTACGTGGGGAGATAAAAGCGCAGAGGCCATCTATTCTTATAGACAGGAGAGTCATCGTCGATTGCGTAATATTGATTTTCCACTCGCATTATCCAAGTGTTGTGATCGCATGTGTGGTGATCCGGACCATAGACAAATAATAGATTGCCTGTATCGGGATGTGATATCTGCTCTAAGTGAGGCCGCCATTGTAAGCAGGGAGACACGAGTCTCTAATGGTAGGCTGAAGCGCGTGGTGGGATGGAATAAGCAAGTCAGTGAGGCTCATTCGTACGCCAGGCTTAGGTTTGGGGAGTGGCTTTATTTCGGCAAGCCAACTTCTGGTGTAACTTATAAGGAAATATGTGATAGTCGTAAGATTTTTAAATCAAAGCTGAGATGGTGTCAGAATCACCAGGACCAAATTCGGATGGACATCTTAGCTGAGAAGCACTCTAAACAAGACTTCCGGGGCTTCTGGAAAGCTACGAAAAAACATAACCTTAGGCCTGGTTTACCAGTGAGCGTCGATGGCGTCTCTGCGGAGAAAGATATAGCTAATGTTTTTAAGTCTCACTTTTGTGTCAATCCGAGCAGTATTCCATTGTCTGAGGTGATCGATGCTGAGCCACAGTGTTCAAGCCTGGAGCCAAAAGTTAAGTTTTCAGCTGCGGCCATTGCCAAAATCATACAGTGCATGACCAGGGGAAAGTCTCCAGGACATGATGGGCTCAGCATCGAGCATCTACAGCATGCAGGTCCCCACTTGCCGCGCGTTTTAGCTATGCTATTTACATTTTGTCTTCGGCATTCTTACTTGCCGGACGAGTTGATGAGAACGGTCGTAGTGCCGATTGTTAAAAACAAAACGGGGGACATTTCTGATAAAAACAACTACAGGCCTATCTCATTAGCTACAGTCATCGCTAAGGTATTTGACAGTATGCTTAATTCTCAGTTGAATGAGACAGTGTCTTTGCACGATGACCAGTTTGGTTTCAGGCCCAAACTGTCCACTGACAGTGCGATATTGAGCTTAAAGCATGCTGTCAGATATTATACAGATCGGCACACACCGGTTTACGCCTGTTTTCTCGACTTGTCCCGTGCTTTTGACCTGGTTTCATATAAAGTGCTGTGGAAAAAGCTGCGTGACAGACAAGTCTCTCCTGAAATTGTAAAGATCTTCCAGCACTGGTACGGGAACCAGGTCAATAATGTTAGATGGTCGGGAGCTCTGTCGGACTCGTACAGGTTGGAGTGCGGGGTGAGGCAGGGGGGGGTTGACGTCACCAACGCTCTTCAATCTGTACATCAATGATCTTGTTGCCGAGCTCAGCAGCCGCCATGTTGGATGCCATGTTGATGATGTTTGTTTTAACAACATCAGTTACGCTGATGATATGGTGCTGCTGAGTGCGTCGATAGGTGGGCTCAGGGAGCTCATAGGCATCTGTGAGGAGTATGCTCTTACTCATGGCCTAAAATATAATGTTAAAAAGAGTGAGCTTATGGTCTTCAAAGCTGGGTCCAAATGTCCGGCGGAGATTCCACCAGTGAGGTTGTGCGGGGTGTCCTTGGAGCAGGTATCAAGTTTTAAATACTTAGGTCATATTCTGACGTCTGACCTGAGAGATGACGCCGATATTGAGCGAGAAAGGAGGGCGCTGTCGGTGAGGGCGAATATGATTGCGCGTAGATTTGCCCGTAGCTCCAAGGAAGTCAAAATCACCTTGTTTCGAGCCTATTGTACATCTTTTTATACGTGCGGTCTGTGGGTTTCATATGCGCATAAGTCCTACAGCGCTCTCCGCGTGCAATATAATAACTCACTTAGGGCACTGTTGCGGCTGCCTCGCTTCTGCAGCGCGTCGGGAATGTTCGCAGAGGTACGCACTGATTGCTTCTATACCAGTATGCGCAAGAGAGCGACCTCGTTAGCGAGTAGAGTGCGGGGCAGCAGCAACAGTCTTCTTGCTGTCGTTGCCTCTAGGTTGGATGGGCCCTTTATACGGCACTGGCAGGCCTTGCACGCACCTGTAAATCAGGCGTGGGGCAGGTAACTTTGTGTGTTTTATTAACGTTTCAATCATGCATTTCATTTTATTATTATTTTATCAATTATTATTTTAATGACATTTTAATTTTATTCTATTGACCATATTAATTTAATTTATTGTTTTGATAATTTTAATATTTAACTGACATTTTAATTTATGACATTTTGATCTAGTGTGTAATTGGATTTAATACTCGTGTGCAATATAATTTTAATGAAACTATAAATATTTTATGAACTTTGAACTAACATAGAAATAAGTGTTACTAACATACAATGTGGACCAAAAGTTGTCTTTTTAAATAAATTATTATTATTTTACTAACGGAAATATAATGTTTTGACAATCTTCTGTTTTTAAGTATAATTTATCTATCTTTAACATTGTTTATGTCTTGCTAAGGTTATGAAATTTACCTACGATTTATTATACTACCACTTTACGGTTTTGATATTTTGGTGTTTTTTATTTAGATATGATAAATGTATTTGTATGTTTAACATATCTTTTTTTACTTCAGGTGTTTCCGAAAGTACAGTTCGGCGCATTGTGGACGAAGGCATGAAGAATGGAGGTAAATTTTCAACGCCTGGAAAACACAGGAAAGGCCGACCTACGAAACAAACTACGAGTCAGATGTTGGCCAGTTTCATTTTGATGAAGTTTCAGGCAACATTTTGGGAGTCGAATACCTCGACTCTGATTATTTGGATTCGGATTAATAAAGAATTATTTATTAAACTTTTTATTTTTGCAATGAGCTCATACCTATCGATACTCAGCGCCATGCTGACGGCAGTACAGAGAGGCGAAACATCGTGATTTGCACTTTGTGGTAAGTACTACTAATAACATTTATTAGTAGCTGAAAGGACGAAAACAAGGGTTGATCAAACCAGACATTCTTATGAATGTAAAACCAGATATTCAGAAGAATGTCTGGTTTGATAAACTCTTGCGCGTAGGTCCGTACGATAAACATATAATTATCCTAATAAGCAAATAAAGAAGTCGGGTTTCGTCGCAATGTTTATAAAACAAAATACAAACTGGAAGAGAATGCCTAAGGCATTAAGTCCGCTTTTGTACTTTTGTGTTGGATGAAGTTTTAATAAATAAATAAATGAGAACTACTATAACTATTAGGTATCAGTTAAAATTAAACGTCACATTAATGAAAATTAATTTTAACAGGAATGTTGTTCGCCACTACCACAGAGTACTTTTATTTATAGGGAGCCACTACCAATGAAAGTCAAAACTCGTTTGCAAGCATGTATTAAATAGATAGACGAGTGTCAGATAGATCGGTAAAATAATGTACACGGTAGTAAAGGGACCGTAAATCGGTAATTATTATTTTTAACCGACTTCTAAAAAAGGAGGAGGTTCTCAATTCGGATGTTTGTATTTTTTTTTTTTTTTTTTATGTATGTTCGGGCATAACTTCGTCACTTGCCAACCGATTTGAAAAATTATTTTTTTCTTGGAAAGGGTATACTTCCCAAATGGTCCCATAGTCACCAAGTCGGGATCTGATGATGGAATCTTGGCGAAATCGAGGGAAATCCTCAAATATTATAGGCAACCATACAGTTCTTTTGATATTTTCATCAAAGACTTAAGCATTTATAGTCAAAACATGACATTTGATGAAGTGGAACTGGTGAAGAAGATCAGAAATGGCCAACGGAAGTTCATACTCACACAGATCTCTCAATGAACATAGTTACAAATAAATGAATAGTTCTGAATCGGTACGTTGAAAATGGTATCATCGATGTGACCTGATGATGATGATGGAGCCGGAAGATAGGCAACGGAACTCCGTAATTAATCAGTGTATCCTAGCCATGTTTGGGCTTATTAGTATTGTCATGAGATGCACTTTGGCTATAAGGTACTATCGAAGTGATCTGATGATGATGATGGAGCCGGAAGATAGGCACCGGAACTTCGTAATTAATCAATGTATCCTAGCCGTGTTTGGGCTTATTAGAATTGTCATGAGATGCACTTTGGCTATCAGGCACTATCGAACTGATCTGATGATGATGATGGACCCGGAAGGTAGACAAGGGAACTTCATAATAAAACAATGTATCCCAGCAGGGTTTGAGTAAATTGGAATTGTCATGAGAAAAAGGTACTCTGGCTGTAAGCAACTAAAAAGTGTGAAATAAAAAACTTTTTACAAAAAAAAAATAACCGACTTACTAAAAAAACACTAAAACCATCAAAATAACTTTAATTTCGGAAGTCGGTGTTAAATAACGAAGAGGCAAAACTATTATAGAAACACCGACTTCCGAAATTAAAGTTATTTTGATGGTTTTAGTGTTTTTTTTAGTAAGTCGGTTATTTTTTTTTTTGTAAAAAGTTTTTTTATAAATAAAAGTACCAATATCTTTTAGTCGAAATTTATTGGGATACCATGTTAATGATGGTGGCGCCCTCTCTTCTTTTTCATGACTTTCTTGAGACTGTATTTTTTTTACTTTTTCAATTTTTGAGTAAATTATGAAGGGTCGAATTCATGCAAAATAGCAGATATTCAGAGGTCTTTACTGGATTAGTTTTACACAAATTTATAAATTAATTTCAATAGAAATCACAAGATACTGTGTTTCCAAAATATCTAATGAAAAATGTGTAATAACGTCATAATCGCGTTAGAAAATGTATGTCGAGTTGCATCCCCTTAAATGTTGTGCCCAAGTATGAATACACGTTTGCAGTTACACTTAAGCTGGAACTACATTAGACCGACGCACACGTGGACCACGCCTGATTTGAAAGTAGAACGACGTCACGTGGCGTGGATCTAGTGTAGCTCTACAAGTCTAGTTTCCATATAAAAGTATGGAGACCGACGTGCCAAGATACATATATGGCATTCGTGGCACACGTGTGCGCAGTGTAGTTTTACCTTGATGAGTCACTATTAACGCAAATATACGAGTACTTAGTACAGATCTAATGAAATCATCGAGGAGATTACTAACCTTTCCTTTTTCATCCTTTTAGCAACTCCACTACTGTCGAATTCGACACAGCGTTTTTTACTCGTTTCAAGCAAGTTCGACTCTGAAATTATATAAAAGAGTTAATATTACGAAAGATTTAGAAAGAAAATTAAATAATAGGGATAGAGATAAAGAGTTCCCTACCAGCAGCAGCTGACTGCACAGGGGTAACCCTAGCGTGACGGTACTCCCTGGAACTCGACGCATATGATTGCTGCCAGGACGTCGTCGCATAAGGCTGCTGCCAGGAAGTCGACGGATGCGGTTGGTGCCATGAAGTCGACGCATAAGAGAGAGAGGGAGGTATAATCTCTTCGATCGCCTGCTCGTCTTGTGGGATCCTAATGGTCATCTGGTCCTGTTCGTCCTCTGGGATCCTAATGGTTTCTTGGTCCTGTTCGTCCTCTGGGATCCTAATGGTCTCTTGGTCTTGTTCGTCCTCTGGGATCCTGATAGTCTCTGGGTCCTGTTCGTCCTCTGGGATCCAAATGGTCTCTTGGTCCTGTTCGTCTTCTGGGATCCTAATAGTCTCTTGGTCCTGTTCATCCTCTGGGATCGTAATGGTATATTGGTCCTGTTCGTCCTCTGGAATCCTAATGATCTCTTGGTCCTGGTCATCCTCTGGGATCGTAATGGTATCTTGGTCCTGTTCGTCCTCCGAGATCCTAATGGTCTCTTGGTCCTGTTCGTCCTCTAGGATCCTAATGGTCTCTTGGTCCTGTTCATCCTCTGGGATCCTAATGGTCTCTTGGTCCTGTTCGTCCTCTGGGATCCTAATGGTCTCTTGGTCCTGTTCGTCCTCTAGGATCCTAATGGTCTCTTGGTCCTGTTCGTCCTCTGGGATCCTAATGGTCTCTTGGTCCTGTTCGTCCTCTGGGATCCTAATGGTCTCTTGGTCCTGTTCATCCTCTGGGATCGTAATGGTATCTTGGTCCTGTTCGTCCTGTGGGATCCTAAAGGTCTCTTGGTCCTGTTCATCCTCTGGGATCGTAATGGTATCTTGGTCCTGTTTGTCCTCTGGGATCGTAATGGTATCTTGGTCCTGTTCGTCCTCTGGGATCGTAATGATCTCTTGGTCCTGTTCGTCCTCATGGATCCTAATGGTCTCTTGGTCCTGTTCGTCTTCTGAGGCCATTAAGCCGGTTGGTTGTTGGAGACGGCCTCAGCCCCACTGACATTCTCAAAGCCTTCTTGAATTTTGAGATCGGCCAGAATCTAAAATACATATTAATTTAGACATTAAACAAAAAAAACACATTATTAACAGAAAACCAGAAAGTTTGCCAACCTGTACTCTAGTGTTTTCGATGGTCCCCAAAGGTCATTCAGGGTGTTCGTTATATCAAGCCATTGGGAAAATTGTTCTGAAGATAGCTTCCTACTGTCGGTCGGAAGATTACTTGCTATGTAGTTCAGTAAATGATTAATTTGCATAGCAGATGGCTCGTAAGTTTCGCCCTGTAATATAAATTGAGTTGCACAAAACAAAAAATAGTTTTCAAATTAATTTATCAACTTTTTATGAAGTAAAACCAATATTTCAAAATATCAGATCCCCTAAACGTTGCTTATTGTTAACCGACTTCAAAAAAAGGTGGAAGCTCTTTTCGACAGTATTTATTTGCTTCGCGTTCTTTGCTTTCACGAGGTCCTCTTCATGCGAAACGGTTATATATTTTTTTATTTATTTATTTTTAAAGAAAGCTTACTAATTATGTTATTAGTCTAATAACATAATTGTTTTTTTTTTATAGGTATGGAAAATTGCTAATTAAAAGCTTCCACATATACATATCTTATATTATACTGCGTTGACTTTAATTAAAAATATCAATAAAAATTTTTGTTGATACCCGAAGAAGGATTATGCCTGTCCCTGTCATTTAAAATCATAGATAAAAAACAAATAAACTAAGTACAATTAATATTAAATGTAGTTATTCGTGACTACTATCTCCAAAATATTCCTTATTCAGGATTTTTCTAGTATTATGTACAGTGGTGCAAAATAAGTCGATTCCTAGGTGCGACGGTAAATTATTAAAGGCTGTGACACTACGTATGGAGAAGGCGTTACGCCTGTACTTTGTGGATGTGTGCGGTGCCTGTACTAGAGGACGCATACGTAGGTTGTTCTGATTAGTACGAAGAAGTATTTTACTAAGTAGATCGGGACAATCAATCGAGCCATTTGCTATGTTTGCCAAGAAACATGTGTCGTTATTATTACGCCTTATGTGTAGTGGTAAGAAATGATATCGCCTACAACGGTGCTCGTAGTCGACCGAGAATTGTTTGGCTTTAAAATCAAGATATCGCAAAAATTTTCTCTGAACAGATTCAATACGAGATTTGTAAGTCTCGTATTATGGGTTCCAGACCTGGAAAACGTACTCAAGGTGGCTGCGCACGAGGGAGCAGTAAAGAACTTTAATTGGTTTTAGAGACCGAAAGTTAGAACATGCTTTTTTTTTTTTATCTGTTATAAACTAGTACTTGACTGCGATCCCGCCTGATGGTAAGCAGTGATGCAATCGTTGATGGTGAGGCGCACTAGTTTATTAAGAGCCTATTCACTCTAGCCTTGAAGACACCCAAATTATAATCAGACGGGAAGACCGCAGCAGGCAAACTGTTCCAGTCCTTTGATGTACGCGGTATAAATGACGAGGCGAAACGCTTAGTCCGGACCGTAGGTGTTTCAACAACGTAAGGGTGGATACTTGCCGTGCGTCGGCTTGTCCAATGGTAGAATTGAGATGGCGGAATCAAGTCATGCAATTCCTGCGCACACTCTCCAAAATGCAATCTGTAAAACACCGAAAGGCTGGCTACCCTACGCCTGTGCTCAAGGCTTTGAAGATTGGACTTGACTAAATCTGGATCACCAATCAGCCTCTTCGCACGCCTTTCCATCGAGTCCAAAGCTGCCAGGTGGCACTTTGCAGCACCAGCCCATATGTGGCTGCAGTACTCCACACACGATCGGACCTGTGCTTTGTATAACACTAAAAGCTGTCCCGGTGTGAAGTACCGCCGGACTTTTGCAAGAACGCCTAGTTTCCTAGCAGCTACTTTAGCTTTGGACTCAATGAACCGCCCAAAATTGTGGTCGGAGGAAATTTCGACACCCAAGAGTTGAAGGCGGTCGGTACAATCCAATGATACATTCTGAAAAGTAGGAGCCGAGGTGAACGGGCTCCTTTTGGCGGTGAACAGACACGCCTGTGTTTTGGCGGTGTTGAATCCCACCACATTGGTTTTGCCCCACTTGGAGACTGCCTGAAGTGAGATATTCGTACGCTCTACCATAGCCTCTCGTTCAGACCGGATTTGCTCTTTACTAGCCCGAGCACCTGGCAGGTATCTCTCCACAACTGTGCTATCATCTGCATACCCATAGATACCGGGCATCAGCAGATCATTAATATGCAGCAGAAAAAGAGTTGCAGAGAGAACTGACCCCTGAGGAACTCCGGCATTAGTCGTCATGGGCTCTGATGAGCATCCATCGACAACAACTCGAAGAGACCGTTCTCTCAGGAAGTCTTTTACCCAGTTAATCAGACCAGGGGAGATGCCGTATGCTGGAAGCTTACTCAAGAGGCTAGCATGCCATACCCTGTCGAAGGCCTTCGAGACGTCTAAAGAGACAGCAATTGCTTCCCCGTTCTTCTCGAGGGCCTCGCCCCACAAGTGGGTGGCATACACTAGAAGGTCCCCAGTAGATCGATTTCGGCGAAACCCGTACTGTCGGTCACTGAGGAGATCGTTACCTTCTAGGTATGCCATGAGGCGCGAGTTCAATACACGCTCCATAATCTTACAGAGTATGGAGGTTACCGAAATCGGCCGATAGTTGGCAGGATCGGCACGACTGCCCTTTTTGGGCACGGGTTGCACGTTGGCAAGCTTCCAGGACTTGGGCACTATTCCAGTCCTAAACGAGAGGCGATACAAGCGTGTCAATACAGGAGACAACTCGGGCGCACAAGCCTTGAGAACAATCGCTGGTATACCATCGGGTCCACTAGCTTTATTCACGTCTAGACGACACAGTGCTCTCAGAACTTCTTTGTTCCTTATGCGAACCTCGGGCATCGAAGTGTCGCAATGAGGTAGAGTCGGTGGAGTAGCACTGCCAGTATCTAGACGAGAATTATGGGCGAAAAGAGATGCAAAGAGACCTGCTTTCTCTCTCGCCGTATGAGCCAGTGTTCCGTCAGGTTTAACCAGCGGAGGCAATGTGGGCCGACAGAAGTTCGCTTCGACCGATTTGGCAAGGGACCAGAATGCTCTGCTACCGGATGGCTGTGCAGAAAGCTTTGTGCCAATATGGGCAATGCGGTCAAAGCGAGCCTTCTTTAGTGCCTTTTTGTAGGACTTGGCAGCACGGTTAAAGGCTCTCTTCATTGAGCTCAGATCCGGAGATTTGCGGTCACGAGCGTCAACCCAGGCTAGAAACGCCGAATGCTTACGCCCTTCAGCTTGAACGCAATCAGCGTTGAACCATGGGTGAGCTGAGCTTCCGATGGGTACGTCACTATAAGGAATGAAATACTCCATAGCTTGACGTATCACATCGGTTACAGCATCCGCACAGCTCGACGGATTTTCAGAAGAGAAGCAGACCTGCTGCCAAGGATAAGACGCAAAGAAGTGCCGCATCTCATCCCAATCTGCCGACCTGTATCGCCACATTCGCCACGTGAGTCGCGGTCAGGTGGGGAGAAGGACGATACAGACTTCACCAGACAGTGATCTGAAGTTCCAAGTGGTGAAGAAACTGTTACGATACATCTGTCTGGGTCGGTGGTCAGCAGAAGGTCCACCATCAGAAGGCTTCACCAGCTGGGACAGGCCCATCGATACCGCAAAGTTTCGCGCTTCTCTCCCAGCATGGTCGGTCCTCTGGTACGGGAAAAGCCAGTCTTGGTGACAGGCATTAAAGTCCCCCAGAGCGACGAGCTGCGCATCAGGGTGCCGATGCAGAGCCTTATCGGCGGCCTCACTGAGGTGGTCAAACATTCGAGTTGTCTCCTGATCACCGCTGTGCGATCGGTAGACACAGGCATAGACAATTTTGTCCATGCCAGTGTCCACCATCAGCCATAGCGTGGAAAGTGTTGTGTCCTCAAGGTGACGGAGACGCTGACAGCAGATGTCATTACGGACGTACACACAGACCCCGTCGCGCTGCAGGAAATGATGCTCCAATGAGTATCCCGGGTAGTTGAGGTACACCGCATCTGACGGACATCTAATCTGCGTCTCCGTCAAGATAAGCAAGTGTGGCTTGTCAGTCTCTAGATGGTGGTGGACCGCATCGAGATTGGAGTGCAGTCCTCTAATGTTTGAGAGGTGCACTTTGAATGAGAGGATGTGCATCCGCTGTTGATACTTGCTTCTCTATTTACCTTTCATTGTTTAAATGTTTAAATTAGAGTGAATAGGAAAGGTGGAAGATGGCAGTTGAGCGAGGAGTTGCGATGTTAACCCTGATAACACATCCAGAGTTGCCGCGCCAATGGAGGGTTGATCTGGAGACTGCGGGGACGCCCGAACCCCCCCAGGGATCGCCATCGGGTCCTCTCACCCGGTCGCCAACCGGCACGATGGGGCCACCCCGGGATTTTTCGCAGATGGCGGGGCAGCCTTTCGTGTGTGGCTGGCACACTACTTGGGCCCCCAACTATCTACAGTCGGCCAGCGGAGCACCGTGCTTCGGATCCCGCTACCCTCCACGATCAAACCTACGACGCAACATCAGCTGGTGCATCATACCCGGTATACATCGCAACACAACTGCTCAGTCCCAAATTCCACCGTACGGCTTCACCAGACATCACGCCGGAACACGACGGATCGCTTGGCGGCATGGCTTTGTCTGGTGGGTGGTAACTTTAAAGCCGGCAGCCGATGCTATGGCCTACCACCGCGTTTACTGCTCGTTTAGCACTACCCAGGGGATTGGGCACGCCACAATCATGGCGGTAAGTCCCCTCTTTGAGGCGTGGCTGGAAAGACCTCACGGCGTCCTTACCTTCCGCATGACACAGGTACTCACCGGACATGGTTCGTTCGGGAGATTCCTGCACTCAATTCATGCGGAAGTGACGCCCGGGTGTCGCCACTGTGCGGAACGCCCGGAGGACACGGTGGAACACACAGTCGAGGTGTGCCCTGCTTGGGCGGAGCATCGCCGTGCCCTCGTGGGGGCGATCGGCGGCGGAGACCTCTCGCGCCGGGCCTTGGTTGAGGCCATGGTCCGGAGCGAGGAGGAGTGGCAGGCGGTCGCCGACTTCTGCGAAGCAGTAATGCTCGCAAAGGAGGAGGCCGAACGCATAAGGCAACGGCGTTATCGCCGCCGCCGTCGCCGGGATTCTGATCCCGATTTCCGGCCAACGTAGACGCGGGCTTGCGGACAGTGAGCAATGGGTAGCTCGCTGTCCGGCCGTCCGGTAACTGTCCGGACCAAGCCCAAGTCGTCGACGGCGCGCACTGTTCCCGCGCGCCTCAAGGAGTTGTCAGCAACAGCAGGGACCCAGCCGGGTCGAAGCCTACTGGGGCCAGGGTTATCCGAAAGGGCGCTCGAGCCCCGGTATGAAGGCTAGAAGGAACGGGGTGGGTCTTTTAGTCAGTAAGAGTCTGACACTATCTCCCGCTCCGCCCAAGGGCGGGGGATGTCAATGCATGATTTTTTCCCACCATAAAAAAAAAAAAAAAAAAAAAAAAAACTACCCAGGGGACACGTGTAGGGTGGTCAGAAGTAAATCCTACGGACGCGAGCAGCTCATCCTCCATGCTCTAGTAATGAAACCTAAGGTTTTGAAGGCTTTCTTGACAATGGTTTCTATATGATCATCAAAAAGTAATTTGCTGTCGTGTATCACTCCCAGATCTCTGATACTGCTTGTTTTACTTATTTATGAACCATCTAGCGTGTATCCTGAGCCGATAGTAGGTTTCTGACGAGTGAATACTACGTGAAAACATTTGGATACGTTTAGTTGTAACTTATTAATTTTACAGTATGCTACGAATTTATCAAGGTCAGACTGAAGTAGCTCGGTATCAGACACTGTTCGTACAGACTTAAGAATCTTCATATCGTCAGCGTAAAGTAAAATATGCGAATTAGCAAATCAGCTTTTAATGTCCGAGATAAATATGGTAAACAATAAAGGTCCCAAGATTGAGCCTTGGGGCACTCCTGATGGGACAGATTTCCATCCAGAAGTGTAACCACGCAAAACAACAGCCTGTGTCCGATTATCTATGTATGATGAAAACCAACGAAATAGGTCACCGTGTATTCCTGCAGATAATAGCTTCTGAAGAAGCACACAGTGATCAATTCGGTCGAAACACTTGCTGTAATCCGTGTAGATAACATCGACCTGGCACCGTTCATCCATCCCAGCCGTAATTAATTCGTTGGACAATACCAGATTGGAGGCAGTCGACCGTCTACTAAGAAACCCATGTTGTTCGTCGCCAAAATAACGTTTGAAGGCTGAGTAAACTTGAGTGTGTACTACGCGTTCGAGAACTTTAGAAAAAAAAAAATATATATATATTATATCAACAATCATTGTACGCCTCTTGATTCGGTCCACCTAGTGATGTAACGAATGTCTGATTTCTCACATTCGCGAATGCAAATGCGAATATTCAAATTCAATATTCGCGAATGCGAATATTGACTTTCAAACAAAGTGCGCGCAAAATGTCGTACAGGTGTTGGCGACAAAACTTAGCACCGTGTGCCACTGCAACGACCGGAGGGCGACAGCGGCTTGCGGGGAGCGGAGGACGAGGTCCAGAGCGCCGCCGCCCGCGCTGCTGCGAAACCACACAGCCATTGACTCATACGACACGGACCAGAGGCGCGCGTACTTATAATCGAATATACGAACCTACCTATATTTACAATCCGCTATTTTATTTCTACCACCTCTGAGAATCACCAACATATTATGGTCCTCTCACCGTGAAGAAGATTTTAGGAACGTCTTGAGGCTTATTTGGAGAATATTAATCCGTGTCAAGAATTCAAGAAACTTTGACGAGTCGTACGCGCCGGCCATTACGCGACGACTATCGAGACAAAGGAAGGACATTTGAAGGACGAACAAACCGTCAAGTCACTGTGGAAAAAAGATAAGACATCTTGTGAGTTCGTTCCTAATTATTCCTCTTATTCCATCTTCTCTTTGCTATTCAAATTCATATTTACCCTTCTCAATTTCATACCCATTTTGCTAAAACTTGAGTCAGTGCTTTGTGCATTCTTCATAATTACGTTACTATTCATTCAATATTACACACACTGATATATTATCTATAATATATTTTAACTGTTTATTTCATTGCCAGATTTCTTTATTCGAGGCTTTGTGCGCTAATTGCTGTCGTAAAACTCGAGCGTTGAATGCATATTGCATGAATCATCTTGTTTACTTCAAATAGAAACGCACAGTCATTGAGCTTAGCTACCTGGTTATAATATTTTGCTTACATAATAATATCTTTAGAACGGAGAATCAAGTAGCTTGTTATTTTAAATCAGCTGTTGCGATTACATCGAATTTAGGTTTGCTTTGTGATCATGCCTGAACTTAAAACTTTAATTAAAAAACGCTCAGCTATAAAATCAAAGCTCACTATTTTTGGCAATCATATTAGATTAATTGAAACTTCTAAAGCCTTAACGGAGTTACAAATCATAGATTTAGAGTGCCGCTTACAAAAATTTGAGCCCTTATGCGAGGAATTCGACACGTTACAGACTGAGATCGAGATCCTATCTGACGAGCCACCAGTCGATGAGGTTCCCGCGGAGCTTGTGCAGTTTGACAACGACTACTACCCGCTGGTGGCCAGGGCCAAGAGCCTGCTTGCTGCTGGGGGGAAGGGCAGCGGATCTGTGGCGGAGTTCAGCGACGCAGAATCAGGTGGGCGAGTGAGAAATTTGGTTAGGCTACCGAAAATTGACTTACCACATTTCAGCGGTGGCTATCAAGACTGGCTCGAATTTAAAGACACATTCCTTTCTCTTATACATAACAGTGATTGCATAGATAATATTAATAAATTCCACTATTTACGGGCTTCTCTTCAAGGAAATGCCGCTCTGATTATTAAGAATATCGACTTTAAAGGTGACAACTATAAAATTGCATGGGAATTATTGTGCGAGCGATTTGATAACAGTCGCTTACTAGTAAATAATCACACAAAGCCTGTAGCTTTGTTTAACCTTTTAACCGCTTGTGTCGCATATATGCGACACACGTTTCCGTGTCCCTAGCGCTCGTGTCGTATTACTGCGACAGAGATCATGCATGATTTTTTCGTTCCATTTTCGTCCTATTAACTACGAGGTACAACTAAAACTATTATTGAATAGACCTATTATTTATAACAATTACTTAAAATTATGTTTCATAGCTCTAAGCATCGAAAAAACTTTAACAAAAATAAGTAATTGGCAGCTTGGAGTTTTCTTCGGTGTCTATCGCGCACGTCGCATATATATGACTATAGGGATGGGATACAATGCAATGCGCATTAAAACGAAAACAGTTAAATAATCAGGTATAATGTATCATTGAGCATAAAATAAAGTGTCATACGAAATAAAGTTAAATTTAACACAATTATTACCTTGTGTATTAATTCTTTTCCTTATTATTCAAAAGAAAAATATTCCCCACGATCTTTGTATAATGCCAATATTTGACGTTAGTTCCCATCCCTAGACGCCTATGCTTGCAATATATTTCTCTAGATAATCAAACGCGGCTGTCGCATTAATACGACGGCTGCCTACGTCACGAGCGGAAGAAATGAATGGAAAGTTCCATTAAAGTTGTTCGTGGCTATTTGTGCATTGTCGATAAAATGACGACTACTGAGGAATTAATCAGAATATTAGAAGGTGACGACGAAGTAAATGATAAATGATATTTATTTTGTAAATAGGTTTAAAAAACACTTTTACACGTCAATTTTTTTTCGTCAGTTTATGCTAAATGAGGCCGGAAGAGGAATTATTATTAGAATCTACAGAAGAACTTAGAAGTGATGGAGAGGTAAGTACCTATTTCAATTTCTTCTTATGTTAGTTGCATATATTATTCAATACGTATATGTATAAATAAGACGGCACGCCACGATTGCGGCGGTAAGTCCCCTCTTTGAGGCGTGGCGGGAGAGACGTCACGGCGTCCTCACCTATCGCATGACGCAGGAGACGCCGTTGGCGAGGATCGCAGGACGACGACGATCTCCAGCCTCCGTAGACGCGGGCTTGCGAACGCCGAGCATTGGGTAGCTCGACGTTCGCCGTCCTATAAGGACAGAGCCCGAGTAGTCCGTTTGTGACAAAGAGTTGTCGCAAACACTTCCGTTGGGTTTAGGTAACTCCTTGATGAATCGAAATAGTACCTACCTATTTTAAATATTGTGATGTAATTCTGTTATTATATTACCTACTTACCTATCTACATACCTATTTATTGTTCAAATTTGGAACCGTGTTGTATGTTGTCCTTACCATTAATAAGGTACTGTGACAGTACCTACCAAGTCGGACAGGCGCTCGCACTCGCGTTTGTCTCTTTTTAACGAACGGAGTTCCGCATGGCGTTGTCTCTTACTGTGCTCCGGCCTTGCCGCTCAGCGCAACACGTTTTAGTTATGATGACGCTGCGCGCCGGGGCTCGCTCGGTTAGATAAACTGAAGTCTGTCAGACACTCGCGTAGAAATTATTCCTAGTGTAGGAATTATCTTTAAAAAAAAGATAACTTTAACTGAGTTCCTTTTTGTTAAAGTTATATAGGTACCTACCAACCTACCATTTGTTTCGAAATGTAATTTTGATCGAATGAATATAAAAAATAATATGGGTACCTACGTAATAAATTTTAATTTGTCATTTCAGGATCATAAGGACGATGAAGGCATTAATTGGACGTCAGACGTAACTGTACCTGATATCGAAAAATTTGATGAATTTATTTCAGGGGTATCACCTTCAGTACCTTATGGCTCCTACAAACAGGCGCGACACGCGACGCGACGCGACACAAAGACATGAGCGGTTCCTTTGTGTCGCGCCTGTTTGTAGGAGCCATAAGACTGATTTAAAATAAAAACATAAAAAAAACTTTTTGACTTTTTTTTATCGATACAATGATTGCCCCTCTTTAATTATCGTACAGTAAGGCCGCAAAAGTCCATAGGAACGCTAAAGATTACATTGCTACGAACCGAGCGAGCGCGATACTTCCGTGCGTATGTGTGCGCATGTATGAGTATCCACATTCCACAGATAACACACACTAAGGAACTGTCGTCGCACTGAGCTTAAAAACATTATTATTTTTCTGTTCTTACCATAGCATTGATAAAATTCGCGCAAATACGTCATGTGCTGGTAGCCGTGTGAACTAAGTGTTGGATTCGCAAATCACGTAACCCGAGTTCAAATAATGGTCGGTCCGTTGCAGTTATTTCTTACTTTGAAAATTCCCAATCTATATTGATATAGTTGTTTTTTTATATTTCTATGAAAAATACTATTGCATTTTTTGCACTAAATAGTTGCAAATTACGAATGTGATCTATTAACCACAAGAAGAATCACATTCGTAATTTGCAATTATTTAGTTGTTACATCTTTTCGATGTTATAAGGTGGAAATAAAAAGACGTGTTTAATAAAAATGTTTATTCTTTATATTTACAAATTAAACATTTATGAGAATTGTGACGTCGAATTGTTACCTAGACAAAAAGTTATCTTGTAACCGTTATCTATGTTACGCCTAACATTGTTTGTTGGAAGTATACCCACTTAGACCATTCATAATATGAATAACGTAACAATGAACGGATATTCAAATTTTAATAAAATAAAATATAGGTAATTGTTTATATCCAGTTATTTATTGAAAAGTGATATATGATTTGGACTTTGTAAACATTTTATTTTTGTGTAACGTCACAATGAATGTATTGAGGTCATAGCATAATTGTTCATTTTCTTGACGAAAAGAAGATTGAAACCAAACCTCAATTTCTGTTAAAAGAACTTTAGTTCTCACAAGATAATCGTCAATTTATATTCTAAAAGCATTTTCAGTATGGCGCCACGTATATACAATCACTTGCCAAAGTCCATACTAGAAACTTCATCAATCGATGCATTCAAAAGGAAATTAAAAAGCTTCCTGCTATGTAAATGTTACTATAGTGTTCATGAATATTTAATGGAGGATGTAAGGACATATTGAAGTAACTATTGCACTAATTTTATTATTTTATTAATATTAATTCTTTGACATTTATTTACTTTGACATTTATTTACAGATATATCTTGACATTCTCGTTTAATACATGACATTCACATTCACATTTTGATTAAACTATTGACGTTACTATTTTTCATTGTGAATTTACAAAACAGTGCACGAATTTAATTTAATTTAACTTCATTATTTGACATGATAATTTTGTATAATTTAATTTTGTATTATTAAGATATTTTTTACGATTATAATTGAGTAAATTTTGATAATTTTAATTTTTTGCTGACACAGTATATTTTTTATGACATTTTGTATGACTTATTTAAATTGATTTAATTTTGACAATTGTAATATCACTGACATTGTATAATCTTTTTGATAATTTTAAATTTTTGACAATTTTCATTCGCTGACACTGGTTTTATTATTATATATTTTTTCTTATTTATTAGATTTTGTACATTTTTACAATTAATTTAATTTTGATTGTATACATTGACATTTCCATCAATATTTTGTATGCCCTTGGGCGGATCATAGGTAGGGCGAAACATTTTATGTAAGATCATTGTAAGTACCCTGTGTTCACAAAATTAATAAATGTATTTGTATTTGTATTTGTATTTAATTAGATGAGAAAAATAAATTGAACTATAGTATTATGTTAAAACAGTGCGGGTAGAAGAATAAAAAACGAAATAGACTCATGATTATTGTCAACAAAATTGATAGCGAGTTCACTGCATTCTTAAGATGAGGCGATGGCACAAGTTAAAAGATATAGCTGTTTTAAACGAAAGTAAACACAATATAATACAGTGTTTGTTAACGAATAATCACAGATATGTTAAAATAAAATTGTAGGCCATTTAGTTTAGTTAACATTAAATATTTAGTGCGAAACGTAATCGTTCTTGTTTGTGCCTCTCTGTCAAGTACGGCTTTTTAGCAGGTTTTCTGTGATGCACGCCTTCAGCGTGAAGTGCACGGTGAACAGTATCCATCGAGGTGTCATATAATTCCGCAAAATGTCTCGTTGGTGCGAAACCATTCGTTTCGTATACGTCCACCATATGTCGTCGCTGCGCCTCGCTAATAAGCTTCGGTCTCCCACTTCTCTTTCGACTAGCAAGGCTACCTTCTTCCTCATATCTTTTTAGCCAAAGATTTACAGTATTTTTCTAAAATAAAATAAAAATATATATTAGGCAGCTATACCTACTTCACTTCATTTTCATTATATAAAATGTTAATAATCATAATTATTGAATATAATTTTAAAATAAAACTGCATTTATTAATCCAATAACCAATCCAATAAACCCAACGATTTACGTATTTCTCTTTTAAACCTCATAAAGATACGATGAATGGATTCATAAATGGCATACGTTTTAATTAGAAGATTAATTTGTAATAAAGTTACAATTCATTAATAGCTATTATACTCACATTCAGTCCGGTTTCTTCAGATATTTGTGTTTTATTAAGACCACTTTTATGCAGCCCAATGATAGTCGCCCTCACTTCAATACTAATATTACAATACTGTCAACCTCACGTCACTAACCAACAACTACAACCAAACGACAGTTCATTTCGGTTAAGTTAAAACTCATGTCTACCTCGCAGAAATCTAATTCTTTATTTAGTTTTTTTGTGATCTACCTTTCTAACTCTAAGAAATGTGTGAACAAGTTAAAGAATAATTTAATATATGTAATGCAAATACATAACTTCCAATCGGGTAAGAACTTACAAAAAGTCAATAATTGCGTGGGATTTGAACTTGCGGCACACTGATTTGCGCTTCAATCTGTGTGCCTATACCACTGGGCCATCTTGACTTATGATAAGTTGATGAAATTGTGAATTTCAATCATTTGTTGGCGAAACTTGAAAATAAAAGGTCGTAAGTCAAACTAAACGTCAAACGAATAAGTTTTAAGAATTCTTATGGACTTTTGCAAGTGATAGTACGTATTATTTTGTCGATTTGTAGCCGGGCGCTAGGGGTACGGCAACTGATATTTAGCCAAGCGCTTAAAAGGTTAAAGCTGGGAAAAAATAAGATTCTCGTTACTTGGTACATAGGTGCGATCGAGACCGTACTGCCACTGTCTACGCCTATGCGCCTAATAAATTCATGATACCACAAGTTGCTCAATCGGGACATAGTGCTGATGTTCATAATCTTCATAATGATTGTGTGTTTCTTGCACCTACATTTTTTGTAACTTTTATGAAAATGATCACTACCTTTTCGTACACGGCTACGTCTAGATTGTTAGAACCAAGGTTTATTGTAATTTTTTCCAAAATTGAAAGTAAAGAGTTTTTGTGAAGAAATTGAGGTTTTTTATTAAGCTTCCATAATGTCCACTACTAGACATTAAAATTGGCGACCGTGACAGGACTATAGTTGCAAAACTTCTGAAAAATTCGGAATAATTCCGGAATACTTCTGGGAAAGTTTCTTTAAATCAGAATTATTCAAAATGAATTTAATTAAGATTTTTTTTTTGCTGAAAAAAACTTTTTACAAAAAAAATAAAACCGACTTACTAAAAAAAACACTAAAACTATCAAAATAACTTTAATTTCGGAAGTCGGTGTTTCTGTAATAGTTTTGCCTCTTCGTTATTTAACACCGACTTCCGAAATTAAAGTTATTTTGATAGTTTTAGTGTTTTTTTTAGTAAGTCGGTTTTATTTTTTTTGTAAAAAGTTTTTTATTTCACACTTTTTAGTTGCAGCCAGAGTACCTTTTTCTCATGACAATTCCAATTAACTCAAACCCTGCTAGGATACATTGTTTTATTATGAAGTTCCCGTGTCTACCTTCCGGCTCCATCATCATCATCAGATCAATTCGATAGTACCTTATGGCCAAAATGCATCTCATGACAATTCTAATAAGCCCAAACACGGCTTAGGATACATTGATTAATTACGGAGTTCCGGTGCCTAACTTCCGGCTCCATCATCATCATCAGATCAGTTCGATAGTACCTTATAGCCAAAGTGCATCTCATGACAATTGTAATAAGCCCAAACACGGCTGGGATACATTGATTAATTTCGGAGTTCCGGTACCTATCTTCCAGCTCCGTCATCATCATCAGGTCACATCGATGATTCCATTTTCAACATACCTATTCAGAACTATTCATTTATTTGTAACTATGTTCATTGAGAGATTGGTGTGACTATGAACTTCCGTTGGCCATTTCTGGTCGTCTTCACCAGTTCCACTTCATCAAATGTCATGTTTTGACTATAAATGCTTAAGTCTTTGATAAAAATACCAAAAGAACTATATGGTTGCCTATAATATTTGAGGAGTTCCCTCGATTTCGCCAAGATTCCATCATCAGATCCCGACTTGGTGACTATGGGACCATTTGGGAAGTATACCCTTTCTAACAAAAAAAGAATTTTTCAAATCGGTTGGCAAGTGACGAAGTTATGCGCGAACATACATAAAAAAAAAAAAAAAATACAAACATCCGAATTGAGAACCTCCTCCTTTTTTAGAAGTCGGTTAAAAAACGTATTTTGCATCGATCGTCGATCGCCGCTGCCGCTGCTGCCGCGCTGGCCACAGAGCACTTTGTACGCTGGCGCCGCAACGCGCGCGCGGGCCCGACTGCCACGAGTCGTGCGTGCAGGCGATGGCGGTGCGGGGTGCGGTAAGAGGGGATATGCTCCCCGGAGAAGTTTTCCCCCCCGCGAGAAAGATTCGTACCCCGCAATCGAATGTTTCCGAATAGGTATTTCGCCCGAATAATTCAATGGGAAAAAACCTGTTTGTTTGTGATGTGGTTGGTGAGTTAATTATTGTTCAGTGGCTTCTTTATTTTATTATAAATGGGATTGATTAAGTATATGTTGATATTTTTATCGGTAGATATAAATATGTTAGCCTGCGATTAACAGGATTTTTATTCTTTTGTTTTTAGGTAGGTACCTATGTACTATCACTTGCAAAAGTCCATAAGAATTCTTAAAACTTATTCGTTTGACGTTTAGTTTGACTTACGACCTTTTATTTTCAAGTTTCGCCAACAAATGATTGAAATTCACAATTTCATCAACTTATCATAAGTCAAGATGGCCCAGTGGTATAGGCACACAGTTTGAAGCGCAAATCAGTGTGCCGCAAGTTCAAATCCCACGCAATTATTGACTTTTTGTAAGTTCTTACCCGATTGGAAGTTATGTATTTGCATTACATATATTAAATTATTCTTTAACTAGTTCACACATTTCTTAGAGTTAGAAAAGTAGATCACAAAAAAACTAAATAAAGAATTAGATTTCTGCGAGGTAGACATGAGTTTTAACTTAACCGAAATGAACTGTCATTTGGTTGTAGTTGTTGGTTAGTGACGTGAGCTTGACAGTATTGTAATATTCGCAAAATGCAGGCTAATATTAGTATTGAAGTGAGGGCGACTATCATTGGGCTGCATAAAAGTGGTCTTAATAAAACACAAATATCTGAAGAAACCGGACTGAATGTGAGTATAATAGCTATTAATGAATTGTAACTTTATTACAAATTAATCTTCTAATTAAAACGTATGCCATTTATGAATCCATTCATCGTATCTTTATGAGGTTTAAAAGAGAAATACGTAAATCGTTGGGTTTATTGGATTGGTTATTGGATTAATAAATGCAGTTTTATTTTAAAATTATATTCAATAATTATGATTATTAACATTTTATATAATGAAAATGAAGTGAAGTAGGTATAGTTGCCTAATATTTTTATTTTTTTTATTTTAGAAAAATACTGTAAATCTTTGGCTGAAAAGATATGAGGAAGAAGGTAGCCTTGCTAGTCGAAAGAGAAGTGGGAGACCGAAGCTTATTAGCGAGGCGCAGCGACGACATATGGTGGACGTATACGAAACGAATGGTTTCGCACCAACGAGACATTTTGCGGAATTATATGACACCTCGATGGATACTGTTCGCCGTGCACTTCACGCTGAAGGCGTGCATCACAGAAAACCTGCTAAAAAGCCGTACTTGACAGAGAGGCACAAACAAGAACGATTACGTTTCGCACTAAATATTTAATGTTAACTAAACTAAATGGCCTACCATTTTATTTTAACATATCTGTGATTATTCGTTAACAAACACTGTATTATATTGTGTTTACTTTCGTTTAAAACAGCTATATCTTTTAACTTGTGCCATCGCCTCATCTTAAGAATGCAGTGAACTCGCTATCAATTTTGTTGACAATAATCATGAGTCTATTTCGTTTTTTATTCTTCTACCCGCACTGTTTTAACATAATACTATAGTTCAATTTATTTTTCTCATCTAATTGACGATTATCTTGTGAGAACTAAAGTTCTTTTAACAGAAATTGAGGTTTGGTTTCAATCTTCTTTTCGTCAAGAAAATGAACAATTAAGCTGTTCGGTTAAAAACTGTCGCATATAGCTATACATGCATTTATGTATTCAAATTACTCCTTCGTTCGTCTATGAGCAGTGTCCAATATATCTTTACGCAAACCACACGTTGTTTCATTCAAAAAGTGTACAAGCAAACCTCGACCTTATCACGTAAACATATGGTCCATAATCGAGCCGGATACCAGACCCCGCTGCCGACTTCGCCGGCCGCCTGAGAACAAAGAGATCGCGATAAGATAAGACGACCCAAGTGTTCGAGTCTTTAGTGCAAAGTATTTAACTATTAAAAACTTATTCATTTCATTACGTTTGCTACAATTGAAGTTATTACATACTTACAATGGCTATGGAAGTGGAAAAAGCATTAAGTATAGTGGAAAACCTTGCACATACTTTGAAGAAGACCCAGATCAATCTAAAGAAGTCTCCGAAGGCTAGATTAACCCAAAAGAATTATATTGAAGCCCGCATTAAGTGTGTAGAAGATTACTGGAGTGAATATAAACAAGCTTACGGTGAAATAATGCGAAGCGTACCGAAGGAGAAGCGCGACAAAGTACCCTATATAGTGAATGAAGAATTCTTTGAGCATGAAGAGTTGTATTTAAGTTTGATGACAGAATTAAAGGATTTATTAGTTGATCAACAAGTTAACATTAGTGTTTCGTCGCCTATACCTAGTGATACTCAACAAACACGAGTGGTTTTGCCAAAAATACACCTACCAACGTACAGTGGTCAATATGAAGAGTGGTTATCATTCCATGATTTATTTAATACACTTGTACATAAGAACGCGGCGTTAAGTAATGTACAAAAATTGCATTATTTGAAGACAAGTCTTAGTGGAGAAGCCGCATTGATATTAAAACATATACAAGTGACCGATACGAACTACGAACAAGCATGGAACATTCTTAAGGCAAGGTATGGCAACAAACGTATAAATTTCGACGCAGTTATGAAAAGGTTCTTCTCTCTGAAGAAAATTACCGTGGGTAATTCCAGTTCTATCAAGAATTTACTGGATACAACATTTGAATGCTTACATCAATTAAAAAATATGAATGTGCAGATTGATAATTGGGACCCTGTGATAATATTCGTCGTAGTGCAAAAGTTGGATAGTGAAACTCACAAAGATTGGGAAAACTATGTGAGCAGCAATTGTGAGGAACCTGACAGCCTACCTTCCCTCGACATGTTTCGTAAATTCCTCGAATGCCGATTTCGTACGTTAGAACTTACAGAACCAACAAAACAAAAGGCAAGTTCAGTTTATGTTCGAGAAAAGTCATTTCATGCAGCAACTAATGTGGAGAATAGTAAAACATGTCAAATATGTAAAGAAAACCACACACTTAGCCACTGTAAGGAGTTTGGAAAACAATCACCAACACAAAGAAGCGAGTTTATCAAAATCAACAATTTGTGCTTCAACTGTCTTGCACCCGGACACTCAGTAAGGCATTGTCGCATACCAACAAGTTGCAGAATATGTAAAAGACGACACCATTCACTTCTTCATGAAAATAAGGAAGATAGCTCATCAAAACCAACCACGACGGGCAACACTGAAACCAAACAACCCGAAGTGGCACTGCATACTAACGTGGAGAACTTTGAAGAAGCAGAGAAGGACATTACAATGGTGACATCACACGTTTCTACAAAACAAAGCACATCGTTGCTGGCAACTGCAATCGTCAAGGTGAGAAGTGAAGACAATTATACAACGACCTTACGAGCTTTGATCGACCAAGGCTCACAAGCCAGTTTTATTAGCGAACGAGCAGCACAACAACTCATGGCCAAGCGATATCCTGTCAAAGGTACAGTTGTAGGCGTGGGATCCACGAGAGAAAATATCAAACACGTAGTTCAGATCAATGTAGAATCCAGATGTGAAAATTTCAACTTGGAAATTAGAACATATGTTATGTCGAAGCCACTGACTACTAAAATACCATCCCGCACAATCAACACTAACCATTGGCCTCATCTTGAAGGACTAGTCCTGGCTGACCCTAACTACTATCAGCCAGGGTCTATTGATTTACTTCTGGGTGTCGACGTTTATGCCCAAATTGTACAGAACCAGTTAATCAAAGGTCCGCCAGGGTCACCATGTGCACACAAAACAAACCTTGGCTGGATTTTATTCGGAAAAGTGGAAAATAGACTACAACAAACAGAGTCGGTTCTTGTTATGCATCATCAAATTATAGGAGAAGACTTATTGAAAATACTCTGGGAAATAGAACCAGATTTGAAGAGGACATACTCAAAAGAAGAAAACGAATGTGAAGGTTTCTATGAAAATACATACAAAAGAAACAGCAATGGACAATACGTTGTGAGACTCCCATTCCGTACCAATGTACCAAAGGCAGCGGATGGGAACACGAGACAAATTGCAATGAGCCGTTTGATTCAACAAGAAAGAAGACTTCAAAGGGAACCAGAACTAAGAGAAGAATACGACAAGGTACTAGAAGAATATTTATCAATGGGACACATGGAAGAAGTTCCAAAAGATGAAGTAAATAACCGGTGTGTTTACCTACCACATCACGCCGTAATTCGAAGAGATAAAGAGACCACGAAAGTCAGAGTCGTATTTGATGCGTCATGCAAGGGACCAAATGGCATATCTTTGAACGACGAGCTCATGACTGGCCCGGTACTTCAAGAAGATATGCGAAGCATAATAATGAGATGGCGCATGCACAAGGTGTGTTTCGCAAGTGACGTCATCAAAATGTATAGAATGGTACTTGTTGATGGGAAAGATACTGATTATCAGAGAATACTGTGGCGTGGCAGCGTCAGACCCAGCCTTGAGCCAAACTATCTACCACCTGAAGTCAAGGACTACAGATTGAAAACAGTTACGTTTGGTACAGCATCTGCGCCTTACCTCGCCATAAAAACGTTAATTAAACTAGCAGAAGAAGAAGGTAAACAACATCCTGAAGCTGTCAAAATTATTCGTGAAGATTTTTATGTCGATGACCTGACTTCAGGCTGTGATACAACAGAAGAAGCAATTCATATTAGTAAGAAAATCATCACCATTTTGAAACGAGGAGGCTTTGAACTTCAAAAATGGGCATCCAATGATACTGAATTTCTTCAATCTATAGACGCCACCAAAGTCACTACAAAGGCTAACCTAGACTTGAAGCTAGACGGCACCATAAAGGCTCTTGGTCTGTCATGGAATCTCGGAAGAGACGAGTTTAATTACCAGTTACAACTAGAACCTATATCATCAGATCCCATATCAAAGAGAACGATTCTATCAGATTTACAAAAATTGTTTGATCCGCTGGGATGGATAGCACCAGTTATTATAACAGCAAAAATTCTAGTACAAAGATTGTGGCTAGAAGGAATAGGATGGGACCAAGAAATAAGTACAGAATTGAAAGAACAATGGAAGTTCATTAGGAAAGATTTAGAAAATGTCAATCAATTGAGAATCAGACGTTGGTTGAACACCATTAGCACTGAGAAGGAACGAATAACACTACATGGGTTCTGCGATGCGTCTGAAAAGGCATATGCAGCTGTAGTTTACTGCCGGGTACAAACGAGCGAAGGTGACATAAAGACAAATATCATCGCCTCAAGAACAAAGGTAGCTCCTGTCAAGACCATTACACTACCACGCCTCGAACTGAGTGAAGCTACGCTACTAGCTAAATTGCTAACTAAAGTGAGTCAAGCTATGAGGATTCCCTCACACAATGTGTTTGCATGGACTGACTCGACTATAGTATTAGCGTGGCTGGTCGGAGAACCCAACCGATGGAAGCCATTTGTCGCAAACAGAGTGGTTGAGATACTAGAAAACCAAAGTAGTAGCCAATGGTTCCATGTGCAGTCAGCACATAACCCAGCTGATATAGCGTCAAGAGGATCATCTTTATCAGAACTACAACAGAAAACGTTATGGTGGAACGGCCCTGCCTGGCTTTCAGGAGAAAATATCGAATTCACGAAACCATCAACGTCAAATACAGATTTAGAAAGAAAGAAACCCATACAGTCATACGTAAATGTAACAGAAGGAGAAGAGAAATTCTTAAAATTTGAAGAATATGATACACTTACGGAGGTATTAAGAGTCATAGTGCATTGTAAAAGAGTTTTAAACATGAAAAGAAATCCTGACAAACTAGGTCAGGAAATGACAACAGAAGAACTGCAAAGGGCTTTGGAATATTGTATAAAACAAGCACAAGAAGAAGAATTTCCAGAGGAAATTAAAAGAATAAAACAAATGGGGAATGTAAAAACCAATAGCATTCTGAATTCACTGAACCCATTCTTGGATAGTCAAAATATCCTTAGGGTGGGCGGAAGATTGAGAAACGCAGATGCCGATGAGAACTTAAAATATCCCGTGATACTGGGCAAGAAAAGCAACTTCGTATCATTAGTTCTAGCTGACGCACACCTAAAAACAATGCATGGAGGAATAAAAATGATGATCACTTACCTGATGAGTAAATACTGGATTGTTAGCTGCAAACGTCTAGTAAAGAAATACATTCATGGATGTCTTACCTGTACACGGCAACGAGCTGCTAGTAGACAACAAATAATGGGTGACTTACCTGAAGCACGAGTGACTCCTTCGCGTCCTTTTGCTCGAAGTGGAGTGGACTTTGCCGGCCCCGTGTATGTACTAAACTCAAAAGGAAGAGGGGCAAAGTCCCGCAAGGCATACATTTGCATCTTTGTCTGCATGGCGGTAAAGGCTATACATTTGGAGCTAGTAAGCGACCTGACGGCCGATGCATTTATCGCAGCTTTCAAACGTTTCGTGGCCAGAAGAGGCAGATGTAATGAGATTTGGAGCGACAACGGCACGAACTTCGTGGCAGCCAACAAAGTGTTGTGTAGAATGTGGAAAGAGGCGGGATTACAAATACCTGGTGCTATAGCTGACCAACTGGCAAATGAAGGAACACAGTGGCACTTCACACCGCCATATAGCCCAAACTTTGGAGGGCTTTGGGAAGCTGGCGTTAAGTCCGTTAAACAGCATCTACGGAAGGTGTTGAATATGAATTTGACATTTGAAGAATTCACCACAGTACTCACACAGATAGAAGCTTGCCTCAATTCTCGCCCTTTAACGCCGATTAATACTGATGTGGATTTGATCGATGACATACAAGCACTCACACCTGGACATTTCCTTGTCGGAGAAGCACTAATTACCATACCGGACCGTGACTATACCACGGCCAATATGAATCAGCTGTCCAGATGGCAACATATCCAAAGACTGGTTCAAGGATTTTGGAAACGTTGGCAAACGGAATACCTGTCGCGCCTCAACCAAAGAACAAAGTGGCTGAAAAGAACGAAGGAATTCGAGGTCGGCGACATTGTGTTGCTAAAAAACGTAAATATGCCTCCTAGCAAGTGGGCATTGGCACGGATAGAGGAAAAGCACCCTGGACAAGACGGAATAACTAGGGTATATACTGTACGTCACAACGGTAAATTGACACAGAGATCAATCACAAATTTGTGTGCGTTACCGATTAGTACGGAAGACTAACTTAATTAATTGATGATTACCTTTGTGTGCAAGCCCATGTTTATAAAACTTTAGTAGTAATATTTGCTATGTTATTCTAAAGACAGTCGAGTCATAATTTCAAGTTTTAAAATACCACTCTAAGTTGGAAATCATTGTTGTAAGCTTTATAGTAAATTGAGTAACAACTTATAATTTGTACTTATTCAAGTTGCATATTTAAATTGCGTGTACAATGTATAGTGTAAAGTAGCATAACTTTTGATTATGGTCGAAAAGGCCTTTAAGCCCTTTTGGTGGGCGGTATGTTCGGTTAAAAACTGTCGCATATAGCTATACATGCATTTATGTATTCAAATTACTCCTTCGTTCGTCTATGAGCAGTGTCCAATATATCTTTACGCAAACCACACGTTGTTTCATTCAAAAAGTGTACAAGCAAACCTCGACCTTATCACGTAAACAAAGCTATGACCTCAATACATTCATTGTGACGTTACACAAAAATAAAATGTTTACAAAGTCCAAATCATATATCACTTTTCAATAAATAACTGGATATAAACAATTACCTATATTTTATTTTATTAAAATTTGAATATCCGTTCATTGTTACGTTATTCATATTATGAATGGTCTAAGTGGGTATACTTCCAACAAACAATCTTAGGCGTAACATAGATAACGGTTACAAGATAACTTTTTGTCTAGGTAACAATTCGACGTCACAATTCTCATAAATGTTTAATTTGTAAATATAAAGAATAAACATTTTTATTAAACACGTCTTTTTATTTCCACCTTATAACATCGAAAAGATGTAACAACTAAATAATTGCAAATTACGAATGTGATTCTTCTTGTGGTTAATAGATCACATTCGTAATTTGCAACTATTTAGTGCAAAAAATGCAATAGTATTTTTCATAGAAATATAAAAAAACAACTATATCAATATAGATTGGGAATTTTCAAAGTAAGAAATAACTGCAACGGACCGACCATGATTTGAACTCGGGTTACGTGATTTGCGAATCCAACACTTAGTTCACACGGCTACCAGCACATGACGTATTTGCGCGAATTTTATCAATGCTATGGTAAGAACAGAAAAATAATAATGTTTTTAAGCTCAGTGCGACGACAGTTCCTTAGTGTGTGTTATCTGTGGAATGTGAATACTCATACATGCGCACACATACTGTTACAAGGCCGACCCCGTTTGTCTTTTTAAAAAAAAAGGCAATTATACTACTAAAACCACTTTAATCACCACAGACACAGATACACGAATTTAACACTTAATTTTGGCAATGTCTCTCTTAAGTGCTCCCTAAATTTGGGCACAATAGGTTACGCGACGGCGTCCAGAATCTAACTGACTTAAAGATGCATATAATTTCCATGCATTAGGTAAAAGTGCAACATCAGCATGTATATAATGGAAAAATACATTGATTCATAGTTGGTGCTGATTAAGGCTTTATTGCCTTGTAATAAGGGTTATAACAGCTCCCCCTTTGAAACGAAGCTTTATCTCATTAAGATGAAGCGAAGTAAATAAGATTAAAGATGCAGCTATTTAAGAGAGACATTAGAACTTATATTATATTATATATAAGTTACATAATTTTGTATTAAAATTAACAATATAGTAAATTAATAGTTATACATCATATTAAAAGTTTAAGTTTCTATTTGACGAAAAACTGACTTTATTAATTTTACTAGTTGATTTATAATTTGGGTAATTAATAGGCAAGGACTGAATCGACTTATTGTCATCTTCGGATGTTGAAGACATTTCCGTCATCTCAATACTATTTGAAACCTTAGATTTACGTTTAGTTTTCTGATTATAACATTGGTTAAATATTTGAACACAGCATCCAGCATTAGAAGAGTTTTTGTTCTTAAAATAACTATATAACTTATAAGCTATGTATAAAAATAAACACACAATTAGAATATAAGTGAAGGTAGAATAGTAAGGGCCATATTTAATAAAATGAGACTCTTTTTCCAGATTATTCAATTCTTGCTCTAAACTATCCATTTGGTGAGTTGCATATTTGAGAGAATCTAAGTTAATTTTACTTATAGAGATTGGCGACAAATGTGGTAAACTTTTATTAAATATGTCCTTTTTACAACAGTCATCTGCTGTTATATCAAAGCTTATATCTAAAGGAGACTTAGCATATAAAGAATAAGAGCTAGTTGGTATTAACTGAACAGTTTTAGAATACCCAATACAATTAGGTGATAGTTTTACAATTCCTGTACCAGTAATCGAATGGTCATTTATGTTTTCATCACATTTAATAGTTAATTTATTTGGATTTGATTGAACATATATCCATTTGTTATTTCTTAATTTTTGCCAAATATCAATCTGACCATATAATATTTTAGCATTGCATTCTGTAGGTAATGACAATGTTACTTCAGTTAAGATTTTAGATTCACAATTTGGGTTACTTATACATGAGTATATAGTACTTAATTCACAGATAGAAAAGTTACTACTTACTATTTTACATTTATCAAGAGTGTCCAACATAGCATAATGCATCCTGTCATCACTTAATGCAATATAAGAGTTAGAAGGTTGAATCAAAGCAAATGTATTATGTGAGTCATCATGAGGTGTAGGTAATGGTATGTTTTTATAGGTCATGAACTTATCAGGAGTGATCAGAGGGATCTGTAATATAAAAATGACCTTATTATTGTAATAATAGGAACTAAATTCGGAAACATCAATTATAGAATGAATATTCTGAATATTTAAGGGAACTGGGAAATCTAGCCTTTTGCTTATTTGACTATTATGCTTGGTTAATTCTAAATATAGATTTAAAGGACTTATAACACTAGGATGTAGTACATTAACCTTAGAAAATAAAATAGAATTAAGTGTAGTATCTAGTAGATTAGATATAGCAAGTAAAGAACCTTCGATAATGTTAAGAAGGTTGTTTAACTTTGAAGTATATAGCAATAAGTTATCTGTCTTTGTAATTTGAGAAAATATTTCGTTCATCTGATTAATTTGAGCATTTAATTTCATCTCATTTTGATTGAGATTGTAAATAGTAGTGTTGAAATTATTTATAGTAGACTTGATAACATGAATGTTATCTCTCATTAAGTGAAATATTTCTGTTTCACTCTTTTTACACGATTCAATTGCAGCATCGTATTTTCGGGCATCATCTGCATCTAAAGTGCCGAAAAAGAACTTTAAAATTTCACCTCCAAATTCTAAAGATCGTTTAACTTTAGTAGTTAATTGATTAGAGATAATATGTGATAAAGATTGCAATTTAATGGAATTAGACTGAATTAAAACTTCGATAGGGCTGGACATGTCTTTGCATGTACCTAACTCTTGAGGTTGAATTTTGTTGCACAAATTTAGAGTATCATGTAACAGAGATTCGATTTTATTAAGGTAAGGTTCTAAAGACACTAAATCTACGTGGGTGATTACTTTCCAATAATCGGTATAAAAGTTTATATTGGTAATAGGTTCAAAATAAATCCCTGGGCTATGGTAAATTGGGACGATGCTTGATTCGGTGTGGCTGAGGCATAAGGAGCCATTGCAGCATATTATTCTGAAAAGAAATATAGTATATATAGTTTAAGATGTAGCAGGCTTAATTTCATTTGTATGGTATTTAATAGCCTTGCGACCTACTTGTAGGGTCACATTATGTTTATTATGAACTTTGACAATTTTATAAGGACCTTTCCATATAGGTGATAAGGCCTTTCGAAGTCTATGATGGTGTTTGAGATAAACCATATCTCCTACTTTATAAGTGACATCACGAGAGTTTGCGTCATAATATTGTTTTGATTTTTCTTTACTATTTAAAATGTTTTGAATGGCTTTCTCGCGACTAAAACGCATTCTATATTGTAAAGCTCGGATATATTCGTTGTATGTATTGCCAGAGCTTTCATATAACGAGTTTGGAATAGAAGGTTTATAACCATATAATAATTCGTGAGGAGTAAAGTTAGTTGTACTATGAGGCGTAGTATTATAAGCTAAAATTGCAGTGAATAAATAACAGTGCCAGTCATTCTGGTTCTCATTAACAAAAGACTTTAAATATTCTTTTAAAGTAGCATGTGAGCGTTCAAGAGCTCCGTTGGTTTGAGGGTGATACGGAGTAGTAAAAAGAGCCTTGACCTTAAGTATTTCGGTCAATTGTTTAAATAAATCGGATGTAAAACATGTACCTAAATCTGTTAGAATGGTTTTAGGAAAACCGAAAAGAGACATAAAATGAACAAGGTTTCTGGCTATTTCCTCACTAGTAGCCGTAACCATTGGGTAAGCGCTGGTAAATTTAGTTAAGTCATCTTGTAAGGTCAAGATGAATTTAAAGTTTTGGAAACCTGCATCAGGTAAAGGACCAACGACGTCGAGTGCCAATCTTTCAAACGGCCTTGTAGATGTCGAAGTTATCTCCATTGGAGCTTTATTTGATTTTCTCAAAGGTTTATTAATTTGGCAAAGCTTGCATTTCTTGACGTATTGTTCGATATCAGACCGCATGCCTTTCCAATAGTATGCAGCTTTAATACGCGAATACATTCGTTGTGACCCTGGGTGACCAGCTATAACAGAGTCGTGGTTTTCTTTTAATATTTTTTGAACTTCTACAGGAGTAGGATAGATTAATTGATTTTTATATATGTGAATTTTAATATTGGTATCATGAAAAATATAGGAAATCATATTATATATTTTAGTATATGTAAGCTTTGAGAATGGGTCCGTGAAATCTGGTAATGCAAGGTCGGTAATATTTTGGCAATTAATTAGTAAATCTCTAAGTTTAATTAGTAAGTTATAAACATCTCTATAATTTGTTTCTTCATAATGATGTACTTTAGTAAATAGAAAATAGTAGGTTTTATTTTTATCGTTAATACATTGTATTGTAAGTGGCTCGCGTTCGGAATTTAGTAGATCATCTGAATTATCGAGCCGCGATAGTATTTCCTCGCAATGAGGCATAGAATAGTCAAAGTCTAAGGAGACTGGGCAAGCAATAGTATTTAATTTAGATAAGTGTAATCCTTGAATACACTCTTCAATAATAGTATTTGTGACTGGAATTTGATTTGTAAATTGAGCCTTGAAATATTGTTCGTAAGAAAAGTTATTTAGATTATTTACATCAATAGCGTTAATAGGGCAACGGGATAGCGCATCGGCGTTTGAATTGAGACGACCTTGTTTGTAAACGATTTCGTAATCGTATTCCTCAAGTTTGAGGCGCCAGCGAATGAGTCTGCTACCCGGATCTTTTACATTAAATAGCCATACAAGGGGCCTATGATCTGTTATTATTTTAAATCGATTGCCATATAAATATGGTCGAAAAGTTTTAACGGCAAATATAATAGCTAATAACTCTTTTTCCGTGGTTGAGTAATTCCCTTCAGGTTTATTTAAAGTGCGCGACGCATAAGCGATTGGCTTATCTTTGCCGACGGGACCCTGAGACAATATTGCGCCAACGGCAAAGTTGCTAGCATCAGTAGTGACATTAAAAGGTTGCGAGAAGTCAGGGTACTGCAGAAGAGGAGCAGTAATTAATTTTTCTTTTAGAATTTCGAATGCATGTTGTTGTTCTGTGTCCCAGTGGAACTCAACATCTTTTTTTAATAGAGACGTAAGTGGTTTAGTTAACTTAGAAAAGTTTTCAATAAATCGGCGATAATAGCCTATTAGGCCTAGAAATGATTTAATATTTTTAGGATTTTTAGGAATTGGAAATTGCGATACAGCGCTAACCTTTTCAGGATTCGGAGATACACCTTTATCGGTGATTATATGGCCAAGGTAAGTTACCTCGTGCCTTAAGAACTCACACTTGTCTGGTTGGAGTTTTAAATTATACTCACGAAATTTGTCGAAAACTAATTGTAATTTGTGTATATGATCTTGTAGATTCTGACTATAGACTATACAATCGTCAAGGTAAATATAGCAATGAAGGCCTTGTAGACCTGATAATACAGTGTTCATAAGACGCTGAAATGTGGCAGGGCCATTTTTAAGCCCGAAAGGCATTCTGGTAAATTCGTAGTGACCAGACATGTCTGAATTTGTGCTAATTGTGAAACCTGTTTTAGGGGTGTCCTTGGGACAAGTCTTCAATTGATGGAAACCACTTGCGAGGTCCAGCGTGCTGAAATATTTAGAGTGACCTAATTGGTCTAGAATATCAGTGATAAGAGGCAGTGGATAAGTTTCGGAAACAGTGACATCATTAAGACGGCGATAATCAATGACTATCCTCCACTTTTGTTTGCCGGAAGCGTCCATTTTTTTCGGGACTACCCAAACTGGGGCGCTCCAAGGCGAAGTTGAAGGTCTTATAATATTTTGTTCCAGCATTTTACGAATTTGGGAATCGACTTCCTCCTTGTGGCATTCAGGGAAACGATATGATTTTACATTAATAGGTGGCGCATCACCTGTGTTAATAGTATGCTCAATAGCATTCGTGAAGGTTAAGGGTTCACCTTCGACATGGAAAATATCTGTGTAACGGGAACAACATTCTAATAGAGACTTTTTCTCTTCATCATTTAGATGAGAGCACCGAATAAGATTTAGTACTTTATTTACGCGATCAGTTTTCGAACAAGATATAGTATTAATATTATAAGAGTTGATAGTCGAACAGTCAAGTTCAAGGGGAGTCGCTGTAACGTGATAGTCTTTTATTTCAATGTCACACTCTGTGGTGTTTAAAATAGTCACGTTTGTTTTTCCATTCGGTTTAATTGAGACTATGCAATTAGCGACATAAACGCCTTCACGTAAGACATGATCTAGTATGAGAGCTTCATTATTGTGATAAAGTTTGGGAGAGTAATTTGATACAGTGCACTCGATAACTACTTCAGATCGAGCTGGAATATTGTATGAAGGTTGCGTATAAATAATAGGAATAGAATGATTTAATATAGAAATTGATTTTGAAGAGTAATCGATGTTTGATTTAAAATAACTACAAAAATCGCTACCAATTATACCATCGTAATTATTAAGATTAATGTCATCTTTAGTGACATGAAATTTGTATTTATATATGCTATCTGATAAGTTGAACTCCATTTGGAAAGTACCCAGAGTTTCTACTGGAGTTTCTGAACTATTAATACCTTTTAATTTTACAGTTTCGGTAGATAAATTTGGAAGTTTTTGTAAACAAGACGCTTTAACAATACTAATTGTTGATCCTGTATCAATAAGGAAACATAGCTTTTCGCAAGCGTGATTAGTATGTAGATAAGTATGAGGTAAAGCTACCTTTTTACAGTAGTCATTAATTTCGTATATAGGTTTAGAATTAGTATTAGATGTTTGTAATTTTTCGATACATAATTGACATTTTTTTTTATCACTAGACGTAGTAGAATTCAGCTTAATTAACTGAGATGAAGATTTAGAAGGACTCATCTCTTTAGGATGAGATGCGAATTTAGAAGAACTCATCTCTTTAGGATGAGATGCGAATTTAGAAGAACTCGTTTCTTTTGAACGAGATGCAAATGTAAAAGAACTCATCTCTTTAGGATGAGATGCGAATTTAGAAGAACTCATCTCTTTAGGATGAGATGCGAATTTAGAAGAACTCATCTCTTTAGGATGAGATGCGAATTTAGAAGAACTCATCTCTTTAGGATGAGATGCGAATTTAGAAGAACTCATCTCTTTAGGATGAGATGCGAATTTAGAAGAACTCATCTCTTTAGGATGAGATGCGAATTTAGAAGAACTCATCTCTTTAGGATGAGATGTAAATTTAGTAAAATTAGTATAAGAATTAGCATAAGTCGTGTCATTTAGAGCTTTGTTCGATTTTGGCAGACACGATACCAAAATCTTGCTTAGTTTAAATTATCATCATTTATTTTAGCTGTATTTTCACACGTATGTGTAGGTGCGTCATTAGAATTAGTAGGTGCCGAGTTACGGTCACGTTGTGCGTTATCAGCGGTTTGCCGTAGCTTCATATTATATTGAAGCTTGCGACATTCTTTAATTGTGTGACCAATATTTTTACAATAATTGCAAGTTTTAGGATGACCTTCGGAATTAGTATTAGAATTAGGAGATGGTGAATTGCTGAAAATTTTAGTATCTCGATCGCGCTTTTTATTTTTAAAACATTCTGATGAGTTGTGACCCATCTTATTGCAAATAGAACACTGTTTAGAGGATCTTATTTTAGACCTAGATAAGTTATATAATTTTTCCTCGTCAATAGCGTATTGTATAGCTTCATTGAGATTAGAGGGGTTTTTGCAACGGACAATAGTTGATATGGAAGTGTTTAACCCTAACATAAAAGTATTTAGGGCAAGGTCCTCCATGGCTGCTATTCGGCCAGGTAGTTCCTTTTCATTTTTGCAACTATAATGGATGTCTGACTGTATACGGGTTAATATTGACTCTACTCTTAAGGAATATTTCGTTACATCCTCATCGGATAATTGTTTGCAATGTTGCAGATCTGATAACAAATGCGTGGCATGTTTTTTCTCTCCGAAGGTAGCCTTCAGGAAAGTTTTTAACTCTGACCACAACGAAAATGACTTGAGGCTACATGCAACCTGTGCCTTACCTTCAAGCTGTGAAATAACGTATTTACATAGTACAGTTTGTTGGTCTGAAGTAGCTAAGGACATAGCATTCTCACAATTTGTGAGAAAAGCTGGGAGAGTTTCCCTGTCACCATTATAAGGTTTGATGAATTTGGTTAAGACAGATAATGTGATTTTGTCAGACATTTCCTTTGATTTAGATGGCAATTCTTGTTTAACAGACATAAAAGGTTATGATATGTTGGACAAATTAAGTTAGTGGTAAAATAACAATTTTAGAACAATTAGAAATAGAATAGAAAACAATTAAAATCAGTGGAAATAGAAAAGATATTAGATAAACTCTTTAAAATTAAGTTATCACGAATTCAGAGACACTTTGAATTAGAAAAAATGGTAATTCACAAGAAACACTCACAGTAACACGATAATCGCTGACACCCGCATTATCAGGTGCGCAGTGGGAACTCGAAGTCCGGAGTCACGTTGCGCTGCCGCTGTGACGTATCGGAGTTGAACTTTCACACGGTAAACTGTGGAATTTCTTGAGTTGAAGGTTGGTGAGTTAGACCTGAAGCTGCCGGTGGTGGAGACGCCTTCTGGAGCGGACTCACACTATACAGTGGAGGCTGGCCGTCGTCCAGTTGTCGATGTAGCTGGAGCGGGCTCAAGCTGTGGAGCTGAGGCTGATCGTCGTCCAATTTCTGATGTGGCTGGAGCGGGCTCAGGCTGAAGAGCTGAGGCTGACCGTCGTCCTAGTAGTGACGCAGGCTTGACCTTGGGTCAAGTCTCACTGTCGGTCAATTGAACGGGGGGCTGTAGGTTCAGGATACCAGCGTCTGTCTGACTCAACGTCGTAAGACTTCGTCTCTGGTATCCCACTTCTGACACCAATTTGTTACAAGGCCGACCCCGTTTGTCTTTTTAAAAAAAAAGGCAATTATACTACTAAAACCACTTTAATCACCACAGACACAGATACACGAATTTAACACTTAATTTTGGCAATGTCTCTCTTAAGTGCTCCCTAAATTTGGGCACAATAGGTTACGCGACGGCGTCCAGAATCTAACTGACTTAAAGATGCATATAATTTCCATGCATTAGGTAAAAGTGCAACATCAGCATGTATATAATGGAAAAATACATTGATTCATAGTTGGTGCTGATTAAGGCTTTATTGCCTTGTAATAAGGGTTATAACAATACGCACGGAAGTATCGCGCTCGCTCGGTTCGTAGCAATGTAATCTTTAGCGTTCCTATGGACTTTTGCGGCCTTACTGTACATACTTCTTTCGAAATCGAATGCTATTTTTAACCGACTTCGAAAAGGAGGAAGTTCTATGTTCGGCTGAATGTATGTCTTTTTTTAATTTTATTTTTTTTATTTATGTTCACCGATATCTCGGTCAATTGTGGACCGATTTTGAAAATTATTTTTTTGCTTGAAAGGTTATGCTTCCAAGTTGGTCCCATAGAAATATTGTTATGATATGATCATGAACTTTGAAGATATGGAACAGAACTCCTTACAGAATCACAGCAGAACTGTGGTTACAAGTAAAGTTGCTTTGTTTATACGTCTTGTCGATGGCAGACTGTCAGAAAAGGGGGGGGGGGTGTATCGAACTGATCTAATGATGAAGCCAGAAGGAAAAAAATTAAATTAATGTAATCTAACCGTGTCTGGGGGATTATTAGAATCCTTATGAGATGCACTGTGGCTAGTTATTTAAGTTGGTCTGATAAATGATCTTTATTTTGCAAGTAGGTTTTATAAAAACACTTTTACACGTCAATTTTTTTTTTTCGTCAATTAATGCTAGATGAGGCCGGTGTTTCCTAGCTGACTACCCTGAGAAGAAACACCGAAACAAACTCAGGGGTCAAAGTCTCTTTTAAAGTCCATACAGCAAAACATGTAATGGTCAAATCATATGAGAACCATGCAGATTGAGCCTGAGATGGTCTTTTGAAGAAAGAACCACACAGTTCTAAGTGGACCTGTCCAGTCAGTGCAAGCATTTGTCAATATGCGTGTAGCTCAACTCAGGACTACTAAGGAGCTCAACGACTTGACGAACAATGCCAAAGAAAGGACATTTGGGTAGGCCACATCAAATACTCAAAACTGCCAGACATCATGTGAAAATAAAAGAAAAGGAAAGAGTAATCCACATAGTTCTCACATTCACAATAATAAAATTTACAAAAGTGTAAATATTACAAATTGTAATATTTACACTTTTGTAAAGGTGTGAGGGAGTATCTGGGACTTAATTTATAAATTGAACGAATGGCCCTTTTCTGCAAAACAAAAATCGTTTGGATATCGGCGGCATTTCCCCATAATAGAATACCGTACGACATGACACTATGAAAATAACTGAAGTAAACTAAACGGGCTGTCTCTAAGTCAGTTAGATTTCGAATTTGTCTAACAGCGTATGCGGCAGAGCTAAGTTTTTTCGACAACTTATCTATGTGTGGGCCCCAATGAAGCTTAGCATCAAGAGTTATACCCAAGAACACTGTAGTGTCTTCAGGACTCAATTTTTTACCTTTTATTAGCACACTAGTTTGTACCTGCCTTACGTGAGGCATCGTAAATTTAACAAATTTGGTTTTCTTTTCATTAAGGAGCAGGTTATTGACATTAAACCAGTGTACTATTTTTGAAAGGGCGTTATTTATGTCATCAGTAACCGGATGCTGACGTTTAAGCTTAAACAAAAGCGAAATGTCGTCTGCAAACAACACTATATCATGGTTATCCTTTATGAGGTATGGCAAGTCATTTATATAAATGAGAAATAAAAATGGACCAAGAATCGAGCCCTGGGGCACACCCATTGATACTATAGACCCGGGTGATCTTTTTCCATTTACATCAACTCTCTGAATCCTATCACTCAAATAAGAAGTAAGAAGATCCAGAGAGGAATTCCGGATTCCGTAATGGTGTAGTTTCCTCATTAATGTTTCATGGAGAACGCAATCGAAAGCCTTGGACAAATCACAAAAAATGCCCAGGACATCGCATTTGTCTTCCCATGCATTATAAATATGTTCTAAAAGTTCAACCCCGGCATCGGTTGTTGAACGACCCCTTGTAAAACCGAACTGTTTATTATGTAACAACTTATGTCTATTAAAAAATCTTTGTAATTGATGTAAAATTATTTTCTCAAATATTTTACTAAAGGTGGGTAGCACTGAAATAGGTCTATAATTTGTGGGGTCAGATGTACTACCCGTTTTAAACAATGGTATTATTTTACTATACTTCATTAAGTCAGGAAACTCGCCACGATCAATACAATTATTAAAAATAAGTGCTAAACTAGGAGCTACAACCTTTATAATGGACTTTACAACATCCACAGAATTTCCCCATAAATCTGTGGTCTTTTTTACATTCAAAGTGTTAAAGATTTTAATTATATCCACATATGTCACATGTTCGAAATTAAAATTAAAATGAGGTACTTTTTAGTGGTGGTACCATAACTAAAAAGTCACTTTTAATTATATCCACATATGTCACATGTTCGAAATTAAAATTAAAATGAGGTACTTTTTAGTGGTGGTACCATAACTAAAAAGTGTAAAATAAAAAACCTTTTACAAAAAAAAAATACAACCGACTTCAATGTTAAAAAACACTGAAAAGTATAAAATAACTTCAATTTCGGAAGTCGGTGTTTAATAACGAAGAGACAAAAATATTAAGTATAGAAACACCGACTTTATTAATAAATGTCAGTTGTGGAATAAAAAACTAGGCCTAGCATATTTGATTTGTTTTTTGAAAAAGGGTTACCTATGTTTTTGGTTAGTTTGTATGTACGCATCGCGAGTATTCGCGAGTAGCATAGGTAGGTATTAATCATTACCCACCTACTTAACGCGTATAATAGCCCAGTCGATAAAAACAAATAAAGGTAAACCTTGCAAGCAAACATGTTTTGTGTGATGTATGTGTGAGTGCGTATGCGCCGAGGCGGCGGTCATGTCAAGGACGGACAGTCCCCAATAAACCACAGTACTAGCCACACGCTTGTTTTACTTAAACACCTCACTGGCGACGAGGATATAAATTAAAAGCGGGCCGACGAATAGATTTAAATATGTCTATCGGAAAGTTATCGGAGTATAATGTAAGATCGGGAAACTGGACTATGCACATGGAACGTATGGAAATGTTTTTTAAAGTGAACAGTGTTAAGGAGGAACTTTGGTTACCCACATTAATTGCAACAATGGGGGATGAGGCGTACGAACTATTGAGCAATTTAACAAGTCCGGACAAACCGAGTGCAAAAACGTATACAATGGTGGTGAAAATTATGACTGATCATTTACAACCAAAACCGTCGTTCATGGCAGAGAGATATCGTTTCCGACAGAGACGGCAAAATGCGGGTGAATCGATCTTACAATACATATCAGAGCTAAAGAAGATGTCGAAATATTGCGAATTTAAAGCCGTTTTAGAAGATAACCTACGGGATCAGCTAGTATGTGGGTTACGAAGCGAAGCGATTAGACAACGACTATTCACTGAAGAAAATCTGCAGTATACAAATGCTGTGAAAATAGCATGCACTATGGAAGCGGCGGAACGAGATGCAGCGGCAGTGGAACACACAGTCGGGAGTAATGGCGAGCCGGGCAGTGGCGGTGACGTCACGGCGGGAGCACTGCACGTGGTGGCCACGTCGACTCGCGGTGGCCGCGGCCGGAGAGGCCGTGATGTACGGAGCGACAGATCGGCGGGCACGCGGAAGGGCAATACCGAGGAGTCGCGGATTAGCTGTGCAGCTTGTGGGGCCTCAAATCATCAGAGTGAAGGGTGTAGATACAATCGGTTTATCTGCGGGAGATGTAGGCAGAAAGGTCATCTACGTCGGGTATGTACAATGCGAAGAGGGGCTCGACAGCCCCTAGATCGATGTGATACCAACAACATGGCAGCGCATGTGCGGGCAACGAGCGAAGCGGCCATCGCGAGAACCCCTGCGGACCAGTCAGGGGACGATGAAGCGCCGTTGTCAGACGAGGGAGATTGGGAGGCGGTAGAAGACGTCCACCAACTGAGCTTGAACAGTTATAAATCGGTGAGCCTAACCATATGTGTCGATGGAACCAAGTTGGGTATGGAAATTGATACGGGGTCGTTAGTGTCATGCATCATTGGGGAAATGTATTATAAACTGTTCAGACATAGACATTTAAAAAACTCTAAATTGGTATTTAGATTCTATGATGGCACTATAATTAAACCAATGGGGGTAATAATGCCACTAGTTACTTATAAAAATAAGTCGAAACAAATGGAGTTGTTTGTGATAGATGGGGGTACCACGTCTTTGTTAGGTCGACAATGGCTTACAGAATTAGGTATTAAAATACCAATGTATCAAAATATGTTGAACATAAACACAGACAGAACGAATTGTAATAACTCCTGTAATAAAGAATTAACATTATTGCTTCACAGATATAAGGATTTGTTCTCGGAGGGACTGGGCCGTTTCACGGGAAGCAAGGCCCGGTTACGGATACGTGACGGAGCGGTGCCGGTATTTTGCCGCGCACGGCCTGTGCCGTACGCGCTGCAGGAGCGCGTTGAGGCAGAATTAGAGGGTATGCTGCGCGCTGGTGTCGTCGAGCCCGTGGAGAGCTCGGACTGGGCTACCCCACTTGTACCGGTACGTAAGGCTGATGGTGGACTCCGTATCTGTGCTGATTATAAAATAACCTTAAATCCCGTGCTACTGGTTGACAAATATCCGTTACCACGTATTAATGACTTGTTAGTTAAATTAAACGGTGCTAAAATATTCACGAAAATTGATTTAACACAGGCCTATAATCAAATAGAATTAGATGACCCCGACAATTGTACAGTTATTAATACCCACAAGGGTCTTTTTAAGTATAAAAGGTTAGTTTATGGCCTATCCTCGAGCCCAGGTATATTCCAAAGAATTATGGCCAACCTACTCAACGATATACCAAACGTAGAAGTATTTCTCGACGATATCATTATTGGAACACGCAATATTAGGGAACATTTAGTTACACTGGAAAAAGTTTTAGAGCGATTACATAATACTGACGATATAAGGCGGGGTATGGAAGATACTAAAGTTACTACCTTAGTGTTAATCGACTTCTCCAATGCTTTTAACACCGTCAGTCACGAAGTCCTCTTGTCCATCCTCTCTTATCTTATGGTCTCTCAGGAGGTACTGGAGTGGTTTTCTTCTTATCTTCAGGGACGTCAGCAGTCAGTTCGTGCTGGTAACTCCTCATCAAGGTGGTGTGACCTTTTAGCTGGCGTCCCTCAAGGCGGTATTTTATCTCCTCTTTTGTTTTCCGTTTTCATCAATCTCATAACCCCCGAGCTTCAGTGTGCGTATCATCTTTACGCCGACGATTTGCAGCTCTACTGTCAGTCAGGTGTTGACAACGTATCTGATACGATCGAGAAGCTTAACCATGACTTAAAAACAATAAAAAGCTGGTCTGACCGTTTTGGTGTGGCAGTTAACCCGCTTAAATGTCAAGCTATCATAGTAGGGAGCCCCCATAGTTTGAGAAAGCTTAATAACCAAACTATTCCACATGTAATATTTGAGAGCACAGTTATTCCGTTTGGCTCCGAAGTTAAGGATCTGGGTCTACATGTCGACGCCTGCCTTGACTGGCGCAAGCAGGTTGCAAGTGTCAGTAGAAAAGTAACCGGAACGTTACGGTCGCTTTATCGTCTTAAAAATCTTCTTCCAGCTCACATAAAGGTATTGCTTGTACAGTCCCTAATTTTTCCCATTATTGACTATGGTGATGTGTGCTACTATGACCTGAATGCAGATCTCCTCAATAAACTTGACCCCCTTCTGAATAACTGCATTCGATTTGTCTTCAACCTCCGTAAGTATGACCATGTATCTGAACATCGTTCGCTTTTGAAATGGCTACCTATTCGTCAGCGTAGAGCACTAAGGGCCTTGACTACCCTGTTTTCTTTTCTAGACAAACCTTCTTCTCCTTCTTATCTGACTTCTCAAATTCAATTCATTTGCTCTGCCCATAGTAAAAATCTCCGATCAAAGAATAATAGTCTTCTACGATGTCCCTCACACCGCTCTGGGTTTATCCGATCCTCTTTCTTTGTCCAAGCGATTTTTCTTTGGAATGCGCTCCCGTTGAACATCAGGATGGCATCCAACCGGTTCTCCTTTAAGGTAATGGCTCGTGAACACATTCGCAAGAAGTTGGCAGAATCATCACAGCAGTGATTTGTTATATTCATTTCTCATAATAATTTTGTTTATTTGTATGTATTTATATAAGTATTTATTTATATATTTTTGTATTTATGTTGATTTTAATTTACTTTTTGTTTGTTTGCCTTGAAGTTGCACCTACCATGTTATGTCTCTGCACCACCCTAAGGTCGACTGGTAGATAATGCCTAAGGCATTAAGTCCGCCTTTGTACAGTTTTTTGTGCAAGTGTTAATAAAATAAATAAATAAATAAATAATAACGGAATGAAAAATGTGTGTTTATGACTAATGAAGTGAAGTACTTAGGATATATTGTTTCCGACGAGGGTATTAAAGTGGACCCAGAAAAGGTAGAAGGTATATTAAACATTCCCCGACCAGAAAATATCACCGACTTAAGGGGTTTCCTAGGAACAATAAATTATTATGCTAAATTCGTCAACAACTTGAGCACTATGCTGGCGCCGTTGTACAGGTTATTAGGGAAGGGAGTGACGTGGAAATGGGACAGGGAATGTGAGGCAGCCTTTAAGAAAATTAAAAACGTTTTAATTAGTGCGGATGTCCTGGCTCATTATGAACCAAACAAACCGTTGTTTTTAACTTGCGACGCGAGCGCGAGAGGCATAGGCGGTGTGCTGAGCCAGATGTACGAGCAGGATAGCAGCACAGGCGGAGCGCGCGAGCGCCCGGTTGTGTATGTATCGCGCGCACTTAACGCGGCTGAGAAACATTATTCGCAAATCGAGCGGGAGGCATTAGCTATTGTCTTTTGTTTAGAGAAATTACACCAGTATTTATACGGTCGACGTTTTACACTACGCACGGATCACAAACCGTTGGTCACGATTTTTGGCCCTAAACAAGGTATACCATCGATGGCCGCAAGTCGATTACAAAGATGGGCTATAAAGTTGTCAGCCTATACCTATGATATTGAGTACGTCACTTCTAAACAGAACGGGGCGGACGGCTTATCGCGATTGCGAGCTGTGGTTGCGAGTAAACAAAGAAATACAATTCCGGAACAGTCATATTTACATTTCGCGCAAAATGCAATGCTATTAGACTATAACGAAATTAAAAAACAGACGAGCCGAGATCAGTTACTAGGCCGAGTTTTAAGATACCTTCGCGACGAATGGCCATCCGATAACGAAATAAAATCGCTCCAGCCTTATTTCAATCGCCGAAAAGAACTTTATGAAGAATTAGGTTGTGTGATGTGGGGCCATAGGGTGGTCGTACCTGAGGTTTGTAGGGGTAAGGTTCTAATTGGTTTACATGAAGCCCACATGGGCATAGTTAAAACGAAAGCTTTTGTTAGGAGCTACATTTGGTGGCCGGGAATGGACGAAGCGATAGAAAACACATGCCGCGCTTGCAGTATCTGTGCTGTAGAAAGTGAATCGCCGCCGCGACATATGCCCTGCCCTTGGCCATGGCCAGATAGACCGTGGGCCCGTATACATGTACATTTTTTAGGCCCTATTTCGGGGCAGATATTTTTAGTTATGGTTGATGCTAGAACCAAGTGGCTAGAAGTTAGTCAAGTACCTAGTACAGCGGCTAGTCACACAATAAACGTTTTAAGTGACGTGTGCGCACGTTTTGGTTTACCTAAACAAATAGTCTCGGACAACGGGCCACCCTTTACGAGCCATGAGTTTTCACAGTTCCTTAATGCCAATGGCATTGAACACATATTTTCAGCACCATATCACCCTGCCTCAAATGGGGCAGCAGAGAATGCAGTACACACCGTGAAAAGGGTGATTAAGAAGGCCATTAGGGAAAATTTAAACATACCCTTATTTATAAATAAATTCCTCCTATATTATAGGAACACGGAACACTGTACTACAGGTGAAACTCCGGCGTCTCTCATGTTCGGCCGCAGGTTGCGTACTAAATTCGACGCCCTGAGACCTAATAGGGACAATAAAGTTAGGGACGCTCAGTGGCGACAACAAAGGTATGGCGCAACTGGGTCACGTCAATTGCATTCGGGGGATGAAGTTTGGTTGCGTCAGTATAGGGGACAGGATAAATGGTTATCAGGGAAAGTAACGGAAAAGATGGGAACCACCGATTACAAAGTAGTAGATGCCTTAGGTAGGGAATCCCATAAACATGTTGATCAGCTAAAGCAACGGATACGGAGTTCATTAATCTGTCCTTCTAGCCCGGAGAGAGTGAAGCCAGAGATGGTGGATGTATCTGGGAATCAGGAAGCGCCCAGGGACTTCGACGACTCAGCCGCCGCAAATACACCTCAGGGTGACGGAGAACAAGAGCATTTTGATGATTGTGTTGAACCAAAAACACAGACTCCTTTGCCTTCTCCTGAGCCGACCCAGTCTCGTCCCATCCGGGCATGTAGAAAGAATAAGCCACCTAGTTATAAGATATGATAAATACTATTTCCTCTTTTGTTAGTTACGTAAGTTATTAATTGTATAAGTACTTATAGGTATGAGTAAATAAGCTACCTAGCTATAAGTATATTTTGGGTTTTGTTAGTTATGTATCTTAATTGTATACCTATAATTATAAGGATGTTTAGATTAAGGGTGAAGGTGTGATGTATGTGTGTCTATGTGTGAGTGCGTATGCGCCGAGGCGGCGGTCATGTCAAGGACGGACAGTCCCCAATAAACCACAGTACTAGCCACACGCTTGTTTTACTTAAACACCTCATTTTGATGCGGTTTTCAGAAAAGTCTTTGCTATAGTTAGGACTTTAGGAGCAGGTTTTTAGTTTTGGTATATTAACCGACTTCAAAAAAGGAGGTTATGAGTTTCAACCGTATGTATGTTTGTCCGCGAACATCTCGCGTTTGGCTGAACCGATTTTGATGCAGTTTTCACAACAGTATTATTAGTCACTGTACGTATACCTACGTGACATAAAAAATGTTGAAATAAAAATGTTTAAGTAAAAAGATCCGAGAGAGCCGACTTCAATGAAACCACCACCAAGCGAAGACTTTTTTGAAGAGGTGCCGGAGCACCTCTTCAATAAAGTCTTAAAACATAAAACCGACTTCAATAAAGTCGGAACTTTATTGAAGTCGGATCTATGCAGGACACGAAGGCACGGGGCGCCCGGCCCCCGCGCCCCGCGCCCAATCGCGAGCTCTCGCTGCCCATGACGCGACGTTGTGTGTACTTGATGCGACGTGCACTCACAACCATAAACTTAACATACCTACCGCTCACAACACAACTAAAGATAATATAATTTACAACTTCCAAGCGTGAAATAGATAGTAAGGTCGATTTTCCTGGGTTTTTTTTTTGACAGTTGAAATATTCCCAAAGTTTCGGAATATTTCGGAATACTTCCGAAGTATTCGACGGGAATGATTCGGAATTTTTCCCGCCAGCATCTATAGACAGGACACATTACACATTTGCAAATTTGGATCAAGTACATACAAAGACAAAGAATTCTCAGAAAAGGAAATCTACCAAAGATTGATCGTGGAGGACTATAGAAGCAAGAACACTATAAATAGAAGAAAGCCAGCCAGGTCGGTCAGCAGAACGCGTCGCACCCAGCCTTAGCTTCTACGACATCGAGGTTCACCGTCAGCCTGCCACGCCAGTTCGAGGATTCCAACAACCTATACGTGTGCCGTGCATACATTAGTGCCACAATCACTAGCGAGGACCAGTGCAGCAAGAAGCAGCCGTCTCGCCTATCAGTTAAGTGCCATTCCAATAGCTTACCCCAATACCTACGACTATTTTCTATCAAAGGTTTGCTGTTTGGTACATTCCACTTGTGTATTTCATTAGTTCTACTAAGTATCTAGCTATTTTAAAGCTTATTTCAAGTAAATAATCGGTAATTATCCTAAAATAGTAAAATAAAATAAAAAAATCCTTCGTTCAATTTAAGTTTAGTGTTAACTACCTACGTAATCATTTGTAAATTCATTTAAACAGTAATCAGCATTATATTCCCATATATCTCGTTCTACTAGATATTTTGAGGCCCTAAACTTAGTCGCCCTCCTAATAGTGCGTGTTATTATTCTAGTTCCCATTATTTCAAATATTTTCGGCCGACCATTCCAGAGAATCCGTCGCCGCCTGACGCCGCCGGTTACTACTCGCAGCGTTCGGCTGACGTCAGTGCCGCGCCCTACCGAGCCACCGCCGCAGCGCTGCCGCGTGGCAGCGTTCGGGCCCCAGTTGCCGCCGAAGGAGCATAAGATAAGATATCAAACATATAGATAACTTTATCCCTTCATTTGGCATTTATGCATTACTGTTAGGATTACTCAATCAACTATATTTTCTAAAGTTCTCAGTACTGATTTATCATTTGTTGCTGCTACCTACTATTTGTTATAATAATACAAGATGTCTTTATGCGAAGATAAAGACAGTAATGCAAAACAGTTGAAGGAACTATCTGCTAAACGTAGCTCGGTCAAAGGTCGTCTGACGAAATTTAAAAAATATTTAGATATGGTATGCTCTTCAAAATTAACAAAAACTCAAGTTAAAGAATTAGAGATTAATATTGATAAAATCCAAGCGATTATATGGACTCTGAGATCGACGAACGTGATGAAATTGAGCAGATCTTTACTTCACACCTTGCAATTGCTGAAGAGCAACTTGATAAATATAAGAATACTTCTCACGGGTCTGATTGTCACAATTCATCACAGTGTCATCACGATCAGTCATCTCAATGTCATCATGTTGATTTTAAATTACCGCAAATACAGATTGCCAAGTTCGATGGCGCTTATTTCCGCTGGCTTGAGTTTCGGGACACCTTCTTGTCACTTATTCATAATAACGAGCGAATCAAGCCCATTCACAAGTTCCATTATTTTGTATCGTACCTCGAAGGTGAAGCCGCGCGAATCATTTCCAATTTAGAAATTTGTGAAACTAACTGTGAGACTGCATGGATGGCCGTGAACTTAGCAGATCATTTTCCAGCAGAGCATAAAAAAATGAGAGTTCTAGTCGCATGCAGCATAGTTCTGGAGTTCCTGATACTTTTCAGGAAAAGTTCTGGTGATTTTCCTGAAAAAAATATTATATGAAAATATGATCTGCTAACTTCCGGTAGCAGATCATTTTTTCCAAAAGCAAAATTTTAAAAGTGCTTTAGATGCACAAAGGCGAGTTCTATAGTTCCTAATTACTTTTAGTAATAGTTCTGTCAATTAGAGGTCGCAAAAAAATAAAAACGTATCAACGTAATAACAAAAAAAAAAACAAATAAATATCATGAAACGGTCGACAGTTACGCAATACAACAGTTTTCACATATAAATCTGACCATAATAAGTAGATGAGATGTTATATAAACAAAGAAATGCAAAACACAACACATTCGACTTCAAATATCAGCACAGCAAGGTTGAAGAAGTCGATAAATGAAAATTACGAATATTTTCAGTGTTCAAGAATAAAAAAAATCGTTAGAAACTTCTGGAAGATCCTGAGACCGGGAACTCCTTAGTTCCTTATAAAAATATATTAGTTTTACACAAAATGGTAGAAAACAAACCCAGAACTCCGACACAACTATAAGCAGAGCATGGTAGGAAATGGCGGTAAGTGATAATTAGGAATATTTTCAGTGTTCTAGTAAAAAAATCATAAAAATCTGCTGAAAGTACCCAAGACCGGGAACTCTTCAGTTTCTGATACAATTATCTTTGTTCTATATGAAAACGTAAACATCAAACCCAAAACTCCAACACAAGTATCAGCAGAGCATGGTTGAAGATGGTGAAATGTGAAAATTACGAATATTTTCAGTGTTGAAGAATAAAAAAATCATAAAAAACTTCTGGATGTAGCCAAGGCCGGGGACTCTTGAGTTTCTAATACAGTTATACTTGTTCTATATAAACAAGTAAACATTAAACCTAGAACGTCGACAAAAGTATCAGCAGAGCATGATTAAAGATGGTGAAATGTGAAAATTACGAATATTTTCAGTGTTATAGTAAAAAAATCATGAAAAACTTCTGGATGTAGCCAAGACCGGGAACTCTGCAGTTTCTTATACAACTATATTTGTTCTATATGAAAACGTAAACGTCAAACCCAGAACTCCGACACAAGTATCAGCAGAGCATGGTTGAAGATGGCAATAAGCGAAACGTACGAATATTTTCAGTGTTCTAGTAAAAAAATCATAAAAAACTCCTGGAAGTACTAAAGACCGGGAACTTTTCAGTTTCATATACAAATAAATATGTTTTATATGAAACCGTAAACGTCAAACCCAGAACTCCAACACAAGTATCAGCAGAGCATGGTTGAAGATGGTGAAATGTGAAAATTATGAATATTTTCAGTGTTGAAGAATAAAAAAATGATAAAAAACTTCTGGAAGGACCCGAGACCGGGAACTCTTCAGTTTCTTATACAGTTATTTTTTTTCTATATAAAAACGTAAACATCAAACCCAGAACTCCGACACAAGTATCAGCAGAGCATGGTTGAAGATGACGATAAGCGAAAATTACGAATATTTTCAGTGTTCTTGTAAAAAAATCATAAAAAACTTCTGGAAGTACTCAAGACCGGGAACTCTTCAGTTTCATATACAAATAAATGTGTTTTATATGAAACCGTAAACGTCAAACCCAGAACTCCGACACAAGTATCAGCAGAGCATGCTTGAAGATGGTGAAATGTGAAAATTACGAATATTTTCAGTGTTCAAGAATAAAAAAAATTATAAAAAACTTCTGGAAGGACTCAAGACCGGGAACTCTCCAGTTTTTTATACAAATATATTTGTTCTATATGAAAACGTAAACATCAAACCCAGGACTCCGACACAAGTATCAGCAGAGCATGGTTGAAGATGGTGAAATGTTAAAATTGTGAATATTTTCATTTTTGAAGAATAAAAAAATGATAAAAATCTTCTGGAAGGACCCGAGACCGAGAGCTCTTCAGTTTCTTATACAACTCTATTTGTTCTATATGAAAACGTAAACATCAAACCTAGAACTCCGACACAAGTATCAGCAGAGCATGGCTGAAAATGGTGTTATGTGAAAATTACGAATATTTTCAGCATTCTAGTAAGAAAATCATAAAAAACTTCTGGAAGGACCCAAGACCGGGAACTCTTCAGTTTCTGGTACAATTATCTTTGTTCTATATGAAAACGTAAACATCAAACCTAGAACTCCGACACAAGTATCAGCAGAGCATGGTTGAAGATGGTGAAATGTGAAAATTACGAATATTTTCAGTGTTGAAAAATAAAAAAATGATAAAAAACTTCTGGAAGTACTCAAGACCGGGAACTCTTCAGTTTCATATACAAATAAATGTGTTTTATATGAAACCGTACACGTCAAACCCAGAACTCCGACAAAAGTATCAGCAGAGCATGGTTGAAGATGGTGGTATTTGAAAATTACGAATATTTTCAGTGTTCAAGAATAAAAAAATCATAAAAAACTTCTGTATGTAGCCAAGACCGGGAACTCTTCATTTTCTTATACAACTATATTTGTTCTATATGAAAACGTAAACATCAAACCCAGAACTCCGATACAAGTATCAGCAGAGCATGGTTGAAGATGACGATAAGCGAAAATTACGAATATTTTCAGTGTTAGAGACTAAAAAAATCATAAAAAACTTCTGGAAGGACTCAAGACCGGGAACTCTCCAGTTTCTTATACAAATATATTTGTTCTATATGAAAACGTAAACATCAAACCCAGAACTCCGACAGAAGTATCAGCAGAGCATGGTTGAAGATGGTGGTATGTGAAAATTACGAATATTTTCAGTGTTCAAGACTAAAAAAATCGTAAAAAACTTCTGGAAGGACTCAAGACCGGGAACTCTCCAGTTTCTTATACAAATATATTTGTTCTATATGGAAACGTAAACATCAAACCCAGAACTCCGACAAAAGTATCAGCAGAGCATGGTTGAATATGGCGATAAGCGAAAATTACGAATATTTTAGAGTTATAGTAAAAAAAACATAAAAAACTTCTGGAAAAACTCAAGACTGGGAACTCTCCAGTTTCTTATACAAATATATTTGTTCTATATGAAAACGTAAACATCAAACCCAGAACTCCGACACAAGTATCAGCAGAGCATGGTTGAAGATGACGATAAGCGAAAATTACGAATATTTTCAGCATTCTAGTAAGAAAATCATAAAAAACTTCTGGAAGGACCCAATACCGGGATCTCTTCAGTTTCTGATACAATTGTTTTTGTTCTATATGAAAACGTAAACATCAAACCCAGAACTCCGACACAAGTATCAGCAGAGCATGGTTGAAAATGACGATAAGCGAAAATTACGAATATTTTCAGTGTTAAAGACTAAAAAAATCATAAAAAACTTCTGGAAGGACTCAAGACCGGGAACTCTCCAGTTTCTTATACAACTATATTTGTTCTATATGGAAACGTAAACATCAAACCCAGAACTCCGACAAAAGTATCAGCAGAGCATGGTTGAAGATGACGATAAGCGAAAATTACGAATATTTTCAGTGTTAAAGACTAAAAAAATCATAAAAAACTTCTGGAAGGACTCAAGACCGGGAACTCTCCAGTTTCTTATACAAATATATTTGTTCTATATGGAAACGTAAACATCAAACCCAGAACTCCGACACAAGTATCAGCAGAGCATGGTTGAAAATGACGATAAGCGAAAATTACGAATATTTTCAGTGTTAAAGACTAAAAAAATCATAAAAAAACTTCTGGAAGGACTCAAGACCGGGAACTCTCCAGTTTCTTATACAACTATATTTGTTCTATATGGAATCGCCGATCACCCCCACGAGGGCACGGCGATGCTCCGCCCAAGCAGGGCACACTTCGATTGTGTGCTCCACCGTGTCTTCCGGGCGTTCCACACAGTGGCAACACCCGGGCGTCTCTTCCGCTTTAATTCGGAACAGGAACCTCCCGAACTTGCCATTTCCGGTGAGGACCTGCGTCATGCGGAAGGTAAGGACGCCGTGAGGTCTTTCCAGCCACGCCTCAAAGAGGGGACTTACCGCCATTATTGTGGCATGCCCAGCACTGGGTTGCGATAGTCGCTGACGCCATTCCACCATGAGATCCCGCCGGAGCTCTGTCCGCCATGCCGTGACCTGTCGCAGCAGAGGACTTTCACCCCGGCGTGGCATCTCCACGCGCATATCGTGCATGTGTGCAAGGACTGTTGCCTCCAGATCCCACGGTGGTAGGCCAGCCAGAAGGCTCGCAGCTTCGCGGGAAGTCGTGCGGTATCCCCGCACCATCCGAATTGCCATGACCCTCTGGCAGGCGTTCAGAATGGCCGCCGGTCGCTTTTGCAGCAACCCACACCGGCGCCCCGTAGAGGGCCATGGACCGAACGATGCCCGCGTATAGCCTCCGGCAGGAGGCGTCTGGACCCCCAAGGTTGGGCAGGAGCCGCTTGAGAGCGGCCCCAGTCCGGTTGAGTTTGGGATATGTATATAACTTACGTTTTAGTCATTTATAGCTAGAATGATTTAGACAAACATTGCAACGGTCTACGATATTTACTTAAACACTGATATTCATGACAGATGGCGCTCTTTACTTTTACATACATATATATGTAAAACATTCTAAAAACAAACGTTAGGTGTTGAAAATCGTAACGAAATTAAAAGTTAAGTATGCCTAAGTAACATAATTATCATCGTAGTAACAAGACATCGATTGAACAAGGCTTCGCAGTATGATGTTTTCGCTATAAAATCGTTCGCAGTAAAGTTTTTCGATGTAACGAACCATTGCAGTAACAAAAAGTCGACTTAACAAGGCGTCGCAGTATAGAGATATCGTTGGAAAGTTTTCGAAGAAACAAACTTCGATGATACGGCTTTCGCACTGACGTAGGTATCCCCTCTTATACCATAGATTTGACTAGTGATGATGAGTCTCAATCAACTAAAAGAGTGAGGGTAGTCACAAGTAAAAATAAAATTAAAAAATATATAAAAATCAACAGATATATAGTAAAAACTAAGAAAATGGTCAAAAAACAAAAGTACTTTATCAAGAATGTCAAATTAAATCGGGAAAGATTACACTTACTTAGGCAATTAGATATATATTCTTCCAACTTAGAAAAAAGTACTAAGAAATACCAATCTGACATTGAAGACTTGCAAAGTGAGCTGAACCGCTTACAACACAAACTTAGTTCAATGTCCATCAAATATACAGCTTCTGAAAACCAAATGAAGGAATATGTATTGGCAATGAATGAGCTGGTGAGCTCACAAAAACCCAATTGTGAACATTGTCAAACAACATCTATTACATCTGCGCATCCATTCATTGTCAATATGTGATACCACCTTACCCCAGTCTAGTGTCAGTTTGCCGGTTGAAATAACTAATTGCTTTTCACAACAGTTCTCAAATAGGGAAATAGTATTTTTTTGTGATGAAATTGGAAAAGACTTAGGCCATTTGTTGACAAATGAATATCCAGGACACTCAATTATGTGGTGAATCAAACACTTCAGGACAAATTGTATAAATATTTTATTCACTTTGATCAACACAATTTCATACTTATTGTTCTATTAACAATCATTTACAAATACACAGATTAGTCGGACATGTTTTCTGTTCAACAACTCAAAGCAGACTGCCTCTGTCTAACATGACAGTTACAAACTCGATTTCCCTACCATAAACTTTCACAAACACTCGGTCGACTAACCGACCGATCAGAGCAAAGTAAACAGTACGTAACATCAATTGACTAACTAATATACATTAGGGTTTATCTAATAATTAACTGCAAGTAAATATTTCATTTTAACAATTATGATATATTTATATAAAACAAATGCATACTGTCTAATATTATAAATTATTGCTTAATTATTGCTTAGACCGCCATAATTGTACCCACAAATTGAAGTTTTTGTATAAGCTGTATTACTTTTTGGTGTACAATAAAGTCTATTCTATTCTAAAGTTCATGTAACTACTAGCGCCATCTATCGCTTATCATTGGAAGTTGAACGATTTATGAATATTTTCTTTAAAAATCATTACAATTATAAACAACTGTATGCCTGGCTGTTCCTTAAATGATATAATGAAAGAAATAATAAAATGTAAATTTAACCAGGATGCTATACTTTTAATTTTTATTGGTAATAGGGGAAATGTGAACAGAGGAGAATTACTCCAATATTATAGTACCTTAAGTAACCTGAGTGTAGGAAAAATTGTGATGTTTACATTCCCCTACAGCCAAAGTTTGCCACAGGAAGAAAATTGCATTAGATATAAGATTAATATGACATTGTACAATTTGATATTAAATAATAATTTGTTCCATTTAATTGACACCAACAACTATGTTGGTATTAACTATTATTTGACAAAAGATAGATATCTTGCTGATAATTACTATCTTTCCAAATTTTGTAAGAGACAGATAGCTATGTCGCTATCATATTATTTTTTTATTTCAGCCAAGAACTTGGCTAAACAACTTGCTCCTGTTGAGCAATGCAATGACTTAATAATTGATTGTGCCAATAAGTTGGCATCAAATATTGACATTAATATTAATTTAAATTAGAAATTGAGACAACAGAGTCAATCTCTAGCACGAATTTACTGATAAACAAAAATCATTCAAATCAAATCTTGAAATTAATAAATAGTATCAACCTGGTGCATCAAAACATTCAAGGATTCATGAATAAAGATTTAGAGGTAGAGCTATTCCTTAATTGTAATGATATTGATATTCTTTGTATAACGGAACATTGGCTTAAAAGCCACCAGCTCATGTTCAATTTTAATAACCACCAGGTTGGTAGTTCATTCAGCAGAACTAATGCCTTACGTGGTGGCTCATTGATTTTAGTTAGTAACCACATTAAATTTAAGGAACGTAAGGATATTGTGAGTCTATCTGTTGAGCGGTCAATTGAAATAGTAGCTGGAGAGCTAGTGAACCCTGGGAGTAACGGTCTCCCTGTAAGGTTAGAAATTTGTATATTGACGATTTATGGCATGCTAAAAGCAATAGCCATGACCTGGCAGGCGTCAGCCCTGCACGTCATCAGCCCCTTTATTTTTCGAACTGTTAAGTAAATGGGGTTTCAAAACTTGTTTCTGTAAGTTTGAAAATTTAATAGAGTAAAGTTTATTTATTGTACCTACATTTAAAAAAAAAATTGCCAGGCGATTACAATAAGCAGAAGTATACGACAGATCAATTAGAAAACGCACAGTTGATGAGGTAAAATAAACTTTGTCCTGTATACTTGAATTTTTTATATGTTTTCAAATAAACGTCTTAGAGTAAGTATGTACAATGCCAGGCGGTTTTGAACAGCATAAGACCTTGACAGGCGAGGGGACAGCTGCTAAGGGCGTGCAAATAAGAAATGTTACATGAACGCATACAGTAAATGTAATGTATTTTATTGGGTTTTATGCGATGTACATTATTTTTAACACTCATTTTCTTCAGCATCATCCGAAATTTCGCTATCACTGTTTTCATCATCATCTGATTCTGCAACAATGTTTTCCTCATCTGAAAATAGTAAAAAAAAATATTTTAATGAATCAATAAGGTTGTTGAGAATTAAATATCAAGCTCAATACATAGGACTGCATATTAAAATATAACATACATACATACATACACACACACACATATATATTACATTATATATATGTTATGACTATAACTACCTACATAGAATTTTTGAGTATTTGGTGACAGTTTCGAGTGTTACTTTTGTTCGAGACTGTGCTTCTTGGGTTTTTATAATTCAATGTTTGCACATTAATATAACTATTGTTACAGTACCATTATTATGAATAATTTCCATGTAATATATATTTAATAATGATAAAATTTGTACCACGTAATTAAATCAAAAATAAAGTAACAATTAAAGAATAAAGCCTAGCAAAGAATATAGAAGTTCATATAAGATACCTGATGATGATGCTGGTAGATTTGAAGAAGTTGATGATTCACTCGTGCGATATTTTTTCATCACGACAAGAAAGTTTTTATAACATTTCACATGGTAACCAGTATTTGCGTTAATTTCCTCTGGCAAAGAAATATCTTTAAATTTCAAATTGTTGTCTTTTCTTATTTTCAATATTGATTTACTTTTATTTAACGTAGTCTCTATAAATCGTACAGTTTTTTCATCAGTGTTTTCGTTACAAATCACACAAACCACGTGGTCAGATTCCATCTTGCACACTATTTACTGAAACGTTAATATAAAGTACACCGATACACAATATCACTGCACAATTGATAACAATATAAAGTTTGATTTTTAAAAAATTCGAAATCACTTAACATAAGAAATGTTATAACTCAAAGCATCCATACAAGTCAAAATCGTCACAACTGACGAAATTCTTCTCTGTACATTGTTGCTCGAGAGCAGGTATACGTCCCTTCGTATTAGATAAACGGTCTCACTCGCACTAAAGGCATTCACGCAACACCTCTCACTCGCACGCCCTTAGCAGCTGTCCCCTCGCCTGTCAAGGTCTTATGCTGTTCAAAACCGCCTGGCATTGTACATACTTACTCTAAGACGTTTATTTGAAAACATATAAAAATTTCAAGTATACAGGACAAAGTTTATTTTACCTCATTAACTGTGCGTTTTCTAATTGATCTGTCGTATATGTGGGCGCAAAACCATTATTTGAATATTTTGATGAGGATTTAATTCGATCACTTCCTGCTAATTTCTTTTAAATATTGCAACGTCCTGTTGAATTTATAGAAGGATTTCATTTGATAACTTCCTTTCGAATTATTTTAAAATATTACGACATCCTGTTGAATTTATAAAAGGATTTCATTTGATAACTTCCTTTCGAATTATTTTAAAATATTGTTGAATTTATAACAAATTAAATGACAACTTCCTTTCTAGAAAATATTAAACATCCGGTCGAATTTGTGAGGATTTAACTTGACCACTTCATTTTTATTTCTTTAAAAAAATATCAGAGCATCCGGTCATATTTAAATAAGAATTTACTGTGACAATTTCCGTTCTATTAATTTATTTAAAGTATTTTTCTACCTTCATGGTGAATTTTTGTGCTTGTCAATTTCTGAATATAAAAACCGTTGTAATGTGATAAGAAAGGCACTTTTTGACCGACCATAGAATAAACAACTTGAACTGAAGCAATGTATTTCTTTATTATCACTCTAAAACATTTCCTGATATCACTGTGACTGTGAATTTTGTGTGACGTCAACTCCGATGGCGATCATGCGCCGACATAAACTTCTGCTTATTGTAATCGCCTGGCAATTTTTTTTTTTTTAAATGTACAATAAATAAACTTTACTCTATTAAATTTTCAAACTTACAGAAACAAGTTTTGAAACCCCATTTACTTAACAGTTCGAAAAATAAAGGGGCTGATGACGTGCAGGGCTGACGCCTGCCAGGTCATGGCCATTGCTCTTAGCATGCCATAAATCGTCAATATACAAATTTCTAACCTTACAGGGAGACCGTTACTCCCAGGGTTCACTAGCTCTTGTACTATAGCCTGTATTGAGTTGGAGCAGTTTATTATATTAAGTGTGTACAAACCCCCTTCCGGATTGTATGACTGCTTTGAAAAGATAATGGATGAAGTGTTTCACAAGATTTGTAATTCAAACAAGTACATAATCACATGTGGTGATTTTAATGTTAATTTATTAGAAAATTCAGCTTTATGTAGCAAAATTATAAGTTTGTTTCAGTCCTACAATCTTGTTAATTTGTTTTTAGAGCCTACAAGAATAACTCCTACTAGTGCCACTTGCATAGACAATATTTATACCGATGTTGTACCTAGCCATAAAGACATTATAAATTTACTAGATTCTGATCATTGTGGGCAATTAATTACTTTTCAAATTCCAAATATCATAGTGGCTAAAAAGAATATCACTGTTAACCCGAAAACTGCAAATCGCTTAGAAACTTTTAAAACTAAACTAATTAATAATTTACCAGCATTGTCAACATTAGATGATCTGAATCAACAATATAAATGTTTTTTTAATATGTACTCTAAGCAATTTAATTCCACTTTTATACCCAAAACTATATCGGTTAATAGTAATGTATCTTTCAGTGAATGGGCTACCATTGGTATACATAAAAGTAGAACGCGACTCTATGAATTGTATGAGGAAAAAATTCTTGTAAATACTGCCGAGTTTAGTTTATATGTTAGAAATTATTCAAAATTATTCAAAAAAGTATGCTCTGTTGCAAAATCGCGCTACTTGAGTCCCAAAATTAAAAATAGTAATAATATAATTAAAACAACCTGGAATATTATAAACAGTGAAACTGGAAGATCTAAAAGACCATGTAGTGACTATAGCCTTAAAATTAATGACAGCGTGATCAAATCGGACTCACAAGTTGCTGCAGCTTTTGAAAAGTTCTTTTCAGAGATCCCCATATTAACTACTAAATCTCTGAACTCATCACCCACTGCTGCAGAGTCTCTGCTTAAAGAAAATGTTAAAGTTTGTGATTCAGATTTTAATTTCGAACATGTGACATGTGGATATAATTAAAACCTTTAACACTTTAAATGTAAAAAAGACCACAGATTTATGGGGAAATTCTGTGGATGTTGTAAAGTCAAAAGGTTGTAGCTCCTAGTTTAGCACTTATTTTTAATAATTGTATTGATCGTGGCGAGTTTTCTGACTTAATGAAGTATAGTAAAATAATACCATTGTTTAAAACGGGTAGTACATCTGACCCCACAAATTATAGACCTATTTCAATGCTACCCACCTTTAGTAAAATATTTGAGAAACTAATTTTACATCAATTACAAAGATTTTTTAATAGACATAAGTTGTTACATAATAAACAGTTCGGTTTTACAAGGGGTCGTTCAACAACCGATGCCGGGGTTGAACTTTTAGGACATATTTATAATGCATGGGAAGACAAATGCGATGTCCTGGGCATTTTTTGTGATTTGTCCAAGGCTTTCGATTGCGTTCTCCATGAAACATTAATGAGGAAACTACACCATTACGGGATCCGGAATTCCTCTCTGGATCTTCTTACTTCTTATTTGAGTGATAGGATCCAAAGAGTTGATGTAAATGGAAAAAGATCACCCGGGTCTGTAGTATCAATGGGTGTGCCCCAGGGCTCGATTCTTGGTCCATTTTTATTTCTCATTTATATAAATGACTTGCCATACCTCATAAAGGATAACCATGATATAGTGTTGTTTGCAGACGACACTTCGCTTTTGTTTAAGCTTAAACATCAGCAGCCGGTTACTGATGACATAAATAACGCCCTTTCAAAAATAGTACACTGGTTTAATGTCAATAACCTGCTCCTTAATGAAAAGAAAACCAAATTTGTTAAATTTACGATGCCTCACGTAAGGCAGGTAGAAACTAGTGTGCTAATAAAAGGTAAAGAATTGAGTCCTGAAGACACTACAGTGTTCTTGGGTATAACTCTTGATGCTAAGCTTCAGTGGGGCCCACACATAGATAAGTTGTCGAAAAAACTTAGCTCTGCCGCATACGCTGTTAGACAAATTTGAAATCTAACTGACTTAGAGACAGCCCGTTTAGTTTACTTCAGTTATTTTCATAGTGTCATATCGTACGGTATTCTATTATGGGGAAATGCCGCCGATATCCAAACGATTTTTGTTTTGCAGAAAAGGGCCATTCGTTCAATTTATAAATTAAGTCCCAGATACTCCCTCAGAGATAAATTTAAAAATATTAATATTTTGACTGTGCCATCTCAGTATATCTATGAAAATATTTTGTATGTTCATAAAAATAAAAACATGTTTAAAAAATACAGTGACATTCACAACGTTAATACTAGGAACAAACACAAGTTAGTGGTTCCTGCCACCAGGCTCAAAAAAATAGGACGCTCATTTAGATGCCAAAGTATACATTTTTATAATAAGCTTCCCAGTCCTATTCAGGAACTTAGCATTAATAAATTCAAAATATTTGTAAAGCGAAAACTTTGCCAAAAGGCTTTTTATGCTGTAAAAGAGTATCTCGAGGATAAAACGGCTTGGGATTGACCTGCTCCAGTACCTACTCACTATAATTATTATCATTTGAATGTTTTTTTTTGTTTTAACTGCCTTTTTTTTTATTGACGATTGTTGTTGTTTTACAACTATGATATTGTATATATATATATACATATATTATTATTTTTTAACAATTATGACATGTTTATTTTTACTATTTGACTGATTTTTTTTTACATACTTACTTTTTTTTTTACAATTTGTAATATTTACACTTTTGTAAATTTTATTATTGTGAATGTGAGAACTATGTGGATTACTCTTTCCTTTTCTTTTATTTTCACATGATGTCTGGCAGTTTTGAGTATTTGATGTGGCCTACCCAAATGTCCTTTCTTTGGCATTGTTCGTCAAGTCGTTGAACTCCTTAGTAGTCCTGAGTTGAGCTACACGCATATTGACAAATGCTTGCACTGACTGGACAGGTCCACTTAGAACTGTGTGGTCCTTTCTTCATAAGACAATCTCAGGCTCAATCTGCATGGTTCTCATATGATTTGACATGTTTTGCTGTATGGACTTTAAAAGAGACTTTGACCCCTGAGTTTGTTTCGGTGTTTCTTCTCAGGGTAGTCAGCTAGGAAACACCGGCCTCATCTAGCATTAATTGACGAAAAAAAAAATTGACGTGTAAAAGTGTTTTTATAAAACCTACTTGCAAAATAAAGATCATTTATCATTTAAACAAATTCATGATCACGCTATCGCGTCAAGAAGAATTTCAAAAATAAATTCTTACCGAAATTATCGTGCACCTTTCCAAGAAATATCTTTCCGTTTGTATTACGACATCCTTGTAACACAAAACGGCTCACATAAGAAAGTATTACGGTTTTGAAATTTAATCAGAGCAAAGAAATTTTAATTCGACGAGAGTTGAGCCGAAAAGTGAGATTATCAAATCTGACAGCTCATCATAAAAATAATAGAATTTTTACTTGGATAACAAGTCTTTCAAGCCAAATCGCCCAAAAGTTCGGAAACATGTGACGAGGCGAAATCGACTCGTTACAGTACATATTATATATATCATAATATATTCTCTTATTTTAGAAGTGACGGGGGGGGGGTACATTTTACCACGTTGGAAGTGTCTCTCGCGCAAACTATTCACTTTAGAAAAAAATGATATTAGAAACCTCAATATCAGTTCTACCTATGTATTGGGGGGGACTTGGGGACCCCCAAATTTTTTTTTTTTTTTCTATTTTTGTGTGAAAATCTTAATGCGGTTTACAGAATACATCTACTCACTAAGTTTCATCAGAATTGCTCTTGGTGTAGCAACTGATTTGCCCTACCGTGGTGTCCTAGCGAGATAGGGCAATCTTTTTCCAACCTGTTACAACGTAAACACTATGTAATGTGCAGACGCCAACAGGTCAAGCTTCCCGAAACTGTCATATTTCCTTAACTAATCTTGAACCTAATATTTTAGAGATAAAGTTGAAAATCTATTAAAGAAACTGATAGATTGTAGTACCTAACAGTAGTACTTTGTTGCTGGCGTCTGTACTTGGTTATCACCGGCCGGCAAGCCCAATTAAAGGTAATAATAAGGAACTAACCTGTACCGAGTGGCGAAGCGCAGGTAGGAATACACGTCTTTTGAGGCATTTTATTGTGTCAATATCACAAAACCGGCCAAGTGCGAGTCGGACTCGCCCATGAAGGTTTCCGTAGCAGCATGTAACATAATATAAAAGTTCTTATTAGAAACCTTAATATCATTTTTAAAGACCTATTCATACGTACCCCACACGTAAGGGTTTGAAGAAAAAATTTTTTTGAGTTTCAGTTATATGTATAGACCCCCAAATTTTATTGTTTTTTTTTTCTATTTTTGTGTGAAAATCTTAATGCGGTTTACAGAATACATCTACTCACTAAGTTTCATCAGTATAGCTCTTGTGGTTTCGGAAAAAAGTGGCTGTGACATACGGACGGACAGACAGACAGACAGACATGACGAATCTATAAAGGTCTCGTTTTTTGCCATTTGGCTACGGAACCCTAAAAACAACAAAGTCTTGAACGAGTGGACTTGGAGCTGAAAAGTAAAATAAAGAAATAAAATATAATAATTTTAAACGAATTATCCTGAATCAGGGTCATTGGTAACATACCAGCAAGGTTTAACAGCAGAGCTTGTCGAGTAGTAGGTGGTTGCAGTCTCGAACCAGTGGACTTGGAGGTGAAAAGTAAAACAAAAATAAAATAAAATAAATAAAAACGAATTATCCTGAATCAGGGTCTTTAGTAACATACCAGCAAGGTTTAACAACAGAGCTTCTCGAGTAGTAGACGTGCAGCTCAAGTAGTGTTGTAGAACGTACTTTTAATTGCGTTTACGACAAATGTGCGTAATGGTCTACTATCAGATAGGGAGTTTACAAAGCTTAGAGAAAGGTTGTGAAGCGCTATCTTACAAATTCAACCCAACTCTACTACTGGATAAGCACCTATTTTGTCAAATAAATTTTTATGTGACTTTTGTACAGCTGATTACCCACTAGTGCCGCGTGCCACTGAAGCCGAGTGTATAAATGGTTAGTACTTTTAGTAAGGTTAGTACTTTTACTACCCCGATAAATAAATACTTCTCGCTCGCACTTAATACGGCGACTAAACGATCTTGACTTTCCGTAACTTAAGGTTTCTTAGGATGAAGGTTAGTAGGTGGAAATTGTTGACGTGTTATTTCAATTTTATAAAATGAATTTATATTAATTGATTTTTCTTATTTTTTTTTTTTATGAAATATGTTCACATAAATTTTTTAATTGTTATGCAGTAATCGATTATAATATCTACAGTCAATAGCATAGTTGTATTAATTGTATATATTATAGTAGTATGGTTGCTGCAACGTATTCTAATAAATAAAACAACCAAATGTAATAGAATAGAATAAACTTTATTGTTCACCAAAATACTCGTAGTAACAATTTCACAGAACCTTAAATATTATTAATGTAATATATTTAAATAACAAATATATTAATTATAGAAAGAGAAGAAAGAAGAGAATATTTTTTTAATTATTACCCGACTACGGAGGGTTATGATTTTGACAGGCTATGTATGTATGTATGTTTGTGAGTATGTTCATTTGTTCCTTATAGCTCCTAATCTACTTATCGGAACTCGACATATGAGGTATCGTTAGAACCGTCTTAATCGTTCGCTAAACATATGCTATGTGACGTGTCACAAAACGCGATGACGATGGCGCCCTCTAGCGGACAAAAAGTAATGTGTTAAAAATAAAAATGGTGATAAATACGCCGTGTTTGGTATCATTTGAAAGGGCTTAACTTGTGTATTTCCAATATGTTGCTTAAATTTAAAGTGACGCCCTCTAGCGGACAAAAGGTAATGTGATAAATGTTAAGATAAATACACCGTGTTTGATATCATTTGAAAGGGCTTCACCGGTACTTAGCAAAAATATCAAAAAACAATGTGGCGCCCTCTAGTGGTCAAAAAGTTTTGTGTTAAAAAAAACATGGTCCCCTAATGAGGTCGTCCTTTCAGTGCGTGCCTGAAGGAACGCAGCGTGGCTCCCCATTTCACTTCCTTCTCCTCTCCATTCACTCTCAAATTATGAAAAGGAATGGAAAGAGTAAAGTTAAACAGCGGCTGCACTCCCTCTCTCACAAAGTGCACCTCTCAAATATACGAGGTCTGCACTTAAATCTCGTTGCAGTCCATCACCACCTGGAGACTGAAAAAACTAGCTCTACTATTCCTTACGGAGACGCAGATCAGAGGTCCGTCCGACGTGTCGTATCTTTCATACCCAGGGTTTACCTTGGACCACAACTTCAAACCACTCGCGGGCTTATGTATGTATGCCCGGGACGACATCTGCTATCGGCGTCTCCGCAATCTTGAAGACTCCAGGTTCTCAACGCTTTGGGCTTTGGTCGACACGGGCCTAGATAAAATAATCTACGCTTGTGTTTACCGCTCGCATAGTGGAGATCAGGAGCCGTCCGGGCTCACACAGCATCTGAGTGAGGCGGCAGATGCGGCTCAGCAGCGGTACCCTTCCGCCTAATTGGTGTTACTGGGGAACTTTAATGCGCACCACCAAAAGTGGCTTTTCCCATACCAGTGCACAGATCATGCTGGTCGTTAGATGCGGAAGCTAGCGCTGGAATTGAATCTCACCCAGCTGGTCCAGGGGGCAACGAGGGTACCTGATGTGGATTCGCACACAGCCAATTGCTTGGACCTTCTGCTGACCACAGATCCAGACCGCTACTCAGTGTCGATATCTTCGCCTTTAGGCAGTTCTGACCACTGTCTGGTTAAATCTGTGTATCTATTCCCCGCCCGATCCTAGTCCTAGAGGCACTCGGCGGGTTTGGCGATACAGGTCAGCAGATTGGGATGGCATGCGGTCTTTCTTCGCATGCTATCCATGGCAGCCCACTTGCTTTTCTTCGAAGGATGCATCGTCGTGCGCTGATGCCGTGACGGATGTGTTACGACAGGGAATGGAGTACTACATCCCATTCTCTGACGTAGCAATGTCGGACCAAGCTCGACCTTGGTTTGGCACCGAGTGTTCTCGCACCGACATGAAAAAACATGCGACATACCAAGCTTGGGCCGATGCTCGTATGCGCAAAGCCGGCGACGTGACTCTTAAGAAGAAGGCCTTTAACAGGGCTGCCAAGTCCTGCAAAAAGATGTTGAGAAAGTCTCAGTTCGACCACATTAATCGAATAGGGAACAAACTTGCTTCATACCCCGCTGGTAGTAAAGCGTTTTGGTCCCTGACAAAGTCGGTTGAATCGAACTTCTGCCGTCCCTCACTTCCGCCACTGCTGAGTCCCGATGGGACACTGGCCCACACCGCTGAGGAGAAAGCAAACTTATTTGCTTCTCTTTTTGCGGAATCTTCGCGTCTGGACTCCAGTGACGCGCGACCCCCTGTTTCTCCTGATGGGTGCGTGACGAATATGTCGGATATTCGTATCCATTAGAAGGACGTTCGTAGGGTCTTGAGTAACCTTGACGTGAATAAAGCCAGTGGCCCCGACGGGATACCAGCGGTCGTTCTAAAAACTTGTGCGCCTGAATTGTCTCCGATCTTGACTCGCCTATTTCGCCTCTCATATGAGACTGGAAAAGTGCCGATGGCTTGGAAGCAAGCCAACGTGCAGCCTGTGCCCAAGAAGGGCAGTAGAGCTGACCCGGCAAACTACCGACCCATCTCTGTTACGTCCATCCTCTGTAAGAGTATGGAACAGGTAATTAACAGGAAGCTTCTGGGATACCTGGAAGCTAACGACATCCTCAGCGACCAGCAATACGGCTTTCGTCAAAATCGGTCTACTGGGGACCTTCTAACGTATGCCATTCACATCTGGAGCGAGGCCATTGAGAAGCATGGGGAAGCGCTGGCCGTGTCCCTTGATATCTCGAAGGCCTTCGATAGGGTCTGGCACGAAAGCCTTGTTACTAAACTTCCTTCCTTCGGTCTACCCACTGGTCTGTGATTGGATCGCAGACTTCTTGAGGGATCGATCCATCCGAGTGGTAATTGATGGATGCTCGTCCGGTCAAATGGATATTAATACCGGAGTTCCTCAAGGGTCGGTACTCTCGGCAACACTGTTTTTGCTGCACATAAATGACCTACTTAAACCCGGAACTTTTGGGTATGCAGACGACAGCACTGTTGCTGAGAGATATGTGTCTAACGCACGAGCTAGTGGGTCACAGATCCAGTCATTTCGAGAGGCTATGGTTGAACGCTTGAACTCATCCTTAGAGGCAGTCTCAGAATGGGGCGATGCCAATCTGGTCAAGTTCAATGTGACGAAAACCCAGGCGTGTCTTTTCTCCGCTAAACGGAGCCAATTCCATCAGGCTCCATCTTTCCGGGGTGTAACCGTGCCAATTACCGACCACATTGAACTTCTTGGCGTAACGCTATCGTCTACCCTTAATTTCGGCTCCTACATCGAGGCAAAAGCCCAACTAGCTGCCAAAAAATTGGGGATCTTAGCAAAGGTGAGACGGTATTTCACGCCGGAACAGCTGCTCAACCTCTATCAAGCGCAAGTTCGATCGTGTATGGAATACTGCTCTCATCTTTGGGATGGGTCAGCCAAATACCAGCTGGATGCACTAGAGTCTATTGAAAAGCGTGCCAAGAAGATCATAGGCAATGATGCTCTTGTGAAGTCAAAACTCCAAAGTTTGTGTGTTTTCTATCGTTTACACTTCGGGGAGTGCGCACTAGAGTTACACAATTTAATTCCGCCAAGTCCGTTCCATCATCGGACCACAAGACGTACGGCGTTGCGTCACCGATACATGGTGGACATCCCACCAATACGTACAAAGCGTTTTGGGAGTACATTTATCTATAATATGAATGTTTTTAGAAATATATAAGTATGTTTATCAGTTGTTTAGTACCCATAACACAAGCTCTGCTTAGCTTGGGACTAGACGGCGCTGTGTGATAGTTGTGGAATATTATTATTATTATTAATTATGCGTACAGCTAAGAAATGGAATTCCTTGCTGGAGTCTGTTTCCTGATAGCTATAACCTAGGGGTTTTAAGTCAAGAGTGAATAGATTGCTTCTAGGCAAGCGTGTTCCATCGTCGGCCACATCATCGCTTACCATCAGGTGAGATTGTGGTCAAACGCAAGCCTATCCATCATAAAAAAAAAGATAAATACGTCGTGTTTGATATCATTTCGAAGGTCTTCACGTAAATATGATTTGGCTCCAAAATTGTTTAAATAGAAGTAAAGTAAAAAACTAAAACCCGACTACGACAAAAAAACGACGCTTAAAAAGAATGAAATAAGACTTTCAGGATGGTGAAAAACAAGAATAGAACAAAAAGAAAAGCCTTAGTCACACGTTATTAAAGTGTTTTGGTTGGTACCTATAATGGATGCAACACCGGAAAGTGCAGAATAATTCGACTTGTATGAGCGTTGCTCCAACATGCATCAGCTTGCACCGATATTGTAGGTATACCCGCACTGTTAACATCGCCACGCAATTTTGCAGCTTCAGCTACTTCTTCAGCCGCTTGTGTCATTGTTTTTTCTGCAGTTTTCTTCCACATTTCTGCTACTGTGTCATGGCATTTGCTGAATAACCGGAAAGGTAAGGTAGGCAAATCCATCGAAGCAGACAGTTCATTTAGATTTGAAAGACCAATGCCAGTTATTATCGCCACCGAAACCGCACCTAAATTGACATTCATGTCAACATTATTTTTGGAAGTTTTTAAATTAAAAAACTTTTTACAAAAAAAAAAAAAACACTAAAACCATCAAAATCATTTTAATTTCGGAAGTCGGTGTTTCTCGATATTGTTTGTTCCTTATTTAACACCGACTTCCGAAATTAAAATGATTTTGATGGTTTTAGTGTTTTTTTTTAGTGAAGTCGGTTATTTATTTTTGTAAAAAGTTTTTTATTTCACACTTTTTAGTGGCAATATACTTACAGCCAGAGTACCTTTTTCTCATGGCAATTCCAATTAACTCAAACCCTGATAAGATACATTGTTTTATTATGAAGTTCCCGTGTCTACCTTTCGGCTCCATCATCATCATCGATAGTACCCTATAACCAAAGTGCATCTCATGACAATTCTAATAAGCCCAAACACGGGTAGGATACATTGATTAATTACGGAGTTCCGGTGCCTATCTTCTGGCTCCATCATCATCATCAGGTCACTTCAATGATACCATTTTGAACATACCTATTCAAACCATTCATTTAATTATTTTATCGTAGTCGCATAACTTCGTTCCAAAAAAATACTATCCTATTTTATGTACATTTTGACAGCACTATTTTAACATCTTCGAAACCATGAAAACGACACTCATGACGAAAAAGTTGATAATTTCTGACAGCCGCCATCTTAGATTTACATTTTGACAGCACTATCGGCTTCAACAACCTCGAAAACCATGAAAAAGACACCGATATCGAAAAAGTTGATAATTTATTGCAGCCGCCATCTTGGATTCACATTTTGACAGAACTAACGGCTTCAACACCCTCGAAAACCATGAAAAAGACACCCATATCGAAAAAGTTGATAATTTATTGCAGCCGCCATCTTGAATTTACATTTTGACAGTACAATCGGTTTCAACACCCTCGAAAACCACGAAAACGACACCCATGACGAAAAAGTTGATAATTTATTGCAGCCGCCATCTTGGATTTACATTTTGACAATACTATCGGTTTCAACACCCTTGAAAACTATGAAAACGACACCCATATCGAAAAAGTTGATAATTTATTGCAGCCGCCATCTTGGATTTACATTTTGACAATAGTATCGGTTTCAACACCCTTGAAAACCATGAAAACGACACCCATGACGAAAAATTTAATAATTTTTTACAGCCGCCATCTTGGATTTATATTTTGACAGTACTATCGGTTTCAACATCCTCGAAAAACATGAAAACGACACCCATATCGAAAAAGTTGATAATTTCTTGCAACCGCCATCTTGGATTCACATTTTGACAGAACTATCGGCTTCAACACCCTCGAAAACCATGAAAAAGACACCTATATCGAAAAAGTTGATAATTTATTGCAGCCGCCATCTTGGATTCACATTTTGACAGAACTAACGGCTTCAACACCCTCGAAAACCATGAAAAAGACACCCATATCGAAAAAGTTGATAATTTATTGCAGCCGCCATCTTGAATTTACATTTTGACAGTACAATCGGTTTCAACACCCTCGAAAACCACGAAAACGACACCCATGACGAAAAAGTTGATAATTTCTTGCAGCCGCCATCTTGGATTTACATTTTGACAGAACTATCGGCTTCAACACCCTCGAAAACCATGAAAAAGACACCTATATCGAAAAAGTTGATAATTTATTGCAGCCGCCATCTTGGATTCACATTTTGACAGAACTAACGGCTTCAACACCCTCGAAAACCATGAAAAAGACACCCATATCGAAAAAGTTGATAATTTATTGCAGCCGCCATCTTGAATTTACATTTTGACAGTACAATCGGTTTCAACACCCTCGAAAACCACGAAAACGACACCCATGACGAAAAAGTTGATAATTTCTTGCAGCCGCCATCTTGGATTTACATTTTGACAATACTATCGGTTTCAACACCCTTGAAAACCATGAAAACGACACCCATATCGAAAAAGTTCATAATAAATAAATAAAAAATAAATAATTTCCAAGCCAAAAATATTTAAAAAAAGTTGATATATATATATATATATATATACACAACGCGCGATAAGGAACTTCGTTCCAATAAGCGACTGTCTGGTATACTAATAATGTGTGAACTTTGCACATATTGAATACCGTTAGAAAATAAATACAAAGATCAAAAACGGCGTTCGTAGTTCACACGCACACAACAGCAATGCGGTAGCGTCTACGCGACAATCAGCGCACACAATGATGGTATCGGAACGAAGGCGCGCGGGAAATAAACTGACATAGGTCCGACCTCGACAAGCGCTCGCGCGGTACTAGTCGCGGATGGCTGGCGCAGTGAAATATATAGTATTTTTATTTATTTAATTACAAAATAATAGTAGCGATTAAAAAAATAAAAATAATACTATAGTTTAAGCAAATGTTAATGATTATTTTGGTATAAATTTTACGCCTAAATAATGTAGAACTTTGGAGATATTGGGGCTTGTTTCAAAGCCTTTTTGGTCGATAATTGAATTATGTAGATTTTTTATTTCTTTACACAAAAGGCATATAACCAAAATGTACTTAATAATTTTTGAAGTTAAGGATATTTGACAGCTAATTAATATTGTTTTTGGTGGTAGATATTCAGTAGAATCTCCAAATTAGAGCTGCCAAATCATGTCTCCGTGAGTTTTTGCCTAAACATGCATCGGAAGAAAGCTTATTACTAAATAATTAAACAAGTTATCTAAAATCGGTTAAATAGTTAATATAGTAGAGAAAACAAACTATTTTTGACAATAATTGTTATTTCATTTAACGAACGTAAAACATACAATTTCAACGTCGAACACTTGCAATTTCGCGTTTTTTTGTAAAAGGCCTCTTAAGTAGTCGTAACTCATCTACCGTCACATATTGAACATTCGTAAAACATTTCTCCTGTATCTCACGCAGCTCAAATGCCTTAACCAGGTGCGGTCGGAGCGACGGGAAGAACGGAAGTAAGTGTTTCTGCGTGTAAACTAAGTGTTATAGCGAGTGTTTGCGGTTGATTAATTTAGAGACAATAAGTTTCGTAGACAAGACAATAAGTACCCTCTATGGTAAATTTAAGTGTATAGTTGCGAAGTCATGTAAATTTTCGGAAGAGTTGGCTCAGTTAGTAGGGAAAATAGAGAATTTGTATGTAGATACAGTAAAGTTTGAACAAAAGATGGCGGCGGAAAAGTTTTCTTTGAAAACGGCGGTCAGTTTGCTTCCGTAAATGAATGGGGATGAGCAAAAGACCCAGGATTTGATTGATGCCATAGGGTTATATAGCGCTATGTTGGAAGAAGCTTTTTTTTTATGGTGGGAAAAAATCATGCATTGACATCCCCCGCTCTTGGGCGGAGCGGGAGATAGTGTCAGACTCTTACTGACTAAAAGACCCACCCCGTTCCTTCTAGCCTTCATGCCGGGGCTCGAGCGCCCTTTCGGATAACCCTGGCCCCAGTAGGCTTCGACCTGGCTGGGTCCCTGCTGTTGCTGACAACTCCTTGAGGCGCGCGGGAACAGTGCGCGCCGTCGACGACTTGGGCTTGGTCCGGATAGTTACCGGACGGCCGGACAGCGAGCTACCCATTGCTCACTGTCCGCAAGCCCGCGCCTACGGTGGTCGGAAATCGGGATCAGAGTCCCGGCGGCGGCGGCGGCGGCGATAACGCCGTTGCCTGATGCGCCTCCTCCTTTGCGAGCATTACTGCTTCGCAGAAGTCGGTGACCGCCTGCCACTCCTCCTCGCTCCGGACCATGGCCTCAACCAAGGCTTGGCGCGAGAGGTCTCCGCCGCCGATCGCCCCCACGAGGGCACGGCGATGCTCCGCCCAAGCAGGGCACACCTCGACTGTGTGCTCCACCGTGTCCTCCGGGCATTCCACACAGTGGCGACACCCGGGCGTCACTTCCGCACGAATCCAGTGCAGGAACCTCCCGAACGAACCATGTCCGGTGAGGACCTGCGTCATGCGGAAGGTAAGGACGCCGTGAGGTCTTTCCACCCACGCCTCAAAGAGTGGACTTATCGCCATGATTGTGGCGTGCCCAGCACTGGGTTGCGATAGTCGTTGACGCCATTTCACCATTAGATCCCGCCGGAGCTCTGTCCGCCATGCCGTGACCTGTCGCGGCAGCGGACTTTCACCCCGGCGTTGCATCTCCACACGCATATCGTGCATGTGTGCAAGGACTGTTGCCTCCAGATCCCACGGTGGTAGGCCAGCCAGAAGGCTCGCCGCTTCGCGGGAGACCATGTGGTATCCCCGCATCATCCTTATTGCCATGACCCTCTGGCAGGCGTTCAGCATGGCCGCCGGTCGCTTTTTCAGCGACGACGCCCACACCGGCGCCCCGTAGAAGGAAGGCCATGGACCGAACGATCCCCGCGTAGAGCCTCCAGCAGGAGGCATCTGGACCCCCAAGGTTGGGCAGGAGCCGCTTGATCGCAGCCCCGGCGCGGTTGAGTTTGGGAGCCAGACGTCGGAAATGTTCCACGAAATTCCACCGGCTGTCGAGGACGAGTCCCAGGTACTTCATCGTCGACCCGACACCGATGTGAACTCCTCCTACCGTTAGTTGGGAACTCAATGGTGGCGCGTTCCGAGAGCGGCGACCATGAAAACACATCGCCTCGGATTTGTGAAGCGCCACCTCGAGTCCCAACTCCTGGATCCTATCAACGACCATCGCAAACCCGCGTGTCGCTAGAGCGACCGCCGCCTGGTACGACTCTCCCTGCGCTAGAACCAGCGTGTCGTCTGCGTAGCAAACCACGCTGACCCCGTCAGGGAAGTCGCCGCGCAGCACGTAGTCGTACCCGATGTTCCACAAGGGTGGCCCTAGTACCGACCCCTGCGGAACACCGCACGACATCTCTCGACGTTTCCAGTCTTCCTGGTGACCGGGGTAGACTATAAATCTCTCTGACAGATAGGCCTCGACCACTCGACAGATGTATTCGGGCACCCGGTGGTACCGGAGTGGCCTCCGGATCGTACTCCAGGGCAGGGAATTGAACGCGTTGGCAATGTCCAAGGACACTGCCACGACACACCTACCCCGGGACACCGCATCCCCCGTCGTGAGAGCTCGCACGCGCATGATGGCGTCCACCATAGAGCGCATACTGCGAAAGCCGAACTGTCCGTCCGAAAGGTCCGGCCCCACCCGTGTTAGGCGCCCGACGAGGCGGTTTGCAATGACTCTCTCAAAGAGCTTGCCACCTCGTCGAGCAGCACAATGGGCCGGTACGCCGACGGAGAGTCCGCAGGGCACCCTAGCTTCGCTATGAGGACCAGTTTCCCCGTCTTCCAGCAAAGTGGGAACTGGCCCCTCTCCAGGCATGCGCTGAAGAGCCCTCTCAGTTGAGGCCCGAGAGCCTCCATGGCCAGGACCCAGGCCTTTCCAGGCAAGCCGTCGGGTCCTGGGGCGGTGTTTTTGGCACTCAGCCTTCGCACCGCCACTCTCATCTCTACCTCGGTCACCTCTGGAGCATCGTCGTCGTCGTCGCTGTTGCGGTCCGCGTCAGACACCGCTGGTGGTGGAGGCGGAGCCATGGGCGGGGAGGAGTGTTCCCCCCGCGCAGGGAACAGAGCGTTCACCGCACCCTCTACGATCTGGGGCCGGAGACTCTGAGTCAGCGGGGGAGCCTAGGGGCGGAGCTTTTCCCGTACCATATTGTACGGCCGGGCGCTCCCACGGGTCCACGTTCAGAGACCCCAGCCACACGTTGCGGGCCTCCAGTTTGGCCCGCTTGATTTCCGTTCGGAGGGTGCGGCCGACGAGATTAACGTCACCAAGCCGTCTAGGTCCTGAACCCAGTCTCCACGGGGATGGACGTAGTACGGATCGGAGACGACGGCGACATTTATCGCCCACTGCGCTATGCTCTGGAGCAACAGATCCTGAGCGTGGGCGCAGTGGTTGATATTCGCCTGGAGGAGACGGAATGGGGCCGTTATTGGTAGTCCATCGTCAGGGTCTCCTCCCGAGCCCTTCTAGGGGGCACTGCCGCGGCGGGTGCGGCGGCGACTGCGGCGGGTGCGGCGGCGAGAGCGGCGGGTGCGGCGGCGATAGCGGCGGCGGCCAAGGAGGCGGCTGCGGCGGTGAGGACGTGGGCGGGGATGGGCCTACGGGCCTTGCCCTTGGCCTTGGCGGGGGGTCGCAGGACCTGCCCCCAGCCCGGTGGTTGGCCGGCTTGCCTGCCGCCGCACATGCGTAGCAGTGCGGCGGAGCACGGCATTCGACAGGCCTTGTGACCGGGCTGGCCACACTGGTGGCAGCGGTCGCTGCGGTCCACCTCCGCGGCGCAGTGGGCGCCTACGTGGTGCCCCACTTGGCACCGGAAGCACCGCAGAGGTCTGTGCTCCAGCAGTTCCTCCTCAGTTCCAGCTCCTGCGCGGAGACCCAGCCCACCAAAAGCCTTCGGCCCTCCCCGGTGATGGTCCTGGCCGCTGCAACGGGGCAGCTGACTGTAACCGCTCGCATGCCCGTGCCGTCAGCGCGGATGGTGCCCGCCCGAACCTGATCGGTCGTGCACTTCGTCCACCCTGACGGAGTCGTCCAAGCCCATGATGCGCATGTCTATGCACTTTGTGGGCCTGGACACTCGGGCCACCTCCGCATCGAGGGACGCTCTGATTCTAGCGGCCAGAGCGTCAGCCGCAGGGCCGCTGGTCGCACCGGGGACCTCCAGGATTCGGGCCCCGGTGACTGTGCGCCTCATGCAAAAGCCCCTAGCGGCTCCGAGCTCCTCAAGGTAGGGCAGCACCGCCTGCTTCGCCTTCTCCATGACGGCGTCATACGTCACGCCCTTCTTCTCCGCTTCTGGCTGCAGTGTTATCACCACAGCCTCGGAGTTCGGGGCGCGAAGTCTCGCCGCCATGGCCCGCTTCTTGCGCTCTTGGCGCCTCGCACGCTTCTTGGCCGTCCTGGCCGCCTTGCCCGCCTTTCTCGCGGTGCCGACGACCGTCCATTCGGCGCCAGCTGAGGGTTCTTCGGAGGGAGGCGGCTGACGCGGCCTAGTCGCCACCGCGGCAGGAGGTCCTGCCGGTTTAGGCGCCGCCCTACCCTTGGAGGGAGGAGCTGCTGGCTTCCCCCGCAGCTGCTGCTGCGCAGCCTTCGGGGTTGGCCTTGCAGGCTCTGACGCCGCGGCCCCGCGCCCTGCTTGCCCCGACGGGCCTGCCTTGGGCACAGGAGCCATGGCCGCAGCAGCGGCGTAAGACGACGCCTTTCGCTGGCCGGAGGCCGCGAGCGGGGGGCGCAGCACGATCCCCTCCAGCACGGACAGCTGTTGCTGCATCCGTAGCTGGAACTGCTCCTGCTGCTGCTGCTGCTGCTGCCGGAAGACAGCCAGCTCCTGCCGCACCAGTGTCAGCAGCTGGCTCTCCGGCTCGGGCTGGGCCTGGGGCCGGCTTTGCCCGTGCCCCTGCTTGCGCTCCCCCTCCGTCGGCTCCTGGTGGCCTGCTCTCGCGAGCTCCGCCCGCATCTCAGCCCGGAGCTCGGCCTGGAGCTCGCTCCGGAGCCTCGCCACCCTTTTTTTGAGGGAGGCGTCGAAAGCCTCCCTCAGGGACGCCGCGTGGCGCTGTACCGTCCTTTCTTTGGACGTCTTTTCCCTTTTGCGGCTCATGTCCTGCAAGAGGGTGACGGCCAGCGTCTGGAGGGACTCCCCGTCCGAGTCCTCCTTGGCCTGCCTCTCGCTGCCGGATGGCTCCGAGAGGTCTATCTGAGCGCCGGTCGCTACAGGGTGGCGCCCCTCCGCAGCAAGCCTGTCGGATCGCTGGACGGAGTTTTTGGCCTTTATCCTCCCTTTTCCACGGGCTCGACCCACACCGCGGCTGCTCGTTGCGATTTTTGGCGCCGAGCGTATTTCTCCCTCTGTGTCGGAAGACGATGGTCCGTCCCTCAACTTAGAGCTCTTCCTGTAGAGACGTCGGTCACTACCAGGGTGTGATGTTGTAACCTTGGCTTGTAGTAAAGGAAACACTTGTTTACAGTTTGGTGTCTTTTATTATACTAAATACTAGATTACAATAAAAAGGAATCTAAAGGAAAGTTGCTTACATAGCTAAGTGCGCGTACACATAGGTATCGTACTACGTAATAATATATACTTCACACTTCACCTCCCGGGGGCGAAGAAAAAAAAATTGACATTATTACAATATTTTTTTTTTTTGTATTTGACCTTGGTTTAACTAGTATTACTTACGATAGAAAATAAAAGAAGAAAAAAAAAAGAAATTTAACATGAGAATGTTATATATAAAAAATTAACAAAAATTAATCTATAATAATCTAATGAAGAAGAAAGTACATTTTCCTTTTATTCATAAAATGGCTTAGTCCTATTTTTATGAATTATTTCTTCTTTATTTGAATTATTTTTTATCTTAACGTTACAACCTAAGTCTTCTATAACTACATATGGTTCTTTATACTGTGGATCCAATTTACGTCTGGTTTCTATCTTAATTAATATTAAATCTCCTACCTTATATCTAACAGGATTTATCAAAATATCATACTTAGCTTTTCTCTTATGTTTTTTATTTATTAAGTTATTTTTAGCTTCAGTTTGTGCCAACTGTAGTCTATATTTTAATTGCAATGGATAACTGTCTACATTGTATAGTGGTTCTATATGATCAGACAAATTAGAAGGTATATTACATACAGTCTGTCAAGAAAGTCATGAAAAGAAGGGAGGGCGCCACCATCATTAACATGGTATCCCAATAAACTTCGACTAAAAGATATTGATACTTTTATTTATAAAATAATAATTACCGATTTACGGTCCCTTTACTGCCGTGTAGGTACATTATTTTACCGATCTATCTGACACTCGTCTATCTATTTAATACATGCTTGCAAACGAGTTTTGACTTTCAATGGTAGTGGCTCCCTATAAATAACAGTACTTACTCTGTCGTAGTGGCGAACAACATTTTTATTAGAACTAATTTTCATTCAAGTGACGTTTAATTTTACCTGATACATAATAGTTATAGTAGTTCTCATTTATTTATTAAAACTTTATCCAACACAAAAGTACAAAGGCGGAGTTAATGCCTTAGGCATTCTCTACCAGTCTGAATTTCGTTTTATAAACATTGCGACGAAACCAGACTTCTCTATTTGCTTATTAGGATAATTATATGTTTATCCTACGTACCTACACGCAAGAGTTTATCAAAACAGACATTCTTCTGAATATCTGGTTTACATTCATAAGAATGTCTGGTTTGATCAACCCTTGTTTTCGTCCTTTCAGCTACTAGCATTTATGTACTTACTACAAAGTGCAAATCACGATGTTTTGCCACTCTGCACTGCCGTCAGCATGGCGCTGAGTATCGATAGGTATGAGCTCATTGCAAAAATAAAAAGTTTATGAAAAAAATCTTTATTAATCCGAATCCAAATAATCAGAGTCGAGGTATTCGACTCCAGAAATGTTGCCTGAAACTTCTTAAAAATGAAACCGGCCAACATCTGACTCGTAGTTTGTTTCGTAGGTCGGCTTTTCCTGTGTTTTCCAAGCGTTGAAAATTTACCTCCATTCTTCATGCCTTAGTCCACAATGCGCCGAACTGTACTTTCGGTAACACCTGAAGTCAATAAAGATATGTTAAATATACAAATACATTTATCATACCTAAATAAAAAACACCAAAATATCAAAACCGTTAAGTGGTAGTATAATAAATCGTAGGTAAATTTCATAACCTTAGCAAGACATAAACAATGTTAAAGATAGATAAATTGTACTTAAAAACAGAAGATTGTCAAAACATTATATTTCCGTTAGTGTGTTAAACTTTAGAATATATTTACGTACCGGTTAACTTTGCTGTTCGACCATAAACATCGTCTTTGTTCGTCCCAGCACTCCCACCTTGAATTTCGGCCATACACCCTTGAAAAACTTTAAATATAATTTGTCTCGCACCACTCTTATAAACATTTCGATTCATTTTTTGTATCTTAACGCTTACACGATTTAAAAAACTCGAAATAGCACCGAAATATTGTAAAAAATCAACCACACAGATACGACGTGACAGTTCAGGTACTCAGCTTAACAATTATTCAGTGTTGCCAGTATTAGCAAAAACAGTAGTTCCCAAAACATTCTTTTCATGACTTTCTTGACAGACTGTAGTTTACCAAATACTAATTCATGTGGCGTGTAATTTGTTTCCGAATGAACAGTATTATTAAAACTGAAATACCAAAAAGGTAACCATTGACTCCAAGTTTCTGGATGATTGTCGCACTGAATTCTTAAAAATGAACCCAACACTTTGTGGGTATTTTCTAAAGCTCCTATTGACTCATGATGATAAGCCGTGGATGATAGTTTTATAATATTCAAAATCTAACATACCTGTTCCATTGTAGACGAAATAAACTCCGTTCCTCGATCTGTGGCTATTACCTTAGGAATACCAAATACAAGAATAAAATTACGCACGAATGCATCAGCAATGGACGTAGTTTCTTTATTTATAAGAGGAATTGCCTGTACGAATTTGGTCAATTCACAATGTATAGTTAAAATATAAGAATTATCATCTATGGACTTGTCTAGGGGTCCTACTACATCTAGATATACTTTTTCAAATGCTGAAGATGCCGTACTGGTTATCTCCATTGGCTCTTTAGTGTAACGACTATGTTTCATTTTCTGACACTTCGTACATTTACGCACAAATTCTTGAACATCTTTTTCTATTGAACATCTTTTTCTAGGCCAATAATATCGTTTCTTAATAGTATTAATCATTCTGCGCATATCAGCATGTCCGCTAGATGGCAGTAAATGAAAATCGTTCATAATGAGAGTTTTCTCTTTATCGTCTGTTATTCTTTTAACGCCTCGCAATATACTTAAGCGGGGTCCAGTCCAATCGTTTAGTGACTTTATTTCACTACAAATATGTTTAATAAATTCTACATTCTGTTCATCTTTTACTATGCATACTTCTTCGACACCTATCTGTTTGCAAAATAAACTTAATTTCTGCACTAATTCGACTCGCGAGAAATGCGCCTTGTAATTAAGATTAATGTATAAATGTTTTATATCTGACCTAAAAGCGAAACACTCTATTTCCGTAGTAATCACATTTCTCATTCTCAATTTATCTAATGTTTTGTCATCTATAAACATCATCTCAATCGTGTCACGCGGTTTTCTTAATATATCTACGACTTTTGGTTGATCAGGCCAATCGTCTTTAGATTTATTAAAATCCGCATTCCCTTTTAGAACATTATTTTCATTCATCTCATCCATCCTTAGTTTCTGTGCTCTAGTCATCACATTTACAACTTGTTTATGCATATTTTTTAAATCATCCGATGTCATACTAACTCGTGATAAAGCATCTGCTACAGTGTTGTCTTTCCCCTTTACGTAAATAATTTTAAACTTATATTCTTCTAAAGAGAGTCTAAATTTTAGTAATCTATTGGAAGGATCTTTGATTCCAAAAAGATACACTAGGGGTTTGTGGTCAGTCATTAATGTAAAATTTCGACCGTAAACGTAAGGTCTAAAGTACTTCACAGCCCAAACAATAGCCAAAAGTTCCTTTTGAATAGTTGGGTAGTACTTTTCTGCCTTATTTAATGGCCTACTTGCGTACGCTATGGGTCTCAAGTCTTTGTTGCATAGAACTGCACCAATAGCTATTCCTGATGCGTCTGTTTGTATTATGAATTCATTGTCTTTTGAAAAATCAGGATATTGCAATATCGGGGGTGTCATTAACAACCTTTTTAAGATTTCAAATGCTTTGTGACACTCATCAGTCCATTGAAATGGTACGTTTTTTCTGCATAATTTATTTAAAGGTATAGTAATATCAGCAAAACATTTTATAAATTTACGATAATAATTACAGAATGCTACGAAACGCTTGACCTCGTCTGAATTTTTGGGAATTGGATAATTTTGGAGTATTTTAGTTTTTTCTGGATCTGAAGAGACGCCTTTTTCTGAAACGACATGCCCTAAATACAAAAGTTCTTTTTTCAGGAATTCGCACTTTTGGGGATTTAATTTTAAATTTACTTTTCTAAGTCTTTCCATTACGCTTATTAAATTTTGATTATAAGTAGTCAAAATTGCGTCCAAAAATGACTAGGTCATCTAAATACACAAAACATTTTTCAAATGCTAGGCCCGACATAGCAACTGACATCATACGACTGAATGAACTTGGACTAATTTTAAGCCCCATCGGTAAACGTTTCATTTGGTATTGTCCTGAACTAGTTGTAAATTCCGTATACTTATGATTCTGAGGGTTCAAGGTCACCTGGTAATAACCTTGGTGAAGGTCAAGGTGACTAAAATAAATTGCGCCTGAAAGAGAGTCTAATATTTCATAGATATTTGGCAACGGAAATTTATCATCAGCCACGATCTCATTTAGTTTCCTATAATCTACTACTAGCCTCCATTTCTTATTTTGACCTTCAACACTTTTTTTAGGTACTAACAATATTGGGCTTGACCATTCACTGCTACATTCCTCTATAATATCATTTTCTTTCAAGTTTTTTATTTGATGTTCAATTTCGGGCTTAAATGCTTGTGGTAAACGATATGGTTTAACATATACTGGGGAAACATGTGGTTTAATAGTAATTGATTGTTGGTAAATATTTGTGGTTGTTAACCTATCACCTTCTACGTAAAACACATCTGCATATTTTGCGCATATTGCTTCAATACTTTTTTGCTCTTCATCATGTAAATGAGATAGATTTAGTTCGTTCAGTAATTTTTGAACTCTATCAACGTTTATGCCAGTTTTATTAAATGTACATATATGATAGTCATTTAATGATTGTAACTCTGGTGTAAATAATGGTAAATCTACTTCTTTTTCTGTTATATTTAAGATCTTAATAGGAATTCTATAATTTTTTACCCTTGTAATTTCATTTGCTAAAAATATATCTTTGCTCAACTCTTTTCCACATACAACATCTCCATTTATGCATTTATCTACATAAATATGGTGTATCGATTCGGATCGAGCAGGAATAACTAAGAAATTTTTATTTTTACTAACAAAATTAGTCAATTTTAATGAATAACTACAATTATCTTTATATAAAGTAACTAAATTTGTTTGTAAATTAATATTAGCTCCATATTTCATTAGAAAATCTAAACCTAAAATTCCATCAGCCGTTAGCGGTAACGATTCAAAAATTGTAAAGTTATGGTTAAAATGTATGTTGTCATGGTTTTTTAAAGTTAAATTAACCAATCCCTTAGATCGAGTCTGCCCTCCAATGCCATTTATTAATGTATTGTCTCTTTGCACTGGTGTGTTAATGGGAATTGCTCCACTTTTTATAACTGATAATGAAGCGCCAGTGTCAACAAGCCAATAATATTTTTTGTTGTTAATGTTTAATGTCACGTATTTAGTGTTTTTATTACATGAAAAGATGGTATTCCTAAGATCGAAAAAACTGAATCTGACTATTATTTGGTTGTTCACTACTTTGAGGCTCCTCTACATTGTGTTCTGCCGTATATAAGTTACGGTTTTGATTGTTAAGTCTATCCCTGCTTTTCTGAAAACTGTTAGAAGGTCTACGATTACTATACTTTCCTCTGAAGTTATTATAAAAATTGTTTCCTCTATAGTTATTATAATTTCCGCGCCCTCTTCCACGCTGATATCCATTACGACTACTTTGTCCTAGCTGCCTAAGAAAATAATTTGAGTTTTGACCATAATTGTTACTACCACCGCGACCGCGACCGTCACTAAAGCGTCTATTATTATAGAAAGTACGTCCTTGCTTTGATACATGCATGACGTTACCTTGTTGCTGTGCGGCAGGTCTATCCTCGTCTTTTGCAGCCTGTATTGCTTCCCACTTCAAGGGTCTCCCACAGCCTCTGCCTCCAAACCTCTACCGGGGTCTCTCAAGACCCTCGTCCCCCATCAAATGTCAGAAACATGACCTTGGACAATCTCTGGGGCTACGAGACTAACGGTGGCAGAAGGAGGAGCAAGCCTTCTTCCTGCCTGCCCGGCGGCAGTGTGAGTGCGCACCGAGCCCGCTCTTACTTAGCCACTGTGCCCTCTGCTATAACAGAGGGACACGCGTTGAAGCGTTCCTTCAGACAGAACATTCGCAGACGGCCATCGAGGCCCCTTAGGCAGCAATACCCAAGGGGGTCATTGGCCGCCTCCCAGGTTGCACCGTCCCGCAAACTGGCCTTCGCACCGGACATATCCGCAAGGTAACTACAGCCTGCGGGCACTCGTGGAGGTTTTCTGTCGTGGCACCCCATGTTGGAAGAGGCTGATGGTGCCCTTTTGATTAAATTTGTGCTAACCACACGGCTTACCCAGGGTGCTAAGATTTGGTTGTCCTCTAGCTACGCGTCGGTAGATAGTCTGTTGGCGGACATGAAGAAACATTTATTGACGGTGGAGTCAGACGTAGCGGTGCAAGCCAAACTTTTTCGAGCTAGACAAAATGACAGATCAATCGTGGAAATAGTCTTAGGCGGCAGCACGCAGTAGGGAATGACCACTCGCAACAAAGATCAGCTGTTATACATACGCGCAAGAATGTCAACGTATGGCATAATGGTGGAATGCGCGGTCGCAGCGGTAATGCTCATCGCGGACGCCAGACTCAGCAAGGTCGGCGGCGTGTAGCGTGTTTTGAGCACGCGCGGAATGATGCTGACTGCGGACAGTTGAATGAGACTCAGTTTTTTCGAGTCTAAGCATATTTTAGCTTGCGATAGTATTAACTGGGTTAATTTATTAGTAAATAGTATAGATACGGAATGGTTAGTGGATACGGGTGCGTCGATATCAGCCGTAAAAAGCGGTTTCTTGAGGGATAACGCTTTGTGTTGTAAAGTAGTTAAGGAAGAGTTAGTGATTAATGGTGTAGGAGGTAGTTTGCGAGCTATAGGTTATATATTTTTAAAGTTAGATTACGGAAGGTGTTCGTTCGTGAATAAGTTTTATATTTTTGATGATTTGCCTTGTAAGTCAGTTGGCATATTGGGTCAAGATTTCTTGCAGAAGTATGGTGGTATTATAGATTTATCGACGAACAGATTAACCCTTAAAGATCGTGAACGGCAGACGGTTTCGATGCCACTAAGGTCCTATGATTACTTGTTAACTGTTCCTCCGCGTTGTGAGCTGGTTAGGTGTTTTCCTGTTAATAGAGCAGAAGATTGTGTAGTTGTTAGGAAAGAACTGCATGAAGGGGTTTTCTTGGCTAGTGTGATGGCTAGGCCTAGGGACGGAATGATACTTGTTAGGATTTTGAACACCAACTCTGAGGAGGTTGTGTGTAGTATGTCCGGTGTAAAAGTTTATCCGTTAAGTGATTTCGATTATTGTAATTTTGCGGAGCCGGAGGTTGACGTTGAGCGTGTTAAGAAAATATTTTCTTTGCTTAAACTTGACTATTAGAGTCCCGAGGAGCAGTTGCCAGTTGAGCAAATATGTGCAAAGTATCCAGATATTTTTCATATTCCGGGGGATAAATTAGAAGTCACGAATGTATATGAGCAGTCAATACGATTAAAAGAGAATGTTACTCCAGTTTGCAGAAAACAATATAGAATACCTTATGTACAGAAGAAGGAGGTTGATAGGCAAGTGCAAGAGATGTTAGGTAGTAATATTATTGAGGAGGCGGTCAGTGAGTGGTCTAGTCCTGTTTTAGTTGTACCCAAAAAAGCAGATCGTAGTGGGGAGAAGAAATGGCGAGTGGTGATAGATTACAGGCAGTTGAACGAAATAATACAGGATGATACATTTCCATTGCCGAATATAAGTGAAATCTTGGATTTAATGTCGGGTGCTGTTTACTGTAGTCACTGTGATTTGTCGCAATCGTATTATCAGGGTGCTTTGGAAGAAAGTAGTAGGAAATACACTGCTTTCACAACGGATAAAGGGCAGTATCAGATGTGTAGGTTACCAATGGGGTTGAAGATAAGTCCTAGTTCTTTTAGCAGGTTGATGACTGTAGCCATGTCTGGGTTGAATTATGACAAATGTCTAGTTTATTTAGATGATCTAATTATTTTTGGGCGAAATTTGGATGAGCATAACTGGAACCTTATGTCAGTTTTTTCACGTCTGAGGGAAGTAAATCTTAAACTTAATCCATCAAAATGTGATTTTTTGAAGAAGCAAGTGCTTTATTTGGGGCATGTTATTTCGGCGGAAGGTATGTTATCAATAGTAAATTATCTAGTTCATTTACCTAATTTGTTACTTAATTTAAACCTAATTGTATTGTCTACCTCAAAAGTAATATGTTGTCTATAGTAGTATCAACTGTGGCCGCGAATGGCACGACAACCAATCAGAGCGCGAGGATTTGGAATATTGACAGATAGGGAAAAAGCGCGGGATTTTTGGGCGTCGTACCATTCTGGCGGGCTTGCAGTCGTGCATCATTTGTACTTTTTTATTAGTAATTCAAAAAGTAGACATTTATTTACAATTATATTAGTTTTCTGATTGGAGAAATATAATAAGTAAGTACATGCACAACTGTTTATTATTTTCACTCTTTATTTCATTCTTAGAAGCCATAAACCTAAATAGCAGTAGGATACATGATTCGGATGATATCAACCCATGAGAGAGTTTACATCTCAGAAGTGGGATAATGATTCCTGTCTGGCCATACCGTTAGTTCTACTACCCTGATTAAAATGACCTTGTGTTACGAACCATTTTTAGAAATTATTTGCCTTAATATTTTCTACATTTTTTTTTTAGATTTAAAATTTGTACAATAATTTTGACGTAACTTTGTTGTCTGGGTAAATTGGCAATAGAGAAAAAAAAAAAAAAACTAATTTATATATAAATATGAAAGCTGGATTTCCTTTAATATGAAATGCTTAGCCCTTCCATCATATTCTAGTTAATTGTAAGGTGGACTTAGTTAGACAGGTTGTTGTCAGCAGTTGGTTATCAACCTAATTTAACAGCTATAAATAATTAAGTCACCTTCGATTATTTCATATCAATCTAAAATGGCTTAACTATAGTTCCTCTGTTGCTACAATTTATTATTTTACATTGAGCTTACCAGAAATTGTGAATATGACGATTTACTGTTATATTCTATAATGCAACATTCATGTACCATCTATCTCACCATATAATAAATTATTTGATTGGTTTTATAAAATTCCTGTCTGCATACAGAATATGCTTATTTATATTATCGCTGTTACATTTATTTATTTTTTATTTTCTAACTGTGTCCATTTTCAAGAACGAATTCTTTGGGATATTATTTACGTTCCAGGATAACTTCATGGAGACAGACAAACGAGAGCGTGTTAAAAATAACATGTGTACCAATTGTTTACGTACAAATCACGTCATAGACAAATGCCTGTCTAAAATTCGCCATCCAGCGTCGGCGCAACCACTGAAGCGAGCGTCACGGCTCACGCTCAGGCCGCCGTTCCTAACCGCGAGCTAGTCCTACTAGGAACATGTCAGGTGCGCGCGTTCAACACCGCCGCCGGCACTCAATGTACTGTACGGGCACTCGTGGACAGTGGGGCGCAGGACTGCTTTATCACCTCTGCGTGCGAACGCACGCTCGGGTTAAAACTCCACCGGTGTAATCTTAGCATAGCCGGACTAGGACAAAACTCAGTCACACAAGTAAAAGGGGTGGTGGAATGCACTATACGACCTGTACACGGTGATGCTCCACAATTTAATATCAAGCCAGTCGTATTAGACAACATCACTGCTCTAATACCTAGCGTTAAAGTACCGTCAGCTGTTCGTGAACGGTGCAACCATCTCGTGCTAGCTGATCGCGATTACGATATTCCCGCCAAAATTGATTTATTAATAGGAGCGGAGTTATTCCACGAAATCTATGACGGTCAACGTATCAATCTGGGGCCCGGTTTACCTGCGGCTATGCATAGCGTTTTTGGGTGGATTCTCACAGGGACAGTAAACTTTAATTCTGCACCATTAAACACCGCGTGCTCTTTAGTGGCCACCACATTTAAATTAGATGAACAAATCAAAAAATCTTGGGAAGTGGAGGAACCACCGCGCGTTATCACCGTACCCGAGAATGACATCGGCGAACGCTTGTACACTGATCTTACCTATCGCGAACCTGACGGACGATCCGTCGTACCCAACCTCTTAAAGGATAACAAAAGCTCTTTGGGTGAATCTTACTATAGTACTTTATCGCGGTTGACTCATCTTGAAAAGAAACTTAGTCGTCAGACTGAACTTAAATCTGATTATACAACGTGCCGTTTTAAAACTGCACAATATTTCAGGAGGTTGTAATAAAACTCATAAATAATCATATAAAAATACGATACCTGGTCAATAATCAGTAATACTTATTATAGGGTGTGCCGTGCGGGAGATGATTGGTGCTTTATGAAACTATAGTTGCGTGTATGTGTGTGAAAGCGCGGTTTAAATAATGGTGTGTGTGTGTGTGTGTAAGGGATTGTGTGAGATTACACTACCACAAGTTCCTCTGTTTCGTCATAATTTAATTGTTTTAACCAGCTATTTAATTTAATTTTGAGTTTTTTTCTAGTTAACGAGTAGATATTTATTTTCTTATTTATTTTGTTATACAATTTGGAACTAATGTGTTTAAAATGACGGCGTGCCGCTTCAGTTCTACGAACTACTATACCACACAATTAAAGCGGAAGTGACGCCCGGGTGTCGCCACTGTGCGGAACGCCCGGAGGACACGGTGGAGCACACAATCGCGGTGTGCCCTGCTTGGGCGGAGCACCGCCGTGCCCTCGTGGGGGTGATCGGCGGCGGAGAACTCTCGCGCCGGGCCTTGGTCGAGGCCATGGTCCGGAGCGAGGAGGAGTGGCAGGCGGTCGCCGATTTCTGCGAAGCAGTAATGCTCGCTAAGGAGGAGGCCGAACGCATCAGGCAACGGCGCTCTCGCCGCCGCCGGGATTCCGATCCCGATTTCCAGCCACCGTAGGCGCGGGCTTGCGGACAGTGGGCAATGGGTAGCTCGCTGTCCGGCCGTCCGGTAACTGTCCGGACCAATCCCAAGTCGTCGACGGCGCGCGCTGTTCCCACGCGCCTCAAGGAGTTGTCAACAACAGCAGGGACCCAGCCGGGTCGAAGCCTACTGGGGCCAGGGTTATCCGAAAGGGCGCTCGAGCCCCGGTATGAAGGCTTGAAGGAACGGGATGGGTTTTTTAGTCAGTAAGAGTCTGACACTATCTCCCGCTCCGCCCAAGAGCGGGGGTTGTCATAAGATGATTTTTCCCATCGAAAAGAAAAAAAAAACACAGTTTATTTTTTATTTTTAAATATACCTACACTGGTGAAAAGTTGTGAATGCAAGTCGGATAAAGTTTGAGTCTTTGAGATAAAAACTTAGCCTTAACCTACAAGCGGTGACATAACACAGTGTCATGTCACGGTAGGCGTGTGTAGCTCTTTGCTGAGCCGACTCACTGTTCCGAGGCATTTTGGTGTTCCGAAGGATTGAACATCAGTAATGTTTTAAAGGCATTGTTTGGAACACTGAAACGCTTTACTTCGGGTGACCAGCAGCCTTTTTAAAATTAAAATTAAAATGTAAATAGTGTACTTAATATAATTAACGACCTGAACTGGAAACATCTGCTTTGGATTGTTCTCAAATCAAAGTTAAATAAAACTTAGTGTGACGCAACTTGACTTGTGAGTCGATGTTTCAAATGTTCCGTTTGTTTCTTGTGAGCCGATGTTTCGGGTGTTCCGTTTGTATCTTTTGAGCCGATGTTCCAAATGATGCATATCACATGCATGCATGTTTCGGAGCATTTCAATGATTCGGATGCAAATGTCTGTCAAACAAACGTTTCATGAATTTTACCCAACTTGAATACTTGTTTTTGGGGTTAGAGTTTGAAATTCCATAACTGTTATAGCTTCTGAACTTTATAAGACCAAATAAATGGGACTGGTTTTGAATATGACTTTCGAAATTAATTTTCAATAGGTACCTTTCGCGTAATAAATATTCGAATGAGGTTGCAATTTGTGCAGAGGCATCTGAGGACACGATTGCCAAGAATCAATGGTCTGACTTGGGCTTTAGTCCTGCAGAATATGTAAGAAATGTAATGTAAATTCTATTTAATGACTTTTAGAGAGCACTGTCAAATTGTTTATCAGTTGTTTAATGCCCATTACCACAAGCTCTACTTGGTTTGGGACTAGATGGCGTTGTGTTAAAGTTGTAGAATATAATATTATTGAATTACCTACTAAATTTAGTGTACCAACTTAGAGGTCATGATTTTTAATGGATCTTCAAGCTATCGTTGCATAATATAAGTATTGGTCGAATTATTGGAAGTTGGTATTTTCATGGAAAAACCAAACGCACAGGTGCAGCACAAAGTGTTGCTAAAGTTGGTAAGCCTAAGGTTGGCATTGTATTTTTTATAAATTTCTTATTAAGAGGGGTGGTTAGGAGTTATTGTGGATAAATATATAGCAAGAACTTGTTCACTAAGGATATGGAAAGATAATGTTAACATCTTCATAATTAGCATTTGTTACTTGTTCAAGATCTCAGGGAGATAAATGAAATAAAATAAATTAAAATAAATGGACTGTATTTGTAGATATAGGTACTCGAAGATTGACAATGATGAAGTAAATAAGTAGCTGTACAGTGAGGTGTCAATAGAGGGACGCGTGTGCCTTGGAAGCTGTCGAATCGAGAAGTGGCCGCGCCGCTTGCCGTCCGGTGCACGTCACCGGTGCTCTGCCCCGCGCCCGCCGCGCGCCGCCTCAGCCGTCGGTGACGTCAGCCCGTATGCTCACGCATTTGACGTGTGAACATCCTCCCGCCTGTTGACATCTTCGAAGGGAAGAGGGCAAATGTTGTTGAACCCTCTCGTGATGACTCCTCTCTTCGTCTTCACGTCTGCTACGCGTGTGATGCCGTCGACGCCCGCATATGCTCGTACCACACGACCCAGCGCCCAAACAAGTGGTGGAAGCGCCTTGTCTCGGATGAGCACAAGTGTTCCTTCTTTGAGCTTCATGTCTGAAGCAACCGACCATTTAGTTTTCTGTTGAAGTAATGAGACATATTCATTAGCGAACCGCTGCCAGAAGTGTTGACGGATGTATTCAATCCTTTTGAAGCGATCTAAGTAGCTGATGTTTTTGTCAGGAACCTGTGAAGACGGTACAGATGTGAGTGTTCGTCCAATTAGGAAGTGGGACGGAGTGAGGGCAGACAAATCGGATGGATCGCAGGACAAGGGAGTTAGAGGACGGGAATTTAAAACGGCCTCTATTTGACATAAACAGGTTGCTAGTTCTTTGTAAGTGAAATTGGTGAGACTTAGCAACTTTTAGTAGGGGGAGAAATATTTTGGAGCGTTATAGGTTCTGCTACTATTGATTTAGGCAAGCGTATGCCGAAGTTATGTGACACCAAATTGGGTTGGATAGTGTCTGGTCCAGTTTCTTGGCTTCGTTCGTCTAGTACACAAATGTGTGATAAATCAAACACTTCAGGATAAATTGTGTAAATGTTTTATTCACTTTGATCAACACAATTTCATACTTATCGTTCTATTAACAATCATTTACAAATACACAGATTAGTCGGACATGTTTTCTGTTGTATATAAAAGGTGATCGTTTGAGCATAACGGACATTTTAATTTTCTCTGCAAATTGTCACTTAGTGATTTTTTATTTCCTAAGTGGGTACCTTGCTTTTCCTTTGTGTCTGAAATAATAAAACTTTTTTGCTTACTATCCACACTTGTAATTAACTTACTTTGGTTTATCTCCATTGTTTCTAATAAATCGGCCCTGCCACTAATAAATGATATTAATTCTGATAATGGTGGGGATTCAGACAGTGAATTACGGTACTCTTCCCATTTTTTGTTAGTTTTTAAATCTAATTTCCTTGCCATCATAAATATTATTAGTGTATCCCAGTGTTCTTTTGGCTCCTTTAAAGTCTTAAGTGCCCGTATGTTCTTATTTATGATGTCGATAAGACATCGCAAGGAAGTTGACGACTCCCTTACTATGGGTTTTGCATCAAACAGAGCCTGTACATGATTATTTATTAAACTGCGGTTATTATTGTAGCGATCACACAACAAGTCCCAAGCCATTGCATAGTTGTCACCCTTGAAATCGAGATTTTTAATTATCTCTGACGCGCGACCCTTAAGGGATGCACGGAGGTAATGGAACTTGTTCATGTTATCGATACATTCACTGTTGTGTATTAAGAGGCCGGCGAATGTCACTCGCAACTGCAAGTTGACGCGTATTCAAAATTCGTTCGTGGAATATAGCTATCTCTGTTTGACAAAAACAAGTGACGGAGTGCAGCTGTGTGTGTGTATTATTATTATTATTATTATATATTCTTTATTGTACACCACATATACAAAAAACTACAGGACAAACATTATAAAAAATAAGTGTACAATGGGCGGTCTTATCGCACAGGGCAATTTCTTACAGACAACCTTTGGATGGACTGAAAGAAAGGAGAAAGATTTAGGGTTGTCAGTGTACAACAACAGAAAAAGAATAATATTATTGATAATAAATAACAACACAAATACCTACATATATACACAAATAAAATATACTAATAAATATCAAATACATAACTAAGCCAGGAGAAGGAAAAAAATTTAAAAAAAAAAAAAAAATCAAAGGGAAAGGTAATGCTCTTTGGCTTTGGTGTGTATGTGAGCGTCTTACAATTTATTGTTAGTAAAATGAGGTATATTCATTATTTGCTTTATTTTTGCCGAATACTTCGGGAATTGTTTGTGAATGTACGAACTAGTAATGCGTTTTTTGGAAATTTTATTACCGCGCCAATATCTCAACATATTATGATAACAATAGCAGATATGTCATACAAAGGTGGTCTTTTTTTACGGTGGGAAAATCATCTAATGACATTCCCCGCTCTTGGGTGGAGCGGGAGATAGTGTCAGACTTTTACTGACTAAAAACCCACTCCTGTTCCTTCGTTGCCTTTCGTACCGGGGCTGAGCTACCTTTCGGAGCTAACCCTGGCCCCAGTAGGCTTCGACCCGGTTGGACCCCTTCTGTTGCTGACAACTCCTTGAGGCGCATGGGAACAGTTCGCGCAGTCGATGACTTGGGCTCGATCCGGACAGTTACCGGACGGTCGGACAGCGAGCTACCGATTGCTCGCCGTCCGCAAGCCTGCGCCTACGGTGGCCGGAAATTGGGATCGGAATCCCGGCAGCGGCTGTGAGCGCCGTTGCCTGATACGGTCGGCCTCCTCCTTTGCTAGCATTACTGCTTTGCAGAAGGAGGCGACTGCCTGCCACTGATCCTCCTCGCTCCGAACCATGGCCTGTACCAGTCTGGTACGAGAGATCGCCGCCGCCGATCACCTCCACGAGGGCAAGGCGATGCTCTGCCTAAGCGGCACACCTCCACTGCGTGCTCCACCGTGTCCTCCGGGCGTTCCGCACAGTGGCGACACTCGGGCGTCACTTCCGTACGAATCCGGTACATCCCGAACCTACCGAACTTACGTGTCCGGTGAGAACCTGCGTCATGCGGAAGGTGAGGACGCCCGCGCCGTGAGGTCTTTCCAGCCATGCCTCCAAGAGGGGACTTACTGCCATAATTGTGGCGTGCCCAAGGTGGTCTTCTTGTGGTCAAATCAGAAAATGTTGTGGAGGCGAGAGCTTTTTTCATAGGTGGGAAATTATTCAATGACTTCTGCCGCTCTTTTAGTGTCAGACTTTTAGGGAAATGAAAACTGTTCTTTCGTTTCAAGGCCCCGATGTTCTCTTTCGCTCAACCCTTGGCCTCAGTAGACTTCGAACCTGCTGGGCCCCTACGGTTTTGCTGACATGTCCTCGAGATGCGAGTGGAACACTATGCAACATCGACGTCTCGAGCTCGGTACGGACGCTTACCGGACGGCCGGACGGAGAGATACAAATTGCTCGCCGTCCGCAACCCTGCGCCTACGGTGACTGGAAAAAGGGATCAGGATCCCGGTGGCTGGGGCGTGAGGAATGATGTTCCCTCACGTGTACGACTGTCTCCTTTGCTAGCATAACTGCTTCGTAGAAGGAGCCGACCACCTGCCATTCCTACACATTCCGGACCATGGCTTGTACCAGGGTCACTCCCACGAGTACACAGCGCGGCGGCAGTGCTCCGCCTGAGTGGAGCATACCATCGCCGTATGCTCCACCTTGTCCTCCGGGCGGTCTACACAATGATGACAGCCAGGCGTTTCTTCCGAACTTACCACGAGGTGAGGTGTCGTCATGCGGAAGGTGAGGATGTTTCCACGTCTATTCACCCACTCCTCAAAGATTGGATTTATCGCCATAATTATGGCTTGCCCCGAGATCCCGCCGGTACTCTGACCGCCTTCGTCAGTGGTTTTTTACCCCGGCGTTGCAACTCCATGCGCAAATTGTGCATGCGTGCAAGGACTGTTGCCTCTAGATCCCATGGTGGCAGACCAGCATGGAGGCTCGTCGCTTCGCTGGAGAACATGCGATATCCCCGCACCATTTGGATGGCCATGATCCTCTGGGATGCGTTCAGCTTTGCCCCCGGTCGCTTTCACAGCAATGGGGCCAACACCGGCGCTCCGTAATGAGCCATGGACCAAACAATGCTGCGTGGAGCCTCCGGCAAAGGGCTAAGGACCTCTATGTTGGGTAGGAGCCGCTTCAGGGCAGCCCCAGTCCGGTCCAGTTTGGGAGCCAGACGACCGAAGTGTTCTTCGAAATTCCAACGGCTGTCGAGGACAAGTACCAAAAACAGTCCGAACCATATCTTGGTACCGATCCTTGGGGAACACCGCACGACATCTCTCGGCGTTTCCATTCTCCACGGTGAGCGGGGCAGATAATGAACCTGTCCTTCAGGTAGGCCTCGATCACACGAATGAGGTAGACCGGCACCTGGTGATACCGGGGTCCAAATAGAGCGCTCCCTGCAAAAGCCAAACTGGCCATCCGCAAGATCCGGCTCCACCCGTACCAGGTGCGTACGAGGAATAAAGAACAGCGAAGCGCACCCTCAGAGCGGAGATACGGCTGGCCAAACTGGAAGCCCGCGACGTGTAGCTGGGGACTCTGAACAGAGACCCGTGGGGACGACCCTACGAAATGGTGCGTACAACAAGCTCCGTACCTGGGCTCCCCCGCTGACACAGAGTACCGGCCCCTGTTTATGAAGGGTGTGATGAACGCTCTATTCCCGTCAAAAGGGGAGCATTCTCATCCGCCCATGGCTCCGCCACTAGTTGTAGTGTAGTTTATATTTTTATGTCACCGTTTTTTGTAGCCATATTTGCATACTATGTGCTATGTGACCTCCCCAACGGGGTCAGCGTGGTCTATTATACAGACGACACGCTGATCCTAACGAAGGGAGAGTCGTAACAGGCGGCGGTCGAACTAGCGGAACGCAGGGTTGCAACAACCTCCAACCAGCCTTGGCCCCACCGACATCATGTCATATGGGCCGAATCGAAATGAGACGGCAGCGGACACAGCCCACCCATATAAATATGAGCGCGCTATCACCGCAGCCGCTTCTTGACTCCTTTACAAATTTCTTCGTCTTGTCCCCATGTTGCCTTTCTCCCCATCCTGGGGCGGCATACTAACGGTCCCCCCTCACGTGGGTAAGACAAACACACAGTACGGGTTCGCTGCTTGCTTACTCCTTGGTCTGTGCCATTCGTGTTCGAACTCTTTTGAGGCCATGAGATTGCAGTAGTAAGCCGGTCTCTCATCCAAGCGAGTGATCCCGTCCATCACATTTCGTCGCTGTTCGTCATAAGGGGGGCATCGCCACAGAACGTGATCAAAATTTTCGTCCTCATCACCGCAATAGCACACGCTAACTTATGTGAGATTAGCGTGTGCTATTGCGCATATCATACAGTTTCTTCCAGAAATATCCATGTCCAGTCAGGATCTGCAAGACTTTGTAGTCCGGCTCGACCCAAGTTGCCTTGAGCCTAACCGCCACGTCAGGGAGGAATCGATGAAGTTCCATCGCCTTCTCTTCCTGCTTCCATCTCCGCTGCCAATTAGCCACAGGCTCACTTGCAAGAAAGGCTCCTTGTCCTGAACCGCAACGCAGAGTTGCAACAGTCGTGAAGAGGATCCAGCAGTTGGGACTCGAGGTGGCACTGCACAAGTCCGAGAGCATGTGTTTTCATGGCCCTCGGAACAAGCCACCGCCGGTTTCCCAAACTACAATAAAAGTTTACAAGTATCTGGGACTCGTCCTCGACAGTCGATGGTATTTTGAGGAGCACTTCCGACGTCTGGTTCCCAAACGTGTTACTTATTGTTTATTTTGTGTTGCGCCTTGTGCTGTACCAAATAAATTATTTTTCTTTCTTTCTTTCTTTCAAACTGGATTAGACTGAAGCACTCAAGCGGCTCCTGTTCAACCTGGGGTTTTCAGACGCCTCCTGCTGGAGGCTCTACGATGGCATCGTTCGGTCCATGGCCCTTTATGGAGCGCCGTCGCTGCGAAAGTGATCAGTTGCCAAGCTGAACGCATGCCAGGGAGTTATAGCCATCCTAATGGTACAAAGACAAAGCACGGTTTCCTGCAATATACCTGCATGGTTTCCTGCAAGCTTGCTACCATGGAATGTGGAGGCAACAGTCCTTTGCACGCATAAGCATGATTTACACGTGGAGATTCAACCCTGGGGCGAAATTCCGCTGCCACGACAAGTCGCTGTAAGGCAGACAGTTCCGGCAGGATCTCAGCGACTGTCGTAACGCAAATACTCACCGGACATGGCAAGTACGGGAGGCTCCTGCGTCGGATTTAGGCGGAATAAACGCCTGGTTATCACCATTGTGTGGACGGTCTGAAGGATATGGTGGAGCATACGGTAGAGATGTACATATGTGCCCCGTTTAGGCGGAACACCGCCGCGTTCTCGTGGGGGCCATCGGTGGCAACGACCTCTCGCGCCGAGCCCTCTTTCTGCGAAACAGTAATGCTAGCGAAGAAGGCGGCCGCATGGACGAGGGAATACCCTGACGCCCCAGCAGCCAGGATCTCGACCCAGATTTCTAGCCACCCTGGGCTTGGAATCGCCGTCCAGCCATCCGGTAACCATCTGGACCGAACCCAAATCGTCAACGGCGCTTTTTTTTTACTCTTTTTTTTAAGGGGTTTTTGACGGCGCTTTTTACTGTGTGAGTGAGCCACGTGTAAGTGTGAGCGGCTCACTCAGGCGTCATTCTATAGAAATAGATACCAAAGTAACTGTTGGAGATTAGCGTGGTGAGACTCGCGGGCCCCCGCCCCGGCAGGCCTCCAACACTACTGTTAGGGTCTGCAGGGCCAGCCCCCACAAGTCTCGAGTACTCACTGTGGGAGATCAGATGCGGCTCGCTGTGCGATATCCTCCAAGGCGGACTGGGCGCTTTCGATCCTCTGCTGCAGGCACTGCTGGTCGAACTCAGTGTCCGCAGCCAGAGCTTCTTGGTGGGCGGAGATGTCGCGGATTGTGTGTCGCACCAACTCTACGACACCAACTTCTGCAGGGGGGAAGGGGCTCGCTGCCTGCGCCCGTATTGGGGCAGGCGCGTTCTCCCTCTGGGGCTTGGTGGAGGTGGGGGGAGGAGGGGGGTTTGCCCCCTTCTTTCCACCTCTCTTCTTCCTCCTCCGTTGGGTGGTCGTTCTCCCTCTCTCCGTTGACTCGTTGGCCGGTGCCATCAATGACGCACTAGGCGCCTCAGTGGCGTAGGCCAATGTGGGCCGGCGGGCGGTTTCCGTGGGCCGTTGCGTAATGGCAATGGTGCCCACATTCTTCCTTCCTGCTTCTTTAATGAAGACTGGGCATCTCCTATTGCACGCCAGGTGGTCACCTCCGCAATCGGCGCAGGTGGCCGGCTCCTCCCTCGGGCGTGGGCAGTCTTTGGCGGCGTGGTTTTCTCCACATCTCACGCAGGCCAGCGGGTGGTGGCACCGGTGCGAGCTGTGTCTAAACTGGTGGCACCAATGGCACTGCGCCGGCCCGCGCCTGCCCCTTCACGCCCAAGCAGTCTGAGTTCCTCCTCGATGTCGGAGGGGTCTGTGTCCGCTGGCAGTCCGCGGATGGCCACTTTGAAACTTTGAATTTAACTTTAAACATATAAACCCCATAACAGTAATAAAAGCTTTTAAAGAAATCAAGATTTAATTGACAGAAGATCTATGGGGTATGTCTATCAAAGTTTATACCTCAATTATTGAGACTATAGCGCCGTACTTGGCTTTAATATTTAATTTGTGTATAGATCAAGGAGTCTTTCCAGATCTAATGAAATATAGTAAAGTGATACCACTCTTTAAATCCGGGAATAGTAGAGACACTAATAATTATAGGCCGGTGTCCGTTTTGCCGGTTCTTAGCAAGATATTTGAAAAGGTAATGTTAAATCAAATGCTTAGTCATTTTAACTCCAATAACATCCTACATGATAAACAGTATGGTTTCACCAAAGGACGTTGTACAACTGACGCGGGTGTTTCCTTACTAAAACACATTTTTAATGCGTGGGAAGAGGCACAAGATGCTATAGGCATCTTCTGCGACCTATCTAAGGCGTTTGATTGTGTAGTTCATGAAACATTGCTTCTGAAACTCAAGCATTACGGATTAGGCAATGCAGCTTTAAGCTTATTAAAATCTTATTTGAATAATAGACAGCAATTAGTGCAAATAAACGGTGTCAATTCGTCGGGATTGAATGTTGAAATGGGGTGCCCCAAGGTTCAATTTTAGGTCCTTTTTTATTTTTAGTTTATATTAATGATTTACCCAATTTGTTGCAAAATAAACTTAATATGATGTTGTTTGCTGACGACACTTCTTTGATTTTTAAGATAAATAGAAAGACTAACAATCTTGACAACGAAAATAGCGCCCTATTGCAGGTTCAAAACTGGTTCACTGCTAATAATCTGGTTCTAAATGGGAAAAAAACTAAATGCATAAGATTTTCCTTACCGAATGTCAAAAGTAGTGATTGTGACATTGTATTGAATAATGAAAAACTAGAATTTGTTGATAAAACGATTTTCCTGGGGATTACGCTTGACTCAAGGCTACAATGGGGTCCTCACTTAACATCTCTTGCAGGGCGGCTTGGCTCAGCTGCATATGCTGTTAGAAAAATCCGCCAATTTACGAATGTTGATACCGCTAGACTAGTCTATTTTAGTTACTTTCATAGTGTCATGTCGTACGGTATCTTACTATGGGGACGGGCTGCAGACATCGAGTCAATCTTTATATTACAGAAAAGAGGCATCAGAGCTATTTACAATCTCCGCCGGTGCGATTCTTTAAGGGAACTGTTTAAAGATATTAACATAATGACGGTACCTTGTCAATATATCTATGAAAACATCATGTATGTTAGAAAAAATCTTCATCTTTTTAGCAAAAGAGGCAATAGACATAATTATGTTACAAGAAATAGGGATCAATTAGTTCAACCAGGTTTCAGACTGGCTAAAGTGGCCTCTTCTTTCATGGGGTACTGTTTGAAATGTTATAATAAAATACCTCCCCAAATATTAGAACTCAATGAAACGAAATTTAAATCTTGTATTAAACGCACACTATGCAGGCAAGCATATTATAAGTTGGAGGATTATATTCAAGATAAAAATGCTTGGCTCAATGCTGGTCCAGCTCCACTACCACTAGGGCGTACTAATTAGTTGATTAGTTGGAAACTAATATTATTATTATTTTTTTTTTATTTGAAAGACACAATTGCATTGTATAATGTAGAAGCACTTTTTTCAAGTTTGTGAATGTGAAGCACCATGGAGCAATTTTATTAGGTTACAACTTTTTTTTTTTGACATTACGAGCATGGCAGTTGAGAGTTTGTCATGCTCACTCAAATGTCTCGCTGTTGGTGGCACGTGTTATTGGGTCGTTCAGTTCCCTTCAAAATGGTTGAGCTGAGTGGAGCTGATGCACGCGTCATGCTCGTGAACGGGTGCCGTCAGATGGGACTGGTCATCTCTTAGCTGCCAATGGCTTAATTCAGTTTCTATCTTTCAATTATTTTACATTTTTATTTCATTATCGACATTGTGCTCACATGATAGAAGCAACAAGTAATATGTAACCAAGCATTATATGTAACACATAATATGATTTAAAAGAGTGTCCATGGAGTTTCTTGCACGTTCTTCTCCATAGAGACCTACTCTTTGGAACGTGCAATTTAACTTCACTTTTCTTGGACTGACCGACATTTGACTATTCAAAAGTGCCTGTAAATGGTCTATTTGAAATTAATGCTTTGACTTTGACTTTGACTTTGAAACCCCGCTCAGCTGGCAGGGAATAGGCAAACCAAGCCAGGCCGTTGTCCCTCTCTTGGTCGGCTAGGTAGCGCTGAACCACCCGATATTCCTCCTCGGACTCCGGGAGGAACCGTATGCCGCCCTGGTATGGGCGCCCGCATTCGGCGGGTGGCCCAGCAACTCGTTCACCGCCCTAAAGTGGGCGGCCCAGTTCGGCAACCTCTCCACCACCAGTGGCGGGTATCGGGTCTTTTTCTTCGTCTCTGGGGGCGAGGGGCCTACAGGGGATGCACAGGTTTGTGGGGAGGGCGGTGATCGCACCGCTTCGGCAAACGTGGGCGGGAACGCCTCGGTACGCCCACGTGGCCCGCGCTGTGGTCTGGGCGGATCGAGGCAGCACCGCTTGGCTTCCTCGGCGGCTTCGTCTTCTGGGCTTCTTGGTCTCCGTTGGGGCCTGGCGTCGAGGTTGAACTCGTAGCCAAAGCCTACGGATTCTCCGAGCGGGGCCGGGTGTACTACGTCCATACGTCCCGGCGCGGGGGCGCGTCGGTCGACACGTCTTCAACGTCGGCACTGGAATCCCCCGAGTAGGCCGACATGTCTGAGCCTTGGCGGGACGAACACATCGACTGCATCGCGGGGGAGTCCCGGGCGGAGCCCCGGGGTGGGGTGGGCGAAAATAATGGTGCTTCTACTGACTTACTTGCTGGCGTCGCTCTGGCCGAGTCAGCAGGCGGCGGGAGGCGGGCGACGTCGTGCGGCGTGCTGTCGCCACGAACGTAGCAGCGGCTGGCTGTCTGCTTGTTCCAGGGCGCGCAGGTTGTGCGGCGGGAGTAGCCAGCAAAGGTTTGCGCACTGGAGCACCGGCAGTTGCGGTAGCGGGGGGGCGCGGCGCGTGCTGCGCCTCGGGGCGCGCGGGTTTTGCGGCGTGAGCTGTAGGCGGCACCACCGGTCGCACTGGTGGCGCCACAGCGCGGACTTTCGGTCGCGCGGCATGCGTGCGGCTGCTTGACGCAGCCGGTCCCGGTGCCTAGATGGGCACAGGGCGGAACGCCGGCGCGCGCACTGGGACGGCCGGCTCGACGACGGCAACGGCGAAACGTGCGCAGTCGCCGGTGACGTCGGCGGACCGGCAGCGGCCGTCTTCTTCGTTGGGTCTGGAGCGGGGAGAGGGGGGCCAGGCGGCGGACCCCCTAGGTACGGGAGCGACGTCGTCCGGCTTCCCATCTCACGGTCCAGGGGCGGGGTGGTGTCAGGCTCCAAGGAGCTCCAGACACCCTTCTTCTTCTTTGGCATCTCTTGAAGTGAAAGATAAAATGAATTTAAATTTCACACAATAAAAATCTCGATTTAGACACGTTGTCTTCGCGACCGCAACAGAATTAAAATAAAATGTAATATAATAAGACTGCGAGTAAAAGCAGTGGCTTCCCCCGTGCACTCTAGACTTGAGTAACTCCGGAGCGATTCGTTCCGATGAACTGCTCAAACACAGTGAAAGAACTGAACTCGTTCAATACTGTGCGGAATTATCGTTCCATAGTTCACCGGCTCAAAATACTCCCGCGTCTCTAGTCTACAGACTTGAGTAACTACGGAGCGATTTAATATTAATTCATATTAGTCACTTTAAATGTCAGTCCTAAGCCTGAAAAAAGTATGTAGGGAAATCGAATCTATTAATTATAACTGAATTTCATAGGTGACGTATCTTATTGTTATAGTTCACAGTTTATGAACGAATAGCTAAACAAGTTCCTCGAAAACATGTCTCTGCCACAGTTCATTTCGCTCTCTGAATCAGTAGTACTATATATCGTACCAAGTCAAGGAGCGAAATGAACTGTGGAACGAGTTAGCGGAACGAGTTCACTTCACGGAACGAGATTTGATGAACTAGATCCATTAAGTGAACGACAATGCCCAAGGCTAGCACTCTCGCAAGCGTTCGCCTAGGCTCACGCTCACGACAGCACAACGGGTTTAGCCGACTGGGGGGGGGCGGTCCGAGCGAAATGGGTAGCGCGCGCACGTCCTACCCGGGCAACAGAGCGAATCCCCAAGAGAGACATGACAGCGCGCCGTTCCTTTTTATAAACTCTTGTAACTTTCAAAAGCGCCGCGCTGTCAAGTCGCAGTTCGTTCAAGTTGTCAGTGCAAAAAATACATTTAATGTTGCTAATACAGAAAATAATCATAGTGTATGAACATTATCATAAGAATCGCTAACATTATATACTAGCACTTACTGAGATGTTGCTTGCTCCGAAAACTAAAACGTAAAGAGAGACATGACAGTGTGGCGTGGCCTTTTATAATCTCTTGTAACTGTCAAAAACGCCGCGCTGTCAAGTCGCAGTTCGTTCCAGTTGTCAGTGCAAAAAAATACATTTAATATTGCTAATACAGAAAACAATCATAGTGTATGAAACATTATCATAAGAATCGCTAACAGTCGACCATCCATTATATAACAAATACGACCTCGTATGTGAGAAACAAAATAAATAAATAAGAAATTGGTTTTACACACAAAATAATGGGCGAAGAAAGAATATAATGTTACATTTAAAAAATTATCTACGTGTAGACATAGATATCTATTACAGAAGTGAATATGTAAAGATTTAGATTATTCATACAATGATCGCTGTACCTAGGAACGACACTAAACTTATATTAATTGTACACGTCATGTAGAAACAAAACTGAACAACTGCCAATTTATCAATTATTATCTATACAAAACTTTAAAAAGAAATATATTATAATGGCACATGGAAAAGAAACATTATCATATTAAAACGAATGTAGCAATTAAAAACTTAGATCAGTCGTGCACCGCTGGTTATATCTGGGAACAAAACTTTATTAATTAATAAAGAAAAAGTACACACATTTTTACACGTAGCAACAAAACTAAAGAATTGTCATTCTGTCAATTACGATTTTTCTATCAACATGTCATCATGAGCAATGGCACCTGAGAAAAAAATAACGTTAATATTATCTTAGACATTTTTACCCATAGCTAAATATTGGTATTAAAATGAATGTAGCAAATAAAACAGCAATCGTACATTGGTACAAAACAAAACTTATATAATTGTATGCAATTGTTACACAAAAAAAAAAAACAAAACTAAACAATTGTTAATCTACCAATTATGATTTGTTTAACATGTTTCATAAAATATAAACAATGGCACCTGAAAGTGCAGATGTATCAGTGACAGCTCATTCTTACAAATCCTTATCTTATTTATTATACAGTCTTTCAAAAACAGGCCCCTAAATTTCCTGCCTCTAATGAAAAACATACAGGCTTCTCAAATGTCCTGCCTCTAATAAAAACATACAGGCCCCTCAAATGTCCTGCCTCTAATAAAAACATACAGGCCCCTTAAATGTCCTGCCTCTAATGAAAACATACAGGCCCCTCAAATGTCCTGGCTCTAATAAAAACATACAGGCCCCTTAAATGTCCTGCCTCTAATGAAAACATACAGGCCCCTCAAATGTCCTATCTGTAATCAAAAATAAACATTAGTAACACACAGGCCCCTAAAATGTCCTGTCTCTAATAAAAACAAATAGGCTCCTCAAATGTCCTGCCTGTAATGAAAAACAAACATTAGTAACACACAGGCACTTAAAATGACCTGTCTCTAATAAAAAAACAAACAGGCTCTACAAATGTCCTGCCTCTAAAGTAAACAGACAGGTTCTGAATGTCCTGCTGTAAATAAAAACAAACATTAGTATATAAACAATTGCCTGCTCCTGTTCAGCACAAACCAGGAACATATTGGCTTTACAATATGTTCCTGGTTTGTGCTGAACAGGCTCCTTAATTGTCCTGAACAGGCGCCCCAATTATTCTGTACAATTTTCGGTCAATACCCGGCCACTCAAGCCAGGTACATGATAAGTTTCAAGTGAATGTCGCAAACAATGACATCAATGATTACTTTTCACCTGATATTTATGACATCTAAATTGAAATTCGGTCAATGACTGACCAACAATGACCGTTTAAATTTGATATCAGTTATAATCACCGCCCCAACTAAAACGTAAGGGTATATATTACTTAATTTACTCTTTCGGCTCTAATTAGTTTTTATTGAAACTCCGGACGATACAATAAATAATCAAAATACATGATCACGAACTATGAAATAGTTTCGTCTCCATTTTATTTCATTCATTAAAAATTACCAACAATGAACTATGCCGTAAAATATTCACATGCCACTTTTAAAATATTCGAGGCAAATACAGTAGAGACTGGTTGGCGTGAACATACTATTAAACTATCTCATGAATGATAAGGTCATTAGAATATTTATTTAATACAGTATGTCCATGAATATTTTGATTACCAAAGGGTATTTTTAGAAAAGTGTACCTAATTTCCCACATCTAAAAGTATGTTAAAATGAAATAAGTGATTGACGTGAAACCTATTCTTGTGTTAAGAGAAACCAGTCTCTACTGTATTTGCCTCGAATATTTTAAAAGTGGCATGTGAATATTTTACGGCATAGTTCATTGTTGGTAATTTTTAATGAATGAAATAAAATGGAGACGAAACTATTTCATAGTTCGTGATCATGTATTTTGATTATTTATTGTATCGTCCGGAGTTTCAATAAAAACTAATTAGAGCCGAAAGAGTAAATTAAGTAATATATACCCTTACGTTTTAGTTGGGGCGGTGATTATAACTGATATCAAATTTAAACGGTCATTGTTGGTCAGTCATTGACCGAATTTCAATTTAGATGTCATAAATATCAGGTGAAAAGTAATCATTGATGTCATTGTTTGCGACATTCACTTGAAACTTATCATGTACCTGGCTTGAGTGGCCGGGTATTGACCGAAAATTGTACAGAATAATTGGGGCGCCTGTTCAGGACAATTAAGGAGCCTGTTCAGCACAAACCAGGAACATATTGTAAAGCCAATATGTTCCTGGTTTGTGCTGAACAGGAGCAGGCAATTGTTTATATACTAATGTTTGTTTTTATTTACAGCAGGACATTCAGAACCTGTCTGTTTACTTTAGAGGCAGGACATTTGTAGAGCCTGTTTGTTTTTTTATTAGAGACAGGTCATTTTAAGTGCCTGTGTGTTACTAATGTTTGTTTTTCATTACAGGCAGGACATTTGAGGAGCCTATTTGTTTTTATTAGAGACAGGACATTTTAGGGGCCTGTGTGTTACTAATGTTTATTTTTGATTACAGACAGGACATTTGAGGGGCCTGTTTGTTTTAATTAGAGACAGGACATTTGAGGGGCCTGTATGTTTTTCATTAGAGGCAGGACATTTGAGAAGCCTGTATGTTTTTCATTGGAGGCAGGACATTTGAGGGGCCTGTATGTTTTCATTAGAGGCAGGACATTTAAGGGGCCTGTATGTTTTTATTAGAGCCAGGACATTTGAGGGGCCTGTATGTTTTCATTAGAGGCAGGACATTTAAGGGGCCTGTATGTTTTTATTAGAGGCAGGACATTTGAGGGGCCTGTATGTTTTTCATTAGAGGCAGGACATTTGAGAAGCCTGTATGTTTTTCATTAGAGGCAGGAAATTTAGGGGCCTGTTTTTGAAAGACTGTATAATAAATAAGATAAGGATTTGTAAGAATGAGCTGTCACTGATACATCTGCACTTTCAGGTGCCATTGTTTATATTTTATGAAACATGTTAAACAAATCATAATTGGTAGATTAACAATTGTTTAGTTTTGTTTTTTTTTTTGTGTAACAATTGCATACAATTATATAAGTTTTGTTTTGTACCAATGTACGATTGCTGTTTTATTTGCTACATTCATTTTAATACCAATATTTAGCTATGGGTAAAAATGTCTAAGATAATATTAACGTTATTTTTTTCTCAGGTGCCATTGCTCATGATGACATGTTGATAGAAAAATCGTAATTGACAGAATGACAATTCTTTAGTTTTGTTGCTACGTGTAAAAATGTGTGTACTTTTTCTTTATTAATTAATAAAGTTTTGTTCCCAGATATAACCAGCGGTGCACGACTGATCTAAGTTTTTAATTGCTACATTCGTTTTAATATGATAATGTTTCTTTTCCATGTGCCATTATAATATATTTCTTTTTAAAGTTTTGTATAGATAATAATTGATAAATTGGCAGTTGTTCAGTTTTGTTTCTACATGACGTGTACAATTAATATAAGTTTAGTGTCGTTCCTAGGTACAGCGATCATTGTATGAATAATCTAAATCTTTACATATTCACTTCTGTAATAGATATCTATGTCTACACGTAGATAATTTTTTAAATGTAACATTATATTCTTTCTTCGCCCATTATTTTGTGTGTAAAACCAATTTCTTATTTATTTATTTTGTTTCTCACATACGAGGTCGTATTTGTTATATAATGGATGGTCGACTGTTAGCGATTCTTATGATAATGTTTCATACACTATGATTGTTTTCTGTATTAGCAATATTAAATGTATTTTTTTGCACTGACAACTGGAACGAACTGCGACTTGACAGCGCGGCGTTTTTGACAGTTACAAGAGATTATAAAAGGCCACGCCACACTGTCATGTCTCTCTTTACGTTTTAGTTTTCGGAGCAAGCAACATCTCAGTAAGTGCTAGTATACAGGGTGTTTTTGAATTCGTGGGCATTATTTTAAACTAAGGACCTACTCACGATACTAATCACATTAGAGCTACTATTACGCAAATCAAAAATATTATTAATTTAAGTTTGGAAAACCTTAAAAATGTAGTATGTCATACTAAGTATCAAAGTTGCGCATCGCGCTGTAGCGAATGCAGTTTTAGGTATGCCTACACCGCCGCCGCCGTACGCGTCATTGTACGTGAAGTCTTTGACCCCGCCCGGCTCACGTGACATTAGGTAAGTAGGTTACAGTTCAATTCACGAACGATGACTATGGCTAACTTCACGTCTGCTATCATTCGTGAATCGAACTGTACAGAGCAATTCACGTAAGGTGGAGAGCTTGAAGTTAGGCTCTAGCAACTTTAGCGCTACTCGTAAAAAATAATGGTTAAAAAAAACCATAAGCTGTTGTTATTGCTGTTTAAGTATCAATTGTTATTGGCATTTATTTTGTAACTAACTTCAGGCTCGCCAACTTATGTGAATCGTACTGTACTTTGATGCATTAGGTAGGTGTATTTCAACTTTCCCTTCATACTTCACCGGCTTAGGACGGTCAAAACTACGACAATACACATTAAAAACATGAAAAAATGTTTGCATCGGTAAAAATTAGATAAATTTTCTGTAGGTACGTAGTTCTGGCGTATTTAAAAAGTTGAAATCACAGTATTTACAATAATTGTTTATGAATCACTTTACCTATTTACAAACTTGCACTTACGTGTATTTTAAAAGATGTTCAAAATGTCCACCGCCTTGTTCAAGACACAACTGAGCCCTACGTCTGTGATTGTCTTTAACACGGTTCAACACAGATTGTTGCGATTTTACAATGTCGAATGCGACTACAATTTTATTTTTCAAATCGTCTGGTGACACACTTTCCCGCTCATACACAATCCTTTTAATTTGGCCCCATAAAAAAAAGTCCAGGGGTGTTAAGTCGGGCGACCTCGCCGGCCACGGTACGGGCCCACCTCGACCTATCCAACGCTCGCCAAAAGTTTCGCTAAGATAGGCACGAACATCGCGTCGGAAATGCGCCGGGGCACCATCGTGCTGATAGTAAAAATTAGGTCGTTCCTCCAGTTCATACTCTTCTACGATATTCCTTAGCAACTCTAAATATCTGCTACCTGTAAGACTTCCATCAATGAAGTATGGCCCAATTATTCTCCGGTTTAAAATGCCCGCCCAGACATTGACGGAGAATCGATGCTGAAAAGCATCGCGACGTGTAACATGGGGGTTGCGCCCACGTTTGGCCCACCAATGTTCGTTGTGAATATTGAATAGTCCGACTCTTGTAAAGGTCGCTTCATCACTCCACAAAATGTTACTATCGAAGTTTTCTAATAACCAGTTACAGAAATCGCGTCTTGGTGCGTAATCCGCCAACGTTAATTCTTGCACCTTTTGAAAATGAAATGGGTACCGGCCAGAGCTGTTCAAAAGTTTCCACACATAAAAATGACTGACACCAAAACGTAGTCCCGCTTGTCGAGTGCTCGCTTGTGGATGTCTTTGGAAGAATCTTTTTATTTGCCGGTACAGTGACGCAGGATAAATGGGTGCTCTTCCACGAGCTTGTGCATGTGCTGGCACGTGAAAAGATGCGAAGTCCAGCAGGTTCTGTGTGGTCCTTAATATGAGGCCCCGCGACGGAATAGGGTCATTCGGGTAGCGGCGATGAAATAATTCACGAGTGCGAACTAAACTTTTTGTCCTATCATAAATTAAAACCATTTGTAGGTATTGTTGGTTTGTGAACCTAGCCTGCACATTACGCGGTCGAGGCATTGTGTTTTAAATTAATGGTCTACACTTTGCACTGATAACTTAGTCCACAAACACTAGGTACACTGCAAGTTACGCGCAAAAAGCGAGGGGCGCGTGCGGCGATCACGTCACGGGATCAATGCATAAAACATACGTCAATGCACCTGCGCGGTCGCTAGGTCACTAGTTTGTCGGGTGGCCGGCTCATGCGAGGGATGTTACGGGTGAGAGCGGGACAGAGAGAGTTTGGGGCGGGCCGCGTTCCTTTGTTCCTTTGTTATTGCTACTTGTAAAGAAATGCCGCCCGTGTGGCCGGCCGCAATAACTACTTATTATTAGTATTATTTGGATTTGCTTTACTTTTCGTTCTGTGCTGTACTGCGCTTTAAGATTTTGATACTCCATGACTTTTGGCGTTTATGAAGTAATTTTTTTTTATTACTTTTAGTGTTTATTTGCAATAATAACCTTTTACAATATGACTTACCACGTTTTCAAGGTTTTCCATACTTGCATTAATAACATTTTTGATTTGCATAATAGTACACCTAATGCATTTAGTATCATGAGCAGGGCCTTAGTTTAAAATAATGCCTACGAATTCAATAACACCCTGTATAATGTTAGCGATTCTTATGATAATGTTCATACACTATGATTATTTTCTGTATTAGCAACATTAAATGTATTTTTTGCACTGACAACTTGAACGAACTGCGACTTGACAGCGCGGCGCTTTTGAAAGTTACAAGAGTTTATAAAAAGGAACGGCGCGCTGTCATGTCTCTCTTGGGGATTCGCTCTGTTGCCCGGGTAGGACGTGCGCGCGCTACCCATTTCGCTCGGACCGCCCCCCCCCAGTCGGCTAAACCCGTTGTGCTGTCGTGAGCGTGAGCCTAGGCGAACGCTTGCGAGAGTGCTAGCCTTGGGCATTGTCGTTCACTTAATGGATCTAGTTCATCAAATCTCGTTCCGTGAAGTGAACTCGTTCCGCTAACTCGTTCCACAGTTCATTTCGCTCCTTGACTTGGTACGATATATAGTACTACTGATTCAGAGAGCGAAATGAACTGTGGCAGAGACATGTTTTCGAGGAACTTGTTTAGCTATTCGTTCATAAACTGTGAACTATAACAATAAGATACGTCACCTATGAAATTCAGTTATAATTAATAGATTCGATTTCCCTACATACTTTTTTCAGGCTTAGGACTGACATTTAAAGTGACTAATATGAATTAATATTAAATCGCTCCGTAGTTACTCAAGTCTGTAGACTAGAGACGCGGGAGTATTTTGAGCCGGTGAACTATGGAACGATAATTCCGCACAGTATTGAACGAGTTCAGTTCTTTCACTGTGTTTGAGCAGTTCATCGGAACGAATCGCTCCGGAGTTACTCAAGTCTAGAGTGCACGGGGGAAGCCACTGCTTTTACTCGCAGTCTTATTATATTACATTTTATTTTAATTCTGTTGCGGTCGCGAAGACAACGTGTCTAAATCGAGATTTTTATTGTGTGAAATTTAAATTCATTTTATCTTTCACTTCAAGAGATGCCAAAGAAGAAGAAGGGTGTCTGGAGCTCCTTGGAGCCTGACACCACCCCGCCCCTGGACCGTGAGATGGGAAGCCGGACGACGTCGCTCCCGTACCTAGGGGGTCCGCCGCCTGGCCCCCCTCTCCCCGCTCCAGACCCAACGAAGAAGACGGCCGCTGCCGGTCCGCCGACGTCACCGGCGACTGCGCACGTTTCGCCGTTGCCGTCGTCGAGCCGGCCGTCCCAGTGCGCGCGCCGGCGTTCCGCCCTGTGCCCATCTAGGCACCGGGACCGGCTGCGTCAAGCAGCCGCACGCATGCCGCGCGACCGAAAGTCCGCGCTGTGGCGCCACCAGTGCGACCGGTGGTGCCGCCTACAGCTCACGCCGCAAAACCCGCGCGCCCCGAGGCGCAGCACGCGCCGCGCCCCCCCGCTACCGCAACTGCCGGTGCTCCAGTGCGCAAACCTTTGCTGGCTACTCCCGCCGCACAACCTGCGCGCCCTGGAACAAGCAGACAGCCAGCCGCTGCTACGTTCGTGGCGACAGCACGCCGCACGACGTCGCCCGCCTCCCGCCGCCTGCTGACTCGGCCAGAGCGACGCCAGCAAGTAAGTCAGTAGAAGCACCATTATTTTCGCCCACCCCACCCCGGGGCTCCGCCCGGGACTCCCCCGCGATGCAGTCGATGTGTTCGTCCCGCCAAGGCTCAGACATGTCGGCCTACTCGGGGGATTCCAGTGCCGACGTTGAAGACGTGTCGACCGACGCGCCCCCGCGCCGGGACGTATGGACGTAGTACACCCGGCCCCGCTCGGAGAATCCGTAGGCTTTGGCTACGAGTTCAACCTCGACGCCAGGCCCCAACGGAGACCAAGAAGCCCAGAAGACGAAGCCGCCGAGGAAGCCAAGCGGTGCTGCCTCGATCCGCCCAGACCACAGCGCGGGCCACGTGGGCGTACCGAGGCGTTCCCGCCCACGTTTGCCGAAGCGGTGCGATCACCGCCCTCCCCACAAACCTGTGCATCCCCTGTAGGCCCCTCGCCCCCAGAGACGAAGAAAAAGACCCGATACCCGCCACTGGTGGTGGAGAGGTTGCCGAACTGGGCCGCCCACTTTAGGGCGGTGAACGAGTTGCTGGGCCACCCGCCGAATGCGGGCGCCCATACCAGGGCGGCATACGGTTCCTCCCGGAGTCCGAGGAGGAATATCGGGTGGTTCAGCGCTACCTAGCCGACCAAGAGAGGGACAACGGCCTGGCTTGGTTTGCCTATTCCCTGCCAGCTGAGCGGGGTTTCAAAGTCAAAGTCAAAGTCAAAGCATTAATTTCAAATAGACCATTTACAGGCACTTTTGAATAGTCAAATGTCGGTCAGTCCAAGAAAAGTGAAGTTAAATTGCACGTTCCAAAGAGTAGGTCTCTATGGAGAAGAACGTGCAAGAAACTCCATGGACACTCTTTTAAATCATATTATGTGTTACATATAATGCTTGGTTACATATTACTTGTTGCTTCTATCATGTGAGCACAATGTCGATAATGAAATAAAAATGTAAAATAATTGAAAGATAGAAACTGAATTAAGCCATTGGCAGCTAAGAGATGACCAGTCCCATCTGACGGCACCCGTTCACGAGCATGACGCGTGCATCAACTCCACTCAGCTCAACCATTTTGAAGGGAACTGAACGACCCAATAACACGTGCCACCAACAGCGAGACATTTGAGTGAGCATGACAAACTCTCAACTGCCATGCTCGTAATGTCAAAAAAAAAAAGTTGTAACCTAATAAAAATGCTCCATGGTGCTTCACATTCACAAACTTGAAAAAAGTGCTTCTATATTATACAATGCAATTGTGTCTTTCAAATAAAAAAAAAATAATAATAATATTAGTTTCCAACTAATCAACTAATAAGTACGCCCTAGTGGTAGTGGAGCTGGACCAGCATTGAGCCAAGCATTTTTATCTTGAATATAATCCTCCAACTTATAATATGCTTGCCTGCATAGTGTGCGTTTAATACAAGATTTAAATTTCGTTTCATTGAGTTCTAATATTTGGGGAGGTATTTTATTATAACATTTCAAACAGTACCCCATGAAAGAAGAGGCCACTTTAGCCAGTCTGAAACCTGGTTGAACTAATTGATCCCTATTTCTTGTAACATAATTATGTCTATTGCCTCTTTTGCTAAAAAGATGAAGATTTTTTCTAACATACATGATGTTTTCATAGATATATTGACAAGGTACCGTCATTATGTTAATATCTTTAAACAGTTCCCTTAAAGAATCGCACCGGCGGAGATTGTAAATAGCTCTGATGCCTCTTTTCTGTAATATAAAGATTGACTCGATGTCTGCAGCCCGTCCCCATAGTAAGATACCGTACGACATGACACTATGAAAGTAACTAAAATAGACTAGTCTAGCGGTATCAACATTCGTAAATTGGCGGATTTTTCTAACAGCATATGCAGCTGAGCCAAGCCGCCCTGCAAGAGATGTTAAGTGAGGACCCCATTGTAGCCTTGAGTCAAGCGTAATCCCCAGGAAAATCGTTTTATCAACAAATTCTAGTTTTTCATTATTCAATACAATGTCACAATCACTACTTTTGACATTCGGTAAGGAAAATCTTATGCATTTAGTTTTTTTCCCATTTAGAACCAGATTATTAGCAGTGAACCAGTTTTGAACCTGCAATAGGGCGCTATTTTCGTTGTCAAGATTGTTAGTCTTTCTATTTATCTTAAAAATCAAAGAAGTGTCGTCAGCAAACAACATCATATTAAGTTTATTTTGCAACAAATTGGGTAAATCATTAATATAAACTAAAAATAAAAAAGGACCTAAAATTGAACCTTGGGGCACCCCATTTCAACATTCAATCCCGACGAATTGACACCGTTTATTTGCACTAATTGCTGTCTATTATTCAAATAAGATTTTAATAAGCTTAAAGCTGCATTGCCTAATCCGTAATGCTTGAGTTTCAGAAGCAATGTTTCATGAACTACACAATCAAACGCCTTAGATAGGTCGCAGAAGATGCCTATAGCATCTTGTGCCTCTTCCCACGCATTAAAAATGTGTTTTAGTAAGGAAACACCCGCGTCAGTTGTACAACGTCCTTTGGTGAAACCATACTGTTTATCATGTAGGATGTTATTGGAGTTAAAATGACTAAGCATTTGATTTAACATTACCTTTTCAAATATCTTGCTAAGAACCGGCAAAACGGACACCGGCCTATAATTATTAGTGTCTCTACTATTCCCGGATTTAAAGAGTGGTATCACTTTACTATATTTCATTAGATCTGGAAAGACTCCTTGATCTATACACAAATTAAATATTAAAGCCAAGTACGGCGCTATAGTCTCAATAATTGAGGTATAAACTTTGATAGACATACCCCATAGATCTTCTGTCAATTAAATCTTGATTTCTTTAAAAGCTTTTATTACTGTTATGGGGTTTATATGTTTAAAGTTAAATTCAAAGTTTCAAAGTGGCCATCCGCGGACTGCCAGCGGACACAGACCCCTCCGACATCGAGGAGGAACTCAGACTGCTTGGGCGTGAAGGGGCAGGCGCGGGCCGGCGCAGTGCCATTGGTGCCACCAGTTTAGACACAGCTCGCACCGGTGCCACCACCCGCTGGCCTGCGTGAGATGTGGAGAAAACCACGCCGCCAAAGACTGCCCACGCCCGAGGGAGGAGCCGGCCACCTGCGCCGATTGCGGAGGTGACCACCTGGCGTGCAATAGGAGATGCCCAGTCTTCATTAAAGAAGCAGGAAGGAAGAATGTGGGCACCATTGCCATTACGCAACGGCCCACGGAAACCGCCCGCCGGCCCACATTGGCCTACGCCACTGAGGCGCCTAGTGCGTCATTGATGGCACCGGCCAACGAGTCAACGGAGAGAGGGAGAACGACCACCCAACGGAGGAGGAAGAAGAGAGGTGGAAAGAAGGGGGCAAACCCCCCTCCTCCCCCCACCTCCACCAAGCCCCAGAGGGAGAACGCGCCTGCCCCAATACGGGCGCAGGCAGCGAGCCCCTTCCCCCCTGCAGAAGTTGGTGTCGTAGAGTTGGTGCGACACACAATCCGCGACATCTCCGCCCACCAAGAAGCTCTGGCTGCGGACACTGAGTCCGACCAGCAGTGCCTGCAGCAGAGGATCGAAAGCGCCCAGTCCGCCTTGGAGGATATCGCACAGCGAGCCGCATCTGATCTCCCACAGTGAGTACTCGAGACTTGTGGGGGCTGGCCCTGCAGACCCTAACAGTAGTGTTGGAGGCCTGCCGGGGCGGGGGCCCGCGAGTCTCACCACGCTAATCTCCAACAGTTACTTTGGTATCTATTTCTATAGAATGACGCCTGAGTGAGCCGCTCACACTTACACGTGGCTCACTCACACAGTAACACTCTACATGCACAACATGCATTAGGTAACGTCGCGTGCTAAGTTAATATAGGCGCGGCGCGCACCTACCCCACACACTCATGACTCTACACTCGTTGTCCTCACGCGACTCGGTTGTGCGGGTCGGACCGCACGCCCCGAGTCGCTACAAGGGCGGTGTTACACATTACAATACCGCCCACACACTCACTACTGCCCCTCAGTCTGGAGCGCAACCGGCTAGATTTGGAAACGTGACAGACGGGGGTCATCATCCTCAGTGGGTAGCGCCCCCCAAGTCTGCACCCCTGTCGCTGGTCATCGCCCGCCGGGCCTCCTCCGGGCAACCGGAGGTCTCACCTGGCGGCGATTGACCGCCGAGGTGCAGTGAAATAGCGGCACTGTATTGGTACAGTGCCGCGGCGCTACTCTACTGAACTCAATTCAACTACTCATAGGCAAGCAGCGCATGCGCGCCTGCCACTGGCCACAGCCTAAATGCCCCCCCAACGATTTGCCCGTCGTTACGGGCAACTAATCGACACCGCGGGATAAAGGTTAACCTACACCCCGCCCGCCGCGCCCCCTAGCGGGGGCGCAGCGATTTCCACCGAGCATGTCTCTCTTTACGTTTTAGTTTTCGGAGCAAGCAACATCTCAGTAAGTGCTAGTATATAATTTATTTATTCCTACTGTTATTGTTTGATGATACTTATTTGTAATATGTGTGTGCTGTCAAGGCAAAAGTACAAAGGGTGTGGTACCCGTTTTGGTCGTTATAGATAGATAGATAGATAAATTCTTTATTGTACACCAAAAATAAAGCAGTTACACAAAGAAACTTAAAATTAATAGGGTGCCACAATGGGTGGTCTTATCGCTAAAAGCGATTTTTTAAAGACAACCTTTGGATGGATTTGACAGAAAAGGAGAAAAAGATACGCAGGTAGTTCGTGGTGTACTATTTACATATATACAATACATAAACTAGCAAAATTACATATAATATAATTAAGAACACATAGATTACATATATTATTATTAAGAATATAATAAATAAATAAATAATAAATATATTACAAACAATATAATATATATGTATATATATATAAATATAATTATAAAAGCAGAGAAATACTGTACTTAATGACAATTTAACGTTCAGGAGGAGAGGTAGTGATTTGTAACCTCATTTTTAAAAGTTGTGAGTGTTTGAGCTTGCCTTACCGACACGGGCAGAGCGTTCCACAGCCGCACAGCCTGAACTGCAATCGACTTATCATAAAAGTTGGTGGAGTGACTTGGCTATGTGATCATACTTGCGCATGCTTCATGCTTGGATATGTGATCATACTTGCGCAAGCCAAATATAAATCGTATGCAAACATTTTGAAGTCGCTCAAGTTTATCAAGTTGTGCCTCAGTGAGATCGAGATAACTGATATCAGCGTAGTCAAGGATAGGGACTGAGCAAGAGCAATTTTAGTGGCAGTGGGCAGAAAGTTACGCAACCGTCTCAGGGACTTGGCAGAAGCAAATATATTGCGACTTACCTCTTGTAATTGGGGACCCCAAGAAAGATGTTTGTCTATCCAAACCCCTAAGTTCTTAACCTTCTCGCTTATTGGAATAGCAGTACCGTTGAATAGAACCTGAGGCAGCTGGGACCAGTTTACCTTCGGCTTCAACCTAGAGCTGCCAACAACGATGACTTGAGTCTTCGATGGATTTACCCTCAGACCATGTGCCTCACTCCACTCACAAATTGAAGCCAAGTCTTGGTTAATGATATTAATAGTGGCATCTAAATCCGTATGGGGAGATTATCTATAAATTTGCAAATCATCAGCATAGAGGTGGTAGAAGGAAAGAAGTTTTTTGGAAATAGAATTTATAAATATTGTGTTCGAGTTTTAATCGAACACTAAGCGAAATTGCATAATTGCATCGAATGCAAGTATGCACATTCGCTCGCCTACCAAAATGTGGGCCAGTTCGCGTTCGGGTCTCATTAGAGCTACACGTACTCATAACCATTACCATTTTACCATATTTACCATTTTATCTAGCTTGTAACCTAGTTTTGTAGTGATTTAGTGCAATATAGTTATTCTCTTTACAATACGAGACTTTAACTTACCACACAAACCATATCCTATATTATCAATACGCGAAAAGAGTGTTAGGTCACCATAGCGCCAAGCACTACTTTTTACATGGTCCTTCGAGCATTTTTTTACCAGTGATACAGTGACACGCGAACCAGAAGATCGCTGCAGTTTGGAGAACCTTCGATTGCAGAGTCGGTCGGTTGGAGCTATAAGGTCAGATCAAACCATTTATTTACATTAATCGTTACAAAATAATTTCTTACCAACTCAATCATGGATTCCGATTCTCTGTTCATCAACCAAACGGAACTTTATGAAATCCTGAATAAGTTTTTAACCAACATAAAGAAAGATGGATCCGTTGATAATTACAAGCGCAAGGCTCAAATGTTGGACGCATACTGGCGCGATTATCAAAAAAAACACAGGAAAATGTGCGAGTTTGCGGATTTTGACCACGTTTACTTCAAAAAAGGTTGTTTCGAAACAGCCCAGGAAGTTTATTTGAGCAGTAAGGAAATTATTGACAAAACCATGAAGCAGTTAAGCGCGAAGCAGCTGAAAGATGAAAGCCCCCGCAGAGCCGAAGCGGAAGAGGTACAACCATTACCAAGTACCCGGGCCCAGCAGCAGCTAGGCGTGGAATATAGCCGACAGGAAGCTGAGGCGGCGCCACAACCAGGTACATCGTCTCGCTATGAGGAATTACACAGCGAGAGCATACGCTTTATAAAGACAGAGGGTCCAGCATGCTAGACGGGTTAATGAAGAAGCAGAATATTAACTTCAAAGCATTCATGAGAATCGTCAGTAACATGCAAGTAGATAAGTTCGAAAATCAATGGCAATTCGAGAACGCTTTAAAGTCATTAGATAGCCGATGGGGTGAGATCGACAAGCTTCATTGGGAAATTGAAGAAGAAGATGGGGGCGACGATTTCACGTACCAAATAGAATTCTGCAAGCACGAGGAAAAGTACAGTGAGTTGACTAACGAAATCAACAAGAAGATGTGGGCAGTGAAGCACCGTGAAAAGTCAGCTCCGAAAATGGATATCCCCGTATTCAATGGGACTTAAAACCAATGGATTCCGTTCAAAGACCTTTTCAGCGAAGTCGTTGACAAAAACCCTTCAATGTCTAATGCACAAAAGATGCAGTTTTTGAAGAGTAAGGTGACTGGAGAAGCAGAGCGCCTGATCCACCATTTACAGATTAGCTCTGACAATTATCAGGTATGTTGGAAGATTTTGAACCACAGGTATGGTAACAAGAAGTTAATCTTCACGTCCCATATCAATATACTGCTCGGGCTTCCCAACATACAACAGCAGTCGCTAGCTACGATAAAGAAGCTGCATGACGTAACCAAGGAGACGATGCACGCTATACAGAATCTGGGAGTTGATATTACGACTTGGGATCCACTTTTAGTGCACCTACTAGCGCAGATTGATGATTGATGACGACACCGTCACCGAATATATAGAATCAGTCAAGAATCCTAGAGAGCTACCCGAACTGCAGGAGTTCCTAGAGTTCTTGGAAACGAAATTTACAGCGCTGGAAGCGTCTCGTCGTAAGCAGGAACCAGCTAGCCCAAAAACCACGTCGCATGAATCAAGCAAAAACCATAACCAAAACCAGAAGAAAAGTTTTCATCGCTATAACCATCTATCAGGCAACAAAGACAATTCCAAGTCTAACATGAATGCGTTACATGTGTCGCGGTCAGTAACCTGTGCATTGTGCAATTCAGAACACGGATTGTGGCGTTGCCCTGAATTCTTGCAAATGACGCACGACCAAAAGGCAAACAAAATTGAGCAATTAAATTATTGTCAAAACTGTCTATGCAGTCATAACAATAAACCATGTCAATCGAGCAAACGATGTCGCAAATGCTTAGGTACGCACAACACTTTACTTCACGAAGCATTGGGAAAACAAAGTCCAACTACGTCAGCGAAAGAAACCTCTAACAAGAGTGTTGCAACCAAAAGAAGCACACCTAGGTCAGCTCACGTGTCTTGGGATGACATGTCTGAAGTACTTTTAGCCACTGCAATCGTAAAAGTAAAGGGAGTCGATGGAACACAGCACAAGATGAGAGCCTTAATTGACCAGGGTTCTCAACTGTCGTTGATCACCGAAAATGCCGCGCAAACATTGGGATTAAAAAGGGATCATTTCAAAGGTCAAATTTACGGCGTCGGTTAAAAAGAAAACAACGCGAAAGGAATGTTACAAGTAACGCTACAGTCAGCAAATAGCGAATTCACTTGCGACACGAACGTCATCGTAATGAACAACTTGATCAAGCGACTGCCAAACAACACGTTTACCAAACCAACAACATGGAACCATATCCAAGGGATACAATTGGCCGATCCGGAGTTTCATATAAGCAGACCCGTAGACATGCTTCTAGGTGCAGATGTTTACAGCAAGATAATGTTAGGAGGAATCTTAAGAGGAGACTCTGACAAGCAACCAATCGCTCAGCAGACGCAACTAGGATGGCTGCTCTGTGGATCCATGAAAACACATTACCAATGCAACGTAGTTCTCAACAACACAGAAGACCTTCTGAAATATTGGGAGAGTGAAGATATAAACCAAAAGATAGAGATGTCCAACGACGACCATGAGTGTCTGCAGTTCTTTATCAAAACCACTTAGAGGCTTGAGAACGGGAGGTATGAAGTCCGACTACCGTTTAAGCCAGAACACAGGGACAAGTTAGGTCAAACTAAACCACAGGCACTAGCTCAATTTCGCAACTTAGAGAAAAAGTTTGAGAAGAACAGCGAGCTAAAATCAGAATACAAAAAATTCATGGACGAATATTTTGTATTAACCTTTCGAATGTCTTAAGTTACACAGTCCGACATAAGGTAATTGTCTTTCTATTGTGTCTCTAATTACGACATTCAAAGAGTTAAACCACATGACACCATGCAGCAATGACCAGGCGCCCGAATGTTACCTACCACACCATGCAGTCATTCGGGCAGAATCTACCACGACCAAACTGAGAGTAGTGTTTAATGCCTCAGCAAAGTCTTCATCAGGGTACAGTCTAAATGACGTCATGTACAGGAGTCCAAATATACAGAAGGATCTTCAAGAGCTTATCTTGAAATGGAGACAATTTCAATTTGTATATACTTCCGACATCGAGAAGATGTACAGAATGATCCGAGTGCACCATTAAGATCAAGCTTACCAAAAAGTACTTTGGCGAGAATCAAAAAACCAACCCATACAATCATTTCAACTCGTCACGTTAACATACGGAACCAAACCAGCCGGCTTTTTAGCGATGATGTGCTTAAAGCAGCTAGCTTCTGATGAGAGACAGAAATTTCCGGACGCAGCAAAAGAACTCGAAGAAAGTTTCTACATGGACGATTTTTGCGGAGGGCGTCACTCATTAGAAGCAGCAAACAAACTCAAATCAGATCTCATAAAACTATGCCGATTGGGAGGATTTAACCTAAGAAAATGGACTTCAAACAAACCAGAGTTATTAACCGATTTAGAGAGAGAGCAATGTGACCAGTCAACATACGAGTTCAAGCAAAATGACTCTACCAAAACATTAGGCCTCCGTTGGAACCCACAGAAAGATAAGTTTACCTTCAACTCGAAAATAGAACCTGAATCACCTGCAATTATAACCAAAAGAGCTCTACTTTCCGACGTTTCTAAACTGTTCGATCCACTAGGGTGGTTAACCCCCTTGAGCACTACCATGAAACTCATGTTTCAAAACGTCTGGTTAGCAAACATAAAATGGGATGACGCTCTACCAGAGGAAATAAACTCGGAATGGGCTAAACTAAAACAAGAATTTCCTGAAATAAACAGCATAGAAGTCAACAGATGGTTAGGAATGGGCAAAAACTCTCAGCAAGAAGCAAATGGATGGAACCACGAAAAAACATCGAAATTGGAGATCTAGTGGTAATTCATGATGAGAATCTACCCCCAGGAAAATGGGCTCTTGGACGGGTGCTCGACACACACCCGGGAAATGACGGTCTGACAAGAGCAGTTTCATTAAAAACCAAAAATGGAGTCATGAAACGACCTATTGTGAAACTCTCAGTTTTGCCCGTTAATCAAAATAATGTAACATCACCAGAACCAGATATAGAACCAACAACCAAATCGCCAAAAAGAAATAGAAAATCGAGATCAAAAATCGCTACTGTGGCAACCGTCTTATTGTATTTTTTCATGCTGATTTTCCCTACTTACGGTTTACACAACGTCAACCCATTTCCAAACAACCAGACACTTTATTTTGATTCTATTTCAAAGGTACAACTAATCAGGGACCAATGGACATTAGTTATGTACTACGACATGGGACCCTATTGGGCAGGTATAACCACGTATAACAAATTAGCAGACTATCAAGAACGATTGTGCGCAACGATTGAAACACAAAGCCACTGTAATACGATCGTGCAGCAAGCCCGACACAACTACCAGGAACTGGAGTACTACAATGAACTTTTGCTAACACAGCATTTTGATGTCCATGCCAGACAGCGACGCGCCGCGAGGAAGACACCTCGGCGCCGACGAGGCCTAATCAACGGTATCGGGTATCTAGCGAATGACTTATTCGGTGTGTTGGACTCGCGTTTTGCTGACCAATATGAAAAGGACATTGAAACCATACATCGCAATGAGAAACACCTGTCCAATCTATGGAAAAACCAAACTTCCATAATCGAAGCAGAGTTCAACCTCATGAAGAGAATGGAAATCACTGTAAATAAACAGCACAAACTAATAAACAAGAAGCTTTTGGACAAGAAAACGCGAGCACTCTTCAGCGCGAAATACAAAATATTTCATACGTCAATGACTTCGCATTGTCAGCGATGTCCGGAAACAACCTCCTACAAGGATTGAGACGACTTCAAGACACGTTGCTCGATGCATTGACAGACATTTATCAGGGTCAAATAAGTATACATTTACTGCCACCAACGCAACTTAAACGTGAGCTTCAAATCATATATGGCCAAATGCCAAGCGAACTCACACTACCAATCACCAATTTAGACACTGATCTTCAGTACCTTTACAAACTACTGAAAGTCAAAGCTAGAGCGACTCAAAAGTTTGTTATAATCGAAGTTACTTTTCCACTAGTATCCAGAGAAAGTTACAAATTATACAAGATAATACCAGTACCGCGTCAAACAAACACCATTATGACCACAATCATACCCGTCTCCGAATACGTAGCTGTCAACATAAAGAAAGATTCCTTTTTTAGCATGTCCGCACAGGAGCTCACGGCATGCCTACACCATGGAACAACCTTCATGTGTCAGCTGCTAAAGCCAATCACAGATCTTCAAAATGACGATAGTTTTTGCGATAAAAACACGGAAACCAACGAATGTAAATTCAAACGAACCAAATGCACAAACATGTGGCACGAATTACATTTGACTTCTCAGCACTTTTACTTTTGTTGTGACACCTACACAATAAAAGTAATATGCGGCGACCATGTGACAGTTCGTCAGCTGAGCTAAGCCGGGGTCATTGGCATAGGTCAAGAGTGCGTCATCAAAGGAAAGGACTTTTCATTATATTCAATACGTCATCAGTCCAACCAAATGAACGTTTCACAAACCATTTATATGCCTGAATTTGATCAAATTAATCACTTGGTTAACATCAAGATCCCAGACGAAAGACAGATTGAAGACGGTAACCTATCTATATCGATGACTAGTTTGGGGGAGGCGATAGAAAAACTGAAGAAAAGCGATTCAGAAATAGACGATTATATCGTCGCACGATGTCCACCAATACGTAATTTGTTACGTGTTGCTGGCGATCGCTATATGCATAGCAGCAGCCTGCTTGTGGCGAAGCCGGCGATGTCGCCTGTGCCGAGGGGCCGCAGCTGGACACCGTGGCAAAGGATCTCACCAGCAGCAGACCACGGTGACCCCACCACCTCCAAAACCACGACGCCAGCGCCGCCAACAGGAGTTTGCAGCGGCTTCACTGACACCGAAACCAGCCAAGAGACATGAATCATTTAGTGAAGTGCTGAGTACCAAAGATTTAAGTGAAAAAAGTGAATTCAGTTTTCGTTTACACGATTGTGCCAAACGGTGGCCTAGCGCAAAATATAGTGCAATCAAACGAGACAAAAATACGAACACAGGCAATCGAAATATTGGTTTAACTTTAGAAGACTCTATAGTGTAACTTTAATTCTGTGTTAATTTAATTAATAATTTATAATTATTTAAGTAGACCAGTATACCAGTATACTTTAGTTACACATAATTTTTGTACTTACCAGTTAAGATCATGTACTAGACTCAATGTTTATCATAGTGTAGTTTTTAGCATTCATCCCGCATTTCTTCTCGCTCTCGGGAATATGTTCGAGTTTTAATCGAACACTAAGCGAAAATGCATAATTGCATCCAATGCAAGTATGCACATTTGCTCGCCCACCAAAATGTGGGCCAGTTCGCGTTCGGGTCTCATTAGAGCTACACGTACTCATAACCATTACCATTTTACCATATTTACCATTTTATCTAGCTTGTAACCTAGTTTTGTAGTGATTTATTGCAATATAGTTATTCTCTTTACAATACGAGACTTTAACTTACCACACAAACCATATCCTATATTATCAATACGCGAAAAGAGTGTTAGGTCACCATAGCGTCAAGCACTACTTTTTACATATTGCGAAGAGTAAAGGAGATAAGACGCCACCCTGAGGCACACCGGCAGAAGTATTACACCAAGAAGAACAAGACTCATCTATGGAAATACGTTGCCGGCGGCCATACAGGTAACTACGAAACCAGTCAATCACCGTTGGAGATATGTTAAGAGAGCAAAGTATAGCGAGTAGGATATCGAAATCGACGGTATTGAAAGCGTTGCTGAAATCTAACAAGCAGAGGACCGTCATATTTCCTCTATCCATACCTAGACGTATGTCATCAGAAACGTTTACTAGGGCTGTGGTCGTGCTATCCGTGCACCAGGACGAAATCCGGATTGGAATGGATTCAGGAGACTATTCTTACAAAGAAAAGCACTAAGCTGATTGTGAACCAGGCGTTCTAGGACTTTAGAGAGGAAAGGCGGGATGGAGATATATTATGATATTATCAAAAATTGAAAAAGGAATTTGTGGACGAAGGTACCTATATGGCAACACCACCTCCGCCGCCAGACACACGATCATTTCTTATTAGTTGAAAACCTGGCAAGGAATAGGAAGTTGAAGGGAGACATGGTTTTAGCCAAGACTCGGAAACAAGGATAGCGTGGATGTTCTTACAGTCAAAGTTAGCTAGCATGTCAGAGTAGTGAGCCGGGACACTTTTGGCATTTATATGGACTACATTAAAATTCTTAGGCACATCAGAAAAATGAGATTCAAGAGTGTCGGCAAGAGACGGGTAACCAACAAAACTGTCATTACTACTCGTAGATTAGTTATATTTAAATAACCTGATAACAAACCCCGTAGGTACACTAAATAACTTTCTTAGTCAATCTTTCTCTAAAGATAACACATAAAGATAACAATTCAGAAGTGCGATAAACGAGTCGTTTATTTAAATGCATTCGTTTATCCCGCCCACAAGTATTTTTTTTTCCTAACTTTGCATCTTCTACTTTTGCTTTAAAAGTACCTACGTAACCTATGTAGGCACCGATACAATTTTTTAGGATAAACTATACTATTTTATCTAAGCGGGCAAAGTGATGTGTAGTTTGAAATGGTGTACTCAGCTTATTCAATATGAGTTTCTTCTGACACTCTGGTGGTACTAGGATACTACAAGTATCTTGCCAGGGTTACACCCTGGAGGTACTACCACACCACACGTACCTTGCCAGGGCTACACCCTGGAGGTACTACCACACCACACGTACCTTGCCAGGGCTACACCCTGGAGGTACACATGAAGGCACAAGAGACGTGACCCACGTGACAGCAGAAGGTAATATAAGACATGCTAAAAGTTAGACGAATTTGAACCTTCTGCAATTAGCATAAGATACATGATAATCAATTCGGAGCATAATAATTTAAACGTAATAATATTTCACTACCTGCCTCTCGTTATATTGAGAGGCAGGTAGTCAAATATTATAGAATACTGTTTACGTTAATTTGATCTTTAAGACGTAACGTTAAGGTAGGTAAACTTATGAATACGTTTTGTCCGTAATGCACTTGTTAATTTCAACATTGTATTGTGAGTCGATTTAGTCTAATGGTCATAACAGTAGACGTATATTGTCATGGTCGTAAGTTCAAATCCGTCATGCTTCTTTTAGTAGGTTTTGTGTTTATAATATTGGATTATGATTTTTGAAATCAAATTATAATTTATATTAAGTTAAATTAAAAAAAATAAATTAACTATTCAAACATAAAAGCAACACGAATAAAAAATAAAAATGGTTAGAATAGGTAACGATTTATTCAATATAAGTAATATTTACAATTTACATAAAAAAATATTTACTCATCTAATACCTAGACATAATTTAGATAATTATATAAATAAAGGTAAAACATATAAAAGAAGTTACAATATTAAACTGCTTTTGATATGGTAGAATTATTTAACCTTTCAATCGTGGAAATTACAGACACAGGGTTTAATGAATTAAAATACAGTTTAGAGCATAAAAAAAAACACTTTATTTATTTCAATAGTGCTCGTGAAATGCTAATTTTATTTTTAAAGAAGAGTTTAATGCAGTGAATTAACATGTTACATGATAAGAAATATATAATATTTCTATTTTATAACAATAGCATCACTACATTAACTGTCATACTTGCTGTAAATATTTTGACATTTTAACTACTTTACAGGTTTTGTATAGGATTTTAAATTTGATTAAGAAAGAAACAAGGATCAGTGAATTTATTATATAAACACTTCCTAACAAATTAAGATTACTATGATTTATTTAACCAATACACTACACATAAGCACTGACAAGAAGGTATTGTGGCTGCTTACAAGAAGTAAATAATTATCCATTGTTGCTTACACGCACAGATGACATTACGTCACGTAATATTTATCACTGAATCGGCCACCTATTTCTACAAGTTAACCAGGTTCCACAGAAGACATTCAACACAAGTAACCCAGAGTTATACCCGCCAGTTCTACGAGTATACGGCAGTATAATAACATGTTTTTTTGTCATATAGAAATCCAGATATTCTTGGGCAAAACGGACTTGACGGATGACCAGCAGTTATTTCAATTTTACGTCCTGACTTGTATTGTTTGTTATAGTTTTAAACCATAATCTGACTGTATTTCTCTGAAACAAAGAAACGAAACAGAAGTTACTTTATGTGTAAGTATGATTAAAAAGATGTTTGATTACGCACAGCATAAAATGTGTAAGTTTAAAAAAGAAGTATAAATAAAATGGAAAAAAGACACCTACGGCTATTTCAAGACAATCTCTCCGAAAACCAACATTTTCCTTATAAAAATAGATTATTTTATATTTTAGAATTAGGTATATAAAAATATTCTAAATAAAGACGTTTTACGCAATTTAGTAAGGCAACGTAAAAATTGTTTGCACGATGTCACTGCTACTGAGCGTCGACTGGTTTTTGCTTTATTAGAACGGTTTATTTTTTATTCCTCTACCCTTAATCTAAGTAACATTTGAATACCAGTTTTATGATGAATACGCATATTTATCTTCACAACCCGCTTATTACAAGTCAGGCGAAATTATTCCAAATATGTTTAAAGAATATTTAGTTTGTTGATGGTTATTTAAAATAATAAAAAAGTTGTAAATGGAAAGCAAAACAATATACAGGGTATGAGAATTGAACTCGTGCCTTACTGCGTCTAAGTCTTTACACAGATCACTAAGTCATATTACGCTAATTAGGGCTACCAAAATAAGCTACTCATATCAGTTGTCAATACATTTTAAAATACCAATAATAAGCTTTAAGTCTAAGAACGTAAGAATCAAAATTGCGTATTAAGTAGGTAGTTATTTATACCATTATTATATCCCTTTATAAATGTTTATAAATGTGTTTGTTTGATTATAATATTAAAAAATGTATTTTAACTTTGGACTGTTTTGGACCATTTACTTACTTTATATATATATATATATATATATATATATATATATATATATATAATATAGTGAAATAATAAACATTTTATTTACTTGCAATATTTTGTTTCATTTCTATACAAACTGTTTCTCGACTTTTGTCGTTAAATAAAAGTAAAAAAAAGATAACTAAACACAAAAGATGGAAAACAAAAAGTTAGACGTTTAAAGTGAGATTTAAACTAGCTTTACTTGCGTGTCAAATCGCTGTTATTACCACTGGACTAAATGGATTCTTACAGATAGTGTCGAAATTCAACGTTACTTGTTATGCTGGACGCCATATTATTGTTATCTATATGTGTTATCTTTAAAAAAAGTTATAAACGAATGTAGCAATTAAAACCTTAGATCAGTCGTGCACCGCTTGTTATATCTGGGAACAATACTTTATTAATTGTACACAAATTGTTACACGTAGCAACAAAACTAAAGAATTGTCATTCTGTCAATTACGACTTTTCTATCAACATGTCTCTTAAAAATATGAGCAATAGCACCTGAGAAAGAAATAACGTTAATATTACCTTAGACATTTTTACCCATAGCTAAACATTGGTATTAAAATGAATGTAGCAAATAAAATAGCAATCGTACATTGGTACAAAACAAAACTTATATAATTGTATGCAATTGTTACACAAAAAACAAAACTAAACTTCATAAAATATAAACAATGGCACCTGAAAGTGCAGATGTATCAGTGACAGCTCATTCTTACAAATCGTTATCTTATTTATTATACAATCTTTTAAAAACAGGCCCCTAAAATGTCCTGCCTCTAATCAAAAACATACAGGCCCCTCAAATGTCCTGTCTCTAATCAAAAACATACAGGCTCCTCAAATGTCCTGTCTCTAATTAAAAACATACAGGCCCCTCAAATGTCCTGTCTCTAATTAAAAACATACAGGCCCCTCAATTGTCCTGTCTCTAATAAAAAAACAAACAGGCCCCTCAAATGTCCTGTCTGTAATCAAAAATAAACATTAGTAACACAGAGGCCCTTAACATGTCCTGTCGGCTCCTCAAATGTCCTGCCCGCAATGAAAAATAAACATTAGTTAGACACAGGCCCCTAAAGTGTCCTGTCTCTAAATAAAAAAACACAAACAGGCTCTTCAAATGTCCTGTCTCTAAAGTAAACAGACAGGTTCCTCAAATGTCCTGCTGTAAATAGAAACAAACATTAGTAAATAAACAATTGCCTGCTAAAGCCAATATGTTCCTGGTTTGTCCTGAACAGGCTCCTTAATTGTCCTGAACAGGCGATCAATTATTCTGTACAATTTTCGGTCAATACCCGGCCACTCAGGCTAGGTACATGATAAGATTCAAGTGAATGTCACAAACAATGACATCAATGATTACTTTTCACCTATGTTTATGACATCTAAATTGAAATTCGTTCAATGACTGACCAACAATGACTTATAATCACTGCCCCGACTAAAACGTAAGGGTACATATTATTTAATTTACTCTTTCGGCTCGTAATTAGTTTTTATTGAAACTCCAAACGATACAATAAATAATCAAAATAGATGATCACGAACTATGAAGTAGCTTCGTCTCCATTTTATTTTATTCATTAAAAATTACCAACTATGAACTATGCCGTAAATACCACCACTTCTAAAATATTCAAGGCAAATACAGTAGAGACTGGTTTCTCTTAACACAAGAATAGGTTTCACGTCAATCACTTATTTCATTAACATATTTTTAGATGTGGGAAGTTAGGTACACTTTTCTAAAAATACCCTTTGGTAATCAAAATATTCATGGACATACTGTATTAAATAAATATTCTAATGACCTTATCATTCATGAGATAGTTTAATAGTAACGAATGCTAAATCATCTTTCCATATCCCTAGTGAACAAGTTCTTGCTATATATTTATCCACAATAACTCCTAATCACCCCTCCTAAAAATAAATTTGTAAAAAAAAAACAATGCCTACAAAAGGCTTACCAACTTTAGCAACACTGTGCTGCACCTGGGCCTCAAGTCTGCCACTACAATAGTGTCACAATGGTCCATCATTGGTGTCATAATTGTCGATTTTGACAAGCTTGGCAATCCACCAATATAATGGCGTCATCATGATTTTCCAACGGCCAACCACTGACACTCCATTGAAAGAAGTGACAGAATGGCAATCTCGCACATATTGACAAATGAATATTTGACGTTTGCGGTAATCTGCTAAAACTTTGACAGCTTATTTGATCAGAGTTTTACCATTAGAACGTTATTGTGTAGTTATTGGTTTTAATATGCTCGAAATTATCATTCCACCACAATTCCATTACAAGACCAGTGACCGATCAATGATCGATCACTAAGAATTAGCAGATTACAAACCTTTAGCAAAATGACAATGGGATCGTGTTGGAATGACGAATTTATAAAAATAGCAGACTTGGGGCCCTGTGCGTTTGGTTTTCCATGAAAATACCAACTTCCTATAATTCGACCAATACTTATATTATGCAACGATAGCTTGAAGATCCATTAAAAATCGTGACCCCTAAGTTGGTATACTAAATTTAGTAATTCAATAATATATTCTACAACTTTTATACAACGCTATCTAGTCCCAAACCAAGTAGAGCTAGTGGTATAGGTACTAGACAGCTGATAAACAATTTGACAGTGCTGTCTGAAAGTCATTAAATAGAATTCAAATTACATTTCTTACATATTCTGCAGGACTAAAGCCCAAATCAGATCATTGATTCTTGGCAATCGTGTCCTCAGATGCCTCTGCACGAATTGCAACCTCATTCGAATATTTATTACGCGGAAGGTACCTATTGAAAATTAATTCCAAAAGTAATATTCAAAGCCAGTCCCATTTATTTGGTCTTATAAAGTTCAGAAGCTATAACAGTTATGGAATTTCAAACTCTAACCCCAAAAACAAGTATTCAAGTTGGGTAAAATTCATGAAACTTTTGTTTGACAGACATTTGCATCCGAATCATTGAAATGCTCCGAAACAGTGATATGCATCATATGGAACATCGGCTCAGAAGATAGAAACGGAACACCCGAAACATCAGTTTACAAGAAACAAACGGAACATTTGAAACATCGACTCACAAGTCACAAACGTTATGAATAGTGATCTGTCAAGTTGCGTCACACTAAGTTTTATTTAACTTTGATTTGAGAACAATCCAAAGCAGATGTTTCCAGTTCAGGTCGCTAATTATATTAAGTACACTATTTACATTTTAATTTGAATTTCATAAAGGCTGCTGGTCACTCAAAGTAAAGCGCTTCAGTGTTCCAAACGATGCCTTCAAAACATTACCGATGTTCAATCCTTCGGAACACCAAAACGCCTCGGAATAGTGAGTCGGCTCAGCAAAAAGCTACACACGCCTACAGTGACATGACACTGTTATATCACCGCTTGCAGGTTAAAGCTAAGTTTTTATCTCAAAGACTCAAACTTTATCCGACTTGCAGTCACAACTCTTCACCAGTGTAGGTATATTTAAAAATAAAAAATAAACTGCGTGTGGCAATTCCCTCGAAAGTACACAGAACATTGTGTGTATTTTTAAACCAAGAGCAAATACAAATTTTAAACTAGTTCCCTAGTTGGACAAGAACTAAAATAATGGGATTCAGCTAATCTTTGGTACCCACATCACTTCAAAGATATAAAATAACATTTAATCAACAGCAAAGATGCATTAGGGTAATATTTGGACTCGACAAATTCGACAGTTGCCAACCAAATTTTGATAAATATGTTTTCTACCTTGCTTATTCAACTATCAGTACTATTCGTTATTTGTTTTAACTAGAGCCAACAAAGCGTTGATGCCTATAAGTACCATACGCAAGGCACCTATAATAAGTAAACAAAATAGGTACCTACTGAAACTTTTTACACATTCTTTAGTATACTCAGAGTATTAGTTTATTTGGACCACTGTCCAAATAAACTAACACCCCGAGCATAATCACTAGTACATTTTATAATTCGTTGATTTCCTCTTGTGTAATTTCTCGAAAACTATTTCAATATATTAAACTATGTATTTGGCAACTACTTGTGGGTAATATGTAATTTTATATTCTTCACACTTGTTACCCATGGCAAATCATATAGGTCATCACCTAAACAATGTTTTACACATTTCCATTTTGTACGAAAACAAGTTGATGTAGACAACTATTTATATTAAAATTGTGCACAACCTGATATTGATATATTACTTAGGCCCTGCCCCACAACAACTAGTTGACTATATCGAATGGTATACCACACATTAACTGCCAGGCGGGACGAGTTCGCCGGGTCAGCTGGCTCGCTAAGTTTAATCAGTACCTACCTACTTCTTCCAATGCTCCTTTTAATTAACCTTTCAATCGTGAAAATTACAGTTACAACAGAAAGAAAATAGGCGCGCGAATGCCGGCACTCGCTTGGGGTTCAATGAATTAAAAGGTGTTTCGCGGAAACATAAGATAAATATTTATCTATTAACATTTTCACATCTAGAATTTTGCCAGCAAAGCGATTTATACTCTGGTGATGAAATAAAATGTTATTATTAGGCTTACTATATACTACTGATTCGCCATTTAACCCGGTTTCAGTTAAATTGACAATGATAGTAGGCATGTAAAATCACTTTAAACAGTAAAGCCATACACAACACCAGTTCCTGCATATGCGAAATGTAAAGAATCAATGTACTAAATTTCATAACTATCATCTAACATCACAAAGTTATAAATTTGTTATGTTTCCTGGTTGTCTGCTAGAACTACATGGTCACTGGACAATCCGGGCGACTAAGGGGCCGTTTTAATAATAATAATAATAATAACCATTTATTTTCAGGCATCGAAGGCCCATAGAAAAAATACATAAAATAATCTTATAAATTAATAAACTAATACATATTATAACGCCCCTTTCGCGACCAAAAGTCCCCAAGCGCCATGAATGTAATGGCTTCTATACGCGCTTCGCTCAACACAGCGTAATTTATTTATTTATTTATTATAATGATCAAGGTGTACACTGTACAGCCTACATCACACCCGAATCGACTGAAGCTAGTGCTCGGCACACCCAATCTAGCGCGTAGCACTTACATAAAATATAATATGCTAGCACCGATTTACTGGCGCAGTAGCTCGGTATGAACCAAATAATAACTTACAAAGGATGTAAAAAAATTGACAATCAGATAATCTACTCAAAATACATGAAACTTACTGTTACTAACTCATTATTTATTATAAAATAATAATAATGATCTCTGCCGTTGAAAGTACTCTGTGGTTGAAATGCAAATCTAAACATTTTGGCACAATTCTAGTGAGATACACATAGAAAATCTAATAACGCAAATGGTTATAGTAGAGCGAGAATAAGCTGAGCGAGCGCAGCACTACGAAATCACGGTTATTGAATGAGGAAAGATCGTCGCACGCTCACTTTAAAATTATATACATGTTAGCGATTCTTATGATAATGTTCATACACTATGATTATTTTCTGTATTAGCAACATTAAATGTATTTTTTGCACTGACAACTCGAACGGACTGCGACTTGACAGCGCGGTGCTTTTGACAGTTACAAGAGTTTATAAAAAGGAACGGCGCGCTGTCATGTCCCTCTTTTCGTGTTAGTTTTCGGAGCAAGCAACATCTCAGTAAGTACTAGTATATAATTTATTTATTCCTACTGTTATTGTATAAATGTGTATATGCTGGCAAGGCAAAAGTATAAAGGGTGTGGTACCCGTTTTGGTCGTTTTATTTAAATAACCTGATAACAAACCCCGTAGGTACGCTAAATAACTTTCTTAGTCTATCTTTCTCTAAAGATAACACATATAGTTAACATACATATATTAAAGTTTTAGAAGTTAATCTCTGAAAGCACTACTCCGATTGCCCCCTTTTTTATTGTTTTCACAGAAACCCGCTTCAATCCTGAGTGATACAGGCTACACGTACGCGGGCAAAGGCGCGGGCAAAAGCTAGCAGGCAATAAATGTCGGACTATCTGTCAAAAAGCAATCCATATAATATTAATTTACCCAATTTTAATTTCAGTTACTGTCAATAACATAGACTGTTCCTTTTAGTTGCATTTAGATTATTTCCAAATAAAAGTATCACTGGTCTGCTCATTCATTTCGCCGCCGATCGTTAAGCATTGTGGACGTGTGCCGTGTGTCTGTGCTCAAAATTTTCTGATTGGTCGGTTATAGTTAAATTCGAATCCTTGTCACACCTTGCTTGATCTTACCTAAGATCTCCTCCCACTGGGTGGTCTTAGAAAGGGATATCAATATTAGTGTTGTTGCCAATTCAAAGTGACTTTGAAAAAGTGATTGTGATTTGCCGGACTTGAACCCTCACCCACCCAAAGGAGTGACCCGGACGCTTACGCACCGCGCCATCGAGATAGTAACTTCATCTTGCGAAATAACAGAGTGCTACGAGAAAGTGACATCACCGCTGCTACGGCGTCATCGCGCGCTGCTACGAGTGCTACGACATAGTTTGTGTTGCGGATCGACTACGAGGACTGCATCGGCTACGCGGTGACGCGGTGGCTTGTTGTTTGTTGTTGGCTTAGCGAAATACTGGTTTGTGATTACATAACACAACTTGTTTGTGTACTGCTACTCGCTTACATTTGCTTACTTGCTTAGTGTTAATATGGCAGGGGTACAGCGCACGCCACCAAACACGCCTAAATCACAGTTTAGCAATATGAGTGTCGCGGAAACACGATCGGAAACTGATATATCTACGGTCGTTTCCGAACGCGGTTATGTGAACACTAATAGGTCCAAGCGCGCGCGCAATGAAGTTTCGCCGCAAGAAGCGTCGGATTCGGAGAGCCCGCTTGGATTAGAGCGCCAACTAGCGAAATGGAAGAAGGAACAAGATAGTAGCATTACTAAACAGCTAGCGGACCAAACTAACCTAATAGCTAAGTTATCGTCGGATATTGGAGATATCAAGAAACAAAATAATCTGATACAGGCCTCTAATGCTGAAATCTGCAAAACAAACGCTGGAATCGTTCAATCACTAGATTTTTTTAATAAACAATTCGAAGATATGAAAATGGAAGTTGAAACCTTGAGAAAAGAGCGACGTGACCAACAGATATATATTGAAAATCTGGAACAGAAGATAATTGATCTCCAGCATAAATCAAGATCTTCTGGAATTGAATTGCGTAACATTCCGCAAGAAGCTACAGAATCGAGCACCACTTTAATAAAAACAGTGTGTAAGATTGGCTCAGTCGTTGGGATACACATAGCTGAATCGGATCTGCGAGATATTTATCGACTGCCGGGGAAAGCCAATACCTTAACTGCTCCGCGTCCCATAGTTGCGGAGTTCTCCACTGTACAAACTAAGCAGTCAATCATCTCGGCAGTACGCTTATATAACAAAGGACGAGGAAAAGACGACAAATTAAACACCTCAGTTGTGGGTATGCCGGGTGATCGCCGCCCAATTTATATCACTGAACACCTGCCGCCAAGTACCAAAAAGCTATTCTACCTTGCCAGAGAGTTTGCTAACAAACATGCTTATAAATTTTGCTGGATCTCCAACGGAAACATATTTCTCCGCAGGGTTGAAGGTGACAAGCAAATTCTAGTTAGTTCTGAAAAATGTCTCTGTCGCTCTGAGAATCAAAATCATACAATGTGACTATTTTCGTCCATTTTGTTGTTTAGCTCAATTTTATTTAATGTTTTAAAATTATCATATGAATCCAACTACCAATTTCTACATATTTTAATAAGCTTATATGTTCATCATTTAATAAAAAACTGCACAATTACACAAACAAAAATCTACATACACACTTACAAAATATATTCAAAAGTTATATATTATAAATTACCTATGTATCAAACAAAAATATTGCCAAAAGATCAAAGTACACGGTCTAAAAATATTTTTAAGTATTTGTCTGTACAGATGTTAATGGTGGCGGGTGCCATCGCTAAGTTCTGTTTATCCGATCATATTTGCTCAAAGATTAACCTTGTCTTTTCAGGTTTAACACCAGTTGGTTACAATCTGAACCGAAATCGTAAATCTTATTTTGTATCCTATTTCAATTACAATTCGATCTCTTTAATAACACAATAACAACTGAGATAGATGTTAATGAGGCTGAGTATTCTTCTTAGCGACACCAAACTTTGTTCGCAAATGATTAATTACAAAGATCATAACAAAACATCTCTGTCTATTTTAACTTTAAATATCAGAAGCATTCACTGTAATTTTGATTTATTTCTAGCGTTTGTTTCAGCACTGCAATTTTCGGTAGATATGTTCGTTCTCACCGAGTGCTGGACTTCTGAAAACAACCCACCCCCAAATATTGACAATTATAACATGTTTTGGACGAAAAATTCAATAAACCAAAATGACGGCATAGTTGTTTATGTTCGAGAGGAAATGGGGGCTACATCATGTGAGCCTGCTTTTTCTGAGGGCAACTGTCTACTCATTAATATTTCAACTGAATACACTGTGCTGTGCTCGTACCGCCCACCTTGTTTCAAAAATATCACAAACTACATAAATTCACTCGATCAGGTACTAGGCAATATACATTCTAATAACATTATTTTTACTGGTGACATCAATATAAATACTCTCGATGAGGCTAGTGGACAGGTCCAGAACTACCTTAATCTAATGGCTATGTACGGGTTGAGACTAGGTATAACCAAACCAACTAGGCTTAACAATTGTTTAGACCACTTCATGGTAAAAACTTCCAATACATGGCAAACAGTTGTGTTTGAGCAACAGCTGACTGATCACTCCCCTATCTTACTCTATATTAGCAATGCGTCAGTTAATAAAAGTGCTATGAACTATAGCAAAATAATGATTAACTATGAGGAAATAAAGAATGACTTGATTAAAGAAACATGGGATAATTTATCTAGTACTAGTGATGCGAACATGGCTGCCGAAATTGTAACAAATACACTACTGAAAACTATTAGTAAAAATACACAAATTAGATTAATGAAAAAAAAAATACAAACCTTTAAAACCTTGGATATCGAAAGGAGTTATAAAATCAATTAGGAAAAGAGATAGATTACATGCTCAATACAAAAAAACACCGAGTGACAACCGTATTAAACAGAGATATTTAACTTACAGAAATGCATGCAATAAATTAGTCAAAAACCTAAAAAGCCAGTACTACCAGGAAAAATTAGCGGAAAATGGAGATATTAGGGAAACTTGGAAAATAGTGAAGGAAGTATGTAACATGAACACAAAAAAAGAGAAACTGCATGAGCTTCTAAATATTAAAAGCACACCTGTAGATTCCCTCAATTCAGTTAATACCTACTTTACCACGGTTGAAGGTACCTTAGCAAACAGCTTACTCGGTAAATTTAAAATATCAGAACGGGATCTGGCATCGATGGCAAGAACCAATAAGTCGCCAGTGGACTCAATGACCTTTGTTCCAACAGATCCTCAAGAAGTAACCAAATTCGTGCTAGGTATGAGATCACACTGTACTCCTGGTTGGGACAAGATTACCACAGATATCCTTAAACAAAATTTCGCGTCTCTGGCTTGTCCACTTTCTTATCTGTGTAATTTAAGTCTTGAATCAGGTACTTTTCCTGCTATTTTCAAACGAGCCATTGTTTGTCCTATATATAAATCGGGTGCTAAAGACAATCCTACCAATTATAGACCTATTTCCCTACTGTCAACCTTGTCTAAATTAGTAGAAAAAGTCGTAAATAAGAGACTGGTGTCCTATTTGGAGCAAAATAAGCTACTTAATGAAAATCAGTTCGGTTTTAGGGAAGGAAAATCCACTGAAGACGCTGTTCTCAAGTTGACGACAAGGCTAACAGCACACATTGATAAGGGCGAAAGGTGTGTTGGAGTCTTTTTGGATCTCCAAAAGGCCTTCGATACTGTTTCCACAAAAATACTGCTGGTTAGGCTTGAAAATATGGGTATACGAGGAATGGTACTGGATTGGTTTAGTGACTATCTGTCGGGTAGAACCCAGATAATTCGTGTGGATGATTATGAGAGTAATAGTGGCCACTGTACATTTGGAGTTCCACAAGGCAGTACTCTTGGGCCCACTTTATTTCTAATTTATATTAATGACCTGTTCGACATAAATCTGCCCAATGTGGAACTCCTTATGTTCGCGGATGATACTGTTTTGGTTTTTCATGGAAAAACCTGGGACATAGTTCGACAGGAGGCTGAGGACGGTTTAGCTAAAACAACAAAATGGCTGGAAGATAGTCTCCTTTCACTCAATACCTCAAAAACTAAATATATTTGTTTCAGCAAGTCTTATCTGACAAATCCGGTTCCAACTTTCTCTATAAAAATTCATATGTATCCATGCAACCGTACTGTTGATCGTTCTAACTGCACATGTGACTTACTTTTGCGAATCCCATCTATTAAATATCTAGGTATAGTAATAGATGAGAGTCTTGACTGGAGCACTCACACAACTATGCAGGCTGGCAGGATTAGAAGAATGATCTATATATTTAAGAACTTACGGAGCGTGGCAACTTTTAACCTTCTAATCCAAACCTACCGAGCTTTGTGCGAGTGCCTAGTCAGGTATTGCATCTGCGCATGGGGAGATACATATAAAAATCATCTGATTATAGTAGAAAGGGCGCAACGAGCAGTACTAAAGGTGATTATGCGCTTGCCTTTTAGACACCCAACAGTGAATGTCTATGAAAGGGCAAAGGTCCTATCGGTTAGAAAACTCTTTGTGCTTGAGATGTTGATAAGATACCACAGAAACATCATACCTACTCTACCAATTACAACGAAACGGATCAATCGTTGTCCTATACCGCGAGCTAGGACCGCCTTTGCAAGACGACATATTGATGTGCTAGCCCCTAAAATCTATAATATATTCTTGAAAACAAATAAAGACTGTAAAACAAATACTGTCCGCAAACTTAAAACCAAATTGATTCTCTGGCTACAACAGTATAATTATGATGAAATTGAAAACTTAATTTCAGGCAAATAAATAATTATATATATACTTTTTTTATAACTTTGCTTACACACAATTCAAAACACATAATCACACACACAGACATACATATACTCCACAAAATGCTTAATTTTAAATCTAGACCTAAGTATTTATTTTGCTATTTAATCATAATTTTTAAGTATTTCTGACATAATACTGTATTTATGAAAATTGGCGAAGACACTGGTCCCTATGATACAGTTTACACTAGTTTATGGACCAGGGGATTCATTTTTGTGTAAAACTTTTATGTCAATAAACTTTTATTATTATTATTATCATTAACTCAATAAGTTAACTCAGAATGCAGGTTCTGGGTAACAACGACTCCTAATTTGATAGATTTGTTTGCTACGGTTACTCAAAATGACCCAAAACCTGTCTATAATCCACCTGAACACAGCTCGAGTTGTCCTCTAACAACTCCAGGGTACAGCCCTGGCCAGGCACGTGTGATGTGGCAATACCTCCAGAGTGTAGCCCTGGCAAGGCACGTGTGGTGTGGTTGTACCTCCAGGGTGTAGCTCTGGCAAGGCACGTGTGGTGTGGTGGTACCTCCAGAGTGTAGCCCTGGCGAGGCACGTGTGGTGTGGCAGTACCTCCAGGGTGTAACCCTGGCAAGGCACGTGTGATGTGGTGGTGCCTCCAGGGTGTAGCCCTGGCAAGGTACGTGTGGTGTGGTAGTACCTCCAGGGTGTAGCCCTGGCAAGGTACGTGTGGTGTGGTAGTACCTCCAGTGTGTAATCCTGGCAAGATACTCGTAGTGTCGTAGTACCACCAGAGTGTCAGAAGAAACTCATATTGAATAAGCTGAGCACACAATTTCAAACTACACATCACTTTGCCCGCTTAGATAAAATAGTATAGTTTATCCCAAAAAATTGTGCACATAAGTTACGTAGGTACTTTCAAAGCAAAAGTAGAAGATGCAAAGTTAGGGAAAAAAATCACTTGTGGGCGGGATAAACGAATGCATTTAAATAAACGACTCGTTTATCCCACTTCTGAATTGTTATCTATATGTGTTATCTTTAGAGAAAGATTGACTAAGAAAGTTATTTAGTGTACCTACGGGGTTTGTTATCAGGTTATTTAAATAAAACGACCAAAACGGGTACCACACCCTATAAATCTACTTTTGCCTTGCCAGCACATACACATTACACAATAACAGTAGGAATAAATAAATTATAAACTAGCACTTACTGAGATGTTGCTTGCTCCGAAAACTCAAACGTAAAGAGGGACATGACAGTGCGGCGTGGCCTTTTATAATCTCTTGTAACTGTCAAAAGAGCCGCACTGTCAAGTCGCAGTCCGTTGCAGTTGTCAGGGCAAAAAAAATACATTTAATGTTGCTAATACAGAAAATAATCACAGTGTATGAAACATTATCATAAGAATCGCTAACATTATGGACCAAATTTACAAGCAGTTGATAAGATTCACGGAATTAGCTAAGTTAACTTTTGTCACTGACGTGCCATTTTCTTTTATCAATCTACCCTCACACTAGGATAGCAAGATTTATAGAAATGCTGCACAAAGAATTTTCATCTTTAAGGGTAGCGAAATAGTGATTTAAATAGCTTATCAAATTGGTGGGTTAGCCCACTTAGGGCACCGACTTTACTGCCACACCACACGTGCCTCGCCAGAGCTACACTCTGGAGGTACCACCACACCACACGTGCCTTGCCAGGGCTACACCTTGGAGGTACTGCCACACCACACGTGCCTTGCCAGGGCTACACTCTTGAGGTATTGCCACATCACACGTGCCTAGCCAGGGCTGTACCCTGGAGTTGTTAGAGGACAACTCGAGCTGTGTTCAGGTGGATTATGGACAGGTTTTGGGTCATTGTTGAGTAACCGTAGCAGACAAATCTATCAAATTAGGAGTCGTTGTTACCTAGAACCTGCATTCCGAGTTTACTTATTGAGTTAATGAGCAGACCAGTGATACTTTTATTGGGAAATAAGCTAAATGCAACTAAAAGGAACAGTCTATGTTATTGACACTAACTGAAATTAAAATTGGGTAAATTAATATTATATGGATTGCCTTTTGACAGATAGTCCGACATTTATTGTCTGCTAGCTTTTGCCCGTGGTTTCGCCCGCGTGCATAGGATGTGGCCTGTATTGCTCAGGATTGAAGCGGGTTTCTGTGAAAACAATAAAAAAGGGGGCAATCGGAGTAGTGCTTTCAGAGATTAACTTCTAAAACCTTAATATATGTATATAATTTTAAAGTGAGCGTGCGACGATCTTTCCTCATTCAATAACCGTGATTTCATAGTGCTGCGCTCGCTCGGCTTATTCTCGCTATACTATAGCCATTTGCGTTATTAGATTTTCTGTGTGTATCTCACTATAACTTATATTATTTTTCCATTACTAGAAAATCATACGTTGTGCCAAAATGTTTAGATTTGCATTTCAACCACAGAGTACTTTCAACGGCAGAGATCATTATTATTATTTTATAATAAATAATGAGTAAGTAACAGTAAGTTTCATGTATTTTGAGTAGATTATCTGATTGTCCATTTTTCGCATCCCTTGTAAATTACTATTTGGTTCATACCGAGCCACTGCGCCAGTAAATCGGTGCTAGCATATTGTATTTTATGTAAGTGCTACTCGCTAGATTGGGCGTGCCGAACACTGGCTTCAGTCGATTTGGGTGTGATGTATACTGTACAGTGTACACCTTGATCATTATAATAAATAAATAGATAAACAAATTACGCTGTGTTGACCATTACATTCATGGCGCTTGGGAGCTTTTGGTCGCAAAAGGGGTATCCTGGAGGTTGTCTTAGCGTTGCATGTTATAATAGTTCAGAGTTAGTAACGGAATCGATTCCAACATGTTTTACATTGTTATTTCTTCCTAAAAATATTTTATAAGTTCACAAGTTGGACACCACCGACCCTAAGTACAACACAGGTCACGGCAGGTCATAGTGGGCGTTAGCCTATCAGCACACAGCTGGGTGCGGGAGCAAAACGGCCCCTTAGTCACCCGGATGGTCCGGTGACCATGTAGTTCTAGCAGACAACCAGGAACCATAACAAGCTTATAACTTTGTGATTTTACATGATAGTTATGTAATTTAGTACGTTGATTCTTTACATTTCGCATATGCAGGAACTGGATTTGTGTATGGCTTTACTGTTTAAAGTGATTTTACATGTCTACTATCATTGTCAATTTAACTGAAACCAGGTTAAATGGCGAATCAGTAGTATGTAGTAAGCCTAATAATAACATTTTATTTCATCACCAGAGTATAAATCGCTTTGCTGGCAAAATTCTAGATGTGAAAATGTTAATAGATGAACATTTATCTTGTTTCCGCGAAACGGCTTTTAATTAAAAAGAGCATTGGAAGAAGTAGGTAGGTACTGAGTAAACATAGTGAGCCAGCTGACCCAGCGAATAATTCCGTGGCTGGCGTGAATAAGTTGACAAGTCTAAAATAGCAATTTGTCAGGACGGCCATTTCAGTGTTTTGACTTCTCCTGGTAAATCGAGGAATTACTTTAACGTGAGTGTTTTATGTGTACATAGGGTTATTTTAAGCCACCTTTCGAATGATGGTAGTAAATTAACGAAATTCCTTATAGTTTAGCCAATAATAGACATATCAAATCGGACACCAGCGAGTTATCAACTTATTCACCGAGTTGTCAATTTATTCACCACAGTTATCAACTTATTCACCTGTGAGTGGTACTAGAGGTATAATAATAATAATAATAATCCTTTTATTGTCCAGAAAAGAACATAACATGATGTAATCCTCCACACTAGGATTCCCTGTGTCGTGGAGGGTAGTCTCTTTCGTCATAACATACATACAATAATCGAAACAATAAGGAGTAAAGTAAAAAGTAAAAAAAGGGAAGCAAAACAACAAAAAAAAAAAAAAAGTGTGAGTGGTATATATGGTGAGTTCGTGTGAGTTAGTTTGTGAGTGTATAATGTGTGTGTATATATGTTAGTTAAGGAGTGATGGTATGTATGGGGGTATCTGCGAGTGCGAGTTTATGTGTGAGGGTAAGTGTGTAAAGGGATGGTAAGTACACAGGCATGGGTACGTGTGTCTATGTTTGTGATGTACATGAGTAGGTGTTCGTAAACAGAAATAAATAATGATATAGGTAATAATAGTAATAATAGATACGTGTGTGGTTTATTATTTATACGGATTTTTAAAAAAAGATTCTGTAGTGTCATAGTTCAGATTTTTGAGAAATTTTATTATATGAGTCTTACATTTATGCTTTGTCATTTGTAGGATGTTTAGTTCATATTTTAGTTTGGAGTAAATAAATGGACCCATAAATTGAAAGCGTCTTTTGCCGAATTCGAGTCTGGTTCTTGGTTTCTGCCAAATCGCTTTCCTGCGAGAACGGCAACTACTTTGGATTGTGTTGTGAGCGTTTCTATGGAACTTAATTGCCACAGCCAAAATATATAGTTGCCTAACACGCAGGACATTGCGTTCTGAATATATAAGATTGGTGGGAAATCTCATAGGTTTCCTATAAGCTACTTTTAGGATGGCCCGTTGCGAGCGTTCTACTTTTATCAAATGGCTCTTGTGAGCAACTCCCCAAGTTGTAATGCAGTAGTTTAGAATAGGCTCACATAATGTGTAGTAAACCATTCTTAGTATTTTTTCATTTGCAATTTGTCCCAACCTTTTAAATATATACAGCAGTTTTCTTATACGCCCATTTACATGCTGGATTTGCTTAGTCCAAGTAATAATGCATTATGGTCTATGTATATACCAAGATACTTCATGTGAGGTACCTGTTCAAAGACTGGACATGAGCAAGCAGATTCTCCACGGTTATTACAGGTGTGTAATGTAACGGCTAGATTGGTTGGACAGGGGCTTTTTTTGCTAACATTAAAGTTGACCACTTTAGTTTTCTCAACATTAAGTGTCAGCAAGTTATAGGTTAACCATGTAGCCACCTGATTTACTCCTGACTCTGCCGCTTCATGAACAGACTCCCAGGACCTGCCATAAAATATAATAGCGGTGTCGTCGGCGTACGTAAATATTTTAGCATTTTGCACTGGGAGGGAACAAAGACTGTTGATATAAACAATAAAGAGAGTGGGGCCAAGAACGCTACCTTGTGGTACGCCATAATTGAGACTAGCATAAGCACTATAATTATTATCTATAACCAGTCTCTGCACACGGTCAGTTAGATATGATTGGAACCAATCAAGAGCTGTGCCACGTATACCAATACTCTCTAGTTTTTTTAAAAGAATACTTCTAGAAACAGTATCAAAAGCATTCGCCAGGTCCAGGAAAACGCCAGTACACTTATAACCATCATCTAGTTTGGAAACTACGTAATCCACTAAATGCGTCACTGCATCCTCCGTAGACCTGTTTTTGCGAAAGCCATATTGATTGATGGATAGTATAGCATTCTTCTCTAGAAAGTTCAGTAACCTGGTGTTCATAATTTTTTCGAGAATTTTTGATAAGGATGTGAGTAGGGAAATTGGCCGATAATTCGATGCTATTGTTTTGTCTCCGGATTTGAAGATTGGGCTAACATTAGCCTTTTTCATTGCTGTAGGAACAGTTCCAGTTGTAATGCTTAGGTTACATATAAACGCTATTGGTGAAGCCAGAGGAACTTTGTTTAATTTAAGGATCCTATTCGTAACACCATCCCAGCCAGGAGCCGAGGATTCTTTTAGGTTTGAGACTATCTTAATGACTTCGTAACTATCAGTCGGATTAGCAAAAAAAGAGTTACTTGGAGTTGATGCTTTATAAAGATTATTGGAAATGCTGGCCAAATCGAATTCAGTTTTGTTAAGAAGGGAGAGTGATTTTTCAGCGAGCCGTTCACCCACAGTAGTAAAAAAGTGATTTGCCTTGTCAAGGGACTCTTTAGGATCAAGACAAGCTTGCAAAAGTTCGGAGCTATTTGAGTTTGAGATTGTAAAGTTACATATCTTTTTAATAGCTGTCCATGTCTTTTTACTGTTCCCATGAGCAATTTCTATAGTGTTTCTATCGTGAGCATTTTTAAGATTTTGAATTAAATTGTTACAGTGATTTCTATACATTTTATAGCGCTGCTGTATTACTGGGTTACTTTTGTTATCCTTTTTACTAGCCTCGATATGAAGGCGATCTCTTTTACGAACACATTTCATTAATCCTTCAGACATCCAAGGTTTTTTAATAGTTTTAGAATTTGGAATATTTTCTTCAGTTTTAAATTTTTCTGTTGTTTTATTTAATTTATTTGTAAAATCTGTTAAAGCCTCATTTACGTTAGTGTGATTATAAATGCAATCCCAATTTATATCTTCAATAGCCTTTATCAAATTAGGGTAATCAATTTTAATTTTATGTCTTGTGTCACGTACCGAGCATGGTGAAACCTTGGAAATACCCATGATGACCGTGTCATGATCAGTTATACCCGAAGCATAGACTATTACTTTTACAGGTTTTTTAGTTTTTAACATGACGTGGTCTAGACATGTCTTGTCATGTGTGGGGTATTGATGTCCCGGGTAGAAACCGTAATGACCAGTCAAGTCAAGATAGTCAGTGGCACGTTTGTCTTTGGAGTTTGGTAAGATGTCGATATTAATATCTCCCAGGATAGCACAGTTTGGAGTAAAGCAGTTTGCGTCCATAAAAAGAGGTTCTTCTATTACCAATTCAATATTATTTTTGTAAAAAACAGCAATGCCATCATTTTGGTTTAGATACTTCTTGGAATAATAACAGTTATAATTATTAAGATGCAGTGAAGGTGTTGAATCGTTCAGGCGACATTCAGTCAGGATTATGATGTCTGGAAGAAAATTTAGGGCAGTCAGGAAAACTGAAAAATTGTCGAAATTTTTTAAAATGCTACGAATATTTTGACTGATTATTGTTAGTTGTGTTGCAACATCTCCTAATTCGTGCAGGCAATCTTGTGGGTTACTTGTTTTCGTACTTATAAAGATATCCGTCTCATCAATGTCTTGAATCAAATTATGTTGGTTAGCCATAGTCGTGAAGAGGGTGGAGTAAGGGCCGATTTAAAACGTATTCTAATATAATATATAATAGACACATTAATATGTTTGGTATTTTGTTAGTTTTGGGGTGATGTGTGTAGTGTAGGTGTTTGGTAATGTATATATATTGATTGAGATATAATATTGGTGGATATTGTGTGAAAGGTGTTATATTATGTTTTGTCCGTTGAGGTCCAAAAAGTGTTTTAAGCTTTATAAATTTCTCGAAGCTGTTGAAATGTATTTTCATTTTTGATAATTTCATACTTGTCGCCTTCTTTCTTGCGTAGGAAAACCCGCCCATTTGCGATCCAACAGTATTGAAAATTTTCAGCTCTTGCAAAGTCACGGGCAAGAAAATGAAGTCTTTTGGCCTTAGTAGTTAGATGGTCAGAGACATACAGAGCCATTTCCGGTCCTTCCAGACCAAGGTTACTTGTGTTTATTTGCCGGCTGGGATGGTTCATATTAAATTGTTTAGAGCCTTTGAGGAATTTATCCTTGACAAAAGTGCTAGTGAACTCTGTAACTACTGTAGATGTCATCGAACTCTCTTTTGAAGGAAGTCTGTATACGTCTTTTATTTCCATAGAAGAACAATCGATTCCTGTAGTTTTCATCAAATTGGTGACCATGTTAAGTAAGTTTTCCCTCTTTTCCCTTTTCTTTTTTGGGACACCTCTTAACTCAATACATGTTTTTCTAATGTAGCGATCTAGACTTTCATTTCTCTCTTCAAGTTCTGTAATTTTAGTAATTGTATTGTTCCGTTCACCTTCCAAAGCATCAATCTTTTTATCCAAATCTATTATTTGAGCTGAGAGATCTCCCAAGGATCTTTCTATGTCGATATTTGACGATTTTATATCTTGTTTAATCTCAGTAAGTCCCCTATCAAGGCGCTCTAGCGCTGCAAGGCCTTTGTCTAGTTTTTGTAGCTTCTCATCCTGTTGTTTTGCCCATTCAGCAAACATATCCCTCATCTCATCTTTAAACAAATCGAGACTACTGCATTCATTATCATCCAATCGAAAACGTTTAGATTTAGATCTCATTGTCTTAGACGAGGCAGAAGGTACAGCTGATTTGTTTATATTGGAGTCAGAGACTGACAGTCCTTGCGGAGGTGGAGAACGAATCGGGTTCATTTTTGTATAGTATTAAAAAACTCACTGTTTGTAAAGATAACTGTCCGTCGCGTAGCACAGGTAGATTGCTGCAGGTAATCACTTCATTGCCTTCGTAGCTCGTAGCCGATATCGCGAGCCGCGTAGCAGGTACTTAGGTTAGCACCGAGTAGCTACGTCACGTCGCCGTAGGGCCAAAAGGAGACAGCAATTATGTCGACTGTGCTCCTCACTCATGCACTCCGCGTTACGCGGGGGGCTTTTACTCTTTAGCTTAACCGTTCCAATTTCGATTTAATGGTTATAATAACACATGTCATAGTTTACAATAACAGGATAAAAAATAAATACTGATTTACATTAAAAATAAGCAATGCGACTGTTCTCAACGACGACTCGGACGAAAGAGGATATAATTAGTATGTTAAAAAAGTTATTTTAATGACAAATAGCAAAGAGATTACGAATATGAATATATGTTAATAATGGATTTTATTGAGGATTTTCGAAATAAACCACAAATTGTTTCTCTGAAAACAAAGATTTGTTTTATTCAATATGCTTTTACAGTATAACAATTATCGTTTAACTAAAATTACACTTTTATCTCACCTGAAAACAAAGAAACGACATTAAAGTTCACTAATATCGCCTCCTCAATTATATCCCTTTAATTATCTCTCTACAAGTTTTTATAACAATAAAATGCACAAAATAATCTAAACATCATCTGTCATTGAATGATACGTCACCCCGTATCCACAGCTTAAAAATTAAAAAAATGAAATGTCATTTCCAAGGAGGTCATTTCATTAGATCTCCCCCCCATAGGAACGAAAATTCTAAATAATATAATACAAACAATGCACCTGCAAGCTATCTTTATACCTATTCGTTTTCTTCTACTTCATCTTCTGCCGTAACAGGTTGTAATTTTGTTATGTGGAATAAAGTTGATTCTGTTTTTCTGTTGCCAGTGTCAATCTTATAAATGGAGTTCGATATTTTCTCTATTATCTTGAAAGGGCCTATTTTTAATTCGTCTAATTTTTTCCTGTTCAGTCTATTTCCATTTTCTACATATACACTGTCTCCTATCTCGAACTCTTGTATTTTCCTATTTCTATCAAATATTTTCTTGTTGTACTTGTGAGATTTTATTGTATTCTCTAATGCTAATCTTCTATCAGCAATCCACTTGTCTTCCTTTTCTATTGTTTTAATTTCATTTGGTAAAATACTGACATTTGTACCATCCAGTAAATATTTTGGTGCAAAACCTGTAACAGAATGGTCTGTTTGTACACATTCTCTTGCTACTGTTGTCCATGTTCTCTTATTATTTTTCTCATTTATTTTACATCTTATTTTATTTACTATTGTTTGGTTTAATCTTTCGTTCAAGCCATTCGAAAATGGCGTATTCACAGCTGTAAATATTAGTTTGATGTTATTCTCCTGCAAATACTGTTTAAATTCTTTTGAATTGATGCCTGGATATTGGTCTGTCAGAATTATTCCAATCTCATCTGTCTCGAGTACTTTCTTTGTTAGTTTTATAAAGTCACTTGCGTTCTGTGTTTTTGAAGTCACAATAAACGCATATCTTGTGTAGTGGTCTACTAAAAGGTGTAAGTATTTTTTTGTTGACCTAGATCCTCCAAAGCCACCTATAGTATCCATTGACATTATCTCAAATGGTTTTGTTGCTGGTCCCAGTTGTGACATTAACCCAAATTTTCCTTGACATCTTGATTTATTTTTTATGCATATTTCGCATGTTTTACAAATATTTATGATATTTTTTGTTAGGTTTTTAGCTGTATATAGTGGACTTATTTTTTTCTGTAATTGTCTGATTCCAATATGGCATAAATCTTCATGCACCTTTTTTATATTTTTTTTACTAAATTCTTCTGAGAGTATAATCTTTTCAAGTTTCTTTATTTTTTTATAATAGATTTTTTTTTATGTAGTAGATTTTGTTTCTTTTCTTTTATTGTTTCATTTTTTTCTTGGTCTTCAACTATATCTTTTATTTGTATTAAATTAACTATTTTTAATAGTTCCTCCTTGTTATCTTCTGATTCTAATACAGGGTTTCGGCTCAAACAGTCTGCTTCTATATTTTCTTTACCAGGTATATATTTTACTGTAAAGTCATATTGAGATAGGTAATATGTGAGGTCACCCAATTCTTCATCTGTCCTGCATTTTATATTCATGTTCTCTAGAGGTTTGTGGTCTGAGTAAATAGTGAAATGTTTTCCAATTAGCCAGTGTTGCCAGTATTTAACTGCTTCTTTCATAGCAATACATTCCAAATATATGGCCTTTTTTCGTTTTTGAGATTCGTTTAGTTTTTTTGAAAAATATGCCACCGGTTTGTCTTTACCGTCTAGTTGAGTCTGTTTTAATATTGCCCCGATTTAATATTTTTATTGGTAAGTCTTTGTCGAATATTTCCAACACTGGTTGAGAACATAAATATCTTTTTATTTGATTAAATGATTCTTCACACTTCTCTGACCACATAAACTTTTCATTTTTTCTTAATAAATTATGTAATGGGTCTAAAATAATTGCACTTCTTGGTATGTATTCATGGTAGAAGTTAATTTTTCCCAAAAATTGTCTGATATTCTTTTGTGTCTTAGGAGTTGGAAAATGTCTTATCGAGATCAAATTGTCTTTTAGTGGTCTTACCGAATTGTTCTGAATTACATGGCCGAGGTACTTTACTGAGTCTGAAGCAAAGTTACATTTCGTAAACTTCAATCTAAAGCCTTCTTGTATTATTGCCTCTAATACATTTCTTATGTGTTTTATATGTTCTTCAAAGGTGTTCGAGTATATCAGAATATCATCAATATAGTTTACGGAGTATCCTGTGAGATTGTGCTTTCTTAGAATATTGCTTAAAATTCTCTGGAAAATTGCTGGTGATGTTTTCAAGCCAAAGGGAAGGCAGGTCCACTGGAAGTGGCCATCTTGTGTGACAAATCCTGTTTTATATCTATCTTCCACCCGTAATGGTATCGCCCAGAATGCTGAATTTATATCCAGTGTAGTAAAATACTTACAATTTCTAGTTTTAACAATCAAATCATCTATTAACGGAAAAGGTTGAGCTTGTGGAACAACAATTTTATTTAGTTCCCTGAAATCTATACACAAGCGGGATTTCCTATTTTCACCCTTTTTAAATGCCAATGTCACTGGAGCAGCGAAAGGACTGTAGGATTCTTCTATTAAATTATTCTTTAGTAACATGGATATTTGCTTTTCAATTTCTAATTTATCTTCTATTGTACATCTGTATGGTCTTTTACTACAGTATCTATTTACTAGTAAATCTATGTGAGCTTCATAATCTCTAACTGTTCCTATATCATACTTGTCCTTTGCAAAAATTGTTTTATATTCCTTTATTATTTTCTCGATCTCAATTTTCTTTTCATTATCTAAATGGTCTGTCATACTTACAAACTCTTCTGTTTCTATATGTTCATTAAAATTTATTGCTAATGTTTTTATATTCTTTTCTTCATTTCTGTTATCTTTAGACATTTCATCTATTTTATTTGTTCTTATCTTTTGTTCTATCCGCAAGTCCTCGTTTTGGGTTAGTTTGAATTTCTTTATCATATCCAATCCGATTATAAAATCATCAAAATATTCATTTTCTACTATGTATACATCCACCTCTTCTTCTAAATCAAATATTTTTATTTTTATTGTTATCAAGCCATCTGTTTTTTTCACACCATTAACCGTTTTCATATATGCTATATTCTCATTGTCCTTTTTTTCTTTTATTTTAATCAGTCTTGAATTTATTAAAGAGATCTGTGAGCCCGAATCATAAATGCCGCTCACTTCTAGTTTATTTTCTAATAAGAGCTTGATTTTGATTAATGGTGTACTTACTCGTTTTTTTTCTCAGTATTTATATCTACTTCAATGATGGAGTTGTTATTTACATTTCTGGGTTTAAAAACTTTTTCAGATTCATTTTTATTTTTCTTGAACCAACATGACTCTTCCGGATGATATCTAATTCCTTTGTTCAAAGATTCACAAGTGTTACATGGCTTCTTCTCATTAGTTTTATTTTTATAAAGGAATGTACAACTCTTTATTGTACTTGAGTTTTTCTTGTACATCATACCTTCATATTTTCTTATGTCATTGAACAAATCAGTAGTGTCATTGAGTTCATCTCTGTTTAACCTATTTAAGATAAACCCAGGTAAACCTGTTGCAATAAGATCTATCATTGTTTTGGAGTCTATTGATTTGTTTATACCTAGCATAAGCCTTTCTTTTCTAATAGCGTAATCAATTAGTAGTCCTTCTTTATATCTCAATGCGAGAGCATGTGTAACTATGTCCCATCCTCGGTTTTTAAAAGTTTCAAAAAATTTGTCTTTCCATTCATTCCATTCAGCCTTTATTGTTAGTTTTATGGCCATCGAGCTATACCAATCCAAACAAGATTTTTCTAAAAATAATCTCAATATATCTATTTTTGTTTCATCTTTTGATATATTAAAGCGCTCACACTCCTTTTCAAAATTCTCAATCCATTGCATTGCATTAGGGTTCTTGCTTGTGAATTTTTCAATAATAAATTTCTCTGAAATATGTTTTAGGTTATGTTGATTTTCTTTCTTTGTAGTAGTTTCTATTAATTTTTCCAAGATATGTTGCAAATTGTCGTTTATGTCTATTGGTTGTTTTGTGCTTATTTCTTCTAAATATTGATCTAAAAATTGCATATTACCTTCTTCATCTCTATATGTTTTCTTAAGATCTTCATCCAATTTTATCCATATTTTTCTACTTTGATACCTTTTCTTTATACTATTTTTTATTTTTGAGAAAGTATTCATTTTGACAATATATGTATGATGAATCACCGGCTTCAGCTCATCAGGTAAAACATAACATTTTCCTTCTTCTGTAGATATTGAGGTTATGGCTAATACATTTGATTTGCCATCATTTGAAGCTATCATCGTAAACTCAAATTGCAGCCGGTCCATCTTCTTTTAGTTAACAAAAATGTCGTTTTATAATGGATTTTATTGAGGATTTTCGAAATAAACCACAAATTGTTTCTCTGAAAACAAAGATTTGTTTTATTCCACATGCTTTTACAGTATAACAATTATCGTTTAACTAAAATTACACTTTTATCTCACCTGAAAACAAAGAAACGACATTAAAGTTCACTAATATCGCCTCCTCAATTATATCCCTTTAATTATCTCTCTACAAGTTTTTATAACAATAAAATGCACAAAATAATCTAAACATCATCTGTCATTGAATGATACGTCACCCCGTATCCACAGCTTAAAAATTAAAAAAATGAAATGTCATTTCCAAGGAGGTCATTTCATTACATGCTGAATAAGTACTTAAACATTAATGCACTAACTGAAAAAAAAAATATTGAAATAGACGGTTTGCCCTATTTCAATTTATTATTTTTTCAGTTTCAGGTCAGTAAGACGTAGGTAAGTAAAATAAAAGGCATAAAGAATTAAAAAAATGTATAATAATCACAATTTTTTTCATTATAATTGGAAATTCATTTAGTTTGAGTTAAAATTAAAAAATGAAAACACTGTAATTAATATTTTATTGGGACCCAGGATCTGGATTATTTTCGTCCAAATCCGGACGAAGATAATCCAGATGACAGTACATGCAGAGATATTGCCGACAGCTTTTAAATTAATATATTAGAACTCTCTCAGGTACATTAAGCTCAGCGGCATATGCAGTAAGAAAAATAAGGCAGTTGACAGATGTCGCCACAGCTAGGTTAGTTTACTATACCTATTTCCACAGTATTATATCTTATGGCATTTTACTGTGGGGATCTGCAGCTGATGTAGACTCAATTTTCATATTACAAAAGAGAGCAATCAGGGCTATTTATAAAATGGGTCCTCGCGAGTCCCTCAGAAATAAATTCAAAGAAATCGAAATATTAACACTGCAACATACGAAATATGTTGGACGAGAATACACAGTATCTCAAAACGAAAGTCTGTGACCAGTGAGTGTTGCCAGTGATGACATATGGCTCTGAGACGTGGTCGCTCACAATGAGCCTCATCAGAAGGCTTAAAGTCACCCTAACAGAAATGAAAAGGGCCTATGCTCGAAGTTTCCTTACGTGATCGCATCAGAAATGAAGATATCTGCAGGAAAACCAAGATTATCGACAAAGCCTAAAAAATCGCGCAACTTAAGTGCAGTGAACAGATGATCGGTGGGAAGGGAAGGTGCTAGAGTGGAGACTACATATCGGAAGACAAGACATAGAGTTGGAAGGCCTCCTATAAGGTGTACCGTTGACCTAGTGGGAGTCACATCCCGTTCCGGTGGATATGTGACGCACAAGGCCGGTCGTTATGGTGACACTTGGGAGATGCCTATGTCCAATAGTGCATCAGATCAGCTCCATCTCATCTACGGTGGACGCCATCATGCGCGTGCGAGCCCTCACGACGGGGGATGCGGTGTCACGGGGCAGGTGTGTCGTGGCAGTGTCCTTAGACATTGCCAACGCCTTCAATTCCCTGCCCTGGCGTACGATCCGGAGGGCACTCCGGTACCACCGGGTGCCCGAATACCTCTGTCAAGTGGTCGAGGCTTACCTGTCGGACAGGTACATTGTCTACCCCGGTCACCAGGGAGACTGGAAACGTCGAGAGATGTCGTGCGGTGTTCCGCAGGGGTCGGTACTAGGGCCGTCCTTGTGGAACATCGGGTACGATTACGTGCTGCGAGGCGACCTCCCTGACGGGGTCAGCGTGGTCTGCTACGCAGAGGACACACTGGTTCTAGCGCAGGGAGAGTCGTACCAGGCGGCGGTCGCTCTAGCGACACGCGGGGTTGCGATGGTCGTTGATAGGATCCAGGAGTTGGGACTCGAGGTGGCGCTTCACAAATCCGAGGCGATGTGTTTTCACGGTCGCCGCCCTCGGAACGCGCCGTCATTAAGTTCCCAACTAACGGTAGGAGGAATTCACATCGGTGTCGGGTCGACGATGAAGTACCTGGGACTCGTCCTCGACAGCCGGTGGAATTTCGTGGAGCATTTCCGACGTCTGGCTCCCAAACTCAACCGGGCTGGGGCTGCGCTCAAGCGGCTCCTGCCCAACCTTGGGGGTCCAGATGCCTCCTGCCGGAGGGATCGTTCGGTCCATGGCCCTCTACGGGGCGCCAGTGTGGGCGCCGTCACTGAAAAAGCAACCGGCGGCCATGCTGAACGCCTGCCAGAGGGTCATGGCAATAAAGATGGTGCGGGGATACTGCACGGTCTCCCGCGAAGCGGCGAGCCTTCTGGCTGGCCTACCACCGTGGGATCTGGAGGCAACAGTCCTTGCACACATGCACGATATGCGCGTGGAGATGCAACGCCGGGGTGAAAGTCCGCTGCCGCGACAGGTCACGGCATGGCGGACAGAGCTCCGGCGAAATCTCATGGTGAAATGGCGTCAACGACTATTGCAACCCAGTGCTGGGCACGCCATAATAATAATAATAATAATAATTTATTTCATACTAAAAATACAACAATTACATCTTAGGTCTATGTACTACAAAGGTCACAAAATGTAGGTAGTTACTCTGACTCCTAAACTAGGTATAGGCCTGTAACTTAGGAGTCAGTGATTCTCCGTTACAAAAAAGCCATAATTATATTAAAAAGAGGACAATTCAATTCAACATTAAGCAGATATAAAAGGTGTATACAAGAGAAATACAGAAACTAATTTACGAAACACAAACAATAAAAAATAACAAACTATATGGTGAGTGTGAGTAGGTGTAAGTGTAGAGTGTGAGTGTAGAGAGTGAGTAAGTGTGAGTTTGTAGTGAGTAAATGTAGGTATAGCTGAAGCATACCAGTCTATGGACAAATACAAATAAGAGCATCAATACCTTGAGATACCCAGTAGAAGATCCTCTGTCTTTTCATAATTTAGTGCTTGAAGGTAGTCTCTAAGTAAGGTCTTGCATTGATGTTTAAGGCAAGAATAAATTTTTATTATTTTGTTTAAAAAATTGTACATTATAGTGCTTATAACATAGTATTGTCGTTTGGCAAAGGCAGTTCTATGGCGTTCGGGAGGGAAAACATTATGCTTAAGCCGACCTGTAGGTTCCTCAAGGGGACGCGCCGAGTGCTTGCGAAGGGTACACAGGAGCACATAAAGTTGCCTAACAGTGAGAACCTTGCAGTCGGAATAGAGCTGTACAGTGGAATACCTTCGTGGACGAGAGAGCATTACTTTGAGGATGGCTCTCTGGGCTCTCTCAAGGCGCATAAATACAATTTGTGAGGCACCACCCCAAACGGGAAGGCAATAAGTTAGCACGGAACGGCAAAGGGCAAAATATACTAGTTTTAATGTTTCACAATCAGCAGAATTTCGTAGCTTCTTGAAAACATATATGAGTTTACGTATTCGGGCCGTGACTTTAACTATATGGGGGTGCCAGTTAAGATGCTGATCGATAAGTACTCCCAGGTACCGTACGCATGGGGATCTAGCAAGGACGAGGCAGCAACACTGTGTAATGGAACCACATGTGTGAGCTTGTATGGTCAGGGAATTTGGAGGACAAAGATTTGATCTAATGGCAAATGGAACATATATCGATTTCTCAACGTTTAAGGTAAGCATATTATCGGACAAACATTTCATCACAGAGGAGAGCGCAGCCTCGGCGTTTTGGTATACCTGGGTCCAGTCATTACCATCTATGACAAGGGCAGTATCATCCGCGTATGAATAGATCTTACAATTGTCATGAGATAGTTTGCAGAGATCATTTATATAAATGAGAAAGAGAGTAGGCCCTAGGATGCTACCTTGCGGAACGCCGTATGTGATTGGAAGCTCATCACTTTCATGTTGGCCGATTTTTACCTTTTGCGTACGGTTGCTGAGATAATCCGCGAACATTTTCAATGGGAGACCACGTATTCCGATATATTCCATTTTGTTCAATAAGGCTGGGGCAGAAACAGTGTCAAAAGCCTTAGACAAATCCAGGAAAATACCCAGGCACTTGCGCTTTCCATCCAACATCCTAGCTACGTGGTTAGACAGATCCAATACCGCGTCCTCGGCACTTACTCCATTTCTGAAACCGTATTGATTTTTGGCTAAAATATTATTTGCACATAGAAAGCTGGTTAGATTTTTGTTCAGTATACGTTCCAGGATCTTGGACATGGCTGTTAAAATCGAAATTGGACGGTAGTTGTTGACATCGTCTCTACGCCCAGACTTATGAATGGGGTGAACTACTGCTTTTTTAAACGCCGTCGGGAAGACACCCGATCCAATGCATAGATTACAGACGTGTGTAATAATTGGAATCAATACAGATCTCGAAGCCTTAATTAATTTTGATGGTATACAATCTATGCCAGTAGCGCAGCTTGTCCGAAGGCCTAAAATAATTGAGTCAACATCGTCTTCAGTTACCTCAAGGAGTGCCATTGAGCTACACGACTCTGAAACTACTACAGTTCTGGTCTCATTTGAGGGTGATTTAAATTTCGACGCCAAGCTGCTGCCTACATTAGCAAAGAAGTTATTGACGCGATTAAGCGAGGATTTAGGGCTATCTGACAAATGTAACAGATCAGAAGAGAGAGAGCACTGGGTTTGAAGATCTGAAATTTTTTTAATCACGTTCCAGGTAGCCTTAGTATTATTTTTTGCATTGTGGCACTGTTCTTTTTCATGTAAGCGTTTAAGTTTTCTCAGGAGTGAATTACAAAAATTGCGATATCGAGTGTAGGTGATTTTTAAGGTTACATTATTTTGTGACTTTTTGAGTTTGGCATGCATGCGGTCACGGTGCCTTATACAGCGAAGTAGCCCAGGTGTTATCCAGGGCTTCAAATTGCGTTCTCTTTTTGGAACTGAAAATTCGTTTGAGTTCTGTATGACAATGGAGGACAGATGACTTATTAACGTATCTGCAGCATCATTAGGATCGAAAATAGACAACAAAGGAGACCAGTCATGGGATTTGATGTCCTCAATAGCAGATTCGTAGTCTATTTTTGACTTAGTACGGTTACCATCCGAGTTCGCCCTTTTGGTGTCTAGATATAATAGAAGCGGTTCGTGGTCAGTTATGGATGATTCAATAACAAAAGTCGTGGCCGATTTATTTGTTTTGAGTAAAATGTGATCCAAACAATTTGCAAGACGTGTCGGAAACAGATGAGCTGGGAGAAGTCCGTTGGAGGCAGCACAGGTCAAATACTCATCCGAGTGACTATCAGTATTGTCGTTTTTAATATCGATGTTTATGTCGCCGATCAGAACCACTGTGGGAGAGGTTAATTTGAGTACGTTATCGAGACTGTCTATGAAGTTATTAATGTTTGTGAAAGAAGGTGGGCGATAGATGGCCACTATTGTAACATCTTCTATGCAACAGATGAGACAGTTTGCGTCATTAAAATATGGTTCCTTAACTTCAGCTTTAATAGAAGATTTGACGTATAAAGCACAGCCGTCGTTTTGATTGTACGTACTTCTTGTTGAGTATGATGTATAACCATCCAAGGTTGGGAGATGTGAAAGTTTGCTCAGCCAGCATTCAGTGAGCACAAGCACATCACACTGGAAACCCAATAATCGCATCAACACAGAAACTTCATTGAAATTTTTAGAAATGCTTCGAATGTTTAAATGTAATATTATTAATCCTTTTGTTGGGTCTTTTATAAACTGTGCACAGCTCTCAGGTTGACATTTGAGTGATGTAGAAACATGAAGCGCGTTTATTTCATTATTAATATTATTTAGATTAGCCATTGATAGTTATTATGATATGCAGGATAAAAAATGCTTGAAAGGTCGTTTTAATCAAAAGCAAAGAGATAAGTATTTCGCACTGTGTTTCAGAGATATGGACCAAAATATTTATGAACAATAATGTTTGATTTATTAGATTTTTACGGTATGTAGCAGTTCCACAGATATATATTGTATTCACGTGTATATTGATGGAATAGAGTATTTTGTAGTAGGGTATGCGGGTTTGTGTAAAAATAGATTTTGTGTGTTGTTGCTTTGTTGTATGTAAGGTGTACAGAGAGAATGTGGTTAAGAGTGTATTGGTTGGAGTAAGAGTTAATATTAATTTTATAAATCTAATTAAAAATAGACAAAGAAAAGATACGAGCCAAAAAGTACAAAAAATAGGAGCTTTATAAGATAGTCAAACGATGGGATCTTGATTCACCGGTGGACTAAGACATTTTTCTGAGCGAACAAGAATCTGTTTGTCTCCCTCTATTTTGCGCAGAAATATATTGCCATTTGAGATCCAGCAAAACTTGAAGGAATATTTATTAGCGTACTCTCTGGCTAGGTAGAACAACTTTTTGGTGCTCGCAGGAAGATGATCAGATATGTATACTGGTTGGCGTTCACCAGACAAACCCATGACTGTGGTGTTTAGTTTGTCATCTTTTCCTCTTCCTTTGTTGTACGCGCGCACGGCGGATAATAATGTCTGCTTAGTTTGCACACTAGTGAATTCCGCAATAATTGGCCGCGGGGAAGTTGAAGTAGCAGATTTATTTGGAAGGCGATAGATATCACGCAACTCCGTTTCATTTATTTGCACACCAACTGCTGCGCCCGCCCCACATACCGTTTTTATTAGAGTGGTGCTAGATTCAGCACCTGTTTGCGGGAAGTTACGCAATTCTATGGCAGAAGATCTCGACTTGTGCTGAAGATCTACTATTTTCTGTTCGAGAGATTCAATATAGTTCTGCTGTTCGCGTCGCTCTTTCCTCAATAATTCCACCTCCATCTTCAAATCTTCGAATTTTTTATTAAAGAAATCAATCGACTGAACGATACCGGCATTTGATTTACAGATTTCTGAGTTAGATGCCTGAATCTTGCTGTTTTGGGTTTTAATATCCCTTATATCCGAAGAGAGCTGAGCAATAAACTTTTTTTGGTCCGCCAGAAGTTCTGTGACTCGATCATCCTGCCCTTTCTTCCACTTTTCAAGTGCGTCTTGAGACTCTTCTGGTTCTTGCGAATCCGTATCAGCAATAGCGCCCTTTGGCGATTTACCATGCCGCGCACGCTTATTGCGATGTTTGTTGCCAAAGTCGCGGGCCGTGGCGATATCAGATTCCGGACGAGTTTGCGACTGGATTATATTGCTCGCCGGTGAACTAGGGGTATTAGGTGGTGTGCGTTGTATCTTAGACATGTCAACAACAAAACCAAATCAGCGAGTTGAAGACAGATTTAAATTTAACATAAAAAAATAACAAAAAAAAATGTACACAGTTAAACCGGTAAAAAAAAAAAGTATTACGCAATCTAGATCAATATAGCAACAAGCAGCGTTCGAGCGTAGCCGATAAAGTTCCCGTAGCGTTTTCGTAGCAACAGGGGCGCCTCGTAGCAGCGCGCGCTGGGAGCGTAGCAGCGGTGACGGTCACTCGTAGCAGATCGTTGATTTGAGTCGGGTACTAACAGTCTCGGTGGCTCAATACGTAAGCGGTCCGGTCACTCCTCACCTGGGCGGCGGTTCGAGTCCGGCGAATCACAGTCACTTTTTCAAATTCACTTAGGCACGACAACGACAATGTTATTTACGTCTCTTTCTAGGGCCTCCCAGTAGGAGTGGCCCTCAGGTAAGTTCAAGCAAGGTGCGACAAGGAATTGATTTAAACTACAATTAGCCAATCACACACTTCGAAGCACTGACAAGCGAACACACGTCCACTAGGTTCAACGACCAACGGAGGAATGATCATGGCGGTAAGTCCCCTCTTTGAGGCGTGGCTGGAAAGACCTCACGGCGTCCTTACCTTCCGCATGACGCAGGTCCTCACCGGACATGGTTCGTTCGGGAGGTTCCTGTTCCAAATTAAAGCGGAAGTGACGCCCGGGTGTCGCCATTGTGCGGAATGCCCGGAGGACACGGTGGAGCACACAGTCGAGGTGTACCCCGCTTGGGCGGAACATCGCCGTGCCCTCGTGGGAGCGATCGGCGGCGGAAAACTCTCGCGCCGGGCCTTGGTTGAGGCCATGGTCCGGAGCGAGGAGGAGTGGCAGGCGGTCGCCGACTTCTGCGAAGCAGTAATGCTCGCAAAGGAGGAGGCCGAACGCATCAGGCAACGGCGTTATCGCCGCCGCCGCCGGCGCCGGGATACTGATCCCGATTTCCGGCCACCGTAGGCGCGGGCTTGCGGACAGTAAGCAATGGGTAGCTCGCTGTCCGGCCGTCCGGTAACTGTCCGGACCAAGCCCAAGTCGTCGACGGCGCGCGCTGTTTCCGCGCGCCTCAAGGAGTTGTCAGCAACAGCAGGGGCCCAGCCGGGTCAAAGCCTACTGGGGCCAGGGTTATCCGAAAGGGCGCTCGAGCCCCGGTATGAAGGCTTGAAGGAACGGGATGGGTTTTTTAGTCATTAAGAGTCTGACACTATCTCCCGCTCCGCCCAAGAGCGGGGGTTGTCCTAGGATGATTTTTCCCATCGGAAAAAAAAAGCTCCATGTCATATTAATTTTGCATTGTCATCTGATTTATACATGCATGCAAAGCTTCAGCTCAATCAGTACCCGGGAAATGGATCGCATTAAATTTGCAAGATTTTGTTACAGACATACAAACATCGGGACAGGTGAAACTAAATAAAACCTTGTAAAAAAACTTTTTTCTTTTAAAATATCTGTCCAAAAACAGTTATGTTTAAGTTAGCGATTGATATTGTATTCATTTAAGTTTATTTTATTTATTAATAGTTTCTGCTAGCGGCTTCGCCCGCGAACATAAAATATAGCCTATGACTATACGAAATTATAACAGCTTATCACTCAGGAATAAAGCAGCTTTCTCTAGGTGAAAAAAAATTGCAATCAGACCAGTATTCACAGAGATTACCTCCTACAAACAAAAACATTAAAAACGAACTTTACCTCTTTATTATAATAGTGTATAGATTAAAATAGCTATGCCCGTGACTTTGTCCGTGTGACTGTCAAAAACTAAAAGCATCACTTAGTTATGAGAAAAACTTGAATATTTTTAAAAAAGGTGTAAAAGTTGACAACTAAGCAATAGTACTAAGTATTTGATAACCGTCTTGTGGTGATAACTTATTACATTTAGGATACAAAACTTGTGTTGGGTGTAACTTGATATCTCAATATGTCAAGATTTAAAAACATTTCCTTAGGATGTCCATAACTTGACAACTCACTTTGTCAATTTAAAATGAGAACGAAAGCAAAACTATTATGTGTTTAAGTTGAATTATCAAATAAAGAATATTAATTTGGTCACTGTGCATAAATTGATAAAATGACATATCAACAAAAACACGTCAAAATGAGAGATGTCAACATACAACCACAGTCGATTGCTTCAAAATTAAGATACATATGGACGTGTCAATTTTTTTCCTATAAATTCATAGCACGTAGAATCCATAGAGCCAATAAAAAAAAAAACATGCATGTCGACATGTCAATGTATTCACGCCAGCCACGGAATTAATGTGTGGTATATCATTCGATATAGTCAACTAGTTGTGGTGGGGCAGGGCCTAAGTAATATGTCAATATCAGGTTGTACACAATTTTAATATATAAAGTTATCTACATCAACTTATTTTGGTACAAATTGGAAATGTGTAAAACATTGTTTAGGTGATCGCCTATATGATTTGCCATGTAACAGATGTGAAGAATATAAAATTACATATTATCCATTTGAACACAAGTAGTTGCCAAATACATAGTTTAATATATTGAAATAGTTGAAATAGTTTTCGAGAAATTACACAAGAGGAAATCAACGAAATCAATGTAATCACTATCTAAATAAACTAATACTCTGAGTGTACTAAAGAATGTGTAGAAAGTTTCAATAGGAACCTATTTTGTTTACTATTATACGTGCCTTGCATATAGTACTTATAGGCATCAACGCTGTGTTCGCTCTAATTGAAACAAATAATAAATAGTACTGATAGTTGAATAAGCAAGGTAGAATAAAAACATGTTTATCAAAATATGGTTGGTAACTGTCGAAACTGTCGAGTCCAAATATTACCCTAATGCATCTTTGCTGTTGATTAAATGTTATTTTTTTTTTTTTTTGAAGTGATGTGGGTACCAAGGATTAGCTGAATCCCATTATTTTAGTTCTTGTCCAACTAGGGAACTAGTTTAAAATTTGTATTTGCTCTTGGTTTAAAGATACACACCATGTTCTGTGTACTTTCAAGGGAATTGACACACAAAATTTATTTTTTATTTTTAAATATACCTACACTGGTGAAAAGTTGTGACTGCAAGTCGGATAAAGTTTGAGTCTTTGAGATAAAAACTTAGCCTTAACCTACAATCGCTGACATAACACTGTCATGTCACGGTAGGCGTGCGTAGCTCTTTGCTGAGCTGACTCACTGTTCCGAGGCGTTTTGGTGTTCCGAGGGATTGAACATCAGTAATGTTTTAAAGGCATCGTTGGGACTACTAAAACGCTTTACTTCGGGTGACCAGCAGCCTTTATAAAATTCAAATTAAAACGTAAGTAGTGTACTTAATATAATTAGCGACCTGAACTGGAAACATCTGCTTTGGATTGTTCTCAAATCAAAGTTAAATAAAACTTAGTGAGACGCAACTTGACTTGGGAGTCGATGTTTCAAATGTTCCGTTTGTTTCTTGTGAGCCGATGTTCCAAATGATGCATATCACTGTTTCAGAGCATTTCAATGATTCGGATGCAAATGTCTGTCAAACAAACGTTTCATGAATTTTACCCAACTTGAATACTTACTTGTTTTTGGGGTTAGAGTTTGAAATTCCATAACTGTTATAGCTTCTGAACTTTATAAGACCAAATACATGGGACTGGTTTTGAATATGACTTTCGAAGTTAATTTTCAATAGGTACCTTCTGCGTAATAAATATTCGAATGAGGTTGCAATTCGTGCAAAGGCATCTGAGGACACGATTGCCAAGAATCAATGGTCTGACTTGGGCTTTAGTCCTGCAGAATATGCAAGAAATGTAATGTAAATTCTATTTAATGACTTCAGAGAGCACTGTCAAATTGTTTATCAGGTGTCTAATACCCATTACCACAAGCTCTACTTGGTTTGGGACTAGATGGCGTTGTGTAAAAGTTGTAGAATATAATATTATTGAATTACTAAATTTAGTGTACCAACTTAGAGGTCATGATTTTTAATGGATCTTCAAGCTATCGCTGCAAAATATAAATATTGGTCGAATTATAGCAAGTTGGTATTTTCATGGAAAAATCAAACGCACAGGTGCAGCACAAGTGTTGCTAAAGTTGGTAAGCCTTTTGTAGGCATTGTTTTTTTATAAATTTCTTATTAAGAGGGGTGGTTAGGAGTTATTGTGGATAAATATATAGCAAGAACTTGTTTACTAAGGATGAAAGATAATATTAACATCTTCATAATTATCATTTGTTCTATTAAACTATCTCATGAATGATAAGGTCATTAGAATATTTATTTAATACAGTATGTCCATGAATATTTTGATTACCAAAGGGTATTTTTAGAAAAGTGTACCTAAAAAATTTCCCACATCTAAAAGTATGTTAAAATGAAATAAGTGATTGACGTGAAACCTATTCTTGTGTTAAGAGAAACCAGTCTCTACTGTATTTGCCTTGAATATTTTAAAAGTGGCATGTGAATATTTTACGGCATAGTTCATAGTTGGTAATTTTTAATGAATGAAATAAAATGGAGACGAAACTATTTCATTGTTCGTGATCATACTGATCATGTATTTTGATTATTTATTGTATCGTTTGGAGTTTCAACAAAAACTAATTAGAGCCGAAAGATTAAATTAAATAATATATACCCTTACGTTTTAGTCGGGGCAGTGATTATAACTGATATCAAATTTAAACGTTCATTGTTGGTCAGTCATTGACCGAATTTCAATTTAGATGTCATAAATATTAGGTGAAAAGTAATCATTGATGTCATTGTGACATTCACTTGAAACTTATCATGTACCTGGCCTGAGTGGCCGGGTATTGGCCGAAAATAATTGTACAGAATAATTGAGGCGCCTGTTCAGGACAATTAAGGAGCCTGTTCAGGACAAACCAGGAACATATTGGCTTTAGCAGGCAATTGTTTATTTACTAATGTTTGTTTTTTATTTACAGCAGAACATTTGAGGAACCTGTCTGTTTACTTTAGAGACAGGACATTTGAAGAGCCTGTTTGTGTTTTTTTTTATAGAGACAGGACACTTTAGGGGCCTGTGTGTTACTAATGTTTATTTTTCATTGCAGGCAGGACATTTGAAGAGCCTGTTTGTTTTTATTAGAGACAGGACATGTTAAGGGCCTGTGTGTTACTAATGTTTATTTTTCATTACAGGCAGGACATTTGAGGAGCCTGTTTGTTTTTTTATTTAGAGACAGGACATTTTAAGGGCCTGTGTGTTACTAATGTTTATTTTTCATTACAGACAGGACATTTGAGGGGCCTGTTTGTTTTTTATTAGAGACAGGACATTTGAGGGGCCTGTATGTTTTTAATTAGAGACAGGACATTTGAGGGGCCTGTATGTTTTTAATTAGAGACAGGACATTTGAGGAGCCTGTATGTTTGTCATTAGAGGCAGGACATTAGAGGAGCCTGTATGTTTTTCATTAGAGGCAGGACATTTGAGGGACCTGTATGTTTTTCATTAGAGGCAGGACATTTGAGGGGCCTGTATGTTTTTCATTAGAGGCAGGACATTTTAGGGGCCTGTTTTTGAAAGATTGTATAATAAATAAGATAACGATTTGTAAGAATGAGCTGTCACTGATACATCTGCACTTTCAGGTGCCATTGTTTTGGGCACGCCACAATCATGGCGGTAAGTCCCTTCTTTGAGGCGTGGCTGGAAAGACCTCACGGCGTCCTTACCTTCCGCATGACGCAGGTCCTCACCGGACATGGTTCGTTCGGGAGTTTCCTGCACCGGATTCGTGCGGAAGTGACGCCCGGGTGTCGCCACTGTGCGAAATCCCCGGAGGACACGGTGGAGCACACAGTCGAGGTGTGCTCTGCTTGGACGGAGCATCGCCGTGCCCTCGTGGGGGCGATCGGCGGCGGAGACCTCTCGCGCCGGGCCTTGGTTGAGGCCATGGTCCGGAGCGAGGAGGAGTGGCAGGCGGCCGCCGACTTCTGCGAAGCAGTAATGCTCGCAAAGGAGGAGGCCGAACGCATCAGGCAACGGCGTTATCGCCGCCGTCGCCGCCGCCGGGATTCTGATCCCGATTTCCGGCCAACGTAGGCGCGGGCTTGCGGACGGTGAGCAATGGGTAGCTCACTGTCCGGCCGTCCGGTAACCGTCCGGACCAAGCCCAAGTCGTCGACGGCGCGCACTGTTCCCGCGCGCCTCAAGGAGTTGTCAGCAACAGCAGGGACCCAGCCGGGTCGAAGCCTACTGGGGCCAGGGTTATCCGAAAGGGCGCTCGAGCCCCGGTATGAAGGCTAGAAGGAACGGGGTGGGTCTTTTAGTCAGTAAGAGTCTGACACTATCTCCCGCTCCGCCCAAGAGCGGGGGATGTCAATGCATGATTTTTTCCCTTGTTTATATTTTATGAAACATGTTAAACAAATCATAATTGGTAGATTGACAATTGTTTAGTTTGGTTTTTTGTGTAACAATTGCATACTTGCATTATTATATAAGTTTTGTTTTGTATCAATATACGATTGCTGTTTTATTTGCTACATTCATTTTAATACCAATGTTTGGCTATGGGTAAAAATGTCTAAGCTAATATAAACGTTATTTCTTTCTCAAGTGCCATTGCTCATATTTTAAGAGACATGTTTTCTTTAGTTTTATTGCTACGTGTAACAATTTGTGTACAATTAATAAAGTTTTGTTCCCAGATACAACCAGCGGTGCACGACTGATCTAAGGTTTTAATTGCTACGTTTGTTTTAATATGATAATGTTTCTTTTCCAGGTACCATTACAATACATTTCTTTTTAAAGTTTTGTATAGATAATAATTGATAAATTAGTAATTGTTCAGTTTTGTTTCTTACAAGACATGTATAATTAAAATAAGTTTAGTGTCGTTCCTAGGTACAGCGACCATTGTATGAATAATCTAAATCTTTATTCACTTCTGTAATAGATATCTATGTCTAAGTACCCGTAGATAATATGTTAAATGTAATATTATATTCTTTCTTCGCTCATTATTTTGTGTGTAAAACCAATTTCTTATTAATTTATTTGGTTTCTCACATACGAGGTCAGTAGGATGTTATTGAGCATTCTACCCCACCTGATGCGACTTCGCTTCGCTTCGCTTGCTTGTCGCGGTGTGGTAGAATGCACAATAACATTTTTGTGAATGATATGTTCAAAACACTGGTTCAGCGCCTATTCCACTTTCAAAATCTAATTTATAAAATACTAACTATCTTTTATTGAAGGACGGCCATGGTGAGCAAACAAGCAATCGTTTAATTGTTCGGGTTAGCGACCATGACTTATAAATGTCTATGTAATACATTATTTGAATCATTATCAATATAACCCTTCTAAGCAGTCGTCATGAAATTTGTAAAACAACCGCAATCATTACATGTAAAAAAACTTTGTGTGAATTCTCAGGAGACTGGTTTTCGCCATGGAGAATTATTACCTAGCTCGATACGATGCATCATTTGCGGACCGTCAAATTGTGGAAAAACTAATTTATTAATTGGTCTTCTTATACATGAGAATGGTTTAAGATTTCAAAATGTGTATGTTTATTCGAAAACCTTGCAACAACCAAAGTACGTTTTTTTGGAAAAAGTGTTACAACAAGTACCAGGCATTTCATTTCAGAAATATTGTGAAAATGAGCAAGTACTGAGTGTTCAGGACGCAAAACCGAATTCTGTAATTGTATTTGATGATGTTGCTTGTGAAATAACATGCAGGATTATTTTGCTATGGGTAGATACAAGTTCATCGATTGTTTTTATCTACATCAGACTTACAGCAAAATCCCTAAGCAGTTAGTACGAGATAACGCTAACCTAATCGTTCTTTTTAAACAAGATGAAAGAAATATGAGACATGTTTATGAAGAACACGTCAACACTGACATGACATGGGTTGAATTTCGTGAAATGTGTTCAAAAATATGGAGTATTCCTTTCAGTTATGTTGTAATTAATAAAGATTGTTCCAAAAACCAAGGATGTTATAGAAGTAAGTTTGACACGTTTGTATTCTTTGACTAAGGGCACAAATACATATATATAAGACTGTTACCTGCCTGAAATTATTATTTGCCTTGCGACGCTGATTCAATTACGACAAACTTTACCAATATGGAAAAATCATTAAAACGACAAATTGTTGACGCAGCAGAAGCTGTAAAGGTAAAAGTACGTAAAATGAGAGATGCTGAGATTAATAATAAACAAGCACTGGAGTCAGTTTTCAAACCTGTAACAGAGCCTCTCAACTTAATTGCTAATGCTAATAAGCAAACTCCTCTCCTGCAAGCTAATGATGATTTTGCTGATGTTCCGTTTATTAACAAAACTTTGCAGAAAGAAAGAACTGATAGTACAGGAAGTAATGATAATAACTGTGATGAGGTCGATAAATATGAATCCGATGCCAACAGCGACTCTTCCTATGAATCAGTAGTTGAAAGTAATCAAGATTGTGATACGTCATCTTGGTCAGTATCTTCGGAAGCGTTAGTAGATATTCCATTTGGGGTTAGAGCAGAACGTGGGAAACTGATGTTAGGTTCTGCTTGCATAACGGTCAACGATCAGTTCATCACTGTAGCTGGACGTAAATATCGTAATACGCCTGGTTTAAAACAGTTGCTGCTCAAGAAAGATGTAAACTTAAACTTGGTTACAGATAGTGATATGCAAAATTATAAGTCAATGTTACTTGATACAAATGCACATCGTCGAGACTATGAACCAAGTAAACCAATAAAAAGTAATAAAGGACAAAAATATTTGCAAGTTATTAAACCTCTTTTTAAACTGAAGAATGCAGTTCACGGAAAGGGGTAGACCCGTTACTAAAAAGGTGGAGAAAAAACGTAGATTTAGTATACTGGGACGATCCTAATGAATTAGTAGAAAGGTTGAAATTGTTAATTGCATCTAGAGATGCTGGCAACACAGGATTAGATAATGAAATTATATCTATCATTGAAGAATTGCGTGAAAGTAAAGTTATAAATAAATAAATATTTTAAAACTTGTTTATTTTACTATCAGCCTCTCGATACAATACACCTGAAACATGAATGTAGACAAATTTGGTCACTACATCCATAAAAGAATGCGTTTGTCAGAGTTATTTGAGTTTAATGAGAATGCATTGCTAAAATCAGAAAACGGAGATTTCGATTTAAAAACATCAAGACTGAGAGGAGTTAGATCTCCAGTAGAAGCAGATGATGCTGTGAACAAGGATTATGTAGATCGATTGAATGCTGCCACATTAAGAGAAGTAAATAATTTGATTAGTAAATTGCGTTCTCAAATCATAAAAGATGCAAAGGGTGCAGTTCAAGCTACTTTAAAAGCAAATATACCTGAGGTTTTAACTCATTTTATGAGCATAATAGCTACTCTTAAAAGTGAATGTTCTGTAGGGTGGGATAACTTGTCAAATCAGTTTCTGAAAGACTACAAAGATATTCTTGTGCCACACTTAACCTACATCTTCAATAAGTGTCTGCAAAATGGTTGCTTTCCCAGAGACCTTAAAAAATCCCAGATACTGCCAATTCACAAGGGGGGGGCCAGAGACCGTATCGAGAACTTTCGACCTATTTCGATCCTGCCTTCACTTTCTAAAATTCTGGAAAAAATTGTTAACAGACGCTTAGTAAATTTTCTAGAAAGAAATAATATTTTGTCGGATAACCAGTTTGGTTTTCGACGTGGTAAATCCACAGATGATGCAGTCAGCAATTTGACAAATTACATAACCACTAATCTTGATATGGGAAATAAATGTGTTACAATATTTCTAGATCTAGCTAAGGCATTCGACACGGTCTCCATTCCCATACTTGTTCAAAAATTGGAAAGGATTGGGATTAGGGGTAAACAACTTAGCCTACTGTCTGATTATCTATCAGACAGGACTCAAAGTGTCAGGGTGGGACCGCACATTAGTACTGAACTTCCAGTGAATTTCGGCGTGCCACAGGGTAGCATTCTTGGTCCTACTCTTTTTCTCGTCTATATTAACGATCTCTTTTCTTTGAGCTCATATCATGGTAAAATAATCTCATATGCAGATGACACTGCCCTCATTTTCGTTGCTAAAACATGGAATGAGACTTATCAGCTAGCCCAAAAGGGTTTTGATTTAGTGCGGTCGTGGCTTTATGATAATGTACTTACCTTGAATGTTGAGAAAACTAAATACCTGGCTTTCTCTCTGCGCGCTTCTTCACAAATTAATTTAAAGTTAATTGCACATAACTGTTCCCCTGATTCTTCGTTTAATTCAAAATGCTCATGTAACCCACTGGAACGTGTAAAAACAATTAAATACTTAGGTATAATAATTGATGAAAACTTTAGCTTTAAATCCCACATTCAAATACTGAGTAAAAGGATCCGTAAGCTAACCTATACTTTTAAGACACTGAGGCAAGTGGTCACCCCAATAGTTTTAAAGCAAATTTACTATGCACTCTGTCAGTCTCTGATTACATATTGCATTTCAACTTGGGGTGGTGCACCGAAAACTACGTTAAAGCAACTTGAGATATCACAAAGAACAATATTAAAACTTAGCACTTTTAAACACTTCCGTTACCCTACATCACTTCTTTATGAATATTGCGAGGTCCTATCAGTACGCCAACTATTTGTCGCTAGCATTATTCTCAAACAACATGCTTCTTTGCAGTATACTCACAATATGGTATCCAGGCGCAGAGGTTTACCTGTTTGTAAAAGGCTGCCGCACTTAAAAACAGCTTTTATTCGCAGATTTTTTCCTTTTCTGGGTCCATTTTTATATGACCAAGTTAATAAAACCCTACAGATCTACTCTTTGAATAGATTAACCCTAAAAAAAACTTTAACTCAATGGCTTTGGAAGTTGTCGTATGATCAAACTGAGGATTTACTGACCACATTGAGATAATGATTTTACTTATTATAATAATTATTGCTACGAAACTGAAAGTGAATAGTTAGTAATAGTTAGTAATTTTAAACCTACACACCCTCTAACACACATACATTCACAATTTCACTTTATACACCCAGAGGACATTTACCATTTACCATTTATTTTATTATTATTACTGTTTTTTTCTGTTTAAATTATTTTGTTTCATTATTTAATTTTTTTTCAAATATCTTGTGTTCGTACTTGCACCCAGCTCCAGGGTTTGAGGCACTGCGTGCCGAAATACAGGCACCTAGCCTAGTTCGGCAGCAGATGCAAAATTAAGCACAATTGTGACTGTTTTAGTTTTAATCTTAAATTGTTTATAGACAAATTGTGTAAACATGTATTTTTCTGGTGTAATAAACTATTATTATTATTATTATTATAATTATTATTTGCAAGATAAGATTCATACTAAAGCAGAGGTAGACACATTACTTCAAAAAACTCCGTAATGGTAAAACAGCAAATTGTAAATGAAATCCACAAAGCGGCACGAAGAAACTTTCCACGGCGTTCTGTTATTCTGAAAGGAGTTCACGATTTATGGCAAGCAGACTTGATGGATATGCAAAACCTGAAAAAGTTCAATAAAGACTATAAATTCATCTTAGTGGTAATTGACTGCTTCTCAAAATATGCCTGGGCTGAACCGTTAAAGTCAAAAAATAAATTTGATGTTACTCGTGCTTTCGAACATATACTGCTTAGTAGTCGTAATAATCCTATAAACTTACAAACTGATAAAGGGACTGAATTTTATAACATCACGTTTCAAAAGCTTATGAAAAAGCATAACATTAACTATTATTCCTCGTTGTCTACTAAAAAAGCATCAATTGTAGAGAGAGTAATTAGAACTTTAAAAAATAAATTGTATAAATATTTTAGTCTCAATGGAAACTATAAGTGGTAAGGTCAACCATTGGTAGCTACAATGCAGAGATATAACAACACAAAACATCGCACTATTCAATTTAAACCGGCTGATGTGAATAAATGTAATGAACAAGTAATTAAAGAAAATATAAACAAAATGAACAAACATACTTTAGTTCAGTGGAGACCTAAATTTAAAGTTGGTGACTGTGTTCGTATAAGCAAATACAAACATAATTTTGAGAAAGGTTACACTCCTAATTGGTCAACAGAATTATTTACTATAAAAAAGGTGAATAAATCCTTACCAGTGACGTATCACATAGAAGATCAAAGAAAACAAAATATATTAGGAGCTTTCTACGAACAAGAACTACTAAGATCTAATTATCCTGACGTTTATTTAATAGAAAAGGTTTTGAAAAAGAAAGGAAATAAATTGTATGTTAAATGGTTAGGTCTAAACAGTGCAGAAAACAGCTGGATTGAGAAAGCTGAAATAGTGAACTAAGATATTATATAACTATTTCTCATTTGAAATCCTATCATTATAATTTGAGTAATGCAAGGAGGCGGACTAGTTAACAACATAATTAATAATTTACCATTCGAAGTTCATTTGCCGGGATATAATTATTGCGGACCAGGAACTAAACTTTACAAACGTTTAGCACGAGGTGATCGAGGTGTGAATAAGTTAGACGAAGCTTGCATGCAACACGATATTGCATATACAAACCATACAGACTTATCTAATCGTCACAAAGCCGATTTACAACTGCTTAACATGGCTAAACAAAGACTTAAATCAAAAGATGCAGGAAAAGGCGAAAAACTAAGCTCTTGGCTAGTGAGCAAAGTTATGAAAGCAAAACTAAAGTCTGGATCTGGCATTAAAACATTTAAAACCTTAGTTTCAAAAATAAAATCAAAAATTAAGAAACTTAAACACAAGGATAATAAAACTTTAATAAAAGCAGCTTACTTATCCGCAAAAAAGTTATTTCCAAACATTCACCATCGAATTCGAGTACCCAGAGTAATACCCTTACCAAAGAGTGGTGGAGTTCTACCTTTAATTCCAATTTTCGCTGGTTTATCAGCTTTAGGGACTTTAGCTGGTGGTGCAGCTGGAATTGCAAAAACCGTTAATGATTATAAAGCAAGCAAGCAAAATTTACAAGAAACAGAACGACATAATAGAGCTATGGAGGCTTTAGTGTTGGGCAAGGGTTTATACATTAAACCATATAAAAGTGGTAAAGGATTATTTATAACAACTTCAAAAAACTGAAAAATAAGCTACCTAATCGCCCTCTAACTGATGTAGACATCCAAAAGTATTCAAGAGACATCCCATATTTTCGCGGGGTCTACATGAAAGATCGACTACCTCGAAAACCGAAACACATTGAATGTGGTATCGTTAACTTAGACGATTCCAGGAATGAAGGAACGCATTGGGTATCTTATACTAAAGTATACAATCACTTTGAATACTTTGATAGCTATGGAAATCTAAAACCTCCGATGGAATTAATGCAATATTTAAAAAATTGTAGTGTTTTTTATAACTACACAAGATATCAAAAATACAACGCAGTTAATTGTGGTCATTTATGTTTAAACTATTTGTGGACTTTTTGGAATAAAAATATAATATAAAATATATGATTCTCTTTCATTTCAATCATTTGCAAGATGTCCCTCACTTTGGCGATTACTGGAGACTCATCAGTGTTAACTACATACTATCCCAATACGTTGCAATTAGATGGAGAGTATGAGTGTGCTTTATTGCACTTTTCTACATTTAATTCTATTCCAAACATTGATAAAAGTAATAATAAGTTTTATTATGGCTCTAATGAAGTTATTGAAATACCGGAAGGTACTTATGAATTGCAAGATATCAGCGATTACTTAAAATCAGAAATAAAAAATGCAGAGATCAAACTACGGTGCAATAATAATACTTTAAAAACTACAATATTTTGTACAAAAGACATTAATTTTATCAAAGAAGACTCTTTTAGAAGACTATTAGGATTTAACAAACAAATCTTGAAGGCAAATAAATGGCATGTGTCACCGTCTCCAGTCAACATTCTACCTACGACCGTAGTCAGGGTTGAATGTGATATTGTAAGCGGTTCACATATAAACGGTGAACCAAGTCATATTATTCACGAATTTGCACTTAATGTGCCACCTGGATATAGGATTATAGAAATTCCAAAAAACGCTATATATTTTCCAATCAACCAAAACAACATAAGCTGCATACATATCAGGCTGCTAGATATAAACAATCGATTAATCAATTTACGTGGTGAAGAAGTGCAAGTATATCTGCATCTTAGAAGAAAAAATGATCGATTACAATAAAAATGTGCCTCAACAAGTAAAGAATATCAGTTCTGCTCGAGCTACCTATCAAATAAGACCTCTCTCTAAAAAGAAAACAAAATTAACTAAAGACAATAAAGCATTCCTTAGAGCCATCGGATTGTTAAAATGAATATCTTAGACGTTTTATCCGCACCAATTTATGATAATACTATAGAAGGTATCGAATTTCATTCTTACAAGCCATATGTAACAAGTTTTAACAGGAACGATGAAATTCGCATACCTATCAACCAACAAGACTTGTACATATTACCATCAGCTAGCACTCTATATTTGGAAGGAACTGTTATTGTTACCAAAAAAGATACGAAAGACAGAGCTACTAGTGTCAATTTCACGAACAATGCTCTACTCTATTTGTTCCAAGATATAAGGTATGAGCTAAATGGAGTGGAAATTGATAAAATAAAAAATGCAGGTATAACAACAACCATGAAATCACTAATTTCAATGAATGAAAGTGAATCCAAAATGTCTAATGCCTGGGGATGGAATATTGATGGTGTAAAAAATATCGATGGAGGAAGATTTTCTGCTTCTATACCACTTCGTAACATCCTCGGTTTTGCTGAGGATTTTAATAAAGTCGTGATAAATAGTAGACATGAACTGATATTGTTACGAAGTAGCACTAATTTGAACGCAGTAAAACTTAATACTGGCGAAGTAGTAGATGATGTTCAGATCAACAAAATCATATGGCGCGTACCTCATGTTAAAGTATCTGACAAAGAAAAAATTGGTTTGTTAAAATTATTAGAAAAAGATCGCCCACTTCAAATGATATACAGAAATTGGGATCTGTACGAATACCCAGCTTTGCCTAAAACTACAAAACATACCTGGTCCATCAAAACTTCATCGCAGATAGAAAAACCAAGATATGTTATTATTGGTCTACAGACAAAAAGAAAAAACAATGCAAGTTCTGACATGTCTCAATTCGATCACTGCCATATTCGAGACGTTAGAGTTTATCTAAATTCAACTTATTTTCCATATGAGAACTTAAATGTGAGTTTTTCTAATAACAGAATTGCTTTATTATACGAACAATATACCAGATTTCAACAGTCGTATTACGGACGTCGCTCGGAGCCCATACTAAGCGAGAAACAATTTAGAGATATAGCGCCGCTGTTTGTAGTCGATTGCTCTAGACAAGCGGATAACCTAAAGACAGGTCCGGTTGTGGATGTGAGAGTAGAAATTGAGAGTGATTCAGAGATACCAGATCAAACTTCAGCATACTGTCTCATTCTGAACGACTGCATTGTTGAATATCGACCACTAAGTAATATTGTTAAGAAGATATCATGAAAGCGGATACCCTTATAGTGGAATTGCAAGGATTTAAAGATTATGTAAATAATTTCATCGTCAAAGAATTGGCTATTGTGAGTCAGGATCATACACAGACGTTCTTGGTAAAACCACCATATTCATTTCATTACTCAACACCAGAAGAAAAAAAGCAGGTGAGGTGGTTAGAAAGAAATCGAGGAATTTACTGGAGTGAAGGCTACATAGACTACAAAGAGTTTCATCGCGTTATTTTACCCTATTTAGAAAACAAAAAAATTATTACAAAGGGTTTGGAAAAGATAAAATGGATTAAAGAGTTATGTGCAAACTGTGAAGTGATTGATATAGGTGACAAAGGATGTCCTAATTTTGTGACATTAAAACAAAAGTTCTGTAAAAATAAAACTGATTTTAATTGTGTGCACCATAAAAATAATTGTGCATTAAATAATGCAGTGTGTATTAGAAAATGGTATGATGATAATAATATGTCTGTGTTTAATATGTTTTAATTTTAATATGTTCAATTAATAAAAATCTAAATGTACCTACTTTTTGTTTTATTTAAATGTATTTAGGACAACTACACAACAAACTTTATATTAGCTCTGCCGGTCGACTGTTCAACTTACTTATTCAGTTGGTTCGAAAAAACAGCCTGTCTGTTGGCTTACTTATTAAGGCGGTATGGCGACGGTCGTTTTAAATGTTATAATTGTTGATGAAAACTATATTTATTTCGTTTATACTTGGTCAGAATGTAAGAATATAGAACGAGACAGGCATAGAACGTCACATGCTAGACATCTGTCAACAATTTTCAATAGAATGTCAAGTGTCTTGAGACGCCCCGCGCGGCCCCGCGCCTACGTCAGTGCTCGTTCGAATTTCAAATGTTAAAGTGTAAACAAAGTGTGAGTGTTTATAAAAAAGGATTGTAAACAATATAACAGTAAGTAATCAACAGTTTTTAAGTGTTACATTGTGTGTGTGTTATAGATTTTAGTCAGGATCTGTTATTTTGTCAGCCGTAGTCGAAAATTTCACGCGACTGGTCTGCACGTTTCGACGTGTTGTGTGTGATAATTACGCTACAGATGGCAAAATGTCGTTAGAAACATGATTTAGATACGTTCCTACGTTTGCACAAAACATTTCACTAGTGAAATTCGTTTTATTTTACGTAAAATAAAGAAGCACTTACAACATTCTAGAACTACCCGTCTTAATTTATTATTTCGAAGTTCACTTTACCTTAAACAAAGAAACATATTATTGAGTATTACATTAACATTTAAATTATGATAGCATTTTTATTTAACGTGCCGTAAAAAACATTTGATTTGCTTTCAAACAAAGATATAGCTTCCGGTAACAAAAAATATTAAAAATGTTCGGAGAGAAAATGAAGCCTCCGTCATGTAATTTGGATTTACGTGGGGAAAAACCGAAGCCAATAAACTGCTATGCAATTTGTCAGATGTTATATTAAGACTTGATTTAAATCTGTGGATTGACTTTTTTTATGGTAGGGAAAATCATCTAATAACAACCCAGCGGGGGTTGTTATTAGATGATTTTGGGCGGAGTGAGAGATGGAGATAGTGTCAGACCCTTACTGAGTAAAAACCCATCCCCTTCCTTCGTGCCTTTCAGATTTTCCCTACCATAAAGTCAATCCACAGATATAAATCAAGTCTTAATATAACATCTGACAAATTGCATAGCAGTTTATTGGCTTCGGTTTTTCCCCACGTAAATCCAAATTACATGACGGAGGCTTCATTTTCTCTCCGAACATTTTTAATATTTTTTGTTACTGGAAGCTATATCTTTGTTTGAAAACAAATCAAATGTTTTTTTACGGCACGTTAAATAAAAATGCTATCATAATTTAAATGCTAATGTAATACTCAATAATATGTTTCTTTGTTTAAGGTAAAGTGAACTTCGAAATAATAAATTAAGACGGGTAGTTCTAGAATGTTGTAAGTGCTTCTTTATTTCACACATAGAGAAATGCTATGCTATTTAATTATAAATATAATCAAATTTACTGTTTAATTATTTTCTTTACATTATTTTTTATTGAATTACTAAGATGAACGCATGGAAATAGCACTAATGCAATTGAATCGATGTCTGTCAAAATTGTATGAGCGAGAAAGTAAAGACAATTATTTTGGATCGGCGGTGTAAGAAAAGGTGCTTTCGATGCAAATTGCTATCGATAAAAGATTATTTAGTTCAAGCGTGTTCCGGCGAACCATGACATCGGCAAATCTTGGTATCGGCCAACCATTCATTCGATGTTGCGTTATTCGGCGAAACGTGCTGTCGCTAAATAATGGTATCGACTTATAGTTTTCTCGTATTACCGTTCGTCGGTGAACCATGCTTTCTGTAGACAGTTATATCGTTCAAGGGTAATTCGATATACCGTACGGGACTCAATTTCGTGATAGTAACCGTTCCGCGTTAGTATAAAACGGTAATGCCATGTGCCAAGCACAAAAAAAAAATCTTGATGATCAAATACGTAATAATTATGATACTTACAATTCAACATTTTGTAATGTACGAACATTTGTTTCGTCCGAACTTATTTCTAAATCTATCGGAGGTATTTGGGTCCTGTAACAATCACAAATGGCTGGTATAGGAAATAATAATACTGGAAAAAGACACACAACAAAAACACACACAACAACACACATAACAAAAATATGTGGACATATAACAAAATATTATTTTTGTTTATCATTTCGATAGGGAACCCTAAAATTGTGCAATAAAAAAAGAAGACGAAATCGTAAATAAAATCATAATTGCGTATGTAACAATGAATAATTATATAGCTACGTAATATTATTATTATTATTCACCTACGTTTATTATAGAAATACAGGTGCGGGTACGCGTGGCTACAGCTGTACTTTCCAGTATAAGCTGACCTCTCATTGTGCGAAATGCCCATACAATGCGAGGTCGGCTTATACTGGAAATATATTGTTTTTTTTTTTTAGGTAATTATAAAGCTGTGTGTTCTAATATCAGATCAGTTACAAGCATAAATAGGTAGCAGATACTCACGAATTTTCTGGAACATTCGAGTATGCGCAGTGGGTTCATATTTTATGTAGGCACCTAGCACGGCACGTCCGATTGTGTGTGAAGCAAGCAATATTTTGGTTTCTTGCAGCTAGTGTAGGTACTTACCGTACATACTTATACTTTGTTATAACTTCTAAGCGCTCAGCGGCTGCAGTACGGGTCGCGGGTTCGATTACCGCACAGAACATTTATTAGGTATTATGTTATGGGCGTTATGGCCTACAAATAGTTGTGAAGACTTGATTTTGTAATTGCACCGTCTTTTTCAGGAGCAATCGGAGAAATAGGTTTTGGAGTTATAAAAATATAAAACTTATATTTTGTTGCGTCAAAACAAAAACAACCCCATTTAGATAATTATGTTTTTTTATAAGAGTTGCCGTATACTGATTTCTCCTGGAACGTAGATGATGCGGTTACAAATACAAGTCTTCGCAACTATTTGTAGGCCATCACATAATAACATATGTTCCGTGCTGGGAATCGAACACGCGACACGTACTGCAGTCGCCAAGCGCTTAGAAAGAAACTGCTCCAAATGTGTATACCTACTACATATTTACCTCCATGTTTGTAATCACTAATAATGTAAATAGATAGGTCGGTAGATACTTACTTCATTTCGATCATATACTTGCCTGTTTCTTTACGCCAACCCCGTCGCTTCTTATTTTTATTTCGGTTATTTCCCATTACGCAAACACTAAAAAGTCACGCAATTCAATATTTTTATTTTACGTCGTTCTGTTGCGTAATGTGCCCTGAGCGCAAAATTACACAACCCTCCCGTACGGAAGCCGGAGCAGGACTGAGCACGGGTGGCGCGCGGCAGGGAACCAACTTGAATATGGCTGATATTTTATGTTATTTATTTTGGGAGGAAATTCAAAAAAATAAATAACGTAAGACCTGCTTTATAGTTAGTTCAGTAAGTATAAAAAGTTTCGTGATCTAATTTGAAGTATTTTATGATTGCCAGCGGTTTATTGTTCAGTTTAGACGTAACTTTGGGATTTTTTTCTATCGAGAAAATTTTATGGAATCGTGTTTTCGCCAAACGTAGGACTTAACATTAATCCTCAACTTTACCATATATTTATTTCAAAATTAATGCTGCAGTATTTTCGGCGTATCAGAGTATTTTGCTAAGCCATTTGAGGTAGTATAGGCTCTTAAAGTGCGATAACCGAAGTACACGCGGACGAAGTCGCGGGTGGACAGCTAGTTTATCTATAATATGTATATATTTAGAAATATATAAGTATGTTTATCAGTTGTCTATAGAAAGCGCCTAAATAACCATGGAATAATGTACATTGACGTTTCCCAATATCTCTGCGTAGGTACCCGAAAAACAAAAAATTAACTGCTTTTCATTACTAGATCATGTAAAGGATCACGATACATGTCGATTCAAGACAGCTTTATGTCTTTATTTCCATTTTTAGGGTTCCGTAGTCAACTAGGAACCCTTATAGTTTCGCCATGTCTGTCTGTCCGTCTGTCTGTCTGTCCGTCCTCGCTTAATCTCTGTGACCGTTAGCACTAGAAAGCTGAAATTTGGTACCAATATGTATATCAATCACGCCGACAAAGTGGTAAAATAAAAATTGGAAAAAAATGTTTTATTAGGGTAGCCCCCCTATATGTAAAGTGGGAAGTGATTTTTTTTTAAATTTCAACCCTAACGTATGATATATCGTTGGATAGGTATTTAAAAATGAATAGGGGTTTACTAAAATCATTTTTTGATAATGTCAATAATTTCGGAAATAATCGCTCCAAAAGTAAAAAACAATGTGTGTCCCCCCTCTAACTTTTGAACCATAAGTTTAGAAAATATGAAAAAAATCTTAAAAGTAGAACTTTATAAGGACTTTCTAAGAAAATCATTTAGAACTTGATGGAAAGAACAGTTTTTGTACAAAAAGACAAAAAGGTTCTACAAAATAATTTCTGGACTAAGTTTGTAGTATAATCGTATATGCAAGCATTTTTTAAATTCATAAGTGGGTACACTTATTGTCGTCACAATAAGATACCTACGACGTCCGTCGACGGGAAACTACGGAACCCTACACTGAGCGTGGCCCGACACGCTCTTGGCCGGTTTTTTTTAAATTAAGAATGTCAACAAATGTCGGAGGGTCATTGACCGTTATACCAGGGTTATCTGACCCCTACCTTAGTACTGCTACCTAAATCTGCTATTTTTATTAAGACGTCATTCCAACACGATCACATTGTCATTTTGCTAAAAGTTCGTAATCTGCTAATTCATAATGATCGATCATTGTTCAGTCAGTGGTATCGTAATAGAGTTGTGGTAGAATGATAATATCGAGCATATTAAAACCAATAATTGCACAATATCGTTCTAATGGTAGAACACTGATCAAATAAACTGTCAAAGTTTTAGCAGATTACCGCTCATGACAAATATTCATTTGTCAATATGTACGAGATTACTATTATATGCCACTTCTTTCAATGGAGTGTCAGTGTTTGACCATTGGAAAGTCATAATGACGCCATTATATTAGTAGATTACCAAACTTGTCAAAATCGACAATTATGACATCAATGATAGACCATTCTGACACTAATAACTACTGTAATAGCAGACTTGAGGCCCTGCTTAGCTTCGGGCTAGACGGGGTTGTGTGATAGTTGTGGAATTTATTATTATTACTATTTACATGTTTATAAACGCACCCACAATACGAAAAGAATTCCTAGTGTGGGACATTTTTCTTTGTTATATAAATAAAACCCCCAAAGGTTGACTGGTAGAGAATGCCTTGTTGCATTAAGTCCGCCTATGTACCACTACTGTACACGAAGTTAAATAATATAATAAACTAGCTTTTGCCCGCAGCTTCGCCCGCGTACATAAAATATAGCCTATGTCACTCATAAATAAAGCAGCGTTCTATCGATAAAAGAATTTTAGCAATCGGACCAGTACTTCCAGAGATTACCTAATAAACAAAAACAAAAAAACAAACTTTACCTCTTTATTATTTTAGTGTAGATAAATTAAACTTTTTAGTTCAGTTTTATCGGAAAGATAGCGGGGCAAGGCGGGGTAAAGGGGGGGGGGGGGGGTATGAAAGGTAGGCGTGGGTTTCAGGCATAGGCGTGGTACAGTGGTCCGATATAATCGATACATGATGCGCAGACAGGGGCGGAGAGCCACTGCGCATCGCATTGCAGATAACAGATATAATATATACCTGTTAATATATGTAGTATCGTTTGGCTTTTGGAAAACTGTTTCTATTTACTTAATGAATTTTTAAATCGAAAATATTGATATTGCATAAGTAATAAATATTGACATTGTATTAGTAATAAATATTGACATTGTATTAAGAATAAAATCACAGACACAATAGAAAGACAATAGGTGCGCGAACGCCGGCGTTCGCTTGGGGTTTAATGAATCTTCTTTCTATAATATAAAAATGAATCGCAAAATGTGTTGGTAAGCGCATAACTCAACAACGCCTGGACCGATTTCGCTATTTTTTTTTTTGTTGTGTTCGTTATTATGAGGAGAAGGTTCTTATGGAAAAAAAAAATGAAAATTAGGGTAGTGTAGGGTAGAGTAGGGTAGTGTAGGGTAGTGTAGGGTAGAGTAAGGTAGAGGAGGGTAGAGTAGAGTAGGGTAGGGTAGAGTAGGGTAGAGTAAGGTAGAGGAGGGTAGGGTAGAGTAGGGTAGAGTAGGGTAGAGTAGGGTAGAGTAAGGTAGAGGAGGGTAGAGTAGGGTAGAGTAAGGTAGAGGAGGGTAGAGTAGGGTAGAGTAGGGTAGAGTAGAGTAGGGTAGGGTAGAGTAGGGTAGAGGAGGGTATAGTAGGGTAGAGTAAGGTAGAGGAGGGTAGAGTAGGGTAGAGTAGAGTAGGGTAGGGTAGAGTAGGGTAGAGTAGGGTAGAGTAAGGTAGAGGAGGGTAGAGTAGGGTAGAGTAAGGTAGAGGAGGGTAGAGTAGGGTAGAGTAGAGTAGGGTAGGGTAGAGTAGGGTAAAGTAGGGTAGAGTAGGGTAGAGAAGAGTAGAGTAGGGTAGGGTAGAGTAGGGTATAGTAGGGTAGAGTAGGGTATAGTAGGCTGAAGTAGGGAAGAGCGGGAGCGAAGCCGCGCGGGCACAGCTAGTTAATAATAAATATTGACATTTTTAGAATATTTTTTTACATTATTATAATATAGTTGGATGACTTTTATTGCATATTGACATTATATAAAATAGTTTAACATTGAACAACATCTCGTTTTTTAATTATGTAGGTACGCATAAAAACGTGGTCCATAAAGTTATATAAGTATATTAATTTTATTTAATTTTTTTGTTTGTTTAATTTTAAATCTTATTTAATTTTCCAAATGTACAAAATCGATGTAGGTTACTTTTATACATTAAAATTGTGTGTTGCTTGATAAATTACGTAGGCTTTGTTTCATCGCAATTGGTTGACTATATCGAAAGATATACTACTTACATTCATCGACTGTTAGGCGGTATGAAGTTTGCCGGGTCAACTAGTCTTGTAATATAATCATTGTAATTGTAATCATTGTAACTATTTTATGTTGTATTCGGCGGGATGTACCGGGTTTTTTTACGAATTATATATTTATTTAAATTTCGTGTACAGTAGTGGTACATAGGTGGACTTAATGCAACAATAAGGCATTCTCTGCCAGTCAACCTTTGGGTTAAAAAAGAGAACACTGTGGTAGGTTTGCACATTAAAAGATTACAATGTGCTGTGGCCTAATGCGGTAATAATAATAAATAAAAAGCTTATTATTTTGTTTTTTATTTATTTTATTTGCACTCATGTTGTGAATAGTTGTTAAGTAGGTGTAGTGTATGTGAGTAAAAGAGAGGGAAGCATTATGTCATCTCTGGCGCACGTGCGAGCGTACACAGCTCAGTCGGCTGTGAGCGGTGTGAGTGAGAGGGCACGCGCGGCTAAGAGCCGACAATATTGAAGGATAGTACATTTTGGCGACGAGGATCAATTATTGTGAGTAATAATTATAATAAATAATGTTATTTAAAAAAAAAAAAAAAAAAAAAAAACTTGTCCCTGAACTACGGGGCCAGGTTCGATTCCAGGTCCGATTAGCATTGAACATCCTTAAAATACTAAGTTGCATGATTCCGTTTAAACTTCGTTTACTATCTATGTCTGATTGTCTATTATTTTATCAGGTAAATATATTATTTTGGAGAGTGTCGTTGGTTGTCCATAATTTAATATTAGAGACGCTGTGATGTTACCAGATGATGCCTGGTAGTCCATAAACAGGTGATGCCTGTGAGGACTTCGTAACGTAATTAAATACCTATGGGTGATGCCTGTAGGTGTGGTGCGATGTAATGGAAGTATATTAGAGACGCTGTGATGTTACCAGATGATGCCTGGTAGTCCATAAACAGGTGATGCCTGTGAGGACTTCGTAACGTAATTAAATACCAATGGGTGATGCCTTTACGGGTTACCAGTAACGTAATGTTGGTACGGGTGAGGCCTGTAATGCGAAGTTGATACGGGCAATGCTCGTAATTGAAATATTTATACGGGTAACGCCCGTTTACTGAACTTATCAACAATTTGTGTGGTTTTGGAAGGACAGGTTGATAGGAATAAATAATGAATGTATCAGGTTGTTGAAAGGATGATGCCCATTTGATAACCTAAATGAGACATTCCTTATTTGTTTCCTTGTTCACAGATTAAATAATGTCAAGTTTTACATTAGAAAAATTTGAGTGCGATGGTGAAGCAGGTTCTGTGGGAGCAAGATGGGAACGTTGGAAGAGGAGTTTAAATATCTACCTGGAAGCTGCAGATATTAATAATAGCTCTAAAAAACGCGCAAGTCTGTTACATTGGGGAGGACAAGAACTTCAAGAAATATTGTTTAACATACCCGGTGGTTACGTCACGTCGGTTGAAGATGATCAAGACATAGATGTATTTGAAGTAGCAATAAAAAAGTTAGATGAATACTTCGCACCCAAGCAAAATAAACGGTATGAAAGACATCTATTTAGGCAAATGAAACAAGAAGAAAACGAGAAATTTGAAAAATATTTAGTTCGCCTAAGGCAACAAGCGTTGAAATGCCAATTTACAGATGTAGATGATAATATAATTGATCAGATAATTGAGAAATGTTCGTCGGAAGAACTGAGAAAGAAAGTACTTCGCGCAGGAGAAAAAATTACTTTAACAGAAGTGATAACTGAAGCTAATACTTTAGAGGTAGTGGAACGTCAATTAGTTGATTTTAGTCAGAAAGGAAAAGAACACACTGTAAGCAAAATTGAGACACAAGAGAAAGAAAAGACATTAAAGAACAATAAAAGGGCGTGTTATCGATGTGGTAGCTGGAATCATCTAGCGTATGATGCGAAGTGTCCAGCCAAAGGAAAAATTTGTAACAAATGCAAGAAGGTGGGGCACTTCCAGGCTCAGTGCAGAGGAACAGGTCAAAAACGGAACTATGATGATAGCAAATCGGAAAGGGGTATAGATGCGAAAAGAAAGAAGCCAAACCAAAGAGTTGAAGATATGAAGCAGGCCAATGCGATCGAAGATAAGATTGATTATGTTTTTAATATCCTGCCTAACGATACACTCAATTGTTTTGTAGGAGGAACCCAAGTAGAGATGCTCATTGATTCCGGATGTCAACATAACTTAATAACAGATAAGACGTGGGAAGAAATAAGAGAAAAAGTTTTAAAGACAGGAAAAGAACTAAAGAATCCAGGAAAAACATTTGTAGCATATGGAAGTGAAGTCCCTCTCAAATTATTGACGTCCTTTACAACGGATATTCGTGTTGGAACAAAAACACAAAACGCCAACTTTTATGTTATAGACAAAGGGACACGTAATTTACTAGGTAAAGTAACTGCAATTGCATTAGGCGTACTTAAACTAGGATTAGACATAAATCAAGTCGAGATGACACCCTTTCCCAAATTTAAAAACATTCAGATACAAATACTAATAAATAAGGACGTAAAACCAGTCGCACAACCTTACAGACGAGTACCGATTCCCTTAGAAGAAAAAATTAATTCCAAAATAGACGAACTACTTCAAAGGGACATAATAGAAAAGGTAGAAGGACCGTCTGAATGGATATCTCCGGTAGTACCGATTTTGAAAGCAGATGGTGATGTTCGTCTCTGTATCGATATGAGACGCGCAAATTTGGCAATTAAGCGGGAGAATCATCCACTGCCCACGATGGAACAGCTACTACCGAAGATCCAAAATGCTAAAATGTTTAGCAAATTAGATATAAAGGATGCCTTTCATCAACTGGAGCTTCTGCCCGAATCAAGACACATTACTACATTCATTTCTGGTAAAGGATTATATCGTTTTAAAAGGTTAATGTTTGGAATAACTTGTGCGCCAGAAATGTTTCAAAAAACACTCGAAAGAGTATTAATAGAATGCGAAGGTGTAGTTAATTTCATTGATGATATTTTAGTTTACGGAAAAGACAAGCAAGAACATGACAGACGGTTACAAAAAGTGATAGAGACATTAAAGGCGAATGACATCATGTTAAGAGAAGATAAATGTATTTACGGTACAACTAAAGTTCAATTTCTAGGACACGAGTTATCTGACGAAGGGATTCGACCATTAGACAAATATTTATCGGCCATAAAAGATTTCAGAACCCCAATCAATATTTCGGAGCTACAAAGCTTTTTAGGGCTCATAAACTATATTGGTAAGTGGATTCCCAATATGGCGACCCTCACAGAACCATTGAAGCAATTGCTTCGCCAAGGATCAGCCAGAAATGCTGATATTAGGGATTCTTGGGGGAAAAGTCAACAAACAGCCTTTTGTGCTTTAAAGGCTGCTTTGAGTGATATACCAAATTTGGGGTTCTACAACGTGGACGATAAAACCATGGTATTTGCATCTGCAAACTGCGGACTAGCATCTGCTAGTCCGGTCGGACTCGGAGCAATTTTAGTGCAGACAAATGAAAGAGGCCCACGCATAATTGCGTTTGGGAATAAGACCCTCAGTGATTGCGAACGTAGATACTGCCAAACTGAGAAAGAGGCTTTGGCATTGGTGTGGGCTGTGGAACACTTCCACATGTTCTTGTACGGCAAGGAATTTGACTTGATAACTGACCATAAACCTCTTGAGGTCATATTCGGACCGAAGTCCAAACCGTGTGCTCGTATAGAACGTTGGATATTGAGACTTCAATCTTATAAATATAATGTCATATACCGTCCAGGAAAAAATAACATAGCTGATCCCTTGTCTAGATTATGTACATTTAAACATGATGAGACTCAGCAAAAAGATTACGTTCAGGATATCATTGATCACGCTAGACCAATAGCCGTATCACTAAAAGACATCGAAGAACATTCAAAGACCGACACTGACATACAAAAAGTAAAACATGGCATATTTAGCAGAAAGTGGGATGATTCAGTAAAAGGTTACAAACTATTTGAGAACGAGTTGTGTTTCTTCGGGGACATATTACTAAGAGGCACAAGAATAGTTATACCAACACAACTGAGACGTTTTGTTTTGGATGCTGCCCACGAGGGCCACCCTGGAATGGTCGCAATGAAGTTAAGACTTAGAGCGAAAGTTTGGTGGCCTAAGTATGATAAGGACGTGGAAAGTTTAGTACGGTCCTGTAAGGGATGTACTCTGGTATCAGCACCAAACCCACCACACCCACTCAAAAGAAGAGAATTACCTACTCAATCATGGGTCGATGTTGCAATAGATCTCTTAGGCCCATTACCAAGTGGCGATCACCTTTTAGTAGTGATCGATTACTATTCAAGGTACAAGGAAATCAAAACTTGTCGAGACATAAGCAGCAAGGAAATGATTCGCTTACTAAAAGAGATTTTTAGCCGTCTAGGACATCCGGTTTCCATAACTTCCGATAATGGAAAACAATTCATAAGCGCAGAGTTCAAAACCTATTGTCGTGAAAATGATATAAAACTGTTTAATTCAATACCCTACTGGCCACAGCAGAACGGTGAAGTGGAGCGACAGAACCGAGACATTCTTAAACGACTCAAAATATGCCAAGTAGAGAGAAAAAGCTGGAAAGAAGCATTGATAGAATATCTGACTATGTACAATAGCACACCCCATAGTGTGACTGGAAAAACTCCGGCAGAATTATTTTTTCAAAGGAAATTTAGGGACAAGATTCCCATGATAGATTATGCGGAACAAAATTTTGAGGATTTGGATGTAAGAGACAAAGATAAAGAACAAAAAGAAAAAGGGAGAGAATATACAGATAAAAGACGAAGAGCACGCGAAACTGATATACAAGTGGGAGATAGGGTGTATGTAAAGAATACCAATAAATCTAATAAATTGAGTCTTAATTTTGATACAGCTACTCATACTGTAAAATCTAAAACAGGAGGAGATGTGGAAGTACAGAACGATGAAACTGGACAACAATTAAGAAGAAACATACTCCATTTAAAGAAAGTGGAAGGAGAATGGACATCTATGAATAAAGAAACGGAAGGACAACATTCAGAAATTGTAGAAGAAGAGAGTTCAGACGAGAATATTGGTGACGATTGGGACTATCGTTAAGAATATTAAAATTAAAAGTAATATGAGATGATAAAGGTTGATTTTCAATAATGTAATCAATAGTTACGAGTATAATAAAACGATGAATCATTTATTTGATCAATTGTTTTTAATTGTATCTTTCTTGTTTTAAAAAAATAAAACAAGGGAGGGATGTAGTGTATGTGAGTAAAAGAGAGGGAAGCATTATGTCATCTCTGGCGCACGTGCGAGCGTACACAGCTCAGTCGGCTGTGAGCGGTGTGAGTGAGAGGGCACGCGCGGCTAAGAGCCGACAATATTGAAGGATAGTACAGTAGGTACATAATTATATTGTCTCAAACAGGAACCCCGGAAGGGCACAGCAACATTTAATATTGTGTACCTATATTGCATGCATTATACAAATTAACTGATTAATACAACAAACATTACAAACAAATTATTACAATTTCATACATTAATACTAATCTAATCTAATCATTCGATACTATTATTCCATACATCAAAAATAATTAAATTATTAATTTAATCAATTAATTAAATTATTGGTGGGGGTAGAAATAAAAAGAATGAAAGTAATGTATAAATTAGATTATTTATTAACCAAAGCGGTACACTAACGTAAAAATATCAGCAGTATAATATTATTACATAAGTACACAAACACAATACATCAGTACTTAATAATCAAACATAATCACATTTATTCAACATAATAACAATTCATAGCAATAGCAATATAATAATACAGCAATAAAAATATATTTAAACCAAAACATACCTGACTGTTCAAAACCGTCTTGCCGAGTTCAAAGCCAAACAAAATATGAGCGGCAGGGCGCCTTGCGCGTTCTTTTATAGTACGGCTTGCTTGTCAGTGGCGGGGAGTGGGTAGGTCAATAGACTTACTTATTAATCGTAAGGTATTTAGAAAAATACGTTGGTTTTTTTTTTAAATAAATATTTCTCCCACACGGCCATTCTGACGAGCAGCCGGTATGGCTCGTGAATAACAATAACATGGTTTAATAATCACATAATATAATAATTATATCATTTCTCAAATGACTAATAATTAAAATAATTAACAAAAATAATCGCCATGAGATGGCCTCGGCAAAAGCCTTGCAGATAGGCACGGTCTATAACGTTACTGCCTCGGTAAAGAGCCTTATATAAGGCGCGGCATAAAATCATGACAACATTGCCTCGTTTAAAAGCCTTACTTGAAGGCGCGGCATAAATCACATAAATATTGCCTCGGTAAAAAGCCTTGTGTAAGGCGCGGCATAAAATTGTGACAACATTGCCTCGGTAAAAAGCCTTACTTGAAGGCGCGGCATAAATCACATAAATATTGTCTCGGTAAAAAGCCTTGTGTAAGGCGCGGCATAGATTAAATGGCCTCGGTAAATAATCCCTCAAGGATACGGCCAAAATAGTATACCCTTTACCAAGCACTCATCCAACACCTGGCCAGAATGTAATGGCTGCGTACAAGGCACAAAGTTACTAATTTTCCGAATCTAGCGATTCGGTCAGTTCACAGCCCATGTCTGGAGACACAAGTCTTAGATTTTCATGAGAAACATACAAATCATTTCCAGTACTATGAACTTTTACAGTATATCGTTCGTTGTCATGGACATTAGTAATAACGCATGGACCTCTAAACTTACTATCGAGTTTCATAATAGCACGTGGATTTTGTTTTATCAAAACAATATCACCGATTTTAAACGGTACAATTTTTGCTTTGTTTTTATCAAATTGAAGCTTTTGTTCCACTGCGCGTTCGTCTATGCGACGTTTCGCAATTTCTCGAGAAGCATTAAGGTCCAAGCGTTCAATATCATTTACAAGGGCAGAAATGGCTGGAGGTGACCGATTGCAACCCATGAGAAGTTGAAAGGGAGTTTGTCCAGTAGTTTTATTAATTGTGCAATTAATTGCGAGTTGGACTTCCCCAACAGCATCCTTCCAACTTCTGCGGGTGGTATTTTCGACTACCGTGAAACAGTCAGTGAGGACCTTCATTAGCCTTTCAACCTGGCCATTTGCTCTGCTGACACCAGTTGCAATAAAATGAAATTCAATTGACCAGTTCTGGCAAAAAGTCCGTAATTCTTTTCCTGTATAAGATGCCGCTTGATCACAAATTATTTTTTTTGGGGTCCCAAAAGTGAAGACAAGATCTTTTAGGCAGTTAACGGTAGCATTTGCAGTTAGGTTAGTCACAGGTTTTATCAGGCAGTACTTTGAAAAAGCATCAATGAAAACTACGGCATATTGTTTTTTGAGTTTATTGCCTGTTAGTTTGCCTGTGGTATCCATATGCAAGGTATGAAAAGGCTGTACCTTTATCAATGGGATGTAAAGTAACTTGACGAGACCCAGATTGACTCTTGTTTATTTTACAAGTGAGGCAATTCTCAACATATTTACGCACATTTTTAGACATATTTGGAAACCAAAACTGCTCCCGTATCTTTTCTAGGGTTTTTTCCCAGCCCAAGTGTTTAAGGGAGTCATAATACAACTGAATTAAATGCCATCTATAGGATTTTGGGACAAACAGAGACTTTTTTGTCTTGTTATCCTTTGTATTATAGATTCGATACAGTAAATTATTTAGGATTTCATAACTGCTAGCTAAATTTTTATCTATTGTAGCATTTTTAATCGAATCTTTAAAGTTTTGGTCTCCAAATCATTCTGTTGTTCAGTTTCTAACCAGTCATTGTAATTTAAAACATTATTTATGTTGAGAATTGCGAGGTTTCTGCTCAGAAAATCTACGTGTGGTATGCGTTCACCTTTACGATACTCAATCTCAAAATCGACTGACTGCAAATATGCCCACCATCGATGAACACGGGGCAAAAGTTCTTTCTTATTCCTAGATGCTTTTAAAGAATTACAATCCGTGACGAGCTTAAAACTCTTTTTTTTTATGGTGGGAAAAAATCATGCATTGACATCCCCCGACCTTGGGCGGAGCGGGAGATAGTGTCAGACTCTTACTGACTAAAAGACCCACCCCGTTCCTTCTAGCCTTCATACCGGGGCTCGAGCGCCCTTTCGGATAACCCTGGCCCCAGCAGGCTTCGACCCGGCTGGGTCCCTGCTGTTGCTGACAACTCCTTGAGGCGCGCGGGAACAGTGCGCGCCGTCGACGACTTGGGCTTGGTCCGGACAGTTACCGGACGGCCGGACAGTGAGCTACCCATTGCTCACTGTCCGCAAGCCCGCGCCTACGGTGGCCGGAAATCGGGATCAGAATCCCGGCGGCGGCGGCGGCGGCGATAACGCCGTTGCCTGATGCGTTCGGCCTCCTCCTTTGCGAGCATTGCTGCTTCGCAGAAGTCGGCGACCGCCTGCCACTCCATGGCCTCAACCAGAGCCCGGCGCGAGAGGTCTCCGCCGCCGATCGCCCCCACGAGGGCACGGCGGTGCTCCGCCCAAGCAGGGCACATGTCGACTGTGTGCTCCACCGTGTCCTCCGGGCGTTCCGCACAGTGGCGACACCCGGGCGTCACTTCCGCATGAATCCGGTGCAGGAAACTCCCGAACGAACCATGTCCGGTGAGGACCTGCGTCATGCGGAAGGTAAGGACGCCGTGAGGTCTTTCCAGCCACGCCTCAAAGAGGGGACTTACCGCCATGATTGTGGCGTGCCCAGCACTGGGTTGCGATAGTCGTTGACGCCATTTCACCATGAGATTCCGCCGGAGCTCTGTCCGCCATGCCGTGACCTGTCGCGGCAGCGGACTTTCACCCCGGCGTTGCATCTCCACGCGCATATCGTGCATGTGTGCAAGGACTGTTGCCTCCAGATCCCACGGTGGTAGGCCAGCCAGAAGGCTCGCCGCTTCGCGGGAGACCGTGCAGTATCCCCACACCATCCTTATTGCCATGACCCTCTGGCAGGCGTTCAGTATGGCCGCCGGTTGCTTTTTCAGCGACGGCGCCCACACCGGCGCCCCGTAGAGGGCCATGGACCGAACGATCCCCGCATAGAGCCTCCGGCAGGAGGCGTCTGGACCTTCAAGGTTGGGCAGGAGCCGCTTGAGCGCAGCCCCAGCCCGGTTGAGTTTGGGAGCCAGACGTCGGAAATGCTCCACGAAATTCCACCGGCTGTCGAGGACGAGTCCCAGGTACTTCATCGTCGACCCGACACCGATGTGAACTCCTCCCACCGTTAGTTGGGAACCCAATGGCGGCGCGTTCCGAGAGCGGCGACCGTGGAAACACATCGCCTCGGATTTATGAAGCGCCACCCCAAATCCCAACTCCTGGATCCTATCAACGACCAACGCAACCCCGCGTGTCGCTAGAGCGACCGCCGCCTGGTACGACTCTCCCTGCCCTAGAACCAGCGTGTCATCTGCGTAGCAAACCACGCTGACCCCGTCAGGGAAGTCGCCGCGCAGCACGTAGTCGTACCCGATGTTCCACAAGGGTGGCCCTAGTACCGACCCCTGCGGAACACCGCACGACATCTCTCGACGTTTCCAGTCTCCCTGGTGACCGGGGTAGACTATAAATCTATCCGACAGATAGGCCTCGACCACTTGACAGAGGTATTCGGGCACCCGGTGGTACCGGAGTGCCCTCCGGATCGTACTCCAGGGCAGGGAGTTGAACGCGTTGGCAATGTCCAAGGACACTGCCACGACACACCTGCCCCGGGACACCGCAGCCCCCGTCGTGAGGGCTCGCACGCGCATGATGGCGTCCACCGTAGAGCGCATCCTGCGAAAGCCGAACTGTCCGTCCGAAAGGTCCGGCCCCATCCGTGTTAGGCGCCCGACGAGGCGGTTTGCAATGACTCTCTCAAAGAGCTTGCCCACCTCGTCGAGCAGCACAATGGGCCGGTACGCGGACGGAGAGTCCGCAGGGCGCCCTGGCTTCGCGATGAGGACCAGTTTCCCCGTCTTCCAGCAAAGTGGGAACTGGCCCCTCTCCATGCATGCGCTGAAGAGCCCTCTCAGTCGAGGCCCGAGAGCCTCCATGGCCAGGACCCAGGCCTTTCCAGGCAAGCCGTCGGGTCCTGGGGCGGTGTTTTTGGCACTCAGCCTTCGCACCACCACTCTCATCTCTACCTCGGTCACCTCTGGAGCATCGTCGTCGTCGTCGCTGTTGCGGTCCGCGTCAGACACCACTGGCGGTGGAGGCGGAGCCATGGGCGGGGGGGAGTGTTCCCCCCGCGCAGGGAACAGAGCGTTCACCGCACCCTCTACGATCTGGGGCCGGAGACTCTGAGTCAGTGGGGAAGCCCAGGGGCGGAGCTTTTCCCGTACCATGTTGTACGGGCGCCCCCATGGGTCCACGTTCAGAGACCCCAGCCACACGTTGCGGGCCTCCAGTTTGACCCGCTTGATCTCCATTCGGTGGGTGCGTTTTGCCACTCTGTATCCCTTGTACAGCTCCGCCTCTCTGGCTTCCGCATCCGGCGGGCGGATGCGGTGCCTGCAGTGTCTGGCGTACCGGCGTCGCGCGTGACTGCATGCGTTGCGCAATGCAGCAATCTCCGGCGACCATCAGCACACCTGGCGCTTAGCTCGCCCTGGACGGACTCGGGGCATTGCCGCGTCGCAGATTTGCGACATGGCCTCCCGGAACCACTCCGCCTCGACGTCTATGTCGACAGGCCTGTCCGGTGCTTGCACCCAGGCCTGTACCGTCGCTGCTTCCAGGAGGAGCTCCCGGTCCATCTGCTTAAGCGCCCACCGCGGACCGCAAGGGCTCTGTCGGACCGGCGCGGCCGAGGTTTCGGCGGAGACGTCCAACCGGATGTACCGGTGGTCGGAGTACGTCTCCACCTCCTCCATAACGCGCCAGTCGACGACACGCGGCAACAGAGCGGGGCTGTCGAACGAGATGTCCACCACTGATTCACCCCGCATCCGCGCCAACGTGGGGACAGAACCCCGGTTCAGGACGACCAGGCCCAGCTCCAAAGCCCAGTCCTCCACCATCTGACCCCGTGGGTTCGTGTACCGGGAACCCCAAGCCGTATTCCAGGCGTTGAAGTCCCCGCAAACGACCACGGGGAGGGTACCGAACCCAGCGACGACGACGTTTAGCTCCATAAGGGAGACCTGGAGTTCGTCGAGAGATCTGTTCGGGGACAGGTAGACGCCTACCACTGCAATGTCCCCGAACCATGCTGCCACGCAGCCCCGTCCCCTCGCAACAGCGTCGAGGGGCGGGGTACCGGCGGCGGCCGCTTAAAACTCCTACCAAACAGATAGTGTCTAAAATGTTTTATAGCTTCAACCACTGCCAAACTTTCAAGCTCGTACGAATGATATCGTTTCTCGGTGTCGGTGGTGCGCATACTAAAGTACTCTACGACCCTAAGTTGGGCATCATGTTTTTGAAAGAGGACAGCGCCAAAACCAGAGGAACTAGCGTCAGTATGAAGTTCAATAGATTTATTTGGGTCGAACAAGGATAATGTAGGCTCAGAAGAGAGATGTTTTATAACTTTTTCTCTTGCCTTATCATGGTCTGACATCCAGTTCCACTTAGTATTGGCCTTAGTTAAATCATAAAGTGGACTCATTGTTTGGGAAAAGTTTGGTACAAATTTCCTAAAATATCCCGCAAGGCCACAAAATTGGCGAACCTGTTTCACTGTCTGAGGGACAGGACTCTCTATAAGGGCTTGTATTTTCCCAGGACTAGGTCTAACTGTACCATTAGAAATAATTCGACCTAAATATTCGATTTCAGTATTGAGAAATTTACATTTCTTTATATTTAAAGAAAAACCGGCCCGTCTTAAGGAATTAAGAACTTTCCCCAAATTATCAAGTCCTTCATCTACAGAGTTGGAAAAAAATAATTACGTCATCAATGTAAATTAATACAAATATATCTACATACGTTTTTAGAGCTGTATTGATGGTCCTCTGAAAAACGGATGGAGCATTACACAATCCGAAGGGCATACGCAAAAACTCGTATTGCCCATCAGGTGTGACAAATGCAGTTTTTTCAGTGGAGTCAGGAGCTATGGGTATCTGGTGAAAACCTGCTGCCATGTCTAATACAGTAAAGAACTTGGCATTCACAAGCTTACCAATATGGTCATCAATCAATGGAAGAGGGTAGTGATCTCTAATAGTGTTACTATTAAGTTCTCTATAGTCGACACAAAGCCAGTCGCTACCATCTTTTTTTTGAACCAATAAAATAGGACTAGAGAAAGGGGAGTTACTATCGCGAATAATTCCATTATCTTTTAAATCTTGTATAATCTTTTTAACATTCTCTCGCTCGATGGGAGCAAGGCGATATGGGCGTCTTTGAACCGTTTTATCTGGATTTTTTAATCTGATAGACAGTTCTTCTGTATTAATTTGTGTTACAGAATTCCCTGATGTAAATAAATCTTGATAAGATTTCAATATATTATGTTACGTCACACCGCCTCAGCCAACCGCAGCCAAAGCCAAGCCGTTGCCATCTCCACCGGACGCCTTCGGTGGGGGGACAGCCTTATATCGCCAAGCGAGCTCATTTTTGCACCCCTTTTTTCTGCCACGACAATTATCGCAAGTGAAAACTCTGTCCGTTTGCAAATAATTTATTACCGTACATTGTGATTGTGAATTTTATCGTTATTAAAATTAGTGTGATTGCCTACTTCATCTTGTTTTTTTATTTAACCCATTACATCTCAGAAGTGGGATTAAATAAAAAGAGCTATGAAGCGTAATCATACCGATGCGGCAACGGCGGGTCGCTTAGTCCGTCCACTGGATTGGAGCGAGCCTTTACCTGAACATGCATCGGAAACGAGCGATAACGAGGAACAAGACACCCCGCCGGCTCGGAAGATCATAAGAAGACTCCTAGAAACTGAAGTACAAAAGGCCATGCGTGAGTTGAGCGAAGAAGTACCCTCTGTCATCACTAGAAAAGAACACCGCGCGGCCTCACTAATCCCTGAGTTTAACCCTGACAACGAAGATTGCCCTACTGCAACAGCGTGGGTCAAAAAGAATGAAAGTCAGAATGGCGGGTGTACCTCAGCGAAATAAATTATAGTAATTACCGTTAAAATGTACCTGAAATGTACTATTCAGTACCTAGCTCTAAAATATCTGTACCTCCTTCAGAATGAAATTATTTCAAAATTAAGGTACACCCGCAATAATGACGTCAAGATGGCGGGTGTTCTGTAATATTTTATTATTTAACCATTACTCATAAAATATAATTACACCAAATAGCCCCGGTATGAAGGCTAGAAGGAACGGGGTGGGCTTTAAGTCAGTAAGAGTCTGACACTATCTTCCGCTCCGATGTCATTGGATGATTCTTCCCACCATAAAAAAAGGTAAGTAGGTACTCTATTTTTGAAAATATGTCTATGTTACTTTTTAATGGTGAATGAATTTTTGAGTTAAATCGAACATACAAACAAACAAATAATTTTTATGCGACTTTTGTACAACTGATTACCCACTAGTGCCGCGTGCCACTGAAGCAGAGTGTATAAATGGTTAGTACTTTTAGTAAGGTTAGTACTTTGAGTAAGGTTAGTACTTTTACTACCCCCATAAATAAATACTAGTGATGTAACGAATAATGGCATTCGCATTCTTTCATTAGACTTTGATTTTGTCTATTAAGACTTATAGTCCCTTGAACGATCTGGCCGAAATTATGTGGACGCAACTCTCACCTAGGTGGCAGTATGCAGATCTGTGAATTCATTTGCGGCCAGCAGCGCCCGGAAAGCGCTTTAAATCGATTCTCTTTGCGAAATATTGATTGATTTACATATGCTATGTTCACTTTGAAGAATATTTAACCACCAATTTTTATGTGTGAAAATGTTTCTAAAGATCCAAGCTGTTTCGAAGGAGTAGGGAAAAGTTGCGAAATTGCTAAATATTTTTTTAGACAAAAGTATTAATCGCAGGAAAAAATCACATGTTGATATTATTGTTCATGAATCTATAATAAACATATTTTTTTCAAACCAATTGACCTAGCCGTTACGGAGGACTAGGTCTCAGAAAGTCACTGTTTTATGGCACTTTTCGGGCGCTTGGCCCTTAACTACTCTCAAATGCTACAAAATCATATCAAATTATGATAAATACTAGCTTTTACCCGCGGCTTCGCCTGCGTGAAAAAATTAGCCTATTAGCCTAGTCTCCAGGGTCCTAACTATCTCTGTACCAAAATTCATCAATATCGGTTTTGATATTTAGGCCAGGGCTTGAAATACCGTTAAAAATATGGTATCGTTACCGCCTTTCGATGCAGATATCGTTATCTAATAAATAACGTTACCATATTTAACGGTAAATCTGGCACATTTTAACGTTAAACATGTGTAACGTTAAACGACTACGCTATCGTTAATTTTATCGTTATGAGTTAGTTTTGTTACCGTCGCTCTCGTCCAATCGCAACAGTTAACATTTTGTAGTCACTATCAGAAATTGTCATTCTAGTAAAATAGATTTAACAGACTGTAAGAAAAATAATTAAATTTACAATATCTACGATTACAGTGTAGCACCTGAATGGCGACACTTGGGGGATGCTTAAGTGCAACAGTGGGCATAGGTCATTATAGTGAGGGGAGGCCTATGTCCAACAGTGGGCATCAATCATTATAGTGCCTAAATGGCGACTCTTGGGGAGGCTTATGCCCAACAGTGGCCATAGGTCATTATAGCGAGAGGAGGCTTGTGCCCAACAGTGGGCATCAATCATTATAGCGCCTAGGTGGTGACACTTGGGAAGGCTTATGCCCAACAGTGGGCATAGGTCATTATCGCGAGGGGAGGCCTATGTCCAACAGTGGGCATCAATTATTATAACGCCCAGGTGGTGACACTTGGGGGAGGCTTATGGCCAACAGTGGGCATAGGTCATTATAGCGAGAGGAGGCCTATGTCCAACAGTGGGCATCAATCATTATAGCGCCCAGGTGGTGACACTTAGGGAGGCTTATGCCCAACAGTGGGCATAAGTCATTATTGCGAGAGGAGGCCTATGTCCAACAGTGGGAATAAATTATTATAACGCCCAGGTGGTGACACTTGGGGAGGCTTCTGCCCAACAGTGGGCATAGGTCATTATCGCGAGGGGAGGCCTATGTCCAACAATGGGCATCAATTATTTTAACGCTCAGGTGGTGACACTTGGGGGAGGCTTATGGCCAACAGTGGGCAAAGGTCATTATAGCGAGGGGAGACTTATGTCCAACAGTGTTCATCGATCATTATAGCGCCTAAATGGCGACACTTGAGAAGTCTTATGCCCAACAGTGGGCATAGGTAATTATAGCGAGGGGGAGGCCTATGTCCAACAGTGGGCATCAATTATTTTAACGCTCAGGTGGTGACACTTGGGGGAGGCTTATGGCCAACAGTGGGCAAAGGTCATTATAGCGAGGGGAGACTTATGTCCAACAGTGTTCATCGATCATTATAGCGCCTGAATGGCGACACTTGAGGTATGCTTATGTCCAACAGTGAGCATAGGTCATTATAGTGCCTAAATGGCGACTCTTGGGGACGCTTATGCCCAACAGTGGCCATAGGTCATTATAGCGAGAGGAGGCCTATGTCCAACAGTGGGCATTAATCATTATAGCGCCTAGGTGGTGACACTTGGGGAGGCTTATGCCCAACAGTGGGCATAGGTCATTATCGCGAGGGGAGGCCTATATCCAACAGTGGGCATCATATATTATAACGCCCAGGTGGTGACACTTAGGGGAAGCTTATGGCCAACAGTGGGCATAGGTCATTATAGCGAGGGGAGACTTATGTCCAACAGTGGGCATCGATCATTATAGCGACTAAATGACACAAACAAAAACTAAATCAGCTGTAGTAGACAATCTAAATTGAAGTGATAATTCGCGAGCGTGTCCTGTAAGCGCGTTTGACTGCCATGAGAGTTGAGAAGACGACAAACTAGGAGTGAGGCATATTTATCGGAACAGATAGAAGTAACAGATATTTACAAATAACTAATAACAATTGTTACTATCAACTTATTTGATCTGTTATTTTAATAACAGACCCTCGAACACTGTTACCGCGGCTGTTACTGTTATTCATTGTAACAGTCCCTACACAAACAAACTGTTAGTTGTTACTGGTTGTTACCAGATACTCAATTTATTTATTTATTTATTTAACACTTTATGCACATGGGTACAGAGACGGACTTAATGCCTTAGGCATTCTCTTCCAGTCAACCTTTGGGTGATGCGGAGAAAAAGTAGTGGTAGGTGCAATAAAAGAGTGAGAAAAAGGCAAATACAAGAATTTAAATACTAATAGACCATAGAATATATATGCTAACAAACCATAGAATAAATATATACAACTATACAATATATACTCAAATTAATACACTACAAAAATGCACTAAAATAGTCAAATAATTGGTCCAAATCGACAATAGAAAAACATTAAAGAAGAAAAAAGAAGGCGATCAGTCTATCAAACTTAAAACGGAACAAGATTTACTCAACCTGAAAAGTCAATTGTGACTATATACACTATATTTCCTTATAGTTAGCACCATGGTTTTTGTTATGCTTCTTTTTATATTTAAATTATTGTATTTTGTTAGTATTTCTAAACATTCACACTGCATGCTCATTAATCTAAGTTACACTTTAAACAAATATTACACATTACTGCACACACACGCGCTATCTCCCTTACTGTCCTCAACGATACTGCCTCTGCTTGGTTACCAACTGCTTACTTCGAAATTTTCATTGTTATTTTACAACTTGAATACAATAACTGTCTCTGTAGGTTTTATTTTAAAAGTGAAAACACTTCCCTTTTTGGGCTCAAATATCCATAATAACATAAGTCAACTAAAATTGTTCCCTTTGGTATTAAATTATAAAATTCTCTGACGTAAACACTTTAATTAACCAGTTAGATGATTTCAAAGTTAGTGAGGTTTTTGTTTGTGATCCGGATCAATGTGAGAATATAGTTAAAAACCCTCAAACTTTTACAAAAATTCTTCATCAAAATATCCGAAGCATTAATAGAAACTTTGATCATTTATGCATTTTACTAAAACGGATGAAAGTAAAATGCGACATTATAATATTAACAGAATGTTGGCTATCCTGTATCTCTAACCTGCCTACATTAGATAATTACCATGCATACAGCAGTTCCAAACATTTCAATCAAAATGATGGCGTGGTTTTATTTATTAACAAATCCATTACCCATAAGTTTGATGAACCGACATTTATGGATGCAAATTGCTTGATCACTAAAATAGGTTTTGAAACAGCAATAATTGCAATCTATAGACCGCACTGCTTCAAAAACATTGACAATTTTTTAATCTCTCTGAACAATATTCTATTAGAATTATCTTCATTCAGAAATATTTTCATTATTGGTGATATTAATATAAATTTATTGGATTCCAACCATAACACATCTCGTTATCTAGAACTATTATCCTTCCATGGCCTGATCCCTGCTTATGACATTGCCACCAGGGGAAAAAGTTGCATTGATCACGTGATACTGAAAACCAAATTACCTTCGTTATCACTGATACTTAACTCGGCTGTAACGGATCATGAAGCGGTTTTGTTCTGTCTTAAAACTAAAATAAAGAAAATAGATAATAATAGGATTATTAGTAAAATAAATTTAGAAAACATCAAACTTGAATGTAAAAATACAAATTTTAGCCAAATTTTGCCCTACGAAGATCCAAACCTAGCAACTAGTATACTGGTAGAATATTTACAAAATTGAATAGCTAATAATTCAATAAAAATAAAGATTTCACGTAACAAAGCCACATTGAAACCGTGGATAACAGTTGGCTTATTAAGATGCATAAGAAACAGGGATCGGATGCACCACAGACTTAAAACTGAAGCAAGTAATCTAACGTTAGCCACTACTTATAAAAGATACAGAAACTTTTGTAATTCGATTCTTAAAAAATGTAAAATTAGCTATGAGAAACACGAGTTGGAATTGGCAAAGAATAATAGCAAGAGGCTCTGGCAAAATATAAAAAACTTCACGAATACGGGTAAAACAAAAAACTCTAATCAGGAACTTTTGACTGTTAAAGGTACCTCAAAGGATTCTGTCAATTTCGTTAATAAGTTCTTTGCGCATATTGGTGAAAACCTTGCTCAAAGGATATCTCCTGTACCACCAATCACTAAAGTAGGACTCGAATGTGCTTCAACGCAATCTTTCGTTCTTCTGGACACAGATTGCGAAGAAGTCGGAGGCATAATTGGTGGCTTAAAGTTGGGTAGTAGCACTGGATGTGACGGCATCTCTTGCGAACTGTTGAAAAGTATAAAGGAATATTTGGCACCCCCTCTAACAAGACTTTTCAATAGTTGCTTTAAGCTATGCGTTTTCCCTGATGTTCTCAAGCAGTCAATTGTGGTGCCCATTCACAAAAGCGGAAGGCGAGACTGTGTCAATAATTACCGCCCAATATCTATCCTGCCGTCCTTGTCTAAGGTCTTGGAGAAAATTATTAATAAAAGGCTCGTGAAGTTTTTGGAAAACAAAAATTTACTGTCTGATGCTCAATATGGTTTTAGGCGGGACAGATCCACAGACGATGCTGTGAATTCATTTACAGAATTTATCGCGAAAAATTTAGATGAAAGAAGAAAATGTCTTACTATATTCTTAGATCTCGCAAAGGCTTTTGACACAGTCTCCCATCCTAAACAACTGATGAAACTAGAAAGCCTGGGTATCAGAGGAGTGCAACTGCTTTTATTTAAAAGCTACCTTTCGGGTCGCAAGCAGAGGGTGAGAATAGGTGACGAGGTGAGTGAGGAGTGTTCTGTAAGCTTTGGAGTCCCCCAGGGAAGTATTTTGGGCCCTTCTTTATTTCTATGCTACATTAATGATTTATGCCAACTTAAGCTTCGAAACTGTAAGATCATTTCGTATGCAGATGACACAACTCTGACCTTTTTTGGGGAATCATGTCCTCAACTGTTTAGTTATGCTCAAAAAGGTTTTGATAGGGTGTGTCAATGGTTAGCTGCCCATTCACTTACCTTAAATCACACTAAGACTCAGTCACCGACGTATATAAGGGGGGGGTTTTGGGGGTCCGGACACCCACCATTTTTCAAGATGCGTGTAATTTTTACAGTAGGTACCGCGCCGCTTGTACTTGCGTACATTATATAGAGTTTCTACAAAACAAACCGCACCTCATCCTTGTGTATCTGGTGCTATCGATGTTATCGACCCACGGGAAAAGATCAGAGGCATATCTTGCATAAAAAATGGTTAAAGAACTAGTCCCAATGAAATACTAAGTTGACAGACTTTTTCAATCTTATCCTTACATCGGGGAAGATGTAGAGACTCAGTAATATGATCACATTCTATAAGAATAAAGGAAATATTGCGGAATATGAAAACTACTAAGGGTCATTAAGTTAACTTCATATACCTTAAAGATATTGGAAATGGTCCTTATCGATCGATTTAACAAATTATGCACCAAAACCACTAATCAGTGTGGGTTGACCGCTGGAGTGGGTTCCGACGCCATCCATTGCTTAAGGATATTAATAGAGGAATATAAAACCTTAAAAAGGATCTTTACCTTCTCTTCATAGATTTAGAAAAGGCTTTCGTTCGACCGAGTACCACGCAAACCTAAATGGCAAGCACAAGACATGTATAACAACGTAACAACGTGAGCTGTCTCTCCAGCAGGCACCCGACCTCGAGACTATCACTTGATAGTCTCGAGGTCAGGTTGGGGTCTATCAAGGGTCCCCTTTAAGCCCCCTGCTTTTCAACATTGTCATGGACTACATTACTAAACATTTTCAAAAACCGGCCCCTTGGACACTATTGTATGCGGACCATGTAGTACTAATAGAGGAATCTCTGCCAGAAATTCAAATCCATCTCGATGGATGGCGTAAGGTTTTGGAAGACAGTGGCCTACGGGTCAATCGCAAAAAGACGGAGTACACGCACTGCACTTTCTTTGGCAAAAGCTACAACACGGCGGCACCAAGAACAGAAGGTTCATTATTGAACTAAATACAAAATTTCAAATACCTCGGATAGGTGGTCAATACTAAGGCATACCACGGACAGAGACCTGGCTAATAGAATCAGGATGGGCTGGATCAATAAGGTGGCTCACTGGTATCCATTGGGACATAAAAATACAAAATCCCCAATAAGCTGATCTGAGGGAGCTTTAATGTAGCTGAAATACAACATGAAATGCAAGAGAGCCGCTTGCAGTATGGGCATGTGATGTTTAGAAACAAAGAAGACATGACCCGACGCGTTTTAGCCATAGAAGAGAACTAAAGAGGAAGAGGTCGACCACCGACTACCTAGAGGCCAGAACGACCTGCTGACAATGGGCCTAACGCCAGAAATGACGCAAAATTGCCTAGAATGGCGTAACAGTATCAGGAGGGCTGCCCCAAATAGGAAACAAATCAGGGGATTGATTGACAGACGTACCTATACACTCCTATATTCTATATTTGGAGGATTTACATACATTTTTTTTGTAGGTGGGAAAATCATTTAATGACATATCCGTACCCTTAATTGGAGCTGACTGAAAACCCACTCCTGTTAATTCGTTACCTTCCGTACCGGGCCCGAATCTTCCTTTCAGAAGCAGAGCCTTTGCCCCAGTAGGCTTCGACTCTGCTAGACCCCTACGGTTTGCTGACAGACAACTTTTTGAGGCGCGCGTGGAACAATACGCGCCGTCGAGGTCTTGGGCTCGGTCCCGGGCGTCACTTCCGCACGAATCCGATGCAGGAACCTACCGAACTGACCATGTCCGGTGAGAACCTGGGTCATGCGGAAGGTATTGACGCCTCAAAGAGAAAACTTACCGCCATAACTTATAGCGTGCCCATGGAGTACGTACCGAACCCAAGTTATAATTATAAATTACGCGCGACTCCATTTGCTCAATTTTATTTGTTTTGTTTGGATAAAACTCAAATCTATGTTTTTTTTACAATGAGGGACCCCCCCCCTTTTCAAAGCTATAGCTACGTCCGTGGACTCAGTTCATAAATTTTTCCCTTCGAAATTTTGGCTCTCCCCAATATAAAATAATAGCACACTCTTGTAGCCAGATTCCGACTATAACTTGTAACTGCCCTCTAATTAGCAGAACAAGTTATATAAAATATCTGGGAATAACTATCGATGAAAACTTAAAATTTTCTGAACACATAAGTAATGTGGCTAAGAGAATACGCAAACTCGCATTTATATTTAACCTTTTCACCGCCAAGCACTTCTATAGAAGTTCGGGATTTTCGTGCCACCAGCGCCACAACTTCTATAGAAGTTGTTCATTTTAACTATCTTATTAAAATAAATTTACTGTGATTAAAAGCTTTGTTCCATTTTATTATTTAAGATAGCACTGTCTACTACCCTGTTTTTTATTTTTCTACACAAAATAAGCCCTAGTTTATCCTAAAATCGGCAAAAACAGAAACTCCGAATTTTGTTACTTTCCTCAGAACGCCAATCACTTCATATCAAGTTGGCCAGTGATGTGCCGTGAAAGGTTGATTTCACCATTGAAATATTTATAAATACAGAAAGTTACGAATATCGAAAACATTTTGAGGTCAATAAAATATGAACTTAGTTATCTACTTCATTACAAAGGATAGTAGATGAATTTCGACCTTGAGGCAGATGCCGATACGTAATTATAAAGTTGTTACTAATTCTTGTCGATAGTTATTTTCCCATCTCTACAAAACAATTGGTCGTCTATGCCCCTGTGCGCCACCGAGTGCCACGAACTACTATAGAAGTTGGTCAGTGACGTCATAGGCGTGCGGCTGTTAAGGTCACTTTGGCATAGTGCAGCACAAAATCAAATTCGCGCGCACGCATCTTCCTTTCTTTCACTTGCAAATAGAAAAATGAGTGAAGAACTTGATTCGGACGAACTTCTGAAAATTTTGCAAGGTGTGGAATCGGACTCGGAGTATTTTGTGGAGAATATTGAACCAGAAGATAATTCTGAGGTATGTCTAACTGGATGATAATAATAATGTTTATTCATCAAAGAGTAGGAATTCAATAAGTATGTAAATACGTGGGTAAATAGAGAAACGCAATCTGTGCGCGGGGTCCCCCGCGCGCAGATGGATAAACGCTACCGATACATGAATTAAGAAAAGAACAGAAACAACACTTAAAAACAATGCTTTGATAAGTACACGGCTACAAGCGTAATAGAATTTAAATATATACTTACTTTCCATTTCAAAAAAACATTTTAAAAACAATTCAAAATTCTGCCACTTAGATACCTACGGTAAAAAACGTTGACTGAAGTTATTAAAAAACACAGGAATAAACAAAAATAGAGGAAAGAAAGACCACAGACCCCATCACTGATCAGAATCGAATTCAACGTGCCCTCAGTGCCAATAACTTGATATGAAGTTAAAGAATGAGATCATGAAACAAATAGAGATGTACCCCATTCCTTATAGTTCTAATTGAGTTATGTATTAGTTTCTTTGATACTCATAAATTATACTGTTTTTTCTTATTAAGGATACTGTGAAATAAAACAAATCTGGAAATATTTAATCAGTTTTTATTTATATTCGTAAAATCAACTTTAAATCTTAACTTTACGCGTACAAATCTTATTCATCGATATGACGATATCCCCATCACTACTGTTTACTGTATATTTAGTTATACATTTATAGCTTGGCGCTCGGCGAGGCATTGCGTTTTGTGTACGTTGGCGGCGAAAAGGTTAAACACTTGAGATTTGTTGCTGACTCCAGGGTTATGAGATCTATCTATCTAGCGCTTTGTCAATCCTGTCTCACCTACTGTATCTCTTCATGGGGTGGGGTTGCGAAGAGTCATTTATTGGAACTAGAGCGGGCTCAAAGACTGATACTCAAAATTTGTCTATTTAAACCGAGATTATTCCCAACATCTGAACTTTACAGTCTTGCGGAGGTCTTGTCGGTCAGGAAACTATACATTCTTTCTGTTATCCTCAAACAGCACAAACTATTACAGTACAATCATAACAACCCTGTGTTAACTCGACGCCGTAACTTCCAAGTATGTCATGCTGCGCCATCGAGAACAGCCTTCAGCAGTTATTTCTCCTTCTTTCAAGGACCACGGCTGTATAACTTGGCTAATGAGCTACATAATATCTATCCCATTACGAAAAGCGAATGTAAGGGTAAGGTTACAGAATGGCTCCTCAAGCTTGGTTACGAGGAGACAGAGAGACTGCTTAATAAACATAGAAATTCTTAAGACAGACGAACACACGTACTAGCACTTGAACACACCATCACACACACACAACACACATACACATTCACACACACACACATGCATGTCAACATTTTCTCTACTTCTGAGCACACTCCCTTAATTTTAAGTTGCTAATCAATGTTTTCTTTTGAATCTGTTCTCTATAATGTGTCTGGGTAAAGGTGGCCAGGAGTCCCATAACACAAGTTTTCTTAGTATGGGCTCCTGTCTCCCTACCAAAAATATTGTTTATTGTAAATTTGCTGTACCTATGTATTTTGTGGGAGAAATTAAATAAATTTTATTATTATTATTATTATTTTATTATTATTAACGCTGTGATGAAACTACTGCCAACTTTTTACGAATCAACTCGCGAACTTTGATTTTGAATGTAAATCTGCTTGTTGCCATCCTGATCTCCTGGGGAAGCGCATTCCACAAAGAAATAGCTTGAATAAAGAAGGAATAGTGAAGAAAGTCAGTACGATGAGTGGGACAATGGAGAAGGCGGTTATGAGATGAGCGCAGATTTCTATTGTGGTTAGCGCAAATGTATTGAAAGTGAGGGGCTAAATAACTGGGGCAATTAGGAGAATCAAGAAACGAAAATAAGGTGGTGAGCGCCCTTTGCTCTCTGCGCTGACGTATGGGCAACCACTTTAGAAGCGACCGATGCGCTGAAACATGATCATATTTCCGAAGATTGAAAACAAATCGAATGCAGTAATTTAGAAGGCGGTCAAGTTTATTGAGGAGATCTGCATTCAGGTAATAGTAGCACACATCGCCATAATCGATGATTGGAAAAATCAGAGTCTGCACAAGCATTGTCTTCGTGCTAGATGGTAAAAAGTTCTTCAATCGAAACAGAGCCCGCAGCATTCCAGTAACCCTCTGACTAACACTAGCCACTTGAGTACGCCAGTTCAGGGTACTATCAATACGCAAGCCTAGATCTTTTACATCGGTGCTGAATGGGACAATCGTACCGTCGAAACGAACTGGTGGCAAAGTTGCACTGTCCACCTTAGCGATGATTCGAGGACTTCCAATGATGATAGCCTGACATTTATTGGGGTTCACTGCAACACCAAATCTGTCAGACCAGGCTTTTATGGCTATTAGGTCCCTATTTAATTGGTCGATAGCACCAGGTATTTCGTCGACCTTCGCTTGACAGTACAACTGCAAATCATCAGCATATAGATGATACGAACACTGAAGTACGGTAGTAATGATATTAATAAAAATAGAAAATAGAAGAGGAGAAAGGATACCGCCCTGAGGAACGCCAGTTTCCAAACCACACCAGCGAGATGAAGAATCCCCGACGTGAACTGACTGTTGACGTTCCTGAAGATAGGAAGTGAACCACTCCAGTGCCTCGGGAGAGATCATAATATAGGACAGAAGGGCTAAAAGGATTTCGTGACTGACGGTATTAAAGACGTTCGAGAAATCTACCAACACTAGCACAGTGACTTTGGTATCCTCCATTCCGGCCCTTATATCGCCAGTCACTTTAAGAAGGGCGGAAACAGTGCTATGTCCCGGCCTGAATCCAGATTGCAAAGGGCTTATGAGCGAATTATATTGCACAAAACTTGAGAGTTGTTTGTGGACACAGGCCTCAAGCACTTTGGATAGGAAGGGAAGGATAGAAATTGGACGGAAATGGGTTGGAAGTGTGGGATTGGAAACTTTAGGTAGTGGACGAACATAGGCTTTACGCCATAAAGAGGGAAATACTCCAGAATATAGGGAAAAATTTATAATATGGGAAATGGCGGGTAGGAGGTAATCTAGGATCGTAACGATCATACCACGAGAGATATTGTCACATCCTACCGCCTTGGATTTTATGGACATAATAATTTTTTTGATCTCTTCCGGTGCAGCTGAAACGAAACGAAAAGGATTAATTTGAGGACGCGTTAGACCAGAGATTAGAGATAGAGTTTGTAATTTCGTCAGATGATCCAAGGTAGGCACAGTGGAGAAATGACGGTTAAGATCATCTAAGTTAATAGAATTTGGAAGGTCCAAATGTCGCGGTTTGCCGATACCTAGAGTTCCAAGGAACTTCCAAATATCGGCAGAAGAAGAAGATGAAATATTTTCAAGAATATGGCGGCGTTTAGCATTGCGTATCATCTGGTTACATTTATTCCTAGAAGACTTAAATAAAGTCCAGCTTTCGTCAGTACGATCCCTTTTATGTTTGCGAAATGCACGGTCTCTACGTCGCATAACCATCTGTATTTCTCTTGTCATCCAAGGTGCGGGAGGACGTTTCAATTTTACTTTTTTAACCGGGGCATGGGTGTTATAAATGTTGACCACAATGTCATTAAAAATCAACACCTTGTCGTCAACTGAAGTGGCCTCCGTCATTGGCTCCCAGTCAACCATAGAAGCATCCTTCTTGAGATTTTCAACGTCCATCCTCGCAAAACAACGCCTGTACAGAACCTTGGGTTTGGGTTTAGGAGGTTTAAGGATATAGGAAAGGAAGATCATGTCGTGATGAGAGAAACCAGGAGCGTCATGTTGACCGTGGAAAGGGACGAGGGAAGGATTTGAGGTGAGAATCAGGTCGAGCCAAGTGTCTTCACCCGCAGTGTTATGATGAGTAGGTTGGAGCGGCAATACATGCAAACTAGCTGACTCTATAAGATGAAGGAGCTTACGGGACCGAGGGGAATTTAGAGCAAGGAGATTTGTGTTGAAATCACCCATTATGATGTGATGCGCATACTCTGAACCCAATGATTCAAGTACTGATTCGAATTCAGTGAAGTAATCAACAGTGGGGGGACAGTAGACAACACCAATAATGGTTTTGGCTCCTCTGACGCAAACTTCAAGAAAGAGGAATTCAGCTGAAGCAGAATAGTTAGAAGAGGAAGAAGCCAGTACTTTGTAAGGTAAGTCACTGCGAAGATATATGGCCACACCACCCCCTCCCTTACCAGTTCGGTCATTTCGTATAAGAACGAAACCAGTGAGGGGGTATGTGGTAGACAGAAGATGCGGTTTGAGCCACGTTTCAGATATCAGGATGGCATGAACGTTGCTGTTATTAAATGCATCGTACAACTCGCTATAGTGACTGGCAACGCTTTGAGCGTTGATATGACATACGTTCAAAAGCCGACTAGACTCATCACCAAAGCTACGAAGTACGAAATCACCAAGGGTGTCACCGAGAGAGCAAAAGCTAGTGTCGCTTGAAGAGGCAGCAGATTCATTAGCTGAGAAGAAAGAGTCATTGTCTGACATAAGTAGAAGAGAGTTTAAAAATATTAAATATAATTAAATATACTATAAACTACAATTTCTAAAAGCAGAATAACTACTGTGCAACCCTGCACCACCCGCCAGCTAAAACAAACATTAAACAACAATTTTCTAAACATATATCTCGGCTATTACATACAAACAGAAACAATAAGCCAATAAGAAAAATTATAGATTCAACTAAAAAGAGAAAAAAAAAAAAACCAAAACATGGAAAAAAAAACAAAACAAAAGAAAATAAAAAAAAAACAGCACAAAACAGTGGTCGATAAAACCTCGTACAGAATCTAAGCAGAAATCGTTATTCGACTTCTACATATTAAGTTTTCAACAAATCGATTCAACAGTCTCAATGGAAAAGTTTCTGAACGAGTACTGTGAATGTCAATGCCTTTACATCGTTGATTTTGCGTTGATTTGACTTTGACAATTTAGAAAAAATAAATAGTGTTGACAGTTGAGGGTATCGAACAAAGTTCTATTCTATTCTATTTTTTATTAATGGCAAATAGAGCCGATGTCGACTATTCTGCCAATGTCAAAAGTAAATTGGATTGGCAAGAGTGTTTAATAATAACACAAGGAACCAGAAAGTTAAAACAATAGTAACTGTATGTATGCATAAAAATCTTCGATTGATACAGTTGGACTCGTTGGGTTAGTACTGGACTGAAACAAATAAAAATACATAAATATTATAATTGTTAAGACATTACATATATACACGTAACCACGATTACATAGGAGTCAGAACTTATAATTTGATGTTATTGTGACGGATGAAGCTCATCAGCGCCACAAGTAGTTCTGGGGAAGGATGAGTTAGGAGGGCGGGGACATTGATTGGGAGAGGGATTTTAAATTTCGGGAGACGGCTATATAGGTCTAAAGATGGAATGTTATTTGTGCATTGGAAAAATATGTGGTCCAGTGTGCCTTCCTCCAAACCGCATTCGCATAAGGAGGAATCGCGGACTCGAATTTTTTCCAAAAAAACTGGCGTACAAGAGAAACCCAGGCGGATTCGGCAAAGGACGGAGATAACAGGTTTAGACATTTTTTTGAATGTGAAGAACCAAGGTTTTGATGTTATGGTTGGTTGGACTGCATAGTAGAATTTACCTTTTTTTTTACCAGAGGTATCCCATTGCTCCTGCCATGCACATTGAAGACTTGCTTTTGGCAGGTTCAGCAAATCATACCCCTGAATAAAATTGTGTGAGAGGTCAGCTGTAGTTGATGAACAAGCATCTTTGGCCAAGGCATCAGCACGTTCATTGCCCTTGATGCCACAGTGGCTAGGTATCCAAACTAGCTGAACTTCCTTTTGACTATTAGTGCTTGATAGCAGGGATTTCTTAATTTTTAGAAGTAGTGGGCTGTGCAATTTACTTTTAAAAGGATTCTGGGTTAGGGCCTGAAGACAGCTAAGGGAGTCTGTGAATATTACGGCTTTGTCGATATTATGGTGTGACTCTATAAAAAGACAAGCTTCTAATAGGGCCACACATTCGCCTGTGAACACAGAGGACTCCTTAGGACATTTAAATTGTAAAATAATACTGGAGCTTTGGTAATATACTGCCGCTCCAGTATGACTAGAGTCAGAAAATTTGGAAGCATCAGTGTAAAATTTTTGAAAACCACTCCATCGTTCTCCCACCACCGCATTGAAGGCCGAATTCGCCGAGGGGCTATTTTTAGATATACCAATATTGTAGAAAATTTTGGGTGTGAAACATAAAACTTCATAGTCGAAATTAAAAAGGGGTAGTTTGGGATATTGAGCAAGCGGGTATTCGAAGTTTTGAGTCGTGCGAAAGTATTTCAGTGTTAAGGGCAGTTCTTTATTTTTCCAGTAGTTTGAAGTTCTATATAAGGAATTTAACTCGTTCAGTTATCCGATGAGGGGATGTGAAGATCTGCATATTACCCTGGATAAAAAACGGGAGGCTAAATATTGGCGCCTTAAGGCTAGAGCCGGTTCGACGCATTCGACCTGCAAAGCGTTGACGGGAGAGGACTTCATACACCCAGAGATGATCCGAAGGCATTTAGACTGGAGCTTATCGAGACCAACCAGAGCACCCCTGTTGCATGGAATTAGGTGGAACGTACCATAGTCCAGAATACTACGGATTAGGGCGTTGTAGACTAGTTTCATGGTATAGGGATGGGCGCCCCACCATACACCTGCAAGGACTTTTAAAATGGAAATAACACGCTCGCATTTTTGGATTAAATAATTTAAATGATGTTTACCAGTTAGTTTTGAGTCTAGTATAACGCCTAAAAATTTTACCTTACCAGACAATGGAATATTTTGCTCTGAAATGGCCACTGAGATGGGAGGGATGGTTCTTTTGCGAGTAAAGATCACTGCCGAACTTTTTGGAGCAGATAATGATAAGCCGTGGTTTAGAAGCCATTGATTTAGAGAGTCCAGAGAGAGGCATAGAGACGATGCAGCATCAGTGATGGAGGAGTCTGTCACGTAAATGGCCAAGTCGTCTGCGTACTGTAAGATGTGACAGTTGTTGTTTAAACAGGAGTCAATGTCAGCTGTGTATAAGTTGTACAGGATTGGACTGAGGACGAAGCCCTGTGGGAGGCCCCTCCAAGTCTGTCTTTTATCAAAGTCCTCACCCTGGACTCTCAGAACCAACGAGCGACAGTTCAGTAGTGCACATATGCATTCAATCATCTTGACCGGGATGCTCAGCTGGTGCAATTTTTGCCTGAGAATGGGAAGAAGAACATTGTCATATGCAGAGGAAATATCAAGAAAGGCTGCAACCACAGACTCGTTTTTGGAGAATGCTAGGCGGATGTCTGTAACTAAAACACCTACACTGTCCATTGTGCCGAGTCCTTTCCTGAAACCAAATTGGAAGTTCGGCAGTAAATCTCTGGATTCGACTATCCATTCCAACCGGTTTTTAATGAGGTGTTCCATTAATTTAGCTAGGACTGAAGACAGAGCAATAGGTCTAAGGCCGTTCGGATCATCAACATGTTTGCCTGGTTTCAAAAGGGGAATGATAACCTGTAACTTCCATTGGTCTGGGACCCAACCACGGTTGTAACAAAAATTAATTATATTTAAGAAATATTGTTTGGCATTATTACTAGAGCGAGAAATAAAAGAATATGGCACGCCGTCAATACCAGGTGCCGAGTCCCGGACATGACTGAGCACCACATTCAATTCTTTCAAGGTAAACGGGGCATCAAAGGGGTCATTGGAAACAATATGTGGGGGTATATTATGACATTCGGAAGGAAGTGGGACATAAGGAGGTGCTATTTTGTCAAAAAAAATTTCAGCTGTTTCTCTAGTGATTGGTGAAGATACTGAAGGAGAACAACCACATCTAAACCTGTTAATGTTTTTCCACACAACTGAGACTGGGGTGGAGGGAGAGAGAGATGTGCAGAATTTGACCCAACCTGCACGTTTCTTCCTACGCAGAAGGCGTCTGGATCGTGCACAGACTTGCATATAAGTCATCAGATTTTAGGTGGTCATTTCCCTATTATAGTGGGTTTCAGCCTCATTTCTCAGCTTAACCGCTGAAGTGCATTCTTGGTCCCACCATGGAGGTGAAGGGATCTTGTTTCGAGCACTATTTTTCAAAGGGAAACAAGAATCTGCACTAGAGATGACTGCTTCCACAAAACCTTCATAGCAACTCTTGGCATGGAGGTGATCAGAGGGATTAGATAAGTTTGAATTTAAATTTGGAAGAATGTCGATTTTCTGTTCCAGTAATGATGCAAACTTTGACCAATCTGGTTTGGTTAAATTGTACTTCAAAAGTGGAGGAGAAGTTTTTTCTAAGTAAGTCCTGTTGATTAAAGAAATGACAATGGGGTAATGATCACTACCATGCGACAAGGCTGTACATTCCCAATGGATTGAAGCTGCTAGTTCAGCAGAGCAAAAGGTAAGGTCAACACAGCTCTTCTGCTGTCCGGGGGGAGACCTGCGTGTTGGACAACCATTATTTAAAACGCAAAGGTTCATATCATCCAGAATCTCGACTAGAGCTGCACCAAACGCATCACAACGCTCAGACCCCCATCTATAATGGTGACAATTAAAGTCACCCATAACTAGTACGGGGCCTTGGACATTGGAAAGAATGTTTCTTAAAGTAATTAAAAAGTCATGATGAGGATGAGCAATATATATTGAAAATACTGAAATGCCTTCCATCCTTCCAGATACAATACTCATGTCACCTGTAAGTGAAGGCAGAGATAAGGGCGAAAGTGGGACCCGGTTATTAACAAAAAGAGCCGACCCTCCATATCCGTCGGATCTGTCACATCGGAGGACATTGTAATGTGGTATACGGAAGCTAAGACTTGGGGTGAGCCAAGTCTCAGCTATAGAACAAGCTAGAGGTTTATATTTATTAATGAGGAATATGAGGTCGTGTTTCTTATGCCACACGCTCCTCACATTCCACTGTAGAAATGTTAGGCTGGACGCCATTTTTAATTTGTAGAAGAATTTGGATAAGTTGATCGGCAACGTTGGACGGTGATTGGGAGTTAGAAGGAGAAGAGATAAGAGTTGGTAAAAGTTTTACGAGAAGTTCTATAATAGAAACATTGTTATTAGATGGAGTGTTATTCAAATTTAGTGCACAGCCATTAGGCTGAGTAGGTTGGGGAGAACTAACAATTTCATTGTGAATGATTTTATTATAAGATGGGGAAAGTGGAGCATGGGTTTTGGGCTTGAGTGTGACAGTTTTGCGGTATGACTGAGTTTTAGTAGCGTTGGCATAGTTGCGGGATGGTATTGGAACCATTTTGCTAGCCTCTACATATGGGATTGACTTCTCAGCCATAATGGTCTTGATAGCCTTCTGTCTACCATGCTCAGGGCATGACCCGCTGTTGGCGAAGTGGTTCCCCGAGCAAAGTATACAGAAAGCCTCGCCTTCAGAAATGTTGCAACCATCACCGGGGTGATCGTGGTCACACTTACTGCAGCGTGGTTTCGACCTACACAGGTTGGCCACATGTCCGAATCTACAGCACTTGCGACACTGGATCGTAGGGTAGATGTATTGGGTAACTGGAAGAGATGTATAGCAGCAGAATACTCTTGGTGGTAGAACTTGGCCATCGAAAGTGATGACACAAGTTTCTGTGGGTTTCCATTCGATAGCACCGTCATTGCGTATTTTCCTACTAAGGCGTCGAACCTTGAGTATTTGCCCGCAACCAGAAGGCACAGACAAAAAAGTTATAGCTTCATCCTCAGAGATGTCAGTAGGAACTCCAGAAATAACACCCATCCTAGTGATGTTGAATGTAGGGATGGATGCTGAGTAGCCATGTTTGGGCAAAAGGTTATTGGACAAGAACGCATTTGCGTCCTGGGGGGAAGTAAATTCCACTGAAACACGGTTTCGACCAACTTTGTTAACTCCGTCCCGACGAATATTCGAAATTTTATTGAATATTAAGAACTTTCCAAAGTTCACAGGGTGTAGTGTGGTGCCCGAGTTCGGTGAAGTTTCCAGTCGAGAAACATGCACGATATATGGGCCTTTATCCGTCGCAGAGTACTTTGTACGACCTATTTGACTCTTAATTTGTTTACTTGGTGGAGTAGGAGTGGGATTCACTTCTTCGTTGGCGCGTTTACGTGAAATCTGGGAAACATCCATGTCTGTAATGCTACAGACTACATCGGCAAATTGCGACAATGGGTTTTGGGATAGGACATTTGGGGAGGATTGGATGTCAGGGGGGTCAGGATCTGGAGGTTTGTTTTTATCCATCGTGGATAAAACCTAACCTGGACCTTAAAGTATAGGAACAACAACACAACAAACCTGTTTACGAACACAAGAACAGCACAATTATATAAAAACAAGTCACAAGAGTTACAACAATCACTCGGAAAACGTTAAAATTCTCAAAACACACGTGCTAACCAAGACACTCGTGGCGAGAATCATCGAACAAAGTTAATTAAATAAATAACAAAAACAAATACATAGGTAATTAAAACCGGCACAAGTAGTCAGTTGGGACACAAAACAGAAGAGGAATAACTATGAGACGGGAGCACTACACAACGGTTAGTATACTACTATAAATTTGAAGCAAAGATGTTACAGCAAGACAAACACAACAACAACAAAGATGTACTATTTACGGTTTTCGGTTTTTCAGGCTCCCGGCAGCATCCGCACTCCCACCGCTCGTAGTTGGAATCGTGTACTTAACTACTAAGGGTTTCAGCTCATCTGTGGAAGTAACCCTGTGCCGACTTCCGTCAGGGGCCTTGATGAAGATGACGCCGTCCTGGGACCAACACGACCGCATGCCAAAGTGCTCGCGAGCCTTAGCGAATACAGACTGCCTCGCCCTTGTCAAGAACTCCTTGACAGACACTTTGGAGCCTTTCAATCCTGTCTTCGCCTTCCAGACTGAAGCTTTGATGTCCACGCTGGCGAACCTTATAAGAATTGGCCTGTGATGCTCCTTGCTAGGGGCCCCAAGTCTGTGACAACTTTTGATTGAGGAAACAGTAAGATTCTTGAGGGCAAGCTTTGTGTTGATAACATCAAGGATTACCGCAACGCTATCCTCGTTCTCCACTTCAGGCAGTCCCTGGAAAACTAGCGCTTTCCTCCGATGTCTGGTTTCTAAGCCGTCTATTTGTTTGGCACACTCACTTATTTGGCTGCGTAGTAGTCCCAGCATGAAAAACATGAGCTCACGGAATGTTCGAAACTCGTCAGCTATCCTTGCCACCGTGGTAGTTTTGTTTGGTCCGGCACACTGTATCTAAGCTTCAAGATCATCCATCTTCTTAATGAACTTCTCCTCAAGGGTCTTCTGGGCTGCCAAAACTTCGGCGTACTGGGACATTGTGTAGTGCTGAGTAATGTTGCAGTGAGTGACAGTTCAGTGAACAGCTGGCAGGTGGTGTTAATGTGGTGTTTATTTGAACAAACGTGAGTAGAGAGATTAAAACTGATGTAGACGAAGAATATTAGTAAATAAATCAAGATTTAATTACAATTATATTTTAAATAAAATTCCGAAAAAAAGCAAACGTCTGTGCTTTTTTAACACCTACCCGCGAATGTAGAAGTATGGCTAGACACTTAATAAAAATAGGTGTGTCTCTTTTCGTCATTAAAGAATGGCCTTTGCGAAAAAGAGACACACCTATTATTTATTTCGGAACATGTTTACTTCTCACTCGTACTAAAGCGGTTAAACTACGCTAAAAAGAGAAGCTGTTAGTATTTATTAATCCTAAAATATAGTTGGTGCTCTTGCAAGAACAAATAGTAACGAAAACCGGCCAAGTGCGAGTCGGACTCGCCCATGAAGGGTTCCGTAGCAGCAAGTAACATAATATAAAAGTTCTTGTAATGTGTTGTAACTTTGATCGATGTTTTAATAATAGTGTGTTTTTTCGATTTATGACGCATTAAAAAAAACTACTTACTAGATTTCGTTCAAACCAATTTTCGTTGGCAGTTTTTATAGTAATGTACATCATATATTTTTTTTAGTTTTATCATTCTCTTATTTTAGAAGTTAGAGGGGGGGGGACACACATTTTACCACTTTGGAAGTGTCTCTCGAGCAAACTATTCAGTTTAGAAAAAAATGATCTTAGAAACCTCAGTATCATTTTTGAAGACCTATCCATAGATACCCCACACGTATGGGTTTGATGAAAAAAAAATTTTTGAGTTTCAGTTCTAAGTATGGGGACCCCCAAAATTTATTGCTTTTTTTCTATTTTTGTGTGAAAATCTTAATGCGGTTCACAGAATACATCTACTTACAAAGTTTCAACAGTATAGCTCTTATAGTTTCGGAAAAAAGTGGCTGTGACATACGGACGGACAGACAGACAGACAGACAGACAGACAGACAGACAGACATGACGAATCTATAAGGGTTCCGTTTTTTGCCATTTGGCTACGGAACCCTAAAAAGAGACTCCTAAATTTAGTGGTATTACCTGTTATATGGCCTGTTACTGACCAGTGACCATTGTAAAAAAAAAATGTAATTTATTTTATTTTCTTTATGGCAATTTCTTCAAATTAGATTTACCCTTAGATTATATACCTCTAGATATAGCCATGCAACTCTATGGAAGTGCGAAAGTGAGAAGCATATATACGAAACAAGTAAGAAAATTGAGACAAAACATAACATTCTCTGTCTCATTCGGCGTGCCGCTTTTTTGCTTGGCTCACTTTGAAAAGTGAGCCAAACAAAGGCCTATCACTGTCACTTTGAGGTCAACTCGAGTAATTTTTTATGTCTTTAGAATAATTTCGGCAATTAAATTAATAGTTTTAGTGTATGTATGACAAATAGACATCTATAGTTAAGTTTTAAGTGTTTTTCTGTGGTCATATTTATGGAAAAGTTTACGTAATAACCTCATTTTAATGTTATAGTGCTGTCTCATGTGTGGCCACGCGGTGGCGATATCTATAGGTATTTAATCTAAGGATTTACCCTCAGTTCCGAATTACGTCAAAAGCGATTATATCGCGAAACCGACCAAAGAAGAATGACCAATTTTCACCTGGCTTTGTATAGTAATGAAAAAAATGTTAAAATTTAGCCAATTATATTATGTGTATAATACGCTAAAAACAATTTTAAAAGAAACGCAGGAAAAAAAGATTTTTAAGTTTTCTATAAACTTATTTTACGTTTAGCGTTACATATTACCATGTTTTGAACGCATCTCTATTACCTTTTGCCATAGATTATATATTAATACTGAGACCTTTTGCTACAACGTTCCATTTTACGCACTACTACTTGAATTTATTAATCTCTGTTTCTGAGTTTTATACATTATTTTACATTTTATTCAATCGATATAATATTCTTTATTAGTCTTTGTATAATATAGATTAATTGAAAATAAAATATTGATTAAATAAATTAATCATTCAGTGTGTAATTGAGTTCGGATGACTGAAATGGACTTTTTTTACATTTGACAGTTCTACGATTGAAATTGGCGCAGCCCATCGTTGGTGCGTTTGCGTCTCGTTATGTACTGTGCTATTTTGTATGTAAACTGATACCTCTATTTACGACCTTATTGCTGCCCCCTGGACCTCGATATCTTCCTCATCTGACGACCTTTGCTTTCCATATTGTTGTAAATCCGCCCTCTTGATAATGCCATTGTCAACAAAAAGCCGACGTATACTTTGCATAAACTGCAATACGTTTCGACGTTATCTTGTTTAAGAGCTAAACACAAGAGTTATTTCGCTTCTTAGTGAGTGGATATCACCAGTAATCGTAAGTATTTATTTTTATAATGTTTAACTTAAAACTATATATGATGTCCATATGTATGACAACATACACACAAATGGCCGAAAGATGAATTAAAACTAATAGTGTTGTCTTGTTATTTCGTGTTTCGTTTTGAACTGTTAAACTATAACCTATATCAATTGTAAATAAAAGAAGTTTATATTGTCTTTCCTATTTCAGATTACTTACAGAGGAAGATTACGTTTGTGAACCTTGTAATGAACTCCTCACGACAAGCAGTGATGGTGCTCAAGCTTCAGGGTTATCTCGACCGGTCAAAGACAAGTGTGCAGTCTCTGTGGACGGTCAACACTTAATCGTCAGAGCCATTCTATTGTTTTTGACAATCCTTCAAGATCCTTCAAGAACTAAGATAAATTCCAAACAGATAAACAAACAAGGATTGCACCATGTCAGGTATTTATGTTTCTTTAATGTTAATTATTTGCCAGTATATTACTTCATACCGTTACGGTCTTGGTGATTCTGATATTAACTCAATATTTTCTTCCATAGATGTTATCATCTGATAGAATATGCCATTCATGCTAGATGAGTTGTAAGCGTGCTGCCATACGTACTGGGCAAGCTGATGGAGCTTGTGGTGCATCTACTACTGAAAAAGTTAAAACAGGTGACTCTGGGCCAATCACTGCTGAACCAGATGACTCTAGGTCAATCACTGCTGAAACAGGTGGCTCTGGGTCAATCACTGTTGAAATAGGTGACTCTGAGAGAATTACTGCTAAACCAGTTAATGAAAGTCTAGAAGTACATTTTGAAGTTGTATCTAGCAACATAACATTAGTAAATTATAGGCGAGCAACAAATACTGCTTCACACTGCCTTTTTCCTCAATATACCAATATGAATCTGCACAATGTGGCAGATTCATTTAGAGCCACGATACTCAGTACATATAAATATTATATCCCTGTACATAGCCGTGTCTGCACAGAACATAGACTGAGTAATGAGTGGGGTAATCTGTATGATTCTAGTAATAGTATGAGTTCATTTACTTCACAACATGTAGAACACATTTTTTCATTTGTTAACAATTATGACATTAGTGTGGTATCTTGGGTGGGCTAGGTATCAAGAAAATATCTCTGCTTCAGCAGAATTTCTGGAAAAGAGAATTAGATGATAATAATGATAATTAATAAACCATTTCACTAAAACATATTGTATAATTTTGTTTTTCCCTTTTTGTTTATTATATGCACTGTATACATACCGTAAGCCAATAAAATGTGTCGGGTAGATAAGTGATCAAGCGATGAACAGGTAAGAGATACTTTTTAGAGGTAGATACCTATACAAACTAGCATTTTTCTTTACTAAAAATGTATTTACTAGATAGTAGTACTAGTTATTTGTGATGTAAAAACAGAAATTATTATGCTCAACACTCGATTTTTTCCAATCATCGAGAGTCTAAGCAGCTACGTAAGTTAAGGAATACATAAAATAAAAAGGACTTTACGACCACAGCTAAGTATTCCTATTTTAGATTACAATTCGAGAGTTAATAAATATTTTTCTAACATCTTTCGCAAATTCTAACCTAAAAAGAAACATTAATATTTTTTGGACTTCGTGGCGTTTAAATCGTAAAAATGACTATGAGACATTATTTTCTAGACTTACAGGTAGTCTGTCTACTATACATTATAACTATACATTCACTTTTATTATCAGGTTTTGAAATGTATGGAAAGTGGTCATTATTCTTTAATAGTCACAAAATATAAGGACTATTGAGTACTATTTGTGACGTTGCGCGTTGGTCGGATTAGCGATATAATCGCTTTTGGCGCAATTCGGAACGCGGGGTTAGTTTAAATAAAATAGGTCCATATTAAATAATAAATTGTATTAAACCAGCCAACAAAAACGCAATGCGAACGCAATAAAGAATTGAATTGAAAGCCTTAAACAAGTCAAATATTGTCCGTATAATCGTATCTATCTTTAATGTAATTAATTGCCTTTAGTTTAACGGAACTAATAAAAAAAACCGGCCAAGTGCGAGTCGGACTCGCAAATGAAGGGTTCCGTAGCAGCAAGTAACATAATATAAAAGCTCTTGTAATGTGTTGTAACTTTGATCGATGTTTTAATAATAGTATATTTTTTTCGATTTATGACGCATTAAAAAAAAACTACTTACTAGATTTCGTTCAAACCAATTTTCGTTGGCAGTTTTTATAGTAATGTACATCATATATTTTTTTTAGTTTTATCATTCTCTTATTTTAGAAGTTAGAGGGGGGGGACACACATTTTACCACTTTGGAAGTGTCTCTCGCGCAAACTATTCAGTTTAGAAAAAAATTATATTAGAAACCTCAGTATCATTTTTGAAGACCTATCCATAGATACCCCACACGCATGGGTTTGATGAAAAAAAATTTTTTGAGTTTCAGTTCTAAGTATGGGGACCCCCAAAATTTATTGCTTTTTTTCTATTTTTGTGTGAAAATCTTAATGCGGTTCACAGAATACATCTACTTACAAAGTTTCAACAGTATAGCTCTTATAGTTTCGGAAAAAAGTGGCTGTGACATACGGACGGACAGACAGACAGACAGACAGACAGACAGACAGACAGACAGACAGACAGACAGACAGACAGACATGACGAATCTATAAGGGTTCCGTTTTTTGCCATTTGGCTACGGAACCCTAAAAACAGGTATTTACGAGTTTTTTTGGCCAATCAGTATAAAAATCAAGAAAGAGTAATTTGCCAAAGTTGGTAAAGTTTTGTTGTTATTTATATAATATTATTTTTTTAGATTTGCGAGACAACCAAAAACAATATCATTGATTGTGTTAGGACTCCCTTATTGTCTTTGGTTTGACATCTGATGGGATTGGTTGTAAAATGTTTCAAGTATTTACGACTTTACTACTATAAAAATAAAGATGTCTTTTAATTGAAAGTTATTTAGTTAATTTGTTTGTTATATTTAAAATTTTGAATTTGAAAATTTGATTTTTTCTTCTTTCATTACGATTACGAACGAAAGTGGTGAGTCGTAATTTTAAAATTGTCATTAAGATTTCTGTTTCTCAATGTTTGTTTACGGCGTAATAGGTGTTAAGTGTTCTTTTCATATTTGGTTTATGTATAAATTTAGTTTTTAGTTTAGTTTCGTTTTATAGTTTTGGTAGGTACTTATTGTAGGTTCTAACAAATAAGTATATTTTTTTATTTAAATAATTAGGTAAGTCATAAGCGTAGTTTTTTAATTTAGGTTACTCTTTTTATAATTTAAATAGGTATTTAGTGTAGGTTGTAGCAAATAAGTCTTTTATTTTCATTTAGGTTGATTATTCAAAACAATGTCTAATATAAATAGAAAAGTGAGTGTTGTGTGGGACCATTTTGAGGATATAGGTGGTTACTACGCGACTTGCAATATATGCAAAGCAAAATTATCTTTTAGAGCCTCTGTCACTAATTTAAAAAAACACGTAGATAGGAAGCATCCCACAGTTCGGGTGCTTGATAGAGTCGGTGCTGCAAGTTCTAATGCCCCAGTAATACAGCCATCCCAGCCCCTAGCAGTGTCTTCAATTGAGCCATCTCTCCAGTCATCGTTTGCACCACCACCCCAGTCATTAACTGCGCCGCCACCTAGAAGAACGTATGGCCATCAGCCAATAACTAATTTTGTACCCAGGCGAGCCAACAATGTGAAGGCGGAAATAGACAAAAAATTTATGAATCTTTTTATAAAGGATTTCCAGCCATTTAGGATGGTTGAGGATCTTGGGCTTAGGGAACTAATGGAGTACGCGTTTCCAAACTACATTATTCCCACTAGAAAATATTTTTCTAACAATATGCTGCCGGCAGTATACGAAAAAGTCAAGGCAGACTTAAAGGACACCGTTTGCAGCCAAGTGAAGTCATTGTGCATCACAATTGACTGGACATTATATTGAGGAAGAAGAGTTTGCCATCAAATCGTTTTTATTAGATTGTGTTCCCCTTGTGAATGCCCATACGGCGAAAAATTTGGCTGATATTATAAAAACCATTTGCCAGGAATGGAACGTTCAGATGAGTCCGAGGCCAAGCTTCGTCGCTCTATAGCCTTAGAGATTGGAGGTATGGTAGATGCCAAACTAGCGGCTTTGGAGAGAAGGTTGCCTCCTGAGAAGCCTCTGCGTCCACCACTTGCTGCCGATACAAAGAAAGTCTCGTCATCGGTTGCTCAAACGCAGACAATGGCTGAATCTTGTCCAGTGCCTAATTTTACAAAGAAGAAAGGGAAGAAAAAAGGAAAACGAAAAGCCGTAGCTCCGGTGGTGGATTTGCCTGCGGCAGCAACTCAGACTTCACAGGCTTTGTCGAATGCAGCGAGGACTGAAACAGAGACTTGGTCTACTGTGGTGGGGAGAAAGGCAAAGCATGCAAAGAGTCCCCAACCCGTCAAGCAAGCAAGTGGTCAGAAGAAAAACCAGACAGTGAAACTGCCTAGGATTCCCACCACGGCAGCTATCACGGTCTCGGTAAGAGAAGGATCATCTGCCAAACTCGGCGAGATCATGTACGCATTGAGGCAGCAAATCCGTTTGGCTGACCTTGGAATTGATACCGTCGGCCAAAGAAGGGCTGCTGATGGCGGAATAATTCTTACCGTCGCTGGCCCCGAATCTTCTGATAAAGCCGATAGCTTAGCTAGCCGTATGCGGGAGGTTTTTATCGACTCCGACGTAAAGATTTCACGTCCAACTAAGAGAGCAGAAGCGAGAATCCTGGATCTCGATGATGCCGTCACGCCTGATGAAGTAGCAGCTGCTATTGCCAAGGTGGGCGGCTGTGCTAATGAGGACGTGAAAGTGGGTGAAATTCGTCGGCCACCTGCTTCTCTAGGGCATGTTTGGGTCCGTGCTCCACTGGCGACAATAAAGAAGCTGGCGTCTGACAAGTGCATGCGCTTAGGTTGGACTTCAGTAAGGGTGCAAGTCTTGGGCGCGCGTCGTATGATGTGCTTCCGATGCCTCGAGCCCGGGCACGTTCGTCGCCAGTGCACTAGTGCAATTGATAGGAGCACACTGTGCTACGCATGTGGAGGAGTCCACAAAGCCAAAGAGTGCACAGCGACGACCATGCGTTGTCCGCTATGTTCGGACCAGGGTCTTCCAGCGAATCATCGACTGGGAGGTAAGAAATGCACACCACGCAAGAAACGGGCCTCGCATGCCTCTGATACATTACGAGAAACGGAGCCTGCACCACTAAGTGGGGGCCCTGCGGAGAACATGGATACCTCGCCTTCCCAGTCCTAAAAGTTCTTCAGTGCAACCTGAATCATTGTCGCAATGCGCAGAACCTTTTTCTGCAGACCGTTGCGGAGTGGTCGGTTGCCTTGGCGGTGGTAGCGGAGCCCTACGGCCTACGAGATCATCCTCGCTGGTTTCGAGACACCGCAGACTCTGTTGCCATTTATTGGGCTGGTGGAAGTAGCCGGCTTCATTGCTCCCTACTAGATAAGGGACAAGGATTTGTTGCTGTTGAATGGGGATCTCTGGCTGTAATAGGCTGCTACGTGTCACCCAACATTTCTCACATCGAATTCGAAAGATATCTGGACGGGGTTGCGAATTGTATTCAATACAAATGCTTACCTCGTCCAGTGCTCATTCTGGGCGATTTCAACGCTCACTCGAGAGCTTGGGGGAACACCCGGGATACGCCGAGGGGACGCGCGGTACAAGACTGGGCGGCGACCCTTGATCTCAGGCTTTTAAATCACGGGTCTGTGTCCACATGCGTTAGATGGCAGGGGGAGTCGATTGTGAATCTCTCATGGGGGACTCCTTCTGCTGTCCGTATGGTGTCGGAATGGAGAGTAGCGGAGGATATTGTCACACTATCCGACCATCGCCACATCGTTTTTGATGTGACACTACGCCCCACCGATAGCCCGAGCCGTCTGGGATCTAACCCACCCGCGCGACGTTGGGCCCTTAAACGTCTCAACCGAGACATGCTCATTGCAGCCGCTAACGTCGCGGCTTGGCCAGAAGATGCTCGTTCTGCGGGAATCTCACCCAATCCAGAGGAAGAGGCGACTTGGTTCCGGGACAGAATGACGTCGATCTGTGACGCTTCCATGCCCCGAATCAGATGCGCTCAGCGTCCTGGTGCGGTTTACTGGTGGACGGAAGACATCGCGCAATTGCGCTTTTTCTGTCTGAGATCCCGACGTCAGTATCAGCGCGTACGACGTAGGAGAGAACCAAGAGCTTCAGATGAGCAAATAAACACAGCCTATAGAGCGTACCGGGAGGCGACAATGGAGCTTCAACACGCAATCACGGATGCCATGTCAAGGTCCTGGAGAGAGCTTCTCGAGGGACTGAACAGGGATCCTTGGGGTAGACCATACAAATTGGTCATGGCCAAACTACGTCCCTGGGTCCCCCCTATCACGGAAACTTTGGATCCGAGGCTGCTGGAGAGAGTTGTGACTACGCTTTTTCCAGTAGTAAGGGACAGTCCTTCATCTCTCCTGCCACCTTCGGATTGGTCCGACGAGTTGGGGGTTACTGAAGGTGAGTTGGACCGAGCTGTAAGACGCATGGCGCTTCGCAATACCGCACCAGGCCCGGATGGTATTCCCAGCCGCGCGTGGGTTCTGGCTATGGATGCTCTAGGGAACCGCCTAAGACAGTTATTTAATAGCTGCTTCTGTTCGGGCGTGTTCCCCTCTGACTGGAAAGAGGCTGGATTGGTCTTGTTGAGGAAGGAAGGTAGGGATTCAGAGTCTCCCTCTGCATACCGTCCCATTTGCTTGCTCGATGAGGTCTCCAAATTATTCGAAAGAATAATTGCCGAGAGGCTCATCAAGCACCTGTCGCGTGTTGGTCCGGACCTAGCCGATGGCCAGTATGGATTTCGACAGCAGCGCTCCACCGTCGATGCGATTTTACGCGTTCGCACACTGTCGGAGCAGGTAGTGTCCCAGGGTGGAGTGGCGTTGGCAGTAAGCATAGATATCGTCAATGCTTTTAACTCCCTGCCCTGGAATGCGATTAGGGCGGCATTAGTATACCACAGAGTGCCGCCTTACCTGCAGCGCATCATCTGGGATTACCTACGCGACCGGCACATCCGTTATGTGAGTCGGGACGGTAGCGTTCATAGGAGGGAGATAACGTGCGGGGTTCCACAGGGGTCAGTTTTAGGCCCTCTCTTGTGGGATCTTGCATACGATGTTGTCCTGCGCGTCGACCTCCCTTTAGGTGTAAATATTATTTGTTATGCAGACGACACCCTAATATTGGCCGGTGGGAACACCTACGACGAGACTATCCAGCTTTCTGAGCTAGGTGTGGCAAGAGTCGTGGCTTCGATCCGCGAGTTGGGTTTGGAGATAGCGCCTCATAAAACCGAGGCGCTCTGGTTTCACAAACTGCCGAGGACCAAAGAGCCACCAAGCTCATCAGTCATAGTTGGAGATACGCCAGTTCAGGTGGGCCGATATATTAAGTACCTTGGCCTAACTCTGGACGGTCGGTGGGGCTTCGAAGAGCACTTCGAGCGCCTGGTTCCCCGCGTTGGGAAAGCAGTGGGTGCTTTGCACAGAGTGCTGCCCAACCTCGGGGGTCCTCGGGAAGAAGTTCGTCGTCTTTACGCGGGGGTCGTGCGATCGATGGTCCTTTACGGGGCACCTGTGTGGTCAAATAGACTCTCAGGTGTCCGTCGCTGCAGGACTAAAATTAATAGTTTGCAGCGGAAAATGGCCATCCGCATCGCACGTGGATACCGAACGGTATCCTTCGAGGCGGCAACTCTCCTGGCACGCTTTCCGCCACTGGACATTCTGGCGGATATGGACGCAAGAGTCTATAATCGGATTCGTGATATGCGCCAAAGTGGCAATAGCGTGCCGGGAATTGCTGTAGTAAGGCTGAGGCGGCAGGAACGGCGACACGCGCTCGAGAGGTGGCGCGAGCGGCTACAGCAGCCGCAATTCTCGTGCAAGCGCGTTGTCGAAGCCGTTCTACCGCACTTTGAAACCTGGCTGGCAAGAAAGGAGCGCATCTCCTATAGACTGACTCAGGTGCTGACCGGGCACGGCTGCTTCGGTGAGTACCTGAACAGAATTGGGCGAGAGGCCACGGCTAATTGCCACCATTGCGGGGGCAACCTGGATTCAGCACAGCACACGCTGGAAGAGTGTCCAGCGTGGGCCACAGAGCGACGAGTCCTGGTCGGCAAGATCGGGCGAGATCTGTCTCTGCCAGCAGTAGTGAGGGCTATGTTGGCGGAGCCAGAAAACTGGAGGGAAGTTGCTTCCTTCTGTGAGACCGTGATGGTCCAGAAGGAGGCCGCTGAGCGAGATCGTGAAAGGGCCGATCCCGCTCGGAGAAGAAGGCGTCGGGGAGGCAACCGCCTTGATGCCTAACACGCCGAAACCCCGCTTGCATTGAATGCAAGTGGGACTTTGGAACCATGGGCGCGCAGAGTGGGGACTCTACTCGCTCATCGAGGGATTCCAGGGAAGACGGTAGCACAGTGATCACGTGCTGCCGTGCATAAAGAAGGTCAGGGGAGACCGTTATAAAGTCTTCTCAGGGATGTGTCGTAACAGGCGTTGCACTGAGGGGGTTCCGGAATGGTCTTTTGAGAGGTAACGGGGCCCCTTCTATGTGCTGATGGTGATCACCGGGGTGGTTTTAGTGAGGTAAAAATCCCACACTCCCCGGACTTATCCCCAAAGTCCGGGCGCCTTTTGAAGGTTTCCCCTCGAAAACAAAAAAAAAAAAAAAAAAAAAAAAAAGGAATGGAACGTTACGGACAAAATTCTTCTGGCCGTATCAGACAATGGCGCCAATATTAAAAGCGCTATTGAAAGGGAACTTGCATGTAAACACTTCCCCTGTTACACTCACACATTAAATTTGGCAGTTAGCGATATTTTAAAAAGTCAAGAAATTGCTGAGATTTTAAACAAAATCAAGGGAATAGTCCGACATTTCAAGCAAAGTAATGTGGCGTGGGAAAAATTTAAACGGTACCAGGAACAAGCAGGTAACACTGCCAAAGGACCATTACAGGAGGTTCCGACGAGGTGGAACTCCACCTACTATATGCTGCAAAGATGTGTGGAAATCCAAGAACCCCTCAATAGCGCTATGGTAAATCTTGGAATGACCCCTATTACTAGTTACGAGTGGGAAATATGTCGAGAGTTGTGCCAGATACTCCATCCGTGTGAAGAAGTTACACGCGAGTTAAGTGGACAAAAATACGTCACTGGCAGCCTCGTAATTCCCATTACAGTAGGACTTATAAAAGCATTGGAACAGTTAGGGGACCAAAATGTTTTCATGCCAGATATTGATAAAATACGCCAGGACCTTATAGGTAACCTAAAACGAAGGTTTTCAAACTTAAACAATAGCAAGACGTTTGGAAACTGTATGTTTCTCGATCCAAGGTTTAAATTTTATTTTGATGATCCACATGTGGCAGAAGAAACAAAACGCAGAATGGTTTCCTTAGTTGCAGCTCAACATTCGCGTGATGCAGCGACACAAAACGATTTAAATATCGAAGCAGTTGAACGCACATCTTCTACCAGTCAAACCAAATCGATCTGGCAAGATTTTGAGCGGAGAATGCAAGGTATCCAACCAGAAGGCACAGCTCAGTCCCGTGCTATCGTAGAAGTACAACGGTATCACGATGATAAAATTATTCCTCGGAACGACTGCCCCTTGAAATGGTGGAGAGAGCATAGATCAGTGTACCCGACGTTATATAAAATAGCAGCCTCAAAGCTCAACGCCATGGCTTCATCGGTTCCTTGCGAAAGGGTATTTTCTGCTGCAGGGAATATCTTTAATGAAAGGCGGACCCGATTAGGAGTTAGGAAACTGCAGCAACTTCTTTTTTTAAATCAAAATTTGTAAACATGTATATTTAAATAATTAATAAGTAAATATAAATAGGTGATCATTGATCATATAAATAGTCATATAGGTTATAGAATAGGAGATAATCGGTAAGTCCCCTCTTTGAGGCGTGGCTGGAAAGACCTCACGGCGTCCTTACCTTCCGCATGACGCAGGTACTCACCGGACATGGTTCGTTCGGGAGTTTCCTGCACTCGATTCATGCGGCAGTGACGCCCGGGTGTCGCCACTGTGCGGAACGCCCGGAGGACACGGTGGAGCACACAGTCGAGGTGTGCCCTGCTTGGGCGGAGCATCGCCGTGCCCTCGTGGGGGCGATCGGCGGCGGAGACCTCTCGCGCCGGGCCTTGGTTGAGGCCATGGTCCGGAGCGAGGAGGAGTGGCAGGCGGTCGCCGACTTCTGCGAAGCAGTAATGCTCGCAAAGGAGGAGGCCGAACGCATCAGGCAACGGCGTTATCGCCGCCGCCGTCGCCGGGATTCTGATCCCGATTTCCGACCAACGTAGACGCGGGCTTGCGGACAGTGAGCAATGGGTAGCTCACTGTCCGGCCGTCCGGTAACTGTCCGGACCAAGCCCAAGTCGTCGACGGCGCGCACTGCTCTCGCGCGCCTCAAGGAGTTGTCAGCAACAGCAGGGACCCAGCCGGGTCGAAGCCTACTGGGGCCAGGGTTATCCGAAAGGGCGCTCGAGCCCCGGTATGAAGGCTAGAAGAAACGGGGTGGGTCTTTTAGTCAGTAAGAGTCTGACACTATCTCCCGCTCCGCCCAAGGGCGGGGGATGTAAATGCATGATTTTTTCCCACCATAAAAAAAAGGAGATAATGTATAAAGTGATGTACAGACAGCTGTGAAATTGCCTGGGTACCTTAGTGTCTATTTTCCCTTGCACGTTAGAATTCAGGTTTTCGAAAATGTAACTAGATGGCGTTGGTTTCTTCCCAGCTAAATGGCGACCAAGGCAATCTCACAAACCATAAACTTGACTTTTAGTTTGACAGAAAATATACACATGCGTCATCATTATCGTCAACAATTGAGTGTGAGGGTAGATTGATAAAAAAATATGAGACACAAGCATTACTAATTTCGTGATTCTTATCAAATGTTTGTAAACAGGCACGAATATTGCGTCTAGCGTAACAAGTAACGTTTAATTTCGAATCAATTCTATAGAGTCCATTTGGTTCAATAATAACAACAGCGCCTTATAAAGCATGTGTAGCTGGTTCAAATCTCATATTACACATTTTTATTTTTGTTTTCCAGCTTTTGTGTTTTAGTTAGGTATTATTTATAAACATTTTGAAAAAGATATTATAATGGTATAAAAAACTACTTATTAAGCAATTTTGTTTTTTTTTTGCAGTAAGACTACCGATAGCTTAATTTGATATTTTTATACAAGTTGGCTTAGTGGTCTATGTAAAGACTTTGACGCAGTAAGACACGAGATTAAATCGCAAATCTTGTATATTTTTTTGCTTTCCATTTAAAACATTTTCAAAACGTTATTGTAAGTTACAATCAACTAACTAGACATTCTTCAAACATATCTGGAATAATTTCGCTTGACTTGTAATAAGTGGGTAGTCAAGACAATTGAATACCAGTTTTATGATGAATATGCCTAACATATTCATCATAAAACTGGTATTCAATTGTTACTTATTTAAGGGTTCAGAAATAAAAATGAACCGTTCTAATAACGCAAAAACCAGTCGACACTAATTGCAGTGACGTCGTGTAAACAATTTTTAGCCCGTAGCATTTGCTACGTGGTTAATCCGCCACTGGCACTATTGAAATAAATAAACTGTTTTTGTCATGTTCAAAATTGTATTACCTTCAAATAATTCTATCCTGTCATAAGCAATTTAATATCTTCACTTCTTTTATGTGTTTTACCTTTATATATAGTTATTTAAATTACGTCTATTAGACGAATACTTAAATTATATCTTTGTATGTAAAATTGTAAATATTACTTATAAGTAATATTTAGTTGTTTTTCATTAATGTTGTTATTTATTTTTAAAATTTTAATTTAAATTGATTAATTTAATTTAATATACATTTTAATTTGATTAAAAAAAACAATTCAGTATTCTAAACAAAAACCTACTTAAAGTAGCGTGACGGATTTGAACTTACGACTACTTCCACATAAGTCTACAGTTACAACCATTAGAGTATTTCGACTTATGGAATAACGTTGAAATTAACAAGTGCATTACGTAACAGGACCGTATTCACAACCTTACTTTAAAGCTACGTCTTATAGATCAAATTGTCATAATAGTATTCTGTAATATTTGACCACCTTGTTATATTCATTTGAATTAGCCCGGAATTGAATACCACTTATCTTCTGCTAATCTCTGCAGAAGGTTCAAATTCGTCTAACTTTTAGGATGTCTTATATTATCTACCTTCTACTGCCAGGTGGGTCAGATTTCTGGTTCCTCTGTGCTTTTTGTAAGTTATGAATAACAAAAAAAAATCGGTAGGATTTATATCGAAGCTGACAAGTGGATATTTAATTGTAATATAATATGACTGGCCTGTTGGTCTATTGGTTAGTGGCCCTGACTGCAATGTCGGGGTCGTGGGTTCGATTCCCAACCAGGACAATGTTTGTGTGTTGAGCACGATCATTTGCTGAATCTGGGTGTAATTTATCTGTAATATTTATGTTTTTAGAAATATATAAATATGTTTATCAGTTGTTTAGGACTCGTAACACAAGCTTTGCTTAGCTTGGGACTAGGCGCCGTCGTGGAATATTATTATTAATATTCAAGTCGGTAGTTACTCAACAATAGGAAAAAAGAGCAGGTAAACAGGCTCATCAAACAAAAAGGCAATACCTAATAAAATAATATAAATGTTTATTTCTTAAAGTTTACTATTCAACAGTCAGTTTATTAATTATCGAATAAGATTATAATATTACTTGTATTTTTTTATTGAGGCCATAGCTTAAATATTCGTTTCCCAAATTGGAAAGAGGATTGAAGCTTACGTAACCTTAACAAAAACAAACAAGAGGCAAGATATTTAAAAAAAAAACTACCAATTTGCACAACAACATATCAAATGTTTAGTAGGTAACATAAAAAACAAAATTATGTTGTGTTTTAACTTTAAGTGTTCATAACTTTTTTAAATTATTTCAAATACATGTATTAAGTAAAACACACATAACGAGGTCTCCAGTACGTACTGAGTAAATATGTAATATTAATTAAATGATCATTTATTAATATCTCGTGTAATCACCATTTTGGTCAATAACAGCTTGCATTTGGGAACGCATTGAATTAATCAAATTTTTACACAAATCTGAACCACGAAAATAAAACCAGAAAAAATTTGATTATTCCACCGTTGAACAATAACACCCCACAAATTTTCAATTGGATTTAAATCCGGTGATCTAGCAGGCCAAGGAATAGCGCAAATGTCATTATGCTGACGAAACCAAGTCTGCACACTGTGCGAATGGTGTAGGTATTGGACAATAATCCTGCGCAAATGTTATCTGTGGCAATTCTTCGCATGGATACACAGTTCGAACCAGTTCGAACAGCATGCCTCCGATAATGCAGCCCTTCACTATGAAGAGCACGACGGACAGTGTCGACGCTTGTGTCAAATAAACCAGCATAGTGGTTCGTCGGCAAAAATCCATTTTCTTCGTACTCCCTTACCATGGTTTGACGATGCAACATGTTTATAAGTTTTGGTCTACCAGTTCTTTGACGGTGTTTCAAAGAACCCTCTTCTTCAAATCGTCGTACCCATAGAACAACTGTTTTTCTCTGCAACAATAAAACAGAAATATATAATACCAAATAATGATTATTATAAAGGAGTTTTTTTTGTTATATAAAAAGTGTAAAATAAGATTACTTACGTTTACACCGGTCTCTCTGGCTATTTCTGACAAATTTTTACCTTGATTATGCAAAGCAATTATTTGAGCTCTTGTCACTAAGTCTATATTACAATTCATACTCATTGTGATAAATTCAACTGATTAAAAATAAAATTGAACGAAAGGAGCTCGAACGAAGTATTCGAAATGAACTTAGCGAACAATCAATTAAGCTTAGTCACAATTTTGTGGTTGAAGTATTATTTATACTACCTACTAATTATTATTTATAAATCCATATTCAACCTACCCTCTCAAGTTTTGAAATTGACACATAGACAATCAGATATTTATAAATTGATATTCAATTTTAATATTTTCATCTCTTTATAAAAAAATATAAATTATTTCAATGTTTAAAGAAACAAAAAGGAACTACAAAAAAAAGCATTAACATAAGCATTTGAAGCGCAGCAACGCCACCTAGTAGCAGTATAATATAAAGTTGTCGATAACAACATTTCAATCTGATTTTACGCTAGATGGCGTCATTTCTCGCTTCACACGATTTTTTTTCTGTACTATCCAACCACTATTGCAGCCGATCGTACATAAAATGAATTGAACACTTTTAAATGCGCCAGTTTCAGAATTGTGTAGTAAACTGACAGTCCTAAGCCTGTAATAAAGTATGAAGGAAAGTGTTCAGTTAGGAATTTTCAAAAGAACTATCAGTATCTCCTATCTGTCCAATCTTTTATGTTGGGGTCGGTTGGGGTCTCAAAAATTCCAATTAATTCATTTTATAAAATTAGGCCAAGTGCCAGCATTTTTATAGTATTTTTTTTTTATCTGTTATAAACTAGTACTTGACTGCGATCCCGCCTGATGGTAAGCAGTGATGCAATCGTTGATGGTGAGGCGCACTAGTTTATTAAGAGCCTATTCACTCTAGCCTTGAAGACACCCAAATTATAATCAGACGGAAAGACCGCAGCAGGCAAACTGTTCCAGTCCTTCGAAGTTCACGGTATAAATGACGAGGCGAAACGCTTAGTCCGGACCGTAGATGTTTCAACAACGTAAGGGTGGATACTCGCCGTGCGTCGGTTTGTCCGATGGTAGAAATGAGATGGCGGAATCAAGTCATGCAATTCCTGCGCACACTCTCCAAAATGCAATCTGTAAAACACCGAAAGGCTGGCTACCCTACGCCTGTGATCAAGGCTTTGAAGATTGGACTTAACCAAATCTGGATCTATTTTATCAGTAAATGGACGACAAAAATATAAATACACTTTTATATCTATTTTCTATACCATTATCTTTTTAAAATGGACAGAATAAAGAAGATATTTAACTGAGATTTAAATACGTATTTATCGTCCATACAAAAATAACAGGCTGTTATTTAATAACAGATATTTGGACCTATTATTTTTATGTAACAGTAACAGTTATAACAGATATCTTGTTTAACCTGTTACAACCCATCTCTACGACAAACGAAATGGCAACAGCGCGTCAAAGGGGCGCGCGCCGCCGCCACCACCCGCTGTGCCGCGCCGGCGCCCGGCCTTGGAGAAAACGGCAACGTCGCATAAAATAACCAAAATATACCGTTTACTTGTTACCGCTATTTTCACAATAACATTAAAAACACCGGTAACTTTTAACGCAATTTTTAACGTTCTTATAATGTTATGCTACTAAGTAACGCTACCAAATCATACCGATATGCAAGTATCTCTATGGAATTACCGTTACTTAACGTTATTTTTAATGTGAATTGGTAACGTTTTCAAGCCCTGATTTAGGCGTGAAGACGTAACAAACAAACAAACTAACTTTCGCTTTTATAATACTAGCTTTTACCCGCGGCTTCGCCCACCTCTTTCTCCCCCTTTTCTCACTTTCTTTTTTAATTATGCCTATGTCCGTCTCCAACGTCCCCAACTATCTCAGTACCAAAATTCATCAACATCGGTTTTGCCATTTAGGCGTGAAGACGTAACGAACAAACAAACTCACTTTCACTTTTATAATATTAGTAAGGATTAGTAAGGATTCACCCATGATTATCCTAGGTACGTTTTTTTAATCGTGGATCCAGTGACTTATTGCCAGTGCAAGAGGTTGTGTCAGACTTTTATTGACTAAATTCAAACAGTTGCCTTCTTTGCGTTTCAGGACCATGATACCTTTTTTAGAAAGCCTGTTGGCCGGTCAATCCAAGCACTTAGGCTGAGTTGCCACCTTTATTTTCATATAACTTTTGAATTATTATACCACAAAATCGAGAATCAATTTAACGATTATTCTACAAACAAAAAAATAACAAATAATACTGACGGCCCTTACGTATATAAAGACATGTCCAAAATATCATTTTTTTATTATTTACTTTGTTTAATTGATATTAATTAAATATTCAAGTAAAAATTTAATTAAAAAAAAAAATTGATATTAATTGATATTTGATAATTGATATCAATTAAACAAAGTAAATAATGAAATAAGAAAAAATATATATTTTGGACATGTATACGTAGATACGTACATATACGTAGGGACAACGATATTTTACTTATATAATATTAGTGTAGCTGTGTAGATAAATACAATTAGTTACATACCACTGAGAGGAGGTTCAACAGTTCCTATTTTTGTAGTTGTAGAGCATTGAACAGGATTCAACAATGAAGCTTCTTGAGATTGGAGTAGATAGTCAGCTATCTGGAATCAATGAAATTGTAGTTTGTAGATTGTCATAAAAAATTATGTTCTGAAATTTAATATTAAAAGATTACGGTACTACTGCTAGAACATAGGTGGAACATCTTTAATGGTGAGTCCAGATCAGTTGCCAGATTAGAGACAGTGGGCTGCAATCAACCATTCAGGCCTAGCATTGGTTGGTGGATTTCTCAGTTTTCTCACAATATTGTCCTACACTCTTCTGAGAGCCAAGGTGAAACAATAAATTGCTAAAAGAGGCATAGCCCATAACCAACAATTTGTGGTTATTAAAGCATAATAAGCAACACACGCGTTTTTATTCATTAATCCCCAAGCCAACACTGGTGTTCGCGCACCTGTTGTCTTTCTATTGTGTCTCTAATTCTCACGATTGAAAGGTTAACACTTATAGGACAGGAGTGGACTGGACTGTGTGGGGTGGACTTTTAGAAGTTATTTTAATATTTGGTTAAGTAGGTACCTGCAATATTTTCTGTAGGTAAAATCAAGGTGGGGACAGTCAATTTTCCAAGTCTATTATTTGGATACAGAAACTGTATCTCATAGTGCCAACAGCAAATTCTTTAAGTGTTTTGGACAGTAGTGTTATCTATATGTGTTATCTTTAGAGAAAGATTGACTAAGAAAGTTATTTAGTGTACCTACGGGGTTTGTTATCAGGTTATTTAAATAAAACGATCAAAACGGGTACCACACCCTTTTACTTTTGCTTTGACAGCACACACATTAAATTACACAAAAACAGTAGGAATAAATAAATTATATACTAGCACTTACTGAGATGTTGCTTGCTCCGAAAACGTGTGCATCAGAATGGCGGGTGTAATTTCCAAATTTGCGTAAGTTTATTACAGTTATTTGGTACCTTCTGTGTACCTTGACGTACCTCTTTTGAAAATCTGTGTACCTAAACCCATACAATGATATTTTAAAAATTAGGTACACCCGCCATCCTGACGTCAGAACCGCGGGTGTACTGCTAACCGATATATGTAGCCAAGCGTACTGTATAAGTAAATTTGGTACCTCTTGTGTACCTGCAGATACAAGTATTACATAAACGAAATACTGTAACGTTGCTGCGAAAAAAATAAAAGATTTTTCTTAGACGGCGCATTACTATTTTATAATACTAATAACTAAAAATAGTAACGACGTCAAAGGAACATCTACATTAAACTTTAGGTCCACGATACGTTTAATGTGCAATATGTTTAATATCAGGAATTTCAAACCTCCGTATATCCATTTAGTCACTATTTGCGTGACCATACCGGGAGTCGGAATTGAAATTAACGGACACAACTTACACACAGACTAAGGAGAACACTTTATGTGATCCGCTAATTGTTGTTTTATGTGGGGATCAAACCCACAACTTCGTGTTCAGCAGTCGCATACTACGACCACTGGACCACTGGTAGTCTACAATTAAACAAGTATTTTTTATGATTGAAAAAATTAAAATAACTTCGTAGAAGAATATCTCTTGGAATATTCTGAACTAGCAATTTTTACTGTATCGGATGGGCATGGAAATAATCGTTATTTCCATGCCCATCCTAATCTGACTGTAGAACTACACAATTATTCAATACACTTGCTCAGAAAGTGACTCTTATTGCACTGCACCTAGGTACATAATGGCCCTTCTTACCAAACTGTGACATCTTGATTACCATTACGCACTAGTGCTATAATGTAGTTAAAACCTTTTTTTCAACCTCTCCCTCGCCATAATTTTATTACATTATCGTATCAGGATGGGCACAGGTCGTATGATTTCAGAATGTGTCATATACGGATTAAAATCATGTCTGTAACATAAATAGATCTTTCATTAATACTATGACTTACGTTAATATACTCTGTAGTCAATAGATGATGTTTTAATTATATACTAGTCTTATTTTTATTACATTGATTTATAGTTTTGTAACAAATTATAAGGCCGAGTTAATGCACATGAAATCAATGCGTTATTCATATTAATCATTACTTATTTCGTTATCGTTCAAATTAATTAAAATATACTTTAAAACTGTCTCTTGTTTTATTTTGATTCTGGAAACACTGACAGACAAACTTTCTAATTCCATTAATCCTGCACAGTTCTAAAATAGGCAATATGTTGTTAGTTTTTGTAATTATGTGTACATATAGGTTTTTAATATTTAACTTCAGTTATCAGTACTTACGTAGATTGTTATTTTTAAAGATAAATACGTCAAAAAAAGAATGTTTTTTTTTTTCGCAGCAACGTTACAGTATTTCGTTTATTTAATACTTGTATCTGCAGGTACACAAGAGGTACCAAATTTACTTATACAGTAGGCTTGGCTACATATATTGGTTAGCAGTACACCCGCGGTTCTGACGTCAGTATGGCGGGTGTACCTAATTTTTAAAATATCATTGTATGGGTTTAGGTACACAGATTTTCAAAAGAGGTACTTAAAGGTACACAGAAGGTACCAAATAACTGTAATAAATTTACACAAATCTGGAAATTACACCCGCCATTCTGATGCACACCCGAAAACTAAAACGAAAAGAGACATAACAGTGCGGCGTGGCCTTTTATAATCTCTTGTAACTGTCAAAAGAGCCGCACTATCAAGTCGCAGTCCGTTGCAGTTGTCAGTGCAAACAAATACATTTAATGTTGCTAATACAGAAAATAATCACAGTGAAAACATTATCATAAGAATCGCTAACAGTCGGCCATCCATTATATAACAAATACGACCTCGTATGTGAGAGACAAAATAAATAAATAAGAAATTGGTTTTACACACAAAAAATGGGCGAAGAAAGAATATAATGTTACATTTAAAAAATTATCTACGGGTAGACATAGATATCTATTACAGAAGTGAATAAAGATTTAGATTATTCATACAATGGTCGTTGTACCTAGGAACGACACTAAACTTATATTGATTGTACACGTCATGTAGAAACAAAACTGAACAATTGCCAATTTATCAATTATTATCTATACAAAACTTTAAAAAGAAATATATTGTAATGGCACCTGGAAAAGAAACATTATCATATTAAAACGAATGTAGCAATTAAACCCTTAGATCAATCGTGCACCGCTTGTTATATCTGGGAACAATACTTAATTAATTGTACACAAATTGTTACACGTAGCAACAAAACTAAAGAATTGTCATTCTGTCAATTAGTTAGTTTTTGTTTATTATTATTATTATTAACTCTTCGAATGCCGTAATTAGAGACACAATAGAAAGACAATGGCTTATGTCGAACTGTGTAACTTAAGACATTCAAAAGGTTAATTCTATTAACATGTCTCTTAAAAATATGAGCAATGGCACCTGAGAAAGAAATAACGTTAATATTACCTTAGACATTTTTACCCATAGCTAAACATTGGTATTAAAATGAATGTAGCAACTAAAATAGCAATCGTACATTGGTACAAAACAAAACTTGACTTAATTGTATGCAATTGTTACACAAAAAACAAAACTAAACTTCATAAAATATAAACAATGGCACCTGAAAGTGCAGATGTATCAGTGACAGCTCATTCTTACAAATCGTTATCTTATTTATTATACAATCTTTCAAAAACAGGCCCCTAAAATGTCCTGCCTCTAATGAAAAACATACAGGCCCCTCAAATGTCCTGCCTCTAATGAAAAACATACAGGCCCCTCAAATGTCAAATCAATCAAATCAAATCAAATCAAAACATTTATTTCAAATAGACCATTTACAGGCACTTTTGAATAGTCAAATGTCGGTCAGTCCAAGAAAAGTGAAGCTAAATTGCACGTTCCAAAGAGTAGGTCTCTATGGAGAAGAACGTGCAAGAAACTCCATGGACACTCTTTTAAATCATATTATGTGTTACATATAATGCTTGGTTACATATTACTTGTTGCTTCTATCATGTGAGCACAATGTCGATAATGAAATAAAAAATGTAAAATAATTAAAAGATAGAAACTGAATTAAGCCACTGGCAGCTAAGAGATGACCAGTCCCATCTGACGGCACCCGTTCACGAGCATGACGCGTGCATCAGCCCCACTCAGCTCAACCATTTTGAAGGGAACTGAACGACCCAATAACACGTGCCACCAACAGCGAGACATTTGAGTGAGCATGACAAACTCTCAACTGTCCTGTCTCTTATCAAAAACATACAGGCCCCTCAAATGTCCTGTCTCTAATCAAAAACATACAGGCCCCTCAAATGTCCTGTCTCTAATCAAAAACATACAGGCCCCTCAAATGTCCTGTCTCTAATCAAAAACATACAGGCCCCTCAAATGTCCTGCCTCTAGTTAAAAGCATACAGGCCCCTCAATTGTCCTGTCTCTAATTAAAAGCATACAGGCCCCTCAATTGTCCTGTCTCTAAAAACATACAGGCCCCTCAATTGTCCTGTCTCTAATAAAAAACAAACAGGGGGCCTGTTTGTTTTTTTCAAATGTCCTGTCTGTAATGAAAAATAAACATTAGTAACACACAGGCCCTTAAAATGTCCTGTCTCTAAATAAAAAAACAAACAGGCGCCTCAAATATCCTGCCTGCAATGAAAAATAAACATTGGTAACACACAGGCCCTTAACATGTCCTGTCTCTAATTAAAACAAACAGGCTCCTCAAATGTCCTGCCTGCAATGAAAAATAAACATAAGTAACACACAGGCCCTTAACATGTCCTGTCTCTAATAAAAACAAACAGGCTCCTCAAATGTCCTGCCTGCTATGAAAAATAAACATTAGTAACACACAGGCCCCTAAAGTGTCCTGTCTCTAATAAAAAACAAACAGGCTCCTCAAATGTCCTGCCTGCAATGAAAAATAAACATTAGTTAGACACAGGCCCCTAAAGTGCCCTGTCTCTAATAAAAAAAACACAAACAGGCTCTTCAAATGTCCTGTCTCTAAAGTAAACAGACAGGTTCCTCAAATGTCCTGCTGTAAATAAAGAACAAACATTAGTAAATAAACAATTGCCATGCCAATATGTTCCTGGTTGGTCCTGAACAGGCTCCTTAATTGTCCTGAACAGGCGATCAATTATTCTATACAATTTTCGGTCAATACCCGGCCACTCAGGCTAGGTACATAAGTTTCAAGTGAATGTCACAAACAATGACATCAATGATTACTTTTCACCTATGTTTATGACATCTAAATTGAAATTCGTTCAATGACTGACCAACAATGACTTATAATCACTGCCCCGACTAAAACGTAAGGGTACATATTATTTAATTTACTCTTTCGGCTCCAATTAGTTTTTATCGAAACTCCAAACGATACAATAAATAATAAAAATACATGATCACGAACTGTCTAAATAGATTAAGTTCACATTACGTTAGTAACAACCTTTCACGCACACAGTCATACTTCACACACTCAAATTACGTTCATACAGTCCACTCATCTAAAAATAAATTGTAAAGAAAGCAGTGTGCAATAAATACCCTTTGAGTAAAGACGTATTAAAAAGTTTTATTTCACCAAACAAGCCGATATAGACCTTATCGTCGTAGACATATGGTCCAAATCGAGACGGATTTATATATAAAAAATCTAGTGACCGCGTGCGCCGTCGACACCGCGAGAACAATAGCATTCCAGAAATTATCTTTGCTAAATCGTGCGAGTAAATAATACATCATTAGCAAAATAATAATTCAAATCTATATCAATATTGTTTGGATTTTGGAGTTTCAACGTCTACACATTTGTACACCATGGATGCGCTTCTAGCATATCAAAAGGAAGTGCTGGATAACCTGAAGAAGTCGGAGAAAAACTATAAAAAGACACCTAAAGATCGGTTGAAGAAACCTTACTTAGAAACCAGATTAGACAATTTGGAGCAGCTGTGGATAACGTTTAAAGATGGACACAAGTCTCTCATAGGCAAGGTCACCTTGAAGGACAAACAGGACACATACTTCACTGAGGATATGTATGAGGAGTTTGAGGAATTATATGTATCATACAAAACTTTATTGAAAGAAGCCCTGCAGCCCTATCTCGCGTCATCGAGTGGAACTTCGTCCGTAACACCTAAAATAAGTGCTGAACAAACAGTCAGTGAGTGCGAGGTTAAATTACCACGTGTGCAGTTACCTACGTTTAGTGGTAAATACGTTGAATGGCAGTCGTTTTATGATATGTTTAATTCGCTTGTGCATACTAATAAGAATTTGTCTCCAGTGCAAAAATTGCATTATCTTAAAAGTAACCTGTCAGGTGAGCCGGAAACTTTGTTACGTAATTTTTCTATAACTAATGAGAATTATGACGAGGCTTGGAAACAGTTACTTAAACGTTATGATAATAAGCGGTATAATTGTAATGCACTTATGAGATTATTGTTTACGCAAAAACCGGTTACTAGCGAATCTCCTAGTGCCATTAAGCATTTATTAGATACAACTACAACTTGTTTACAATCTTTGCGTAATATGGATATTAGTCCTGAGTCAATTAACGATGCGTTTGTTATTTATTTAGTGGTTTCTAAATTAGATCCTGAATCCATTAAGCAGTGGGAATATCAGTTGGGTGTACTTAGTAACGATTTACCGACATGGACACAATTATCTGAGTTTTTGGAATCGAAATTTAGGTCGTTGGAGATGATAGACTCGAATAAGGTACGTAACAATACCAACACAAAGTCGAAGTCTTTTCATGGGTCCATAGAAAGTAAAAAGAATAATTCTAATATACCTAAATGTTCTAAGTGTAAAGGTGAACACTATTTATACAATTGCAAGGAATTTAGTCAACTTAGTGTCAAGGAAAGGCAAGATTATGTTAAAAATAATAACTTGTGTTTTAATTGTTTCTCTCCATCTCATCCAGTTTTTAAATGTCGTAATTCAGCGAGTTGCAAGCGATGTGGCAGGAGGCACCATTCATTATGGGAAATAATAATGGTTCCGAAAAACAATTTAATCTCCAGCGATCTGTGGCCGACTATTATTCTAATTAACTAGCGTTTTAATGAATTACCGACAAAAAACCCAAAATATTAACGAAAAAAAATATCCAATTTAACAACAAATAAGAGCATGTTCAAATTACATTTTCTCCTAAAAAAAAAAATGGATCTTCGAATAACAAAACTAAACTTCCGAATAGAATACTGAACCTCCGACAAAATTACTAAGTTACCGACAACAGAGGTTTGGTCAAAATAATCATATTTTTACAACTTGCATGAACTGTTTTAATTTCTATTGTTGGTTATCAAATTTATTTTTTAGCTCTCAATAATGATGAAAATACCTCAACTGTTCGGCCCGCGCGATGGGGTTCGGATCTACTACGTAACTACATTTTCATAATAAACTGAGTTTTGTTTTATTTTCATCTTTGTTCTCGCTGACATATGAGTTAGGACATAAAAGTTAGGAAATTTGTCGAATAATAATACAGTATAATATTCTAGAAAACCAAAGTCTATTTGGTTTTCGATTAAGGCATGAATACGTATCAAAATCCCGAAAGTTCATTATACCTGTGGCTGAAATACAGACGTGCAAAACACCGAAATTCAAAATACCGAAAGGTTTAAATGCCGATAGTCGTTATATCCAAACACAAAATAACGATGTTCAAATTCCCGAAAGGCCGAAATCCCGAATAGACGAAACAACTTGAACGTAGCGGTTGGTCACAATTCTAACGTTACCTAACCTATTTCACCCAGTTCAAAGTGCAATCAAAATACAATCTACCTGTGACTAGACTATTAGACAATGGTAAACACATTTTTACGAGAGATTGTGGCTGAAATAGGTTAGGTTAGGTTAGAATTGTGACCAAAAGCGCGCGAGCCGAGCGAGCGAAGCGAGCGGCGCCGCGGCAGCGGCCGGCGAGTGCTACTTCTCAAAATAAAACAAATCGGGACCTTAGGGCACCCCAACACGGACGAGTCGGGATTTTGAACTTCGGGATTTTAAACATTCGAACAAATGAACTTTCGGGATTTTAAACTTTCGACCATACGACCATTTGGCGTTTCAATTTTCGGGATTTCGTCCATCGGTAATTTAAAATTCGGGATTTTTATACGTACCTACCCATGAATACGACTGTTTTAACTTTTTAACGCCTGAAATAGGTACCGATATCGAAGCATACCCGTGGTAAGTAAAATTCATGATATTTGATGCAATTAAAAGTTATTGTTACAAGTACATTTTTATATTTTTTATAAGTTTCTGTATAGCCACTCAGAATAATATTTTCAGTATAATGTGACAGTTAAAATAGCACCACAATCTATGAAATATGAAAGGTAATTTATGAATTAATAGTAGGCAAGTAAAGATAAAAATTACAAAGCAAAGTTTTCAGTAGAACGTAATTTATGCTGGTAGAAAAGTATTATAGCAATAGACACTCATGTTTATTTTTCGAAGATTTCAGTATCTCATTCGGTCGTTTCGTCATTTTTATTCGGACAAAAGTAGTCGGAAAGTTAGTATTTTAGGCAGTAGATTTAATATTTTGAGTAAGGTCAATTCTTCTTTTTTTGTCGGAGCTTTTATTACTACCCATTCATTATTACATTTTGAAAAGGAGGTGAGCAGCGAATCAACGAGTGAGGACGTTTTGGTGCAGAGTGAGTCGGACAAATCCGTGAGTACATCTATTTCAACTAATTTTTCGAGTAGAGGTTTAGAACCGAGTCGAGTTTTGTTAGCTACTGTATCTATTTGGGCATACAGTGAGCATGGATACAAACAACAGTTGAGAGGATTATTAGATCAAGGGTCGCAAGCGTCCTTTGTTAGCGAGTCAGTTGTTCAATTACTTGGACTTTCACGTAAACATGTTAGCGGTACAGTTTCCGGGATAGGCGGTAATGGCCACACTAGTGTGAAGCACATGGTTTCTCTTCGAGTGGTATCACGTCATAACCCTGAGGTTTCAATCCAAGTAAATGCCTACGTTTTGCGATCTGTTACGTCATTGCTTCCTTCAACCGAGTTACATACACCTGAATGGCTACACTTTGATAAAATACCACTAGCCGATCCAGGTTACGCCACACCTAGTAAAATAGATATTCTTCTTGGAGCAGAGGTATATAGTGAGATTTTATTGGATGGTATCATACGTCACAATAAAATATTGGCACAAAACACTACCCTAGGTTGGGTATTATCAGGAAGGGTGTCAAAAAATTCAACTTCTGCTAACAATGGAATAATCACCATGCATTTACACCTAAGTGGAGAAGAACTGCTTAGGAAATTTTGGGAAATGGAAAATGAGCCCAACTTAATACAGAAGAAGATGACAGATATAGAACAACGATGTGAAGAATTTTATGACAGGACAACTACACGAGATAAAGAAGGAAGATTTATAGTTAAGCTACCTTTTGATAAAGAAGATCCAGAGTGTCAATATGGAAAATCAGTAGTTATAGCTACAAGAAGATATAAGTATTTAGAAAATAGACTGCAGAAGGATCCTACCTTAAAGGAAACATATAACAATGTTCTACAAGAATATCTTACAATGAATCACATGATACCAATAAATAAAGAAGACATAGATAATCCTAAGGCGGTTTATCTCCCGCACCACGCTGTGGTTAGAGAAGATAAAGACACCACAAAAGTGCGAGTTGTTTTCGATGGGTCATGTAAAGGATTGAACAACTTTTCACTTAATGATAACCTGATGGTGGGTCCCAAGTTACAACAGGATTTGAGACACATCCTGATGCGTTGGAGAAGCCACAGGATTTGCATAGTAGCTGATATCATTAAGATGTTCAGAATGGTGAAAGTCGATTCCGAGGACTCAGACTTCCAAAGAATTGTATGGAGACCACAAACAAACGAGCCGCTACAACATTTTAAATTATTGCGTGTGACCTTCGGTACTGCATGTGCTCCTTATTTGGCCGTAAAAACCCTTCAAAGGTTAGCTGATGTAGAACATGCAAGGTTTCCTACTGCATCAAGCATAACAAAGAAGGATTTTTATATTGACGATCTCCTGACGGGCTGTGAGACACTACCAGAGGCTATACACATATATAACGAAATGAACAAGTTGATGAACAGTGGTGGCTTCGAACTGCAAAAGTTTAGTAGCAATAATCAAGACTTATTGACACATATAGGAGAGGATAATCACAGTAGTGCCGATTCATTAAGATTAAAATCAACTACTGTCATGAAGGTATTAGGCTTAAAATGGAATAAGAATATGGATTGCTTTCAGTATTCACTCGACTTACCCGACGTCAAACAACCTATTACTAAACGGCAAGTATTGTCGGATGTGGCCCGACTATATGACCCGTTAGGATGGATTGCGCCCGTGATAATCAAAGCAAAAATATTTATCCAAAAACTGTGGAGGTCGAAGCTTGATTGGGATGATGTACTGACTGCAGATTTAAGGAGTGAATGGTTACAGTTTAGAGAAAGTTTGATATATTTACATAAGATAAACATACCACGATGGTATTGTTTTAGTCCAGGGTCAAAGGTTGAGTTGCATGCATTTGCTGATGCTTCAAAGGTAGCGTATGGTGCTGCTGTATACATTCGTGTAATTAATAATAACAACGAAACATTTGTGAGTTTGGTATCAGCAAAAAGCAAAGTTGCTCCTATTGAGAAGGAGATATCAATTCCTAGACTAGAACTATGCGGTGCAGCTCTAGCAGCAAAATTAGTATTTGAGGTTTCACAAATAATGAACATTCCGAAAGAGAACTTGTTTGCGTGGTCCGACTCAACAATAGTTCTAGCCTGGCTGAGAGGAGGGTCTAGCCGCTGGACTACTTTTGTGAGCAATCGTGTGTCAGAAATTCTAAATATTTTAGACTACAGACAATGGAAGCATGTTACAACTGATTCGAATCCAGCTGACTGTGTTTCGAGAGGCATCGCTACTCAAGATTTACTTGAACATTCATTATGGTGGTCAGGACCTTCTTGGCTTTCACAAGGAAGTACAGAGTTTGATAACGCTGATATTATCGAGGACACTCATGAAGAAGAAAAACACACATCTTTAACTGCTTTACCTGTATTGGAAAATAAATTCATCTGGACTATGTTTTCATCACTTGCCAAAACCTTAAAAGCTATTTCGTATTGGAGAAGAGTTTTACAGAATTTAAGATTACCAAAGGAAAAACGAAAATTATATGCGAATAATATTACACCGGCAGAGAAAGATAGGAGTTTAATTATATGCATCAAACAGGTTCAAAGAGAGAATTTTAGTGAAGAGATAAAACAGTTAAAGTTGAAGAATTCAGTCCCCAAAAAAAGTAAGCTTCGCACTCTTTATCCCTTTTTTGATGAAAATGGGATACTAAGAGTTGGCGGTCGTATTGATGAGTCAGAAGTAACTTATGATACGAAGCATCCCATAGTTATGCCTGCTAAGAGCCATCTTACCAGTCTTATAGTTAGTGATGCTCATCTCAAAACCTTTCACGGTGGACCACAAGCTATGTTGTGCTATTTAAAAACGAAATATTGGATATTACGAGCAAAAGAGATAGTTAAAAGCCACTACAGATCCTGTGTAAAATGTTTAAGATATTCTAGGTCTAAAAGCACCCAACTGATGGGTCAAATCCCAGATGTTAGGTTGAAACCAACCAGACCTTTTAAATCATCTGGTTGTGACTATATGGGGCCTATTAGCGTGAGATTTTCACCCGGTAGAGGGTCGAAATCCTATAAAGGATATATTTGTTTATTTATTTGTATGGTTACACGAGCCATTCATTTAGAGGTAGTAACAGATCTGTCATCAAAGGCATTCATTGCAGCGTTTAAGCGTTTCACAGCACGAAGAGGTCACTGTCAAGATTTATATAGCGACAACGGCACTAATTTTGTTGGTGCCAACAGACAGCTTCGTGAGATGTTCGATCGAGCTAAGTCAACTGTGCCACGTGAAATTGAGGAGTTATTGAGCTTAGAGCACACAACATGGCACTTCATACCTCCACATTCCCCTAATTTTGGTGGTCTGTGGGAGGCTGGAGTTCGCAGCGTTAAAACACATTTATTTAAGGTGATCGGAGATAGCACACTCACATATGAGGAGTTATCTACTGTTTTAGCACAGGTCGAAGCCTGTCTTAATTCTCGACCAATCACAGTAATGAGTGATGATCCTAACGAACCTCAAGCTCTAACACCGGGACATTTCCTCATAGGTGAACCGTTGATAAGTATTCCCGATGAAGATAATTCTAATCATAACATTGTAGGTTTGGATAGATGGCGATTAACACAAAAAATAGTAAATAACTTTTGGAAACGTTGGTATAGGGAGTACTTGGTTAATCTTAATCAGCGATACAAATGGAACACTAAAAAATCTGAACCCGAAGTTGGTGATGTTGTAATTTTAAGAGATGATAATATCCCACCTGCTAAATGGATTTTAGGGAAAATAACTAAAAAATATTTAGGGCCAGACAATATTGCACGAGTTGTATCTGTTAAATGTAAGAATGGCGAATTTAAACGTCCCATTAGTAAATTATGTTTATTACCTAAGTGAATTTTATTGTTTACTCACTATTATAATGTTAACTACTTAACTATGATGTTACAATAATAGATATCTATGTACCTTGTACCTTCTTACCAGTTATCAAGAACCGTAAATGTAAAATACCTAAAATATACAAAATGTATAATAACTTTTATACTGCAAATGTTATGTCTTCTTTGTTACATTTCTATGCAAGGTTTTGTTTGCTAAATCATTAGCATTTGGTCGCTTAAATGTTGTCTTTTGTATCACGGTGGGCGGAGTTCTCTCATCATTGTAAAAACGTTAACATTTTAAAATTTCAAAGACATATATTTTATATGCATGTTATTTTTAAGTATAGCATTTAAGTACATACCAGTATTACTAATAGGTACACATACAAAGATTGTTAGACATAAGTAGGTACTCACAATGTACACTTTGATGTGTTCTGGATCTTTAATTTATGTTCTCAGGCTTTTTTGTGTTTTGTATATCGATCATTTTTTTTTAAGTTTATAAAGTACTACGTCCTTTGGTGGGCGGTATGTCTAAATAGATTAAGTTCACATTACGTTAGTACCAACCTTTCACGCACACAGTCATACTTCACACACTCAAATTACGTTCATACAGTCCACTCATCTAAAAATAAATTGTAAAGAAAGCAGTGTGCAATAAATACCCTTTGAGTAAAGACGTATTAAAAAGTTTTATTTCACCAAACAAGCCGATATAGACCTTATCGTCGTAGACACGAACTATGAAATAGTTTCGCCTCCATTTTATTTCATTCATTAAAAATTGCCAACTATGAACTATGCCGTAAATACCACCACTTTTTAAAATATTCAAGGCAAATACAGTAGAGACTGGTTTCTCTTAACACAAGAATAGGTTTCACGTCAATCACTTATTTCATTAACATATTTTTAGATGTGGGAAGTTAGGTACACTTTTCTAAAAATACCCTTTGGTAATCAAAATATTCATGGACATACTGTATTAAATAAATATTCTAATAACCTTATCATTCATGAGATAGTTTAATAGTAACGAATGCTAAATCATCTCACCATATCTCTAGTGAACAAGTTCTTGCTATATATTTATCCACAATAACTCCTAATCACCTCTCCTAATAAGAAATTTATAAAAAAAACAATGCCTACAAAAGGCTTACCACTTTAGCAACACTGTGCTGCACCTGTGCGTTTGGTTTTTCATGAAAATACCAACTTCCTATAATTCGACCAATACTTATATTATGCAACGATAGCTTGAAGATCCATTAAAAATCGTGACCCCTAAGTTGGTTTACTAAATTTAGTAATTCAATAATATATTCTACAACTTTTACACAACGCCATCTAGTCCCAAACCAAGTAGAGCTTGTGGTATGGGTACTAGACAACTGATAAACAATTTGACAGTACTCTCTGAAATAGAATTTACATTACATTTCTTACATATTCTGTAGGACTAAAGCCCAAATCAGACCATTGATTCTTGGCAATCGTGTCCTCAGATGCCTCTGCATGAATTGCAACCTCATTCGAATATTTATTACGCGGAAGGTACCTATTGAAAATTAATCCCAAAAGTCATATTCAAAGCCAGTCCCATTCATTTGGTCTTATAAAGTTCAGAAGCTATAACAGTTATGGAATTTCAAACTCTAACCCCAAAAACAAGTATTCAAGTTGGGTAAAATTCAGGAAGCGTTTGTTTGACAGACATTTGCATCCGAATCATTGAAATGCTCCGAAACATTGATATGTATCATTTGGAACATCGGCTCAGAAGATAGAAACCGAACACCCGAAACATCGGTTCACAAGAAACAAACGGTACATTTGAAACATCGACTCACAAGTCACAAACGTTATGAATCGTGATCTGTCAATTTGCGTCACATTAAGTTTTATTTAACTTTGATTTGAGAACAATCCGAAGCAGATGTTTCCAGTTCAGGTCGCTAATTATATTAAGTACACTATTTACGTTTTAATTTGAATTTCATAAAGGCTGCTGGTCACCCAAAGTTTGTTTCAGTGTTCCAAACGATGCCTTTAAAACATTACTGATGTTCAATCCTTCGGAACACCAAAACGCCTCGGAACAGTGAGTCCACTCAGCAAAGAGCTACATACGCCTACAGTGACACGACACTGTTATGTCACCGCTTGTAGGTTAAGGCTAAGTTTTCATCTCAAAGACTCAAACTTTATCCGACTTGTAGTCACAACTTTTCACCAGTGTAGGTATTTTTAAAAATAAAATATAAATTGTGTGTGTCAATTCCCTTGAAAGTACACATAGTGTGTATTTTTAAACCAAGAGCAAATACAAATTTTAAACTAGTTCCCTAGTTGGATAAGAACTAAAATAATGGGATTCAGCTAATCCCTGGTACCCACATCACTTCAAAAATATAAAATAACATTTAATCAACAGCAAAGATGCATTAGGGTAATATTTGGACTCGACAGTTTCGACAGTTGCCAACCATATTTTGATAAATATGACGGAGAGGCAGCAGAAATGTTATCTTCGGGCATGCCTTCCTCCTCGTGCATCTTCAGGAAACAGGAAATAATACCACAAACTGATAGTGTTGATCTTCTTTAATCACTACTTAAACTCTTGAATTACAATGATCACAAATATCCGTGATGAAAAAGGATGGAGGTTGTGAGGTTAACCGTCCATGCGCACGTTTCTCGGCAGAATGCCTCACATACCCACCCCACTTGCACCCGTCAAAACAATGACAGTGACACTGACAGTGACAACTGACAGACAGGTGAAATAACCTGACATTACTTGACAGTGACAGGCGACAGACAGATAGGATAACCTCACTACCGCCATCTTGTAACAATTGTTAGAAGGTTCTTAATGTACAGCCTCCTGCTGCGACAAACATGTTTTTATTCTACCTTGCTTATTCAACTATCAGTACTATTTATTATTTGTTTCAACTAGAGCCAATACAGCGTTGATGCCTATAAATACTATATGCAAGGCACGTATAATAGTAAACAAAATAGGTTCCTACTGAAACTTTCTACACATTCTTTAGTATACTCAAGAGTATTAGTTCATTTGGATAGTGATTACATTGATTTCATTGATTTCCTCTTGTGTAATTTCTCGAAAACTATTTCAACTATTTCAGTATATTAAACTATGTATTTGGCAACTACTTGTGTTCAAATGGATAATATGTAATTTTATATTCTTCACATTTGTTACCCATGGCAAATCATATAGGCGATCACCTAAACAATGTTTTACACATTTCCAATTTGTACTAAAATAAGTTGATGTAGATAACTTTATATATTAAAATCGTGTACAACCTGATATTGACATATTACTTAGGCCCTGCCCCACCACAACTAGTTGACTATATCGAATGATATACCACACATTAATTGTTCGCCGGGTCAGCTGGCTCACTATGTTTACTCAGTACCTACCTACTTCTTCCAATGCTCTTTTTAATTAAAAGCCGTTTCGCGGAAACAAGATAAATGTTCATCTATTAACATTTCCACATCTAGAATTTTGCCAGCAAAGCGATTTATACTCTGGTGATGAAATAAAATATTATTATTAGGCTTACTATATACTACTGATTCGCCATTTAACCTGGTTTCAGTTAAATTGACAATGATAGTAGACATGTAAAATCACTTTAAACAGTAAAGCCATACACAACACCAGTTCCTGCATATGCGAAATGTAAAGAATCAATGTACTAAATTTCACAACTATCATGTAAAATCACAACGTTATAAGCTTGTTATGGTTCCTGGTTGTCTACTAGAACTACATGGTCACCGGACCATCCGGGTGACTAAGGGGCTATTTTGCTCCCGCACCCAGCTGTGTGCTGATAGGCTAACGCCCACTATGATCTGCCGTGACCTTTGTTGTACTTAGGGTCGGTAGTGTCCAACTTGTGAACCTTTAAAATATTTTTGGGAAGAAATAACAATGCTGCCGTCCTCCAACCAAAAAGCAGCCAAGTGCTTTGTTTTCTAAGTAACCTAGCCGCCCCCCAGCTAGAGGACGGCAGAATGCAAAACATGTTGGAATCGATTCCGTTACCAACTCTGAACTATTATAATATGCAACGCTAAGACAACCTCCAGAGGATACCCCTTTCGCGACCAAAAGTTCCCAAGCGCCATGAATGTAATGGCTCCTACGCGCTTCGCTCAACACCGCGTAATTTGTTTATCTATTTATTTATTATAATGATCAAGGTGTACACTGTACAGTATACATCACACCTGAATCGACTGAAGCTAGTGCTCGGCACACCCAATCTAGCGAGTAGCACTTACATAAAATATAATATGCTAGCACCGATTTACTGGCGCAGTGGCTCGGTATGAACCAAAAAATAATTTACAAGGGATGTGAAAAATGGACAATCAGATAATCTACTCAAAATACATGAAACTTACTGTTACTTACTCATTATTTATTATAACATAATAATAATGATCTCTGCCGTTGAAAGTACTCTGTGGTTGAAATGCAAATCGTATGATTTTCTAGTAATGGAAAAATAATATAAGTTATTGTGAGATACACACAGAAAATCTAAAAACGCAAATGGCTATAGTATAGCGAGAAGAAGCTAAGCGAGCGCAGCACTATGAAATCACGGTTATTGAATGAGGAAAGATCGTCGCATTTAGATTATTTTCAAATAAAAGTATCACTGGTCTGCTCACTAACTCAATAAGTAAACTCAGAATGCAGGTTCTGGGTAACTCCTAATTTGATAGATTTTTTTGCTACGGTTACTCAACAATGACCCAGAACCCGTCCATAATCCACCTGAACACAGCTCGAGTTATCCTCTAACAACTCCAGGGTACAGCCATGGCTAGGCACGTGTGATGTGGCAATGCAAGGTACGTGTGGTGTGGCAGTACCTCCAGGGTGTAGTCCTTGCAAGGCACGTGTGGTGTGGTGGTACCTCCAGAGTGTAGCCCTGGCGAGGCACGTGTGGTGTGGCAGTACCTCCAGGGTGTAGCCCTGGCAAGGTACGTGTGGGGTGGTAGTACCTCCAGGGTGTAGCCCTGGCAAGATACGTGTGGTGTGGTAGTACCCCCAGGGTGTAACCCTGGCAAGATACTTGTAGTGTCCTAGTACCACTAGAATGTCAGAAGAAACTCATATTGAATAAGCTGAGCACACCATTTCAAACTACACATCACTTTGCCCGCTTAGATAAAATAGTATAGTATATCCCAAAAAATTGTGCACATAGTTTACGTAGGTACTTTCAAAGCAAAAGTAGAAGATGCAAAGTTAGGAAAAAAAAAATGACTTGTGGGCGGGATAAACGAATGTATTTAAATAAACGACTCGTTTATCCCACTTCTGAGTTGTTATCTATATGTGTTATCTTTAGAGAAAGATTGACTAAGAAAGTTATTTAGTGTACCTACGGGGTTTGTTATCAGGTTATTTAAATAAAACGACCAAAACGGGTACCACACCCTTTTACTTTTGCTTTGACAGTACACACATATTAAATTACACAAAAACAGTAGGAATAAATAAATTATATACTAGCACTTACTGAGATGTTGCTTGCTCCGAAAACTAAAACGAAAAGAGAGACATGACAGTGCGGCGTGGCCTTTTATAATCTCTTGTAACTGTCAAAAGAGCCGCACTGTCAAGTCGCAGTCCGTTGCAGTTGTCAGTGCAAAAAAATACATTTAATGTTGCTAATACAGAAAATAATCACAGTGAAAACATTATCATAAGAATCGCTAACAGTAGTATTCTCCAGACTTGTAATATCACCTCCAACACTTTTCACCCAAACTTAGAACTTTTCTGCAAATGTTTCAGAATTTGGAAAGTTATACAGATACATCTGAAAATACAAAAACAACTTTATTGGAACTAGGCGTGGGAAAAGTGTGTCATCTTTGCGATTAGAACATTTGCATCTGACTCAAAATAATCCGAAACAGTTTTATGTATCATTTGAAATATTTGAAACATCGACTCGCAAGATACAAACGGAACATTTGGAACATTGGCTCAAAGATTCAAACGGCACATTTGAAACATCAGCTCAAAAGAAACAATCGGAACATTTGAAACATCTTCCGATGTTGGAACATTTGGAACATCAGCTCAAAGATACAAACGGGACATTTAAAATATCGACTTACAGGATACAAATGTTATGAATCGTGGTCTGTTAAGTTGCGTAAAATTATAAGTTATATTTATATATTTTTAGTTGAATTTTGATTTGAGAATAATATAAAGCAGATGTTTTTAGTTCAGGATGTTAATTATATTACACTATTTACGTTTAAAGAAGAATGACCATTTTTCACCTGACTTTGTATAGTAATGAAAAAAATGTTAAAATTTAGCCAATTATATTATGTGTCTAATACGCTAAAAACAATTTTAAAAGAAACGCAGGGAAAAAAAGATTTTTAAGTTTTTCTATAAACTTATTTTACGTTTAGCGTTACATATTACCATGTTTTGAACGCATCTCTATTACCTTTTGCCTTAGATTATATACCTATAAATACTGAGACCTTTTGTTACAACGTTCCATTTTACGTACTACTACTTGACTTTATTAATCTCTGTTTCTGAGTTTTATACATTATTTTACATTTTATTCAATCGATATGTTATTCTTTATTAGTCTTTGTATAATATAGATTCATTGAAAATAAAATATTGATTAAATAAATTAATCATTCAGTGTGTAATTGAGTTCGGATGACTGAAACGGACTTTTTTTTACATTTGACAGTTCTACGATTGAAATTGGCGCAGCCCTTCGTTGGTTCGTGTGCGTCTCGTTGTGTACTGTGCTATTTTGTGTGTGAACTGATACCTCTATTTACGACCTTATTGCTGCCCCCTGGACCTCGATAATTCTTCCTCATCTGACGACCTTTGCTTTCCATATTGTTGTAAATCCGCCCTCTTGATAATGCCGCCGTCAACAAAAAGCCGACGTATACTTTGCATAAACTGCAAAACGTTTCGACGTTATCGTGTTTAAGAGCTAAACACAAGAGTTATTTCGCTTCTTAGTGAGTGGGTTTAACTTAAAACTATATATGATGTCCATATGTATGACAACATACACACAAATGGCCGAAAGATGGATTAAAACTAATAGTTTTCTCTTGTTATTTCGTGTTTCGTTTCGAACTGTTTATCTTGGGATTAAACTATAACCTATATCAATTGTAAATATAAGAAGTTTATATTGTCTTTCCTATTTCAGATTACTTACAGAGGAAGATTACATTTGTGAACCTTGTAATGAACTCCTCATGAGAAGCATAAACCAGCAATAAACGACAAGCAGTGATGGTGCTCAAGCTTCAGGGTTATCTCGACCAGGTCAAAGACAAGTGTGGAGTCTCTGTGGACGGTCAACACTTAATCGTCAGAGCCATTCTATTGTTTTTGACAATCCTTCAGAAGAACTAAGATAAATTCCAAACAGATAAACAAACAAAGATGTGCAATCTTTGTTTGTTTATCTGTTTATCACGTCAGGTATTTATGTTTCTATATTGTTAATTATTTGCCAGTATATTACTTCATACTGTTACGGTCTTGGTGATTTCTCTTTTTGACCTCAATGTTGTCTTTTATTAATACATTTACAATACCCGATATTAACTCAATATTTTCTTCCATAGATGTCATCATCTGATAGAATATGCCATTCATGCTAGATGAGTTGTAAGCGTGCTGCCATACGTACTGGGCAAGCTGATGGAGCTTGTGGTGCATCTACTACTGAAAAAGTTAAAACAGGTGACTCTGGGCCAATCACTGCTGAACCAGATGACTCTAGGCCAATCACTGCTGAAACAGGTGGCTCTGGGTCAATCACTGTTGAAATAGGTGACTCTGAGCCAATCACTGCTTGGGCACGCCACAATCATGGCGGTAAGTCCCCTCTTTGAGGCGTGGCTGGAAAGACCTCACGGCGTCCTTACCTTCCGCATGACGCAGGTACTCACCGGACATGGTTCGTTCGGGAGATTCCTGCACTCGATTCATGCGGAAGTGACGCCCGGGTGTCGCCACTGTGCGGAACGCCCGGAGGACACGGTGGAGCACACAGTCGAGATGTGCCCTGCTTGGGCGGAGCATCGCCGTGCCCTCGTGGGGGCGATCGGCGGCGGAGACCTCTCGCGCCGGGCCCTGGTTGAGGCCATGGTCCGGAGCGAGGAGGAGTGGCAGGCGGTCGCCGACTTCTGCGAAGCAGTAATGCTCGCAAAGGAGGAGGCCGAACGCATCAGGCAACGGCGTTATCGCCGCCGCCGTCGCCGGGATTCTGATCCCGATTTCCGGCCAACGTAGACGCGGGCTTGCGGACAGTGAGCAATGGGTAGCTCGCTGTCCGGCCGTCCGGTAACTGTCCGGACCAAGCCCAAGTCGTCGACGGCGCGCGCTGTTCCCGCGCGCCTCAAGGAGTTGTCAGCAACAGCAGGGACCCAGCCGGGTCGAAGCCTACTGGGGCCAGGGTTATCCGAAAGGGCGCTCGAGCCCCGGTATGAAGGCTAGAAGGAACGGGGTGGGTCTTTTAGTCAGTAAGAGTCTGACACTATCTCCCGCTCCGCCCAAGGGCGGGGGATGTCAATGCATGATTTTTTCCCACCATAAAAAAAAAAAAAAAAAAAAAAAGCCAATCACTGCTGTACACGAACCCACGGGTACACGTTTGGTAAAAGTTATGTGTGTAGCGGTGAGTGCGGGTGCGTGGAAATAAAAGTCACTCAGAAAGTACTCACGGTTTACTCGCACTGTTCATACACAACAGGTACACAAGAAACACAGAAGGAGAACAGACAGAAGAGAAACACAATATACAGCACAAAACAACAGTCCACAACAACAATATAAGTTCGCGTCACAATTAATATTCCAGTCTCGGTTAATACGATGCGAGGGCGCAGGCGGTAGGCGGCGAGGTCTACGTCCGACTGACCCACATATTTCCAAATGTTGAGGTTGAGCAGGGATGCTCAACCGTTTCGCGCGCTGGCCCGCGCGCTGGGGCGACCGACACCATCCGACAGCATAATGCTAAACATTATGAATGCCGTGAATGTAGTGTAGTGTTATTGATAAACGTACACGATAATATTACTGTGACTGTGTTAATGTTGTGTTTTATTTGTGGTGTGTTGTGTGAGTTTATTATAAACATAAATAAACTATATGGTAGGGGTGAACCCTACATCACCCCCCTCCAGAGACCGTCAAGGGCGATAAAAGTCCGGGAACCTGACATGGCGACCAGAGCGTGTGGTGTACTCCTTGCTACCGCTAGGTGGAGTGACTTCCTCTGGGTCAGCTTTGTCCGCCAAAATGTAAGCTGGCTTCAGGCGGTCGATTGAGACCGTGACCTCTCTGCCCTTGAATAATATGCGGAAGACTTTGTCTCCCCTTTGCAGAACTTTGTGAGGACCTGTGTACGCTGGTTGTAGCGAGCCACGTAATGCGTCTTCACGAAGGAACACGTGATCAGTGGTCTGCAGATCCTTATACACAAAAATGCTGGCCTTGTTGTGTCGTGATGCTGGAGTTGGTTGCAGGTTTTGTGCAAACTTGCGTATGCGCGCAGTAAAATCTGTGACGTCGGTCGTTCCTACGTCACTAGGTGCGAAAAATTCACCTGGGAGCCTTAGTGGTTCGCCGTAAACAAGTTCGGCTGAAGACGCTTGGGCATCCTTCTTGTATGCGCTCCGTATACCAAGCAAAACCCACGGCAAGGACTCTGTCCATTTGTCATTTACATGACACATGATGGACGCCTTGAGCTGGCGGTGAAAACGCTCCACCATACCGTTGCAAGCCGGGTGGTATGCCGTCGTCCGCTTATGCTGAAATCCAGCCAGTTTTGACAATTGCTCGAACAGGGCCGACTCGAATTGTCGACCTCTGTCCGTCACAATGTCTACGGGACAGCCAAACCGGGCAATCCACCCGGATAGCAGCGCTTTAGCTACTGTCTCGGCAGTTATGTCGACGATAGGTACGACCTCTGGCCACCTGGTGAAACGGTCGACTGCCGTCAGACAGTACCTAAAGCCTTGCGAAATCGGTAAGGGGCCCACCAGGTCAATGTGGACGGTGGTGAACCTTGCACGTAGGAGGTGATACGACCCTAATGGCGCAGAAACGTGTCGGTTCACCTTGGCCCGCTGGCACTCAAGACAAGCTCGAGCCCACTCCCTACAGTCTCTCCTTATGCCTGGCCAAACAAAGCGCTCTGCGATCAATTTGGCAGACGCTGAAACACCAGGGTGGCTGAGGGAGTGCAAGCTGTCGAAGACTTGCTTTCGTAGCATCACGGGCACAAAGGGTCTGGGGGGCGTTGTCCTGACGTCACAGTACACAAATGTACGCTCCCCTGGGACCTGCACCTTCTCCAATACCAGCGAGGAACCTTCCTGGAGTAGCCTAGACAGCTCCGGATCCGAAGTTTGCGATTCCGCGAGAGTGTCGAAGCTGACCGGTACATTTAGCGCTTCCACGCGAGATAAGGGGTCGGCTACGACGTTGTCCTTGCCGGAAATGTGCCTTATGTCGGTGGTGAACTGGGCAATGTAGTCTAGGTATCGGAATTGCCTGGGCGAGCAGTTTTTCTTCCTCTCGTGGAATGCGAAACTGATCGGCTTGTGGTCCGTATAGACGACGAAGTGTCGAGCCTCGAGCATGTGGCGAAAGTATTTGATGGCCTCGTAAATGGCCAGCAGTTCCCTGTCATAGGGAGAATACTTTGCCTGCGAAGGGCTGAGCTTCCTGGAGAAGAAAGCAAGTGGTTGCCAGCCATCATCGCTAAGCTGCTGTAACACCGCGCCGATTGCGGTATCCGACGCGTCAGTGACTAACGCGAGATTGGCATTGCAATCGGGGTGAGCTAATAGAGCAGCGTTAGCTAAGCTCACCTTGCAGTCCTCAAATGCTTGCAAAGTATTCTCCGCAAGACATATGGGCTGCGAGCCCTTTACGTTGCCGATCAAGAGGTTATGAAGTGGCGCCTGAATCTGTGCTGCGTGGGGTATGAAGCGACGGTAATAATTTATCATACCTAAGAAGCGGCGTAGCTGACGAACATCTTTGGGTGGCGGGAAGTTTCTGATCGCCTCAACCTTGGAGTCTAGTGGTTGGGTGCCCTTTTCGGAGATGCGGTAACCTAGAAAAGTTACCTCCGGGACACCAAAAACGCACTTAGACGTGTTGATGAGCATGCCGTAGTCTTTCATCCTGCCGAAGATAATGCGAAGGTGCTCCTCATGCTCCACCTGCGTCCTAGAAAATATAAGGAAGTCATCCAAATAACTGTAACAGAAGTCCAAACCTCTGGTCATCTCGTCCACAAAACGTTGGAACGTCTGCCCTGCGTTACGCAGACCGAACGTCATGTACGGGAACTCGTACAGGCCGAACGGTGTGGTGATTGCAGTCTTCGGAATGTCCTCCGGACTGACAGGGATCTGATTATAGGCTTTCACTAAATCAATGGTGCTGAAGACTTTGCAACCAGAGATGCTATGAGCAAAGTCGTGGATGTGCCTAATCGGATACCTGTCAGGGATGGTCCGGGCGTTGAGCATTCTGTAATCACCACAAGGTCGCCATCCGTTGTCCTTTTTGGGAGCGAGGTGGAGTGGTGATGCCCATGGACTCTCCGACGGTCTGGCGGTTCCATTGGCAAGCATCAGCTGGAACTCCTGCTGAGCAATCTTCAGCTTGTCAGGTGCTAGTCGCCGGAATGGTGAGGATACTGGTGGACCTGGGGTGGTGTGGATGTGGTGTACGGTGTTGTGAGGTGTGGTGCGTAGTGTACCGGCGGGTCGGGTGATGTCAGGAAACCCGTCTAAAATTCTGTGGTACCTCGAATCACCAGAGGTTACCTTTACTGAAAATAAAGATGAGTCTGTGTGATTTGAGGCAACGGTAAACACATTTGTACTACTGTCGACTAGTCGTTGATTACGACAGTCAACGACTAGCGAGTAAAAACTTAAAAAATCTACGCCGATAATTGGCTTGGTAACCTCTGCAACCACAAAACGCCACTTAAAGTCTCTACGAAGTCCTAAATTTAAATTTAACTCCACATACCCAAACGTTTTTATTGGCGTGCCATTCGCGGCCACTAGGTCATAGTTTGTGCACACGCGACGGTCACTAAGTAGACGGCGGGGGTAGACGCAGAGATCGCTACCTGTGTCGACCAGGAACTGTATCTTGGTGGTGCGATCGGTGACAAACAAGCGACCAGTCGAGGGAGGGCAATCGCTTGTCGCCACTACCGACTGCCCGCGGCGTTTCCCTGCCGGTAGTCGCAGGGCTTGATGCACCGGTTCGCCTTCTCCCCGTGCATGGAGTGGTACCAACACACGGGGTGCTGCCGATAGCTGGAGTCTGAGCGGGTGGTGGATCGATGACGTGAGCGCCGTCGCGCGTCTCGACCACGACTGTGGGAGCGGTTGCGCGAACGGCTGTCACGCAGCTGCAGCGTCAGGTTCTTCACTGCCCGCTTCAGTTCGGCGATCTCGGCAGCCATCTCGCTGCTTGAGGGTCCTACTGCCGAGGCTGCTGCGACGTGGCTGGCTGCTGCAACGTGGCTTGCTGGCGCGACGATGTCCTGAACGCGGTCTGCCAGCTCGGCTAGCGCGCCCAGGGCGCTGTGGGGCTGCGATGCCAGGAGGGGCTGGATGCTGGTGGGGAGTCGGCTGCACCAGATGGTGCGCACGAAGTCCTCGGGCACCGTAGGTCCTGCTAGACCCTGCAGGTGGCGGAGGAACTGCGACGGCTTCCTGTCACCCAGCTCCTCATGCATCAGCAGCTGCTTCACCTTCCGCTCCTGGGAGGCAGAGAGCCTCCGCACCAACTCTGTCTTCAGCCTCTCGTACCGGTTGCTGGCGGGTGGAGACATGATGATGTCTTTGACCTCTTTGGACTGCTGGTGGTCAAGGTGTCCAACCACGTAATTATATTTAGTGACGTCGTTCGTCACCCCAGCGTTTTCAAATTGCGCCTCTATCTGCGCAAACCACATTTCAGGCTCCTCGGGCCAAAATGGGGGTAGGCGTAAGGCGACGCGGTATACCTCGGCCGGCTCGACCTTTGGACCCGAGGGGCGTCTGGCCTTGCGCGTGCGGTGCGCTACGTGATGGTCAGGCTGTGATGACGCGGTGTGCTCGCTCTCGCTGTCACTCATGATTTTTTATTGTGTTCGACTCGGGGTCACCAGTTTGGTATAAGTTTACGTGTGTAGCGGTGAGTGCGGGTGCGTGGAAATAAAAGTCACTCAGAAAGTACTCACGGTTTACTCGCACTGTTCATACACAACAGGTACACAAGAAACACAGAAGGAGAACAGACAGAAGAGAAACACAATATACAGCACAAAACAACAGTCCACAACAACAATATAAGTTCGCGTCACAATTAATATTCCAGTCTCGGTTAATACGATGCGAGGGCGCAGGCGGTAGGCGGCGAGGTCTACGTCCGACTGACCCACATATTTCCAAATGTTGAGGTTGAGCAGGGATGCTCAACCGTTTCGCGCGCTGGCCCGCGCGCTGGGGCGACCGACACCATCCGACAGCATAATGCTAAACATTATGAATGCCGTGAATGTAGTGTAGTGTTATTGATAAACGTACACGATAATATTACTGTGACTGTGTTAATGTTGTGTTTTATTTGTGGTGTGTTGTGTGAGTTTATTATAAACATAAATAAACTATATGGTAGGGGTGAACCCTACACACGAACCCACGGGGTCAGATGGTGGAGGACTGGGCTTTGGAGCTGGGCCTGGTCGTCCTGAACCGGGGTTCTGTCCCCACGTTGGTGCGGATGCGGGGTGAATCAGTGGTGGACATCTCGTTCGCCAGCCCCGTTCTGTCGCCGCGTGTCGTCGACTGGCGCGTTATGGAGGAGGTGGAGACGTACTCCGACCACCGGTACATCCGGTTGGACGTCTCCGCCGAAACCTCGGCCGAGCCGGTCCGACAGAGCCCTTGCGGTCCGCGGTGGGCGCTTAAACAGATGGACCGGGAGCTCCTCCTGGAAGCCGCGACGGTACAGGCCTGGGTGCAAGCACCGGACAGGCCTGTCGACATAGACGTCGAGGCGGAGTGGTTCCGGGAGGCCATGTCGCAAATCTGCGACGCGGCAATGCCCCGAGTCCGTCCAGGGCGAGCTAAGCGCCAGGTGTGCTGGTGGTCGCCGGAGATTGCTGCACTGCGCAACGCATGCAGTCACGCGCGACGCCGGTACGCCAGACACTGCAGGCGCCGCATCCGCCCGCCGGATGCGGAGGCCAGAGAGGCGGAGCTGTATGAGGGATACAGAGCGGCAAAACGCACCCTCCGAACGGAGATCAAACGGGCCAAACTGGGGGCCCGCAACGTGTGGCTGGGGTCTCTGAACGCGGACCCATGGGGGCGCCCGTACAATATGGTACGGGAAAAGCTCCGCCCCTGGGCTCCCCCACTGACTCAGAGTCTCCGGCCCCAGATCGTAGAGGGTGCGGTGAACGCTCTGTTCCCTGCGCGGGGGGAACACTCCCCCCCGCCCATGGATCCGCCTCCGCCGCCAGCGGTGTCTGACGCGGATCGCAACAGCGACGACGACGACGATGCTCCAGAGGTGACCGAGGTAGAGTTGAGAGTGGCGGTGCGAAGGCTAAGTGCCAAAAACACCGCCCCAGGACCCGACGGCTTGCCTGGAAAGGCCTGGGTCCTGGCCATGGAGGCTCTCGGGCCTCGACTGAGAGGGCTCTTCAGCGCATGCATGGAGAGGGGCCAGTTCCCACTTTGCTGGAAGACGGGGAAACTGGTCCTCATCGCGAAGCCAGGGCGCCCTGCGGACTCTCCGTCCGCGTACCGGCCCATCGTGCTGCTCGACGAGGTGGGCAAGCTCTTTGAGAGAGTCATTGCAAACCGCCTCGTCGGGCGCCTAACACGGATGGGGCCGGACCTTTCGGACGGACAGTTCGGCTTTCGCAGGATGCGCTCTACGGTGGACGCCATCATGCGCGTGCGAGCCCTCACGACGGGGGCTGCGGTGTCCCGGGGCAGGTGTGTCGTGGCAGTGTCCTTGGACATTGCCAACGCCTTCAACTCCCTGCCCTGGAGTACGATCCGGAGGGCACTCCGGTACCACCGGGTGCCCGAATACCTCTGTCGAGTGGTCGAGGCCTATCTGTCGGATAGGTTTATAGTCTACCCCGGTCACCAGGGAGACTGGAAACGTCGAGAGATGTCGTGCGGTGTTCCGCAGGGGTCGGTACGAGGGCCACCCTTGTAGAACATCGGGTACGACTACGTGCTGCGCGGCGACTTCCCTGACGGGGTCAGCGTGGTTTGCTACGCAGACGACACGCTGGTTCTAGCGCAGGGAGAGTCGTACCAGGCGGCGGTCGCTCTAGCGACACGCGGGGTTGCGATGGTCGTTGACAGGATCCAGGAGTTGGGACTCGAGGTGGCGCTTCACAAATCCGAGGCGATGTGTTTCCACGGTCGCCAGTCTCGGAACGCGCCGCCATTGAGTTCCCAACTAACGGTAGGAGGAGTTCACATCGGTGTCGGGTCGACGATGAAGTACCTGGGACTCGTCCTCGACAGCCGGTGGAATTTCGTGGAGCACTTCCGACGTCTGGCTCCCAAACACAACCGGGCTGGGGCTGCGCTCAAGCGGCTCCTGCCCAACCTTGGGGGTCCAGACGCCTCCTGCCGGAGGCTTTACGCGGGGATCGTTCGGTCCATGGCCCTCTACGGGGCGCCGGTGTGGGCGCCGTCGCTGAAAAAGCAACCGGCGGCCATACTGAACGCCTGCCAGAGGGTCATGGCGATAAGGATGGTGCGGGGATACTGCACGGTCTCCCGCGAAGCGGCGAGCCTTCTGGCTGGCCTACCACCGTGGGATCTGGAGGCAACAGTCCTTGCACACATGCACGATATGCGCGTGGAGATGCAACGCCGGGGTGAAAGTCCGCTGCCGCGACAGGTCACGGCATGGCGGACAGAGCTCCGGCGGGATCTTATGGTGAAATGGCGTCAACGACTATCGCAACCCAGTGCTGGGCACGCCACAATCGTGACGGTAAGTCCCCTCTTTGAGGCGTGGCTGGAAAGACCTCAAGGCGTCCTTACCTTCCGCATGACGCAGGTCCTTACCGGACATGGTTCGTTCGGGAGTTTCCTGCACCGGATTCGTGCGGAAGTGACGCCCGGGTGTTGCCACTGTGCGGAATGCCCGGAGGACACGGTGGAGCACACAGTCGAGGTGTGCCCTGCTTGGGCGGAGCATCGCCGTGCCCTCGTGGGGGCGATCGGCGGCGGAGACCTCTCGCGCCGGGCCTTGGTTGAGGCCATGGTCCGGAGCGAGGAGGAGTGGCAGGCGGTCGCCGACTTCTGCGAAGCAGTAATGCTCGCTAAGGAGGAGGCCGAACGCATCAGGCAACGGCGTTATCGCCGCCGCCGCCGCCGCCGGGATTCTGATCCCGATTTCCGGCCACCGTAGGCGCGGGCTTGCGGACAGTGAGCAATGGGTAGCTCGCTGTCCGGCCGTCCGGTAACTGTCCGGACCAAGCCCAAGGCGTCGACGGCGCGCACTGTTCCCGCGCGCCTCAAGGAGTTGTCAGCAACAGCAGGGACCCAGCCGGGTCGAAGCCTACTGGGGCCAGGGTTATCTGAAAGGGCGCTCGAGCCCCGGTATGAAGGCTAGAAGGAACGGGGTGGGTCTTTTAGTCAGTAAGAGTCTGACACTATCTCCCGCTCCACCCAAGGGCAGGGGATGTCAATGCATGATTTTTTCCCACCATAAAAAAAAAAAGCCAATCACTGCTGAACCAGTTAATGAAAGTCTAGAAGTACATTCTGAAGTTGTATCTAGCAACATAACATTAGTAAATTATAGGCGAGCAGCAAATACTGCTTCACACTGCCTTTTTCCTCAATATACCAACATGAATCTGCACAATGTGCAGATAGAAAGATATAGAGATGGATGGTTAACTTGTAGAAATTGGTGGCCGATTCAGTAATAAATAATACGTGACGTAATGTCATCAGTGCGTGTAAGCAACAATGGATAATTATTTACTTCTTGTAAGCAGACACAATACCTTCTTGTGAGTGCTTATGTGTAGTGTATTGGTTAAATAAATCATAGTAATCTTAATTTGTTAGAAAGTGTTTATATAATAAATTAACTTATCCTTGTTTCTTTCTTAATCAAATTTAAAACTTAAAATTCTTTAGATATAAAACCTGTAAAATAGTTAAAATGTCAAAATATTTAGAGCAAGTATGACAGTTAATGTAGTGATGCTATTGTTATAAAATAGAAATATTATATATTTCTAATCATGTAACATGTTGATTCACTGCATTAAACTCTTCTTTAAAAATAAAATTAGTATTTCATTAGCACTATTGAAATAAATAAACTGTTTTCTTTTTCATGCTCAAAACTGTATTACAAATAATTCTACCATATCAAAAGCAGTTTAATATTGTAACTTCTTTTATATGTTTTATCTTTATATATAGTTATTTAAATTATGTCTATGAGTAAATATTTTTTTATGTAAATAAATAAATCGTTACCTATCCTAACCATTTTTGTTTTTTATTCATGTTGCTTTTATGTTTCAATAACTAATTTAAATTTATTAATTTAACTTGAAATAAATTATAATTTGATTTCAAAAATCATAATCCAATATTATAAACACAAAACTACTAAAAGAAACATGACGGACTTGAACTTACCTCCATGTCATTATAAGTGTACTATTATGACCATTAGACTAAATCGACTTACGATAAAATATTGAAATTAACAAGTGCATTACGAGACAAAACCGTATTCATAAGTTTACCTACCTTAACGTTACGTCTTAAAGATCAAATTGACGTAACAGTATTCTATAATATTTGACTACCTGCCTCTCGTAATATTCGTTTGAATTATTATGTTCCGAATTGATTATCATGTATCTTATGCTAATTGCAGAAGGTTCAAATTCGTCTAACTTTAAGCATGTCTTATATTACCTTCTGCTGTCACGTGGGTCACGTCTCTTGGGTCTTCATGTGTACATAGCTGTGTCAGCACAGAACATACACTGAGTAATGAGTGGGGTAATCTGTATGATTCTAGTAATAGTATGAGTACATTTACTTCACAACATGTAGAACACATTTTTTCATTTGTTAACAATTGTGACATTAGTGTGGTATCTAGGGTGGGCTAGGTATCAAGAAAATATCTCTGCTCCAGCAGAATTTCTGGATAAGAGAATTAGATGATAATAATGATGGCACGCCTGACACGCTTGTTTGGCAATGACTGCCTCTGCACTTGTGGCCCCCTGGTAACTCATAATATTATGCGAATGTATCTATTAACTGCTCCATCTTTGTTGTAACATTTTTTTTTTCTCTAACACATTGCTTTTGTAATTTTTTTTTTTTATATATTATCTGACTCCAACCACATTAAATTCGTTAGTTTTTCTTTTTTTTTGGTTGTTAACGTCTCATTTACTGACAGTTGTAATTATTATTATTTTTTCTACCTTTTTTTTTTATATAGCCTCTTTTTATTATGTAAATGGAAGAACACTGTAGACTCCACGAATTCTTAGATTACTTCATATTTTGACTCACTTTTTTTAAATGATTATTTTTATTGTGCTTTTGAGTACAATATAGACCGGTTTACACTGTTCTTAAATAATACCTTTTAATACTGTTATATGGAAATATTGTAAGTACAACCATTTTTTTAAAAAGAGTAACCATGGAGTTTCTTGCCGGTTCTTCTCCATAGGAAACGACCAATTTCGAACCGTGCACTAGCTTCTGACGTTTTATAAGTGCCCATGTAGGCCTATGTGAAATAAAAAACTTTTGACTTTGACTTTGACTTTGATGATAATTAATAAACCATTTAGAAACATATTGTATAATTTTGTTTTTCCCTTTTTGTTAATATATGTACTGTATACATACCGTAAGTCAATAAAATGTGTCGGGTAGATAAGTGATCAAGTGATGAACAGGTAAGAGATACTTTTTAGAGGTAGATACCATTTTTCTTTACTAAAAATGTATTTACTAGATAGCAAGTACAAGTTATTTGTGCTGTAAAAACAGAAATTATTATGCTCGACACTCGATTTTTTCCAATCATCGATGTTCAAAGGTATAAGAGTTGGCAATAAATCATATAAAGATGAGTTTATTTCTCAATTTCTAGATAAATTGTCCGACAATAGCAATTTAATTGACATTAATAGTTTTGACAATATTTCCGAATTAAATAATGATAATCTAAATTCCAAAGAACAATGACCACTTTCCATACATTTCAAAACCTGATAATAAAAGTTAATGTATAGTTATAATGTATAGTAGACAGACTACCTGTAAGTCTAGAAAATAATGTCTCATAGTCACTTTTACGATTTAAACGCCACGAAGTCCAAAAAATATTAATGTTTCTTTTTAGGTTAGAATTTGCCGTAAGATGTTAGAAAAATAATTATTAACTCTCGAATTGTAAACTAAAATAGGAATACTTAGCTGTGGTCGAAAAGTTCTTTTTATTTTATTTATTCCTCAACTTACGTCGCTGCTTAGACTCACGATGATTGGAAAAAATCGAGTGTCGAGCATAATAATTTCTGTTTTTCCAGCACAAATAACTTGTACTTACTATCTAGTAAATACATTTTAAGTAAAGAAAAATGCTAAATAGTTTGTATAGGTATCTACCTCTAAAAAGTATCTCCTACCTGTTCATCACTTGATCACTTATCTACCCGATACATTTTATTGGCTTACGGTATGTATGCCGCATATAATAAACAAAAAGGGAAAAACAAAATTATACAATATGTTTTAGTGAAATGGTTTATTAACTATCATCATTATCATCTAATTCTCTTATAACTACGTCGTCCAGAAATTCTGCTGGAGCAGAGATATTTCTTGATACCTAGCCCACCCAAGATACCACACTAATGTCATAATTGTTAACAAATGAAAAAATGTGTTCTACATGTTGTGAAGTAAATGTACTCATGCTATTACTAGAATCATACAGATTACTCCACTCATTACTCAGTCTATGTCCTGTGCAGACACGGCTATGTACAGGGATATAATATTTATATGTACTGAGTATCGTGGCTCTAAATGAATCTGCCACATTGTGCAGATTCATATTGGTACATTGAGGAAAAAGGCAGTGTGAAGCAGTATTTGCTGCTCGTCTATAATTTACAAATGTTATGTTGCTAGATACAACTTCAGAATGTACTTCTAGACTTTCACTAACTGGTTCAGCAGTGATTGGCTCAGAGTCACCTGTTTCAGCAGTGATTGACCCAGAGTCACCTGTTTCAGCAGTGATTGGCCCAGAGTCATCTGGTTCAGCAGTGATTGGCCCAGAGTCACCTGTTTCAACTTTTTCAGTAGTAGATGCACCACAAGCTCCATCAGCTTGCCCAATACGTATGGCAGCACGCTTACAACTCATCCAGCATGAATGGCATATTCTATCAGATGGTGATATCTATGAAAGAAAATATTGAGTTAATATCAGGTATTGTAAATGTATTAATAAAAGACAACATCGAGGTCAAAAAGAGAAATCACCAAGACCGTAACGGTATGAAGTAATATACTGGCAAATAATTAACAATATAGAAACATAAATACCTGACGTGATGCAATCCTTGTTTGTTTATATGTTTGGAATTTATCTGCCTTAGTTCTTCTGAAGGATTGTCAAAAACAATAGAATGGCTCTGACGATTAAGTATTGACCGTCCACAGAGACTGCACACTTGTCTTTGACCTGGTCGAGAAACCCTGAAGCTTGAACACCATCACTGCTTGTCGTTTATTGCTGGTTTATGTTTCTCATGAGGTTCATTACAACGTCCACAAATGTAATCTTCCTCTTACAGAGGAAGATTACATTTACACATTACATTTACAGTAATCTGAAATAGGAAAGACAATATTAACTTCTTTTATTTACAATTGATATAGGTAATAGTTTAATGCCAAGATTAACAGTTCAAAACGAAACACGAAATAACAAGACAAAACTAGGTATTAGTTTTAATCCATCTTTCGGTCATTTGCGTGTGTGTTGTCATACATAATAAAGAAGCGCCAGGCAGTTAGTTTGATTAGGACATCTTATATAGTTTTTAGTTAAACATTATAAAAATAAATACTTACGATTACTGGTGATATCCACTCACTAAGAAGCGAAATAACTCTTGTGTTGAGCTCTTAAACAAGATAACGTCGAAACGTTTTTAAGCAGACGTTGCAGTTTATGCAAAGTATACGTCGGCTTTTTGTTGACGGCGGCATTATCAAGAGGGCGGATTTACAACAATATGGAAAGCAAAGGTCGTCAGATGAGGAGGATATCGCGGTCCAGGGGGCAGCAATAAGGTCGTAAATAGAGGTATCAGTTCACACACAAAATAGCACAGTACACAACGAGACGCACACGCGCCAAAGAAGGGCTGCGCCAATTTCAATCGTAGAACTGTCAAATGTAAAAAAGTCCGTTTCAGTCATCCGAACTCAATTACATACTGAATGATTAATTTATTTAATCAATATTTTATTTTCAATGAATCTGTATTATACAAAGACTATATATATAAAGAATAACATATCGATTGAATAAAATGTAAAATAATGTATAAAACTCAGAAACAGACATTAATACAGTCAAGTAGTAGTGCGTAAAATGGAACGTTGTAGCAAAAACGTCTCAGTATTTATATATAATCTATGGCAAAAGGTAATAGAGATGCGTTCAAAACATGGTAATATGTAACCCTAAACGTAAAACAAGTGTTAGCGATTCTTATGATAATGTTCATACACTATGATTATTTTCTGTATTAGCAACATTAAATGTATTTTTTGCACTGACAACTCGAACGGACTGCGACTTGACAGCGCGGTGCTTTTGACAGTTACAAGAGTTTATAAAAAGGAACGGCGCGCTGTCATGTCCTCTTTTACGTTTGAGTTTTCGGAGCAAGCAACATCTCAGTAAGTGCTAGTATATAATTTATTTATTCCTACTGTTATTGTGTAATGTATATGTCGGCGTCACATTGTAAACAGCTTGTGCATCAGGCCGCGCCGTAGCGCGCTACGAGTCTACGACATTCCCCACCGCTGTGGGCGGAGCCAAGGCGCACCGCATCGTAGACTGCTACGTCGTAGCGCGCTACGTCGTCACCCCTCCTTCAATGTTAGCGTATAAAAGAGGCCGCACAGCGGCAAAAGGGCATTGCTGCCCGCCTCGCGTCCCATATGTTCTCGCGTGCCGACGCTTCTGCTTGGCCCCACGTCAAGCACATAGCGCCCTGGCACGCGCGTCCTCCTGACGCGAGGCGCCTCCCGCGTGACCTCCTACCGGACGTGTCCAACCCACCGGACTTGACGCCTGAATGAGTCGTACCCACCTACACGCGACTCATTCACACGAATTAGACTCCACAACAGCACATGCACTTGGGGCACGTTGTGTGCTAAGTTAATATAGGCATGACGTGCACCAACCCACACGCATTCACGACTCTACAGTCATCATACTCACGCAGCAGACGCGCAGCGCGGTTGCGCGTTCTCGCATGCCCACATGAGCGGTGTCACACACGTCAATACCGCTCATACTCTCACCTCGTCCCTTGTGTCCGAAGCGTGACCGGCTCGACCTGGAAGCGTAACGGACGGGGGTCTTCATCTTCAGTGGGCGCGCCACCAAAGCCGGCATTCTCGTCGCTGGTCGTCCTTCGTTGGGCTTCCTCCGGGTAACCGGGGGTTCCACCTGGCGGGGGACTGACCGCCGAGGTGTCGTGAAAAACCGGCACTGCAGGAGCAGTGCCGCGGCGCTCCCACTTGATCACTGTGCAACTACACACAGCAAGCTATGCTTGCAACGAGGTTGCCGCCTACAGGCACCCCAACGCTGGGTCCGTATTTACGGGCCCCAAACCCGACACCGCGGGACAAAGGCAGTGCCTACACCCCGCCCGCCGCGCCCCCTTGCGGGGACGTAGCGAATTCCCGAGTAAAAGGGCATTGGATTCGCTCCGTTGCCCGGGTAGGACGTGCGCGCGCTATCCACATCGCTCGGACCGCCCCTCCTCAGTCGGCTAAACCCGTTGTGCTGTCGTGAGCGTGAGCCTAGGCGAATGCTTGCGAGAGTGCACGGGGAAAGCCACTGCTTTTACTCCCAGTTTTATTATATTTTATTTTAATTCTGTTGCGGTCGCGAAGACAACGTGTCTAAGTCGAGATTTTTATTGCGTGGAATTTAAATTCATTTTATCTTTCACCTCAACGGAGATGCCAAAGAAGAAGAAGGGTGTCCGGAGCTCCTTGGAGCCTGACACCACCCCGCCCCTGGACCGTGAGATGGGAAGCCGGACGACGTCGCACCCGTACTTAGGGGGTCCGCCGCCTGGCCCCCCTCTCCCCGTCCCAGACCCAACGAAGAAGACGGCCGCTGCCGGTCCGCCGACGTCATCGGCGACTGCGCGCGTTTCGCCGTCACCGTCGTCGAGCCGACAACCGGCCGTCCCAGTACGCCCGCCGGCGTTCCGCCCCGTGCCCATCCAGGCACCGGGACCGGCTGCGTCAAGCAGCCGCACGCATGCCGCGCGACCACCCACTCCCGCTCTTTCGACGCGCGCCGTTGCGCCGAAAGTCCGCGCTGTGGCGCCACCAGTGCGACCGGTGGTGCCGCCTACAGCACACGCCGCAAAACCCGCGCGCCCCGAGGCGCAGCACGCGCCGCGCCTTCCCGCTACCGCAGCTGCCAGTGCTCCAGTGCGCAAACCTTTGCTGGCTACTCCCGCCGCACAACCTGCGCGCCCTGGAACAAGCAGACAGCCAGCTACTGCTACGTTCGTGGCGACAGCACGCCACACGACATCGCCCGCCTCCCGCCGCCTGCTGACGGACTCGGCCAGAGCGACGACAGCAAGTAAGTCAGAAGCACTATTATTTTCGCCCCCCTCACCCCGGGGCTCCGCCCGGGACTCCCCCGCGATGCAGTCGATGTGTTCGTCCCGCCAAGGCTCAGACATGTCGGCCTACTCGGGGGATTCCAGTGCCGACGTTGAGGACGTGTCGACTGACGCGCCCCCCGCGCCGGGACGTATGGACGCAGTACACCCGGCCCCGCTTGGAGAATCCGTAGGTTTTGGCTACGAGTTCAATCTCGACGCCAGGCCCCAACGGAGACCAAGAAGCCCAGAAGACGACGCCGCCGAGGAAGCCAAGCGGTGCTGCCTCGATCCGCCCAGGCCACAGCGCGGGCCACGTGGACGTACCGAGGCGGTCCCGCCCACGTTTGCCGAGGCGGTGCGATCACCGCCCCCCTCACAAACCTGTGCATCCCCTGGAGGCCCCCCGCCCCCAGAGACGAAGAAAAAGACCCGATACCCACCACTGGTGGTGGAGAGGCTGCCGAACTGGGCCGCCCACTTTAGGGCGGTGAACGAGTTGCTGGGCCACCCGCCGAATGCCCGCCCATACCAGGGCGGCATACGGTTCCTCCCGGAGTCCGAGGAGGAATACCGGGTGGTTCAGCGCTACCTAGCCGACCAAGAGAGGGAGAACGGCCTGGCTTGGTTTGCCTACTCCCTGCCAGCTGAGCGGGGTTTCAAAGTGGCCATCCGCGGATTACCAGCGGACACAGACCCCTCCGACATCGAGGAGGAACTCAGACTGCTTGGATATCAGCCGGAGTACGTGCGCAATATTAAGGCGCGCGGTGGGAGACCCGGCTGTATATTCCATGCAGTACTGAAGAGAACGCCCGGAATATACGGCATCTACGACATCACGCAGTTCCTGCTCATGCGTGGTGTCAAGGTGGAGGCGTGGAGGGGCAGGCGCGGGCCGGCGCAGTGCCATCGGTGCCAGCAGTTCAGACACAGCTCGCACCGGTGCCACCGCCCGCTGGCCTGCGTGAGATGTGGCGAAAACCACGCCGCCAAAGACTGCCCACGCCCGAGGGAGGAGCCGGCCACCTGCGCCAATTGCGGAGGTGACCACCCGGCGTGCAATAGGAGATGCCCAGTCTTCATTAAAGAAGCAAGTAGGAAGAAAGTGGGCACCATTGCCATTACGCAACGGCCCACGGAAACCGCCCGCCGGCCCACGTCGGCCTACGCCACTGAGGCGCCTAGTGCGTCACTGATGGCAGCGGCCAACGGGCCAACGGAGAGAGGGAGAGTGACCACCCAACGGAGGAGGAGGAAGAAGAGAGGTGGAAAGAAGGGGGCAAACCCCCCTCCTCACCCCACCTCCACTAAGCCCCAAAGGGAGAGCGCGCCTGCCCCAATACGGGCGCAGGCAGCGAGCCCCTTCCCCCCTGCAGAAGTTAGTGTCGTAGAATTGGTGCGACACACAATCCGCGACATCTCCGCCCTCAGGGCGGCCCACCAAGAAGCTCCGGCTGCGGACACTGAGTCCGACCAGCAGCGCCTGCAGCAGAGGATCGAAAGCGCCCAGTCCGCCTTGGAGGACATCGCACAGCGAGCCGAATCTCCCACAGTGAGTACTCGAGACTTGTGGGGGCTGGCCCTGCAGACCCTAACAGTAGTGTTGGAGGCCTGCCGGGGCAGGGGCCCGCGAGTCTCACCACGCTAAGCCCCAACAGTTACGTTGGTACTTAATCCTATTATTTATTATATAAAATGACGCCTGAGCGAGCCGCTCACACTTACACGTGGCTCACTCACACAGTAACACTCTACATGCACAACATGCATTAGGTAACGTCGCGTGCTAAGTTAATATAGGCGCGGCGTGCACCTACCCCACACATTCATGACTCTACACTCGTTGCCCTCACGTGACTCGGTTGTGCGGGTCGGACCGCACGCCCCGAGTCGCTACATGGGCGGTGTTACACATTACAATACCGCCCACACACTCACTACGGCCCCTTAGTCTGGAGCGCAACCGGCTAGATCTGGAAACGTGACAGACGGGGGTCATCATCCTCAGTGGGTAGCGCCCCTTAAGTCTGCACCCCTGTCGCTGGTCATCGCCCGCCGGGCCTCCTCCGGGCAACCGGAGGTCTCACCTGGCGGCGATTGACCGCCGAGGTGCAGTGAAATAGCGGCACTGTATCGGTACAGTGCCGCGGCGCTACTCTACTGAACTCAATCCAACTACTCATAGGCAAGCTGCGCATGCGCGCCTGCCACTGGCCACAGCCTAAACGGCCCCCCAATGATTTGCCCGTCGTTACGGGCAACTATTAGACACCGCGGGATAAAGGTTTACCTACACCCCGCCCGCCGCGCCCCCTTGCGGGGACGCAGCGAATTCCCGGAGAAAAGGGCATTCTGACTTCAAGCGTGGCCGGTTGCACAGGTTGTATCACTCTATATTGCTTTTTTTATATTTGCTCTGCCTTTCTATGTATTGTTGCTTTTATTACTGGGTGTCATGATTCTATGGTGTTGAATTAATTATCTATTAAGTAAGACATTTGTTTGATATAGAAGCTGATTAAAGTTCACAGAATTTATGTTAAAATTATTAATTATAAATAAGTTGTAATAAATTTATAGTTTCTTTTGAAGAAATCGTTTCATTTTACATTATGTCTGATCCTGTGCCGATATCAGAAGTGGGATCAGACCCACTCCCACCTTTAACTGGGACGGCCGGCAATTTAATACAAGAACAAATGTCATTTTTTTCGGCTAGTATGGAATCTATTTTTCAAAAAATAGCAGACAGTATGACACCTCGCCATATGACACCCGGTATGCAATCAATGCTAGTTCCTTTCGATCCCGATGCACCTGAATCTGACATCATCAACTGGTGTGCGTTAAGTGGGATCGTAATTGAAAGCAAGAAACTAGACGGTGTAGACCTTATTCTAGCCCTCACGCACTCCCTAAAGGGCCGCGCCGCCATGTGTCTTACTAAAATCAAGCCAGATAATATTTCATGGGTTGCTATTCAGGAAATGCTGGTTTCTAAATTTTCAAAACCCATGACAATGCAGGATCATTTTGATTTAATTATCAAATTTCAATTTGATAATAAAGAAACTCCAGCTGAGGCAGGAATGCGATTGTGGCAGCTTATTGAAAAAGTTCCTGACGCGAATTTACCAGAAAACGTAGTGACCGGTTTTGCCATATCTATCCTGTCACAGTGCGACGACAAAGTTCGCCGTGAACTCAATTCTGTCGTTATAAACGACAAGAATCAACTCTTCCGCACGCTGCGGAGCTTCTCATTAAAGAGGAGAAATGAAGAGGCGAGCACTTCTGAACCAGAGACGAAAAAACCCCGTCCTTCAACACCATTTCGGGGAATTTGTAATTTCTGCGGGAAGATTGGTCATCGAGGGCAGGATTGCCGTATCAAACAGCACATTGCTTCAAAAGGTACACCTGTTTCAGCAAGAACTCCACAACCGAACCCTGGGGTAACCTGCTTCATATGTGGCGAGACTGGCCACGTGGTCACCACCTGCCCTAAACGCTGGAAGAAGAAAGAAGATCCCACACCGAGTAACACCAGCAAACAAGTAAACCTGTGTTCCAGAGCAGCGCGTGGTGTCCTAGAAATAGGTGGTATGAAATTTCCTTTTATATTTGATTCTGGATCCGAATGTAGCCTTATGAAAAAAAGTAACTGTGATCTCCTTACTGGTGAAAAGTTTCATGAACAAGTACTTTTAAAGGGAGTCGGTTCTAATAACGTTAATTGCTCACTCCAAATAAAATGTCCAACCACGGTACAAAACTGTATTCTCAATATTACTTACCATGTATTACCTGATGAGTGTCTCAATGAAAACATATTATTAGGTCGAGATATTTTAGAACAAGGAATATCTGTTATGCTTAATAACGATGCTTTAACTTTTTCCAAAAATAAAATTGCTAATCTCAGCTCTAAATCTAATATACCTCTTGATACTAATTTGATTGATACCGATCTTATTGGTAAAGATAAAGAACTCTTAATTGAAATACTAAATAAATATTCTTCGTATTTTATACAAAATCTTCCCTCTACGCGTATTAAAACCGGTGAACTAAAAATCGATCTCATAGATCCAAATAAAACTGTACATAGGCGACCTTACAGGTTATCCCCTACGGAATTAAGAACAGTTAATGAGAAAATTCAAGAATTGCTGGATGCCAACATAATTCGAGACAGTTCTTCACCTTTCGCCAGTCCTATATTATTAATTAAGAAATGCTCCACAGGTTTTTCAAAGGGCTATTAATACGGCACTTAAACCTTTAAATGACGATAAAATTCTGGTATACACGGATGACGTACTTTCTGCATCAAAAACCGTTCAGGAAGGGTTGGTTCGCTTAAATAAATTGCTGAAAATATTGTCTAAAGCTGGATTTTCTTTTAACTTTAAAAAATGCTCATTTATGAAGAAGAAAATTGAATATTTGGGTTTCGTAATATCCTCTGGAGAAATAAGACCTAATCCCCATAAGATTGAAGCTCTAAAAAATATCCCTCCTCCTTGTACTGCTACTCAAGTCCGACAATTTATAGGCCTAGCCACATATTTTCGACAATTTATACCAAATTTCTCAAAAGTGATGAAACCTTTGTATCCTTTAACTGCGGTCAAAAAGGGTAAAATTAATTGGACCACTGAACATAATGACGTACACAAGAAAATTGTAAATTATCTCATTTCTGAGCCAGTTTTAAAAATCTTTGACCCTTCTTTACCCATTGAACTCCATACTGATGCAAGCAGTGAAGGATATGGGGCTATACTTATACAAAAAAATAATAATCTACCTCACGTCGTCGCTTATTTTAGTCACAAAACTACTAGTGCAGAAAGTCGTTATCATTCATATGAGTTGGAAACATTAGCCGTAGTTAAATCTGTGGAACATTTTCGACACTACTTATATGGACGCAAATTCACGGTTTTTACTGACTGTAATGCCTTAAAGGCCTCCCATTCCAAAAAGGACCTTACACCTAGAGTACATAGGTGGTGGGCAATTTTGCAGTCGTATGATTTTGACATCATCTATAAGGAGGGAAAAAATATGGCACATGCAGACTTCCTGTCACGTAATCATGCTAACACACCCTTTATTAATAAACCAGTTAGAATTGTAAACTTTTCTGAACTGGAGAGGAGTTGGTTGTCTGTGGAACAACAACAACGGGATTCTGAAATATCAGACATTATTTCCAAATTCCGTTCAAATGATTTCCCGTCTGAAATATCACACACATACGACATTAGGCAGGGCATACTTTACCGTAAAATCGAACGTAATAAAACCACTAAATGGTTACCAATATTGCCACATTCTCTTACCTGGTCAATGATTAACCATGTACACAGCGAAATAAAACACCTCGGTTACGAAAAAACGCTCGATAAATTGTATGACCTTTATTGGTTCCAAAATATGTCCAAACTTGTTAAGAAATTTGTAGATTCTTGCGTCATTTGTAAAGCATCCAAAGGCCTATCGGGAGCCCAACAGGTCCGTCTACACCCGATTCCTAAGTTGGCCGTTCCATGGCATACAATTCATTTAGATTTAACTGGTAAACTCAGCGGGAAAAGCGAGCGTAAAGAATATTGTTCTGTGATTATTGATGCTTTCACAAAATTCGTCTTTTTAGAACATACCTTAACCTTAAACGCATCCGATGCTATTAAATCGCTCAAAAATGCAGTAAACTTATTTGGCGCTCCTAAAAAAGTAGTTGCAGATCGTGAATTTAAGAATTTTTGTAAAGATAATCATATTGATTTACACTTAATAGCTACTGGTTCTAGTAGGGCAAACGGCCAGGTCGAGCGTGTCATGCGAACCTTAAAAAGTATGCTCACTATAGCTGAAACAAATTCGGATAGCTTATGGCAAGATCATTTAGGCGATATTCAATTAGCTCTTAATAGTACTCGATGTAGAGTAACAGGGTTCACGCCCTTAGAATTGATGTTTGGCATTAAAGGAAGCTCATTAGGGATTTCAAGAGTATCTAATAATCCTCTTGATGAAGACAGGTTAGACCTTGAAACCATTCGATCCGATGCTTCTGCTAATATAAAAAGGCTAGCTCAATATGATGCAGCTCGATTTAACAAGGGTAAAGCAACAGTAAAACCTTTTTCAGTAGGTGACTTTGTCTTTGTTAAGTGCGAGGAAAGACACCAAACGAAACTAGACCGTAAATACAAAGGCCCTTTTAAAGTAACCGCTATTTTAGAAAATGATAGATACGAGTTAAAGCACGTTAATGGGAACAATAGAGTCTACAAATACTCTCATGAAAACTTGCGAGAAGTACCCCGTGGTCAGTCATTCTTCTCAGAAATCGCAGAAAATTACGATGAGGATGACGTGTCGGCGAATAATGACACAGAGATTCTTGTTCATGAAACTAGTCGACCGATTAACAATGATGATACTCTGTCAGCTAATTGTGATACTATGTCTGTTAATAACGATACTATGTCGGTTAATAGTGATACCATGTCTGCCAATAGTGATACCATGTCTGCCAATAGTGATACCATGTCTGCCAATAGTGATACCATGTCTGCCAATAGTGATACCATGTCTGCCAATAGTGATACCATGTCTGCCAATAGTGATACCATGTCTGCCAATAGTGATACCATGTCTGCCAATAGTGATACCATGTCTGCTAATAGTGATACCAATTTTCATAATAGTCCAAATTGTAAAAACGCTGGTTTGCGTGCTGTTTCAGTAGAATCTATTGGTCCTGAATCAATTAATATTGTAACAAAAGCACTTGTACACCAACCGAAGTTTAGTTAAGCTAAAGGAACAATACTTGTTCGGTCTAGCTTAGTCCGGTCCAGTCTAACTGTAGGGACATATCTGAAGGGCAAAATAATTGCCGGACCAGGGGCCTAATCTTGTAGGGTCAGAAGCTGACCGGACCAAGAAACAAGCCTTGTAGAGTCATGGCTGACTGGGCCAAGAGCTTTAATATCTGAAGGGTCTAAGTAGACCGGGCCAGAAACAAGCCTTGTAGAGTCATAGCTGACTGGACCAAGAGCTTTAATATCTGAAGGGTCTAAGTAGACCGGACCAGAATCAATAGCAGGATGACCAAACGGTTTCTTAATCAAATTGGTTTTCCGTGTTTTAGATAAAATATTGTAAGCTGAGCGTACGAGGACGTCCGCACGTCAGTATGGCCGTGTCGGCGTCACATTGTAAACAGCTTGTGCATCAGGCCGCGCCGTAGCGCGCTACGAGTCTACGACATTCCCCACCGCTGTGGGCGGAGCCAAGGCGCACCGCATCGTAGACTGCTACGTCGTAGCGCGCTACGTCGTCACCCCTCCTTCAATGTTAGCGTATAAAAGAGGCCGCACAGCGGCAAAAGGGCATTCCGATCCGCCCGGACCGCAACGTGCGGCACCTGGACGGGCTGAGGCAAGCTCGCCTACCTATGCCGACACGCTGCGCTCGCCGCCCCCCCCCCCCCTACACTCCAAGCACGCAGTGCAGAGGACGCGACCTCGGGGCCCCCCCCCGCACCGATCAAGAAGAAGCCCTCCCGCTTCCCTCCGCTGGTTGTGGAGCGCATGCCGGACTGGGCCGCCCACTTCAGGGCGCTGAACGGCCTGTTGGGCCGCCCCCCAAATGCCCGCCCGTACCAGAGCGGCATTCGTTTCCTCCCGGAGTCCGAGGAGGAATACAGGGTGGTCCAAAGGTACCTGTGCGACCAGGAGAGGGAGTCCGGCCTAGCCTGGTTCGCGTACTCCCTGCCGGCGGAGAGGAGTTTAAAGGTGGCGATCCGTGGTCTGCCTGCAGACACGGAGCCATCAGCCATCGAAGAGGAGCTCAGACGGCTGGAATATCAACCGGAGTACGTGCGCAACATTAAGGCGCGCGGTGGGAGGCCCGGTTGTATCTTCCACGCCGTTCTGAAGAGGACACCAGGGGTCTTCAAGATCTACGACACCACGCAGTTCCTGCTCATGCGTGGTGTCAAAATCGAGGCGTGGAGGGGCAGGCGCGGGCCTGCGCAGTGTCACCGGTGCCAGCAGTTTAGACACAGCTCGCACCGGTGCCACCGCCCGCTGGCCTTCGTTAGATGTGGGGAGAACCACGCCGCCAAGGACTGCCCACGCCCTAGGGAGGAGCCGGCCACCTGCGCCAACTGCGGAGGTGACCACCCTGCGTGCAACAGGAGCTGCCCAGTCTTCGTGCAGGAGGCACAGAAGAGGAAGGTTGGCACTGTGGCCCTCTCCCAGCGACAGCACCGGCCCACTGAACCCGCCCGTGGGCCCACGTCGACTTACGCCACTGAGGCGCCTAGTGCGTCACTCATGGCGGCGGCAAACGAGCCCACGGCGAGAGGAAGCGCCCCCTCCAAACCTAGGAGAAAGAGGAGAGGAGGAAAGAAGGGGCTGAAGCCCCCTTCCACAGAGTCCAGGAGGCAGCCCGCGCCAGTCCCAACTCGGACACGGGCAACGAGCCCCCCCCCCCCCAGCTGAGGTCAGCGTCGCGAGTTTGGTGCGGCGCGTCATCACAGACATCACAGCCCTCAGGGCGGCTCGTCAAGAGGCTCTAGCTGCGGTCACCGAATCCGACGAGGAACACCAGCAGCAGGAACTCATTAAGATGCAGTCCGCCCTGGAGCAAGTTCTGCAGAGAGCCGCGTCTGCAAGCACCCGGGACTTGTGGGGACTAGCCCTGGAGACCCTAACGATCGTGTTGGGGGCCTGCCGGGTATAGGACCCACGAATCCCCGCCCCGGAAATCCCCATACTTATATATGTATGTATATTTTATATTTTGACGCCTGAGTGAGTTACTCACACTTACACGTGACTCACTCACACAATAACACTCCACATGCACTACATGCATTGGTTGCGCCGCGTGCTAAGTTAATATAGGCGCGGCGTACACCTACCCCATACAACCATGACTCTACACTCGTTGTCCTCACGCGATGCGAGCGTGCGGGTCGGAACGCACGTTCTGCATCGCTACATGGGCGGTGTTACACAGTACAATACCGCCCACACCCGCACTACGGCCTCTTAGTCTGGAGCGCAACCGGCTAGATCTGGAAACGCGCCAGACGGGGGCCATCATCCTCAGTGGGTAGCGCCCCTAAAGTCGGCGTCTCTGTCGCTGGTCGTCGTCCGCTGGGCCTCCCCCGGGAAACCGGAGGTCTCACCCGGCGGCGATTGACCGCCGAGACGTCGTGAAATAGCGGCACTGTACGTGTACAGTGCCGCGGCTTTACTCTACTGAACTCAATACATTTACTCACAGGCAGCCAGCGCATGCGCGCCTGCCGCCAACCATTGCCTATAGGCCCCCCAACGCTTTGCCCGTTTTTACGGGCAACTATTTGACACTGCGGGATAAAGGTTCGCCTACAACCCGCTCGCCGCGCCCCCTTGCGGGGACGCAGTGACTTCCCGGACAAAAGGGCATTCTGACTTCAAGCGTGGCCGGTTGCACAGGTTGTATCACTCTATATTGCTTTTTTTATATTTGCTCTGCCTTTCTATGTATTGTTGCTTTTATTACTGGGTGTCATGATTCTATGGTGTTGAATTAATTATCTATTAAGTAAGACATTTGTTTGATATAGAAGCTGATTAAAGTTCACAGAATTTATGTTAAAATTATTAATTATAAATAAGTTGTAATACATTTATAGTTTCTTTTGAAGAAATCGTTTCATTTTACATTATGTCTGATCCTGTGCCGATATATATGTGCTGGCAAGGCAAAAGTAGATATAAAGGGTGTGGTACCCGTTTTGGTCGTTTTATTTAAATAACCTGATAACAAACCCCGTAGGTACACTAAATAACTTTCTTAATTCCTTAATTCTTTATTGTACACCATGATAAATAACAAATAAGTGGATATCAGAGTTCATGTACAAAGGCGAGCTTAACTCAAAGTTGAGTTATCTTCCAGCAAACCATTGAGTGATAGAGAGAGATCACAGTAGAGGGTAAGATCCAGTGCACAATTTTAAAATTACAAATAATATGAATAAAATAATACATAAACATTCCTACATATATAAATACACACTCACATAATATATACATAAATACATATATGAATACATACCTATATAATATATACACAAATACATATATATACCTACTATGTCATTGTGAAAGGAGATGTTCTTTAAGTTTCCTCTTGAAGATATCTAGAGACGGGCTGTCACGTAAGGAGTGGGGAAGAGAGTTCCATAGACGCACTGCAGTGACAGCGAAAGAGCCATCATAACGACTGGAAGTGTGAAATGGAGTACGAAGAAGAAGAGATTTGGCAGTGCGACAGGGTTTACCCCTCGGAACGAAGTATTCAAAGCGTTCACGGAGGTATTGAGGAGAATTAGGATTGTGCAGGATAGTGAAGAGTAGTGATAGGATATGGAAATCACGTTTCACGTCGTCGTATATGTGTTATCTTTCTCTAAAGATAACACATATAGATAACAATTCAGAAGTGGGATAAACGAGTCGTTTATTTAAATGCATTCGTTTATCTCGCCCATAAGTGATTTTTTTTTCTAACTTTGCATCTTCTACGTTTGCTTTGAAAGTACCTACGTAACCAATGTAGGCACCGATACAATTTTTTTTGGGATAAACTATACTATTTTATGTAAGCGGGCAAAGTGATGTGTAGTTTGAAATGGTGTGCTCAGCTTATTCAATATGAGTTTCTTCTGACACTCTGGTGGTACTACGACACTACAAGTATCTTGCCAGGATTACACCCTGGAGGTACTACCACACCACACGTACCTTGCCAGGGCTACACCCTGGAGGTACCACCACATCACACGTGCCTTGCCAGGGTTACACCCTGGAGGTACTGCCACACCACACGTGCCTCGCCAGGGCTACACTCTGGAGGTACCACCACACCTTTTAATTCATTGAACCCCAAGCGAGTGCCGGCATTCGCGCGCCTATTTTCTTTCTATTGTATCTGTAATTTCCACGATTGAAAGGTTAATTAAAAGGAGCATTGGAAGAAGTAGGTAGGTACTAAGTAAACTTAGTGAGCCAGCTGACCCGGCGAACTCGTCCCGCCTGGCAGTTAATGTGTGGTATACCATTCGATATAGTCAACTAGTTGTTGTGGGGCAGGGCCTAAGTAATATATCAATATCAGGTTGTGCACAATTTTAATATATATAGTTGTCTACGTCAACTTATTTTGGTACAAAATGGAAATGTGTAAAACATTGTTTAGGTGATGACCTATATGATTTGCCATGGGTAACAAGTGTGAAGAATATAAAATTACATATTATCCACAAGTAGTTGCCAAATACATAGTTTAATATATTTAAATAGTTTTCGAGAAATTACACAAGAGGAAATCAACGAATTATAAAATGTCATCAATCACTGTCCAAATAAACTAATACTCTGAGTATATTAAAGAATGTGTAAAAAGTTTCAGTAGGTACCCTATTTTGTTTACTTATTATAGGTGCCTTGTGTATGGTACTTATAGGCATCAACGCTTTGTTGGCTCTAGTTAAAACAAATAACGAATAGTACTGATAGTTGAATAAGCAAGGTGGAAAACATATTTATCAAAATTTGGTTGGCAACTGTCGAATTTGTCGAGTCCAAATATTACCCTAATGCATCTTTGCTGTTGATTAAATGTTATTTTATATCTTTGAAGTGATGTGGGTACCAAAGATTAGCTGAATCCCATTATTTTAGTTCTTGTCCAACTAGGGAACTAGTTTAAAATTTGTGTTTGCTCTTGGTTTAAAAATACACACCATGTCCTGTGTACTTTCAAGGGAATTGACACACGCAGTTTATTTTTTATTTTTAAATATACCTACACTGGTGAAAAGTTGTGACTGCAAGTCGGATAAAGTTTGAGTCTTTGAGATGAAAACTTAGCCTTAACCTGCAAGCGGTGATATAAGTGTCATGTCACTGTTCTGAGGCATTTTGGTGTTCCGAAGGATTGAACATCGGTAATGTTTTGAAGGCATCATTTGGAACACTGAAACACTTTACTTTAAGTGACCAGCAGCCTTTATGAAATTCAAATTAAATCGTTAATAGTGTACTTAATATAATTAGCGACCTGAACTGGAAACATCTGCTTTGGATTGTTCTCAAATCAAAGTTTTATATAAAACTTAGTGTGACGCAACTTGACAGATCACTATTCATAACGTTTGTGACTTGTGAGTCGATGTTTCAAATGTTCCGTTTGTTTCTTGTAAACCGATGTTTCGGGTGTTCCGTTTCTATCTTCTGAGCCGATGTTCCATATGATGCATATCACTGTTTCGGAGCATTTCAATGATTCGGATGCAAATGTCTGTCAAACAAACGTTTCATGCTTTTTACCCAACTTGAATACTTGTTTTTGGGGTTAGAGTTTGAAATTCCATAACTGTTATAGCTTCTGAACTTTATAAAACCAAATGAATGGGACTGGCTTTGAATATTACTTTTGGAATTAATTTTCAATAAGTACCTTCCGCGTAATGAATATTCGAATGAGGTTGCAATTCGTGCAGAGGCATCTGAGGACACGATTGCCAAGAATCAATGATCTGATTTGGGCTTTAGAACTGCAGAATATGTAAGAAATGTAATGTAAATTCTATTTAATGACTTTCAGAGAGCACTGCCAAATCGTTTATCAGCTGTCTAGTACCCATACCACTAGCTCTACTTGGTTTGGGACTAGATGGCGTTGTATAAAAGTTGTACAATATATTATTGAATTACTAAATTTAGTATACCAACTTAGGGGCCTGTGTGTTACTAATGTTTATTTTTCATTGCAGGCAGGACATTTGAGGAGCCTGTTTGTTTTTATTAGAGACAGGACATGTTAAGGGCCTGTGTGTTACTAATGTTTATTTTTCATTGCAGGCAGGACATTTGAGGAGCCTGTTTGTTTTTATTAGAGACAGGACATGTTAAGGGCCTGTGTGTTACTAATGTTTATTTTTCATTAGACAGGACATTTGAGGGGCCTGTTTGTTTTTTATTAGAGACAGGACAATTGAGGGGCCTGTATGTTTTTAATTAGAGACAGGACAATTGAGGGGCCTGTATGTTTTTAATTAGAGACAGGACAATTGAGGGGCTTGTATGTTTTTAATTAGAGCCAGGACAATTGAGGGGCCTGTATGCTTTTAATTAGAGACAGGACATTTGAGGGGCCTGTATGTTTTTAATTAGAGACAGGACATTTGAGGGGCCTGTATGTTTTTGATTAGAGACAGGACATTTGAGGGGCCTGTATGTTTTTGATTAGAGACAGGACATTTGAGGGGCCTGTATGTTTTTGATTAGAGACAGGACATTTGAGGGGCCTGTATGTTTTTCATTAGAAGCAGGACATTAGAGCCTGTATGTTTTTCATTAGAGGCAGGACATTTGAGGGGCCTGTATGTTTTTCATTAGAGGCAGGACATTTTAGGGGCCTGTTTTTGAAAGATTGTATAATAAATAAGATAACGATTTGTAAGAATGAGTTGTCACTGATACATCTGCACTTTCAGGTGCCATTGTTTATATTTTATGAAACATGTTAAACAAATCATAATTGGGAGATTGACAATTGTTTAGTTTTGTTTTTTGTGTAACAATTGCATACAACTATATAAGTTTAGTTTTGTATCAATATACTGCTGCTGCTGTTTTATTTGCTACATTCATTTCAATACCAATGTTTAGCTATGGGTAAAAATGTCTAAGCTAATATAAACGTTATTTCTTTCTCAGGTGCAATTGCTCATATTTGTAAGAGACATTTTGATGGAAAAATCGTAATAGACAGAATGACAATTCTTTAGTTTTGTTGCTACGTGTAACAATTTGTGTACAATTAATAAAGTTTTGTTCCCAGATATAACCAGCGATGCACGACTGATCTAAGGTTTTAATTTCTACATTCGTTTTAATATGATAATGTTTCTTTTCCAGGTGCCATTACAATATATTTCTTTTTAAAGTTTTGTATAGATAATAATTGATAAATTGGCAATTGTTCAGTTTTGTTTCTACATGACGTGTACAATTAATATAAGTCTAGTATCGTTCCTAGGTACAGCAAACATTGTATGAATAATCTAAATCTTTATTCACTTCTGTAATAGATATCTATGTCTACCCGTAGATAAATTTTTAAATGTAATATTATATTCTTTCTTCGCTCATTATTGTGTGTAAAACCAATTTCTTATTCATTTATTTTGTTTCTCACATACGAGGTCGTATTTGTTATATAATGGATGGCCGACTGTTAGCGATTCTTATGATAATGTTCATACACTATGATTATTTTCTGTATAGCAACATTAAATGTATTTTTTGCACTGACAACTCGAACGGACTGCGACTTGACAGCGCGGTGCTTTTGATAGTTACAAGAGTTTATAAAAAGGAACGGCGCGCTGTCATGTCCTCTTTTACGTTTGAGTTTTCGGAGCAAGCAACATCTCAGTAAGTGCTAGTATATAATTTATTTATTCCTACTGTTATTGTGTAATGTATATGTGCTGGCAAGGCAAAAGTAGATATAAAGGGTGTGGTACCCGTTTTGGTCGTTTTATTTTATTTTTTTATTTTATTTTATTTATTTATTTAGGATCTCCAACAAAGGATGTACACAATATTTGTATCTTATAATATTAGTGGTTCCAGTATCTTTTTGGTGTACTCCTTCACTTATAGGAGACCACAGCATGCAAAAAATAGTTTAAACAATTAAGCTACATAACAAAAGTAAAATTTTAAATTAAAATTACAAAATAATACAATAAAAATATGATATAAATTAATAAGGATTGAAAATTGATTGAATAATAATAATGATAAAATTAGAATTCTATTAAAAAGGAATAAAACAATAATTCAACTATAATATTTACATTAATTAAATTAAATTAAATCTTGTAAACATTTTTTATACTTTGTCAGTGATTCACAGATGTCTAAGCTTGTAGTTTTAGCCAACGAGTTATATTGCCTACAAAGCCTTGGCACAGCGGCGTAATGACCGAGGTTGGTTTTAGACCCAGGGATACAAAACAATTCGTAGGTGTTGTCTGGGGATACGAAACGGTATTTTTATAGCCAATGAGCTCAAGAGTTCATTACAGTCTATTACTCCACTAAAGATTTTGTGGAGGATGATGCAGTCCTGCTTCTTCCTACGATTGGTTAGCGTATCTATATGATAATGTTTCAGCCTGTCGGCGTAACTACTAAATTTTTTAGCTAACTGATCATTGTAACAGAGATGGTAAAGGAACCGTTTTTGAACACTCTCTAATCGCTTGGAGTATACCTCGTAATGCGGATTCCAAACTACAGAACTGTATTCTAAGATTGGACGAACCAAGGTGTTGAAGAGCCTTATTTTTGTAGCTGGTCTTTTAAACTCCTTGCTATTTCGTAGTACAAATCCTAGTGTCCTGAAAGATCTTGACACAATATTCAGGATGTGCACATCGTATTTAAGCGCTTGATCAAGTTGAACTCCTAGGTCGCGTATATTGATCACATTCTTCACTTCAACGCCATCTATGTAGTATTTATTCTTTACCACTTTTTTGTTACGAGTGAACTGGATGTAATGACACTTACCGATGTTTAAAAGCATCTTGTTTTGTTTACACCATGTTGAAAGTCGGTCGAGATCATCTTGTAGCATTTTAGTGTCTGATTTAGTCTCAATTGGCCTCATAAACTTTAAATCATCGGCAAACAAATAGAAACTGGAGTGTTTGAAGCACTCAGTTACGTCGTTGATAAAAACGTTAAAAAGAATTGGTCCCAAATGCGATCCTTGAGGTATCCCGGAGGTAGCCAGATAACTATCGGAAAAGTGACCGTTCACTACCACTTTTGATTCTCTTTTTTCCAAGTAAGATTTGAGCCACCCTATCAACGTTCCACCTATACCGAGTCGAGCCAGCTTGTTAATGAGAAGGCAGTGATCTACTTTGTCAAATGCTTTGCTAAAGTCAGTGTAGATTGCGTCCACTGGAACACGATTGTCAAGACACTTATATAAAGCTGACGTAAAGCACAATAGGTTGGTGTTAGTAGACCTAGATCTAACAAAACCATGCTGAAATTCTGTAATGTGTTGTTTAAGGTACCACATCAGATGCCCACTAACAAGTTTCTCGAACACCTTCCCAAACGTTACAAGTATTGAGATTGGTCTATAATTAGCCACCAAGTGCTTCTCCCCCGATTTAAATATGGGGATCACAATGGCATCTTTCCAGGCATCTGGATAGATACCATCGCGTAATGACCTATTAAATATAATTTGTAGAGGTTTTACTAATGCCTTAGCACAACGTTTAATAAATATAGGAGGAATACCATCACTACCTGCACCCTTAGTTTCATCCAATCCAACTAATTCACGATAAAGATCCTTAGCATCAAATTCCAAGTTAAGTAGTGACGCTGACGTGAGAGAACCAGTATTCAAGACACTTGTTTTATTCGTCGGGGTACTAAAAGCACTTGCAAAATGTTCTCCAAACATGTTGCAAATGTCCTTCCCGCTTGATGCGTTTTGGTTCATGTGAGACATTTGTGCCGGATAAGTACTACTACTTTTTCTTTTACCTTTAATGAATGACCAGAATGTTTTAGGATTTTTTGTAATGCTGTTTTCCATGTTTGTGATATATTTCTTATAGCATGTAGAAGTTAGAATATGACATTCATCTCGTAATCTTTCAAAATAAACTTGGTCTAGTGGATTCTTGTATTTTTTAAAACGAGTACGGTATTTGTACTTTTCTCTTAGAAGTAGTATAAGATCACGTGAGTACCAAGGTGGATATTTTTTGTTGACCGTTTTCTTTAAAGGTATATATTCTGATATAGCTTGTCTTAACAAGGTGTAAAAAACGGCTACCATTTCGTTAATGGATTCACAGCTATCGAATTCACGTTCCCATTGTAATGCCAACAAATGATGTAGAATTTTGTCATAGTCTGCACGACTTTTATTTAAATAACCTGATAACAAACCCCGTAGGTACACTAAATAACTTTCTTAGTCAATCTTTCTCTAAAGATAACACATATAGATAACACAAGTTTATAGAAAAACTTAAAAATCTTTTTTTCCTGCGTTTCTTTTAAAATTGTTTTTAGCGTATTAGACACATAATATAATTGGCTAAATTTTAACATTTATTTCATTACTATACAAAGTCAGGTAAAAAATGGTCATTCTTCTTTTTGCTAGATCCTTTTACATGGTCTGAATTTAAAATGAGCTTGTTATCCCGGAAAGACACAACACCTGGTTTAGATGATTTCCCCTATAGTATTATCAAAAATTTAGATGAGTCTGCACAAAAAATATTTCTTAATATTCTTAATTTACTTTAGCATTGTAAATGTATTCCACAATCATGGAAAACACAATGTGTCATTCCGATTCTCAAACCAGATAAACCTTCAGAGCTTGCCGGCTCTTATAGACCAATATCACTGTCTTCATGTCTAGGTAAATTATTTGAAAACATGATTAAAAGTCGTTTAGATTGGTATATAGAATCTAATAGCATCATTCCACATGTACAATATGGATTTCGTCGTGGGCGAAGTTGTGCAGACAGCTTCACTTCCTTAATTTCAGACCTGAAACACGCAAAGGAAAGAAAGTTACACACTGTTTGTGTATTTTTAGATGTTCAAGGTGCTTTTGAAGTTTTTACAGTCTAGATCCGGCTATACTTGCACAAGTTATGTCTAGGTTAGGTGTACCTTTTTTTTTTTTTTTTTTTTTACGGTGGGAAAAAATCATGCATTGATATCCCCCGCTCTTGGGCGGAGCGGGAGATAGTGTCAGACTCTTACTGACTAAAAGACACACCCCGTTCCTTCTAGCCTTCATACCGGGGCTCGAGCGCCCTTTCGGATAACCCTGACCCCAGTAGGGTTCGACCCGGCTGGGTCCCTGCTGTTGCTGACAACTCCTTGAGGCGCGCGGGAACAGTGCGCGCCGTCGACGACTTGGGCTTGGTCCGGACAGTTACCGGACGACCAGACAGTGAGCTACCCATTGCTCACTGTCCGCAAGCCCGCGTCTACGTTGGCCGGAAATCGGGATCAGAATCCCGGCGACGGCGGCGGCGATAACGCCGTTGCCTGATGCGTTCGGCCTCCTCCTTTGCGAGCATTACTGCTTCGCAGAAGTCGGCGACCGCCTGCCACTCCTCCTCGCTCCGGACCATGGCCTCAACCAAGGCCCGGCGCGAAAGGTCTCCGCCGCCGATCGCCCCCACGAGGGCACGGCGATGCTCCGCCCAAGCAGGGCACACCTCGACTGTGTGCTCCACCGTGTCCTCCGGGCGTTCCGCACAGTGGCGACACCCGGGCGTCACTTCCGCATGAATCGAGTGCAGGAAACTCCCGAACGAACCATGTCCGGTGAGTACCTGCGTCATGCGGAAGGTAAGGACGCCGTGAGGTCTTTCCAGCCACGCCTCAAAGAGGGGACTTACCGCCATGATTGTGGCGTGCCCAGCACTGGGTTGCGATAGTCGTTGACGCCACTTCACCATGAGATCCCGCCGGAGCTCTGTCCGCCATGCCGTGACCTGTCGCGGCAGCGGACTTTCACCCCGGCGTTGCATCTCCACGCGCATATCGTGCATGTGTGCAAGGACTGTTGCCTCCAGATCCCACGGTGGTAGGCCAGCCAGAAGGCTCGCCGCTTCGCGGGAGACCGTGCAGTATCCCCACACCATCTTTATCGCCATGACCCTCTGGCAGGCGTTCAGTATGGCCGCCGGTTGCTTTTTCAGCGACGGCGCCCACACCGGCGCCCCGTAGAGGGCCATGGACCGAACGATCCCCGCGTAGAGCCTCCGGCAGGAGGCGTCTGGACCCCCGAGGTTGGGCTGGAGCCGCTTGAGCGCAGCCCCAGCCCGTTTGAGTTTGGGAGCCAGACGTCGGAAATGCTCCACGAAATTCCACCGGCTGTCGAGGACGAGTCCCAGGTACTTCATCGTCGACCCGACACCGATGTGAACTCCTCCTACCGTTAGTTGGGAACTCATTGGCGGCGCGTTCCGAGAGCTGCGACCGTGAAAGCACATCGATACGACTCTCCCTGCGCTAGAACCAGCGTGTCGTCTGCGTAGCAAACCACGCTGACCCGGTCAGGGAAGTCGCTGCGCAGCACGTAGTCGTACCCGATGTTCCACAAGGGTGGCCCTAGTACCGACCCCTGCGGAACACCGCACGACATCTCTCGACGTTTCCAGTCTCCCTGGTGACCGGGGTAGACTATAAATCTATCCGACAGATAGGCCTGGACCACTCGACAGAGGTATTCGGGCACCCGGTGGTACCGGAGTGCCCTCCGGATCGTACTCCAGGGCAGGGAATTGAAGGCATTGGCAATGTCCAAGGACACTGCCACGACACACCTGCCCCGGGACACCGCATCCCTCGTCGTGAGGGCTCGCACGCGCATGATGGCGTCCACCTTAGAGCGCATCCTGCGAAAGCCGAACTGTCCGTCCGAAAGGTCCGGCCCCACCCGTGTTAGGCGCCCGACGAGGCGGTTTGCAATGACTCTCTCAAAGAGCTTGCCCACCTCGTCGAGCAGTACAATGGGCCGGTACGCGGACGGAGAGTCCGCAGGGCGCCCTGGCTTCGCGATGAGGACCAGTTTCCCCGTCTTCCAGCAAAGTGGGAACTGGCCCCTCTCCATGCATGCGCTGAAGAGCCCTCTCAGTCGAGGCCCGAGAGCCTCCATGGCCAGGACCCAGGCCTTTCCAGGCAAGCCGTCGGGTCCTGGGGCGGTGTTTTTTTGGCACTCAGCCTTCGCACCGCCACTCTCAACTCTACCTCGGTCACCTCTGGAGCATCGTCGTCGTCGTCGCTGTTGCGGTCCGCGTCAGACACCGCTGGCGGCGGAGGCGGAGCCATGGGCGGGGGGGAGTGTTCCCCCCGCGCAGGGAACAGAGCGTTCACCGCACCCTCTACGATCTGGGGCCGGAGACTCTGAGTCAGTGGGGGAGCCCAGGGTTAGGTGTACCTGGTCAACTATGTGAATGGGTATATAATTTTTTAAATAAAAGAACACTCTACGTAAGACACAATAATACATTACATGGTCCAAAATGTGCATCTAAGGGTACAATGCAGGGTGCTACACTATCTCTTTTGCTATACAACATATGGACGTAGTTATGCTTCAACGTTCCAATCCACAAGGTGGTCAAAATGGAGTTTTTGAGCCCAAGCTAGGTATTTTGGATCGTCCTATCTAGTGCTGAAGACACTGACTCTCTTACAACAATAACTATTGAAATAACTAAGCGGTCTAAATGATAAAACGAACCAAAAGATCTAATTATAATCTTATAAAGTGACATCACATTACGTTTTAATTCGTTTTGGACTGAATGCAATAAAAATAAGGATCCAATCATCTTGAAACGTTTTAAAAATAACTAATTTTAAATCTTAAAAAGTGACATTCCATTTGGATCGTACTATTTTATTTCGTTTTGGACTGAATAAAATAAAAATAATGATCCAATCAACTTGGAACGTTTTAAAAATAACAATTTTAAATCTTAAAAAGTGACATTCCATTTGGATCGTACTATTTTATTTCGTTTTGGACTGAATAACACAAAAATAATGATTTAATCAACTTGGAACGTTTTAAAAATAACAATTTTAAGTCTTAAAAAGTGACAATTCATTTGGATCGTACTGTTTTAATTCGTTTTGGACTGAATAACATAAAAATAATGATCCATTCGTATTGTTATTTTATCTTTTTATTATCTATTTCTTCAAAGCATTCCATGTACTTTATAATGTGTATGATAATTGGACGTAGTTATGCTACAACGTTCCAATCCACACGCAGGTCGAACTGAGTAAATCGCGTTTTTGTAATTTTGTGGTACGCTTTTTTTTGGTAGCTAGTACAACTAAGTAGTATGTATCACTTCAACTAAATAAATAAACATTATTTTATTATATACTTGTCATTAAAATTTATTAATATTTCTCATACAAATTATGAAAAAAATGCACTTGGAACGTTTTTGAAAAAAGGCTTTTTGTATGGAAGTAGCTTTTAACTTAATTTGCAAAAACGATCCAATATCTGAAAATTGCTATATTTTGGTAGTTAATATATATTTTTTCTAAAACATAAGTATAACAATGAAACAACATTATTAAAAAATATTTATTAAGAAATAGTTGTATCAAAGCATGGAAAATCATCACAATTTATTCATCATCCAGATCGAAATCCAGCTCCTTACCAAATCCATCGACATCGTCAATGGCGTCATTAGAAGCTTTCAATGTTTTATAAAAACTAAGGTAATCTGCTGGAATAAACTTGTAAACAGATCGTAAATCAGCCAATTTAGCTGGAGCAATGGGTTTCCCGTTAGGCCATAACTGTTTCAGATCAGATCTATGTATAGTCGAAATCTCTCCTTTTGTCGTTTTTTTAATGTTAAGTTCGTTATAATCCTCATCAAGGGACGTTTTCATAAAAATAGAATACAATCTAGCTTTTTCAATCTTTATCTCCTTTGCCAGCAGCCAGTTTAGTTTACTTTTATCTGTGAATTTCTTACGATTTACTGTGTTTTTCTCAACATCTTCAGTGCTGTCGCGACGTGTAGCTCGCGAAGTAAACAGGTAACAGAGTCAAATTAATGTTGATAGGGCGAAACGTGTAACAAGCTAGTCGTACCTACATGATAATATGCGGTGACCTACTGGCAACACCGAATCCATAGGGCGATCACCATAGATAAAGAGTACTTATAGTTTATGGTCATGGCACTTAAGTAGTATCTCTATATAGTCTGTGGCTTTTGGCGCATTTTTGAGCCATTTTTTCATCTCACCAAAGTAAGGTAGCTACCTCAATAAGTGCATAGTAAAAGTGATTGGTGTTTCATGGAGGCGTCCAGCACAGCGGCGGCTCATCTGAGAGAAATATAAGCTAAGTGGTATCACTAAGAAATTAGTGTAGTGGTTCCCCACCTAAATGTTTAAACTCTAAGTTTCTTAACTTTATTAAAGTTTCCGATGCTCTTGGAAGTCGGTTACATTAAGAGGTCTTTCGATGCTGCAATGCGAAAACCTCGTGAGAATCAGACTGGGCGAAAGGCCGTGGTCAGTACGATAGTTAGAGGAGACCTTCGGTGCTGCAATACGAAGTCTCTCTGACAAATATGGCGTACTGTTGCATGTACTAAGAGGGTACATGCAACAGAGAGATAGTTCTGTGGTGCACGCAGGGATAGCGAAAGGTTAATTGGCAGACTTGGCTGCAGTTAACTCTCTAAGATAATAAGAGAAATAGTTCTGTGGTGCACGCAGAGATAGCGAGAGGTTAATTGGCAGACGTGGCTGCAGTTAACACTCTAATACCAAACAGGCTACGATGATTTGTATCTCGTAGAGCATAGGTTAACTGGCAGACGTGGCTGCAGTTAACACTCTAATACCAAACAGGCTACGATGATTTGTATCTCGTAGAGCATAGGTTAATTGGCAGACGTGGCTGCAGTTAACACTCTAATACCAAACAGGCTACGATGCTTGTATCTCGTAGAGCATGAGTAATTAATCTTATCAGTTGTCTATGTGTCACACCTAAGACACCAGAAACGTTTAAGTATGTAATTATGTATATCACAATGTATAGAATGGTGGGAATCAATTTAACTTTAACCACAGATGGCGAGCTGAATCACGGTGCGAGCTAGTAAGAACTAAAGGCAGATTTACGCGAAGCAAACCCCAATACAAAGATGATTCCTCTCGGATCAAACCCCAGGTACCTACACTCAATCTCCGATATTATTTAATTATACTCTTCGCCGTCGCACGTCGGTGCCGCTGCCCCCCGTTGCCCGACGGATAAGCCTGGCCAGCTTGATAATCTGTTCCGTTCGAGCGGCGTGGGGTAGCGGGCGTTCCGGCGCCGGCGGCGGCAAAGACAAGTGCTATAAAAATCATTTTTGTCCATTCTGTATACTTGAAATGGTTTTTTTTTTTCTAGCATTTTTCATAATTTCTATGTATTCGTCAGCTGTATAAACACGTTGTTGCTTGTTAAGCGCAGTTTCAATTTTAAAAAAATCGGTATCGTTAGATAAAAAACTATGCACTGACTCAAGATACCGAAAAGTTATCGTTTTTAATGTAGAATGGGAGTCTAAGATAACCTTAAACATTAAACTTGCTACTTATTCTAAAATGTTTAAAAATACCTACTTGCAAGGCAGCTAAGGCCTTATACATTAGCAACAAAGTTAAAACAGCAGATAATAAAATAAAAACGGTTTGGAATATTATAAATAATGAAACTAACAGAAACAAAAGAAATAATAATGATTACACATTGGAGACTCATCATGGTCTTATTAGCGATAACAAACTAGTTACAGAAGAATTTGTAAATTTCTTTACCAGTATACCAATTAAAACTACTGAAGCCCTAATTTCGTCGCCATCGCATGCTTTTGGTTTATTACAGGCGAAAGTTGCAGCCTGTTCGACTGAATTTAACTTTAAACATATAAACCCCATAACAGTAATAAAAGCTTTTAAAGAAATCAAGATTAAATTGACAGAAGATCTATGGGGTATGTCTATCAAAGTTTGTACCTCAATTATTGAGACTATAGCGCCGTACTTGGCTTTAATATTTAATTTGTGTATAAATCAAGGAGTCTTTCCAGATCTAATGAAATATAGTAAAGTGATACCACTCTTTAAATCCGGGAATAGTAGAGACACTAATAATTGTGGGCCGGTGTCCGTCTTGCCGGTTCTTAGCAAGATATTTGAATAGGTAATGTTAAATCAAATGCTTAGTCATTTTAACTCCAATAACATCCTACATGATAAACAGTATGGTTTCACCAAAGGACGTTGTACAACTGACGCGGGTGTTTCCTTACTAAAACACATTTTTGATGCGTGGGAAGAGGCACAAGATGCTATAGGCATCTTCTGCGACCTGTCTAAGGCGTTTGATTGTGTAGTTCATGAAACATTGCTTTTTCAAAAGCAATGTTTCATGAACTACACAATCATTACGGACTAGGCAATGCAGCGTTAAGCTTATTAAAATCTTATTTGAATAATAGACAGCAATTAGTGCAAACAAAAGGTGTCAATTCGTCGGGATTGAATGTTGAAATGGGGGTGCCCCAAGGTTCAATTTTAGGTCCTTTTTTATTTTTAGTTTATATTAATGATTTACTCAATTTGTTGCAAAGTAAACTTAATGTGGTGTTGTTTGCTGACGACACTTCTTTGATTTTTAAGATAAATATAAAGACTAACAATCTTGACAACGAAAATAGCGCCCTATTGCAGGTTCAAAACTGGTTCACTGCTAATAATCTGGTTCTAAATGGGAAAAAAACTAAATGCATAAGATTTTCCTTACCGAATGTCAAAAGTAGTGATTGTGACATTGTATTGAATAATGAAAAACTAGAATTTGTTGATAAAACGATTTTCCTGGGGATTACGCTTGACTCAAGGCTACAATGGGGTCCTCACTTAACATCTCTTGTAGGGCGGCTTAGCTCAGGTGCATATGCTGTTAGAAAAATCCGCCAATTTACGGATGTTGATACTGCTAGACTAGTCTATTTTAGTTACTTTCATAGTGTCATGTCGTACGGTATCTTACTATGGGGACGGGCTGCAGACATCGAGTCAATCTTTATATTACAGAAAAGAGCCATCAGAGCTATTTACAATCTCCGCCGGTGCGATTCTTTAAGGGAACTGTTTAAAGATATTAACATAATGACGGTACCTTGTCAATATATCTATGAAAACATCATGTATGTTAGAAAAAATCTTCATCTTTTTAGCAAAAGAGGCGATAGACATAATTATGTTACAAGAAATAGGGATCAATTAGTTCAACCAGGTTTCAGACTGGCTAAAGTGGCCTCTTCTTTCATGGGGTACTGTTTGAAATGTTATAATAAAATACCTCCCCAAATATTAGAACTCAATGAAACGAAATTTAAATCTTGTATTAAACGCACACTATGCAGGCAAGCATATTATAAGTTGGAGGATTATATTCAAGATAAGTTTAAGTTCTGTTCAGTCAATTTATTCCAGCTTTTGTCTTTCATGCCTCGACAGTAATAAATTGACTGAACAGAACTTAAACTTTATTAAGGAAGTTATTTCAAAATTACCTAAATATGAATCGCATTATCGTAGGGAGAATAACAATGAGATCCAATATTTAGAGCCTGGCATGACAATATCGAAACTTTATGATATTTACAAGAAACTTTTGTTGAAAAATTTGGCACCGAGTTGAAATGTGCCTCTCTTGAAACTGTAAAGAAAATTTTCTTGACTAATTTTAATTTGAGGTGTAAACCGTTAAAAAAAGACACGTGCAATAAGTGTGATTTGTTTGCGGTGCAATTACAAAACACTAGTGGATCAGAAAAAACAAAAGTAGAGGCTGAGAAATCGTTACACTTAGAGAAGGCACAAAAAATGAGGGAACAGATGAAATGCGACTTTGAAACTGCACAAAATACCCCAAACATAGAATGCTTATCATTTTTGATCTCGGAAAAACTTTGCCCCTGCCTCGTATACCGACAAACATAATTTTTTATAAACGTCAGCTTTGGCTATATAATAGCGGTATACATTCAGCATCAGATGATGTAGGGCACTGTTATGTTTGGGTGGAAGGTGAAGCCGGAAGAGGTGCTCAGGAAGTAGGATCATGCCTTGCCAAATATATTGAAAACAAACTACCTCCTACTATAGAACATCTCATACTATGGAGTGATTGTTGCGGTGGACAGAACCGAAACATAAAAATTGTTTTAATGTTGAAGGTTATCTTAGACTCCCATTCTACATTAAAAACGATAACTTTTCGGTATCTTGAGTCAGGGCATAGTTTTTTACCTAACGATACCGATTTTTCAAAAATTGAAACTGCGCTTAAAAAGCAACAACGTGTTTATACAGCTGACGAATATATAGAAATTATGAAAAATGCTAGAAAAAAAAAACCATTTCATGTATATAGAATGGACAAAAATGACTTTTATAGCACTGAAGATGTTGAGAAAAACATAGTAAATCGTAAGAAATTCACAGATAAAAGTAAACTAAACTGGCTGCTGGCAAAGGAGATAAAGATTGAAAAAGCTAGATTGTATTCTATTTTTATGAAAACGTCCCTTGATGAGGATTATAACGAACTTAACATTAAAAAAACGACAAAAGGAGAGATTTCGACTATACATAGATCTGATCTGAAACAGTTATGGCCTAACGGGAAACCCATTGCTCCAGCTAAATTGGCTGATTTACGATCTGTTTACAAGTTTATTCCAGCAGATTACCTTAGTTTTTATAAAACATTGAAAGCGTCTAATGACGCCATTGACGATGTCGATGGATTTGGTAAGGAGCTGGATTTCGATCTGGATGATGAATAAATTGTGATGATTTTCCATGCTTTGATACAACTATTTCTTAATAAATATTTTTTAATAATGTTGTTTCATTGTTATACTTATGTTTTAGAAAAAATATATATTAACTACCAAAATATAGCAATTTTCAGATATTGGATCGTTTTTGCAAATTAAGTTAAAAGCTACTTCCATACAAAAAGCCTTTTTTCAAAAACGTTCCAAGTGCATTTTTTTCATAATGTGTATGAGAAATATTAATAAATTTTAATGACAAGTACATAATAAAATAATGTTTATTTATTTAGTTGAAGTGATACATACTACTTAGTTGTACTCGCTACCAAAAAAAAGCGTACCACAAAATTACAAAAACGCGATTTACTCAGTTCGACCTAGGTACGTGTGGATTGGAACGTTGTAGCATAACTACGTCCATATACACAAGTGAGATTTGTAAATTTGTAAATAGTGATGTAGATATTTTGCAGTTTGCAGATGATATTGTTTTGTACAGTAGTAATTATAATGTAGAAATTGCAATTGAAAATATTAATAGAGCCTTGTCTCAACTATTTCACTATTATAATGATGTGCTACATTTAACAATTAATCCCTCCAAAAGCAGTGCGATGATATTTGGAAATTAAAACACAAACTTAAAAGTAGTATACAATGGAGAATCTATAAAACTAGTAAATTCAAAGAAATTTTTAGGCATTGTCATAGCATTGTTACTTGAGCGTTTGCAAAATATCTGTATTCGTTTTGTTTTCAACCTTAAAAAGTATGATCATGTCTCAGGCTTTCGCATGGTACTCAAGTGGCTCCCTATTCGACTTCGCAGGAACACTCGGATATTATGTCTGCTGTTTAACATCCTTTTCAACCCTAAAACTCCCTCTTACCTGCGGGAACGTTTCTCCTACTCTCGTCCTTCTGATGCACCTTGCAGGTCACATCTTAAGAATCTCCTTAAATCCCCTCCCCACTCCACCGATTTCTATTCCTATTCCTTCACTTCGCACGCAGTACGGTTGTGGAATTCACTTCCGCCTGACATCAGGAGCTGCCAAACTCTTGCAGTTTTTAAAAGAAGAGTGAAAGAGCACTATCTTTCTATTTCGTCATAGTTGCATATTTAAACTAATATGTATTATTTTATTTTAGGTACTATTTAGTATGTATTTGTGTGATATTTATTTTATTATGTGTATGTTTATAATTATAGCAGTATATATATCTTTAATTATTATTTTTTTTTTTATACTATTTCATTGTTAACTTATTTTGTGTGTACTAATTTTCCTTTTACTTTTACACACGGTGTCTACTTCTCTTTTTCTTCAACTTTCCTGTCGCAGGTATGCTGGAAGAGATTTTATTAGAAATAAGCATCACCTTTGTACTATTTTTTTCTGTTTCCTTCCTCTTTTCTTGTATTTCCATGTGTGTACATAAATAGTTAAATAAATAAATAAATAAATAAATAAATAAGAAATTAACATTTGAGGAACATATTAAATACATAATCAAAGAATGCTCTAAAAGGTATAAACGCAATTAAATGCCTTGCAGGCGTCTCATGGGGAGCAGACCCAAAAATATTGTCAATTTTGTATAAAAGTATTGTTAGAAGCCATTGTGACTGTTCCAATAAGACCCTAAGCTGATAAAATTTTCATTTTTCCTGAATTTCCCTACATGAAGGTCGGCTTCCCCCTTTTGGGAAGAGGACGAGCTCCCCCACCACTCGTCCTTATAGCTTTCAACCAGAGACCTGGACAGCTCCCACCGACAGTAATGGATTTCCAAGGAATATGTCACCTTCTCCCGACTTAGAAAGCTAGGGGATTAGGTGGGGAGTTGAGAAAAACAAAGTCAAAATCAAATAGGGTTGGAAATCCAAGGGATAAGGAAGGATAATCTACTTTTCTTTTTAGTTATGAATATTATGAGACTGAGAGGGCTGCAAAAGGGTATATAACACGTGACGCTTGTATTTGCAAGTTAAATTATTTTAGAAATTACTTTTAATCCGTTTAGCTCGTGCGTGTCCTGAACAATTCTACGGCAAAGGGTTGTGAGGCCTCTGCTATTGGATAAGACACACTTCCTTTAACAATTGACTCCTTATCTACTACTCACGCATTATTTAAGACAAAACAAAACTTAAACAAGCGTGACGCATCGTCAGTCGTTCGCAGAACTGTTTACAGTCGCCTTGCTAGACGCTGAAATTGTTTATCGACACTTCTCACTTCCTTACTCTACCCAAAGGTGAGGACATCATAACCTACGTGTCTCCGAGCTACGTCTAGCTGCGGAGTTTCCAGAGATGAGTCCAAATTACGTGTCTCGCTAAATATTATTTTTTGAATCAGTAAGAGGCCCGAAGACCGGTGTGTTTTAACGAGATACGTTCCCTAACGTTCCATAGAACGACTATCAATGCAGTGTGGGGTACTTGGTGAAGCCTACCCCCGCTCCCTGGAAGTGTGCGTATAACAAGAGCAATGTAAATCACTCTACTGTCAGTCAGTTCTTAGGGGGAGGTAGCCGTCGCTAACGTTTGGTGGTTCGTGATCTCAGTATCTCAGTTCAAACTGGCCTTAGCTTGTAACGAATGTTTATTCGGTTCAACCATCAATTGGCAGTGTTTTAGGCATGGTTGCGCCAAGTATGGCGGGAAGTGTGTTGTCCTCTCGAAGGAAAGTCAACGTCATGCTCACTCCAAAGGAAGGCCTTCTCCGAGTCCCTAACACCAACCGCAAGCTTAGGTTACCTTGTCATAGGGTGGAATAGGGAAGGATAAAACACACAACACTCACCCATTCAGTCTTCAATACAGCCGCTGAGATTCACTCGCGTACTTACACACTACTCACTAGATCACAATCAACGCCCATCCATTCGTACTCTGACTCACACGCACAGACCTGTACTATAAATATTTGACAAGCCTAAACTAGACTCAGTCCACCTATAATATCTAATACTGTGTCACAATACTGGCACTCCTAAGAATTACAACGGGACGTTGCTCTACGATATACCGAGTCAGATGGCTTAGCTGAGCGTGTGTACTTTCTCGGGCCCTGAAGCCAAGTATCTTTCTAGACGTGTGTTCCCTACTCGGCCCTGACGCTAAGTCTCTCGCCGTCTGTCCCCTCCTAGGGTCTGACGCGAAGTGTCCTATCCTGCCGAGTCAACCCCCGTGCTTCCTCCTTAAGGCTCAGTATCGCTTGTCAATTACTTATTAGCTTTGTTTTTGTATAGTTTCTAAAAAGGTTTGGGTCGCTTCGTTCTCACGACTTGCTCGCACTTGTTGGGTTTTTTTGGTCCTTTCTTTACAATTGTGCTAAAATATTTCCCTTTTTTGTAATTGTTCCTTTCTCATTAAAAGGACAATTTATGAGGGTCTAAGTGGCCCATGTCGCCAGACGTGGTGTTCAAAGATAAATATAATATTTTGTTATTAATTTGGAATTAGTGACAGACAGTCACACCATTTTGATTATAATTCTCTAGTATATATAAATAATAGTCATGTAAATAAACTAGATCTATTGCAGAACAGGGCTTTGAGAACAATTTCTGGTGCAATGTGCTCTACTCCCATAATGGCCATGGAAGTGGAGACTAAAATTATGCCCCTAGCTTTGAGACGTATTTTACTTGCAAAGAGATTCTGTCTTAAATTAATTGCTGCTAATAATAGAAAAATAATAAATAAAATTGCACCTTCTGTAAATAGAACTCCTGGGCCTCTAACAACAGGAGAGAAACTCTTGAATGGCAAATCCCCAACATTATCCAAAATATTACTAGAAACAGAAGATAGTTTAACTGGTATTAGAAAACAGTGCCCATGGCCATGTTACTCCTTCTCTTACCAATGTATTTCACATCCTGTAAAGGTATTGCAAAATCCCATAAATAATAATTTAGATATGTTGCAATTTTTGGAGGATAATCAGAATTATTATGTTATTTACACTGATGGCAGTAAGGGGAGTGATTATGTACATGCTGCTATATATGATCCACATGGAAAAGTTTCTCGAAGCTTTGTTCTGCATAATTTAAGTACTATATTCATTGCAGAGGCATATGCGGTTTATCAGGCATTATTACATATTCGCCAAATTAGCCATTGTAAATATTTTTTGATAGTATCGGATTCACTGAGTTTGATAAAAGCCTTAACTAACCTTACAGTTTCATTTAAGTCAAATTAAATTCTGTATTTTATCAAGGAAATAGTTCATCAATTTTACCTTAAGCACATCAAAATTGCTTTCCTGTGGGTTCCTTCTCACCGGGGTATCTCTGGTAATGAAGCAGTTGATAAAATCGCATGTGAAAGTAATAATGCTGTTGATGTTAGAAATGACATTCCTATGACTGATTTCCTGCAATGTATCAATGAAAATATATGTAAATTATGGTTAGAAATGTGAAAGAAAGACCAAGACATAAAAGGAAAGTGGTATGGCAATATTCAAGAAGCATTACCTGATAAACCGTGGTACAATAATTTAAAGGAAGCCAGCCGAGACTTTATCACTACGATAAATAGATTGCGCTTTGGCCATAATACTGCACCGTCACACCTTGCATTATTGCAAGTAGCACATGCCCCTATTGTGAATCTGAAGAAGGGACCGTTGAGTTGAGCATCTTATTTTTGACTGTCAAAACTTTTTACTTGACAGATTAGTGTTGGCTAGTGAACTCAGTGATGTGAACATTAAGTGTGATTATTCTGCCCGCCCGCCGCCAATTATACACCTTTTAAAAGATCAAAACACTTTCAAACCGCTCTATAAATATATTAAAAACACAATTAAATCTTTTTATAAAGTGAAGTGATACATAGTGCAGTCTTTTGAAAAATAAAATAAAAATTGACTTAAAGGTCCAAGTGACCAGGTCATAAAAATACAAAAAAAAAAAAATCATCTATGGTCAGTTCAGTCAGTTTGGCAGCCATTTTTTTTTCATTTAACTAATTAATTTAATATGTAGTATAGTGATGGGTAACTCATCAATTATAGATGAAGATGAGGGAGGCCCTCATTTTACCTCGCGAGGTACTCGTGAGGTACCCCTCATTTGAGGTGAGGATTCGTTCAGCAGAGCGGGCGCATGAAATCACCTCACGAGGTGCAGGTGTGCCGCCGACCAAACCCGAACTCAGCCGACTGTTTGATTTGAATGAGCGAGTCAGCGAGCCGAGCGGGCGATTGACTTACGAGTACGCCAGGGGGCCAATTCTCGATTTTAGAGATGGTGTCAAATTCGACAAAAATTTCGAATGACGTCATTTTTTCGACAAATTTTAAAAGTTGCTATTCTGGGGATGTCGAATTCGACATTTGTCGAAGGATAACGTTGAGGTTTTTAGAGATAATGTCATTTGGGGTCAATTCTCGATTTTAGAGATGGTGTCGAACTCGACAAAAATTTCTAATGACGTCATTTTTTCGACAAATTTTTAAAGTTGCTATTCTGGGATGTAGAATTCGACATTTGTCGCAGGATAACGTTAGAGTTCATGACGAGTGCTTCTGAGCAGTAGAGATGTCATGTCGATTGTAGAGATATGTCATTTCTAAGTGAATTCGTTGAATTTTGTTAGATTGTTAGTACGTTATATCGTGTTTTCTTTGGTTTTTAAATAAAATACGGCTTGGCTTATATCGAATTGACGATTACGACCGTTCTCGGCGAAAATAATTGGGAATCAAACGAGCTTACCTGTTAAGCGAAGTCTTGATTCTAATTTTATGAACGGTGATCTGAAACATAATTAGATATAACAAAGGTAGTAATCTCCTTCTCACACTGTTTGACAACGCGTTAGTTTAAAGATAAGTTATTTTTTAGGTGGTAACATTCCTCACGTCGACCATCCTTGTATTAGCAACCCTATACGTCACTTTTTTAGAGATCCTAGGGTAAGCAGCACATTTTATTTCAAATGAATAGGTTCTGCATAGGTACTTACTCAAGTTTTCCTGCAAGGTTAACAGTAAAATGGGTAGTTTAATTATTGCAGCTCTGGGGCTGCTAGCTAGTGGTGGGTGGGTAATTATGTTTCAGATCACCGTTCATAAAATTAGAATCAAGACTTCGCTTAACAGGTAAGCTCGTTTGATTCCCAATTTTACTTCACGGTGATCTGAAACATAATTAGATATAACAAAGGTAGATGTTTAGAGTTTGCTGCAATAATTTAGTTAATAAGCCATTTTCTGTTTAATTAAATCTTTATTATCCTTAATTGTCATTAAAAAACTAGACACTTTTAACTATTATCAGTTCTAGGTCATAATCAGCAAATCACATGTGTAATCAAAATAATCTAGACTATGCTAAGTAATAGGCTATAGTCCTAGTATAAAATGTATGCAAGAATGATATAGTTGTTTATTTATAATAATTTGTCAGCATTAGTATAAGTTTATTTGTTATTAAGAACAGATATTGCAAAGTTTTCAGGAGGTGTTTCTTCACATAGTGGTAAATTATAATATTTTGCAAATGTTTTTGAATTGTTTGTCCATCCAGCTGCCTTCCTTATGGTGTCAATGTTAATGCCAGCTCTTTTAGCGGAGGAGGCAGCTGTGTGTCTTGTACTATGGGAACTGTATTGTGAAGTATCAATGCCACTTTCTTTCATGATGTTTTTTATCCATCTACTAATAGTTTGGCTAGTAGCTCTTTTATGTGGTTTTTTGTGAGTTATCCAGAGGTAGGTTTCATGATCTCTAAGAGTTTCAGTTCTTGAAATATAATCTATTAAAGTTTTGGCTGGGCAGATTTTTGGGTTTTGTGTAAAGAAAGGCAAGTGGATTCTTGGTTGAGTCTTATTTACAATAGAGGTCTTAATGAGATCAGTTATATCTATGACAATTTTTTCACTGGTTTTAGTAATGTTTGATAACTTGATTAGTGACAATGTTTGTATTCGTTGGGCTGAAGTTAAAGCTAGGAGGACAGCTAACTTCTGTGTCAGTTTTTCTAGGGTTAGTTTTTCATTGTCAGGCCAGGAAGTTACAAGGTTAAATATTTTTGAAGGGTTCCATGAATGAGAGTATCGAGGCAATGCTGGTCTGAGTCTGTATACACCTTTGAGGAATCTTGTAACTCTGTCATCGTTTCCGATCTTGGAACTTATTAGCATAGATAAGGCTGATCTGTCTGAGTTTAGACTGTTGTAACCCACATTAGCCTCAAATCTCTCAGTAAGGAATTGTATTATTTGTGGTACAGATGCATTGTAAACATTTAACGCATGAGTTTTGCAGTAAGTCCACCAGGCTCTATAAGTAACATTATATTGTTTTTGAGTACCTGTGGAAAGTGAGGATAACATTATGTTTAGTGACTTAGTTGGCAGACCTCTTTGCTGGAATGCTTTCCGCAGAAGGTTGCTGCAGCCAGGGTAAGCTTCGAGCTCAGTGGGTGTGTCGTTCTGAAAGGTGATAGCAGGAGGTTATCGTCGGGGCCAAATGTAAGAGTATCTGATATTTGTAGTGACTTGGCTAAGGGATACCATGCTTGTGCTGTCCATAGTGGGTAAACTAGTATGCCTTTCGCTTTGTCATCTTTTATTTTTTGCAAGCATCTTGTGATCAGGGCAAAAGGAGGAAAAGCATAAAAAAAGAATTTTGACCAATCCAAAGTGAAAGCATCTATGTCAAAAGCATATGGATCTTTCCTCCATGAAACATATTTTTTACATTTATGGTTAATTCTACTGGCAAATAAGTCAATATTTGGTTCACCAAGTTCGGAGCAAATTGAATTATATGCATTAGGTGATAATTCCCATTCTGTGTCAATGTTAATGTTTCTGGATTCTTGATCCGCTATAGAGTTTTCTTTGGATTTTATATATGAGGCATAAACCCAAATATTTCTCTCTGAGCACCATTCCCATAGTTTACGGGTTATTTTGTTCAAATGTGGGTATTGTATACTTCCCATCTTGTTGATGCATGCAATGGCAGTTGTGTTGTCAATTCTTAATAATATTGAGGTATTTTGTTCTTGTTGAGTGAATGATTTTAATGCAAAATATGCTGCAGTTAATTCCAGTTGGTTTATATGATATTCCTGTTCTTGTTCTGACCACATTCCGCCAATGCATTCACCATTACAATGTGCTCCCCACCCAGTCAAAGAAGCATCTGAGAATATTTCTATTGAGAAAGGTTGTTTGTTTAGTTTTTTGGATTTATTCAAATTTTCTAACCACCACTGTAAGTCTGGAAGTATCTCTTTTGATAGTTCCATTTCTGAATCATAGTTAAGATTGGAAGCTTTGAGGGCTAAGTATTTTTGACGTTCTATAATTTTGGTGTGCATCATTCCATAAGGAATAGCTGGGCAGGCTGATATTAGTGTACCCAGTAGTTTAGCTAAATCTTTTATACAACATCTTCTTAATTTTAAGTATTTTTGAATTAGAGCACTTAAAGATACTTGTTTTTCTATGGGTAGTTCAAGGCACATGTCTTGAGTATTGATAATAAAGCCTAGGAATTTACATTGTTTACTGGGAGTTAAATTACTCTTTTCATAGTTGATTGTTAATCCCAGACATTTAAATAGATTTACAGTGGCATTTATGTTTTCAACACAATCTTGGTAACTGTTACCAATGCAAAGACAGTCATCTAAATATATGGTTGATATGAAACCTTGTGTCCTTAAGTGGGATACTACAGGTTTGAGTAGTTTTGTAAATACACTAGGGGCTGTTGATAAGCCATAAGGCATGGCAGTGAATTCATAGAGTTTACCTAGATGAATAAAGCGTAGGTACTTCCTATCCTGTGGGCAAATAGGTATTAGGAAATATGATTCCTTTAGGTCAATTAAGCCCATGTAATAATCCTTTCCAACGAGTCTAATGGCAGTCCTAATATCTTCCATTTTGAAGTGCTTGGGTGTAATGAATTTGTTTAACGGTTTTAGGTTTAGAATGAACCTGAATTTACCATTTTGTTTAGGTCTAAGGAAGATTTTACTGATAAATTCTCCCTTTGTGTGTTGGCAAGGGATTATAGCACCTAATTTGAGTAGGTCATCAATGGATTTATTCATATTTAATATTTCTAGCTGTGATAGCTTAGATATTGGGATGTTTGATTGTATAGGTGTGGTAACGAACGGTATCTTATACCCTTGTATCCACTGCAAAATGATGGGATCATCAGTTATTTGTTTCCAGCACTGAACATAATTAAGTAAGTTGCCTGCATGTACCTGATTGCTTAGCGTTTCGCGGGAGCATACCGATATCGGCCTTGCTGGGGAGTTGCTCTCTCGGGGTGTTGTTTCCAGCGGGGGTGTTGTTGGTTGGTGGGTTGAGTGGTCTTGCGTGGCCCACCACGTGCATTCATCTTCATTTTCTGTGGTGGGCCGTTTCGGTTTTCCTGTCTCGGTCTTTGAATGTTGGCATTGGGTCTGATGTTTGATTGGGCAGGATTAGGCTTTTTTATTTGTGCAGCCACTTGCTGCATTTGTTTTAGGTTTTTGAGAAGCTCTGGTAGATTCTCTCCATATAGGGAGGAGTCTCTGGTAGTTTTAGAAAGAATTTGATTGAAACTCTTGTCTAGTAAGGGAGAGATTAGCTTAATTCTGGTTTGTGTCTGGTGATAATGAGTGTTGGCTAGTATTTTAGTTGCATCAGCTAAATCTGTTAGCAATTTTGTTTTGTTTAACTCCTCTGATTTAATCAGGTCAGTCATACACTTGGTTATGATGGAGGTAGCAAGTCCTAGTTGTTTTTGAGCCATCTCAATCCCATGGTCCCTTAGTTTAGAGCTTTCGGTGAGCACTGCTTTTACCTCTGGGTTAAGAAGAGGGGCATCTAGTAGGGTACAATTGTCTGGTACTGTGTGTTTTTTAGTTATTATGTCTCTTTCCTCCTTTGTTAAGCCTTTGGTTAGGATATGGTTGAGTTTTATATCCTTGTGGATTTGACCACTATATGGTAGTGCCTCTTCATAGTCCATACCTAATGCCTCTTTATAAGGGTTTATTGGTTCCATTTCGGTTGTATCTAAAAAAGAACAAAGCGAGTGAAGCATTTGCTGGAAGCCATTGTAACACAGCTTTGTGTTAGCGTAAGTATCACGTACTTGATGGCAAGATGATGGACCACCTCGTGCTTCCGTGCAGCACAGTGAATATCGCGTATTCAGTGGTCTGTTAAAGTGGACATGCTCACAAACGGTGGCTCATGCATACCAGTTTAGCAACATGGAGTTAATGTCGCTAGGAGCATCTCGTGCTCACTGGTAGCCCCCCAGCTATAGCGATGTAAAATTTTAACGTGGCTAGGAGTATCTTATACTCCATAGATAGCTGCTGTGGTGATATACTTTGTTAATGCACATGCAAAATGCCGGGTTAAAGATAAGCTGTTTCGAGGTCTTCATAACCGAGAAAAGAAAACCCGTACCAAAACCACGTTCCTAACCTTAAAATTAAAAGCGGAACTTACCTGTATTAGGGTTCTCGATAGTCTCTAGGTTTGACTCACGGTTGGGGCTCGGAGTCTTATTTTCAGATGTATGAGATGACGATGTCGTTGGCGAACTCTGTCGTCGAGGGCTCCGTGAGCGTGCTTTGCTCTTGTGACGGCGTCGGCGACGTCGTTTACGTTTGTCGTCGTTTTCATCTAGCGCACTAATGATGCGTTTAATGAGTTTTTTGTTGCTTGGCATTTCGTAATTTTATAATGATACGCGTAAAACCACAACTTAATCGAAAATATGTTATTTTTTTTTTACGAGAAACAAATTTTCTTGCGATGTCGTTGAGCGCGCGAAAGAAAAGTGACGTATAGGGTTGCTAATACAAGGATGGTCGACGTGAGGAATGTTACCACCTAAAAAATAACTTATCTTTAAACTAACGCGTTGTCAAACAGTGTGAGAAGGAGATTACTACCTTTGTTATATCTAATTATGTTTCAGATCACCGTGAAGTAAAATTACTTACAAACAGCAGTTTTACTGCCTTCACAGGACTTCTCAAAAAGTTCCAAATAGGTAAATCGCCACGGGGAGGCATTTTTATATAAGTTTATCAAAACACAAGTCTTTTTTGGCGCAAGGAGTTCACCTAAACCTACAACTTTCACTGTCACAGTTCTTAACACTAATTTACAGAAGTTATACTTTACAACAACAGTAGGTATTCGGTATCAATCACAATCACCACATTCACAGTGATAAAACATGCATAAACGTTCGAAAATACTCAAAACGATCACGGTTCGCGACAACTCCGTGCGCATTCGCAATGTTTACAAACAAGTAACAAACCCCGCGTTCCGAATTGCGTCAAAAGCGATTATATCGCGAATCCGACTAATGCGCAACGTCACAAACAGTACTCAATAGTCCTTATATTTTGTGACTATTAAATTCGGTCGGATAATCGCTTTTGACGTAATTCGGAACTAAGGTAAAGTAACAACAAAAAAAAGTTTAGATTCAATACGACTGAATTAACTAGACAACTCGTTGTAACAAGATGCGTATTGCGCTATGTGCCTACTTAACTCATACGGGTTATAATAACAAAAATTACGCACGGCATGACTCTACGAGTTCACACGATGCGCATGGTACATAATAAATATAAGGACCAGAAATACCTACGAAAAAAAGGTGCATACCTACAATTAGAAAAATCGCATAAAATGGCTGCCTTTGCTAGGGTTGTGCCGACTAAGGATTTAACGGTATCGATAGTTCGATACTTTTTAATTCTGGGTTACGTACAAGTTTTACGTTTGGTTTTACTAGATACTACGTACGGAATATGACATTTAACAGGGTGTTCGAAATTACAGCAACGATATTATGATGAATTTTATTATAGTTTTCTTATCCTAAAATCTACATAGAATCAATAATGACGTTATTAGTTTCACTGATAACAATGTCATAAAATAAGAACTAATTTTAACCAATTTTCAAAAAACCATCACATAACTGTTAACACAATTTTTTCGTTTAAGGTCTTGGACAATATCTGCCAAATTGACTATCTTTTTGTTTCGTTTCCTAATTCTCTCGTTGAGACGTTTAATTTTTGTCTGCTGCTTGAGACATTTTATTTCCAACGCCTTCACTTTTTCATCGTGCACAGCCTGAAAAAATATAATAACAAATTTTATTAATATACAAGTGTCAAGGTGAGATAGTGGTCAAACGAAAGCCTATCAATAATAATAAAAAAAAAATTGTGATATCTGCAGAATGTTTCAGAGGTCTAAAAGAGAGTCTAGAGAATAAAGAAGTCATACTTATCATGTGATCTGAATTTCTAAAACTTAGTTTTATTATATTTTTGGAAGGTATAAATAAAATAATCGTCACCCAGTAGATACATACCCCTTTATGTACGTATTCTACAATTTCATGGGATAACTGCAATGGGGGCAGCTCAGTCGATGTACAAGAATCACCTTTTGTGATATTGCTACTACTTTCACTTAAAACAACGCGAGGTCGTTTTTTTGTTAACTGAAAATAATAATAAAGGAATACCAACATATTTATTTTTTATTTCAGCCACAGAGCCAGGCTTTTTATCAGCCATTTCAATGCAAACTTACCAAAAATTCAGTGGGAACAGAGTCATCATGTAATCGCATCACATCAAGTGTTCTATTGAAACAACTTTCTTGGAAGTGAAGCGAACAGACATACCATCTTTATGTCTGGGATTAATATTTTCTTCACCAATAGCTTCCAACCACTTTTTCCTTAGATTCTCTTTATTAGGAAACCTATGAAAGAAAGGAAGTATAAAACATGATAATTTGAACTTCTCTGTAACTAAAACAAATAAAAAAATACTAACGTATTATTTTAGAACTATACAAAACTGAGGAAACTTCCATTGATAAAATGGATTAGTTCTGTTATGATAAGTAGAATTATAAATTGGAGATTATATCGATACTGTTGCAGCAATGGTACAGGACTATGCCATAACACATATTATTGTAAACAACGGATTCTGGCGGGAACTTCAAAAAAGAGCGCGCGGAAAAAAAATCTCAAATTCTTTTTTATTTAAAAACTTGCATTTTTTACTTAAAAACTTAATAAAATAACAGTGCTAGGTGTGCTATATAAATGGTGGGAAACGAGGGGGGTGGGGACAACCCCCCCACCCCAAAACGTCTTCGGTCTGAGGCCGGAGACGGAGGAAAGAACATGGACTTGGATGGCGGCGGCGGTGAGCTTGATTTACCGTACATTAAACCAGATTACAAAAGACTATACCCGGAAAATGCTAATTACGTAGACTTCAAAGTCTTCATTGAAGCTACTAATAATAAGGATAGAATAGGCAATAAGAGCCCTATCTACCTCAACCATATATTTTCTAGCGAAATAAAAGGTGTGACGGCTATACAGAGAATTAATGCAAATAAAGTAGCAGTAATATTCAAACAATTTAATACGGCCAATAACTTTATTAATAACAGCGCTTTTCTTAATAAACATGGCTTGAAAGCATTTATTCCGGCTGCGCAAATAGAAAAAACAGGCATAATTAGATATGTACCAGCAAACATTTCCAACAAAGAACTTTACACTAAACTATCATCAATTTATGAAATAATAGCAGTAAGAAGATTTACAAAGAAAGTAGGACAAGAGCGGGTACCACTACAAACAGTTAGCATTACTTTTCTATCAAATATACTTCCAGACAATGTACAATATGATTTGTTTTCATACCGAGTTTTTGAATATGTCGCCCCATTACAGCAATGTTTCCGCTGCTTTAAATTTAACCACTCTGCTAGGATATGTAATGGCAAACAAAGATGTTCCATTTGTGGAGGTGAGCATTTATATAAAGAATGTGATAGACCAACAGAGATCTGCTGTTGCAACTGCAGCGGGCCTCATCTGGCAATATCTAGATTATGTCCAATTAAGATTAATAAAATTTTAGAAAAGAAAAATAAAATTACATATGCAAGTGCTACAACAACAAAACAAAACATGAATGAAAATACTCAATTTCCACCTCTACCACCTCCAAAAATGAAACCAATGGACACTGTAAATAAATTGGTAAATAAGTCTGTACATAAATCTGTAAATAAACCTATATCTGTAAATAATTCTGTACAAAGTGTAAATAAATCTAAAGATGTCCCTCCTAAGAGTGACATCAAATCCCAAATAGTTGCCAACAATGATGTACTTATGGCCCTGGTACAGACATTGGTGGAACTGGGAAATAAGGGAGATAATACGCCTACCACCGTAAATAGTATTAAAGAAATACTTCTTAAAAATCTAAAATAATGGATCCAAGACACACACTGTCTAAGCTTCGTATTGCTCAGTATAATATTCAAAGTGCTAATAGTAAAAAACCCTTATTGATTCAATTCTTACAAAAACAAAACATTGACATTTGCTTACTTAACGAAACATGGTTTAAAGACAATAGTTTTAGAATACCTGGCTATAATATTTATAATAAAAATTCTAATAATACTCATAATGGTGTAGCAATATTGATTAAACCATATTTAAAATACAAAGTTTTAAACACTAGATTTTATGAAGACATTCAAACTGTTGCTTTGTCCTTATCTACTGTACATGGTAGCTTGACTATTCTTTGTGTATACTGCCCTCCTAGTGGACATATACGGATCAATAGACTACGTAACATAATTAATGATCTTCCAAAGCCTATTTTTGTCAGTGGTGACTTTAATGCACACCACATTGCATTTGGATGCCTATCCACTAAGAGCAGAGGTCAAGATTTATTTAATATCATAGATGACTTGGATCTATGTATTTTAAATGACGGTAGGTTTACAACTGTTAACAACCCGAGACGAAATCCGTCTGCAATTGATGTTAGCTTTATTAGTGCTAATCTCGCATCAATATGCGAGTGGTCTGTGCATGACGACGCTATGGGCAGCTATCACTACCCAACAATAACAGAAATTTCACTACAAATAGATAAATATCATATTAATCCTCCTGTTGATAGGTTTATATATAAAAAAGCAGACTGGGAAAAGTATAAAACTATTTCCAAAACAATATTTAATGATTTAGTCCTAAAATTGTATGATCCTATTTCAACCTACAATGATTTTTGTTCTCGATTGAATACTTTAAAAGATATGACGATTCCTAAATTTAATAAACCAAATGATTTCAAAAGCAGACCTCCAGCTCCTTGGTGGAATGACATTTGTGAAAAAAGTGTAATTGCCTCTTACAATGCATTGAAACTTTATAGAAGGGAACCTACCATGGAGAACTATTTAGCATATAAAAGAAAAGATGCACTTAAAAAAAGAACCATATCGGAACAAAAAAGAATAGGTTGGGATAACATATGTAACACTTTTAATAGAACTACTCCTATAAGTAAGATTTGGAATCTTCTTAAAATGTTCAAAGGTATAAGAGTTGGCAATAAATCATATAAAGATGAGTTTATTTCTCAATTTCTAGATAAATTGTCCGACAATAGCAATTTAATTGACATTAATAGTTTTGGCAATATTTTCGAATTAAATAATGATAATCTAAATTCTAAATTTTTGCTAGATCCTTTTACATGGTCCGAATTTAAAATGAGCTTGTTATCCCGGAAAGACACAACACCTGGTTTAGATGATTTCCCCTATAGTATTATCAAAAATTTAGATGAGTCTGCACAAAAAATATTTCTTAATATCCTTAATTTACTTTGGCATTGTAAATGTATTCCACAATCATGGAAAACACAATGTGTCATTCCGATTCTCAAACCAGATAAACCTTCAGAGCTTGCCGGCTCTTATAGACCAATATCACTGTCTTCATGTCTAGGTAAATTATTTGAAAACATGATTAAAAATCGTTTGGATTGGTATATAGAATCTAATGGCATCATTCCACATGTACAATATGGATTTCGTCGTGGGCGAAGTTGTGCAGACAGCTTCACTTCCTTAATTTCAGACCTGAAACATGCAAAGGAAAGAAAGTTACACACTGTTTGTGTATTTTTAGATGTTCAAGGTGCTTTTGACAATCTAGATCCGGCTATACTTGCACAAGTTATGTCTAGGTTAGGTGTACCTGGTCAACTATGTAAATGGATATATAATTTTTTAAATAAAAGAACACTCTACGTAAGACACAATAATGCATTACATGGTCCAAAATGTGCATCTAAGGGTACAATGCAGGGTGCTACACTATCTCCTTTGCTATACAACATATACACAAGTGAGATTTGTAAATTTGTAAATAGTGATGTAGATATTTTGCAGTTTGCAGATGATATTGTTTTGTACAGTAGTAATTATAATGTAGAAATTGCAATTGAAAATATTAATAGAGCCTTGTCTCAACTATTTCATTATTATAATGATGTGCTACATTTATCAATTAATCCTTCAAAAAGCAGTGCGATGATATTTGGAAATGAAAACACAAACTTAAATGTAGTATACAATGGAGAATCTATAAAACTAGTAAATTCAAAGAAATTTTTAGGTATTGTCATAGATAAGAAATTAACTTTTGAGGAACATATTAAATACATATCAAAGAATGCTCTAAAAGGTATAAACGTAATTAAATGCCTTGCAGGCGTCTCATGGGGAGCAGACCCAAAAATATTATCAATTTTGTATAAAAGTATTGTTAGAAGCCATTTTGATTATAGTTCTCTAGTTTATATAAATAGTAGTCATGTAAATAAATTGGATCTATTGCAGAACAGGGCTTTGAGAACAATTTCTGGTGCAATGTGCTCTACTCCCATAAGGGCCATGGAAGTGGAGACTAAAATTATGCCCCTAGCTTTGAGACGTATTTTACTTGCAAAGAGATTCTGTCTTAAATTAATTGCTGCTAATAATAGAAAAATAATAAATAAAATTGCACCTTCTGTAAATAGAACTCCTGGGCCTCTAACAACAGGAGAGGAACTCTTGAATGGCAAATCCCCAACATTATCCAAAATATTATTAGAAACAGAAGATAGTTTAACTGGTATTAGAAAACAGTGCCCATGGCCATGTTACTCCTTCTCTTACCAATGTATTTCACATCCTGTAAAGATATTGCAAAATCCCATAAATAATAATTTAGATATGTTGCAATTTTTGGAGGATAATCAGAATTATTATGTTATTTACACTGATGGCAGTAAGGGGAGTGATTATGTACATGCTGCTATATATGATCCACATGGAAAAGTTTCTCGAAGCTTTGTTCTGCATAATTTAAGTACTATATTCACTGCAGAGGCATATGCGGTTTATCAGGCATTATTACATATTCGCCAAATTAGCCATTGTAAATATTTTTTGATAGTATCGGATTCACTGAGTTTGATAAAAGCGTTAACTAACCTTACAGTTTCATTTAAGTCAAATTATATTCTGTATTTTATCAAGGAAATAGTTCATCAATTTTACCTTAAGCACATCAAAATTGCTTTCCTGTGGGTTCCTTCTCACCGGGGTATCTCTGGTAATGAAGCAGTTGATAAAATCGCATATGAAGGTAATAATGCTGTTGATGTTAGAAATGCAATGGACATTCCTATGACTGATTTCCTGCAATGTATCAATGAAAAAATATGTAAATTATGGTTAGAAATGTGGAAGAAAGACCAAGACATAAAAGGAAAGTGGTATGGCAATATTCAAGAAGCATTACCTGATAAACCGTGGTACAATAATTTAAAGGAAGCCAGCCGAGACTTTATCACTACGATTAATAGATTGCGCTTTGGCCATAATACTGCACCGTCACACCTTGCTAGACTTGGCATTATTGCAAGTAGCAGATGCCCCTATTGTGAATCCGAAGAAGGGACCGTTGAGCATCTTATTTTTGATTGTCAAAACTTTTTACTTGACAGATTAGTGTTGGCTAGTGAACTCAGTGATGTGAACATTAAGTGTGATTATTCTGCCCGCCCGCCGCCAATTAGACACCTTTTAAAAGACCAAAACACTTTCAAACCGCTCTATAAATATATTAAGAACACAATTAAATCTTTATAAAAAGTGATGTGATACATAGTGCAGTCTTTTGAAAAATAAAATAAGAATTGACTTAAAGGTCCAAGTGACCAGGTCATAAAAATACAAAAAAAAAAAAAAAAAAAAATTGTAAACAACAAGTTTTTTACTAAAACAGTATTATAAACAGAAATAGAGGTAAATCTCAGTACCTTGGCAATAGATTCAAGTATCCGTAACATTTTTTTCAACCAACGTGAATTATTTTAAGTAATATTTGGTGAAAACTGGCTACTAACCTGTGCAAAGACAATTGAGGTTGATTCTTGTTCTTTTTTGCACCACACGTCACAATGCAACACACAGGCATATTGTTTTTTGTTTCAATATATATATATTGGAGTTTTAAATGGATATCTTCGTAATTTTCCAGAAAATCGCAATAGCTTCAAAACATAAACACCCGTTTGACAGCACAACTACCACGTAACTCAGGCAGGTGCAGTGAGCGCACAAGATGGTGGACAATGGCACTTACCTACATCTTTACTAATGTCAAAACGAAATGTTGCCAAATTAAGCAACAACTTAAATATCGTTGTCTCTTTTGTCAAATACAATTATTGGCTTAGAAAGAGTGAGACAAAACGATATTTCGTAATCTGTTTCATATTTCGCTCATATTTGTATAACTATGTATACGTCATAGATAACACGGCTTCTCCATGTATAGATCTCAATGCACGATGCGCTACAGACGGGGCGCGCCGGTATTGCCAACTACTATGCCCAGTAGCTAGATAATTTGCAAAATGTAGCTAGATTGCTAGTTTTTTGCCAAAAAGAAACTAGATTTGCTAAATGTTTCTGTAGGTAATTTAGCTTTTAATAAAATAACAATTGGAGCGCGTGACGTTCATACCCAAACCTATAATTGCTGCCAAAATTTAGTTTAAGCAGCGTATGTTTTGTGACCGCGGTAGCGCCGCATGCGCTCTCCACTGGCTGGTATGCTCCATGAATTAAACCCAACAACACACGATAAAATACAAGTAGCGTGTACTATTTTTGTTTAGAACTATAGTATTCTTCTGTCATGTCAGTAGGAAATAAGGAATTCCCGGCTAACGCAGACCCATGGCTGTACCTGCAATAGCATCTTTGACCATAGATTCTCTTTGAGTTTTTATTTATAAGAAACTATGAGAAAAAATAAAAATAGCTATAGAATAAGAATAGAATAAGAATAGCTGTAGAATAAGAATAGAATAAGAATAGCTGTAGAATAAGTATAGCTTCACGTCTCATGATGAAATAGAAAAGTGCTAGAAAAAGTAGCTAAAAAGTTTAGCTACAAGTTTAATTAAATTGTAGCTGTCTGCCACCAAATAATAGCTAGATCTAGCTATAAAGTTGCTAAGTTGGCATCACTGGGCGCGCGGCTCGGCGCTTTCGCGCTATATTGCTATCCCGTTTTGGCCACGCTGTTGTCGTTTTGTTGAGTGAGACGTTATCTTCACTCGACTCGACATTTTCGTGAAATTTATTTCGATTTTGACTGAGAATACGGCACCGTGGGATCTGGAGGCAACAGTCCTTGCACACATGCACGATATGCGCGTGGAGATGCAACGCCGGTGTGAAAGTCCGCTGCCGCGACAGGTCACGGCATGGCGGACAGAGCTCCGGCGGGATCTCATGATGAAATGGCGTCAACGACTATCGCAACCCAGTGCTGGGCACGCCACAATCATGGCGGTAAGTCCCCTCTTTGAGGCGTGGCTGGAAAGACCTCACGGCGTCCCTACCTTCCGCATGACGCAGGTACTCACCGGACATGGTTCGTTCGGGAGTTTCCTGCACTCGATTCATGCGGAAGTGACGCCCGGGTGTCGCCACTGTGCGGAACGCCCGGAGGACACGGTGGAGCACACAGTCGAGGTGTGCCCTGCTTGGGCGGAGCATCGCCGTGCCCTCGTGGGGGCGATCGGCGGCGGAGACCTCTCGCGCCGGGCCTTGGTTGAGGCCATGGTCCGGAGCGAGGAGGAGTGGCAGGCGGTCGCCGACTTCTGCGAAGCAGTAATGCTCGCAAAGGAGGAGGCCGAACGCATCAGGCAACGGCGTTATCGCCGCCGCCGTCGCCGGGATTCTGATCCCGATTTCCGGCCAACGTAGACGCGGGCTTGCGGACAGTGAGCAATGGGTAGCTCACTGTCCGGCCGTCCGGTAACTGTCCGGACCAAGCCCAAGGCGTCGACGGCGCGCACTGTTCCCGCGCGCCTCAAGGAGTTGTCAGCAACAGCAGGGACCCAGCCGGGTCGAAGCCTACTGGGGCCAGGGTTATCCGAAAGGGCGCTCGAGCCCCGGTATGAAGGCTAGAAGGAACGGGGTGGGTCTTTTAGTCAGTAAGAGTCTGACACTATCTCCCGCTCCACCCAAGGGCGGGGGATGTCAATGCATGATTTTTTCCCACCATAAAAAAAAAAAAAAAAACAGAATACGGAATTCTGCTCGATTCGACATTTTTTGGTAGAGATAGAGATATTTTTGACAGACATAGGTAGAGATAAACTTGCAATATAGTTAATTTTTAGTGCGTTACATTGTGTTTTCTTTGGTTTTTAAATAAAATAGTGCTTGGATTCTCATGTTGGATATTCGATTTGCTCTGTGATTAATTTTTCATTGTGTATTTTCTTGAAACGACGACCTTCGCGCACAATAACGGACTCAGTAATTTGTGTATCCACGATTGTACTTACTTTTCGCCAACTATCCCAAGACTTTTTGTATTTTTTCCCCTCCATGTTGTTTAAAATATTATAAGAAACGTAAAAGTTTAGACAGCACAGCCCACCAAAGAAGTAAACAAATGAAATGTTTTGAAGGAACCGCAAATTCTTCAACTACCAAGCTGATTATTTTTAGACTAAACGAATCGTTTTATATTTAGTCAGCATTTTAAAACCAAATCATTCATTCACTCACAACTACATAAAACGGAACGTGGATTCTTCCTAATGGGAACATTATCTTCACTTGACTTGACATTTATTTCTATTTTGACTGAGAGTACGGAATTCTGCTCAATTCGACATTTTTTGGTAGAGATAGAGGTATTTTTGATAGACATAGAGATAGACTTGCAATCTCGAACTCGAGATAAATGGCGAAAATCGAGAATTGGCCTCCAGGTGCTACAATCTTCTAACAAAAAACCGGCCAAGTGCGAGTCGGACTCGCCCATGAAGGGTTCCGTAGCAGCAAGTAACATAATATAAAAGCTCTTGTAATGTGTTGTAACTTTGATCGATATTTTAATAATAGTGTATTTTTTTCGATTTATGACGCATTAAAAAAAAACTACTTACTAGATTTCGTTCAAACCAATTTTCGTTGACAGTTTTTATAGTAATGTACATCATATATTTTTTTTAGTTTTATCATTCTCTTATTTTAGAAGTTAGAGGGGGGGGACACACATTTTACCACTTTGGAAGTGTCTCTCGCGCAAACTATTCAGTTTAGAAAAAAATGATCTTAGAAACCTCAGTATCATTTTTGAAGACCTATCCATAGGGCGTGTGGGGTATACGCATGAGTTTGATGAAAAAAAAATTTTTGAGTTTCAGTTATAAGTATGGGGACCCCCAAAATTTATTGCTTTTTTTCTATTTTTGTGTGAAAATCTTAATGCGGTTCATAGAATACATCTACTTACAAAGTTTCAACAGTATAGCTCTTATAGTTTCGGAAAAAAGTGGCTGTGACATACGGACGGACAGACAGACAGACAGACATGACGAATCTATAAGGGTTCCGTTTTTTGCCATTTGGCTACGGAACCCTAAAAAGTGGGTACCTACAGCAAAGGGTAAAATGATACAAAATCACGGAGTATATGTGATGCCTCTACAAAATAGGATAAACGGTGTTTTTCATGCTAGGTCGACTTCCATACATCGGAAAATTTCGAGCGTCCGCATCGCCATCTATCCGCCAGACCCCGTACTTTTTCGAATGAAAAATGCGTTCCAAATTAATATAATCTTATTCATGTTATTTTAAATTACTGGCGAAAAAAACAATAATTATTACTTTTTTTTTTCCTATTTAATAAACTTATTATTTCTATAAACAAAACAAGTAACAATAATAATTCAAAATGAAACAAACGCGTCCATAAAAATGCACTGTTTGTTTTCTGTCATGGCCGCCACAGAGTACTTCGCAGTGTTGCCAACTTAGCACTTTTAGTGCTAGATTTGGCACTATTTTCACAAGGCCAGGACTGAAATCGAACATACAGCACCTAGCACTCAATCTAGCACTATTTAATAGTCAAGCGAAATTTTCAGATACTAATAAAACGCACACACGCACAGCATGCGTGCAGTATAACAAACACATTCGTATTACTGACACATAGATTTATTATCTATGGAATTACACATAGACAATGAGTTTTTGGTGGGATTTCTTCGTGTGATGTTCAGTGACTGTTATTTGCAAATTGATTCATAGTGGATATTTAGAAATCCTCGTCTGGCGACGCTAGCTCGCTCAGTAGCTGGAGGCAGGAGCATGTGAGACCGGATAGTGGTGTGATTAGTGTGGTGCGAGGCTGGCGAGGCACTGGCCAGGATATTCTTCTACAAGCTTGTCTTTTTTTTTGTTTGCTTGTAAATATGTATGATTAAAAATAATAATTTTGACAGTTTTTATGTAAATTTTACTCATGTGATTTTATTTCATATACCACTATTTTTGGAAATCCATAGCAATCTAGTACTATTTGAGAAGATTTTTAGCACTCACTGGTGGTATAGAGTTGGCAACACTGGTACTTTGTAACATACTGAAAATGGCCGCCATAACGAGACTAATGAAATTCTCATCTACGCTAATGAATAATCCTTGTGTTTTTCGAGTGCTATTTACAGTGGTTTGAGCTTTGTTTATATCTCTATAAAACAAGAAACACAATTATAGACTGGTGTTCTGAAAGTATTCCTGACATACGCGTGAAGATAGGCCCTCCGGAAGGATTTTGAAACGTAAGTATATCTTAGTTTAACATTTTACACAATGCCTAAAAATATTCTTTGTGTTCCTGGATGCCGAATCATCGTATCAGATAATTTTTTCTGTTGGATTTGGATGGCTAACTAAATTATAACAGTAAGTACGATCCTTACGTCGAACTTCAAGGTTAAGCAAATCTTTCTGAAGTTGCTCCATGATTGGTCCCAGCTGTTATACATATGGTTTGTCTGATTGTTAGAAGTCAGAATTTCTGATACTACATCATGTTACCCAATAACCTACTGTGATGTAGAAGTTGCTCCATTTATAATACTTAAAGTTATGGTTAAATTGGAAGCGAGTCCCATTAAAGCTGGGAAAAAATAAAATAAAAATGGTGTTTTCGTTGCCTAATGTTCCAATTAGGCGTGTGTAACTCTTTACTGAATCAACTCTCTGTTCACATTTTAGTGTTTCGAATATTGGAATATCAGTAATGTTTTAAATGCATCATTTGGAACAATTGGAACACTGAAACACTCTTTAAGAGAGCAGTCTTTTTAAAATTCAAATTTAAACGTAAATAGTGTACCTAATATAATTAACGTCCTGAACTAAAAAAATCTGCTTTATATTATTCTCAAATCAAAATTCAATTAAAGATAACTTATAATTTGACGCAACTTAACAGACCATGATTCATAACATTTGAATCCTGTGAGTCGATATTTTAAATGTCCCGTTTGTATCTTTGAGCTGATGTTCCAAATGTTCCAACATCGGAAGATGTTTCAAATGTTCCGATTGTTTCTTTTGAGCTGATGTTTCAAATGTGCCGTTTGAATCTTTTGAGCCAATGTTCCAAATGTTCCGTTTGTATCTTGCGAGTCGAGTTTCAAATATTTCAAGTGATACATAAAACTGTTTCGGATCATTTTGATGACACACTTTTCCCACGCCTAGTTCCAATAAACTTGTTTTTGTATTTTCAGATGTATCTGTATAACTTTCCAAATACTGAAACATTTGCAGAAAAGTTCTAAGTTTGGGTGAAGAGTGTTGGAGGTGATATTATAAGTCTGGAGAATACTTGTGTCCAAAACACTCAAAGAATTTGCTGTTGGCACTATGAGATACAGTTTCTGTATCCAAATAATAGACTTGGAAAATTGACTGTCCCCACCTTGATTTTACCTACAGAAAATATTGCAGGTACCTACTTAACCAAATATTAAAATAACTTCTAAAAGTCCACCCCACACAGTCCAGTCCACTCCTGTCCTATAAGGGTTAACCTTTCAATCGTGAGAATTAGAGACACAATAGAAAGACAACAGGTGCGCGAACACCAGCGTTGGCTTGGGGATTAATGAATAAAAACGCGTGTGTTGCTTATTATGCTTTAATAACCACAAATTGTTGGTTATGGGCTATGCCTCTTTGAGCAATTTATTGTTTCACCTTGGCTCTCAAAAGAGTGTAGGAAAATATTGTGAGAAAACAGAAATCCACCAACATATGCTAGGCCTGAATGGTTGATTGCAGCCCACTGTCTCTAATCTGGCAACTGATCTGGACTCACCGTTAAAGATGTTCCACCTATGTTCTAGCAGTAGTACCGTAATCTTATAATATTAAATTTCAGAACATAATTTTTTATGACAATCTACAAACTACAATTTCACTGATTCCAGATAGCTGACTATTTACTCCAATCTCAAGAAGCTTCATTGTTGAATCCTGTTCAATGCTCTACAACTACAACAATAGGAACTGTTGAACATCCTCTCAGTGGTATGTAACTAATTGTATTTATCTACACAGCTACACTAATATTATATAAGTAAAATATCGTTGTCCCTGTGTATATGAAGACATGTCCAAAATATATATTTTTTCTTATTTCATTATTTACTTTGTTTAATTGACAAATAATGGCCGGTCAATCCAAGCACTTAGGTTGAGATGCCACCTTTATTTTCATATAACTTTTGAATTATTATACCACAAAATCGAGAATCAATTCAACAATTATTCTACAAACAAAAAAATAACAAATAATATTGACGGTCCTTACGTATAGACAAAATCAAAGTCTAATGAAAGAATGCGAATGCCATTATTCGTTACATCACTAATATTTATTTATGGGTGTAGTAAAAGTACTAACCTTACTCAAATACACTCGGCTTCAGTGGCACGCGGCACTAGTGGGTAATCAGTTGTACAAAAGTCGCATAAAAATTATTTGTTTGTTTGTATGTTCGATTTAACTCAAAAATTCATTCACCATTAAAAAGTAACATAGACATATTTTCAAAAATAGAGTACTTACCTTTTTTTATGGTGGGAAAAATCATCCAATGACGTCCCCCGCTCTTGGGCGGAGCGGAAGATAGTGTCAGACTCTTACTGACTTAAAGCCCACCCCGTTCCTTCTAGCCTTCATACCGGGGCTCGAGCTGTCTTTCGAAACTAACCCTGGCCCCAGTAGGCTTCGACCCAGCTGGGTCCCTGCTGTTGCTGACAACTCCTTGAGGCGCGCGGGAACAGTGCGCGCCGTCGACGACTTGGGCTTAGTCCGGACAGTAACCGGACGGCCGGACAGCGAGCTACCCATTGCTCACTGTCCACAAACCCGCGCCTACGGTGGCTGGAAATTGGGATTGGAATCCCGGCGGCGCGGCGGCAGCGAGAGTGCCGTTGCCTGAGAGTCCCTACCTAAAGTGGTTTTAACTACTGTATGTTATGTCATGTCGTCTCGCTAGCTTTCAGTAAATTAGCTCTGCCTGTTCTGATCACTGATTATTAACCTATGAGTAATATTAGTATTATTCTCCGTATTGGGTAAGTGTTGACAGTTTGATTGTTTCTCATATTTGATACCTTCTTGTGAAAATATGTTTCATCATCTTTTTGATGATCACTTTGAATTGTGTAAGATAGCGCTTCACAACCTTTCTCTGAGCTTTGTAAACCTAGTATCTGATAGTAAACCATTACGCATATTTGTCTTAAACGCAATTAAAAGTACGTCCTACAACACTAATTGAGCTGCACGTCTACTACTCGAGAAGCTCTGCTGTTAAACCTTGCTGGTATGTTACTAAAGATCCTGATTCAGGATAATTCGTTTAAATTTATTTTATTTTATTTCGTTTTACTTTTCAGCTCCAAGTCCACTGGTTCGAGACTGCAACCACCTACTACTCGACAAGCTCTGCTGTTAAACCTTGCTGGTATGTTACCAATGATCCTGATTGAGGATAATTCGTTTAAACTTATTTTATTTTTTTATTTTACTTTTCAGCTCCAAGTCCACTCGTTCGAGACTTTGTTGTTTTTAGGGTTCCGTAGCCAAAAAACGAAACCATTATAGATTCGTCATGTCTGTCTGTCCATCCGTATGTCACAGCCACAGAAACTATAAGAGCTGTACTGATGGAACTTAGTGAGTAGATGTATTCTGTAACTGCATTAAGATTTTCACACAAAAATAGAAAAAAAAAAAAACAATAAAATTTGGGGGTCTATAAATAGAACTGAAACTCATAAAAAATTTTTCTTCAAACCCTTACGTGTGGGGTACGTATGGGCAGGTCATCAAAAATGATATTAAGGTTTCTAATAAGAACTTTTATATTATGTTACTTGCTGCTACGGAAACCTTCATGGGCGAGTCCGACTCGCACTTGGCCGGTTTTGTGATATTGACACAATAAAATGCCTCAAAAGACGTGTTGTATTCCTACTTGCGCTTCGTCACTCGGTACAGGTTAGTTCCTTATTATTTACCTTTAATTGGGCTTGCCGGCCGGTGATAACTAAGTACAGATGCCAGCAACAAATTACTACTGTTACTACAATCTATCAGTTTCTTTAATAGATTTTCAACTTTATCTTTAAAATATTAGGTTCAAGGTTAGTTGAGGAAATCTGACAGTTTCGGGAAGATTGACCTGCTGGCGTCTGCACATTACATAGTATTTACGTTGTAACAGGTTGGAAAAAGATTGCCCTATCTCGCTAGGACACCACGGTAGGGCAAATCAGTTGCTACACCAACGACATGTATAGACGACATTATTCTATCAAAAAATTAGATGGCGGCAACCGAATCACCTGCTGGTGGCTTAACTAACAAAAAATATAATGCCTTGGCCATTCAAAAACAAAGATGATGTTTGAAACTGCATGTTTAATGCAATGCCACTCTAGATTAGCTTGTACTTGCAAATAAATTGTACTAGCACTTGATAATATAAACAATAATCTTTTAGTATTAGGAAAATTACCTTCCACTTTGAACTATCACACATCACTAATAGTTTCAGTTATTAAAAGATAAATGTTATTTCGTATTCTTCATTATCAACACTCCAGGCAATTTGTTGGCTGGACCAAAATTTATGTACATTACTATCATTGTAACTATACTTCATCTGTTTAAATAGTTCACTAAACGTAGGTAATCGTGATAAATGTCTTTGTATTTAATAAATTGTATAAAAGACATACAATATTTTTTTTAACTTAGTTAATTACTTAACATCGGTTTAAGCAAATACCTAATTGTAAACATTTTTAGACATTTTTTTGGATAAAAGAGATGTTAAGATTGTTTACATTTAGTTAACCACCTAATACCGATGGAGTATAGTAATAATATATGTATAATGCAGAGGGTTAAATTTATTACAATATTTTTCCATTTTATTGTTTGCAATTTAGCTTTTAGATTGTAATTAAATTTCGTATTTTATTAATAGGTGCAGTGCTACATGCTTTCCTAAACCCTTCAGCTGAAAGTGACAAGTTTAAAACATGGGCTGTCAATGCTGGTCTTGATGATGATGATTTTATATTTAAAAACAGATGAATCTGCCATCTTCATTTTGAAAAAAAAGTATCATTATCCGAAAAACAGATTAAGTAAATTGGCTGTACCGACGCTGCATCTTCCAGGTATTGAGCATATTTTTTTTTTATATATATATTTTTTTTATTTAAGTGATTGTTTTAATCTCCTCAATATTTAAATAAATATGGCACCAATGGACAGTTACTACAACTGTACTGTGTTTCTATAGTCAGTTAACACACATCTATAGGTCCTATGCATCGTAGTGTTGGTATCAGCAGACAACAAACACTCGGGAGATTTTTTTAATGTTTCCTGTATGTCAATTTTTAGGTTGGTTAACTTTACGTGACATGGGAGCTTGATTTATAAAATGAGTAGCAAAACTCCTGACAAACAATTCTATTAATGTAATTTCAAAACAATGCGGTTTAATTTAATCTGCATGGAAATAACAACTTGTATTAATTTGATTTATTTTGATAAGGATTAGATTTTTTAGTGTTAACAATGTTTTCTAATCTAATGTATTCGTAATCTTTGCCAGGTGCTCCGTCGAGTTCTGCCTCCAATAGACCTGAGCCCATAGTTGTTGATGATGTACAGCTCACTGCAAGTACCAGTAGCTACAGTGACGTGGTTTTAAGTAAGTAAATTATGACATTGTATAAAATAAAATGATTAAAGAGATATTGTTAGTTTGTCTAAACAGACTAATATGAGGAAGTATCAGTCTGACTTATATTGTGAGTTTAAGATCTAGATAATATAAATATCTTAATTTCATCAATATTCAAATAGTCACCAATTGACAGTTTTAGCGCTACAGCCACTTTACACATCTTGTATTAATTTGATTTTTTTGATAAATTTTTGTGTTAACAATGTTTTCTAATCTAATGTATTCGTAATATTTTCCAGGTGCACCGTCGAGTTCTGCCTCCAATAGACCTGAGCCCATAGTTGTTGATGATGTACAGCCTATCGCAAGTACCAGTAGTTACAGTGACGTGGTTTTAAGTAAGTAAATTATGACTTTGAATAAAATAAAATGATTAAACAGATATTGTTCGTTTGTCTAAACCGACTAATATGAGGAAGTATCAGTCTGACTTAAATTGTGAGTTTAAGATCTAGAAAATATAAATATCTTAATTTCATCAATATTCAAATAAATTTGTCACCAATTGTCAGTTTTAGCGCTATAACCACTTTACACATCTTGTATTAATTTGATTTTTTTGATAAAGTTATGATTCTTTTTGTGTTAACAATGTTTTCTAATCTAATGTATTCATAATCTTTTCCAGGTGCACCGTCGAGTTCTGCCTCTAATAGACCTGAGCCCATAGTTGTTGATAATGTACAGCCCGCCGCAAGTACCAGTAGCTACAGCAACCTTATTAAAAGTAAGCAAATCACTATATAGATTACATTTAATAATATTATTAACCGCGTCGCCGGAGGCCGTAGGCCCAGGAGGAGATGGCGTGACGATTTGGACACCTACCTTAGGGATTGGCCAGAAGTGGCTAAGGACAGAAAAGAGTGGAATAACGGAAGGGAGGCCTTTGCGCTGCAATGGGACACAATGGGACAAAGAAGATTTTTCCTGTGGCAACACTACAGCTAACAGCTGATTTGAATTAGTCCTTGTAATTTTAATTTTAAATATTAATTTTCTATGTTTTTAAAGCCTATTTCCAATTACTCAACAAGTTAATAGGGTATTTAAGTGTATTTCGTGTTAAAACCGTTCAATAAAGTGTAAATAATTGCATAATTTCGATCAAACTTTGTGACAGTTAGAGGTTACCGGTACGAGTGATTTTTGCATTGTCATCTTGATATCAGGTAAAATACTACATTTTGATTTGCTATTATATAGTTTGCGATCAATAATTATACTTACAACTTTATTCTTATAATCGACTGCATATTGTGGAATGACAGTTGAAACGTAAACATAACCTTAGTTGGTTGGTGACAGAACTTAGTTTTCTAAAGTTTATTTTCTTTCATCTATCTTTTAAACTTCTATCACAACCTTTCTAGTCTATTCTGTTTTCTTTTCAATTCCTTGTAATCATGCCTACGACTCGTAGCGCCTATGCTCGTCAGGAGGAGGCCAAACTCAGTCTGGCTTTGAGCGAATTAAGGGCATCAAAAGAGTACTGTGACCAGCTGAATAAGGAAATAGATGACAATGAAAAGGTCCTCTTTGAAGCTCATGAGAGTAATAGAAAGTTAAAAAATGAAATGTCTCAGTTATATATTCAATTCACTGAGATTGTAGAAGACCGGGATAGGCTCCAGCTTGTTGTGGACGGGTTCAGCCAATGTAGCACAGAGTATGAACATGCTCTGAGTCACAAATATTTATTGCAACAACAACTGCAAGAGGCAAAATCTCAAATATCCCAACTAGAGACAACTAATCATAACATCACTGCCTCGTTGAATCAAAGTCTATTTAGCGAGTTGGTGCCTATTGCCCCATCAATGGTTTCACATATTATCCCCTCCTATACCATAGATTTGACTAGTGATGATGATTCTAAATCATGTAAAAGAATGAGGGTAGTTACTAGTAAAAATAAATTGAAAAAATATATTAAAATCAACAAATATATTGTAAAAACCAAGAAAATGGTCAAAAGACAAAAGTTTTTCATCAAAAATGTCAAACTAAATGTGACTCAGGATGGCTGGACAAATCTTCAAAATAGGTTGCATTTAACTAGGTCAATAGGTCACTTTATGTGACGGCTAAACACCCTTATTTCAGAATTTGTGACGCTACAGAATCTTAGATAATCGATCGAAAACGTGTCCAGCCATCTTGAAAAACCACTTTTCGCTGGTCTCTCAATCTCGGTAACGGAAGTGATTTTGACGACTTTTTGCATATCAACGGGCGTCACATAAATTTGTGACGGGCACCGAGCTAAAAGTTTTGTGATAAGTACAGTGGTTTAGTAGAAAAATGCAAAAATCTGTGTCCAGCCATCTTGAATTTACGTATAAAACTTATGGCTGGCACTTCCGAATCTCAATAACGGGGGCGTTTTCGAATATGGTTCCTTTACTAATACTTGGTGACGCAATGTGTGACAGTAATAACGTTTGATTTATGGCGTCACATGTAAGGGTTTACGAGAAATCAATAAAAACTTAATGTCCAGCCAACCTGAGTTCAAGATGGCTGGACACATGTATCTCCACTGCCTGATGATCTACGACCTTCGAAATATGTTCAAAATGTTGTGACGGGGACGATAATGTTAACCTGAAATTGTGACGGTGAAACTTTGCGTAGTTTCAAAGATATTGACCATTTAAATTTTTCCATACAAACATCCATTAATATTGTGAGGTGACCATAATTTTACATAAATAAAGGATTTCTTTTTAATCGATTAATTGGCCGGTAGCATCCACGCCTGCTTTGTATTTGATTTCCCCGTGGGAATAAAAGGTTTTCCTGCAGTGAAAAGAGTAAGTATGTGTTAATTCAAAATAATAATTGACCACCAGCGCTGCAAGAGAGATCCCACTTGTATTTCGCGTTTAGTTCATTATCTTATGTAACTGAAAATGAGAACTAAACTCGACAGCCGGCAACCTAAATAAGAGTTAAGATTTAGGCCTTAGGACGGCGGTAAAACAACGTTGTGGTACAAGGCAGGGGTTACGGAAGTGCAAATGCGAGTTGATCATCGTCATTTTCGCCATTTGAAACGCTGTATAAGTACAAATAAATAAATGTGATTTTATTTACAGCAAACATTATTTTTTCATTTAAATACCTTCAGAGCATTAGTTTAGTTCTCCTGACATAATATATACCTACTAAAAAGAATAGATATCTGCACGTAAATAATCAATAACATTTAAAAATGACACCCCCCCCCTTCCTCACTTCTACATTTTTGTCTTCTATTGATTTAAATATCTACAGTTGTTCGTATTAGTATCCACCAATACACGGATTTTCGTCCATTAAAGAAAACACCTTAAAATATACTTGTCCTACATAAAACCTTCAATATTGGTTACACTACTGCAGTGTTTGTATGGGGAAATTTAAATGATCAATATCTTTGAAACTACGCAAAGTTTCTCCGTCACAATTTCAGGTTATCATTATCGTCCCCGTCACAATATTTTGAACATATTTCGAAGGTCGTAGATCATCAGGCAGTGGAGATACATGTGTCCAGCCATCTTGAACTCAGGTTGGCTGGACATTAAGTTTTTATTGATTTCTCGTAAACCCTTACATGTGACGCCATAAATCAAACGTTATTACTGTCACACATTGCGTCACCAAGTATTAGTAAAGGAACCATATTCGAAAACGCCCCCGTTATTGAGATTCGGAAGTGCCAGCCATAAGTTTTATACGTAAATTCAAGATGGCTGGACACAGATTTTTGCATTTTTCTACTAAACCACTGTACTTATCACAAAACTTTTAGCTCGGTGCCCGTCACAAATTTATGTGACGCCCGTTGATATGCAAAAAGTCGTCAAAATCACTTCCGTTACCGAGATTGAGAGACCAGCGAAAAGTGGTTTTTCAAGATGGCTGGACACGTTTTCGATCGATTATCTAATATTCTGTAGCGTCACAAATTCTGAAATAAGGGTGTTTAGCCGTCACATAAAGTGACCTATTGACCTAGTTAAATGCAAGCTATTTTGAAGATTTGTCCAGCCAACCTGAGTCACATCAAACTAAATAGGGAAAGATTACATCTACTGAAACAATTAGATATGTACTCTTCTAACTTGGAAAAAAGTACTAGGAAATACCAAACTGACACTCAAGACTTGCAAAGTGAGTTAAGCCGTCTTCAAGACAAGCTAAGTTCAATGACCATAAAATATACTGCCTCTGAAAATCAAATGAGGGAATATGTATTGGCAATGAATGAACTGGTGAGCTCACAAAAAACGAATTGTGAGCATTGTCAATTACCATCTACTGATTCTGTGCCAGAGCATTCATTGACAATATGCGATTCCACCTTACCCCAGTCTAGTGTCAGTTTGCCCGTTGCAATTACCAATTGTTTTTCACAACAGAGTGTAAATAAAGATATAGTAATATTTTGTGATGAGATTGGAAAAGAATTAGGTCACCTTTTGACAAATGAATATCCGGGACACTCAATAATAAACAACTGTATGCCTGGCTGTTCATTACTTGACATAATGAAAAAAATTATAAAATCTAACTTCAATCAGGATACTATACTTTTGATTTTTGTTGGTAATAGGGGTTATGTGAACAAAGGAGAATTACTCCAATATTATAGGACTTTAAGTAACCTCAGGCTAAGAAAAATTGTTATGTTCACATTCCCATACAGTCATAGTTTGCCACAGGAGGAAAATCTAATTAGATATAAGATTAATGTAACATTGCACAATTTGACTATTAATAATAGCTTGTTTCACTTAATTGACACCAACAATTATGTTGGCACTCATTTTTATTTGACAAAAGATAGATATCTTGTAGATAGATACTATCTTTCAAAATTTTGTCGAAGACAGATAGCTGTCTCGCTATCATATTATTTTTTTATTACAGCCAAGAACTTGGCTAAACAAATTGCTCCTATTGAGCAATACAACATTTCAAATGACTTTGCCAATAACTTGGCATCAAATGTTGACATAGTTAATAATTTAAATTAGAAATTAAGACAACAGAGACAATCTCTAGCATGGATGTACCAATGAATAAAAATGTTTCCAATAAAGTTTTAAAATCATTAAATAGTATCAACCTGGTGCATCAAAATATTCAAGGGTTTATGAACAAGGATTTAGAAGTAGAATTATTCCTCAATTGCAACAATATTGATATTCTTTGCTTAACAGAACATTGGCTTAAGAGTCACCAGTTCATGTTTAACTTTAGTAATCACCAGGTTGGTAGTTCATTCAGTAGAGTTGATGCCATACGGGGTGGCTCATTAATCATAGTAAGTAACCAACTTAAATTTAAAGAACGCAAAGATATTGTGAGCCTATCTGTTGAGCGGTCAGTTGAAATAGCCTGTATTGAATTGGAGCAATTTATTATATTAAGTGTGTATAGACCCCCTTCTGGATTGTATGACTGCTTTGAAAAAGTAATGGATGAAGTGTTCCACAAGATTTGTAATTCAAATAAGTACATAATTACTTGTGGTGATTTTAATGTTAATTTATTAGAAAATTCAGGTTTATGTAGTAAAATTTTAAGTCTATTTCGGTCATACAATCTTGTTAATTTATTTTTGGAACCCACAAGAATAACTCCTACTAGTGCTACATGTATAGATAATATATATACAGATGTTGTACCAAGTCACAAAGAAATTATAAATTTATTGGATTCTGATCATTGTGGGCAATTAATTACTTTTCATAACAAAAACATCATAGTGACTAAAAAAAATATCACTGTTAACCCTAAAACGGCAAGTCGATTAGAAACTTTTAAAACTAAACTCACTAATAATTTACCAAACTTGTCTAAATTTGATGATGTCAATCACCAATATGAGGGTTTCTTTAACATGTACTGTAATCAATTTAATTCTACATTTATACCTAAGAATATTTCAGTTAATAGTAATGTGTCGTTGGGATGCGTGCTAGATAACCTCCACGTGTGCTCTCTTGCTGTTCGTCCCAGTTCATGCATGTATGCATCTGCATTTTATATGCGGATGTATGTAGGCATTCGCTGGGAAGAACAGTGGGGGGGACGGTGCATCCTGGGCGCCGCTGTATCCTGGGCGCCGCTGTAGGTGGCTCTCTTACGTGTGTCATTACTTATGGCATAGGTAGGGGAATCACTTACAGCGGTGGCGAATAATCGGCAAAACCCAATCCAAGGTGTCATACGTACCGAGCCGAGGGATGCGTGGCCAAGGGGGAGCTTGGTTCCTATCGGTGTCTCTCCAGGGAGATGGCAATCCTGGAGTAGTAATTTCGCCTTACCTGGGCAAGCGGGGCTCTGCCCAGGTGGACTGTTTATTTCCCTAGCTTCCCGTGGGAACTGTATGGATTTAAACTCTTTTAAAAAAAATACTCCATCTCTGGACGATGACGAACGTCCGGAACTCTCGAGTAGTCTTACTGGGTCAATTCCCGATCTGACTGCTCTCTTGCTCGGTTCTGAGGGAGACTCCCAAGTCACCTTGGACACCGAACTCAACCCTCCTGAACTGGAGTCAGCAAACGATGGCACGAGGCCTACTGAGATGGACTCGGAAGTGCCGTCGGAAACTGACCTCAGTCCCAGGAAACGACGGTTGCCAGGAGCAGCGCGTAAGCGCCTGCGGCGCCTCAAGGCTGGCGGTATGGACCCCATTGAGGCCTACAAGCTGGTCACGGAGCGGTTGGCGAGTGCGCGCACTCCTTCGACTGGTCTAATGGCTGATATGTCCTCGGGGAAGAGGCCGGTAAAACGATCTCGATCCGAGGACGAGTCGCCAAAAGATCATGCCAAAAAGACTACGCGTGTGGACGAAAAGTCAGGGTCAACTCAAATGATCCCTGATGAGACGTCCGCAACTCAGGTCGGACCACCGCCTGAGACAAGCGCTATGTCTTTTAAGGATGTCCTAACTAACATCCGGGTGGGAATCCGTAACAAGGAGCCCATGTCGGACGCGCAATTGGGGCTCCTTTACAAGGACTTATTGAGGGCGATTCTTAACGCCCCTATGCCCAAAGCCCCCGAATTCAAAATTCGAATTGAGGGCTGCACTTTCAAACCGGGATGGCTGCAAGTCGTAATTAAAAACGACTACAGCCTGAAATGGCTTGAAGAAAAAGTGGGGACACTAAAGCCGTGGCCAGAGGCGGAACTCTCGTTCATTAACGAGAAGGACTTGCCAAAAGCTAAGGTTGGGATCCTCCACTTCAAGACAGAAGATGTCCTGAAAACTCCAAGAGATGCCCTCAATCTCCTGGAAAAACAAAACGACCTGCAGACTGGCTTGTGGAAGGTGCTGAGCGTCAAGAAAGAAAGGGACGGAATCACGACCGCCCTCTCTATCGATGATGCCTCTGTAGAAGCCTTGCGCAAGCTAGACTGCAGGCCGCAACTAGGCTTTCGCAAAGTCTGGATTCGCATTCGCGGCGATAATACGCCGGCGAGGGCTGAGCAGGTGGCAGGAACTAGCCAATCTAGCGCAGAGATTCTGCCACCTGCTCAACACGCTCCTAGGGCGGGGCCGAGCGTCCAGGTCTCTGGTAAAACGGCAAAGCGGCAAAACGCCAAGCCGAAACCTGGAGGCCAGGGCGTCAGGAACCGCCCCCTCGGAGCACCACCGACGAAAAGGGCTACACGTCCCAATCGATCGGGAGTGGAGAGCCGACCGGCCAAACCTCAGGGCTGCCCTACAGCCCCGAAGCCAAGCGGGTCGAATAACGCCACTTAACCCACCCACCGACACAAACACACAACACTAACACAACACAAACACACCATAACACAGACACACACAAACACACAAGTGGTGCAGATCAACCTGCACCATGCCAGAGCAGCCACGGCTGTTCTGGAAAAACACTTCACACAGAAGAACCTTCACATTGCTCTTATTCAGGAACCGTGGCTGGCTAATACTAACACGGTGTCTGGACTGGGCTCTGCAGGTAAGGTCGTACACCATATCGGAGGAGTCAAACCAAGAGCGTGTATACTTTTCAATAATAATATTGATTTCTTATGCATACCAGGCCTGTGCAGCGATGACCTGATTGCAGCTTATGTTAATGTCAAGAGCGGAAATGGACGCCTCATCGTGTGCTCGGCATACCTGGACGGGACGAAAACCGACCCATCCGAGGAGCTTGCAAAGGTAGTCGAGTACGCCTATGCCAACAATGCCGAGCTTCTCATTGGGTGTGACGCCAACGCCCACCATACCAACTGGGGCAGCACTGACATCAACGACAGAGGTGAGTTGCTTCATGATTTTGTACTAACTAACCGCCTCCAAATAGTTAATGAGGGATGTAAACCGACCTTTGTAACTAGATCGAGGAAGGAAGTTCTTGATGTAACTCTCGCTACTATTCACACTGCCAGGCTGATAACCAATTGGCATGTCAGTGATGAACCATCTATGTCTGATCATCGACTAATTAAATTCGCACTGAATACATCCAACATTTGCGAAACCATCACTTTTAGGGATGCAAAAGCCACGGACTGGGACTTGTACAGAATAAAGCTCCAAGATAGACTCCAAGACTTCCCTAAAACCATACGCTCCCCTGAAACATTGGATTATGCTGTTGCTCAAGTTACGGAAGCCATTACAGCCTCTTACGAAGAGAGCTGCCCTCTAAGAACTGTGAGGGATAGAAAAGTGACGTGGTGGAACAAAAAGCTCGATGTTTTAAGGGAAGAATCACGTAGGTTGTTTAATAAGGCTAAATCGACTGACGACTGGGATCGGTATCGGAAAGCTTTAACTACCTATAATAAAGAAATCCGAAAGGCGAAAAGACTGTCATGGAGGAAGTTCTGCGAGGAGATTACTAAAGTCCCTCAAGGAACCAGAATCCACAAAGTCTTATCCAAATCGCCTACAAATCAACTGGGATTCTTAAAGAAACCAGACGGTGCCTTCACTGCATCAGCGGAAGAAACCCTGAAACTTCTGGCGTCTACACACTTCCCTGGCTCGGTGATGGCACCAGATAACATCGTACAAAATACTCCTCATATCCGCCTCACCAGGCCTTCAAATGAAGACTGGAGAAGAGCGGCGAGGTATTTTAGACCGAACAAGGTAGAATGGGCTATAGACTCATTCAAGCCAATTAAATCTGCAGGGGATGACGATGTCTTCCCAGCTCTTCTGCAGCAAGGGAAGACTATACTCATCCCTATTTTAATCAAAATCTTCAGAGCAATGGACCAGAGAAATGGACTATGGTTAAAGTCTGTTTTATCCCAAAGGCCGGTAAGAAGGACTACTCTCAACCAAAGTCCTTCAGACCAATAAGCCTTACCTCCTTCCTACTCAAGAGTATGGAAAAGGTTATTGACGAATGCATCAGGGATGGACCATTAAGGGATAACCCTCTGCATCCGAAGCAACATGCTTACCAAAAAGGAAAATCTACAGAAACTGCTCTGTTAGAACTAACAGACAGGATCGAAAGGGCTTTGGAAGATAAACAGATAGCCCTATGTGCTTTCCTTGATATTGAAGGAGCTTTCGACAACGTCACCATAGACGCCCTTTCCAAGGGAATGAAGGCGAAAGGGATTGACGAAACAACTACTCGTTGGATCGAATTCATGCTCCTCAACAGAACTATCAGTGTTACCTTACACGGAACTACAAAGAGCTTCAAAACAACTAAAGGGTGCCCACAAGGAGGCGTTTTATCGCCACTTCTATGGCTACTCGTTGTTGACCAATTGCTGGTTGAAGCCTCTACAAGAGACTTAGATGTACATAGCTATGCTGACGATGTGGTGGCTTGTGTTGTCGGCCCCTGTCACAGCACGGTATCATCTATACTACAAAGATCTCTGAACATTATTAACACATGGTGCACAGAAAACAATTTATCGGTTAACCCGAGTAAAACAACAATAGTCCCCTTTACTAGGAAGCGTAAGTTGGACAAACTTGTAACGCCCACTGTAAAGGGGACTCTCATACCATTCTCCAGCGAAGTCAAGTACCTGGGCGTAACTATCGACCAGAGACTGACCTGGAACACTCACATTAACAATGTGATCCAAAAGGCTAAAATAGCTTTAGGAATATGCTGTCGCTTAGCAGGGAAGAAATGGGGCTTAAACCCTAAAATCGCCCTGTGGTTGTACACCGCCATAGTCAGGCCGATAATAACGTATGCCTGCGTAGTATGGTGGAGGAAAACAACTCAAGTGACAGTCATTAACAAACTTAATGGTTTGCAGAGACTTGCATGCCTCATATCAACAGGGGCCATGTCCACAACCCCAGGAGCTGCTCTAAATGCCCTGCTTAACCTACCGCCACTTCATCTATTCATTGCGAAGGAGGCGAAGGCAAGCATGTACAGAACAAACAGCACTGGCAAAGCAAACTGGCGCTCTCAAGCACTGAGATCGCTACACGAATCAGTACTTGAACACGATCAACTAGCTATGACAACAGACGTCATGCTTCCACAGTGTAATTTCACAAGGAATTACACAGTGGAACTGCCGAGCAGAGAGGATTGGTCAAACAACCTCATCACTTGCAAGGCTGGAAGCCTGATCTGGTTTACAGACGGGTCCAAAATGGGTGAGAATGTAGGATGTGGAATATTTGGCATTAGCCCGAATTTCAGCAAAAGCTTGAATCTGGGTAAACATGCTACCATATTCCAAGCGGAGGTATACGCCATTATAGAATGTGTGGAGGCCAACCGTCAACGAAACTACATAAATCAATTAATTCTGATTTACTCAGATAGCCAGGCAGCTCTTAACGCCTTGAACTCGAATACTTTAAATTCGAAACTGGTAAAAGACTGCGTTAACAAACTGAATGACCTGGGGCAAAGGAATAAAGTTATTCTGAGATGGGTACCAGGTCATTCTGGAATCAACGGCAACGAAAAAGCCGATGAACTTGCACGGGCTGGGGCTCAAGGTCATCAGATAGGTCCAGAACCCTTCTGTGGTATCTCAAAGAACCAGGCCATGCAGACCCTTAAGGGCAACTTATTTGGCGATTCAAAAAAGCACTGGTTGGTACAACCAGGTTTGCTACACGCCAAATCTCTCATAGAAGGCTACTCACAAAAACGAACTGCCGAGCTTCTTGAGCTTAGCAAGACGAACATCTGTGCGATAGCCCGCGCCTTAACCGGCCACTGCAAACTAAACAGGCACCAATTTCACATGAAACTGAGTGACACTGATGTTTGCCGGTACTGCAATCAGGAGAGGGAGACGCCTAAGCACCTCTTGTGTGAATGCGGGCCCCTTGTCCACAAACGCAGTGTCCATCTGGGCCGACACATTATTCGCCCGGAGGAGATTAAAACTCTAAAAGCTAGGAGTATTCTAAATTTCTTGGAAGCCTCCGGGCTAAAAGAGTTACTCTAACAAGGCGAGTCACAATAGATCTTTTAGGTCGCAGTGACTACATCCCCTACACTATGGGTGATGCATAGCCCCTTATCTTCTAAATAATAATAATAATGTGTCGTTCAGTGAATGGGCTACTAGTGGTATTCATAAAAGTAGAAATCGGCTTTACGAATTGTATGATGAAAGAATTCTCGTTAACACTGCTGAATTTAGTTTATATGTGCGGAATTATTCAAAATTGTTTAAAAAAGTTTGCTCTGAAGCAAAATCGCGTTGTTTGAGTTCCAAGATTAAAAACAGTAATAATATAATTAAAACGACTTGGAATATTATAAATAGTGAAACTGGTAGGTGTACAAAACCATGTAGTGACTTTAACCTGGTAATTGACGACAATGTGATCACATCGGACTCACAGGTAGCCGCAGCTTTTGAAAACTTCTTCTCAGAGATCCCCATATCAACAACAAAATCTCTGAATTCATCACCCGCTGCAGCAGAGTCTCTGCTTAAAAAAAATGTTAAAGTTTGTGATTCTGATTTTAATTTCGAACATGTATCTTATGTAGATATTATTAAGACCTTCAACTCTTTAAATGTAAAAAAGACTGCAGATTTATGGGGTAATTCTGTGGACGTTCTTAATTCTATAATCCACATTGTAGCTCCTTCTTTAGCTTTTATTTTTAATAATTGTATCGATCGCGGGGAGTTTCCTGACTTAATGAAAAATAGTAAAATAATACCATTGTTCAAAACCGGTAGTACATCGGACCCCACAAATTACAGACCTATTTCAGTACTACCGACCTTTAGTAAAATATTTGAAAAGCTCATTCTACAGCAATTACAGAGATTTTTTAATAGACATAAATTGTTGCATACCAAACAGTTCGGTTTTACAAGGGGTCGTTCGACAACCGATGCTGGTGTTGAACTTTTAGGACATATTTATAATGCATGGGAAGATAAATGCGATGCCTTGGGCATTTTTTGCGATTTGTCCAAGGCCTTTGATTGCGTTCCCCATGAAACATTAATCAGGAAACTACACCATTACGGGATCCGGAACTCCTCCCTGGATCTTCTTACATCATATCTGAGTGAAAGAATTCAGAGAGTTGACGTAAACGGAAAAAGATCTCCCGGATCTGTTGTAAAAATGGGTGTCCCCCAGGGCTCAATTCTTGGTCCATTTTTGTTTCTAATTTACATAAACGACTTACCTTACCTCATAGAAGACAATCATAATATAGTGTTGTTTGCAGACGACACTTCACTTTTGTTTAAACTTAAACGTCAGCAGCAGGTTACTGACGATATAAATATAGCTCTTTCAAAAATAGTACATTGGTTTAATGTAAATAACCTGCTTCTTAATGAAAAAAAAAACCAAATGTATTAAGTTTACCATGCCTCATGTTAGGCAAGTAGAAACCAGTGTGCTAATAAAAGGTAAAGAGTTGAGTCCTGAAGATACTACAGTGTTCTTGGGCATTACTCTAGACGCTAAGCTTCAGTGGGGCCCACATATAGACAAATTGTCGAAAAAACTTAATTCAGCAGCATATGCTGTAAGACAAATTCGAAATTTAACTGATTTAGAGACAGCCCGTTTAGTTTACTTTAGCTATTTTCATAGTGTCATGTCGTACGGTATTCTATTATGGGGAAATGCCGCCGATATACAGACAATTTTCGTTTTACAGAAAAGGGCTATTCGATCAATTTATAAATTAAGTCCCAGATACTCCCTCAGAGATAAATTTAAAGAAATAAATGTAATGACTGTGCCTTCACAGTATATTTACGAGAATATTTTGTATGCCCATAAAAATATAGATATGTTTAAAAAATACAGTGATATTCATAATTTTAATACAAGAAACAAACATAAATTTGTAGTTCCTGCAACCAGGCTCAAAAAAATAGGGGGCTCATTTAGATGCCAATGTATACACTTCTATAATAAACTTCCTAGTCATATTCAACAACTAAGCCTTAATAAGTTCAAATCATTTGTAAAACGTAAACTTTGTCAAAAGGCTTTTTACACTGTAAAAGACTATATTCAGGACGAAAAGGCTTGGGATTGACCTGCTCCAGTACCTACTACAACTGTTGTCATTTTTATTTTTCTTCTTTTGTATTTTTTAATTATTTTTATTTTCAAATGTGCTTTTTCTCTTTATTTTATTTGTTTTTTTACAATTTGACATTGGAGATTATTTTTATTTTACAAAATGACATGTATACATTTTAAGAACTTAAAGTATTTTTTTTCTTTGACATAAATATTTACTTTTCTAAATATTTTGTAAATTATCAATTTGCTTATATTATTGTAAATGTGAGGACTATGTTGATTGCTTTTTCTTTTCAGTAATTTTAACGTATGTCTGGCAATTTGAGTGTTTTCTGCGGCCTACCCAAATGTCCTTTCTTTGGTATTGTTCGTCAAGTCGTAGAGCTCCTTAGTAGTCCTAAGTTGAGCTTTTCGAATACTGACAAATGCTTACACTGATTGGACAGGTCCACTCAAATCTGTATGGTTCTTTCTTCAAAAGACCATCTCAGACAAATCTGCATGGTTCTCATGTGATTTGACCATTACATATTTACTGTATGGACTTTAAAAGAGACCTTGACCCCTGAGTTTGTTTCGGTGTTTCTTCTCAGGGTAGTCAGATAGGAAACACCGGCCTCATCTAGCATAAAATGACGAAAAAAAAAATTGACGTGTAAAAGTGTTTTTTAAACCTATTTACAAAATAAATATCATTTTCATTTATCATTTATCAATGGGCTCATAATAATAATAATAATAATAATTGATCCAGAAGCCAGTACTCCTGGACTCGGCACGTATTGTCCGGAGGTTCCTCTCTCAGGAGCCCTGACCATCGGCAGCTTGGACCCTGTTCCCGATGCCGGTGGGCTACTATTTTTTGTATTTTTAAATGTTTTTTTTTTAATATGTAAAAAAGACAAATAAAGGAAATAATAATAATATTATTAACAAGCAGTTGCTCACGACATCGTTCGCATGGAATTTCAAATATTATGTTAATTGAAGTTTTATTTGCAGGCATTGCAAGAAAACCATCTGTAATACCAGCTCCATATAAGCTACAACCGGCTACTACTAAAATGTGCAACACTGATGCTTTTAAAAGTAAGTAATTTATTAGCTCTCTAATTACATATCATAATAATTGAACTGCCTGACTGTTTATTATCTCATCATGTATAATTTGGCACAGATCCAGAATCAATCAGTTCAATTTACCTAAGATTGGTAGACGAGACTTTAGAGCAGTAGCTCGCATTTCCCTTTTTTTTTAAATTATACAACATAATTCTGTAACAAACATAATTATGTAGGCCACTATACATGCAACTAGGGAGTACAAAAAAAAAATTGACAAATTTTAATTCCTATTCATTTATTTTCAGGCAGTCGGCTGAAATACCAGTCTGAAATAGAGCTGTATAAAGCGGTTGCAAAAATGCAAGGGGAACTCAACAGATGCAAAAAAGCTAAAGCTAGACTTGTCCAGAAGAATTTTTGACCCGCCACATCTTATAAAAGGCATAAGAAATAATCTTATTACAAAAAATTTAGAGTATTATCTGGACGGGAAGAAAAAAATTGCAAAATGGGCTCATCTGGAGGCTCTATATAAAAATGGCCCTGGATTCAAAGGACGGCGGTTAATACCAAAATTGACCGTACGTCATGTCATTCCAAATTTAATACCAAAAATGAAGGTGAAATACGCCACACAAGTCTTCAGTAAAACTGTCAGTGTAGCAATGGGATTCACAGCAGGTAAATAAATTACCTTAATCATTTTTACTTTTTTATTATCGCTGTTGTGATCGGTGACTCATTGCAGTGAAATGTCGTTAAATACAGTAAAATGTAATAGTTGTAATGTCGTCATTAACGAACTGTTGGCTTTCTTACGAAATGTTATGGATGTTATGGATGAGGAAAGCATACATCAACTGTGTACTTCCTCTTTCACGGCGGAAGAAATAGTTAAAGCCAAGACTCTGTTGTTTGAGTCAATACCTAGCGGGAAGAAGATGCCTGTGCGACGAAAAGATGGCAAGAAGAAAATGTCTCGGGACCTCGAAGATATGATTTGTGTGCTGAAAGGAACAAATCCAGAGCTCTTCCCGATATTTGTGGCGAAAGAGTTGCACAAACTCCCCCCCGTCTCTTTCGATCATGTGGATGTTACCAGATTATTAAAGGACGTCATAAAGCTGCAAAATAAGTTCAGTGTTTTAGAAGAAAAAACTGTCACAGTGGAACAATTCGATGTTTTTAAGCAAGAAGTAGAAAACATGAAACATGCATCATTAGTTGACACCTACACGATTGGCATGAATGTAAACAAAAGAAGAGGAGCATGTTTGCAAAACAGTATGAATTTAGATAGTGGCCCCATAGGCTTGCAATATGTGCCGATGAAGTATTCCCAAGTAACAGCTGATTCAAAAGTCAACGGCCGGTTATCAAGGAATGCGTCATCGACACCGGAGCACAGTGTGAATAATTGCATCTCTGTTGTGCGGGAACATAATAGTGCGACAGAGAATAGTAGGCGCGTAGGCGAGCGAGATAGTACGGCCGAAGCGGCAAGTGCGAGCGAGATCGAGTGCGTGACGGCCAATAATGCGACGATGAGCGGCAGGGAACCGGCACCGGTTTCGTTATCGCCTACCTGTGCGATGACGTCACGGTCCCCTACTAGCGGGCGGCATGCTGCTGTGCTCGCGACGAAATCACACGAACCGTTATCAAGTGAGGCATGGACGGCGGCAGCGGCGGTACGGTGTGCGAGTTTGCGTGAGGTGAACGTGAGTAGTGAACAAACAGTAGGTGGTGGGGACGTTATGGACTCTGAATGGAAGGTAGTGCAGAAAAAACGTTATAAACAAAACAGATTGAATAGTAGGAAAGGAACGGCTATAACTGCCCCGGACGGGAGATTTCGGGCCGCGGATATTAAAGTGCCGTTGCTGATTTCGAACGTTAGTATAAAAGCAAGTGAAGATGACATTGTTAGTTATATTAAAGATAAGACAGGTGAAACAGTTACTTTAAAAAAGATTAACATGAAGTCTATCAGAAAGTATAACGCGTACAAACTATATGTTTCTAAGCACAAATCGGATTTGTTTTTAAATAATGAACTACGCTACCAACATTTAAAAAGATGGTGAAGGAGCATTACCTTTCTCTTTAATATATTTATCTTCTCCTGGTTCAACTATATATTTGATATTTATTAGTATATTTTTTTTTTTTGTATTGTATGTATGTATTTGTGTTAATGTATCTTGTTAGTATTATATCTGATGTTTGTACACTGACAACCCTTAATCTATCTCCATCCTCTCAGTCCATCCAAAGGTTGTCTGTAAGAGATCGCCCTGTGCGATAAGGCCGCCCATTGTGCACTTATTATTTTAATGTTTGTCCTGTATTTTTGTTTATTTGGTGTACAATAAAGATTATAATAAATAAATAAATAAATATGGCCTGATGGAATTGTGTTTAGGCGTTTTGTACATTTTATGTATCGAACGAAACCTCAGGAGCCTAAAGTTATAGTCAGTTAACGACCTAAAAGTATGGATAGTAAAAATAGTAACAAATACCTTAAGTTAACTAGTTTTAATTGTAAGTCGGCTAAACGGTCCATGGATGATATTAAGGACTTATGTGTATGGTCTGATTTGGTAGCCTTACAAGAGACGTGGCTGCTTCCCCATGACATTCCAATGTTAGGAACAATAAGCCCTGACTTCGAGTGTACGGGTAAGTCAGCTGTGGATACTGCTGAAGGCCTGTTGAGAGGAAGACCACATGGGGGCGTTGCCATTCTCTGGAGGAAAGGCATTTTTGAGAAAGTCTCTGTTGTTATCTTATCTTATCTTCGTGGTCTGGTTTCCGCACTTAGTCCATATCGGACCATTGTGCGTGAGCCATAGCGGCCTTTACTCCAACCAGCCCACCTCATTCCAGAAACAGATGAGTCTCTTTGGTTTGCTCGGAGCGTCCATCAGCGAATTCGGTGTTCCCAAGATTCGTGTTCTTATCTCGCTGACGGCTGTGCACTCGAGGAGCACATGCGCGACAGTTTCTTCTGATTCCATACATCCTCTGCACAGAGGACTATCTGTGATATTTATTGTGAACAAGTGTTTATTCAGGGAGCAATGTCCGGTGATGGTCCCTGCCACCAGACGCAGGCTGCCTCTGTCTAGTCGTAGAAGGTTGCTGGTTAGGTTTTTATTTAAAAACGGCATTGCTTCTTTAGCCTGCCTGCAGCCCGGTGCCAGGGACCACCACCTTCCCGCTTGTGCATCTGTGTGCTCACGTAGCCAACCACGCAGCTGACTAAAGGGTATCGGCACGATGGGTTCAGGTCCGAAGACCACCGCGCCAGAACCCCGCCTTGCCAGCTCGTCAGCTGCGTCATTGCCCAGTGAGCCGCTATGTCCCTTTATCCACTGTAAAGTCACAGTGTTATTATTTAACACTGTGATGCGTTCTAAAGCAGAGTGGCATTCTTGTATAAGTTTCGAGGTTGTAGCAGGTTTTCCTAGGGATTGTAGAACTGAGGCACTGTCGGAGATTATGCGAATATGATTATCCATGACTTTCCTGGCCTCTATGGCGTTGGCCGCTAGGGTGATGCCAACACATTCTGCCTGGTAGACAGAGTTGAGTGCTCCCAGCGGCTTGGATATCTTTATGTTAAGGTCGTTGGAGAAGACTCCGACTCCTGTTCCAGTATTCGTTTTTGATCCGTCGGTGTAAATTCTCAGTTCCTTGGGGCCTGAGTAGTCGTACGGTTCTTCCGTTAGTTGGATGGTGTAGTGTTTTTGGAAAAGGAGTGCCTTGGGGGCTTTGTCGTTGGGGGCCGTCATCATGGGCTGTCGCTTAACGGCATTTTCCATAATGCATGTATGTTTAATTCGAGAATCTGTTTTTGTTTTTGAAGCCTGCTAAAGCTGCCTCTTCCCGCACTATGAGATGCAGTGGAGGCAGTCCCAGCATTGCTTGTAGGGCGGCATTGGGTGCCGTTCTCATGCTACTGGTGATTGCTACGCAGGCAAGTCGCTGCAGTTTTTCGAGTTCTTTTTGGGCTGTGCTCAAGTCTGTCCTGGGCCACCAGACTAAAGAGCCGTATGTTATGATTGGTCGGATGACTGTGGTATATAGCCAGAGGGTGACTTTTGGGCTTATGCCCCAGTTACGTCCCAACATGCGTCTGCATTGCCACATCGATATACTGGCTTTTTTTATTGTGTAGTCTGTGTGTTTTGCCCAATTCAACTGTTTGTCTAAGTAAATACCCAAGTATTTTGCTTCAGTCGAAAGGCTTAGGGTAGTGCCAAAGAAGCGTGGTAGTTTCAACGCAGGTAGCTTCCTTTTCTTTGTGAATAGAATCAATTCGGTTTTGATGGGGTTTACGGTTAGTTGATGCTCTTTACACCAGTCCTCTACTAGCTTCAATGCTTGGCTCATAAGATTGCATAAAGTGTTTTCATGAGTGCCGTTTACTATTATGGTTATATCGTCAGCATACCCCACGGTAAAGTAACCTTTATCGTTGAGTTTCTTGACGAGGCTGTCTGCGACTAGGTTCCATAGCAGAGGTGTTGTTAACTGTAGCAGTCCTCGGTTGGTGGCCATCACAGCTACGTCAAGGGGTCGTACTATTATTGTATTTTCTGTTTATATGCCTACAAATTGCCCGGATAACTTACTAACTTTTACAAATGTGTTAAGTGAGATTAGTGCTATGGTAGCACTAATCTCACTTAAAAGCAGCAAGCTGTGAGGTAGAGAATGTTTTTATATTAGGTGATTTCAACGCTCATCCCCAAGAATTGTTTTATGAAGAGTTGATGAGTTTTTGTTCTGACCAATCCTGGATTTGTGCCGACATAAAGAAGCGAGGGGTTGATAGTGGTACCTACACCTTTATAAGTAATGCGCACGGAAGCAGGAGATGGTTAGATCACTGTGTAGTATCTGTATCGGCTTGGCACACAATTACAAATGTTGATGTATCCGAAGATGTTTATGTTTCGGATCATCTACCTATACATCTTGAGTGTGATTTGGAAGTTGTGAGACCTAAGTTAATGAATGGGGGTGCAGCCCGTAATTCGGTCTTTTGGGGTGAAAGAACTAAGTCAGAAACGCAAGTTATCATAATTTATGTAATAGTAAATTGCGAGACATTGATTTCCCCCAAGAGTTTGAACGGTGTAGCGTTGGATCATGCGGCTTGGCTGAGCACAGGGTTATTCTGGACAGTTTGTACGAACAGATTGTGGAAATCCTATGTGCGGCGGCTAGGCAATCTAGAGGGACATCTGTTGGGGGACCGAGGCGAGGTAAGCGAGTGTGTGGGTGGAACGAGTATGTGAGAGACGCTCACCGCGAGGCCAGGTATAGCTTTCAGACCTGGGTGCTGAACCATCGTCCCTCATCGGGCCCGGTTTACGATGAAATGCATGAAAAGCGAAAAGTTTTTAAAAGTCGGTTGAAGTTTTGTCAGAATAACGCTGAACAAATTGTTATGGATAGGTTAGCAGAACAACGAGCTAGTAAAAATTTCAGTAAATTTTGGAAGTCCACTAGAAGTTTGGATGCGAAGCCTGGCCTTTCTGCGAGTGTGGATGGGGTAAGTGATAAGAAGGAAATTGCGAATGCCTCCAAAGATCATTTCCAAGTTCAATCCCCACTCGGCCCCTGTTCCTTGGTGAATGATGGTGGGCCCATCCGTCCTGGCGTGAATCCTCTGATACGTTTCTCAGCCAAGCAGATATGTGCTATCATTAATAACATGAAGCGAGGTAGGTCTCCAGGACATGATGGGCTCAGCGTTGAGCACCTGAGGCATGCAGGTGTCCATCTGCCGCGAGTCCTGTCTTTGATTTCACAATGTGCATTAGTCACGCGTACCTACCGGCTAATCTGATGAAGACCGTCGTGGTTCCCATTGTGAAGAATAGGACAGGTGACATCGCGGACAAGGGTAATTATCGTCCCATTTCGCTTGCGACTGTAATGGCAAAGGTGTTGGATGGTGTTCTTGATTCTTGCTTAAGTAAATATATACATCTTCATGATACACAGTTCGGGTTTCGTCCCGGACTGTCTACTGAAAGTGCTATTTTAAGCCTCAAGCACACCGTTCACTACTATAAAGATCGTGGTACGCCGGTGTACGCCTGTTTCCTTGATCTCTCCAAGGCGTTCGATCTTGTCTCGTACGATGTGCTATGGAGAAAGATGGAAGACAGGGGTATACCTGCGGAAATATGTGGGCTATTCCAGTACTGGTACGGCAACCAAGTCAATCATGTGAAGTGGGATGATACAGTCTCTGAGCCGTATAGGTTGGAGTGCGGGGTGAGACAGGGTGGTCTGACGTCTCCCAGGCTCTTCAACCTCTACGTCGATGACCTGCTAGTCGCACTTAGCAGCATGCGTGTCGGATGCAGTGTTGATGGGGTTAGAATAAACAACATCAACTATGCAGATGATATGGTTCTGCTGGGTCCGTCGGCGGGAGCAATCGGAGAACTGCTCAAAACGTGCGAGGCCTACGCTGCCGCACATGGATTAAGGTACAATGTAAAAAAATGTGAGTACATGATCTTTGAGGTCAGCGGCAAACGCCGTAGGGAAGGACCTGAGCTATTTTTGAACGGGTCATCTATTAATAGGGTGTCAACTTTTAAATACCTAGGGCATTTTCTTGCCGTTGATCTCAGAGATGATGTAGACATTGAGAGGGAGCGCAGGGCCCTAGCGGTCCGGAGTAACATGTTGGCCCGTAGATTTGCGCGGTGTACAGACGAAGTAAAAATAACACTCTTCAAGGCTTATTGCCAAAATCTGTACACGGGCAGTCTATGGGTTGATTATACTAAGAGATCGTTGGATGTCCTGCGTGTCCAATACAATAATGCTTTCAGGATGTTGTTGGGACTGCCTCGTCACTGTAGCGCGTCGGGAATGTTTGCGCAAGCCCGTACCGACGGGTTCTATGCGATTATACGCAAAAAAACAGCGTCGCTGCTGAGGAGAGTGAGGGACAGTGGAAACAGCATCCTGAGAACCGTAGCTGAGAGCTTCACCTCTCCGATAATTTATAAGTTTGTGCAAAGATTAATTTTTACTAACACTAGGCAATAAGATTTTATTTTATTTTTTATGTTACTAACACTCTATGGATTTTTAAGTCTGAAATAAAAATATTATTATTATTATCCTGGGCATGTCTGCCGGATGCTGTCCTGGTCTTGAGCTCGTATATCACAAGATTGGAGCCCTAACAGTCGGAGTTGCGACAGACCGAGGAGAAGATTGAGGTATGGGATGGCTTCCTAGAGAAATTTTAGATAGGTGGAAATGGAAAGAGTGGGGGAAGCCTTTGCCCAGGGACAGTTCAGGCTAGAAAAGCATTTTCCTTGACATTAAGGCTAAAGTGGGAGTTTAATTCGAAACTGACTAGTACCACTGTGACTTTTTCAATGTCTAAAAGTACACTTCTGAGTAAATTGTATGTAATAAGTGTGAGAAATCTAATTTTTTTTTTTTTTTTTTCAGAAATTGGCCGGATTCCAAAGGAAAGCACAGACACTGCAGAATTATTACTGTTTTTTGATCGGCTTTTTGATTCCGTTAATGGAAATTATAGTAAAATTGTAAACGGCAAAATTTATCGGTCAGCAGTTTCACCAAAATCGCCACATCACAAATTATGGCATAACAGCTTAGCAATTTTAAGATCAATGAAATTTATTGGTGACGGAGTAAGGTTGGTTCCATCAATTTCTAGTTGGATAAAAACAATTCAAGCATTTCAGCAAATAATCAAAAAACTACACGGCTTAGGCTTGCGATCTGTACTGCTGCGCAATTTCAACCAAGACCCGCTGGAGATTTTTTTTGGTGCCACACGAACTCATGGGCAACGAAATGTGATGCCAAATCTTTTGAGGCATCTTATAAAGCCTTATTGGTTAATATATATTTTAAGTCAAAATATCCCTGAACCTACAGAAATTGATTTTAATCATTTACATATAGAATTAAAAAATATAGACTTAGTATTATCAAGTCAAATTCCAAGCGAAATTGAGAAGTGTGCAGTAGTAGCATATTGTTGTGGCTGGCTAATTAATTTAATGTACAAAAAAATTCAAAAATTGCATTGATTGTAAAAAATCATTAGAAGAGGATAGTGAAAAAACATACCTGTCATACCTGAAGTTTATTACTTTAAAAAAAAATACGAGTAAATGTATTCTTCACTATCCCAGTAAAAATTTGCTGAAATGTTTAATAAATATAGAAATTATTACAGTTGAAATTTTGAAAACGAATTGTGAATCCAAAGAGATAACTATATAAAATTGGTAACCACCACACTTGTTTCACTCGAATTTATTCAATGCGACCAACATAAACTTAAATTAAAAGAATTTCTTTTAAAAAATAGCATACTTTTAGTCATTTCCAATTGGTGCAAAGATATAAGTAATTTGTTATGTGGCAAAAACACAATTTGGGATGAGAATAACCAAATTAAACAATTAGCTCATAATTATTATGTACGCCATAAAGGAGTTAAATATTTTCTTGAAAAAAAAACAACGTTTACTTTCATGATATTTTCCTTAACGCATTGTGTATTTAATAATAGGCAGTTTTAATTTCGTTTTGATTATAAAATACAGCATGTAATAAACAGTAACTACTGGCTATTTTTAAATACACAACTAGTAGCACCCTCAAAAGTAACTAGATAATATTAATAATTGGATATACATTTGTATATTTACAGGATGACCTTTTACCGGCGGGAAAATGAAGAGAGTGATTCTAGACCTCAAATACAACTTTTTCTAGGACCAATACATAAGTCTATTAGTAGGGTAGACGAAATGCAAAAAAAAATTATACGAAATGCAACTTTAATTTCAAAAGTCTATAAATCAAATTGACAAAAACAAGAAAGAAATACATCTTTGACTACCAAGTACTGCCACTCGTCGCTAGATGGCATTGTTCAGTATATAATATTCAGTATGAACTCTAATTCCGTAAAAATAAGATTGGTATTTGAATGGCGTATCACTGACGCGAATGCGCTCGCTGCTACTCAGATAGGGAAGTAACCTTATTCGATCGAAATATGTATCGATTGTATGAAAACGTATTTAAAACATATCATGCAAAAAAAAATTGTATGCGATAGTGTGATAGTATTAAAATTATGAAATTAATATGATTAAAGGCAATTTTTAAACGTAGTAAAAGGGTATTTATTTGCATAGTACATCAATTATCATCATCTCAGCTGAAATCATCGTCATCGCCCACTGCTAAACATAAGAATATTAAGTATAATTCAAACGCCCTATGTTGTTCCTAACTATTTAACTAAATTTATTTAAAATACGTCACAAATATCATACCACAATTTTTATTTTATTATATTTATTAATTTAATAATTATCTGTATTATATTACTTACAAAACTATTAAACTATAATTATATATTTTAAAAAGGCAATGTAATACATATTATACATATCGATTGATTTTATCGATAAAGTCACGCACTATTTGGATAGCGTCAAAAGTATAGGTAGACTAACGAATATTCCAGAAAAGCTAATAACCGAGAAAAGAAAATCAACTTTGTAAAGATGTTACTAAGGACTAGTTTTGTTTGTATATCCTGCGCAATGTTTCACGTAATTTTATTTTTTCATTTTATTAAAATAAATCCGAAAATAATACTTTTCGGTGGTATGATACACCTCCATGAGTTAGATTTTTAGTCAGACTATGGTTTTTAAAGTACAGTATGGGACAATAAGGCATTTTAATATTATTTTTCGTTAATTATTATGTTGCGCAGTCTAGTTAGAGAATGAGGGCGCTTGAACAGCAAGTGCGCAACGCGATTCTTACTAGCGGCGACAGTGCCACGCCTACTTACTTCTTCCACTGTTTTTACTGTTCCGTGGATAGGACAGTGGTAAAAATGAGCGTTAGTTCCACGCCATTCACGAAGCGCTAGTGTCGCAGACAGTGATGGGGTTAAGCTCAAGCGGTTCAAATATCGTTATCGAAAGCGCAGTGTCGATATCGATATAAAATTGAATTATCGTCCACCACTACGTACTTAAGGATTGCTTTCCACCTCGATTTTTCTCCAAAGTTTTCGATGACTTTTATTTTAAGAGCACGGCGACAGCTGAATTTTTCATACAAACGTAATACCACGCTCATTTGCAATTGGAGTATATTTCCAACATATTATGATGTTATTCGGTTATAGACGATATTTATCTAGGTTCCTACATCTTTCTTTTTAAAAAAAACTTGCCTAAAACGAAATTAAAGCGAATTATAATTCGCACTTTTTTACAACGTAAATGGCATGTTTTCATTTGGCTTTTCCTGTATTAAAAATAACAATATGTCCAATATTCTCAATGTAGGAACACAGATTATATTATCAATTTACAAATGATAGAAAACAAATTGGAAAAACATTAAGTTTTCATTCATCATTTTTGGTATTACGAAACACGTCCAATTTATCGCAAATTTCCAAGAGTTACTAGTGCTATCGCGGCAAGCGGGATGTCAGTGTCATTGTATGCGTGCTGTCATTACTTCAGTTGCGTTCATAGGTCGAGTTATAAATTTTATTGTAATATTTTTGACACTATGACTTAAATAAAATAGTACGTAAGCATTTAAAGTTTAATAAAAGGAATACAGAACTCTTGAGGACATGTCAGACTTTAGCTGACTAAAAGCGCCGTCAAAAACCCCTTAAAGAAAAGAGTAAAAAAAAAGCGCCTTTGACAATTTGGGTTCGGTCCAGATGGTTACCGGATGGCTGGACGGCGATTCCAAGCCCAGGGTGGCTAGAAATCTGGGTCGAGATCCTGGCTGCTGGGGCGTCAGGGTATTCCCTCGTCCATGCGGCCGCCTTCTTCGCTAGCATTACTGTTTCGCAGAAAGAGGGCTCGGCGCGAGAGGTCGTTGCCACCGATGGCCCCCACGAGAACGCGGCGGTGTTCCGCCTAAACGGGGCACATATGTACATCTCTACCGTATGCTCCACCGTATCCTTCAGACCGTCCACACAATGGTGATAACCAGGCGTTTCTTCCGCCTAAATCCGACACAGGAGCCTCCCGTACTTGCCATGTCCGGTGAGTATTTGCGTTACGACAGTCGCTGAGATCCTGCCGGAACTGTTTACCTTACAGTGACTTGTCGTGGCAGCGGAATTTCGCCCCAGGGTTGCATCTCCACGTGTAAATCATGCTTATGCGTGCAAAGGACTATTGCCTCCACATTCCATTGTAGCAAGCCTGCAGGAAACCATGCGGGTATATTGCAGGAAACCGTGCTTTGTCTTTGTACCATTAGGATGGCTGTAACTCCCTGGCATGCGTTCAGCTTGGCAACTGATCACTTTCGCAGCGACGGCGCTCCATAAAGGGCCATGGACCGAACGATGCCTGCGTAGAGCCTCCAGCAGGAGGCGTCTGGACACCCCAGGTTGGACAGGAGCCGCTTGAGTGCTTCAGTCTAATCCAGTTTGAAAGAAAGAAAGAAAGAAAAATAATTTATTTGGTACAGCATAAAGCGCAACACAAAATAAGCAATAAGTAACACGTTTGGGAACCAGACGTCGGAAGTGCTCCTCAAAATACCATCGGCTGTCGAGGACGAGTCCCAGATACTTGTCAACTTTTATTGTAATTTGGGAAACCGGCGGTGGCTCGTTCCGAGGGCCATGAAAACACATGCTCTCGGACTTGTGCAGTGCCACCTCGAGTCCCAACTGCTGGATCCTCTTCACGACTGTTGCAACTCTGCGTTGCGGTTCAGGACAGGGAGCAGGGTTCTTGCAAGTGAGCCTGTGGCTAATTGGCAGCGGAGATGGGAGCAGGAAGAGAAGGCGATGGAACTTCATCGATTCCTCCCTGACGTGGCGATTAGGCTCAAGGCAACTTGGGTCGAGCCGGACTACAAAGTGTCGCAGATCCTGACTGGACATGGATATTTCTGGAAGAAACTGTATGAATGCGGTTATGTGAGGTTAGCGTGTGCTATTGCGGTGATGAGGACGAAAATTTTGATCACGTTCTGTGGCGATGCCCCCCTTATGACGAACAGCGACGAAATGTGATGGACGGGATCACTCGCTTGGATGAGAGACCGGCTTACTACTGCAATCTCATGGCCTGAAAAGAGTTCGAACACGAATGGCACAGACTAAGGACTAAGCAGGCAGCGAACCCGTACTGTGTGTTTGTCTTACCCACGTGAGGGGGGACCGTTAGTATGCCGCCCCAGGATGGGGAGAAAGGCAACATGGGGACAAGACGAAGAAATTTGTAAAGGAGTCAAGAAGCGGCTGCGGTGATAGCGCGCTCATATTTATATGGGTGGGCTGTGTCCGCAGCCGTCTCATTTCGATTTGGCCCATATGACATGATGTCGGCGGGGCCAAGGCTGGTTGGAGGTTGTTGCAACCCTGCGTTCCGCTAGTTCGACCGCCGCCTGTTACGACTCTCCCTTCGTTAGGATCAGCGTGTCGTCTGTATAATAGACCACGCTGACCCCGTTGGGGAGGTCGCATAGCACATAGTATGCAAATATGGCTACAAAAAACGGTGACATAAAAATATAAACTACACTACAACTAGTGGCGGAGCCATGGGCGGATGAGAATGCTCCCCTTTTGACGGGAATAGGGCGTTCATCACACCCTTCATAAACAGGGGCCGGTACTCTGTGAAAGCGGGGGAGCCCAGGTACGGAGCTTGTTACGCACCATTTCGTAGGGTCGTCCCCACGGGTCTCTGTTCAGAGTCCCCAGCTACACGTCGCGGGCCTCCAGTTTGGCCAGCCGTATCTCCGCTCTGAGGGTGCGCTTCGCTGTTCTTTATTCCTCGTACGCACCTGGTACGGGTGGAGCCGGATCTTGCGGATAGCCAGTTTGGCTTTTGCAGGGAGCGCTCTATTTAGACCCCGGTATCACCAGGTGCCGGTCTACCTCATTCGTGTGATCGAGGCCTACATGAAGAACAGGTTCATTATCTGCCCCGCTCACCGTGGAGAATGGAAACGCCGAGAGATGTCGTGCGGTGTTCCCCAGGGATCGGTACCAAGATATGGGTCGGACTGTTTTTTGGTACTTGTCCTCGACAGCCGTTGGAATTTCGAAGAACACTTTAGACGTCTGGCTCCCAAACTGGACCGGACTGGGGCTGCCCTGAAGCGGCTCCTACCCAACATAGAGGTCCTTAGCCCTTTGCCGGAGGCTCCACGCAGCATTGTTTGGTCCATGGCTCATTACGGAGCGCCGGTGTTAGCCCCATTGCTGTGAAAGCGACCGGGGGCAAAGCTGAACGCATCCCAGAGGATCATGGCCATCCAAATGGTGCGGGGATACCGCACGTTCTCCAGCGAAGCGACGAGCCTCCTTGCTGGTCTGCCATCATGGGATCTAGAGGCAACAGTTCTTGCACGCATGCACAATTTGCGCATGGAGTTGCAACGCCGGGGTAAAAAACCACTGACGAAGGCGGTCAGAGTACCGGCGGGATCTCGGGGCAAGCCATAATTATGGCGATAAATCCAATCTTTGAGGAGTAGGTGAATAGACGTGGAAACATCCTCACCTTCCGCATGACGATACCTCACCTCGTGGTAAGTTCGGAAGAAACGCCTGGCAGTCATCATTGTGTAGACTGCCCGGAGGACAGGGTGGAGCATACGGCGATGGTATGCTCCACTCAGGCGGAGCACTGCCACCGCGCCGTGTACTCGTGGGAGTGACCCTGGTACAAGCCATGGTCCGGAATGTGTAGGAATAGCAGGTGGTCGGCTCCTTCTACGAAGCAGTTATGCTAGCAAAGGAGACAGTCGTACACGTGAGGGAACATCATTCCTCACGCCCCAGCCACCGAGATCCTGATCCCTTTTTCCAGTCACCGTATCAGGGTTGCGGGCGGCGAGCAATTTGTATCTCTCCGTCCGGCCGTCCGTACCGAGCTCGAGACGTCGATGTTGCATAGTGTTCCACTCGCGTTTCGAGGACATGTCAGCAAAACCGTAGGGGCCCAGCAGGTTCGAAGTCTACTGAGGCCAAGGGTTGAGTAAAAGAGAAAATCGGGGCCTTGAAACGAAAGAACAGTTTTCATTTCCCTAAAAGTCTGACACTAAAACAGCGGCAGAAGTCATTGAATAATTTCCCACCTATGAAAAAAAAGCTCTCGCCTCCATAACATTTTCTGATTTGACCACAAGAAGACCACCTTGGGCACGCCACAATTATGGCAGTAAGTCCCCTCTTGAAAGCATAGCTGGAAAGACCTCACGGCGCGGGCGTCCTCACCTTCTGTATGACGCAGGTTCTCACCGGACACGTAAGTTCGGTAGGTTCGGGCTGTACCGGATTCGTACGGAAGTGACGCCCGAGTGTCGCCACTGTGCGGAACGCCCGGAGGACACGGTGGAGCACGCAGTGGAGGTGTGCCGCTTAGGCAGAGCATCGCCTTGCCCTCGTGGAGGTGATCGGCGGCGGCGATCTCTCGTGCCAGACTGGTACAGACTATGGTTCGGAGCGAGGAGGATCAGTGGCATGCAGTCGCCTCCTTCTGCAAAGCAGTAATGCTAGCAAAGGAGGAGGCCGACCATATCAGGCAACGGCGCTCACAGCCGCTGCCGGGATTCCGATCCCAATTTCCGGCCACCGTAGGCGCGGGCTTGCGGTCGGCGAGCAATCGGTAGCTCGCTGTCCGACCGTCCGGTAACTGTCCGGATCGAACCCAAGTCATCGACTGCGCGAACTGTTCCCGTGCGCCTCAAGGAGTTGTCAGGAACAGAAGGGGTCCAACCGGGTCGAAGCCTTCTAGGGCCAGGGTTAGCTCCGAAAGGTAGCTCAGCCCCGGTACGAAAGGTAACGAAGGAACAGGAGTGGGTTTTTAGTCAGTAAAAGTCTGACACTATCTCCCGCTCCACCTAAGAGCGGGGAATGTCATTAGATGATTATCCCACCGTAAAAAAAGACCACCTTTGTATGACATATCTGCTATTGTTATCATAATATGTTGAGATATTGGCGCGGTAATAAAATTTCCAAAAAACGCATTACTAGTTCGTACATTCACAAACAATTCCCGAAGTATTCGGCAAAAATAAAGCAAATAATGAATATACCTCATTTTACTAACAATAAATTGTAAGATGCTCACATACACACACACAGCTGCATCAATCCGTCACTTGTTTTTGTCAAACAGAGATAGCTATATTCCGCGAACGAATTTTGAATACGCGTCAACTTGCAGTTGCGAGTGACATTCGCCGGCCTCTTAATAAAACAAAAAATAACCATTTAACGATTTATTTACACACATTCTATTAAACAGGTAAAAAGAAGGAACAAAAAAAATTGTATTAGCGTATTCCATTTTTAAAGAATTTAGCTATTTCTAATGAATTATCTTCAAGTAACAACAAAATACACACATCAAAAAAAGTTTGAGATCATTAACAAAAGATGAAAAATTTTTTGAATGTTGCTTTTATATAAAATAAGATACAATTTTTGAAATAAAAAAATTAAACAATTTTTTATTAACAATAATTGAATTTAAAAGTCCTAATGCAATTTCGACTAATAAATAATTGAAAGAAAAAGAGGTTTAACTAAATATTGTCAACATTTTGAAATTTTTATTATTTAGTACAAGATAACTCCTCCCCTGGCTCGAACCTATGCGGCAATCCTGCTTGGCATGCTGAGAATTAAGTTATCCAGCATTTCTTGCGGTCCCATTCTTGAATAACGGCTTCCCTGATCTCTTTTTAAACAGAAATACAATTAAAAGATTTGTTTTTAAATGAAGAATCTTAGAAAAAAAAGAAAAGACGTTTTATTCTAACGTAACAAAAACGATTTCGTATTATCAAAGTGATCTCAAACTTATTTGATGTGTGTACTCTAGCTACTTAAAACTATTTGTTTATTTTCTTTCTATGTGCTTTAAATTTATCGAAAGCCATTTGTTGGGGTGTACACATTTGTTTTACAAATTTCTCTTGGATTCCTCCTCTCAAAATTTTATTAATTATGTTACACCAGTTGTGAATTATTAAATTGAGAAAGTATTCTTTAACGCTTTCTTCATGTTCTGGACACCCCAACCAAGTTAATTCATGGGTTTCAATTATTTTTTGTTTCAAACATTTTTTTATACCGTTTTTGGCGGCATGTTTATTTAAATAATCGTGTATAAAACCCGAGACTTCTCTATAAAGTATAATAAATTTTTTGGATGGATATGTCAAATTACTATTTTTTAAAAGTTTGTACTCTCGTTGCTCGATCCATTTATGACACATAATATCTTTTTCTTTCTCAACATAAGTTTTTGAACACTCTCTACAGTTATTTTTTTTTGTCACTCTTCTGCATATATATCCTGCTGTATATGCAGAAGAGTGCACGCGCAATCTTTCGTTTGCAGCATTAGTTGCTCGGTCGCTACTGTATTTTACTGCAACTGTTTTTTTACTAACATTGTCCATTGTCATGGGTGGAACATTTTCTTTATTTTCTGGTGATTCATGTTTATGCTCTGGTTTTGTCAACAGTTTTAAAAAACAAGAACGGTCTCTCCACCATCATCCTCACAATTAGCGTATATGGAATGTGGACCCATGACATTGGACATCAAAAGAGACTTAAATGCGTTTATAAATGTATTGCAATCTGGATTCACGTTTCTATAATTTATGGCTCTGATTCTGACAAAAAAGTTTTCTAGAGGATCCTGGTTAATATTTCTGGGATAAAAATATTGAATGTCATAATGTTCGAACAACAATTTTGACAATCTCTCAAAACTTTCTATACTTTGTATCCACCCATCAAGACAAGGTACTCGGGTTTTATAGGTTTTCTTGTTTTTTAGTGCCCTTTTGCTACATGCATCAATGAATCTAGCATTTGTCAATATGCTTTTGGCTTCTTGCCAAAATGCGAACTGTTTAGAGTTTGCCTTTATCGGCCCTCGTAGCTTCCCCTTCACTGTGCCACTTTTTGAGCCATTGACGCTATCGAAGAGTTTATCGATGAATTCCACAGCTTCCGCAGTTGTAGCCATTGTCTTGCTGACAGCTTCACCCGTTATGGTAGTTTCTGTAAAACAAACATAGATTTTTTTTAAATATGCCCCGTAACTTAGTTATGAATATACAAGGTGCAGTTTTAAAGGTGCAAAAAAATTCAGGAGGTAATTATGTTAGTGATTCTCGACCCGAATCAATAATAAAATGAGTAGGTATTTTTTTTCTTATATATGGAAATCGGTATGTGTGAACTACCTTTTTTATAAACTCTGCTAGTCTGATACCTCCCTTATAACCGCGCTTTCACACACACAAACGCACCATTATTTAAACCGCGCTTTCACACACATACACGCAACGTAAAGCACCAATAATCTCCCGCACGACACACCCTAGCCACGCCCCCGCGCCATCGATCAATCGATCATGTTTAGTGTAACTGACGCCGCCGACGTGTGCATACACGCGCTTGCAATATTCGCCCACAGCGCCTTCGGTTAACGGTTGCGGTATCTAGTGATGAAAGATGACAGACCAATACTCCAATGTAGAGTTGGTGGAGATAGTCCGCTTGTATGCTATCAGTGGAAACATCGTAACGTCCATCTCAAAGGGTAATACTGGCTGCTACGCAAAGACTCCGCGAGTTTCGACGATTCGGCGTTCCCCGGCTTGCTGACGGTCGCGGCAACGAAGGCCTGCTTGTCGCCTTGCAGGAAAATATCCTGGAATACTTCAAGCGAGAGCCACGGGCCAGCACGCGGGATGCTGGTCTACGGTTTGGTTTCCTCACTACGGTCGGCAAGTACGTTACTTGAAAAGGTGATCACTAGTGATTAGTGCTTTCGACACTTTAAAACGAATGTGTTTGTGCTACGAAATTAAAAGAAAATCAGCAACGTCGTGCTAGACTGCTGTCTGTTTGAACAACACCTCCAGGTAACATAAGTACCTGCTTAGGTATTTATTTTATTTTATTAGTAAGTACATAAAAAGTCATTTGTAAATACGTTGTTAGCCGAATCAATTTGATTAGTGTAAATAAATTGATTTAAAAATTTTAACTACGGTAAAAATACCTACCTAACAGGCAAGATAAATCACTTAAAAACCTACCTATCTACGTAACTAGCACAAATTATCTTGAAGTGTTTTTTGTCGGTCCTCAGCCCATTAAAAAGTACGAAGGGAAATTTCACATCCACCAATTTAATCTACAAATAAAAACGAAATTATTACGGAAAACTGACCTTGAGAATGACATTACCGACAAACTGCGTCTGGTAGATACGTTCATGTACCACTGCGTATCTAAATCTCGAGCGCGCGCGCTCGATGATACCTACGGACGGAGGCACGGACGCCTCATAAGGTTTATTGATCTCGGCCTAACATTTTATTCATCAGCTGATACGTAAGTACCTATCGACGCGACGTCAACGTGACTTTTAAAAGATTTTCACATTGTGATGATGCTTAAAAGCGAGTAATTAAATAGCGAAATTTAAGACATTAATGTACATTATGATCATCGAATTCGATCTACATCTAAGGTTAAATTATTCATTTCGTAAAATAAGTGGGCGGAGCCTCGTACAGGTTGATGCACTCACACACACAGTGACACGGCGTGCGATAAATCGCAACGGGTGATTCTGTATTTTTTTAAGAAGTTTATTTAGAGAGTTATTCTGAAAAACGGTTAAAATTAAAAAAAAAAAATAACAAGTTTTACTGATTATTGACCAGGTATCGTATTTTTATATGATTATTTATGAGTTTTATTACAACCTCCTGAAATATTGTGCAGTTTTAAAACTGCACCTTGTATTGGCTCAGCAGTCAGTTAACATTAACGAAACACGCGCTTTTATTGATGATTTGATCATCATCATCATCATCTCAGCCGATAGACGTCGACTGTTGGACATAGGCCTCTCCAAGTGTCGCCACGATGAACGATCCTGTGCGTCTCGCATCCATCGGCTTCCCGCAACCTTCACCAGGTCATCGGTCCACCTTGTAGAAGACCTTCCAACGCCCCAATGGCCATTTGTTTTGCGAGCAATTTATTTTAAATTACACTATGCACTTTTAGGTTTAAGTTTATACATTTACAGGATTATTTTAATCAATATTCGCAATCGATTTCTTTTCTGATCTTGTGCTTAATTAAAATTGGGGGTCCAATCTTCTCTAAAATATAAATATAATAATGTAAAAACTTACTAAACAATGAAGTGTATTTAAGCAGTGCACTTGTCGTTTCTCTCAGAGTTTGGGCAGCCACACCAACTTTCATTTTTTTCATTTTGTTAACATATACATGATGATCAGTTAATTTTTTTATCATTTTAGTGTGACCTAGTTGGCTATCAGCCTCATGTATTGTTATAATGTCGTTCCAAGTGGCAATTTTGCCTTTAAAAACCATGTCTTTGGTTAATAAATTATTTCTTATGCTTTAAAGCAAATGTGGTGGATCATACACCACACTCAACTTTTGACCCGATATCTCTATAGTTCCATCTGTAACAAAGTAAATTTAGTTTAGTAATTATTATCTACTAAATAAGTAGGTATCTTATTCTAATCTATGAGCTTTTATTTTGTGGAACACCACATCAAATGATACTAAATGCAACAAATATTAATATTATAACAATAGAAATATTAAGTGTTACAGTCCCATTTTTAATATTTACTTACTTTTAATGTGAACAATGGAACTGATTCACTTTTCAATTAAAATTATTTAATACCTAAAATGATTCAATATTATGAACTCATATACAGAATGGCAGTAGCAAACTCACCGTTATGTTCCCCACTCAAATTCCTTTTGCGTTCTGTCTCCATTTTCAACATATTGACAGTGGTTCTAAAGGTTGAACCTTGGTCACACACCACTGCTAATGGTACCAAATCTGATTGTAAGACTTTGGAGATAACGTCCTTTAAAAGCCGTACAACTGTAGCAGCAGCGTCATGTTTGACGTGAATAAACACTTTTTCTTTCTTTCTTTCTTCTTTCTTTCAGCAGTAGTGCCTTCACAAAAATAAAAGGAAATGGGCTGTCGCCAGTTTGAGCACACTCCTTTTAGCATGAAAACCAAAGCATGATCACAATACTTAAGTTCTCTCTCGTTGCCAAAGTCTTTGAAACCCCTTATTACATCTTGTGACTCAACATAAGTGAGATGGGGTGTAAGTGCAACTTCATCAAACAAAATAGAGCACAGTTTCTTTTTTGTATCCCATTTACGAGCTTTGTGCTTTAACAGCTTGAAAATATTTTCATTTAAACCTACGTCAAATTTTATGTTCTCTGCAAGACGGTTTAATGTTCTTTTACTTGGTAAATTAAATATTTTTTGTAACAGCCTATATCCTTTGGGGCTTTCTTTCATAAGCGACAAAGACAAAAGCTTTTCATTTGTGGTGTATCTCATTGCTTTCTTTTTTTTTCGCCATTTTCAACTGCATGAGAACAAAATCTTGTGCTTGTTGTGTCATTTTCCCAAATTGTTTAATAAACAAATGGTTGTTGCTAAGATTTTTAGCAGCATCAAATCTTTCTAAAAAAGGCTTTTGCATTTTGTTTTGTTTGTCAGCCATTTTTGTCATCCTGCGTGCAAAGCTCCTACAGCTATTTGTGAGTTTATTTGCTGTAAAAGGAATATAATATTAAGTAACTAGTTATTAAACTCTCAAAAATGCATGGTTTTGTAGAATGCTGTACCTCTTCTTTTAAAAGAACTTCTTTGTGATGGCCTTTTAATTTGAATTTGCTCCACACTGCAAATCAAATCTAAAAAAAAAACAAACAGAAAATTGAACTTATCTACACTAATAAATAGAATATTAAAGAGGAATTTCTGGAAGTACTGGTCAAATTTTTTCACCAATAAAAAGCTACTTTAATCCGTCACTCAGGATTAAAGTAGCTTTCTAATCTTTAATAGGCTGTATTTTATGTATGCGGGCGAAGCACGAAGCCAGGGGCTAGTTGATCATATTTTAAAAATATCAGTTATTTTTATGAACACTAGCTTTTGCCCGCGGCATCAGAAATCAGAAAAGTTTATTTCAAATAGACCAGTTACAGGCACTTTTGAATTGTCAAAATGTCGGTCAGTCAAACAAGTGAAGCTAAATTGCACGTTCCAAAGAGTAGATCTCTATGGAGAAGAACGTACAAGAAACTCCATGGACATCGCCCGCGTACATAAAATGTTTCATATTACGTTCCACAGGAACGGGAAAAATCCATGTCCTTCTCTTGGTTCTAAGCTACCTCTCCACTAATTTTCAGCCAAATTGGTTTTACCGTTCTTGAATTATAAATAGTGTAATTAACACAACTTTCTTTTATATATAAATATAAATTATTATTGTTTTTTGAAATATTTAAAAGTGTGAGTGTGTTTATTTTGGTAAGATAGGACTATTGTAAGAAGCCAAACTAGGAAAGACTGAAATGATTATAGAGACAAAAAAAAAAAAAATACCTGTGGGTTCTGCTTCTGTATTAGATATAGCTTTGTTTGAAACAATATCCAAATGTCCTGTTGTTTGCGAACTTGATGCAGCAGTACAAGGGTACAGTCCTTAAAACATAAAAAATATAGGTACCTAATGAAAAAAAGCCACTCTACATTATTCACATGGCATCAACAGATTTTAGTGCAAAACTATTGTTTTTCTGTTCTTGTCTCAACTATTTTTTTTTTACTATTTGATAGCTAGATATACTCTTTATTGTACATCATAAAAAATTACAGTAGGAGCTTAAAATTAATAGGGTGTAACCACAGAAATCTTAATAATAAGGCAATAGAAGTCGCATAGACGCGTGACCTTGTCGCCGCGCTTATGTGTTGGAGTACACAAGTGCACGCGGAGCGTTTGTTGCGGTTTCTTGTGTTATTTGAGACGCGGAGAGGTAAACATGGTGTTTTGCAGCATATCCAACTGCGGAAACTCGTCCAAAACTTGTAACTTAACAAATAAAGGAATAACATTTCATATGTAAGTACTTAATTTTTGAAATATTGTCGTTTTTTAGCAAATATAGACAAATCAAATATTTTCACTATCACTACTACGATTTATCACAAAAAACGATTTTTTTGTCAAATCAATAACCATTAACGCTTAAGCTTATTCATGTCTACTATTACTACTGCTAAAAGCAGCAATGAAATTATAGTCATACGCAATAAACAAAAATCGCCGTTTGCGTAAATTCTAGGTACAAGCCGCATGAGTTGGTCGCAATTTAGTGACGTGCTACTACTATTCTGTATCGATAATTATTTACGTTCAGCTTAATACTTCGTTTTACCAAATTGGAATGTATCATGTTTTTTTTTAATATTTAAATATGAGATGTAACCTTTTTCATTTTCAGTTTTCACTGTGTTTGTTTTCTTTCTATCTATGGTGCGTTTGTTTAGGTGATTAAAAAAAGGTAAACAATCTTGGTATGTCTTTTTATCTAAAAGTTGTTTAAAAATTGTATCTAAAAATGTTTACAATTAGGTTTTTACCTAAATTAATGTTAGGTAATAAACTAAATTTAATTATCCTTCGTATGTATTTTATACGACTACTTTAATATAAAAAGACATACCAAGATTGTTTCCTTTTTTTTAGTCACCTAAACAAACGCACCATAAATAGTTTACAAACCAATTTTTGTAACGATTAACTATTAATTCGTATTTTTAAACTACTTTCTCATTCAGAAAATTAATAGGAGGAAGGCTTATTATTGTTATGTACGTGGGTAAGTTAAAAAGCAGTCTGCGTTGAGTATCCTTTTATATAATACAAGGACGTTTTCAAGATTTATCAAATGCTTTTTTCATGTCAAAATAATTAAGTATACAAAGTTTTATATTGTAAAGATAATCATTACAGAATTTACATAATTTGTATGCATCTGTTTACTTTATCCAATGCTTTTATTACAGGTTCCCAAAAGATCCAGATATTAAAGACAAATGGATATCTGCTACTGGAAAAAGAAATTGGTTCCCGACAAACAATAGCAGAATTTGTTCTGTTCATTTCATAAATGAACAATTTAACTCGTCGACAATAAGACGGACTTTGGTTAAATCAGCTGTACCAACAGTTGACGTATGGCAATTCATTACGGTAAGAATAAAAACGTATTATACCTAGGTCCTATCAATTTTGGGCAGAAAAGTTCATAAAAACGGGGCGTACTAATAAACAAAAATTTCAGGTAACGGATGATTCGCAGCTGACGGTAACGCCATCAACTTCTTCACGTAAACGTAAAATTTCAGAGATAATTGATGTAAGTATAAACATTGGTATTGATTTTATATATAATTTTATTTATTTTATGACTGATTTTTTAATGTTCATTTTCCATGTACATTAGAAAACATGTTTTTAGTCCGCAGATAACCAGCAATTGGCGGCCCCAATAAGTGATTCTGTTCAAGCTGATACCCCGAGGAAAAAAAAATTACGCTCTGAAATTATTAGAAGTCGCGTCGTCATTGCAGACCAGCGTTTAAAAATAAAACGTTTACAATGTAAAGCCAGACGATATAGCAAAAAAATTTTGAAACTGAAAGACCTCATAAAAAATTTAGAAGATAAAAGATTAATTACAGGAGATCAAGGGTGCTTCCTTTAATAATGTGAATGAGAGAACACTGTAGACTTCGCAAATTCATGTACTACAATTTTTATTGTGCTTTTAGGTATAAAACTGACTGGTCTGCACTGTCCTCTCATATATATTATTATTGTAATATGGAAATATTGTACAAACAATCTTCTTTTTAAAAGAGTAACCATGGAGTTTCTTGCCGGTTCTTCTCCATAGAAAACTTGCGAACCGTGCAGTAGCTTCTGACATTTTACAAGTGCCCTTGTAGGCCTAAGTGAAATAAAAGATTTTGACTTTGACTTTGAGTTTGCTTAATACTGTTCAACGTGACCCATGAAATTCAACCTTATTTTTTGTTAATGCGAAACTTGTTACACTTGTCTAGTATTTTCATGTAAAGAATCTATTTACGAAATTTCATAACTGTGTCATGATAAATCAGAAAGTTATAAACTGGTTAAGTCAGCAAAATTCAATTTCACCGGGCTATCCAGGCGAATGAGGGGTTGTTTTGCACTTGTACCCAGTTGTTTGCTGTCGCCTTATATCCGTTATGACCTGCCGTGATCTGTATTGTACTTAATGTCGGCGGTATCCAACTTTGAACTTTAAAAAAAAAATTTTGGAAAAATATAACACGGCGTAAAACTATTGGAATCGATTCAGTTACTGATTCTGAACAAACTATATTCAGTAAGTTATATATATAAAAAAAACTTTGTAAGTATAATTATTTATTTATAGTATATATATAATTATTATACTTAAATATTTATGTATTGTTATTTATATGAAACCTAAACAATTTAAATTGTGTTATTTTAAAATTAGTTTAGTTTATTAAGTAGGTATTTATAGTCCACCACTACACTAACTACCTCCCCCTTTTATTCTAAGTTCATACACAATCCATCCTATTTGATTTGGTCATTGTTTTTACACGACTGTTTTTTACTGTAAGGTGAAGTATTGGAGAGCCTTTTTAAGATTTGTATAATTATATAATAAACTAAATGTACGTACACTTATTGTTTAATTGTATTCCATTTCCTCATAAATAAATCGTCTAAAAGGGCGTTGACGAAAGAAATACTTTCAATAAAATTAATTATGTATTGTTGCTGGACTCCTTGGAGATTATTAACACTCAACGGAAAAATATAATTTATCGATATGAGCTCGTAATAGTTTGCACTGCACTATTCTTAAGTGAGAGTGAGCACGCAATATCATTTTTTGCTTTTCGCACACGTTTCTTATTGGCTGCAGGAGTCGCGCCCCCTGACATTATGCGTTTATAAAAAATATTGCGTAATGTCATCGCATAAAGTTTAATTTTGTAGCAGTAATGCAAAGTGCATTTGTAGGTGTAATTGTGTATCTATTTTTTGTTTATGTAGTAGTACCTGTGACCCGGCGACACTCGTCCCGATATAAAATTTAGTACTATAGCATTTCTATTGCCTTATTATTAAGATTTCTGTGGGTGTAACAATGGGCGCTTTTATTGCTAAATGCATTTTTTTACAGAAAATCTGTTATATTTTATATAAACTGTCAATTTTATACTAACTTGTTTCCAACGGGCTTTCTACAACATGTTTTAAAGCATAATTGTGGTCTATCTCACAGTCTCCTTCTGAAATAAAACATTACAACAAATTAGGTATGTTATGCTTAACATTAAAAATATGTTGTTTACACAGACTCAAAGAGTTCCATTCAACACCTAGCTTAATGCACCTGATCCTTTTTTACCTGCTTTTTTCACCAGTGCAAAGAGAAGGCAGCAAAAATTCATTGTTACTAGGTACATAATTATTATATGTCACACAAGGACATTTTTGTTGTGTCAGTCTATCTCTATAATGTTTATAACTAATACATTAAAGCTTTGTGTAAATTTTCTACAAAAATTGATGAATTATATTTTTATCTGAAATTTTGAAAACCATACAATTTTAACTAAAAGTGAAAAAGAAAAATAATTTTTTCCATATAATAACAAAACTCACCATTATTTCTAAATTCAGTGGTAAAATCAGTAGGATTTTGTGAGACTGTTGGTTGCTTAGCGTAGCTATGATCACTCAAATCATTATCAGCTGAAAAAAAAATGCAATTTAATTACAACGAGAAGTCTTAGTATGCAATATCAGTTGTCATCCGAGATAGGATTAAACGTAGTGTGAATATGAACTTGCAACAAAATTTTGCTATTAACATAAATTTCTAAATTGTCCTATGGAGCAGGACCAGCATGTTTCCAGATATTCTCATTTTTGATTTAAGTTCAATCTTGAACAAAATCCTCAAGTTTAAATGTGCCTGCTAACAGAGAGTACTTTATAAATTGTTTTTCAATAAAGTACTTAACCCTTAACTTGGCAAGTATACTAGAGGGCACAAGAAAATAAGATATGAATTTCGGCATGTGACCTATAGAGCACGGGTCTGTTTACAGAGAATATAAAAAAAATATGATAAATGTCAGTATATTAAAATAATTTTAGCAGTGGCTCATTTCATAAACGTTCGTTTGTCAACGTCAAAGTTTTTATAATACGTCAGTTTTTAAACATTATCCGCCAAAATGTCGAAACGTCAAGAATGGATCTCGCGCGTTAAGGTAAAATATCTTGTGTTTTTTTATTTAGTTGTTTTCATTGGTGTATATCATTAAATTTTTATTGTTGAATAATCAATTAGTGCTTGTATTACTTTATTTGCTCAGTTTTCACCATGTTTAGTTAGATATTTCGATGCAAAGTTAAGTGTACCCTGTAAGGCACGCTGCCAACTTTATAGAAAACAGGTGTTGTGCCCTGCAAGGTACCTTGACAAATAGGTTCAGTTTAATTTATGTGGCATGTAGGTCACTTGCTGGTTTTGCATTGATTATTTTTTGGCAATTTTGCATGGCTATTGTACAGACGAGAATATGGTTTATTAATGTCTGATGACAAATACCTTCGATTAAAAGATTTTAGATTAAAAATAGCTCAAGGCTTGCAAGCACAAAAAGAGCCTCCATTAGGAGTGCATTTGCATGATGTTCCGGGCCCATTATCTAGAAATATAATAATGAATCCTATAAAGACACGCCCTGCTGAAGATGTACGATTTGACGGACATAATCATTACCCTATTGTGACATCTAAAGGTCGTTGTAGAAAATGTAATTCTGGAAAAACTACTTTTATGTGCACTAAATGTGAAATGCGCTTGTACATAAAAAAGGACCGAAATTGTTTTGTAAGTTTTCATACTCCCTAATACGTACAGAAAACTACAGTACAACCGGCGTAAGATGGCAAACCTTAAGTCAGCTGCTAGAAACTTTAGCGCTTGTGTACTCATAAAAAATCAAATGATTTAAAAACATAAATGCCATTAGTGGTTGTTATTGTTGTTATCAACTATTATTGGCATTTATTTTTTTAAACCATTTATTTTTTTACGAGTACACAAGCGCTAAAGTTGCTAGCGGCTAACTTCAGGCTCGGTACCTTACGCCGGTCGTGCTGTATTTTTTATGTATGTTAAAGCAAAATATAGTTAGCAGGTTGATTGACATTGACATTTAGTACTATTTACAACTAACTTTGTTTTGATTATGGACGATTATTTTGATTAATTTTAAGAAGTATTATTTTGTAGTTGTCTTTTTCATAGATTTTTTTGTTACATTTTTCGTAAGATATATTTGATCTCTTAAATTGATCTCCTGAAGAGGCTGTTTCAGTTATATAAGTTTTTTATAATACGCCAATAATTATTTTACATGATTAAAATTGAGAAAAGATTTACTTTTTTGTTAACTTTTGTAAGAATTTTATAAGTTTTGTTAATACATTTTTTGTTTAGTAATTTCTTTGAATAAATTACTTATTTTGTAAAAACAAAATATTGTTTTTATTGTTATTTTGCACATATTACCCCGTTAAAATTATTGTAGGCAAAAGCGGCATTGTACCTCGTGGGGCACAAATAACAGCAATTACTAATTTAAGCGAAATTGGTGATGTACCCTTTGGGGCACTATTAATATTTTATAAATTAGCAAACTAATATTATAAAAAATATTAATTACAATGTATTTAAACTCCCCTAAAGCTATTTAAAAATAAAAAAACTTATTAATTTGCAGTTTCATACTTTGCCAGAATGCTGTATCAACATGTGCTTTACATTTTGCCAAGTTAAAGGTTAATAACCCAGCAAATGCCTGTGGTTCACCATTTATGGATTTAAATGCATGCTGTCTCAACTACCATAAAGTATTTTTTGGGAAATAATCAGTCTTCATAACTGAGAAATAAAGTATTACATGGAAGAATCTACTTACCTATCGACCTCAAAGGTACACCGTGAAGCATTTCCTTTGAAGTAAACAAGCAGGGATAACCTTGCGCACCTCGAACTGATGTCCATCGAAATGTTTCTGACTATAGATGCTGGCGGGAAAAATTCCGAATCATTCCTGTCGAATACTTCGGAAGTATTCCGAAATATTCCAAAACTTTCGGAATATTTCAACTGTCAAAAAAAAACCAGGAAAATCGACCTTACTACCTATTTCGCGCTTGGAAGTTGTAAAATATTATCTTTAGTTGTATTGTGAGCGGTAGGAATATATTAAGTTTATAGTTGTGAGTGCATGTCGCATCAAGGACAATAGAACCGACTTCAATAAAGTTCCGACTTTATTGAAGTCCGGCCGGCACCTCTTCAATAAAGTCTTCGCTTGGTGGTGGTTTGAAGTGCTCCGGCTTCATTGAAGTCAGTTCTATCTTTTTACTTAAACATTTTTGTTTCAACATTTTTTTATGTCACGTATAGGTACATATAGTGACTAATAATACTGTTCTGAAAACTGCATCAAATTCGGTTCAGCCAAACGCGAGATGATCGCGGACAAACATACATACATACGGTTCAAACTCATAACCTTCTTTTTTAGCACGCTTTTATTAGCTTCACCTATATATTTGTTTGTAATCAACGCCTTTGAGCTCGATTTTGACCAGCTTAGGGCGATCAGATTTTTTTAAAACTTTGCACACCCATCAAAGACTGATGACAACACAATGATCCTTTATTCTATGACCTTGATCTCAAGGGCAATGACCTTTACTTAAACCTTTACTTCATTAAAATGTTGGGAATCGCCTGTGACACCCAAAGGCAATGACTTTGACCCCAAGGGCCAGACCTTGACCTCACGGTCAATGACTTTGACCCCAAGGTCAAATGTATAAAAAGTTGGAAAACACCTGGGACACCATAGGGCATGACCTTGACACCAAAGTCAATCACCTTGAACTCAAGGTCAAATGCAAAAATGTTGGGAAACGCCCGGGACACCAAAGGGCTGCTTTGACCGCGCCGGCGAGCGCTACTTCTCTAAATAACACAGATCAATTTTTTTTCGATAACATTTTAGGTCAAATACTTAGGGGTCATGGTCATTGACTTTAGGAAAAGCGTGGGGTGCTCGATTCGACTCTTACGAAACATATGGCACAAAGCGCCCCACCCTTTTTACAATATAATATTAATATTTTTCGTTCAAACACACAAACAAAACAAACATAGAACAAACAACAACAAACACAAACAACAAATTCAATGTATTTATTGACTGGGCTATTTACGCGTAATGTTTTTATTGACTTAGTGGGCTATGCGACTCGCGAATCAGAGATCTCTCTCAACCGACTTGGGAATTTTGTATAATATTTAATCATTTAAAAAATACTTCTTCTGTTATTAAACAATGATCTCTATCTCTTATTCAACCTTGATTATTGAATCCGTGTTGACTACATCAGATTTCACTATATCCTAATAATTACCCAAGTCGTTTAACTTATTAGACAGACTCTAACCCTTTTTCAAAAAACAAATCAAATAATGCTAGACCTGTTTTTTTAATTCACAACTGACAGTTATAAAAATAGCATTCGATTTCGAAATAATATCTGCCTACCTACATAAAAACAAAAGAATAAAAATCCTGTTAATCGCAGGCTAACATTAATCAATCCCATTTATATTAAAATAAACATTTATATTTTACTTACGTATGTGCCACTGAACAATTAATTAACTTTCAAACACGTTTATTCCGATTGAATTATTCCGGCAATCCAGCGAAATATTCGGAAACATTCGATTGCGGGGTACGAATCTTTCTCGCGGGGGGGAAAACTTCTCCGGGGAGCATATCCCCTCTTACCGCACCCTGCACCGCCATCGCCTGCACGCACGACTCGTGGCAGTCGGGCCCGCGCGCGCGTCGCGGCGCCAGCGTACAAAGTACTCTGTGGCCAGCGCTGCAGCAGCGGCGGCGGCGATCGACGATCGATGCAAAATACAATTTTTCAGCAAAAAAAAAAAAAATCTTAATTAAATTCATTTTGAATAATTCCGATTTAAAGAAACTTTCCCAGAAGTATTCCGGAATTATTCCGAATTTTTCAGAAGTTTTGCAACTATATTTCTGACACGGTTTAACAATTGTTTCTTTGACAGACCACTAAGCATAACATTTACAGGAATCAGAAAAGACAACCACAATTCCCGTAATTTATCGTCTCTTGGGAAATTAAAAAGACGATGAGTTTTGTTGTTGGCATTGCAACCAACAACACAACACTTCTGCAACTTTGGCATGGTGTAGCGTTCTGAGATAAACAGAATGGCAATCTGTAGCAGTAAGGAGGCAGTTGGACTATTCTGGTGGATCTCAACTCAAGGCAAAAACCGAGGAGAAAGCAAAACAATCCGGCGCACTACGACTCACAACACAGATTGACGTAATGACATTATTTGTCTATTAAACACATACACACACAGACACAACAGTCCGAAAGCAAAACCAATATGGCCGCAAGTGCGACACTAGCGCTTCGTGCATGGCATGGAACTAAAGCTGACACAGGCCTGAATGTAGAGTCCATTTCACGAAAGAAGTCCCGCAGACGCAGCGCTGTATTCGCGCGACATAATGTTGCCACGGTTAAATAAGGGGAAATAATTTATAGTTCATTTACTTTCATTTTATTAACTAGGTACAGTAAGGCCGCAAAAGTCCATAGGAGCGCTAAAGATTACATTGCTACGAACCGAGCGAGCGCGATACTGCCGTGCGTATGTGTGCGCATGTATGAGTATCCACATTCCACAGATAACACACACTAAGGAACTGTCGTCGCACTGAGCTTAAAAACATTATTACTTTTCTGTTCTTACCATAGCAAAATTCGCTCAAATACGTCATGTGCTGGTAGCCGTGTGAACTAAGTGTTGGATTCGCAAATCACGTAACCCGAGTTCAAATCATGGTCGGTCCGTTGCAGTTATTTCTTACTTTGAAATTCCCAATCTATGTTGATATAGTTGTTTTTTTATATTTCTATGAAAAATACTATTGCATTTTTTGCACTAAATAGTTGCAAATTACGAATGTGATCTATTAACCACAAGAAGAATCACATTCGTAATTTGCAATTATTTAGTTGTTACATCTTTTCGATGTTATAAGGTGGAAATAAAAAGACGTGTTTAATAAAAATGTTTATTCTTTATATTTACAAATTAAACATTTATGAGAATTGTGACGTCGAATTGTTACCTAGACAAAAAGTTATCTTGTAACCGTTATCTATGTTACGCCTAAGATTGTTTGTTGGAAGTATACCCACTTAGACCATTCATAATATGAATAACGTAACAATGAACGGATATTCAAATTTTAATAAAATAAAATATAGGTAATTGTTTATATCCAGTTATTTATTGAAAAGTGATATATGATTTGGACTTTGTAAACATTTTATTTTTGTGTAACGTCACAATGAATGTATTGAGGTCATAGCTTAATTGTTCATTTTCTTGACGAAAAGAAGATTGAAACCAAACCTCAATTTCTGTTAAAAGAACTTTAGTTCTCACAAGATAATCGTCAATTAGATGAGAAAAATAAATTGAACTATAGTATTATGTTAAAACAGTGCGGGTAGAAGAATAAAAAACGAAATAGACTCATGATTATTGTCAACAAAATTGATAGCGAGTTCACTGCATTCTTAAGATGAGGCGATGGCACAAGTTAAAAGATATAGCTGTTTTAAACGAAAGTAAACACAATATAATACAGTGTTTGTTAACGAATAATCACAGATATGTTAAAATAAAATGGTAGGCCATTTAGTTTAGTTAACATTAAATATTTAGTGCGAAACGTAATCGTTCTTGTTTGTGCCTCTCTGTCAAGTACGGCTTTTTAGCAGGTTTTCTGTGATGCACGCCTTCAGCGTGAAGTGCACGGCGAACAGTATCCATCGAGGTGTCATATAATTCCGCAAAATGTCTCGTTGGTGCGAAACCATTCGTTTCGTATACGTCCACCATATGTCGTCGCTGCGCCTCGCTAATAAGCTTCGGTCTCCCACTTCTCTTTCGACTAGCAAGGCTACCTTCTTCCTCATATCTTTTTAGCCAAAGATTTACAGTATTTTTCTAAAATAAAAAAAAATATATATTAGGCAGCTATACCTACTTCACTTCATTTTCATTATATAAAATGTTAATAATCATAATTATTGAATATAATTTTAAAATAAAACTGCATTTATTAATCCAATAACCAATCCAATAAACCCAACGATTTACGTATTTCTCTTTTAAACCTCATAAAGATACGATGAATGGATTCATAAATGGCATACGTTTTAATTAGAAGATTAATTTGTAATAAAGTTACAATTCATTAATAGCTATTATACTCACATTCAGTCCGGTTTCTTCAGATATTTGTGTTTTATTAAGACCTCAATGATAGTCGCCCTCACTTCAATACTAATATTAGCCTGCATTTTGCGAATATTACAATACTGTCAACCTCACGTCACTAACCAACAACTACAACCAAACGACAGTTCATTTCGGTTAAGTTAAAACTCATGTCTACCTCGCAGAAATCTAATTCTTTATTTAGTTTTTTTGTGATCTACCTTTCTAACTCTAAGAAATGTGTGAACAAGTTAAAGAATAATTTAATATATGTAATGCAAATACATAACTTCCAATCGGGTAAGAACTTACAAAAAGTCAATAATTGCGTGGGATTTGAACTTGCGGCACACTGATTTGCGCTTCAATCTGTGTGCCTATACCACTGGGCCATCTTGACTTATGATAAGTTGATGAAATTGTGAATTTCAATCATTTGTTGGCGAAACTTGAAAATAAAAGGTCGTAAGTCAAACTAAACGTCAAACGAATAAGTTTTAAGAATTCTTATGGACTTTTGCAAGTGATAGTACCTACTCGAATAGTTAGATAAGAAAAAAAAATGTTTTTAATAGAATTTATTTTTAATATAATAGGTACCATTTGATGTCCATACTGCTAAGGTCAGATTAGTGAAAAATAAATCTTCCTGTAATTTCTAAAATATAAAATGGAAATGTTCGACCAACTTTAAATTAGAAAAATAAAATAACATTTAAAACTTTTATTCAAATTTTTATTGAATAATTATGATCGGTCATACTATGATCACTGTCAGAAGAGTGAATAGAAACAGAATCAGATTCTGTTTCACTATCACTAGCCGTGGATATAATAAATCGATCCATTGCTTCATCCATAAGACCATCATTTTTTAAATATTCTTCCTCCAAATGCTGTACATGTTTACATTGAACTGCCCAATCTTCCGCTGTAACAGTCTCAAAAGCCTCTTCTGTTAGGCGTACAATTTCTTTTGGATCTTGGCCCACGTTTTTATCCGCTACCCGTCTCTTTACAAGGATCCACATTTTTTCGATCGGATTGAGATCGCAGTGGTAAGGCGGCAATCTTAGCAATTCATGATTGTGAGATTTTAATAATGCCTCCACGGCATATGTAGGTGGACCTTTTATTTGTTTAATTAATTCAAATAATACAGCTTTTGTCTAAGTATCTTCAAAATATACTCCCTTTTCTCGCAGCAATTCCTGCATGTCACGTTTAATACTTGACATTGTAGGTGCTTTATCTATTTGAGTGCAGTGATACGGAGCGTTGTCCATTACCACAAGTGACCTTTCAGGTAGGTTAGGAATGACTTTTTCACTCATCCATTTCAAAAAATTAGTTGAGTTCATGTCATCGTGGTAATCTGAGGATTTGGATTGGGATTTCAACATTAACAATGCACCATTAACAAAACCATTTTCAGTTCCCGCATGAGCAATTATCCAACGACTCCCTGATGACTCTGACACGAACATCCCAGGCTCCTCCTCACTTTGCCAGCAACTTTTGGCATGATAAGTGTTGTGTATATAGGTCTCGTCTAAATATACTACAGGTTTTTTCTCCACATTGCGATTTCTTCGGATTCTCTCCAAATATCTTGAACGCCATGCAGTAATATCATAACGTTCCATTAGTAATTTATGTTTCGATTGGCATCGCTTATACTTGAAACCGATGCTATGCAATATACGGTGCAATGTTGTGATTATAGTTGCAAAACTTCTGAAATATTCGGAATAATTCCGGAATACTTCTGGGAAAGTTTCTTTAAATCGGAATTATTCAAAATGAATTTAATTAAGATTTTTTTTTTTTGCTGAAAAATTGTATTTTGCATCGATCGTTGATCGCCGCCGCCGCTGCTGCAGCGCTGGCCACAGAGTACTTTGTACGCTGGCCGCTGGCGCTGCGACGCGCGCGCGGGCCCGACTGCCACGCAGCCACGAGTCACAGTAGATAAATATACAGTAGGTTATCTAAGGCCGCCCGCCGAGTTATTAGCCTACTCTTGCGTTGATACCCAGGGTTGTCATTGTTGTTTCCCAGTTTTGTATACAAAAGTCGTTATATTTACAAAATGAAATCATATCAAAAATAACTGTTGCATTTAGTATAATACACATCACCTTACAATAATAAACAAAAAGAACAGACCTCTTAACACATTTTTTTCATACGATAAGCGAAACAAAAACAAGTGTCAAGTGGCCGACCCGAACGCCGGCCAAAAAAATGCGATGTACACACAAGTATATAAGTCGATCGTCAGACTACCGGAACCATATTTGGATTGAACAACACATCAGACAATAGAAAAAATAATAATTTCAAAAGTAATTAATTTGCAATATTAATTATTGTGAAATTGTCCTTATTACAACTATACCTACGCGAAAAATATGTTTACCAAAACGATGTTTCGTACTCAATCCTCTATTTTATAGTAAAACTAGACTTCTTAAAATAAACTTTAGCTCTAAACATAGTATTCAGAAAAATGCGACTCGGCTACGCTCTTAATAAAGCAAATAAACTGTGAAATAAACAATACAATACCGTATTTTCTAATAACATTTAAGTATAAGTAGGTACTTACATTTCTGGTTGAGTAGGAAGTATGAAGAATGATAAGTCCGGGTTTGCGAAATCATTATTGAGGCACCCGAAAACACTACAATATTTTTTTCCCCTTTTTGAAGTCATGATACTCGTAATTTACGACAAGTGTCCGCCGCCCGCGCCGGCGAGAGTTGACGAACGCAAGCGGTTATGTAGCGTACGCGCGTGCTCACAGTCGCGCTGCACAGCCCGCACTGCCGCCACCTTATTCCCCCATATATTATGCTAGCGTGTGCGTGAAATCGCGTGCCGACATGGCGCGCGGCGCGCACGCACACATTCAAACCGAGAGCGGCACGTTTGTATGAAGATGTTTTACTGTTTATTTATACTGTGCACGAGTCGTGCGTGCAGGCGATGGCGGTGCGGGGTGCGGTAAGAGGGGATATGCTCCCGGAGAAGTTTTCCCCCCCCGCGAGAAAGATTCGTACCCCGCAATCGAATGTTTCCGAATGTTTCCGAATATTTCGCCCGAATATTTCGCCGAATTGCCGGAATAATTCAATCGGAATAAACGTGTTTGTAAGTTAATAATTGTTCAGTGGCACATACGTAAGTAAAATATAAATGTTTATTTTAATATAAATTGGATTGATTAATGTTAGCCTGCGATTAACAGGATTTTTATTCTTTTGTTTTTAGGTAGGTACCTACTTATTTCGAAATCGAATGCTATTTTTATAAATGTCAGTTGTGAATTAAAAAACCAGGTCTAGCATTATTTGATTTGTTTTTTGAAAAAGGGTTAGAGTCTGTCTAATAAGTTAAACGACTTGGGTAATTATTAGGATATAGTGAAATCTGATGTAGTCAACACGGATTTAATAATCAAGGTTGATTAAGAGATAGAGATCATTGTTTAATAACAGAAGAACCTTATAAAAAGTACTGAATGTTTGTATTTTTTAAATGATTAAATATTATACAAAATTCCCAAGTCGGTTGAGAGAGATCTCTGATTCGCGAGTCGCATAGCCCACCAAGTCAATAAAAACATTAAGTACGCGTAAATAGCCCAGTCAATAAATAAATTGAATTTGTTGTTTGTGTTTGTTGTTGTTTGTTCTATGTTTGTTTTGTTTGTGTGTTTGAACGAAAAATATTAATATTATATTGTAAAAAAGGTGGGGCGCTTTGTGCCATATGTTTCGTAAGAGTCGAATCGAGCACCCCACGCTTTTCCTAAAGTCAATGACCATGACCCCTAAGTATTTGACCTAAAATGTAATCGAAAAAAAATTGATCTGTGTTATTTAGAGAAGTAGCGCTCGCCGGCGCGGTCAAAGCAGCCCTTTGGTGTCCCGGGCGTTTCCCAACATTTTTGCATTTGACCTTGAGTTCAAGGTGATTGACTTTGGTGTCAAGGTCATGCCCTATGGTGTCCCAGGTGTTTTCCAACTTTTTATAAATTTGACCTTGGGGTCAAAGTCATTGACCTTGAGGTCAAGGTCTGGCCCTTGGGGTCAAAGTCATTGCCTTTGGGTGTCACAGGTGATTCCCAACATTTTAATGAAGTAAAGGTTTAAGTAAAGGTCATTGCCCTTGAGATCAAGGTCATAGAATAAAGGATCATTGTGTTGTCATCAGTCTTTGATGGGTGTGCAAAGTTTTAAAAAAATCTGATCGCCCTAAGCTGGTCAAAATCGAGCTCAAAGGCGTTGATTACCAACAAATATATAGGTGAAGCTAATAAAAGCGTGTTAAAAAAGGAGGTTATGAGTTTGAACCGTATGTATGTATGTTTGTCCGCGATCATCTCGCATTTGGCTGAACCGAATTTGATGCAGTTTTCAGAACAGTATTATTAGTCACTATATGTATATACGTGACATAAAAAAATGTTGAAACAAAAATGTTTAAGTAAAAAGATAGAACTGACTTCAATGAAGCCGGAGCACTTCAAACCACCACCAAGCTAAGACTTTATTGAAGAGGTGCACTCACAACTATAAACTTAATATATTCCTACCGCTCACAATACAACTAAAGATAATATTTTACAACTTCCAAGCGCGAAATAGGTAGTAAGGTCGATTTTCTTGGTTTTTTTTGACAGTTGAAATATTCCGAAAGTTTCGGAATATTTCGGAATACTTCCGAAGTATTCGACGGGAATGATTCGGAATTTTTCCCGCCAGCATCTATAGTTGTGATGCTTCCTTGATAATTTATGTCTTCTCTCAAAGCTGTACGTAATTTAATCAATGTAGGTAATTCCTTCTTTACAACATAAAAACTGTGAATTTTTTGCCGTATAGCGCACAAATCAAATCCATCCAAGTCGAACTTTTTAGGATGCGGGCGACTCTTCCCTGGGGTGACGATAACTTTAGAAGTACTCGCCGCTGTTGCGCCTTCTTTTGTAACTCTCGTTACAGTTTTCTCTGAAACACCTGCAATAAAATGAATAATAAAAAAATAAATAAAATTCAAACAAAGATTATTTTCGTATTTAATTACATTATTGTTGAATATAACTTTACAAATTTTTGTTGTGTTGTGTTAATTCCTTTTCAAAGGAGAATGAGCAACTTACTATGGCACTTGGTTGCGCAACTTTTGACTCGGTATAGTAGTGAAAATTAGGCACAAAAAAGGGTTAGTGTCATACTTTAAAACAAGGTTAAATTCAAACTTAAATATTGTAGGGCTTTTGAAAAAAAAAAAATAACTTGTGTACCTGTTGAGGTTATGTAGGTTAGGTTATGTTACCAAGGAATCCGTTGCTTCTCTGATTTGGCATCTAGGGAGCGGGTGTGCTAATAAAAGAGAACAATTCACACAGCGCGACATGTTTTACGTCTAGAACAAATCACCGTGAACGTAAAAAAATGTTTTAACAATACACTTCGCAGCACACGCACAAAAAGAGTCGCATTGCTCGATGTAGGAGATAGATTTGGAGGAATCCTAAAACTCAACTCGACACGAATTTATATTTGTTAGCAGAGAAAAGCTAAAACCATTATTCTCGGCTTAACCGGCACGTTAGTTAACAAGGTAAACAGAAAATACCATTTTGTTTGACATTTTATCGAATAGTGTTGTGACCAAACAATAGATTACGGACGCGGAGTCATGACTATAGATTATATCTTAATTGTTTTATTTTTGCCTAGAAATTGCTTTTAAACGCAAGAAATAGTAACATAATTGAAGAATAAAGATAATGACAACTCTTAATACTTTTTAGTTGCGATTGTAGATTATTTTGTTGTTCCACGATTTATGTTAACGGTTAATCGATCGATTATAATTGAAAATAGAGTCGCTTCACTATTATGCAATAAATGACGTATTTATTGTATTAGATACTAATTAAAATGAAAATAGAAACCCCACAAATGATTTCAATGAATTTAGGTAAAACATCATTAAAAATAATATTATGAATTATACATTAACTCTAATAGCCATACGCGTCAAAAAGTGAAACTATTGGTGCCCAATTTCCTTTCCTTAATAAAAATCGTGCATTAAAAAAACAAATTACTTAATTCCAATCTGTAAATCAATCGGGAAAAAATCTGTATTGGCAGCCCCAAAATTTACCTGTCATGGCGGCGACTCTTTTGCGAACATTGCTGACGACAACATGGCCGATCTCCCCATCTGTCAAATTTAGTTCCACAATTGTCCGCGGGACTTCTTTCGTGAAATGGACTTTAAGGGACATGGGGTTTTAATTACCCAAGGAAATTGACCGTGCGTTCCGAATTACGATTACAGCGCTATGAGCGCTCACAGCGTCAACAGCCGGTCCGATTTAGTTTTCGTGCTCACAGCGATGATATCGATATTTCAATTCGGAACGACCTGTGATCGCGCTTACAGTGATTTGACGTAATTCTGAAAGCGGCAAATTCAAATTTATATTTTTGCCTTGAGAGTTCAATAATAATTATAATGTCCTGGCCTGGGTGTATTTGGTAAGTTTACCTTTTAGAGTTCTTTTCTATTTAAATCATAGAATTTCCTACAAGATATACAAGTTCCTTGATTTTCATGTATTACTAAGGTAATATGTGTACATTTATGTACGTTTATGAAAAAAAAACCTGTATTTTTTGTCTAGGTGGTGTACAATAAAGAATATTATAATATTAATAACAATCACAATCATAATATGGTTGACTCGAAAAGATTGCTACATCCTGAATGAAGGCGACGAAAGAATTTATATACGAGAACCTTTTTGATAATAATTGAATTCTAAGCAACCATTATTGAAGACAAAACCACGACAATTTATAGGTACTGATAATATAAGGGTCGTATGTTTTTTTCTCAAGAATAGTCTGTGTAGTAGAAGGACTTGGGGGAGGTCCAGCTGTGGAACAGTAAAAGATAGGATTTTTTTTGTTATAAGTTTGTTTATAGGAGATTGTTACTTCTTTAGGGATATAGCTACTGATGCCAACCAAAGTCTTAAAATAGAAAGTCCTAAAAAAGAATCATAATTTATAATATATGTATTTATGAAATGAATTTAACATAAGACGGAGGACCATAAAGCGCCTACGGTATTAAAATAGCAACAAATGCGTTCAGTGAGTAGTGCTCAGTTAAACATCAAAGGCTTTATTCCTGAACAGGGGTAATCTTTCAAATTATTTGACCGATTCTGAAAATTCAGTCACTAATATATTGCTTGGAGGAGGGAAGTTGCTCGCGTCCGTAGGATTTACCACCTTCTCCTAGATCCACCCTACACGTCTCCCCTGGGTGGTGCTAAACGAGCAACAACGCCGAGCAACGGGCGGCGGTTAACTAACCTGTCTCAAGGCCGCCACGGGCCAGGAGGAACTAAATACCCTCCAAAAAGAGTGAACATAGTACCTTGGGAAAGTGCTATGAAACTATTTCCCAAACCCCCTTTAATATGAAAATGTCCAATAAAGAGAGCGAGTATTTGTCCTGCGATCCGGCTAACACCCGGCGCCCCCCGGTATCCGGGCCGGTGGATGAGAAATTGGTTACCGAAGACTCCATGGAAGTAGGCGACCAGGCTTCCACGGTGGTGAATGCTACTGGCAGCAAAAAATTTGTCCAGCAAGCTTTCCATCCCAGCTTGTTTGTTTCTAGACCTAGATGCAACTCCCTAGGTAAAACACCTAGCAAAGAAACAGTTGAGGTCAGCAAGACAGCATCTGCACACAGAGACCAAACTGAACCCACAATGTCTAATGTCTCCAATACGTCCTGTCCTCCAGAATGGCAGAGAGTGCCCACTACTAGAAGTAACAAGCGCAAAAAACTCTCACAATCACCATCACCTGAGGCGATCAAAACTTCCAACACATACAGTGGACTACAAATAGATCTCACGGAAGAAGAAAATGAACCCAAACAAAAACCTCCAAGTAAACCCCCACCAATAATTTTATATGGCGTTGAGGATGTTAACAAATTAACAGAGCTCCTCAATACTGCTGCCAGTGAAGGAGATTACATCTTCAAAATTATTAATCGAAATCAATTGAGAATAAACTGTTAAGAAATGGAAGCATACAAGAAAATTATAACTCTTGTCCGAGAAAAAGGTCTCATCGGACACACCTTCAATAGAAAGGACCAAAGATGTTACCGCTTTGTAATCAAGAATCTACATCACTCAACGCCGCATAGTGCCATAATAGAGGAAATAGAAAAACTGAAAACAAAGTATTTGGAGAAATAATAAATGTAAAGTTTGGACCAGAAAAAAAGCCAACTTCTACATTTTTTGTCAATCTAGTGCCCCACCAGAATAACAGTTCAGTTAAAAATATAAAATCGATACATCATCAAACAGTTTTTATAGAAGAGCCTAAGAGAAAAACCTCGATTCCACAATGCCAACGGTGTCAACAATACGGGAACTCGAAAAATTATTGCATGATGCCCTATCGCTGTGTGAAATGTGCAGAAGCTCACAAAACTTCCGAGTGCACAAAGAAAAATCGTAACACACCGGCAAAGTGCGCACTATGTGAAGGTTCACACCCGGCTAACTATAAGGGTTGCGCTGTTTACAAAGAAATCCTAAATAGAAAAACTAGTCATAGACTTCCTTCTCATATATTGTTTAAAGACCAACCTAAAATCTCATCCAAAAAAGAAGACAGACCACAACCCGAGAACAAACGTCAAAATGATTACCCTAAAAATAAAGACAAACCAACGTATGCCGATATCACAAAAAATGAACCCAAATTAGAATTACTACTCGCACAACAGACTGTAAAGTTAGATAAATTGATAGACCAGATGTCAGCAATGATGAATCTACTCACAACAATCATCAGTAAACTTGTACGATAAAATGGCCACACTTAGAGTTGCAACCTGGAACGTTAATGGTTTGATCAAACATAGCATGACGTAGAAATACTCCTGGCACAACATGACATTGATGTACTTTTAGTTTCAGAGTCACACCTTACATCCAACCATATTTTTAATTTGAAAAACTATTGCGTTTACTCAACCTTTCACCCAGATGGAACAGCACATGCAGGGACGGCAGTTATCACCAAAAAGCACATCAAACATGACGTTTTGGAGGAATATAAAACAGACTACATACAAGCCACCTCAGTAATGGTTCAGAATAAGCAGTGTTCACTCACCCTAACTGCTATATATTGTTCTCCAAAACATAACATAAAGGAAGACAGTTTTACAACCTTCCTCAGAACTCTTGGGCAAAGATTTATATGTGGTGGAGATTGGAACGCCAAGAATGCTTTCTGGGGCTCTCGACTGACATTACCACGAGGAAGAGAACTGAAAAAGAGTCTTGATATAAACAAAATACATGTCCTGAGTTCGGGTGAACCCTCATATTGGCCCGCAGATTCCAATAAGATACCTGACCTATTGGACTTCTTTGTGTATGGGGGACTGTCGAACTTGTACCTTAAAGTTGAAAGTTGCCTAGATAGTAGTTCAGACCATACCCCCCTCATAGCCACTATAAGCACTACTTTAATAGAAAGACAGCAGAAAGAAAAGCTCTATAATAAAAAAACTGATTGGGTTGTCTTCAGGGAATACCTGGAAGTTAACATGAACCTAAAAGTACCACTAAAAACAAACGAGGACATCGACGAAGCTGCAATGTACGTAACAAACCTTATCCAGACAGCAGCATGGAAATGCACACCAATTCCTACCAAACCAAGACGTATTAATATCACTAAAGAGATAAAAAGTAAGGTGCTAGAAAAAAGAAGACTTCGCAGAGTATGGCATAATAGTCGTCATCCTTCTGACAGACGAGATTTCAATAGAGCAGCCGCTGATCTGAAGCAATATTTGAAGAATATCGAAAATGAGACCTTAAAGAATAAGCTGGAAAATCTGGACGCTACAGCAAAAAACGAATATTCGCTTTGGAACACAGTTAAAAACAGCAAAACTGCGCCACAAACCGCACACCATCCTCTAAAGCTGGAAAACAACAACTGGGCTAAAAACGACGAAGAAAAAGCTGAAGCCTTTGGATCTTTCTTGGCAAAAGTATTTACCCCCAACACAGGTTGTGTGGCAACCGACTGTGAGGTTCAAAACTATTTAGGAACAGACATCCAACTTAGTCCACCTCTACAGTGCTGCTCTCCTCGCGAAGTTTGGAAAATAGTGAAAGGACTAGAGCTAAATAAAGCGCCAGGATACTGCTTGATAACTGCTGAAATTCTGAGGCAACTTCCTAAAAAGGCCATAGTCTTCATAACGCAGCTCTTCAATGGAATTCTAAGGACTGGACATTTCCCAAGCATATGGAAAGTTTCGGAAATCATTATGATTCCAAAGCCAGGAAAACCACATCACCTTGTGTCATCATACAGGCCAATAAGTCTTCTGCCTGTCATGTCAAAGCTATTTGAGAAAGTCGCTGCTCGTAGGCTCAACGAAATACTTAAAAATGCCGAAATTATCCCACAACACCAGTTCGGATTCAGAATAGGGCACTCAACGGTGGAGCAGGTACACAGTGGTAAATAAGATCCGAGAGGCATTAGAGCGTAAAGAGTACTGCTCAGCTGTATTCCTGGACGTACAACAAGCGTTTGACAAGGTCTGGCACGAGGGTTTATTGTAGAAAATTAAGAAACAACTTCCTCATAACCTGTACGTACTATTAAAGTCATACTTAGAAGACAGAATCTTTCGCGTAAAAGTTAATGACTCGTACTCTAAATTTTACGATATAAAAGCTGGCGTACCTCAGGGTTCCGTATTAGGTCCTCTGCTCTACCTTATATACACAGCAGACTTACCAACAACAAAAGAAGTTCTTTGTGCCACCTTCGCTGATGATACAGCTGCTCTGTGCAATGACAGGAACCCCCATGTTGCGTCACGTAAGCTGCAAGTACAGCTCGACAAAATCAACAAGTGGATGTCAGAGTGGAAAATAAAAGCGAGCGCAAATAAATCGACTCACGTAACATTCACGCTAAGAAAGGATGATTGCGCACCTGTTAAACTTGGAGAAGATACACTTCCACATGGAGTAACGGCTAAGTACCTCGGCATACATCTTGACAGGAAACAAACATGGAGACACCACATAGAAAAAAAGCGTGATGAGCTAAACATCACACTTCGAAAAATGAACTGGCTCTTAGCAAGAACATCACATGTATCACTTGAAAACAAAATTCTTATATACAAAGCAGTTCTGAAGCCTGTCTGGGCATATGGGGTTGAACTGTGGGGCTCAGCAAAGAACTCAAATGTGGAAATTCTTCAGCGATTCCAGAATAAAGCTCTCAGAATAATATCAAATGCTCCATGGTTTATCAAAACTTCTGAACTATATGAGCATCTACAAATTGGAACCATAAGGGAGGAAATAGAACACAGAGCAAAGTCATACAAAGATCGACTGTTGATACATAGCAACACTCTAGCCACAGTTCTGAGTGAACCAGCAACACACAAAAGGCTAAAACGCCACCAAATTTGGGACTCTGTTAAATAGAGCAGAGTGATAATTATAATGAGAAGGCAGAATCTTCACTGGAAGAATGAACCTTTGCATCAATGGATTCCCAGAAACAATCTGCTAATGGTTATCCAACCGATTGCAAGATTTAAATTTATAAAAAAAAAAAAAATATATTGCTGCTATAAACTTTAAGTGATTTTACTCAATACATTAATTGCATTCTACACGTATGTATTCTTACCATGTATGTAAACTTATGATTAGATCATATGGACCCTTGTCGGGCACAACAAGTTACGGACAGACAGACAGACAAACAGACGGACGGACAGACAGACTGACGCACAGACAGAAACAAAGCTTTCAATTATAATAATGATGATTTTCATATCATCATCATCTTCCTGTCCTTGTCTCGTGTTATTTAGGGTTGGCGCAACATTTTTTCCTTCCTTTGTGTTCTGCTACCCATCACGCTGTCATTAACTCCCATTTTTTTCATAGCACCTACACAATCCATCTATATTTCTTTGGCCTCTTTCTCCCTCCATCCACATGTATACTCAACTCTTTTAATTAAAGGCAAGATACCCATTATCGAATTTTCATATCATGAAGTAGGTACTAATTTCACATAGTCGAAGCTGCGTGCAGAAGCTAGTCAAAAATAAAACAATACTCGAAAATGGAGCTAGTTTATTATCATATTAAATGACTCACAAATCAATGTTATTTAACTAAATAGCTATTGTTCAATAAATTCTATCTTCAGTACAAAATAATTGTGCAACAAGTGAAAATAATTGTTTAGAAGAAAGCGGCTGCAGTAATCTACTGAATATTCCACAACAGAAATCAGAAACGTTTATTTCAAATAGTTACATAAATCTTGGTTACATTTTTCTTGCCGCTTCTAATGTGTGAGTACAACGTAGATAAGTAATAATAACAATTAAAAAAAAAACGAATGAAAAAAATAGAAATTGAATTAAGCCACTGGCAGCTAAAAACCACGCCATCTAGACCCAAACCAAGCAGAAACTGTGTTATAAGCACTAGACAACTAATAAACCTACTTATATATTTCTAAATACAAACATGTTATAGATAAATTACACCCAGTCACAGAACAATTGATTGTGATCATCACTCAAACATCTGTCTTGGGTGGGAATTGAACCCACGACCTCCGACATAGCAGTCAAGGCCACTAACCGCTATGCCAAAAGATCAGTCAATTGTCAAAAGTAAAAGTTCGCCATCCAAGGTTTGACTCTCACAGTTTCTCATTCATTTGGATCAATTCGCTCCTCCCACCGAATAATATCGTAATGTGATAAAACGATACTTTGCGTTTTATTGCATATTCATCATGTAGGCACTCTCTTACACTTTGTCAATTTTTTTCACATTTTTCCCATGAATACATTACAAACTAATACTTTTATAAAAACCATAGCCCTAATACTCCGTTACCGATTTTTTGTACTTATTTACGTGAATAACATCGCTACTAGTGATTACGGATAGCACTGCAAATAAGTATTTCAATATGTTACGATAACGATATTATTCTAGTAAGAACGGCAAACTCGTTTTATAGTAAAGTATTCTAACAATACTATTCCTGTAGAGATTTTTATTTGAAAAATATGGAAATGCTTGGTTACTGTGTTAATGATATAAAAAAACATAGCAATTACTTTTGCAATAGTTTACCGAGGCGATATCTACACTCAATCTACGGTTGCTGTATTATCATTACACATTACTTTCTTTTTTTCAAATGATAAAGAAAGGGATAGAATAATACCGAGTCCGTGGCACGTGCTGTCTAGTCACCGTGTTTGATACAAACTACTACGTGGCTACTGATACAAACACTGAAGTAGTTTTAGTAGTATCTAGTAATAAAAAAAATACTAGGAAAAGATGTTGCAATGAGCAAGAATGGTGTGACAACAAAAACAAGAGACTCATAAATAGCGGTAAATCTTAGGAAGGTGCACGTTCAAAAAAACGATATGCTGCTAAGACCATTGGTCCTTTATGCTCATGCAAAAAACGCTGTGGCATAATACTTTCTATGGAACAACGCCAGGAGACATTTGACACTTTTTATAGACTGAAAGATCGTGAACTCCAATGGCATGAGACACGTTCAAGCACAACCTGTAAAACGTATGACCTCAGAAAGAAAAAATAACAGGACACAAAAACTTTAATATTAATTCAAGCAGGACCAGACTTTTATTCAAGTTTGTAAAGTATTTTTTTTGAGTAGTCTGCGAATTTCAGAACAGGTAGTTTTTACAGCTCTAGAGAAAATTAGGCAGGACGAGAGCTTAATATACAACATAGGAACTCATTATAATAGACCTCATAAGATGTCCGAAGTTACAAGAAAGAGTATAATGACACATATTAAACTATTTCCATCTATTGAATCTCAATATACAAGCAAAAGATCCAAGCGCCAATATTTATCTGAAGAACTAAACATTTCCAAAATGTATCGACGATTGTGTGATAATTACTCATTTTTTATACCCAAGAAAGATTTATGTGAAACATGCTCTTTGTATGAACAAGCTAACGACATAAATAAATCTTTATTGGAAGAAAAATATCAACAGCATTTACTACGAAAGACTACGGTACAACAAAAAGGTACGTCAAATAAAAGAAGAAGAAAAAGCGACAGCAGATAAGGATGCTACGACAGTAGTTATTTTTGATTTAGAGAAAGTGCTTAATGTGCCTCAATCAGAAGTGGTAATTTTTCATTACAAAAGAAAATACCCAATTTATCCTCGTAATTTTACTGTCTACAAGGTGCAGTTTTAAAACTGCACAATAGGTATTTCAGGAGGTTGTAATAAAACTCATAAATAATCATGTAAAAAAACGATACCTGGTCAATAATCAGTAATACTTGTTATTTAATTTTTTAATTACACTAAACTAAATCGATTGATCGATGGCCGCGGGGGCGTGGCTAGGGTGTGGCGTGCGGGATGATGATTGGATGATACATTATTTATGAAACTATCGTTGCGAGTTAGTGTGTGAAAACGCCCTTTATTGTTCCGTGTTTGTGTGTGTGAAAAAAAGCGCGGTTATAAAAAAAAAAAAAATTACCTACTTATTTTACTATTGATTCGGGTCGAGAATCACTAACATAATTACCTCCTGAAATATTTTGCAGCTTCAAAACGACACCTTGTATAATGCTTTGAATAAATATGGACACAGTTATGTGTGGCACTTTTCTATAGCTAAAAGAAGCTCTATTGAAATAAGGAGCTACTTACTAAAGTTCATAAATATGGAAGGATATCGAGGAATCAAATGCATATCATTTTATTCGGATGGTTGCGCGGGCCAGAATAAAAACCGTTATGTCTTTACTTAGATGCCGTAAAAAAGGTTTTATAGAAACTATTACCCACCGTTTTTTGAAACCGATCAAAGTCAAAACCACGGAACAGTAAAAACAGTGGAAGTAGCTTGAGAAAATGTTTGTTCCAGAACCGGTGTCGCCAAACTCATACATTTACGATTTACTCTTACTGCAAACCTAAAAATTTGATTGGCTGAAAACAAAAACCGGGCGTAGACGAAATGCAAAAAAAAATTTATACGAAATGCAACTTTAATTTCTAAAGTTTAAGATCAAATTGACAAAAACAAGAAAGAAATACATCTTTAACTACCAAGTACTGCCACTCGTCGCTAGATGGCATTGTTCAGTATTTAATATTCAGTATGAACTGTAACAACGTAAAAATAAGATTGGTATTTGAATGGCGTATCACTGACGCGAATGCGCTCGCTGTAGTGTTGGGATTTTAACCGATTAAATAATCAAAATGGATAAATACTCAATAAATACTCGTTTTTACCAGAGTATTTATCCAAATCATGGGTAAATACTCTCTGCCAAATAGACCAAACTGAATTGCGTTATTTAGCTTAAATCTTGTTATTTTACCAACAAAAGGATTGAAATACTAAAAATTCGGAAAATATAGATTCGTATGGTGCTCCATAAATCACATTTTTAATAACATAAAACCCATTATGTTTCATCTTGAATATTTACGTCAAGCAATTATCAAAGTTAGAATTAGTTTATTGATTTGTTACAATTTTTATTAAATTACAATACAAGACTAACAACAAATTTTTCTTTACCGTACATTCGCATGACTTTTAAAATTTCTTTCCAGAGATATTCACAAGTGTGGCGATTCTGTTCTGTATTTATACTCTCAAAAAAGAATGGTTCTGATTTTAAAATGATAAAATTAATAATACCTTCATTTTTAGGGTTCCCTACCTCAAAAAGAAAAAAACGGAACCCTTATAGGAACACTTTGTTATCCGTCCGTTCGTCCGTTTGTCTGTCTGTCAAGACTAGCGTTGAAAAAAGCAGGGAAAATTCCCGTTTCTTTCCAATACTGTTGTTTTATTCAATGTAGCATTCGAAACTTTCAAGATATTATAAAGTATAAATTACATGTATTTTTCCAATAAAACCGAAAAAAAAACGGAAAATATGGAAAGAACCGAAAACTTCATGTTTGATTTTTTCAAATGCGTACTTATTTTTTAATTAATTCATTAAACCCCAAGCGAACGCCGGTGTTCGCGCATCTATTGTCTTTCTATTGTGTCTGTAATTTCCACGATTGCAAGGTTAGCCTTTCAGTTTAATGAATTAATATAAACTAGCGCTATATATACTACCTGATGGGACGCAGTGAGGCGCATTAGTTTGCTGGACAGTCCAACAGAGGACATCGGTCACTATAGCGAGAGAGAGGCTCATGTCCAACAGTGGGCATTAATCATTGTAAAATGGTGACACTTGGGGAAGGTTTATGTCCGACAGTGGGCATAGGTCATTATAGCGAGGTGGAGGCCTATTTCCAACAGTAGGCATCTATTATTACAGCACCTAGGTGGCGACACTTTTTTTTATGGTTGGAAAAAATAATCCAATGACATCCCCCGCTCTTGAGTGGAGTGGGAGATAGTATCAGACTCTTACTGACTAAACGACCCACCCCTTTCCTTCTAGCCTTCATACCGGGGCTCGAGCTATCTTTCGAAACTAACCCTGGCCCCTATAGGCTTCGACCCAGCTGGGTCCCTGCTGTTGCCGACAACTCCTTGAGGCGCGCGGGAACAGTGTGCGCCGTTGACGACTTGGGCTTGGTCCAAACAGTTACCGGACGGCCGGACAGCGAGCTACCCATTGCTCACTGTCCGCAAGCCCGCGCCTACGGCGGCCAGAAATCGAGATCGGAATCCGGGTGCCGGCGGCAGCGGCGAGTGCGCCGATGCCTGATGCGGTCGGCCTCCTCCTTTGCGAGCATTACTGCTCCGCAGAAGTCGGCGATCGCCTGCCACTCCTCCTCGCTCCGCACCATGGCCTCAACCAAGGCCCGGCGCGAGAGGTTTCCGCCACCGATCGCCCCAACGAGGGCACGGCGATGCTCCGCCCAAGCAGGGCACACCTCGACTGTATGCTCCACCGTGTCCTCCGGGCGTTCTGCACAGTGGCGACACCTGGGCGTCACTTCCGCTCGTATCCGGAACAGGTACCTCCCGAACGTGCCATGTCCGGTGAGGATCTGTGTCATGCGGAAGGTAAGGACGCCGTGAGGTCTTTCCAGCCACGCCTCAAAGAGGGGACTTACCGAGGTGGCGACACTTGGGGGAGGCTTATGTCCATCTGTGGGCATAGATCATTATAGTGAGGGAAACTTAAATCCAACAGTGGTCATAGTTCATTAGAGCGGGGGGAGACTTATGTCCAACAGTGGGCATCAGTCATTATAGCGCCTTATTTTTTTTGTATTTCGCCCACTACAATATATTTTTCAATTTCAATAAAACTTGTTTTTACAATTTTTCATGAAATTAACCGAAACAATTAATAAAACCTTCAAAAGATTTCTTTTTTGTTCCCACACGATTTTTTCCGCAAAATTTCAATGCATTATGTGAAACGGGAACGGGAAAAAAACACAATTTGTTCTTTCATGGAAAAAAAAAATTGTTTTTTCCGGCATTTTCAACGCTTGTCAAGACCCTTTATCTCGAGAATGCGTCGAGGTATCGAGTTGATATAAAACCATATACTCAGGTCTTTGGTCACTGTGAAAAAATCAAACTTCTAAGTTAACGAATAAAAAAGATACGACCGTTTGTCGTAAAAAAACGCATGTTTTGATACTCTCAAAGATCGAAATTGATAAGGTACTTTCCGTTGTCCCAGAATCCTGAAATTTGGCACAAAGCAAGGTCTTATATCACAGGTATAAGAATAAATCTGAAAACAGTAAATTTGTTATTACCTACGTTACAAAAAAAATAGTGTTTCCAAACACGTTAATTTTTGGTCTTCTCATGATACCTAAAACAACAAAATATTAAGTTAACACAGGAAGACGAGTTCATATGACATAGTATTCTATCTATGTTCAAAGTTACAAGTTTTTAGCTTATTGGGACGCTACAGGTACGTTCTGTAATTGGTAAAAGTTATTAAAAATGTTATGTAATAAAAATAGGTAACTAATCTTGTTAACATTGGTATGAGCTTAAGTACCCAAGTAACCATTTGGATTAGCACAAATTAATAAAAATAGTAAACTTACCTTGAGACGTTACAACACAACATCTAAAATAATAGCACACGTGTGCGTGTAACTGGGCACTGAACGGGACAGACACTATAGGTATAGGGTATGGGGGTGGAAGGTAAGATAAGCAAAACAAAAGAGACGGGACAAAAGGAAACCAGGGTAGCGCGTATTGAGAATATCATTGACGTCAGAACTAATAAATTGAAGGTAATGTAGTGATTTCGAAAGTTTCAATGAAGTATTAACTAAGTACTCCTTTTTTGAAATCTTTAAAGATAAAAACAATAGTCATTAATCCATAGAATAACCATTCAATTTGCCAAAAAACAAACATCATTTCATTTTGAGTAAATATCCATCATTTTGAGTAAATATCCAATAAAAATGGTTAAAAATGAGTATTTAATCATTTTGGATAAATACTCGAGTATTTATTCTCCGGGTATTTATCCGCCGCCCATCTCTAGCTCGCTGCTACTCAGATAGGGAAGTCACCTTATTCGATCGAAATATGTATCGATTGTATGAAAACGTATTTAAAACATATCATGCAAAAAAAAATTGTATGCGATAGTGTGATAGTATTAAAATTATGAAATTAATATAATTAAAGGCAATTTTTAAACGTAGTAAAAAGGGTATTTATTTTCATAGTACATCAATTAACATCATCTCAGCTGAAATCATCGTCATCGCCCACTGCTAAACATAAGAATATTAAGTATAATTCAAACACCCTATGTTGTTCCTAACTCTTTAACTAAATTTATTTAAAATACATCACAAATATCATACCACAATTTTTTATTTTATTATATTTATTAATTTAATAATTATCTGTATTATATTACTTACAAAAACTATTAAACTATAATATGTATTTTAAAAAGGCAATGTAATACATATTATACATTTCGATTGATTTTATCGATAAAGTCACGCACTATTTGGATAGCGTCAAAAGTATAGGTAGACTAACGAATATTCCAGAAAAGCTAATAACCGAGAAAAGAAAATCAACTTTGTTGTGATGTAACTAAGGACTAGTTTTGTTTGTATATCCTGCGCAATGTTTCATGTAATTTTATTTTTTCATTTTATTAAAATAAATCCGAAAATAATACTTTTCGGTGGTATGATATACCTCAATGAGTTAGATCTTTAGTCTAACTATGGTTTTTAAAGTACAGTATGGGACAATAAGGCATTTTAATATTATTTTTCGTTAATTATTATGTTGCGCAGTCTAGTTAAAGAATGAGAGCGCTTGAACAGCTAGTGTGCAACGCGTTTCTTAGTAGCGGCGACCACGGAACAGTAAAAACAGTGGAAGTAGCTTGAGAAAATGTTTGTTCCAGAACCGGTGTCGCCAAACTCATACATTTACAATTTACTCTTACTGCAAACCTAAAAATATGATTGGCTGAAAACAAAAACAGGGCGTAGACGAAATGCAAAAAAAAAATTATACGAAATGCAACTTTAATTTCAAAAGACTATAAATCAAATTGACAAAAACAAGAAAGAAATACATCTTTGACTACCAAGTACTGCCACTCGTCGCTAGATGGCATTGTTCAGTATATAATATTCAGTATGAACTGTAAGGTCGTAAAAATAAGATTGGTATTTGAATGGCGTATCACTGACGCAAATGCGCTCGCTGCTACTCAGATAGGGAAGTGACCTTATTCGATCGAAATATGTATCGATTGTATGAAAACGTATTTAAAACATATCATGCAAAAAAAAATTGTATGCGATAGTGTGATAGTATTAAAATTATGAAATTAATTTGATTAAAGGCAATTTTTAAACGTAGTAAAAAGGGTATTTATTTGCATAGTACATCAATTATCATCATCTCAGTTGAAATCATCGTCATCGCCCACTGCTAAACATAAGAATATTAAGTATAATTCAAACGCCCTATGTTGTTCCTAACTCTTTAACTAAATTTATTTAAAATACATCACAAATATCATACCACAATTTTTATTTTATTAAATTTATTAATTTAATAATTATCTGTATTATATTACTTACAAAAACTATTAAACTATAATATAAATTTTAAAAAGGCAATGTAATACATTATACATATCGATTGATTTTATCGATAAAGTCACGCACTATTTGGATAGCGTCAAAAGTATAGGTAGACTAACGAATATTCCAGAAAAGCTAATAACCGAGAAAAGAAAATCAACTTTATAGTGATGTCACTAAGAACTAGTTTTGTTTGTATATCCTGCGCAATGGTTCACGTAATTTTATTTTTTCATTTTATTAAAATAAATCCGAAAATAATACTTTTCGGTGGTATGATACACCTCCATGAGTTAGATTTTTAGTCAGACTATGGTTTTTAAAGTACAGTATGGGACAATAAGGCATTTTAATATTATTTTTCTTTAATTATTATGTTGCGCAGTCTAGTTAGAGAATGAGAGCGCTTGAACAGCAAGTGCGCAACGCGATTCTTACTAGCGGCGACAGTGCCACGCCTACTTACTTCTTCCACTGTTTTTACTGTTCCGTGGCGGCGACAGTGCCACGCCTACTTACTTCTTCCACTGTTTTTACTGTTCCGTGGTCAAAACGAAGGTGACAGTATGCATTCGTTGATTAAACGAGCTATGAAATATAAGGTTTTGTATACATTTGACCAAGTATATGGTGTTATAATGAATGCCAAAATTACTGGAGATAAATATAATTTAATAGAAATGGAACAAACTGATTTTTAAAATATTAAAGAGCTCATCGCTGGTAAAAACTGGACTACCAGATACTCAAGGCAATAAAATCGCATAGACTAAAATCGTACAAGTAAAGGTCTCAAATTCCAATCCCAATATAGTTCAATTATGATGATCAATACCTTGAGTTAAACACGGAAAGTTGTATCAATAGATCAAGAAGAGGCAAACAGAATAGAACAGGTAATGTTGAAGTGACCGGTCTAAAGCCAGCATACTCTGAACCAATTGCTGCCAGCCAAGCTCTGCTAGCAGATTTACTTAACTTATGCAGAACTGAAGCCATACCTGCTCACTATTATTCGTTTTATAGCTAGAATTATAAAACGAAGCTGTAATGAAAACCCACAACCAGCTTCGGAATTTGATGGTGATGATGATAATGACGAAAACCTATTATGTTACTGAGAGGTTTATGACAGATCTAATCTAAGTTTAAATCTTGATTTTTTTTTTCAAAACATATGATTATATTTTTTCATTTTATTAATAAACAGTTTTCTTTTATAATAAACCCATAGTTTAGTTGAAAGTTATATTTCTAATAATGATATTACTTAATAGGCAATTGAAGAATAAAATAGTATTAAAACAATAATTTAATACATAATACGTATTATATCGGCGAAAAACCCAGTTACAGTCTATTACCGTTTATGTTTGGATGTCTTTGTTTAACGAATAACATTGTAGTATACTATTATTGTGCACGCTGTCCTTTTGTTTTTACGCGAATAACATCGTTATGCTTGTTTGCAAAATAATGTTTTTCTAGCGTATTCAGTAAAATATATTTCCTTTAATAACTTGGTTCTAATAAAATAAAAAATAAATAAGTTTATTTAGAATGATTCTATAAAAAAATAACTTTCATTTGATGTATAAATCATTCTCTTAGGTTGGACAATTTTTACAATAATCATAAAAAGACAATGTTTTATTTTTCTTGTAAAATTTGAATTTATCGATAACGATATTATTCGGTGGGAGGAGCGAATTTAAAAAAAAAATCAGTAACTGATTATGGACATAATACTACGTTCTTTTTTATATGCAATTCATTGGTTTCTTATTTATGCTATATCTTCCAGTATGTTTTATGCCTATTAGATGCAAAATTTTGATCGGGCTCTTCATGTAAAGTAAGCAGTAGTTGAATACAAGAATCAGTTCATATGAATAGTGTATCGGTTTTGGAGTTTCCTGTAAAGAAAAGGACTCATATTATAAAATGTAAATATGTATTTTCAAAAGATACTTTTTCTCTTTCCAAGGGGACGGCTTAACCCTACCTTTTTTCTTCCAAAATTTTCTCACGAATAGTTTGTTAGCTGCATGGCCATAATAGTAGAATAGACAAGAGCATTATACAACTGAACTATTCATATTAGATTCTGATATGTATCTAAACAGTCACTAAGTACATGAATTTTTTTGTGAAGTGTAATAATATGTATGCTCTCTTATATTGTTAAGTATGCACATTCCTTTATACTTAATATGCAGAATTAGCATTATACCTCATAAGCCACATACAGTGGCGTGCCTGATGCCTTTACAGCGGGCAAGCCAAGGAATCTTGACCTAACTACTACTTACCTATTAAAAAAAAATCTCGTGCTACCACGTGTCATCAGTGCAGTAATGCTGATTTTTCTGAATTGCTACACTACTATTAACAAATATAAGGTTAATAGTAAGTAATAAATAATGATAACAAAAGCTTCACCACAACAACTTTATCATCATACCAATAATCGTGAAGTTTGAATACATGAATAGAAAAAAAAAACCGGCCAAGTGCGAGTCGGACTCGCCCATGAAGGGTTCCGTAGCAGCAAGTAACATAATATAAAAGTTCTTGTAATGTGTTGTAACTTTGATCGATGTTTTAACAATAGTGTATTTTTTTCGATTTATGACGCATTAAAAAAAACTACTTACTAGATTTCGTTCAAACCAATTTTCGTTGGCAGTTTTTATAGTAATGTACATCATATATTTTTTTTAGTTTTATCATTCTCTTATTTTAGAAGTTAGAGGGGGGGGACACACATTTTACCACTTTGGAAGTGTCTCTCGCGCAAACTATTCAGTTTAGAAAACAATGATATTAGAAACCTCAGTATCATTTTTAAAGACCTATCCATAGATACCCCACACGTATGGGTTTGATGAAAAAAAAATTTTTGAGTTTCAGTTCTAAGTATGGGGACCCCCAAAATTTATTGCTTTTTTTCTATTTTTGTGTGAAAATCTTAATGCGGTTCACAGAATACATCTACTTACAAAGTTTCAACAGTATAGCGGTGACGGACGGACGGACGGACGGACGGACGGACGGACGGACGGACGGACGGACGGACGGACGGACGGACGGACGGACGGACGGACGGACGGACGGACGGACGGACGGACGGACGGACGGACGGACGGACGGACGGACGGACGGACGGACGGACGGACGGACGGACGGACGGACGGACGGACGGACGGACGGACGGACGGACGGACGGACGGACGGACGGACGGACGGACGGACGGACGGACGGACGGACGGACGGACGGACGGACGGACGGACGGACGGACGGACGGACGGACGGACGGACGGACGGACGGACGGACGGACGGACGGACGGACGGACGGACGGACGGACGGACGGACGGACGGACGGACGGACGGACGGACGGACGGACGGACGGACGGACGGACGGACGGACGGACGGACGGACGGACGGACGGACGGACGGACGGACGGACGGACGGACGGACGGACGGACGGACGGACGGACGGACGGACGGACGGACGGACGGACGGACGGACGGACGGACGGACGGACGGACGGACGGACGGACGGACGGACGGACGGACGGACGGACGGACGGACGGACGGACGGACGGACGGACGGACGGACGGACGGACGGACGGACGGACGGACGGACGGACAGACAGACAGACAGACAGACAGACAGACAGACAGACAGACAGACAGACAGACAGACAGACAGACAGACAGACAGACAGACAGACAGACAGACAGACAGACAGACAGACAGACAGACAGACAGACAGACAGACAGACAGACAGACAGACAGACAGACAGACAGACAGACAGACAGACAGACAGACAGACAGACAGACAGACAGACAGACAGACAGACAGACAGACAGACAGACAGACAGACAGACAGACAGACAGACAGACAGACAGACAGACAGACAGACAGACAGACAGACAGACAGACAGACAGACAGACAGACAGACAGACAGACAGACAGACAGACAGACAGACAGACAGACAGACAGACAGACAGACAGACAGACAGACAGACAGACAGACAGACAGACAGACAGACAGACAGACAGACAGACAGACAGACAGACAGACAGACAGACAGACAGACAGACAGACAGACAGACAGACAGACAGACAGACAGACAGACAGACAGACAGACATGACGAATCTATAAGGGTTCCGTTTTTTGCCATTTGGCTACGGAACCCTAAAAATGGTACGCTGTTTGTATCCTTAATCACCAGGTGGCGCTTTTAGTTCCATAAAACTCGTATAGGTGGCGTTAGTATTATTTTATTTACTTGTTATTATTAAAATAAGAATTTGATCAAAGACCTGTTTAATTATAACCATTTATTAAGTTAAATACATAATCGTTTTTACAAATTTTTATGTGAATGATTAGATCAAGATAGTGAAGAAAAAAATAAATCCGCTTAACGAGACATACCTATTTTATGTTTTTCTTCTTTTTAAATAATATTGAAATGCCTGTTGTTTGACTAGGTCATTCTTATCAAATTTTGATAATTTTCCGTTTAAAATTCTATTAACTCCCTTGTAGGGTTCACCCCTACCATATAGTTTATTTATGTTTATAATAAACTCACACAACACACCACAAATAAAACACAACATTAACACAGTCACAGTAATATTATCGTGTACGTTTATCAATAACACTACACTACATTCACGGCATTCATAATGTTTAGCATTATGCTGTCGGATGGTGTCGGTCGCCCCAGCGCGCGGGTCTTCGCCTACCGCCTGCGCCCGCGCATCTTACTAACCGTGATTTGCAATATTAATTGTTGCGCGAACTATTGTTGTTAATGTGTACTATTGTTTCGTGACTGTTTATTGTGTGTCTCTTCTGTCTACTCTGTGCTCTCCTTCTGTGTTGTGTTTTAAGTTCTGTGTGACCGGTGGTCGAGTAAACCGTGAGTACTTTCTGAGTGACTTTTATTTCCACGCACCCGCACTCACCGCTACACACATAAACTTTACCAAACTGGTGACCCCGTAACGAGCACAAAAAAAAAATCATGAGTGACAGCGAGAGCGAGCACACCGCGTCATCACAGCCTGACCATCACGTAGCGCACCGCACGCGCAAGGCCAGACGCCCCTCGGGTCCAAAGGTCGAGCCGGCCGAGGTATACCGCGTCGCCTTACGCCTACCCCCATTTTGGCCCGAGGAGCCTGAAATTTGGTTTGCGCAGATAGAGGCGCAATTTGAAAACGCCGGGGTGACGAACGACGTCACCAAATATAATTATGTCGTCGGACATCTCGACCACCAGCAGTCCAAGGAGGTGAAGGACATAATCATGTCTCCACCCGCCAGCAACAGGTACGAGAAGCTGAAGACAGAGTTGGTGCGGAGGCTCTCTGCCTCCCAGGAGCGGAAGGTGAAGCAGCTGCTGATGCATGAGGAGCTGGGTGACAGGAAGCCGTCGCAGTTCCTCCGCCACCTGCAGGGTCTAGCAGGACCTACGGTGCCCGAGGACTTCGTGCGCACCATCTGGTGCAGCCGACTCCCCACCAGCATCCAGCCCCTCCTGGCATCGCAGCCCCACAGCGCCCTGGGCGCGCTAGCCGAGCTGGCAGACCGCGTCCAGGACATCGTCGCGCCAGCAAGCCACGTCGCAGCAGTCAGCCACGTCGCAGCAGCCTCGGCAGCAGGGCCCTCAAGCAGCGAGATGGCTGCCGAGATCGCCGAACTGAAGCGGGCAGTGAAAAATTTGACGCTGCAGCTGCGTGACAGCCGTTCGCGCAACCGCTCCCACAGTCGTGGTCGAGACGTGCGACGGCGCTCACGTCACCGGTCCTCCACCCGCTCGGACTCCAGCTACCGGTAGCACCCCGTGTGTTGGTATCACTCCATGCACGGGGAGAAGGCAAAGCGGTGCATCAAGCCCTGCGACTACCGGCAGGGAAACGCCGCGGGCAGTCGGTAGTGGCGACAAGCGATTGCCCTCCCTCAACTGGTCGCCTGTTCGTCACGGATCGGAGCACGAAGACGCAGTTCCTTGTCGACACAGGCAGTGACCTCTGTGTCTACCCCCGCCGTCTACTTAGTGACCGTCGCGTGTGCACAAACTACGATTTAGTGGCCGCTAATGGCACACCCATCAAGACATTTGGGTGTGTTGAACTTAACTTAAATTTAGGACTCCGTAGGGACTTTAAGTGGCGATTTGTGGTTGCAGATGTTACCAAGCCTATAATCGGTGTGGACTTTTTATCATTTTACTCGCTAGTCGTTGACTGTCGTAATCAACGACTAGTCGATAGTAGCTCTAATGTTTTTACCATTGCCTCGAATCACACAGACTTGTCTTTATTTTCTGTAAAAATAACTTCTGGTGATTCGAGGTACCATAGAATTTTAGACGGGTTTCCCGACATCACCCGACCCGCCGGTACACTACGCACTACACCTCACAACACCGTACACCACATCCGCACCACCCCAGGTCCTCCAGTATCCTCACCATTCCGGCGACTAGCACCTGACAAGCTGAAGATCGCTCAGCAGGAGTTCCAGCTGATGCTTGCCAATGGAACCGCCAGACCGTCGGAGAGTCCATGGGCATCACCACTCCACTCCACCTCGCTCCCAAAAAGGACAACGGATGGCGACCTTGTGGTGATTACAGAATGCTCAACGCCCGGACCATCCCTGACAGGTATCCGATTAGGCACATCCACGACTTCGCTCATAGCATCTCTGGTAGCAAAGTCTTCAGCACCATTGATTTAGTGAAAGCCTATAATCAGATCCCTGTCAGTCCGGAGTAGTGATGCAAGAGACTCAGTCGTTTAAGTCTTATAAAACGAGACTAGACTTATTTTTGACGACTTAAATGACTCACGACTAAATTAGTCTTTTAACCCTCAAGTCTTGGAGTCTTAAGGCTTAAACTAAAGACTAATTTGAGTCGCAGTCCTTTAACCTCAGATCTAAAAAGCTAAGTCGTAACGTAAAAAGGTTAATACAACTAAAAGCCTTAAAGGACTTAAAGGACTCACGCCTTAAACGACTCGCGAGTCGGGAGTCTTTTAATGAAACTAGAGCAACGTAACTATGTAGGAGCTTCCTATTTTCGCGATCTTCAAGAAAATATTTGTGTTTGTAATATTGTTACGCCATTAAACGTGAACCCGCCATATCTCCGAGAAAATAAAGAGTAGCACGTAATAATTAAAACGCATTGCTGTTCGAAAGGTCTAGAATGGTTGTACGTAGCCAGCCTTAGAAAAATCTCGAAACATCCACAAAGTACTTACAACTAGTGGGTAGGCATTTATCTAAGATAAGGGAAATGATACTCTCCGACGTTAACAATAGAGTCGAAATTCGCATGAAAGTGACTCTTATGACCACGAGTAATAAAAATGATTTATGACTTCGAGAAGCGATTCAATTGTTCTGGAATTCTGGATCGTTCGTGGGACGTCGGTATCTAGAATTTTCTTGGCTCCGCATATAAATACGAGCCCCCGGCCGGAAGCGAGTCAGTTGTGATTTCGACTGCGATCAAGAGCGAACTACCCTAGTACTTGAAGTGATTTTATCTAACGACCTAAGCGATAGTATAACGGTACTCTAGTGTTAATTGCGATTTGGATTATTGTTGACTGGACTATTTTGCTATTGTTAGTGGTGAATAAAGTTGTCTCTTAGTAAATCGGCATTTGATTACCCACGTACGTAACAATATAGTGGTTACAGAATACGAATAAATTCTGTGCACAGTATTATTTATAATGAGTAATTTATGACAAAACGCAAGTTTATATATTTCACTGTTTTTACTGCTTAGTTTAATATTTAATTTTTTTTTGTTAATTATACTTAAATAAAATTTTCAGGATGTGAAGTAAACAAAATTACTAAATTAAGTAGGTATTTTTGGTATTATTGACATCGAATTTTTTGACTGCTTAGGGCGCCACATTGAATTTTGATTAGTACAAGTGAAACCCTTTGAAATTATATCAAACACCGTGTTTGATATAATTTTAAAGGCTTTATTTACCTTAGCGTTTTTTTTAACATATGACTTTTTGCCCGCTAGAGGGTGCCACATTGAATGAAAAAAGAAAATATAATTATGTTTATTTTTTGTATTTTTTGCCTATTGTACAACGTTTTAGACATTGCCTGTAATGTTATAGGTACAAGTGCTTGAAAATAAATAAATAATAAATACTTAAATAAATTGAGTTTCACGTAGCCTATGTTCAGCGGACGATTAAGCTTGTTCTAAGGGTACCTACCCCATTTATCGAGTTCCGATAAGTAGTTTCGGAGCTATGAGAGAACAGATGAACACACACACATAAACATACATACATAGCTTGTCAAAATCATAACCTTCCTTTGGCTTTGCCGTAGTTGGGTTAAAAATCGAAATCATCATTAAACAAAAATATGCTGTTTTTTTTTTCACTTAGGTATGACTTTTCAAAATCGTTATTCTAATCTAATCCAAAGAAACTTTTAGTTACCTAATTAAATTAATTAATTAACTAATTACACTAAAAAGCGCAATGTAAATAAAACTCGAAAAGGTCACCCGCTCAGCTGATTCACTAGAGTTCACTTGCCGGGGACAACACGCACGTGCTTACTTACTGTCAAACGCACCGCATAACGCCGACAAAGAGCCGGCTACCTTTTAACTCGCCGACGTATCCCTTTGGCGGCGCGACTCAAAGAAAAATGTCGGCAAGTTACACTTACCAGCCAAAAAATTGGGACGACTTGTAAACATATTTGTCACTAACAAAATAGTAGGTACGAGGCTACCACTTCTGGTGAGAATAATTTCATCATCGTTACCAGCAAGCAGAATAGACGCCAAACAGCACCAAAAAAAAATAATAACAGTCTCTGGTCACGGTAATAATATCATAGTCTGGTGCCAACAGTCAAATATGGTGGTTCCCTTTACGATCTGGAGATGCTACTCGGGCCATGAAGACGAAGGTTTAGTATGAGTTATGAAAAAGAGCAGTATAAAACAAATACAAATTAAAAAAAAAACCCGTCTGTTTAAAAAATAACATTAAATAAAAACTGAAAAAAAAAAATATGTTCATCAACATGGGATAGAAATGATAGAATGATCTTCATCTAGATTAATAATAATAAATAAGTAGTTTTAATAATAATTAAACAACTGGTTTAATTATTATTAAAACTACTTATTCTTTTGAATTTAATTTAATTTTCCTACTTTGATCCAGATGTTTTAACTTTTTTTTTGCCCGGAGTTGTGTGCTTTTGAGTGTGTGTGTTAGTGTAGGTACATTTTCCTTTGCATTTCGCCGATTTTGATGTATTTTTGTCAGTTCCGTATTATCTTTGATCGCGAGTGAGTGCACTATTTGTTGCGAATTTTTGGTAGCTATCGGAAGTTGAAAGAATTATCATAATCATTTCAGTGTTTGTTTATGTGTATTATGGTGTGTGTGTTATTTGAAAAAAATGTTCCTGAGTATAATTCTCTGGAGAGACGAAGAATCGTATCGAAATCGTGTTCACAACGTTTCGTGAAGAGTGTGTCGAGGAATTCGTTTCCGTGCTGAAACTGCACAGCGCTCCGATCGAGCTAGCTGGTGGCGGCTACTTCGAACCCTACTTGGCTAGGAGTGAGTGACTTAAGGTGGTACCTTTTTTTATGGGAAAACATCCAATGATTTGTCCTCCTCTAGGGCGGAACGACAGGGCGTGTCAGATTACTGACTAAAACACACACCTATGTTCCTTCTTTGCCTTCGTTTCAAGGCCCCGGGGTTCTCTTTCGTACACCTCATGGCCCCAGTAGCGCTAAGACCCTGCTGGGCTCCTACTGTTTTGATGCAATAAATTTTTGGCGTGGAACACTATGCGCTGTCAACGACTCGAGCTCGGCCTGGACGGTCACCGGACGTCCATTGTTCGCCCAAGCCTACGGTGGCTGGAAATTGAAAAGCCGTTTCCTCACGCGTGCAGCCGCCTCCTTCGCTAGCATTAAAGGCCCCAAACAAACAAACAAACACACCACCTGCACCGACCTTAAAACTCTGTGCGGCAGCAAACTTCACATACCTACGCTTTTGATTTCGACCTTGTAGCCTATGTGTGAATGTGTGCTGCATTCACTCACACATAGGCAGCGCGGCTCGTGCGTCTTTACGGGCGGTCGTGCCTGTGTGAGTAAGGCGCGTAGGTACATAACCACGCGCTCGTGCGTGCTTGATAACGACGTAGCATTGAAATCGCATTGTCTGCTATACATTGCACGCTTGAAAATTGCAATTTCGTTAACCGTTCGTTAGCGACATAAATGACTATCATAATTTTATTATTGATATTTAGTCTCTTTTCGCGAAGTTTGCGGTACCTTGTCTCTGACACCTACCGACAATGATTACATAAAACGATGGGTTTGCAAGCTCTAACACTAGGTAGGGTTAAGGGTACATGAGGCACAAGGGCGTTATACAGCTAACAGCTGAGAGGGCGCAGGCGCGCTCGCGTGAATTTACGCGAACAGCTGTTTTGTTATTGTGATAAAACTAATGAGTATAAAAGAAAGTTTCTTTGAGAAAGTTGTTTGTAATCATGAGTATAATTACGGGTATAATATCGGTTACTAATTACCAGTCACCCCATATACCTACTTGTATGAAGGTACACTCGATTTTGCACGAGCATTATAATATCGCAGCATCGGGTGACTATTCGTGCTGCAAATAGTACAGGCACAAAATAGATAGGTACAGAAAACAATCTCATGTATGTATTTCACTTTTTATACCTACGCTCGGTGGACGCACACTAATGAGCGTTTGAGGCGGAACTGTTCGAGGAGCGGGCTGAGGTGCTCTGAGATATCGTGTCCGTGAGCGGTGTCTATGTGTGCGTAGCTCGAGCGTGCTTTTTATGTAGGTATGTAGATTGACTTCTGTAGATATCTATTTTATTTTTTCTTTTACTCGCTGTCTTCTCGATTCTGATCGAAGATGAAAGGTAAAAAAAAAAAAAAAATACTACCTTTAAAGCAAAGTCGTTGTGTTCGTCTGTCTGTTTTTCCATTTTGTTGGCGATCGATGTGCTAGCGATGTTAAGGGTAATCGAAGGACGGCGACGGCGTTAGAATGCTGGGTGACGTTACGGGATTGGCATGGAAGTTCAAGTTCACCACTTTATTAACTTTATTAAAAATAAAATCGAAGGATTAAAAAATCATGAGTCAGTTAAATTTGCACGGAAGTTTACTCTTCATCGTTAGGTACGTACAGAAATCACAGGGAACGAATCACGAATGACGTCTATGACGCGATGCGCATCGAGCCAATCACTGACACTCCCCGCCCCCGCGACTCAGGTTGTACCACTAAAGAGACCCGATATTTGACTAAATACGCAATTTGAAGCCAGCGCCTAAGATCAGTGCCGGTATCTGTATCAACGTACCTAAATAAGATAAAAGACGTGGTTTTCCTATTTCGTAATAACTATTTAACGTAAGACAATGAATTCACAAAAGAGGAACAGAAAATCATTACTTCTACAATATTTTGATAAAAGTGACTTATCAGTGACGTGTAAATTATGCGAAAAAACCTTTTCTAATAAAACTTCACATTCTATGCTGAAAAATCATTATTCTAATAAACACGGAAACAGAGCTGAGCCTGAGGAAGAGAATCAAAATACTCATAAGAAGAGGACTCGGAATAGCAAAAATTATGACAAGTTGGTGTTAAATTTTATTATTCACGGAAATCACCCCTTTTCAATTGTTGACGAAGATCATTTTAAGAAACTTATTAAAAGCTTAAATCCAGATTACTCTGGGTTCAGTCGCACCCAGCTAAATTTTCACATACAAGAACTGTTCAAAGAAAAACAGACTCAAATAAAGAATTGTTTAAAAACAGTACCAAATAAGATCGCGTTGACGTTAGACTTTTGGACGTCTATCACTAATAAACCTTATTTGGTGGTGACTGCACATTTTATGCTTGACTCAAAATTAAATGCTATAATTTTGGAATTCGACCTAATTTCATATCCACACAAAAGCGAAAATATTTTGAAGAAACTGATCGAGATATTGGAAAATTATGAGATTGAGAACAAAATTACGTCAATTACTACTGACAACGAAAATACAAATATTAAATTATTGCAGTTATTGACATTATTTCACAGTAAATTCGAAAATATTATCCAAACGCGTTGTCTTGCACATGTATTAAACTTAGTTGTAAAGAAAGGATTAAAAAAAATTGAAAAACCTATTACAGATGTTGCGGAATTAGTAAAACTCATAAATTTTTCCCCGAAAAAGAAGCAACTATATTTTGAAACTTGCCAATTGTTGGATGCTCCACAATTAAGTCTTTTGCAAGAAGTGGCCATTCGATGGAACACAGTCTATTTGATGCTGGAACGTGCCTATACTATGAAGACCGTATTGGACAAAATATGCAAAGAAAAAAAAGAGTTTAAAGAGTATTCGATAGAAAATTGGGATGAAATAAATGATATGATTATTTTTCTTCGACCATTCTACGACGCCACTTTGTTACTTTCGAAATCAAAATATCCGAGCTTATTTTATGTCATTCCCATAGTGGACGTTATAAAAAGTCATGTTTTGAATCAGGTAAATACTGGCCTATTACAAGACTGCGCCCTATCTATGAATGAAAAATTAGAAGAATTTATGCCACACTTGGGCACTGATTTCGCATTGTTTGCAGTTTTATTGGATCCACGTTTAAAAAATACTTATTTTCCTGAAACAAAAAACGCAGAAATTCTCGTGCGCTTTAAAGATTATTTTGACGTTCATTATAACGCAAACAGTACACAAGAACAGATGACGGCAACAACCTCTGTCAATCAACCCGAGCAAGGAAATGTACATTCGCAACACACAAATATTTTTTCTTCTGTTTACAAACAGAAAAATATCCGACCGCACGATGAAATAACCAAATATTTATCTTTACCACTTGAGCCAGAAGACACAGAAGTCATGCAATGGTGGTCAAATCAACTATTTCATTTACCTCATCTGACTCAAATGGCTTATGATATATTATCTATTCTAGCATCAAGTGTTCCCAGTGAACAAGCCTTCTCAAAGTCTGGTAACCTAATCAATAAAAAAAGAAACCGATTAGGAAATGAAAGTATTAGGGCATCAATGTGCCTATCTTCGTGGATGAACGTTGTATGATTTATTTTAATAATAATTTAATTTTAATCAAACAAGTTTTTAATGAAAATATTTTTTTCTTAGCAAGCTTCTAAAGCACGGTATAATACTTACACATAAGTATAATTAATACTTGTCAAAACGAATCATATATTACGAGCCCAAACTCGATGGGTGGGGTCATGTCGTTTAACTACCTATATAATACCTACCTACAGGTCGTGCGGTGAATTAAGATCGCTCGGTGAAAGTAGTGGGGGCAATCGGCGCATGTGTACAATTGCGCACAGAAATTCTTAGTATGTTAGGATTTTATTTTTAATTTCGTATGTTTGAACCTTAGTAACATAACTTATAATAACACTAGTTTTTGCTTGTAATTTATCTTGTAAGTAGGTAAATTCAGAAAAATTTAAATTTAGAAATTAAACTTAAAATAAAAAAATAAAAATTTCGATAGTTTCTTTCTTAACGTTACAATTCACGTCGTAAACCATTTTTCTGGCTTGCCGTTTTAAAACTTTATTTTTAACCATTTTTTTTTATGACTACGTATTACTAATACGATAACACAAGCTGTACGCAACAGTACCCAAGTACAACAGTATCCAATGAGACGCGAGAACGCAACGCGGGAATTGAAGAGCGACTCTATCTACCAATGACGTGTCGCCGTCGGCGCACACCCGCCCGCACGTCACCAAATAGACCTTAGAATTGAATACTGCGCATGCCCCTTCCACTTTTGCCGAGCGATCCGCGACCTTGTACTTTTTTTTTTACTGAGATAATTTTTATTGTGCTTTTGTGTACAATATTTGACTAGTCTACACTGTTCTTACATAATATCTATCAATATTGTAATACCAACCACTTTTTTAAAGAGTAACTATGGAATTTCTTGCCGGTTCTTCTCCATAGGAAACGACCAATTTGGAACCGTGCACTAGCTTCTGACGTTTTATAAGTGCCCATGTGAAATAAAATATTTTTTTATTTTGATTTGATTTTTGATTTACCAAGCTCCTATAGCCACCTTCCGGTTCCATCATCAGACCAGCTCCATGTTATAATAATTTTGCATTGTCATCTGATTTACGTGGGTCTTTAAATTATAAGATTTGATTACAGACAAACGTCGGGACAGGTGAAACTAAAAAAAAATATAGTTTAAAAAAAAACTAATAAACACTACACTTTTTAGTTTGATATGCTATGCAACGTTTTCAAAACTATATGTGTATTAGTTTTTTAAAACTATATTTATTTTTCAATTTATAGTGAATAGTCACCGTGTCAAGGTCATGCCCTATGGTGTCCCTGCCGTTTTCTAACATTTTATACATTTGACCCTGGGGTCAAGGTCTGGCCTTTGGGTGTCTCAAGCGTTTCCCAACATTTTATACATTTGATCTTGGGGTCAAGGTCATTGACCTTGAGGTCAAAGTAGGTAGTAAACCTTTAAGGTCTCTGCACACAGCGGGCGCGGCGCGGCGGGACGGGACGGCGACGCGACACTGAGCAGTTGTAATGTACTAGATATTACGGACCACGGAACAGTAAAAACAGTGGAAGAAGTAAGTAGGCGTGGCACTGTCGCCGCTAGTAAGAATCGCGTTGCGTACTTGCTGTTCAAGCGCCCTCATTCTCTAACTAGACTGCACAACATAATAATTAACGAAAAATAATATTAAAATGCCTTATTGTCCCATACTGTACTTTAAAAACCATAGTCTGACTAAAAATCTAACTCATGGAGGTGTATCATTCCACCGAAAAGTATTATTTTCGGATTTATTTTAATAAAATGAAAAAATAAAATTACGTGAAACATTGCGCAGGATATACAAACAAAACTAGTCATTAGTTCCATCACCACAAAGTTGATTTTCTTTTCTCGGTTATTAGCTTTTCTGGAATATTCGTTAGTCTACCTATACTTTTGACGCTATCCAAATAGTGCGTGACTTTATCGATAAAATCAATCGATATGTATAATATGTATTACATTGCCTTTTTAATATATATATTATAGTTTAATAGTTTTTGTAAGTAATATAATACAGATAATTATTAAATTAATAAATATAATAAATTAAAAATTGTGGTATGATATTTGTGATGTATTTTAAATAAATTTAGTTAAAGAGTTAGGAACAACATAGGGCGTTTGAATTATACTTAATATTCTTATGTTTAGCAGTGGGCGATGACGATGATTTCAGCTGAGATGATGATAATTGATGTACTATGCAAATAAATACCCTTTTTACTACGTTTAAAAATTGCCTTTAATCATATTAATTTCATAATTTTAATTCTATCACACTATCGCATACAATTTTTTTTGCATGATATGTTTTAAATACGTTTTCATACAATCGATACATATTTCGATCGACTATGGTTACTTCCCTATCTGAGTAGCAGCGAGCGTATTCGCGTCAGTGATACGCCATTCAAATACCAATCTTATTTTTATGTATTTACAGTTCATATTGAATATTATATACTGAACAATGCCATCTAGCGACGAGTGGCAGTACTTGGTAGTCAAAGATGTATTTCTTTCTTGTTTTTGTCAATTTGATTTATAGACTTTTGAAATTAAAGTTGCATTTCGCATAATTTTTTTTTTGCATTTCGTCTACGCCCTGTTTTTGTTTTCAGCCAATCATAGTTTTAGGTTTGCAGTAAGAGTAAATTGTAAATGTATGAGTTTGGCGACACCGGTTCTGGAACAAACATTTTCTCAAGCTACTTCCACTGTTTTTACTGTTCCGTGTTACGGACGACGCCACACAGAGCCGTCCCGCTCGACGCGACGGTAACCGTCGCGCCACGCCGCCGCCGCGCCGAGCGGGAATACAAGTCAGAAGCGGCGGGGACGGGCGATTTATTTCATGCACCCATTTCCGTTTACGTTGTTTTTTCTTAGCTAGCGCAAATAAGAGCAAGAGCGTTTCCACGTCTGAATCGCTCAACATCTTTTTGATGAATGAATAGCGTCGCGATACGGTCGGCGTGATCGCGCCCGCAGTGTGACCGATGCCGCCGCGCCAGCGCAGCGTCGCCGCCCCGCCACGCCGCGCGCCGCCACGCCACGCCGGCTGTGTGCAGAGACCTTTAGGTGTCCCAGGCGGTTCCCAAAATTTTATACATATGATCTTGAAGTAAAGGTCATTGCCCTTGAGGTCAAGGTCAAAGGATAAAGGATTATTGCATTGTCATCAGTCTGATGGGTGTGCAAAGTTTAAAGAAAATCTGATCACCCAAAGTTGAGCAAAATCGAGCTCAAAGGCATTGATTACATACAAACAAATAAACATACAGGTGAAGCTAATAAAAGCTTGTAAAATACCTAACGGTTTCAATAAAAGTTTAATTTTGTACTCACTTCATTGTTTTAATTTAGACATCGTTTATTACCTACCCAATCAGATTTTAAACAGCTTGAACTGTATTGAATATGAAGCACGACTCAGGCGCGACTCCGTTGATAAACGACTCAAGTCGTTTAAGCCTTATAAACGACTCGAGTCGTTTAAGTCTTATAAACGACTCGAGTCGTTTAAACCTTTTAGTCCTTTAGTTAAAAGACTTGAGAGTTTCAAGTCTTATTAATAAAGACTGGAGACTGTAGTCTTCTTTCCAGACTAGAGTCGCCTAAAATGTAGTCGAGTCCTTTTTAAAGGCCTTAAACGACTGAGTCTCTTGCATCACTAGTCCGGAGGACATTCCGAAGACTGCAATCACCACACCGTTCGGCCTGTACGAATTTCCGTACATGACGTTCGGTCTGCGTAACGCAGGCCAAACATTTCAACGTTTTGTGGACGAGATGACCAGAGGTTTGGACTTCTGCTAGTTATTTGGATGACTTTCTTATATTTTCTAGGACGCAGGTGGAGCATGAGGAGCACCTTCGCATTATCTTCGGCAGGATGAAGGACTACGGCATGCCGATCAACACGTCGAAATGCGTTTTTGGTGTCCCGGAGGTAACTTTTCTAGGTTACCGTATCTCCGAAAAGGGCACCCAACCACTAGACTCCAAGGTTGAGGCGATCAGAAACTTCCCGCCACCCAAAGATGTTCGTCAGCTACGCCGCTTCTTAGGTATGATAAATTATTACCGTCGCTTCATACCCCACGCAGCACAGATCCAGGCGCCACTTCATAACCTCTTGATCGGCAACGTAAAGGGCTCGCAGCCCATATGTCTTGCGGAGAATACTTTGCAAGCATTTGAGGACTGCAAGGTGAGCTTAGCTAACGCTGCTCTATTAGCTCACCCCGATTGCAATGCCAATCTCGCGTTAGTCACTGACGCGTCGGATACCGCAATCGGCGCGGTGTTACAGCAGCTTAGCGATGATGGCTGGCAACCACTCGCTTTCTTCTCCAGGAATCTCAGCCCATCGCAGGCAAAGTATTCTCCCTATGACAGGGAACTGCTGGCCATTTATGAGGCCATCAAATACTTTCGCCACATGCTCGAGGCTCGACACTTCGTCGTCTATACGGACCACAAGCCGATCAGTTTCGCATTCCACGAGAGGAAGAAAAACTGCTCGCCCAGGCAATTCCGGTACCTAGACTACATTGCCCAGTTCACCACCGACATAAGGCACATTTCCGGCAAGGACAACGTCGTAGCCGACCCCTTATCTCGCGTGGAAGCGCTAAATGTACCGGTCAGCTTCGACACTCTCGCGGAATCGCAAACTTCGGATCCGGAGCTGTCTAGGCTACTCCAGGAAGGTTCCTCGCTGGTATTGGAGAAGGTGCAGGTACCAGGGGAGCGTACATTTGTGTACTGTGACGTCAGGACAACGCCCCCCAGACCCTTTGTGCCCGTGATGCTACGAAAGCAAGTCTTCGACAGCTTGCACTCCCTCAGCCACCCTGGTGTCTCAGCGTCTGCCAAATTGATCGCAGAGCGCTTTGTTTGGCCAGGCATAAGGAGAGACTGTAGGGAGTGGGCTCGAGCTTGTCTTGAGTGCCAGCGGGCCAAGGTGAACCGACACGTTTCTGCGCCATTAGGGTCGTATCACCTCCCACGTGCAAGGTTCACCACCGTCCACATTGACCTGGTGGGCCCCTTACCGATTTCGCAAGGCTTTAGGTACTGTCTGACGGCAGTCGACCGTTTCACCAGGTGGCCAGAGGTCGTACCTATCGTCGACATAACTGCCGAGACAGTAGCTAAAGCACTGCTATCCGGGTGGATTGCCCGGTTTGGCTGTCCCGTAGACATTGTGACGGACAGAGGTCGACAATTCGAGTCGGCCCTGTTCGAGCAATTGTCAAAACTGAATGGATTTCAGCATAAGCGGACGACGGCATACCACCCGGCTTGCAATGGTATGGTGGAGCGTTTCCACCGCCAGCTCAAGGCGTCCATCATGTGTCACGTAAATGACAAATGGACAGAGTCCTTGCCGTGGGTTTTGCTTGGTATACGGAGCGCATACAAGAAGGATGCCCAAGCGTCTTCAGCCGAACTTGTTTACGGCGAACCACTAAGGCTCCCAGGTGAATTTTTCGCACCTAGTGACGTAGGAACGACCGACGTCACAGATTTTACTGCGCGCATACGCAAGTTTGCACAAAACCTGCAACCAACTCCAGCATCACGACACAACAAGGCCAGCATTTTTGTTTATAAGGATCTGCAGACCACTGATCACGTGTTCCTTCGTGAAGACGCATTACGTGGCTCGCTACAACCAGCGTACACAGGTCCTCACAAAGTTCTGCAAAGGGGAGGGGAGACAAGGTCTTCCGTATATTATTCAAGGGCAGAGAGGTCACGGTCTCAATCGACCGCCTGAAGCCAGCTTACATTTTGGCGGACAAAGCTGACCCAGAGGAAGTCACTCCACCTAGCGGTAGCAAGGAGTACACCACACGCTCTGGTCGTCATGTCAGGTTCCCGGACTTTTATCGCCCTTGACGGTCTCTGGAGGGGGGTGATGTAGGGTTCACCCCTACCATATAGTTTATTTATGTTTATAATAAACTCACACAACACACCACAAATAAAACACAACATTAACACAGTCACAGTAATATTATCGTGTACGTTTATCAATAACACTACACTACATTCACGGCATTCATAATGTTTAGCATTATGCTGTCGGATGGTGTCGGTCGCCCCAGCGCGCGGGTCTTCGCCTACCGCCTGCGCCCGCGCATCTTACTAACCGTGATTTGCAATATTAATTGTTGCGCGAACTATTGTTGTTAATGTGTACTATTGTTTCGTGACTGTTTATTGTGTGTCTCTTCTGTCTACTCTGTGCTCTCCTTCTGTGTTGTGTTTTAAGTTCTGTGTGACCGGTGGTCGAGTAAACCGTGAGTACTTTCTGAGTGACTTTTATTTCCACGCACCCGCACTCACCGCTACACACATTAACTTTACCAAACCCTTACACCAACTGTGAATAATCAAATTGATTGAGAGATTATTGATTAAATCAATCAAACCATCTTTGTGTTGTTTACAAGAAATAATTATCAAATTATTTCTTAATCACATGCACAATTTAGTAATAGCTTGATTTTTTTATCAATGTATGTTGATTCTGGGCTATCACGTAAACATGCAACAATTACATAGAAAATATCGGTCATTAAATCAACAAATCTTTTGCTTGGGTGAAATAGAGATCGTTTAGTATAATCAATTTCATAATTAAATGATTGCATATCAGCTGATCAACATAAATCACGCATGCAATATTTACAATTCCTAAAAATCTTTGATTTACATTTTTTAATCACATAACCAATGACATATTTTTTTGCTTCAGCATACACCAATTTATCATTACTTTTAATTTCACCCATCACTTTTAATAAACAATCTATATCACAAACAAAATCATCACTATCGGAATCAGTCGGTTTTTTATAATTCAATAGATTCGCCATTGATTTAAATGCATTATTGTCATCATTTTCACAATTGGCTCTTGGGGAATGTAATGAATTAAAATTGTTAATAATCAAAGTTTTAAATGCATTACAAAATTGATTACATGTAGGATTAACATTTCTAATTCCATTACTTCTAATACCGCTAAATAAATTTTCTAAAGGATCTTGATTGAAGCTACGGGTGATTAAGTTTTTTATATATCATGCTGCGTAATCAAATAATGCCACATTTCTTTAAAAGTTATCATATTCTGGATCCAATTTTTAACAGAAGGAATTGATTCATACTTGATTGACTCACGTCCATTTTTTCTAACTACTGATTTGAATTTTATTGATTTTAAAATCGGAATCATATCATCCCACAGTTGGAAATGAGGAGAGTTATTTTTTAAGCATTCTTTGTAAGGCTTATCTGATGATTTGTAAGAATGACCATTAAATGTGTCAAACAACTTATCAAATATTAATAAAAAATCTGCAGTCCCCTTGCATTCTTCTGGAAGCACTTTGTCCTGAAACAAAAAACAATTTTTAATATTAGTTATAAAATCAATGATTTGCATGAATAAATAAATATAGGTGACTATAAAAATAGTTATTGTTGATATCAGTTATTTTAACATCATTATATTCAACTCCTTTTTATAAAGTGTTTCTATTTTCAATCAAGTTCAAAAAGAAGATGTTCGGCAGTATGCATTTTTAGGGTTCGGCACCTCAAAAGGAAAAAACGGAACCCTTATAGGATCACTTTGTTGTCCATCCGTCTGTCTGTTAACATAAAACCATATAATCAGGTCTGCGGTCCCTTCAAGCTGTGAAAAAATGAAACTTTTAAGTTTACAAATAAAAAAGATACGGCCTGGGTATAAAAAATGTATATTTTGATACTCTCAAAGATCAAAATTCATAGGGTACTTCCCGTTGACCCAGAATCCTGAAATTTGGCACAAAGCAAGGTCTTATAGCACAAGTTTAGGGAAAAATCTAAAAACAGTAAATTCGTTGTTACATAAGTCACAAAAAAAAATTGCAATCGGTAAAATCTAAGACTCTATTCGGGAATTGTAGTTTGCACGGAACCCTCAGTGCGCAAGTTCGACTCGCACTTGCCCAGTTTTTTTTATTAATGTATTTTCACCGATTTCCCGGTTAATTATGGAGCGATTTTGATTTTTTATTATTATTGAAAGTTTATACTCCTACGCCACGCCTGTGTACATCGGCTTTCTTACTATGTAGAATTTGTAAAGTTATGTACAATAAAGAATAAACTAAACTAAACTAAACTCCAGAATTGGTCTCGTAGAAATATTGTTATGATCGGACGGTGAACTTCGAAAATGTGGAACGAAGCTCCTCATAGGATCATAGCAGAACTGTTGAAACAAATAAAATTGCTTTCTTTTTAAAGGATCTGTTTCTAAAATAATAATCATTAGAAACAAATAATATATATGATACACACTACAAACAGACTACTCCATCTTCTATGTTTTTTGTGAACAGAAGTAGATAAAAGTACTTACTTGCTAGAAATCTCATTGCACTTGATACCCTCTGACTGAAAACTTGTGCAGCGTATTTAACTTTCATCTTCGGTATTTTATCTTTTATGACGTGCATTTCGGTTAATTTGTTAACAAATCTGATTTCATCGTCTCCTTCATCTAAATCTAGTAAATGCTTCAAATGTTCCCATTTGGCCCATTTTGTTTCGCCATTTTGCACAAATTTTGCGTCTTTTATTAATAAATTGTTGCGAACTCCCTTTAACAAATGAGGAGTATCAAATAAGGGGAAAACTTTATTGTCATCAATTTCGAAGGCATTTGAGTCATATGATCTCCCCTGTTGCAAATAAATTTGTTTTGTTTGCTCCTGAAGCATCTTTATCGCTTTTGTATTAGAAGCCGCTTGGTCACAAATTGTGGCCACAACTCTGAACCCAATCGTTTCCAATTGTTTTATGGCTTCAGTTAAAATGTTTTTCAAATCAATTGCCTTTGTACTGCTTCTGCAAAATGTGAAACACAGGGCCTGTTTGCTTTTACTTTTGATTCCTTTTATCATTAACACTAGTGCGTGATCAGCCAGAGTTTTATTTCTTTTGTTCCCCATATCTTCAAATCCAATGATTTGGCCAGCTGTGTTATACTCTACTCCTGGAGCCAAAGAAATTTCGTCAAATAGGAGTGTGACCAGTTTTTTTTCTGCAGGTAAACTTTGAACGACACTTCTTAGTTCATTCATTATTGCTTCATTCATGCCAGGCTTTACAGAAAAATTGCTGAGCATGTTTTGAAGGAAGCACAAACAATTTTTTCATCAATTGGTAAGCTTTTGGGCTTTGTTTCAAAATAGTTAAAGAAAGGATTTTTTCGTCCATGGTAAATCTTCTACCTTTTGGTTTTTTCAAGCTTTTGAGCTGCAATTTGGTAAATGTTTGTATTTCTTGTGGTAATTTCTCTATTATAGACAGAAATGATTTGGTTAGCGACAATTTTTTTGCAGCTCGTATCTTATTTTTTTGCAAGGTGTACTTGTTGGATATTTTTTCCAGTTTCTTCTTCAGCTTATTAATAAGCCTATTTTCCAAATTGTTACTGAGCCTTTTATGTTTCCGGGCACCTGAAATTAATACGTTTATATTTTAGTTATACAATAAAATAATAAAGTTACGCCTTACATTTATTTGTAAATAGATGTAAATACAAATTGCAGTTTTTTTTTTCTGTTATAAACTAGCACTTGACTGCGATTCCGCCTGATGGTAAGCAGTGATGCAATCGTTGAAGGTGAGGCGCACTTGTTTAAAAAAAAAGTGTAGACACTAATCTATAACAGTTATATTAAACGGTGCTTATTTCTGGTGACATATTAACTTCCAGAATAAATATGTTAGGTGTATTGAGACAGCAGTAAACCTGCTTCTAGATATAATAATATAAAATATGTCAACTGCAATATAATTGTAACAGTTTAAAATGTTCGGTGTTATGTCAGACAATGAATGTTACCTTCAAACTGTTTCAGAATATAGTGACCATCATGACACCTTTGACTTTAATTTATAGTTGCAGAAATAAATACAAACCAAACCACTATATATACAGATGGCAAGTATAAAATAACAAAAATATTATAAAACTAACCAGGAGCGTATCTTGATGTATGGACGGCAGCAGATGTTGATCGTTCCGTGAGAGCACTTGATAGTCGATCACTTTCTGTATTTTCCTGTGTTGAATGTACTACAGGTTGTTCCAAGGATTGAACTTGTGGTTCTGTAATGATATAATATGTGTTATTTATCTAAAACCTGAAACTTGACGAAATATATACCTAATTCAGAAACAGTAGTCACCAGATATTTAAAATTATGTAATATTTTCTAATTTTATTATTCAATAAAATAAATAAGTTACTGCCTTTCATGCATATATTTGTAAATAAATGTAAATACAAATTGCAGCTGTAAAACATGTAGAGAATTATTTATGACAATTAGATTAAATGGCAGTTATTTCTGGTGTCATATTATCTTTCAGACTAATTGTTTTTGGGTGCATTGAGATCATAGTTAATTTTTACTTCAAGATACAATGACGTGAAAATGTCAACTGCGTGCAGGAATTGTAACACTTTTAATAAATCATTAATTGTTCTTTGTCTGGGTGTAATTTATGTATAATATGTTTAAGCTGTGTCAGAATACAGTGACCATCATGACACCTTTTTCTTGAACTTTTAAATCAAATCAAATCAAATCAAAACATTTATTTCAAATAGACCATTTACAGGCACTTTTGAATAGTCAAATGTCGGTCAGTCCAAGAAAAGTGAAGCTAAATTGCACGTTCCAAAGAGTAGGTCTCTATAGAGAAGAACGTGCAAGAAACTCCATGGACACTCTTTTAAATCATATTATGTGTTACATATAATGCTTGGTTACATATTACTTGTTGCTTCTATCATGTGAGCACAATGTCGATAATGAAATAAAAAATGTAAAATAATTAAAAGATAGAAACTGAATTAAGCCACTGGCAGCTAAGAGATGACCAGTCCCATCTGACAGCACCCGTTCACGAGCATGACGCGTGCATCAGCCCCACTCAGCTCAACCATTTTGAAGGGAACTGAACGACCCAATAACACGTGCCACCAACAGCGAGACATTTGAGTGAGCATGACAAACTCTCAACTGCCATGCTCTCAAATGCATACTGTTTATAGATAGCAAATACATATAAATATATAGAGAGCAACTATAAAGTAACGAAAGTATTATAAAACTAACCAGAAGCATATCCTGATGTGTGGACAGCAGCAGATGTTGATGGTTCCGTGAGAGCATGTGATAGTCGATCACTTTCTATATTTTGCTGTGTTGATTGTGCTACAGGTTCTTCTAAGGATTGAACTTGTGGTTCTGTAATGATATAAGACAAGACAGTGATATAATAAGTAAAACGCGATAAATATTTTTTTTTTTTTTGGAAACTGTTTTTATTATGAAAAGTGAAAAGGTTTATAACTATGCAAAGTCTCAAGTTTAGGAAATGTATAGTTTTAAAAAAAAAATAATAATTTAAAAAATTTAATTTTCAAAATTAAGATTATTTCATAATATTAAAAGTAAATGAAGTTTTTTTTTGTTGTGTTTGTTGAATCTATGACATCAACCAGTCTTCTTGCGATTTAGTCCATATGGGAGTGGGTAAATCTATTCCCCTGTAATCCCCTTCATGTTAGGTTACTTTGAATCCCGCAGACAGAAATAGGATGCATGGGCCTTCAATCGACCCCACCCAAGCTTATTTTATATCAGTTCTTCAAATTATCAACCTATACAACTTTTTAGTAAGAAAGAATAAAATTGTAATTTGAGACAATTTTTAACAAGTTAGAATATATTTTTAAACAATGGTAAATACAAACCCCACACACCAAATAAAATTGTTTTTGTTTCAATTTCTATTTAAATATGCATATGCATTTGCTACATTGGGGAGAGGGTTCAAGGGATAAAGGGTGACCCCCTCCTCCAAAACTTTGGTTTTTAACACTAAAATATATTTTTTTTATTTTTAACCTGAAAATTTAAATCTTAAAAATCTCCAAAAGTATGCGTTTCCTAAGACAGAGTCCATTAACCCCCACCCCCAAAACCAACTAATTCTTCTTCTTCCTTCCCTGGTCCCATTATTTGGGGTCGGGTCTCCTCACTTTCCTGCGCCAAGTGGCTCTATCTTGGGTTGTCAATTTTGGCAACTGGGCTTTCTTGAGGTCCCTCTCTATATTTGACCACCAGGTCAATGGCGGGCGGCCTCTACCTCTTTTTTGTTCTGGTAGGCTTAGGGCGATTTGGACCACGTGATCCTTACTACGTCTTTGGACGTGTCCATACCAACGAAGGCAATTTTCAGTCATCGAAAACCAACTAATTGATGTCCTATAAAATACAGTTTTACCATAAAACAAATATAGGCTGTCTAAAAAGTCAAACGACTTGGGTAATCATTAGGGTAAAGTGAAATCAGATGTAGTCAACACTGGTTCAATAAACAAGGTTGATTAAGAGATCTTAATCATAGTTTACTAATAGAAGAACTACTTTTTAAACAATTTAATATTATTAGGCGATTTTTTAACAACAAAAAATGCAAACGATTTTCGTTTAGAATATACTTATTTCAGTCTCTTTAATGATATTCTTATTATAAAAGTAGGATACATTTTCAAAGATGTAATAGTGTCATAAGAAAGTTTAAAGTAATAACATAAATCTGGAATCGTAAGAGAAATTTGATTCTAAATATTCTGCTTCGCTTATTGATTTATCATCACACTAACCATATTAAAATCAACATCTGTTTTGGATTTTTATTCCCTTCAAAAATTCCCAAGTCATTAGACTTTTTAGACAGACTATAGTATAAACAGTTTGGTAAATAAAAATAAGATAAAATAATAATTACCTAAGCGTAAAGTTGGAACAGCATTTCTTGTCAATCTACGACTTGGTAAACAATAAACTTCCAGGAAATGATTATTGCATAATCTTATGTTATTATAAATGTAATTATTCCCTTTCTCTTGTATTGATGCAGAAAGTACGCTCTTCCAAATATTAAATTTTTCCAAAACCTCCCATGACCCGGTGTTGGGATTTGGAAATAAGTGCAGTGGGCCTGAAAATTCAAGAAGCATGATTCGAAATGATAATCTGTATAGTTTCATTATAATTATATAATAAATAAATTTTTTCATCCATTGTTACAAATATGTAGTACATTAAATGAAATAAACTTAACATTAAAAGTATAGGTCTGTAATGTGTATTTTTATAATTCATTTATTCATTATTATAACATATAAATTATAGTTTTAAATATTAACATAAAAATAATTAATATAAAAATTGTGTCCCACCGGTATCGGGAACAGGGTCCAAGCTACCGGCAGTCAGGGCTCCAGAGAAAGGAGCCTCGTAACTATTATTTATATATTTATTTATCTCAGAACCCTGAGGTCCTGAGGAGCCGAAACAAACTCACAGAGGGCCTTTCAGATGCTAATGGAACATGGTATCAACCGGTGATTATCCCTGTATGCGCTATGATAGTGCATCCAAGGACAACCCCCGGTTGAAGGGAAACTATTGCAACATGTGGAAAATAATATAAGGCTATGGTTTTTGGAGTCTTAAGTGGACTGGTAACCTGGAACTATTTTAAGACTATGGCCCCTGCCTGAACAATGTTATTAAAATCCATTGATAAAAAAAGTTATTATTATTTCCTTTATTATGTATGAAAATTTTCATACATATTATATTATATTTTTAAATATTCTTATTATTATTATTATGAAAATAAAATCTAAAATAAATGACTTAAAAACTAAAACCTAAAACTTTGAAGACCAAAAATAAAAAGTGCATTTAAAATTGTGTTGAACCATGCACAGTACTTAGAAAGTCTAAAAGACTAAAAGGCTAAAAACCGAAATTATTAGACTAGAATTTCGTGTTTCCATTTCAATAAGATATAAGCCAGGGCTTACGATGTCACAGGCGAAAAGGTTTTCCTACTGTGAAATCTAAACTATAGTATAGTTTAAACTAACTTACCATCATTTTGGCATCCAAAGTAGCAATTTAATTGTGATTTCTTCGGCATTTTGTCGCTTGAATCCTAATCGTAGGGCAAAAGTCAGAAGTCCAGTTATAACGCCAAGTAGATCGGGAAAGCAGTTATCGGTGTCCAAAAACAAAGCCAAGTGATTTCAGATAATATGATGCAACGTCAGAATCCGTATGATAAGCGCCAAGTCGTTAAAAGTTATCAAATACACGGAAAAACAAAAGCACACAAACCAAGGAAACGAAAGAAACTTCAAAATGAAAGAAAATTCAAACGAAAGTTCCCGTTCCGCTACTTCAACAGTGTTGCTGTTAAAAAATATAGTTTTTAGGTTCAAATCATAATAAATCAAAATAAATAAATTACATTATTTAGGCCTCTTGTACACACACGTTTTTTCGCCGTAAAAATCTGCGGTAAATTCACCGTGTGTAGGCACGGCTGTCAGTGTTGTATGGGCCACTGTAGAAGCTTGTTGACATACACGGCGGCTTTACGTTCCGGCGCCGCCGCCGTGTTCGCCGTGCGTCCCCCTCGGCACGCCGCGTCTACACACGGCGCCATTTTGATCAGTGTTATATTCATAGATTTATAAGAACGTTATATTGCAGTCTATGCGAGCGTGTCGACGGTGCCGGACGTTTTAACGTTTTCGTGACGGATTACATACGCTCATTTTGTATTACGAGTAAAATGAACATAAATCAAGAATTACTAATTACACTAGTTCATGAAAGACCTGTAATATGGGATAAGACTATTGACGATTATAAAAATAAGCGGCTTAAGTACGATTCTTGGAAAGAAATCTTTACAAACTTAAATCCCCTATTTGAAGATTCAAGTGGTGAAGAAAAAAACAATTTTGGTAAGTTACAGATATGTAATTTATTTCCTTACAAAAAAATATTCAAGCATAGTTATTTTGATAAGAGAGGCTACCTTCGTTAGACATAAAATATTGTGCAAATCTGTTGCGAACATCGTTAGCCACTAAACTTCCGCGAACTGCATTCGTGATAGGTAGGGCTGCCATCCGTCCGGGTTTACCCGGATTTGTCCTAGTTTGGAAGACGTCCGGGGAGCGTCCGGGCGGGGTTTCAATTGTAGTCCGGGATTTTGATTAGATCCCGTTCCCATAATTTACGTAAATAAAAGCTATGGGTTAGGTATTTCACCGCATAATATAGTAATTTAAGTTTAAAATTTGAAGACATTTTAATGTTCTTACTTTAAGAGTTGCCAAATAATTAAGAAGTATAGTTTTATTTGATTTAAATATTGATTTAATTTAGTTACATAGATCTATAAATGAAAACAACAAATTGTTCTCTAATATAAATTATTATAACTTTCTGAATTTGATTTAAGATTTCAGTTCTTTTAAAACTAAAGTAAATATTGTTAATTGTATGGAAAAATAAGAAATTAAACAAGTTTTTCATTTAATTTTATTAACTGAGTAACTAATATTGGATTTGTTTATCTTTTATTGAATACCCAAGGTTAAAAAATAAAGCAAAATTACTCACTTGTAGTCACAAAACGATTAAACACACTATTTCATGCAACAAAAGAGGCTTACAATTAAAGTTCACTTCTATCAAGTACGGAGTGAAATTTTAATCAAGATGTAAGTAAATGAAAAAAGTATTGAAATGTCCGGGGTAAAAGCTCCAAAATCCGGGGAACCTACGCTTCCGGTCCTGGGGGACAGGTTTTAGAGATGGCAGCCCTAGTGATAGGTAGCTGTGTTAGTTCCGATTCTAATTCAAAGGTGGACTCGATTTCATTATCAAAATGAAAGCTTTCTTCTTTATGTATAAAATTTTGCAAAACGCAACAAGTTTTCACAATATCTACAGCCAAATCGATTGACACATTCATTGGCCGGTGAAAAATACGCCATTTGTTGGCTAAAATTCCAAAAGCACATTCAACAAACCTTCGTGCTCTTGTGAGTCTATAATTAAACGTTCGTTTTATTTGATTAAGTTGATGGCCTCCGAATGGACGAAGTAAGTGATAGTGCAAAGCAAAGGCTTCGTCTCCAACAAACACAAACGGAAATTTGTAGTCAGTTCCAGGCAAGCGTGATGCATCGGGTAGATTTAATGTGTTGTTTGTTAATTTTTTCCAAAATGTGGTTTCTTTAAAAACACTGGAATCACATTCCTTTCCGTAGGCACCAATATCAACAAATATAAAATTATAATCGCTGTCTACTACCGCCATTAAAACTATTGAGAAGTAATGCTTGTAATTTAAAAACATCGAACCACTGTCCATAGGCTTAATGACTCTGATGTGTTTACCATCAACCGCTCCTAAGCACAGCGGGAAATCGGAAGATTTTTGAAATTTGTTTGCAATTTGAAACCAGTCTTCTTTAGTCGGCATTTTCATATATTCTTTGCACAGTTCTGACCAAATGAAGTAGCAAACTTCACGTACAATGCAACTTATAGTTTTTATTCCAATTCTATAGGTATAATGTAGATCTGTAAATGTGTCTCCGGTTGCTAGGTACCTGAAATATCAAAAAATAATATCATTTTTATTTTTAGGGCAACAGGTGATGAAGAAATGGACCAATATGAAAGATAATTGGATAAAATGTAATAAAAAAATGAATGAATGTAAATCTGGATCTGGAGCGAAAAAAATAAGAAAATACAATTTTTATGATGAAATGCTATTCTTAAAAAAAATTGTCGAGCATCGCAAGACTGATTCTAGTATGATTGAACATGTAAATGATTCAAGCCTTCAATCAAGCTCAGGGGACTGTGAAACGAGTGAGGTTCGGAAGGCTACAAAAAATAAAAAAAATAAAAATCAACTCAGCGAAGTTGACATTAAGTTTATGAAGTATATGGATTCAACAGCGCAGGAGGAAAGAAGCCGTAGTATGAACTTTTTTAGGGGAATTTCTGATACTGTTGACAAGTTTAGTGATGAAAATATGACTGACTTTCAGTTTCAAGTCATATCAATAATTAAAAGCATCCAACAGAGAGAGCATAACCGATATATACCTACACCTAGAAACCAATGGGATAGTGGCTATCAAAGTGGCACAGCATCAGCGAATTCGCAGTTATCAATGTATGGGTATTCTACAGCTGCTAGATCAGGCTTTGGGAATAATCGTCAGGAATATGATTTTGGACATAGTTCTGGTTTGGAGTCAATCCCCAACCGACCAGAATCGCAAGTATCTGTGTACAGTGAAAATGCAGGAAGTACCTCTGCAAATTCTCAAGCTAGTGCTGAAGAAGAATTCGATTTCAGTTCTGAATTTCATTAGCATATTTATCCTTGTTTCTTGTTTCTACGTGTATAATTAATTGTTGATTAGTAAGTAAATAATTTATCAACAGTACAGTTTTGTTTGTGATAAATGATTAGTATAAATAAATAAAATTAAACAAAAGTATGTAAGTAATTTAATTTTGTACTAACCTCAAAGTTACAGCCAATCTTTCTGCGGCGGAAATACTTTGTCGCATATTAGTATCTTGGTGCTTTAGTTTCTGGGATAAAATTTGGAGCAATTTATCGAATGTCGTTTTCTGCATTCTAAAATAATTGAAAAACTTGTCTTCATCTTCCCTCAGTTGATTCTTGACAAGTGTATGAAAAGCGCCAAATTCTTCGCGTTTTTCTAAAATTGGATGTATCCAAAACCTTCTTCTTTTCTCTTTTTTTTTAAGTTTTCTATATACATAGTACGCAAGAATAATCTTTTTTTTAGAAGGGTTCATGTCGAAAACGTCGTAACTTGGCTGCAGAAAAATGTGAACTGAGCGGCACCTGGCCGTTGTCTCGACCGGAAGCTTCGCCGTGCCATGTACAAGCTTGCACGTTTTGTTAACCGTACGGCTAACACGCCGTACGGTTAAGAAAACGTGTCGTGGACAAGAGGCCTTAGTGTTTCAAATATATTTGTGAATTATTACATAACTTCTGATATTTTTATTATGATATTTCTTATAAATATAAAGTACTCTATGGTGATAAGTTTTGCGGTTGTTGCTGAATCGAGGAACAGCGGGTCGTCTTAGGGGCGAAAGTTCCTCGCAACCAAACCATATTTACAACCAGCAAGTAATTTTACAAAACTCGCGACTCTGTAGTGAATTAGTGATGATAAGTTTTAAATAGGACAGTTAGGACTCATAAAATGCGTCATGCCATCGAATAAGCGCTGCTGTGTTCCTGGGTGCAAGAACAGTGGAGGTATGTAAAGCCGGGTCCAGACATGATCATTTGACCGATTCTATCACCGTATCCGTATCTGCGTATTGTATCAAGCCCCGTATCAAGTTGTGGACGCCTCCGATTTGCTCCGTATCCGTATCTTCACAATAGTCATGATCGCGTATCAAATTGCCCAGTTCAGTTTCTGCTCTCGATCAAACATGTCGTCGCAGTTGGTTGAAATGTACGAGAATTTAGCAATTTCATGTGCCTGTTTTATTGTCATTCACAACATTCTAACCTCAAAACCAAAACAGAGACGATGGTGGCAAACGGAATTATTTAGAAACAGAAAGAGACTTGGAGGACGGCAAGGACTGAAAATGACGCGCACGTGCAACCGATCGAGCGTCGCGAGTGACGCGTCCAGACTGACCCACGTCCGTATCTGTATCACCTTTGATGATCGGACATAAACCGACACGACATGGGACGGGCCGTATCATAACGGCGTATCGAGATCCCGTATCATGATACGTATATCATTACCCGTCCACATATGCGATCATGATACGCGTCGACGATACGGATACGGTGATCGGATCGGGCAAATGATACATGTCTGGACCCGCCTTAACTTTGGCAGAGCCAGATTATGTTTACTTTAGTTAGGTAGACAATAATAATATAAGTACAATATTGTAGATTCTTTTCAGTTTTAGTTTCTCTTTCTAATAAATGAATTTATTCGAAATCCTTAAGTCTAACTCTTATCTTATTATGTATTCTCAAAGAGTAGTAAGTACATGTGAGAAGTTATCATTTTGAAGTTTAGTAGTATTCACTCAATCTCCTTGGGTAATTAAAACCCCATGTCCCAAAAAAGTTGATAATGTGGCAGATAGCTATCACTTTTTTGTTTCAATCAATTTTATTTAACAATATTACAGAATAGAAATATGAAATATTGTCTTTAACGCATTCAAATATTGATGCATGAAAATTTATAGTGCTAAATATTTAGTTAAATGTGTAAATTAACCTTTCGAATACCATACTTACAGACACAATAGAAAGACAATAAGAGAGTGAACGCTGGTGTTCACTTGGGTTTTAATTTAATTAATTAAGCATTTGGAAACATTCCATTTCATAATAAGTACTTACATGTTTATGTTAATTTGATAAGGCTTGCCAACAATGGAAAAACAAGTGCGGTAATATCAACAAATTAATTAAAATGATTCAAACTGCTTAAATTGAAGAAATTTTGGGTAGTTAACTAAGCCTAAGGTTTATCAGTGGGCACATATCTTAATTCTTATTTTTTTTATCATGACAATTTCTGTTTATCATCACATTATTATGTCATTGTAAATTTAACTATTATTAATGATTAAAATCTTAATTTTACATAATTAAAAATTAAAATTTAAATATATATTTTTTTATGTTTTTAATTATTTATATATTACATAATGATTGCATCATTATAGTTTCAGGCATGAATGCAGTTGTTCATAAATTCCCAAATCCTGAAAATGATTCAATACCTGGCTGTATTGGCCATTGGCTATGTTCTATTGGAGGTGATATTTTGGAAGTTGAAAATGCACACATATTCGTCTGTCATTGTAACAAACTAAGCAATTTTGCAGTCCCAATATCAAAACCAGGTTAGTTGTCATATTAGAATAAAATTATTATATAATAATTTATATATATATTGATAGAAATTTTTAGAAATTTGACATAAGCAAACTCAATTCGAAATTAAGTTGAACAAACCACCCAAACTTTTCATGTATTACAATAGTAAGTAACTTCACATAAAAACAGTAGTTACTTAAAATAATACTATTTATAACTAGTTAGTTAGTTATATATACTATATAGTTATATAATAATAATACTCCTATAATAAAGAGGTAAAGTTTTTATTTTTGTTTTTGTTATGTATGTATAATATGTAGTTATAGATGTGGCTGCGCCGCATAGTAAGGACAACTGTCTAATACATGAGTGCGAATCATTACGTCTTTCTATTCACACCTCCGTAGCTTCCTACCTAACATTGGCGACGATTACCCACATTCTGCAATTATGTTCGGTGTAAATTCAATTTTGGGGACTGTATCCAATTTTGATCACCATACACAAGATTGGAAGCTATAGTCAAAGTCAAAGTCAAAGTCAAAGTCAAATCATTTATTTCAAATAGACCATTTACAGGCACTTTTGAATAGTCAAATGTCGGTCAGTCCAAGAAAAGTGAAGCTAAATTGCACGTTCCAAAGAGTAGGTCTCTATGGAGAAGAACGTGCAAGAAACTCCATGGACACTCTTTTAAATCAAATTATGTGTTACATATAATGCTTGGTTACATATTACTTGTTGCTTCTATCATGTGAGCACAATGTCGATAATGAAATAAAAATGTAAAATAATTAAAAGATAGAAACTGAATTAAGCCACTGGCAGCTAAGAGATGACCAGTCCCATCTGACGGCACCCGTTCACGAGCATGACGCGTGCATCAGCCCCACTCAGCTCAACCATTTTGAAGGGAACTGAACGACCCAATAACACGTGCCACCAACAGCGAGACATTTGAGTGAGCATGACAAACTCTCAACTGCCATGCTCGTAAAGTCAAAAAAATCAAAAAAAAAAAAAAAAAAAAATTGTAACCTAATAAAAATGCTCCATGGTGCCTCACATTCACAAACTTGGAAAAAGTGCTTCTACATTATACAATGCAATTGTCTTTCAAATTAAAAAATAATAATATTAGTTTCCAACTAATCAACTAATTAGTACGCCCTAGTGGTAGTGGAGCTGGACCAGCATTGAGCCAAGCATTTTTATCTTGAATATAATCCTCCAACTTATAATATGCTTGTCTGCATAGTGTGCGTTTAATACAAGATTTAAATTTCGTTTCATTGAGGTCTAATATTTGGGGTGGTATTTTATTATAACATTTCAAACAGTACCCCATGAAAGAAGAGGCCACTTTAGCCAGTCTGAAACCTGGTTGAACTAATTGATCCCTATTTCTTGTAACATAATTATGTCTATCGCCTCTTTTGCTAAAAAGATGAAGATTTTTTCTAACATACATGATGTTTTCATAGATATATTGACAAGGTACCGTCATTATGTTAATTTCTTTAAACAGTTCCCTTAGAGAATCGCACCGGCGGAGATTGTAAATAGCTCTGATGGCTCTTTTCTGTAATATAAAGATTGACTCGATGTCTGCAGCCCGTCCCCATAGTAAGATACCGTACGACATGACACTATGAAAATAACTAAAATAGACTAGCCTAGCGGTATCAACATCCGTAAATTGGCGGATTTTTCTAACAGCATATGCAGCTGAGCTAAGCCGCCCTGCAAGAGATGTTAAGTGAGGACCCCATTGTAGCCTTGAGTCTAGCGTAATCCCCAGGAAAATCGTTTTATCAACAAATTCTAGTTTTTCATTATTCAATACAATGTCACAATCACTACTTTTGACATTCGGTAAGGAAAATCTTATGCATTTAGTTTTTTTCCCATTTAGAACCAGATTATTAGCAGTGAACCAGTTTTGAACCTGCAATAGGGCGCTATTTTCGTTGTCAAGATTGTTAGTCTTTCTATTTATCTTAAAAACCAAAGAAGTGTCGTCAGCAAACAACACCATATTAAGTTTATTTTGCAACAAATTGGGTAAATCATTAATATAAACTAAAAATAAAAAAGGACCTAAAATTGAACCTTGGGGCACCCCCATTTCAACATTCAATCCCGACGAATTGACAACGTTTATTTGCACTAATTGCTGTCTATTATTTAAATAAGATTTTAATAAGCTTAACGCTGCATTGCCTAGTCCGTAATGCTTGAGTTTCAGAAGCAATGTTTCATGAACTACACAATCAAACGCCTTAGATAGGTCGCAGAAGATGCCTATAGCATCTTGTGCCTCTTCCCACGCATTAAAAATGTGTTTTAGTAAGGAAACACCCGCGTCAGTTGTACAGCGTCCTTTGGTGAAACCATACTGTTTATCATGTAGGATGTTATTGGAGTTAAAATGACTAAGCATTTGATTTAACATTACCTTTTCAAATATCTTGCTAAGAACCGGCAAAACGGACACCGGCCTATAATTATTAGTGTCTCTACTATTCCCGGATTTAAAGAGTGGTATCACTTTACTATATTTCATTAGATCTGGAAAGACTCCTTGATCTATACACAAATTAAATATTAAAGCCAAGTACGGCGCTATAGTCTCAATAATTGAGGTACAAACTTTGATAGACATACCCCATAGATCTTCTGTCAATTTAATCTTGATTTCTTTAAAAGCTTTTATTACTGTTATGGGGTTTATATGTTTAAAGTTAAATTCAGTCGAACAGGCTGCAACGTTCGCCTGTAATAAACCAAAAGCATGCGATGGCGACGAATTTAGGGCTTCAGTAGTTTTAATTGGTATACTGGTAAAGAAATTTACAAATTCTTCTGCAACTAGTTTGTTATCGCTAATAAGACCATGACGAGTCTCCAATGTGTAATCATTATTATTTCTTTTATTTCTGTTGGTTTCATTATTTATAATATTCCAAACCGTTTTTATTTTATTATCTGCTGTTTTAACTTTGTTGCTAATGTATAAGGCCTTAGCTGCCTTACAAGTATTTTTAAACATTTTAGAATAAGTAGCAACATATTTATTAAAAGTTTCAGTGTTAATAATAGGCTTAAGGCCATACAACTCGAAAAGTCTTTCCCTACTTATTCTGATTCCTTTAGTTGCCCAGTCACTAAATCTAAACTTAGGGCAGATAGTTTTAGTTTTTTTCTCAAACGTCTGATTAAACTCCTTTTGAACTACTGAAAAAAAATTTTTATACAAAATATTACCATTGTTTTCTGCAAGGTTCCAATCACCCAACCTGCTAGTTAAAGTGCTATTAAATTTATTTAGTTTACCGGATGTTATTGGTCTGAATTGTATCTGCACTTGTTGTAATGGTAAGTTGGATTCAAATGTTACCATTAGGCCGCTATGATCAGAAGGCAGATAATTTACAATGGCTTTTTCTAAATACTTGCAGCAACAAAAAACATTATCGATACATGTAGCAGTAGTTGTCATTGTTCGAGTTGGTTCAATAAACACATTTGATAAATTAAATGATTTGAAAAGATTTAATAATCTACTGCTATCTGAATTATTTTCTAAAATATTAACATTAAAGTCTCCGCAGATAATTACTGGTTTATTACCCGTTGAAAGTTTAGCCATAACATCTTCCATGACTGACTCAAAAATAGAGTAGTTTTGATAATTAGGGGGCCTATAAACGCACACTATGATATGCCTATCCAGCTCAACACACGACACTTCAATGCTATGTTCAACGGACAGTGCAACTATATCTTTACGAGTTTTAAATTTAATACTATTTTTAATAAGGATTAGTGAACCCCCACGTAACATTGACTTTCGGTTAAAACTACTGCCCACATTATAATTATCATAATTAATTAACATTTCAAAATCCTTTAACCAATGCTCAGTAAAACAAATGATGTCAAACATAGTTTTTTCCAAAAATAATTCAATTTCTAATTGTTTCGAAGAAAAACCCTGAATGTTTTGAAGAAACAAATTAAAAGATTTTTGCTTACCCCCTGTAGCTTGAATGCTAGACGATACTTTATTGTTAAGTTGACATAAATTGCCAACAGTACCAACTGTTGTCTTATTACCTAGTTTAAAATATTAGTACTACTACTAATGGTGGGACTAATTACTGGGTACGTCGACATACTATTTATGTCTGAGTAAATATTAAATGCTAATAGCTTCGCTATTTGACGTCTTAAAACAATAGGTAGGTATACAGTATACCTGGTCGAAAAAAGTTTATCAACAATATTGTTGATGTCAAAATATAAAAATTTATCACTATGGTGAGTAACTAAAAAATGCATATGCATATTTAGCATATGTATGTACTTATTTTGTCTGTTTGATAAGTGCTCAAAGTAAGGAAAAGCACACAAAATAATCTTTTTACAATTTATCTTCAACAGTTCAGTGACATTATTGGTGATATCATCTTTCTTCACATTTAAGCTATTACCCACAAATACAGTTAGAATAGTGTTGGGATCATATACTTGCTCATTTACAAATGACATTATGTGATGGTAGGAAGCTTGAGGTGTGCAATAATTTTGAGAAGGAAAAGGGAGTTTTTTACTAATTAATTGCCCTAATCCTCTTCCTATGCTATCTGAAAATATAATTGATTGATAATCCCTACTGTTATGAGAGGAAAAATTAGAATTTTCTGAATCTACCCCTTGAGTTAATTCATGCTGAATGTGGGGTACCTGGTCGGGAATACAGTCCTGAGCACTGATGGGCTGGGATGAGTTCTCCGTTACCACAAGTTCGAGGCCAGTCGGGTTAGATTCTGTCTGGCAAGTGCATTTATTGTTTCTTAGAGTAAGAGAGTCTACTTTGTCCACCAACTCATTTGTAGCCAAAATATGTTCCTTTATTTGGTTCTTTGAACATACATATTTGTTATAAATTGATTTTAGGGAGTTATCAAGCGTCTGTATTTCAGACTGTAAGCGCTGAGTGTCAATTTGATAAATATTTATACTGTCTTCCAACTTAATCTGATAATTATTTAATTGATTAATTAAGTTAACACGTTCTTTCCGCAGTTGAATATTTTTGGAACAGTGTTTTTGTTGCTTCTTGTGGTTTTTACATTTTTTAATGATTTTATTGAGTTTAGCATATTTTTTAATTTTATTTTGACTAAGTTTGTAAGTATTACTGTCTTTTAGTATGGAATCTTCTGTAAGATCAATTGTTACTAAGGCATGAGGGTCATATTTTGAATTTATTAATTCATCATATAAACGGTTAGTCTTCTCAGTCTGAGTACATTCCTGTTCCTTCTGCAATTTAAGAATAAGACCATTAGCATGAAGTAATTCATCCTCAAGATCCCTAACCTTACACAAAGCCTCCTCATACAAGTCGCTACAGTTTTTGAAACCATCCGTGACCGCTCGCAGTTGGTCGCGTTCATCAACAACATCCTGGTATTGCTGACTAAGGCCTACCAACTCTTGTTTAAGGCTTGTATTTTTAAAGATTATATTCTTTATTTCCCTCTCACTCTCCTCATTCTCCTGCAAAATTTGCTGGCACTGGAGTTTGGATTCTTTGAGCTCCTGGAGGGCATTTTCCAATTTAAGCTGCATATCCTGGGCTGTTGCCTTACGGGTCATCGTAGGCATGATTTCAGAATAAGTTACTGTAAATAGAAAAAGAAAAGAAACAGTGAGAATCAAGAAGATGACAAAATAAAGAAAAGTTGGAAAAGAATGGGGAAAAAAATTAAAACAAGAAAGTGCAGTTCAGTAGGGAAATGAGGTGGACTGCTGACTTGGCTTGAAAAGCTAATAATTATTGAGTTTTCTAGCTTTTCATTGCCTTATGATATTACTTTTACTTAATGTGGGTAAGTTGATTAGAATGTGAAAGTCTGGTTTAACAGATTTTTTATCAAATAATTTCAAATATAACAATTCAAAATAAAGACAAGAAGCGTTGTTGACCAGTATAATATTATCGGGATAAGTTAAAATGAATCAAATTATGAAATAAAATGTCGATGATTTGTTTTCTACAATGTAAACAAAACTATTTCGTCACAACACGCTTAGTGTTAAGTGAAGTAAATTGAAAAGATAAAACTTGTACGATCGTGTTATAACTTAAATTAACGAGTGTGTTGTGTTATTATAAATAAAAATATAAGTAAATAATACTCCCCGTGAAATTCCGTAGTTCAAACGTCAGCTGTTCGTTACCGGTGACAACCGGTTGGCACCAAAAACTCGTGTTTTACAAGATATTTTACCACGAAAACGATAATCCTGACGATTTATGCAATTATATTATGGTTATACAAACAATTACACATTAATTACACTTAAATACTATTTAAATTAAATTTTAAAATACGGAGTACAAATTTGACATGTCACTGGGGCAGTGTTGCCAGCAAAAAAAAAAGTGTATATAAGGGGCGACTCCAGCAATGGTTCATCGCCAACAGCATCGGCGAGGATAATGACAAGGCTGGAGTGAAGAGGAAAGCGGTGTTATTGAGCGCGCTCACGGAGAACACGTATCAGCTCGCGTGTAATCTAGCCTTGCCGGAAGATTTGAGTACGAAGAACTATGACGATATCCTGAAAATCTTGGATGACCATTTCGTTCCGAAGCGCTGCGGGTTTGCGGAAAGGCATAAGTTTTACAGTGCTGTGCAGCAACCCGGCGAGACGCACTCGCAGTGGGCCGCTAGGCTAAGAGGCCTCGCTGCTTACTGCGCGTTCAAGGATTTGGAGGATCATCTTCTAGACAAGTTCGTCATGGGCATGCTACCAGGTCATGAACGAGACAAACTTTTTGCCCAAAATATCAGCGACTTGACACTGAGTAAAGCTGTGGACCTAGCGGAAACCGCACGATGTGCGCGCTTGGGCGCCGCGGTGGATCCAGTAGGAAATATCGGTGGAAACCAGGATTCGATCTTCAAAATAAACCAAAGTGATAAAAGCAAAGTTTCGGGTACGTCATCAATCGTACAGCGTGAAAAGTGCTCGGTGTGCGGTTACAAAAATCACAAGTCATCGGAATGTCGTTTCGCTAACTATACGTGCAAGTTGTGCAATCGCAAAGGACATCTACGTAAAATGTGTACGAAAAACAAAGTGCATCGCATTGAGCAAGGTAGTACTGATGACGAGGGAGATGATGGTGAGTTACTCTTAAATATTAATACTTTTGATGAAGTGCCAATGACAGAAACAGTGAGTCTGGAGGGTCAAAGTATAAAGTGTGAAATAGACAGCGGTTCGCCTGTTTCTGTTATATCTGAAAACTTATATAAAAATACATTTCCTGGAGTACCGTTATCAGCACCTACAAAAAAATTAATGACTTATACAAGTACTAAAATGTTAGTAACAGGGTGCATGTCAATGCAAGTTTCATATAAAAATCGTACGGTCAGATTGCCTGTCTACGTCATACGCAATGGCGGTCCTCCCCTCCTCGGCCGTGATTTTATGCGCGCCTTTGGTTTACGAATTGTATCAACACTTGGTAACTGCAACAACATTACCTCTGCAGACAATATATTACAAGAACTAGTTCAGGCTTATCCAAATGTGTTTTCTGAAGAACTAGGATGTTTCAAAAAATTTGAAATTATCCTACCCCTTAAAGAAGATGCAAAACCTGTGTTTTTTAAATCGCGCCCGGTGCCATTTGCCTTAAGAGATAAGGTAAACAAAGAATTGGACAGATTAGTCGCACTAGGAATTCTAAAACCGGTTTCTTATTCAGAGTACGCGTCACCGATCGTACCCGTACTCAAACGTGACGGTAGTGTTCGCATTTGCGCTGATTACTCGGTAACGATAAACAAACAACTGCAAGTCGAAAAATATCCATTCCCCACTGCGCAAGAACTCTTCACCAAACTGCACGGTGGAGAAGAATTTAGTAAGCTAGATTTATCAATGGCCTACAACCAACTGAGAATACATGATAGCTCGCAAAATATCACTTGCATAAATACCTCTCGAGGTTTGTTTAATTACACTCGCCTTATTTTTGGTTTGGCTAGCGCCCCATCAATATTTCAAAGGGTTATTGAAACTATAGTGGGTAACATGGAGGGGGTTTTAGTGTTTCAAGATGACATTTGCATAACTGGTGCAAATAGATTTGAGCACTTAAATCGCCTAAAAAAAGTGTTGAGACGTTTGCAAGAAGCCGGGTTCACCTTAAGAAAAGATAAATGCGTTTTCTTCCAAAAAGAAATATCCTATCTGGGATATATCATAGATAAGACTGGAATTAGAAAGAATCCACTCAAAATCGAGGCTATTTTACAAGCAGCAGTGCCTAAAAATGTAAGTGAATTACAATCATTTTTGGGTTTGATTAATTATTATAGGAATTTAACTCCGAATGCGTCTACTATACTAAGTCCGTTACACGAGTTATTGAAAAAAGGCAAAAAATGGCACTGGGGATCGGAGCAAAGCTCAGCCTTCAACAGCATCAAAAAGATAATGTCATCTGACAAGGTACTAGCACACTTTGATAACAATGCTAAAACAATTCTAACTGTAGATGCGTCCCCAGTTGGATTAGGTGCAATATTATCTCAAATCGGTAAAAACGGCATAGAACAACCGGTTTCATACGCGTCGCGCTCATTAACAGTAGCAGAAAAAAAGTATTCACAAATACAAAAAGAAGCCACGGCAATTATATTCGGCGTTAGAAAATACCATCAATACCTTTATGGTAGACCAACACCCTTTACTTTACGTACGGATCATAAGCCGCTAACTATTATATTTAAGCCAAGCCGTGGTATTCCAGAAGTATCAGCAAATCGCTTGCAACGGTACGCAATATTTTTGAGCACATATAATTATGAAATAGAATACATTACCAGCGAGCAAAACACAGCTGATTTCTTATCACGTGCGCTTCCGAGAAACAGCTGTGTTAGTAGTGCGTCGGCGTCGGACGGACAGCAGGTTAGTGAGTCGGGGGCGAGGGAAAAGGCCGCATATGTGAATTTTGCTATTGATGGCAGTTTACCTGTGACCGCGCGACAATTAGAAATAGAAACTGATAAGGATCCGGTTTTAAAAAAAGTTTGCAGTTTTGTTCAGAATGTAATGTGTGTGTCGCAAAGTATCGGACGACTCACTTAAACCATATTTTTTATGTCGTATGCAAATATCATTTGAAAATGGAATTTTATTGCGAGGACAGGTGATTATCCCAAAAAAATTGCAAAGTAGAATTTTGAAAGAACTCCATAGTTCACATTTTGGAATCGTTAAAATGAAAGCAGACTCCAGGGCTCGACTTTGGTTTCCGGGCATCGATGGAGCTCTGGAAAGGCTAGCTGGTGGTTGCGAAGTTTGTGCACAGTTACGCCCCTCTCCGCCACGCGTACCGCTCGCGTCATGGTCTTTTCCGCCCCACCCTTTTCACAGAATACACATGGACTTTTTAGGTCCCATGTGCAACAAAATGTTTTTGGTAATAGTTGATGCATATACCAAGTGGGTTGAATGTTATATAATGAATAATAATATTACAACACAGGCAGTTTTATCGAAGCTAACTGATTTTATGTCTAGGTTTGGCATGCCCGATACAATTGTAACTGATAACGGGACTTCATTTGCCTCACACGAGTTTGCTAATTTTTGTAATTCAAACGGCATATCACATTTATTCTCGCCTGTTTATCATGCTATGAGTAATGGTCAAGCAGAGTCGTTTGTAAAAATAATTAAAAAAGGAATAAACTCCATAATAATATCCAGTCATAAGGATGACTTTCAAAATCAATTGTCAAAATATCTCTTTGACTACCGCAATTCTGTTAATAGCACAACGGAGACTTCTCCAGCTCAGTTAGTTTTCGGGCGCAAGTTACGTTCACGATTGGATCTAATTTCAAAAGTAAATAGTGATACATCCTCGTCATCAGTGTTACCCGCACTAATCAAGGAAAAACAGTGCTCACAGGCTAAAAATTATGGTGGTAAAACACAAAAACCTTATACGAACGGCGACACAGTGTGGTTTAAACAATTCATAAATAAAAAGAAATATAATTGGACAAAAGGAACCATTATGGATAATATCGGCAAAGTTATGTACAAAATAAAAACACAAGGTACTCATAAGATCATTGTAAGACATAAAAACCAGCTTCGTTCTTATAACGGCAACCATGCTGACACCAATATCGGCAACTGTGGGATGTGATCTTACCACAAGAAGAGGAGAATCAGCAGGAAAAAGTGAATGCTACTACCAATGGTCCAATGGAAAACTCGTCAACGGTGTCCAATGACACACAAATGATTGACACCACAACCCATGACTCTGTGGGTACTGACAATACGGCAGATTCACCAACAACGCCAGGTATGCTTGCGGTACCAGGAACACCTCGCATACACATGACACCGAGCAACTCGGCAGTGGAAGGCAGTCCTGCATTCAGTACCCCACAGCCGGCATCAGCCGATGATGATATCACTCACACGCCTGTCCGTGTCCGAAGGAATAGACCCATCATAGATTATAAAAAGTACTATTAGTTACTGCTCATTAGTGTATTCTCATTGTTATTCTTTATTTATCTTGTTTTAAAAAGGGGGAAAAGTGTTATGTATGTATATGTAGTTATAGATGTGGCTGCGCCGCATAGTAAGGACAACTGTCTAATACATGAGTGCGAATCATTACGTCTTTGTATTCACACCTCCGTAGCTTCCTACCTAACAGTTTTTATGTTTTTTGGTTTGTAGGAGGTAAACTCTGGAAGTACTGGTCCGATTGCTAAAATTTTTTCACTGATAGAAACCTGCTTTGTTTCTGAGTGACATAGGCTATATATATTTTATGTACGCAGGCGAAGCTGCGGGCAAAAGCTAGTGGTGGATATTTTGAATAGAAGTATAAACTTCTAGCTAGTATATGCAAACATCATTCTGAGACATTCGTTTTTATGAAGTTGAGATTTTTTTTTATTTTAACAGGATTTATATTAGGTATACAATATATTTTTTATTAGATAAGTTCCAAGATAAGTTTAAAAATATTTGTTAAGAATTTCACAAGTGTAAAGATTTTTAAAGAAAATATTCATAAATCGTTCAACTTTCAATGATAAGCGATAGATGGCGCTAGTAGTTACATGAACTTTAGGCATTCGTTGTAGACATTAAATAATCTTCTATAATATAAAAATGAATCGCAAAATGTGTTGGTAAGCGCATTTGGAGGTATGCGGAACAGAGAGTAAAGTCCCGCAAACCTCCGTTGAAAAGGGAGGATCCTCCGACCAGACAGCTGATGTTATGGTCTGGTGGGCGACTGCCCGATAGATGATTTCGGGCTGTCGTATATGTTCAAATCGCGCGGAGAACTTTGATTGCGCGATGCAGGATTTCGTACTTTCTTCGTAGTTCTTATGTGGCGCCATAGATGTCGCTACATCACTCCCCTCCGGAGATCGGAGATCGATGGTTCTTGATGCGCGCCAGGCCAGCGTAGGTTGGTTCCAGTGGGTCGGAACCGATGCCGCATAGTTCTCGGTGAGTCGGAACTGTCTGCGGTGATGCCCCAGTGAGTCGGGGTGTTGCTATCCCTGTGAGTCGGGATGATGCCCCAGTGAGTCGGGGTGATGATGTCCCAGTGAGTCGGGATGATGCCCCAGTGAGTCGGGGTGGTGCTGTCCCAGTGAGTCGGGATGATGCTGCAGGCTCCAGTGAGTCGGAGTAGTGCTGCTGGCTCCAGTGAGTCGGAGCGGTGCTGTGCGACGTAGGGCTTGACTGCTGGCGTCGACCAGGAGAGGTTCTTCATAGCTCTTCATGTGACTGGCCGAAGGTGCGGTGTGCCAAGCCAAGGTCGCTGATGAGGCTGAAGGTGATGACCAGGTATGACCAGGTAGGCATGCTGGTGGTCAGGATACCCTCAATAGCCGTGGGTGCTGGCTGTATGGCTCGCTGCTCGAAAGCTTGAGGAAGTGATGATGACGTCACGAAGTAGTAGCTGCACGAAGGCTGCGCTGACGTTCTTAGTCGAGGGTCACCAGTTTGGAGGTATGCGGAACAGAGAGTAAAGTCCCGCAAACCTCCGTTGAAAAGGGAGGATCCTCCGACCAGACAGCTGATGTTATGGTCTGGTGGGCGACTGCCCGATAGATGATTTCGGGCTGTCGTATATGTTCAAATCGCGCGGAGAACTTTGATTGCGCGATGCAGGATTTCGTACTTTCTTCGTAGTTCTTATGTGGCGCCATAGATGTCGCTACACGCATAACTCAACAACGCCTGGACCGATTTCGCTAATTTTTTTTTTGTTGTGTTCGTTATTATGAGGAGAAGGTTCTTATGGAAAAAAAAAATTAGGGTAGTGTAGGGTAGAGTAGGGTAGTGTAGGGTAGTGTAGGGTAGAGGTAGTGTAGGGTAGAGTAAGGTAGAGGAGGGTAGAGTAGGGTAGAGTAGAGTAGGGTAGAGTAGGGTAGGGTAGAATAAGGTAGAGGAGGGTAGAGTAGGGTAGAGTAGGGTAGGGTAGAGTAGGGTAGAGTAGGGTAGAGTAGGGTAGAGTATGGTAGAGTAGGGTAGAGTAGGGTAGAGTAGGGTAGAGTAGGGTAGGGTAGAGTAGGGTAGAGTAGGGTAGAGTAGGGTATAGTAGGGTGGAGTAAGGAAGAGCGGGAGCGAAGCCGCGCGGGCAAAGCTAGTAGTTTATAATATTAGACATTATGGATTTGTTTTGTATAAATATATCATAATTGTTAAAATGAAATATTTACTTGCAGTTAGTTATTAGATAAACTCTAATGTATATTAGTTAGTCAATTGATGTTACGTACTCTTTACTTTGCTCTGATTGGTCGGTTAGTCGACCGAGTGTTTGTGAAAGTTTGTGGTAGGAAAACTTTGAGTTGGTAACTGTCATTTTGGACAGAGTCGGTCTGCTTTGAGTTGTTGAACAGAAAACATGTCCGACTAATCTGTGTATTTGTAAATGATTGCTAATAGAACGATAAGTATGAAATTGTGTTGATCAAAGTGAATAAAATATCTATACAATTTATCCTGAAGTGTTTCATTCATCACATTTCAGAAGTGGGATATGCCTACAAATATGTACAGTGATAACAGGAAGAGGTTATGTGTGCCTAAATTGAAGATAAATGAGTTCGAGATATATATTTTTTGTCTTTCCAAGTGTACTAGTGTGATTTTAGACAAGAGGTTATGTGTGCCTAAATTGAAGCTAAGTGAGCTCGAGATATTTTTTTTACCAAAGTGTGCAAGTGTTACTAATTAAGCCAAGAAGTTATGTGTGCCTAAATTGAAGCTAAATGAGCTCGAGATATTTTTTTTTTCTTTTTCCCATGTGTGCTAGTGTTACTTCAAACAAGAGGTTATGTGTGCCTAAATTGAAGCTAAATGAGCTCGAGATTTATTTTTTTAGCCAAGTATTTTAGACCAGTATCATACTCACCCAAATTTCTTACTGATGTTGACAGGCTCGTGTATTGAATCATTCGATTCCCTTCAAATGTGTGAACTGAGTGGCACTGATATGCGCGTCATGTTCGTAATCGAAGGTTGACAGTTAAGACTAAACACCTCTTAAATGCTGGTGATTCATTTTAGTTTCTATATTTTAAATTGGGTTGCTTTTCCTTTATTTAATTTCATCGAATTCGTATAATGATAGATAAAAAAAAAAAAACAGTTTATATGTAAAATTTACCCATTTCCCATAGCGATAATTGTCATTGTTGCCTCGGATTACTTTGTGTGGCACGATAATTTCCCTTTCGTTTCGACGCATAGTTGTAAAAACATGTTGTACCCCTTATGAGTATGTCAATTCAATTCAATTCAATTCAATTCTTTATTGCTATATCACATGTGTTACATAAGATGACAAAATAGTTATATAAGTGCACATGGACCCTGTCGGGCACAGCAATGTCATACATGAAGTAGGTAGAAATGCAATTTGGGAACAAAGTTAAAACATAGAGAAAAACAAAAAAAAAATAATTTAAAATAAATCGGATATACAAATAAAATAAAAAGTACAATAATAAGTAATAAGATAAAAAAAAAAAAAAATAATAATAATAAAATGTCAAAAAAAAAAGAAAAAAATCATGTCATAAATGTTAATTCCTTCATTAATAAAAATAAATCCATTTTAAATGTCAAAATAAATTCATTACAAATAGCAAAAAAAAAAAATAATAATAATAATACAAATGTCAAATAGTAAATTATTACAATGTCAAAATAAATTCATAACAAATGTCGATAAAAATGAAATCATAACAAATGTCAAAAGGGAAAAAAATGATAATGTCAAAAAATAAAATAAAAATCAAAAAGTAAATTATAACAGTGTCAAAATAAATTCATAACAAATGTCAAAAAATAAATAAAATCATAACAAATGTCAAAAGGAAAAAAAAAATTATAATGTCAAAAAATTAAATAAAAATCATTGCAGATGTCGAAAAAAATTCCAATAAAAAATAAGCTACAAAACATAAAACGGACATGGAAAAAAATGGCAATATATGAAAGTATTTAATCATCGTTAAAGAATTCATTTACCGAATAATAGCATTTGTCAACTAGCAGTTTTTTGAGTCGTTTAATAAATATTCTATCACTTTTCTCGGTTTTGATGTCATTCGGTATTTTGTTGTATATTTTTATGGAGCTTATGTGAGGACTCGAACTATGTAATTTTAAGTTTGATGGAGGTATTACAAGCATGTTTTTAAATTGAGAACGCGGTGCGTATCGGCGAGGTTGGTCGGTTATTTTTTTATAGAAATTAGGGTTCTGCCTCACAAATTTACAGATTTCTAGAATGTAAATTGATGATAATGTAAGAGTTTCTAATTTACGAAAATGCGGTCTACAAGTGTCATCATTATTAATATTTACAATTATTCGAAGACATTTTTTTTGTAAGATAAACAAGTCATTGCTATCTACACTGTTTCCCCAGAGGATGATACCATACGAGAGCCATGCGTATGCATATGCATAGTAAGCAGACAGGGCAGTTTTAAGATCGGTTGATTTTTTAAGTTCACGTAATGCATAAATAAAGCTAGATAATTTAGATTTAATTTTCTGTATATGCGCTTTCCAGGTCATATGGATATCCAAATCCAGTCCTAGCAGGGTAAAAGTATCAACGCATTCCAATTTTATGCCGTCAAATGCAAAATTAATATTTAAGGGATTTTTTTGGCGAGGCCTAAATTGCATTATTTTGGTTTTTGAATAATTAAGTTCTAGATTGTGGTCTTTCATCCAATTTTCTATATTTTTCATAATGTTATTTAAATTAGCATTTAATTGTTGCGAGTCAATACATGAAGTAATTAAAGAGATGTCATCGGCGAACAGTACGCACGAATCTGTCATTATCTTAGGGAGGTCGTTTATATAAATCAAAAAAAGCAGACATCCGACCACACTACCTTGCGGAATAGAATGTCCAATGCAAAGCCCATTAGAACGTATTCTGTTTAATTCTCCAGTAAATTCATCCAAATGTTCTATTTCTACGAATTGTTCCCTATTTTGTAGGTAAGATGTAAACCATTTATGTGTTATTCCTCTTATACCGATACCGTACAGTTTGTCAAGTAGTATTTTATACTGCACTTTGTCATATGCCTTAGTCATATCAAGCAAGATACCTATCGCGTATTTTTTATTATTTAAAATGTTCAGTATTTCTTGCGTGTATTTATAAGTTGCTAACACCGTGGATCGTTTTTTTCGAAAACCATTTTGACAGTCATCAAAAATATTGAACTTTTCACAAAAACTATAAACGCGTTTGCACATTGCTTTTTCAAATATTTTTGATGCTGTAGGTAGTAATGCAATTGGACGGTAGTTGTTGGGATCTAACTTCGAGTTTTTCTTATGGATTGGTTTAACTATTGTTTTTTTTAAAGCATCAGGGAATATTCCTTCAGTGAAAGATTGTTTAACCAATAAGTAAAATGGAGTTGTCAACTCGTTAACACACGTTTTTATCAATATTGGAGGAAGTTCGTCTAATCCGTGACTATATTTACTTTTAAGATTTTTAATAATTTGTTTTATTTCCTGCGGTGTGGGTGGGTATAGAAACATAGTGTTATCAGTGGGTCGGAGCACGGGTCGGCCGCGCGGCTCTGACTCACCCTGCTTTGTTTGTCCTACTGATGCGAAAAATTCATTGAATGTGTTAGAAACTTGTTTTGGGTCGGACGTAAGTTTATTGTGGATCGTCAATGTAATGTTTTGATGAGTTTTATTCAGGTTTTTATTGGTACGTTCCTTAATGATTTTCCACATCGACTTTGTTTTATTAGATGAATTTTTAATTTCCCTAATGTACTGTATCCTTTTTGATTTAATGATAACCCTTTTTAGAGTTCTTTCATACATTTTATAATGTTTTGTTAATACAGGATCATTAGAGTAAGAAGTAAGAATTCTAAATAATCGTTTATTTTTACACGATATTTTAATGCCGCTAGTCATCCATTTTTTTCTTTTGCAGGGATTCAGTTTTATGGTTTTCATGGGTATACAATCATTTAATATTGTCAATAATAGTTTTTCAAATGCATTATAATTTTCATTCATATTTTTTTCCGGGCTGACTACTTCATCCCAATTAATTTTTTGTAATTTTAATTTAAATTTTTCCATGGTTTTACTATTGAAAATTCTTTTTTTAGTTTTCCAAACTTTACGTTTATCACGTTTACCATCTATTTTTTTAAAATTTAGTATTATTCCTTTATGGTCTGAGAAACCAAAATCGGTTACATGCACATTTATCAGTTTAGAATCAAAATTTATAAATATTAAATCAAGGCAGGTTGAAGTGGTTTTTGTCACTCGTGTAGGGTTTTTTATACATTGAATGAAATTATATTCAAGCATTAAATTAAGTAGCGTATTTGTTTGCAAACTGTTTTCCAAGACATTTATATTGAAGTCGCCGCCGATAATGATTTTATACTTACTGTATTTTTTTATTAACAATTTTTGTATTAACTTTAACTGTTTATAAAATATATCAGGCTCTCTATTATTCCAATACAAAGTTATGAGTAAAGTATTAAGTTTAGGCAATTCTATGGCACATACTTCTATGATATATTCGATCGACATGTCCATAATTTCCTTTCGTTCAATAAATTCAATGTGTTCCTGTAGTAGAATGCACACGCCGCCACCTCCGTAGTTCTGACGGCAGTATGATGTTGCGAGGATGTATCCAGTGCAGTTAATTATGTCTTTCTTTGCTTGTGATAACCACGTTTCCGATAAACACAGAGCTAAATATTTGTCCTTATTTTCATCAAGAAATTGTTCTAATAAATCTAGTTTGTTATTTATACTTTGCATATTTTGGAATAATATTGTTATGTCATCATCTTGTTTAGGGACGAAAGGAAATTGTTTCGTCTGTGATAGTCTGTGAGTAGTCTGTGGTTCGCTTGTTGATGTTATATGTGTTTTCGCGAGTAAGTGTTTTATTTTTCAAATCAGTTATTTGATTAGGGTAATCTGTCTTCGTTGGTTTATTTTGTATTGTTGTGTCTGTAGTAGGTTGATATTGTTTCCCGTTTATTATTAATTTATTATTTTTAATGATTGCGTGATGTCCCTGTTGTCTTGCTGAGCGTAGATGTTCTTGTAAAGCTTTTTTTTGTTGGAGTGCAGTATCATTTAAAAATTCGGAAATAAAAAGTCCAGTATGTTTGAAGTACGTTTTGTTGTCTAAAATATATTTCGTCATCCGTTTGCTTATGAGCTCAATAATAATCGGTCTTCGTGAGCTACTGAATTTACCTATTCTTGAAAGTCCCTCAATATATCCAGTTAGGTCTATATTTAATATGTCTTTAAATGCTTCTATTATTCGATAGTGTAATTGATTTTCGGATTCTTGGTCGTATTCTGTAAGTCCAAATAGTACGATTCTTTTTGAATTATTGTCTTGTTGTTGATTGTCAATCATTGTTAAATTTTGTTTAATTTCTTTTATTTGTTGTTTTAGTACATTATTTTCTTTTTGTAGTGTTTCAATGTTCTCGTTAAGTGTATTTATATTATTTTTTATTTTTTCTTGCTCGCATGTTAGTTTGTGGGTATCTTTTAAAATATCTTCCTTTAATTCTGTGATACTTTTTTGTATTTCATTTTGAATTGTGTTCTTTAAGACAAGGAGTAGGGATTGGTTGTTTTTGTCTAGTTTCGAATCTAGTAATTTACTGAGGCTGTCTAGTGTGATAAAAGGACTTGCTGTTGAGGTTTCTTGTCTATTGGTAGTGGATTGTATGTTTTGTCTAGGGGTCTTACATTCTGTTGTAGTGGTAGTGTCTGTATTTGGCTCATCATATGTATCATCAATTGACATTGTAGTGTCGTTTAGTGATGCTTTCTGTGTCCGGACAGGGGTGTTATCGTTTCTAGAGCGACGTGTAACGTTGGCACATTCTGGGCAGCGCCAGCATTTTTGAAGTTCAAAATTATGCTCTAAAAAATAGGCGGAGGTCATATTAAGGCACGCATAGTGGTATTTATCTGAACATCCCGTGCATTTTAGGATCTCTCCAGCGTATTGGATTTTTTGACAGCAAGCTTGACAGTTCATTATTTAATGTTATCGTTCCCTTTGTATTAATATATGAGAACCTAATTTTGCGTGCAGAGAAAATATCTAAGAAGTTCAAGTCTTGAGATATTGTGTAGTTTTGCAGTTTCTGAACGTCGATGAAATTCTCAGATTTTCAGATTCTTGTTTCAGAAATTTTGAGTCAAATTCAAGTCAATTTCTAAGTCAAGTAATATAAGTCAGCAATAGTCTGTTTACGTTATGTACAGTTCAATTGATATCTTTAATCCTAGTAAGTATATTTAAATCATAATTATGATAGTAGGTATTCCAAGATTTTTAATATCTACTTGTTGGTTCATGTCACGTCTCTTTATTCATAAATAGTGCTTATTATGCTCACAATAATGATAAATGATATATAATGAATGATAAATGATATATAATGAATGATAAATGATATATAATGAATGATAAATGATAAATGATGAGTGATAAGCGATGAGTAATAAGCGATCAGTGATAAGTGATCAGTGATAAATGATGAATGATAAATTTATTTATTTATAAATGTTAAACGATAAATGATAAATAGTAAATGATCAATGATTATAAATGATAAATTTATTTATTTATAAATGTTAAACGATAAATGATAAATGATAAATAATAAATGGTAAATGATAAATGATATTTATTTTGTACTGTTGTTCTATGAACTAAATTTCCACCTATGACAAATAATAAATGAATTTGAATTTGAGAGAACAAAATTAAAACTGAGTTTGTATATGTATAACACGATTTAAAAGGCTGTAAATGAAATTTCTTCTTCATAGAGATCTACACTTTGGAATATGTAATTACCGCCAATTTACTGACTTACTGACTTCTTGACAATTTAAGAGAGTCTGTAAATGGTTCATTTGAAATGTTTTGATTTGATTTCAGTGCTTTGATGAGGCCAAGTGTGCCATTTGAGGCCAAGTGTGCCATTTGAGGCCAAGTGTGCCATTTGAGGCCAAGTGTGTCATTTGAGGCCAAGTGTGTCATTTGAGGCCAAGTGTGCCATTTGAGGCCAAGTGTGCCATTTGAGGCCAAGTGTGCCATTTGAGGCCAAGTGTGCCATTTGAGGCCAAGTGTGCCATTTGAGGCCAAGTGTGCCATTTGATTTGGCCAGGTGAGCCAATTAAGATTCGGGTTAAGTGTGCCTGGTGCAGATGAAATTATCCTCAAGAGCGTAAGTAACGTATGAATTTACCTATTAATGTGATTTTAGTTTGACTATTTTGGCTTAATGAAGACGTAAATGAATTGAAAAATTTATTAAGTTTATTCATATTATTTTCGAACTGTTTATTGGATGAGATTTGAACATTCTGTTATAGTTTTTGAAGATATTATAGGTATAGATAAATTGAATTGAAAGCATATTTTTACACTGTGATTTGATTCTTAAAAAAAGAGTTTCAAATTAATGATACAAGTTACTATTTCATATAAATGTTTTAACCACTGATTTTTTATTTTTGAGGACTTGGATTCCGACAGAACTACAGAAGAAAAATTGCCAGTCTAATTGAACAAATGGATAGCTCCTGGTTCAAACAGTACAAACTTGAAGAAAAATGGTGCAAAGAGACGATCTGGAAAGAGTAATTAGTGTTGTAAAAACGCTCGAGTCGGCGCTAAAACGCTCGAGTCCGGACTCGAGCAGTTTAAAAACGCTCGAGTCGGGACTCGAGTCGGTTTGAAAACGCTCGAGCGCTGGCTTGAGCGTTTAAAAAAAAAGCTCAATAAATAGCGCCGACTCGACGCTCGACTCGAGCTTGAGCACGAGTCTTCATGAAATAGGTGAAGAACAAATCAGTAAAGTTTAATACTAACTACTCATTGTATATGTTATTCCCGCGGTTTTATCTGCGTGGTTTTTATTTGTTATAGAAAGTTTTATCACTTCCTTTGGAACTAGCGTTGAAAACAGCAGGGAAAATTCTCGTTTCTTTCCAATACTGTTGTTTTATTCAATGTTACATTCGAAAACTTCATGTTTGATTTTTTCAAATGTCCAAGAGTGGGCATATGTCATTATAGCGAGGTGATACTTATGCCCAACAGTGGGCATCAGTCATTATATCGCCTAATGGCAACACTTGGGGAGGCTTATGTCCAACAGTGGGCACCGATCATTATGGCGACACTTGGGGGAGGCTTGAGGGAGCTCGAGTCAGGGAGGGAGGGAGGGAGTCAAGTTTCTTTTATAATAAAAAGAAAGCTTGAGCAAAATTTCACGCTCCCAGTCTCATTACTTTCGGCTGTGCCTTGATATATCAGTCAGTCAGTTTCACCTTATATATATAAAATAATGATAAATTATGTATAGAAGTCTTTTGTGTTTCGAAAATATTATAAACACTAAAGATTTGAGTCGAAGTGCATCTAAAGCACGTCATGCATCATAATGATTAAAGATTTCCCTCTAGTCAAATAAAATTATTAATATACCCCCCAGTAAAAATGTTAACGCTTCGACGCTCGAGCGCGCGACTCGAGCGTCGAGCCCCCGAGTCTTCAACGCTCACGAGTCCTAAACGCTCAAGCGTTTAACGCTCGAGTCTTGAACGCTCAACAGCGTCGACTCAGCGCTCAACGCTCGACGCTCAGCGCTTATTTTTACAACACTAAGAGTAATACACCACCACGATGCAAGAAGCAAAGGGGTACCTCATGTTGGTCTAAGAAAGTGGTTGAATGATTTTTCAAGGAGGAAAGCGTTACAAGTATCGAGGTTTGAACATATCCATTGGAACATTGTGATACGGGAGTTCCGTCACTTCTGTAAATTTTGAGAGTATTTAAGTTTGATTAGAAACAGTAAATAGAATTGGTTTGTATTAAGCAAGTAGGATCAGAAACTGACTATAGATTTTGGCTCAAAAATTTGCTAGTGTTACCAAGAGAAAATAGAAAATTTACGAAACCTTGCCAAGTTTTGTGAATTAGTATTTAGTGACGAAGTGGTAAACCAAACTAAAATGATTTTGTCTAATGAGCAGAATTATGGTCAGTTTCAAGCAGAAATTTTAGCTGGTAATACTTAAGGTGTAACTTATGTGAATATGATTACGACAAATTAATGCTTATAAACGGATGCATATAAGTAAAAGAGCTGTAGATAGAATTTTAAACACACGGTATTTATGATAAGTCTATTAGGAATTGAGTCAAAGCATTAAATTGTAGACGAGCAAATGAATTTATTACACGTCTTCAATTCCTGTGACGTGTGCATACTGTAGCAGAGACTGATTCCATAGATAGAGAACACAGTGATATTTATTTTACAAGTAGGATAAAAATATTACTATTACATGACCAAAACTAGTTCTCGTCGTCGGGACTGAAATCGATGCCGGTTCCTAAGATGATTATGAAACAATGAACGATTTAAATAGAGCTAAATATTACATCGTAATTTATTCGGTTAAGGGAAGATAGATTGAAAATCCATACACTAGAGTAGAGGATCAATTTCAGGGTTTCAAATTAAAATAAAGTTTGACAAACAGTGCGATCCGAACTTCATTATTAGAACCTTTACTTGATACGAAATCGCGCACATATGCTGGGACCTTAGATTTAGGAGATATATTAGTACAATTAAGCCCTTAGACCCTCTAGCTGAAGAATCACTTTTATTCTAAATGCTTAAATTTCTATTTTATATTATGCTTTCAAATAATGAATGTAATGAAAGAATTATGCTTTCAAATAATGAAAGAGGGAGCGCCGGCGAAGAGAATAACACAAGAATCCGACTTTGAAGATCTGAAGCAACGAGAAAAATGACTAGATACACTTATTAACAACCATCAGCGTGTCCTATCAAAAACATTAATGCTTCGTTTGAAAATTGCATGCCATATTAACTTTTTTGTGCTTACCATAGTTTTAAATATTTTTCTTCGTTTTTTTATATTATTGTATGTGTATGTCAACACACTAATATCAAAGTACATTAGGACTCTATCTACAGTATACATCCAATCACTACACACAACAACAATTAATAATAATAAACACAATACATTTAATGCATTACATCAGTTTTTACTATACACATTCACAGTAACCACACTGTATTTTCTATATCATACTCATATATTCATCACTAGCTTTTACCTGTGGTTTTGCCCGCGTGGAACCGAGATAAACGGTAGACAATGTGTTGTTCTAAGTTGTAGACTGTCTGTGTGCCAAGTTTCTTTTAAATCCGCTCAGCACTTTTCGTGTGTAAGAGTAGCAACCATTTATCCGTCCATTCATCCTCTCATCCTCACAAGCTTTACAAAGATTACTGCACGGTACCATAAATCCTTGATTACTTTGAGTTTGTTTAAATTTTTACTCGTTATCGATATCGTAGATCAATTATGTACAAAATACCTAATGATGCCCCAGTCTGGTACACCCATACAAAAACCATTTAACAGTGGATAGCGTGACAGAAATTATTACCAATATAGATCAGCTCTCAGTCTCTACCACATTTAATTGTGACCCCGAAGAATGTTCTAGCTACGTCACTAATCCCTCAAAGCAATTAAAAATAATTACTCAAAACATTCGCTCTATTCATGCAAACTTTGACTCTTTCTTAACCCTCCTCCATAGAATAAACCTTGACTGCGAATTACTAGTGCTGACTGAGTGCTGGCTGAAACGTTATGATGATTCAATCCCGACTATCAATAACTACGCTTATTATCAAACGAAAAAACACATAAATCAGAACGATGGTGTGGTCCTTTATGTTAAAAATATAGAAAACTACACTGTCGAAGAACCTGACTTCTCAGATGCTAGTTGTTTAGTGCTAAAAATCGGCACCGATAAGGCAATAATATGTATATATAGATCTCCGTCTTTTAGAGACGTAAGTAACTTCTTACAATCTCTAAACGCTCTTTTAACAAGCTTGATTACATATAAAAACATAGTTATAGTTGGTGACATTAACTTTGACATCGCATGTACAATATCTTCAAACCAAACCTCGGACTATCTCGATCTCATAGCTTCCCATGGCCTGCTACCTGTAGCCCGATTCACGTAATGAAAACCGTAACGATATCGTAGCGATTTAGTCGTTTAGACCATTTCCGTATTCACATCCATCTATCGAGTTTGGACGACACCGATTTTAAAGTCGTTAGAAATTGGTCGATTTAAAAAAAAAATCTGTATTGCATTATCCTGGTAGAATACTTATTAACGTAACTGGAAATAAGTCAATAGATCGTGAATGCCCCTTTTGGATAGGACTTCGATCGAACGACCATAAAACTTCAACGATATTTGGCTTGTTTGATTTTACGTGAATCAGGCTACTGCTCACTCACTTCCCACTCGAGAGTGTGCATGTCTTGACCACATTATGCTTAAATCTAACCTGACTGCACTCACCATAGTATTATGCCTCCGTCAACGACCATAACCCTGTAATGCTTTGCCTTAATCTCGAACGATACATCAATTCACGCTCATGCAACATTTTGAAGACTAATTATGAAACTCTTGATACTGAGGTGAGGACTATTGATTTCCGAGCAGTTTATGAACATACCGATGCTAATGAAGCGACAAAAAGTTTAGTTACCACTCTAGCTGGACTCATAAATACTCACACTTCTATAATCAAGATCCCAAATAAGAAACGCTTACTCAAACCATGGATGACCGTTGGTATGCTCCGCTGTATGCGTAATAAAGATGCTATGCACAAAAAACTCAAGTTATCTCCAAATAATGTTATATTAAGTATTACATATAAAAGATATAGAAATTTCTGCTCAAAAATTATAAAGAAACTAAAGAGAGATTTTGACAAGAGAGAATTGAGCGAGGCTTCTGGGGACAATAAAAAGATTTGGAGGGTGATAAAGAGAGTAACTAATACAGACAAGCAAAACATACCCAGCACCGATTTATTGGATTCTTCTACTTCACCCCAACTCTCGGTAGACCAAGTAAACAAGTTTTTTGCCAACATCGGGAAGGAACTTGCTGATAACTTTTCTTGTCCACCTGGTAGTCAGAAAATTTCACCAAACATTGCTTCCACGTCTTCACCACTACAATCATTCGTCATGTTAGACACAGATGAGTTGGAGGTTGAGGAAGTACTAATGTCACTTAAGTCAGATTCTGCTATAGGCTGGGACAATATTTCAACTAAGTTTTTAAAATGATATTCATTGACAGTAGTTCCCTTACTCACACATATTTTTAATATCTGTTTTCGTACAGGCACTTTCCCCTTGTACTTTAAGAAGGCCATCATACATCCTATTCACAAAAGTGGGAGTAAGAAACTTATAAACAATTATCGACCTATTGCAGTGTTACCTTCTATTTCTAAAATTCTAGAACGCATAATCAACAAAAGACTTGTGACTTATATGGAAGACAAAAAGCTTTTTTCTCCCAGTCAATTCGGCTTTAGACGCAATAAATCTACTAGCGGTGCTGTAATTGACCTAATTGACCATGTTACGAAAAATATTGACAAGAAAAAGAAAGTATTGTCAATTTTTTTGGACCTAAAAAAGGCTTTCGATACGGTTTCGATTTCGGATTTAATAATAAAGCTGGAGGAACTCGGGATTCGAGGCCAATCACTCAACCTCTTTAGGGACTACCTTCAAAACCGAACTCAGTGTGTGAAAATACAAAATTACCTCAGTAGAGAGGAACCTGTGACATTCGGCGTTCCCCAAGGTAGTGTGCTTGGCCCCACCCTATTCCTAATTTATGTCAACCAATTATGTAATCTAAGTCTGGAAAATGGAAGAATTGTGGCATTTGCCGATGACACCGTCCTAACCTTCTGTGGCGACACTTGGGATGACACCTTTGATTCTGCACAAAAAGGACTAAATAGTGTTTTACAATGGCTCAAAAGACATATTCTCACAATTAATACTGACAAAACTAAAATTCTTACATACAGTTTACGAAATTCCACTCAACCTCCAGACTCATATACTTTAGTTGCCCACTCATGTTTACTGTCTGGCAGTGCGACATGCAATTGTCCAGAATTGGAACGTTGTCGAACCATCAAATATCTCGGTGTGACTCTTGATGACGGCCTGAGTTTTGCACCTCATATAGAGTTACTGACAAAAAGAATTAGAAAACTGATTTTTGTTTTTAGTACTCTTCGTCACATCGCAGGACCTCATATTATTAGGTGTACATATTTTGCTCTCTGTCAGTCTCTATTAACATATTGTATATGCGCTTGGGGTGGTGCACCCAAAACGGTACTTTTGAAACTAGAACGAGCTCAGAGAGCCGTGCTTAAAGTTAGTACCTTTCGGCCCATCCTTTTCCCAACTGAAGAGCTATATAAGAACTGTAAAGTTCTTACAGTCAGACAATTGTTTGTGTTGCATATACTACTATATCAGCATCAAATAACCACCTATGAAAAAATCACCACAAGACGCAAAGACAAGATATGCCAACCCTTCCGCTGTAAATATTTTTTTACAAGAAGGTTTCCCTGTTTTCAAGGTCCTCATCTCTACAATGGTCTTAACAAAATACTAAACTTTTACTCACTCCCTATAATGACATTTAAAAAGAAACTTAATAATTGGCTACAAACACTTAATTACGACAACACTGAAAGCTTATTGTTGACTCAATACAGCTCCCGTTAAATCTCATTCTGGCATCAATCGATCATCGCTCGCTACCATTACTCACATATGTATATAGAAAAAACACATACACACACAAACACCATTACACACACACATACCTTCACTCACCCCTACACACACTACACTACTCACTCAATAATGTTTTCGTAGTGTTTTGCTTCATTTTATAAAATAGTTTATTTGTCCGTCTACCTATGCCATATAATGAACCGGTCATATAAATGCAAAATAGCATGTTATGTATCTAAATAAAAATAAGAAACATCCAATAAAGGGTTGGGCCCAGCATCTTTAATACAAGTTGTCTTGGCAACTTAGTAAGGGTGCTGGCGTCACCACATTGTTTTATATTCAAAAAAAAAAAAAAAATGAACTCTGACTAAACGAGACGCCACACAACATATTGCAACATGGTGGCTACAGATTAGTGAGTTTCGTTTAACCATTGAGAGTGTAAGATCTAGGACGCGTATGTCGATACCTTAAGGGCCAAGCTCCCGAAAAGTGCCATAAAACAGTGATTTTCTGAGGCCTACTCCTCCGTAACGGCAAGGTCAATTGGTTTGAAAAAAATATATGTTTATTATAGATTCATGAACAATAATATCAACATTTGATTTTTTCGTACAATTAATACTTTTGTCAAAAAAAAATATTTAGCAATTTCGCAACTTTTCGCAACTTTTTCCTACTCCTTCAAAACGGCTTGGACCTTTAGAAACATTTTTACACATAAAAATTGGTGGTTAAATATTCTTCAAAGTGAACATTGCATAAGTAAATCAATCAATATCTCGCAGAGAAAATGGATTTAAAGCGCTTTCCGGGCGCTGTTGGCCGTAAATAAATGCACAGATTTGCGTACTGCCGCCTAGGCGAGTGCGAGAGTTGCGTTCACATAATTTCGGTCAGATGGTTCAAGGGACTATACGCCTTAAGCCGTAATACCATGTTTTCTACAGAAATTAAGACGAATCCTCTGTTTCTGTTTATAGTATTGAGACGAGAATTGATTATCAACAATATGAATATCAACTTTTCGAATACTATGACTAGGGACACAATAGAAAGACAGTGAGAGAACAAACGCCAGCATTTGCTTGGGTTTTAATGAATCGGATCTAGATTTCAAATTCTTATGGCTGAACCCGATAAAAAACTTAATGACATGAAGTGAGTTGAGTGTGCGTAAATAATGAAGACTATACTTTCGAACAAAAAGCTGATCAATTATACTTTATACTTACAGACATAATTAACATTGACCAATGGATTTGAGAAATTAAGTGTTGGTTATAAAAACATATTTGACAGTAGTTTAATATCTTGAATAATAGTGCAATCATGGATTTCTTTTATATACTTTACCCACTATCAAGAGCTTTAGCGATAGTCATGGTGTTGACCTTGTTCTTAACGCTATATCTTTAAATAAAATAATTGAAAATTTAGATGCAAATACAAGCGCCGGTATTGATGGAATAAGTACAAAAATGGTAAAATGCATTAAAGAACAAATAGCGGAAAATTTAACTCTTTGTATTAATAAGTGTCTAGAAATGGGAAATTTTCCAGAATCCTTGAAAGTTGCAAAAGTCAGCCCCATATACAAGTCGGGTAACAAATCAGATCCAGGTAATTACCGACCAATATCTGTATTACCGATATTATCAAAGGTGTTTGAAAAAATACTGCATAACAGACTAAGCGCATTTTTAAAATTAAAAAAAATCTTATATGAAAAACAATATGGGTTTAGACCAAAGTCAAACACGGTTACAGCTGCAACTGATTTAGTGACAAAAATCAAATCCAATATTGATGCTAGGAAAATAACACTGGGAGTGTTTGTAGATTTGAAAAAGGCCTTCGATACAGTTAGTCATGATATACTTTTGTTAAAATTAAATCATCTAGGTGTTTCAGGATCCGCTTTTGAAATGTTAAAATCTTATCTTAGTAACAGATATCAGATTGTGAAAATCGGTGAAGTCCAAAGTGAACCTCAAAAAATCACCTTCGGGGTTCCCCAGGGCTCAATTCTTGGACCATTATTATTTCTAATCTATATAAATAACATCCATGAAATCGGTCTAAGGGGGGATATAGCACTATACGCTGACGACACGAGTTTATTTTACTCAGGGACATCAGTATGCTCAATTATAGAACAAGCTCAACATGATCTAAATCTCTTACAGACGTGGCTCAAATCAAACTTGCTGACGATTAACATAACTAAAACAAATTATATTATATTCGCAGCAAGAAACAAAAAGATTGACCAACACAATAACTTATACATTGATGGTCAAATACTAAATAGGGTTCATCAGGAAAAATATCTTGGTCTTATACTCGATAATCAATTAACTTGGAAACCACATATAGAGAGTATCAAAAACAAGCTTACATCACTGACAGGCGCGATTCGAGGTATGGTGCGGTGTCTTCCTAGAAATGTGCGTTATAATATATATAACTCTATGGTTAAATCTCGCTTGGATTACTTGATTGAGGTCTGGGGAACTGCTGCAAAGTCTAACCTGAAAATACTGCAAATTGCCCAAAATAAAATAATCAAAACATTATTTAGGTATAACTATTTAACTCCTACTGAAAAAATCTACAAAGAAACACAACTTATGAATATCAATCAAATATATAAGTATAATACATGCATACTCGTAAGAAAAATCCTCACTAAAGATATACACTCTCAGATAATATTTACGAAAAGGGCACAAACTTATAAAATTTTAACAAGACAAGCAAATGATATCTGTTTAACCCAGCCAAGAACTAAATATGGAAAGAGGAATATTATGTATGAAGGGGCCAACTTTTACAACAAATTACCTAAAGACATAAAAGAAATCAAATCGTTTTACATTTACAAGAAAACTTTAAAAAAATATATTTTAAAAGATAAATAAGTAATAACCATAAAATTAATTGTAATCAATTTGTAAGATAGTGATAATAATAATTAACCGTAATTAAGTAATAAATAATAATAATAATTAATTGATAATTAATCGTAATAAATTTGTAATGGATTGATAATAATAATAAATAGATAATTAATCGTAATTAATTTGTAATGTATTAATAATAATAATTAACTGATAATTAATCGTATATAATTAATAATATAAAATCATAAATTTATAGGTAAATAGTAATAATAATAAAAACGCGTATTTAAAGAAAGGAAAAATTATACAAAATACTACTAATACTATATGTAAGAATTATGTAACAATATTTAAAGGAAAAAAAAACAATTCAATGAGTCGCTTATGCTCTGCACTGTGTCATAGGCCTTAGTAAACACGCATCAACAATAAAATTGCACCTACCCTCATCACTCATTTTTATGTGTGGCATTCTGGCTTGTCTATTTTATAAAGCGATTTATGTTAATTTTGAAGTGTTAAAGTGTTAGTTTTAAGATAGGCACAAAATTGTTTTTTATTTTTTTGTATCTTTTTTTTTTTTTATCTACGCCTGCTGGTATGTAACGTTTTTGTTTTAAACTACATAGTATGTTTTTCTCTGTAAGTGAATGTGTAATTCTTTTGAGAAAATAAATATCTTTAACCGTATATCTTGTCTTAGGTTGACCGCGGTTTTGCTAAAATGTATAAACACTATTTTAAAAACCAGGAAAATCGACCTTACTACCTATTTCGCGCTTGGAAGTTGTAAAATATTATCTTTAGTTGTATTGTGAGCGGTAGGAATATATTAAGTTTATAGTTGTGAGTGCACGTCGCATCAAGGACAATAGAACCGACTTCAATAAAGTTCCGACTTTATTGAAGTCCGGCCGACACCTCTTCAATAAAGTCTTCGCTTGGTGGTGGTTTGAAGTGCTCCGGCTTCATTGAAGTCAGTTCTATCTTTTTACTTAAACATTTTTGTTTCAACATTTTTTTATGTCACGTATAGGTACATATAGTGACTAATAATACTGTTCTGAAAACTGCATCAAATTCGGTTCAGCCAAACGCGAGATGATCGCGGACAAACATACATACATACGGTTCAAACTCATAACCTCCTTTTTTAACACGCTTTTATTAGCTTAACCTATATATTTGTTTGTAATCAACGCCTTTGAGCTCGATTTTGACCAGCTTAGGGCGATCAGATTTTTTTAAAACTTTGCACACCCATCAAAGACTGATGACAACACAATGATCCTTTATTCTATGACCTTGATCTCAAGGGCAATGACGTTTACTTAAACCTTTACTTCATTAAAATGTTGGGAATCGCCTGTGACACCCAAAGGCAATGACTTTGACCCCAAGGGCCAGACCTTGACCTCAAGGTCAATGACTTTGACCCCAAGGTCAAATATATAAAAAGTTGGAAAACACCTGGGACACCATAGGGCATGACCTTGACACCAAAGTCAATCACCTTGAACTCAAGATCAAATGCAAAAATGTTGGGAAACGCCCGGGACACCAAAGGGCTGCTTTGACCGCCGGCGAGCGCTACTTCTCTAAATAACACAGATCAATTTTTTTTCGATAACATTTTAGGTCAAATACTTAGGGGTCATGATGGTCATTGACTTTAGGAAAAGCGTGGGGTGCTCGATTCGACTCTTACGACACATATTGCACAAAGCGCCCCATCCTTTTTTACAATATAATATTAATATTTTTCGTTCAAACACACAAACAAAACAAACATAGAACAAACAACAACAAACACAAACAACAAATTCAATGTATTTATTGACTGGGCTATTTACGCGTACTTAATGTTTTTATTGACTTGGTGGGCTATGCGACTCGCGAATCAGAGATCTCTCTCAACCGACTTGGGAATTTTGTATAATATTTAATCATTTAAAAAATACAAACATTCAGTACTTTTTATAAGGTTCTTCTGTTACTATACAATGATCTCTATCTCTTAATCAACCTTGATTATTGAATCCGTGTTGACTACATCAGATTTCACTATATCCTAATAATTACCCAAGTCGTTTAACTTATTAGACAGACTCTAACCCTTTTTCAAAAAACAAATCAAATAATGCTAGACCTGGATTCACGACTGACATTTATAAAAATAGCATTCGATTTCGAAATAAGTAGGTACTTACCTAAAACAAAAGAATAAAAATCCTGTTAATCGCAGGCTAACATTAATCAATCCCATTTAAATTAAAATAAACATTTATATTTTACTTACGTATGTGCCACTGAACAATTATTAACTTACAAACACGTTTATTCCGATTGAATTATTCCGGCAATCCGGCGAAATATTCGGGCGAAATATTCGGAAACATTCGATTGCGGGGTACGAATCTTTCTCGCGGGGGGGGAAACTTCTCCGGGAGCATATCCCCTCTTACCGCACCCCGCACCGCCATCGCCTGCACGCACGACTCGTGGCAACTGGCAGTCGGGCCCGCGCGCGCGTCGCGGCGCCAGCGTACAAAGTACTCTGTGGCCAGCGCTGCAGCAGCGGCGGCGGCGATCGACGATCGATGCAAAATACAATTTTTCAGCAAAAAAAAAAAAAAAATCGTAATTAAATTCATTTTGAATAATTCCGATTTAAAGAAACTTTCCCAGAAGTATTCCGGAATTATTCCGAATTTTTCAGAAGTTTTGCAACTATAATCAAGACTAAGCCGAATGTAATGATTTTGAATGTAAGACTCAGTTCCTGGTCGAACTGGAATTAAGTTTCATAATTTTAATGAAAATATCCTATCATTTTAATTGTAATCGTGCGTCAGGAGATCGCACGATGTCGGATGGCCGAATGTAATGATTTTTAAAGAAAATATTCATAAATCGTTCAATTTTCAATGATAAGCGATAGATGGCGCTAGTAGTTACATGAACTTTAGGCATTCGTTGTAGACATTAAATAATAGTTTATAATATTAGACATTATGGATTTGTTTTGTATAAATATATCATAATTGTTAAAATGAAATATTTACTTGCAGTTAGTTATTAGATAAACTCTAATGTATATTAGTTAGTCAATTGATGTTACGTACTCTTTACTTTGCTCTGATTGGTCGGTTAGTCGACCGAGTGTTTGTGAAAGTTTATGGTAGGAAAACATTGAGTTGGTAACTGTCATTTTGGACAGAGTCGGTCTGCTTTGAGTTGTTGAACAGAAAACATGTCCGACTAATCTGTGTATTTGTAAACGATTGTTAATAGAACGATAAGTATGAAATTGTGTTGATCAAAGTGAATAAAATATTTATACAATTTATCCTGAAGTGTTTGATTCATCACACAAGCAAACAAAAATTAAAATTTTCACTTAAAAATAAATTTAAAAAAAAACAATTTTAAAACCGGTTACCCGGTTAACCGGTTTTTTTTTTAGAAAAACCGAAAAAAAACCGGTTTGTAATTTTGGCGGTTTTTGCATTCCCTAGTTGGCTGACCATCCCGGCCGGCCGGCACTCGACAACAAGAGCGGCTTTCCGAATTATCTTTGATTGCAATTGAAAATCAGCTGTTGGTAGAATTAAAACGTTCACCAACTTTTTACGCTGGTGTAAGTAATAAAATCATTTTTAAATAAAGATAGACAATTTGAATTAGAATAAAATTTTTTTTTCTATTCATGTATTTAAACTTCACGATTATTGGTATGATGATGAAGTTGTTGTGGTGAAACTTTTGTTATCATTATTTATTACTTACTATTAACCTTATATTTGTTAATAGTAGTGTAGCAATTCAGAAAAATCAGCATTACTGCACTGATGACACGTGATGGCACGTGGTAGCACGAGATTTTTTTTAATTTAGGAATATTAGGTAAGTAGTAGTTAGGTCAAGATTCCTTGGCTTGCCCCCTGTAAAGGCATCAGGCACGCCACTGATTCACACACACGCACACACACATAGTATAGAAGATGTATAGATTTGAGATTTGAGATTTTTATATGTTATCTTTTTGGGGTTTCTTGTACAAAGGGTGAAATCGGACCCTATAACTAAGACTCCGCTGTCTGTCCATCTGTCACCAGGCTATATCTTATAAACCGTGACAGTTAGACAGTGGAAATTTTCGCACACATGTACAAAATAAAAAAAAATATATTTAATTGGGCCTCCATACAACAGATTTGATTATTTTGTCGTTTTTATAGATAACTAGCTTTTGCCAGCGGCCTCGCCCGCGTACACAAAATATAGCCTATGTCACTCAGGAATAAAGCAGCTTTCTATCGGTGAAAAAATTGTAGCAATCGGACCAGTGCTTCCAGAGATTATCTCCTACAAATAAAATAAAAAATATAAACACACTTTACCTCTTTATAATAATACTAGGGGCCGGTCCTGGCTTCGCACGGGCAATAAATATAGCCTATGTTACTCAGGGTGAATGTAGCTTTCCAATGGTGAAAGAATTTTTGAAATCGGCGCGTAGTTTTTGAGTTTATTTATTACAAACACACACAAAAATACAAACTTTCCCTCTTTATAATATTAGTGTAGATAAAGTATAGAATAGTATAGATGATGTGCCATAAAAGATTAAAGGCTAGATTTTAAAGACTGTTACATTTAGGTATAAATAAATATGTATCGTTCCTTTTTATTAAGGTTCCGTACCTCAAAAGGAAAATACGGAATCCTTATACACTAATAACTGCATCGTATATCTCACATCGCAGTATTGATCGCGGCTCAGACCTGCGCAGCGCAGCTAGCTAGACTAGACTAGACTTGCTTTGTGCAACGCCGCAGTGCGACACCAGCCGTCTGGCGTGCATGGCGTGTTGGTGCTGACAACGGCTGCAGCCTGGAAGAAGTATCCATGGGTAAGTGTTTCGATTTCTTACGAAAAATAATATTTATTTTGCAAATAGGTTTTAAAAAAACCATTTTATACGTCAATTTTTTCGTCAGTTTAAACTAGACGAAGCCGGCATCTCCTAGCTAACTACCCTGAGAAGAAACATCGAAACAAACTCAAGGGTCTAAGTGTCTTTTAATTCATTAAACCCTAAGCGAACGCGTTCGCTCTCTCATAGTCTTCCTATTTTGCCTCTAATTACCGTACCCGAAAGGTTAAAGTCGATACAGCAAACATGTACTGGTCAAATCATATGAGAACTATGCAGATTAGTGTCTCAGATGTTCTTTTGAGGTAAGAACCGCTCGCAAAGGAGGAGGCCGATCGCATCAGGCAACGGCGCTCTCGCCGCCGCCGCCGGGATTCCGATCCCGATTTCCGGCCACCGTAGGCGCGGGCTTGCGGACAGTGACCAATGGGTAGCTCGCTGTCCGGCCGTCCGGTAACTGTCCGGGCCAAGCCCAAGTCGTCGACGACACGCACTGTTCCCGCGCGCCTCAAGGAGTTGTCAGCAACAGCAGGGGCCCAGCCGGGTCGAAGCCTGCTGGGGCCAGGGTTATCCGAAAGGGAACTCGAGCCCCGGTATGAAGGCTTGAAGGAACGGGGTGGGCTTTTAGTCAGTAAGAGTCCGACACTATCTCCCGCTCCGCCCAAGAGCGGGGGTTGTCATTGGATGATATTTCCCACCATAAAAAAAAATGTAAGAACCACACAGATTTGAGTGAACCTGTCCAGTAAGCAAGCAAGCATTTGTCAGTATTCGTGTACCTCAACTAAGGAATAAGCCCTTTAATTCATTAAACCCCAAGCGAACGCCGGTATTCTCTCTCTCATTGATTGTCTTTCTATTCTGTCTCTAATTACGGTTTTCGAAAGATTAAGTATTTGTACTAGGTAATTAAATTTAATAATTTAATAAAGATTAAGTATTTGTAATAATTAGTGATATACACCGCTAAATTTTGATAATTTTAATCCCGTGGAGGGTCGATCCGGTACATGAAACACTCGAAACATAGCGAGTCCAATGACCTGTAGGTAGTTTGTATGCAACGCCGACTACTACCTACAGGTCGTTAGACTCGCTTAGCTGACGTTTTAAAGAAATTAATTTCGTACATGCGTAAATTAATACGAGTTTTGAAAAAAAGATACTTTATTTTTTAATTTTATCTTTACAAATGGATAGTGTTTCATGTACCGGATCGACCCTCCACGGTAATAAAATTATCAAAATTTAGCGGTGTATACATTAATCGTATACTTCACATTGCAGTATTGATCGCGGCTCAGACCTGCGCAGTGCAGCTAGCTGGTCTAGACTAGACTTGCTTTGTGCAACGCCGCAGTGCGTCACCAGCCGTCTGCCGTGCCGAGTTGCTGTTGGTAACGGCTGCAGTCAGGTTCTGCTGTTACCTGGCAGAAGTATACTGTAACTTAATGGTACTGCGCGTCCAAATGTGCTAATAGTAGTGTTGCCTCGCATAAAGAGGTGAGTAAATGGCCATAATTTACCCTCATCTGTTATTTAATCGATTTTTTTTTTTCATGTCTTTTTTTTGCATTAGTGTTTATTAGTCTAATAGATGCTATTAGTAACGTATAAGTTTATAACTCAATTTGTAAGTATTTGAATAAAGTCCAAACTATAAAATGTTCGCGATCTCAGACATGGTTTAACATCATTGACACCAGCCCCCCTAGCCAAGTTACAACCAGAGACTCAAATTGTAACCGTAATAATGTGTTCTATCACTGTTTTTAAAACAGTTTTAACAGAAAAACACTTTTAAATGTAACAGATACAATAATGTTACCGAATGAAACTGTAACCTTTTATATGTGTTAATATGTGTAACTGAAATAATCAGTTTTAGTATAGCTTTAGGTATAAATAATTTGCACAGTACCATAAATAAGTAAATTGTAACTTTGGCAACGCTGCGTTTACCTGTTACACTTATTAACACTGTTAACACTTTTATATCTGTTACAGATATGTTACGGTTACACTTTTTTTAAGTGTTTTGGGTTAACATATTGAAAACACATATATAAGTGTTACATTTTTGATTCTGTTACCAATTCAACATGTAACACTTATGATTCTGTAACCTTTATGAAGGTGTTTTTAAGTCCCTGGTTACAAACGTTTCGCTTGCGTCAAACGCTTCGAGTTGACCTTGCCGCCAATTCTTTTGTTCTGACCACGTGACTGAGCGTTGAGATGACGTCATTCCCTTACATTTGAAGCTTTCTACTAGCGTTAACTATTGCAGATTAGCAACTTGGCTTTTTTTTTTTTTTTTTTTTCGATGGGAAAAATCATCTTATGACAACCCCCGCTCTTGGGCGGAGCGGGAGATAGTGTCAGACTCTTACTGACTAAAAAACCCATCCCGTTCCTACAAGCCTTCATACCGGGGCTCGAGCGCCCTTTCGGATAACCCTGGCCCCAGTAGGCTTCGACCCGGCCGGGCCCCTGCTGTTGCTGACAACTCCTTGAGGCGCGCGGGAACAGCGCGCGCCGTCGACGACTTGGGCTTGGTCCGGACGGTTACCGGACGGCCGGACAGCGAGCTACCCATTGCTCACTGTCCGCAAGCCCGCGCCTACGGTGGCCGGAAATCGGGATCGGAATCCCGGCGGCGGCGGCGAGAGCGCCGTTGCCTGATGCGGTCGGCCTCCTCCTTAGCGAGCATTACTGCTTCGCAGAAGTCGGCGACCGCCTGCCACTCCTCCTCGCTCCGGACCATGGCCTCGACCAAGGCCCGGCGCGAGAGGTCTCCGCCGCCGATCACCCCCACGAGGGCACGGCGATGCTCCGCCCAAGCAGGGCACACCGCGATTGTGTGCTCCACCGTGTCCTCCGGGCGTTCCGCACAGTGGCGACACCCGGGCGTCACTTCCGCTTTAATTCGGAACAGGAACCTCCCGAACTTGCCATTTCCGGTGAGGACCTGTGTCATGCGGAAGGTAAGGACGCCGTGAGGTCTTTCCAGCCACGCCTCAAAGAGGGGACTTATCGCCATAATTGTGGCGTGCCCATGATGGGGTTGCGATAGTCGCTGATGCCATTCCACCATGAGATCCCGCCGGAGCTCTGTCCGCCATGCCGTGACCTGTCGCGGCAGAGGACTTTCACCCCGGCGTTGCATCTCCACGCGCATGTCGTGCATGTGTGCAAGGACTGTTGCCTCCAGATCCCACGGTGGTAGGCCAGCCAGAAGGCTCGCCGCTTCGCAGGAAATCGTGCGGTATCCCCGCACCATCCGAATTGCCATGACCCTCTGGCAGGCGTTCAGAATGCCCGCCGGTCGCTTTCGCAGCGACGGCGCCCACACCGGCGCCCCGTAGAGGGCCATGGACCGAACGATCCCCGCGTAGAGCCTCCGGCAGGAGGCGTCTGGACCCCCAAGATTGGGCAGGAGCCGCTTGAGAGCGGCCCCAGTCCGGTTGAGTTTGGGAGCCAGACGTCGGAAATGCTCCTCGAAATTCCATCGGCTGTCGAGGATGAGTCCCAGGTACCTCATCGATGTCCCGACGCCGATGCGAACTCCTCCTACCGTTAGTTGGGAACCCGACGGTGGCGCGTTCCGACGGCCGCGACCGTGAAAACACATGGCCTCGGATTTGCGCAGCGCCACCTCGAGTCCCAACTCCTGGATCCTACCAACGACTATCGCAACCCCGCGTGTCGCTAAAGCGGCCGCCACCCGGTACGACTCTCCCTGCGCTAGAACCAGCGTGTCGTCTGCGTAGCAGACCACGCTGACCCCGTCAGGGAGGTCGCCCCGCAGCACGTAATCGTACCCGATGTTCCACAAGGGTGGCCCTAGTACCGACCCCTGCGGAACACCGCACGACATCTCCCGACGTTTCCAGTCTCCCTGGTGACCGGGGTAGACAATATACCTGTCCGACAGGTAGGCCTCGACTACTCGACAGAGGTATTCGGGCACCCGGTGGTACCGGAGTGCCCTCCGGATCGTACTCCAGGGCAGGGAATTGAAAGCGTTGGCAATGTCCAAGGACACTGCCACGACACACCTACCCTGGGACACCGCATCCCCCGTCGTGAGGGCTCGCACGCGCATGATGGCGTCCACCGTCGAGCGCATCCTGCGAAAGCCGAACTGTCCGTCCGAAAGGTCCGGCCCCACCCGTGAAAGGCGCGCGACGAGGCGGCTCGCAATCACTCTTTCAAAGAGCTTGCCCACCTCGTCGAGCAGCACAATGGGCCGGTACGCGGACGGAGAGTCCGCAGGGCGCCCTGGCTTCGCGATGAGGACCAGTTTCCCCGTCTTCCAGCGAAGTGGGAACTGGCCCCTCTCCAAGCATGCGCTGAAGAGCCCTCTCAGTCGAGGCCCGAGAGCCTCCATGGCCAGGACCCAGGCTTTCCCAGGCAAGCCATCGGGTCCTGGGGCGGCGTTCTTGGCACTCAGCCTTTGCACCGCCACTCTCATCTCTGCCTCGGTCACCTCTGGAGCATTATCGTCGTCGTCGCTATTGCGGTCCGCGTCAGACACCGCTGGCGGAGGCGGAGCCATGGGCGGGGGGGAGTGTTCCCCTCGCGCAGGGAACAGAGCGCTCACCACACCCTCCACGAGTTGGGGCCGGAGACTCTGGGTCAGCGGGGGAGCCCAGGGGCGCAGTTTCTCCCGTATCAATTTGTACGGGCGCCCCCACGGGTCCGCGTTCAGAGACCCCAGCCACACGTCGCGGGCCTCGAGTTTGGCCCGCTTAATCTCCGCTCGGAGGGTGTGTTTTGCCTCTCTGTAACCTTCGTACAGCTCCGCCTCTCTGGCCTCCGCATCCGGCGCGCGGATGCGGCGCCTGCAGTATCTGGCGTACCGGCGTCGCGCGTGATTGCACGTGTTGCGCAGTGCAGCGATTTCCGGCGACCACCAGTACACCTGGCGCTTAGCACGTCCTGGACGGACTCGGGGCATTGCCGCATCGCAAATTTGCGACATGGCCTCCCGGAACCACTCCGCCTCGACGTCGATGTCGACAGGCCTGTCCGGTGCTTGCACCCAGGCCTGTACCGTCGCGGCTTCCAGGAGGAGCTCCCGGTCCATCTGCTTAAGCGCCCACCGCGGACCGCAAGGGCTCTGTCGGACCGGCGCGGCCGAGGTTTCGGCGGAGACGTCCAACCGGATATACCGGTGGTCGGAGTACGTCTCCACCTCCTCCATAACGCGCCAGTCAACGACACGCGGCGACAGAGCGGGGCTGGCGAACGAAAGGTCCACCACTGATTCACCCCGCCTCCGCACCAACGTGGGGACAGAACCCCGGTTCAGGACGACCAGGCCCAGCTCCAAGGCCCAGTCCTCCACCAACCGACCCCGTGTGTTCGTGCGCCGGGAACCCCAAGCCGTATTCCAGGCGTTGAAGTCCCCGCAAACGACCACGGGGAGGGTACCAAACCCAGCGACGACGGCACTTAGCTCCATAAGGGAGACATGGAGTTCGTCGGGAGTTCTGGTCGGGGACAGGTAGACGCCTACCACTGCAATGTCCCCGACCCGTGCTGCCACGCAACCCCGTCCCCTCGCAACAGCCTCGAGGGGCGGGGTACCGGCGGCGGCCGACGAAATTAGCGTCACCGAGCCGTCCAGGTCCTGAACCCAGCGGGGATGGACGTAGTACGGCTCGGAGACGATGGCGACATTGATCGACCACTGCGCCATGCTCTGGAGCAACAGATCCTGAGCGGGAGCGCAGTGGTTGATGTTCGCCTGGAGGAGACGTAATGGTGTCGTTATTGACATTCCATTACAGTCTCCTCCTGAGCCCCCTGTGAGGGCACTGCCGCGGCGGGAGCGGCGGCGACAGCGGCGGCAGCCAAGGCGGTGGCTGCAGCGGTGAGGACGTCAGGGTGGATGGGCCTGACCTTGCCCTTGGCCTTGGCGGGGGGGTCGCAGGACCTGCCCCCAGCCCGGTGGTCGGCCGGCTTGCCTGCAGCCGCACATGCGTAGCAGTGCGGCTTTGCACGGCATTCGACGGCCTTGTGACCAGGCTGTCCGCACTGGTGGCAGCGATCACTTCGATCCACCTCCGCGGCGCAGTGGGCCCCCACGTGGTGCCCCACGTGGCAGCGGTAGCACCGCAGAGGTTTGGGTTCCAGCATCTTGACTTGGGCCGAAACCCAACCCACCAATAGCCTTCGACCCTCGGTCGTGATGGCCTTGGCCGCCGACACGGGGCAGCTCACCGTAACGGCTCGCATGCCCGTGCTGTCAGCGCGGATGGTGCCCGCCCGGACCTGATCGGTCGTGCACCCACCCGCCCTGACGATGGCGGCCACCACTTCCTCCACCCTAACGGAGTCGTCCAGACCCATAATGCGCATGTCGATGCACTTGGTGGGCCTGGACACTCGGGCCTCCTCGACGTCTAAGGACGCCCTAATCCTTTCGGCCAGGGCGTCAGCGGCTTGTCCGCTGTTCGCACCTGGGACCTCCAGGATACGGGCTCCGGTTGCGGTGCGCCTCATACAGAAGCCCCCTGAGGCTCCGTATTCGTCGAGGTGGCCCACCACCGCCTCTTTCGCCTTTGCCATGACCATGTCATAGTTCACGCCCCTCTTTTCCGCAGCTGGCTGTAGTGTGATCACTACAGCTGCGGAAGTTGGGGCGCGAAGTCTGGCGGCCATGGCCCGCTTTTTTCGCTCCTGTCGCCGCTTGCGCTTTTTGGCCGCCCTTGCCGCCTTGCTCGCCTTCTTTTTAGCGCCGACGACCGTCCACTCGGCGCTAGCCGAGGGGTCTTCGGGCAGAGGAGGCGGCAGGCGCGAACTTGTCGCCGCCGCGGCGGGAGTCCCCGCCGGCTTAGTGGCACCCGCCACCCTGCCCTTCGGGGGAGGGGCAGGCTTCCCTTGCCGCTGTTGCTGCCTGGCCGCCGGGGCCGGCCTCGCAGGCTCCGGCGCCGCAACCACGCGCCTGGCTTGCCCCGACAGACCTGCCTTCGGTGCTGTAGACGTGGCCGCGGCGACGGCGGCATACGATGCCGTCCTTTTCTGGCCGGAGGCCACGAGAGGGGGGCGCAGGACAATGCCCTCCAGGACGGAGAGCTGGCGCTGAATGTGCCCCTGGAACTGCTGCTGCTGCTGCTGCTGCTGCTCCCTGAAGGCAGCCAGCTCTTGCCGCAGCAGAGACACAACCTCGCCTTCCGCCTGGGGCGAGGGCCGGGATCGGCCCCGCTCCTGTCTGCTCCCCTCCTCGGGACGAGAGCCCTGGAGAGCGGCCACAGCCTCCTCGAGCCGGCCAAACCTCCCGCTGAGGGTGCGCTCGTAGGGCTCAAAAACGATCCCCAGCGCCTCCTCAATCGAGGTGTTGGCCAGCTCAATAGACCGCTTTTTGGCCACCCTCTCCCTCTTGTTGGCCACGCTCGTTATTGCGGCTGCCACAACCTCCCGAAACTTAGCCAGCGCCTCCACCATCCCTTCAGGCAAGTCCTGAGGGATTTTCGGCACTAAGGCGCTGGCCTGGCGTCCCTCGCTGGCAATCTCAGCGGGGAGCCCTCTTCCTATGCCCGTTTTTCGGGCTGCGCCCCGCCCCGAGGACGAGATTTTCCGGGCAGGTCCCGTCTCGTCGTCGGACACGGAGCGCATGAACGCCCTCCTCTTGTTGGACGTGGACGGATCCACCTCCATCAAATGGAGGGGCTCCCGCACCTCCTCCACCTCCTTCCCGTCTGAGTTGAGTGAAGACGCGGCATCTGAGTCCGATGCCGCGTCTTCACTCACCTCCCTGAGGCCAAACCTACGGCCGGCCTCCATTGGCATCGCGGACGTGCTGGGAACTGGTCCCAGGGACTCCGCGCTGCCGAAGTGTGAGCCACCCTGGCTCTGTGCGTCCACGGAGGACGGAACAGGGTCCGAAGACCCGAGGCGATGGTTGCCCCCCCAGAATACGAGGGGCAGCCCGAGCTCTGCTCGGGGAGGGATTCTCCTGCAAGCAGGTACCCTCCTGGGGTAGTTATTTTTTTGCCATTCGCGCTCATGGTGTGCTGATCACAGCTTTGCCTTTTTTGAATGGGGTGGGGTCCCCATTACACGTTCGCCATCCTGGTCATGTCTGCTGAACAGACACGTACCGGAGGCAAACCCTATCTCCCCGACATCACTATCCAGAAGGCGCCAACAGCTGTTGTGCCAGCGCTTCTGGACAGCGCACCCTCCGGGCGGTCCGACTGGACTCCGCCGTATGTTCCTCTTGGTCTGGTCTCTCGCTTGAGGCCTTCCGGCATGAGTAGCTCTACCGGCATAGCCCTCAAGGTCACTGAGACACGCAAGCCCCACCACGACGACACAAGCCCCACCACGACGAATTAGCAACTTGGCTAGGAGTGCAGATTTAGCTAGGCAAGCTATTCGGAATGTCATAATAAACGCCTTATCTATACATCTATACTCTATACATCTAAATAAAATTGGAGTGTCTGTTTGTAATATTGAAATAACTTCTTTTTGCTACATGCATATGAATATAAACGGTACATATACCAAAATAACATTTTTTTTTAATTTTTGTTTGTCTGTCTGTTTGTCTGCGCTATTCTCTGAAATGGCTGGACCGATTTTGACGGGACTTTTTTTGGCAGGTAGCTGATATAAGGAGTAACTTAAGCTACTTTTATTTTAGAAAAAAATAAATTCAATATCCTGTAGTCCTCGCGAACGAAGTCGCGGGCACAGCTAGTCTAGCATATAATATTTGTCATAATCAAATAACAGATGAGGAAGACATTTCTTCTACAGATCTCGTTCTATCAACGCCAACGCCAAAACACAAGCGTAGGTATCTGTTTTCTACCTTTAAAAATATTTTTAAATCTCAATCTTGTTTTTCCAGATGTAGGAGGTTCTTGTGATGAACTGGTTGCAGTTTATACTCAGCATGAAGAGTTGGTCCTTCGAGACACCCGCCATTGAGGCTTCGCGTCGGTCTCGCCTCTTAAGCCTGCAATACACGTTGGCCGAGCTGAGACCAACGCGAGCCTTGGCGAGCCTAAGCAAATATAGGCAAATTGACACAAGGCAAGCGCCTCTACACGTTCGGCAAGCGCCTCTCTACACGTTCGGCAAGCTTGAACCAATTCAAATGGCCAATAAGACGAGTTTTGAGGAGACGCCCACATGTTGGGCCCTGTCAGTTGTTATTGTGCATTTAAACAATATGGACGACGTAGAAGTCATCGCGGCTGCTGCTATTTATTTAATAAGCGCTTATAATTATTATTATTAAACGGAAAAGTATGAAAAGAACCGAAAACTTCATGTTTGTTTTTTTCAAATGCGTACTTTTTTTTAAATTAATATAAACTAGATGACGCAATCTGATGGTGAGGCGCACTAGTTTATGAGGCCTATGTCCAACAGTGGACAGCAATTCTTATAGCGCCTAAATGGTGATACTTGGGGGAGGCTTATGTCCAACAGTGGACACAAGTAATTATAGCGAGGGGAGACTTATGTCCAACAGTGGACATCAGTCATTATAACGCCTAAATGGCGATACTTGGGGGAGGCTTATGTCCAACAGTGGGCATCAGTCATTATAACGCCTAAACGGTGATATTTGATGGAGGGTTATGTCCAACAGTGGGCATCGATCATTATAGCGCCTAAATGGCGACACTTGGGGAGTCTTATGCCCAACAGTGGGAATAGGTCATTATCGCGAGGAGGCATATGTCCAACAGTGGGCATCAATTATTATAACGCCTAGATGGTGACACTAGGGGAGACTTATGCCCAACAGTGGGCATAGGCCATTATCGCGAGAGGAGGCATATGTCCAACAGTGGGCATCAATTATTATAACGCCTAGGTGGTGACACTTGGTGGAGGATTATGCCCAACAGTGGGCATAGGTCATTATCGCGGGAGGAGGCCTATGTCCAACAGTGGGCATCAATTTTTATAACGCCTAGGTGGTGACACTTGGGGGAGGCTTATGTCCAACAGTGGGCAGGGGTCATTATAGCTAGGGGGAGGCAGATGTCCAACAGTGGACAACAGTCATTAAAGCCCTAAATGGCGATACTTGGGAGAGGCTTGTGTCCAACAGTGGGCACCGATCATTGTGGTGACACTTTGGGGAGGCTTAAGGGAGTTCTATTCTGATCAAGCTGACGACAGTGAAATCGAGATTTTGTCTGAGGAATATTATTACTATTATGTATATAGTGGGCGAAAATGTACCACTGGTACATTTTCGCCCACTATAATATTTCAATTTCAATAAAACTTGTTATTTTTTTCAATTTTTCATGAAATTAATCGAAACAATGAATAAAACATTCTAAAGATTTCTATTTTGTTCCCAAACGATTTTTTCCGCAAAATTTCAATGCAACATGTGAAAAAAACGGAAAAAAACAACAATTTGTTTTTTTTCATTGAAAGAAACAATTGTTTCTTGGTCTATACACGTTGGCGCACATTTGCGAGCGCCTTTGATTTGTGCAGAAAAACCGACACCGTTCCGAAGTGAGGCAAGTGATCGCGAGCGGCTGCGAGTCGTGACAAGCTACTCCAAATGAGGTATATACACATTGGCGCACATTTGCTTTGATTGGCGCAAGTCTACTCAACCAACTAGGCGAGCGACACCGAGCGATGGCAAGACAAGGCAAATATACTGTCTACATATTGGTATTGGCCTTCACTCGGCAACGCTCGGCCAACGTGTATTGCAGGCTTTAGAACCATGTAGTATATGTATATAGGTAGGTGTACCTTTTTTTTATTTATTTTTTTTTATGGTGGGAAAAATCATTCAATAACAACCCCCGCTCTTGGGCGGAGCGGGAGATAGTGTCAGACTCTTACTGACTAAAAGTCCACCCTGTTCCTTCTAGCCTTCATACCGGTGCTCGAGTTCCCTTTCGAATAACCCTAGCCCCAGTAGGATTCGATTGTTTCAGTCCCTCGATGTACTTTCAGAGATTATCTTATAAACACAAAAAAAATAACTTTACCTCTTTATAATATCAAGGTAGCCTTACACGCTAGGGTATACCTGACAGGTTTACCTGCACAGTTATACCTGTCAGGTAAGCTTGAGTGGGAACCTGCACAGTTGTGCAACATACACGCTCTGGTTTACCTGCACGACTCTCCTGTACAGGCAAACCTGTCAGGTATACCCTAGCGTGAATGGCGCGCGTGTAATCATCACCACCAGCCTTTTTAATGTTCCCACTGTTGGGACTCAAGCCTCCTCTCTAGGAGAGGGAATGGGCCGTAATCCACCACGCGGGCCCAGTGCGTGTTGGTGAATGTCACATGTCTTCGAATTTTTGGTTCTAGGACATGCCGGTTTCCTCTCGATGTTTTCCTTCACCGTTTTGAGAGCAGTGGTGATGAAATAAATTACACAAAGTAATGCGCCTGGCTGGGTTCGAAACCGCGACCTACAACTCGTAAGTCGGGGCCGTTACCACTCGGCCACCACTGCTCTCAGTCTCAGCATCAGTGTAGATTTTAACATTATTTTTTCTAATTTTTCAGGCCCCTGCTTCATGAGCAGCATCACTCCATCTCTGATGCTGCTACAAGCTGACTTCCTTCCAAGACCCCTCCAGCCACATGGGGTGTAAGTGGCTCTACCACCATCTCCTGAGCCAAAGTCAACCTCACCTGCCCGCGGTGCACCTTGCAGAAGACCAACGAGGCTCTGGCGAGACACTTTCAGCATTTAGAGTGTGACGGAAGCACATGCTTTTCTGTCTGCAGTGTGTCTTTGAACTCCTGTTCTCCTCTTCTGAGGTGGGGAGATCAGGGGTTACCCCTTAATATACTGATAAGCAGCACTTGAATTACTGTACTAGTTTTAAGCTTAGGTAAGTTGTAACTTAGTAAAAATCAAAAGACATTCAATACAAGACCCCAAATTAAAAATAAAAATGTAACCCAAGGTTTTTTGTTTTATTTTTGAAATAACAAATACATGGTTTAACTCTGATCGGACTAGAGATGTGCCGTGGCCGGCAATATTGCCATGAAATGGGAATATTGGGGGCAATATTTCCCGAAGAATGAATATTGGGGGCAATATTTCCCGAAGAATGAATATTGTGGGCAATATTTCCCGAAGAATGAATTTTGGGGGCAATATTGCCCGAAGAATGAATATTGGGGGCAATATTTCCCAAGCAAAAAATCCCTGCAGGATTGTTCGAACGGAAAAGGCAAATAAAGGATATAGGTGACTTTTTGTCAGTAAAAGTATTTTCTCCTTATTGCATATTTTTGCAATAAATAAGTAAATAAGTTCAGTTTGCCCTACACATGAATACTGGTCCAAAAAAGTACCCTCTAAAAAAAGTCCCTTCTGACTTGGATGTCTGTAATTATAGTCTGTCTAAAAACTCAAACGACTTGCGTAATTATTGGGGTAAAATGAAATCTGATGTAGTCAACGCTGGTTCAACAACCAAGGTTGATTAAGAGATCTTGATCGTTGTTTATCAATAGAAGAACCTTATAAAAAGTATCGAATATAACTATTTTTTTAATGATTAAATATTTTACAAAATTCCCAAGTCGTTTGACTTTTTAGACTGACTATAGCAATGACCTAAAGAAAGCCTTGACTCGATGACCCAGAATCGAAATGTCTGGCAAAAAATGACGAAGAGAGCCGACCCCAAATGAAGGATATGGTTAGGCAAAGAGAGCTATTAACCTCTCGTATGCCGTAATTAGAGATCGAGAGAGATAGATCTACGCGAGACACAATGGCTTTTTAATTGTGTCTCAATTAAAAAGCCATTGTGTCTCGTGTAGATCTGCGTTCCGGCATACAAGGGGTTAAGGGCCAAGCGCCCGAAAAGTGCCATAAAACAGTGATTTTCTGAGGCCTACTCCTCCGTAACGGCAAGGTCAATTGGTTTGAAAAAAATATATGTTTATTATAGATTCATGAACAATAATATCAACATTTGATTTTTTCGTGCAATTAATACTTTTGTCAAAAAAAAAATATTTAGCAATTTCGCAACTTTTCGCAACTTTTCCCTACTCCTTCGAAACGGCTTGGACCTTTAGAAACATTTTTACACATAAAAATTGGTGGTTAAATATTCTTCAAAGTGAACATTGCATATGTAAATCAATCAATATCTCGCAGAGAAAATGGATTTAAAGCGCTTTCCGGGCGCTGCTGGCCACAAATAAATGTACAGATTTGCGTAGGTACTGCCGCCTAGGCGAGTGCGAGAGTTGCGTTCACATAATTTCGGTCAGATGGTTCACGGGACTATACGCCTTAAACATCGAAGCAAACGCCTCAAAAATCGGCCACAAATCGTAATTAACCTGGCAGCACCATACATTTTCAAAGTGGCAACATTTCACATTCGCGTGCGGAAGGGTGTGGTTATGAGGTTATGACGCACGTAACGGGAACGCCATTATATTAAATGGCGTCCCTTCTATTTGCTTCTCGCTCGCACACCATTGCTGTTTACGCTAGCAAACACAATTTCTCTCTCTTTCTCACGAAGTATTGCATTAAAAAGAAAGAGACAGCTATATTTCTGTCACTTCCTTTTCATTACTTTCTTCCCTGTTAGGAACAGTCTGAAGTTATATACAAGTATGATTGATGGTTTTATTACAGTCCCTTCGCAGTTATTTTGCATCTGACAGCTACCTTATGTATAAGAAAATAAAGATCACTGTAATACAAAACTAGATGTAAAATAATTGTGATTGGACTGTAGATTAAATTATTTTAAGAGCGACTCGATAAGATAGCGCGCGAAATCAAAATTCTCAGATTTTTTTTTGCTGATTTTAGCTTTGTATTGGATTCTACATTGTCTAAATTGTAATCTAAAGATGTAATGATCATTATATTTAGGGATTTCATCAACATAAGACCTAAAATAATGCTTTAATGTGGACAAAAACGTAGAAATGTATTTCACAAGGTTGCGTTAAACACCGCCAGAGGGCGCCGTCAGTAACGAAGTTTTTTTTTTAAATAAGTCCTACCAAGTATTTATCTTGGCTGCATGTTGCAATGCAATACTACTGCAGAAGGCCCAGAGCTCATAATCATCATTTCAGCCGGAGGTCGTCCACTATTGGACATAGATCTCCCCCAAGTGTCGCCATAAAGACCGGTGCATCTTGCATCCATCAGATTTCCTTCCACCGCCTCGTATTCTAATACATGGTTTTTCGATTTGTTTGGCGATTTTTCGGGCTACGTCTAGAAATGTGCCGTTATATTGGTGGCAATATTGCCCAATGTATGATTATTGGTGGCAATATTGCCAGCAAAATTCGTACTTCGGGCAATATTGCCGGCAACGGCCCATCTCTAGCTACGTCGGTAACCTTGGTTCTCCTGCTGATATCTTCATTCCTGATGCAATCACGCAAGGAAACTCCAAGCTTGGCACTTTCCATTGCCCTTTGGGTGACTTAAAGCCTTCTGCCCCCCTAGCCAAACCTAGTTACAACCGTTTCGCTTGCGCCGACCGCTTTGAGTTGGCCACGCCGCCAATTCTTTTGTTCTGACCACGTGAATGAGCGTTGAGATGACGTCATTCCCGTACATTTGAAGCTTTCTGCTAGCGTTAACGATTGCAGATTAAGCAACTTGGCTAAGGGTGCTGATGAGACTGTTTGTGACATAGACTTTCGTCTTAAGACACTGTAAAATATGTTGGACGAGAAAATACTTAAATTTTATAAGTTTCGTAAACGCTGCCCTGCCGACTTGGATTCGACCACAGAAAAGATGAAACAGGTTAGAAAGGAAATACTTTCCGATATGTTCTACAACGAGTGTCGCCGCTTGTCTCACACCCTTTAACTCCAATCGTGAGCAATAGTCAATTATGAGCATGATCATATTTTGAAGTACGCCTGCCCCGCCCACAAGGTCATTCTAACCTCTTTCATCTTTTCTGTGAATTCGACGGCCCACATGGTGGGAAAAAATCATGCAATGACATCCCCCGCTCTTGGGGGAAGCGGGAGATAGTGTCAGACTCTTACTGACTAAAAGACCCACCCCGTTCCTTCTAGCCTTCATACCGGGGCTCAAGCGCCCTTTCGGATAACCCTGGCCCCAGTAGGCTTCGACCCAGATGGGTCCCTGCTGTTGCTGATAGCTCCTTGAGGCGCGCGGGAACAGTGCGCGCCGTCGACGACTTGGGCTTGGTCCGGACAGTTACCGGACGGCCGGACAGCGAGCTACCCATTGCTCACTGTCCGCAAGCCCGCGCCTACGGTGGCCGGAAATCGGGACCAGAATCTCGGCGGCGGCGGCGGCGGGGATAACGCCGTTGCCTGATGCGTTCGGCCACCTCCTTTGTGAGCATTACTGCTTGTCACTTGAGGGCTGCAATATGGGAAAATTTCGACAGAATGTTTTCCTTCACAATTTTTTCAGCAATGGTGATAAAATAAATTACACAAAGTAATGCGCTTGGCCAAGTACTGGAGCTTGAAGGAAATCATTAAAAATACCATCGATATAACCCTTATGGCCAGGGACTTAAAAACACCTTCATAAAGGTTACAGAATTATAAGTGTCACATGTTGAATGTGTAACAGAATCGAAAATGTAACACTTATATATGTGTTTTCAATGTGTTAACCCAAAACACTTAAAAAAGTGTAACCGTAACATATCTGTAACAGATATAAAAGTGTTAACAGTGTTAATAAGTGTAACAGGTAAACGCAGCGTTGCCAAAGTTACAATTTACTTATTTATGGTACTGTGCAATTATTTCAGTTACACATATTAACACTTATTAACACATATAACAGGTTACAGTTTGATTCGGTAGCACTTCTTAACACATATAAAAGGTTACACTTTCATTCGGTAAAATTATTGTATCTGTTACATTTAAAAGTGTTTTTCTGTTATAACTGTTTTAAAAAACAGTGTTAAAATACATTATTACGGTTACAGTTTGAGTCCCTGCTTATGGCTATATTTCACCGAGACACCATGGCGGCACGACTAGTCGCCGCTACCAACAAAGAGTATGTACAGCTCTATAATAGAGAGTTACTCACCTGTACCCCTAGCCAAGTTGACAATCTGCAATCGTTAACGCTAGTAGAAAACTTCAAATGTACGGGAATGACGTCATCTCAACGCTCAGTCACGTAGTCAGAACAAAAAAAATCTGGTGTGTGGCCAACTCGAGGCGTTCGACGCACTCGAGGCGTTCGACGCAAGAGAATCGAAACGAAACGGTTGTAACTTGGCAACCAAACGGATACCAGCCGGGGCTACGGCTGGTATCCGTTTGGTTGCGCAACCAATTTGGTGGCGCGACCAGCTCGGACGTGTGGCGACTCTTGGTGTCTGAATGGTGTCTTGTTTGGTAGCTTCGCGCCGCCATGATGTTCCGCTGAAATATAGCTCTTAAATTAAATTAAACAATTTAAACAATGTAGTAATAATTTAACAGGAAATAACAAGTTTTTTCATTAATGCACCTGGCTGGGTTGGAGCCCGTGACTTGCAAGTTGGGGTCGTTACCACTGCTCAAGAAGACAACATAAGATATGAATAAAAATAAACATGAATAATTTATGCAATGACCCTTCGGTGCAATTTGTTACCTGTAAAAACTATTTACAGCTTCCTATATTATATGTGAGTTTAAATTATTGACCCGAATTCGGCACCTGCGCTATGCAGCTCGCCTAGTTTCCTTTATTCCGTGCATTGCCGCGCCCGTCCCCTTTGGATTCGGTCCTTCGAGTGTGATTGCGTTACCTGTTGATAGTGCTGAGTTCCTAGTACTCCAAGGCCGGAGAGAAAGGTTAGTAATCTGTATTTTCATTCATTTTTTTATGAAAATCGTCAACCTCCTGAATCGTCAATTGGTTTTGGATCTACCTAGATACCTGTTCGCAGCTCTACGTTCCTGGTACCCCAAGGCCGGAGAGAAAGCTTGGTAATCTTTATTTCTTTCTTTTTTTGACATATTCGTCATCCTCCTGGGTATGTCAATTGGTTTTGGATCTACCAAGATACCTGTTCGCAGTTCTAATTTCCTGGTACCACAAGATTAGAAAAAGATCAAAATCTTCATCCTACTAGGTATATGTCAATTAGTTTTGGATTTACCTAGATACTTGTCTGCAGTTCTAAGTTCCTGGTACCTACCACAGAATGACAAATGTTGGTAATCTGCATTTCTTTTTTTATCATCATCATTGTCATCTTCGTGATCGTGGGTCTTCCCTCAATTGGTTTTGGATCTACCTAGATACCTGTTCGCAGTTCTAAGTTCCTGGTAGTAAAACATAGAATCTTATCTAGCATCATTCTCTCGCAGCTGTCACAATTTATTTACCACTTCGCAGTGCTCGGTCATTCTCCAATTCAGCGTTCTTTGCCTAATTACCGTAACCTTTTTTATTTTTCTCTGATTTGACTTAAACCCATTAGAATATGAAACAAATCAAAGATACGAATTCAATCATTAATGAGGCATGTAATAATTAATGGTAGTTTTCTAGTTAATGAGACTTAAAAAGATTATGAGTATGGTAATTAGAAAAATTTAATATCTAATGCAACGGTAATTAGAAAATATCATCAAGTCTGTGTAAAATTTGATATAATAAAATAAAAATAACACACATTAATATTGTATACATCTATCTCTATATATAAAAATGAATCTCTATTTCCTTGGTCACGCCATCACGCGTGAACGGCTGGATCGATTTCGCTAATTCTTTTTTGTTGTGTTTGTTATTGTCAGGAGAAGGTTCTTATAGAAAAAAAAAATGAAAATAGTTTAGGGTAGTGTAGGGTAGAATAGGGTATAATGGGTAGAGTAGGGTAGGGTAGGGTAGAGTAGGGTAGAGTAGGGAAGAGCGGGAGCGAAGCCGCGCGGGCAAAAATCTTGTTCTAAAAAAGTTTGGACGTCTTGTTTGATTTTCTCTACATTAGTCTCTTTATTATTATTTTTTAAATACTTGGGTTCATTTTTCTTATCGTGACTTTGTTTTGGCTTTGTATAGCGTGTCTTTGTATTTCAGTCTTAATGCTTGCTTCTTGTACTTATCTTTTGCTCTTTTCAACTCCTCTATTTTTTTTCTCATATTTTACATTTCTTTATTTGTTTTATATACATGTCTTCTTAGTAACAATAAGGGTGAATTTTTTTTTTCGTTTTGGTTTCTCTACAATTCTCTTTGAAGATACTGAAGTTGGTGTTGAACACAAGGACGACGCCCGTTCCGTAATATTCACACTTGCATCTTTATTTTCTGTCAATTGCTCATTATTGCTTAATAATAACATACTTTCAGTAGAAGATGATGATAGAGCACTAGATGGACGCGGCATTGATGTGATTAAGGCAGGTTTAAAATTTGGTGTCTTCTTCAATTCTTTTTCAAAAGAAGTCGACTGTAGACAAATCTTGTCTTCCTGATTATTATCTTCACTTTTTGATTTGGGGTTTTCAGAACTATTTTGTAAAGATACTCTTATAATAAAATTTTTTGAGCGCAGCGAGTATGATAAATTATTAAGATGTAGTAATGTTGACAGAGTTTCAAGAGGATCTGTTATATTTTTATCAAGCACATCGGTATCTAAGATCACTTCTTCCTCAATTGTTTCCAATTTTTCCTTTTCTTGTTGTCTTTTAAAGTAAGCTCTGAAATCCCCATTTCTTTTTTGAGTTTTCTTCCGGTTTTTTGGTGACATTTCGCAGATAGGAAGTATTTTTTAAACTCTTTTTCTTTTATTATACATTTCTTTCTCTTTTTCTTTTATTATACCTTTCTTTCTCTTTTTTTTTTGATTGCTGAAACAAAACAGGGTCATTTTAATTCATTCTCGGCGTTATCGTGCGTCGAGTTTTCTCTTTTTTCTTTAACTTCCTCTTTGGTTTTTTTGGGTTTTCCCATCCTATAAATTAAATAACTTGATGAATGGTCAGCATATAATATAGACATATTTACGGACAATGATAATCATAATCTACGAGAACCCGTGGGAGAACTTTCTATTGGTACGACATCGCGGCTACAGTACAAAATAGATAGGTACAGAAGACAATCTCATGTATATAATATGTACTTCACTTTTTATACCTACGATCGGTGGACGCACACTAATGAGCGTTTGAGCCGGAACTGTTCGACGAGCGGGCCGAGGCGCTCCGAGATATCGTGTCCGTGAGCGGTGTCTATGTGTGCGTTGCTCGAGTGCGCTTTGTATGTAGATTGACTTCTGTACCTATCTTTTTTGTGGCTACAGTTAGTAAACAAGAATTAATTTTTCATACAACGGTAATTATAATCATATGGTAATTAGTATACGGTAATTAGAAAACGATAGATTTTCTTAAAAATTTCGAAAACCAACACAATATGCAAATAGTAGCTTATTACAACGTACGGAGGCCAAAGTACTGTCTCTATTTACATGATCAACTTGGGTCTAACTTAAAAAATCAAGTTTTAACATAAATACAACGGTAGTTAGAAAAGTTTTTAACCAAGGTTACGGTAATTATAGACTCACGTGCTTTATTGGCAGTACACTAACGTTAGAGACGTGCAACTGCTGATGGGCCGCGGCACACACTCAGGAGACGAGATGCGCACGGTAGTGATGTGCCAAATACTGTTATTTAGGGATGTGCACCCGAGAACAGAATATGTCACGGCAATTATAACTTTCGATCGGACATCCGGTAATTTAATGATAATTATTTATAGACTGGTTCTATTGAGTCGATATTTTGTTATGCGATACACGATGCTTAACCCGTTTAAAACGTTGAATGGATCAAAGTAAATCTGTGAGTTATAAAAATTACAAGTAAGTTTTAACATTAAGTTGGTGTGCGGACACGTCACGGTAATTAGAAAACAGAGGTTCTTTGAACATAGGTTAAATTAATTTAGTCTTAACTACTTAAAACAGAAGCCAATGTCTTTGTTTATGGCTAGATAAGGATGCTATCTAACATATAAAAAAAATGAATGGTTGAATATTATAATAGTATAGATTATGCAAGCCCAGACACGTAAAACTTGCTAATCGGAGAATGGCCGTGCTAAGATCCTGGTACCTCAAGATCAAAAGGTTATTGCCTAACATGCAATGCTTACTTAAATATTGTTACAAGTCGGTGCAGATTCTACACGGTTACCTCTTCGCAGTGCTAAGATCCTGGGTACCTCAGAATCGAAAAAAAGGTTAGTTACGCATAAATTCTGACTAATCACAATTTATTTGAAGTCCATGAAGCTTAATAACTGGTTAGATCTTTATCTATATTCACCTCAGGATAGGAAACAATTGTAAGTAACATAACATCGTTCTTTCACCGTTGTCTCAATTCCATTTGAGTTTGGGTACGTGACCTCTTCGCAGGGCTGAGATCCTGGTTGCTGTTGCGAAAACAATTAGTTGGTAAAAGATCACTAGTTTGTTCTCAATAAAATTTTGGTAAGAAGTAAATCATCAGAACTTATTATATTTTTAAGAATACAAGTTTAACAATGAACAGTGTGTACTCTCAAACTCTTTTTTTAATTAGTCTATGAAATTCAAAGAATACAAATAGCTGCCCACATTTACATGTCGGCCTTTTGCATAACTGTCAAACCGGTAAAAAAAAACATCAACTTTACACTCCAGCTGGGATCCCGATCCTGACCGGCCACAGTATGCGCAGGCTTGCGGACGGCGAGCAATGGGTAGCTACGTGTCCGGGAACCGTCCGGACCGAGCCGAAGTCGTTGACGGCGCGTAGTGTTCCACGCGCGTCTCAAGGAGATGTCAGCAAACCGTAGGGGCCCAGCAGGATCCGAAGCCTACTGGTACCATTCCGCTCAAGGGCGATAGATGTCATTAGATGATTTCCCACATAAAAAAGCCTCTCCAAAAGAGAAGGCCTGAGTCTCAGCAGTGACAACATTATAAAGCTGATTATGCTATGCATAAACATCACATGAACCTGGCTAAATACGAGCCTATCACCAGAAATAGCTTCTAAACATTTTCCCCTTCAATTTTCAGCTCCAATTCGTAGTGGGTTCCGTCACAAAAATCAAAGATGGCTCCTCCAAACTTGACTCCAAATTTTACGATCTCCAACGCTGAAAAGAACAGAAGAAGAAGACGCAAGAGGGAAATCCTCAAGGACACTGTGTCAAAGATAGAGCTAGCAGAGAAGAGCCTCAATGCTGTAGTGGCTGAAGTTCCTCTAGAAGATGGAGAACAATTTGATGATGAAGAAGGCATATTAAACACGGCTTTGGTTCTTGATAGGCTGCTGGCTGAACTTGCCAAGTAAACTACGATATGCAAAGAGATGTTCAATATACAAGGTGCAGTTTTAAAACTGCACAATATTTCAGGAGGTTGTAATAAAACTCATAAATAATCATGTAAAAAACGATACCTGGTCAATAATCAGTAATACTTATTATTTAATTTTTTAATTACACTAAACTAAATCGATTGATCGATGGCCGCGGGGGCGTGGCTAGGGTGTGGCGTGCGGGTTGATGATTGGATGATACATTATTTATGAAACTATCGTTGCGAGTTAGTGTGTGTGAAAACGCCCTTTATTGTTCCGTGTTTGTGTGTGTGAAAAAAAGCGCGGTTATAAAAAATAAATAAATTACCTACTTATTTTATTATTGATTCGGGTCGAGAATCACTAACATAATTACCTCCTGAAATATTTTGCAGCTTCAAAACGACACCTTGTATGTGCAACCTTTCAGAAGATTAAATTGGTCATGAATGAACACAAATTTAATTATATACCATTCAATATTAAGAGCAGTGATGGACCAATGGTAACAGCCCCAACTTACAAGTCAATGATAAATGATATTTATTTTGCAAATAGGTTTTAAAAAATACTTTTACACGTAAATTTTTTTTTGACAGTTTGATCTAGATGAGGCCGGTGTTTCCTAGCTGACTACCCTGAGAAGAAACACCGAAACAAACTCAGCGGTCAGTTTCTATTAAAGTCCATACAGCAAACATGTCATGGTCAAATCATATGAAAACCATAAAATAAAGTCGTGTTAATTACACCATTTCTAACTCAAGATTGGCTGGACCAATTTTAATGATCTTTTGGTTTGTTGGATTCATCGTCTCTGCTTCGAAAAGCAGAACAACTAATTTAAAATGTCGAACAGATACACGTAAAAAAAATTTATCCAAATACATCAAAAACTTACAGCAACTATCAAATATTGTCTCAATCATTCCATCATTTGGTCAATCATTCCATCTTTCTGTCAATAATAATAATAATGTTTATTTTGCCAAACAAATACTTACAACTTTTTTACACACTTGTGGTGAGGTAAGTTTTTACATAGACATTAGGTATAGTAGCAAATCAAAAAAGCCTGTATTTCGACTATAAAATCGTTAATTCCAACTTTCGGTCAATCATTCCATCATTCGGTCAATCATTCGATCAATCATTCCATCATTCGGTCAATCATTTCATCATTCGATCAATCATTCCATGCTTCAGTGACAGTTAGGCGGTACGAAGTTCTCCCTGTCAGTTAATCATAATATTCATGAGTCATCCGAAAGATTGCATAGGTATTGAAGGTCACCTTGTACTTACCTGTACCTTTTCTTGTCACCACTTTTTATTCAGGCTTTCTATTTTTCCAGTGAAGTAGAATAATGTGATGTTATTATTATCCCAAAAAAGATTTTTTGTGACTGATTTATCAAATTTATTTAAGATCTGTAAATGTGAAATTATAATTTTAAATAAACAAAACAAAATAGCAGCTATTGTTCATAGTACAATAAGATCAAAGTACATTGTTATTATACATTCAATACCCTTTTTAAAATGCACGACGTCTGATGGCCGCATCAGACGTCGTGCCGACTCCTGGCGCACGTCTTACTAACAGCTACCGTTCTTATACAATTGCATCTTTTGCTGATACGCAGGGTTAATTGAATGTTACATAATAAACCTACATTACACTTAGCATTACACCTAACGAACAGTTAAATCTACTTGCTACAATACAATATTGTTACGTACGTGGGTAATCAAATGCCGATTTACTAAGAGACAACTTTATTCACCACTAACAATAACAAAATAGTCCAGTCAACAATAATCCAAATCGCAATTAACACTAGAGTACCGTTATACTATCGCTTAGGTCGTTAGATAAAATCACTTCAAGTACTAGGGTAGTTCGCTCTTGATCGCAGTCGAAATCACAACTGACTCGCTTCCGGCCGGGGGCTCGTATTTATATGCGGAGCCAAGAAAATTCTAGATACCGACGTCCCACGAACGATCCAGAATTCCAGAACAATTGAATCGCTTCTCGAAGTCATAAATCATTTTTATTACTCGTGGTAATAAGAGTCACTTTCATGCGAATTTCGACTCTATTGTTAACGTCGGAGAGTATCATTTCCCTTATCCTAGATAAATGCCTACCCACTAGTTGTAAGTACTTTGTGGATGTTTCGAGATTTTTCTAAGGCTGGCTACGTACAACCATTCTAGACTTTTCGAACAGCAATGCGTTTTAATTATTACGTGCTACTCTTTATTTTCTCGGAGATATGGCGGGTTCACGTTTAATGGCGTAACAGTGCCCCCCTCTTAGTCATGCTCGTCCCGAGCATTATTAGATCCGTGATACGGCGCCAATCTATCCACATGGACAACCTTGGGTTTCCCTCTTAGCCCTTTCTTGATGCGGTAGGTCACGTCATTAATCCTTTTTAACACGGTGTAAGGTCCCTCCCATCGAGCTTGGAGTTTCGGCGACTTCCCTTTCCGTCGAAGCGGGTTGTGGAGCCAGACCAGTGTACCTTCCTCAAATCCCTTGGCATTGGCATTACGGTCGTATCTAGTTTTCATTTTTACGCTGGCGTTCATGCTATTCTCACGAACTCGTTTATGCACTTCGTCCAATTGATCTTGAAGGTCACTTACGTAGTCCGTAACTGGCTTAGTCTTGTCAGGTGGCACGCCAGTTATGGCATCGACTGGAAGTCTCATTTCCCTGCCGAAATTCACTCTTGCTGGGGTATGTCCCGTGCTATCATGCACTGCCGATCGGTAAGACATCAGAAATAGTGGAATATACCGGTCCCAGTCCTTCTGATGGTCATCGACAACCTTAGCCAGGTGATTCTCCAGGGTTTGGTTAAACCTTTCCACCATTCCGTCCGACTGCGGGTGCGCAGGTGTTGTGCGTGTCTTATAAATTCCCAGAAGTGTACACATTTCCTGGAACAGCGCAGATTCGAAGTTACGGCCTTGATCGGAATGGATTTCCAAAGGTGCGCCATACCGACATACTACTTCTTCGACCACCTTCTTCGCCACTGTCGTCGCTTCCTGATTGGGTATGGCGAAGACTTCGGGCCACTTTGTGAAATAGTCCTGGATCACCACTATGTACTTGTTTCCGTCATTTGTAACTGGAAAAGGTCCAGCGACGTCGATAGCGATGCGTTCCCATGGGGCTCCCACATTGTACAGCTGAAGCCTGCCCCTGCTCCTAGTCTGTGGTCCTTTCACAGATGCGCACGCTGTACATTTCCGACACCATTGCTCTATGTCATCTCTACAATTGAGCCAGTAATACCGCTGTCTCACTTTCAGTAGAGTTTTCTTGATGCCCAGGTGTCCTCCAGAAGCACCATCGTGTATTTCCTGTAGCAGGGGGACTACTTCACATCGTGGTACTATCACTTGTGTGGTCACCTCCTTGCCATCGTTCGATTCCCATTTCCTACAAAGCACATCATTTTCTAGGACTAAACTGTCCCACTGTGCCCAGTAGCTCTTTGTGACGGGACTATGTGACGATACTTCACTCCACTGGGGCCTAGTTCCGCTACGCTTCCAGTCCAGTATAGGTCGAATATCGTCATCTTCTTCCTGGGACTTCTTGAAGTTGCCGTCAGCCCTAATTAAATTAACGTGTTCTCGGGCTTCATTCTGCTGGCGGTGTCTGCAGTCCTCATTACATGGACGTCTTGACAGGGCGTCAGCATTGTTATGCCCTTTTCCATTGTGTATTTGATTGATGGTGATGGTTGGGGCCTTCAGTTGACCAGCCAGCACCCGCCCCGCGGCCCTGGCGACATTTAGTTTAACGACTCCTCGTTGACTTGAGTTCCGGAGTCCACAGTTTCCCTCTTTTTCTTAGGACAATCGGTACGAATGTGTCCTTTTTCTCTGCACCCGTAACACGTTGGAATATAGCGGGACTGTGCTGGAGAAAGAGCCACTACTCCTCGGTGACGTGGTTGCACTGAAGGCGAGACCACTACTTCCCGAACTCTGTGCGTACGAGAATCTTTTCGTACGGCTTCTACTTCCAAAGCGTGAGCTATCGCACTCTTCAGAGTTTGGTGGTGTCCGAGACGCACCGTAGCCCTTACTTCTGTATCCAATAGACCGTCGATGAATGCTTGCACCAGATTTATTTCCACCGTCTCTGGTGTCATTGACCTGTATGCACGCCGGACCAGCCGTTCAACCTCGACTCCCCACTGCTGGAGGCTCTCGTTCGACCTCTGCGTTCTGTCGCGTAACTGCGCGCGGAAAACGTGCTCGAGGTGCTTGTCTCCGTAACGAGTGTCCAGTCCCTCCATGAGACGCTCCAATGTCCTGCCGTCCGCAGGGAGGTTCTCTAGGACCAGCAGGGCGTCCCCTCGTAGAGCCAAAGTTAATGCCGCGAAAGACTGTTCATCATCCCAGCGGTTCGTCTTAACCAATGTTTCGAATTGGTATTTGAATGCCGTCCAGGAAGACGTGCCATCAAAACGCGGCACATCAAATTTTGCGGCTGATGCACAGTGGGTGTGCGATGGTGAGCCAACAGCAACGGGTTCGCGTGCTTCGAGCTTGACAATTTTTTTGTTGATGTCCAGCAGGCGATCTTCGTGGCCATCAATCCTTGTTTCGAGGCTATCAGCTCGGGCGGAAACCTCCTTGACCTCTGAGGTGAGATTCTTTACCTTCTCGCCCAACGTGACGAGGCCGTGGTCGATTTTATCGAGGATCAGGTTCTGCTTAGCCTCCTGATCGCGGCGAGCGGCTTCCTGTTCGCGGCGAGCGGCTTCCTGTTCGTGGCGAGCGGCTTCCTGTTCGCGGCGAGCTTCTTCCTGATTCGCTGCGATTAGGTCCTGAAGCTTACGTTGGTTGGCCTCTTGTTCCCGGCGAGCGGCTTCTTGGTCGCGGCGGGCGGCTTCCTGGTCGCGGCGGACAGCTTCCATACTAGCTTGCATGGCGGCCAACACCGCAGCGAGGTTCAATTCCGAGGATGGTCCTGTTGGCACCTCAGCAGCTGCTGTTGCTCCCATACCAGGCTGATCTTCCTCCTCCATACGATGACGCGCAGCATCCATCTCCATTTGCCTCCTTGTTCGTGGTCGCTGTTCGTCGTCCCTCGGTGTTAATGGCATCCCACTTCTGACACCAGTTGTTACGTACGTGGGTAATCAAATGCCGATTTACTAAGAGACAACTTTATTCACCACTAACAATAACAAAATAGTCCAGTCAACAATAATCCAAATCGCAATTAACACTAGAGTACCGTTATACTATCGCTTAGGTCGTTAGATAAAATCACTTCAAGTACTAGGGTAGTTCGCTCTTGATCGCAGTCGAAATCACAACTGACTCGCTTCCGGCCGGGGGCTCGTATTTATATGCGGAGCCAAGAAAATTCTAGATACCGACGTCCCACGAACGATCCAGAATTCCAGAACAATTGAATCGCTTCTCGAAGTCATAAATCATTTTTATTACTCGTGGTAATAAGAATCACTTTCATGCGAATTTCGACTCTATTGTTAACGTCGGAGAGTATCATTTCCCTTATCCTAGATAAATGCCTACCCACTAGTTGTAAGTACTTTGTGGATGTTTCGAGATTTTTCTAAGGCTGGCTACGTACAACCATTCTAGACTTTTCGAACAGCAATGCGTTTTAATTATTACGTGCTACTCTTTATTTTCTCGGAGATATGGCGGGTTCACGTTTAATGGCGTAACAATATAATAAACAAATTAATTTAAAAGTACAACTCATAGCTTAGCGCGCTTTTAATCTTACATTTATACATCAAATCATGACATTCGCAAAATAAATTGCGCTGTAAATAGTAATTAAGTACAAGTAGGATGTTATTGGGCATTCTATTCCACTTGATGCGACATCGCTACGCTACGCTCCGCTTGTCGCGTGGAATAGAATGCACAATAACATTTTTGTGAATGATATGTTAAAAACACTGGTTCAGCGCCTATTCCACTTTCAAAATCTAATTTATAAAATACTCACTATCTTTATTGAAGGACGGCCATGGTGAGCAAACAAGCAATCGTTTAGTTGTTCGGGTTAGCGACCATGACTTATAAATGTCTATGTAATACATTATTTGAATCATTATCAATATAACCCTTCTAAGCAGTCGTCATGAAATTTGTAAAACAACCGCAATCATTACATGTAAAAAAACTTTGTGTGAATGCTCAGGAGACTGGTTTTCGCCATGGAGAATTATTACCTAGCTCGATACGATGCATCATTTGCGGACCGTCAAATTGTGGAAAAACTAATTTATTAATTGGTCTTCTTATACATGAGAATGGTTTAAGATTTCAAAATGTGTATGTTTATTCAAAAACCTTGCAACAACCAAAGTACGTTTTTTTGGAAAAAGTGTTATAACAAGTACCAGGCATTTCATTTCAGAAATATTGTGAAAATGAGCAAGTACTGAGTGTTCAGGACGCAAAACCGAATTCTGTAATTGTATTTGATGATGTTGCTTGTGAAAATCAAAATAACATGCGGGATTATTTTGCTATGGGTAGACACAAGTTCATCGATTGTTTTTATCTAAATCAGACTTACAGCAAAATCCCTAAGCAGTTAGTACGAGATAACGCTAACCTAATCGTTATTTTTAAACAAGATGAAAGAAATATGAGACATGTTTATGAAGAACACGTCAACACTGACATGACATGGGTTGAATTTCGTGAAATGTGTTCAAAAATATGGAGTATTCCTTTCAGTTATGTTGTAATTAATAAAGATTGTTCCAAAAACAAAGGATGTTATAGAAGTAAGTTTGATACGTTTGTAGTCTTTGACTAAGGGCACAAATACATATATATAAGACTGTTACCTGCCTGAAATTATTATTTGCCTTGCGACGCTGATTCAATTACGACAAACTTTACCAATATGGAAAAATCATTAAAACGACAAATTGTTGACGCAGCAGAAGCTGTAAAGGTAAAAGTACGTAAAATGAGAGATGCTGAGATTAATAATAAACAAGCACTGGAGTCAGTTTTCAAACCTGTAACAGAGCCTCTCAACTTAATTGCTAATGCTAATAAGCAAACTCCTCTCCTGCAAGCTAATGATGATTTTGCTGATGTTCCGTTTATTAACAAAACTTTGCAGAAAGAAAGAACTTATAGTACAGGAAGTAATGATAATAACTGTGATGAGGTCGATAAATATGAATCCGATGCCAACAGCGACTCTTCCTATGAATCAGTAGTTGAAAGTAATCAAGATTGTGATACGTCATCTTGGTCAGTATCTTCGGAAGCGTTAGTAGATATTCCATTTGGGGTTAGAGCAGAACGTGGAAAACTGATGTTAGGTTCTGCTTGCATAACGGTTAACGATCAGTTCATCACTGTAGCTGGACGTAAATATCGTAATACGCCTGGTTTAAAACAGTTGCTGCTCAAGAAAGATGTAAACTTAAACTTGGTTACAGATAGTGATATGCAAAATTATAAGTCAATGTTACTTGATACAAATGCACATCGTCGAGACTATGAACCAAGTAAACCAATAAAAAGTAATAAAGGACAAAAATATTTGCAAGTTATTAAACCTCTTTTTAAACTGAAGAATGCAGTTCACGGAAAGGGTCTACCGTTACTAAAAAGGTGGAGAAAAAACGTAGATTTAGTATACTGGGACGATCCTAATGAATTAGTAGAAAGGTTGAAATTGTTAATTGCATCTAGAGATGCTGGCAACACAGGATTAGATAATGAAATTATATCTATCATTGAAGAATTGCGTGAAAGTAAAGTTATAAATAAATAAATATTTTAAAACTTGTTTATTTTACTATCAGCCTCTCGATACAATACACCTGAAACATGAATGTAGACAAATTTGGTCACTACATCCATAAAAGAATGCGTTTGTCAGAGTTATTTGAGTTTAATGAGAATGCATTGCTAAAATCAGAAAACGGAGATTTCGATTTAAAAACATCAAGACTGAGAGGAGTTAGATCTCCAGTAGAAGCAGATGATGCTGTGAACAAGGATTATGTAGATCGATTGAATGCTGCCACATTAAGAGAAGTAAATAATTTGATTGGTAAATTGCGTTCTCAAATCATAAAAGATGCAAAGGGTGCAGTTCAAGCTACTTTAAAAGCAAATATACCTGAGGTTTTAACTCATTTGCAAGATAAGATTCATACTAAAGCAGAGGTAGACACATTACTTCAAAAAACTCCGTAATGGTAAAACAGCAAATTGTAAATGAAATCCACAAAGCGGCACGAAGAAACTTTCCACGGCGTTCTGTTATTCTGAAAGGAATCCACGATTTATGGCAAGCAGACTTGATGGATATGCAAAACCTGAAAAAGTACAATAAAGACTATAAATTCATCTTAGTGGTAATTGACTGCTTCTCAAAATATGCCTGGGCTGAACCGTTAAAGTCAAAAAATAAATTTGATGTTACTCGTGCTTTCGAACATATACTGCTTAGTAGTCGTAATAATCCTATAAACTTACAAACTGATAAAGGGACTGAATTTTATAACATCACGTTTCAAAAGCTTATGAAAAAGCATAACATTAACCATTATTCCTCGTTCTCTACTAAAAAAGCATCAATTGTAGAGAGACTAATTAGAACTTTAAAAAATAAATTATATAAATATTTTAGTCTCAATGGAAACTATAAGTGGTTAGGTCAACCATTGGTATCTACAATGCAGAGATATAACAACACAAAACATCGCACTATTCAATTTAAACCGGCTGATGTGAATAAATGTAATGAACAAGTAATTAAAGAAAATATAAACAAAATGAACAAACATACTTTAGTTCAGTGGAGACCTAAATTTAAAGTTGGTGACTGTGTTCGTATAAGCAAATACAAACATAATTTTGAGAAAGGTTACACTCCTAATTGGTCAACAGAATTATTTACTATAAAAAAGGTGAATAAATCCTTACCAGTGACGTATCACATTGAAGATCAAAGAAAACAAAATATATTAGGAGCTTTCTACGAACAAGAACTACTAAGATCTAATTATCCTGACGTTTATTTAATAGAAAAGGTTTTGAAAAAGAAAGGAAATAAATTGTATGTTAAATGGTTAGGTCTAAACAGTGCAGAAAACAGCTGGATTGAGAAAGCTGAAATAGTGAACTAAGATATTATATAACTATTTCTCATTTGAAATCCTATCATTATAATTTGAGTAATGCAAGGAGGCGGACTAGTTAACAGCATAATTAATAATCTACCATTCGAAGTTCATTTGCCGGGATATAATTATTGCGGACCAGGAACTAAACTTTACAAACGTTTAGCACGAGGTGATCGAGGTGTGAATAAGTTAGACGAAGCTTGCATGCAACACGATATTGCATATACAAACCATACAGACTTATCTAATCGTCACAAAGCCGATTTACAACTGCTTAACATGGCTAAACAAAGACTTAAATCAAAAGATGCAGGAAAAGGCGAAAAACTAAGCTCTTGGCTAGTGAGCAAAGTTATGAAAGCAAAACTAAAGTCTGGATCTGGCATTAAAACATTTAAAACCTTAGTTTCAAAAATAAAATCAAAAATTAAGAAACTTAAACACAAGGATAATAAAACTTTAATAAAAGCAGCTTACTTATGCGCAAAAAAGTTATTTCCAAACATTCACCATCGAATTCGAGTACCCAGAGTAATACCCTTACCAAAGAGTGGTGGAGTTCTACCTTTAATTCCAATTTTCGCTGGTTTATCAGCTTTAGGGACTTTAGCTGGTGGTGCAGCTGGAATTGCAAAAACCGTTAATGATTATAAAGCAAGCAAGCAAAATTTACAAGAAACAGAACGACATAATAGAGCTATGGAGGCTTTAGTGTTGGGCAAGGGTTTATATATTAAACCATATAAAAGTGGTAAAGGATTATTTATAACAACTTCAAAAAACTGAAAAATAAGCTACCTAATCGCCCTCTAACTGATGTAGACATCCAAAAGTATTCAAGAGACATCCCATATTTTCGCGGGGTCTACATGAAAGATCGACTACCTCGAAAACCGAAACACATTGAATGTGGTATCGTTAACTTAGACGATTCCAGGAATGAAGGAACGCATTGGGTAGCTTATACTAAAGTATACAATCACTGTGAATACTTTGATAGCTATGGAAATCTAAAACCTCCGATGGAATTAATGCAATATTTAAAAAATTTTAGTGTTTTTTATAACTACACAAGATATCAAAAATACAACGCAGTTAATTGTGGTCATTTATGTTTAAACTATTTGTGGACTTTTTGGAATAAAAATATAATATAAAATATATGCTTCTCTTTCATTTCAATCATTTGCAAGATGTCCCTCACTTTGGCGATTACTGGAGCCTCATCAGTGTTAACTACATACTATCCCAATACGTTGCAATTAGATGGAGAGTATGAGTGTGCTTTATTGCACTTTTCTACATTTAATTCTATTCCAAACATTGATAAAAGTAATAATAAGTTTTATTATGGCTCTAATGAAGTTATTGAAATACCGGAAGGTACTTATGAATTGCAAGATATCAGCGATTACTTAAAATCAGAAATAAAAAATGCAGAGATCAAACTACGGTGCAATAATAATACTTTAAAAACTACAATATTTTGTACAAAAGACATTAATTTTATCAAAGAAGACTCTTTTAGAAGACTATTAGGATTTAACAAACAAATCTTGAAGGCAAATAAATGGCATGTGTCACCGTCTCCAGTCAACATTCTACCTACGACCGTAGTCAGGGTTGAATGTGATATTGTAAGCGGTTCATATATAAACGGTGAACCAAGTCATATTATTCACGAATTTGCACTTAATGTGCCACCTGGATATAGGATTATAGAAATTCCAAAAAACGCTATATATTTTCCAATCAACCAAAACAACATAAGCTGCATACATATCAGGCTGCTAGATATAAACAATCGATTAATCAATTTACGTGGTGAAGAAGTGCAAGTATATCTGCATCTTAGAAGAAAAAATGATCGATTACAATAAAAATGTGCCTCAACAAGTAAAGAATATCAGTTCCGCTCGAGCTACCTATCAAATAAGACCTCTCTCTAAAAAGAAAACAAAACTAACTAAAGACAATAAAGCATTCCTTAGAGCCATCGGATTGTTAAAATGAATATCTTAGACGTTTTATCCGCACCAATTTATGATAATACTATAGAAGGTATCGAATTTCATTCTTACAAGCCATATGTAACAAGTTTTAACAGGAACGATGAAATTCGCATACCTATCAACCAACAAGACTTGTACATATTACCATCAGCTAGCACCCTATATTTGGAAGGAACTGTTATTGTTACCAAAAAAGATACGAAAGACAGAGCTACTAGTGTCAATTTCACGAACAATGCTCTACTCTATTTGTTCCAAGATATAAGGTATGAGCTAAATGGAGTGGAAATTGATAAAATAAAAAATGCAGGTATAACAACAACCATGAAATCACTAATTTCAATGAATGAAAGTGAATCTAAAATGTCTAATGCCTGGGGATGGAATATTGATGGTGTAAAAAATATCGATGGAGGAAGATTTTCTGCTTCTATACCACTTCGTAACATCCTCGGTTTTGCTGAGGATTTTAATAAAGTCGTGATAAATAGTAGACATGAACTGATATTGTTACGAAGTAGCACTAATTTGAACGCAGTAAAACTTAATACTGGCGAAGTAGTAGATGATGTTCAGATCAACAAAATCATATGGCGCGTACCTCATGTTAAAGTATCTGACAAAGAAAAAATTGGTTTGTTAAAATTATTAGAAAAAGATCGCCCACTTCAAATGATATACAGAAATTGGGATCTGTACGAATACCCAGCTTTGCCTAAAACTACAAAACATACCTGGTCCATCAAAACTTCATCGCAGATAGAAAAACCAAGATACGTTATTATTGGTCTACAGACAAAAAGAAAAAACAATGCAAGTTCTGACATGTCTCAATTCGATCACTGCCATATTCGAGACGTTAGAGTTTATCTAAATTCAACTTATTTTCCATATGAGAACTTAAATGTGAGTTTTTCTAATAACAGAATTGCTTTATTATACGAACAATATACCAGATTTCAACAGTCGTATTACGGACGTCGCTCGGAGCCCATACTAACCGAGAAACAATTTAGAGATATAGCGCCGCTGTTTGTAGTCGATTGCTCTAGACAAGCGGATAACCTAAAGACAGGTCCGGTTGTGGATGTGAGAGTAGAAATTGAGAGTGAATCAGAGATACCAGATCAAACTTCAGCATACTGTCTCATTCTGAACGACTGCATTGTTGAATATCGACCACTAAGTAATATTGTTAAGAAGATATCATGAAAGCGGATACCCTTATAGTAGAATTGCAAGGATTTAAAGATTATGTAAATAATTTCATCGTCAAAGAATTGGCTATTGTGAGTCAGGATCATACACAGACGTTCTTGGTAAAACCACCATATTCATTTCATTACCTAACACCAGAAGAAAAAAAGCAGGTGAGGTGGTTAGAAAGAAATCGAGGAATTTACTGGAGTGAAGGCTACATAGACTACAAAGAGTTTCATCGCGTTATTTTACCCTATTTAGAAAACAAAAAAATTATTACAAAGGGTTTGGAAAAGATAAAATGGATTAAAGAGTTATGTGCAAACTGTGAAGTGATTGATATAGGTGACAAAGGATGTCCTAATTTTGTGACATTAAAACAAAAGTTCTGTAAAAATAAAACTGATTTTAATTGTGTGCACCATAAAAAGAATTGTGCATTAAATAATGCAGTGTGTATTAGAAAATGGTATGATGATAATAATATGTCTGTGTTTAATATGTTTTAATTTTAATATGTTCAATTAATAAAAATCTAAATGTACCTACTTTTTGTTTTATTTAAATGTATTTAGGACAACTACACAACAAACTTTATATTAGCTCTAATTAGATGAATTGCAATAAGTAAGTATTCTAATAATGTCAAAATATTATAAACATATAACCTATAATGAGATTCATTTGAGCTAATTTAAAGTGTATGTTTATGTAATGTCAATAAAACATAATTTAAATTATAAACATATTATTTATTTAGTTTTCACGTTATTCACAAAATAGTTACTTACACCTATCCTTATTATATATTTAAATATGTGACAAAGTCTTAATGATCTAAGTAGATACAGTTTAATACACTAGCAGATTAGCAAATAATTTTATAATAAATTCAGAATTTAATACAACAAGTTAAAGTGAACATATATACAAACATTAGAAACTACTTACTAATAACAATCATCACCACAAAGTTTCTTCGAAATTTTGTTTATTAATGATTGTGTCTCTTCCATAACATAGTCCACCGGTTCACTAACTACATATTGTGCACTTAACACTACCACCTCCTCATTGTCATTTGAATTTACCACGCTTTCTTGTCGTTCACTAATGTCCAACACTTGTATCTGGATCAGTCGCAAACCTTTTTTCTTTTCGTTGTTTATGACGTATGATTGACATAAAGGATGAAAAGAACAAACATGAATATAGATAAAGAAGATACATTCAAAGTGTCGATACAACCGTACGAAACGGAAACAATAATAAACACAGACGACATCGCTCGCTTATGGTACGAACTACGTAAATTACATCTAAACGATGACGACAGAAACAATATATACGATAGACTAAGGCTAAAATTAGAAATGATAGATTACACAGAAAGACACAAGCAAGCGCAACACCCACCGCTCAGCTACAGAAGAGACGGGGATTTATAGTACAATAGTATACAATTTCGCATCGCAAAAAGTACAAAAATAACCATCGCGGTAGCAGTCGCGGTGAAACGACACACAATCATAATACACAAAGGTATTAACACAATATACAGACCGGCCGGCACAACGAGCACACAGATGATAACACGTACGACGCGGCGAGTAAAAGGTCACACGCAACTTGACCCAGTACGTAGGACAAGCTCGCAAGTCCTCGTAGAATACACGAACACGATCGGCAGTCACCTCTTCGTCGAAGATATCAATCTCGCTGTCGTGCATGGAGGGGTTGGGCACAGGGGTGGGGGGCTCCGCCGATCCAGTAGACGGTCCGGGTCGAGGCTCCGGGACGGGTGGTGGCTCCGGAACGGGTTCGACGTTCTGCAGCTCGACGTGGGGTTCACGTTGAACACCGGGTTCGAGTAACACCGGAAAAGGTTCATCGACCTCCACGGGGGGCGCAGTAGGGTTGAAGAAAGGACCGATATCATCAGGCACGATCACTTCGTACACGAGATCTTCAGCCATGACTTCAAATACACAAACCATCGACGTCGCGAATCGGAGACAGACTGTGATCGAAATGGATTGGTTTTATACATAAAAAATACCATATCAGCAGTATTTGTCTCATTACAAAATTCAACCTTAATTACAGGTCTTCAAAGTTGCATGAATAATTTGTGTTAGTTACGTCAAATTAAAGCGTAATGATACCCGATTTTTCTGTCTAATTACAATTTTACAGTGAGAAATGAAATATAAAACCAGCCTTTTTCGCTCGCCGACAAAGATGAACCCGACACCTGGCTGTCGCTTATGATAAATACATTAGGTATTATAATTAAGTTTGTATGTTTGTTTAATGTTATGGGGAAGTGAAATAAATTTATGCAAATAGACTACAGACGGAAAATCCAAAACAAAATAATTTCATAGCTAGATTGCTCCAATGTAGACTATTACATACACATATGTAGACTAGTAGTCTACATGGACAATTTGACGTGCTTTTAAATGTATACTAGTAGTCTACACGGGCAATCTAGCGGTTATTTCCACATAACTTCGCAAAATTACTTAAATTTAATATATAAAAAAGTCCTTTTTATACACATGTAAATAAAAATAACAAAGTACTCTGAAATCATTATTTTTATACAAAATAATTAATGGAAGCGAATCCACGTCAAGCAGTTAGTTTGCAAGTACCTATGTTGTAGTAAAACTTAAAATTATTATATAATATTATAAAACCATTTAATGTCTAAAATGAATGTATGAGTTTTAAATAACATCGTTCAAAAGTTTTAGGTAAAAAGCTACTGCTAAATTTATTTTTGATAGAAGATTCATCCTTCTAATAATTTTAAATTGATATACCTACTATCTAATTAGAGATGTGCATACCTTAGCAAAGTCTGTCTACGTATTTTACAGTAAAACATAATCTATATTTTAATGAATTAAACATTGGTTATGGGATGTTTTGTATCATACAAATTTTAACAATGGCTGCTACATGCACAAGGATCACATTCACAGCGGTTGCATTGTAATTGTAGAACCCATGGGAATCACTCACACATAGATAAATCAAACGCAGCAAATTTATATAATGCAACTTTGCAGTCTTGGTGATTGTTAAGAGTCATTTACACTTATCGTGTAAACGTTCAATATGATCGCTTCTGACGCCGTCGTCCGGCGATTTTTTTTTTTTAACTAGTGCTTGACTGTGATCCCACCTGATGGTAAGTAGCGATGCAATCTTTGATGGTGAGGCGCACTAGTTTATTAAGAGCCTATTCACTCTAGCCTTGAAGACACCCAAATTATAATCGAACGGGAAGACCGCAGCAGGCAGACTGTTCCAGTCCTCGAAGGACTGGAACAGTCTACGCGGTATAAACGACGAGGCGAAACGCTTAGTCCGGACCGTAGAGGTTTCAACAACGTAAGGGTGAATATTCGACACGATATGTGCGAATTATCCGTTTGACGGCGATTGTATCAGTGTAAAATCCTCTTAACATAGCAGAAAGTGATGTGACGGTGCGATACGTATTTATAACAGTACAGTTTTGTTGGTAAGGTGCAGTGTGGTTGTCTGCCTGAATGAATTAAACTAAAATTCGGACGTCCTTGGGGTCCAATCTGGATCATAAAATACGGAGTGACGTGTCAACTACACATGTTATTTCTAATTTTATGAAGAGACGTGAGACAACCTGTCCTGAATCTTAGTTTAATGATTACGGTATTCTAAAATTTAGACGTCCTGGGAGTCCAATCCGGATCATAAAATACAGAGTAACGTGTCACCTACACACGGAACCTCTAATTTTATGGAGAGACGTGAGACAAGCTGTTCTAAATTTTAGCATACTATATTCAGATAGTTTGCTTAGTAAAAATTTGAAGTGAAAATGTGAAGCTTAGTTATTTGCTTAGTATTATAGTGGCATAGTGGCATTGCGCAAGAATCTAGTAAGCAGCCGAGGTAAGCAATTATATTTAAAAGTGGAATAGGCCTTAGTGACGTGCAGGGTGGTGGTGTCGTATCTGAATGAATTAAACTGAAATTCGGACGTCCTTGGGGTCCAATCTGGATCATAAAATACGGAGTGACGTGTCAACTACACATGTTATTTCTAATTTTATGAAGAGACGTGAGACAACCTGTCCTGAATCTTAGTTTAATGATTACGGTATTCTAAAATTTAGACGTCCTGGGAGTCCAATCCGGATCATAAAATACAGAGTAACGTGTCACCTACACACGAAACCTCTAATTTTATGGAGAGACGTGAGACAATCTGTCCTAAATTTAGCATACTATATTCAGATAGTTTGCTTAGTAAAAATGTGAAGTGAAAATGTGAAGCTTAGTTATTTGCTTAGTATTATAGTGGCATAGTGACATTGCGCAAGAATCTAGTAAGCAGTCGAGGTAAGCAATTATATTTAAAAGTGGAATAGGCGCTGAACCAGTGTTTTAAGACATCATTCAACTAAACGATTGCTTGTTTGCTCACCATGGCCGTCCTTCAATAAAAGATAGTGAGTATTTTATAAATTAGATTTTGAAAGTGGAATAGGCGCTGAACCAGTGTTTTTAACATATCATTCACAAAAATGTTATTGTGCATTCTATTCCACGCGACAAGCGGAGCGTAGCGTAGCGATGTCGCATCAAGTGGAATAGAATGCCCAATAACATCCTACTAGTACATATTTAAGACACAGTGGAAACCGATTGAAATAAAAATATTAAATAAAGCGATTACATTCCAATAAATTAATTATGTAAATTCACTTAGATACATATAAAAAAAAAGAAATCGATAATATACAGTAAATAATTTATATTTGTTACGATTATTTACGGGACTTGGTAACCTAGGTACCAAAAAATAATAGTGAACAGTTTAAATTGATTTAGTATAAGACCCTGTGTACATTCAGCCGCTATTATGGTCGTCACTATGCTCACTAGAGCTGCTATTGTCTGAATTATGTACCTCCAAAGCTTTTATATGTATCCAGGGTCTAATTCTGTCTGCCGCTATCACAGTCTTATAGGGCTTGCCCGTTCTATTGAAGCCTGGGACGTCGGCTATCCTATATCTATCATTCCCTAGAACCTCTACAATTTTATAGGGGCCTATGAACTTTGACAGAAGTTTTGTGCTCTTCCCATCATTAGTAAAATTGTTTCGCGAGATTTTTACTAGGTTACCAACTTCATACTTAGCAGCAGGAAGTCTATTTTTATCATGTCTTAGTTTCATCTTTTCTTGCTCTCTCTGTATATTAGAGCCAATGTCTTGTCTAAGTTCTTGTAAATTAGAAGTCATAGATTGATCTTCGATATTGAGTTTATTCGCCAAATCGTCTCGCATTTTAAGCCCAAACAAAGCTTCTGTCGCCGTTTTTTGTGTTGAGGCATTCACTGTGTTGTTAACCCTTTAAGTATTTTTGTATCTAAATATGCACAAAACATTTAAACGAACATTATACAAAATCCAAAAGTCGCGCGAATGTGCTCCTCTTGCCGTAAGAGTTATCAACCTACAATAGAACGAGAACGCAACACTTCAAGCCACGGGTACTATCTCTTTCCCTCCAGTCACAGCAAAAATTTAGACGGTTCGCGGCGAAACTAAGTAATGGTGGACGTTTAATAAAATTTTGCTAAAAGTCTTAGTAAAAGTGAATATATTGTAAATCTTTTGGCGTCATATTATTGTACAGGCATCTAATTATAACAAGTAAGTATTATTTTATTATAAAATTATGTTATTTAACGTATATTGAATGATAAAAGTATTTGTATCTAAATAGATACATTGCGACTTACCTCTATAAATCGAGTTGACTACCCATGTATCTAAATAGATACTGGGCGTCTTTCTCAGTGATTGGCAATTGAATTTATTAGTGCCCAAAAAGATACAAGAATACTTTACGTTTTTTTACAGAAAATGAAGCGAAGTTCAAGGAGTTCAAGAATTTTAGCCCTATTGCCGCCAGCTGACTCAGGGTCTGATGATTCTGACATAGATTTAGACCTGTCTTCAGACGCTCCTGATATTCCCAACGACATGATGGATATTTTTGAACAATCGGATAGCGAAGATGACTCTTTTCCATCACAAATACAGCCTCCACCGGAATACCCATGGTTACCTGATGCACCAGCCGCGACGAGTGTTACGATTCCATCTTCACCTTCTCTTGCAAATCCTTCACCAGGCACATCACAATCCGTTCAGTCGCCAAGTACGCCAAATACCATTTATTCCAATACTTGTAGTCCTTTGATACCAATTACATCCAGACTCTTACGCTCACACAGATCAGAAACTCAAAACCAAAGCAATAGAATAGAACCATCATCAAGCTTTAGAGAAGACCTATATCAACCCCAGACTTCTGGTGTTGAAGTTCAGCGTTCAAGAAAAAGAAAAAAGGAACACATGGAATTCAAATTTAAATCTACAAAGTTTATGTGGCCTGTGGATAGGGAAACAAGTGTAGACAGTTCATTTCAGGAACAAGTCACTGGTATTGATACTCCATATCAAAACTTCAAAAAATTGTTCGACGATGAATTGATGGGATTTATTTGTTATCAATCAAACCTTTACTCCACTCAAAGCACAGGAAGATCAATTGATATGACAACAGAAGAATATGAAAACTTTTTAGGTATTGATATGCTCATGAGTATTGTCGGTATGCCTTCTTACAAAGATTATTGGTCACATCAGTTAAGGTATGACAAAATAGCATCGGTAATGCCTCTGAAAAGATATCAGCTATTACGTAAGTACTTGCATTTTTCCGATAACAGCAATGTGAACCCTAATGATCGATATAACAAAGTGAGACCTGTCATGGAACACGTCAGAAGAAATTGTTTACGAATAGAGCCCGAAAAAAGTCTTTCCATTGACGAGATGATGATCCCGTACAAAGGGACAAGAGCTGGATCAAGAAGGCAGTACATTAAAAATAAGCCCCATCCTTGGGGGTTTAAGTTTTTAGTCAGAGCTGGTGTATCTGGCATAGTTTATGACTTCTTCCCGTATGCTGGTGAAACCACTTTTGATGACATTAGTTTTACAGACACTGAAAATAAATATTTCGGGCTCACTGAAAAATGTGTACTGCGGGTGTCTAAAACTATTGAAAATCCAGCTTTGACAACCTTGTTTTTTGACAACTGGTTCTCTTCTCTTGAACTTATATCATATTTAAGAAGTGAGTATGGCATCCTGTCATTGGGGTTATCCGTAAAGATCGTTTGAGAGGATGTAATATGATTTCGGACAAAGACTTGTTAAAGAAAGGAAGAGGAAGCTATAAGGTTATGGTTGATAACAAAAAGAAGATTGCTGTTACTAAATGGGCAGATAATAAATGTGTTACTTTAGCTAGTTCATATGCTGCCGATAACAAGGAAACTTTTGTAAAAAGATATTGTAAGGCTTCTAAGTGTAAAGTAGATGTTAAATGTCCAATGGTTATATCAGAATATAACCAGCACATGGGTGGTGTGGACTTAGCGGGAATGTTTGTTTCTCTGTATCGAACAGGCAGTAAGAGTAGGAAGTGGTATAAGAGAATTTATTACCATTTAGTAGATATTTGCGTCAACAATTGCTGGTTAGTATATAGGCGGCATTGCAAAATGTTGAATGAAAAGAAAGTAATGTCTCTTAAAGATTTTAAATCAGTGACGGTACGATCGAAGACGAAAGTGCATGGAGAGCTTAAGGTCGACTTTTGTCTGAAAGGTTTTGCATTACGTTTCATGAGACGACTAGATGGCGCTGTTCAAAAATGAAAATAACACTGCAAAGCTTAAAAACCTTATTATGCAGAGGCACATAGTAAGGTTCTTAAAATCTAAAATAATTACTATTGGTAAGGCAATATACAGACAAACATAAATTATTTTATTTTCTTATTTCCGAGTACTTAATACAGCGCCATCTAAACCAAACCAAATAAACCAATTGGTATATTAGTTAATTCGACTACAGATGGCGTAGATCTTAATTATTTAAGAATCCCAACATTCACAAAGTAGCTCACATATTCGCAAATTTAAGTAGTTGGATCGGTAGCACAGGTGGATAAGCATGACAGAATAACAAAGCTCGTTTCACAGGGCACTGGTTCGAAACCTAGTTCTCAGTCGACTTTTTTAAAATTTAATTTCATATATAATTCATATTCTATTTTTTTATATTTTTGAACGTTTTTTATTTTATTTCTTGTTATAAATAATATAAAAAATATGAGGTATAAATGAATAAAGGCATAATATATATACCATATATATATATATAAATTAGATACTATCATAATTAGTGGTAAGTATTAGTATTATTAGTAAGAAATATTTATGTAAGAAGATATATATATTATTATATATAGATATATTTATTTATCTTACAGATTAAGATTTACTAAGTTTAATTCTCGTAAAGGATAAGAAATAAAACTATTTTAGTGATATTATAGTTTAACATTTAATTCTCAAAGAAGAATACAATTTATTTCTTTCTTTCTTATACAGTGTATAACCAAACCTAACAGCTTTACACCCAACTGACAATTATTTAATTCACTTGTTATGAGGAATACAAGTAAAATTTATAACTGAATAACTTGGAACATAACAAAATGGAAGACATTAACAAAGTAAAACTGTTTAATTTATATTATAAGTCTTCTATTATTTAGTTTTATTTACATAATGTTATTATACCTTTTACTATATATGCAACCTTAGTTCTGTAAATATTTTACCTACACATAGATTATAAAAGTATTACGTTTTGCATAATTATGGTTAGTGGTATAGAGTATAATGATTTTGTGCATTATGTTATGACTAAGGTTCACAGCTTAAGTATTCGTTCCAGAACAAGGAAGAAATTGAAGCTAAACCTCAAATCAATAACAATTGTAAGACCGGGTTATAGCTGTCATTTTGGGACCGAGTTGTTTATAATAATAAATAAATAATTTATTATATTGGAAAGGAATCTATGTTTATGTTGTTTTTTTATTTTAATTTCTTTAATTATATAAGAAACTAAAATCATTAGTGTAATAACATTTTGTTGTTATAAAGTAGTGAATAAATTTATACCACTTACACTAAGTTTGAACACTGTAATTTATCAAAAAAATTATAGCTACCCCGGTCTTTGTTATTACTCAACCCGATAGTCAACACTTTATTTTTTTTTTTTAATAACTCTTGTGTCCTCCATTTTGATCGATTACAGCTTGCAAGCGCGAACCCATGGAGTTTATTAATTTTTCACATAAATTTTGACCCCGTATAGAATCCCATACCTGCATGCAGTGAGTACTCAGTGCTTCTTTAGTCCTTTCTTTCCTATTGTTCCCACCTTTGAACTATAATGCCCCATAAATTTTCAATGGGGTTTAAATCTGGCGATCTCGCAGCCAAGGAATAATCTGTATGTCCGATTGCTGGCTAAACCACTCTTGCACAATTCTGGAACGGTGTATAGGACAATTGTCTTGCACGAACGTTATCACTGGCACGTCTTCTACAGGAAAAACATTCCGCGCGGTAGGCAACATGACGTCATTCAGCACATCTACGTAGTTTATACTGTTTGCACGACTGGGTATTACAGTAAGTTCTCCTGGTCCTGCAGCACTCATCCATCCCCACATGTTCACTGTTATACGACCGGATTCACAGTTAGGCACAACGTGATCATCAGCATAACACGTATTATTCCTACACCACAACATGACTCGCCAGTGCTGGCTAGACTTGAAAGTCTTTTCATCACTGAAAATGACATTGCTCCAGTCGAAATCTCTGTATTTCAAAGTGAATTCCAATCCTGCTCTTTTATTAGCTTCGGTTAGCAATGGCTTAATAGCATGTCGACGATAATGCAGACCTTCACTATGAAGAGTACGACACACCGTCCGCAAAGATGTATCAACTACTCTGCGTAATATCTTGTTGGTGTAAAGCCATTTTCCTCATAACCTTGCACCATAAGTTGACGCTGGTCTGAGTCAATATGGCGTCTTCTGCCAGATCTACTACGGTGTTCCAACGAGCCCTTTTCTTGAAACCGCTTTATCCATAAAGTGACACCTGTAAGGGAAACATATTATTTATAATTTTCATGTATCGATAACCATGGATAATAAAATAAATAACGAACAGTGATTTTAAAACATTACTTACGTTTAAGCTCCTTTCTCTAGAAATTTCAGAATAATTTAACCCTTGATTATGCAATGCTTGAATTATTTGATTATTATTTATTATAAATTGATTATTATTTGGGCCTTCGTAGCCATATCAATATTTGAGCGCGAACTCATGATAAAAATAAATATTAAAAACTTGTTAAACGCGATCGTAACTGAACTCACTCAAAGATAGTAAAGAACGTTATGATTGAACAAAAAGATTTCATTTTTATACAGTGAATATTAAACTACCCTCAATTCTTTTGAGATTTATGATACGGGTTAAAGTCGCTAAACAACTTCAATATAATAAAGAGTAGGATAATTTCAACTCATTACGTAGTGACGCAATGGTCCAGTGGCTAATGGTATCGGTAAATTTTATGCTACCGAGTTCGAATCCTAGTTATTACGTGCTTTGCTTTATAAGGTTTGTAATGTAGGAGAATTTGTGTTAAAATTAAGTAATATTGTAACTAGCAAAAAACAAGATAATATTCTTTAACAAGAGACGTATATTTTCCAATCCAACTACTATACTAGTGCCATCTATGTCATACAAGACATATTATTAAGGCGATGAAACCCTGTGCAAACGATTTTGGTTTGGAAATCTCCATGCACTTTCGTCCTCCTTAGTACATACTTATTTGAGTAACAGTGTCCAAATCTATTCTTACGTTTTAAAAATAAACAAAGTGATATTTTCATGAAAACTTTATTACGAAAAGACAAAAATAAGTGCAAACAATAAGTGACGCTGTTATCAACTTATATTGTTCTGTGAACAATTCTTAAAACAGTAAAAACTGTGTGTGCAATCAGTAACTTGTATCTTTCTACCCGATACATGTAAATAATAACAGTTGTTATTACATAGATTCGTCAAAAACTTTGAGACGGAGTTCCAGTGTGTGCGCAACTTTGCTTTGAAGCCGTGTCTGAGTTTATGGTGTCGCAACGTACCATAACACCGTGATACCTGCCGTAAACGCTTTATTGAACACAGCGCCATCTGTTGATGCCCGGGAGAATCATATAACGATTGACGCGGTAACAAATACATTATTAACCATGGTCAAGTGTGGTGGCTGCGGCAAATTTCTTACCTCAACAGATGCAGCTAAATGCGACAACTGCCGATCCTGGTACCATAGGCAATGCGTTGGTATTAGGAAGACGGGCACTTTATCTCCTTCTTGGCAGTGCCCGGAATGCGAGAAAAATGTTGTGTGGGATAACCGGTCCGAAACGCCAGTTAGATTTAATAAGGCTTGTCCAGTTAAAAAGGTTCAAGTCAATAATAAATCCAAATTTAATGAATGGGCTACTACTGGAATTAGAAAAAGCAGAGATACTTTATATCAGCTATACCAGGAAAAATCATTATCGTCTGATCTTAACTTTCATAACCATGTTAGAATGTATTCAAAGATGTTCAAAAGAGTCTGCGCCCAAGCTAAATCTAAGTCAATAAGTAAGATAATTAAAAATTCTAACAATAAAATAAAAGCTGTCTGGAAGGTGATAAACAAGGAAACTGGAAGAACAAACCAGCGAGATCGAAATGAATTGTCCCTAAAAATTGATAATGAAATCATTTCAGACAGGACCGAAGTGGCTGAGAAGCTAGAAAACTTCTTCACCAACATCCCAATAGAAGTTACGAAATCTCTCCCTTCTTCATCTTTGTTAGCTGAATCTTTTTTAAAAGAAAATTTCACAAAGGATGTACCAACCTTTGAATTTAAGCGTATTTCTGTTGATATGATTAAAAATACATACAAAAGTCTTAATATAAAAAACACTGAGGACTTATGGGGTATATCCGTTAAGGTTCTTGGAGATATTATTGATACAATTGCTCCTGTCCTAACAGGCATATTTAATCAATGTCTAGACAGCGGTACATTCCCTGATTTAATGAAACATAGTAAAGTAGTACCAATTTTCAAATCAGGTAGTAAGAGTGATCCCTCTAATTATAGACCAATATCTGTGCTTCCAGCATTGAGTAAAATATATGAAAAAATCATGCTCGACCAGATGTTGTCTCACTTTAATTCAAATAGGATTTTGCATAGTCATCAGTTTGGCTTCACGAAAGGAAGGTCAACGACGGATGCAGGAGTGAATCTCATCAGTCACATTTTAGAGTCCTGGGAGAAGTCCCAGGATGCTATTGGCATATTCTGTGACCTCTCAAAAGCATTTGACTGTGTTGACCATAATACTCTGATCTGTAAATTACATCATTACGGAATTCGTGGAAGAGCTGCTGATCTTGTTTTTTCCTATTTATCTTGCAGGCAGCAAAAAGTATCCATAAATGGGGTGACGTCCTCGGGGTCTTTAGTAAGGATGGGCGTGCCCCAGGGTTCAATTCTTGGCCCTTTCCTTTTTCTGGTTTATATTAATGACCTTCCTTACATGATGGCTAATTTATCAGATATAATTCTATTTGCTGACGACACTTCTCTTATTTTTAAAGTGGATAGAAAAGATGCGGATGTCTTGCGTGTTAACGAAAGTCTGGCTGTTCTTTCGAAATGGTTCGCAGCCAATAATCTTTTACTAAATGCAAATAAAACTAAATGTATAAAGTTTTCATTACCGAATGTTCCTCAAGTTGGCGTCAATCTAATTCTTGATAGCAAAAAACTTGATGTAATTACAGAAACTGTGTTCTTAGGTATAACTGTCGATTCCAAACTGCAGTGGGGTGCTCATATTAGAACTCTCTCAGGTAGATTAAGCTCAGCGGCATATGCAGTAAGAAAAATAAGGCAGTTGACAGATGTCGCCACAGCTAGGTTAGTTTACTATGCCTATTTCCACAGTATTATGTCTTATGGCATTTTACTGTGGGGATCTGCAGCTGATGTAGACTCGATTTTCGTATTGCAAAAGAGAGCAATCAGGGCTATTTATAAAATGGGTCCTCGCAAGTCCCTCAGAAATAAATTCAAAGAAATCGATATATTGACACTGCCTTCTCTTTATATCTTAGAAAGTATTTTGTATGTTCGTAAAAACCTAGGACTTTTCAAGATTAGAAGCGATTTCCATAATATAAATACTCGTAGTAAACACGAAATTATATTACCCAAATGGAGATTAGCCAAGACCAGTAAGTCATTTTTAGTAAATAGCATACGCTTTTATAACAAGCTACCAAAAGCGGTGACTGAACTTAGCGAAGGAAAGTTCAAAACCCATATTAAGCGTGTCTTAACCAAAAAAGCATATTACAAGGTTAAAGACTATGTCGAAGATACGCTTGTTTGGCAATGACTACCTCTGCACTTGTGGCCCCCTGGTAACTCATAATAATGTGTGAATGTATCTATTAACTGCTCCATCTTTGTTGTAACATTTTTTTTTTTTCTTTTCTAACACATTGCTTTTGCAATATTTTTATTTTATTTTATATTATCTGACTCCAACCACATTAAATTCGTTAGTTTTTCTTTTTTGGTTGTTAACGTCTCATTTATTGACAGCTTTTTTTTATATAGCCTCTTTTTATAATGTAAATGGAAGAACACTGTAGACTCCACGAATTCTTAGATTACTTCATATTTTGACTCACTTTTTTTAAATGATTATTTTGATGATTTTATTGTGCTTTTGAGTACAATATAGACCGGTTTACACTGTTCTTAAATAATACCTATACTTTTAATACTGTAATATGGAAATATTGTAACTACAACCATTTTTTTTAAAAGAGTAACCATGGAGTTTCTTGCCGGTTCTTCTCCATAGGAAACGACCAATTTCGAACCGTGCACTAGCTTCTGACGTTTTATAAGTGCCCATGTAGGCCTATGTGAAATAAAAAACTTTTGACTTTGACTTTGAAAAAAGAGGGCGTGCAGATGCGCTGCTGGAAGATCTCATAGAGACGAGCCCGACAGATACCACCACTTCGGAAGCCGCGCAGGAGCTCACCCAAGATATCAGGGCTGAGCTCAAGAAATTCAAAGAAGAATTCATTAAGACAGTGCGCAGTGAGTTTCTGCTACTGCGCAATGATTTAGCTGAGCTGAGAACATCGTTGCAGTCCGCTAATGACCGTATGAGTGGGTTGGAGGAGAGAGTTACTGCTTTGGAGAACCAAAAAGGGGCTCAGCCCGTGTCGTCAGATGTCCATAATCTAATTGATCAATTGCGGAGCGACATCAACGACCGTGATCAGGAGCTACTGGCCTCTGATATTCAGATCTCGAACCTGCCTGAGACGAGTGGTGAAAACCCCATACATACGGCTATACTGGTGGCGTCAAAGGTAGGCGTCAAAATCGAAGCTCGCGACATTGTCAGTGCGGAGCGTATTGGAGGCAGGCGCATAAACGCAACGCAGCCAGCGCCGGTGGTGACCCGTCCGCGTTTTCTCGTCGTGCAACTTGCGAGTCGCGATCTTCGTAACGAGATACTGGAGGCTGCACGAGTACGTCGTGGGATGACTTCTGCTGATCTCGGCATGTCCGGCGCGCCAGCGCGATTCTATATCAACGAGCGCCTCACGAAGAAAAATCGTGAGTTATTTCGGATGGCGCGGGAGGCTGGGGGTAGACTGGGTTGGCAGTTCGTGTGGTGCAAGCGAGGCCGTATTCTTGCCCGATGTAAACCTGGGGAGCCCGCTTCCCAGATACGGTGCGAGGCTGATATCCAGCGTATTTTTGAACCCGCATCTGTTCTGGTTGCTGACAGGCAAAGGTCATCCTAATTTTGTGTTCTTTTTTGTATCTGTCTTTTTTTATGTTCATGAGTATTCTATACTGTTAATTTTTAGCATACCCATAAAACTTATATTGTTATTAGTGGTCAATGAATTATGGTTATTTAAGTTTATATTGTATCTTTATATTGCAAATGTTTGTCTTACGGTGGCGCGACTTGAGAAACTCGTAAATCAGTTTAACCGTACCCATATTGTCACATTATTTATTTACACTTACATCCTGCACCCAGGTTTATTCTTTCATTTTAATCTATTTACATATTTTTATTTTATAAATTATACTTATATACTCGTACTTACAAATGCCTATATAATTACTCTATTACAAAAAACTACAACTAATATTAAGAATTTAATATCTAAAAACGGAATGCAGATACTGACTCATATTACTATAGGAATAATTTTACATTATAACCATGCTACCTAAAAGTGGGAAATATCTCAAGGTTGGCTTCCTTAACGCAGGTTCTCTGGGTACAGGTCATGATGATTTGATTTGTGTAATTGACAAGTATGGTTTCGATATTATGGCCATTAACGAATCGTGGATTAGGGTCGGCGAGGAGGCGCGCGCGCCTCTCGTGCCCGGCTACCGACTGCGTCATACTCCGCGGCCGACAGCTGTTCGCGGCGGGGGAGGTGGGGGCGTCGCATTTTATTTGCGCCGCGGTGTGAGCGCGCGTATCTTCACTGGTACGGTTGATCCCAGGTTCGATTCCGTCGAGCAGATGTGGCTGACAATTTCACTTAACGGTAAGAGAATTGCCATTGGTACGGCATATCGGCCGCCGTGGTATGACATAGATCTTTTCCTTGATGGCATCACAAACACGTTGGCCTCATTGGGTAATTGTGATCACCATATTTTACTGGGCGATTTTAACGTAAATATGCTCAATTTGAACGAGGTTAAAACCAAAAAAGTGTTAGAGTTTTTAAACTGCACGAGTCTTGGCTCAGTTAGTCACAGAGCCAACTCATTTTACAGAAACGAGTGAGACCTTGATCGACTTACTATGCACGGACCTTAAGGCAAGATACACGGCAGTGGAAGCCTTCGGTTCAATTACTGGCCATTCTATTATAGTCAGCGAGTTTAACATACAGCGAGACAAAATTACTCCATTTGTAATAAAATTTAGGCCTATAAAGGATATTTGTAGGGACAGTTTTAGTAGGGATTTGTTGCAATTTAATATAGAACAGGCTTCAGAATTTAACAACGTTAATGAAATGGTCGATTTTTTTAATAATCGCTTAACCTCCTTGTTTGATATTCACGCGCCAACTAAAACTTGTATTATTAGGGAACAATCGCATCCCTGGATTACGGACACTTTAAAGTCCATGATGACCCTACGAGATAAGGCATTAGCTGTATATAGGAAAACCAAAAATGAGCAAAAAAAAAGGTATTATAAGCAGTTAAAGTCTCTGGTAGAAAGTTCCCTGTATCATGAAAAAGTAGCGTATTTCAAGCACAATATTAATAATAAGATAAAAAATCCTAAATTGCTATGGAAGAACATTAAGTCAACTTTTGTACCTTCAAAGCAAGGACAAGAGCTCCCTCCACATTTTAGAAACCCTGACCTAATAAATAGCACATTTCTGAAAGTTCCAGGCAACCCGGTAGCCAGCCCGTCGCTTGTATCTTTTTATGAGTCCAACAGATACAGCGAAGCGACATTCTCACTTGCCCCGGTGGATCAAAACGACGTCTCACGTATTATCACTGAGCTTAAGTCTAACGCTGAAGGTTACGACCAGATAACCCTTAGTATGCTTACCCTAACCTTGCCTCATACTTTACCTACTATAACGGATATTATTAATTACTCTATATGGACATCCCAGTTTCCTTACCAATGGAAAATTGCTATAGTCAGACCCATTCCCAAGAGTCCTAGCCCTATAGAGGTAAAAGACTTGAGACCAATAAGTATCCTACCGTGTCTTTCGAAGGTAATGGAGAAGGTAGTGTGCCGTCAATTGACTCGCTTTTTGGAAGAAAACGAGTTGTTACCTGACCTACAATCTGGTTTCAGGAAACAACGGAGTACTTCTACGGCGTTGCTGGACGTTACCGACAACATTCTGTCAGCCCAAGATAAGGGCATGTGTTCACTGGTGGTACTTCTTGATTTCTCACGTGCTTTCGACTGTATCAATGTTTCATTACTAATTTCTAAGTTAAAATATTACGGGTTTGACGATAATGCCATCCAGTGGTTCCAAAGCTACCTCGGTGACAGAAAGCAACTCGTAGAATTACGTTTGGCGGACGGTACCACCTTGACTTCAGCTCTTTCCGCAATAGAGAGAGGGGTTCCCCAGGGATCAATTTTGGGTCCGATTATTTTTATTATTTACTGTGCGGACATAATAAAGTGCCTTCAGAAATGCAAGTACCACATCTATGCGGATGATGTTCAATTGTATTTGTCTTTTAAACCAGAGGATCACGATTCAGCTATTAGAGATCTAAACGATGATCTAGAAAGAATCTCCACCTGGGCTAATGAGAACTGTCTGACGTTAAACCCAGTGAAAACCAAATATATTTTGTTTGGTACGAAGTAGCAGTTGAAGAAGCTGCCCGCAAGCCTAAGTTTGACTCTTATGGGTGAGCCTATTGAACGAGTTAATGAGGCGCGAAACCTGGGGTTGCGTATGGACAGCGGCCTTAGGTTTGAGAAGCATGTTGCTGACTCCGTTAGAAATTGCTTTTATCGCCTGAAACTGTTGTACAAGATGAGACCTTTCTTGTCGGAGAAGCTCCGCGAGCAGTTGGTCGAAACCCTTGTTCTATCGAAACTAAATTACGCTGATACGGTTTACGGCCCACGCTTGCTGGCTCGTACCGACAGGCTTATACAGAGAGTCCAAAATGCATGCGCTCGTTTATGTTATACAGTTCCTCCTAGAAGTCATGTCACCCCCTTTCTTAACAAACAGTTTATTTTAAAAATGAAATCAAGACGAAAGTTACATTTAGCCTGTCTTCTTTTTGGCGTCGTCAAGACTAGGAAACCGAGGTACTTGTACGATAAGCTCAGCTGGATGGCTAGTAGACGGGAATGCGCGCCCAGGCTTTGTGCGCAACAACTCTCAACCCAGTCTCATAGAACAGCGGCTTTCAAAGGCAGTTTCAGATACGCTGCTAGTAAGGTGTGGAATAATATTCCGCCTCCTATAAGAGTACTGGGCACTATCCATACGTTCAGAACGCGTTTACGGCAGTACCTGATAGATGCGCAAAGGAAACTGGATATGGTCGCTCTTAATGTCTCATTTATATGAACTGTCTACAGTGGATTTTAACTTAACACGAAGATATAAAAATAGCTTATGTATATCTACGGCTTGTGGGTGATGAAAGTTCCTTGGGCACAGCTGTCTGCTCGTCTCGTTCTGTCTGCGGCCAGTAGGTGCGCGCATCATTCGCGACACCTGGTCTGTGTTCCCGCGTGCTTGGGAGACCTGTGAGAAACGAAGGACACGTTAATTTATAGTTTAAAAATAATTATTTGGCTGTATTTACTTTTTTTTTTTTTTTCATGTTGACTTACCCTATGTGTCTGGCCTACTTGCATTCTGTGTCGCCGTCGCCACTCACTCTGGGGACACGGCAGTCATTGTGAGACGCAACTGAAAAGAAAAAAAAAAATTAAATTCATACTTTTACATTATACACTTTGATTTATTCAAATAGCCATCAATAAAAATAAACGACACTCACCTTTCTGACTATATACGAATCTTTTTTCACTTCTTTCTTCTACGAGTATAACACTGACTATAACTGATAGATATTAAGCACTTTATTTCATTGCGATATTTCTTTTTTATTTCCAAATTACCCGAAATTATAACAAGTTTTTTATTTTTACATTTCGCGCTGTTGACAGTTCGTCCATTGCGCCTAGCTGCCCTAGGCATAATGAATTGGCGTCCCGATACACTGCGCAAGCTGACGGGCGTGGCATTGTTTTGAGATTGAGTCGCTTCAAAGCCGGTTGTTTGTTTGCGCATGTAATTATGCACGATTAGATAGACCTATTACTATTTTTTTTTATTTTAATTTGATATATTTTGTATGCTGAACACCTATTTATTTATTATTTATCGCACATAAACATATATAATATGTAATTTATTTACCCTACAACTAATCACTAATAACTGAGTACTAAAATATAAACCAATTTTCAACCGTACACTCGAAATAAGGTTCAGTTGAAAACCAGCGTCTGGCAACTACCATGTAGTTGTCTGGCATAATTGCTGAACTGGACCTATTTGGCGCCGCAGTGAGACACACATTGTTAGTTGTCTCTTTTTTTTAGATATAACAATTTATTAGTGTCTACATGTTGTTACTACATTGTGTGTATCTACGAGTGTGTATGCCAAATAAAATAGTTTTCTTTCTTTCTTTCTTTAAATTAAGCATTTCTTACACCCTTTTGCAAAAAGGTAAAACGGTTAGTAGAATGGCCACAAATTCGGTGAAAATAAAACAACCCGTTGTGCCAAGGCCCGAAAAAGATATCCGCACTGATGGCTTACACCATATACCAAGTATAGTAAAGAAGGGTCGGTGCAGGAACTGCACAGCAGGACAGACAGTTATAAGTTGTTTGAAATGTGATACGAGGCTGTGTCTTACGGAAAAACGTAACTGCTTTCGTGAATTTCATACCAAATAGTCTACTACGGCTCAATAATTTAGATTTATTTACTTTTAACCATTGATCTCTGTTACATAATTATTTAATTTAACATTTTTTGTTGTTTAAAGTTGATTATTGTTTATGGTTTACAAGTTTGAGAGTAATTTTGTGTATTTTTAGATACGAAGTTTTCAATAACCTATTTTATATATTTGTGTTTTTGTATCTAAAAAGCTACAACCTGAAAACTCAGTATTAGGTTCCTGAAAAATTATTTTTGTTTTAAATTTTCTTTTAAGTATTAAAGAAAACTGATTTGGTCTAGTATTTTTTTTATTTACCCATCCCAATACTATTTTGCTCCTTAAAGGGTTAAATGCCCCATTGAATTTTTCCCAGACACTTGTCCCAGTCGCGCTCGTGGCCAAAAGAATTTTGTGTCGCTAGTGAATTAAGGATAGTCTGGTTGAACCTTTCGGCTTGACCATTTGCTCTGGGACAAGCGACCGCATTCAATACATGTTTAATTCCATGTCCCTCACAAAATTTTTTAAAGGCTGTTGACGTGAAACAAGTACCGCGGTCAGATACTATCCTAGCCGGAACACCGAAATCATAAAATATTTTTTCAAGGACTTTGGTAGTGGTTTTTGTTTTAAGGTCCTTTACTGGCCTTACGAACACATATTTTGTGAAAGCGTCGACTACGGTCAAAATGTGAGTATTACCATCTTTGCTGCGAACAAATGGCCCGAGATGATCCATGTGGACCGTATGAAAAGGTATATTTACCTTTTCAATTGGGTACAAATGTCCAGACTTTTGTCTGGCCGCAGTATCTTTATTGTATGGACACTCTAAGCAAGCCGTTACATATTTCTTTACATATTTTCTCAATTTTGGGAACCAGTAAATACTTTGTATCCTTTCTAGTGTTTTAGAATAACCGTGATGCCCTATCTCGTCATGATTAGCGCGACATATTTGCCACCTCGCACTACGTGGCACAACTAAGCGACATTGGTTGTCTATTTTCCTATAAACAATGTGGTTTTTAACAACGTAATTTTTGCGAATATCCTGGCACTCTAGGTGGTCTTCCGGTTTTAGAATTTGCAAAATACGCGAGATATCAGGGTCTGCTTTTTGTAAACTTAGAAGCCAATTGTCCTGCTCTATAGAATAAATGTTAACGGATATATGATCATCCGAGTCCGCGGGTAGAGTGGTATTTCGGCTGAGAGCGTCCACATGCTGCATTTGTACCCCTGGACGATACTCCACACTAAAATCAAATTCGCTTATTTGCAGCCACCACCTCGCTATCCGCGGAATTAAATCCCTCTTTGTCAAAGTAGTTCTAAGTGCAGCACAATCGGTAAAAATCTTGAAAGGTATGCCCAAAAGGTAACCCCTAAACTTTTTCAAAGAACACACGACGGCCAGGGTCTCTAGCTCATAGGAGTGCAGATGTCTCTCCTCCGGTGTTGTTTGGCGACTAAAATATGCCACTGGTTTTAAAACATGCGATTCTTTTGGCCATTGCATCAATATGCCTCCTACGCCCAGAGAACTGGCGTCGGTATGTAATTCGGTCTCTAATTTTGGATCGTAAAGGGCCAAAACGGGACGACTGACAAGACTTTCCTTCAGAAGGGAAAATGCATGGTTCTCGATTTCAGACCACTGCCATTTTGCCTCTTTCTTTAATAGAGAAGTCAACGGTCGAGCGATTTCCCCATAACCCTTAATAAATTTTCGAAAATATCCAGTTAAGCCGAGAAATTGTCGAACTTCGTGAATATTTCTAGGTGTGGGAAATCCTTTGACTGCTGTTACCTTAGCCTCACCGGGTTGTATGCCTTGTGGGGAAATCTCATATCCCAGGTAGCTGACTGTGACATCGAAAAAACGGCACTTGGAAAGCTTTAAAGTTAATCCGTATTCTCTACAAAGTTTAAGCACCTCTTCCAGTCGCCGAAACATCTCATCCGCATCCTTTGATGGTATCAGCACATCATCCAAATAGGCCAACGCATATTCAAATCGCCTGTTTCCGAGAATTTTGTTGATCATCCTCTGGAAGACGGCTGGCGCGTTAGCGAGTCCAAAGGGCATTCTTAAAAATTCATAGTGCCCATCAGGCGTGACAAATGCAGTGAGATGTTGGCTACTAGGAGCCATAGGGATCTGATAATAGCCAAATGCAAGATCGAGGGTTGTAAAGCAAGTATTGCCGCTAAGATTAGATATTTGATCTTCAATGAGAGGAAGGGGAAACCGGTCCTTGATTGTTTTATTATTTAAAGCCCTAAAATCTACACATAGTCTCTGCTCACCGGTTTTCTTTTTGACCATTAGAATTGGACTAGCATAATCAGACGTTGACTCTCGAATGATATTGTTTTGCAATAGTTCATCAACTGTTTCTCTAACCTTTTCGCGTTCGGAATGAGATAGGCGGTAGGGTCGGTAGACAATCGGTTTGTTATCCATGAGATCGATTTTCATCTCCACGTCAACCGCGCATCCTATCTCTCCCAAATTGGTAGCGAAGCAGTCCCGGTATTTCTGAAGCAACGAATAAAGTGCATCTGCTTGATTAATGTCAAGCCCTGGCCCAATCTTAATGTCGGTTTTATCGAGGGGTTCTAACGTAGAGGCATTCTCTACAATCCTATTGATCCGGTAAGTGTCTCGTTCAACAAAGGGAATTGCTCTGGCTATCAAAGTGTTCCTTTCGAAAGTTATGGTGTCATCGGACAAATTGGATACAATCACCCCACCCTTGCCACAAGAAATATGGTAAGCGCCCTGAAACAAACGGTATTCTTTCCGTGGTTCTGCTGCACTATAGCCCTCAATAAAAATATCCCCGGTAAAATCATGATCAACGTCTACAGGGACAACACCGGTTTTCGAAATATCAGTGGCATCGGTCACGTAAAGTTTTAGTGTAGCCCCGTTACTATCAAAAGGATTTTTATTAGGACTTCGGTAAAATGTCAGACTGTGACTATCTTTTAAGACTGTAACGAATGACTGCTCTGTGAAATTTTGTCCGATAATCACAGAAGTCTGCATGTGTGCGTCATCAACCACTAATACCTCGATAGCCGATTCGATATCATCAACCCTCACGGAAACGAATGCTTTATACAAAGGTACTACCGAAGACTGACCAAACCCTCTTACGATTGGAATATTGTCATAGTTTTGCGAGAGTTTCAAGTGTTTCGCATCTGTTTTACGTAGTAGAGTACATTCACTCCCAAAGTCTATATACGCTTCGAGAGAGTAGTCATTGATTGTGATGGTTTTGAAGAACTTACTATTAGCGTCATTAGTCGTGTTGATTTTTAGAGTTTTCTTCTCAGAACTTTCCTTGGTGTTGTTTGAATTAGGATTTGTGGATTTTAAAGGGTCTAACTTGCATTTGTCATTGTTATGCCCTATCCGGTTACAACGTTTGCATTTTATAATCGGTTTACTGCATTTAAAATAGGGATGACCTCTAGTGTGACAATTGTAACAAATTATATTGGCACCCGAATTGTTGGCATCCGTATTGGAATTCCCAGGATTGTTAGGCTTTTGAAATATGCGTTCACGTGGTTTATTATTGTAACTCATAGCCGGTTGCGGTTTTTGGGAAGAAAGGTAATTGAGCAAATCTTCGGGTTCCGTACTATTAAGAGCCTGTGCCCCATTCCTAATGGATCGGTCGCTAATGCCGTACACAATGCAGTCAACAGCCTTTTTACCAGTAATTTCGCACCTACTTAACAAACTCAACTTATCATAGAAATATTCACGCAGGTTTTCGTCATTACGTGAAGTACGACTCAACATTTCTTCTAAAAGACGTCCGAAATTTTCCTCACTGGGAAATGCCTTGCGTAATTTCAGTTGCCACTCGTCCCAAGTGTATTTGACTGTCTGCAAAGACTCAAACCATTTCTTTGCCAGACCAATTAACTTTTGTAAAGAGTAGTGAATTGTTTGTTTATTCTCCCAACCGTATATAGAAGCACACTCATTTACCTTTCGCAGCCAGCAATCGATAGTTTGAGTCCCGTTAGACGGGTCAAATTCCGGAATAACATTGTTAAAATTATTGTTGCTACCAAAAGAATTCTTACTTGACTCTCCTTTCCATTTCGATAGTAGTTCCAGCACGTCCCTAGAGGATAGCCTGCTTGAAACCTTACGAGTCTTTCGCGGTGTCGGCTCATCACTGGATGAAGACGAGGAAGACGAACTCCTTCGTCTCCTTCGTTTCTTTGCCTTCTTCGGCCGCCGCCGTCGCTTTGGAGGCGTATCAGGCGGCGTGTGTTCATCATGATCGGATGGCATCGCCGTTAAATTCTGAAACGTTTTAACATCATCTGAGACATAATCCGTTTATCATATAGGTACCATACCTACATAGAAATAAGCTGACAGTCGTAGTAAAATTATTTTATACTCACTAAAACAGAACAAGTAATCAAAATAAAACTAGAATTCATACAGACTCCAAAAGTAAAAACATGCTTGGTATATCTTGTAGTGATAATATATATCTTATCTACCGGGATTTCTATTGCTTGGTTTATCATTTTTCACATTTATAGGCATAATTAAGAATAAGAGAATTTAGCAAGCATACATAGCTCACTATCAACCGGCAACGATGCGCCTACACACAACTAGTGGGTAGCGTACTTTCTAGTAAGATCGTACACATATGTACACTGGTGAACAGGTCATAGTTCACCCCCTAACATAATCCGATGAACATACATAGTCCACCCTTAACATAATCCGATGAACGTACATAGTCCATCCCCTAACATGATCCGATGAACATACATAGTCCATCCCCTAACATGATCCGATGAATATACATAGTTCACCCCCTAACATAATCCGATGAACATACATAGTTCACCCCCTAACATAATCCGATGAACATACTTAGTTCAAACCCCTAACATAATCCGATGAACATACTTAGTTCACCCCCTAACATAATTCAATGAACATACATCGTTCACTCATATCATGTCTCGATATAAAATATTTAAAATCAATACGATACTTTATCATTAGATAGTGATTTAAAAAAAAAACAGCGCTACGATGTATTAACAATTACCCTGAATATTTCATGTGTTATTATATAATGTGTCATATTTAGATAATGCGTGATCGTAATGCAGCGGTGGCTCATTATCATGGCGTTGAACATCGCGCCGCGCGTCGGCTGATGTTTTTTTTTTTTTTTTTGAAGTGAAAACTTCTTTAGCGGCGTTGAGCACTTTTTCTGTAATGGGTATAAAATCTTAAACTCGCGTCAGGACACGTGACCTGATCGAAAAAGCGTAAGACGGATGGAGAGTAGACAGCTATCCCTTATCGCGCGTTGTGAAAGGGGGCTAGACGGAAAAAATTCTCACGAAAAATTGTACCGACACTTTTACTGTCAAAATATAAATCCAAGATGGCGGCTGCAAGAAATTATCAACTTTTTCGTCATGGGTGTCGTTTTCATGGTTTTCGAGGGTGTTGAAACCGATGGTACTGTCAAAATATAAATCCAAGATGGCGGCTGCAAGAAATTATCAAATTTTTCGTCATGGGTGTCGTTTTCATGGTTTTCGAGGGTGTTGAAACCGATAGTACTGTCAAAATGTAAATCCAAGATGGCGGCTGCAAGAAATTATCAAATTTTCCGTCATGGGTGTCGTTTTCATGGTTTTCGAGGGCGTGGAAACCGATGGTACTGTCAAAATGTAAATCCAAGATGGCGGCTGCAAGAAATTATCAACTTTTTCATCATGGGTGTCGTTTTCATGGTTTTCGAGGGTGTTGAAACCGATGGTACTGTCAAAATGTAAATCCAAGATGGCGGCTGCAAGAAATTATCAACTTTTTCGTCATGGGTGTCGTTTTCATGGTTTTCGAGGGTGTTGAAACCGATGGTACTGTCAAAATATAAATCCAAGATGGCGGCTGCTAGAAATTATCAACTTTTTCCTCATGGGTGTCGTTTTCGTGGTTTTCGAGGGTGTTGAAACCGATGGTACTGTCAAAATATAAATCCAAGATGGTGGCTGCAAGAAATTATCAAATTTTCCGTCATGGGTGTCGTTTTCATGGTTTTCGAGGGCGTGGAAACCGATGGTACTGTCAAAATGTAAATCCAAGATGGCGGCTGCAAGAAATTATCAACTTTTTCGTCATGGGTGTCGTTTTCGTGGTTTTCGAGGGTGTTGAAACCGATATTACTGTCAAAATATAAATCCAAGATGGCGGCTGCAAGAAATTATTAACTTTTCCGTCATGGGTGTCGTTTTCATGATTTTCGAGGGTGTTGAAACCGATGGTACTGTCAAAATATAAATCCAAGATGGCGGCTGCAAAAAATTATTAAATTTTTCGTCATGGGTGTCGTTTTCATGGTTTTCAAGGCTGTTGAAACCGATGGTACTGTCAAAATATAAATCCAAGATGGCGGCTGCAAGAAATTATCAAATTTTCCGTCATGGGTGTCGTTTTCATGGTTTTCGAGGGTGTTGAAACCGATAGTACTGTCAAAATATAAATCCAAGATGGCGGCTGCAAAAAATTATTAAATTTTTCGTCATGGGTGTCGTTTTCATGGTTTTCAAGGCTGTTGAAACCGATAGTATTGTCAAAATGTAAATCCAAGATGGCGGCTGCAAGAAATTATCAACTTTTTCCTCATGGGTGTCGTTTTCGTGGTTTTCGAGGGTGTTGAAACCGATAGTACTGTCAAAATTTAAATCTAAGATGGTGGCTGCAATAAATTATCAACTTTTTCGATATGGGTGTCTTTTTCATGGTTTTCGAGGTTGTTGAAGCCGATAGTGCTGTCAAAATGTAAATCTAAGATGGCGGATGTCAGAAATTATCAACTTTTTCGTCATGAGTGTCGTTTTCATGGTTTCGAAGATGTTGAAATAGTGCTGTCAAAATGTACATAAAATAGGATAGTATTTTTTAGTTATATTGTATTGGCTAGACGGAAAAAATTCTCACGAAAAGTTGTAACGACACTTTTTCTATAGTAAGCTATTGTAAGCCGTGCGGCGTGCGCATGTTTCTCTGTCTTTCTCTCTTTCTCTCTCTTATAGAAAGCAAGCCAGAACGGAACTTCGTTCCATCCGGGTGTCCCTTGACACCTCAGTAGTTTTTCGGAGAGATAAACTTTTTAATGTAAAATAATTGTAATAGTTTTAAAGTGTTAAATTTTTAATGTAATATAAATTGTCATGTTTGTGTACGATAGCGCAATAAATGAATATTGTATTCTACCACATAAATGATAGTACTTTTATAATGATAAAGCAATTGGTGCAAAATTATTCCCTAACCATTCCAAAATATCAAACATGCTCAACGTTAATAATCAAGTTTTCACTTCTGCCGGCACTCCCGGAGTGCAACCCGTTTTTTTTTTATTGTGGGTACTAAGTTATTTTATAGTTTTATTCAATGAGGCACAAATTTTATTTTATAATATTGCGTTGTTATTTATCAAATAGTTATTTATGTATCTTATTTAAATAAAATTTTACACCCGTAGGTACACTACATCAATATCTATTTCAATTACACTTATGAGTATATATATATGCTTTACCCTAGTCCGCGCGTCACTGCGGGGTGCCAACCGAAAACCAGCGCTGGGTGTCTAACGTCTAGCAAATGCTGAGGTGGTCACCCTTTCGGTGCGGGCACGCTCGGCGTACTTTGTACTTTTATTTTTATTTACTTTGTGTATAAATATAACCGTTGTGCTGTGTCTGTACCGAATAAAAGTTTTTCTATTCTATTCTATTCTATTCTAATGCAGTATATATTGTCGATGTGAGCAGTAAAACAAAGAAATCAAAACGCTACCAGAGTGTAGCTCTGGCTCTCTCTCTCAATTTGTTTATCTAACACATATTAAACGTCTGTTAAGATGAACGTTATCGGAGTGTAGCCCCGACCAAACGCTTATACAAGAAATAGTAGGTACACAAAATGTATATTAACTAAAAATTTTGTAGGTTATATCGAGATTATTTGTCTGCTGACAGTTTTAATATGAATAGTTGATAGATTAACGATTATGTATCTATGTGATACATAAATTACCATTGGTGGGCGTTGAAGCAACATCCCAACAGACAAAATTTCTCGATAAACGTTATAATTAAGTTCAAACATACCTTTTTGTCTGGTCCGTGTCACTTCTGAAGTGTAATAAAACAGCAACTCATTTCAATTTAACTTCCACTTTTATTAATAAATCACCCGGTACGTACACATCTCAACAGCAAATGTAAGTACATAAATATCAGCACAACTGTTCAACTCGACGATTTGAAAACCAAGTGAGTCCTCTCAGCACCGGTAAGTACTGCTTGCCCCACTCCCCCCACCACGTCACGTGACGCGAGTGGTGAGAGTGCGGGAGCACGATGTCGATAGCCGAGTCAATAGACATACTAATAAAAGTTATTTAAATTTTAAATACGTGTGAATAAATAAAAGTAGTACTGAATATTACTATTTGAATTGAAATTATAAAAATATATTTAAAAAAATCATGACACTAGTGAGCCTCACCATCAATCATTGCATCACTGCTTACCATCAGGTGAGATCGCAGTCAAGAAATAGTTTATGTTAATTTAAAAAAACTGACTTGTAGCGACATGTATGACGCCACATTGGAACTAAAGACAAAGTTCTGAATCGCAGCATTTGGTTGTGTCTCGTGGACACTTTTGTTTCTTGTGTCAGATACAATTCCGATGAATATTTGATTTCTATAGAACAAGCATGAAATCATCATCTCCCTGCATACGTAAACATTTTTTGTGTCCATTTGCTTCCCCTTAACACATACCTACTCATGACGTTCAAAAAGTGTTCGGCGTCGGTAACTGGAACAAAACCTGTCTCCGTTTGCGCAGCGCCTTACAAGTTCTCTTCGCGATTAGAGCATACAATAGTCCAAAATTATCTACCGGGTAGACACCCGGACCTGACGCAATACCCGTCTGGTCGAAGGATCCTCCCTTTTCAACGAAAGTTTGCGGGACTTTACTCTCTGTTCCGCATACCCTCAAACACTCGTTGAGTCAAAACTTCAGTCTTGAATTCCGGGAAGTGACATACGTCGGAGTTGAGCAGTGGAGGCCGAGTGTTAATAACCCCGAATTATGAGTTGTAAGTCGCAGGTTAAAACCGAGCCAAGCGCATTACTTTGTGAAATTTATTTCATCACCACTGCTCTCAATACGGTGAAGGAAAAGATCGTGAAGAAATTGAGATGTCTAGAACCAAAAATTCGAAGACATGTGACATTCACAAACCCGCACTGGGTCGCGTGGTGGATTACGGCCCATTCTCTCTCCTGGAGAGAGGGTCTGGATTCCGATCCCGATTTCCAGCCACCGTAGGCGCGGGCTTGCGGACAGCGAGCAATGGGTAGCTCGCTGTCCGACCGTCCGGTGACTGTCCGGACCGAGCCCAAGTTGTCGACGGCGCGCACTGTTCCCGCGCGCTCAAGGAGTTGTCAGTAACAGTAGGGGCCCAGCTGGATCGAAGCCTACCGGGGCCAGGGTTAGTTTCGAAAGACAGCTCGAGCCCCGGTATGAAGGCTTGAAGGAACGGAGTGGGTTTTTAGTCAGTAAGAGTCTGACACTATCTCCCGCACCACCCAAGAGAGGGGGTTGTCATTGATGATTTTTCCACCATAAAAAAAGCCCCAGCAGTGGGAACATTGAAAGACTGATTATGATAAGCTTGCTATGCGTCGGAATTACATAGCTTAATTCCGTCAATCCCGATCCATTATCCAACCACCATAAGTACGGTAGACATCCAGCCTATACCCTTAAAACGTTTTGGGACATTTTTGACAGATTAGGAGTGGAATTCCCTGCCGGAGTCTATAATTCCTGATAGTTTTGTAGCTAAGGCCTATATACCTACATTCAGTCAAAAAAGTATCGGGAATGGATGATTTGTTTATGGTTCCAAATTCAAATTTTAGATTTTTTTGTTGTTGCTAGATTGGCACGTAAGTGTTTTCCATTTTGGCGCGGAGTTTGAGTTGCATCTGTTATTTATATTAAATACAGTGCTGTTTTTAGTTATATCATATCTATTGTATATTGCGAATTTTATAATGGACAAAAACATCGATTAAAGAGTTTGTCTTAAATTTTGCATCGCCAATGGAATTTCGTGTTCGGAGTCACTGAAAATGTTACAGAAGGCTTACGGTGAATCGAGCTTATGAGTGGTACAAAGCATTCGTGCCTCTGCAACTGAAGTTAAAATCGCAAAAGTGAAGGAAATAGTGACTGAAAATCCTCATTCAAGTTTGAGAGAGATAGCCGCCCAACTTTCTGTTAAATGATAAATGATCTTTATTTTGCAAGTAGGTTTTATAAAAACACTTTTACACGTCAATTTTTTTTTTTCGTCAATTAATGCTAGATGAGGCCGGTGTTTCCTAGCTGACTACCCTGAGAAGAAACACCGAAACAAACTCAGGGGTCAAAGTCTCTTTTAAAGTCCATACAGCAAAACATGTAATGGTCAAATCATATGAGAACCATGCAGATTGAGCCTGAGATGGTCTTTTGAAGAAAGAACCACACAGTTCTAAGTGGACCTGTCCAGTCAGTGCAAGCATTTGTCAATATGCGTGTAGCTCAACTCAGGACTACTAAGGAGCTCAACGACTTGACGAACAATGCCAAAGAAAGGACATTTGGGTAGGCCACATCAAATACTCAAAACTGCCAGACATCATGTGAAAATAAAAGAAAAGGAAAGAGAAATCCACATAGTTCTCACATTCACAATAATAAAATTTACAAAAGTGTAAATATTACAAATTGTAAAAAAAAAAGTAAGCATATAAAAAAAAAAAAAATCAGTCAAATAGTAAAAATAAACATGTCATAATTGTTAAAAAAATAATAATAATATATATATATATACAATATCATAATTGTAAAACAACAACAATCGTCAATAAAAAAAGGCAGTTAAAACAAAAAAACATTCAAATGATAATAATTATAGTGAGTAGGTACTGGAGCAGGTCAATCCCAAGCCGTTTTATCCTCGAGATACTCTTTTACAGTATAAAAAGCCTTTTGGCAAAGTTTTCGCTTTACAAATGTTTTGAATTTATTAATGCTAAGTTCCTGAATAGGACTGGGAAGCTTATTATAAAAATGTATACTTTGGCATCTAAATGAGCGTCCTATTTTTTTGAGCCTGGTGGCAGGAACCACTAACTTGTGTTTGTTCCTAGTATTAACGTTGTGAATGTCACTGTATTTTTTAAACATGTTTTTATTTTTATGAACATACAAAATATTTTCATAGATATACTGAGATGGCACAGTCAAAATATTAATATTTTTAAATTTATCTCTGAGGGAGTATCTGGGACTTAATTTATAAATTGAACGAATGGCCCTTTTCTGCAAAACAAAAATCGTTTGGATATCGGCGGCATTTCCCCATAATAGAATACCGTACGACATGACACTATGAAAATAACTGAAGTAAACTAAACGGGCTGTCTCTAAGTCAGTTAGATTTCGAATTTGTCTAACAGCGTATGCGGCAGAGCTAAGTTTTTTCGACAACTTATCTATGTGTGGGCCCCACTGAAGCTTAGCATCAAGAGTTATACCCAAGAACACTGTAGTGTCTTCAGGACTCAATTCTTTACCTTTTATTAGCACACTAGTTTCTACCTGCCTTACGTGAGGCATCGTAAATTTAACATATTTGGTTTTCTTTTCATTAAGGAGCAGGTTATTGACATTAAACCAGTGTACTATTTTTGAAAGGGCGTTATTTATGTCATCAGTAACCGGCTGCTGACGTTTAAGCTTAAACAAAAGCGAAGTGTCGTCTGCAAACAACACTATATCATGGTTATTCTTTATGAGGTATGGCAAGTCATTTATATAAATGAGAAATAAAAATGGACCAAGAATCGAGCCCTGGGGCACACCCATTGATACTATAGACCCGTGTGATCTTTTTCCATTTACATCAACTCTCTGAATCCTATCACTCAAATAAGAAGTAAGAAGATTCAGAGAGGAATTCCGGATTCCGTAATGGTGTAGTTTCCTGATTAATGTTTCATGGAGAACGCAATCGAAAGCCTTGGACAAATCACAAAAAATGCCCAGGACATCGCATTTGTCTTCCCATGCATTATAAATATGTCCTAAAAGTTCAACCCCGGCATCGGTTGTTGAACGACCCCTTGTAAAACCGAACTGTTTATTATGTAACAACTTATGTCTATTAAAAAATCTTTGTAATTGATGTAAAATTAGTTTCTCAAATATTTTACTAAAGGTGGGTAGCACTGAAATAGGTCTATAATTTGTGGGGTCAGATGTACTACCCGTTTTAAACAATGGTATTATTTTACTATACTTCATTAAGTCAGGAAACTCGCCACGATCAATACAATTATTAAAAATAAGTGCTAAACTAGGAGCTACCACCTTTATAATGGACTTTACAACATCCACAGAATTTCCCCATAAATCTGTGGTCTTTTTCACATTCAAAGTGTTAAAGGTTTTAATTATATCCACATATGTCACATGTTCGAAATTAAAATCTGAATCACAAACTTTAACATTTTCTTTAAGCAGAGACTCTGCAGCAGTGGGTGATGAGTTCAGAGATTTAGTAGTTAATATGGGGATCTCTGAAAAGAACTTTTCAAAAGCTGCAGCAACTTGTGAGTCCGATTTGATCACGCTGTCATTAAATTTAAGGCTATAGTCACTACATGGTTTTTTAGATCTTCCAGTTTCACTGTTTATAATATTCCAGGTAGTTTTAATTATATTATTACTATTTTTAATTTTAGAACTCAAGCAGCGCGATTTTGCAACAGAGCATACTTTTTTGAATAATTTTGAATAATTTCTAACATACAAACTAAACTCGGCAGTGTTTACAAGAATTTTTTCCTCATACAATTCATAGAGTCGCGTTCTACTTTTATGTATACCAATGGTAGCCCATTCACTGAAAGATACATTACTATTAACCGATATAGTTTTGGGTATAAAAGTGGAATTAAATTGCTTACAGTACATATTAAAAAAACATTCATATTGTTGATTCAGATCATCTAATGTTGACAATGCTGGTAAATTATTAATTAGTTTAGTTTTAAAAGTTTCTAAGCGATTTGCAGTTTTCGGGTTAACAGTGATATTCTTTTTAGCCACTATGATGTTTGGAATTTGAAAAGTAATTAATTGCCCACAATGATCAGAATCTAGTAAATTTATAATGTCTTTATGGCTAGGTACAACATCGGTATAAATATTATCTATGCAAGTGGCACTAGTAGGAGTTATTCTTGTAGGCTCTTTTTTTTTTTTTTTTTTTTTTTTATGGTGGGAAAAAATCATGCATTGACATCCCCCGCTCTTGGGCGGAGCGGGAGATAGTGTCAGACTCTTACTGACTAAAAGACCCACCCCGTTCCTTCTAGCCTTCATACCGGGGCTCGAGTGCCCTTTCGGATAACCCTGGCCCCAGTAGGTTTCGACCCGCCTGGGTCCCTGCTGTTGCTGACAACTCCTTGAGGCGCGCGGTAACAGTGCGCGCCGTCGACGACTTGGGCTTGGTCCGGACAGTTACCGGACGGCCGGACAGCGAGCTACCCATTGCTCACTGTCCGCAAGCCCGCGCCTACGGTGGCCGGAAATCGGGATCAGAATCCCGGCGGCGGCGGCGGCGGCGATAACGCCGTTGCCTGATGCGTTCGGCCTCCTCCTTTGCGAGCATTACTGCTTCGCAGAAGTCGGCGACCGCCTGCCACTCCTCCTCGCTCCGGACCATGGCCTCAACCAAGGCCCGGCGCGAGAGGTCTCCGCCGCCGATCGCCCCCACGAGGGCACGGCGATGCTCCGCCCAAGCAGGGCACACCTCGACTGTGTGCTCCACCGTATTCTTGTAGGCTCTAAAAACAAATTAACAAGATTGTAGGACTGAAACAAACTTATAATTTTGCTACTTAAAGCTGAATTTTCTAATAAATTAACATTAAAATCACCACATGTGATTATGTACATGTTTGAATTACAAATCTTGTGAAACACTTCATCCATTACCTTTTCAAAGCAGTCATACAATCCGGAAGGGGGTTTGTACACACTTAATATAATAAACTGCTCCAACTCAATACAGGCTATTTCAATTGACCGCTCAACAGGAGCTGTATCTCACGAGTCGATCCATACCATTTTAACTAATCATTTGGGTATGAAACATGTTGCCGCTCGGCTAGTCCCAAAAGACCTGAATTTTCCCCCAAAAACTCGATCGCATGAGAGTCGCTGAGGACATGCTAGAACGAGTCAATTCCGATCCAACATTCATGCAACGCATTGTTACTGGCTACGAGACGTGGGTTTACGAGTTTGACATGCAAACAAGTCAACAAGCTTTGGAGTGGCGCCTTCCAACTGAACCAAAACCGAAAAAACCACGCCAAAGTCGATCAAAAGTCAAAGTCATGTTGACTGTTTTCTTTGACTATCGCGGTGTTGTGCACTCGAAATTCTTACCGGAAGGTCAAACGGTAAATAAAGAATATTATTTGAGCGTTATGCGGCATTTAAGAGAGCAAATTCGACGAAAAAGGCCAGATTTGTGGAAAGAAAATTCTTGGATTTTGCACCACGATAATGCGCCTTCGCACAAGGCCATCATTGTGAACGAATTTTTGACCAAACACTCAACAAATACCATCGAGCAGCCACCATATTCGCCAGATATGGCTCCAGCTGACTTCTATCTTTTTTCTAAACTCAAATTACCACTTCGTGGCACCCGTTTTCAATCTGTAGAAGACATAAAGGAGGATTCGCGGCGAGAACTGAATTCAATTTCGGAAACAGCGTTTAAAAAATGTTTTGATGATTGGATTATTCATCGGCGTAAGTGTATCGTTTCTGAAGGGGCATACTTTGAAGGTGATAAAATAAATTTGGATGAATAACAAAAAATTGTGTATTATTGATCTTTTCCCGGTACTTTCTTGACAGAGTAGTATAAGCCCTTAGGCTTAGCTTCTTGACCCTTTATAGGTCAAGAGTGAATAAGTTACTTCTTTAGCAAAAGTTTATGTTAGTAGCGGTGAGTGCGGGTGCGTGGAAATAAAAGTCCCAAATGTTCTACTCACGTTTTACTCGCACTAAGTCCGTCACGATACACAAAACACAGAAGGAGTAAATGGACAGAAGAAACACACAACAGTTACAGCACAATACAATAAGTCCAGATAAAAACATACGAGATTGCGAAACAATTAACATTAGCGAGTCGCGTTAGTTCGATCGCGGGCGCAGGCGGTAGGCGGCGAGGTCTATGTCCGACTGACCCACATATCACAAAATGTTAAGGTTGAGCAGGGGTGCTCAACCGTATCGCGCGCTGGCCCGCGCGCTGGGGCGACCGACACCATCCGACAGCATAATGCTAAACATTATGAATGCCGTGAATGTAGTGTAGTGTTATTGATAAACGTACACGATAATATTACTGTGACTGTGTTAATGTTGTGTTTTATTTGTGGTGTGTTGTGTGAGTCTATTATAAACATAAATAAACTATATGGTAGGGGTGAACCCTACATCACCCCCTTCCAGAGACCGTCAAGGGCGATAAAAATCTGGAAATCTGACGTGACGACCAGAACGAGTGGTGTACCCTTTGCTACTGCTAGGTGGATCGATTTCTTCTGGGTCAGCTTTGTCCGCCAATATGTGGGCTGGTTTTAGGCGGTCTATTGAGACCGTGACCTCTTTGCCCTTAAATAATATTTTAAAGGTTTTGTCACCTTTTTGCAGTACTTTGTGAGGACCTGTGTAAGCTGGCTGTAGCGAGCCACGTAATGCGTCTTCACGAAGGAACACGTGATCCGTGGTCTGCAGATCCTTGTAAACAAAAACTTTTTGTTGGTTGTGACGGGAAGCCGGAGTTGGCTGCAGATTTTGGGCGAATTTACGAATGCGCGCAGTAAATTCAGTGATGTCAGTGGTACCTGCATCGCTGGGGGTAAAAAATTCCCCTGGGAGTCTTAGCGGTTCGCCGTACACTAACTCGGCGGAAGACGCTTGGACATCCTTTTTGAATGCGCTCCGTATGCCAAGCAATACCCACGGCAAGGATTCTGTCCACTTGTCGTTGGCGTGGCATATGATGGACGCCTTAAGTTGGCGGTGAAAACGCTCCACCATTCCATTGCACGCCGGATGGTATGCCGTTGTCCGTTTGTGCTTGAAACTGGCAATTTTTGTCAGTTGTTCAAACAAGGCCGACTCGAACTGTCGTCCTCTGTCCGTTATGATTTCTGTCGGACAGCCAAACCGGGCAATCCATCCGGATAGCAGCGCTTTAGCTACTGTCTCGGCAGTTATGTCGACGATAGGTATGACCTCTGGCCACCTAGTAAATCGGTCGACTGCCGTCAGACAGTACCTAAAGCCTTGCGATATGGGCAATGGGCCCACCAGATCGATGTGTACAATGGTGAACCTTGCACGTGGGAGATGAAACGCCCCTAATGGCGCTGAGACGTGGCGGTTGGTCTTAGCCCGCTGGCACTGGAGACAGGCTCGTGCCCATTCCCTACAGTCTTTTCTAATGCCTGGCCAAACGAAGCGTTCTGCTATTAGCTTGGCAGTCGCTGAGACACCAGGATGACTGAGGGAATGCAAGCTGTCGAAAATTTGTTTTCGCAGCATAACGGGAACAAATGGTCTGGGGGACGCCGTACTGACATCGCAGTACACTGCTGTATGCTCCCCAGGTATCTTGACCTTCTCCATCACTAAGGACGAGCCTTCTTGTAGGAGTTTGGTCAGCTCCGGATCACAAGCTTGCGATTCCGCGAGGGTGTCGAGACTGACCGGCACCTGTAGTTCTTCCACGCGAGACAAGGGGTCGGCCACGACATTGTCTTTGCCGGAAATATGCCTAATGTCGGTGGTAAACTGGGCTATATAGTCGAGGTGCCGGAACTGCCTAGGCGAGCAGTTTTTCTTCCTCTCGTGGAATGCAAAACTGATCGGCTTGTGATCCGTGTAGACTACGAAGTGCCTAGCTTCCAACATGTGGCGGAAGTATTTGATGGCTTCGTAAATGGCAAGCAGTTCCCTGTCATAGGGAGAATACTTTGCTTGCGAAGGGCTTAGCTTCCTTGAAAAGAAAGCGAGTGGTTGCCAGCCGTCATTGCTAAGCTGCTGTAACACGGCGCCGATTGCAGTATCCGACGCATCAGTAACCAATGCAAGTTTGGCACTGCAATCGGGGTGAGCTAGTAAAGCAGCATTAGCAAGGCTTTCTTTGCATTCCTCAAATGCTTGCAAAGTATTCTCCGCAAGACATATAGGATGCGAGCCCTTTACGTTGCCAATCAAAAGGTTGTTCAGCGGCGCTTGGATTTGCGCTGCGTGGGGTATGAATCGCCTGTAGAAATTAATCATGCCCAAAAATCGGCGCAACTGACGTACGTCCTTGGGCGGCGGGAACTTTTTTATGGCGTCAACTTTGGACTGAAGTGGTTTGGTGCCTTTCTCAGAGATGTGGTAGCCTAAAAAGGTTACCTCTGAGACACCGAAAACACACTTGGATGTGTTGACCAGCATGCCAAACTCCTTCATTCTGCTGAAGATTGCACGAAGGTGTTCCTCGTGCTCTGCTTCTGTCCTAGAAAATATTAAAAAATCGTCCAAATAACAGTAGCAAAAGTCCAAACCTCTGGTCATCTCGTCGACAAAACGTTGAAACGTTTGGCCCGCATTGCGCAGACCAAACGTCATATACGGAAATTCGTATAAGCCGAATGGTGTGGTGATCGCCGTCTTTGGTATGTCCTCCGCGCTGACAGGTATCTGATTATAGGCTTTCACAAGGTCGATTGTGCTGAAGACTCGGCAACCTGCAATGCTGTGTGCAAAATCATGTATGTGCCTAATCGGATACCTGTCAGGAACGGTGCGGGCGTTGAGCATGCGGTAATCACCGCAGGGTCGCCAACCGTTGTCCTTTTTAGGGGCGAGGTGGAGTGGTGATGACCAGGGGCTTTCTGAGGGTCTGGCTGTTCCGTTTGATAGCATCAGCTGGAACTCCTGCTGTGCTATTTTAAGTTTGTCTGGCGCTAGTCGCCGAAACGAAGAAGAAACTGGAGGGCCTGGGGTCGTGCGGATATGGTGTACTGTGTTATGTGGTGTAGTGCGTAGTGTACCGGCGGGTCGGGTGATGTCGGGAAAACATTCTAAAATTTTGTGATACCTCGAGTCGCCAGAAGAGATCTTTACAGAACATAAAGAGGAATCTAAGTGATTCGAGGCAATGGAAAACAGCTTAGTTGTACTATCGACTAGTCGTTGATTTCGACAGTCAACGACTAGCGAGTAATAACTCAAAAAGTCAACGCCGATAATCGGTTTTGTTACTTCGGCCACTACAAAACGCCACTTAAAGTCTCTACGTAAACCTAAGTTTAAATTGAGGTCCACAAAACCATATGTGCGTATGGGCGTCCCATTCGCAGCTACTAGCTGGTAGTTCGCAGGTTCCCGACGTTCGCTGAGTAGACGACGAGGGTAGACGCAGAGGTCGCTTCCAGTGTCGACCAGAAACTGCGTCTTAGTGCTCCTGTCTGTGACGAACAGGCGACCAGTTGATGAGGGGCAATCGTCAGTCGCCATTACCGACCGCCCGCGGCGTTTCCCTTCTTGAAGTCGCAGGGCTGGATGCAACGCTTCGCTTTTTCGCCATGCCTTGCGTGGTACCAGCAATGTGGGTGCTGCCGGTAGTTGGAGTCCGAGCGGGTTGTGGACCGGTGACGTGACTGACGCCGCGCGTCTCGACCACGGCTGTGGGAGCGGTTCCGCGAACGGCCGTCACGTAACTGCAGCGTCAGGTCTCTGACTGCCCGCTTCAGCTCGGCGATCTCGGTGGCCATCTCACTTGTCGATGGTCCTGCTGCCGAAGCTGCTGCGACGTGGTTTGCTGGCGCGACTATGTCCTGGACGCGGTCTGCCAGCTCGGCTAGCGCGCCCAGGGTGCTGTGAGGCTGCGATGCCAGGAGGGGCTGGATGCTGGTGGGGAGTCGGCTGCACCAGATGGTGCGCAGGAAGTCCTCAGGCACTGTTGGTCCTGCTAACCCCTGCAGGTGGCGGAGGAACTGTGACGGCTTCCGGTCTCCAAGCTCCTCGTGCATCAGCAGCTGCTTGACCTTCTTTTCTTGGCTGGCCGACAAGCGCTTCACCAACTCTGTCTTCAATTTGCCGTACCGGTTGCTGGCGGGTGGGGACATGATTATGTCCTTCACCTCCTTGGACTGCTGGTGGTCGAGATGCCCAACGACGTAGTTGTATTTGGTGACGTCGTTTGTCACCCCTGCGTTGTCAAACTGCGCCTCAATTTGCGCAAACCAAATCTCGGGCTCCTCGGGCCAAAATGGGGGTAGGCGTAAGGCGACGCGGTATACCTCGGCTGGCTCGACCTTTGGACCCGAGGGGCGTCTGACCTTGCGCGTGCGGTGCGCGGCATGATGGTCGGGCTGCGACGACGCGGTGTGCTCACTCTCACTGTCACTCATATTTTTTGATGTGCTCTTTTCGGGGTCACCAGTTTAGCAAAAGTTTATGTTAGTAGCGGTGAGTGCGGGTGCGTGGAAATAAAAGTCCCAAATGTTCTACTCACGTTTTACTCGCACTAAGTCCGTCACGATACACAAAACACAGAAGGAGTAAATGGACAGAAGAAACACACAACAGTTACAGCACAATACAATAAGTCCAGATAAAAACATACGAGATTGCGAAACAATTAACATTAGCGAGTCGCGTTAGTTCGATCGCGGGCGCAGGCGGTAGGCGGCGAGGTCTATGTCCGACTGACCCACATATCACAAAATGTTAAGGTTGAGCAGGGGTGCTCAACCGTATCGCGCGCTGGCCCGCGCGCTGGGGCGACCGACACCATCCGACAGCATAATGCTAAACATTATGAATGCCGTGAATGTAGTGTAGTGTTATTGATAAACGTACACGATAATATTACTGTGACTGTGTTAATGTTGTGTTTTATTTGTGGTGTGTTGTGTGAGTCTATTATAAACATAAATAAACTATATGGTAGGGGTGAACCCTACACTTCTAGGCAAGCGTGCTCCATCGTTGGCCACATCGCTTACCATCAGGTGAGATAGCAGTCAAATGCAACTGTATCTGAAATAATAAATAAATATGTTTTTTTTTCATGTTTTTTCTGGAGTAGTCTAGAGTGGGTAGTGGTGTATTGGTTATTCCAATGGATGCGAGACGCACAAGACCGGCCGTTGTGGCAACACGCGTAGTGAGGCCTTTGGCGATTATCACACTGCCACGCACCCCGCAGCGTAGTGCGTTAATGCGTGTCTTAACGTTGCTTGTAAGTATCTCCGTTTGTATAAAAAACACGCACAGTCCAACACACTGAAAATGCATCCACGAGCGTTCATGCAGATCACGCACCTACATGCGGAGAACCACGCACTGTATAGCACACTGATTCTCGTAGTACCGTGCGTGATTTTTTGATATGAAATGCGTGCCTGCGTGAATTTACAAAACGCACCTACGCGCGTGAGTGCGTAAAAAATCCGCACGATGATGCAGATCTGCATTCCCGCAATTACCTTTTCATGCGCTACGCTACGTGGTGCGTGGCAGTGTGATAACCGCCGTCCAACAATGGCTGTCTGCTGCAGCCTGCTTAGGACCTAACTAACCTAGACGCTAGAGGGCGGTATTAGAAATAAACATATTTTTAGTTATTTGTAGTACAAGGGACTTCAGCAAAGAGGGCGCTGTTAATAAACATTTGCGAAGTCTGGAAACGGAAAAACAAGATGGCGGAATTGGTTACGTATTTTCACCACGCGTTGAAAGGTCTCTGTACAGATATAAATAGCCTAATGTACCTTCGAAGCATTGATCGTGACATGCGCACTGCGGTTAGTACTAGCTTCCTTCAACTTAGACGTCTTTGTGTCCTCAGTGTTCCACCCGAAGCGGCGAGAGACGAGTTGTTTCTTCGAGCCGGATACCAAGATCCCAGAAACCAATACAGGTAGGTGTTTCAAGTTTTCTCCCTTTATAAGTGAGCAATGGCTTTGTCCGTATTTCAGTTGGACATTTCCTTACAGACAGGACACTATAAAGAAATCTGTATCTTATCACGTTTAGTGCGGTACGAGGTCTAATAAACCTCGTATAATATATGTCTTAATTGAGGTGTGTCTAAGAAGAACATAGTCTATTTTTCGTTTCGTTACCGTAACTTCAATTTGGTTTAGTTTAGGAAAGAATGAATATAACTCCAAGCGAACGCCGGCGTCGCTCACTCATGTCTTTCTTATAGATGCTGGCGAGAAAAATTCCGAATCATTCCCGTCGAATACTTTGGAAGTATTCCGAAATATTCCGAAACTTTGGGAATATTTCAACTGTCAAAAAAAACCCAGGAATATCGACCTTACTGTCTATTTCACGCTTGGAAGTTGTAAATTATATTATCTTTAGTTGTGTTGTGAGCGGTAGGTGTGTTAAGTTTATGGTTGTGAGTGCACGTCGCATCAAGTACACACAACGTCGCGTCATGGGCAGCGAGAGCAGGCGATTGGGCGGGGGGCGCGGGGGCCGGGCGCCCCGTGCCTTCGTGTCCTGCATAGAACCGACTTCAATAAAGTTCCGACTTTATTGAAGTCGGTTCTTGTTTTAAGACTTTATTAAAGAGGTGTTCCGGTACCTCTTCAAAAAAGTCTTCGCTTGGTGGTGTTTTGAGGTGCTCCGGTTTCATTGAAGTCGGCTCTCTCGGATCTTTTTACTTAAACATTTTTATTTCAAATTTTTTTATGTCACGTAGGTATACGTATAGTGACTAATAATACTGTACTGAAAACTGCATCAAAATCGGTTCAGCCAAACGCGAGATGATCGCGGACAAACATACATACGGTTGAAACTCATAACCTCCTTTTTTGAAGTCGGTTAATAATGTTAATATACCAAAACTAAAAACCTGCTCCTAAAGTCCTAACTATAGCAAAGACTTTTCTGAAAACCGCATTAAAACATGTTTGCTTGCAAGGTTTGCCTTTATTTGTTTTTATTGACTGGGCTATTATACGCGTTAAGTAGGTGGGTAATGATTAATACCTACCTATGCGACTCGCGAATACTCGCGATGCGTACATACAAACTAACCAAAAACATAGGTAACCCTTTTTCAAAAAACAAATCAAATATGCTAGGCCTGCTCCTCAAGTCTGCTATTACAATAGTGTCACAATGGTCTATCATTGGTGTCATAATTGTCGATTTTGACAAGTTTGGTAATCTACTAATATAATGGCGTCATTATGACTTTCCAATGGTCAACCACTGATACTCCATTGAAAGAAGTGACATAGAATGGTAATCTCGTACATATTGACAAATGAATATTTGAAGTTTGCGGTAATCTACTAAAACTTTGACAGTTTATTTGATCAGTTTTTTACCATTAGAACGTTATTGTGCAGTTATTGGTTTTAATATGCTCGAAATTATCATTCTACCACAATTCTATTACAAGACCATTGACCGATCAGTGATCGATCATTATGAATTAGCAGATTACAAACTTTTAGCAAAATGACAATTGGATCGTGTTGGAATGACGAATTTATGAAAATAGCAGACTTGGGGCCCTGGTTTTTTATTCCACAACTGACATCTATAAATAAAGTCGGTGTTTCTATACTTAATAGTTTTGTCTCTTCTTTATTAAACACCGACTTCCGAAATAAAAGTTATTTTATACTTTTCAGTGTTTTTAGGGTTCCGTAGCCAAATGGCAAAAAACGGAACCCTTATAGATTCGTCATGTCTGTCTGTCTGTCTGTCTGTCCGTCCGTATGTCACAGCCACTTTTTTCCGAAACTATAAGAGCTATACTGTTGAAACTTTGTAAGTAGATGTATTCTGTGAACCGCATTAAGATTTTTACACAAAAATACAAAAAAAGCAATAAATTTTGGGGGTCCCCATACTTAGAACTGAAACTCAAAAATTTTTTTTTCTTCATCAAACCCATTAGTGTGGGGTATTTATGGATAGGTCTTCAAAAATGATACAGAGGTTTCTAATATCATTTTTTTCTAAACTGAATAGTTTGCGCGAGAGACACTTCCAAAGTGGTAAAATGTGTGTCCCCCCCCCTCTAACTTCTAAAATAAGAGAATGATAAAACTAAAAAAAAAAAAGACGGGTTGCACTCCGGGAGTGCCGGCAGAAGTGAAAACTTGATTATTAACGTTGAGCATGTTTGATATTTTGGAATGGTTAGGGAATAATTTTGCACCAATTGCTTTATCAGTATAAAAGTACTATCATTTATGTGGTAGAATACAATATTCATTTATTGCGCTATCGTACACAAACATGACAATTTATATTACATTAAAAATTTAACACTTTAAAACTATTACAATTATTTTACATTAAAAAGTTTATCTCTCCGAAAAACTACTGAGGTGTCAAGGGACACCCGGATGGAACGAAGTTCCGTTCTGGCTTGCTTTCTATAAGAGAGAGAAAGAGAGAAAGACAGAGAAACATGCGCACGCCGCACGGCTTACAATAGCTTACTATAGAAAAAGTGTCGTTACAACTTTTCGTGAGAATTTTTTCCGTCTAGCCAATACAATATAACTAAAAAATACTATCCTATTTTATGTACATTTTGACAGCACTATTTCAACATCTTCGAAACCATGAAAACGACACTCATGACGAAAAAGTTGATAATTTCTGACATCCGCCATCTTAGATTTACATTTTGACAGCACTATCGGCTTCAACAACCTCGAAAACCATGAAAAAGACACCCATATCGAAAAAGTTGATAATTTATTGCAGCCACTATCTTAGATTTAAATTTTGACAGTACTATCGGTTTCAACACCCTCGAAAACCACGAAAACGACACCCATGAGGAAAAAGTTGATAATTTCTTGCAGCCGCCATCTTGGATTTACATTTTGACAATACTATCGGTTTCAACAGCCTTGAAAACCATGAAATCGACACCCATGACGAAAAATTTAATAATTTTTTGCAGCCGCCATCTTGGATTTATATTTTGACAGTACTATCGGTTTCAACACCCTCGAAAACCATGAAAACGACACCCATGACGGAAAAGTTAACAATTTCTTGCAGCCGCCATCTTGGATTTACATTTTGACAGTACTATCGGTTTCAACACCCTCGAAAACCACGAAAACGACACCCATGACGAAAAAGTTGATAATTTCTTGCAGCCGCCATCTTGGATTTACATTTTGACAGTACTATCGGTTTCCACGCCCTCGAAAACCATGAAAACGACACCCATGACGAAAAATTTGATAATTTCTTGCAGCCGCCATCTTGGATTTATATTTTGACAGTACCATCGGTTTCAACGCCCTCGAAAACCATGAAAACGACACCCATGACGAAAAAGTTGATAATTTCTAGCAGCCGCCATCTTGGATTTATATTTTGACAGTACCATCGGTTTCAACACCCTCGAAAACCATGAAAACGACACCCATGACGAAAAAGTTGATAATTTCTTGCAGCCGCCATCTTGGATTTATATTTTGACAGTACCATCGGTTTCAACACCCTCGAAAACCATGAAAACGACACCCATGATGAAAAAGTTGATAATTTCTTGCAGCCGCCATCTTGGATTTACATTTTGACAGTACCATGGGTTTCCACGCCCTCGAAAACCATGAAAACGACACCCATGACGGAAAATTTGATAATTTCTTGCAGCCGCCATCTTGGATTTACATTTTGACAGTACTATCGGTTTCAACACCCTCGAAAACCATGAAAACGACACCCATGACGAAAAATTTGATAATTTCTTGCAGCCGCCATCTTGGATTTATATTTTGACAGTACCATCGGTTTCAACACCCTCGAATACCATGAAAACGACACCCATGACGAAAAAGTTGATAATTTCTTGCAGCCGCCATCTTGGATTTATATTTTTACAGTAAAAGTGTCGGTACAATTTTTCGTGAGAATTTTTTCCGTCTAGCCCCCTTTCACAACGCGCGATAAGGGATAGCTGTCTACTCTCCATCCGTCTTACGCTTTTTCGATCAGGGTCACGTGTCCTGACGCGAGTTTAAGATTTTATACCCATTACAGAAAAAGTGCTCAACGCCGCTAAAGAAGTTTTCACTTCAAAAATATATGATGTACATTACTATAAAAACTGTCAACGAAAATTGGTTTGAACGAAATCTAGTAAGTAGTTTTTTTTTAATGCGTCATAAATAGAAAAAAATACACTATTATTAAAACATCGATCAAAGTTACAACACATAACAAGAACTTTTATATTATGTTACTTGCTGCTACGGAACCCTTCATGGGCGAGTCCGACTCGCACTTGGCCGGTTTTTTAACATTGAAGTCGGTTGTATTTTTTTTTTGTAAAAAGTTTTTTATTTTACACTTTTTAGTTATGGTACCACCACTAAAAAGTACCTCAGACCAACTTAAATAACTAGCCACAGTGCATCTCATAAAGATTCTAATAATCCCCCAAACACGGTTAGATTACATTAATTTAATTTTTTTCCTTCTGGCTTCATTATTAGATCAGTTCGATACACCCCCCCCCCCCCCTTTTCTGACAGTCAATCATCGACAAGACGTATAAACAAAGCAACTTTACTTGTAACCACAGTTCTGCTGTGATTCTATAAGGAGTTCTGTTCCATATCTTCGAAGTTTATGATCAGATCATAACAATATTCTATGGGACCAACTTGGAAGCATAACCTTTCAATCAAAAAAATAATTTTCAAAATCGGTCCACAATTGACCGAGATATCGGTGAACATACATAAAAAAAAAATTAAAAAAAAACATACATTCAGCCGACTGCCGAACATAGAACCTGCTCCTTTTCGAAGTCGGTTAAAAATAGCATTCGATTTCGAAATAAGTATGTACATAGGTACCTACCTAAAAACAAAAGAATAAAAATCCTGTTAATCGCAGGCTAACATATATCTACCTATAAAAATATCAATATATACTTAATCAATCCCATTTATAATCAAATAAAGATTTATATTTTACTTACCTACTTAAGTGCCACTGAACAATAATTAACTCACCAACCACATCACAAACAAACAGGTTTTTTCCCATTGAATTATTCGGGCGAAATATTCGGCGGAAACATTCGGAAACATTCGATTGCGGGGTACGAATCTTTCTCGCGGGGGGGAAAACTTCTCCGGGGAGCATATCCCCTCTTACCGCACCCCGCACCGCCATCGCCTGCACGCACGACTCGTGGCAGTCGGGCCCGCGCGCGCGTTGCGGCGCCAGCGTACAAAGTACTCTGTGGCCAGCGCGGCAGCAGCGGCGGCGGCGATCGACGATCGATGCAAAATACGGTTTTTCAGCAAAATAAAAATAAAAATCTTAATTAAATTCATTTTGAATAATTCCGATTTAAAGAAACTTTCCCAGAAGTATTCCGGAATTATTCCGAATTTTTCAGAAGTTTTGCAACTATAGTCTTTCTATTGTGTCCCTAATTACGTTTTTCAAAAGGTTAAAACAGAATGCAATGCTGTATCTACTTCAATACGGGCCTGACCTCGTACTGCACTTGTTCAAAAAAGATTTTAGTTTCTTAAATACTACGGGGTCTAATAAGCCCCTTGCCGCCATATTGATATTTTTTAAACGAGGTTTTAAATAGAAATAATTTGTGTATCTGGCAACGTGTTTTGTCCTTTTCCTGGAATCTGTCAAGCCGTGAGGTGATTTTTTAGTAAAAGGCTGACACTCCTTCTTACTCCCACTTAGACCTGGAAAATTTAATTTCTCACCTCAAAAAAAAAATGGTCTAGTCGTGTGCAAATTATCACGTGGGCAGCCGGCGTTATAAATGCATTTAATTACGAGAGACGGCATTAGTCCCAGCAGTGGGAACATAATAAGGTTGATTGTGCTTATGCTATTATTTGAATTAATGATCCAACATAAGCTAGAGAGGGCGCAAGAGGGGTGTAAGAGACGCCATTTTGTGTTCTCCGCTATAGCAAGCATGGCGATTGATCTAAGGGTGAAAATATAACACAAGGGGGAGTGAAGACACTACGTAATAAATCATTAAACGCCACCCCTGAGGAAAGTATACGATACCAGCCCTATAATATAATTCTTCACCCTCCTGCCCTTACTATCAATTTATTTGGGGTCTTCGAATACCTAGTATACGTCTTTATATGTCGTCATTTTACTTTTTGTAGTCACGTTTTTTTTTTTAATATTTTTGTTGTATTCATTTGATTCAAGAGATCAAAGTGCACATGCATTGCAAATGAAAGAAATTAAGTTTACCGACATAGCTCGATGAATCGCCAAATATAAGTGGCAGTGGGCAGAGCGCATTGCACGTAGAAAAGATGGCCAATGGGGACGAAAGGTTCTGGGTTGGCGACCGCGTATCGGAAGACGCAGCGTTGAAAAGCCCCCCACAAGGTGGACCAACGACCTGGTGAGGGTCGCGGTCCGGAGGATGCGAGACGCACAGGATCGGTCGTTGTGAAAATGTTTCGTTGTTAAATCATTTTCATAATGTTCCAGATATCTGGGGTTTGTCTCTGTGGCTGCCATCGTTGATGAATTTGGTTCTTCAAGTCGCCTATATGGGACTGGAGTCTGCTGGTGCTTCAGTTATAAACACTTTGCTTGGTTTTTATTTCTGTTTTACCTTTTCTTTTCCACTGCTAGGGTAAGGAGTCTCCCAACTTTTTCCAGGTTTTTTTTTTTTATCTGTTATAAACTAGTACTTGACTGCGATCCCGCCTGATGGTAAGCAGTGATGCAATCGTTGATGGTGAGGCGCACTAGTTTATTAAGAGCCTATTCACTCTAGCCTTGAAGACACCCAAATTATAATTAGACGGGAAGACCGCAGCAGGCAAACTGTTCCAGTCCTTTGATGTACGCGGTATAAATGACGAGGCGAAACGCTCAGTCCAGACCGTAGGTGTTTCAACAACGTTAGGGTGGATACTTGCCGTGCGTCGGCCTGTCCGATGGTAGAATTGAGATGGCGGAATCAAGTCATGCAATTCCTGCGCACACTCTCCAAAATGCAATCTGTAAAACACCGAAAGGCTGGCTACCCTACGCCTGTGCTCAAGGCTTTGAAGATTGGACTTGACTAAATATGGATCGCCAATCAGCCTCTTCGCACGCCTTTCCATAGAGTCCAAAGCTGCCAGGTGGCACTTTGCAGCACCAGCCCATATGTGGCTGCAGTACTCCACACACGATCGGACCTGTGCTTTGTAAAAGCTGTCCCGGTGTGAAGTACCGCCGGACTTTTGCAAGAACGCCTAGTTTCCTAGCAGCTACTTTGGCTTTGGACTCAATGAACCGCCCAAAATTGAGGTCGGAGGAAATTTCGACACCCAAGAGCTGAAGGCGGTCGGTACAATCCAATGATACATTCTGAAAAGTAGGAGCTGAGGTGAATGGGCTCCTTTTGGCGGTGAACAGACACGCCTGCGTTTTGGTGGCGTTGAATCCCACCAGATTGGTTTCGCCCCACTTGGAGACTGCCTGAAGTGAGATATTCGTACGCTCTACCATAGCCTCTCGTTCAGACCGGATTTGCTCTTTACTAGCCCGAGCACCTGGCAGGTATCTCTCCACAACTGTGCTATCATCTGCATACCCATAGATACCGGGCATCAGCAGATCATTAATATGCAGCAGAAAAAGAGTTGCAGAGAGAACTGACCCCTGAGGAACTCCGGCGTTAGTCGTCATGGGCTCTGATGAGAATCCATCGACAACAACTCGAAGAGACCGTTCTCTCAGGAAGTCTTTTACCCAGTTAATCAGACCAGGGGAGATGCCGTATGCTGGAAGCTTACTCAAGAGGCTAGCATGCCATACCCTGTCGAAGGCCTTCGAGACGTCTAAAGAGACAGCAATTGCTTCCCCATTCTTCTCGAGGGCCTCGCCCCACAAGTGGGTGGCATACACTAGAAGGTCCCCAGTAGATCGATTTCGGCGAAACCCGTACTGTCGGTCACTGAGGAGATCGTTACCTTCTAGGTATGCCATGAGGCGCGAGTTCAATACACGCTCCATAATCTTACAGAGTATGGAGGTTACCGAAATCGGCCGATAGTTGGCAGGATCGGCACGACTGCCCTTTTTGGGCACGGGTTGCACGTTGGCAAGCTTCCAGGACTTGGGCACTATTCCAGTCCTAAACGAGAGGCGATACAAGCGTGTCAATACAGGAGACAACTCGGGCGCACAAGCCTTGAGAACAATCGCTGGTATACCATCGGGTCCACTAGCTTTATTCACGTCTAGACGACACAGTGCTCTCAGAACTTCTTTGTTCCTTATGCGAACCTCGGGCATCGAAGTGTCGCAATGAGGTAGAGTCGGTGGAGTAGCACTGCCAGTATCTAGACGAGAATTATGGGCGAAAAGAGATGCAAAGAGACCTGCTTTCTCTCTCGCCGTATGAGCCAGTGTTCCGTCAGGTTTAACCAGCGGAGGCAATGTGGGCCGACAGAAGTTCGCTTCGACCGATTCGGCAAGGGACCAGAATGCTCTGCTACCGGATGGCTGTGCAGAAAGCTTTGTGCCAATATGGGCAATGCGGTCAAAGCGAGCCTTCTTTAGTGCCTTTTTGTAGGACTTGGCAGCACGGTTAAAGGCTCTCTTCGTTGAGCTCAGATCCGGAGATTTGCGGTCACGAGCGTCAACCCAGGCTAGAAACGCCGAATGCTTACGCCCTTCAGCTTGAACGCAATCAGCGTTGAACCATGAGTGAGCTGAGCTTCCGATGGGTACGTCACTATAAGGAATGAAATACTCCATAGCTTGACGTATCACATCGGTTACAGCATCCGCACAGTTCGACGGATTTTCAGAAGAGAAGCAGACCTGCTGCCAAGGATAAGACGCAAAGAAGTGCCGCATCTCATCCCAATCTGCCGACCTGTATCGCCACATTCGCCGTTCGCCACGTAAGTCGCGGTCAGGTGGGGAGAAGGACGATACAGACTTCACCAGACAGTGATCTGAAGTTCCAAGTGGTGAAGAAACTGTTACGATACATCTATCTGGGTCGGTCGTCAGCAGAAGGTCCAGACAGTTGGCAGTATGACCAGCTACATCAGGCACCCTAGTCGCTTGCTTCACCAGCTGGGACAGGCCCATCGATACCGCATAGTTTCGCGCTTCTCTCCCAGCATGGTCGGTCCTCTGGTACGGGAAAAGCCAGTCTTGGTGACAGGCATTAAAGTCCCCCAGAGCGACGAGCTGCGCATCAGGGTGCCGATGCAGAGCCTTATCGGCGGCCTCACTGAGGTGGTCAAACATTCGAGTTGTCTCCTGATCACCGCTGTGCGATCGGTAGACACAGGCATAGACAATTTTGTCCATGCCAGTGTCCACCAACAGCCATAGCGTGGAAAGTGTTGTGTCCTCAAGGTGACGGAGACGCTGACAGCAGATGTCATTACGGACGTACACACAGACCCCGGCGCGCTGCAGGAAATGATGCTCCAATGAGTATCCCGGGTGGTTGAGGTACGCCGCATCTGACGGACATCTAATCTGCGTCTCCGTCAAGAAAAGCAAGTGTGGCTTGTCAGTCTCTAGATGGTGGTGGACCGCATCGAGATTGGAGTGCAGTCCTCTAATGTTTGAGAGGTGCACTTTGAATGAGAGGACGTGCATCCGCTGTTGATACTTGCTTCTCTTTTTACCTTTCATTGTTTAAATGTTTAAATTAGAGTGAATAGGAAAGGTGGAAGATGGCAGTTGAGCGAGGTGTTGCGATGTTAACCCCGACAACACATCCAGAGTTGCCGCGCCAATGGAGGGTTGATCTGAAGACTGCGGGGACGCCCGAACCCCCCCAGGGATCGCCATCGGGTCCTCTCACCCGGTCGCCAACCGGCACGATGGGGCCACCCCGGGATTTTTCGCAGATGGCGGGGCAGCCTTTCGTGTGTGGCTGGCACACTACTTGGGCCCCCAACTATCTACGGTCGGCCAGCGGAGCACCGTGCTTCGGATCCCGCTACCCTCCACGATCAAACCTCCGACGCAACATCAGCTGGTATATCATACCCGGTATACATCGCAACACAACTGCTCAGACCCAAATTCCACCGTACGGCTTCACCAGACATCACGCCGGAACACGACGGATCGCTTGGCGGCATGGCTTTGTCTGGTGGGTGGTAACTTTAAAGCCGGCAGCCGATGCTATGGCCTACCACCGCGTTACTGCTCGTTTAGCACTACCCAGGGGACACGTGTAGGGTGGTCAGAAGTAAATCCTACGGACGCGAGCAGCTCATCCCCCAAATATGTAGGTATTCTGTTTTCAAGCTACCTCGAACCAGCCTTTTTTTATAAAGTGGAAAATCATTCCATGTCTTTTTCCGCTCTAGGGCGGGGCGGGTGTTAGCTATTACTGATCAAAACTACTTCCTATGCTCCTTCTTTTTCTCGGCGTTCCAGGGGTTTCCCTTTCCTTCGACCCCAGTCGGCTCTGATTGGGCCCTACATTATTACTAACATCTCTTGGAGGCGCGTCGAACACTACACGCTGTTGACGACTTGGGCTTTGTCTGGACGGTTGCTCGTCGTCCAGCCCCCTAGCCAAGCTACGACCATTTCGTTTTGATACTCTTGAGCAGGCCATGCCTCAGATTCCTTTGTTCTGACGTCATCTTCACGCTCACGTGGTCAGAACAAAGAAAGCGGAGGCTACTCGAGGCATTCGACGCAAGTGAATCAAAACGAAACGGTCGTAACTTGGCTGATGACTAAATAGAAAAAGGTTTTTTTTTTATAGCCTTCACCATTAACTTAGCTGATGGTAAGCGACAATACAGTACACTTACCTAGAATTAACTCTCTAAAAATCTATTCACTCTTGACTTAAAGAATAGAATAGAATTTATTTCATTTCGGACACGAAAAAATCCATACAGTAAACTTATTATTTAGTGTACCCTTTGCACAAGAAATTTTACATCAGAAAGCTATAGCTCTCCGCTGCAGTTCTTAGGATGCTGTTGCGACTGTCTCTCACTCTCCTGAGTAGCGAAGCACTTTTCTTGCGAACAATCACATGGGTCGGTACGATCCTGCGCAGAAAACCGGCAGGGAATGCCATTCCTTAGCTGTACGTAAAATGAATGTCTTCCTAAAATATTTTGTAAGTACTTATTACTTGGTTGTGCTTTTTCAGGGTCTTGGAGGAACAGCTTCGACAGCACTTGTCATCTGAAAACCGCAATGAACTCAGTGTTCCACTCTTCTCTTCTGTACTCGACGATTTGGGCGTTCGAGGGTGTACCAGGCTCTACACTGCAACCGCCATGTTCTTCAATAAAATATATAACTAAGGTTCTATAGGTCAGTATCAGGGATCCATTTCTTTATAATTCTTGACCTTGAAGACCTCCCGATTGTTTAATTTGACATCCCATCGTATTTGGGGTCGGTGCAAAACGTTTTTTTCTTCTATTCTGTCCTGTCACTCGTCTTGTTATCACTAACTTCCCTTTCTTTCATATCGCTCTTCACACAATCCATCTATCTTTTCTTTGGCCTCCATTTCCTTCTCCACCCATCCACATGTATACTCATAACTCTTTTAGGAACATGCATCATACATGTAAAAAGTTTGAAGGCGAGGCAATACCCACGCTCAAGTACCCTGTAAGAAGTGCCCTGGGCGTCAGGAGTAGTAGGCTATCATAAGCACGGGCTTGCGGACATCAAGCTATCGGTAAATAGGACCACGCCTGGGTCGACAGCTTGTAGTGTTCCATGCGTGCCTCAAAGAGCTTTCAGCATAATTAATGAGGCTCTCTAGGGCCGATGCCTACTAAGGCTACAGGATTGTTCGAAATAGTTGTCACGTCCCTGATCGTGAAGGGTAACCAAAGCAACGCTGTCCGACCATCCGGTAGCCCTCCGGACCGAGCCTAAGTCGTCGACGGCGCTTAGTGCTCCACGCACGTCACAAGATTTTAGCAAACCGTAAGGGCCCAACAGGGTCGAAACCTGCTGGGGCCATGGGTTCGCTTCTGAAAGGAAAACCCGGCCCCAGAATGCAAGGCAACGAAGAAACATAGGAGTGGATTTTAGTTTTCAAGAAGGAACGGGGTGGGTTTTTTAGTAGGAAGCTTTCCACCGATAAGTTTTCCGAAAAAAAATTAAGTTTAAGTATTAACACCACTTCTTTCTTTTTCAGGTCCTTCTTTGACGAGCGCCGTCACACATGGGGTGTAAGTGGCTCTACCACCACCTGCAGAACAAAAGTCAATCTCACCTGCTCACGGTGCACCCTGCTGGAGATACCAACGAGGCTCTGACGAACCCTGGTCTCCTCAACTCAACTGATGAGGAGACCAGGGTGGCAGAAGTTCTGCTAAATCTAGTAAAAATTCATATTACAATGTGATTGAATTTGTTAAGTATAGTAAGCTAAGATTTTGAATTCTTGTAGAAAAACAATGATATGTGTATTCAACATTTTTGATTTTTGTAACATTTAAAATTACGATAGAATTAGTTAAATATAAGTTAGGTTAAGGCAACTAGCTTTTCATTTATTCTTACTATTTTTCCTCAATTTCATCATTGTCTGTGTCGGTCCGGACTACCTAAGTGTTTTGCCTCGTCGTTTACGGCGTGTTCACGACTTCAGTCTTAACGGCAAGCGGGGCGACTTCGGTAAGCGGGCGTGAAGTGCTATGAGCGGTAAACATTTTCATACTTTTGTTCTTCGCTCGCCGCTCCGCGCTTAGTTACCGCTCACAGTGGCAAGGTCGTACATCTAAGAACTGGAACAATTTGCCTGCTGCGGTCTTCCCGTCCGATTATAATTTACGTGTCTTCAAGGCTAGAGTGAATAAGCTCTTAATAAACCAGTGCGCCCACCATCAACGATTGCATCACTGCTTACCATCAGGTGGGATCGCAATCAAGCACAGGATTATATCATTCAAAAAATCTCGGCTTCCAATCTTATCAGATACAGCTGAAGAGTATATGGAGCGACTGCCTATCAGACCTCCGGAACCCAGCAATTAGGTAACACTATACTCCTTATGCAATCGAATCAGGAATGAAGATATCTACAGGAGAACCGCCAAACTTAAGTGGCAATGGCTAGGACACATTCCTCGCAGAACAGATGGTTGATGGCTGATGCGGTCGGCCTCCTCCTTTGCTAGTATTACTGCTTCGCAGAAGGAGGCGACCGCCTGCCACTCCTCCTCGCTCCGGACCATGGCCTGTACCAAGGCCCGGCGATCGCCCCCTCAAGGATAATATATGGGCTTAGAACTCACGAAGCGGTTTTCATCCGCGGATGCCACGGTTGCGGCACAATATAGATAGATACAGAAGTCAATCTACATACAAAGCGCGCTCGAGCAACGCACACATAGACACCGCTCACGGACACGATAATCTCGGTCGCGTCTTGGCTCACTCGTCGAACGGTTCCGGCTCAAACGCTCATTTGTGTGTATCCACTAGGGAAAGCAAATCGGTTAACCCGAAAACCGAAAAACCGGTTTTTCGGCATATTTTTCATGATTAGAAAAACCGGTTTTTTTTTCAAGTAACCGGTTTTTAGATTTTTTTTATTACTTTCAAATGACACTATTTTTTAGTAAACATTGTTTTAAAACGCTGTTGAGGCTTGATATCAGTCGTAGGTTTGTTTATTAATATTTATGTACCATAGTAGCGATGGGCGACTCGAGTTATCTAACTCGAGTAACTCGAGTCAGAACGTAAGCGAGTCAGCCCGAGTTAAAATATCTGCAAACCGAGTTGACCCGGAGATCGCGCGCGGCGGGCGGTGCGGTGGGGTGGGTTGGCAGCCCGTGGCTAGCCCGCGAGCCGCGAGGCACGAACGACTCCGAGCGAGCCCGAATCAACCCGACGACCGAACGTCCGAGCCGCGAGTGAAAGAGATAGTTCTCGTTCTTGGTTTCATAACAGACGATTAGTTAGACAGTATGAGAACGATGTGTGAGTTTTGACATGAAAGCCAGCTCGCTTTTTTGTTGTGTTTACGTTTTTGTTATTGTTTCTTCGTTCGTTGTTTATTGTTTTGTTGTCATTTCATTAGTTTGTATTACAGTTATGTTTATAGAGTTACCTATAAGGTATTTTTTTTAACTTAAAACTGGTATTCATTCAGAAGCCATTAGATTTATTTTAGTTTCTTATTATTTACAAGGTGAAAATGTTACCATTCTTATGCGCTACATAAATAGTTCGTTTTGTGATGTGATGTTTGTAAACGCTAATAATAAACGTCTGATTTTTGAACGATCTCAATTTTATTTAACCATACCATTACCATTGAATTGACTCGACGCCATGCAGCCCGCGGCCCGCCGAACCCGACCCGGCGAACCGTTAACGTAGCAAACTAGCAACCCGCGGAACGATGCACCGAGTTTACTGACTCGGACGGCCAACGCGGCGACGCGGTAGACTGAATCGAGTCAACTCGAGTTGCAACTCGAGTTGGTAAGCGAGTCAACTCGAGTTACTCGAGTTACCAAAAAGTCAACTCGGCCCATCGCTATACCATAGTGATAGCTACACCAATTGTACAGTTCTTCTGTTTACGATCATTAAAAATCCAGGCCGACCGCGTGTTGTAAGAACAGCTCAATGACCTCAGTAGAGCTTCCGAAAGAGTGGGTCTTAAAATGAACATGGACAAAACTAAAGTCATGATAAACAACCATGTAACACCCACTCCTACCAAGATCGGAGACTCTATACTCGAAGTTGTGAACGGTTACGTCTACATCGGACAGACAATCCAGTTGGGTAGATCTAATCTCCGTCGAATCCGACTCGGCTGGGCAGCGTTCGGGAAGCTGCGCGGTATCTTCTCGTCCAATATACCACAGTGTCTCAAGACGAAAGTCTATAACCAGTGCGTGTTGCCAGTGATGACATATGGTGCCAAAACGTGGTCGCTCACAATGGGCCTCATCAGAAGGCTTAAAATCACCCAAAGAGCAGTGGAAAGGGCTATGCTCGGAGTTTCCTTGCGTGATCGAATCAGAAATGAAGATATCCGCAGGAGAACCAAGGTTGCACATAGCACAAAGAATCGCCAAACTCAAGTGGCAATGGGCAGGGCACATTGCTCGCAGTGTTCTGCGAGCAATGTGCCCTGCCCATCTGCCCATCTGTTGATGGTCGTTGGGGCCGAAAGGTTCTGGAGTGGCGATCGCGTACCGGAAGACGCAGCGCGCAAGGCCTCCTACAAGATAGACCGATGACCTGGTGAAGGTTGCGGAAATCGGGACGCACAGGATCGATCATTGTGGCGACACTTGGGGGAGGCCTATTTCCAACAGTGCACGTCTATCGGCTGAAATGATGATGATGTGTAAGCTTCTAACTCCAAAGAACACTCTCAACAGGTTATCAGAGTTCTGAATGATCATCATGCGGCATCAGTAATGGTTTGGTGAGGGTATCACGGAATGGCCAAGGTTCATTTTCGTGAAAATGGGCTACTCTAATTTCAGCTAAAGAGTATCAAGATACTATCCTAAACGCCATAGCAAAGCCCCTTAAAGCCTCTCTCTATTTGATAATATACTAGGGGTTTTTTAGCAAGACTCAGTTTCCAGTCACAAGGCACGCACTACCCAGGCTTGCCTTGCAGCGAGTGTTTCGGGCTTCATTAACCTTTCGAATGTCTTAAGTTACACAGTCCGACATAAGGTAATTGTCTTTCTATTGTGTCTCTAATTACGACATTCAAAGAGTTAAGGCTGATGATTGACCTTTGGCTAGTCCAGACCTCAACCCGTGAACTACAAATTGAAATCTATATTAGAGAGCATGGGCTGCATGTAACAATAATTCAAAATCCTTAAAAATTCTTTACGATCAGCAGTGGACAACTTTCTAATGATCACCGTGCCTAAACAGATGACGCTTGGCCTGAATGCTTAAAAACCTGTGATAAGGCTAATCTACATTTATACTAATACTCGTATAATAAAGAGGTAAAGCTTGTTTTTTTTTGTTTATATGTTTTTTTGTTTGTAGGAGGTAACCTCTAGAAGTACTGGTCCGATTGCTAAAATTTTTTCACCGATAGAAACCTGCTTTGTTCCTGAGTGACATAGGCTATATTTTATGTACGCGGGCGAAGCCTCATACTAAAGCTAGTGGTGAATATTTTGAGTTGAAGTATATATTAACTTCTAGCTTAGATTCTCTATGTATGACATCATTCTGAGACATTCGTTTTTATGAAGATGAGATTTTTTTATTTTTAACAGGATTCATATTAGGTATACAATATATTTTTTAATAGATAAGTTTCAAGATAAGTTTAAAAATATTTATTTAGAATTTCACAAGCAAAAAAAAATTAAAATTTTCACTTAAAAATAAATTTCAAAAAAACTAATTTTAAAACCGGTTACCCGGTTAACCGGTTTTTTTTTAGGAAAACCGAAAAAAAAACCTGTTTGTAATTTTGGCGGTTTTTGCATTCCCTAGTATCCACCGAGCGTAGGTATAAAAAGTGAAGTACATACATGAGATTGTCTTCTGTACCTATCTATTTTGTGGTTGCGGGCCCGCAGCTTCCATAGAATTTTGATATTTATGTAAAAAATTAAAGCACATTTCGGCTGCAGTGTGCGCGGTTGTTCGCGGCTCCCGCTGTACCGGCAGGCAACTTGTAGAATCTTATATTTTATTATTTAACAAATAGGGCTTCTTTTAAGGTTCCGTACCTCAAAAGGACAAAAACGGAACCTTTATAGGATCACTTTGTTGTCCATCCGTCTGTTAGTCTTTCGTCTGTCAAGACCCTATATCTCAAGAACGCGTGGAGGTATCGAGTTGAAATTAAAACCATATACTCAGATCTGCGCTCGCTTGAATCTGTGAAAAAATCAAACTTATAAGTTAACGAATAAAAAAGATAGCGCCGTTAATGTCGCAAAAAACGTTTATTTTGATACTCTCAAAGATCGAAATTCATAGAGTACTTCCCGTTGACCCAGAATCCTGAATTTGGCACAAAGTGAGATCTTATAGCACAAGTATAGGAAAAAATCTGAAAACAGTGAATTTGTTGTAACTACGTCACAAAAAAAAAAAACTAATTCGGAAAAATCTTCGAGACTCCATTCGGGGAATGTAGTTTGCACGGAACCCTCGGTGCGCGAGTACAACTCGCACTTGCCTAGTTTTTTTAATTCTTCAGTGAATTAAGTACAATGGAACAGCACACACACCATAAACGAGCTCAACTGATCATTTTACCGGCCGTTGTGCAACCGCATGTCTTGAGATAGTCGTCTACCATGTTTGCGGGCGAAAATCGCCACCACAGTAGTGCGTAACCTCGCAAATCTGCGGTCTCTTGAGTGTAGAAATAAAACAACTGCCCCCTAGCCAAGTAACAACCATTTCTTTTCTATTCTGTTGTGTCGAACGCCTCGAGTTGGCCACACCTCCTCGCTTTGTTGAGATGACGTCTGATGAATAGAAAAAAAACCGGCCAAGTGCGAGTCGGACTCGCCCATGGATGGTTCCGTAGCAGCAATTAATATAATATAAAAGTTCTTATAGTTCGTTGTAACTTTGATCGATGTTTTAATAATGTGTATTTTTTTTAGGTATTAAAAAAAAACTAGTAACTAGATCTCGTTCAAACCAATTTTCGTTGGTAGTTTTCATGGTAATGTACATCATATATTTTTTTTAGTTTTATCATTCTTGTGGGACACACATTTTACCACTTTCGAAGTGTCTCTCGCGTAAACTATTCAGTTTAGAAAAAAATGATATTAGAAACCTCAATATCATTTTTAAAGACCTATCCATAGATACCCCACACGTAAGGGTTTGATGAAAAAAAAAATTTTTGAGTTTCAGTTCTAAGTATGGGGACCCCCAAAATTTATTGCTTTTTTTTCTATTTTTGTGTAAAAATCTTAAAGCGGTTCACAGAATACATCTACTTACTAAGTTTCAACAGTATAGCTCTTATAGTTTCGGAAAAAAGTGGCTGTGACATACGGACGGACAGACAGACAGACAGACATGACGAATCTATAAGGGTTCCGTTTTTTGCCATTTGGCTACGGAACCCTAAAAACGGTTGTAACTTGGCTAAGGGGCTGTTTCCTTCATCGCGGCGGGCGCAAATGAAAACGGCTTCGTGAGTTATGCTATGCAGGATTTGAATTTTAGTTCGTATGTGCCGTTATAGATGTCGCTACCAGTCTAACGCTTCCTATTGTTCCACCCAGGGTTGGTAGAGTCAATTGACGGTTTCTCACCAAAAAAGGTGATCTAGAGGATTTGAAAATAAAACAACACCCAGCCTACCCATTACTTTATTACTAATAAGATAATATTATAATGAAATTGTCGTGAATTGAATTAAATATCTCTTTAACCTAATTATTTTATTATAAGAATGAAAAACTTAACCTACGCTTACTTTGATAAAATTAAATTATTCAGCAAAACTTCACAGAAATTATCAACAATACATAATACTCAATATACCACATCTTTCATACTACGTAAGTGTATTGAAAAATGTCGTTTCATACACGTGCAAATTTGTCACTGCAGCACTCGGCTCTATAACACCCTCGCTTGCGGCTCGGGCGAATTCCACCTCGGTCGCAACGACAAACTTTCTCCACTAGTATCAAACTGTACTATTCATTTCTCAACTAACCCATCCCATCTGTGAAGTTGCTTAACACCAGGTTCTTACACACAAATTGCCGTTATGGACAAGACCTTCAAGCAAAAATTGACAATACCAACTGTGACCGTCAGCAACTCGATCTGTCTCCTCAAATGAGACAAGATCTTCGTTATTCTGGTCAAGTTGAAGGAGAATATCCAGGGGGAGTTCCACCTGAACTCTTCAAGCTGGCCAGTATTAGTTCCAGCAGTAGGTACTGGTGGAACCTGGACAACATGGCCAGCACCATTGGAGCCTGGAGGAAAACGCTGAACTAGGGTCTCAAAATGGTAAGAGGTTCTGCCATAACCAGAGCCTGTAGGCAAATGGTAGACTAAATAATAATGATGATGATGGTTGGTAGTGGTAGAGCCACCCTGGTTCTGATCACAAGTGGTTGCATTTAGCGACTGCTTTACCGAAGCTCTATCAACTAGGTCAGAGATCTTGGTAGTAAGATTAGAACCAGTTGGTGCATGGTCTACTGGATTTATGACCTGTTGGCAATTGTTGCAAGAGCCGCCTTGTGAATGATCGAGTAGGATCCCCTCAAGCTGGTCTGATGGTTCGGTAGAACCATTAGTTGTTGGTGAGATGATGGTAGGCTGCTGTGGATGTGATGTTTCTTGAGTGCAGATGTCGACAGCAGCTGGAATACTGCCGGAGGGAGCAGGACCTGGAAATTGAAGCAAGTTAGAAGTTATTGGTGCGGAATGGAATAAAGCCTACGTAAAATGGCCCATATGGAATAAGTTCCGACAAAAAACTCCAATAGATAGACAGATATTGTTGCATTTCTTCTGGACTGTAACTCCGACTGGAAAGATGTCTTTTTTTGGGTCAAGAAATGAACATCTATTGTTCCCAAAACGCCACTGAGTAACTTTTTGGGAACAATAAATGTTCATTTGTTTTGCGAGTATCCACCCTTATGTTGTTGAAACCTCTACGGTCCGGACTAAGCTTTTCGCCTCGTCTTTTATACCGCGTACATCGAAGGATTGGAACAATTTGCCTGCTGTGGTCTTCCCGTCCGATTATAATTTGGGTGTCTTCAAGGCTAGAGTGAGTGTAGGGCTCTTAATAAACTAGTGCGCCTCACCATCAACGATTGCATCACTACTTACTATCAGGTGGGATCGCAGTCAAGCACTAGTTTATATCAGATAAAAAATAATTATGCGTACAACGAAAGGAGTGGAATCTCAGCCGGAGTCTCTGTTTCCTGTTGGCTGCAACCTGGGGATCTTTAAGTCAAGAGTGAATAGGTTACTTCTAGGTAAGCGTGCTCCATCGTCGATCATATCATCGCTTTCCATCTATAGAGATGGTGGTGCCAGGACCACACACAACACCCGTCTGGTTGGAGGATCCTTCCTTTTCAACCAAGGTAAGTGGGGACAGGGTATAAACTAGGGAATGCAAAAACCGCCAAAATTACAAACCGGTTTTTTTTTCGGTTTTTCTAAAAAAAAACCGGTTAACCGGGTAACCGGTTTTAAAATTAGATTTTTTGAAATTTGTTTTTAAGTGAAAATTTTAATTTTTTTTGCTTGTAAAATTCTATTTAAATATTTTTAATCTTATTTTGGAACTTATCTATTAAAAAATATAAGGTGACTGGTAATTAGGGTACGTTACTTAAACACGTGATTGTGCTCATGATAACCAACAACTTTTACTATGGGAACAAACCTGAAATCGCGAAAAAAAATCAGCTGTTCAGTACATTTATGTTTGCCTAATGTACTGAAGAGCTGATATTTTTTTACCGATTTCGGCTTTGCTCCCATAATTAAAATTATTTGTTATCATGAGCACAATCACGTGTTTAAGTGTCGTACACTAATTGACAGTCACCCTATTGTATACCTAATATGAATCCTGTTAAAAATAAAAAAATCTCATCTTCATAAAAACGAATGTCTCAGAATGATGTCATACATAGAGAATCTAAGCTAGAAGTTAATATATACTTCTTATATAATTCTGATTTACTCAGATAGCCAGGCAGCTTTTAACGCCCTGAGCTCGAATACTTTAAATTCGAAACTGGTAAAAGTTGCGTTAACTAACTGAATGACCTGGGGCAAAGGAATAAAGTTATTCTGAGATGAGTACCAGGTCATTCTGGAAGCAATGGCAACGAAAAAGCCGATGAACTTGCAAGGACTGGGGCTCAAGGTCATCAGATAGGACCAGAACCCTTTTGTGGTATCTCAAAGAACCAGGCCATGCAGACCCTTAAGGGCAACCTATTTGGCGATTCAAAAAAGCACTGGTTGGTACAATCAGTACTGCTACACGCCAAATCTACTACTCACTACTCACAAAAACGAACTGCTGAGCTTCTTGAGCTTAGCAGGACGAACATCTGTGCGATAGCCCGCGCCTTAACCGGCCACTGCAAACTAAACAGGCACCAATTTCACATGAAACTGAGTGACACTGATGTTTGCCGGTGCTGTAATCAGGAGAGGGAGACGCCTAATCACCTTTTGTGTGAATGCGGGACCCTTATCCGCAAACGGACTGTCCATCTGGGCCGACACATTATTCGCCCGGAGGAGATTAATTAAGATTTTTTAAGGATTTTGAATTATTGTTACATGCAGCCCATGCTCTCTAATATAGATCTCAATTTGTAGTTCACGGGTTGAGGTTAAGGTTAGCCAAAGGTCAATCATCAGCCTTAATGAAGCCCGAAACACTCGCTGCAAGGCAAGCCTGGGTAGTGCGTGCCTTGTGACCGGAAGCTGAGTCTTGCTGAAAAACCCCAGTATGTTATCAAAAAGAGAGAGGCTTTAAGAGGCTTTGCTATGGCGTTTAGGATAGTATCTTGATACTCTTTAGCTGAAATTAGAGTAGCCCATTTTCACGAAAATGAACCTTGGTCATTCCGTGATACCCTCACCAAACCATTACTGATGCCGCATGATGATCATTCAGGACTCTGATAACCTGTTGAAAGTGTTCTTTGGAGTTAGAAGCTTACATCCGATAATTTTGCTTGTTGCAATATTCCTTGATTGTGAAAATTTTCTCATCGGTAGCAAAAATATCCCTGAGTTTTTCATCAGTGTAACGAACAAGCAAAGATTTTGATCTTTTCACTCTCTCTTCTATAAAAGCGATTCGTTTAAGCTGATGATGTTATGATGATTAACAACGGTGGATATTCTATCTGAGAATAAGAATTTTGGTGTCCTTACGAGATTTTAATTCTGGCCCTGACAGCATTCACTGCCTGTTCTCACAACACGCAGCCGGCCTGGATTTTTAATGATCGTAAATAGAATAACTGTACACAAGAAGGCACAAGAGACATGACCCACGTGACAGCAGAAGGTAATATAAGACATGCTAAATGCTAGACGAATTTGAACCTTCTGCAATTAGCATAAGATACATGATAATCAATTCGGAGCATAATAATTTAAACGAATATAACGAGAGGCAGGTAGTCAAATATTATAGATTACTGTTTACGTCAATTTGATCTTTAAGACGTAACGGTGGGTAAACTTATGAATACGTTTTGTCTCGTAATGCAGTTGTTAATTTCAACATTGTATCGTAAGTCGATTTAGTCTAATGGTCATAACAGTAGACTTATATTGACATGGTCGTAAGTTCAAATCCGTCATGCTTCTGTTGGCGATCGCTGTGCTGGCGAGGCTGAGGGTGATCGACAGACGGCGACGGCGTTGGAATGCTGAGTGACGTCACGGGATCGGCATGGCAGTTCAAGTGCTCGGGCTGCGGTACCCCGAGACCCGACAAAAAACATCGGTTAACCTCTTGACTTAAGCATGGGAACTGTAGCAAGACCCAGTGCTTCCATCAAATATTAAGATGTTATTTGTGCAGTGTTAAACTAACCTTTGTATAGAACAGTCATTGTAATTTGTACATGTTAATATAGTATTGTTCATGACCCAAGTCGTTTCACTATACAGTTGAACTATTAGCTTATATCAGAAGTGGCATAAGACACCCCACACACAGTTATAAGTCAATTAAAAATAAATCATTATCAATATCTAAAACGTATAAAATATCCATGCTGGTGGTCAAGATTTAGCAGCAGCAATACGGCGAGGAGTCAGCTCGTCGACAAAGGAAACAGGTATCACGTAAGGTTGATACCGCAAACTGTGAGTAAAAACTTGTATTTTATTGTTACACTAAAGTGTGTTACGATTAGATAGTGATTAGCCAATATGGTAATGGAAAGATGGCAAACCTAAGCCTTATTCCAGTTCTATATCCGTTGAAAAAATGTATTATCTAATAAAGACCGTTTAAACCGCTACAACAAATACATTTGCAGTTTGGTTTTTGTGTAACAAGATAAAGAAGTATTAGGTAGGTACAAGAAGAATATATTGTTCCCTTTAAGAGTACCTACACATTTTGAACGATTGTAAAATACAGAGACCGTTCATGTTTGAAAATTTAGAGAAGTATCTTTTGATTGAACTAGATATAATGACGATTATTAATTTAATAGCATTATTATAGCAATCTTTAAAGTAGTTTATTTAAATAAGTTGAATTGAAAAATTTATTAATATCTAATTGCATTATTATGAAACTTGCATTCAATTATTAAACTGAACTGAAGACTGCCTAATTAGTATTTGAATTGAAGAATTGTATTTAATTATTGAATATTACGTTTATTAATTGAAATGGGCAATTATACAAATAATCAAACGTGTTCACTCAAAGTAAAATTTTAATGGAGTGAGCCCTGGCACCCATAACACAAGTTTATGCTTGGGTGTCGTTAATCTGTGTTAGATTGCAGCTTTATTGGAAACAATATCTCTTCGTGTAAAAACTGTGGATAATAAAAACAATATTATTATTTATTATAGTTATCGATTAGTAGAGTATACGTACTAATCGTAACACTACTGTTGGCGCAAAATTTTGTTGAAATGTTTGTTTGATTAGAATAGACTTTATGCATTTTCAATTGATCGAAAACCTACAAGTGGTCTATTTATAGAATCAGGTCAGGCCGAAGCAAGCAAAAATGGTTTTAACGTATAATAATGTTGACGTTGGTGGCAAAGTTTATAAATAAACATTCTGTGGTCGCCGATGGATGATCCCAAAGAAATGCATTTGGGAAAATAAAGGTTCCCACGACGATCAGACGAAAACTCTTGTTGATGCAATAGCAATATTCATAAAAAAGATAAATGGTCACATGTTAAAAACTAAGTAGATTTAAAGTTAATGATAAATATATAAATCATTACCTACCACTACGAGAGAACGTAAAGCAATTGGTTAAGTTCTTGGTCTAAAAGTATTACATTATTTGGTACAAGAGTCTGATCATAATATCTTAAGTGAAAACTGAATTAAATATCAAGAGATGAAAAATAAAATAAAAACTCCTCCTCTAAATTGGTTAATAGAGGAAAAGTTGGTTCTTATTTATCATACGAGTACTTTTGCTTATAAGCAAAAGTTGGTTGTATTATCGTTTCTGTTGGAGACTTACTTATCCCATAGATGAAAAATCCTATCATATACATGAGTTATTGTATATTTGTTGACAGTTATAATAACATGAAACACCCTAGTATATTTATGTTGATGATTGGGAGATAATTTCACTTCAATCATATCTACCCGTGTTGGCGATAAACGTACTGTGAGATTTATTTATGCGTATATGCGAGTTAAAATAAAATGCTTTGAGTAATTCTAAATGTTACATTACATATGTCAAAGTTAAATATTATGTATTTGTTACACAATGGTATAATGTTATGATACTACATGGTGTCAGTTTCAGATTATCGTTTCCCTGTGTGTTGCCTATTTATACATAAGTATTAAAAAAATGCTGAGAGTTGGAGATCCTAATGGGGAACAAGTTTAGTAAGCTCAAGTGAGGTGTACGCACCCTTTGAGTTGAGTCCACCCTAAGCTCAAGTGAGGTGTGCGCACCCTTTGAGTTGAGGTTCCCGGTCAGACTTCATATGCTTAGTAGAGGCGTTCGCCCTTTGAGTGTATGAGGTTCCGGGGGAGACATGTTTCACTTAGTAGAGGCGTTCGCCCTTTGAGTGCAACTGGTCCCTGGACACCTATAGTCAGGAGGTTCCTGGTCAGACTTCATATGCTTAGTAGAGGCGTTCGCCTTTTGAGTGTATGAGGTTCCGGGGGGGACATGTTTCACTTAGTAGAGGCGTTCGCCCTTTGAGTGCAACTGGTCCCTGGACACCTATAGTCAGGAGGTTCCTGGTCAGACTTCATATGCTTAGTAGAGGCGTTCGCCCTTTGAGTGCAACTGGTCCCTGGACACCTATAGTCAGGAGGTTCCTGGTCAGACTTCATATGCTTAGTAGAGGCGTTCGCCCTTTGAGTGTATGAGGTTCCGGGGGGGACATGTTTCACTTAGTAGAGGCGTTCGCCCTTTGAGTGTATGAGGTTCCGGGGGGGACATGTTTCACTTAGTAGAGGCGTCCGCCCTTTGAGTGCAACTGGTCCCTGGACACCTATAGTCAGGAGGTTCCTGGTCAGACTTCATAGACTTAGTAGAGGCGTCCGCCCTTTGAGTGTATGAGGTTCCGGGGGGGACATGTTTCACTTAGTAGAGGCGTCCGCCCTTTGAGTGCAACTGGTCCCTGGACACCTATAGTCAGGAGGTTCCTGGTCAGACTTCATAGACTTAGTAGAGGCGTCCGCCCTTTGAGTGTATGAGGTTCCGGGGGGGACATGTTTCACTTAGTAGAGGCGTCCGCCCTTTGAGTGCAACTGGTCCCTGGACACCTATAGTCAGGAGGTTCTTGGTCAGACTTCATAGACTTAGTAGAGGCGTCCGCCCTTTGAGTGTATGAGGTTCCGCGGGGGACATGTTTCACTTAGTAGAGGCGTCCGCCCTTTGAGTGCAACTAGTCCCTGGACACCTACAGTCAGGAGGTTCCTGGTCAGACTTCATACAATTAGTAGAGGCTTATGCCCTTTGAGTGTGTGAGGTACCGGGGGGACTTGTTTCACTTAGTTGAGGCGTTCGCCCGTTGAGTGCAACTGGTCCCTGAATACCTACGATACCGATTATTTAATGCGTTTTAATCTACCCTCGAATATACACTGTTAAAATAATACGAATTAAAAGATGACAATTAAGATTCCTGAACACCCAACATGCAACCGAAGTAGATATATGCAGCAGGTAAACTAATAGGTGGTCAATAAATGTGTTTCAGCATGTTATCTGAACTCGTGGGGTACCTGGAGGGCCAGGCACCTTGCAGGACGGCCGTGTTGGCGATCGCTGTGCTGGCGAGGCTGAGGGTGATCGACAGACGGCGACGGCGTTGGAATGCTGAGTGACGTCACGGGATCGGCATGGCAGTTCAAGTGCTCGGGCTGCGGTACCCCGAGACCCGACAAAAAACATCGGTTAACCTCTTGACTTAAGCATGGGAACTGTAGCAAGACCCAGTGCTTCCATCAAATATTAAGATGTTATTTGTGCAGTGTTAAACTAACCTTTGTATAGAACAGTCATTGTAATTTGTACATGTTAATATAGTATTGTTCATGACCCAAGTCGTTTCACTATACAGTTGAACTATTAGCTTATACTTCTTTTAGTAGGTTTTTGTGTTTATAATATTGGATTATGATTTTTGAAATCAAATTATAATTTATAGTAAGTTAAATTAATAAATTTAAATTAACTATTCAAACATAAAAGCAACATGAATAAAAAATAAAAATGGTTAGGATAGGTAACGATTTATTCAGTATAAGTGATGTTTACAATTTACATAAAAAAATATTAACTCATCTAATAGACATAATTTGGATAATTATATATAAAGGTAAAACATATAAAATAAGTTACAATATTAAACTGCTTTTGATATGGTAGAATTATTTAAAATACAGTTTTGAGCATGAAAAAAAAACAGTTTATTTATTTCAATAGTGCTCAGGAAATACTAATTTTATTTTTAAAGAAGAGTTTAATGCAGTGAATCAACATGTTACATGATTAGAAATATATATTTCTATTTTATAACAATAGCATCACTACATTCACTGTCATACTTGCTCTAAATATTTTGACATTTTAATTAGTTTACAGGTTTTATATAGAATTTTAAGTTTTTTTGATTAAGAAAGAAACAAGGATCAGTGAATTTATTATATAAACACTTCCTAACAAATTAAGATTACTATGATTTATTTAAAACCAATACACTACACATAAGCACTGACAAGAAGGTGTTGTGGCTGCTTACAAGAAGTAAATAATTATCCATTGTTGCTTACACGCACTGATGACATTACATCACGTAATATTTATTACTGAATCGGCCACCAATTTCTACAAGTTAACCAGTTCCACAGAAGACATTCAACACAAGTTACCCAGAGTTATACCCGCCAGTTCTACGTGTAGGTATACGGCAGTATAATAACATGTTTTTTTTTATCAGATAGAAATCCAGATATTCTTGGGCAAAACGGACTTGACGGATGACCAGCAGTTATTTCAATTTTACGTCCTGACTTGTATTGTTTGTTATAGTTTTAAACCATAATCTGACTGTATTTCTCTGAAACAAAGAAACGAAACAGAAGTTACTTTATGTGTAAGTATTATTAAAAAGATGTTTGATTACGCACAGCGTAAAATGTGTAAGTTTAAAAAAGAAGTATAAATAAAATGGAAAAAAGACACTTACCTACGGCTATATTAAGACGCCTCCTATCAATCTCTCCGAAAACCAACATTCTCCTTACGTGAATAGATTATTTTATATTTTAGAATTAGGTATATAAAAATATTCTAAATAAAGACATTGTTTTACGCAATTTAGTAAGGCAACGTAAAAATTGTTTGCACGATGTCACTGCTATTGAGCGTCAACTGGTTTTTGCTTTATTTTCGGTTCATTTTTTATTCCTCTACCCTTAATCTAAGTAACATTTGAATACCAGTTTTATGATGAATACGCATATTTATCTTGACTACCCGCTTATTACAAGTCAGGCGAAATTATTCCAAATATGTTTGAAGAATATGTTTGTGGATTGTTACTTAAAATAATAAAAATATTGTAAATGGAAAGCAAAACAATATACAGGGTTTGAGAATTGATCTCGTGCTTTACTGCGTCAAAGTCTTTACACAGATCACTAAGCCATATTACCCTAATTAGGGCTACCAAAATAAGCTACTCGTATCAGCCTAGTAGTCAATACATTTTAAAATACCAATAATAAACTTTAAGTCTAAGTGAGTAAGAATCAAAATTGCGTAATAAGTAGTTATTTATACCATTACTATATCCCTTTATAAATGTTTATAAACGTGTTTGTTTGATTATAATATTAAAAATGTATTTTGACTTTGGACTATTTTGGACCATTTACTTACTTTATATGTATAATATATATATTAAATATAGTGAAATAATAAACATTTTATTTACTTGCAATATTTTGTTTCATTTCTATACAAACTGTCCATTTCTCGACTTTTGTCGTTAAATAAAAGTAAAAAAAGAAAACTAAAACACAAAAGATGGAAAACAAAAAGTTAGACGTTTAAAGTGAGATTTGAACTAACTTCACTTGCGTGTCAAATCGCTGTTATTACCACTGGGCTATATGGATTCTTATAGACGGTGTTGAAATTCAACGTTACGTGTAATGCTGGACGCAATATTATGGACCAAAATATTTACAAGCAGTTGATAAGACTCACGGAATTAGCTAAGTTAACTTCTGTCACTGACGTGCCATTTTCTTTTATCAATCTACCCTCACACTTGGATAGCAAGATTTATCGAAATGCTGCACAAAGAATTTTCATCTTTAATGGTAGCAAAATAATGATTTAAATAGCTTATCAAATTGGTGGGTTAGCCCACTTAGGGCACCGACTTTACAATTGGTGTAGCTACCACATGGTACAAAAATATTTATAAACAAACCTACGACTGATATCAAGCCTCAACAGCGTTTTAAAACAATGTTTGCTAAAAAATAGTGTCATTTGAGAGTAATAAAAAAAACTCGAAAAAACCGGTTACTTGAAAAAAAAAACCGGTTTTTTTAATCATTAAAAATATGCCGAAAAACCGGTTTTTCGGTTTTCGGGTTAACTGGTTTGCATTCCCTAGTATAAACCCTGTTCCGCATACTTCTAAATCCTCTTAAACAAAATCACAACCAGTTTAGAATTAACTAGCTTTTGCCCGAGCTTCGCCCACGTACCATCGAAGATACTTCCGCCTGACCACCGCTAAGATCATTCTTGCTTGCACTCGAAACAAAAACTTCAAGGGGTTTGGTTTGGCACCGCGCCACAGGATTCAAGCGAAAATTTGTTTAAGTGATCAGGCAGAAATGACTGCGATGGTATATAAAAAATATAGCTTATGTCACTCAGGAAAGCATCTTTCTAGCGATGAAATAATTTCAGCAATCGGACCTGTACTTCCAGAGATTACCAACTACAAACAAAAAAAATAAACTTTACCTCTTTATAATATCATCATCATCGTCGTCAGCCTTTTTAGGCCTTCTCTCTAGGAGAAAGAATGGGTCGTAATCCATCACTCGGGCCCAGTGCGGGTTGGTGAATGTGACATGTCTTCGAATTTTTGGTTCTAGGACATGCCGGTTTCCTCACGATGTTTTCTTTCACTGTTTTGAGAGCAGTGGTGAGAAATAAATTACACAAAGTAATGCACCTTGCATAGTTTGAACCTGCGACCTACAACTCGTAAGTCGAAGCCATTAGAAAAAAAAATTTTATTAAAAATTAAAAAAAAAAAGAATTATTATTATTACCACTCGGCCACCACTGCTTTATAATAGTAGTTTAAAAAATTGATATCTACCTTCGTCACCAGGATGTGGAGCATTGCCGTAAGGCTTCCGATCCTGGAGCCCTGGTGGTGGCTCGAAGAACCAGCTTGCCATGTTGATAGCTATTATGGACGAGCGGGTGGAACTGCTCGTCTTATTTAGACCTGAAACATGAGATTGATATTTCAGAAAGTTACCATTATATCCGCTAAAACAAGATTAGTTTTAGTAAATGAAACCCGAAGCACGTGTCAAAGCTTGTTATGTCAGCAAAAATACATAGTCACCGGGCCTGAGGGACTGAGGGGTTGATTTGTACTAGCACCAAGCTGTTTGCGGGCTCCAAATACCCACTATGACCTTTTTTTTTTTTTATGGTGGGAAAAAATCATGCAATGACATCCCCCGCTCTTGGGCGGAGCGGGAGATAGTGTCAGACTCTTACTGACTAAAAGACCCACCCCGTTCCTTCTAGCCTTCATACCGGGGCTCGAGCGCCCTTTCGGATAACTCTAGCCCCAGTAGGCTTCGACCCAGCTGGGTCCCTGCTGTTGCTGACAACTCCTTGAGGCGCGCAGGAACAGTGCGCGCCGTCGACGACTTGAGCTTGGTCCGGACAGTTACCGGACGGCCGGACAGCGAGCTACCCATTGCTCACTGTCCGCAAGCCCGCGCCTACGGTGGCCGGAAATCGGGATCAGAATCCCGGCGGCGGCGGCGGCGGCGGCGATAACGCCGTTGCCTGATGCGTTCGGCCTCCTCCTTTGCGAGCATTACTGCTTCGCAGAAGTCGGCGACCGCCTGCCACTCCTCCTCGCTCCGGACCATGGCCTCAACCAAGGCCCGGCGCGAGAGGTCTCCGCCACCGATCGCCCCCACGAGGGCACGGCGATGCTCCGTCCAAGCAGGGCACACCTCGACTGTGTGCTCCACCGTGTCCTCCGGGCATTCCGCACAGTGGCGACACCCGGGCGTCACTTCCGCACGAATCCGGTGCAGGAAACTCCCGAACGAACCATGTCCGGTGAGAACCTGCGTCATGCGGAAGGTAAGAACGCCGTGAGGTCTTTCCAGCCACGCCTCAAAGAGGGGACTTACCGCCATGATTGTGGCGTGCCCAGCACTGGGTTGCGATAGTCGCTGACGCCATTTCACCATGAGATCCCGCCGGAGCTCTGTCCGCCATGCCGTGACCTGTCGCGGCAGCGGACTTTCACCCCGGCGTTGCATCTCCACGCGCATATCGTGCATGTGTGCAAGGACTGTTGCCTCCAGATCCCACGGTGGTAGGCCAGCCAGAAGGCTCGCCGCTTCGCGGGAGACCGTGCAGTATCCCCGCACCATCCTTATCGCCATGACCCTCTGGCAGGCGTTCAGTACGGCCGCCGGTCGCTTTTTCAGCGACGGCGCCCACACCGGCGCCCCGTAGAGGGCCATGGACCGAACGATCCCCGCGTAGAGCCTCCGGCAGGAGGCGTCTGGACCCCCAAGGTTGGGCAGGAGCCGCTTGAGCGCAGCCCCAGCCCGGTTGAGTTTGGAAGCCAGACGTCGGAAATGCTCCACGAAATTCCACTGGCTGTCGAGGACGAGACCCAGGTACTTCATCGTCGACCCGACACCGATGTGAACTCCTCCTACCGTTAGCTGGGAATTCAATGGCGGCGCGTTCCGAGGGCGGCGACCGTGAAAACACATAGCCTCGGATTTGTGAAGCGCCACCTCGAGTCCCAACTCCTGGATCCTGTCAACGACCATCGCAACCCCGCGTGTCGCTAGAGCGACCGCCGCCTGGTACGACTCTCCCTGCGCTAGAACCAGCGTGTCGTCCGCGTAACAAACCACGCTGACCCCGTCAGGGAGGTCGCCGCGCAGCAAGTAGTCGTACCCGATGTTCCACAAGGGTGGCCCTAGTACCGACCCCTGCGGAACACCGCACGACATCTCTCGACGTTTCCAGTCTCCCTGGTGACCGGGGTAGACAATGTACCTGTCCGAAAGGTAAGCCTCGACCACTTGACAGAGGACCCACTATGACCTGCCGTAACCTGTGTTGAACTTAGTGTTGGTGGTGTCCAAATTGTGATCTTTTTGAATATTTTTGTGAAAAATAAATAACATGGTGTAAAAACTATTGGAAATTTGGAATCCATTCAGTTACTGATTCTGAACAAACTACATTCAAGTTTTGCATAAACTACAAAATAACGATGGATAGTTACTATTTTTCTAAGACATTGTACTATCCTACATTTTGATTTCTTTGAAAAATAAACTTGAAACTTGAATAATAAACACTATGATTAAAAGGATCCTTCCCGACCTATATGTCGTCAAACTGAGTATGGTGTAAAACACGGAACAGTAATAACAGTGGAAGAAGTAAGTAGGCGTGGCACTGTCGCCGCTAGTAAGAATCGCGTTGCGCACTTGCTGTTCAAGCGCCCTCATTCTCTAACTAGACTGCGCAACATAATAATTAACGAAAAATAATATTTAAATGCCTTATTGTCCCATAATGTACTTTAAAAACTATAGCCTGACTAAAAATCTAACTCATGGAGGTGTATCATACCACCGAAAAGTATTATTTTCGGTTTTATTTTAATAAATTGAAAAAATAAAATTACGTGAAACATTGCGCAGGATATACAAACAAAACTAGTCCTTAGTTACATCTTTACAAAGTTGATTTTCTTTTCTCGGTTATTAGCTTTTCTGGAATATTCGTTAGTCTACCTATACTTTTGACGCTATCCAAATAGTGCGTGACTTTATCGATAAAATCAATCGATATGTATAATATGTATTACATTGCCTTTTTAAAATATATATTATAGTTTAATAGTTTTTGTAAGTAATATAATACAGATAATTATTAAATTAATAAATATAATAAAATAAAAATTGTGGTATGATATTTGTGATGTATTTTAAATAAATTTAGTTAAAGAGTTAGGAACAACATAGGGCGTTTGAATTATACTTAATATTCTTATGTTTAGCAGTGGGCGATGACGATGATTTCAGCTGAGATAATGATAATTGATGTACTATGCAAATAAATACACTTTTTATAATAATAATCATTTTATTTGCCTCAGATACAACAGATCCATATTTTTGTTAGTAGTTATACTTAAAAATTTATGTTAGTAACCTAAAATTAAAACGACACATTACTTTTTCACATGCATCTCAATACAATGCCTCAATATTGGGCAGTCTGGTCGATTGGCCACAACGCGAAGAATGCCGTTGCTACTGCCACGGACACGACTTAGCAGCGATGCGGCCCTCTTACGGAGGATGGCATGAAAGCCATCAATACGTGCATCGGCAAACATGCCAGATGCACTACAGTGCCGCGGCAGCCGCATCAGCATTCTAAACGCGTTGTTATACTGAACGCGCAGGGCGTTGATAGTCTTCTGCGTATAATTGACCCATAGACTGCACGTGTAAAAGGATTGGCAAAATGCCCGAAACAATGTCACTTTTACTGCCTTAGTGCAGCGTGCAAATCTACGAGCCAACATATTGCATCTGACAGCCAACGCCCGGCGCTCTCTCTCGATATCTTCGCCGTCCGAGAGATAATCCGAGACCCAGTGACCCAGGTACTTGAAATGAGAAACTCTTGGCAAGGACACACCATCTAAGAAGACAGGTGGAACGTGCGTGACCTTCTGGCCAGGTGATTGGAACACCAAGAGCTCGCTCTTCTTTACATTATACCTGAGCCCATGAGCCCCGGCATAATCCTCACACACGGCAAGCAATTTTCGAATGGCGCTTACAGAGGGACCCAACAACACCATATCGTCTGCGTAACTTATATTATTAATGTATTTTCCATCTATGGAACATCCGACATTGGTGTTGGTGAGTCTCTCAATGAGTCCATTCACGTACAGATTAAAGAGACGAGGCGAGGTTAAGCCTCCTTGCCTTACTCCACACCCCAACCTGTACTCATCGGACGTCACGCCAGCCTACTTTACAATATTAATTTGGTTGTTGTACCAATAGTCAAAAAGGTTAATGACTTCTTCAGGGAGACTAGTTTCCGTCTTCATTTTGTACCATAGGACATCATAGGACACCAAATCAAAGGCTTTTGACAGGTCTAAAAAACAGGCATAGACAGGAGTCTTCCTGTCGGTGTAGTACCGAACAGTATGCTTGAGGCACAGAACAGCTGTTTCTGTCGATAGCCCCGGCCTAAAACCGAACTGAGCGTCACTCAGGTTTATGTGACTGATCAATTGGCGATCAAGCAGACTGTCTAGCACTTTCGCCACGGTCGTAGCCAAAGAGATGGGCCTATAATTCTTACTATCCGATACATCGCCAGTTTTGTGTTTGACTATTGGCACAACCACGGTTTTCATACACTCATCCGGCAGGTACGAGTGTCTTATACAAAAAGTATAAAACATTGCAAGAACCCTAGGCAAATGAACCCCCGCATGCTGCAGATGCTCAATACTAATTCCATCATGGCCAGGAGACTTACCATGGTGGGAAAAAATCATGCATTGACATCCCCCGCCCTTGGGCGGAGCGGGAGATAGTGTCAGACTCTTACTGACTAAAAGACCCACCCCGTTCCTTCTAGCCTTCATACCGGGGCTCGAGCGCCCTTTCGGATAACCCTGGCCCCAGTAAGCTTCGACCCGGCTGGGTCCCTGCTGTTGCTGACAACTCCTTGAGGCGCGCGGGAACAGTGCGCGCCGTCGACGACTTGGGCTTGGTCCGGACAGTTACCGGACGGCCGGACAGCGAGCTACCCATTGCTCACTGTCCGCAAGCCCACGTCTACGTTGGCCGGAAATCGGGATCAGAATCCCGGCGACGGCGGCGGCGATAACGCCGTTGTCTGATGCGTTCGGCCTCCGCCTTTGCGAGCATTACTGCTTCGCAGAAGTCGGCGACCGCCTGCCACTCCTCCTCGCTCCGGACCATGGCCTCAACCAAGGCCCGGCGCGAGAGGTCTCCGCCACCGATCGCCCCCACGAGGGCACGGCGATGCTCCGCCCAAGCAGGGCACACCTCGACTGTGTGCTTCACCGTGTCCTCCGGGCGTTCCGCACAGTGGCGACACCCGGGCGTCACCTCCGCATGAATCCCGTGCAGGAAACTCCCGAACGAACCATGTCCGGTGAGTACCTGCGTCATGCGGAAGGTAAGGACGCCGTGAGGTCTTTCCAGCCACGCCTCAAAGAGGGGACTGACCGCCATGATTGTGGCGTGCCCAGCACTGGGTTGCGATAGTCGCTGACGCCATTTCACCATGAGATCCCGTCGGAGCTCTGTCCGCCATACCGTGACCTGTCGCGGCAGCGGACTTTCACCCCGGCGTTGCATCTCCACGCGCATATCGTGCATGTGTGCAAGGACTGTTGCCTCCAGATCCCACGGTGGTAGGCCAGCCAGAAGGCTCGCCGCTTCGCGGGAGACCGTGCAGTATCCCCGCACCATCCTTATCGCCATGACCCTCTGGCAGGCGTTCAGTACGGCCGCCGGTCGCTTTTTCAGCGACGGCGCCCACACCGGCGCCCCGTAGAGGGCCATGGACCGAACGATCCCCGCGTAGAGCCTCCGGCAGGAGGCGTCTGGACCCCCAAGGTTGGGTAGGAGCCGCTTGAGCGCAGCCCCAGCCCGGTTGAGTTTGGGAGCCAGACGTCGGAAATGCTCCACGAAATTCCACCGGCTGTCGAGGACGAGTCCCAGGTACTTCATCGTCGACCCGACACCGATGTGAACTCCTCCTACCGTTAGTTGGGAACTCAATGGCGGCGCGTTCCGAGAGCGGCGACCGTGGAAACACATCGCCTCGGATTTGTGAAGCGCCACGAGACTTACCCCTGGTCATCTTTGATATAGCGACAGCTACATCTCTGGCCGTAAACGATGGTACTACCGCTGATCCCAAAGCCTTTTGCTTGATACAATCAGAATCGAGCATCCCCAGCCTACTGGCAAGAGGTTCTATTCGAAAATGATCTTTAAACATGTTCGCGATGTCACGCGGCTCACTTACTCCACTAACACTAAGAGGGAGGGTGGCTTTATTGTTTAATTTTTTCGTGCCTTTCCAAAACTGCATGATGTGATGCGAGGATATCCATCCTTATTTGCTCAGCGTTATTTTGACACCATTTAAGTTTTGATTTAAAACGGCGCCGGGTCTCCGCCATGCTATCATATATAGGTCCGTTAATAGGCCTACCATAAAGTAGCCAGGTTTGAAATTCGCGCCTAGCAACCTCGTGAGCACCACGAACATGCTTATTCCAGCCCAACACAACACGCTTTCGTTTCACAGTACTAACTCTAAGATATGAGCTAGATACAGCCGCTTTACATAAAATTGCAATAATATCATTGTACAATTGATCAATGACCACTCTATGCTCTTTATTATGGCATAAGTTGTCACAACACTCAGACAGCTGTGATGGAAAATCAATCATTTTTAAGTGGTCATTGCACAACTCTGTGAATAGCAGTTTTTGTTGCTCATCTCTATTGCCCCACAGTACGCCGTTAGGAGAACTTTCTGGTGGTATAAATTGTGGTTTCATTACGGCAATATTACAACGCATTTCCAAGGAATAGTGATCCGACCAAGAACAGTCATAGTTCACCCTTACATCCATCACCGACTGCCATGCAGACTCCGTTACTACACAATGGTCGAGCCAGCTTGTGCTGCCATGAGCGTCGCTCACGAATGTTAAGGTGCCCGATGAAATTCCCAATTTTTCCATGTCCGCACATACCCATTTTTGGTCGTTACAAAACTTTAAAAGCTCCCTCCCAAATAACGCACAGGGACTAGCATTAAAGTCTCCCAAAATGTATACATTTGTAACTTCAGTGTTGTCAATTATAGCGCTTATTTCACTTAGACAGTCAGTAAATTCAATTAAGTTCTCAATGGAGTTCACAGGCATGTACACAGAGAAAACTACAAATGATCGATCGCACACCACTACTTTAATTGCCGTGAGATGCACACTATTGCACGGAATTATTGTAACCGAACTAAACGCACTTTTACGCCACAACAACGCAACACCGCCAAACGGTCTGCCGCGTACCAGGCCAGCAGACGAGTCAATGGCCGATTTGCCGCAGTAGTCAAAGTCTGGGTCGACAGTTACGAGGAATGACAGATCGTGAGGAAACAGCCACGTCTCCTGTAAGGCTATTATGTCTGCTCGCCGACACATGGTTCTTACATAACCAACAGACCGTACTAGCACAGGTACTAGTGACTTACAGTTATATGTAAAAAAGTTACTTTGTAGGTGTTTTCCTGATTGATAACTGTCCATTATTGTATTTATTATAATTTTTTCGATTACCGAAGTCTACAAAACGACGAAAAGATATTCCTTCCGGCCATATACGGTCATCCATGAAGCTATCTAACTTATGCCGTGGAACTAAAATCTTATAAGCGTCGTACTCTTTTTGTTGTTTCATTACTATTTTTTCTAAGATGACGTGAACGTGTGTTTTGTGCATAATATAACTCGCGATGTCCTCAGGCGACGTGCCTTTGTCAACATTATTTATAAACAGAGGGAGCCTTATATCTGCAGCTTTGAACTTACGTTGTGACGTTGTAACAGCCGCACCCTTCTGTCCTATAAATCTATTTTTATATCTGTTCCTCCGTACCTCCGTCCATTCACCATCATTCTTTGGCTGTTTCCATTCACCCGGCGCTCGCGCCATGTCTGCAAACGTGTGATAAGACTGACCACAGCTGATACCAGGCGTCTCAGCTATCTTGCCATTCATAATATTGCTAGCGGACTTCAATACATCACACACCTGTCGCTCTGTCTCACTCGCACACACCGCTGTTGAAAACTCGCAAGTAATGTTATCAGTAATCTCCTGTCGCGGCAGCTGTTTACAAGGCGCAGAGGAAGCCTGATTATCGCACTCAGTCACAACATCAACGTTTTCTTGCAATTGAGATGGACGACCACATTCATGCTTTTCAGACCTAGCATTAATATTTTCTACTTGCTGTGGAGAGGTCAGTGATATCGAAGACATGTGTGGTAAACCCATGGGGCCACTGTCATACGCAAAACTAGCTTGCATACAAGAAGCACCTCTCCTTATGTTAATGTTTCTATAGTTATTTTGTACAATAGTTTCATTTAATTTGTCAGCGGTTACGCCGCAGCCATGGTTACCGTTATTTATTAACAATTCCTGCTTAATATCTAACAGCTGATCAACAGTCACATACGAGTTTTTGATCAATTTCATCTCGTTTTGCAAAATAACGATATCTTTCAAAAGCCTACTGACATCAACATGATCAAACGTAATTGGAGGTAGTTTATTTAAATCATGCGCTACGAAAATAGGGATCTTCTCGGGGTCTACGTTCTTAATAACTTCGATAATATCAAATAAGTCTTTCCTGCCTTTTCCCTCTTTGTTTTTACGTTTTATTTGACGTATATCAGTAGAAATAGATTGAAAAACCGGCCAAGTGCGAGTCGGACTCGCCCATGGAGGGTTCCGTAGCAGCAAGTAACATAATATAAAAGTTCTTGTAGTTCGTTGTAACTTTGATCGATGTTTTAATAATAGTGTATTTTTTTAGATTTATGACGTATTAAAAAAAAAAAACTACTTACTAGATCTCGTTCAAACCAATTTTCGTTGGTAGTTTACATGGTAATGTGCATCATATATTTTTTTTAGTTTTATCATTCTCTTATTTTAGAAGTTACAGGGGGGGGACACACATTTTACCACTTTGGAAGCGTCTCTCGCGTAAACTATTGAATTTAGAAAAAAATGACATTAGAAACCTCAATATCAATTTTGAAGACCTATCCATAGATACCCCACACGTATGGGTTTGACGAAAAAAAAATTTTTGAGTTTCAGTTCTAAGTATGGGGACCCCCAAAATTTATTGCTTTTTTTCTATTTTTGTGTAAAAATCTTATTGCGGTTTACAGAATACATCTACTTACTAAGTTTCAACAGTATAGCTCTTATAGTTTCGGAAAAAAGTGGCTGTGACATACGGACGGACGGACAGACAGACAGAGAGACAGACAGACAGACATGACGAATCTATAAGGGTTCCGTTTTTTGCCATTTGGCTACGGAACCCTAAAAAGTAATGACTTAGCTTTTTCGATGTCTTCTGTTGAAAACGCCGAACTGCATATCCTCACTAGGCTTTCACTGTCCATCACTTCATGTTTATGTTGCACAAACGTTAACAATTCATTCACTACAAAATTACAATTATTACATTTAAGCACATTAGCCGACGACATTTTTAACAACTGATTAGTAGGTAGGTACTACAACATCTGCACGCATCGGGCGCTCAGCGATGACTTTACTACGTTTAAAAATTGCCTTTAATCATATTAATTTCATAATTTTAATACTATCACACTATCGCATACAATTTTTTTTTGCATGATATGTTTTAAACACGTTTTCATACAATCGATACAATATATTTCGATCGAATAAGGTTACTTCCCTATCTGAGTAGCAGCGAGCGCATTCGCGTCAGTGATACGCCATTCAAATACCAATCTTATTTTAACGCTTTTACAGTTCATACTTAATGATTAAACGAACTTACCTGTACGTGAAGTTCTATCATAATTATACAAAGTGCATCGTCCGAAGAGATTAGTAATCTGAAAACGTTGAAATATATGTAGTAACACGGTAGTGACACCACTCATACACTGAATGTTTAAAGTCCTGTGCCTTTTTTTTTTTTTTTTTACTTGCCATCCCGTTCGGTCCCGGTCTTTCATTAAGTTTAGAGTTTAAAGCCACCATGTTCCGTTTTGACATTTCTGCAGCAGATTGGGGGAAATTTTGGGTTGGGTGGGTGTTACTAATCTCTTCGGACGATGCACTTTGTATAATTATGATAGAACTTCACGTACAGGTAAGTTCGTTTAATCATTAATTATACTCGTGCATCGTCCTCGAGATTAGTAATCTGAAAACGTTGAAATATATGTAGACCTTGAGAGATTGCTGTGGAAATGTCTACTATCAAAAGAGATTTGTGTGTAAATCAACTGCTTTATTGCTTGTTTCATTATAATTTTTTTTCCTTAATTATTAGTCCCATGTTTGTATAAATCACAATTTTTCCTTAACTATATAATTATTAATCATAAACATGTAATTATGAATCAGATAGTACTGCTGTGGCAAATGCTGTTTCGGTAGGATTAATGATCACTCTGTTATAGAATTTTCCGAAAACATTAGAGCTTCCGCTCCAGCCTGCTGTGTTGCGGATGAGGTCAATGGACACCCCGCATTGACTAGCTTTTGAGCTGGCAGCATGCCTTGTACTATGTGCGGAGAACATGGAGGTGTCAATCCCGCTATCCTTTAGAACGGCTTTAATCCACCGGCTTAACGATTGCGTTGTTACCGGTTTATGCGGTTTTCTAAAACTAATGAAAAGATTTGCATTTTTCCCACGTATTGGCTTGGTTTTTTCAATATAGGTTATTAAGGTTTTGCAAGGGCATATCTCGGGTTTCGATTCGAACAATGGTAAGCTCAAGGTTGGTTGTTTTGAGCCCGGCCTGGAAGTTTTAATATAGTCAGGTATCTTTATAATAATTTTAGTGGGAAAGATTTCTATATTGTTTATGTTGATTTTCGCTAATGTCTGCATACGTTGTGCCGACGTAAGAGCAAGAAGGCTAACGCATTTTTTGGTTAATGTTTCTAATGGCAAGCTTTCATTTGGAAAGTCTTTGCTTAGAAAATCTAGTACAAGCGAAGTGTCCCATGTGGTATCATATTTCGGCCGTGGTGGGCGAAGCCGATGAACACCCTTGAAAAACCTAGTGATGCGATCGTCATTAGAAACAAGTGGTCCTAGTATAAGGGCCAGGGCGGATCTACATGAATTCAAGGTGCCGTACTGGTTTCCCTGATTGAATAACTCTGTGAGAAAATATAAAATAGTAGGGATTGACGCCTCATATAATTCGAAATCGTTCTCGGTACAAAACTTAAACCATTTTTTAAGTGCCGCGTCATATTGCTAGTAAGAGTTTTGCGACAATGACGCCATCATTATGTCCACTGTAGATGGCGATATTCTGCGTTGCAGTAGCGCTGTCCGCACAATATTCCGGCAACCAGGGTAAGATTGTCTTGTATATTCCGGTTGCTGGAATGCGAAATAATGGCGTTGTTAGGTTGAAATTCCAGCATTTCGGATACCAGGAGGCGTTGGAATATGGGGAACCACGGTTGTGTGGGCCACTTAGGTACCACCATGATTCCTGATGCCTTGTCGGAAATTATTTTTCTCAGGGTTTTCAATATTATTGCGAAGGGAGGGAAGGCATAGAAATATAGTGTTGTCCATTTGATTGTGAATGCATTGACTGCTAAAGCGTCTGGATCGCGATGCCACGACACATAACGAGCGCACTTAGCGTTTACTCTACTTGCAAAAAGGTCTACTTGAGGACATCCGAATTTTTCAACAATTTTTTGGAAAGCAGTGTCTATCAGCTCCCATTCTACATCTGGGTGTACTCGACGAGACTCTGCATCCGCTATTTCGTTGTCTGACGATTTTATGTATGAAGCGTATATGAAGATACTGCGAGCTTCACACCACTGCCATATCTCCTTGGTAACCTGGGTGAGATGTGGATACTGTATGCCGCCCATGCGATTTATGTAAGCAATTGCCGTGGAGTTATCTATGCGAAGAAGAATTTGACAGTTATTGAGTTTTTTGGCAAATATTTTAAGGCCAAAGAAAGCTGCCATTAGCTCTAGCTGATTTATATGGATCTTCCTCTCATTACGCGACCATACCCCGCTGGCTCGTTCGCCCCCGCACGCGGCCCCCCACCCCGTAGTTGAGGCGTCAGAGTAGATCTCTTTGCAGTATTCGTCGATTCTTATTTGTCGGTAAGAAGACTCGATCGATTTTATCCACCATTTAAAAGAAGCTTGCAAAGAGTCAGGTATATTCATGTAATTATTGTAATCTTCATGGTCACACACCGTTCTAATTCTTTAGTATAAAGTATCCCATATTCGATTGCTGGGCATGCCGATATAAGTAAACCTAACAGTTGTGCAAATTTTCTGATTTTGCATCTTTTGCGATACATCATCTTAATTAGTTCGACTCTAATGTTTGATCTTTTGTCATTAGGTAGCCTGATTTGAAATTTCTTTGAATCTATTATGTAGCCAAGGAACCTACATGATTTTGAAGGAGTGAGATTGCTCTTTTCCTTATTGATAATAAAACCCAGAGATGTTAATAATTTTGTAGTGACCCTAATATTGTCTAAGCATTCTAACCTAGTCTGTCCTATTAAGAGAATGTCATCCAAATAAATTGTTGACAGATATCCGCATGTCCTCAGTAGTTTTATTATTGGTTTCATTAATTTGGTAAAAATGTAAGGAGCCTTGTTCAACCCAAACGGCAAAACGTTAAACTCATAAAGTTTCTTATCAAATTCAAACCTTAGGTACTTTCGAGATATAGGGTTGATTTTTATTAAAAGATATGCATCTTTTAAGTCAAGGTTTGCCATGAAGCAATCCCTTGATACCAACTTCACCGCTGTTCTTAAATCTTCTATTTTAAAATGCTCTGTGTCTATGAACGTGTTTAGTGGTTTTAGATTCAGTATCAATCTCATTTTGCCATTTGGTTTGGGGCGTAGGAAAACGCTTGAGATGAATTGTCCACTACATGGTTCACACTCAGAAATTGCTCCAATTTTAAGCAAGTTATTGATTTCTTCATTGAAATGGATGTTCTCGGTTTGTGAGTGTTGCTTAACTTTTGGATAACATGTTTGGACAACTGGTTTATTGAACTGTAATTTGTAACCCTTTACCCAAGAGAGTATAGTTTGGTCCTCCGTAATGAGCAACCATTGTGTGTGAAAAGAAGATAATTGCCCAGCGTACTTTACCGGATTTATCGGCGGCGGTTGAACTTCGATGGATGTCGCGATGGTTTCGACGAGCTGCCTAGCATCGTGTTGCGATTGTATCGTGCTGAAGGGCCCGGCGCCGGCGGGGGAGCTGCTTCGTGACCTCGCTGTGCTCCTTGCTGTTTGCGTGCTGGGGCCGGGCTTCTCCAGTTTAAATTGTTAGACGGTGGGAAAGTTTTGGGTTTTTGCTGTGTTTTGGTTTTCATTTCAGTGCCTGACTTCGTTACAGCCCTTGCTGATCTAATTGTATCTGCTAAGTTTTCTCCAAAAAGGTATTTGTCAATTTTTGTGTCCATCAGGTGATCTTTTAGATCCTTTTTTATGGAAAATATGGCGAAGTTTCGCCTTGTCACCGACTCTGCATGTTGAATGTTGCACAAGATCCGGCACACATCCATGAGTTGTTTGAGACGTTCTTTATTTTTGTTTTTGTCTTCCAGTTCCTTTGTAAGGACTCTTGCTAATCCAGATATGGCCGTAGCAAGCTGGCTTTGACGACTCTCTATGCCTTTATCTCTTTTTAGCACGGATTCAGTTACTGCCGCTTTTATCTCTGCATTTAGCAGGGGTGCTGCAATTAGTGCGCTGTTAGCAGGGATGAGGTTGCGTTCGATGAGCTCTTTGAGCGTTTCTCTAGCAAGCCCCTGAGTGGTTATGTATTGTAGCCTTGTGGCTAACTCTGTGTGAATATCCGTTCCATAGTTTACTACTGTAGAAGGATCCGAACCTAGGATGTCTAACACATCTGGATCTAAATCCTCAGAAGAGGAGGCTTTATGATCTCTTTCATCGTCCTTCATGGCTGGGTCTACTTCCAAAAACTGTTGAGGTACTTCCTTGGTAGTTACTGGCTGTGAGTCGTCTTCAGCAGTTACAATGTTTGGTGACACCACCTCTTCCGGTTGTGTGTCCTGTGGACTATCCAACAACACCCCAACTGAAAACAGATAGTTATCCTAGTGAGGAATCCTATTGTGTCTGTTTTGGTTTTGTCTCAAGAAACTACCACTATAATATGTCATTGTAGTCCTAAAGACTACTGAGCACCATGTGAACCACCCAGTGATACGGCCCCAGAAGCCGCTCTGATAGGTGTTCGGTACTATAATGCATAACAGTGAAAAGCTAACAGCTAAGGTTTTATTGATGCACTGTGAAGATTGAGCCAATGGAACAGTCCCAAAAACCGATCTGGTTGGCTGTTATGAATCAGTCTCGTGACTGTTTCGAATGAGTAACCCTGGATCCACCTGTCGATACGGCCCCAAAAGCCGCTCTGGTAGGCGTTGGGTACTTCAGTGTAGATTGTTTTACGTCACCTGGCGTTACGGCCCCAAAAGCCGCACTGATAGGTTTCTAAATCTCACAACATCTTCTCATAACATTCTGACAGATTGCACGATCGAATTGTGCAAAAGTTTTCTTTTGCACGATTTCGTGCAAAAGTTTTCGTTTGCACGAACACAGTTTGCACAAAAGTAAAAAACGATAACCTAAAACAGTTAATTACTGGGCTTGTTTCGTTATTGAAATGGCACTTTAATACTGTGTGATGATATGTACCTTGATCTTGATCTTCATCCTTCTCCAAAACCGACCTCGACGGAGATGACGCCGGCGATGCATCCCGGCGTGACCGTTTTTTAAGTTTCTTTTTCAGCTTCTTTATTTTCCAATTTATATATTCTAATTCTAATTTCCTTTTTGGCATATTAAATTATAGGTTTTTTTCCTAATTTCACTGTGAAAACTGATAGATTTTGTAATTTTCTCTAGAATAAGTTACGAGTGGTGGCGCACTGACACGTGAATGAAAGACCGGGACCGAACGGGATGGCAAGTAAAAAAAAAAAAAAAAAAGGCACAGGACTTTAAACATTCAGTGTATGAGTGGTGTCACTACCGTGTTACTACATATATTTCAACGTTTTCAGATTACTAATCTCGAGGACGATGCACGAGTATAATGAATATTATATACTGAACAATGCCATCTAGCGACGAGTGGCAGTACTTGGTAGTCAAAGATGTATTTCTTTCTTGTTTTTGTCAATTTGATTTATAGACTTTTGAAATTAAAGTTGCATTTCGTATAATTTTTTTTTGCATTTCGTCTACGCCCTGTTTTTGTTTTCAGCCAATCAAATTTTTAGGTTTGCAGTAAGAGTAAATTGTAAATGTATGAGTTTGGCGACACCGGTTCTGGAACAAACATTTTCTCAAGCTACTTCCACTGTTTTTACTGTTCCGTGGTGTAAAAGCTTGTTGGTTTATAATGCAATCTAAGTAACCTATGAAATATTCAAGTAAATCACGGAATTACCGAATGCCAACAGAATTTTTAGGCTTTCTCGCGTTGGATTGCGTTAATGAAGCAACAAGCTTTTAAATCATGCTCGATGTTGACGATAGGAATGTGGAGCCTTTTAAATAAATAAATAAACTATTATACTGACCTCTAAGCCTTGGGTGCTCGGTAGAAATGCAAAGTTTAGAAAAACTCAACCTGCAAGCAAGGGAGCGGTCGGGCGATACACTGGGATGAACAAAGGAATAGCCTAGAAACTGCACAGCGCAGGTGCAGATCAATACTTCGTATGTCATATAATAATAATAATAAAGCTTTTTATTTCAGTATAAAAGTGTGTTAACAATTCAAAGTATTAGTAAATTTCTTACACTAGGTTAGTTTGTAATTATAATGTTTTTTTTTTTTTTTTTTTTTTTTCTTTTACACGAACCCCTTCTGGGTAAAAGCCTCCTCTAATTCCTTCCATTTATCCCTATTTTGGGAAAGTTTCAACCAGTCTTTTCCTGCTATTTCTTTTATATCGTCAGCCCAACGTTTAAGTGGTCTGCCTTTGCTTCTTTTTCCAGCAGGCCCTGCCCATTTAGTAGCTTGTAAAGACCATCTCTTATCTGTGTATCTTGACAGATGACCAGCCCATTTCCACTTAAGTCTTAAAGCTTGTTCAAGAGCATCTGTAAGCCTGGTTTTCCTCCTTATGTCTTCACAGCGGATTTTTTGTATTTTTCTTATTTTAAGCATGCTTCGTTCCATTGATCGCTGGCATGTTTTGATTTTACTTTTTATTTTATTTGTGAATGTCCATGTTTGGCTGCCATAAGTTAGGCCATGAACTATACATGTATCCATGACAATTTTCTTTAATTTTAAATGGTAATCTCCCTTCAAAATGTCCTTGTGTAGCCAGAACTTCTTCCATGTGCTGTTGATCCTTCTGTCAACAACTTCCTCTTCATCACTGTTTTTGTTGAATGAAACTTGTTTACCGAGGTACACATATTCTTGTACATAATCAATTTATTGTCCAAAGATCTTTATAGGTCTTTCTATGCTGTTTGTCATCACCTTAGTCTTATTCGCGTTCATTTGTAGGCCACATCTTTACTTTCATATGCAAGAGATTGTATCATTTGTTCTAACTCTCTGGCAGATCTGGCAAACAAAACGATGTCATCTGCAAATCTCAGGTGACTAAGGTGGTGTCCTAGTATGCATATTCCATTCCGGATCCAATCAAAGTTTTTGAAGACACATTCCAGTACTGCTATAAAGAGTTTCGGTGATAGAGGATCCCCTTGTTATGTCATATAGGTACATATAACTGTACTGTTTACGACCATCCACCACCAGAGTTCAAAATAAAAAACCAAAAGTTGTGTTATAATTGACCCCTCGCTCGATAGATGGCATTGGGATCAAATTATAAGTCGATATCGTTTTGTTACCGCGATTTGGTTAAGGCCACCAACAAACTTTAAAATATAAGATTGCTATAGATCAGTATACGGTGTTTTATTTTTAGATACCTATATACACACATTTTAGTTAGTTCAAAATTTTAGTACTGAGTGTCTCCGCTGCGGCGCTCGGTATTAAACATTGTTTATTTATTTATTTATTTAAACTTCATGTACAGTAGTGGTACATAGGCGGACTTAATGCAACAAGGCATTCTCTCCCAGTCAACCTTTGGGTTAAAAAAAGAGATCACTGTGGTAGGTTTGCACAATAAACAAATAACAAATAATGAAAACGGAAAAAAAAATAATAAGTTATTTATATATAATATATAATAAAATACATAAATATGCTAAAATAATAAACTAATAAATACTATAAAAATATCAAATCTTAAAGAGAACTTAACAACAATTCTGACGAAGAACAAACTAAGGTTGAGAGGACTTCAAGTAGTAGTTCCGAATTTTACGTTTGAAGGAAAATTTGCTTTCGGCTTTTTTGATGTCAAGGGGAAGTAAATTCCAGAGTTTTATGGTGGAAACAGCGTAAGAATTGGACATAAAACCAGTACGGTGAGAAGGAATTTGAAGAAGCATGTTTTTGGATGCACGAAGGTTAAGATTATGAGAACTGCCCAACACTTTAAAATATTGTTTTAAATAATCAGGAGCACAAGGATCGTTCATTACGGTGAAGAGCATGCAGAGGGATCTGAGGGATCTCCTGTGACGGATAGGCAGCCATTTAAGCTGAGAACGGAAGGAAGAAATGTGGTCATATTTACGAAGCCCGAATATAAAACGAATGCAGTTATTGAGAAGTCGATCCAATTTGTTTAGAAGTTCTTGGGAAAGATCAGAATAACAAACATCAGCATAGTCAATTATAGGTAACACAAGCGACTGGACCAAAGTAGTTTTAGTGCTCGACGGGAGGAAATTTTTGAATCTATAGAGAGACCGCAGCGTAAAGGTGACTCTCTGGCTAACCTGTGCAATCTGCTTATTCCAGCTCAACCTATCGTCAATATATAATCCTAGATCTTTAACGTGAGGTGAGAGAGGGATGACTGTATTGCCGAAAATAAGCTGCCGTAGTCGGCTAGTGTCCAAATTCCGTAAAAAGTAAGGACTGCCAATGAGGATAGCCTGGCATTTACTGACATTGACAGTAACCCCAAATCTGCTCGACCAATCAGCAATAGCCAGAAGGTCAGCATTTAGTAGAGAGATGCAGTTGTCAAGGTTGTCAATGTCAGTTTGCGCGTAGAGCTGTAGGTCATCAGCATACAGATGGAAAGAGCATTTGAGAAAAGCAGTGATAGAGTTTATAAATAAAGAAAATAAGAGAGGAGAGAGTATACCGCCTTGTGGAACGCCGGTTTGCAGGTCGCACCAGTCAGAACATTTCTGATCAGCACGTACCGCTTGCTGACGACCACGAAGATAAGAAGAGAACCAATCCCGTGCCAATGAAGAAACCCCAATTTGAGACAAGATAGCCAGAAGGATATCATGATCAACGGTATTAAAAGCGTTGGAGAAATCTATTAAAACTAACACCGTTAACCCCGAGTTCTCCAGGCCATTCCTGACGTCTTCTGTGACTTTAAGTAAGGCTGTGGCTGTACTATGGCCAGGTCGAAAACCAGATTGAAATGGGGATAACAGATTATTCTTAAACACAAAGGATGAAATCTGTTTAAGAACAACTGCTTCTAGGATTTTGGATAGGAAAGGAAGAATGGAAATAGGTCTAAAGTGATTTGATAAAGTGGGAGTGGAAATTTTTGGAAGAGGGATAATGAAAGCCTTACGCCAGCTTGTAGGAAACACCCCAGTATGGAGGGAGAAATTGAAGATATGTGTGATAGTGGGGAGTAAACTTGTAATCAAGAGGGATAACATCGTTCTGCTGACTCCATCACAGCCGACAGCCTTGGACTTTATCGCAGTGAAAATTTTGAGGATCTCCGAGTCGGTCACTGGGGAAAAAGAAAAAGAATCATGAGGTAAACTTGGCGTGGAAGTTATATCAAGAATTGTATTATTTTTGACAGGAATAGCAAGCATAGCCGACGATGAGAAATGTTGATTCAAATCATTCAAAGATACATTAGAGGGAAAAGTATGAGAGGAAGACTTAGTTATGCCAAATGATTTGAGGAACTTCCAAATATCAGCCGGTGAAGAGTTGAGGACATTTTCTGAAATGTATCGGCGTTTTGAAGCTCTTACCATCTGGTTACAGCGGTTTCTAGCCAACTTGTATAGGTTCCAGTTCTCCTCACTGCGATCTCTTCTATGTCTTCGAAAAGCCCTGTCACGCCGTCTCATCGCCATTCGAACTCCAGGGGTAATCCATGGAGCCGGGGGGCGTTTTACACGGACGGCCCTCAGTGGCGCATGTGCATCAATGAGCTTCAGTAAAACTTTATTGAAAATCTCCACCTTCTCATCCACAGTCGCTGCCTTTTCGATATCGACCCAATCAACCGCACTCGCATCACAGTTGAGCTTGTCCCCGTCTAACCTCGCAAAATTCCGGAGAAACACAATGGCAGGCCGCCGTTTTGGTGGCTTAATTTTATAACTCAGATAAACTAAATCATGTCTTGATAACCCAGGGACGGCAATCTGGCCATGGTTAACGACCAGATTCACAGAAGACGCGAGCATGAGATCAAGCCAGGAATCGTCTGTGTCGAGATTGTGATGAGTCGGATTAAGTGAGAGGAGTGATAGACTCGACGACTCCAGGATTGCTCTCAGCTTGCGTGATCTGGAGTTGTCCTTCACCAGATCGGTGTTAAAATCACCCATGACTATGAGATGTTTGTACTCTGAGGAGACAGAATCTAAGAGACTATCAAGACTGGAGAAATAATCTATGGTAGGTGGGCAGTATACTACTCCAAGAATAGCTTTAACCCCTTTGACATCAATTTCAAGGATTAAGTACTCAGGGTTGCCGCTTGCAATTGCCGGCGAAGAGGAAAGGATCTTGTAATACATTGGTCCATCGAGCCAGGATAAATTAACCGTTTTTTGAGTTATCTCACGCGGCCGGTTCCGCCTTGACCGTGGTACTGCAGTGGATCGCTGCGGCAAAGTATCCGGTCCCCAGCTTCGGCAGCGACAGCTTCGTCCAGTGTTGTCGGGGTCAGTAGCATCGGCAGGGAAGTGGTGTTATAGAGGGCACCATTTGCATCAGATCAAACGAGGTGATAGTTAACGTCATTCTCGGAGTTCAACGGGTCGTCACAGAGACGTCATCCAGATCAACGTGACAATAGAAGACGTCGCGTACTAGTTCGACGTGTCGCCACCAGGGGGCGCCACCAGTCACTTGGGCAGCTGACGTCAACTCAAGCATTGAACGAGTGAGTGAAGTGCAAAATTGTAAGTACAGTTCTGTTTTCATCTGTCAAAGTGCAAGTTCACAGAGTTCGCCAATTTGAAACTTAGTGCCATCGGATAAATAACTTAGACAATTTTTAATAACTTAGAAACGACTTAGTAGATTTTAAGTGATTATTGTGTGCATGCTTAGACTTAGAATAGTTTTATAAAAAACGAGGGAACGGGGAACCTATGCCCAAATTCCCCCGCAGTAAAGTAATCGCCAAACACTTGCAAAATTTTAAGCAATTTTTTGGACTTGTAAAATTTTAGGATACATTTTGTTCTCATATTTTATTTGTTTACAAGGACTTAGAAAAATTGTGATAGATTTTAGAATTGTCTTTTCTTGCTTTAACACTTAGGAAATTTTACATTGCTGTTTTTGTTTTATAGATTTTGTTTTATGCTTTTTTTATTTTGCTTCGCTTAGATTAGGATTGTAGTTTACAGATTTTATTGATACTTGTTTAAATCAACTTATAGAGTATTATTTACACTTTTTATTTACAGTTTTTTATTTTTTATTTATTTAGTAATTTGTTAAAATGGAAGGCTTAATCAATGTTTTAAAGGAGCTTCAAAATGTAATTCAGCGAGGTTTAACTAACTTTAAAAAGAGTCCGAAGGATAGGTTGACAGTTGATTACATACAAACTAAAGAAGAATTACTAGAACGAGATTGGAATTTATTTACAAATAATTATACCAAACTTCATGAACTATATACAATTAAAGATAATACAAAAATAGTAGAAATGTATGATAGTACAGAGGATACTTACATTACATATAAATGTTTAATTAAATCTACGCTGAGCAAATATAGCGTTGCAAAAAAGACTGATAAGGAGTCTAATGCATCAAGCAGTGCTTCTAAGTCATGTACATTTGTAAAATTGCCTAAGATCGCCATTCCTGTATTTAGTGGTAAATATTCAGAGTGGACAACATTTCGGGACCTGTTTGTTTCACTGGTGCATAAAAATGATGGGTTAGACAATGTACAAAAAATGCACTATTTAAAGAGCCATCTCAGCGGCGAAGCTGAACAGTTAGTGAGACAAACACCCGTGTCTGACTCTAATTACATTCAATGTTGGACAAAATTAGAAAGGAGATATAGTAATAGGAAATATTTAGTTAGCTGTATATTACAACGTTTATTTAGCCAAAAACGTATGCAAGTAGAATCTGCATCGTCATTAAAGGAGATGCTTGATACAACTAATGATTGCCTTAACGCTTTGAAAAATTTAAGGGTGGATGTGACAACTTGGGATGTCATTATCATTCATATAAGCGCCTTTAAACTTGATTCAGAAACCCGTAAACAGTGGGAATTCAGTATTAGCAATTTAGACTCCGATGAATTGCCCACCTTTGAGCGATTTGCTACCTTTTTAGAGAATCGTTTTCGTGCTCTAGAATTCATAGAACCAAAGCGAAATAATCAGGTCAATAGTTCACATAGTCCAAAAGCTATGGTAGTAAGTTCAACCAACATTAAATGTGAGTATTGTAGTGAAGGTCATAAACTGTGCTTTTGTAAATCCTTTGCAAAACAACCAATTGATCACCGTCGTGAGTTCGTGGCAAAACATAAAATTTGTTTCAACTGCCTAGGTGGTAACCACATGGTCGTAAATTGTAAACATACAAGTTCATGCAAGCTTTGTCAGAAAAGACATCATTCATTGCTCCATCCGAATGGAGAACTTGTAAGCAAAGTGGATGCTTCAGCAAGTACGCCTGCGGTTGAAACTAGTCCATCGACTAGTTCCACTCCGATAGTCTCTTGCCTATCCACTAATAAAGTCCCCAAACCTGGACAGGTTTTACTAGCCACTGCGCTAGTAAATATCGAGTCTAAGATGGGTTATCAAACGGTTAGAGCTTTAGTCCACCAAGGTTCTCAAGCTTGCTTCATTACTGAGTCCACAGTGCAGTTCCCCAGATTGAAAAAAATTCCCATACATGGAGTTGTGTCAGGTTTAGGCCAAAAATCAACATTGGCTAAGTATATGGTCAACTTAGAAATCCAATCCAGGGTTGATCCAGAGTTTATGCTAAATATAAACGCATATGTCATAAGTAAAATTACCTCTTACCTGCCAGAACGAACCATAGACCAAAATTCCTTTGACTGGATTGATTTTACGAGTCTGAAACTTGCCGATCCCCTATTCTGCAAACCTAGTAAAATTGACATCCTGTTAGGGGCAGACGTTTATGGCTGTGTGGTGAAAGAAGGCATGATAAAGAGTCCATCCTCTAGTCTAGTCGCACAGAGCACTACCTTAGGGTGGATCTTATCGGGGGTGGTTGGTTCAACCACTAGTTCACGCTCCACACAACCTAATGTCAGCGTAATGCATGTCAATCTCACTACAGACCAAATTCTAAGACAATTCTGGGAAATCGAAGAACACATTGGTTCAAAGAAATTGCTAACGCCTGAAGAACAAAAATGTGAAGATTTATATGCAAGTACCACCAGGAGAACACAGGATGGAAGATACGAGGTCAAGTTGCCATTCCGCGTTGAAGATCCTCCCTGCAAGTCCGGCGGGTCACGCTCCATCGCTGAAAATAGATTAAAATCATTAGAAAGAAGATTAGGGAAAAATTTAGAGTTAAAGAAAAAGTACAAAGAAGTTAGGTATACATGAATACTTACATCTAGGACACCTTAGACCTGTAAAAGAAGGAGACAATAAGAGAGAAATTGCAGTTTATCTACCTCACCACGCCGTTATAAGAGAAGACAAGTCGACTACTAAAGTGCGAGTCGTGTTCAACGCTTCTGAAAAGAATCAACGAGGAGTCTCCCTAAACGACACATTAATGGTTGGGCCCACTTTGCAAGCCGATTTGAGGCACACAGTTTTAAAATGGAGAAGACACTCTATTGGTCTAGTAGCGGACATTATCAAAATGTACCGCCAAATCAGAGTCGCAGATGAACATGCCATGTATCAAGGGATTCTTTGGAGGGATGAACCTGAAGAGGAAATCAAGGACTATGAATTAGTTACAGTTACCTTTGGGACAGCCTCAGCGCCATACCAAGCTGTAAGGACTCTACATCAAGTTGCATATGATGAAGGTGGCGAGTATCTATTGGCAGCTGAAAGAGTCTTAAACTCATTCTACGTGGATGATTTTATGAGTGGGTGCGAGGACGTCACAGAGGGTGTGGGTGACTCACACATATTTATTCAGTGCACACTATACACGTACACAATAAATATATACTCACCTACATACATCTATTATGTCTATTTATACATTCATATATATTTATATATTTCCAAGTTCACAACACACATATTCACCAACACTAAATACGACATACACATTAACGTGACGCTGGGGACACACACACAGTCGATGACGCGCCGGCGATTTATTTTCTTCTACCGCCGAGTTGCAGCACTAAAGTTATATTTCGTTTCTCACCAGTCACGATCTATGCTGCCCGCTAAGCCTACGTGCGCTCGCGCCGTTAATATAAAAGTGTGAACTATATCTACCCGCGCTAACTGTATAGCTGTTTGCAAAGACTGTGCATTACATTTATTTCACTGCTGTATTTATTTGCTTGTGCCTGGCTTATCTTGCGCCTTCAATTAACTTGTGTTGTTGTGCTGTGTGTAAGGAGATTATACCTGGAGATACTAGAACAAGGAATTTTATTCACTCGCCACCTACCCAGTGAGTACCTACCTACACCACACACACACCACCCGAACAACCAAATTGGTGACCCCGACTGAACGCAAAAGACAGCCAAGATGAGCAGCGACGGTAGTGACACCGAGGTATCCCAGCGCAGCCAACGCCCTACCCGTCGGTCAAGTAAGTGTGCGCGCGTCTCCACTGACGCGGACAACCCAGCGGAGCTATTCAGAGTTGGCGTCCGTATACCTCCCTTTTGGCCCGAAAAGCCCAACATCTGGTTCTGCCAAGTCGAAGGACAGTTCAGATTGGCCAGAATAACGGACGACTCCACCAAATTTTATTACGTCCTCGCGCAACTTGACCGTCAACACTCAGAGGAGGTAGAGGATATTATTATTTCGCCACCCGCAACGGACAAATATGAGAAGCTGAAGACCGAGCTTATCAAGCGCCTGTCAGTCTCCAAGGAGAAGAAAGCGAAGCAACTTCTACAGTCGGAAGAACTCGGAGACAGGAAACCGTCGCAGTTCTTGAGACACCTACAGAACTTAGCGGGACCCACAATGCCGGACGACTTCATACGCACGATATGGACCAGCCGCTTACCCAGCAACCTGCAGACCATTGTGGCCTCCCAGATGAGCCTATCGCTCACAGAGCTCGCGGACCTCGCCGACAGAGTGCACGACATCGCTCCAGCAATTCCTCAAGTCGCAGCAGCATCGACATCGCGGACGGACTCGTCTAAGGACATGATGAGCCTCATAATGGAGCTGACGAGGAAGGTTGAAGCCCTATCAACCGAAAGGCACAGTCGCTCCCGTCCTCGTGCACGTCAGACGTCCGGCCATCGCAGTCGCACACCATCTCGGCGTTCGCAGTCGAACTACAGGAAGTTCCCGACCTGCTGGTACCACCACAAGTTCGGCAGCCAGGCGAAGAGATGCGTCCATCCATGTGACTACACAGCGGGAAACGAGCGGGGCAGTCGGTGATGGCGACTGAAGATTGCCCTTCAACAACTGGTCGCCTGTTCGTGACTGATCGCAGCTCGAGAGTCCAGTTCCTCGTGGACACTGGAAGCGACTTATGTGTCTTCCCTCGAACTGCGCTCCCTCAGTGTCGTCGTACGAAGACCGAATACCAACTTTGTGCAGCCAACGGTACAACCATAGCGACCTACGGTTACCTACAGGTTGTATTGAACCTAGGCCTTCGTAGGGATTTCCATTGGCGTTTCATCGTGGCGGATGTCACAAAAGCCATAATAGGTGTAGATTTTTTATCCCATTATAATCTCATTGTAGACATCCGCAACAAACGACTAATTGACGGTACTACTTAACTATCGTCTGTAGCTTCAATCACTTGTAATAATGATAGCCTGATATCAAGTGTAAAGGTTGTGACTGGTGAGAGCAAATATAGTAACATACTTTCTGAGTTTCAGGAAATAACTCGACCCGCAGGCGTGCCATTCACACCAAAACACAACACGACACACCACATTCGCACCACATCAGGCCCCCCAGTATCTTGTTCCCCACGCAGACTAGCCCCGGACAAGATGAAGATCGCCAAGGCTGAGTTCGAGGCAATGTTGGCGAACGGAACAGCTCGACCCTCGGAGAGCCCCTGGTCGTCACCTCTTCACCTCGCCCCGAAGAAAGACAACGGCTGGCGTCCCTGCGGAGACTACAGACTGCTCAACGCAAGGACAATTCCAGATAAGTACCCAATCAGGCACATACATGACTTCTCCCATAGTCTATCTGGTTGTACGATCTTCTCCACCATTGATTTGGTGAAAGCGTACAATCAGATACCAGTCTGTGAGGAGGACATACCCAAGACTGCCATCACTACACCCTTCGGACTTTTCGAGTTTCCATTTATGACGTTTGGTCTGAGGAACGCAGGTCAAACTTTCCAAAGGTTTGTTGACGAGATGACTCGTGGCCTAGATTTTTGTTACCCGTATCTTGACGATTTTCTGGTATTTTCGAGGAGCGAGGCAGAGCACGAGCAGCACCTTCGTGAACTCTTCACCAGGATGAAGAACTACGGTATGCTCGTTAATACCGCCAAATGCGTCTTCGGAGTACCAGAGGTAACATTTCTAGGCTATCACATCTCGCAACACGGAACTAAGCCTTTGGAAAGCAAGGTACAGGCAATCAGGGACTTCCCAGTCCCCAAAACTGCCAGACAGCTGAGACGGTTTCTGGGCATGGTCAACTTTTACCGGAGGTTCATACCTCGGGCTGCCCAGATCCAAATGCCTCTGCATGCCTTACTGACCGACAACATCAAAGCCTCACAGCCAGTCGACATAAGTGGAAGCTCGTTAAGGGCCTTCGAAGAGTGCAAGGACAGCCTGTGTGATGCAGCGCTACTGGCACATCCTGACTCACAGGCTAAATTGGGATTAGTCACGGATGCGTCTGATTTGGCAATCGGCGGAGTCTTACAGCAGTTCAAAGATGGTAGCTGGCAGCCTTTAGCGTTTCGTCTCACGCAAGTTGAGCTCATCGCAGCAAAAATACTCGCCGTACGATAGAGAGCTCCTTGCTATCTACGAGAGTATTAAATACTTCCAGCATTGGCTAGCCGCTACCACCTTTACCATCTACACTGACCATAAGCCACTGTGTTATGCCTTTCATCAACGAAAGAATAACTGTCCGCCACGTCAGTTTAGATATCTGGACTATATATCGCAGTTCACAACTGACATCCAGCATATCGCTGGAAAAGACAACGTCGTGGCTGACACGCTTTCTCGCGTTGATGAACTGCAAAGCCCGGTGGATTTGGACACTCTAGCCAAGGCTCAAGACTCCGACCTGGAACTTGCACAGTTCTTGTCAGCAGAGTCTTCACTGCGCATTAAAAAAATGATGGTTCCAGGAAGTCGTACTGAATTGTACTGCGACGTCAGCACACCGACTCCTCGACCCTTCATTCCTAAACCCTTGCGCAAACAAGTCTTTGACTCCCTGCACTCGCTGAGCCATCCCGGTGCTAACGCTAGTGCCAAACTCGTAGCACAACGCTACGTATGGCCACAGATGCGGAAAGACTGTCGTGACTGGTCTAAGGCATGTTTGGCTTGCCAGCGTTCGAAGGTGAATCGACACGTCACCACCCCTGTGGGTACGCTCGATATACCTTCGGCGCGTTTCAAATATGTCCACCTAGATCTAGTCGGCGCATTGCCCCCTTCCAATGGATATCGGTACTGCCTGACACTCGTCGATCGCTTTACGCGATGGGTTGAAGTTGTCCCAATTACCGATATCACGGCGGAAACTGTGGCCAAAGCGTTTTTGCTGGGATGGGTAGCACGGTTTGGTTGCCCTACTGACATTGTCACTGACCGTGGTAGGCAGTTTGAGTCGCACCTATTCCAATATCTCAGCAAAGCAATTGGTTTCAGGCACCGTAAGACCACTGCCTACCACCCTCAGTGCAATGGTTTGGTGGAGCGATTCCACCGCCAGCTCAAAGCAGCTATCAAGTGCCACGCTGATGTCAGCTGGACAGAATCTTTGCCACTGGTACTGCTCGGCATCAGAAGTTCCATCAAGGAAGACCTAAACACATCTTCCGCCGAGCTAGTATACGGTGAGCCTTTGAGACTGCCAGGTGAGTTCTTTGGCCATAAAGTCGACAAAGGTACGACTGATATGACGGACTTTACAGCCCGTATCAGAGCATTTGCCGACCATCTACAGCCAGTCCCAACGACGCACCACTCAAAAGACAAGGTCTTTATTCACAAAGACTTGTCTTCCAGCTCCCATGTATTTCTTCGGGACGACGCGTTGAGAGGTGCCCTCCAACCGGCATACACTGGTCCCTATGAGGTGATCGAGAGAGGTGCCAAAACTTTTAAAATTAAAGTCAAGGGTAAAAGTGTCACAGTATCGCTAGACCGATTAAAACCAGCCTACATACTGTCTGACACCAACACCACCCCTAACGAAAGCGTGTCCGAACCAACCCCTACAGCTCCAGTAGTCAAAACAACCCGTTCTGGAAGAAGGGTAAAATTCCCGGACTACTATCGACCCTAGCCTGGTCTCTGGAGGGGAGTGATGTGGGTGACTCACACATATTTATTCAGTGCACACTATACACGTACACAATAAATATATACTCACCTACATACATCTATTATGTCTATTTATACATTCATATATATTTATATATTTCCAAGTTCACAACACACATATTCACCAACACTAAATACGACATACACATTAACGTGACGCTGGGGACACGCACACAGTCGATGACGCGCCGGCGATTTATTTTCTTCTACCGCCGAGTTGCAGCACTAAAGTTATATTTCGTTTCTCACCAGTCACGATCTATGCTGCCCGCTAAGCCTACGTGCGCTCGCGCCGTTAATATAAAAGTGTGAACTATATCTACCCGCGCTAACTGTATAGCTGTTTGCAAAGACTGTGCATTACATTTATTTCACTGCTGTATTTATTTGCTTGTGCCTGGCTTATCTTGCGCCTTCAATTAACTTGTGTTGTTGTGCTGTGTGTAAGGAGATTATACCTGGAGATACTAGAACAAGGAATTTTATTCACTCGCCACCTACCCAGTGAGTACCTACCTACACCACACACACACCACCCGAACAACCAAAAGGGTATGGAAATATACAAAGAAATGAATGAACTGTTAGGCAAAGGTGGATTTCAATTACAAAAGTGGAACAGTAATAGTAAAGAAATATTAGAGAAAATAAGGACATTAGAAGGAAAACAAAGCATACATAAAATAAGTACAATAGAAAGCAATGAGGAGGACAACGAGAACAATAGAGCAATAAACAATAACAACCATAAAGAAGTAACAATTAAAGTAGATGATACGATGAAAATATTGGGACTTACCTGGGACCGACAAGAAGATTCCTTCCGGTACACGGTGTGTGTTCAGCCATCAAACAATCAACCTGTAACGAAAACAGCTGTAGTATCAGATATTGTCAAATTGTTCGACCCATTGGGGTGGTTGGCACCTACCATTGTGTTAGCCAAAATCTTCATACAGAAGTTATGGCTAGCTGGTATTGGGTGGGACGAACAATTAACAAGTGATCTGATAAAGGAATGGTACACTTACCGAGAAGAGTTATCCCTGCTTGCCAAAGTACACATACCTCGCTGGCTCGGTACTAAGGCAGAGAGCGATATAGAGCTCCATGGCTTCTGTGATGCTTCCAAGGCAGCGTACTCCGCTGTGGTATACTTACGGTTAATAGATTCCGAAAATGAGGTCAAGGTTTCACTGCTAGTTGCAAAGACTAGAGTGGCGCCTATAAAGCAAGTCAGTATACCACGGTTAGAGTTGTATGGAGCAGTACTGTTGGCAAATTTGCTATCAGAAACTGCGGAGATTCTGAATGTTTCAAAGGAAAGGATAAAGGCATGGACGGACTCCACTATAGTACTTGCGTGGTTAAATAGCCACCCAAGTAGGTGGAAAACTTTCGTCGCCAGCCGCACTTCTGAAATATTTAACTTTATGAGTTCATCACAATGGCATCATGTAGCGACAAGTGAAAACCCAGCTGATTGCGCGTCTCGTGGACTTATGCCAAGTATGTTTATTCAGAATAAACCATGGTTTTCAGGACCACAGTTCCTAAAAGAGAAAACTATTATATATAAAAATCTAAAGAATTTAGCCATAGATTTAGAACAGTCTATTAAGGCTCACGTTGCAATTAGTCCCGATAGTACTCATGACATTGATATATTAGATAGATTTTCTTCTTTACAAAGGTTTTTAAGAGTAGTAGCATATTGTCGTAGAATATTAAAGAACAAAGGAGATAGGACAACTTATTTACAGAAAAGGGAAATAGAAGAAGCTTTAGAATGCTGTTTAAAGAAAATACAAAAGGAAAGCTTTACAGTGGAATATACACAATTGAAAAATGAGGAACTTAGCACACTCCTTACTCAAGTAGAGGCATGCCTGAACTCACGTCCAATGAGCGTCGTCAATTCTGAGGATCCAAGTGAGCCAACGCCATTGACTCCAGGTCACTTTTTAGTAGGTGAACCATTAATCTCCGTACCAGATTACAACTACGAAGGTTTATCGGTGAATTCTCTAACCAGGTGGCAATTCGTACAACGGATGCTGCAATCCTTTTGGAGACGATGGTCTCAGGAATACTTAGCTAATTTAATGAGTAGATACAAATGGAGTTCTAGAGTTCCTGAACCAAATATCGGCGACATCGTTCGTATTAAAGAAGACGATCTGCCTCCTAGTCGTTGGGCACTGGGTCGAATTCTTGAAAAGCACCCGGGGGATGATAAGGTCACGCGAGTTGTCACATTACGCACGAAATCAACTACCATAAAGAGACCAACCAATAAAATATGTATTTTACCCATTGCGGATTTATGAAATGACATTTTTATCTTTTACATTGTTTTTATCTGTTACATCGTTTTTTATCTTTTACATTGTTTTTATTATCTATACACTGTTTTTTTGTTGATATTGAAATTATACACCTTCTATTTTGTTTTTTAACTTTTGTTAGTTTTAAGTTTTACGTTTACATTTTTACTATACATTCTTAGTCGTATGTTGTAAAGCAAACAATCTGTATAATTATGTTGAAGGACATTTTGCTACTAAATGTCCTTGGTGGGCGGCATGTTTACGACCATCCACCACCAGAGTTCAAAATAAAAAACCAAAAGTTGTGTTATAATTGACCCCTCGCTCGATAGATGGCATTGGGATCAAATTATAAGTCGATATCGTTTTGTTACCGCGATTTGGTTAAGGCCACCAACAAACTTTAAAATATAAGATTGCTATAGATCAGTATACGGTGTTTTATTTTTAGATACCTATATACACACATTTTAGTTAGTTCAAAATTTTAGTACTGAGTGTCTCCGCTGCGGCGCTCGGTATTAAACAGTACAGATATAGGTGGGTTCTTTGTTGTTTTGTAAGGGAATTGAATATTGTAGAGTGTGTGATGCTTTAAAAGGCGTAATAATATAATATAATATAATATTCCCCAACTATCACACAACGCCGTCTAGTCCCAAGCTAAGTAGAAGTAGTGTTATGGGTACTAGACAACTGATAAACATACTTATATATTTCTAAATACATACATATTATAGATAAACTGGTGGCGCCACTGTCACTGCGATAACAACAGCTCCGTATTTAATAATAAATAAAAATAGTTTATCCACATGTTAAGTGTTCTAAAGTAGTTAATTAGTAAAAGTGTTGTACAATACTCAATCGATATTGTTATCTAGTGATAATATTCACAAACAATAAAGTTATTAACGACCAAAATCTGACACTATAAAATTTAGAAAACGACTGCTTAAAATATCATTCTAAGTGAATTATCGTATGAAGTGATAATAATTACGCTGGTGAAGAATGATCAAACTATTCAAAATCAAGCAGTGAACCCAAAATAGTGAGTAACAACAAAAACTTTTAACAAAACACACAAGAACAAATTATTTTCAATTCACCACCAATATCCAAATATAAGACGGGGAAACTGGTCCTCATAGCGAAGCCAGGGCGCCCTGCGGACTCTCCGTCCGCGTACCGGCCCATTGTGCTGCTCGACGAGGTGGGCAAGCTCTTTGAGAGAGTCATTGCAAACCGCCTCGTCGCGCGCCTAACACGGGTGGGGCCGGACCTTTCGGACGGTCAGTTCGGCTTTCGCAGGATGCGCTCTACGGTGGACGCCATCATGCGCGTGCGAGCCCTCACGACGGGGGATGCGGTGTGCCGGGGCAGGTGTGTCGTGGCAGTGTCCTTGGACATTGCCAACGCGTTCAATTCCCTGCCCTGGAGTACGATCCGGAGGGCACTCCGGTACCACCGGGTGCCCGAATACCTCTGTCGAGTGGTCGAGGCCTATCTGTCGGAAAGATTTATGGTCTACCCCGGTCACCAGGGAGACTGGAAACGTCGAGAGATGTCGTGCGGTGTTCCGCAGGGGTCGGTACTAGGGCCACCCTTGTGGAACATCGGGTACGATTACGTGCTGCGCGGCGACTTCCCTGACGGGGTCAGCGTGGTTTGCTACGCAGACGACACGCTGGTTCTAGCGCAGGGAGAGTCGTACCAGGCGGCGGTCGCTCTAGCGACACGCGGGGTTGCGATGGTCGTTGATAGGATCCAGGAGTTGGGACTCGAGGTGGCGCTTCACAAATCCGAGGCGATGTGTTTCCACGGTCGCCAGTCTCGGAACGCGCCGCCATTGAGTTCCCAGCTAACGGTAGGAGGAGTTCACATCGGTGTCGGGTCGACGATGAAGTACCTGGGACTCGTCCTCGACAGCCGGTGGAATTTCGTGGAGCACTTCCGACGTCTGGCTCCCAAACTCAACCGGGCTGGGGCTGCGCTCAAGCGGCTCCTGCCCAACCTTGGGGGTCCAGACGCCTCCTGCCGGAGGCTCTACGCGGGGATCGTTCGGTCCATGGCCCTCTACGGGGCGCCGGTGTGGGCGCCGTCGCTGAAAAAGCAACCGGCGGCCATACTGAACGCCTGCCAGAGGGTCATGGCGATAAGGATGGTGCGGGGATACTGCACGGTCTCCCGCGAAGCGGCGAGCCTTCTGGCTGGCCTACCACCGTGGGATCTGGAGGCAACAGTCCTTGCACACATGCACGATATGCGCGTGGAGATGCAACGCCGGGGTGAAAGTCCGCCGCCGCGACAGGTCACGGCATGGCGGACAGAGCTCCGGCGGGATCTCATGGTGAAATGGCGTCAGCGACTATCGCAACCCAGTGCTGGGCACGCCACAATCATGGCGGTAAGTCCCCTCTTTGAGGCGTGGCTGGAAAGACCTCACGGCGTCCTTACCTTCCGCATGACGCAGGTCCTCACCGGACATGGTTCGTTCGGGAGTTTCCTGCACCGGATTCGTGCGGAAGTGACGCCCGAGTGTCGCCACTGTGCGGAATGCCCGGAGGACACGGTGGTGCACACAGTCGAGGTGTGCCCTGATTGGGCGGAACATCGCCGTGCCCTCGTGGGGGCGATCGGCGGCGGAGACCTCTCGCGCCGGGCCTTGGTTGAGGCCATGGTCCGGAGCGAGGAGGAGTGGCAGGCGGTCGCCGACTTCTGCGAAGCAGTAATGCTCGCAAAGGAGGAGGCCGAACGCATCAGGCAACGGCGTTATCATCGCCGCCGCCGCCGCCGCCGGGATTCTGATCCTGATTTCCGGCCACCGTAGGCGCGGGCTTGCGGACGGTGAGCAATGGGTAGCTCGCTGTCTGGCCGTCCGGTAACTGTCCGGACCAAGCCCAAGTCGTCGACGGCGCGCACTGTTCCCGCGCGCCTCAAGGAGTTGTCAGCAACAGCAGGGACCCAGCCGGGTCGAAGCCTACTGGGGCCAGGGTTATCCGAAAGGGCGCTCGAGCCCCGGTATGAAGGCTAGAAGGAACGGGGTGGGTCTTTTAGTCAGTAAGAGTCTGACACTATCTCCCGCTCCGCCCAAGAGCAGGGGATGTCAATGCATGATTTTTTCCCACCATAAAAAAAAAAAAAAAAAAAAAAAAAAAAAAAAAAAAAAAAAATATCCAAATATGAATAGTAACGGAATCATATGCTCACTAGTGGAGGACAAATTTCACTGATGGAATCAACGATCAGCTAGCTAAATGGTTACTGCATTGCGGTCGGAGTGGCTGCGCGTTAAGGCGCGAGTTCGAGACTCAGGTACAACATAATCTTTTTCCATTTTATCAGAATTTAAAATAATATTTAATAATTAATTTATCAAACGAAAATGAACTTCTTTGACAATGTTGTGCTCTGTAGCAACGCCACCGTATATTTTATTATTATGATAAACCCATCTTTATATACGGCTGACTTACATAGCGTACATGCATTGTTTGTGAATGTACGCCTTTTAATTTAAAAGAAAAAAGTAAATTAATGTGGCGTTGCTGCGGAGAATTCTCACTAGCAACGCCACCTGTAATCAACATTTGTAGACACAATTTCAGCTATTTCTCTAAAGTTATGTAATGTACGAACGCTGTGTATTATGTACACGTGATAAGTATGAAAAAATATGTTAATTCTAAACTTTAAGTCTAAACTCACATATTGTCCCTTAAAGTGCATTAAACTAATGTATTTTAGCTAGCTACAGATTGGCAGGAAAATTTAACAAAACAGATTTCATTAATAGAAGTTTATTATTATGAGTATAACAATGGTTGCAACAAAAAATTACCTATAAAATAAATAAAAAAAATTAAACAGAAAATACCTCTAAAAAAAAGAAAAATCTGTAAAAAATACATTACACTAGATTTACAGTGTACCTATTTATACACTCGAGTGCAAAAATTCGCACATCATCACTTATTATGTTAAGACAGCCATTATCATGAATGTGAATAGATAGAGTGAGTTTAGAATTAAAGTTTAGAATTAACATATTTTTTCATACTTATCACGTGTACATAATACACAGCGTTCGTACATTACATAACTTTAGAGAAATAGCTGAAATTGTGTCTACAAATGTTGATTACAGGTGGCGTTGCTAGTGAGAATTCTCCGCAGCAACGCCACATTAATTTACTTTTTTCTTTTAAATTAAAAGGCGTACATTCACAAACAATGCATGTACGCTATGTACGTCAGCCGTATATAAAGATGGGTTTATCATAATAATAAAATATACGGTGGCGTTGCTACAGAGCACAACACCGGAAATCTATATTGCGTGGTGGTTCCCTAATCTTAATAAAAAAAAGCTTAAAATTTAAGCAACGTAATGATATAGTTAATTTGTCAACGGAACATTACATAGAACTGTCTTGTGTTGAGCTAGATAAGCATGTTATAGTGTGCGTGTACAGACCCCCGAACCCTCAAAACTTTAGTCTTTTTGAATCAACAATGGAAGATATTCTCGCCAAACTTGTAGATAGTAACAAATCCATAATTATTTGTGGAGATTTTAATATTAATATTTTGGAAAATAATTTAAATAGCAGCAGATTTTTAAATCTTTTTAAATCATTTCATTTGTCTAACGTTTTTACAGAACCAACAAGAGTAACCCCAACCTCTGCAACTTGTATTGATAATGTTTTCTGCAATTGTGACTATCTAGATAAAGCTATAGTAAATTATCTTCCGTCTGATCATAGTGGACAAACGGTAACTTTTATGTCTCAAGCAGCCCTGGAAAAGACTCAGATTCAATTCAGGCCAATTACAATTGGCAAATTATCTAAATTTAATAGTAACTTACAAAATAAGTTAAATGTTCTGGGCCATGATATTAATGATGCTAATAAATTTTATGATAACTTCTTTTCATTGGTACTTAATGAATTTAATACAGCTTTTGAAAAGAAGTCGAAAAATATATTCCCTAAGTTTGTTTTTAGTGACTGGGCGACTAAAGGTATTAGGATAAGTAGGGAAAGACTGTATGAGCTATACGGCCTTAAGCCATTCTTCAATACTGAAACCTTCAATAAATATGTAAATAAATATTCTAAACTTTTCAGAAAGATTTGTAAGGTAGCAAAGGCCCTGTACATTAGCAACAAGATCAAATCGGCAGACAATAGAATAAAGACTGTGTGGAAAGTTATTAATAGTGAAACTGGTAGGAACAAAGTACACAGCACGGATTTTTTATTGGAGACTCCACATGGTCCCAAAAGCTCTAACATAGAAGTAGCCCAAGAGTTTGTGAATTATTTCACCAATGTACCTCTTAGGACAACGGAAGCTCTAAATTCCTCCCCTGAAGCCTCAATTGCTTTATTAAAAGCAAACTTGCCAGGCTGTCCGGTTGAATTTCAATTCAAACATATAAACCCTATGACAGTCATAAAGGCTTTCCGGCAAATCAAAGTCAAATTAACCGAAGACCTATGGGGAATGTCTGTTAAAGTATGCACATCCATAATTGAGACTATAGCACCATACTTAGCTTTAATATTTAATTTGTGTGTAGACCAAGGCGTCTTTCCAGATATAATGAAATACAGTAAGGTTATACCACTTTTTAAATCAGGTGACCATAAGGACACTAATAATTACAGACCTGTATCAGTATTGCCGGTTTTCAGTAAGGTGTTTGAAAAAGTTATGCTTAATCAAATGCTTTACCATTTTAACAGCAATAAAATCTTTCACGAACAGCAGTATGGTTTCACCAAAGGACGTTGTACGACTGACGCTGCACACTGGGACCCGTCCATACAACGCAATGCTCAAAACTCGATTTTTAAAGTGAGAATATTTAAAAAAAATAAACTATGTAAGGGTAGACTTAAGAATGTGTTACATCATTTCTACAAATACTAAATCAGTTACTGCTATCTGCTGTCCAGTACATCAGCTGAAAGCTTACTTTATACCCATATTATATCCGATAGCGTTCGTGAGTTTGTAGAGAATTTTAAAACATTTATTTCTGCAAGTAATCGTCACATTTAATTGAAGTGCATCATGACTGCAACTAAGCAAGGTATGGTTATTCTAATATTGTTTTTATGAACCTTGCCGATTAGTATTTTTGGTTTAATGACTAATTATATGTGACAGTATGATTTTTTATGTACTGAATCAAACATTTTTATTTTTTTCCTTTTTGCGCAAAGTTCTATTTTTGAAATATTTTTTACAATATCTACGAGGTGTTGATAAGTAACGAACTGAAGAGAATAGCAATAGAACTTTGCGCATTTTCCAGATAAAAAAAGTTTTCTTGCGCACAAATTTTTGTTAGGCGTTATGATGTTATTATAGCAACCGAACAAGAACCGGGACCGTTGGTATGTTGTCTAAAGTAGGTTTCTAGGTCTATGAACTTCTTTCCCACATATTTAAAGCTACTTTGCTGCATAATCTCACAAAAGTTTGCATTTTTCAAGGTGAAGTATGATGATGAACTTTCTTCTGAAATGTAATGAAATAAAGTTGTCTAATATCAAAAACAAAAATCAAAAGTAGGTGCGACAGACACGATTTATAACTGTTTTCTTCAAAACATATCTTATTTATTAAAATTAATTGCTAGGCACTGAATACTTTCGTTTTATAGTAACATCATAACGCCTAACAAAAATTTGTGCGCAAGAAAACTTTTTTTATCTGGAAAATGCGCAAAGTTCTATTGCTAATCTCTTCAGTTCGTTAGTTATCAACACCTCGTAGATATTGTAAAAAATATTTCATAAATAGAACTTTGCGCAAAAAGGAAAAAAATAAAAATGTTTGATTCAGTACATAAAAAAATCATACTGACACATATAATTAGTCATTAAACCAAAAATACTAATCGGCAAGGTTCATAAAAACAATATTAGAATAACCATACCTTGCTTAGCTGCAGTCATGATGCACTTCAATTAAATGTGCCGATTACTTGCAGAAATAAATGTTTTAAAATTCTCTACAAACTCACGAACGCTATCGGATAATTAATGATATGGGTCTAAAGTAAACTTTGAGCTGATGCACCGGACAGCAGATAGCAGTTACTGATTTAGTATTTGTAGAAATGATGTAACACATTCTTAAGTCTACTCTAACATAGTTTATTTTTTGAAATACCTTCTTTTTGAAAATCGAGTTTTGAGCATTACGTTGTATGGACGGGTCCCAGTGTGCGCTGGTGTCACTTTATTAAAACATATATTTGCAGCGTGGGAAGAAGCCCAAGATGCGATAGGGATTTTTTGTGACCTCTCAAAGGCTTTTGATTGTGTTAATCACGAAACCTTGCTTTTAAAGCTTGAACATTATGGGCTAGGTAAACTTGCACTCAGCTTGGTAAAATCTTACTTAATTGACAGGCAACAGCAAGTTCAGATAAATGGTGTCAATTCTCCGGGTTTGAAAGTCAAAATGGGTGTACCGCAAGGCTCAATATTGGGTCCTTTCCTCTTTTTAGTATATATAAATGATCTACCGCATCTATTAAAAAAACAACCACATATTGTATTGTTTGCTGACGATACGTCGTTAATTTTTAAAATCAATAGACGTTCCACAAACCTTGATGACGTAAATAATGCTCTACAGCACGTCCAAAACTGGTTTACTGTTAATAATTTAGTATTGAATGGAAAAAAAAACTAAGTGCATAAGATTTGCGTTACCGAATGTTAAAAGCAATTATTCCGACATAGTATTGAACAAGGAGAAAATCGAGTTCGTCGAGAGTACGGTTTTCCTAGGGATCACGCTTGACTCGAGGCTACAATGGGGTCCTCATTTAACATCTCTGGCAGGACGGCTTAGTTCAGCAGCATATGCTGTCAGAAAAATCCGCCAATTAACTGATGTAGATACTGCGAGACTAGTCTATTTTAGTTACTTTCATAGTATCATGTCTTACGGTATTTTGCTATGGGGACGGGCTGCAGACATAGAGTCTATTTTTATACTGCAGAAAAGAGCTATCAGAGCCATATATAATCTTCGCAGACGCGATTCTCTTACGGAACTATTTAAAGAAATAAACATCCTGACGGTCCCTTGTCAATACATTTATGAAAACATCATGTATGTTCGGAAAAATATTCATCTTTTTACTAAGATAAGTGACAGGCACAATTTTAATACTAGGAATAGGAACAAATTAGATCAACCTCGATTCAGATTGGCTAAAGTACACAGCTCTTTCTTGGGGTACTGTGTAAAATTTTATAATAAAATACCAATTGAGATTTTACAACTAAATGAGTCCAAATTTAAAACATGCATCAAACGCACACTATGTAGACAAGCATATTATAAACTGGAAGATTATCTCCTTGACAAAAATGCTTGGCTAAATGCTGGTCCTGCTCCACAACTACAGCCACTTTTACCTTCAAATTAGTTTTTTTTGTTTTTTTTTTTTTATAAATATAAATATATTTCTAAATATTGGAAGAGATACTATTCCCCTTTTTGTATTTTTTTGATTTCGAAATGTATTTTTTATTTATTCGTTTATTTCAATAGAGCTTATGATAATTTATTACCTTTTTTAATTGGAAACTAAATAGCATTGTATAATATAGAAGCACTTTTTTTTTCAAGTTTTTGTGAATGTGAAGCACCATGGAGCATCTTTATTAGGTTACAACTTGTTTGACATTACGAGCATGGCAGTTGAGTTTGTCATGCTCACCCAAATGTCTTGCTGGTGGTGGCACGTGTTATTGGGTCATTCGGTTCCCTTTAAAATGGTTGAGCTGAGTGGGGCTGATGCACGTGTCATGCCCGTGAACGGGTGCCATCGGTTGAGACTGGTCATCTCTTGGCTGCCAGTGGCTTAATTCGGTTTCTATTTTTAATTACATTTAATAAAAAGAATAATAACTTATTATTATTACGTATCTACCTACATTGTGCTCACATATTAGAAGCGACAAGAAATATGTAACCAAGATCTATGTAACTCATAATATGTTTTAAAAAGAGTGTCCATGGAGTTTCTTGCACGTTCTTCTCCATAGAGACCTACGTTTTGGAACGTGCAATTTAGCTTCACTTTTCTTGGACTGACCGACATTTGACTATTCAAAAGTGCCTGCAAATGGTCTATTTGAAATAAATGATTTTGACTTTGACTTTGACTTTGACTTTTGACTTTGAGTAACAAATGCTATAATCAAAATATTGTCTTATGGGCAATATGTCATTAAAATCTTTTAAATATAGGTACGAACTATGCAACATGTATGGATTAGTGATGTAACGAATATTCGCATTCGCGAATATGCGCAGAATTCACAAGAAACAAGCGAATGTTTGGCAATTTTTCTTGACAAACGAAAAAGTATTTATTGATTGAACGGCTATAGAATATATTCGCCAACGCGATTATATTCGCGAATATTCGTCAAAATTTAACATTCTTTATTTCAGTTGTATTATCATTCTATATCCATTCAATCGATATCTAAATACCTTTTTGTTTATAAAAAAAATTTGCCAAACATTCGCATGTTTCTTGTGAATTCTGCGAATATTCGCGAATGACAATTTTCGTTATATCACTAGTATAGAACGCAAAAAGTAGTAATGACTACCGAGTACTCATTACTTATTTAATGATTTATTTTTCAATTTCTTTTTATATTTTTCAAACGCTTTTAGTTGCATAGCAGGTAAATTACGAGTATGTAACCTATAAATATCTGTGCCCTTTAAAATTTTATTTATAATATTGCACCAATTAAAAATAGTAAACCTTACAGTTAATGAAATTAAATGATCCAGAATAACTGCCTTGTGTTCGGTACAATCGATAAAATCAAATGAATACTTAGACAAAATTGTGTTTTTTTACATTTAACGCTACATTATTTAGATGGGCATTGTTCTCCAAATATTCATTTGTTTCTGTAACCACTGTACCAAAACACCTTACTACACCTTCAGATGGGTAATTTAACCTTTTTTGCCATTGTGTATTCGCGGTGGTTTATCCAGTCAATTTGATTTTTAGACCTGGCTCGACCATTTCTTTTACTTGTTCAATAAACAGTGGCTGTAAAGGAATGATTTGGTCTGCCAGATCATCCTCGCAGTTGGTATAACTGTGAAACTTTATGACTCTAGTTATCAACAATGACTTAAAGGTATAGTTGAAGCTGTGGCAGTTTGGGTCATTATTTCGATAATTATATGCCCTTACCTGGCCAAAAAAGTTTTCAATTGGATCTGAATTAAAATACCTGGGTCTCATAATTTTTAAATTATGTTTTTTGAAAAACTGCCACAGCCTCATGTAGCTTTTTAGTGTAACAATAAAATTTTGCAAAGAGGGCACCGATTTTTCCCTTCCATTCATATCTACATATTTAATTTTTCGTAACTTATTAATTGCCTCTTTCCAAAATTTGTGATGCGGTGACTTTTTTACCACTGCTGTTCTTAAAATTTTTCCCTTGCTTTTAGAGAATCTTGCAGCTCCATTGACGCTGTCGAACAATTGGTCAAAAAATAGAACGATCTCCGCTGTATTTGGAAGTGTGCTACTGACGGGTCTCCCATCAGCATAGTGAGCTGAAATGAATAATTTATTTCTATATAAGTACTTTGTTTCCTTCACTATATGTTTAATTTTATTTTTATTATTTATATCTAGCCTATACAGTCTCACTGCTGGGCAAAGGCCTCCTTCCTTTCCTTTCATTGTTCCCGGCTTTTAGCCATTTCTATGCGTTTAATAATACTAATGTTTAATTCTACTTAATACCATCTAATTACCACATTCATATTGAAATAGAAAATGCAAATTGTGAGGTTATTTTTTTTTTGTGGTAAAATATAGACCATAAGCATAAGCAGGTATCGAACCTGTTAAGGCTCAAGCGCCCAAAAATACCATGACACTGACTTTGTGAAGCTTACTCCCCTGTAACCGCCAAGTTAATAGGTTTGAAAATATATATATATTAGATTTGTGAACAACATTATCAACATTTGATTTTTTCGTGCGATTAATACTTTTATCTAAAAAAAATATTTAGAAATTTCGCAAATTTCACTACTCTTTCGAAACGACTTGGATCTCTTGAAACATTTTTACACAAACATTGGTGGTTATCGGAGCTCTATCTGGGCGCAGCTGGCCGCAATTAAATGCAGATAGATACGCGTACTGCCGCATATGCGGGTACGAGTGTTGTGTCCATTTAATTCCGGCCAAATGTTCATGGGACTACAAGACTTTACATGCAAAACATTTAGTTTCATATAATGTTACTTACAAAATTTTGCTGTATATGTTAAGGCTGCAGATACAGTTGTGCTGAAGACCTTCACACAATTTTTAACCTGAAAATTAAAAATAAGCTTTTAAGTACAAAGAAAAAATTTGCCATCATAGTCAATCTACAGCAGAATACAAATAGCTGGATTAAATTATATTAATTTGATTATAGAAATTAATTATTTTGTTATACGTGAAGCTTTCGCAGGAGGCCCTGTATTCTGTATACTCTTACCACAGTAAAGTTCTCCACCTCTGTTATTCATATGTATATTACGATGTGGACATTGGATTTTCTTTGAATTTTCTTAACATGCAACTGTTTTTTGTCCCCAGTAAAATAAAATAAAACAAATTACAAATACAAGTACCTTCATTTTCTTAATCTTTTCTGGAATTACGTGTTGATCACTCAGTTTATGGAGAAGTCTGGCTTCGGTGTGATGACAATCTGTTTCATACACATCTACTATGTCTTGCCATTTAGAAATTTTTCCACTGAAGGTTATGTATTTAGTTAAAAAGTTATTTCTCAGACCCTTTATCAGGTGAGAGGGATCATACACAATACTCAGATTGACCCCACTTATTGTAACTGTGCCATCTGAAAATATAAAACATTTTAAAGTAAATAATGATAAATGGTTGCCAACAAATTTTACAGTTGGTAAAATATTGCAGCACAGTCAAAAAGATGGTAAGTATCACATCTTGGTGACGAAGATCCCTTGAACGATTTTCGTTATTTTAAACCTGCCTACTGCTGGGATCAGTCATGAAAGCAAATTACCCTTAATGGTAATCATTTGAAAATCTTTCTGAATTTTTGAAAATTCACAGCCATAATGGGACAGTTAATTCAATTATACTAACCTGGTTCTCGATCTGCAAGTATTTGGTCATGAGCCGTGTCTGCTTTTAGGCTTCTTAGTGCAGATTGAAAAGAAGCACCTTGGTCACAAATTAATGCAATTGGTTTCAGTCCACATCCAACTACAGCAGAAATCACTTCTTTCAACAGTATTTTGAGTTCCAGCCCCGAGGTAGCTCCTTGGAGATAATAATAAGCCACTGGTTGCTGCCATCTAAAAACTGCTCCTCTCAGCATAAAAACGAGGGCATGATCAGCAAACTGATTTTTTTTTGTGTTTAACTCTGCAAAGCCATTAATGGTGTCCTTATTTTTGTTGTAAGTTAAGGCAGTCTCTAGTGACATTTCATCATAGATCACGGAACACATTTTTTTTATTGGTCTTCCATGTTGCAACCTGGAAACAAATTAAAGTAATATAAGTAAATATTTTTTCAGACCCAAAGTAGAAAGTTAGACACGAGTATCGTTTCCATTAAAACTACAAATATAATACAAACCTCTTTTTTCATTAATTCGAAAACTTGAGGGCAGATTCGTCTCAACATTCAACTTCGCCACCATGTTATTCAAAGTTGACCTTGATGGTAGTATAAATATTTTGTGTAAAAATCGATAACACTTGGGACTTTGCTTCATTATAGATGCGATCAATTTTTCTTCCAGTGAAAATTGACGCCCTTGCTTATTTCTGGTACAAAGATTAATCTGCATTTTGAAGATTCTTTTTGCAAATGGGTTCATTTCTGCTGTCAATTTTTCGACGTTTCTTTGTTAAATTTCAAAGCTCTCTTGGCTCTTCTGTAAAAATCCATTGGTTCTTTTGCCTTTTTGTACTCTTTGTACCACGTTTTGAATGTTGGGAGATAAGTCTGTAAATTTACTTAATATCCTTTGTTTGGATGTTTTTAGTTTTTTAACATTTTTGACTTGACTCAAATCTGAAACATAGGAAAATAGTCTATGTAAATGATATAGGTCAGAGATGGCGAACCTAGTGCACGCGTGGTGCACGGTGGCATGTGGCATAATAATTCGGGCAGTATAAGATTTACAAAATAATTTTCTATAGCAATAATTACACTAAAATATTACGCTACATGACTTTTAAGTTGCAAATTAAGCATTTAGTTTCAATTTGCCAATTTAATTACTAAAGCGAAATATATGAAAAAAAAAATAGTTTTTATATATTTAGTGGCACGTTAACGTTCTCCAATAAAGGTTCGCCATCCCTGATATAGGCCATGGGGGCATGTCTATCTAAGATACACTTTATTTTTATTGAATTACCTGAGTTTTGATTAGTTGATGGATTTTGTGAAGCTTCTGGTAAAGTTTGAAACTCATGTGAGCTAGCAGCAATGACTTCTGAAATGAAAGAAAATAATATCAGAGTTGAGATTTGAATAACAGAAGAGTAATTAATACACAAAGAAATTGGAGAACAGAAGATTTATTACCTGGATTCTGACTTGTTTGTGTACATTGTGGTTTAATCTGGAAAGGAAACTCACTGGAAGTAGAAGCAATCGCTTGAATTTCTGAAAAATATGAGAGTTGAGATTTGAATAACAGTAATGAAAACACATTCTAAGAAATTGGAGAACAGAGAAGATTTATTACCTGGATTCCGACTCGTTTGTGTACATTGTGGTTTGACCTGGAGGGGAAACTCACTGGAAGTAGAAGAAATCGCTTGAATTTCTGAATAATATGAGAGTTGAGATTTGAGTAACAGTAATGAAAACACATATATTCTAAGAAATTGGACCAAATGACGAGATGAAATAAAATAGATTTATGTTTAGTTATGTCAGCTAAATGGAAGTTATCCATGCGGTCAGTGGTTGGAAAAACGTGCCCAACGTCCCAACCAAGGGTTTTGAAGGTCATGGATTACAATTGCTGTCTACAAGGATTGCAACTAGCAAGGTCACCTTGGTTGGGACGTTTACCCATTATTTATTATATTGCCTACATAATAATAATATTATAAATTTATCATAGGAATGCGAGGTATCAGCAACGTTTGCCCTACTACTGGACCAATCAAAACTGTGGTACTGTAAAAAAAATAAGAACTGAAATTCAATATTAAAAGACAATGTTAACACTACTGGAACATAGGTATATTCTCTTTTAAGAAACAGTGAGCTGCAATCAACCATTATAGCCCAGTAAAGGTTGGTGGATTTCACAGTTTTCTCACAATATTTTCCCACACTCTTTTGGTAGCCATGGTGAAACAATAAATTGCTCAAGGCGGCATAGCCTATAACCAACAATTTATGATTATTAAAGCATGTGAAGACTTTCAAAACTTATTATAATATTTGTTTAACTAGGTACCTGAAATTAATATTTCCTGGAGGTAAAATCTATGTGGGAACAGCCAATTTGCTATTATTTGAATACAGAAACTGCTTTTCATAGTGCCAACCACAAATTCTTTGAGTGTTTTAACACTAATACTGTCCAGACTTGCAATATCACTCCCAATACTCTTCACCCATACATGGAACTTTACTGCAAATGTTTCAGGATTTGGAAAGTAACACAGGTACATCTGAAAATTTAAAAACCACTTTATTGTAACATCCATGAAAAAAGGAGAGGTTGTTCCCAGTTTTATTTTAGAGGTGGTAAAATCATCTAAATGACATCTCCCACCTTGGTGGGAATGGAGGGTATGTCAGACTTTTAATGGCTAAAAACCCACTCCTGTTCCAACACCATAATTAGAGACACAAGAAAAAGACAATGAGAGAGTGAACACCGACATTCACTTTGGGTTTTATGAATTAACAGAGGTTTTAGGTAAATTAGGTAACATGATGTAGTATCAGAAATTCTGACTTCTAACAATCAGACAAACCAGATGTACAAATCACAGCTGAGACCACATCATTACATGAATCTTTATTACCTGAATCCTGCCATTATTGTGTATGTCGTGATAGGCACGTTTGGTGCTATGAAGGAACTCACTGGAAGTGGAAGCATGCAAATTTCTGACAAACAACAGGAAAATCCATTTAAAAATAAAACAAGCGTCTTTAACAAATTCAAGTCTCTTGTACACAGAATAATACTATAAATAAATAGTATCAAGACAAAAATTTACCAATAAGTATAAATTAACAAGATTTTGAATACTCCTTCTGAGGAAACCCATTTCCTGAAATATGACCAACAAATCAAAATCGGTATCCATAAAACATTCAGGCCAGAGAAGAAAAATTATTGAAGCAATTAGGTACTTTAGGTTACAATTTATTGCATTTTCACCAGTCATGGATTAATCTTGTTCTAATGGCTAAACTTTTTATAGTTTAAGGCTGCTTTTCCACCAGAGATTTGCTATGCTGCGAGGATGTAAAGCTATGCTGTGAAACCTGTTTTTTAAACCTATTTACAAAAATAAATATCATTTATGTGACCGTTTCCACTGATAATAAGATAAGTAGCTATGCGGGTAAGATGTCTTATGAAGATACGCCGCCGCAAAGTAGCTGCGCGAGGAAGATGCGCAGCTTGAGCTATGCGATGTATCTATAGTAGGGAAACGGCACGTACACACATTACTTGCTACCATCCATAGCAGTATAGCATGTACCCTTCCTGTGTCCGTTTCTACCAGTGCTAAGCTATGTGCACCAATGAATGAATGATTGGTAGATATCAAACGCATCCATAGCAACGTAGCATAGCACATCAATGGTGCAAAAGCACCTTAGCAGTAGTGTTGAATTACTGTGACATGGTCTTATATATGGGCATTTGAAAGTTAGGATTTTCTTCATTCTAGTCTTAGGTTCTACAAACCTAAGACTAAAATGAAGAAAGTTTGAAAATCAGTTAAGCAAGAAGTAATAATTTGATGTATATTTACCAGCTCGGTCAGTGGGTAGCCTTAGGGGCGGGCTCTATGCTAAAATGCTATTCCACTCAAAATATCATCTTCAAAACATTCATCTTCAGTATACATGAAAAGATAGGCACTACCGATAAGATTGTTTCACGAAGCGTCATATCACGAAGATTTACAACAGTTTTCGCTAAGAACTTTTAGTAAAAGTACTACAAATTACAGGTCGCGCGATGAATCAAGATCGCTCGGCAAAAGTGGAAGGGGCATGCGCAGTATTCAATTCTAAGGTCTATTTGGCGACGTACGGGCGGGTGTGCGCCGACGGCGACACGTCATTGGTAGATAGAGTCGCTCTTCAATTCCCGCGTTGCGTTCTCGCGTCTCATTGGATACTGTTGTGCTTGGGTACTGTTGCGTACAGCTTGTGTTATTGTATTAGTAATACATAGTGGTAAAAAAAAATGGTTATAAATAAAGTTTTAAAACGGCAAGCCAGAAGAATGGTTTACTACGTGAATTGTTACGTTAAGAAAGAAACTAACGAAATTATTTTTTTATATTTTAGTTTTAATTTTAAAAATTTTAATTTTTCTGAAATTACCTACTTACAAGATAAACTACAAGCAAAAACTATTGTTATTATAAGTTATGTTACTAAGGTACATACGAAATTAAAAATAAAATCCTAACATACTAAGAATTTCTGTGCGCAATTGTACACATGCGCCGATTGCTCCCACTACTTTCACCGAGCCGATCTTGATTCACCGCGCGACCTGTAAATTAGTTAGATATATGAAAAAAAATGGCTGCCAAACTGACTGAACTGACCAAAGAGTATGTAAAGTCGTGACCAAAGAGTATAGAGTCACAACGTATTATTATGACGTAATAATTATTACGTCATATTTAGCCAACAGAAAGAGCAAAAACGTCGTATACAATTCGACCGTAGCAGTTAACATAGTCGTATGTGAAAAATCGCTACTTTACAGTACGGCCGTTTGAACTTTCAAATGTGTATAAAGTGAACAATAGTCAATGTACCTTGACCAAATTTGGTATGACGTATAAATATTAATTACCTGACGTAGTAATATATACAAACTTATCAAAAAGGTATCGGAAATATAAGAAACTGCACATGCAACAGTGTTAACCACTAAATCATGCAACCATTTTGTCGGAAATGGCTGATCCGACATTATTAACTGAACTAGAATTACTGAATTTGGTCGGATGTGGCACAACCCGCAGTATTCCCTGGACTTTAAAATTTAATTCATGTTGGATGTGCCACTTAATACGTTACTGCCCGAAAGATATAAATATTTTATGATGTAGATACAACTTACTTTATTTCGGGATTTGAATAATACAATGTTGAGTTACATTTACCTTGCTTTTAATTACATGCCAGACCGGAGGACACAGTGGAGCATACAGTGAAGTTCTGCCCCGCTTGGGTGGAGCACCACCGTGTCCTACAGCAAATAATTACCGGTCTTTATAGGTTAAGCGTGGGACGGGTGGTACCGCGCTTTCGTTGCTTTCGTTTCGTTGTTCGGGAGAAAGAGAGTGCTAAGTCATTCGCAATCAGATCACCAGATAATATTGCTAAGATTAACAACACATCTGGTTAACAAAGCATTTCTTAACCAGTAGCCCGATTCACGTAATGAGAACCGTAACGATATCGTAGCGATTTAGTCTTTTAGACCATTTCCGTATTCACATTCATCAATCGAGTTTAAACGACACCGATTTTAAAGTCTTTTGAAATTCGTCGATTTAAAAAAAAAAACTGTATTACATTATCCTGGTAGAATACTTATGAATGTAACTAGAAATAAGTCGATAGATCGTGAATACCGCTTTTGGATAGGACTTCGATCGAACGGCTATAAAACTTCAACGATATTTGGCTTGTTTGATTTTACGTGAATCAGGCTATAGATGTGTCCAAATATATAACTATATATTGCTACACTCATTCTAATTTAAAAATTATGTCAGTTTATTATCTTTTATTGAGACGCGTAATGCTGGTATGATTTTTAATTACAACCGGGTTATTTATTATCAAAATTGTCGAGGGATTTGCTCTAAAATGCACATTTTATTCATGAACATTTTATCAAATTGTTACGATATTATAGTACTCACTGAAACGTGGTTGACGCCTGAAATATTTAATAGCGAGTTCATAGATTCTCGTTACTTGGTACATAGGTGCGATCGAGACCGTACTGCCACGAATAAAAAAGAATGAGATGGTGTCCTTGTAGCGGTATTGAAGGAGCTTCACTCAGTTAGAATGGCTTCTCAATTTGCTCTGGAAGCCAATTTAGAGCACGTTCTTCTTAGATTTTCAAGCTGAAAAAAACCAAATAGTTGGGGCTGTCTATATTCAAATGATAAATGATAAATGATCTTTATTTTGCAAGTAGGTTTTATAAAAACACTTTTACACGTCAATTTTTTTTTTTTTTTTGTCAATTAATGCGAGATGAGGCCGGTGTTTCCTAACTGACTACCCTGAGAAGAAACACCGAAACAAACTCAGGGGTCAAAGTCTCTTTTAAAGTCCATACAGCAAAACATGTAATGGTCAAATCATATGAGAACCGTGCAGATTGAGCCTGAGATGGCCTTTTGAAGAAAGAACCACACAGTTCTAAGTGGACCTGTCCAGTCAGTGCAAGCATTTGTCAGTATGCGTGTAGCTCAACTCAGGACTACTAAGGAGCTCAACGACTTGACGGACAATGCCAAAGAAAGGACATTTGGGTAGGCCACATCAAATACTCAAAACTGCCAGACATCATGTGAAAATAAAAGAAAAGGAAAGAGTAATCCACATAGTTCTCACATTCACAATAATAAAATTTACAAAAGTGTAAATATTGCAAATTGTAAAAAAAAAGTATATAAATAAAAATTCAGTCAAATAGTAAAAATAAACATGTCATAATTGTAAAAAAATAATAAAATATATATATATATACAATATCATAATTGTGAAACAACAACAATCGTCAATAAAAAAAAAGGCAGTTAAAACAAAAAAACATTCAAATGATAACAATTATAGTGAGTAGGTATTGGAGCAGGTCAATCCCAAGCCGTTTTATCCTCGAGATACTCTTTTACAGTATAAAAAGCCTTTTGGCAAAGTTTTCGCTTTACAAATGTTCTGAATTTATTAATGCTAAGTTCTTGAATAGGACTGGGAAGCTTATTATAAAAATGTATACTTTGGCATCTAAATGAGCGTCCTATTTTTTTGAGCCTGGTTGCAGGAACCACTAACTTGTGTTTGTTCCTAGTATTAACGTTATGAATATCACTGTATTTTTTAAACATGTTTTTATTTTTATGAACATACAAAATATTGTCATAGATATACTGAGATGGCACAGTCAAAATATTAATATTTTTAAATTTATCTCTGAGGGAGTATCTGGGACTTAATTTATAAATTGCACGAATGGCCCTTTTCTGCAAAACAAAAATCGTTTGGATATCGGCGGCATTTCCCCATAATAGAATACCGTACGACATGACGCTATGAAAATAACTGAAGTAAACTAAACGGGCTGTCTCTAAGTCAGTTAGATTTCGAATTTGCCTAACAGCGTATGCGGCAGAGCTAAGTTTTTTCGACAACTTATCTATGTGAGGGCCCCACTGAAGCTTAGCATCAAGAGTTATACCCAAGAACACTGTAGTGTCTTCAGGACTCAATTCTTTACCTTTTATTAGCACACTAGTTTCTACCTGCCTTACGTGAGGCATCGTAAATTTAACAAATTTGGTTTTCTTTTCATTAAGGAGCAGGTTATTGACATTAAACCAGTGTACTATTTTTGAAAGAGCGTTATTTATGTCATCAGTAACCGGCTGCTGACGTTTAAGCTTAAACAAAAGCGAAGTGTCGTCTGCAAACAACACTATATCAAGGTTATCCTTTATGAGGTATGGCAAGTCATTTATATAAATAAGAAATAAAAATGGACCAAGAATCGAGCCCTGCGGCACACCCATTGATACTGCAGACCCGGGTGATCTTTTTCCGTTTACATCAACTCTCTGAATCCTATCACTCAAATAAGAAGTAAGAAGATCCAGAGAGGAATTCCGGATCCCGTAATGGTGTAGTTTCCTGATTAATGTTTCATGGAGAACGCAATCGAAAGCCTTGGACAAATCACAAAAAATGCCCAGGACATCGCATTTGTCTTCCCATGCATTATAAATATGGCCTAAAAGTTCAACCCCGGCATCGGTTGTTGAACGACCCCTTGCATTCCACCTAGAACACCGGAATCCGTATATGCTCAATACTTCGATTTCCTCCTGGGTGATTATAACTTACTTGATCTTAACTGGATTCCACATAATAATAAAGTTTCAGTATCGGGATTGGTTTCTAGCGGCAACACTCCTATTTGCGGAAATCTAAGTGTATTTAGGTACCAGTACAACTCTATCAAGTAACCGAATGGAAAAATATTGGATCTAGCTGTCAGTAACTGCGAATGTTTTGTGTACCCCCCTACCGATTATTATTTACTTCAACTCGATATGCACCACCCACCATTCTGTGTATTAATACCATTTGTATACCCCCAACAATGTATGATTCGGATGTCGTTAAAGAAATTTTTTTATTCCAAGGCTAATTACGAGAGGATATATGAAGAATTAGGTGAAATCAATTGTGATGAGCTGATCGGTTCGGAACACTCTGTAGATGTGGCAGTAACTAAATTCTATGCTAAAATTTTTAGCATATTTAGATCTTACGTTCCACTTGTCAAAACAAAGTCTCCGAGATTTCCGATTTGGTTTTCACCTTCGCTGATACGTATTTATAAAGCAAAGGCTTGGGTTAAATGGAAAGTGTATCACAATATCTGCGATTATGAACAATTCTCGCTATATAGATCTAAATTTCATGCGGAATGTAAATTTTACTACTCAAAATACATGGAATCTGTTGAAGACGGTATTCGCAGTAATGTAAAATGCTTTTGGACGTATATAGCTAATCAGAAATCTTCATTCCCCTCGCTCCATAACATAGCCTGAACCAGGACCGGACGCTCAGGCTATCGCCTCTGTGAGGACACGGTGGTGCTCCACCCAAACGGGGCAGAACTCCACTGTATGCTCCACTGTGTCCTCCGGTCTGGCATGTAATTAAAAGCAAGGTAAATGTAAAAAAATTAAGAAGTAAGTAGGTAACGGCATGAGTAGCATGTGTGTGGTGTGAGTGTGAATGTGAGTGTGTGTGTATGTGTATTTATGTAAGTAACTTCTACGCGCTCAAGCGGTTTAGTAGGTTTGGATGAACATTGGCATGGGGGAAGGCTATGTCACAGAGTACCACATAGGATACCTTGTACCCTGACTATTTTTATTCATACAGCAAAGCCGTTGGCAGAGGCTACAATTACATAAATTAAATAAATAAATAATTTTTAACAAAAAATATTTTTAAACATAGACAATGTGTATATGTTTAAAACCGTACGTGCCGTACGCGCCACATCGTCGGCGAAAAATAATACAAGTACGGAGTGGTCATTCAACATCGGAGCGGATAATTTAATTTGTTTAATAAATATCATGAATTGAGTAAATTATTTTTGAGCTTTTTTACGATTGTTTAAAAAACAATCGTAAGTCGGCTCAAAAATAATTTACTAGTCAAAGCCGATAAAATAAATTTAAAAAATATATCGATATTTCGATATATCTATATTTTATCAACGGCCCTAGCGCCCCGTGTCGTAGATAGAGATGTTTCTATCTGGTAAATACCCAAAATCAGGGTTTTTACCCTTTTTTTTTATGGTGGGAAAAAATCATGCATTGACATCCCCCGCCCTTGGGCGAAGCGGGAGATAGTGTCAGACTCTTACTGACTAAAAGACCCACCCCGTTCCTTCTAGCCTTCATACCAGGGCTCGAGCGCCCGGGTAAATACCGAAATATATAGAGTATTTACTTTTTAGATTTTTTTAAAAGTCTTTAATACATTTTTTTTTAGGAATAAAAAATGTTTACCAAATATGTTTTATGCATGAAATGTGTGTGTTGTGTGTGAATGTGTTTGTTTTAAGTACCATGCGAGGACATGCGCATGAATACACAAGGCACATCTGAGGACCTTTTTAATGCGAGGACCTTTTCGTACGTCCTCGGATGGCCCGACCCAGTTCATCGTATTCTACGTTCGATTTTGAACCTTTCTATATACTTAATAAGGAAAAGTTGATATCAACCTTGGTGGACCTCGGTTTGGTTGCGAAATTTTATGTTCACACACGATCGTGTGTAACCGCTAGGCGGCGCCACTTAAAATTTTTACACACCTCTTTTAACACTTCAGTCATGTTTTTAGTACCTTGTGGAGACTTATGTGTAAATCTTCACACAAATGTCCTCGGGTTGGTAGCTTTTCCAGACAGTGTGTATATAAGTCCCCACATTGGTAGCTTTTCCAGACAAGTGTATTTAGGTCCCCATTTGGATAGGTTTTCCGTGTGTAATGATTATTGAAATTTCAAAAGTATCGAAACTTCTGTTCTGAGAGAGTAAAACTTCGGATGGTTGTTTACGTAAAAGTATGTCATAATGTTCTGTACGTGACTTGAGAATGCACAATTTATATGTTTTTGAGAATAGCATGTACTGAAAAACAACACACTAAGTTCTAGAATTTTAGTTTATTTAACTAAAGAGTTCTTCTACATTGCTAGATACAATAATATAATACAATTAATTATCTATAAAAAAAAGTCTGTTTAATTCAATCGGTTTTAAAATTAAACTGGCCTTTGGCAAGAGGAATTGACTACTACGTCCTTGATATTTGGCCGATCTTAAGTAGAAAGCATAAATTGATCAGCATTTTATGCCCTTTTATTAATTGCCATACTCACTTTTATTACATAAAAATAGTAAACATATCAATGATCAACATAACTCTTTCAGTTAAGAGGGACCACTCCGATCAGCTGTTTGAATAAAAGTCTAAACAATACTAAGAGTGCCAAAACTCTCTCAATTGCTTGAGGTAAATAAGAGTGCCTTGTGCAGAATAAACATTTCTTTTTCTTAGATAACAAACACATAGCGAGCATAATTTTGAAAATAATAAGCTTGTTATTTAAACTTATTAAATTAAACAGCACATAAAATACTCGAAAATTACAATTTAAAAACTTTTAAGCTATAAATTACGGTAGTCGGAGTCAATATCAATGAATAGCTATTTTTTTCGCCGGGTAAAAATCATTCAGATGACATCCCTTACTCTTGGGCGGAGCGGAAGATAGTGTCAGACTCTTACTGACTAAAAAACCCACCCCGTTCCTTCAACAGTGCGCGCCGTCGACGACTTGGGTTTGGTCCGGACGGTTACCGGACAGTCGGACAGCGAGCTACCCATTGCTCGCCGTGCGCAAGCCCGCGCCTTCGGTGGCCGGAAATCGAGATCGGAATCCCGGCAGCGGCTGGGGCGTGAGCGCCTTATGCGGTCGACCTCCTCCTTTACTAGCAATACTGCTTCTCAGAAGGAGGCGACCGCCTGCCACTCCTTTTCGATCTGGACCATGGCCTGTACCAAAGTCCGGCGCGAGAGATCGCCAGCGCCGATCACCCCCACATGGACACGGCGATGCTCCGACCAAGCGGGGCACACTTCTACCATGTGCTCCGCACGAATCCGGTGCAGGTACCTCCCGAACTTACCATGTCCGGTGAGAACCTGCGTCATGCGGAAGGTGAGGACGCCTTGAGTTCTTTCCAGCCACGCCTCAAAGAGGGGACTTACCGCCATAATTGTGGCGTGCCCAGTACTGGGTTGCAATATTCGCTGACGCCATTCCACTATGAGATCCCGCCGGAACTCTGTCCGCCATGCCACGACCTGTCGGAGCAGCGGACTTTCGCCCCGGCGCCAGCGTTGCATCTCCACGCGCAAATTGTTCATGCGTGCAAGGACTGTTGCCTCCAGATCCCATAGTGGCAGGCCAGCAAGAAGGCTCACCGCTTCGCGGGAAACCATACGGTATCTCCGTACCATCTGTATTGCCATGACCCTCAGGCATGCGTTCAGCTGGGCTCTCGGTTGCTGACGCAGTGACGGCGCCCACACTGGCGACCCATATATGGCCATGGACCGAACGATTCCTGCGTAGTGCCTCCGGCAGGAGGCGTCTGGACTCCCCAGGCCCAGGTTGGGCAAAAGTCGCTTGAGCCAGTCCGGTTCAGTTTGAGTGCCAGATCTCAGAAGTGCTCCACAAAATTCCACTAGCTGTCGAGGACGAGTCTCAGGTGCTTTATCGTCGACCCGAGCCCGATGTGAACTCCTCCTACCGTTAATCGGGAACCCGATGGTAGCACGTTTCGAGGGCCGTGGAAACACATACTCGGACTTGTGCAGTACCACCTCGAGTCCCAACTGCTAGATCCTATCAACGACTATCGCAACCCCGCATGTTGCTAGATCGACCGCCGCCTGGTACAACTCTCCCTGCGCTAGAACTAGCGAGTCGTATTCTGGTGGGGGCGATCGGTGGCAGCGATCTCTCGAGTTGCGCCTTGGTGCAGGCCATGGTCCGGAGCGAGGAGGAGTGGCAGGCGGTCGCCTTCTTCTGCGAAGCAGTAATACTAGCAAAGGAGGAGGCCGAGTTCCCGCGCACCTCACTGAGTGGTCAGCAACAGCAAGGGCCCAGCTGGGTCGAAGCCTACTGGAAAGGAAGGCTCGGCCCCTAAATGAAAGGCAAGAAAGAACGGGGTGGATTTTTTAATCAATAAGAGTCTGACACTATCTCCAGCTCCGCCCAAGAGCGGGCGATGTCATTTGGATGATTTCTACCCACCAAAAAAAAGATGATACAAGTAACTGTTGAAGAGCAGTCTTACACGGAGACGATTCAAGCTGCAACTTCATTTCACTTACTCAACTGTAATGCTATGCAATGTTAATTAACAGCATGCTTAGTTTGAAGACAATACACTTGACCATTAAAAAATTGTGCCACATGTAGATGATTTGATTTCAGTTGCAGTTTTGTGACATTAACACAACTATGTACTGATACATAATGTCAGCAATCTACAGACAGCGCGTAGTGGGTAGATTAATGAATAATAGTTGAATATGAATGTCAACTTGTTATTTTACCTGTTACTTTAGATATTAACGTGGATCTAAACTTGAAACTATAAAATCTTTCAACTGCTGTCAAATTGTAATTGTCCACGTGTTTCTAACACGACTAAAAGTCTAAATCAATTTGATTAGTCGAGACGTAGTGCTTAGAATAATACCTTCCCTTTCATTTTAAACATTATCAGTTAAATCATGCTAAGTCCTCTGATAGTACTTAAATCGAGAAATTGGTGTGTGTAACTGGTTAAATATCTAATAATGTAGCTCAAATATTATTATGATAAAATTATAAGTGTGTAAGAAACGGCTATTGGAAATTCAGAAAAGGTCCTCGTTTAGTACAAGCCCTACCTGGAAAAACGTCCTCGTATTGTTCGTGAATATTCTAGTACTAGGTCCTCGCATCATGCAAGTAATAAGAAAAAGTGTAAAAAATTAAGTCCTCGTATAAGCGTCTCTGGTCACATGGTTGAGGTCCTCGTTTGGCTCACACACAGGTCCTCGGATAGTACTACCCAGGCGGGTTTGCGAGTGTATTTAGGTCCCCGCATCGTTTACAGAAAGTCATACCAAAAAATGTTGAGATAGCGCTATACGAATTGTCTCGTCACCCCAAATATTGTTTTCTCTTTCTTTCTGTCATGTTAATAAGGTCGTAAGTCGTCTCTAACCTAGTTTTCTAGGAGGTCCTCGGATTGTGACTTATGACTATAGTCCTCGTATGGGTGTCTGTACAAGTAATGGTGTGTATGTGTGTGTGTGGTGTCGGCAAAGAATAGTTTTCTACGAACAAATCATCTAAAAGTTGCATATCCGTATTTTTAACCGACTTCGAAAAGGAGGAGGTTCTATGTTCGGCTGAATGTATGTTTTTTTTTTTTTTTTTCACTGTTATCTCTGTCAATTGTGAACCGATTTTGAAAATTATTTTTTTGATTGCAATTGCATAGGATCACAGCAGAACTGTCGTAACAAGAAAAATTTCTTTGTTTATACGTGTAGTCGATAACTGACTGAAAGAAAAGGGGGAGAGGATGTAGGTTTGAACTGATCTGATGATGAAGCCAGAAGGTAAATTAATGTAATCTAACCGTGTTTGGGATTGTTAGAATCGTTATGAGATGATTGAGAGAAGTTTGGCTGAGGGGTACTTTTTAGTGGTGGTACCATAACTAAAAAGAGTAAAATAAAAAACTTTTTACAAAAAAAAAATGTAACCTATTTCAATGTTCACTGAAAAGTACAAAATAACTTTAATTTCGGAAGCCGGTGTTAAATAACGAAGGGACAAAACTATTGTAGAAACACCATTTTTTTTGTAAAAAGTTTTTAAGTAATATTTGGCGGTTTATATTAGATTATAGTAGTTTTATTTAAAAGGCCATTGGAATATCACAGCATGTCATAATAAATAATTATTGATAAACTACATTAGTTAAACGTGACAAACTTTTGAGTGTGTGAGATGAAGAACTGAAACGGCACAATTGGCAAACTCGCGTATATGCTCAAAACTAGTGATAATGAAGGGTTTTAAGTATTAACTAAAAATCCACCATATTAACTTCAATATATTTATTTATTAAGGTCAAACCAACAGCTTCTGTGTACAGCATTTTACAAGTAAGAATAATAATTGGCCTAAGTCTTACACAGTCGCCAATTACAGGTTAACCAGCATTCGCAAAATAAGATATGTTATAAATCAAAAAATAATCACAATAATCATAACAATCACAATAATCATAATAATCATGACAATCATAATAATCAAAATTACCAAAATAAACAGAATAATCAAAACAATCAAAATAATCAACGTAATCAAAATAATCAGAATAATCAATAATGTCAAAATAATTAGAATAATCAAAAAGGTCAAAATAATCAAAACAATTAAAATAGTCAGAATAATTGAAAAAATAAATTAAATAATAATAAATTTAAATAATAAATCACAATCATAAATCACAATAAAAAAAAAACAATCATCACTCATACACTATGTTAATTGACAAGTTGTGTTCCTCGGTACTCGAGTACTCTGGTTCTAAAGACTTTTAAGGAGTCGTGGAAAATATCAACCTCAGGTACGGATTTTACGAAGAAGTTCATCTCTCTACATAGTCTGTTTATTGGCGAGTTAATGACAATATTCGTCCTACATGGAGAAGTATAAAAGACATTGGTAACTGGGAATCTAGGTATGTTGTAAGGAACTTTTATCCCAATCCGCTCAACCAGCTTTAGGCAATCCAATCTATTATTTAACAATTTGTAGAGAAACGTCAGATCCTGTGTCATTCGTCGATCACGCAGAGAGTTCATGTTGAAGCACCGAACACGCTGTTCATACGGACACCTGGGAGATATTTTACCGGAGGTACCTATATGCTAAGTGTTTTGTGAAAGCCCTCTGGATACTTTCGAGTCTTTGCGAGTGCACTACATAGTGAGGACTCCACACCACGCTAGCAAATTCTAAGTGGCTTCGAACTAACGCATTGAACAACACGATTCTAGTTCTTACCAACTTAAAACCTTTTGTACTTCTCTTAAGAAATCCAAATAGCCGAGCTGATTTAGTGACGATGCTATCAACATGACTTCTGAAATTGAGTTTTTCGTCCATGATGACGCCAAGATCACGGATTTCATTCACTAACTCTAAATTCACTCCGTTTATATTATACGAAACAGCTCTGGTATCATTTTTTTTCCTACTAAATCGTATGTGGCTACATTTTTGTACATTGAGTTTCATGCCGTTCAGGATACACCAACGCTCAATCCTATCTATATCTTCTTGTATAAGAGTTGGGTCCTCACCTGTACTGATAGTTCTATAAATTTTAAGATCATCTGCAAACATTAAATATTTACAATTACGGATTACACTGGTTATGTCGTTTATGAAGAGCGAGAATAAAATTGGGGCTAGGTGAGAACCTTGGGGAACTCCTGAGTCAGCATAGTACGGATACGATTGATAACCGTTCACGACAAGAATTTGAGATCGACGAGCCAGATATGATGAGAACCAGTTTAACAGTGAACCATGTATACCATTGTATTCCAACTTCGATAACAGAAGAGAATGGTCAACCTTATCGAACGCACTGGTAAAGTCCATGTAGATGGCATCTACTTCTAATCTTTTATCAAGAGCAAGGGTAACATCCGACACAAACTCAACAAGATTGGTTTCCACACTACGACCAGCTTTAAGTCCATGTTGGCTTGGTGAAATAATTTTATCGATATGTCGAGTGATGACTGGGCAGACAAGAGACTCGAAGATTTTTGAGAAGCACGATAAAATTGAGATGGGACGGTAGTTTTTAACGTCAGCAGGATCTCCCTTTTTAAAAACAGGGACGATTCTAGCGTTTTTCCATACCTCAGGAAAAATTCCTTCCTTGAGAGAGGAATTAAAGATAATCTGCAATGGCAAAGATAGTACATGACTACAGCGCCTAATGAATGATGGCGGTATAGAATCCGGTCCTGGACCCTTCGAAGCATCTATGTGTTTCAGTTTTTTCAGTACTTGTTCTTCCGTTAATTTAATAGAGCTCAGATTCTCTGGTATTGTCAGCGTTGTACTGCCAACACCAGAAAAACCATTGGTAGTATTAGTAGAGGGAGCAGAATTTCGGCTAAAAACGGATACAAACTGATCGGCAAACAGGTTTGCAATTTCAGGCCCAGTACTAGCCACCCAATCACTCATAAACATATCGGCAGGAATGCAAGATTCTCCACGACGTTTATTCTTTATGAACCGCCAGAATGCTTTAAGATTTTTGGGGATATCGTTCTCGATTTTACGTTTAATTCACTGTAGCAGTTGTCTATTAGAGTATGACAGCGACCTCGGAGTACTTCAAAGGTGAGCCTGTCTCGGGGATTGTTATATTTAAGATATTTTTGTCTATATTTCTCTTTTTCGGACAAAGACCTAATAAGCGAGCCAGTGAACCAAGAGGGATATTTAGATTTTTTCTTTGTATATTGAGGCACAAACTTGTCGATAGCATGTTGTAAAACTCTGTAGAAGATATCAACCCTTTCATTAACATTAACACATTTAAGGAATGACTCGCACCAATCAATATTCCTAAGAAAAACAATTATTTGTTCATAGTTAGCTTTAAAAAAATTATAACCAGAACGATGTTTAGATTTTAACTGCTTTACGTTAGAAAGTGGAATTGAGACAAGTAAGTTAGGGTGATAGGAATCAAGTTTACTCAACAGGTCATCAGGTTTACTAACCACTACATCTGATATGTTGCTCAAGACTAAATCCAGAGTCCTAGAGTCAGTATTAAGAACACCATTACATTGATGCAGTTCATTAACTGACATGAAGTCCACCAACGAATAACCCAATGAAGTCTCATAGTTTGAAGGCGAAAGGTGCAAGTCATTGTCTTTCCTATTCCAATCAACAAAACCCAAGTTAAAGTCCCCAAGAATCACAACATCGTCGACATTATTTATCACGTTATTGACTTTGTTTAAAAAGTACTGTAGAGTGTCCAGTTTGACAGGTGGGGGCATGTAGACAACACAAAGCGCAACCTTCTTAACACAATTATTAACAATTAACTCTATTGATAGCCATAAATCTTCCAAATCGCTCTCCCAGTTCTTAAGTCTGACAGATTTAATTTTACTACTTACGGCAACCATGACCCCACCTCCATCTTTTTTGGAAACCTTAGAACTTGATCTATCTCTACGATAAACCACGTACCGTGAATCAATGAACTCTCCGTTTGAAATATGATGAAAATAATAATAAATAAAAATATAAAATAATAAATAATAATAAAAATATAAGATTGAAGTTGATATTTAAAAAACATGCTGACTGTCGCCTCACGTTAAAGGACATACATTCTGATTTCAAATTAAGTGAAAAGAACAAAGAAAGAAAGAAAAATATTTTATTTGGTATACGTACACAGATCCACACAATGTCAACGTTGCGCTCGGGTCGGTGTTGAGAGCGGACGTATTCTGATCGGCGCGCACGAACCAGTTTAGTGTTTTTTACATCTACCCACTATTGGGTAGATAAGTTATTGATAATGGAGGACGAAAATAGTGAAGATGATGGGGAAATATTAACAGAGAAGATGAATAATATTGAACCTGTGAATGAAATTGAGAAGGAATTGAGCGAGGAGATGAAGTTGAACAACTCAAATAATAATGGTGTACAGAGAATCGAGAAGAGGAAAAGCAAAGATCTAAGTGAAGAATCAAAACGACTTTATTACTGTTACCAGAAGGAAAGGAAAAGTACACATGAGAAGCGACTCAAGGGAGCGATCTATAAGGGAAAATAGAATGATGACAGAAATCATTAGAGTTGAGAAACATGAGGTAGTTATTTCCTCCTTAGAGATACTACCTATGCAAATGGCCATGGCAAAACTACTAGGTATGCATAATCACCTTAATATTTTAAGGATTGAATACCAGAGCCCTTATAAACTATTCGTTCAATTCGAGGAAGCGAAAGGCGTAGAAAAACTTTTAAATTGTTCTAAGTTCCAAGAATTAGGAAGGGGTTGGGGGGGGGGGGTTTGGGGGTTAAGGTGATTGTTCCGCTGGCCTGTTCATACATTTAATACTGATGAGATACTCCGTACATATACACTATTTTCTCAAAACGAATCAATTTATCACTTATATATGTAATGAAATGACCTCCTTGGAAATGACATTTAATTTTTTTAATTTTTAAGCTGTGGATACGGGGTGACGTATCATTCAATGACAGATGATGTTGAGATTAATTTGTGCATTTTATTGTTATAAAAACTTGTAGAGAGATAATTAAAGGGATATAATTGAGGAGGCGATATTAGTGAACTTTAATGTCGTTTCTTTGTTTTCAGGTGAGATAAAAGTGTAATTTTAGTTAAACGATAATTTATTACATAATACTGTAAAAGCATGTGAATAAAACAAATCTTTGTTTTCAGAGAAACAATTTGTGGTTTATTTCGAAAATCCTCAATAATATACCTTATAAAACGACATTTTTGTTAACTAAAAGAAGATGGACCGGCTGCAATTTGAGTTTACGATGATAGCTTCAAATGATGGCAAATCAAATGTATTAGCCATAACCTCAATATCTACAGAAGAAGGAAAATGTTATCTTTTACCTGATGAGCTGAAGCCGGTGATTCATCATACATATATTGTCAAAATGAATACTTTCTCAAAAATAAAAAATAGTATAAAAAAAAAGATATCAAAGTAGAAAAATATGGATAAAATTGGATGAAGATCTTAAGAAAACATATAGAGATGAGGAAGGTAATATGCAATTTTTAGATCAATATTTAGAAGAAATGAGCACAAAACAACCAATAGACATAAACGACAATTTCCAACATATCTTGGAAAAATTAATAGAAACTACTACAAAGAAAGAAAATCAACATAACCTAAAACATATTTCAGAGAAATTTATTATTGAAAAATTCACAAGCAAGAACCCTAATGCAATGCAATGGATTGAGAATTTTGAAAAGGAGTGTGAGCGCTTTAATATATCAAAAGATGAAACAAAAATAGATATATTGAGATTATTTTTAGAAAAATCTTGTTTGGATTGGTATAGCTCGATGGCCATAAAACTAACAATAAAGGCTGAATGGAATGAATGGAAAAACAAAATTAGGCTATCGTTGCGAGAAAACCTTTCAGAAAAATACCTCCTTTGGGATAGTAAAAGGTGTAGACCTGGACATGAAACAAGAAGAATTAATGGAAGTTCTAAAAAGTTCGGAAAAAATAATAGCAATTAAAAGGCTAAGGAGATCCAACACAGACGGAAAATGGATAGAAAGCGAAACAGTCAGATTGAAATTTTTAAGTCCTAGTCTACCGGCCTATGTGCCTATGGGATACGGTTTAGAGTTGAACCATATAACATTCCTGTAACTCAATATTCAGCATGCTGGAAATATGGTCATTTTGATAAATATTGCCCCACAAAGAAAATACTGTGCCCTAAATCACGTTAATTGTGAAATAACAACCTTCAAATGTATCAATTGTAAAGGACCACATATGGTCTTGGATAAGAAATGTCCTATGTTTATTAAGGAGAAAGCTATTCGAGATATAATGTCATCAAAAAATGTGTCGTATATAGAGAAGCGTTGATGATTTACCTAATGAAGCAACAAATCGGCACAATATCGTTTTGCGGCCAAACAAATGAAGAGTTAAATGCAACAAACAGCCAAAGTGTTGAGCCAACTGCTAGTAAGGATACAAATACAAAAAGTACTAGGAATATCTTAACTTCAGCGGCTTTAGTTCATGCAGAAAATATTGAGACAAGCAACGACTCTGGAGCAGAAAGTGTCATAATAAGTAATCCAATAAATAACAATGCTTTACTAAAAAAGAGGAAGAAAAAGAAGAAAACTAAAGAAAAAGCTAATGTACATATGGAGGTAGATTATTTATTTATTATTTATTTATAAAAAACAAAGGTTTTCCTTAGGTTTAGAAAAAGGCACACAATTAGACCCCTGGGGTCTGTCTCAGCGTGCCACAACCTGACAATTAGTCAACGCGCTATAAACTGTCAAGGTCCAATTGACTCGATATAGTAATCCTTCAACTTACGCTTTATGTTTTTGGTATTGAATGAGCATCTCACGTCTACAGGTATCTGATTTATTAGATTAGGTATTGAATAAGAAGCTGTACGCTTGCCATAAAAGTTATTTTTGCGTGGCACTTGAAGGAGCTTAGATTTAGCCTGCCGTGTGTTCACGTCATTTTTTAGTGGTATTTGAATATCGCTATTATCAAAATGTTCAATGAGGAATAGATACTCAGCGCGCGCTTGAACAGGTAATACTTTGCAGTGTTTAAATAACCCAATGTAATTGTCTCGGTATTTATTTTTCACATATTTTGGTACTACGAGTTTCAGTATACGGGTTTGTATATTATGAATTTTATCGAGGTAAGATTTAAATGTGCGCCCATAGCTTGTAAGTCCATAAGATATTATCGACTCTGCAAGAGCCGTATACATATTGTTACGTACGTGGGTAATTAAATGCCGATTTACTAACAGAGAGCTTTATTCACCACAAACAATAACAAATTAGTCCAGTCAACAATAATCCGAATCGCAATTAACACTAGAGTACCGTTACACTATCGCTTAGGTCGTTAGATAAAATCACTTCACACACTTGGGTAGTTCGCTCTTGATCGCAGTCGAAATCACAACTGACTCGCTTCTGGCCGGGGCCTCGTATTTATATGCGGAGCCAAGAAAATTCTAGATACCGACATCCAGAACAATTGAATCGCTTCTCGAAGTCAGAAATCATTTTTATTGCACTTGGTACTCAGAGTCACTTTCATGCGAATTTCGACTCTATTGTTAACGTCGAAGAGTACCATTTCCCTTATAAAATAAAATAATAATAAATAAAATAAAAAGCCTTTTATTTCTTGCATTACAAGTACGAAAATAAAAATAAAAAATATGTAGTTAAAATTATTTACAAAATGGTTGGGAATCCAAATTGATTGATCCAAACGCTAATTATGTGCAAGAACCCCTCTTCAGACGAAGTCGAAGGCCTCCTCTAAAGAATTCCATTTGTCTCTATCTTGGGCTATTTGCGTCCAGCTGGGCCCAGCTATTTTTATAATTTCGTCTGCCCATCTCCAATGTGGTCTACCTTTGGGACGTTTGCCGTGTGGGCCCTGTTATCCTGCTAGTCCATCTGTCATCCTCTAGCCTCGCTACATGACCTGCCCACTTCCATTTTAATTTTTTAGCGTAACTTAAGGCATCTTTGGCTTTGGTGATTTTTCTAATTTTTGCGTGACGAATTTTTTGTATTTTTTTAATATTAAGCATGCTTCGTTCCATTTCGCGCTGGCAGGTGATGATTTTGTTTTTGATTTTGGATGTATACTTCCAAGTTTGACACGCGTAGGTTAGGCATGGTAGGAGGCATGACGTCATAACTTTTGTTTTGATATTTATTGGCATGTTGCTTTTAAATATTTCGCTTAAGGACCAGTACTTATTCCAAGTATTTTGAGCTCTTCGTTCTACTTCTTGTTCATTCTGTTTTCTGTCGAAGCCAATTTGTTTTCCAAGATAAATGTATTTTTCTGTATATTTTAATGTTTCATTGTCTATAGATATTTTTCTGTTTATGCTGTTGGACATGATCATTGTTTTGGAAAGATTCATTTCCAGTCCTACACGTTTACTGGCTGCGTTTAGTGCATCAAGCATAGCTTGGAGTTGAATGCTAGACTCTGACAAGAGAACTAAGTCGTCTGCGAAGCGCAGGTGACTTAAATATTTGCCGTTAATGTTGAGTCCTGCTTTTTCCCAATTTAATTTTTTTTTATTTTTTATTATTGACTCTAGAATAGATATAAATAGTTTTGGGGATAACGGATCGCCCTGTTTCACTCCTCTTTCAATGGGAAATGTAGGGCCAGTAGTTTCTAGTTTTATTTTGGCTTTGCTACTCTTGTAGATATTTCTGATTATTTCAATATACTTATGTTCAACTTCCTGAGCCTGTAAAGACGTCCATATACTAGAGTGTGACACAGTATCGAAAGCTTTTTTGTAGTCAATGAACGCGATGTAGAGCGCTCTTTGCTTTTCCTGGTATCTTTCCATTATTAGTTCTAGCGTATGTATGTGATCGATTGTCGAAAAGCTCTTCCGAAAACCTGCTTGTTCTATCGGTTGCTTTGCTTCTAATGTAACACTTATTCTGTTATTTAAGATGGTAGAAAACAGTTTGTAGATACACGAGAGTAAACTTATAGGCCTATAGTTTCGGTAAGTCCCCTCTTTGAGGCGTGGCTGGAAAGACCTCACGGCGTCCTTACCTTCCGCATGACTCAGGTACTCACCGGACATGGTTCGTTCGGGAGTTTCCTGCACCGGATTCATGCGGAAGTGACGCCCGGGTGTCGCCACTGTGCGGAACGCCCGGAGGACACGGTGGAGCACACAGTCGAGGTGTGCCCTGCTTGGGCGGAGCATCGCCGTGCCCTCGTGGGGGCGATCGGCGGCGGAGACCTCTCGCGTCGGGCCTTGGTTGAGGCCATGATCCGGAGCGAGGAGGAGTGGCAGGCGGTCGCCGACTTCTGCGAAGCAGTAATGCTCGCAAAGGAGGAGGCCGAACGCATCAGGCAACGGCGTTATCGCCGCCGCCGCCGCCGCCGCCGCCGGGATTCTGATCCCGATTTCCGGCCACCGTAGGCACGGGCTTGCGGACAGTGAGCAATGGGTAGCTCGCTGTCCGGCCGTCCGGTAACTGTCCGGACCAAGCCCAAGTCGTCGACGGCGCGCACTGTTCCCGCGCGCTTCAAGGAGTTGTCAGCAACAGCAGGGACCCAGCCGGGTCGAAGCCTACTGGGGCCAGGGTAATCCGTAAGGGCGCTCGAGCCCCGGTATGAAGGCTAGAAGGAACGGGGTGGGTCTTTTAGTCAGTAAGAGTCTGACACTATCTCCCGCTCCGCCCAAGGGCGGGGGATGTCAATGCATGATTTTTTCCCACCATAAAAAAAAAAAAAAAAAAAAAAAAAAAAAAAAAAAAAAAAAAAGGCCTATAGTTTGTTATATCTTTTGAGTCTCCTTTTTTATAGATTAAAATTATTTCTGACTCCATCCATTGCGATGGTATTTCGGCAGTTTCTAATATCTGGTTAAATAAATGTGTTAGGGATGGAGTCAGTAACGGGTAGGCGACCTTTATAGCCTCATTCGTAATACCGTCTGGTCCTGGGCTTTTGTCTGCCTTTAGCCTTTTTATTGCTTGTATAACTTCATTTTCAGATATTGATGTTATATTGTTTACATGTTTAAATTTATAGGGTTTCCCAAATCATGATCGATGCACTCTTTTACTTGGGCACTGTATAAAGTTTTGTAGAAATCAGTTGCTATCTCTATAATTTCTTTGCGGTTATTTACGCTTTTACCTTTTCTATTTCTATTTATTTGTTTTTAATTCTTTAAAAGCTTTTTTTTGAGCTTCCCGCTTGTTTTAAATGTTTTTCGATAGTCTTCGATCTGTAACATTTATAATTATGTTTTATGTATTTACTTATTAGTTTGTATAGTGCAGCTAATTCATTTTTTGTTGTTCTAGTTTTGGTCTTAACGTGATGTAGCTCCTGTCTTCTCTTGATAAGTGCCAAAGTGCGTTCTTTTAAAACTTTATGGGTACCTCTTGATTTTTCGTTTGGTGTTCGGGCATCTTGTAAGCTCTGGGATATAGCCTTTGTTAATGTGTTATAATAAGTCTGCACTGGCGTTTTTCCTTGACAGTCATTTACCGCTTGTAGGTGAAATGAAATGTTTTGTTTATAATTTATTATTTCCTGCTCGTCTTTCAGTGAAGAATATCTATTTTTATATCCTGTGCGTTTTTTCTTTTGTTTTGTGATGGTCAGGGTTGCTCTAATTGGCCTGTGGTCCGACGGAAAGTTAAGGTTTAAAACTTCTACATTTAGGAAAAGGTTAGGTCGATTTGACAATATGTAGTCTATTTCGTTTCTGTGTTTACAATTTGGTGATCGCCAGGTCCATCTTTGGTTCGGTTTTTTATGGAAGAATTTATTTAGAATTGCAAGTTTGTGTTCAATGGCAAAGTCAATTAGCCTCTGGCCTCTCTGATTTCTTTTGCCATAACCGTTTGGTTTCATTATTAAATATTCGTCATTTCTTGGTTGTCCTATTTTTGCATTTAAATCACCGATTACTAGGTAAATCCGATGTGCTTGGTCGATGGCCTTATTGATATTCGAGTAGAAAGTGTTAATCTCCTCCTCTCTAGCTGTTTCAGTTGGTGCGTATACTTGTATAATTGACATGTCCAGTCCTTGAATGTTTATGTTTAATAATGCCACTCTATCACTAATGCCTGTGAAGCTTTCAATCCATTCCTTGCAAACTTTATTTATTATGAATCCGACTCCATATTTACCAGGTGTGTGGCCCGTGTGGCATAGTATAAAATCATTGTGTTCTTCTATCAGGGTGCCGCTGCGCCTTATTTCGCACAAACCAATTATATCGTATTTAATTCCTTTGATTACTTCGCTTAGTTCGATTAAGCATTCGTGAGTAGATAATGTTTTGACGTTGTAAGTTATTATGTAGAGGACATTTTTTGTTTTGTTTGTAGAGTTATATATTTCTTGTGATTGTGTAATTTCTTGTATTTTTGAGGAATATTGGAATGTCTTCTTTAGAGGGTTTTGGTCTTGATCTTCCACGGTGACCAGCCGGGTTGGAAGATGAGGTTTGGTTTTTGTTGCTGTTGTGTTTTGCATGTTATCTGTGTCGGAGGGGGGCGGTAGTTGCTATGAGTTATCAGTTTTGTTGCACGGAGAGCTGGGCGTATTGTTTTGCTTTTTATTTACTAAGAAGTTGAGCATGCTTGACTTCACAATTCCTTCAGACGGGCTAGGGGTTCCTCTTATTTGTGCCTGGTGTTTGTTTTTCTTGTTTGCCTGTGCTTTTGTTCCGCTGTCTGTTGCTGTTTCAGGAGATAATATGAACAATCTCTTATTATTGCCCGTGGTTTTGTTTTTGACTTGTATAACCAGTTTATCATACTTAATACTTGCTAAATTTCCTTTTTCTCTTTCGAGTTTAGCCTGCACTTGTAGCTCTTTTCGTTTCTCTAGTATTTGCTTCGGGTAGTCTTCCGTTATATAATATGCGGTTTGTTTTAGTGCCTCTTTTCTCTGTTTCCAAATTTTTATTTTGGTGCCAAGTGTGGTAAATGTAACAACAAGAGCACTATCTTTCCTCTCAATTGTGATATTTATTTATATATTGTATGTAATATGTATGGTATATATTTATAGCTGTAGGTATATATTATTTTTAGGTATATATAATTATATATGACTTTGGTTTAAGACTTCACACATTCTTCTTTTGCTTCCTACACACTATGGTCTACATTTCTTTTTGATTTCTCCTTTCGCAGGTCTGCTGGAAGAAATTTCTTTGGAAATAAGCAGTACCGTTGTACTAACGTCTCTTATGTATTATCTGTTTCTGTTATTTTTGTGTGTACATAAATTGTAAAATAAATAAATAAATAAATAAACTATTGGACGGGACTTTTCTCCTTTTTTGCCGATTCTCTTGACTTCTTGTATATCTCTATGATCTAGGTCTAGAGAAAAATATTCCTTTACGAAGTTAATTACAATGTTTTCCAATATTTGGTATGAGGTTTCGGTTTCCTCAATGCCGAAAAAGATGATATTATTTTTCCGTGCCTGCTTTTCCAGGAAATAGATTCGTTTCTCTTGGTTTTCCAATTTTTCTTTGAGATTTTCATATTTTTCATCCCAAGTTTTAAACTTTTCTTCTATTATGCTATTTATGTTTTGTGTTACTGTTTCCGTTACTTTTTCTCCGCTTTTTAAAATTGTGCTTTTCTGTGAATCGAGTTCACTCTGGATTTTACGAAGCGCAATCATAACTTTTTCCATGATTTTCGAGGTTGTCTTAGGTTGTTTTGGTACTACAGGCGCCCTCTCGTGGTTGATACAAGAACTCGTCGTATGTAGCGACTGACTAGAACTATCCGTTCGCTATCTCGACAGGTTCGATACTTATTGTCTTACTTCCCGATTTTTTCAACAGATGGCGTTAGCTTCTTAGAAAAATTTTTGCAAATCATTCAATGATTATAGGTTATAATATCACTGATTTTATTTATCATACACCTGTATAGTTGTTATTCACGGTTTGCTATATTATTGGTTGTCTCTTTACCTCGTATACTTTGTTTCTTCGGTAAGTAGGTGTAAAATATACAGAAGATGTAAAAACACAGTCACGGTATTTCACAGTTTTTCCTAGTTTGTAGCATTTATTAGGTTTTTTCCACACTGTATGTTATGATTTAATTATTTCTTTATCACTTTGTTTCTTATTCACTGAGTTTTTGCCCTTTAATTAATTTTACGGTAATAATTAATCCGGAGACGAAGTAAACACTGGCTCACTAGCGCCACCTCTCTCATTCCTCTCCATTTCCCTTATCGATAGATAAATACCTAACTACTAGTGGTACCTACAACCATTCTAGACCTTTCGAACAGCAATGCGTTGTAATTACTACGTGCTACTCGTTATTTTCTCGGAGATATGGCGTGTTCACGTTTAATGGCGTAACAGTGCCCCCCTCTTAGTCATGCTCGTCCCGAGCATTATTAGATCCGTGATACGGCGCCAATCTATCCACATGGACAACCTTGGGTTTTCCTCTTAGCCCTTTCTTGATGCGGTAGGTCACGTTATTAATCCTCTTTAACACGGTGTAAGGTCCCTCCCATCGAGCTTGGAGTTTCGGCGACTTCCCTTTCTGTCGAAGCGGGTTGTGGAGCCAGACCAGTGTACCTTTCTCAAATCCCTTAGCATTGGCATTACGGTCGTATCTAGTTTTCATTTTTACGCTGGTGTTCATGCTATTCTCACGAACTCGTTTATGCACTTCGTCCAATTGATCTTGAAGGTCACTTACGTAGTCCGTAACTGGCTTAGTCTTGTCAGGTGGCACGCCAATTATGGCATCGACTGGAAGTCTCATCTCCCTGCCGAAATTCACTCTTGCTGGGGTATGTCCCGTGCTATCATGTACTGCTGATCGGTAAGATATCAGAAATAGTGGAATATACCGGTCCCAGTCCTTCTGATGGTCATCGACAACCTTAGCCAGGTGATTCTCCAGAGTTTGGTTAAACCTTTCCACCATTCCGTCCGACTGAGGATGCGCAGGTGTTGTACGTGTCTTATAAATCCCCAGAAGAGTACACATTTCCTGGAACAGCGCAGATTCGAAGTTACGGCCTTGATCGGAATGGATTTCCAAAGGTGCGCCATACCGACATACTACTTCGACCACCTTCTTCACCACTGTCGTCGCTTCCTGATTGGGTATGGCGAAGACTTCGGGCCACTTTGTGAAATAGTCCTGGATCACCACTATGTACTTGTTTCCGTCATTTGTAACTGGAAAAGGTCCAGCGACGTCGATAGCGATGCGTTCCCATGGGGCTCCCACATTGTACAGCTGAAGCCTGCCCCTGCTTCTAGTCTGAGGTCCTTTCACAGATGCGCACGCTATACATTTCCGACACCATTGCTCTACGTCATCTCTACAATTGAGCCAGTAATACCGCTGTCTCACTTTCAGTAGAGTTTTCTTGATGCCCAGGTGTCCTCCAGAAGCACCATCGTGTATTTCCTGTAGCAGGGGAACTACTTCACACCGTGGCACTATCACTTGTGTGGTCACCTCCTTCCCATTTCCTACAAAGCACATCATTTTCTAGGACTAAACTGTCCCACTGTGCCCAGTAGCTCTTTGTGACGGGACTATGTGACGATACTTCACTCCACTGGGGCCTAGTTCCGCTACGCTTCCAGTCCAGTATAGGTCGAATATCGTCATCTTCTTCCTGGGACTTCTTGAAGTTGCCTTCAGCCCTAATTAAATTAACGTGTTCTCGGGCTTCATTCTGCTGGCAGTGTCTGCAGTCCATTACATGGACGTCGCGACAGGGCGTCAGCATTGTTATGCCCTTTTCCACTACGATGTTCTGTCACAAAGTTAAACTCCTGCAGCTGCTCGAGCCATCTTGCAACTTGGCTCTGCAGCGTGATCCGTCCTCAATGTAAATTGTCTTCCTATAAGGTACTTGTGGAAATGCTGCAAGGTTTTTACCACAGCCAGCAGTTCTCGTCGAGTCACGCAGTAGTTGCTTTCTGGCTTTGAAAGTGCCTTACTGAAGTAAGCGATTACGACCTGTCTGTCACCTTGCACCTGTGACAACACTCCACCAATTCCCGTGTTGCTGGCATCGGTATCAACGACAAATCTTCCGTCTCTGTTCGGATACCCCAGTATAGGCGCTTGACATAACCACTGTTTTAGCTCGTCGAATGCTGACTCACAGTCCTCGTCCCAGATAAAATCTCGTTTATCCTCAGTCAGCTGATGTAAAGGTTTTGCAATGTCCGAAAAATTCTTGACAAACCGCCTGTAGTATATGCACAACCCTAGAAATGCACGTACTTCCGTTTTGTTCTTTGGAACCGGCCACTGTTGGACTGCCTTTATCTTCTCAGGGTCGGTTCTCACCACGGAACAGTAAAAACAGTTTTTACTGTTCCGTGGTTCTCACCCCGTCAGCGGAAATAACGTGTCCTAGGTAGCTGACCTCCTTCTTGAACAGGGCGCACTTCTTTGTGCTTAGTTTTAGGTTAGCCCCTCGTATCCTGGTGAACACTTTCTCCATATTCCTCAGGTTTTCCTTAAATGTGCGACCCATTATAATGACGTCATCCAAATATACCAGACAGACGTCACCAAGAAGGCCCACCATAACTCTCTCCATGAGGCGTTCAAACGTCGCTGGAGCGTTGCATAACCCAAAAGGCATGACGTTAAATTGCCACAGGCCGCTGCCAATACCCGTACTGAACGCTGTCTTTTCTTTATCTTTCTCGCTGATTTCCACTTGCCAGTAGCCACTTTTCAAATCAATGGTTGAAAACCACTTCATGTCACTGAGCATATTCAGCGTATCGTCTATCCTTGGTAAGGGATAACTGTCCTTCTTCGTCACATTGTTCAGCATTCTGTAGTCCACACAGAATCTGGTGCTGCCGTCCTTCTTCTTCACCAGAACGACTGGAGAAGACCATGGACTCGTAGAAGGCTCAATTATTCCGTTATCAGCCATGTCCTTTACCATTTCTGCTACCTCAGATTCCTTAGCCCAGGGTATGCGGCGCGGTCTCTGTTTAATTGGTCTAGCATCACCTGTATCTATCTCATGCTTGACGAGACCTGTTCTCCCACAGTCTTTTCCTGTCGCAAAGATATCCCGGAAACGTAGCAGAAATTCCTTGGCTTGCTGTAGTTCCGAAGTCGATAAATTGCTCTTAGAATTTTCCAGAAGTTGCTGAATGTGATCACTTTCAACTTTGGTAGTGTCTTGCTTTGCTGGAGATGTATTGATTTGACGGAGATACTGAACTTCTTCACATCTCCCAACAACACTGTTTTTCTTCAGTTGGAACTCTTCTTTCCCAAGGTTCACAATCCTGACCTTGGATTTCCCTTTCGTCATAACTAAAGTCCTCGCAGTGATGATCTCCGGGTGCCGGCCAGTATCCTCAACCAAAACACATCTTGTTTGCCTGATTTTCTTGGGAAACTTTACTTCGACTAAGGTTTCTGTTCTCGGAGCCAGTGTAGTATTCTTTAAACAATAGAGGTTGCATGAGTTAATTCCTCGCAGGAAGACTTCTTGATCTGGGAATTTCAGCACTCCCCTATCGATATCTAAAATACATCGGTTATTCCGCAAGAAGTCGAGACCCAGTATGCAATCGTCGGTAATATTCGCAATTAACGCAGGATGGATATACACTTGATCACCGATTTTGAACTCGATTTCTGTATCACCGAGGACGGAGACTGGCTGGCCGGTTGCTGTCTGAAGTCGGCAGGATGGAGACTCTCTTTGCCACAAGATGGTGCGTTTCAGCAACTCGGGTCTTATAACAGTCCGTGACGCCCCCGTGTCAACGGTAAAATTGCAAGCACGATGATTCAGCGTCCCTTCGATGATCAAACTATTTCCGTTGTGAACCTGATTGATGGTGATGGTTGGGGCCTTCAGTTGACCAGCCAGCACCCGCCCCGCGGCCCTGGCGACATATTTAGTTTAACGACTCCTCGTTAACTTGAGTTCCGGAGTCCACACTTCCCTTCTTCCTCTTGGGGCAATCGGTACGAAAGTGCCCTTTTTCTCCGCACCCGTAACACGTCGGGATATAGCGGGACTTTGCTGAAGAAGAAGCCACCACTTCTCGGTGACGTGGTTGCGTTGTAGGCGAGACCACCACTTCCCGAACTCTATGCGTACGAGAATCTTGTCGTACTGCTTCCACTTCCAAAGCGTGTGCCATCGCACTCTTTAAAGTTTGATGGTGTCCGAGTCGCACTGTAGCCCTGACTTCAGGATCCCGTAGACCGTCGATGAATGCTTGCACCAGATTCACTTCCACCATCTCTGGTGTCATCGACATGTATGCCCGCCGGACTAGCCGTTCAACCTCGACTCCCCATTGCTGGAGGCTCTCGTTAGACCTCTGCGTTCTCTCGCCTAACTGCGCGCGGAAAACGTGCTCGAGGTGCTTGTCTCCATAAGAGTGTCCAGTCCCTCCATGAGACGCTCCAATGTCCTGCCGTCCGCAGGCAGGTTCTCTAGGACCAGCAGGGCGTCCCCTCGTAGAGCCAAAGTTAATGCCGCAAAAGACTGCTTATCATCCCAGCGGTTTGTTTCAACCAATGTCTCAAATTGGTATTTAAATGCCGTCCAGGAAGACGTGCCATCAAAATGCGGCACATCAAATTTTGCGGCAGATGCACAGGGGGTGTGCGATGGTGAGCCGACAGCAACGGGTTCGCGTGCTTCGAGCTTGATAATTTTTTTGTTGATGTCCAGCAGGCTTGTTTCGAGGCTATCAGTTCGGGCGGAAACCTCCTTGACCTCTAAGGTGAGATTCTTTACCTTCTCGCCCAACGTGACGAGGCCGTGATCGATCTTATCGAGGATTAGGTTCTGCTTAGCCTCCTGTTCGCGGCGAGCTTCTTCCTGGTTAGCTGCGATTAGGTCCTGGAGCTTACGCTGGTTGGCCTCTTGTTCGCGGTAGGCAGCTTCTTGATTAGCCGCGATGAGGTCCTGGAGCTTGCGCTGGTTGGCCTCCATACTAGCTTGCATGGCGGCCAACACCGTAGCGAGGCTCATTTCCGAGGATGATTCCGTTGGCGCCTCAGCAGCTGCTGTTGCTCCCATATCAGCCTGATCTTCCTCCTCCATACGATGACGCGCAGCATCTATCTCCATTTGCCTCCTTGTTCGTCGTCCCTCGGTGTTAAGGGCCAAGCGCCTGAAAAGTGCCATAAAACAGTGACTTTCTGAGGCCTACTCCTCCGTAACGGCTAGGTCAATTGGTTTGAAAAAAATATATGTTTATTATAGAGTCATGAACAATAATATCAATATTTGATTTTTTCGTGCGATTAATACTTTTGTCTAAAAAAAATATTTTACGAATTTCGCTACTTTTCCTTACTCCTTCGAAACGGCTTGGATCTTTGGAAATATTTTTACACAGAGAAATTGGTAATTAAATATTCTTTAAAGTGAACATTGCTTACGTAAATCAATCAATATTTACTAAATAAAATGATCAATATTGAGACCGAATATATATAAAACTCTGTGCGGGCGCAGGCGGCCAGTCATGCGCTAGCATTCAGACGGGGAGGCTGTGTCGTTCGGCGCTCCGTTCCCGCCATTTTGGGGGATGAACTGCTCGCGTCCGTAGGATTTACTTGACTCTTGATCACCCTACACGTGTCCCCTGGGTAGTGCTAAACGAGCAGTAAATACGGTGGTAGGCCATAGCATCGGCTGCCGGCTTAAAGGTTACCACCCACCAGATAAAGTCATGCCGCCAAGCGATCCGTCGATGTTATCTGGTGAAGCCGTAAGGTGGAGGATGGGTCTGAAAAGTTGTGTTGCGATGTACGCCGGGTATGATGCACCAGTTGCTGTTGTGTCGGAGGTTTGATCATGGAGGGTAGCGGGATCCGAAGCACGGTGCTCCGCTGGCCGACCGCAGATAGTTGGGGGCCCAAGTAGTGTGCCAGCCACACACGAAAGGCTGCCCCGCTAACTGCGAAAAATCCCAGGGTGGCCCCATCGTGCCGGTTGGCGACCGGGTGAGAGGACCCAATGGCGATCTCTGGGGGGGTTCGGGCGTCCCCGCAGTCTCCAAATCAACCCTCCATTGGCGCAGTAGCTCTGGTTGTGTTGTTGGGTTTGACATCGCATCACCTCGCTCAACTGCCATCTTCCACCAGCCCTATTCACTAAAATTTAATTCATGAAAGTTAATAAAAGGAAAAGTCAGTGTGTACAGCGGATGCACGTCCTCTCGTTCCATGTGCACCTCTCAAATATACGAGGGCTGCACTCCAATCTCGATGCAGTCCACCACCACCTCTAGACTGACAAGCCCCACTTACTTTTCTTGACGGAGACGCAGATCAGATGTCCGTCTGATGCGGCGTATCTCGACTACCCGGGATATTCATTGGAGCACCATTTCGTGCAGCGTGCCGGGGTCTGTGTATACGTTCGCAATGACATCTGCTGCCAGCGTCTCCGTCACCTTGAAGACCCCAGTTTTTCAAGTTTATGGTTACTGGTGGACACCGGTGTGGACAAAATTGTCTATACCTGTGTTTACCGGTCGCACAGTGGCGACCAGGAGACGACTCGGCTGTTTGGCCACCTCAGTGAGGCCGCCAATGAGGCTCTGCATCGGCACCCTGATGCGCAGTTTGTCGCTCTGGGGGATTTTAACGCCTGCCATCAAGACTGGCTTTTCCCATACCAGAAGACCGACCACGCTGGGAGGGAAACTCGAAACTTTGCAGTGTCGCTGGGCCTCTCCCAGTTGGTAAAGCAAGCGACGAGGGTGCCTGATGTAGTTGGTCATACTGCCAATTGTCTGGACCTACTGCTGACCACCGATCCGGACAGATGTGTCGTAACAGTTTCCTCACCACTTGGAACTTCAGATCACTGTCTGGTGAAGTCTGTATCGTCCTTCTCCCCACCTGACCGCGACTCACGTGGCGAACGGCGAATGTGGCGATACAGGTCGGCAGATTGGGATGAGATGCGGCATTTCTTTGCGTCTTATCCTTGGCAGCAGGTCTGCTTCTCTTCTGAAAATCCGTCGAGCTGTGCGGATGCTGTAACCGATGTGATACGCCAAGCTATGGAGTATTTTATCCCTTATAGCGATGTACGCATCGGTGGCTCAGCTCAGCCGTGGTTCAACGCCGATTGCGTTCAGGCTGAAGAGCGTAAGCATTCGGCGTTTCTCGCCTGGGTTGACGCTCGTCACCGCAAAGCTCCGGATCTGAATTCAAAGAAGAGAGCCTTCAACCATGCTGCCAAGTCCTACAAAAAAGCACTAAAGAAGGCACGCTTCGACCGCATAACTCATATTGGCAGAAAACTCTCTGCACAGCCGTCCGGTAGCAGAGTATTCTGGTCCCTTGCCAAGTCGGTCGAGGCGAACTTCTGTCGGCCCACTTTGCCGCCGCTGGTAAAGCCTGATGGAACACTGGCTCATACGGCAAGAGAGAAAGCAGGACTCTTTGCATCTCTCTTTGCCCATAATTCTCGTCTTGACACTAGCAATGCTGCTCCACCGAATCTGCCTCATTGTAACTTTTCAATGCAGGAGGTTCACATGAGGAACAGAGAAGTTCTGAGAGAGCTGCGTCGTCTAGACTTGAATAAAGCCAGTGGATCAGCTGGCATACCAGCGATTGTTCTAAAGGCTTGTGCGCCCGAGTTGTCTCCTGTATTGACGCGCTTGTATCGCCTCTCATTTAGGACTGGTATAGTGTCCAAGTCCTGGAAGCTTGCCAACGTGCAACCCGTGCCCAAAAAGGGCAGTCGTGCCGATCCTGCCAACTATCGGCCGATTTCGGTAACCTCCATACTCTGCAAGATTATGGAGCGTGTATTGAACTCGCGCCTCATGGCATACCTGGAAGGTAACGATCTCCTCAGTGACCGACAGTACGGGTTTCGCCGCAAGCGGTCTACTGGGGACCTACTGGTTTATGCCACCCACTTGTGGGGCGAGGCCCTCGAGAAGAATGGGGAGGCGATTGCAGTTTCCTTAGACGTCTCGAAGGCCTTCGACAGGGTATGGCACGCTAGCCTATTGAGTAAGCTTCCAGCGTACGGCATTTCCCCTGGTCTGATTAACTGGGTAAAAGACTTCCTGAGTGAACGGTCTCTCCAAATTGTTGTCGACGGATGCTCATCAGAGCCCATGACGATTAATGCCGGAGTTCCTCAGGGGTCTGTTCTCTCTGCAACTCTCTTCCTGTTGCATATTAACGATCTGCTGGTGCCCGGTATCTATGGGTATGCAGATGATAGCACAGTTGTAGAGAGATACCTGCCCAGTGCTCGGGCTAGTAAGGAGCTAATCCGGTCCGAAAGAGAGGCTATGGTAGAGCGAACGAATATCTCACTTCAGGCAGTCTCCAAGTGGGGTGAAGCCAATCTAGTGGGATTCAACGCCGCCAAAACACAAGCGTGTCTTTTCACTGCCAAAAGGAGCCCGTGCACCTTGGTTCCTACTTTTCGGAATTTATCCCTGGAGTACACCGACCGCCTTCAGCTCTTGGGGATTGAAATTCCCTCAGACCTTAACTTTGGGCGGTTCGTTGAGTCCAAAGCCAAGGTAGCTGCTAGGAAACTAGGCGTTCTTGCAAAGGTCCGGCGGTACTTCACACCGGGACAGCTTTTAATGTTATACAAAGCACAGGTCCGTTCGTGTGTGGAGTACTGCAGTCACATATGGGCTGGTGCTGCAAAATGCCACCTGGCAGCTTTGGACTCGGTGGAAAGGCGTGCAAAGAGGCTAATTGGTGATCCAGATTTGGTTAAGTCCAACCTTCAAAGCCTTGAGCATAGGCGTAGGGTAGCCAGCCTTTCGGTGTTTTACAGGATGCATTTTGGAGAGTGTGCGCAGGAATTGCATGACTTGATTCCGCCATCGCAATTCTACCATCGGACAACCCGACGTACGGCGAATATTCACCCTTACGTTGTTGAAACCTCTACGGTCCGGACTAAGCGTTTCGCCTCGTCGTTTATACCGTGTACGTCGAAGGACTGGAATAGTCTGCCGGCTGCGGTCTTCCCGCCCGATTATAATTTGGGTGTCTTCAAGGCTAGAGTGAATAGGCTCTTAATAAACTAGTGCGCCTCACCATCAAAGATTGCATCGCTACATACCATCAGGTGGGATCGCAGTCAAGCACTAGTTTATCTCAATTAAAAAAAAAAAAATGGAACGACAGCGCGCTACGTATGTGTCGGCGCGAATGTTTACGAAGATTTTGTATTAGTGTGAGTTTATGGGCTAGTTCGCTTGCAGAGGACCCAATATGATACGATATATAAATTTCGGGTGGCAGATAGTCGCTCTGTGTTGTATAACTTACCGAGTAGGAAGGCGTACACGGCTTGATCAGAGTATACTGTATAGCATAAGATAAAAACTATATCGCTTGTAATCTGTAACATTTATGCGCGCAAAAAAAATCTGCTCGACATGTAATCTTTCATTTCACACACGAACACATCATATAGATAAATTTTGCCATACTCTCGGAATTACTCTTGTATCGACGGTGCGTTCCTAAACATTACATCGCGCGGGAGTCGAATCCTGACTCGAAGCGCAGCAGTCAATCGCTCAACCACTGTGCCAATAATGTGCGTGGACCCTTTATTAGTTCTTTATAAATTATTTTCTATGTGCATTTTTTTTTAAATACTTTTAGTGAGGATGCCGTAATTGGGATTTATATACTCACTCATGCACTTTAGTAAAAGGTTTTTTATCGGCCGCAAAGTTATATTTGTTGACTTCTAAAAAAGAAAACGATTCTCAAGTTGTCTGATTTATTTTGTATCTTGTTCAGCGATACCTTCGCTAAATATTAACCGACTTCAATGATTCTTTTTAGGGTTCTGTACCTCAAACGGAAAAACCGAAACTCTTATAAAATCACGTTGTTGTCCGTCCGTCTGTCTGTCGGTCTGTCAGTCGGTCTGTCAAGCCTTTTTTCTCGGGAACGAGCAGTAGTTTCGAGTTGAAATTAATACTATATACTCGTCTTCAGGTCTGCGGTGCCTTGAAGCAGTGAAAAAATCAAATATCTAAGTTAAGGAAAACAAAAAAAAATTGGCATGAAACAAGGTCTTACAGCAAATATATATATATATATATATATATATATCTATAAAACTGTAAATTTGTAGCTAAGTAGGGAGTTATTGGGCATTCTGAGCCACTGTCCTCCAGTAGCTCGGCAAGTAAGCCTCGCTACAGGACAGTGGCTCAGAATGCCCAATAACCACTAATCAACTCGACTATTAAATATTGTAGTAATATAATATCAAATGCATTCAACACATTGAGTAGTGAAACTCAAAGGTGGTCTAGAATGCTCATTCATACATAATCGTTTTATCAAGTTACAATCGTAAATATGACAACAAATTAATTAATTGCAACGTATCATTGCAGTCCACACACGTTATTTGTTAAATGGATTATTTATTGTACATGAATGTCGACTTACCACTCTGACCATATGCATTACGATCGCATGGTATTTTTTTCGCTGCGTGGGTATAGTATTGATTTATAGTCGATAAAAGTAAGAAAAACTCCAGTTTAAATGATAATGATGTGAACGCTTTCTCTCATTCCACGTTCAACCCTAACGCATATTGATCATGAAATTTGTTAAACAACCGCAATCGTTGCATGTTAACACAATCTGCGATGATTTTCCAAAGTCTCGTGCTCGTCATAGCGAATTATTACCTAACGTAATACGATGCATCATTTACGGACCATCAAATTGTGGCAAAACAAATTTACTCATTGGTCTTCTCATACACGAAAACGGTTTAAAGTTTCAAAATGTTTATGTTTATTCAAAAACTCTACACCAACCCAAGTATGTTTTTTTGGAAAGAGTTTTACAACGGGTTCCAAGTATTTCATTTGAGAAATATCAGGGAAATGAGGACGTATTAAGTGTTCAGGATGCAAAACCTAATTCTGTAATTATATTCGATGACGTTGCTTGTGAAAATCAAAGTAACATGCGAGATTACTTTGCCATGGGTCGACACAAATACATCGATTGTTTTTATTTAAACCAAACTTACAGTAAAATTCCTAAACAGTTGGTAAGAGATAATGCAAATTTAATAATACCCTTTAAACAAGATGAAATTAATTTGAAACATGTTTACGAAGAGCATGTCAACACAGATATCACATGGCTTGAATTTCGAGAAATGTGTTCAAAAATTTGGAGTGAACCATTCAATTACGTAGTGATTAATAAAGAATGTTCTAAAAACATTGGATGTTACAGAAATAAATTTGACACCTTTGTAGTATTTGATTGAGAACATCAATATTTAAGACGATATGCCATTGCGATGTTATTATTCTTTGAGCGACCCTTATTCGATAACGAACTGTTTTATCATTATGGATAAATCATAAAAAGACAAATTGTCGAAGCTGCAGAAGCTGTAAAGAAAAAAATACGCAATATGAGGGATATTGAGATTGACAATAAGCAAGCACTGGAAACAGTTTTTAAGCCTGTGACGGAATCGCTCAACTTACTAGCCAACACCAGTAATCAATCAGCTTCTTCGCGTAGCACAGAAAACGAGAAAACTGATGTTCCGGTATCGAATCAAACATTCCAGGAAGAAGAAACGATGCAGGATAGTTATGATAACAGTGACGAATATAATATGAACAGTGACTCTTCATTTCAATCATTGGCTGATAACAATCAAGAACGCGATACATCGTCTTGGTCATTATCTTCAGAAGCGTTAACTGAGGTACCAAATGGTATTCGGAGAGAGTGCGGGAAATTAATGTTAGGTTCTGCTGCCATAGCTATCGGTGACGAATACATCACTGTATGTGGACGCAAATACCGCAACACGTCTGGTTTGAAGCATTTGTTGCTTGATAAGGACATCGATTTAAGTTTGGTTACAAACAATGACATACAACATTATAAGTCGATGTTACTTGATACAAATGCACATCGCCGAGACTTTGACCCAAGTAAACCAATTAAAAGTAATAAAGGTCAAAAATATTTGCAAGTTATTAAACCTCTTTTCAAACAACAAAGCCAGAGCTGCAGCCAGTCGAAAGGAAAAGGTTTACCCTTGGCTAAAGTGTGGAGAAAGAACACAGATTTCGTATATTGGGACGATCCAAATGAACTGGTAGAAAGGTTAAAATTATTAATGGCATCTCGAGACGCTGGTAACACCGGGCTGGACAATGAAATAATATCCATAATTGAAGAGTTACGAGAAAGTAAAATTATTAAAAAATAAATAATACGTTATCAAGTCTCTACGTTTCATTTTACTTTAGACCTTTCAGTACATTACACCTTAAACATGAATGTGGACAAATTCGGGCATTATATTCATAAGAGAATGCGTTTATCGGAAATACTTGGGTTCAATGATAATGCTTTGCTAAAATCGGAAAACGGTTATTTTGATTTGAAAACTATAAGGCTTAGAGGAATCAGATCTCCACTAGAACCAGACGAAGCGGTAAATAAGGAATACATAGATCAAATAACCTCAAAAATGAAACAGGATTTATTTAACACGTTCGCGTGAGCAACGTCTTACAACGTCGTGTTGATATAATTATGAAATGGCGCAACGTGATATGACGGCCTCTAGATTGTCATATTTATTTTGACGGAACGTCTTTGGACGTCTATTTTATGGGCAAATTCCTATTGCGCATCTACTTAGCGCCGCAACACGTTCAATTTTCCAAGCCACAACCGCCGCATGACCAAAAAAGTGAACATCTTTCTACTTTTGTACTCACACATGCAAAGGTAGCGCGCCCAAACTCGCAACGTCTTATGACGTCCTCCCTTGTACCGCTATCCCCACTGCCAGTTGACCTGCGCGCAGTGAGACGACCTAACGTGTGTGTATTGTGAACGCCGTGCAACTTATCTGGATTACGTAATATTTTATCATGAAAGGTTAGTAAATATTATAAATTTCTTTATTACACTTACTTGGTATAAGTATCCGCATGTTTTTGAGGAACAAACAATATCATAACTAACTTGAATTTGATATAATTTCGAAAGAGAAGTTCGTAACGGTTTTTCTGTTTTTTTTTGCATTTGCTTATTTTGAACAGTGAGAATATGGTAATAATCAAAAAATAAATGGTGTTATGGTTTTCATAATAACGTAACATATAGTTACATTGCTATTTGCTTTAGTAAAGGTGTAATACTGCATTGTTATAGATGGATAAGGAAGAAGAACGTCTCATGAAACTTTTCGAAGAAGCGTCATCGACGGGAAGTACGATACCAGATCCATTTAGTGTTAGTGGTGATGATGAATATGGATCTGACGGAGACTATAATCCTTGTAATGATGAAGTGAGTAGTGACAGCAATACTTCTGTAAATAGAACTAGGTTATATCGTCGCAATCGTTCTTCTAACAGATCTCAACCCGTAAGTACAGCTCCAATGCATAACCGTACGTCTAGTTCGACCTCATCGTCATCATCTGATATGAACCAAACCGAGTCTCTACAGACTGATTCTGACGAATGTCAAGATGTGACACTAACTGAAAATGTTCCACGTGGTCACGATGATTCTATTACTTCATGTGAATCTGTACAATCTGAATCAATACTCCAATCTAATACTACCCAAACGGTCGAAGAGCAACAGGAGCCTGATTACAATTCGAATATACCAATGCAAGACCCAGAACCAGGCCCAAGCAGTGTACCGGAAAGGCATAACAGGCCCGTTACACCACCTACAACTGTAAATTGGAAACCTACAACATCAGATATCCCAGAATTCTATTTCGATTCTACATCAACAGGCGTCCAGTTTCATATTGATGAAAATACTTCGGTTCTCGATGTATTCAGACAATTATTTCCATCTCATATTGTTAGGCAACTTATCGAACATACAAATGAATATGGTGAGGCTCTATGCAATAAAAATAGACCAATGACGCGACACAGTCGTAGATACTCATTCAGGAATGTTGATGAAGATGAATTTCTTAAATTTCTTCTTTCTTCTTCTTTTTTCAGTTTGACGTTTGACGTCTGTATCGGTCTAGCCCCGTCTCGCTTGTTTTTGAATAAACAAATAAAACAACTAGTTTTGCTACATAATAAGTTTTTAATAATAAACATAGTGTTAAGTTACGTGACAATTATTGAAGTGAGCTACATATAAGTGAGTTTATTGGACATAAATCATTCGGAGAACATTACAAAATTTGGTTAAAGAATTTGGTACCCTCTATTTTATAAGTAGAGTGAGTTATCTAAATTTGCTCCAGAGCCATCTACACTATTGCTGGTTTATTGATCTTCCGATTCCATATTGGGTCCCCACTGGCGCCATCTAGAGCATCGCCCTAGCAACACTTGTAACTGTTAATAGTCTCAGTACCATTACCATGCCGGGTCTCAAGTGCGGTGGATGCGGTCGCTTTACCTCGACGCAAGAGGGCGTTAGGTGTGGTAAATGTCAAGCTCATTATCACAGAGCCTGTGTAGGCGTTCCAAATAAAGCGACATTATCTGCAAGCTGGCGTTGTCCCGAATGTAAGAGGGGTGACGCGCGGGACAACAGGGCTGACACTCCCGTAAGAGGAGCGTCCGAATATTCCTTAAAGAAATCGGTGGAGGAAGTCGTCTCCAAACCTGTCAGCCCTGTCATGTGCAACGCTCCGCCGCATGACACCTCCTCTGCCGACATTGAGTGCCACAATATCCCTCTAATCACCGCCCCAGATGCATATTCGATCATGGAGGAACTGCGAGCGATGCGAGCTGAAATACAAATGTTCAGGCAGGAGATGGAGCTTGAAATGTCAGGGCTTAAAGTTACCATGAGCACTTGCAGCGCGCGTATCGACAGCATGGAGGCGCGACTGGATGCGTTAGAACAGCGAGCCTCCGACCCGCCGAAGCCTGGTGCGGTTGATGATATCATCGACGAGTTAAAGCGACAGCTCAATGACAGAGACCAGGACCTTTTAGGTAACGACATCGAGGTCTCTAATATTCCGGAGGCCTCAGCTGACAACCCAGCCCATATAATCCAGCTGATTGGTCTGAAGCTGGGCGTCACACTCGACGAGCGCGACGTGGTCAGCGCCGAGCGGGTCGGCGGTAGGAAACTCAGCGCGACAGACTCAGCCGGGGCGACAGAATCTCGGCCGCGCGCCATTGTCGTGCGCCTGGCTCGTCGGGATCTGCGCGACAAGCTGCTGGCAAGCGCTCGCGTGCGGCGCGGCGCGACTACAGCCGACCTCGACATGCCGGGCCCCGCCCGGCGGTTCTTTCTCAACGAGCGGCTCACCAAGACCAACCGCCAGCTGTTCCGCAGGGCGCGTGACGCTGCTGGTCTCGCTGACTGGAAGTTCGTGTGGACCAAGCGTGGTCGCATTCTCGCCAGAAGAAAACCAGGAGACGCTACTCACAGAATACGCTCAGAAGCAGACTTATCCCGTGTCTTTGGACCTGTCAATATCACAGCGTAGTTATGATCGTGTTGTTTTTCTGTGTGCTTGCATGTTAGTTTTTAGTCAAATTTTAAATCTACATATACCTATATACTTACATTTTACATATTATAATACTTGTTGCTTTGAATTTACAGTTTACTATGCTTGTGAGATCTAAGTTCATGATACTAGTTTATATGGCCTTTTTTATCTGCGCCTATCACATAGTCAAGGTGAGTTGCCTTAACCAAATAAGCTTACTTCAGCCTTCTGCTAATTACACCGCCACATATTTTGTCATATACAAATACATATACACATACATACAGTAAGGCCGCAAAAGTCCATAGGAACGCTAAAGATTACATTGCTACGAACCGAGCGAGCGCGATACTTCCGTGCGTATGTGTGCGCATGTATGAGTATCCACATTCCACAGATAACACACACTAAGGAACTGTCGTCGCACTGAGCTTAAAAACATTATTATTTTTCTGTTCTTACCATAGCATTGTTAAAATTCGCGCAAATACGTCATGTGCTGGTAGCCGTGTGAACTAAGTGTTGGATTCGCAAATCACGTAACTCGAGTTCAAATCATGGTCGGTCCGTTGCAGTTATTTCTTACTTTGAAAATTCCCAATCTATATTGATATAGTTGTTTTTTTATATTTCTATAAAAATACTATTGCATTTTTTGCACTAAATAGTTGCAAATTACGAATGTGATCTATTAACCACAAGAAGAATCACATTCGTAATTTGCAATTATTTAGTTGTTACATCTTTTCGATGTTATAAGGTGGAAATAAAAAGACGTGTTTAATAAAAATGTTTATTCTTTATATTTACAAATTAAACATTTATGAGAATTGTGACGTCGAATTGTTACCTAGACAAAAAGTTATCTTGTAACCGTTATCTATGTTACGCCTAAGATTGTTTGTTGGAAGTATACCCACTTAGACCATTCATAATATGAATAACGTAACAATGAACGGATATTCAAATTTTAATAAAATAAAATATAGGTAATTGTTTATATCCAGTTATTTATTGAAAAGTGATATATGATTTGGACTTTGTAAACATTTTATTTTTGTGTAACGTCACAATGAATGTATTGAGGTCATAGCTTAATTGTTCATTTTCTTGACGAAAAGAAGATTGAAACCAAACCTCAATTTCTGTTAAAAGAACTTTAGTTCTCACAAGATAATCGTCAATTAGATGAGAAAAATAAATTGAACTATAGTATTATGTTAAAACAGTGCGGGTAGAAGAATAAAAAACGAAATAGACTCATGATTATTGTCAACAAAATTGATAGCGAGTTCACTGCATTCTTAAGATGAGGCGATGGCACAAGTTAAAAGATATAGCTGTTTTAAACGAAAGTAAACACAATATAATACAGTGTTTGTTAACGAATAATCACAGATATGTTAAAATAAAATGGTAGGCCATTTAGTTTAGTTAACATTAAATATTTAGTGCGAAACGTAATCGTTCTTGTTTGTGCCTCTCTGTCAAGTACGGCTTTTTAGCAGGTTTTCTGTGATGCACGCCTTCAGCGTGAAGTGCACGGCGAACAGTATCCATTGAGGTGTCATATAATTCCGCAAAATGTCTCGTTGGTGCGAAACCATTCGTTTCGTATACGTCCACCATATGTCGTCGCTGCGCCTCGCTAATAAGCTTCGGTCTCCCACTTCTCTTTCGACTAGCAAGGCTACCTTCTTCCTCATATCTTTTTAGCCAAAGATTTACAGTATTTTTCTAAAATAAAAAATAAAAAATATTAGGCAGCTATACCTACTTCACTTCATTTTCATTATATAAAATGTTAATAATCATAATTATTGAATATAATTTTAAAATAAAACTGCATTTATTAATCCAATAACCAATCCAGTAAACCCAACGATTTACGTATTTCTCTTTTAAACCTCATAAAGATACGATGAATGGATTCATAAATGGCATACGTTTTAATTAGAAGATTAATTTGTAATAAAGTTACAATTCATTAATAGCTATTATACTCACATTCAGTCCGGTTTCTTCAGATATTTGTGTTTTATTAAGACCACTTTTATGCAGCCCAATGATAGTCGCCCTCACTTCAATACTAATATTAGCGTGCATTTTGCAAATATTACAATACTGTCAACCTCACGTCACTAACCAACAACTACAACCAAACGACAGTTCATTTCGGTTAAGTTAAAACTCATGTCTACCTCGCAGAAATCTAATTCTTTATTTACTTTTTTTGTGATCTACCTTTCTAACTCTAAGAAATGTGTGAACAAGTTAAAGAATAATTTAATATATGTAATGCAAATACGTAACTTCCAATCGGGTAAGAATTTACAAAAAGTCAATAATTGCGTGGGATTTGAACTTGCGGCACACTGATTTGCGCTTCAATCTGTGTGCCTATACCACTGGGCCATCTTGACTTATGATAAGTTGATGAAATTGTGAATTTCAATCATTTGTTGGCGAAACTTGAAAATAAAAGGTCGTAAGTCAAACTAAACGTCAAACGAATAAGTTTTAAGAATTCTTATGGACTTTTGCAAGTGATAGTACATAACTTAGATGACAGATGCAATGGCTCCCAGTAAATGTATTAAGTTTGGCCTATGGAATGCGGGTTCTCTGGGGACTAACCACGATGAGTTCTTGATAGCAATGAGTAACCATGCCGTGGATATCATGGCTATCAACGAAACGTGGCTTCGTGAAGGGCAGGAAGATCGGGCGCCTAGCGTTCCAGGATACAGGCTTAAGCATCTTCCACGACCTGTATCCGTGCGCGGCGGTCGCGGTGGGGGCGTTGCCTTTTACATTAAAGACGGCGTGGCTGCGAGGGTACGAGTTCATCCTGCCCAGGCTGACGTTGAGCAACTCTGGTTAGGCCTTACTGTAAATAAAAAGAAGTTTCTCATTGGCACTGCATACCGTCCACCCTGGTTTAACTTGGAGGTCTTTCTTGAGGGCTTAACTGCCAGTATTAGTGGCCTAGCCCCATATGACCATATAGTCCTGCTAGGTGACCTTAACGTTAACTTATTGGACACAAATAGCTCTAAATCTCTTCTACTTTTGGATTTTTTTAGGATTTTGAACCTTACCCAGCTAGTTCAGACACCAACACATTTTACAGGTGACAGCAGTTCCCTCATAGACTTGATTTGCTCTGATGCAAATATTCGCAATGTCGAGGTGAACCACATTGCTGATCTTGGCCACCACTCCTTTATCACATGTGAGACTATCATTAAGAAACCAAAGCCTCAACCAAGATTAGTCGTGTATCGCCCGCTCACCGACATTTTAGGGGACCTTTTTGACACCGACCTGAAACTAATTCCATGGTCAAGTATTGGAGCCATGAACAATGTTGACGCAATGGTTCATACATTTAATTTATTTATGACCCAGCTTTTTGATCTCCACGCTCCTGTCAAGAGGAAGATGTTTAAGAATCGCTCTACCCCCTGGATAACCGATAATATTCGACTTATGTTCAAACTGCGCGATGAAGCCAGAGCTACTTTCCGCAAGTCAGGGGAACAACATAAGAAGTATTATCTCGACCTCAAGCACCAAGCCACTTTGGCACTTTATAATGAAAAAAAGGCGTATTTTGCCAAAAGTATAAATGACGAGATCAAAGACCCAAAAAAACTGTGGCATAATTTAAAATCTAATGTGCTTCCGGACCATAAGCAAAAATTGCTCCCAGGACATTTTGACAATCCACATGACATCAACAAGGCATTTCTGGATGTCCCAGGTAGCTGTCGTACGGACACTTCTCTCCTGTCCTTTTTTAACTCACACAAACATGGCCCTGCTACATTCTCTCTCACAACAACTAGCCCAGACTCAGTTCTTAAAATCATTAAGAGTCTGGGGTCCAATGCCCAGGGTGTGGATGGGATAAGTTTGGACATGTTAACCCTTACTTTGCCTACTACACTGCAAACTATTACCGACATCATCAACCATTCTATCCTTACGAATACATTCCCTAAACCCTGGCGTTGTGCTGTTGTCCGCCCAATCCCTAAGAACAGTAACCCAGCAAACATGAAGGATCTAAGACCTATAAGCATCTTGCCCTGCTTGTCAAAGATCCTTGAACGTGTAGTTTACACACAAGTTGTCGAATTTCTAGAGACAAACAATATTCTCCCAGACCTTCAGTCTGGTTTCAGAAAGGGAAGAAGTACGGCAACGGCCCTGGCTGATGTTGTGGGGAATATTCTGGAGGCACGTGACAGGGGTGAAGGTACTATTCTTACCTTGTTGGACTTTTCCCGGGCTTTTGACGCTATAAATACTGATTTACTGCTGTCAAAGTTATCATACTATGGCTTTGATAGTGACGCGGTAGAGTGGTTTAAAAGTTATCTTACTGACAGATCGCAGTATGTTGAAATCTGCAGGGAAGACGGATCTACCCTATCATCCTCCACTCTTGCCGTGACTCGGGGGGTTCCTCAGGGATCAATCTTGGGACCGTTGCTGTATAGTGCTGATATCATCGAATCCATAAAAAATTGCAAATATCACATGTATGCCGATGATATTCAGTTATACATATCCTTTAAGGCTGATGACACATCTCTGGCAGTGCAGAGGATGAACCAAGACTTAGACAGAATAGTACAATGGTCGGAGAAGAATTGTCTAGTTTTGAACCCTCTTAAGTCAAAATTTATTGTGTTAGGCACAAAAAAACAAGTCTGCGCTATCAAATCTTTCAATCCTGAGATTGTTATAAAGGGGGAAAAGATAGCTCGGGTCGAGCAGGCATGTAATTTGGGGTTGCTTATGGATCCAGGCCTACACTTTGAAACTCACATAACCAAAGTTCTGGGAATTTGCTTCTATAGACTCAAAGTATTGTAGGGGATTCGTAAATACTTGAGTTTGCCAGTACGGAAACAACTTGTTGACAGCCTTATACTGTCTAAACTGAATTACTGTGATACTGTTTATGGACCATGCCTACTAAATAAAACAGAGAGAGTGATTCAACGTATACAAAATGCCTGTGTTAGATTTTGTATTACAGTGCCTCGTAGAAGTCACATAACTCCGTTCATGAACCAGATAGGGTTGCTTAGGATGGCTGCCAGGAGGAAGGTTCACTTAGCCTGTTTACTCTTTGGGATCATAAAGACCAATAAACCTCACTATTTATTTGCAAAGTTGACTTGGAAGCAAAACTACTTACAAAACAAACTCCGTTCCATGGTTTGCCCGCTGACCGTGCCAATGCACAGAACTGCTGCTTTCAGGGGCTCTTTCAGGTTCGCTTCTACGCATTGCTGGAACGACCTCCCGCCACCTTTGAGGTGCCTGAAAACATTGCAGTGTTTCAAGTTTAAATATAAGAAGTTACTTATGTCTCAACAACTATCATCTTAAGTTGTTTGTTACACTGTTCTGTTTATACCTTAGGGGTTTTGGCCATCAAGAACTGGCGGGGATCTCCAGCGGTGCGAGTTGCCTTAACCATCGAGTCTCAAGCCCCTACTATTTGTTTTGCTAGCTGGTCCGGAATATTAATTGCCTCTTTGACTCTATTGGTCACTTGCCAACTATTTTTTTTCAAATATCTGTAATAAGCAAAAATATTTTATTAAGTGTAGGTACATTCTTCTGTCCATTTTATATTTATTCCAATTTATTTATTCTTATTGACTTTAATTACATACTTCAAGTTTGGTTTTTTATCACCCTTACCTTTGTTGATATTCCTCTTTATTATACCTCCTGCTGGTTTGCCAATTTCATCTGACCGTGTCTGTCATCTAAGCGCACTCAAACATCTCCTTAGTATCTTTACAACTCACTAAAGCTCAACATTTCAACGACTTAATTCACCCACTAACACATATAGGCAAACAAATCGATTGCGTAAGTTGCGTAGGTCAGGAATCTTATTTTTTTCATAATAATTACGTATCTTTGCCGTAGTTATCCACGATCAGCCATCTTTTTTTGTTACCACAGACTCAAAATGTGGCTAAGTGACTGCGCACTGACAGTTCGACCGGTCATTGATCGATTAAAAAAATCGACTAGTTCCTATTAGTTAGCCAACTTGTGTTTTTTCTATAACTTTATTTTATGTTTAATGTTTAATTAAGTTAAGTTTGTTGTTATTCTATGTTTTAATTTGTTTATTTTATTAATTCATTGCAATGTAAATAAATCTTGCTAACCGATCGGCGTCTCATCGTCGACGACGGCTGGTGCTAAAAATCAGCGCTGTGGCTCTGTTTTTCATGAGCCCCAGCATTTTGCTGAGCGCTGGCCGTTTTGCGCGGATGTGACGCATATCTTGTGTGTTACTTACTTTTAGTTCGATATTGTTATTAATTTTTTTATGGTATGCGTCATGTTTGACGTGAATAAACACTTTTTCTTTCTTTTCTTTCTTTCATTCTTCTTTCTAAATTTTTAGGACTTTGTTTATTACAAGGAAAAATATCTGTTCCTAAAAAACGAAAACTGTTCACTTATTCAGACATTCTGTATTATCATCCAATATTTCCTTATACTATGTCACAAAGAAGATTCGAACAAATACTAAGATGTCTTTACGCTTGAGACTTAAATGCTAAAGGAAGTGCTAAGATTGATCATTTTATAAATAACATGTGCAAAGTATTTCAACATTGTTACAAACCTGAAAAAGAGCTTTCGATAGATGAATCTTTACTGTTGTTTAGAGGAAGAATTAAGTTCAGACAGTACATGAAAGGCAAAAAAAGCACGTTATGGAATAAAATTTTACGAGTTGACGACTGCAGAAGGATTTGTTCTTAATATAATGATGTATGCTGGGAAGACTAATGATCCTTCTGATAAAGGGAAGAAAACCGAAAAACTCGTTCTTCGGCTAATGAGGCCGTATATGTTGAAAGGCCACCATCTCTTTATGGATAATTATTATAATTCGGTGCCCTTGTCTGAAAAACTATTAGATTTAAAGACACATACCAATGGAACTTTAAGGTCAAACAGGAAAGATAATCCTAAAGAAATTGTTTCTAAAAAACTTAAAAAAGGACAGCATGTGTGGGCGAGAAAATAAAGTGAACGTCTCGAAATGGGTTGACAAAAGACCTGTACACATGATTACCACCTTAAACCATCCTAAAATAATTACTGATCATAATAGACACGGTCAATCTAAATCTAAACCGCTGGAAGTCTCGATTTATAATAAATATATGTCAGGTATTGACTTTTCCGACCAAATGGTCTCATATTATTCATCTCCCAGTAAGACAGTAAGGTGGTATAAAAAGGTACTTTTCCATATACTAGACCTAGCAGTATGGAACAGCTTTTATATTTATAAAAAATATCGTAAAGGTAATGCTAAGAGTTACGAATTTATAGACTTTCGGGAGGATTTAATAATAAAACTCTTAAAATTTAACTTAATTTTAATTTAATTTAATTTAATTTTTCTTAAATTGGATCCAGCTCTAAAACCAGATAAATTAATAAAACATCATAGATATGATAATCGACAGAAAGTAAGAAACGAATCTGTACCATCCTCGAATGAAGAAACATCTTTTCCGACTGGTCACTGGCCTGAAAAGATACCTAAGAAAACCTCTTCTAATAAGAATACATTTTAAAATGCAAGATGTGTACTAAAAACAAGACACGAAGAGAAACTAGCTATAGGTGCAAAGGGTGCCCAGACAAGTCAGCGCTATGCCCTTCATGTTTTGAAGAGTGGCATAATCAAACAGCTACACACCTATAGTCTACATCTTATTTTATTATACATTCCTAACATTATCTTGTTTGTTAATTATTAATAAATACAATTAAGGCTGATTAAAAAGTAATAAAGATTTTGGACTCGTACAAATAAGAATGTTAAGAGTTTTTGATTAAACTTATGTTCCTTTATCCAGTTGTATTATTTCAATTTCCTAAATTTAAGTTGACGCCTATGAACGTTGTGTCGTTTAGCATGGTATGTCAGACCTACGTGGCGGCGGCAACGTTTATAGACGTCGGACGTGAAATAACGTTGCGCCACATAACACAGTTCTAAGACGTACGTATTACGGCGGGACGTCTTTAGACGTTGCTTAACTTTGTATGGGAAAAAGGTGCGCCTCAGTAACAACATTCAGAAGTGAAGTTGCTCACGCGAACGTGTTAAAACGATTGGTGTAATGCGTACTCAAATCATATTAGAGACGCAAAATACTTTAAAAGCAAAGTTGTCCGAGGCTTTTACTCATTTAGATGACAAGTTTTACACTAAAATGGATATAGATAAATTACTAGCGTCTAAAAAATCTTTGTAATGTCAAAACTACAAATTGTTAATGAAATACACAAAGCGGCACGAAAAAATTTTATCAGGCGTTCTGTAATTTTAAAGAGGATCGATGACTTATGGCAAGCTGATCTCGTGGATATGCAAGCTTTGAGAAAATATAACAGTGGTTATAATTGACTGACTGATTGATTGATTGTTGATTGATTGTGGTTGACTGGCCTGTTGGTCTAGTGGTTAGTGACCCTGACTGCTATACCGGAGGTCGTGGGTTCGATTCCCACCCAGGACAAATGTTTGTGTGATGAGCATAATCATTTGTCCTGTGTCTGGGTGTAATTTATCCATAATATGTATGTATTTAGAAATATATAAGTATATTTATCAGTTATCTAGTAGCCCATAACACAAGCTCTGCTTAGCTTGGGACTAGACAGCGTTGTGTGATAGTTGTGGAATATTATTATTATTATTATATTTTATTGGTGATTGATTGTTTTTCGAAGTTTGCTTGGGCAGAACCACTAAAATCGAAAAATAAATTTGATGTTACTAATGCCTTTCAACGTATCATAACAGTAAACAATCGCGTACCAGGTAATTTGCAAACTGACGTTGGCAAGGAGTTTTATAACTCGATTTTCCAAACGTTTATGAAGAAGCATAATATTAATCACTACTCATCCTTTTCAACGAAGAAGGCATCAATTGTAGAGAGATTGATAAAAACTATCAAAAATAAGTTATATAAATGTTTCAGTCTAAATGGAAATTACAAGTGGTTTGGAATGGTATTGGAAAACACTATGAAAACATATATAAGGTATATTATTGAGGATTTTCGAAATAAACCACAAATTGTTTCTCTGAAAACAAAGATTTGTTTTATTCAACACGCTTTTACAGTATTATGTAATAAATTATCGTTTAACTAAAATTACACTTTTATCTCACCTGAAAACAAAGAAACGACATTAAAGTTCACTAATATCGCCTCCTCAATTATATCCCTTTAATTATCTCTCTACAAGTTTTTATAACAATAAAATGCACAAAATTAATCTCAACATCATCTGTCATTGAATGATACGTCACCCCGTATCCACAGCTTAAAAATTAAAAAAATGAAATGTCATTTCCAAGGAGGTCATTTCATTACATCTCCCCCCCATAGGAACGAAAATTCTAAATAATATAATACAAACAATGCACCTGCAAGCTATCTTTATACCTATTCGTTTTCTTCTACTTCATCTTCTGCCGTAACAGGTTGTAATTTTGTTATGTGGAATAAAGTTGATTCTGTTTTTCTGTTGCCAGTGTTAATCTTATAAATGGAGTTCGATATTTTCTCTATTATCTTGAAAGGGCCTATTTTTAATTCGTCTAATTTTTTCCTGTTCAGTCTATTTCCATTTTCTACATATACACTGTCTCCTATCTCGAACTCTTGTATTTTCCTATTTCTATCAAATATTTTCTTGTTGTACTTGTGAGATTTTATTGTATTCTCTAATGCTAATCTTCTATCAGCAATCCACTTGTCTTCCTTTTCTATTGTTTTAATTTCATTTGGTAAAATACTGACATTTGTACCATCCAGTAAATATTTTGGTGCAAAACCTGTAACAGAATGGTCTGTTTCATTATATTTCTGTACACATTCTCTTGCTACTGTTGTCCATGTTCTCTTATTATTTTTCTCATTTATTTTACATCTTATTTTATTTACTATTGTTTGGTTTAATCTTTCGTTCAAGCCGTTCGAAAATGGCGTATTCACAGCTGTAAATATTAGTTTGATGTTATTCTCCTGCAAATACTGTTTAAATTCTTTTGAATTGATGCCTGGATATTGGTCTGTCAGAATTATTCCAATCTCATCTGTCTCGAGTACATTCTTTGTTAGTTTTATAAAGTCACTTGCGTTCTGTGTTTTTGAAGTCACAATAAACGCATATCTTGTGTAGTGGTCTACTAAAAGGTGTAAGTATTTTTTTGTTGACCTAGATCCTCCAAAGCCACCTATAGTATCCATTGACATTATCTCAAATGGTTTTGTTGCTGGTCCCAGTTGTGACATTAACCCAAATTTTCCTTGACATCTTGATTTATTTTTATGCATATTTCGCATGTTTTACAAATATTTATGATATTTTTTGTTAGGTTTTTAGCTGTATATAGTGGACTTATTTTTTTCTGTAATTGTCTGATTCCAATATGGCATAAATCTTCATGCACCTTTTTTATAATTTTTTTACTAAATTCTTCTGAGAGTATAATCTTTTCAAGTTTCTTTATTTTTTTATAATAGATTTTATTTTTATGTAGTAGATTTTGTTTCTTTTCTTTTATTGTTTCATTTTTTTCTTGGTCTTCAACTATATCTTTTATTTGTATTAAATTAACTATTTTTAATAGTTCCTCCTTGTTATCTTCTGATTCTAATACAGGGTTTCGGCTCAAAGAGTCTGCTTCTATATTTTCTTTACCAGGTATATATTTTACTGTGAAGTCATATTGTGATAGGTAATATGTGAGGTCACCCAATTCTTCATCTGTCCTGCATTTAATATTCATGTTCTCTAGAGGTTTGTGGTCTGAGTAAATAGTGAAATGTTTTCCAATTAGCCAGTGTTGCCAGTATTTTACTGCTTCTTTCATAGCAATACATTCCAAATATATGGCCTTTTTTCGTTTTTGAGATTCGTTTAGTTTTTTTGAAAAATATGCCACCGGTTTGTCTTTACCGTCTAGTTGAGTCTGTTTTAATATTGCCCCGATACCCTCTAAAGATGCATCTGTGAAGATTTTTATTGGTAAGTCTTTGTCGAATATTTCCAACACAGGTTGAGAACATAAATATCTTTTTATTTGATTAAATGATTCTTCACACTTCTCTGACCACACAAACTTTTCATTTTTTCTTAATAAATTATGTAATGGGTCTAAAATAATTGCACTTCTTGGTATGTATTCATGGTAGAAGTTAATTTTTCCCAAAAATTGTCTGATATTCTTTTGTGTCTTAGGAGTTGGAAAATGTCTTATCGAGATCAAATTGTCTTTTAGTGGTCTTACCGAATTGTTCTGAATTACATGGCCGAGGTACTTTACTGAGTCTGAAGCAAAGTTACATTTCGTAAACTTCAATCTAAAGCCTTCTTGTATTATTGCCTCTAATACATTTCTTATGTGTTTTATATGTTCTTCAAAGGTGTTCGAGTATATCAGAATATCATCAATATAGTTTACGGAGTATCCTGTGAGATTGTGCTTTCTTAGAATATTGCTTAAAATTCTCTGGAAAATTGCTGGTGATGTTTTCAAGCCAAAGGGAAGGCAGGTCCACTGGAAGTGGCCATCTTGTGTGACAAATCCTGTTTTATATCTGTCTTCCACCCGTAATGGTATCGCCCAGAATGCTGAATTTATATCCAGTGTAGTAAAATACTTACAATTTCTAGTTTTAACAATCAAATCATCTATTAACGGAAAAGGTTGAGCTTGTGGAACAACAATTTTATTTAGTTCTCTGAAATCTATACACAAGCGGGACTTCCTATTTTCACCCTTTTTAAATGCCAATGTCACTGGAGCAGCGAAAGGACTGTAGGATTCTTCTATTAAATTATTCTTTAGTAACATGGATATTTGCTTTTCAATTTCTAATTTATCTTCTATTGTACATCTGTATGGTCTTTTACTACAGTATCTATTTACTAGTAAATCTATGTGAGCTTCATAATCTCTAACTGTTCCTATATCATACTTGTCCTTTGCAAAAATTGTTTTATATTCCTTTATTATTTTCTCGATCTCAATTTTCTTTTCATTATCTAAATGGTCTGTCATACTTACAAACTCTTCTGTTTCTATATGTTCATTAAAATTTATTGCTAATGTTTTTATATTCTTTTCTTCATTTCTGTTATCTTTAGACATTTCATCTATTTTATTTGTTCTTATCTTTTGTTCTATCCGCAAGTCCTCGTTTTGGGTTAGTTTGAATTTCTTTATCATATCCAATCCGATTATAAAATCATCAAAATATTCATTTTCTACTATGTATACATCCACCTCTTCTTCTAAATCAAATATTTTTATTTTTATTGTTATCAAGCCATCTGTTTTTTTCACACCATTAACCGTTTTCATATATGCTATATTCTCATTGTCCTTTTTTTCTTTTATTTTAATCAGTCTTGAATTTATTAAAGAGATCTGTGAGCCCGAATCATAAATGCCGCTCACTTCTAGTTTATTTTCTAATAAGAGCTTGATTTTGATTAATGGTGTACTTACTCGTTTTTTTTCTCAGTATTTATATCTACTTCAATGATGGAGTTGTTATTTACATTTCTGGGTTTAAAAACTTTTTCAGATTCATTTTTATTTTTCTTGAACCAACATGACTCTTCCGGATGATATCTAATTCCTTTGTTCAAAGATTCACAAGTGTTACATGGCTTCTTCTCATTAGTTTTATTTTTATAAAGGAATGTACAACTCTTTATTGTACTTGAGTTTTTCTTGTACATCATACCTTCATATTTTCTTATCTCATTGAACAAATCAGTAGTGTCATTGAGTTCATCTCTGTTTAACCTATTTAAGATAAACCCAGGTAAACCTGTTGCAATAAGATCTATCATTGTTTTGGAGTCTATCGATTTGTTTATGCCTAGCATTAGCCTTTCTTTTCTAATATCGTAATCAATTAGTAGTCCTTCTTTATATCTAAATGCGAGAGCATATGTAACTATGTCCCATCCTCGGTTTTTAAAAGTTTCTAAAAATTTGTTTTTCCATTCATTCCATTCAGCCTTTATTGTTAGTTTTATGGCCATCGAGCTATACCAATCCAAACAAGATTTTTCTAAAAATAATCTCAATATATCTATTTTTGTTTCATCTTTTGATATATTAAAGCGCTCATACTCCTTTTCAAAATTCTCAATCCATTGCATTGCATTAGGGTTCTTGCTTGTGAATTTTTCAATAATAAATTTCTCTGAAATATGTTTTAGGTTATGTTGATTTTCTTTCTTTGTAGTAGTTTCTATTAATTTTTCCAAGATATGTTGGAAATTGTCGTTTATGTCTATTGGTTGTTTTGTGCTCATTTCTTCTAAATATTGATCTAAAAATTGCATATTACCTTCCTCATCTCTATATGTTTTCTTAAGATCTTCATCCAATTTTATCCATATTTTTCTACTTTGATATCTTTTTTTTTATACTATTTTTTATTTTTGAGAAAGTATTCATTTTGACAATATATGTATGATGAATCACCGGCTTCAGCTCATCAGGTAAAAGATAACATTTTCCTTCTTCTGTAGATATTGAGGTTATGGCTAATACATTTGATTTGCCATCATTTGAAGCTATCATCGTAAACTCAAATTGCAGCCGGTCCATCTTCTTTTAGTTAACAAAAATGTCGTTTTATAAGGTATATTATTGAGGATTTTCGAAATAAACCACAAATTGTTTCTCTGAAAACAAAGATTTGTTTTATTCACATGCTTTTACAGTATTATGTAATAAATTATCGTTTAACTAAAATTACACTTTTATCTCACCTGAAAACAAAGAAACGACATTAAAGTTCACTAATATCGCCTCCTCAATTATATCCCTTTAATTATCTCTCTACAAGTTTTTATAACAATAAAATGCACAAAATTAATCTCAACATCATCTGTCATTGAATGATACGTCACCCCGTATCCACAGCTTAAAAATTAAAAAAATTAAATGTCATTTCCAAGGAGGTCATTTCATTACACATATAATAACACAAAACATCGCACTATTAAATTTAAACCGATAGAAGTTAATAAACCCAATGAGTTAAAAATAAAAGAAAATATTAGAAATTCACATAAACGTTTACCCGTTCGATGCAGACCTAAGTTCAAAGTTGGTGACAATGTTCGTATTAGTAAATACAAACATATTTTTAGAAAGAGCTATACCCCTAATTGGTCAACAGAATTATTTATCATAAAAAAAGTTAACGATACATTACCTGTAACGTATCACCTAGAAGATCAGCGAAAACAAGCCATATTAGGGACCTTTTATGAACAGGAGCTTCAAAAATCTCAACACCCTGGTGTATTTGATTGAAAAAATTTTAAAAAGAAAAGGAAATAAAATGTTTGTAAAATGGTTGGGTTTAAGCAATGAAGAAAACAGCAGGATCGACAAAGCGTCAATAGTAAATTGACATAATAATTAGTATAAATATTATATTTTGTTATTTTTATTTCATTTAACTTTAAGCGATGCAAGGTGGTGGGCTAGTTAACAGTGTAATTAATAATTTACCATTTGAACTTCATTTACCTGGTTACAACTATTGCGGACCGGGCACAAAACTTCAGAAACGATTACTTCGAGGCGATAGAGGTGTAAATAAGTTGAACGAAGCTTGTATGCATCACGATATTGCATATCAGAATCACACAGATTTGTCCAACCGTCATAAAGCAGATTTGCAGCTGCTAAACATGGCCAAAAAAAGGCTTGCATCAAAAGACGCAGGCAAGGGAGAGAAACTTAGCTCGTGGTTAGTGAGCAAAGTGATGAAAGCTAAACTAAAATCTGGTGCCGGAATTAAAACATTTAACAGTAAGTAGTTTTAGTAGTAGTATGCGATAAGGCCACCCATTGTACGTGTTTTAGATATAAGTTTTTCTTTGTTATGTTTTGTATGTACAATAAAGTATATAATAAATAATAATAAATAAATAAACAGTTTTGTATCAAAAATTAAGAAACTGAAATCTAAGGATAGTAAGACTCTCATTAATGCTGCTTACTCAGCTGCAAGAAAAATATTTCCCTGCATTGCAAATGTACGAGTACCTCGAGTTATACCCATACCTAAAACTGGAGGAATTCTGCCTTTAATCCCAATATTCGCAGGATTATCGGCATTAGGCACTTTAGCCGGTGGAGCAGCGGGTATTGCCAAAACTGTTAACGATTATAAAGCGGCTAAAAAAAGCTTGCAAGAAACCGAACGACATAATAAGACTATGGAGGCTTTAGCATTAGGTAAAGGTTTGTACATCAAGCCTCATAAAAATGGTAAAGGTTTATTTATAAAATTATCAAAAAACTGAATAAGCTACCTAATCGACCTTTAACTAATTTAGATATTCAAAAATATGGTTGCGAATTACCTCACTTCCAAGGTGTATACATGAAGGATCAGTTACCAAGAAGACCAAAACGGATTGAATGTGCTATCGTTAACTTAGACGACTCGAAAAATGAAGGTACGCATTGGGTAGCTTATGTCAAAGTAAAAAAATATTGTGAATATTTTGATAGTTATGGGGATTTGAGACCGCCATTAGAATTAATGCGGTATTTTAAAAACTGTAATGTTTCCTATAACTATACAAGATATCAGAAATTCGATGCTGTAAATTGTGGACACTTATGTTTAGAGTATCTGTGGAACTTTTGGAAAAATAAAATTGTATAAATTTTATGAGTTTTTTTTATTTTAATCATTCTCAAGATGTCTCTCACTTTGTCGATAACTGGCAACTCGTCAGATTTATCTACCTACTATCCCAACACACTACAATTAAACGGTCAGTATGAGTGTGCATTATTGCATTTCTCAACGTTTAATTCTATACCAAACATCGATAAAAGGAACAATAAGTTATTTTATGGCACCGATGAAGTTATCGAAATACCAGAAGGCACCTACGAATTACAAGATATTAGCGATTATTTAAAATCCGAAATAAAAAATGCCTCGATTAAACTACAGTGCAATAATAACACATTAAAAACTTCTATATACTGTACAAAAAATATAAATTTCAATAAGGAAGACACATTTAAAAGTTTATTAGGCTTTAATAAACAGGTCTTAAAAGCAAATAAATGGCATGTATCCGAGTTTCCAGTGAACATTTTACCTACAACCGTGATCAAGATTGAATGTGATATTGTGAGTGGTTCATACATTAACGGAGAGCCCAGTCATATTATACACGAATTTGCACTAAACGTGCCACCAGGATATAGAATTATAGAAATTCCTAAAAACGCAATATACTTCCCGATTAATCAAAACAACATAAGCTGTATACATATACGGTTGTTGGATATAAATAATCATTTAATAAATTTACGCGGTGAAGAAGTGCAGCTTTATTTGCATCTTCGAAGAAAAAATGATTGATTACAATAAATATGCGCTTCACCAAATAAAAAATATCAGTTTTACACAAGCCTCCAAGCATATAAGAGCTAACACGAAGAAGAAAATAAAATTGACTAGAGAAAATAAAGCATTTCTTAAAGCGATCGGTTTACTAAAATGAATATCTTAGATGTTTTATCCCCACCGACCTACGACAACAGTATTGAAGGAATCGAGTACCATTCTTACAAGCCGTATGTTACAAGTTTCAACAGAAATGACGAGATACCGTCAGCAAGCACCTTGTATTTGGAAGGAACTGTTGTAGTTAGCAAAAAGGATTCAAAAGATAGTGCTAGTAGCGTGCAGTTTACTAATAATGCACTACTTTACCTGTTTCAAGATATAAGGTATGAGCTAAACGGAGTGGAAATTGATAAAATAAAAAATGCTGGCATAACCACTACGATGAAGTCATTAATTTCAATGAATGAGAGTGAATCAAAAATGTCTAACGCCTGGGGCTGGAATATCGACGGCATAAAAAATATTAACGGAGGCAGATTTTCTGCATCTATACCGCTTTGCAATATCCTCGGTTTTGCAGAAGATTTAAAAAAAGTTGTAATAAATAGTAGGCATGAGTTGATATTGTTACGGAGCAACACTAATCTGAACGCTGTGAAACTTAACACCGGTGAAGTTATCGAAGACGTTCTAATCACTAAAATAATATGGCGCGTACCGCACATTAAAGTATCAGATAGAGAAAAAATAAGCTTGCTAAAACTGTTAGAAAAAGATCGATCCCTACAAATGATATTCAGGAACTGGGATTTGTATGAATATCCTGCGTTACCTAAAACTACAAAACATACGTGGTCTATTAAAACTTCATCTCAAGTAGAAAAGCCACGATTTGTTATTATCGGTCTCCAAACAAATAGAAAAAATAATGCAAATTCTGATATGTCGCAGTTCGACCACTGTCATATTCGCAATGTAAGGTTCTATCTCAATTCGACCTATTTTCCTTATGAGAACTTGAATGTGAACTTTGCAAATAACAGAATCGCTTTATTATATGAGCAGTACTCTAGATTTCAACAGTCATATTATGGTCGTCGCGCGGAACCGTTATTAAGTGTGAAACAATTTAAAGATTTAGCGCCGCTATTCGTGGTGGACTGCTCTAGACAAGCTGATAATCTGAAGGGTGGTCCGGTTGTAGATGTAAGAGTAGAAATTGAAAGCGATTCGGACATACCAGATCAAACATCTGCATACTGTCTCATTTTAAACGACTGCATAATTGAGTACAAGCCACTCAGCAACACTGTGAAGAAAATAACATGAATCGGGATACTGTCATAATAGATGTTCAAGGATTTAAGGACCTACACAATAATTTTATTATAAAAGAATTAGCTTTAGCTACGCATGATTTTACACAAACGTTTTTGGTAAAACCTCCATACTTGTTTAGATATTTAACAAGCGATGAAAAGAGACAAGTCAAGTGGATAGAACGAAACAGGGGCATTATTTGGAGTGAAGGATATATTGACTATAGAGAATTTCGTCGTATGATCGTTCCGTATCTACAAAATAAAAATATTATAGTCAAAAGTTTAGACAAGGTGAAATGGATAAAGGATCTTTGTGATGATTGTAGTGTGTCGGAACTTGACGAAAAACTGTGTCCAAATTTCTCTACTTTGCATCAGAAATACAGTAATGGAAGTGTTAACTTAAACTGTAATAAACATTTAAAACAGTGTGCTCTTAAAAATGTATTGTGTATAAAAAAGTATTTAGAGGAACAATGAAATGATCATCTCTTTCTGTATAGTGATCTCGTTATTAAATTCATATTTATTTTATTGTACTTAAAAATGTATTATGTTCTTTAAATTGTATGTATGTGTAAATGTATTATATATTGAATGCTATAAGAATTTTATAAGTATTTAATTAAACCTATTAATTTAACGGTTTGAAAATAAAACATGGAATATACAGTAAGCATGCGTTTATTTTATTTAAACTTAATTATTACCTATCCTCATAACATTTAAGTAATAGAAATAACATAAAGTACAAGCATGTGCTTAACTCGTAACCTTATCCATATCATACTATAACTTATACCTACTGCTAACCGCAACTTTATTTACACAAGGAATGTTTAGAAATCATTGTCTATTAATGATTTAGATATTTTCTTAACTAACGACTCGGTTTCATCCATAATAAAGTCAACCACATCTTTTACAACGTATTGCGCTTGGATAATCACATTCTCGCTTTCACTGTCACTATCACTGTTTTGAAAATTATTATTATTATTACACAGATCTATGACTGAAATTTTAATAAGTTTACTGCCTCGCTGTCGAAGTCTGCTCGAAACGAAAGATTGATTTGAATTTTGTTTCTTAGACTTTTCCCTGCGTTGCGGCATAGACTTCTTTTGTTTCTTAGCCCGACTGCTGCTTTCACGCTCGCATCGAAGCATCTCATTGAATTCTTCGGAAGGATCTTGAGCGTATTGACTAAACCAAATGTCTGATTCTGTTAACTGAAACAAAGATTAAACAGAACATTAGATAGGTATCTAACCGAACACCCACAAACTAAACAGTTCACGCTGTCATAAGTATTTATTATTATTTAGATACTTACCGAAGTCATGTTCAGATGCAATGTGACACGTACAAGTACTCGGATCGAAACCTTCCAAACAAGTACATCTTGCATGTCATTAATTAGTCAATTTGCAATAAAATGTAGGTCACACCTAAAAATATTAAGTAAGCATTTTGTGGGACGTTGCTGAGGGCAATGAACTAAGTGAGCGCGTGTGCATGTTCGTATTTCATTTGAGCTACACGTTTCAACATGATACTTGGAAGGCTAGAAGGAACGGGGTGGGTCTTATAGTCAGTAAGAGTCTGACACTATCTCCCGCTCCGCCCAAGAGCGAGGGATGTTAATGCATGATTTTTTCCCACCATAAAAAAAAAAAAAAAAAATGATACTTGGTTATTTATCCGATTTAGACCAAAAAGTAATTTACGGTAGGATTTCTTTCACAGTAGGGTTTTTACCTGGTAAATAAATAAAACTACATATAACAAGAGGTCACGGGTTCGATACCCAGCCAAGCAAAGTTATTATAAAGCTTTTTGGTTTTTCTATTTTTCGATATTCTGAAGAAAGGATTTTGTGACTGACGAAATGTGGTGTACTTCTGCCCTACCCTTCGAAGAATAAAGGCGTGATGATATGTATATAAATAAAAGTACTAAGTGTTTACAACACAAGAACAATGTTATGCTCGTATTACATAAACATGAATATTAGCTTTTAAAATCGAACCTTATTACATTGCGTATAAAATTTAATTTACGAAAGTCTTCTAGATAGGTGCATTATGAAGCTCAAATATTGGTATGTATTTTACATTTATATATATATATATCATCACGCCTGTTTTTCCATTGAGGTAGACAGGGATTGGTATGCAAACAAATTAATTACAAAAAATGACAGATGATGAAATAAATTAAACACAGATAAAATTATAGTAATTAATATTTTATTTATATTTTCTTAAAGCAGATTTACAATAATCTAAAACTAAATTATGATTATAATGTAATAAATATAATAATAAACGTTTTTTATTTTATTTATTTTTTTAATATCCTTTTTTATAAAAAATATTTATAAATATATAATAATAATGATAAGTATAAATGGAATAATAATAATCCTTAAATATTAAATATAGGTACAATTTTTGTATTTTTATACACCATCGTAGGGTGCGCTTACAACAGAAAATATTCACATAGGATCACAGATACCTAAAACAACTGTTTGAAAATCGTGGAAATAATTTGTGCAGTAGAATGGAAACCGCACATAGAAGATGATAGCTCAACCACTGCGCTCAGCTGTGCTTGTCTTGTAGACTACATATTTACGAGATAGGAAGGATGATCGTTATTCTTTAAAATAAATGAGTGACCCCAGGCTTGTGTTGACATTTGATCAACAGATATCGATCGTTTATCGTCGTTCCTAGACAAAGCAATTTTGTTGATACTCCGAGTAAACACTTCGTGCTTTATTGATTTAAACATAATATTCTTTCTTCGAATAACTCCACCGTTAAATAATATATTTTCATAATCCGTGATGTTTAACTCTCTTACTACACATGATTTTACACCTTTCGCTTTTTTTATTATTTTATCAGACGTTTTTAAAGAATATAATTTTGATCTCAAGCCAACAAAATCAGAGATATATCTCCCCCCCAATTCATCTTTGAACAAACCTGGAACTTTTCTGTTGATTATGGGTATCATGAAATCATTTTGACTGTCATAATTACTGGTATCAAAATATTGCAAAAAATTAAATTTTAAATCATAATAAAAATCGTCAGTATATATTTTATACACAAACGAATCGGTATCTGTGTAACATAGCTGCACTCGATCATTATAAAATGGTTTAACGATATTATAATGAAAGTCGTACATGTGTGATTTAGAAAGTTCTAAAACAGTAAATCCAATATAAATAGGTTTGTCTAAAATTATTTGATCAGGTTTCATTTGTATTGCAACTAAACTTTCAGATAATATAGATGCACTATTTAAATAGGGGTTGGCTACAAGTCTCTCGGCGGAAACTGATTTCTTAGTTTTATTAAATGAATCGTGCCATTGATTAACTAAATAAACAGTTACCCTATTCTCGGTGTTTTCTAAAGTTTTACCGAAAACACTGTTGTTTAACAATTTGAAAAAATCTTGTTCGAAAGAACTTTTTGCTTGTTGCCTTAATTTTGTATTTAATTCTATATATTTTTGTAAATACGGACTCTGCCTAAAAGTAATGGCTCTGTGAATTTTACGCAGCACCAGTCCGTGTTCTAGACATTTTTTTAAATGAATGTAATGTATTACATAGTTATACTTGTTATACAAATTTGCAATTAACTTTTTTGTTTTTCCGCCTGGAGGAATACATTTTTCAGGACAAAATGGTAAATCATTACGGTAGTTATGTAAATGATCAGGATACAGAAGATCGACTTCTAATATGAAAGCCCATTCAGCGTTATCCTCAACCTTTTCAATGTGTAAATTAGCTAATTCATTTTCACTAAGAAATCTAAAACCGGAGTAAGGTAAGTACTGACACATGCTATAGCTATAAAGGTTATTACAATCCAGGTATACTATAAAACAGTGAGGCTCGCATGCATTATATTCTTGCATGTATTTGTGGTTAGCTTTGGCATACCGATGGGAACACATGCACAAACCCCCTCTTATACCGCTTTGAATCATTCTGACGATAGTCAAGTCTGATATGAGTTCTAATTCTACCCCTGTTTTTAGCAACATTGCATCGAATGATAAAGTAGGAGCAGTTATATAAAATGGAGGGTCTAGTTTGTAATATTTTTTACATGTTTTTCGAAAACTCTGAAATATATCTGTTAACAAAAGTACATCTGTTTTTAGATATAGGTCTGTATATTCACCTAAGTCATGTATATTGAATTGATTCCAAACCGTCTGAGCGTGATTATAATCTTGTTCGCTAATATCTTCGTTGGTCATGGAATTATGAAAACAATACTTTTTTTTTTTTTTTTTTTTTTTTTATGGTGGGAAAAAATCATGCATTGACATCCCCCGCCCTTGGGCGGAGCGGGAGATAGTGTCAGACTCTTACTGACTAAAAGACCCACCCCGTTCCTTCTAGCCTTCATACCGGGGCTCGAGCGCCCTTTCGGATAACCCTGGCCCCAGTAGGCTTCGACCCGGCTGGGTCCCTGCTGTTGCTGACAACTCCTTGAGGCGCGCGGGAACAGCGCGCGCCGTCGACGACTTGGGCTTGGTCCGGACAGTTACCGGACGGCCGGACAGCGAGCTACCCATTGCTCACCGTCCGCAAGCCCGCGTCTACGTTGGCCGGAAATCGGGATCAGAATCCCGGCGACGGCGGCGGCGATAACGCCGTTGCCTGATGCGTTCGGCCTCCTCCTTTGCGAGCATTACTGCTTCGCAGAAGTCGGCGACCGCCTGCCACTCCTCCTCGCTCCGGACCATGGCCTCAACCAGGGCCCGGCGTGAAAACAATACTTAGATGGTAATGATGTTTGTTCATAACATTGCCAGTCTGTCATGTAATCATAGGGGTATATGCCCTTACGTGTCAGCAAACTAAATTGTCTTTCGTCAGGAAAATGAGTTCGAAGATGAACGTAATCTTCTACTTGCAATGTTTTAGCAAGTTTATCTAAACTAGTTCCCAAAAAATTGAATGAGTCTAAAAACCTTAGTTGTATATCCGTGGCTGGCGTGAATAAGTTGACAAGTCTAAAATAGCAATTTGTCAGGACGGCCATTTTAGTGTTTTGACTTCTTCTGGTAAATCGAGGAATTACTTTAACGTGTGTGTTTTATGTGTACATAGGGTTATTTTTAGCCACCTTTCGAATGATGATAGTAAAATAACGAAATTCCTTATAGTTTAGCCAATAATAGACATATCAAATCGGTCACCAACGAGTTATCAACTTATGCACCGAGTTGTCAATTTATTCACCACAGTTATCAACTTATTCACCTTTGAGTGGTACTAGAGGTATATAATTAGTATGTTAAAAAAGTTATTTTAATGACAAACACGTCATTGATATTAAATAGCAAAGAGATTACGAATATGAATATATGTTAATTTGCTGAATAACTACTTAAACATTAATGTACTAACTGAAAAAATAATAAAATATTGAAATAGAGGGTTTGCTCTATTTCAATTTTTTATTTTTTCAGTTTCAGGTCAATAAGACGTAGGTAAGTAAAATAAAAGGCATAGAGAATTAAAAAAATGTATAATAATTATAATTTTTTCATTGCATTGGAAATGAAATGAGTTTGAGTTAAAATTAAATTATGAAAACACTGTAATTTATATTTTATTGGGACCCAGGATCTTCTTCATCTGGGTTATCTTCGACAAAATCCGGATCAGTGCATGCAGAGATATTGCCGACAGCTTTTAAATTAATATAAAACTCTTTAAATGAGTCGTCTATCAAGTCAAAGTTCATTAAATCCTTTTTTCTCTGCGCTGATTGGCAAAGCTTCCTTGGAGATTTGGCTCACCCTAAAAAAATCTATGGTACTTTTGTCTCTTTTCTTTAAATTAATTGACGTAAAAGGAGATTCGCGATCTAGACTTTTCTTGAAATTAATTTTTCCTACGTTGTTTTTATTAAATTGCGGCCATTTGATAGGTTGCCACCGAAATTTGTCCCCAGAAGCATCAATTTTTTTAACAGTAAAGGGTCCTTTCTTAGATTTTAGCTCAGCAAAATCCAAGAAATTATTTACCGTCATCACTACTACCTTGAATGGTATCTGTACTTTGCAAGTCCTAAGTAATTGCACCCAATCATATAAGTGATTGATTTTCAATTGTGTACTCTTTTTAGTTTTTTCATTGATTGCGTGGTCAGAATTCATGTCCAACATACGAAATATGTTGGACGAGAATACACAGTATCTCAAAACGAAAGTCTGTGACCAGTGAGTGTTGCCAGTGATGACATATGGCTCTGAGACGTGGTCGCTCACAATGAGCCTCATCAGAAGGCTTAAAGTCACCCTAACAGAAATGAAAAGGGCCTATGCTTGAAGTTTCCTTACATGATCGCATCAGAAATGAAGATATCTGCAGGAAAACCAAGATTACCGACAAAGCCTAAAAAATCGCGTAACTTAAGTGCAGTGAACAGATGATCGGTGGGAAGGGAAGGTGCTACAGTGGAGACCACATATCGGAAGACATAGAGTTGGAAGGCCTCCTATAAGGTGTACCGTCGACCTAGTGGGGGTCACATCCGGTTCCGGTGGATATGTGACGCACAAGGCCGGTCGTTATGGTGGCACTTGGGAGATGCCTATGTCCAATAGTGCATCAGATCAGCTCAATGTCATATTAATTTTGCATTGTCATCTGATTTATACATACATGCAAAGCTTCAGCTCAATAATCAGTACCCGGGAAGTGGATCGAATTAAATTTGCAAGATTTTGTTACAGACATACAAACATCGAGACAGGCGAAACTAATTATAACCTTGTAAAAAACACTTTTTTCTTTTAAAATATCTGTCCAAAAACAGTTATGTTTAAGTTAGCGATTGATATTGTATTCATAAAAGTTTATATTATTTATTACTAGTTTCTGCTAGCGGCTTCGCCCGCGAACATAAACTACAGCCTATGACTATACGAAATTATAACAGCCTATCACTCGGGAATAAAGCAGCTTTCTCTAGGTGAAAAAAAAAATTGCAATCAGACGTATTCAAAGAGATTACCTCCTACAAACAAAAACATAAAAATCGAACTTTACCTCTTTATTATATTAGTGTAGATTAAACTAGCTATGCCCGTGACTTTGTCCGTGTGACTGTCGAAAACTAAAATGCATCACTTAGTTATGAGAAAAACTTGAATATTTTTAAGAAAGGTGTAAAAGTTGACAACTAAGCAATATTATTAAGTATTTGATAACCGTCTTGTGGTGACAACTATACTTATTACATTTAGGATACCAAACTTGTGTTGGGGGTAACTTGACATCTCAATATGTCAAGATTTAAAAACATTTCCTTAGGATGTCCAGAACTTGACAACTCAATTTGTCAATTTATAATGAGATGGAAAACAAAACGATTATGTGTATAAGTTGAATTATCAAATAATGAATATTATTTTGGTCATTGTGCATAAATTGATAAAATGACATATCAACAAAAACACGTCAAAATGAGAGATGTCAACATACAACCACAGTCGATTGCTTCAAAATTAAGATACATATGGACGTGTCAATTTTTTTCCTATAAATTCCTAGCGCGTAGAATCCATAGAGCCAATAAAAAAAAAAAACATGCAAGTCGACATGTCAATGTATTCACGCCAGCCACGGATATTATCGTTATCAGACATAGGTATAAACTTTGTGAATGCTATATACTTTTCCTTGGTCTTGGCTATTATTTTAATTTGTCCCGGAAGTTCACCTAATTTTTTTATAAATAAATGACAATCGTATCCGGATAAGTTATGAAAAAATATTGGAACGAATTTTGGTACTTTATGTTGTAAATTACAATGTCTATGTGCTGCGCCTCGGTATTTTCCTGTTATATGACAATGATCCCTTACTCTATCATTCAATAGTAAATTTTCACATATGTGGCACTTAACAGCTTGTCTAAAATCAAGAGCATCTTTGTCGGTAAAGATCATAGGTTCGCTTTTAGATATAATACTATTAATTTCTTTCGCATCTTCAATTAAAAAAAAACCGGCCAAGTGCGAGTCGGACTCGCCCATGAAGGGTTCCGTAGCAGCAAGTAACATAATATAAAAGTTCTTGTAATGTGTTGTAACTTTGATCGATGTTTTAACAATAGTGTATTTTTTTCGATTTATGACGCATTAAAAAAAAAACTACTTACTAGATTTCGTTCAAACCAATTTTCGTTGGCAGTTTTTATAGTAATGTACATCATATATTTTTTTTAGTTTTACCATTCTCTTATTTTAGAAGTTAGAGGGGGGGGGACACACATTTTACCACTTTGGAAGTGTCTTTCGCGCAAACTACTCAGTTTAGAAAAAAATGATATTAAAAACCTCAGTATCATTTTTGAAGACCTATCCATAGATATCCCACACGTATGGGTTTGATGAAAAAAAAATTTTTGAGTTTCAGTTCTAAGTATGGGGACCCCCAAAATGTATTGCTTTTTTTCTATTTTTGTGCGAAAATCTTAATGCGGTTCACAGAATACATCTACTTACAAAGTTTCAACAGTATAGCTCTTATAGTTTCGGAAAAAAGTGGCTGTGACATACGGACGGACAGACAGACAGACAGACATGACAAATCTGTAAGGGTTCCGTTTTTTGCCATTTGGCTACGGAACCCTAAAAATAACAAATTTTGAAATACAGTCTTTACCGCGATAAGTTCTATAACCTTCAACAGTATTATTAAATGATGATACTACATTATAACCGAATGCAGCCGGCACGTGGCGTTGTAAATATGACGTATTAGCAGTATCGGATTCATCGCCGGAAATCGGTTCGAGCAATGTTTCGAAATCGGCATATGTGACGAATGGAATGTCTTGTTTCCTAACATAGTTTTTAAATTTTAAAATTGATCCTTTTTCTGGTAAAACTGTGACAACCCCTCCGCACGTATGTGTTTCCCTTTCACTATACGTCGGAAAAAATAATAAACATGTTTCGCAAAAATATAGCTTACCGTGATGTTTAGTAATTTGATTTCTAACTAGACGAGGTAAATCTTTGATGAGACAGTAATGAGACGTGGTATTATTTTGTAAAAGCAGTAGATGAATGCTCTTGGATTTATTATTGTTTGAAGTATACAAAGGTCCAATGATTGTCCTATCATTTTTCAACCCATACACAAATATACTCAGAAAAGGATTATTTTTTTCAAAAAAAGTTATGTCTGCAAATGAAATTGGAAATGTTAAGTCATCTACATTTAGGACATCCTCAAAGTGTGGATAAGATGAAATTCTATTAGGATGTTTAGTTGCGGGGTACAGGGCTGCTACAATACACCATAAGAAGCAATACTCGTCATTGTTCCGAATATTCAAACAAGCTTTTTTATTCCTAATAAATTGAGGTAACGTTACATATTTGGATCCACCGAGAGGTTTATATTTATTAATGTTTATTTCTAGATGCGAATTGCGAAGAAACGTCCAACCACTATCTCTCTCTTGAAATTCCTCAATTTTCTTTAATAATAACTCTACTATTGATTTAAACATTGAATCAAAATCGTAATTTAAGTGAATGATATAATTTTTTGTAACAAACGATTTTATTTCTTGCTGATCATTTTTAAACATGAGAAAAAAAGAAAAAAGTTCAAAATTAATTCTAATAGATGTATGTTTTTGCAGCGAATTATCTATTAGATGTTTAACTTGTTCACTAATATCGTTGAGAAACGTCTCAGGAAAATTATTTATTTGTTCGTTAGTTGCAATGATCTTATAACTTACTATTCGTCCTTTAAAAGACGAATTAATAACAGAAATATTATCATAATAAGGAATTGCGCTATTGCTTTTGTGGGCATTGCTACGTAAATGACCAGACCAACGACGGTTGTCTACAAATAGTTTGCAAACCGAACAGTGAGGCATTATTATTATTATTTTAACTTATTGATATTATAAAAAAGAATAAAGATATAGATAGATATATTCGATAACAATGCGAATAGCACAGAGGTTGAGCGATCGGCTTCTATGCTACGTGTTACTAGTTAGATTCTCACTCTAAGACAAATATTTTTAAGATCTAATAGTGAAAGTTACAAAGTTTACATTAATACTTACAACTAATGATGATGATCTTATACACAATATACGTTGACTGTAATAAAAAATTATATTAAGTATTGTAGAATACGCAGTAGTTGACATCTAGTTTATCTTTCACATACCAACAAATAGGTATATCTGAAAAAAAGGAAAAATAATTACAAATACTGTCATAATAAAAAGCGTGAAAGAAAATAAAATATTAGATATAACAATTACCTGCAAAATAATTAGTTGTTGTTATTTGTAAGTTACAGTATTTAGTCCCCCACAGATCACTAGTTATCAGGTACTAGATCAAATTGATCAACTACAGGAACAGGTCACAGCTTTATGGTCAGGATAATGTATTATGCTGAAAAAAAGAAAGTTATGAAATAAAAAGATTTATAGATACTTAAACAAACATAAAATAGTATAATTTACTTCATATATTTTATTTACCTGCGAAGTAATCTATATATTTAGATTAATAATATTATTTATTTGTTATGCATTGTAATATAACGTAATTAAAAATTTATTATTCTATTTTAGTGTAAAAAATATAATAATTATAATTTTAGTGTAAAGTGTAGTAATCGATCCTTTTCCAATGAAGCAATCAAATATGTAGTTGTTTTTGTTATTGTAGAAATATTATACTTACGGTCATCATTTTTCCTCGTCAGCTAGTTCACCTAAGGTTGTCAATAGATTTTTAAATGTTAGGTACTCATTAAAATATGTTATTTTTTGCTTAGTGAATAACACCGTATATCCACCAGGTTTTTGTCAGCCCTAAGTAAATTTGCTGCATTGACATTCGATGATTGCTTAATAATTCCTCGGTCTTTACTTTGTATGGGTATTAAAAGATACAAGCAATTCGAGATTGAAGCTTAAAACTGTTTATTTCAAAATACCCACTTACATAATCATTTCGACCCACAGATTCAATATACAACATACCTTCCCCTCATAATCATTAAGTAACAACAGTAATTCACAACTAAATAATCATATGTGGATTGAGAATAACAACTAAATGAACTAAGTAATCATATGAGCAAACTAAATATAATTCTAAAATGATAACTTTCAAAGAACCGATATAAATCTTAAAACCTATGATCCAGCGGTATTTGGTATACCAATTATGTCTGGCCATAATTCTGGAGGAGGTATCTCTATTGGTGGCTCTGGTGAACACGAACTTGACCCTGAATGGTCTGCAAGTACTTGTCTATCGGCTGATTCTGTTAGTCTACGAGCAAGTATTTGATCAGCATGACGTCTGTGTAGCTCACCATCCTCCGTCCTCACCATATATGAGCTAGGCCCTTCCACCACTTCTACAGTGGCTCTATTCCACTTCTCCCCTGATCCATAGTTGCGAATCAAAACTGGCTGGTCCACTGTAAATCTCCTTACTGCTTGTTGTTGAGCTCTATCCTCTAGCTGTTGTTCCTGTAGACTTGGTGCATTATCAGGATGCAATCTTGATACAGCCGTTCTATATTTACGCCCATTCAACATCTCTGCAGGAGTTTTACTATTAGAACTATTTGGTACTGTTCTAAGTGAGTACAGTGCTCTAGGAAGTTTCTCACTCCATGGTAGGTGGTTTAGGGCCATTTTCTTCAATTTATTTTTAAAAGTTTGTATTGCCCGTTCAATCTGTCCATTTGTTGCTGGATGATATGGCGGTGAGTACAAATGCTTTATGCCATTATTCTTCAGAAATATATTAAATTCACTCGAAGTAAATGCCCTGCCATTATCCGACACCAGAATATCTGGTATACCTTGTGATGCAAATATCTTCCTACATAGTGCTATCACTGCCTCGCTAGACATAGAAGAAACAATCTCTGCTTCAAACCACTTACTGTAACTGTCTATCATTACAAAAAAAGTTTTACCCTGGAATGGGCCTGCAAAGTCCACATGTACCCGACTCCATGGCTTTTCAGTAACAATCCACGCTTGCGGATCTCTTGGTGGATTATTTCTTACAGCTTGGCATGCCTCACAGCTTCCCACCATACTCTCAATTTGTGTGTCCATTCCTGGCCACCATACATATCCTCTTGCATAAGCCTTTGTCTGGACTACACCAGCATGCGGTGCATGCAATAATCGAAGTACTTCCTGTTGTAAACTATCAGGAATAATGACTCTGTTGCTCCACAATAAACAACCTTTATTGTGTGAAAGAGCCTCTCGGCGTGTCCAATATGGCTGCAGGTTGGTGTCCGGAGCTTTATTTGGCCAGCCATGAAGTACGTGAAACATAACCCGCTTCAACACCTGATCTCTTCCTGTTTCTGTGGCTAATTTAGATACATCTAAGTTCCAGCCGTCAGGTTGTTCCTCTAATAACAACACATCTCTGAGTGGTTTCACTGATATTTCAGAAGTCTCGAGCTCAATCCACCTACTAAGTGCATCTGCATTGCCGATCAATTTTCCAGCTCTATACTTGATCTGGTAGCTATAACAAGCTAGTTTCAGAGACCATCGTAACATTCTGGGGGAAATTTGATCAGGAATTTGTTTGCTAGGGTTAAACAGACTCACCAAAGGTTTGTGATCAGTTATAATACAAAATGAGCGACCTGATAGAAATTCATGAAACTTCTTTAATCCAAACATGATCGCCAAAGCCTCCTTATCAATTTGTCCATATCTTCTTTCATGAGGTTGTAAAGTTCGTGAAGCCATCATGATAGGTCTTTCACATCCGTCATCCATCACATGTACTATCACTGCTCCTAGTCCATAGTCAGATGAATCACAAATAAGCAATAACTCTCGGTCTACTTCATAGCCGATTAATGTCAGATCAGAAGCCAATAGTTCTTTTGCCTTATCAAATGTTGTTTGCTCAACCTGGCCCCAATGCCATGGCTTCTTAGTCTCCAAAAGACGGTACAAAGGCTCCAACAAAGTTGCTTTGTCAGGCAAAAACTTTTCATAGAAGTTATATAAGCCTAGGAATGCACGCAAAGCCTGCTTGTTTGTTGGGGCTGGTTTTTCCTTAATTTCTTTGACTTTATTGGGAGATGGATGAAGCCCCTCGGCGTCTATCATATGTCCCAAGAAATTAATACTGCTTGAAACAAAGACACATTTATCTAATTTTAGTCTAAGACCCAATTCATTTAAATTGTGTAGAACTGCCTTCAACCTTGTATCATGTTCCTCTGTTGTCCTTCCAGACACGGCAATATCATCCAGCAAACATGCTACGCCATCCATTCCTGCTAACGCTGATGACATCACTCTTTGAAAAATGCCAGGTGCTGCAGTCACTCCAAAGGCTAGTCTGTTCATCCTCATGAGTCCTAGAGGCGTATTTAGCGTCAGCAGCATAGCTGTGTCGTCATCTACCCTCAACTGCATATAGGCTTGTTTTAAGTCCAATTTACTAAAGATTCGCCCCCCACTGAGCTTTACAAAATTTTCCGTGGCTGCAGGCAAGGGGTATGTATCGACATCAATCGCCATGTTCACTGTTGATCGGTAATCTCCACAAATCCGAAGGGAACCATCGTCTTTCTTCACAATCCTTAGCGGTGTAGCCCATTTGGAATATCTCACTGGAGTTAGTATTCCCTCATTGATCATCTGAGATAATTGCTCTTCTACTTGTTTTTTCAAAGGAAATGGTACCGGACGAGCTTTTAAGAAACGCGGCGTGGCATCCGCACGTACACTCAGGGACACCTCCGGCCCCTTGTAATCTCCCAGAGTATCCTTAAATAAATCAGGAAACTGATTCAATAAATCATTATTGACTTGCACTTGTGTCCAACAGATTCCAGTTACTTGCAGGTCTAAAGCTTTAAACCAACTTCTGCCAAGAAGGCTGGGTCCCTCCCCCGACACCACAAACAGCTCACATTGAGCCTCCTTGTTGCCCAACGTGACGTGAACATGTGTGGCGCCAAGAACTTGCAAGGGTTCACGAGAATATGTAACTAATTTAACATTTGCAGGTCGCAGAAGTGGAGGTTTAATCCACAGGCGTCGATACGTAGCTGCCGAAATAATTGTTCGAGATGCTCCAGAGTCAACCTCCATTGTAACTGCAGCACCATTAACTGTTACTTCTGCCTTTATAGGAGGTGCGTGACTTTCTGAACACACATAGACACCCATCATATCTTCGACATTTTCTGTCTTAGCCTCTTCTGCGAGATCTGCCACCTGGTGCTGCTTCTTACTCTTCCTATCATAAGCCGACGCGATATGTCCCAGGCGTTTGCAATAAAAACACCTAGCCTTCATAAATGGACATCGTTCGCCTTCTTTGTGATGTCGCGCACAATGCCGACACTCCGCAGCACTAATCTTATCAATATCCATAGCCTCGGTAACATCTAAATGAGTTTGCTTCGTACAGAGTTTAGTGTCCGGGTAAATATCTTGTACAATCGCCTGATGGTTCAGGCACAACTGTACTGCTGTTTCATAAGACAAATTTTTAGTTTTTAACAGCTCTCGGCGCAAGCGCTGATCGCGCACACCCAACACTAAACGGTCTCGTAACTGACGCTTCAGGTCGACAAAGTTGCACTTGGCACCTAATAAACCAATGGCCGCCACAAAGTCTTGCACGCTTTCACTATCAGTTTGTTTACGTGTGTGAAATTTCCCGGCTGGAAGTATTTCATTCAATTCTGGTTCATAAAACTGGTCCAACACCACAAGAATGTCTTTAAATGGGACCTCAGTTGGTCGTTTTGGCACTAAAAGTGATACAATCAATGAATAATTGTCTTTTCCACACTGAGATAAAAATATAGATCGCGCTTTTTCTAAGTCATCATTGCTCACACCAGCCACATCCAAAGAGCACAATAATCGTTCTTTATATTCGCACCATTTATCAGTCTTGGGGTTAAACTGTCCGGGAAACGCAATATTTGTCAGGTTACACGCCATTTTTCCACTGATAATACATTAATTTTCCGAAGTCGCCAATAAAAGATACAAGCAATTCGAGATTGAAGCTTAAAACTGTTTATTTCAAAATACCCACTTACATAATCATTTCGACCCACAGATTCAATATACAACAGGTATAATACGTTCAAGAAAGATATGATATATTTTATACAATCGTTTCTTCATTCGTTGAGTATTTTTAATTTAGCAAATTATCGTTCGTTTACGCCTTATAAGCTACATGTTTTTGTAGCAGTCAGTGCAAAATCAATTTGAAGTCTACAAGTAAGAAAAGTTATTTTCAAGAAGTTTATATTCGATCGGTTAATAGTGTAAACTGTGAGTTACTGTCACAATTATTGACTATAGTCTTTTGCTGCTATCGTCGCCTGCTGCCATCATTGTTCCAGTCCAGTCACCGAACCTTCAATTCAAGTTAATAATGTAAGTTTAAAGAAATATCCGAGTGATTCATACTTGAGGTTGAACATGAACCACATGTGATAAATTATTATATTCATAGCTAACTTTTTTCTAACTTTATTTCAGGTCTGAATCAGAAGGTGAATACTACCAGTCGTGTGACATCGCTGAGCCGGAACAGAAAACGAAATCCAGCCGCAAGCTAGTTGCAACAGGCTCCGTGAAACGCAAGTCGCAAACACCATCAGCTCATAAGAGGTACAAATAAATTATCTTTGTCTTTTCTCATTAGCACAAGCCTACCTTAGTCTCAATGCCTCGTATCGCAATGTGTGAATATTGTATGGATTGTTAGCCCACGAGCTAGTTAAAACATTCATAAAGTTTTTGTTGTAATCTGTAAATATTATAATCTGGTTTTTATGTGGCAACATTAGCGCCTTGTCTTAATTATTAAAAAAAAAAAAGATGTTCATTGTCAATTGTCTGTCATGGCGGCTCTGCCCTTTTTTTCCTTTGCAAAAATGTGAAATGTGTTCTATGTGTAAAACGGAAATAAACGTACTAAAACAATATCTGGCCATTCAATAATATCCACCACCCTCCAACATGGTAGCAGAGCGTGGTTAGGTGGCTAAATAATCATAATCTAGTGAAATAAAAAATATCGGCCGGCAAACAAAATAAAGTTTTAGTTTGCGCCTCGTGTAAAAATTAAGAAAAAACGCTAAGATCACCCATCGGTATATAAGTTTAACGAAAATGGCTAAACAAGCTAAAATAGAAGACATAATGATACCTATTTTTGATGGAACAAATTATTCAAGCTGGAAATTAAGGTTACTAACCCTATTAGAATACAAAGAATGTAACGAGCCCGCCATTTGCATGATGCCTGCCAAGTTCAAAGATCAGAAAGAGTTATGGAAGAAAATGGATTTGAAAGCACGGACTATTATCATGAGTACAATTTCCGATAGACAATTGGAGTACATCAGCGAATGTACAACAGCACATGACATGATAAAAAAGTTTGACATGATGTATCTAACACAGTCGACTGCAATGCAAATAATATGTAGAGGAAAAATTGAAGAAATCAAATTGAACAATTATACTACAGTAGAAGATTTCTTTGTTGACTTCGAAAAAACAGTAAATGATTTCAAAACGGCTGGTGGAAATATGAATCAAACCGAGAAGATGAGATACTTGCTCAGAGCTTTACCTCCAAGTTACAGTTATATTGGAGATTTTATAGATGTCATTCCAGAAGAACAAAGAACCGTAGATTATGTGAAGTCTAAAATAAAAGAGAAAAACATGACTAGTAGTGACCCGGACAAGAAAAACAATATGAGTACATTTTCAACAAAAACTAAAGCACAATGTTTTATCTGTGGAAAGACTGGCCATCTCAAAAAGGACTGTTGGTATGGTCAGAAAAACAATCAAGAAAGAAATTCAAGAACTCAACGCCTGCAAGGACAACAAAGAGGTTATAACAGAGGTGGATTTCATCGAGGTCGTGGCCGAGGCAGAGGTCGAGATCAACCCAAAAGTGAGTCGTCAAGCACTCGGCAAGATGGTTCTGCGGCAGAAACATGGACTGCTCAAGTATGTAATTCAGAAATAAATCAGGTAACGGGATGTAGTGAAGGAGAATATCATAATAATAGTGAAATTCATTGGTTGTTAGATAGTGGGTGTACAGATCATATTGTAAAGAATGATACATATTTTTATAATTACATAGATTTAAAAATTCCCATTGATGTGAAACTTCCAGATGGTAAAGTGTTAAAAGCAACCAAAGTAGGCACAATTAAAATCTGTTTTAAAAATTACTATAGTGAAAAACACATTGATTTAAAAAATGTTTATTTTGTAAAAGGCATTAAGCAAAACTTGTTAAGCGTTTCAAAAATAACTAAAAATAGCACAATAGTAGTAAGAAATGAAAATGCAAAAATCTATAATCAGTCAAGAGAATTAATAGTTGTTGCTAACAAAATAGACAATTTATATTGGATAAAAAGTTTTATTTCAAAAACTGATAACGGTAAAATGTATGTAAATTCCATAAAATTAACCAATAAAGAAAAATGGCATAGGGCACTTGGCCATGTCAATTTTCAATACTTAAACAAGTTAATAAATAATAAATTATTAGATGGTTTGCCAGACAAGATTGAAAGTACAGAAATGAAATGTTCAAATTGTATCGAAAGCAAAATGGCTAATGTACCTTTTGAGAATAAAAGAACTAAGACTACTGAAATTTTAGAATTGATCCATACTGATCTAAATGGTCCACATAGCACAACTGGTTATGGTGGAGAAAAATATTTTTTGACATTTATCGATGACTATAGCAAATGTACTAGAATTTTTTGTATTAAGAGCAAAGCAGAAACTGCAAATTGTTTTATAGAGTTTGTTAACTTAGTAGAAAATAAATTTAATAAAAGAGTTAAGAAATTACAGTGCGATAATGGCAAAGAATATTTAAATCGTGATATTTATAATTTCATTAGACAAAAGGGAATAGAGTTGTTACCGTGTCCACCCTATGTGCATGAATTAAATGGAGTAGCGGAGAGATATAATAGGTCTGCTATGGACATAGGCAGATGCTTAATGAGAGAAGCTAAGATTCATAGAAGATATTGGCCGGAAGTTATAAAAACAGCAGCTTATCTAAAAAACCGAACCATTGCTAATACAGTAGAAAATAAAACTCCTTATGAAATATTGTTCGGTATTAAACCCAATGTGGAGCATTTAAAGATTTATGGAAGTAGAGTTTTTGTTAGGGTTCCTGAAGTTTTAAGAAAAAGTAAATGGGATGATAAAGCCCGACTAGGAGTGCTAGTAGGTTATAATGAAAATGGTTATAGAGTTTTATTAAACAATAGAATAATTAATGCTAGACATGTTCAAGTAATCGAGGAAAACATGCAATTAATTTGTTTAGAAAAATTTGATGATGAAAAGGATAGGGATTTGGAAAATGAAACTTTAAATGTGAAAGATGAAATAGTTACAACAGATATTGAAGAAGATTATGTAGATGCAAATGAAACTACTTCTAATAATAATGTAGAAGATATGGTTAGTGATGATGTTGTGGATAGCTTAAGTAATAAAAAGGATGAGTCTATAATAGAAGAAAGGTCTAAAAGAAAGAGAATTCCAGTTTCCAGATATGGTAATTCAGTATCACATTTTATATATGTAAATTATATTGATGCAAATGTACCAAATACATTTGAGGAGGCGATGAACTCCCATGATTGCAAGGAATGGCAAGTAGCGATGGACTCTGAAATAAATAGCTTAAATAAAAACAAAACATGGCAAATTGTTGAACGTCCAAAAGATAAAAAGGTTATTGATGTCAAATGGGTCTTTAAAAGGAAAAGTAATGATGTTTATAAAGCTAGATTAGTTGTACGAGGGTTTCAGCAAAAAGATTATCTTGAAAATGTTTATTCACCAGTAGGAAAAATGCAAACATTGAAAATTTTATTATCATATAGTTGCAAAAATAATTTATTTATAGAACAAATGGATGTTGAGACTGCATTTTTAAATGGCCATGTAAAGTCAGAAGTATATATAGAACAACCAAAAGGTTATGAAACAGGAGATAATAAAGTTTACAAGTTGCAAAGAGCACTCTATGGTCTCAGAGAGAGCCCTAGAGTATGGTATGATTGTTTCAGCAAATTTATTGAAAAATTGAATTTTGTTAGGAGTAACTATGATTATTGTTTATATGTAAACAGTACAAACAAAGATCCAATATATATATTAATATTTGTTGATGATTTATTAATTTGTTGCAAAGATATAGATCAAATTAAAAAGGTTAAAACTAGTTTAATGGGTAAATTTGCTATGAAGGACCTGGGAAAAATTAAAAATTATATTGGCATAGATATAGAATATAATGATGTTAGGAATAAAATGACCTTAAGTCAAACAAAATATATTGAGTCTTTGGTTGTAAAATATAATTTGGAAAATTGTAAGCTATATGATACTCCGATGGAAACAAATTTAAAATTAGAACAAGCTAAAGAAGTTGATAATAAGTTAAAGTATAGAAACTTAATTGGTGAATTATTGTATATTAGTACAGGCACTAGGGCAGATATAGCATATAGTGTCAATTACTTAAGTCGATTTCAAAGTTGTTATGACCAGACACATTACAAATATGCAATGAGAATCTTGAAGTATTTGTATAAGACTAAGGATTTAAAGTTAACATACTATGATAATGTAAACTCTGAAATATTAGACTGTATGGTAGATTCTGACTATGCAGGAGATAATGTAGACAGGAAGTCTACAACAGGTTTTGTAATTAGATTATTTGGAAACTTAATTTTTTGGAAAACTCACAAACAAAGTACAGTAACTAAGTGTTCAACTTTTGCAGAATATATTGCTATGTCAGAAGCAGTGACCGAAGTACTTTTTATCAAAAACTTGTTAAGTGAATCATTCAATGTGAAATTTGATAAACCTATAAAACTATATGAAGATAATTCAGGTGCAATTTTGATTGCTAAGTATGGTAATTTTACTAAAAATTCAAAGCATATTGAAGTTCAATACCATTATATAAATGAAAATTATGAAAAGGGTATAATAGATATTGTCAAAATTGATACAAAGTTTAATTTAGCAGACATATTCGGCGGCCATTCTGAACGCCTGCCAGAGGGTCATGGCAATTCGGATGGTGCGGGGATACCGCACGATTTCCTGCGAAGCGGCGAGCCTTCTGGCTGGCCTACCACCGTGGGATCTGGAGGCAACAGTCCTTGCACACATGCACGACATGCGTGTTGAACGGAATGGAACGTATCGATAGACAATGTAATAGATGAGACAAAAATATGATGACGTAGTGTGCTCCTTCTCTCTCTAGCAATTAGAAATCTGTCATGGCGGAAATATACGTAAAAGGTGTCTGTGTGTCTCAGTAAATTAAAACGTGATTAAAACAAATATACATCAAGAATATTGCGTATTACTTTTAACCAAACATCCTTCAGGTTATGGGCCCAGACCCGTAATAAGATTGGACAAAAGTATACGCAAGAAGTTATTACTGGCAAAATATATCAACGTGAAAAATAAGGCACGTGCGGCGTCGTGTGCTTGGAGGTTAGAATTTTGCCGGGAAATAAATTACTTGTTCCTGGTTGGAACGAGGCGAGAAGGAGTAAATTCAAGAAAATACAATGGATTCCTTATTACACGGACAGGGAGCAATAAAATTGGAAGGTTCCAAGAATTGGAATATATGGCGGTTCCAGACTACGGTTTTGCTGCGAGGCCAGGGCTTGTATGACATAGTAAACGGCACTAAGTTAAAACCCGAAAATGATGCCGACCGTACTCGATGGGAAACTTGCGATGCAAAAGCCCAGACATTGCTGGTTACAAGAATGTCAGAAGATGTCATGGTACATATTTTATCATGTGAAACCTCGGCTGAGATGTGGCGAAAATTGCTAAGTGTCTATGAACAAAAATCTGAGACAAGCATCCATATTGTTCAGCAAAGATTCTTCCAATATAAATACGAAGAAGGTGCAGAGATGTCTACCTTTTTATCAAAGATACAAGAAATGCAGAATCAACTGAAACAGCTCGGTGAAACTATATCGGATAAGCTCGTAATAACGAAAGTTTTGATGTCGTTACCAGATCAATACAAACATTTTATATCAGCTTGGGAATCTGCACCTGACGACAAGCAGACCTACGAAAATTTAGTAGCCAGGTTGCTGATAGAAGAGGAAAGGATAAAGGAGAAAAGCGGCGGTGAAAGTGCGCAATCATCTTCAACTGCATTTGTTGCTAAGAAAAACTTTAATAAAAAATTGGTGAAGTGCTACAAATGTAATAAACTAGGACATTTTCAAAGTGAATGTAGATCTAATCAAAGTGCAAGTTCGAATAATTATCATAACAATAATAATAACAACAAAGACGGTCGACTTGAGCGGAGATGTTATTATTGTAATAAAGTTGGACATGTCAAAAGTCAGTGTCGTTTCAAGAAACAAAAAGAAAACAATGCATTCGTTGTAGAAAGTGCAATCGGTGATAATTTCCATAAAACCCAGTGGCTAGTAGACTCCGGTGCGAGCGAACATATGTGCTGTAACCATAAACTTTTTTCATCTTATTCGAGTGTTACAAACAAGTTGGTGACTGTAGGTAATGGAACTCAGATTAGTGTCGAAGGATGCGGGCAGGTGGCGCTTGAAGTATGGAACGGGACCGAATGGATTCACACGACCATAGACAACGTTCTCTACGTTCCTGAACTGAAAATGAACCTATTATCTGTCAATCGTGTCACGAGTAGAGGTTATGTTTTGTTAACAAACCGGAATAGTTGCGAATTTTATAAATGCAACAAAATTGTAGCAGTTGCACAGCGAAGCGGTAATATGTATGTGTTGGACTGTCGTTTCTATACGGATTGCTTAGTTAATGCTGCAAAAGTTACTCACGGAGACTTGCATTCATGGCATGAAAAATTAGCCCATCAAAACATACAATATGTAAAGGATATATTGAAGAAAAACAACGTCAGTTTTCATGAGCTCGATCCGAAGAAATGTGAAAGTTGTCTGAAGGGTAAAATTCACCGTTTACCCTATCCTGCGAGTGATAATGTGAGTACGAGAACTTGTGAAATAATTCACGCAGATACCTGCGGACAGATGGAAGTGACGTCAGTAGGAGGTTCCAAATATTTTGTTGTATTTAAAGACGACTACTCAAAGTACAGGATGGTTTACTTTGTGAAAAATAAGGATGAAATTAAGAAGTGTTTAAGAAACTTCATTGCTCGGGTTGAAAATGAAACAGGAAATACTATTAAAATATTCAGAAGTGACAATGGAACAGAATTTATTAACAAAGAAGTCCAGGAAATGTTCCAAGTAAAGGGTATTATTCACCAAACATCTGTTCCCTACACCCCAGAGCAGAATGGAAATGCAGAAAGGGAGAATAGAACTCTGGTTGAGGCTGCTCGGACAATGCTGTATGCTAAGAACTTACCAAAGAAATTATGGGCAGAAGCAATCAATACTGCAGCCTATGTTATAAATAGGACAGGTAAAAGCAGTGTTCCAACAAAAACTCCCTATGAATTGTGGTTCAACAGAACTTATGATATAAATAACCTAAAAATATTTGGTACTACTGTTTTCGTCCACATACCAAAAGTACAGAGGAAGAAGTGGGACCCAAAAGGAGAAAAAGGTCTCCTGGTGGGATATGGAGAAACTACAAAGGGGTATCGAGTATATTTCCCTTACAGTGATAGCGTTGAAATAAGAAGAGATATTGTTTTCCTGGAAAATAATCACAGTGATGAAGGAAATTTTGAAAGCAACTTATATTATGATCTACCAGTACAGTTATCAGCCAGTGAAGCCAGTGAAACACAAGAGCCAAGCGAAGAAACATGTTTAAACCCTCCAGAGGACAGTTATCAAGAAACTAGTAGTGGTACAGAAAGTGAGGGAAGTTTGTATGAGCCAAGTGAAAGCGGGGACTCGAGTGGACAAAGTGGTAATGAAATAACCACCAGACGGCAAGGCAATCGTGTGAGGCAGCAGACTGCGTTCTATGAATGTCACAACGCTTTGGTGTCTGACAGTGAGCCTAAGACATTTGAAGAAGCCATGAGTAGCCCGGACTCTTGTAAGTGGAAAGAAGCGATACAAAAAGAATTACAAACTCTCAAGGAAAATAATACATGGAATGTTTGTAAGTTACCTGATAATACTAAGGTTATTAGTAGTAAATGGGTGTTTAAGATTAAGAATAATAATAATACTTTGCAATATAAAGCTAGGTTAGTAGCTCGGGGGTTCGAGCAAAATGATATACTAGATTTCAATGATATTTATGCACCTGTAGCAAAATTGTCGACCTTTAGATTATTTTTAGCAGTAGCAACAAAACTTAACTTACCAGTCTCACAAATGGATGTAACAGGGGCATTTTTATATGGTGATATAGAGGAAGATGTGTATTTAAAATTACCTGAAGGGGCATATAATAATGGGGAAAATATTGTTAAGTTAAATAGGTCTCTGTATGGCCTTAAGAAATCCCCAAAATACTGGAATGTAAAATTCAACTCTGTTATGATTAGAGAAGGCTTTAAAAGATCTCAGTGTGATTCTTGTCTATACTCTAAATGTAATGATAAACAACAAATGTATGTACTCATTTATGTTGACGATCTACTTGTTTTTGGAACTGAGGCAAGCCAAATATGTAAATTTAAGTTAATGCTAAGTAAGGAATTTAAGATGAAAGATTTGGGGTTGGTGTCAGATTTTTTGGGAATAAATGTTAAACAGAATTTAGATAATGGGGTAACAGAATTATGTCAAAAAACTTATCTAGAAAATGTCTTAAAGAAATTTAATATGTATAATTGTAAACCTATAAGTACACCTATGGATCAAAACTTTAATACTAAAATATTGGAAAGTGAATGTAAAACAGATAAAAATACAGAAAATTTATGTAGACAGATTATTGGATGTTTGATGTATGCGGTATCAGGAACTCGACCTGATCTATGTGTGGCAGTATCAATATTGAGTAGATTCCAAGACCGTGCTAATGAAACTTTACTAGTAGCTTTAAAAAGGGTTTTGCGATACATTAAACATACAATAAATCATAAGCTCATATATAAATGTAATGATGACAAGCTATTGGGTTATTGTGATGCTGATTGGGGGGGAGATCTTAGGGATAGGAAGTCTACAACTGGTTATTGTTTTATTTTCTCTAATTGCCTTATATCTTGGTGCTCTAAAAAACAAAGTACTGTAAGCATTTCGTCTACTGAGGCAGAATATGTAGCAATGAGCATGGCATCAAGTGAAGCTAGTTGGTTGATTAATATGCTTAATGATTTTTATATTTCTAATGTATCTCCAGTAACAATATTATGTGACAACCAGTCGGCCATTATGGTAGCAAATACTAATACTGTAAAAAGACTTAAACATATAGATATAAAACATCATTATATTAGAGAATTAATATTGCTTGGAAAAATAAATGTAAAATATGTATCAACCACTGAACAAGTGGCAGACATGTACACAAAGCCATTAAAAAAGGAGTTGTTGTTAAAATTTTGTGAAAAGTGTGGTATTGGTAATAAGTAAAATGCATATTTATCTTACCTGTATTGTTAATGATATGTATAAATGTTTGCTGTTAGAGGTATATTAGTCTGTAGGTTGTATTGAAGTTATGTATATGCTGAAGTGTTGTCTCATGTATTACATTGAGGTAGGGTGTTGAACGGAATGGAACGTATCGATAGACAATGTAATAGATGAGACAAAAATATGATGACGTAGTGTGCTCCTTCTCTCTCTAGCAATTAGAAATCTGTCATGGCGGAAATATACGTAAAAGGTGTCTGTGTGTCTCAGTAAATTAAAACGTGATTAAAACAAATATACATCAAGAATATTGCGTATTACTTTTAACCAAACATCCTTCAATGCGCGTGGAGATGCAACGCCGGGGTGAAAGTCCTCTGCCGCGACAGGTCATGGTGGAATGGCGTCAGCGACTATCGCAACCCCGTGCTGGGCACGCCACAATTATGGCGATAAGTCCCCTCTTTGAGGCGTGGCTGGAAAGACCTCACGGCGTCCTTACCTTCCGCATGACACAGGTCCTCACCGGAAATGGCAAGTTCGGGAGGTTCCTGTTCCGAATTAAAGCGGAAGTGACGCCCGGGTGTCGCCACTGTGCGGAACGCCCGGAGGACACGGTGGAGCACACAATCGCGGTGTGCCATGCTTGGGCGGAGCATCGCCGTGCCCTCGTTGGGGTGATCGGCGGCGGAGACCTCTCGCGCCGGGCCTTGGTCGAGGCCATGGTCCGGAGCGAGGAGGAGTGGCAGGCGGTCGCCGACTTCTGCGAAGCAGTAATGCTCGCTAAGGAGGAGGCCGACCGCATCAGGCAACGGCGCTCTCGCCGCCGCCGGGATTCCGATCCCGATTTCCAGCCACCGTAGGCGCGGGCTTGCGGACAGTGAGCAATGGGTAGCTCGCTGTCCGGCCGTCCGGTAACTGTCCGGACCAAGCCCAAGTCGTCGACGGCGCGCGCTGTTCCCGCGCGCCTCAAGGAGTTGTCAGCAACAGCAGGGGCCCAGCCGGGTCGAAGCCTACTGGGGCCAGGGTTATCCGAAAGGGCGCTCGAGCCCCGGTATGAAGTCTTGAAGGAACGGGATGGGTTTTTTAGTCAGTAAGAGTCTGACACTATCTCCCGCTCCGCCCAAGAGCGGGGGTTGTCATAAGATGATTTTTCCCATCGAAAAAAAAAAAAAAAAAAAAAAACTTAATCTATATTTTTCTTAATATTATAAAGCTGAAAAGTTTGGTTGTTTGTTATGAACGCGGTAATCTCGGGAAATACTGATCTGATATGAAAACTGTTTAAATATTCAATAGTCCATTTATTGAGGGAAGCTATAATATAGGCAATATTTTATCTCGGTATTTCCACGGAAACGAGAAAAACGCGGGTGAAACCGCGGGGCACAGCTAGTATTTAATAAAGTAGAACTGATGAAGAAGACCAGAAATGGCCAACATAACTTCATACTTACATAGATATCACAATGAAGATAGTTATGTGACTATGACAATACAAATAAATAAATGGTTCTGAATAGTTATGATCAAAATGGTATCATCGAAGTGATCTGATGATAATGATGGAGCCGAAAGATAGGCACCGGAACTCCGTAATAAATCAATCTGTTTGGGTTTATTAGGATTTTTATGAGATGCACTTTGGCTATAAGGTACTCTCGAATTGGTCTGATGATGAAGCCGGAAGGTGGACACGGGATTTTTATAATAAAACAATGTATCCGACCAGTGTTTGGGTTAATAGGAATTGTCATGAGAAATAGGTGCTCTGGCTATAGGTGTATCTAAAAAATGGGTGAAACTAAAAAGTGTGAAATAAAAAACGTTACTACACAAAAATAAAAATCAAGTTTTAGTTTTTGTTTTTTTAGTGAAGTCGGTTATTTTTTTCGTAATAAATTAAAACCTACATGCAGGTTATCTTTGACAGATAACCTGCATGTAGTCTGCCGTTACTTATTCTTTCTATTTATCTAAAAAAAAATACTTGATTTGCAGATTTGCCGCAAACAGACCAAATTGTTCAACCATCAACTGAGCAATTTCCAGTGGTGGAGCCATCAACATCCAGTTTTCTACAGTTAGATGTAGACACAGAGGCGAAAACCTTATCAAATGGTTAGTAAACTTTATTAAAAAAATTAATAATTATTACATAACGGTATATTAACATGTTAACTGCAGTAGCAAAATTTTGATGTCAGCAATGTTATTCCAAGCTGAACATAGTTTATCAGCGGCTTTGTTTATCAATTCAAAAAATATTGCGCTTATCGTGCCAGACAGCTACCTGCGATCATTGCGATTATTTGTTTTGCCATCAGTCGCTTAGGAATGACTTGGCCCTAACAGATACTATGTAGCTTAACCATCGTCTGGCACGTCAGGCACCAATGATGATTCTTGCCACAGCAGTTAATGTACCGAAATGTGGCATTACCCCTTCCTAGTGGTTTGTGCGAAAGTGAACCCCGGGGCTCTGGAACGAAGGCAAAGAAGGAACAGGAGTGGATTTTCTGTCAGTAAAAGTCTAATACGCCCTCCCGCTCCGCCCAAGGGAGACCCGGCTCATTAGATGATTTCATATCTAAAAAACCCTTCGTAGTTTCCTTAGTGTTTTTTTTAATATCCATAAATGTTATCTATAAATATTCATTTAACTTTTATTATTACTTTTTTTTGTATTGCTCACTTATGCATTTTATTTTATAATTTTGCTTACCATTTGATTTATAGGACCTATTTTAGGCTGCGCATTGCCAGTGAGTGTGAAGCATTTTATTAAATGGATTATATTTTCTTTCAGTAGCCCCAAAGAAACGCTGTTCGAAGCAGAAATCATCTAATGCTGTTAATAGGTTGACAAGACAATTAAACAAATTGCGTCAGAAATGCAGAACGCAGTCAAAACAAATAAAAGCAGCAATGAAGTGTGCAATGTCTAAATCATTTTTAAGTGCTATAGACGAATTACCTGCGACAGCTCAAACTTTTATAAAACTACAGTTGAAGTGGAAAAAGACACCAAGAGGAAGGCGATACACTACTGACGAAAAAATCATGGCCTTATCTATATTGAAAGAGAGCCCAAAAGCATACAAGCTTTTAGAGAAAATGTTTGTCTTACCATCAAAACGAAGTTTACAAAAGCTGTTGAGCGCATTTACAATGGGGAAGATTTTTGCCATTTTTTCCCGCTAGGTGTCGCGATTCTTATGATCCGTTATCGGCTTATCTATGCAGCGTTATTTATAACTTTTTGGCATTCTATTAAATATAAATAATAAAAATGATGAACTGTGCAGTGCCGGGATGCAAAGAAAATGGTAATCATTTATTCCCAAAAGATAAAAATAGGAAAAGATTGAGGGCTAAAGCAATAAAACGACCAGAATTCGTAAAATCCCAATCTACATATTTACGATTATGTGGGCATCATTTTACAGAAAATGATTATAAAACTTTATAAAACCTTAGAATAACACAGCATACTTTTTTCCTGCTTATGAAAAATGATCATAGAAAGGCAAAAAAAAATTATTAAATGAGCTAATGAACTCACTCTCCACAATATTCTTTTTTTTTATATATATATTTTTCATTTACACATAATGTACAATTTTACTATATCAATTAATGTAATAAATAATAACTAGGTATATATATATATAAGGTATATTATTGAGGATTTTCGAAATAAACCACAAATTGTTTCTCTGAAAACAAAGATTTGTTTTATTCAACATGCTTTTACAGTATTATGTAATAAATTATCGTTTAACTAAAATTACACTTTTATCTCACCTGAAAACAAAGAAACGACATTAAAGTTCACTAATATCGCCTCCTCAATTATATCCCTTTAATTATCTCTCTACAAGTTTTTATGACAATAAAATGCACAAAATAATCTAAAAATCATCTGTCATTGAATGATATGTCACCCCGTATCCACAGCTTAAAAATTAAAGAAATGAAATGTCATTTCCAAGGAGGACATTTCATTACATCTCCCCCCCCCATAGGAACGAAAATTCTAAATAATATAATACAAACAATGCACCTGCAAGCTATCTTTATACCTATTCGTTTTCTTCTACTTCATCTTCTGCCGTAACAGGTTGTAATTTTGTTATGTGGAATAAAGTTGATTCTGTTTTTCTGTTGCCAACGTCAATCTTATAAATGGAGTTCGATATTTTCTCTATTATCTTGAAAGGGCCTATTTTTAATTCGTCTAATTTTTTCCTGTTCAGTCTATTTCCATTTTCTACATATACACTGTCTCCTATCTCGAACTCTTGTATTTTCCTATTTCTATCAAATATTTTCTTGTTGTACTTGTGAGATTTTATTGTATTCTCTAATGCTAATCTTCTATCAGCAATCCACTTGTCTTCCTTTTCTATTGTTTTAATTTCATTTGGTAAAATACTGACATTTGTACCATCCAGTAAATATTTTGGTGCAAAACCTGTAACAGAATGGTCTGTTTCATTATATTTCTGTACACATTCTCTTGCTACTGTTGTCCATGTTCTCTTATTATTTTTCTCATTTATTTTACATCTTATTTTATTTACTATTGTTTGGTTTAATCTTTCGTTCAAGCCGTTCGAAAATGGCGTATTCACAGCTGTAAATATTAGTTTGATGTTATTCTCCTGCAAATACTGTTTAAATTCTTTTGAATTGATGCCTGGATATTGGTCTGTCAGAATTATTCCAATCTCACCTGTCTCGAGTACTTTCTTTGTTAGTTTTATAAAGTCACTTGCGTTCTGTGTTTTTGAAGTCACAATAAACGCATATCTTGTGTAGTGGTCTACTAAAAGGTGTAAGTATTTTTTGTTGACCTAGATCCTCCAAAGCCACCTATAGTATCCATTGACATTATCTCAAATGGTTTTGTTGCTGGTCCCAGTTGTGACATTAACCCAAATTTTCCTTGACATCTTGATTTATTTTTTATGCATATTTCGCATGTTTTACAAATATTTATGATATTTTTTGTTAGGTTTTTAGCTGTATATAGTGGACTTATTTTTTTCTGTAATTGTCTGATTCCAATATGGCATAAATCTTCATGCACCTTTTTTATAATTTTTTTACTAAATTCTTCTGAGAGTATAATTTTTTCAAGTTTCTTTATTTTTTTATAATAGATTTTATTTTTATGTAGTAGATTTTGTTTCTTTTCTTTTATTGTTTCATTTTTTTCTTGGTCTTCAACTACATCTTTTATTTGTATTAAATTAACTATTTTTAATAGTTCCTCCTTGTTATCTTCTGATTCTAATACAGGGTTTCGGCTCAAACAGTCTGCTTCTATATTTTCTTTACCAGGTATATATTTTACTGTAAAGTCATATTGAGATAGGTAATATGTGAGGTCACCCAATTCTTCATCTATCCTGCATTTAATATTCATGTTCTCTAGAGGTTTGTGGTCTGAGTAAATAGTGAAATGTTTTCCAATTAGCCAGTGTTGCCAGTATTTTACTGCTTCTTTCATAGCAATACATTCCAAATATATGGCCTTTTTTCGTTTTTGAGATTCGTTTAGTTTTTTTGAAAAATATGCCACCGGTTTGTCTTTACCGTCTAGTTGAGTCTGTTTTAATATTGCCCCGATACCCTCTAAAGATGCATCTGTGAAGATTTTTATTGGTAAGTCTTTGTCGAATATTTCCAACACAGGTTGAGAACATAAATATCTTTTTATTTGATTAAATGATTCTTCACACTTCTCTGACCACACAAACTTTTCATTTTTTCTTAATAAATTATGTAATGGGTCTAAAATAATTGCACTTCTTGGTATGTATTCATGGTAGAAGTTAATTTTTCCCAAAAATTGTCTGATATTCTTTTGTGTCTTAGGAGTTGGAAAATGTCTTATCGAGATCAAATTGTCTTTTAGTGGTCTTACCGAATTGTTCTGAATTACATGGCCGAGGTACTTTACTGAGTCTGAAGCAAAGTTACATTTCGTAAACTTCAATCTAAAGCCTTCTTGTATTATTGCCTCTAATACATTTCTTATGTGTTTTATATGTTCTTCAAAGGTGTTCGAGTATATCAGAATATCATCAATATAGTTTACGGAGTATCCTGTGAGATTGTGCTTTCTTAGAATATTGCTTAAAATTCTCTGGAAAATTGCTGGTGATGTTTTCAAGCCAAAGGGAAGGCAGGTCCACTGGAAGTGGCCATCTTGTGTGACAAATCCTGTTTTATATCTATCTTCCACCCGTAATGGTATCGCCCAGAATGCTGAATTTATATCCAGTGTAGTAAAATACTTACAATTTCTAGTTTTAACAATCAAATCATCTATTAACGGAAAAGGTTGAGCTTGTGGAACAACAATTTTATTTAGTTCTCTGAAATCTATACACAAGCGGGACTTCCTATTTTCACCCTTTTTAAATGCCAATGTCACTGGAGCAGCGAAAGGACTGTAGGACTCTTCTATTAAATTATTCTTTAGTAACATGGATATTTGCTTTTCAATTTCTAATTTATCTTCTATTGTACATCTGTATGGTCTTTTACTACAGTATCTATTTACTAGTAAATCTATGTGAGCTTCATAATCTCTAACTGTTCCTATATCATACTTGTCCTTTGCAAAAATTGTTTTATATTCCTTTATTATTTTCTCGATCTCAATTTTCTTTTCATTATCTAAATGGTCTGTCATACTTACAAACTCTTCTGTTTCTATATGTTCATTAAAATTTATTGCTAATGTTTTTATATTCTTTTCTTCATTTCTGTTATCTTTAGACAGTTGTGGAATATTATTATTATTATTATTATTATTATTATTTCATCTATTTTATTTGTTCTTATCTTTTGTTCTATCCGCAAGTCCTCGTTTTGGGTTAGTTTGAATTTCTTTATCATATCCAATCCGATTATAAAATCATCAAAATATTCATTTTCTACTATGTATACATCCACCTCTTCTTCTAAATCAAATATTTTTATTTTTATTGTTATCAAGCCATCTGTTTTTTTCACACCATTAACCGTTTTCATATATGCTATATTCTCATTGTCCTTTTTTTCTTTTATTTTAATCAGTCTTGAATTTATTAAAGAGATCTGTGAGCCTGAATCATAAATGCCGCTCACTTCTAGTTTATTTTCTAATAAGAGCTTGATTTTGATTAATGGTGCACTTACTCGTTTTTTTTCTCAGTATTTATATCTACTTCAATAATGGAGTTGTTATTTACATTTCTGGGTTTAAAAACTTTTTCAGATTCATTTTTATTTTTCTTGAACCAACATGACTCTTCCGGATGATATCTAATTCCTTTGTTCAAAGATTCACAAGTGTTACATGGCTTCTTCTCATTAGTTTTATTTTTATAAAGGAATGTACAACTCTTTATTGTACTTGAGTTTTTCTTGTACATCATACCTTCATATTTTCTTATCTCATTGAACAAATCAGTAGTGTCATTGAGTTCATCTCTGTTTAACCTATTTAAGATAAACCCAGGTAAACCTGTTGCAATAAGATCTATCATTGTTTTGGAGTCTATCGATTTGTTTATGCCTAGCATTAGCCTTTCTTTTCTAATATCGTAATCAATTAGTAGTCCTTCTTTATATCTAAATGCGAGAGCATATGTAACTATGTCCCATCCTCGGTTTTTAAAAGTTTCTAAAAATTTGTTTTTCCATTCATTCCATTCAGCCTTTATTGTTAGTTTTATGGCCATCGAGCTATACCAATCCAAACAAGATTTTTCTAAAAATAATCTCAATATATCTATTTTTGTTTCATCTTTTGATATATTAAAGCGCTCACACTCCTTTTCAAAATTCTCAATCCATTGCATTGCATTAGGGTTCTTGCTTGTGAATTTTTCAATAATAAATTTCTCTGAAATATGTTTTAGGTTATGTTGATTTTCTTTCTTTGTAGTAGTTTCTATTAATTTTTCCAAGATATGTTGGAAATTGTCGTTTATGTCTATTGGTTGTTTTGTGCTCATTTCTTCTAAATATTGATCTAAAAATTGCATATTACCTTCCTCATCTCTATATGTTTTCTTAAGATCTTCATCCAATTTTATCCATATTTTTCTACTTTGATATCTTTTTTTTATACTATTTTTTATTTTTGAGAAAGTATTCATTTTGACAATATATGTATGATGAATCACCGGCTTCAGCTCATCAGGTAAAACATAACATTTTCCTTCTTCTGTAGATATTGAGGTTATGGCTAATACATTTGATTTGCCATCATTTGAAGCTATCATCGTAAACTCAAATTGCAGCCGGTCCATCTTCTTTTAGTTAACAAAAATGTCGTTTTATAAGGTATGTTATTGAGGATTTTCGAAATAAACCACAAATTGTTTCTCTGAAAACAAAGATTTGTTTTATTCAACATGCTTTTACAGTATTATGTAATAAATTATCGTTTAACTAAAATTACACTTTTATCTCACCTGAAAACAAAGAAACGACATTAAAGTTCACTAATATCGCCTCCTCAATTATATCCCTTTAATTATCTCTCTACAAGTTTTTATGACAATAAAATGCACAAAATAATCTAAAAATCATCTTTCATTGAATGATACGTCACCCCGTATCCACAGCTTAAAAATTAAAAAATGAAATGTCATTTCCAAGGAGGACATTTCATTACATATATACAAACTTAAAATAATAATATGTACAAACGAGTAAAAAAGGCTGAAAAACGGGGAAAACTCAGAGGGCATCAAAAAATTCGTCCACATCGATGTCAATTGGAATATTCCACAATATTCTTGTATTTGATGTTTATTTAATGGTGGTAATGGGATACCTCATTGCTGTTTATATCTTTATAATAATCGTCTTTTGGTATGTCCATAACTTCGGTTTGTACTGGTTCTGAGGGATATGAATTATCGGTGAAGTTAAAATTTCTATCATACGCCTCTAACCTACAAAAACATAATAGCTTAGATTTTGATTTACACAAACAATAATAAACAAGTGGATAAAAGTTCATAGGGTCAGGAGTTTATTGTTAATCAGTAAAAACATTCACAAAGAAAATATAAAATACTGCAGTATTTTTTTTACTTTTATTTACCAACCTCTCTACAAGGTCTGCCTTTCTTTCACTACAGGTCGCACCCCCTCTTCTTTAGTTCCTCTTTTAGCTGATTTAATTTCCAGGTACAATACATCGTCAATACAAAAATATTGAATATTTCATACAATTTCATAAGAACCGCTCCGAACCACAGAATGTAAATAGATCATACGTGTGGCGGCCTCTGAACACAAAATCTTCCCCATTAGACCAGGCGTCAACAAAGAAATTTTAGAAAATTAAAAAAAACTTGTAACACGCATGCCAGAAGAAAAAAAGTTAGTTAATTTACTATTTGATGAGGTGTCATTAGCGCCTGGTCTAATATGTAATACGTATTCCAATGAAATAATTGGGTTTGAAGATGATGGGATTCAGAAAACGAGCAATATTGCTGATCATGCCCTTGTTTTTATGATCAAGGGCCCATTTGTTTTACTTTTGTCAGAAGCGGTACGAAAAAAGAAAAATTAAAAGCCCTAATAATAAACTTAATCAAAGAAATAAATAACATAGGGCTAACGGTAGTTGCCACGATTTGTGATCAGTGTCCAGCAAATGTTGCAGCTATTAAAGAGCTAAAAGAAGAAACGCAAAAAAAATATGCCAACGAAGGATGGTTCTTTGAGGTAAATGAGAAGAAAGTGTTCCCATTATTTGATACGCCTCATTTGCTTAAGGGAGTTAGAAATAACTTGTTAACAAAAAATGCAAAATATATTCAAAATGGGCAAGAGAAATGGGCTAAGTGGGAACACTTGAAAATGTTTCTGGACATTGATGTTGGTGACGACGAGATCCGATTGGAAAATCACGTAATTAAATATAAAATAAAAAAAATGAAAGTGAAGCTAGCTGCACAGGTTTTTAGTCAACGTGTATCGTCTGCTATTCGGTTTTCAGCAAGTAAGTGTAAATAATATAACTCACATTTTTGTGGCAATCTACAGAGCCATTAATAGTAAGCCTAAGGCATTAAGTCCGCCTTTGTTCCTTTGTGTTGCATGAAGTTTTAATAAATAAATAATAGGCATTAATTTACATTGTGCTCTCTATTTTCGCTCTAATTTTAATACTCTCAAACTTCAATTCACCACATTGTATGTTAAATTGTATTGATTTATACCATAGTAGCTAGCGTGATGTTATGTTTCTACATATTATGACCTCCACCATTTGCTTATCTAAGTGTCATTCTGATGCAAAACCTATATGAGGTACTGTAAAAGTTCCAAAATCCGTTCAGCAGTTCTTATTGATGGAGTAATAAACATTCAAACACCTTCACAAACTTTCATATTTATAATAATAGTAAGATAATAATGTAATTAATGTGTTTTCTTTTTCAGGACATAAAATACTACCAGCAGAATGTGAGGGAACAGCAGATTTTCTTCTGATTTTCGACAGGTTATTCGATTCGTTTAATGGTCATTCCTACAAAGATGATTCGAAAATATACAAAAGCTGTATCAAAAAAAATTCCCCTCACTTCCAACTGTGGGATGATTTTTTTTTTTTTTTATGAATTTTAGAATCAATCAAATTTGAATCAATAAAAAAATCAAAAGATGTTAATCAAGTAAAATATGAGTCGATTCCTTCAATTAAAAATTGGATTGCCAATATAAAAACATTTGTTGAAATGTGGGAGTATCTATCAATAAATCATAAAATCAGTAATATAGTAGCTAGAAATTTTAATCAGGACCCATTAGAGAATTTTTTCGGTGCAATCAGAAGTAATGGTGTTAGAAATATTAATCCAAATTGTAATCAATTTATAAATGCTTTTAAAACGTTGATTGTTAATAATTATAATTCACCTCATTCTGCAGGAGCCAACTGTGAAGAAGATTTTAATTCAGTTATGCAGTCACTGTCCCATCTGATCATAAATAATTATGATGATTCTCACACTGTTGATTTTGCATGTAACATTGATTCGTTGCTAAATGTTATGACAGATATTAAAAATAATGATTCACTACTGCATGCTGAATCGAAAAAATATGTAACTGGATATGTGATTAAGAAATCGAAATCAAAAATTTTCAAAAAATGTTCCAATTGTTTAAATAATTTATGTAGATCTGGTATTGATTTTGATTCGTTTAATTATGAAATTGATTATACTAAGAAATCACTGTTTCATCCAAGCGACGAATTTATAAATTTAATGAATAATATATATTATGTGATTGTTGCATGCCTTCGAGATAATCCAACATCGAAATGTATAAAAAATCAAATCAGATTTTTTATTGATTCTGCATGTGATTTTAGTATTATAACTTGTGAGAAACATAGAGTTGATTTGGTTGATTTTATTTGTAATTTATCTATTAAAATGATTGTACACAGTTGGTGTTTAGGGGTAAATAGATTGTTGAATGGAAAAATCACAGTTTTTGATAGGAATGACCATATAAAAAAACAAGCTTTCGAATATTTTAAAAAGAGAAAACGATAGATAGTAGATGAAAGTTAAAAACATAAACCCTTAACCACCAGACGTCGGTCTCGGAGACACAGGCAATATTAGTTTTTTAAACGTTCTAAAGCTGACGAATAACGTTCGAGAGTTGACATGAATATTCGCTCGATTTGAGCACGTTACAAGGTGAATATTCGGCATGTCAGTAGTGCGAGCAGAATAGGTCGTTTATGAGTACCGCACCGAACATACATTCATTGCTCAATACGCATATTCACATCTAGCCAATACTCATGTTAATTGCCAGCTTTAAAGTCTATCAAATATACAGTATTTGTGCAACTGAAAAATCAAAATAAATTAGATTAGAATATGTTCTACTTGTGATTGTAATTAGAAGTGTAAAACAGTGTACCTATGTAAATTTAAACAATGTAAACTTTGCATGCAATTTGCTTATTCAATGCTTATCAGCAGTAAAAAATGTGCATTTATATTATGGTCTCTGCAACTTATAACTTGCAATATTGTTACCAATATGCTTTATATGTGACAAAACATATTAATGTTTTAGTTAAAATAATACCTTATATGAGTTACTAGATTTCTTTTTAAATGTATAGTTTTGTAATTTTATGATTAATCAAGTATGAAAAAATTCAGGTTAGCCAGTTTAACTGAACGTCAGGTGGTTGAGGGTCTTTGTTTATTATTATAATGTATTCAAATTAATTTTAATAATTTAGTTGATAATAATGGTAAAATTTGTCTATACACTTGATATTATTGTGTACGATGTCTGTTGCCTCCCACATTTTATGCTAGTGAATGACTTTGATTTGATCAAATAAAAATTACAAGTAAGTACATGAAATTGGTGTTTTATTTTTATACTGTCGTATCGTGGATTGTGTTAATAAATCAGTAAATTATTAAAAAGTACTTACTAGTGATCTAGTAAGTATTTTTTAATAATTTACTGATTTATTAACACTGAAAAAACTATATTCAGGAGTTAATACATATGGGCGCCCTCTGGCGGATGCCTACAAAAACAAAATTGTAAACCCGCGCCATCTATTGGCGGAGGATACTTTAAACATACTACTTTTGAACTCGAAGTGGCGCATCTATACCAGTATGTGTATAATCTATGATAGTGGGGGCAATCGGCGCATGTGTACAATTGCACACAGAAGTTCTTAGTATGTATGAATTTTATTTTTAATTTCGTATGTTTGAACCTTAGTAACATAACTTATAATAACACTAGTTTTTGCTTGTAATTTATCTTGTAAGTAGGTAAATTCAGAAAAGTTAAAATTTTTTAAATTAAAATTAATTCATTAAGCCCCAAGCGAACGCGCACCTATTGTCTTTCTATTGTGTCTGTAATTTTCACGATTGAAAGGTTAAAATAATAAAAAAAAAATATTTCGTTAGTTTCTTTCATAACGTAACAATTCACGTCGTAAACCATTTTTCTGGCTTGCCGTTTTAAAACTTTATTTTTAACCATTTTTTTTTTTACGACTACGTATTACTAATACGATAACACAAGCTGTACACAACAGTACTCAAGTACAACAGTATCCAATGAGACGCGAGAACGCAACGCGGGAATTGAAGAGCGACTCTATCTACCAATGACGTGTCGCCGACGGCGCACACCCGCCCGCACGTCGTCAAATAGACCTTAGAATTGAATACTGCGCGTGCCCCTTCCACTTTTGCCAAGCGATCTTGATTCACCGCGCGACCTGTAGGTACTATCTTGTGGCGTTACCAATTGTTTCATGTATTTTGCGAGTATTACCTTATCACTTGCTGTTTTTTTTATTGGAACGAAGTTCTTTATCGCGCGTTGTGAAAGGGGGCTAGACGGAAAAAATTCTCACGAAAAATTGTACCGACACTTTTACTGTCAAAAATATAAATCCAAGATGGCGGCTGCAAGAAATTATCAAATTTTTCGTCATGGGTGTCGTTTTCATGGTTTTCGAGGGTGTTGAAACCGATGGTACTGTCAAAATATAAATCCAAGATGGCGGCTGCAAGAAATTATCAAATTTTCCGTCATGGGTGTCGTTTTCATGGTTTTCGAGGGTGTTGAAACCGATGGTACTGTCAAAATATAAATCCAAGATGGCGGCTGCAAGAAATTATCAAATTTTTCGTCATGGGTGTCGTTTTCATGATTTTTGAGGGTGTTGAAACCGATGGTACTGTCAAAATGTAAATCCAAGATGGCGGCTGCAAGAAATTATCAACTTTTTCGTCATGGGTGTCGTTTTCATGGTTTTCGAGGGTGTTGAAACCGATAGTATTGTTAAAATGTAAATCCAAGATGGCGGCTGCAAGAAATTATCAACTTTTTCGTCATGGGTGTCGTTTTTATGGTTTTCGAGGGCGTGGAAACCGATAGTACTGTCAAAATGTAAATCCAAGATGGCGGCTGCAAGAAATTATCAAATTTTTCGTCATGGGTGACGTTTTCATGATTTTCGAGGGTGTTGAAATCGATGGTACTGTCAAAATGTAAATCCAAGATGGCGGCTGCAAGAAATTATCAACTTTTTCGTCATGGGTGTCGTTTTCATGGTTTTCGAGGGTGTTGAAACCGATGGTACTGTCAAAATATAAATCCAAGATGGCGGCTGCAAAAAAAAATTTTTCATCATGGGTGTCGTTTTCATGGTTTTCGAGGGTGTTGAAACCGATGGTACTGTCAAAATATAAATCCAAAATGGTGGCTGCAAGAAATTATCAAATTTTCCGTCATGGATGTCGTTTTTATGGTTTTCGAGGGCGTGGAAACCGATAGTACTGTCAAAATGTAAATCCAAGATGGCGGCTGCAAGAAATTTTCAACTTTTTCGTCATGGGTGTCGTTTTCATGGTTTTCGAGGTTGTTGAAACCGATAGTACTGTCAAAATGTAAATCCAAGATGGCGGCTGCAAGAAATTATCAACTTTTTCATCATGGGTGTCGTTTTCATGGTTTTCGAGGGTGTTGAAACCGATGGTACTGTCAAAATATAAATCCAAGATGGCGGCTGCAAGAAATTATCAAATTTTTCGTCATGGGTGTCGTTTTCATGGTTTTCGAGGGTGTTGAAACCGATGGTACTGTCAAAATATAAATCCAAAATGGCGGCTGCAAGAAATTATCAAATTTTCCGTCATGGGTGTCGTTTTCATGGTTTTCGAGGGTGTTGAAACCGATGGTACTGTCAAAATATAAATCCAAGATGGCGGCTGCAAGAAATTATCAAATTTTTCGTCATGGGTGTCGTTTTCATGATTTTTGAGGGTGTTGAAACCGATGGTACTGTCAAAATGTAAATCCAAGATGGCGGCTGCAAGAAATTATCAACTTTTTCGTCATGGGTGTCGTTTTCATGGTTTTCGAGGGTGTTGAAACCGAAAGTATTGTCAAAATGTAAATCCAAGATGGCGGCTGCAAGAAATTATCAACTTTTTCGTCATGGGTGTCGTTTTTATGGTTTTCGAGGGCGTGGAAACCGATAGTACTGTCAAAATGTAAATCCAAGATGGCGGCTGCAAGAAATTATCAAATTTTTCGTCATGGGTGACGTTTTCATGATTTTCGAGGGTGTTGAAACCGAAAGTATTGTCAAAATGTAAATCCAAGATGGCGGCTGCAAGAAATTATCAACTTTTTCGTCATGGGTGTCGTTTTTATGGTTTTCGAGGGCGTGGAAACCGATAGTACTGTCAAAATGTAAATCCAAGATGGCGGCTGCAAGAAATTATCAAATTTTTCGTCATGGGTGACGTTTTCATGATTTTCGAGGGTGTTGAAATCGATGGTACTGTCAAAATGTAAATCCAAGATGGCGGCTGCAAGAAATTTTCAACTTTTTCGTCATGGGTGTCGTTTTCATGGTTTTCGAGGTTGTTGAAACCGATAGTACTGTCAAAATGTAAATCCAAGATGGCGGCTGCAAGAAATTATCAACTTTTTCATCATGGGTGTCGTTTTCATGGTTTTCGAGGGTGTTGAAACCGATGGTACTGTCAAAATATAAATCCAAGATGGCGGCTGCAAGAAATTATCAAATTTTTCGTCATGGGTGTCGTTTTCATGATTTTTGAGGGTGTTGAAACCGATGGTACTGTCAAAATGTAAATCCAAGATGGCGGCTGCAAGAAATTATCAACTTTTTCGTCATGGGTGTCGTTTTCATGGTTTTCGAGGGTGTTGAAACCGAAAGTATTGTCAAAATGTAAATCCAAGATGGCGGCTGCAAGAAATTATCAACTTTTTCGTCATGGGTGTCGTTTTTATGGTTTTCGAGGGCGTGGAAACCGATAGTACAGTCAAAATGTAAATCCAAGATGGCGGCTGCAAGAAATTATCAAATTTTTCGTCATGGGTGACGTTTTCATGATTTTCGAGGGTGTTGAAACCGAAAGTATTGTCAAAATGTAAATCCAAGATGGCGGCTGCAAGAAATTATCAACTTTTTCGTCATGGGTGTCGTTTTTATGGTTTTCGAGGGCGTGGAAACCGATAGTACTGTCAAAATGTAAATCCAAGATGGCGGCTGCAAGAAATTATCAAATTTTTCGTCATGGGTGACGTTTTCATGATTTTCGAGGGTGTTGAAATCGATGGTACTGTCAAAATGTAAATCCAAGATGGCGGCTGCAAGAAATTATCAACTTTTTCGTCATGGGTGTCGTCTTCATGGTTTTCGAGGGTGTTGAAACCGATGGTACTGTCAAAATATAAATCCAAGATGGCGGCTGCAAAAAAAAAATTTTCGTCATGGGTGTCGTTTTCATGGTTTTCGAGGGTGTTGAAACCGATGGTACTGTCAAAATATAAATCCCAAATGGCGGCTGCAAGAAATTATCAAATTTTCCGTCATGGATGTCGTTTTTATGGTTTTCGAGGGCGTGGAAACCGATAGTACTGTCAAAATGTAAATCCAAGATGGCGGCTGCAAGAAATTTTCAACTTTTTCGTCATGGGTGTCGTTTTCATGGTTTTCGAGGTTGTTGAAACCGATAGTACTGTCAAAATGTAAATCCAAGATGGCGGCTGCAAGAAATTATCAACTTTTTCATCATGGGTGTCGTTTTCATGGTTTTCGAGGGTGTTGAAACCGATGGTACTGTCAAAATATAAATCCAAGATGGCGGCTGTAAGAAATTATCGAATTTTTCGTCATGGGTGTCGTTTTCATGGTTTTCGAGGGTGTTGAAACCGATGGTACTGTCAAAATATAAATCCAAAATGGCGGCTGCAAGAAATTATCAAATTTTCCGTCATGGGTGTCGTTTTCATGGTTTTCGAGGGTGTTGAAACCGATGGTACTGTCAAAATATAAATCCAAGATGGCGGCTGCAAGAAATTATCAAATTTTTCGTCATGGGTGTCGTTTTCATGATTTTTGAGGGTGTTGAAACCGATGGTACTGTCAAAATGTAAATCCAAGATGGCGGCTGCAAGAAATTATCAACTTTTTCGTCATGGGTGTCGTTTTCATGGTTTTCGAGGGTGTTGAAACCAATAGTATTGTCAAAATGTAAATCCAAGATGGCGGCTGCAAGAAATTATCAACTTTTTCGTCATGGGTGTCGTTTTCATGGTTTTCGAGGGTGTTGAAACCGATGATACTGTCAAAATATAAATCCAAGATGGCGGCTGCAAGAAATTATCAAATTTTTCGTCATGGGTGTCGTTTTCATGATTTTTGAGGGTGTTGAAACCGATGGTACTGTCAAAATGTAAATCCAAGATGGCGGCTGCAAGAAATTATCAACTTTTTCGTCATGGGTGTCGTTTTCATGGTTTTCGAGGGTGTTGAAACCGATAGTATTGTCAAAATATAAATCCAAGATGGCGGCTGCAAGAAATTATCAACTTTTTCGTCATGGGTGTCGTTTTTATGGTTTTCGAGGGCGTGGAAACCGATAGTACTGTCAAAATGTAAATCCAAGATGGCGGCTGCAAGAAATTATCAAATTTTTCGTCATGGGTGACGTTTTCATGATTTTCGAGGGTGTTGAAATCGATGGTACTGTCAAAATGTAAATCCAAGATGGCGGCTGCAAGAAATTATCAACTTTTTCGTCATGGGTGTCGTTTTCATGGTTTTCGAGGGTGTTGAAACCGATGGTACTGTCAAAATATAAATCCAAGATGGCGGCTGCAAAAAAAAATTTTTCGTCATGGGTGTCGTTTTCATGGTTTTCGAGGGTGTTGAAACCGATGGTACTGTCAAAATATAAATCCCAAATGGCGGCTGCAAGAAATTATCAAATTTTCCGTCATGGATGTCGTTTTTATGGTTTTCGAGGGCGTGGAAACCGATAGTACTGTCAAAATGTAAATCCAAGATGGCGGCTGCAAGAAATTTTCAACTTTTTCGTCATGGGTGTCGTTTTCATGGTTTTCGAGGGTGTTGAAACCGATAGTACTGTCAAAATGTAAATCCAAGATGGCGGCTGCAAGAAATTATCAACTTTTTCATCATGGGTGTCGTTTTCATGGTTTTCGAGGGTGTTGAAACCGATGGTACTGTCAAAATATAAATCCAAGATGGCGGCTGCAAGAAATTATCAAATTTTTCGTCATGGGTGTCGTTTTCATGATTTTTGAGGGTGTTGAAACCGATGGTACTGTCAAAATGTAAATCCAAGATGGCGGCTGCAAGAAATTATCAAATTTTTCGTCATGGGTGTCGTTTTCATGGTTTTCGAGGGTGTTGAAACCGATGGTACTGTCAAAATATAAATCCAAGATGGCGGCTGCAAGAAATTATAAAATTTTTCGTCATGGGTGTCGTATTCATGGTTTTCGAGGGTGTTGAAACCGATGGTACTGTCAAAATATAAATCCAAAATGGCGGCTGCAAAAAATTATCAAATTTTCCGTCATGGGTGTCGTTTTCATGGTTTTCGAGGGTGTTGAAACCGATGGTACTGTCAAAATATAAATCCAAGATGGCGGCTGCAAAAAAAAATTTTTCGTCATGGGTGTCGTTTTCATGGTTTTCGAGGGTGTTGAAACCGATGGTACTGTCAAAATATAAATCCAAAATGGTGGCTGCAAGAAATTATCAAATTTTCCGTCATGGATGTCGTTTTTATGGTTTTCGAGGGCGTGGAAACCGATAGTACTGTCAAAATGTAAATCCAAGATGGCGGCTGCAAGAAATTTTCAACTTTTTCGTCATGGGTGTCGTTTTCATGGTTTTCGAGGTTGTTGAAACCGATAGTACTGTCAAAATGTAAATCCAAGATGGCGGCTGCAAGAAATTATCAACTTTTTCATCATGGGTGTCGTTTTCATGGTTTTCGAGGGTGTTGAAACCGATGGTACTGTCAAAATATAAATCCAAGATGGCGGCTGCAAGAAATTATCAACTTTTTCGTCATGGGTGTCGTTTTCATGGTTTTCGAGGGTGTTGAAACCGATAGTATTGTCAAAATGTAAATCCAAGATGGCGGCTGCAAGAAATTATCAACTTTTTCGTCATGGGTGTCGTTTTTATGGTTTTCGAGGGCGTGGAAACCGATAGTACTGTCAAAATGTAAATCCAAGATGGCGGCTGCAAGAAATTATCAAATTTTTCGTCATGGGTGACGTTTTCATGATTTTCGAGGGTGTTGAAATCGATGGTACTGTCAAAATGTAAATCCAAGATGGCGGCTGCAAGAAATTATCAACTTTTTCGTCATGGGTGTCGTTTTCATGGTTTTCGAGGGTGTTGAAACCGATGGTACTGTCAAAATATAAATCCAAGATGGCGGCTGCAAAAAAAAATTTTTCGTCATGGGTGTCGTTTTCATGGTTTTCGAGGGTGTTGAAACCGATGGTACTGTCAAAATATAAATCCCAAATGGCGGCTGCAAGAAATTATCAAATTTTCCGTCATGGATGTCGTTTTTATGGTTTTCGAGGGCGTGGAAACCGATAGTACTGTCAAAATGTAAATCCAAGATGGCGGCTGCAAGAAATTTTCAACTTTTTCGTCATGGGTGTCATTTTCATGGTTTTCGAGGGTGTTGAAACCGATAGTACTTTCAAAATGTAAATCCAAGATGGCGGCTGCAAGAAATTATCAACTTTTTCGTCATGGGTGTCGTTTTCATGGTTTTCGAGGGTGTTGAAACCGATGGTACTGTCAAAATATAAATCCAAGATGGCGGCTGCAAAAAAAAATTTTTCGTCATGGGTGTCGTTTTCATGGTTTTTGAGGGTGTTGAAACCGATGGTGTTGTCAAAATATAAATCCCAAATGGCGGCTGCAAGAAATTATCAAATTTTCCGTCATGGATGTCGTTTTTATGGTTTTCGAGGGCGTGGAAACCGATAGTACTGTCAAAATGTAAATCCAAGATGGCGGCTGCAAGAAATTTTCAACTTTTTCGTCATGGGTGTCGTTTTCATGGTTTTCGAGGTTGTTGAAACCGATAGTACTGTCAAAATGTAAATCCAAGATGGCGGCTGCAAGAAATTATCAACTTTTTCATCATGGGTGTCGTTTTCATGGTTTTCGAGGGTGTTGAAACCGATGGTACTGTCAAAATATAAATCCAAGATGGCGGCTGCAAGAAATTATCAACTTTTTCGTCATGGGTGTCGTTTTCATGGTTTTCGAGGGTGTTGAAACCGATAGTATTGTCAAAATGTAAATCCAAGATGGCGGCTGCAAGAAATTATCAACTTTTTCGTCATGGGTGTCGTTTTTATGGTTTTCGAGGGCGTGGAAACCGATAGTACTGTCAAAATGTAAATCCAAGATGGCGGCTGCAAGAAATTATCAAATTTTTCGTCATGGGTGACGTTTTCATGATTTTCGAGGGTGTTGAAATCGATGGTACTGTCAAAATGTAAATCCAAGATGGCGGCTGCAAGAAATTATCAACTTTTTCGTCATGGGTGTCGTTTTCATGGTTTTCGAGGGTGTTGAAACCGATGGTACTGTCAAAATATAAATCCAAGATGGCGGCTGCAAAAAAAAATTTTTCGTCATGGGTGTCGTTTTCATGGTTTTCGAGGGTGTTGAAACCGATGGTACTGTCAAAATATAAATCCCAAATGGCGGCTGCAAGAAATTATCAAATTTTCCGTCATGGATGTCGTTTTTATGGTTTTCGAGGGCGTGGAAACCGATAGTACTGTCAAAATGTAAATCCAAGATGGCGGCTGCAAGAAATTTTCAACTTTTTCGTCATGGGTGTCATTTTCATGGTTTTCGAGGGTGTTGAAACCGATAGTACTTTCAAAATGTAAATCCAAGATGGCGGCTGCAAGAAATTATCAACTTTTTCATCATGGGTGTCGTTTTCATGGTTTTCGAGGGTGTTGAAACCGATGGTACTGTCAAAATATAAATCCAAGATGGCGGCTGCAAGAAATTATCAAATTTTTCGTCATGGGTGTCGTTTTCATGATTTTTGAGGGTGTTGAAACCGATGGTACTGTCAAAATGTAAATCCAAGATGGCGGCTGCAAGAAATTATCAAATTTTTCGTCATGGGTGTCGTTTTCATGGTTTTCGAGGGTGTTGAAACCGATGGTACTGTCAAAATATAAATCCAAGATGGCGGCTGCAAGAAATTATAAAATTTTTCGTCATGGGTGTCGTATTCATGGTTTTCGAGGGTGTTGAAACCGATAGTACTGTCAAAATGTAAATCCAAGATGGCAGCTGCAAGAAATTATCAAATTTTTCGTCAAGGGTGTCATTTTCATGGTTTTCGAGGGTGTTGAAACCGATGGTACTGTCAAAATATAAATCCAAGATGGCGGCTGCAAGAAATTATCAGATTTTTCGTCATGGGTGTCGTTTTCATGATTTTCGAGGGTGTTGAAACCGATAGTACTGTCAAAATGTAAATCCAAGATGGTGGCTGCAAGAAATTATCAACTTTTTCGTCATGGGTGTCGTTTTCATGGTTTTCGAGGGTGTTGAAACCGATGGTACTGTCAAAATATAAATCCAAGATGGCGGCTGCAAAAAAAAATTTTTCGTCATGGGTGTCGTTTTCATGGTTTTCGAGGGTGTTGAAACCGATAGTACTGTCAAAATATAAATCCAAGATGGCGGCTGCAAGAAATTATCAACTTTTTCGTCATGGGTGTCGCTTTCGTGGTTTTCGAGGGTGTTGAAACCGATTGTACTGTCGAAATGTAAATCTAAGATGGCGGCTGCAATAAATTATCAACTTTTTCGATATGGGTGTCTTTTTCATGGTTTTCGAGGTTGTTGAAGCCGATAGTGCTGTCAAAATGTAACTCTAAGATGGCGGCTGTCAGAAATTATCAACTTTTTCGTCATGACTGTCGTTTTCATGGTTTCGAAGATGTTGAAATAGTGCTGTCAAAATGTACATAATATTTTTTAGTTATATTATATTGTATTGTCTATTTAGGGGGGTAAGGGGATAACGGTACTGTCATCTTAACCGGCCCAAGTGTCAACCTCTCCTGCACGCACCGGATGGTGGCGGAAATCAAACGATTACCGTGGTGCTCCCTGCTAGACAACAAACGAGGCAATGGCGACCGAGCAATGGCGGTATAACCACACTCCCAGCTGGGTAACTGGCTGGAAGAGGCTATAGCGAGCCTGGGGGTCTAAATAACCCCTAAAATGTCTAAAGGTAGATGAGATAGAAGTAAACATGGAAGCGAGGTTAAAAACTAAATTACCCCAGGAGGGTACCAGTATAACTGGAGAATCCCTCCCCGAGTCTAACTCGGGCAGCCCCACCGTATCTGGGGGGGGCATAATTTCGCCAACATCAGAGACTAAAAACACAAACACCGGTAAGTCCATAACTCAACAAGACTGCGGAGGAGCAATAGACCAGGATCTTGTAACAGTAAATACTACTGGAAGTGGTGGTAATAATAAAAAATATATACAACAGACATTCCATCCAAGTCTATTCACCCAAAGACTCAGATCTTCTTCATTGGGAAATGCCACAAGGAACGGAAGGCCCCTTTCTCTGTCACAAACTGACACAAAATTCACTGAAGACAAAGAAAGTCATCCTAAATGGCAAAAAATACCATCTCAACGTAATCCCAAAAGAAGAAAACTGACTAATACCCCACCGGAAACGAAAAAGCATGCTAGCTTGTCACAAGAGGGAGCTAGTATCTCGAATAGACACAGTGGGCTTCCAATAGATCTAACTGAAGATACCACAGAAGATAATAGTCAGACTACCCAGACAAAAAAGGTACACAAACCGCCACCAATCATCCTCTATGGCATAGAAGATATGGCAAAGTTAACTGAATTGCTTAATAAGTGCGTGCCTATTGGTACCTACTCTTACAAAATCATCAATAGAAACCAATTGAGAATTGTTACACATTCAAGTGAAACCTATAAAGATTTAATAGAACATATTCGCTGCAATGGCCTTATTGGCCATACTTTTACGCAGAAAGAGAATAAATGTTATAGAATTGTAGTGAAAAACTTACACCATACAACTCCTAAAACAGCAATTATAGAAGAAATTGAAAAAACTGGTAACAAAGTTAGAGGTGAAATTATATGTGCAATATCAAAAAAGAACAAAAAGCCACTTAATATGTTCTTTGTAAACATAGAGCCAAGTCCAAATAATTCAGAGATAAAAAACATTGAGTTTATCTATCATACAAGAGTTAAAATTGAAGATCCTAGGAAATCAAACGAAATTGTACAGTGCACCAGATGCCAACAATATGGGCACACAAAAAATAACTGTATGCGCCCCTATAGGTGTGTTAAATGTGCGGAGGGACATAAAACTTCAGATTGTCCTAAGAAAGATAGGAACACTCCGGCTATTTGTACACTTTGTTTTGGTGACCACCCAGCCAACTACAAAGGTTGCCAGGTTTACAAGGAGATAAGAGAACGAAAAACGACACGAATAGTAAACAATAAAACTAAACCAGCTTATAAAATCACACCATCTGTACCACCTCAGGTAGAAAAACTTCCGCCATTCAAAACTCGTAGGGATACTAATGCTAATAGTAATAACACACACGACCCTCCCAACATCATGACCTATTCGGAAGTTGTCCGACACAAGAATAGAAAAACAGAGGAGATCCAGCCTCAGCCAACAAATTTGCTTGAACAAATTATCATCAAACAATCTGAAAAGATAGATATATTGATACAACAGATGGGCACCTTAATGGGATTGCTCTCGACACTCATAGGCCTACAGCAGAAATGAAATTCCTACGAGTCGCAACATGGAACATAAATGGCATAGCTCCTAATTTGCCAGAAGTGATACTATTTCTCCACCACAATAATATTGACATTTTATTGGTCTCGGAAACCCATTTGACTGATGAAAGAGTGATCAAAATTAAGGGGTATAACGCATACTACTCAAACCACCCTGATGGAACGTCCCATGGCGGGGCTGCAATTATAATCAAAGAAAATATAAAACATCACTCTCTCTTTGAAATTAAACATCCATTCATCCAATCTGTAGCAGTAGCAATTGATGACTGGCTAGGAACGCTTACAGTAGCTGCCGTCTACTGCCCTCCGCGCCATAGAATCGAAGAAGAAGCGTTTACAGAATATTTCCACAAGCTCGGATGTAGATTTATAACTGGAGGTGATTGGAACGCTAAAAATACATACTGGGGTTCCAGGCTTACTACGACAAGAGGGCGAGAGCTAAAAAAAGCAGTTGACGGAAACTCTTTGGATGTTCTCTCAACGGGGGAACCCACACACTGGCCTACGGATCCAAACAAAACTCCTTACCTTATTGACTTCTTCATAATAAAAGGAATGTCCGGAATGTACACAAAAATGGAATCAAGTCTGGACGGTACTTCCGACCACACACCTATACTTTGTACACTGAGCACCACTGTCATTTGGAAGGAGCCACTTGAGACTCTATATAACAACAAAACCGATTGGGAATCTTTCCGGGACTATATTGATAAAAACACGAATCTGTCCATCTCGCTCAAAACGGAAGATGACATAGAGACTGCCGCTATGTACGCTACTAATTTGATTCAAAAGGCTGCGTGGTTATCTACACCGTACTTAGAATACAAAGAAAAGCTACAGGATACTACGTTGGAAATTAAAAGAATGATTGCTCTAAAGAGGAGGCTACGACGAAAATGGCATACAAGTAGAAATCGGCAAGACAAAACGGCACTCAACCACGCGCAAAAGGAACTGAAACAAATGATAAAAGAAAATGAGAATAACACTCTGCAAGACAAGCTTAGGACTCTGTCTCCACATAAAGCTGACAACCACTCCCTTTGGAAAATGACCAAATTTTTAAAAAAACCAACAGAACATATTCCTCCACTGAAACAACCAGACGGTAACTGGTCAAGAAAATCCAAACAAAAAGCAGAACTGTTCGCCGAGTTTCTGAAGGATTCATTCAAGGCCAATGACCCTGATCCAGCACATTCTGAAAAGGAAATTGACGATGTTCTAAACAGTGACCAACAAATGTCATTGCCCTTAAAGCTAATAACACCAGCAGAAGTTAGAAGAACTATAGTCCGTTTAAGTACAAAAAAGGCACCGGGATTTGATCTGATAACTGCCGAAGTACTGAAACAGCTACCAAGGAAAGGCATAGTTCTCTTAACAATCTTATTCAATGCAGTATTAAGACTACAATATTTCCCACTTGTATGGAAAATTTCTATAATAAATATGGTCGCCAAACCGGGAAAGCCGCCAACTGAAATCGCATCATACAGACCAATAAGTTTGCTTCCTGTTATATCCAAGCTGTTCGAAAAACTGTTCTTACTTCGACTCTGTCCGATATTTGAAGAACAAAAGGTGGTACCAAATCATCAGTTCGGATTTCGTGCACATCATGGTACTGTGGAACAGATCCATCGAGTGACTCACACCATCCGTCAAGCATTGGAAAAAAGGGAATTCTGCTCTGCTGTATTCCTTGATGTTCAGCAAGCCTTCGACCGCGTGTGGCATAAAGGCCTCCTATATAAATTAAAATTGTGTTTACCAAACACTGCCTACATGATCCTGAAATCCTACCTCGAAAATCGTATATTCCAGGTCAAGATTGGAGACTCCTTGTCATCTATATACCAAATAGAAGCTGGAGTTCCCCAGGGGTCAGTGCTGGCCGCAACATTGTATACAGTATATACAGCTGACTTACCATATGATGATGAGATGACAATCGCGACCTATGCTGACGATACTGCAGTGCTTTCATGTCACAAAGATCCTAACAAAGCGTCTATAAAACTACAAACACATTTAGACAAAATAGGAAAATGGTTTAAAAAATGGAGGATAACGGCAAGTGCTGCAAAATCTACCCATGTGACTTTCACGCTAAAGCGAGGAGACTGTCCACCAGTAAAATTTAATGGAACTATGCTACCTCAGCAAACAACAGTAAAATATCTAGGAATACACCTAGATAAGAAATTAACATGGCGAGAACACATTAAGGCCAAGAGAGATCAAGCAAATATAAAACTAAGAGAGTTGTACTGGCTTATAGGTAGACAGTCCTCACTCAGCTTAGAAAACAAACTTCTGATTTACAAAAGTATAATCAAACCAGTGTGGACTTACGGTATAGAACTCTGGGGATCGGCAAGCCACTCTAATATCGAAATTCTCCAACGCTTCCAAAATAAAGCCTTAAAAACTTTGATTAATGCCCCATGGTTTACTAAGAACACAGAAGTCCACGAGTATGTAGAAATGCCTACAGTTAAAGAACAGATAGACGTGTCCTGTGGAGCGTACAAGCAAAAACTTAAGCGCCACAAAAACCAATTGGCGAGAGCACTAATGAGCACAGATCATTGCGTATTCCGATTAAGAAGGACCAGACTAGCTTCAATCTGAAGATAATCTAAATAGGAGATGACACATCATTGGATGTGCTATATCTCAAAAACCATATTATGACATCAGACAAATTTAATTATAGCTGGACAGCTGATTGTAAATGGATAAAATTAAAAAAAAAAAAAAAAAAAAAAAAAAAAAAAAAAAATATTGTATTGTCTAGACGGAAAAAATTTTCACGAAAAGTTGTAACGATACTTTTTGCTATAGTAAGCTATTGTAAGCCGTGCGGCGTGCGCATGTTTCTCTGTCTGTCTCTCTCTCTCTCTCTTATAGAAAGCAAGCCAGAACGGAACTTCGTTCCATCCGGGTGTCCCTTGACACCTCAATAGTTTTTTTTAAAAGTTACATCGCTCTACAAGCTTTGGATGAATAGTATTTTATAAGTGAATCCACCGGTTCAAAGGATTAAAACGATTAAAATTTAACGGTGTATATTTAATATAATAATATATACCTAAATATATATTTATGTAAAGTAGAATAAGGGGGTTTTTGAAACGACTCCGCTATTTGTTCAGAAAGTAATGCCGCAACTTTCGCTTAAGTGCACCATTTTCTCTATTCCTTCCGCAGAAGCTAGTTTAGCAAGGCGGTCAGCCTCCTCGTTACCTGCTAAAGCTATGTGAGACGGAACCCATTGCAACTTCAGCGATTTCCCATTTTGACAAAATTTATGTATCCAGTCTAAAATTGTATAGGCTACCGAAACACCTCTGATACCAGAGGCGCATCGAGTCAAATGTTGTAATGCACTTTTAATATCTGTTAGAATAACTACTCGATTTGAATTTACATTATCACAGTGTGAAATGGCTTCTGAAATTGCAACAAGTTCCGCTGACATTATAGTTAGGTTATCACAAATTTTTATACATCGGGATTCTCTATAAGTTACATCATAAAATGCTGCACCCACCGAATTAGTATTCTTTGATCCATCCGAAAATATTTTGTGGAAATTTTCATATTTTTCACTTAATTCTTTGATAACGTTATACTTTATTGCATTTATGTCGTACATTCTTTTAGGGCAGTTGGTGCTATTCAAATTTAAAGCTATGACATTAGAGAGATCTATACGTGAGACCCAAATATTTAAATCAAACATTTCTAAGATTTCACCGGACTGGATATTGTCTAATACTGCCGCATTATACGCTGTTATGAGTAACGGTTTTGCCTTGTTAGTCCAAAATGGCAACCCACAGAGAGAGAGTTAAGTCTACTTAATAGTTCAACGGATAAGTTCTGGGACCAAGAGAATGCATTCAAGCAGTACTTATATGCCAATATTTTGTAGGTTTTCTAATTTATATAGGTGAGTTTTGGCACAATTTCCATACAATATACTACCATAATCCATTCTACTTCTTACTAGGGCAATGTATAAAGTACGAATGAATATAGGGTGGACCCCCCCCCAACCCTGCTAAAACCTTCAACAAGTTCAAAAATTTTGAACATTTTTCAGACGTTTCATTTAGATGTTTCCTCCACCGTAACGATCGATCAAACCATAATCCTAAATATTTTATGTTTTCTACTAAATGAAGGGCTTGTAGTATTGATTGATAAATTAGTTGAATGATTTTGTCGTCTTCTACTAAAAATACAAATTTTTGACTTGCTATCTGAAAGATCTAATCCAAGGTCTCCGCACAAGGAAATCATTTTATTTAGAGCTATTTGAAATTTTCTCTTGGCAGCATATCATATCTTTGTCACTTATACACTGTTAAATTTTAATCGTTTTAATCCTTTGAACCGGTGGTTTCACTTATAAAATACTATTCATCCAAAGCTTGTAGAGCGATGTAACTTTTAAAATAAAAAAAACAGCAAGTGATAAGGTAATACTCGCAAAATACATGAAACAATTGGTAACGCCACGAGATGGTACCTACGTCTCGGTCGCCTGCTCAAGCAAGGTCATTGACTCGCTCAGCTGATCTTTGCGTAAAACAAATAAAATGATTCCAAATTTCCTTCATACTTTTACAGACTTAGGGCGGACTTAACTGCTTTGTGCCTAAGACATACCTAATAAAATAATTACTTATGCTAAATGTGTTAGGTAATTAATTACATTACATGTAAAAATAAATCTCTACAGGCCTGCTAGTTATGGCGTATTTAAAAATGTGGAATCAATAATTTTGATTACAATGATTTAAAAAAAGTTCTGTTACAATGATTTAAAAAAAAGTCCTATTAGGTACTTACCTAAATCGCCTTTGTATTTTTATTTATTTAACACTTAAATTGTTCACTTAAACGACACGTTAAATTGTTCAAAGTTTTAAGAGTTCTGGGTCAATGGGTCGTCTTAGGGGCTGTTATAAACCTAATAACTAATCACCTTCCGAATCGTCACTGGTTAGATGAACTTCACAAGAGCATAGAATTCCTTTGGATACATAATCTTGCACGTTTAACACAAAGAAAGCTGGTTTGGCACTGTAAAAACGTTGAGCAACAAGACTCGCGATTTCGTCACCAACTCCAGGTTGGAATACACATAATTCCGAGACGCCATTATTTTCGCGCGACGACACCACACCTATGACGTCTTGAGGGAAACTGAATTATTCTATGACGTGTCACTCACGCGATGCACTTAGCGCGCGGGGAGGGCGGGGCGCACGGGTCGCGCGCCGCGTCGCATGGCCAATCAAATAGGGTTTGGAGGCGTGTTTGATCTAGGATTGGCTATTTTTAGTGAGTCCACGTTGACTAGGTGAACGCATTATTATTGTTATTGTGGAATGGTGTCTACTAATGGTTCCCATTATTTATTCATTTATGCGAGAATTGGTTCGAGTTATTAAAAAAAAAGTATTTTATTTTTTAATTTTATCTTTACAAATCGATAGTGTTTCATGCACCGGTTCGACCCTCCACGGTATTAAAACGACTAAAAAGTAACCTTGTATAAATCACAAAATCATCCGCGTATTGAAGTACATTAACATTTTGCAATTATTCACAGATCCTATAAGTAGCTATATTAAAGAGAATAGGGGACAATGGATCACCTTGTGCTAGTCCTCTGTTGGTCCACCTTACTATTCTTGTGTCTCCGTATTCATCCTTAATTGCAAGGTGTCTCTCACTTAAAAATGTCCAGAGGTATTTGCATATTTTTGTACCCATACCCAATTCATCAAGAGTACTGACTACTTTGTTTATAGATACATTATTATATGCGTTTTGAATGTCTACGAAACAAGCTAGTGTAGGAATTCCCTTACTAAATCCGATTTGAATATGTGTTGTGAGGCGAACCAAACAATCTAGACAAGACTGACCTCTACGAAAACCACTTGTATAGGTAGATAGGATTTCATGTTTTTCAACATACCATTCAATTCTCCTGGCTATCACACAATGTAGTATTTTACACATACAAGAAATAAGGGAGATAGATCTGAGTTTAGCGTCCGCATTATGGTGATCGTTATTTTTGGGAATGGGAATAATATGTACATTTCACCATTGTGTTGGGACACTGCCGGTTTTAAATATAAGATTATAAATTATTAGTTTATTGATTATTAGTTTATTAATTGGTTTTTTATTTATGTATTATATTTTTTATTTGTTACTTATTTTTACATTGTTTCTATAAGTTGTTGTACACTTTTAGCCCGAAATCTTGTTCCTTTCGTTTCAGTCCATCCAAAGGTTGTCTGGTAGAAATTGCCCTGTGCAATAAGACCGCCTATTGTACACTTATTTTTGTTAATTATTATTCTTTAGTAAGTTAAGGTGTGCAATAAAGATGTATAATAATAATAATAATAATAATTATACAGATTAAGTAGATATGTTTTGACTACATGAGGAACATTATATAACATAGAGTAGGATATGCCGTCGTCACCTGGGGCCGAATCTTTCTTTTTCAAGCAATTTTGGAACTCAGATAAATTGAAGTCAGACTCGAGAAGTTCATTAGCTGAATAAAATTCAGGACTACAATTGATTGCTGAATCAGGTGCAAGCTCACATAAAAGTTCTACTATTTTATCCTGAGCCGCAAAAGTTCTGGTTTTATTGTACCCTTTCATCCATCTCATTTTATTCCAAACCTCCGAAACGGAGGTTTTTTCATTCAAACCATTACAAAAATTATGCCAGCTTTGATTTTTAGCCTTTTTGATAAGATGCTCTGCCTCGGTACATTTTTGTTCTAAAATCCTGATATTTTGTGGAGTAGGATTACGCCGAAAAGTTTTTAATGCCAACCTGCGTTGTGCTACCACCAAAGAAAGCGACTGATTCCAATATCGTTTTGGCTTAAAGCTATTGGTGGGATTGCTGCATACTTTCATGTAAGGGATACTCTTATCAGCGCTACAGTTAACCTTATTAATAAAAAAATAAAAAAGCCATATCTTTCTTGAATACTGTTTGAAAATGGTGGATTTGAAAATAATTTTATTAGATTCTCGCGAAAATCATGCCATTTCGATGCTTCAAAATTACGCCTTCTCGATACTCGCAAGTGATCTTCATAATTCATTGAAATTTTAATTAATAGATGGTCACTACCGAGATTCTCGTTACAGACCTGCCAGTTGAAATCTATTGCAATATCAGTTGACATAAATGTAATGTCGGGCGGGCTCTGTTGCAACCATTGTTCAGAAAAGCAAAATTATTTTCTATCACCGCATCAAAGATGAGTGATGGGCATTAAAATCACCCGCAATAATGGTATGCCCTGAAAACTTTGAAAATAAATTATTCCAATCAGCAAAGCACAAGTTTACGGAAGGTGGGCAATATATTGACATAATATGTTTTAAGTTATTGCAGTTGAGTAACTTAACATAAATAATTTCTATACCAGAATTAGGTAGATGAATTGGGCATGACATTGCTTGTATTGATTTATGCGTCAAAATCGCTACACCTCCATGAGTCCGGCCTATCCTTCCTAAAAATATTATACCCTTGAACCCTAAAAGGTTTCTCTGAGTCTAGCCAGGCTTCGCTAATTAAAGCAATGTGAATTTTTTCCCTGTTTAAAAATGAATCGAAAACCGAAAGTTTTGGCCTCAAGCTCTGCGCATTCCATTGACACAATCTGACTACAAACTTTTTTTTAAGTGTATTATCCATCGAAATAATTAAATAACCTTGACATTAACTCACCTTTAGTAAAGATATTAATTAAGAAGGACTTAAATTCTGCTAAAATTAGTTTGATGATTTCCGTACACTTTGTTTCAAAACTATTATTCGACCAAATTATTTTTTCAGATTTGTTTGCAAGCGATTTCCAGTCAAAATTTCTAGTGGTTTCTGTTACTGCTTCTTCTCCATTTTGGTTGACCTTTTTTTTTCCGATGGGAAAAATCATCCTATGACAACCCCCGCTCTTGGGCGGAGCGGGAGATAGTGTCAGACTCTTACTGACTAAAAAACCCATCCCGTTCCTTCAAGCCTTCATACCGGGACTCGAGCGCCCTTTCGGATAACCCTGGCCCCAGTAGGCTTCGATCCGGCTGGGCCCCTGCTGTTGCTGACAACTCCTTGAGGCGCGCGGGAACAGTGCGCGCCGTCGACGACTTGGGATTGGTCCAGACAGTTACCGCACGGCCGGACAGCGAGCTACCCATTGCTCACTGTCCGCAACTACTGTGGCCGGAAATCGGGATCAGTATCCCGGCGCCGGCGGCGGCGGCGATAACGCCGTTGCCTGATGCGTTCGGCCTCCTCCTTTGCGAGCATTACTGCTTCGCAGAAGGCGGCGACCGCCTGCCACTCCTCCTCGCTCCGGACCATGGCCTCAACCAAGGCCCGGAGCGAGAGGTCTCCGCCGCCGATCGCCCCTACGAGGGCACGGCGATGATCCGCCCAAGCGGAGCACACCTCGACTGTGTGCTCCACCGTGTCCTCCGGGCATTCCGCACAGTGGTGACACCCGGGTGTCACTTCCGCACGAATCCGGTGCAGGAACCTCCCGAACGAACCATGTCCGGTGAGGACCTGCGTCATGCGGAAGGTAAGGACGCCGTGAGGTCTTTCCAGCCACGCCTCAAAGAGGGGACTTACCGCCATGATTGTGGCGTGCCCAGCACTGGGTTGCGATAGTCATTGACGCTATTTCACCATGAGATCCCGCCGGAGCTCTGTTCGCCATGCCGTGACCTGTCGCGGCAGCGGACTTTCACCCCGGCGTTGCATCTCCACGCGCATATCGTGCATGTGTGCAAGGACTGTTGCCTCCAGATCCCACGGTGGTAGGCCAGCCAGAAGGCTCGCCGCTTCGCGGGAGACCGTACAGTATCCCCGCACCATCCTTTTTGCCATGACCCTCTGGCAGGCGTTCAGCATGGCCGCGGTTGCGTTTTCAGCGACGGCGCCCACAACGGCGCCCCGTAGAGGGCCATGGACCGAACGATCCCCGCGTAGAGCCTCCGGCAGGAGGCATCTGGACCCCCAAGTTTGGGCAGGAGCCGTTTGAGCGCGGCCCCAGCCCGGTTGAGTTTGGGAGCTAGACGTCGGAAATGCTCCACGAAATTCCACCGGCTGTCGAGGACGAGTCCCAGGTACTTCATCATCGACCCGACACCGATGTGAACTCCTCCTACCGTTAGTTGGGAACTCAATGGCGGCGCGTTCCGAGGGCGGCGACCGTGAAAACACATAGCCTCGGATTTGTGAAGCGCCACCTCGAGTCTCAACTCCTGGATCCTATCAACGACCATCGCAACCCCGCGTGTCGCTAGAGCGACCGCCGCCTGGTACGACTCTCCCTGCGCTAGAACCAGCGTGTCGTCTGCGTAGCAAACCACGCTGACCCCGTCAGGGAAGTCGCCGCGCAGCACGTTGTCGTACCCGATGTTCCACAAGGGTGGCCCTAGTACCGACCCCTGCGGAACACCGCACGATATCTCTCGACGTTTCCAGTCTCCCTGGTGACCGGGGTAGACAATGTACCTGTCCGACAGGTAAGCCTTGACCACTTGACAGAGGTATTCGGGCACCCGGTGGTACCGGAGTGCCCTCCGGATCGTACTCCAGGGCAGGGAATTGAAGGCATTGGCAATGTCCAAGGACACTGCCACGACACACCTGCCCCGGGAAACCGCATCCCCCGTCATGAGGGCTCGCACGCGCATCCTGCGAAAGCCGAACTGTCCGTCTGAAAGGTCCGGCCCCACCCGTGTTAGGCGCGCGACGAGGCGGTTTGCAATGACTCTCTCAAAGAGCTTGCCCACCTCGTCGAGCAGCACAATGGGCCGGTACGCGGACGGAGAGTCCTCAGGGCGCCCTGGCTTCGCTATGAGGACCAGTTTCCCCGTCTTCCAGTAAAGTGGGAACTGGCCCCTATCCATGCATGCGCTGAAGAGCCCTTTCAGTCGAGGCCCAAGAGCCTCCATGGCCAGGAGCCAGGCCTTCCCAGGCAAGCCGTCGGGTCCTGGAGCGGTGTTTTTGGCACTGAGCCTTCGCACCGCCACTCTCATCTCTACCTCGGTCACCTCTGGAGCATCGTCGTCGTCGTCGCTATTGCGGTCCGCGTCAGACACCGCTGGGCGGATGCGGTGGCTGCAGTGTCTAGCGTACCGGCGTCGCGCGTGACTGCATGCGTTGCGCAGTGCAGCGATCTCCGGCAACCACCAGCACACCTGGCGCTTAGCTCGCCCTGGACGGACTCGGGGCATTGCCGCGTCGCAGATTTGCGACATGGCCTCCCGGAACCACTCCGCCTCGACGTCTATGTCGACAGGCCTGTCCGGTGCTTGCACCTTGGCCTGCATCGTCGCGGCTTCCAGAAGGAGCTCCCGGTCCATCTGCTCAAGCGCCCACCGCGGACCGCAAGGGCTCTGTCGGACCGGCGCGGCCGAGGTTTCGGCAGAGACGTCCAACCGGATGTACCGGTGGTCTGAGTACGTCTCCACCTCCTCCATAACGCGCCAGTCGACGACACGCAGCGACAGAGCGGGGCTGGCGAACAAATGTCCACCACTGATTCACCCCGCATCCGCACCAACGTGGGGACAGAAACCCGGTGCAGGACGACCAGGCCCAGCTCCAAAGCCCAGTCCTCCACCATCTGACCCCGTGGGTTCGTGTACCGGGAACCCCAAGCCGTGTTCCAGGCGTTGAAGTCCCCGCAAACGACCACGGGGAGGGTACCAAACCCAGCGACAACGACATTTAGCTCCATAAGGGACACTTGGAGTTCGTCGAGAGATCTGTTCGGGGACAGGTAGACGCCTACCACTGCAATGTCCCCGAACCGTGCTGCCACGCAACCCCGTCCCCTCGCAACAGCCTCGAGGGGCGGGGGTACCGGCGGCGGCCGACGAGATTAACGTCACCGAGCCGTCTAGGTCCTGAACCCAGTCTCCACGGGGATGGACGTAGTACGGCTCGGAGACGACGGCGACATTTATCGACCACTGCGCTATGCTCTGGAGCAACAGATCCTGAGCGGGGGCGCAGTGGTTGATATTCGCCTGGAGGAGACGTAATGGTGTCGTTATTGACATTCCATTACAGTTTCCTCCTGAGCCGCCTGTGAGGGCACTGCCGCGGCGGGAGCGACGGCGACAGTGGCGGTAGCCAAGGTGGTGGCTGCGACGGTGAGGACGTCAGGGTGGATGGGCCTGACTTTGCCCTTGGCCTTGGCGGGGGGGTCGCAGGACCTACCCCCAGCCCGGTGGTCGGCCGGCTTACCTGCAGCCGCACATGCGTAGCAGTGCGGCTTTGCACGGCATTCGACGGCCTTATGCCCGGGCTGTCCGCACTGGTGGCAGCGGTCACTGCGGTCCTCTGCGGCGCAATAGGCCCCCACGTGGTGCCCCACGTGACAGCGGTAGCACCGCAGAGGTCTGGGCTCCAACATCTTTACCTGGGCCAAAACCCAGCCCACCAACAACCTTCGGCCCTCGGCCGTTATGGCCTTGGCCGCCGACACGAGACAGCTCACCATGACGGCTCGCATGCCCGTGCTGTCAGCGCGTATGGTGCCCGCCCGGATCTGATCTGTCGTGCACCCTAACGGAGTCGTCCAGACCCATGATGCGCATGTCTACGCTCTTGGTGGGTCTGGACACTCGGTCCTCCTCGGCGTCCAGGGACGCCCTGATCTTTACGGCCAGAGCGTCTGCGAGTTCCCCGCTATTTGCCCCAGGGACCTCCAAAATTCGGGCACCGGTAGCAGTGCGCCTCACCCGGAAGCCCTCTGAGGCTCCGAACTCACCGAGGTGGCCAAAAACCGCCTGCTTGGCTTTTGCCATGACTGCGTCGTAATTGACGCCCTTCTTTTCCGCAGCTGGCTGTAGTGTGATCACTACAGCTGCGGAAGTCGGGGCGCGAAGTCGAGCAGCCATGGCCCGCTTTTTGCGGTCTTGTCGCCGCCTGCGCTTCTTGGCCGCCCTTGCCGCCTTGCTCGCCTTCTTCTTGGCGCCGACGACTGTCCACTCGGCGCCAGCCGAAGGGTCTTCGGGCGGAGGAGGCGGCAGGCGCGACCTAGTCGCTGCCGCAGCGGGAGGCCCCGCCGGTTTGGTGGCAGTCGCCACCCTGCCCTTCGAGGGAGGGGCAGGCTTCCACTGCCGCTGCTGCTGCTTGGCCGCCGGGACCGGCCTCGCAGGCTCCGACGCCACGGCCACGCGCCCGGCTTGCCCCGAATGGCCTGCCTTGGGTGCCATAGTCGTCGTGGCCGCGGCGACCGCGGCATACGACGCCGTCTTCTTTTGGCCGGAGGCCACGAGAGGGGGGCGCAGGACGATGCCCTCCAGGACGGAGAGCTGGCGCTGGATGTGCCCCTGACACTGTTGCTGCTGCTGCCGCTCCCTAAAGGCAGCCAGCTCCTGCCACAGCAGAGACACCACCCCCTCACTATCCGCCTGGGGCGAGGGCTGGGATCGGCCCTGCTCCTGCCTGCTTCTCTCTTCGGGGCGAGAGCCCTGAAGAGCGGCCACGGCTGCCTTGAGCCGGCCAAACCTTCCGCTGAGGGTGCGCTCGTAGGGCTCGAAGACGAGCCCCAGCGCCTCCTCAATCGAGGTGTTGGCCAGCTCGATGGAGCGTTTTTTGGCCACCCTCTCCCTCTTATTCGCCACGCTTGTGATGGCGGCTGCCACGACCGCTCGGAACTTGACCAGTGCCTCAGCCATTCCTTCTGGCAACTCGCCAGGAAACTTCGGCACTGGAGCGTTGGCCTGGCGTACCTCACTGGCGGTCTCAGCGGGGAGCCCTCTTCCTTTGCCCGTTTTTCGGGCTACGCCCCGCCCCGAAGACGAGATTTTCCGGGCAGGTGCCGTCTCGTCGTCGGATACGAAGCGCATGAACACCCTCCACTTGTTGTTGGGGGCGGATACTTCCACCTCCATCAAATGGAAGGGCTCTTGCACCTCTTCCACTTCACTCTCCTTCCCGTCCGAGCCGAGTAAAGACGCGGCATCAGAGTCCGACGCCGCGTCTTCGCTCACCTCTCTGAGGCCGTACCTACGGCCGGCCTCTACCGGCGTCGCGAACGTGCTGGGAACTGGTCCCAGGGACTCCGCGCTGCCGAAATGTGAGCCACCCTGGCTCTCTGCGTCCATAGAGGACGGTATAGGGTCCGGAGACCCGAGGCTCCTTCTTCTCGAGTGCGCGTCGGACTCCGACCGCGCGTCACTTGAGTTTATTATTATTATTTAGAAGATAAGGGGCTATGCATCACCCATAGTGTAGGGGATGTAGTCACTGCGACCTAAAAGATCTATTGTGACTCGCCACCTTGTTAGAGTAACTCTTTTAGCCCGGAGGCTTCCAAGAAATTTAGAATACTCCTAGCTTTTAGAGTTTTAATCTCCTCCGGGCGAATAATGTGTCGGCCCAGATGGACACTGCGTTTGTGGACAAGGGGCCCGCATTCACACAAGAGGTGCTTAGGCGTCTCCCTCTCCTGATTGCAGTACCGGCAAACATCAGTGTCACTCAGTTTCATGTGAAATTGGTGCCTGTTTAGTTTGCAGTGGCCGGTTAAGGCGCGGGCTATCGCACAGATGTTCGTCCTGCTAAGCTCAAGAAGCTCGGCAGTTCGTTTTTGTGAGTAGCCTTCTATGAGAGATTTGGCGTGTAGCAGACCTGGTTGTACCAACCAGTTCTTTTTTGAATCGCCAAATAAGTTGCCCTTAAGGGTCTGCATGGCCTGGTTCTTTGAGATACCACAGAAGGGTTCTGGACCTATCTGATGACCTTGAGCCCCAGCCCGTGCAAGTTCATCGGCTTTTTCGTTGCCGTTGATTCCAGAATGACCTGGTACCTATCTCAGAATAACTTTATTCCTTTGCCCCAGGTCATTCAGTTTGTTAACGCAGTCTTTTACCAGTTTCGAATTTAAAGTATTCGAGTTCAAGGCGTTAAGAGCTGCCTGGCTATCTGAGTAAATCAGAATTAATTGATTTATGTAGTTTCGTTGACGGTTGGCCTCCACACATTCTATAATGGCGTATACCTCCGCTTGGAATATGGTAGCATGTTTACCCAGATTCAAGCTTTTGCTGAATTTCGGGCTAATGCCAAATATTCCACATCCTACATTCTCACCCATTTTGGACCCGTCTGTAAACCAGATCAGGCTTCCAGCCTTGCAAGTGATGAGGTTGTTTGACCAATCCTCTCTGCTCGGCAGTTCCACTGTGTAATTCCTTGTGAAATTACACTGTGGAAGCATGACGTCTGTTGTCATAGCTAGTTGATCGTGTTCAAGTACTGATTCGTGTAGCGATCTCAGTGCTTGAGAGCGCCAGTTTGCTTTGCCAGTGCTGTTTGTTCTGTACATGCTTGCCTTCGCCTCCTTCGCAATGAATAGATGAAGTGGCGGTAGGTTAAGCAGGGCATTTAGAGCAGCTCCTGGGGTTGTGGACATGGCCCCTGTTGATATGAGGCATGCAAGTCTCTGCAAACCATTAAGTTTGTTAATGACTGTCACTTGAGTTGTTTTCCTCCACCATACTACGCAGGCATACGTTATTATCGGCCTGACTATGGCGGTGTACAACCACAGGGCGATTTAAGCCCCATTTCTTCCCTGCTAAGCGACAGCATATTCCTAAAGCTATTTTAGCCTTTTGGATCACATTGTTAATGTGAGTGTTCCAGGTCAGTCTCTGGTCGATAGTTACGCCCAGGTACTTGACTTCGCTGGAGAATGGTATGAGAGTCCCCTTTACAGTGGGCGTTACAAGTTTGTCCAACTTACGCTTCCTAGTAAAGGGGACTATTGTTGTTTTACTCGGGTTAACCGATAAATTGTTTTCTGTGCACCATGTGTTAATAATGTTCAGAGATCTCTGTAGTATAGATGATACCGTGCTGTGACAGGGGCCGACAACACAAGCCACCACATCGTCAGCATAGCTATGTACATCTAAGTCTCTTGTAGAGGCTTCAACCAGCAATTGGTCAACAACGAGTAGCCATAGAAGTGGCGATAAAACGCCTCCTTGCGGGCACCCTTTAGTTGTTTTGAAGCTCTTTGTAGTTCCGTGTAAGGTAACACTGATAGTTCTGTTGAGGAGCATGAATTCGATCCAACGAGTAGTTGTTTCGTCAATCCCTTTCGCCTTCATTCCCTTGGAAAGGGCGTCTATGGTGACGTTGTCGAAAGCTCCTTCAATATCAAGGAAAGCACATAGGGCTATCTGTTTATCTTCCAAAGCCCTTTCGATCCTGTCTGTTAGTTCTAACAGAGCAGTTTCTGTAGATTTTCCTTTTTGGTAAGCGTGTTGCTTCGGATGCAGAGGGTTATCCCTTAATGGTCCATCCCTGATGCATTCGTCAATAACCTTTTCCATACTCTTGAGTAGGAAGGAGGTAAGGCTTATTGGTCTGAAGGACTTTGGTTGAGAGTAGTCCTTCTTACCGGCCTTTGGGATAAAACAGACTTTAACCATAGTCCATTTCTCTGGTATATATCCCCAGGCAAAGCTTGCTCTGAAGATTTTGATTAAAATAGGGATGAGAATAGTCTTCCCTTGCTGCAGAAGAGCTGGGAAGACATCGTCATCCCCTGCAGATTTAATTGGCTTGAATGAGTCTATAGCCCATTCTACCTTGTTCGGTCTAAAATACCTCGCCGCTCTTCTCCAGTCTTCATTTGAAGGCCTGGTGAGGCGGATATGAGGAGTATTTTGTACGATGTTATCTGGTGCCATCACCGAGCCAGGGAAGTGTGTAGACGCCAGAAGTTTCAGGGTTTCTTCCGCTGATGCAGTGAAGGCACCGTCTGGTTTCTTTAAGAATCCCAGTTGATTTGTAGGCGATTTGGATAAGACTTTGTGGATTCTGGCTCCTTGAGGGACTTTAGTAATCTCCTCGCAGAACTTCCTCCATGACAGTCTTTTCGCCTTTCGGATTTCTTTATTATAGGTAGTTAAAGCTTTCCGATACCGATCCCAGTCGTCAGTCGATTTAGCCTTATTAAACAACCTACGTGATTCTTCCCTTAAAACATCGAGCTTTTTGTTCCACCACGTCACTTTTCTATCCCTCACAGTTCTTAGAGGGCAGCTCTCTTCGTAAGAGGCTGTAATGGCTTCCGTAACTTGAGCAACAGCATAATCCAATGTTTCAGGGGAGCGTATGGTTTTAGGGAAGTCTTGGAGTCTATCCTGGAGCTTTATTCTGTACAAGTCCCAGTCCGTGGCTTTTGCATCCCTAAAAGTGATGGTTTCGCAAATGTTGGATGTATTCAGTGCGAATTTAATTAGTCGATGATCAGACATAGATGGTTCATCACTGACATGCCAATTGGTTATCAGCCTGGCAGTGTGAATAGTAGCGAGAGTTACATCAAGAACTTCCTTCCTCGATCTAGTTACAAAGGTCGGTTTACATCCCTCATTAACTATTTGGAGGCGGTTAGTTAGTACAAAATCATGAAGCAACTCACCTCTGTCGTTGATGTCAGTGCTGCCCCAGTTGGTATGGTGGGCGTTGGCGTCACACCCAATGAGAAGCTCGGCATTGTTGGCATAGGCGTACTCGACTACCTTTGCAAGCTCCTCGGATGGGTCGGTATTCGTCCCGTCCAGGTATGCCGAGCACACGATGAGGCGTCCATTTCCGCTCTTGACATTAACATAAGCTGCAATCAGGTCATCGCTGCACAGGCCTGGTATGCATAAGAAATCAATATTATTATTGAAAAGTATACACGCTCTTGGTTTGACTCCTCCGATATGGTGTACGACCTTACCTGCAGAGCCCAGTCCAGACACCGTGTTAGTATTAGCCAGCCACGGTTCCTGAATAAGAGCAATGTGAAGGTTCTTCTGTGTGAAGTGTTTTTCCAGAACAGCCGTGGCTGCTCTGGCATGGTGCAGGTCGATCTGCACCACTTGTGTGTTTGTGTGTGTCTGTGTTATGGTGTGTTTGTGTTGTGTTAGTGTTGTGTGTTTGTGTCGGTGGGTGGGTTAAGTGGCGTTATTCGACCCGCTTGGCTTCGGGGCTGTAGGGCAGCCCCGAGGTTTGGCCGGTCGGCTCTCCACTCCCGATCGATTGGGACGTGTAGCCCTTTTCGTCGGTGGTGCTCCGAGGGGGCGGTTCCTGACGCCCTGGCCTCCAGGTTTCGGCTTGGCGTTTTGCCGCTTTGCCGTTTTACCAGAGACCTGGACGCTCGGCCCCGCCCTAGGAGCGTGTTGAGCAGGTGGCAGAATCCCTGCGCTAGATTGGCTAGTTCCTGCCACCTGCTCAGCCCTCGCCAGCGTATTATCGCCGCGAATGCGAATCCAGACTTTGCGAAAGCCTAGTTGCGGCCTGCAGTCTAGCTTGCGCAAGGCTTCTACAGAGGCATCATCGATAGAGAGGGCGGTCGTGATTCCGTCCCTTTCTTTCTTGACGCTCAGCACCTTCCACAAGCCAGTCTGCAGGTCGTTTTGTTTTTCCAGGAGATTGAGGGCATCTCTTGGAGTTTTCAGGACATCTTCTGTCTTGAAGTGGAGGATCCCAACCTTAGCTTTTGGCAAGTCCTTCTCGTTAATGAACGAGAGTTCCGCCTCTGGCCACGGCTTTAGTGTCCCCACTTTTTCTTCAAGCCATTTCAGGCTGTATTCGTTTTTAATTACGACTTGCAGCCATCCCGGCTTGAAAGTGCAGCCCTCAATTCGAATTTTGAATTCGGGGGCTTTGGGCATAGGGGCGTTAAGAATCGCCCTCAATATGTCCTTGTAAAGGAGCCCCAATTGCGCGTCCGACATGGGCTCCTTGTTACGGATTCCCACCCGGATGTTAGTTAGGGCATCCTTAAAAGACATAGCGCTTGTCTCAGGCGGTGGTCCGACCTGAGTTGCGGACGGCTCATCAGGGATCATTGGAATTGACCCTGACTTTTCGTCCACACGCGTAGTCTTTTTGACATGATCCTTTGGCGACTCGTCCTCGGATCGGGATCGTTTTACCGGCCTCTTCCCCGAGGACATATCGGCCATTAGACCAGTCGAAGGAGTATGCGCACTTGCCAACCGCTCCGTAACCAGCTTGTAGGCCTCAATGGGGTCCATACCGCCAGCCTTGAGGCGCCGCAGGCGCTTACGCGCTGCTCCTGTCAACCGTCGTTTCCTGGGACTGAGGTCAGTTCCCGACGGCACTTCCGAGTCCATCTCAGTAGGCCTCGTGCCATCGTTTGCCGACTCCAGCTCAGGAGGGTTGAGGTCACTTGAGTTGGGGTTTTTTTAATAAATTTTTCATTTTTGGTCCCACGAGTACAAACTTTATTTACCTGCTCAAAGTGCTTCGCACTAGAGACTAATTTAGCCACCCATTAGTCAAGCTAACAACCTCCCTTACGGTGCGCCGCCGCTTGGAGGTTTGGGGTAATTTTTTATAGAGGTTGTCTTCCTCGCGGCCCGGGCGGTTAAGCCAAGACCCTCGTTCCCATCTACAGTCAGAAACATGACCTTGGACAATCTCTGGGGCTACGAGACTAACGGTGGCAGAAGGAGGAGCAAGCCTTCCTCCTGCCTGCCCGGCGGCAGCGTGAGTGCACACCGAGCCCGCTCTTACTTCGCCACTGTGCCCTCTGCTATAGCAGAGGGACACGCGTTGAAGCGTTCCGACAGACAGAACATTCGCAGACGGCCATCGAGGCCCCTTAGGCAGCAATACCCAAGGGGGTCGTTGGCCGCCTCCCAGGGTGCACCGTCCTGCAGACTGGCCTTCGCTCTGGACGTATCCGCAATGGAACTACAGCCTGCGGGCACTCGTGGAGGTTTTCTGTCGTGGCACCCACTTTTGGTTGACCTCCATAGGCATATCTCATCATTTCTAAAAGTATAAATAATCTAAGCAAAAGAAATTGTGAAAAGTGGATTAATAATAAGATAGTGAAAAGTTGCACCAAAAGAGACAAATTATTCATCAAATGGAAAAATGACCCAAATAATAAAACACTTAAGTTACTATACAATAAAACGAGAAATAAAGTAAATAAATTAATATTTAACACTAAAAGTAATTATTACAGAGATGAAATAGCAGGAAACAAAAAGAATCCAAAAAAATTGTGGGAAATATTAAATAAACTCACCGGGAAAATAGTCAAGTCTGTAGATGAGGTGATAACGAATGCTTTTTTAAACGATTCAAACAGTGTATTGAGAATCGCTAATGACTTTGCAAAGGAATTCGAAACTAGTGTATCGGATATTGTGCCTAGGTGTGACAGACCCTTGTTGGAGGAAAGTAGCTTTAGAAATCACAAGATAAATCAATATATTTCAAAAAAGCTACAGCAAATAAAATTTTTAAAATCATTAATAATCTGAATACTAATAAATCAACTGGATATGACACAATAAGAATTATGGACATTAAAATACATATATAGGAGATAAAATTGTGCATGCTATAGTGAAGTTAATTAATGCAAGTATTCAACAGGGTAAATATCCATCAGAGTTAAAAACAGGTATTGTTAGGCCTATTCATAAAAAAGGTAAATTCAACGACTTTGCTAATTATAGACCCATAACAATATTGCCTGCCATAAATAAAATAATCGAAAAATTTATATGTGACCAAATACACACCTTTTATAGAGCCAATGACATAATTTCCAAAGCCCAATATGGCTTCCAGAGTAAGAAATCTACAGCTCAGCTACTTTCTAATTTTACTGATGAAGTTAACAACCACTTAAATGAAAAAAAGCATGTTATACTTATATTTTTAGATTTTAGCAAGGCTTTTGACACACTTGGACACAATATACTAATAAAAACACTCGAAAACTCGGGTATAAGAGGGAAGCTACTAGACTGGTGTAAAGAATATCTTCGTAGACAGAGTTATCATGTTAAAATTGGGCCCAGCCTGAGCAGACCTGTATACGTGACAAAAGGCACAGCGCAGGAATCAGTGTCTGGTCCGCTCCACTATTTAGCATACGTGAATGACCTAGAAAATATTATAACACAGTGTTCCCTCTATCAGTATGCTGATGACACATGTATACTCTCTGCAAATGAGAACCTAAATAAGGCCGCCGAATGCTTGCAAAAAGATTTTACGTTTATGACTAAATGGGCACATGACATGGGACTTGTTCTGAATCCACAAAAAACTAAAGTAATACACGTGCACTCAAGTCATATAAATACCTCTCAACCATTTCAAATCATAGCCCATAGTCATGATTGCCTGCATAAAAACTTATCAGACTGCAACTGTGCAACGATAGAGCAAGTCCCATATCATACCTATCTGGGAGTAATCATTGACGACCGATTTAACTGGAGCTACCAGGTGGAATCAGTATGCGGTAAGTTACGCGCCATACTCGCCAAATTTTCTATTGTAAAACGCAATATACCATACAGAACCCTTATTCATATTGTTACGCCATTAAACGTGAACACGCCATATCTCCGAGAAAATAACGAGTTGCACGTAGTAATTAAAACGCATTGCTGTTCGAAAGGTCTAGAATGGTTGGACGTAGCCAGGCTTAGAAAAATCTCGAAACATCCACAAAGTAGATACCACTAGTAGTTAAATATAATCGCTTTTGACGTAATTCGGAACTAGGGGCTAGCATGCAACTGTCAAAAAAAGAGAAAGTGAAAAACAAAACAAAAGGTGGATTCTCGCCACGGGTGTCTCGGATAGCACGTGTGTTTTGAGAATTTTGACCGCTTTTGAGTGATTGTTGTGACTTTTGTGTAGTGTTTTTACATAATTGTGTTGTCCTTGTGTTTGTAAACAGGTTTGTATTGTGTTTGTCTTAAGTAGTTAGTACAAGTCTGTACTAACTTACTTATATTAGAAGCTCCCAAGATGGATAAAAATAAACCCCCAGACCCTGACCCTCCCGACATCCCAGCTTCCCCAAACCTTTTATCCCAGAACCCACTTTCTCAATTTGCCGACGTTGTATGTAACATATCGGAAATGGATGTGAGCCTAAGCTCACGTAAACGCGCCAGTGATATACAAACGCCTGCTCCCACTCCACCAATTAAACAACCCAAGAGCCAAATCGGCCGGATAAAGTATTCAGCTTTGGACAAGGGTCCCTATGTTGTTCATGTCTCTAGAATCGAGGCTTCACCAAGCACAGGCACCACACTACACCCTGTTAATTTTGGTAAATTTTTAATATCAAACAACATAGCGAATATCCTTCGAGATGGTGTTAAAAGAGTAGGCCGAAACCGCGTATCAGTAGAGTTTACCTCCCCCCAGGACGCAAATGCGTTTTTAGTCAATAATCTTCTTCCGAAATCCAGCTATACCGCCTCAATTCCCACTTTTAATATTACAAGGATGGGTGTGATTACAGGTGTACCTACTGATATATCGGAAGAAGAAGCCCTAACCTTTCTGTCGGTGCCCTCTGGATGTGGGAAAATCCTCAAAGTCCGCCGTATAAACAGAAAAGTACAAACAGACGGTGTGAATGAGTGGAAACCAACTGAAACCTGTGTCATTACCTTTGATGGCCAAGTGCTACCACAACGGGTCTTTTGCTGTTACACATCCCTTCCCGTAGAACAGTATATTTACCCTACTATACAATGCTGTAAGTGTTGTAGATTTGGACATGTGGCTAACTTGTGCAGATCGAAACCACGCTGCAGTAAATGTGGCCATGATCACCCCGGTGATGGTTGCAACATTACTGAAAGCGAGGCTTTTTGTGTGCTCTGCTCGGGGAATCACTTCGCCAACAGCAGGTCATGCCCTGAGCATGGTAGACAGAAGGCCATCAAAACGGTTATGGCTGAAAAGTCCATCCCTTATGTTGAGGCCAGCAAGCTGATTCCTATTCCTTCCCGTAATTACGCCAATGCAGCCAAAACACAGTCGTACCGAAAAACCGTTACGCTAAAGCCCAAGACCCACGCCCCTCTTTCCCCATCCTTTGACAAATCTGCTCACCACCAAATTGTTCGCTCCCCCCAACCCTCACAACTTAATGGCTGTGCTCTCAATTCCGATAATATTACTCAACACACCAACACTGTTTCAATTATAGAACTTCTCATCAAACTTCTTCCTTCTATCATCTCTACTCATTCTTCTAACTCACAATTACCGTCCAACGTTGCCGATAAACTTATTAAAACTCTTTTAGATATTAAAAATGGCGTCCAGCCAAACATTCGTACAGTGGAATGTGAGGAGCGTGTGGCATAAAAAGCACGACCTCATATTCCTCCTTAATAAATTTAAACCTTTAGCTTGCTCAATAGCTGAGACTTGGCTCACCCCAAGTCTTAGCTTCCGTATCCCACACTATAACATTCTCCGTTGTGACAGATCTGACGGCTATGGAGGGTCGGCTCTTCTTGTTAACAATCGGGTCCCACTCTCACCCTTAACTTTGCCTTCTCTCACGGGTGACATGAGCATTGTATCTGGTAGGATGGAAGGTATTACTGTATTCTCGGTATATATTGCTCACCCTACTCATAACTTTCTAGGAATTCTAAATAACATTCTCTCCAATGTTCAGGGTCCCATACTTGTCATGGGCGACTTTAACTGTCACCATTACAGGTGGGGGTCTGAGCGTTGTGATACATTCGGTATAGTCTTGGTTGAAATTTTGGATGACCTGAACCTGTGCATATTAAATAATGGTTGCCCAACACGTAGGTCGCCTCCCGGTCAACAGAGGAGCTGTGTCGATTTAACGTTTTGCTCTGCTGAATTAGCTTCTTCAACCCAGTGGGAATGCACATCCTTGTCGCATGGTAGTGATCATTACCCCATTGTTATTTCTTTGACTAACAAGACCTATTTAGAAAAAACTTCTCCTCCACTTCTGAAGTACAATTTATCTAAACCAGATTGGTCTAAATTTTCTTCATTACTGGATCAGAAAATTGATACTCTTCCAAATTTAAATTCAAGTTTATCCATCCCTTCTGATCACCACCATGCCAAGAGCTGCTATGAAGGCTTCGTTGAAGCTATTACCTCTAGTGCAGACGCTTGTTTCCCTCTAAAAAACAGTGCTAGAAACAAAATCCCCTCACCTCCGTGGTAGGACCAGGAATGCACTTCTGCGATCAAGTCGAGAAACATGGCTGAGATGCAATATAATAAGGATATGACCAACCAGAATTTGTTGGCCTATTTGCAAATCAACGCACAATCGAAACGTCTCCTCCGCACGAAGAAACGTGCAGGTTGGGTTAAGTTCTGCACTTCACTTTCCCCCTCCACCCCAATCTCAGTTGTATGGAAGACCATCAACAGATTTAGACGTGGTTGCTCTCCATCAACGACTTCGCCAATCACTAGGGAAACAGCTGAACTTTTCTTTGACAAAATAGCTCCATCTTATGTCCCACTTCCTTCCGAATGTTTACCAGCTAATTCTCCTTCAAATTCAACAACAAATGATCCTCATGATGAACCATTTACTTTGAAGGAGTTGAACTTGGTGCTTGGACATGTCCGGGACTCGGCTCCCGGCATTGACGGAGTACCATATTCCTTCATAACTCATTCTGGGAATAAAGCCAAACAATACTTTTTGGACATTATCAGTTTTTGTTACTCTCGTGGTTGGGTCCCCGATTAATGGAAACTTCAAATTGTTATCCCCCTATTGAAACCCGGCAAACATGTGGATGATCCGAACGGCCTTAGACCTATTGCTTTGTCCTCAGTCTTAACCAAACTGATGGAACATCTCATCAAAAATCGTCTGGAGTGGATAGTCGAATCGCGGGGTTTACTTCCGAACTATCAATTTGGCTTCAGAAAAGGGCTCAGCACAATGGACAGTGTGGGGATCCTAGTTACGGATATCCGCTTAGCGTTGTCTAAAAACGAGTCCGTGGTTGCTGCCTTCTTAGACATCTCCTCCGCATACGACAACGTTCTCCTTCCCGTTCTCAGGCAGAAACTGCACCAGCTGAGCATTCCGGTGAAGATGATCGAATGCATATGTGGATTGCTTTGTTGTCGCTCATTGGTTCTGAGAGTCCCGGGCGAGGATTTTAACAAAAGGCAGACCTGGAGAGGACTCCCTCAGGGCTTTGTCCTCAGTCCCCTACTGTACAACCTGTATACAATCGAAATCGGCTCCTGCCTAAATAATAATTGTCACATCCTACAGTACGCTGATGACATAGTCCTTTATGTGTCAGACTCCTCCATCGCTGACGCTGCATCATCTTTATGCCTCTCTCTGGACTCTTTGAATCATTGGCTGTTAAACCACGGTCTATCGTTATCTGCACCAAAAAGTTCGGCAGTAATCTTTTCCCGCAAAAGAACAATCCCTCCCGTCACAGTGGCTATTTCAGGAAATAATATTCCGTTGTCAAATAAGGCGAAATTTTTAGGCGTTATTGTAGACTCAAAATTAACAGGTAAGTATCATATTAATTTCTTAATACAAAAATGCGAACGCGTTATCTCCATTTTAAAAGTCTTAACGGGCGTGTGGTGGGGAGCCCACCCGTACACCATGAAATTAGTTTATAATGCTTTAGTCCGTAGTATACTAGATTATGGTATGTTCCATCTAATTCCATGTAACAGAGGCGCATTGGCCGGAATGGATAGGCTCCAGTCTAAGATCATCTCCGGATGTATGAAATCCACTCCTGTCAACGCTTTGCAGGTCGAGTGCGCTGAACCTCCTCTAGCTCTGAGGCGACATTATTTAGCTTCTCGTTTTCTGTCTAGGGTAATGTGTAGATCCTCACATCCTCTCAATGCAAAATTGAATGAGCTGGATATCATATGCCGAAATTCAAATTACTGGAAACATAAAGAAATTCCCCTAATTTTAAAATATTTTCGTACAACACAAAATTTAGAATGCGCAATCGTCCAGTACCCCAAATTACCCCTTTTTAATTTTGAATATGAAGCTCTATGTTTCACTCCAAAAATTGTATTTAATATCGGTATATCCAAAAATTCCCCCTCAGCGAATTCGACTTTCAATGCGGTGGTAGACGAGCGTTGGAACGGGTTTCAAATGTTTTTCACCGATGCTTCCAAATTCAATGATTCCAGTCATACTGGAGCGGCGGTATATTACCAAAGCTCCAGTATCATCCTTCAATTTAAATGTCCCAAAGAGTCCTCTGTGTTCACAGGCGAATGTGTGGCTTTATTAGAAGCTTGTCTTTTTATAGAGTCACACTATAATATCGACAAAGCTGTAATCTTCACAGACTCTCTTAGCTGTCTACAAGCCTTAGTCCAGAATCCCTTCAAAAGTAGATTGCACAGCGCGATTCTCTTAAAAATTAAAAAATCTTTATTGTCATGTACCAACAGTCAAAGAGACGTTCAGTTAGTTTGGATACCCAGTCATTGTGGCATCAAGGGCAATGAATGTGCTGATGCCCTGGCCAAAGATGCTTGTTCATCAACAACAGCTGATCTCTCACACTATTTTATCCAGGGGTATGACTTGCTGAACCTGCCAAAAGCAAGTCTTCAATGTGCATGGCAGGAACAGTGGAATACCACTGGCAAAAAGAAAGGTAAATTTTACTTTGCAGTACAGCCAACCATAAAACCAAAACCTTGGTTCTTCACCTACAAGAAAATGTCCAAATGTGTGATCTCTGTCCTTTGTAGAATACGCTTAGGTTTCTGTTGCACACCCGTTTTTTTGGAAAAAATCCGTGTTCGCGACTCCTCTCTATGCGAGTGCGGCTTGGAGGAAGGCACACTGGAGCACATATTTTTTGAATGCTCAAACAACGTTCCACCTCTAGACCTATACAGCCGCCTCCCTAAATTTAAAATTCCTCTTCCAATCAATGTCTCCGTCCTCTTAACATATCCCTCTCCAGAACTTCTTGTGGCGATGATGATTTTCATCCGCCACAATAATATAAAATTATGAGTCATAGCTCCAAGTATTCTGTCTGTATAGTTGTGGTTTACGTATATGTTTAATGTTTTAACAAGTATAATATTTATGTATTTTTATTTTTTGTTTGTTTCAGTCCAATACTAACCCATCGAGTTCAACTGTATCAATCGAAGAATTTTGGTCTACAGTTACCGTCCATTTCCATTTTCTGAAATAATATACACGCTTGCTTTTCCAATTCACTTTAGACATTGGCGGAACAGTCGACATCGGCTCTACTTGCCATTAACAAAAAATAGAATAGAATAGAAAACAAAAGGTGTGTAGGTAAATACATATTATTACATAAATGTCCATTTTAAAAGTGATTCGGGTGTATCTAAAATGATACTGTGTTTAATTGTGAAGTGAAAATGATTTGTTGAGTTGGAAACAAGAACAAGACGCTATGCACGACCGACAAAATCGCTGCAAATACAAGCCATTCACAGCCTAGGTAAATTACGTGGTTGTTTCCTTTTGGATATGCAGTAAATGGTGTTTATATTTGTAACTAAAAGTACCAACCGTCTTTATAGCTCGAAAAGGCGGTGGCAAGTCATTCCAGATTCTGCTAGCAGCGAATTTGAAACTCCCACGGAATGCAACAGTTTTATGTGACAAAGTCAACAAAAGGTACGAAGATGCTCTGGTGTTAATTTTGTTTATATCTCGCGACCAAGTGAGTTTATTATATAGATAGGCCGGTTTTTATATAGATAGGCCGGTTTTTTAGTAAGTATCGTGCCAAAAAGTAAGGTAGCGAGATGAAGCTTTCTGCGATCTGACATTCTCATTAGGTTACCTTTAGTTAAAAATGGTGTTATGTGTGACCTCGGAGGGACATTGAAACAAAACCTAGCACATGCATTTTGTACTCGCTGGATCAACCTTTCGCCTCTGCCAAGAATACACGCCCCATACACAGTGTCAGCGTAGTTCAGCTTGGATAAAACAAGTGACTCACAGAGCATGATACGCATATCCACACTTAGCTTAACTTGGTGAGCATACCAATATTTAAAAATATTGATAAGCTCACCCGGCACACCTGTACACTTAAATTTGTGCCAGAGAATATCATACATAACCAGGTCAAAAGCCTTGGAGAGATCAAGAAAGGCTGCATAAACAGGCTTGCTCCTGTCTGTGTAATACCTGACAATCTGCTTGAAAGACATAACTGCGCATTCTGTCGAAAGTTCTGGTCTGAAACCGAACTGTGCGTCGTTTAAATTTAAGTGTTTCTTAAGTTGTCTCTCAAGCAGCCCATCAAGCACCTTAGCTGTGGTTGTAGCCAATGATATCGGGCGGTAGTTGCACTTATTAGAATTATCTCCAGTCTTGTTTTTAATTATAGGCACTACCACCGTCTTCATCAGCTCATTTGGCAGGTAGGAGTGCCTAATGCAGAGCGTAAATAATAGTCCCAGGAGCTTCGGGAGATGAGGCCCCGCATGCTGAAAATGTTCGATGCTGAGGCCGTCGTGCCCGGGCGACTTCTCTCGAGTCATGTCTTTTATTATTAGAGCAACTTGTTTTGCTGTGACACGCTCAGGCACCGCTGACACGACGACCTCCACATCTCTTGTCGGCTCACCTTTAAGCGGAGACTCCACTTGAAAGTGACATCGGAACATATTTGCTATGTCTCTCGGTTCACAGATGCCGTTGACACTCACAGGGACACTAGGTTTCGGGTTTAACTTTTTTGTTTGTTGCCAAAATCCTTTAAAATCTTTGTTTTTATGTTTAGCAGCTAAAATATTCATTTTTATTAATTCTTGGTTATTTTGACAATAGTGTAATTTGCTTTTGAATTTTTTCCTAGACTCGTACATTTACCATAACATTACGTTATAAAATTTACCACTGTTAGGTCGACCATAATATATTATGGTTAAAAACTTCTGCCTAGCCTCCCTGTGAGCGTCACGAACATACTTGTTCCATCCGACAATATGACGGCCGCGGTGCCGTCCGCCACTACCTTCACGACTAGTGTTGCCAGATCCGATTGGAGTAAAATCGGGACAGATGGTAAAACAAATCGGGATTTAGGATTTGAAATCGGGACAAATAAAAAAACTTTTTTTTGAGGTGTATAGTCATTCAATGACTTTTCTCGCTCCAGGGTGGGACTATTGTGATGAATCAAACACTTCAGGACAAATTGTATAAATATTTTATTCACTTTGATCAACACAATTTCATACTTATTGTTCTATTAACAATCATTTACAAATACACAGATTAGTCGGACATGTTTTCTGTTCAACAACTCAAAGCAGACTGCCTCTGTCTAACATGACAGTTACAAACTCGATTTCCCTACCATAAACTTTCACAAACACTCGGTCGATTAACCGACCGATCAGAGCAAAGTAAACAGTACGTAACATCAATTGACTAACTAATATACATTAGGGTTTATCTAATAATTAACTGCAAGTAAATATTTCATTTTAACAATTATGATATATTTATATAAAACAAATGCATACTGTCTAATATTATAAATTATTACTTAATGTCTACAACGAATATCTAAAGTTCATGTAACTACTAGCGCCATCTATCGCTTATCATTGGAAGTTGAACGATTTATGAATATTTTCTTTAAAAATCATTACATTCGGCCATCCGACATCGTGCGATCTCCTGACGCACGATTACAATTAAAATGATAGGATATTTTCATTAAAATTATGAAACTTAATTCCAGTTCGACCAGGAACTGAGTCTTACATTCAAAATCATTACATTCGGGTTAGTCTTGATTATTTGCTTTATCGTCACGTCATATGTTTATAACATTCATCACACAAAGAATAGTGTATATATATATTTTTTTTTTTTTTTGTCAAAGGCTTTTCTATATATCCGAGATCATATAAGGTCGGAGGAAGGTATGTATTATGAATGTTATTCCTCAGTTTGCCAAAACCGCTAATTCCAGTAATTTTATACTTGAAACTTTTTGTTTTTTTTTTTTTTGTTTTCAATGGATCTATGGATTTTAAAATGAGGCAAATTCAATTTTACCCTCATAATTGCAGTCAGATCTACTAATCTTTATTAAACCACCTATGCTGTAGGTAGTAGGGATTTTACTGGTAACGAAAGTATCTTTTTGCTAGTCTAACCCAAATATTGGTGCTCACCTCATATCTTAAACTTTTTAACGTATTTTACTTCGTAATGTTTATCATTTAAAGTATCTCTGATCCTAGTAGTTTTGTGGCAGTCTCATATGTTTCATTGGTGTTCGTCATAGTCAGTAATCATTTTATTTTGCTAGGGGATTTAAAATAGTGTTTATACATTTTAGCAAAACCGCGGTCAATCTAAGACAAGATATAGCGTTAAGAACAAGGTCAACACCATGACTATCGCAAAAGCTCTTGATAGTGGGTAAAGTATATAAAAGAAATCCATGATTGCACTATTATTCAAGATATTAAACTACTGTCTGAACTACTGTTAAACTCTCTACTGATATTAATGTATAATTGATCAGCTTTTTGTTCGAAAGTATAGTCTTCATTATTTACGCACACTCAACTCATTTCATGTCACTAAGTTTTTTATCGGGTTCAGCCATAAGAATTTGAAATCTAGATCCGATTCATTAAAACCCAAGCAAATGCTGGCGTTTATTCTCTCATTGTCTTTCTATTGTGTCCCTAGTCACAGTATTCGAAAAGTTGATATTTATATTGTTGATAATCAATTCTCGTCTCAATACTATAAACAGAAACAGAGGATTCGTCTTAATTTCTGTAGAAAACATGGTATTACGGCTTAAGGTATCGACATACGCGTCCTAGATCTTACACTCTCAATGGTTAAACGAAACTCACTAATATGTAGCCACCATGTTGCAATATGTTGTGTGGCGTCTCGTTTAGTCAGAGTTCATTACATTCATTATTTGAAAGCATAATATAAAATAGAAATTTAAGCATTTAGAATAAAAGTGATTCTTCAGCTAGAGGGTCTAAGGGCTTTGTACTAATATATCTCCTAAATCTAAGGTCCCAGCACATGTGCGCGATTTCGTATCAAGTAAAGGTTCTAATAATGAAGTTCGGATCGCACTGTTTGTCAAACTTTATTTTAATTTGAAACCCTGAAATTGATCCTCTACTCTAGTGTATGGATTTTCAATCTATCTTCCCTTAACCGAATAAATTACGATGTAATATTTAGCTCTATTTAAATCATTCATTGTTTCATAATCATCTTAGGAACCGGCTTCGATTTCAGTCTTGACGACGAGAACTAGTTATGGTCATGTAATAGTAATATTTTTATCCTACTTGTAAAATAAATATCACTGTGTTCTCTATCTATGGAATCAGTCTCTGCTACAGTATGCACACGTCACAGGAATTGAAGACGTGTAATAAATTCATTTGCTCGTCTAAAATTTAATGCTTTGACTCAATTCACCGTGTGTTTAAAATTCTATCTACAGCTCTTTTACTTATATGCATCCGTTTATAAGCATTAATTTCTCGTAATCATATTCACATAAGTTATACCTTAAGTATTACCAGCTAACATTTTTGCTTGAAACTGACCATAATTCTGCTCATTAGAAAAAATCATTTTAGTTTGGTTTACACTTCGTCACTAAATACTAACTTACAAAACTTGGCAAGGTTTCGTAAATTTTCTATTTTCTCTTGGTAACACTAACAAATTTTTGAGCCAAAATCTAAAGTCAATCGAATGATTCAATACACGAGCCTGTCACCATCAGTAAGAAATTTGGGTGAGTATGATACTGGTCTAAAATACTTGGCACACTTGGCTAAAAAAATAAATAAATCTCGAGCTCACTTAGCTTCAATTTAGGCACACATAACCTCTTGTCTGAAGTAACACTAGCACACATGGGAAAAAGAATAAAAAATATCTCGAGCTTACTTAGCTTCAATTTAGGCACACATAACCTCTTGTCCAAAATCACACTAGTACACTGGTGAACAGGTCATAGTTCACCCCCTAACATAATCTGATGAACATACATAGTCCACCCTTAACATAATCCGATGAACGTACATAGTCCATCCCCTAACATGATCCGATGAACATACATGGTCCATCCCCTAACATGATCCGATGAACATACATAGTTCACCCGCTAACATAATCCGATGAACATACATAGTTCACCCGCTAACATAATCCGATGAACATACATAGTTCACCCCCTAACATGATCCGATGAACATACATAGTTCACCCCCTAACATAATCCGATGAACATACATAGTTCACCCCCTAACATAATCCAATGAACATACATAGTTCACCCCATAACATAATCCGATGAACATACTTAGTTCACCCCCTAACATAATTCAATGAACATACATCGTTCACTCATATCATGTCTCGATATAAAATATTTAAAATCAATACGATACTTTATCATTAGATAGAGATTTAAAAATCAGTGCTGCGATGTATTAACATCGCAATAATTACCCTGAATATTTCATGTGTTATTATATAATGTGTCATATTTAGATAATGCGTGATCGTAATGCAGTATATATTGTCGATGTGAGCAGTAAAACAAAGAAATCAAAACGCTACCAGAGTGTAGCTCTGGCTCTCTCCCTCAATTTGTTTATCTAACACATGTAATGATTTTTAAAGAAAATATTCATAAATCGTTCAACTTCCAATGATAAGCGATAGATGGCGCTAGTAGTTACATGAACTTTAGACATTCGTTGTAGATATTAAGTAATAATTTATAATATTAGATTTAATGGATTTGTTTTGTATAAATATATCATAATTGTTAAAATGAAATATTTACTTGCAGTTAATTATTAGATAAACTCTAATGTATATTAGTTAGTCAATTGATGTTACGTACTCTTTACTTTGCTCTGATTGGTCGGTTAGTCGACCGAGTGTTTGTGAAAGTTTGTGGTAGGGAAACACTGAGTTTGTTACTGTCATTGTGGACAGAGTCAGTCTGCTTTGAGTCGTTGAACAGAAAACATGTCCGACTAATCTGTGTATTTGTAAATGATTGTTAATAGAACGATAAGTATGAAATTGTGTTGATCAAAGTGAATAAAATATTTATACAATTTATCCTGAAGTGTTTGATTTATCACATTTCAGAAGTGGGATATGCCTACAAATATGTGCAGTGATAACAGGAAGAGGTTATGTGTGCCTAAATTGAAGATAAATGAGTTCGAGAAATATATTTTTGTCTTTCCAAGTGTACTAGTGTGATTTTAGACAAGAGGTTATGTGTGCCTAAATTGAAGCTAAGTGAGCTCGAGATATTTTTTTTGTCACCAAAGTGTGCAAGTGTTACTTTAAGCCAAGAAGTTGTGTGCCTAAATTGAAGCTAAATGAGCTCGAGATATTTTTTATTCTTTTTCCCATGTGTGCTAGTGTTACTTCAGACAAGAGGTTATGTGTGCCTAAATTGAAGCTAAGTGAGCTCGAGATTTATTTATTTTTTTAGCCAAGTGTGCCAAGTATTTTAGACCAGTATCATACTCACCCAAATTTCTTACTGATGGTGACAGGCTCGTGTATTGAATCATTCGATTTCCTTCAAATGTGTGAACTGAGTGGTACAGATATGCGCGTCATGTTCGTAATCGAACGTTGACAAGACTAAACACCTCTTAAATGCTGGTGATTCATTTTAGTTTCTATATTTCAAATTGGGTTGCTTTTCCTTTATTTAATTTCATCGAATTCGTATAGTGATAGATTAAAAAAAAAAAAACAGTTTATATGTAAAAATTTCCCTATTTCCCAAAGCGATAATTGTCATTGTTGCCTCGGATTACTTTGTGTGGCACGATAATTTCCCTTTCGTTTCGACGCATAGTTGTAAAAACATGTTGTACGGGGTTATTAGTATGTCACAATAATGATAAATGATATATAATTAATGATAAATGATAAATGATCAGTGATCAGTGATAAGTGATCAGTGATAAGTGATAAGTAATTAGTGATAAGTGATCAGTGATAAGTGACCAGTGATTAGTGACCAGTGATTAGTGACCAGTGATTAGTGACCAGTGATTAGTGACCAGTGATTAGTGACCAGTGATTAGTGACCAGTGATTAGTGACCAGTGATTAGTGACCAGTGATTAGTGACCAGTGATTAGTGACCAGTGATTAGTGACCAGTGATTAGTGACCAGTGATTAGTGACCAGTGATTAGTGACCAGTGATTAGTGACCAGTGATTAGTGATCAGTGATTAGTGATCAGTGATAAGTGATCAGTGATAAGCGATCAGTGATAGGTGGTCAGTGATCAGTGATAAATGATAAATTTATTTATTTATAAATGTTAAACGATAAACGATAAATGATAAATAGTAAATGATAAATGATGATAAATGATAAATTTATTTATTTATAAATGTTAAACGATAAAAGATAAATGATAGATGATAAATGATAAGTCTTAAATGATAAATGATATTTATTTTGTACTGTTGTTTTATGAACTAAATTTCCACCTATGACAAACAATAAATGAATTTGAGAGAACAAAGTTAAAACTGAGTTTGTATTTATGTATAACACAATTTAAAAGGCTGTAAATGGAATTTCTTCTCCATAGAGATCTACACTTTGGAATATGTAATTACCGTCAATTTGCTGACTTACTGACTTCTTGGCAATTTAAGAGTCTGTAAATGGTTCATTTGAAATGTTTTGAATTGATTTTAGTGCTTTGATGAGGCCAAGAGTGTCTTTGATGAGGCCAAGCGTGCCTTTGATGAGGCCAAACGTGACTTTGATGAGGCCCAACGTGCCTTTAATGAAGCCAAGTGTACCTTTGATGAAGCCAAGCGTGCCTTTGATGAAGCCAAGCGTGCCTTTGATGAAGCCAAGTGTGCCTTTGATGAAGCCATGCGTGCCTTTGATGAAGCCAAGCGTGCCTTTGATGAAGCTAAGCGTGCCTTTGATGAAGCCGAGCGTGCTTTTGATGAAGCTAAGCGTGCCTTTGACGAAGCCAAGTGAGCCTTAATAAGACCAAGCGAGCCTTAATGAGGGATGAGGCAAGCTTGCCTTTGATGAAGCTAAGCGAGCCCATTTGAGGCCAAGTGGGCCATTTGAGGCCATGTGGGCCATTTGAGGCCAAGTGAGCCATTTGAGGCCAAGTGGGCCATTTGAGGCCAAGTGGGCCATTTGAGGTACGAAATCACGCACATATGCTGCTAATATTATTTGAGAGATAATATTAGTACAATTAAGCCCTTAGCCTCTAGCTGAAGGATCACTTTTATTCTAAATGCTTAAGTTTCTGTTTTATATTATGCTTTCAAATAATGAAAGTAATGAACTCTGACTAAACGAGTCGCCACACAACATGTAGCAACATGGTGGCTACAGATTTGTGAGTTTCATTTAACCACTGAGAGTGTAAGATCTAGGACGCGTATGTCGATACCTTAAGTCATAATATCATGTTTTCCACAGAAATTAAGACGAATACTGTTTCTGTTTATAGTATTGAGACGAGAATTGATCTAAATATCAAATTTTCGAAAACTTTGACTAGAGACACAATAGAAACAAAATGAGAGAGCAAGCGCCAGCATTTGCTTAGGATTAAATGAAAAACCTAATGACATGAAGTGAATTCAGTGCGCGTAAATAATGAAGGATACTTTCGAACAAAAAGCTGATCAATTTTACTTTACGCTTACAGTCTCACATAATTAACATTGACCAATGGTTTTGAGTACCTAATTGAGTGTTGGTTATAAAACATATTTGACAGTAGTTTATTAACTTAAATAATACTGCAATCATGGATTTCTTTTAGATACCCTACTATCAAGAGCTTTTGTGATAGTCATGGTATTGACCTTGTTTTTAACGCTGTATCTTGTTTAGGGTTGAGCGCGGTTTTGCTAAAATGTATAACCACTATTTTAAATCCCCTAGCAAAATAAAATGATTCCTATGACGAACACCAAGGAAACATATGCCTATGGCGTGTTATTAATTCTGTTAAATGTCCCACTAGACAGACTGCCACAAAACTACCAGGATCAGAGTGCCTTTAAATGATAAACATTACGAAGTAAAATACGTTAAAAAGTTTAAGATATGAAGTGAGCGCCAATATCTGGGTTAGACTAGCAAAAAGATACTTTCGTTATCAGTAAAATCCTTGATACAGCCTACAGCATAAGTGGTTTAATAAAGATTCGTGGATCTGATTGCAATTATGAGGGTAAAATTGAATTTGCCTCATTTTAAAATCCATAGATCCATTGAAAAAAAACAAAGTTTTAAGTATAAAATTACTGTAATTACCGATTTTGGCAAACTGAGGAATAACATTTAGAAGCATACTTTCCTCCGACCTTATATAAACTCGGATATAGAGAAAAGCCTTTGACAAAAAAAAAAACTCTATTCTTCGTGTGATGAGAATGTTATAAACATATGACGTGACGATAAAGCAAATAATCAAGACTAAGCCGAATGTAATGATTATGAATGTAAGACTCAGTTCCTTGTAGAACTGGAATTAAGTTTCATAATTTTAATGAAAATATCCTATCATTTTAATTGTAATCGTGCGTCAGGAGATCGCACGATGTCGGATGGCCGAATGTAATGATTTTTAAAGAAAATATTCATAAATCGTTCAACTTCCAATGATAAGCGATAGATGGCGCTAGTAGTTACATGAACTTTAGACATTCGTTGTAGATATTAAGTAATAATTTATAATATTAGACTTAATGGATTTGTTTTGTATAAATATATCATAATTGTTAAAATGAAATATTTACTTGCAGTTAATTATTAGATAAACTCTAATGTATATTAGTTAGTCAATTGATGTTACGTACTCTTTACTTTGCTATGATTGGTCGGTTAGTCGACCGAGTGTTTGTGAAAGTTTGTGGTAGGGAAACACTGAGTTTGTTACTGTCATTGTGGACAGAGTCAATCTGCTTTGAGTCGTTGAACAGAAAACATGTCCGACTAATCTGTGTATTTGTAAATGATTGTTAATAGAACGATAAGTATGAAGTTGTGTTGATCAAAGTGAATAAAATATTTATACAATTTATCCTGAAGTGTTTGATTTATCACACACATATTACTTTTAATTATCTAAATAGGCACATTTGCAATAGTATATATATATATATATTTTAAGTCCATACAAAATATTGTCTTTGTATTCTGACTATAGTTTTATGCATAACTAAACAAACAAACTATAAGTGGAAATTATCATAACAATAAGAAAGAGTAAAAAAAAAAAAGAACTAATTTAAATATACATTACATATTAATTACTTTGTTCGCAACGCTATCGCTATGTTACGGGCTTTAGTAAAAAGTATCGTATCATTCACGCACACTAACCCGCCGCTGTGGCGATGCGCATACGATGCCGCGCACTTTGTTTTTGTTAACGTACTTTTTTATGTAACTACCCACTACTTTTATAGCTTACTACGCCGATCGGCTTAATTTATTCTTACTTAAGTATTAATATTGTATTTTCTCAGTAAGTGATTTGTAAATCTTTTGAGAACAATAAATATCTAAAACCATATTAAACGTCTGTTAAGATGAACGTTATCGGAGTGTAACCCCGACCAAACGCTTATACAAGAAATAGTACACAAAATGTATATTAACTAAAAATTTTGTAGTTTATATCGAGATTATTTGTCTGCTGACAGTTTTAATATGAATAGTTGATAGATTAACGATTATGTATCTATGTGATACATAAATTACCATTGGTGGGCGTTGAAGCAACATCCCAACAGACAAAATTTCTCGATAAACGTTATAATATTTGTTCAAACATACCTTTTTGTCTGGTCCATCCCACTTCTGAAATGTGATGAATCAAACACTTCAGGACAAATTGTATAAATATTTTATTCACTTTGATCAACACAATTTCATACTTATTGTTCTATTAACAATCATTTACAAATACACAGATTAGTCGGACATGTTTTCTGTTCAACAACTCAAAGCAGACTGCCTCTGTCTAACATGACAGTTACAAACTCGATTTCCCTACCATAAACTTTCACAAACACTCGGTCGATTAACCGACCGATCAGAGCAAAGTAAACAGTACGTAACATCAATTGACTAACTAATATACATTAGGGTTTATCTAATAATTAACTGCAAGTAAATATTTCATTTTAACAATTATGATATATTTATATAAAACAAATGCATACTGTCTAATATTATAAATTATTACTTAATGTCTACAACGAATGCCTAAAGTTCATGTAACTACTAGCGCCATCTATCGCTTATCATTGGAAGTTGAACGATTTATGAATATTTTCTTTAAAAATCATTACACTATGTTCTTTAGTTGCCCTTTGCATTCCAGGGCTAGTCACTCTTTTAATCGTTCCCGCGCAGCCCTATCAGGCATTGGTCTTACTGGGCCCCTTCAGTTTTGCTGATATATCTTAGAGGAAAGCATACAACACGACGCGTCGTCGACTCGAGCCTGGTCCTTATTGGACGGACGAACGTCGAGGTTCTCATTGCTCATCGTCCGCAAGCTCGAACCTGCTGTGACTGGAAATCGCTCTGCGACTCCTGACGTAGACCTACTAATAATTATGTGGATTAAGTGAAGCAGAAGACGTGATGACATATGGTCACGCGTGACGGACGAAGACGACGCGGCTCTAAGCGAGAGAGAGACAAGCCAGTGATGTGTCTGTGTCATTTTGAACGCACTTAACATGTATGACAATGACGCAAACGCGACTAATATTTGTGTTACTTGATAGTATGTAATTATAATGGGTTTTAAATAATTTATTGATTTATCGGGACATTTAGCGTCCCGATCAGGTGCAAATCGGGACGCGTCCCCAGACCCCTCAAAATCGGGACATCCCGCCTAAATCGGGACACCTGGCAACACTACTCACGATCCACATAGCTATCAACAGCAGCCTCTTGTAACGCTGTTACAATGTCACCATAAAGCGCGTCAATCGCTGCCAGGTTATCCTTGCCACTCTCACTACACACGCTATCACAACACCGTTCGTATTCACGAGGGAAACCAAATTCTCTTAGTTTTTTGTTACAAAATTTTGTATATTTTTCTATTTGACTTAAGTCCCTAGGTACGCAGGTAGCATCAACGGCTGCCGTCACCACCACTGCATCGTTGAGCACCCCGAGCAGCAGCGTCAGTCCCGAGATAGCTGCCCTAACCAAGCAGGTAGAGAAGCTGGCGGAGAAAGTGGAACGGCTTTCTCGTCCCAGAGGACGGTCACGTTCCCGTTCCCGTGCGCGCCAACGGTCGAGCTCCAACAGATCGCAGTCCAGCTACAGCAGGTTCCCCAGGTGCTGGTATCATCAGTGTTTCGGAGACCGGGCGAGGAAGTGCCAGAAGCCGTGCGACTACCCTACATCGGGAAATGTGAGGGACAGTCAGTGATGGCGACCGCTGATTGTCCGAGTGCCGGTCGCTTATTTATTACCTACCAAAGGTCAAAAATGCAGTTTTTGGTGGACACCGGGAGCGACCTCTGTGTTTACCCTCGTTCGGCATTAACAAGGCGACCACAAAAAACTAATTACCAGTTGTGTGCGGCTAACGGAACACCTATTAACACGTATGGTTACGTAAATTTAAATTTAAACCTAGGGTTGCGCCGTGACTTTGCTTGGCGATTTATTGTCGCCGATGTAACAAAGGCGATAATAGGCGTGGATTTTCTGTCATTTTATAATATTATTGTTGATTGCAGGAACCAGCGCCTTATCGATAACTATACAAGCCTCGCGACCCCGGCTTCACCTACACGTTCGTCAGATATTATTTCCTCGGTTAAGGTAATTATTGGTGACACCACATACCATAACATACTACGGGAATACCCTGACATTACTCGACAACACGGCACACACCGCACATCAGCACACAACACAGTCCACCACATACAGACTACACCTGGACCTCCAGTTTCATGCACACCACGCCGCCTGGCTCCAGACAAATTAAAGATAGCCAAAGAGGAGTTTGAAGCAATGCTGAAGGACGGTACAGCCAGACCTTCAAGTTCACCTTGGGCATCGCCATTACATCTAGCCCCAAAGAAAAATAACGGATGGCGACCCTGTGGTGACTACCGGATGCTGAATTCCAGGACAGTACCTGACAATTACCCAATACGGCATATCCACGATTTCTCACACAGCCTTTCAGGGTCAACAGTCTTCAGTACAATTGACTTAGTAAAGGCTTATAATCAGATCCCAGTCAGCCCTGAGGATATCCCCAAGACCGCCATTACGACGCCCTTTGGACTTTACGAATTTCCGTTCATGACATTCGGCCTTCGTAATGCAGGGCAGACTTTTCAGCGGTTCGTCGACGAAATGTTGCGAGAACTGGACTTCTGTTACGCTTATCTTGACGATTTCCTGGTCTATTCGAAAGACCAAAAGACCCACGAAGACCACCTTCGCCAACTATTCACCCGACTGCAGGAATATGGTATGGTGATCAACACTGCCAAGTGCGTATTCGGCGTAAAGGAGGTAAACTTTTTAGGATACAGGATCTCAGCCGAGGGTACCAGCCCACTTCCAGAGAAAGTGGAAGCCATCACCAACTACCCCGCACCTAAAACAGTCCGAGAACTTCGCAGGTTCTTAGGTATGTTGAATTTTTACAGGCGCTTCATACCTAACGCAGCTCAACACCAGGGCGCCTTGAATGCACTGTTAGTAGGCTCAGTCAAAGGCTCTCACCCAGTGCATTTCACACCGCAGGAGATGGAAGCATTCAACAACAGCAAAGAAGGACTCTGTAAAGCCGCAATGCTAGCCCATCCCGACTGCGAAGCCAAACTGGCATTAGTGACTGACGCCTCTGACACAGCGCTAAGAGCAGTGTTACAGCAGTGTAAGGACGGGGAACCATGGCAACCACTCGCATTCTACTCCCACAAGCTGAGTCCAGCACAAAGGAAGTACTCACCTTACGACAGGGAACTACTGGCGATCTATGAAGCCATAAAGTACTTCAGGCATATGGTCGAAGCACGGAATTTTGTGATCTACACGGATCACAAACCCCTTTGCTTTGCTTTCCATTCAAGGAAAGAAAAGTGCTCACCGAGACAGTTCCGGCACCTGGACTACATCTCGCAGTTTACGACAGACGTAAGACATATATCGGGAAAGGACAACGTCGTTGCTGACACCCTCTCTCGGATCGAAGAGATTGCACAGCCAGTAGATCTACACCAGCTGGCTGAATCCCAGAAGCACGACGAAGAGCTGAAACATCTGCTTAACAGCAACACCGCATTATGTCTTACTAAAGTCAAACTGCCCGGATCAGAAACCGAACTGTACTGCGATGAGAAAGGTAAGATCCCTCGACCATACGTCACCAAGGACCACCGCCGCAAGGTTTTCGAAAGTGTGCATTCGTGGAGTCACCCCGGCGCAAATGCAACTACCAAAATGGTAACAGAACGCTACGTTTGGCCTTCAGTCAAGAAAGACTGCAGAGAATGGAGCCGTTCTTGCATAACGTGCCAGCGTTCGAAGGTGACTCGACACAACTCTTCACCACTGGGAACCTTCAAACTACCGAGAGCTAGATTCAATCACATCCATATTGACCTTATCGGCCCGCTCCCGCTGTCACAAGGGTTTCGTTATTGCCTCACAGCCATCGACAGGTTAACGCGATGGCCTGAGGTAATACCTATACCCGACATTACAGCAGAGACAGTGGCAAAGGCATTAGTGAGTGGTTGGATCTCTCGATTTGGCTGTCCCGTCGACCTCTTGCAAGACACTCTTCAAACACCTAGCAGAGATGGTCGGATTTCGTCACAAACGCACCACGGCTTACCACCCCGCCTGCAACGGTCTCATAGAGAGATTCCACAGGCAATTAAAAGCCGCCATCGTCTGCCACTCAAAGGATAACTGGGTCGAGTCTTTGCCAATAGTTCTTCTGGGAATAAGGAACGCGTACAAAGAGGACCTAGGAACTACGCCGGCTGAGCTTCTCTACGGCGAAACGCTCAGACTGCCAGGGGAATTATTTCACCCACAGGTCGACGACACAATCGACATGTCGGACTATGTGGCACGATTAAAAGCATTCGCAAAAAGATTGCAGCCATCGCCAGCATCCCGACATGGCAGCAGAGCAACTTTCGTGTACAAAGATCTAAGTACAGCTAGCCACGTTTTTCTCAGAGATGAGACATCTGGCTCGCTAAAACCAGCATACACGGGCCCACACAAAGTCTTGCAGCACGGGGAAAAGGTCTACAAGCTCCTCATCAACGGCAAGATTGTCACTGTCACTATTGACAGAATCAAACCGGCGTACATATTACACGACTCAAACACAAACACAACCACAAACATAGCCACATACAACAACACTAACACAACAATACACACAAGCACGCCATCACCCACGCTTCAAAAAACAATACCCACCACCATTCCTACCAAAAACTCAGGAAATAATATCAGAACAACGCGGTCAGGGCGCCATGTTAGATTTCCCGTCTATTATCGCCCTTGACGGGCTTTGGAAGGGGGTGATGTAGCCACCTACATAATAATAAAAATAATTATATTTACATATGTACAGAAACTAACAACTTGCATTGTATAGAATCAGAAAACAGAATAAAATAAATATTGTTCTAACACATTACAACAAACAAACTGTCGAAGACCAAATTCTTATTAGTAGATAGTTACAGTGAAACTTGGTTAAGTGGGACCTGGATAAGTGAGAAACCTCCATAACTGGAACTCATGCTGAGGTCCCAACACTTTGGCACTGAATTACCTCTGTTAGTGGGACGAGGTAAGCCTCTATATCTGGGATTAGTTCTTTCGATTTATCATCATAGTTACCTCTATAACTGAGACAGCGAGTAAATTTTATATGCATAAACCTCTGTAACTGAGATAACATTGTTTGTTTACATACATAACACGTTATTTTATTTAATGATCGCACCTGTATAACTGAAATAATCTGTATTCTCACCTCTATTAATGGAACCCTCTGTAAATGAGACAGATATTTATTTATACCTGTATATCTGAGACACTGGGTAAGTGGAATACCTCTATAAGTGAAACGACATTGCAGGCACCCTTGATGTCTCACTTAACCAGGTTTCACTGTACTAATCACCTGCGATGACGCGCCCACTGTGCGAGCGAGCCGGCTACGCACCGAGCCGGTCGAGTGAGCGAGACGGCACGCTCGTTACGTAGCGATCGCGCAGCGCCCGCGACGAAAGCCAAGACAGTCAAGATACGTAATCTGACGGTACCGCTTTATTGTAATCGGCTTTCGTTCGCGCTTAATCTCTCACCGTACATTCTCTTGCTTCTGCTTCTTTCTGTCTCTGTGCCTTTCGCTCCTTCTATCAAAAACTCTTGTGTAAATCTGTGAACTAAGTATCTATCTGTGCTTGTGCAAATAAACTTTCTTCTTCTCGTGTACTGTGGACTTTGCTTTTCTATCGTCTTACTACTTCCTACTTCACACACACCAAGACACCTAAATAAAAAATCCAATTTTTACCTCATTAGTTACCTACACAAGAATCAGTTATATCTAATATTTATCAAAAAAAAATTGAATTACTTTTGTATCCTACACATTATGTTATGAAATAATCGAAAAAAGGCTTATTGTTGTTGTTTTTGTGTTGTTTCTTTTTCTACACCTACTTATATACAAATGATAAAGTTTGAGATTTACACGAAACATAATAAGTATGTAATGAAATGACCTCCTTGGAAATGACATTTCATTTTTTAATTTTTAAGCTGTGGATACGGGGTGACGTATCATTCAATGACAGATGATGTTTAGATTATTTTGTGCATTTTATTGTTATAAAAACTTGTAGAGAGATAATTATAGGGATATAATTGAGGAGGCGATATTATTAAACTTTAAATGTCGTTTCTTTGTTTTCAGGTGAGATAAAAGTGTAATTTTAGTTAAACGATAATTGTTATACCTACTGTAAAAGCACGTTGAATAAAACAAATCTTTGTTTTCAGAGAAACAATTTGTGGTTTATTTCGAAAATCCTCAATAATATACCTTATAAAACGACATTTTTGTTAACTAAAAGAAGATGGACCGGCTGCAATTTGAGTTTACGATGATAGCTTCAAATGATGGCAAATCAAATGTATTAGCCATAACCTCCACAGACTGTTTGAGCCGAAACCCTGTATTAGAATCAGAAGATAACAAGGAGGAACTATTAGAAATAGTTAATTTAATACAAATAAAAGATATAGTTGAAGACCAAGAAAAAAATGAAACAATAAAAGAAAAGAAACAAAATCTACTACATAAAAATAAAATCTATTATAAAAAAATAAAGAAACTTGAAAAGATTATACTCTCAGAAGAATTTAGTAAAAAAAATATAAAAAAGGTGCATGAAGATTTATGCCATATTGGAATCAGACAATTACAGAAAAAAATAAGTCCACTATATACAGCTAAAAACCTAACAAAAAATATCATAAATATTTGTAAAACATGCGAAATATGCATAAAAAATAAATCAAGATGTCAAGGAAAATTTGGTTTAATGTCACAAATGGGACCAGCAACAAAACCATTTGAGATAATGTCAATGGATACTATAGGTGGCTTTGGAGGATATAGGTCAACAAAAAAATACTTACACCTTTTAGTAGACCACTACACAAGATATGCGTTTATTGTGACTTCAAAAACACAGAACGCAAGTGACTTTATAAAACTAACAAAGAAAGTACTCGAGACAGATGAGATTGGAATAATTCTGACAGACCAATATCCAGGCATCAATTCAAAAGAATTTAAACAGTATTTGCAGGAGAATAACATCAAACTAATATTTACAGCTGTGAATACGCCATTTTCGAACGGCTTGAACGAAAGATTAAACCAAACAATAGTAAATAAAATAAGATGTAAAATAAATGAGAAAAATAATAAGAGAACATGGACAACAGTAGCAAGAGAATGTGTACAGAAATATAATGAAACAGACCATTCTGTTACAGGTTTTGCACCAAAATATTTACTGGATGGTACAAATGTCAGTATTTTACCAAATGAAATTAAAACAATAGAAAAGGAGGACAAGTGGATTGCTGATAGAAGATTAGCATTAGAGAATACAATAAAATCTCACAAGTACAACAAGAAAATATTTGATAGAAATAGGAAAATACAAGAGTTCGAGATAGGAGACAGTGTATATGTAGAAAATGGAAATAGACTGAACAGAAAAAAATTAGACGAATTAAAAATAGGCCCTTTCAAGATAATAGAGAAAATATCGAACTCCATTTATAAGATTGACACTGGCAACAGAAAAACAGAATCAACTTTATTCCACATAACAAAATTACAACCTGTTACGGCAGAAGATGAAGTAGAAGAAAACGAATAGGTATAAAGATAGCTTGCAGGTGCATTGTTTGTATTATATTATTTAGAATTTTCGTTCCTATGGGGGGGAGATGTAATGAAATGACCTCCTTGGAAATGACATTTCATTTTTTTAATTTTTAAGCTGTGGATACGGGGTGACGTATCATTCAATGACAGATGATGTTTAGATTATTTTGTGCATTTTATTGTTATAAAAACTTGTAGAGAGATAATTAAAGGGATATAATTGAGGAGGCGATATTATTAAACTTTAAATGTCGTTTCTTTGTTTTCAGGTGAGATAAAAGTGTAATTTTAGTTAAACGATAATTGTTATACCTACTGTAAAAGCACGTTGAATAAAACAAATCTTTGTTTTCAGAGAAACAATTTGTGGTTTATTTCGAAAATCCTCAATAATATACCTTATAAGTATCTATTTAAATTAAAATTAGCCGTGCATCTTAGAACTTCTAGAGTCGTAGGCAAAATACCACTGAATAGGCACGCCTCTCTGCGTCACTGCGTTATCTTTGAGCGATAGCGCGCTCGGTACAGAAAGTCAGTGTGTGCAGGTCTCGCGCGTATGTGTGAGTTCGACGCTCAAGGTCGATCTTGCGCACTATACACCTTAATGGCATTTCACTTCTGACACCAGTTGTTACGTACGTGTGTAATTAAATGCCGATTTACTAACAGAGAGCTTTAATTACCACAAACAATAACAAATTAGTCCAGTCAACAATAATCCGAATCGCAATTAACACTAGAGTACCGTTACACTATCGCTTAGGTCGTTAGATAAAATCACTTCACACACTTGGGTAGTTCGCTCTTGATCGCAGTCGAAATCACAACTGACTCGCTTCCGGCCGGGGGCTCGTATTTATATGCGGAGCCAAGAAAATTCTAGATACCGACATCACATCATCATCAGAACAATTGAATCGCTTCTCGAAGTCATAAATCATTTTTATTGCACTTGGTACCTACTCAGAGTCACTTTCATGCGAATTTCAACTCTATTGTTAACGTCGGAGAGTACCATTTCCCTTATCGGTAGATAAATACCTAACTACTAGTGGTACCTACTTTGTGGATGTTTCGAGATTTTTCTAAGCCTGGCTACGTCCAACCATTCTAGACCTTTCGAACAGCAATGCGTTTTAATTACTACGTGCTACTCGTTATTTTCTCGGAGATATGGCGTGTTCACGTTTAATGGCGTAACAATATGAATAAGGGTTCTGTATGGTATATTGCGTTTTACAATAGAAAATTTGGCGAGTATGGCGCGTAACTTACCGCATACTGATTCCACCTGGTAGCTCCAGTTAAATCGGTCGTCAATGATTACTCCCAGATAGGTATGATATGGGACTTGCTCTATCGTTGCACAGTTGCAGTCTGATAAGTTTTTATGCAGGCAATCATGACTATGGGCTATGATTTGAAATGGTTGAGAGGTATTTATATGACTTGAGTGCACGTGTATTACTTTAGTTTTTTGTGGATTCAGAACAAGTCCCATGTCATGTGCCCATTTAGTCATAAACGTAAAATCTTTTTGCAAGCATTCGGCGGCCTTATTTAGGTTCTCATTTGCAGAGAGTATACATGTGTCATCAGCATACTGATAGAGGGAACACTGTGTTATAATATTTTCTAGGTCATTCACGTATGCTAAATAGTGGAGCGGACCAGACACTGATTCCTGCGCTGTGCCTTTTGTCACGTATACAGGTCTGCTCAGGCTGGGCCCAATTTTAACATGATAACTCTGTCTACGAAGATATTCTTTACACCAGTCTAGTAGCTTCCCTCTTATACCCGAGTTTTCGAGTGTTTTTATTAGTATATTGTGTCCAAGTGTGTCAAAAGCCTTGCTAAAATCTAAAAATATAAGTATAACATGCTTCTTTTCATTTAAGTGGTTGTTAACTTCATCAGTAAAATTAGAAAGTAGCTGAGCTGTAGATTTCTTACTCTGGAAGCCATATTGGGCTTTGGAAATTATGTCATTGGCTCTATAAAAGGTGTGTATTTGGTCACATATAAATTTTTCGATTATTTTATTTATGGCAGGCAATATTGTTATGGGTCTATAATTAGCAAAGTCGTTGAATTTACCTTTTTTATGAATAGGCCTAACAATACCTGTTTTTAACTCTGATGGATATTTACCCTGTTGAATACTTGCATTAATTAACTTCACTATAGCATGCACAATTTTATCTCCTATATATGTATTTTAATGTCCATAATTCTTATTGTGTCATATCCAGTTGATTTATTAGTATTCAGATTATTAATGATTTTAAAAATTTTATTTGCTGTAGCTTTTTTGAAATATATTGATTTATCTTGTGATTTCTAAAGCTACTTTCCTCCAACAAGGGTCTGTCACACCTAGGCACAATATCCGATACACTAGTTTCGAATTCCTTTGCAAAGTCATTAGCGATTCTCAATACACTGTTTGAATCGTTTAAAAAAGCATTCGTTATCACCTCATCTACAGACTTGACTATTTTCCCGGTGAGTTTATTTAATATTTCCCACAATTTTTTTGGATTCTTTTTGTTTCCTGCTATTTCATCTCTGTAATAATTACTTTTAGTGTTAAATATTAATTTATTTACTTTATTTCTCGTTTTATTGTATAGTAACTTAAGTGTTTTATTATTTGGGTCATTTTTCCATTTGATGAATAATTTGTCTCTTTTGGTGCAACTTTTCACTATCTTATTATTAATCCACTTTTCACAATTTCTTTTGCTTAGATTATTTATACTTTTAGAAATGATGAGATATGCCTATGGAGGTCAACCAAAAGTGGGTGCCACGACAGAAAACCTCCACGAGTGCCCGCAGGCTGTAGTTCCATTGCGGATACGTCCAGAGCGAAGGCCAGTCTGCAGGACGGTGCACCCTGGGAGGCGGCCAACGACCCCCTTGGGTATTGCTGCCTAAGGGGCCTCGATGGCCGTCTGCGAATGTTCTGTCTGTCGGAACGCTTCAACGCGTGTCCCTCTGCTATAGCAGAGGGCACAGTGGCGAAGTAAGAGCGGGCTCGGTGTGCACTCACGCTGCCGCCGGGCAGGCAGGAGGAAGGCTTGCTCCTCCTTCTGCCACCGTTAGTCTCGTAGCCCCAGAGATTGTCCAAGGTCATGTTTCTGACTGTAGATGGGAACGAGGGTCTTGGCTTAACCGCCCGGGCCGCGAGGAAGACAACCTCTATAAAAAATTACCCCAAACCTCCAAGCGGCGGCGCACCGTAAGGGAGGTTGTTAGCTTGACTAATGGGTGGCTAAATTAGTCTCTAGTGCGAAGCACTTTGAGCAGGTAAATAAAGTTTGTACTCGTGGGACCAAAAATGAAAAATTTATTAAAAAAAAAACCCAACTCAAGTGACGCGCGGTCGGAGTCCGACGCGCACTCGAGAAGAAGGAGCCTCGGGTCTCCGGACCCTATACCGTCCTCTATGGACGCAGAGAGCCAGGGTGGCTCACATTTCGGCAGCGCGGAGTCCCTGGGACCAGTTCCCAGCACGTTCGCGACGCCGGTAGAGGCCGGCCGTAGGTACGGCCTCAGAGAGGTGAGCGAAGACGCGGCGTCGGACTCTGATGCCGCGTCTTTACTCGGCTCGGACGGGAAGGAGAGTGAAGTGGAAGAGGTGCAAGAGCCCTTCCATTTGATGGAGGTGGAAGTATCCGCCCCCAACAACAAGTGGAGGGTGTTCATGCGCTTCGTATCCGACGACGAGACGGCACCTGCCCGGAAAATCTCGTCTTCGGGGCGGGGCGTAGCCCGAAAAACGGGCAAAGGAAGAGGGCTCCCCGCTGAGACCGCCAGTGAGGTACGCCAGGCCAACGCTCCAGTGCCGAAGTTTCCTGGCGAGTTGCCAGAAGGAATGGCTGAGGCACTGGTCAAGTTCCGAGCGGTCGTGGCAGCCGCCATCACAAGCGTGGCGAATAAGAGAGAGAGGGTGGCCAAAAAACGCTCCATCGAGCTGGCCAACACCTCGATTGAGGAGGCGCTGGGGCTCGTCTTCGAGCCCTACGAGCGCACCCTCAGCGGAAGGTTTGGCCGGCTCAAGGCAGCCGTGGCCGCTCTTCAGGGCTCTCGCCCCGAAGAGAGAAGCAGGCAGGAGCAGGGCCGATCCCAGCCCTCGCCCCAGGCGGATAGTGAGGGGGTGGTGTCTCTGCTGTGGCAGGAGCTGGCTGCCTTTAGGGAGCGGCAGCAGCAGCAACAGTGTCAGGGGCACATCCAGCGCCAGCTCTCCGTCCTGGAGGGCATCGTCCTGCGCCCCCCTCTCGTGGCCTCCGGCCAAAAGAAGACGGCGTCGTATGCCGCGGTCGCCGCGGCCACGACGACTATGGCACCCAAGGCAGGCCATTCGGGGCAAGCCGGGCGCGTGGCCGTGGCGTCGGAGCCTGCGAGGCCGGTCCCGGCGGCCAAGCAGCAGCAGCGGCAGTGGAAGCCTGCCCCTCCCTCGAAGGGCAGGGTGGCGACTGCCACCAAACCGGCGGGGCCTCCCGCTGCGGCAGCGACTAGGTCGCGCCTGCCGCCTCCTCCGCCCGAAGACCCTTCGGCTGGCGCCGAGTGGACAGTCGTCGGCGCCAAGAAGAAGGCGAGCAAGGCGGCAAGGGCGGCCAAGAAGCGCAGGCGGCGACAAGACCGCAAAAAGCGGGCCATGGCTGCTCGACTTCGCGCCCCGACTTCCGCAGCTGTAGTGATCACACTACAGCCAGCTGCGGAAAAGAAGGGCGTCAATTACGACGCAGTCATGGCAAAAGCCAAGCAGGCGGTTTTTGGCCACCTCGGTGAGTTCGGAGCCTCAGAGGGCTTCCGGGTGAGGCGCACTGCTACCGGTGCCCGAATTTTGGAGGTCCCTGGGGCAAATAGCGGGGAACTCGCAGACGCTCTGGCCGTAAAGATCAGGGCGTCCCTGGACGCCGAGGAGGACCGAGTGTCCAGACCCACCAAGAGCGTAGACATGCGCATCATGGGTCTGGACGACTCCGTTAGGGTGCACGACAGATCAGATCCGGGCGGGCACCATACGCGCTGACAGCACGGGCATGCGAGCCGTCATGGTGAGCTGTCTCGTGTCGGCGGCCAAGGCCATAACGGCCGAGGGCCGAAGGTTGTTGGTGGGCTGGGTTTTGGCCCAGGTAAAGATGTTGGAGCCCAGACCTCTGCGGTGCTACCGCTGTCACGTGGGGCACCACGTGGGGGCCTATTGCGCCGCAGAGGACCGCAGTGACCGCTGCCACCAGTGCGGACAGCCCGGGCATAAGGCCGTCGAATGCCGTGCAAAGCCGCACTGCTACGCATGTGCGGCTGCAGGTAAGCCGGCCGACCACCGGGCTGGGGGTAGGTCCTGCGACCCCCCCGCCAAGGCCAAGGGCAAAGTCAGGCCCATCCACCCTGACGTCCTCACCGCCGCAGCCACCACCTTGGCTACCGCCACTGTCGCCGTCGCTCCCGCCGCGGCAGTGCCCTCACAGGCGGCTCAGGAGGAAACTGTAATGGAATGTCAATAACGACACCATTACGTCTCCTCCAGGCGAATATCAACCACTGCGCCCCCGCTCAGGATCTGTTGCTCCAGAGCATAGCGCAGTGGTCGATAAATGTCGCCGTCGTCTCCGAGCCGTACTACGTCCATCCCCGTGGAGACTGGGTTCAGGACCTAGACGGCTCGGTGACGTTAATCTCGTCGGCCGCCGCCGGTACCCCGCCCCTCGAGGCTGTTGCGAGGGGACGGGGTTGCGTGGCAGCACGGTTCGGGGACATTGCAGTGGTAGGCGTCTACCTGTCCCCGAACAGATCTCTCGACGAACTCCAAGTGTCCCTTATGGAGCTAAATGTCGTTGTCGCTGGGTTTGGTACCCTCCCCGTGGTCGTTTGCGGGGACTTCAACGCCTGGAACACGGCTTGGGGTTCCCGGTACACGAACCCACGGGGTCAGATGGTGGAGGACTGGGCTTTGGAGCTGGGCCTGGTCGTCCTGCACCGGGTTTCTGTCCCCACGTTGGTGCGGATGCGGGGTGAATCAGTGGTGGACATTTGTTCGCCAGCCCCGCTCTGTCGCTGCGTGTCGTCGACTGGCGCGTTATGGAGGAGGTGGAGACGTACTCAGACCACCGGTACATCCGGTTGGACGTCTCTGCCGAAACCTCGGCCGCGCCGGTCCGACAGAGCCCTTGCGGTCCGCGGTGGGCGCTTGAGCAGATGGACCGGGAGCTCCTTCTGGAAGCCGCGACGATGCAGGCCAAGGTGCAAGCACCGGACAGGCCTGTCGACATAGACGTCGAGGCGGAGTGGTTCCGGGAGGCCATGTCGCAAATCTGCGACGCGGCAATGCCCCGAGTCCGTCCAGGGCGAGCTAAGCGCCAGGTGTGCTGGTGGTTGCCGGAGATCGCTGCACTGCGCAACGCATGCAGTCACGCGCGACGCCGGTACGCTAGACACTGCAGCCACCGCATCCGCCCAGCGGTGTCTGACGCGGACCGCAATAGCGACGACGACGACGATGCTCCAGAGGTGACCGAGGTAGAGATGAGAGTGGCGGTGCGAAGGCTCAGTGCCAAAAACACCGCTCCAGGACCCGACGGCTTGCCTGGGAAGGCCTGGCTCCTGGCCATGGAGGCTCTTGGGCCTCGACTGAAAGGGCTCTTCAGCGCATGCATGGATAGGGGCCAGTTCCCACTTTACTGGAAGACGGGGAAACTGGTCCTCATAGCGAAGCCAGGGCGCCCTGAGGACTCTCCGTCCGCGTACCGGCCCATTGTGCTGCTCGACGAGGTGGGCAAGCTCTTTGAGAGAGTCATTGCAAACCGCCTCGTCGCGCGCCTAACACGGGTGGGGCCGGACCTTTCAGACGGACAGTTCGGCTTTCGCAGGATGCGCGTGCGAGCCCTCATGACGGGGGATGCGGTTTCCCGGGGCAGGTGTGTCGTGGCAGTGTCCTTGGACATTGCCAATGCCTTCAATTCCCTGCCCTGGAGTACGATCCGGAGGGCACTCCGGTACCACCGGGTGCCCGAATACCTCTGTCAAGTGGTCAAGGCTTACCTGTCGGACAGGTACATTGTCTACCCCGGTCACCAGGGAGACTGGAAACGTCGAGAGATATCGTGCGGTGTTCCGCAGGGGTCGGTACTAGGGCCACCCTTGTGGAACATCGGGTACGACAACGTGCTGCGCGGCGACTTCCCTGACGGGGTCAGCGTGGTTTGCTACGCAGACGACACGCTGGTTCTAGCGCAGGGAGAGTCGTACCAGGCGGCGGTCGCTCTAGCGACACGCGGGGTTGCGATGGTCGTTGATAGGATCCAGGAGTTGAGACTCGAGGTGGCGCTTCACAAATCCGAGGCTATGTGTTTTCACGGTCGCCGCCCTCGGAACGCGCCGCCATTGAGTTCCCAACTAACGGTAGGAGGAGTTCACATCGGTGTCGGGTCGATGATGAAGTACCTGGGACTCGTCCTCGACAGCCGGTGGAATTTCGTGGAGCATTTCCGACGTCTAGCTCCCAAACTCAACCGGGCTGGGGCCGCGCTCAAACGGCTCCTGCCCAAACTTGGGGGTCCAGATGCCTCCTGCCGGAGGCTCTACGCGGGGATCGTTCGGTCCATGGCCCTCTACGGGGCGCCGTTGTGGGCGCCGTCGCTGAAAACGCAACCGCGGCCATGCTGAACGCCTGCCAGAGGGTCATGGCAAAAAGGATGGTGCGGGGATACTGTACGGTCTCCCGCGAAGCGGCGAGCCTTCTGGCTGGCCTACCACCGTGGGATCTGGAGGCAACAGTCCTTGCACACATGCACGATATGCGCGTGGAGATGCAACGCCGGGGTGAAAGTCCGCTGCCGCGACAGGTCACGGCATGGCGAACAGAGCTCCGGCGGGATCTCATGGTGAAATAGCGTCAATGACTATCGCAACCCAGTGCTGGGCACGCCACAATCATGGCGGTAAGTCCCCTCTTTGAGGCGTGGCTGGAAAGACCTCACGGCGTCCTTACCTTCCGCATGACGCAGGTCCTCACCGGACATGGTTCGTTCGGGAGGTTCCTGCACCGGATTCGTGCGGAAGTGACACCCGGGTGTCACCACTGTGCGGAATGCCCGGAGGACACGGTGGAGCACACAGTCGAGGTGTGCTCCGCTTGGGCGGATCATCGCCGTGCCCTCGTAGGGGCGATCGGCGGCGGAGACCTCTCGCTCCGGGCCTTGGTTGAGGCCATGGTCCGGAGCGAGGAGGAGTGGCAGGCGGTCGCCGCCTTCTGCGAAGCAGTAATGCTCGCAAAGGAGGAGGCCGAACGCATCAGGCAACGGCGTTATCGCCGCCGCCGCCGGCGCCGGGATACTGATCCCGATTTCCGGCCACAGTAGTTGCGGACAGTGAGCAATGGGTAGCTCGCTGTCCGGCCGTGCGGTAACTGTCTGGACCAATCCCAAGTCGTCGACGGCGCGCACTGTTCCCGCGCGCCTCAAGGAGTTGTCAGCAACAGCAGGGGCCCAGCCGGATCGAAGCCTACTGGGGCCAGGGTTATCCGAAAGGGCGCTCGAGTCCCGGTATGAAGGCTTGAAGGAACGGGATGGGTTTTTTAGTCAGTAAGAGTCTGACACTATCTCCCGCTCCGCCCAAGAGCGGGGGTTGTCATAGGATGATTTTTCCCATCGGAAAAAAAAAGGTCAACCAAAATGGAGAAGAAGCAGTAACAGAAACCACTAGAAATTTTGACTGGAAATCGCTTGCAAACAAATCTGAAAAAATAATTTGGTCGAATAATAGTTTTGAAACAAAGTGTACGGAAATCATCAAACTAATTTTAGCAGAATTTAAGTCCTTCTTAATTAATATCTTTACTAAAGGTGAGTTAATGTCAAGGTTATTTAATTATTTCGATGGATAATACACTTAAAAAAAAGTTTGTAGTCAGATTGTGTCAATGGAATGCGCAGAGCTTGAGGCCAAAACTTTCGGTTTTCGATTCATTTTTAAACAGGGAAAAAATTCACATTGCTTTAATTAGCGAAGCCTGGCTAGACTCAGAGAAACCTTTTAGGGTTCAAGGGTATAATATTTTTAGGAAGGATAGGCCGGACTCATGGAGGTGTAGCGATTTTGACGCATAAATCAATACAAGCAATGTCATGCCCAATTCATCTACCTAATTCTGGTATAGAAATTATTTATGTTAAGTTACTCAACTGCAATAACTTAAAACATATTATGTCAATATATTGCCCACCTTCCGTAAACTTGTGCTTTGCTGATTGGAATAATTTATTTTCAAAGTTTTCAGGGCATACCATTATTGCGGGTGATTTTAATGCCCATCACTCATCTTTGATGCGGTGATAGAAAATAATTTTGCTTTTCTGAACAATGGTTGCAACAGAGCCCGCCCGACATTACATTTATGTCAACTGATATTGCAATAGATTTCAACTGGCAGGTCTGTAACGAGAATCTCGGTAGTGACCATCTATTAATTAAAATTTCAATGAATTATGAAGATCACTTGCGAGTATCGAGAAGGCGTAATTTTGAAGCATCGAAATGGCATGATTTTCGCGAGAATCTAATAAAATTATTTTCAAATCCACCATTTTCAAACAGTATTCAAGAAAGATATGGCTTTTTTATTTTTTTATTAATAAGGTTAACTGTAGCGCTGATAAGAGTATCCCTTACATGAAAGTATGCAGCAATCCCACCAATAGCTTTAAGCCAAAACGATATTGGAATCAGTCGCTTTCTTTGGTGGTAGCACAACGCAGGTTGGCATTAAAAACTTTTCGGCGTAATCCTACTCCACAAAATATCAGGATTTTAGAACAAAAATGTACCGAGGCAGAGCATCTTATCAAAAAGGCTAAAAATCAAAGCTGGCATAATTTTTGTAATGGTTTGAATGAAAAAACCTCCGTTTCGGAGGTTTGGAATAAAATGAGATGGATGAAAGGGTACAATAAAACCAGAACTTTTGCGGCTCAGGATAAAATAGTAGAACTTTTATGTGAGCTTGCACCTGATTCAGCAATCAATTGTAGTCCTGAATTTTATTCAGCTAATGAACTTCTCGAGTCTGACTTCAATTTATCTGAGTTCCAAAATTGCTTGAAAAAGAAAGATTCGGCCCCAGGTGACGACGGCATATCCTACTCTATGTTATATAATGTTCCTCATGTAGTCAAAACATATCTACTTAATCTGTATAATTATTATTATTATTATTATTATATATCTTTATTGCACACCTTAACTTACTAAAGAATAATAATTAACAAAAATAAGTGTACAATAGGCGGTCTTATTGCACAGGGCAATTTCTACCAGACAACCTTTGGATGGACTGAAACGAAAGGAACAAGATTTCGGGCTAAAAGTGTACAACAACTTATAGAAACAATGTAAAAATAAGTAACAAATAAAAAATATAATACATAAATAAAAAACCAATTAATAAACTAATAATCAATAAACTAATAATTTATAATCTTATATTTAAAACCGGCAGTGTCCCAACACAATGGTGAAATGTACATATTATTCCCATGCGGACGCTAAACTCAGATCTATCTCCCTTATTTCTTGTATGTGTAAAATACTACATTGTATGATAGCCAGGAGAATTGAATGGTATGTTGAAAAACATGAAATCCTATCTACCTATACAAGTGGTTTTCGTAGAGGTCAGTCTTGTCTAGATTGTTTGGTTCGCCTCACAACACATATTCAAATCGGATTTAGTAAGGGAATTCCTACACTAGCTTGTTTCGTAGACATTCAAAACGCATATAATAATGTATCTATAAACAAAGTAGTCAGTACTCTTGATGAATTGGGTATGGGTACAAAAATATGCAAATACCTCTGGACATTTTTAAGTGAGAGACACCTTGCAATTAAGGATGAATACGGAGACACAAGAATAGTAAGGTGGACCAACAGAGGACTAGCACAAGGTGATCCATTGTCCCCTATTCTCTTTAATATAGCTACTTATAGGATCTGTGAATAATTGCAAAATGTTAATGTACTTCAATACGCGGATGATTTTGTGATTTATACAAGGTTACTTTTTAGTCGTTTTAATACCGTGGAGGGTCGAACCGGTGCATGAAACACTATCGATTTGTAAAGATAAAATTAAAAAATAAAATACTTTTTTTTTAATAACTCGAACCAATTCTCGCATAAATGAATAAATAATGGGAACCATTAGTAGACACCATTCCACAATAACAATAATAATGCGTTCACCTAGTCAACGTGGACTCACTAAAAATAGCCAATCCTAGATCAAACACGCCTCCAAACCCTATTTGATTGGCCATGCGACGCGGCGCGCGACCCGTGCGCCCCGCCCTCCCCGCGCGCTAAGTGCATCGCGTGAGTGACACGTCATAGAATAATTCAGTTTCCCTCAAGACGTCATAGGTGTGGTGTCGTCGCGCGAAAATAATGGCGTCTCGGAATTATGTGTATTCCAACCTGGAGTTGGTGACGAAATCGCGAGTCTTGTTGCTCAACGTTTTTACAGTGCCAAACCAGCTTTCTTTGTGTTAAACGTGCAAGATTATGTATCCAAAGGAATTCTATGCTCTTGTGAAGTTCATCTAACCAGTGACGATTCGGAAGGTGATTAGTTATTAGGTTTATAACAGCCCCTAAGACGACCCATTGACCCAGAACTCTTAAAACTTTGAACAATTTAAGTGTTAAATAAATAAAAATACAAAGGCGATTTAGGTAAGTACCTAATAGGACTTTTTTTTAAATCATTGTAACAGAACTTTTTTTAAATCATTGTAATCAAAATTATTGATTCCACATTTTTAAATACGCCATAACTAGCAGGCCTGTAGAGATTTATTTTTACATGTAATGTAATTAATTACCTAACACATTTAGCATAAGTAATTATTTTATTAGGTATGTCTTAGGCACAAAGCAGTTAAGTCCGCCCTAAGTCTGTAAAAGTATGAAGGAAATTTGGAATCATTTTATTTGTTTTACGCAAAGATCAGCTGAGCGAGTCAATGACCTTGCTTGAGCAGGCGACCGAGACGTAGGTACCATCTCGTGGCGTTACCAATTGTTTCATGTATTTTGCGAGTATTACCTTATCACTTGCTGTTTTTTTTATTTTAAAAGTTACATCGCTCTACAAGCTTTGGATGAATAGTATTTTATAAGTGAAACCACCGGTTCAAAGGATTAAAACGATTAAAATTTAACAGTGTATAAGTGACAAAGATATGATATGCTGCCAAGAGAAAATTTCAAATAGCTCTAAATAAAATGATTTCCTTGTGCGGAGACCTTGGATTAGATCTTTCAGATAGCAAGTCAAAAATTTGTATTTTTAGTAGAAGACGACAAAATCATTCAACTAATTTATCAATCAATACTACAAGCCCTTCATTTAGTAGAAAACATAAAATATTTAGGATTATGGTTTGATCGATCGTTACGGTGGAGGAAACATCTAAATGAAACGTCTGAAAAATGTTCAAAATTTTTGAACTTGTTGAAGGTTTTAGCAGGGTTGGGGGGGGGGTCCACCCTATATTCATTCGTACTTTATACATTGCCCTAGTAAGAAGTAGAATGGATTATGGTAGTATATTGTATGGAAATTGTGCCAAAACTCACCTATATAAATTAGAAAACCTACAAAATATTGGCATATAAGTACTGCTTGAATGCATTCTCTTGGTCCCAGAACTTATCCGTTGAACTATTAAGTAGACTTAACTCTCTCTCTGTGGGTTGCCATTTTGGACTAACAAGGCAAAACCGTTACTCATAACAGCGTATAATGCGGCAGTATTAGACAATATCCAGTCCGGTGAAATCTTAGAAATGTTTGATTTAAATATTTGGGTCTCACGTATAGATCTCTCTAATGTCATAGCTTTAAATTTGGATAGCACCAACTGCCCTAAAAGAATGTACGACATAAATGCAATAAAGTATAACGTTATCAAAGAATTAAGTGAAAAATATGAAAATTTCCACAAAATATTTTCGGATGGATCAAAGAATACTAATTCGGTGGGTGCAGCATTTTATGATGTAACTTATAGAGAATCCCGATGTATAAAAATTTGTGATAACCTAACTATAATGTCAGCGGAACTTGTTGCAATTTCAGAAGCCATTTCACACTGTGATAATGTAAATTCAAATCGAGTAGTTATTCTAACAGATATTAAAAGTGCATTACAACATTTGACTCGATGCGCCTCTGGTATCAGAGGTGTTTCGGTAGCCTATACAATTTTAGACTGGATACATAAATTTTGTCAAAATGGGAAATCGCTGAAGTTGCAATGGGTTCCGTCTCACATAGCTTTAGCAGGTAACGAGGAGGCTGACCGCCTTGCTAAACTAGCTTCTGCGGAAGGAATAGAGAAAATGGTGCACTTAAGCGAAAGTTGCGGCATTACTTTCTGAACAAATAGCGGAGTCGTTTCAAAAACCCCCTTATTCTACTTTACATAAATATATATTTAGGTATATATTATTATATTAAATATACACCGTTAAATTTTAATCGTTTTAATCCTTTGAACCGGTGGATTCACTTATAAAATACTATTCATCCAAAGCTTGTAGAGCGATGTAACTTTTAAAAAAAACTATTGAGGTGTCAAGGGACACCCGGATGGAACGAAGTTCCGTTCTGGCTTGCTTTCTATAAGAGAGAGAGAGAGAGACAGACAGAGAAACATGCGCACGCCGCACGGCTTACAATAGCTTACTATAGCAAAAAGTATCGTTACAACTTTTCGTGAAAATTTTTTCCGTCTAGACAATACAATATTTTTTTTTTTTTTTTTTTTTTTTTTTTTTTTTTTTAATTTTATCCATTTACAATCAGCTGTCCAGCTATAATTAAATTTGTCTGATGTCATAATATGGTTTTTGAGATATAGCACATCCAATGATGTGTCATCTCCTATTTAGATTATCTTCAGATTGAAGCTAGTCTGGTCCTTCTTAATCGGAATACGCAATGATCTGTGCTCATTAGTGCTCTCGCCAATTGGTTTTTGTGGCGCTTAAGTTTTTGCTTGTACGCTCCACAGGACACGTCTATCTGTTCTTTAACTGTAGGCATTTCTACATACTCGTGGACTTCTGTGTTCTTAGTAAACCATGGGGCATTAATCAAAGTTTTTAAGGCTTTATTTTGGAAGCGTTGGAGAATTTCGATATTAGAGTGGCTTGCCGATCCCCAGAGTTCTATACCGTAAGTCCACACTGGTTTGATTATACTTTTGTAAATCAGAAGTTTGTTTTCTAAGCTGAGTGAGGACTGTCTACCTATAAGCCAGTACAACTCTCTTAGTTTTATATTTGCTTGATCTCTCTTGGCCTTAATGTGTTCTCGCCATGTTAATTTCTTATCTAGGTGTATTCCTAGATATTTTACTGTTGTTTGCTGAGGTAGCATAGTTCCATTAAATTTTACTGGTGGACAGTCTCCTCGCTTTAGCGTGAAAGTCACATGGGTAGATTTTGCAGCACTTGCCGTTATCCTCCATTTTTTAAACCATTTTCCTATTTTGTCTAAATGTGTTTGTAGTTTTATAGACGCTTTGTTAGGATCTTTGTGACATGAAAGCACTGCAGTATCGTCAGCATAGGTCGCGATTGTCATCTCATCATCATATGGTAAGTCAGCTGTATATACTGTATACAATGTTGCGGCCAGCACTGACCCCTGGGGAACTCCAGCTTCTATTTGGTATATAGATGACAAGGAGTCTCCAATCTTGACCTGGAATATACGATTTTCGAGGTAGGATTTCAGGATCATGTAGGCAGTGTTTGGTAAACACAATTTTAATTTATATAGGAGGCCTTTATGCCACACGCGGTCGAAGGCTTGCTGAACATCAAGGAATACAGCAGAGCAGAATTCCCTTTTTTCCAATGCTTGACGGATGGTGTGAGTCACTCGATGGATCTGTTCCACAGTACCATGATGTGCACGAAATCCGAACTGATGATTTGGTACCACCTTTTGTTCTTCAAATATCGGACAGAGTCGAAGTAAGAACAGTTTTTCGAACAGCTTGGATATAACAGGAAGCAAACTTATTGGTCTGTATGATGCGATTTCAGTTGGCGGCTTTCCCGGTTTGGCGACCATATTTATTATAGAAATTTTCCATACAAGTGGGAAATATTGTAGTCTTAATACTGCATTGAATAAGATTGTTAAGAGAACTATGCCTTTCCTTGGTAGCTGTTTCAGTACTTCGGCAGTTATCAGATCAAATCCCGGTGCCTTTTTTGTACTTAAACGGACTATAGTTCTTCTAACTTCTGCTGGTGTTATTAGCTTTAAGGGCAATGACATTTGTTGGTCACTGTTTAGAACATCGTCAATTTCCTTTTCAGAATGTGCTGGATCAGGGTCATTGGCCTTGAATGAATCCTTCAGAAACTCGGCGAACAGTTCTGCTTTTTGTTTGGATTTTCTTGACCAGTTACCGTCTGGTTGTTTCAGTGGAGGAATATGTTCTGTTGGTTTTTTTAAAAATTTGGTCATTTTCCAAAGGGAGTGGTTGTCAGCTTTATGTGGAGACAGAGTCCTAAGCTTGTCTTGCAGAGTGTTATTCTCATTTTCTTTTATCATTTGTTTCAGTTCCTTTTGCGCGTGGTTGAGTGCCGTTTTGTCTTGCCGATTTCTACTTGTATGCCATTTTCGTCGTAGCCTCCTCTTTAGAGCAATCATTCTTTTAATTTCCAACGTAGTATCCTGTAGCTTTTCTTTGTATTCTAAGTACGGTGTAGATAACCACGCAGCCTTTTGAATCAAATTAGTAGCGTACATAGCGGCAGTCTCTATGTCATCTTCCGTTTTGAGCGAGATGGACAGATTCGTGTTTTTATCAATATAGTCCCGGAAAGATTCCCAATCGGTTTTGTTGTTATATAGAGTCTCAAGTGGCTCCTTCCAAATGACAGTGGTGCTCAGTGTACAAAGTATAGGTGTGTGGTCGGAAGTACCGTCCAGACTTGATTCCATTTTTGTGTACATTCCGGACATTCCTTTTATTATGAAGAAGTCAATAAGGTAAGGAGTTTTGTTTGGATCCGTAGGCCAGTGTGTGGGTTCCCCCGTTGAGAGAACATCCAAAGAGTTTCCGTCAACTGCTTTTTTTAGCTCTCGCCCTCTTGTCGTAGTAAGCCTGGAACCCCAGTATGTATTTTTAGCGTTCCAATCACCTCCAGTTATAAATCTACATCCGAGCTTGTGGAAATATTCTGTAAACGCTTCTTCTTCGATTCTATGGCGCGGAGGGCAGTAGACGGCAGCTACTGTAAGCGTTCCTAGCCAGTCATCAATTGCTACTGCTACAGATTGGATGAATGGATGTTTAATTTCAAAGAGAGAGTGATGTTTTATATTTTCTTTGATTATAATTGCAGCCCCGCCATGGGACGTTCCATCAGGGTGGTTTGAGTAGTATGCGTTATACCCCTTAATTTTGATCACTCTTTCATCAGTCAAATGGGTTTCCGAGACCAATAAAATGTCAATATTATTGTGGTGGAGAAATAGTATCACTTCTGGCAAATTAGGAGCTATGCCATTTATGTTCCATGTTGCGACTCGTAGGAATTTCATTTCTGCTGTAGGCCTATGAGTGTCGAGAGCAATCCCATTAAGGTGCCCATCTGTTGTATCAATATATCTATCTTTTCAGATTGTTTGATGATAATTTGTTCAAGCAAATTTGTTGGCTGAGGCTGGATCTCCTCTGTTTTTCTATTCTTGTGTCGGACAACTTCCGAATAGGTCATGATGTTGGGAGGGTCGTGTGTGTTATTACTATTAGCATTAGTATCCCTACGAGTTTTGAATGGCGGAAGTTTTTCTACCTGAGGTGGTACAGATGGTGTGATTTTATAAGCTGGTTTAGTTTTATTGTTTACTATTCGTGTCGTTTTTCGTTCTCTTATCTCCTTGTAAACCTGGCAACCTTTGTAGTTGGCTGGGTGGTCACCAAAACAAAGTGTACAAATAGCCGGAGTGTTCCTATCTTTCTTAGGACAATCTGAAGTTTTATGTCCCTCCGCACATTTAACACACCTATAGGGGCGCATACAGTTATTTTTTGTGTGCCCATATTGTTGGCATCTGGTGCACTGTACAATTTCGTTTGATTTCCTAGGATCTTCAATTTTAACTCTTGTATGATAGATAAACTCAATGTTTTTTATCTCTGAATTATTTGGACTTGGCTCTATGTTTACAAAGAACATATTAAGTGGCTTTTTGTTCTTTTTTGATATTGCACATATAATTTCACCTCTAACTTTGTTACCAGTTTTTTCAATTTCTTCTATAATTGCTGTTTTAGGAGTTGTATGGTGTAAGTTTTTCACTACAATTCTATAACATTTATTCTCTTTCTGCGTAAAAGTATGGCCAATAAGGCCATTGCAGCGAATATGTTCTATTAAATCTTTATAGGTTTCACTTGAATGTGTAACAATTCTCAATTGGTTTCTATTGATGATTTTGTAAGAGTAGGTACCAATAGGCACGCACTTATTAAGCAATTCAGTTAACTTTGCCATATCTTCTATGCCATAGAGGATGATTGGTGGCGGTTTGTGTACCTTTTTTGTCTGGGTAGTCTGACTATTATCTTCTGTGGTATCTTCAGTTAGATCTATTGGAAGCCCACTGTGTCTATTCGAGATACTAGCTCCCTCTTGTGACAAGCTAGCATGCTTTTTCGTTTCCGGTGGGGTATTAGTCAGTTTTCTTCTTTTGGGATTACGTTGAGATGGTATTTTTTGCCATTTAGGATGACTTTCTTTGTCTTCAGTGAATTTTGTGTCAGTTTGTGACAGAGAAAGGGGCCTTCCGTTCCTTGTGGCATTTCCCAATGAAGAAGATCTGAGTCTTTGGGTGAATAGACTTGGATGGAATGTCTGTTGTATATATTTTTTATTATTACCACCACTTCCAGTAGTATTTACTGTTACAAGATCCTGGTCTATTGCTCCTCCGCAGTCTTGTTGAGTTATGGACTTACCGGTGTTTGTGTTTTTAGTCTCTGATGTTGGCGAAATTATGCCCCCCCCAGATACGGTGGGGCTGCCCGAGTTAGACTCGGGGAGGGATTCTCCAGTTATACTGGTACCCTCCTGGGGTAATTTAGTTTTTAACCTCGCTTCCATGTTTACTTCTATCTCATCTACCTTTAGACATTTTAGGGGTTATTTAGACCCCCAGGCTCGCTATAGCCTCTTCCAGCCAGTTACCCAGCTGGGAGTGTGGTTATACCGCCATTGCTCGGTCGCCATTGCCTCGTTTGTTGTCTAGCAGGGAGCACCACGGTAATCGTTTGATTTCCGCCACCATCCGGTGCGTGCAGGAGAGGTTGACACTTGGGCCGGTTAAGATGACAGTACCGTTATCCCCTTACCCCCCTAAATAGACAATACAATATAATATAACTAAAAAATATTATGTACATTTTGACAGCACTATTTCAACATCTTCGAAACCATGAAAACGACAGTCATGACGAAAAAGTTGATAATTTCTGACAGCCGCCATCTTAGAGTTACATTTTGACAGCACTATCGGCTTCAACAACCTCGAAAACCATGAAAAAGACACCCATATCGAAAAAGTTGATAATTTATTGCAGCCGCCATCTTAGATTTACATTTCGACAGTACAATCGGTTTCAACACCCTCGAAAACCACGAAAGCGACACCCATGACGAAAAAGTTGATAATTTCTTGCAGCCGCCATCTTGGATTTATATTTTGACAGTACTATCGGTTTCAACACCCTCGAAAACCATGAAAACGACACCCATGACGAAAAATTTTTTTTTGCAGCCGCCATCTTGGATTTATATTTTGACAGTACCATCGGTTTCAACACCCTCGAAAACCATGAAAACGACACCCATGACGAAAAAGTTGATAATTTCTTGCAGCCACCATCTTGGATTTACATTTTGACAGTACTATCGGTTTCAACACCCTCGAAAATCATGAAAACGACACCCATGACGAAAAATCTGATAATTTCTTGCAGCCGCCATCTTGGATTTATATTTTGACAGTACCATCGGTTTCAACACCCTCGAAAACCATGAAAATGACACCCTTGACGAAAAATTTGATAATTTCTTGCAGCTGCCATCTTGGATTTACATTTTGACAGTACTATCGGTTTCAACACCCTCGAAAACCATGAATACGACACCCATGACGAAAAATTTTATAATTTCTTGCAGCCGCCATCTTGGATTTATATTTTGACAGTACCATCGGTTTCAACACCCTCGAAAACCATGAAAACGACACCCATGACGAAAAATTTGATAATTTCTTGCAGCCGCCATCTTGGATTTACATTTTGACAGTACCATCGGTTTCAACACCCTCAAAAATCATGAAAACGACACCCATGACGAAAAATTTGATAATTTCTTGCAGCCGCCATCTTGGATTTATATTTTGACAGTACCATCGGTTTCAACACCCTCGAAAACCATGAAAACGACACCCATGATGAAAAAGTTGATAATTTCTTGCAGCCGCCATCTTGGATTTACATTTTGAAAGTACTATCGGTTTCAACACCCTCGAAAACCATGAAAATGACACCCATGACGAAAAAGTTGAAAATTTCTTGCAGCCGCCATCTTGGATTTACATTTTGACAGTACTATCGGTTTCCACGCCCTCGAAAACCATAAAAACGACATCCATGACGGAAAATTTGATAATTTCTTGCAGCCGCCATTTGGGATTTATATTTTGACAGTACCATCGGTTTCAACACCCTCGAAAACCATGAAAACGACACCCATGACGAAAAATTTTTTTTTGCAGCCGCCATCTTGGATTTATATTTTGACAGTACCATCGGTTTCAACACCCTCGAAAACCATGAAAACGACACCCATGACGAAAAAGTTGATAATTTCTTGCAGCCGCCATCTTGGATTTACATTTTGACAGTACCATCGATTTCAACACCCTCGAAAATCATGAAAACGTCACCCATGACGAAAAATTTGATAATTTCTTGCAGCCGCCATCTTGGATTTACATTTTGACAGTACTATCGGTTTCCACGCCCTCGAAAACCATAAAAACGACACCCATGACGAAAAAGTTGATAATTTCTTGCAGCCGCCATCTTGGATTTACATTTTGACAATACTATCGGTTTCAACACCCTCGAAAACCATGAAAACGACACCCATGACGAAAAAGTTGATAATTTCTTGCAGCCGCCATCTTGGATTTATATTTTGACAGTACCATCGGTTTCAACACCCTCGAAAACCATGAAAACGACACCCATGATGAAAAAGTTGATAATTTCTTGCAGCCGCCATCTTGGATTTACATTTTGACAGTACTATCGGTTTCAACAACCTCGAAAACCATGAAAACGACACCCATGACGAAAAAGTTGAAAATTTCTTGCAGCCGCCATCTTGGATTTACATTTTGACAGTACTATCGGTTTCCACGCCCTCGAAAACCATAAAAACGACATCCATGACGGAAAATTTGATAATTTCTTGCAGCCGCCATTTGGGATTTATATTTTGACAACACCATCGGTTTCAACACCCTCAAAAACCATGAAAACGACACCCATGACGAAAAATTTTTTTTTGCAGCCGCCATCTTGGATTTATATTTTGACAGTACCATCGGTTTCAACACCCTCGAAAACCATGAAAACGACACCCATGACGAAAAAGTTGATAATTTCTTGCAGCCGCCATCTTGGATTTACATTTTGAAAGTACTATCGGTTTCAACACCCTCGAAAACCATGAAAATGACACCCATGACGAAAAAGTTGAAAATTTCTTGCAGCCGCCATCTTGGATTTACATTTTGACAGTACTATCGGTTTCCACGCCCTCGAAAACCATAAAAACGACATCCATGACGGAAAATTTGATAATTTCTTGCAGCCGCCATTTGGGATTTATATTTTGACAGTACCATCGGTTTCAACACCCTCGAAAACCATGAAAACGACACCCATGACGAAAAATTTTTTTTTGCAGCCGCCATCTTGGATTTATATTTTGACAGTACCATCGGTTTCAACACCCTCGAAAACCATGAAAACGACACCCATGACGAAAAAGTTGATAATTTCTTGCAGCCGCCATCTTGGATTTATATTTTGACAGTACCATCGGTTTCAACACCCTCGAAAACCATGAAAACGACACCCATGACGAAAAAGTTGATAATTTCTTGCAGCCGCCATCTTGGATTTACATTTTGACAGTACCATCGATTTCAACACCCTCGAAAATCATGAAAACGTCACCCATGACGAAAAATTTGATAATTTCTTGCAGCCGCCATCTTGGATTTACATTTTGACAGTACTATCGGTTTCACGCCCTCGAAAACCATAAAAACGACACCCATGACGAAAAAGTTGATAATTTCTTGCAGCCGCCATCTTGGATTTACATTTTGACAATACTATCGGTTTCAACACCCTGGAAAACCATGAAAACGACACCCATGACAAAAAGTTGATAATTTCTTGCAGCCGCCATCTTGGATTTACATTTTGACAGTACCATCGGTTTCAACACCCTCAAAAATCATGAAAACGACACCCATGACGAAAAATTTGATAATTTCTTGCAGCCGCCATCTTGGATTTATATTTTGACAGTACCATCGGTTTCAACACCCTCGAAAACCATGAAAACGACACCCATGACGGAAAATTTGATAATTTCTTGCAGCCGCCATTTTGGATTTATATTTTGACAGTACCATCGGTTTCAACACCTCGAAAACCATGAAAACGACACCCATGACGAAAAATTTGATAATTTCTTGCAGCCGCCATCTTGGATTTATATTTTGACAGTACCATCGGTTTCAACACCCTCGAAAACCATGAAAACGACACCCATGATGAAAAAGTTGATAATTTCTTGCAGCCGCCATCTTGGATTTACATTTTGACAGTACTATCGGTTTCAACAACCTCGAAAACCATGAAAACGACACCCATGACGAAAAAGTTGAAAATTTCTTGCAGCCGCCATCTTGGATTTACATTTTGACAGTACTATCGGTTTCCACGCCCTCGAAAACCATAAAAACGACATCCATGACGGAAAATTTGATAATTTCTTGCAGCCACCATTTTGGATTTATATTTTGACAGTACCATCGGTTTCAACACCCTCGAAAACCATGAAAACGACACCCATGACGAAAAATTTTTTTTGCAGCCGCCATCTTGGATTTATATTTTGACAGTACCATCGGTTTCAACACCCTCGAAATCATGAAAACGTCACCCATGACGAAAAATTTGATAATTTCTTGCAGCCGCCATCTTGGATTTACATTTTGACAGTACTATCGGTTTCCACGCCCTCGAAAACCATAAAAACGACACCCATGACGAAAAAGTTGATAATTTCTTGCAGCCGCCATCTTGGATTTACATTTTGACAATACTATCGGTTTCAACACCCTCGAAAACCATGAAAACGACACCCATGACGAAAAGTTGATAATTTCTTGCAGCCGCCATCTTGGATTTAAATTTTGACAGTACCAATCGGTTTCAACACCCTCAAAAATCATGAAAACGACACCCATGACGAAAAATTTGATAATTTCTTGCAGCCGCCATCTTGGATTTATATTTTGACAGTACCATCGGTTTCAACACCCTCGAAAACCATGAAAACGACACCCATGACGGAAAATTTGATAATTTCTTGCAGCCGCCATCTTGGATTTATATTTTGACAGTACCATCGGTTTCAACACCCTCGAAAACCATGAAAACGACACCCATGACGAAAAATTTTTTTTTGCAGCCGCCATCTTGGATTTATATTTTGACAGTACCATCGGTTTCAACACCCTCGAAAACCATGAAAACGACACCCATGACGAAAAAGTTGATAATTTCTTGCAGCCGCCATCTTGGATTTACATTTTGACAGTACCATCGATTTCAACACCCTCGAAAATCATGAAAACGTCACCCATGACGAAAAATTTGATAATTTCTTGCAGCCGCCATCTTGGATTTACATTTTGACAGTACTATCGGTTTCCACGCCCTCGAAAACCATAAAAACGACACCCATGACGAAAAAGTTGATAATTTCTTGCAGCCGCCATCTTGGATTTACATTTTGACAATACTATCGGTTTCAACACCCTCGAAAACCATGAAAACGACACCCATGACGAAAAAGTTGATAATTTCTTGCAGCCGCCATCTTGGATTTACATTTTGACAGTACCATCGGTTTCAACACCCTCAAAAATCATGAAAACGACACCCATGACGAAAAATTTGATAATTTCTTGCAGCCGCCATCTTGGATTTATATTTTGACAGTATCATCGGTTTCAACACCCTCGAAAACCATGAAAACGACACCCATGACGAAAAAGTTGATAATTTCTTGCAGCCGCCATCTTGGATTTACATTTTGCCAATACTATCGGTTTCAACACCCTCGAAAACCATGAAAACGACACCCATGACGAAAAAGTTGATAATTTCTTGCAGCCGCCATCTTGGATTTATATTTTGACAGTACCATCGGTTTCAACACCCTCGAAAACCATGAAAACGACACCCATGACGGAAAATTTGATAATTTCTTGCAGCCGCCATTTTGGATTTATATTTTGACAGTACCATCGGTTTCAACACCCTCGAAAACCATGAAAACGACACCCATGACGAAAAATTTGATAATTTCTTGCAGCCGCCATCTTGGATTTATATTTTGACAGTACCATCGGTTTCAACACCCTCGAAAACCATGAAAACGACACCTATGATGAAAAAGTTGATAATTTCTTGCAGCCGCCATCTTGGATTTACATTTTGACAGTACTATCGGTTTTCAACAACCTCGAAAACCATGAAAACGACACCCATGACGAAAAAGTTGAAAATTTCTTGCAGCCGCCATCTTGGATTTACATTTTGACAGTACTATCGGTTTCCACGCCCTCGAAAACCATAAAAACGACATCCATGACGGAAAATTTGATAATTTCTTGCAGCCGCCATTTGGGATTTATATTTTGACAGTACCATCGGTTTCAACACCCTCGAAAACCATGAAAACGACACCCATGACGAAAATTTTTTTTTTGCAGCCGCCATCTTGGATTTATATTTTGACAGTACCATCGGTTTCAACACCCTCGAAAACCATGAAAACGACACCCATGACGAAAAAGTTGATAATTTCTTGCAGCCGCCATCTTGGATTTACATTTTGACAGTACCATCGATTTCAACACCCTCGAAAATCATGAAAACGTCACCCATGACGAAAAATTTGATAATTTCTTGCAGCCGCCATCTTGGATTTACATTTTGACAGTACTATCGGTTTCCACGCCCTCGAAAACCATAAAAACGACACCCATGACGAAAAATTTGATAATTTCTTGCAGCCGCCATCTTGGATTTATATTTTGACAGTACCATCGGTTTCAACACCCTCGAAAACCATGAAAACGACACCCATGATGAAAAAGTTGATAATTTCTTGCAGCCGCCATCTTGGATTTACATTTTGACAGTACTATCGGTTTCAACAACCTCGAAAACCATGAAAACGACACCCATGACGAAAAAGTTGAAAATTTCTTGCAGCCGCCATCTTGGATTTACATTTTGACAGTACTATCGGTTTCCACGCCCTCGAAAACCATTAAAACGACATCCATGACGGAAAATTTGATAATATCTTGCAGCCACCATTTTGGATTTATATTTTGACAGTACCATCGGTTTCAACACCCTCGAAAACCATGAAAACGACACCCATGACGAAAAATTTTTTTTTGCAGCCGCCATCTTGGATTTATATTTTGACAGTACCATCGGTTTCAACACCCTCGAAAACCATGAAAACGACACCCGTGACGGAAAATTTGATAATTTCTTGCAGCCGCCATTTTGGATTTATATTTTGACAGTACCATCGGTTTCAACACCCTCGAAAACCATGAAAACGACACCCATGACGAAAAATTTGATAATTTCTTGCAGCCGCCATCTTGGATTTATATTTTGACAGTACCATCGGTTTCAACACCCTCGAAACCATGAAAACGACACCCATGATGAAAAAGTTGATAATTTCTTGCAGCCGCCATCTTGGATTTACATTTGACAGTACTATCGGTTTCCACGCCCTCGAAAACCATAAAAACGACACCCATGACGAAAAAGTTGATAATTTCTTGCAGCCGCCATCTTGGATTTACATTTTGACAATACTATCGGTTTCAACACCCTCGAAAACCATGAAAACGACACCCATGACGAAAAAGTTGATAATTTCTTGCAGCCGCCATCTTGGATTTACATTTTGACAGTACCATCGGTTTCAACACCCTCAAAAATCATGAAAACGACACCCATGACGAAAAATTTGATAATTTCTTGCAGCCGCCATCTTGGATTTATATTTTGACAGTACCATCGGTTTCAACACCCTCGAAAACCATGAAAACGACACCCATGACGGAAAATTTGATAATTTCTTGCAGCCGCCATCTTGGATTTATATTTTGACAGTACCATCGATCGGTTTCAACACCCTCGAAAACCATGAAAACGACACCCATGACGAAAAATTTTTTTTTGCAGCCGCCATCTTGGATTTATATTTTGACAGTACCATCGGTTTCAACACCCTCGAAAACCATGAAAACGACACCCATGACGAAAAAGTTGATAATTTCTTGCAGCCGCCATCTTGGATTTACATTTTGACAGTACCATCGATTTCAACACCCTCGAAAATCATGAAAACGTCACCCATGACGAAAAATTTGATAATTTCTTGCAGCCGCCATCTTGGATTTACATTTTGACAGTACTATCGGTTTCCACGCCCTCGAAAACCATAAAAACGACACCCATGACGAAAAAGTTGATAATTTCTTGCAGCCGCCATCTTGGATTTACATTTTGACAATACTATCGGTTTCAACACCCTCGAAAACCATGAAAACGACACCCATGACGAAAAAGTTGATAATTTCTTGCAGCCGCCATCTTGGATTTACATTTTGACAGTACCATCGGTTTCAACACCCTCAAAAATCATGAAAACGACACCCATGACGAAAAATTTGATAATTTCTTGCAGCCGTCATCTTGGATTTATATTTTGACAGTATCATCGGTTTCAACACCCTCGAAAACCATGAAAACGACACCCATGACGAAAAAGTTGATAATTTCTTGCAGCCGCCATCTTGGATTTACATTTTGACAATACTATCGGTTTCAACACCCTCGAAAACCATGAAAACGACACCCATGACGAAAAAGTTGATAATTTCTTGCAGCCGCCATCTTGGATTTACATTTTGACAGTACCATCGGTTTCAACACCCTCAAAAATCATGAAAACGACACCCATGACGAAAAATTTGATAATTTCTTGCAGCCGCCATCTTGGATTTATATTTTGACAGTACCATCGGTTTCAACACCCTCGAAAACCATGAAAACGACACCCATGACGGAAAATTTGATAATTTCTTGCAGCCGCCATTTTGGATTTATATTTTGACAGTACCATCGGTTTCAACACCCTCGAAAACCATGAAAACGACACCCATGACGAAAAATTTGATAATTTCTTGCAGCCGCCATCTTGGATTTATATTTTGACAGTACCATCGGTTTCAACACCCTCGAAAACCATGAAAACGACACCCATGATGAAAAAGTTGATAATTTCTTGCAGCCGCCATCTTGGATTTACATTTTGACAGTACTATCGGTTTCAACAACCTCGAAAACCATGAAAACGACACCCATGACGAAAAAGTTGAAAATTTCTTGCAGCCGCCATCTTGGATTTACATTTTGACAGTACTATCGGTTTCCACGCCCTCGAAAACCATAAAAACGACATCCATGACGAAAAATTTGATAATTTCTTGCAGCCGCCATTTGGGATTTATATTTTGACAGTACCATCGGTTTCAACACCCTCGAAAACCATGAAAACGACACCCATGACGAAAATTTTTTTTTTGCAGCCGCCATCTTGGATTTATATTTTGACAGTACCATCGGTTTCAACACCCTCGAAAACCATGAAAACGACACCCATGACGAAAAAGTTGATAATTTCTTGCAGCCGCCATCTTGGATTTACATTTTGACAGTACCATCGATTTCAACACCCTCGAAAATCATGAAAACGTCACCCATGACGAAAAATTTGATAATTTCTTGCAGCCGCCATCTTGGATTTACATTTTGACAGTACTATCGGTTTCCACGCCCTCGAAAACCATAAAAACGACACCCATGACGAAAAAGTTGATAATTTCTTGCAGCCGCCATCTTGGATTTACATTTTGACAATACTATCGGTTTCAATACCCTCGAAAACCATGAAAACGACACCCATGACGAAAAAGTTGATAATTTCTTGCAGCCGCCATCTTGGATTTACATTTTGACAGTACCATCGGTTTCAACACCCTCAAAAATCATGAAAACGACACCCATGACGAAAAATTTGATAATTTCTTGCAGCCGCCATCTTGGATTTATATTTTGACAGTACCATCGGTTTCAACACCCTCGAAAACCATGAAAACGACACCCATGACGGAAAATTTGATAATTTCTTGCAGCCGCCATTTTGGATTTATATTTTGACAGTACCATCGGTTTCAACACCCTCGAAAACCATGAAAACGACACCCATGACGAAAAATTTGATAATTTCTTGCAGCCGCCATCTTGGATTTATATTTTGACAGTACCATCGGTTTCAACACCCTCGAAAACCATGAAAACGACACCCATGATGAAAAAGTTGATAATTTCTTGCAGCCGCCATCTTGGATTTACATTTTGACAGTACTATCGGTTTCAACAACCTCGAAAACCATGAGAACGACACCCATGACGAAAAAGTTGAAAATTTCTTGCAGCCGCCATCTTGGATTTACATTTTGACAGTACTATCGGTTTCCACGCCCTCGAAAACCATAAAAACGACATCCATGACGGAAAATTTGATAATTTCTTGCAGCCACCATTTTGGATTTATATTTTGACAGTACCATCGGTTTCAACACCCTCGAAAACCATGAAAACGACACCCATGATGAAAAATTTTTTTTTGCAGCCGCCATCTTGGATTTATATTTTGACAGTACCATCGGTTTCAACACCCTCGAAAACCATGAAAACGACACCCATGACGAAAAAGTTGATAATTTCTTGCAGCCGCCATCTTGGATTTACATTTTGACAGTACCATCGATTTCAACACCCTCGAAAATCATGAAAACGTCACCCATGACGAAAAATTTGATAATTTCTTGCAGCCGCCATCTTGGATTTACATTTTGACAGTACTATCGGTTTCCACGCCCTCGAAAACCATAAAAACGACACCCATGACGAAAAAGTTGATAATTTCTTGCAGCCGCCATCTTGGATTTACATTTTGACAATACTATCGGTTTCAACACCCTCGAAAACCATGAAAACGACACCCATGACGAAAAAGTTGATAATTTCTTGCAGCCGCCATCTTGGATTTATATTTTGACAGTACCATCGGTTTCAACACCCTCGAAAACCATGAAAACGACACCCATGACGGAAAATTTGATAATTTCTTGCAGCCGCCATCTTGGATTTATATTTTGACAGTACCATCGGTTTCAACACCCTCGAAAACCATGAAAACGACACCCATGACGAAAAATTTGATAATTTCTTGCAGCCGCCATCTTGGATTTATATTTTTGACAGTAAAAGTGTCGGTACAATTTTTCGTGAGAATTTTTTCCGTCTAGCCCCCTTTCACAACGCGCGATAAGGAACTTCGTTCCAATAAAAAAAACAGCAAGTGATAAGGTAATACTCGCAAAATACATGAAACAATTGGTAACGCCACAAGATAGTACCTACAGGTCGCGCGGTGAATCAAGATCGCTTGGCAAAAGTGGAAGGGGCACGCGCAGTATTCAATTCTAAGGTCTATTTGACGACGTGCGGGCGGGTGTGCGCCGTCGGCGACACGTCATTGGTAGATAGAGTCGCTCTTCAATTCCCGCGTTGCGTTCTCGCGTCTCATTGGATACTGTTGTACTTGAGTACTGTTGTGTACAGCTTGTGTTATCGTATTAGTAATACGTAGTCGTAAAAAAAAAAATGGTTAAAAATAAAGTTTTAAAACGGCAAGCCAGAAAAATGGTTTACGACGTGAATTGTTACGTTATGAAAGAAACTAACGAAATATTTTTTTTTTATTATTTTAACCTTTCAATCGTGAAAATTACAGACACAATAGAAAGACAATAGGTGCGCGTTCGCTTGGGGCTTAGTGAATTAATTTTAATTTAAAAAATTTTAACTTTTCTGAATTTACCTACTTACAAGATAAATTACAAGCAAAAACTAGTGTTATTATAAGTTATGTTACTAAGGTTCAAACATACGAAATTAAAAATAAAATTCATACATACTAAGAACTTCTGTGTGCAATTGTACACATGCGCCGATTGCCCCCACTATCATAGATTATACACATACTGGTATAGATGCGCCACTTCGAGTTCAAAAGTAGTATGTTTAAAGTATCCTCCGCCAATAGATGGCGCGGGTTTACAATTTTGTTTTTGTAGGCATCCGCCAGAGGGCGCCCATATGTATTAACTCCTGAATATAGTTTTTTCAGTGTTAATAAATCAGTAAATTATTAAAAAATACTTACTAGATCACTAGTAAGTACTTTTTAATAATTTACTGATTTATTAACACAATCCACGATACGACAGTATAAAAATAAAACACCAATTTCATGTACTTACTTGTAATTTTTATTTGATCAAATCAAAGTCATTCACTAGCATAAAATGTGGGAGGCAACAGACATCGTACACAATAATATCAAGTGTATAGACAAATTTTACCATTATTATCAACTAAATTATTAAAATTAATTTGAATACATTATAATAATAAACAAAGACCCTCAACCACCTGACGTTCAGTTAAACTGGCTAACCTGAATTTTTTCATACTTGATTAATCATAAAATTACAAAACTATACATTTAAAAAGAAATCTAGTAACTCATATAAGGTATTATTTTAACTAAAACATTAATATGTTTTGTCACATATAAAGCATATTGGTAACAATATTGCAAGTTATAAGTTGCAGAGACCATAATATAAATGCACATTTTTTACTGCTGATAAGCATTGAATAAGCAAATTGCATGCAAAGTTTACATTAATTTACATAGGTACACTGTTTTACACTTCTAATTACAATCACAAGTAGAACATATTCTAATCTAATTTATTTTGATTTTTCAGTTGCACAAATACTGTATATTTGATAGACTTTAAAGCTGGCAATTAACATGAGTATTGGCTAGATGTGAATATGCGTATTGAGCAATGAATGTATGTTCGGTGCGGTACTCATAAACGACCTATTCTGCTCGCACTACTGACATGCCGAATATTCACCTTGTAACGTGCTCAAATCGAGCGAATATTCATGTCAACTCTCGAACGTTATTCGTCAGCTTTAGAACGTTTAAAAAACTAATATTGCCTGTGTCTCCGAGACCGACGTCTGGTGGTTAAGGGTTTATGTTTTTAACTTTCATCTACTATCTATCGTTTTCTCTTTTTAAAATATTCGAAAGCTTGTTTTTTTATATGGTCATTCCTATCAAAAACTGTGATTTTTCCATTCAACAATCTATTTACCCCTAAACACCAACTGTGTACAATCATTTTAATAGATAAATTACAAATAAAATCAACCAAATCAACTCTATGTTTCTCACAAGTTATAATACTAAAATCACATGCAGAATCAATAAAAAATCTGATTTGATTTTTTATACATTTCGATGTTGGATTATCTCGAAGGCATGCAACAATCACATAATATATATTATTCATTAAATTTATAAATTCGTCGCTTGGATGAAACAGTGATTTCTTAGTATAATCAATTTCATAATTAAACGAATCAAAATCAATACCAGATCTACATAAATTATTTAAACAATTGGAACATTTTTTGAAAATTTTTGATTTCGATTTCTTAATCACATATCCAGTTACATATTTTTTCGATTCAGCATGCAGTAGTGAATCATTATTTTTAATATCTGTCATAACATTTAGCAACGAATCAATGTTACATGCAAAATCAACAGTGTGAGAATCATCATAATTATTTATGATCAGATGGGACAGTGACTGCATAACTGAATTAAAATCTTCTTCACAGTTGGCTCCTGCAGAATGAGGTGAATTATAATTATTAACAATCAACGTTTTAAAAGCATTTATAAATTGATTACAATTTGGATTAATATTTCTAACACCATTACTTCTGATTGCACCGAAAAAATTCTCTAATGGGTCCTGATTAAAATTTCTAGCTACTATATTACTGATTTTATGATTTATTGATAGATACTCCCACATTTCAACAAATGTTTTTATATTGGCAATCCAATTTTTAATTGAAGGAATCGACTCATATTTTACTTGATTAACATCTTTTGATTTTTTTATTGATTCAAATTTGATTGATTCTAAAATTCATAAAAAAAAAAAAAAAATCATCCCACAGTTGGAAGTGAGGGGAATTTTTTTTGATACAGCTTTTGTATATTTTCGAATCATCTTTGTAGGAATGACCATTAAACGAATCGAATAACCTGTCGAAAATCAGAAGAAAATCTGCTGTTCCCTCACATTCTGCTGGTAGTATTTTATGTCCTGAAAAAGAAAACACATTAATTACATTATTATCTTACTATTATTATAAATATGAAAGTTTGTGAAGGTGTTTGAATGTTTATTACTCCATCAATAAGAACTGCTGAACGGATTTTGGAACTTTTACAGTACCTCATATAGGTTTTGCATCAGAATGACACTTAGATAAGCAAATGGTGGAGGTCATAATATGTAGAAACATAACATCACGCTAGCTACTATGGTATAAATCAATACAATTTAACATACAATGTGGTGAATTGAAGTTTGAGAGTATTAAAATTAGAGCGAAAATAGAGAGCACAATGTAAATTAATGCCTATTATTTATTTATTAAAACTTCATGCAACACAAAGGAACAAAGGCGGACTTAATGCCTTAGGCTTACTATTAATGGCTCTGTAGATTGCCACAAAAATGTGAGTTATATTATTTACACTTACTTGCTGAAAACCGAATAGCAGACGATACACGTTGACTAAAAACCTGTGCAGCTAGCTTCACTTTCATTTTTTTTATTTTATATTTAATTACGTGATTTTCCAATCGGATCTCGTCGTCACCAACATCAATGTCCAGAAACATTTTCAAGTGTTCCCACTTAGCCCATTTCTCTTGCCCATTTTGAATATATTTTGCATTTTTTGTTAACAAGTTATTTCTAACTCCCTTAAGCAAATGAGGCGTATCAAATAATGGGAACACTTTCTTCTCATTTACCTCAAAGAACCATCCTTCGTTGGCATATTTTTTTTGCGTTTCTTCTTTTAGCTCTTTAATAGCTGCAACATTTGCTGGACACTGATCACAAATCGTGGCAACTACCGTTAGCCCTATGTTATTTATTTCTTTGATTAAGTTTATTATTAGGGCTTTTAATTTTTCTTTTTTCGTACCGCTTCTGACAAAAGTAAAACAAATGGGCCCTTGATCATAAAAACAAGGGCATGATCAGCAATATTGCTCGTTTTCTGAATCCCATCATCTTCAAACCCAATTATTTCATTGGAATACGTATTACATATTAGACCAGGCGCTAATGACACCTCATCAAATAGTAAATTAACTAACTTTTTTTCTTCTGGCATGCGTGTTACAAGTTTTTTTTAATTTTCTAAAATTTCTTTGTTGACGCCTGGTCTAATGGGGAAGATTTTGTGTTCAGAGGCCGCCACACGTATGATCTATTTACATTCTGTGGTTCGGAGCGGTTCTTATGAAATTGTATGAAATATTCAATATTTTTGTATTGACGATGTATTGTACCTGGAAATTAAATCAGCTAAAAGAGGAACTAAAGAAGAGGGGGTGCGACCTGTAGTGAAAGAAAGGCAGACCTTGTAGAGAGGTTGGTAAATAAAAGTAAAAAAAATACTGCAGTATTTTATATTTTCTTTGTGAATGTTTTTACTGATTAACAATAAACTCCTGACCCTATGAACTTTTATCCACTTGTTTATTATTGTTTGTGTAAATCAAAATCTAAGCTATTATGTTTTTGTAGGTTAGAGGCGTATGATAGAAATTTTAACTTCACCGATAATTCATATCCCTCAGAACCAGTACAAACCGAAGTTATGGACATACCAAAAGACGATTATTATAAAGATATAAACAGCAATGAGGTATCCCATTACCACCATTAAATAAACATCAAATACAAGAATATTGTGGAATATTCCAATTGACATCGATGTGGACGAATTTTTTGATGCCCTCTGAGTTTTCCCCGTTTTTCAGCCTTTTTTACTCGTTTGTACATATTATTATTTTAAGTTTGTATATATGTAATGAAATGTCCTCCTTGGAAATGACATTTCATTTTTTAATTTTTAAGCTGTGGATACGGGGTGACGTATCATTCAATGAAAGATGATTTTTAGATTATTTTGTGCATTTTATTGTCATAAAAACTTGTAGAGAGATAATTAAAGGGATATAATTGAGGAGGCGATATTAGTGAACTTTAATGTCGTTTCTTTGTTTTCAGGTGAGATAAAAGTGTAATTTTAGTTAAACGATAATTTATTACATAATACTGTAAAAGCATGTTGAATAAAACAAATCTTTGTTTTCAGAGAAACAATTTGTGGTTTATTTCGAAAATCCTCAATAATATACCTTATAAAACGACATTTTTGTTAACTAAAAGAAGATGGACCGGCTGCAATTTGAGTTTACGATGATAGCTTCAAATGATGGCAAATCAAATGTATTAGCCATAACCTCAATATCTACAGAAGAAGGAAAATGTTATGTTTTACCTGATGAGCTGAAGCCGGTGATTCATCATACATATATTGTCAAAATGAATACTTTCTCAAAAATAAAAAATAGTATAAAAAAAAGATATCAAAGTAGAAAAATATGGATAAAATTGGATGAAGATCTTAAGAAAACATATAGAGATGAGGAAGGTAATATGCAATTTTTAGATCAATATTTAGAAGAAATGAGCACAAAACAACCAATAGACATAAACGACAATTTCCAACATATCTTGGAAAAATTAATAGAAACTACTACAAAGAAAGAAAATCAACATAACCTAAAACATATTTCAGAGAAATTTATTATTGAAAAATTCACAAGCAAGAACCCTAATGCAATGCAATAGATTGAGAATTTTGAAAAGGAGTGTGAGCGCTTTAATATATCAAAAGATGAAACAAAAATAGATATATTGAGATTATTTTTAGAAAAATCTTGTTTGGATTGGTATAGCTCGATGGCCATAAAACTAACAATAAAGGCTGAATGGAATGAATGGAAAAACAAATTTTTAGAAACTTTTAAAAACCGAGGATGGGACATAGTTACATATGCTCTCGCATTTAGATATAAAGAAGGACTACTAATTGATTACGATATTAGAAAAGAAAGGCTAATGCTAGGCATAAACAAATCGATAGACTCCAAAACAATGATAGATCTTATTGCAACAGGTTTACCTGGATTTATCTTAAATAGGTTAAACAGAGATGAACTCAATGACACTACTGATTTGTTCAATGAGATAAGAAAATATGAAGGTATGATGTACAAGAAAAACTCAAGTACAATAAAGAGTTGTACATTCCTTTATAAAAATAAAACTAATGAGAAGAAGCCATGTAACACTTGTGAATCTTTGAACAAAGGAATTAGATATCATCCGGAAGAGTCATGTTGGTTCAAGAAAAATAAAAATGAATCTGAAAAAGTTTTTAAACCCAGAAATGTAAATAACAACTCCATTATTGAAGTAGATATAAATACTGAGAAAAAAAACGAGTAAGTGCACCATTAATCAAAATCAAGCTCTTATTAGAAAATAAACTAGAAGTGAGCGGCATTTATGATTCAGGCTCACAGATCTCTTTAATAAATTCAAGACTGATTAAAATAAAAGAAAAAAAGGACAATGAGAATATAGCATATATGAAAACGGTTAATGGTGTGAAAAAAACAGATGGCTTGATAACAATAAAAATAAAAATATTTGATTTAGAAGAAGAGGTGGATGTATACATAGTAGAAAATGAATATTTTGATGATTTTATAATCGGATTGGATATGATAAAGAAATTCAAACTAACCCAAAACGAGGACTTGCGGATAGAACAAAAGATAAGAACAAATAAAATAGATGAAATGTCTAAAGATAACAGAAATGAAGAAAAGAATATAAAAACATTAGCAATAAATTTTAATGAACATATAGAAACAGAAGAGTTTGTAAGTATGACAGACCATTTAGATAATGAAAAGAAAATTGAGATCGAGAAAATAATAAAGGAATATAAAACAATTTTTGCAAAGGACAAGTATGATATAGGAACAGTTAGAGATTATGAAGCTCACATAGATTTACTAGTAAATAGATACTGTAGTAAAAGACCATACAGATGTACAATAGAAGATAAATTAGAAATTGAAAAGCAAATATCCATGTTACTAAAGAATAATTTAATAGAAGAGTCCTACAGTCCTTTCGCTGCTCCAGTGACATTGGCATTTAAAAAGGGTGAAAATAGGAAGTCCCGCTTGTGTATAGATTTCAGAGAACTAAATAAAATTGTTGTTCCACAAGCTCAACCTTTTCCGTTAATAGATGATTTGATTGTTAAAACTAGAAATTGTAAGTATTTTACTACACTGGATATAAATTCAGCATTCTGGGCGATACCATTACGGGTGGAAGACAGATATAAAACAGGATTTGTCACACAAGATGGCCACTTCCAGTGGACCTGCCTTCCCTTTGGCTTGAAAACATCACCAGCAATTTTCCAGAGAATTTTAAGCAATATTCTAAGAAAGCACAATCTCACAGGATACTCCGTAAACTATATTGATGATATTCTGATATACTCGAACACCTTTGAAGAACATATAAAACACATAAGAAATGTATTAGAGGCAATAATACAAGAAGGCTTTAGATTGAAGTTTACGAAATGTAACTTTGCTTCAGACTCAGTAAAGTACCTCGGCCATGTAATTCAGAACAATTCGGTAAGACCACTAAAAGACAATTTGATCTCGATAAGACATTTTCCAACTCCTAAGACACAAAAGAATATCAGACAATTTTTGGGAAAAATTAACTTCTACCATGAATACATACCAAGAAGTGCAATTATTTTAGACCCATTACATAATTTATTAAGAAAAAATGAAAAGTTTGTGTGGTCAGAGAAGTGTGAAGAATCATTTAATCAAATAAAAAGATATTTATGTTCTCAACCTGTGTTGGAAATATTCGACAAAGACTTACCAATAAAAATCTTCACAGATGCATCTTTAGAGGGTATCGGGGCAATATTAAAACAGACTCAACTAGACGGTAAAGACAAACCGGTGGCATATTTTTCAAAAAAACTAAACGAATCTCAAAAACGAAAAAAGGCCATATATTTGGAATGTATTGCTATGAAAGAAGCAGTAAAATACTGGCAACACTGGCTAATTGGAAAACATTTCACTATTTACTCAGACCACAAACCTCTAGAGAACATGAATATTAAATGCAGGATAGATGAAGAATTGGGTGACCTCACATATTACCTATCTCAATATGACTTTACAGTAAAATATATACCTGGTAAAGAAAATATAGAAGCAGACTGTTTGAGCCGAAACCCTGTATTAGAATCAGAAGATAACAAGGAGGAACTATTAAAAATAGTTAATTTAATACAAATAAAAGATGTAGTTGAAGACCAAGAAAAAAATGAAACAATAAAAGAAAAGAAACAAAATCTACTACATAAAAATAAAATCTATTATAAAAAAATAAAGAAACTTGAAAAGATTATACTCTCAGAAGAATTTAGTAAAAAAATTATAAAAAAGGTGCATGAAGATTTATGCCATATTGGAATCAGACAATTACAGAAAAAAATAAGTCCACTATATACAGCTAAAAACCTAACAAAAAATATCATAAATATTTGTAAAACATGCGAAATATGCATAAAAAATAAATCAAGATGTCAAGGAAAATTTGGGTTAATGTCACAACTGGGACCAGCAACAAAACCATTTGAGATAATGTCAATGGATACTATAGGTGGCTTTGGAGGATCTAGGTCAACAAAAAATACTTACACCTTTTAGTAGACCACTACACAAGATATGCGTTTATTGTGACTTCAAAAACACAGAACGCAAGTGACTTTATAAAACTAACAAAGAAAGTACTCGAGACAGGTGAGATTGGAATAATTCTGACAGACCAATATCCAGGCATCAATTCAAAAGAATTTAAACAGTATTTGCAGGAGAATAACATCAAACTAATATTTACAGCTGTGAATACGCCATTTTCGAACGGCTTGAACGAAAGATTAAACCAAACAATAGTAAATAAAATAAGATGTAAAATAAATGAGAAAAATAATAAGAGAACATGGACAACAGTAGCAAGAGAATGTGTACAGAAATATAATGAAACAGACCATTCTGTTACAGGTTTTGCACCAAAATATTTACTGGATGGTACAAATGTCAGTATTTTACCAAATGAAATTAAAACAATAGAAAAGGAAGACAAGTGGATTGCTGATAGAAGATTAGCATTAGAGAATACAATAAAATCTCACAAGTACAACAAGAAAATATTTGATAGAAATAGGAAAATACAAGAGTTCGAGATAGGAGACAGTGTATATGTAGAAAATGGAAATAGACTGAACAGGAAAAAATTAGACGAATTAAAAATAGGCCCTTTCAAGATAATAGAGAAAATATCGAACTCCATTTATAAGATTGACATTGGCAACAGAAAAACAGAATCAACTTTATTCCACATAACAAAATTACAACCTGTTACGGCAGAAGATGAAGTAGAAGAAAACGAATAGGTATAAAGATAGCTTGCAGGTGCATTGTTTGTATTATATTATTTAGAATTTTCGTTCCTATGGGGGGGGAGATATAATGAAATGTCCTCCTTGGAAATGACATTTCATTTCTTTAATTTTTAAGCTGTGGATACGGGGTGACGTATCATTCAATGACAGATGATTTTTAGATTATTTTGTGCATTTTATTGTCATAAAAACTTGTAGAGAGATAATTAAAGGGATATAATTGAGGAGGCGATATTAGTGAACTTTAATATCGTTTCTTTGTTTTCAGGTGAGATAAAAGTGTAATTTTAGTTAAACGATAATTTATTACATAATACTGTAAAAGCATGTTGAATAAAACAAATCTTTGTTTTCAGAGAAACAATTTGTGGTTTATTTCGAAAATCCTCAATAATATACCTTATATATATATATATACCTAGTTATTATTTATTACATTAATTGATATAGTAAAATTGTACATTATGTGTAAATGAAAAATATATATATAAAAAAAAAGAATATTGTGGAGAGTGAGTTCATTAGCTCATTTAATAATTTTTTTTTTGCCTTTCTATGATCATTTTTCATAAGCAGGAAAAAAGTATGCTGTGTTATTCTAAGGTTTTATAAAGTTTTATAATCATTTTCTGTAAAATGATGCCCACATAATCGTAAATATGTAGATTGGGATTTTACGAATTCTGGTCGTTTTATTGCTTTAGCCCTCAATCTTTTCCTATTTTTATCTTTTGGGAATAAATGATTACCATTTTCTTTGCATCCCGGCACTGCACAGTTCATCATTTTTATTATTTATATTTAATAGAATGCCAAAAAGTTATAAATAACGCTGCATAGATAAGCCGATAACGGATCATAAGAATCGCGACACCTAGCGGGAAAAAATGGCAAAAATCTTCCCCATTGTAAATGCGCTCAACAGCTTTTGTAAACTTCGTTTTGATGGTAAGACAAACATTTTCTCTAAAAGCTTGTATGCTTTTGGGCTCTCTTTCAATATAGATAAGGCCATGATTTTTTCGTCAGTAGTGTATCGCCTTCCTCTTGGTGTCTTTTTCCACTTCAACTGTAGTTTTATAAAAGTTTGAGCTGTCGCAGGTAATTCGTCTATAGCACTTAAAAATGATTTAGACATTGCACACTTCATTGCTGCTTTTATTTGTTTTGACTGCGTTCTGCATTTCTGACGCAATTTGTTTAATTGTCTTGTCAACCTATTAACAGCATTAGATGATTTCTGCTTCGAACAGCGTTTCTTTGGGGCTACTGAAAGAAAATATAATCCATTTAATAAAATGCTTCACACTCACTGGCAATGCGCAGCCTAAAATAGGTCCTATAAATCAAATGGTAAGCAAATTATAAAATAAAATGCATAAGTGAGCAATACAAAAAAAAGTAATAATAAAAGTTAAATGAATATTTATAGATAACATTTATGGATATTAAAAAAAACACTAAGGAAACTACGAAGGGTTTTTTAGATATGAAATCATCTAATGAGCCGGGTCTCCCTTGGGCGGAGCGGGAGGGCGTATTAGACTTTTACTGACAGAAAATCCACTCCTGTTCCTTCTTTGCCTTCGTTCCAGAGCCCCGGGGTTCACTTTCGCACAAACCACTAGGAAGGGGTAATGCCACATTTCGGTACATTAACTGCTGTGGCAAGAATCATCATTGGTGCCTGACGTGCCAGACGATGGTTAAGCTACATAGTATCTGTTAGGGCCAAGTCATTCCTAAGCGACTGATGGCAAAACAAATAATCGCAATGATCGCAGGTAGCTGTCTGGCACGATAAGCGCAATATTTTTTGAATTGATAAACAAAGCCGCTGATAAACTATGTTCAGCTTGGAATAACATTGCTGACATCAAAATTTTGCTACTGCAGTTAACATGTTAATATACCGTTATGTAATAATTATTAATTTTTTTAATAAAGTTTACTAACCATTTGATAAGGTTTTCGCCTCTGTGTCTACATCTAACTGTAGAAAACTGGATGTTGATGGCTCCACCACTGGAAATTGCTCAGTTGATGGTTGAACAATTTGGTCTGTTTGCGGCAAATCTGCAAATCAAGTATTTTTTTTTAGATAAATAGAAAGAATAAGTAACGGCAGACTACATGCAGGTTATCTGTCAAAGATAACCTGCATGTAGGTTTTAATTTATTACGAAAAAAATAACCGACTTCACTAAAAAAACAAAAACTAAAACTTGATTTTTATTTTTGTGTAGTAACGTTTTTTATTTCACACTTTTTAGTTTCACCCATTTTTTAGATACACCTATAGCCAGAGCACCTATTTCTCATGACAATTCCTATTAACCCAAACACTGGTCGGATACATTGTTTTATTATAAAAATCCCGTGTCCACCTTCCGGCTTCATCATCAGACCAATTCAAGAGTACCTTATAGCCAAAGTGCATCTCATAAAAATCCTAATAAACCCAAACAGATTGATTTATTACGGAGTTCCGGTGCCTATCTTTCGGCTCCATCATTATCATCAGATCACTTCGATGATACCATTTTGATCATAACTATTCAGAACCATTTATTTATTTGTATTGTCATAGTCACATAACTATCTTCATTGTGATATCTATGTAAGTATGAAGTTATGTTGGCCATTTCTGGTCTTCTTCATCAGTTCTACTTTATTAAATACTAGCTGTGCCCCGCGGTTTCACCCGCGTTTTTCTCGTTTCCGTGGAAATACCGAGATAAAATATTGCCTATATTATAGCTTCCCTCAATAAATGGACTATTGAATATTTAAACAGTTTTCATATCAGATCAGTATTTCCCGAGATTACCGCGTTCATAACAAACAACCAAACTTTTCAGCTTTATAATATTAAGAAAAATATAGATTAATTTTTTTTTTTTTTTTTTTTTTTTTCGATGGGAAAAATCATCTTATGACAACCCCCGCTCTTGGGCGGAGCGGGAGATAGTGTCAGACTCTTACTGACTAAAAAACCCATCCCGTTCCTTCAAGACTTCATACCGGGGCTCGAGCGCCCTTTCGGATAACCCTGGCCCCAGTAGGCTTCGACCCGGCTGGGCCCCTGCTGTTGCTGACAACTCCTTGAGGCGCGCGGGAACAGCGCGCGCCGTCGACGACTTGGGCTTGGTCCGGACAGTTACCGGACGGCCGGACAGCGAGCTACCCATTGCTCACTGTCCGCAAGCCCGCGCCTACGGTGGCTGGAAATCGGGATCGGAATCCCGGCGGCGGCGAGAGCGCCGTTGCCTGATGCGGTCGGCCTCCTCCTTAGCGAGCATTACTGCTTCGCAGAAGTCGGCGACCGCCTGCCACTCCTCCTCGCTCCGGACCATGGCCTCGACCAAGGCCCGGCGCGAGAGGTCTCCGCCGCCGATCACCCCAACGAGGGCACGGCGATGCTCCGCCCAAGCATGGCACACCGCGATTGTGTGCTCCACCGTGTCCTCCGGGCGTTCCGCACAGTGGCGACACCCGGGCGTCACTTCCGCTTTAATTCGGAACAGGAACCTCCCGAACTTGCCATTTCCGGTGAGGACCTGTGTCATGCGGAAGGTAAGGACGCCGTGAGGTCTTTCCAGCCACGCCTCAAAGAGGGGACTTATCGCCATAATTGTGGCGTGCCCAGCACGGGGTTGCGATAGTCGCTGACGCCATTCCACCATGACCTGTCGCGGCAGAGGACTTTCACCCCGGCGTTGCATCTCCACGCGCATGTCGTGCATGTGTGCAAGGACTGTTGCCTCCAGATCCCACGGTGGTAGGCCAGCCAGAAGGCTCGCCGCTTCGCAGGAAATCGTGCGGTATCCCCGCACCATCCGAATTGCCATGACCCTCTGGCAGGCGTTCAGAATGGCCGCCGAATATGTCTGCTAAATTAAACTTTGTATCAATTTTGACAATATCTATTATACCCTTTTCATAATTTTCATTTATATAATGGTATTGAACTTCAATATGCTTTGAATTTTTAGTAAAATTACCATACTTAGCAATCAAAATTGCACCTGAATTATCTTCATATAGTTTTATAGGTTTATCAAATTTCACATTGAATGATTCACTTAACAAGTTTTTGATAAAAAGTACTTCGGTCACTGCTTCTGACATAGCAATATATTCTGCAAAAGTTGAACACTTAGTTACTGTACTTTGTTTGTGAGTTTTCCAAAAAATTAAGTTTCCAAATAATCTAATTACAAAACCTGTTGTAGACTTCCTGTCTACATTATCTCCTGCATAGTCAGAATCTACCATACAGTCTAATATTTCAGAGTTTACATTATCATAGTATGTTAACTTTAAATCCTTAGTCTTATACAAATACTTCAAGATTCTCATTGCATATTTGTAATGTGTCTGGTCATAACAACTTTGAAATCGACTTAAGTAATTGACACTATATGCTATATCTGCCCTAGTGCCTGTACTAATATACAATAATTCACCAATTAAGTTTCTATACTTTAACTTATTATCAACTTCTTTAGCTTGTTCTAATTTTAAATTTGTTTCCATCGGAGTATCATATAGCTTACAATTTTCCAAATTATATTTTACAACCAAAGACTCAATATATTTTGTTTGACTTAAGGTCATTTTATTCCTAACATCATTATATTCTATATCTATGCCAATATAATTTTTAATTTTTCCCAGGTCCTTCATAGCAAATTTACCCATTAAACTAGTTTTAACCTTTTTAATTTGATCTATATCTTTGCAACAAATTAATAAATCATCAACAAATATTAATATATATATTGGATCTTTGTTTGTACTGTTTACATATAAACAATAATCATAGTTACTCCTAACAAAATTCAATTTTTCAATAAATTTGCTGAAACAATCATACCATACTCTAGGGCTCTCTCTGAGACCATAGAGTGCTCTTTGCAACTTGTAAACTTTATTATCTCCTGTTTCATAACCTTTTGGTTGTTCTATATATACTTCTGACTTTACATGGCCATTTAAAAATGCAGTCTCAACATCCATTTGTTCTATAAATAAATTATTTTTGCAACTATATGATAATAAAATTTTCAATGTTTGCATTTTTCCTACTGGTGAATAAACATTTTCAAGATAATCTTTTTGCTGAAACCCTCGTACAACTAATCTAGCTTTATAAACATCATTACTTTTCCTTTTAAAGACCCATTTGACATCAATAACCTTTTTATCTTTTGGACGTTCAACAATTTGCCATGTTTTGTTTTTATTTAAGCTATTTATTTCAGAGTCCATCGCTACTTGCCATTCCTTGCAATCATGGGAGTTCATCGCCTCCTCAAATGTATTTGGTACATTTGCATCAATATAATTTACATATATAAAATGTGATACTGAATTACCATATCTGGAAACTGGAATTCTCTTTCTTTTAGACCTTTCTTCTATTATAGACTCATCCTTTTTATTACTTAAGCTATCCACAACATCATCACTAACCATATCTTCTACATTATTATTAGAAGTAGTTTCATTTGCATCTACATAATCTTCTTCAATATCTGTTGTAACTATTTCATCTTTCACATTTAAAGTTTCATTTTCCAAATCCCTATCCTTTTCATCATCAAATTTTTCTAAACAAATTAATTGCATGTTTTCCTCGATTACTTGAACATGTCTAGCATTAATTATTCTATTGTTTAATAAAACTCTATAACCATTTTCATTATAACCTACTAGCACTCCTAGTCGGGCTTTATCATCCCATTTACTTTTTCTTAAAACTTCAGGAACCCTAACAAAAACTCTACTTCCATAAATCTTTAAATGCTCCACATTGGGTTTAATACCGAACAATATTTCATAAGGAGTTTTATTTTCTACTGTATTAGCAATGGTTCGGTTTTTTAGATAAGCTGCTGTTTTTATAACTTCCGGCCAATATCTTCTATGAATCTTAGCTTCTCTCATTAAGCATCTGCCTATGTCCATAGCAGACCTATTATATCTCTCCGCTACTCCATTTAATTCATGCACATAGGGTGGACACGGTAACAACTCTATTCCCTTTTGTCTAATGAAATTATAAATATCACGATTTAAATATTCTTTGCCATTATCGCACTGTAATTTCTTAACTCTTTTATTAAATTTATTTTCTACTAAGTTAACAAACTCTATAAAACAATTTGCAGTTTCTGCTTTGCTCTTAATACAAAAAATTCTAGTACATTTGCTATAGTCATCGATAAATGTCAAAAAATATTTTTCTCCACCATAACCAGTTGTGCTATGTGGACCATTTAGATCAGTATGGATCAATTCTAAAATTTCAGTAGTCTTAGTTCTTTTATTCTCAAAAGGTACATTAGCCATTTTGCTTTCGATACAATTTGAACATTTCATTTCTGTACTTTCAATCTTGTCTGGCAAACCATCTAATAATTTATTATTTATTAACTTGTTTAAGTATTGAAAATTGACATGGCCAAGTGCCCTATGCCATTTTTCTTTATTGGTTAATTTTATGGAATTTACATACATTTTACCGTTATCAGTTTTTGAAATAAAACTTTTTATCCAATATAAATTGTCTATTTTGTTAGCAACAACTATTAATTCTCTTGACTGATTATAGATTTTTGCATTTTCATTTCTTACTACTATTGTGCTATTTTTAGTTATTTTTGAAACGCTTAACAAGTTTTGCTTAATGCCTTTTACAAAATAAACATTTTTTAAATCAATGTGTTTTTCACTATAGTAATTTTTAAAACAGATTTTAATTGTGCCTACTTTGGTTGCTTTTAACACTTTACCATCTGGAAGTTTCACATCAATGGGAATTTTTAAATCTATGTAATTATAAAAATATGTATCATTCTTTACAATATGATCTGTACACCCACTATCTAACAACCAATGAATTTCACTATTATTATGATATTCTCCTTCACTACATCCCGTTACCTGATTTATTTCTGAATTACATACTTGAGCAGTCCATGTTTCTGCCGCAGAACCATCTTGCCGAGTGCTTGACGACTCACTTTTGGGTTGATCTCGACCTCTGCCTCGGCCACGACCTCGATGAAATCCACCTCTGTTATAACCTCTTTGTTGTCCTTGCAGGCGTTGAGTTCTTGAATTTCTTTCTTGATTGTTTTTCTGACCATACCAACAGTCCTTTTTGAGATGGCCAGTCTTTCCACAGATAAAACATTGTGCTTTAGTTTTTGTTGAAAATGTACTCATATTGTTTTTCTTGTCCGGGTCACTACTAGTCATGTTTTTCTCTTTTATTTTAGACTTCACATAATCTACGGTTCTTTGTTCTTCTGGAATGACATCTATAAAATCTCCAATATAACTGTAACTTGGAGGTAAAGCTCTGAGCAAGTATCTCATCTTCTCGGTTTGATTCATATTTCCACCAGCCGTTTTGAAATCATTTACTGTTTTTTCGAAGTCAACAAAGAAATCTTCTACTGTAGTATAATTGTTCAATTTGATTTCTTCAATTTTTCCTCTACATATTATTTGCATTGCAGTCGACTGTGTTAGATACATCATGTCAAACTTTTTTATCATGTCATGTGCTGTTGTACATTCGCTGATGTACTCCAATTGTCTATCGGAAATTGTACTCATGATAATAGTCCGTGCTTTCAAATCCATTTTCTTCCATAACTCTTTCTGATCTTTGAACTTGGCAGGCATCATGCAAATGGCGGGCTCGTTACATTCTTTGTATTCTAATAGGGTTAGTAACCTTAATTTCCAGCTTGAATAATTTGTTCCATCAAAAATAGGTATCATTATGTCTTCTATTTTAGCTTGTTTAGCCATTTTCGTTAAACTTATATACCGATGGGTGATCTTAGCGTTTTTTCTTAATTTTTACACGAGGCGCAAACTAAAACTTTATTTTGTTTGCCGGCCGATATTTTTTATTTCACTAGATTATGATTATTTAGCCACCTAACCACGCTCTGCTACCATGTTGGAGGGTGGTGGATATTATTGAATGGCCAGATATTGTTTTAGTACGTTTATTTCCGTTTTACACATAGAACACATTTCACATTTTTGCAAAGGAAAAAAAGGGCAGAGCCGCCATGACAGACAATTGACAATGAACATCTTTTTTTTTTTTAATAATTAAGACAAGGCGCTAATGTTGCCACATAAAAACCAGATTATAATATTTACAGATTACAACAAAAACTTTATGAATGTTTTAACTAGCTCGTGGGCTAACAATCCATACAATATTCACACATTGCGATACGAGGCATTGAGACTAAGGTAGGCTTGTGCTAATGAGAAAAGACAAAGATAATTTATTTGTACCTCTTATGAGCTGATGGTGTTTGCGACTTGCGTTTCACGGAGCCTGTTGCAACTAGCTTGCGGCTGGATTTCGTTTTCTGTTCCGGCTCAGCGATGTCACACGACTGGTAGTATTCACCTTCTGATTCAGACCTGAAATAAAGTTAGAAAAAAGTTAGCTATGAATATAATAATTTATCACATGTGGTTCATGTTCAACCTCAAGTATGAATCACTCGGATATTTCTTTAAACTTACATTATTAACTTGAATTGAAGGTTCGGTGACTGGACTGGAACAATGATGGCAGCAGGCGACGATAGCAGCAAAAGACTATAGTCAATAATTGTGACAGTAACTCACAGTTTACACTATTAACCGATCGAATATAAACTTCTTGAAAATAACTTTTCTTACTTGTAGACTTCAAATTGATTTTGCACTGACTGCTACAAAAACATGTAGCTTATAAGGCGTAAACGAACGATAATTTGCTAAATTAAAAATACTCAACGAATGAAGAAACGATTGTATAAAATATATCATATCTTTCTTGAACGTATTATACCTGTTGTATATTGAATCTGTGGGTCGAAATGATTATGTAAGTGGGTATTTTGAAATAAACAGTTTTAAGCTTCAATCTCGAATTGCTTGTATCTTTTATTGGCGACTTCGGAAAATTAATGTATTATCAGTGGAAAAATGGCGTGTAACCTGACAAATATTGCGTTTCCCGGACAGTTTAACCCCAAGACTGATAAATGGTGCGAATATAAAGAACGATTATTGTGCTCTTTGGATGTGGCTGGTGTGAGCAATGATGACTTAGAAAAAGCGCGATCTATATTTTTATCTCAGTGTGGAAAAGACAATTATTCATTGATTGTATCACTTTTAGTGCCAAAACGACCAACTGAGGTCCCATTTAAAGACATTCTTGTGGTGTTGGACCAGTTTTATGAACCAGAATTGAATGAAATACTTCCAGCCGGGAAATTTCACACACGTAAACAAACTGATAGTGAAAGCGTGCAAGACTTTGTGGCGGCCATTGGTTTATTAGGTGCCAAGTGCAACTTTGTCGACCTGAAGCGTCAGTTACGAGACCGTTTAGTGTTGGGTGTGCGCGATCAGCGCTTGCGCCGAGAGCTGTTAAAAACTAAAAATTTGTCTTATGAAACAGCAGTACAGTTGTGCCTGAACCATCAGGCGATTGTACAAGATATTTACCCGGACACTAAACTCTGTACGAAGCAAACTCATTTAGATGTTACCGAGGCTATGGATATTGATAAGATTAGTGCTGCGGAGTGTCGGCATTGTGCGCGACATCACAAAGAAGGCGAACGATGTCCATTTATGAAGGCTAGGTGTTTTTATTGCAAACGCCTGGGACATATCGCGTCGGCTTATGATAGGAAGAGTAAGAAGCAGCACCAGGTGGCAGATCTCGCAGAAGAGGCTAAGACAGAAAATGTCGAAGATATGATGGGTGTCTATGTGTGTTCAGAAAGTCACGCACCTCCTATAAAGGCAGAAGTAACAGTTAATGGTGCTGCAGTTACAATGGAGGTTGACTCTGGAGCATCTCGAACAATTATTTCGGCAGCTACGTATCGACGCCTGTGGATTAAACCTCCACTTCTGCGACCTGCAAATGTTAAATTAGTTACATACAAGGTGCAGTTTTAAAACTGCACAATATTTCAGGAGGTTGTAATAAAACTCATAAATAATCATGTAAAAAAACGATACCTGGCTAATAATCAGTAATACTTGTTATTTAATTTTTTAATTACACTAAACTAAATCGATTGATCGATGGCCGCGGGGGCGTGGCTAGGGTGTGGCGTGCGGGATGATGATTGGATGATACATTATTTATGAAACTATCGTTGCGAGTTAGTGTGTGTGAAAACGCCCTTTATTGTTCCGTGTTTGTGTGTGTGAAAGAAAGCGCGGTTATAAAAAAAAAAAAAATTACCTACTTATTTTATTATTGATTCGGGTCGAGAATCACTAACATAATTACCTCCTGAAATATTTTGCAGCTTCAAAACGACACCTTGTATTCTCGTGAACCCTTGCAAGTTCTTGGCGCCACACATGTTCACGTCACGTTGGGCAACAAGGAGGCTCAATGTGAGCTGTTTGTGGTGTCGGGGGAGGGACCCAGCCTTCTTGGCAGAAGTTGGTTTAAAGCTTTAGACCTGCAAGTAACTGGAATCTGTTGGACACAAGTGCAAGTCAATAATGATTTATTGAATCAGTTTCCTGATTTATTTAAGGATACTCTGGGAGATTACAAGGGGCCGGAGGTGTCCCTGAGTGTACGTGCGGATGCCACGCCGCGTTTCTTAAAAGCTCGTCCGGTACCATTTCCTTTGAAAAAACAAGTAGAAGAGCAATTATCTCAGATGATCAATGAGGGAATACTAACTCCAGTGAGATATTCCAAATGGGCTACACCGCTAAGGATTGTGAAGAAAGACGATGGTTCCCTTCGGATTTGTGGAGATTACCGATCAACAGTGAACATGGCGATTGATGTCGATACATACCCCTTGCCTGCAGCCACGGAAAATTTTGTAAAGCTCAGTGGGGGGCGAATCTTTAGTAAATTGGACTTAAAACAAGCCTATATGCAGTTGAGGGTAGATGACGACACAGCTATGCTGCTGACGCTAAATACGCCTCTAGGACTCATGAGGATGAACAGACTAGCCTTTGGAGTGACTGCAGCACCTGGCATTTTTCAAAGAGTGATGTCATCAGCGTTAGCAGGAATGGATGGCGTAGCATGTTTGCTGGATGATGTTGCCGTGTCTGGAAGGACAACAGAGGAACATGATACAAGGTTGAAGGCAGTTCTACACAATTTAAATGAATTGGGTCTTAGACTAAAATTAGATAAATGTGTCTTTGTTTCAAGCAGTATTAATTTCTTGGGACATATGATAGACGCCGAGGGGCTTCATCCATCTCCCAATAAAGTCAAAGAAATTAAGGAAAAACCAGCCCCAACAAACAAGCAGGCTTTGCGTGCATTCCTAGGCTTATATAACTTCTATGAAAAGTTTTTGCCTGACAAAGCAACTTTGTTGGAGCCTTTGTACCGTCTTTTGGAGACTAAGAAGCCATGGCATTGGGGCCAGGTTGAGCAAACAACATTTGATAAGGCAAAAGAACTATTGGCTTCTGATCTGACATTAATCGGCTATGAAGTAGACCGAGAGTTATTGCTTATTTGTGATTCATCTGACTATGGACTAGGAGCAGTGATAGTACATGTGATGGATGACGAATGTGAAAGACCTATCATGATGGCTTCACGAACTTTACAACCTCATGAAAGAAGATATGGACAAATTGATAAGGAGGCTTTGGCGATCATGTTTGGATTAAAGAAGTTTCATGAATTTCTATCAGGTCGCTCATTTTGTATTATAACTGATCACAAACCTTTGGTGAGTCTGTTTAACCCTAGCAAACAAATTCCTGATCAAATTTCCCCCAGAATGTTACGATGGTCTCTGAAACTAGCTTGTTATAGCTACCAGATCAAGTATAGAGCTGGAAAATTGATCGGCAATGCAGATGCACTTAGTAGGTGGATTGAGCTCGAGACTTCTGAAATATCAGTGAAACCACTCAGAGATGTGTTGTTATTAGAGGAACAACCTGACGGCTGGAACTTAGATGTATCTAAATTAGCCACAGAAACAGGAAGAGATCAGGTGTTGAAGCGGGTTATGTTTCACGTACTATCACTTGCAAAAGTCCATAAGAATTCTTAAAACTTATTCGTTTGACGTTTAGTTTGACTTACGACCTTTTATTTTCAAGTTTCGCCAACAAATGATTGAAATCCACAATTTCATCAACTTATCATAAGTCAAGATGGCCCAGTGGTATAGGCACACAGATTGAAGCGCAAATCAGTGTGCCGCAAGTTCAAATCCCACGCAATTATTGACTTTTTGTAAGTTCTTACCCGATTGGAAGTTATGTATTTGCATTACATATTTTAAATTATTCTTTAACTTGTTCACACATTTCTTAGAGTTAGAAAGGTAGATCACAAAAAAACTAAATAAAGAATTAGATTTCTGCGAGGTAGACATGAGTTTTAACTTAACCGAAATGAACTGTCGTTTGGTTGTAGTTGTTGGTTAGTGACGTGAGGTTGACAGTATTGTAATATTCGCAAAATGCAGGCTAATATTAGTATTGAAGTGAGGGCGACTATCATTGGGCTGCATAAAAGTGGTCTTAATAAAACACAAATATCTGAAGAAACCGGACTGAATGTGAGTATAATAGCTATTAATGAATTGTAACTTTATTACAAATTAATCTTCTAATTAAAACGTATGCCATTTATGAATCCATTCATCGTATCTTTATGAGGTTTAAAAGAGAAATACGTAAATCGTTGGGTTTATTGGATTGGTTATTGGATTAATAAATGCAGTTTTATTTTAAAATTATATTCAATAATTATGATTATTAACATTTTATATAATGAAAATGAAGTGAAGTAGGTATAGCTGCCTAATATATATTTTTTTTTAAAAATTCAAAAAAATTCAAAAATTCAAAATTCAAAACATTTATTTCAAATAGACCATTTACAGGCACTTTTGAATAGTCAAATGTCGGTCAGTCCAAGAAAAGTGAAGCTAAATTGCACGTTCCAAAGAGTAGGTCTCTATGGAGAAGAACGTGCAAGAAACTCCATGGACACTCTTTTAAATCATGTTATGTGTTACATATAATGCTTGGTTACATATTACTTGTTGCTTCTATCATGTGAGCACAATGTCGATAATGAAATAAAAATGTAAAATAATTAAAAGATAGAAACTGAATTAAGCCACTGGCAGCTAAGAGATGACCAGTCCCATCTGACGGCACCCGTTCACGAGCATGACGCGTGCATCAGCCCCACTCAGCTCAACCATTTTGAAGGGAACTGAACGACCCAATAACACGTGCCACCAACAGCGAGACATTTGAGTGAGCATGACAAACTCTCAACTGCCATGCTCGTAATGTCAAAAAAAAAAAAAAAAAAAGTTGTAACCTAATAAAAATGCTCCATGGTGCTTCACATTCACAAACTTGGAAAAAGTGCTTCTACATTATACAATGCAATTGTGTCTTTCAAATTAAAAAAATAATAATATTAGTTTCCAACTAATCAACTAATTAGTACGCCCTAGTGGTAGTGGAGCTGGACCAGCATTGAGCCAAGCATTTTTATCTTGAATATAATCCTCCAACTTATAATATGCTTGCCTGCATAGTGTGCGTTTAATACAAGATTTAAATTTCGTTTCATTGAGTTCTAATATTTGGGGAGGTATTTTATTATAACATTTCAAACAGTACCCCATGAAAGAAGAGGCCACTTTAGCCAGTCTGAAACCTGGTTGAACTAATTGATCCCTATTTCTTGTAACATAATTATGTCTATCGCCTCTTTTGCTAAAAAGATGAAGATTTTTTCTAACATACATGATGTTTTCATAGATATATTGACAAGGTACCGTCATTATGTTAATATCTTTAAACAGTTCCCTTAAAGAATCGCACCGGCGGAGATTGTAAATAGCTCTGATGGCTCTTTTCTGTAATATAAAGATTGACTCGATGTCTGCAGCCCGTCCCCATAGTAAGATTTATTTTAGAAAAATACTGTAAATCTTTGGCTAAAAAGATATGAGGAAGAAGGTAGCCTTGCTAGTCGAAAGAGAAGTGGGAGACCGAAGCTTATTAGCGAGGCGCAGCGACGACATATGGTGGACGTATACGAAACGAATGGTTTCGCACCAACGAGACATTTTGCGGAATTATATGACACCTCGATGGATACTGTTCGCCGTGCACTTCACGCTGAAGGCGTGCATCACAGAAAACCTGCTAAAAAGCCGTACTTGACAGAGAGGCACAAACAAGAACGATTACGTTTCGCACTAAATATTTAATGTTAACTAAACTAAATGGCCTACCATTTCATTTTAACATATCTGTGATTATTCGTTAACAAACACTGTATTATATTGTGTTTACTTTCGTTTAAAACAGCTATATCTTTTAACTTGTGCCATCGCCTCATCTTAAGAATGCAGTGAACTCGCTATCAATTTTGTTGACAATAATCATGAGTCTATTTCGTTTTTTATTCTTCTACCCGCACTGTTTTAACATAATACTATAGTTCAATTTATTTTTCTCATCTAATTGACGATTATCTTGTGAGAACTAAAGTTCTTTTAACAGAAATTGAGGTTTGGTTTCAATCTTCTTTTCGTCAAGAAAATGAACAATTAAGCTATGACCTCAATACATTCATTGTGACGTTACACAAAAATAAAATGTTTACAAATTCCAAATCATATATCACTTTTCAATAAATAACTGGATATAAACAATTACCTATATTTTATTTTATTAAAATTTGAATATCCGTTCATTGTTACGTTATTCATATTATGAATGGTCTAAGTGGGTATACTTCCAACAAACAATCTTAGGCGTAACATAGATAACGGTTACAAGATAACTTTTTGTCTAGGTAACAATTCGACGTCACAATTCTCATAAATGTTTAATTTGTAAATATAAAGAATAAACATTTTTATTAAACACGTCTTTTTATTTCCACCTTATAACATCGAAAAGATGTAACAACTAAATAATTGCAAATTACGAATGTGATTCTTCTTGTGGTTAAAAGATCACATTCGTAATTTGCAACTATTTAGTGCAAAAAATGCAATAGTATTTTCATAGAAATATAAAAAAACAACTATATCAATATAGATTAGGAATTTTCAAAGTAAGAAATAACTGCAACGGACCGACCATGATTTGAACTCGGGTTACGTGATTTGCGAATCCAACACTTAGTTCACACGGCTACCAGCACATGACGTATTGGCACGAATTTTATCAATGCTATGGTAAGAACAGCTCACTGCGACGACAGTTCCTTAGTGTGTGTTATCTGTGGAATGTGGATACTCATACATGCGCACACATACGCACGGCAGTATCGCGCTCGCTCGGTTCGTAGCAATGTAATCTTTAGCGTTCCTATGGACTTTTGCGGCCTTACTGTACTTCATGGCTGGCCAAATAAAGCTCCGGACACCAACCTGCAGCCATATTGGACACGCCGAGAGGCTCTTTCACACAATAAAGGTTGTTTATTGTGGAGCAACAGAGTCATTATTCCTGATAGTTTACAACAGGAAGTACTTCGATTATTGCATGCACCGCATGCTGGTGTAGTCCAGACAAAGGCTTATGCAAGAGGATATGTATGGTGGCCAGGAATGGACACACAAATTGAGAGTATGGTGGGAAGCTGTGAGGCATGCCAAGCTGTAAGAAATAATCCACCAAGAGATCCGCAAGCGTGGATTGTTACTGAAAAGCCATGGAGTCGGGTACATGTGGACTTTGCAGGCCCATTCCAGGGTAAAACTTTTTTTGTAATGATAGACAGTTACAGTAAGTGGTTTGAAGCAGAGATTGTTTCTTCTATGTCTAGCGAGGCAGTGATAGCACTATGTAGGAAGATATTTGCATCACAAGGTATACCAGATATTCTGGTGTCGGATAATGGCAGGGCATTTACTTCGAGTGAATTTAATATATTTCTGAAGAATAATGGCATAAAGCATTTGTACTCACCGCCATATCATCCAGCAACAAATGGACAGATTGAACGGGCAATACAAACTTTTAAAAATAAATTGAAGAAAATGGCCCTAAACCACCTACCATGGAGTGAGAAACTTCCTAGAGCACTGTACTCACTTAGAACAGTACCAAATAGTTCTAATAGTAAAACTCCTGCAGAGATGTTGAATGGGCGTAAATATAGAACGGCTGTATCAAGATTGCATCCTGATAATGCACCAAGTCTACAGGAACAACAGCTAGAGGATAGAGCTCAACAACAAGCAGTAAGGAGATTTACAGTGGACCAGCCAGTTTTGATTCGCAACTATGGATCAGGGGAGAAGTGGAATAGAGCCACTGTAGAAGTGGTGGAAGGGCCTAGCTCATATATGGTGAGGACGGAGGATGGTGAGCTACACAGACGTCATGCTGATCAAATACTTGCTCGTAGACTAACAGAATCAGCCGATAGACAAGTACTTGCAGACCATTCAGGGTCAAGTTCGTGTTCACCAGAGCCACCAATAGAGATACCTCCTCCAGAATTATGGCCAGACATAATTGGTATACCAAATACCGCTGGATCATAGGTTTTAAGATTTATATCGGTTCTTTGAAAGTTATCATTTTAGAATTATATTTAGTTTGCTCATATGATTACTTAGTTCATTTAGTTGTTATTCTCAATCCACATATGATTATTTAGTTGTGAATTACTGTTGTTACTTAATGATTATGAGGGGAAGGTATGTTGTATATTGAATCTGTGGGTCGAAATGATTATGTAAGTGGGTATTTTGAAATAAACAGTTTTAAGCTTCAATCTCGAATTGCTTGTATCTTTTAATACCCATACAAAGTAAAGACCGAGGAATTATTAAGCAATCATCGAATGTCAATGCAGCAAATTTACTTAGGGCTGACAAAAACCTGGTGGATATACGGTGTTATTCACTAAGCAAAAAATAACATATTTTAATGAGTACCTAACATTTAAAAATCTATTGACAACCTTAGGTGAACTAGCTGACGAGGAAAAATGATGACCGTAAGTATAATATTTCTACAATAACAAAAACAACTACATATTTGATTGCTTCATTGGAAAAGGATCGATTACTACACTTTACACTAAAATTATAATTATTATATTTTTTACACTAAAATAGAATAATAAATTTTTAATTACGTTATATTACAATGCATAACAAATAAATAATATTATTAATCTAAATATATAGATTACTTCGCAGGTAAATAAAATATATGAAGTAAATTATACTATTTTATGTTTGTTTAAGTATCTATAAATCTTTTTATTTCATAACTTTCTTTTTTTCAGCATAATACATTATCCTGACCATAAAGCTGTGACCTGTTCCTGTAGTTGATCAATTTGATCTAGTACCTGATAACTAGTGATCTGTGGGGGACTAAATACTGTAACTTACAAATAACAACAACTAATTATTTTGCAGGTAATTGTTATATCTAATATTTTATTTTCTTTCACGCTTTTTATTATGACAGTATTTGTAATTATTTTTCCTTTTTTTCAGATATACCTATTTGTTGGTATGTGAAAGATAAACTAGATGTCAACTACTGCGTATTCTACAATACTTAATATAATTTTTTATTACAGTCAACGTATATTGTGTATAAGATCATCATCATTAGTTGTAAGTATTAATGTAAACTTTGTAACTTTCACTATTAGATCTTAAAAATATTTGTCTTAGAGTGAGAATCTAACTAGTAACACGTAGCATAGAAGCCGATCGCTCAACCTCTGTGCTATTCGCATTGTTATCGAATATATCTATCTATATCTTTATTCTTTTTTATAATATCAATAAGTTAAAATAATAATAATAATGCCTCACTGTTCGGTTTGCAAACTATTTGTAGACAACCGTCGTTGGTCTGGTCATTTACGTAGCAATGCCCACAAAAGCAATAGCGCAATTCCTTATTATGATAATATTTCTGTTATTAATTCGTCTTTTAAAGGACGAATAGTAAGTTATAAGATCATTGCAACTAACGAACAAATAAATAATTTTCCTGAGACGTTTCTCAACGATATTAGTGAACAAGTTAAACATCTAATAGATAATTCGCTGCAAAAACATACATCTATTAGAATTAATTTTGAACTTTTTTCTTTTTTTCTCATGTTTAAAAATGATCAGCAAGAAATAAAATCGTTTGTTACAAAAAATTATATCATTCACTTAAATTACGATTTTGATTCAATGTTTAAATCAATAGTAGAGTTATTATTAAAGAAAATTGAGGAATTTCAAGAGAGAGATAGTGGTTGGACGTTTCTTCGCAATTCGCATCTAGAAATAAACATTAATAAATATAAACCTCTCGGTGGATCCAAATATGTAACGTTACCTCAATTTATTAGGAATAAAAAAGCTTGTTTGAATATTCGGAACAATGACGAGTATTGCTTCTTATGGTGTATTGTAGCAGCCCTGTACCCCGCAACTAAACATCCTAATAGAATTTCATCTTATCCACACTTTGAGGATGTCCTAAATGTAGATGACTTAACATTTCCAATTTCATTTGCAGACATAACTTTTTTTGAAAAAAATAATCCTTTTCTGAGTATATTTGTGTATGGGTTGAAAAATGATAGGACAATCATTGGACCTTTGTATACTTCAAACAATAATAAATCCAAGAGCATTCATCTACTGCTTTTACAAAATAATACCACGTCTCATTACTGTCTCATCAAAGATTTACCTCGTCTAGTTAGAAATCAAATTACTAAACATCACGGTAAGCTATATTTTTGCGAAACATGTTTATTATTTTTTCCGACGTATAGTGAAAGGGAAACACATACGTGCGGAGGGGTTGTCACAGTTTTACCAGAAAAAGGATCAATTTTAAAATTTAAAAACTATGTTAGGAAACAAGACATTCCATTCGTCACATATGCCGATTTCGAAACATTGCTCGAACCGATTTCCGGCGATGAATCCGATACTGCTAATACGTCATATTTACAACGCCACGTGCCGGCTGCATTCGGTTATAATGTAGTATCATCATTTAATAATACTGTTGAAGGTTATAGAACTTATCGCGGTAAAGACTGTATTTCAAAATTTGTTATTTTTAGGGTTCCGTAGCCAAATGGCAAAAAACGGAACCCTTACAGATTTGTCATGTCTGTCTGTCTGTCTGTCCGTCCGTATGTCACAGCCACTTTTTTCCGAAACTATAAGAGCTATACTGTTGAAACTTTGTAAGTAGATGTATTCTGTGAACCGCATTAAGATTTTCGCACAAAAATAGAAAAAAAGCAATACATTTTGGGGGTCCCCATACTTAGAACTGAAACTCAAAAATTTTTTTTTCATCAAACCCATACGTGTGGGATATCTATGGATAGGTCTTCAAAAATGATACTGAGGTTTTTAATATCATTTTTTTCTAAACTGAGTAGTTTGCGCGAAAGACACTTCCAAAGTGGTAAAATGTGTGTCCCCCCCCCTCTAACTTCTAAAATAAGAGAATGGTAAAACTAAAAAAAATATATGATGTACATTACTATAAAAACTGCCAACGAAAATTGGTTTGAACGAAATCTAGTAAGTAGTTTTTTTTTTAATGCGTCATAAATCGAAAAAAATACACTATTGTTAAAACATCGATCAAAGTTACAACACATTACAAGAACTTTTATATTATGTTACTTGCTGCTACGGAACCCTTCATGGGCGAGTCCGACTCGCACTTGGCCGGTTTTTTTTTAATTGAAGATGCGAAAGAAATTAATAGTATTATATCTAAAAGCGAACCTATGATCTTTACCGACAAAGATGCTCTTGATTTTAGACAAGCTGTTAAGTGCCACATATGCGAAAATTTACTATTGAATGATAGAGTAAGGGATCATTGTCATATAACAGGAAAATACCGAGGCGCAGCACATAGACATTGTAATTTACAACATAAAGTACCAAAATTCGTTCCAATATTTTTTCATAACTTATCCGGATACGATTGTCATTTATTTATAAAAAAATTAGGTGAACTTCCGGGACAAATTAAAATAATAGCCAAGACCAAGGAAAAGTATATAGCATTCACAAAGTTTATACCTATGTCTGATAACGATAATATCCGTGGCTGGCGTGAATACATTGACATGTCGACTTGCATGTTTTTTTTTTTATTGGCTCTATGGATTCTACGCGCTAGGAATTTATAGGAAAAAAATTGACACGTCCATATGTATCTTAATTTTGAAGCAATCGACTGTGGTTGTATGTTGACATCTCTCATTTTGACGTGTTTTTGTTGATATGTCATTTTATCAATTTATGCACAATGACCAAAATAATATTCATTATTTGATAATTCAACTTATACACATAATCGTTTTGTTTTCCATCTCATTATAAATTGACAAATTGAGTTGTCAAGTTCTGGACATCCTAAGGAAATGTTTTTAAATCTTGACATATTGAGATGTCAAGTTACCCCCAACACAAGTTTGGTATCCTAAATGTAATAAGTATAGTTGTCACCACAAGACGGTTATCAAATACTTAATAATATTGCTTAGTTGTCAACTTTTACACCTTTCTTAAAAATATTCAAGTTTTTCTCATAACTAAGTGATGCATTTTAGTTTTCGACAGTCACACGGACAAAGTCACGGGCATAGCTAGTTTAATCTACACTAATATAATAAAGAGGTAAAGTTCGATTTTTATGTTTTTGTTTGTAGGAGGTAATCTCTTTGAATACGTCTGATTGCAATTTTTTTTTCACCTAGAGAAAGCTGCTTTATTCCCGAGTGATAGGCTGTTATAATTTCGTATAGTCATAGGCTGTAGTTTATGTTCGCGGGCGAAGCCGCTAGCAGAAACTAGTAATAAATAATATAAACTTTTATGAATACAATATCAATCGCTAACTTAAACATAACTGTTTTTGGACAGATATTTTAAAAGAAAAAAGTGTTTTTTACAAGGTTATAATTAGTTTCGCCTGTCTCGATGTTTGTATGTCTGTAACAAAATCTTGCAAATTTAATTCGATCCACTTCCCGGGTACTGATTATTGAGCTGAAGCTTTGCATGTATGTATAAATCAGATGACAATGCAAAATTAATATGACATTGAGCTGATCTGATGCACTATTGGACATAGGCATCTCCCAAGTGCCACCATAACGACCGGCCTTGTGCGTCACATATCCACCGGAACCGGATGTGACCCCCACTAGGTCGACGGTACACCTTATAGGAGGCCTTCCAACTCTATGTCTTCCGATATGTGGTCTCCACTGTAGCACCTTCCCTTCCCACCGATCATCTGTTCACTGCACTTAAGTTACGCGATTTTTTAGGCTTTGTCGGTAATCTTGGTTTTCCTGCAGATATCTTCATTTCTGATGCGATCATGTAAGGAAACTTCAAGCATAGGCCCTTTTCATTTCTGTTAGGGTGACTTTAAGCCTTCTGATGAGGCTCATTGTGAGCGACCACGTCTCAGAGCCATATGTCATCACTGGCAACACTCACTGGTCACAGACTTTCGTTTTGAGATACTGTGTATTCTCGTCCAACATATTTCGTATGTTGGACATGAATTCTGACCACGCAATCAATGAAAAAACTAAAAAGAGTACACAATTGAAAATCAATCACTTATATGATTGGGTGCAATTACTTAGGACTTGCAAAGTACAGATACCATTCAAGGTAGTAGTGATGACGGTAAATAATTTCTTGGATTTTGCTGAGCTAAAATCTAAGAAAGGACCCTTTACTGTTAAAAAAATTGATGCTTCTGGGGACAAATTTCGGTGGCAACCTATCAAATGGCCGCAATTTAATAAAAACAACGTAGGAAAAATTAATTTCAAGAAAAGTCTAGATCGCGAATCTCCTTTTACGTCAATTAATTTAAAGAAAAGAGACAAAAGTACCATAGATTTTTTTAGGGTGAGCCAAATCTCCAAGGAAGCTTTGCCAATCAGCGCAGAGAAAAAAGGATTTAATGAACTTTGACTTGATAGACGACTCATTTAAAGAGTTTTATATTAATTTAAAAGCTGTCGGCAATATCTCTGCATGCACTGATCCGGATTTTGTCGAAGATAACCCAGATGAAGAAGATCCTGGGTCCCAATAAAATATAAATTACAGTGTTTTCATAATTTAATTTTAACTCAAACTCATTTCATTTCCAATGCAATGAAAAAATTATAATTATTATACATTTTTTTAATTCTCTATGCCTTTTATTTTACTTACCTACGTCTTATTGACCTGAAACTGAAAAAATAAAAAATTGAAATAGAGCAAACCCTCTATTTCAATATTTTATTATTTTTTCAGTTAGTACATTAATGTTTAAGTAGTTATTCAGCAAATTAACATATATTCATATTCGTAATCTCTTTGCTATTTAATATCAATGACGTGTTTGTCATTAAAATAACTTTTTTAACATACTAATTATATACCTCTAGTACCACTCAAAGGTGAATAAGTTGATAACTGTGGTGAATAAATTGACAACTCGGTGCATAAGTTGATAACTCGTTGGTGACCGATTTGATATGTCTATTATTGGCTAAACTATAAGGAATTTCGTTATTTTACTATCATCATTCGAAAGGTGGCTAAAAATAACCCTATGTACACATAAAACACACACGTTAAAGTAATTCCTCGATTTACCAGAAGAAGTCAAAACACTAAAATGGCCGTCCTGACAAATTGCTATTTTAGACTTGTCAACTTATTCACGCCAGCCACGGATATACAACTAAGGTTTTTAGACTCATTCAATTTTTTGGGAACTAGTTTAGATAAACTTGCTAAAACATTGCAAGTAGAAGATTACGTTCATCTTCGAACTCATTTTCCTGACGAAAGACAATTTAGTTTGCTGACACGTAAGGGCATATACCCCTATGATTACATGACAGACTGGCAATGTTATGAACAAACATCATTACCATCTAAGTATTGTTTTCATAATTCCATGACCAACGAAGATATTAGCGAACAAGATTATAATCACGCTCAGACGGTTTGGAATCAATTCAATATACATGACTTAGGTGAATATACAGACCTATATCTAAAAACAGATGTACTTTTGTTAACAGATATATTTCAGAGTTTTCGAAAAACATGTAAAAAATATTACAAACTAGACCCTCCATTTTATATAACTGCTCCTACTTTATCATTCGATGCAATGTTGCTAAAAACAGGGGTAGAATTAGAACTCATATCAGACTTGACTATCGTCAGAATGATTCAAAGCGGTATAAGAGGGGGTTTGTGCATGTGTTCCCATCGGTATGCCAAAGCTAACCACAAATACATGCAAGAATATAATGCATGCGAGCCTCACTGTTTTATAGTATACCTGGATTGTAATAACCTTTATAGCTATAGCATGTGTCAGTACTTACCTAACTCCGGTTTTAGATTTCTTAGTGAAAATGAATTAGCTAATTTACACATTGAAAAGGTTGAGGATAACGCTGAATGGGCTTTCATATTAGAAGTCGATCTTCTGTATCCTGATCATTTACATAACTACCGTAATGATTTACCATTTTGTCCTGAAAAATGTATTCCTCCAGGCGGAAAAACAAAAAAGTTAATTGCAAATTTGTATAACAAGTATAACTATGTAATACATTACATTCATTTAAAAAAATGTCTAGAACACGGACTGGTGCTGCGTAAAATTCACAGAGCCATTACTTTTAGGCAGAGTCCGTATTTACAAAAATATATAGAATTAAATACAAAATTAAGGCAACAAGCAAAAAGTTCTTTCGAACAAGATTTTTTCAAATTGTTAAACAACAGTGTTTTCGGTAAAACTTTAGAAAACACCGAGAATAGGGTAACTGTTTATTTAGTTAATCAATGGCACGATTCATTTAATAAAACTAAGAAATCAGTTTCCGCCGAGAGACTTGTAGCCAACCCCTATTTAAATAGTGCATCTATATTATCTGAAAGTTTAGTTGCAATACAAATGAAACCTGATCAAATAATTTTAGACAAACCTATTTATATTGGATTTACTGTTTTAGAACTTTCTAAATCACACATGTACGACTTTCATTATAATATCGTTAAACCATTTTATAATGATCGAGTGCAGCTATGTTACACAGATACCGATTCGTTTGTGTATAAAATATATACTGACGATTTTTATTATGATTTAAAATTTAATTTTTTGCAATATTTTGATACCAGTAATTATGACAGTCAAAATGATTTCATGATACCCATAATCAACAGAAAAGTTCCAGGTTTGTTCAAAGATGAATTGGGGGGGAGATATATCTCTGATTTTGTTGGCTTGAGATCAAAATTATATTCTTTAAAAACGTCTGATAAAATAATAAAAAAAGCGAAAGGTGTAAAATCATGTGTAGTAAGAGAGTTAAACATCACGGATTATGAAAATATATTATTTAACGGTGGAGTTATTCGAAGAAAGAATATTATGTTTAAATCAATAAAGCACGAAGTGTTTACTCGGAGTATCAACAAAATTGCTTTGTCTAGGAACGACGATAAACGATCGATATCTGTTGATCAAATGTCAACACAAGCCTGGGGTCACTCATTTATTTTAAAGAATAACGATCATCCTTCCTATCTCGTAAATATGTAGTCTACAAGACAAGCACAGCTGAGCGCAGTGGTTGAGCTATCATCTTCTATGTGCGGTTTCCATTCTACTGCACAAATTATTTCCACGATTTTCAAACAGTTGTTTTAGGTATCTGTGATCCTATGTGAATATTTTCTGTTGTAAGCGCACCCTACGATGGTGTATAAAAATACAAAAATTGTACCTATATTTAATATTTAAGGATTATTATTATTCCATTTATACTTATCATTATTATTATATATTTATAAATATTTTTTATAAAAAAGGATATTAAAAAAATAAATAAAATAAAAAACGTTTATTATTATATTTATTACATTATAATCATAATTTAGTTTTAGATTATTGTAAATCTGCTTTAAGAAAATATAAATAAAATATTAATTACTATAATTTTATCTGTGTTTAATTTATTTCATCATCTGTCATTTTTTGTAATTAATTTGTTTGCATACCAATCCCTGTCTACCTCAATGGAAAAACAGGCGTGATGATATATATATATATAAATGTAAAATACATACCAATATTTGAGCTTCATAATGCACCTATCTAGAAGACTTTCGTAAATTAAATTTTATACGCAATGTAATAAGGTTCGATTTTAAAAGCTAATATTCATGTTTATGTAATACGAGCATAACATTGTTCTTGTGTTGTAAACACTTAGTACTTTTATTTATATACATATCATCACGCCTTTATTCTTCGAAGGGTAGGGCAGAAGTACACCACATTTCGTCAGTCACAAAATCCTTTCTTCAGAATATCGAAAAATAGAAAAACCAAAAAGCTTTATAATAACTTTGCTTGGCTGGGTATCGAACCCGTGACCTCTTGTTATATGTAGTTTTATTTATTTACCAGGTAAAAACCCTACTGTGAAAGAAATCCTACCGTAAATTACTTTTTGGTCTAAATCGGATAAATAACCAAGTATCATTTTTTTTTTTTTTTTTATGGTGGGAAAAAATCATGCATTAACATCCCTCGCTCTTGGGCGGAGCGGGAGATAGTGTCAGACTCTTACTGACTATAAGACCCACCCCGTTCCTTCTAGCCTTCCAAGTATCATGTTGAAACGTGTAGCTCAAATGAAATACGAACATGCACACGCGCTCACTTAGTTCATTGCCCTCAGCAACGTCCCACAAAATGCTTACTTAATATTTTTAGGTGTGACCTACATTTTATTGCAAATTGACTAATTAATGACATGCAAGATGTACTTGTTTGGAAGGTTTCGATCCGAGTACTTGTACGTGTCACATTGCATCTGAACATGACTTCGGTAAGTATCTAAATAATAATAAATACTTATGACAGCGTGAACTGTTTAGTTTGTGGGTGTTCGGTTAGATACCTATCTAATGTTCTGTTTAATTTTTGTTTCAGTTAACAGAATCAGACATTTGGTTTAGTCAATACGCTCAAGATCCTTCCGAAGAATTCAATGAGATGCTTCGATGCGAGCGTGAAAGCAGCAGTCGGGCTAAGAAACAAAAGAAGTCTATGCCGCAACGCAGGGAAAAGTCTAAGAAACAAAATTCAAATCAATCTTTCGTTTCGAGCAGACTTCGACAGCGAGGCAGTAAACTTATTAAAATTTCAGTCATAGATCTGTGTAATAATAATAATAATTTTCAAAACAGTGATAGTGACAGTGAAAGCGAGAATGTGATTATCCAAGCGCAATACGTTGTAAAAGATGTGGTTGACTTTATTATGGATGAAACCGAGTCGTTAGTTAAGAAAATATCTAAATCATTAATAGACAATGATTTCTAAACATTCCTTGTGTAAATAAAGTTGCGGTTAGCAGTAGGTATAAGTTATAGTATGATATGGATAAGGTTACGAGTTAAGCACATGCTTGTACTTTATGTTATTTCTATTACTTAAATGTTATGAGGATAGGTAATAATTAAGTTTAAATAAAATAAACGCATGCTTACTGTATATTCCATGTTTTATTTTCAAACCGTTAAATTAATAGGTTTAATTAAATACTTATAAAATTCTTATAGCATTCAATATATAATACATTTACACATACATACAATTTAAAGAACATAATACATTTTTAAGTACAATAAAATAAATATGAATTTAATAACGAGATCACTATACAGAAAGAGATGATCATTTCATTGTTCCTCTAAATACTTTTTTATACACAATACATTTTTAAGAGCACACTGTTTTAAATGTTTATTACAGTTTAAGTTAACACTTCCATTACTGTATTTCTGATGCAAAGTAGAGAAATTTGGACACAGTTTTTCGTCAAGTTCCGACACACTACAATCATCACAAAGATCCTTTATCCATTTCACCTTGTCTAAACTTTTGACTATAATATTTTTATTTTGTAGATACGGAACGATCATACGACGAAATTCTCTATAGTCAATATATCCTTCACTCCAAATAATGCCCCTGTTTCGTTCTATCCACTTGACTTGTCTCTTTTCATCGCTTGTTAAATATCTAAACAAGTATGGAGGTTTTACCAAAAACGTTTGTGTAAAATCATGCGTAGCTAAAGCTAATTCTTTTATAATAAAATTATTGTGTAGGTCCTTAAATCCTTGAACATCTATTATGACAGTATCCCGATTCATGTTATTTTCTTCACAGTGTTGCTGAGTGGCTTGTACTCAATTATGCAGTCGTTTAAAATGAGACAGTATGCAGATGTTTGATCTGGTATGTCCGAATCGCTTTCAATTTCTACTCTTACATCTACAACCGGACCACCCTTCAGATTATCAGCTTGTCTAGAGCAGTCCACCACGAATAGCGGCGCTAAATCTTTAAATTGTTTCACACTTAATAACGGTTCCGCGCGACGACCATAATATGACTGTTGAAATCTAGAGTACTGCTCATATAATAAAGCGATTCTGTTATTTGCAAAGTTCACATTCAAGTTCTCATAAGGAAAATAGGTCGAATTGAGATAGAACCTTACATTGCGAATATGACAGTGGTCGAACTGCGACATATCAGAATTTGCATTATTTTTTCTATTTGTTTGGAGACCGATAATAACAAATCGTGGCTTTTCTACTTGAGATGAAGTTTTAATAGACCACGTATGTTTTGTAGTTTTAGGTAACGCAGGATATTCATACAAATCCCAGTTCCTGAATATCATTTGTAGGGATCGATCTTTTTCTAACAGTTTTAGCAAGCTTATTTTTTCTCTATCTGATACTTTAATGTGCGGTACGCGCCATATTATTTTAGTGATTAGAACGTCTTCGATAACTTCACCGGTGTTAAGTTTCACAGCGTTCAGATTAGTGTTGCTCCGTAACAATATCAACTCATGCCTACTATTTATTACAACTTTTTTTAAATCTTCTGCAAAACCGAGGATATTGCAAAGCGGTATAGATGCAGAAAATCTGCCTCCGTTAATATTTTTTATGCCGTCGATATTCCAGCCCCAGGCGTTAGACATTTTTGATTCACTCTCATTCATTGAAATTAATGACTTCATCGTAGTGGTTATGCCAGCATTTTTTATTTTATCAATTTCCACTCCGTTTAGCTCATACCTTATATCTTGAAACAGGTAAAGTAGTGCATTATTAGTAAACTGCACGCTACTAGCACTATCTTTTGAATCCTTTTTGCTAACTACAACAGTTCCTTCCAAATACAAGGTGCTTGCTGACGGTATCTCGTCATTTCTGTTGAAACTTGTAACATACGGCTTGTAAGAATGGTACTCGATTCCTTCAATACTGTTGTCGTAGGTCGGTGGGGATAAAACATCTAAGATATTCATTTTAGTAAACCGATCGCTTTAAGAAATGCTTTATTTTCTCTAGTCAATTTTATTTTCTTCTTCGTGTTAGCTCTTATATGCTTGGAGGCTTGTGTAAAACTGATATTTTTTATTTGGTGAAGCGCATATTTATTGTAATCAATCATTTTTTCTTCGAAGATGCAAATAAAGCTGCACTTCTTCACCGCGTAAATTTATTAAATGATTATTTATATCCAACAACCGTATATGTATACAGCTTATGTTGTTTTGATTAATCGGGAAGTATATTGCGTTTTTAGGAATTTCTATAATTCTATATCCTGGTGGCACGTTTAGTGCAAATTCGTGTATAATATGACTGGGCTCTCCGTTAATGTATGAACCACTCACAATATCACATTCAATCTTGATCACGGTTGTAGGTAAAATGTTCACTGGAAACTCGGATACATGCCATTTATTTGCTTTTAAGACCTGTTTATTAAAGCCTAATAAACTTTTAAATGTGTCTTCCTTATTGAAATTTATATTTTTTGTACAGTATATAGAAGTTTTTAATGTGTTATTATTGCACTGTAGTTTAATCGAGGCATTTTTTATTTCGGATTTTAAATAATCGCTAATATCTTGTAATTCGTAGGTGCCTTCTGGTATTTCGATAACTTCATCGGTGCCATAAAATAACTTATTGTTCCTTTTATCGATGTTTGGTATAGAATTAAACGTTGAGAAATGCAATAATGCACACTCATACTGACCGTTTAATTGTAGTGTGTTGGGATAGTAGGTAGATAAATCTGACGAGTTGCCAGTTATCGACAAAGTGAGAGACATCTTGAGAATGATTAAAATAAAAAAAACTCATAAAATTTATACAATTTTATTTTTCCAAAAGTTCCACAGATACTCTAAACATAAGTGTCCACAATTTACAGCATCGAATTTCTGATATCTTGTATAGTTATAGGAAACATTACAGTTTTTAAAATACCGCATTAATTCTAATGGCGGTCTCAAATCCCCATAACTATCAAAATATTCACAATATTTTTTTACTTTGACATAAGCTACCCAATGCGTACCTTCATTTTTCGAGTCGTCTAAGTTAACGATAGCACATTCAATCCGTTTTGGTCTTCTTGGTAACTGATCCTTCATGTATACACCTTGGAAGTGAGGTAATTCGCAACCATATTTTTGAATATCTAAATTAGTTAAAGGTCGATTAGGTAGCTTATTCAGTTTTTTGATAATTTTATAAATAAACCTTTACCATTTTTATGAGGCTTGATGTACAAACCTTTACCTAATGCTAAAGCCTCCATAGTCTTATTATGTCGTTCGGTTTCTTGCAAGCTTTTTTTAGCCGCTTTATAATCGTTAACAGTTTTGGCAATACCCGCTGCTCCACCGGCTAAAGTGCCTAATGCCGATAATCCTGCGAATATTGGGATTAAAGGCAGAATTCCTCCAGTTTTAGGTATGGGTATAACTCGAGGTACTCGTACATTTGCAATGCAGGGAAATATTTTTCTTGCAGCTGAGTAAGCAGCATTAATGAGAGTCTTACTATCCTTAGATTTCAGTTTCTTAATTTTTGATACAAAACTGTTTATTTATTTATTATTATTTATTATATACTTTATTGTACATACAAAACATAACAAAGAAAAACTTATATCTAAAACACGTACAATGGGCGGCCTTATCGCATACTACTACTAAAACTACTTACTGTTAAATGTTTTAATTCCGGCACCAGATTTTAGTTTAGCTTTCATCACTTTGCTCACTAACCACGAGCTAAGTTTCTCTCCCTTGCCTGCGTCTTTTGATGCAAGCCTTTTTTTGGCCATGTTTAGCAGCTGCAAATCTGCTTTATGACGGTTGCACAAATCTGTGTGATTCTGATATGCAATATCGTGATGCATACAAGCTTCGTTCAACTTATTTACACCTCTATCGCCTCGAAGTAATCGTTTCTGAAGTTTTGTGCCCGGTCCGCAATAGTTGTAACCAGGTAAATGAAGTTCAAATGGTAAATTATTAATTACACTGTTAACTAGCCCACCACCTTGCATCGCTTAAAGTTAAATGAAATAAAAATAACAAAATATAATATTTATACTAATTATTATGTCAATTTACTATTGACGCTTTGTCGATCCTGCTGTTTTCTTCATTGCTTAAACCCAACCATTTTACAAACATTTTATTTCCTTTTCTTTTTAAAATTTTTTCAATCAAATACACCAGGGTGTTGAGATTTTTGAAGCTCCTGTTCATAAAAGGTCCCTAATATGGCTTGTTTTCGCTGATCTTCTAGGTGATACGTTACAGGTAATGTATCGTTAACTTTTTTTATGATAAATAATTCTGTTGACCAATTAGGGGTATAGCTCTTTCTAAAAATATGTTTGTATTTACTAATACGAACATTGTCACCAACTTTGAACTTAGGTCTGCATCGAACGGGTAAACGTTTATGTGAATTTCTAATATTTTCTTTTATTTTTAACTCATTGGGTTTATTAACTTCTATCGGTTTAAATTTAATAGTGCGATGTTTTGTGTTATTATATGTGTAATGAAATGACCTCCTTGGAAATGACATTTAATTTTTTTAATTTTTAAGCTGTGGATACGGGGTGACGTATCATTCAATGACAGATGATGTTGAGATTAATTTTGTGCATTTTATTGTTATAAAAACTTGTAGAGAGATAATTAAAGGGATATAATTGAGGAGGCGATATTAGTGAACTTTAATGTCGTTTCTTTGTTTTCAGGTGAGATAAAAGTGTAATTTTAGTTAAACGATAATTTATTACATAATACTGTAAAAGCATGTGAATAAAACAAATCTTTGTTTTCAGAGAAACAATTTGTGGTTTATTTCGAAAATCCTCAATAATATACCTTATAAAACGACATTTTTGTTAACTAAAAGAAGATGGACCGGCTGCAATTTGAGTTTACGATGATAGCTTCAAATGATGGCAAATCAAATGTATTAGCCATAACCTCAATATCTACAGAAGAAGGAAAATGTTATCTTTTACCTGATGAGCTGAAGCCGGTGATTCATCATACATATATTGTCAAAATGAATACTTTCTCAAAAATAAAAAATAGTATAAAAAAAAAGATATCAAAGTAGAAAAATATGGATAAAATTGGATGAAGATCTTAAGAAAACATATAGAGATGAGGAAGGTAATATGCAATTTTTAGATCAATATTTAGAAGAAATGAGCACAAAACAACCAATAGACATAAACGACAATTTCCAACATATCTTGGAAAAATTAATAGAAACTACTACAAAGAAAGAAAATCAACATAACCTAAAACATATTTCAGAGAAATTTATTATTGAAAAATTCACAAGCAAGAACCCTAATGCAATGCAATGGATTGAGAATTTTGAAAAGGAGTATGAGCGCTTTAATATATCAAAAGATGAAACAAAAATAGATATATTGAGATTATTTTTAGAAAAATCTTGTTTGGATTGGTATAGCTCGATGGCCATAAAACTAACAATAAAGGCTGAATGGAATGAATGGAAAAACAAATTTTTAGAAACTTTTAAAAACCGAGGATGGGACATAGTTACATATGCTCTCGCATTTAGATATAAAGAAGGACTACTAATTGATTACGATATTAGAAAAGAAAGGCTAATGCTAGGCATAAACAAATCGATAGACTCCAAAACAATGATAGATCTTATTGCAACAGGTTTACCTGGGTTTATCTTAAATAGGTTAAACAGAGATGAACTCAATGACACTACTGATTTGTTCAATGAGATAAGAAAATATGAAGGTATGATGTACAAGAAAAACTCAAGTACAATAAAGAGTTGTACATTCCTTTATAAAAATAAAACTAATGAGAAGAAGCCATGTAACACTTGTGAATCTTTGAACAAAGGAATTAGATATCATCCGGAAGAGTCATGTTGGTTCAAGAAAAATAAAAATGAATCTGAAAAAGTTTTTAAACCCAGAAATGTAAATAACAACTCCATCATTGAAGTAGATATAAATACTGAGAAAAAAAACGAGTAAGTACACCATTAATCAAAATCAAGCTCTTATTAGAAAATAAACTAGAAGTGAGCGGCATTTATGATTCGGGCTCACAGATCTCTTTAATAAATTCAAGACTGATTAAAATAAAAGAAAAAAAGGACAATGAGAATATAGCATATATGAAAACGGTTAATGGTGTGAAAAAAACAGATGGCTTGATAACAATAAAAATAAAAATATTTGATTTAGAAGAAGAGGTGGATGTATACATAGTAGAAAATGAATATTTTGATGATTTTATAATCGGATTGGATATGATAAAGAAATTCAAACTAACCCAAAACGAGGACTTGCGGATAGAACAAAAGATAAGAACAAATAAAATAGATGAAATGTCTAAAGATAACAGAAATGAAGAAAAGAATATAAAAACATTAGCAATAAATTTTAATGAACATATAGAAACAGAAGAGTTTGTAAGTATGACAGACCATTTAGATAATGAAAAGAAAATTGAGATCGAGAAAATAATAAAGGAATATAAAACAATTTTTGCAAAGGACAAGTATGATATAGGAACAGTTAGAGATTATGAAGCTCACATAGATTTACTAGTAAATAGATACTGTAGTAAAAGACCATACAGATGTACAATAGAAGATAAATTAGAAATTGAAAAGCAAATATCCATGTTACTAAAGAATAATTTAATAGAAGAATCCTACAGTCCTTTCGCTGCTCCAGTGACATTGGCATTTAAAAAGGGTGAAAATAGGAAATCCCGCTTGTGTATAGATTTCAGGGAACTAAATAAAATTGTTGTTCCACAAGCTCAACCTTTTCCGTTAATAGATGATTTGATTGTTAAAACTAGAAATTGTAAGTATTTTACTACACTGGATATAAATTCAGCATTCTGGGCGATACCATTACGGGTGGAAGATAGATATAAAACAGGATTTGTCACACAAGATGGCCACTTCCAGTGGACCTGCCTTCCCTTTGGCTTGAAAACATCACCAGCAATTTTCCAGAGAATTTTAAGCAATATTCTAAGAAAGCACAATCTCACAGGATACTCCGTAAACTATATTGATGATATTCTGATATACTCGAACACCTTTGAAGAACATATAAAACACATAAGAAATGTATTAGAGGCAATAATACAAGAAGGCTTTAGATTGAAGTTTACGAAATGTAACTTTGCTTCAGACTCAGTAAAGTACCTCGGCCATGTAATTCAGAACAATTCGGTAAGACCACTAAAAGACAATTTGATCTCGATAAGACATTTTCCAACTCCTAAGACACAAAAGAATATCAGACAATTTTTGGGAAAAATTAACTTCTACCATGAATACATATCAAGAAGTGCAATTATTTTAGACCCATTACATAATTTATTAAGAAAAAATGAAAAGTTTATGTGGTCAGAGAAGTGTGAAGAATCATTTAATCAAATAAAAAGATATTTATGTTCTCAACCAGTGTTGGAAATATTCGACAAAGACTTACCAATAAAAATATTAAATCGGGGCAATATTAAAACAGACTCAACTAGACGGTAAAGACAAACCGGTGGCATATTTTTCAAAAAAACTAAACGAATTTCAAAAACGAAAAAAGGCCATATATTTGGAATGTATTGCTATGAAAGAAGCAGTTAAATACTGGCAACACTGGCTAATTGGAAAACATTTCACTATTTACTCAGACCACAAACCTCTAGAGAACATGAATATAAAATGCAGGACAGATGAAGAATTGGGTGACCTCACATATTACCTATCTCAATATGACTTTACAGTAAAATATATACCTGGTAAAGAAAATATAGAAGCAGACTGTTTGAGCCGAAACCCTGTATTAGAATCAGAAGATAACAAGGAGGAACTATTAAAAATAGTTAATTTAATACAAATAAAAGATATAGTTGAAGACCAAGAAAAAAATGAAACAATAAAAGAAAAGAAACAAAATCTACTACATAAAAAAAAATCTATTATAAAAAAATAAAGAAACTTGAAAAGATTATACTCTCAGAAGAATTTAGTAAAAAAAATATAAAAAAGGTGCATGAAGATTTATGCCATATTGGAATCAGACAATTACAGAAAAAAATAAGTCCACTATATACAGCTAAAAACCTAACAAAAAATATCATAAATATTTGTAAAACATGCGAAATATGCATAAAAAATAAATCAAGATGTCAAGGAAAATTTGGGTTAATGTCACAACTGGGACCAGCAACAAAACCATTTGAGATAATGTCAATGGATACTATAGGTGGCTTTGGAGGATCTAGGTCAACAAAAAAATACTTACACCTTTTAGTAGACCACTACACAAGATATGCGTTTATTGTGACTTCAAAAACACAGAACGCAAGTGACTTTATAAAACTAACAAAGAATGTACTCGAGACAGATGAGATTGGAATAATTCTGACAGACCAATATCCAGGCATCAATTCAAAAGAATTTAAACAGTATTTGCAGGAGAATAACATCAAACTAATATTTACAGCTGTGAATACGCCATTTTCGAACGGCTTGAACGAAAGATTAAACCATAGTAAATAAAATAAGATGTAAAATAAATGAGAAAAATAATAAGAGAACATGGACAACAGTAGCAAGAGAATGTGTACAGAAATATAATGAAACAGACCATTCTGTTACAGGTTTTGCACCAAAATATTTACTGGATGGTACAAATGTCAGTATTTTACCAAATGAAATTAAAACAATAGAAAAGGAAGACAAGTGGATTGCTGATAGAAGATTAGCATTAGAGAATACAATAAAATTTCACAAGTACAACAAGAAAATATTTGATAGAAATAGGAAAATACAAGAGTTCGAGATAGGAGACAGTGTATATGTAGAAAATGGAAATAGACTGAACAGGAAAAAATTAGACGAATTAAAAATAGGCCCTTTCAAGATAATAGAGAAAATATCGAACTCCATTTATAAGATTGACACTGGCAACAGAAAAACAGAATCAACTTTATTCCACATAACAAAATTACAACCTGTTACGGCAGAAGATGAAGTAGAAGAAAACGAATAGGTATAAAGATAGCTTGCAGGTGCATTGTTTGTATTATATTATTTAGAATTTTCGTTCCTATGGGGGGGAGATGTAATGAAATGACCTCCTTGGAAATGACATTTCATTTTTTTAATTTTTAAGCTGTGGATACGGGGTGACGCATCATTCAATGACAGATGATGTTGAGATTAATTTTGTGCATTTTATTGTTATAAAAACTTGTAGAGAGATAATTAAAGGGATATAATTGAGGAGGCGATATTAGTGAACTTTAATGTCGTTTCTTTGTTTTCAGGTGAGATAAAAGTGTAATTTTAGTTAAACGATAATTTATTACATAATACTGTAAAAGCGTGTTGAATAAAACAAATCTTTGTTTTCAGAGAAACAATTTGTGGTTTATTTCGAAAATCCTCAATAATATACCTTATATATGTTTTCATAGTGTTTTCCAATACCATTCCAAACCACTTGTAATTTCCATTTAGACTGAAACATTTATATAACTTATTTTTGATAGTTTTTATCAATCTCTCTACAATTGATGCCTTCTTCGTTGAAAAGGATGAGTAGTGATTAATATTATGCTTCTTCATAAACGTTTGGAAAATCGAGTTATAAAACTCCTTGCCAGCGTCAGTTTGCAAATTACCTGGTACGCGATTGTTTACTGTTATGATACGTTGAAAGGCATTAGTAACATCAAATTTATTTTTCGATTTTAGTGGTTCTGCCCAAGCAAACTTCGAAAAACAATCAATCACCAATAAAATATAATTATAACCACTGTTGTATTTTCTCAAAGCTTGCATATCCACGAGATCAGCTTGCCATAAGTCATCGATCCTCTTTAAAATTACAGAACGCCTGATAAAATTTTTTCGTGCCGCTTTGTGTATTTCATTAACAATTTGTAGTTTTGACATTACAAAGATTTTTTAGACGCTAGTAATTTATCTATATCCGTTTTAGTGTAAAACTTGTCATCTAAATGACAACTTTGCTTTTAAAGTATTTTGCGTCTCTAATATGATTTGAGTACGCATTACACCAATCGTTTTAAATAAATCCTGTTTCATTTTTGAGGTTATTTGATCTATGTATTCCTTATTTACCGCTTCGTCTGGTTCTAGTGGAGATCTGATTCCTTTAAGCCTTATAGTTTTCAAATCAAAATCACCGTTTTCCGATTTTAGCAAAGCATTATCATTGAACCCAAGTATTTCCGATAAACGCATTCTCTTATGAATATAATGCCCGAATTTGTCCACATTCATGTTTAAGGTGTAATGTACTGAAAGGTCTAAAGTAAAATGAAACGTAGAGACTTGATAACATATTATTTATTTATTAATAATTTTACTTTCTCGTAACTCTTCAATTATGGATATTATTTCATTGTCCAGCCCGGTGTTACCAGCATCTCGAGATGCCATTAATAATTTTAACCTTTCTACCAGTTCATTTGGATCGTCCCAATATACGAAATCTGTGTTCTTTCTCCACACTTTAGCCAAGGGTAAACCTTTTCCTTTCGACTGGCTGCAGCTCTGGCTTTGTTGTTTGAAAAGAGGTTTAATAACTTGCAAATATTTTTGACCTTTATTACTTTTAATTGGTTTACTTGGGTCAAAGTCTCGGCGATGTGCATTTGTATCAAGTAACATCGACTTATAATGTTGTATGTCATTGTTTGTAACCAAACTTAAATCGATGTCCTTATCAAGCAACAAATGCTTCAAACCAGACGTGTTGCGGTATTTGCGTCCACATACAGTGATGTATTCGTCACCGATAGCTATGGCAGCAGAACCTAACATTAATTTCCCGCACTCTCTCCGAATACCATATGGTACCTTTTTTTTTTTTTTTTTTTTTTATGGTGGGAAAAAATCATGCATTGACATCCCCCGCCCTTGGGCGGAGCGGGAGATAGTGTCAGACTCTTACTGACTAAAAGACCCACCCCGTTCCTTCTAGCCTTCATACCGGGGCTCGAGCGCCCTTTCGGATAACCCTGGCCCCAGTAGGCTTCGACCCGGCTGTGTCCCTGCTGTTGCTGACAACTCCTTGAGGCGCGCGGGAACAGTGCGCGCCGTCGACGACTTGGGCTTGGTCCGGACAGTTACCGGACGGCCGGACAGCGAGCTACCCATTGCTCACTGTCCGCAAGCCCGCGTCTACGTTGGCCGGAAATCGGGATCAGAATCCCGGCGACGGCGGCGGCGATAACGCCGTTGCCTTATGCGTTCGGCCTCCTCCTTTGCGAGCATTACTGCTTCGCAGAAGTCGGTGACCGCCTGCCACTCCTCCTCGCTCCGGACCATGGCCTCAACCAAGGTCCGGCGCGAGAGGTCTCCGCCGCCGATCGCCCCCACGAGGGCACGGCGATGCTCCGCCCAAGCAGGGCACACCTCGACTGTGTGCTCCACCGTGTCCTCCGGGCGTTCCGCACAGTGGCGACACCCGGGCAACACTTCCGCATGAATCGAGTGCAGGAATCTCCCGAACGAACCATGTCCGGTGAGTACCTGCGTCATGCGGAAGGTAAGGACGCCGTGAGGTCTTTCCAGCCACGCCTCAAAGAGGGGACTTACCGCCATGATTGTGGCGTGCCCAGCACTGGGTTGCGATAGTCGCTGACGCCATTTCACCATGAGATCCCGCCGGAGCTCTGTCCGCCATGCCGTGACCTGTCGCGGCAGCGGACTTTCACCCCGGCGTTGCATCTCCACGCGCATATCGTGCATGTGTGCAAGGACTGTTGCCTCCAGATCCCACGGTGGTAGGCCAGCCAGAAGGCTCGCCGCTTCGCGGGAGACCGTGCAGTATCCCCGCACCATCCTTATCGCCATGACCCTCTGGCAGGCGTTCAGTATGGCCGCCGGTTGCTTTTTCAGCGACGGCGCCCACACCGGCGCCCCGTAGAGGGCCATGGACCGAACGATCCCCGCGTAGAGCCTCCGGCAGGAGGCATCTGGACCCCCAAGGTTGGGCAGGAGCCGCTTGAGCGCAGCCCCAGCCCGGTTGAGTTTGGGAGCCAGACGTCGGAAATGCTCCACGAAATTCCACCGGCTGTCGAGGACGAGTCCCAGGTACTTCATCGTCGACCCGACACCGATGTGAACTCCTCCTACCGTTAGTTGGGAACTCAATGGTGGCGCGTTCCGAGACCGGCGACCGTGGAAACACATCGCCTCGGATTTGTGAAGCGCCACCTCGAGTCCCAACTCCTGGATCCTGTCAACGACCATCGCAACCCCGCGTGTCGCTAGAGCGACCGCCGCCTGGTACGACTCTCCCTGCGCTAGAACCAGCGTGTCGTCTGCGTAGCAAACTACGCTGACCCCGTCAGGGAAGTCGCTGCGCAGCACGTAGTCGTACCCGATGTTCCACAAGGGTGGCCCTAGTACCGACCCCTGCGGAACACCGCACGACATCTCTCGACGTTTCCAGTCTCCCTGGTGACCGGGGTAGACTATAAACCTATCCGACAGATAGGCCTCGACCACTCGACAGAGGTATTCGGGCACCCGGTGGTACCGGAGTGCCCTCCGGATCGTACTCCAGGGCAGGGAGTTGAAGGCGTTGGCAATGTCCAAGGACACTGCCACGACACACCTGCCCCGGGACACCGCAGCCCCCGTCGTGAGGGCTCGCACGCGCATGATGGCGTCCACCGTAGAGCGCATCCTGCGAAAGCCGAACTGTCCGTCCGAAAGGTCCGGCCCCACCCGTGTTAGGCGCCCGACGAGGCGGTTTGCAATGACTCTCTCAAAGAGCTTGCCCACCTCGTCGAGCAGCACAATGGGCCGGTACGCGGACGGAGAGTCCGCAGGGCGCCCTGGCTTCGCGATGAGGACCAGTTTCCCCGTCTTCCAGCAAAGTGGGAACTGGCCCCTCTCCATTCATGCGCTGAAGAGCCCTCTCAGTCGAGGCCCGAGAGCCTCCATGGCCAGGACCCAGGCCTTTCCAGGCAAGCCGTCGGGTCCTGGGGCGGTGTTTTTGGCACTCAGCCTTCGCACCGCCACTCTCATCTCTACCTCGGTCACCTCTGGAGCATCGTCGTCGTCGTCGCTGTTGCGGTCCGCGTCAGACACCGCTGGCGGTGGAGGCGGAGCCATGGGCGGGGGGGAGTGTTCCCCCCGCGCAGGGAACAGAGCGTTCACCGCACCCTCTACGATCTGGGGCCGGAGACTCTGAGTCAGTGGGGGAGCCCAGGGGCGGAGCTTTTCCCGTACCATATTGTACGGGCGCCCCCATGGGTCCGCGTTCAGAGACCCCAGCCACACGTTGCGGGCCTCCAGTTTGGCCCGCTTGATCTCCGTTCGGAGGGTGCGTTTTGCCGCTCTGTATCCCTCATACAGCTCCGCCTCTCTGGCCTCCGCATCCGACGGGCGGATGCGGCGCCTGCAGTGTCTGGCGTACCGGCGTCGCGCGTGACTGCATGCGTTGCGCAGTGCAGCAATCTCGGGCGACCACCAGCACACCTGGCGCTTAGCTCGCCCTGGACGGACTCGGGGCATTGCCGCGTCGCAGATTTGCGACAGGGCCTCCCGGAACCACTCCGCCTCGACGTCTATGTCTACAGGCCTGTCTGGTGCTTGCACCCAGGCCTGTACCGTCGCGGCTTCCAGGAGGAGCTCCCGGTCCATCTGCTTAAGCGCCCACCGCGGACCGCAAGGGCTCTGTCGGACCGGCGCGGCCGAGGTTTCGGCGGAGACGTCCAACCAGATGTACCGGTGGTCGGAGTACGTCTCCACCTCCTCCATAACGCGCCAGTCGACGACACGCGGCAACAGAGCGGGGCTGGCGAATGAGATGTCCACCACTGATTCACCCCGCTTCCGCACCAACGTGGGGACAGAACCCCGGTTCAGGACGACCAGGCCCAGCTCCAAAGCCCAGTCCTCCACCATCTGACCCCGTGGGTTTGTGTACCGGGAACCCCAAGCCGTATTCCAGGCGTTGAAGTCCCCGCAAACGATCACGGGGAGGGTACCAAACCCAGCGACGACGACATTTAGCTCCATAAGGGAGACCTGGAGTTCGTCGAGAGATCTGTTCGGAGACAGGTAGACGCCTACCACTGCAATGTCCCCGAACCGTGCTGCCACGCAGCCCCGTCCCCTCGCAACAGCCTCGAGGGGCGGGGTACCGGCGGCGGCCTACGAGATTAACGTCACCGAGCCGTCTAGGTCCTGAACCCAGTCTCCACGGGGATGGACGTAGTACGGCTCGGAGACGACGGCGACATTTATCGACCACTGCGCCATGCTCTGGAGCAACAGATCCTGAGCGGGGGCGCAGTGGTTGATATTCGGCTGGAGGAGACGGAATGGGGCCGTTATTGGCAGTCACGGCGGGTGCGGCGGCGACTGCGGCGGGTGCGGCGGCGAGAGCGGCGGGTGCGGCGGCGATAGCGGCGGCGGCCAAGGAGGCGGCTGCGGCGGTGAGGACGTCGGCGGGGATGGGCCTACGGGCCTTGCCCTTGGCCTTGGCGGGGGGGTCGCAGGACCTGCCCCCAGCCCGGTGGTCGGCCGGCTTGCCTGCCGCCGCACACGCATAACAATGCGGCGGAGCACGGCATTCTGCGGCCTTGTGACCGGGCTGGCCACATTGGTGGCAGCGGTCGCTGCGGTCCACCCCCGCGGCGCAGTGGGCGCCAACGTGATGCCCCACTTGGCACCGGAAGCACCGCAAAGGTCTGGGCTCCAGCAGTTTCACCTGTGCGGAGACCCAGCCCACCAACAGCCGTCGGCCCTCCCCTGTGATGGTCTTGGCCGCCGACACGGGACAGCTAACCGTAACGGCTCGCATGCCCGTGCTGTCAGCGCGGATGGTGCCCGCCCGGACCTGTTCGGTCGTGCACCCGCCCGCCCTGACAATGGCGGCCACCACCTCGTCCACCTTGACTGAGTCGTCCAGGCCCATGATGCGCATGTCTATGCACTTTGTGGGCCTGGACACTCGGGCCTCCTCTGAATTAAGGGACGCCCTAATTCTTGCTACTAGGGGATCCGCCGCAGGGCCGCTGGCCGCACCGGGGACCTCAGGGATTCGGGCCCCCGTGAGCGTACGCCTCATGCGGAAGCCCCCAGCAGCTCCGAGCTCGCCAAGGTGGGGCAACACCACCTCCTTCGCCTTCGCCATGACGTCGTCGTACGTCACGCCCTTCTTTTCCGCCCCAGGCTGCAGCGTAATAACTACAGCCTCAGAATTCGGGGCGCGAAGTCTCGCCGCCATGGCTCTTTTCCTCCTTTCTTTCCGCCTTGCGCGCTTTTTGGCCGCTCTGGCCGCCTTGCCCGCCTTCTTCGCGGCGCCGACGACCGTCCACGCGCCGCCGGGTTCCTCAGGTGGAGGAGGTGGCGGGCGGGGCCTAGTCGCCGCCGCGGCAGGAGGTCCCGCCGGTTTAGCAGCAGCAGGCGTCGCCACTCCCTTATGCCGCCGTTGCTGCTTGGCCGTCGGGGGCGGTCTCGCGGGCTCTGATGCCGCGGCCCCGCGCCCCGCTTGCCCCGATGGACCCGCCTTGGGCACAGAAGTCGCAGCCGCGGCGGCGGCGTAAGACGGCGCCTTTCGCTGCTGGCCAGAGGCCGCTAGCGGAGGGCGCAGCACGATGCCCTCCAGTAGGGACAGCTGCTGCTGGATGCGCAGCTGGAACTGCTGCTGCTGCTGTTGCAGCTGTTGCTGGAGAGCAGCCAGTTCCTGCCGCAACAGCGTCAGCAGCTGGCTCTCCGGCTCGGGCTGGGTCTGGGGCCGGCTTTGCCCATGCCCTTGCCTGCGCTGCCCATCCGTCGGCTCCTGTGGGCCTGCTCTGGCAAGCTCCGCCTGGATTTCGGCCCGGAGCTCAGCCTGGAGCTCGCTCCGGAGCCTCTTCACCCTCTTTTTGAGGGAGGCGTCAAACGCCTCCTTGATCCCACTTGGCATGGCGCCGCACCGTCCTCTCCTTTGAGGTTTTTTCCCTTTTGCGGCTCATATCTCGCAAAAGGGTGACGGCCAGCTCTTGGAAGGACCTGCCCGACTCCACGTCTGAATCCGCCTCGGCACGCCTCTCGCTGCCAGACGGCTCCGAGAGGTCCCTCCCAGGGGCGGCCACTCCGGGGTGACGCCCCTCCGCGGCAAGCCTGACGGCTCGCTGAGCGGAGTCTTTGGCCGCCAAACCTCTCCCCTGCCCACGGGCCCGGCCCACGCCGCAGCTGCTCGTGGGGACTTTCGGCGCCGAACGGCTCTCTCCCTCCGTGTCGGAGGACAACCTGTTCCCCGGCATAGAGCGCCGCTTTCGGGAGAGACGAGGGACTCTACCGGTGTCTCCACCGGGGTCCCCCGCAGCCTCCTCGCCTCTACCTCTACCGGGGTCTCCCCCAGCCTCCTCTGTCTCCGAGCCCTCCAGGCTCCCTCTGGATGCCGCGTCAGACTCCGACCGCGCATCGCTCTTGTTGGGTTTTTTAAAAAATTTAGACTTTTCCATTTTGTTCCCACGAGTAAATATCTTTGGGTACTTGCTCAAAAGACGTGGTTCGCACTAGAGACTAATTTAGCTACCCATTAGTCAAGCTAACAACCTCCCTCACGGTGCGCCGCCGCTTGGAGGTTTGGGGTAATTTTTTATAGAGGTTGTCTTCCTCGCGGCCCGGGCGGTTTAGCCAGGACCCTCGTCCCCCATCAAAAGTCAGAAACATGACCTTGGACAATCTCTGGGGCTACGAGACTAACGGTGGCAGAAGGAGGAGCAAGCCTTCCTCCTGCCTGCCCGGCGGCAGTGTGAGTGCACACCGAGCCCGCTCTTACTTCGCCACTGTGCCCTCTGCTATAGCAGAGGGACACGCGTTGAAGTGTTCCGACAGACAGAACATTCGCAGACGGCCATCGAGGCCCCTTAGGCAGCAATACCCAAGAGGGTCGTTGGCCGCCTCCCAGGGTGCACCGTCCCGCAGACTGGCCTTCGCTCCGGACGTATCCGTAAGGGAACTACAGCCTGCGGGCACTCGTGGAGGTTTTCTGTCGTGGCACCACAACTTCTTACCTTACCTGACAGCCAGTGTATTAAGCCAATCTTTAGATCAGATAACAAAGTATGTTCAACATCAAAGTTTCAGTGATGTCATATCTTTGATAGCATCCAAGAAACCTTTACCCAAACATTTATCTAAAATCTCTCCTTTTCTCGATACTCGCGGAATCTTGCGAGTGGGGGGACGTCTCAAGCACGCATCGTTACCAGGTCGCGTCAAACATCCATACCTCCTGCCTAAGATTTCTCGGTTAAGTACTCTTCTGATTGACCACTATCATAAAACTTATCTTCATTGTGGGCCACGCCTACTCCAATCTTTAATTATGCGTCGATTTTGGAAACTCGGAGTTAGAAATCTTATCAGATCGCGGCTATCTAAATGCGTAACCTGTTTTAAAATTAAACCTCTTTCACTTCAACCTTTACAAGGTGATCTTCCACCTTCCCGATTACAACTGGATCACTGTTTTCAAACAGTAGGCATCGACTTCGGAGGTCCTTTTATGATAAAAGAGAGTAAACGCCGTAACGCTAAAACTTATAAAGCTTACCTTTGCCTCATAGTCTGCCATGCCACTAAAGCCGTTCATCTCGAACTTGTTACTGAGCTCACGTCTGAAGCATTCATAGCGGCTTTAGATCGTTTCGTGTCGCGGAGAGGACTCTGTCACTCCATAGTCACAGATGGTGGTACTAACTTAATACTCAATACTCAATACTCAATATTTTATTGCATTCCATATGTACATGTTTAGATGGTATAAAAATATAGTTAAGATCAATATGGACCCTGTCGGGCACAGCAAAGCTAGGAGAGAGGATGAAGGCTAATTAAATAAAGATATTACACTTATTTTTATTGTTATGTCTAAGTATTGGTATAGTTGATTTATTTATTTATTGTCGTCATTATTATTAAATATTTGATATTGTTGTAATTAATGTTTGTATGCATATTATTATAATGTCTAAATTTAACTAATTTATGTCCGGTGTTTTTATTTATTTTTATCATCATTTATTTAAATTAATCATGTATATATGGTATTACTATGTCTGTGTATTAGGTTGGTAAATTATGTTAGATATTTTAGTTTATTTTTTGTCATGATTATTTTTAAATTGTCAGATATTTTATTTATATTTTGTCATACTTATTATTAAATTGTCATTATTTAGATTAATTTATTTATGTCTATTATTGTTTCGTCATTGTATAAGTAAATTGAATGTCAGGTATTTATATTTATTTTTATCGTCATAATTATTAAAATATGTATTTATTTATATTAATTATCAATATATATTATTACTTTGTATGTTTATCAGTAAAGGTAAATTATGTGAGATTTTTTATTTATATTTTGTCGTCATTATTATTAAATTATGTCAGAATTTTTATTTATATTTTGTCGTCATTATTATTAAATTATGTCAGATTTTTTATTTATATTTTGTCGTCATTATTATTAAATTATGTCAGATTTTTTATTTATATTTTGTCGTCATTATTATTAAATTATGTCAGATTTTTTATTTTTATTTTTTGTCGTCATTATTAAATTATGTCATTATTTAAATTAATTATGTGTGAACATTATTATTATGTCTATGTATAAGTATTTTTGTAAATTATATTAGGTAATTTTAGAGTCATTGATATTTAGTTAGGTTATTATTTATGTAGGAATTTATATTTTATTTTATTTTCTATATTTCATACTATATTATATTAAATAATTTAATAAATGTCTTAACATAATCTTTGGTAAGTAAGGCGGAGGATAATTTATTTTGCAATCGATTTATCCTCTAAAAATTTCTTTACCGTGTAGTATGATTTGGATTCCAGAAATTGTTTCAATTTGTTAATAAATATGTTTGTTTTCTTTATTTCTCTAATATCGTTTGGCAGTTTGTTATAGATTTTTGCGGACATTACTAAAGGGCCAGTTGAGTGCATTTTGAGTCGGGATCGGGGTATGTTTATTTTGTTTCTATTGTGCCGAGAAATGTATCTTATTTGCGTTTCCTCGCAATTTGTATAAAAATCTGGGTATTTTCTGACAAATTTACATAATTCTAAGATGTATAAACAGGGAAGTGTGAGTATTTTGTGTTTTAGAAAATATGGTTTGCAACTCTCTGTTTGTTCTATATTGGTAATAATTCGAATTAACTTTTTCTGCAAAATGAATATGGTCTGAGAATCAGCACTGTTGCCCCACAGCATGACCCCATAGCTAAGCCATGCCTGGGCATACGCATAGTAAGTAGCAAGTGCAGTTTGCAGATTGGTGGTTTTTTTAATTTCGCGAAGGGCGTATGAAAATTTTGAAAGTTTTGCTCTTATTTTCTGTATATGGGATTTCCAGTTTACATGGGTATCTATAGACAAACCGAGGAGAGTAAACTCGTTTACTTGTTCTATTTCAGCATTATTATATATAAAATTTAGTTTTAATGGGGGTTTTTGATGAGGATGAAAAGTAATTAGTTTTGTTTTAGTGAAATTTATTTCTAGGTTATGGGTATTCATCCAGTTTACAGCTGTAGAAAGAAGGGAATTTAATTCGACGTTTACATTTTGATCATTCTGACACGAAGTGAGTAGAGAAATATCGTCCGCGAATAGGACACATGGGCTTTTTATAATTTTAGGAAGGTCATTAATATATATAAGGAATAATAAACAGCCTATAACACTCCCTTGGGGGATTGATGCATTTACTGCTTTACTGTCAGATCTTATTTTAATTATTTCATTTGTATTTTTATCGAAATATTCAATTTCCACTAACTGTACCCTATCCTTTAGGTATGATGCAAACCATTCATGAGCTTTTCCTCGTATTCCTATGCCATATAGCTTATCTAATAATATTTTAAATTGCACTTTATCATAGGCTTTAGTCATATCGAGGAGCATACCTACGGCATATTTTTTGTCATTAATAATAGATAGAGCTTCTTGTACGTATTTGTAGACTGCTAACGTTGTAGACCTATTTTTTCGGAAACCGTTCTGGCACTCGTCAAATATTTTATTTTTTTCACAGAATGAGTATACACGGTTGCACATGGCCTTTTCAAAGATTTTAGACGCAGTTGGTAACAACGCTATAGGGCGATAGTTACTAGGGTCAGTTTTAGAATTTTTCTTGTGTATTGGTTTTATAAGTGATTTTTTAAGTTGATTTGGAAAAGTTCCTTCTTCAAACGATTGGTTAATTAGTTTATAAAATGGTAGGGTTAGTTCATCTGCACACTGCTTTAGTAGAAATGGGGGGAGTTCGTCTACCCCAAAGCTCTTTTTATTTTTTAGATTTTTTATTATTGTGTTTACTTCAATAGGATCAACAGGGCTGAGAAACATGGAGTTTTCTGTGGGACTCATCACAGGGGCTCCTTTTGCTGGAGAGATGTTTTCCCCGATAGAAGCAAAGAAGTCATTAAAAATATTAGCTATTTGCTTAGGTTCTGTTATCAAGTTATCATTTTTATGTAATTTTATGTTATTTTTTTCCCTTTCGATTGATTTATTAGTTCTTTCATTTATTATGTTCCACATAGTTTTTACTTTATTTGTTGACTTTTTCATTTTATTTATATATTGTAGTCTTTTTGCTGTCATTACAGATTGCTTTAGGGTTTTTTCGTATTTTTTATAATATTTTGATAAAACGGGATGTTTTGTTTTAGTGGTAAGTATTTTTAGTAGTCTTTTATTTTTGCAAGACAATTTGATACCTTTTGTTAGCCAATACTTTTTAAACGTTGTTTTTATTTTTATCTTCTGTAGCGGGATACACAAATTTAAAATTTTATTTAAAGTATTATTAAATGCAATGTAGTTTTCATTTATATTTTTATTTGTTTGTATTATTTCATTCCAATTTTGTTTTTTTAATTCTGATTTAAATTTTTCTACATTTTGGGTATTATATAGTCTTTTTTTCGTGACCCAGTGTGGTTTTTTATTGTTGTTGCTAGGTAATTTAGTGTGAAAGATAGTTGCACAGTGGTCTGAGAAACCTAATTCTTCTACGGTGGTATGATTATATCTATTATTAAAGTTTGTAAAAATTAAGTCTAAACATGTCGAGGTAGTTGGTGAGATACGTGTGGGGACCTTAATATGTTGTATGAATTTATGTTCCAACATTAGATCTAAGAACAAGTTAGTTTTTAAACAATTATCTAAGATATTTATATTTAAATCTCCTCCCAATATTACGTTATATTTTGAATATTTTTTATTAATATAATTCAACATTTCTTTTAATTTGCGAGTAAATACTTCCTCCTCTCTTCTATTCCAATAAATAGTAACTATAACGACATTCTCATTAGGTAATTCTATAGCACACAATTCTATACAATACTCAACAGACATATCACTAATATCACAAATTTCTTTAAACTCAAAATGGTTTTGTAATAGAATACATACACCGCCGCCTCCTCGAGTACGGCGACAGTAAGACGCAGCTATTTTGTAACCACTAAACTGTAAGATACTCAATTTTTCTGGTGATAGCCAAGTTTCACATAGACATATAGCGTTATACATTGAGTTTTCATGAATGAAAGTCTCAAGTAGATGTTGTTTGTTAAAGATGCTTTGTATGTTTTGATATAAGATGTTAAAATGTTGTTCTGTGGTTTCGAAAAGTATTATTTTTAGTATTAGTGTAGTCGTTATTATTAACTTTGTGGTGTAATGTAGTTGGGGCTTTTGCGTCATTGTTCTTCTGATCGTTTGTTTTTACGCTACCGCGAAATGTTGTCACTCTGGTCGATTCTCTAATTGATATCCGTCTTCCATCTACAAATAAGTTGTTATTTCGTATTACTGCGTACTGTCCATTTTTTCGTGCTTTTAGCATTTCTTCGCGCATTATTTTTCTATCTTTTCGAGCATTTTCATTTAAAAATTCAGACACATAAATATTGGTTCCTTGGAAATTATAACTGTTCTCAATGATGTACCTAGCCATTTTCTTGCTTAGGAGTTCCATAACTAGGGGTCTGGTTTTTATGGTATATCTTCCTATACGATTTGTTTCTTCTATGTATCCGGTTAGATCCACATGCAGAATCTCATAAAACATTTCAATCAGTCTATTGTGTAGTTCGTAGTCAGACTCATTATAGTTTTCTGAGAAGCCATAGATTACTATTTTTTTGGAGTAATTTTCGTTGTCCTTAATTTCTGGAGTTGGTGATAAGAGCTTTATATTTTTAATTTCGTTTTTCAGGGTTTCGTTTTCTTTACATAGCTTTTCAATTTTTTTGTTTATTTCTTCTATTTCATAAGTTGTTTTATCGTTTTGTTTATATAAGAAGTCGGTTTTTCCTTCAATATCCTCTTTGAGTTTAGTAATAGCTTTGTTTATTTCAAGTTCAATTGTATTTTGAAGTTCTGATATTATAAATTTATTATTTTCCTTTAAACGCTGTATTATAATTTCGCTTAAAATTTCCAGTGAAACGGTCGTCTTTATACCTGTGTTTATATCACTTTCCGTATGTTCTTGGATAGTATCACCGAGGAAGCTCGAGTCTTCTGATATCGCAGTGTCATTGTAGGAATTTGTAGTCTTTGTTCTGATGGTAATATTATTGTTTGCAGGATTTTCTAGGGGAGTATTTGACTGATTGGTTCTTTTGTAGTTCTTGGATCTTATAGGAGTGTCTAAATTGCCAGTTTTGGGAACCTTGCAGCGGCATGCTTGACATTGCCATGATTTTTTGCTCTCTGGCGTCATACTCCTAAAAAGATCAGTTGTCGTGTTCGCACATTGTAGATCATATTTATCTTGACAAAAATAACAAACAAGCATTTCTATATCTGGTGATTTTTGTTGACAACCTGCGCACACAATCGTAGGTGGCATTTTGATATGTATGTTATAACGCCCTCTAGTGTGAAATATGCGTAATAACGTCGAAACTCAATAAGTAGCAGATCGTTGGAAGCTGTCACATTAACGACAGTGTTTTCGCTATTTGACTCCGGATGGGATTATTGTGAGTTACTATTGTGATTCGGTATTTAATAATTGTATCTCACCTTTTCAGGACTTTTCTATATTTATTTTTCCTTCAATTCAACAGGAGTATAATAGTGCTCTTCCTTTATGACAGCGCCCTCTAGTGTGTAGTGGCGTCGAAAGTCAATAATTTGCTGAGCGTTGATAGCTGTCAGAATGCGATAATGCTTACGCTACTTGACGCCAGGTGGAGCTGTTTGGGTTCTAGAATGATTTGCACTTTGGACTGTTTTTCAATATTTATCCTCTTACGTATTCATATATCCGTTTCTCACCTTTTCGGGATACTTTTTGGTTTATATCCTTTTCAGTTAATAACGAGTTTAGGTTCACTTTACAGTCTTTACACTTCAAATCAGTCTAGACGTAGCACAAACTCAAAACTTTGCTCATTGCCGTTGACAGGTTTAAATTTGAATATTTCTTCACTTTTCTTGTAACAATTTAACAAACTACAACTTCTGTCACTGTTAGTTATTTAGTTTTCCACTTTCATTTACTTTTTCTTTTGATAAAAACACTGTTTTCATTTTTAAAGATCAAAAATACACCCAACTTCGTGGGTGCCAGACGTTATTTGTCGGAAGTTAACGAAATGCTAGACCGCGAGAGCAACAGTATTTCCAGTCAACTCGCTTCTCGAAGTATTACGTGGAAGCTCAATCCTCCTTCCGGTCCCCATTTCGGAGGCATCTTCGAGAACAGAATAAAATCAACAAAATACCATCTCAAACGTGTCATAGGATCACAAATTTTGACTTACGAAGAATTTTATTTTATTTTATTTTATTTGGGTGGCTTACAGCTGACAATACAAGATAAGCGATAAAATAGATCACAATGAGCCATTTACAAGCCTATATCCTACATATAGTATGGAAGTATTGTGGAAAGTTAGAGTTAGGAAGTAATTGAGATACACAAAGTTTGGTAGCAAGATAATATAGAAGACAATAATGTAATGCAATTACAAAACATTGCTTTTGGACATAACAATATTTATGGATGCTAAGCTGCTTGTAAAGAGATCAACTGAGGTGTGTTCTTTGACTAAATTGTTAAATGCTTTTGCTACGCGAATCAAATAAGAGTTGCTACGGTAGACTGTGCGTGAATGAGGAGCGTGAAGAAGATTTCTAATCCAACAGTGCCGAGGGGGGACATTCAGGGATAGCTTTGACAATAATTCAGGGCAATCTATCATAGAGCGTGCCATTTTGATTAGAAAGCGAATATCAGATATATTTCTGCGAGTTACAAGGGGCAGCAAGTAGAGTCGAGTGCATCTTTCATTGTAATTCATATAAGGGATTTTGAACTTGTACCCCAAGTACCTCGTGAATCTCCGTTGTATTCGTTCCAACCGGTCGGATTGAATAGCATAATTTAGGTTCCAAATTTGACTACCGTATTCAAGGTGACTGCGGACGTAAGTACAGTAAAGAATTTTTAGGGTTTTCATATTTTTAAACGAACTGGAATTACGGATAAGGAATCCCAGGGCTTTGGCAGCTTTTTTAGCGATATGATCGACATGACATTCGTAGGAGAGCTTATTGTCGATAAGAATACCGAGATCTCTGGTAGCGTTAGTTCGCGATAACGGCTGATTCTCGATCGAGTAGTTAAACATGACTGGCTGAGTCTTACGTGTGAACGTGATGACTAAACATTTTGAAATGTTAAGATCTAGTTTATTACTTTTACAATATTTCATTAACCTGAATAAATCTTCCTGCAATAGACTAGTATCAGTTAGATTCGTAACTGATTTGAATATCTTCATGTCATCTGCAAACATTAGGTACTCAGAATGCTTGAAACATTCACCGATATCATTAATAAACACTATAAACAATAATGGTCCCAGCAGGGAGCCTTGGGGTACACCAGAGGGCATTGTTACCCTGGAAGATACGAAGCCATTAAGGACTACGGCTTGGGTCCTATTTTGCACATAAAATGAGAACAATCTGTACAGATCTCCTCTGATGCCCAAGTCGAAAAGCTTCCTCAATAGGATGTCATGGTCGATCCTATCGAATGCTTTACTGTAGCCTGTATAGATTGCGTCAACTTGGGATCCCCTATCCATATGCTCAGTAACAAATTCTGTAAAGAGGACTAGGTTAGAAACTGTGGATCTCCCTTTCAAAAACCCGTGTTGCTGAGAGTTTAAACTTGAGGCCAGACTGCTGTACAACTGGTTATAAACTATGCGTTCAAGTACCTTGGCTAGAAGACAGAGCTTAGAGATTGGCCTATAATTCTCAACCTTGTCTTTGGAGCCTTTTTTATGAATGGGAGATATAAATGCAAATTTCCATAAAGATGGAACAAACCCCTCAGCAATTGAACACTTAAACAACAGTGAAACAGGTAAAGCCAGTTCATCAGCGCAATTAACAATAAACACGGCAGGTAAAGTATTTGGCCCTGCAGATTTGGTCAAGTCAAGGGATTTCAAAAGTTTATGCACAGTTGACACATCAATTTCAATTGTACTCATGTCACAGTTGGAAACGCAGCCAGTCGAACCATACCTTTGGGTGATAGCAGAAGTACCAACGAACGTGTTCACATTAATGGAGGTGTTGAGAAATGTTGATTGAAAATAATCGGAAAAGAGTTCACAAATTCCTTCCCCAGAGTCGCTTTTGCTAATACAGTATGACATGCTGGAAGGGAAGTTATTGTTCATGCGTTTGCTTTTTATAAAGGACCAGAATAACTTCGGGTTTGAACCTATTGAGGACTCGATTTTTTCCATGTAAGCTGTATAGCAAACCTGTTCGACGTCATTAGCTCTGTCGCGAAGTAATTGATAAGTGAGCCGATCAGAGATATTGCCATAAACTTTAAATCTGGTGAAGTATTTGAATTTTTCTTTAAGAATCTTAGTAAGTGCAGAATTATACCAAGGGGAATATTTAAATTGTTTGCACAGCCGTTGTGGAATGTGTTGATCTCTTATTTCAAATAATGCAGAGTAAAACCTTCCGACAGCCTCATTGACAGTTCCCTTTATCAATATGTCATCCCAGTTAACATCACGTAGCGCAGACCGAACACGGTCATAGTTGCATCTGTTGTACTGATATACTATACGTGCATTGGCTTTGAGTGGATAAGGTTGTGCGGTAGTTAATTTAACTAATAATGCAGGGTGATAGGAGTCCTCGACAGTTAGGGGGTCTGGACATGCGACGACGGAAACGTTCATATTTGCGAAAACAAGATCTAGAATTTTACCGTGCCTATTGTTAATGAAATTAAACTGTTGTAGACTACAAAAATCGATAGCATCAAAAAAAAATAGTAAATAAGCTAGTTTGAGGTGCAATAGGCCTAGTTCCATGAGAAGCTGACCATGTTATGGAGCTCATATTAAAATCGCCAAGAATAATAAATTTGTCAGTGGGATAGTTAGTTATTAAATTACATAATTTCTCAAGATAGGCGTTTAACTGACTACTGAAACTATTGCCTAGATTTTGTTCACAGAGATACAAAGTACATAGATTGAGTCGGAAAGTACGTTTGTCACATCCGGTTTTTAATTGAATCGAAATCCAAATGTCTTCAGCACTCGACTTCCATTCAACATTCTCAGACGCAGCAAGTTCACGGCGGACCGCCACTAAGACGCCGCCACCACGCACCTGCGCTGTGACGGCATAGTCTCGGTCGCGCCGCCACACTAGATACCAGTCGTCAAAAAGTTCGCTATCCAAGATCCCGTCAACAAGCCAGGTCTCTGTTAGAGTGATTATATCATAGTCACTTTTAGCCAAGTTCCTGTAAAAGGTAATAGACTTCGTCCGCAGTCCTCGAACATTCTGGTGATAAATGTTTAACTCATACATTGTAAAGGTGAAATCTATAAACAAGTATTTTGAAAAATGAGGCATATGAATAATACTTAGCAAAACAGTATAAATAAATAAGCTTTCGTTTGTACACGCTTGCAAGTAATAAGCTCCACCAATAGTATACTTGTTCATGTTTTTTCAAAAAATAGGAACATTTAAAAAGCGAGGCATATAAATAATATTTAGAAAACCAGTATAAATAAATAAGCTTTCGTTTGTATACGCTCGCAAGTAAGAAGTTACAACTATAATATACTTGTTTATGTTTTATCAAAAAACAGCATTTGAAATTCAAAGCGTGAGCATAAACATTGGCGCTTATAATAAAGGATGGAGCAGGAAAAATCTTAATTAGTATATTTATATCAATATAATTTCTATAGCAACTCATTACCAAACTCGATACATAACACTCATGAGAAAGCATTAAACAAGAAAAATATAGCAGCTTAACATCCAACACATCGTGCTTGTCAATAGACCGATCTATGTAAGAGTAAAAACAATACGAAACGAGCGGTCATAGCTAAATGAACTTTGTACCGAGATAAGCAAGCAAGCGCACTGCAACATTGACAAACTTTTAACTAATCGTATCTTTTTAGTTTGAACATAATAATTATTTACGTAGAATAGCAAAAGCGGTATTATTTTTTTCTTAAAAAATATAGAAATAAATGCACAATCACTGTTATAAAAGGTAACCATACAAAAGCAGGTTTAACTATTTTCTGAAGATCGCGTTCCGTCGCAATGACAAATGTTTTGGAGGTAGCATCTCCAAAACATTTGTCATTTTATACTATCTTAACGAAGGTGGAAGCTATGTTAAACTCTAGACCCTTAGTGGAACTCTCTACCGATCCCGGCGAGGTTGACGCTCTTACAGCTGGTCACTTCCTTATAGGTCGACCTTTGGTATCTCTATCTGAACCGGTGTATGCTGAAAACGAGACCTTACGTACTCGATGGCAGCTTTTGCAGCGTCTATCTTAGAGCTTTGGCGCACTTGGCAGAGGGACTATTTGCATACATTTCAACAGCGAATGAAATGGTTTAAACACGGTAACGGTCAGCCAAAATTGAACGATCTGGTAACCATTTATGAACCTAACTTACCCGCTAACGAATGGAGACTTGGTCGCGTCGTCCAGCTCCACCCGGGCAAAGATAATATCATTCGTGTTGTGACAGTCAAAACGTCAAAAGGCTTACTTGTAAGACCTACCATCAAAATTTGTCCTCTTCCAATCGCTCAAAATAATTAATAACACATAATCAAATCATATCAAATATCTATCATTTTTTTTAAGAGTAACACTTATTATTTTATTTATTTTTTCTCAATCATATACTTATTAAGTACATTTAACCAGCATAATCTCAACACTTAACATAAAACTATATCCGTACAGTGACATATCTGAATCTGCATGGACCGCAAGTCTCGAACTTCATCTATCTTATCTTATGAAATCCCTCGTTGATTTCAAGTGGGGGGATATGAACAGGCTTTAGGATGAATTCCCTTATCCCATTCCGTCCAAAAATCCTCATATCCAAACCGCACAGCACCGCCTCTGACGGTGTAAGGAAAAAAACTACGATTCGAATCCAATGAGCCGGCCGGCTAATATATCTTACGCGCGCGCGATTAACAACCTCTGAAAATACCGTGAAATATCGTCTGAAAGTGCGTCCAAGATGATCCTGGATCCCAGCACCCAGAGTACCTTTTTTTTTTTTTTTTTTTTTATGGTGGGAAAAAATCATGCATTGACATCCCCCGCCCTTGGGCGGAGCGGGAGATAGTGTCAGACTCTTACTGACTAAAAGACCCACCCCGTTCCTTCTAGCCTTCATACCGGGGCTCGAGCGCCCTTTCGGATAACCCTGGCCCCAGTAGGCTTCGACCCGGCTGGGTCCCTGCTGTTGCTGACAACTCCTTGAGGCGCGCGGGAACAGTGCGCGCCGTCGACGACTTGGGCTTGGTCCGGACAGTTACCGGACGGCCGGACAGTGAGCTACCCATTGCTCACTGTCCGCAAGCCCGCGTCTACGTTGGCCGGAAATCGGGATCAGAATCCCGGCGACGGCGGCGGCGATAACGCCGTTGCCTGATGCGTTCGGCCTCCTCCTTTGCGAGCATTACTGCTTCGCAGAAGTCGGCGACCGCCTGCCACTCCTCCTCGCTCCGGACCATGGCCTCAACCAAGGCCCGGCGCGAGAGGTCTCCGCCGCCGATCGCCCCCACCAGGGCACGGCGATGCTCCGCCCAAGCAGGGCACACCTCGACTGTGTGCTCCACCGTGTCCTCCGGGCGTTCCGCACAGTGGCGACACCCGGGCGTCACTTCCGCATGAATCGAGTGCAGGAAACTCCCGAACGAACCATGTCCGGTGAGTACCTGCGTCATGCGGAAGGTAAGGACGCCGTGAGGTCTTTCCAGCCACGCCTCAAAGAGGGGACTTACCGAGCACCCAGAGTACCTGACTTCCAATTTTGTACCATCCTTGTACCCTGTTTTTTTAGAAACTTTTATATCGCGTCACCCAACGTTGACGCTACACTTATTCATACCTATTTAATTTCCATTTTCTACTTTTCAGGCAGAAAAATATCTATTAGGACCCTAGGGTTCTCAGTGTAGAAAGAAGTCTGCAACTACAAATATGACTGCCAAAAAGAGAGGAGTTGCATGTTCGGCTGTATGTATTTTTTTTATATATGTTCTCCAATTACTCAGTTGTGGACCGATTTTGAATTTTATATTTATATTTTATACCTTAGAATAGATATACCCTAGAATTGGTCTCATAGAAATATTGTTATGATCTGATTATGAACTTTGAAGACATAGAACAGACCTCATAGGATCAAAGCAGAACTATCATAACAAGTAAAATTACTTTATTTATATGTGTAGTCTGTGACTGACTGAAAGAAGAGGAAACTGATATGCAGAGCCGGGAGGTAGGCATTGAAACTGTCCCCACCGAGTGTGTCTCCACGTTGTCGTCGTGGTGGGGCTTGCGTGTCTCAATGACCTTGAGGGCTTTGCCGGTAGAGCCACTCATGCCGGAAGGCCTCAAGTGAGAGACCAGACAAAGAGGGACACGGGGCGGAGTATAACATCGGACTTCCGCAAAGGGCGCACTGTCTGAGAACATCAGCAGTAGTTGGTGTTCTGAGACGGTGCGCGAATCACTCTTTGCCGCTTTGGCGAGTAAGGAGATTCACTTCTAGTTCGAGTCTTTTTATAAGACATGATAGTGAAAGTGAAAGAGTGCGAAATTACTGGGGACCCCACCCCAGTAAAAAAAAAAAAAAGGCAAAGCTGTGTTCAGCATCTAACAATGGAAGCGAGTCATAAAAATAAACTACCCCAGGAGGGTACCTGCTGCTCCGCAGTAGGAGAATCCCTCACCGAACAGAATTCGGTCAGTCCCACGTATTCTGGGGGGGACAATGAACGCTTCAAATCCCAATCGGATTTTTACCCGTCCTTTAAGGACGCATTGAGCCAGGGTGGCTCACGTACCGGTGATGAGGAGTTGGTGGGTTCTACTCCTAGCATATCCGCAGCACCGGAACCTAAGGCTCGAAAGAAAGGGCCAAAGGGGGTATTAACCCGTGCACATTTTATGCGCCCGCCTAATCCAATTGCCGATGAGATGTTGAGTGACACCAGCGACGCTTCACTATCGCAAATTTCAAATGCCTCGGAAGTATCGAAATCGTCTCGAGGACGCACGCGCAAGCGTATTCAGATACCGGGAAGTGATGGACCGATGAAGAAAAGGGTTTGTAAACTGGTTAGCCTTAGCAAACCCTTAACTGACGGAGTAGAGAAAGGCACAGACTCCGACATAGCGAGCCCACCAGCTAAGCAGCCAAAGACTAAATCATCAGCAAAACAGAACTTGCCTGAATTGGAGATGTTGGCTAAGACGATGCAGACGCAACCAACGGTGGAACTAAGCACTTGCATTAAGGATAGTCTTAAGACCATAGAGGATGTTGCAAATGGCTCCCGCAACCTCAAAAGTAGATAGATAGATAAATCATTTATTGGCTACAGCACAAAACATGCACCAAAATACACACAGATTATAAAAACAAAGCACATAGACAACAACAAATGAAAAAATAAAAAATAAAATAATAACACATGTAGGTACTAAGACAAAAAAAAAAAAAAGAGAAATAGCAAAATAGACTCATAGTGCAAAATAGATCGTCTTAGCCAACATCTCCAATTCAGGCATGAATTGGAGATGTTGGCTAAGACGATGCAGACGCAACCAACGGTGGAACTAAGCACTTGCATTAAGGATAGTCTTAAGACCATAGAGGATGTTGCAAATGGCTCCCGCAACCTCAAAAGTAGATAGATAGATAAATCATTTATTGGCTACAGCACAAAACATGCACCAAAATACACACAGATTATAAAAACAAAGCACATAGACAACAACAAATGAAAAAATAAAAAATAAAATAATAACACATGTAGGTACTAAGACAAAAAAAAAAAAAAGAGAAATAGCAAAATAGACTCATAGTGCGGTGTGCATGTCGCGCTGCACCAATGGGAGTCCAGCTCAGCATGTGTCAGGCAAAAATACCTGACGCTGATATTATGCTGGATCCTTATGGTGACATTCGGACGCTCAGATGGTTTTGAGTGAAAAGTTTTAACGAAATGAATTTTGTAGGTGGTGAATATGTAGATAAATATATAAAGTTAATAAGCATAAAATAATAAGCAAAGTGAATAAGTAAAAAATAATGTAATGTATAGTATGTGTGTGTAATGGAACAAAAAAGGTGAGGTGCGGTGAGTCATAAACAGCATTTTCAATATGTATTAACCTATCACACGCAAACTACCAAGCGGAATATGTGGGTACGCCCAGCAGACTGTCCCGGAAACAAGGAACACGCAGACCAGCTATATGAAGGACGTATTCGAAATGAACATACCACGTTCTTTCTGTGAGGTGATGAGGAATTGTCGTAGCCGTATTCTGAACGTGTTAACACATTTAACATTCCTAATCGGCGGAGGAACATTGTTCCAGCATTTGGATGCTGCGTACCTGAAACTGCCCCTGAAGGCAGCCGTCTTGTGCGATGGAGTGGACAGTTGTTGCGAGCACTGTCTGCTGGCACATTGTCTTTTGCTTGCGATCCAGCTCAATTTATTATAAAGATAAGTCGGCTGTTTGTACTTTATCACCCCAAACAGTAGGCAAGCCAAATGCAACTTACGACGCGACTTCCTTCTAAGGATAGAGTGCTTATTTAAAAACGGCGTTACGTGAGTTCTTGCTGGGATGTTGAAACAAAATCGAGCACAGGCGTTTTGTACCCTCTGGATCAGTCGATCAGTTCGTGCCAGTAGTCGAGGGCCAATAACGGTATCCGCATAGTTTAGATTCGAAAGCACAAGTGATTCAACAAGTTGGATTCGCAACTCTTCGGAGAGATATGGCCTTATTTTATAAAGGACCTTTAATCGGTAGAAACATGTGCGTACGGCGGCTGCCACGTGTACTTCGTATCTCAACCCTTCGTCCATATTCAGACCCAAATTACGTGCCTCACTGACTCGACTGACCGACTCACCCATTATGGTAACATTAAGTGTTGATGGCACTGCACTGATTTGACATTTGGTTCCAAAAAGCATGTATTTGGTTTTAGTAGGATTCAATACCAAACCGTTATTTTCAGCCCAACTTGTTATTCTGTCGAGATCATCGTTTAGATCCTTTAGTGCGCTGTCATAGTCACTCGGCTTAAAAGAGATATACACTTGCACATCATCGGCATAAATATGGTACCTACATCGTTTTATAGAATGTATAATGTCTGCACAATACAAAATAAAGATTATAGGGCCCAAAATAGAGCCTTGCGGAACTCCTCTGCTAACAGGGGTGAGTGACGAAACAAATGACGAGCCATCGCCCAACCGGATGTCCACACGCTGCCGTCTACTGGTGAGATAACTATGGAACCAGTGTATCGCATCCTGATCGAAACCGTAATAGTTCAACTTTGACAGAAATAAATCAATATTGATACAGTCAAAAGCCCTTGAAAAGTCAAGCAAAACGAGAAGGGTACATAGGCCACTATCCTGTGCTGCCAAAATGTTGTCCGTTACATCTAGAAGGGCTGTAGCAGTACCGCGCCGTTTACGAAAACCTGACTGTAGCTCAGGCAGTATGTTTTTTTCTTCCAAATATTTCGACAACTGTTCGCATATCGCCTTCTCCGCAATCTTGGACAAGCAAGGCAGTATGCTAATAGGTCAGAGATCCTTTAAGTCTGTTGGATTAGATATTTTGGGTAACGGTCTAACAATAGCAATTTTCCAAATGTCAGGGAATGTTGTAGAGCCGATTGAACCATTCACGATGTTGGTGATGAGTTTGAGTGTGTGTGGGAGGGTTAGCAAAAGCATATTCAGGGTCACCGTATCACAGCCCTCAGCGTTAGATTGAAGCTCACGAAAGTATCTCAAAACTTGACCTGTGGTTACTGGCTGCAACGTGAAATTGAAACCATCATCCCCGAAACGACGAGACTCAAAGAAATTACGTAGTGAAATGTCACAGTCTGGGTTTGGTTTTATTCAGTTCGTCAACCATGTCATTTACATTACATAAATTACATATGTTGTCCCAGTTTATAAGAGATAAATCCTTCTCTAGCATTTCTCTATTTATTTGATTAATAGGTCTGTACGTTACTGTGTGAGGTTTATATTTACTTTAATTTGATATTAGTATCAAATTCACATACGATAAGCGAGTGACCATTTATTGAGCCATAAAGCTCAACTGACACTCCTCTGTGGTTGACATTAGTACAGACAACGTCAATCAATGTTCCACTGTGGTCTGTGAAATGAGTGGGTGAGCTTACTAATTGTTTTAGGCCCAGGCTATTCAGAAACTCGCTTATTTTCTTAGTTTGGCCATCAGCATTTAGTAAGTTCACATTGAAATTGCCGAGCAGTATGTAGTAGTCGCATTTTGCTAATGAACTAATGGAATCAGTTATGGCGTCGAGTAAAAGGTCTAAGTCAGAGCGCGGAGGGCGATACGCAGTACCTATTGCAATTTTATTACCATTACCCTAACACTAGTTAGGGTAATCCACATTTGTTCAATCGACTCGTATCTTGGATCAGCTGGAGTGGACAAGGTACGAACGGTCAGGCCACGTTTAAGATAAAACCCTACACCACCCCCGTGACCCCCATGCACAGAAAGCGGTCGCGGCGCGTGCCGCAAGCGGTACCCTGGCACAGTGGGAGCACGCAACTCCTCTCCGGCACGTAACCAAGTCTCGTTGACCGCCATTATATCGAATGAATGCCTTTCAATTGCTGCTATAAAATCATCCTGATTAGTGTTAAGGGAACCCACGTTTAACAAACCAAGTTTAAGGTATTTTTCAAGCATTTTGAATCATATTGATATACAAAAGTAAGTACAGAAACCTGTTCTCGTGGGCATGAAATTCTGAAATTGTCATACACAAAATAAAATTGCATAATTTAACCATATGTCGATAGTGTAAATGACAACAATAATTATAATTAAAGGCGAAAGGAGAAGTAACTGCGGGAAGAAGTGTAAATAGGATTATTCCAATGTAAAGAGTAAAACTTATAAGTAATAAATCAAAAAAATTAACTGTAATTATTAATTGTATATAAGTCAGTGTATAATACATTTGTGTGTAAGTTATTACATATAACAGATTTTGATAATAAATACGTGTAAATATAAGAATGTTGTAAATACAATAGGTGTATAATTTAAAATAATCTATGCATAAAAACATTATTAACTCTGCATTGAGTAATAAATAAATCAACGCCATCGATACTGTCCATAATTTGCCAAAAAGGACGACATTAACATGACCATAGTAATTATAATTAAAGGCTAAAGAAGAAGTAACTGCTGGAAGAAATGTAAACTGGATAATTCCAATGTAAATAATAAAAATTGTAAATAATAATTCAATAAAGAACATCGGCCACTGCCCATACATACTAAGACCTGGCTATGAAATGTCGCGACCATGGTTAATATAGGGCTTAAATGGTTCGCCTAACCACCGTTAGCAAACCCACATTGCAAATATATTATTTGAAAGTGGAGGAGCTTAAAATTTTTATTTTCATAATTTGTAATTTTTGAGGTTATGATTACGTAATAATGAATATGGTTTATAGTATACCTACAACTATAACTAAACTGCAAAGGTGGACGAGGTAGCCTATGTTATCTATTTGATTGTTATATATGCCAATACAATACTGTAGTGGCATAGGTATATAACAAACAAAATCATGTTGCATGGATTTATGAGGATTCACATAAGTAAAACCGGCCAAGTGCGAGTCGGACTCGCCCATGAAGGGTTCCGTAGCAGCAAGTAACATAATACAAAAGTTCTTGTAATGTGTTGTAACTTTGATCGATGTTTTAATAATACTGTATTTTTTTCGATTTATGACGCATTAAAAAAAAACTACTAACTAGATTTCGTTCAAACCAATTTTCGTTGGCAGTTTTTATAGTAATGTACATCATATATTTTTTTTAGTTTTATCATTCTCTTATTTTAGAAGTTAGAGGGGGGGGGGCACACATTTTACCACTTTGGAAGTGTCTCTCGCGCAAACTATTCAGTTTAGAAAAAAAATATATTAGAAACCTCAGTATCATTTTTGAAGACCTATCCATAGATATCCCACACGTATGGGTTTGATGAAAAAAATTTTTTTGAGTTTCAGTTCTATGTATGGGGACCCCCAAAATTTATTGCTTTTTTTCTATTTTTGTGTGAAAATCTTAATGCAGTTCACAGAATACATCTACTTACAAAGTTTCAACAGTATAGCTCTTATAGTTTCGGAAAAAAGTGGCTGTGACATACGGACGGACAGACAGACAGACAGACAGACAGACAGACAGACAGACAGACAGACATGACGAATCTATAAGGGTTCCGTTTTTTGCTATTTGGCTACGGAACCCTAATTAGCATTTACTTAAGTACCGATTTGTCTGCTGTTTTAGTAGTCAAAATGTTTGTAGGTAAAGCAATGCCCTGAAGCAGCAAGCAGTCCACCCATGAGTACATACTTATGTTAGATATTTTTTTTAAACATGCAAATTACAATAAGATATTTTAAACTATTCTATCCATTCTATTGATGGCAGTAGGGTCGCCAACTATTACATGGGACTTCAAAACATAACTGGCGTAATATGGGTGGTACTATTATATAAGTATATCACTGCCTAAGCCTTTGGGTATTACAGGTGTGGTGTTGTTTTCTAAATATCTGTCATTCATGACAAATGCAAAAGAAAAATAATTAAGTTGATTCTATAATAAAACATGCATAGTATTTTTATTACTTTATTTATTCCAAATCTTCTCTTACAATCACAATCTAGGTACTCAGCAGGAGCAGAAATATTGGACTGGTGTTTGGCCCATCCAAGGTACTATTGTCATAATATGCGCACAACATCCAACTGTGCGACGCCCTACCAAACAATTGCAACAGTACTCTACGATACCTTCTCTCCCCGATATACCATTTTTAACTAAAATATAAACATAATACTGCTTCCTAGATATATGCCTTGATTTAATTTTTCCTTGTATTAAAATATTATTGCCACTTCCTCTGAAATGGTACTCCATTGCATTTATGTTTTCACTTACTACCTCTATTCTATAGTCACCATGAAATCGGATATGCTCTCCTTGTTATGATCGCGCCTGCTTAATCTGATATGTTCATAAGGCAAAAATAATCAATTCATTCATCTCCATTCTAGGTAATGATATCAAGTTATCCCTATCTGCTGTTACTAACAAAGTTAGAAGACCATCTATTCATATGTGTATTTTCCACCATTAGTGCCAAATTATCTTCTAAGACATCCATTCTCTTAAAATGTTTAACATTTCCCCTGCATCATCTCTGTTTCTTAGGCGAACACTAAACCTGTTCAAGACTGGCTGCTATTGAAAAATCCTGCACGGTATTAAACCGCCTCATTATAGTCTAGTCAAATTAGCAAAAAGATTGGACTTAATTCGTGTAGTTGTAATTTTTTGTGGAATCATTAGAAGACATGAATATAAGTCTTCTCTGAGTTTGCACCATTCCTGTTATGTACGGAACATCGTTTAATATTAGGTTTTAACATTAAAGTCCCAAAATTTAAAAATTTCATAAGTATTTAATTGTGGTAAGTTTAGATATATGTAGATACCCCTTTGGTGTATAATTACTTTTTACGAAAAAAGTGTGAGGTGTATGAAACACTAATAAATCACTATTTTTAATTTGCGGCTCAAGGGAAATTTAGCCAGTTGGTGCAAACTCATAATAAGCTTTTTAAAGCAACCTATACAACCAGTTATTTTTGCACCCTTTTGCACCCCTAGGAAAACAGCATTTTACAATATTTGTAGATTGTACTTCGGGGCAAATTAGTGTAGTCATGGATTTTTTAATATATAATGTATTCTACATATAAAACATTCGCACGTAATAAAAATAAGAAATACATAACTGGAAGTTTATGCAGAGTTAACGTGAATACATACTGCGCCTCGTGGTTCTCGGAGGGCGAAAGCGGGGTCGCGCGGCGCGCGCGCGGCGGGGTCGAGAGTAATACCCCGGCCAGACTGTTGTAAACAAACCCTCCACATCGATCTCCACCGGCGGTTTACAACAGTGTAAACACTTGTTTGCAACAAAAATTCGTTTGACCTTCAACAACCTCTGTGGACGGACGCGCGTTGCCAACCGCGTGTGGATGCCGCCGTTGTAAACACGTATTCCACAGTGTAAACGCTTGTTGTAAACCACGCAAGGGCAGTTGCGCAGCAGCAACCGTGGCGTCCGCACGTTACGCACGTATTTACGAACTGTGTTTACGAAAATGGCGTCTACGCGGGAAAAAGAAATTATTAGTGAGTTTATTGAACTCTATAGGGACCTGCCCTGTCTTTGGGACCTATCTTCAGAAACGTATAAGGACACGGGCCAAAAAAAAGTCGGGTGGGAAATTTTAACCGAAAAATTAAAGGAAATTGACCCTGCTGCGAACGAATTATCGGCGAAGAAAAAAGTGGATCATTTAAAATATGCCTACCAAAGGGAGTTAAAAAAGGTAGGTGCATTACGTCCTAAAACTCTCGCTTGTCCGTACGTAATTTAACTCTGTAGTAGGTAGGTGCAGAAGGCCGCACTTCAGATTATACCTACATTGTCAGTAAAAGCTGAACCATGTCTTGTGCGCAGTAGATACAAATCAGAGGTCAGCTTATGCTGGCACCTTATAGCGATTAGCCACGAGCTCCTTCTTCTGTACTTACGTATTACTATGAATGGGTATTTTATTTGTGTTACCATATTTTAAATCTTCTTCTAATCCTTTATAGGTCAAAGAATCAAAACGCACCGGATCAGCCACCAGCGAAATATATAAACCAAATCTATGGTACTTCGAAATGATGACATTCTTAGAAAAGAAAAATCATTTACAAAGAAGCGGAGTAGATTCGCTTATGGAGGAAGATGAAGTCGTAAGTTTTTATCAATTAATTTATTTTACAAGAATTGTTTGTTTAGAAAGTAGGTACCTACCGGGCGTGTAAGGCGCCGCATAGGAGAGATTCCATGGAGTGTCAGCGAGACGAATGGGCCAAAAATTTAATACAAAGAAAAAACAATTCTGATATAGTAGGTAGGTATATTTGTTATGAGCTTATGAAATAAGTACCTACATACATTATTGAGATTATTATTAACTAGCTGAACCTCGCGGTTTCACTCGCATCTTTGATTACTACTCCGCTCCTATTAGTCATAGCGTGATGTTTTATAGCCTATAACCTTCCTCAATAATCGGGCTATCGAATAGTGAAATAATTTTTAAAAGCGGACCAGTAGATCCTGAGATTAGCGCGTTCAAATAAACAAACGAACAAACTCTTCAGCTTTATAATATTAGTATAGATAATAATCAAACACTGTTAATATTTGCCATTCTATTTTGGAAATATACTCTTCCTTCGCCGTTAAAGTATTCCTTCAGAATATTTCTAACATTCTTCCCGTCATTGGATGTCCGTTGAATATTTCTTTGGAGAGGTGTTAGTTCATCTCTTGCTTGACGCCAAGTACCATAATCCAATGTACCATTTTCTAAGTCTTCTCTGTCAACACATGTAGGTGTCAAATAAGTTTTTGACTTTTTTCTCAAAAAATTGTGTAGAGCACAACTTGATAACACAACTGCATCTACGTTTTCAAGTTTGAGGTTGATTGGCTGCTTGAATACTTTAAAACGTGAGGCAAGAATGCCAAAAGCATTTTCGACAATTCTTCTTGCTCTACTCAGCCTGTAGTTGAAAATCTTTTCTTCATTTGAAATGTTCCTTTCAGAATATGGCTTCATAATATGCGTATCTAGTGCGAAAGCAGTATCTCCCAAAAATACGTAAGGTACAGGTATGCCTGTTCCAGGTAGCAAATATGATTCAGGCAAATGTAGCTCATTGTTCACGAGTTTTTCATAAAACTTTGTATTTTTTATTATTCCTCCATCGGACATACTTCCATTTGATCCAGTGTGCACGTATATAAATTCGTAATTTGCATTAACCACGGCGAATAAAACAACACTGAATGTACCTTTATAGTTAAAAAATATAGATCCACTTCCTTGTGGTTTTACTATTAAAATGTGTTTCCCGTCCATACAACCCACACAATTATTGAAATTCCACTGTGTTTCAAATAACTCAGCAGTCTTTTTCCATTCCTCTTCCGTAGAAGGCAACTGCAAATAAATAAGATACATGGGTACATTATAGACATCAGTTTTGCTGCGAATCGTTTGACTTTTTGACAAAATTCATTTTTTTTAAACTTTATTTAATTATATCAGCACAATGATTGTTTGTAATAAATGTTTTGTTTTGTTTCAGGAACCCAAGAAAAGAAAAAGAAAGGGGCCAAAAGAAGATATCCTTGAAACAAAAAAGGATAAATTATATGAAACGGCTCACGCTTTGATGAATAGCAAGGATAGTGAAACGATCTCTTTCGGGAACTATGTTGGGCAGAAGTTGGAGCAGATTGAATCTGGTCAGCGAGAAATTGCTGAGAAATTAATTTCAGATGTACTTTTTCTAGCAAAAACAAACAATTTACGTTTCGATTCGCGAATTGATACACCATCTATTAGCCGTTTTCCTCACTACAACCCAGATTCACCCCATTCCTCATCAGAGAACTCAAACACAAATACATATCAATCCCCTCCTTACAGTCAGTACAGTCCCCAAACAGATCATTGTAGATTTTCATCAATTTCACCACAGACTATGAGAATGGTGTATTCACCTACGGTAGGTTTCCCTTTTCAAATCCAGTCCCTCCCTTCCTCGTCTCATATCCAGACACCACATACTTCCCAAATAACTCAACCAACTGCTTCCTCCTCCTCAAACTCCTCTGTTAACATTGAACAGCCACCTCGTTCTCTTTCGCAATATCCTCACCAGTCATCTTTACAACATTATTCCCAAATAACTCAACCGAATGTTTTGCCTTCCGCAAACTCCCCTCATATTCAATTACCTCCACCTCAATCGCCCGGTACCCAACACCCTCAGCAATCACCCGTACACCATTCCTCACAATTCTTGGAACAAACTACTACGCCCTCCACAAAACCAACGACTTCGCCAATAAACGTAATTGATAATCAGGTAGTAATGTATGCAGAGGGTCCGGCTGGTGAAATTTTGCAGGAAATGTTGATTTTTAGAAAATAAATATTTTTTTAAACTTACCTTTATTGTTTCTTTTAAAACTTTGTAAATTGCCCAACAAGTTTCAGGAATGATTTCCGATAATAGTTCATGTGATATTATAGAGCTGTATCTCAGATCTCTATAACATGATCCAGAGGCTAGGTATCTGAGAGTGACTAATAGTCTTTCTTCAGCTGAAACAGCCTTCCTCAGATGCGTATTTTTTTTAGTTATAAATGGCCTCACCATTTCTAATAACTCATAGAATGTTTCCTTTTCCATTCTGAGAAAGTTGCGCAGGTCACCAAAATCAAGTAGATTCATTAAATTTAGATGACTAAGTTTTATTCTTTCCTTAAGCCAACGCTTCATCCAAATTCTTTTCTTTTTTTCTTTTTTCTCCTCACTTGTGCACACAAGTGCTAATGCCACGCCAACTTTTTGAAGTTTAGTTAAATAAGGAGCCATATCGCAACGCGTGCTTCCAAACAAAGAATCGACAACAAACTGAGGTGGTAGCCTTGTTGTAAACAGTGTGGACGCAAACACCAACCGTGGGCTCCACAAACCTCCCACCAAGGTGACCCCTGTTGGAAGCTTGTTTAGAACAGTCTGGCCCGGGCCTAAGTAAGTGCGTGCTTGTATATGCGTTTAGATCATTTTTGTGGCAAGAAACGATCCCTGCGCTATACAAATTAATAACTATAATTTCCTCTATTATTAGCTGTGTTATGAAAAATGGATTATGAAGTGTATTGCATTGTTTGTCGTGACCTCCCAACCTGTCCCTGTATTAAGTATTTATTTAACAAGAAACTATGATAATCATATCATAATTTGAATGTATGGAAAGGGAGAGGAAGGCCAAAGAAAAGATGGATGGATTGTGTGAGAATTGATATGAAAGAAAAGGGAGTTAGTGATAGCGTGACGAGTGACAGGACAGAATGGAAGAAAAAAACGTGTTGCGCCAACCCCAAATAAAACGGGACAAGGGCAGGAAGAAGAAGAAGATATCAATTCTCTGTCGATCTTTATTTCTTTCTGTACCTCAAAAGGAAAAAACGGAATCCTTTTAGAATCACTTTGTTGTTCGTCCATCTGTCTGTCAAGTCCCTTTACCTCGGGAACAAGTGCAAGTATCAAGTTGAAATTTAAACCGAATACTCAAGACTGCGGTCCCTTAAAGCTGTGTAAAAGTAAAAACTTCTAAGTTGACGAATAAAAAGATACCCGGCATTTACGTCGCAAAAAAAAAAATATTTCGACACTCAAGGGAATCATAAAGGTACTTCCCGTTGAGCTAGAACCCTGAAATTTGGCATGAAGCAAGTCTTATAGCATTAGTATAGGAATAATTGCCGCTGGCAAAAGCTAGATATTTATTTTATTTAAGTTAGTTGATACGGAACCCTCAGTGTGCGAGTCCGACTCGCCCTTACCCAGATTCTTTTTGAGGCGCATACTTAAAACTCCACATTTTTTATACTAATATTTTTTTGTTCCTACATTATCCGATGCCGTAGAATAATCAGCGCTGTCACACGGTTTATAGTTCTAAAGACAACCGAAATACAACTAATTTATTTGAAACTAGCTGTGCCCGCGAATTTGTGCGTGTGGACTACAGGATTTTGAATTTATTTTTTCTAAAATAAAAGTAGCTCATGTTACTCCTTATTACATCTGCTACTTGCCAAAAAAAGTCCCGTCAAAATCAGTCCAGCCATATCAGAGATTAGCCTGGACAAACAGACAGACAGACAGACAAAAATTGCAAAAAATGTTATTTTGGTGTAGACTCTGACCAACGAAAGATGGCAAAACAAAAAGGAGGCCGTATTAAAAAAAATTGAAGCTGTTCACCCTAGCTGTACGCCACTTAAACGGGGTTGATACGTTTGATTATTCATGAAAATAATAAGTATGCGATATATATATGATGCATGTTTATTTAACAATTAAACATGCTGCTTATTTAGTCGCGATATTCAATGCCGCCAAAACTCAAGCATGTCCGTTCACTGCCAAAAACAGCCTGATCACCTTGGCACCTGGTTTTTAGAATGTATCCTTGGAGTGTATCGACCGCCATTAGCTCTTGGGAGTTGAAATTTCCTTAAACTTTGGGCAGTTCATTGAGCACAAAGCTACGGTAGCTGCTAGGAAACTCGACATTCATGCAAAGGTTAGATGACACTCAGTGGCGGATTAGCCATGTAGCAAGAGTACAGACCCCCCATTTTGGGGCCCCGCGCGTTCAGGGATCCCGCATTTTTGAACATAAAAAAAAAATAGTCAAAATATTGGTACTGCGTGAAACCTAAATACAGCTGATTTTTTTGGATGTGATGAGATAGTCACTTTACTTCAGACTATCCTGCAAGCAAACTACAGAATAGAAGATCTCTTAGAATTTATCCCATCATCGTACTTTTTACGCAAGTGATCTTAAAATCCACGGAGTTATTGGTGAATAAAAGCCTTGTTCAAGCTTATTTTAGAAAGGGTAGCTTTAGCCAGCAGCTTCTAGCAGCGCTAGCTAAAACCACTTAATTTTAATATGTGTAGGTTAAACTCAATCTTAATAACCCTACTAAGAATAAGCTTAAACAAGGTTTTTAGGGAATTACATATTTTGTGTGTCTATGTGAATATTACATTGCCTGTGCGTAGTGACATTTGGCTCTGAAACGTGGTCGTTCACAATGCGCCTCATCAGATGGTTTTAAGTAACACAAAGAGCAATGGAGAGGAAGATAAGCTCAAGTGGCAGTAAGCTGGGTACATTGCTCGCAGAACAGATGATCGATGGGGCCGAAAGGTTCTGGAATGGCGACCGGATACCTTAAGACGTAACGTTGAAAGGTCTCGCAACAAGGGTACCGATAACCTTTTATTTAGTAAGGTTCACGTGAATTCGATGGAAGCGCGATAAACTGGACCGGCCGTTGTGGTGATGTCACCACAACGGCTTCCATTGCTAGACAAAGGTTTTTCCTATGTAGGAAAAACCTTTGTTTAAAATATAATATCGTTCAAATGTCGCGCGCACACGAAATATACAACTTTCTTAATTCTTTATTGTACACACAAAAAAAACTTAACCTTAATACATTCATAATTGATAGTTCATGTACAAAGGCGAGCTTAACTCAACAATGAGTTTTCTCCCAGCAAACCTTTGAGTGACAGAGAGAGAGATCACATTCGAGGGTAGGATCCAGTGTACAACATAAACCTACATAAATACGACTAAAATATATATATATATAAACATATATTATATATATACTAATATTATGTCAATTGAGAAAGGAAGTGCTCTTTAATTTTCCTCTTAAAGACATCCAGAGAAGGGCTGTCGCGAAGGGAGTGTGGGTGAGAGTTCCAGAGACGCACTGCAGTTACAGTAAAGGAGCCATCATAGCGGCTGGAAGTGTGGCGAGGAGTACGAAGGAGAAGAGAATTGATAGTGCGGCAGGGTTTACCCCTTGGTACAAGGTATTCGAAGCGTTCACGAAGGTATTGAGGAGCATTGGGATTGTGCAGGATAGTAAAGAGAAGGGATAGAATGTGAATATCTCGCCGACGCCGAATTGGCAGCCACCTTAACCTGGTCCGAAACTCCGACACATGGTCGTATTTGCGGAGACCAAAAATAAAACGAATGCACAAATTCTGCAATCGCTCGAGTTTATTTAGAAGTACCTCCGTAGCATCTAGAAAACAGACATCCGCATAGTCTATAAGCGGTAGAAGAAGAGATTGAGCAAGCGCAACTTTTGTATGAAATGGCAAGAATTTTTGGAGACGTTTAAGAGACTGAAAAGAATAAAATACCCTCTTACTCACATCGGCAATATGAACCTCCCATGAGAGATTAGTGTCAATATGGACGCCAAGATTTTTAGCACTTTTGGAGTATAATATTGGTTCAGAATCATACACTACTGGTGGGAGCGACTGGTAATCTAATAGGTTGAGCATGTATCTGCCACCAATAATGAGTGCTTGAGATTTTTTTGGGTTCAGTAAGAGTCCATAACATTTAGCCCATTTATGGATATTTTCAAGATCCTTATTGATGGCAGCTACAGTCCCAGCAAGTTCATCTACTTTAAAATGCCGATATAGCTGCAAATCGTCTGCATAGAGATGATAATTAGAAGTTAGGACCTTAGTGAGAGCATTTGTAAAAACTGAAAAAAGTAGAGGAGAGAGGACGCCACCCTGAGGAACACCCGCAGCCAAATCACACCATTCAGAGGAGTCCTCATCAGATCGAACGGACTGCGAGCGACCCCGAAGATAAGATTTGAACCACTCAATAACCGAATCAGAGATATTAAGGGAAGAAAGGATTCCTAAGAGGATGTCAAAGTCAACAGAGTTAAAGGCACTGCTGAAGTCCAGTAAAACCAATACCGTTAAACACTTATGATCCATGGCCAGTCTAATATCATCAGTTATTTTGACGAGAGTTGTGACAGTGCTGTGGCCAGGTCTGAAACCAGATTGGTAAGGACTCAGCAGGTTATTAGAGGACAAATAACAGGACAGTTGCTTTTGCACAACACTCTCGAGGACTTTGGAGAGGATAGGGAGGATGGAAATTGGGCGGAACTGGGATGGTGAGGAAGGATTTGACACCTTAGGAAGCGGTAGGACGTGAGCCTTTTTCCAAGCAGATGGAAAGGAGTTATTGAAAAGGGAAAAATTAACTATGTGAGTTATGACAGGAACTATTTCACTCAAAATAGGTAAGAACATTTGGAGTTGAAGGCCATCGTTACCCACCGCCTTGGTAGATATGGATAGGATACATTTCTTAATATCTTGTTCAGTTACTGGGTGGAAAGAAAAAGAAGTATTGTCTGGCAATGGAAGTTTAGCAAGATCATTGAGAGTGGAAGATTTAACATCGTCATCAAGTATAATTGGTGACTTAGAAAAGTACGCATTAAGTGCATTGAGGTCCATTTTATCGGGAGAACTCTTGTTAGTGGCTTTGCCAATACCAAGAGTTTTTAAAAATTGCCATACTTGTGTTGGGTTGAAATTGTCAATTGAGTTATGAATATGACGCCTTTTCGCATCCCTACACAAACGACTGCAGCGATTTCGCAACTTCTTATAAAGATCCCAGTTTTCCTCAGTAGGCCGCTTCCTGTACAGCTGCTTGGCCTTGTCGCGCTTAGCCATCAGGTTTTTTATAGCTTGGGATAACCATGGCGCAGGAAGGTGCTTCACTCTCACCTTTTTAAGAGGAGCATGTGCATCGTACAATTCCAACATAGCACTACTGAAAACTGACACCTTAGTGTCCACATCCTCGCAGGTGAACACAGATGACCAATCGATCCCACCTGCATCAGCCCTCAAACGCTCCAAATCAATGTTTTTAAAACTACGAAGAACGAGAAACTTTGTCTTGCGTTTTGGAGGTCGAATCTTATAGGAAAGGTAAATGAGGTCGTGGTAGGAAAAAGGAGAAGTTAGCTTTCCATGTGTGGCTACCTTATTAGGGTCAGAAACAAGAACGAGATCTAAGAGAGAAGGAGTACAATGAGGAGCCCTGTGAGTAGCATTAAGTGGAAGTAAGTGCATATTGACAGAAGAGACAAGTGATTGGAGTTTACGGCTACGTGAGTCTCCCTTGAGCATACAAGTGTTGAAATCTCCGAGAATAAGCGTATGATCATAAACTGGCGAAAGATTTTCTAATTTAGTTTCAAATGAAGAGAAGTAATCAATTTGGCAAGATGGACTATAATAAACACCTAGAAGCAGCTTTGTATGTTGGAATTCTATTTCAATGAATAGGTGTTCAGCAAACTTTGAGTAAACACTCGGAGACTGGTCAACAATCTTGTAGGTGATATCACCACGGAGATAAATGGCAACTCCTCCACATCCCTTGCCAGTTCTGTCATTGCGCACAATCTTGTATCCTAGAAGAGAATATTGTGTGGAAGGAAGTGCAGGCTTGAGAAAAGTTTCAGAAACAAGGACAGCGTGAACAAGGTCTGAATCGAAGGACGATAACAGATCAGAATAATGAGAAGGAATGCTTTGAGCATTTATGTGCACTGCGTTGAAAAATTTGCGACAGTTTAAAAAAGTTAAAGAAAGGCGGTCCCGAAGATTCAGAGAATCGTCGTCACTGAAAGCACTGGCAAAACTCTGATTTGAGGGACAAGAGGAAGAGCATGAAAAGAAACTGTCATTAATGAGGTCATTTGACATAATAAATTATGAATATAAATAATAAAATTATATGTAATTTAAAAAAAAAACTAAATTAATTCTAATATCTAAACCTCGGTTTACTCGCCGGTAGATGACATTCTATATACGAATAGAAAACATAAAAAAAAAAAAAAAAAAAAAATATTAGAAAATAGTGAAAAGCCTTTAGGCCAAATAAAATAAAAACAACAGTTCATGTTTCCGAACGAACCTTTGAAGTGTCAAAACAACAAGTGACATTAGTGTAGTGACAATGAGTCAATGACAAATTACAAATCTTTCAAAACAGTTACAAAACATTTTAAAAACTAAAAAATAAAAATTCGAGTGACCGACATACAGGATAAACATTATAAATACCTATCCACTCAGAATATTGGAGGTATCATGACTCTGCACCTCTACTTTGCTGGCTTGCGAGTTCTCTTCTCGGGCGCTGGCTTGGGTGGAGCGGCTGAGGACTCGACAGGAGGAAACTGGGCGACAACTTCTCTATACTCCAAGGCAGACTCAATTTTCCTTCGCGTACTATCGGAGACCTGGATGATGATTTTTCCTTCGGACGTCCAACACTTATGTATGCCATACTGCTTCCGAGCATTCATAAAGATCTCGTGTCTGGGCTTAGTGAGGAACTCAGACAGAGTTAGACCAGACCCCTTTAGTTTGGTCTTGTTTCGCCATACCTCATTCCTCACGATGCGGCTTTCAAAGCGAACCAAAAGGGGACGCGGCTTGCTGGTGTTACTTCCGAGGCGATGACAGGCGGTTATGTCTTTGGAAGCGATATTTACCATTTCCAGACGCTCAGACACTATTCCCAGGAAACCAGTTACATGGTCAGATTCCTTCTTCTCAGGCAAGCCATGTAACAAGAGAACCTTGCCACGTGAAGCCACCTCGTGCCTATCCAGACCCACCACAAGCAACTCCATCTGAGATTTTAATGAACTTAATGTTTTCCAAATAAGGGTCTTAAATTCTGTGAAGTCCTTTGATAGGCTGGAAATGGACTTGTGTGATGCATCTCCACTGACATTCTTCAAGTCCTCTTCGTACTTGGTCATTCTTGATGCAAATGTTGACGAAAGCTCTTCCACACAGCTTGACAATTTTGAGTATAGGTCCATCGTAGTGCAATTAAGTGCTGGCAGTGTACTGAAGCGTTGTAAAGGAGAGTTGATGAACTGACGGAGTGCACCAGAGGTTTATGTACAGGTTCAACTAGTTTCTTTCATTAAAAAGTTGTTCTAATTATTTTTTATCAATTAAAAATATAAGAGCTCTATTTTTTTATGTGTATCTTGAGACTACCCTCAGAACAGTCCTTGTCCTTTACTGTTTTCATTATTAGGAATTTCGTCTACTCACTGCCGAAACCTCCTGAAAAGTATAATACACCGTGTGAGTAATATTACAATTATTAAATAGTCAAAAAGTATCAAGTTTTTATAATAGTAATTAAAAAACTAACCTAGAAATAATATTATTGTGTTAGCGATTCTTATGATAATGTTCATACACTATGATTGTTTTCTGTATTAGCAACATTAAATGTATTTTTTGCACTGACAACTCGAACGGACTGCGACTTGACAGCGCGGGGCAATTGACAGTAACAAGAGTTTATAAAAAGGAACGGCGCGCTGTCATGTCCCTCTTTTCGTCTTAGTTTTCGGAGCAAGCAACATCTCAGTAAGTGCTAGTATATAATTTATTTATTCCTACTGTTATTGTTATTGTATACTTGTATTATGTGTGTGCTGGCAAGGCAATAGTATAAAGGGTGTGGTACCCGTTTTGGTCGTTTTATTTAAATAACCTGATAACAAACCCCGTAGGTACTATCACTTGCAAAAGTCCATAAGAATTCTTAAAACTTATTCGTTTGACGTTTAGTTTGACTTACGACCTTTTATTTTCAAGTTTCGCCAACAAATGATTGAAATTCACAATTTCATCAACTTATCATAAGTCAAGATGGCCCAGTGGTATAGGCACACAGATTGAAGCGCAAATCAGTGTGCCGCAAGTTCAAATCCCACGCAATTATTGACTTTTTGTAAGTTCTTACCCGATTGGAAGTTATGTATTTGCATTACATATATTAAATTATTCTTTAACTTGTTCACACATTTCTTAGAGTTAGAAAGGTAGATCACAAAAAAACTAAATAAAGAATTAGATTTCTGCGAGGTAGACATGAGTTTTAACTTAACCGAAATGAACTGTCGTTTGGTTGTAGTTGTTGGTTAGTGACGTGAGGTTGACAGTATTGTAATATTTGCAAAATGCACGCTAATATTAGTATTGAAGTGAGGGCGACTATCATTGGGCTGCATAAAAGTGGTCTTAATAAAACACAAATATCTGAAGAAACCGGACTGAATGTGAGTATAATAGCTATTAATGAATTGTAACTTTGTTACAAATTAATCTTCTAATTAAAACGTATGCCATTTATGAATCCATTCATCGTATCTTTATGAGGTTTAAAAGAGAAATACGTAAATCGTTGGGTTTATTGGATTGGTTATTGGATTAATAAATGCAGTTTTATTTTAAAATTATATTCAATAATTATGATTATTAACATTTTATATAATGAAAATGAAGTGAAGTAGGTATAGCTGCCTAATATATTTTTATTTTTTTTATTTTAGAAAAATACTGTAAATCTTTGGCTAAAAAGATATGAGGAAGAAGGTAGCCTTGCTAGTCGAAAGAGAAGTGGGAGACCGAAACTTATTAGCGAGGCGCAGCGACGACATATGGTGGACGTATACGAAACGAATGGTTTCGCACCAACGAGACATTTTGCGGAATTATATGACACCTCGATGGATACTGTTCGCCGTGCACTTCACGCTGAAGGCGTGCATCACAGAAAACCTGCTAAAAAGCCGTACTTGACAGAGAGGCACAAACAAGAACGATTACGTTTCGCACTAAATATTTAATGTTAACTAAACTAAATGGCCTACCATTTTATTTTAACATATCTGTGATTATTCGTTAACAAACACTGTATTATATTGTGTTTACTTTCGTTTAAAACAGCTATATCTTTTAACTTGTCCCATCGCCTCATCTTAAGAATGCAGTGAACTCGCTATCAATTTTGTTGACAATAATCATGAGTCTATTTCGTTTTTTATTCTTCTACCCGCACTGTTTTAACATAATACTATAGTTCAATTTATTTTTCTCATCTAATTGACGATTATCTTGTGAGAACTAAAGTTCTTTTAACAGAAATTGAGGTTTGGTTTCAATCTTCTTTTCGTCAAGAAAATGAACAATTAAGCTATGACCTCAATACATTCATTGTGACGTTACACAAAAATAAAATGTTTACAAAGTCCAAATCATATATCACTTTTCAATAAATAACTGGATATAAACAATTACCTATATTTTATTTTATTAAAATTTGAATATCCGTTCATTGTTACGTTATTCATATGAATGGTCTAAGTGGGTATACTTCCAACAAACAATCTTAGGCGTAACATAGATAACGGTTACAAGATAACTTTTTGTCTAGGTAACAATTCGACGTCACAATTCTCATAAATGTTTAATTTGTAAATATAAAGAATAAACATTTTTATTAAACACGTCTTTTTATTTCCACCTTATAACATCGAAAAGATGTAACAACTAAATAATTGCAAATTACGAATGTGATTCTTCTTGTGGTTAATAGATCACATTCGTAATTTGCAACTATTTAGTGCAAAAAATGCAATAGTATTTTTCATAGAAATATAAAAAAACAACTATATCAATATAGATTGGGAATTTTCAAAGTAAGAAATAACTGCAACGGACCGACCATGATTTGAACTCGGGTTACGTGATTTGCGAATCCAACACTTAGTTCACACGGCTACCAGCACATGACGTATTTGCGCGAATTTTGCTATGGTAAGAACAGAAAAATAATAATGTTTTTAAGCTCAGTGCGACGACAGTTCCTTAGTGTGTGTTATCTGTGGAATGTGGATACTCATACATGCGCACACATACGCACGGAAGTATCGCGCTCGCTCGGTTCGTAGCAATGTAATCTTTAGCGTTCCTATGAACTTTTGCGGCCTTACTGTACTAAATAACTTTCTTAGTCAATCTTTCTCTAAAGATAACACATAGATAACAATTCAGAAGTGGGATAAACGAGTCGTTTATTTAAATGCATTCGTTTATCCCGCCCACAAGTGATTTTTTTCCCTAACTTTGCATCTTCTACTTTTGCTTTGAAAGTACCTACGTAACCTATGTAGGCACCGATACATTTTTTTTTGGGATAAAACTATACTATTTTATCTAATAATAATAATAATAATAATAATAATAATAATAATTTATTCAAAATACATTTACAAAAATATAAACATTAGGCAACAGTATCTAAGCGGGAAAAGTGATGTGTAGTTTGAAATGGTGTGCTCAGCTTATTCAATATGAGTTTCTTCTGACACTCTGGTGGTACTACGACACTACAAGTATCTTGCCAGGGCTACAGCCTGGAGGTACTACCACACCACACGTACCTTGCCAGGGCTTCACCCTGGAGGTACCACCACATCACACGTGCCTTGCCAGGGTTACACCCTGGAGGTACTGCCACACACGTGTTTTGCCAGGGCTACACCCTGGAGGTACAACCACACCACACGTGCCTTGCCAGGGCTACACTCTGGAGGTATTGCCACATCACACCTGCCTAGCCAGGGCTGTACCTTGGAGTTGTAAGAGGACAACTCGAGCTGTGTTCAGGTGGATTATAGACAGGTTTTGGGTCATTTTGAGTAACCGTAGCAAACAAATCCCATTAAATTAGGAGTCGTTGTTACCCAGAACCTGCATTCTGAGTTTACTTATTGAGTTAATGAGCAGACCAGACGATCTTTCCTCATTCAATAACCGTGATTTCATAGTGCTGCGCTCGCTCAGCTTATTCTCGCTCTACTATAACCATTTGCGTTATTAGATTTTCTGTGTTTCTCACTAGAATTGTGCCAAAATGTTTAGATTTGCATTTCAACCACAGAGTACTTTCAACGGCAGAGATCATTATTATTATTTTATAATAAATAATGAGTTAGTAACAGTAGTTTCATGTATTTTGAGTAGATTATCTGATTGTCCATTTTTTCACATCCTTTGTAAGTTATTATTTGGTTCATACCGAGCTACTGCGCCAGTAAATCGGTGCTAGCATATTATATTTTATGTAACTGCTATGCGCTAGATTGGGTGTGCCGAGCACTAGCTTCAGTCGATTCGGGTATGATGTAGGCTGTACAGTGTTCACCTTGATCATTATAATAAATAAATAAATAAATAAATTACGCTGTGTTGAGCGAAGCGCGTATAGAAGCCATTACATTCATGGCGCTTGGGGACTTTTGAGCGCGAGAGGAGCGTTAGCCTCACACACATACACAGCTGGGTGCGGGAGCAAAACGGCCCCTTAGTCGCCCGGATTGTCCGGTGACCATGTAGTTCTAGCAGACAACCAGGAAACATAGCAAGTTTATAACTTTGTGATGTTACATGATAGTTATGAAATTTAGTACATTGATTCTTTACATTTCGCATAGGCAGGAACTGGTGTTGTGTATGGCTTTACTGTTTAAAGTGATTTTACATGCCTACTATCATTGTCAATTTAACTGAAACCGGGTTAAATGGCGAATCAGTAGTATAAAGTAAGCCTAATAGTAACATTTTATTTCATCACCAGAGTATAAATCGCTTTGCTGGCAAAATTCTAGATGTGAAAATGTTAATTGATCAATATTTATCTTATGTTTCCGCGAAACACCTTTTAATTCATTGAACCCCAAGCAAGTGCCGGCGTTCGCGCGCCTATTCTCTTTATTTTGCATCTGTAATATCCACGATTGATAGGTTAATTAAAAGGAGGGTAGGGTGGGAAGAAGTAGGTAGGTACTGAGTAAACTTAGTGAGCCAGCTGACCCGGCGAACTCGTCCCGCCTGGCAGTTAATGTGTGGTATACCATTCGATATAGTCAACTAGTTGTGGTGGGGCAGGGCCTAAGTAATATATCAATATCAGGTTGTGCACAATTTTAATATATATAGTTGTCTACATCAACTTATTTTGGTACAAAATGGAAATGTGTAAAACATTGTTTAGGTGATGACCTATATGATTTGCCATGGGTAACAAGTGTGAAGAATATAAAATTACGTATTATCCACAAGTAGTTGCCAAATACATAGTTTAATATATTGAAATGGTTGAAATAGTTTTCGAGAAATTACACAAGAGGAAATCAACGAATTATAAAATGTTATCACTGTCCAAATAAACTAATACTCTGAGTATACTAAAGAATGTGTAAAAAGTTTCAGTAGGTACCTATTTTGTTTACTTATTATAGGTGCCTTGCGTGTGGTACTTATAGGCATCAACGCTTTGTTGGCTCTAGTTAAAACAAATAAAGAATAGTACTGATAGTTGAATAAGCAAGGTAGAAAACATATTTATCAAAATTTGGTTGGCAACTGTCGAATTTGTCGAGTCCAAATATTACCCTAATGCATCTTTGCTGTTGATTAAATGTTTTTTTATATTTTTGAAGTGATGTGGGTACCAAAGATTAGTTGAATCCCATTATTTTAGTTCTTGTCCAACTAGGGAACTAGTTCAAAATTTGTATTTGCTCTTGGTTTAAAAATACACACCATGTTCTGTGTACTTTCAAGGGAATTGACACACGCAGTTTATTTTTAATTTTTAAATGAAAAACACTGGTGAAAAGTTGTGACTGCAAGTCGGATAAAGTTTGAGTCTTTGAGATGAAAACTTAGCCTTAACCTGCAAGCGGTGATATAACAGTGTCATGTCACTGTAGGCGTGTGTAGCTTTTTGCTGAGCCGACTCACTGTTCTGAGGCATTTTGGTGTTCCGAAGGATTGAACATCGGTAATGTTTTGAAGGCATCATTTGGAACACTGAAACACTTTACTTTGAGTGACCAGCAGCCTTTATGAAATTCAAATTAAAACGTAAATAGTGTACTTAATATAATTAGCGACCTGAACTGGAAACATCTGCTTTGGATTGTTCTCAAATCAAAGGTAAATAAAACTTAGTGTGACGCAACTTGACAGATCACGATTCATTACGTTTGTGACTTGAATTATAAACAAAAAGAACAGACCCTCTCTATACATTTTTTTCATACGATAAGCGAAACAAAAACAGGCGTCAAGTATCCGACCCGAACGCCGACCAAAAAAAAAGGTATGTTTACACAACTATACCGAGAACTCGGTGAGTCATGCGGCTCAATGTAGTGTCTTATTACTTAGTATGATAGACGGACATAATACAAATACAGTCTTATTAATAAACACAGACTAGAGCAAGAATAACTTTACTCCTAAGCTCAAGTTAAGAGTAATCAAATTCAGTATTAATAAACATGGAGCAAGGAAGGAGTAAGCTAATCTGAATCTACTCTCGTCGTAAAAGTTAATCCTTCGCGCTACCTAGTTTAAGGAGTGAGTAAGCATAGAACAAATCTGTATTTTGACATTTGACGGCATTCATAACCTACAAACCTCAGTTGAGTTTCAGTTTACTTCATTTTTGCTGCTTTGCGCGCGTTAATGTTTTGTTGTTGTATGTGTTGTTTGGTTAGCGAAAAGATGGATATTGATTATTTTATTGAGGATTTGAGGGTGATAGATGATATTACTGAAGTTGAAAACCTCATGCCATTGATGAGGAGCGTAAAACATTATAAAATACGTAGAAATCCCCTGGAAGAACTTCAAGAAGGTGAATTTAAAAAAAAGTACAGGTTTTCTAAACATACTGCTGTAATGATAATTGATATGGTGAAAAATAATCTAGCTGGTGATGCAAGAGGTGGCTTTATACCACCTCACCTTAAAGTATTGGCTGCAATTAGAACATGGGCCCGTGGAGAGGTAAAACTGATTCTTTGTTTTATTTTGTATATTATTTTCTAATCATTGTAATCCAATCTCTAGTCATTTGCTAGTCATATAATAAATTATTATATTCTTTTTATAAATCAGTTAATTTTTATGTTAACAGATTCAAGACGATGCAGGAGATCTTGGTGGCATGAGCCAGCCAACAATATCACTAATTTGCAAACAAGTAGCCTTAGCAATAGTGGCCCATAGAGCACATTGGATTAAGATGCCTCAAAGTGAAGTGGATCAAAATGAAGTTATTGCTGGATTTTATGCACTGTGTGGATTTCGGCAAGTAATAGGAGCCATTGATTGCACTCATGTAAGAATACCAAAGGTTGGAGGAGATGTAGCACAATATTACATAAACAGGAAGGGATACAGTTCCATTAATGTGCAAGTGAGTTATTTAGTATAGTAATAACTACTATTATTGCTATACTAGCCTTTCTTTGAAACAATTTCAATAATTGTCATCAATCTTATGTATTTTTGATACATTGTTTCAGGCAGTATCAAATGCAAACTTAGAAATAATGGACATAGTGGCACATTGGCGAGGCAGTACACATGACTCGAGAATATTTAACGAATGTAGATTGAAGCAAAGATTTGAACAATTGGAATTTAAAGGAAGACTTTTAGGTGATGCAGGTTATGCTTGTAGTCCTTATTTATTTACTCCGGTCCTAAATCCAAATACTCAAAAGGAGGAAATGTATAACCGAGCACACATAAGAACCCGTAACACTGTAGAGAGATGTTTCGGAGTGTGGAAGCAAAGGTTTCGGTGTCTACTGCGGGGATTTACAACAAAATTGGACAATACAAAGCTCTACATTGTTGCATTGGCAGTTTTGCATAATATTGCAATGCACAGACAAGATTTTTATGAAGAAGAAGAAGACGGTGATGATGAAGTTCCAGTGAGATGGGTAATAAGCAGTACTCGCACAGGCAATGCTGCCCGTGCAGCATTTATCAATGAGAATTTTTAAAGAATTTTTAGTTTGAACTCTATTTCTGTACATAAATAAAAAACATTTAAGTTGACAAAAAGTTTTATTTATAGAACTTAAAAAAATATTTATCTATGAAGCCTCACGTGCTTTCCTTATTTCCAACATTTCTCGTTCCAGCATTGCTGCTTTTAATTTTTCTTGATTTATTTCTTTTTCAAGTATTGCTGCATTTAATTTTTCTTTATTTATTTCCATTTTAATTTTGTGTTCTTCTTCAGCCATTTCCATTCGCCTCAGATGTTCGTCATCTTTTAATAGTTTACTATGGCTTAACATGCGGCTCACATATTCTTCTTGGTCCTTTTTGGGTTTTGAACTATTACCCACAATGTTGTAAAGTTTCCGTTTGGGCGCCTTCTTTGCTTGATTTATTCCGATACTTTTTGTTTTTGGCGTTTCCATGGTTGTATCATCTTCAGAGATCTTAATAGGCAATGAGTTCACACATTTTTCCATAGGAATGGCTGTGCTTTTATTATTTTGAAAGACCTGTAATTTTAAACAAAATGATAATGAACACCATGGTATGTATAAACTATAGGTACATAAATATACTAATAGAAATAAAGGTTGACTGGTAGAGAATGCCTTGCGGCATTAAGTCCGCCTATGTACCACTCTTGTACATGAAGTTTAAATAAATAAATATAAGCTCACCGCTGAAGGAGTACATTTCTCAAAATCCACTTGAATATCAACATCTTCAATAGCTTCTATGGGCATGTTGGCTAGCTGCTGATTTTCTTTAATAATGTTTACATCACCTATCACCATTCCATCGGAATCATAAATATTAAAATCTCGCAGTAATTCTGCGGGATTTAATAAATCTTTAATTTCTATTACAGAGTTATCTGGAGTTGCTGGCCTTGCACCTCCACCAGTTTTGTTTACTTCTTTTATAAACGTGCTGCATACTTTTCTTGCATTTATTTTCATTGTCTTCCACTGGATTTTCAGCTGGCTAAGCTCTCTTGGTCGACTATTTAACTCATTAAACTTTTTGTGGAATTCTTCCCAAGCTTTGGTTTTATTTTTATTTGTATTTGTGTCTAGGCTTTTATTTTCTATTATATGCGCGTAATCTTTCAAGACTGTCCTGAATAATTGCTGGAATAATAAGAAAATATTAAAAATAATCAGAGAACCGCAAATAAATAAAATAACACGCAACATGCGTGGTCTTTTCAAAATCAACATGAGAATTACCTTTTCTTCTTCATCCCAGTTTATGGAACGATTGCGCTTTTGGCTCATTTTTTTGCTGTATCAAGTTTAGGTTTTCGGATTAATTTAATTATCTTCGGACACACAAAATTAACTTTTTAAAAGACCTTTTGTTAATAAAACGGCACAGACGAAAAGTCAATGATTATGTCAATTTGACAGACAACTTCACGAGACGTCTAAGTATCATTCTTTGTTCATTCAATAGCTCACTCTTTTTACTTTTAAATTGACTGGGCTGCCATAGCATTCACATTAATATCGGTGTAAGGAATGTATTGTTACTACAAGGTTACTCCATGTTTATTAATATCAGTCTTAGTGCTTTGTTAATACTTCGTTACACTGGGATTAACTAGTCCAAGTGTAACGTAAGATGATCTTTGGAATAGATGATTTTTATTAATAAGACTGATAAAGTTTCAGCTCATAGAAATGTTTGGTTTACGATATCTGAGTAACAATACAAGCACTTGAAAAGACGGACTAAAAAAGACCCACTCGTACTTTGAATCACAGAGTGAATATTTTTGCATTTATTTGAAATCTAACTTTTCATCGTACAACACTATAATATTTGCTAATGGAAAAACACAAAACAAAGGCACGTTGTCTAACAAAAACATTGCCAAATGAACAAATGAAGATCACAAAAATCGAACAATTTAGGTAAATAAATGAATGGTCACGTGATGGTCACAGTAAAAATACAAGCTAGTGAGTGAAATCTGAACAACAGAAAAATTTAAAAAAAAATGAAGTCTTTCAAACAATTTAAATTTTTAAATCTTACTTGTTGGCGATTGCTGTACCAGCAAGGCCAAGGGTGATCGACGGGCGGCTACGGCACGGCGTCGAAATGCTGAGTGACGTCATGGGATCGGCATCGGCTACGTTCGAGTGCACGCGCTACCCCGAGCCCAGACAAAAAAACACCCGTTAACCTCTTGACTCAATGGGCATGAGAACGAACGAACAGAAGTGGGTTTACAGTCAGCTATAGTCTGACACTATCTCCCGCTCCACCCAAGAGCGGGGGATGTCATTAGTTAGATGATTGTTAATTTGAAAGATAGCTCAGCCCCGGTACGAAAGGCAACGAAGGAACAGAAGTGGGTTTACAGTCGGCTATAGTCCGACACTATCTCCCGCTCCACCCAAGAGCGGGGGATGTCATTAGTTAGATGATTGTTAATTTGAAAGATAGCTCAGCCCCGGTACGAAAGGCAACGAAGGAACAGGAGTGGGTTTACAGTCGGCTATAGTCCGACACTATCTCCCGCTCCACCCAAGAGCGGGGGATGTCATTAGTTAGATGATTGTTAATTTGAAAGATAGCTCAGCCCCGGTACAAAAGGCAACGAAGGAACAGAAGTGGGTTTACAGTCGGCTATAGTCCGACACTATCTCCCGCTCCACCCAAGAGCGAGGGATGTCATTAGTTAGATGATTGTTAATTTGAAAGATAGCTCAGCCCCGGTATGAAAGGCAACGAACGAACAGGAGTGGGTTTACAGTCAGCTATAGTCTGACACTATCTCCCGCTCCACCCAAGAGCGGGGGATGTCATTAGATGATTGTTTTTTCGAAAGATAGCTCAGCCCCGGTACGAAAGGCGACGAAGAAACAGGAGTGGGTTTACAGTCGGCTATAGTCCGACACTATCTCCCGCTCCACCCAAGAGCGGGGGATGTCATTAGTTAGATGATTGTTAATTTGAAAGATAGCTCAGCCCCGGTACGAAAGGCAACGAACGAACAGGAGTGGGTTTACAGTCAGCTATAGTCTGACACTATCTCCCGCTCCACCCAAGAGCGGGGGATGTCATTAGATGATTGTTTTTTCGAAAGATAGCTCAGCCCCGGTACGAAAGGCGACGAAGAAACAGGAGTGGGTTTACAGTCGGCTATAGTCCGACACTATCTCCCGCTCCACCCAAGAGCGGGGGATGTCATTAGTTAGATGATTGTTAATTTGAAAGATAGCTCAGCCCCGGTACGAAAGGCAACGAAGGAACAGGAGTGGGTTTACAGTCGGCTATAGTCCGACACTATCTCCCGCTCCACCCAAGAGCGGGGATGTCATTAGATGATTGTTATTTCGAAAGATAGCTCAGCCCCGGTACGAAAGGCGAAGAAGAAACAGGAGTGGGTTTACAGTCAGCTATAGTCTGACACTATCTCCCGCTCCGCCCAAGAGCGGGGGATATGATATGATGATTTTCCCACCGCGAAAAAAAAAACATGCTGTTAGTTCCGCCAATCTACCATCATACAAAAAAAAAAAAAATCAACATAGTGTAATGATTTTTAAAGAAAATATTCATAAATCGTTCAACTTCCAATGATAAGCGATAGATGGCGCTAGTAGTTACATGAACTTTAGACATTCGTTGTAGATATTAAGTAATAATTTATAATATTAGACTTTATGGATTTGTTTTGTATAAATATATCATAATTGTTAAAATGAAATATTTACTTGCAGTAAATTATTAGATAAACTCTAATGTATATTAGTTAGTCAATTGATGTTACGTACTCTTTACTTTGCTCTGATTGGTCGGTTAGTCGACCGAGTGTTTGTGAAAGTTTGTGGTAGGGAAACACTGAGTTTGTTACTGTCATTTTGGACAGAGTCAGTCTGCTTTGAGTCGTTGAACAGAAAACATGTCCGACTAAACTGTGTAATTGTAAATGATTGTTAATAGAACGATAAGTATGAAATTGTGTTGATCAAAGTGAATAAAATATTTATACAATTTATCCTGAAGTGTTTGATTTATCACATTTCAGAAGTGGGATATGCCTACAAATATGTGCAGTGATAACAAGAAGAGGTTATGTGTGCCTAAATTGAAGATAAATGAGTTCGAGAAATATATTTTTGTCTTTCCAAGTGTACTAGTGTGATTTTAGACAAGAGGTTATGTGTGCCTAAATTGAAGCTAAGTGAGCTCGAGATATTTTTTTTTTGTCACCAAAGTGTGCAAGTGTTACTTTAAGCCAAGAAGTTGTGTGCCTAAATTGAAGCTAAATGAGCTCGAGATATTTTTTATTCTTTTTCCCATGTGTGCTAGTGTTACTTCAGACAAGAGGTTATGTGTGCCTAAATTGAAGCTAAGTGAGCTCGAGATTTATTTATTTTTTTAGCCAAGTGTGCCAAGTATTTTAGACCAGTATCATACTCGCCCAAATTTCTTACTGATGGTGACAGGCTCGTGTATTGAATCATTCGATTCCCTTCAAATGTGTGAACTGAGTGGTACAGATATGCGCGTCATATTCGTAATCGAACGTTGACAAGACTAAACACCTCTTAAATGCTGGTGATTCATTTTAGTTTCTATATTTCAAATTGGGTGCTTTTCCTTTATTTAATTTCATCGAATTCGTATAGTGATAGATTAAAAAAAAAAAAAAAAAAACAGTTTATATGTAAAATTTTCCTATTTCCCAAAGCGATAATTGTCATTGTTGCCTCGGATTACTTTGTGTGGCACGATAATTTCCCTTTCGTTTCGACGCATAGTTGTAAAAACATGTTGTACCCCTTATTAGTATGTCACAATAATGATAAATGATATATAATGAATGATAAATGATAAGTGATCAGTGATAAGTGATAAGTAATTAGTGATAAGTGATCAGTGATAAGTGACCAGTGATTAGTGACCAGTGATTAGAGACCAAAGATTAGTGACCAGTGATTAGTGACCAGTGATTAGTGACCAGTGATTAGTGACCAGTGATTAGTGATCAGTGATTAGTGATCAGTGATTAGTGATCAGTGATAAGTGATCAGTGATAAGCGATCAGTGATAGGTGGTCAGTGATCAGTGATAAATGATAAATTTATTTATTTATAAATGTTAAACGATAAACGATAAATGATAAATAGTAAATGATAAATTTATTTATTTATAAATGTTAAACGATAAAAGATAAATGATAGATGATAGATGATAAATGATAAGTCTTAAATGATAAATGATATTTATTTTGTACTGTTGTTTTATGAACTAAATTTCCACCTATGACAAACAATAAATGAATTTGAGAGAACAAAGTTAAAACTGAGTTTGTATATGTATAAAACGATTTAAAAGGCTGTAAATGGAATTTCTTCTCCATAGAGATCTACACTTTGGAATATGTAATTACCGTCAATTTGCTGACTTACTGACTTCTTGGCAATTTAAGAGTCTGTAAATGGTTCATTAGAAATGTTTTGATTTGATTTCAGCGCTTTGATGAGGCCAAGAGTGTCTTTGATGAGGCCAAGAGTGTCTTTGATGAGGCCAAGAGTGTCTTTGATGAGGCCAAGCGTGATTTTGATGAGGCCAAACGTGCCTTTGATGAGGCCAAACGTGCCTTTGATGAAGACAAGCGTGCCTTTGATGAAACCAAGCGTGCCTTAATAAGACCAAGCGAGCCTTAATGATGGTTCATTTGAAATGTTTTGAATTGATTTCAGTGCTTTGATGAGGCCAAGAGTGTCTTTGATGAGGCCAAGCGTGCCTTTGATGAGGCCAAACGTGACTTTGATGAGGCCCAACGTGCCTTTAATGAAGCCAAGTGTACCTTTGATGAAGCCAAGTGTACCTTTGATGAAGCCAAGCGTGCCTTTGATGAAGCCAAGCGTGCCTTTGATGAAGCCAAGCGTGCCTTTGATGAAGCCATGCGTGCCTTTGATGAAGCCAAGCGTGCCTTTGATGAAGCTAAGCGTGCCTTTGAGGAAGCCAAGCGTGCTTTTGATGAAGCTAAGCGTGCCTTTGACGAAGCCAAGTGAGCCTTAATAAGACCAAGCGAGCCTTAATGAGGGATGAGGCAAGCATGCCTTTGATGAAGCTAAGCGAGCCCATTTGAGGCCAAGTGGGCCATTTGAGGCCAAGTGGGCCATTTGAGGCCATGTGGGCCATTTGAGGCCATGTGGGCCATTTGAGGCCATGTGAGCCATTTGAGGCCAAGTGGGCCATTTGAGGCCAAGTGGGCCATTTGGAGCAAAGTGGGCCATTTGAGGCCATGTGGGCCATTTGAGGCCATGTGGGCCATTTGAGGCCAAGTGGGCCATTTGAGGCCAAGTGGGCCATTTGAGGCCAAGTGGGCCATCTGAGGCCAAGTGGGCCATTTGATTTGGCCAGATGAGCCAATTAAGATTCGGGTTAAGTGTGCCCGGTGCAGACGAAATTATCCTCAAGAGCGTAAGTAACGTATGAATTTACCTATTAATGTGATTTTAGTCTGACTACGTTGGCTTAATGCAGATGTTGTAAATGAATTGAATAATTTATTAAGTTTATTCATATCATATTTGAACTGTTTATTGGATGAGATTTGAACATTCTGTTATAGTTTTTGAAGATATTATAGGTATAGATAAATTGAATTGAAAGTATAATTTAACACTGGGATTTGATTCTTAAAAAAGAATTTCAAATGAACGATACAAGTACTATTTCCTGTAAATGTTTTAACCACTGATTTTTTTATTTTTGAGGACTTGGATTCCGACAGAACTACAGAAGGAAAAATTGCCAGTCTTATTGAACAAATAGATAGTTCCTGGTTCAAACAGTACAGACTTGAAGAAAAATGATGCAAAGAGACGATTTGGAAGGAATAAGACACCACCACGATGCAAGAAGCGAAGAGGTACCCCACGTTGGTCTAAGAGAGTGGTTTAATGATTTTCAAGGAGGAAAGCGTTACAAGTATCGAGGTTTGAACATATCCATTGGAACTTTGTGATACGGGAGTTCTATCACTACTGTAAATTTTGAGAGTATTTAAGTTTGATTAGAAAGAGTAATTATAATTGATTTGTGTTAAGCAAGTAGGATCAGAAACTGACTATACAATTTGTCTCAAAAACTTGCTAGTCTTACCAAGAGAAAATAGAAAATTTACGAAACCTTGCCAAGTTTTGTAAGTTAGCATTTACTGACGAAGTGGTAAACTAAACTAAAATGATTTTATCTAATGAGCAGAATTATGGTCGGTTTCAAGCAGAAATGTTAGCTAGTAAGAATTAAGGTGTAACTTATGTGAATATTATTACGACAAATTAATGCTTATATACGGATAACATATAAGTAAAAGAGCTGCAGATAGAAATTTAAACACACGGGATTAATGATAAATCTATTAGGAATTGAGCCAAACCATTAAATTGTAGACGAGGAAATGGATTTATTACACGTTTTCAATTCCTGTGACGTGTGCATATTGTAGCAGAGACTGATTCTATAGATAGAGAACACAATGATATTTATTTTACAAGTAGGATAAAATATATACTATTACATGACCATAACTAGTTCTCGTCGTCCAGACTGAAATCAATTTGTCAATTATGATACAATGAATGATTTAAATAGAGCTAAATATTACATCGTTATTTATTCGGTTAAGGGGAAGATGGATTGAAAATCCATACACTAGAGTAGAGGACCAATTTCAAGGTTTCAAATAAAAATAAAGTTTGACGAACAGTGCGATCCAAACTTCATTATTAGAACCTTTACTTGGTACGAAATCACGCACATATGCTGCTAATATTATTTGAGAGATAATATTAGTACAATTAAGCCCTTAGCCTCTAGCTGAAGGATCACTTTTATTCTAAATGCTTAAGTTTCTGTTTTATATTATGCTTTCAAATAATGAAAGTAATGAACTCTGACTAAACGAGTCGCCACACAACATGTAGCAACATGGTGGTTACAGATTTGTGAGTTTCATTTAACCACTGAGAGTGTAAGATCTAGGACGCGTATGTCGATACCTTAAGTCGTAATATCATGTTTTCCACAGAAATTAGGACGAATACTGTTTCTGTTTATAGTATTGAGACGAGAATTGATCTAAATATCAAATTTTCGAATACTTTGACTAGAGACACAATAGAAACAAAATGAGAGAGCAAGCGCCAGCATTTGCTTAGGATTAAATGAATAAGATCTAGATTTCAAATTCTTATAGCTGAACCCGATGAAAAACCTAATGACATGAAGTGAATTCAGTGCGCGTAAATAATGAAGAATACTTCGAACAAAAAGCTGATCAATTTTACTTTATGCTTACAGTCTCACATAATTAACATTGACCAATGGTTTTGAGTACCTAATTGAGTGTTGGTTATAAAACATATTTGACAGTACTTTATTAACTTGAATAATACTGCAATCATGGATTTCTTTTAGATACCCTACTATCAAGAGCTTTTGCGATAGTCATGGTATTGACCTTGTTTTTAACGCTGTATCTTGTCTAAGGTTGAGCGCGGTTTTGCTAAAATGTATAACCACTATTTTAAATCCCCTAGCAAAATAAAAAGATTCCTATGACGAACACCAAGGAAACATGCCTATGGCGTGTTATTAATTCTGTTAAATGTCCCACTAGACAGACTGCCACAAAACTACCAGGATCAGAGTGCCTTTAAATGATAAACATTACGAAGTAAAATACGTTAAAAAGTTTAAGATATGAAGTGAGCGCCAATATCTGGGTTAGACTAGCAAAAAGATACTTTCGTTATCAGTAAAATCCTTGATACAGCCTACAGCGTAAACTAAGTGGTTTAATAAAGATTAGTAGATCTGATTGCAATTATGAGGGTAAAATTGAATTTGCCTCATTTTAAAATCCATAGATCCATTGAAAAAAAACTAAGTTTTAAGTATAAAATTACTGTAATTACCGATTTTGGCAAACTGAGGAATAACATTTAGAAGCATACTTTCCTCCGACCTTATATAAACTCGGATATAGAGAAAAGCCTTTGACAAAAAAAAAACTCTATTCTTCGCGTGATGAGAATGTTATAAACATATGACGTGACGATAAAGCAAATAATCAAGACTAAGCCGAATGTAATGATTATGAATGTAAGACTCAGTTCCTTGTAGAACTGGAATTAAGTTTCATAATTTTAATGAAAATATCCTATCATTTTAATTGTAATCGTGCGTCAGGAGATCGCACGATGTCGGATGGCCGAATGTAATGATTTTTAAAGAAAATATTCATAAATCGTTCAACTTCCAATGATAAGCGATAGATGGCGCTAGTAGTTACATGAACTTTAGACATTCGTTGTAGATATTAAGTAATAATTTATAATATTAGACTTTATGGATTTGTTTTGTATAAATATATCATAATTGTTAAAATGAAATATTTACTTGCAGTAAATTATTAGATAAACTCTAATGTATATTAGTTAGTCAATTGATGTTACTTACTCTTTACTTTGCTCTGATTGGTCGGTTAGTCGACCGAGTGTTTGTGAAAGTTTGTGGTAGGGAAACACTGAGTTTGTTACTGTCATTTTGGACAGAGTCAGTCTGCTTTGAGTCGTTGAACAGAAAACATGTCCGACTAAACTGTGTAATTGTAAATGATTGTTAATAGAACGATAAGTATGAAATTGTGTTGATCAAAGTGAATAAAATATTTATACAATTTATCCTGAAGTGTTTGATTTATCACAATAGGTACTTACAACCAAAAACCATCCCACCAACAAACATACAAATAATTGTCTTTCTGAGCACTTTCACTTTACAGTGGCACATTAGACAAAAAACATGGCGGATTTGAGGTCACGTGACCTGCAATTTTGGCGCGCAAATTGCAAATTCAAAAAATGTTGACCGTTTTTTTTCTTCCGTTAAGTATTTTACGTAAAATAAAACGAATTTCACTAGTGAAATGTTTTGTGCAAACGTAGGAACGTATCTAAATCATGTTTCTAACGACATTTTGCCATCTGTAGCGTAATTATCACACACAACACGTCGAAACGTGCGAGTCCCGTACGGTATATCGAATTACCCTTGAACGATATAACTGTCTACAGAAAGCATGGTTCACCGACGAACGGTAATACGAGAAAACTATAAGTCGATACCATTATTTAGCGACAGCACGTTTCGCCGAATAACGCAACATCGAATGAATGGTTGGCCGATACCAAGATTTGCCGATGTCATGGTTCGCCGGAACACGCTTGAACTAAATAATCTTTTATCGATAGCAATTTGCATCGAAAGCACCTTTTCTTACACCGCCGATCCAAAATAATTGTCTTTACTTTCTCGCTCATACAATTTTGACAGACATCGATTCAATTGCATTAGTGCTATTTCCATGCGTTCATCTTAGTAATTCAATAAAAAATAATGTAAAGAAAATAATTAAACAGTAAATTTGATTATATTTATAATTAAATAGCATAGCATTTCTCTATGTGTGAAATAAAGAAGCACTTACAACATTCTAGAACTACCCGTCTTAATTTATTATTTCGAAGTTCACTTTACCTTAAACAAAGAAACATATTATTGAGTATTACATTAGCATTTAAATTATGATAGCATTTTTATTTAACGTGCCGTAAAAAAACATTTGATTTGTTTTCAAACAAAGATATAGCTTCCAGTAACAAAAAATATTAAAAATGTTCGGAGAGAAAATGAAGCCTCCGTCATGTAATTTGGATTTACGTGGGGAAAAACCGAAGCCAATAAACTGCTATGCAATTTGTCAGATGTTATATTAAGACTTGATTTATATAACACACACACAATGTAACACTTAAAAACTGTTGATTACTTACTGTTATATTGTTTACAATCCTTTTTTATAAACACTCACACTTTGTTTACACTTTAACATTTGAAATTCGAACGAGCACTGACGTAGGCGCGGGGCCGCGCGGGGCGTCTCAAGACACTTGACATTCTATTGAAAATTGTTGACAGATGTCTAGCATGTGACGTTCTATGCCTGTCTCGTTCTATATTCTTACATTCTGACCAAGTATAAACGAAATAAATATAGTTTTCATCAACAATTATAACATTTAAAACGACCGTCGCCATACCGCCTTAATAAGTAAGCCAACAGACAGGCTGTTTTTTCGAACCAACTGAATAAGTAAGTTGAACAGTCGACCGGCTAATTAGAGCTAATATAAAGTTTGTTGTGTAGTTGTCCTAAATACATTTAAATAAAACAAAAAGTAGGTACATTTAGATTTTTATTAATTGAACATATTAAAATTAAAACATATTAAACACAGACATATTATTATCATCATACCATTTTCTAATACACACTGCATTATTTAATGCACAATTCTTTTTATGGTGCACACAATTAAAATCAGTTTTATTTTTACAGAACTTTTGTTTTAATGTCACAAAATTAGGACATCCTTTGTCACCTATATCAATCACTTCACAGTTTGCACATAACTCTTTAATCCATTTTATCTTTTCCAAACCCTTTGTAATAATTTTTTTGTTTTCTAAATAGGGTAAAATAACGCGATGAAACTCTTTGTAGTCTATGTAGCCTTCACTCCAGTAAATTCCTCGATTTCTTTCTAACCACCTCACCTGCTTTTTTTCTTCTGGTGTTGAGTAATGAAATGAATATGGTGGTTTTACCAAGAACGTCTGTGTATGATCCTGACTCACAATAGCCAATTCTTTGACGATGAAATTATTTACATAATCTTTAAATCCTTGCAATTCCACTATAAGGGTATCCGCTTTCATGATATCTTCTTAACAATATTACTTAGTGGTCGATATTCAACAATGCAGTCGTTCAGAATGAGACAGTATGCTGAAGTTTGATCTGGTATCTCTGAATCACTCTCAATTTCTACTCTCACATCCACAACCGGACCTGTCTTTAGGTTATCCGCTTGTCTAGAGCAATCGACTACAAACAGCGGCGCTATATCTCTAAATTGTTTCTCGCTTAGTATGGGCTCCGAGCGACGTCCGTAATACGACTGTTGAAATCTGGTATATTGTTCGTATAATAAAGCAATTCTGTTATTAGAAAAACTCACATTTAAGTTCTCATATGGAAAATAAGTTGAATTTAGATAAACTCTAACGTCTCGAATATGGCAGTGATCGAATTGAGACATGTCAGAACTTGCATTGTTTTTTCTTTTTGTCTGTAGACCAATAATAACATATCTTGGTTTTTCTATCTGCGATGAAGTTTTGATGGACCAGGTATGTTTTGTAGTTTTAGGCAAAGCTGGGTATTCGTACAGATCCCAATTTCTGTATATCATTTGAAGTGGGCGATCTTTTTCTAATAATTTTAACAAACCAATTTTTTCTTTGTCAGATACTTTAACATGAGGTACGCGCCATATGATTTTGTTGATCTGAACATCATCTACTACTTCGCCAGTATTAAGTTTTACTGCGTTCAAATTAGTGCTACTTCGTAACAATATCAGTTCATGTCTACTATTTATCACGACTTTATTAAAATCCTCAGCAAAACCGAGGATGTTACGAAGTGGTATAGAAGCAGAAAATCTTCCTCCATCGATATTTTTTACACCATCAATATTCCATCCCCAGGCATTAGACATTTTGGATTCACTTTCATTCATTGAAATTAGTGATTTCATGGTTGTTGTTATACCTGCATTTTTTATTTTATCAATTTCCACTCCATTTAGCTCATACCTTATATCTTGGAACAAATAGAGTAGAGCATTGTTCGTGAAATTGACACTAGTAGCTCTGTCTTTCGTATCTTTTTTGGTAACAATAACAGTTCCTTCCAAATATAGAGTGCTAGCTGATGGTAATATGTACAAGTCTTGTTGGTTGATAGGTATGCGAATTTCATCGTTCCTGTTAAAACTTGTTACATATGGCTTGTAAGAATGAAATTCGATACCTTCTATAGTATTATCATAAATTGGTGCGGATAAAACGTCTAAGATATTCATTTTAACAATCCGATGGCTCTAAGGAATGCTTTATTGTCTTTAGTTAATTTTGTTTTCTTTTTAGAGAGAGGTCTTATTTGATAGGTAGCTCGAGCAGAACTGATATTCTTTACTTGTTGAGGCACATTTTTATTGTAATCGATCATTTTTTCTTCTAAGATGCAGATATACTTGCACTTCTTCACCACGTAAATTGATTAATCGATTGTTTATATCTAGCAGCCTGATATGTATGCAGCTTATGTTGTTTTGGTTGATTGGAAAATATATAGCGTTTTTTGGAATTTCTATAATCCTATATCCAGGTGGCACATTAAGTGCAAATTCGTGAATAATATGACTTGGTTCACCGTTTATATGTGAACCGCTTACAATATCACATTCAACCCTGACTACGGTCGTAGGTAGAATGTTGACTGGAGACGGTGACACATGCCATTTATTTGCCTTCAAGATTTGTTTGTTAAATCCTAATAGTCTTCTAAAAGAGTCTTCTTTGATAAAATTAATGTCTTTTGTACAAAATATTGTAGTTTTTAAAGTATTATTATTGCACCGTAGTTTGATCTCTGCATTTTTTATTTCTGATTTTAAGTAATCGCTGATATCTTGCAATTCATAAGTACCTTCCGGTATTTCAATAACTTCATTAGAGCCATAATAAAACTTATTATTACTTTTATCAATGTTTGGAATAGAATTAAATGTAGAAAAGTGCAATAAAGCACACTCATACTCTCCATCTAATTGCAACGTATTGGGATAGTATGTAGTTAACACTGATGAGTCTCCAGTAATCGCCAAAGTGAGGGACATCTTGCAAATGATTGAAATGAAAGAGAATCATATATTTTATATTATATTTTTATTCCAAAAAGTCCACAAATAGTTTAAACATAAATGACCACAATTAACTGCGTTGTATTTTTGATATCTTGTGTAGTTATAAAAAACACTACAATTTTTTTTTTTTTTTTTTTTTTTTTTTTTTTTTTTTTTTTTTTTTTTAAATATTGCATTAATTCCATCGGAGGTTTTAGATTTCCATAGCTATCAAAGTATTCAAAGTGATTGTATACTTTAGTATAAGATACCCAATGCGTTCCTTCATTCCTGGAATCGTCTAAGTTAACGATACCACATTCAATGTGTTTCGGTTTTCGAGGTAGTCGATCTTTTTCCTGCGAAGCGGCGAGCCTTCTGGCTGGCCTACCACCGTGGGATCTGGAGGCAACAGTCCTTGCACACATGCACGACATGCGCGTGGAGATGCAACGCCGGGGTGAAAGTCCTCTGCCGCGACAGGTCACGGCATGGCGGACAGAGCTCCGGCGGGATCTCATGGTGGAATGGCGTCAGCGACTATCGCAACCCCGTCATGGGCACGCCACAATTATGGCGATAAGTCCCCTCTTTGAGGCGTGGCTGGAAAGACCTCACGGCGTCCTTACCTTCCGCATGACACAGGTCCTCACCGGAAATGGCAAGTTCGGGAGGTTCCTGTTCCGAATAAAAGCGGAAGTGACGCCCGGGTGTCGCCACTGTGCGGAACGCCCGGAGGACACGGTGGAGCACACAATCGCGGTGTGCCCTGCTTGGGCGGAGCATCGCCGTGCCCTCGTGGGGGTGATCGGCGGCGGAGACCTCTCGCGCCGGGCCTTGGCCGAGGCCATGGTCCGGAGCGAGGAGGAGTGGCAGGCGGTCGCCGACTTCTGCGAAGCAGTAATGCTCGCTAAGGAGGAGGCCGACCGCATCAGGCAACGGCGCTCTCGCCGCCGCCGGGATTCCGATCCCGATTTCCGGCCACCGTAGGCGCGGGCTTGCGGACAGTGAGCAATGGGTAGCTCGCTGTCCGGCCGTCCGGTAACTGTCCGGACCAAGCCCAAGTCGTCGACGGCGCGCGCTGTTCCCGCGCGCCTCAAGGAGTTGTCAGCAACAGCAGGGGCCCAGCCGGGTCGAAGCCTACTGGGGCCAGGGTTATCCGAAAGGGCGCTCGAGCCCCGGTACGAAGGCTTGAAGGAACGGGATGGGTTTTTTAGTCAGTAAGAGTCTGACACTATCTCCCGCTCCGCCCAAGAGCGGGGGTTGTCATAAGATGATTTTTCCCATCGAAAAAAAAAAAAAAAAAAAAAAAAAAAAAAGGTAGTCGATCTTTCATGTAGACCCCGCGAAAATATGGGATGTCTCTTGAATACTTTTGGATGTCTACATCAGTTAGAGGGCGATTAGGTAGCTTATTTTTCAGTTTTTTGAAGTTGTTATAAATAATCCTTTACCACTTTTATATGGTTTAATGTATAAACCCTTGCCCAACACTAAAGCCTCCATAGCTCTATTATGTCGTTCTGTTTCTTGTAAATTTTGCTTACTTGCTTTATAATCATTAACGGTTTTTGCAATTCCAGCTGCACCACCAGCTAAAGTCCCTAAAGCTGATAAACCAGCGAAAATTGGAATTAAAGGTAGAACTCCACCACTCTTTGGTAAGGGTATTACTCTGGGTACTCGAATTCGATGGTGAATGTTTGGAAATAACTTTTTTGCGGATAAGTAAGCTGCTTTTATTAAAGTTTTATTATCCTTGTGTTTAAGTTTCTTAATTTTTGATTTTATTTTTGAAACTAAGGTTTTAAATGTTTTAATGCCAGATCCAGACTTTAGTTTTGCTTTCATAACTTTGCTCACTAGCCAAGAGCTTAGTTTTTCGCCTTTTCCTGCATCTTTTGATTTAAGTCTTTGTTTAGCCATGTTAAGCAGTTGTAAATCGGCTTTGTGACGATTAGATAAGTCTGTATGGTTTGTATATGCAATATCGTGTTGCATGCAAGCTTCGTCTAACTTATTCACACCTCGATCACCTCGTGCTAAACGTTTGTAAAGTTTAGTTCCTGGTCCGCAATAATTATATCCCGGCAAATGAACTTCGAATGGTAAATTATTAATTATGTTGTTAACTAGTCCGCCTCCTTGCATTACTCAAATTATAATGATAGGATTTCAAATGAGAAATAGTTATATAATATCTTAGTTCACTATTTCAGCTTTCTCAATCCAGCTGTTTTCTGCACTGTTTAGACCTAACCATTTAACATACAATTTATTTCCTTTCTTTTTCAAAACCTTTTCTATTAAATAAACGTCAGGATAATTAGATCTTAGTAGTTCTTGTTCGTAGAAAGCTCCTAATATATTTTGTTTTCTTTGATCTTCTATGTGATACGTCACTGGTAAGGATTTATTCACCTTTTTTATAGTAAATAATTCTGTTGACCAATTAGGAGTGTAACCTTTCTCAAAATTATGTTTGTATTTGCTTATACGAACACAGTCACCAACTTTAAATTTAGGTCTCCACTGAACTAAAGTATGTTTGTTCATTTTGTTTATATTTTCTTTAATTACTTGTTCATTACATTTATTCACATCAGCCGGTTTAAATTGAATAGTGCGATGTTTTGTGTTGTTATATCTCTGCATTGTAGCTACCAATGGTTGACCTTACCACTTATAGTTTCCATTGAGACTAAAATATTTATACAATTTATTTTTTAAAGTTCTAATTACTCTCTCTACAATTGATGCTTTTTTAGTAGACAACGAGGAATAATAGTTAATGTTATGCTTTTTCATAAGCTTTTGAAACGTGATGTTATAAAATTCAGTCCCTTTATCAGTTTGTAAGTTTATAGGATTATTACGACTACTAAGCAGTATATGTTCGAAAGCACGAGTAACATCAAATTTATTTTTTGACTTTAACGGTTCAGCCCAGGCATATTTTGAGAAGCAGTCAATTACCACTAAGATGAATTTATAGTCTTTATTGAACTTTTTCAGGTTTTGCATATCCATCAAGTCTGCTTGCCATAAATCGTGAACTCCTTTCAGAATAACAGAACGCCGTGGAAAGTTTCTTCGTGCCGCTTTGTGGATTTCATTTACAATTTGCTGTTTTACCATTACGGAGTTTTTTGAAGTAATGTGTCTACCTCTGCTTTAGTATGAATCTTATCTTGCAAATAATAATTATAATAATAATAATAATAATAATTTATTACACCAGAAAAATACATGTTTACACAATTTGTCTATAAACAATTTAAGATTAAAACTAAAACAGTCACAATTGTGCTTAATTTTGCATCTGCTGCCGAACTAGGCTAGGTGCCTGTATTTCGGCACGCAGTGCCTCAAACCCTGGAGCTGGGTGCAAGTACGAACACAAGATATTTGAAAAAAAATTAAATAATGAAACAAAATAATTTAAACAGAAAAAAACAGTAATAATAATAAAATAAATGGTAAATGGTAAATGTCCTCTGGGTGTATAAAGTGAAATTGTGAATGTATGTGTGTTAGAGGGTGTGTAGGTTTAAAATTACTAACTATTACTAACTATTCACTTTCAGTTTCGTAGCAATAATTATTATAATAAGTAAAATCATTATCTCAATGTGGTCAGTAAATCCTCAGTTTGATCATACGACAACTTCCAAAGCCATTGAGTTAAAGTTTTTTTTAGGGTTAATCTATTCAAAGAGTAGATCTGTAGGGTTTTATTAACTTGGTCATATAAAAATGGACCCAGAAAAGGAAAAAATCTGCGAATAAAAGCTGTTTTTAAGTGCGGCAGCCTTTTACAAACAGGTAAACCTCTGCGCCTGGATACCATATTGTGAGTATACTGCAAAGAAGCATGTTGTTTGAGAATAATGCTAGCGACAAATAGTTGGCGTACTGATAGGACCTCGCAATATTCATAAAGAAGTGATGTAGGGTAACGGAAGTGTTTAAAAGTGCTAAGTTTTAATATTGTTCTTTGTGATATCTCAAGTTGCTTTAACGTAGTTTTCGGTGCACCACCCCAAGTTGAAATGCAATATGTAATCAGAGACTGACAGAGTGCATAGTAAATTTGCTTTAAAACTATTGGGGTGACCACTTGCCTCAGTGTCTTAAAAGTATAGGTTAGCTTACGGATCCTTTTACTCAGTATTTGAATGTGGGATTTAAAGCTAAAGTTTTCATCAATTATTATACCTAAGTATTTAATTGTTTTTACACGTTCCAGTGGGTTACATGAGCATTTTGAATTAAACGAAGAATCAGGGGAACAGTTATGTGCAATTAACTTTAAATTAATTTGTGAAGAAGCGCGCAGAGAGAAAGCCAGGTATTTAGTTTTCTCAACATTCAAGGTAAGTACATTATCATAAAGCCACGACCGCACTAAATCAAAACCCTTTTGGGCTAGCTGATAAGTCTCATTCCATGTTTTAGCAACGAAAATGAGGGCAGTGTCATCTGCATATGAGATTATTTTACCATGATATGAGCTCAAAGAAAAGAGATCGTTAATATAGACGAGAAAAAGAGTAGGACCAAGAATGCTACCCTGTGGCACGCCGAAATTCACTGGAAGTTCAGTACTAATGTGCGGTCCCACCCTGACACTTTGAGTCCTGTCTGATAGATAATCAGACAGTAGGCTAAGTTGTTTACCCCTAATCCCAATCCTTTCCAATTTTTGAACAAGTATGGGAATGGAGACCGTGTCGAATGCCTTAGCTAGATCTAGAAATATTGTAACACATTTATTTCCCATATCAAGATTAGTGGTTATGTAATTTGTCAAATTGCTGACTGCATCATCTGTGGATTTACCACGTCGAAAACCAAACTGGTTATCCGACAAAATATTATTTCTTTCTAGATAATTTACTAAGCGTCTGTTAACAATTTTTTCCAGAATTTTAGAAAGTGAAGGCAGGATCGAAATAGGTCGAAAGTTCTCGATACGGTCTCTGGCCCCCCCCTTGTGAATTGGCAGTATCTGGGATTTTTTAAGGTCTCTGGGAAAGCAACCATTTTGCAGACACTTATTGAAGATGTAGGTTAAGTGTGGCACAAGAATATCTTTGTAGTCTTTCAGAAACTGATTTGACAAGTTATCCCACCCTACAGAACATTCACTTTTAAGAGTAGCTATTATGCTCATAAAATGAGTTAAAACCTCAGGTATATTTGCTTTTAAAGTAGCTTGAACTGCACCCTTTGCATCTTTTATGATTTGAGAACGCAATTTACTAATCAAATTATTTACTTCTCTTAATGTGGCAGCATTCAATCGATCTACATAATCCTTGTTCACAGCATCATCTGCTTCTACTGGAGATCTAACTCCTCTCAGTCTTGATGTTTTTAAATCGAAATCTCCGTTTTCTGATTTTAGCAATGCATTCTCATTAAACTCAAATAACTCTGACAAACGCATTCTTTTATGGATGTAGTGACCAAATTTGTCTACATTCATGTTTCAGGTGTATTGTATCGAGAGGCTGATAGTAAAATAAACAAGTTTTAAAATATTTATTTATTTATAACTTTACTTTCACGCAATTCTTCAATGATAGATATAATTTCATTATCTAATCCTGTGTTGCCAGCATCTCTAGATGCAATTAACAATTTCAACCTTTCTACTAATTCATTAGGATCGTCCCAGTATACTAAATCTACGTTTTTTCTCCACCTTTTTAGTAACGGGTCTACCCCTTTCCGTGAACTGCATTCTTCAGTTTAAAAAGAGGTTTAATAACTTGCAAATATTTTTGTCCTTTATTACTTTTTATTGGTTTACTTGGTTCATAGTCTCGACGATGTGCATTTGTATCAAGTAACATTGACTTATAATTTTGCATATCACTATCTGTAACCAAGTTTAAGTTTACATCTTTCTTGAGCAGCAACTGTTTTAAACCAGGCGTATTACGATATTTACGTCCAGCTACAGTGATGAACTGATCGTTGACCGTTATGCAAGCAGAACCTAACATCAGTTTCCCACGTTCTGCTCTAACCCCAAATGGAATATCTACTAACGCTTCCGAAGATACTGACCAAGATGACGTATCACAATCTTGATTACTTTCAACTACTGATTCATAGGAAGAGTCGCTGTTGGCATCGGATTCATATTTATCGACCTCATCACAGTTATTATCATTACTTCCTGTACTATCAGTTCTTTCTTTCTGCAAAGTTTTGTTAATAAACGGAACATCAGCAAAATCATCATTAGCTTGCAGGAGAGGAGTTTGCTTATTAGCATTAGCAATTAAGTTGAGAGGCTCTGTTACAGGTTTGAAAACTGACTCCAGTGCTTGTTTATTATTAATCTCAGCATCTCTCATTTTACGTACTTTTACCTTTACAGCTTCTGCTGCGTCAACAATTTGTCGTTTTAATGATTTTTCCATATTGGTAAAGTTTGTCGTAATTGAATCAGCGTCGCAAGGCAAATAATAATTTCAGGCAGGTAACAGTCTTATATATATGTATTTGTGCCCTTAGTCAAAGAATACAAACGTGTCAAACTTACTTCTATAATAACATCCTTGGTTTTTGGAACAATCTTTATTAATTACAACATAACTGAAAGGAATACTCCATATTTTTGAACACATTTCACGAAATTCAACCCATGTCATGTCAGTGTTGACGTGTTCTTCATAAACATGTCTCATATTTCTTTCATCTTGTTTAAAAAGAACGATTAGGTTAGCGTTATCTCGTACTAACTGCTTAGGGATTTTGCTGTAAGTCTGATGTAGATAAAAACAATCGATGAACTTGTATCTACCCATAGCAAAATAATCCTGCATGTTATTTCACAAGCAACATTTTTTTTTTTTTTTTTTTTTTTTTTTTTTTTTATGGTGGGAAAAAATCATGCATTGACATCCCCCGCCCTTGGGCGGAGCGGGAGATAGTGTCAGACTCTTACTGACTAAAAGACCCACCCCGTTCCTTCTAGCCTTCATACCGGGGCTCGAGCGCCCTTTCGGATAACCCTGGCCCCAGTAGGCTTCGACCCGGCTGGGTCCCTGCTGTTGCTGACAACTCCTTGAGACGCGCGGGAACAGTGCGCGCCGTCGACGACTTGGGCTTGGTCCGGACAGTTACCGGACGGCCGGACAGCGAGCTACCCATTGCTCACTGTCCGCAAGCCCGCGCCTACGGTGAACCTAAACATAAAAAATATTACACTACCTAACTACATAAAGTTAGCCGACCCTAGCTTTAACGTACCAGCAAAGGCAGACATTATTCTAGGGGCGGATATATTCTGGGATGTTGTAGGCACAGAACAATATTCCATGGGTCCCAAGAACCCAAAATTAATAAATTCAAAATTTGGCTGGCTTGTAGCTGGCCCGATGTTTTCAAGTTATTCAAAATATATTCAATGCAACCATTCAAGTAGTTCAAATAAATCTCATTCAGATTCAATCACAAGTATTGATGAGAAGCTAACCAGATTTTGGGAAGTCGAAGAACTTCCCCAAAGGTCTAGTTATTCCCCAAGTGAGTTCTTCTAGCCTTCATACCGGGGCTCGAGCGCCCTTTCGGATAACCCTGGCCCCAGTAGGCTTCGACCCGGCTGGGTCCCTGCTGTTGCTGACAACTCCTTGAGACGCGCGGGAACAGTGCGCGCCGTCGACGACTTGGGCTTGGTCCGGACAGTTACCGGACGGCCGGACAGCGAGCTACCCATTGCTCACTGTCCGCAAGCCCGCGTCTACGTTGGCCGGAAATCGGGATCAGAATCCCGGCGACGGCGGCGGCGATAACGCCGTTGCCTGATGCGTCACAAGCAACATCATCAAATACAATTACAGAATTCGGTTTTGCGTCCTGAACACTCAGTACTTGCTCATTTTCACAATATTTCTGAAATGAAATGCCTGGTACTTGTTGTAACACTTTTTCCAAAAAAACGTACTTTGGTTGTTGCAAGGTTTTCGAATAAACATACACATTTTGAAATCTTAAACCATTCTCATGTATAAGAAGACCAATTAATAAATTTGTTTTTCCACAATTTGACGGTCCGCAAATGATGCATCGTATCGAGCTAGGTAATAATTCTCCATGGCGAAAACCAGTCTCCTGAGAATTCACACAAAGTTTTTTTACATGTAATGATTGCGGTTGTTTTACAAATTTCATGACGACTGCTTAGAAGGGTTATATTGATAATGATTCAAATAATGTATTACATAGACATTTATAAGTCATGGTCGCTAACCCGAACAATTAAACGATTGCTTGTTTGCTCACCATGGCCGTCCTTCAATAAAAGATAGTTAGTATTTTATAAATTAGATTTTGAAAGTGGAATAGGCGCTGAACCAGTGTTTTGAACATATCATTCACAAAAATGTTATTGTGCATTCTACCACACCGCGACAAGCAAGCGAAGCGAAGCGAAGTCGCATCAGGTGGGGTAGAATGCTCAATAACATCCTACTGACCTCGTATGTGAGAAACCAAATAAATTAATAAGAAATTGGTTTTACACACAAAATAATGAGCGAAGAAAGAATATAATATTACATTTAACATATTATCTACGGGTACTTAGACATAGATATCTATTACAGAAGTGAATAAAGATTTAGATTATTCATACAATGGTCGCTGTACCTAGGAACGACACTAAACTTATTTTAATTATACATGTCTTGTAAGAAACAAAACTGAACAATTACTAATTTATCAATTATTATCTATACAAAACTTTAAAAAGAAATGTATTGTAATGGTACCTGGAAAAGAAACATTATCATATTAAAACAAACGTAGCAATTAAAACCTTAGATCAGTCGTGCACCGCTGGTTGTATCTGGGAACAAAACTTTATTAATTGTACACAAATTGTTACACGTAGCAATAAAACTAAAGAAAACATGTCTCTTAAAATATGAGCAATGGCACTTGAGAAAGAAATAACGTTTATATTAGCTTAGACATTTTTACCCATAGCCAAACATTGGTATTAAAATGAATGTAGCAAATAAAACAGCAATCGTATATTGATACAAAACAAAACTTATATAATAATGCAAGTATGCAATTGTTACACAAAAAACCAAACTAAACAATTGTCAATCTACCAATTATGATTTGTTTAACATGTTTCATAAAATATAAACAAGGGAAAAAATCATGCATTGACATCCCCCGCTCTTGGGCGGAGCGGGAGATAGTGTCAGACTCTTACTGACTAAAAGACCCACCCCGTTCCTTCTAGCCTTCATACCGGGGCTCGAGCGCCCTTTCGGATAACCCTGGCCCCAGTAGGCTTCGACCCGGCTGGGTCCCTGCTGTTGCTGACAACTCCTTGAGGCGCGCGGGAACAGTGCGCGCCGTCGACGACTTGGGCTTGGTCCGGACGGTTACCGGACGGCCGGACAGTGAGCTACCCATTGCTCACCGTCCGCAAGCCCGCGCCTACGTTGGCCGGAAATCGGGATCAGAATCCCGGCGGCGGCGACGGCGGCGATAACGCCGTTGCCTGATGCGTTCGGCCTCCTCCTTTGCGAGCATTACTGCTTCGCAGAAGTCGGCGACCGCCTGCCACTCCTCCTCGCTCCGGACCATGGCCTCAACCAAGGCCCGGCGCGAGAGGTCTCCGCCGCCGATCGCCCCCACGAGGGCACGGCGATGCTCCGTCCAAGCAGAGCACACCTCGACTGTGTGCTCCACCGTGTCCTCCGGGGATTTCGCACAGTGGCGACACCCGGGCGTCACTTCCGCACGAATCCGGTGCAGGAAACTCCCGAACGAACCATGTCCGGTGAGGACCTGCGTCATGCGGAAGGTAAGGACGCCGTGAGGTCTTTCCAGCCACGCCTCAAAGAAGGGACTTACCGCCATGATTGTGGCGTGCCCAAAACAATGGCACCTGAAAGTGCAGATGTATCAGTGACAGCTCATTATTACAAATCGTTATCTTATTTATTATACAATCTTTCAAAAACAGGCCCCTAAAATGTCCTGCCTCTAATGAAAAACATACAGGCCCCTCAAATGTCCTGCCTCTAATGAAAAACATACAGGTCCCTCAAATGTCCTGCCTCTAATGAAAAACATACAGGCTCCTCTAATGTCCTGCCTCTAATGACAAACATACAGGCTCCTCAAATGTCCTGTCTCTAATTAAAAACATACAGGCCCCTCAAATGTCCTGTCTCTAATTAAAAACATACAGGCCCCTCAAATGTCCTGTCTCTAATAAAAAACAAACAGGCCCCTCAAATGTCCTGTCTGTAATGAAAAATAAACATTAGTAACACACAGGCCCTTAAAATGTCCTGTCTCTAAATAAAAAAACAAACAGGCTCCTCAAATGTCCTGCCTGTAATGAAAAATAAACATTAGTAACACACAGGCCCTTAACATGTCCTGTCTCTAATAAAAACAAACAGGCTCTTCAAATGTCCTGCCTGCAATGAAAAATAAACATTAGTAACACACAGGCCCCTAAAGTGTCCTGTCTCTATAAAAAAAAAACACAAACAGGCTCTTCAAATGTCCTGTCTCTAAAGTAAACAGACAGGTTCCTCAAATGTTCTGCTGTAAATAAAAAACAAACATTAGTAAATAAACAATTGCCTGCTAAAGCCAATATGTTCCTGGTTTGTCCTGAACAGGCTCCTTAATTGTCCTGAACAGGCGCCTCAATTATTCTGTACAATTATTTTCGGCCAATACCCGGCCACTCAGGCCAGGTACATGATAAGTTTCAAGTGAATGTCACAATGACATCAATGATTACTTTTCACCTAATATTTATGACATCTAAATTGAAATTCGGTCAATGACTGACCAACAATGAACGTTTAAATTTGATATCAGTTATAATCACTGCCCCGACTAAAACGTAAGGGTATATATTATTTAATTTAATCTTTCGGCTCTAATTAGTTTTTGTTGAAACTCCAAACGATACAATAAATAATCAAAATACATGATCAGTATGATCACGAACAATGAAATAGTTTCGTCTCCATTTTATTTCATTCATTAAAAATTACCAACTATGAACTATGCCGTAAAATATTCACATGCCACTTTTAAAATATTCAAGGCAAATACAGTAGAGACTGGTTTCTCTTAACACAAGAATAGGTTTCACGTCAATCACTTATTTCATTTTAACATACTTTTAGATGTGGGAAATTTTTTAGGTACACTTTTCTAAAAATACCCTTTGGTAATCAAAATATTCATGGACATACTGTATTAAATAAATATTCTAATGACCTTATCATTCATGAGATAGTTTAATAGAACAAATGATAATTATGAAGATGTTAATATTATCTTTCATCCTTAGTAAACAAGTTCTTGCTATATATTTATCCACAATAACTCCTAACCACCCCTCTTAATAAGAAATTTATAAAAAAACAATGCCTACAAAAGGCTTACCAACTTTAGCAACACTTGTGCTGCACCTGTGCGTTTGATTTTTCCATGAAAATACCAACTTGCTATAATTCGACCAATATTTATATTTTGCAGCGATAGCTTGAAGATCCATTAAAAATCATGACCTCTAAGTTGGTACACTAAATTTAGTAATTCAATAATATTATATTCTACAACTTTTACACAACGCCATCTAGTCCCAAACCAAGTAGAGCTTGTGGTAATGGGTATTAGACACCTGATAAACAATTTGACAGTGCTCTCTGAAGTCATTAAATAGAATTTACATTACATTTCTTGCATATTCTGCAGGACTAAAGCCCAAGTCAGACCATTGATTCTTGGCAATCGTGTCCTCAGATGCCTTTGCACGAATTGCAACCTCATTCGAATATTTATTACGCAGAAGGTACCTATTGAAAATTAACTTCGAAAGTCATATTCAAAACCAGTCCCATGTATTTGGTCTTATAAAGTTCAGAAGCTATAACAGTTATGGAATTTCAAACTCTAACCCCAAAAACAAGTAAGTATTCAAGTTGGGTAAAATTCATGAAACGTTTGTTTGACAGACATTTGCATCCGAATCATTGAAATGCTCTGAAACAGTGATATGCATCATTTGGAACATCGGCTCACAAGAAACAAACGGAACATTTGAAACATCGACTCCCAAGTCAAGTTGCGTCTCACTAAGTTTTATTTAACTTTGATTTGAGAACAATCCAAAGCAGATGTTTCCAGTTCAGGTCGCTAATTATATTAAGTACACTACTTACGTTTTAATTTGAATTTTATAAAGGCTGCTGGTCACCCGAAGTAAAGCGTTTTAGTAGTCCCAACGATGCCTTTAAAACATTACTGATGTTCAATCCCTCGGAACACCAAAACGCCTCGGAACAGTGAGTCAGCTCAGCAAAGAGCTACGCACGCCTACCGTGACATGACAGTGTTATGTCAGCGATTGTAGGTTAAGGCTAAGTTTTTATCTCAAAGACTCAAACTTTATCCGACTTGCAGTCACAACTTTTCACCAGTGTAGGTATATTTAAAAATAAAAAATAAATTTTGTGTGTCAATTCCCTTGAAAGTACACAGAACATGGTGTGTATCTTTAAACCAAGAGCAAATACAAATTTTAAACTAGTTCCCTAGTTGGACAAGAACTAAAATAATGGGATTCAGCTAATCCTTGGTACCCACATCACTTCAAAAAAAAAAAAAAAATAACATTTAATCAACAGCAAAGATGCATTAGGGTAATATTTGGACTCGACAGTTTCGACAGTTACCAACCATATTTTGATAAACATGTTTTTATTCTACCTTGCTTATTCAACTATCAGTACTATTTATTATTTGTTTCAATTAGAGCGAACACAGCGTTGATGCCTATAAGTACTATATGCAAGGCACGTATAATAGTAAACAAAATAGGTTCCTATTGAAACTTTCTACACATTCTTTAGTACACTCAGAGTATTAGTTTATTTAGATAGTGATTACATTGATTTCGTTGATTTCCTCTTGTGTAATTTCTCGAAAACTATTTCAACTATTTCAATATATTAAACTATGTATTTGGCAACTACTTGTGTTCAAATGGATAATATGTAATTTTATATTCTTCACATCTGTTACATGGCAAATCATATAGGCGATCACCTAAACAATGTTTTACACATTTCCAATTTGTACCAAAATAAGTTGATGTACATAACTTTATATATTAAAATTGTGTACAACCTGATATTGACATATTACTTAGGCCCTGCCCCACCACAACTAGTTGACTATATCGAATGATATACCACACATTAATTCCGTGGCTGGCGTGAATACATTGACATGTCGACATGCATGTTTTTTTTTTTATTGGCTCTATGGATTCTACGTGCTATGAATTTATAGGAAAAAAATTGACACGTCCATATGTATCTTAATTTTGAAGCAATCGACTGTGGTTGTATGTTGACATCTCTCATTTTGACGTGTTTTTGTTGATATGTCATTTTATCAATTTATGCACAGTGACCAAATTAATATTCTTTATTTGATAATTCAACTTAAACACATAATAGTTTTGCTTTCGTTCTCATTTTAAATTGACAAAGTGAGTTGTCAAGTTATGGACATCCTAAGGAAATGTTTTTAAATCTTGACATATTGAGATATCAAGTTACACCCAACACAAGTTTTGTATCCTAAATGTAATAAGTTATCACCACAAGACGGTTATCAAATACTTAGTACTATTGCTTAGTTGTCAACTTTTACACCTTTTTTAAAAATATTCAAGTTTTTCTCATAACTAAGTGATGCTTTTAGTTTTTGACAGTCACACGGACAAAGTCACGGGCATAGCTATTTTAATCTATACACTATTATAATAAAGAGGTAAAGTTCGTTTTTAATGTTTTTGTTTGTAGGAGGTAATCTCTGTGAATACTGGTCTGATTGCAATTTTTTTTCACCTAGAGAAAGCTGCTTTATTCCTGAGTGATAAGCTGTTATAATTTCGTATAGTCATAGGCTATATTTTATGTTCGCGGGCGAAGCCGCTAGCAGAAACTATTAATAAATAAAATAAACTTAAATGAATACAATATCAATCGCTAACTTAAACATAACTGTTTTTGGACAGATATTTTAAAAGAAAAAAGTTTTTTTACAAGGTTTTATTTAGTTTCACCTGTCCCGATGTTTGTATGTCTGTAACAAAATCTTGCAAATTTAATGCGATCCATTTCCCGGGTACTGATTGAGCTGAAGCTTTGCATGCATGTATAAATCAGATGACAATGCAAAATTAATATGACATGGAGCTTTTTTTTTCCGATGGGAAAAATCATCCTATGACAACCCCCGCTCTTGGGCGGAGCGGGAGATAGTGTCAGACTCTTAATGACTAAAAAACCCATCCCGTTCCTTCAAGCCTTCATACCGGGGCTCGAGCGCCCTTTCGGATAACCCTGGCCCCAGTAGGCTTTGACCCGGCTGGGCCCCTGCTGTTGCTGACAACTCCTTGAGGCGCGCGGAAACAGCGCGCGCCGTCGACGACTTGGGCTTGGTCCGGACAGTTACCGGACGGCCGGACAGCGAGCTACCCATTGCTTACTGTCCGCAAGCCCGCGCCTACGGTGGCCGGAAATCGGGATCAGTATCCCGGCGCCGGCGGCGGCGGCGATAACGCCGTTGCCTGATGCGTTCGGCCTCCTCCTTTGCGAGCATTACTGCTTCGCAGAAGTCGGCGACCGCCTGCCACTCCTCCTCGCTCCGGACCATGGCCTCAACCAAGGCCCGGCGCGAGAGTTTTCCGCCGCCGATCGCTCCCACGAGGGCACGGCGATGCTCCGCCCAAGCGGGGTACACCTCGACTGTGTGCTCCACCGTGTCCTCCGGGCATTCCGCACAATGGCGACACCCGGGCGTCACTTCCGCTTTAATTTGGAACAGGAACCTCCCGAACGAACCATGTCCGGTGAGGACCTGCGTCATGCGGAAGGTAAGGACGCCGTGAGGTCTTTCCAGCCACGCCTCAAAGAGGGGACTTACCGCCATGATCATTCCTCCGTTGGTCGTTGAACCTAGTGGACGTGTGTTCGCTTGTCAGTGCTTCGAAGTGTGTGATTGGCTAATTGTAGTTTAAATCAATTCCTTGTCGCACCTTGCTTGAACTTACCTGAGGGCCACTCCTACTGGGAGGCCCTAGAAAGAGACGTAAATAACATTGTCGTTGTCGTGCCTAAGTGAATTTGAAAAAGTGACTGTGATTCGCCGGACTCGAACCGCCGCCCAGGTGAGGAGTGACCGGACCGCTTACGTATTGAGCCACCGAGACTGTTAGTACCCGACTCAAATCAACGATCTGCTACGAGTGACCGTCACCGCTGCTACGCTCCCAGCGCGCGCTGCTACGAGGCGCCCCTGTTGCTACGAAAACGCTACGGGAACTTTATCGGCTACGCTCGAACGCTGCTTGTTGCTATATTGATCTAGATTGCGTAATACTTTTTTTTTTTACCGGTTTAACTGTGTACATTTTTTTTTGTTATTTTTTTATGTTAAATTTAAATCTGCCTTCAACTCGCTGATTTGGTTTTGTTGTTGACATGTCTAAGATACAACGCACACCACCTAATACCCCTAGTTCACCGGCGAGCAATATAATCCAGTCGCAAACTCGTCCGGAATCTGATATCGCCACGGCCCGCGACTTTGGCAACAAACATCGCAATAAGCGTGCGCGGCATGGTAAATCGCCAAAGGGCGCTATTGCTGATACGGATTCGCAAGAACCAGAAGAGTCTCAAGACGCACTTGAAAAGTGGAAGAAAGGGCAGGATGATCGAGTCACAGAACTTCTGGCGGACCAAAAAAAGTTTATTGCTCAGCTCTCTTCGGATATAAGGGATATTAAAACCCAAAACAGCAAGATTCAGGCATCTAACTCAGAAATCTGTAAATCAAATGCCGGTATCGTTCAGTCGATTGATTTCTTTAATAAAAAATTCGAAGATTTGAAGATGGAGGTGGAATTATTGAGGAAAGAGCGACGCGAACAGCAGAACTATATTGAATCTCTCGAACAGAAAATAGTAGATCTTCAGCACAAGTCGAGATCTTCTGCCATAGAATTGCGTAACTTCCCGCAAACAGGTGCTGAATCTAGCACCACTCTAATAAAAACGGTATGTGGGGCGGGCGCAGCAGTTGGTGTGCAAATAAATGAAACGGAGTTGCGTGATATCTATCGCCTTCCAAATAAATCTGCTACTTCAACTTCCCCGCGGCCAATTATTGCGGAATTCACTAGTGTGCAAACTAAGCAGACATTATTATCCGCCGTGCGCGCGTACAACAAAGGAAGAGGAAAAGATGACAAACTAAACACCACAGTCATGGGTTTGTCTGGTGAACGCCAACCAGTATACATATCTGATCATCTTCCTGCGAGCACCAAAAAGTTGTTCTACCTAGCCAGAGAGTACGCTAATAAATATTCCTTCAAGTTTTGCTGGATCTCAAATGGCAATATATTTCTGCGCAAAATAGAGGGAGACAAACAGATTCTTGTTCGCTCAGAAAAATGTCTTAGTCCACCGGTGAATCAAGATCCCATCGTTTGACTATCTTATAAAGCTCCTATTTTTTGTACTTTTTGGCTCGTATCTTTTCTTTGTCTATTTTTAATTAGATTTATAAAATTAATATTAACTCTTACTCCAACCAATACACTCTTAACCACATTCTCTCTGTACACCTTACATACAACAAAGCAACAACACACAAAATCTATTTTTACACAAACCCGCATACCCTACTACAAAATACTCTATTCCATCAATATACACGTGAATACAATATATATCTGTGGAACTGCTACATACCGTAAAAATCTAATAAATCAAACATTATTGTTCATAAATATTTTGGTCCATATCTCTGAAACACAGTGCGAAATACTTATCTCTTTGCTTTTGATTAAAACGACCTTTCAAGCATTTTTTATCCTGCATATCATAATAACTATCAATGGCTAATCTAAATAATATTAATAATGAAATAAACGCGCTTCATGTTTCTACATCACTCAAATGTCAACCTGAGAGCTGTGCACAGTTTATAAAAGACCCAACAAAAGGATTAATAATATTACATTTAAACATTCGAAGCATTTCTAAAAATTTCAATGAAGTTTCTGTGTTGATGCGATTATTGGGTTTCCAGTGTGATGTGCTTGTGCTCACTGAATGCTGGCTGAGCAAACTTTCACATCTCCCAACCTTGGATGGTTATACATCATACTCAACAAGAAGTACGTACAATCAAAACGACGGCTGTGCTTTATACGTCAAATCTTCTATTAAAGCTGAAGTTAAGGAACCATATTTTAATGACGCAAACTGTCTCATCTGTTGCATAGAAGATGTTACAATAGTGGCCATCTATCGCCCACCTTCTTTCACAAACATTAATAACTTCATAGACAGTCTCGATAACGTACTCAAATTAACCTCTCCCACAGTGGTTCTGATCGGCGACATAAACATCGATATTAAAAACGACAATACTGATAGTCACTCGGATGAGTATTTGACCTGTGCTGCCTCCAACGGACTTCTCCCAGCTCATCTGTTTCCGACACGTCTTGCAAATTGTTTGGATCACATTTTACTCAAAACAAATAAATCGGCCACGACTTTTGTTATTGAATCATCCATAACTGACCACGAACCGCTTCTATTATATCTAGACACCAAAAGGGCGAACTCGGATGGTAACCGTACTAAGTCAAAAATAGACTACGAATCTGCTATTGAGGACATCAAATCCCATGACTGGTCTCCTTTGTTGTCTATTTTCGATCCTAATGATGCTGCAGATACGTTAATAAGTCATCTGTCCTCCATTGTCATACAGAACTCAAACGAATTTTCAGTTCCAAAAAGAGAACGCAATTTGAAGCCCTGGATAACACCTGGGCTACTTCGCTGTATAAGGCACCGTGACCGCATGCATGCCAAACTCAAAAAGTCACAAAATAATGTAACCTTAAAAATCACCTACACTCGATATCGCAATTTTTGTAATTCACTCCTGAGAAAACTTAAACGCTTACATGAAAAAGAACAGTGCCACAATGCAAAAAATAATACTAAGGCTACCTGGAACGTGATTAAAAAAATTTCAGATCTTCAAACCCAGTGCTCTCTCTCTTCTGATCTGTTACATTTGTCAGATAGCCCTAAATCCTCGCTTAATCGCGTCAATAACTTCTTTGCTAATGTAGGCAGCAGCTTGGCGTCGAAATTTAAATCACCCTCAAATGAGACCAGAACTGTAGTAGTTTCAGAGTCGTGTAGCTCAATGGCACTCCTTGAGGTAACTGAAGACGATGTTGACTCAATTATTTTAGGCCTTCGGACAAGCTGCGCTACTGGCATAGATTGTATACCATCAAAATTAATTAAGGCTTCGAGATCTGTATTGATTCCAATTATTACACACGTCTGTAATCTATGCATTGGATCGGGTGTCTTCCCGACGGCGTTTAAAAAAGCAGTAGTTCACCCCATTCATAAGTCTGGGCGTAGAGACGATGTCAACAACTACCGTCCAATTTCGATTTTAACAGCCATGTCCAAGATCCTGGAACGTATACTGAACAAAAATCTAACCAGCTTTCTATGTGCAAATAATATTTTAGCCAAAAATCAATACGGTTTCAGAAATGGAGTAAGTGCCGAGGACGCGGTATTGGATCTGTCTAACCACGTAGCTAGGATGTTGGATGGAAAGCGCAAGTGCCTGGGTATTTTCCTGGATTTGTCTAAGGCTTTTGACACTGTTTCTGCCCCAGCCTTATTGAACAAAATGGAATATATCGGAATACGTGGTCTCCCATTGAAAATGTTCGCGGATTATCTCAGCAACCGTACGCAAAAGGTAAAAATCGGCCAACATGAAAGTGATGAGCTTCCAATCACATACGGCGTTCCGCAAGGTAGCATCCTAGGGCCTACTCTCTTTCTCATTTATATAAATGATCTCTGCAAACTATCTCATGACAATTGTAAGATCTATTCATACGCGGATGATACTGCCCTTGTCATAGATGGTAATGACTGGACCCAGGTATACCAAAACGCCGAGGCTGCGCTCTCCTCTGTGATGAAATGTTTGTCCGATAATATGCTTACCTTAAACGTTGAGAAATCGATATATGTTCCATTTGCCATTAGATCAAATCTTTGTCCTCCAAATTCCCTGACCATACAAGCTCACACATGTGGTTCCATTACACAGTGTTGCTGCCTCGTCCTTGCTAGATCCCCATGCGTACGGTACCTGGGAGTACTTATCGATCAGCATCTTAACTGGCACCCCCATATAGTTAAAGTCACGGCCCGAATACGTAAACTCATATATGTTTTCAAGAAGCTACGAAATTCTGCTGATTGTGAAACATTAAAACTAGTATATTTTGCCCTTTGCCGTTCCGTGCTAACTTATTGCCTTCCCGTTTGGGGTGGTGCCTCACAAATTGTATTTATGCGCCTTGAGAGAGCCCAGAGAGCCATCCTCAAAGTAATGCTCTCTCGTCCACGAAGGTATTCCACTGTACAGCTCTATTCCGACTGCAAGGTTCTCACTGTTAGGCAACTTTATGTGCTCCTGTGTACCCTTCGCAAGCACTCGGCGCGTCCCCTTGAGGAACCTACAGGTCGGCTTAAGCATAATGTTTTCCCTCCCGAACGCCATAGAACTGCCTTTGCCAAACGACAATACTATGTTATAAGCACTATAATGTACAATTTTTTAAACAAAATAATAAAAATTTATTCTTGCCTTAAACATCAATGCAAGACCTTACTTAGAGACTACCTTCAAGCACTAAATTATGAAAAGACAGAGGATCTTCTACTGGGTATCTCAAGGTATTGATGCTCTTATTTGTATTTGTCCATAGACTGGTATGCTTCAGCTATACCTACATTTACTCACTACAAACTCACACTTACTCACTCTCTACACTCACACTCTACACTTACACCTACTCACACTCACCATATAGTTTGTTATTTTTTATTGTTTGTGTTTCGTAAATTAGTTTCTGTATTTCTCTTGTATACACCTTTTATATCTGCTTAATGTTGAATTGAATTGTCCTCTTTTTAATATAATTATGGCTTTTTTGTAACGGAGAATCACTGACTCCTAAGTTACAGGCCTATACCTAGTTTAGGAGTCAGAGTAACTACCTACATTTTGTGACCTTTGTAGTACATAGACCTAAGATGTAATTGTTGTATTTTTAGTATGAAATAAATTATTATTATTATTATTATTATGGCGTGCCCAGCACTGGGTTGCAATAGTCGTTGACGCCATTTCACCATGAGATTTCGCCGGAGCTCTGTCCGCCATGCCGTGACCTGTCGCGGCAGCGGACTTTCACCCCGGCGTTGCATCTCCACGCGCATATCGTGCATGTGTGCAAGGACTGTTGCCTCCAGATCCCACGGTGGTAGGCCAGCCAGAAGGCTCGCCGCTTCGCGGGAGACCGTGCAGTATCCCCGCACCATCTTTATTGCCATGACCCTCTGGCAGGCGTTCAGCATGGCCGCCGGTTGCTTTTTCAGTGACGGCGCCCACACTGGCGCCCCGTAGAGGGCCATGGACCGAACGATCCCCGCGTAGAGCCTCCGGCAGGAGGCATCTGGACCCCCAAGGTTGGGCAGGAGCCGCTTGAGCGCAGCCCCAGCCCGGTTGAGTTTGGGAGCCAGACGTCGGAAATGCTCCACGAAATTCCACCGGCTGTCGAGGACGAGTCCCAGGTACTTCATCGTCGACCCGACACCGATGTGAATTCCTCCTACCGTTAGTTGGGAACTTAATGACGGCGCGTTCCGAGGGCGGCGACCGTGAAAACACATCGCCTCGGATTTGTGAAGCGCCACCTCGAGTCCCAACTCCTGGATCCTATCAACGACCATCGCAACCCCGCGTGTCGCTAGAGCGACCGCCGCCTGGTACGACTCTCCCTGCGCTAGAACCAGTGTGTCCTCTGCGTAGCAGACCACGCTGACCCCGTCAGGGAGGTCGCCTCGCAGCACGTAATCGTACCCGATGTTCCACAAGGACGGCCCTAGTACCGACCCCTGCGGAACACCGCACGACATCTCTCGACGTTTCCAGTCTCCCTGGTGACCGGGGTAGACAATGTACCTGTCCGACAGGTAAGCCTCGACCACTTGACAGAGGTATTCGGGCACCCGGTGGTACCGGAGTGCCCTCCGGATCGTACGCCAGGGCAGGGAATTGAAGGCGTTGGCAATGTCTAAGGACACTGCCACGACACACCTGCCCCGTGACACCGCATCCCCCGTCGTGAGGGCTCGCACGCGCATGATGGCGTCCACCGTAGATGAGATGGAGCTGATCTGATGCACTATTGGACATAGGCATCTCCCAAGTGTCACCATAACGACCGGCCTTGTGCGTCACATATCCACCGGAACGGGATGTGACTCCCACTAGGTCAACGGTACACCTTATAGGAGGCCTTCCAACTCTATGTCTTGTCTTCCGATATGTAGTCTCCACTCTAGCACCTTCCCTTCCCACCGATCATCTGTTCACTGCACTTAAGTTGCGCGATTTTTTAGGCTTTGTCGATAATCTTGGTTTTCCTGCAAATATCTTCATTTCTGATGCGATCACGTAAGGAAACTTCGAGCATAGGCCCTTTTCATTTCTGTTAGGGTGACTTTAAGCCTTCTGATGAGGCTCATTGTGAGCGACCACGTCTCAGAGCCATATGTCATCACTGGCAACACTCACTGGTCACAGACTTTCGTTTTGAGATACTGTGTATTCTCGTCCAACATATTTCGTATGTTGCAGTGTTAATATTTCGATTTCTTTGAATTTATTTCTGAGGGACTCGCGAGGACCCATTTTATAAATAGCCCTGATTGCTCTCTTTTGTAATATGAAAATTGAGTCTACATCAGCTGCAGATCCCCACAGTAAAATGCCATAAGATATAATACTGTGGAAATAGGTATAGTAAACTAACCTAGCTGTGGCGACATCTGTCAACTGCCTTATTTTTCTTACTGCATATGCCGCTGAGCTTAATGTACCTGAGAGAGTTCTAATATATTAATTTAAAAGCTGTCGGCAATATCTCTGCATGTACTGTCATCTGGATTATCTTCGTCCGGATTTGGACGAAAATAATCCAGATCCTGGGTCCCAATAAAATATTAATTACAGTGTTTTCATTTTTTAATTTTAACTCAAACTAAATGAATTTCCAATTATAATGAAAAAAATTGTGATTATTATACATTTTTTTAATTCTTTATGCCTTTTATTTTACTTACCTACGTCTTACTGACCTGAAACTGAAAAAATAATAAATTGAAATAGGGCAAACCGTCTATTTCAATATTTTTTTTTTCAGTTAGTGCATTAATGTTTAAGTACTTATTCAGCATGTAATGAAATGACCTCCTTGGAAATGACATTTCATTTTTTTAATTTTTAAGCTGTGGATACGGGGTGACGTATCATTCAATGACAGATGATGTTTAGATTATTTTGTGCATTTTATTGTTATAAAAACTTGTAGAGAGATAATTAAAGGGATATAATTGAGGAGGCGATATTAGTGAACTTTAATGTCGTTTCTTTGTTTTCAGGTGAGATAAAAGTGTAATTTTAGTTAAACGATAATTGTTATACTGTAAAAGCATGTGGAATAAAACAAATCTTTGTTTTCAGAGAAACAATTTGTGGTTTATTTCGAAAATCCTCAATAAAATCCATTATAAAACGACATTTTTGTTAACTAAAAGAAGATGGACCGGCTGCAATTTGAGTTTACGATGATAGCTTCAAATGATGGCAAATCAAATGTATTAGCCATAACCTCAATATCTACAGAAGAAGGAAAATGTTATGTTTTACCTGATGAGCTGAAGCCGGTGATTCATCATACATATATTGTCAAAATGAATACTTTCTCAAAAATAAAAAATAGTATAAAGAAAAGGTATCAAAGTAGAAAAATATGGATAAAATTGGATGAAGATCTTAAGAAAACATATAGAGATGAAGAAGGTAATATGCAATTTTTAGATCAATATTTAGAAGAAATAAGCACAAAACAACCAATAGACATAAACGACAATTTGCAACATATCTTGGAAAAATTAATAGAAACTACTACAAAGAAAGAAAATCAACATAACCTAAAACATATTTCAGAGAAATTTATTATTGAAAAATTCACAAGCAAGAACCCTAATGCAATGCAATGGATTGAGAATTTTGAAAAGGAGTGTGAGCGCTTTAATATATCAAAAGATGAAACAAAAATAGATATATTGAGATTATTTTTAGAAAAATCTTGTTTGGATTGGTATAGCTCGATGGCCATAAAACTAACAATAAAGGCTGAATGGAATGAATGGAAAGACAAATTTTTTGAAACTTTTAAAAACCGAGGATGGGACATAGTTACACATGCTCTCGCATTGAGATATAAAGAAGGACTACTAATTGATTACGCTATTAGAAAAGAAAGGCTTATGCTAGGTATAAACAAATCAATAGACTCCAAAACAATGATAGATCTTATTGCAACAGGTTTACCTGGGTTTATCTTAAATAGGTTAAACAGAGATGAACTCAATGACACTACTGATTTGTTCAATGACATAAGAAAATATGAAGGTATGATGTACAAGAAAAACTCAAGTACAATAAAGAGTTGTACATTCCTTTATAAAAATAAAACTAATGAGAAGAAGCCATGTAACACTTGTGAATCTTTGAACAAAGGAATTAGATATCATCCGGAAGAGTCATGTTGGTTCAAGAAAAATAAAAATGAATCTGAAAAAGTTTTTAAACCCAGAAATGTAAATAACAACTCCATCATTGAAGTAGATATAAATACTGAGAAAAAAAACGAGTAAGTACACCATTAATCAAAATCAAGCTCTTATTAGAAAATAAACTAGAAGTGAGCGGCATTTATGATTCGGGCTCACAGATCTCTTTAATAAATTCAAGACTGATTAAAATAAAAGAAAAAAAGGACAATGAGAATATAGCATATATGAAAACGGTTAATGGTGTGAAAAAAACAGATGGCTTGATAACAATAAAAATAAAAATATTTGATTTAGAAGAAGAGGTGGATGTATACATAGTAGAAAATGAATATTTTGATGATTTTATAATCGGATTGGATATGATAAAGAAATTCAAACTAACCCAAAACGAGGACTTGCGGATAGAACAAAAGATAAGAACAAATAAAATAGATGAAATGTCTAAAGATAACAGAAATGAAGAAAAGAATATAAAAACATTAGCAATAAATTTTAATGAACATATAGAAACAGAAGAGTTTGTAAGTATGACAGACCATTTAGATAATGAAAAGAAAATTGAGATCGAGAAAATAATAAAGGAATATAAAACAATTTTTGCAAAGGACAAGTATGATATAGGAACAGTTAGAGATTATGAAGCTCACATAGATTTACTAGTAAATAGATACTGTAGTAAAAGACCATACAGATGTACAATAGAAGATAAATTAGAAATTGAAAAGCAAATATCCATGTTACTAAAGAATAATTTAATAGAAGAATCCTACAGTCCTTTCGCTGCTCCAGTGACATTGGCATTTAAAAAGGGTGAAAATAGGAAATCCCGCTTGTGTATAGATTTCAGGGAACTAAATAAAATTGTTGTTCCACAAGCTCAACCTTTTCCGTTAATAGATGATTTGATTGTTAAAACTAGAAATTGTAAGTATTTTACTACACTGGATATAAATTCAGCATTCTGGGCGATACCATTACGGGTGGAAGATAGATATAAAACAGGATTTGTCACACAAGATGGCCACTTCCAGTGGACCTGCCTTCCCTTTGGCTTGAAAACATCACCAGCAATTTTCCAGAGAATTTTAAGCAATATTCTAAGAAAGCACAATCTCACAGGATACTCCGTAAACTATATTGATGATATTCTGATATACTCGAACACCTTTGAAGAACATATAAAACACATAAGAAATGTATTAGAGGCAATAATACAAGAAGGCTTTAGATTGAAGTTTACGAAATGTAACTTTGCTTCAGACTCAGTAAAGTACCTCGGCCATGTAATTCAGAACAATTCGGTAAGACCACTAAAAGACAATTTGATCTCGATAAGACATTTTCCAACTCCTAAGACACAAAAGAATATCAGACAATTTTTGGGAAAAATTAACTTCTACCATGAATACATACCAAGAAGTGCAATTATTTTAGACCCATTACATAATTTATTAAGAAAAAATGAAAAGTTTATGTGGTCAGAGAAGTGTGAAGAATCATTTAATCAAATAAAAAGATATTTATGTTCTCAACCAGTGTTGGAAATATTCGACAAAGACTTACCAATAAAAATATTAAATCGGGGCAATATTAAAACAGACTCAACTAGACGGTAAAGACAAACCGGTGGCATATTTTTCAAAAAAACTAAACGAATCTCAAAAACGAAAAAAGGCCATATATTTGGAATGTATTGCTATGAAAGAAGCAGTTAAATACTGGCAACACTGGCTAATTGGAAAACATTTCACTATTTACTCAGACCACAAACCTCTAGAGAACATGAATATAAAATGCAGGACAGATGAAGAATTGGGTGACCTCACATATTACCTATCTCAATATGACTTTACAGTAAAATATATACCTGGTAAAGAAAATATAGAAGCAGACTGTTTGAGCCGAAACCCTGTATTAGAATCAGAAGATAACAAGGAGGAACTATTAAAAATAGTTAATTTAATACAAATAAAAGATATAGTTGAAGACCAAGAAAAAAATGAAACAATAAAAGAAAAGAAACAAAATCTACTACATAAAAAAAAATCTATTATAAAAAAATAAAGAAACTTGAAAAGATTATACTCTCAGAAGAATTTAGTAAAAAAAATATAAAAAAGGTGCATGAAGATTTATGCCATATTGGAATCAGACAATTACAGAAAAAAATAAGTCCACTATATACAGCTAAAAACCTAACAAAAAATATCATAAATATTTGTAAAACATGCGAAATATGCATAAAAAATAAATCAAGATGTCAAGGAAAATTTGGGTTAATGTCACAACTGGGACCAGCAACAAAACCATTTGAGATAATGTCAATGGATACTATAGGTGGCTTTGGAGGATCTAGGTCAACAAAAAAATACTTACACCTTTTAGTAGACCACTACACAAGATATGCGTTTATTGTGACTTCAAAAACACAGAACGCAAGTGACTTTATAAAACTAACAAAGAAAGTACTCGAGACAGATGAGATTGGAATAATTCTGACAGACCAATATCCAGGCATCAATTCAAAAGAATTTAAACAGTATTTGCAGGAGAATAACATCAAACTAATATTTACAGCTGTGAATACGCCATTTTCGAATGGCTTGAACGAAAGATTAAACCAAACAATAGTAAATAAAATAAGATGTAAAATAAATGAGAAAAATAATAAGAGAACATGGACAACAGTAGCAAGAGAATGTGTACAAACAGACCATTCTGTTACAGGTTTTGCACCAAAATATTTACTGGATGGTACAAATGTCAGTATTTTACCAAATGAAATTAAAACAATAGAAAAGGAAGACAAGTGGATTGCTGATAGAAGATTAGCATTAGAGAATACAATAAAATCTCACAAGTACAACAAGAAAATATTTGATAGAAATAGGAAAATACAAGAGTTCGAGATAGGAGACAGTGTATATGTAGAAAATGGAAATAGACTGAACAGGAAAAAATTAGACGAATTAAAAATAGGCCCTTTCAAGATAATAGAGAAAATATCGAACTCCATTTATAAGATTGACACTGGCAACAGAAAAACAGAATCAACTTTATTCCACATAACAAAATTACAACCTGTTACGGCAGAAGATGAAGTAGAAGAAAACGAATAGGTATAAAGATAGCTTGCAGGTGCATTGTTTGTATTATATTATTTAGAATTTTCGTTCCTATGGGGGGGAGATCTAATGAAATGACCTCCTTGGAAATGACATTTCATTTTTTTAATTTTTAAGCTGTGGATACGGGGTGACGTATCATTCAATGACAGATGATGTTTAGATTATTTTGTGCATTTTATTGTTATAAAAACTTGTAGAGAGATAATTAAAGGGATATAATTGAGGAGGCGATATTAGTGAACTTTAATGTCGTTTCTTTGTTTTCAGGTGAGATAAAAGTGTAATTTTAGTTAAACGATAATTGTTATACTGTAAAAGCATATTGAATAAAACAAATCTTTGTTTTCAGAGAAACAATTTGTGGTTTATTTCGAAAATCCTCAATAAAATCCATTATTAACATATATTCATATTCGTAATCTCTTTGCTATTTGTCATTAAAATAACTTTTTTAACATACTAATTATATCCTCTTTCGTCCGAGTCGTCGTTGAGAACAGTCGCATTGCTTATTTTTAATGTAAATCAGTATTTATTTTTTATCCTGTTATTGTAAACTATGACATGTGTTATTATAACCATTAAATCGAAATTGGAACGGTTAAGCTAAAGAGTAAAAGCCCCCCGCGTAACGCGGAGTGCATGAGTGAGGAGCACAGTCGACATAATTGCTGTCTCCTTTTGGCCCTACGGCGACGTGACGTAGCTACTCGGTGCTAACCTAAGTACCTGCTACGCGGCTCGCGATATCGGCTACGAGCTACGAAGGCAATGAAGTGATTACCTGCAGCAATCTACCTGTGCTACGCGACGGACAGTTATCTTTACAAACAGTGAGTTTTTTAATACTATACAAAAATGAACCCGATTCGTTCTCCACCTCCGCAAGGACTGTCAGTCTCTGACTCCAATATAAACAAATCAGCTGTACCTTCTGCCTCGTCTAAGACAATGAGATCTAAATCTAAACGTTTTCGATTGGATGATAATGAATGCAGTAGTCTCGATTTGTTTAAAGATGAGATGAGGGATATGTTTGCTGAATGGGCAAAACAACAGGATGAGAAGCTACAAAAACTAGACAAAGGCCTTGCAGCGCTAGAGCGCCTTGATAGGGGACTTACTGAGATTAAACAAGATATAAAATCGTCAAATATCGACATAGAAAGATCCTTGGGAGATCTCTCAGCTCAAATAATAGATTTGGATAAAAAGATTGATGCTTTGGAAGGTGAACGGAACAATACAATTACTAAAATTACAGAACTTGAAGAGAGAAATGAAAGTCTAGATCGCTACATTAGAAAAACATGTATTGAGTTAAGAGGTGTCCCAAAAAAGAAAAGGGAAAAGAGGGAAAACTTACTTAACATGGTCACCAATTTGATGAAAACTACAGGAATCGATTGTTCTTCTATGGAAATAAAAGACGTATACAGACTTCCTTCAAAAGAGAGTTCGATGACATCTACAGTAGTTACAGAGTTCACTAGCACTTTTGTCAAGGATAAATTCCTCAAAGGCTCTAAACAATTTAATATGAACCATCCCAGCCGGCAAATAAACACAAGTAACCTTGGTCTGGAAGGACCGGAAATGGCTCTGTATGTCTCTGACCATCTAACTACTAAGGCCAAAAGACTTCATTTTCTTGCCCGTGACTTTGCAAGAGCTGAAAATTTTCAATACTGTTGGATCGCAAATGGGCGGGTTTTCCTACGCAAGAAAGAAGGCGACAAGTATGAAATTATCAAAAATGAAAATACATTTCAACAGCTTCGAGAAATTTATAAAGCTTAAAACACTTTTTGGACCTCAACGGACAAAACATAATATAACACCTTTCACACAATATCCACCAATATTATATCTCAATCAATATATATACATTACCAAACACCTACACTACACACATCACCCCAAAACTAACAAAATACCAAACATATTAATGTGTCTATTATATATTATATTAGAATACGTTTTAAATCGGCCCTTACTCCACCCTCTTCACGACTATGGCTAACCAACATAATTTGATTCAAGACATTGATGAGACGGATATCTTTATAAGTACGAAAACAAGTAACCCACAAGATTGCCTGCACGAATTAGGAGATGTTGCAACACAACTAACAATAATCAGTCAAAATATTCGTAGCATTTTAAAAAATTTCGACAATTTTTCAGTTTTCCTGACTGCCCTAAATTTTCTTCCAGACATCATAATCCTGACTGAATGTCGCCTGAACGATTCAACACCTTCACTGCATCTTAATAATTATAACTGTTATTATTCCAAGAAGTATCTAAACCAAAATGATGGCATTGCTGTTTTTTACAAAAATAATATTGAATTGGTAATAGAAGAACCTCTTTTTATGGACGCAAACTGCTTAATTATTCGAGTAACTAATGAACTCACGATTTGTGCTATCTACCGGTCTCCATCTTTTCATAATATCCTCAATTTTTGTACCTCACTAGAGAAAATTATGCAAGTATGTAATACTCCAAACTGTGCTATCCTGGGAGATATTAATATCGACATCTTACCAAACTCCAAAGACAAACGTGCCACTGACTATCTTGACTTGACTGGTCATTACGGTTTCTACCCGGGACATCAATACCCCACACATGACAAGACATGTCTAGACCACGTCATGTTAAAAACTAAAAAACCTGTAAAAGTAATAGTCTATGCTTCGGGTATAACTGATCATGACACGGTCATCATGGGTATTTCCAAGGTTTCACCATGCTCGGTACGTGACACAAGACATAAAATTAAAATTGATTACCCTAATTTGATAAAGGCTATTGAAGATATAAATTGGGATTGCATTTATAATCACACTAACGTAAATGAGGCTTTAACAGATTTTACAAATAAATTAAATAAAACAACAGAAAAATTTAAAACTGAAGAAAATATTCCAAATTCTAAAACTATTAAAAAACCTTGGATGTCTGAAGGATTAATGAAATGTGTTCGTAAAAGAGATCGCCTTCATATCGAGGCTAGTAAAAAGGATAACAAAAGTAACCCAGTAATACAGCAGCGCTATAAAATGTATAGAAATCACTGTAACAATTTAATTCAAAATCTTAAAAATGCTCACGATAGAAACACTATAGAAATTGCTCATGGGAACAGTAAAAAGACATGGACAGCTATTAAAAAGATATGTAACTTTACAATCTCAAACTCAAATAGCTCCGAACTTTTGCAAGCTTGTCTTGATCCTAAAGAGTCCCTTGACAAGGCAAATCACTTTTTTACTACTGTGGGTGAACGGCTCGCTGAAAAATCACTCTCCCTTCTTAACAAAACTGAATTCGATTTGGCCAGCATTTCCAATAATCTTTATAAAGCATCAACTCCAAGTAACTCTTTTTTTGCTAATCCGACTGATAGTTACGAAGTCATTAAGATAGTCTCAAACCTAAAAGAATCCTCGGCTCCTGGCTGGGATGGTGTTACGAATAGGATCCTTAAATTAAACAAAGTTCCTCTGGCTTCACCAATAGCGTTTATATGTAACCTAAGCATTACAACTGGAACTGTTCCTACAGCAATGAAAAAGGCTAATGTTAGCCCAATCTTCAAATCCGGAGACAAAACAATAGCATCGAATTATCGGCCAATTTCCCTACTCACATCCTTATCAAAAATTCTCGAAAAAATTATGAACACCAGGTTACTGAACTTTCTAGAGAAGAATGCTATACTATCCATCAATCAATATGGCTTTCGCAAAAACAGGTCTACGGAGGATGCAGTGACGCATTTAGTGGATTACGTAGTTTCCAAACTAGATGATGGTTATAAGTGTACTGGCGTTTTCCTGGACCTGGCGAATGCTTTTGATACTGTTTCTAGAAGTATTCTTTTAAAAAAACTAGAGAGTATTGGTATACGTGGCACAGCTCTTGATTGGTTCCAATCATATCTAACTGACCGTGTGCAGAGACTGGTTATAGATAATAATTATAGTGCTTATGCTAGTCTCAATTATGGCGTACCACAAGGTAGCGTTCTTGGCCCCACTCTCTTTATTGTTTATATCAACAGTCTTTGTTCCCTCCCAGTGCAAAATGCTAAAATATTTACGTACGCCGACGACACCGCTATTATATTTTATGGCAGGTCCTGGGAGTCTGTTCATGAAGCGGCAGAGTCAGGAGTAAATCAGGTGGCTACATGGTTAACCTATAACTTGCTGACACTTAATGTTGAGAAAACTAAAGTGGTCAACTTTAATGTTAGCAAAAAAAGCCCCTGTCCAACCAATCTAGCCGTTACATTACACACCTGTAATAACCGTGGAGAATCTGCTTGCTCATGTCCAGTCTTTGAACAGGTACCTCACATGAAGTATCTTGGTATATACATAGACCATAATGCATTATTACTTGGACTAAGCAAATCCAGCATGTAAATGGGCGTATAAGAAAACTGCTGTATATATTTAAAAGGTTGGGACAAATTGCAAATGAAAAAATACTAAGAATGGTTTACTACACATTATGTGAGCCTATTCTAAACTACTGCATTACAACTTGGGGAGTTGCTCACAAGAGCCATTTGATAAAAGTAGAACGCTCGCAACGGGCCATCCTAAAAGTAGCTTATAGGAAACCTATGAGATTTCCCACCAATCTTATATATTCAGAACGCAATGTCCTGCGTGTTAGGCAACTATATATTTTGGCTGTGGCAATTAAGTTCCATAGAAACGCTCACAACACAATCCAAAGTAGTTGCCGTTCTCGCAGGAAAGCGATTTGGCAGAAACCAAGAACCAGACTCGAATTCGGCAAAAGACGCTTTCAATTTATGGGTCCATTTATTTACTCCAAACTAAAATATGAACTAAACATCCTACAAATGACAAAGCATAAATGTAAGACTCATATAATAAAATTTCTCAAAAATCTGAACTATGACACTACAGAATCTTTTTTTAAAAATCCGTATAAATAATAAACCACACACGTATCTATTATTACTATTATTACCTATATCATTATTTATTTCTGTTTACGAACACCTACTCATGTACATCACAAACATAGACACACGTACCCATGCCTGTGTACTTACCATCCCTTTACACACTTACCCTCACACATAAACTCGCACTCGCAGATACCCCCATACATACCATCACTCCTTAACTAACATATATACACACACATTATACACTCACAAACTAACTCACACGAACTCACCATATATACCACTCACACTTTTTTTTTTTTTTTTTGTTGTTTTGCTTCCCTTTTTTTACTTTTTACTTTACTCCTTATTGTTTCGATTATTGTATGTATGTTATGACGAAAGAGACTACCCTCCACGACACAGGGAATCCTAGTGTGGAGGATTACATCATGTTATGTTCTTTTCTGGACAATAAAAGGATTATTATTATTATTATTATACCTCTAGTACCACTCACAGGTGAATAAGTTGATAACTGTGGTGAATAAATTGACAACTCGGTGAATAAGTTGATAACTCGCTGGTGTCCGATTTGATATGTCTATTATTGGCTAAACTATAAGGAATTTCGTTAATTTACTACCATCATTCGAAAGGTGGCTTAAAATAACCCTATGTACACATAAAACACTCACGTTAAAGTAATTCCTCGATTTACCAGGAGAAGTCAAAACACTGAAATGGCCGTCCTGACAAATTGCTATTTTAGACTTGTCAACTTATTCACGCCAGCCACGGAATTATTCGCTGGGTCAGCTGGCTCACTATGTTTACTCAGTACCTACCTACTTCTTCCAATGCTCTTTTTAATTAAAAGCCGTTTCGCGGAAACAAGATAAATGTTCATCTATTAACATTTTCACATCTAGAATTTTGCCAGCAAAGCGATTTATACTCTGGTGATGAAATAAAATGTTATTATTAGGCTTACTACATACTACTGATTCGCCATTTAACCTGGTTTCAGTTAAATTGACAATGATAGTAGACATGTAAAATCACTTTAAACAGTAAAGCCATACACAAATCCAGTTCCTGCATATGCGAAATGTAAAGAATCAACGTACTAAATTACATAACTATCATGTAAAATCACAAAGTTATAAGCTTGTTATGGTTCCTGGTTGTCTGCTAGAACTACATGGTCACCGGACCATCCGGGTGACTAAGGGGCCGTTTTGCTCCCGCACCCAGCTGTGTGCTGATAGGCTAACGCCCACTATGACCTGCCGTGACCTGTGTTGTACTTAGGGTCGGTGGTGTCCAACTTGTGAACTTATAAAATATTTTTAGGAAGAAATAACAATGTAAAACATGTTGGAATCGATTCCGTTACTAACTCTGAACTATTTTATCATGCAACGCTAAGACAACCTCCAGGATACCCCTTTTGCGACCAAAAGCTCCCAAGCGCCATGAATGTAATGGTCAACACAGCGTAATTTGTTTATCTATTTATTTATTATAATGATCAAGGTGTACACTGTACAGTATACATCACACCCAAATCGACTGAAGCCAGTGTTCGGCACGCCCAATCTAGCGAGTAGCACTTACATAAAATACAATATGCTAGCACCGATTTACTGGCGCAGTGGCTCGGTATGAACCAAATAGTAATTTACAAGGGATGCGAAAAATGGACAATCAGATAATCTACTCAAAATACATGAAACTTACTGTTACTTACTCATTATTTATTATAAAATAATAATAATGATCTCTGCCGTTGAAAGTACTCTGTGGTTGAAATGCAAATCTAAACATTTTGGCACAACGTATGATTTTCTAGTAATGGAAAAATAATATAAGTTATAGTGAGATACACACAGAAAATCTAATAACGCAAATGGCTATAGTATAGCGAGAATAAGCCGAGCGAGCGCAGCACTATGAAATCACGGTTATTGAATGAGGAAAGATCGTCGCACGCTCACTTTAAAATTATATACATATATTAAGGTTTTAGAAGTTAATCTCTGAAAGCACTACTCCGATTGCCCCCTTTTTTATTGTTTTCACAGAAACCCGCTTCAATCCTGAGCAATACAGGCCACATCTTATGCACGCGGGCGAAACCACGGGCAAAAGCTAGCAGACAATAAATGTCGGACTATCTGTCAAAAGGCAATCCATATAATATTAATTTACCCAATTTTAATTTCAGTTAGTGTCAAAAACATAGACTGTTCCTTTTAGTTGCATTTAGCTTATTTCCAAATAAAAGTATCACTGGTCTGCTCATTAACTCAATAAGTAAACTCGGAATGCAGGTTCTAGGTAACAACGACTCCTAATTTGATAGATTTGTCTGCTACGGTTACTCAACAATGACCCAAAACCTGTCCATAATCCACCTGAACACAGCTCGAGTTGTCCTCTAACAACTCCAGGGTACAGCCCTGGCTAGGCACGTGTGATGTGGCAATACCTCAAGAGTGTAGCCCTGGCAAGGCACGTGTGGTGTGGCAGTACCTCCAAGGTGTAGCCCTGGCAAGGCACGTGTGGTGTGGTGGTACCTCCAGAGTGTAGCTCTGGCGAGGCACGTGTGGTGTGGCAGTAAAGTCGGTGCCCTAAGTGGGCTAACCCACCAATTTGATAAGCTATTTAAATCACTATTTCGCTACCCTTAAAGATGAAAATTCTTTGTGCAGCATTTCTATAAATCTTGCTATCCTAGTGTGAGGGTAGATTGATAAAAGAAAATGGCACGTCAGTGACAAAAGTTAACTTAGCTAATTCCGTGAATCTTATCAACTGCTTGTAAATTTGGTCCATAATGTTAGCGATTCTTATGATAACGTTTCATACACTGTGATTATTTTCTGTATTAGCAACATTAAATGTATTTTTTTTGCCCTGACAACTGCAACGGACTGCGACTTGACAGTGCGGCTCTTTTGACAGTTACAAGAGATTATAAAAGGCCACGCCGCACTGTCATGTCCCTCTTTACGTTTGAGTTTTCGGAGCAAGCAACATCTCAGTAAGTGCTAGTTTATAATTTATTTATTCCTACTGTTATTGTGTAATGTGTATGTGCTGGCAAGGCAAAAGTAGATTTATAGGGTGTGGTACCCGTTTTGGTCGTTTTATTTAAATAACCTGATAACAAACCCCGTAGGTACACTAAATAACTTTCTTAGTCAATCTTTCTCTAAAGATAACACATATAGATAACAATTCAGAAGTTGGATAAACGAGTCGTTTATTTAAATGCATTCGTTTATCCCGCCCACAAGTGATTTTTTTCCCTAACTTTGCATCTTCTACTTTTGCTTTGAAAGTACCTACGTAACTTATGTGCACAATTTTTTGGGATAAACTATACTATTTTATCTAAGCGGGCAAAGTGATGTGTAGTTTGAAATTGTGTGCTCAGCTTATTCAATATGAGTTTCTTCTGACACTTTGGTGGTACTACGACACTACGAGTATCTTGCCAGGATTACACACTGGAGGTACTACCACACCACACGTACCTTGCCAGGGCTACACCCTGGAGGTACTACCACACCACACGTACCTTGCCAGGGCTACACCCTGGAGGCACCACCACATCACACGTGCCTTGCCAGGGTTACACCCTGTAGGTACTGCCACACCACACGTGCCTCGCCAGGGCTACACTCTGGAGGTACCACCACACCACACGTGCCTTGCCAGAGCTACACCCTGGAGGTACAACCACACCACACGTGCCTTGCCAGGGCTACACTTTGGAGGTATTGCCACATCACACGTGCCTGGCCAGGGCTGTACCCTGGAGTTGTTAGAGGACAACTCGAGCTGTGTTCAGGTGGATTATAGACAGGTTTTGGGTCATTTTGAGTAACCGTAGCAAACAAATCTATCAAATTAGGAGTCGTTGTTACCCAGAACCTGCATTCTGAGTTAACTTATTGAGTTAATGATAATAATAATAATAAAAGTTTATTGACATAAAAGTTTTACACAAAAATGAATCCCCTGGTCCATAAACTAGTGTAAACTGTATCATAGGGACCAGTGTCTTCGCCAATTTTCATAAATACAGTATTATGTCAGAAATACTTAAAAATTATGATTAAATAGCAAAATAAATACTTAGGTCTAGATTTAAAATTAAGCATTTTGTGGAGTATATGTATGTCTGTGTGTGTGATTATGTGTTTTGAATTGTGTGTAAGCAAAGTTATAAAAAAAGTATATATATAATTATTTATTTGCCTGAAATTAAGTTTTCAATTTCATCATAATTATACTGTTGTAGCCAGAGAATCAATTTGGTTTTAAGTTTGCGGACAGTATTTGTTTTACAGTCTTTATTTGTTTTCAAGAATATATTATAGATTTTAGGGGCTAGCACATCAATATGTCGTCTTGCAAAGGCGGTCCTAGCTCGCGGTATAGGACAACGATTGATCCGTTTCGTTGTAATTGGTAGAGTAGGTATGATGTTTCTGTGGTATCTTATCAACATCTCAAGCACAAAGAGTTTTCTAACCGATAGGACCTTTGCCCTTTCATAGACATTCACTGTTGGGTGTCTAAAAGGCAAGCGCATAATCACCTTTAGTACTGCTCGTTGCGCCCTTTCTACTATAATCAGATGATTTTTATATGTATCTCCCCATGCGCAGATGCAATACCTGACTAGGCACTCGCACAAAGCTCGGTAGGTTTGGATTAGAAGGTTAAAAGTTGCCACGCTCCGTAAGTTCTTAAATATATAGATCATTCTTCTAATCCTGCCAGCCTGCATAGTTGTGTGAGTGCTCCAGTCAAGACTCTCATCTATTACTATACCTAGATATTTAATAGATGGGATTCGCAAAAGTAAGTCACATGTGCAGTTAGAACGATCAACAGTACGGTTGCATGGATACATATGAATTTTTATAGAGAAAGTTGGAACCGGATTTGTCAGATAAGACTTGCTGAAACAAATATATTTAGTTTTTGAGGTATTGAGTGAAAGGAGACTATCTTCCAGCCATTTTGTTGTTTTAGCTAAACCGTCCTCAGCCTCCTGTCGAACTATGTCCCAGGTTTTTCCATGAAAAACCAAAACAGTATCATCCGCGAACATAAGGAGTTCCACATTGGGCAGATTTATGTCGAACAGGTCATTAATATAAATTAGAAATAAAGTGGGCCCAAGAGTACTGCCTTGTGGAACTCCAAATGTACAGTGGCCACTATTACTCTCATAATCATCCACACGAATTATCTGGGTTCTACCCGACAGATAGTCACTAAACCAATCCAGTACCATTCCTCGTATACCCATATTTTCAAGCCTAACCAGCAGTATTTTTGTGGAAACAGTATCGAAGGCCTTTTGGAGATCCAAAAAGACTCCAACACACCTTTCGCCCTTATCAATGTGTGCTGTTAGCCTTGTCGTCAACTTGAGAACAGCGTCTTCAGTGGATTTTCCTTCCCTAAAACCGAACTGATTTTCATTAAGTAGCTTATTTTGCTCCAAATAGGACACCAGTCTCTTATTTACGACTTTTTCTACTAATTTAGACAAGGTTGACAGTAGGGAAATAGGTCTATAATTGGTAGGATTGTCTTTAGCACCCGATTTATATATAGGACAAACAATGGCTCGTTTGAAAATAGCAGGAAAAGTACCTGATTCAAGACTTAAATTACACAGATAAGAAAGTGGACAAGCCAGAGACGCGAAATTTTGTTTAAAGATATCTGTGGTAATCTTGTCCCAACCAGGAGTACAGTGTGATCTCATACCTAGCACGAATTTGGTTACTTCTTGAGGATCTGTTGGAACAAAGGTCATTGAGTCCACTGGCGACTTATTGGTTCTTGCCATCGATGCCAGATCCCGTTCTGATATTTTAAATTTACCGAGTAAGCTGTTTGCTAAGGTACCTTCAACCGTGGTAAAGTAGGTATTAACTGAATTGAGGGAATCTACAGGTGTGCTTTTAATATTTAGAAGCTCATGCAGTTTCTCTTTTTTTGTGTTCATGTTACATACTTCCTTCACTATTTTCCAAGTTTCCCTAATATCTCCATTTTCCGCTAATTTTTCCTGGTAGTACTGGCTTTTTAGGTTTTTGACTAATTTATTGCATGCATTTCTGTAAGTTAAATATCTCTGTTTAATACGGTTGTCACTCGGTGTTTTTTTGTATTGAGCATGTAATCTATCTCTTTTCCTAATTGATTTTATAACTCCTTTCGATATCCAAGGTTTTAAAGGTTTGTATTTTTTTTTTCATTAATCTAATTTGTGTATTTTTACTAATAGTTTTCAGTAGTGTATTTGTTACAATTTCGGCAGCCATGTTCGCATCACTAGTACTAGATAAATTATCCCATGTTTCTTTAATCAAGTCATTCTTTATTTCCTCATAGTTAATCATTATTTTGCTATAGTTCATAGCACTTTTATTAACTGACGCATTGCTAATATAGAGTAAGATAGGGGAGTGATCAGTCAGCTGTTGCTCAAACACAACTGTTTGCCATGTATTGGAAGTTTTTACCATGAAGTGGTCTAAACAATTGTTAAGCCTAGTTGGTTTGGTTATACCTAGTCTCAACCCGTACATAGCCATTAGATTAAGGTAGTTCTGGACCTGTCCACTAGCCTCATCGAGAGTATTTATATTGATGTCACCAGTAAAAATAATGTTATTAGAATGTATATTGCCTAGTACCTGATCGAGTGAATTTATGTAGTTTGTGATATTTTTGAAACAAGGTGGGCGGTACGAGCACAGCACAGTGTATTCAGTTGAAATATTAATGAGTAGACAGTTGCCCTCAGAAAAAGCAGGCTCACATGATGTAGCCCCCATTTCCTCTCGAACATAAACAACTATGCCGTCATTTTGGTTTATTGAATTTTTCGTCCAAAACATGTTATAATTGTCAATATTTGGGGGTGGGTTGTTTTCAGAAGTCCAGCACTCGGTGAGAACGAACATATCTACCGAAAATTGCAGTGCTGAAACAAACGCTAGAAATAAATCAAAATTACAGTGAATGCTTCTGATATTTAAAGTTAAAATAGACAGAGATGTTTTGTTATGATCTTTGTAATTAATCATTTGCGAACAAAGTTTGGTGTCGCTAAGAAGAATACTCAGCCTCATTAACATCTATCTCAGTTGTTATTGTGTTATTAAAGAGATCGAATTGTAATTGAAATAGGATACAAAATAAGATTTACGATTTCGGTTCAGATTGTAACCAACTGGTGTTAAACCTGAAAAGACAAGGTTAATCTTTGAGCAAATATGATCGGATAAACAGAACTTAGCGATGGCACCCGCCACCATTAACATCTGTACAGACAAATACTTAAAAATATTTTTAGACCGTGTACTTTGATCTTTTGGCAATATTTTTGTTTGATACATAGGTAATTTATAATATATAACTTTTGAATATATTTTGTAAGTGTGTATGTAGATTTTTGTTTGTGTAATTGTGCAGTTTTTTATTAAATGATGAACATATAAGCTTATTAAAATATGTAGAAATTGGTAGTTGGATTCATATGATAATTTTAAAACATTAAATAAAATTGAGCTAAACAACAAAATGGACGAAAATAGTCACATTGTATGATTTTGATTCTCAGAGCGACAGAGACATTTTTCAGAACTAACTAGAATTTGCTTGTCACCTTCAACCCTGCGGAGAAATATGTTTCCGTTGGAGATCCAGCAAAATTTATAAGCATGTTTGTTAGCAAACTCTCTGGCAAGGTAGAATAGCTTTTTGGTACTTGGCGGCAGGTGTTCAGTGATATAAATTGGGCGGCGATCACCCGGCATACCCACAACTGAGGTGTTTAATTTGTCGTCTTTTCCTCGTCCTTTGTTATATAAGCGTACTGCCGAGATGATTGACTGCTTAGTTTGTACAGTGGAGAACTCCGCAACTATGGGACGCGGAGCAGTTAAGGTATTGGCTTTCCCCGGCAGTCGATAAATATCTCGCAGATCCGATTCAGCTATGTGTATCCCAACGACTGAGCCAATCTTACACACTGTTTTTATTAAAGTGGTGCTCGATTCTGTAGCTTCTTGCGGAATGTTACGCAATTCAATTCCAGAAGATCTTGATTTATGCTGGAGATCAATTATCTTCTGTTCCAGATTTTCAATATATATCTGTTGGTCACGTCGCTCTTTTCTCAAGGTTTCAACTTCCATTTTCATATCTTCGAATTGTTTATTAAAAAAATCTAGTGATTGAACGATTCCAGCGTTTGTTTTGCAGATTTCAGCATTAGAGGCCTGTATCAGATTATTTTGTTTCTTGATATCTCCAATATCCGACGATAACTTAGCTATTAGGTTAGTTTGGTCCGCTAGCTGTTTAGTAATGCTACTATCTTGTTCCTTCTTCCATTTCGCTAGTTGGCGCTCTAATCCAAGCGGGCTCTCCGAATCCGACGCTTCTTGCGGCGAAACTTCATTGCGCGCGCGCTTGGACCTATTAGTGTTCACATAACCGCGTTCGGAAACGACCGTAGATATATCAGTTTCCGATCGTGTTTCCGCGACACTCATATTGCTAAACTGTGATTTAGGCGTGTTTGGTGGCGTGCGCTGTACCCCTGCCATATTAACACTAAGCAAGTAAGCAAATGTAAGCGAGTAGCAGTACACAAACAAGTTGTGTTATGTAATCACAAACCAGTATTTCGCTAAGCCAACAACAAACAACAAGCCACCGCGTCACCGCGTAGCCGATGCAGTCCTCGTAGTCGATCCGCAACACAAACTATGTCGTAGCACTCGTAGCAGCGCACGATGACGCCGTAGCAGCGGTGATGTCACTTTCTCGTAGCACTCTGTTATTTCGCAAGATGAAGTTACTATCTCGATGGCGCGGTGCGTAAGCGTCCGGGTCACTCCTTTGGGTGGGTGAGGGTTCAAGTCCGGCAAATCACAATCACTTTTTCAAAGTCACTTTGAATTGGCAACAACACTAATATTGATATCCCTTTCTAAGACCACCCAGTGGGAGGAGATCTTAGGTAAGATCAAGCAAGGTGTGACAAGGATTCGAATTTAACTATAACCGACCAATCAGAAAATTTTGAGCACAGACACACGGCACACGTCCACAATGCTTAACGATCGGCGGCGAAATGAATGAGCAGACCAGTGATACTTTTATTTGGAAATAATCTAAATGCAACTAAAAGGAACAGTCTATGTTATTGACAGTAACTGAAATTAAAATTGGGTAAATTAATATTATATGGATTGCTTTTTGACAGATAGTCCGACATTTATTGCCTGCTAGCTTTTGCCCGCGCCTTTGCCCGCGTACGTGTAGCCTGTATCACTCAGGATTGAAGCGGGTTTCTGTGAAAACAATAAAAAAGGGGGCAATCGGAGTAGTGCTTTCAGAGATTAACTTCTAAAACTTTAATATATGTATGTTAACTATATGTGTTATCTTTAGAGAAAGATAGACTAAGAAAGTTATTTAGCGTACCTACGGGGTTTGTTATCAGGTTATTTAAATAAAACGACCAAAACGGGTACCACACCCTTTATACTTTTGCCTTGCCAGCATATACACATTTATACAATAACAGTAGGAATAAATAAATTATATACTAGTACTTACTGAGATGTTGCTTGCTCCGAAAACTAACACGAAAAGAGGGACATGACAGCGCGCCGTTCCTTTTTATAAACTCTTGTAACTGTCAAAAGCACCGCGCTGTCAAGTCGCAGTCCGTTCGAGTTGTCAGTGCAAAAAATACATTTAATGTTGCTAATACAGAAAATAATCATAGTGTATGAACATTATCATAAGAATCGCTAACATGTATATAATTTTAAAGTGAGCGTGCGACGATCTTTCCTCATTCAATAACCGTGATTTCATAGTGCTGCGCTCGCTCAGCTTATTCTCGCTCTACTATAACCATTTGCGTTATTAGATTTTCTATGTGTATCTCACTAGAATTGTGCCAAAATGTTTAGATTTGCATTTCAACCACAGAGTACTTTCAACGGCAGAGATCATTATTATTATTTTATAATAAATAATGAGTTAGTAACAGTAAGTTTCATGTATTTTGAGTAGATTATCTGATTGTCAATTTTTTTACATCCTTTGTAAGTTATTATTTGGTTCATACCGAGCTACTGCGCCAGTAAATCGGTGCTAGCATATTATATTTTATGTAAGTGCTACGCGCTAGATTGGGTGTGCCGAGCACTAGCTTCAGTCGATTCGGGTGTGATGTAGGCTGTACAGTGTACACCTTGATCATTATAATAAATAAATAAATAAATCACGCTGTGTTGAGCGAAGCGCGTATAGAAGCCATTACATTCATGGCGCTTGGGGACTTTTGGTCGCGAAAGGGGCGTTATAATATGTATTAGTTTATTAATTTATAAGATTATTTTATGTATTTTTTCTATGGGCCTTCGATGCCTGAAAATAAATGGTTATTATTATTATTATTATTAAAACGGCCCCTTAGTCGCCCGGATTGTCCGGTGACCATGTAGTTCTAGCAGACAACCAGGAAACATAACAAATTTATAACTTTGTGATGTTAGATGATAGTTATGAAATTTAGTACATTGATTCTTTACATTTCGCATATGCAGGAACTGGTGTTGTGTATGGCTTTACTGTTTAAAGTGATTTTACATGCCTACTATCATTGTCAATTTAACTGAAACCGGGTTAAATGGCGAATCAGTAGTATATAGTAAGCCTAATAATAACATTTTATTTCATCACCAGAGTATAAATCGCTTTGCTGGCAAAATTCTAGATGTGAAAATGTTAATAGATAAATATTTATCTTATGTTTCCGCGAAACACCTTTTAATTCATTGAACCCCAAGCGAGTGCCGGCATTCGCGCGCCTATTTTCTTTCTGTTGTAACTGTAATTTTCACGATTGAAAGGTTAATTAAAAGGAGCATTGGAAGAAGTAGGTAGGTACTGATTAAACTTAGCGAGCCAGCTGACCCGGCGAACTCGTCCCGCCTGGCAGTTAATGTGTGGTATACCATTCGATATAGTCAACTAGTTGTTGTGGGGCAGGGCCTAAGTAATATATCAATATCAGGTTGTGCACAATTTTAATATAAATAGTTGTCTACATCAACTTGTTTTCGTACAAAATGGAAATGTGTAAAACATTGTTTAGGTGATGACCTATATGATTTGCCATGGGTAACAAGTGTGAAGAATATAAAATTACATATTACCCACAAGTAGTTGCCAAATACATAGTTTAATATATTGAAATAGTTTTCGAGAAATTACACAAGAGGAAATCAACGAATTATAAAATGTACTAGTGATTATGCTCGGGGTGTTAGTTTATTTGGACAGTGGTCCAAATAAACTAATACTCTGAGTATACTAAAGAATGTGTAAAAAGTTTCAGTAGGTACCTATTTTGTTTACTTATTATAGGTGCCTTGCGTATGGTACTTATAGGCATCAACGCTTTGTTGGCTCTAGTTAAAACAAATAACGAATAGTACTGATAGTTGAATAAGCAAGGTAGAAAACATATTTATCAAAATTTGGTTGGCAACTGTCGAATTTGTCGAGTCCAAATATTACCCTAATGCATCTTTGCTGTTGATTAAATGTTATTTTATATCTTTGAAGTGATGTGGGTACCAAAGATTAGCTGAATCCCATTATTTTAGTTCTTGTCCAACTAGGGAACTAGTTTAAAATTTGTATTTGCTCTTGGTTTAAAAATACACACAATGTTCTGTGTACTTTCAAGGGAATTGCCACACGCAGTTTATTTTTTATTTTTAAATATACCTACACTGGTGAAGAGTTGTGACTGCAAGTCGGATAAAGTTTGAGTCTTTGAGATAAAAACTTAGCTTTAACCTGCAAGCGGTGATATAACAGTGTCATGTCACTGTAGGCGTGTGTAGCTTTTTGCTGAGCCGACTCACTATTCCGAGGCGTTTTGGTGTTCCGAAGGATTGAACATCGGTAATGTTTTGAAGGCATCGTTTGGAACACTGAAGCGCTTTACTTTGAGTGACCAGCAGCCTTTATGAAATTCAAATTAAAATGTAAATAGTGTACTTAATATAATTAGCGACCTGAACTGGAAACATCTGCTTTGGATTGTTCTCAAATCAAAGTTAAATAAAACTTAGTGTGACGCAACTTGACAGATCACTATTCATAACGTTTGTGACTTGTGAGTCGATGTTTCAAATGTTCCGTTTGTTTCTTGTAAACCGATGTTTCGGGTGTTCCGTTTCTATCTTCTGAGCCGATGTTCCATATGATGCATATCACTGTTTCGGAGCATTTCAATGATTCGGATGCAAATGTCTGTCAAACAAAAGTTTCATGAATTTTACCCAACTTGAATACTTGTTTTTGGGGTTAGAGTTTGAAATTCCATAACTGTTATAGCTTCTGAACTTTATAAGACCAAATAAATGGGACTGGCTTTGAATATTACTTTTGGAATTAATTTTCAATAGGTACCTTCCGCGTAATAAATATTCGAATGAGGTTGCAATTCGTGCAGAGGCATCTGAGGACACGATTGCCAAGAATCAATGATCTGATTTGGGCTTTAGTCCTGCAGAATATGTAAGAAATGTAATTTGAATTCTATTTAATGACTTTCAGAGAGCACTGTCAAATTGTTTATCAGCTGTCTAGTACCTATACCACTAGCTCTACTTGGTTTGGGACTAGATAGCGTTGTATAAAAGTTGTAGAATATATTATTGAATTACTAAATTTAGTATACCAACTTAGGGGTCACGATTTTTAATGGATCTTCAAGCTATCGTTGCATAATATAAGTATTGGTCGAATTATAGGAAGTTGGTATTTTCATGGAAAACCAAACGCACAGGGCCCCAAGTCTGCTATTTTTATAAATTCGTCATTCCAACACGATCCCATTGTCATTTTGCTAAAGGTTTGTAATCTGCTAATTCTTAGTGATCGATCATTGATCGGTCACTGGTCTTGTAATGGAATTGTGGTGGAATGATAATTTCGAGCATATTAAAACCAATAACTACACAATAACGTTCTAATGGTAAAACTCTGATCAAATAAGCTGTCAAAGTTTTAGCAGATTACCGCAAACGTCAAATATTCATTTGTCAATATGTGCGAGATTGCCATTCTGTCACTTCTTTCAATGGAGTGTCAGTGGTTGGCCGTTGGAAAATCATGATGACGCCATTATATTGGTGGATTGCCAAGCTTGTCAAAATCGACAATTATGACACCAATGATGGACCATTGTGACACTATTGTAGTGGCAGACTTGAGGCCCAGGTGCAGCACAGTGTTGCTAAAGTTGGTAAGCCTTTTGTAGGCATTGTTTTTTTTTTACAAATTTATTTTTAGGAGGGGTGATTAGGAGTTATTGTGGATAAATATATAGCAAGAACTTGTTCACTAGGGATATGGAAAGATGATTTAGCATTCGTTACTATTAAACTATCTCATGAATGATAAGGTCATTAGAATATTTATTTAATACAGTATGTCCATGAATATTTTGATTACCAAAGGGTATTTTTAGAAAAGTGTACCTAACTTCCCACATCTAAAAATATGTTAATGAAATAAGTGATTGACGTGAAACCTATTCTTGTGTTAAGAGAAACCAGTCTCTACTGTATTTGCCTTGAATATTTTAGAAGTGGTGGTATTTACGGCATAGTTCATAGTTGGTAATTTTTAATGAATAAAATAAAATGGAGACGAAGCTACTTCATAGTTCGTGATCATCTATTTTGATTATTTATTGTATCGTTTGGAGTTTCAATAAAAACTAATTACGAGCCGAAAGAGTAAATTAAATAATATGTACCCTTACGTTTTAGTCGGGGCAGTGATTATAAGTCATTGTTGGTCAGTCATTGAACGAATTTCAATTTAGATGTCATAAACATAGGTGAAAAGTAATCATTGATGTCATTGTTTGTGACATTCACTTGAATCTTATCATGTACCTAGCCTGAGTGGCCGGGTATTGACCGAAAATTGTACAGAATAATTGATCGCCTGTTCAGGACAATTAAGGAGCCTGTTCAGGACAAACCAGGAACATATTGGCTTTAGCAGGCAATTGTTTATTTACTAATGTTTGTTTCTATTTACAGCAGGACATTTGAGGAACCTGTCTGTTTACTTTAGAGACAGGACATTTGAAGAGCCTGTTTGTGTTTTTTTATTTAGAGACAGGACACTTTAGGGGCCTGTGTCTAACTAATGTTTATTTTTCATTGCGGGCAGGACATTTGAGGAGCCGACAGGACATGTTAAGGGCCTTTGTGTTACTAATGTTTATTTTTGATTACAGACAGGACATTTGAGGGGCCTGTTTGTTTTTTTATTAGAGACAGGACAATTGAGGGGCCTGTATGTTTTTAATTAGAGACAGGACATTTGAGGGGCCTGTATGTTTTTAATTAGAGACAGGACATTTGAGGAGCCTGTATGTTTTTGATTAGAGACAGGACATTTGAGGGGCCTGTATGTTTTTGATTAGAGGCAGGACATTTTAGGGGCCTGTTTTTAAAAGATTGTATAATAAATAAGATAACGATTTGTAAGAATGAGCTGTCACTGATACATCTGCACTTTCAGGTGCCATTGTTTATATTTTATGAAGTTTAGTTTTGTTTTTTGTGTAACAATTGCATACAATTATATAAGTTTTGTTTTGTACCAATGTACGATTGCTATTTTATTTGCTACATTCATTTTAATACCAATGTTTAGCTATGGGTAAAAATGTCTAAGGTAATATTAACGTTATTTCTTTCTCAGGTGCCATTGCTCATATTTTTAAGAGACATGTTGATAGAAAAGTCGTAATTGACAGAATGACAATTCTTTAGTTTTGTTGCTACGTGTAACAATTTGTGTACAATTAATAAAGTATTGTTCCCAGATATAACAAGCGGTGCACGACTGATCTAAGGTTTTAATTGCTACATTCGTTTATAACTTTTTTTAAAGATAACACATATAGATAACAATAATATGGCGTCCAGCATAACAAGTAACGTTGAATTTCGACACTATCTGTAAGAATCCATTTAGTCCAGTGGTAATAACAGCGATTTGACACGCAAGTAAAGCTAGTTTAAATCTCACTTTAAACGTCTAACTTTTTGTTTTCCATCTTTTGTGTTTAGTTATCTTTTTTTTACTTTTATTTAACGACAAAAGTCGAGAAACAGTTTGTATAGAAATGAAACAAAATATTGCAAGTAAATAAAATGTTTATTATTTCACTATATTATATATATATATATATATATATATATATATATATATATATATATATATAAAGTAAGTAAATGGTCCAAAACAGTCCAAAGTTAAAATACATTTTTTAATATTATAATCAAACAAACACATTTATAAACATTTATAAAGGGATATAATAATGGTATAAATAACTACCTACTTAATACGCAATTTTGATTCTTACGTTCTTAGACTTAAAGCTTATTATTGGTATTTTAAAATGTATTGACAACTGATATGAGTAGCTTATTTTGGTAGCCCTAATTAGCGTAATATGACTTAGTGATCTGTGTAAAGACTTAGACGCAGTAAGGCACGAGTTCAATTCTCATACCCTGTATATTGTTTTGCTTTCCATTTACAACTTTTTTATTATTTTAAATAACCATCAACAAACTAAATATTCTTTAAACATATTTGGAATAATTTCGCCTGACTTGTAATAAGCGGGTTGTGAAGATAAATATGCGTATTCATCATAAAACTGGTATTCAAATGTTACTTAGATTAAGGGTAGAGGAATAAAAAATAAACCGTTCTAATAAAGCAAAAACCAGTCGACGCTCAGTAGCAGTGACATCGTGCAAACAATTTTTACGTTGCCTTACTAAATTGCGTAAAACGTCTTTATTTAGAATATTTTTATATACCTAATTCTAAAATATAAAATAATCTATTTTTATAAGGAAAATGTTGGTTTTCGGAGAGATTGTCTTGAAATAGCCGTAGGTGTCTTTTTTCCATTTTATTTATACTTCTTTTTTAAACTTACACATTTTATGCTGTGCGTAATCAAACATCTTTTTAATCATACTTACACATAAAGTAACTTCTGTTTCGTTTCTTTGTTTCAGAGAAATACAGTCAGATTATGGTTTAAAACTATAACAAACAATACAAGTCAGGACGTAAAATTGAAATAACTGCTGGTCATCCGTCAAGTCCGTTTTGCCCAAGAATATCTGGATTTCTATATGACAAAAAAACATGTTATTATACTGCCGTATACTCGTAGAACTGGCGGGTATAACTCTGGGTTACTTGTGTTGAATGTCTTCTGTGGAACCTGGTTAACTTGTAGAAATAGGTGGCCGATTCAGTGATAAATATTACGTGACGTAATGTCATCTGTGCGTGTAAGCAACAATGGATAATTATTTACTTCTTGTAAGCAGCCACAATACCTTCTTGTCAGTGCTTATGTGTAGTGTATTGGTTAAATAAATCATAGTAATCTTAATTTGTTAGGAAGTGTTTATATAATAAATTCACTGATCCTTGTTTCTTTCTTAATCAAATTTAAAATCCTATACAAAACCTGTAAAGTAGTTAAAATGTCAAAATATTTACAGCAAGTATGACAGTTAATGTAGTGATGCTATTGTTATAAAATAGAAATATTATATATTTCTTATCATGTAACATGTTGATTCACTGCATTAAACTCTTCTTTAAAAATAAAATTAGCATTTCATGAGCACTATTGAAATAAATAAAGTGTTTTTTTTTATGCTCTAAACTGTATTTTAATTCATTAAACCCTGTGTCTGTAATTTCCACGATTGAAAGGTTAAATAATTCTACCATATCAAAAGCAGTTTAATATTGTAACTTCTTTTATATGTTTTACCTTTATTTATATAATTATCTAAATTATGTCTAGGTATTAGATGAGTAAATATTTTTTTATGTAAATTGTAAATATTACTTATATTGAATAAATCGTTACCTATTCTAACCATTTTTATTTTTTATTCGTGTTGCTTTTATGTTTGAATAGTTAATTTATTTTTTTTAATTTAACTTAATATAAATTATAATTTGATTTCAAAAATCATAATCCAATATTATAAACACAAAACCTACTAAAAGAAGCATGACGGATTTGAACTTACGACCATGACAATATACGTCTACTGTTATGACCATTAGACTAAATCGACTCACAATACAATGTTGAAATTAACAAGTGCATTACGGACAAAACGTATTCATAAGTTTACCTACCTTAACGTTACGTCTTAAAGATCAAATTAACGTAAACAGTATTCTATAATATTTGACTACCTGCCTCTCAATATAACGAGAGGCAGGTAGTGAAATATTATTACGTTTAAATTATTATGCTCCGAATTGATTATCATGTATCTTATGCTAATTGCAGAAGGTTCAAATTCGTCTAACTTTTAGCATGTCTTATATTACCTTCTGCTGTCACGTGGGTCACGTCTCTTGTGCCTTCATGTGTACCTCCAGGGTGTAGCCCTGGCAAGGTACGTGTGGTGTGGTAGTACCTCCAGGGTGTAGCCCTGGCAAGGTACGTGTGGTGTGGTAGTACCTCCAGGGTGTAACCCTGGCAAGATACTTGTAGTATCCTAGTACCACCAGAGTGTCAGAAGAAACTCATATTGAATAAGCTGAGTACACCATTTCAAACTACACATCACTTTGCCCGCTTAGATAAAATAGTATAGTTTATCCTAAAAAATTGTATCGGTGCCTACATAGGTTACGTAGGTACTTTTAAAGCAAAAGTAGAAGATGCAAAGTTAGGAAAAAAAAATACTTGTGGGCGGGATAAACGAATGCATTTAAATAAACGACTCGTTTATCGCACTTCTGAATTGTTATCTATATGTGTTATCTTTAGAGAAAGATTGACTAAGAAAGTTATTTAGTGTACCTACGGGGTTTGTTATCAGGTTATTTAAATATAACTAATCTACGAGTAGTAATGACAGTTTTGTTGGTTACCCGTCTCTTGCCGACACTCTTGAATCTCATTTTTCTGATGTGCCTAAGAATTTTAATGTAGTCCATATAAATGCCAAAAGTGTCCCGGCTCACTACTCTGACATGCTAGCTAACTTTGACTGTAAGAACATCCACGCTATCCTTGTTTCCGAGTCTTGGCTAAAACCATGTCTCCCTTCAACTTCCTATTCCTTGCCAGGTTTTCAACTAATAAGAAATGATCGTGTGTCTGGCGGCGGAGGTGGTGTTGCCATATAGGTACCTTCGTCCACAAATTCCTTTTTCAATTTTTGATAATATCATAATATATCTCCATCCCGCCTTTCCTCTCTAAAGTCCTAGAACGCCTGGTTCACAATCAGCTTAGTGCTTTTCTTTGTAAGAATAGTCTCCTGAATCCATTCCAATCCGGATTTCGTCCTGGTGCACGGATAGCACGACCACAGCCCTAGTAAACGTTTCTGATGACATACGTCTAGGTATGGATAGAGGAAATATGACGGTCCTCTGCTTGTTAGATTTCAGCAACGCTTTCAATACCGTCGATTTCGATATCCTACTCGCTATACTTTGCTCTCTTAACATATCTCCAACGGTGATTGACTGGTTTCGTAGTTACCTCTATGGCCGCCGGCAACGTATTTCCATAGATGAGTCTTGTTCTTCTTGGTGTAATACTTCTGCCGGTGTGCCTCAGGGTGGCGTCTTATCTCCTTTACTCTTCGCAATATGTAAAAAGTAGTGCTTGACGCTATGGTGACCTAACACTCTTTTCGCGTATTGATAATATAGGATATGGTTTGTGTGGTAAGTTAAAGTCTCGTATTGTAAAGAGAATAACTATATTGCAATAAATCACTACAAAACTAGGTTACAAGCTAGATAAAATGGTAAATATGGTAAAATGGTAATGGTTATGAGTACGTGTAGCTCTAATGAGACCCGAACGCGAACTGGCCCACATTTTGGTGGGCGAGCAAATGTGCATACTTGCATTGGATGCAATTATGCATTTTCGCTTAGTGTTCGATTAAAACTCGAACATATTCCCGAGAGCGAGAAGAAATGCGGGATGAATGCTAAAAACTACACTATGATAAACATTGAGTCTAGTACATGATCTTAACTGGTAAGTACAAAAATTATGTGTAACTAAAGTATACTGGTATACTGGTCTACTTAAATAATTATAAATTATTAATTAAATTAACACAGAATTAAAGTTACACTATAGAGTCTTCTAAAGTTAAACCAATATTTCGATTGCCTGTGTTCGTATTTTTGTCTCGTTTGATTGCACTATATTTTGCGCTAGGCCACCGTTTGGCACAATCGTGTAAACGAAAACTGAATTCACTTTTTTCACTTAAATCTTTGGTACTCAGCACTTCACTAAATGATTCATGTCTCTTGGCTGGTTTCGGTGTCAGTGAAGCCGCTGCAAACTCCTGTTGGCGGCGCTGGCGTCGTGGTTTTGGAGGTGGTGGGGTCACCGTGGTCTGCTGCTGGTGAGATCCTTTGCCACGGTGTCCAGCTGCGGCCCCTCGGCACAGGCGACATCGCCGGCTTCGCCACAAGCAGGCTGCTGCTATGCATATAGCGATCGCCAGCAACACGTAACAAATTACGTATTGGTGGACATCGTGCGACGATATAATCGTCTATTTCTGAATCGCTTTTCTTCAGTTTTTCTATCGCCTCCCCCAAACTAGTCATCGATATAGATAGGTTACCGTCTTCAATCTGTCTTTCGTCTGGGATCTTGATGTTAACCAAGTGATTAATTTGATCAAATTCAGGCATATAAATGGTTTGTGAAACGTTCATTTGGTTGGACTGATGACGTATTGAATATAATGAAAAGTCCTTTCCTTTGATGACGCACTCTTGACCTATGCCAATGACCCCGGCTTAGCTCAGCTGACGAACTGTCACATGGTCGCCGCATATTACTTTTATTGTGTAGGTGTCACAACAAAAGTAAAAGTGCTGAGAAGTCAAATGTAATTCGTGCCACATGTTTGTGCATTTGGTTCGTTTGAATTTACATTCGTTGGTTTCCGTGTTTTTATCGCAAAAACTATCGTCATTTTGAAGATCTGTGATTGGCTTTAGCAGCTGACACATGAAGGTTGTTCCATGGTGTAGGCATGCCGTGAGCTCCTGTGCGGACATGCTAAAAAAGGAATCTTTCTTTATGTTGACAGCTACGTATTCGGAGACGGGTATGATTGTGGTCATAATGGTGTTTGTTTGACGCGGTACTGGTATTATCTTGTATAATTTGTAACTTTCTCTGGATACTAGTGGAAAAGTAACTTCGATTATAACAAACTTTTGAGTCGCTCTAGCTTTGACTTTCAGTAGTTTGTAAAGGTACTGAAGATCAGTGTCTAAATTGGTGATTGGTAGTGTGAGTTCGCTTGGCATTTGGCCATATATGATTTGAAGCTCACGTTTAAGTTGCGTTGGTGGCAGTAAATGTATACTTATTTGACCCTGATAAATGTCTGTCAATGCATCGAGCAACGTGTCTTGAAGTCGTCTCAATCCTTGTAGGAGGTTGTTTCCGGACATCGCTGACAATGCGAAGTCATTGACGTATGAAATATTTTGTATTTCGCGCTGAAGAGTGCTCGCGTTTTCTTGTCCAAAAGCTTCTTGTTTATTAGTTTGTGCTGTTTATTTACAGTGATTTCCATTCTCTTCATGAGGTTGAACTCTGCTTCGATTATGGAAGTTTGGTTTTTCCATAGATTGGACAGGTGTTTCTCATTGCGATGTATGGTTTCAATGTCCTTTTCATATTGGTCAGCAAAACGCGAGTCCAACACACCGAATAAGTCATTCGCTAGATACCCGATACCGTTGATTAGGCCTCGTCGGCGCCGAGGTGTCTTCCTCGCGGCGCGTCGCTGTCTGGCATGGACATCAAAATGCTGTGTTAGCAAAAGTTCATTGTAGTACTCCAGTTCCTGGTAGTTGTGTCGGGCTTGCTGCACGATCGTATTACAGTGGCTTTGTGTTTCAATCGTTGCGCACAATCGTTCTTGATAGTCTGCTAATTTGTTATACGTGGTTATACCTGCCCAATAGGGTCCCATGTCGTAGTACATAACTAATGTCCATTGGTCCCTGATTAGTTGTACCTTTGAAATGGAATCAAAATAAAGTGTCTGGTTGTTTGGAAATGGGTTGACGTTGTGTAAACCGTAAGTAGGGAAAATCAGCATGAAAAAATACAATAAGACGGTTGCCACAGTAGCGATTTTTGATCTCGATTTTCTATTTCTTTTTGGCGATTTGGTTGTCGGTTCTATATCTGGTTCTGGTGATGTTACATTATTTTGATTAACGGGCAAAACTGAGAGTTTCACAATAGGTCGTTTCATGACTCCATTTTTGGTTTTTAATGAAACTGCTCTTGTCAGACCGTCATTTCCCGGGTGTGTGTCGAGCACCCGTCCAAGAGCCCATTTTCCTGGGGGTAGATTCTCATCATGAATTACCACTAGATCTCCAATTTCGATGTTTTTTCGTGGTTCCATCCATTTGCTTCTTGCTGAGAGTTTTTGCCCATTCCTAACCATCTGTTGACTTCTATGCTGTTTATTTCAGGAAATTCTTGTTTTAGTTTAGCCCATTCCGAGTTTATTTCCTCTGGTAGAGCGTCATCCCATTTTATGTTTGCTAACCAGACGTTTTGAAACATGAGTTTCATGGTAGTGCTCAAGGGGGTTAACCACCCTAGTGGATCGAACAGTTTAGAAACGTCGGAAAGTAGAGCTCTTTTGGTTATAATTGCAGGTGATTCAGGTTCTATTTTCGAGTTGAAGGTAAACTTATCTTTCTGTGGGTTCCAACGGAGGCCTAATGTTTTGGTAGAGTCATTTTGCTTGAACTCGTATGTTGACTGGTCACATTGCTCTCTCTCTAAATCGGTTAATAACTCTGGTTTGTTTGAAGTCCATTTTCTTAGGTTAAATCCTCCCAATCGGCATAGTTTTATGAGATCTGATTTGAGTTTGTTTGCTGCTTCTAATGAGTGACGCCCTCCGCAAAAATCGTCCATGTAGAAACTTTCTTCGAGTTCTTTTGCTGCGTCCGGAAATTTCTGTCTCTCATCAGAAGCTAGCTGCTTTAAGCACATCATCGCTAAAAAGCCGGCTGGTTTGGTTCCGTATGTTAGCGTGACGAGTTGAAATGATTGTATGGGTTGGTTGTTTGATTCTCGCCAAAGTACTTTTTGGTAAGCTTGATCTTAATGGTGCACTCGGATCATTCTGTACATCTTCTCGATGTCGGAAGTATATACAAATTGAAATTGTCTCCATTTCAAGATAAGCTCTTGAAGATCCTTCTGTATATTTGGACTCCTGTACATGACGTCATTTAGACTGTACCCTGATGAAGACTTTGCTGAGGCATTAAACACTACTCTCAGTTTGGTCGTGGTAGATTCTGCCCGAATGACTGCATGGTGTGGTAGGTAACATTCGGGCGCCTGGTCATTGCTGCATGGTGTCATGTGGTTTAACTCTTTGAATGTCGTAATTAGAGACACAATAGAAAGACAATTACCTTATGTCGGACTGTGTAACTTAAGACATTCGAAAGGTTAATACAAAATATTCGTCCATGAATTTTTTGTATTCTGATTTTAGCTCGCTGTTCTTCTCAAACTTTTTCTCTAAGTTGCGAAATTGAGCTAGTGCCTGTGGTTTAGTTTGACCTAACTTGTCCCTGTGTTCTGGCTTAAACGGTAGTCGGACTTCATACCTCCCGTTCTCAAGCCTCTAAGTGGTTTTGATAAAGAACTGCAGACACTCATGGTCGTTGTTGGACATCTCTATCTTTTGGTTTATATCTTCACTCTCCCAATATTTCAGAAGGTCTTCTGTGTTGTTGAGAACTACGTTGCATTGGTAATGTGTTTTCATGGATCCACAGAGCAGCCATCCTAGTTGCGTCTGCTGAGCGATTGGTTGCTTGTCAGAGTCTCCTCTTAAGATTCCTCCTAACATTATCTTGCTGTAAACATCTGCACCTAGAAGCATGTCTACGGGTCTGCTTATATGAAACTCCGGATCGGCCAATTGTATCCCTTGGATATGGTTCCATGTTGTTGGTTTGGTAAACGTGTTGTTTGGCAGTCGCTTGATCAAGTTGTTCATTACGATGACGTTCGTGTCGCAAGTGAATTCGCTATTTGCTGACTGTAGCGTTACTTGTAACATTCCCTTCGCGTTGTTTTCTTTTTAACCGACGCCGTAAATTTGACCTTTGAAATGATCCCTTTTTAATCCCAATGTTTGCGCGGCATTTTCGGTGATCAACGACAGTTGAGAACCCTGGTCAATTAAGGCTCTCATCTTGTGCTGTGTTCCATCGACTCCCTTTACTTTTACGATTGCAGTGGCTAAAAGTACTTCAGACATGTCATCCCAAGACACGTGAGCTGACCTAGGTGTGCTTCTTTTGGTTGCAACACTCTTGTTAGAGGTTTCTTTCGCTGACGTAGTTGGACTTTGTTTTCCCAATGCTTCGTGAAGTAAAGTGTTGTGCGTACCTAAGCATTTGCGACATCGTTTGCTCGATTGACATGGTTTATTGTTATGACTGCATAGACAGTTTTGACAATAATTTAATTGCTCAATTTTGTTTGCCTTTTGGTCGTGCGTCATTTGCAAGAATTCAGGGCAACGCCACAATCCGTGTTCTGAATTGCACAATGCACAGGTTACTGACCGCGACACATGTAACGCATTCATGTTAGACTTGGAATTGTCTTTGTTGCCTGATAGATGGTTATAGCGATGAAAACTTTTCTTCTGGTTTTGGTTATGGTTTTTGCTTGATTCATGCGACGTGGTTTTTGGGCTAGCTGGTTCCTGCTTACGACGAGACGCTTCCAGCGCTGTAAATTTCGTTTCCAAGAACTCTAGGAACTCCTGCAGTTCGGGTAGCTCTCTAGGATTCTTGACTGATTCTATATATTCGGTGACGGTGTCGTCATCAATCATCAATCTGCGCTAGTAGGTGCACTAAAAGTGGATCCCAAGTCGTAATATCAACTCCCAGATTCTGTATAGCGTGCATCGTCTCCTTGGTTACGTCATGCAGCTTCTTTATCGTAGCTAGCGACTGCTGTTGTATGTTGGGAAGCCCGAGCAGTATATTGATATGGGACGTGAAGATTAACTTCTTGTTACCATACCTGTGGTTCAAAATCTTCCAACATACCTGATAATTGTCAGAGCTAATCTGTAAATGGTGGATCAGGCGCTCTGCTTCTCCAGTCACCTTACTCTTCAAAAACTGCATCTTTTGTGCATTAGACATTGAAGGGTTTTTGTCAACGACTTCGCTGAAAAGGTCTTTGAACGGAATCCATTGGTTTTAAGTCCCATTGAATACGGGGATATCCATTTTCGGAGCTGACTTTTCACGGTGCTTCACTGCCCACATCTTCTTGTTGATTTCGTTAGTCAACTCACTGTACTTTTCCTCGTGCTTGCAGAATTCTATTTGGTACGTGAAATCGTCGCCCCCATCTTCTCCTTCAATTTCCCAATGAAGCTTGTCGATCTCACCCCATCGGCTATCTAATGACTTTAAAGCGTTCTCGAATTGCCATTGATTTTCGAACTTATCTACTTGCATGTTACTGACGATTCTCATGAATGCTTTGAAGTTAATATTCTGCTTCTTCATTAACCCGTCTAGCATGCTGGACCCTCTGTCTTTATAAAGCGTATGCTCTCGCTGTGGTAATTCCTCATAGCGAGACGATGTACCTGGTTGTGGCGCCGCCTCAGCTTCCTGTCGGCTATATTCCACGCCTAGCTGCTGCTGGGCCCGGGTACTTGGTAATGGTTGTACCTCTTCCGCTTCGGCTCTGCGGGGGCTTTCATCTTTCAGCTGCTTCGCGCTTAACTGCTTCATGGTTTTGTCAATAATTTTCTTACTGCTCAAATAAACTTCCTGGGCTGTTTCGAAACAACCTTTTTTGAAGTAAACGTGGTCAAAATCCGCAAACTCGCACATTTTCCTGTGTTTTTTTTGATAATCGCGCCAGTATGCGTCCAACATTTGAGCCTTGCGCTTGTAATTATCAACGGATCCATCTTTCTTTATGTTGGTTAAAAACTTATTCAGGATTTCATAAAGTTCCGTTTGGTTGATGAACAGAGAATCGGAATCCATGATTGAGTTGGTAAGAAATTATTTTGTAACGATTAATGTAAATAAATGGTTTGATCTGACCTTATAGCTCCAACCGACCGACTCTGCAATCGAAGGTTCTCCAAACTGCAGCGATCTTCTGGTTCGCGTGTCACTGTATCACTGGTAAAAAAATGCTCGAAGGACCATGTAAAAAGTAGTGCTTGGCGCTATGGTGACCTAACACTCTTTTCGCGTATTGATAATATAGGATATGGTTTGTGTGGTAAGTTAAAGTCTCGTATTGTAAAGAGAATAACTATATTGCACTAAATCACTACAAAACTAGGTTACAAGCTAGATAAAATGGTAAATATGGTAAAATGGTAATGGTTATGAGTACGTGTAGCTCTAATGAGACCCGAACGCGAACTGGCCCACATTTTGGTAGGCGAGCGAATGTGCATACTTGCATTCGATGCAATTATGCAATTTCGCTTAGTGTTCGATTAAAACTCGAACACAATATTTATAAATTCTATTTCCAAAAAACTTCTTTCCTTCTACCACCTCTATGCTGATGATTTGCAAATTTATAGATAATCTCCCCATACGGATTTAGATGCCGCTATTAATATCATTAACCAAGACTTGGCTTCAATTTGTGAGTGGAGTGAGGCACATGGTCTGAGGGTAAATCCATCGAAGACTCAAGTCATCGTTGTTGGCAGCTCTAGGTTGAAGCCGAAGGTAAACTGGTCCCAGCTGCCTCAGGTTCTATTCAACGGTACTGCTATTCCAATAAGCGAGAAGGTTAAGAACTTAGGGGTTTGGATAGACAAACATCTTTCTTGGGGTCCCCAATTACAAGAGGTAAGTCGCAATATATTTGCTTCTGCCAAGTCCCTGAGACGGTTGCGTAACTTTCTGCCCACTGCCACTAAAATTGCTCTTGCTCAGTCCCTATCCTTGACTACGCTGATATCAGTTATCTCGATCTCACTGAGGCACAACTTGATAAACTTGAGCGACTTCAAAATGTTTGCATACGATTTATATTTGGCTTGCGCAAGTATGATCACATATCCAAGCATGAAGCATGCGCAAGTATGATCACATAGCCAAGTCACTCCACCAACTTTTATGATAAGTCGATTGCAGTTCAGGCTGTGCGGCTGTGGAACGCTCTGCCCGTGTCGGTAAGGCAAGCTCAAACACTCACAACTTTTAAAAATGAGGTTACAAATCACTACCTCTCCTCCTGAACGTTAAATTGTCATTAAGTACAGTATTTCTCTGCTTTTATAATTATATTTATATATATATACATATATATTATATTGTTTGTAATATATTTATTATTTATTTATTTATTATATTCTTAATAATAATATATGTAATCTATGTGTTCTTAATTATATTATATGTAATTTTGCTAGTTTATGTATTGTATATATGTAAATAGTACACCACGAACTACCTGCGTATCTTTTTCTCCTTTTCTGTCAAATCCATCCAAAGGTTGTCTTTAAAAAATCGCTTTTAGCGATAAGACCACCCATTGTGGCACCCTATTAATTTTAAGTTTCTTTGTGTAACTGCTTTATTTTTGGTGTACAATAAAGAATTTATCTATCTATCTATCTATAACGACCAAAACGGGTACCACACCCTTTGTACTTTTGCCTTGACAGCACACACATATTACAAATAAGTATCATCAAACAATAACAGTAGGAATAAATAAATTATATACTAGCACTTACTGAGATGTTGCTTGCTCCGAAAACTAAAACGTAAAGAGAGACATGCTCGGTGGAAATCGCTGCGCCCCCGCTAGGGGGCGCGGCGGGCGGGGTGTAGGTTAACCTTTATCCCGCGGTGTCGATTAGTTGCCCGTAACGACGGGCAAATCGTTGGGGGGGCATTTAGGCTGTGGCCAGTGGCAGGCGCGCATGCGCTGCTTGCCTATGAGTAGTTGAATTGAGTTCAGTAGAGTAGCGCCGCGGCACTGTACCAATACAGTGCCGCTATTTCACTGCACCTCGGCGGTCAATCGCCGCCAGGTGAGACCTCCGGTTGCCCGGAGGAGGCCCGGCGGGCGATGACCAGCGACAGGGGTGCAGACTTGGGGGGCGCTACCCACTGAGGATGATGACCCCCGTCTGTCACGTTTCCAAATCTAGCCGGTTGCGCTCCAGACTGAGGGGCAGTAGTGAGTGTGTGGGCGGTATTGTAATGTGTAACACCGCCCTTGTAGCGACTCGGGGCGTGCGGTCCGACCCGCACAACCGAGTCGCGTGAGGACAACGAGTGTAGAGTCATGAGTGTGTGGGGTAGGTGCGCGCCGCGCCTATATTAACTTAGCACGCGACGTTACCTAATGCATGTTGTGCATGTAGAGTGTTACTGTGTGAGTGAGCCACGTGTAAGTGTGAGCGGCTCACTCAGGCGTCATTCTATAGAAATAGATACCAAAGTAACTGTTGGAGATTAGCGTGGTGAGACTCGCGGGCCCCCGCCCCGGCAGGCCTCCAACACTACTGTTAGGGTCTGCAGGGCCAGCCCCCACAAGTCTCGAGTACTCACTGTGGGAGATCAGATGCGGCTCGCTGTGCGATATCCTCCAAGGCGGACTGGGCGCTTTCGATCCTCTGCTGCAGGCACTGCTGGTCGGACTCAGTGTCCGCAGCCAGAGCTTCTTGGTGGGCGGAGATGTCGCGGATTGTGTGTCGCACCAACTCTACGACACCAACTTCTGCAGGGGGGAAGGGGCTCGCTGCCTGCGCCCGTATTGGGGCAGGCGCGTTCTCCCTCTGGGGCTTGGTGGAGGTGGGGGGAGGAGGGGGGTTTGCCCCCTTCTTTCCACCTCTCTTCTTCCTCCTCCGTTGGGTGGTCGTTCTCCCTCTCTCCGTTGACTCGTTGGCCGGTGCCATCAATGACGCACTAGGCGCCTCAGTGGCGTAGGCCAATGTGGGCCGGCGGGCGGTTTCCGTGGGCCGTTGCGTAATGGCAATGGTGCCCACATTCTTCCTTCCTGCTTCTTTAATGAAGACTGGGCATCTCCTATTGCACGCCAGGTGGTCACCTCCGCAATCGGCGCAGGTGGCCGGCTCCTCCCTCGGGCGTGGGCAGTCTTTGGCGGCGTGGTTTTCTCCACATCTCACGCAGGCCAGCGGGTGGTGGCACCGGTGCGAGCTGTGTCTAAACTGCTGGCACCAATGGCACTGCGCCGGCCCGCGCCTGCCCCTCCACGCCCAAGCAGTCTGAGTTCCTCCTCGATGTCGGAGGGGTCTGTGTCCGCTGGCAGTCCGCGGATGGCCACTTTGAAACTTTGAATTTAACTTTAAACATATAAACCCCATAACAGTAATAAAAGCTTTTAAAGAAATCAAGATTAAATTGACAGAAGATCTATGGGGTATGTCTATCAAAGTTTGTACCTCAATTATTGAGACTATAGCGCCGTACTTGGCTTTAATATTTAATTTGTGTATAGATCAAGGAGTCTTTCCAGATCTAATGAAATATAGTAAAGTGATACCACTCTTTAAATCCGGGAATAGTAGAGACACTAATAATTATAGGCCGGTGTCCGTTTTGCCGGTTCTTAGCAAGATATTTGAAAAGGTAATGTTAAATCAAATGCTTAGTCATTTTAACTCCAATAACATCCTACATGATAAACAGTATGGTTTCACCAAAGGACGTTGTACAACTGACGCGGGTGTTTCCTTACTAAAACACATTTTTAATGCGTGGGAAGAGGCACAAGATGCTATAGGCATCTTCTGCGACCTATCTAAGGCGTTTGATTGTGTAGTTCATGAAACATTGCTTCTGAAACTCAAGCATTACGGATTAGGCAATGCAGCTTTAAGCTTATTAAAATCTTATTTGAATAATAGACAGCAATTAGTGCAAATAAACGGTGTCAATTCGTCGGGATTGAATGTTGAAATGGGGTGCCCCAAGGTTCAATTTTAGGTCCTTTTTTATTTTTAGTTTATATTAATGATTTACCCAATTTGTTGCAAAATAAACTTAATATGATGTTGTTTGCTGACGACACTTCTTTGATTTTTAAGATAAATAGAAAGACTAACAATCTTGACAACGAAAATAGCGCCCTATTGCAGGTTCAAAACTGGTTCACTGCTAATAATCTGGTTCTAAATGGGAAAAAAACTAAATGCATAAGATTTTCCTTACCGAATGTCAAAAGTAGTGATTGTGACATTGTATTGAATAATGAAAAACTAGAATTTGTTGATAAAACGATTTTCCTGGGGATTACGCTTGACTCAAGGCTACAATGGGGTCCTCACTTAACATCTCTTGCAGGGCGGCTTGGCTCAGCTGCATATGCTGTTAGAAAAATCCGCCAATTTACGAATGTTGATACCGCTAGACTAGTCTATTTTAGTTACTTTCATAGTGTCATGTCGTACGGTATCTTACTATGGGGACGGGCTGCAGACATCGAGTCAATCTTTATATTACAGAAAAGAGCCATCAGAGCTATTTACAATCTCCGCCGGTGCGATTCTTTAAGGGAACTGTTTAAAGATATTAACATAATGACGGTACCTTGTCAATATATCTATGAAAACATCATGTATGTTAGAAAAAATCTTCATCTTTTTAGCAAAAGAGGCAATAGACATAATTATGTTACAAGAAATAGGGATCAATTAGTTCAACCAGGTTTCAGACTGGCTAAAGTGGCCTCTTCTTTCATGGGGTACTGTTTGAAATGTTATAATAAAATACCTCCCCAAATATTAGAACTCAATGAAACGAAATTTAAATCTTGTATTAAACGCACACTATGCAGGCAAGCATATTATAAGTTGGAGGATTATATTCAAGATAAAAATGCTTGGCTCAATGCTGGTCCAGCTCCACTACCACTAGGGCGTACTAATTAGTTGATTAGTTGGAAACTAATATTATTATTATTTTTTTTTATTTGAAAGACACAATTGCATTGTATAATGTAGAAGCACTTTTTTCAAGTTTGTGAATGTGAAGCACCATGGAGCATTTTTATTAGGTTACAACTTTTTTTTTTTGACATTACGAGCATGGCAGTTGAGAGTTTGTCATGCTCACTCAAATGTCTCGCTGTTGGTGGCACGTGTTATTGGGTCGTTCAGTTCCCTTCAAAATGGTTGAGCTGAGTGGAGCTGATGCACGCGTCATGCTCGTGAACGGGTGCCGTCAGATGGGACTGGTCATCTCTTAGCTGCCAATGGCTTAATTCAGTTTCTATCTTTCAATTATTTTACATTTTTATTTCATTATCGACATTGTGCTCACATGATAGAAGCAACAAGTAATATGTAACCAAGCATTATATGTAACACATAATATGATTTAAAAGAGTGTCCATGGAGTTTCTTGCACGTTCTTCTCCATAGAGACCTACTCTTTGGAACGTGCAATTTAACTTCACTTTTCTTGGACTGACCGACATTTGACTATTCAAAAGTGCCTGTAAATGGTCTATTTGAAATTAATGCTTTGACTTTGACTTTGACTTTGAAACCCCGCTCAGCTGGCAGGGAATAGGCAAACCAAGCCAGGCCGTTGTCCCTCTCTTGGTCGGCTAGGTAGCGCTGAACCACCCGATATTCCTCCTCGGACTCCGGGAGGAACCGTATGCCGCCCTGGTATGGGCGCCCGCATTCGGCGGGTGGCCCAGCAACTCGTTCACCGCCCTAAAGTGGGCGGCCCAGTTCGGCAACCTCTCCACCACCAGTGGCGGGTATCGGGTCTTTTTCTTCGTCTCTGGGGGCGAGGGGCCTACAGGGGATGCACAGGTTTGTGGGGAGGGCGGTGATCGCACCGCTTCGGCAAACGTGGGCGGGAACGCCTCGGTACGCCCACGTGGCCCGCGCTGTGGTCTGGGCGGATCGAGGCAGCACCGCTTGGCTTCCTCGGCGGCTTCGTCTTCTGGGCTTCTTGGTCTCCGTTGGGGCCTGGCGTCGAGGTTGAACTCGTAGCCAAAGCCTACGGATTCTCCGAGCGGGGCCGGGTGTACTACGTCCATACGTCCCGGCGCGGGGGCGCGTCGGTCGACACGTCTTCAACGTCGGCACTGGAATCCCCCGAGTAGGCCGACATGTCTGAGCCTTGGCGGGACGAACACATCGACTGCATCGCGGGGGAGTCCCGGGCGGAGCCCCGGGGTGGGGTGGGCGAAAATAATGGTGCTTCTACTGACTTACTTGCTGGCGTCGCTCTGGCCGAGTCAGCAGGCGGCGGGAGGCGGGCGACGTCGTGCGGCGTGCTGTCGCCACGAACGTAGCAGCGGCTGGCTGTCTGCTTGTTCCAGGGCGCGCAGGTTGTGCGGCGGGAGTAGCCAGCAAAGGTTTGCGCACTGGAGCACCGGCAGTTGCGGTAGCGGGGGGGCGCGGCGCGTGCTGCGCCTCGGGGCGCGCGGGTTTTGCGGCGTGAGCTGTAGGCGGCACCACCGGTCGCACTGGTGGCGCCACAGCGCGGACTTTCGGTCGCGCGGCATGCGTGCGGCTGCTTGACGCAGCCGGTCCCGGTGCCTAGATGGGCACAGGGCGGAACGCCGGCGCGCGCACTGGGACGGCCGGCTCGACGACGGCAACGGCGAAACGCGCGCAGTCGCCGGTGACGTCGGCGGACCGGCAGCGGCCGTCTTCTTCGTTGGGTTTGGAGCGGGGAGAGGGGGGCCAGGCGGCGGACCCCCTAGGTACGGGAGCGACGTCGTCCGGCTTCCCATCTCACGGTCCAGGGGCGGGGTGGTGTCAGGCTCCAAGGAGCTCCAGACACCCTTCTTCTTCTTTGGCATCTCTTGAAGTGAAAGATAAAATGAATTTAAATTTCACACAATAAAAATCTCGATTTAGACACGTTGTCTTCGCGACCGCAACAGAATTAAAATAAAATGTAATATAATAAGACTGCGAGTAAAAGCAGTGGCTTCCCCCGTGCACTCTAGACTTGAGTAACTCCGGAGCGATTCGTTCCGATGAACTGCTCAAACACAGTGAAAGAACTGAACTCGTTCAATACTGTGCGGAATTATCGTTCCATAGTTCACCGGCTCAAAATACTCCCGCGTCTCTAGTCTACAGACTTGAGTAACTCCGGAGCGATTTAATATTAATTCATATTAGTCACTTTAAATGTCAGTCCTAAGCCTGAAAAAAGTATGTAGGGAAATCGAATCTATTAATTATAACTGAATTTCATAGGTGACGTATCTTATTGTTATAGTTCACAGTTTATGAACGAATAGCTAAACAAGTTCCTCGAAAACATGTCTCTGCCACAGTTCATTTCGCTCTCTGAATCAGTAGTACTATATATCGTACCAAGTCAAGGAGCGAAATGAACTGTGGAACGAGTTAGCGGAACGAGTTCACTTCACGGAACGAGATTTGATGAACTAGATCCATTAAGTGAACGACAATGCCCAAGGCTAGCACTCTCGCAAGCGTTCGCCTAGGCTCACGCTCACGACAGCACAACGGGTTTAGCCGACTGGGGGGGGGCGGTCCGAGCGAAATGGGTAGCGCGCGCACGACCTACCCGGGCAACAGAGCGAATCCCCAAGAGAGACATGACAGCGCGCCGTTCCTTTTTATAAACTCTTGTAACTTTCAAAAGCGCCGCGCTGTCAAGTCGCAGTTCGTTCAAGTTGTCAGTGCAAAAAATACATTTAATGTTGCTAATACAGAAAATAATCATAGTGTATGAACATTATCATAAGAATCGCTAACATTATATACTAGCACTTACTGAGATGTTGCTTGCTCCGAAAACTAAAACGTAAAGAGAGACATGACAGTGTGGCGTGGCCTTTTATAATCTCTTGTAACTGTCAAAAACGCCGCGCTGTCAAGTCGCAGTTCGTTCCAGTTGTCAGTGCAAAAAAATACATTTAATATTGCTAATACAGAAAACAATCATAGTGTATGAAACATTATCATAAGAATCGCTAACAGTCGACCATCCATTATATAACAAATACGACCTCGTATGTGAGAAACAAAATAAATAAATAAGAAATTGGTTTTACACACAAAATAATGGGCGAAGAAAGAATATAATGTTACATTTAAAAAATTATCTACGTGTAGACATAGATATCTATTACAGAAGTGAATATGTAAAGATTTAGATTATTCATACAATGATCGCTGTACCTAGGAACGACACTAAACTTATATTAATTGTACACGTCATGTAGAAACAAAACTGAACAACTGCCAATTTATCAATTATTATCTATACAAAACTTTAAAAAGAAATATATTATAATGGCACATGGAAAAGAAACATTATCATATTAAAACGAATGTAGCAATTAAAAACTTAGATCAGTCGTGCACCGCTGGTTATATCTGGGAACAAAACTTTATTAATTAATAAAGAAAAAGTACACACATTTTTACACGTAGCAACAAAACTAAAGAATTGTCATTCTGTCAATTACGATTTTTCTATCAACATGTCATCATGAGCAATGGCACCTGAGAAAAAAATAACGTTAATATTATCTTAGACATTTTTACCCATAGCTAAATATTGGTATTAAAATGAATGTAGCAAATAAAACAGCAATCGTACATTGGTACAAAACAAAACTTATATAATTGTATGCAATTGTTACACAAAAAAAAAAAAAACAAAACTAAACAATTGTTAATCTACCAATTATGATTTGTTTAACATGTTTCATAAAATATAAACAATGGCACCTGAAAGTGCAGATGTATCAGTGACAGCTCATTCTTACAAATCCTTATCTTATTTATTATACAGTCTTTCAAAAACAGGCCCCTAAATTTCCTGTCTCTAATGAAAAACATACAGGCCCCTCAAATGTCCTGCCTCTAATAAAAACATACAGGCCCCTTAAATGTCCTGCCTCTAATGAAAACATACAAGCCCCTCAAATGTCCTGCCTCCAATGAAAAACATACAGGCTTCTCAAATGTCCTGCCTCTAATGAAAAACATACAGGCCCCTCAAATGTCCTGTCTCTAATTAAAACAAACAGGCCCCTCAAATGTCCTGTCTGTAATCAAAAATAAACATTAGTAACACACAGGCCCCTAAAATGTCCTGTCTCTAATAAAAACAAATAGGCTCCTCAAATGTCCTGCCTGTAATGAAAAACAAACATTAGTAACACACAGGCACTTAAAATGACCTGTCTCTAATAAAAAAACAAACAGGCTCTACAAATGTCCTGCCTCTAAAGTAAACAGACAGGTTCTGAATGTCCTGCTGTAAATAAAAACAAACATTAGTATATAAACAATTGCCTGCTCCTGTTCAGCACAAACCAGGAACATATTGGCTTTACAATATGTTCCTGGTTTGTGCTGAACAGGCTCCTTAATTGTCCTGAACAGGCGCCCCAATTATTCTGTACAATTTTCGGTCAATACCCGGCCACTCAAGCCAGGTACATGATAAGTTTCAAGTGAATGTCGCAAACAATGACATCAATGATTACTTTTCACCTGATATTTATGACATCTAAATTGAAATTCGGTCAATGACTGACCAACAATGACCGTTTAAATTTGATATCAGTTATAATCACCGCCCCAACTAAAACGTAAGGGTATATATTACTTAATTTACTCTTTCGGCTCTAATTAGTTTTTATTGAAACTCCGGACGATACAATAAATAATCAAAATACATGATCACGAACTATGAAATAGTTTCGTCTCCATTTTATTTCATTCATTAAAAATTACCAACAATGAACTATGCCGTAAAATATTCACATGCCACTTTTAAAATATTCGAGGCAAATACAGTAGAGACTGGTTTCTCTTAACACAAGAATAGGTTTCACGTCAATCACTTATTTCATTTTAACATACTTTTAGATGTGGGAAATTAGGTACACTTTTCTAAAAATACCCTTTGGTAATCAAAATATTCATGGACATACTGTATTAAATAAATATTCTAATGACCTTATCATTCATGAGATAGTTTAATAGTATGTTCACGCCAACCAGTCTCTACTGTATTTGCCTCGAATATTTTAAAAGTGGCATGTGAATATTTTACGGCATAGTTCATTGTTGGTAATTTTTAATGAATGAAATAAAATGGAGACGAAACTATTTCATAGTTCGTGATCATGTATTTTGATTATTTATTGTATCGTCCGGAGTTTCAATAAAAACTAATTAGAGCCGAAAGAGTAAATTAAGTAATATATACCCTTACGTTTTAGTTGGGGCGGTGATTATAACTGATATCAAATTTAAACGGTCATTGTTGGTCAGTCATTGACCGAATTTCAATTTAGATGTCATAAATATCAGGTGAAAAGTAATCATTGATGTCATTGTTTGCGACATTCACTTGAAACTTATCATGTACCTGGCTTGAGTGGCCGGGTATTGACCGAAAATTGTACAGAATAATTGGGGCGCCTGTTCAGGACAATTAAGGAGCCTGTTCAGCACAAACCAGGAACATATTGTAAAGCCAATATGTTCCTGGTTTGTGCTGAACAGGAGCAGGCAATTGTTTATATACTAATGTTTGTTTTTATTTACAGCAGGACATTCAGAACCTGTCTGTTTACTTTAGAGGCAGGACATTTGTAGAGCCTGTTTGTTTTTTTATTAGAGACAGGTCATTTTAAGTGCCTGTGTGTTACTAATGTTTGTTTTTCATTACAGGCAGGACATTTGAGGAGCCTATTTGTTTTTATTAGAGACAGGACATTTTAGGGGCCTGTGTGTTACTAATGTTTATTTTTGATTACAGACAGGACATTTGAGGGGCCTGTTTGTTTTAATTAGAGACAGGACATTTGAGGGGCCTGTATGTTTTTCATTAGAGGCAGGACATTTGAGAAGCCTGTATGTTTTTCATTGGAGGCAGGACATTTGAGGGGCCTGTATGTTTTCATTAGAGGCAGGACATTTAAGGGGCCTGTATGTTTTTATTAGAGGCAGGACATTTGAGGGGCCTGTATGTTTTTCATTAGAGACAGGAAATTTAGGGGCCTGTTTTTGAAAGACTTTATAATAAATAAGATAAGGATTTGTAAGAATGAGCTGTCACTGATACATCTGCACTTTCAGGTGCCATTGTTTATATTTTATGAAACATGTTAAACAAATCATAATTGGTAGATTAACAATTGTTTAGTTTTGTTTTTTTTTTTTTGTGTAACAATTGCATACAATTATATAAGTTTTGTTTTGTACCAATGTACGATTGCTGTTTTATTTGCTACATTCATTTTAATACCAATATTTAGCTATGGGTAAAAATGTCTAAGATAATATTAACGTTATTTTTTTCTCAGGTGCCATTGCTCATGATGACATGTTGATAGAAAAATCGTAATTGACAGAATGACAATTCTTTAGTTTTGTTGCTACGTGTAAAAATGTGTGTACTTTTTCTTTATTAATTAATAAAGTTTTGTTCCCAGATATAACCAGCGGTGCACGACTGATCTAAGTTTTTAATTGCTACATTCGTTTTAATATGATAATGTTTCTTTTCCATGTGCCATTATAATATATTTCTTTTTAAAGTTTTGTATAGATAATAATTGATAAATTGGCAGTTGTTCAGTTTTGTTTCTACATGACGTGTACAATTAATATAAGTTTAGTGTCGTTCCTAGGTACAGCGATCATTGTATGAATAATCTAAATCTTTACATATTCACTTCTGTAATAGATATCTATGTCTACACGTAGATAATTTTTTAAATGTAACATTATATTCTTTCTTCGCCCATTATTTTGTGTGTAAAACCAATTTCTTATTTATTTATTTTGTTTCTCACATACGAGGTCGTATTTGTTATATAATGGATGGTCGACTGTTAGCGATTCTTATGATAATGTTTCATACACTATGATTGTTTTCTGTATTAGCAATATTAAATGTATTTTTTTGCACTGACAACTGGAACGAACTGCGACTTGACAGCGCGGCGTTTTTGACAGTTACAAGAGATTATAAAAGGCCACGCCACACTGTCATGTCTCTCTTTACGTTTTAGTTTTCGGAGCAAGCAACATCTCAGTAAGTGCTAGTATATAATGTTAGCGATTCTTATGATAATGTTCATACACTATGATTATTTTCTGTATTAGCAACATTAAATGTATTTTTTGCACTGACAACTTGAACGAACTGCGACTTGACAGCGCGGCGCTTTTGAAAGTTACAAGAGTTTATAAAAAGGAACGGCGCGCTGTCATGTCTCTCTTGGGGATTCGCTCTGTTGCCCGGGTAGGACGTGCGCGCGCTACCCATTTCGCTCGGACCGCCCCCCCCCAGTCGGCTAAACCCGTTGTGCTGTCGTGAGCGTGAGCCTAGGCGAACGCTTGCGAGAGTGCTAGCCTTGGGCATTGTCGTTCACTTAATGGATCTAGTTCATCAAATCTCGTTCCGTGAAGTGAACTCGTTCCGCTAACTCGTTCCACAGTTCATTTCGCTCCTTGACTTGGTACGATATATAGTACTACTGATTCAGAGAGCGAAATGAACTGTGGCAGAGACATGTTTTCGAGGAACTTGTTTAGCTATTCGTTCATAAACTGTGAACTATAACAATAAGATACGTCACCTATGAAATTCAGTTATAATTAATAGATTCGATTTCCCTACATACTTTTTTCAGGCTTAGGACTGACATTTAAAGTGACTAATATGAATTAATATTAAATCGCTCCGGAGTTACTCAAGTCTGTAGACTAGAGACGCGGGAGTATTTTGAGCCGGTGAACTATGGAACGATAATTCCGCACAGTATTGAACGAGTTCAGTTCTTTCACTGTGTTTGAGCAGTTCATCGGAACGAATCGCTCCGGTGTTACTCAAGTCTAGAGTGCACGGGGGAAGCCACTGCTTTTACTCGCAGTCTTATTATATTACATTTTATTTTAATTCTGTTGCGGTCGCGAAGACAACGTGTCTAAATCGAGATTTTTATTGTGTGAAATTTAAATTCATTTTATCTTTCACTTCAAGAGATGCCAAAGAAGAAGAAGGGTGTCTGGAGCTCCTTGGAGCCTGACACCACCCCGCCCCTGGACCGTGAGATGGGAAGCCGGACGACGTCGCTCCCGTACCTAGGGGGTCCGCCGCCTGGCCCCCCTCTCCCCGCTCCAAACCCAACGAAGAAGACGGCCGCTGCCGGTCCGCCGACGTCACCGGCGACTGCGCGCGTTTCGCCGTTGCCGTCGTCGAGCCGGCCGTCCCAGTGCGCGCGCCGGCGTTCCGCCCTGTGCCCATCTAGGCACCGGGACCGGCTGCGTCAAGCAGCCGCACGCATGCCGCGCGACCGAAAGTCCGCGCTGTGGCGCCACCAATGCGACCGGTGGTGCCGCCTACAGCTCACGCCGCAAAACCCGCGCGCCCCGAGGCGCAGCACGCGCCGCGCCCCCCCGCTACCGCAACTGCCGGTGCTCCAGTGCGCAAACCTTTGCTGGCTACTCCCGCCGCACAACCTGCGCGCCCTGGAACAAGCAGACAGCCAGCCGCTGCTACGTTCGTGGCGACAGCACGCCGCACGACGTCGCCCGCCTCCCGCCGCCTGCTGACTCGGCCAGAGCGACGCCAGCAAGTAAGTCAGTAGAAGCACCATTATTTTCGCCCACCCCACCCCGGGGCTCCGCCCGGGACTCCCCCGCGATGCAGTCGATGTGTTCGTCCCGCCAAGGCTCAGACATGTCGGCCTACTCGGGGGATTCCAGTGCCGACGTTGAAGACGTGTCGACCGACGCGCCCCCGCGCCGGGACGTATGGACGTAGTACACCCGGCCCCGCTCGGAGAATCCGTAGGCTTTGGCTACGAGTTCAACCTCGACGCCAGGCCCCAACGGAGACCAAGAAGCCCAGAAGACGAAGCCGCCGAGGAAGCCAAGCGGTGCTGCCTCGATCCGCCCAGACCACAGCGCGGGCCACGTGGGCGTACCGAGGCGTTCCCGCCCACGTTTGCCGAAGCGGTGCGATCACCGCCCTCCCCACAAACCTGTGCATCCCCTGTAGGCCCCTCGCCCCCAGAGACGAAGAAAAAGACCCGATACCCGCCACTGGTGGTGGAGAGGTTGCCGAACTGGGCCGCCCACTTTAGGGCGGTGAACGAGTTGCTGGGCCACCCGCCGAATGCGGGCGCCCATACCAGGGCGGCATACGGTTCCTCCCGGAGTCCGAGGAGGAATATCGGGTGGTTCAGCGCTACCTAGCCGACCAAGAGAGGGACAACGGCCTGGCTTGGTTTGCCTATTCCCTGCCAGCTGAGCGGGGTTTCAAAGTCAAAGTCAAAGTCAAAGCATTAATTTCAAATAGACCATTTACAGGCACTTTTGAATAGTCAAATGTCGGTCAGTCCAAGAAAAGTGAAGTTAAATTGCACGTTCCAAAGAGTAGGTCTCTATGGAGAAGAACGTGCAAGAAACTCCATGGACACTCTTTTAAATCATATTATGTGTTACATATAATGCTTGGTTACATATTACTTGTTGCTTCTATCATGTGAGCACAATGTCGATAATGAAATAAAAATGTAAAATAATTGAAAGATAGAAACTGAATTAAGCCATTGGCAGCTAAGAGATGACCAGTCCCATCTGACGGCACCCGTTCACGAGCATGACGCGTGCATCAGCTCCACTCAGCTCAACCATTTTGAAGGGAACTGAACGACCCAATAACACGTGCCACCAACAGCGAGACATTTGAGTGAGCATGACAAACTCTCAACTGCCATGCTCGTAATGTCAAAAAAAAAAAGTTGTAACCTAATAAAAATGCTCCATGGTGCTTCACATTCACAAACTTGAAAAAAGTGCTTTTACATTATACAATGCAATTGTGTCTTTCAAATAAAAAAAAAATAATAATAATATTAGTTTCCAACTAATCAACTAATTAGTACGCCCTAGTGGTAGTGGAGCTGGACCAGCATTGAGCCAAGCATTTTTATCTTGAATATAATCCTCCAACTTATAATATGCTTGCTTGCATAGTGTGCGTTTAATACAAGATTTAAATTTCGTTTCATTGAGTTCTAATATTTGGGGAGGTATTTTATTATAACATTTCAAACAGTACCCCATGAAAGAAGAGGCCACTTTAGCCAGTCTGAAACCTGGTTGAACTAATTGATCCCTATTTCTTGTAACATAATTATGTCTATTGCCTCTTTTGCTAAAAAGATGAAGATTTTTTCTAACATACATGATGTTTTCATAGATATATTGACAAGGTACCGTCATTATGTTAATATCTTTAAACAGTTCCCTTAAAGAATCGCACCGGCGGAGATTGTAAATAGCTCTGATGCCTCTTTTCTGTAATATAAAGATTGACTCGATGTCTGCAGCCCGTCCCCATAGTAAGATACCGTACGACATGACACTATGAAAGTAACTAAAATAGACTAGTCTAGCGGTATCAACATTCGTAAATTGGCGGATTTTTCTAACAGCATATGCAGCTGAGCCAAGCCGCCCTGCAAGAGATGTTAAGTGAGGACCCCATTGTAGCCTTGAGTCAAGCGTAATCCCCAGGAAAATCGTTTTATCAACAAATTCTAGTTTTTCATTATTCAATACAATGTCACAATCACTACTTTTGACATTCGGTAAGGAAAATCTTATGCATTTAGTTTTTTTCCCATTTAGAACCAGATTATTAGCAGTGAACCAGTTTTGAACCTGCAATAGGGCGCTATTTTCGTTGTCAAGATTGTTAGTCTTTCTATTTATCTTAAAAATCAAAGAAGTGTCGTCAGCAAACAACATCATATTAAGTTTATTTTGCAACAAATTGGGTAAATCATTAATATAAACTAAAAATAAAAAAGGACCTAAAATTGAACCTTGGGGCACCCCATTTCAACATTCAATCCCGACGAATTGACACCGTTTATTTGCACTAATTGCTGTCTATTATTCAAATAAGATTTTAATAAGCTTAAAGCTGCATTGCCTAATCCGTAATGCTTGAGTTTCAGAAGCAATGTTTCATGAACTACACAATCAAACGCCTTAGATAGGTCGCAGAAGATGCCTATAGCATCTTGTGCCTCTTCCCACGCATTAAAAATGTGTTTTAGTAAGGAAACACCCGCGTCAGTTGTACAACGTCCTTTGGTGAAACCATACTGTTTATCATGTAGGATGTTATTGGAGTTAAAATGACTAAGCATTTGATTTAACATTACCTTTTCAAATATCTTGCTAAGAACCGGCAAAACGGACACCGGCCTATAATTATTAGTGTCTCTACTATTCCCGGATTTAAAGAGTGGTATCACTTTACTATATTTCATTAGATCTGGAAAGACTCCTTGATCTATACACAAATTAAATATTAAAGCCAAGTACGGCGCTATAGTCTCAATAATTGAGGTATAAACTTTGATAGACATACCCCATAGATCTTCTGTCAATTTAATCTTGATTTCTTTAAAAGCTTTTATTACTGTTATGGGGTTTATATGTTTAAAGTTAAATTCAAAGTTTCAAAGTGGCCATCCGCGGACTGCCAGCGGACACAGACCCCTCCGACATCGAGGAGGAACTCAGACTGCTTGGGCGTGAAGGGGCAGGCGCGGGCCGGCGCAGTGCCATTGGTGCCACCAGTTTAGACACAGCTCGCACCGGTGCCACCACCCGCTGGCCTGCGTGAGATGTGGAGAAAACCACGCCGCCAAAGACTGCCCACGCCCGAGGGAGGAGCCGGCCACCTGCGCCGATTGCGGAGGTGACCACCTGGCGTGCAATAGGAGATGCCCAGTCTTCATTAAAGAAGCAGGAAGGAAGAATGTGGGCACCATTGCCATTACGCAACGGCCCACGGAAACCGCCCGCCGGCCCACATTGGCCTACGCCACTGAGGCGCCTAGTGCGTCATTGATGGCACCGGCCAACGAGTCAACGGAGAGAGGGAGAACGACCACCCAACGGAGGAGGAAGAAGAGAGGTGGAAAGAAGGGGGCAAACCCCCCTCCTCCCCCCACCTCCACCAAGCCCCAGAGGGAGAACGCGCCTGCCCCAATACGGGCGCAGGCAGCGAGCCCCTTCCCCCCTGCAGAAGTTGGTGTCGTAGAGTTGGTGCGACACACAATCCGCGACATCTCCGCCCACCAAGAAGCTCTGGCTGCGGACACTGAGTCCGACCAGCAGTGCCTGCAGCAGAGGATCGAAAGCGCCCAGTCCGCCTTGGAGGATATCGCACAGCGAGCCGCATCTGATCTCCCACAGTGAGTACTCGAGACTTGTGGGGGCTGGCCCTGCAGACCCTAACAGTAGTGTTGGAGGCCTGCCGGGGCGGGGGCCCGCGAGTCTCACCACGCTAATCTCCAACAGTTACTTTGGTATCTATTTCTATAGAATGACGCCTGAGTGAGCCGCTCACACTTACACGTGGCTCACTCACACAGTAAAAAGCGCCGTCAAAAACCCCTTAAAAAAAAGAGTAAAAAAAAAGCGCCGTTGACGATTTGGGTTCGGTCCAGATGGTTACCGGATGGCTGGACGGCGATTCCAAGCCCAGGGTGGCTAGAAATCTGGGTCGAGATCCTGGCTGCTGGGGCGTCAGGGTATTCCCTCGTCCATGCGGCCGCCTTCTTCGCTAGCATTACTGTTTCGCAGAAAGAGGGCTCGGCGCGAGAGGTCGTTGCCACCGATGGCCCCCACGAGAACGCGGCGGTGTTCCGCCTAAACGGGGCACATATGTACATCTCTACCGTATGCTCCACCATATCCTTCAGACCGTCCACACAATGGTGATAACCAGGCGTTTATTCCGCCTAAATCCGACGCAGGAGCCTCCCGTACTTGCCATGTCCGGTGAGTATTTGCGTTACGACAGTCGCTGAGATCCTGCCGGAACTGTCTGCCTTACAGCGACTTGTCGTGGCAGCGGAATTTCGCCCCAGGGTTGAATCTCCACGTGTAAATCATGCTTATGCGTGCAAAGGACTGTTGCCTCCACATTCCATGGTAGCAAGCTTGCAGGAAACCATGCAGGTATATTGCAGGAAACCGTGCTTTGTCTTTGTACCATTAGGATGGCTATAACTCCCTGGCATGCGTTCAGCTTGGCAACTGATCACTTTCGCAGCGACGGCGCTCCATAAAGGGCCATGGACCGAACGATGCCATCGTAGAGCCTCCAGCAGGAGGCGTCTGAAAACCCCAGGTTGAACAGGAGCCGCTTGAGTGCTTCAGTCTAATCCAGTTTGAAAGAAAGAAAGAAAGAAAAATAATTTATTTGGTACAGCACAAGGCGCAACACAAAATAAACAATAAGTAACACGTTTGGGAACCAGACGTCGGAAGTGCTCCTCAAAATACCATCGACTGTCGAGGACGAGTCCCAGATACTTGTAAACTTTTATTGTAGTTTGGGAAACCGGCGGTGGCTTGTTCCGAGGGCCATGAAAACACATGCTCTCGGACTTGTGCAGTGCCACCTCGAGTCCCAACTGCTGGATCCTCTTCACGACTGTTGCAACTCTGCGTTGCGGTTCAGGACAAGGAGCAGGGTTCTTGCAAGTGAGCCTGTGGCTAATTGGCAGCGGAGATGGAAGCAGGAAGAGAAGGCGATGGAACTTCATCGATTCCTCCCTGACGTGGCGGTTAGGCTCAAGGCAACTTGGGTCGAGCCGGACTACAAAGTCTTGCAGATCCTGACTGGACATGGATATTTCTGGAAGAAACTGTATGATATGCGCAATAGCACACGCTAATCTCACATAAGTTAGCGTGTGCTATTGCGGTGATGAGGACGAAAATTTTGATCACGTTCTGTGGCGATGCCCCCCTTATGACGAACAGCGACGAAATGTGATGGACGGGATCACTCGCTTGGATGAGAGACCGGCTTACTACTGCAATCTCATGGCCTCAAAAGAGTTCGAACACGAATGGCACAGACCAAGGAGTAAGCAAGCAGCGAACCCGAACTGTGTGTTTGTCTTACCCACGTGAGGGGGGACCGTTAGTATGCCGCCCCAGGATGGGGAGAAAGGCAACATGGGGACAAGACGAAGAAATTTGTAAAGGAGTCAAGAAGCGGCTGCGGTGATAGCGCGCTCATATTTATATGGGTGGGCTGTGTCCGCTGCCGTCTCATTTCGATTCGGCCCATATGACATGATGTCGGTGGGGCCAAGGCTGGTTGGAGGTTGTTGCAACCCTGCGTTCCGCTAGTTCGACCGCCGCCTGTTACGACTCTCCCTTCGTTAGGATCAGCGTGTCGTCTGTATAATAGACCACGCTGACCCCGTTGGGGAGGTCACATAGCACATAGTATGCAAATATGGCTACAAAAAACGGTGACATAAAAATATAAACTACACTACAACTAGTGGCGGAGCCATGGGCGGATGAGAATGCTCCCCTTTTGACGGGAATAGAGCGTTCATCACACCCTTCATAAACAGGGGCCGGTACTCTGTGTCAGCGGGGGAGCCCAGGTACGGAGCTTGTTGTACGCACCATTTCGTAGGGTCGTCCCCACGGGTCTCTGTTCAGAGTCCCCAGCTACACGTCGCGGGCTTCCAGTTTGGCCAGCCGTATCTCCGCTCTGAGGGTGCGCTTCGCTGTTCTTTATTCCTCGTACGCACCTGGTACGGGTGGAGCCGGATCTTGCGGATGGCCAGTTTGGCTTTTGCAGGGAGCGCTCTATTTGGACCCCGGTATCACCAGGTGCCGGTCTACCTCATTCGTGTGATCGAGGCCTACCTGAAGGACAGGTTCATTATCTGCCCCGCTCACCGTAGAGAATGGAAACGCCGAGAGATGTCGTGCGGTGTTCCCCAAGGATCGGTACCAAGATATGGTTCGGACTGTTTTTGGTACTTGTCCTCGACAGCCGTTGGAATTTCGAAGAACACTTCGGTCGTCTGGCTCCCAAACTGGACCGGACTGGGGCTGCCCTGAAGCGGCTCCTACCCAACATAGAGGTCCTTAGCCCTTTGCCGGAGGCTCCACGCAGCATTGTTTGGTCCATGGCTCATTACGGAGCGCCGGTGTTGGCCCCATTGCTGTGAAAGCGACCGGGGGCAAAGCTGAACGCATCCCAGAGGATCATGGCCATCCAAATGGTGCGGGGATATCGCATGTTCTCCAGCGAAGCGACGAGCCTCCATGCTGGTCTGCCACCATGGGATCTAGAGGCAACAGTCCTTGCACGCATGCACAATTTGCGCATGGAGTTGCAACGCCGGGGTAAAAAACCACTGACGAAGGCGGTCAGAGTACCGGCGGGATCTCGGGGCAAGCCATAATTATGGCGATAAATCCAATCTTTGAGGAGTGGGTGAATAGACGTGGAAACATCCTCACCTTCCGCATGACGACACCTCACCTCGTGGTAAGTTCGGAAGAAACGCCTGGCTGTCATCATTGTGTAGACCGCCCGGAGGACAAGGTGGAGCATACGGCGATGGTATGCTCCACTCAGGCGGAGCACTGCCGCCGCGCTGTGTACTCGTGGGAGTGACCCTGGTACAAGCCATGGTCCGGAATGTGTAGGAATGGCAGGTGGTCGGCTCCTTCTACGAAGCAGTTATGCTAGCAAAGGAAAGAAAGAAAGAAAGAAAGAAAGAAAACATGTTTATTTGGCACACAATGAACATAACAAGTATTAAAACATTAATATAAATTAATAGCTTAAATAAAACTTAAAAAAAAAAGAATATAAAAAAATTAAATAAAAACTATCAGCAATAATATGTCTCACGGTAGTGCCAAATAGGTTCAGTTCAGCATTCTGTCAGACAACCGTGGCAGTTGCCTAACGCTGGTTTTCAACTGAACCTTTGAGTGTAGGTGAGTAACGGATGAAAATCGGTTTTTGAAATATGTAAAAGTATATTTATGTGTATATATATATGTGTATATATGTATATTTTTATGTGTACAAAATTATACGTCGTAAATGTTCAGTGTAAGTTGTTTGAGTATTTAATCAGTACCCAATTAAATAAAACTTTAAATAGGTCCAAGCGTACATGGTCTCGAGCCACCGCATCAGTACAGCGCACGTTACATAACCCATTATGCTATTAGCATCTGAGCGCGGTAGACGAGTTGTAAACCAGCGAAAAAATGTGTTAAAAGAAAAGCAAGTCGACTACGGGTATTTGAAAATAAATAAATAATAATCATAATAAAATCAATCTGTGTATGTGTGTGCAGTTTAACGTCACGTCTGTAAAGTGAAAATATAGAAAGATATAGGTAGATATAAGGTAATTATTGCTTATCTACAGTAAAAAGTAAAAAAATAAAAATAAAATAAAAAAATAAAAATTCATTACTAAATTAGTATATGTATGATTTTTCCTTTTGCAGGTGCGGGTCATAATGATTCAATCATACCACCAAAAAGAATGTTAATTGCAATAAGGAGGATGAACGGCTAGGCAGGCGCCGACACAGGAAAAACAAGGCAGCCGAGAGTGACACCGGTGCTCAAGAAATCTCACTCACCCGCACACACACATTGTAGCTACGTATAATCCTTTGTATTATTGTGCAACACATCCCATGGATACCTACAAACCGAAGATGGTTAACTGAATCAATTAGCATACTTATCATATTAGTGAAACGTTTAAATTGGTCAGATCTAGTTTCCGCTGCGCATCAATCAAATATTGCCGTAAACGTCTTCTAAAAGTACTTATCGTATTAATAACTCTAATAGGCGGAGGGATGTTGTTGAAGGAGACAGTCGTACACGTGAGGGAACATCATTCCTCACGCCCCAGCCACCGGGATCCTGATCCCTTTTTCCAGTCACCGTAGGCGCAGGGTTGCGGACGGCGAGCAATTTGTATCTCTCCGTCCGGCCGTCCGGTAAGCGTCCGTACCGAGCTCGAGACGTCGATGTTGCATAGTGTTCCACTCGCATCTCGAGGACATGTCAGCAAAACCGTAGGGGCCCAGCAGGTTCGAAGTCTACTGAGGCCAAGGGTTGAGCGAAAGAGAACATCGGGGCCTTGAAACGAAAGAACAGTTTTCATTTCCCTAAAAGTCTGACACTAAAAGAGCGGCAGAAGTCATTGAATAATTTCCCACCTATGAAAAAAGCTCTCGCCTCCACAACATTTTCTGATTTGACCACAAGAAGACCACCTTGGGCACGCCACAATTATGGCAGTAAGTCCCCTCTTGGAGGCATGGCTGGAAAGACCTCACGGCGCGGGCGTCCTCACCTTCCGCATGACGCAGGTTCTCACCGGACACGTAAGTTCGGTAGGTTCGGGATGTACCGGATTCGTACGGAAGTGACGCCCGAGTGTCGCCACTGTGCGGAACGCCCGGAGGACACGGTGGAGCACGCAGTGGAGGTGTGCCGCTTAGGCAGAGCATCGCCTTGCCCTCGTGGAGGTGATCGGCGGCGGCGATCTCTCGTACCAGACTGGTACAGGCCATGGTTCGGAGCGAGGAGGATCAGTGGCAGGCAGTCGCCTCCTTCTGCAAAGCAGTAATGCTAGCAAAGGAGGAGGCCGACCGTATCAGGCAACGGCGCTCACAGCCGCTGCCGGGATTCCGATCCCAATTTCCGGCCACCGTAGGCGCAGGCTTGCGGACGGCGAGCAATCGGTAGCTCGCTGTCCGACCGTCCGGTAACTGTCCGGATCGAGCCCAAGTCATCGACTGCGCGAACTGTTCCCATGCGCCTCAAGGAGTTGTCAGCAACAGAAGGGGTCCAACCGGGTCGAAGCCTACTGGGGCCAGGGTTAGCTCCGAAAGGTAGCTCAGCCCCGGTACGAAAGGCAACGAAGGAACAGGAGTGGGTTTTTAGTCAGTAAAAGTCTGACACTATCTCCCGCTCCACCCAAGAGCGGGGAATGTCATTAGATGATTTTCCCACCGTAAAAAAAGACCACCTTTGTATGACATATCTGCTATTGTTATCATAATATGTTGAGATATTGGCGCGGTAATAAAATTTCCAAAAAACGCATTACTAGTTCGTACATTCACAAACAATTCCCGAAGTATTCGGCAAAAATAAAGCAAATAATGAATATACCTCATTTTACTAACAATAAATTGTAAGACGCTCACATACACACCAAAGCCAAAGAGCATTACCTTTCCCTTTGATTTTTTTTTTTTTTTAAATTTTTTTCCTTCTCCTGGCTTAGTTATGTATTTGATATTTATTAGTATATTTTATTTGTGTATATATGTAGGTATTTGTGTTGTTATTTATTATCAATAATATTATTCTTTTTCTGTTGTTGTACACTGACAACCCTAAATCTTTCTCCTTTCTTTCAGTCCATCCAAAGGTTGTCTGTAAGAAATTGCCCTGTGCGATAAGACCGCCCATTGTACACTTATTTTTTATAATGTTTGTCCTGTAGTTTTTTGTATATGTGGTGTACAATAAAGAATATATAATAATAATAATAATAATACACACACACAGCTGCACTCCGTCACTTGTTTTTGTCAAACAGAGATAGCTATATTCCACGAACGAATTTTGAATACGCGTCAACTTGCAGTTGCGAGTGACATTCGCCGGCCTCTTAATACACAACAGTGAATGTATCGATAACATGAACAAGTTCCATTACCTCCGTGCATCCCTTAAGGGTCGCGCGTCAGAGATAATTAAAAATCTCGATTTCAAGGGTGACAACTATGCAATGGCTTGGGACTTGTTGTGTGATCGCTACAATAATAACCGCAGTTTAATAAATAATCATGTACAGGCTCTGTTTGATGCAAAACCCATAGTAAGGGAGTCGTCAACTTCCTTGCGATGTCTTATCGACATCATAAATAAGAACATACGGGCACTTAAGACTTTAAAGGAGCCAAAAGAACACTGGGATACACTAATAATATTTATGATGGCAAGGAAATTAGATTTAAAAACCAACAAAAAATGGGAAGAGTACCGTAATTCACTGTCTGAATCCCCACCATTATCAGAATTAATATCATTTATTAGTGGCAGGGCCGATTTATTAGAAACAATGGAGATAAACCAAAGTAAGTTAATTACAAGTGTGGATAGTAAGCAAAAAAGTTTTATTATTTCAGACACAAAGGAAAAGCAAGGTACCCACTTAGGAAATAAAAAATCACTAAGTGACAATTTGCAGAGAAAATTAAAATGTCCGTTATGCTCAAACGATCACCTTTTATATACAACAGAAAACATGTCCGACTAATCTGTGTATTTGTAAATGATTGTTAATAGAACGATAAGTATGAAATTGTGTTGATCAAAGTGAATAAAACATTTACACAATTTATCCTGAAGTGTTTGATTTATCACACATTTGTGTACTAGACGAACGAAGCCAAGAAACTGGACCAGACACTATCCAACCCAATTTGGTGTCACATAACTTCGGCATACGCTTGCCTAAATCAATAGTAGCAGAACCTATAACGCTCCAAAATATTTCTCCCCCTACTAAAAGTTGCTAAGTCTCACCAATTTCACTTACAAAGAACTAGCAACCTGTTTATGTCAAATAGAGGCCGTTTTAAATTCCCGTCCTCTAACTCCCTTGTCCTGCGATCCATCCGATTTGTCTGCCCTCACTCCGTCCCACTTCCTAATTGGACGAACACTCACATCTGTACCGTCTTCACAGGTTCCTGACAAAAACATCAGCTACTTAGATCGCTTCAAAAGGATTGAATACATCCGTCAACACTTCTGGCAGCGGTTCGCTAATGAATATGTCTCATTACTTCAACAGAAAACTAAATGGTCGGTTGCTTCAGACATGAAGCTCAAAGAAGGAACACTTGTGCTCATCCGAGACAAGGCGCTTCCACCACTTGTTTGGGCGCTGGGTCGTGTGGTACGAGCATATGCGGGCGTCGACGGCATCACACGCGTAGCAGACGTGAAGACGAAGAGAGGAGTCATCACGAGAGGGTTCAACAACATTTGCCCTCTTCCCTTCGAAGATGTCAACAGGCGGGAGGATGTTCACACGTCAAATGCGTGAGCATACGGGCTGACGTCACCGACGGCTGAGGCGGCGCGCGGCGGGCGCGGGGCAGAGCACCGGTGACGTGCACCGGACGGCAAGCGGCGCGGCCACTTCTCGATTCGACAGCTTCCAAGGCACACGCGTCCCTCTATTGACACCTCACTGTACAGCTACTTATTTACTTCATCATTGTCAATCTTCGAGTACCTATATCTACAAATACAGTCCATTTATTTTAATTTCGCGTGTCTTTTCACTGCCAAAAGGAGCCCGTGCACCTTGGTTCCTACTTTTCGGAATTTATCCCTGGAGTACACCGACCGCCTTCAGCTCTTGGGGGTTGAAATTCCCTCAGACCTTAACTTTGGGCGGTTCATTGAGTCCAAAGCCAAGGTAGCTGCTAGGAAGCTGGGCGTTCTTGCAAAGGTCCGGCGGTACTTCACACCGGGACAGCTTTTAATGTTATACAAAGCACAGGTCCGTTCGTGTGTGGAGTACTGCAGTCACATATGGGCTGGTGCTGCAAAATGCCACCTGGCAGCTTTGGACTCGGTGGAAAGGCGTGCAAAGAGGCTAATTGGTGATCCAGATTTGGTTAAGTCCAACCTTCAAAGCCTTGAGCATAGGCGTAGGGTAGCCAGCCTTTCGGTGTTTTACAGGATGCATTTTGGAGAGTGTGCGCAGGAATTGCATGACTTGATTCCGCCATCGCAATTCTACCATCGGACATCCCGACGTACGGCGAATATTCACCCTTACGTTGTTGAAACCTCTACGGTCCGGACTAAGCGTTTCGCCTCGTCGTTTATACCACGTACGTCGAAGGACTGGAACAGTCTGCCTGCTGCGGTCTTCCCGTCCGATTATAATTTGGGTGTCTTCAAGGCTAGAGTGAATAGGCTCTTAATAAACTAGTGCGCCTCACCATCAAAGATTGCATCGCTACTTACCATCAGGTGGGATCGCAGTCAAGCACTAGTTTATCTTAATTAAAAAAAAAAAAAAAAAAAAAAAATTTATTTTATTTCATTTATCTCCCTGAGATCTTGAACAAGTAACAAATGCTAATTATGAAGATGTTAACATTATCTTTCCATATCCTTAGTGAACAAGTTCTTGCTATATATTTATCCACAATAACTCCTAACCACCCCTCTTAATAAGAAATTTATAAAAAATACAATGCCAACCTTAGGCTTACCAACTTTAGCAACACTTTGTGCTGCACCTGTGCGTTTGGTTTTTCCATGAAAATACCAACTTCCAATAATTCGACCAATACTTATATTATGCAACGATAGCTTGAAGATCCATTAAAAATCATGACCTCTAAGTTGGTACACTAAATTTAGTAATTCAATAATATTATATTCTACAACTTTAACACAACGCCATCTAGTCCCAAACCAAGTAGAGCTTGTGGTAATGGGCATTAAACAACTGATAAACAATTTGACAGTGCTCTCTAAAAGTCATTAAATAGAATTTACATTACATTTCTTACATATTCTGCAGGACTAAAGCCCAAGTCAGACCATTGATTCTTGGCAATCGTGTCCTCAGATGCCTCTGCACAAATTGCAACCTCATTCGAATATTTATTACGCGAAAGGTACCTATTGAAAATTAATTTCGAAAGTCATATTCAAAACCAGTCCCATTTATTTGGTCTTATAAAGTTCAGAAGCTATAACAGTTATGGAATTTCAAACTCCAACCCCAAAAACAAGTATTCAAGTTGGGTAAAATTCATGAAACGTTTGTTTGACAGACATTTGCATCCGAATCATTGAAATGCTCCGAAACATGCATGCATGTGATATGCATCATTTGGAACATCGGCTCAAAAGATACAAACGGAACACCCGAAACATCGGCTCACAAGAAACAAACGGAACATTTGAAACATCGACTCACAAGTCAAGTTGCGTCACACTAAGTTTTATTTAACTTTGATTTGAGAACAATCCAAAGCAGATGTTTCCAGTTCAGGTCGTTAATTATATTAAGTACACTATTTACATTTTAATTTTAATTTTAAAAAGGCTGCTGGTCACCCGAAGTAAAGCGTTTCAGTGTTCCAAACAATGCCTTTAAAACATTACTGATGTTCAATCCTTCGGAACACCAAAATGCCTCGGAACAGTGAGTCGGCTCAGCAAAGAGCTACACACGCCTACCGTGACATGACACTGTGTTATGTCACCGCTTGTAGGTTAAGGCTAAGTTTTTATCTCAAAGACTCAAACTTTATCCGACTTGCATTCACAACTTTTCACCAGTGTAGGTATATTTAAAAATAAAAAATAAACTGTGTTTTTTTTTTCTTTTCGATGGGAAAAATCATCTTATGACAACCCCCGCTCTTGGGCGGAGCGGGAGATAGTGTCAGACTCTTACTGACTAAAAAACCCATCCCGTTCCTTCAAGCCTTCATACCGGGGCTCGAGCGCCCTTTCGGATAACCCTGGCCCCAGTAGGCTTCGACCCGGCTGGGTCCCTGCTGTTGTTGACAACTCCTTGAGGCGCGTGGGAACAGCGCGCGCCGTCGACGACTTGGGATTGGTCCGGACAGTTACCGGACGGCCGGACAGCGAGCTACCCATTGCCCACTGTCCGCAAGCCCGCGCCTACGGTGGCTGGAAATCGGGATCGGAATCCCGGCGGCGGCGAGAGCGCCGTTGCCTGATGCGTTCGGCCTCCTCCTTAGCGAGCATTACTGCTTCGCAGAAATCGGCGACCGCCTGCCACTCCTCCTCGCTCCGGACCATGGCCTCGACCAAGGCCCGGCGCGAGAGTTCTCCGCCGCCGATCACCCCCACGAGGGCACGGCGGTGCTCCGCCCAAGCAGGGCACACCGCGATTGTGTGCTCCACCGTGTCCTCCGGGCGTTCCGCACAGTGGCGACACCCGGGCGTCACTTCCGCTTTAATTGTGTGGTATAGTAGTTCGTAGAACTGAAGCGGCACGCCGTCATTTTAAACACATTAGTTCCAAATTGTATAACAAAATAAATAAGAAAATAAATATCTACTCGTTAACTAGAAAAAAACTCAAAATTAAATTAAATAGCTGGTTAAAACAATTAAATTATGACGAAACAGAGGAACTTGTGGTAGTGTAATCTCACACAATCCCTTACACACACACACACACACCATTATTTAAACCGCGCTTTCACACACATACACGCAACTATAGTTTCATAAAGCACCAATCATCTCCCGCACGGCACACCCTATAATAAGTATTACTGATTATTGACCAGGTATCGTATTTTTATATGATTATTTATGAGTTTTATTACAACCTCCTGAAATATTGTGCAGTTTTAAAACGGCACGTTGTATAATCAGATTTAAGTTCAGTCTGACGACTAAGTTTCTTTTCAAGATGAGTCAACCGCGATAAAGTACTATAGTAAGATTCACCCAAAGAGCTTTTGTTATCCTTTAAGAGGTTGGGTACGACGGATCGTCCGTCAGGTTCGCGATAGGTAAGATCAGTGTACAAGCGTTCGCCGATGTCATTCTCGGGTACGGTGATAACGCGCGGTGGTTCCTCCACTTCCCAAGATTTTTTGATTTGTTCATCTAATTTAAATGTGGTGGCCACTAAAGAGCACGCGGTGTTTAATGGTGCAGAATTAAAGTTTACTGTCCCTGTGAGAATCCACCCAAAAACGCTATGCATAGCCGCAGGTAAACCGGGCCCCAGATTGATACGTTGACCGTCATAGATTTCGTGGAATAACTCCGCTCCTATTAATAAATCAATTTTGGCGGGAATATCGTAATCGCGATCAGCTAGCACGAGATGGTTGCACCGTTCACGAACAGCTGACGGTACTTTAACGCTAGGTATTAGAGCAGTGATGTTGTCTAATACGACTGGCTTGATATTAAATTGTGGAGCATCACCGTGTACAGGTCGTATAGTGCATTCCACCACCCCTTTTACTTGTGTGACTGAGTTTTGTCCTAGTCCGGCTATGCTAAGATTACACCGGTGGAGTTTTAACCCGAGCGTGCGTTCGCACGCAGAGGTGATAAAGCAGTCCTGCGCCCCACTGTCCACGAGTGCCCGTACAGTACATTGAGTGCCGGCGGCGGTGTTGAACGCGCGCACCTGACATGTTCCTAGTAGGACTAGCTCGCGGTTAGGAACGGCGGCCTGAGCGTGAGCCGTGACGCTCGCTTCAGTGGTTGCGCCGACGCTGGATGGCGAATTTTAGACAGGCATTTGTCTATGACGTGATTTGTACGTAAACAATTGGTACACATGTTATTTTTAACACGCTCTCGTTTGTCTGTCTCCATGAAGTTATCCTGGAACGTAAATAATATCCCAAAGAATTCGTTCTTGAAAATGGACACAGTTAGAAAATAAAAAATAAATAAATGTAACAGCGATAATATAAATAAGCATATTCTGTATGCAGACAGGAATTTTATAAAACCAATCAAATAATTTATTATATGGTGAGATAGATGGTACATGAATGTTGCATTATAGAATATAACAGTAAATCGTCATATTCACAATTTCTGGTAAGCTCAATGTAAAATAATAAATTGTAGCAACAGAGGAACTATAGTTAAGCCATTTTAGATTGATATGAAATAATCGAAGGTGACTTAATTATTTATAGCTGTTAAATTAGGTTGATAACCAACTGCTGACAACAACCTGTCTAACTAAGTCCACCTTACAATTAACTAGAATATGATGGAAGGGCTAAGCATTTCATATTAAAGGAAATCCAGCTTTCATATTTATATATAAATTAGTTTTTTTTTTTTTTTCTCTATTGCCAATTTACCCAGACAACAAAGTTACGTCAAAATTATTGTACAAATTTTAAATCTAAAAAAAAAATGTAGAAAATATTAAGGCAAATAATTTCTAAAAATGGTTCGTAACACAAGGTCATTTTAATCAGGGTAGTAGAACTAACGGTATGGCCAGACAGGAATCATTATCCCACTTCTGAGATGTAAACTCTCTCATGGGTTGATATCATCCGAATCATGTATCCTACTGCTATTTAGGTTTATGGCTTCTAAGAATGAAATAAAGAGTGAAAATAATAAACAGTTGTGCATGTACTTACTTATTATATTTCTCCAATCAGAAAACTAATATAATTGTAAATAAATGTCTACTTTTTGAATTACTAATAAAAAAGAACAAATGATGCACGACTGCAAGCCCGCCAGAATGGTACGACGCCCAAAAATCCCGCGCTTTTTCCCTATCTGTCAATATTCCAAATCCTCGCGCTCTGATTGGTTGTCGTGCCATTCGCGGCCACAGTTGATACTACTATAGACAACATATTACTTTTGAGGTAGACAATACAATTAGGTTTAAATTAAGTAACAAATTAGGTAAATGAACTAGATAATTTACTATTGATAACATACCTTCCGCCGAAATAACATGCCCCAAATAAAGCACTTGCTTCTTCAAAAAATCACATTTTGATGGATTAAGTTTAAGATTTACTTCCCTCAGACGTGAAAAAACTGACATAAGGTTCCAGTTATGCTCATCCAAATTTCGCCCAAAAATAATTAGATCATCTAAATAAACTAGACATTTGTCATAATTCAACCCAGACATGGCTACAGTCATCAACCTGCTAAAAGAACTAGGACTTATCTTCAACCCCATTGGTAACCTACACATCTGATACTGCCCTTTATCCGTTGTGAAAGCAGTGTATTTCCTACTACTTTCTTCCAAAGCACCCTGATAATACGATTGCGACAAATCACAGTGACTACAGTAAACAGCACCCGACATTAAATCCAAGATTTCACTTATATTCGGCAATGGAAATGTATCATCCTGTATTATTTCGTTCAACTGCCTGTAATCTATCACCACTCGCCATTTCTTCTCCCCACTACGATCTGCTTTTTTGGGTACAACTAAAACAGGACTAGACCACTCACTGACCGCCTCCTCAATAATATTACTACCTAACATCTCTTGCACTTGCCTATCAACCTCCTTCTTCTGTACATAAGGTATTCTATATTGTTTTCTGCAAACTGGAGTAACATTCTCTTTTAATCGTATTGACTGCTCATATACATTCGTGACTTCTAATTTATCCCCCGGAATATGAAAAATATCTGGATACTTTGCACATATTTGCTCAACTGGCAACTGCTCCTCGGGACTCTAATAGTCAAGTTTAAGCAAAGAAAATATTTTCTTAACACGCTCAACGTCAACCTCCGGCTCCGCAAAATTACAATAATCGAAATCACTTAACGGATAAACTTTTACACCGGACATACTACACACAACCTCCTCAGAGTTGGTGTTCAAAATCCTAACAAGTATCATTCCGTCCCTAGGCCTAGCCATCACACTAGCCAAGAAAACCCCTTCATGCAGTTCTTTCCTAACAACTACACAATCTTCTGCTCTATTAACAGGAAAACACCTAACCAGCTCACAACGCGGAGGAACAGTTAACAAGTAATCATAGGACCTTAGTGGCATCGAAACCGTCTGCCGTTCACGATCTTTAAGGGTTAATCTGTTCGTCGATAAATCTATAATACCACCATACTTCTGCAAGAAATCTTGACCCAATATGCCAACTGACTTACAAGGCAAATCATCAAAAATATAAAACTTATTCACGAACGAACACCTTCCGTAATCTAACTTTAAAAATATATAACCTATAGCTCGCAAACTACCTCCTACACCATTAATCACTAACTCTTCCTTAACTACTTTACAACACAAAGCGTTATCCCTCAAGAAACCGCTTTTTACGGCTGATATCGACGCACCCGTATCCACTAACCATTCCGTATCTATACTATTTACTAATAAATTAACCCAGTTAATACTATCGCAAGCTAAAATATGCTTAGACTCGAAAAAACTGAGTCTCATTCAACTGTCCGCAGTCAGCATCATTCCGCGCGTGCTCAAAACACGCTACACGCCGCCGACCTTGCTGAGTCTGGCGTCCGCGATGAGCATTACCGCTGCGACCGCGCATTCCACCATTATGCCATACGTTGACATTCTTGCGCGTATGTATAACAGCTGATCTTTGTTGCGAGTGGTCATTCCCTACTGCGTGCTGCCGCCTAAGACTATTTCCACGATTGATCTGTCATTTTGTCTAGCTCGAAAAAGTTTGGCTTGCACCGCTACGTCTGACTCCACCGTCAATAAATGTTTCTTCATGTCCGCCAACAGACTATCTACCGACGCGTAGCTAGAGGACAACCAAATCTTAGCACCCTGGGTAAGCCGTGTGGTTAGCACAAATTTAATCAAAAGGGCACCATCAGCCTCTTCCAACATGGGGTGCCACGACAGAAAACCTCCACGAGTGCCCGCAGGCTGTAGTTACCTTGCGGATATGTCCGGTGCGAAGGCCAGTTTGCGGGACGGTGCAACCTGGGAGGCGGCCAATGACCCCCTTGGGTATTGCTGCCTAAGGGGCCTCGATGGCCGTCTGCGAATGTTCTGTCTGAAGGAACGCTTCAACGCGTGTCCCTCTGTTATAGCAGAGGGCACAGTGGCTAAGTAAGAGCGGGCTCGGTGCGCACTCACACTGCCGCCGGGCAGGCAGGAAGAAAGCTTGCTCCTCCTTCTGCCACCGTTAGTCTCGTAGCCCCAGAGATTGTCCAAGGTCATGTTTCTGACATTTGATGGGGGACGAGGGTCTTGAGAGACCCCGGTAGAGGTTTGGAGGCAGAGGCTGTGGGAGACCCTTGAAGTGGGAAGCAATACAGGCTGCAAAAGACGAGGATAGACCTGCCGCACAGCAACAAGGTAACGTCATGCATGTATCAAAGCAAGGACGTACTTTCTATAATAATAGACGCTTTAGTGACGGTCGCGGTCGCGGTGGTAGTAACAATTATGGTCAAAACTCAAATTATTTTCTTAGGCAGCTAGGACAAAGTAGTCGTAATGGATATCAGCGTGGAAGAGGGCGCGGAAATTATAATAACTATAGAGGAAACAATTTTTATAATAACTTCAGAGGAAAGTATAGTAATCGTAGACCTTCTAACAGTTTTCAGAAAAGCAGGGATAGACTTAACAATCAAAACCGTAACTTATATACGGCAGAACACAATGTAGAGGAGCCTCAAAGTAGTGAACAACCAAATAATAGTCAGATTCAGTTTTTTCGATCTTAGGAATACCATCTTTTCATGTAATAAAAACACTAAATACGTGACATTAAACATTAACAACAAAAAATATTATTGGCTTGTTGACACTGGCGCTTCATTATCAGTTATAAAAAGTGGAGCAATTCCCATTAACACACCAGTGCAAAGAGACAATACATTAATAAATGGCATTGGAGGGCAGACTCGATCTAAGGGATTGGTTAATTTAACTTTAAAAAACCATGACAACATACATTTTAACCATAACTTTACAATTTTTGAATCGTTACCGCTAACGGCTGATGGAATTTTAGGTTTAGATTTTCTAATGAAATATGGAGCTAATATTAATTTACAAACAAATTTAGTTACTTTATATAAAGATAATTGTAGTTATTCATTAAAATTGACTAATTTTGTTAGTAAAAATAAAAATTTCTTAGTTATTCCTGCTCGATCCGAATCGATACACCATATTTATGTAGATAAATGCATAAATGGAGATGTTGTATGTGGAAAAGAGTTGAGCAAAGATATATTTTTAGCAAATGAAATTACAAGGGTAAAAAATTATAGAATTCCTATTAAGATCTTAAATATAACAGAAAAAGAAGTAGATTTACCATTATTTACACCAGAGTTACAATCATTAAATGACTATCATATATGTACATTTAATAAAACTGGCATAAACGTTGATAGAGTTCAAAAATTACTGAACGAACTAAATCTATCTCATTTACATGATGAAGAGCAAAAAAGTATTGAAGCAATATGCGCAAAATATGCAGATGTGTTTTACGTAGAAGGTGATAGGTTAACAACCACAAATATTTACCAACAATCAATTACTATTAAACCACATGTTTCCCCAGTATATGTTAAACCATATCGTTTACCACAAGCATTTAAGCCCGAAATTGAACATCAAATAAAAAACTTGAAAGAAAATGATATTATAGAGGAATGTAGCAGTGAATGGTCAAGCCCAATATTGTTAGTACCTAAAAAAAGTGTTGAAGGTCAAAATAAGAAATGGAGGCTAGTAGTAGATTATAGGAAACTAAATGAGATCGTGGCTGATGATAAATTTCCGTTGCCAAATATCTATGAAATATTAGACTCTCTTTCAGGCGCAATTTATTTTAGTCACCTTGACCTTCACCAAGGTTATTACCAGGTGACCTTGAACCCTCAGAATCATAAGTATACGGAATTTACAACTAGTTCAGGACAATACCAAATGAAACGTTTACCGATGGGGCTTAAAATTAGTCCAAGTTCATTCAGTCGTATGATGTCAGTTGCTATGTCGGGCCTAGCATTTGAAAAATGTTTTGTGTATTTAGATGACCTAGTCATTTTTGGACGCAATTTTGACTACTTATAATCAAAATTTAATAAGCGTAATGGAAAGACTTAGAAAAGTAAATTTAAAATTAAATCCCCAAAAGTGCGAATTCCTGAAAAAAGAACTTTTGTATTTAGGGCATGTCGTTTCAGAAAAAGGCGTCTCTTCAGATCCAGAAAAAACTAAAATACTCCAAAATTATCCAATTCCCAAAAATTCAGACGAGGTCAAGCGTTTCGTAGCATTCTGTAATTATTATCGTAAATTTATAAAATGTTTTGCTGATATTACTATACCTTTAAATAAATTATGCAGAAAAAACGTACCATTTCAATGGACTGATGAGTGTCACAAAGCATTTGAAATCTTAAAAAGGTTGTTAATGACACCCCCGATATTGCAATATCCTGATTTTTCAAAAGACAATGAATTCATAATACAAACAGACGCATCAGGAATAGCTATTGGTGCAGTTCTATGCAACAAAGACTTGAGACCCATAGCGTACGCAAGTAGGCCATTAAATAAGGCAGAAAAGTACTACCCAACTATTCAAAAGGAACTTTTGGCTATTGTTTGGGCTGTGAAGTACTTTAGACCTTACGTTTACGGTCGAAATTTTACATTAATGACTGACCACAAACCCCTAGTGTATCTTTTTGGAATCAAAGATCCTTCCAATAGATTACTAAAATTTAGACTCTCTTTAGAAGAATATAAGTTTAAAATTATTTACGTAAAGGGGAAAGACAACACTGTAGCAGATGCTTTATCACGAGTTAGTATGACATCGGATGATTTAAAAAATATGCATAAACAAGTTGTAAATGTGATGACTAGAGCACAGAAACTAAGGATGGATGAGATGAATGAAAATAATGTTCTAAAAGGGAATGCGGATTTTAATAAATCTAAAGACGATTGGCCTGATCAACCAAAAGTCGTAGATATATTAAGAAAACCGCGTGACACGATTGAGATGATGTTTATAGATGACAAAACATTAGATAAATTGAGAATGAGAAATGTGATTACTACGGAAATAGAGTGTTTCGCTTTTAGGTCAGATATAAAACATTTATACATTAATCTTAATTACAAGGCGCATTTCTCGCGAGTCGAATTTGTGCAGAAATTAAGTTTATTTTGCAAACAGATAGGTGTCGAAGAAGTATGCATAGTAAAAGATGAACAGAATGTAGAATTTATTAAACATATTTGTAGTGAAATAAAGTCACTAAACGATTGGACTGGACCCCGCTTAAGTATATTGCGAGGCGTTAAAAGAATAACAGACGATAAAGAGAAAACTCTCATTATGAACGATTTTCATTTACTGCCATCTAGCGGACATGCTGATATGCGCAGAATGATTAATACTATTAAGAAACGATATTATTGGCCTAGAAAAAGATGTTCAATAGAAAAAGATGTTCAAGAATTTGTGCGTAAATGTACGAAGTGTCAGAAAATGAAACATAGTCGTTACACTAAAGAGCCAATGGAGATAACCAGTACGGCATCTTCAGCATTTGAAAAAGTATATCTAGATGTAGTAGGACCCCTAGACAAGTCCATAGATGATAATTCTTATATTTTAACTATACATTGTGAATTGACCAAATTCGTACAGGCAATTCCTCTTATAAATAAAGAAACTACGTCCATTGCTGATGCATTCGTGCGTAATTTTATTCTTGTATTTGGTATTCCTAAGGTAATAGCCACAGATCGAGGAACGGAGTTTATTTCGTCTACAATGGAACAGGTATGTTAGATTTTGAATATTATAAAACTATCATCCACGGCTTATCATCATGAGTCAATAGGAGCTTTAGAAAATACCCACAAAGTGTTGGGTTCATTTTTAAGAATTCAGTGCGACAATCATCCAGAAACTTGGAGTCAATGGTTACCTTTTTGGTATTTCAGTTTTAATAATACTGTTCATTCGGAAACAAATTACACGCCACATGAATTAGTATTTGGTAAACTACAGTCTGTCAAGAAAGTCATGAAAAGAATGTTTTGGGAACTACTGTTTTTGCTAATACTGGCAACACTGAATAATTGTTAAGCTGAGTACCTGAACTGTCACGTCGTATCTGTGTGGTTGATTTTTTACAATATTTCGGTGCTATTTCGAGTTTTTTAAATCGTGTAAGCGTTAAGATACAAAAAATGAATCGAAATGTTTATAAGAGTGGTGCGAGACAAATTATATTTAAAGTTTTTCAAGGGTGTATGGCCGAAATTCAAGGTGGGAGTGCTGGGACGAACAAAGACGATGTTTATGGTCGAACAGCAAAGTTAACCGGTACGTAAATATATTCTAAAGTTTAACACACTAACGGAAATATAATGTTTTGACAATCTTCTGTTTTTAAGTACAATTTATCTATCTTTAACATTGTTTATGTCTTGCTAAGGTTATGAAATTTACCTACGATTTATTATACTACCACTTAACGGTTTTGATATTTTGGTGTTTTTTATTTAGGTATGATAAATGTATTTGTATATTTAACATATCTTTATTGACTTCAGGTGTTACCGAAAGTACAGTTCGGCGCATTGTGGACTAAGGCATGAAGAATGGAGGTAAATTTTCAACGCTTGGAAAACACAGGAAAAGCCGACCTACGAAACAAACTACGAGTCAGATGTTGGCCGGTTTCATTTTTAAGAAGTTTCAGGCAACATTTCTGGAGTCGAATACCTCGACTCTGATTATTTGGATTCGGATTAATAAAGATTTTTTTCATAAACTTTTTATTTTTGCAATGAGCTCATACCTATCGATACTCAGCGCCATGCTGACGGCAGTACAGAGTGGCAAAACATCGTGATTTGCACTTTGTAGTAAGTACATAAATGCTAGTAGCTGAAAGGACGAAAACAAGGGTTGATCAAACCAGACATTCTTATGAATGTAAACCAGATATTCAGAAGAATGTCTGTTTTGATAAACTCTTGCGTGTAGGTACGTAGGATAAACATATAATTATCCTAATAAGCAAATAGAGAAGTCTGGTTTCGTCGCAATGTTTATAAAACGAAATTCAGACTGGTAGAGAATGCCTAAGGCATTAACTCCGCCTTTGTACTTTTGTGTTGGATAAAGTTTTAATAAATAAATGAGAACTACTATAACTATTATGTATCAGGTAAAATTAAACGTCACTTGAATGAAAATTAGTTCTAATAAAAATGTTGTTCGCCACTACGACAGAGTAAGTACTGTTATTTATAGGGAGCCACTACCATTGAAAGTCAAAACTCGTTTGCAAGCATGTATTAAATAGATAGACGAGTGTCAGATAGATCGGTAAAATAATGTACCTACACGGCAGTAAAGGGACCGTAAATCGGTAATTATTATTTTATAAATAAAAGTATCAATATCTTTTAGTCGAAGTTTATTGGGATACCATGTTAATGATGGTGGCGCCCTCCCTTCTTTTCATGACTTTCTTGACAGACTGTATGTAATATACCTTCTAATTTGTCTGATCATATAGAACCACTATACAATGTAGACAGTTATCCATTGCAATTAAAATATAGACTACAGTTGGCACAAACTGAAGCTAAAAATAACTTAATAAATAAAAAACATAAGAGAAAAGCTAAGTATGATATTTTGATAAATCCTGTTAGATATAAGGTAGGAGATTTAATATTAATTAAGATAGAAACCAGACGTAAATTGGATCCACAGTATAAAGAACCATATGTAGTTATAGAAGACTTAGGTTGTAACGTTAAGATAAAAAATAATTCAAATAAAGAAGAAATAATTCATAAAAATAGGACTAAGCCATTTTATGAATAAAAGGAAAATGTACTTTCTTCTTCATTAGATTATTATAGATTAATTTTTGTTAATTTTTTATATATAACATTCTCATGTTAAATTTCTTTTTTTTTTCTTCTTTTATTTTCTATCGTAAGTAATACTAGTTAAACCAAGGTCAAATACAAAAAAAAAAAATATTGTAATAATGTCAATTTTTTTTTCTTCGCCCCCGGGAGGTGAAGTGTGAAGTATATATTATTACGTAGTACGATACCTATGTGTACGCGCACTTAGCTATGTAAGCAACTTTCCTTTAGATTCCTTTTTATTGTAATCTAGTATTTAGTATAATAAAAGACACCAAACTGTAAACAAGTGTTTCCTTTACTACAAGCCAAGGTTACAACATCACACCCTGGTAGTGACCGACGTCTCTACAGGAAGAGCTCTAAGTTGAGGGACGGACCATCGTCTTCCGACACAGAGGGAGAAATACGCTCGGCGCCAAAAATCGCAACGAGCAGCCGCGGTGTGGGTCGAGCCCGTGGAAAAGGGAGGATAAAGGCCAAAAACTCCGTCCAGCGATCCGACAGGCTTGCTGCGGAGGGGCGCCACCCTGTAGCGACCGGCGCTCAGATAGACCTCTCGGAGCCATCCGGCAGCGAGAGGCAGGCCAAGGAGGACTCGGACGGGGAGTCCCTCCAGACGCTGGCCGTCACCCTCTTGCAGGACATGAGCCGCAAAAGGGAAAAGACGTCCAAAGAAAGGACGGTACAGCGCCACGCGGCGTCCCTGAGGGAGGCTTTCGACGCCTCCCTCAAAAAAAGGGTGGCGAGGCTCCGGAGCGAGCTCCAGGCCGAGCTCCGGGCTGAGATGCGGGCGGAGCTCGCGAGAGCAGGCCACCAGGAGCCGACGGAGGGGGAGCGCAAGCAGGGGCACGGGCAAAGCCGGCCCCAGGCCCAGCCCGAGCCGGAGAGCCAGCTGCTGACACTGGTGCGGCAGGAGCTGGCTGTCTTCCGGCAGCAGCAGCAGCAGCAGCAGGAGCAGTTCCAGCTACGGATGCAGCAACAGCTGTCCGTGCTGGAGGGGATCGTGCTGCGCCCCCCGCTCGCGGCCTCCGGCCAGCGAAAGGCGTCGTCTTACGCCGCTGCTGCGGCCATGGCTCCTGTGCCCAAGGCAGGCCCGTCGGGGCAAGCAGGGCGCGGGGCCGCGGCGTCAGAGCCTGCAAGGCCAACCCCGAAGGCTGCGCAGCAGCAGCTGCGGGGGAAGCCAGCAGCTCCTCCCTCCAAGGGTAGGGCGGCGCCTAAACCGGCAGGACCTCCTGCCGCGGTGGCGACTAGGCCGCGTCAGCCGCCTCCCTCCGAAGAACCCTCAGCTGGCGCCGAATGGACGGTCGTCGGCACCGCGAGAAAGGCGGGCAAGGCGGCCAGGACGGCCAAGAAGCGTGCGAGGCGCCAAGAGCGCAAGAAGCGGGCCATGGCGGCGAGACTTCGCGCCCCGAACTCCGAGGCTGTGGTGATAACACTGCAGCCAGAAGCGGAGAAGAAGGGCGTGACGTATGACGCCGTCATGGAGAAGGCGAAGCAGGCGGTGCTGCCCTACCTTGAGGAGCTCGGAGCCGCTAGGGGCTTTTGCATGAGGCGCACAGTCACCGGGGCCCGAATCCTGGAGGTCCCCGGTGCGACCAGCGGCCCTGCGGCTGACGCTCTGGCCGCTAGAATCAGAGCGTCCCTCGATGCGGAGGTGGCCCGAGTGTCCAGGCCCACAAAGTGCATAGACATGCGCATCATGGGCTTGGACGACTCCGTCAGGGTGGACGAAGTGCACGACCGATCAGGTTCGGGCGGGCACCATCCGCGCTGACGGCACGGGCATGCGAGCGGTTACAGTCAGCTGCCCCGTTGCAGCGGCCAGGACCATCACCGGGGAGGGCCGAAGGCTTTTGGTGGGCTGGGTCTCCGCGCAGGAGCTGGAACTGAGGAGGAACTGCTGGAGCACAGACCTCTGCGGTGCTTCCGGTGCCAAGTGGGGCACCACGTAGGCGCCCACTGCGCCGCGGAGGTGGACCGCAGCGACCGCTGCCACCAGTGTGGCCAGCCCGGTCACAAGGCCTGTCGAATGCCGTGCTCCGCCGCACTGCTACGCATGTGCGGCGGCAGGCAAGCCGGCCAACCACCGGGCTGGGGGCAGGTCCTGCGACCCCCCGCCAAGGCCAAGGGCAAGGCCCGTAGGCCCATCCCCGCCCACGTCCTCACCGCCGCAGCCGCCTCCTTGGCCGCCGCCGCTATCGCCGCCGCACCCGCCGCTCTCGCCGCCGCACCCGCCGCAGTCGCCGCCGCACCCGCCGCGGCAGTGCCCCCTAGAAGGGCTCGGGAGGAGACCCTGACGATGGACTACCAATAACGGCCCCATTCCGTCTCCTCCAGGCGAATATCAACCACTGCGCCCACGCTCAGGATCTGTTGCTCCAGAGCATAGCGCAGTGGGCGATAAATGTCGCCGTCGTCTCCGATCCGTACTACGTCCATCCCCGTGGAGACTGGGTTCAGGACCTAGACGGCTTGGTGACGTTAATCTCGTCGGCCGCACCCTCCGAACGGAAATCAAGCGGGCCAAACTGGAGGCCCGCAACGTGTGGCTGGGGTCTCTGAACGTGGACCCGTGGGAGCGCCCGGCCGTACAATATGGTACGGGAAAAGCTCCGCCCCTAGGCTCCCCCGCTGACTCAGAGTCTCCGGCCCCAGATCGTAGAGGGTGCGGTGAACGCTCTGTTCCCTGCGCGGGGGGAACACTCCTCCCCGCCCATGGCTCCGCCTCCACCACCAGCGGTGTCTGACGCGGACCGCAACAGCGACGACGACGACGATGCTCCAGAGGTGACCGAGGTAGAGATGAGAGTGGCGGTGCGAAGGCTGAGTGCCAAAAACACCGCCCCAGGACCCGACGGCTTGCCTGGAAAGGCCTGGGTCCTGGCCATGGAGGCTCTCGGGCCTCAACTGAGAGGGCTCTTCAGCGCATGCCTGGAGAGGGGCCAGTTCCCACTTTGCTGGAAGACGGGGAAACTGGTCCTCATAGCGAAGCTAGGGTGCCCTGCGGACTCTCCGTCGGCGTACCGGCCCATTGTGCTGCTCGACGAGGTGGCAAGCTCTTTGAGAGAGTCATTGCAAACCGCCTCGTCGGGCGCCTAACACGGGTGGGGCCGGACCTTTCGGACGGACAGTTCGGCTTTCGCAGTATGCGCTCTATGGTGGACGCCATCATGCGCGTGCGAGCTCTCACGACGGGGGATGCGGTGTCCCGGGGTAGGTGTGTCGTGGCAGTGTCCTTGGACATTGCCAACGCGTTCAATTCCCTGCCCTGGAGTACGATCCGGAGGCCACTCCGGTACCACCGGGTGCCCGAATACATCTGTCGAGTGGTCGAGGCCTATCTGTCAGAGAGATTTATAGTCTACCCCGGTCACCAGGAAGACTGGAAACGTCGAGAGATGTGCGGTGTTCCGCAGGGGTCGGTACTAGGGCCACCCTTGTGGAACATCGGGTACGACTACGTGCTGCGCGGCGACTTCCCTGACGGGGTCAGCGTGGTTTGCTACGCAGACGACACGCTGGTTCTAGCGCAGGGAGAGTCGTACCAGGCGGCGGTCGCTCTAGCGACACGCGGGTTTGCGATGGTCGTTGATAGGATCCAGGAGTTGGGACTCGAGGTGGCGCTTCACAAATCCGAGGCGATGTGTTTTCATGGTCGCCGCTCTCGGAACGCGCCACCATTGAGTTCCCAACTAACGGTAGGAGGAGTTCACATCGGTGTCGGGTCGACGATGAAGTACCTGGGACTCGTCCTCGACAGCCGGTGGAATTTCGTGGAACATTTCCGACGTCTGGCTCCCAAACTCAACCGCGCCGGGGCTGCGATCAAGCGGCTCCTGCCCAACCTTGGGGGTCCAGATGCCTCCTGCTGGAGGCTCTACGCGGGGATCGTTCGGTCCATGGCCTTCCTTCTACGGGGCGCCGGTGTGGGCGTCGTCGCTGAAAAAGCGACCGGCGGCCATGCTGAACGCCTGCCAGAGGGTCATGGCAATAAGGATGGTGCGGGGATACCACATGGTCTCCCGCGAAGCGGCGAGCCTTCTGGCTGGCCTACCACCGTGGGATCTGGAGGCAACAGTCCTTGCACACATGCACGATATGCGTGTGGAGATGCAACGCCGGGGTGAAAGTCCGCTGCCGCGACAGGTCACGGCATGGCGGACAGAGCTCCGGCGGGATCTAATGGTGAAATGGCGTCAACGACTATCGCAACCCAGTGCTGGGCACGCCACAATCATGGCGATAAGTCCACTCTTTGAGGCGTGGGTGGAAAGACCTCACGGCGTCCTTACCTTCCGCATGACGCAGGTCCTCACCGGACATGGTTCGTTCGGGAGGTTCCTGCACTGGATTCGTGCGGAAGTGACGCCCGGGTGTCGCCACTGTGTGGAATGCCCGGAGGACACGGTGGAGCACACAGTCGAGGTGTGCCCTGCTTGGGCGGAGCATCGCCGTGCCCTCGTGGGGGCGATCGGCGGCGGAGACCTCTCGCGCCAAGCCTTGGTTGAGGCCATGGTCCGGAGCGAGGAGGAGTGGCAGGCGGTCACCGACTTCTGCGAAGCAGTAATGCTCGCAAAGGAGGAGGCGCATCAGGCAACGGCGTTATCGCCGCCGCCGCCGCCGCCGGGACTCTGATCCCGATTTCCGACCACCGTAGGCGCGGGCTTGCGGACAGTGAGCAATGGGTAGCTCGCTGTCCGGCCGTCCGGTAACTATCCGGACCAAGCCCAAGTCGTCGACGGCGCGCACTGTTCCCGCGCGCCTCAAGGAGTTGTCAGCAACAGCAGGGACCCAGCCAGGTCGAAGCCTACTGGGGCCAGGGTTATCCGAAAGGGCGCTCGAGCCCCGGCATGAAGGCTAGAAGGAACGGGGTGGGTCTTTTAGTCAGTAAGAGTCTGACACTATCTCCCGCTCCGCCCAAGAGCGGGGGATGTCAATGCATGATTTTTTCCCACCATAAAAAAAAAGCTTCTTCCAACATAGCGCTATATAACCCTATGGCATCAATCAAATCCTGGGTCTTTTGCTCATCCCCATTCATTTACGGAAGCAAACTGACCGCCGTTTTCAAAGAAAACTTTTCCGCCGCCATCTTTTGTTCAAACTTTACTGTATCTAGATACAAATTCTCTATTTTCCCTACTAACTGAGCCAACTCTTCCGAAAATTTACATGACTTCGCAACTATACACTTAAATTTACCATAGAGGGTACTTATTGTCTTGTCTACGAAACTTATTGTCTCTAAATTAATCAACCGCAAACACTCGCTATAACACTTAGTTTACACGCAGAAACACTTACTTCCGTTCTTCCCGTCGCTCCGACCGCACCTGGTTAAGGCATTTGAGCTGCGTGAGATACAGGAGAAATGTTTTACGAATGTTCAATATGTGACGGTAGATGAGTTACGACTACTTGAAGTCAGAAAGGAAAAAGACAAAGAACAGTGAACATTATGTCAATACAAAGAGGGGAGGTTATTGCATGCAGGATAGTTTTACTTGTAACAGTGGACCGATGGGCTTTATGCACTGTACTCAGAGGTCAGTGACTGACCATGAGTCACCAGCGGCTCGCTCGCAGGTAAAACAATTGTCGAGGGAATCATCAACTGCGCTGTCTCCCTCTTACGCGAGCAGAGCGCGGTGTATATCTGACTCGCTCAGACAGCGCGCGTCATCGGATCCATCAGGTGAGCGCGTGGAGGCCACCGGTATGTCAACTGCGGTTTCGAACGGTGAGAAATCAGCTGTGTCGCAGCCCAGTGAGGCGCCGCCATCGTCACCGCGCGAGCAGCCAGCGCGTGCGGTGGGGTGCGGGCAACACACTTTACCTAGCTGCGCGCGTAATGTAGGTAAGCAGGAGTGTGTTACAACTGATATGAGAATGGAAGGGAAAATAATAGAAAATGACGGTGATGAAGGGGAATGGATTGAAGTGAAAAAGCGTCGTTCAATGAGATTTAAAGGGAAACAAGGATGCGCTCAGGTAGATTTGTCGTGTAAGTTTAGAGCCGCGGACGTAAAGATTCCGTTGTTTATCTACAATGTTTCAAAAGATACTACGGAAAAGGATATTGAAGAATACATCCTGGCGAAAACTAATATTGTTGTGGCACCTGAGAAAGTACACAAGAAATATTCTAAAGATTATGACTCATATAAGATTTCTATTCCTAGAAGTAGGTTGGATTTATTTGAAAAAGGTGATTTTTGGCCGAATGGAATATTTTTTAGGAGATATATATTATTCAAGCCTAGAAAAGAGGATTCAGTCGCTGGGAAGAAGCAGGAAGCAAAACGTCAAGATGGTTGCGAAATATAGATTACTTAAACTATTGAGTTTTAATTGTAGGTCTATAAAGAGATCAGTAGAATATGTGAAAAAAAATGTGTGACGATGCGGATATAGTTGCACTACAGGAGACGTGGCTGCTACCTCATGATTTGTCCTATCTAAACGACATTCACGGTGACTTTGCGGCGGTAGGCGTCTCAGCGGTAGATACAGCGGTAGGTGTGTTGCGTGGGAGGCCCTATGGTGGGGTAGCCCTTCTATGGAGAAAGAGTGCGTTTAGTGTCGTCGAGGTTATTAAGTGTAATAGTCTACGTATTGCGGCGGTTAAATGTGTGAGTCAGTGTCAGTCAATGCTAGTGTTCACAGTGTACATGCCTACGGACTGTCAAGACAATCTATCAGAATTTACTGCGTGTCTATCGGAGATGAATGCGGTAATTGATGATTGTAATGTAGATACAGTATTTATTCTGGGCGACTTTAATGCGCATCCGAAGGAATTGTTTTTTAGTGAAATGATGGATTTCTGTAGGGAACAATGTTGGTCATGCGCGGACGTAGATCTTTTAAGTGGCCTGAACACTTATACATACCTAAGAGAGGCTCATGGAACTGTCAGATGGTTAGACCATTGCCTGGTTGCGTCAATGGCATTTCAAACAATTGAAAGTATTAAAGTATTGTATGAAGTGTCATGGTCTGACCACTTCCCAATGGAAATTATTTGTAATCTTAATAGTTTGCCTAGAAAAACAGTTGTAAACAAAGTCGTAAATAACAAAATAGTATGGGAAATAAGGGACTACGAACAAATTTGTAAATATAGGGAGTTATGTAACGAGGCATTACGAAAGATAGACTTTCCAGTGGAATTGCGGGATTGCTGTGACCACATATGTGATAATGTAGACCATAGGAACATAATTAATGCAATGTACGCGAACATTAAGTCTGTCCTGAGTGATGCCTCTGAAAAAACTCGAAGTGTCAGTAAGAGGAAAAAGAGAAAGTGTATTGTGGGATGGAACAAGCATGTAAGTGAATTTCATAGGAGGGCTCGGCTTAGTTTCAGTAACTGGGTTTTACTAGGGAAGCCGCGTGCAGGACCACATTACGTAGATATGTGTGAGAAACGTAAAGTGTTCAAGAAAAAATTAAAATGGTGCCAGGATAATGCCGAGCAAATAAAAATGGACATACTGGCAGCAAAGCACAAGGCTAAAGATTTTTGCAGTTTTTGGAAAAATACGGGGCATCTGAACCCTGGGCCGAGCATTCCTGTGAGTGTTGATGGTGTAGTAGGTGATCAAAATATTGCAAATGTTTTTAGGGAACTGTTTACTGTAGAACCAATGCCCTGTGATAGTGAAAACTTATGTAAACCAGACATCAGACCTGGTGATAACTATACTCGAATTATGCCAGTAGATGTGAGGAATGTCATAATAAAGATGGAACGTGGAAAGTCACCAGGTCATGATGGCATAAGTATAGAACATTTGCGATACGCAGGTGTACATCTGCCCAGAGTCTTGAGTCTTCTGTTTAACTTTTGTGTAGGTCACTCTTTTATTCCGGATGATTTGTTGAAAACAGTAGTAGTTCCCATAGTAAAGAACAAAACTGGGGATCCATCAGACAAGCGTAACTACCGCCCGATATCATTGGCCACTACCGTGGCGAAGGTCCTCGACAGTCTCTTGAACGCGCAGCTGAGTAAACACCTTCAGATCCATGACTTGCAGTTTGGTTTCAGACCCAACCTGTCAACGGAAATGGCGATTATGTGTCTGAAACAAACTGTAAGGTATTATACTGACAGGAATACACCGATATATGCGTGTTTTCTTGATCTGTCGAGGGCGTTCGACCTGGTTAATTATGATATTCTGTGGCATAAACTACTTGAGGAAACCACTGTGCCGAGGGAGACGGTATCCATCCTCAAGTACTGGTACAGTAATCAAAAAAATGCGGTTAAATGGGTCAGCTCGCTTAGTCAGGAATATCCTCTGAAATGCGGTGTCAGACAAGGTGGGTTGACTTCTCCGAGTTTGTTTAACTTATTTGTTTATCAGCTGATTGGCAGGCTCAGCAGAGCTATGGTCGGGTGTTCGATAGACGGAACCATGATAAATAATATTAGTTATGCGGACGACATGGTTCTGCTGAGCCCATCAGTGAGTGCGCTTAGAAGACTTCTGGGCATTTGTGAAGCGTATGCTACGTCGCATGGACTCAAGTATAATGCTAGTAAGAGTGTCTTCATGGTATTCAAGGCGGGGAACAAAGCTCCATCAAATGTGCCACCAATTAGGATCGGGGGGGCGTCACTAGTAAGGGTGACTGAAGCAAAATACTTGGGTCACATGCTGACGGATTGCCTACAGGATGATGCAGACTTGGAGAGGGAAAGGAGGGCGTTGGCAGTCCGCTGCAATATGTTGGCCCGCAGATTTGCACGTTGTACTACAGATGTAAAACTGTTACTTTTCAGAGCCTTCTGTCAGTCATTCTACACGTGCAGTCTGTGGATCAACTATACGCGGCGGGCTTTCAATGCCTTGCGTGTTCAGTACAATGACGCTCTGAGGGCAGTTTTGAGGAAACCCAGGTACTGCAGTGCCTCAGAAATGTTTGCGGCAGCTTTCATCGATGATTTCTTCTCCATCATTAGGAAAAGAACTGCTTCGATGATGAGCAGGGTCCGGGGTAGCACCAACACTGTCCTTAGAACGTTAGCGTGCAAAATAAACGGTCCGTTTACTGTTTACTGGGCGAGTGTTCACTTACTCAGGAATAGGAAATAGACTGCAATCTAATTAATATATGATCTTGATTCTGTACTAACAAATTACTAACACCCTGTTATTTGTATTTTTTTTTTTGTATTTTTATGTGTTTTACTAACAACCTTACTAACTTTTGTTTTGTTAAAAATGTATGGACGAATGTCTGAAATAAAGATATATTATTATTATTATTATTTGCATCGCCTTCTGAACCTCCCTCTGATTCAACTTCCCCTCATTCCAGCTCTGATGACACCTTCTGTAGAACCGAACAGCCACGCCAACGATAATCATTGCCAAACAAACTGCGATGAAAAACAACACTGCGTTGATCGTTGTAAGCTGCTCCTGTGCCACCGTCGTCGCGGCATTCGATCCACCCGCAGCCGTTTGTGCAATAACGACCTCTCGTCGTGGTCCCCATGGCCCGTCGAACTTGAAGTGAAGTTGACCAAACTGCGAAGACTGGGACTGTGGATAGCCCCAGTCCGGGAACTACAACGCTGTCCAGCCCACTGGCGAGGTCGCCATGCGACCTCCACTGGCAAGGGTCGCCATGCGATGTGGCCGTGTGAGGGTTAAAGGAAACGACATGGAGTGAGCTACTCCAAGGGTCACTGGTGTCGACTCTTGACGACTGATCGTCAACTCATGACCACAACTTTCATGCCCCTCCATTTATTATTGTACTTATATACCTAGCTTACGTGCTACTTATTGTTAGCGATTCTTATGATAATGTTCATACTGCGATGTGGGGATGAGGAGGGGTTAAGTAAACAACATGACGGGTATTACTTTGAGAGTCAATTGTGAACAGAGACTCAACTGTACTCAGCTACAGTCCTCAACTGTCCTCTCTCCTTTAATAATGGTTTAAATATACATAGGTAGTACGTGACTACGTGCTAACACTAAGCTTACGGAAAACAGTACATCTACCTTAACTTAACCCTGGACAATACGTGACATGCTGATGTGCAACATACGTGACACGATGATGAACCACATACGTGACTTCTCACCACATCACCCCTCTTAAAGAAAAAAAAAAACTAAATTACGGTTTTTTTTTTTCCCCTTTTTTTAAAAAAAAAAAACATTTTAAACTTACATTCTAACTCCTACAATACAATTTTGTTCTATTCTTATGAATTACATCTATCTTATTATCATTCTTTTTTACAATTACATTTGGTGACTCGTCCTTTATAACTTTAAATGGTCCATTATAAATACATTCTAATTTATTGCCTGTTTCGTTTTTTATTAATATCCAGTCACCTTCTTTATAATTTATTGAATTAAGGTTCTTATCATAACAATTTTTCCTCGCTAACTTACTTGCTATCAAATTTTCTTTCGCATCATTTTGAGCCCTCTGCAATCTAAACTTAAATTCTAAAGGATAATCATCAAAATTGTACAATGGTTCAACACTTTCACCTTGAAGACTACTTGGTAACCTGCAAATTTTACCGAAAACTAATTCATAAGGTGTATATTTGGTCACAGTATTAACTGTAGTGTTATATGAAAAGCACCAATATGGAATCCAAGAACTCCATGACGATGGATTATTTTCCGTCTGTATCCTTAAATACGCGCCTAAAGTTTTGTGAACATTTTCCAAAGATCCTATACTCTCATGATGATATGATGTCGACAAGATTTTATTGATGCATAAGATGTTACATAGCTCTACCATTACTTTTGAAATGAACTCAGAACCCCTATCTGTAGCAATTGTCCGCGGTATTCCATATCTCAAAACAAAACTTTCTGCCAACGCTTTCGCTACCTCATTTGCGGATTTATTCTTTAATGGATACGCCTCTACAAATTTTGTAAGCTCACACTGAAGTGTCAATATATAAACATTGCCTTTTTCGTCCCTATCAAGTGGCCCCACTATATCTAAATAAATTTTCTCAAATGATGTGGACGCAGTGGTAGTAATTGTCATTGGCTCCTTAGTATGTCTAGAATACTTTTGCTTCTTACACTTATCACATTTATTAATGTATTCCGTTACATCTTTTTCAATAGAAGACCAATAATAATACTTCTTTATATTATTCACCATTCTGCGTATACCTGCATGACCACTTGTGGGTAAAATGTGGAAATCATTCAAAATAATCCTCTTCTCATCTTCCCCTTCTACTCTCCGTAAATCCTTCACCACACACATTTTAAAATCTTTCGTATGTAAAGATTTACCACTATTTTCCTTTAAATAGTGTGCCATTTTTGTAATAAATTCAACGTTATAACGATTTTTTAAAATAACAACTTCTTTTATGCCTTTCTCCATACAAAAATCTACTATGTCTTTCAACAACTCGTCCCGCGATGATGCTGATAAAGATTCATAGTTTACATAAATACTCGAGTTTCCTGGCACATACATTAAATTACGCGTCTTTGAAAATATCTTTTTATAATTTTTGTTACGTAACATTTTCTCCCATTCATTTAAACATATCTCAACGTCATTTCCTTGTTTTTTAAGAACTTCCACAATCCTAGGGTGATCAGTCCCAGCCACCATGGAGTCCGTATCACAAACATTCGGCTCTCTTAACCGTTTGTACTGCGCTCTCGTCATTACGGATATAGTCTTTTCGCGTATGGTTTTCAAATCCTCGCTTGTAATCACTATCCTGGAAAGTGCATCTGCTTGTACATTTTCTTTTCCCTTAATATATTCAACCTTAAGGACGCGTGAGCAAGATTCACTCGCTCGAATTTAGGTATCTTGGTCGCAATACATCGACCTTACGCGCACGCACACATAGAGCCCATTGTTCGTACAAATTTATACTTTAACCGAACATGTCTTGATATTTGAGGTATTATTTTATTTTTCTTAGTAAGTATTAATTGAGTCAAGCTTGTTTGATTTTTAGTATCAGTATTACTATATGGCAATATGTAATTGCCTGCTTATCCAGTTTCGAGTACTACTCGTATAGCAAAAATAAGTAGTTGCCATATCGTTACGGGTAATAACGACCAATTTCTTTGTAAACCTACGATTATTTCCTAGGCTTATTTCTTTAAAAATATTATATTTAACAAAATCAAATGGGTATTTGAGATAAATTTTATCAGACAATTAGGTACAACGCACAACCCCTCTCCGACATGAATTAAATCTTCAAACTCAATAAATACTCGTACGATGTCTGAAGCAAGTAGTTATTTCCAATTTAATATTCGATCTAATCGTAAAATACAGTTAAAACTATGAATACATATGTATTTTTAACCGACTTCTAAAAAAGGAGGAGGTTCTCAATTTGGATGATTGAATTTTTTTTTATGTATGTTCGCGCATAACTTCGTTGCTTGCCGACCGATTTGAAAAATTCTTTTTTTGTTGGAAAGGGTATACTTCCCAAATGGTCCCATAGTCACCAAGTCGGGATCTGATGATGGAATCTTGGCGAAATCGAGGGAACTCCTCAAATATCATAAGCGACTGTATAGTTCTTTTGGTATGTTCATCAAAGACTTAAGCATTTACACTTAAAAAATTACATTTGATGAAGTGGAACTGGTGAAGAAGACCAGAAATGGCCAGTGGAAGTTCATACTCACACAGATATCACAATGAACATAGTTATGCGACTACGATAATACAAATAAATGAATAGTTTTGGATAGGTATGTTGAAAATGGTATCATCGAAGTGACCTGATGATGATGATAGAGTCGGAAGATAGGCACCGGAACTCCGTAATTAATCAATGTATCCTAGCCGTGTTTGGGTTTATTAGAATTATCATGAGATGCGCCACACTTTCCGCCACACGTACCTATAAGGTACTATCAAACTGATCTGATGATGATGATGGAGCCGCAAGGTAGACACGGAAGCTTCATAATAAAACAATGAATTTATCCTAGCAGGGTTTGAGTTAATTGGAATTGTCATGAGAAAAAGGTACTCTGGCTGTAAGTAAGTGTATTACAACTAAAAAGTGTGAAATAAAAAACTTTTTCCAAAAAAAATATAACCGAAATATGACTGACTTATACATAACAAACAAAATAATTTTAATTTCGGAAGTCTGTGTTTCTCGATATTGTTTGTTCCTTATTTAACACCGACTTCCGAAATTAAAATTATTTTGATGGTTTTAGTGTTTTTTTTTTTGTGAAATCGGTTATTTTTTTGGAAAAAGTGTTTTTTTTATAATTATAAGGTAAAATATACAACGGATTTAGCCGTTATGTGTACTATCCAGACTCTATTTGTAGCATAGCCAATTTCTGTATTGTATTTGTGTGAAAAGATTGTATGGGACTGAATAATTTGAAAGCATGTAACTGGGAGATGAATAAATCATCTTTGATTTGATATCATGATATTGTGGCAACTTTAATTCCTTGTATATCAAAATGGTAACAGGAAAAATTGATTTATAAATACACTAGCTTTTGCCCGCGGCTTCGCCCGCGTGGCGTAACCTAATGTTATTTCCCATAAATTTTGGACCTCTATTTTACACGCGTGAGCAGCGTAATTCTTACTACCTTAATTCACATATACTACCATTGTTGGTGTTGTGTTAGTTAAGAAAACAAACACAAAACAAAAATGCAATTATAACTTTTCAACAACATCCAAAAGAAAACACAGTCATCAGTCGTGCGTTATTGTCGTTTGGCTTATTAGCTAAAGAAACAGTAGGCAAAACGGTGCGGGGGGAGGATCAATGAGCGCGTCATGCGTAGCTACTGAAGAGCGGAACTCGTGAACTCGTGAATTTAATTTTGGGAATGATTAAATTTATGAAAGCTTTCTAATGGTACGTCCGATTTAAATGATTCAAAAAGTAATTTACAGATACTGATATAGTCTTGAACGCTACTTCGCGTACTTATTTTGATAAGAATTAATACCGTAATTATGTAAATAGCTTTCCAATAAACGCTTCATGAATGCCAATTTTTAAAAGTAGTAAAATGGATATATTATGTTAACCTTAAGAGATAGACATATGCCACGGAGGACTTTTCTGTAGACCTATATAAGATATACAATTCCACGATACATTATTTTGTTATATCTTAAAGGGTTTAGGCAGCGTTTTCGTTAAAAGCTCCCAGACGGCTTATATTTTCCCGACATCTTCTACAAATATCGTTAATGTACACAAAAATACATACAAAAACTTAACAAATTATATACTAGAAGCTTCCTCAAGAATCACGCTATCGAGTGGTGAAAACTGCTTGAAAATCGGTGCAGTAAATTTTGAGTTTATCGCGATCAGACAGACAGACAGACGCTGCGGGGGACTTTGTTTTATAATATGTAGTGAAAAGTGTCCTAATTTATCTTGGTACTCGAAAATATAGGCAAGCGTGCTCCATCGTCAGCCACATCATCGCTTACCATCAGGTGAGATTATGGTCAAACGCGAGCCTATACATTATATAAAAAAAAGATATTGTTTTATTTTGTACTATACTTGAATTGCACTACGATGTCATACGTGTCATTATAACCTATATTCTAAGCTCGAACAAATTATTTTTATCGAGTTTCAAAGTTCATGACCAAATTCAACGCCCGATTGGATTACTATAGGGTTATCTATCATCATCAGATCAGTTTGATAGTACCTTATAGCCAAAGTCCATCTCATGACAATTCTAATAAGCCCAAACACGGCTAAGATACATTGATTAACTACGGAGTTCCGGTGCCTATCTTCCGGCTCTATCATCATCAGGTCACTTCGATAGTATTTTATAGCCAAAGTGCATTTCATGACAATTCCAATAAGCCCAAACACGGCTAGGCTACATTGATTAATTACGGAGTTCCGGTGCCTAACTTCCGGTTCCATAATCATCATCAAATCAGTTTGATAGTACTTTATAGCCAAAGTGCATCTCATGACAATTCTAATAAGCCCAAACATGGCTAGGACACATTGATTAACTACGGAGTTCCGGTGCCTATCTTCCGGCTCCATCATCATCATCAGGTCACTTCGACGGTACCATTTTTAACATAACTATTCAGAACCATTTATTTATTTTTATTGTCATAGTCGCTTAACTATCTACATTGTTATATCTATGTAAGTATGAAGTTCCGTTGGCCATTTCTGGTCTTTGTTTTAGAATAACACTCATTCTGTATCAGTAAGTCCATTATTACTCCATAATAACAATTTAAAAAAAAACTACTGAGGTGTCAAGGGACACCCGGATGGAACGAAGTTCCGTTCTGGCTTGCTTTCTATAAGAGACAGAGTGATGTATGTACATTTTGAGAGCACTAAATCAATATCTTCGAAACCATGAAAACGACACTCATGACGAAAAAGTAGATAATTTCTAACAGCCGCCATCTTAGACTTACATTTTAACAGCACTATTGGCTTCAACAACCTCGAAAACCATGAAAAAGACACCCATATCGAAAAAGTTGATAATTTATTGCAGCCGCCATCTTGGATTTACATTTTGACAGTACAATCGGTTTCAACACCCTCGAAAACCATGAAAACTACACCCATGACGAAAAATTTGATAATTTCTTGCAGCCGCCATCTTGGATTTACATTTTGACAATACTATCGGTTTCAACACCATTGAAAACCATAAAAACGACACCCATGACGAAAAATTTGATAATTTTTTGCAGCCGCCATCTTGGATTTATATTTTGACAGTACTATCGGTTTCAATACCCTCTAAAACCATGAAAACGACACCCATGACGAAAAATTTGATAATTTCTTGCAGCCGCCATCTTGGATTTATATTTTGACAGTACCATCGGTTTCAACACCCTCGAAAACCATGAAAACGACACCTATGACGGAAAATTTGATAATTTCTTGCAGCCGCCATCTTGGATTTATATTTTGACAGTATCATCGGTTTCAACACCCTCGAAAACCATGAAAACGACACGCATGACGAAAAATTTGATAATTTTTCTCAGTTGCCATCTTGGATTTATATTTTGACAGTACCATCGGTTTCAACACCCTCGAAAACCATGAAAACGACACCCATGACGAAAAAGTTGATAATTTCTTGCAGCCGCCATCTCGGATTTACATTTTGACAGTACTATCGGTTTCAACTCCCTCGAAAACCATGAAAACAACACCCATGACAAAAAATTTGATAATTTCTTGCAGCCGCCATCTTGGATTTATATTTTGACAGTACCATCGGTTTCAACACCCTCGAAAACCATGAAAACGACACCCATGACGGAAAATTTGATAATTTCTTGCAGCCGCCATCTTGGATTTATATTTTGACTGTACCATCGGTTTTAACACCCTCGAAAACTATGAAAACGACACTCACGACGAAAAAGTTGATAATTTCTTGCAGCCGCCATCTTGGATTTACATTTTGACAGTAAGTAAAAGTGTCGGTACAACTTTTCGTGAGATTTTTTTCCGTCTAGCCCCCTTTCACAACGCGCGATAAGGAACTTCGTTCCAATAAGTACGATATTTGTACTTTTATTTCGGTCCGAAAAAGTAGCACGTCTTGGTAGTCGCAGTATACAAGTCGGCACACATTTTAGACGTATTTATTTTTTGTAAGAGACCGATACGGACATCCGTTCACAAGCGCTTCTGAGCGCGGACTGACGCTAGACATCGCGCGTTCAATGAAAAATGTATGAAGAAATATTGAGAGTGGTTTTATTTTGGTCATAAATCATAAAGTTATTTATGTAGGTTCAAAATAATTAGCTATAGGTGTTGAAGACTATATAAGCTGTATTATTTTATGTTTTTTAAAGTAAAAATGTTTACTGGATTTAAGTTACGGGTTCCTACTCAGACTCTGTGTTTCGTAATTTTCTTGTATTAGTGCGTTGGTAAAATCGTATTTATATGAAAATTTTATATCAGACCGTAATATATTTTTTATGCCATCCTGGAGATAGATATATTGTCTTTTATTTGATACCAAGATATACTCATAATTATGATTCCTAGAGCATCATAATGGTTCCCGAAAAACCGTGATATTTGTCGAAATAGGTGAATACGTCCTTAAAGTCGTATTCTTCTAAACACAAACGAAACTTAGTTAACCTACTTGAAGGATCTGTCATGTTAAACAAATACAACAGCGGCCGGTGATCCGTTTTTACGACGAACCTCCGTCCGTACAAATATGGTCTAAAATGTTTAACTGACCAAACTATTGCCAATAACTCCTTCTCTATTATAGGATAATTTAACTCACTTTTCCCTAAAGACCTACTAGCATATGCAACGGGTTTCCCGTTCCCATTACACAACACACTCCCTAAAGCATACCCCGAACTATCGGTTTGCAATATGAAAGTGTTGTTATCAGAAAAATCTGGATAATCCAACACTGGTGGATTCATTAACGCTTCCTTAAGCACCAGAAAAGACCTCTCACACTCATCGGTCCAACTAAACACGACACCTCTCTTACACAGTCTATTCATAGGTACCACCCAAGCAGCACGACAGGCTGTATAGAAGCTGTATTTTAGTTTTATTGTATTCCACAGGCTATATAGTGAGGCTGTACAAGGGCTGTATAAGCGCTTATACAACCTCTATAAGTAAAAATTGGGCCCCTTGTTATACAGCCTTATGCATTATTATAGCTGTATAGTTGCTGTATAGCTAAAAAATAGGCTGTACTAATAGCTGTATAAGAGCTGTAGTATGGTGTTGAAAAAAACCATAGGCATATAGTTATTCTCTTATAAGTTTCTTAAAAAGATAATAGTTCTTCATTGGTTTTTTATGAGAATTACAATGTGAAATTTATGAAAACAAACCGCTTATTCTTTTTAGTTATGATATGGTGGGCCGCCAATATACTGTGAAGTTATAAGTCAAGATAAATGTTGGACTTTAGTTAGTGATAATTGTAGATTCAACGTGCCGATTTATTTTTACTGTGAAATAGTGCATAGTTTTGTGGAAAAATATTCACGCGCCCGCGAAATACTGAAGAATTCACGAGGAATATTACCAAAACAAGTAAGTAAGTTTATGGTTTTGAGGTTAGAATCATAAGATTGTTAAATAATACTGTACAACAGGTATCACTTATGATTTATTTATCTGAAAATCATAACTATAACTTCAGCAATACTCAAAATAATGTAAGAAGTCATATTTTCTTTTGTTGTTATTTGTTCGAAAATGGCGACAGATTTTATACAGCGTATAAGATATCTGGAGAGTATTATAGATTCCGTGGTTTTACTACGCACTTTCTGGATTCCATTACACAGCTTTTACCCTTTAACCTTTTAACCGCCCGACTTCAGAACAGTTGGCGTGTCCCTAGCGCCCGGCACAGTGAATCGAAAATTAAATACCTAAAAGAAAGAGGGATGTGCAATACTTAACTTTGCGATGTCGATATTTCGTTTTAATAACGACATTTGCATTTGCGCGCTCTCGCCATCTCACTCACTCTAAGTTTAAAATTTCCATTCAGACATCACCACCATACTACACAATAAATTAAAATACATTTATCTAGATATGTAATAAAAAAATAATTACCTCTACATCAATGTCAAACTCTTCGTCTGATAAAAATTCTTCATTTTCATCGCCTTCTAGAATTCGTATTAACTCTTCAGTAGTCGTCATGATACATTTCTATCATGTACATTTATCGACATACGAACGTAAAACTTCATGCACAAGCACAACACTGATGGAAAATTCCAGAAGTCGGCACTCGTTTATGACGTAAGAAGCGGTCGTCTTTATCCGACCGTAGCGCAGGGCGTACTAACAAAGTAAGTTTCAGAACATGTAGGCTAGGGATGGGAACCATCAATTCAATCGCTGACATTTCATATGTAAATTTACTTAATTTTAAAGGAATTAAATGAAATACTCACAAATATTTGTAAAAAAATGTTTTATTAACAATTGCTGTATTTGTTTTAAAGTTAATTAGTCAGTATAACGAGAAATATTTTGATTTATGTTTATTTTTGTATCGGTAAATCTTGGCATATGTCCCGTCCCTCATGTCGGATTTTGTCGTCATGGGCGTTGCACATCAATACAATTTTCTAAAAATAATGTTAGTAATTCATCTAACTTTGGACATTATTTTTAGGACTTCTAATTAAGAGACTAAAGTGTATTAAACTGTAAATGATTACTTAGTTAACTATTTGCCTAATATAAACATATTTTTGATAGAATACAGCGTAATTAAATAAAAAAGCTGATTAAACGAGCAGTGATATTTTGGTCGTAAATATACGACTCTGGCGAAATGGGCCCGAAAATATTTGTCGGATTAATCCGACGTAGGCGGTTAAAAGGTTAATAGCCGTTATAATATAATATTTTTATTATATAGGCTGTACATCAGTTTTCAGCAAATAAATTATACAGCCTTTTAGGGTTATGTGTTAAAAATGAAAAACCCTTTAGCATATTTCATATCAATAAGTTTTGCAAACAAGTGACGCTTATTTGAACTATTCTCAACTTAAAATTTCCGTTAAACTTATAAAAATATAAATTTGTTTATTTCGACTTGTATACATGTTTTATCCCACGAGTGCGTCTGGGCCATCATGATTGTGTGCGTAGTGTGTACATACACAATCATGATCTATACGCACTCGTGCTCGTTACAAGCACTTATACCGAGTGTGTTAGATAAAGACAGCAAGCAGCGTCCGCATCGCAATGAACGCAACGTGATTAGTTTAGTTGAGAAAAAGTTCCAGGGACGCAAGCACGCATTTATTTGTCCTTTTCGTTCGTTCACCGTATCACGGAACTCGTAGGTATAGTCAAAACGAAACAAAAGCAGTTAGATACCTATTAAATAATTTAATACCTATGTGCAGTAGTGTAAGATAGACAGATAGAAACTAGTGTTTTGTGTTGTGTGCGTATATCTCAAATGTGTTGCACTTTTTTTTCAGGAAAATGACTTTCAAAATAATTGAAACAATTGAAAAAGGCCAAAAACGACTATGCATTGTACCGAGTTTTTGGGAGTCTAATGGTATTTTAAGATGGCCAAGAAAGCGACTAGATGTCAACAAATTAGTCAAGGACGAGAATTCGCGGCCTCTAGAAAATTGGTCTACCTCACGTTGCTGTCTAAAAAGACAATTGCAACACAAGAACTAAATCTCATGTTACAAAATAGCGACACCGAAATTGATAATGAGACAGAATTAATCACAACAAACAGTACTAATAATAACTTCAGTTACAACACTTTAGCTGGTCAATTGGTAAGCATATTTTTCTTAAATATTATTAGCTCATCCCGCATGTATAATTATTGACGTATCTTCTTGGGTTTATAAGTAGTGTATACTAGCATATTAGCATGGGTATCACCGCTATTGCGCCGCTGCGCTGATTTGAAATCTCCCGTGCTGGCCGTTTGACGCGCTGCGCGGTGGCGTTCTAAGAGATTCGCCATGCGCCATTAATGTCTAAAACATGCTTCAGATTACACCTACTTGGCCTTTCGGTTACTTATGTTTGTTTAGATAGGTACCTACTTAATAATATTATATTGCGCTATTGTAACTGAAGAGTATGGACGTACCTACATTGCCTTTTTTTCGATTTGATGATTTCAATTTAGCAAGAATGTTTGGTGAAGGAAAAAATGTATGGTGTAGTCTGGAGGATTACTAGAGTAAAATATATAACTGTTGTTAATAATGATTATGACAAAAATGGCTGGTGTGTAGGTAGCCGGTGGACGTTAGTAATATTTACCTATATATTCTGTGGCGGTAGTGGCAAGTCGTTACATGTGATCTATGCGTGAGAAATGGCGTGTTTGTACATCTCTCTTATCGTGAAAGTTTTACTCGGTCAGACCAATTGTGGTATAAGTTTTTAAACTGCTTTATTGTATTTTGACATAAGAATCTTGTATAAGAACCGGAACAGCAACCGAGTCCGATGTACTATACCTACCTTTAGTTCAGAATATCAGAATCACCAGACTACGGTCCTGTGATTTCAATGTAGGTCCGAGATCAAGTTTTGTACATAACTATTGACAAATATCTCATTAATTAATTTTATATGTGATTTCAGGCATTCAGTCAACCAGAAAAGCCGTCAACTTCATCTACAGCAACGTCAGCAACAACATCCACACCAGTAGTTCCAACATCTGCAGCACAATACGTCATTCAATATGTGGATGAATCTGATGTGGCAGCAACGGTTCCACAGCAAAATACTGATGTAAATGAAATTGAAAATTATCTAAAATTGATTTTAGACAGTCAAATTAATATGACACAAACAATAAATGTTCTAATGGACAACCAGAAAAAAATGTTACATAAACTTCAAAGACAAAGTCTATCTGTGCAGATAGAATACGAATTTTCCAAGTGTGACAATACCAAAAATACAGATGTGGTTGCACTGGGTAAATCCAGCAATCCAATCGAAAATGAAGCTTTTGTCATAAAACCAATTGATTCAGTTAAAGAGCTAGAGGAACTGGAATCACGTTTAAGTGACAAGCAGCAAAAAATTCAACTGCTGAAGCAATATTCTTTTATATGTTCACAATCAGATGGAAAAGGTGCAACATGTGCATACAAAATATTAGACATGTTTTTTACTCGTGATTTTTTATGCAAGTGTTCCTGGACAGGAGGCAGTAGAAAGAGTGAGGACATAAAAGTCCCTCTAAAGGCTTTTAAAAATGTCCTCAATTTCTTCCACCCACTAATACGTATCTGGGACCAAACTTATACCGTTGAAAGCAATGAAAACTTTTTCAAAACTGTGCTTAAAAATTCAGTAAAGAGAAAACACAGCAAGAATGAACGAGCATCAACAAAACGTAGGAGAACAAAAAAAGTTAAACTTATTAATCAAAATGAATCTAACACCAATCAAATTGATAATGTGGTGGTCATAGTAAACGACGCTGCAAATGAAACAGTAAACACCAACGAAGATGCTACGAATGAAAGAAAAGAACAAGAGGAAGAAGTCATAGTAGACGTCGCTGCAAATAAAACAATAAACACCAACGAAGATGCTGCGAATGAAAGAAAAGAACAAGAGGAAGAGGAGGAAGAGGAATAGAGTATGTTAAAGTAGGAATTTCTCTTCAGAAAAATGAGAACTACACATAGTATAATGTAAATTGCGGATAAATCAATAAGTACTTATAAGAAGTAATTCTACGTTATACTGAACGACTTTCCCATGAAAAAAGCGGAAGTTGTTCAACATAATTAGTAGGATTACTTACCCCTATTTATACGTATTATCCGCGATTTCCGTTACGCCATGTTTAGTTCTTTTTTCCTGATGAGTGATCTCGTTATATAATACAGGGTATAACGGAAAGGGTGTATCAAGCCGAATAGACACGAATCTACCCATGATATCGAACAATTTTCCCCAAGGAACATGGGTCGAAATATGAAAAAAATATTTTATCATTCCTAATTGGGCGCGCAGCTGATTGATTTAGTATGGGGAGTCTAATTTTTTTTATATTTCGACCCATGTTCCCTGGAAAATAGATTCGTGTCGTTTCGGCTTGATACACCCTTTCCGATACATCCTGATTTTAGTTACCTAGCTTAGTCAGAATTTATAAAAACACGTAATCTCGTGACTGTGATTGTCTTTAAGAAAACACGTAATTATCGTGACTGTGATTGTAGTTTAAGACACAAAATTATGTAACTGTTTTTCTTGTGTATCTAGTAAATAGGTAACTCTTAGATTATTTTTAATTACTTAAGATATCCACTGATGGATATTTCTATTATGTTTGAAGTGCCTATACGGGTTTTTCAATGAATAAAAATACATTTTCTCAATGACAAGGTTTTTTATTTCTCGTTTAAACTGTATGTAAAAGGGGTACGAAGTATAAGTAATTTTTGTGATCAGTACATACTAGTTTTGTTTTTATATCTTTGGGACTAACTATGGTCTCTGTCCGCCTGGTAGTAGGTAATTTGGCTTTAAATATGTTCAAAAACGATGATTTAATCGGTAGTTCAAAAACATCGGATATGTCAGTAATTTTATAACATGTAATCTTTATTTCACTGTTAACAGCGGTTTCTATTTTTGTCACTTCCAAAATGTCATTATTGTTGCATAATACATATTTATCTTGAGGCTTTACAGAAATTTTAAAATCTCTAAAATTTAGTGCATTTATTTTTCTGCTATTGGTCGTAACAAAGGGTTCCACATATGCGATTTGCCGACTTTCTCTGCCCTTACTCATTTCTGATGCTGAATCTTCACTAAATCTCTTTGCCACTTGAGCAAGAGGTTTGTTGCCATGTCTTAGCATTCTTTTTATTAAATACAATTTATTCTCAAAAGGATAAGCGCTAAATGTATGTAGCGGGCCAAATCGTTGCACTTCGTCTGTGAGATGCACTACATTATGAACATTGCTGGTTATATAATCTGGCCCATAAAAGTCTTTATAATGCTCAACAAAATATTGTAGCTCTTTTGCCAAAGGAAGAAAATGACTATAGTTTTTACAACAGCATATTGTTATACCACAAAAAAATGCCAGAAAATGTGAAAATGCGTCATGTTGTAATACTTCTGGAAGTATGACAATGCTCAAATATAGTAAAAATGATCGATATTCGGAAGCTTTCCAGTGAGAAAGACAGTCTAGTCCTCTTACTGATCTGTGAACTTCAGATGGCAATTTTCGTTTTACAAGGAAATTTGAAACTGTTTCAGAATTTCTGGCACTCCATTTGGTAATGTATTTTCCGAAATTACCGTTGCGCCAACCAACTAAGAGCCGCTTCATGATTCCTAAATCAACAAGGTGTAGAGAATCTGCTATCGGAAAGTCTTGTATCATGTCAACAGGCATCCTCAGTATAGGAGAATCTTTTTTATGGTGAGGCCCATATTTTTTATCACGAAATTCTTGATCTGTTCTAGGGCGGCAATTGGTTTCAGGAAATGTCACTGTATGTGATAAGTGTGAATATTCCCCTACAGTAACACATTTCAGACAACCGTGTTTTGCATTAAAATTACATACGCCTGAGAATTAAATAATACAAGAATTATTATTGATACCACAGTCGAAATTTTAATTAAACAAAACTACGAATTAAGCTGCGTATATAATTTTACATAACTACGTTTTGGATACTTTATAATATCTAGTAGCTAGCTTAATCTGTAATTTGTAATAAGATTATATACTTTGGGTACCTTTAATGTAAGCTCTCGCTGGAGAATCACATATAAAACATCTGATTTCAATGGATACTATTTTATTTGGTTTTTCGATATAAATTCCTTCTTTTATTAAATTTCCTATTTCTTTTACAAAATCATCTAAATATTGATCAATATCTTTTGGTTTTCCAACACCAAAATAGATACCAATAACAAATGGATCTATGTCAGGTCTTTCATAGATATTGCATAATATTGGCCAAAATTCTTTATTGGAGCTTTTAAATATTGGGAGACCGTCAAAATTAAAATTTAATTTCACTTTGTTAGGAACATCAACCCAGTTTTCCAATGTTTTACGTAGACATTTAGTTAGACCATTATGCCAATATTCTCCATTTTCTATAGTCTTTATATGTATTTGTTTGACAGTACCTAAAATTGTTCTGGCGTCCTTTGGTAAAATTCCCGGAAATCTGCAATTTAAAATTGTAGCTAAGTCGCTAAGAGCTATTTGAGATATATTTCTTTCAATAGCCCATTCCTTAATTTGACGACGGAATGTTAAATTTTTTAAAAAATCATCATCATTATTTGAACTTGCACTGCTGCATGAATCTAAATCACTATCAAGTTCCGGAGGCTTTTCTAAATCCTCACTTTTATTATCGTATGCCGTTTTTGCTACGGAACCTTCATTAGACGTTGACTGAACTCGCGCTTGACTATCGATTGTTCGATCAATGAATTTGTTCTTTTCAATGTCTTCACATGACGGCTCAGTATCACTGGTTTTGTTTGGTTGATAATTAGTAATATTTTGATATTCTCTTTTAATTTTCCTTTTTACTCCACCACATGTTTTTCTTTTTTTCCACATATTTCTATTCACCACACAACGTTTTTACAAATCAAGGACAACTGTCAGTAATACAGATTAAAGCTGTATTACAGAATTCATTTATTATTATAGTTCTATAAAATCATATTTGACAGAAGTTATGAAACTATTACACTGACAAGAGTGTACAGTTACGCATTAATAATAAGCTTTAGAAAGTAGTTTTAATATACCATTATACAGAAACAAGTATAAAGTGATAACATTTTATAACTTATAGCTGTAGTAAGTAAGTGATCACATGCAAAATACAGCCTCTATGCAGCTTGAAGGATAACATTAGATTGAAGTGTCAAAAAATGCTTAGGGTTTTAAAGTGGAGTTCAAATATTCTGTTTTAAAGCCTTAAGTTTACACGGAGTATTTTATAAAAACTTAGTACAGCTTTAGCTGTATAATAACGGTTTAATCACTTTTATAAGTAAATAATCTTTTCTTGACACCTTTATGGGTCACCAGTAGAACTCTAAGTTCTAATAGTGCTGTATATTTAATGTCGGCAACGCTTGCGTGCTGCTTGGGCACTATATTAGCAAAATTTGGTATGAATTTCCTATAATAATTCACAAACGCTACGAACCTCTTTACCTCATCAACCGTCGTTGGACGCGGATAACTTTTTACGACTTCTACCTTCTCTGGATCTGGTGAAATACCTTCCGCCGAAATTACGTGTCCTAAATAAAGCACTTGCTTCTTCAAAAATTCACATTTGGATGGATTTAGCTTAAGATTCACTTTCCTCAAGCGTGAAAAAACTGATATAAGATTCCTGTTATGCTCATCCAAATTCCGTCCAAAAATAATTAGATCATCTAAATAAATCAGACATCTGTCATAATTCAATCCAGACATAGCCACAGTCATCAATCTGCTAAAAGAACTCGGACTTATCTTCAACCCCATTGGTAACCTACACATCTGATACTGCCCCTTATCAGTCGTAAAAGCAGTGTATCTCCTACCACTTTCTTCTAAAGCGCATTGATAGTATGATTGCGACAAATCACAGTGACTAAAGTAAACAGCACCCGACATTGAATCTAGGATTTCAGTTATATTAGGCAAAGGGAATTTATTATCCTGTATCCTTTCGTTCAACTGCCTGTAATCTATCACCACGCGCCATTTCTTCTCCCCACTACGATCTGCTTTTTTGGGTACAACCAAAACAGGACTAGACCACTCACTAACTGTCTCCTCAATAATATTACTATCCATCATCTCCTGCACTTGCCTATCAACTTCCTTCTTCTGTACATAAGGTATCCTATATTGCCTCCTATAAACTGGAGTCACATTCTCTTTCAATCGTATTGACTGCTCATACACATTCGTGACTGATAATTTATCTCCCGGAACATGAAATATATCAGAATACTTCGCGCAAATTCGCTCTATTGACAATCGTTCCTCGGCATTCAAATAATCAAGTTTAAGCAAAGAAAATATTTCCTTAACACGCTCAACGCTCCCTTCCGGCTCCGCAAAACTACAACAATCGTAACCACTTAACGGATAAACCTCTACACCGGACATACTACACACAACTTCCTCAGAGTTTGTGTTTAAAATCCTAATGGGTATCATCCCATTCCTAGGCCTAGCCATCACACTTGCCAAAAAAACACCTTCACGCAATTCTTTCCTTACCACTATACAATCTTCTGCCCTATTAACGGGAAAATACCTAACTACTTCACAACGCGGAGGAATAGTCAACAGGTAATCATACGACTTGAGCGGCATCGAAACCTTCTGCCCCTTATTACCCTTAAGAGACAACCTATTCAATGAAAAATCTATAATACCACTATATTTCTGCAAAAAATCCTGGCCTAATATGCCTACCGACTTACATGGCAACTCATCAAATATATAAAACCTATGCACGAATGAACATCGACCGTACTCCAAATTTAAATATACATAACCTATAGCTCGCAAACTACCTCCTACACCATTGATCACCAACTCTTCCTTAACTACTTTATAGCACAAAGCGTTATCCGTTAAAAAAGTGTTTTTTACGGCCGATATGGACGCACCCGTATCCACTAACCATTCCGTATCTACACTATCCACTAACAAATTAACCCAGTTAATGCTATCACAAGCTAAAATATGCTTAGGCACGAAAAAACTGAGTCTCACTCAGCTGACCGCCTTCATCGTTCCGTGACATTGACACTGCGCCTGAGTCAGCATCGCCCCGCGCGTGCTCAAAACACGCTACACGCCGTCGACCTTGCTGAGTCTGGCGTCCACGACGAGCATTATCGCTGCGACCGCGCATTCCACTGCTATGCCATGCCTTGACATTTTTGCGCGTACGCTCAACAGCTGTTCCATGCTGCGCGTGCTTACTCTCTACAATCTGCCGCCTATGGTTATTCCCGTAATTTCTTACGCCCGATGAAAAACCACGTCTTGCGGGCCAGCGCTGGTACGTCAACACTTGCGACGACCATAGAACTATATAAACCTATGGCATCAATCAAATCTTGGGTCACCTGCTCATCGACATTCATTTTCGGTAGCAAGCTAACCGCCGTCTTTAAAGAAAATCTTTCCGCCGCCATCTCTAACTCGATTTTGCCGATGTCTTCAAATTTTATAGTATCTACGTACAAATTAACATGAAACTATACTACTATATACTAATATGAACTTGAAACTATACTCTTAAATTTAACGTATAAGGCTTTCACATCATTAATTTTCTTATCGAAATTGTCGCCTTTCCGCCCACTAGGACCTAATTTTACAATATTTTCCCTTAACAATTTTAGTTGCACGAACAGCGACGTTAGTTCCACTTCCATTTAAACTTAATACACTATATGCATACTATTGTCTCTAAATTTACCGCTCGGTCAAAACACACACTTAAGCTCACGTATAGAATCACTTAATCACTTACTTCTTGACGAGGGAATGTTACTTCGTCCATATCTGGTTACGCCATCTGCACAGCCTTGCGAACCTCCCGCTGGTTCAGCTGGTCCTCGATCCAACTGTGGTGACACCTTCTATATATCCGGACTGCCACACCAACGATGACAAGCGCCAAACATACAGCAATGAATAACAGCACCGTTTGGATGGCCGCCACCTGCTCCTGTGTAGTCGCTGCGGTATTCGAACCACTCACCGCCATCTGAGCGACGACCACTTCTTCCTTTGATGTTGTGCTCCCCATGGCCCGTGACCTGATGTGACGCGAAGCTCACCGAAGCCTAGTCAACTTCTGCTGCTACGAATCCCTCGAACGGAGAACTATAACGCCGTCCAGCCGACTGGCAGGGTCGCCATGCGATGTGGGGATGAGGAGGGGTTAAGTAAACAACATGACGTGTATTACTTTGAGAGTCAATTGTGAACAGAGACTCAACTGTACTCAGCTACAGTCCTCAACTGTCCTCTCTCCTTTAATAATGGTTTAAATATACATAGGTAGTACGTGACTACGTGCTAACACTAAGCTTACGGAAAACAGTATATCTACCTTAACTTAACCCTGGACAATACGTGACATGCTGATGTGCAACATACGTGACACGATGATGAACCACATACGTGACTTCTCACCACAATACACTATGATTATTTTCTGTATTAGCAACATTAAATGTATTTTTTGCACTGACAACTCGAACGGACTGCGACTTGACAGCGCGGTGCTTTTGACAGTTACAAGAGTTTATAAAAAGGAACGGCGCGCTGTCATGTCCTTCTTTACGTGTTAGTTTTCGGAGCAAGCAACATCTCAGTAAGTGCTAGTATATAATTTATTTATTCCTACTGTTATTGTATAATGTGTATGTGCTGGCAAGGCAAAAGTATAAAGGGTGTGGTACCCGTTTTGGTCGTTTAATTTAAATAACCTGATAGCAAACCCCGTAGGTACACTAAATAACTTTCTTAGTCTATCTTTCTCTAAAGATAACACATATGGTTAACAATTCAGAAGTGGGATAAACGAGTCGTTTATTTAAATGCATATAATGGATTTTATTGAGGATTTTCGATATAAACCACAAATTGTTTCTCTGAAAACAAAGATTTGTTTTATTCAACATGCTTTTACAGTATAACAATTATCGTTTAACTAAAATTACACTTTTATCTCACCTGAAAACAAAGAAACGACATTAAAGTTCACTAATATCGCCTCCTCAATTATATCCCTTTAATTATCTCTCTACAAGTTTTTATAACAATAAAATGCACAAAATAATCTAAACATCATCTGTCATTGAATGATACGTCACCCCGTATCCACAGCTTAAAAATTAAAAAAATGAAATGTCATTTCCAAGGAGGTCATTTCATTACATCTCCTCCCCATAGGAACGAAAATTCTAAATAATATAATACAATCAATGCACCTGCAAGCTATCTTTATACCTATTCGTTTTCTTCTACTTCATCTTCTGCCGTAACAGGTTGTAATTTTGTTATGTGGAATAAAGTTGATTCTGTTTTTCTGTTGCCAGTGTCAATCTTATAAATGGAGTTCGATATTTTCTCTATTATCTTGAAAGGGCCTATTTTTAATTCGTCTAATTTTTTTCTGTTCAGTCTATTTCCATTTTCTACATATACACTGTCTCCTATCTCGAACTCTTGTATTTTCCTATTTCTATCAAATATTTTCTTGTTGTACTTGTGAGATTTTATTGTATTCTCTAATGCTAATCTTCTATCAGCAATCCACTTGTCTTCCTTTTCTATTGTTTTAATTTCATTTGGTAAAATACTGACATTTGTACCATCCAGTAAATATTTTGGTGCAAAACCTGTAACAGAATGGTCTGTTTCATTATATTTCTGTACACATTCTCTTGCTACTGTTGTCCATTTTCTCTTATTATTTTTCTCATTTATTTTACATCTTATTCTATTTACTATTGTTTGGTTTAATCTTTCGTTCAAGCCGTTCGAAAATGGCGTATTCACAGCTGTAAATATTAGTTTGATGTTATTCTCCTGCAAATACTGTTTAAATTCTTTTGAATTGATGCCTGGATATTGGTCTGTCAGAATTATTCCAATCTCATCTGTCTCGAGTACTTTCTTTGTTAGTTTTATAAAGTCACTTGCGTTCTGTGTTTTTGAAGTCACAATAAACGCATATCTTGTGTAGTGGTCTACTAAAAGGTGTAAGTATTTTTTTGTTGACCTAGATCCTCCAAAGCCACCTATAGTATCCATTGACATTATCTCAAATGGTTTTGTTGCTGGTCCCAGTTGTGACATTAACCCAAATTTTCCTTGACATCTTGATTTATTTTTCATGCATATTTCGCATGTTTTACAAATATTTATGATATTTTTTGTTAGGTTTTTAGCTGTATATAGTGGACTTATTTTTTTCTGTAATTGTCTGATTCCAATATGGCATAAATCTTCATGCACCTTTTTTATTATTTTTTTACTAAATTCTTCTGAGAGTATAATCTTTTCAAGTTTCTTTATTTTTTTATAATAGATTTTATTTTTATGTAGTAGATTTTGTTTCTTTTCTTTTATTGTTTCATTTTTTTCTTGGTCTTCAACTATATCTTTTATTTGTATTAAATTAACTATTTTTAATAGTTCCTCCTTGTTATCTTCTGATTCTAATACAGGGTTTCGGCTCAAACAGTCTGCTTCTATATTTTCTTTACCAGGTATATATTTTACTGTAAAGTCATATTGAGATAGGTAATATGTGAGGTCACCCAATTCTTCATCTGTCCTGCATTTAATATTCATGTTCTCTAGAGGTTTGTGGTCTGAGTAAATAGTGAAATGTTTTCCAATTAGCCAGTGTTGCCAGTATTTAACTGCTTCTTTCATAGCAATACATTCCAAATATATGGCCTTTTTTCGTTTTTGAGATTCGTTTAGTTTTTTTGAAAAATATGCCACCGGTTTGTCTTTACCGTCTAGTTGAGTCTGTTTTAATATTGCCCCGATACCCTCTAAAGATGCATTTGTAAAGATTTTTATTGGTAAGTCTTTGTCGAATATTTCCAACACTGGTTGAGAACATAAATATCTTTTTATTTGATTAAATGATTCTTCACACTTCTCTGACCACACAAATTTTTCATTTTTTCTTAATAAATTATGTAATGGGTCTAAAATAATTGCACTTCTTGGTATGTATTCATGGTAGAAGTTAATTTTTCCCAAAAATTGTCTGATATTCTTTTGTGTCTTAGGAGTTGGAAATTGTCTTATCGAGATCAAATTGTCTTTTAGTGGTCTTACCGAATTGTTCTGAATTACATGGCCGAGGTACTTTACTGAGTCAGAAGCAAAGTTACATTTCGTAAACTTCAATCTAAAGCCTTCTTGTATTATTGCCTCTAATACATTTCTTATGTGTTTTATATGTTCTTCAAAGGTGTTCGAGTATATCAGAATATCATCAATATAGTTTACGGAGTATCCTGTGAGATTGTGCTTTCTTAGAATATTGCTTAAAATTCTCTGGAAAATTGCTGGTGATGTTTTCAAGCCAAAGGGAAGGCAGGTCCACTGGAAGTGGCCATCTTGTGTGACAAATCCTGTTTTATATCTATCTTCCACCCGTAATGGTATCGCCCAGAATGCTGAATTTATATCCAGTGTAGTAAAATACTTACAATTTCTAGTTTTAACAATCAAATCATCTATTAACGGAAAAGGTTGAGCTTGTGGAACAACAATTTTATTTAGTTCCCTGAAATCTATACACAAGCGGGATTTCCTATTTTCACTCTTTTTAAATGCCAATGTCACTGGAGCAGCGAAAGGACTGTAGGATTCTTCTATTAAATTATTCTTTAGTAACATGGATATTTGCTTTTCAATTTCTAATTTATCTTCTATTGTACATCTGTATGGTCTTTTACTACAGTATCTATTTACTAGTAAATCTATGTGAGCTTCATAATCTCTAACTGTTCCTATATCATACTTGTCCTTTGCAAAAATTGTTTTATATTCCTTTATTATTTTCTCGATCTCAATTTTCTTTTCATTATCTAAATGGTCTGTCATACTTACAAACTCTTCTGTTTCTATATGTTCATTAAAATTTATTGCTAATGTTTTTATATTCTTTTCTTCATTTCTGTTATCTTTAGACATTTCATCTATTTTATTTGTTCTTATCTTTTGTTCTATCCGCAAGTCCTCGTTTTGGGTTAGTTTGAATTTCTTTATCATATCCAATCCGATTATAAAATCATCAAAATATTCATTTTCTACTATGTATACATCCACCTCTTCTTCTAAATCAAATATTTTTATTTTTATTGTTATCAAGCCATCTGTTTTTTTCACACCATTAACCGTTTTCATATATGCTATATTCTCATTGTCCTTTTTTTCTTTTATTTTAATCAGTCTTGAATTTTTTAAAGAGATCTGTGAGCCTGAATCATAAATGCCGCTCACTTCTAGTTTATTTTCTAATAAGAGCTTGATTTTGATTAATGGTGTACTTACTCGTTTTTTTTCTCAGTATTTATATCTACTTCAATGATGGAGTTGTTATTTACATTTCTGGGTTTAAAAACTTTTTCAGATTCATTTTTATTTTTCTTGAACCAACATGACTCTTCCGGATGATATCTAATTCCTTTGTTCAAAGATTCACAAGTGTTACATGGCTTCTTCTCATTAGTTTTATTTTTATAAAGGAATGTACGACTCTTTATTGTACTTGAGTTTTTCTTGTACATCATACCTTCATATTTTCTTATCTCATTGAACAAATCAGTAGTGTCATTGAGTTCATCTCTGTTTAACCTATTTAAACCCAGGTAAACCTGTTGCAATAAGATCTATCATTGTTTTGGAGTCCATCGATTTGTTTATGCCTAGCATAAGCCTTTCTTTTCTAATAGCGTAATCAATTAGTAGTCCTTCTTTATATCTCAATGCGAGAGCATATGTAACTATGTCCCATCCTCGGTTTTTAAATGTTTCTAAAAATTTGTCTTTCCATTCATTCCATTCAGCCTTTATTGTTAGTTTTATGGCCATCGAGCTATACCAATCCAAACAAGAGTTTTCTAAAAACAATCTCAATATATCTATTTTTGTTTCATCTTTTGATATATTAAAGCGCTCACACTCCTTTTCAAAATTCTCAATCCATTGCATTGCATTAGGGTTCTTGCTTGTGAATTTTTCAATAATAAATTTCTCTGAAATATGTTTTAGGTTATGTTGATTTTCTTTCTTTGTAGTAGTTTCTATTAATTTTTCCAAGATATGTTGCAAATTGTCGTTTTTGTCTATTGGTTGTTTTGTGCTTATTTCTTCTAAATATTGATCTAAAAATTGCATATTACCTTCCTCATCTCTATATGTTTTCTTAAGATCTTCATCCAATTTTATCCATATTTTTCTACTTTGATGCCTTTTCTTTATATTATTTTTTATTTTTGAGAAAGTATTCATTTTGACAATATATGTATGATGAATCACCGGCTTCAGCTCATCAGGTAAAACATAACATTTTCCTTCTTCTGTAGATATTGAGGTTATGGCTAATACATTTGATTTGCCATCATTTGAAGCTATCATCGTAAACTCAAATTGCAGCCGATCCATCTTCTTTTAGTTAACAAAAATGTCGTTTTATAATGGATTTTATTGAGGATTTTCGAAATAAACCACAAATTGTTTCTCTGAAAACAAAGATTTGTTTTATTCAACATGCTTTTACAGTATAACAATTATCGTTTAACTAAAATTACACTTTCATCTCACCTGAAAACAAAGAAACGACATTAAAGTTCACTAATATCGCCTCCTCAATTATATCCCTTTAATTATCTCTCTACAAGTTTTTATAACAATAAAATGCACAAAATAATCTAAACATCATCTGTCATTGAATGATACGTCACCCCGTATCCACAGCTTAAAAATTAAAAAAATGAAATGTAATTTCCAAGGAGGTCATTTCATTACATGCATTCGTTTATCCCGCCCACAAGTGATTTTTTTTCCCTAACTTTGCATCTTCTACTTTTGCTTTGAAAGTACCTACGTAACCTATGTAGGCACCGATACAATTTTTTTTTGGGATAAACTGTACTATTTTATCTAAGCGGGCTAAGTGATGTGTAGTTTGAAATGGTGTACTCGGCTTATTCAATATGAGTTTCTTCTGACACTCTGGTGGCACTACGACACTACAAGTATCTTGCCAGGATTACACCCTGGAGGCACTACCACACCACACGTACCTTGCCAGGGCTACACCCTGGAGGTACCACCACATCACACGTGCCTTGCCAGGGTTACACCCTGGAGGTACTTTTTTTTTTTTTTTTTTTTTTATGGTGGGAAAAAATCATGCATTGACATCCCCCGCCCTTGGGCGGAGCGGGAGATAGTGTCAGACTCTTACTGACTAAAAGACCCACCCCGTTCCTTCTAGCCTTCATACCGGGGCTCGAGCGCCCTTTCGGATAACCCTGGCCCCAGTAGGCTTCGACCCGGCTGGGTCCCTGCTGTTGCTGACAACTCCTTGAGGCGCGCGGGAACAGTGCGCGCCGTCGACGACTTGGGCTTGGTCCGGACAGTTACCGGACGGCCGGACAGCGAGCTACCCATTGCTCACTGTCCGCAAGCCCGCGTCTACGTTGGCCGGAAATCGGGATCAGAATCCCGGCGACGGCGGCGGCGATAACGCCGTTGCCTTATGCGTTCGGCCTCCTCCTTTGCGAGCATTACTGCTTCGCAAAAGTCAACGACCGCCTGCCACTCCTCCTCGCTCCGGACCATGGCCTCAACCAAGGCCCGGCGCGAGAGGTCTCCGCCGCCGATCGCCCCCACGAGGGCACGGCGATGCTCCGCCCAAGCAGGGCACACCTCGACTGTGTGTTCCACCGTGTCCTCCGGGCGTTCCGCACAGTGGCGACACCCGGGCGTCACTTCCGCATGAATCGAGTGCAGGAATCTCCCGAACGAACCATGTCCGGTGAGTACCTGTGTCATGCGGAAGGTAAGGACGCCGTGAGGTCTTTCCAGCCACGCCTCAAAGAGGGGACTTACCGCCATAATTGTGGCGTGCCCAGCACTGGGTTGCGATAGTCGCTGACGCCATTTCACCATGAGATCCCGCCGGAGCTCTGTCCGCCATGCCGTGACCTGTCGCGGCAGCGGACTTTCACCGCGGCGTTGCATCTCCACGCGCATATCGTGCATGTGTGCAAGGACTGTTGCCTCCAGATCCCACGGTGGTAGGCCAGCCAGAAGGCTCGCCGCTTCGCGGGAGATCGTGCAGTATCCCCGCACCATCCTTATCGCCATGACCCTCTGGCAGGCGTTCAGTATGGCCGCCGGTTGCTTTTTCAGCGATGGCGCCCACACCGGCGCCCCGTAGAGGGCCATGGACCGAACGATCCCCGCGTAGAGCCTCCGGCAGGAGGCGTCTGGACCCCCAAGGTTGGGCAGGAGCCGCTTGAGCGCAGCCCCAGCCCGGTTGAGTTTGGGAGCCAGACGTCGGAAATGCTCCACGAAATTCCACCGGCTGTCGAGGACGAGTCCCAGGTACTTCATCGTCGACCCGACACCGATGTGAACTCCTCCTACCGTTAGTTGGGAACTCAATGGCGGCGCGTTCCGAGACTGGCGACCGTGGAAACACATCGCCTCGGATTTGTGAAGCGCCACCTCGAGTCCCAACTCCTGGATCCGATCAACGACCATCGCAACCCCGCGTGTCGCTAGAGCGACCGCCGCCTGGTACGACTCTCCCTGCGCTAGGACCAGCGTGTCGTCTGCGTAGCAAACCACGCTGACCCCGTCAGGGAAGTCGCCGCGCAGCACGTAGTCGTACCCGATGTTCCACAAGGGTGGCCCTAGTACCGACCCCTGCGGAACACCGCACGACATCTCTCGACGTTTCCAGTCTCCCTGGTGACCGGGATAGACTATAAGTCTCTCCGACAGATAGGCCTCGACCACTCGACAGAGGTATTCGGGCACCCGGTGGTACCGGAGTGCCCTCCGGATCGTACTCCAGGGCAGGGAGTTGAAGGCGTTGGCAATGTCCAAGGACACTGCCACGACACACCTGCCCCGGGACACCGCAGCCCCCGTCGTGAGGGCTCGCACGCGCATGATGGCGTCCACCGTAGAGCGCACCTGCGAAAGCCGAACTGTCCGTCCGAAAGGTCCGGCCCCACCCGTGTTAGGCGCCCGACGAGGCGGTTTGCAATGACTCTCTCAAAGAGCTTGCCCACCTCGTCGAGCAGCACAATGGGCCGGTACGCGGACGGAGAGTCCGCAGGGCGCCCTGGCTTCGCTATGAGGACCAGTTTCCCCGTCTTCCAGCAAAGTGGGAACTGGCCCCTCTCCAAACATGCGCTGAAGAGCCCTCTCAGTCGAGGCCCGAGAGCCTCCATGGCCAGGACCCAAGCCTTTCCAGGCAAGCCGTCGGGTCCTGGGGCGGTGTTTTTGGCACTCAGCCTTCGCACCGCCACTCTCATTTCTACCTCGGTCACCTCTGGAGCATCGTCGTCGTCGCTGTTGCGGTCCGCGTCAGACACCGCTGGCGGTGGAGGCGGAGCCATGGGCGGGGGGGAGTGTTCCCCCCGCGCAGGGAACAGAGCGTTCACCGCACCCTCTACGATCTGGGGCCGGAGACTCTGAGTCAGTGGGGGAGCCCAGGGGCGGAGCTTTTCCCGTACCATATTGTACGGGCGCCCCCATGGGTCCGCGTTCAGAGACCCCAGCCACACGTTGCGGGCCTCCAGTTTGGCCCGCTTGATCTCCGTTCGGAGGGTGCGTTTTGCCGCTCTGTATCCCTCATACAGCTCCGCCTCTCTGGCCTCCGCATCCGGCGGGCGGATGCGGCGCCTGCAGTGTCTGGCGTACCGGCGCCGCGCGTGACTGCATGCGTTGCGCAGTGCAGCAATCTCCGGCGACCACCAGCACACCTGGCGCTTAGCTCGCCCTGGACGGACTCGGGGCATTGCCGCGTCGCAGATTTGCGACATGGCCTCCCGGAACCACTCCGCCTCGACGTCTATGTCGACAGGCCTGTCCGGTGCTTGCACCCAGGCCTGTACCGTCGCGGCTTCCAGGAGGAGCTCCCGGTCCATCTGCTTAAGCGCCCACCGCGGACCGCAAGGGCTCTGTCGGACCGGCGCGGCCGAGGTTTCGGCGGAGACGTCCAACCGGATGTACCGGTGGTCGGAGTACGTCTCCACCTCCTCCATAACGCGCCAGTCGACGACACGCGGCAACAGAGCGGGGCTGGCGAACGAAATGTCCACCACTGATTCACCCCGCATCCGCGCCAACGTGGGGACAGAACCCCGGTTCAGGACGACCAGGCCCAGCTCCAAAGCCCAGTCCTCCACCATCTGACCCCGTGGGTTCGTGTACCGGGAACCCCAAGCCGTATTCCAGGCGTTGAAGTCCCCGCAAACGACCACGGGGAGGGAACCAAACCCAGCGACGACGACATTTAGCTCCATAAGGGAGACCTGGAGTTCGTCGAGAGATCTGCTCGGGGACAGGTAGACGCCTACCACTGCAATGTCCCCGAACCGTGCTGCCACGCAGCCCCGCCCCCTCGCAACAGCCTCGAGGGGCGGGGTACCGGCGGCGGCTGACGAGATTAACGTCACCGAGCCGTCTAGGTCCTGAACCCAGTCTCCACGGGGATAGACGTAGTACGGCTCGGAGACGACGGCGACATTTATCGACCACTGCGCCATGCTCTGGAGCAACAGATCCTGAGCGGGGGCGCAGTGGTTGATATTCGCCTGGAGGAGACGGAATGGGGCCGTTATTGGCAGTCCATTGTCTCCTCCCGAGCCCTTCTAGGGGGCACTGCCGCGGCGGGTGCGGCGGCGACTGCGGCGGGTGCGGCGGCGAGAGCGGCGGGTGCGGCGGCGATAGCGGCGGCGGCCAAGGAGGCAGCTGCGGCGGTGAGGACGTCGGCGGGGATGGGCCTACGGGCCCTGCCCTTGTCCTTGGCGGGGGGGTCGCAGGACCTGCCCCCAGCCCGGTGGTTGGCCGGCTTGCCTGCCGCCGCACATGCGTAGCAGTGCGGCGGAGCACGGCATTCTGCGGCCTTGTGACCGGGCTGGCCACACTGGTGGCAGCGGTCGCTGCGGTCCACCTCCGCGGCGCAGTGGGCGCCAACGTGGTGCCCCACTTGGCACCGGAAGCACCGCAGAGGTCTGGGCTCCAGCAGTTTCACCTGCGCAGAGACCCAGCCTACCAAAAGCCGTCGGCCCTCCCCGGTGATGGTCCTGGCCGCCGCCACGGGGCAGCTAGCTGTCACCGCTCGCATGCCCGTGCCGTCAGCGCGGATGGTGCCCGCCCGGAACCCTGGAGGTACTGCCACACCACACGTGCCTCGCCAGGGCTACACTCTGGAGGTACCACCACACCACACGTGCCTTGCCAGGGCTACACCCTGGAGGTACAACCACACCACACGTGCCTTGCCAGGGCTACACTCTAGAAGTATTGCCACATCACACGTGCCTAGCCAGGGCTGTACCCTGGAGTTGTTAGAGGACAACTCGAACTGTGTTCAGGTGGATTATGGACAGGTTTTGGGTCATTTTAGGTAACCGTAGCAAACAAATCTATCAAATTAGGAGTCGTTGTTACCCAGAACCTGCATTCTGAGTTTACTTATTGAGTTAATGAGCAGACCAGTGATACTTTTATTTGGAAATAATCTAAATGCAACTAAAAGGAACAGTCTATGTTATTGACACTAACTAAAATTAAAATTGGGTAAATTAATATTATATGGATTGCTTTTTGACAGATAGTCCGACATTTATTGCCTGCTAGCTTTTACCCGCGGCTTCGCCCGCGTACCTAAAGTGTGGCCTGTATCACTCAGGATTGAAGCGGGTTTCTGTGAAAACAATAAAAAAAAAAGGGGGCATTCGGACCAGTGCTTTCAGAGATTAACTTCTAAAACCTTAATATGTATACACCGTGTAATTGACAGGTTGGCAAAAACGAAAAGTATGAATTCAGACTGGTATTGTTAACATTTTGATAGTGAAATATTTTCCCGGAAATGATAGGTGAACGTTTTTCAATTTTCAATTTTATTTCGGCTACGCAATGTATAACGAACATTGCGATACGCGCGCGACCCTATATTGCGCGCGTATTGCAATGTCCACGCGTTGTTCATTCATACTAATAGGTACTTCGGGACGTTTGGAATAAATACATAATACAATACACACACAAACACACCTATCAAAAAATTTAAACACAAATTCAATACCTATCAAAAACTAAAATATTTAGTCACTTACCTAAATTAAAGTCTCTCGGGTCGTATAAGGCATGGCTCGAAGTGGTTGCCTCTGAGCTGCACGCACAGTTGTGCTCAACGCAGGATTTCGGCATGGAGACGAGGCATCATTGTCACATCCTCATTGAATTTTTGGTTCAACGATGCGAAAGCGTCTCTTATGCGCTGCTCCATTTCGGCCGCGGTATCACACTCCGTCACATACACCCGTTCTTTGATATAACCCCACAGGAAAAAGTCCAATGGGGTTAGGTCAGGCGAGCGAGGTGGCCATGCATGTGGCCCGAATCTCCCAATCCATCGGTTTGGAAAAGTACGGTCCAGGTGCTGTCGGACTGGGAGTACCACATGCGGCGGGCCGCCGTCGTGCTGAAACCAGATGGTAGGTAGTTGAGCTAAGGGTTCGTTCTCCATACGATCCCGCTCTTGATCTAGCTCAGCCCGCAGAGTGTCCATCATGGCTTCAAAATCCTGCTGTAGAAACTCGCAATAACGCCGGCCGTCCATTCTAGTTGGCAAAAACACGGGACCCAAAATATGGTTATGATACACGCCAGCCCACACATTCAGTGACCACTGCGTCTGATGACCCGTCTGCTGCATTGCGTACGGGTTGTGGCGTGCCCAAATGTGAGCATTCCGCCGGTTCCACATACCGTTTCGTGTAAACGTCGATTTATCGGTCCAAATCACCCGTGAAACGAATTGGCGATTTAGCTGCTGCCGATGTATCAGCCATCTGCAGTACGCTAGTCTGCGTCTTGAGTCGCCAGGTACCAGAGCCTGCACTTTATGGATCCGATATGGACGTTGCTTGTCCTTTCGAAGGACTTTGTGCACAGCCCAATGTGAAACCCGGGGTCCGTTATTACGCCTTACAAGTTTTGCAGCAGTACGGGTTCCCAAACGCCGATTTCGACGGACAACATCTAAAATCGCCTGCTCAGAACGAGCACTGATTGTCCTTCCAGCACCTTCCTGCCGCGGCACAATAGGTAAATTTTCTAAAACACGTTGATATGCCCGTGTGATAGTACGACTATTAGCTGGATGTCGTTCATTTGGGTGACTTTGAACATAGAGCCTTAATGCCAACGACGCGTTTCCTCTAGCTTCACCCAAGCACATTAACATCTGGCCATATTCGCGAGCACTAAACGTTTCATTACGCCGATTCATGACGATACCACACAACACAAATACAAAAGCATTAAGAAAAAGCATTAAGCATTTAGAAAATACAGAAGGGATCGCTGTGACCAAAATAAGAACCTCTTCAAAACTGCGAGAAATCGGTGTAATCAGGTGATACGAAACGCCAAACGCCGCCACATTCTTGATAACATTTCATCTTCTTCTCCTGCCGATATCTGGAAATTCTTAGGAACTCTTGGTGTCGGTAAGGCACGTCATGTGGATTTCCCAAAAACAATTGGTCTGGATGAAATCAACCGTCATTTCTCAACAACCAGTCATTTGAACTCTCAAATGTTGTCCCAGACGGTGGATTTCATTTCTGGCCTACCAAGTCCAATCATAGAGCCATTTTACTTTTCTCCCGTCGCCTTGGATGAAATTAAAAAGATTATCCTGTCTATTAAATCTAAGGCCGTGGGCCATGATGACATCAGTCGTCATATGGTCACCCTGATCCTTGAATTTCTCCTTTCACCCATTGCCCACATTATTAACTTTTCTCTCGATTCTGGTCAATTCTCATCCCTGTGGCGTATGGCTTATGTCCGTCCACTTCCTAAAATTTCAAATCCCTCCCTACCGAGTCATTTTCGTCCAATTTCCATTCTTCCGTTCCTTTCTAAAGTGCTCGAGGCGTGCGTGCACAAGCAGTTTTCGGGGTTTGTTCACCGACACAACCTCGTGAGCTCATTCCAGTCTGGATTCAGACCTGGCCACAGTACAGCCTCCGCTCTTCTTAAAGTGACTGGCGACATTAGAGAAGCAATGGAGGACACAATGGTTACTGTGTTGGTATTAATAGATTTCTCCAATGCCTTTAACGCCGTCAGTCACGACATACTCCTATCTATCCTTTCCCATCTTATGGTTTCTTCCGAGGCGCTGGAATGGTTCTCTTCTTATCTTCGGGGACGTCAGCAGTCGGTTCGCGTTGATGAGAGCTCATCAAGTTGGCGTGACCTGGATGCTGGTGTTCCACAAGGCGGTATTCTTTCTCCATTATTATTCTCCATCTTCATAAATTTTATAACTCTCTGTCTTCGGTGTGCGTATCATCTTTATGCCGATGATCTTCAATTGTGTGCAGTTGCGCGGGTGGAAAGTTTGTCAGACGCTATAGAGGATGTGAATCGTGATTTGAGTGCTATTAGTGACTGGTCTGATAGGTTTGGCGTGTCTGTAAACCCCTCAAAATGTCAGGCCATTGTCATTGGTAGTGCACGCATGATGAGTAGAGTGGCGGTTGGTTCTCTACCTCCTATTATTTACAAGGGTGCCGTCATTCCCATCAGCCCTACGGTAAAGGACCTCGGTTTACACCTTGACTCGACGCTTAGCTGGCAAAGTCAGGTCTCTAGTGTCTGTCAAAGGGTCAATGGGACTTTGCGGTATCTGTATCGTCTGAGAAACTTTCTGCCTGCAAAGACGAAGACAATGCTTGTGCAAACTTTAATTTTCCCTATAGTCGACTATGGTGATGTGTGCTACTATGACCTGAACGCAGTCTTGCTGGATAAGCTTGATAGGCTCCTGAACAACTGCATCAGGTTCATATTTAACCTGAGGAAATATGACCATGTTTCAAGCTTCAGATCGGAGCTCAAATGGTTGCCTATTCGCCAAAGAAGAAGTCTGCGAGCTTTGACAACTCTTTTTTCTTTGCTCAACTCTCTTACCCCTCCTTCTTATCTTATATCTCACTTCCAATATCTCTGTTCTTCACACGCCAAGAATCTGCGTTCTTCTAACAATCTCCTACTGCTTTGTCCTTCTCATACTTCTGATGTTGTTCATTCCTCCTTCTATATTCAGTCTATCCTTCTATGGAATTCGCTACCTCTTGATATCAGAACGGCCACGAGTCAGTATGCATTTAAGCGGAAGTTGCGGAATTACTTTCTGAACAAATAGCAGAATCATCTCAAAACTCCTTTTCTTTGTGTATATATATATATATATATAGTATATATTTGTATGTATGTATTGCTATATATTTTATTAAATATGCTTTTGTATATGTATGTTTAGTTTTAGCTTTATATATAATTCTATAATTGTTTTAAATAATATTTTCTTTTTTTTTTATGCACCTGCCATTTTATCTCTGCACTACCCTAGGTTGACTGGTAGAGAATGCCTAAGGCATTAAGTCCGCCTTTGTATCTTTTGTTGCATGAAGATTAAATAAATAAATAAACACAAAAACACACAACTCAACTCAACGCACAACACAGTCCCGAACTCCCGACAGTTGAAAGAAAACGAAATAGACGTCCAGAACGCACCAGCAATCGCGGCAAACTGAACTGACGGCTGAGTGAGTGCTGACGGTTTCGTTTGTCGGCAAACCTTCGAGAGTGTGTGTGACACGAGTAGCATAGGGCTGCCCACGTGATATGAAATGAAACATTTTATTTCGGTAATATTACTAGATACGTTAGTCGAGGAGCCCATGGCACAGTAGTTACCGTGGTCGGCCTGCCATTGAGATAAAGATGAAGAACTAGGTATTGAAAAAGAATCGTATCGTAATCGTATGATAAAGATTGTTGTTAACCGCTATCTCTTGTAACTTCTACTCATGGTTCTGCTTCTAAGTTTAAACCTAGTACCTGTCAATCCCCAAGCGGCACGCGCGCGATTTCGCGTCATTTTCTAAACACTAAGCAAACGCCGGCGTTCGCATAGATTATAAAATAAGCGTTTTTTTTATAGGGTATTTGTTCAAGAACGTAAATAAGAAGTTTTTCTTATAATAGTCTGTAAATATCGAAAATAAGCAAAACTTTTTGAACGCCAGCTTTCGCTCGGGGATTGACAGGGTAAGGAATGTGAATCTGGCAATATTGACGCGATGTTTTTATGTTTTATGTCCCACTTAATTGTCTAAACCAATTTACATTACTGTAATGCAACGCGTGTGTACAGTTCGGGTGGCTTCGTAATTGATACTGTAGATCAAACTGTTAAGCACCGCGAGGACGCCGGCGTCCTCACACCTATTGTCTTTCTATTGTGTCTCTTATTACGATACTCGAAAGGTTAACGATTTAAAATAAGGTTTTCGGAATTAAGAAAGAATAAATAAGTAATCATACTCCTGAGTATTTAATTATTAATAAAGCATTTTACAAAAAATAAAATGACAAGTATTAAATTCCATACGCGGTACAACCCTAGCAGTGTCGGCGCGTAAGCAAAGGCGCGCAGCACACAAAGGGAGCGAGCGAGCGAGCGGTATGCTTTCTCTGTCTGTCGTAGGTACTGTCGGAGGCCAGTAAACTTTTAGAGCTAACAGCTGATTCCGCGCGGTATGTATGAATTTTCTTTTTAAACCATTATTATTTACATTGCCGAGTTTAAGTTTTTTGCTTTTTTTCACTAAAATTATGTTTTTAGGGCTGGATTTTGTTGTAACAAATGAATAGAACACAAATCTAGTTGAAAAACGGTCGGAAAATTCGACAATTTTCCTGAAGAAAGTTCCAACGTTTTTCAGTCATAAATCATGGTCTGAAGCTACTGTTTCAGTTTTTGCCAACCTGTCAATTACACGGTGTATAGTTCGAACTTTTATTTAAATAAATAGGTATAAGTCTCATCACATATTATTATTGGATTTTCATTATTTTGGTTATAAATTGCATTGGGTATCATTAAGTTCTGTTGAAACAGTTGCTCACGGGATATAATTATGTCCGATTCCAAGATTTCTGGGCACAAAATTTTGCACCAATATTTCCCTAACCTTATTCATCCATCTTTCTAATATGCGCCTTGGGACCATTAATAACTGTGACAAGCAGTCATCGGAGTCACCAGTTCTCATTTTCAGCTCGGGCTCTGCCCGTAGCTCAGGTTCCGCCTGTGGCTCAAGATGTGCCTGCTGCTCATAATTGACCCACATTACAGATCTCTTAAGTCTCAGCCAACAAGGATGACATACATGGTCTGAAGCACCAGCTTGAAACAACCAGAAAATCTGCTTTTACTGTACAAAAGTTACGGCTAGTTGTTTCTTAAAAAACCATACAAATATAAATGTAGTTACCAAAAAATGTCAAATTGCTGATGAATTTAGCGAGAATTTTGGAGGCAGGAATGAAAATAAAAACAAAACAATAAATGAATAAATACCTGTCCTGGGGCAATTCTATTTTCAATTGCTCTATGTATTGCTTGTTGTAATGGAGAAGCATTCTGTCTCACAATAAGATCACATCTACGTCTTAGCAGAGAACTTCCACAAATAATGCAAACATGAATGTGGCTATAGGAGGATGAAGCACCAGGTTCATTAGGTAGTCTTATGTTTATATGTTGCAATGCTAATTGATAACAAGCTTCACATATGTAATCTTCTTCGGTAATCTAAAACAAGATTTAGAATTACTTTATATGATTTAAGATAATATTAATGTAAGATCAGGTTGGTAAATGTAGAAATACGTACTATTATTGAAGAATTCCACTCGCAGATCATGGAAATAACTCTCGAGTCAAGCTCAAAGACGAGATTGCGACGAAGTGTGTTAATGCGTATATTGCAATTAACACAAAGCAATTGCGTTGCTGCTTGTGTGATTCCACTAACAACACAACAACAATCACTTCAAGTCAAAAGTAAAAATCGGTATCCAGGAGTCGAAAGCACAGTATAATCGTCATAAGCGGTAGATTATCAGTCCGTACTTAACGCCAGTGTCAAAAAACAATACGAAAGCCAAAATCGCACAGTACGTATCACACAATTCGCAACAAACGCAGCAAACGCGGAGATATGAACAAAAAGTATAATTATAATCACTACGTTCTAGACATTGTAATAATAAAAAATTAAAAAAATTGTTTTTGATTGTGTATGTAAAAAAATGTGTTTCGACAATAAAAAAATAAGAAATTAAGAACTCGGGCACCTAGTCGAGACACGATAATAGCCAGAATAACTAGGTCGGGCACTAGATTGGACCATTAATCTACCAGTGGGGGGAATAAGGGAAAGAAAAAAATAAAGCGGATATTCAAAACTTTTGTCTTTTATTTCTTCCCAACCCGTAGTTTCAGACAATCTTTGTTATGGGATGTGTAAAAAAAAGAATGTCGTCCGGTACTTGGATTGGAGACTCCAGGCGTGGTCCCATAGAGGATAATCTTCAAGTATACATCCCGAAAAATAAAATAGGAGAAAAGAAAATAAAGAAAAAAACGCCAGATGGCTGAAACAACATAAACAAATACGTTAATATTCTGTAAGGAAGTGACAATGTGGACACGCGGCCGCGAGGTTATGTATCAGAAAAACTTATCGTTTTTTTCTCCGAATTATGTTTAGCGCACCAATCGGTTCATCAAAAGAGCGCAAGAGAGGCGAAGAGTCACTAAACTGTTACTGTTAGACAAACTTGACAGGCTCCTCAACAACTGCATCCGATTCATATTTAACTTGCGAAAATATGACCATGTTTCGAGTTACAGATCGGAGCTCAAATGGATGCCCATTCGCCAGAGAAGAAGTTTGCGCGCACTGACTACACTCTTCTCTCTGCTCAACTGTCCTACCCCTCCTTCTTATCTTATATCTCATTTTCAATATTTATGTTCTTCCCATTCTAAGAATCTTCGTTCTTCTAACAATCTCCTACTGCTCTGTCCCTCTCATACTTCTGATTTTGTTCATTCTTCCTTTCATATACAGTCCATACTTCTGTGGAATGCGCTTCCTCTCGACATCAGGATGGCCACCAGTCAGTATGCATTTAAGCGAAAGTTGCGGCATTACTTTCAGAACAAATAGCGGAGTCGTTTCAAAACCCCCCTTCTTCTACTTTATATAAATATATATGTAGGTATATATTATATTAAATATATATGTATGTCTATTTTAGTTATATATATATACATTTGCACTCTTATTTTTCTTAATTCATTAATACCCGCGCGAACGCCGGCGTTCGCGCACCCATTGTCTTTCTATTGTGTCTGTAATTCTCACGATTGAAAGGTTAATAATCCATTTTTTGTTGTTTTTTTTTTGTGCACCTGCCATGTTTTTCTCTTCACCACCCTAGGTTGACTGGTAGAGAATGCCTAAGGCATTAAGTCCGCCTTTGTACCTGTGCGTTGCATAAAGTTTTAATAAATAAATAAATAAATAAATAACGATTGTGTAAGCCAAACAAATTCATGAACATGCTATCGCGTCAAGAAGAAATTTAAAGATAAGTTCTTACCGAAATTATCGTGTATTTTTCCAAGAAATATCTTTCCGATTGTATTACGATATCCTTGTAACACAAAAGGGATCAAATAAGAAAGGATTAAGATTTATAAATTTAATTAGAGCAAAGAAATTTTGTTCCTCGCTGATGAAAGTTGGGCCGAAAAGTGAAGTTGTCAAATCTGACAGCTCATTATAAAAAATAATAGAATTTTATTTACTTGGATAACAAGTCTTTCAAGCCAAATCGCCCAAAAGTTCGGAAACATGTGACGAGGCGAAATCGACTCGTTACACTACATCCCTCCCCGAAAAAATAAAAGAAAGCAATTTCTTTTATGCTAAGAAAAAAAACAAAAGATAAAGGCGAAAGCTTCTAAAGAAAAGAATGGAAATTAAAATTCCAAAAACAATAAACCCAAAAAGGACAAGACTAAGGAGAATATCCGCAAAGTCTATCAAAAAATCCAGAATGAAATACAACAATGGAATGTCGCAAGTGTATAAATCTTTAAAATAACATGCAATTAAAATAAGTACAGCTAGACCCGAACGTAACTGACCTACAATGCTCAAAAGAACCAATATGAGTGCAGTTAGGCACCTACGCCACTGACTAACTAGCTAAATCCAAGAAAATATCACAAGTACAGCAAACGGAATCGTCGCTGACCAATAGGTATAAGGCTAAAAACACAAAAAAACTAAATTGAGTACGGCTAGGCACCATCGCCGCCGACTAGCAAGTTTTATAAAGCAACAAAAATGTTAAGTTAAATACAGTTAGGCGAGAGCCGCTGTCTAAAACACAAATTAAAAGAAATGTCTTTATGTGTTCAGTTAGGCACCATCGCCACTGACTAGCAAGAACAAATTATAACCGTGAGACACAGTATAGAACCTCGCATCACCAAGAGTGAGAGAGAAAAAAAGAAAGAATGTTGTGACCGGTACAACACCACCGACTTTTCGAGCACAAACATCTTTAAATAACATAATATAAAAGTTCTTGTTATGTGTTGTAACTTTGATCGATGTTTTAATAATACTGTATTTTTTTTCGATTTATGACGCATTAAAAAAAAACTACTTACTAGATTTCGTTCAAACCAATTTTCGTTGGCAGTTTTTATAGTAATGTACATCATATATTTTTTTTAGTTTTATCATTCTCTTATTTTAGAAGTTAGAGGGGGGGGGACACATATTTTACCACTTTGGAAGTGTCTCTCGCGCAAACTATTCAGTTTAGAAAAAAATTATATTAAAAACCTCAATACCATTTTTGAAGACCTATCCATAGATACCCCACACGTATGGGTTTGATGAAAAAAAAATTTTTGAGTTTCAGTTCTAAGTATGGGGACCCCCAAAATGTATTGCTTTTTTTCTATTTTTGTGTGAAAATCTTAATGCGGTTCACAGAATACATCTACTTACAAAGTTTCAACAGTATAGCTCTTATGGTTTCGGAAAAAAGTGGCTGTGACATACGGACGGACAGACAGACAGACAGACAGACAGACAGACATGACGAATCTATAAGGGTTCCGTTTTTTGCCATTTGGCTACGGAACCCTAAAAACGCATATTGTGGTCGACACAACACCACCAACTTCCGAACACAATAGCAAAAAAAAAATTGCATACACAAGAATGCAAAAGAAAAAGAAAGAATGTTGTGACCGGTATAACACCACCGATTTTCCGAGCACAAACATCTTAAAAAACGCATATTGTGGTCGGCACAACACCACCAACTTTCCGAACACAATAGCAAAAAAATTTGCATACACAAGAATGCAAAAGAAAAAGAAAGAATGTTGTGACCGGTATAACACCACCGATTTTTCGAGCACAAACATCTAAAAAAACGCATATTGCGGTCAGCACAACACCACCAACTTTCCGAACACAATAGCAAAAAATTGCGAAATCAAGAAAAAGATCCGCAAAAAATATAGGGAAAATCCCTACCAGCGAGAACAGGTCACTAGTATAGAAATCCCAAGAGTAAGGATGCAGAATCTTAACTCGAAAGAGAGCCAGAAAATCTACACAAAAAAGGAACGCAAAATTCAATACTATTTCCACAAAGGGAAACAGAAAGATCCGCAAAACTTAAAAAATAAAATAAGATTTTGCATCCTAACACAAAAAAATAGGAGCAAATCCCAAACATGCAGGTAAAATAACAAGTACCTAAAGTGTAAATGAGTAGGTACCTATTATGAAATGGTATACAAAAATGTAAATAGGTGTATAAACTGTATAAAAAAGTAGTGTATACAAAAAATATTATAAGATCTTTTGTTATGGAAAAAGTTTGTGTGGGGGTGAAAAAGTTATCTAAATAAAATGTCCTAAGTTGTATTTTGGAATGTTAAATTGAATTTAATAAATTCGCCTGAAGCTTACTTAGTAAAATTCCTTTCAAAAGTCAGTAAACCTTTTATTCATCCTTTCATACATCACCTATTATAGACTCTCCAAACAAAAATATCAAAAACAAGTCAACAATTGGGAACCAATTTAAAATTTAATAATATCTTTAATATGATAACGACCAGTTGAACCTTTATTGAGGTCTTTTAAAACAAGTTTAGCCGAAAAATAATTATGGTGGGAAAAAATCATGCATTGACATCCCCCGCTCTTGGGCGGAGCGGGAGATAGTGTCAGACTCTTACTGACTAAAAGACCCACCCCGTTCCTTCTAGCCTTCATACCGGGGCTCGAGCGCCCTTTCGGATAACCCTGGCCCCAGTAGGCTTCGACCCGGCTGGGTCCCTGCTGTTGCTGACAACTCCTTGAGGCGCGCGGGAACAGTGCGCGCCGTCGACGACTTGGGCTTGGTCCGGACAGTTACCGGACGGCCGGACAGTGAGCTACTCATTGCTCACCGTCCGCAAGCCCGCGTCTACGTTGGCCGGAAATCGGGATCAGAATCCCGGCGGCGGCGACGGCGGCGATAACGCCGTTGCCTGATGCGTTCGGCCTCCTCCTTTGCGAGCATTACTGCTTCGCAGAAGTCGGCGACCGCCTGCCACTCCTCCTCGCTCCGGACCATGGCCTCAACCAAGGCCCGGCGCGAGAGGTCTCCGCCGCCGATCGCCCCCACGAGGGCACGGCGATGCTCCGTCCAAGCAGGGCACACCTCGACTGTGTGCTCCACCGTGTCCTCCGGGGATTCCGCACAGTGGCGACACCCGGGCGTCACTTCCGCACGAATCCGGTGCAGGAAACTCCCGAACGAACCATGTCCGGTGAGGACCTGCGTCATGCGGAAGGTAAGGACGCCGTGAGGTCTTTCCAGCCACGCCTCAAAGAGGGGACTTACCGCCATGATTGTAGCGTGCCCAATAACTACGTGCATGAGACTGAACAAAACTTCTTCTCCACACAACATCACCCACACCAAAAGAAATGACTTTTCGACCCTTATTATAATAGCGAGCATTACGCTGATAAGCTTTTAATAAATGAGTTTGAACTTTAACAAAGATATCACTAAGAGAATTTAGAGAATCAGCATAGTGACTTCTATTGGAAACTTCCAGTTAACTCAGGTTTTCAATAGAATTACTTAAACGATGTAAAGAAGCATCAAAAATAAGCTCCCTTCCAAACATCAAAAAGTTTGGTGTAAAATCTGTAGCAAGATTAACACTATTATTTAAAGCTAATTGGACATGAGGTAAATATTTAAACCAAGTCCTATGATCATCTTTCACAAAACAAGCTATGCAAGTCTCAACAGTTTTGTTATATCTATCAACAGGATTATTTTGAGGCGTGTATAAAGTATTATAAAATATTTTAGTAATATTAAAACCCTTCATGAATTCTACGAAATGTTTAGAAGTAAATTATGTACCATTATCACAAACAATTATTTTGGGACAACCAAATTTAAGAAATATTTCTGTTTCAAAAAGTTTATTTATTACCCTAGTAGTAGCATTTATCATAGGAAAAATCCAGCAGTACTTAGTAAAAACATCAACAACTGAGAGAATATATTTATGACCAGAATAAGTTTTAGGAAGTATACCTATAATGTCTACCGAAACCATCAACATAGGTTTATCGACTTTTTTAGGGTTAATCATAATACCAAAAGGAGGATGAGTGGTATGTTTATAAGCTTTACAAGTATCGCAGGCTAGAATATATTTTTGAATATCGTTAAACATTCCTTTCCAAAAATATTGTTGTCGCAATTTATTTAAAGTTTTGTGAATACCAAGATGAGAATCAAACCAGAATTAATATCATCGTGATTAAAACGAATTGTATCTAAAATTTGTTCTTTAGGAATAACTATTTTCCAATTAAGACGACTATTATTATTATTTTTTTTTTTTTTTTTTATCTGTTATAAACTAGTACTTGACTGCGATCCCGCCTGATGGTAAGCAGTGATGCAATCGTTGATGGTGAGGCGCACTAGTTTATTAAGAGCCTATTCACTCTAGCCTTGAAGACACCCAAATTATAATCAGACGGAAAGACCGCAGCAGGCAAACTGTTCCAGTCCTTCGAAGTTCGCGGTATAAATGACGAGGCGAAATGCTTAGTCCGGACCGTAGATGTTTCAACAACGTAAGGGTGGATACTCGCCGTGCGTCGGTTTGTCCGATGGTAGAAATGAGATGGCGGAATCAAGTCATGCAATTCCTGCGCACACTCTCCAAAATGCAATCTGTAAAACACCGAAAGGCTGGCTACCCTACGCCTGTGATCAAGGCTTTGAAGATTGGACTTAACCAAATCTGGATCACCAATCAGCCTCTTCGCACGCGTTTCCACCGAGTCTTTACTTTTACAAAATTTATATAAAGTTTTATTTTCTACTCTAAAATTTTTATATCTGCAAGGAGATTTTTGACAATTAATAAATACTTTTTTATACCAAGGTTTTTTTTTTTTTTTTTTTTTTTTTTTTTTTTTTTTTTTTTTTTTTTTTTTTTTTTTTTTCGATGGGAAAAATCATCTTATGACAACCCCCGCTCTTGGGCGGAGCGGGAGATAGTGTCAGACTCTTACTGACTAAAAAACCCATCCCGTTCCTTCAAGCCTTCATACCGGGGCTCTAGCGCCCTTTCGGATTGCCCTGGCCCCAGTAGGCAAGGATCAAAAATATCATCGTCAGGTAAAACTAAATTATTCTGAGAAATGCCAATAGCGGCAACTTCAATCCACGATAAGGCATCTGGGACTAAATGTAAAGATCCTTTCTTGTGAACTATATCAAAAGTAAATTGAGAAATTCTAGCTGCCCAACGTGCTAAACGTCCACTAGGGTTACTAAGACCTAAAAGCCACTTTAAACTAGCATGATCAGTTATTACAGTAAACTTCATTCCTTCAATATAAGGTCTGAAATGTTCTATTGAAGTTAAAATAGCGAGCAATTCGCGTTCTGTGGTACTATAATTGCGTTCACATTTATTGAGTGATCTAGAATAGAACGCAATAGGATGTTGATCTCCATTATCATCCTCTTGACTCAAAACACTACCAATGCCAACAGAACTGGCATCACAATGTAAAAAGAAAGGTTTTTCAAAATTAGGGCATTGCAAAACAGGAGCAGAAATTGAAGTTTCCTTTAGGTTATTGAATGCGATCTCGGCTTCATCATTCCAACAAAGCGGTTTTTTAGAATTCTTACTTCCAGCTGTTAATTTAGTTAAAGGAGAAGCAATATCAGCGAATTTACAAATGAACCTACGATAATATGAGCATAAACCAAGAAAACTACGAAGTTGTTTAACGGTTTCAGGACGTGGGAAATTTTTAATAGTATCTAATTTAGAAGGATCAGTGTGCAAACCATTACTATCGACTATATAACCAAGATAACGAAGTCTATCTTTACAAAAATTACACTTTTTCAAGTTAATTGTCAATCCAGCATCTTTGAGAATATTATAAATTTTGTGTAAATACTCTATATGTAAATCAAAATCCGAATTTACGCAAATTAAATCGTCTAAATAACAAAACACAGTGTTATCAAATTCAGGACCAAAAAGTTTATCTACAAGTCTCTGCAACTCAGCTGGTGCATTAGTGAGACCGAATGGCATGCGAACAAATTCAAAAAGTCCTTTTCCCGGAACAACGAAAGCAGTCTTTTCCCGAGAAGATTCTTCAAGAGCAATTTGTAAAAATGCTTTAGAAAGATCAATGGTACTAATATACTTAGCTCCCCTAAGGTTATCTAATATTCTAGAGGTATAAGGAAGAGGATAAGAATCCTTTATAGTTACTGAATTTATACGTCTCGAATCTAAACATAACCTAGTACTACCATCCTTCTTTTCAACAGCTAAAACAGGTGAACACCAAGGTGATTTAGAAGGTTGAATGATACCTTCCCTTAATAAAACCTCAACTACATCAAAGAGTTCCTTCTGCTTAGCAGGATTTAAAGGCCAATATCTTTGCTTGAGCGGTTCACTAGTAACATTAATTTTATGTTGAACGAGAGGAGTAAGACCTAGGCCTTTCTTTTCATAAGAAATATTTTCAAAAAGTGAAACAATATCATTTAGTTTACGTTTCTCAGAAGGAGAAAGTTCACTAGCAGAAGTGACTGTACAAACTTGAACACTATCACTCTGAACATAAGTTATATTTTTCCATAAATCTTTAGCTAAATTAAATTTTAACCAAAAATCAAAACCTAAAATGAAATCAGGTTGAAAAGAGGGTATAATTAGAAAATTAATATTTTTAGGTAAATTATCACAAGTAATCGTTAATTCAATACTGCCAATAATTCTCTGAGAAGAACCATCAGCTGTATAAGCAGCACTAGAAACGGAATTTATTTTATAACCTAAACGTGAAAATTGTCCATGACTATTTGAACCTAAAACAACTATTGGAACCACTGTCCAATAAACCAGAAAAAGTATGGTTACCTACGGAAAATTGTAAGTATGGTCTAGTATTTATTTATTTATTTATTTAAACTTCATGTACAATAGTGGTACATAGGCGGACTTAATGCCACAAGGCATTCTCTACCAGTCAACCTTTGGGTTAAAAAAGACAACACTGTGGTAGGTTTGCACAATAAACAAATACATAATAACAAATAGTTCAAATGGAACAATATAAAATAAGTTATTTATAATAATAAAATACATATATATGCTAAAATAATAAACTAATAAATACTATGAAAAATATGAAATCACTATGAGAACTTAATAACAATACTGAAGACCGAACTAAGGTTGAGAGGACTTCAAGTAGTAGTTCCGAATTTTACGTTTGAAGGATAATTTACTTTCAGCTTTTTTGATGTCAAGGGGAAGCACATTCCAGAGTTTTATGGTGGAAACAGCGTAAGAATTGGACATAAAGCCAGTACGGTGAGAAGGAATATGAAGAAGCATGTTTTTGGATGCACGAAGGTTAAGATTATGAGAACTGCCCAACACTTTAAAATATTGTTTTAAATAATCAGGAGCACAAGGATCGTTCATTATGGTGAAGAGCGTGCAGAGGGATCTGAGGGATCTCCTCTGACGGATAGGCAGCCATTTAAGCTGAGAACGGAAGGAAGAAATGTGATCATATTTACGAAGGCCAAATATGAAACGAATGCAGTTATTGAGAAGTCGATCCAATTTGTTTAGAAGTTCTTTGGAAAGATCAGAGTAACAAACATCAGCATAGTCAATTATAGGCAACACAAGCGACTGAACCAAAGTAGTTTTAGTGCTTGACGGTAGGAAATTTTTGAATCTATAGAGAGACCGCAGCGTGAAGGTGACTCTCTGGATAACCTGAGCAATCTGTTTATTCCAGCTTAACCTATCGTCAATATATAAACCTAGGTCTTTAACGTGAGGTGAGAGAGGAATTACTGTACTACCGAAAACTAGCGGCAGTAGTCGGCTAGTGTCTAAACTCCGTAAAAAGTAAGGACTACCAATAAGGATAGCCTGGCATTTACTGACATTGACAGTAACCCCAAATCTGCTCGACCAATCAGCAATAGCCAGAAGGTCAGCATTTAGTAAGGAGATGCAGTCATCAAGGTGGTCAATGTCAGTGTGCGCGTAGAGCTGTAGGTCATCAGCATACAGATGGTAAGAGCATTTGAGAATAGCTGTGATAGAGTTTATAAATAAAGAAAATAAGAGAGGAGAGAGTATACCGCCCTATGGAACGCCGGTTTGCAGGTCGCACCAGTCAGAAAATTTCTGATCAGCACGTACAGCTTGCTGACGTCCACGAAGATATGATGAGAACCAATCCCGTGCCAACGAGGAAACCCCAATTTGAGACAAGATAGCCAGGAGGATGTCGTGATCAACGGTGTTAAAAGCGTTGGAGAAATCTATTAAAACTAACACCGTTAATCTCGAGTTCTCCAGGCCATTCCTGACGTCTTCCGTGACTTTAAGCAAGGCTGTGGCTGTACTGTGGCCAGGTCGGAAACCTGATTGGAAAGGGGATAGTAGATTATTCCTAAACACAAAGGATGAAAATTGTTTAAGAGCAACAGCTTCTAGGATTTTAGATAGGAAAGGAAGAATGGAAATAGGTCTGAAGTGATTTGATATAGTGGGGGTGGGAATTTTCGGAAGAGGCATAATGAAAGCCTTACGCCAGCATGTAGGAAACACCCCAGTCTGGAAGGACGAATTGATGATATGTGTGATAGTGGGGAGCAAACTTTTAATCAAGAGGGATAACATGGTTCTGCTGATTCCGTCACAGCCGACAGCCTTGGACTTAATCGCAGTGAAACTTTTGAGGATCTCCGAGTCGGTTACTGGGGAAAAAGAAAAAGAATCATGAGGTAAAATTGGCGCGGAAGTTATGTCAAGAATAGTGGTATTTTTGACAGGAATCGGCAGCATAGCCGACGATGAGAAGTGTAGATTCAAATCGTTCAACTTTTCCTTCTAATATATTTAGAAGGAAAAGTATGAGAGGAGGACTTAGTTATGCCAAGCGATTTGAGGAACTTCCAAATATCAGCCGGTGAAGAATTGAGGACATTTTCGCAAATGTATCGGCGTTTTGATGCTCTTACCATCTGATTACAGCGGTTTCTAGCCAACTTGTACAAGTTCCAGATCTCCTCACTGCGATCTCTTCTATATCTTCGAAAAGCCCTGTCACGCCGTCTCATCGCCAATCGAACTTCCGGGGTAATCCATGGAGCCGGGGGGCGCTTAACACGGACGGCTATCAGTGGCGCATGCGCATCAATGAGCTTCAGTAAAGTTCTATTAAAAATTTCCACTTTTTCATCCACAGTCGCTGCCTTTTCGACATCGACCCAGTCGACAGCATTCGCATCACTGTTGAGCTTATCCCCGTCCAGCCTCGCAAAATTCCGGAGGAACACAATGACAGGCCGCTGTTTTGGTGGCTTAATTTTGTAGGATAAATAAACCAAATCATGCCTCGATAACCCGGGGATCGCAATCTGGCCATGATTAGCAACTAAATTCACCGAATATGCTAGCATGAGATCAAGCCAGGAATCGTCTGTGTCGAGATTGTGATGAGTTGGGTTAAGTGAAAGGAGTGATAGACTCGACGACTCCAGGATTGCTCTCAGCTTGCGTGATCTATAGTTATCCTTCACAAGATCAGTGTTAAAATCACCCATGACTATGAGATGCTTGTACTCTGAGGAAACAGAATCAAAGAGAGAATCCAAGCTGGAAAAGTAATCAATGGCAGGTGGGCAGTATACTACTCCAAGGATAGCCTTTACCCCTTTGACATCAATTTCCAAGAGTTAGTATTCGGGGTTGCCGTTTGCAACAGCCGGCGAAGAGAAAAGGATCTTGTATGGGATGTCGCTGCGTAAGTAAATAGCGACACCCCCGGCTCTTTTTCCCGTGCGATCATTGCGAATTAGGATAAAGCCGGGTAGGCTATAAAACGTGGAAGCTAGTTCGGGCTTGAGCCAACTTTCAGAAACTAGGATAGCGTGTGCAGCAACGTCACAAAATAACTCCAACATCTCAGAGTGATGCTGAGGGATACTCTGCGCGTTCACGTGACATACATTGAAACAATTTTTAAAATCCTGGAACTCACTACTCAAAAAAGAATTAATTGAAATGGAATTGTCAAGAGAAGAAAATGACGTAGAAGAATTATTGCAGCATGAATAAAATGAGTCGTCGTCAGACGTGTATAATATAAAGTAAAATAAATAGATATAAAAATATGATAGATATAATAAAAAACTAATACTAATAAAATGTGAAGTAAAATTCACTAATAAAATTGTATAACCTGCCGGCAGACCGTTCACAAAAAAAAAAAAAAAAAAGTACTAGTGCGTGTTTCCGAACGCAAACGTGAATCACAACAAATAACCGAAGACTAAGCTTAAAGAACTTAGTATCCAGGCCAAAAACATAACAAAAAAAAAAAAAAACTTGCAAATGACATGTGAGAGTGCACTGACAGATCGCAAACAATAACAATGTCAATTATTATAATATTAAAACAGTCGGTATAAAAACAAAAAGTAAAACTCTGTATAGTGCCTATCAAAAACTCGTTAAGAAAACAAAAAAAGTTACCGTACTAATAGGAAACACGCACCAAACAACAAAAAGAAAAAAACAATATAGAACACAATACTGAATCTTACTACTTCTTCTTAGTAACCCGTCGGGATCGAGTCGAAGCCTGCGTCAACGGACTAATAGATTTGGTGTTGGACACCGGAGGACCCTCTAGATCCAGCAGTCTCCCATGCTCTGCTCCCAGCTCTACGACCTCCTCAATACTGAAGACACGGCGTCGCTTACCGTCCGGAAGTTTGACGTTGATGTTGCCGTCCATGGTCCATACGTTCGTCACATCGAAGAGCTTGCGAGCCGTTGAAAACGCAGACTGCCGCTGTCGAGTGAGGAACTCAGATACCACGTAGGAAGATCCCTTCAATTTGGTCTTGGTCTTCCAGATCACGTCTCTGACTGTGCTGTCCGCGCACTGAAGTAAGATTGGTCTAGCACGTCCATCGGAAGCGGTGCCCAATCTGTGGCAAACGGTCAGTGAAGATGGTCTCAAATCTGTTAACCCAAGCTTTGTCTGTAAGATGGTTGCCACAGCTTCAGGAACCTTCTCACCCGGAGTCTCAGGAACACCGCCAAGTAGTAAAAACTTTTTTCTGTGACGCATCTCAATCACATCGACACTCCTGCTCAGCTCAGTAATCTGCAGCTGCAAGGCACTGAGGACACTCCAAACATGCTCCTTAAAGGCGGTGAAATCTTTGCGGAGGCCGCTCAAGTCTGCTCCAGGTGATGATGCCTTCAAGTGCTCTTCAAAATCAGCCATCCGCTGGCTTAAAGACATCACAGCCATGCGCTGAGTCTCCGCAATGTCGGCCAAAGTGGTCATAATAGTGTAGAATGACAGTGCTAATTACAAAATGACAGCTCACACCGGCAAGTTAATGCAATCTGTCTTAGGGCATAAGTATTTACCTGCCCACACAATATAAATGCTTAATGGTAAGCTTAATTAATATAATTGGTAGGAATTTTAATTTTAATTATTTTTAAAAGTAATAAAAAGATATAAATAATCAGAGCGTATGTGTTTACTTTTTATGCACCTACCCGCGAATAGTATCATTATGTTTAACAAATAAAACTGGAGCTAATTTATAAATTTTGAAGAACGTTTTTAAATAATCTAACCAATCTACAAAGTCTTTGTTACGAGTAGCATCATCAGGTTTGTGACATTTAACCCTAGCCACCTGACCCTTATATCAGTATCGTAACCACCTGCGCGCGGTCACAGTGACCGCGTCGGATACACATTGGTTTTCTTAGGATATCAAGGTTCTCCGGCGGGATCTTATGGTGAAATGGCGTCAACGACTATCGCAACCCAGTGCTGGGCACGCCACAATCGTGGCGGTAAGTCCCCTCTTTGAGGCGTGGCTGGAAAGACCTCACGGCGTCCTTACCTTCCGCATGACGCAGGTCCTTACCGGACATGGTTCGTTCGGGAGTTTCCTGCACCGGATTCGTGCGGAAGTGACGCCCGGGTGTCGCCACTGTGCGGAATGCCCGGAGGACACGGTGGAGCACACAGTCGAGGTGTGCCCTGCTTGGGCGGAGCATCGCCGTGCCCTCGTGGGGGCCTGCCAGAGGGTCATGGCGATAAGGATGGTGCGGGGATACTGCACGGTCTCCCGCGAAGCGGCGAGCCTTCTGGCTGGCCTACCACCGTGGGATCTGGAGGCAACAGTCCTTGCACACATGCACGATATGCGCGTGGAGATGCAACGCCGGGGTGAAAGTCCGCTGCCGCGACAGGTCACGGCATGGCGGACAGAGCTCCGGCGGGATCTCATGGTGAAATGGCGTCAACGACTATCGCAACCCAGTGCTGGACACGCCACAATTATGGCGGTAAGTCCCCTCTTTGAGGCGTGGCTGAAAAGACCTCACGGCGTCCTTACCTTCCGCATGACGCAGGTACTCACCGGACATGGTTCGTTCGGGAGTTTCCTGCACTCGATTCATGCGGAAGTGACGCCCGGGTGTCGCCACTGTGCGGAACGCCCGGAGGACACGGTGGAGCACACAGTCGAGGTGTGCCCTGCTTGGGCGGAGCATCGCCGTGCCCTCGTGGGGGCGATTGGCGGCGGAGACCTCTCGCGCCGGGCCTTGGTTAAGGCCATGGTCCGGAGCAAGGAGGAGTGGCAGGCGGTCGCCGACTTCTGCGAAGCAGTAATGCTCGCAAAGGAGGAGGCCGAACGCATCAGGCAACGGCGTTATCGCCGCCGCCGTCGCCGGGATTCTGATCCCGATTTCCGGCCAACGTAGACGCGGGCTTGCGGACAGTGAGCAATGGGTAGCTCACTGTCCGGCCGTCCGGTAACTGTCCGGACCAAGCCGAAGTCGTCGCCGGCGCGCACTGTTCCCGCGCGCCTCAAGGAGTTGTCAGCAACAGCAGGGACCCAGCCGGGTCGAAGCCTACTGGGGCCAGGGTTATCCGAAAGGGCGCTCGAGCCCCGGTATGAAGGCTAGAAGGAACGGGGTGGGTCTTTTAGTCAGTAAGAGTCTGACACTATCTCCCGCTCCGCCCAAGGGCGGGGGATGTCAATGCATGATTTTTTCCCACCATAAAAAAAAAAAAAAAAGTGGTTTAGGGTTAACAAAGTTTTTGTTCATCGAGACACTCGCGGCTATATTAATAACAGGGGTTCGATGTAACCTAATCAGTCAAAATCAAAATCAAAATCAAAATCAAAACATTTATTTCAAATAGACCATTTACAGGCACTTTTGAATAGTCAAATGTCGGTCAGTCCAAGAAAAGTGAAGCTAAATTGCACGTTCCAAAGAGTAGGTCTCTATGGAGAAGAACGTGCAAGAAACTCCATGGACACTCTTTTAAATCATATTATGTGTTACATATAATGCTTGGTTACATATTACTTGTTGCTTCTATCATGTGAGCACAATGTCGATAATGAAATAAAAATGTAAAATAATTAAAAGATAGAAACTGAATTAAGCCACTGGCAGCTAAGAGATGACCAGTCCCATCTGACGGCACCCGTTCACGAGCATGACGCGTGCATCAGCCCCACTCAGCTCAACCATTTTGAAGGGAACTGAACGACCCAATAACACGTGCCACCAACAGCGAGACATTTGAGTGAGCATGACAAACTCTCAACTGCCATGCTCGTAATGTCAAAAAAGAAGTTGTAACCTAATAAAAATGCTCCATGGTGCTTCACATTCACAAACTTGGAAAAAGTGCTTCTACATTATACAATGCAATTGTGTCTTTCAAATTAAAAATAATAATATTAGTTTCCAACTAATCAACTAATTAGTACGCCCTAGTGGTAGTGGAGCTGGACCAGCATTGAGCCAAGCATTTTTATCTTGAATATAATCCTCCAACTTATAATATGCTTGCCTGCATAGTGTGCGTTTAATACAAGATTTAAATTTCGTTTCATTGAGTTCTAATATTTGGGGTGGTATTTTATTATAACATTTCAAACAGTACCCCATGAAAGAAGAGGCCACTTTAGCCAGTCTGAAACCTGGTTGAACTAATTGATCCCTATTTCTTGTAACATAATTATGTCTATCGCCTCTTTTGCTAAAAAGATGAAGATTTTTTCTAACATACATGATGTTTTCATAGATATATTGACAAGGTACCGTCATTATGTTAATATCTTTAAACAGTTCCCTTAAAGAATCGCACCGGCGGAGATTGTAAATAGCTCTGATGGCTCTTTTCTGTAATATAAAGATTGACTCGATGTCTGCAGCCCGTCCCCATAGTAAGATACCGTACGACATGACACTATGAAAATAACTAAAATAGACTAGTCTAGCGGTATCAACATCCGTAAATTGGCGGATTTTTCTAACAGCATATGCAGCCGAGCTAAGCCGTCCTGCAAGAGATGTTAAGTGAGGACCCCATTGTAGCCTAGAGTCAAGCGTAATCCCCAAGAAAACTGTTTTATCAACAAATTCTAGTTTCTCATTGTTCAATACTATGTCGCAATCACTACTTATGACATTTGGTAAGGAAAATCTTATGCATTTAGTTTTTTTCCCATTTAGAACTAGATTATTAGCAGTGAACCAGTTTTGGACCTGCAATAAAGCGTTATTTTCATCGTCAAGATTATTAGTCCTTCTATTTATCTTAAAAATCAAAGAAGTGTCGTCAGCAAACAACACCATATTAAGTTTATTTTTCAGCAAATAGGGTAAATCATTAATATAAACTAAAAATAAAAAAGGACCTAAAATTGAACCTTGGGGTACCCCCATTTTCACATTTAATCCCGACGAATTGACACCGTTTATTTGAACAAGTTGCTGTCTGTCATTCAAATACGATTTTAATAAGCTTAACGCTGCTTTGCCTAGTCCGTAATGCTCCAGTTTCAGGAGTAATGTTTCATGAACCACACAATCAAACGCCTTAGACAGGTCGCAGAAGATGCCTATAGCATCTTGTGCCTCCTCCCACGCATTAAAAATGTGTTTTAGTAAGGAGACACCAGCGTCAGTTGTACAACGCCCTTTGGTGAAACCATACTGTTTATCGTGTAAGATGTTATTGGTGTTAAAATGATTAAGCATTTGATTTAACATCACCTTTTCAAATATCTTGCTAAAAACCGGCAAAACGGACACCGGCCTATAATTATTAGTGTCTTTACTGTCTCCGGATTTAAAAAGTGGTATCACTTTACTATATTTCATTAGATCCGGAAAGACTCCTTGATCTATACACAAATTAAATATTAACGCTAAGTACGGCGCTACAGTCTCAATAATTGAGGTACAAACTTTGATAGACATACCCCATAGATCTTCTGTCAATTTAATCTTGATTTCTTTAAAAGCTTTTATTACTGTTATGGGGTTTACATGTTTAAAGTTAAATTCAGTCGAACAGGCTGCAACGTTCGCCTGTAATAAACCAAAAGCATGCGATGGCGACGAATTTAGGGCTTCAGTAGTTTTAATTGGAATGCTGGTAAAGAAATTTACAAATTCTTCTGCAACTAGTTTGTTATCGCTAATAAGACCATGATGAGTCTCCAATGTGTAATCATTATTATTTCTTTTGTTTCTGTTGGTTTCATTATTTATTATATTCCAAACCGTTTTTATTTTATTATCTGCTGTTTTAACTTTGTTGCTGATGTATAAGGCCTTAGCTGCCTTACAAGTATTTTTAAACATTTTAGAATAAGTAGCAACATATTTATTAAAAGTTTCAGTGTTAATAATAGGCTTAAGGCCATACAACTCGAAAAGTCTTTCCCTACTTATTCTGATTCCTTTAGTTGCCCAGTCACTAAATCTAAACTTAGGGCAGATAGTTTTAGTTTTTTTCTCAAACGTCTGATTAAACTCCTTTTGAACTACTGAAAAAAAATTTTTATACAAAATATTACCATTGTTTTCTGCAAGGTTCCAATCACCCAACCTGCTAGTTAAAGTGCTATTAAATTTATTTAGTTTACCGGATGTTATTGGTCTGAATTGTATCTGCACTTGTTGTATTGGTAAGTTGGATTCAAATGTTACCATTAAGCCGCTATGATCAGAAGGCAGATAATTTACAATGGCTTTTTCTAAATACTTGCAGCAACAAAAAACATTATCGATACATGAAGCAGTAGTTGTCGTTGTTTGAGTTGGTTCAATAAACACATTTGATAAATTAAATGATTTGAAAAGATTTAATAATCTACTGCTATCTGAATTATTTTCTAAAATATTAACATTAAAGTCTCCGCAGATAATTACTGGTTTATTACCAGTTGAAAGTTTAGCCATAACATCTTCCATGACTGACTCAAAAATAGAGTAGTTTTGATAATTAGGGGGCCTGTAAACGCACACTATGACATGCCTATCCAGCTCAACACACGACACTTCAATGCTATGTTCAACGGACAGTGCAACTATATCTTTACGAGTTTTAAATTTGATACTATTTTTAATAAGTATTAATGAACCCCCACGTAACATTGACTTTCGGTTAAAACAACTGCCCACATTATAATTATCATAATTAATTAGCATTTCAAAATCCTTTAACCAATGCTCAGTAAAACAAATAATGTCAAACATAGTTTTTTCTAAGAATAATTCAATTTCCAATTGTTTTGCAGAAAAACCCTGAATGTTTTGAAGAAACATATTAAAGGATTTTTGCTTACCCCCTGTAGCTTGAATGCTAGAAGATACTTTATTTTTAAGTTGACATACATTGCCAACATCAGTACCAACTGTTGTCTTATTACCTAGTTTAAAATATTAGTACTATTACTAATGGTGCAACTGATTACTGGGTACGCCGACATACTGCTTATGTCTGAGTTAATATTAACTGCTAATAGCTGCGCTATTTGACGTCTTAATATAATAGGCAGGTACACAGTATACCTGGTCGAAAAAAGTTTATCAACAAAATTGTTGATGTCAAAAAAGAAAAACTTATCACTATGATGACTAACTAAAAAATGCATATGCATATTTAGCATATGTATGTACTTATTTTGTCTGTCTGACAAGTGCTCAAAGTAAGGAAAAGCGCACAAAATTATCTTCCTACAATTTATCTTCAACAGCTCAGTGACATTATTGGTGATGTCATCTGTCTTCACATTTAAGCTATTACCCACAAATACAGTTAGAATAGCGTTGGGATCATATACTTGCTGATTAACTAATGACATTATGTGATGGTAGGAAGCTTGAGGTGTGCAATAATTTTGAGAAGGAAAAGGGAGTTTTTTACTAACTAATTGCCCTAATCCTCTTCCTATACTATCTGAAAATATAATTGATTGATAATCCCTACCGTTATGAGAGGAAAAATTACAATTTTCTGAATCTACCCCTTGAGTTAATTCATGCTGAATGTGGGGTACCTGGTCGGGAATACAGTCCTGAGCACTGATGGGCTGGGATGAGTTCTCCGTTACCACAAGTTGGAGGCCAGCCTGGTTAAATTCTTTCTGACAAGTGCATTGGTTGTTTCTTAGAGTAAGAGAGTCTACTTTGTCCACCAACTCATTTGTAGCCAGAATATGTTCCTTTATTTGGTTCTTTGAACATACATATTTGTTATAAATTGATTTAAGGGAGTTATCAAGAGTCTGTATTTCAGACTGTAAGCGCTGAGTGTCAATTTGATAAATATATATACTGTCTTCTAACTTAATCTGGTAATTATTTAATTGATTAATCAAGTTAACACGTTCTTTCCGCAGTTGAATATTTTTGGAAAAGTGTTTTTGTTGTTTCTTGTGGTTTTTACATTTTTTAATGATTTTATTCAATTTAGCATATTTTTTTATTTTATTTTGACTAAGTTTGTAAGATTTATTTTGTTTCAGTTTTTTGACTCACTAGAGTTTTTATTATCTACGTTACAAACATCACAATTCTTAGATGTCACTCCAACCTTTTGACATTTGAAACAAATAACACCAGGTATAGATGGACATTTTTTGAAATGATGTCCAGATTTTTTACATTTTAAACAAGTTATATTTATCTGTTGAAACTGCATTAGACTTGACTGTAGGCTTATCAGTTTTAATGTCTTTCAAAGTTTTTCTGTAGATAAAAACTTCAAGTTCCTTCGCAAGGTCAAGAAATTGTTCAACAGAGTCAATGTGTTTACCAAAAATGAAAAGTGTGTAAATAGGCAACATGTTGTGTTTAATTACACTAACCAAAACCGAATCAAACAATGGAAAAGAAAGACGACTAGCCATATCCATAATATCAGTAATGAAATCTGGAAGCGATTCAGAACTTTTCTGTTTCATGTTGCGAAGGTCGTGTTCCAAAAAGTAATCGAAGTCCGGCCTGTCAAAACGCTTAAGTAAAGCAAGCTTAAGCTCGTGCCATGAAGAAATGCGAATACGAACCGTGTGAAACCATTTAAGAGCAATATCACTAAGCAAGTCTGTAAATGAACCAACTAACAAAATCTCATCAAAATTTTTATATAAAAAGTACCTATTCCTCAACCTCAGTAATAAATTCCCTTTCACAAGATTTTCCATCAAATTTAATTCTACTCTTTTTTAAATCAAGCAATTTAGTTGCAGAAGGCAGATTCCTTTTAATGTGTTCATTAACCAAAGCATTCATTGAATTAAAAGAAGGCAAAGCGTGTGCAGCAAAAGCTGAAGAAGAGTGAGCAACCCGGTCATTATGATCAAAAGGGTGTTGAACTTCCGTTAAATTAATCATGTCATGTGAGTCATGTCACTCCACACCACCACCACTCCACATGTGTATTTCTAATAGGAACTGTGCAAGGGCCATCAGATTCCAAATTATTCTTTTCAGCAAGAGGCGGAGACAACTGAACTTCCTTATCCATGATGAAAAAGCAAAATGATCAATGAATTGAATTAAGCAAAAAGCAAAACTTCAAAGTTGCAAAATATTTGAGGTTAAGTTAAAGTATTAAGTTTTTCCATAGAAGAAAATATGAAAGTGTTGTCGTGTGTATGTAGGCACCTTTATATTATTAAGTTCATATACGTGTCTTACAGTATAAAACATGTAACATTATTTTAATAAAGGTAGTATTTACTCATCATTCGCCTTGGTATCATTTCGCTCCAATTCCCAACATCACATGGCGACCGTGACGAAATAGTCCCCTGGACTTTGTTTAGAATTCCTATCACCGTATAAGGAAACCGTTCCACGATGAACCGCAAGTGTAGTCGCAAACTAAGTCTTGTGAGAAACAGTATTATTTGTGACATCAATAATAATAATCAATATTACCATGGGGAAAAATCAGAGTAAGGAAGAAGTTATTATAGCACAAACAGCTTCTGGCGGTAATAACATCGCAGATTTGGAGCAGTTAAAGTACACCAGCACAACTAATGCGGTTTTGTTGGCCATTTTGTTGCTGCTGTTACTGGGTTTCCTGTACTTTATGTTAAGAGTTTATAAAAACTGTCACACTAAGTAGATGACCAACGAGATAAACCGGCACGCATTGCGAAGATCAATTTCATACTTTCGTCGAGACCCAAAAAAAAATGGGAATGGAGAACGTATAGCAGAAAACTTACAAAAGGATCAAATGACCAGAAAAGACATGGACAACGACACGAAATACATACATAATTAAATTAATATTCATGAGAAAGAGCATAAATAAGAAGACAACTGTATGCTGATACCATTCATCAAGTAAAGAAGTTAAAAAAAATAAAAAAAAATAAAGTGAAGTGATAACAATAAAGTGAAGTGATAACAATAAAGTGAGTGACTACCTATTTTATAACCGTGAAAGTGCCAACAATTAATAGTCATTCGTCCGGTTCGACAGGAATCAAAGGTGGAACTTTAGACATTACTAATTAACCCTAAGTAGAGAAATCTCGTGAACACTATAATACATTTAAATGTATAAAACATCTAATTTAGTTACCCTCTTGAACTAAAATATAGGTTACAGGTATCACAAACACAAGCTCGCAAAAATTTAATTAACAGTAAGTTGGTAACAAAACGTAAGTATGACACTTATATTAACCCCACACATTATAACCCCAATGACAAGGTATTAGTAAAAAACGAAACAGGCAATAAACTCACAAGCTTATACTCAGGACCATACAAAGTTATTAGGGATATTTCACCAAATGTAGAAATTGAAATTATTGGAAAATCAGATATAATACATAAAAATAGGACAAAGCTATATTATGATTGATGTATTTACTTAATGTACTAACGACAACTGCACTGTAATAATTAAATCAAAAGCGTCAATAATGTATTAAACGACATAGTTATAATCTAATTATCACCAAATAAAAAATTATCACCAATAATGTCACTGAACTGTTGAAGATAAATTGTAAAAATATTATTTTGTGTGCTTTTCCTTACTTTGAGCACTTATCAAACAGACAAAATAAGTACATACATATGCTAAATATGCATATGCATTTTTTAGTTACTAACCATAGTGATAAATTTTTATATTTTGACATCAACAATATTGTTGATAAACTTTTTTCGACCAGGTATACTGTATAGGTACCTACCTATTGTTTTAAGACGTCAAATAGCGAAGCTATTAGCATTTAATATTTACTCAGACATAAATAGTATGTCGACGTACCCAGTAATTAGTCCCACCTATAGATGCTGGCGGGAAAAATTCCGAATCATTCCCGTCGAATACTTCGGAAGTATTCCGAAATATTCCGAAACTTTCGGAATATTTCAACTGTCAAAAAAAACCAAGAAAATCGACCTTACTACCTATTTCGCGCTTGGAAGTTGTAAAATATTATCTTTAGTTGTATTGTGAGCGGTAGGAATATATTAAGTTTATAGTTGTGAGTGCACCTCTTCAATAAAGTCTTCGCTTGGTGGTGGTTTGAAGTGCTCCGGCTTCATTGAAGTCAGTTCTATCTTTGTACTTAAACATTTTTGTTTCAACATTTTTTTATGTCACGTATATACATATAGTGACTAATAATACTGTTCTGAAAACTGCATCAAATTCGGTTCAGCCAAATGTGAGATGATCGCGGACAAACATACATACATACGGTTCAAACTCATAACCTCCTTTTTTAACACGCTTTTATTAGCTTCACCTATATATTTGTTGGTAATCAACGCCTTTGAGCTCGATTTTGACCAGCTTAGGGCGATCAGATTTTTTTAAAACTTTGCACACCCATCAAAGACTGATGACAACACAATGATCCTTTATTCTATGACCTTGATCTCAAGGGCAATGACCTTTACTTAAACCTTTACTTCATTAAAATGGTGGGAATCACCTGTGACACCCAAAGGCAATGACTTTGACCCCAAGGGCCAGACCTTGACCTCAAGGTCAATGACTTTGACCCCAAGGTCAAATGTATAAAAAGTTGGAAAACACCTGGGACACCATAGGGCATGACCTTGACACCAAAGTCAATCACCTTGAACTCAAGGTCAAATGCAAAAATGTTGGGAAACGCCCGGGACACCAAAGGGCTGCTTTGACCGCGCCGGCGAGCGCTACTTCTCTAAATAACACAGATCAATTTTTTTTCGATAACATTTTAGGTCAAATACTTAGGGGTCATGGTCATTGACTTTAGGAAAAGCGTGGGGTGCTCGATTCGACTCTTACGAAACATATGGCACAAAGCGCCCCACCCTTTTTACAATATAATATTAATATTTTTCGTTCAAACACACAAACAAAACAAACATAGAACAAACAACAACAAACACAAACAACAAATTCAATGTATTTATTGACTGGGCTATTTACGCGTAATGTTTTTATTGACTTGGTGGGCTATGCGACTCGCGAATCAGAGATCTCTCTCAACCGACTTGGGAATTTTGTATAATATTTAATCATTAAAAAAATACAAACATTCAGTACTTTTTATAAGGTTCTTCTATCATTGGGTTCTTCTGTTATTAAACAATGATCTCTATCTCTTAATCAACCTTGATTATTGAATCCGTGTTGACTACATCAGATTTCACTATATCCTAATAATTACCCAAGTCGTTTAACTTATTAGACAGACTCTAACCCTTTTTCAAAAAACAAATCAAATAATGCTAGACCTGGTTTTTTAATTCACAACTGACATTTATAAAAATAGCATTCGATTTCGAAATAAGTAGGTACCTACCTAAAAACAAAAGAATAAAAATCCTGTTAATCGCAGGCTAACATTAATCAATCCCATTTAATTTAAATTAAAATTTATATTTTACTTACGTATGTGCCACTGAACAATTATTAACTTACAAACACGTTTATTCCGATTGAATTATTCCGGCAATCCGGCGAAATATTCGGGCGAAATATTCGGAAACATTCGGAAACATTCGATTGCGGGGTACGAATCTTTCTCGCGGGGGGGGAAAACTTCTCCGGGCATATCCCCTCTTACCGCACCCCGCACCGCCATCGCCTGCACGCACGACTCGTGGCTGCGTGGCAGTCGGGCCCGCGCGCGCGTCGCAGCGCCAGCGTACAAAGTACTCTGTGGCCAGCGCTGCAGCAGCGGCGGCGGCGATCGACGATCGATGCAAAATACAATTTTTCAGCAAAAAAAAAAATCTTAATTAAATTCATTTTGAATAATTCCGATTTAAAGAAACTTTCCCAGAAGTATTCCGGAATTATTCCGAATATTTCAGAAGTTTTGCAACTATAGTCCCACCATTAGTAGTAGTACTAATATTTTAAACTAGGTAATAAGACAACAGTTGGTACTGTTGGCAATTTATGTCAACTTAACAATAAAGTATCGTCTAGAATTCAAGCTACAGGGGGTAAGCAAAAATCCTTTAATTTGTTTCTTCAAAACATTCAGGGTTTTTCTTCGAAACAATTAGAAATTGAATTATTTTTGGAAAAAACTATGTTTAACATTATTTGTTTTACTGAGCATTGGTTAAAGGATTTTGAAATGTTAATTAATTATGATAATTATAATGTGGGCAGTTGTTTTAACCGAAAGTCAATGTTACGTGGGGGTTCACTAATCCTTATTAAAAATAGTATTAAATTTAAAACTCGTAAATATATAGTTGCACTGTCCGTTGAACATAGCATTGAAGTGTCATGTGTTGAGCTGGATAGGCATATCATAGTGTGCGTTTACAGGCCCCCTAATTATCAAAACTACTCTATTTTTGAGTCAGTCATGGAAGATGTTATGGCTAAACTTTCAACTGGTAATAAACCAGTAATTATCTGCGGAGACTTTAATGTTAATATTTTAGAAAATAATTCAGATAGCAGTAGATTATTAAATCTTTTCAAATCATTTAATTTATCAAATGTGTTTATTGAACCAACTCGAACAACGACAACTACTGCTACATGTATCGATAATGTTTTTTGTTGCTGCAAGTATTTAGAAAAAGCCATTGTAAATTATCTGCCTTCTAATCATAGCGGCCTAATGGTAACATTTGAATCCAACTTACCAATACAACAAGTGCAGATACAATTCAGACCAATAACATCCGGTAAACTAAATAAATTTAATAGCACTTTAACTAGCAGGTTGGGTGATTGGAACCTTGCAGAAAACAATGGTAATATTTTATAAAAATTTTTTTTCAGTAGTTCAAAAGGAGTTTAATCAGACGTTTGAGAAAAAAACTAAAACTATCTGCCCTAAGTTTAGATTTAGTGACTGGGCAACTAAAGGAATCAGAATAAGTAGGGAAAAACTTGTATGGCCTTAAGCCTATTATTAACACTGAAACTTTTAATAAATATGTTGCTACTTATTCTAAAAGGGATTAAATATAATGACCACCATAAAACGCTTTGGTACCCTTAGTTCTTTTGTCAAAAATATATTACTTGACACCAAAAAAATGAAATCCTAAAGTTACAATAGACTATACTTTAAATTGTATTCGAACACCAAATGTAGTAAATGATAACCAAATCTTAGCGAGCAAATTAATGCGCTCTTTTTAGCCCCGTAGAGCAGGATGATACTTTGTCTAATCAACAATCTATCTTAGTGGAATTTTAGGGCATCCCGGGTCGGATAGGTTTAGGTTAGAAGAAGGTGGCGGGGTCGTAGTGAGCGAGCGAAGCGAGCGAACACAGACCCCGTCACCTACTTCGAGGTTATTTTTTTTTAAACCACCCAGAAGTAGGAGCCCCGCGTAGCGGGGCTCCGTCGAGCTGTCTTGGCAGGTAGTTAACCTAACCTCAAAATTTTAACTACTGATATCTCCGTAACCATGGGGTTCTGCCGATGCTTTATTTGGATTCATTTTGCTTAAATAGGATAGCGAGATGTTAAAACTTTGGTTATAATTTTACATTAAAATGTAGGTTTAATTTTGGTAATCATTTACTATTTTTGTCTTTTATATGTTACTATATCTGGTGGTAAGTTAAACATAAGCCATTCTAAAATGTTTAAAAATACTTGTAAGGCAGCTAAGGCCTTATACATTAGCAACAAAGTTAAAACAGCAGATAATAAAATAAAAACGGTTTGGAATATTATAAATAATGAAACCAACAGAAACAAAAGAAATAATAATGATTACACATTGGAGACTCATCATGGTCTTATTAGCGATAACAAACTAGTTGCAGAAGAATTTGTAAATTTCTTTACCAGTATACCAATTAAAACTACTGAAGCCCTAAATTCGTCGCCATCGCATGCTTTTGGTTTATTACAGGCGAACGTTGCAGCCTGTTCGACTGAATTTAACTTTAAACATATAAACCCCATAACAGTAATAAAAGCTTTTAAAGAAATCAAAATTAAATTGACAGAAGATCTATGGGGTATGTCTATCAAAGTTTGTACCTCAATTATTGAGATTATAGCGCCGTACTTGGCTTTAATATTTAATTTGTGTATAGATCAAGGAGTCTTTCCAGATCTAATGAAATATAGTAAAGTGATACCACTCTTTAAATCCGGGAATAGTAGAGACACTAATAATTATAGGCCGGTGTCCGTTTTGCCGGTTCTTAGCAAGATATTTGAAAAGGTAATGTTAAATCAAATGCTTAGTTATTTTAACTCCAATAACATCCTACATGATAAACAGTATGGTTTCACCAAAGGACGTTGTACAACTGACGCGGGTGTTTCCTTACTAAAACACATTTTTAATGCGTGGGAAGAGGCACAAGATGCTATAGGCATCTTCTGCGACCTATTTAAGGCGTTTGACTGTGTAGTTCATGAAACATTGCTTCTGAAACTCAAGCATTACGGACTAGGCAATGCAGCGTTAAGTTTATTAAAATCTTATTTGAATAATAGACAGCAATTAATGCAAATAAACGGTGTCAATTCGTCGGGATTGAATGTTGAAATGGGGGTGCCCCAAGGTTCAATTTTAGGTCCATTTTTATTTCTAGTTTATATTAATGATTTACCCAATTTGTTGCAAAATAAACTTAATAAGGTGTTGTTTGCTGACGACACTTCTTTGATTTTTAAGATAAATAGAAAGACTAACAATCTTGACAACGAAAATAGCGCCCTATTGCAGGTTCAAAACTGGTTCACTGCTAATAATCTGGTTCTAAATGGGAAAAAAACTAAATGCATAAGATTTTCCTTACCGAATGTCATAAGTAGTGATTGCGACATAGTATTGAACTGTTGTAATTGTATCAAAATAATAAATTGTACCACTAGCGCCACTCTGGTTTAGGCTTGTTAACTAATGTCAAATTTAAATAAAAAACTTTTTAGTCTGTGCCAAGCACCTTCGTCGTTTTATTAGGTTATGGGCCCAGTCCCACGTTTTTTGTTAAAATAAATAAGTTTTGTGATTTGAAATGGCTGCAAGTTATATTGTTAATGTTCCTAAACTCAAGGGACGTGAAAATTACGATGAGTGGGCGTTCGCTGTGCAAAATTTCTTAATTTTGGAAGGCGTCGATATCAACAAGCAAGACGGTTCAAATGGCGGCGCAACGGCTAGCGTTGAAGAGCAGAAGGCCAAAGCGAAATTAGTGATGACGATTGACCCAAGCTTGTACGTGCATATAAAGTGCGAATCTACAGTGCATGGAATGTGGAAGAAACTTAAATCGCTTTTCGACGACTCAGGATTTACGCGCAGGATTAGTTTGTTGCGAAATTTGATATCAATCCGTCTGGAAAGCTGTGAATCGATGACAGCATACGTAACTCAGATTATCGATACAGCACATAAATTGAGAGGAACCGGCTTCGAAATAAATGATGAATGGGTTGGATCATTATTGTTGGCAGGTCTACCCGAAAAGTTTTCGCCGATGTTGTTGGCCATAGAACACTCTGGAATCGTCATAACCGCTGACGTCATTAAAACGAAGCTTATGGACATGAGTGATAATGTTGGCAGCAATGAATCAGAGAGTGCATTTTTGACATCAAAAGGTTGGAAACAAAAAAAGCCAATGAAATATGGCAAGACTGGTGAAACGTCAACTCAACCTGTCAAAGTCATTAAGTGTTATAAATGTAAACAGACCGGCCATTATAAAAATCAGTGTCCACAAACGAAAGAAAAAACAGTAAATGCGTTTAGTGCAGTATTTTTAAGTGGCAGTTTCGGCAGAACCGAATGGTACATTGATTCTGGAGCCAGCAATCACATGATGATCAGCCAGGATAAAATAATAAACGAGTCACAAAACTTGAAAACAAAGGAGATTATAGTTGCAAACAAAACAACTATGCCTGTATTGTGTTCAGGAGATACACATATTACGACTGTTGTTGGCAATATATATCACGATATTGTTGTTAAAGACGTGCTATGCGTTCCTGATCTTACGACGAACTTATTGTCCGTCAGCCAGCTGATGAGTAATGGCAACAAAGTGAATTTCAAAGACGAATATTGTTACATTAGAAATCGGCAGGATGTGCTGATTGGTATAGGAGAGTTGGTGAATGGAGTGTACAAATTAGCCATCAAGTCAGGTGTTCTGTTAGCAGCTGCAGCGACCACTGATGTAATTTGGCACAGAAGATTCGGTCATATCAATAGCAAGGATTTGGATACCATGAGAAATGGGGCAGTAGACGGCTTGAAGTACAACAACAAAGCTAAGGTCAGCAAGTTTAATTGTCAAGTATGCTGTGAAGGTAAACAAACCAGATTGCCTTTTCCACATAGCAGTCACAGAAGTGAAAAAGTCCTTGATTTAGTCCATGCTGATGTGTGCGGCCCGATGGAGAATGCATCAATTGGTATGTCTAGATATTTTTTGCTATTCGTGGATGATTATAGCAGAATGTCATTTGTTTATTTTCTAAAGAACAAAAGTGAAGTTATTAATTGCTTTAAGGAGTTTAAGCTCATGGTGGAAAAGCAAATGAGTACCAGTATTAAAGCACTTAGAACAGATAATGGCACAGAATTTTGTTCAAATGAAATGAAATGTTTTCTAAAACAATGTGGAATAATACACCAAAGAACAAATCCCTATAGCCCAGAACAAAACGGTATGTGTTAAAGATTTAATCGCACAATAGTAGAAAGAGCCAGGTGTCTACTTTTTGACGCGAAGTTTGAAAAAAAGTTCTGGGCAGAAGCAGTTCACACAGCTGTCTATTTAAAAAATATATCTATGGCTTCAGGATTAGACCAAAAGACTCCGTATGAACTTTGGACAGGACGAAAGCCAGATGTGAGCCATATAAGGATTTTTGGTAGTGTTGTGATGAGTCATATTCCAAAAGAAAAGCGACACAAGTGGGATAAGAAGGCGGAAAAACTTTACCTAGTTGGATACACTGACAATGTGAAGGGCTACCGACTATATAATCCAGTAACAAAGAAAGTGATTACAAGTAGGGATGTTACCATTATGGAGCCCAAGGATGACTCGGAAATGATGCAAGCAGTAATAACTGATCAACAAGTGTCATCACCAGGCCACACAGATCATCACGTTGACTCTGATTGCTCAGACTTGGACCAATCTGGAAATACAGTGATGTGTGATAATGATAGCACCTACATAGAAGAGGTAGACAGTACTCAAAGCTCTTCAGATGAGTTTTATGATGTACCTGTAAGGGAGATGAAAGATATTGCTGAGTCAGAACAACCAGAAAAGCTAGTTAGACTTAGAAAGAAGCCAGATAGATATGGCTACAGCAATATGTGTGTTGATCCAAATGGTGATTTATTTGGAGACCAGATAACATATGAAGAGGCTTTGAATGGGACAGAATCACATGAATGGTGTAAAGCTATGGAAGAAGAACTAAAATCATTTGCAGAAAATGAAGCATGGGAAGTGGTGGAAAGGCCAGCTCAAGCTACAGTGGTAAAGTGTAAGTGGGTGTTCAAAAAGAAAATAGATAATTGTGAAAAAGTGAGATATCGTGCGCGTTTAGTTGCGAAAGGTTTTACACAAAAAGCGGGTATAGATTATGTAGAGACATTTTCACCAGTGCTCCGCTATTCAACTCTAAGACTTTTATTTGCTTTAAGTGTTAAGTATAACCTAGATATGACTCACCTTGATGTAACCACAGCATTTTTAAATGGATACTTACATGAAACTGTTTACATGAGCTTACCCAATAATTTTGTGTGTCCTGATAGAGAAAATAAAGTTTTAAAGCTAAAGAGGGCCATTTATGGCTTAAAACAGTCAGCTAGGGAATGGTATAAGCGAGTGGATGACTGTTTGCAAGGTTTAGGATACAAAAAGTCAATGTATGAGCCTTGTTTATTTGTTAAACAAAATGATTTATATAAAACATTTGTAGCTTTGTTCGTAGATGATTTTTTCATATTTTCCAACTGTAAAGATGAAACAGAATGTCTTAAAACAGAATTAAAATCAAAATTTAAAATTAAGGATTTAGGAGAAATAAGACAATGTTTGGGTATGCGGGTTAGAAAAGAAAATAATGTAATTAGTTTAGACCAGGAAAAATTTGTTGATCAGTTGTTGAATAAATTCCACATGAAAGATTGTAACCCAGTTAGCACACCTATTGAGGTAAATCTAAAGCTTGCAAAGGAAGATGTATGCTCAACTGAGTATCCATATCAACAGTTGATAGGAAGTTTGCTATATTTGTCTATACTTACACGTCCAGATATATGTTATGCAGTTAATTATCTTAGTCAATTCAATAATAATTTTAGTAAGACTCATTGGAAACATGTAAAGCATATTTTAAAGTATTTAAAAAGAACAAAACATTTTGGTTTAAAATATGTAAAAGATAATTTAGATTTGACTGGATATGCAGATGCTGATTGGGCATCAGATAGCACAGATAGAAAATCATACACTGGTTATATGTTTAAAATGTCAGGTAGTGTAGTTTCATATGAATGTAAGAAACAGTCTGCAATAGCTTTGTCTAGCACTGAGGCAGAATATGTAGCTATATGTGAAGCTAGCAAAGAAGCTATTTACTTAAAGAATATGTTGTTAGAATTAAATTGTAGGAATAATTTACCAGTATTGATATACAATGATAACCAAAGTGCACAGAAACTTACAAAGAATTCTGTATTACATAAGAGAAGCAAGCATATAGATGTAAAATTTCATTTTATCAGAAGTGCTGTTGAAGATAGGTTTGTGATAATAAACTATTTGAATACAAATGATATGCCTGCTGATATATTGACAAAAGGCTTGAGTTGTCAAAAGCATTATAGATTTTTAAAGCAATTTGGCATCGCAGAATTGTAAAGTAAATTAAAAAATGTGGTGTCTCGTCTCGCTCCACTTGTTTTTTTTTTTTTAAAGATTACTTCAAAGAAAGTATATGTACCTTATTTTGATATGGGAGTGTGTTGTAATTGTATCAAAATAATAAATTGTACCACTAGCGCCACTCTGGTTTAGGCTTGTTAACTAATGTCAAATTGAAATAAAAAACTTTTTAGTCTGTGCCAAGCACCTTCGTCGTTTTATTATGAACAATGAGAAACTAGAATTTGTTGATAAAACAGTTTTCTTGGGGATTACGCTTGACTCTAGGCTACAATGGGGTCCTCACTTAACATCTCTTGCAGGACGGCTTAGCTCAGCTGCATATGCTGTTAGAAAAATCCGCCAATTTACGGATGTTGATACCGCTAGACTAGTCTATTTTAGTTATTTTCATAGTGTCATGTCGTACGGTATCTTACTATGGGGACGGGCTGCAGACATCGAGTCAATCTTTATATTACAGAAAAGAGCCATCAGAGCTATTTACAATCTCCGCCGGTGCGATTCTTTAAGGGAACTGTTTAAAGATATTAACATAATGACGGTACCTTGTCAATATATCTATGAAAACATCATGTATGTTAGAAAAAATCTTCATCTTTTTAACAAAAGAGGCGATAGACATAATTATGTTACAAGAAATAGGGATCAATTAGTTCAACCAGGTTTCAGACTGGCTAAAGTGGCCTCTTCTTTCATGGGGTACTGTTTGAAATGTTATAATAAAATACCACCCCAAATATTAGAACTCAATGAAACGAAATTTAAATCTTGTATTAAACGCACACTATGCAGGCAAGCATATTATAAGTTGGAGGATTATATTCAAGATAAAAATGCTTGGCTCAATGCTGGTCCAGCTCCACTACCACTAGGGCGTACTAATTAGTTGATTAGTTGGAAACTAATATTATTATTTTTTAATTTGAAAGACACATTTGCATTGTATAATGTAGAAGCACTTTTTTCAAGTTTGTGAATGTGATGGAGCATTTTTATTAGGTTACAACTTTTTTTTTTTTTGACATTTCGAGCATGGCAGTTGAGAGTTTGTCATGCTCACTCAAATGTCTCGCTGTTGGTGGCACGTGTTATTGGGTCGTTCAGTTCCCTTCAAAATGGTTGAGCTGAGTGGGGCTGATGCACGCGTCATGCTCGTGAACGGGTGCCGTCAGTTGGGAGTGGTCATCTCTTAGCTGCCAGTGGCTTAATTCAGTTTCTATCTTTTAATTATTTTACATTTTTATTTCATTATCGACATTGTGCTCACATGATAGAAGCAACAAGTAATATGTAACCAATCATTATATGTAACACATAATATGATTTAAAAGAGTGTCCATGGAGTTTCTTGAACGTTCTTCTCCATAGAGACCTACTCTTTGGAACGTGCAATTTAGCTTCACTTTTCTTGGACTGACCGACATTTAACTATTCAAAAGTGCCTGTAAATGGTCTATTTGAAACAAATGTTTTGATTTGATTGATTTGATTTGATTTCATTTGATAAAATAGATTGGTAAGAAAGACAAACTGTCGTTGTCATGTCCAGTTAATTATAATAAGCTAAACGTAACCTTAAACAAATAAGCAACCAATATTATGTTAAACAATAATTTTTTTTTCATAAAAAAAAAAAAAAACGGGGGAGGTGTCGTGTGTATGAAGGCACCTTTATATTATTAAGTTCATATACGTGTCTTACAGTATAAAACATGTAACATTATTTTTAATAAAGTTAGTATTTACTCATCATTCGCCTTGCGGGGTTACCATGACGTTCAAAGTAAGATTGTTTTAATCTTGTTTTCGTGTGGGTAAGAGATGGCGCTGGACAACCTGTATAGCTCTGTCTCTTACCCACACAGAAACAAGATTAAAACAATCTTACTTTAGACGTCATGGTCTAGGTCTTGGTATCATTTCGCTCCAATTCCCAACATCACAGTGTTTATCCGTCAAAAGATGCAATAATATCTTAGAATATAAGTTCAAATGTCTTATAGTAAGATTTAAAAGTAAAACTAAAGTTAAAACTTTAACTTAGGTTAAATATAAAACAAAGTTACACCGCACTGAGTTTAAACCGTTGAGAACTTAAAATATAACAAAAGCTGTCTTACCATACAATTATGTTGCTTATGTAAAAGCAAAATGCAATGCTGTAACAATAACAGTTAACAAAACACAATAATATAAACCACAATAATATTGTACTATTGTGTACAATGAAGTTTAGTGAAAATATTATTTAACACAAAATATTAAAAGAATTTAAATTGTTTACAGCGAATAACAATAATTAATATTTAAAAAACAAACCTGCGACAATACTAATAAATTGTAAGATGCAATGATATCCCATACAGTCATGAAACTACTTCAATGTCCCTGTTCGCAGAGTGACAAATGTAATAATAGAAAAATAAAAATAGAAATGATTTTAATTGTATGTTATTTTAAATGTGTAAAAAAAGGAATGTCGTCCGGTACTTGGAGACTCCAGGCGTGGTCCCATAGAGGATAATCTTCAAGTATCCATCCCGAAAAATAAAATAGGAGAAAAGAAAATAAAGAAAAAAACGCCAGATGGCTGAAACAACATAAACAAATACGTTAATATTCTGTAAGGAAGTGACAATGTGGACACGCGGTCGCGAGGTTATGTATCAGAAAAACTTATCGTTTTTTTTCTCCGAATTATGTTTAGCGCACCAATCGGTTCATTAAAAGAGCGCAAGAGAGGCGAAGAGTCACTAAACTGAAATGAAATAACGATTGTGTAAGCCAAACAAATTCATGAACACGCTATCGCGTCAAGAAGAAATTTAAAGATAAGTTCTTACCGAAATTATCGTGTATTTTTCCAAGAAATATCTTTCCGATTGTATTGCGATATCCTTGTAACACAAAACGGCTCAAATAAGAAAGGATTAAGATTTAGAAATTTAATCGGAGCAAAGAAATTTTGTTCCTCGCTGATGAAAGTTGGGCCGAAAAGTGAAGTTGTCAAATCTGACAGCTCATCATAAAAAATAATAGAACTTTTGTACTTGGATAACAAGTCTTTCAAGCCAAATCGCCCAAAAGTTCGGAAACATGTGACGAGGCGAAATCGACTCGTTACAACATGAACGCGAATATCGAATATTTATCAGTCAATCGATGGCGTCAATGACATTTGACGTTCCATTTTACGCATCTGTGCTAAACCCTGAAACTGACAACGCGCATACTGTTATTATTATTTTTTAGACAAGAACCACATAAATAAAAAAAAGCTTTGTTTGATTTTTTGTAAATATATATGTATGTATTATTAATTGAATTAATGCTAATAACGTAGAAAAACCCCGATTAACATTATTACTTTTATTTATGAAATTATTTTACTAGGAAAATGAAACGTCAACGGGTGCGTTCGGAACATCAGAACTAAATAATTTTCAACAGTAGTTGAAATGAAGAAGAAATCAGAATAAAAAAAAGTTTTCTGTTTTGGTGGCCTCATAGCGAGATATTTCTTGGTTTTTCTAAAACAGTAAAAAATAGTGGATTTTTCCATGTATATGGCATATAGGGTCGCAATCAGGTACGATTTGGCCAACGTTCTTTGAATTTGGAACTATAAACAAATCATCCATTCCCGATACTTTTTTGACTGAATGTATATTGTCCGCCAGTTCGTATATGCTCACCATAATACGATCTGGCTTGTTTGATTTGTTAAGGCAATAACGATATTAAAATAAGTTCTTTAAAGTCCAGCTTAGGAAAATCATTATGATTATTAACATTAATTCTTTCGAATTGGGCTCGCCTCCTATTTAAATCATGACTATTTACATAAGTAGCCAGAGAATTATCAGTGTACATCTTATTTTGAATTATATTTAATATTGTTTGAGCATTTGCTCTGTCTGTTAAAAGTGGATGAAAACTATTAATTATAGCTGCAGCTATAGTAAAGTCAATAATTACATGTTTAGAAGCAACATTAAAAAAATTTTGGTGGAAAAGCTTATAATCTCTTTTAAATCGACCATTCACAATTTCAACGACCCATCTACATATTGTAGTTGCCCGAGACTTATTAGCTTGTAATGTAGTTAGTTGATGTTGACCACTTTCAAGAGATTCTGGCATGGATACACGGAAATTATATTGTTCTAATAAGGGTACAGCATCCCGAAACCCTCTATCTAATATAAAGGTGTCCTCGCTTGCAAAGTAATTTTTTAAAGGCCGACCATCTGCAAACTCATTGCGCATAATATCTGCATCTGATGTAGTTGCATGATATGGCTCAAGTACATCAATGATATAACCATCCGTACATACAAGGAGGAATGGTTTTATAAGGTTTCTGTATTAGTGAAGTGAATAAGTTTGTTTTTGGTACTTACAATTGCTACTTTTTTGGATATACACATATGTACCATCAAAAATAGCAATTGCCGTACTATAATCAGCAGAACCAAATAATCCATTTGGTATAATTAAATTGCGATTAGCAACCTCTTGACGGGATATGTGACTTAGTCCTAAATGTCGAGGAACAAAATTCTGTTTAAGTAATTCCCTAACCTTACTCATCATACCCTCAAGTGTTCTTCTTGGAATATTAAATAGTTGGGACAAGCGGTCATCTGAGTCCCCTGTCTTTATTTTAATTAAATAAGCTAGAAATCCTGTTTGCCCTCTAATCATATCATTGATACGGGGTACCCCAGCAAGAATAAGATTAAATTGATCTTTTGACAATCCGATCCAATAATGAAGGTGGTCATCATTCAACCTATCGATGTTCTGAAAATCTAAAACGCTTGTAGACATACGACTAGACTGAAACCATGTTATGATTTCTTCAAGATGTTCTGGCTTAAAAGAATTTAATGCATTTTCTGCTTCTGATAAATTATGCCAAACTGCTGCAGACATATATTATGTTCATTACATAAACGACAATTAGCAGGTATATAGTAATTGTAATCACACAAAACACATTTTCTAATAGAGGTGGGAATTACTCTTCTCTGTGAATTTATACAACCTTGGAAAACACAATGTCGCTGGGTATCAGGTGCACGCAGATAGGATGGAAGCTGCAATCGTCCTATACTTAGGCTTTCATCCAATGCTGCAGTTTCATCCATTGCCGGTATTACACTCACTGCTGGAGTTTCATGTACTGCTCGTGTTTCATCATCTGCTGGTGTAGATTCCACCCCAGTATCGTCAATTTAAATTGACATAGACTGAGAGGTGCTTGTGGAAGCAACAGACAATTGTCTATTCCGCAAACGATCAGCTCTCTGCCAACATGGATGACAAATACTGTCATGGCCCGACCTAGTCTGAAACAAAAATAATTATATAAGAATACGTTTATTAAACCAATTTAGTCCAGCCATACCTAGGTGACGCAAGACACAATGACTTTATACAGGTAATTATGATAGTTAACCAGTTAAATAAAATATATTATATTTACTGAAGCCCCAAGCCGCACACACCTATTGTGTCTAATTACGGTAAACAAACATTTTGAAGGGTTGGTATCTTCTTGCTTGTAATCACTCAAGGTTTTTGATAGTATGTTTACACATCTACATTATCATCTTCGTGTTTCTCCCGGTTACAATCCTTGGCTTTCACCTCAGTGCTGGGGGTCCACCTGTCTACATAGCTTTAGCTAAATTCATTGGGGAGTTCTAATGTAAATAAATGGTTTAATTAACCTGACGTCCAAGTCTTCTCTGTACGTTTTCATTTACAAGTCTGTAAATGTCGTATCCACGCTTATTATCAATGTTCAACACATGGAAACGAACTCTCAGTAAGGAGCGGCCACAACTGACGCATAGGTGTCGATGTTGAGTACAGAGGTTGCTGGCAAATCAAATGCTAAGCTGGCCAAGGTCCAGCAGCTGTCACAAACATGATCACTAGCAGTCATCTGAAAATTAATCGACCTGTAGTCAGTATCAAAGCTCTCAAATTGGTAAGCATATTTGTAACAAAGGCACGAGTCAAAGTTAAAAATATATAAATTAATACTCACAGTGCGTGGAGCAATCCATTGTGATATAGTTTGTCGAATTGCTTCGGCATTAGCCGGAGGGTGCCTTCGATTGGTGGTTATCATTGCACCACAATTCAAACACCTTAAGCCTTCCATTTTATATAACAAAATCCAATTATAACACAGCCGGGTCAATCGTTTGAGCAGTTCCAGAGTCCAAAAAGAATAGCCAGGTCAAAACAAGTAATTCACAAAAACAAATGGAGTATTCACAGCGGCGCGTAAGAGTACAAACGCATAAGCAATGAGTCTGTATCTGTACGAGTTCGCGGAGTGAATGACAGAATGACATTTGACATTGATTTATTTTTTCAGCTCATTTGACGTTTCTTGAGTTTTTATAACTTGGCTTCTAGCATTTTTATGCACTATCAAAATCAACACAAAGTTACAATTAAGGACCGAAAACGTTGTAATTGACAAAAATGTTTACGTAATGCGTTAGATACATTTAGATTTTCAAAATGGATCATGGATTTTTAATAATAATATACAAAATAATAAGAAATCATGACCCCTACATAAAATATTATACAATTTAACCCCTGGCAACCCTGGAATTAGGAAATGCAGATGTCATGGCTGACATCTGCATTTCCTAATTCCACAGATAATTTTTTCACAATGACTTCCGCTATATCTTCTTTTTATTATGTTTTTCATTACCCCGTGATTAAAAGTCGTATAAAGATTACGATAAATAACTATTAAATAAAAGTTTTTTTTTATTATATATATCATTTGTGGCCGCTATCACACTGCTTATCACTGCTAGAGGGCCTAATATCGCCACCTTCCTTTAATCTAGTTTATGTTGATATTTTCAAAATGGAAAAATAATTACGAGATTTTCATGAATTAACGTTTTTCTAAAGAAATATCAGTTTTCATCACAATTTTTCAAGTTAAAACTTTTTTTTTTAGTTTTAAAGTAAAATCATTAGTCTTTAAGTTTAGATAAGTAGTTTTGATAACTATTCAGCTTTCCAGCAGTATTTTTTGTTTTGATCTCGCACTTATCGTTCACAGTCCACAAGTGTTTTTATCGCCAAGGTCAGAAGTGCTTAGATAAGCATTTTTTTGACGCGAGCGCCGTGGCGGTTAACGGTAAAGTCGCCGCGCGCGCGTGGCGGTTGAGTGAGTAATTTGAACGTCAGATGATTAGGTTACCGGTGACAGTTGCCGGTACTAAATATTGTGTTCTCAAGGTGAATTGACAGGAAAACAATAATCCTGTGCATTTATGCACGTATCATACGATTTTTTTTAAATTAAATAGATTTATTTTAATTTTACTGTAAATAAAGAATATAGTGTAAATATAATTTTCATTACTCATACTCTGAAAGTAGGTCTGAAGTTGCCTGAGGAGCGGGCTGAAAGTGATACTTTTCATCCCTAGGGAGTTTTACTTTACAACTGACAGCTGTTTTTTTTTTTTTAATTAAGATAAACTAGTGCTTGACTGCGATCCCACCTGATGGTAAGTAGCGATGCAATCTTTGATGGTGAGGCGCACTAGTTTATTAAGAGCCTATTCACTCTAGCCTTGAAGACACCCAAATTATAATCGGACGGGAAGACCGCAGCAGGCAGACTGTTCCAGTCCTTCGACGTACGTGGTATAAACGACGAGGCGAAACGATTAGTCCGAACCGTAGAGGTTTCAACAACGTAAGGGTGAATATTCGCCGTACGTCGGGATGTCCGATGGTAGAATTGCGATGGCGGAATCAAGTCATGCAATTCCTGCGCACACTCTCCAAAATGCAAATGTCAAATTATTAAAAAAAAAACTAGTTCTATCCTCTCATATCTATTGAACCTTGTTCCAAGTTTCCATACAGCCAGTCAATCACAGCTCGATATAAAATTGAAATAACTTAAAGACAAGTATTAATTAAATAATGTTATATTTTAAGTGATTTATTTGTTTAACTATTTCTTTAAAATACTTTATTTTTAAAAGATTACGATTAATTTCTAATTTTTCCTTAATGAGGCTGAATAGCTGGCCGGTCGCAGAAAAAAAAAAAAACAAAATGGCGGGAAAGTGGCAATCAGTCGTTGGTTTTTTCGAGTTTTGTTTACATTTCCGTACAGCAGAGATTTGTATTAACACGTCATGTTTATCAGATTAAAATAGTGAATAACGCCTAATTTCATAAGAAAAGGGGCTAAAGCAGTAGTGGAATACCTTTTACCACCTAAATCAGAAGAAAGATACCTACTTAAAATCATAGGTACGACGGCTCAGGTTTTACAAACTTTATATTTTATTTTTAGTTTCCTCGTATTTGTAATGAAAAGCACAGTGTTTACCTCGGGGTGAAAGTAACCCATTTAACCCCTCGGATAAGCGACCTCGCTTCGCTCGGCCGCCAACTCCTTCTCGGGACGAAATGAGTTACTTTCACCCCTAGTGTAACAATGTACTTTTTAGTGGTTACGTTGTCCATATTGTAAATTAACGATGGGAGGAGTTAAGAAACGGAAAAAAAGTGATCGTCCTGATGCACCGCCATCTACAGCATCCTCAGATTTCGAAGATGATACCAGAGAGAAGTATCAAATATTCAAGGTCCCAGGTTATGCTAGGAAGTACCCAAAAAATAGCAAAAAGAATGAATATATTGTTTTCCTCTCCCACCAAACCGAAAGACCTTTACCGATAAGGACAGGCTGACCATTTCCCACGCAATAAGAAAGTTTTGCATCACAGGCATATTACATTTAAAATCAATAAATAAATATAAAATTGGTATAACTTTCGATCTGTCCAATAACGCGAATATATTTATACAAAATAAAAAAACTCTGGACGAATTAAATTTGAAGGCAACTATACCGGCAATGGACACTGAGGTGACCGGAGTTCTAACTTCGGTCCCTACAGATCTATCAAATAAAAGAATTTTCATGCTAATTGTCAGCTCACGTAACGTCATCCAAGTGAGGCGCTTCATGCGCCGCGTGCGGAGCGACAGCGGTGCTGTCACATTTCAGCCTACACAGACTGTTGCAGTAACGTTTGCATCAACTGAATTACCACAATATGTTTACCTTGACTCGTTGAGGCATGAGGTAACAATATACATTTCTCTTGTAAAACAATGTTTTTATTTTATTTATTTATTTATTTGCACACATGTTGTAAATAGTTGTTACATAATTATATTGTCTCAAACATGGACCCCGGAAGGGCACTGCAACATTTATATTGTGTATACTGCATGCATTATACAAATTAATTGATTATTATTATAACAAACATTACTAATAAATTATTACAATTTCATACAATTTCATACATAATTATTATACTGAGTATTCGATACATCAAATTATTTAAATTATTATTTTATCATTCGATATTATTATTATTCCATACATCATTAAATTAAATTATTAATTACAATTATTTTCATTCTTATTATTCTTTACTTATGTATATTTATTTTAATAGTTTATCCTCCATAAATTATTTAATACTATAGTAACATTTTTCTAAAAGTAAACGCTTTAGAGTAATTTTGAAAATAGATAGTGTTTTTGCAGACCTTATACTATCGGGTAGCCTGTTATAAATTTGAATGCTTCGGTATTCTGGACTTTTTTTATACATTTCAAGTCTGGGCACCGGGAGGACTAATTTATCTTTACGGCGCGCATTCTTTTCAAAGTTAAACATGTGTATATGTTTTCTTACAAAAGAGGCTATTTCCAATATGTAGATTGATGGTAATGTTAACATTTTTTCTCTTATGAAGTACGGTCTGCAGCTACATCTAGGTTTTATATTAAAAATAATGCGGAGCATTTTTTTTGGGCGATAAATAAGTCATTAGCGTCTGTACTATGTCCCCACATGATGATTCCATAACGGAGCCATGCATAAGCGTATGCGTAGTATGCAGATAAAGCGCACTCCATTTTTGTGTTTACTTTCAGAACACTAAGACCATATGTAAATGACGATAATTTATGCTTAATTTTGTCTACAGGCTTTTTCCAATTTAAATGACTGTCTAGGGTAATACCTAAGAGATTAAATTCTTCAACTTCCTCGATTTTGATACTATTAGTTATGGTTTTGAGATTTATTTTTTGTTTTTGATAAGGCTTGAATTGAATTAATTTAGTTTTATTGTTGTTTACTTCAAGGTTATGTTGGTGAAGCCAGGATTTTACTTTATTAAAGGTTTCAATTATGTGATAGTTATTTACTGGGTTATTAGTGGGGCTTTTAAAGAGTATGGAGATGTCGTCAGCAAATAATATACATAGATTGTCACAAATCTTCGGCAAGTCATTGATATAGATGAGGAAGATTATACATCCTATCACGCTCCCTTGAGGAATGGACCAGTTTATGGTTAGCGTGTCTGAGCGCACATTTAGTAACTCACGTGTGTCACTGTCCAGGTATTCAATTTGTACACATTGCTTCCTGTCAGCGAGATACGACTTGAGCCAGTCGAGCACGTCTCCCCTGATGCCAACTCCATTTAATTTTGTAATCAGGATAGAGTGTAGAACCTTATCATATGCTTTTGTCATATCGAGCAGAAGGCCTATGGCATAGTTTTTGTATTTGGTATATGTAAGGATTTCTTGTGTGTATTTGTACACTGCTAGGGTCGTCGAACGGTTTTTCCGGAAGCCAAATTGGTTATCGTCGAGTATATTGTATTTTTATAAGAATTTACACATGCGATTCATTATTAATTTTTCAAATATTTTTGAAAACGATGGAAGGAGAGCTATTGGCCTGTATTGGCTAGGTTCTTTGGATTTACCGCCTTTTTTTAGTATAGGTTTAATTATCGCTATTTTTAAACGAGAAGGGAAAGTCTTGCGAGTAAGATTGATTTACAAGGAACTTTAGCGGTGAAGTTAGTTCAATAGCACAAGTTTTTATTAAAGTGGGGGGTATTCCATCGATGCCACAACTTTGTTTATAAGGAAAGTTCATAATAATGTCGTGTATCTCTTTTTCCGTAGCTGGCTCTAGGAACATAGAATTAATAGCGGGCGTAATGACCGAGTGATCAGTAGGTGTCTGCGAGCTGTTGTTCTGTTTGTTAGGATTACCTACGGATGCAAAGTAATCATTGAATCTATTGGCAATTGTGTGTGGGCAGTTTATTGATTGATTATTTACGTTTAATTCTAATTCTATTTTTTTATTATTCTAAGCTTTTGATACGGTCTCTGTTCCCACTCTTCTATTCAAGTTGGATAGCATCGGCATACGAGGTGTTGTTCACGATCTGTTCAAAAGTTACTTGATAGACCGAAAAATCTGTGTGAAGATAGGAGCACAAACCAGTGCAGATGAGATTATATCATACGGAGTTCCGCAAGACAGTGTCCTCGGCTCAACACTCTTCCTTATCTACATTAATGATTTGTGCACCCTCAGTCTACCATCTGCTAATATTTTTACATATGCCGACGACACAGCCATTGTAGTACATGGTAGGAGCTGGGCTGAGGTGAAAAACAATGCTGAAAAATCACTGCGAAGTGTCATACAATGGCTAAGCGAAAATCTGCTAACACTGAACCTACAAAAAACAAATTACATTCCGTTTTCTATACATTCTAGTACGAAACCTCCAAACACATACTCAATTAGAGCTCACAGTCATACCTGTCAGAACACCTCCATATGCTCCTGCTTGCAGCTCCCCTCACAAACATCTGTCAAATATTTGGGCGTGATGATCGATGATGGATTGAAATGGGACAAGCATATAGAGTGTACTTCCAGCAAAGTCAGGAAAACAATTCACCTCTTCAAGTCATTGCGGAACTCTGCTGACTTGGAGACTTTAAAAATGGTCTCCTCTGCACTTTGCCAGTCCATCATCGGTTATTGTATTTTGGCTTGGGGTGGATCGGCCAAAATTAAATTCCTTGAGTTGGAGCGTGCACAAAGGGCAGTACTTAAGGTTATACTTCAAAAACCCTTTCGCCATCCGACTCATCAGCTGTACACCGAGCTCAAACTTTTAACTGTTAGACAGCTATTTCTGCTTAAAACCACTCTCTGGAAGCATAACCAGGTACCACTCCCAGATTCAAATAAACGGGGTCAAAGAATAATTTGCCCAACTCCGACTCATAGAACCACCTTTGCCAGAAGACAGCTGTATGTGTTGAGTTCTCTGGTCTACAGAAATATTAATAAGATCACACAAATAGTGAGGTTATGCAAGCGTGAAGTAAAAACTAAGGTGCAGAACATGTTGCATCTCCTGAACTACGCTCAAACTGAGAAACTACTAATCGGTCCCTCATAATTGTCAACATTACGCACAACACGCGTAACACAATCATGAGTCACCGATATCTTTAGTCTGGTGGAAGACACTTGGCTTGTTCCCACTTAAACACACTCTTTCGATACCACCACATTCAAACCCACACACCCTCATACCCACACACACTCACACATCACAAACACGATTCTCAATCACACACACATAAGCAACTCAACAGTCATTTTACTTTTAATTTTAATTTAATTTAACTTTTATTTTTCTTTAATTCTTTTTAATATGTACTTTCATTAGTCCAATATCAGCTTACCAACTCTATTAAATCTTTTAAAAGGGTTTATAGTGTCCAAGTAGCAGTAGAATACTGGCTCCTAAGTCACAGGTATTCCTAGTTTAGGAGTCAGGGTGTCAACTTTTGTGCGCCTTTATTTATTGTAACTTAACTGATATTTATCATGTTGTAAGGATTTGTGTCAATAAAGTATTATTATTATTATTATTAATTCCAAATTTTTAGTACAAATTTTATTAGATTTTTGAGTAACACGTTTTATGATCTGCCACATTTTTTTAGTTTTATTTTTTGATTTGCTCATTTCCTGAGAGTAGTCATATTTCCTTGAAACTTTAACACATTTTTTGAGGATTTTGGAAAATGATTTATAATGCTGTTTTAATACTTTATTTTTAGTTTGGTTCACTAGTATTTTGAGAAGTCTTTTGTGTTTGCATGATTTTTTTATTCCTTTGGTTATGAAAGTATTATTATTTTTGTTACTAGAAATTTTTATAAGTTTTTGTGGTATGATAGCATCTAAAAGTTCTTTTATTTTGTCATCAAAAAGGTTGAAGTTGTCGTTTACATTATTTTCTGGTAATAGAATATTCTCCCAAGTTATTTCTTTCAGTTTAAGTTTGAAAAGCATTAAATATTTTTGATGGTTTATTAATCGAATTTTTTTGTAAGTGGGTTTGTTATGCGGTTTGGATAGCAGTTAACTATAATTTATACATTTGTGGTCTGATAATCCTTCATCCTCAACGGTTACCAAAAAATTTTTATAATTTGTGAAAACGAGATCTATACAGGTTGATGATGTAGGGGGTCACTCTAGTGGGCATTCTGACTACTTGGTGTAAATTATACTCAAGCATTATTTCTGTAAGTTTTCTATAGTGATTTGATTTTTGAATAGCGTTTAAATTAAAATCGCCACCTATAATGATATGTTTCTTGTAATGATGGGACTTTAATCTAGCAAGCAACGATTCGAGAAAGGTGAAAAATTGGTCAACATTACGGTCCGTTCTATACAAATTAATAAGAAGTATATTAGGTTTTAGTTCTACAGCGCAACATTCGATTACGTATTCTATAGATAGCTCAGTGAGATCTGACCTCTCAGTATACGATGTTCCGGCAGGCAGCAATATGGCGACGCCTCCGCCGCGGCGCTGTTGGCGACAGTACGTTGCAGCGATCTCGTAACCGTCGATATGTATGTAGGGACGTTGGTTTTCAGCAATCCAGGTTTCAGATAAGCAAACAGCTTGATAATGTTGTTCATGTAATAAGTTTTCTAGTAGATGAGTCTTATTTTTTAGACTTTGTACATTTTGAAATAGGATGTTGAAGTTAGATTCGAAAGGGCTGGTTTTTAAAGTTGCGGGATTTGTTGTTCGTAAAGTAGTTGTTTTTATCATTGTTGTAGATAATCGGTATTGAATTTGACACATAGTTTGTGTTATGTATGTCAGCAGAATTTCTGTTTTGTGTGATAGGAGTTTCGTTTTCTATATCTTCATCTAACTTTTTGTTTTGTACTTGGCCGTTGATTATGAGCTGTTTGTTTCTGATCACTTCGTGGTGCCCCTCTTTTCTAGCTTCATATAGCATTTTCCTTAGTTCATTACGCTTTTGTAGGTCGTCATTTTCTAGAAATTTGTCAATCGTCAGTGTAGATCCCAGCAAAAAGTGTTTATTTTGAAGAATATACCTAGCCATTTGTTTATTGGTTAGCTCTATTACAATCGGACGTTTATGCCCTCGTCTTCCCAGTCGCGTTAGGTCTTCGATGTATCCTTCCAAACTTAAGCTCATAGCATCATAGACGATATTTAAAATGCAATCATATAGTTGGTCTTCAGTCTCCCAGTTGGGTTCTTCTAACCCATACAATACTAGTTTCTTGGAGTTGTTGTTACAGCAGTTTGGTATACGCTTAGTGTTGTATTGGTTTTGCAGGACTTTTATTTCAGTGTTGAGTCGGTCATATTCCTTTTCTAAAATATCAATCTTCACGGTAAGGCTCTGTATATTATTTTGGAGTTTGAGTTGTTCGGTGTTTACATTGTCAAGTTTATTTGTTATTTCTGTGTTTATATTTGCCATTGCATCCTTAATCTCGTGCTGCATAAGAGATTTTAGTTCAGTCCTAATCGATGTCAACAATCTATTTTCGTTGCTCTCTAGCTTTTTATCTAAGAGTTGGCTTAATTGTTCCAATGTAAACGTAGCTTTTTGTTCTTGAGTCGAAGTAACTGTGTCTGCACTGCTTGAAATTTGGGCACATCGCAAAGTTTTGTAGGAATGCAGAGGTCTGTTTAATTTGCACACAAAATCACAATTACAAAACCTGCAGTCCAAAAAATGCCAAATGCTCAAATTGTAGTGGCAACCACATTGCAATTTCGAATACATGTCCACAAAAAAAAACTTAAAATTGAGGAAAATAAAATAAAATCTAGACCCACTAAATATTCAGAATTATTTAATGAAGATTCATTCCCACAATTAACTCAGTCAAATATTGAAACTCAATTTAAAAATCCATGCAAATCTGATTTCTTCGTGAACATTTTAACACAGGCAGTGCTGACGCCATTGTTTTTACGTGTCGGCGCTCGGTGGGATCGCAAGCCGAATATCGTTGTCTCGCTTCAACCTGGCAATTCAATTCGGCTGTCTCGCTCTCGCTTCTTTTGGCGAGTAAGCGACGCAACACCAGTACTATATTGAGTGTGACCGAGCGCGAGCGCAGACGCTAACGAACCACCAAGCGATCGCTTTTCTATTCTAAGTATCGCCGCGAAACCTCTCCTCTAGCATTGAGCTGAGTCGAGAGCCCTCATCCGCATACCGACACCCATCAAGCCACCGACATCCTAGCATCTAGCCTCAAGAAAGTCCGGACCAACCAGACCACGCGGTTCAACGGTTGAAGGTGAGTGATCTTGTTGAGTTGCTGATTCGTTTGGGCAAGGGTGTCATTCCAACCTTCCGAGGGTTATTGTAGGCGAACAGGCGTGGTTCGTTTTCTTTGTTTAGGCGTTCAAGATGGCGACCGAAACGAAGTTGAAATTAATATCCGCTAAAAAACAAGCCGTTTTCGAGCAAATCAATGCTTTGTATAACGCATCCAAAAATATGCAACCTGGAATTGATACCAGGTCGAAATATACATTTATAGCTTCCACGTCTAATATTTCAAAATTATATGACGAATATAATTCGTTATGTGATCAATATAACTTATTAGAAATCGAAAGTAATCCTACATATACACTTAACTTCAGCGATTGGAAGTCTTTCGAACAATTGTATTCACATGTTGCTTATACACGTTCATTATTAGTTGAACCAGAACAGAGAATCAGCGGATCTCGTGTTGGAGATGGGCCAGCATCTGAAGATATAACTAAATGCAGACTGCCACCCATTGAATTACCGTCCTTTGACGGTAATCCATCGAATTGGCCTTTGTTCTACGAGTCATTCAAAACCAATGTCCATAACAATAATAGTTTATCTGATGCCCACAGGGTACAGTATTTAGTTGGAAAATTGAGTGGCAGGGCGCTTGCAGTATTCGCGGGAATTGTTCCCAACAAGGCCAATTATTCCACAATATGGAACTCACTCATAACTAAGTATCAAGATAAACGCCTGCTGGGTACTTTATATTTAAACAACATATTTGAATCAAAATTACCCACTAATTCGCCCGGTCAATTGGATGATTTCGTGGAAAGGATTAATTCCTCATTTCACGCTCTAAAACAATTAGGTATTCAGGATTTAACAGATTTTATAATAACTCACATAATGTTAAAGAAATTAGATTTGCAATTAGTTCAACAATTTGAGTCGTCAATACGTGACAAGGAAATTTCTGATAGTTCAGACCTGATTAATTTCATACGTCATCATACAAAAATGCTTGAACGAACGTCGGGTTCCATATCGTTCGGTAATCCGCAACAAAATAGTTCTCATTCTCGTCCGCGTAATAATAATAACAACACTCGACCATTAAAGACTTCGAATACTTTCGCTATAACTAGTAGTCAGACTAATGACAATGCTTCTTCGTGTTGTTATTGTAAACTTAATAGTCACTCGCAACTATATCAATGTATGGAATTTAAAAACCTCTCTGCAAAGGAACGCTTCAATTATATAAAACAAAAAAAACCTTTGCATAAATTGTTTTAGTAATAAACACATAACGTCAAAATGCAAATCTAATCATAACTGTAAAGTATGCGATAAAAGACATCATTCAATTTTGCATTTCGATACTAAATCGAACCCGCAATCTCCAAATGTGAACAGCGCGTCGGCGCAGTCTGCCGCCGCGCCGCCGTCCGAGACGGCGGCATCGCTACCGGCGTGCGCCGCGCAGTCAGTCTGCCTACATACGTGTGGTCAGTTAACTCGCCGCTCTAAGACTAAATACGATGTCCGTCCTCGCGGGAAAATGAACAGCGCCGATTTGACTACGTCACAGGTCAATAACATTATTGCGTTGCCGACCGCACGAGTTTTTATACTTACAAACGGTAAACATTTTACTATTCGATGTTTGATCGATAGTGCCTCGCAAAACAACATAATTACGCTTTCTTGTGTTAAACAATTAAAGTTAAACATTCAGCCGCTCATTAATTCTACGATTAAAACTGTAGGTTCAATTAATACGCCTGTTTTAGGGTTCGTTTTGCTCACAATTAAATCGCGTTTATCAGATTCTCAGTATACTTTTAACTGTTTAGTAATCGATAAAATTAGTGATAATTTACCCACTCGCGAAATTAATTCCGAAGTTTGTTCTGAATTTGCAAACTTGCCATTAGCTGACGAATTAAAGAAAGAAAGAAAAACTTTTATTTGTACCTCACACATACAGCAGAATTCGATAATAAAATAAAAATAAAAAAAAAAACTTTAAAATCTGTGCAAGGCCAAAAGGGCGCCTAACTCAGCATATGCTGCGATATTTAAAAAAAATAAATAACGCAGCGCTGGTATTCTGTTAGGGCCCGCGGTAATGCCACGGTCACATTCACGGAGGTTCAGGTTAATAATAAATATATAACATTTGTAAATAGGGTGAATTTATGTTAATACGTGTTAAAATAGATGTGTGTTAGATATAAGAAAATATAATAAAAAATGCAATAAATAATGAACCAGATACAGACGCCCGACGACTTGCGCTCCAAAATCATTTGTCAAAATCATAGACAAACGGAGGAACGCGAGCCGCCGGCGCGGCCAGCGGTTCACGAATATTAAAGTGTATCTCTTACTAAACTGTGGAATCTAAAGCTAATCTGTGGAAATTAGTAGTCTATGGCAAGTTCCATCGACTGTCAAAAGAAAAAAGTAGGTGGATCTTCAAACAAAACAAATAGACAAAAGTTGAGTAAATATTGATACATAAATACGTCTAAAACAAAAGTGATTCGGGTGCATCTGAAATGTTATTGTGTATGTCTGTGAAGTGTAATTGTAGTGTTGTGTTGGACGCAAGAAAAAGATGCCAAACTAGCCGAGCGACGAGTGACAGTCACTAATGCAAAATCGTGCAGAACTCTGGTTAAATTATGTCGTGGTTTCCCTTTGATTGCGTAATAAATGCTGTTTGTACTTGAAGCTAAAAGCACCAACCGTCTTTAAAGCACGAAGAGGTGGAGGCAAATCATTCCAGATCTTGCTACTGGCGTATTTGAAGCTTCCACGGAATGCAGCAGTTTTATGAGTCAAGGTTAACAAAAGGTAAGAAGATGCTCTTGTTTTAACTTTGTTTACATCACGTGACCAAGTTAGTTTATCATACAGATATGTAGGTTTTTTTGTGAGAATTGTGCCAAAGAGTAGGGTGGCCAGATGAAGTTTTCTGCGGTCGGACATTCTCATCAGATTACCCCTATTTAAGAATGGTGTTATGTGAGATCTCGGAGGGACATTAAAACAAAACCTAGCACATGCATTTTGTACTTGCTGGATTAACTTTTCACTTCTACCGAGAATGCATGCCCCATACACAGTGTCAGCGTAGTTCAGCTTGGATAGAACAAGTGACTCACAGAGCATGATACGCATATCCACACTTAAGTAGGGACGTACACGGTATAAAAGCTTGAGACGATAGAAGCAATTGCGCACGGCTTCTGTAATATGAGTCTCAAAATGCAAGTGCTCATCAAATACTACTCCAAGATTACGGGCTTCCTGCACCCTCTCAATGGCACAGCCATCAATCCTCACATCCATATTACTGTAGCCCAATTTATTTAAAAAATCTTGTGATCCTATGATCAAATATTTGGACTTGCTCGGGTTTAAAACCAGTGAGTTTCTCGAAGACCAGGCTGTGATCCTGTCTAAGTCCTCATTCACTCTCCTAACAGTGTCAACAGCCTGCTGAATTGTGGTATTTGCCAGGGGAAATACACGTAATTTTAGGTGCACAGCTCCTCATTTACTACTCGGAGGCAAACGTATATCTTCATTATCGCAATCGGCGAGCGGTTCAATGGACGCTCGATTCGCACCTTATGCACTCGAGACCACGCTCGGTCATGTCGTGATGGGTGAGATGCCCAGCGTCGAACCTGATCATAAGACCTGGTCCTTCGGCCATATATTAGAAGAAAATTTAAACGATTCAATTTCAAAAATTTTGGGAGCTCGAGGAGGTGCCAAGCTTAAAACATAATATGAGCCCGAATGACCGCGAGTGTGAGCGTTTATATCAGCAATCCGTAAAACGCGACACGTCTTCGGGTAGATATATATAAGGTATATTATTGAGGATTTTCGAAATAAACCACAAATTGTTTCTCTGAAAACAAAGATTTCTTTTATTCAACACGCTTTCACAGTATTATGTAATAAATTATCGTTTAACCAAAATTACACTTTTATCTCACCTGAAAACAAAGAAACGACATTAAAGTTCACTAATATCGCCTCCTCAATTATATCCCTTTAATTATCTCTCTACAAGTTTTTATAACAATAAAATGCACAAAATTAATCTCAACATCATCTGTCATTGAATGATACGTCACCCCGTATCCACAGCTTAAAAATTAAAAAAATGAAATGTCATTTCCAAGGAGGTCATTTCATTACATCTCCCCCCCATAGGAACGAAAATTCTAAATAATATAATACAAACAATGCACCTGCAAGCTATCTTTATACCTATTCGTTTTCTTCTACTTCATCTTCTGCCGTAACAGGTTGTAATTTTGTTATGTGGAATAAAGTTGATTCTGTTTTTCTGTTGCCAGTGTCAATCTTATAAATGGAGTTCGATATTTTCTCTATTATCTTGAAAGGGCCTATTTTTAATTCGTCTAATTTTTTCCTGTTCAGTCTATTTCCATTTTCTACATATACACTGTCTCCTATCTCGAACTCTTGTATTTTCCTATTTCTATCAAATATTTTCTTGTTGTACTTGTGAGATTTTATTGTATTCTCTAATGCTAATCTTCTATCAGCAATCCACTTGTCTTCCTTTTCTATTGTTTTAATTTCATTTGGTAAAATACTGACATTTGTACCATCCAGTAAATATTTTGGTGCAAAACCTGTAACAGAATGGTCTGTTTCATTATATTTCTGTACACATTCTCTTGCTACTGTTGTCCATGCTCTCTTATTACTTTTCTCATTTATTTTACATCTTATTTTATTTACTATTGTTTGGTTTAATCTTTCGTTCAAGCCGTTCGAAAATGGCGTATTCACAGCTGTAAATATTAGTTTGATGTTATTCTCCTGCAAATACTGTTTAAATTCTTTTGAATTGATGCCTGGATATTGGTCTGTCAGAATTATTCCAATCTCATCTGTCTCGAGTACTTTCTTTGTTAGTTTTATAAAGTCACTTGCGTTCTGTGTTTTTGAAGTCACAATAAACGCATATCTTGTGTAGTGGTCTACTAAAAGGTGTAAGTATTTTTTTGTTGACCTAGATCCTCCAAAGCCACCTATAGTATCCATTGACATTATCTCAAATGGTTTTGTTGCTGGTCCCAGTTGTGACATTAACCCAAATTTTCCTTGACATCTTGATTTATTTTTCATGCATATTTCGCATGTTTTACAAATATTTATGATATTTTTTGTTAGGTTTTTAGCTGTATATAGTGGACTTATTTTTTTCTGTAATTGTCTGATTCCAATATGGCATAAATCTTCATGCACCTTTTTTATAATTTTTTTACTAAATTCTTCTGAGAGTATAATCTTTTCAAGTTTCTTTATTTTTTTATAATAGATTTTATTTTTATGTAGTAGATTTTATTTTTATGTAGTAGATTTTGTTTCTTTTCTTTTATTGTTTCATTTTTTTCTTGGTCTTCAACTATATCTTTTATTTGTATTAAATTAACTATTTTTAATAGTTCCTCCTTGTTATCTTCTGATTCTAATACAGGGTTTCGGCTCAAACAGTCTGCTTCTATATTTTCTTTACCAGGTATATATTTTACTGTGAAGTCATATTGAGATAGGTAATATGTGAGGTCACCCAATTCTTCATCTGTCCTGCATTTAATATTCATGTTCTCTAGAGGTTTGTGGTCTGAGTAAATAGTGAAATGTTTTCCAATTAGCCAGTGTTGCCAGTATTTTACTGCTTCTTTCATAGCAATACATTCCAAATATATGGCCTTTTTTCGTTTTTGAGATTCGTTTAGTTTTTTTGAAAAATATGCCACCGGTTTGTCTTTACCGTCTAGTTGAGTCTGTTTTAATATTGCCCCGATACCCTCTAAAGATGCATCTGTAAAGATCTTTATTGGTAAGTCTTTGTCGAATATTTTCCAACACAGGTTGAGAACATAAATATCTTTTTATTTGATTAAATGATTCTTCACACTTCTCTGACCACACAAACTTTTCATTTTTTCTTAATAAATTATGTAATGGGTCTAAAATAATTGCACTTCTTGGTATGTATTCATGGTAGAAGTTAATTTTTCCCAAAAATTGTCTGACATTCTTTTGTGTCTTAGGAGTTGGAAAATGTCTTATCGAGATCAAATTGTCTTTTAGTGGTCTTACCGAATTGTTCTGAATTACATGGCCGAGGTACTTTACTGAGTCTGAAGCAAAGTTACATTTCGTAAACTTCAATCTAAAGCCTTCTTGTATTATTGCCTCTAATACATTTCTTATGTGTTTTATATGTTCTTCAAAGGTGTTCGAGTATATCAGAATATCATCAATATAGTTTACGGAGTATCCTATGAGATTGTGCTTTCTTAGAATATTGCTTAAAATTCTCTGGAAAATTGCTGGTGATGTTTTCAAGCCAAAGGGAAGGCAGGTCCACTGGAAGTGGCCATCTTGTGTGACAAATCCTGTTTTATATCTGTCTTCCACCCGTAATGGTGTCGCCCAGAATGCTGAATTTATATCCAGTGTAGTAAAATACTTACAATTTCTAGTTTTAACAATCAAATCATCTATTAACGGAAAAGGTTGAGCTTGTGGAACAACGATTTTATTTAGTTCTCTGAAATCTATACACAAGCGGGATTTCCTATTTTCACCCTTTTTAAATGCCAATGTCACTGGAGCAGCGAAAGGACTGTAGGATTCTTCTATTAAATTATTCTTTAGTAACATGGATATTTGCTTTTCAATTTCTAATTTATCTTCTATTGTACATCTGTATGGTCTTTTACTACAGTATCTATTTACTAGTAAATCTATGTGAGCTTCATAATCTCTAACTGTTCCTATATCATACTTGTCCTTTGCAAAAATTGTTTTATATTCCTTTATTATTTTCTCGATCTCAATTTTCTTTTCATTATCTAAATGGTCTGTCATACTTACAAACTCTTCTGTTTCTATATGTTCATTAAAATTTATTGCTAATGTTTTTATATTCTTTTCTTCATTTCTGTTATCTTTAGACATTTCATCTATTTTATTTGTTCTTATCTTTTGTTCTATCCGCAAGTCCTCGTTTTGGGTTAGTCTGAATTTCTTTATCATATCCAATCCGATTATAAAATCATCAAAATATTCATTTTCTACTATGTATACATCCATCATTTTCCGGTTCCGGCGGTCAAACTGTTAACATGTACGTCAACGTCGTTCGCGGATTTTAATCGTAAAATAGTGTTTTAAAATGACATTTTCGTGCTGTGAAACGTAAAAACATTAAAACGAAGTTCATTAAACACAACTAATAAAAGAACACAGTGAGAGTGCTAAAATATCGTGCGATAATTGTTGAAAAATCCCTTCAGAATTATAACCTCAAATTAATAACGGTCATAGACAATAGACTTGTCTCAGCTTAGCAATACCAACATTACGCCATTGTGACAGTGACAATAGTAGTGTTGTCACTCAAAAGAAATAAAAGCTGTCAACCAGTGCTACCACACAAGAAACGAAATTTCCCTAGTCATGGACAAGAACATGGAACTACTTCTAAACAAACTCGATGAGAAATTTAAAAATCAAACCGAACTTATTACATACTCCGTAACTAAGAGCGTCATGGAGGCTTTAGACGAGAAAATGAAAACTATCACTGAGGAAAATACTAAACTCAAGAACAAAATTTCAGAACTGGAATTTAAAATCCAAAGAGCAGAGATTGAAAAGAGAAAAAACAACCTCGTCTTTTTTGGAATCAATGAAAATATTAAATTAGAAACGGAGTTAGTGGATTATATCAAAGAAATAATTGTGAATATGGGAGTTCATATGGATAGCCAAGAAATTAGCAAAGTATATAGAATTGGGCAGAAAACTGATAATAAAAACCGTCCAGTGATAGTCACCATCACAACTCAATGGAAAAAACATCTTATACTCAAAAATAAGCCTGATCTTCCACAAGGCGTCAACATAAAAGAGGACTACCCCAAAGAAATCCTAGACAAACGCAAACAACTGCAACCGCAAGTAGAAGAAGAAATAAAGAAAGGAAATATCGCCTATATAAAATACGACAAGCTCATTGTAAAGAAGCCGAAAGAAAATAGAGAGAAGAGGAAAAGAGAAACTTCCGACTCACCAAAGGCACCATTGGAAAAGAAAACCAACAAGAAAGCAATATTGAACAATCCATCATCCACACCACCCAAAACACATACCAGAGATATCTTAAGACCCAACATACTAAACTATGTAGAAGGAGCAAGCTCTGATCCACAAATAAATCTTTCAAAAAACTGAATATGCCCCAGGACCACCGGAACCATCATACACCAACAATGAATTATTTACACAAACTATCAAAAAAATATCTTCCACCACGGCTGGTCCCCGCGGAAGACTTAGACCATCACCCTCTAACAAGAACAAAAAACAAAAGGAATGAGAACAAATTATACATAGCAACCCTAAATACCAGAACTTTACGAACACCAGAATCTTTATCGGAACTCGAAGAAGCATTGAAGGACCTAAAATGGGACATTTTGGGAATCAGTGAAATGAGAAGAACAGGAGAATGTATTGAAGAGCACCAGGACTTCGTGTTATTTAACAAAGGAGACACCGAAGGACAAGGAGGGGTCGGATTCATAGTTAAAAAGCACCTAAAAGAATACATAATAGAATTCATTGGAATTAATGACCGAACTGCTATACTCAACATCAAATTACCTAGCTTCAAAAAAACATGGACAATTATCCAAGCCTATGCTCCCACGGAACAAGCAAAAGAACTTGAACATGAATCTTTTTACAATGAACTATCCCAAGCTATTATAAGTAATTACTCAAAAAACATAATTGTACTAATGGGAGATTTTAACGCTCAAGTGGGAATAAAACAATGTAAGGAAGAATATGTGTTAGGAAACTTTGGCTACGGCAAAAGAAGCAAAAATGGACAAAGGCTGGTTGAATTCTTATTAGAACACAATCTAACCCTCCTAAATAGCATTTTTAAGAAAAACATAAACAACAAGTGGACTTGGATCTCTCCAGGCGGGAATCATAGAAACGAAATAGACTATATTATAAGCAGCCACCCAAATCTATTTACGGACACAGCAGTTATATCAAAATTAAACTTTAATACCGACCACCGCATGGTAAGGGCGTCACTCAAGACTATACCACCCAAACAATCCAGAAAGTTTGCTATACATGACACACTCCCGACATACAGCACAGAACCCAACAAAAGAATGGAAAATTCCTTGTCATCACTCAACAGAGAACTATTAGAAACAGATGCAATAGATGTAAAAACAAGTTACAACAAATTACAAAACAACATTACATGTCAAAAAGAACAAAAACGACCACAACATAAATATAATTTAAGTAACTCAACACTACAACTTATAAATGATAGAAAGAGTTTACTTGACTGTAAAGTAAGGAAACAGAACATTCAAAAAATAACTGACTTAAGCAAAAAAATCAAAGAAGGTATAAAAAAGGACAGGAAAGTTAAAAGGTTGCAAACGCTAGAAAAACATATAGCAAGGACAGGAGGAACTAGGAAAGCTTTAAAGGAACTCCGAGAATCAAACCAATGGATCCCGAAATTGAAAAACAACCAAAAAAATGTAACAGACCGAAAGAACATAAATAGAATAGCTACAAAATTCTACCGCAATCTATATTCTAACCAAGACCCCAATACACATGTAAGTCAAGAAGCCCTAAATTATAATCTGCTCTTAGTGAACCCAGAACCTGACATATTACCCAGCGAAACTAGGAAAGCCATACTAAGCCAAAAGTTAGACAAAGCACCAGGTCCTGATAAAATCACAAACGAACTACTGAAAGGAACCATAGAAGAACTGGTCCCCATTCTAACTAAAATCTTCAACGGCATCCTGAGATCGGGACAGGTTCCAGAACAATGGGAGACATCCCACATCATTCTCATACATAAGAAAGGAGAAAGAGATGACATAGGGAACTACAGACCGATAAGTCTGATGTCTAACATATATAAAATCTTTTCCAAAATAATTCTGAACCGAATAAGCAACACACTCGATGAAAACCAACCGAAGGAACAAGCTGGCTTTAGAAAAAACTTCTCCACAATTGATCACATTCACACAGTCAAGCAAACTATGGAAAAATACAATGAGCACAACAAACCGCTATATATGGCTTTTATCGATTATTCTAAGGCATTTGACAGCATTAGCCACACAGCCATATGGGAAAGCTTACAGAACCAAGGAATCCCGACAGTGTACATAAATACCATTAAAAACATTTACTCTAACAGTAAGGCAAGAGTACAAATGGAAACCTTGGGTGAAACATTCCAAGTAAAAAGAGGCGTCAGACAGGGCGACCCGATGTCTCCAAAGCTGTTCTCCGCGGTGCTGGAAAACATATTTCGAAAGCTAATATGGGACCAACATGGATTAAATATAGATGGTAAAAAACTAAACCATCTTAGATTCGCTGACGATATTGTTTTATTTGAAGAACAACCAGGGAGCCTAGAAAAAATGATACAAGAACTAAATACAGAGAGCAAAAAAGTGGGCTTATCTATGAATATAAACAAAACGAAGCTATTAACGAATTCAAACAAATATGAAATAAAAATTAACAACCAACCCATTGAATATGTAGATGAATATATCTATTTAGGACAAATCATCTCACATACAGACACAACTACAAAAGAAATTAAAAGACGAATAGCTAACGGATGGAAGAGATATTGGTCACTGAAAGAGATCATGAAATCCACAGATCTGAGTACTGGTATCAAGAGGAAGGTCTTCAATACCTGCATTCTCCCATGTATTACATATGGGTGTGAAACTTGGGCTCTCACAAAACATCACAGAAACATGCTGGAACACTGCCAAAGAGCTATGGAACGAAGTATGATGGGTATTAAGAAACAAGATAGGATACGAAACACTGTCATAAGAAGTAAGACAAAAGTCACAGACATACTCACTAGAATAGATAGTTTGAAGTGGAGATGGACTGGGCACATGATACGGGATAAACAAGAAAAGTGGAGCAACATCATAACTGACTGGTACCCTAGAGATGGGAAAAGGAACAGAGGAAGACAAAGCAAGAGATGGGAAGACGAACTAAAATTAACAGCAGGCTCAAAATGGAGAAGGGTTGCAAGAGACAGAGTACAATGGAAATTGTTAGAGGAGGCCTTTGCCAAGAGGCACACTGAACTCAGAGATATTTTATAACTTAAAGATAAGAGTCAACCACAAAGTCAAAGAAACAGTTCAGGATAAGAGGCTTATTATTATTATTATTATTATGTATACATCCACCTCTTCTTCTAAATCAAATATTTTTATTTTTATTGTTATCAAGCCATCTGTTTTTTTCACACCATTAACCGTTTTCATATATGCTATATTCTCATTGTCCTTTTTTTCTTTTATTTTAATCAGTCTTGAATTTATTAAAGAGATCTGTGAGCCCGAATCATAAATGCCGCTCACTTCTAGTTTATTTTCTAATAAGAGCTTGATTTTGATTAATGGTGTACTTACTCGTTTTTTTTCTCAGTATTTATATCTACTTCAATGATGGAGTTGTTATTTACATTTCTGGGTTTAAAAACTTTTTCAGATTCATTTTTATTTTTCTTGAACCAACATGACTCTTCCGGATGATATCTAATTCCTTTGTTCAAAGATTCACAAGTGTTACATGGCTTCTTCTCATTAGTTTTATTTTTATAAAGGAACGTACAACTCTTTATTGTACTTGAGTTTTTCTTGTACATCATACCTTCATATTTTCTTATCTCATTGAACAAATCAGTAGTGTCATTGAGTTCATCTCTGTTTAACCTATTTAAGATAAACCCAGGTAAACCTGTTGCAATAAGATCTATCATTGTTTTGGAGTCTATCGATTTGTTTATGCCTAGCATTAGCCTTTCTTTTCTAATAGCGTAATCAATTAGTAGTCCTTCTTTATATCTAAATGCGAGAGCATATGTAACTATGTCCCATCCTCGGTTTTTAAAAGTTTCTAAAAATTTGTTTTTCCATTCATTCCATTCAGCCTTTATTGTTAGTTTTATGGCCATCGAGCTATACCAATCCAAACAAGATTTTTCTAAAAATAATCTCAATATATCTATTTTTGTTTCATCTTTTGATATATTAAAGCGCTCACACTCCTTTTCAAAATTCTCAATCCATTGCATTGCATTAGGGTTCTTGCTTGTGAATTTTTCAATAATAAATTTCTCTGAAATATGTTTTAGGTTATGTTGATTTTCTTTCTTTGTAGTAGTTTCTATTAATTTTTCCAAGATATGTTGGAAATTGTCGTTTATGTCTATTGGTTGTTTTGTGCTCATTTCTTCTAAATATTGATCTAAAAATTGCATATTACCTTCCTCATCTCTATATGTTTTCTTAAGATCTTCATCCAATTTTATCCATATTTTTCTACTTTGATATCTTTTTTTTATACTATTTTTTATTTTTGAGAAAGTATTCATTTTGACAATATATGTATGATGAATCACCGGCTTCAGCTCATCAGGTAAAACATAACATTTTCCTTCTTCTGTAGATATTGAGGTTATGGCTAATACATTTGATTTGCCATCATTTGAAGCTATCATCGTAAACTCAAATTGCAGCCGGTCCATCTTCTTTTAGTTAACAAAAATGTCGTTTTATAAGGTATATTATTGAGGATTTTCGAAATAAACCAATAATTGTTTCTCTGAAAACAAAGATTTCTTTTATTCAACACGCTTTCACAGTATTATGTAATAAATTATCGTTTAACCAAAATTACACTTTTATCTCACCTGAAAACAAAGAAACGACATTAAAGTTCACTAATATCGCCTCCTCAATTATATCCCTTTAATTATCTCTCTACAAGTTTTTATAACAATAAAATGCACAAAATTAATCTCAACATCATCTGTCATTGAATGATACGTCACCCCGTATCCACAGCTTAAAAATTAAAAAAATGAAATGTCATTTCCAAGGAGGTCATTTCATTACATATATTGTGTCTTTGCCGTTTAAGGGAGATCCTAAAACTTTAGGTAATTCGCAAACTGCCGCTCAAAGGCGATTAGTCGCACTCGAGCGAAAGTTTGTCGCGCTGCCTGCCTTACGCGAGTCATATGATGAAATAATATTAGATTATTTACAAAAGGGATATTTATCGGAGATACCGTATACTCCATCCGCGTTAGCCGACGGCTACTTCATTCCGCATCACGCTGTAGTGCGTCCTGATAAGACCACTACTAAAACTCGCATTGTGTTAGATGCGAGCGCTAAAACCGATTCAGGTACATCGCTTAACGACTTACTCCATACAGGTCCCAATCTCCAGGCTGACTTATTTACGCTATTGCTAAGATTTCGCCAATTTGAAATTGCGGTTACGGCCGACGTACGGCAAATGTATCTTCGTGTAGGCTTATGTGAAAACGATCGTAAGTTTCAAAAAATCTTATACCGCTTCGGGTTTTTCAGTTTAATTCAGTCGCTTTCGGCCTCCGTTCTAGTCCGTTCCTAGCAATGCGCACAATCCACCAATTAGCTTGCGACGAGATTGCACGCTTCCCCCGCGCAGCAGAGGTCGCCACTAGTGACCTATATATGGATGACCTAACTTCTTCTGTGCCCACTGCCAAGGAAGGTATTCTGCTTGCGCATGAATTAATCTCGCTATTTAAGTCTGGTGGATTTGACCTTGTAAAATGGGCAAGCAACTCGCCCGAGCTACTTGCTTGCTTGCCTGAATCGCACCGAGCCTCTATCGAGTTTAATGATAATGGTGACTCGCTCAAGGTTCTGGGCTTGAAATGGCTACCTGTAATTGACGCATTCACTTTTACTGTTACTGCTACGCCTGCTAAGAGCACCAAGCGTGCTATTCTTTCTACTATTGCTCGCCTATTTGATGTATTGGGCATACTATAACAGGAGCGACTAATCGCTCCTGTTATTGTATTCGCCAAACTTTTAATGCAAGAGTTGTGGCTCGCTAAGATTGACTGGGATGAAGTACCGCCTCAGTCTATTGTAGACCGCTTTATTGAATTCAAAACTGAATTACCGCTTTTATCTAAATTGCGAATACCGCGCCATTTAGGCATATCCGCTGGATGCACTGTGCATCTGCTCGGCTTTGGAGACGCAAGCCTCAAGGCTTATGGTTGCGTGATCTACTTGCACGTAACCTATCCTAATGGGAACACCGGTGTACATCTGGTATGTTCCAAATCCAAGGTCGCTCCACTTAAGACTGTAACACTAGCACGGCTTGAGTTGTGTGCAGCTTAGGGAATGCAAAAACCGCCAAAATTACAAACCGGTTTTTTTTTTTCGGTTTTTCTAAAAAAAAAACCGGTTAACCGGGTAACCGGTTTTTAAATTAGTTTTTTTTTAAATTTATTATTAAGTCAAAATTTTAATTTATTTTGCTTGTAGAATTCTAAATAAATATTTTTAAACTTATCTTGGAACTTATCTATTAAAAAATATAAGGTGACAGGTAATTAGTGTACGATACTTAAACACGTGATTGTGCTCATGATAACCAACAACTTTTACTAAAGGAACAAACCTGAAATCGCGAAAAAAAATCAGCTGTTCAGTACATTTATGTTTGTCTGAAGAGCTGATATTTTTTTCGCGATTTCGGCTCTGCTCCCATAATAAAAATTGTTTGTTATTATGAACACAATCACGTGTTTAAGTATCGTACACTAATTGCCAGTCACCCTATATATTGTATACCTAATATGAATCCTGTTAAAAATAAAAAAATCTCATCTTCATAAAAACGAATGTCTAAGAATGATATCATATATAGAGAATCTAAGCTAGAAGTTAATATATACTTCTTATATAATTCTGATTTACTCAGATAGCCAGGCAGCTCTTAACGCCCTGAACTCGAATACTTTAAATTCGAAACTGGTAAAACACTGCGTTAACAAACTGAATGACCTGGGCCAAAGGAATAAAGTTATTCTGAGATGGGTACCAGGACATTCTGGAATCAATGGCAACGAAAAAGCCGATGAACTTGCAAGGACTGGGGCTCAAGGTCATCAGATAGGACCAGACCCCTTCTGTGGTATCTCAAAGAACCAGGCCATGCAGACCCTTAAGGGCAACCTATTGGGCGATTCAAAAAAGCACTGGTTGGTACAACCAGGACTGCTACACGCCAAATCTACTACTCACAAAAACGAACTGCCGAGCTTCTTGAGCTTAGCAGAACGAACATTATTTTGTGCGATAGCCCGCGCCTTAACCGGCCACTGCAAACTAAACAGGCACCAATTTCACATGGAACTGAGTATTTATTTATTTATTTAACACTTTATGCACATGGGTACAGAGGCGGACTTAATGCCTTAGGCATTCTCTTCCAGAATGCCTAAGGCACACTGATGATTGATAGACACTGTAATCAGGAGAGGGAGAGGCCTAAGCACCTTTTGTGTGAATGCCGGACCCTTATCCAAAAACGCAGTGTCCATCTAGGCCAACACATTATTCGCCCGGAGGAGATTAAAACTCTAAAAGCTAGGATTATTCTAAATTTCTTGGAAGCCTCCGGGCTAAAAGAGTTACTCTAACAAGGTGGCGAGTCATAACAGATCATTTAGGTCGCATTGACTACATCCCCACACTACGGGTGATGCATAGCCCCTTATCTTCTAAATAATAATAATATATACTTCTACTCAAAATATCCACCACTAGCTTTTGCCCGCGGCTTCGCTCGCGTTCATAAAATATAGCCTATGTCACTCAGGAACAAAGCAGGTTTCTATCGGTGAAAAAATTTTACCAATCGGGCCTGTACTTCCAGAGGTTACCTCCTACAAACAAAAAAACATAAAAACAAAAAAAAAAGCTTTACCTCTTTATTATACGAGTATTAGTATTAGTTTAGATTAGCCCTATCACAGACTTTTAAGCGTTCAGGCCACGCGTCATCTGTTTACGCGCGGTGATCATTGGAAAGTTGTTCACTGCTGATCGTAATTTTTTTTTAAGGATTTTGAATTATTGTTACATGCAGCCTATGCTCTCCAATATACTGTAGATCTCAATTTGTAGTTCACGGGTTGAGGTTTGGGCTAGCCAAAGGTCAATCATCAGCCTTAATGAAGCCCGAAACACTCGCTGCAAGACAAATCTGGGTAGTGCGTGCCTTGTGACCGGAAGTTGAGTCTTGCTGAAAAACCCCAGTATGTTATCAAAAAGAGAGAGGCTTTAAGAGGCTTTGCTATGGCGTTTAGGATAGTATCTTGATACTCTTTTCCTGAAATTAAAGTAGCCCATTTTCACGAAAATGAACCTGGTCATTCCGTGATACCCTCACCAAACCATTACTGATGCTGGATGATGATCATTTAGGACTCTGAAAACCTGTTGAAAGTGTTTTTTGGAGTTAGAAGCTTACATCCGAAAATTTTGCTTGTTACATATTCCTTGATTGTGAAAATTTTCTCATTGGTAGCAAGAATATCCCTGAGTTTTTCATCAGTGTAACGAACAAGCAAAGATTTTGATCTTTTCACTCTCTCTTCTATAAAAGCGACTCGTTTAAGCTGATGATGTTATGATGAGTAACAACGGTGGGTATTCTATCCGCGAATAAGAATTTTGATGTCCTTACGAGATTTTAATTCTGGCCCTGAGTGCATTCACTGCCTGTTCTCACAACACGCAGCTGGCCTGGATTTTTAATGATCGTAAATAGAAGAACTGTACAATTGGTGTAGCTATCACTATGGTACATAAATATTTATAAACAAACCTACGACTGTTATCAAGCCTCAACAGCGTTTTAAAACAATGTTTGCTAAAAAAATAGTGTCATTTGAGAGTAATAAAAAAAACTCGAAAAAACCGGTTACTTGAAAAAAAAAACCGGTTTTTTTAATCATTAAAAATATGCCGAAAAACCTGTTTTTCGGTTTTCGGGTTAACCGGTTTGCATTCCCTAGTACAGCTCTTCTCCTTTCTGAACTTATTAAGCAAGTTTACAACACCTTTAATAATCGCTATCCTATAAAGGAAATCTTCGCTTTCTCGGATTCCACTATCGCACTGTCGTGGATTCATTCTTCGCCGCACCGTTGGCAAATCTTTGTCGCTAACCGTGTGAGTAAAATTTAGGACAATGTGTCTCCTGACCGCTTTTTTCATATAAACGGGACTGACAATCCCAGTGACTGCGTCTCGCGGGGTCTTCTACCCTCACAATTAATTGTTTACCCCTTGTGGTGGAATGGCCCTACTTGGGCACGTGGCACTGTATCTCAGTGGCCTATCGCTCCCTTTGAGGCTTCTAATATTGAAGACCTACCTGAAAATAAATCTTCAGTTACTCTTACCGCTTTATCTGATGTAAATATTACATCACATCCGCTTCTTGAGCTCGCACTCCGAATTTCATCGTGGAAGAAGCTGTTGCGAGTGGTTGTGCGTGTCTTGCGCTTTATAAAAAGGTTGCCTGACCTACCGCTTGAAGCTTCGCATTTTGACGCTGCAGAACTCGCTATTTTACGTGCGCTGCAGCTTCAATATTTTACTGAAGATATAAAAAACATATCTAAATGTAATTTACCTTCGCCTTCTTTACGGAAATTGGATCCATTCCTTGATAGCAATGGTTTGCTTCGCGTTGGCGGTCGACTAACGAACGCTAACATTCCTTTCGAAAATAGGCATCCTATTTTGCTTCCGCGTCGTCATCATATAATTGATCTCATAATCGATGATTGTCATCGTTCTAATTGTCACACAGGTTCGCACCTTCTTATGTCCTTGTTGCGACAACGTTACTGGATAATTTCCGCCCGAAACGTAATTCGACAACGCATTCGTAAGTGGAACTATTGTTTTAAGGTTGCTCCTAAGCACCCGTCGCCAATGATGGCAAGCCTTCCGCCTGCTCGTGTGCAAGAAGCAAAGGCATTCACCCACACCGGTGTCGATTATGCCGGGCCTATAAACATAACTATGACACGACGACGTGTTGTCCGCAGTCAAAAAGCTTACATTTGTCTCTTCGTGTGCTTGACTACTAAGGCAGTTCATATGGAGATAGCATCTGACCTTAGTACTGAAACTTTCTTAAATGCCTTCAGTCGGTTTCTTTCACGGCGAGGCCCCGTAGCCTGTATGTACTCGGACAACGGGACTAATTTCATCGGAGCGAAACGTCAGTTAGACGAAATTTATAATTTCCTATCTTCACGCGAAACGGTGTCAGCCTTCAAGGCAGAGTTCGACAAGCGACGAATTTCTTGGCGAACCATCCCAGCTCGCGCCCCTCATATGGGTGGACTGTGGGAAGCTAATATTAAAAGTGTTAAAACTCATCTTTACCGTACGATAGGTCAACAGTTACTCTTACGAAGAACTGCTGACTGTGCTAACCCAGATCGAGTGCCTATTGAACTCTCGCCCTTTGTGTTTGTTAGCTGATCAACCACACGAGATTCTAACTCCTGCTCATTTTTTAATGACTACGCCTTTACAGTCTTTGCCGTCGATTCCTTCTGATTCGACGTTCACGCTTTCTGCTCGCAAAACGCTTTTGGACAGCTTAATCCAATCGTATTGGAAAAAGTGGCATGTAGACTATCTACATACCTTACAATTAAAACAGAAGTGGAACACGCCTGATGTTCCCCTGTGTCCTGGTACATTAGTACTTATCCATCAGGACGACACGCCACCGCTTCGTTGGCCTACGGGCATTGTTGAACAGGTATTTCCGGGAAGCGATGGTATCGCACGTATCGCTTTAGTACGGACTGCGACTGGGACTTGTAAAAGACCAGTTGTAAAATTATGTCCTCTACCTTCGCAATAATATAACTCCGTAGCAATTACGCTATGTATATATATATATTATATATTCCTATATTTGTATCTATTATATCAATATCCTCTCGCTTGCATTTTGTTTAAATACTTCCCTTTACAATTATTTATCCCGATATTCCTTCCTTTCGAAAATCCCTAGTATTTTCAACCCCGGGAGGAATGCTGACGCCATTGTTCTTACGTGTCGGCGCTCGGTGGGATCGCAAGCCGAATATCGTTGTCTCGCTTCAACCTGGCAATTCAATTCGGCTGTCTCGCTCTCGCTTCTTTTGGCAAGTAAGCGACGCAACGCCAGTACTATATTGAGTGTGACCGAGCGCGAGCGCAGACGCTAACGAACCACCAAGCGATCGCTTTTCTATTCTAAGTATCGCCGCGAAACCTCTCCTCTAGCATTGAGCTGAGTCGAGAGCCCTCATCCGCATACCGACACCCATCAAGCCACCGACATCCTAGCATCTAGCCTCAAGAAAGTCCGGACCAACCAGACCACGCGGTTCAACGGTTGAAGGTGAGTGATCTTGTTGAGTTGCTGATTCGTTTGGGCAAGGGTGTCATTCCAACCTTCCGAGGGTTATTATATATTATCGGCCAAATAGGGAAAACCGCCACACCAGGCAGTAACAAAAATGATTTCGAACCAAAAAATACTCCTATCAATTCAATATCAATAAAAGAAACTTTACAACAAACTCTCAGAAATAGCACTTCTTCTCCTAGTAATGGAACTTAATATAATGCAGTGGAATGCTCAGAGCTTAAATAGTAATAAGTTACAGTTTTCACAATTTCTCCATAAATAATCACAATATCCATATAGCAATAATTTCAGAAACCTGGTTAACTCCTTACTACCAAAACATTCAACATTAGAGGATATCAAATCGTTAGGAATGATAGAGGAAATAAACATAATGGCGTAGCTATTCTAATTAAAAATAACATACTATTTACGAAAATAGACACATATAGTGATAGTTCGTTACAAAATATTTGTGTAAGAATTACTGTAAATAAAAAAACAAATTAGCATAGTAAGTTTTTATAGTCCACCAAATTGCAATCCATCTTTTGACAAATATAAATTTGAATCTTTGCTAGAGTCTATTCCTGAACCCATGATATTCGCCGGAGATTTTAATGCTCACCACACGTCATGGGGATGTAATTCAGTTAATTCAAGAGGTAGAGATATTTTAGAGATTATTGACGGAAAAAAATTGGTTTTGTTGAATAGCGGTGAAGCTACAACAGTAGGTTCGTTGACGTGGCGCCCAAATGCCTTAGATTTGTCAATAGTTTCTTCCTCTTTGGCTCTTTCTTGCGACTGGTCTTTTTTTTTATGGTGGGATAAAATCATCCAATGACATCCCCCGCTCTTGGGCGGAGCGGGAGATAGTGTCAGACTCTTACTGACTAAAAAACCCACCCCGTTCCTTCTAGCCTTCATACCGGGGCTCGAGCGCCCTTTAGGATAACCCTGGCCCCAGTAGACTTCGACCCGGCTGGGTCCCTGCTGTTGCTGACAACTCCTTAAGGCGCGCGGGAACAGTGCGCGCCGTCGACGACTTGGGCTTGGTCCGGACAGTTACCGGACGGCCGGACAGCGAGCTACCCATTGCTCACTGCCCGCAAGCCCGCGCCTACGGTGGCCGGAAATCGGGATCAGAATCCCGGCGGCGGCGGCGGCGACGAGAACGCCGTTGCCTGATGCGTTCGGCCTCCTCGTTTGCGAGCATTACTGCTTCGCAGAAGTCGGCGACCGCCTGCCACTCCTCCTCGCTCCGGACCATGGCCTCAACCAAGGCCCGGAGCGAGAGGTCTCCGCCGCCGATCGCCCCCACGAGGGCACGGCGATTTTCCACCCAAGCAGGGCACACCTCGACTGTGTGCTCCACCGTGTCCTCCGGGCATTCCGCACAGTGGCGACACCCGGGCGTCACTTCCGCACAAATCCGGTGTAGGAACCTCCCGAACGAACCATGTCCGGTGAGGACCTGCGTCATACGGAAGGTAAGGACGCCGTGAGGTCTTTCCAGCCACGCCTCAAAGAGGGGACTTACCGCCATGATTGTGGCGTGCCCAGCACTGGGTTGCGATAGTCGTTGACGCCATTTCACCATGAGATCCCGCCGGAGCTCTGTCCGCCATGCCGTGACCTGTCGCGGCAGCGGACTTTCACCCCGGCGTTGCATCTTCACGCGCATATCGTGCATGTGTGCAAGGACTGCAGTTGCCTCCAGATCCCACGGTGGTAGGCCAGCCAGAAGGCTCGCCGCTTCGCAGGTGACCGTGCAGTATCCCCGCACCATCCTTATTGCCATGACCCTCTGGCAGGCGTTCAGCATGGCCGCCGGTTGCGTTTTCAGCGACGGCGCCCACACCGGCGTCCCTTAGAGGGCCATGGACCGAACGATTCCCGCGTAGAGCCTCCGGCAGGAGGCATCTGGACCCCCAAGTTGCGACTGGTCTGTACATGATGATCCGCTTGGTAGTTATCATCTTCCTTCAATCATAAAGTTTTTTTTAAATAACGTTGTAGATAACAGATCTGGAAACGACTATGGAAACATTCATTTGCCCATCTACCTAAAATGGTAGATTGGAAAATGTATGCACAAAATGTAGATTTGCTTCTGTCTAATTTTCGGGTACAAAATAGTTTTCCATTGGAAACCAACAGTAAATTCTCTGAAATCTTGCATCATGCAATTGATAAGTCACTTCCATCTCGTAAGTCGTCAACCTCTTCTCTAACTAATTCTAATACTCATAGAAAGCTGTCAAAAAATTCTCCTCTCCCTTGGTGGAATAAAATTTGTTCCGAAGACGTAGAAAAATCGCAATCTGCATATCTTAATTTTAAGAACAATCCGTCAGATGAATCATATAGAGAGTTTAAGAGATTGCAAGTGTGACTGACTGTCACTTACTCCAAATTAATAACAAAATATTATATTTGACGGATGGTCGGCTCCATCGTTGTTTTTAAAAAGGGCGACGTCAGCATTGCTGACGTCACGTTCTTGGTTATTTTCCATCTTCAAATGAAATCACTTGGTACACTTTTAAATAACTTTTATTCAGTGACGTAACAATCAGTATACGTACAACAGTATAACAGTAACAGTACAGTATGACTCACAGAGATGTGTTCCGTCCAACGGCTCGTGCGCGACTGAGCCGCTCTATCGTGGCCTTCGCTGCGTCCCCGGCTGGGGGCGCGGCAAGCGGTGTCAGGGCTTCGCCCTCTGACCGCAGAGTCCGTCCGAAGCCTGCCACAACAGGCTTGTCGCTAGGTTGCCTAGTGTCGACATGGAAATGTAGAGCGGGGCTCTATGTGTGTTTTGCTTGTGTGTGTGTACTGTAGGCGCGTCGCGACGCTGTTGTTCGCAGCGTCGCTTCTTCACGACATACTGGCGGTCAGTCACCGCCAGGTGAGACCCCTAGGGGAAGCCCGGCGGGGGACAACCAGCGACAGTATGCCGGCTTGTTACGAACCTACAGTAGGAAGTGTGACCCACGTCTAACCCGCTTCCAGAGCTAGCCGGTTACGGTTCAGACCGCAGGGACGACTTATGTGTGTGTGTGAGTGGCAATGTATTGTGTAACACTACTCAGTGCACGTGCACCGAATAGTTAGCTTGCGCTGCCCATTCGGTGCGTGTGTTCGGTGTGTGTTTAGTGGCGAGTGAGTGGTCGATTCGCGCCGTGCCTATATTAACTTAGCACACGGCGTTCATCGGGTGCGAGTACGAATGTAGAGTCTTATTGTTTGAGTAGGCCGCGTGTAGACTGGTACGGCCTACCCAGGCGTCAGTCCGGGAGGGGTGAAGGTGGGGACTCACTGCCCGCAATCAGATCGCGGGGGAGTCTTCTCGCGTCAGGGGGGCGCGCGTGCAAGGGCGCCAAGTGCTTGACGTGAGGCCAAGCTGAGGCGTCGGCACGCGCGAACATTCCCTTCGCGAGGCGTCGCACGAACTCATCCAGGCTCTCAATCCCGAGGTCGCGTTCGATGATGTCGCTCCTCACATAGCGGGGAGCGTCGACGACTCTTCGCAACGCAAGGTGTTGCTGCGCGCGGAGTCTGTCGCGGCTCGTCTCGCTAGTGAGGGCGAACCAGGCTGGGGCGGCGTACGTCAGTACTGGGCGAATATACGCTTTGTATATGCCCAGCTTGACGCGCGCCGGGAGGCGGGACGAGAGCGCTGGCTTGAGTAGGTTACGAACGACTCTCCCCTGCGTGACGACATTGCGGACATGCGGCCCCATAGTAAGCCGTCGGTCTATGGTCACGCCCAGGTACTTCGCCCGGGGCGTCCACTCGACCTCGGCTCCGCTGAGTTTCAGACGTGGTGGGAGGCGCACTGATCCTGTGACCAGCGCCTGCGTCTTACCCACGTTCACCGACAGTCGCCATTTGGCGAGCCACTCTGGAATTTGGTCTAGCGCGCGCTGCATCTTCGTCGCCGCGTACCTGGCGTTCATAGAGGTGGTGATGTACGCGGCGTCGTCGGCGTACAGCGCGAGCGTGGCGTCCTCTGTCGTCGGTATGTCGTCGGTGTAACGTGAGTAACACGCCGGCGAGACGCAGCTCCCTTGAGGCACGCCCGCTCGGATAGGTCGAGGGGCGGAGAGCGCGCCGTCGACCACCACTCTGAAACACCTGTTAGACAGGAAAGCTTGGACCACTTTCACGACTCTACGGGGCGTGGTAGAGGTGGTTAATTTATAAACTAACCCCTCATGCCACACGCGATCGAAGGCTTTTTCCATGTCGAGGAATACTGCCACCCCGTACTCCTTCCTATTCATTGTTGATGACAGGAGGTGCAGTACCCTCGACAACTGGAGCGTCGTACTGTGCTCCGCCCGAAACCCGAATTGTTCCGGCCGCGGAGTAATGTGCGGGGTGAGGTGTCGCAGCAGGAGACACTCGAACACCTTAGAGATGGTGGGCAGCAGGGTGATGGGCCGATAGCTTTCCGGCTTGAGGGGATTCTTTCCCGCCTTGGGCAGCATTATGACGCGCCCTTCCTTCCAGGATGTGGGGAAGACCCCCGTGCGCAGTATCCCCGTGAACAGGCGCGCCAAGGCCGCGACCGTGCGGTACGGCAGGTGGCGCAGCGCTGTATTGGTGATACCGTCGGCACCGGGGGCCTTGCGAGGCTGCGTGCGTAGGATGGCGCGTCTCACTGCGCCGGGCGAGAAGAAAATCGGGTCCTCGTCGGGGGCTATCGGCGAAGCGAAGTAGTCCCTAAGGTGTTGCTCCACCGCTGCGACGTGGTCGAGTTCGTTGGTCGGGTTCGGGCTGAACTGACGCTCCAGGTGCTCTGCAAAGACCTCCGCTCGGTCCTCAGCTACGTACCTGAGGGCCCCGTCGTCGGTTTGCAGAGGGCGCACCGGAGCTGGGGTATTCGTGAGCTGGCGGCACAGTCTGTGTGTCGCTTGCCAGTCACATGCTGCTCCGTCAATTTGTACCTCCCAACTCTCGGCGGCTAGGGCCTCCAACTCGGCCTTTACCTTTGCCGCGAGACGGTTAAGCTGCGTTTTTAGGGTGGGGCAGCGCAGCTGTTGCCACTGCTTGCGTAGGCGCCTCTTCTGGGCGACCATTGCTTGGACTCTAGGTGGTAGGGGAGGCTGGAGCCCTCTCCCTTGCGGCTGCTGTATACATGTCGCCTCTTCTAAGGCGCATTGCACGCAAGCAGTGACGTCATTCGCCAGTGCGTCGACGTCTGCGGCGGTAACGATGGGCCGAGTTGGCGTGGTGGTCTCAAGCTTTTCAGCGTACTTGGTCCAGTCTATAATTCGACGTGGCGCTGTCGGCTTCTGTCGGGTCGGCATCCCCGATAGGACGACGAGTACAGGATGGTGATCTGATTGTAGCTCGTCGTCAATGACCTGTTGTGTGATCTGGCAGTGTACCCCTGTATGGACCACAATGTCCAACACGTCGGGCATGTGCAGCCGGTTTTCCGGGTAGTGGGTTGGCGTCTCAGGGCCGGACACTGTGTATCCATAGGTCTCCGAGTCGTCGAAGAGCCGTCTCCCCTCGTTATTTCCCTGCAGAGCGTTCCATGCCGGGTGCTTGCAGTTCATGTCGCCGGCGAGGATAGCTGGCGAGTCGGCGTCAAATAGTGTGGCCCTCAGCTCGTTAAGGTCTAGTCGAACTGAGGGCGGCTTGTAGCAGGCATAAATTCTGAGGTCCTCGCCGGCTACGTGCAGTTGCACGCCCAGCACGTAGAGCGTGTTGTGCGACGACGAGGGGATTTCCTGGTGGACGACTCTCCTTTTCACTAGTACCGCCAGACCACGGTATCTTGTGTTAAGTGCCGACCTTTCATCCTTCCTATAAACGAGGAAACCCGGGAACTCGGCCCTATCTTCGGGTCCCAGGTGCGTCTCGTTTATAAGCGCCACGTCGATGTTTTGTTCCCTCAGGAGATGGCGGAGTGGGGTGATTTTGTCCCTAAGGCCGCGGGCGTTCCAGTGCAACACCCTCAACGACCTATCCATGACACAGGGTGAGTAGTCTGGCCAGGCCGTCGAGGATGACCTGCTCCGGGCTCTGCCCCTGGCTGATGGCCTTAATTAGGTCCATCAGCAATTGGATGGCGCAGGTCGTGAACTCAGGTTTGGTGGCCCCCCTGGGGGCAGTGGTGGTGGTGGTGGTGGTGGTGGGGGCAGTTGTGGGGGGGCGCTTGGTCGCCTTAGTGCTGGCGCCAGCTGTTGCCCCCTTCTTGCCCTTCACGGCCTGCGTTTCCCTCTGGGGGGGGGCAGGGTTAGGGACAATCACTTGTTGTGTAGTGGGGGGATTGGGTTGGCCTCCCTTTCCCCCACGGTTCCGCTTCCTCCGCCGGGAGGAGGTGGCCTCTCCGCGTACGGTGGGCCCGTTTGCTGCCGCCATCAATGAAGCGCCCTGGTCCCTTTCGTGGGCCTGGACCTCCGTCTGCGGTTGTGGTCTTGCTGGGCGTGTCGAGGACGATGTGATGGCGACAGTCCCCGCGCGCCTATTCTGTATCTCCCTTTGGAAGATTGGGCACCTGACGTGGCACGCCGGATGCGGGCCACCGCAGTTTGCGCAGGTGGCCGGCTCCTCTCGCGGACGTGGGCAGTCTCTCGCGGTGTGCCCCTCTCCGCATTTGACACAGGCGAGCGGGCGGTGGCACTGGTGTGAAGAGTGCCTAAACTTTTGACACCGGTGACACTGGGCGGGCCCACGCTTTCCACGCCATGCTTCGATCTTAACTCCCCTCATAAACATAAACACTGTGGTGTCATAGATACGGCGCACATCCTCTGTGCGCCGTAGCACGGCGTGGAACACGCAGCCGGGTTTTCCCTGGCGCCCCCGGATATGGCGCACGTACTCCGGCTCGTAGCCAAGGGTGCGGAGCTCCTCCTCAATCTCCTGAGGGTCAGTGTCCGCTGGTAGCCCCCTGATCGCTACTTTGAAATGTTTCTCCGCTGGTAGGGAGTAGGCGAACCAACTCACTCCACTCTCCTTCTCCAGCGCTGTTAGGTAGCGCTGGACCAGCCGATACTCCTCCTCAGATTCCGGCGTAAAGCGCACGCCGGTGCCATAAGGGCGGGCGTTAGGCGGCCGGCCCAGCTTGGCGGCTATTTCCCTGAAGTGGGACGCCCAGTTTGGGAGCTTCTCCACTACCAGCGGAGGAAAACGCAGCTTTTTAGCTTTATTAATTTTGTTCCCCTTTGCCGAGTTCGAATCGGGCGGGGCGGGGGCGGCGGTGACACTGTTTGCACTTATTAATGTGGGTTGGCCACTTACCTCACTGTGCGTTTCCTCCGTGTTCTGAAGGGGCGAGCGCGAACCGCAGTATCGCTTTGCTCCTTCAGTAGCCTCGTCCGAGCTCCTCCTGCGTCGTATGGGCCTGGTCACCATCTCCAAGTCATCCATCGACGGGGTTGGGGACAGGGGAGTGTCCATCCGTGTAACGTCGCGCACTTCACTCTCACTACACGAAGCCAGCGAAATACTCGAGCCCGCGCGCGACGACGTGGCTGAGAGCATCGCTGGCGAGTCGTAGCCGGACGTACGCGGCGGTGCAGGCGCTAAGAAGAACGGTGGGGTCATTGGTAGCTCGCTGACTTGCGTGTTCCTCAACCTTGGGTCCCTGGACACGGACGCGGCACTTAGGTCCGGTCTGCCCATGGGCGACGAGCGCACCTCGTTATATAAGTTCGTATTTACGCCACTGGATGCACGCGGGGCTCCGCTGTGGTCTCGCTGCGACCCGTCCAAGTATTGAACGAGGGGAAGCGGGGCGGGCGCTGGGTGCGCGCGGCGGTCGCACGGAACAACTGTCTGGCCAGCGCGGGGCGGCGGTGCGGGCGCGGGGGTAGCGGGTAGGTGCGCGGCGGGTGCGGGGGGTCGCTGCGTTGTAGACGGCGCCGGCTGTCGCGCCGTAGTCCTACTATGGCTCGTTTTATGTGTTCCGCTCTTGGGTGGAGCGGGAGGAGCCGATCCTTGTGGGCGAGCGGGGGCACGGGGGTCCCTTTGGGGGCCAACTCTACCCGCCAACGGTTGACGGGAGTTAGGAACGACACTCGCGGCGGCACTGTGTTGCACTGACGCGCGGTGCGCGGCGGGCACAGACGCGGTAGCCGGGTCGGCGATCGGCGCCACACTGACGCGCGCGGACCGAGAGTGTTGCGTGGAACTTTCCGTAGCCGTTGGCGCGGGGCGGGGGGTGCTGGAGGGGGCCGCGACGCTTGCGTATGAATACGCTTGCCGGGCCTGAGTAGGCGATTTCTGTCCTTGTGAAAGCTGCTGGCGGAGATGGTGGTGACTATCAGACGCTCCGTGCTGGTTGGGGCTTAATGGACTTTGACCCTGCGTCGGTTTGGCGAAAGTTGTCGAACTACCCCCTTTTTGGTCCGACTTCTTCTTGCCCTTTGTCTTCTTATGAAGGTCCGGCATTGAGGCCGCTCGGTCCATTACCGGGAACCCATCCTCGTCGTCGTCAGCAGCGTCTCCACACTCCTGGGAGATGTAGGCGCCGCCAGTCTTCGACATGTCACTTGCACTCGTTATTTACACGGGAGTAGCACTCGATATATAAACTTTAAAGTATTTAAACACACTTATTTGGCGTAGCCGCCGCAACCACTTCGGTGGGGCCACCGAGGCGAGCACAGGGCAGGCCTTCCCTTTGTGTTATCGCCGGGACAAACCGAAGTTCGTTCCGTCGACACCACAAACGGTTGGCCTGATTTGAATGGTGGTTCGTGCGGGCACTTACGGGTACTTCGATACTCGATTTTTCAAATTTTTCGCGTACACAAGTTTCGTCCGTACAGCGTTATGGGCTACGAGCCGATCAATCAAAAAAAGCCGCTCTAAGGCCGGCGCCTATATTTATACAGACCGACCACGTGCTCGACGCACATGTTCGAGTTTTTAGGTTATGATTTAAACTTTATAAATAAATAATTATTTTGACAATCTTTTAGAATAGTTAAAAAGATAATTAATTGAACCATGCAAATATAAAAATAACAATAAAAAATAAATAACAATGACGTAGTTTAAGTTTTTAAACAATGACTTCGTAATCATAATCTTAAACTAATTATTCGTTGATGTAGTCCAGTTACATCACACTGACGAGGTGCTTCAATTAACGTATTTGCGCCGAAACGGCCATTCTGACAGGCGGTGCGTGCTCTGCATCGGCCTGTGTTTTAAAGTTGTACTTGTCTGAAACAATGAGATTTATTTTTGTTCTTTGAGTTTGGTATCTGTAAGCAGCTATGCTACTGATGGAGATACTTTGTAAATAACCAAACATTTAACTTATGTATTGACTTTTGTTTGTTTTATTATGTGTTTCGACCCTCCATCACGTCTACACACATTTTATTTCTCGGAGATTGTCTCGTTGAAACTGGAAGATGATTATGTTGCTGTGCTCTGGGCGGTCCTGTTCGCCGTGGTACACAGAGGCTCTATTGGGAATATGAACAAGGTCGATGCTGTGTTATACACAGAGGTTCTAAATGGTAAAGGATAAGGAAGAATTATTTCTCTATAAAAGTACTTTACTACTTACGGTTTATTGTGGGTGTGTGATATCCACATTTGAGTTTTGTGTTTGTTGCTCTAGTACCTCAGTTCGGGAGGTGGATGGCGTTGGTTGTATTGCCCCAGCTGGCATTGTAGGTTGTTCATCATCAACCGCCGATACGGTTGCCTGATCGCCTGGTTTTGGAGCACGCCGAAGCTGATCATGCGCCACCTTTCGTGGTCGTCCTCTACCAACGACTCTTTTTACTAGGTAGCGGTCGTTATCTAGTACTCGGCAGATCTCATAAGGTTCGCTGAACTTGAGATCTAATGAAGTTTGATTACGTGGATTGTTTTTTATAAGCACGTAGTCTCCTCTTTGGAAAGGATGAATCTTAGCCTTCCGCTGATTAAAGCGGTGTCTGTCCTGTTCCGCAGATAAGGTCATTTTTTGTTGTGCATGTTGAGTCAGTGCTTCTATGTCCACAGTTTGTTCATCGATGTTCACAAGGCTTAAGAGTTCTGGTGGCACGCAATGTTTTCGCCGGGTGATGAGAGTGAGTGGAGCAATTCCGGTAACACGGTGAGGAGTACAGTTTAAAGCTAACTGTAGTTCCTCGAGTACATTGTGCCATTGCTCTGTTTCGTAATTTTTTATCATAATTAATGCATTCTTTAGTGTTGCCACTATTCGTTCAGCTTGTCCATTCGCTCGGCTGACTCCTGGTGCTATGGCATGGATGTTGATTCCAACTTGGTCAGAATAGTTTTTGAACTCGCCTAGGAATTCTCTTCCTCCATCAACAATTATTTGTACAGGTGTGCCAAATAAATGCACATGTCGTTTTAAGGCACCCAGTGTACTGTACTGATTTTTATTGGTAGCATAGTGGAAGAGTACGTACTTTGTGAAGGCATCAATTGTAATGATGACATATTGTTGATCGTTTGGAGTTCCCAACTTCCCCGTTATATCCATGTGTATAACTTGAAAAGCAGCGTTTGGCTTTTGGATTGGATGCAGTTGGGCTTGTACAGCACCTGATGTCCCTTTAGATGTCCTGCATATCACACAATTATCTACAAAATTGCGAACAGTGGTGCTCATTTTGTCGAACCAATAGGTTTCCTTGATTTTCTGCAATGTCTTTTCCCAACCAGGGTGTTTCAGTGCTGTATGGTAAGAGTTTATTATACTCCACTGGAACGATTTGGGTACAACCGAACAAGCTTGTTCTCCAAAAACTTGATCTTGTATAATTTTCTTCAAGACATCATCTTCTAATATGTAACCGTCCACTGGGTTATTGTCTCGTAGAGTATCCATTAAGGGCCTTAATGTTTGATCTCGGCGTTGTTCGATTTTCAACCAGTCCAGATCTCTTGTCATGATATTGACTGCAAGTTCAGTTGGATTTCTGCTGAAGAAATCAGCGTGTTGTAGGCGTTCACCTTTACGGTATTCTACTTCAAAATCGTAATTCTGTAGAAATGCCCACCAACGATGAATTCTTGGGAGTAGATCCTTTTTGTGTTTAGATGCCTTCAAAGCATTACAGTCAGTAATAACAATAAATTTGCGGCCATAGAGATATTGGCGAAAATGCTTGATAGCGCGCACCACTGCCAGTGTCTCCAATTCGTACGAGTGGTATCGGCTTTCTGCATCCGTAGTCCTCATACTTATAAAGGCGACTGCATGTTGACGTCCTTCAATTATCTGTACAAGTACCGCACCAAATCCCAGACTACTTGCATCAGTATATAACTGTATTGGTGCTTCTTGAAATATTGTTAATACAGGAGCTGACGTCAAAATCTGTATAACGTCGCTCCGAGCTTTCTCATGTCTATCATTCCATTCCCACTTTGCACCTTGTTTGGTTATCTCGTATAATGGTACCATGATTCGTGAGAAGTTTGGAATGAATCTTTTGAAATACCCCGCTAGGCCATTAAACTGCCTCACCTGTTTAGCTGTTTTGGGTACTGGTGCTTTAACTAGAGCTTCCACTTTCTTTGGGCTTGGACGTACCTGTCCATTCGAGATTACATTGCCCAAATATTCTATTGAACGTTTAAAAAAACTGCATTTGTCAGAGTTGATTGAAAATCCAGCTTCCTGTAAGGCCATGAGGATGCGCTCAATCTTCGACATTCCTTCAGTGAACTCCACGCATTTACTTAGTACGTCATCCACGTAAACTTGAGCATCGGTACCCAGCAGTGAGAATAGAGCCTTATTAATGCATCTCTGGTAAACTGCGCAGGCATTGCTCAGCCCAAATGGCATGGTCATATATTCGTATAAGCCATCAGGAGTCACGAAAGCAGTTTTCTCAATTGAGGATTCTGAAATCGGGATCTGATGGAAACCAGCAGCCATATCCAAGCTGGTGTAATAGTTGCCATTGGCCAACTGATCAATTTGGTCTGCAATTAGTGGCAGTGGGTAATGATCACGTAATGTGTTAGAGTTTAGTTCTCTAAAATCCACGCACAGACGATCATCGCCATTCTTCTTCTTGACCAAAATTATAGGACTTGAAAATGGTGACTTGCTTTCACGAATAATCTTATGATCCAGAAGCTCCTTAATGATTTCGCGAACTTTCTCCCGTTCAATTAGGCTTAGACGATATGGTCTTCTCTCCACGTACTTATCAGGATTCTTGAGTCGAATTTCTAATTTTCCGGTGTTGACACGTGTTGTTGGAAAGCCACGAATAAACAAATGCTCATATTTGTTTAAAAGTGAGTGCAATTGAGCAATCTCATCAGCGTTAGTGAGATCACAATCCAGTTTGTCAAAGATCGGGTTCTTAGTATTCAATTGGTTGATTGCTTGTTGTCTAATGAGTTTGGTTCCAGTCGATGTGATAATCATACTTAAATTCGTGTTGTTGATTAAATTCATCCCAACCAGTATGTCTGTTGACATTTCGTAGTCTGGCAGTATATAAAATTGTAGCTCAACTCTGATGTCATCAATGATGCATACAGTAGACAACGTTGTCAGGGACAATACCGGAAATCGTCCAATTCCTCTCAAGTAGTTTACCGTTTGAGTCCTTTGTCCCGGTAATGTTTCAGCAATGGTTTCTTTCATGATTGAACATTCTGCTCCACTGTCGAACACAGCTTGTATAGACTGCAAGCCTATTTTTATATTGATCGGTGCTAGCTTGAGTTTTCCAATACAGTTCACGTTTGATGTTAGTGAACGTTCACGCTTAAAGCACACTTCATAAGTGTGGCCCACTTTCTTGCAGAATGTACAGGAAGGCGTGTTGGTTTGCTTCGTATCTTTGTTTGATGGTTCAGCATTCGCATTGGTATCTGAAGTCTTGGGCTTGAATCGACAATCGTTCGAGTTATGGTTGTTTCTTTTGCAGTAACGACAGGACGAAGATGATTGAGTGCCTTCTGAAATTCGTGCACGTTTGTTTGGTATCGTAGAATTTGGACTTGGATGTGGGCGTTTTGTTCGTATCGAGGAGGCAACTGAAATGAGTTCAGGAACTGTAGTTGCTCTTGCATTTAGAAGTTCTATTCTTAGCCGCTCATCATTAACACATCCAATCACGGCTTCTACGGCATCTTCATTGCCAAGCTTATCCTTAGTGAGTCGTTTCCACAGCACCCAAGCGCGCGATAAATATTCTGCTATATCTTTCGACGAGTCATAAACATGTTCACGAAAGCGAAGGACGTCTCGAGAATATCTGTTTTCTGGTTCAAATGTAGTTATGAGTTTATGGCGTAGTTCTTCCCAGGAGGATGTGGTCACCATCCAATCATCCACCCACATTTTGGCTCGTCCTTTCAATAGACCACCCACTTTCATGCGCACATCGAAGTCACTTAGCTTGTACGTCTCGATGGCTTTGTCCAGGTGTTGGCACCACTCTCGTACCCCAACATTTGTATCAGGGTCGAAGGATGGTAAATAGATATCGTTTATCTTGACTCTTGCTTCAGTAGGCTTGCAAAGGCGCTCTGACATCTGCTGCATCATCTGCATCATTTGCATAAGAAATTCTGGAGGTACACCCCCCATGGATGTGTTAGGCATGGGTAAATTCATCAGCGTCTGCCGTTGTGTATTCACCGCTGTTGGTTGTGGCGATGGTTGATTTGCTGATGAAGTAGAAGCTGGGATTTCCTCACATCCCACTTCTGATGACGGATGGTCGGCTCCATCGTTGTTTTTAAAAAGGGCGACGTCAGCATTGCTGACGTCACGTTCTTGGTTATTTTCCATCTTCAAATGAAATCACTTGGTACACTTTTTAATAACTTTTATTCAGTGACGTAACAATCAGTATACGTACAACAGTATAACAGTAACAGTACAGTATGACTCACAGAGATGTGTTCCGTCCAACGGCTCGTGCGCGACTGAGCCGCTCTAAGGCCGGCGCCTATATTTATACAGACCGACCACGTGCTCGACGCACATGTTCGAGTTTTTAGGTTATGATTTAAACTTTATAAATAAATAATTATTTTGACAATCTTTTAGAATAGTTAAAAAGATAATTAATTGAACCATGCAAATATAAAAATAACAATCAAAAATAAATAACAATGACGTAGTTTAAGTTTTTAAACAATGACTTCGTAATCATAATCTTAAACTAATTATTCGTTGATGTAGTCCAGTTACATCACACTGACGAGGTGCTTCAATTAACGTATTTGCGCCGATATATTTTATTTTAAATACCACGGCACTTTAAACACGTGGCGCTGAACGAAGGGGCATAAATTGCCTTTTTAATGTGAAAGGAACAATTACAAAAAATAAATATTTTAGTACAATTGTAAAGAAATTACCAAAAGACCCAACATGTGCGAGCAAGTTGTGAGAACCAAGCGACCCAAACCTTCTTAGAAACTATACAAAAACTAAGCAATAATATATGATTGACAAGCGATACTGAGCTGTAAGGCGACAAGAGAGACTCATGACTCGACAGGATAAGACACTTGGCTTCAGGGCCCGAGAGAGGACACACGTTCAGCTAAGCCATCTGACTCGGTATATCGTAGAGCTATATCTCGTTGTAATTCTTAGGAGTGCCAGTATTGTGATACAGTATTAGATATAGATGGACCTAGTCCAGTTTAGGCTTTTCTAATATTTATAGTACAGATCTATGTATGTGAGTCAGAGTACGAATGGATGGGCGTTGATTGTGATCTAGTGAGTAGTGTGTAAGTACGCGAGTGAATCTCAGCGGCTGTGTTGAAGACTGAATGGGTGAGTGTTGTTTGTTTTATCCTTCCTTATTCGATCCTATGAAAAGGTAACATGAGCTTGCGGTTGGTGTTAGGGACTCGGAGAAGGCCTTCCTTTGGAGTGAGTTGAGATTGACTTTCCATCGAGTGGACTTGACACTTCCCGCCATACTGGCGCAATCATGACTTAAACGCTGCCAATTGAAGGTTGAACCGAATAAACATTCGTTACATGCTAAAGCTAGTTTGAGCTACACTGAGATCACGAACCACCAAACGTTAGCGGCGGCTACCTCCCCCTTTAGAACTGACTGACAGTAGAGTGATTTACATTGCTCTTGTTATATGCACATTTCCAGGGAGCGGGGGTAGGCTTCACCAAGTACCCTAAACTGCATTGATAGTCGTTCTATGGAACGCTAGAGAACGTATCTCGTTAAAACACACCGGTCTTCGGGCCTCTTACTGATACAAAAAATAATATTTAGCGAGACACGTAATTTGGACTCATCTCTGGAAAACCCCGCAGCTAGACGTAGCTCGGAGGCATATGAGTTATGATGTCCTCACCTTTAGGTAGAGTAAGGAAGTGAGAAGTGTCGATTTATTGAAAACCACTTCGGCGTCTAGCAAGGTGACTGTAAATAGTTCTGCGACCGACTGACGATGCGTCACGCTTGTTTAAGTTTTGTATTGTCTTAATAATGCGTGAGTAGTAGATAAGGAGTCAATTGTAAAAGGAAGTGTGTCTTATCCAATATCAGAGGCCTCACAACCCTTTGCCGTAGGATTGGTCAGGACACGCACGAGCGAAACGGATTAAAAGTAATTTCTAAAATAATTTAACTTGCAAATACAAGCGTCACGTGTTATATACCCTTTTGCAGCCCTCTCAGTCTCATAATATTCATAACTCAAAAGAAAAGTAGATTATCCTTCCTTAACCCTTGGATTTCCAACCCTATTTGATTTTGACTATGTTTTTCTCAACTCCCCACCTAATCCCCTAGCTTTCTAAGTCGGGAGAAGGTGACACATTCCTTGGAAATCTATTACTGTCGGTGGAAGCTACCCAAGACTCTGGTTGAAAGCTACAAGCGACGACGAGCGGAGGGGGAGCTCGTTCTCTTCCCCTTAGGGGGAAGCCGACCTTCATACCTTCATGTAGGGAAATTCAGGAAAAATAAAAATTTTATCAGCCTAGGGTCTTATTGGAACAGTCACACAAGCACTCAAAAAGCTTTAAAAAGGGAAAAATGGCAGAGCTGGGTTGAATTATGCAACTCTTTCAACCGTTGGACGCCAATGTCGAGAATCTGGAGATACATGCGCAAATTTAATAAAACATATCCATTTAACAATAGTGATGATAGCTGGGTTCAAGTTTTTTTACAAAAATATACTCTTTTTTATTTATTTTTTATATATTTTTTAATTGAGATAAACTAGTGCTTGACTGCGATCCCACCTGATGGTAAGTAGCGATGCAATCTTTGATGGTGAGGCGCACTAGTTTATTAAGAGCCTATTCACTCTAGCCTTGAAGACACCCAAATTATAATCGGACGGGAAGACCGTAGCAGGCAGACTGTTCCAGTCCTTCGACGTACGTGGTATGAACGACGAGGCGAAACGCTTAGTCCGGACCGTAGAGGTTTCAACAACGTAAGGGTGAATATTCGCCGTACGTCGGGTTGTCCGATGGTAGAATTGCGATGGCGGAATCAAGTCATGCAATTCCTGCGCACACTCTCCAAAATGCATCCTGTAAAACACCGAAAGGCTGGCTACCCTACGCCTATGCTCAAGGCTTTCAAGGTTGGACTTAACCAAATCTGGATCACCAATTAGCCTCTTTGCACGCCTTTCCACTGAGTCCAAAGCTGCTAGGTGTAATTTTGCAGCACCAGCCCATATGTGACTACAGGACTCCACACACTAACGGACCAGTGCTTTGTATAACATTAAAAGCTGTCCCGGTGTGAAGTACCGCCGGACCTTTGCAAGAACGCCTAGTTTCCTAGCAGCTACCTTGGCTTTGGACTCAATGAACCGCCCAAAGTTAAGGTCTGAGGGAATATCAACCCCCAAAAGCTCAAGGCGGTCGGTGTACTCCAGGGATAAATTCCGAAAAGTAGGAACCAAGGTGCACGGGCTCCTTTTGGCAGTGAAAAGACACGCTTGTGTTTTGGCGGCGTTGAATCTCACCAGATTGGCTTCACCCCACTTGGAGACTGCCAGAAGTGAGATATTTGTTCGCTCTACCATAGCCTCTCTTTCGGACCGGATTAGCTCCTTACTAGCCCGAGCACTGGGCAGGTATCCCTCTACAACTGTGCTATCATCTGCATACCCATAGATACCGGGCACCAGCAGATCGTTGATGTGCAACAGGAAGAGAGTTGCAGAGAGAACTGACCCCTGAGGAACTCCGGCATTAATCGTCATGGGCTCTGATGAGCATCCGTCGACAACAACTCGGAGAGACCGTTCGCTCAGGAAGTCTTTTACCCAGTTAATCAGACCAGGGGAAATGCCGTACGCCTGAAGCTTACTCAATAGGCTAGCGTGCCATACCCTGTCGAAGGCCTTCGAGACGTCTAAGGAAACTGCAATCGCCTCCCCATTCTTCTCGAGGGCCTCGCCCCACAAGTGGGTGGCATACACTAGAAGGTCCCAAGTAGATCGATTTCGGCGAAACCCGTACTGTCGGTCACTGAGGAGATCGTTACCTTCCAGGTATGCCATGAGGCGCGAGTTCAATACACGCTCCATAATCTTGCAGAGTATGGAGGTTACCGAAATCGGCCGATAGTTGGCAGGATCGGCACGACTGCCCTTTTTGGGCACGGGTTGCACGTTGGCAAGCTTCCAGAACTTGGGCACTATACCAGTCCTAAATGAGAGGCGATACAAGCGTGTCAATACAGGAGACAACTCGGGCGCACAAGCCTTTAGAACAATCGCTGGTATGCCATCTGGTCCACTGGCTTTATTCACGTCTAGACGACGTAGCTCTCTCAGAACTTCTCTGTTCCTCATGTGAACCTCCTGAATTGAAGAGTTACATTGAGGCAGAGTCGGTGGAGCAGCATTGCTAGTGTCAAGACGAGAATTATGGGCAAAGAGAGATGCAAAAAGTCCTGCTTTCTCTCTTGCCGTATGAGCCAGTGTTCCATCAGGCTTTACCAGCGGAGGCAAAGTGGGCCGACAGAAGTTCGCCTCGACCGACTTGGAAAGGGACCAGAATGCTCTGCTACCGGACGGCTGTGCAGAGAGTTTTCTGCCAATATGGGTTATGCGGTCGAAGCGTGCCTTCCTTAGTGCTTTTTTGTAGGACTTGACAGCATGGTTGAAGGCTCTCTTCTTTGAATTCAGATCCGGAGCTTTGCGGTCACGAGCGTCAACCCAGGCGAGAAACGCCGAATGCTTACGCTGTTCAGCCTGAACGCAGTCGGCGTTGAACCACGGGTGAGCTGAGCCACCGATGCGTACATCGCTATAAGGGATAAAATACTCCATAGCTTGGCGTATCACATCGGTTACAGCATTCGCACAGCTCGACGGATTTTCAGAAGAGAAGCAGACCTGCTGCCAAGGATAAGACGCAAAGAAGTGCCGCATCTCATCCCAATCTGCCGACCTGTATCGCCACATTCGCCGTTCGCCACGTGAGTCGCGGTCAGGCCCCACCTGACCGAGAGAAGGACGATACAGACTTCACCAGACAGTGATCTGAAGTTCCAAGTGGTGGAGAAACTGTTACGACACATCTGTCCGGATCGGTGGTCAGCAGTAGGTCCAGACAATTGGCAGTATGACCAACTACATCAGGCACCCTCGTTGCTTGCTTTACCAACTGGGAGAGGCCCAGCGACACTGCAAAGTTTCGAGTTTCCCCATCTTACTTTTGTACAAATCTATAATCCATAGTCATTTTGAATATGGCTTTTTATGTTTTGCTAATGATACTAGGTTGGTTAAATTTTGGACAAAATTCAGAATAAAGGCTTAAGACTCATCACTGGAGCATTTAAAAGTACTCCTATAAACGTAATGCAAGTTGAGTGTAATCTTCCTCCATTAAGCATAAGATTTTCTTTTTTGAAAGAAAAATTTCTATTAAAACTGTATAGTAAAATCAATAATCACTTGTTCATAAACCTAAAACACTCTCCTCCTACTTCTATCCACCATCTCCTCTATATACTCCAGGGCTTCTCGCAATATGTAAATTTTCTTGAAACTCTACAAATTCATAGATCATCTCTTCTTCCATGTTATCATGGAAACTTCAACAGCAAATTCACTGCATTAAAATTATCATTGAAAAAAATTTACCCTCTAAAGAAGATGTTTATTCTAAAATTTCTGAATTTTATAATTACAGATTTTTATATACTGATGGATCTAAGACTGATTTTGCAGTTTCATTTGCTGTCTTTGATATATTATTGAATTCAGGCATTGGCTATAAATTAAATTCAAGTATGAGTATATTCACAGCAGAAGCAGTAGCTATTCTCTGCGTTTTAAAGCACATCAAACTCAAAAATGAAGGATGTTGTAAATGGGTTATATTTAGTGATAGCATGAGTGTCCTGGAAAATATTAATAATAACAGGTTCAATGCTAACACTAATTATATAATTTATTAGATAAAACAATTTTGACTAGACTTGCTCATTGTAGGTAAAATTGAAGTTATGTTTATGTGGGTTCCATCACATCTTGGAGTTGAGGGTAATGAAAGAGCCGATTTTTTAGCTAGGACTTTCACAAATTCCTCTAACTATATTCCAGATTCTAGTAGTCATATCAATATTCATGTTCCATGGACAGATACAGTGTCTCTTCTAAAGAAAAGGTCAATTGACATTTGGAAAAAACATTGGAACAACATGGTTCAAAATGAAAACAAAGGTCTTTGGTACGCTACATATAATGTTCCAATTGGAAGTATACCATGGTTCTGCAAATCGAATTCTTTCATTAACCTTTCGAATGTCTTAAGTTACACAGTCCGACATAAGGTAATTGTCTTTCTATTGTGTCTCTAATTACGACATTCAAAGAGTTAACAGGAAATTCACCGCCACTGTCGTCTAAATTATCACCTTTTCCGTTTAAAAATAGTGCCCAGTTCATATTGCGATCACTGCAACTTAAATCTAGAACAAACCCTCTCTCACATTTTCTTCGAATGCCCATCCTTTGGCATTGAGCGCGTTGTGCTAATGGATGAGCTAATTGAAATTTACGGTAGTTCTGAATTGGTACCGCGCACCATCCAGGCTTTGCTTGTAAATAGCTCCACATATTTGGCTTTATTTATATTCTTTGTAAATACTGTAGGACAAATTTAGTTGCTTTATTTATTTTTTTCTATTGTATCTATATTTTATATAGTTTCGTTACTTTTGTAATTAATTTTGATTTACTTACCTATCGGACTAAAACGTTTGAAAAATGATAATATATTAACACAGGGTACCTTATCTACTGATAAAAAGTGTTCTGTGACTCTGATTTTGAATTTTGATGGATATGACAGTTAATCGGATTTGGCATAAGTAAACAAATTGTTATCTATATGTGTTATCTTTAGAGAAAGATTGACTAAGAAAGTTATTTAGTGTACCTACGGGGTTTGTTATCAGGTTATTTAAATAAAACGACCAAAACGGGTACCACACCCTTTATATCTACTTTTGCCTTGCCAGCACATACACATTAAATTTTTATTTATTTTATTTGATCCAATAACATACAGATAACACACAAGAACTAAACAATCTCGGGTTATAGGTAAGTACAGACAGCTGTGAAATTGCCTGGGTACCTGGGTAGTGTCTATTTTCCCTTGCACGTTAGAATTCAGGTTTTCGAAAATGTAACTAGATGGCGTTGGTTTCTTCCTAGCTAAATGGCGACCAAGGCAATCTCACAAACCATAAACTTGACTTTTAGTTTGACAGAAAATATACACATGCGTCATCATTATCGTCAACAACTGAGTGTGAGGGTAGATTGATAAAAAATATGAGACACAAGCGTAACTAATTTCGTGATTCTTATCAAATGTTTGTAAACGGTCACGAATATTGCGTCTAGCGTAACAAGTAACGTTAAATTTCGAATCAGTATAAAAAACTACTTATTAAGCAATTTTGTTTCTTTTGCAGTAACACTACTGATAGCTTAATGTGATATTTTTATACAAGTTGGCTTAGTGGTCTATGTAAAGACTTTGACGCAGTAAGGCACGAGATTAAATCGCAAATCTTGTATATTTTTTTGCTTTCCATTGAAAACATTTTCAAAACGTTATTGTAAGCTACAATCAACTAACTAGACATTCTTCAAACATTATCTGGAATAATTTCGCTTGACTTGTATTAAGTGGGTAGTCAAGAGAATTAGGCATATTCATCATAAAACTGGTATTCAATTGTTACTTATTTAAGGGTACAGAAATAAAAATGAACCGTTCTAATATCGCAAAAACCAGTCGACACTAATTGCAGTGATGTCGTGTAAACAATTTTTAGCCCGTAGCATTTGCTGCGTGGTTAATCCGCCACTGGCACTATTGAAAGAAATAAACTGTTTTTATCATGTTCAAAATTGTATTACCTTCAAATAATTCTATCCTGTCATAAGCAATTTAATATCTTCACTTCTTTTATGTGTTTTACCTTTGTATATAGTTATTTAAATTACGTCTATTAGACGAATACTTAAATTATCTTTGTATGTAAAATTGTAAATATTACATATAAGTAATATTTAGTTGTTTTTCATTAATGTTGTTATTTATTTTTAAAATATTAATTTAAATTGATTAATTTAATTTAATTCAATTTTAATTTGATTTAAAAAAACAATTCAGTATTCTAAACACAAACCTACTAAAAGTAGCGTGACGGGTTTGAACTTACGACCACGTCCACATAAGTCTCCAGTTACAACCATTAGACTATTTCGACTTATGGAATCATGTTGAAATTAACAAGTGCATTACGTAACAGGACCGTATTCACAACCTTACTTCAAAGTTACGTCTTAAAGATCAAATTGTCATAATAGTATTCTATAATATTTGACCACCTTGATAAACTCATTTGAATTAGCCCCGAATTGAATACCACTTATCTTCTGCTAATTGCAGAAGGTTCAAATTCGTCTAACTTTTAGGATGTCTTATAAATATTATCTACCTTCTACTGCCAGGTGGGTCAGATTTCTGGTTCCTCTGTGCTTTTTGTAAGTTATGAATAACAAAAAAAAATCGGTAGGATTTATATCGAAGCTGACAAGTGGATATTTAATTATAATATAATATGACTGGCCTGTTGGTCTATTGGTTAGTGGCCCTGACTGCAATGTCGGGGTCGTGGGTTCGATTCCCAACCAGGACAATGTTTGTGTGTTGAGCACGATCATTTGCTGAATCTGGGTGTAATTTATCTGGAATATTTATGTTTTTAGAAATATATACCTAAGTATGTTTATCAGTTGTTTAGGAATCGTAACACAAGCTTTGCTTAGCTTGGGACTAGGCGCCGTCGTGGAATATTATTATTAATATTCAAGTCGGTAGTTACTCAACAATAGGAATAAAAGCAGGTAAACAGGCTCATCAAACAAAAAGGCAATAATAAAATAATATAGATGTTTATTTCTTACAGTCTACTATTCAACAGTCAGTTTATTAATCATCGAATAAGATTATAATATTACTTGTAATTTTTTATTGAGGCCATAGCTTAAATATTCGTTTCCCAAATTGGAAAGAGGATTGAAGCTTATGTAACCTTAACAAAAACAAACAAGAGGCAAGATATTTAAAAAAAACCTACCAATTTGCACAACAACATATCAAATGTTTAGTAGGTAACATAAAAAACAAAATTATGTTGTGTTTTAACTTTAAGTGTTCATAACTTTTTTAAATTATTTCAAATACATGTATTAAATAAAACACACATAACGAGGTCTCCAGTACGCACTGAGTAAATATGTAATATTAATTAAATAATCATTTATCAATATCTCGTGTAATCACCATTTTGGTAAATAACAGCTTGCATTTGGGAACGCATTGAATTAATCAAATTTTTACACAAATCTGATCCACGAATACTCTCCCATATTTGTAAACAATGAGCCTCTAACGCATCTGGAGTACGCTCGTTTTGATTATTCCACCGTTGAACAATAACACCCCACAAATTTTCAATTGGATTTAAATCCGGTGATCTAGCAGGCCAAGGAATAGCGCAAATGTCATTATACTGACGAAACCAAGCCTGCACACTGTGCGAACGGTGTAGGTATTGGACAATTATCCTGCACAAATGTTATCTGTTGCAATTCTTCGCTTGGATACACAGTTCAAACCAGTTCGAACTGTGGGCAACATTGTCTCCTCCAGCACTTCTATATAATTTGCACTATTTGCTCGGTTTGGTATTCTCACTAGTTCTCCAGGATCGGCTGCACTCATCCATCCCCACATGTTCACCGTTATATGGCCAGATTGCCTATTGGGTACTAGGTGATCACTTGTGTATCGCGTATTATCTCGACGCCACAGACATAATCGACCGTGTTCACTGGACTTAAAAGCTTTTTCATCAGTAAAGATGACATTACTCCAATCAAAATTTAAGTGATCCATAACAAACTGCAATCTTGCTCTTTTATGGTTTTCCGTAAGCAAAGGTTTCACAGCATGCCTCCGATAATGCAGCCCTTCACTATGAAGAGCACGACGGACAGTATCGACGCTTGTGTCAAATAAACCAGCATAGTGGTTCGTCGGCAAAAATCCATTTTCTTCGTACTCCCTTACCATGGTTTGACGATGCAACATGTTTATAAGTTTTTGTCTACCAGTTCTTTGACAGTGTTTCAAAGAACACTCTTCTTCAAATCGTCGTACCCATAGAACAACTGTTTTTCTCTGCAACAATAAAACAGAAATATATAATACCAAATAATGATTATTATAAACAAGTTTTTTTGTTATATAAAAAGTGTAAAATAAGATTACTTACGTTTACACCGGTGTCTCTGGCTATTTCTGACAAATTTTTACCTTGATTATGCAAAGCAATTATTTGAGCTCTTGTTACTAAGTCTATATTACAATTCATACTCATTGTGATAAATTCACCTGATTAAAAATAAAATTGAACGAAAGGAGCTCGAACGAAGTAATCGAAATGAACTTAGCGAACAATCAATTAAGCTTAGTCACAATTTTGTGGTCGAAGTATTATTTATACTACCTACTAATTATTATTTATAAATCCATATTCAACCTACCCTCTCAAGTTTTGAAATTGATACATCGACAATCAGATATTTATAAATTGATATTAAATTTTAATATTTTCATCTCTTTATAAAAAAATATAAATTATTTCAATGTTTTAAGAAACAAAAAGGAACTACAAAAAAAAGCATTTGAAGCGCAGCAACGCCACCTAGTAGCAGTATAATATAAAGTTGTCGATAACAACATTTCAATCTGATTTTACGCTAGATGGCGTCATTTTTCGCTTCACACGATTTTTTTTCTGTACTATCCAACCACTATTGCAGCCAATCGTACATATTAAATAATATAGAGTGTCAAAAGAATCTTGTGTACAGAATTGTTGAGTATATTTTAGTTAACACATATTTTAAATGAGACCATTTGGACCCCAAACTAGGCAAGAGATGCCTGTATATTGGAAGTCCATTGATTCCTCCGAAATTACAATGTCTTACTTATACTAATTTATAAGTTTATAACAGCAATATATATATATACTAATATGCTTTTTTTACATGTTCGCTCTTAAATGAACTAAAGCTATTTTTATAGTAGGTAGGTATTTTTTTTAAACAATTAAAACAACAATGAAGCTACTTTACAACAGTGAGAAGATCTTCAGTCGCTTCATATGTTAAGTTCTGTAACCACTTGCTAATTCTGGTTTTTAAATGAAATTTAGTCAGGGTATACATATTTAGTTTTGTATTTAGTTTATTATAGAGGCGTGAGCTTAGTGCTTTATATTGGCGACTTGCAAATGTTGTTCGACATCTGACAGGGTTGCAGACCGGAAATCCTCTGCGTCTATGAAGATTTTTGTTGTCAAGTGGGAGCATAGAATGGCAGCGTAGGATAGCGCGGAGAATGAAGAGTTGACGGACAGTAAGTACTTTGGATTCAGAGTAGAGCTGGGCAGTAGGGTAATCTCTGCGTTTGAAGAGCATAACTTTCAGAATAGCCCTTTGCGCTCGTTCTGCTTGGAGTAATACGGTTTTAAAGGTACCACCCCAAGCAGGTATGCAGTAAGAAATGATTGAAACACAGAGGCTTTGGTAGACGAGAGATAGTGTTGCAGGGTCAGCTGAGTATCGAAGCTCTCTGAAAATATATATTAATTTCCTCATCCTAGCAGATAATGCCTCGATATGAGGACGCCAAGTCAATCTTTCGTCAATAATCACACCGAGGTACTTTGTATTTGAAACTAGGGACAAAGTGAGACAGCTGCAGGCACCATACGTGTTCTGTTCCAAACATGTGTGGACGTTAATCAGGAGAGAATCTATTGGAGGCAAATTTGTACTTCGCAGCGAAAAGCAGACAACCTTTGTTTTCTCCACATTCAGTGTTAAAAGGTTTGAGGAAAACCAGTTCATCACCATACGAAGAGAATGTTCTGTATTTAGCCTAGCTCTCTCCCAATCATCACCATGAACGATCAGTGCCGTGTCATCTGCATAAGTAAAAATGTCACAATTTGGTATGTTCAAATGGCACAGATCGTTGATGTAGATCAGGGAGAGAGTAGGTCCCAAAATACTACCCTGAGGTACTCCAAAGGTAATATGCATATCATCACTGTACAGTTCACCGATTTTCACGCACTGAGTACGATTTGTAAGATAGTCGCTGAAGATTTTAAGTGCAATTCCTCGGACTCCTATACTCTCCAATTTTTTTATAAGAATAGAGACAGAAACTGAGTCGAAAGCTTTGGACAAGTCTAGAAAGGCTCCATAGCACTTTCGGTTTAGGTCCAGATTGCTTGTAACGGTATGGGTGAGATCTATTACAGCGTCCTCCGTGGAGACTCCCTGTCTAAAACCGTATTGATTTTTAGAAATTATGTTAAACTTTTCAAGATAATCGGTAAGGCAGTTGTTAAGAATTCTTTCTAGGATCTTTGACAGAGTGCTCAACACAGATATAGGTCTATAATTAGTTACATTCGTTTTGTCTCCACTCTTATAGATTGGGTGTACTATGGCTTTTTTAAAGGCTCTGGGAAAAAAGCCCGAGTCTATAGCACGGTTGCAGATGTGCGCGATAGGACCAGTTAGAGCAGTTATAGATTGCTTCAGAATCTTAGCCGGTATGTTGTCATGTCCGGTGGAGCAGTCACTGCGAAGATTGAGTATAAGCCCATACACTGTCGCTTCATCCACTGACATGATGCTTAATGAGTTGCACTGAAGGGACTGAGATTGACGCTCCTGATGAGGTATGTCCTGGGGAGTCTTAATCGCTGACGCGAGATTTTCACCTACACTGACGAAAAATTTGTTAACATTATTTAAGGCCGATTTTGCATCCCCGCTATCTAAAAGGTGAGCGCTCAAGTTCTGCGGTGGATTGTTGGTGTTAATGATTGATTTAATGGCCTTCCAAGTGGCTTTGATATTGTTTTTGGCCTTTAGGATCTCATTTTTTTCATATGTTCTTTTTAGTTTACGGAGCAGATTGTTTAAGAAATTTCGGTAACGAATATAAGTAACAGAAAGAATACTGTTGACAGGAGAAGACTTTGACTTTTTATGGAGCTTATCCCGATTCTTGATGCACCTAAGTAGACCAGGAGTCATCCAGGCCTTAATTATTCTGCATTTTTTTGGAATGTGTATAGTGTGAGTATGCTTATTGATTGAAGATTGTATCATAGATATAAATAAGTCAGTGGCGAGGTTACAGTCGGATTCAGATGTGACTGGCCCAAAGTCTAGCCCGTCTATTTCATCCTTGATGCTAACGTAATCATACCTACTAATGTCAACATTGGTAGTAATAATGGTTTTATTGTTGGAGAGTCTAAGGCACAGGGCAACAGGTAGATGATCGGTTATGTGCGTATCCAGAACTATCACAATTGCAGGGACTTTCGTTTTTATGAAAACATGATCCAGACAATTCCCTAATCTAAATTAAATTACACAATAACAGTAGGAATAAATAAATTATATACTAGCACTTACTGAGATGTTGCTTGCTCCGAAAACTCAAACGTAAAGAGAGACATGACAGTGCGGCGTGGCCTTTTATAATCTCTTGTAACTGTCAAAAGAGCCGCACTGTCAAGTCGCAGTCCGTTGCAGTTGTCATTGCAAAAAAATACATTTAATGTTGCTAATACAGAAAATAATCACAGTGAAAACATTATCATAAGAATCGCTAACAGTCGGCCATCCATTTTATAACAAATACGACCTCGTATGTGAGAAACCAAATAAATAAATAAGAAATTGGTTTTACACACAAAAAATGGGCGAAGAAAGAATATAATGTTACATTTTAAAAAAAATCTACGGGTAGACATAGATATCTATTACAGAAGTGAATAAAGATTTAGATTATTCATACAATGGTCGCTGTACCTAGGAACGACACTAAACTTATATTGATTGTACACGTCATGTAGAAACAAAACTGAACAATTGCCAATTTATCAATTATTATCTATACAAAACTTTAAAAAGAAATATATTGTAATGGCACCTGGAAAAGAAACATTATCATATTAAAACAAATGTAGCAATTAAAACCTTAGATCAGTCGTGCACCGCTTGTTATATCTGGGAACAAAACTTTATTAATTGTACACAAATTGTTACACGTAGCAACAAAACTAAAGAATTGTCATTCTGTCAATTACGACTTTTCTATCAACATGTCTCTTAAAAATACGAGCAATGGCACCTGAGAAAGAAATAACGTTAATATTACCTTAGACATTTTTACCCATAGCTAAACATTGGTATTAAAATGAATGTAGCAAATAAAACAGCAATCGTACATTAGTACAAAACAAAACTTATATAATTGTGTTAGCGATTCTTATGATAATGTTCATACACTATGATTATTTTCTGTATTAGCAACATTAACTCATCGAATGCCGTAATTAGAGACACAATAGAAAGACAATTGCTTATGTCGAACTGTGTAACTTAAGACATTCAAAAGATTAAATGTATTTTTTGCACTGACAACTCGAACGGACTGCGACTTGACAGCGCGGTGCATTTGACAGTTACAAGAGTTTATAAAAAGGAACGGTGCGCTGTCATGTCCCTCTTTTCGTTTTAGTTTTCGGAGCAAGCAACATCTCAGTAAGTGCTAGTATATAATTTATTTATTCCTACTGTTTTTGTGTAATTTAATATGTGTGTGCTGACGAGGCAAAAGTAAAAGGGTGTGGTACCCGTTTTGGTCGTTTTATTTAAATAACCTGATAATAAACCCCGTAGGTACACTAAATAACTTTCTTAGTCAATCTTTCTCTAAAGATAACACATATAGATAACAATTCAGAAGTGGGATAAACGAGTCGCTTATTTAAATGCATTCGTTTATTCCGCCCACAAGTCATTTTTTTTCCTAACTTTGCATCTTTTACTTTTGCTTTGAAAGTACCTACGTAACCTATGTGCACAATTTTTTGGGATAAACTATACTATTTTATCTAAGCGGGCAAAGTGATGTGTAGTTTGAAATGGTGTGCTCAGCTTATTCAATGTGAGTTTCTTCTGACATTCTGGTGGTACTAGGACACTACAAGTATCTTGCCAGGGTTACACCCTGGGGGTACTACCACACCACACGTACCTTGCCAGGGCTACACCTTGGAGGTACTGCCACGCCACACGTGCCTCGCCAGGGCTACACTCTGGAGGTACCACCACCTCACACGTGCCTAGCCATGGCTGTACCCTGGAGTTGTTAGAGGATAACTCGAGCTGTGTTCAGGTGGATTATGGACGGGTTCTGGGTCATTGTTGAGTAACCGTAGCAAACAAATCTATCAAATTAGGAGTTACCCAGAACCTGCATTCTAAGTTTACTTATTGAGTTAGTGTGCAGACCCGTGATACTTTTATTTGGAAATAATCTAAATGCGACTAAAAGGAACAGCCTATGTTATTGACACTAACTGAAATTAAAATTGGGTAAATTAATATTATATGGATTGCCTTTTGACAGATAGCAGGACATTTATTGCCTGCTAGCTTTTGCCCGCGGTTTCGTCCGCGTGCATAGGATGTGGCCTGTATCGCTCAGGATTGAAGCGGGTTTCTGTGAAAACAATAAAAAGGAGAGGCAATCGGAACTAAGTAACTAAAATAACAGTAAGTTTCATGTATTTTGAGTAGATTATCTGATTGTCCATTTTTCACATCCCTTGTAAATTATTTTTTGGTTCATACCGAGCCACTGCGCCAGTAAATCGGTGCTAGCATATTATATTTTATGTAAGTGCTACTCGCTAGATTGGGCGTACCGAGCACTAGCTTCAGTCGATTCAGGTGTGATGTATACTGTACAGTGTACACCTTGATCATTATAATAAATAAATAGATAAACAAATTACGCTGTGTTGAGCGAAGCGCGTAGGAGCCATTACATTCATGGCGCTTGGGAACTTTTGGTCGCGAAAGGAGTATCCTCTGGAGGTTGTCTTAGCGTTGCATATTATAATAGTTCAGAGTTGGTAACGGAATCGATTCCAACATGTTTTGCATTCTGCCATCCTCTGGCTGAGGGGCGGCTAGGTTACTTAGAAAACAAAGCACTTGGCTGCTTTTTAGTTGGAGGACGGCAGCATTGTTATTTCTTCCCAAAAATATTTTAAAGGTTCACAAGTTGGACACTACCGACCCTAAGTACAACAAAGGTCACGGCAGATCATAGTGGGCGTTAGCCTATCAGCACACAGCTAGGTGCAGGAGCAAAATAGCTCCTTAGTCATCCGGATGGTCCGGTGACCATGTAGTTCTAGTAGACAACCAGGAACCATAACAAGCTTATAACTTTGTGATTTTACATGATAGTTGTGAAATTTAGTACATTGATTCTTTACATTTCACATATGCAGGAACTGGTGTTGTGTATGGCTTTACTGTTTAAAGTGATTTTACATGTCTACTATCATTGTCAATTTAACTGAAACCAGGTTAAATGGCGAATCAGTAGTATATAGTAAGCCTAATAATAATATTTTATTTCATCACCAGAGTATAAATCGCTTTGCTGGCAAAATTCTAGATGTGGAAATGTTAATAGATGAACATTTATCTTGTTTCCGCGAAACGGCTTTTAATTAAAAGAGAGCATTGGAAGAAGTAGGTAGGTACTGAGTAAACATAGTGAGCCAGCTGACCCGGCGAACAATTAATGTGTGGTATATCATTCGATATAGTCAACTATTTGTGGTGGGGCAGGGCCTAAGTAATATGTCAATATCAGGTTGTACACAATTTTAATATATAAAGTTATCTACATCAACTTATTTTAGTACAAATTGGAAATGTGTAAAACATTGTTGAGGTGATCGCCTATATGATTTGCCATGGGTAACAAATGTGAAGAATATAAAATTACATATTATCCATTTGAACACAAGTAGTTGCCAAATACATAGTTTAATATATTGAAATAGTTGAAATAGTTTTCGAGAAATTACACAAGAGGAAATCAACGAAATCAATGTAATCAATATCCAAATGAACTAATACTCTTGAGTATACTAAAGAATGTGTAGAAAGTTTCAGTAGGAACCTATTTTGTTTACTATTATACGGGCCTTGCATATAGTATTTATAGGCATCAACGCTGTATTGGCTCTAGTTGAAACAAATAATAAATAGTACTGATAGTTGAATAAGCAGGGTAGAATAATAACATATTTATCAAAATATGGTTGGCAAGTGTCGAAACTGTCGAGTCCAAATATTACCCTTATGCATCTTTGCTGTTAATTAAATGTAATTTTATATTTTTGAAGTGATGTGGGTACCAGGGATTAGCTGAATCCCATTATTTTAGTTCTTGTCCAACTAGGGAACTAGTTTAAAATTTGTATTTGCTCTTGGTTTAAAAATACACACCATGTTCTCTGTACTTTCAAGGGAATTGACACACGCAGTTTATTTTTTATTTTTAAATATACCTACACTGGTGAAAAGTTGTGACTGCAAGTCGGATAAAGTTTGAGTCTTTGAGATGAAAACTTAGCCTTAACCTGCAAGCGGTGATATAACAGTGTCATGTCACTGTAGGCGTGTGTAGCTTTTTGCTGAGCCGACTCACTGTTCCGAGGCATTTTGGTGTTCCGAAGGATTGAACATGGGTAATGTTTTGAAGGCATCGTTTGGAACACTGAAACACTTTACTTTGAGTGACCAGCAGCCTTTATGAAATTCAAATTAAAACGTAAATAGTGTACTTAATATAATTAGCGACCTGAACTGGAAACATCTGCTTTGGATTGTTCTCAAATCAAAGTTAAATAAAACTTAGTGTGACGCAACTTGACAGATCACGATTCATAACGTTTGTGACTTGTGAGTCGATGTTTCAAATGTTCCGTTTGTTTCTTGTGAACCGATGTTTCGGGTGTTCCGTTTCTATCTTCTGAGCCGATGTTCCAAATGATGCATATCACTGTTTCGGAGCATTTCAATGATTCGGATGCAAATGTCTGTCAAACAAACGTTTCATGCATTTTACCCAACTTGAATACTTGTTTTTGGGGTTAGAGTTTGAAATTCCATAACTGTTATAGCTTCTGAACTTTATAAGACCAAATGAATGGGACTGGCTTTGAATATGACTTTTGGAATTAATTTTCAATAGGTACCTTCCGCGTAATAAATATTCGAATGAGGTTGCAATTCGTGCAGAGGCATCTGAGGACACGATTGCCAAGAATCAATGGTCTGATTTGGGCTTTAGTCCTACAGAATATGTAAGAAATTTAATATAAATTCTATTTAATGACTTTCAGAGAGCACTGTCAAATTGTTTATCAGTTGTCTAGTACCCATACCACAAGCTCTACTTGGTTTGGGACTAGGTGGCGTTGTGTAAAAGTTGTAGAATATATTATTGAATTACTAAATTTAGTAAACCAACTTAGGAGTCGCGATTTTTAATGGATCTTCAAGCTATCGTTGCATAATATAAGTATTGGTCGAATTATAGGAAGTTGGTATTTTCATGGAAAACCAAACGCACCTGCACCTGTGTGCAGCACAGTGTTGCTAAAGTTGGTAAGCCTTTTGTAGGCATTGTTTTTTTTATAAATTTCTTATTAGGAGAGGTGATTAGGAGTTATTGTGGATAAATATATAGCAAGAACTTGTTCACTAGAGATATGGTGAGATGATTTAGCATTCGTTACTTTTAAACTATCTCATGAATGATAAGGTCATTGGAATATTTCATGTCCATGAATATTTTGATTACCAAAGGGTATTTTTAGAAAAGTGTACCTAACTTCCCACATCTAAAAATATGTTAATGAAATAAGTGATTGATGTGAAACCTATTCTTGTGTTAAGAGAAACCAGTCTCTACTGTATTTACCTTGAATATTTTAGGAGTGGTTGTATTTACGGCATAGTTCATAGTTGGTAATTTTTAATGAATGAAATAAAATGGAGACGAAACTACTTAATAGTTCGTGATCATGTATTTTGTGGCTGGAAAGACCTCACGGCGTCCTTACCTTCCGCATGACGCAGGTACTCACCGGACATGGTTCGTTCGGGAGATTCCTGCACTCGATTCATGCGGAAGTGACGCCCGGGTGTCGCCACTGTGCGGAACGCCCGGAGGACACGGTGGAGCACACAGTCGAGGTGTGCCCTGCTTGGGCGGAGCATCGCCGTGCCCTCGTGGGGGCGATCGGCGGCGGAGACCTCTCGCGCCGGGCCCTGGTTGAGGCCATGGTCCGGAGCGAGGAGGAGTGGCAGGCGGTCGCCGACTTCTGCGAAGCAGTAATGCTCGCAAAGGAGGAGGCCGAGCGCATCAGGCAACGGCGTTATCGCCGCCGCCGTCGCCGGGATTCTGATCCCGATTTCCGGCCAACGTAGACGCGGGCTTGCGGACAGTGAGCAATGGGTAGCTCGCTGTCCGGCCGTCCGGTAACTGTCCGGACCAAGCCCAAGTCGTCGACGGCGCGCGCTGTTCCCGCGCGCCTCAAGGAGTTGTCAGCAACAGCAGGGACCCAGCCGGGTCGAAGCCTACTGGGGCCAGGGTTATCCGAAAGGGCGCTCGAGCCCCGGTATGAAGGCTAGAAGGAACGGGGTGGGTCTTTTAGTCAGTAAGAGTCTGACACTATCTCCCGCTCCGCCCAAGGGCGGGGGATGTCAATGCATGATTTTTTCCCACCATAAAAAAAAAAAAAAAAAATCATGTATTTTGATTATTTATTGCATCGTTTGGAGTTTCAATAAAAACTAATTAGAGCCGAAAGAGTAAATTAAATAATATGTACCCTTACGTTTTAGTCGGGGCAGTGATTATAAGTCATTGTTGGTCAGTCATTGAACGAATTTCAATTTAGATGTCATAAACATAGGTGAAAAGTAATCATTGATGCCATTGTTTGTGACATTCACTTGAAACTTATCATGTACCTAGCCTGAGTGGCCGGGTATTGACCGAAAATTGTAAAGAATAATGGAGGTGCCTGTTCAGGACAATTAAGGAGCCTGTTCAGGACAAACCAGGAACATATTGGCTTTAGCAGGCAATTGTTTATTTACTAATGTTTGTTTCTATTTACAGCAGGACATTTGAGGAACCTGTCTGTTTACTTTAGAGACAGGACATTTGAAGAGCCTGTTTGTGTTTTTTATTAGAGACAGGACACTTTAGGGGCCTGTGTGTAACTAATGTTTATTTTTCATTGCAGACAGGGCATTTGAGGAGCCTGTTTGTTTTTTATTAGAGACAGGACACTTTAGGGGCCTGTGTAATACTAATGTTTATTTTTCATTGCAGGCAGGACATTTGAGGTGCCTGTTTGTTTTTATTAGAGACAGGACATGTTAAGGGCCTGTGTGTTACTAATGTTTATTTTTCATTGCAGGCAGGACATTTGAGGGGCCTGTTTGTTTTTTATTTAGAGATAGGACATTTTAAGGGCCTGTGTGTTACTAATGTTTATTTTTCATTACAGATAGGACATGTTAAGGGCCTGTGTGGTACTAATGTTTATTTTTCATTACAGACAGGACATTTGAGGGGCCTCTATGTTTTTGATTAGAGACAGGACATTTGAGGGGCCTGTATGTTTTTGATTAGAGACAGGACATTTGAGGGGCCTGTATGTTTTTGATTAGAGATAAAACATTTGAGGGGCCTGTATGTTTTTGATTACAGACAGGACATTTGAGGGGCCTGTATGTTTTTGATTAGAGACAGGACATTTGAGGGGCCTGTATGTTTTTGATTAGAGACAGGACATTTGAGGGGCCTGTATGTTTTTGATTAGAGATAAAACATTTGAGGGGCCTGTATGTTTTTGATTACAGACAGGACATTTGAGGGGCCTGTATGTTTTTGATTAGAGACAGGACATTTGAGGGGCCTGTATGTTTTTGATTAGAGACAGGACATTTGAGGGGCCTGTATGTTTTTGATTAGAGACAGGACATTTGAGGGGCCTGTATGTTTTTGTTTAGAGGCAGGACATTTGAGGGGCCTGTATGTTTTTCATTAGAGGCAGGACATTAGAGGAGCCTGTATGTTTTTCATTAGAGGCAGGACATTTGAGGAGCCTGTATGTTTTTCATTAGAGGCAGGACATTTTAGAGGCCTGTTTTTGAAAGATTGTATAATAAATAAGATGACGATTTATAAGAATGAGCTGTCACTGATACATCTGCACTTTCAAGTGCCATTGTTTATATTTTATGAAACATGTTTAACAAATCATAATTGGCAGATTTACAATTGTTTAGTTTTGTTTTTTGTGTAACAATTGCATACAACTATATAAGTTTTGTTTTGTATCAATGTACGATTGCTGTTTTGTTTGCTACATTCATTTTAATACCAATGTTTAGCTATGGGTAAAAATGTCTAAGCTAATATAAACGTTATTTCTTTCTCAGGTGCCATTGCTCATATTTGTAAGAGACATGTTGATGGAAAAATCGTAATTGACAGAATGACAATTCTTTAGTTTTGTTGCTACGTGTAACAATTTGTGTACAATTAATAAAGTTTTGTTCCCAGATATAACCAGCAATGCACGACTGATCTAAGGTTTTAATTTCTACATTCGTTTTAATATGATAATGTTTCTTTTCCAGGTGTCATTACAATATATTTTTTTTTAAGTTTTTTATAGACAATAATTGATAAATTGGCAATTGTTCAGTTTTGTTTCTACATGACGTGTACAATTAATATAAGTTTAGTGTCGTTCCTAGGTACAGCGAACATTGTATGAATAATCTAAATCTTTATTCACTTCTGTAATAGATATCTATGTCCAAGTACCTGTAGATAATATGTTAAATGTAATGTAATATTCTTTCTTCGCTCATTGTTTTGTATGTAAAACCAATTTCTTATTTATTTATTTGGTTTCTCACATACGAGGTCATATTTGTTATATAATGGATGGCCGACTGTTGGCGATTCTTATGATAATGTTCATACACTATGATTATTTTCTGTATTAGCAACATTAAATGTATTTTTTGCACTGACAACTCGAACGGACTGCGACTTGACAGCGCGGTGCATTTGACAGTTACAAGAGTTTATAAAAAGGAACGGCGCGCTGTCATGTCCCTCTTTTCATTTTAGTTTTCGGAGCAAGCAACGTGTCAGTAAGTGCTAGTATATAATTTATTTATTCCTACTGTTTTTGTGTAATTTAATATGTGTGTGCTGACGAGGCAAAAGTAAAAGGGTGTGGTACCCGTTTTGGTCGTTTTATTTAAATAACCTGATAATAAACCCCGTAGGTACACTAAATAACTTTCTTAGTCAATCTTTCTCTAAAGATAACACATGTCATATAGATAACAATTGTATGCAATTGTTACACAAAAAACAAAACTAAATTTCATAAAATATAAACAATGGCACCTGAAAGTGCAGATGTATCAGTGACAGCTCATTCTTACAAATCGTTATCTTATTTATTATACAATCTTTTAAAAACAGGCCCCTAAAATGACCTGCCTCTAATGAAAAACATACAGGCTCCTCAAATGTCCTGCCTCTAATGAAAAACATACAGGCCCCTCAAATGTCCTGCCTCTAATGAAAAACATACAGGCCCCTCAAATGTCCTGTCTCTAATTAAAAACATACAGGCTCCTCAAATGTCCTGTATCTAATTAAAAACATACAGGCCCCTCAAATGTCCTGTCTCTAATTAAAAACATACAGGCCCCTCAAATGTCCTGTCTCTGATTAAAAACATACAAGCCCCTCAAATGTCCTGTCTCTAATAAAAAACAAACAGGCTCCTCAAATGTCCTGCCTGCAATGAAAAATAAACATTAGTAACACACAGGCCCCTAAAGTGTCCTGTCTCTAATAAAAAACACAAACAGGCTCTTCAAATATCCTGTCTCTAAAGTAAACAGACAGGTTCCTCAAATGTCCTGCTGTAAATAAAGAACAAACATTAGTAAATAAACAATTGCCCGCTAAAGCCAATATGTTCCTGGTTTGTCCTGAACAGGCTCCTTAATTGTCCTGAACAGGCGCCTCAATTATTCTGTACAATTTAGGTCAATACCCGGCCACTCAGGCTAGGTACATGATAAGTTTCAAGTGAATGTCACAACCAATGACATCAATGATTACTTTTTACCTGATGTTTATGACATCTAAATTGAAATTCGTTCAATGACTGACCAACAATGACTTATAATCACTGCCCCGACTAAAACGTAAGGGTACATATTATTTAATTTACTCTTTCGGCTCTAGTTAGTTTTTATTGAAACTCATAATCAAAATACATGATCACGAACTATGAAATAGTTTCGCCTCCATTTTATTTCATTCATTAAAAATTACCAACTATGAACTATGCCGTAAATACCACTACTTTTTAAAATATTTAAGGCAAATACAGTAGAAACTGGTTTCTCTTAACACAAGAATAGATAATATAATGTTGGGAATAAGAAGAACTGAAGAAACCAATCCGTATATAAGGGAGCGCTGTTCTACAGCGTGCCCTTTTTCCCGCTCGACCATCGGACCGTCAACACGTTCTCGTAGCGACCGACATTTATTTTTGCCCAAATTTCGTGTGTGCTTTATTTTTTGTTAACTGCTTGATTTACTTATTAATTAATTAAATTGATTTTGTAGCTGTAAGATTTTTGCTTTTTAAAAAAATAACTTTCCATCTAGTTTCCAAGATCAGAAGTGGGATTCGATCCGATTTCTGTTTTTGTTAATTAGCTGTTCGTGTTAATAAAAACATTTTAAGAAAAATATAATGTCGGATCGCTCTCGAAGTCGTCGCCATAGCCGTGAGCCAGGTCGGCGACATAGCAGACATAGGGATCGCACGCAGACCCCGGAGAGTGATCTACAGCGAGAGCTCCAGGTCATGCGAGCGCGTCTGAAGACATTAGAAGATCAAGCATCGTTTGCACAGCCGAAACGCTCGCGCAAACAGAGGGTATCTTCACATAAGACGCCGCGGTCCGAGTCGCTCGAACGTGGCGCGTCGCCGCCGCCGCCTGCCCGGCGCCAGACAACCCCGACATCACGGCGCCACTCTGAGCGCGTGGTATCGCCGTTGTTAAGGCGATCTGCGCGGGCGTCGCGGTCACGCACGCCACCCCTGCCGTCTGCACCACCTAGCGTGCTCCGTGTCGGTCCTACGGCAGAATCGTTGTTGGAACACACCAGTGCAGATAACGACATCACCGCAACGGACCGCATAGTGGACGCCATTCGTTCCATCAATAATCGGGTGAGATCTGACCAACATTTCTTTATTTCTAGTTTTGATCCTAGTTTGAATAATATTAGTGATTGGTGTAACGAAGTTGATAGGGCGAAACTTTTAAATAATTGGAGCGATCATGAATGCCTTTCGCGAATAGGTAACTGTTTAAAAGGTGATGCTCGTACGTGGTTACGCGAGTGGTTTACGAGCGATCGTACGTGGAGTAATTTCAAAAAGGAATTTGCACCTTTGTGTCCGAAAACACCAGACATTGCAAATATTTTATACGACGTAATGAATACAAATTCGGATAATTACTCAACGTACGCGGATTACGCCCGACGCTCGCTGCTTCGATTACGTATAGTGCGCGGACTCAGTGATGAGCTTATTTCTGCGATTGTTGTTCGTGGTATAGTGGACCCACAAATTAGAGCATCAGCAACTAATGCTAAGTTGTCACCTAACGACATAGTTGAATTTTTGTCGATTTATGTAAAACCGTCTACTTCTAAGACACAAAGTTCACGTACTACCTCACAAAATAATTCCGTTAAAAGTAATCATGCGGGTAATATAATCAGAAAGCGTAGGCTTGAGGAGGGCAAGTGTTTTTCGTGTGGTGTGGCCGGACACAAACAGGCTGCTTGCAATAAGAAACCTAAAGTCGATTCAAATGAGAGCTTGAACCCCAGTAGTTCAAATAATTCTGTCTCCAAAACAGTGGTAGTGCCGTTAAAATCTGAACCTTGTTCTTTTTGCAAGAAACCTGGCCACAAAGTAGATAACTGTTTCGCGAAACAAAAATCTGAGTCACGCAACAAAAACAATGTTAATTTTTGTCTTGAAAATAAGACTACCCGCAATAACGATGTTATAGTAGCCGTTATTCAGGGTATACCGGTGGATGTATTAATCGATAGCGGGTCAACCATATCGCTTATATCATCCTCATTGTTAAAACATTTCAATTGCGCGCACAAGCCAGCATTTCGCGTATTACGAGGATTGGGAAGTCAAGAAATCGAAAGCACTTCATTTGTCACTTTACCTATTGAGTTCGACGGCTTAACGCTTGAAGTAGATTTATTTGTCGTGGCACCCGCGTTTATGAATACGCCAATTATTGTGGGAACCGACGTGCTCAATAGGGAAGGCGTTCGGTACATTCGCACGCGCAATTTTCAATCAATTACTAGAAAGGTAGACAGTGCAGAAGATATTGTAATGACCGTTCAGTCCGATCAGCCAATACCAATCAACACGCCTCTAGTAGGTGATCAAGTACAACGGTTGCTCAATATGATAAGTGAGTTTTCTGCATATTTTATATCTGGTACCGCGACATCGACTGTCAATTCAGGGTGTATGACGATTAGGCTAAGCAACAATACTCCCGTCAACTATCGACCTTATCGAATGTCTTACGCGGAAACACTTCGTGTTCGTGAAATCATTAAAGATTTGATTGCCAAAGGTGTTATTCGCGAATCAGAATCCGACTACGCAAGCCCAATTCTTTTGGTTAAAAAGAAAGATGGATCGGATAGGATGTGTGTAGATTTCCGTAAGTTGAATGAAGTCACAGTTAAGGATCGTTTTCCATTGCCGCGAATTGATGATTACATTGATCGATTGGGACGTAATAAGTACTTCACCAGCCTCGATATGGCAACTGGTTTTCATCAGATTCTCCTCCATGAGGAGTCTGTTCCACTTACCGGATTTTTTACGCCTGAGGGGCATTTTGAATATCTCAAGATGCCCTATGGTTTGGCAAATGCTCCGGTGGTGTATCAACGCATTATCTCAAAAACACTGCGCAAATTTATCGATTCTGGTGATGTACTCGTTTATGTTGATGACGTTTTGGTTCTGGGCCACACAATGGATCAGGGTTTTGATCTTTTGCACCAGGTGCTTAGAGCTTTAACAGAATCTGGTTTTTCTGTTAATTTGAAAAAATGTTCCTTTTTAACGACTGAAATTGAGTATTTAGGACGAAAAATTAGCCAAGGTCAGGTACGACCGAGCCCTAGCAAGATAAAGGCCCTGATTGATTCCCCCGAACCGAAAAACGTGAGACAGGTCCGTCAGTTTCTGGGCTTAGCCAGCTACTTTCGTAGATATATACCGGGATTCGCTCAGAAGGCTGCTTGTATCGCTGCCCTTACTAAGAAAGGGGTAGAATTTAACTGGGGAAAAGAACATCAGGCTGCTCGTAAAGAAATAATCGAGTGTCTCACTAATGAACCTGTCCTAGCAATATATGACCCTTCCTTACCGATAGAAGTCCATACGGACGCTAGTTCCATTGGTTACGGAGCTGTCCTGTTCCAAGTGCATGACGGCGGTCACAAGCGAGTGGTTGCCTACTTCAGTAGGCTTACACAAGGCGCGGAAAATAAGTATCACTCATACGAGTTAGAAACCCTCGCTGTGGTGAAATCTTTGCAACATTTCAGACCTTATCTTGTGGGTGTGCGTTTCACTGTCGTTACAGACTGTAATGCGTTGAAGCTCACACAACGCAAGAGAGATTTATTACCTAGGGTAGCCCGATGGTGGGTCTACCTTCAAGATTTTGATTTTGGCCTAGACTATCGTAAAGGCACACTTATGTCTCACGCTGATTATCTGAGTCGTAACCCTGTTAATGTGTGTACAGTTCAAAAACCTCAGAGTTGGGCACGCATTGCACAGGCTGCCGACGAAGAAACTCAGGTTCTTATACAAAGACTCAAAGACGGGCAACTTGATGCCACGCGATATATTGTCAAGAATGATGTTCTTTATGTAAAGTATTCTCCTACTGGCGAATCTTCCCGTATACTTTGTTATATTCCTAAAGGACATCGACTTAGTCTCCTTCGTGTGTTTCACGATGAACATTATCATTTTGGGGTTGATAAAACGTTCGATTTAATCACAAAACACTTCTGGTTCCCTGGGTTAAGAAATTTTGTTTCAAAATATATTTCACATTGCCTAGTATGCATTGCGCATAAGAAAGTCGCGCGAGCCTCATTCCAACCCATTAGTTCTTGGGAAAAGCCAGACTTACCTTTTGAAACCATTCACATTGATGCCTTGGGACCTCTTCCCGAAGCCGATGGGTACCGTCATGTCTTAATAGTTATTGATGCATTCTCCAAGTTTTGCCTGCTTTACCCTATGTATCGGCAGGATGCAAATGAGTTAAAACAACATTTTAACAATGTAATATCCCTATTTGGAACTCCTAAATTAATAGTAGCCGACAGAGGCCGCATGTTCCAAAGCGCTGAATTTCTTGATTGGGTTAAAAGTATGGGTTGTGATACACACTTTATAACGCCTGAGATGCACCAATCTAATGGGCAAGTCGAGCGTTACTGTCGAACGGTTTTAAATATGATTCGTATAGAAACTAACTACCGACAAAACGCATGGCCGACTGTTATCTGGAAAATTCAGTTGGTACTGAATATCACCAAGCACAAAACTACGCAATACTCCGCCCTCAACTTGCTGGCGGGTATTGAAGCAGCAACTCCGCTTATAAGAAGTTTGGTACGTGATGTTGCGTTGGAGGGTTCCAGCTCTAATAGGGAGACCTTACGTGAGATGAGTAGACAGAGAGCAGCGGAACGACTTAAGCAGAATCAACACCAGCAAGACACTTACGTCAATCAAGGGAGGAGACCTCCCCGAGCTTTTCAACTAAACGGTTTGGTTTTTGTACGAAAGCAGGCTCAATCGACCGGAAAGTTGGATTCCTGTATGCGTGGCCCCTATCGCATCGTGAAGACGCTGCCACAAGGGCGTTACGAGCTCCAACTCCTGGCCGGTTCGTATGGGAAGTACACGCAGGCGGCTGCGGAGTACATGATTCCTTGGCGTGGAGAGTGGACTCCTGAAGTATGTGCTGCTTACTTTGAGGGTGAGTGCGTTATGCCTTTCTTAAATATGAAGCTTCATATGTGTTTTTGTTGTATTGTGATTTGTTGGGATAAGCTTCACGTAGTGCCTCTTTCCTGACCAAATCAAGTTATGAGTACGCCTCACGGCTAGCCTTTAACTGCAGCCTTATGTGTTTATGTTGTGTTGGGATAAGCTTCACGTAGTGCCTCTTTTCTGACCACATCGAGTTACGAGTACGCCTCACGGCTAGCCTCTGACTCCGCTAAGTTATGCCTGTGCATTGTGCACTGTGGGGCTTTTCTTAGCTGAATATCAAGATGCGTCTTGATATATGATTTGGTCGCTAATTATCGAGACAAGCTTCACGTCGTGCCTCTATCTCGATAGCTTTATAGTGTGAGCTAGACCACAGCCAATGATGTGCACAGTATAGAGCACATATTTTTAATGTCCTGTACAGATGCAGACCATGAAGACGAGGAGTCTACACTTGTTGCTGCCGAGTTAGTCTCGCCTGAAGACCAGTCTGTCTCCCAGCCACAACCTAGTACCTCCGGGACCCAGACCGAGGCGTCGCAGCTTCACGTCGAGCCTGAGCCACTGCAGCTTCAGGTTGAGCCTGAGCCACTGCAGCTTCACGTCGAGCCTGAGCCACTGCAGCTTCAGGTTGAGCCTGAGCCACTGCAGCTTCACGTCGAGCCTGGGGGGCCTTCAGCGGGTGCAGAGCTCTCCATGCCTTTGCTGGAGACCGACAACCAGAGCTGAAGACATCATGAAGGAGCCCGGGACGGCCTCCTGTCAGGAGAGGCCGTGTTGGGAATAAGAAGAACTGAAGAAACCAATCCGTATATAAGGGAGCGCTGTTCTACAGCGTGCCCTTTTTCCCGCTCGACCATCGGACCGTCAACACGTTCTCGTAGCGACCGACATTTATTTTTGCCCAAATTTCGTGTGTGCTTTATTTTTTGTTAACTGCTTGATTTACTTATTAATTAATTAAATTGATTTTGTAGCTGTAAGATTTTTGCTTTTTAAAAAAATAACTTTCCATCTAGTTTCCAAGAATAACATATTTTTTAGATGTGGGGAGTTAGGTACACTTTTCTAAAAATATCCTTAGGTAATCAAAATATTACTTTTCTTTACAAAAAGAGAAGATATACAAACAAAAATTATGCTTAGACATAAAAATAGACTAAACTTACCACCATCGCGACTAAAAATGCACTCCAATAGTACCCTTGTGATGTCCATAAAAATCTACAATAAGTTACCTGAAATTATAAAGAATTTAGACAAAGATAACATCTTTATCAATAAATTGAAACTTTTTCTTATAAACAAATGTTACTATAGCCTAAATGAATACCTAAATGACAAATTATAAATAACAATTTACAGAATTTGATAATAATGACGATAAAAATAAATAAAAATACCTGACATTTAATTTACTTATACAATGACGTAACAATAATACACGTAAATAAATTAATTTGAATAATGACAATTTAATAATAATTATGACAAAATATAAATAAAATATCTGACAATTTATAAATTTAATTCATGACAAAAATAAATTAAAATATCTAACACAATTTATCAACCTGATACACAGACATAGTAATACCATGATTAATTTAAATAAATACATAATTTAATAATAATGACGAAAAAAATAATAAAAATACCTGACATAAATTAGTTTAATTAAGACATTATAATAATATACATACATCCATTAATTTTAACAATAACAAAATTTAATAATAATAACGACAATAAATAAATAAAATATACCAATACTTAGACATAATTATATAAAAACATGCATACACAATTTAATTTAAATAGATAGGCACATCATTTATTAATAATGATGACAATAATAAGTGAAATATCTTTATTTTATTAGCCTTCATCCTCTCTCCTAGCTTTGCTGTGCCCGACAGGGTCCATATTGGTCTTATCTATATTTTTATACCATCTATATTATGTACATATGGAATGCAATAAAGTATTGAGTATTGAGTATTCATGGACATACTGTATTAAATAAATATTCTAATGACCTTATCATTTATGAGATAGTTTAATAGTAACGAATGCTAAATCATCTTTCCATATCCCTAGTGAACAAGTTCTTGCTATATATTTATCCACAATAACTCCTAATCACCCCTCCTAAAAAGAAATTTGTAAAAAAAAACAATGCCTACAAAAGGCTTACCAACTTTAGCAACACTGTGCTGCACCTGGGCCTCAAGACCGCCACTACAATAGTGTCACAATGGTCCAATCATTGGTGTCATAATTGTCGATTTTGACAAGCCTGGCAATCCACCAATATAATGGCGTCATCATGACCTTCCAACGGCCAACCACTGACACTCCATTGAAAGAAGTGACAAAGAATGGTAATCTCGCACATATTGACAAATGAATATTTGACGTTTGCGGTAATCTGCTAAAACTTTGACAGTTTATTTGATCAGTGTTTTACCATTAGTACGTTATTGTGCAGTTATTGGTTTTAATATGCTCGAAATTATCATTCCACCACAATTCCATTACAAGACCAGTGACCGATCAATGATCGATCACTATGAATTAGCATATTACAAACCTTTAGCAAAATGACAATGGGATCGTGTTGGAATGACGAATTTATAAAAATAGCAGACTTGGGGCCCTGTGCGTTTGGTTTTCCATGAAAATACCAACTTCCTATAATTCGACCAATACTTATATTATTATACGGTAGCTTGAAGATCCATTAAAAATCGTGACCCCTAAGTTGGTATACTCAATTTAGTAATTCAATAATATATTCTACAACTTTTATACAACGCTATCTAGTCCCAAACCAAGTAGAGCTAGTGGTATGGGTACTAGACAGCTGATAAACAATTTGACAGGGCTCTCTGAAAGTCATTAAATAGAATTTACATTACATTTCTTACATATTCTGCAGGACTAAAGCCCAAATCAGATCATTGATTCTTGGCAATCGTGTCCTCAGATGCCTCTGCACGAATTGCAACCTCATTCGAATATTTATTACGCGGAAGGTACCTATTGAAAATTAATTCCAAAAGTAATATTCAAAGCCAGTCCCATTTATTTGGTCTTATAAAGTTCAGAAGCTATAAGTTATGGAATTTCAAACTCTAACCCCAAAAACAAGTATTCAAGTTGGGTAAAATGCATGAAACGTTTGTTTGACAGACATTTTCATCCGAATCATTGAAATGCTCCGAAACGATGATATGCATCATATGGAACATCGGCTCAGAAGATAGAAACGGAACACCCGAAACATCGGTTTACAAGAAACAAACGGAACATTTGAAACATCGACTCACAAGTCACAAACGTTATGAATAGTGATCTGTCAAGTGGCGTCACACTAAGTTTTATTTAACTTTGATTTGAGAACAATCCAAAGCAGATGTTTCCAGTTCAGGTCGCTAATTATATTAAGTACACTATTTACGTTTTAATTTGAATTTCATAAAGGCTGCTGGTCACTCAAAGTAAATTGTTTCAGTGTTCCAAACGATGCCTTCAAAACATTACCGATGTTCAATCCTTCGGAACACCAAAATGCCTCAAAATAAAAAATAAACTGCGTGTGTCAATTCCCTTGAAAGTACACAGAACATGGTGTGTATTTTTAAACCAAGAGCAAATACAAATTTTAAACTAGTTCCCTAGTTGGACAAGAACTAAAATAATGGGATTCAGCTAATCTTTGGTACCCACATCACTTCAAAGATATAAAATAACATTTAATCAACAGCAAAGATGCATTAGGGTAATATTTGGACTCGACAAATTCGACAGTTGCCAACCAAATTTTGATAAATATGTTTTCTACCTTGCTTATTCAACTATCAGTACTATTCGTTATTTGTTTTAACTAGAGCCAACAAAGCGTTGATGCCTATAAGTACCATACGCAAGGCACCTATAATAAGTAAACAAAATAGGTACCTACTGAAACTTTTTACACATTCTTTAGTATACTCTGAGTATTAGTTTATTTGGACAGTGATTACATTTTATAATTCGTTGATTTCCTTTTGCGTAATTTCTCGAAACTATTTCAACTATTTCAATATATTAAACTATGTATTTGGCAACTACTTGTGGATAATATGTAATTTTATATTCTTCACATTTGTTACCCATGGCAAATCATATAGGTCATCACCTAAACAATGTTTTATACATTTCCATTTTGTACCAAAATAAGTTGATGTAGACAACTATATATATTAAAATTGTGCACAACCTGGTATTGATATATTACTTAGGCCCTGCCCCACAACAACTAGTTGACTATATCGAATGGTATACCACACATTAACTGCCAGGCGGGACGAGTTCGCCGGGTCAGCTGGCTCACTAAGTTTACTCAGTACCTACCTACTTCTTTCCCACCCTACCCTCCTTTTAATTAACCTTTCAATCGTGGAAATTACAGATACAATAGAAAGAAAATAGGCGCGCGAATGCCGGCACTCGCTTGGGGTTCAATGAATTAAAAGGTGTTTCGCGGAAACATAAGATAAATATTTATCTATTAACATTTTCACATCTAGAATTTTGCCAGCAAAGCGATTTATACTCTGGTGATGAAATAAAATGTTATTATTAGGCTTACTATACACTACTGATTCGCCATTTAACCCGGTTTCAGTTAAATTGACAATGATAGTAGGCATGTAAAATCACTTTAAACAGTAAAGCCATACACAACACCAGTTCCTGCATATGCGAAATGTAAAGAATCAATGTACTAAATTTCATAACTATCATGTAACATCACAAAGTTATAAATTTGTTATGTTTCCTGGTTGTCTGCTAGAACTACATGGTCTCCGGACAATCCGGGCGACTAAGGGGCCGTTTTGCTCCCGCACCCAGCTGTGTGTGTGTGTGTGTGAGGCTAACGCCCCTTTCGCGACCAAAAGTCCCCAAGCGCCATGAATGTAATGGCTTCTATACGCGCTTCGCCCAACACAGCGTAATTTATTTATTATAATGATCAAGGTGTACACTGTACAGCCTACATCACACCCGAATCGACTGAAGCTAGTGCTCGGCACACCCAATCTAGCGCGTAGCACTTACATAAAATATAATATGCTAGCAGCAATTTACTGGCGCAGTAGCTCGGTATGAACCAAATAATAACTTACAAAGGATGTGAAAAATTGGACAATCAGATAATCTACTCAAAATACATGAATTTACTGTTACTAACTCATTACTTATTATAAAATAATAATAATGATCTCTGCCGTTGAAAGTATTCTGTGGTTGAAATGCAAATCTAAACATTTTGGCACAATTCTAGTGAGATACACACAGAAAATCTAATAACGCAAATGATTATGTGTGGAGCGAGAATAAGCTGAGCGAGCGCAGCACTATGAAATCACAGTTATTGAATGAGAAAAGATCGTCGCACGCTCACTTTAAAATTATATACATATATTAAAGTTTTAGAAGTTAATCTCTGAAAGCACTGGTCCGAATCCCCTTTTTTTATTGTTTTCACAGAAACCCGCTTCAATCCTGAGTGATACATGCCACACTTTATGTACGCGGGCGAAGCCGCGGGCAAAAGCTAGCAGGCAATAAATGTCGGACTATCTGTCAAAAAGCAATCCATATAATATTAATTTACCCAATTTTAATTTCAGTTACTGTCAATAACATAGACTGTTCCTTTTAGTTGCATTTAGATTATTTCCAAATAAAAGTATCACTGGTCTGCTCATTAACTCAATAAGTTAACTCAGAATGCAGGTTCTGGGTAACAACAACTCCTAATTTGATAGATTTGTTTGCTACGGTTACTCAAAATGACCCAAAACCTGTCTATAATCCACCTGAACACAGCTCGAGTTGTCCTCTAACAACTCCAGGGTACAGCCCTGGCTAGGCACGTGTGATGTGGCAATACCTCCAGAGTGTAGCCCTGGCAAGGCACGTGTGGTGTGGTAGTACCTCCAGGGTGTAATCCTGGCAAGATACTTGTAGTGTCGTAGTACCACCAGAGTGTCAGAAGAAACTCATATTGAATAAGCTGAGCACACCATTTCAAACTACACATCACTTTGCCCGCTTAAATAAAATAGTATAGTTTATCTCAAAAAAAATTGTATCGGTGCCTACATTGGTTACGTAGGTACTTTCAAAGCAAAAGTAGAAGATGTAAAGTTGGGGGAAAAAAAATCACTTGTGGGCGGGATAAACGAATGCATTTAAATAAACGACTCGTTTATCCCACTTCTGAATTGTTATCTATATGTGTTATCTTTAGAGAAAGATTGACTAAGAAAGTTATTTAGTGTACCTACGGGGTTTGTTATCAGGTTATTTAAATAAAACGACCAAAACGGGTACCACACCCTTTATATTTATTTATTTATTTATTTATTTAAACTTCATGTACAATAGTGGTACATAGGCGGACTTAATGCCACAAGGCATTCTCTACCAGTCAACCTTTGGGTTAAAAAAGACAACACTGTGGTAGGTTTGCACAATAAACAAATACATAATAACAAATAGTTCAAATGGAAAAATATATAATAAGTTATTTATAATAATAAAATACATATATATGCTAAAATAATAAACTAATAAATACTATGAAAAATATGATATCACTATGAGAACTTAATAACAATACTGAACGAAGACCGAACTAAGGTTGAGAGGACTTCAAGTAGTAGTTCCGAATTTTACGTTTGAAGGATAATTTACTTTCAGCTTTTTTGATGTCAAGGGGAAGCACATTCCAGAGTTTTATGGTGGAAACAGCGTAAGAATTGGACATAAAGCCAGTACGGTGAGAAGGAATATGAAGAAGCATGTTTTTGGATGCACGAAGGTTAAGATTATGAGAACTGCCCAACACTTTAAAATATTGTTTTAAATAATCAGGAGCACAAGGATCGTTCATTATGGTGAAGAGCGTGCAGAGGGATCTGAGGGATCTCCTCTGACGGATAGGCAGCCATTTAAGCTGAGAACGGAAGGAAGAAATGTGATCATATTTACGAAGGCCAAATATGAAACGAATGCAGTTATTGAGAAGTCGATCCAATTTGTTTAGAAGTTCTTGGGAAAGATCAGAGTAACAAACATCAGCATAGTCAATTATAGGCAACACAAGCGACTGGACCAAAGTAGTTTTAGTGCTTGACGGTAGGAAATTTTTGAATCTATAGAGAGACCGCAGCGTGAAGGTGACTCTCTGGCTAACCTGAGCAATCTGTTTATTCCAGCTTAACCTATCGTCAATATATAAACCTAGGTCTTTAACGTGAGGTGAGAGAGGTATTATTGTATTACCGAAAACTAGCGGCAGTAGTCGGCTAGTGTCTAAACTCCGTAAAAAGTAAGGACTACCAATAAGGATAGCCTGGCATTTACTGACATTGACAGTAACCCCAAATCTGCTCGACCAATCAGCAATAGCCAGAAGGTCAGCATTTAATAAGGAGATGCAGTCATCAAGGTGGTCAATGTCAGTGTGCGCGTAGAGCTGTAGGTCATCAGCATACAGATGGTAAGAGCATTTGAGAATAGCTGTGATAGAGTTTATAAATAAAGAAAATAAGAGAGGAGAGAGTATACCGCCCTGTGGAACGCCGGTTTGCAGGTCGCACCAGTCAGAAAATTTCTGATCAGCACGTACAGCTTGCTGACGTCCACGAAGATATGATGAGAACCAATCCCGTGCCAACGAGGAAACCCCAATTTGAGACAAGATAGCCAGGAGGATGTCGTGATCAACGGTGTTAAAAGCGTTGGAGAAATCTATTAAAACTAACACCGTTAATCTCGAGTTCTCCAGGCCATTCCTGACGTCTTCCGTGACTTTAAGCAAGGCTGTGGCTGTACTGTGGCCAGGTCGGAAACCTGATTGGAAAGGGGATAATAGATTGTTCTTAAACACAAAGGATGAAAATTGTTTAAGAGCAACAGCTTCTAGGATTTTAGATAGGAAAGGAAGAATGGAAATAGGTCTGAAGTGATTTGATATAGTGGGGGTGGGAATTTTAGGAAGAGGGATAATGAAAGCCTTACGCCAGCATGTAGGAAACACCCCAGTCTGGAAGGACGAATTGATGATATGTGTGATAGTGGGGAGTAAACTTTTAATCAAGAGGGATAACATGGTTCTGCTGATTCCGTCACAGCCGACAGCCTTGGACTTAATCGCAGTGAAACTTTTGAGGATCTCCGAGTCGGTCACTGGGGAAAAAGAAAAAGAATCATGAGGTAAAATTATATCTACTTTTGCCTGGGATACCTACGTCAGTGCGAAAGCCGTATCATCGAAGTTTGTTTCTTCGAAAACTTTTCAACGATATCTCTATGCTGCGACGCCTTGTTAAGTCGACTTTTTGTTACTGCGATGGTTCGTTACATCGAAAAACTTTACTGCGAACGATTTTAAAGCGAAAATATCATACTGCGAAGCCTTGTTCAATGGATGTCTTGTTACTACGATGATAATTATGTTACTTAGGAATACTTAACTTTTAATTTCGTTACGATTTTCAACACCTAACGTTTGTTTTTAGAATATTTTATATAACTTTTTTTTTGATGGGAAAAATCATCCAATGACAACCCCTGGGCACGTCACAATCATGGCGGTAAGTCCCCTCTTTAAGGCGTGGCTGGAAAGACCTCACGGCGTCCTTACCTTCCGTAAGACGCAGGTCCTCACCGGACATGGTTCGTTCGGGAGGTTGCTGCACCGGATTCATGTGGAAGTGACGCCCGGGTGTCGCCACTGTGCGGAACGCCTGGAGGACACGGTGGAGCACACAGTCGAAGTGTGCCTTGCTTGGGCGGAGTATCGCCGTGCCCTCGTGGGGGTGATCGGCGGCGGAGACCTCTCGCGCCGGACCTTGGTTGAGGCCATGGTCCGGAGTGAGGAGGAGTGGCAGGCGGTCGCCGACTTCTGCAAAGCAGTAATGTTCGCTGAGGAGGAGGCCGACCGCATCAGGCAACGGCGCTCTCGCCGCCGCCGGGATTCCGATCCCGATTTCCAGCCACCGTAAGCACGGGCTTGCGGACAGTGAGCAATGGGTAGCTCGCTGTCCGGCCGTCCGGTGACTGTCCGGACCAAGCCCAAGTCATCGACGGTTCGCGCACTGTTCCCGCGCGCCTCAAGGAGTTGTCAACAACAGCAGGGGCCCAGCCGGGTCGAAGCCTACTGGGGCCAGGATTATCCGAAAGGACGCTCGAGCCCCGGTATGACGGCTTGAAGGAACGGGATGGGTTTTTTAGTCGGTAATACTCTGACACTATCTCCCACTCCGCCCAAGAGCGGGGGTTGTCATTGGATGATTTTTCCCATCAAAAAAAAAAAGTTATAAACATATATATGTAAAATATTCTAAAAACAAACGTTAGGTGTTGAAAATCGTAACGAAATTAAAAGTTAAGTATTCCTAAGTAACATAATTATCATCGTAGTAACAAGACATCCATTGACCAAGGCTTCGCAGTATGATGTTTTCGCTTTAAAATCGTTCGCAGTAAAGTTTTTCGATGTAACGAACCATCGCAGTAACAAAAAGTCGACATAACAAGGCGTCGCAGTATAGAGATATCGTTGAAAAGTTTTCGAAGAAACAAACTTCGATGATACGGCTTTCGCACTGACGTAGGTATCCCCTTTTGCCTTGCCAGCATATACACATTACACAATAACAGTAGGAATAAATAAATTATATACTAGCACTTACTGAGATGTTGCTTGCTCCGAAAACTCAAACGTAAAGAGAGACATGACAGTGCGACGTGGCCTTTTATAATCTCTTGTAACTGTCAAAAGAGCCGCACTGTCAAGTCGCAGTCCGTTGCAGTTGTCAGTGCAAAAAAATACATTTAATGTTGCTGATACAGAAAATAATCACAGTGAAAACATTATCATAAGAATCGCTAACAAAAGTATTTTGACATTTGATATGACGTTATGAGATGTTTGAACTCAATTTGATTTAAAAGCAAATATTAAGCTTAGAACTCTGTTTATTGAAGCTAGAAGATCAAGAATGAGCTGAGCTTTATATAAATATACTAATGACATATACTGATAAAATTCACTGAAGTGTAAAATAAAACTAATGACTTGGCAGCATGGTCTCTGACCTTAGCCGGTTCCGTAAACGGAACGAAAAAACAAAAAAAAAACATGTCATATCAATTTGACATTTGGGATTTGGAAAAAAAAATACAATTTTAACCCTTTTTTTTTTTCGTTGGTAGTGGTGAAGGTTTTACACGTGCTTTTCATCAGTGCTACGAATTTTTTCGATTTTAGTGAACTTTATTTGATTGAAACTTTATCGAAAGTGTAGTGTGTGTGTGTTCTTGGTTTAAGGTTTGTTTTATTTGTGTTTGTCTTTTTTTTATAATAATAACCCGTCATAATGAGTTCAAAAAAGCCTCCTGACCCCCCTGATGGACTTTTTGAGATCTCTTCCCCACTGCTTACTATAACCCTCCCCCATGGAACTGAAGTACCCCCGCAGGATCCTACTATGGACGTCGATAAGCCAACTCTTGAAAGGACCGCTGATTCGCCCCCTGAGATTTCCAACGTACCGCCAAAGATGCCTAAAAGTTTACCTGGTAGATCATCTAATACCATGAGGGATAACCCTCCGTACATCGTTCACGTCTCTCTAAAAAATGAACAGACCTCAGGCACTGTACTACAACCAATTAAGTTTGGTATGTTTTGACGACTAATAACGTCAGTAATATACGGCTTGACGGCATCAAACGTATAGGCAGAAATCGTGTGTCGGTTGAGTTTAAGTCTCATCAGGATGTGAACAGTTTCCTCAAGAACACAGTGTTAATAAAACATAATTATGTAGCTACCATCCCACAGTTTAATATCACTCGAATGGGTATCGTTAGGGATATACCGGTTGAGTGGTCGGAGGATGATGTTATCAAGAATGTTCAGGTTCCAGAGGGCTGTGGCCCTGTCATCAAGGCCAGTAGGATGAGCCGCAAGGTGACTTCTTCTGGATTAACAGAGTGGAAGCCCACTCAAACTGTGGTTCTGACGTTTGATGGACAGGTCCTGCCTAAACGTGTAATCAGTTTTTACTCATCACTGCCAGTTGAACGATACACGTACCCAACGATCCTATGCTACAACTGCTGTTGCTTTGGACACACCCGCACCTTATGCAGATCGAAACCGAGGTGTTTTAAATGTGGTGAAAATCATCCAGGTGATGGATGTGAAATCACACAGGAATTAAGCTTCTGTGTTTCATGTACAGGAAACCATTTTGCGAATGATAGTGCTTGCCCTGAATTGGGCCGACAGAAGAGTTTCAAAGCTCTAATGTCGGAAAAATCTATTTCATATGCGGAGGCAAGCCGAGTATTCCCACCTGTTTCTCGGTCATATGCAGATGTTTCCAAATCCTCTCCTCGTAACAAGCCTAGGGTAAATGTACCTCAATCCCATTTTTCGAGTCCTATTCCTATTACCCAAAAATCATACCTTAAAACTGTCTTCTTAAAACCCAAATCCCACATCCCTCTTTCACCTAGCTATGATAGACAGGCTCACCGGGAACTTACCCAAAATTACTCTTTTTCCCCCATCTGGTAATGGCTGTGCCCTACCAGTGGAAGTTGCAGAGCCTCTCACTTATAGACAGGAGAATAACTCCACAAACATTTTAGATTTCATTACCAATATGTTAATGTCTGTCAATTCGAGGTCAATTTTGAGGCAACGTGGTCAGGTATTTTATGGGTTGGACAAGCCAAGTCCAACCCGTAAAATACCTGACCACGTTGCCTCAAAATTGACCTCGATCCTTAATTATATTAATGACATTCCATCCCCTGACATTCCTAAAATGGAACGTGAGGAGTATTAAATTAAATTAAAATTAAAAAATTAAAATTTCTTTATTTCAGACCCAATAGTCCATAAATTGTTAGTGTATTAGTAACAGAAAGTGCTTATATACTATATTAGCATTGTTAGTAACCTATAGCTAATTCCACCCAGTGTCTCTGGATGGGGCAATCCGGCCTATCAGCAATCATTTTCAGGATGCTGTTACGACTGTTGCGCAAACGTTGCAGTAAGGAAAACGCTTTCTTACGCATGATGGCGTGAAAGCCATCCGTGTGAGCCGCGGCAAACATTCCCGACGCACTACAACGCCACGGCAACCGCAACAGCATCCTGAAAGCGTTATTATATTGTACGCGCAGGACGTTGTAAGCTCGGTTTGTATATGACACCCACAGGCCGCTCGAGTAGAAAGACTGACAAAACGCCTTAAATAAACTAATTTTGACGTCTGCCGTGCAGCGAGCGAACCTACGGGCGAGCATATTACTCCGCACCGCCAACGCCCTGCGCTCACGCTCTATGTCGCCATCATCACGTAGGTCACTAGTGACAACATGACCCAGGTACTTAAAACTGTCAACCACATTGAGTACCACGCCGTTAAGATATACCGGAGGCACACAGCGAGGCTGTTGTTTAGGTACTTTGAACACTAAGAGCTCACTCTTTCTTGAGTTGTATTTAAGGCCGTGTACCTCCGCATACATCTCGCAGATCGATAGTAGCTCTCTCAGTCCGCTTATCGACGGACTGAGCAGCACCATGTCGTCCGCATAGCTTATGTTATTGACACACGTATTGTCGATGTGACAGCCAACATGTGTGCTGCTCAGTCGTTCTATAAGCTGGTTGATGTATACATTGAATAGCAGGGGTGAACTTAACCCCCCCTGCCTTACACCACATTCCATTCTGTATTCATCCGACAGAGTACCGGCCCACTTCACCCGATTTGTCTGGTGAGCATACTAGTATCTGAGGAGGGCTATATACTCCACCGGCACACCCGTGCCCCTCAACTTGTCCCATAATACATCATAGGAGACAAGATCGAAAGCTTTCGACAAATCGAGGAAACACGCGTACACCGGCGTCCTCCTCGCGGTATAGTACTTGACGGTGTGCTTCAAGCTAAGGATGGCACTCTCAGTAGACACTCCCACCTTGAACCCGAATTGCGCATCATGCACTTCTACGTGTTCCAAGAGGCAGCCATTTAACAGACCGTCAAGCACCTTGGCCGTGGTGGTAGCGAGCGAGATGGGCCGATAGTTGTTCATGTCGGATGTGTCACCCGTTTTGTTCTTAACTACGGGGACTACTATCGTCCGCATGAGCGGTTCCGGCAAATAGGAGTGACCTAGACACAGAGTGAAAAATAGTGACAAAACTCTAGGCAGATGGACTCCCGCATGTTTAAAGTGTTCGATACTGAGACCATCGTGACCCGGCGACTTTCCGCGTTGCATTTTTTAAATAATTTTAGCTACTGTCTTAGCTGGTATTTTTGCGTTCCGCCCAGTCACAATGGCCCCAGCACCGCCCGTTTCACCAGACCCAGTGCACAGAGGTGACCGCACAGAAAAGTGATCCCTAAAAGCATCAGCAATATTCTTGTGATCAGTAATACCACCGACACTCACCGGGAGACCAGGCCTCACATTCATTTTATTTGTGTTTTTCCAAAAATGCTTAAAGTTTTTAGTAGCATGATTAGAAGCAAGGAGATCCATTTTAAGCTGTTCCTGTCTGTTCTGACACCACTTGAGTTTGGTCTTAAAATGTCTCCTAGCCTCTAACATAACAGAATATACTTGACCACTTCTTGGGCGACCAGCCAATGACCACACTTGGAACTTAAGAGCACGGCGACAGATGAATTTTTCATACAAACGTAATACCACGCTCATTTGCAATTGGAGTATATTTCCAACATATTATGATGTTATTCGGTTATAGACGATATTTATCTAGGTTCCTACATCTTTCTTTTTAAAAAAAACTTGCCTAAAACGAAATTAAAGCGAATTATAATTCGCACTTTTTTACAACGTAAATGACATGTTTTCATTTGGCTTTTCCTGTATTAAAAATAACAACATGTCCAATATTCTCAATGTAGGAACACAGATTATATTATCAATTTACAAATGATAGAAAACAAATTGGAAAAACATTAAGTTTTCATTCATCATTTTTGGTATTACGAAACACGTCCAATTTATCGCAAATTTCCAAGAGTTACTAGTGCTATCGCGGCAAGCGGGATGTCAGTGTCATTGTGTGCGTGCTGTCATTACTTCAGTTGCGTTCATAGGTCGAGTTATAAATTTTATTGTAATATTTTTGACACTACTGACTTAAATAAAATAGTACGTAAGCATTTAAAGTTTAATAAAAGGAATACAGAACTCTTGAGGACATGTCAGACTTTAGCTGACTAAAAGCGCCGTCAAAAACCCCTTAAAAAAAAGAGTAAAAAAAAAGCGCCGTTGACGATTTGGGTTCGGTCCAGATGGTTACCGGATGGCTGGACGGCGATTCCAAGCCCAGGGTGGCTAGAAATCTGGGTCGAGATCCTGGCTGCTGGGGCGTCAGGGTATTCCCTCGTCCATGCGGCCGCCTTCTTCGCTAGCATTACTGTTTCGCAGAAAGAGGGCTCGGCGCGAGAGGTCGTTGCCACCGATGGCCCCCACGAGAACGCGGCGGTGTTCCGCCTAAACGGGGCACATATGTACATCTCTACCGTATGCTCCACCGTATCCTTCAGACCGTCCACACAATGGTGATAACCAGGCGTTTATTCCGCCTAAATCCGACGCAGGAGCCTCCCGTACTTGCCATGTCCGGTGAGTATTTGCGTTACGACAGTCGCTGAGATCCTGCCGGAACTGTCTGCCTTACAGCGACTTGTCGTGGCAGCGGAATTTTGCCCCAGGGTTGAATCTCCACGTGTAAATCATGCTTATGCGTGCAAAGGACTGTTGCCTCCACATTCCATGGTAGCAAGCTTGCAGGAAACCATGCAGGTATATTGCAGGAAACCGTGCTTTGTCTTTGTACCATTAGGATGGCTATAACTCCCTGGCATGCGTTCAGCTTGGCAACTGATCACTTTCGCAGCGACGGCGCTCCATAAAGGGCCATGGACCGAACGATGCCTTCGTAGAGCCTCCAGCAGGAGGCGTCTGAAAACCCCAGGTTGGACAGGAGCCGCTTGAGTGCTTCAGTCTAATCCAGTTTGAAAGAAAGAAAGAAAGAAAAATAATTTATTTGGTACAGCACAAGGCGCAACACAAAATAAACAATAAGTAACACGTTTGGGAACCAGACGTCGGAAGTGCTCCTCAAAATACCATCGACTGTCGAGGACGAGTCCCAGATACTTGTAAACTTTTATTGTAATTTGGGAAACCGGCGGTGGCTTGTTCCGAGGGCCATGAAAACACATGCTCTCGGACTTGTGCAGTGCCACCTCGAGTCCCAACTGCTGGATCCTCTTCACGACTGTTGCAACTCTGCGTTGCGGTTCAGGACAGGGAGCAGGGTTCTTGCAAGTGAGCCTGTGGCTAATTGGCAGCGGAGATGGGAGCAGGAAGAGAAGGCGATGGAACTTCATCGATTCCTCCCTGACGTGGCGGTTAGGCTCAAGGCAACTTGGGTCGAGCCGGACTACAAAGTCTTGCAGATCCTGACTGGACATGGATATTTCTGGAAGAAACTGTATGATGTGAGGTTAGCGTGTGCTATTGCGGTGATGAGGACAAAAATTTTGATCACGTTCTGTGGCGATGCCCCCCTTATGACGAACAGCGACGAAATGTGATGGACGGGATCACTCGCTTGGATGAGAGACCGGCTTACTACTGCAATCTCATGGCCTCAAAAGAGTTCGAACACGAATGGCACAGACCAAGGAGTAAGCAAGCAGCGAACCCGTACTGTGTGTTTGTCTTACCCACGTGAGGACCGTTAGTATGCCGCCCCAGGATGGGGAGAAAGGCAACATGGGGACAAGACGAAGAAATTTGTAAAGGAGTCAAGAAGCGGCTGCGGTGATAGCGCGCTCATATTTATATGGGTGGGCTGTGTCCGCAGCCGTCTCATTTCGATTCGGCCCATATGACATGATGTCGGTGGGGCCAAGGCTGGTTGGAGGTTGTTGCAACCCTGCGTTCCGCTAGTTCGACCGCCGCCTGTTACGACTCTCCCTTCGTTAGGATCAGCGTGCCGTCTGTATAATAGACCACGCTGACCCCGTTGGGGAGGTCACATAGCACATAGTATGCAAATATGGCTACAAAAAACGGTGACATAAAAATATAAACTACACTACAACTAGTGGCGGAGCCATGGGCGGATGAGAATGCTCCCCTTTTGACGGGAATAGAGCGTTCATCACACCCTTCATAAACAGGGGCCGGTACTCTGTGTCAGCGGGGGAGCCCAGGTACGGAGCTTGTTGTACGCACCATTTCGTAGGGTCGTCCCCACGGGTCTCTGTTCAGAGTCCCCAGCTACACGTCGCGGGCCTCCAGTTTGGCCAGCCGTATCTCCGCTCTGAGGGTGCGCTTCGCTGTTCTTTATTCCTCGTACGCACCTGGTACGGGTGGAGCCGGATCTTGCGGATGGCCAGTTTGGCTTTTGCAGGGAGCGCTCTATTTGGACCCCGGTATCACCAGGTGCCGGTCTACCTCATTCGTGTGATCGAGGCCTACCTGAAGGACAGGTTCATTATCTGCCCCGCTCACCGTGGAGAATGGAAACGCCGAGAGATGTCGTGCGGTGTTCCCCAAGGATCGGTACCAAGATATGGTTCGGACTGTTTTTGGTACTTGTCCTCGACAGCCGTTGGAATTTCGAAGAACACTTCGGTCGTCTGGCTCCCAAACTGGACCGGACTGGGGCTGCCCTGAAGCGGCTCCTACCCAACATAGAGGTCCTTAGCCCTTTGCCGGAGGCTCCACGCAGCATTGTTTGGTCCATGGCTCATTACGGAGCGCCGGTGTTGGCCCCATTGCTGTGAAAGCGGCCGGGGGCAAAGCTGAACGCATCCCAGAGGATCATGGCCATCCAAATGGTGCGGGGATATCGCACGTTCTCCAGCGAAGCGACGAGCCTCCTTGCTGGTCTGCCACCATGGGATCTAGAGGCAACAGTCCTTGCACACATGCACAATTTGCGCATGGAGTTGCAACGCCGGGGTAAAAAACCACTGACGAAGGCGGTCAGAGTACCGGCGGGATCTCGGGGCAAGCCATAATTATGGCGATAAATCCAATCTTTGAGGAGTGGGTGAATAGACGTGGAAACATCCTCACCTTCCGCATGACGACACCTCACCTCGTGGTAAGTTCGGAAGAAACGCCTGGCTGTCATCATTGTGTAGACCGCCCGGAAGACAGGGTGGAGCATACGGCGATGGTATGCTCCACTCAGGCGGAGCACTGCCGCCGCGCTGTGTACTCGTGGGAGTGACCCTGGTACAAGCCATGGTCCGGAATGTGTAGGAATGGCAGGTGGTCGGCTCCTTCTACGAAGCAGTTATGCTAGCAAAGGAGACAGTCGTACACGTGAGGGAACATCATTCCTCACGCCCCAGCCACCGGGATCCTGATCCCTTTTTCCAGTCACCGTAGGCGCAGGGTTGCGGACGGCGAGCAATTTGTATCTCTCCGTCCGGCCGTCCGGTAAGCGTCCGTACCGAGCTCGAGACGTCGATGTTGCATAGTGTTCCACTCGCATCTCGAGGACATGTCAGCAAAACCGTAGGGGCCCAGCAGGTTCGAAGTCTACTGAGGCCAAGGGTTGAGCGAAAGAGAACATCGGGGCCTTGAAACGAAAGAACAGTTTTCATTTCCCTAAAAGTCTGACACTAAAAGAGCGGCAGAAGTCATTGAATAATTTCCCACCTATGAAAAAAGCTCTCGCCTCCACAACATTTTCTGATTTGACCACAAGAAGACCACCTTGGGCACGCCACAATTATGGCAGTAAGTCCCCTCTTGGAGGCATGGCTGGAAAGACCTCACGGCGCGGGCGTCCTCACCTTCCGCATGACGCAGGTTCTCACCGGACACGTAAGTTCGGTAGGTTCGGGCTGTACCGGATTCGTACGGAAGTGACGCCCGAGTGTCGCCACTGTGCGGAACGCCCGGAGGACACGGTGGAGCACGCAGTGGAGGTGTGCCGCTTAGGCAGAGCATCGCCTTGCCCTCGTGGAGGTGATCGGCGGCGGCGATCTCTCGTGCCAGACTGGTACAGGCCATGGTTCGGAGCGAGGAGGATCAGTGGCAGGCAGTCGCCTCCTTCTGCAAAGCAGTAATGCTAGCAAAGGAGGAGGCCGACCGTATCAGGCAACGGCGCTCACAGCCGCTGCCGGGATTCCGATCCCAATTTCCGGCCACCGTAGGCGTGGGCTTGCGGACGGCGAGCAATCGGTAGCTCGCTGTCCGACCGTCCGGTAACTGTCCGGATCGAGCCCAAGTCATCGACTGCGCCAACTGTTCCCGTGCGCCTCAAGGAGTTGTCAGCAACAGAAGGGGTCCAACCGGGTCGAAGCCTACTGGGGCCAGGGTTAGCTCCGAAAGGTAGCTCTGCCCCGGTACGAAAGGCAACGAAGGAACAGGAGTGAGTTTTTAGTCAGTAAAAGTCTGACACTATCTCCCGCTCCACCCAAGAGCGGGGAATGTCATTAGATGATTTTCCCACCGTAAAAAAAGACCACCTTTGTATGACATATCTGCTATTGTTATCATAATATGTTGAGATATTGGCGCGGTAATAAAATTTCCAAAAAACGCATTACTAGTTCGTACATTCACAAACAATTCCCGAAGTATTCGGCAAAAATAAAGCAAATAATGAATATACCTCATTTTACTAACAATAAATTGTAAGACGCTCACATACACACACACAGCTGCACTCCGTCACTTGTTTTGTCAAACAGAGATAGCTATATTCCACGAACGAATTTTGAATACGCGTCAACTTGCAGTTGCGAGTGACATTCGCCGGCCTCTGAGCGTCGGCGACATATTTGTTCCACCCAGTCACATAGCCTCCTTTTCTCATACATTTTGTCCTATAAGTCTGTGCGGCCGAAACTGCCAGTACATTTACAATATTGATATACATTTCATCGAGAACTGAGAAATGTTGTTTGTGATCACAAAATTTATCACAACAATCACTCAGCTCCCGAGGCATATCTATTAGTTTTAGCTCAGAATGACAGAGGTCGTGGTATTCGCTAATCTGCTCGAATGTCCTCTCGCCCCACATGATACGATTAAATCGATTATCTTTATCTATGTCACTTTGAGTTTTAGAGCAAATTTTATGTAAATCACCAAAAAAAAAGTAGAAGAAGAAAGTGGTCAGACCAATACACATCATATAGCACAGTAACACTAACGACTGACTGCTGTGCAGATTCAGTGACGATGCAGTGGTCCAACCATCTATTACAGCCATGTGATTCACTAGTAAAGGTATAGGTATTACTATCACACATTTTCACATCTAAACAGATCCATTTTTGATCCGAACAAAAATTCATCATTTCATTGTAGAACAACTCATTTGTATGTGCATTATAGTCTCCTACGATATAAAAAGCCTCAACTCCTTTATTCTCCTCTACTTCTATTATTGAGCGAACAGTGCCAAGACAAGCTGTAAACTCCGCGAGATTGTCATTCGAATTAGTGGGCATATAGACACTAATAACCACTACAGATCTAGTACTTACGGTTATGTTGACCGCACACATTCGCACATTATTACACTCTATCGGCACCACTGTCTCGAACGCACTTTTACGCCACAACAACGCGACACCGCCGTGTGGCCTACCGCTCAAAAGGCCAGCCGAGGTGTCTACAGCTGATGTTCCGGTGCACCCGAAGCTATCGTCAACCGTGCTGAGTAAAGGCAAATCGTGTGGCAGCAACCAGGTCTCTTGAAGGGCTACCACGTCCGCCGACCGACACAATTCTCTTGCACCTTCCATAGATCTTTTGAGTGATTTGCAATTAAAGCTTACTATCTTGCTTAGACTGCCCATTTTTTCTGTTTATATTTTCATCATTGTTCATTTTTTGCCTCAGGTGAAAGTGTACAAAACGCCTAAATGATACACCTGACGGCCACAATTTATCATCTAAAAATATATCAATTTTATGTTTTGTTACAAATAACTTGTAAGCATTATAGTCTTTTTCCTGTTTCATTTTGATTTTAACTAATGTAACTCGCTCTCGAGTCTTCTCATACACGTAGTTTACAATAGCCTGCTCTGACACCGCCTTATGCACATTAGAGATAAACAGCGGGACTTTCGTATCCGCCGCTCTAAACAGTACACTTTTATCTTCAGAATCAATTACCGCACTTCCTCTTTGACTAAGAAACAGATTTTTATGTCTCCGTTTTTGCACTACGGTCCATTCCTCATTGTTATTTGACATCCTTAATTTGCTGTCTCTCCGAATAACCTCAGAAAACAAGGGACGCTTCTCAATTGTATCGTCCATTTGTTTACATCGATCAGCTGCGTTAGTCGGCGCGGGCGATTGCGACGCAGGTTTGGAACGCGGCAGCTCCTCTTTATCACTTCTTGACAGATCGCGTTTATTTGTCGTCTCATTCACACACGCTTCAGTCTCGCTAGCCGAGACAGCCGGCGATGACGCAGAAGGCGGCTGCTGCACTATGTATTACTCCCAGAAAGCCTGATCTTACTTTCTTAATTAATAAATTTAAGCCATCAATCTGCGGCATTGCCGAGACATGGCTCTTGCCTGATAGTAATTTCAGGTTGCCGTGTTTTGGCAGTGTCCGTAATGATAGAACTGATGGATATGGGGGATGTGCTTTGTTCATCAATAGCAAAGTATCATACTCCCAAATTCGTCGTTGGTGACAACTTAAATGTTGTTGCTGTTAAGGCTGAGGATATAAATATTTTTTCTTTTTATATTGCACACCCACAACTCGAATATCTTTCAGCCATTAGAAACATATTAAGCAGTGTTAGCGGTCCAATACTTGTCATGGGTGATTTTAATTGCCATCATTATCGTTGGGGTTCAGATACTTGCGATAACTTTGGTATAGGCTTGCTGGATGTATTGGATGACCTATATCTCTGTCTCATCAACGATGGCAGCGCAACGCGCAGGTCTGCTCCTGGGCAGAACAATAGCTGTGTTGATTTGACTTTCTGTTCATCCAATATATCTAGTCTTCTCATTTGGCGTCGCTTGGATATGACTTATGGAAGTGACCACTATCCCATCATGATTCAATTCCCGTCCAAAAACATTCCCACTAAAGTTTCACCCCCCCTTTTAAAATACCAACTTAGTCCAGCAAATTGGGATTTATATTCAAAAATTCTGGACCCTTCTCCTCCACCATTGCCTCCACAGCGGATGATTGTTTCCAACCCAAGAAAACCCCTTTTGGTAGACTTCCTTCTCCTCCATGGTGGGATAAGGAATGCACTGACATGATTAAGGCCAGAAATGAGGCTGAAAGGACAGTTAATCACGATATGAACCTGGATAACCTCATTGCTTTCAAGCGGATATTAGCTAAGTCCAGAAAATTCTTGAAAAAGAAAAAACGTGATGGCTGGTCAAAGTATTGCAGTTCGTTGAGCCCGTCCACACCGGTCTCGACGGTCTGGCGTAAGGTGAAGCGTTTTAGGAGCAGTCTAGTACCTGTCCCCTCTAACAACATCACAGGAGAACTGGGATACCAGTTTTTCACAAAGGTCGCTCCGGCTTATGTTCCAAGCATAGAGGAAAGCAGTGTTGACATTTATGATGTAAACGATACTGACGACCCAATGAACAGACCCTTTAGCCTGGAGGAATTAAAAACTGTACTATCCCATGTTCGAGACTCAGCTCCGGGAGTGGACGGATTCACGTACTCTTTTATTTCCAAAGCAGGCTCAAAAACTCACCAGTATTATCTGGACTTGGCTAATTTCTGCTTTACTTCCGGCTACATCCCCACAGAATGGAAGGTTCAAGTGGTTATTCCAATATTGAAACCCGGCAAAGATTCTAACGATCATTGCTCATATAGACCTATTGCGCTATCGTCAATACTCGTTAAAATTTTAGAACATTTGATTAAGAATCGTTTAGAGTGGTTGGTAGAGAACAGGAAACTGCTTCCAATGACTCAATTCGGCTTTAGGAAAGGTCTGGGCACTGCTGATAGTGTAAGTATACTCACGTCAGAGGTCCGACTGGCCCTCAGCCGGAACGAGTCCGTGGTTGGAGTTTTTCTGGACGTATCGGCTGCCTATGATTCGGTCCTCCTCCCTAATCTCAAGCAAAAGTTGCACGAGCTGAGAATCCCGGCTAGGATTTGTCGTATCATTGGTAGCATATTTACCAATCGCATCATCCAACTAAGAATCCCTGGGGTTGACTCTGAACAAAGAACGTGTGATATATGTAAATAGTGGGTACTTCTGTTAAGTTCATTATTTGTGCAACCATCAGACCAGTCTGCGAATATACGCCCTACAGCTAAGTCGTGGTTTCATTATTAATCCAAGTATTCCTCAGTGGCGACGAGCAGTATGGAATTACGCGTAAAAATAGTGTTAGTTTGCAAAATGTCGATCGGAAAGATAACGGAATTTGAAGTACAAAGTGACGATTGGAAATTGTACGTGGAACGTTTAGAACAATATTTCCTGGTGAACAAAATGCCGGTTGATTTACAAGTGCCTACACTAATAACGGTTATGGGAGCAGAATCTTACGAACTTTTGATCAATTTGTGTACGCCGGAGAAACCTAAAAACAAAACATTCACGCAGATCACGGACATTATGGAAAAACACTTGCAACCCAAACCTAGTGAGTTAGCCGAGCGTTACAAATTTAGATATAGGAAACAAAAGGAGGGGTGAAACTATTTCGGAATATACCGCGGTTTTGAAGAAAATGTCCAAGACCTGTGAATTTGGAACCTGGTTAGAAGAAAGTTTGAGAGACCAGTTAGTTTGTGGCATAACTAATGAAACGATACGACAACGATTATTCGCCGAAAGTAAGCTGGATTTCGGCAAGGCGTATAAGTTGGCGATTAGTATGGAGGCGGCAGAAAAAGACGCGGCAGAAGTGGTCAGACAGGGAGGATCGGCGGCGTCGGTGATGTGCCAGGCGATGTCGGCTACGAAGTCATTACGGTGGCGGAACGGGGCAGTGCCGGCGACTCGCGGAGCGAGGCCCGCGAGCACCGACAGCGCCCGCGCCCGCGCGGCTGGGTGAGCGTGCGCAGCGGCAGTGTCAAGTGTGCGGTGCAGGTCACGACGCGGCCACGTGCAAGTTTTCGCGTTACGTTTGCCGAGTATGTAACCGAGTTGGACATCTGCGACGCGTGTGCCCGAATTTAGCGAGACACTTCAATGTCGACATCGATCAAATTAAGGAAGGAAACTCAAACGAAAGTATGGGAAGTGACGAGGTAATTTTTATCGATGTCTGTAAATTATCCGCTATAGAATGTAAACCAGTGTATCTAGAATTAAACGTAAATGGCAAAAACATTAAAATGAAATGCGACACGGGTAGTGCCATCTCATGTATAAGTCAAGAATGTTACATGAGATTATTTAAAAATTTATGTCTTAAACCATGTCAGTTAACGCTTAGATCGATGGCTCCCACGCAAAAGGTCGGAACATTGTTTTTAACTAAAATTGTTTTTTTGTGCCATTACAACAATCTTGAATAGTAGTATGTATTAGTAAAATCCAAATTTTAATATCTTATACGAATAATGAGTTTTTTAATGGATAATGGTCTTAACATTGAACCGCTCCGGCGCATAAAGTCGCGCGGATAGTTCCGACGGTGTGCTTCGATCGATTGGACCGCGGCCGGCCAATCGGAGCACAGTACCGACCGCGACGGCAAGTCGTATGTCAACAGTGGGGAAGTTTGCTTTTTAAAATAAAACAATCGATTGTTTGTGTTATTGTTTATGTAGTTTTAGGAGTATTAGTATTAGTTATAATAAAATGAGTAACGTATGTGCTTCCAAGAATATGAAACTAGTGTTAAATGAACAAATAAACCAAAATAGTGAAGTAATGGTCGATGACAATTTTGGAAATAGTAAGTTTCACTGATTTGTCTCATATTGTGTTTATTTTACTTGTTTATATGTGTGTTACGAATATAATAATTAGTATGTGATAGCGTTTAATAGGTCTCAAATAAAAAAAATAATGATTATGACCATTCCGACGCATAACGTAATAACTTTTATGTTACGACTGTATGCGCTGTAATCAAACGTTAACGGTGGTCAGTTACGACTTTATACTACACAATTTTTTTATTCTAGGAGTCTTAACTTATACTTACGACCATTTGCGATGTTTAAATATAACAATTAATAAACGTATAAAGACGTATCATAGACATACGGCTTTATGCTCCGTTAAAAAAATAAGATACGATTCTTTGCTTTTCAAATTATTAGTAGAAATATCATTAAAATTAACTTTCTAACTGCTTCTTTGGTCTAGTGGCTACGAGCATGACTGCCGGCCACGAGGTGCCGGTTTCGATTCCCGGGTCGAGCAATATATTTTTGCGTTTTTCAATTTCAAAATTCTTATAATACGGAGTCTGCAATAGCGCCTAGTGTTTGAAAATAAGCATTATAATGAGACTAATAACTGGCGAAAAGTGGAAAATTGGAGATCACTGTCGACAGTGGGATTACATCGTCAACCACACCGAAGTAGGCGATACTAAGTATCCTTCTACGACGAATCTTGTATCTAGACGTAAGAGATCTGTTAAGTATTGCTTACCTTTTATTGAATCTAAATCTGACTTACCTAATAAAGTGTTCGTTTGCAAAACGATGTTCCTAAATACACTTTCTATTGGAGAGAGAACTGTTCAAACAGCTTTGGCGAAATGACGCTCTAGTGGTGGCTCTGTTTCCCCTGATCGACGTGGTGGAACTAGAACTATAGTCTTAGACGACGAAATAAAACAGGTTGTTTTAAGGCACGTCAATACGTTCCAGCCGGTTGAATCTCATACATAGTGAGAAAAGATACGCAAAGATACAAGTAAAATTTACTTAGACAGCAACCTTACATTTACGAAAATGTTTTCTTTGTACAATGAGTGGTGTATAAATGAAAATAAAGACATATGTAACGAGTGCCATATATACAATGCAAACAAAAATACAATCACAGAAGAAGAAAAACAAAAACAAGAACTTCATATAAATAACAAGATTAAAGCTAGAGAAAGGAAGGCAAATGATAAAAGAGAAGCATTGGAAAGTGGAGGTAAAATAGTTACAGCGTGTTTTAATTTCCAAAAAATATTAAACTCCTCATGGCAATGTCAGTTTATTTTATTATAAGCGGAAATTATCCATTTATAATTTTACAGTATTCAACCTAGCGAGACAAGAAGGTTATTGTTACATGTGGCCTGAAATTAATGGAAACACGGGGCTTGCGAAATAGCAAGTTGCTTATCCAAATTCATTGACGGTAAAGTTTTAGACGGTGCCAAAGAATTCAGATTTTGGTCGGACAACTGTGCCAGCCAAAATCGTAATCGTATTGTGTTTGCTTTTTACACATACGCAGCAAAAAAGTATGGTATAACGATAGTCCATAGGTTTTTAGAGCGAGGGCATACACAAAATGAAGGTGATTCAGTCCATGTTCTCATCGAGAGAAATGCAAAAAATAAGCTTATAATATATACCCCTGCATAATGGTTTGGCTTAGTCAGATGGTCAAAAGTAAACCCTCCAAATTATAATGTCATCGAAATTAATGTTACAGATTTTTATAACTACAAAATATTACTAGACGTTAGAAACTGGGCTAAAAATACTAAAAAACAACAAGTATCATGGACCAAAATTAAAGAAGTTCGAGTAGTATCCAGCGAACCTTATATTTTGAACTATCGTTTTATCTTTGAAAAAGAAAATGTCATGAGTTTGGTAACAATAAAAGCTTATTCATCAAGAAGAAATATTAGTTTAATAGAAACAGAATTATTGGAACCATGTTACTCTTCTAATTTACCAATTACATTGGCCAAATTTAATGATTTACTTAGTCTATGTCAAGGACGTATAATACCCCAAGTGTACCATGGTTTTTATCAACAGTTATCACACAGTGGTACTGTTACTGAAGAGAACAGTAATGATTCCCCTGACTAATCATCAATTACTTATACATATTATGTATAAAGGTGTTATTTTGTCTCAAATATCCTAATTTCTATTATAATTATTATGTTAGGTACAAGAGTACTAATTTTCATTTAATTTAGAAAACAAGTATTATTTGATTATAACTTCATTACTTTTAAGTTGATTTTATTATAAAATTATCTAAGTCTAAGATAAAGTATACGATTTTTTTTGAAAACTGGCAGTGTGACACTTCTTCAACTTAAGTTGAAGAAGTGCCACACTGCCAGTTTTAACTGTATCGTTTTTTTTTTATTAAAAGTTTATAATAACGTGACTTGTGAGTTAAGAAGACTGAATTATGTTCCTATATTGAGAATTATTGTGATAAAATTGATTTGAGCTGAAATTTTACGGTGGTTTTTATTCATCAATTACCTTATCACGACCCCCTGTTAGAGAGATACGATAGTTTGCACGTCGCATATAGTCGTAATTCAAACTTACGACTTTATTCGTGTTGTTTATATCACGTTTATGAACGCATACAGTCGTAACAATAAGATACGACATTTTTTTAATAAGTATATGGTCGTAAGTAAGTAAAACTAGTTTTTTTCGGTAAATACAATTCCTTATTATATCCAGCTTCGGGGGATACATTATTTTACTAATAATTGACAGGTTAGTGCAAAAATATTTGTTAAAAATCTTTCACAATACATTTTATCATTAACGTATACCAAAAATGCTCTCCTGAAAAAATGATTTTTTAGCCTTACGACCTTATGCGTGGGTGGCGTCGAGATATTATACGGGGGAGTTAGTCAAACCCCTAGGAGTCATATTACCAACTGTTAAGTACAAATATCAGAGCAAGACATTAGAATTATTTGTTGTGAAGAATGGGAAAACTATTCTTTTAGGACGGCAATGGATGGCCGAATTAAAAATACAGTTACCTATTGTAAATTACGAATGTAACAATGTGGCTATGTACAAAAATGACGTTTTTGACTTGCATGCTTTCAGTTCCAAATACTCTGAGGTGTTCGCGGACGGTCTGGGGCGATTCACCGGTGGCAAGGTGAGCGCAGGGACCGGACGAGCGGATTAATTTTCAAAACCCTTTGAAGGGGTTTCCCTTACGATCGACTATCCCTTTATTTAGGAAACTTGTACGAATACTTAGCGAAATACTATGGAAAGCCGATTGAGAAGGAAACCCAAGCGAAATCGTAAGGGTAAGCGCTAACTTAGCCTTTAATGGGTAACCCAAATGCTTTATTGCTTTCCACTTAATAAAAGGGTATTTTCTTCCGCCAGCAATTATCCCTTTTAAGTAGGAGTAGGCAGGCTAGAATTCTTCTTTGACCTCATAGGTTTTATCCTGTGAATATCTATACCTTATGGGTATATATTATATAGAGAATAACGGGATGGTTTGCTTATTTTTAACCGACTTCGAAATGTAGGAGGTTCTATGTTCGGCTGAATGTATGTTTTTTTTTTATGTATGTTCACCGATATCTCGGTCAATTGTGGACCGATTTTGAAAATTATTTTTTTGATTGAAAGGTTATGCTTCCAAATTGGTTCCATAGAAATATTGTTATGATCTGATCATTAACTTCGAAGATATGGAACAGAACTTCTCATAGGATCACAGCAAAACTGTCGTAACAACAAAAATTGCTTTGTATACGTGTAGTCGATGACTGACTGAAAAAAAAAGGGGAGGGGATGTATCAAACTGATCTGATGATGACGCTAGAAGGTAAATTAATGTAATCTAACCGTGTTTGGGATTATTAGAATCGTTATGAGATGAATGAGTTTGGCTGAGGGGTACTTTATACATTTCAAAAGTTTTTTTTATTAGCGAATTCATAAAGAGCTCACGCTGGCCGCACCCATAAAAAATAATCTTAAAAACATGTTAGCATAGCCTGTACCTGGTGTACGCATCACACTTCTATACACAGAGGCATAGTTCACGCGAACGAAGTCGCGGGCACAGCTAGTACATCATTATATTAATACGCACACAACTAAAATACGCTTTGTGCCAGCCTATTGGCCAAAACCCATGAATTTGGCGAACGAACCGTGAGCCTTCCTATACAATTGTTGTACCTACTTAAGGTGGACTTGCGGAACTGTTGCCGATGATACCTCTCGCTTTCTCAAATTCAAAAACGTCTGACGACGAGGCAATCCGTATTCGTTTCGCTATAAAGTTGGGTAAATAAACATTAAAATGGCTTGACTAGCCTGTTGGTCTAGTGGTTAGTGACCCTAACTGCTATGCCAGAGGTCGTGGGTTCGATTCCCACCCAGGACAAATGTTTGTGTGATGAGCATAATCATTTGTTCTGTGTCTGGGTGTAATTTATCTATAATATGTTTGTATTTAGAAATATATAAGTATGTTTATCAGTTGTCTAGTACTCATAACACAAGCTCTGCTTAGCTTGGGACTAGACGGCATTGTGTGATAGTTGTGGAATATTATTATATTATTAAAATAGTAATGAAATATCATTAGGTACCATTCTACATCAAGCTATTGCTACTACTATTACTAGGTACTTAGGTACCTATTATAAACCGTAACTTATTCATTATGATATATTTTTAAGCATTATTAATAATGCACGTCACATTCACATCCCGTCCTAGGTATTATATTATACCGTTACATATGCAGACAGAGACCCCACTCAAATCGCGCGTGATTTCGCGCCATTACGGTTATAAGCGAACGACGGCGTCCGTTTCGATTATAAAATATTGAGCATTTATTTATAGAGTATTTATCCAAGAACGTAATCAAAAAGTTCTGTATAAAGTAGTCTGTAAATATCGAAAAAAAGTTTTTACAAAAAAAAAAAAATATAACCGACTTCTAGGATATATAAAATCTTTGCCGACTTCAATGTTCACTGAAAAGTACAAAATAATTTAAATTTCGGAAGTCGATGTTAAATAACGAAGGGACAAAACTATTATAGAAACACCGACTTCCGAAATTTAAGTTATTTATTTTACACTTTTTAGTTATGGTCAGTTATGGTACTTTTTATTTATTTGTTGTAATTATTTGTCTCGTCATACTGAAAATATTTTATGCACTGCATCTTTTCTTGGCTATTATATAGCTATAATAATATCATATTATTACCGTGCCCGTGACGTATTAGTATGTAGTAAACAAACACAACATCATGCACACAAACACGCGCTGCGCCAACGCTGCACTCACTGACACGACGCACGGCACACGATAGATTTTAAAAGAAAGATCATAAGTTATATTTTAGCATAACGCGGTGATCGGTAGGCTTATCTTTGTGTGCCTTAGAGTTGCCGAATTCGTCTGCACGTGATGCTACTGGCTTTAGATCGCTCTTATTTTGCTAAAAATACGGTTCAAACTCGCTTGAATTAATATATTGGTTAGCGCTTACGAAGGGGTTTCCCTTTCAGAATGGGATAGCTGATTGTTAGCGCTTTTTGTATTCGACTGTAAAAACCCAGATAATTTTTTGGGATAGTCAATGAATGGGTTTCCCTCGAGAAGGTTAGCTAAAAAACTATCCAGCAAAACCATGGGGGTTTTTAATTGAATTAAAATATCCTAGCCCTTCAAAACCCGGGGTAAAACCCTATAAAAGGAAAGCGCTATCGGTCCCTGGGTGAGCGTGCACGTTCGCGAGGGCGCGCGGCCGGTGTTCATGCGAGCGCGGCCGCTGGCGTACGCGCTGCGCGAGCCGTCGAGCGCGCACTGGCCCAGCTGCAGCACGACGGCATTCTCTCGCTGGTGGAGCGCTCGGACTGGGCGACCCCGATCGTGCCGGTCGTCAAGAAGGACGGTAACATTAGGATTTGTGCTGATTATAAATTAACACTGAATAAAGTTATAGAAGTTAACCGTTATCCGCTACCTAGGGTGGAGGAGCTGCTGCTTCGAGTGAGGGGTGGTGAACACTTCAGTAAAATTGACTTATCTCAGGGTTACGCTCAATTTGAGCTAGATGACACCAGAAAATATACAGTGATAAATACCCACAAGGGTTTATTTATGTATAACCGGCTAGTTTATAAAATACCCGGACTTGACGAAAGTCAAGTCCGAGTATTTTCCAAAGACGGTTAGAGCAATTATTTGCGGATATACCACAAGTAGGTATTTTCTTGGATGATATTATTATCACAGTGTCAAATAAGGAGTCTCACATGCGAAATTTATGTAACGTATTTGATCGTTTAAAAAAATATGGCCTGAGGGTAAAAAAAGAAAAGTGTGAGTCAGTTAATTATTTAGGGCACACCATAAGTAAAGACGGCGTTCACACGTGTCCAGATAAAGTTAAGGCTATAATTAAAACGCCCGCCCCTACGAACGTTTCTGAGTTGAGAGCTTTCATCGGTATGGTCATGTACTACGGCAAGTTCGTAAAGAATGTTAGCACAGTTTTAGCACCTCTTTATAACCTTCTTAGAGCGGGTGTTCAGTACAGTTGGAGTAAAGAGTGTCAAGATGCGTTCAGCAAAGTCAAATATTTATTAACCAGTAGTGAAGTTTTAATGCATTATACACCAGAGTTGCCTATATTATTGACGACGGATGCGAGTAGCGTAGGTATCGGCGCGGTGATATCTCACGCGACGTCGAGCGGCGAGCGGCCAGTGGCGTATGCGTCGCGCTCACTGACGCAGGCCGAGCGCGCCTACTCGCAGATAGACAGAGAGGCACTCGCTATTGTTTTCGGGATTCGTAAATTTCACCAGTACCTTTATGGGCGCAAGTTTATATTGAGAACAGATCATAAGCCTTTAACTTACATTTTTGGAGATAAGGCAGGGATTCCTGTAATGGCCGCATCCAGATTACAACGTTGGGCGGTGCTATTGGCGGGTTACAACTACGATATTGAGTATGTTGCGTCAAGTAAAAACTGTGCGGATGCGTTGTCACGGTTGCCATGTATAGAAGTTAATAATTTAGGTACACAGAACGAGAACACTTACGTTAATTTCGTAGAGGATTTTTTACCAATTACTAGTAAAGATGTTAAGGAAGCAACAGCTAGTGATAAGGTCCTTAGTAGAATTCTAACGTATACTCAATCCGGGTGGCCTCTAACTTGTTCAGATGAATTAATTCAACCCTATTTTAGGAGGCGTAATGAATTATACACGGAATGTGGGTGCTTAATGTGGGGGTACCGTATGGTGATACCATTTTCTTTACAAAATAAAGTTTTAAAACAACTTCATAGTAGTCACATGGGGATAGTGAAGACAAAAAGCTCGTAGTTATGTGTGGTGGCCTAACATAGACGCGGCAGTAGAAGCGATTTACAAGCAGTGCGAGACTTGCGCGGCAGAGGCGGACGCCCCCCGGCGGGCTCCGATACAACCGTGGCCATATCACACGCGCCCCTGGAGCAGGCTTCACATTGACTTCCTAGGTCCGTACAAAGGCTTAACATTTTTAGTTATAATTGATTCTACCTCCAAGTGGGTAGAAGTTTTTGAGATGAACCGTACTAATGCTTCTAATGTTATAAAAGTGTTAAGATCTACATTCGCGAGATTCGGTCTACCGGAGGAATTAGTTTCTGATCAAGGTCCACCATTTACCAGTACTGAATTTAAAAAATTCCTTAAGAATAACGGCATAAAACAGAATTTTTCACCGGTTTACCACCCATCCTCAAATGGAGCAGCAGAGAACGCTGTAAAATTATGTAAACGAGGTATCAAGAAAGCGTATAGGGATAAGGTAGATATTGATACGGCTTTACAAACCTTCCTACTAGCATACCGCAATACGGTGCACGGTACAACCGGGGAAACACCAGCCATGCTCTTACAAAGGCGGACGTTACGGTCAAGACTAGATTTATTGCGTACCGATCGTGTCGTCGAAGACAGAGTACGTGAAGCCCAGAGACGTCAGGTAGAATACGCTGGTGGAACTCCACGTAACTTTAGAGAGGGGGACTCAGTTTGGGCTCGGGAGTATGGATCTGGGGGTAATTGGATGAAAGGCACCGTACAAGGGGTAGACAGTTTCCGTAGGTATTCAATAGCGGCGGATAGCGGTCAATTACATAAAAGACACATAGATCAAATGCGCCGTAGGTCTAGATTTTCTGATGTTACCTGTCCGGAAGAACACGATGAGGGCCAGCAGGGTGAAGAGAATGTTGTCGAGCCGTTAAGCAAGGGTTCAGAAAAAGTTATGCCAGAAACCCTAATAGTAAACACCAATAAAGAGGCCGAAAACGTTAACCAGGGCGATCAAGGCGACGTTCTTTCTGAACATTCCTCACCTAACTTACTATCGCCGTCTGTGTCACCGGTGAGTCGTTATTTCAGGCGGACGCGAAAACCAGTGGAGAGATTTAGGATAGAATAAGTTAATTCATAAGAATATCTAGTTAAGTTATATATATAGTACTTGGCAGTTCTATCCATTGTTTGATGTTAATCTAGTGATCTATTATTCCCATTGTTGTCGCCGATAAATTATAAAACATAGTATTGTATAAGTGTCATTATTTGTATCCGGAACAACCTGTAAATTATAAGTCTAGATCTGTTACCCTAATTCTAGTATAGTGGTGGAGGTGTGATATAATATGTAAATAGTAGGTACTTCTGTTAAGTTCATTATTTGTGCAACCGTCAGACCAGTCTGCGAATATACGCCCTACAGCTAAGTCGTGGTTTCATTATTAATCCAAGTATTCCTCAGAACGGTTTGGAGAGGATTACCTCAAGGATCTGTTCTTAGTCCCCCACTTTATAATATATATACAGCTAATATACCCTTGTCCCTCAATTTCGATTGCAAAATTCTCCAGTATGCTGACGATATTGCATTAACGGTCTCTGGCAGTTCCATTCAGGATGCCGCTCAATCTATGAATATCTCACTGTCTTCTCTAAATCATTGGCTTCTTGATCACGGTTTGTCTTTAAGTGCACCAAAGAGTACAGTGGTCATTTTTACCTGCAAGCGTTCTGTACCACCAATAGATATCAATATTGACGGTCAAATCATCCCAGTAATGAATAAGGCTAGGTTCCTGGGAGTAACTTTGGACTCAAGATTGTCTGGGGTCGACCATATTAATAACACGGTCAAAAGATGTGAACGCTCTGTGTCGGTCCTTAAGGCTTTGGCCGGGGTATGGTGGGGAGCTCACCCCTATACCCTTAAACTTGTCTACAATGCATTGACAAGAAGCGCTATGGACTATTGCAGCTTCCTTATTGAGCCCTGCAACAAAGAAGTGCTGAAAAAACTAAACAGCATCCAGGCCAAATGCTTGAGAATTGTCATCGGAGCCATGAAATCCTCTCCCATAAATGCACTCCAAGTTGAGTGTGCAGAACCGCCTCTACATCATAGAAGACAGTATCTAGCAGACCGTTTCTTGTGTAAAGCCTTTTCCCTTTCATCCCATCCCTTAATCCCAATTTTAGAACAAATCGACCTCTCTTATAGCAATTCCCCTTATAGGAATAATAAAACTGTTCCTTTATTGATAGGTAGGTACAGAGAGCTTAAACGGCTCTCTGCGCTAATTTGTCAATATCCAACGCTCCCGGTCTTCTCTTCCGCATATGAAGCGATTCATTTTGAACCAAAAGCCGTCTTGGGACTGGGTATATCAAGGAATGCCCAGAACGCGAATGATGACTTTGAGTTAGCTCTCAGGCAGTACTGGGCAGGATGGAATTTCTTTTACACTGACGCTTCAAAACTGTCCGAAACAGGAGCTACTGGTGTGGCAGTCTACTTCCAAAATTCTAGAATTGCCCTACTTTTTCAATGCCCACCAGAAGCATCGGTGTTTACAGGAGAGTGCATTGGTATTCTAGAAGCCATTCACTATATTAAATCCCATCAAATAGCAAGATCAGTAATTTTTTCAGATTCACTTAGTAGCATTCAGGCCTTAAAACAAAATCAACTTTATAGTAAAATCCATAGTCAAATAATTATAGATATTAAGAACTTGCTATTTGATTGTTCCCAAAACGGCTTGGACATCGAGATTCCCGGTCACTCGGGAATTGTTGGCAATGAGTGCGCTGATTCGTTAGCAAAGTATGCCATATCGAATCCGGCTGATCGAAAGCACTACGTGGTTCACAAAGTAACTACGATTTGCGGAATGGTGCCAGACCCAAGTGCTGAAACATGGAAGACGACCTCCAAAACCAAGGGCATCTACTATGCATCCATACAGCCTGAAATCCAACGAAGGCCTTGGTTTTTTAAATGCCCTAAGTTGTCAAAGAAGACTGTTTCGTCGCTCTGTAGACTAAAACTCGGACGTTGTTGTAGTCCAGTGTTTCTGAATAAAATTCATGTCCGAGATAGTTCCCTTTGCGAGTGCGGTCTTGCGGATGGTACTTTGGACCATATTTTCTTCTCTTGCCCCCTAAATAATAAATCCTTTGACCTCTACCAAAAAATTTCCAAATTCAATATTCCTCTTCCAACCAATTTCCACTCCCTTCTACCCCACTTCTCTCCTAAAATAATAAAACTTTTGGTCACCTTTTTAAAAGAAAACGACCTTAAATTATAGTTGGTGCGTAGTATGTATTATAATTATTATATATTTAGTAGTTTGTGTTGTATATATTAATATAGTAGATAAGTTAGTGAATTAGTCTATGTGTCTTTTACTAACAACTTGTGTTTGTCTTTTCAGCAAATACTAACATCTACCACGAAGGCAAAAGTTCAACGGTGGTCCTCACACCGAGTCGCCGTCCCAACGTGACACTGGCAGAATAGTCGCAATCGGCTCAATTGCCATAAAAAAAAAAAAACAATTTTAACCGGATTCTCGCCACGAGGGTCTTGGTTAGCACGTGTGTTTGTTTTGAGAATTTTAACTATTTCCGAGTGATTTTTGTAACTCTGGTGACTTTTTTTACATAATTGTGCCGTCCTTGTGTTCGGAAACAGGTTTTTTGTGTGATTATCCGTATTTTATAAGGTCCAATTAAGGTTTTAGGTATCCAAGATGGATAAAAACAAACCTCCAGATCCCGACCCCCCTGACACCCAATCCTCCCCAAATGTCCTATCCCAAAACCCACAGTCGCAATTTGCCGATGTTGTCTGTAGCATTACAGAAATGGATGTATCTCAGATCTCGCGAAAACGCGCCAACGACGAAGTGACTCCCACTCCTACTCCACCAAGCAAGCAAATTAGGAGCCAAATAGGCCGTTCAAAGTACTCTGCCATGGATAAAGTTCCATATATCGTGCGTGTTTCTCGACTGGAAACTTCACCAAACGCAGGCACCACACTACACCCTGTGAACTTTGGAAAGTTCCTAATATTTAATAGGATTTCGAATGTTCGTCGGGACGGAGTCAACAAAATTGGTCGAAACCGTGTTTCGGTGGAATTTACTTCTCCTCAGGACGCAAATGCGTTCTTGTCTAACAACCTTTTGCCCAAACATGGTTACTCAGAATCCATCCCTACATTCAACATCACTAGGATGGGTGTTATTTCTGGTGTTCCTACTGACATCTCCGAGGAAGAAGCTATAACTTTCTTGTCTGTGCCTTCTGGTTGTGGGCAAATCCTCAAAGTTCGACGCATTAGTAAGAAAATACGCAATGACGGTGCTATCGAATGGAAACCCACAGAAACTTGTGTCATCACTTTCGATGACCAAGTTCTACCACCAAGAGTATACTGCTGCTACACATCGCTTCCAGTTACTCAGTACATTTACCCTACGATCCAGTATCGCAAGTGCTGTAGATTCGGACATGTGGCCAACCTGTGTAGGTCGAAACCACGCTGCAGTAAATGTGGCCACGATCACCCCGGTGATGGTTGTAACATTTCTGAAGGCGAGGCTTTCTGTATACTTTGCTCGGGGAACCACTTCGCCAACAGCGGGTCATGCCCTGAACATGGTAGACGGAAGGCTATTAAGACCATTGTGGCTGAGAAGTCAATCCCATATGTGGAGGCTAGCAAAATGGTTCCAATACCATCACGCAACTACGCTAACGCCACTAAAACTCAGTCATACCGCAAAACTGTCACACTCAAGCCCAAAACCTATGCCCCACTTTCCCCATCACATAATAAAAATGCTCACTATGAAATTGTTAGTTATCCTCAACCTACTCAGCCTAATGGCTGTGCTCTAAATTTGAATAATGTCCCATCTAATAACAATGTTTCAATCATCGAACTTCTCGTAAAACTTTTACCTACCCTTATCTCTTCTCCTACTTAACCTAACCTAACCTAACTCCCAATCACCGTCCAACGTTGCCGATCAACTTATCCAACTTCTTTTATCAATTAAAAATGGCGTCCAGCCTAACATTTCTACAGTGGAATGTGAGGAGCGTGTGGCATAAAAAGCACGAACTCATATTTCTCATTAATAAATATAAACCTCTAGCTTGTTCTATAGCTGAGACTTGGCTCACCCCAAGTCTTAGCTTCCGTGTACCACATTACAATGTCCTCCGATGTGAGAGATCCGACGGATATGGAGGGTCAGCTCTTTTTGTCAATAATCCAGTCCCACTTTCGCCCAAATCTTTGCCTTCACTTACAGGCGACATGAGTATTGTATCTGGAAGGATGGAAGGCATTTCAATATTTTCTCAATATAAATTGCTCATTCTCATCTTGATTTTTTAGTTACTTTAAGAAATATTCTTTCCAATGTTCAAGGCCCTGTACTAGTCATGGGTGACTTTAACTGTCACCATTATAGATGGGGGTCGGAGCGTTGTGATGCGTTTGGTACAGCTCTGGTCGAGATTCTGGATGATATGAACCTTTGCGTTTTAAATAATGGTTGTCCAACACGCAGGTCTCCCCCCGGACAGCAGAAGAGCTGTGTTGACCTTACTTTTTGCTCTGCTGACCTGGCAACTTCAATCCATTGGGAATGTACAACCTTGTCGCATGGTAGTGATCATTACCCCATTGTCATTTCTTTAACAGGACTTATTTAGAAAAAACTTCTCCTCCACTTTTGAAGTACAACTTATCCAAACCATAAGGTCAAAGTTTACATTATGATTGGTCAAAGTTTACATTATCACTGGAACAGAAAATTGATATTCTTCCAAATTGAAATTCAAATTTATCTAATCCCTCTGATCACCTCCATGCTGCTTCCACAAAACCTTCATAGCAACTCTTGGAGTTGCTATGAAGGTTTTGTGGAAGCAGTCATCTCTAGTGCAGAAACTTGTTTCCCTTTGAAAAATAGTGCTCGAAACAAGATCCTCTCACCTCCATGGTGGGACCGAGAATGCACTTCAGCAGTTAAGCTGAGGAACGAAGCTGAAACCCACTATAATAGAGAAATGGCCACCCAAAATCTGATGACTTATATGCAAGTCTGTGTACGATCCAAACGTTTTCTACGTAGGAAGAAACGTGCAGGATGGGTCAAATTCTGCCAATCCCTTTCTCCCTCCACCCCAATCTCAGTTGTGTGGAAAAACATTAACAGATTCAGATGTGGTTGTTCCCCTTCAGTATCTTCACCAATCGCTAGGGAAACAGCTGAAATTTTTTTTGACAAAATAGCTCCTCCTTATGTCCCACTTCCTTCTGAATGTCATAATATTCACCCACATATTGTTTCCAATGACCCTTTTGATGCCCCGTTTACCTTGAAAGAATTAAATGTGGTGCTCAGTCATGTCCGGGACTCGGCACCTTTTTTTTTTTTTCAAGGTGGGAAAAAATCATCCAATGACATCCCCCGCTCTTGGGCGGAGCGGGAGATAGTGTCAGACTCTTACTGACTAAAAGACCCACCCCGTTCCTTCTAGCCTTCATACCGGGGCTCGAGCGCCCTTTCGGATAACCCTGGCCCCAGTAGGCTTCGACCCGGCTGGGTCCCTGCTATTGCTGACTGTTCCCGCGCGACTCAAGGAGTGCGCGCGGGAACAGTGCGCGCCATCGACGACTTGGGCTTGGTCCGGACAGTTACCGGACGGCCGGACAGCGAGCTACCCATTGCTCACTGACGGCCGAAAATAAAAAAGAAAGAAAGAAAGAAAGAAAAAACTTTTATTCGTACCTCACACATACAGCAGAATTCGATAATAAATAAAAAAATAAAAAAACTTTAAAATCTGTGCAAGGCCAAAAGGGCGCCTAACTCAGCATATGCTGCGATATTTAAAAAGATAAATAACGCAGCGCTGGTATTCTGTTAGGGCCCGCGGTGATGCCACGGTCACATTCACGGAGGTTCAATATATTAATATTAATTGGTATCGAAACAAAAAAATAATAATTAAATTAAATACGAACATTGATAAAACATCCACTGGAAAAATAATAAATACAATACGTGTTATGTGTTAGATATAAGAAAAAATGCAATAAATAATGAACCAGAGACAGACGCCCGACGACTTGCGCTCCAAAATCATTTGTCAAAATCATAGACAAACGGAGGAACGCGAGCGCACGGGCGCACTGCAGGGCGCCGCAGCCGGCGCGGCGGCGGTTCGCGAATATTAGAGTGTACCTCTTACAAAAAAAAAAAAAAAAAAACTCTTCTTAAAATCGGGATCAGAATCCCGGCGGCGGCGGCGGCGGCGAGAACGCCGTTGCCTGATGCGTTCGGCCTCCTCCTTTGCGAGCATTACTGCTTCGCAGAAGTCGGCGACCGCCTGCCACTCCTCCTCGCTCCGGACCATGGCTTCAACCAAGGCCCGGAGCGAGAGGTCTCCGCCGCCGATCGCCCCCATGAGGGCACGGCGATGCTCCGCCCAAGCAGCCGTGTCTTCTGGGCATGCCGCACAGTGGCGACACCCGGGCGTCACTTCCGCAGGAATCCGGTGTAGGAACCTCCCGAACGAACCATGTCCGGTGAGGACCTGCGTCATACGGAAGGTAAGGACGCCGTGAGGTCTTTCTAGCCACGCCTCAAAGAGGGGACTTACCGCCATGATTGTGGCGTGCCCAGCACTGGGTTGCGATATTTGTTGACGCTATTTCACCATGAGATCCCGTCGGAGCTCTGTCCGCCATGCCGTGACCTGTCGCGGCAGCGGACTTTCACCCCGGCGTTGCATCTCCACGCACATATCGTGCATGTGTGCAAGAACTGTTGCCTCCAGATCCCACGGTGGTAGGCCAGCCAGAAGGCTCGCCGCTTCGCGGGAGACCGTGCAGTATCCCCGCACCACCCTTATTGCCATGACCCTCTGGCAGGCGTTCAGCATGGCCGCCGGTTGCGTTATCAGCGTCGGCGCCCACACCGGCGCCCCGTAGAGGGCCATGGACCGAACGATGCCCGGGAACTCGGCACCTGGTATTGATGGCGTACCATATTCTTTCATTACTCGCTCTCGTAATAATGCCAAACAATATTTCCTAAATATAATTAATTTTTGTTACAATCGCGGTTGGGTCCCAGATCAATGGAAGTTACAAGTTATCATTCCCCTATTAAAACCAGGCAAACATGTTGATGACCCGAACGGCCTTAGACCTATCGCTTTGTCTTCAGTCCTAGCCAAACTAATGGAACGCCTCATTAAAAACCGGTTGGAGTGGATAGTCGAATCCAGAAATTTACTACCGAACTTCCAATTTGGTTTCAGGAAAGGACTCGGCACAATGGACAGTGTAAGTGTTCTTGTCACAAACATCCGCCTTGCATTTTCCAAAAACGAGTCTGCAGCCTTCCTTGATATTTCCTCTGCATATGACAATGTCCTTCTTCCCGTCCTCAGGCAGAAACTGCACCAGCTGAGCATCCCGGTCAAGATGATTGAATGCATATGTGCACTACTGAATTGTCGCTCGTTCATTCTGAGAGTTCAAGGCGAGGACTTTGATAAAAGGCAGACTTGGAGGGGCCTCCCACAGGGCTTCGTCCTCAATCCAACCCTTTACAACTTGTACACAGCTGATATTGACTCCTGTTTAAACAACAACTGTCACATCCTACAGTACACAGACGACAGACTCCTCCATCACTGATGCTGCATCGTCTCTATGCCTCTCTCTGGACTCTCTAAATCAATGGCTTCTAAACCACGGCTTATCATTATCTGCACCAAAAAGTTCGGCAGTAATCTTTTCTCGCAAAAGAACCATCCCTCCCATCTCAGTGGCCATTTCGGGGAAAATATTCCGTTGTCTGGTAAGGTAAAATTTTTAGGCATTATACTTGATTCAAAATTAACTGGTAAACATAATGTAAATTATTTAATCTAAAAATGCGAACGGGTCATTTCCATTTTAAAAGTCCTTGCAGGTGTATGGTGGGGTGCCCACCCCTATACCATGAAATTAGCTTACAATGCCCTGGTTCGTAGTATTCTAGACTATGGTACGTTCCACCTGGTTCCATGCAACAAGGGTGCTCTGGCTGGTCTCGATAAGCTCCAGTCTAAATGCCTTCGGATTAGACATGTGCGCCGACTACAATTTTGTCGGTGACGCCGCGCCGGCTAAAATCATACGCCGGCGGCGTGGCATTTTTTTTGTAAAAAACCAGGTCATGTGGAGGTTAATAATATTTGTAAAATATTTAACAAATCAACATTTATTTTGGCTTAAACGGTAAAATTACCAAAACTTGAAACACAATGGAATTATTTTAAAATGATTTTTATCCACGGCATCTCTCGCCGTCGCCATTTTGTACACACATAAACTTCGTCCACTTTGACTTTGAAAATCATCTAATGACATTCCCCGCTGTTGGGCAGAGCGGAAGATAGTGTCAGACTTTTACTGACTACAAACCCACTCCTGTCCCTTCGTTGCCTTTCGTACCGGGGGTTAAGCTATCTTTCGAATTAACCCTGGCCCCAGTGGGCTTCGACCCAGCTGGGCCACTGCTGTTGCTGACAGCTTCTTGAGGCGCGCGGGTACAGTGCGCGCTGCGACTTGGGCTCGGTCCGGACAGTTACCGGACGGTCATACAGCGAGCTACTCATTGCTCGCCGTCCGCAAGCCCGCGCCTACGGTGGCCGGAAATCGGGATCAGAATTCCGGCGGTGGCTGGGGCGCTGATAACGCCGCCGTTGCCTGATGCGGTCGGCCTCCTCTTTTGCTAGCATTATAAGCTTCGGAGGCGACCACCTGCCACTCTACCTCGCTACAGACCATTGCCTGTATCAAGGCCCGGCGCGTGAGATCGCCGCCGCTGATCACCCTCACGAGGGCACGGCGATACTTTGCCCAAGCGGAGCACACCTTTACTGTGTGCTCCACCGTGTCCTCCAGGCGTTCCGCACAGTGACGACACCCGGCCGTCACTTCCGCACGAATCCGGTACAGGAACCTCCCGAACTTGCCGTGTCCGGTGAAAACCTGCGTCATGCAGAAGGTGAGGACTTTCCGCCATAATTATGGCATGTCCAGCACAAGGTTGCGATAGTCGCTGACGCCATTTCACCATGAGATCCCGCCGGAGCTTTGTCCGCCATGCGGATGCCGCGACCTGTTGCGGCAGCGGACTTTCGCCCCGGCGTTGCATCTCCACGCGCAAGTCGTGCATGTGTGCAAGGACTGTTGCCTCCAGCCAAATCCCATGGTGACAGGCCAGCAAGGAGACTCGCCGCTTCGCGGGAAACCTTGCGTTATCCCCGCACCATCCGTATTGCTATGACCTCTTTGGCATGCGTTCAGCTAGGCCTTCGGCTGCTGACGCAGCGACGGTGCCCACACTGGCGTCCCATAAAGGGCCATTGACCGAACGATTCCCGTGTAGAGCCTCCGGGAGGAGGCGTCTGGACCCCCAAGATTGGGCAGGAGCCGCTTGAGAGCAGCCCCAGTCTGGTTTAGTTTGGGAGCCAGACGTCGGAAATGCTCCACGAAGTTCATCCTACCGTTAATTGGGAACCCGATGGCGGCGCGTTCCGAGGGCCGTGGAAACATATAGCCTCGGACTTGTGCAGCGCCACCTCGAGTCCCAACTGCTGGATCCTGTCAACGACTATCGCAACCCCGCGCGTCGCCAGATCGGCCGCCACCTGGTACGACTCTCCCTGCGCTAGAACCAGCGTGTCTACTGCGTAGCAGACCACGCTGACCCCATCAGGGAAGTCGCCGCGCAGCATGTACCTAGTCGTACCCGATGTTCCACAAGGGTAGTCCTAGTACTGATTCCTTTGGAACACCGCACGACATCTCTCGACGTCTCCAGTCTCCCTGGTGACCGGGGTAGACTATGTACCTGTCCGACAGGTAACACGACTAGTTGATCGTGTCGCGTCGACCCATACGGCCCGCGCCGATTTAAAATGGCGGCGGCGGTGGCGGCGTGTGATTGGTCGGCGGCGGCGGCGCACCGGCGTGGCGCACATGTCTACTTTGGATCATCTCTGGGTGTATGAAGTCCTCTCCCGTCAACGCCTTGCAGGTCGAATGCGTCGAACCCCCTCTAGCCTTAAGGCGCCAATATTTAGCCTCTCGTTTTTTATCTAGGGCAATATGTAGATCTTTACACCCTCTCATTGGAAAACTGAACGAGTTGAATACCTTGTATAGAACCTTAAACTACTGAAAAAATAAAGAAATGCCCTTAACACTGAAATATTTTCTAATTTTGAATGTCTGCTTGCTCGATATCCCAAACTACCCCTTTTTAATTTCGACTATGAAGTTTTATGTTTCTCTCCAAAAATTTTCTACAATATTGGTATATCTAAAAACAGTCCTGATGTGTATGTGAACGGGCGCGCACACAGATGCGCGCCAGCCGCCATTACGGCGAGTCCCGACACTCGAATAAAGGAGTGCGTTAAGAGCTACAGAGCGTTTCACTTATGTCCCGTTCCCGCGTATCCGCGTACTTAACATTGGCGACGAGAATTTTACCGACCACGTGGCTAGTAAAATGGCTAGTTCTGTGCAATATGGCATTCTACATACGTTCGACCATAACGTACAAACTTGGAAGACGTATAAAGGACGTATAACGCAATATTTCGTGGCGAATAGTATTAACGAAAAGACGGATTCCGCGGTTGAAAAACAGAAGGCCATCTTGCTCAGCGCACTCACAGAGGGTACGTACAAGTTAACAACGGATTTGGTGCTACCAAAAGCCATCGAAGACGTGCCCTACGAAGACCTTTATTGTCTCTTTATTATCACTACTGGATAACCACTTTACTCCCAAATATGTCGGGTTTGGTGAGCGTCACAATTTCTACGCGGCGTCACAACAACCAGGGGAGTCTCACTCTCAATGGGCAGCGAGATTACGAGGACCGACAGAAAAATGTGCCTTTCTTAACGTGGAGGAGGCACTCCGCGACAAGTTTATTATGGGGATGCAGCCGGGACAGGAGAAGGAGAAGCTGTACACGAAAGACTTGGCCGACCTCACGCTGGCCAAGGTCGTGGAGATGGCAGAAAACCTCCGATGTTCGCGAGCCGCCGCCGCGGCCAGTGCGTGAGCGCTGGCGCAGGCACCTACAGACCAGCAGCTTTTCAAGATAGCGGATAAAGGAAAAAGTGGTAGTAGTGCAGTGAAAGTGAAATGAAGCGTATGTGTTTATACAAGTCATAAATCAGATGACTGTAGGTACGCAAACTATATTTGTAAAAAGTGTCTCGTAAAAGGCCACTTGCGTAAAATGTGTCCAAAAGTGAATTACGTAAAGGTGGATGGCGGTGACAAGGGTGACGATGACGATGACGGTAAGTTGTTCCATATCCGTTCATTCAGGGGAGAATCCATGGTAGAAACTGTTTGGATTGACAACGTGCCATTTAAATTTGAAATTGATAGCGGGTCCGCAGTAACCGTAGTCTCGGAAGCGTTTTACACCTCTAATTTCAAAAAGGTGCCATTATCAAGTACATGTAAACAGCTCATAACGTATAACGGTGGGAAAATTGTGTGCCTAGGTACGTTACGTCTACCTATACGCTACGCGGGTTGCACGAATATTATGTACTTGTACGTCGTACGCGACGGCGGGCCTCCCATTCTCGGTCGAGATTTCTTATCATTATTTGGCTTACAGTTTATACCGGTCAACTTTTGCGGAATTTCTGAAATACAGCAGCAATACCCGAAGTTATTTTCGAATGAGTTAGGAAAATTTAATAAATATAAAGTAAAACTATCGTTAAAGGAAGGGTCAAAACCGGTTTTTTGCAAAGCGCGCCTCGTAGCATTTGCTTTGCGAGCCATGGTCGATAAGGAAATAGATAGATTGGTCGATTTAGGAATTCTAGAATCCGTAGAATATTCGGAATACGCGTCACCGATAGTACCGGTTCTAAAGCGAAACGGGACAGTCAGATTATGTGCCGACTACTCAATTAGTATAAATAAACAGTTACAAGCAGAACAATACCCGCTGCCCACAACTAACGAACTATTTACAAAGATCCACGGGGGTCAACAGTTTAGCAAACTTGACTTATCTATGGCTTAAAACCAATTAGTATTAGACGATGAGTCGAAAAACCTAACCTGCATAAATACAAACCGCGGACTTTATAGATTCACACGTTTAGTGTTTGGGTTAGCCAGCGCGCCGTCCATTTTTCAACGGGCTATCGAGGGTTTGTTATCCGGAATAGACGGAGTTTTGTGTTTGCTAGACGATATTTTGATTACTGGAAAGGACAGACAGGAGCATTTGCGAAGACTAAATTTAGTGTTGAAGCGCTTAGAAGAAGCGGGGCTAACACTACAAAAGGAAAAATGTAGTTTTTTTCAAGACGAAATTAGTTATCTAGGGTACATTATCACTAAAAATGGCTTAAAAAAAGCGCCCGAGAAAATTAAAGCAATGTTGGAGGCACCGGTGCCCACAAATGTCAGCCAGTCCAATCGTTCTTGGGATTAATTAATTATTATAGGAATTTCGTACCTAACGCATCCACAATCCTCAGTCCGTTGTACGATCTGTTAAAAAAAAGGTTATGAGTGGAGATGGACCGATTGAACATCGGTCCATCTCCACTCACAACCTTTTTCTTGACTCAGCTTTTAGGTCAATAAAAAGAGTTCATGACATCAGAACAGGTCCTCGCACATTTTGACCCGAATGCGACTATAATATTAACGGTAGACGCTTCCCCTAGTGGGTTGGGGCAGTCCTCTCACAAGTAGGTTCAGACGGGGTGGAAAAACCTATTTCATTTGTTTCGCGTACCTTAAACTCGGCTGAGAAGCGATACGCTCAAATCCAAAAGGAGGCAACCGCCATTATTTATGGCGTTCGTCGATTTCACCAATATTTGTACGGTAGATCGGAACCGTTCATTCTTAGAACGGATCACAAGCCCTTATTGGCTATTTTTGGACCCCATAAGGGTATACCAGAAATATCGGCAAATAGATTACAACGATACGCCCTGTTCTTAAGTAGCTATAATTATAAAATAGAGTATGTCCGTAGCGCTGACAACAGTGCTGATTACTTTTCCCGTGCGAGCTTGCCGCGCACAGTTCACGAGTGCGCGTGCACCGAACAGTGTAAGTGTTGTGATTGCGAGGTATCATACGACCGAGCGACTTATGTTTGTTTTGTTGTAGACGGCGGTATGCCCGTAACGTTGGATAAATTGAGCAATTTTAAGGATAGTAAAAGAGTTTATTTTAAATGGATGGCCGCCGAAGATAAGCGATGTAAGGGTAAAACCATGTTACTTATGTAGACCACAATTATCCTACGAAAATGGTTGTGTCATGAGAGGCCACAAAGTTGTTATTCCTCAGAGCTTGTACTAAATTGTTCTCAAAGAGCTACATACTTAGTAAGAAGAAAGAAAGAAAACATGTTTATTCTGCCCGTATAGACACACAAATAATTACAAAATAAAAATTAATAAAAGAAAAACAAAATAAAAACAAAATAAAAATTAGTTGCCATAACGTCAAGTGTATATATATATAATCTGTGCGACGCCGGCCGCCTCGAGATAGACAAACAAAAATAAAAGTTAAAAACAAAACAAATACAATATAAATACATTCAAATTGTGCGTCGCATTTAGGCAAGAATAGGCCGTTGCTCAGCTTATACTGTGACGCTGGACAAATCCAGCAATCTACAGTGCTGGTTTTCAGCAACCACCGTGAGTGACAAATTGGCGTCCCTTCCGTGAGTAAACAATAAACCAAAGTTAGTATACATTCTTTTAACATTGAGTAAATACATACATTATTAAAATTATACAACATGAAAACAAACAAAACATGGCCATAAAGAAAACAACATTAACCACACTGGACTACATAATACAAAATTTTAACCATTTATTACACAAATACATGAAAATTACATTCAAAATAGCTGAAACTTATTCACCCACAATTATTTTTCTTGCAGCTATCATTTTGTATAGATGGCAAATACATAAAACCCTCCGATAGCACCATGACATGGGGAGGCGGCACGATTGCGGCCACTCACCTAGACGGCTTGGCGAGAGCTAACCGGTCTGGAAAGCAAGAAATTTCATCCGTCTACATATAGAAAATGCATGTGTTACATTGAAATAAATCAATAGGAAGAAAAAGTGCACAGTATGAGATGAGGCGTACTTATACTAATTGCCCCAAAGTGATGTCTATGTCTGAGTATTGAGAGACCTGTTTGGGGCTTGTGTGCAAGTGTGTAGGTAGGGCAGGAGCTCTTCAATGATAGGTATAATGGAATTACATTGTACAAGATTTATTTCGGTGAAAATTACAATTTTAGTTATAAGAGAGCGTGTTGCTCTTCAAAACGCTATTGTCACAAGTGCTTTTTACGGAAACGGAAATCGTAAGCGCGCCATCCGCGCACAGTCGATGTCAAAACGCAGTTTAACTCCCAACGTCTTCAGAAGGTGGCGCCAGAGCCGCCGTCAACGCGATCAAATGACACGAGATGGCGCTGATTGCTCCAACATACCGGCCGCCTTGGAAGATCCATCTTTCAACTTGAAGTCTCGTTGTCATCATTGGTAGAAACTGGTAGCGGGCAGATCTTTGAACAGGCTCGTTTGATTGTACCTGATGATGTGCGAATTTCTGCAACCCTGGAGACACCGTCATTTCCTGGGAACACACGAATCACCCTACCCAATCCCCATTTAAACGGTGGCCGGTTATCTTCCTTGATGACAACAAGGCTCTCCTTAGCAATGTCATCGTTGTGTTCGGCCCACTTTGTCCTCCTTTGCAACTCTGACACATACTCCTTTGACCAGCGCTCCCAAAAATGTTGCCGCAACTGTTCCAGTCGGTTGTAACGACAGATGGGTGGAGAAGTCGACCTCACGTCATTGCTAGCAGGCGCAGTCAGCGGCCGGCCAATAAGGAAACGAGCAGGTGTGAGTGGAAGGTAATCATTCGGATCTGCGGACAGAGGAGACATGGGTCGGGAGTTCAGGACGGCCTCGATTTGTGTCAATACCGTACTAAACTCCTCGAATGTTAACTTAGCATTGCCTACAACCCTTCTCAGGTGATGCTTACACGACTTCACTCCTGCCTCCCATAAACCACCAAAGTGAGGCGCATAAGGAGGAATGAAGCTAAACTGAATAATATGAATACTAGCAAAATCAATTATTTCTTTTGTATTTTGAAACACAGTTGAAAGCTCTCTTTCAGCTCCCACGAAATTTTTACCATTATCGGAAAAGACTTGACATGGCTTACCGCGTCGTGATATAAACCGCTTGAATGCCAATAAATAATCTTGGGTGGACAAAGAGCTAACTAATTCTAAATGCACAGCTCTGGTAGCAAAACAGACGAATAAACATATGTATCCTTTGATTAATTTAGAACCTCTGCCTTTACGATTCAATATAGATATTGGTCCAGCATAATCGACACCACATCGCATGAAAGGAAATCCAGCCTCCAGTCGCTCAGCTGGTAAATCACCCATGTGTGGAGTTAGCGTATTTCCCTTCATGCGAGTGCAGGTTACGCACATATGCACCACTTGCCATGCTAAATTTAGGCTTCGACCCGGCTGGGTCCCTGCTGTTGCTGACAACTCCTTGAGGCGCGCGGGAACAGTGCGCACCGTCGACGACTTGGGCTTGGTCCGGACAATTACCGGACGGCCGGACAGTGAGCTACCCATTGCTCACTGTCCGCAAGCCCGCGTCGACGTTGGCCGGAAATCGGGATCAGAATCCCGGCGACGGCGGCGGCGATAACGCCGTTGCCTGATGCGTTCGGCCTCCTCCTTTGCGAGCATTACTGCTTCGCAGAAGTCGGCGACCGCCTGCCACTCCTCCTCGCTTCGGACCATGGCCTCAACCAAGGCCCGGCGCGAGAGGTCTCCGCCACCGATCGCCCCCACGAGGGCACGGCGATGCTCCGCCCAAGCAGGGCACACCTCGACTGTGTGCTCCACCGTGTCCTCCGGGCGTTCCGCACAGTGGCGACACCTGGGCGTCACCTCCGCATGAATCCCGTGCAGGAAACTCCCGAACGAACCATGTCCGGTGAGTACCTGCGTCATGCGGAAGGTAAGGACGCCGTGAGGTCTTTCCAGCCACGCCTCAAAGAGGGGACTTACCGCCATAATTGTGGCGTGCCCAGCACTGGGTTGCGATAGTCGTTGACGCCATTTCACCATGAGATCCCGCCGGAGCTCTGTCCGCCATGCCGTGACCTGTCGCGGCAGCGGACTTTCACCCCGGCGTTGCATCTCCACGCGCATATCGTGCATGTGTGCAAGGACTGTTGCCTCCAGATCCCACGGTGGTAGGCCAGCCAGAAGGCTCGCCGCTTCGCGGGAGACCGTGCAGTATCCCCGCACCATCCTTATCGCCATGACCCTCTGACAGGCGTTCAGTATGGCCGCCGGTTGCTTTTTCAGCGACGGCGCCCACACCGGCGCCCCGTAGAGGGCCATGGACCGAACGATCCCCGCGTAGAGCCTCCGGCAGGAGGCATCTGGACCCCCAAGGTTGGGCAGGAGCCGCTTGAGCGCAGCCCCAGCCCGGTTGAGTTTGGGAGCCAGACGTCGGAAATGCTCCACGAAATTCCACCGGCTGTCGAGGACGAGTCCCAGGTACTTCATCGTCGACCCGACACCGATGTCAACTCCTCCTACCGTTAGTTGGGAACTCATTGGCGGCGCGTTCCGAGAGCGGCGACCGTGAAAGCACATTGCCTCGGACTTGTGAAGCGCCACCTCGAGTCCCAACTCCTGGATCCTATCAACGACCATCGCAACCCCGCGTGTCGCTAGAGCGACCGCCGCCTGGTACGACTCTCCCTGCGCTAGGCCACGAGGAGCTGAGGTCCAGCATGAAGTAAACGTTTATGCTCATAGGTGCACAATAACAATGCAAGTCGATGTTTACGACACAACAACACTGGATGTTTTTTATCGTAATTAAAATTTGAATTACCGAGTCTGCCACCTACACGTATTATATCATTATCATCTAAGAACACCTAGACTTATTACTACCACACAACTTTTCTTTGAGGTTATGATATTCATTAGGGAATGATTGTGACTCAACTAAACGTGTCAACACTGCAACTGAACGATTGATTTCGCTAACGTTCAATGAGCCGGTCTCGCGAACTTGACCGATACGCGATGCACGTAAGTTATGAATATACCGTAATACATAAGCGACTGTTCTTTGCAATCGATTAAAACAAGAAAACCTTTCAAAATCAATTATATTATTATTAATTTCTACAGATAATAAATTTGTAGTATTGGAACATTTTAATTCGGGTAACTTACTATCATCACATTCAACTTCATTTGAATTTGTAGTCAACCAACTTGACGTTGGTTCACGAAGAAAAGCCGGACCATACCACCATATGCTAGTGTTGTCTATTAGTGATTCAAAGAGAACACCTCAAGAGGTGTTCTCTTTAATATATCAGCAGGGTTCTCCTTACTTTTAACATGAAGCCAAATAGTGTTGCTTGTCAATTCGCTAATTTGCACGACCCTATTTTGAACAAAGGTTTTCAATAAATGTGGTGACATCCGAAGCCAGCCTTGAACGATAGTCGAATCAGTCCAGAAATACACCCTATCGAATTTTAGTCTAAGGGAAATAATTATTTTATTATAAAGTTTGGCTCCGACCAAAGCTCCACAAAGTTCAAGTCGTGGAATACTTAACGCTTTTAATGGGGCGACTTTACTCTTGGCACATAATAAGCGAACGGTAACATATGACTCATCATTATTACTATATGAACGTATGTACGCACATGCACCGTATGCTGACTGAGAGGCATCAGTAAAAATATGTAATTCTGTATTTACGGCATCAGTACACATGACATAACGAGGTACAGATATTTTGGGCAAATATTGTAACGAATAAATAAAACTATGCCAAAATACATGCGATTTGACTTGGAACTTCATCGTCCCAACCTATTTTTGTTAACCATAATTTTTGTAATAAAATCTTAGCCGTTGTAATAGCTGGAGCTAACAACCCCAGCGGATCGTAAATTTGTGCAATAATTGACATTATTAAACGTTTAGTTATTTTCGTGTCACTCTTATAATTGTCTACACTAGTTGTAAAATTAAATAAATCATCTTTGTTAGACCAACCTACACCGAGCGTTTTAGAATGACAATATTCACCAACACATAAATCCTTAGTCGTTTCTGAAGTGACATCAAAATTAAAAGTCCATTTTCGTAATGGAAAACAACCACCCATTAGAATGGCGGACGTTTTATTGCAAATATCTAATAACATATCACGCCGATCATGGCCCGTGATAAGATCGTCAACATAGAAGTCGTCATTAATAACGCCAGTGATGACGTCATCCTTACATTCCTTAGCCAACTGTTTCAAGCAGCGATTACTAAGATACGGGGCTGATGCAGTGCCATACGTCACTGTGTTTAGGCGGAAAACTTGAATGGGCATGTTATTATCAGTTCGCCATAGTATAAGTTGTAAATTACGTTGTTCAGGATGAATTAATGTTTGTCTAAAGAATTTTTCAATATCTGCGCAAGCTACATATTTATATTGCCTGAAACGAAGCAGTATTGAGAAGATGTCATTTTGAAACTTAGGCCCTACGTATTGAATATCGTTTAATGAATTATTATTGGTGGTAGTCGCGCTTGCATCGAAAACGACACGTAATTTCGTGGTCACACTACTTTCACGATACACCCCGTGGTGTGGCACGACATAGTATGGCTTGCTTAAACTACTGAGATCCTCCAAACGCGTCATGTGACCCAGTTGCTCGTATTCATGCATAAATTCACAATACATTTTTTTATACTGTGGGAAACGATCTAATTTTCTTTCTAAAGATAAGAACCGTGATTTTGCAGAATTATGAGAATCACCCAAGCAATCAGGTGATTGATTCAAGGGCATTCTTACAGTGAACCTACCGTGCTGATCGCGTTTAGTGGTCTGCAAGAACAACTCCTCGCAAAAACGATCCTCCTCAGTAATAACGGGAGGAATATGCACTTCTTCGATTTCCCAAAATTTTCGTAACTGAGAATCAACTAACGTCAAATTGCACTGAACATCTGTTGTATTTGCCGCCATTACAGAATGTAAACAAATATTATTATTATTATAAACGGGACCGGATATAATCCAACCTACTAACGAGTCTTGTGAGTATGGACCGGAGTGAAGTTTAATTTGGTTTGCTTTTAATAAATCCCAAAAGACATCCGCGCCTATTAAAAATTCTATGTCACTAGGTACATAGAACGTGGGATCTGCCAGTTGAATATTGCTAGGTATACGTATAGCATCACTATTAACATGTGTCGAAGGCAACTTCGAAATGATACTAGGCAATACTAAACAATGTAACGTAGTTTTATAATCGTATACTTTTGAACGAATATTAATATTGCACTTGTGACTGGACTTTGAAACGGATTGTCCAATGCCACAAACACGTATAGTGGACTGTATGATAGGTATTTTCAAACGACTACATAAGCTATGAGCTATAAAACAATTTTGACTGCCGTTGTCAAGTAGCGCTCGGACTGTATGATATTTGTTATCACAATCAGCTATATCAACTAACGCCGTAGACAGCAAGACAGTCTGAAACGAATTAGCATTACCCGTGAACGCGTTACAACTATGATTGTTATCAATATTGTCAGCTGTTTTACTAACGCTGTGTAATACAGAAGACTGCGACAACGTGTTATTGATAACGGACGGTTGTAGCGACGACGAATTAGGAATAACGCTATTATTGTCAACGTGAATTAACGCATTATGTTTTTGTTGACATAATTTACAAGGACCGAAATTGCAATTTTCAATTGTGTGATTGTTTGTGCGTAAACAGTTACGACAAATACCTTTTAACTGTACTAAATTCAACCTTTCTTGTACCGACACGTTTAAAAACTTGACACATGAATATAACGCATGATTACCACTACATAACGGGCATGTCAGGTTACGTTTATTTATTTTACCTTTACTAACCGACACGTCTTTATTATTATTCGCGCTCGGGTAACTATGCGTAATTTGAGAATTTGACTGTCTTTTATGATCACCTGTCGATTTACCTTCATTTTTATTTTGTGAATGTGACTGATTAGTTTTACTGCTACCTGATTTAATCATATCTAACACGTCAGACCTATTATTTAAAAACGTTAATAAATCTTCAAGTTTTAAAGACCTATAAGTTTTATTTGAATCAGAGGTTAGAGTGCTTTTGTAACTCTCCCATTCGCGTTCGGTAGACGAATCGAGTTTACTGACAACTAAATAGATGATAAGCATATCTTCGAGGGTGGTGTCCAGGTCTTTTGGGGAATTTAGTGCTCTAATATTACGTAATACGGTATCTACCAACGTTCTAATTTGTGACGGACATTCCTTATTTAGTGAAGGTGCCGTAAACAAAGCCTTCACATGGTTATGTATAAGTAGCCTATTATTTTGATACCTAGCTTCCAGCAGCTCCCACGCGTGGCAATAATTGGATGCTGTAAATTCTAAGGAACTGATAACCTGCAAAGCGGATCCACTGAGAGACGACTTTAGGTATTGAAATTTCTGAATAGGATCTAAGTCACCGCGATCGTGTATCATTGATACATATGAGTTCCTAAACTCCAACCAACTATCGAAGGAACCGTCAAAGACCGGTAATTTTATTTGAGGTAACTTAATAGACACAGGTTTACCAGAGCTATTGCACTGAGAATTATTTAACTCACATTCACCTATCATGTTCTTTGCTAAAGCTATAATCGAATAGTATTGTTCTTCAAATGTATCCCGATAATCTAAATGAGTTACTAGATCTTTCTCGTCTACCATTCTTTCTATCATAGACTGCACGTCATTAAATTCGGAAAAGAAAATGGCTGCCGAATGAATACGCATTTGAATTTGCGTTTTAATCACGGAATCTACATATGATTTTTGGAGTTTATTAATGTAATTGGCAAATAATGTTAATCGACCTTTTATGACACCTCTTTGTTTTTTGAGATCAAATAAGGTGCAAGTATCATCCTCACTCATTTTGGTGGTATATGAAAGTAAAATACAGCAAGTACTTACAGTCGTGTCCAGTCGTGTTCTCCTACCTGAGAAAGGGCTCAGCAATACCACTTGCTATCAATCCGATCTGCAACGTATAGGCACGATATTAACACAAGGCGAAGACACAGAGGGAGGAGGGAAAAGGGTGACTGGATAACCTGACCGTTGCTGGCTGCTGCTCAGTATTTTCCTGGCTGGGCTTCCAAGTGTCCTCAACGTACTTCAACTTTGAAGTTCCGCTCGCTTCCTCGCTTCTTCAGCCCGGCACGTGTTGTCGCTGATTTTCTATTTGGCTCGAAGGTCCAATGTTTGGGGCTTGTGTGCAAGTGTGTAGGTAGGGCAGGAGCTCTTCAATGATAGGTATAATGGAATTACATTGTACAAGATTTATTTCGGTGAAAATTACAATTTTAGTTATAAGAGAGCGTGTTGCTCTTCAAAACGCTATTGTCACAAGTGCTTTTTACGGAAACGGAAATCGTAAGCGCGCCATCCGCGCACAGTCGATGTCAAAACGCAGTTTAACTCCCAACGTCTTCAGTAGGTGGCGCCAGAGCCGCCGTCAACGCGATCAAATGACACGAGATGGCGCTGATTGCTCCAACAAGACCAAATACATTGCGACTCGTTGGGAATAATTCAGTGACCCATCTCCCCCAAAAACGAAAATCGCGCTAAGAATACTGACCAAAGAGAGCGATTCAAATCGAAGACCATCACCACTGAGGAAGACAATATCCATTAGCCGAAGTCCATGACCGAAGAGGTAAAGGTTAAAAATAATATAATATATAATAATAATATTCCACAACTATCACACAAGGCCGACTAGTCCCAAGCTAAGCAGATCTTGTGTTATGGGTACTAGACAACTGATAAACATACTTATTATATTTCTAAACACATACATATTATAGACAAATTACCCCCAGACACAGAACAAATGGTTTTTTTTTTTTTTTTCGATGGGAAAAATCATCTTATGACAACCCCCGCTCTTGGGCGGAGCGGGAGATAGTGTCAGACTCTTACTGACTAAAAAACCCATCCCGTTCCTTCAAGCCTTCATACCGGGGCTCGAGCGCCCTTTCGGATAACCCTGGCCCCAGTAGGCACAGAACAAATGGTCGTGCTCATCAGATAAACACCCGTCCCGGGTGGGAATCGAACCCACGACCTCCGGTGTAGCAGTCAGGGTCACTAACCACTAGATCAACAGGCCTGTCGACAAAATAATTATAGTATGATTGATATATTAAGTTATGTCGATAATTGCATGTGCATGAAATATTTTTTTAAAATGTTAATAAAATGTTTTTTTGTCTTCAGGACTCTAAATGGAGGGGGAATGTCATTCCAACAGTGAGTGGCGGCAAACTTGAAACTACCCCTGAATGCTGCAGTACTGTGATGTGGTGTACAAAGAGGGTATGTGGAGAAACGTGGTTCAAATTTGCTGTGTCTCCACTTTAGTTTGTCTAAAAGGTATTTTGGTTTCTGTGTAGTTACAACTCCAAACAATAAACTAGCTAAATGCAACTTTCTCCTGGCTGCCATTTTCATTATGTTATTCTCATTGATATAGGTAGTGATATGACTCCTATATGGTACACTTACACAAAACCTCACACATGCATTCTGTATACTTTGAATTAACCTTTCCGTTTTGGCTAATAGGCATGGTCCATATACCGTGTCACAATAGTTCAGACGAGACAAAATCAGGCTATCTACAAGTTGTTTGCGAAGATCAACACTCAGATGGGCTCTAATCTTATAAAGGAGTTTTAATCTATAAAAACAATTAATTACGCATGGCATTGCATGTGTTTCTCAAATCTCAGTTCAGGGTCCATAGTCAAACCCAGATTGCATGCCAGTTTTACCCTGTCTTTTTTATTCCCATTGATAAAAACTACTGGATTGGATGCCAGAATTGTATTGACCATTTTCCTACTTCCTAAGACCATAAACTTAGACTTTAGTGGGTTCAAAACTAGCGAGTTAGCATCCGACCATTCCACCACTCTATTGAGATCTGCATTAAGTTTATCCACTGCTTCATTTAGATCTGATGGCTTAAAACAAGTATATAACTGTATGTCATCAGCATACATATGATACTTGCAGTGCTGGAAAGAATTGATAATATCTGCACTGTAGAGAATATACAAGAGGGGCCCCAAAATTGACCCCTACTTCTCACTTAGGCGTAGTGAAAACCAAGGCCGAAGCGCGATCAAGGTTCTGGTTCCCGGGAATTGACCAGGCCATAGAAACAATGATAGGTTCATGCGATGTGTGCATTCAGTTGCGCCCCTCGCCGCCGCGCACGCCGCCGGCTCACTGGGAATTTCCACCTTGTCCCTTCTATAGAATACACATAGACTACCTAGGTCCGATCAAAGGATGCGTTTATTTGGTAGTGGTAGATGCACATACTAATTGGGTCGAAGTATATAACATGAACACGGCTACTTCGTCGGTCGCGGTGATGGGGAAATTATGTGATTTCATGTCTAGGTTCGGAATTCCCGAAACGATAGTAAGTGATAATGGCACAGCTTTTTGTTCGCGAGAATTTAAACTATTTTGCGCGGCAAATGAGATTTCGCATATTACGTCACCAGTCTACCACCCGCCTAGTAACGGTCAGGCGGAGAGTTTTGTTAAGGTTATTAAAAAGGGAATAAAGTCTAGTATTATGTCAACTAATAGCGCGAAAGAAACATCATTAAAATTACTAAGATATCTTATGGATTATCGGAATTCGATTCACTCAGCTACTGGGTTGTCCCCTGCGCAATTGGTGTTTGGGCACAAGTTAAGATCGCGATTGGATCTAATAGATCCAAAATCTCCGGTACCCTTGTCACCGTCTGTGTCTAACGTAGTAAAAAATCAACAGTGTATGCAAACTAAACTACAAGGGAAAAATAAAACAAGATATTTTAAAGTAAACGATGTTATATTATATGAAAAGTTTGTTAATAAAGTAAGTTATACATGGTGTAAGGGCGCCATACTTAAAAGAATAGGAAAAGTTTTATATTTAATAAAAGACTGTAATAGTTCAGCTAGACCCCCAAGTCTCAAAAGAGGTGAAGGACATCATACTGGCCCCCCCTGCTTCCAATCGTTACGGCAAATTGAAGACAGAGTTGTTGAAGCGCTTGTCGGCCAGCCAAGAAAATAAGGTCAAGCAGTTGCTGATGCACGAGGAGCTTGGAGACCGGAAGCCGTCACAGTTCCTCCGCCACCTGCAGGGGTTAGCAGGACCAACAGTGCTTGAGGACTTCGTGCGCACCATCTGGTGCAGCCGACTCCCCACCAGCATCCAGCCCCTCCTGGCATCGCAGCCTCACAGCACCCTGGGCGCGGTAGCCGAGCTGGCAGACCGCGTCCAGGACATTGTCGCGCCAGCAAGCCACGTCGCAGCAGCCTCGGCAGCAGGACCCTCGACAAGTGAGATGGCCACCGAGATCGCCGAGCTGAAGCGGGCAGTGAGAGACCTGACGCTGCAGTTACGTGACGGCCGTTCGCGGAACCGCTCCCACAGCCGTGGTCCGGTCCACAACCAGCTCGGACTCCAACTACCGGCAGCACCCACATTGCTGGTAACACGCAAGGCATGGCGAAAAGGCGAAGCGTTGCATCTAGCCATGCGACTTCAAGAAGGGAAACGCCGCGGGCGGTCGGTAATGGCGACTAACGATTGCCCCTCATCAACTGGTCGCCTGTTCGTCACAGACAGGAGCACTAAGACGCAGTTTCTGGTCGACACTGGAAGCGACCTCTGCGTCTACCCTCGTCGTCGTCGGGAACCTGCGAACTACCAGCTAGTAGCTGCGAATGGGACGCCCATACGCACATATGGTTTTGTGGAACTCAATTTGAACTTAGGTTTACGTAGAGACTTTAAGTGGCGTTTTGTGGTGGCCGAAGTAACAAAACCGATCATCGGTGTTGACTTTTTAAGTTTTTACTCGCTAGTCGTTGACTGTCGAAATCAACGACTAGTCGATAGTACAACAAAATTGTATTCGATTGCCTCGAATCACTTAGATTCCTCTTTATGTTCTGTAAAATTTTAGAATGTTTTCCCGACATCACCCGACCCGCCGGTACGTTACGCACTACACCACATAACACAGTACACCATATCCGCACGACCCCAGGCCCTCCAATTTCTTCTTCGTTTCGGCGACTAGCGCCAGACAAACTCAAAATAGCACAGCAGGAGTCAGCTGATGCTATCAAACTGAACAGCCAGACCCTCAGAAAGCCCCTGGTCATCACCTCTCCACCTCGCCCCTAAAAAGGACAACGGTTGGCGACCCTGCGGTGATTACCGCATGCTCAACGCCCGCACCGTTCCTGACAGGTATCCGATTAGGCACATACACGATTTTGCACACAGCATTGCAGGTTGCCGAGTCTTCAGCACAATTGACCTTGTGAAAGCCTACAATCAGATACCTTTCAGCGCGGAGGACATACCGAAGACGGCGATCACCACACCATTCGGCTTATACGAATTTCCGTATATGACGTTTGGTCTGCGCAATGCGGGCCAAACGTTTCAACGTTTTGTCGACGAGATGACCAGAGGTTTGGACTTTTGCTACTGTTATTTGGACGATTTTTTAATATTTTCTAGGACAGAAGCAGAGCACGAGGAACACCTTCGTGCAATCTTCAGCAGAATGAAGGAGTTTGGCATGCTGGTCAACACATCCAAGTGTGTTTTTGGTGTCTCAGAGGTAACCTTTTTAGGCTACCACATCTCTGAGAAAGGCACCAAGCCACTTGAGTCCAAAGTTGACGCCATAAAAAAGTTCCCGCCGCCCAAGGACGTACGTCAGTTGCGCCAATTTTTGGGCATGATTAATTTCTACAGGCGATTCATACCCCACGCAGCGCAAATCCAAGCGCCTCTGAACAACCTTTTGATTGGCAACGTAAATGGCTCGTATCCTATATGTCTTGCGGAGAATACTTTGCAAGCATTTGAGGAATGCAAAGAAAGCCTTGCTAATGCTGCTTTACTAGCTCACCCCGATTGCAGTGCCAAACTCGCATTGGTTACTGAGGCGTCCGATACTGCAATCGGCGCGGTGTTACAGCAGCTTAGCAATGACGGCTGGCAACCATTCGCTTTCTTCTCAAGGAAGCTAAGCCCTTTGCAAGCAAAGTATTCTCCCTATGACAGGGAACTGCTTGCCATTTACGAGGCCATCAAATACTTCCGCCACATGTTGGAAGCTAGGCACTTCGTAGTGTACACGGATCACAAGCCGATCAGTTTTGCATTCCACGAGAGGAAGAAAAACTGCTCGCCTAGGCAGTTCCGGCACCTCGACTACATAGCCCAGTTCACCACCGACATTAGGCATATTTCCGGCAAAGACAATGTCGTGGCCGACCCCTTGTCTCGTGTGGAAGAACTACAGGTGCCGGTCAGTCTCGACACCCTCGCAGAATCGCAAACTTGTGATCCGGAGCTGACCAAACTCCTACAAGAAGGCTCGTCCTTAGTGATGGAGAAGGTCAAGATACCTGGGGAGCGTACAGCATTGTACTGCGATGTCAGTACGGCGTCCCCCAGACCATTTGTTCCCGCTATGCTGCGAAAACAAATTTTCGACAGCTTGCATTCCCTCAGTCATCCTGGTGTCTCAGCGACTGCCAAGCTAATAGCAGAACGCTTCGTTTGGCCAGGCGTTAGGAAAGACTGTAGGGAATGTCTCCAGTGCCAGCGGGCTAATACCAACCGCCACGTCTCAGCGCCATTAGGGGCGTTTCATCTCCCACGTGCAAGGTTCACCATTGTACACATCGATCTGGTGGGCCCATTGCCCATATCGCAAGGCTTTAGGTACTGTCTAACGGCAGTCGACCGATTTACTAGGTGGCCAGAGGTCATACCTATCGTCGACATAACTGCCGAGACAGTAGCTAAAGCGCTGCTATTCGGATGGATTGCCCGGTTTGGCTGTCCGACAGACATCATAACGGACAGAGGACGACAGTTCGAGTTGGCCTTGTTCGAACCACTGTCAAAAATTGCCAGTTTCAAGCACAAACAGACAATACCATCCGGCGTGCAATGGAATGGTGGAGCGTTTTCACGGCCAACTTAAGGCGTCCATCATATGCCACGCCAACGACAAGTGGACAGAATCCTTGCCGTGGGTATTGCTTGGCATACGGAGCGCAAAAAGGATGTCCAAGCGTCATCTGCCGAGTTAGTGTACGGCGAACCGCTAAGATTCCCAGGGGAATTTTTTACCCCCTGTGATGCAGGTACCACAGACATCAATGAATTTACTGTGCGCATTCGCAAATTCGCCCAAAATCTGCAGCCAACTCCGGCTTCCCGTCACAACCAACAAAAAGTTTTTGTTTACAAGGATCTGCAGACCACGGATCACGTGTTCCTTCGTGAAGACGCATTACGTGGCTCGCTACAGCCAGCCTACATAGGTCCTCACAAAGTACCTACTGCAAAAAGGTGACAAAACCTTTAAAATATTATTTAAGGGCAAAGAGGTCACGGTCTCAATAGACCGCCTAAAACCAGCCCACATATTGGTGGACAAAGCTGACTCAGAAGAAATCGATCCACCTAGCAGTAGCAAAGGGTATACCACTCGTTCTGGTCGTCACGTCAGATTTCCAGATTTTTATCGCCCTTGACGGTCTCTGGAGGGGGGTGATGTAGGGTATGTATCTACATACCGCAATAATATAGTTTATTTATGTATATTATAAAATAACACAACACAACAACAGCAACACAATTATCTAATCATATTTAATAATAATCAATCAAATCAAAATCATTTATTTCAAATAGACCATTTGCAGGCACTTTTGAATAGTCAAATGTCGGTCAGTCCAAGAAAAGTGAAGCTAAATTGCACGTTCCAGAGAGTAGGTCTCTATGGAGAAGAACGTGCAAGAAACTCCATGGACACTCTTTTAAATCATATTGTGTGTTACATATAATGCTTGGTTACAAATTTTCATGTTGCTTCTATTGTGTAAGCACAATGTAGATAATGAAATAAAAAAAAATAAAAAAAATAATTAAAACATACAAACTGAATTAAGCCACTGGCAGCTAAGAGATGACCAGTCTCAACTGACGGCACCCGTTCACGAGCATGACGCGTGCATCAGCCCCACTCAGCTCAACCATTTTTAAGGGAACCGAATGACCCAATAACACGTGCCACCAACAGCGAGACATTAGAGTGAGCATGACAAACTCTCAACTGCCATGCTCAAATGTCCAAAAAAAAAAAAAAAAGATGTAACCTTATAAAAATGCTCCATGGTACTTCACATTTACAAATTGGAAAAAAAAAGTGCTGCTACATCAAACAATGCTATGGTTTCAAAAAAACAAAAATGTTTCCAAATTACAAAAATAATAATAAAAATAATGGTTTCCAAACTAATCAATCTAATCAAACTAATCAATACACCCAAGTGGTAGTGGAGCTGGACCAGCATTGAGCCAAGCATTTTTATCTTGAATATAATCCTCCAACTTATAATATGCCTGCCTGCATAGTGTGCGTTTAATACAAGATTTAAATTTCGTTTCATTAAGTTCTAATATTTGGGGAGGTATTTTATTATAGCATTTTAAACAGTACCCCATGAAAGAAGAGGCCACTTTAGCCAATCTGAAGCCTGGTTGAACTAATTGGTCCCTATGTCTTGTAACATAGTTATGTCTATCGCCTCTTTTGCTAAAAAGATGAAGATTTTTTCTAACGTACATGATGTTTTCATATATATATTGACAAGGCACCGTCAGGATGTTAATATCCTTAAACAGTTCCCTTAGAGAATCGCACCGGCGGAGATTGTAAATAGCTCTGATGGCTCTTTTCTGTAGTATAAATATTGATTCGATGTCTGCAGCCCGTCCCCACAGTAAAATACCGTATGACATGATACTATGAAAATAACTAAAATAGACTAGCCTAGCAGTATCAACATTCGTAAATTGGCGGATTTTTCTAACAGCATATGCAGCCGAGCTAAGCCGTCCTGCAAGAGATGTTAAGTGAGGACCCCATTGTAGCCTAGAGTCAAGCGTAATCCCCAAGAAAACTGTTTTATCAACAAATTCTAGTTTCAATACTATGTCGCAATCACTACTTTTGACATTTGGTAAGGAAAATCTTATGCATTTAGTTTTTTTCCCATTTAGAACTAGATTATTAGCAGTGAACCAGTTTTGGACCTGCAATAAGGCGTTATTTTCATCGTCAAGATTATTAGTCCTTCTATTTATCTTAAAAACCAAAGAAGTGTCGTCGGCAAACAACACCATATTAAGTTTATTTTTCAACAAATAGGGTAAATCATTAATATAAACTAAAAATAAAAAAGGACCTAAAATTGAACCTTGAGGTACCCCCATTTTCACATTTAATCCCGAAGAATTGACACCGTTTATTTGAACTAGTTGCTGTCTATCATTCAAATACGATTTTATTAAGCTTAACGCTGTTTTGCCTAGTCCATAATGCTCCAGTTTCAGGAGTAATATTTCATGAACCACACAATCAAACGCCTTAGATAGGTCGCAGAAGATGCCTATAGCATCTTGTGCCTCTTTCCACGCATTAAAAATGTGTTTTAGTAAGGAGATACCAGCGTCAGTTGTACAACGTCCTTTGGTGAAACCATACTGTTTATCGTGTAAGATGTTATTGGTGTTAAAATGATTAAGCATTTGATTTAACATCACCTTTTCAAATATCTTGCTAAAAACCGGCAAAACGGACACCGGCCTATAATTATTAGTGTCTTTACTGTCTCCGGATTTAAAAAGTGGTATCACTTTACTATATTTCATTAGATCCGGAAAGACTCCTTGATCTATACACAAATTAAATATTAACACTAAGTACGGTGCTACAGTCTCAATAATTGAAGTACAAACTTTGATAGACATACCCCATAGATCTTCTGTCAATTTAACCTTGATTTGTTTAAAAGCTTTTATTACTGTTATGGGGTTTATATGCTTAAAATTAAATTCAGTCGAGCAGGCTGCAACATTCGCCTGCAACAAATCAAACGCCTGCGATGGGGACGAATTTAGGGCTTCAGTATTTTTAATTGGTATACTGGTAAAGAAATTTACAAATTCTTCTGCAACTAATTTATTATCACTAACAAGACCATGATGTGTCTCCAATGTGTAATCATTATTATGTATTTTTTTCCTATTAGTATTATATATATATTAATATTTAATATAATACACAAAACAACGATCATATTTCGGAACGCATCGTCGTTGCATGTGTGCGTGCGATGGTCGCGCACGCAGTCACCTACGCTGACCTTGAGTCCACTACCAACTGCCGTGCGCGTTTTCGATCTTTTCCGGACACCTACCTCATCTCGCCAGTCTTGTGTATTGTGTATTGTGTTTCTGGATTTTCTGACTTGTGTGTTGTGACTGTAATATCTACTTCTGTTTTCGTGTTCGTCCCTATTGTGTATTTGTTAAAATTATCTTTCGGAGTAAACCGTGAGTACCAGTGACAATAAGACTTTTATTACATAACCCGCACTCACTCAATATCGCACTAGGCGAACTAAACATTCTTATAAAAATAATAATAATTTAATAATATAATAATAATAATAATTTATTCAATAAGTAGTTTGTACAAGGCATACAGAGTAGTCTTAAATACTAGAGAAAAACAGTACACTCAGTTTACAGTGGGACCTAGGACTCCCTTTCCTAAACTAGGCAGAAATTCTGTCTGTATCTTAGGAAAGAGTTTCCAATTATAGAGGGTCGTATTACGGTTACAAAATAAAAAAAACATTGGTACGTGCAGTGGGTGGACAAAGTACTTAGTTAAATATGTGTAGTGTGTGTGCATTTGTGTGTGTATGAAAGTGAGTATGTGTGTGTTAGTTTTTAAGCGTATTGTATGTTTAAATCTATCTCATTTAATGTATTGTAGTTAGAAGCTCCTCTGTATCATTATATGTTAGTGTCTGAAGCCAGGAATTTAGTTTCTTCTTTACCTCACACTTAGTCAAGACGTATATATTAAGTAGTTTGTGGGCTTTATTACATAGCCTAGCACATAGACCATTAAACTGTCGTCTCATGAAGGCAGTCCTGCAAGAGACGGTAGGACATAACGGAAAACCACAGCGCCGCCGACTCAAAAGCTGCTTATTGTAAGAGAACATAGAGTGTTTGTAGAGGATGGTTCTTAGGATATACAATTTTCTAACAGATAGGACATTGCATTCTGTATATAGCATAGAAGTGGGGTAGTCACGTGGTTTGAAGTATATTACTTTTAGCACAGCCCTTTGAGCTCTTTCAAGCTTTAATAGCTCAGTTTTATAAGTTCCCCCCCACACAGGGATACAGTACGTCAGAATTGATTGACACAGGGCCACGTAAACCATACGGAGAGTATCTTTATCCGCTGAAAACCTAAGATTTTTAAAAATGTATATTAGTCTTCTGGGTCTCTGGTCTCATCTTATAGGTGCACATTGATTGAAAAATTTGGTTTAAGGAAGCGTGAAAAGTTTCTAATGTAATGATTTTTAAAGAAAATATTCATAAATCGTTCAACTTCCAATGATAAGCGATAGATGGCGCTAGTAGTTACATGAACTTTAGGCATTCGTTGTAGACATTAAGTAATAATTTATAATATTAGACTTTATGCATTTGTTTTATATAAATATATCATTATTGTTAAAATGAAATATTTACTTGCAGTTAATTATTAGATAAACCCTAATGTATATTAGTTAGTCAATTGATGTTACGTACTGTTTACTTTGCTCTGATTGGTCGGTTAGTCGACCGAGTGTTTGTGACAGTTTGTGGTAGGGAAACATTGGGTTTGTAACTGTCATGTTAGACAGAGTCAGTCTGCTTTGAGTTGTTGAACAGAAAACATGTCCGACTAATCTGTGTATTTGCAAATGATTGTTAATAGAACGATAAGTATGAAATTGTGTTGATAAAAGTGAATAAAATATTTATACAATGTATCCTGAAGTGTTTGATTTATCACATTTCAGAAGTGGGATATGCCTACAAATATGTGCAGTGATAACAGGAAGAGGTTATGTGTGCCTAAATTGAAGATAAATAATAATAAATAATAATAAAATTTTATTCAAAAATATAAGGTAATACAGTAAAAACATTTTTGCCTTAATTTATGCCAAGTTCACAAGTGCTATATGCCTGAACTAGGTTATCCTGTGTTTCAGGCGAGAAAAGGTAAAATAATATAACTAAATAATCACAGTAATTATATAACAAAAAGGTAAAATATTCATCTAATAGGTATGTAAAACAGGTGTAAATAGTATAAAAGTCTTACTTGCTAAAATCTTAATATATTATTTAAGCTAACTAATCATAATAAAAAGTGCATTACATCTTTATCTTAGTACAACTAATAACTTCTCTGTATCTTCATAGGACAAATTTTGTAGGGTTTCCTTGAGAGCTTTCTTGCAATTTATATAATTTAGTGAATAAATATTTGCTTTCGCATTTAGTCTGTTATAGAGTAGTGGTCCCAGAAATACATAAAATTTAGCTGTAAAAGCATGTTTTGTGCTTTTTGTGGGACAAACTATATCTTTCCGTCTCTTTTTAGTATGTTCAGTGCTGAAGCGGAGGGCTGCGTGCTGTTTTAATACAGTGCTCATTATGAATAACTGCCGGACTGTTAGTACTTCACAAGTTTTGTAGAGCAGGTCAGTGGGAAAAAGGAAAGGGCGGCAAGTAGACACCTTGAGAATCGCTCTTTGGGCTCTTTCGATTGGTAGTAATAATGTTTTGCCAGCTCCACCCCATGAGGTAATGCAATATGTCAAAATTGACTGACATAGAGCAAAATAAACTTGCTTAATTATTTTTGGATCCGCAATATGTCGCAACTGTTTAAAAACGAATATCAGCTTACGAACTCTATTGTTTAAGACTTCCATATGTTGTTTGAACGTAAGGGTCTCATCTATTATAACACCTAGATATTTTATTTTGTTAGTCTGATTAATATTGGGACACATAAGCGGGCATTCTGCAGGGACTGTACAACAATGAGCATACAACGTTGAGGAATTATTTGAAGTTTGTTTGCGCATGGAAAACTTTATATAATTAGTTTTATCTGTATTTAGGGTTAATGAGTTGTGCTGAAGCCATTTATTTACAATATTGAAGCCGTCTTGCGCAAGCTTGTGGACTTCATGTTCAGATTCAGCCGAAAAAAGAAGAGCAGTGTCATCAGCGTAAGATATTGCTATGCCGTGCTTTAGTTTTAGATTACATAGGTCATTTATGTATATCAAAAACAAAGTAGGCCCTAATACACTTCCTTGGGGAACACCAAAAGACGTGTTTTTTTGGTCTACGCTGAGGACACTGCCAATCTTAACGCACTGAGTACGGTCTTCTAGGTAACTTTTGAAAAGTTTTAGCTGAATACCTCTTATACCTACTGTCTCAAGCTTGCGCAATAGAGTAGGAATATATACTGTGTCAAAAGCCTTGGCGAGGTCCAGGAAAATACCTACTGTATGGTTACCCTTGTCAAGTTCTTGCGCTAGAAAGTCAGTCAGATGATGTACGGCATCGGCAGTTGAAACTTTAGGTCTAAAACCAAACTGACGCTCCGATAAAATTGATTTGTCCTCTAGATATTTGAACAACCTTTTATTTATGATTTTTTCCAATATTTTAGACATAGCAGGCAGTAGAGAAATAGGTCTGTAATTGGTTACTTGTTCTTTACTGCCAGATTTATGAACTGGGATAACAACTGCTTTTTTGAGGCACTCGGGAAAAATACCCAAAGATAAACACATTCGAAAAATGTAAGTCAGTGGAGGTACTAAAATATTCCTGAACTGTTTAATAAGTTTATTTGATATTTCATCCCATCCAACTGCACATTCATCTTTCAAGGACATGATTATATTTCCTACCTCTGTCTCGTCAGTATCAAGCATGGCAAAGGATGATAGAGTGGAGCTACCCGTGATAGAAGTGTTCCTTAGATAAGGAGATTGACCCCGGTTAATTTTTTCTGCTAGACACTTTCCAACGTTAACAAAGAAATTATTTGCTATGTTGGCAGACGTCAGCTGTGACGAGTGCGCTTGTAATAAACTTGAAGATGACTCATTTTGTTTCGAGGAAAAAGTTATATTTTTAATACATTTCCAGATCTTTTTACTGTTCGTTCCAGCCTTATCCAGTACAGTTTTATCGTAGTTGCTTTTAACCTTTTTAAGAAGATCATTACAAAAATTACGATATCTTTTGTACGACAGTTGTAGGACCGTATTCTCTGGATGAGATTTACATTTCATATGCAGTTTATCTCTGTGTTTCATACAGCGGATAAGACCTGTTGTGATCCACGGTTTTATGTTGCAATTTTTGTTGCTCAACTGCGATATGACAGTATTTTTCTGAATTGCATGACGTACATTTTCTATTACATACATCATACAATACTGCGGGTCAGCGGAATTATAGACTGGATCGAAATCGATGACGCGTAAGTCTTCTTCAAGTTTATTTATATTCAATTTCAAAACGATGCGAGTGTTTTGTTTAGGTAAATTACAATTTAGTGTTAGTAGGACAGCATTGTGATCCGTTATTGTAGAGTTAATAACAAGTGCAAGTGAAGGGAAATTTGATTTAAGTATGATATGGTCCAAGCAAGAGCCACTATCATGTGTAGGAAAACTATGTGCGGGGAGCAAGCCATGATATGCGCATAGGTTGAGGTAGTCCTGAGCAGATGCGTCAGCACTTCCTGGAAGAATGTTTATATTAATATCTCCAATTACTATCGTGTTTTTAAAAGGTGATAGGTTTTGCAAGACATCATTGAGAGAGTCAGTAAAATTGTTAGCATTTTTGAAGGACGGCGGGCGATATAACGCTACTATAGCAAAATCTGATCCAATCTTCACTACCAAACTGTTACAGTCTTGCATATTTGGTTCCTCTATAGAGACCTTGAGATGATCTCTTACATAAACTATCACCCCATCATTTTGATTGTAATTCCTATCACTTTTGTACATCTTATACCCTGTGATTAGTGGTATATTATATTTCTTGGCAAGCCAGCATTCTGTTAAAACAATAATGTCACAATTAATGTTGAGCCGTTGTTGAAAAGCGGTAAAGTTGTCAAAATTCTTAAAAATACTGCGAATGTTTTGTGTTAGTACGGTTAACGGTGATTTGTAGCTGGAAAGATATTGTTTGCAGCTTTCAACTTCACAAAGTCTAGACTCAGATACAGAAAAATTATCTAAATCATTAATTAAATTGTTTATCATAATAAAAATAAAACTAAAACTTTCCTATAAATAAAACTGATAAACGTCTAAAATAAATAACTTACTAACGGCGCTCTTAGGCACCTTCATAATCTATTGAGTTAATAAACCTTTTTTCGGCCATAATTTTCGCGGGGCAGTCAGCTGCGCCTGTGTTGTGCTTGTCTGGCTTTTTGAAATGCAAGCAAGTAGCGCATTTTGGCTCATCTGACTTCTTTGGACATTCTTTGACTGAGTGGCCTTGCTCACCACAGTGACCACAGGTGTAGGACGTCTGCCGACATGATTTGGCAGCATGGCCATATTGCTGACACTTATAGCATCGTGTGACCAAGGTAAAATCTCTTACAGGGCATGATGACCAATTTATAAACACTCGTTCTTTTGACATTAGGGCTTTACGTATGACTGCCGATACTTCTACGACATAGTTGCAATTGTCAGCGTCTCTCTTACCCGATTTATGGCTTAACTTGATTGAGGTCAAAAACGTCTCAAGGCTGCAGTCCTGAAGCTTCTCGGCGAGATTTTGATGGTACAAACACGTAAAAACCTCGTTTTCCGACATGGACGTAGGAACTCCTATGATCACAACTCTAGGCTTTCTTTTATAAGGCTCGTCGACTGTTAGACCCGATTTTGTTAGATGCTCAGATTGTCTCAGCTTTTCGATGTCAAAAAATGAGTTCGAGATATATTTTATTTTTTTGTCTTTCCAAGTGTAATAGTGTGATTTTAGACAAGAGGTTATGTGTGCCTAAATTGAAGCTAAGTGAGCTCGAGATTTTTTTTTACCAAAGTGTGCAAGTGTTACTTTAAGCCAAAAAGTTATGTGCCTAAATTGAAGCTAAATGAGCTCGAAATATTTTTTTTTCTGTTTCCCATGTGTGCTAGTGTTACTTCAGACAAGAGGTTATGTGTGCCTAAATTGAAGCTAAGTGAGCTCGAGATTTTTTTTTTTTTTAGCCAAGTGTGCCAAGTATTTTAGACCAGTATCATACTCGCCCAAATTTCTTACTGATGGTGACAGGCTCGTGTATTGAATCATTCGATTCCCTTCAAATGTATGAACTGAGTGGTGCTGATATGCGCGTCATGTTCGTAATCGAACGTTGACAGTTAAGCCTAAACACCTCTTAAATGCTGGTGATTCATTTTAGTTTCTATATTTTAAATTGGGTTACTTTTACTTTATTTAATTTCATCGAATTCGTATAATGTAAAATTTACCTATTTCCCATAGCGATAATTGTCATTGTTGCCTGGGATTACTTTGTGTGGTACGATAATTTCCCTTTCGTTTCGACGTATAGTTGTAAAAACATGTTGTACCCCTTATGAGTATGTCACAATAATGATAAATGATATATAATGAGTGATAAGTGATCAGTGATAAGTGATCAGTGATAAGTGATAAGTGATCAGTGATAAGTGATCAGTGATCAGTGATCAGTGATCAGTGATCAGTGATAAATGATAAATGATAAATGATAAATGATAAATTTATTTATTTATAAATGTTAAACGATAAATGATAAAAAGTAAATTGTAAATGATATTTATTTTGTACTGTTGTTTTATGAACTAAATTTCCACCTATGACAAACAATAAATGAATTTGAATTTGAGAGAACAAAATTAAAACTGAGTTTGTATATGTATAACACGATTTAAAAGGCTGTAAATGGAATTTCTTCTTCATAGAGATCTACACTTTGGAATATGTAATTACCGTCAATTTGCTGACTTACTGACTTCTTGGCAATTTAAGAAAGTCTGTAAATGGTTCATTTGAAATGTTTTGATTTGATTTCAGTGCTTTGATGAGGCCAAGTGGGCCATTTGAGGCCAAGTAGCCCATTTGAGGCCAAGTGTGCCATTTGAGGCCAAGTGTGCCATTTGAGGCCAAGTGTGCCATTTGAGGCCAAGTGTAATTTATTAAGTTTATTCATATTATTTTCGAACTGTTTATTGGATGAGATTTGAACATTCTGTTATAGTTTTTGAAGATATTATAGGTATAGATAAATTGAATTGAAAGCATATTTTTACACTGTGATTTGATTCTTAAAAAAAGAGTTTCAAATTAATGAAATAAGTTACTATTTCATGTAAATGTTTTAACCACTGATTTTTTTATTTTTGAGGACTTGGATTCCGACAGAACTACAGAAGAAAAATTGCCAGTCTAATTGAACAAATGGATAGTTCCTGGTTCAAACAGTACAGACTTGAAGAAAAATGGTGCAAAGAGACGATCTGGAAGGAGTAATACACCACCACGATGCAAGAAGCAAAGGGGTACCTCATGTTGGTCTAAGAAAGAGGTTGAATGATTTTTCAAGGAGGAAAGCGTTACAAGTATCGAGGTTTGAACATATCCATTGGAACATTGTGATACGGGAGTTCCGTCACTTCTGTAAATTTTGAGAGTATTTAAGTTTGATTAGAAACAGTAATTATAATTGATTTGTATTAAGCAAGTAGGATCAGAAACTGACTTTAGATTTTGGCTCAAAAATTTGTTAGTGTTACCAAGAGAAAATAGAAAATTTACGAAACCTTGCCAAGTTTTGTAAGTTAGTATTTAGTAACGAAGTGGTAAACCAAACTAAAATGATTTTTTCTAATGAGCAGAATTATGGTCAGTTTCAAGCAGAAATGTTAGCTGGTAATACTTTAGGTGTAACTTATGTGAATATGATTACGACAAATTAATGCTTATAAGCGGATAGCATACAAGTAAAAGAGCTGTAGATAGAAATTTAAACACACGGGATTTATGATAAATCTATTAGGAATTGAGCCAAAGCATTAAATTGTAGACGAGGAAATGAATTTATTACACGTCTTCAATTCCTGTGACGTGTGCATACTGTAGCGGAGACTGATTCCATAGATAGAGAACACAATGATATTTATTTTACAAGAGGATAAAAATATTACTATTACATGACCATAACTAGTTCTCGTCGTCGAGACTGAAATCGAAGCCGGTTCCTGGGATGATTATGATACAATGAATGATTTAAATAGAGCTAAATATCACATCGTAATTTATTCGGTTAAGGGAAGATAGATTGAAGATCCATACACTAGAGTAGAGGATCAATTTCAAGGTTTCAAATTAAAATAAAGTTTTACAAACAGTGCGATCCGAACTTCATTATTAGAACCCTTACTTGATACGAAATCGCGCACAAATGCTAGGGCCTTAGATTTAGGAGATATATTGGTACAATTAAGCCCTTAGACCCTCTAGCTGAAGAATCACTTTTATTCTAAATGCTTAAATTTCTGTTTTATATTATGCTTTCAAATAATAAATGTAATGAACTCTGACTAAACGAGACGCCACACAATATATTGCAACATGGTGGCTACAGATTAGTGAGTTTCGTTTAACCATTGAGAGTGTAAGATCTAGGACGCGTATGTCGATACCTTAAGCCGTAATACTATGTTTTCTACAGAAATTAAGACGAATCCTCTGTTTCTGTTTATAGTATTGAGACGAGAATTGATTATCAACAATATAAATATCAACTTTTCGAATACTGTGACTAGGGACACAATAGAAAAACAATGAGAGATCAAACGCCAGCATTTGCTTGGGGTTTAATGAATCGGATTTAGATTTCAAATTCTTATTGGTGAACCCGATAAAAAAACCTAATGACATGAAGTGAATTCAGTGTGCGTAAATAATGAAGACTATACTTTCGAACAAAAAGCTGATCAATTATACTTTATACTTACAGACAGTCTCGCATAATTAACATTGACCAATGGATTTAAGTAATTAAGTGTTGGTTATAAAACATATTTGACAGTGGTTTAATATCTTGAATAATAGTGCAATCATGGATTTCTTTTAGATACATTACCCACTATTAAGAGCTTTTGCGATAGTCATGTTGTTGACCTAGTTCTTAACGCTATATCTTGTCTTAGGTTGACCGCAGTTTTGCTAAAATGTATAAACACTATTTTAAATCCCCTAGCAAAATAAAATGATTACTGACTATGACGAACACCAATGAAACATATGAGACTGCCACAAAACTACTAGGATCAGAGATACTTTAAATGATAAACATTACAAAGTAAAATACGTTAAAAAGTTTAAGATATGAGGTGAGCACCAATATTTGGGTTAGACTAGCAAAAAGATACTTTCGTTACCAGTAAAATCCCTGCTACTACCTACAGCATAGGTAGTTTAATAAAAATTAGTAGATCTGATTGCAATTATGAGGGTAAAATTGAATTTACCTCATTTTAAAATCCATAGATCCATTGAAAACAAAAAACAAAAAGTTTTAAGTATAAAATTACTGGAATTACCGGTTTTGGCAAACTGAGGAATGACATTCATAATACATACTTTCCTCCGACCTTATATGATCTCGGATATATAGAAAAGCCTTTGTTAAAAAAAAAATAAAAAATTACACTATTCTTCGTGTGATGAATGTTATAAACATATGACGTGACGATAAAGCAAATAATCAAGACTAAGCCGAATGTAATGATTTTTAATGTAAGACTCAGTTCCTTGTCGAACTGGAATTAAGTTTCATAATTTTAATGAAAATATCCTATCATTTTAATTGTAATTAAAAATTAAAATAAACAAGCTTTAATAGCTCAGTTTTATAAGTTCCCCCCCACACAGGGATACAGTACGTCAGAATTGATTGACACAGGGCCACGTAAACCATACGGAGAGTATCTTTATCCGCTGAAAACCTAAGATTTTTAAAAATGTATATTAGTCTTCTGGGTCTCTGGTCTCATCTTATAGGTGCACATTGATTGAAAAATTTGGTTTAAGGAAGCGTGAAAAGTTTCTAATGTAATGATTTTTAAAGAAAATATTCATAAATCGTTCAACTTCCAATGATAAGCGATAGATGGCGCTAGTAGTTACATGAACTTTAGGCATTCGTTGTAGACATTAAGTAATAATTTATAATATTAGACTTTATGCATTTGTTTTATATAAATATATCATAATTGTTAAAATGAAATATTTACTTGCAGTTAATTATTAGATAAACCCTAATGTATATTAGTTAGTCAATTGATGTTACGTACTGTTTACTTTGCTCTGATTGGTCGGTTAGTCGACCGAGTGTTTGTGAAAGTTTGTGGTAGGGAAACATTGAGTTTGTAACTGTCATGTTAGACAGAGTCAGTCTGTTTTGAGTTGTTGAACAGAAAACATGTCCGACTAATCTGTGTATTTGCAAATGATTGTTAATAGAACGATAAGTATGAAATTGTGTTGATCAAAGTGAATAAAATATTTATACAATGTATCCTGAAGTGTTTGATTTATCACACTAAGTTTCTAACAGAAGGTGATCTATACATAGCAATTATTGCTGTGGTTGTACCAACTTTAATGATCAAGCAATATTACTCATACAGTCCTTTAGAGGAACTTCTTCGGCCGTGACGTCTATAGTTTCCTTGGAATAAACAACCACACCGTCATTTTGGTTGTTGTTTATTGTGGTATAAAGTAAATTATACCCAGGTATTTCTGGGAGGTTGGCCTGACGATCACACAACCAGCACTCAGTTAGTACCAATATATCACACTCAAAGTTTAGTCTATGAAGAAGAAGGTTAAAGCTATCTATATTTTTATAAATACTGCGAATATTTTGGGTAAGTATGGTTAATGACTTTTGAGTGTCGGAAAAATATTGTCTACACTCCTCAACCTTACATTGCTTTGAAACCGTTACAAATGTATTATCTATATCTGTTATTAAATTACTATTCATAAAATAAGAAATATCATCATCATCATCATTTCAGCCGATACACGTCCACTGTTGGACATAGGCCTCTCCCAAGCGTCGCCACATCGAACGTTCCTGTGCGTCCCGCATCCAACGGTTTCCTGCTACCTTCACCAGGTCATCGGTCCACCTTGTAGGAGACCTTCCAACACTGCGTCTTCCGGTACGTGGTCGCCACTCCAAAACCTTTCGGCCCCAACGGCCATCTGTTCTGCGAGCAATGTGCCCTGCCCATTGCCACTTAAGTTTGGCAATTCTTTGTGCTATGTCGGCAACCTTAGTTTTCCTGCGGATATCTTAATTTTTTATTCGATCACGCAAGGAAACCCCGAGCATAACCCTTTCCATTGCTCTTTGGGTGACTTTAAGCCTTCTGATGAGGCCCATTGTGAGCGACCACGTTTCGGAGCCATATGTCATCACTGGCAACAAAGCAATAAGAAAAATATAAACAATAAATTAAGTCTAAAATGTACAAATATATATGTGACGCTCTTAGGCGCCTTCATAGTCGATAGAATTAATGTACAGTTGGAGGACTAAGACGGCTGACCCATTTGACAACAGAAAGTAATATAAGACATCCTAAAAGTTAAACGAATTTGAACCTTCTGCAATTAGCAGAAGATAAGTGGTATTTATTTATTTAAACTTCATGTACAGTAGTGGTACATAGGCGGACTTAATGCAACAAGGCATTCTCTCCCAGTCAACCTTTGGGTTAAAAAAGAGATCACTGTGGTAGGTTTGCACAATAAACAAATAACAAATAATGAAAACGGAAAAAAATAATAAGTTATATATATATAAGGTATATTATTGAGGATTTTCGAAATAAACCACAAATTGTTTCTCTGAAAACAAAGATTTGTTTTATTCAATATGCTTTTACAGTATAACAATTATCGTTTAACTAAAATTACACTTTTATCTCACCTGAAAACAAAGAAACGACATTAAAGTTCACTAATATCGCCTCCTCAATTATATCCCTTTAATTATCTCTCTACAAGTTTTTATAACAATAAAATGCACAAAATAATCTAAACATCATCTGTCACCGAATGATACGTCACCCCGTATCCACAGCTTAAAAATTAAAAAAATGAAATGTCATTTCCAAGGAGGTCATTTCATTACATCTCCCCCCCATAGGAACGAAAATTCTAAATAATATAATACAAACAATGCACCTGCAAGCTATCTTTATACCTATTCGTTTTCTTCTACTTCATCTTCTGCCGTAACAGGTTGTAATTTTGTTATGTGGAATAAAGTTGATTCTGTTTTTCTGTTGCCAGTGTCAATCTTATAAATGGAGTTCGATATTTTGTCTATTATCTTGTAGGGGCCTATTTTTAATTCGTCTAATTTTTTCCTGTTCAGTCTATTTCCATTTTCTACATATACACTGTCTCCTATCTCGAACTCTTGTATTTTCCTATTTCTATCAAATATTTTCTTGTTGTACTTGTGAGATTTTATTGTATTCTCTAATGCTAATCTTCTATCAGCAATCCACTTGTCTTCCTTTTCTATTGTTTTAATTTCATTTGGTAAAATACTGACATTTGTACCATCCAGTAAATATTTTGGTGCAAAACCTGTAACAGAATGGTCTGTTTCATTATATTTCTGTACACATTCTCTTGCTACTGTTGTCCATGTTCTCTTATTATTTTTCTCATTTATTTTACATCTTATTTTATTTACTATTGTTTGGTTTAATCTTTCGTTCAAGCCGTTCGAAAATGGCGTATTCACAGCTGTAAATATTAGTTTGATGTTATTCTCCTGCAAATACTGTTTAAATTCTTTTGAATTGATGCCTGGATATTGGTCTGTCAGAATTATTCCAATCTCATCTGTCTCGAGTACTTTCTTTGTTAGTTTTATAAAGTCACTTGCGTTCTGTGTTTTTGAAGTCACAATAAACGCATATCTTGTGTAGTGGTCTACTAAAAGGTGTAAGTATTTTTTTGTTGACCTAGATCCTCCAAAGCCACCTATAGTATCCATTGACATTATCTCAAATGGTTTTGTTGCTGGTCCCAGTTGTGACATTAACCCAAATTTTCCTTGACATCTTGATTTATTTTTTATGCATATTTCGCATGTTTTACAAATATTTATGATATTTTTTGTTAGGTTTTTAGCTGTATATAGTGGACTTATTTTTTTCTGTAATTGTCTGATTCCAATATGGCATAAATCTTCATGCACCTTTTTTATAATTTTTTTACTAAATTCTTCTGAGAGTATAATCTTTTCAAGTTTCTTTATTTTTTTATAATAGATTTTATTTTTATGTAGTAGATTTTGTTTCTTTTCTTTTATTGTTTCATTTTTTTCTTGGTCTTCAACTATATCTTTTATTTGTATTAAATTAACTATTTTTAATAGTTCCTCCTTGTTATCTTCTGATTCTAATACAGGGTTTCGGCTCAAACAGTCTGCTTCTATATTTTCTTTACCAGGTATATATTTTACTGTAAAGTCATATTGAGATAGGTAATATGTGAGGTCACCCAATTCTTCATCTGTCCTGCATTTAATATTCATGTTCTCTAGAGGTTTGTGGTCTGAGTAAATAGTGAAATGTTTTCCAATTAGCCAGTGTTGCCAGTATTTTACTGCTTCTTTCATAGCAATACATTCCAAATATATGGCCTTTTTTCGTTTTTGAGATTCGTTTAGTTTTTTTGAAAAATATGCCACCGGTTTGTCTTTACCGTCTAGTTGAGTCTGTTTTAATATTGCCCCGATACCCTCTAAAGATGCATCTGTAAAGATTTTTATTGGTAAGTCTTTGTCGAATATTTCCAACACAGGTTGAGAACATAAATATCTTTTTATTTGATTAAATGATTCTTCACACTTCTCTGACCACACAAACTTTTCATTTTTTCTTATTAAATTATGTAATGGGTCTAAAATAATTGCACTTCTTGGTATGTATTCATGGTAGAAGTTAATTTTTCCCAAAAATTGTCTGACATTCTTTTGTGTCTTAGGAGTTGGAAAATGTCTTATCGAGATCAAATTGTCTTTTAGTGGTCTTACCGAATTGTTCTTAATTACATGGCCGAGGTACTTTACTGAGTCTGAAGCAAAGTTACATTTCGTAAACTTCAATCTAAAGCCTTCTTGTATTATTGCCTCTAATACATTTTTTATGTGTTTTATATGTTCTTCAAAGGTTTTCGAGTATATCAGAATATCATCAATATAGTTTACGGAGTATCCTGTGAGATTGTGCTTTCTTAGAATATTGCTTAAAATTCTCTGGAAAATTGCTGGTGATGTTTTCAAGCCAAAGGGAAGGCAGGTCCACTGGAAGTGGCCATCTTGTGTGACAAATCCTGTTTTATATCTATCTTCCACCCGTAATGGTATCGCCCAGAATGCTGAATTTATATCCAGTGTAGTAAAATACTTACAATTTCTAGTTTTAACAATCAAATCATCTATTAACGGAAAAGGTTGAGCTTGTGGAACAACAATTTTATTTAGTTCCCTGAAATCTATACACAAGCGGGATTTCCTATTTTCACCCTTTTTAAATGCCAATGTCACTGGAGCAGCGAAAGGACTGTAGGATTCTTCTATTAAATTATTCTTTAGTAACATGGATATTTGCTTTTCAATTTCTAATTTATCTTCTATTGTACATCTGTATGGTCTTTTACTACAGTATCTATTTACTAGTAAATCTATGTGAGCTTCATAATCTCTAACTGTTCCTATATCATACTTGTCCTTTGCAAAAATTGTTTTATATTCCTTTATTATTTTCTCGATCTCAATTTTCTTTTCATTATCTAAATGGTCTGATAAATGATAAATGATAAATGATAAATGATAAATGATCTTTATTTTGCAAGTAGGTTTTATAAAAACACTTTTACACGTCAATTTTTTTTTTCGTCAATTAATGCTAGATGAGGCCGGTGTTTCCTAGCTGACTACCCTGAGAAGAAACACCGAAACAAACTCATACATACTCATACATCACTCTGTCATACTTACAAACTCTTCTGTTTCTATATGTTCATTAAAATTTATTGCTAATGTTTTTATATTCTTTTCTTCATTTCTGTTATCTTTAGGCATTTCATCTATTTTATTTGTTCTTATCTTTTGTTCTATCCGCAAGTCCTCGTTTTGGGCTAGTTTGAATTTCTTTATCATATCCAATCCGATTATAAAATCATCAAAATATTCATTTTCTACTATGTATACATCCACCTCTTCTTCTAAATCAAATATTTTTATTTTTATTGTTATCAAGCCATCTGTTTTTTTCACACCATTAACCGTTTTCATATATGCTATATTCTCATTGTCCTTTTTTTCTTTTATTTTAATCAGTCTTGAATTTATTAAAGAGATCTGTGAGCCTGAATCATAAATGCCGCTCACTTCTAGTTTATTTTCTAATAAGAGCTTGATTTTGATTAATGGTGTACTTACTCGTTTTTTTTTCTCAGTATTTATATCCACTTCAATAATGGAGTTGTTATTTACATTTCTGGGTTTAAAAACTTTTTCAGATTCATTTTTATTTTTCTTGAACCAACATGACTCTTCCGGATGATATCTAATTCCTTTGTCCAAAGATTCACAAGTGTTACATGGCTTCTTCTCATTAGTTTTATTTTTATAAAGGAATGTACAACTCTTTACTGTACTTGAGTTTTTCTTGTACATCATACCTTCATATTTTCTTATCTCATTGAACAAATCAGTAGTGTCATTGAGTTCATCTCTGTTTAACCTATTTAAGATAAACCCAGGTAAACCTGTTGCAATAAGATCTATCATTGTTTTGGAGTCTATCGATTTGTTTATGTCTAGCATAAGCCTTTCTTTTCTAATAGCGTAATCAATTAGTAGTCCTTCTTTATATCTAAATGCGAGAGCATATGTAACTATGTCCCATCCTTGGTTTTTAAAAGTTTCTAAAAATTTGTTTTTCCATTCATTCCATTCAGCCTTTATTGTTAGTTTTATGGCCATCGAGCTATACCAATCCAAACAAGATTTTTCTAAAAATAATCTCAATATATCTATTTTTGTTTCATCTTTTGATATATTAAAGCGCTCACACTCCTTTTCAAAATTCTCAATCCATTGCATTGCATTAGGGTTCTTGCTTGTGAATTTTTCAATAATAAATTTCTCTGAAATATGTTTTAGGTTATGTTGATTTTCTTTCTTTGTAGTAGTTTCTATTAATTTTTCCAAGATATGTTGCAAATTGTCGTTTATGTCTATTGGTTGTTTTGTGCTTATTTCTTCTAAATATTGATCTAAAAATTGCATATTGCCTTCCTCATCTCTATATGTTTTCTTAAGATCTTCATCCAATTTTATCCATATTTTTCTACTGTGATGTCTTTTCTTTATACTATTTTTTATTTTTGAGAAAGTATTCATTTTGACAATATATGTATGATGAATCACCGGCTTCAGCTCATCAGGTAAAACATAACATTTTCCTTCTTCTGTAGATATTGAGGTTAATCAATCAATCAATCAATCAATCAAATCAGTTTATTGTTAATAGTGTTATGGCTAATACATTTGATTTGCCATCATTTGAAGCTATCATCGTAAAATCAAATTGCAGCCGGTCCATCTTCTTTTAGTTAACAAAAATGTCGTTTTATAAGGTATATTATTGAGGATTTTCGAAATAAACCACAAATTGTTTCTCTGAAAACAAGGATTTGTTTTATTCCACATGCTTTTACAGTATAACAATTATCGTTTAACTAAAATTACACTTTTATCTCACCTGAAAACAAAGAAACGACATTAAAGTTCACTAATATCGCCTCCTCAATTATATCCCTTTAATTATCTCTCTACAAGTTTTTATAACAATAAAATGCACAAAATAATCTAAACCTCATCTGTCATTGAATGATACGTCACCCCGTATCCACAGCTTAAAAATTAAAAAAATGAATTGTCATTTCCAAGGAGGTCATTTCATTACATATATAATATATAATAAAATACATAAATATGCTAAAATAATAAACTAATAAATACTATGAAAAATATCAAATCTTAAAGAGAACTTAATAACAATTCTGACGAAGAACAGACTAAGGTTGAGAGGACTTCAAGTAGTAGTTCCGAATTTTACGTTTGAAGGAAAATTTGCTTTCGGCTTTTTTGATGTCAAGGGGAAGTAAATTCCAGAGTTTTATGGTGGAAACAGCGTAAGAATTGGACATAAAGCCAGTACGGTGAGAAGGAATCTGAAGAAGCATGTTTTTGGATGCACGAAGGTTAAGATTATGAGAACTGCCCAACACTTTAAAATGTTGTTTTAAATAATCAGAAGCACAAGGATCGTTCATTACGGTGAAGAGCATGCAGAGGGATCTGAGGGATCTTCTGTGACGGATAGGCAGCCATTTAAGCTGAGAACGGAAGGAAGAAATGTGGTCATATTTACGAAGCCCGAATATAAAACGAATGCAGTTATTGAGAAGTCGATCCAATTTGTTTAGAAGTTCTTGGGAAAGATCAGAATAACAAACATCAGCATAGTCAATTATAGGTAACACAAGCGACTGGACCAAAGTAGTTTTAGTGCTCGACGGGAGGAAATTTTTGAATCTATAGAGAGACCGCAGCGTAAAGGTGACTCTCTGGCTAACTTGTGCAATCTGCTTATTCCAGCTTAACCTATCGTCAATATATAAACCTAGATCTTTAACGTGAGGTGAGAGAGGGATGACTGTATTGCCGAAAATAAGCTGCGGTAGTCGGCTAGTGTCCAAACTCCGTAAAAAGTAAGGACTGCCAATGAGGATAGCCTGGCATTTACTGACATTGACAGTAACCCCAAATCTGCTCGACCAATCAGCAATAGCCAGAAGGTCAGCATTTAGTAGAGAGATGCAGTTGTCAAGGTTGTCAATGTCAGTTTGCGCGTAGAGCTGTAGGTCATCAGCATACAGATGGAAAGAGCATTTGAGAAAAGCAGTGATAGAGTTTATAAATAAAGAAAATAAGAGAGGAGAGAGTATACCGCCTTGTGGTATTCAGTTCTGAGCGATTTAACAAATAAAAACGAAACGAGGTAGACAAATATTTTAGAATGAATGTTATGTGAGTTTGATCTTTAACACGTAACGTTAAGGTAGGTAAGCTTATGAATGCGGTTTTATCACGTAATGCACTTGTTAATTTCAACAATATTTCCTAAGACGAATTGGTCTAATGGTGTCAATAGTATACTTACATCGACGTGGTCGTAGGTTCAAATCAAATCAAATCAAATCAAAAATATTTTATTTCACATAGGCCTACATGGGCACTTATAAAACGTCAGAAGCTAGTGCACGGTTCCAAACTGACAACGAAAACAAAACACACACATCAACCCAAACCAAATCACAAAACACACACACAAAACAAAACACAAACAACACAAACACAACAACCAAACAAACACAACATCAACAAACAAAACAACACAAACAACAAACAACACAAACAACAAACACAACACAAATCAAACATGATACTTTTAGTAGTTTTGTTTAAAATATTGAATTATGTTTTTTGAAATCAAATATTATTTATATTCTAAGTTAAATTAATTATTTTAATGAAAATAACAATATTAATGAAACACAATAATGATTAAGATAGGTAGCCATTTATTCAATATAAGTAATATTTACTTTAAAAAATACGAGTTATAACTCATCTAATATACTTAATTTACAAAAATATATGTAAAGCTTAAAATATATAACTATAAATATATATAAACTATATATAGTTTGAATTTTTATATTAAAAGCAGTTAACATGCCAATAAAAAAAACAGTTTATTTGTTTCAGTAGTGCCAATGAAATCCTAATTTTATTTTTAAAGAACGGTTAACTGTAGTGAATCAACATGTTACATAATTAGAAACATGTTTCTATTTTATAACAATAGCATCACCACATTAACTGTCATACCTGCTCATAAAATCTAAGTGGAAATAACACTAAATATTTTGATGTTTTCATAGTTTACAGACTTTATGAAGAATTTTAATTCCAGTTTATTCATTGCATAAAAAATTAAGATAACTACGGTTTACACACGCACTGACGCGAAATTATTGTTGGCTGCGGGCGGTGGTGCTATCTTAATAGCGAAGTGGAGCTCCATCTCTTTCGATAACTTGTTGCAATCGGCTTCGCATACCACAAACCACGTTCCAACAAGCATCACTTCCTCTCATGAGTTCCCATGTTGAAGTCACTAGTTGCGCCAAATTATCTTTTGTCCTGACTTCTGATGAATCCCAATTTAAAATCATTTGACCCCACAAGTTTTCTATAGGATTTAAGTCAGGACTTTTAGATGGCCAACTTATTATTTTGACTCCTTCTTGACTGGCTAGCCAATTTTGCACCACAGCAGCTCTGTGTATGGAGCAATTATCCTGCACAAAGTAAACATCCGTGTCAGGATAACAAGCACGCACTGTTGGCAACATTACGTCACGTAATATTTCCAAATATTGGTGACTATTAAATCGGCCACCCACTTCTACAAGTTCACCAGGTCCCATAGAAGACATCCAACCCCAATAACCCAGAGTTATCCTACCACTGGTTCTACATGGCAGTAAACAATTTTCATTATAACGTTCACCTTTTTTCCGCCATAAAATTTTCCGTCCATCCTTGTCAGACTTGAAGGTCTTTTCATCGGTAAATATAACCACATGTTCTTCCCAATTAAAATCCAGGTATTCTTGGGCAAAGCGGACTCTTGCCTGCCCATGAGCTGCTGTTAACTGAATTTTACGTGCTGGCTTATATTGCTTCAGTCCAGCGGCGTGCAAATGTTTTCTAACCGTTTTCATTGAAATACTGCACTGCTGTCGACCGAGTGGATGTAAAAGGATTTTCTACATGTTTGCTAACAATCGCTTGGTGCCGTTCCGATGCGGGAGTAAACATAACAGGTTTTGGTCCGAAACGATCCTTTTGAACGTTTCCTGTTTCTTCAAACCGTCGTAACCATAACCTGACTGTATTTCTCTGAAACAAAGAATTTAAACAGGAATTATTTTCTGTAAGTATAATTAAAAATATGCTTGCTTACGTTATAGCATAAGAAATATCTAGGTTCAAAAGAGAAGTATAAAATATACACTTACAGCTATATTAAGTCTTCTAGAAATCTCTCTGATGCCAACATTCTCCTCATGTAAATAGATTATTTTATATTTTAAATAATCACTTAATTGAGACATAATAACAAAACAATATAAAAAAAATAAAAATTAAAAAAGATGTGGTTATTCGCAATTTATAAGGCAAGGTAAAAAACGTTCGTCACTGCAATTGAGCTTCGACTGACTTTTGCTTTATTAGAACGGCTCATTTTTAGGGTTCCGTAGCCAAATGGCAAAAAACGGAACCCTTATAGATTCGTCATGTCTGTCTGTCTGTCTGTCTGTCTGTCTGTCCGTCCGTATGTCACAGTAACTTTTTTACCAAAACTATAAGAGCTATACTGTTGAAATTTTGTAAGTAGATGTATTCTGTGAACCGCATTAAGATTTCTACACAAAAATAGAAAAAATGCAATACATTTTGGGGGTCCCCATACTTAGAACTGAAACTCAAAATTTTTTTTTTCATCAAACTCATACGTGTGGGGTACCTATGGATAGGTCTTCAAAAATGATATTGAGGTTTCTAATCTCATTTTTTTCTAAACTGAATAGTTTGCGCGAGAGACAGTTCCAAAGTGGTAAAATGTGTGTCCCCCCCCTCTAACTTCTAAAATAAGAGAATGATAAAACTAAAAAAAATATATGATGTACATTACCATATAAACTGCCAACGAAAATTGGTTTGAACGAGATCTAGTAAGTAGTTTTTTTTTAATACGTCATAAGTCTAAAAAAAATACATTATTATTAAAACATTGATCAAAGTTACAATGAACTACAAGAACTTTTATATTATGTTACTGCTGCTACGGAACCCTTCATGGGCGAGTCCGACTCGCACTTGGCCGGTTTTTTTTATTATTTTTCTACCCTCAACGTAACATTTTATAATACCAGTTTTATTATGAATACGCATATTTATCTTGACTTACCTACTTATTACAAGTGAGGCTAAAGTATTCCTATGTTTGAAGAATATATTCGTGTTTTATGATTTTTACTTTGATGCTTTGAAAAAGTTCCAAATTGAAAGCAAAACGACTAGGCAGGATTTGAACTCATGCCATAAATCGTCGAAGTCTGACGATTAGACCACTAGACCATGTGTTATTAGATATAACGATCGAAATAAGCTATCTGTAGTCACTTTATTGTAAAATATAAAATAATAAACTTTAAGTCCACAGCATAAGAATCAAAATTGCATAATAAGTAGTCATTACTATTATATGCATATCTGTTTTTAAAATGTTTGTAAAAGTTCAAATTTAATTATGATATTAAATAAAATGTATTTTAGTTTTGACTTATTTTTTTTTTTTTTCTTTATCTGTTTAAAATATTTTAATTTTTTTTTTGCTTACTTTATCTATCTATCTTGGGAAAATATTATATAACTAATTATATTGAATATATAATGAAATAATAATCATTTGATTTACTTGCAATGACTTTGTTTCATTTCTATACTAACTTTTCAATTTGAAAAGACATTTCTCGACTTAGTTCACTGAAGAAAAGTAAAAAAAGATAACTAAAATACAAAAGATGGAAAACAAAAAGATAGATTTATTAAATGAGTTTTGAACCAGCGACATGTGCGTATCGTGTCGCTCCTGTTACCATTGGACCAAATGGATTCTTACTGTCCGTATTGAAAAACGTTACTTGTTATGATCGCACAATTACAAACAGTTGTTAGGAATCTCGAAATTAGCTATTAAGCATAGACACACATAGACAGTTAACTTGTGTGACTGATGTGCCATAGTTTTTTTATTAATACATCCACACATTTTTTTACACATTCATTATGCGTACAGCTAAAGAGTGGAATTCCCTGCCGGAGTCTGTGTTTCCTGATACCTACAACCTAGGGGTCTTTAAGTCGAGAGTGAATAGGTTACTTCTAGGCAAGCGTGTTCCATCGTCGGCCACATCATCACTTACCATCAGGTGAGATAGTGGTCAAACGCGAGCCTATCAATAATAAAAAAAAAAAAAATTAATCTACCCTCACACTAGGCTAACATGATTTATCGAAATGCTGCCACAAAGAATTTTTATCTTTAATGACAGTGTGATAATGATTAAAATGGCTTATCAAGTCCCCGGGTTATCCCACTTAGGGCACTATATGTACCTGTTTTCGGCAGATTTTTTAGCGGGACACTGGATCTCCCGTCTTGTGGTTGGCAGGTTTTTTGAAACGCAAACATGTTGCGCACTTTGGCGTGTCGGCTTTTTTTGTGCAGTCTTGGGTTGTGTGCCCTTCTACACCGCAATGACCACACGGCAGCGACTTTACACGTCTTGGCTGCATGACCGTACTGCTGGCACTTGTAACATCTCGTTACCAGAGTGAAGTCTCGTACCGGACAGGACGTCCAATTGACAAAGAGTCTATCCTGCATGATGAGTGCCTTCCGAATTGAAGCTGGAACTTCTATTATATAATTACAGTTCTCTGCATCTTTCCTGTCAGATTTATGGATAAGTTTGATTGAGGTCAAAAATGCATCTCTGGTCATAGTCGGCGATTTGTCGGCCAAGTTTTGGTCATAAATACACTTGAAAACCTCATTTTCAGCCATTGATGCAGGGACTCCTATAACTATAATGCGTGGTTTGCGCTACTGGGGGTCGTCGATGGTGAGCCCTGAAGAAGCTTGTTGGACTATTTGCTTAAGCTTGCTCCTTTTCCTATTTTACGTACGCCTCGGACTTTTAGCTTCATATCACCTGGGCAAACGATTTTCTGGACAATGTTCTTGGTTTCGTCACTGGTCTTCGTGTTGTCGCGGGGGTAAATCGCCACAGAGCTAAATGTGTTGGGACGAACAAAACTGTTTGATCCTTTCTTCACCATATCTGCAAAAGATGAAGTAGCGGTTTCCTGCTTTCCACACGATTCTTTAATCGTCCGGTTCATTTCTAAAACACAATCCCTTAGGTTTCGGTCTTCTGTTAAAGTTTTCAGGGAGTTATGGGTCTTCATGGCATTGTGCTTTAATGATTGGTATTGGACTGCCAGTTGAGAGACTCCATAACCAACTTTTCGGCATAGATTGCTTATTTTTAGTTTCTGATTAGAGTTAAGTTTTCCATATGAAGAAATGGCACATACCTCGTTCAAGTGCTGCTCAATAGAACTCAAGCAGTTCTGAATCTCAGGAGTCGTTACTGCTTCCATTCTCTCATCTTCCTGGGCTCGTTCATGTCTAGGTTGGGGCTGCGTCGGTGTAGGTGTCGGAGAAGGGCTGCGTCGCGTTATCCCGCTCCAATTGAAGGGGCTTCTATCCATATTTTAGATTATAATAATCCAATTAGTTCATTTTGAACTTGTCAGCACTTACAAAGTGTGTCTGTATAACACACCAGTACACTAAACTAGGTCACTTATTATGCAAATGTTAATTTAATTAAATATTTAATACATTGATGAGCACGTCTGAAAGCGTTGAGTGCGTCGAAAAAAAAAAACTTACCGTATACGTCAGACATTCATTTGTCATTATGAACAAGATTACCATTCTATCCATTTCTTTCAATGGAGTGTCAGTGGTTGATCATCGGAAAGTCATAATGACGCCATTATACATTCAGTCAAAAAAGTACCTATCGGGAATGGATGATTTGTTTATGATTCCAAATTCAAATTTTAGATTTTTTCGTTGTTGCTAGATTGGCACAACTGTTTTCCATTTTGGCACGGAGTTTGAGTTGCATCTGTTATAAGTAGGATGTTATTGGGCATTCTATCCCGCTTGATGCGAACTTCGCTCGCTTCGCTCGCTTGTCGCGGCCGGATAGAATGCAGAATAACATTTTTATGAATGATATGTTAAAAACACTGGTTCAGCGCCTATTCCACTTTCAAAATCTAATTTATTAAATACTCACTATCTTTTATTGAAGGACGGCCATGGTGAGCAAACAAGCAATCGTTTAGTTGTTCGGGTTAGCGACCATGACTTATAAATGTCTATGTAATACATTATTTGAATCATTATCAATATAACCCTTCTAAGCAGTCGTCATGAAATTTGTAAAACAACCGCAATCATTACATGTGTTGTGCGTGTTCAGTGTACGGGAAGATGTTCAAAGTAAACGTGAATTCAATGAAATAAATGTCTTTAATACTGTTTCCACAATAGTTCGTTATTACTAACTACGTACTATGCAAGTGTCGAGGCAGGGCGGTGTAACGTAAGCGACTGGCGAGCCTTGCGCTCGCGCTCCCGTATTTCATCAAAATTGCAACTCAGCGAATCGCAGTTACTAAGCCGCCACATCACACCCCCCCTTTCTCCAAAAATTTTTACAATATATCTGTTTAAATACAGTGAAACTACGTACTTACATCACTATTACAGTACCGGGAAGTCTCTAAGCTTACAATGTTGCTTATGATAACATTATTTACCTGTCAGCATTCCAACAGTTGAATGCTGCCTATTGTTTAAACTCTGTCGCTAAAAATACATTTTTGCGGTCTTATCATTGCATGAGCTCCGAGCCGACTTGAAACTATACATAATATGATAAAAAATATAATATTAAGGGTAGTTGCCATAACCTCCACTCTGCAATAATTAACTAATACCTCGAGGGTCGGCAGCATTGGTTATGGCAACGCCGTTTACTAAATAAAATACAGATATACGATACACAATCCTAGAATCACAGGTTACCAGTACCGAGTTTTATCAAACACGTATAAACCAACTTTTGCACATTTCACAACGCCACTTTGCTAAACATATCCCGAGACAGTCGCGGTAGGTGCCGGGTTGCTTACGGTCCCGGGTTGTCCTGACAGTATTAACGGCACTTCTCTTCTTAACCAATCTCTAGCGTGGCCTACGCAACCCCTCTAGATAGTGTAACATAGTAGTATGCCCAATATTACGGCGATGACGATGAGTACTATTCCGAAGTAGTTCAGTTTGCTCTCTAACTGCTGTCCAGCTACTACTTGAGCCTGTGCTATAGCTACGTACTCCTTATTCTGGTGGTTGCCCATCTCAAACTCTATTTAGTTGGCACTCTTAAAAAATTTACTTGTAAAAACCGTGGTGAAATGTACAAAAATTCCTAACCACATTCGATGTACTTACATTATTTTGTCATGTGAGCAAAAATCGCACTGGTTGCTTAATCACTCGACCACAGCGTGTGGTTTTAGCCATAGGCGGTAGCGGTTTTTGTTCGCTTGGTTCTATATCCAATTGACTCTCATTATTAATACAGGTTTTTTCGGGTGGTTTTTCTTCATTAATAATATACGCTGGTTTTAATCTGTCTATGGAAATGGTTGATTGACGATCGCCTATCTGTATGTAGTATGTTTTCTTGTCCCTACTGATAACTTTATAAGGTCCGCTATACGATGGGGTTAGAGGACTTTTTACCATATCATTTCTTATGAAAACATGAGAACACGTGTTTAAATCTTTGTGGATAAATATTTTTCGTGAATCGCTGTTCTCTCTTGACTTAGGCCGCATGCTATTTATAACGTTTCGAAGTTTGCTTACGAACGTTGGTAAATGATCTACTTTGGTTTTCTCGGTTTCGCTATAAAAATCGCCTGGTAAACGTAGTGTTTGTCCTAATACTAATTCCGCTGAACTTACGTTTTCGTCACTTTTACAAGCCGCACGAAGTCCCAACAATACTGTCGGTAATTCGTCGACCCATGATCTATTATCCTGAAGCCTAGCCTTAATTGCGACCTTTAGCGAGCGATGCATTCTTTCACACATTCCGTTTGCCTGCGGGTGATAAGCTGTTGTGCGAGTCTTCTTTATGCCTAGAATGTTTAGTAAGCTTTTAAAAACTTCACTCTCGAACTGTCTCCCTTGATCACTCGTTATTGTCAGGGGGCAGCCAAACCTGCATACCCAACCCTCGTATATGGCTTTAGCTACTGTGTCCGCGGTAATATCTCTAACTGGAATTGCTTCAGGCCATCGGGTGAATCTATCTATCATAGTGACGCAATATCGATAGCCATCTTGTGACGTGGCCAGGGGGCCTATTATATCGACTTGTGTATGCTCAAACCTATCTGTCAACGGAAAACTACTTAATTTGGAAACTGTATGCCGCTGTATTTTTACTTTTTGACATTGAATGCAAGACCTAGCCCATCTGGTTACATCTCTGTTCATTTCTGGCCAAAAGAAACGTTTCGTTATCATTTTCCGTGTGGCCCTGATTCCGGGGTGACTGATGCTATGTACTGTATCGAACGCTAATTTACGAAATCTTTGTGGGAGATATGGCCTTACCTGTTTATCTGAAATGTTGCAATAAATGGTTTTATTACACAATGGTGAATGAATTTGTTTTAATACAATGTTACCTTGTGGTTCTGTTAACATACGCGCCATTTGATCGTCTGTTTCCTGTGCCCGTGCGACTTCGTCGAAATCGATAGCCGTTGGACAAAACACGGACTCTACTCGTGATAGCGCGTCAGCAACTGGGTTCTCGTTTCCGTTGACGTATTGTATGTCGCTCGTGAATTCGCTAATATACAATAGCTGCCTTGTGCGCCGTGGGGTTTCTCGATCGGTACCTATTTTAGAAAAGGCATACGTTAACGGTTTATGATCAGTGAAAATAGTAATCTCTCGACCTTCAATCATGTTTCTAAAATGTACAATTGCTAAATAAACTGCTAACAGCTCTCGATCGTAAGTGCTGTATTTTTGCTGGGCTTCCGATAGTCTCTTAGAGAAATAACCTAATGGCTTCGTTTTTCCGGCGGCTCCTTGTTGTAGCACTGCCCCCACGCATGTATTTGATGCGTCACACATAAGGGACAATCTACCTTTAAACTCTGGATATGTCAGTGTAATGGCGCTTTGTAGGCTTGCCTTACACTGCTCGAAAGCCGCCGCGGCCTTATCGTCCCATGTTATTCTAGACTTATCCTTTTTCTTGGCCCCATGCAAAAACTTATTCAACTCGGCTTGATGCTCAGCCGCCTGCTTTATGTGTAGTCTGTAAAAATTAACCATTCCCAGAAATCGTCGTAACTGTTCGACCGTTTCCGGTCGCGGGTAACTTTGTATGGCGTCGACTTTATCTTTTAAGGGCTTTATCCCTTCTGAGCTAACACTGTAACCTAAAAATTCTATTTCCGGCTTACCAAAACAACATTTTGACAGATTAATAGTTATTCCAAACTGTTCGAATCTGCTAAAAACGAGTCTTAGGTGCTTGCGAAGTAATTTCGAGTCTGTACTGGCGATGATTACGTCATCTATATAACAGAATAGGTACGAGCAGTCCCCTTTCCGTTCTCCGTTTATATACTCTAAACCCTGTAAAACTTTATTGTTCATGAACCTTTGAAATGTTTGCGCCGCGTTACGCAAACCGAATGACATTCTGGGGAATTCGAACAGTCCGAATGGGGTAATGATAGCTGTTTTCTCTACATCCTGTGGTGCTACGCGAATATTGTGGTAGGCTCTATTAATATCTAAGCGTGCAAAAGTTTTCTTACCTGCTAGTCCATAGGTGAAATCCTGTAGCCTTGGGATCGGGTACCTGTCCGGCTTCGTGATCGCGTTGAGTGCACGATAGTCGCCACAGGGTCTGATCTGGCCGTCCTTCTTCGGCACGACGTGAAGCGCGCTCGCCCATGGACTCTTCGATTGTCGACATATACCTAAATCTTGCATTAGCCTAAATTCCTCTTGTACCGTTTTGTATCTATGGGGTGGCAACGGCCTAGCACGGGTAAATACGGGAGGGCCTGTAGTCTCGATATAATGATATGTGTTATGACTAGGTGGTTCTTTATACGAAACCGGCTTTGTTATTTCTGAGAACTCCTCGAGCAAATCTTTGTACGGGTTATCATGCTGTATACTGGATATGGAAAATTCGGAACATTTCACTACAGTTGCTTCCCTACTCAAATTGGTGAGACCGACAATCAACCTTTTATTATGTAAGTCTACAACTAATTGATGTGCCTTTACAAAATCTGCCCCTATGATTGGCTGTTTTACATCGCAAACTATAAATGACCATTTATACGCTCTACGTAAACCTAAATTTAATTCTATAGTCACTACGCCATAGGTTGTAATTTCAGAATTGTTTGCTGCGAAAAGTTTATACGTACACTCTTGTTTTTGCTTTGTTTTCACTTTACTTACAGGTATCACTGATACATTAGCGCCTGTGTCCACTAGATACACAATTCCCGTTTTGAAGTCTTTCACACAAAGTCGGTGGTTTCCCGCGGCACAATCCTCCACCGCTGCTGACTGCACCGCGTCTAGTTTTCCGTCTTTTGCTGCTTCTTGGCCCAATTACACGATGATTCACGTGCCCGCGCGTTGTTCTTATAGCGGTAATGATGTCTACATAGCCAGTCGGGTGTTTCTGGCGTGCGCCGCGTCCGGCTTCTGGATCTAAAACGTTGCCGTTGTCCACCTCCCGTGTTTCCTGCAGCGTTCCTATTTCGCTTCCTGATCTCATCTATTTCTCCTCGTAATTCCTTCATCCCTAATGCTAATTCCTTCATATGGTTTGCTACACTGTCGTCTGCGCTGGACCCTGCTGTTGACGTACCTGGTGCTATGGATGCGACCTCGCCGTTTCCCAAGGTTTCTAATATTCTGTCCGCCTTCCTAGCCATGTCCTCCAACTTGGTGTCTTCGCTCATTGCCAGCAGTGCGCGTATATTGGGTGTTAACTTGTCTAACCACAGCCTCTTTAGCGGTTCTTCCGTTAGATTGCATTTCTTCGCCAAAGCTGTCATTTTCCTGAGTAACTGTGACGGTGTTTGTGTTCCCAGGTCCATTTCATGCATTAATCTCTGAAATTGTTTATCTGTACTCTCTTCATAAACAGACAACAAACGCTTTTTTATCGTTTCGTACTTGCCTGTTTCCGGTGGAGCTTCTATGATGTCAGTAACTTGCTGTAATGCATCTGTGGGCAATTTCGCGAGCACCATATCGTACTTTTGAATGTCGCCTTGCTTCTGTGGTCCCATAATCGCCTCGAACTGGCAAAACCACGACCTTGGTAATTCTCTCCAAAATTCCGGAACTCTCATTTGCACCGTAACCATCGCTATATCCGCTGCTGTTGCTGGTGCTGCGCCTGGAGGACCGGTTGCCACTTGCGGGTTCATCTCGAAAAACGATCTGCACGCGTTGCTTTATAACCTCACTTTAGCACGTTGCGTTCTACTTAGCACCACGCGGTATTTATGCCTCTGCCTCGCACGCTATTGAGTCGCCTACTATCGTCACGAAAAACAGGAAATCTTGAATTCGTCGAAGGGTCACCAGTGTTGTGCGTGTTCAGTGTACGGGAAGATGTTCAAAGTAAACGTGACTTCAATGAAATAAATGTCTTTAATACTGTTTCCACAATAGTTCGTTATTACTAACTACGTACTATGCAAGTGTCGAGGCAGGGCGGTGTAACGTAAGCGACTGGCGAGCCTTGCGCTCGCGCTCCCGTATTTCATCAAAATTGCAACTCAGCGAATCGCAGTTACTAAGCCGCCACACATGTAAAAAAACTTTGTGTGAATTCTCAGGAGACTGGTTTTCGCCATGGAGAATTATTACCTAGCTCGATACGATGCATCATTTGCGGACCGTCAAATTGTGGAAAAACTAATTTATTAATTGGTCTTCTTATACATGAGAATGGTTTAAGATTTCAAAATGTGTATGTTTATTCGAAAACCTTGCAACAACCAAAGTACGTTTTTTTGGAAAAAGTGTTACAACAAGTACCAGGCATTTCATTTCAGAAATATTGTGAAAATGAGCAAGTACTGAGTGTTCAGGACGCAAAACCGAATTCTGTAATTGTATTTGATGATGTTGCTTGTGAAAATCAAAATAACATGCGGGATTATTTTGCTATGGGTAGACACAAGTTCATCGATTGTTTTTATCTAAATCAGACTTACAGCAAAATCCCTAAGCAGTTAGTACGAGATAACACTAACCTAATCGTTCTTTTTAAACAAGATGAAAGAAATATGAGACATGTTTATGAAGAACACGTCAACACTGACATGACATGGGTTGAATTTCGTGAAATGTGTTCAAAAATATGGTGTAGTACCTTTCAGTTATGTTGTAATTAATAAAGATTGTTCCAAAAACAAAGGATGTTATAGAAGTAAGTTTGATAAGTTTGTAGTCTTTGACTAAGGGCACAAATACATATATATAAGACTGTTACCTGCCTGAAATTATTATTTGCCTTGCGACGCTGATTCAATTACGACAAACTTTACCAATATGGAAAAATCATTAAAACGACAAATTGTTGACGCAGCAGAAGCTGTAAAGGTAAAAAAACTTTTTACAAAAAAAAAATAACCGACTTACTAAAAAAACACTAAAACTATCAAAATAACTTTTATTTCGGAAGTCGGTGTTTCTATAATAGTTTTGCCTCTTCGTTATTTAACACCGACTTCCGAAATAAAAGTTATTTTGATAGTTTTAGTGTTTTTTTAGTAAGTCGGTTATTTTTTTTTTTGTAAAAAGTTTTTTATTTCACACTTTTTAGTTGCAATACACTTACAGCCAGAGTACCTTTTTCTCATGACAATTCCAATTAACTCAAATCCTGTTAGGATACATTGTTTTATTATGAAGTTCCCGTGTCTACCTTCCGGCTCCATCATCATCATCAGATCAGTTCGATAGTACCTTATAGCCAAAGTGCATCTCATGACAATTCCAATAAGCCCAAACACGGCTAGGATACATTGATTAATTATGGAGTTCCGGTGCCTATCTTCCGGCTCCATCATCATCATCAGGTCACATCGATGATATCATTTTCCACATACCTATTCAGAACTATTCATTTATTTGTAACTATGTTCATTGGGAGATCTGTGTGAGTATGAACTTCCGTTGGCCATTTCTGATCTTCTTCACCAGTTCCACTTCATCAAATTTCATATTTTAACTGTAAATGCTTAAGTCTTTGATGAAAATATCAAAAGAACTATATGGTTGCCTATAATATTTGAGGAGTTCCCTCGATTTCGCCAAGATTCCACCATCAGATCCCGACTTGGTGACTATGGGACCATTTGGGAAGTGTACCCTTTCCAACAAAAAAATAATTTTTCAAATCGGTTGGCAAGTGACGAAGTTATGCGCGAACATACATAAAAAAAAAAAAAAAAAATACAAACATCCGAATTGAGAACCTCCTCCTTTTTTAGAAGTCGGTTAAAAAGTACGTAAAATGAGAGATGCTGAGATTAATAATAAACAAGCACTGGAGTCAGTTTTCAAACCTGTAACAGAGCTTCTCAACTTAATTGCTAATGCTAATAAGCAAACTCCTCTCCTGCAAGCTAATGATGATTTTGCTGATGTTCCGTTTATTAACAAAACTTTGCAGAAAGAAAGAACTGATAGTACAGGAAGTAATGATAATAACGGTGATGAGGTCGATAAATATGAATCCGACATCAAGATTGTGATACGTCATCTTGGTCAGTATCTTCGGAAGCGTTAGTAGATATTCCATTTGGGGTTAGAGCAGAACGTGGGAAACTGATGTTAGGTTCCACTTGCATAACGGTCAACGATCAGTTCATCATTGTAGCTGGACGTAAATATCGTAATACGCCTGGTTTAAAACAGTTGCTGTTCAAGAAAGATGTAAACTTAAACTTGGTTACAGATAGTGATATGCAAAATTATAAGTCAATGTTACTTGATACAAATGCACATCGTCGAGACTATGAACCAAGTAAGCCAATAAAAAGTAATAAAGGACAAAAATATTTGGAAGTTATTAAACCTCTTTTTAAACTAAAGAATGCAGTTCACGGAAAGGGTCTACCGTTACTAAAAAGGTGGAGAAAAAACGTAGATTTAGTATACTGGGACGATCCTAATGAATTAGTAGAAAGGTTGAAATTGTTAATTGCATCTAGAGATGCTGGCAACACAGGATTAGATAATGAAATTATATCTATCATTGAAGAATTGCGTGAAAGAAAGTTATAAATAAATAAATATTTTAAAACTTGTTTACTTTACTATCAGCCTCTCGATACAATACACCTGAAACATGAATGTAGACAAATTTGGTCACTACATCCATAAAAGAATGCGTTTGTCAGAGTTATTTGAGTTTAATGAGAATGCATTGCTAAAATCAGAAAACGGAGATTTCGATTTAAAAACATCAAGACTGAGAGGAGTTAGATCTCCAGTAGAAGCAGATGATGCTGTGAACAAGGATTATGTAGATCGATTGAATGCTGTCACATTAAGAGAAGTAAATAATTTGATTGGTAAATTGCGTTCTCAAATCATAAAAGATGCAAAGGGTACAGTTCAAGCTACTTTAAAAGCAAATCTACCCGAGGTTTTAACTCATTTGCAAGATAAGATTCATACTAAAGCAGAGGTAGACAAATTACTTCAAAAAACTCCGTAATGGTAAAACAGCAAATTGTAAATGAAATCCACAAAGCGGCACGAAGAAATTTTCCACGGCGTTCTGTTATTCTGAAAGGAATCCATGATTTATGGCAAGCAGACTTGATGGATATGCAAAACCTGAAAAAGTACAATAAAGACTATAAATTTATCTTAGTGGTAATTGACTGCTTCTCAAAATATGCCTGGGCTGAACCGTTAAAGTCAAAAAATAAATTTGATGTTACTCGTGCTTTCGAACATATACTGCTTAGTAGTCGTAATAATCCTATAAACTTACAAACTGATAAAGGGACTGAATTTTATAACATCACGTTTCAAAAGCTTATGAAAAAGCATAACATTAACCATTATTCCTCGTTCTCTACTAAAAAAGCATCAATTGTAGAGAGACTAATTAGAACTTTAAAAAATAAATTGTATAAATATTTTAGTCTCAATGGAAACTATAAGTGGTTAGGTCAACCATTGGTAGCTACAATGCAGAGATATAACAACACAAAACATCGCACTATTCAATTTAAACCGGCTGATGTGAATAAATGTAATGAACAAGTAATTAAAGAAAATATAAACAAAATGAACAAACATACTTTAGTTCAGTGGAGACCTAAATTTAAAGTTGGTGACTGTGTTCGTATAAGCAAAGACAAACATAATTTTGGGAAAGGTTACACTCCTAATTGGTCAACAGAATTATTTACTATAAAAAAGGTGAATAAATCCTTACCAGTGACGTATCACATAGAAGATCAAAGAAAACAAAATATATTAGGAGCTTTCTACGAACAAGAACTATTAAGATCTAATTATCCTGACGTTTATTTAATAGAAAAGGTTTTGAAAAAGAAAGGAAATAAATTGTTTGTTAAATGGTTAGGTCTAAACAGTGCAGAAAACAGCTGGATTGAGAAAGCTGAAATAATGAACTAAGATATTATATAACTATTTCTTATTTGAAATCCTATCATTATAATTTGAGTAATGCAAGGAGGCGGACTAGTTAACAACATAATTAATAATCTACCATTCGAAGTTCATTTGCCGGGATATAATTATTGCGGACCAGGAACTAAACTTTACAAACGTTTAGCACGAGGTGATCGAGATATGAATAAGTTAGACGAAGCTTGCATGCAACACGATATTGCATATACAAACCATACAGACTTATCTAATCGTCACAAAGCCGATTTACAACTGCTTAACATGGCTAAACAAAGACTTAAATCAAAAGATGCAGGAAAAGGTGAAAAACTAAGCTCTTGGCTAGTGAGCAAAGTTATGAAAGCAAAACTAAAGTCTGGATCTGGCATTAAAACATTTAAAACCTTAGTTTCAAAAATAAAATCAAAAATTAAGAAACTTAAACACAAGGATAATAAAACTTTAATAAAAGTAGCTTACTTATCCGCAAAAAAGTTAAGTGTCCTAAGTTGTAGCTACTGCTAAGTTGTTGTACTTGACTGCGATCCCGCCTGATGGTAAGCAGTGATGCAATCGTTGATGGTGAGGCGCACTAGTTTATTAAGAGCCTATTCACTCTAGCCTTGAAGACACCCAAATTATAATCAGACGGAAAGACCGCAGCAGGCAAACTGTTCCAGTCCTTCGAAGTTCGCGGTATAAATGACGAGGCGAAACGCTTAGTCCGGACCGTAGATGTTTCAACAACGTAAGGGTGGATACTCGCCGTGCGTCGGTTTGTCCGATGGTAGAAATGAGATGGCGGAATCAAGTCATGCAATTCCTGCGCACACTCTCCAAAATGCAATCTGTAAAACACCGAAAGGGTGGCTACCCTACGCCTGTGCTCAAGGCTTTGAAGATTGGACTTAACCAAATCTGGATCACCAATCAGCCTCTTCGCACGCCTTTCCACCGAGTCCAAAGCTGCCAGGTGGCACTTTGCAGCACCAGCCCATATGTGGCTGCAGTACTCCACACACGATCGGACCTGTGCTTTGTATAACATTAAAAGCTGTCTCGGTGTGAAGTACCGCCGGACTTTTGCGAGAACGCCTAGTTTCCTAGCAGCTACTTTGGCTTTGGACTCAATGAACCGCCCAAAATTGAGGTCGGTGGAAATTTCGACACCCAAGAGCTGAAGGCGGTCGGTACAATCCAATGATACATTCTGAAAAGTAGGAGCCGAGGTGAACGGGCTCCTTTTGGCGGTGAACAGACACGCCTGTGTTTTGGCTGCGTTGAATCCCACCAGATTGGTTTCGCCCCACTTGGAGACTGCCTGAAGCGAGATATTCGTACGCTCTACCATAGCCTCTCGTTCGGACCGGATTTGCTCTTTACTAGCCCGAGCACCTGGCAGGTATCTCTCTACAACTGTGCTATCATCTGCATACCCATAGATACCGGGCATCAGCAGATCATTAATATGCAGCAGGAAAAGAGTTGCAGAGAGCACTGACCCCTGAGGAACTCCGGCATTAGTCGTCATGGGCTCTGATGAGCATCCATCGACAACAACTCGAAGAGACCGTTCTCTCAGGAAGTCTTTTACCCAGTTAATCAGACCAGGAGAAATGCCGTATGCTGGAAGCTTACTCAAGAGGCTAGCGTGCCATACCCTGTCGAAGGCCTTCGAGACGTCTAAGGAGACAGCAATTGCTTCCCCATTCTTCTCGAGGGCCTCGCCCCACAAGTGGGTGGCATACACTAGTAGGTCCCCAGTAGATCGATTGCGGCGAAACCCGTACTGTCGGTCACTGAGGAGATCGTTACCTTCTAGGTATGCCATGAGGCGCGAGTTCAATACACGCTCCATAATCTTGCAGAGTATGGAGGTTACCGAAATCGGCCGATAGTTGGTAGGATCGGCACGACTGCCCTATTTGGGCACGGGTTGCATGTTGGCAAGCTTCCAGGACTTGGGCACTATTCCAGTCCTAAACGAGAGGCGATACAAGCGTGTCAATACAGGAGACAACTCGGGCGCACAAGCCTTGAGAACAATCGCTGGTATACCATCGGGTCCACTAGCTTTATTCACATTCACCATCGAATTCGAGTACCCCGAGTAATACCCTTACCAAAGAGTGGTGGAGTTCTACTTTTAATTCCAATTTTCGCTGGTTTATCAGCTTTAGGGACTTTAGCTGGTGGTGCAGTTTTTTTTTTTTTTTTTTTTTTATGAGCCCGTTGTGTCCCACTGCAGGGCAAAGGCCTCCCTTCCGTTATTCCACTCTTTTCTGTCCTTAGCCACTTCTGGCCAATCCTTAAGGTAGGAGTCCAAATCGTCACGCCATCTCCTTCTGGGCCTACCGCGTCGCCGGCTCCTGCTGTTCGGAGTCCAGTCAGTAGTTACTTTCGCCCAATTTTGTTGCGGCATGCAGCAGATGTGACCTGCCCAGTTCCATTTTAATCTGGCGGCTGAGTCACCTACGTCTGCGATTTGTGTTTTAGAACGAAGTATACTGTTCCTTATGCGATCTGTTCTTTTGAACCCAAGAATACTTCGTTCCATTGCTCGCTGGCAGACCCCGAGTGCGGACTTTTGACGTTTCGTTAATGACAACGTTTGCGCTCCGTAGGTGAGGATAGGGAGGATGCACATGTCCATGAGTTTCTTTTTAAGGGAAAGTGGGAGTGGTCCTTTCATTAGGTGTTTCATCGACCAATAGCTCCTCCAGGCGTTCTCGGTGCGTCTAGCAACTTCTTTGTCTTGTCTCGCCTGGAAAGAGACTATTTGGCCGAGGTATATGTACTCATGGACATATTCAACCTCCACACCCTCGATATCAACTTTACGTTTCGCACTGTTCGTCATTAACTTTGTCTTCGTCATATTCATTTTAAGTCCGACCTCGAGGCTGGCATGGCTCAGTTGTTCGAGCATAAGGCTTAACTCAGCCGCCGAAGACGAGAAAAGGACAATGTCATCGGCAAAACGAAGATTGGTTAATCTTTTTTCCCCGACGACAATGCCCTTGTCTCGCCAGTGTTCTTCTAGATTTCTAAAGACTTCTTCAAGCGTTGCTGTGAAGAGCTTTGGAGATAGCGGATCACCTTGTTTGACTCCTTTTCGAATTGGAAAGGATTGGCCAGTAGTTTCTAAGTGTATAGCAGCTGTACTATTTAGGTAAATTCGTTCCAATAATTGAATGTAGGTGGGTTCTATTCCTTGTTTATTGGTGGTGTGGTTGTGGATTGGTGGTGCAGTTGGAATTGCAAAAACCGTTAATGATTATAAAGCAAGCAAGCAAAATTTACAAGAAACAGAACGACATAATAGAGCTATGGAGGCTTTAGTGTTGGGCAAGGGTTTATACATTAAACCATATAAAAGGATTATTTATAACAACTTCAAAAAACTGAAAAATAAGCTACCTAATCGCCCTCTAACTGATGTAGACATCCAAAAGTATTCAAGAGACATCCCATATTTTCGCGGGGTCTACATGAAAGATCGACTACCTCGAAAACCGAAACACATTGAATGTGGTATCGTTAACTTAGACGATTCCAGGAATGAAGGAACGCATTGGGTAGCTTATACTAAAGTATACAATCACTGTGAATACTTTGATAGCTATAGAAATCTAAAACCTCCGATGGAATTAATGCAATATTTAAAAAATTGCAGTGTTTTTTATAACTACACAAGATATCAAAAATACAACGCAGTTAATTGTGGTCATTTATGTTTAAACTATTTGTGGACTTTTTGGAATAAAAATATAATATAAAATATATGTTTCTCTTTCATTTCAATCATTTGCAAGATGTCCCTCACTTTGGCGATTACTGGAGACTCATCAGTGTTAACTACATACTATCCCAATACGTTGCAATTAGATGGAGAGTATGAGTGTGCTTTATTGCACTTTTCTACATTTAATTCTATTCCAAACATTGATAAAAGTAATAATAAGTTTTATTATGGCTCTGATGAAGTTATTGAAATACCGGAAGGTACTTATGAATTGCAAGACATTAGCGATTACTTAAAATCAGAAATAAAAAATGCAGAGATCAAACTACGGTGCAATAATAATACTTTAAAAACTACAATATTTTGTACAAAAGACATTAATTTTATCAAAGAAGACTCTTTTAGAAGACTATTAGGATTTAACAAACAAATCTTGAAGGCAAATAAATGGCATGTGTCACCGTCTCCAGTCAACATTCTACCTACGACCGTAGTCAGGGTTGAATGTGATATTGTAAGCGGTTCATATATAAACGGTGAACCAAGTCATATTATTCACGAATTTGCACTTAATGTGCCACCTGGATATAGGATTATAGAAATTCCAAAAAACGCTATATATTTTCCAATCAACCAAAACAACATAAGCTGCATACATATCAGGCTGCTAGATATAAACAATCGATTAATCAATTTACGTGGTGAAGAAGTGCAAGTATATCTGCATCTTAGAAGAAAAAATGATCGATTACAATAAAAATGTGCCTCAACAAGTAAAGAATATCAGTTCTGCTCGAGCTACCTATCAAATAACACCTCTCTCTAAAAAGAAAACAAAATTAACTAAAGACAATAAAGCATTCCTTACGGCCATAGGATTGTTAAAATGAATATCTTAGACGTTTTATCCGCTCCAATTTATGATAATACTATAGAAGGTATCGAATTTCATTCTTACAAGCCATATGTAAATGGCTTCGTCAAATCCAGGTCAACTACCACAAATTTATTGATCTTTACCCAATTTCTGTTTGAAAACATGGACATGCGCACGCAAGTTGATGCTGTGTACACTGACTTTCAGAAGGCTTTCGACAAGGTGGACCACAAATTACTCCTCGATAAAATTGCCTTCAATGGCATTAGAGGCAATTTACTTAGATGGTTTGCATCTTACATTTTTCGTAGAACACAGAAAGTTGTCGTCAATGGGTTTGAATCTGATTATGTAGTTGTCGAGTCAGGTGTGCCTCAGGGATCTGTCTTAGGCCCATTACTTTTTATATTATTTATAAACGACATAAAATCTTGTATAATTAATTCTAAATTCTTAATGTATGCCGATGACATTAAAATCTATAAGGCCTGTACGACCGTTCAAGATTGCTTGCTACTGCAAGAGGACTTATGCAGGCTTTCACAGTATTGTCTTGATAATAAACTTCATCTTAGTCTTCCTAAATGTTATTTTATATCGTTTACTAAAAACAAAAAACAAATAGATTACCAGTATACTCTGAACGACATAAAATTGAATAAAACTGAGTGCACGCGTGACCTTGGCGTATTACTAGACTGCAAATTACATTTGGATACCCATGTCGACAATAGAATTAATAAAGCCTTTCAGATGTATGGTTTCGTCATGCGGTCATGCAGGGAATTCAAGAAACCTTCCACATTTCTCTTCCTATACAAAACTCTAATCCGTTCCCAATTAGAATACGCGGTACCCATTTGGTGTCCCTTTTACGAAAAATATAAGAGTGCTATAGAAATGGTACAGAAGAGGTTTCTTCGTGCCACCCACTACAAGTGTTTCCGTACAAAAATATCTTATACAGATTTGTTGAAGCATTACAAAATATTAAGCTTGGATTCTAAACGTTCATTAATCATGGTTATGATGCTATATGGTATATGTAACAATAAGTTCAACTGTATTGAACTCTCCAACGAGTTATGTTATGTAGTACCTAGAACTATTGTCCGGCGGGAGGTGCGCGTACCTCGATTGTTCTACATTGCACGTTGTAGGACGAATGCTGGGGTACGGGCGCCTCTCCGCCAACTGGTGGCAACATATAACTCACATTTTATAGATTTAGATATTTTCGCGCTTTCTCAATCTAAATTTAGAAGAATGGCTTGTCATCTGCTGGCTCACCGCCCTTAAGGTGGAGTCATATGTATTTTTTTTTTCTCTTTTAAAATATTGTAAGAGTATTTATATTCCTTTAAATTACTTTTACTCTTATTTGACACGCGTTCGTTATCCTACTTCACGTATTATTCCGTGGACAATGGTGTGGGTTATACTTTTTTTTTTACTTCTGTGATAAAACTACTGTAAATTGATTCTGTATTGTATAACTGTTTTTTGTCCCAAATAAATAAAATAAAATAAACATACACAATTACTTATAATAAATCATTTTGTTAGCAAACAAGATTTAAAACTACGTTAGTAACACTTCACTTCGCACTATTCTGTCTTTGTGTGCTGTCCTGTGGTATTTGTCCGCGGAAGCGACGGAACACCACGCCCTGGGGCCAAAAGTCTTCTTCCATAACAAGGTGCAGAAAACAGTTCGGTACTCGCACCACAAATGCCTTAAAATATACATTCCGGTGCGACTCCAGCAACTGCACCCTCAGCGTGTACTTCAACTTTTGGCGCACGTACTCGACGATGTCCTCCACCTTGTGGTGTAATGCAGGCGGGAGATGTATACCGGCGTGTTCGGCTGAGCGGCACGCACACTCGCACTAGGAGGATACTGGTCAACAAAGTGGTTACGTGTTCTCCAATATGATGAAGCCGGCATGAGTCTGTGCAAAAGACTAGGACAACAAGATAGGGTGGAAAGTATTCCACGAAAGCTGGTCTATATGGAAGTTACGCTATGGAAAGGCTAAGGGGTATAAATACTGGTTTAAATATGAAGATGTACCGAATCAACAATAGGTATCAATTACCCGTTGATTAAAAAACTAAATATACTCAGGTGAGAGTATGCGATAATGTGATAATGCATTCATAATATAGTCAATGTATGCTGAGCGCAGTTTTCGCTTGTTCCGGAGGGTCCTGTAAGGATATGAAACTGTACGCAAGCATAATCAATATAATTATATGACTAATTTTTGTGTTACCTAACAAAGTAATTGGAGTTTGATTAATAAAATAAAAGCAAGCTGTTTAGATAGAGCTAGACTACTAGAGACATCTATGACGTAAGAGATTAACTAAATTCTGAATGAAACTAGTGGAAATGTAGTCTAGTCAAATTAGGTCATTTTTAATAAAGATTGGAATAAATTCTCTGGAGAGGCAAAAACGTTTCTGATGGTATTGTATGAGTGAAAAATAGAGTATAAAAAAAAAAATCATTTGGCACCCCTACGGAAGGGGGTGAAAACTGTTTATTGCTCATAACTAACCAGAAAATATAGGTGTACTCACCATTTTTTTTTGTATGGTATATTAAACCTCAACCTACATTATTGCATTTTAATTATTTTAATTCGACCAACGCAGCATTAGAAAAAAATAAAAATGTTATTTTGGGCATTGCGGCATTGGGGAAAATTGTGTAGTTTTGTAAACTGAGGAAAGTGTTATACATTTCGACCTAAGTACATGATTGATTTTGCACCCCAGTGCGACGTATGGAAATTCGTTTTTCACGTTTTTTTGGTTCTGTACTTCGGGGGAAATTTAAGTAGTTATGAAAATAATCACAATTACATTAATTTGGTTTCCTTTATATTTGCACCCTATAAAAAATTAGCATTTTTTTAAGGAACATACGTTTTTCTAGTGTTGTCTTAATTGCCAAAGAACTATTACGCCATGGAAGTGACAAGCGCGCGACACGGAATAATAAACTGACAAGAAGAGATAAGCGTAGGAGTGTTGTGGGATGTATTTTACGAGGAAGGAGTACTTTCTGATTGTAAATGCTCTGTTAGTAAGTGTAAGTTAAGAAACCTAATTTTGTTTTATAAAAAAAAAAAACAGTTAAAAAAACCGTCTATGTTTAAACAAAAAAAACGAGAGTGTCCTGCAAGCATGTCCTTTATTTATCTTCTATACATACTGTTCGGTCCAAGCAACCGAACACCTGCTAACGCAGCAATTTCCTACAATCGTACTTTAACATCAGTGCATTACGAGACACCGAACGGACCGGGTGCATTCATCTAACATAACCTTTTAACGTAACATTTGAAGAACTTTTAATAAACTATCCAAAACCTATCAGTGCTTTTATATCAACTACAACCCACACCCCGCTTTATAAATAAAATTGGAGTATCTGTTTGTAATATTGAAGTAACTGCTTTTTACTACATGCATACATATATACGGTACATAGAGTTTGACCATCGAAAGAAGACAACGAATTATTAATCAAACGTTATGTCTGTGGCCCTAGTGAAAAGGGGTATAAGTCCGATTTTGTCGAAAATGAGTTAAGTATACCAAAATGATCAGAAAAAAAATGCTCTATCGTTTGGTGAAAAGAGATCTAAGCTAGCCCTAAAAATAAGGAAGTTACTTTATGCAAAAGGATTCAACTGACACCAAAAAACCACGCAAGTTGGTTTCAAGTCCATTTACATTGTTTTAAACAGAAAAATAAAAACTTTCTTTTGTGTTTTTTAATCTAAATTAACATAAATCAACCACATTTCAATTTGGTTGGTGTTTATCGATACAACAACACTTAGTCCATAAAAATGGTTTAAGTTAGAAAGGATATTATTAGACTTATATCCGTTTTCACCGAAATAAAGAGAAAAAATATTTCTTTCCATTAGGTAATTACCTAGTTATTAAAAATAATTTCAAATGCGTATCCCTTTTCACGTGCATGAATTAATATTTAACTTATGGGAGAACGGGTCTAACTTATTTTATACCCTTATGGAATTCATTTTGTGATTGGTATAAGTCACTATCTTAAAAACTATTAGGTAACTTTACATAAAAAATAACCCAATAATAGTAAAGAGCATAAATTGTTTACCTATAAAAAACATCACATGTATTTCATTTGGTAGCGGTTTGAATGACACACGAGGTCAAACACGAATTTGAAGCACGTAGAGTGTTTTTTACGTCTCCTGTAAAGTTGCATTTTTGGACTTAGATCCTTTTTCACTAGGGCCACAGATGTATGGCAGCATTTAAAAAAATTAAGAATTGACAAAATTGTTTTCCTGCATCTTATTATACTCATTTTGCTTAAAATAATGCCATAAACAATCACTAGTTCGATGGAAAAGCTACTATTTAATATAATGGACAAATTTAAAGACGCAAAAAGTGAATTAAATTAAAAACATGCAGATAAAATGCGACGGTTGGATACAATAATATCATTTCTAGGTTAGTTTTTTAATTACTATTATAAAAACTTGATACTTTTTCAGGAGGTTTCGGCAATGAGTAGACGAAACTCCTAATAATGAAAACAGTAAAGGACATGGAAAGTTGTATATTTCGTATGCGCGCTATTTAGCAAAGTAGCGGCGGACATTTGAATGATATTATATTCCATACATAATGACATCAATCGTCCATCCAAATTAATAAAAAAAAATCGATAACACACAATTTGTTTTATTCAAATTTAAAGATTCCAGGGAAGTGTTCATTGAAAGGCCCACTGGCTCCACAAATGATTGGACCTGTGCTTTGTATAACATTCGATGTTGGCCTGGTATAAAGCGCCGTCAGTGCCGGATTAAACCGACCCGGAGTCTATTGCTAATTCAACCAAGGGTAAGGTTGAAAATTCCGGAAAGAAACAATTGTTTCTTTCAATGAAAAAAACAAATTGTGTTTTTTTTTCCGTTTTTTCACATGTTGCATTGAAATTTTGCGGAAAAAATCGTTTGGGAACAAAATAGAAATCTTTCGAATGTTTTATTCATTGTTTCGGTTAAGCCTCCCCCAAGTGTCACCATAATGATCGGTGCCCACTGTTGGACACAAGCCTCTCCCAAGTATCGCCATTTAGGGCTTTAATGACTGCTGTCCACTGTTGGACATAGGCCTCCCCCTCGCTATAATGACCCATGCCCACTGTTGGACATAAGCCTCCCCCGAGTGTCGCCATTAGGCGCTAAAATGACTGATGCCCATTGTTGGACATAAGTCTTCCCTCGCTATAATGACCTATGCCCACTGTTGGGCATAAGCCTCCCCTAGTGTCACCACGTAGGCGTTATAATAACTGATGCCTACTGTTGGACATAGGCCTCCTCTCGCGATAATGACCTATGCCCACTGTTGGGCATAAGCTACCGCTAAGTGTCACCACCTAGGCGCTATAATAATTGATGCCCACTGTTGGACATAGGTCTCCTCTTGCTATAATGACCTATGCCCACTGTTGGGCATAAACCTCCCCAAGAGTCGCCATTTTGGCACTATAATGATTGATGCCCACTGTTGGACATAGGCCTCCCCTTACTATAATGAGCTAGGCCCACAGTTGGGCATAAGACTCCCCAAGTGTCGCCATTTAGGCGCTATAATAATCGATGCCCACTGTTGGACATAAGCCTCCCCCAAATATCACCGTTTAGGCGTTATAATGACTGATGCCCACTGTTGGACATAAGTCTCCCCTCGCTATAATGACCTGTGACCAGTAATGGACATAAGCTTCCCGCAAGTTTCACCATTTAGGCGTTATAATGACTGATGCCCACTGTTGGACATAAGCCTCCCCCAAGTATCGCCATTTAGGCGTTATAATGACTGCTGTCCACTGTTGGACATAGGCCTCATAAACTAGTGCGCCTCACCATCAGATTGCATCATCTAGTTTATATTAATTTTAAAAAAAAGTACGCATTTGAAAAAAACAAACATGAAGTTTTCGGTTCTTTTCATATTTTTCTGTTTTTTTCGGTTTTATTGGAAAAATACATGAAATTTATAATTTATAAATTTCTTGAAAGTTTCGAATGTTACATTGAATAAAACAACAGTATTTGAAAGAAACGGGAATATTCCCTGTTTTTTTCAACGCTAACCAAGGGGCTACCACTAATCAATTAATTTAGTAGTAAGATACTAATTAATTTAGTACTTTTGGAAAACCTAGATGATGATCGTTTTTTGCATACCCCTAATGATTAGAATTTTGCTTAGGACGTTTAGGTTTTCTTCTGACAAGTAATACAGAATTAAGGAGTCTTTTCGATGCTGATGGCGAAGCCTTTGTGAATTTATACAGAAAAGCTGTACAGTTAAGATTTACTTAGGATTACCTAGGATGCAACATTTATTTTTCTTTGAAGTAGTCTGATTTAGCAAATTTTTAAGTGGAGTAATCTTTCTGAGTGATTTTTCTCATCAACACGCCAACATCGATAGTCATCATCATTTCAGCTGAAAGGCTTCCATTGCTATACAAAAGTTTTTCCTATGTCACCACAACGGCCGGTCCAGTTTATCACGCCTCCATCGAATTCACGTGAACCTTACTAAATAAAAGGTTATTCTTACCCTTGTTGCGAGACCTTTCAACGTTACGTCTTCAGGTATCCAGTCGCCATTCCAGAACCCTTTGGCCCCATCGATCATCTGTTCTGCGAGCAATATATGTACCCAGTTTACTGCCACTTAAGCTTATCTTCCTCTCCATTGCTCTTTGTGTTACTTAAAACCATCTGATGAGGCGCATTGTGAACGACCACGTTTCAAAGCCAAATGTCACTACGCACAGGCAATGTAATATTCACATAGACTAATTATGTAATTATGTCTAGACATGTAATTCCCTAGAAACCTTGTTTAAGCTTATTCTTAGTAGGGTTATTAAGATTGAGCTTAACCTACACATATTAAAGTTAAGTGGTTTTAGCTAGCGCTGCTAGAAGCTGCTGGCTAAAACTACCCTTTCTAAAATAAGCTTGAACAAGGCTTTTATTTACCAATAAGTCCGTGGATTTTAAGATCACTTGCGTAAAAAGTGCGATGATGGGATAAATTCTAAGAGATCTTTTATTCTGTAGTTTGCTTGCAGGATAGTCTGAAGTAAAGTGACTATCTCATCACATCCAAAAAAATCAGCTGTATTTAGGTTTCACGCAGTACCAATATTTTGACTAGTTTTTTTTTATGTTCAAAAATGCGGGATCCCAGAACGCGCGGGGCCCCAAAATGGGGGGGGGTCTGTAATATTTGCTACTCTTGCTACATGGCTAATCCGCCACTGAGTGCCATCTAACCTTTGCATGAATGTCGAGTTTCCTAGCAGCTACCATAGCTTTGTGCTCAATGAACTGCCCAAAGTTTAAGGAAATTTCAACTCCCAAGAGCTGAAGGCGGTCGATACACTCCAAGGATACATTCTAAAAAGCAGGTGCTAAGGTGATCAGGCTGCTTTTGGCAGTGAACGGACATGCTTGAGTTTTGGCGGCATTGAATATCGCGGCTAAATAAGCAGCACATGTTTAATTGTTAAATAAACATGCATCATAATATATATATCGCATACTTATTATTTTCATGAATAATCAAACGTATCAACTCTGTTTAAGTGGCGTACAGCTAGGGTGAAGAGCTTCAATTTTTTTTTAATACGGCCTCTTTTTTGTTTTGCCATCTTTCGTTGGTCAGAGTCTACACCAAAATAACATTTTTTGCAATTTTTGTCTGTCTGTCTGTCTGTTTGTCCGGGCTAATCTCTGATATGGCTGGACTAATTTTGACGGGTCTTTTTTTGGCAAGTAGCTGATGTAATAGGGAGTAACATGAGCTACTTTTTTTTTAGAAAAAATAAATTCAAAATCCTGTAGTCCACGCGAACAAATTCGCGGGCACAGCTAGTTTCAAATAAATTAGTTGTATTTCGGTTGTCTTTAGAACTTATAAATCGTCTGACAGCGCTGATTATTCTACGGCATCGGGTAAGGTAGGAACAATAAAATATTAGTATAAAAATGTGGAGTTTTAAGTATGCGCTGCAAAAAGAAACTGGGTAAGGGCGAGTCGGACTCGCACACTGAGGGTTCCGTATCAACTAACTTAAATACAATAAATATTAAGCTTTTGCCAGCAGCAATTATTCTTATACTTATTATATACTTAAGACTTGCTTCTTGCCAAATTTCAGGGCTCTAGGTCAACGGGAAGTACCTTTATGATTCCCTTGAGTGAAATATATATTTTTTTTTTGCGACGTATCTTTTTTATTCGTTAACTTAGAAGTTTTTACTTTTACACAGCTTTAAGGGACCGCAGTCTTGAGTATACGGTTTAAATTTCAACTTGATACTTGCACTTGTTTCCGAGATAAAGGGACTTGACAGACAGACGTACGAACAACAAAGTGATTCTATAAGGATTCCGTTTTTTCCTTTTGAGGTATAGAAAGAAATAAAGATCGACAGAGAATTGATATGATTATCATAATTTCTTGTTAAATAAATACTTAATACAGGGGCAGGTCGGGAGGTCACGACAAACAATGCAATACACTCCATAATCCATTTTCACAACACAGCTAATAAAATAGAGGAAATTATAGTTATTAATTTGTATAGCGCAGGGATCGCTTCTTGCCACAAAAATGATCTAAACGCATATACATGCACGCACTTACTTACTCTCGACCCCGCCGCGCGCGCGCTGCGCGACCCCGCGTTCGCCCTCCGAGTGCCACGAGTCGCAGTATGTATTCACGTTAACTCTACATAAACTTCCAGTTATATATTTCTTATTTTTATTACGTGCGAATGTTTTATATATAGAATACATTATATATTAAAAAATCCATGACTACACTAATTTGCCCCGAAGTACAATCTACAAATATTGTAAAATGCTGTTTTCCTAGGGGTGCAAAAGGGTGCAAAAATAACTGGGTGTATAGGATGCTTTAAAAAGCTTATTATGAGTTTGCACCAACTGGCTAAATTTCCCTTGAGCCGCAAAATAAAAATAATGATTTATTAGTGTTTCATACACCTCACACTTTTTTCGTGAAATGTAATTATACACCAAAGGGGTATCTACATATATCTAAACTTACCACAACGAAATACTTATGAAATTTTTAAATTTTGGGACTTTAATGTTAAAACCTAATATTAAACGATGTTCCGTACATAACAGGAATGGTGCAAACTCAGAGAAGACTTATATTCATGTCTTCTAATGATTCCACAAAAAATTACAACTACACGAATTAGGTCCAATCTTTTTGCTAATTTGACTAGACTAATGCGGATAAATGAAACAATGGACGACAAGATTGTTCTTAATTTGTTCCCTTATATTTACTGAAGGATGTAATGTAAACCAATGCCACACAGCTTAAAATAGGAACAGGAACACGTTAGCAGTGCGTCAAGTTTAAAACTCCCGCGAAGACAATCCTTCCAGAAAGTTTTAGTTAACTTCCGCTATTCGGCAATAGATGGCGCTTGGAGTATCGTTCGGAACAAAGTTTTGTTTTGAAAAGTTTAACACGTAATTTAGCCGTAAGCTATTTTAATTAATAAAAGTGGTACATAATTAAGAGGTAATAAAATGTAATCGAATATTGGAAATATAGCATACAAAACTGGAATGGCGATAAGTCCCCTCTTTGAGGCGTGGCTGGAAAGACCTCACGGCGTCCTTACCTTCCGCATGACACAGGTCCTCACCGGAAATGGCAAGTTCGGGAGGTTCCTGTTCCGAATTAAAGCGGAAGTGACGCCCGGGTGTCGCCACTGTGCGGAACGCCCGGAGGACACAGTGGAGCACACAATCGCGGTGTGCCCTGCTTGGGCGGAGCATCGCCGTGGCCTCGTGGGGGTGATCGGCGGCGGAGACCTCTCGCGCCGGGCCTTGGTCGAGGCCATGGTCCGGAGCGAGGAGGAGTGGCAGGCGGTCGCCGACTTCTGCGAAGCAGTAATGCTCGATAAGGAGGAGGCCGACCGCATCAGGCAACGGCGCTCTCGCCGCCGCCGCCGCCGGGATTCTGATCCCGATTTCCAGCCACCGTAGGCGCGGGCTTGCGGACAGTGAGCAATGGGTAGCTCGCTGTCCGGCCGTCCGGTAACTGTCCGGACCAAGCCCAAGTCGTCGACGGCGCGCGCTGTTCCCGCGCGCCTCAAGGAGTTGTCAGCAACAGCAGGGGCCCAGCCGGGTCGAAGCCTACTGGGGCCAGGGTTATCCGAAAGGGCGCTCGAGCCCCGGTATGAAGGCTTGAAGGAACGGGATGGGTTTTTAGTCAGTAAGAGTCTGACACTATCTCCAGCTCCGCCCAAGAGCGGGGGTTGTCATAGGATGATTTTTCCCATCGAAAAAAAAAAAGCTATTTATTGAAATAATTATGGATATGTCAGTAAAAATCATACAATAAAACCTGAATATAATCAGGAATATAATAGGTCAGGGAAGTACAATTAGAATTAGAATAAGGATAAGAATAAGAGAACAAGGATTGTTCTCACCTTTATGAATGAAGAAACCCTGTTTCTCTGTAAGCGAGACATAAGGGAACTTACCTTATTATTAAATATACCTAATTACACATAATAATAACAACTTTCCTCTCGTGGAGATAGTGTTACACATTTACAGTTGTCCGATGCAACTGATTACTTATCCGAGATCTTTAGTATTCAACTCATAATATAGAGGACTTACCTTATAGTGTTGAATAATATTCTAGGGTTACAGTCAAAGAATTTGAGTCAAGTATAAATTAATTATAAGACTGGAATTTGGGTGCATGGCAGTGTATTGACCAAGTTTTAAATAATTGATGTTTAATTGTAAGATTAGAGTTTGGGTACATGGTAGTGTATAGGCCAAGTTATAATATGATTAATGTCTAAATACAAGATAAATATCAGGATGCATGACAGTGCATAAGCCAAGTTTCAATAAACTTGGAACTTAAGAAAAAGTAATATCAAAATCTGAATACATGGTAAAGCAAAGATTAAGTCTCGTATACATTGTGTGCCCATGATTATTTGTGTATGGAGTTTAATTATTGGATTAAAGATTATTAAGGATTATCACTACTAAAATTAGGATTATAAAAAAGGTTCGTTGTTTATGATGTTGGAAATACAGACCTGCAAGGTTGTCAGTGTTTTACAAATAACCCTGTATTTACAATGTTAATAAAAAACTTTCACTTAATTGAATAATGGGTATATAAAGAACATATATACAAACACAAAGCAAAGTGAGTGAGGTGGTGCTCAGCTTTAATATTTAAGTGTTAATCTCTGGAAATATTTGGAGATTTATGAGCCAATAAAATAATTCCAGGAGAATCAAAATAAGATATCCTATCTAATAAAATATCCCATCCTGTGTGGGTAGACACAGGGTAAACACGCTTTTTTTACAACTCCTAGTTTTTATTGATTTTAATTTATTTAAAAATGATTTTTTAATGTTATAATTGCATTTAATTAACATTTACCATCCTTCGCTCACTATTTATTATTTCCAAAGTTTTTCTTCTTTTATATCTCTTCTTACTGTTCTTCAAAAATTATGGACACCAAATTGACAACAAGTTTGGAGGATTTGGAGCAGCTTTTCAAGTCTCGTATGTCGGAGTATGAGAACAGGCTGAAAACTGCATCCTCTGAAGCCCGACCTGCAGCTACACTGGACATCTTAGCATTAACAAGTGAGTTCGCAGAATTCAAATCATTTGTCTGGAAGGCACTCTCTAAAATTAAAAGTCAAATCGAGATGCTGTCGCTTGGATTTGACAGACACGAAACCTTAATGAGGAGGAAGGTCCTCCTGTTTCATGGAGTCGCGGAGCATCCTGGTGAGAAGTTGCTTGACATAGTTAGTGGTGTATTAACCGACCAAATGGGCATGTCTGAAATTGGCAAGGAGCACATCCATATTTGCCATAGATTGGGCTCCACACAAGGCAAGGCTCGACCTATTCTGGTCAGAATGTACATCACGGAGCACCGCCATTTGATCTGGGAGAGTAAGAAATCCCTAAAAGGCACGGGTATCACCATCTCCGAATTCTTGACGCACATTTGGAGATATGCGGAACAGAGAGTAAAGTCCCGCAAACCTCCATTGAAAAGGGAGGATCCTCCGGCCAGATGGGCGACTGCCCGATAGATGATTTCGGGCTGTCGTATGTTTAAATCGCGCAGAGAACTTTGATTGCGCGATGCAGGATTTCGTACTTTCTTCCTAGTTCTTATGTGGCGCCATAGATGTCGCTACACACATAAGACACCGCACCTTTATGGACGCACGCAAGCATTTTGGTATGAAGAATTGCTGGTCAGTGGAGGGCAGGATCGTGATCGTCGCACCCGATTCCAAGCGTCATAAGATAGAAACTCCGGGTGAACTTCGGGTACTGATTTCACGCTTTCTGAATGGTTGCGGCTCTGGTAATGTGGCGCAGTCTGTGGAACATACTCCGTCAAAGAATGCGAGCCCGCCTGGGGTCGCTCCTACACCTTCAAGAGGGATGAGAAAGGCGCGCCGGCGCAACAATTAAAGTTGTTTTTGTCCTGTACTGTCGCCGAGTTGCTCCGTAACTTTGCAGGAGTGTACGATTATTTAACTTAGTTTCTCAGTCGGTAGCAATACTTTTGTAACTTTTTTTTTTTCTCTCTTTCTTTGCACACCCACATTGTAATACTGCATAACTTAGTTAAATTAATGTCGTACACATAATATTAAAACTTTTTCTTTTTGTTCTGACAAATCGAGTGGACTGAAACGGCTGTCAAGCGTCAATGTCCATTTTAAAAGCTTGACGTAAATTGTTGCGTTCCAGTTTTATTTTGTATTATGTCACTTTTCTAGCATAGTTGTTGTTCGTTATACGCACAACAATTGTGTTACTTTTTATGTGTTCTTGTTCGTAGTTTTTTTTTTTTTTTATTATTTTGGTTTATGAATTGTTAATTTCTTCCAATACACCAGTGAGTAAGGGTGGTTGTTTTGAAAGCAATCAGCAGTTTATTTTAAATTTTCAATTTGTTTAATTTTATTTGTAGGTACCTATTTATTTGAATATTGTATTTATTATATCGTATTTATTTATGAATAGCCCAGGCGACTTAAATGACAGCTTTTTCTCATGTTCTTCGACTTCCAGTTTTGTTAGTGCGGACAGTGAGACTTCGTTTCATACTTTGCATGACAACATCTCCACTCTTGTTTCTAACTTTCCTAAAATTGTAATTCTTTTCATTTTAATTTGCTTGACATGATGTTTCGCGAATTATTTATATTCTAAATTGTCACTGTCACTGTCAGTGTCAGTAAACACTTTTTATTTTATTTCCAAGGGAAGGCTGTAATTTTTAAAACATATTGCCTAGTTTTACGGTCAATAGAATATTAGTACGTTTCGTTATATGTAGCAAGGTATAATTAGCTGAGTTCTCGTATATTATTGTCTTTTCTAAATTTTGTTAAAATTGACATTAAATGTACGGACACTCGCGTAAGAGCGGTTGTATCCGATATATTACATTACTCTATGGGTTGTATGAAAAACAGTGAAAATGTATGTCGAGATGCATCCCCTTAATGTCTATTTTAATTTTGTTATAAAATTGTAACGCCACCGGCAGGTAAACCAAATTATTTGGTGTATAAATCATATATTTTTTTTATAATATAGGATTTTATTTATATATATATTATATTTTTATTTATTTATGTCTTTAGATAAGAGCAGCGATAGTGATAGTTTTTTATCTTTAAAAGTGACGATGACAGTTACATGAGTATTCCGTCTCTTGCAGACAGTCTTACAGCGCAGTTTTCTGATGTACCTAACAATTTTAACGTTGTTCATATTAACGCCCAGAGTATTCCGGCTCATTTCCACGATATGCTGGCAAGTTTTGACTGTAAAAATATCCATGCTATTCTTATTTCCGAGTCGTGGCTTAAACCCTGCTTAACTTCTACTAGCTACTCTCTTCCTGGCTTTGTGCTGATAAGAAACGATCGAGCTGTTGGTGGTGGTGGCGGTGTTGCCATATATCTCCGTGCGCATATTCCCTTCTCTATTATCAATGTGTCGGCACAACCACCGCCATCAAACGCTGGTGAACATCTCTTTCTTGAAATCGAACTACACCATTCGAAAGTGCTTCTTGGTGTCTATTACTGTCCTTGTTCGGAGCAATACAACCGAACAGCTAAGCACTTTTGCTTTCGTACATTTTTATATAACTAGCACACGTAATTATTAAAGTCAGTACGTATTCGGTCGTCGATCGCGTAACTCAAACCATACCAAAACCATTCAAACCATCTTTTAGGATAAACCAGCTTATCTTTCTTACTTTTATCTACTTTTATCTGCATATTTAGTTGTCTAAACCATAAAACCATAATCAGACCATAATCATCAAATAAACCAAAACCACTAAAATATCAACCAATCAAGAAAGTTGGTATTGCGCAGACAGATACCAAATTTCTACATGGTCCTTCGAGCATAAGGGCCTCGGTTCGCGAAGTTCAGTAATAAGTGAAGTGTTTGTGTACCGGGACCTTGCAACCAGTGTGAAGTGTGTGTAGGAGTGAGATCGCGTTGGAGGAGATTTACCAGTTGTGGAGCGTAAGCAGCATATAAGGTCAGACCCAACCATTTTATATCCTTTTTCTTAACTATTTATCCGTTCGGGAGAAAAATGGAGCAGTTAGCAATCAATCAAACTGAAATATACGACTCTCTAGTTAAACTTTTAACCAATATCAAGAAAGACGGGGCTGAGCGGAAAACCATAGATTACTGCAAACGGAAGTTGGAGTTATTAGAGAATTATTGGAGAGACTACCAACGCAACCATAGGAAATGTTGTGAGCTTGCGGAATTCGATCACGTATATTTCACCAAATATTGTTTCGACAAAGCAGAGGAAGTTTATGTATCGATCAAGCAACTAATTACCAAAACCATGGAGAACCTGTTACCGAAGCAGCAAGGCGTCAACCAGCCGCTGGCCCAGGTCAAGACCACGAACCAATCAGGAGATTCGTCTCGCTCCCAGGCATCCCAGCAGCAGCGCAGTGAGATGCCAGTACCAGAACATAACAGCAAGTTAGAAGGATTGATTAAGAAGCAAACCATTAACTTTAGAGCGTTTATGAGAACAGTGACTACCATAGAAATCGACCAATTGCAGAGCAAGTGGGAGTTCGACGATGCTTTGAAATCACTCCAAAGTCGGTGGACCATCATCGATAATCTACACTGGGAGATCGAAAGCGAAAATGGAAATGAAGATGTTTGGTATCAGGAGGAATTTACAAGATACGAACGAATGTTCAACGACTTGAAGAAAACGATCAGTTAAAAGATGTGGTCTGTATCCCATCGAGACAAATGTACACCCCAGATGGATATCCCACCTTCCAGGGTAACTACCACCAGTGGACATCTTTCAAAGACTTGTTCACAGAAACCATACATAAAAACCCATCCTTATCCAACGCACAGAAAATGCAGTTTTTGAAAAGTAAAGTGTCAGGTGAGGCTGAGCGTCTGATACACCATCTTCAAATTAGTTCCGATAATTATGAAGTATGTTGGGAAATACTTAACCATAGATATGGCAACAGCAGACTTATTTTTACATCTCACGTAAACATATTGCTGAACATTCCTAACATGCAGCACCCATCCATAGGCATGTTCAAAAAACTGCATGATGTCACCAAAGAATGTCTTCATGCTATACAAAATATGGGAGTGGATATCGCCACTTGGGATCCATTGCTAGTAATACTGTTGGGGCAGAAACTAGACAGTGAATCATTCGCTGAATATATTGAGTCAGTGAAGAACCCTAGGGAACTACCAATTCTGCAAGAATTCCTAGATTTCCTGGAAAATAAGTTTACGGCCCTGGAAGCATCTCGCCGTAAACAAGAAACAAACCAACAAAAGTCGACCACCCAACCACAAAACCATTCGAGCTACCAAGCAAACCAAAAGAGAAATTTTAACCCTAATCACAACCAGCAGGCATCCAATAAAAACCCTCATAACATAAACCACTACGGGAAATCACTCCACGTTTCGCGTTCAATGACCTGCTCATTGTGCAACAATGACCACGGACTTTGGATGTGTCCCCAATTTTTACAAATGTCGGATGAGCAAAAATTAAAAACAGTCAATAAACTGAAGTGTTGCGTAAATTGCCTATTCAACCATTATGATAAACCATGTTTTTCTAACAAAACATGTCGCAAATGCAACGCTAAGCACAATTCGTTATTGCATGAAGCAATCGCTACCAAAAGTAAGCCAACCACATCAGCAAAATATAACCATAAGGCTGTGCACACACCAACTACGTCTTGCGTAACCAATAACGAACCAGTACCAACTTCAACCCATGTGTCCTGGGATGAGGTATTGGAAACACTTTTGGCTACGGCTATTGTCAAAGTGATGGGATCCGATTGTACATATCACACCATGAGAGCCTTGATTGACCAAGGTTCGCAAATTTCCTTGATAAGCGAGAAAGCGGCGCAAGTTTTGAAATTACCAAGACAACATTGCAAAGGGACAATATTCGGCGTAGGAGAAAAAGAAAATAGCTGCAAGGGAGCGATGAACATACGATTCAAATCTATTCATAGCGACTTCGCCTTAGAAGGAGACGTCCTAATAATGAACAACCTAATAAAGCACCTACCAAACAAATCCTTTGTCAAACCATCGTGGCTTCATATTCAAAACATTAATTTAGCAGATCCCGAATTCAATACCAGTCGGCCAGTGGACTTACTCCTTGGGGCAGACGTCTTCTGTAAGATTGCATTAGGTGGCATTCTGAGAGGTGATAGCGAAGATCAACCAATAGCCCAACAAACGCAATTAGGATGGTTGCTTTGTGGAAAAATGACAACAAAGTACCAATGCAACGTCGTTCTTCATAATATGGATGATTTACGTAGATTTTGGGAGAACGAAGATATCAACCAACAGATCGAAATGTCCACTGAAGATCATGAATGCTTACAATATTTTCTCTCAACCACGGAGAGACTAGAAAATGGGAGATACCAAGTACGCCTACCATTCAAACCAGAAGCCAAGGAACTACTGGGTTCCACGAAACCATTAGCCTTAGCACAATTTCGGAATTTAGAAAAGAAGCTACAGAAAAATTCGGATCTTAAAGATCAATACACAAAATTTGTTGATGAATATCACACACTAAACCATATGAAACTATCAACCAGGAGCACAACGCCCGAGTGCTACTTACCACACCACTGCGTCACGTCTACGTATCAATTTCTTCTCATCCTTTGAAAAACTCTTAGAAATCCTGATATCTTCTTACAGTCATAGCATAATCATGGGTGATTTTAATACTTGTCTCCTAAAAAAAGACCACCGCTCTCTTTCTCTAACTAATATTTCAGCTTCTAGTAACCTTTCCATTCTTCCACTTAGTGCTACTCACCATTTTTCAAATTCCACACCTTTGCTTCTTGACTTGATTTTTGTCTCTTCTCCTGATCGCGTCGCTAAGCATGGCCAATGCTCGGCCGATGCCTTCTCCTATCACGATCTGATTTTTCTTTCATACAAAATTTGACCTCCTAAGGCTAAACCCAAAATCCTCATGCAACGCAATTTTGGTGGTATGAACGTTGACAGTCTTTGCGAGGATGCCAAGAACATAGACTGGTCTTCTTTGGTGACCTCTGCATCAGTCGACGAAAAAGTTAATATTTTTAATCAAAATATCGTCGAGCTTTATGATCTGCACGCACCGGTTCGAGCAGTAAAAGTTAGACATTTGCCGACGCCGTGGCTGACAGACGAGATTAAAAAGTTAATGCACAAAAAAGCGATGGCAAAATCAAAATTTAAGCGACGGCCTACTGATGCTAATAGGGATAGATATATTTCAGTCCGCAATCACTGTAATAAGGTGTGTAGGAACGCCAATCGCCAACACATTCATAACTCTGTCCAAAATGGGGACGCATCCAAGGTTTGGAATTTTCTAAAATCGTTGAGGGTCGGTAAAGTACGACTAGAGGTAATTTCCAAAGATTTAAACTTCAATGATTTGAACAATCATTTTTCAGCTTCGTCCAATTTTGATAGGACATTAAAATTAGAAACGTTGAATTATCTTTCATATCTTCCGACTCCCAGTTACTCTCCATTTGTTTTTAGTGGGTTCCTTCTATTTGGCAGAATCTTGATACTCTGATTTTCGTCTTTCACTTTGCAGCTTCGGCTTGCTGGCATTTAGGTTAGCGTTTTGATATTAGTAGTAATATCATGGTGCATTCTTGTTCTATCGATATAAAATATATGCCAAAAGACGATTCTGACTGTGAATTTTCTGCGATATGATGGTTCTGCTTTTTAATTATTATGGATATAAACATTATGCCTAAAGATGATTCTGACTAACAAAATTATGAGTTTTGAGTGTATGACAACTGAGTGGGTTCCTTCTATTTGGCAGAATCTTGATACTCCGATTTTTATTTGGCACAACTCACATGGCATAATCTTATTTAATCGAATATTTTTAAGGCATAAAAATTATTTAGCATAACTTTTGTTTGGCAGAATATTTACGTGTCCGAATTTACAATGGCATACTTTTATCTTGGCAGAATTTTGTTTCGCATAATTACCTTTGCCATAATTAATATTATGCATAATTTTGTTTAGCATAACAATTATTTAGAGATACGATTATTTGGTATGGGTGCATATTTGAACATCAAAAATTAAAATAGATGTAAGTAGGATGTTATTGGGCATTCTATCCCACTTGATGCGACATCGCTTCGCTACGCTCCGCTTGTCGCGTGGGATAGAATGCACAATAACATTTTTGTGAATGATATGTTAAAAACACTGGTTCAGCGCCTATTCCACTTTCAAAATCTAATTTATAAAATACTCACTATCTTTTATTGAAGGACGGCCATGGTGAGCAAACAAACAATCCTTTAGTTGAATGATGTCTTAAAACACTGGTTCAGCGCCTATTCCACTTTCAAAATCTAATTTATAAAATACTCACTATCTTTTATTGAAGGACGGCCATGGTGAGCAAACAAGCAATCGTTTAGTTGAATGATGTCTTTTTCAAAATTCATTTATTGGTGTGATTTTTGGTACATTTTTACATGAGATCTTAATAATAAATAAATTAGTTCCTCAAAAATCTACCTCAAAGGTGTACACACTATCTCATAATTTAGTCATTAATGTAAAATAAGAATAATCAACATATTAAATTAAAATTAAGGATTATAACAAAAAAAACAAAAAAATATAAGTCAGTGAATAGAAATTAGGATAATAATGCAATGTAAAAATTAAATAAATATGAAGGTCAAATAACTTACTACATTAAAAATGATAATACAATGTCAAAAGTAAATAAATGTCAAATAACTTACTATAATGAAAATAATAATACAATGTCAAAATTAAATTAAATATCAATGTCAAATAGTTTACAATTTATCATTAAGGAATTCGTCAATAGTATAATAGCATTTTTCCAATAATAGATGTCTTAATTTATTTTTGAATTGAATAATATTTAAGTCCTTAATTCCATTTGGTAATTTATTAAATATTTTTGGTGCCATGCAAAAAATGCTTTTGTGCATCAAGGCGGTCTTTGATGGCCGAATGCATAGTTCATGTCTATATTCTTGTCTAATCATTTTATAGCGATGTTCAGATGCTTTTCTGAATAGATGCATGTTTTTTTTAACAAATAAAGCAGTCTCAAATATGTACAAGCATGGTAAAGTCATAATTTTTAACGATTTAAAATAAGGTTTGCAACTATCAGTTATTTTTATACCTGTAATAGCCCTAATGCATCTTTTTTGCGCTTTGAACACCATGTCTTTATTAACGGAGTTTCCCCAAAACATGACTCCATAGCGTAGTATGGAATCGACATATCCGTAGTATGCAGTGACTACCGCTGCTTGACTGACTACTTTCTTCAGTTTATACAAAGCAAAAACATACTTACTAATTTTTTTAATTAATAGTGAAGTATGTTCTTTCCAATTAAGTTGATTGTCGATTGTTAAGCCTAAAAATTTTGTATTTGCAACTTCTTCAATTTTTTCATTATTATAGGTTACATTTAGTTCCAAATTAGCAACTCTTTGCCGAAAATTCATAATTTTTGTTTTCTTCAAATTTATAATTAAGTTGTTATGCTTCAACCAGTTAACAGCTTGTTGTAATGCATTGAGTATGTTAGCTTCAAAGTTTTTATTATTTTTATCAAGTTTAACAATAATAGTACTGTCGTCAGCAAATAATGTCATAGGATAGGGTATATTCTGGGGAAAGTCATTTATATATATAAGAAATAATAGAGGCCCTAGCACACTGCCTTGGGGCACTCCATAAGATATTATGCGTTCTTTGGATATGTATTTTATAACAGTTTTATTTAACTTACTAATTCGACTTATTTCTGTATGCTGTGTTCTGTTTTTTAAGTACGAATTTATGAGAGATAAGACATTTCCTCTTATTCCATAAGCATTTAACTTGCTCAGCAGTATATCATGGTTGACCAAGTCAAATGCCTTGGTCATATCCATATATATCGCTGATATGGGGATTCTTTCATTCATGTTAGCTATGATATCATTAAGAAAGTCATATATTGCCATATTTATTGAGTGATCTTTCCTAAATCCTTTTTGTTCTTTCACAAGTATATTATGTTTGTTGAGGTATATCTCTATGGACTTATAGATCCATTTTTCGAATATCTTCGATATTACTGGAATAAGAGCTATTGGCCTGTAATTTTTAATGTCTTTCTCATCGTCTTTTTTAAATAAAGGTTTTATGACAGTAGGTTTAAGTTTATCGGGGTAGGTTCCAAACTCAATACATAAATTAAATATGAAGCTGAGAGGATGTGCTACTATTTCTGAGACATATTTTAGAACCTTTGTAGAAATATCGTCATATCCTACACTATTTTTATTTTTTAAGTCTTTTGTAATTCTATTTACTTCATCTGGTATGATAGGGGCCAAAAACATTGACTGTGCAGAGAAATTTATTTTATTGTCAGTGGTCAGTGGTGTCGAAGTAGTAGAAAGTTTTTCTGCTTGGCTTATGAAGTAGTCGTTGAAAGTATTTGCTATGTCTTTGGGAGTAGTATATGTAACTCCATCATGATTTATTTCTTTTATATACTCTGGTGGAGAGTTACTTCTATTTCTATTTATTATATTCCATGTCATTTTCGATTTATTATATGCTGTCTTTATTTTATAAGTATTCTTTGCTAATTGTGTCAATTTTATAATTTTTTTAAGTCGGTTTGAATAATTTCTAAGTTTTGCCACATTTAGCTTAGAAGGATTTAATCTATGTTGCCATAACAACTGTCTTTTTATTTGGCTACACCGTCTAATACCAGGTGTTAGCCAATTTGGATTCTTTATTAATTTCCTTTTTTTGTACATAATTGGAAAACATAAATTATAAAATAATTGGAACGAGTCTAAAAAGTTATTATATGCTATGTTAGGGTCTTTAGTGAGGTAGACATCAGAAAAAGAAATTGATTTCAAACAATCTTTGAATTTCATCAAGTTTTCATTACTGTAGTCACGCACTTTTATATTCCAACTTTTGATTAAACACGTCTTTTTTACTGGAAGTTTTAAAGTTTGTGCAGTATGATCCGACATATGAAGATCAAGAACATTATGAGTACATTTTCGAGAAATATTATGTGCAAAATTATCAATACACGTATTGCTTTGTAATCTAGTTGGTTGATTAATTTGTAAACATAGATTATATTTCAATAGGAAACCAGTAAGTTCAAGAGATAATTTATCTTGTTTTAAAATATTAATATTAAAATCACCACATAGAATTACATTCTTGTTCGAGTTATAACAGTATTTTGATAATATAATGCTTAATTTTGAATAAAAAGCTTCTAAATTTTTTAACTTTGGTACCCTGTACATACAAATAATGATTGTGTTGTGTGGTATTAGTTCAATTGCACAAACTTCGACAACGCCTTCAATTGACATTTTACTGACATCCGTTAGTTCTTTGTATTGGAGACCAAATTTTACCAAAATACAAGCTCCTCCTCTTTTCGTACTTCTTGAATAGCAAGCGGCTAATTTATAATTAGGTATTGAAAGAAGCTCCTCGTGTCCTTTCTCCATGAAGTGTTCCGTGACGCAAATTATGTCTATATTATTTCTTTGTTCGGCTAGTTCTTGCAGGTGAAGTGTTAGTTGATCCACCTTGTTGATGAGTCCCGCGATGTTTTGATGCATAATAGTCAGATAATTATAGAAAAAACGAGTCTGAGTCCTTAATTTCTGAAGTAAAAGAATTATATGTTGTCATATTATTTTCTGCATCAATTTCAGTTATAATCCCTTGGAGATTAGTGAAAATATTCTTCATTCCTGTACCATTTATGTATCCTTGTTGCGCAGAAAACATTTCATAGCCACAAATTAATTCTGCATTAGAGTCTAATAAGTAGGCATATTCGTGAGTTAAGTTGTCTAGATATAAGAGATTATTAAAAGTTTCTATTCTTGCATTATATATGGTTGTATAATTGCCATATCTGTAGGTCGGAAGGCAAATTATTACATTGGTGTTATTGATTTTTCCGATAGTTTCTCTAATAAGAAATATAATGTCGTGATAGTTTCCAGTCCGAATGAAGTCCATTTCTCCCATCATGATAACGCAAGAATCATTTTTATTAAAGTTTTTTATTTTATTATCAATTCCCTGCAACATTTGTTGAATATCACCACCTGGATATAGATAGTGGCAGTAATCATACTTATAAAAAGTCTCCTCTATTAAGTTACATAATTTAATCCTTTTATTATTGCTAATTATACAAACTTTTTTCTTTTTTTCTTTTATTTTTGAGAAACAATTTTTATCGCCTTGCAGGTTTGTCATAAAGTGGGTATCATATTGTGTCGATTTGTCAGCAATCTGCGTGGGCAAACAGTTAGTTTTAGTTTTGTCAATCTTGGGTGTTGTCTGGGGGCTGTTATTTGTAGTATTGGTTCTGTTCTTCCTTATCTTGTTAGTTAATGGAGTTGTACTGTTGTCGCTAACTATATCGGTTGTTAGTTTTTTATAGATATTTTTCTTCTTAGTTAATTCGTCAATGGTTTTTTTGAGTTGCGTGTTCTCTAAGTTTAGACTCTCCACTTCTGCGTGTGCTGCCTCTAATCCCAATGTTAATTCTTTAATTTTATTTTGTAGTTGGGTAATTTCATCGCAATGTTCTTCGTCTGATATTTCTGGCAAACTATTGCTAGTAGTACAATTTAAGTCGGTGGTTACGTTTAAATCTTCATTTGCATCCGAATGTCTGCGCTGGCGCTGACGTCGCTGAGTGATATTTCCGAAGAAGTTCATTGTAAGAAATTAAAATTGTCAAGTTAACAATTTTAACTATTACAAAAAGTGACCCAGTCGGCGGGGTTTGAACGCAGGACCACGTGCACGGCAGTCGTCTAACTGAGTTATCTAACCAGTTGCGCTGTTACCGTATGTGTTGAAATAGGTAATCGTTTAATGCGAAAAAGTTTTTTAAATAATAAAAACTCGTTAGATATGAGTCATGCCACTGGAATTTTTTCTTCTGAACTCGAATGATTCAAGTTTAGATTGTGGATTACTTTATAAGTTTTTTCACTTATTATGCACTGTTAGTCACTTATTTTTGCTATGTCACTTCACTTGAGTTCATGTTTCGTTGTTATTGTTTGTATGAGGGTTTTTTATCACTATTCAAAAAAAGTTTATTGTCTTCTATAACACTTAAGTATTTTCGTAGATAACGTTAACACTTAATACTTATAACTTGCTTAATGTTTTTGGTGCACACTTATTGTTAATACACTTTGTTTACTATTATTTGTCAATTTTAAAAACGGAGAACAACAAATTCAGATGCTTGTAGCTAAAGCGCCATCTAGCGAGTCCAGAGTAGAGTTCTTAAAACACTGGTTCAGCGTCTATTCCACTTTTAAATATAATTGCTTACCTCGACTGCTTACTAGATTCTTGCGCAATGCCACTATGCCACTATAATACTAAGCAAATAACTAAGCTTCACATTTTCACTTCACATTTTTACTAAGCAAACTATCTGAATATAGTATGCTAAAATTTAGGACAGATTGTCTCACGTCTCTCCATAAAATTAGAGGTTTCGTGTGTAGGTGACACGTTACTCTGTATTTTATGATCCGGATTGGACTCCCAGGACGTCTAAATTTTAGAATACCGTAATCATTAAACTAAGATTCAGGACAGGTTGTCTCACGTCTCTTCATAAAATTAGAAATAACATGTGTAGTTGACACGTCACTCCGTATTTTATGATCCAGATTGGACCCCAAGGACGTCCGAATTTCAGTTTAATTCATTCAGATACGACACCACCACCCTGCACGTCACTAAGGCCTATTCCACTTTTAAATATAATTGCTTACCTCGGCTGCTTACTAGATTCTTGCGCAATGCCACTATGCCACTATAATACTAAGCAAATAACTAAGCTTCACATTTTCACTTCAAATTTTTACTAAGCAAACTATCTGAATATAGTATGCTAAAATTTAGGACAGCTTGTCTCACGTCTCTCCATAAAATTAGAGGTTCCGTGTGTAGATGACACGTTACTCTGTGTTTTATGATCCGGATTGGACTCCCAGGACGTCTAAATTTTAGAATACCGTAATCATTAAACTAAGATTCAGGACAGGTTGTCTCACGTCTCTTCATAAAATTAGAAATAACATGTGTAGTTGACACGTCACTCCGTATTTTATGATCCAGATTGGACCCCAAGGACGTCCGAATTTCAGTTTAATTCATTCAGTTACGACACCACCACCCTGCACGTCACTAAGGCCTATTCCACTTTTAAGTATAATTGCTTACCTCGGCTGCTTACTAGATTCTTGCGCAATGCCACTATGCCACTATAATACTAAGCAAATAACTAAGCTTCACATTTTCACTTCAAATTTTTACTAAGCAAACTATCTGAATATAGTATGCTAAAATTTAGGACAGCTTGTCTCACGTCTCTCCATAAAATTAGAGGTTCCGTGTGTAGATGACACGTTACTCTGTGTTTTATGATCCGGATTGGACTCCCAGGACGTCTAAATTTTAGGATACCGTAATCATTAAACTAAGATTCAGGACAGATTGTCTCACGTCTCTTCACAAAATTAGAAATGGTATGTGTAGTTGACACGCCACTCCGTATTTTATGATCCAGATGGGATTCCAAGGACGTCCGAATTTTAGTTTAATTCATTAAGGCAGACATAAACACTCTGCACCTTACCAACAAAAACTGTACTGTTTATAAATACGTATCGCACCGTCACATCACTTTCTGCTATGTCAAGAGGATTTTACACTGATACAATCGCCGTCAAACGGATAATTCGCACATATCGTGTCGAATATTCACCCTTACGTTGTTGAAACCTCTACGGTCCGGACTAAGCGTTTCGCCTCGTCGTTTATACCGCGTACGTCGAAGGACTGGAACAGTCTGCCTGCTGCGGTCTTCCCGTTCGATTATAATTTGGATGTCTTCAAGGCTAGAGTGAATAGGCTCTTAATAAACTAGTGCGCCTCACCATCAAAGATTGCATCGCTACTTACCATCAGGTGGGATCGCAGTCAAGCACTAGTTTATCTCAATTAAAAAAAAAAAATCGCCGGACGACGGCGTCAGAAGCGATCATATTGAACGTTTACACGATAAGTGTAAATGACTCTTAACAATCACCAAGACTGCAAAGTTGCATTATATAAATTTGCTGCGTTTGATTTATCTATGTGTGAGTGATTCTCATGGGTTCTACAATTACAATGCAACCGCTGTGATCCTCGTGCATGTAGCAGTCATTGTTAAAATTTGTATGATACAAAACATCTCATAACCAATGTTTAATTCATTAAAATATAGATTATGTTTTACTGTAAAATACGTAGACAGACTTTGCTAAGGTATGCACATCTCTAATTAGATAGTAGGTATATCAATTTAAAATTATTAGAAGGATGAATCTTCTATCAAAAATAAATTTAGCAGTAGCTTTTTACCTAAAACTTTTGAACGATGTTATTTAAAACTCATACATTCATTTTAGACATTTAATGGTTTTATAATATTATATAATAATTTTAAGTTTTACTACAACATAGGTACTTGCAAACTAACTGCTTGACGCGGATTCGCTTCCATTAATTATTTTGTATAAAAATAATGATTTCAGAGTACTTTGTTATTTTTATTTACCTGTGTATAAAAAGGACTTTTTTATATATTAAATTTAAGTAATTTCCGCTAGATTGCCCGTGTAGATTACTAGTCTACATTTAAAAGCAAGTCTACATATGTGTATGTAATAGTCTACATTGGAGCAATCTAGCTATGAATTATTTTGTTTTGGATTTTCCGTCTGTAGTCTATTTGCATAAATTTATTTCGCTTCCCCATAACATTAAACAAACATACAAACTTAATTATAATACCTAATGTATTTATCATAAGCGACAGCCAGGTGTCGGGTTCATCTTTGTCGGCGAGCGAAAAAGGTTGGTTTTATAATAATAATAATAATTCTTTATTTCAGGCTACTATGGCCCATAAACACTATACATAAAATAATCTTAAAAATAATAAACTAATACATATGAATAACATTTACTTATTAATTAAACTATTGCACACGAAGTGACGGCATCGTGTTCCGCTGCGAGGTCGGTATCCTTCCACGAAATCGTCGATACACGACACCTTTCGGCCAAAACTCTCCTTTGAGGAAGGTGTCCAAATGATGAGTCGGTACCCGCACCACAAACGACTTGAAATTAGTGTTATGGCGCGGCTCCAACTGCTCGACTCTCAAAGTCCAGTTCGTCTTGACTCGAACATACTCCACGATCTCCTCAACCTTCGTGGAGTGATGTAGCCTCGAAACATACAGCTGCGTCGTGGGCACTGCTGGACGCAGCAGCGTGTTGGGTCCTGCCAGCGCGGTACCGTACTGGTTCTGACAAGAAGGCTTCTTCCTCTTCTTCTTCTCTACTTTTGTGAAGCCATCCACATCGCTCTGCTTGCCCCCTTTCATTTTACTTGCTCGTCGCGTTGTTTGCGACACAGCAGGTTTCTTTGCGGCAACAACAGCGGAGTAGGCACGTTTAGGGGTCGACGTACCTACATGCGTCACCACTTCGACCGGTGACGATACAGCGACGCCTGCGGCGGAGCAAGATGCAACGCAAGCATTTTCAGCAGCGGGTGACGCACTGCAACTCGCCGACTCAAAACTGCCGACTGATGCATTTCGTGCTCCGCGACGTATGTTCACGCTGGAGTTGTTAGGCGCCCTACTTTCCGAAACAGCGTTGCGCAACAACTCTACCTCGGCACGCAGTGCACCCACGGTGGTATTGGACACCTCCAGCTTGGATTGTACCTCGGCCAAGCTTGCTTTCAGGGATGTTATGTCCTTCAGCAACCTGGTGACATCGACGTGATCAAATGTGACAGGAGGCAGTTTATGCAGCTCCTTCGCCACGAAAGCGGGCACGTCATCCGGGTCGGTACTCTTCATCATTGTGATGATGTCCTGCACACTTCTCTGGCCGCCATCCCTCCGTCGGGACTGCATCTGGTCAACTTTGCCCAGCACTTGGAACAGCAGCAGCTTGGCACTGCTTATCTCCTCCTCGTTGAAACTGGACTTGCAGATCTGCAGGATGCTGACCTCGTCCATGTAGTCAATGGCATGTTTGATGAATGCCAACAGCTCGTTGGCTATGAGTGGTTGACTCATAGCGACGTAAAACGGGCAACGGCTACTGCCGCGCAACACGCGAATATAAAATTCGTATCGAGCAGAGCCAACACGTCCGTACTTGACCGCGCATTGCACTGCACATATTTTATATTTCATTTCTCACTGTAAAATTGTAATTAGACAGAAAAATTGGGTATCATTACGCTTTAATTTGACGTAACTAACACAAATTATTCATGCAACTTTGAAGACCTGTAATTAAGGTTGAATTTTGTAATGAGACAAATACTGCTGATATGGTATTTTTTATGTATAAAACCAATCCATTTCGATCACAGTCTGTCTCCGATTCGCGACGTCGATGGTTTGTGTATTTGAAGTCACGGCTGAAGATCTCGTGTACGAAGTGATCGTGCCTGATGATATCGGTCCTTTCTTCAACCCTACTGCGCCCCCCGTGGAGGTCGATGAACCTTTTCCGGTGTTACTCGAACCCGGTGTTCAACGTGAACCCCACGTCGAGCTGCAGAACGTCGAACCCGTTCCGGAGCCGCCACCCGTCCCGGAGCCTCGACCCGGACCGTCTACTGGATCGGCGGAGCCCCCCACCCCTGTGCCCAACCCCTCCATGCACGACAGCGAGATTGATATCTTCGACGAAGAGGTGACTGCCGATCGTGTTCGTGTGTTCTACGAGGACTTGCGAGCTTGTCCTACGTACTGGATCAAGTTGCGTTTGACCTTTTACTCGCCGCGTCGTACGTGTTATCATCTGTGTGCTCGTTGTGCCGGCCGGTCTGTATATTGTGTTAATACCTTTGTGTATTATGATTGTGTGTCGTTTCACCGCGACTGCTACCGCGATGGTTATTTTTGTACTTTTTGCGATGCGAAATTGTATACTATTGTACTATAAATCCCCGTCTCTTCTGTAGCTGAGCGGTGGGTGTTGCGCTTGCTTGTATCTTTCTGTGTAATCTATCATTTCTAATTTTAGCCTTAGTCTATCGTATATATTGTTTCTGTCGTCATCGTTTAGATGTAATTTACGTAGTTCGTACCATAAGCGAGCGATGTCGTCTGTGTTTATTATTGTTTCCGTTTCGTACGGTTGTATCGACACTTTGAATGTATCTTCTTTATCTATATTCATGTTTGTTCTTTTCATCCTTTATGTCAATCATACGTCATAAACAACGAAAAGAAAAAAGGTTTGCGACTGATCCAGATATAAGTGTTGGACATTAGTGAACGACAAGAAAGCATGGTAAATTCAAATGACAATGAGGAGGTGGTAGTGTTAAGTGCACAATATGTAGTTAGTGAACCGGTGGACTATGTTATGGAAGAGACACAATCATTAATAAACAAAATTTCGAAGAAACTTTGTGGTGATGATTGTTATTAGTAAGTAGTTTCTAATGTTTGTATATATGTTCACTTTAACTTGTTGTATTAAATTCTGAATTTATTATAAAATTATTTGCTAATCTGCTAGTGTATTAAACTGTATCTACTTAGATCATTAAGACTTTGTCACATATTTAAATATATAATAAGGATAGGTGTAAGTAACTATTTTGTGAATAACGTGAAAACTAAATAAATAATATGTTTATAATTTAAATTATGTTTTATTGACATTACATAAACATACACTTTAAATTAGCTCAAATGAATCTCATTATAGGTTATATGTTTATAATATTTTGACATTATTAGAATACTTACTTATCGCAATTCATCTAATTAGAGCTAATATAAAGTTTGTTGTGTAGTTGTCCTAAATACATTTAAATAAAACAAAAAGTAGGTACATTTAGATTTTTATTAATTGAACATATTAAAATTAAAACATATTAAACACAGATAGAGATTATCATCATACCATTTTCTAATACACACTGCATTATTTAATGCACAATTCTTTTTATGGTGCACACAATTAAAATCAGTTTTATTTTTACAGAACTTTTGTTTTAATGTCACAAAATTAGGACATCCTTTGTCACCTATATCAATCACTTCACAGTTTGCACATAACTCTTTAATCCATTTTATCTTTTCCAAACCCTTTGTAATAATTTTTTTGTTTTCTAAATAGGGTAAAATAACGCGATGAAACTCTTTGTAGTCTATGTAGCCTTCACTCCAGTAAATTCCTCGATTTCTTTCTAACCACCTCACCTGCTTTTTTTCTTCTGGTGTTAGGTAATGAAATGAATATGGTGGTTTTACCAAGAACGTCTGTGTATGATCCTGACTCACAATAGCCAATTCTTTGACGATGAAATTATTTACATAATCTTTAAATCCTTGCAATTCCACTATAAGGGTATCCGCTTTTATGATATCTTCTTAACAATATTACTTAGTGGTCGATATTCAACAATGCAGTCGTTCAGAATGAGACAGTATGCTGAAGTTTGATCTGGTATCTCTGAATCACTCTCAATTTCTACTCTCACATCTACAACCGGACCTGTCTTTAGGTTATCCGCTTGTCTAGAGCAATCGACTACAAACAGCGGCGCTATATCTCTAAATTGTTTCTCGCTTAGTATGGGCTCTGAGCGACGTCCGTAATACGACTGTTGAAATCTGGTATATTGTTCGTATAATAAAGCAATTCTGTTATTAGAAAAACTCACATTTAAGTTCTCATATGGAAAATAAGTTGAATTTAGATAAACTTTAACGTCTCGAATATGGCAGTGATCGAATTGAGACATGTCAGAACTTGCATTGTTTTTTCTTTTTGTCTGTAGACCAATAATAACATATCTTGGTTTTTCTATCTGCGATGAAGTTTTGATGGACCAGGTATGTTTTGTAGTTTTAGGCAAAGCTGGGTATTCGTACAGATCCCAATTTCTGTATATCATTTGAAGTGGGCGATCTTTTTCTAATAATTTTAACAAACCAATTTTTTCTTTGTCAGATACTTTAACATGAGGTACGCGCCATATTATTTTGTTGATCTGAACATCATCTACTACTTCGCCAGTATTAAGTTTTACTGCGTTCAAATTAGTGCTACTTCGTAACAATATCAGTTCATGTCTACTATTTATCACGACTTTATTAAAATCCTCAGCAAAACCGAGGATGTTACGAAGTGGTATAGAAGCAGAAAATCTTCCTCCATCGATATTTTTTACACCATCAATATTCCATCCCCAGGCATTAGACATTTTGGATTCACTTTCATTCATTGAAATGAGTGATTTCATGGTTGTTGTTATACCTGCATTTTTTATTTTATCAATTTCCACTCCATTTAGCTCATACCTTATATCTTGGAACAAATAGAGTAGAGCATTGTTCGTGAAATTGACACTAGTAGCTCTGTCTTTCGTATCTTTTTTGGTAACAATAACAGTTCCTTCCAAATATAGAGTGCTAGCTGATGGTAATATGTACAAGTCTTGTTGGTTGATAGGTATGCGAATTTCATCGTTCCTGTTAAAACTTGTTACATATGGCTTGTAAGAATGAAATTCGATACCTTCTATAGTATTATCATAAATTGGTGCGGATAAAACGTCTAAGATATTCATTTTAACAATCCGATGGCTCTAAGGAATGCTTTATTGTCTTTAGTTAATTTTGTTTTCTTTTTAGAGAGAGGTGTTATTTGATAGGTAGCTCGAGCAGAACTGATATTCTTTACTTGTTGAGGCACATTTTTATTGTAATCGATCATTTTTTCTTCTAAGATGCAGATATACTTGCACTTCTTCACCACGTAAATTGATTAATCGATTGTTTATATCTAGCAGCCTGATATGTATGCAGCTTATGTTGTTTTGGTTGATTGGAAAATATATAGCGTTTTTTGGAATTTCTATAATCCTATATCCAGGTGGCACATTAAGTGCAAATTCGTGAATAATATGACTTGGTTCACCGTTTATATATGAACCGCTTACAATATCACATTCAACCCTGACTACGGTCGTAGGTAGAATGTTGACTGGAGACGGTGACACATGCCATTTATTTGCCTTCAAGATTTGTTTGTTAAATCCTAATAGTCTTCTAAAAGAGTCTTCTTTGATAAAATTAATGTCTTTTGTACAAAATATTGTAGTTTTTAAAGTATTATTATTGCACCGTAGTTTGATCTCTGCATTTTTTATTTCTGATTTTAAGTAATCGCTGATATCTTGCAATTCATAAGTACCTTCCGGTATTTCAATAACTTCATTAGAGCCATAATAAAACTTATTATTACTTTTATCAATGTTAGGAATAGAATTAAATGTAGAAAAGTGCAATAAAGCACACTCATACTCTCCATCTAATTGCAACGTATTGGGATAGTATGTAGTTAACACTGATGAGTCTCCAGTAATCGCCAAAGTGAGGGACATCTTGCAAATGATTGAAATGAAAGAGAATCATATATTTTATATTATATTTTTATTCCAAAAAGTCCACAAATAGTTTAAACATAAATGACCACAATTAACTGCGTTGTATTTTTGATATCTTGTGTAGTTATAAAAAACACTGCAATTTTTTAAATATTGCATTAATTCCATCGGAGGTTTTAGATTTCTATAGCTATCAAAGTATTCACAGTGATTGTATACTTTAGTATAAGCTACCCAATGCGTTCCTTCATTCCTGGAATCGTCTAAGTTAACGATACCACATTCAATGTGTTTCGGTTTTCGAGGTAGTCGATCTTTCATGTAGACCCCGCGAAAATATGGGATGTCTCTTGAATACTTTTGGATGTCTACATCAGTTAGAGGGCGATTAGGTAGCTTATTTTTCAGTTTTTTGAAGTTGTTATAAATAATCCTTTTATATGGTTTAATGTATTAACCCTTGCCCAACACTAAAGCCTCCATAGCTCTATTATGTCGTTCTGTTTCTTGTAAATTTTGCTTGCTTGCTTTATAATCATTAACGGTTTTTGCAATTCCAGCTGCACCACCAGCTAAAGTCCCTAAAGCTGATAAACCAGCGAAAATTGGAATTAAAGGTAGAACTCCACCACTCTTTGGTAAGGGTATTACTCTGGGTACTCGAATTCGATGGTGAATGTTTGGAAATAACTTTTTTGCGGATAAGTAAGCTGCTTTTATTAAAGTTTTATTATCCTTGTGTTTAAGTTTCTTAATTTTTGATTTTATTTTTGAAACTAAGGTTTTAAATGTTTTAATGCCAGATCCAGACTTTAGTTTTGCTTTCATAACTTTGCTCACTAGCCAAGAGCTTAGTTTTTCGCCTTTTCCTGCATCTTTTGATTTAAGTCTTTGTTTAGCCATGTTAAGCAGTTGTAAATCGGCTTTGTGACGATTAGATAAGTCTGTATGGTTTGTATATGCATTATCGTGTTGCATGCAAGCTTCGTCTAACTTATTCACACCTCGATCACCTCGTGCTAAACGTTTGTAAAGTTTAGTTCCTGGTCCGCAATAATTATATCCCGTCAAATGAACTTCGAATGGTAGATTATTAATTATGTTGTTAACTAGTCCGCCTCCTTGCATTACTCAAATTATAATGATAGGATTTCAAATGAGAAATAGTTATATAATATCTTAGTTCACTATTTCAGCTTTCTCAATCCAGCTGTTTTCTGCACTGTTTAGACCTAACCATTTAACATACAATTTATTTCCTTTCTTTTTCAAAACCTTTTCTATTAAATAAACGTCAGGATAATTAGATCTTAGTAGTTCTTGTTCGTAGAAAGCTCCTAATATATTTTGTTTTCTTTGATCTTCTATGTGATACGTCACTGGTAAGGATTTATTCACCTTTTTTATAGTAAATAATTCTGTTGACCAATTAGGAGTGTAACCTTTCTCAAAATTATGTTTGTATTTGCTTATACGAACACAGTCACCAACTTTAAATTTAGGTCTCCACTGAACTAAAGTATGTTTGTTCATTTTGTTTATATTTTCTTTAATTACTTGTTCATTACATTTATTCACATCAGCCGGTTTAAATTGAATAGTGCGATGTTTTGTGTTGTTATATCTCTGCATTGTAGCTACCAATGGTTGACCTAACCACTTATAGTTTCCATTGAGACTAAAATATTTATACAATTTATTTTTTAAAGTTCTAATTAGTCTCTCTACCATTGATGCTTTTTTAGTAGAGAACGAGGAATAATGGTTAATGTTATGCTTTTTCATAAGCTTTTGAAACGTGATGTTATAAAATTCAGTCCCTTTATCAGTTTGTAAGTTTATAGGATTATTACGACTACTAAGCAGTATATGTTCGAAAGCACGAGTAACATCAAATTTATTTTTTGACTTTAACGGTTCAGCCCAGGCATATTTTGAGAAGCAGTCAATTACCACTAAGATGAATTTATAGTCTTTATTGTACTTTTTCAGGTTTTGCATATCCATCAAGTCTGCTTGCCATAAATCGTGGATTTCTTTCAGAATAACAGAACGCCGTGGAAAGTTTCTTCGTGCCGCTTTGTGGATTTCATTTACAATTTGCTGTTTTACCATTACGGAGTTTTTTGAAGTAATGTGTCTACCTCTGCTTTAGTATGAATCTTATCTTGCAAATGAGTTAAAACCTCAGGTATATTTGCTTTTAAAGTAGCTTGAACTGTACCCTTTGCATCTTTTATGATTTGAGAACGCAATTTACCAATCAAATTATTTACTTCTCTTAATGTGGCAGCATTCAATCGATCTACATAATCCTTGTTCACAGCATCATCTGCTTCTACTGGTGATCTAACTCCTCTCAGTCTTGATGTTTTTAAATCGAAATCTCCGTTTTCTGATTTTAGCAATGCATTCTCATTAAACTCAAATAACTCTGACAAACGCATTCTTTTATGGATGTAGTGACCAAATTTGTCTACATTCATGTTTCAGGTGTATTGTATCGAGAGGCTGATAGTAAAATAAACAAGTTTTAAAAAATTTATTTATTTATAACTTTACTTTCACGCAATTCTTCAATGATAGATATAATTTCATTATCTAATCCTGTGTTGCCAGCATCTCTAGATGCAATTAACAATTTCAACCTTTCTACTAATTCATTAGGATCGTCCCAGTATACTAAATCTACGTTTTTTCTCCACCTTTTTAGTAACGGTAGACCCTTTCCGTGAACTGCATTCTTCAGTTTAAAAAGATGTTTAATAACTTGCAAATATTTTTGTCCTTTATTACTTTTTATTGGTTTACTTGGTTCATAGTCTCGACGATGTGCATTTGTATCAAGTAACATTGACTTATAATTTTGCATATCACTATCTGTAACCAAGTTTAAGTTTACATCTTTCTTGAGCAGCAACTGTTTTAAACCAGGCGTATTACGATATTTACGTCCAGCTACAGTGATGAACTGATCGTTGACCGTTATGCAAGCAGAACCTAACATCAGTTTCCCACGTTCTGCTCTAACCCCAAATGGAATATCTACTAACGCTTCCGAAGATACTGACCAAGATGACGTATCACAATCTTGATTACTTTCAACTACTGATTCATAGGAAGAGTCGCTGTTGGCATCGGATTCATATTTATCGACCTCATCACAGTTATTATCATTACTTCCTGTACTATCAGTTCTTTCTTTCTGCAAAATTTTTCTTTGTTAATAAACGGAACATCAGCAAAATCATCATTAGCTTGCAGGAGAGGAGTTTGCTTATTAGCATTAGCAATTAAGTTGAGAGGCTCTGTTACAGGTTTGAAAACTGACTCCAGTGCTTGTTTATTATTAATCTCAGCATCTCTCATTTTACGTACTTTTACCTTTACAGCTTCTGCTGCGTCAACAATTTGTCGTTTTAATGATTTTTCCATATTGGTAAAGTTTGTCGTAATTGAATCAGCGTCGCAAGGCAAATAATAATTTCAGGCAGGTAACAGTCTTATATATATGTATTTGTGCCCTTAGTCAAAGACTACAAACGTATAAAACTTACTTCTATAACATCCTTTGTTTTTGGAACAATCTTTATTAATTACAACATAACTGAAAGGAATACTCCATATTTTTTAACACATTTCACGAAATTCAACCCATGTCATGTCAGTGTTGACGTGTTCTTCATAAAAATGTCTCATATTTCTTTCATCTTGTTTAAAAAGAACGATTAGGTTAGCGTTATCTCGTACTAACTGCTTAGGGATTTTGCTGTAAGTCTGATTTAGATAAAAACAATCGATGAACTTGTGTCTACCCATAGCAAAATAATCCCGCATGTTATTTTGATTTTCACAAGCAACATCATCAAATACAATTACAGAATTCGGTTTTGCGTCCTGAACACTCAGTACTTGCTCATTTTCACAATATTTCTGAAATGAAATGTCTGGTACTTGTTGTAACACTTTTTCCAAAAAAACGTACTTTGGTTGTTGCAAGGTTTTCGAATAAACATACACATTTTGAAATCTTAAACCATTCTCATGTATAAGAAGACCAATTAATAAATTAGTTTTTCCACAATTTGACGGTCCGCAAATGATGCATCGTATCGAGCTAGGTAATAATTCTCCATGGCGAAAACCAGTCTCCTGAGCATTCACACAAAGTTTTTTTACATGTAATGATTGCGGTTGTTTTACAAATTTCATGACGACTGCTTAGAAGGGTTATATTGATAATGATTTAAATAATGTATTACATAGACATTTATAAGTCATGGTCGCTAACCCGAACAACTAAACGATTTCTTGTTTGCTCACCATGGCTGTCCTTCAATAAAAGATAGTGAGTATTTTATAAATTAGATTTTGAAAGTGGAATAGGCGCTGAACCAGTGTTTTTAACATATCATTCACAAAAATGGGGTCTACCTTTTATAGCAGAACTTTTTACGTCATAATATTGTTTTGCATAACAACGGATAGCATAAACTTCATTTCGCAGAAAATCATTTCGCATACACTCAGTTGTCATACATTCAAAACTCATAATTTTGTTAGTCAGAATCATCTTTAGGCATAATGTTTATATCCATAATAATTAAAAAGCAGAACCATCATATCACAGAAAATTCACAGTCAGAATCGTCTTTTGGCATACATTTTATATCGATAGAACAAGAATACACCATGATATTACTACTAATATCAAAACGCTAACCTAAATGCTAATTACAAAAATATTGTCGGCTTGGATGCATGTAGCATGCAAACAGGCATACAACATGCAAGCAGGCATGCAACATGCAGCATGCATGTAGCATGCAAGCAGGCATGCAACATGCAGCATGCATGCAGCATGCAAGCAGGCATGCAACATGCAGCAGGCATGCAGCATGCAAGCAGGCATGCAACATGCAGCAAGCATTGTTTCTGTCACGGCTCCGGCGTTGCGGGGTTTGGGCGGCGCCACGCGAGCTTATCGTCACAGATGGTTTTAACGCTCACCACCGCAGCTTCGGCTTGCTGGCCGGCTTCGCCGGCCAGCCTCAGCCGCGGTGGCGGGCCTTCAAACCACCTGCTCCTCAGCTCGCGGGCCGCCCTACCCCTCCGCGCCTACGCGGGTTTAAATTACACTCTAGGGGTAGGGCAGACAAGACTGCGTAAAGTCGGTTTCGCAGCGATTCGTTTCTGTCACAAAATTTTGCAGCACAACGTATTGACTTTTTATGACACAAATTTAATTTAATATTGAAAATGCTACCAATATTAATTCAAATAATTGTTATGCTAAACAAAATTATGCATAATATTAATTATGGCAAAGGTAATTATGCGAAACAAAATTCTGCCAAGATACAAGTATGCCATTGTAAATTCGGACACGTACATATTCTGCCAAACAAAAGTTATGCTAAATAATTTTTATGCCTTAAAAATATTCGATTAAATAAGATTATGCCATGTGAGTTATGCCAAATAAAAATCGGAGTATCAAGATTCTGCCAAATAGAAGGAACCCACAAAAATGTTATTGTGCATTCTATCCCACGCGACAAGCGGAGCGTAGCGAAGCGATGTCGCATCAAGTGGGTTCTGCTTTTTAATTATTATGGATATAAACATTATGCCTAAAGATGATTCTGACTAACAAAATTATGAGTTTTGAATGTATGACAACTGAGTGTATGCGAAATGATTTTCTGCGAAATGAAGTTTATGCTATCCGTTGTTATGCAAAACAATATTATGACGTAAAAAGTTCTGCTATAAAAGGTAGACCCCAACTGAGTGTATGCGAAATGATTTTCTGCGAAATGAAGTTTATGCTATCCGTTGTTATGCAAAACAATATTATGACGTAAAAAGTTCTGCTATAAAAGGTAGACCCGTTTTTAGTCAATTCACTGTTTGTTATGTTAAGAAAAGCATTCTATCGATTACTTCGAATGCTGTAGGAATTGATTTTATCAGCCGTAAAATGTTGCTACCGGTGCTGGACGTAATCCTTCCTATCATATGCCACATCCTCAACTTTTCTACATCTAGCGGTGTCTTTCCATGCTCATGGAAAGATGCTCAAATTATTCCTTTGCCGAAAAAGTCCAACCCCACATTATTTTCCGAATACCGTCCAATATTTATTTATTTATTTATTTATTTAAACTTCATGTACAGTAGTGGTACATAGGCGGACTTAATGCAACAAGGCATTCTCTCCCAGTCAACCTTTGGGTTAAAAAAAGAGATCACTGTGGTAGGTTTGCACAATAAACAAATAACAAATAATGAAAACGGAAAAAAAAAATAATAAGTTATTTATATATAATATATAATAAAATACATAAATATGCTAAAATAATAAACTAATAAATACTATGAAAAATATCAAATCTTAAAGAGAACTTAATAACAATTCTGACGAAGAACAAACTAAGGTTGAGAGGACTTTAAGTAGTAGTTCCGAATTTTACGTTTGAAGGAAAATTTGCTCTCGGCTTTTTTGATGTCAAGGGGAAGTAAATTCCAGAGTTTTATGGTGGAAACAGCGTAAGAATTGGACATAAAGCCAGTACGGTGAGAAGGAATTTGAAGAAGCATGTTTTTGGATGCACGAAGGTTAAGATTATGAGAACTGCCCAACACTTTAAAATATTGTTTTAAATAATCAGGAGCACAAGGATCGTTCATTACCAATATCCGTCTTACCCTTCTTGTCCAAAGTCCTAGAACGATTAATCTATAACCAAATTAGTACTTTCCTGTCTAAAAATAATCTTCTCAATCCCTTCCAGTCCGGTTTCCGTCCTGGTCATAGTACCACCACAGCCCTTATCAATATTACGGATGATATAAGGTCTGCCATGGAAGGCGGCAATCTCACGGTTTTGGCATTGCTCGATTTCAGTAATGCATTCAATACTGTTGACGTTAATTTTGACGTTTTGCTTGGCATTCTCTGCTCTCTTAATATATCTCCATCGGTGATTGACTGGTTTCGTAGTTACCTGTTTGGTCGTCGGCAACGTATTTGCATCGGAGAGACCTTGACCTTCCTGGTGTTGTACTTCTGCCGGGGTGCCTCAGGGTGGCGTTTTATCCCCTTTACTTTTCGCAGTTTTTATTAACTCAATCTCCAATAATCTAATTTCATCCTACCACCTTTATGCTGACGATCTCCAAATTTACTCGCGAGCTCCTCTTGCTGATTTGTCCGAGGCTATTATCACCATCAACCATGATCTGGCCCGCATATGCGAGTGGAGTAAACGATATGGACTTTTGGTCAACCCCATAAAGACGCAGGTTGTTATGGTGGGCAGTTCTAGGTTAGTTTCAAGGATTGACTGGACGTCTCTTCCCCAGGTTTTATTCGATAACACAGTTATACCCTTCTCCGAGAAAGTTAAAAACTTGGGGTTAGTCATTGATAAGAACTTCACTTGGTCTGCCCAGCTACAGGAAGTTAGCCGTAAACTTTTTGCGTCTGCAGGTTCTTTAAGGAGACTGCGTAATTTTCTTCCGACTACCACCAAGATTGCACTTGCACAATCACTTCTTCTCTCCATCCTTGATTATGCTGCTGCTAGCTATCTTGACCTTACACAAGAACAACTCGATAAACTTGAGCGGCTTCAAAACTTTTGCATAAGGTTCATATTCGGTTTGCGAAAATATGACCATGTTTCTGAATTTCGTGTGAAGCTCAAGTGGTTGCCAATTCGCCTTCGCCGGAATGCTCATATTCTTTCTCTTTTATATAATATACTCTTTTCTCCTTTTACCCCTCTTTACCTCAAGAATCGTTTTCAGTTTCTTTGCGACTCCCATTCAAAATCTCTTAGGTCATCAGATAACTTACGACTCAAGATGCCGGGTGCATTCCACAACTTTCTTAGATATAATGATATAATATAATATAATATTCCACAACTATCACACAACGCCGTCTAGTCCCAAGCTAAGCAGAGCTTGTGTTATGGGTACTAGACAACTGATAAATATACTTATATATTTCTAAATACATACATATTATAGATAAATTACACCCAGACACAGAACAAATGATCATGCTCATCACATAAACATTTGTCCTGGGTGGGAATCGAACCCACGGCCTGCGGCATAGCAGTCAGGGCCACTAACCACTAGACCAACGGGCCAGTCAGATAAATCCTTTACTGTCCAGGCTACCCGTCTGTGGAATGCATTACCGGATGCTACAAAACGCGCTCAATCGTTGCCTGCCTTCAAGAGACTTGTTAAGGATCACTACTTGTCGCTGTGATTATTCGAAAGTCGTCCTTTCTTATGATTGCTCATATATTTGGTATGTATGTATTTATGTATGTATTATATTGCATATGTATGTATCTGTGTATCTATCAATTATAATAATTATAAATGTAATTAATTTTAAAATAATACTTATTGTTGAACTTATGACAGCCCCATATCATGTTCTGACAATTACTGTCTATTCTAGGTTGCCTGGAAGAGATCGCGGAATGCGATAAGGCCGCCCATTGTACGTGTTTTAGATATAAGTTTTTCTTTGTTATGTTTTGTATGTACAATAAAGTATATAATAAATAAATAAATAAATAAAAATTTGCACATAGCTCACATTAACGCACAGAGTGTTCCTGGCCACTATTCCGATCTTCTGGCATCCTTTAGCAGTGTTCATCTTGATGCACTTTTGATATCAGAAACCTTTCTCAAGCCCTCTCTCCTTTCTACGCACTATGCACTCCCTGGCTATGTTCTGGTCAGAAATGACAGGACTGGTAAGGGTGGTGATGGTGTAGCTATCTACATACGAGCTGATATACCAGACAAAATTGTTAGTGTGTCTCCATCGCAGTATTCTGGGTCGGCTGAATTTTTATTTTTAGAAATTACAGTAAATCACTCGAAAATTTTACTTGCTGTATTTTACTCTCCTAATCTTCACATTAACTATTTTGACTCCTTAGAATCATCTCTTAATAATCTTTGCCCAGCCTACGAACGTGTCATTTTAATGGGTGATTTTAATACTTGTTTGCTTAAAGATGATTCTCGTTCACTCAAACTCCAATCTCTCTTATCCTCCTTTAACCTTGAAATTTTACCTCTTTCTGCAACACATCATTCTCCCAACTGCACACCCTCTCTTCTAGAGTAAATGATTGTTTCGTCGCCTCACAATGTTGCTGAGTTTGGGCAGCTTACTGCAACCTTTTCCTACCATGACTTCATCTATTTATCCTATCGTATCCGACCTCCCAAACGTAAGCCTCGCTTTTGTTACCTGCGTAATTATAATGGAATCGATTTGGAGGCGTTGACGCTTGATACAGGAGAGATCGATTGGTCCTCCGTCAGTGAAAGTACCATGTCGACGAAAAGGTAAGCTGCTTCAACTCTATAATGCTAAGTTTATATAAAAAACATGCGCCACGTCGGCGAGTCAAAATCAAGCATGATCCTGCTCCGTGGATGACTGCTGAAATTAAAAGTGCTATTGTCTGTAAGGAGAAAGCGAAGAATAGGTTCAGACGTAGACCTACGGAGCAGAATCTTGCTCACTTTAAAACTCTCCGTAACCACTGCAATCGTCTGTGTCGAGATGCAAAGAGACGCTATTTCCACGATTCTCTTGTTGATCGTAAGTCTTCTGATGTTTGGAAATTCCTAAAGACAGTTGGTATTGGCAAATCACATTCTGATACCTGTAAAGATGTTGACTTGGGCGCTCTTAATAATCATTTTTCTCTCCCTCCTATCTCCTTGAATTCAAGTGTTAAAGCTTCCACTCTACATGAACTTTCCAAAATGTCATTGCCGAACTGTCCAACTTTTAATCTTATTCCTGTTACTGAAGATGATGTCAAAAAATCTCTCCTTGCTATCTCCTCTTCTGCTGTTGGCCATGACAATCTGTGTTCGAGAATGATAATTCCTATTCTCCCACAACTGCTACCCATTCTCACTCATGTTATTAATTATTCCCTCTACTCTGCCACATTTCCTTCAGCCTGGAAGCAGGCTCATATAATACCACTTCCCAAGATAAATAATCAAACTTCCTTATCACACTTCAGACCCATCTCCATTTTGCCTTTCCTTTCTAAGGTGCTCGAACACATTGTCCATGGTCAAATCACAAGATATTTATCTTCACATTCTATAATTTCCCCTTATCAATCTGGCTTCCGCTCTGGTCATAGTACTGTTACTGCACTTCTGAAGGTCACTGATGATATTCGCTTGGCTATGGATAACAAATCTCTCACTGTACTAGTACTACTTGACTTCAGTTGTGCGTTCAACTCAGTAGACTTTGACATACTGCTTGAAGTTCTTGAGTCTATTAACTTCTCTTCCTCTGCGTTAGCCTGGTTCAACTCTTATCTTCGGGGTTGCTCTCGGTGTGTCCGCCTTGATGAAATTTTCTCTGATTGGTGTGATCTCACTGCTGGTGTTCCTCAGGGTGGCGTTCTCTCTCCTCTTCTTTTCTCTATATTTATAAATACTGTTTCTAAGGTTATCACTTCCAACTTCCATCTTTACGCAGACGATTTGCAGCTGTATCGTCACTTCACATTGGCAGAAGCAGACTCAGCGATTAATGCCATGAATCATGACCTTGAGAGTATTGATCAGTGGGCTAAGTCTTACGGCTTAAAGGTTAATCCTTCAAAGTCCCAGGCTATGATCATAGGTAGTCGATACTACCGCAATGAGCTTAACATTTCTGCCTTGACGCCACTAACCTTTAACGGCTCGTCTATTGCATATACTGACACAGCTAAGAATCTCGGTGTCTTAATTGACGGTAACCTCTCTTGGCGTACGCAGGTAAACGAGGTTAGTCGTAAGGTACATTTTTCCTTTAACAGTCTTAAATCCCTTCAAAAGTTTCTCCCATTTAAAACCAAAATTTATTTAGCTCAAACTCTTATTCAGCCGAACATCGATTATGCTGATGCCTGCTACCTGGATGCCACTGAGGAGCTATTAAATAAGCTTGAGCGCTTGCAAAACTTGTGCATTCATTTTGTTTTTGGCCTAAGAAAATACGACCATGTCTCCCAATTCCGCATGGATCTCAAGTGGCTCCCTATCCGTCTTCGTAGGAACACTCGGGTATTATGTCTCCTGTACAACATCCTATTCAATCCAAGCAGGATTGAATTATCCTGGCTACTTGCGTGATCGTTTTTCGTTCACTCGCCGTGCCGATGCCCCATGCAGATCCCACCTTAAATACCATCTCAATTTCCCACCCCATAAAACCCATTTTTATTCCAACTCCTTCTCTTTTCATGCAGTACGACTATGGAACTCACTTCCAGCTAAAATCCGAGACGCTAAAAATATATCTGTCTTCAAAAAGCTAGTCAAGGAACACTACCTCTCTATCATCTCGTAAAGATATTTATTATAGATATTATCATAAATTTATGTATTTTTATAATTTATGTATTGTATCTATTCTTGTGTACATTTATTTACTGTTATTGTTATATATGTATGTATTATGAGATTTAATTTAAATAATATAGTCTATTTAATTATATATTTTGTTTGTTTGTTTTTTTTTTTTAATTTATACACACTGTGTCCTTTGTACTCTTTTATCCTTATTTGTTCTTTTCGATTTTAAGTGTTTGTGTGTACATAAATAAATAAATAAGATAGAGCAAGAAGAGGAAGATACCTCCGTAGAAGACGTTATAAAGTCAAGACTCTATCAGATATAAAATAGTGTAAATGAACAAAAACAACAAGCGGAGATTTATTGCCGACTAGGTAGCAGTGATAGAGAATCCATACAAAAGGCACAGATATGTGCATCAAAGCTGGAAAACATGATCAAACGATTCACGAGTGAGCTCAATGAATATTTCAGAATATCGAATAACCCGTCACCCGATGAGATCTCAAATATAAGTAATATCCAGTTAGATGGTGAAGAGGTCCTGACGGAATTAAGGTGTCTGCTAACGAACAGATCAAACGAAATCCAACCATACAGTCATAATGAAGGTGATCAAATCCGTAACTTTTCTGCTAAATTGACAACACTTTTTTTTTTTTTTTTTTTTTTTTATGGTGGGAAAAAATCATGCATTGACATCCCCCGCTCTTGGGCGGAGCGGGATAGTGTCAGACTCTTACTGACTAAAAGACCCACCCCGTTCCTTCTAGCCTTCATACCGGGGCTCGAGCTCCCTTTCGGATAACCCTGGCCCCAGTAGGCTTCGACCCGGCTGGGTCCCTGCTGTTGCTGACAACTCCTTGAGGCGCGCGGGAACAGTGCGTGCCGTCGACGACTTGGGCTTGGTCCGGACAGTTACCGGACGGCCGGACAGTGAGCTACCCATTGCTCACTGTTCGCAAGCCCGCGCCTACGGTGGCCGGAAATCGGGATCAGAATCCCGGCGGCGGCGGCGGCGGCGATAACGCCGTTGCCTGATGCGTTCGGCCTCCTCCTTTGCGAGCATTACTGCTTCGCAGAAGTCGGCGACCGCCTGCCACTCCTCCTCGCTCCGGACCATGGCCTCAACCAAGGCCCGGCGCGAGAGGTCTCCGCCGCCGATCACCCCCACGAGGGCACGGCGATGCTCCGCCCAAGCGGGGCACACCTCGACTGTGTGCTCCACCGTGTCCTCCGGGCGTACCGCGCAGTGGCGACACCCGAGTGTCACTTCCGCATGAATCCGGTGCAGGAAACTCCCGAACGAACCATGTCCGGTGAGGACCTGCGTCATGCGGAAGGTATGGACGCCGTGAGGTCTTTCCAGCCACGCCTCAAAGAGGGGTAAGTCCCGTCCCGCCATGATTGTGGCGTGCTCAGCACTGGGTTGCGATAGTCGTTGACGCCATTTCACCATGAGATCCCGCCGGAGCTCTGTCCGCCATGCCGTGACCTGTCGCGGCAGCGGACTTTCACCCCGGCGTTGCATCTCCACGCGCATGTCGTGCATGTGTGCATGTTGCCTCCAGATCCCATGGTGGTAGGCCAGCCAGAAGGCTCGCCGCTTCGCGGGAGACCGTGCAGTATTCCCGCACCATCCTTATTGCCATGACCCTCTGGCAGGCCTTCAGCATGGCCGCCGGTTGCTTTTTCAGCGACGGCGCTCACACCGGCGCCCCGTAGAGGGCCATGGACCAAACGATCCCCGCGTAGAGCCTCCTGCCGGAGGCTCTACGTCATCTGGACCGCCAAGGTTGGGCAGGAGCCGCTTGAGCGCAGCCCCAGCCCGGTTGAGTTTGGGAAATTGCCAACACTTAGTTTACCAGAATTCAGTGGAGATATACTAACTTTGTGTGAATATTGGGATATTTATAAGTCTAATATCAATGTTAGACCATTGCCAGAGGTAGATAAGCAACTTTATCTTAAATCAACATTGAAAGGTGAACCACGTAGGATTATAGATGGCCTAGAAACCACAAACAAGAATTATACTATAGCTATTCAAATATTAAAAAATAGGTACGGAAAGCAATCACATATTATAGATGCACATTACAGCGCACTAAACAAAGTCAAGATTGCAAGTTCATCTGTTGGAGAATGTCGTAGCACTTCGAACGAGGTGGAACGTCATCTCAGAGTCTTACAGTCACTTGGAGAAGACACTAACCATAATCATTTGAGACATCTTATAATGGAGAAGTTTCCAGGAGATATTATCTATGAGGTAAAGATGAAGATGAAAGAGAATACCGTGGAAGATTTAAGGACATACCTGGAAGAGATAGTATCTGCAAGCGAAGAAGCGAATAAAGCACCGCAGGGAAACAACTCAACTGTAACAGAAAACCAAACAGTAGAAATGCTGCATACAAAACACGAAGAGAAAAAATCGTGGAAGTCAAATAAACCCGCAGGAAATTTTGACAGCAACTTCAAAAAGACAATAAACTCCAACAAGAAGAATATACAAAAAAGAGACAAGAAAGAGGAGTCTAATAAAAGGAGTTGGTTCCAAGAACCGCATTGCTCTAAGACTGAAAGACATGATCAATCAAGAAAGCGTCAGTATGACCAAATAAAGGATAGAGACCGGGAGAAAAGGAGGAAAATAAAGGACCATGTAATAAATAAGAAAAGGAAACGAGCCTGTTTATTTTGTGACCAAGGTCACTATTCTGACCAGTGTCAAGAATATAAGTACATAGTAGAAAGAAAAACACGCCTGAAAAACCGTTGTTTCAACTGCTTTTCAGAAGAACACAAGATCAAATCATGCCCAAATAAAAGAAAGTGTTACTATTGCAAAGAGGTGGGAAAACACCATCAAGCTTTATGTCCAGAAAAATTTAAGGTAAAAAAGGAATTGGCCATAACCACAACAGATAACGGTGGCTACACAGTATTGCAAACCGCTGTAGTAACAGTGAAAAATGAAAACAAGCCTGACCAATCCATCAAATGCGTATTATTAGACTATGACTATTAAAGTTATCATACTATGGCTTTGATAGTGACGCGGTAGAGTGGTTTAGAAGTTATCTTACTGACAGATCGCAGTATGTTGAAATTTGCAGGGAAGACGGATCTACCCTATCATCCTTCACTCTTGCCGTGACTCGGGGGGTCCCTCAGGGATCAATCTTGGGACCGTTGCTGTATATACTGTATAGTGCTGATATCATCGAATCCATAAAAAATTGCAAATATCACATGTATGCCGATGATATTCAGTTATACATATCTTTTAAGGCTGATGACACATCTCTAGCAGTGCAGAGGATGAACCAAGACTTAGACAGAATAGTACAATGGTCGGAGAAGAATTGTCTAGTTTTGAACCCTCTCAAGTCAAAATTTATTGTGTTAGGCACAAAAAAAACAAGTATGCGCTATCAAATCTTTCAATCCTGAGATTGTTATAAAGGGGGAAAAGATAGCTCGGGTCGAGCAGGCATGTAATTTGGGGTTGCTTATGGATCCAGGCCTACACTTTGAAACTCACATAACCAAAGTTCTGGGAATTTGCTTCTATAGACTTAAAGTATTGTATGGGATTCGTAAATACTTGAGCTTGCCAGTACGGAAACAACTTGTTGACAGCCTTATACTGTCTAAACTGAATTACTGTGATATTGTTTATGGACCATGCCTACTAAATAAAACAGAGAGAGTGATTCAACGTATACAAAATGCCTGTGTTAGATTTTGTATTACAGTGCCTCGTAGAAGTCACATAACTCCATTCATGAACCAGATAGGGTTGCTTAGGATGGCTGCCAGGAGGAAGGTTCACTTGGCCTGTTTACTCTTTGGGATCATAAAGACCAATAAACCTCACTATTTATTTGCAAAGTTGACTTGGAAGCAAAACTACTTACAAAACAAACTCCGTTCCATGGTTTGCCCGCTGACCGTGCCAATGCACAGAACTGCTGCTTTCAGGGGCTCCTTCAGGTTCGCTTCTACGCATTGCTGGAACGACCTCCCGCCACCTTTGAGGTGCCTGAAAACATTGCAGTGTTTCAAGTTTAAATATAAGTAGTTACTTATGTCTCAACAACTATCATCTTAAGTTGTTTGTTACACTGTTCTGTTTGTACCTTAGGGGTTTTGGCCATCAAGTACTGGCGGGGATCTCCAGCGGTGCGAGCTGCCTTAACCATCGAGTCTCAAGCCCCTACTATTTGTTTTGCTAGCTGGTCCGGAATATTAATTGCCTCTTTGACTCTATTGGTCACTTGCCAACTATTTTTTTCAAATATCTGTAATAGGCAAAAATATTTTATTAATGTGTAGGAACATTCTTCTGTCCATTTTATATTTATTCCAATTTATTTATTCTTATTGACTTTAACTACATACTTCTAGTTTGGTTTTTTATCACCCTTACCTTTGTTGATATTCCTCTTTATTATACCTCCTGCTGGTTTGCCAATTTCATCTGACCGTGTCTGTCATCTATGCGCACTCAAACATCTCCTTAGTATCTTTACAACTCACTTAAGCTCAACATTTCAACGACTTAATTCACCCATTAACATTTAACACATATAGGCAAACAAATCGATTGCGTAAGTTGCGTAGGTCAGGAATTTTATTTTTTGCATAATAATTACGTAACTTTGCCGTAGTTATCCATCGATCAGCCATCTTTTTTTTTGTTACCACAGATTCAAAATGTGGCTAAGTGACTGCGCACTGACAGTTCGACCGGTTATTGATCGATTAAAATAATCGACTAGTTCATATTAGTTAGCCAACTTGTGTTTTTTCCTTAGCTTTATTTTATATTTAATGTTTAATTAAGTTAAGTTTGTTGTTATTTTATGTTTTAATTTGTTTATTTTATTAATCGATTGCAAGTAAAATAAATCTTTGTTAACCGATCGGCGTCTCATCGTCGACGACGGCTGGTGCTGAAAATCAGCGCTGTGGCTCTGTTTATCATGAGCCCCAGCATTTTGCTGAGCGCTGGCCGTTTTGCGCGGATGTGACGCATATCTTATGTGTTTAGTTTAGGTCGATATTGTTATTTATTTTTTATGGTATGCGTCATGTTTGACGTGAATAAACACTTTTTCTTTCTTTCTTTCTTTCTAGACTCAGGATCTCAAAGATCATACGTTACGAAGAAAATTTCCAAAGAATTTAATCTAACAGCTAGAAAAGAAAATAAGTTATCTATCTTCACTTTTGCTAGCGAAACACCTCAAGACTATAGTAGCCCACGAGAAAACTGGAAATGATGACAAGAACGAATAAATTAATAACACTCTACGCTAAGGAAGTACCGACGATTACAAGAGGTTATAGCATTACCTGACATTAGTGTTGAAAGCAAAAAGATTACAATCCTAGCTGACGATGGTTCTCTTGAAGAAAGAGTAGATATTATTATTGGAAATGACTACTATTTCAGTTTGATCTCTACAGGAAAAATACATATATGAAGAGACCACCTGTTGAATTCTGAATTTGGATGGATACTTAGTGGTAAAGTGAATACCGAAGAAAAGGAAAATTCTTTATCAGTCATTAATATTGCCAAAATCATGATCCTAACTGTATTTATTTTACAGAACCGGATTTACCTCTCAAAAACATGGATATATCTTTCTTATGGACTCTAGAAAGTATAGGGATAAAAGATAACCCGAAAACAACTAGAGAGGAAGAAGCCATTAAACATCTTAATGATACTATAGAATACAAAGATGGGAGATATTGGGTTAAATGGCCATGGATTCATTTCCCGCCAGAAATGCCTACTAATTTTGGACTAGCCTATGGAAAATTAAAAGGCCTACTACAACGAATGAACAAAGACTCAATGGCATTTCCTTTTTGATTAGTGGACCGGATTTTGCTACTGTCTTGGTGAGATTAAGCACGCGATTCTTAACCTCACGTTTTATTTTATCCGTTTTTGGTGTTGTGTCTCATTGTTCTGTGTTGTCTGGTGTGGTAATCTAGTCATAAGGTTAGTATAAGTAAATTTAAGCTTTTTTGGCACTCATTTCCTTGAGAAATGAGTGCCGAAGAACCCCCTGATGGGGGTGGAGGATTTCCTCCAGAGATGGACGTCGTGGAGTCGTCTCAAGACTCTGCTGGTCGTTGCAAAACATCCGAACCGAGAAAGCGCCCCGGAGGCCCTGAGATCTGTATCGACGCCAAAAGAAATAAGCCGCCGTCTGACTCCATTCAGTCGGTATACACGAAGCCGGGTTTTGAAAGCGACTCCAAGATGCTCTATAGCGAGAGTGATAGGGCTCCCTTCAAAGTGTTTGTCTCCAGGATAGAGACGGACCCTAAACAAGGCCTAACCTTAAACTCTTTGAAGTTTGCTCAATTTATTTATAAGAAAGAGTTTAAAGGGGTAGTTCAAGGCAGCGTGAAATCCATGGGACGTAACAGGATGTCCATTGATTTTAAAACATATGAGGATGCAAATAATTTTGTCAATAACCCAATTCTATCTGACAATAATCTCATTGCTTCCATTCCTCGTTTTCAAGTGACCCGCATGGGGGTTGTCAAAGATATCCCCACCGACTGGACTCTTGAGGAATTGGTTCTTGGCATTGAAACTCCCCACAACTGTGGAGGAGTTATCAGGGCCAGAAGGCTTCATTTTAAAAACAGAAAGGAGGACTCTGTCACTTGGTCTCCTTCTTCAACCGTAGTACTGACCTTTTCTGGGCAGATTCTTCCAGAAGAAGTATTCTGCTACAATGCTTCTCTTCCTGTGTCCGTATACCATCTTCCCACAATCCAATGTAGGAACTGTTTACGATTTGGCCACATTAGCTCCCAGTGTAGGTCCAAGCCTCGCTGTTACCGCTGCACTCTATCACATCCTGGAGATTCATGCAATGTCCCAGATACACAGGTTTCTTGCCTCTTATGTGATGGCGGAAACCACAAAGCTACTGACGATAGATGCCCTGAACATTCACGACAAAAGTCTATTAAAATGGTTATGTCCCAAGAAAATCTAGGATACCGTGAGGCAGCAGTAAGGTTTCCCCGTCCCAAAACATTATACTCCAAAGTAACAGCACGTCCCTCCCTATTCAATCCATCCCAAACTCCCTCTGAACCTCTCTTATCAGCTCCTTTTTTTACTCCTTCTTCTTCTCCATATTCAACTACTTGTAAATTGTCGTACAATAAGACAGTTTTTTTATTGTTCCCCCAAACCTAGGCCAGAGCTGGGCAAGTCATATGACTCCCAAGCCCATCGGTCAATGGTTGAGTCTCCTAAATCTACTCAGCCTAATGGCTGCGCTCTGAACTCGTCTTACACTGAGACAACTCCTCTTCCAACTCGTCTTACACTGAGACAACTCCTCTTCCCACTCCTAATGACAACCTAATAGAACTTTTGGCTTGTTCGCTCATTAACATGTTATCAAAATTCAGTGACGCAATACCGGACAATGTCGTAATATTAGTTGAACAGCTCCTTGAATCTTGGACTCGCCAAAATAGAAAAAATCCTTCAGTGGAACTGTTGGTCTATTCGTAAGAAAAAACATATCTTATAAACCGTCATAAACCCGTCGTCTTTGCTGTGTCGGAGACCTGGCTCAGGCCTGGATCTCCTTTCAGGGTTCCCGGTTTTGCATGTCTTCGGGATGACAGAGATGATGGTTGGGCTGGTTGCGCCTTATTGGTTAGCAGATCTATCACTTTTTCCGAAATTCCGCTGCCTGTTCATGATCCTGGGCTTCATGTAGTGGCCGTTAGAGCCATGAACATATCATATATATTTGCCTACATTCCTCATCCCAATCCTAGCCTTCTGTCTGAATTCAACTCGATCCGTTCTTCCGTCCCTTCTCCCCTGATTGTGATGGGTGATTTTAATTGCCGTAACACCCTCTGGGGCTCCCATTGTAATGACCTGTCTTCTAGCTTTCTGTTAGATCTTTTAGACGACTGCAATCTATGTGTCCTTAATAATGGATCTGCTACCCGTAGAGTATGCCCTACCCAAAATATTAGTGTTCCTGACCTTACTCTCTCTCTTCCCCTTCTTTAGTGTCCTCACTCTCTTGGTCTGTGCTCCCTAACTCTTATGGGAGTGACCATTTTCCCATCCTAATATCTTTTCCAAGTTCCCATCCACGTCCTTCTCCTATTCAACCCCTCCAAAGATATCGCTTACCCCAAGCTGACTGGTCCAAGTTCTCGTCCCAATTAGAATCAGAACTTCAAAACTTTCCCCAAGTTAACCCATCCAACTCCCTTGCCCTCTACAATGATTTTGTCGATTGTTTGTTGAGAGCGGCTGATTCCTCAATCCCCGTGAAGAACTTTGCCCGAGACCTGATTCCTTCTCCACCTTGTTGGGATGCTGAGTACACTGAGAGCATTCGTAAACGAAAAGAAGCAGAAAACGCTTTCTCCTCTAGTCTATTCTTGTCTGACTATTTAAATTTTGTGCTACTTTGACCTGAACGCGGTGTTGCTGGATAAACTAGACAGGCTCCTCAACAACTGCACCCGGTTCATATTTAACCTTAGAAAATATGACCATATTTCGACTTACAGATCTGAGCTTAAATGGATGCCAATTCGCCAGAGAAGAAATGTGCGCGCACTGACTACACTTTTCTCTCTGCTCAACTCTCCCACTCCCCCATCCTATCTCATAACTCACTTTCAATTTCTTTTTTCTTCACACGCAAGGAATCTGCGTTCTTCAAACAATCTCCTTCTGCTCTGTCCTTCTCATACTTCTGATTTTGTTCATTCTTCCTTCTAAATACAGTCCATCCTTCTGTGGAATGCGCTTCCTCTCGATATCAGGACGGCCGAAAGTCGGTATGCATTTAAGCGGAGGTTGCGGAATCACTTTCTACACCAATAGCAGAATCGTCTCAAAACTTCTGTCCTTACTTTATATAAATATATATATGTAGTATATATATTATAATATATATATATGTATGTGTATTTTATCTATAATTATGTATACTTTTTACTCTTGTTTTAATACCAAAATTTTGTTTTTGTGCGCCTACCATATTGTCTCTTCACCACCCTAGGTTGACTGGTAGAGAATGCCTAAGGCATTAAGTCCACCTATGTACTTTGTATTGCATGAACAATAAATAAATAAATTTTAAAAAGACTTCTGCTATTACCTGTCGACTATTAGCAAAAAAAAAGATGTGGCTGGCTTAAGTTTTGCGAATCACTCTCTCCACGTACTCCTGTTTCACTAGTATGGAAGAAAATAAAAATCTACCGCCAATCGTGTGATAGCCAGTCTCTTAATATTTCTGCCAATGACCCTTCTTCCTGGCTGGAAGATTTTATAACAAAATTAGCCCCCCCCCCCTTTGTTCCTAGTTTTGAATGCCTTCCCACTATAGATCCTCCTTCTCCTACTTTTTCAGAGAGATTTGATTACCAATTTTCCCTATCAGAACTGACATGTGCCTTAGACCATCTCAAGGACTCTGCTCCGGGTGCTGATGGCATCCCCTACTCCTTCATTTCCAAATCCTCTTCTAATTGTAAACTTCTCTTTCTCAACCTAATTAACTCTTTTTTCGTAACTGGTCAAGTCCCAGATTCCTGGAAATCACAAACCGTTATCCCAATCCTAAAACCTAATAAAGACCTAACAGATCCTTACTCATATTGACCTATTGCGCTCTCTTCTGGCCTAGCTAAAATTATGGAGAATCTCATCAAGAATCGACTTGAATGGATTTTGGAATCTAAAGAAAGAAAGAAGAAAGAAAACATGTTTATTTGGCACACAATGACAAAACAAGTATAGGAACATTAATAAAATATAAAACTTAAAACAAAATAAAAAATAAAATAAAATAAAAGCAAACAGCAACATTCTGTCTCACGGTAGTGCCAAATAGGTTCAGTTCAGCATACTATCAGACAACCGTAGCAGTTGCCTGACGCTGGTTTTCAACTGAACCTTTGAGGGTGAGTGACGGATGAAAATCGTCTTTTGAAATATATAAAAGTAAATGTATGTATATTTATATGTATATATATATATATATATATATATATATATATATATATATATATATATATGTTATCTATATGTGTTATCTTTAGAGAAAGATTGACTAAGAAAGTTATTTAATGTACCTACGGGGTTTGTTATCAGGTTATTTAAATAAAACGACCAAAACGGGTACCACACCCTTTACACACAGCACATACATATTACACAATAACAGTAGGAATAAATAAATTATATACTAGCACTTACTGAGACGTTTCTTGCTCCGAAAACAAAAACGTAAAGAGGAACATGACAGCGCGCCGTTCCTTTTTATAAACTCTTGTAATTGTCAAAAGCACCGCGCTGGCAAGTCGCAGTCCGTTCGAGTTGTCAGTGCAAAAATACATTTAATGTTGCTAATACAGAAAATAATCATAGTGTATGAACATTATCATAAGAATCGCTAACATAGGTAACCCTTTTAAATGGTTCAAAGGATCATTTTGGTTTTTTATAGAAAGGGTTTTCGATAGGGTTTTTTTAAGCAGTTAATCTAATGTAGTAGTATAGTGTATGAACATTATCATAAGAATCGCCAACAGTCGGCCATCCATTATATAACAAGTACGACCTCGTATGTGAGAAATCAAATAAATAAATAAGAAATTGGTTTTACACACAAAATAATGAGCGAAGAAAGAATATAATATTACATTTAACATATTATCTACAGGTACTTAGACATAGATATCTATTACAGAAGTGAATAAAGATTTAGATTATTCATACAATGTTCGCTGTACCTAGGAACGACACTAAACTTATATTAATTGTACACGTCATGTAGAAGAAACAAAACTGAACAATTGCCAATTTATCAATTATTATCTATACAAAACTTTAAAAAGAAATATATTGTAATGGCACCTTTTTTTTTTTTATTGGGAAAAAATCATGCATTGACATCCCCGCTCTTGGGCGGAGCGGGAGATAGTGTCAGACTCTTACTGACTAAAAGACCCACCCCGTTCCTTCTAGCCTTCATACCGGGGCTCGAGCGCCCTTTCGGATAACCCTGGCCCCAGTAGGCTTCGACCCGGCTGGGTCCCTGCTGTTGCTGACAACTCCTTGAGGCGCGCGGGAACAGTGCGCGCCGTCGACGACTTGGGCTTGGTCCGGACAGTTACCGGACGGCCGGACAGTGAGCTAACCATTGCTCACTGTCCGCAAGCCCGCGTCTACGTTGGCCGGAAATCGGGATCAGAATCCCGGCGACGGCGGCGGCGATAACGCCGTTGCCTGATGCGTTCGGCCTCCTCCTTTGCGAGCATTAAACCACTCCTCCTCGCTCCGGACCATGGCCTCAACCAAGGCCCGGCGAGAGAGGTCTCCGCCGCCGATCGCCACGAGGGCACGGCGATGCTCCGCCCAAGCAGGGCACACCTCGACTGTGTGCTCCACCGTTGTAATGGCACCTGGAGAAGAAACATTATCATATTAAAACGAATGTAGAAATTAAAACCTTAGATCAGTCGTGCATCACTGGTTATATCTGGGAACAATACTTTATTAATTGTACACAAAGTGTTACACGTAGCAACAAAACTAAAGAATTGTCATTCTGTCTATTACGATTTTTCCATCAACATGTCTCTTACAAATATGAGCAATGGCACCTGAGAAAGAAATAACGTTTATAGCTAAACATTGGTATTAAAATGAATGTAGCAAATAAAACAGCAATCGTACATTGATACAAAACAAAACTTACAACATGCAATTGTTACACAAAAAACAAAACTAAACAATTGTCAATCTGTCAATTATGATTTGTTTAACATGTTTCACAAAATATAAACAATGGCACCTGAAAGTGCAGATGTATCAGTGACAGCTCATTCTTTCAAATCGTTATCTTATTTATTATACAATCTTTTAAAAACAGGTCCCTAAAATGTCCTGCCTCTAATGAAAAACATACAGGCCCCTCAAATGTCCTGCCTCTAATGAAAAACATACAGGCTCCTCAAATGTCCTGCCTTTAATGAAAAACATACAGGCTCCTCTAATGTCCTGCCTCTAATGAAAAACATACAGGCCCCTCAAATGTCCTGTCTCTAATTAAAAACATACAGGCCCCTCAATTGTCCTGTGTCTAATTAAAAACATACAGGCCCCTCAATTGTCCTGTCTCTAATAAAAAAACAAACAGGCCCCTCAAATGTCCTGTCTGTAATGAAAAGTAAACATTAGTAACACAAAGGCCCTTAAAATGTCCTGTCTCTAAATAAAAAAACAAACAGGCTCCTCAAATGTCCTGCCTGCAATGAAAAATAAACATTAGTAACACACAAGCCCTTAACATGTCCTGTCTCTAATAAAAACAAACAGGCTCCTCAAATGTCCTGCCTGCAATGAAAAATAAACATTAGTAACACACAGGCCCCTAAAGTGTCCTGTCTCTAACAAAAAAACAAACAGGCTCCTCAAATGTCCTGTCTGCAATGAAAAATAAACATTAGTTACACACAGGCCCCTAAAGTGTCCTGTCTCTAATAACAAACACAAACAGGCTCTTCAAATGTCCTGTCTCTAAAGTAAACAGACAGGTTCCTCAAATGTCCTGTTGTAAATAGAAACAAACATTAGTAAATAAACAATTGCCTGCTAAAGCCAATATGTTCCTGGTTTGTCCTGAACAGGCTCCTTAATTGTCCTGAACAGGCGCCTCAATTATTCTGTACAATTTTCGGTCAATACCCGGCCACTCAGCAGCGGTACCCTTCCGCCCAATTGGTGTTACTGGGGGACATTAATGCGCACCACCAAGAGTGCACAGATCATGCTGGTCGTGAGATGCGGAAGCTAGCGCTGGAATTGAATCTCACCCAGCTGGTCCAGGGGGCAACGAGGGTACCTGATGTGGATTCGCACACAGCCAATTGCTTGGACCTTCTGCTGACCACAGATCCAGACCGCTACTCAGTGTCGATATCTTCGCCTTTAGGCAGTTCTGACCACTGTCTGGTTAAATCTGTGTCAATCTACTCCCCGCCCGATCCTAGTCCTAGAGGCACTCGGCGGGTTTGGTGACTGTACCGTCAGCAGACTGGGATGGCATGCGGTCTTTCTTCGCATGCTATCCATGGCAGCCCACTTGCTTTTCTTCGAAGGATGCATCGTCGTGCGCTGATGCCGTAACGGATGTGTTGCGACGGGAAATGGAGTATTACATCCCATTCTCTGACGTAGCAATGTCGAATCGAGCTCGACCTTGGTTTGGCGCCGAGTGTTCTCGCGCCGACGCGAAAAAACATGCGGCATACCAAGCTTGGGCCGATGCTCGTATGCGCAAAGCCAGCGACGTGACTCTTAAGAAGAAGGCCTTTAACAGGGCTGCCAAGTCCTGCAAAAAGGTGTTGAGAAAGTCTCGGTTCGACCACATTAGCCGAATAGGGAACAAACTTGCTTCATACCCCGCTGGTAGTAAAGCGTTTTGGTCCCTGGCAAAGTCGGTTGAATCGAACTTCTGCCGTCCCTCACTTCTACCACTGCTGAGACCCGATGGGACACTGGCCCACACCGCTGAGGAGAAAGCAAACCTATTTGCTTCTCTTTTTGCGGAATCTTCGCGTCTGGACTCCGGTGACGCGCGACCCCCTGTTTCTCCTGATGGGTGCGTGACGAATATGTCGGATATTCGTATCCATCAGAAGGACGTTCGTAGGGTCTTGAGTAACCTTGACGTGAATAAAGCCAGTGGCCCCGACGGGATACCAGCGGTCGTTCTAAAAACTTGTGCGCCTGAATTGTCTCCGATCTTGACTCGCCTATTTCGCCTCTCATATGAGACTGGAAAAGTGCCGATGGCTTGGAAGCAAGCCAACGTGCAGCCTGTGCCCAAGAAGGGCAGTAGAGCTGACCCGGCAAACTACCGACCCATCTCTGTTACGTCCATCCTCTGTAAGAGTATGGAACAGGTAATTAACAGGAAGCTTCTGGCATACCTGGAAGCTAACGACATCCTCAGCGACCAGCAATACGGCTTTCGTAAAAATCGGTCTACTGGGGACCTTCTTGCATATGCCATTCACATCTGGAGCGAGGCCATTGAGAAGCATGGGGAAGCGCTTGCCGTGTCCCTTGATATCTCGAAGGCCTTCGATAGGGTCTGGCACGAAAGACTTCTTGCTAAGCTTGGATATTAATGCCGGAGTCCCTCAAGGGTCGGTACTCTCGGCAACACTGTTTTTGCTGCACATAAATGACCTACTTAAACCCGGAACCTTTGGGTATGCAGACGACAGCACTGTTGCTGAGAGATATGTGTCTAACGCACGAGCTAGTGGGTCACAGATCCAGTCATTTCGAGAGGCTATGGTTGAACGCTTGAACTCGTCCTTAGCGGCAGTCTCAGAATGGGGCGATGCCAATCTGGTCAAGTTCAATGCGACGAAAACCCAGGCGTGTCTTTTCTCCGCTAAACGGAGCCAATTCCACCCGGCTCCATCTTTCCGGGGTGTAACCGTACCAATTACCGACCACCACTTCTTGGGGTAACGCTATCGTATACCCTTAATTTCGGCTCCTACATCGAGGCAAAAGCCCAACTAGCTGCCAAAAAATTGGGGATCTTAGCAAAGGTGAGACGGTATTTCACGCCGGAAAAGCTGCTCAACCTCTATCAAGCGCAAGTTCGATCGTGTATGGAGTACTGCTCTCATCTTTGGGATGGGTCAGCCAAATACCAGCTAGATGCACTAGAGTCTATTGAAAAGCGTGCCAAGAAGATCATAGGCAATGATGCTCTTGTGAAGTCAAAACTCCAAAGTCTTGAGCATCGACGCCGAGTTGCTAGCCTGTCTGTTTTCTATCGTTTACACTTCGGGGAGTGTGCTCTAGAGTTACACAATTTAATTCCGCCAAGTCCGTTCCATCATCGGACCACAAGACGTACGGCGTTGCGCAACCGGTACATGGTGGACATCCCACCTATACGTACAAAGCGTTTTGGGAGTACATTCATTATGCGTACAGCTAAGGAATGGAATTCCCTGCCGGAGTCTGTGTTTCCTGATAGCTATAACCTAGGGGTCTTTAAGTCAAGAGTGAATAGATTGCTTCTAGGCAAGCGTGTTCCATCGTCGGCCACATCATCGCTTACCATCAGGTGAGATTGTGGTCAAACGCGAGCCTATCCATTATAAAAAAAAAAAAAAAAAACTCAGGCTAGGTACATGATAAGTTTCAAGTGAATGTCACAAACAATGACATCAATGATTACTTTTCACCTGTTTATGACATCTAAATTGAAATTCGTTCAATGACTGACCAACAATGACTTATAATCACTGCCCCGACTAAAACGTAGGGGTACATATTATTTAATTTACTCTTTCGGCTCTAATTAGTTTTTATTGAAACTCCAAACGATACAATAAATAATCAAAATACATGATCAGGAACTATGAAGTAGTTTCGTCTCCATTTTATTTCATTCATTAAAAATTACCAACTGTGAACTATGCCGTAAATACCACCACTTCTAAAATATTCAAGGCAAATACAGTAGAGACTGGTTTCTCTTAACACAAGAATAGGTTTCACGTCAATCACTTATTTCATTAACATATTTTTAGATGTGGGAAGTTAGGTACACTTTTCTAAAAATACCCTTTGGCAATCAAAATATTCATGGACATACTGTATTAAATAAATATTCTAATGACCTTATCATTCATGAGATAGTTTAATAGTAACGAATGCTGAATCATCTTTCCATATCCCTAGTGAACAAGTTCTTGCCATATATTTATCCACAATAACTCCTAATCACCCCTCCTAATAAGAAATTCATAAAAAAAAACAATGCCTACAAAAGGCTTACCAACTTTAGCAACACTGCTGCACCTGTGCGTTTGGTTTTCCATGAAAATACCAACTTCCTATAATTCGACCAATACTTATATTATGTAACGATAGCTTGAAGATCCATTAAAAATCGTGACCCCTAAGTTGGTATACTAAATTTAGTAATTCAATAATATATTCTACAACTTTTACTCAACGCCATCTAGTCCCATACCAAGTAGACTTGTGGTATGGGTACTAGACAACTGATAAACAATTTGACAGTGCTCTCTGAAAGTCTTTTTAGACTAAAGCCCAAATCAGACCATTGATTCTTGGCAATCGTGTCCTCAGATGCTTCTGCACGAATTGCAACCTCATTCGAATATTTATTACGCGGAAGGTGCCTATTGAAAATTAATCCCAAAAGTCACTCAAAGCCAGTCCCATTCATTTGGTCTTATAAAGTTCAGAAGCTATAACAGTTATGGAATTTCAAACTCTAACCCCAAAAACAAGTATTTAAGTTGGGTAAAATTCATGAAGCGTTTGTTTGACAGACATTTGCATCCGAATGATTGAAATGCTCCGAAACAGTGATATGTATCATTTGGAACATCGGCTCAGAAGATAGAAACCGAACACCCGAAACATCGGTTCACAAGAAACAAACGGAACATTTGAAACATCGACTCACAAGTCACAAACATTATGAATCGTGATCTGTCAATTTGCGTCACACTAAGTTTTATTTAACTTTGATTTGAAAACAATCCAAAGCAGATGTTTCCAGTTCAGGTCGCTAATTATATTAAGTACACTATTGACGTTTTAATTTGAATTTTATAAAGGCTGCTGGTCACCCAAAGTTTATGTTTCAGTGTTCCAAACGATGCCTTTAAAACATTACTGATGTTCAATCCTTCGGAACACCAAAATGCCTCGGAACAGTGAGTCGGCTCAGCAAAGAGCTACATACGCCTACAGTGACATGACACTATGTTATGTCACCGCTTGTAGGTTAAGGCTAAGTTTTCATCCCAAAGACTCAAACTATATCCGACTTGTAGTCACAACTTTTCACCAGTGTAGGTATATTTAAAAATAAAAAATTAAATTGTGTGTCAATTCCCTTGAAAGTACACATAGTGTGTATTTTTAAACCAAGAGCAAATACAAATGTTAAACTAGTTCCCTAGTTGGACAAGAACTAAAATAATGGGATTCAGCTAATCCTTGGTACCCACATCACTTCAAAAAATATAAAATAACATTTAATCAACAGAAAAGATGCATTATGGTAACATTTGGACTCGACAGTTTCGAAAGTTGCCAACCATATTTTGATAAATATGTTTTTATTCTACCTTTCTTATTCAACTATCAGTACTATTTATTATTTGTTTCAACTATAGCCAACACAGCGTTGATGCCTATAAGTGCTATATGCAAGGCACGTATAATAGTAAACAAAATAGGTTCCTACTGAAACTTTCTACACATTCTTTAGTATACTCAGAGTATTAGTTTATTTGGATGGGGTGCGTGCTAGATAACCTCCACATGTGCTCTCTTGCTGTTCGTCCCAGTTCATGCATGTATGCATCTGCATTTTATATGCGGCTGTATGTAGGCATTCGCTGGGAAGAACAGTGGGGGGGACGGTGCATCCTGGGCGCCACTGTAGGTGGCTCTCTTACGTGTGTCATTACTTATGGCATGGGTAGGGGAATCACTTACAGTGGTGGCGAATAATCAGCAAAACCCAATCCAAGGTGTCATACGTACCGAGCCGAGGGATGCGTGGCCAAGGGGGAGCTTGGTTCCTATCGGTGTCTCTCCAGGGAGATGCCAATCCTGGAGTAGTAATTTCGCCTTACCTGGGCAAGCGGGGCTCTGCCCAGGTGGACTGTTTATTTCCCTAGCTTCTCGTGGGAACTGTATGGATCTACACCTTTTTAAAAAAAATACTCCATCTCTGGACGATGACGAACGTCCGGAACTCTCGAGTAGTCTGACTGGGTCAATTCCCGATCTGACTGCTCTCTTGCTCGGTTCTGAGGGAGACTCCCTAGTCACCTTGGACACCGAACTCAACCCTCCTGAGCTGGAGTCGGCAAACGATGGCACGAGGCCTACTGAGATGGACTCGGAAGTGCCGTCGGGAACTGACCTCAGTCCCAGGAAACGACGGTTGACAGGAGCAGCGCGTAAGCGCCTGCGGCGCCTCAAGGCTGGCGGTATGGACCCCATTGAGGCCTACAAGCTGGTCACGGAGCGGTTGGCAAGTGCGCATACTCCTTCGACTGGTCTAATGGCCGATATGTCCTCGGGGAAGAGGCCGGTAAAACGATCCCGATCCGAGGACGAGTCGCCAAAAGATCATGTCAAAAAGACTACGCGTGTGGACGAAAAGTCAGGGTCAATTCCAATGATCCCTGATGAGCCGTCCGCAACTCAGGTCGGACCACCGCCTGAGACAAGCGCTATGTCTTTTAAGGATGCCCTAACTAACATCCGGGTGGGAATCCGTAACAAGGAGCCCATGTCGGACGCGCAATTGGGGCTCCTTTACAAGGACATATTGAGGGCGATTCTTAACGCCCCTATGCCCAAAGCCCCCGAATTCAAAATTCGAATTGAGGGCTGCACCTTCAAGCCGGGATGGCTGCAAGTCGTAATTAAAAACGACTACAGCCTGAAATGGCTTGAAGAAAAAGTGGGGACACTAAAGCCGTGGCCAGAGGCGGAACTCTCGTTCATTAACGAGAAGGACTTGCCAAAAGCTAAGGTTGGGATCCTCCACTTCAAACAGAAGATGTCCTGAAAACTCCAAGAGATGCCCTCAATCTCCTGGAAAAACAAAACGACCTGCAGACTGGCTTGTGGAAGGTGCTGAGCGTCAAGAAAGAAAGGGACGGAATCACGACCGCCCTCTCTATCGATGATGCCTCTGTAGAAGCCTTGCGCAAGCTAGACTGCAGGCCGCAACTAGGCTTTCGCAAAGTCTGGATTCGCATTCGCGGTGATAATACGCCGGCGAGGGCTGAGCAGGTGGCAGGAACTAGCCAATCTAGCGCAGGGATTCTGCCACCTGCTCAACACGCTCCTAGGGCGGGGCCGAGCGTCCAGGTCTCTGGTAAAACGGCAAAGCGGCAAAACGCCAAGCCGAAACCTGGAGGCCAGGGCGTCAGGAACCGCCCCCTCGGAGCACCACCGACGAAAAGGGCTACACATCCCAATCGATCGGTAGTGGAGAGCCGACCGGCCAAACCTCGGGGCTGCCCTACAGCCCCGAAGCCAAGCGGGTCGAATAACGCCACTTAACCCACCCACCGACACAAACACACAAAACTAACACAACACAAACACACCATAACACAGACACACACAAACACACAAGTGGTGCAGATCAACCTGCACCATGCCAGAGCAGCCACGGCTGTTCTGGAAAAACACTTCACACAGAAGAACCTTCACATTGCTCTTATTCAGGAACCGTGGCTGGCTAATACTAACACGGTGTCTGGACTGGGCTCTGCAGGTAAGGTCGTACACCATATCGGAGGAGTCAAACCAAGAGCGTGTATACTTTTCAATAATAATATTGATTTCTTATGCATATCAGGCCTGTGCAGCGATGACCTGATTGCAGCTTATGTTAATGTCAAGAGCGGAAATGGACGCCTCATCGTGTGCTCGGCATACCTGGACGGGACGAAAACCGACCCATCCGAGGAGCTTGCAAAGGTAGTCGAGTACGCCTATGCCAACAATGCCGAGCTTCTCATTGGGTGTGACGCCAACGCCCACCATACCAACTGGGGCAGCACTGACATCAACGACAGAGGTGAGTTGCTTCATGATTTTGTACTAACTAACCGCCTCCAAATAGTTAATGAGGGATGTAAACCGACCTTTGTAACTAGATCGAGGAAGGAAGTTCTTGATGTAACTCTCGCTACTATTCACACTGCCAGGCTGATAACCAATTGGCATGTCAGTGATGAACCATCTATGTCTGATCATCGACTAATTAAATTCGCACTGAATACATCCAACATTTGCAAAACCATCACTTTTAGGGATGCAAAAGCCATGGACTGGGACTTGTACAGAATAAAGCTCCAGGATAGACTCCAAGACTTCCCTAAAACCATACGCTCCCCTGAAATATTGGATTATGCTGTTGCTCAAGTTACGGAAGCCATTACAGCCTCTTACGAAGAGAGCTGCCCTCTAAGAACTGTGAGGGATAGAAAAGTGACGTGGTGGAACAAAAAGCTCGATGTTTTAAGGGAAGAATCACGTAGGTTGTTAATTAAGGCTAAATCGACTGACGACTGGGATCGGTATCGGAAAGCTTTAACTACCTATAATAAAGAAATCCGAAAGGCGAAAAGACTGTCATGGAGGAAGTTCTGCGAGGAGATTACTAAAGTCCCTCAAGGAGCCAGAATCCACAAAGTCTTATCCAAATCGCCTACAAATCAACTGGGATTCTTAAAGAAACCAGACGGTGCCTTCACTGCATCAGCGGAAGAAACCCTGAAACTTCTGGCGTCTACACACTTCCCTGGCTCGGTGATGGCACCAGATAACATCGTACAAAATACTCCTCATATCCGCCTCACCAGGCCTTCAAATGAAGACTGGAGAAGAGCGGCGAGGTATTTTAGACCGAACAAGGTAGAATGGGCTATAGACTCATTCAAGCCAATTAAATCTGCAGGGGATGACGATGTCTTCCCAGCTCTTCTGCAGCAAGGGAAGACTATACTCATCCCTATTTTAATCAAAATCTTCAGAGCAAGCTTTGCCTGGGGATATATACCAGAGAAATGGACTATGGTTAAAGTCTGTTTTATCCCAAAGGCCGGTAAGAAGAACTACTCTCAACCAAAGTCCTTCAGACCAATAAGCCTTACCTCCTTCCTACTCAAGAGTATGGAAAAGGTTATTGACGAATGCATCAGGGATGGACCATTAAGGGATAACCCTCTGCATCCGAAGCAACACGCTTACCAAAAAGGAAAATCTACAGAAACTGCTCTGTTAGAACTAATAGACAGGATCGAAAGGGCTTTGGAAGATAAACAGATAGCCCTATGTGTTTTCCTTGATATTGAAGGAGCTTTCGACAACGTCACCATAGACGCCCTTTCCAAGGGAATGAAGGCGAAAGGGATTGACGAAACAACTACTCGTTGGATCGAATTCATGCTCCTCAACAGAACTATCAGTGTTACCTTACACGGAACTACAAAGAGCTTCAAAACAACTAAAGGGTGCCCGCAAGGAGGCGTTTTATCGCCACTTCTATGGCTACTCGTTGTTGACCAATTGCTGGTTGAAGCCTCTACAAGAGACTTAGATGTACATAGCTATGCTGACGATGTGGTGGCTTGTGTTGTCGGCCCCTGTCACAGCACGGTATCATCTATACTACAAAGATCTCTGAACATTATTAACACATGGTGCACAGAAAACAATTTATCGGTTAACCCGAGTAAAACAACAATAGTCCCCTTTACTAGGAAGCGTAAGTTGGACAAACTTGTAACGCCCACTGTAAAGGGGACTCTCATACCATTCTCCAGCGAAGTCAAGTACCTGGGCGTAACTATCGACCAGAGACTGACCTGGAACACTCACATTAACAATGTGATCCAAAAGGCTAAAATAGCTTTAGGAATATGCTGTCGCTTAGCAGGGAAGAAATGGGGCTTAAACCCTAAAATCGCCCTGTGGTTGTACACCGCCATAGTCTGGCCGATAATAACGTATGCCTGCGTAGTATGGTGGAGGAAAACAACTCAAGTGACAGTCATTAACAAACTTAATAGTTTGCAGAGACTTGCATGCCTCATATCAACAGGGGCCATGTCCACAACCCCAGGAGCTGCTCTAAATGCCCTGCTTAACCTACCGCCACTTCATCTATTCATTGCGAAGGAGGCGAAGGCAAGCATGTACAGAACAAACAGCACTGGCAAAGCAAACTGGCGCTCTCAAGCACTGAGATCGCTACACGAATCAGTACTTGAACACGATCAACTAGCTATGACAACAGACGTCATGCTTCCACAGTGTAATTTCACAAGGAATTACACAGTGGAACTGCCGAGCAGAGAGGATTGGTCAAACAACCTCATCACTTGCAAGGCTGGAAGCCTGATCTGGTTTACAGACGGGTCCAAAATGGGTGAGAATGTAGGATGTGGAATATTTGGCATTAGCCCGAAATTCAGCAAAAGCTTGAATCTGGGTAAACATGCTACCATATTCCAAGCGGAGGTATACGCCATTATAGAATGTGTGGAGGCCAACCGTCAACGAAACTACATAAATCAATTAATTCTGATTTACTCAGATAGCCAGGCAGCTCTTAACGCCTTGAACTCGAATACTTTAAATTCGAAACTGGTAAAAGACTGCGTTAACAAACTGAATGACCTGGGGCAAAGGAATAAAGTTATTCTGAGATGGGTACCAGGTCATTCTGGAATCAACGGCAACGAAAAAGCCGATGAACTTGCACGGGCTGGGGCTCAAGGTCATCAGATAGGTCCAGAACCCTTCTGTGGTATCTCAAAGAACCAGGCCATGCAGACCCTTAAGGGCAACTTATTTGGCGATTCAAAAAAGAACTGGTTGGTACAACCAGGTCTGCTACACGCCAAATCTCTCATAGAAGGCTACTCACAAAAACGAACTGCCGAGCTTCTTGAGCTTAGCAGGACGAACATCTGTGCGATAGCCCGCGCCTTAACCGGCCACTGCAAACTAAACAGGCACCAATTTCACATGAAACTGAGTGACACTGATGTTTGCCGGTACTGCAATCAGGAGAGGGAGACGCCTAAGCACCTCTTGTGTGAATGCGGGCCCCTTGTCCACAAACGCAGTGTCCATCTGGGCCGACACATTATTCGCCCGGAGGAGATTAAAACTCTAAAAGCTAGGAGTATTCTAAATTTCTTGGAAGCCTCCGGGCTAAAAGAGTTACTCTAACAAGGTGGCGAGTCACAATAGATCTTTTAGGTCGCAGTGACTACATCCCCTACACTATGGGTGATGCATAGCCCCTTATCTTCTAAATAATAATAGTTTATTTGGATAGTGATGAAGTTTTCTAGGCAAGCGTGCTCCATCGTCGGCCACATCATCACTTACCATCAGGTGAGATAGTGGTCAAACGCGAGCCTATCAATAATAATTAAAAAAAAAGTGATTACATTGATTTCGTTGATTTTCTCTTGTGTAATTTCTCGAAAACTATTTCAACTATTTCAATATATTAAACTATGTATTTGGCAACTACTTGTGTTCAAATGGATAATATGTAATTTTATATTCTTCACATTTGTTACCCATAGCAAATCATATAGGCGATCACCTAAACAATGTTTTACACATTTCCAATTTGTACTAAAATAAGTTAATGTAGATAACTTTATATATTAAAATTGTGTACAACCTGATATTGACATATTACTTAGGCCCTGCCTCACCACAACTAGTTGACTATATCGAATGATATACCACACATTAATTGTTCGCCGGGTCAGCTGGCTCACTATGTTTACTCAGTACCTACCTACTTCTTCCAATGCTCTCTTTTAATTAAAAGCCGTTTCGCGGAAACAAGATAAATGTTCATCTATTAACATTTCCACATCTAGAATTTTGCCAGCAAAGCGATTTATACTCTGGTGATGAAAGAGCGCAGCACTATGAAATCACGGTTATTGAATGAGGAAAGATCGTCACACGCTCACTTTAAAATTATATACATTAAGGTTTTAGAAGTTAATCTCTGAAAACACTGGCCCGATTGCCTCCTTTTTTTATTGTTTTCACAGAAACCAGCTTCAATCCTGAGCGATACAGGCCACATCCTATGCACGCGGGCGAAACCGCGGGCAAAAGCTAGCAGGCAATAAATGTCCTGCTATCTGTCAAAAGGCAATCCATATAACATTAATTTACCCAATTTTAATTTCAGTTAGTGTCAATAACATAGACTGTTCCTTTTAGTCGCATTTAGATTATTTCCAAATAAAAGTATCACTGGTCTGCTCATTAACTCAATAAGTAAACTCAGAATGCAGGTTCGGGGTAACGACTCCTAATTTGATAGATTTGTTTGCTACGGTTACTCAACAATGACCCAAAACCTGTCTATAATCCACCTGAACATAGCTCGAGTTATCCTCTAACAACTCCAGGGTACAGCCCTGGCTAGGCACGTGTGATGTGGCAATGCAAGGCACGTGTGGTGTGGCAGTACCTCCAGGGTGTAGCCCTGGCAAGGCACGTGTGGTGTGGTGGTACCTCCAGAGTGTAGCCCTGGCAAGGCACGTGTGGTGTGGTGGTACCTCCAGGGTGTAGCCCTGGCAAGGTACGTGTGGTGTGGTAGTACCTCCAAGGTGTAGCCCTGGCAAGGTACGCGTGGTGTGGTAGAACCTCCAGGGTGTAGCCCTGGCAAGGTACGTGTGGTGTGGTAGTACCTCCAGGGTGTAACCCTGGCAAGATACTTGTAGTGTCCTAGTACCACCAGAGTGTCAGAAGAAACTCATATTGAATAAGCTGAGCACACCATTTCAAACTACACATCACTTTGCCCGCTTAGATAAAATAGTATAGTTTATCCCAAAAAATTGTATCGGTGCCTACATCACTTACTGAGACGTTGCTTGCCCCGAAAACTAAAACGTAAAGAGCGACATGACAGCACGCCGTTCCTTTTTATAAACTCTTGTAACTGTCAAAAGCACCGCGCTGTCAAGTCGCAGTCCGTTCGAGTTGTCCGCGCAAAAAATACATTTAATGTTGCTGATACAGAAAATAATCATAGTGTATGAACATTATCATAAGAATCGCTAACATATATATGTATATTTTTATGTGTACAAACTTACATGTCGTAAATGTTCAGTGTTAATTGTTTGAGTAATAATTTAATCAAATGTCAACAAATTTAATAAAACTTTAAGTAGGTCTAAGCGTACATTTATGTTTAACAAAACCGGTCTCGAGCCACCGCCATCAATACAGCGCACGTTACATATTTTATTATGCTATTAGCAGCTGAGCGCAGTAGACGAGTTGCAAACCAGTGAAAAAATGTGTTAAAAGAAAAACAAGTCGACTACGGGTATTTGAAAATAAATAAATAATAATCATAGTAAAATCAATCTGTGTATGTGTGTGCAGTTTAACGTCACGTAACGTCAGTAAAGTGAAACGAAAATTGTGAAAATATAGAAAGATATTGATAGTAGGTAATTATCGCTTATCTACAGTAAAAAATCAAGTAGAAAAAAAAAAATAGTTCATTACTAAATAAGCATATTATGTATGATTTTTCTTTTTGCAGGTTCGGGTCATAGTGATTCAATCATACGAACGGCTAGGCAGGCGCCGACCGCAAGTACCTACTTGTTGCAAGTAGGCCAGACACATAGGGTATGTTACCGTAAACGACCTACCCGTTTCTTTATTTATTCATATTTGAATGAGATATCTCAATGATAAGCCAACTGTTGAATAAATACAAACTCAATAACGCGTCCTACGTTTCCTACAGGTCTCCCAACTACGAATAAAGCGTCGGTGTCGCGTATGACACGTCTGCACCCCCGAGTCGCTGACACTGGAAAACGAGGCAGCTGAGAGGGACACCGGTGCCCAAGGAATATCAATCACCCGCACACACACATTGTAGCTATGTATAATCCCTTGTATTATTGTACAACATATCCTATGGATACCCACAAACCGAAGATAGTTAACTGAATCAATTAGCATATTATCATATTAATGAAACGTTTAAATTGGTTAGGTCTAGTTTCCGCTGCGCATCAATCAAATATTGCCGTAAACGTCTTCTAAAAGTACTTATCGTATTTATTATTCTAATAGGCGGAGGGATGTTGTTCCACACTTTCGATGCTGAATAACGGAAACTGCCTCTAAATGATGCTGTGCTATGGGGATGTGATGACAGTTCTGTTGCTGTGAACATTGCCTTCTTCCGCATTCTCGCTTGCTCGTGATCCAACTCAGTTTATTGAAGAGGTAGTCTGGTTTCTGAAATTTAATCACACCGAATAGAAGGCAGGCCAAGTGAAGCTTACGCCTCGACTTCATTTTGAGGGTAAAATGCTTGTTTAGAAAAGGTGTTACGTGGCTTCTAGGAGGAATCTTATAACAAAAGCGTGCGCAGGCGTTTTGCACCCTTTGAATGAGTCGGTCTGTATGAGCTAGCAGGCGCGGGCCGTATACCGTGTCTGCATAATTCATAAAGGTGTTATACCCAGTTCTCAATTCGGTTTTAGAAGAGGCATGGGTACTTTGGATAGCCTAAGTTTTTTCTTATCCGATGTCCGTATTGCTTTCTCTAATAATGAAAGCGTTCTTGGTGTTTTTCTTGACATAGCTTCAGCCTATGATAACGTCCAACTTCCTATACTCAGGCAAAAATTGCTTCAGCTGAGTATCCATGTGAGGATGGTCAACATCATTTGTAATCTACTTATGTCCCGCTCTATTTCTGTCCGTCATCAAAACTCCCTCTCCTCTCCCCGCTTAGTGTGGAAGGGCCTTCCCCAAGGGTCGGTCTTAAGCCCCATCCTTTTTAATATTTACACGTACGATTTGGAGTCTACGGTGAGTTGTTTCTGTAAAATCCTACAATACGCCGACGACATCGTTCTGTACTGTAGTTCAGCTTCATTTTCAGACGCCTCATCCCGTTTAAATTCTGCCCTTCATTACTTAAATCAGTGGCTGACTGATCACGTCAAGTCTGTCAGTCCCTAAATGTAATGCAGTGGCCTTTTCTCGTAAACGTAACATTCCCCCTATCATTTCATTTTTTTTTCATTTCGTTTATTTATTCATTTTAACAATATAAATTGTGTCTGAATGTTTTACAAAAAAATAGAAAATAAATTAATAATAGCTAAAACATTTCCAATAAAATCAATTAATCAATAAAATTGAATAATAATCACAATTATAAAACGATGTCAACACACAAAGAAATAATAATGTCATAAGTTCATTATGTCAACCACTAGTATTTTATAAAATAATAACAAAAATGAATAAAATTAAAAATAATAATAACAGATAGTAAAATTTAAAATTCATCATTTGTCAAAAATCATCTAAATCAAAATCATTAAAATAGTTAAAAATGTCATAATGTTATTGTGAAAAAAAAAAGAAAAAGAAAAATATTTACCTTACAAAAAAAAAAATACAAATAATAAAAACAAAAACAACAAATGAAATTAACATCATTAACAATAGCGTTGAGTCATGAATTCCTCAACTGAGTAGAAACATTTTTCCAATAAAAAGTTTTTGAGTTTATTTCTAAATTGAGTGGTTTTATATAATATCTCTTTCAGTTCTTTAGGTAAAGAATTAAATAATTTTTCCGCTTGATATTGAACATAATGTTTTGCAATATTTAATTTGGGGTTTACTTTGTGTTTCAAGTATTGATTCCGTGTGCTTTCTCTTAGGTGTCTTTCGTCCTGCGTTTCATAATCATTTATGTGTTTTGCCAGTCTAGTCAAGACTATTAGTATATAAAGACTAGGTACTGTAAGTATCGACAGACTTTGGAAATACTTTCGACAGGACTCGATTTGGGGAATGCGAACCATAGTTCTGATCGCCCTCTTTTGTAGCAGAAATGCTCTATCAGAGTTATATTTGTAGCTATTTCCCCATTGTTGAATGCTATATCTTAATCTTGACTCCACCAGTGAGTAATAAACTGATTTTAAAATATTTAAGCTAAGTTCATCTCGTAGGCTCCTGAGGGCATAGCATGCTGATGATATTGACCCGTCTATGGCTTTTAATTCATTTTTCCAGTTTAATAAATGATCAATATGAACCCCTAAAAATTTTACTGAATCTACTGTATCTATCTTATCTCTATTTACCTGAACATTTAAATTATCACTAGCACGTGATGTAGACTTGAACAGTAAGATATTTGTTTTTTTTTGTATTTATAATCAATTTATTTGCCGTAAACCACAATTTGAAGAACTCAAGAGCCGTATTTATGCTGTTGCTCAATGCCTCTGCACTGGTTTCGCTAATAACAGCATTTGCATCGTCTGCAAATGCTACTAATGTTATATCTGGATTTATTTTTGTTACTAGGTTAAGTAAATCGTTCGTAAAAATTAAGAATAAGATTGGACCTAGTATAGATCCCTGTGGGACACCTGTCAAAACCCTGCGTAATTTTGAATGGTAGACTTTCTGAACGTTATCTTGATTTGAATCTTTTACTTCCACATACATTCTCCTATTCGTTAAGTACGAGCGAAAAAGCTCCAGAACCTGTCCTCTACTACCATAATGTTCCATTTTAGCAAGCAACAGTGTATGATTAACAGTATCAAAAGCAGAACTTAGGTCTAAGAAGATACCAGCTACCTTGAGTTTTTTATTTAGTTTTTCGATCACATCGCCAACCAATGTGCTAATTGCTTCTGCAGTTCCAACACCCTTTTGATATCCAAATTGTCTTTTATTGATAATTTTAGTGACCAGACGAATTTTAATTAATTTTTCAAAGATTTTTGAAAGTGTCGGTAAAACTGAGATGGGTCTATAGTTTTTTTTTGGATCCGTTTGTGAACCTTTTTTAACCGACTTCTAAAAAAGGAGGAGGTTCTCAATTCGGATGTTTGTATTTTTTTTTTTTTTTTTATGTATGTTCGGACATAACTTCGTCGCTTGCCAACCGATTTGAAAAATTATTTTTTTGTTGGAAAGGGTATACTTCCCAAATGGTCCCATAGTTACCAAGTCGGGATCTGATGATGGAATCTTGGCTAAATCGAGGGAACTCTTCAAATATTATAGGCAACTATATAGTCATTTTGATATTTTCATCAAGAAATTAAGCATTTACAGTCAAAAAGTGACATTTGATGAGGTGGAACTGGTTAAGAAGACCAGAAATTGCCAACGGAACTTCATACTCAAACAAATATCACAATGAATAGTTAAGCGACTATGACAATACAAATAAATGAATAGTTCTGAATAGTTATGTTGAAAATGGTATCATCGAAGTAACCTGATGATAGTGATGGAGCTGGAAGATAGGCACCGGAACTCCGTAATTAATCAATGTATCCTACCCGTGTTTGGGCTTATTAGAAATGTCATGAGATGCACTTTGGCTATAAGGTACTATCAAAGTGATCTGATGATGGAGCCGGAAGGTAGAAGGTAGACACGGGAACTTCATATGAAAATGATGTATTCTAGCAGGGTTTGAGTTAATTGAGAAAAAAGTACTCTGGCTGTAAGTGTGTTGCAACTAAAAAGTATGAAATAAAAACCTTTTTATAAAAAAAATATAACCGACTTCACTAAAAAAACACTAAAACGATCAAAATAATTTTAATTTCGGAAGTCGGTGTTAAATAAGGAACAAACAATAACGAAAAACACCGACTTCCGAAATTAAAATTATTTTGATCGTTTTAGTGTTTTTTTAGTGAAGTCGGTTATATTTTTTTTTTATTATGTAAGAGAATAACTTTCGCTATCTTGAGCTGCTCAGGGAAAACAACGTCATCAAAACACTTGTTGAAAAAATCCGATAAAGGCAACGCAAGTATATTAACATGTTGTTTTATGACACTTATTGGTAAGTCATCATACCCGCTTGATGGTTTATTTGGCATTGACCCCACGATTTTTATTATTTCTTCAGGAGTCACGGGTGTCAAATGCATTTCATTATTAACCCTGTCAGTAGACTCTTTTAAATAAAACAGTGAACTATATTCTTCTACACTATCCAAAGAATGGTTAAAATTATTAAATTGTTCAGCGAACACATTCGCAACATCCCTGGAGTTATCAATAATTTTTTCATCCAATTTTACTATAAGTTTCTTCAAAAATGTTGGTTTGTGTTTGTTCCTATGGCGATTTACTACTTGCCAGATTTCCTTGCTTTTATTTTTAGCTTTTTGTATTTGGTCTCTCACAGCAATACTTTTTGCACTTTTTACAGCCTTCCTAAACAGCCGAATATAATTCATTTTATACGTTAGTATGGTATTATGACTATTTCCATTATTTACACACAAAAACCTTTTTGTTTTGCTCGACACCCTATACCCTTTGTGGTCCATTTTATACCAGCACTATTATTATTTAAAACTACGTGCTTTTTTCGCTTTCTGAAACTACACTGAAAAGCATTATTAAATTTATTTAAAAACGTGTTAATTCCCATCGAAGACCAGTCGATACCTAAAATTTTTTCACCAAATGTATTGTGATTATTTTTTGTGAACATTCGTTTTTCAACAATAATGTTCTGGTTATTGTTTATTTTTTTTCCCTCTACCATCTGAAGCTGTATTTCACAAAAAATTCCTGCATGCCCATCTGCCAAGCCATTGTGGTCTACAGAAAACTGAAACCTTTCTAATGTACGAGTCATCTAAGTTAGTGATGAAATTGTCTATGCAAGAGGATGACTGATTTCGAGTAAAAGTTGCCGTTTGAATAGACTAGTAAATTCCGTACGCTTTCTATTTTCATAGAGGAGATCGATGTTGAAATCTCCACAAATGATACACTTTTTATTGAAAAAATATTCCAACAGCTTTTCCAATTTTTCCATAAATATTTCAAAGTTCTTCTCATCGGGGCTTCGATAACAGCAACATATGAATAGCCCAGTATTAATATCTTTGGTACAACATATTTCAAATGATTCAGATTTATATAATTTGTTTATTTGTACGCAATCTAGGACTTGTCTATTTATTTGTCCCAAGATGAGACTACCACCTCTTTTTTTATTTGCCCTAGTATTGTGTGAAACCAAGTTGTAGTCAGTAAGTGCAAAGAAAGGAGCATTTGATTTGTTTATAAAATGCTAAGTAACACAGATAAAATCTATTTTAGGTAATATTTTTAATTTATACATAAAGTTCCAGATCGTCTTTTTTATTGCTAATTCCACACAAATTTTGATGAAAAATTGTTAAGTAAGCAATATCATGCGCAACCATATCATTTTGACAACTTTGAGAGTTTAACACTATGTTAGGCTCGAAAAAAGAGAGTAGAGAGATTAACATTCAAATATCTATTTTTAAGAATTTCACCAATTATGATGTTTGTGCTTCGGATCTGATTTACAATATAATACAGAAAAGATTGAAATTGCAACGGATTGCGATCATTTAAACCTCCCAGAATTATTACGTGGTCCGACTTGGTGAAACTTTGACACATCGTAATACACGAACTTAGCACCTCAGACGTAGACGCGTTGGGTTTTATAATAGACATTACAGTGATCAATCTGCACGTTGAAAATGAACCCATACAAATGCAGGATAAAGTAAAATTTCTCGGCCTTGCACTTGATCCAAAACTATCTTTTTTTTTTTTTTTTTTTTTTATGGTGGGAAAAAATCATGCATTGACATCCCCCGCCCTTGGGTGGAGCGGGAGATAGTGTCAGACTCTTACTGACTAAAAGACCCACCCCGTTCCTTCTAGCCTTCATACCGGGGCTCGAGCGCCCTTTCGGATAACCCTGGCCCCAGTAGGCTTCGACCCGGCTGGGTCCCTGCTGTTGCTGACAACTCCTTGAGGCGCGCGGGAACAGCGCGCGCCGTCGACGCCTTGGGCTTGGTCCGGACAGTTACCGGACGGCCGGACAGCGAGCTACCCATTGCTCACTGTCCGCAAGCCCGCGCCTACGGTGGCCGGAAATCGGGATCAGAATCCCGGCGGATCCAAAACTATCTGGCGTCTACCATTTGGACTACATTTCCAAAAAATGCGAAAAGGGTGTCAACGTTCTACGCGCCCTTTCTGGAGTTCGCTGGGGAGCTCATCCAACTTCCCAAAAGATTTTGTATAATGCCATAGTTCGCAGCCATTTTGACTATAGGAGCTTTCTTCTGGAGCCATGCAACAGAATCGCCCTTGCTAAATTGGAAAAGATCCAATTCAAATGTTTACGAATTATCACGGGTGCCATGAAATGCTCTCCCACTAATGCCCTCCAGATAGAATGTTTAGAGCCCCCACTTCACCTTCGTAGACAATTTCTCTGCGACCGATTTTTTTTATAAAACTATTGAGAATAAAACCCATCCTCTTCTTCAACTTTTACGTAGTCTTATTTTTTTTTTTTTTTTTTTTTTAATTGTTGATAGGTTCGCGCTTGACCGCTATCTCACCTGATGGAAAGCGACGATGCGGTCGACGATGGAACGCGCTTACCTAAAAGAAACCTATTCACTCTCGACTTAAAGATTCCCGGGTTGTAGCTATCAGGAAACACAGACTCCGGCAAGGAATTCCACTCCCTAGCCGCACGCACAATGAATGTGTTCCTAAAACATTTTGTGCGTGTTGGTGGGATATCCACCATATACCGGTGGCGCATAGCCGTACGTCTGGTAGTCCGATGATGAAACGGGCTAGGCGGAATTAGGTTATGCAATTCCGACGCACACTCCCCGAAATGCAACCGGTAGAAAACCGACAGGCTAGCAACTCTGCGTCGATGCTCAAGACTTTGAAGCCTCGACTCGACGAGTGTATCATCGCCAATTATCCTTCTGGCTCGCCTCTCAATTGCCTCAAGTGCATCAAGCTGGTATCGGGCAGATCCGTCCCAAAGATGAGAGCAATACTCCATACACGATCGAACTTGCGCTTGATAAAGTTTGAGCAGCTGTTCCGGCGTGAAGTACTGTCTGACCTTTGCGAGAACTCCCAGCTTTTTTGCAGCCAGTTGAGCCTTTGCTTCGATGTATGGCCCAAAGTTGAGTGTTGATGTCAGCGTAACACCAAGAAGGTCAAGATGGTCGGTTATCGGCACGGTTACACCCCGGAAAGTTGGAGCAGGACTGAATTGGCTCCTTTTAGCGGAAAATAGACACGCCTGGGTTTTTGCAGCGTTGAACCTGACCAAATTGGCATCGCCCCATTCGGAGACTGCCTCCAAGGACAAGTTCAAGCGCTCAACCATAGCCTCTCGAAGAGACTGGATCTGTGACCCACTAGCTTGCGCGCTGGATATGTAACTCTCAGCAACAGTGCTGTCGTCTGCATACCCAAAGGTACCGGGCTTAAGCAGATCGTTTATGTGCAGCAAGAATAATGTTGCCGAGAGTACTGACCCCTGAGGGACCCCGGCATTAATAGCCGATAAATCAGACGAGCAGCCATCGATAACCACTCGAATGGACCGGTTATTCAGGAAGTCTGCGATCCAAGCACACAATCCAGCGGGTAAACCGAAAGAAGGAAGCTTACTAATAAGGCCTTCGTGCCAAACCCTATCGAAAGCCTTCGAAATATCGAGGGAAACGGCAAGCGCTTCCCCGTGCTTCTCGATGGCCTCACTCCAGATGTGGATGGCATACGCTAGAAGATCTCCAGTTGACCGATTTCGGCGAAAGCCGTATTGACGGTCACTGAGAATATCATTAGCTTCTAGGTATGCCAGGAGCTTAGTGTTGAGTACACGTTCCATAGTCTTACAGAGAATGGACGTTACTGAGATTGGTCGGTAGTTAGCTGGGTCAGCACGACTCCCTTTCTTGGGCACGGGCTGGACATTAGCTTGCTTCCATGCCATCGGCACTTTTCCAGCCTCAAATGAAAGCCTAAATAGGCGTGTCAGGATCGGAGACAGTTCAGGCGCACACGTTCTCAGAACAATTGCTGGTATCCCGTCCGGACCGCTAGCCTTGTTCACGTCAAGGTTACGCAGCACCCTACGGACGTCCTTCTGATGGATGCGAATATCTGACATACTCGCATCGCAACCATCAGGACGAGCAGGGGGCCGCGCGTTACCTGGGTCTAGACGCGAAGATTCCGCAAAGAGTGAAGCAAACAAATTTGCTTTCTCCTCAGCGGTATGTGCCAGCGACCCGTCGGGTTTCAGCAGTGGCGGTAGTGAGGGGCGGCAGAAGTTCGATTCAACCGACTTAGCCAGGGACCAAAACGCCTTACTACCCGCAGGGTATGAAGCTAGTTTGTTCCCGATGCGGCTAATGTGGTCGAACCGAGACCTCCGCATCACCTTCTTGCAAGACTTGGCAGCTCTGTTGAAGGCTCTCTTCTTCTGGCTTACGTCATTCGTCTTGCGCATACGAGCGTCGGCCCATGCCTGATATGCTGCGTGCTTGAGCGCGTTAGCGCGGCCACACTCCGCACCAAACCAAGGGTGAGCCCGGCCAGACATGGTTACGTCGGAGAATGGAATATAGTACTCCATCCCCCGCCGCAAAACATCCGTCACAGCATCTGCGCACGACGATGGATCTCCCGAAGAAAAGCAAGTAGGCTGCCAAGGATAACATGCGAAGAAAGATCGCATGCCATCCCAATCTGCTGACCTGTATCGCCAAACCCGCCTGGTGCCTCTAGGGCTGGGATCGGGCGGAGAGTAGACTGATACAGATTTCACCAGACAGTGGTCGGAACTACCTAACGGTGATGATATTGCCACTGAATAGCGGTCTGGATCTGTTGTCAGCAGAAGGTCTAAGCAATTGGCCGTGTGCGAATCAACGTCCGGCACCCTTGTTGCTCCCTGGACCAGCTGGGTGAGATTTAACGCTAGCGCAAGCTTTCGCGTCTCTCGACCAGCATGGTCTGTGCACTGGTATGGGAAGAGCCACTCCTGATGGTGTGCATAAAAATCCCCCAGTAACACCAATTGTGCAGAAGGGTACCTCTGCTGAGCCGCATCCGCCGCCTCACTAAGGTACTGTATGAGCCCGGTCGTCTCCTGATCGCCACTGTGCGAACGGTAGACACAAGCATAGATAATTTTATCCATGCCTGTGTCCACCAGAGCCCAAAGCGTTGAGAACCTGGAATCTTCAAGGTTGCGGAGACGCCGATAGCAGATGTCGTCCCGGGCGTACAATCACACTCCAGCGTGCGGTTTAAAATTGTGCTCCAGGGTAAACCCTGGGTAAGACAGGTACGACACATCTGACGGTTTTCGTATCTGCGTCTCCGAAAGAAAAAAGAGACATGGTTTTTCAGTCTCCAGGTGATGATGGACTGATGCGAGATTAGAGTGCAGCCCTCTAATATTGCAGAGGTGCACTTTAAGTGAGAGGGAGTGCAGCCGCTGTTTGACAAATCTCTTTTTATTTAATACCGATTATTAACAGCCTCTGTAAAGAAGAATGACCAATTTTCACCTGACTTTGTATAGTAATGAAAAAAATGTTAAAATTTAGCCAATTATATTATGTGTCTAATACGCTAAAAACAATTTTAAAAGAAACGCAGGAAAAAAAGATTTTTAAGTTTTTCTATAATAAGTTTATATTTTACGTTTAGCGTTACATATCACCATATTTTGAACGCATCTCTATTACCTCTTGCTATAGATTATATATAAATATTGAGACCTTTTGCTACAACGTTCCATTTTACGCACTACTACTTGACTTTATTAATGGCTTATGTTTAACTTACCACCAGATATAGTAACATAAAAGACAAAAATAGTAAATGATCACCAAAATTAAACCTACATTTTAATGTAAAATTATAACCAAAGTTTTAACATCTCGCTATCCTATTTAAGCAAAATGAATCCAAATAAAGCATCGGCAGAACCCCATGGTTACGGAGATATCAGTAGTTAAAATTTTGAGGTTAGGTTAACTACCTGCCAAGACAGCTCGACGGAGCCCCGCTACGCGGGGCTCCTACTTCTGGGTGGTTAAAAAAAAAATAACCTCGAAGATGGTGACGGGCTCTGTGTTCGCTCGCTTCGCTCGCTCACTATGACCCCGCCACCTTCTTCTAACCTAAATCTATCCGACCCGGGGTGCCCTAAAATTCCACTAAGATAGATTGTTGATTAGACAAAGTATCATCCTGCTCTACGGGGCTAAAAAGAGCGCATTAATTTGCTCGCTAAGATTTGGTTACCATTTACTACATTTGGTGTTCGAATACAATTTAAAGTACAGTCGTAACAAGGGTACCAAAGCGTTTTATGGTGGTTCTTATATTTAATCCCTTTATTAATCTCTGTTTCTGAGTTTTATACATTATTTTACATTTTATTCAATCAATATGTTATTCTATAATAGTCTTTGTATAATATAGATTCATTGAAAATAAAATATTGATTAAATAAATTAATCATTCAGTGTGTAATTGAGTTCGGATGACTGAAACGGACTTTTTTTACATTTGACAGTTCTACGATTGAAATTGGCGCAGCCCTTCGTTGGTGCGTGTGCGTCTCGTTGTGTACTGTGCTATTTTGTGTGTGAACTGCTACCTCAATTTACGACCTTATTGCTGCCCCCTGGATCTCGATATCTTCCTCATCTGACGACCTTTGCTTTCTATATTGTTGTAAATCCGCCCTCTTGATAATGCCGCCGTCAACAAAAAGCCGACGTATACTTTGCATAAACTGCAATACGTTTCGACGTTAAGAGCTAAATACAAGAGTTATTTCGCTTCTTAGTGAGTGGATATCACCAGTAATCGTAAGTATTTATTTTTATAATGTTTAACTTAAAACTATATATGATGTCCATATGTATGACAACATACACACAAATGGCCGAAAGATGGATTAAAACTAATAGTTTTGTCTTGTTATTTCGTGTTTCGTTTTGAACTGTTAATCTTGGTATTAAACTATAACCTATATCAATTGTAAATAAAAGAAGTTTATATTGTCTTTCCTATTTCAGATTACTTACAGAGGAAAATTACATTTGTGAACCTTGTAATGAACTCCTCATGAGAAGCATAAACCAGCAATAAACGACAAGCAGTGATGGTGCTCAAGCTTCAGGGTTATCTCGACCAGGTCAAAGACAAGTGTGCAGTCTCTGTGGACGGTCCACACTTAATCGTCAGAGCCATTCTATTGTTTTTGACAATCCTTCAGAAGAACTAAGATAAATTCCAAACAGATAAACAAACAAAGATTGCACCACGTCAGGTATTTATGTTTCTATATTGTTAATTATTTGCCAGTATATTACTTCATACCGTTACGGCCTTGGTGATTTCTCTTTTTGACCTCGATGTTGTCTTTTATTAATACATTTACAATACCCGATATTAACTCAATATTTTCTTCCATAGATGTCATCATCTGATAGAATATGCCATTCATGCTAGATGAGTTGTAAGCGTGCTGCCATACGTACTGGGCAAGCTGATGGAGCTTGTGGTGCATCTACTACTGAAAAAGTTAAAACAGGTGACTCTGGGCCAATCACTGCTGAACCAGTTAATGAAAGTCTAGAAGTACATTCTGAAGTTGTATCTAGCAACATAACATTAGTAAATTATAGGCGAGCAGCAAATACTGCTTCACACTGCCTTTTTCCTCAATATACCAATATGAATCTGCACAATGTGGCAGATTCATGTAGAGCCACGATACTCAGTACATATAAATATTATATCCCTGTACATAGCCGTGTCAGCACAGAACATAGAGTGAGTAATGAGTGGGGTAATCTGTATGATTCTAGTAATAGTATGAGTATATTTACTTCACAACATGTAGAACACATTTTTTCATTTGTTAACAATTATGACATTAGTGTGGTATCTTAGGTGGGCTAGGTATCAAGAAAATATCTCTGCCCCAGCAGAATTTCTGGATAAGAGAATTAGATGATAATAATGATAATTAATAAACCATTTCACTAAAACATATTGTATAATTTTGTTTTTCCCTTTTTGTTTATTAAATGTACTGTATACATACCGTAAGCCAATAAAATGTGTCGGGTAGATAAGTGATCAAGTGATGAACAGGTAAGAGATACTTTTTAGAGGTACCTATACAAACTATTTAGCATTTTTCTTTACTAAAAATGTATTTACTAGATAGTAAGTACAAGTTATTTGTGCTGTAAAAACAGAAATTATTATGCTCGACACTCGATTTTTTGCAATCATCGAGAGTCTAAGCAGCTACGTAAGTTAACTCTTTGAATGTCGTAATTAGAGACACAATAGAAAGACAATTACCTTATGTCGGACTGTGTAACTTAAGACATTCGAAAGGTTAGGAATACATAAAATAAAAAGGACTTTACGACCACAGCTAAGTATTCCTATTTTAGATTACAATTCGAGAGTTAATAAATAATTTTTCTAACATCTTACGGCAAATTCTAACCTAAAAAGAAACATTAATATTTTTTGGATTTCGTGGCGTTTAAATCGTAAAAATGACTATGAGACATTATTTTCTAGACTTACAGGTAGTCTGTCTACTATACATTATAACTATACATTAACTTTTATTTTCAGGTTTTGAAATGTATGGAAAGTGGTCATTGTTCTTTAATAACATGAATACTTCCTTAGTCCAGTCAAATTCAAACCCTATATTTGAAGTAAGTTTCGACTCTTTACTCTTCCAACCCAAAGTAATTTTTAACCTGGGAATCTCTAAACATGACCCTGCTGCCAAAGATAAACTTAACAGGATTTTATCAGAGGAGTGGCGAGATTGGCTCACATTATACACAGACGCCTCTAAGCTATCAGTTGATAGTGAGGTCGGTTCTGCTGTATGGATCCCGAAATATAAAATTATCCTAAATTTTCGCAGTCCCGCTTTAGGCTCCGTTTATACAGGAGAAGCAATAGCTCTTTTAGCTGTTACCCTCGTGATTTGCGCTGCCTTGCTAAACCCGATATGATTAAGAATTGGAACTCCCATTGGCAAAAAACTCGAATTTTGAAAGGAAAATTTGATGGCTCTATCCAACCATCCATCCCCTCTAAATGTTGGTTCAGCAAACTAAAATTTTCAAACAAATTAGCCACCTCTGTAATAATTCGGCTCCGACTCGGTTTTGTTTGCACTCCTGTTTTTTTGGCCAAAATCCATGTGAGAGACAATTCTTTGTGTGAATGTGGCCTAGAAGAGGGTACCTTGGAACACTTATTTTTCTCCTGCCCTCGTTTAACAATTTCCCTTTATGACTTGCTTCCTTCTGATATTCCCCGCCCAGTTAACATTCCTTTCCTTTTATCTCTAGCCCATACCCCTGCAGTAAAAACTCTTTATAAATTTATTAATGTTAATAAAATCCAGTTGTAGCTAGTACTGTTATTTAAATTTTATGTATTTATTTCATGTTTTAATATTTATTTTGTACTGTTCTAAATGTTTACTAACCAAAAAATGTTTTGTCCCTTTTTAGCATGATGACCAGTGAATGCCATAGCTACAAAAATTGATCAATAGACAACTATATTCTTGACAAAGCACCGATCAACTCCATCTCATACCTTGACATTGGCAAAATCATCGGACATTCGTCGATGGAGCCATACACTTAAAAAATTGAATTGAATTGAAGACTCAATGAAAGAATATCAAGATATACTGAAAGAACAACTGAAGAATGGTACCATAGAAATTATTAACCCCGAGGGAAACGTATACAATCAAAGAATCTCTCCAATACATTATCTTCCACATCACATGGTACGTCAAGAAGGAAAGAAAGGTCGCATTGTCTATGATGCATCGGGAAAACTAAAAGATAATAAGAGCTTAAATGAGTGCTTATATAGAGGTCCATCAATGATTGGAGACTTAGTAGCACTACTCATCCAGTTCAGGACAAATAGAGTGGCAATTACAGCGGATGTAGAGAAAGCTTTTCTACAACTTGGATTACAAGTCGAGGACAGAGATGTTACCAGATTCATTTGGATAAAAGACGAAAATAAACCCCTAGATATGGATAATATTTTACATATGCGTTTTTGCTGAGTGCCATTTGGCATTATCTCAAGTCCATTTCTACTGACAGCTATTGTAAAGTATTACATCTTACATAATGCACCAGAACTAATTCCCAAGATAGTGGATAAATGTTATGTAGATAACTTCGTGACAGGAACAGACTCTACTGAGGATGCAATAAAGCTATATGATACAACCCGAAGAACTTTCAAAGAAATTGCCATGAATATTAGAGATTGGATATCTAACGACGAAGATTTTCTACGAACTATACCCCCAGAATGCATAGGTAAAGAAACCGATCAGACAAAAATTTTAGGTCTAACTTGGAATATTAAAAACGATACGCTACGTTTGAATATTAAGAGTGAACTTTTCAAAGAAGAAAACATAAAAGAACTACAGAGTAAAAGGAAGATACTGAGCACTATAGCTTCTATGTATGACCCATGTGGACTAGGTTCTCCATTAATACTACCTATAAAACAACTACTTCAACAGTTGTGGGAGTCGAAAGCTAAATGGGACACCGTCTTACCTGTCGAACTCCAAAGACACTGGGAAGAAATAATCCATCACTTAGAAGCGATAAAGAGTATAGAAATACCGCGCTACGTAGGACTCGCAGAGCCAACAAATACAGTAACATATAGATTACACGGCTTTAGCGACGCATCTAAATATAAATCTATGCATATGCTGCTGTAATTTACATAACAGAAGAAAGTAAGGATACCAGAAACATATCTTTCATTATAGCAAAGTCAAAAGTTATTCCAAAGGGAGAGAGAGATAATTTACGAATACCCAGATTAGAACTATTAGAGTGTTACTTATGTAGTAAACTGATAGCATATGTCAAGAGCGTTATTGGCATACCAATAGAAGAAGAATATCTATGGACAGACAGTCAAACAGTTTTAAGCTGGATACACTCTAATAAGTTGTTACCTCCTTTTATAAATAGAAGAGTGAACACTATAAAAGAAAATAAGCAATTAAAAGTACGCTATGTGAACACGGAAATAAATCCGGCAGATCTGGCGACTCGACCTGACCTTTGGGAATAGAAAAAGAGTATGTGGCTCAATAGCCCTGAGTTTCTGCACAAAGGAGAGCAGTATTGGCCAGACCACTCATTGCTTGACTTTTCCTGTCCGTCGTTGGGGCAGGGTTCTTCGGATATAGTAAACTTTATGAAAACCGAAGAAAGAATTCCGAATAAGACGTTTAGAGAAGAAAATACAGTTCTACACAAAACTATGGAAAAAATCAAGAATTTACAAAAGGAACATTTTCCACAAGAAAGTGACGGTAAGAAAACAAGTCTAGCAATTAACCTAGATTTATTTAAAGATATCGACAGAATATTGAGATGCGGTGGTCGTATGAAAAACGCTGAATGGCCGTTCGACAAACGACATCCAATACTGATACCTAGAGAGTGTGAGTTTACCAGCAATCTTATTTTAAGAACACATAAAGAAAATTACCATGTAGGAGCAAACCACACTCTGAGTAAGGTAAGGGAGTCATTTTGGATCCCAAACGGAAAAGGTTATGTTCAAAGATTACTGAAGAAATGTCCAGAATGCACTAAGCAGAGCGGAGGTCCATTCAAGTTACCCCCAGCACCAGTATTACCCGCTGAGAAAATAAACTATACAGCACCATGCACATATACAGGCGTTGATTACATGGGACAACTTCTAGTAAACAATGGAGGTGTACCGTCAGTAGTAATATCAGACAATGCCCAAAAGAACAATGACCACTTTCCATACATTTCAAAACCTGATAATAAAAGTGAATGTATAGTTATAATGTATAGTAGACAGACTACCTGTAAGTCTAGAAAATAATGTCTCATAGTCATTTTTACGATTTGAACGCCACGAAGTCCAAAAAATATTAATGTTTCTTTTTAGGTTAGAATTTGCCGTGAGATGTTAGAAAAATAATTATTAACTCTCGAATTGTAATCTAAAATAGGAATACTTAGTTGTGGTCGAATAGTCTTTTTTATTTAAAAAATTGAGTGTCGAGCATAATAATTTCTGTTTCTCCAGCGCAAATAACTTGTACTTACTACCTATCTAGTAAATACATTTTTAGTAAAGAAAAATGATAAATAGTTTGTATAGGTATCTACCTCTAAAAAGTATCTCTTACCTGTTCATCACTTGATCACTTATCTACCCAACACATTTTATTGGCTTATGGTTAACGGTTACGGTATGTATACAGTACACATAATAAACAAAAAAACAAATTATACAATATGTTTTAGTGAAATGCTTTATTAATTATCATCATTATCATCTAAATCTCTTATAACTACATCATCCAGAAATTCTGCTGGAGCAGAGATATTTGCTTGATACCTAGCCCACCCAAGATACCACACTAATGTCATAACGTGAGCGCAACATCCAATGGTTCGTCGACCGACCAAACAATTACAGCAATATTCGACAATACCAGCTCTGCCAGACACATTCCTCTTCGCGCGCGCACAAGCAGTTGACGTGCACAAAGTTCCTCCGTATTAATTTTAATAATTTTGGTACTAAATCTATGCAATTTGAGTACACTTACACTATGCTACTTAGTTAAATGTGTTTGTTATTATCATAATAAAATAATTGAGTAAAGTTAAACAAATACAGTACAGAAATATTTGCCAGTCATCGTCGTCACAAGTACACAATCAGTGAGTCATCTAGCTGCTTCGCTCCAATTCGTCGGCTAGCGGTGAGTCAGACAACGTGCGGCGACACAAAACGCTACCTTATATGGTCACATACTCGCACCGCTGGATTGGATCAATACTGCCACTAGAAATACATCGGCAAATTTCATCAAGACCCTGTACAGCAACGTAGCTAGTCCAGACGTAGTTGGGACTTTCGAGTAAAGGAGTGCAGGTTCGCGTCCGAGAATACGCAAATATTTTTGCAAGATTTTGTGTTTGTTTTTAAGTTTTTTTTTTTTCTCTTTTTTATTTTGTTTTTTTTTTCTCTTTCTTATAAAAAAAAACCGCTCCGCTTATTTGTGGCTAGAATATTAACAGCTTTTATTATTGCTCTGCTGCATTAACTTCTACTAAAAGGGTAATAATGTCACTTAAACGAACTCCTCCAAAGACAAGGCTGACTCTCACTGAGACAGAAGCCGAATCGAGTATATGCACTCAAGCGCAGACTCTTATGAAAAAGCCTACCTCCACCCCAGCTGTTCCTGAAAACGAAAACATAACTACCCGTAAACGCAAAGGTGATGATTTTGTGAACGAGATCCGTGACATGTTGAAGTCTCATACGTCTCAGATGGACAGCAAATTAGAGGCGCTTCAGGACACAATAAAGGAGATAATTACGCAGAACACTGAAATAAAAGAAAAATTAACCAGTCTAACTAAGCAATATGAACATATTGTCATTAGAACAGAAACGTTAGAAGCTGAGCGGAAATCTGATTTTAACTATATTATTCAATTAGAAGATCGCATTGAAAACTTAGAAAGGATGTCATGCCTGTCAAAGACGGAAATAAGAAACATTGCGAAGCCACTTGGAGAGACTAAAGAAGACCTGCGCAAAATCATCACAGAAGCGGCCAAGGTTCTCGGTGTATCCATCCAACAGTGTGACATAAAAAATTTATTCCGGCTAAACAAGAAAGAAGGCGTATCGCCAATAATAGTGGATTTTGTGAACATGCATATTAGAGGCGAGTTCATCAAAAGCGCAAGAAACTTTAATAAATCTAATAAGGAAAATAAATTGAACACGTCACATTTAAAGTTAGAGGGCCCCCCTAAGCCGGTTTACCTGTCTGAGTGCCTTACGCCAAAAGCTCAGCATCTATTCTACCTTGCTAGAAAATTTGCCAAGGAGAATAGCTATATGTTCTGCTGGACTTCTCTCGGCAAAGTATTCTTGAGAAAAGGTGAAGGAGAAAAGCAGGTCCATATTAAAAACGAAGCAGACATAAATATCCTACATAAAGCTAAATGACTAGCTGAGTATTTATGTACCTATTTTGCTGAAAACCCATATTGCTACCATGAGTTTTCTATTCTTACATTTTGCATGCTTTGTGTTCATTCAAAATTATCATTTACAAGTATTTTCATTTTGTTAGTAATTAAGTATTTCTGTTATTGTTCTGTTTACTGTTTAACTACTCACAATCACTACATATCAAAACATAAAACTCACACATTATTTTTATTAACACACAAATCATCTTCGTGCTTTTTACTATGTGCCTTCAATACAGCATATCTTATAGTTTGTGGTGTTCTGGTAATTTGTCTTAGCTATATCATTGCAAAAATTCCTGTTTTTATTTTTATCTACAAGGAACATGGTTGATGTACAAGGTGTTGCAAATGACATTGACGATGTCGTCGGTGTCGGCGATGCTATAGCTGTTGACGTGCCGGAACGCTGCAAGGCTGCCTTTGACCCAGGTGCAAAGACGTTTTCAGTTTTACACCAAAATATCAGAAGTCTAAGCCGTAACTATGATGGGCTTACTGTTCTCCTCAAGAGACTAGACATCAATTACGATCTTATTGTGCTTACAGAATCTTGGCTATCGGAAAATTCGATCATACCCGGAATGATAAATTACACAACTCATAGTACTAAATCCCACCTGAATCAAAATGACGGCATTGTATTATACCTAAAAGATGACATACACGCGAATGTCTATGAACCAAATTTTTGTCGTGAAGTAAATTGTCTTGTGGCAACAATAAACAACAATTTAGCTGTTGTATCATTGTACAGACCTCCAGCCTTCAAAAACTTAGATCCCTTTTTAAAGTCTTTACATCAAATCTTATCTAGTATTAACCATTATAAGAACATAATTCTAATGGGCGATTTAAATATTAACATTAGACCTGATAAACTTAACCCCAAACATACAGAATACTAAAATCTTCTCGCGTCTTATGGCCTTCTTACCACGCACACCCTGCCGACTAGAGAATCAAATTGTCTTGATCACTGCTTCATCAAAACAAAACTAAAACCTTTAACTATAGTTTGTAACTCAACCTTAACTGACCACTCCAGTGTTATGACATCACTACGTTTGACAGTGAAAAATAAACCTATAAAAAAACACTTTCGTACAAAAACGGACTACGATGCAGCAGTTGAAGACTTAAAAATAATTGACTGGGAAGAAAGGTTTCATAATGATGATCCAAATGAAATGACGAATATTTTTTTGAATGTAATCAAAGACATCTTATTGAGTCACACAGAGACGGTTAAGCAGCGTAGGCGACAAATAATTATTAAACCTTGGATTACACCAGGTATATGTAGGTGTATGAGAAATCGAGACTTACTTCACCAAAAACTAAGAAAGGACCCAGAAAACTCAACCCTTGCTGTAACTTACAAGCGGTACCGAAATAAATGTAATAGTTTACTAAGAAGCCTAAAAAATAGCTATTTTAAATCTGAATTGGCCAATTCCAGTAATAATATAAAAAAGCAATGGGGATTGGTAAAAGAAATGGCTAATTTAAACAACTTCACAAAAATGTCATCAGAGCTTCTTTCCACTAATTCAACACCTCAAGATGCGTTAAATAACATAAACAAGTATTTTGTTAATGTCGGTAGTAATTTGGCTAACGCCATTATGTCCAGGACCCACACAAATGAGATAGATCTGAGTAAACAGTGTGGACCAAGACCGAATGGTGGAACCCTAAACTCATTTATGCTTCTCCCAACAGATCCAATTGAAATTAAGGAAGTAATTACAAACTTGAAATCTAAGAATTCCTCGGGATGGGACGGTATTTCCACCATGTTTATTAAGAAAGCAGTAAATTTCCTAGTGGCACCACTAGCACACATTTGCAATGCTTGTTTTTCAAAAGGAGTATTTCCAGAGGCCTTTAAAAAATCTGTAGTTGTTCCTATATACAAAGCGGGAGACAAAACTTTGGTGTCAAATTACAGGCCAATCTCTCTACTTCCTAGTTTTTCAAAAATTCTGGAAAAACTAATAAATAAGAGGTTAAAACACTACCTAGAAACCCATAAACTTCTCTCAGACAATCAGTTTGGGTTCAGAGAAAAAATATCAACCGCCGACGCTCTTCACAAACTAACTTCGTATTTAGTTGAAAATATGGATAAAGGGCAGAAGTCACTAGGTATATTCCTGGACTTGGCTAAGGCCTTCGACACCGTCTCTGTACCGATCCTCTTGAACAAACTCGAGACCTTGGGAATTCGAGGAATACCCCTCCAACTTTTCCAAGATTACTTGTCAAACCGAAAACAGGTTATAAAAATTGATAGCAGTGTAAGTCTTGAGGAAAATGTTACCTTCGGAGTGCCTCAAGGTAGTGTAATAGGTCCCACACTGTTTTTAATATATATTGATGACCTTTGCAATTTGCTTTTACGAAATGGTCAAATCGTAACATTTGCAGATGACACAGTTTTATTATTTAGCTCAAGCACTTGGAATGATGTAACCGAAGCAGCAAATGAAGGGTTTGCTTTAGTAACTTCATGGTTAGACAATCACTTGCTGACACTTAATCTTGATAAAACTAATTTTGTCACATTTACTATTAATGCCAAAACTCAACCTCCACCTAACTCAATAATTATACAATCTCACAACTGCAACAATCCAAGTTCCTGTCATTGTAACCCAATTTCCAGAACAAATTCCTTAAAGTACCTCGGTGTGATAGTTGACCAGAACTTAAGCTGGAAGGAACACGTCATGAAAGTAGGAAATCGTGCAAGAAAGTTAATTTATATTTTTAAAACTATTAGAAATGCATGTGACATTAAGCTATTAATAAAAATCTATTTAGCATTATGTCAGTCTATATTGATATATGGCTTAAATGTGTGGGGAGGAACTTCAAAAACCACTATGCTGGTTGTAGAAAGAGCCCAACGGATGGTACTTAAGGTTATTTCTCGCAAAAAGTACACGTATCCGACACATTTACTTTACTCTGAACTGGGAGTTCTCACGGTACGACAGTTATTTATCAAACTAGAGATCATGGCACAACATAAAATAAAACCGCACTTTGCAAATAGGAGACGAGTGGATATAGTTTATAACATACCCAAATACAGAACCATTTTTGCACACAAATTCCATAATTATCTAGGTCCAAGTCTTTACAACACAATAAGTAAAGATCTAAAATTGAAGAATCTTGATAGTCAAACATGCAGAGAAACTTTAGAGAAATATTTAAAAACACTAGACTACAACAGCACTGAAAATCTACTAAATAAATTGGTATAAACGGAGCACAAAAATGGTAAGGCACTTTTAAATGCACACATACAAACACACACATAAAACATTCACATATACTATACATGTAAACATACACATATACTCATGTCCAAACATAAAACAATACAAAAAGTTTCAATAATGTAACTTAAATTAATTAATTAATGTAACTTAAATTATTTAATTGATGTAACTTGAATTATTTAATTGATTGATTATAGTATAGTACTATGATTTATTACTTAACCTAACTTGTATCTAGAACCTTGTGGGAATCTGTTGTAATAAGGCTGAGGAATACTATCCGCTCGTGATACAGTTCTACACTAGTACGAGAGGATAGGGAGAATCAGTCCGAAGGCAACCCACACTTAAAATGTACTACTATTTTATTGTGAAGCTTACTAAACGATTTCTATCTTTATGTACCTACCAATGTTATTAAGTTATTATGTATGGTTGTTTCATATTTGTGAATAAAGTTATTATTATTATTATTATTATTATTATTATTATTTTCGATTAAAATGTAGACATAATATTGTTTTCTTGAAATATGCCTGGACTTAATTTTTCCTCTTATTAATGTTAAGTCACCACTTCCGCTCAGATTGTATTGGGAAAAATCTTGTGTGTCCCTACATATCTCTATTCTATATGACCCATGAAATCGAATATGTTCACCATAATACGATCTGGCTTGCCTTATCTGGTAAGTACCTAGAGCAAACAGTATTAATTCACTATAACTTAATCTTGGAAACATAAATAAATTATCTCGGTCAGCTGTTATACTCTGAAAAGCAGTAGACCTTCTATTCATATTTAGTTCCTCGACCAATAGGGCTAAATTGTTTTCAAAATTAATTCTCTCTCTAATTATTGCAACTATTTCATTAGAATCATCTCTGTCACGAAGACGAACTCCAAATCGATTAAGCAAACTGGCAGCTATCTGGAAGTTCTGCATCATATTTGGCACTGATTTATTAAAATAGTCTTGCCTCAGGAGCTTAAAATCTCTTTTAAAATGTCCATTTACTGCCTCAACTACCCAGCGGCAAATTGTTACACAGCGACTACGGTTGGCCTGTTGTGTTGTCAATTGGTGTTCGCCTTCTAATAGAGAATCAGGCATATGTGGCCGATAATTACAACCTTCTAGCATTCTTATAGAATCTCGGAAACCCCTATCTAATATAAACACATCATTTTCTTGAAAATATAATCTAAGAGAAGAGTTTTCATCATCAAAAAGAGAAATCATTATGTCAGCATCGGATGTAGTAGCCTTGTATGGACCGTAGCAATCTAAGATGTAACCATCACATGCCACAAATAAAAATGGCTTTAACAGATTTTTATATTTGTGTAAAGAATATGTATCTTTTTGGAAAGAGTAATTGGAACTTTTATTTATATTTATGTATGTCCCGTCACAAATAATTATAGCATTTGTATAGTTTTCATTATATATACCATTTGGTATAGTGAGGTTATGATCCATTAAACGTTCTCTATAAATGTGAGTGATACCCAAGTTCATAGGTACAAAATCTTGAACCAGGATTTCCCTGCATTTGTTCATTAAACGCTCTAATGTAGTACGTGGTACATCTAATAATGTCGACAGCCTAACATCTGATTCACCAGTTCTCATTTTCATTAACAATGCGGCTAATCCTAATATTCCTTTGTGCATTTCTTGTATGCGAGGAACTTCATTAAGAAGAGTAAAAAAGTCTTGTTTTGACCTTCCTATCCAAAAGAAAAATATATTGTCATCAATTTCATGAATGGCTTCTACATTTGTGAAATTAAGGTAGGGCTTGAAAGAGTTAACAAATGAAAAAATGTGTTCTACTTGTTGTGAAGTAAATGTACTCATGCTATTACTAGAATCATACAGATTACTCCATTCATTACTTAGTCTATGTTCTGTGCAGACACGGCTATGTACAGGGAAATAATATTTATATGTACTGAGTATCGTTGCTCTAAATGAATCTGCCACATTGTGCAGATTCATATTGGTACATTGAGGAAAAAGGCAGCGCGAAGCAGTATTTGCTGCTCGTCTATAATTTACTAATGTTATGTTGCTAGATACAACTTCAGAATGTACTTCTAGACTTTCATTAACTGGTTCAGCAGTGATTGGCTCAGAGTCACCTGTTTCAGCAGTGATTGGCTCAGAGTCACCTGTTTCAGCAGTGATTGGCCCAGAGTCACCTGTTTCAGCAGTGATTGGCCCAGAGACACCTGTTTCAACTTCTTCAGTAGTAGATGCACCACGAGCTCCATCAGCTTGCACATTACGTATGGCAGCACGCTTACAACTCATCCAGCATGAATGGCATATTCTATCAGATGATGACATCTATGAAAGAAAATATTGAGTTAATATCAGGTATTGTAAATGTATTAATAAAAGGCAACATCGAGGTTAAAAAGAGAAATCACCAAGACCGTAACGGTATGAAGTAATATACTGGCAAATAATGAACAATATAGAAACATAAATACCTGACGTGGTGCAATCCTTGTTTGAATAACAGCATTTATCTGTCGTAGCTCTTCTGAAGGATTGTCAAAAACAATAGAATGGCTCTGACGATTAAGTATTGACCGTCCACAGAGATTGCACACTTGTCTTTGACCTGGTCGAGATAACCCTGAAGCTTGAGCACCATCACTGCTTGTCGTTAATTGCTGGTTTATGCTTCTCATGAGGAGTTCATTACAAGGTTCACAAATGTAATCTTCCTCTGTAATCTGAAATAGGAAAGGCAATATAAACTTCTTTTACATACAATTGATATAGGTAATAGTTTAATGCCAAGATTAACAGTTCAAAACGAAACACGAAATAACAAGACAAAACTGTATTAGTTTTATCCTATCTTTCGGTCATTTGCGTGTGTGTTGTCAGTTGTCATACATAATAAAGAAGCGCCAGGCAGTTAGTTTGATTGACATCATAGATAGTTTTGGATTAAACATTATAAAAATAAATAGTTACGATTACTGGTGATATCCACTCGCTAAGAAGCGAAATAACTCTTGTTGAGCTCATAAACGAGATAACGTCGCAACGTATTTAGGCAGACGTTGCAGTTTAAGCAAAGTATACGTCGGCTTTTTGTTGACGGCGGCATTATTAAGAGGGCGGATTTACAACAATATGGAAAGCAAAGGTCGTCAGATGAGGAAGATATCGAGGTCCAGGGGGCAGCAATAAGGTCGTAAATAGAGGTATCACACACAAAATAGCACAGTACACAACGAGACGCACACGCACCAACGAAGGACTGCGCCAATTTCAATCGTAGAACTGTCAAATGTAAAAAAAAAATCCGTTTCTATCATCCGAACTCAACTACAGACTGAATGATTAATTTATTTAATCAATATTTTATTTTCAATGAATCTGTGTTAAACAACGACTAATAAAAAATAACATATTGATTGAATAAAATGTAAAATAATGTATAAAACTCAGAAACAGAGATTAATAAAGTCAAGTAGTAGTGCGTGAAACGGAACGTTTTAGCAAAAGGTCTCACTATTTTTATATAATCTATGGCAAAAGGCAATTGAGGTGCGTTCAAAACATGGTAATATGTAACCCTAAACGTTAAATAAGTTTATAGAAAAACTTAAAAATGTTTTTTTCCTGCGTTTCTTTTAAAATTGTTTTTGGCGTATTAGATACATAATATAATTGGCTAAATTTTAACATTTATTTCATTACTATACAAAGCCAGGTGAAAAATGGTCATTCCTCTTTCAAGTTGATAGCAGAAATAGTATCAAATCAATATTGTATACAGAAGAAAATACAATGGAAATTTATTAACCCTTTATCACCATGGGCAGGTGGATTCTATGAACGACTGGTTGGCATAGTAAAAAATTGTCTGAAGAAGACTCTACAAAAACTCATGTTAAACGACAAACAACTTTCCCTTATCCTTCCTTTCTTTATTATTCCCTTGATTCCGGACAATTCCCATCCCTGTGGCGTATGGCTTACGTACGTCCACTTCCTAAAATCTCTAATCCCTCCCTACCTAATCATTTTCGTCCAATTTCTATTCTTCCTTTCTTGTCTAAAGTACTTGAGGCCTGCGTCCATAAGCAGTTTTCAGGATTTGTTTACCGTAACAACCTTGGTAACTCTTTTCAATCCGGATTCAGGCCTGGTCATAGTACTACCTCTGCTCTCCTTAACACTTAAGGACTCGCTACTGGGTCTAAAGGACCCAGTTATTCAATTTATTTGTAATAACTAATCAGATTTGACGTTTACGATGTTGCCGTTTTTAATACCTTTCGACGACAGTGTAGTACGGCGAGTGGCAGTCATACTCGTCAGTTAGCACGCTAAGTGTGAGTGCTACAGGCGTATTTAAGTGTGACCGGGTCCGCCGGACCCGGTAGCGACTAAACACGTTTGTGTTTTTTTCATCATATTATTACTATTTATTAACGTGTTTTTTGTTTATTTCATAGAAAATGGCTACCAACAGGCCCTTGAGACCTAACAAAATAGAAGAATGTATTATTGATCGGTCTTTCTAACTCAAAAAAGATCGAAAACTAATTTTTGTTTGCGTAAAATGCGATATAGCCAAACAGCTGTATTGCATTTTACGCTTGTGGGAAATACATAAAACACGTTTGTTTAAATTTTTATAACTAAACTAGCTGTACCCGCGCGGCTTCGCTCCCGCTCTTCCCTACTTCAGCCTACTATACCCTACTCTACCCTACTATACCCTACTCTACCCTACTCTACCCTATCCTACTCTACTCTACCCTACTCTACCCTACTCTACTCTACCCTACTCTACCCTCCTCTACCTTACTCTACCCTACTCTACCCTACTTTACCCTACTCTACCCTACTCTACCCTACTCTACCCTACTCTACCCTACCCTACTCTACTCTACCCTACTCTACCCTCCTCTACCTTACTCTACCCTACACTACCCTACTCTACCCTACCTACCCTAATTTTCATTTTTTTTTCCATAAGAACCTTTTCCTCATAATAACGAACACAACAAAAAAAAAATTAGCGAAATCGGTCCAGGCGTTGTTGAGTTATGCGCTTACCAACACATTTTGCGATTCATTTTTATATTATAGATTAGATGTAGAGAGAGACTGAAAATTTTTTAAATATTATTTTATCCCAAAAAAAAGATATTTAATTTTAATTGATTTTCAAAGATCTTTTTTTTTTGTATACTATAATTATTGATCTTTAATTGTTAATTTTTCTAAGTAGGTACATCATAGTAGTCTAAGAAAATATAGAAGGTATTAGTTAAAATAATTAATTACAGAAGTTTTCACAATTAACCTTAATCTTATCATAAGAGTATGCCAAAAACCTTTAATTTTTGTAATTACTTGTTGTATAAGAAAATGCAATAAATATTAGTATTTGATACACTAATTTCTTACGTTTATTATCATATTATTCCTCTAATAAAGTAGTTTTCATTTTTATTCAGTATTTTTGAAACAAAACATAGGATACCTTACTGGGTCCAGAGCACCCGGTTGCGAGTATAGGTGTTACAAATTAAGGCGCGAGTCCTTAAGTGTTTAAGTGACTGGTGACATTAGAGAAGCCATGGAGGATACCAAGGTAACTATTTTGGTTCTAATAGATTTCTCAAATGCCTTTAATGCTGTCAGTCACGATATCCTCCTATCTATCCTTTCCCATCTTATGGTTTCGTCTGAGGCGTTGGAATGGTTCTCTTCCTATCTTCGGGGACGTCAGCAGTCGGTTCGCGTTGACGAGAATTCCTCGAGTTGGCGTGATCTGGATTTTGGTGTTCCACAAGGCGGTATTCTTTCTCCCTTACTATTCTCCATCTTCATAAATTTTATAACTCTTTGTCTTCGGTGTTCGTATCATCTTTATGCCGATGATCTTCAGTTATATGCAGCTGCGCGGGTAGAAGGTTTGTCAGACGCTATAGATGATGTAAATCGGGATCTGGAAGCTATCAAGGATTGGTCTGATAGATTTGGGGTGTCCGTAAACCCCACGAAGTGTCAGGCTATCATTATCGGAAGCTCGCGCATGATGGGTAAAGTGGTGGTTAACTCCCTTCCTCCAATTATTTTTTAATGGTGCCATCATCCCCATCAGTCCTAGTGTAAAGGATCTCGGTTTGCATCTTGACTCGACGCTTGGCTGGCAAAGTCAGGTTTCTAGTATCTGCCAAAGAGTCAACGGGACTTTGCGGTATCTGTATCGTCTGAGGAACTTTTTGCCTGCGAAGACGAAGACTATGCTTGTGCAAACTTTAATTTTCCCTATAATCGACTATGGTGACGTGTGCTACTTTGACCTGAACGCGGTGTTGCTCGATAAACTAGACAGGCTCCTCAACAACTGCATCCGGTTCATATTTAACCTTAGAAAATATGACCATATTTCGACTTACAGATCTGAGCTTAAATGGATGCCAATTCGCCAGAGAAGAAATGTGCGCGCACTGACTACACTTTTCTCTCTGCTCAACTCTCCCACGCCCCCATCCTATCTCATAACTCACTTTCAATTTCTTTGTTCTTCACACGCAAGGAATCTGCGTTCTTTAAACAATCTCCTTCTGCTCTGTCCTTCTCATACTTCTGATTTTGTTCATTCTTCCTTCTATATACAGTCCATCCTTCTGTGGAATGCGCTTCCTCTCGATATCAGGACGGCCGAAAGTCGGTATGCATTTAAGCGGAGGTTGCGGAATCATTTTCTACACCAATAGCAGAATCGTCTCAAAACTTCTGTCCTTACTTTATATAAATATATATATATAGTATATATATTATATTAAATATATATGTATGTGTATTTTATCTATAATTATGTATACTTTTTAATCTTGTTTTAATACCAAAATTTTCTTTTTGTGCGCCTACCATATTGTCTCTTCACCACCCTAGGTTGACTGGTAGAGAATGCCTAAGGCATTAAGTTCACCTATGTACTTTGTGTTGCATGAACATTAAATAAATAAATAAACTTTCAACAGTTATCAAGGAAATAGAAGCCGTAGTTAACTCGACCGCTTACTAGCGTAGATTCGGAACCAGACTATATCTTAAAACCGTCAGATTTTTTAACAGTGGGAAGAGTGATCTTGTTAGAAGAAGGCGGAGATGGTCGTGAAATTCCAGGCACATCCGGCACGAAAACTGGCCTAGTAAAAGGATGGAAGAGAGCACTGACTATACTGGGAGAATTTAAGGATATGTTCTCGAACTGATATTTACTCAGCCTTCGTGAGAGATATACTCACCTACCTCAAGAACCACGAGTGACCTCAAAATTGTCACCTTTTTTTTTATGGCGGGAAAAAATCATTCATTGACATCCTTCGCCCTTGGGCGGAGCGGGAGATAGTGTCAGACTCTTACTGACTAAAAGACCCACCCCGTTCCTTCTAGCCTTCATACCGGGGCTCGAGCGCCCTTTCGGATAACCCTGGCCCCAGTAGGCTTCGACCTGGCTGGGTCCCTGCTGTTGCTGACAACTCCTTGAGGCGCGTGGGAACAGTGCGCGCCGTCCACGACTTGGGCTTGGTCCGGACAGTTACCGGACGGCCGGACAGCGAGCTACCCATTGCTCACTGTCCGCAAGCCCGCGCCTACGGTGGCCGGAAATCGGGATCAGAATCCCGGCGGCGGCGGCGGCGGCGAGAACGCCGTTGCCAGATGCGTTCGGCCTCCTCCTTTGCGAGCATTACTGCTTCGCAGAAGTCGGCGACCGCCTGCCACTCCTCCTCGCTCCGGACCATGGCCTCAACCAAGGCCCGGCGCGAGAGGTCTCCGCCGCCAATCGCCCCCACGAGGGCACGGCGATGCTCCGCCCAAGCAGGGCACACCTCGAAAAATTGTCATGTGTTGATTCAAAAAATAGGAATGATTGGAAATTGGGAAAAATTATATCTCTGATTCCTAGTGTTGACGGATTATACAGAGTCGCAAAGGTTCAAGTAGGCAAAAAGGAGTATATAAGTTCTATTGCTCATCTCTACCCGTTAGAAGTAGAGGATACGGTAGAACCTATATACAAGCAGGTAGAACGAACCCATCCATCAGATGTTAACGATAATAGTTTTCGAGATACGAAGAACATCGATCAAATTGATACACCTGTTATACCAGATCAGATGTCAAATCATACAATCCAACCAAATGACACACCACTCAAAGAAGTGATTGAGAATCACGAAATTAATATTGAAGAACATGAGATTGATACACCAGACAGAGGTAAAGAATATTCATTGACCGAAAATGGAGAACTGCTACCTAACGCAACTGAGACAAATGACAGCGAAATAGAAATAACCCCGAGATCTAAGCGCGCTGCATCAGTAAAGGCGACAGAAATGATCAAGGAATGGACACGTAACTTGATTATATTGCTACTTCACTCCAAAGCTTCGCCGCCGGGGAGTGTCGTGTCATACACGAATTAATCACGTGAGTAAAGTTATTTCTTACTTTTTTGTGGCAATACTCAAGAAAGATGTCATAGATTGTCCCTCTGGTTTTAGTCTATAGTTCCGTGTCGAGACTTGAAAAGTTGAATACTTGCAACAGAGGGAGATTTCCAGTGCGGCATCGAGCAGGTGTCCAGTGCCTGTTGTCGACGCTTCATATAAGTTGAGTATTTTTGTGTATCTTAGCCTAAGATACTTAGGTTGATCGAGAGAGGTAGACGCCATTGTTGCTCTGGCATCAACCGTGCAGTGATCTGGGACGAACTCTTGGCGGGGACTTGAAGTTCGTACAGATCTCTGATCCGAGTTAAAGGAATAAATCCCACATAATGATCCTCGCCGTAGGGCAAGGTGTGGGTAATAGTGGGGTGATCACCTAGCAGTCGTCTAACTGGAGTGGTCGAGTTAGACGCTTGATGAGTTTGATCGTATAATGGTCCTGGTGGCAGCGCTGGGTTCGATGGACTCATTGAGACTAGATAGTTTGTTCCCTGGATCCGCTCTGGCGAGAGCGGTAGGAATGTGATGGTATAAATATATACATATGTGTTTGTCATTTACAGTTATAACGGAAAAGGGTGTGCAGAGAGCATATGTCGGTTGGCTCTCTGCGACAGCCGGGATGCCGAAAATACTCATGTGGCTATAACCCACAGATGGTGGAAGGAGATAAATAAGACAGACGACACAACCAAAGCAGAACTCTTCATAACCAGTGAGAAGATACTTATACCCTAAGAAGAATCCAGGTATGAATTATATTGATTTTCTTATCTACGGGACCATCGGGATAATCAGAGATACATCCCAATGAATCAGTAAAATCTGTGATACAAGACAGATACAAAATAGTATGATTATACTCGGTCGTCCCGACACTAGGTATCAGTATTGGATGTAGTTTGTCGAACGGCCATTCAGCGTTTTTCATACGACCACCGCATCTCAATATTCTGTCGATATCTTTAAATAAATGTAATGAAATGACCTCCTTGGAAATGACATTTCATTTTTTTAATTTTTAAGCTGTGGATACGGGGTGACGTATCATTCAATGACAGATGATGTTTAGATTATTTTGTGCATTTTATTGTTATAAAAACTTGTAGAGAGATAATTAAAGGGATATAATTGAGGAGGCGATATTAGTGAACTTTAATGTCGTTTCTTTGTTTTCAGGTGAGATAAAAGTGTAATTTTAGTTAAACGATAATTGTTATACTGTAAAAGCATGTTGAATAAAACAAATCTTTGTTTTCAGAGAAACAATTTGTGGTTTATTTCGAAAATCCTCAATAAAATCCATTATATAAATCTAGGTTAATTGCTAGACTTGTTTTCTTACCGTCACTTTCTTGTGGAAAATGTTCCTTTTGTAAATTCTTGATTTTTTTAAAGTTTTGTGTAGAACTGTATTTTCTTCTCTAAATGTCTTATTCGGAATTCTTTCTTCGGTTTTCATAAAGTTTACTATATCAGAAGAACCCTGCCCCAACGACGGACAGGAAAAGTCAAGCAATGAGTGGTCTGGCCAATACTGCTCTCCTTTGTGCAGAAACTCAGGGCCATTGAGCCACATACTCTTTTTCTATTCCCAAAGGTCAGGTAGAGTCGCCAGATCCGCCGGATTTATTTCCGTGTTCACATAGCGTATTTTCAATTGCTTATTTTCTTTTATAGCGTTCACTCTTCTACTTATAAAAGGAGGTAACAACTTATTAGAGTGTATCCAGCTTAAAACTATTTGACTGTCTGTCCATAGATATTCTTCTTCTATTGGTATGCCAATAACGCTCTTGACATATGCTATCAGTTTACTACGTACGTAACACCCTAGTAATTCTAATCTGGTTATTCGTAAATTATCTCTCTCTCCCTTTGGAATAACTTTTGACTTTGCTATAATGAAAGATATGTTTCTGGTATCCTTACTTTCTGCTGTTATGTAAATTACTTGAAATTAATAATTAATTGAAAGTGGATTTAAATGTGATTTTATCTATTTTAATAAAATGATTATATAGTAAAATATGTACAATCAATCAAGTCAATTTTATTATATATATGAAAGCGACGGGCAATATAATAAGAAAACTTTTTACAAAAAAAATAACCGACTTCACTAAAACAAAAACATTACAACCATTAAAATAATTTTAATTTCGGAAGTCGGTGTTTCTCGATATTGTTTGTTCCTTATTTAACACCGACTTCCGAAATTAAAATTTATTTCACACTTTTTAGTTGCAATACACTTCAGCCAGAGTACCTTTTTCTCATGACAATTCCAATTAACTTAAACCCTGCTAGGTTACATTGTTTTATTATGAAGTTCCCGTGTCTACATTCCGGCTCCATCATCATCATCAGATCAGTTCGATAGTACCTTATAGCCAAAGTGCATCTCAGGACAATTCTAATAAGCCCAAACACGGGTAGGATACATTGATTAATTACGGAGTTCCGGTGCCTATCTTCCGGCTCCATCATCAGCATCAGATCAGTTCGATAGTACCTTATAGCCAAAGTGCATCTCATGACAATTCTTATAAGCCTATACACGCCTAGGATACATTGATTAATTACAGATTTCTAGTGCCTATCTTCCGGCTCCATCATCATCATCAGGTCACTTCGATGATAACATTTTCAACATACCTATTCAGAACCATTCATTTATTTGTATTATCGTAGTCGCATACTAAGTGCATTGTGATATCTGTGTGAGTATGAACTTCCGTTGGCCATTTCTGGTCTTCTTCACCAGTTTCACTTCATCAAATGACATTTTTTAACTGTAAGTAAATACTTAAGTCTTTGATGAAAATACCAAAAGAACTATACAGTTGCCTATAATATTTGAGAAGTTCCCTCGATTTCGCCAAGATTCGATCATCAGATCCCGACTTGGTGACTATGGGACCATTTGGGAAGTATACTCTTTCTAACAAAAAAATAATTTTTCAAATCGGTTCGCAAGCGATGAAGTTATGCCCGAACATGCATAAAAAAAAAATACAAACATCCGAATTGAGAACCTCCTCCTTTTTTAGAAGTCGGTTAAAAAGATATTAAAAATTAATTAATTTGAGGGGACAAATTAATCAATTAATTTTATTAAAAGAATTTTTAAGTAAAATATATTTTGGGGGGATAAAGTATTTTTTATGGAAAAAAATAAATAATTTATAATAAATTAGTATTGTAAAAGAATTTTAAAATAAGTGAAATAATAAATTAAGTGTAAGTAATTTTAATTTAGTGTATCTTGTGTATCAGAGTTTATTAATAAATATTTTTCGGGAAAAAATCTCGAATTTAAAAGAGATAATTAATTAATACAGTTATTGTAGCATAAATATTTTCATTTATAATAAAAATATTTATGCTACAATATAATATGTATAGATATGCGACGAGCAAATTCAGCAATAAAACGCGAAAACCACCCGTTACCGACGATGGATCAGTTGCTACCGAAGATAAGAGATGCGGTTATTTTCAGTAAATTGGATATTTGTGATGCTTTCCACCAATTGGAACTTCATCCAGATTCCAGATCCATCACAACGTTCATCTCAGCCAATGGTCTTTACCGGTACAAAAGGATGATGTTCGGTATTTCTTGTGCTCCGGAAATATTTCAGAAAACTCTTCAGCGTATTCTCTTACCTTGTAAAGGGGTTATTAACTTCATTGATGACATCTTAGTGTATGGGAAAAATCGAACAGAACATGATGCCAGACTTGAAAAAGTCACTGAAGTGTTAGAAGCCAATAATGTTATATTAAGGCATGAAAAATGTATTCATAGTACAAACGAAGTAGAATTCTTAGGCCACAAACTATCTAAACGGGGTATAAGACCATTAGATAAATACTTAAGTACCATTGAAAAATTTAGGGCTCCTACAACTGTTTCTGAATTACAAAGCTTTATGGGCTTGATAAATTACGTGGGCAAATGGATTCCTAACTTAGCTACAAAAACAGAACCTCTTAAACAATTGCTTCGTAATAAATTTGGTAGAAACGCTGACATACGTGAGTTGTGGGGAGAGAGTCAGCAAGCTTCTTTTAACTCTTTAAAAGTTGACCTTGCTGACATATCTGACTTGGGCTATTATAATGTACAAGATAGAACACTTGTATTTGCCGATGCAAGTCCGGTTGCTATAGGTGCTGTTCTAGTACAGGAAAATGATTCTGGACCACGTGTTATTGCATTTGGAAATAAAACTCTTACCGATTGCGAACGCCGCTATTGTCAGACTGAAAAAGAGGCATTAGCACTGGTATGGGCGGTAGAACACTTCCGGTTACAATCATACCAGTATAAGGTTATTTATCGCCCGGGAAAAAACAACATTGCTGATCCTCTTTCTAGACTATGTAAACTCACCCCGGAAAATAGTGCCCCAAATGTCGATTATGTACAAAACATAATCGAGCATGTTAGACCCATAGCGGTATCATTGAGTGATATTGAGCGTTCTTCTAATGAAGACCTAGAAATTCAAAAAGGTAAAGAAGGTGTTCATGAGCGCAAGTGGGATGCAGCTGTAAAATGTTACAAGCTGATTGAAAATGAATTCTGCTTTCACGAAGGAATTCTACTCAGAGGAACTAAAATCGTTATACCAACAGTATTGCGAAACAGAGTACTATCAGCGGCGCATGAGGAACACCCAGGTATCGTGGCAATGAAAGCGAGACTCGGAACAAAAGTGTGGTGGCCTAGATACGACCAAGATGTGGAGAGGATGGTTAAATCATGTAAAGGATGCACACTCGTGTCTGTACCTAATGCACCACACCCTTTGAAAAGAAGAGAATTGCCATCACACCCATGGGTTGATATTGCAATCGATCTTTTAGGACCATTACCATCCAACAACTATATTTTGGTAGTAGTCGATTATTACTCTAGATATCAAGAAATAAAGATTTGTCGAGATATATCCAGTAAGGAAATGATAAAACTCCTGAGGGAAGTTTTCAGTAGGCTCGGGTATCCAGTTTCCTTAATGACAGATAACGGAAAACAGTTTGTTAGTGAACAATTTAAGTCATTTTGTAAGGAAAATGACATAAAATTATATCACTCTGTTCCGTACTGGCCGCAACAAAATGGAGAAGTCGAGCGCCAGAACAGAAGTATACTGAAATGACTACGAATATGCCAGGCTGAAAACAAAATTCACTGGAGAGAATCGTTAGTCGATTATCTGACTATGTACAATAATACCCCCCATACAGTCACAGGAAAAACACCAGCAGAGTTGTTCTTCCAGAGGAAAATCAGGGATAAAATACCTATGATCGATGACGTTGAGCATAGGAATGATGACATGGACTTACGAGACAAGGACAGAGAACAGAAGGAAAGAGGGAGAGAGTACGCGGACAGAAGAAGGAAAGCACAAGATATTGACCTAGAACCAGGAGAGAAAGTATATATCAAAGATATGAATAAAGCAAATAAACTTAGTACAAATTTTGAACCAACACAATATACAGTTAAATCACGAATGGGAGGCGATTTTGAGGTAGAAAACGAGGAAACAGGACAACGTTTGAGACGAAATATAGTACACCTAAAAAAGGTAGAAGGAGAATGGAAAGTTATAATGATCAAAATAGTTTTAAACTAAAGAGTACATTACCTTTGTGATGTCAATTAAAATGTAGAAGGTTGTTATGATGCTCAAATGAAGATGTTACTAAATATAATAAAAGTTATTATTATATCTAAAACTTTCATTAAAATAAGGAAGAGATGTAGTGTTTGTAGATTATATTATATAGTCCTGTCGTCTCATGCGTACACGCCGCGCGCTATAGTATGGTGGGGGAGCGGGGCGTGCTCCCCCTCCCTCACTCACTTTGCCTGGAACCACGAAGCTGGACGGACGCGTGTGCGGCGAGTTAGGCAGTGAGCCGATATCAAGTTAAGTGCACGAACAGTACAAAAGTAAAAATAAAAGAATAACATCAGTTTTATAATAAACTACTTAGTTTTTTCTTTCAGACAAACCTTATTCTGACAATTACGAACACAAAACGAATAAACTAAATAGTTCCCACTGCTGGGACTCAAACCTCTTCTCTGGGAAAAGATATGGGCCATAAACCACTACTCGTAGATTCTGTAGATTTGTGCGATGTAATAATTATATCTTTTTCAATGGGGTTTCAATTTACGTACACGACACCATCAATTACGAAATAACAGAAGAGTTATACGAATATGGAAACCATTACCTTTGGATACACATCGATAAACTCTCATTGAATAGGAGCGATTTACAAACCCGGCGATTCCAATATCAACAATTTTATTGAAACATATACCTCACAATTAGAAAAAAGAAAAAGAACAACTGTCTTTAGAGACTTCAACATCGATTTACTTAGTAAGGACAACCACGTCACAAGATACTTGAATGAAATAAAGGGCTATGAAATATTAAACAAACTATATAGTACCCGTAAAACTGACACTACAAACACTTTACTGGATCACATATGTACCAACGTCAGTAACCACGCTTTTAGCATATCCATAATTGACTCGAGCCTATCAGACCACAAACAATTATTTCTTCAGGTTGGCAGCTTAGTACCAAAGGTAAACAAAAAGATCAAGTATAAAGCACTCGACTACGATAAATTATATAACAGTGCCATGACAGCAAACTACACTAATAACGAAAACGATTACTACTACTTAGAAAGATTTATCTTAGAACAAATAAACAAAAATAAAGAAGATAAGACTAAAATCCTAAATCTACCACAAAAAGACTGGATTAACCGGAATATCATAGACTCAATCTACCTACGAAATCAACTATGGCAAGAAACAAAATCCCACCCAAAAGATGACAAACTTCGGAAAAACTTCAATAAGGAACAGGAAAAAGTAAAAAACTTAATAAAGACACAGAAAAAGAATTACTATCACAACTTATCCCAAAATAGCTACAAACATCCTAAAAAAATGTGGGAGGTAATAAACAACTTAGCAAATAACAAAATCAAAGACAGAAGTGCTCCTCCCAAACTGTTGTCAAACTCAGGATTCATCACAGACGGTAATGAAATTTGTAACGCATTTAATTCATTCTTTGCATCAATAGGCGCGGACTTAGCTAATAAAATACCTAAAATGTACCACACAAACACAGGCAACATTCTCATGTACGACAATAACTACACACACGAAGTAACTCTGAATGAGCTAACCCACTGTGACACTAACGAGATATTAAAAATTATTGACAACCTCGACAGTAACAGTAGTACAGGTTTAGACGGTATCAGCACAAAAGCCATTAAATGCCTTAAAAATATAATTGCTGAAAGATTATCGGACTGTATAAATATGTGCTTAACTCACGGTATTTTCCCCGATTCGCTTAAAGTTGCAAGGGTCAGTCCTATTTACAAAGCTGGAAATAGAACTGACCCCGGCAACTATCGACCGGTATCAGTCCTACCTGTGATATCAAAAATATTTGAACGAGTCATATATAACCGTCTAAACGAGTCTTTAACTAAGAAAAAATTCCTGATTGATCAACAATATGGTTTCCGTTCTAAATCAAGTTTTTTTTTTTTTATGGTGGGAAAAAATCATGCATTGACATCCCCCGCTCTTGGGCGGAGCGGGAGATAGTGTCAGACTTTTACTGACTAAAAGACCCACCCCGTTCCTTCTAGCCTTCATACCGGGGCTCGAGCGCCCTTTCGGATAACCCTGGCCCCAGTAGGCTTCGACCCGGCTGGGTCACTGCTGTTGCTGACAACTCCTTGAGGCGCGCGGGAATAGTGCGCGCCGTCGACGACTTGGGCTTGGTCCGGACAGTTACCGGACGGCCGGACAGTGAGCTACCCATTGCTCACTGTCCGCAAGCCCGCGCCTACGGTGGCCGGAAATCGGGATCAGAATCCCGGTTGCGGCAGCGGCGGCGATAACGCCGTTGCCTGATGCGTTCGGCCTCCTCTTTTGCAAGCATTACTGCTTCGCAGAAGTCGGCGACCGCCTGCCACTCCTCCTCGCTCCGGACCATGGCCTCAACCAAGGCCCGGCGCGAGAGGTCTCCGCCGCCGATCGCCCCCACGAGGGCACGGCGATGCTCCGCCCAAGCAGGGCACACCTCGACTGTGTGCTCCACCGTGTCCTCCGGGCGTTCCGCACAGTGGCGACACCTGGGCGACACGGCATGAATCCGGTGCAGGAAACTCCCGAACGAACCATGTCCGGTGAGTACCTGCGTCATGCGGAAGGTAAGGACGCCGTGAGGTCTTTCCAGCCACGCCTCAAAGAGGGGACTTACCGCCATGATTGCCCCGTAGAAGGCCATAGACCGAACGATCCCCGCATAGAGCCTCCGGCAGGAGGCGTCTGGACCCACAAGGTTGGGCAGGAGCCGCTTGAGCGCAGCCCCAGCCCGGTTGACTTTGGGAGCCAGACGTCGGAAATGCTCCACGAAATTCCACCGGCTGTCGAGGACGACTCCCAGGTACTTCATCGTCGACCTGACACCGATGTGAACTCCTCCTACCGTTAGTTGGGAACTCAATGGCGGCGCGTTCCGAGGGCGGCGACCGTGGAAACACATAGCCTCGGATTTGTGAAGCGCCACCTCGAGTCCCAACTCCTGGATCCTATCAACGACTATCGCAACCCCGCGTGTCGCTAGAGCGACCGCCGCCTGGTACGACTCTCCTTGCGCTAGAACCAGCGTGTCGTCTGCGTAGCAAACCACGCTGACCCCGTCAGGGAAGTCGCCGCGCAGCACGTAGTCGTACCCGATGTTCCACAAGGGTGGCCCTCGGGATCGTATTCCAGGGCAGGGAATTGAACGCGTTGGCAATGTCCAAGGACACTGCCACGACACATCTGCCCCGGGACACCGCATCCCCCGTCGTGAGGGCTCGCACGCGCATGATGGCGTCCACCGTAGAGGGCATCCTGCGAAAGCCGTCCAAAAGGTCCGGCCCCACCCGTGTTAGGCGCCCGACGAGGCGGTTTGCAATGACTCTCTCAAAGAGCTTGCCCACCTCGTCGAGCAGCACAATGGGCCGGTACGCGGACGGAGAGTCCGCAGGGCGCCCCGGCTTCGCTATGAGGACCAGTTTCCCCGTCTTCCAGCAAAGTGGGAACTGGCCCCTCTCCATGCATGCGCTGAAGAGACCTCTCAGTCGAGGCCCGAGAGCCTCCATGGCCAGGACCCAGGCCTTTCCAGGCAAGCCGTCGGGTCCTGGGGCGGTGTTTTTGGCACTCAGCCTTCGCACCGCCACTCTCATCTCTACTTCGGTCACCTCTGGAGCATCGTCGTCGTCGTCGCAAATCAAGTACCCTAACAGCCACAATAGATTTGATGACAAAAATAAAAACTAATATTGATCAGAAAAATTTTGCTGTAGGTATTTTCATTGAATTAAAAAAGGCCTATGATACAGTTAGCCATAAAAAACTACTACAGAAATTAATTAACATAGGTATTTCAGGCAGCGCCCTTGGTATGTTCGCTTCTTATTTAGAAAACAGAAAACAAGTAGTTTAAATAGATAACTTCACAAGTTTGATGCAAAACATAACATACGGCTGTCCTCAAGGTTCAATTTTAAGTTCATTATTATTTTAATATACATTAATAACAATGATAAAATAGGTTTGAAAGGGCACCTAACGCTATACATAGACGATACTTGCCTCTTTTATTTCAACAAATCATTACAAAACATTATATCTGATGCACAAAAAGACCTTGACCTACTAAATGAATGGCTAAAATATAACTTACAAACTATTAACACGTCAAAAACATCATTTATGATCTTTTTCGCAAAAAATAAACCTCTACCGGATTTCTCACCACTAACGATTGACGGAGAAATAATCAAACGGTCCAGTCACGAAAAATATCTTGGGTTGTGGGTAGATGACAAACTTACGTGGAAACTACACTTCGATCATGTCAAAACAAAACTGACGTCACTATTAGGAGCGGTACGAAAAATTAGAAACTGTATACCCAAAAAAGTCCGACAAATTATATATAACTCCCTAGTAAAATCTAACCTTGAATACTTAATTGAACTATGGGGATCAGCCACGAAATCTAATCTAAATCTCCTGCAAAGAATACAAAACAAAATTATCAAAACACTATTTCACTACAACTATCTATACCCAACAAAAAAACTGTACGAAAAAACCAACCTACTAAATCTCAAACAACTTTACACATATTACACCTGCATTCTCATAAAAAAAATCACCACGAATTCTGTACAATCAAACATTTAAATACGTAAAAAGACAACAACATACAATACTAGAAGTAAAAACAAGTTTTAACTAATGACTGCACGCGCTCGAACTAATTACGGCAAAAAAACAATACTGTTTGAGGGAGCACAGCTGTTTAATGATTTACCCGAAGAATTAAAGAAATGTGAAAATATTAATATATTTAAAGCTAAATTAAAAAAAAACATGTATACAACCTATGATGTCACCAACACACCAGATGTGAACATTTCAATACTTATAAGCTATTTGTATCTCATTTTAAGTGAACTGCAATTGTTCTTATGAGAATAAAAAATTCTTTAAACCTATATCTTCGAATTCTTAATAAAAATATTATTCTCCTGTTTAGCCGTCTGGGATGGATAAATTTCGGGACAACATCAATTAGTAGGTGGTAATTCAAGCATTTTATATTAATCGATGCAACTATGACACCAATATATGGTATATTCAGACATCAGCTATTTCAGAGAAAACTCACAGTTCCCTTTTGGTAAGCATATTGAGATCAGTTGATCAAAGTCAAAGTCAAAGTCAAATATCTTTTACTACTTTACAGCAATATTGTCCCGTGGTATGTAGCTAGTGTATGGACACACTAGTAGAACGAGATGAGAGGACTCTATGTAACTTTCCTTTTCGGGGACGCTTTTGAGGTTGTCGTAGTCAATCTAGTACTAGGATATTTATTTATTATTTATTATAATCTTTATTGTACACCAAATAAACAAAAATACAGGACAAACATTTATTTTTATATCCAATCTTTGGTCTCAGTATTAATATAGTATAATCTATGGCTAAAAGTAATTGAGATGCGTTCAAAACAAGGTAATATGTCACCCTAAACGTAAAATAAGTTTATAGAAAAACTTAAAAATGTTTTTTTCCTGCGTTTCTTTTAAAATTGTTTTTGGCGTATTAGATACATAATATATTTGCTAAATTTTAATATTTATTTCATTACTATTTGGTGAAAAATGGTCATTCTTCTTTGTTGATATCAACGCTGTGCGAAATACCAAATCGTTCACAAGCATTAGGGTATTGAGAGAGCATTTTAGTTACTTCGGCCTTTTTTTTTCCGATGGGAAAAATCATAGGAGGGAGATAGTGTCAGACTCTTACTGACTAAAAAACCCATCCCGTTCCTTCTAGCCTTCATACCGGGGCTCGAGCGCCCTTTCGGATAACCCTGGCCCCAGTAGGCTTCGACCCGGCTGGGCCCCTGCTGTTGCTGACAACTCCTTGAGGCGCGCGGGAACAGCGCGCGCCGTCCACGACTTGGGCTTGGTCCGGACAGTTACCGGACGGTCGGACAGCGAGCTACCCATTGCTTACTGTCCGCAAGCCCGCGCCTACGGTGGCCGGAAATCGGGATCAGTATCCCGGCGCCAGCGGCGGCGGCGATAACGCCGTTGCCAGATGCGTTCGGCCTCCTCTTTTGCGAGCATTACTGCTTCGCAGAAGTCGGCGACCGCCTGCCACTCCTCCTCGCTCCGGACCATGGCCTCAACCAAGGCCCGGCGCAAGAGATCTCCGCCGCCGATCGCCCCCACGAGGGCACGGCGATGCTCCGCCCAAGCGGGGCACACCTCGACTGTGTGCTCCACCGTGTCCTCCGGGCATTCCGCACAATGGCGACACCCGGGCGTCACTTCCGCTTTAATTTGGAACAGGAACTTCCCGAACGAACCATGTCCGGTGAGGACCTGCGTCATGCGGAAGGTAAGGACGCCGTGAGGTCTTTCCAGCCACGCCTCAAAGAGGGGACTTACCGCCATGATTATGGCGTGCCCATAGTTACTTCGGCCTGCCAACCCGTTTGATTACAGATCAGAGGGACAAGTTTCACTAGTAGACAGTTTAACACGTTTATTCAATCATGTGGTATAAAGCACGTGCTTAATGCCGTTGCCACACCCGAACAGATAGCCAAGTGGAACGGTACAACCGCACCATTTTGCAGCGCTCGGGGCAATGAACCACGATAAAACAAATGGTTTATGGGACGAACATTTACCTAACATACAGTTGGGTATCAATACCACTGTACATGCCACCACCAAAAAGACTCCAGCGGAGCTTCTTTTCGGCGATGTTAGGTAATTAACTAAATTTAAATATTTTTTTTGACTTTTGTACGATTTATTTTATATAATAAGACTTATCAAGATTGTTTACGTTTAGTTAACTACCAAACAGATTGTTGAAGCGTCACTTCAATTTTGCACCACTACTTTAAGTTAGCAATAAGTAGATAAATAAATATTAGCTATAAGTTTTTTATCAGGAGTTAACTATTAACTACCTCCATGATTTTTGAATGTCATGACTGACAAATTAAAAACTGATACACTGCAAGCTACGATCCTGAATTTTTAATTTCTAAAATTCCTGAGAATTTCCTACAATTTTATACATAGTCCATACGAACCGGATATTACATTATCTACAACTAGCAAAGTGGAAAAAGCTAAATATTGGATATTATATTGAAAATTACCGGAGTGACGAGGTGACGAACACGTTTTGGAGGGAAAGTGAACTGAAGATCAAGTGAAGTAAAACCATAAGTGTTAAAGCCAAAGCATTATAATATCAATTAAATTCACCCAATACTCGTTAATATTTAATTAGGTAATATATATAAAAAATTTAGGTAATAAGTAGCGATTATAAAAACTTAAATAAGGTTAGTAACATAATTATTTTGTACATATTTACAAATTATTTACACAGTTATTTTATACAATTTATTTATAAGGATTTATTTACAGAGTTTAGGTTGAATTATATTTGTAAAATATAGTTAACAGTGCTTATAATACTGTACAGAAGTGTTTGTGTTAACCTACATAAGTTAGCTATTTATTTTTCAATTTACAAATGTTATTTCTTAATTTTAACCTTTACCATTAATTGTCGCTTTGTAAACCTTTAAAATATAATTTATTAGATAATTAATTTGTTTGTTACATTATTCTAATAGAATAGTAAACCTTTCTTACCTACTTGACTAGGGTAGTTCTTTATAATTTGCAGTGATCAAAGGTCAACATTGTAAAATTAATCAATAACTCAGACCAATCGTTGCTTAGTCTCATTATTTATTATGCCTAGGTATTTTTGTTAAATATAGTTACGTTATTTAATATTATAACTGTATAATTTCAGGTCTACGACACCTTCCTGTCAAAATGACTGATATTAAAGATCTTAAAAAGAAGCGTAGCAGTTAAAAGGGAAGATTAACCGTCTTTGAAACATATTTAAATAATTTTCAAGATTCTACGGTAAACTCGTCTCAGGTAGGTAATGGAGTTGCAGTTGCGAGTCAACAAATTAGATAATTTAAATGACGAATTTAACGAAGTCCAATCAAAGTTGGAATGTATGTATGTGTGACGTTGACTCAGAGGTACTCGAACGAGCTACAATTGAATCGCAATATTATGATTTGATGGCTCAAGCTAACGTATTATTAAATAAGTTCTTAAAATCTGAGCAAGAGGAAGTAAAGTCCACCTCTAGTAGTAAGCGTCAGTTCGTCAAGTTACTCACCATACAGTTACCTAAATTTACAGGCTCGTACGATAACTGGCTCGAATTTCGAGATACTTTCACTAGTCTCATTCAGGGCAATAACGATATAGACGAGGTCAACAAATTCCATTATTTGAGGTCCTCAGAATCTGCTGCCATTGTAATTCAGTCTATCGAGTTTTCAGCTCGAAACTACAATATGACGTGGGAACTTCTTTGTGAGCGATTCGATGAAAGAATATTAATTGAGAATCACGTTACAGCTTTATTCAATATCGAGTCAATCACAAAGGAGTCCTCAACTGCGTTTAAAGGCATCGTAGAAAATATAAACAATTAAAAACTTTTTACAAAAAAAAAATATAACCGACTTGAATGTTAAAAAACACTAAAAAGTATAAAATAACTTTAATTTCGGAAGTCGGTGTTTCTATAATAGTTTTGTCTCTTCGTTATTTAACACCGACTTCCGAAATTAAAGTTATTTTATACTTTTCAGTGTTTTTTAACATTGAAGTCGGTTATATTTTTTTTTTTGTAAAAAGTTTTTTATTTTACACTTTTTAGTTATGGTACCTAAAAGTAACCCCTTAGACAAACTTAAATAACTTATAGCCACAGTGCATCTCATAACGTTTTATTAGAATCGTCATCCCAAACACGGTTAGATTACATTAATTAAATTTTTTTCCTTCTGGCTTTATCATCAAATCAGTTGAATACATCCCCCCCCCCCTTTTCTGACAGTCAGTCATCGACTACACGTACGTCAGCAACTTTACTTGTAACCACAGTTCTGCTGTGATTCTATGAGGGGTTTTGTTCTATATCTTCGAAGTTCATGATCAAATCATAACAATATTTGTGTCTCTGCAGCAGAGCCACCGCTTTAAAAGTCGATCAATTATATCTTAAAATGATGTACGTCAAACGTACATAATGTATGCATACAGTCATTACTGCACCTGCATTAGGTAATGATAAAATAGAGATTCATTGTGGCTCCGCTACAGAGCATACTCTCTAGCAGAGCCACACAGAACTTAAACTCAGGAAAGACAAACGCTACTGAGTTTTGATAAAATCTGTTGTACGAACAGTGTTTATTGCGTACGTGTTGAAAAATACCATTATTATATAGTGGTTTTATTTATTTCACTTTTTTAAGTTTTCATAGAAAGCGCCTGATTATTTACACAATATGTTTTGCAGCTGGTGCTATATTTGTGATTAGGTGCTCAACCATAAATATTGTGATAGAGGAGCATATTATTTTTTACTTACATAGGTAATATTACTAGTGTTACGTACGTGGGTAATCAAATGCCGATTTACTAAGAGACAACTTTATTCACCACAAACAATAACAAATTAGTCCAGTCAACAATAATCCGAATCGCAATTAACACTAGATTACCGTTACACTATCGCTCAGGTCGTTAGATAAAATCACTTCAAGTACTAGGGTAGTTCGCTCTTGATCGCAGTCGAAATCACAACTGACTCGCTTCCGGCCGGGGGCTCGTATTTATATGCGGAGCCAAGAAAATTCTAGATACCGACGTCCCGCGATCGATCCAGAATTCCAGAACCATTGAATCGCTTCTCGAAGTCATAAATCATTTTTATTGCTCGTGGTAATAAGAGTCACTTTCATGCGAATTTCGACTCTATTGTTAACATCGGAGAGTACCATTTCCCTTATCGGTAGATAAATACCTAACTACTACTTGTAAGTAGGTACTTTGTGGATGTTTCGAGATTTTTCTAAGCCTGGCTACGTCCAACCATTCTAGACCTTTCGAACAGCAATGCGTTTTAATTATTACGTGCTACTCGTTATTTTCTTGGAGATATGGCGTGTTCACGTTTGGTGGCGTAACACTAGATTTGTTTACTTTCCGATATGCTCATGAATTACATTCCATCAGTCGTTTGTCCTCCTGTTCCTACTAATGCTTACGAAAGTATACACTTGTTTTTGTACGTCGCGTTGCTAAAGATAGAAGACAATTCTGTACCAATTTGTCAAATGATTTCAGCTACACAAACCATGGATAATAATTTATATTTCAACGATTAAAGATATGGATCGATGATATGAAAGCGCCGAACGAAGTCATTTGCGATGACTCGGCTGCAATTATAGGAGCTGTTGTGAATACATTCACAAGATTTACCACAACCAGGGAATATTTATCACACTGCTTTAATGTTTTGTGCCAAGGAGAACGTAGTCAAATTACTTGCCTTTTAAGATTGGATATGGTACACTTCTTAAAGTCCTTGTATCGCCTACAATGTTTCAAGTTTGTTGATGTACGTGTCAAGTCTTTTTATATTAGATATCTGTTAGGACTGAAAAGTTGTACGAATTTTGAGATGGCAAAAACTGTAATTGAAAATTTAATTGTCCTTGGGCTGCAGAAATATTATAGATATTTAAAAGACGGTAGCAAAAGCAAATGCGATAAAGCTCGAGAGTTACTAAAATCTCTTGGACTGTCAAGTGAAGGTTCTATTGACATTGATCAGATTGATGAAGATGTGACTTGTACCCAAGAAGATAATGAAAGTGTTAACAATTCTTTTATTACTTGGTTTGATGCAATCGTTGATGCTGAAACTGTTCATTCTGATGTAAATTAAAAAGCGGACTACGAAAACATATATACTATAATATATATATAATATATATATAATCTCTGGTCGAATGTTATGTTTCTCTACATTCCAAACTCCTCTGACTCATCAGATGTAGCTACTAGCAGTAATGCAGAAAGCTGCTTCAAAAATATTAGATAAAACTTTATTATTGCACAGTAGAAGCGGACTAATGAGAGTTGATGATTTTGTAATGAAACATACACCGTTTTTAACGGGAGAAGTGAAATCAGCTAATTGTGCCAATTTCCTAAAAAGTAAATGTAAAAATTTTGACGAAGATTTAAAACATAGCGTGAATGAAAACACTAATTCAAAAAATGGTGACTTTACTTGAGAATCGGTCTTTAAAAGTAACCCTAAGCTGAAAGAAAATTGGCGCAATAAAACAGAAAATAGAAAAACTATACGGTTAATAGAAAAAGTAAAACCCAGATTAAACGAAATAGAAATTCTACCTAATGGAAACATTTGCACATCAGGTATAAAAAATGTAGTTATTACAAATAAATGTGCTTTTGATGCCATACTTAACGCTTTGTTAGTTATTGTAGTGATTACATAAATATTTTTATATCTATTACATTTGTAAGTTCGGTTTTTTCGAGTTTCTGCTTTGGTACATAAAGATATTAATGTAAATTGTTTAAAAAGTAGAACAGAAATCTTACGAAAACGTTATCAATCTATGATACAAGTATATGTTGAACTAATTGATTGTAATTGTAACGTTACTTTTGTGCTAGAAAAAATTTTGATCGACGACGTTTTTAGTGCAGCTTTTTCAAAAGTTTATTCTGAATGTGAAATGCGAGTAATAAGAAAAGTTTCGATTCTTCCTTTAAATATATTAATGATACCAGATGGTAGTCCGGCCTCATTAAATGAATCGGCATCATCTATGTTGGTAAGCGAAGTCACCAATTGCAAAAACAATAATTGTACTGGAAAAGTAACCTCAGAATATTTCATTTCCGATCATTTAATTTTTTTTTAATTAGATATGACTATGCCTTTAAGTGATATTCCAAAGGAATTGCTGCTATGCGACAAAATATTTGAATTAGCAGCAGTAGTTAAATTTATTCCAAATTCAGGGGGTGTTGGTCATTATAAAATTAATTGTCTACGGCGTAATTCTGAATGGGAATGCTAAGACGATATTTTTTTTTTTTTTTTATTGTTGATAGGTTCGCGCTTGACCGCTATCTCACCTGATGGAAAGCGACGATGCGGTCGACGATGGAACGCGCTTACCTAAAAGAAACCTATTCACTCTCGACTTAAAGATTCCCGGGTTGTAGCTATCAGGAAACACAGACTCCGGCAAGGAATTCCACTCCCTAGCCGCACGCACAATGAATGTGTTCCCAAAACGTTTTGTGCGTGTTGGTGGGATATCCACCATATTACAAATAAAGTTTCAGCTCATAGAAATGTTTGGTTTACGATATCTGAGTAACAATGCAAGCACTTGAAAAGACGGACTAAAAAAGACCCACTCGTACTTTGAATCACAGAGAGAATATTTTTGCATTTATTTGAAATCTAACTTTTCATCGTACAACACTATAATATTTGCTAATGGAAAAACACAAAACAAAGGCACGTTGTCTAACAAAAACATTGCCAAATGAACAAATGAAGATCACAAAAATCGAACAATTTAGGTAAATAAATGAATGGTCACGTGATGTTCACAGTAAAAATACAAGCTAGTGGGTGAAATCTGAACAACAGAAAAATTAAAAAAAAAATGAAGTCTTTCAAACAATTTAAATTTTTAAATCTTACTTGTTGGCGATTGCTGTACCAGCAAGGCCAAGGGTGATCGACGGGCGGCTACGGCACGGCGTCGGAATGCTGAGTGACGTCATGGGATCGGCATCTACGTTCGAGTGCACGCGCTACCCCGAGCCCAGACAAAAAAACACCCGTTAACCTCTTGACTCAATGGGCATGAGAACGAACGAACAGAAGTGGGTTTACAGTTAGCTATAGTCTGACACTATCTCCCGCTCCACCCAAGAGTGGGGGATGTCATTAGTTAGATGATTGTTAATTTGAAAGATAGCTCAGCCCCGGTACGAAAGACAACGAAGGAACAGGAGTGGGTTTATAGTCGGCTATAGTCCGACACTATCTCCCGCTCCACCCAAGAGCGGGGGATGTCATTAGTTAGATGATTGTTAATTTAAAAGATAGTTCAGCCCCGGTACGAAAGGCAACGAAGGAACATGAGTGGGTTTACAGTCAGCTATAGTCTGACACTATCTCCCGCTCCACCCAAGAGCGGGGGATGTCATTAGTTAGATGATTGTTAATTTGAAAGATAGCTCAGCCCCGGTACGAAAGACAACGAAGGAACATGAGTGGGTTTACAGTCAGCTATAGTCTGACACTATCTCCCGCTCCACCCAAGAGCGGGGGATGTCATTAGTTAGATGATTGTTAGTTTGAAAGATAGCTCAGCCCCGGTACGAAAGACAACGAAGGAACAGGAGTGGGTTTACAGTCGGCTATAGTCCGACACTATCTCCCGCTCCACCCAAGAGCGGGGGATGTCATTAGTTAGATGATTGTTAATTTAAAAGATAGTTCAGCCCCGGTACGAAAGGCAACGAAGGAACATGAGTGGGTTTACAGTCAGCTATAGTCTGACACTATCTCCCGCTCCACCCAAGAGCGGGGGATGTCATTAGTTAGATGATTGTTAATTTGAAAGATAGTTCAGCCCCGGTACGAAAGGCAACGAAGGAACATGAGTGGGTTTACAGTCAGCTATAGTCTGACACTATCTCCCGCTCCACCCAAGAGCGGGGGATGTCATTAGTTAGATGATTGTTAATTTGAAAGATAGCTCAGCCCCGGTACGAAAGGCAACGAACGAACAGGAGTGGGTTTACAGTCAGCTATAGTCTGACAATATCTCTCGCTCCATCCAAGAGCGGGGGATGTCATTAGATGATTGTTTTTTCGAAAGATAGCTCAGCCCCGGTACGAAAGGCGACGAAGAAACAGGAGTGGGTTTACAGTCAGCTATAGTCTGACACTATCTCCCGCTCCACCCAAGAGCGGGGATGTCATTAGATGATTGTTATTTCGAAAGATAGCTCAGCCCCGGTACGAAAGGCGAAGAAGAAACAGGAGTGGGTTTACAGTCAGCTATAGTCTGACACTATCTCCCGCTCCGCCCAAGAGCGGGGGATGTCATTAGATGATTTTCCCACCGCGAAAAAAAAAAACATGCTGTTAGTTCCGCCAATCTACCATCATACAAAAAAAAAAAAATCAACATAGGTACTTACAACCAAAAACCATCCCACCAACAAACATACAAATAATTGTCTTTCTGACCACTTTCACTTTACAGTGGCACATTAGACAAAAAACATGGCGGATTTGAGGTCATGTGACCTGCAATTTTGGCGCGCAAATTGCAAATTCAAAAAATGTTGACCGTTTTTTTTCTTCCGTTAAGTATTTTACGTAAAATAAAACGAATTTCACTAGTGAAATGTTTTGTGCAAACGTAGGAACGTATCTAAATCATGTTTCTAACGACATTTTGCCATCTGTAGCGTAATTATCACACACAACACGTCGAAACGTGCAGACCAGTCGCGTGAAATTTTCGACTACGGCTGACAAAATAACAGATCCTGACTAAAATCTATAACACACACACAATGTAACACTTAAAAACTGTTGATTACTTACTGTTATATTGTTTACAATCCTTTTTTATAAACACTCACACTTTGTTTACACTTTAACATTTGAAATTCGAACGAGCACTGACGTAGGCGCGGGGCCACGCGGGGCGTCTCAAAACACTTGACATTCTGTTGAAAATTGTTGACAGATGTCTAGCATGTGACGTTCTATGCCTGTCTCGTTCTATATTCTTACATTCTGACCAAGTATAAACGAAATAAATATAGTTTTCATCAACAATTATAACATTTAAAACGACCGTCGCCATACCGCCTTAATAAGTAGGCCAACAGTCAGGCTGTTTTTTCGAACCAACTGAATAAGTAGTTTGAACAGTCGACCGGATATATATTGAAGTAGTTGAAATAGTTTTCGAGAAATTACACAAGAGGAAATCAACGAATTATAAAATGTAATCACTGTCCAAATAAACTAATACTCTGAGTATACTAAAGAATGTGTAAAAAGTTTCAGTAGGTACCTATTTTGTTTACTTATTATAGGTGCCTTGCGTATGGTACTTATAGGCATCAACGTTTTGTTGGCTCTAGTTAAAACAAATAACGAATAGTACTTTTTTTTTTTTTTTTATGGTGGGAAAAAATCATGCATTGACATCCCCCGCCCTTGGGCGGAGCGGGAGATAGTGTCAGACTCTTACTGACTAAAAGACCCACCCCGTTCCTTCTAGCCTTCATACCGGGGCTCGAGCGCCCTTTCGGATAACCCTGGCCCCAGTAGGCTTCGACCCGGCTGGGTCCCTGCTGTTGCTGACAACTCCTTGAGGCGCGCGGGAACAGTGCGCGCCGTCCACGACTTGGGCTTGGTCCGGACAGTTACCGGACGGCCGGACAGTGAGCTACCCATTGCTCACTGTCCGCAAGCCCGCGTCTACGTTGGCCGGAAATCGGGATCAGAATCCCGGCGACGGCGGCGGCGATAACGCCGTTGCCTGATGCGTTCGGCCTCCTCCTTTGCGAGCATTACTGCTTCGCAGAAGTCGGCGACCGCCTGCCACTCCTCCTCGCTCCGGACCATGGCCTCAACCAAGGCCCGGCGCGAGAGGTCTCCGCCGCCGATCGCCCCCACGAGGGCACGGCGATGCTCCGCCCAAGCAGGGCACACCTCAACTGTGTGCTCCACCGTGTCCTCCGGGCGTTCCGCACAGTGGCGACACCCGGGCGTCACCTCCGCATGAATCCCGTGCAGGAAACTCCCGAAAAAACCATGTCCGGTGAGTACCTGCGTCATGCGGAAGGTAAGGACGCCGTGAGGTCTTTCCAGCCACGCCTCAAAGAGGGGACTTACCGCCATAATTGTGGCGTGCCCAGCACTGGGTTGCGATAGTCGCTGACGCCATTTCACCATGAGATCCCGCCGGAGCTCTGTCCGCCATGCCGTGACCTGTCGCGGCAGCGGACTTTCACCCCGGCGTTGCATCTCCACGCGCATATCGTGCATGTATGCAAGGACTGTTGCCTCCAGATCCCACGGTGGTAGGCCAGCCAGAAGGCTCGCCACTTCGCGGGAGACCGTGCAGTATCCCCGCACCATCCTTATCGCCATGACCCTCTGACAGGCGTTCAGTATGGCCGCCGGTTGCTTTTTCAGCGACGGCGCCCACACCGGCGCCCCGTAGAGGGCCATGGACCGAACGATCCCCGCGTAGAGCCTCCGGCAGGAGGCATCTGGACCCCCAAGGTTGGGCAGGAGCCGCTTGAGCGCAGCCCCAGCCCGGTTGAGTTTGGGAGCCAGACGTCGGAAATGCTCCACGAAATTCCACCGGCTGTCGAGGACGAGTCCCAGGTACTTCATCGTCGACCCGACACCGATGTCAACTCCTCCTACCGTTAGTTGGGAACTCATTGGCGGCGCGTTCCGAGACCGGCGACCGTGGAAACACATCGCCTCGGATTTGTGAAGCGCCACCTCGAGTCCCAACTCCTGGATCCTGTCAACGACCATCGCAACCCCGCGTGTCGCTAGAGCGACCGCCGCCCGGTACGACTCTCCCTGCGCTAGAACCAGCGTGTCGTCTGCGTAGCAAACCACGCTGACCCCGTCAGGGAAGTCGCCGCGCAGCACGTAGTCGTACCCGATGTTCCACAAGGGTGGCCCTAGTACCGACCCCTGCGGAACACCGCACGACATCTCTCGACGTTTCCAGTCTCCCTGGTGACCGGGGTAGACTATAAACCTATCCGACAGATAGGCCTCGACCACTCGACAGAGGTATTCGGGCACCCGGTGGTACCGGAGTGCCCTCCGGATCGTACTCCAGGGCAGGGAGTTGAAGGCGTTGGCAATGTCCAAGGACACTGCCACGACACACCTGCCCCGGGACACCGCAGCCCCTGTCGTGAGGGCTCGCACGCGCATGATGGCGTCCACCGTAGAGCGCATCCTGCGAAAGCCGAACTGTCCGTCCGAAAGGTCCGGCCCCACCCGTGTTAGGCGCCCGACGAGGCGGTTTGCAATGACTCTCTCAAAGAGCTTGCCCACCTCGTCGAGCAGCACAATGGGCCGGTACGCGGACGGAGAGTCCGCAGGGCGCCCCGGCTTCGCTATGAGGACCAGCTTCCCCGTCTTCCAGCAAAGTGGGAACTGGCCCCTCTCCAAACATGCGCTGAAGAGCCCTCTCAGTCGAGGCCCGAGAGCCTCCATGACCAGGACCCAAGCCTTTCCAGGCAAGCCGTTGGGTCCTGGGGCGGTGTTTTTGGCACTCAGCCTTCGCACCGCCACTCTCATCTCTACCTCGGTCACCTCTGGAGCGTCGTCATCGTCGCTGTTGCGGTCCGCGTCAGACACCGCTGGCGGTGGAGGCGGAGCCATGGGCGGGGGGGAGTGTTCCCCCCGCGCAGGGAACAGAGCGTTCACCGCACCCTCTACGATCTGGGGCCGGAGACTCTGAGTCAGTGGGGGAGCCCAGGGGCGGAGCTTTTCCCGTACCATATTGTACGGGCGCCCCCATGGGTCCGCGTTCAGAGACCCCAGCCACTCGTTGCGGGCCTCCAGTTTGGCCCGCTTGATCTCCGTTCGGAGGGTGCGTTTTGCCGCTCTGTATCCCTCATACAGCTCCGCCTCTCTGGCCTCCGCATCCGGCGGGCGGATGCGGCGCCTGCAGTGTCTGGCGTACCGGCGTCGCGCGTGACTGCATGCGTTGCGCAGTGCAGCAATCTCCGGCGACCACCAGCACACCTGGCGCTTAGCTCGCCCTGGACGGACTCGGGGCATTGCCGCGTCGCAGATTTGCGACATGGCCTCCCGGAACCACTCCGCCTCGACGTCTATGTCGACAGGCCTGTCCGGTGCTTGCACCCAGGCCTGTACCGTCGCGGCTTCCAGGAGGAGCTCCCGGTCCATCTGCTTAAGCGCCCACCGCGGACCGCAAGGGCTCTGTCGGACCGGCGCGGCCGAGGTTTCGGCGGAGACGTCCAACCGGATGTACCGGTGGTCGGAGTACGTCTCCACCTCCTCCATAACGTGCCAGTCGACGACACGCGGCATCAGAGCGGGGCTGGCGAACGAGATGTCCACCACTGATTCACCCCGCATCCGCGCCAACGTGGGGACAGAACCCCGGTTCAGGACGACCAGGCCCAGCTCCAAAGCCCAGTCCTCCACCATCTGACCCCGCGGGTTCGTGTACCGGGAACCCCAAGCCGTATTCCAGGCGTTGAAGTCCCCGCAAACGACCACGGGGAGGGTACCGAACCCAGCGACGACGACATTTAGCTCCATAAGGGAGACCTGGAGTTCGTCGAGAGATCTGCTCGGGGACAGGTAGACGCCTACCACTGCAATGTCCCCGAACCGTGCTGCCACGCAGCCCCGTCCCCTCGCAACAGCCTCGAGGGGCGGGGTACCGGCGGCGGCCGACGAGATTAACGTCACCGAGCCGTCTAGGTCCTGAACCCAGTCTCCACGGGGATGGACGTAGTACGGCTCGGAGACGATGGCGACATTTATCGACCACTGCGCCATGCTCTGGAGCAACAGATCCTGAGCGGGGGCGCAGTGGTTGATATTCGCCTGGAGGAGACGGAATGGGGCCGTTATTGGCAGTCCATCGTCTCCTCCCGTGCCCTTCTAGGGGGCACTGCCGCGGCGGGTGCGGCGGCGACTGCGGCGGGTGCAGCGGCGAGAGCGGCGGGTGCGGCAGCGATAGCGGCGGCGTCCAAGGAGGCGGCCGCGGTGGTGAGGACGTCGGCGGGGATGGGCCTACGGGCTCTGCCCTTGTCCTTGGCGGGGGGGTCGCAGGACCTGCCCCCAGCCCGGTGGTTGGCCGGCTTGCCTGCCGCCGCACATGCGTAGCAGTGCGGCGGAGCACGGCATTCTGCGGCCTTGTGACCGGGCTGGCCACATTGGTGGCAGCGGTCGCTGCGGTCCACCTCCGCGGCGCAGTGGGCGCCTACGTGGTGCCCCACTTGGCACCGGAAGCACCGCAGAGGTCTGGGCTCCAGCAGTTTGACCTGCGCGGAGACCCAGCCTACCAACAGCCGTCGGCCCTCCCCGGTGATGGTCCTGGCCGCCGCCACGGGGCAGCTAGCTGTCACCGCTCGCATGCCCGTGCCGTCAGCGCGGATGGTGCCCACCCGGACCTGATCGGTCGTGCACCCGCCAGCCCTGACGATGGCGGCCACCACCTCGTCCACCTTGACTGAGTCGTCCAGGCCCATGATGCGCATGTCTATGCACTCTGTGGGCCTGGACACCCGGGCCACCTCCGCATCGAGAGACGCCCTGATTCTAGCGGCCAGGGCATCTGCCGCAGGGCCGCTAGTCGCACCGGGGACCTCCAGGATTCGGGCCCCGGTGACTGTGCGCCTCATGCGAAAGCCCCCCGCAGCTCCGAGCTCCTCGAGGTGGGGCAGCACCGCCTGCTTTGCCTTTTCCATGACGGCGTCATACGTCACGCCCTTCTTCTCCGCATCTGGCTGCAGTGTAATCACCACAGCCTCGGAGGTCGGGGCGCGAAGTCTCGCCGCCATGGCCCGCTTTTTGCGCTCTTGGCGCCTCGCACGTTTTTCGGCCGCTCTGGCCGCCTTGCCCGCCTTCTTCGCGGCGCCGACGACCGTCCAAGCGCCGCCGGGTTCCTCGGGTGGAGGAGGTGGCGGGCGGGGCCTAGTCGCCGCCGCGGCAGGAGGTCCCGCCGGTTTAGCGGCCGGCACCGCCACACCTTTTTGCCGCCGTTGCTGCTTGGCCGTCGGGGGCGGTCTCGCGGGCTCCGACGCCACGGCCCCGCGCCCCGCTTGCCCCGATGGACCCGCCTTGGGCACAGAAGCCGCAGCGGCGGCGGCGGCGTAAGACGGCGCCTTTCGCTGCTGGCCAGAGGCCGCTAGCGGAGGGCGCAGTACGATGCCCTCCAGCAGGGACAGCTGCTGCTGAATGCGCAGCTGGAACTGCTGCTGCTGCTGTTGCAGCTGCTGCTGGTAAACAGCCAGTTCCCGCTGCACCAGCGTTAGCAGCTGGCTCTCCGGCTCGGGCTGGGCCTGGGCCCCCCCTCCTGTCGCCGGCTCCTGGCAGCCACCGCTATTGGGCGCTCTCGCGAGCTCAGCCCGGACTTCGGCCCGGAGCTCGGCCTGGAGCTCAGCCCGGAGCTCGCTCCGGATCCTAGCCACCCTCTTCTCGAGAGAGGCGTCAAAGGCTTCCCGAAGGGACTTCGCGTGTCGTTGGGCCGTCCTCTCCTTTGACGTCTTCTCCCTTTTGCGGCTCATGTCCCGCAGCAGGTTGACTGCCATCTTCTGAAGGGACTCCATGTCAGAGTCCGCTTTGGCACGCCTCTCGCTGCCAGATGGCTCCGAGAGGTCCCTCTCTGAGCCGGCCGCTCCGGGGTAACGCCCCTCCGCGGCAAGCCTGGCGGCTCGCTGAGCGGAGTCTTTGGCCGTTAGCCCCCTCCCCTTTCCGCGGGACTGGCCCGCACCACGGCTGATGGTGGGAATTTTGCTCCTCCCCTCAGAGCCAGAGCCAGACGATCCGTCTTCCCTCCTGGCAGACGCGGAGCGCTTCCGGGAGCGACCCGAGTTTCTCCCATCGCACGCAGCCTCCTCCACTTCCGAGCGTCCGTCATACCTCCTGACGAACTCGGAGCGCCTCGGGGAGAAACCCGAGTTTCTCCCAGAATCGCCAGCCATCTCCTCCGCCTCCGAGCCCTCCGAGCCCCCTCTGGATGTCGCGTCGGACTCCGACCGCGCATCACTCCCTGGTTTTGTAAAAAATTTAGATTTTCTGTTTTCCATTTTTGTTCCCACGAGTAAAAACTTTGGGTACTTGCTCAAACACGTGGTTCGCACTAGAGACTAATTTAGCTACCCATTAGTCAAGCTAACAACCTCCCTCACGGTGCGCCGCCGCTTGGAGGTTTGGGGTAATTTTTTATAGAGGTTGTCTTCCTCGCGGCCCGGGCGGTTAAGCCAAGACCCTCGTCCCCCATCAAAAGTCAGAAACATGACCTTGGACAATCTCTGGGGCTACGAGAATAACGGTGGCAGAAGGAGGAGCAAGCCTTCCTTCTGCCTGCCCGGCGGCAGTGTGAGTGCACACCGAGCCCGCTCTTACTTCGCCACTGTGCCCTCTGCTATAGCAGAGGGACACGCGTTGAAGCGTTCCGACAGACAGAACATTCGCAGACGGCCATCGAGGCCCCTTAGGCAGCAATACCCAAGGGGGTCATTGGCCGCCTCCCAGGGTGCACCGTCCCGCAGACTGGCCTTCGCTCCGGACGTATCCGCAAGCGAAGTACAGCCTGCGGGCACTCGTGGAGGTTTTCTGTCGTGGCACCCCTAACGAATAGTACTGATAGTTGAATAAGCAAGGTAGAAAACATATTTATCAAAAGGAGATCCGCAAACAGTCCTAATAAATTAGGCCTCAATAAACAAAAATGAAATAATTTGGGTTTTCAAGGAGTAATTCTCTTCCGCATACATTGAGGGCTAGCCCTTCGTTGGAAGTTTTCAGGAGAAAAATTAAGGAACATTTCCTGTCAACATGACCTAAAAATATGTATGTATATAAGTATTTATTTATTGTATATATTATGTATATGTATAGTGTGCGGTATATGTCTGTTTAGTATATTTTTGGTCTTATGTTAAATTCAATTTATATGTCTTTTTTTTTCCCTTTTGTTGTACATTTACAAGGTTCCTCAAACGCAAAATTTCATTTTATATCACATGGTTTGCTGTAAGAAAACCCAGTTGTGGGTTAAGCTCGCCTATGTACTCATATCTAATGTCCTGTTTGTTTTGTTTGTAATTTTTTTTTTTTTGTGTACAATAAAGAATAAAGTAATATTAGTCTATAATCCTGTGTAATTAGTTTTTTGATATAACATGGGATATGAAAAATAAAAACTTTATTTCAGACAGTAGTCAAAAGTCCCATTAACATATTTGTTTCCGCTCTTTTATTAGGTTATGCGTTTTAGTGATTTTAATATGAGGTGAAACTTACAGAATGTTGAATTTAAATTCCTTAGCTGCACATGGTCAGGGATTTTAAAGAAATAAAAAAACAAATTCAAGTTAATTGAAAATATTTTATTGATTGTTTTCCACATCATCGGTAATTAATATATTATCGAGATGCTGGGCGGGAGGTACCACATTGTCTTGGTACCTAGCCCACCCTAAGTACCATATTATACATAAAATATGTGCACAGCAGCCTACTGTTCTCTTGCCTACATTACAATTGCAATAGTGTTGTAGTATTGCGTCCCTACCGTCGACCAAAATAAAAAACAAAATATATTTTACGGCCCACATGACGCGATTGTATTTTGCCTCTTAGCAGCCAAACACTATTTTCAGTCGACAGCTCTCTCAGTAGACTGCTGTCAACCTCTCTGCATACTTCAATTGTAAATGATCCATTGGCTCTTATGTGCTCGCCGTAATAGGAACGTGCCTGTTTTATTTGGTACGTTCCTAAACACACCAATATCAGCTCATTGTAGGTGAGCCGGGGAAAATCACTGACATTATTGTCATCAACATTTATTCTTTGAAAATTCGTTCTTCTTCTATTTAAGTTATTATTAATAACTACAGTACTTAAACTATTTTCTGAGTACATTTTTTGATTTATTATACTAAGAATTTCCCCAGTATCATTCCTGTCTTCAATAAGAGAGTGAAAGGCATTAATCAGGGCAGCAGCTACAGAAAAATCTTTCATCAAATTGCGAGATGCGGCATTAAAATACTCTTGGCGAAAAATCTTAAAATCACGTTTAAACCTACCATTAATCACCTCTATGACCCAACGACATATTGTCACTGCCCTGGAACGATTAGCTTCTAGTGTGGATAATTGTGTTTCACCCTCTTGAACTGTGGCTGGCGTATAAGCACGGTACCCACAATTGTTTAGTAATGACAGAGAGTCTCTAAAGCCCCTATCCAGTATAAAAACATCATTTGGCGCAAAAAATCTTCTTAATGGTTGATTTTCATCACGAAATTCTTTTAACATTATTTCAGCATCTGATGTTGTTGCTGGATAGGGGCCAAGCACTTCGATAATATATCCGTCTGTGCTGGCAATTATAAACATTTTCACAAGGTTTCGATACTTGTGTAAAGAATAAGTATTTTTTTGGTACAAATAATTAGCACTCTTTTGTACATAAACATAGGAACCATCAGCTATCACAATTGCACTGGTTCTATTGTTGAGGGGTGCGTGCTAGATTAGATAACCTCTACGTGTGCTCTCTTGCTGTTCGTCCCAGTTCATGCATGTATGCATCTGCATTTTATATGCGGCTGTATGTAGGCATTCGCTGGGAAGAACAGTGGGGGGGACGGTGCATCCTGGGCGCCGCTGTAGGTGGCTCTCTTACGTGTGTCATTACTTAAGGCATAGGTAGGGGAATTACTTACAGTGGTGGCGAATAATCAGCAAAACCTAATCCAAGGTGTCATACGTACCGAGCCGAGGGATGCGTGGCCAAGGGGGAGCTTGGTTCCTATCGGTGTCTCTCCAGGGAGATGCCAATCCTGGAGTAGTAATTTCGCCTTACCTGGGCAAGCGGGGCTCTGCCCAGGTGGACTGTTTATTTCCCTAGCTTCTCGTGGGAACTGTATGGATCTACACCTTTTTAAAAAAAAATACTCCATCTCTGGACGATGACGAACGTCCGGAACTTTCGAGTAGTCTAACTGGGTCAATTCCCGATCTGACTGCTCTCTTGCTCGGTTCTGAGGGAGACTCCCTAGTCACCTTGGACACCGAACTCAACCCTCCTGAGCTGGAGTCGGCAAACGATGGCACGAGGCCTACTGAGATGGACTCGGAAGTGCCGTCGGGAACTGACCTCAGTCCCAGGAAACGACGGTTGCCAGGAGCAGCGCGTAAGCGCCTGCGGCGCCTCAAGGCTGGCGGTATGGACCCCATTGAGGCCTACAAGCTGGTCACGGAGCGGTTGGCAAGTGCGCACACTCCTTCGACTGGTCTAATGGCCGATATGTCCTCGGGGAAGAGGCCGGTAAAACGATCTCGATCCGAGGACGAGTCGCCAAAAGATCATGCCAAAAAGACTACGCGTGTGGACGAAAAGTCAGGATCAATTCCAATGATCCCTGATGAGCCGTCCGCAACTCAGGTCGGACCACCGCCTGAGACAAGCGCTATGTATTTTAAGGATGCCCTAATTAACATCCGGGTGGGAATCCGTTACAAGGAGCCCATGTCGGACGCGCAATTGGGGCTCCTTTACAAGGACATACTGAGGGCGATTCTTAACGCCCCTATGCCCATAGCCCCCGAATTCAAAATTCAAATTGAGGGCTGCACTTTCAAGCCGGGATGGCTGCAAGTCGTAATTAAAAACGACTACAGCCTGAAATGGCTTGAAGGAAAAGTGGGGACACTAAAGCCGTGGCCAGAGGCGGAACTCTCGTTCATTAACGAGAAGGACTTGCCAAAAGCTAAGGTTGGGATCCTCCACTTCAAGACAGAAGATGTCCTGAAAACTCCAAGAGATGCCCTCACTCTCCTGGAAAAAACAAAACGACCTGCAGACTGGCTTGTGGAAGGTGCTGAGCATCATGAAAGAAAGGGACGGAATCACGACCGCCCTCTCTATCGATGATGCCTCTGTAGAAGCCTTGCGCAAGCTAGACTGCAGGCCGCAACTAGGCTTTCGCAAAGTCTGGATTCGCATTCGCGGCGATAATACGCCGGCGAGGGCTGAGCAGGTGGCAGGAACTAGCCAATCTAGCGCAGAGATTCTGCCACCTGCTCAACACGCTCCTAAGGCGGGGCCGAGCGTCCAGGTCTCTGGTAAAACGGCAAAGCGGCAAAACGCCAAGCCGAAACCTGGAGGCCAGGGCGTCAGGAACCGCCCCGTCGGAGCACCACCGACGAAAAGGGCTACACGTCCCAATCGATCGGGAGTGGAGAGCCGACCGGCCAAACCTCAGGGCTGCTATACAGCCCCGAAGCCAAGCGGGTCGAATAACGCCACTTAACCCACCCACCGACACAAACACACAACACTAACACAACACAAACACACCATAACACAGACACACACAAACACACAAGTGGTGCAGATCAACCTGCACCATGCCAGAGCAGCCACGGCTGTTCTGGAAAAACACTTCACACAGAAGAACCTTCACATTGCTCTTATTCAGGGGAACCGTGGCTGGCTAATAATATCACGGTGTCTGGACTGGGCTCTGCAGGTAAGGTCGTACACCATATCGGAGGAGTCAAACCAAGAGCGTGTATACTTTTCAATAATAATATTGATTTCTTATGCATACCAGGCCTGTGCAGCGATGACCTGATTGCAGCTTATGTTAATGTCAAGAGCGGAAATGGACGCCTCATCGTGTGCTCGGCATACCTGGATGGGACGAAAACCGACCCATCCGAGGAGCTTGCAAAGGTAGTCGAGTACGCCTATGCCAACAATGCCGAGCTTCTCATTGGGTGTGACGCCAACGCCCACCATACCAACTGGGGCAGCACTGACATCAACGACAGAGGTGAGTTACTTCATGATTTTGTACTAACTAACCGCCTCCAAATAGTTAATGAGGGATGTAAACCGACCTTTGTAACTAGATCGAGGAAGGAAGTTCTTGATGTAACTCTCGCTACTATTCACACTGCCAGGCTGATAACCAATTACAGTCTGAAATACAGACGCTTGATAACTCCCTAAAATCAATTTATAACAAATATGTATGTTCAAAGAACCAAATAAAGGAACATATTCTGGCAACTAATGAGTTGGTGGACAAAGTAGACTCTCTTACTCTAAGAAACAATAAATGCACTTGCCAGACAGAATCTAACCCGACTGGCCTCGAACTTGTGGTAACGGAGAACTCATCCCAGCCCATCAGTGCTCAGGACTGTATTCCCGACCAGGTACCCCACATTCAGCATGAATTAACTCAAGGGGTAGATTCAGAAAATTCTAATTTTTCCTCTAATAGTAGGGATTATCAATCAATTATATTTTCAGATAGCATAGGAAGAGGATTAGGGCAATTAATTAGTAAAAAACTCCCTTTTCCTTCTCAAAATTATTGCACACCTCAAGCTTCCTACCATCACATAATGTCATTAGTTAATCAGCAAGTATATGATCCCAACGCTATTCTAACTGTATTTGTGGGTAATAGCTTAGATGTGAAGAAAGATGATATCACCAATAATGTCACTGAACTGTTGAAGATAAATTGTAAAAAGATTATTTTGTGTGCTTTTCCTTACTTTGAGCACTTATCAAACAGACAAAATAAGTACATACATATGCTAAATATGCATATGCATTTTTTAGTTACTCACCATAGTGATAAATTTTTATATTTTGACATCAACAATATTGTTGATAAACTTTTTTCGACCAGGTATACTGTATACCTACCTATTGTTATAAGACGTCAAATAGCATTTAATATTAGCATTTAATATTTACTCAAGCTATTAGCATTTAATATTTACTCAGACATAAATAGTATGTCGACGTACCCAGTAATTAGTCCCACCATTAGTAGTAGTACTAATATTTTAAACTAGGTAATAAGACAACAGTTGGTACTGTTGGCAATTTATGTCAACTTAACAATAAAGTATCGTCTAGCATTCAAGCTACAGGGGGTAAGCAAAAATCCTTTAATTTGTTTCTTCAAAACATTCAGGGTTTTTCTTCGAAACAATTAGAAATTGAATTATTTTTGGAAAAAACTATGTTTGACATCATTTGTTTTACTGAGCATTGGTTAAAGGATTTTGAAATGTTAATTAATTATGATAATTATAATGTGGGCAGTTGCTTTAACCGAAAGTCAATGTTACGTGGGGGTTCACTAATCCTTATTAAAAATAGTATTAAATTTAAAACTCGTAAAGATATAGTTGCACTGTCCGTTGAACATAGCATTGAAGTGTCGTGTGTTGAGCTGGATAGGCATATCATAGTGTGCGTTTATAGGCCCCCTAGTTATCAAAACTACTCTATTTTTGAGTCAGTCATGGAAGATGTTATGGCTAAACTTTCAACTGGTAATAAACCAGTAATTATCTGCGGAGACTTTAATGTTAATATTTTAGAAAATAATTCAGATAGCAGTAGATTATTAAATCTTTTCAAATCATTTAATTTATCAAATGTGTTTATTGAACCAACTCGAACAACGACAACTACTGCTACATGTATCGATAATGTTTTTTGTTGCTGCAAATATTTAGAAAAAGCCATTGTAAATTATCTGCCTTCTGATCATAGCGGCCTAATGGTAACATTTGAATCCAACTTACCAATACAACAAGTGCAGATACAATTCAGACCAATAACATCCGGTAAACTAAATAAATTTAATAGCACTTTAACTAGCAGGTTGGGTGATTGGAACCTTGCAGAAAACAATGGTAATATTTTGTATAAAAATTTTTTTTCAGTAGTTCAAAAGGAGTTTAATCAGACGTTTGAGAAAAAAACTAAAACTATCTGCCCTAAGTTTAGATTTAGTGACTGGGCAACTAAAGGAATCAGAATAAGTAGGGAAAGACTTTTCGAGTTGTATGGCCTTAAGCCTATTATTAACACTGAAACTTTTAATAAATATGTTGCTACTTATTCTAAAATGTTTAAAAATACTTGTAAGGCAGCTAAGGCCTTATACATTAGCAACAAAGTTAAAACAGCAGATAATAAAATAAAAACGGTTTGGAATATTATAAATAATGAAACCAACAGAAACAAAAGAAATAATAATGATTACACATTGGAGACTCATCATGGTCTTATTAGCGATAACAAACTAGTTGCAGAAGAATTTGTAAATTTCTTTACCAGTATACCAATTAAAACTACTGAAGGCCTAAATTCGTCGCCATCGCATGCTTTTGGTTTATTACAGGCGAACGTTGCAGCCTGTTCGACTGAATTTAACTTTAAACATATAAACCCCATAACAGTAATAAAAGCTTTTAAAGTAATCAAGATTAAATTGACAGAAGATCTATGGGGTATGTCTATCAAAGTTTGTACCTCAATTATTGAGACTATAGCGCCGTACTTGGCTTTAATATTTAATTTGTGTTTAGATCAAGGAGTCTTTCCAGATCTAATGAAATATAGTAAAGTGATACCACTCTTTAAATCCGGGAATAGTAGAGACACTAATAATTATAGGCCGGTGTCCGTTTTGCCGGTTCTTAGCAAGATATTTGAAAAGGTAATGTTAAATCAAATGCTTAGTCATTTTAACTCCAATAACATCCTACATGATAAACAGTATGGTTTCACCAAAGGACGTTGTACAACTGACGCGGGTGTTTCCTTACTAAAACACATTTTTAATGCGTGGGAAGAGGCACAAGATGCTATAGGCATCTTGTGCGACCTATCTAAGGCGTTTGATTGTGTAGTTCATGAAACATTGCTTCTGAAACTCAAGCATTACGGACTAGGCAATGCAGCGTTAAGCTTACTAAAATCTTATTTGAATAATAGACAGCAATTAGTGCAAATAAACGGTGTCAATTCGTCGGGATTGAATGTTGAAATGGGGGTGCCCCAAGGTTCAATTTTAGGTCCATTTTTATTTTTAGTTTATATTAATGATTTACCCAATTTGTTGCAAAATAAACTTAATATGGTGTTGTTTGCTGACGACACTTCTTTGATTTTTAAGATAAATAGAAAGACTAACAATCTTGACAACGAAAATAGCGCCCTATTGCAGGTTCAAAACTGGTTCACTGCTAATAATCTGGTTCTAAATGGGAAAAAAACTAAATGCATAAGATTTTCCTTACCGAATGTCAAAAGTAGTGATTGTGACATTGTATTGAATAATGAAAAACTAGAATTTGTTGATAAAACGATTTTCCTGGGGATTACGCTTGACTCAAGGCTACAATGGGGTCCTCACTTAACATCTCTTGCAGGGCGGCTTAGCTCAGCTGCATATGCTGTTAGAAAAATCCGCCAATTTACGGATGTTGATACCGCTAGGCTAGTCTATTTTAGTTATTTTCATAGTGTCATGTCGTACGGTATCTTACTATGGGGACGGGCTGCAGACATCGAGTCAATCTTTATATTACAGAAAAGAGCCATCAGAGCTATTTACAATCTCCGCCGGTGCGATTCTTTAAGGGAACTGTTTAAAGATATTAACATAATGACGGTACCTTGTCAATATATCTATGAAAACATCATGTATGTTAGAAAAAATCTTCATCTTTTTAGCAAAAGAGGCGATAGACATAATTATGTTAGAAGAAATAGGGATCAATTAGTTCAACCAGGTTTCAGACTGGCTAAAGTAGCCTCTTCTTTCATGGGGTACTGTTTGAAATGTTATAATAAAATACCACCCCAAATATTAGAACTCAATGAAACGAAATTTAAATCTTGTATTAAACGCACACTATGCAGGCAAGCATATTATAAGTTGGAGGATTATATTCAAGATAAAAATGCTTGGCTCAATGCTGGTCCAGCTCCACTACCACTAGGGCGTACTAATTAGTTGATTAGTTGGAAACTAATATCATTATTTTTTAATTTGAAAGACAATTGCATTGTATAATGTAGAAGCACTTTTTTCAAGTTTGTGAATGTGAAGCACCATGGAGCATTTTTATTAGGTTACAACTTTTTTTTTTTTGACATTACGAGCATGGCAGTTGAGTTTGTCATGCTCACTCAAATGTCTCGCTGTTGGTGGCACGTGTTATTGGGTCGTTCAGTTCCCGTCAAAATGGTTGAGCTGAGTGAGGCTGATGCACGCGTCATGCTCGTGAACGGGTGCCGTCAGATGGGACTGGTCATCTCTTAGCTGCCAGTGGCTTAATTCAGTTTCTATCTTTTAATTATTTTACATTTTTATTTCATTATCGACATTGTGCTCACATGATAGAAGCAACAAGTAATATGTAACCAAGCATTATATGTAACACGTAATATGATTTAAAAGAGTGTCCATGGAGTTTCTTGCACGTTCTTCTCCATAGAGACCTACTCTTTGGAACGTGCAATTTAGCTTCACTTTTCTTGGACTGACCGACATTTGACTATTCAAAAGTGCCTGTAAATGGTCTATTTGAAATAAATGATTTGACTTTGACTTCGAATTGGCATGTCAGTGATGAACCATCAATGTCTGATCATCGACTAATTAAATTCGCACTGAATACATCCAACATTTGCGAAACCATCACTTTTAGGGATGCGAAAGCCACGGACTGGGACTTGTACAGAATAAAGCTCCAGGATAGACTCCAAGACTTCCCTAAAACCATACGCTCCCCTGAAACATTGGATTATGCTGTTGCTCAAGTTACGGAAGCCATTACAGCCTCTTACGAAGAGAGCTGCCCTCTAAGAACTGTGAGGGATAGAAAAGTGACGTGGTGGAACAAAAAGCTCGATGTTTTAAGGGAAGAATCACGTAGGTTGTTTAATAAGGCTAAATCGACTGACGACTGGGATGGGTATCGGAAAGCTTTAACTACCTATAACAAAGAAATCCGAAAGGCGAAAAGACTGTCATGGAGGAAGTTCTGCGAGGAGATTACAAAAGTCCCTCAAGGAACCAGAATCCACAAAGTCTTATCCAAATCGCCTACAAATCAACTGGGATTCTTAAAGAAACCAGACGGTGCCTTCACTGCATCAGCGGAAGAAACCCTGAAACTTCTGGCGTCTACACACTTCCCTGGTTCGGTGATGGCACCAGATAACATCGTACAAAATACTCCTCATATCCGCCTCACCAGGCCTTCAAATGAAGACTGGAGAAGAGCGGCGAGGTATTTTAGACCGAACAAGGTAGAATGGGCTATAGACTCATTCAAGCCGAAAGAGAGGCTATAGTAGAGCGAACGAATATCTCACTTCTGGCAGTCTCCAAGTGGGGTAAAGCCAATCTAGTGGGATTCAACGCCGCCAAAACACAAGCGTGTCTTTTCACTGCCAAAAGGAGCCCGTGCACCTTGGTTCCTACTTTTCGGAATTTATCCCTGGAGTACACCGACCGCCTTTAGCTCTTGGGGGTTAAAATTCCCTCAGACCTTAACTTTGGGCGGTTCATTGAGTCCAAAGCCAAGGTAGCTGCTAGGAAGCTGGGCATTCTTGCAAAGGTCCGGCGGTACTTCACACCGGGACAGCTTTTAATGTTATACAAAGCACAGGTCCGTTCGTGTGTGGAGTACTGCAGTCACATATGGGCTGGTGCTGCAAAATGCCACCTGGCAGCTTTGGACTCGGTGGAAAGGCGTGCAAAGAGGCTAATTGGTGATCCAGATTTAGTTAAGTCCAACCTTGAAAGCCTTGAGCATAGGCGTAGGGTAGCCAGCCTTTCGGTGTTTTACAGGATGCATTTTGGAGAGTGTGCGCAGGAATTGCATGACTTGATTCCGCCATCGCAATTCTACCATCGGACAACCCGACGTACGGCGAATATTCACCCTTACGTTGTTGAAACCTCTACGGTCCGGACTAAGCGTTTCGCCTCGTCGTTCATACCACGTACGTCGAAGGACTGGAACAGTCTGCCTGCTGCGGTCTTCCCGTCCGATTATAATTTGGGTGTCTTCAAGGCTAGAGTGAATAGGCTCTTAATAAACTAGTGCGCCTCACCATCAAAGATTGCATCGCTACTTACTATCAGGTGGGATCGCAGTCAAGCACTAGTTTATCTCAATTAAAAAAAAAAGAAAAAAAAGCCGATTAAATCTGCAGGGGATGACGATGTCTTCCCAGCTCTTCTGCAGCAAGGGAAGACTATACTCATCCCTATTTTAATCAAAATCTTCAGAGCAAGCTTTGCCTGGGGATATATACCAGAGAAATGGACTATGGTTAAGGTCTGTTTTATCCCAAAGGCCGGTAAGAAGGACTACTCTCAACCAAAGTCCTTCAGACCAATAAGCCTTACCTCCAGGGACCGTACAACCCCGGTTAAGAGTTAAGTCTTTGGAAGGGTAACCCGTTTATGAGGTTACCTTTATCACGATGTAACCCCGTGAATGGGTTTTAAGCTCGAACCCATTAAAAGGGTTACCTTTATCATGATGTAACCCCGTGAATGGGTTTTAAGCTCGAACCCATTAAAAGGGTTACCCATTCAATATGGATAACCCATTGAATGGATTCCAACTTGAAACCCAGCGAAAGGGTTACACATAGGTAAGGGTTTTCTTCGGGTTACCATTATTATTATGGTTATTCAATAAACTTGTGCTAAGTAGGTGCTGGACGGCCCACCACACACAAACCATATCGCTAGCGCACTGATTTCACTAGACATTGCAGATTTGTAGACAAAACACGTGTTACTAAAAATATTTAGATTTTAGATACTCTCATATTAAGGTGTGACGAAGACGTTAAAAGTTTAACAAACAATCAATTTCGAATGACTATTTTAATCCCTTCGACTTATTTAAAATTCATTGAAACGAAGTTCCTTATCGCGCGTTGTGAAAGGGGGCTAGACGGAAAAAATTCTCACGGAAAGTTGTAACGACACTTTTTGCACTTTTTTTTTTATAATGTTTTTGACTTGGAAACTAAATCTTTATCTAATAATGGAAATTCAAGATGGCGGCTGCAATAAATTATCAACTTTTTCGATATGGGTGTCGTTTTCATGGTTTTCGAGGGTGTTGAAACCGATTTTACTGTCAAAATGTAAATCCAAGATGGCGGCTGCAATAAATTATCAACTTTTTCGAAATGGGTGTCGTTTTCATGGTTTTCGATGGTGTTGAAACCGATAGCACTGTCAAAATATAAATCCAAGATGGCGGCTGCAAGAAATTATCAAATATTCCGTCATGGGTGTCGTTTTCATGGTTTTCGAGGGTATTGAAACCGATGGTACTGTCAAAATATAAATCCAAGATGGCGGTTGCAAGAAATTATCAAATTTTTCATCATGGGTGTCGTTTTCATGGTTTTCAAGGGTGTTGAAACCGATAGTACTGTCAAAATGTAAATCCAAGATGGCGGTTGCAAGAAATTATCAACTTTTTCGTCATGGGTGTCGTTTTCATGGTTTTCGAAGGTGTTGAAACCGATGGTACTGTCAAAATGTAAATCCAAGATGGCGGCTGCAATAAATTATCAAATTTTCCGTAATGGGTGTCGTTTTCATGGTTTTCGAGGGTGTTGAAACCGATGGTACTGTCAAAATATAAATCCAAGATGGCGGCTGCAATAAATTATCAAATTTTTCGTCATGGGTGTCGTTTTCATGGTTTTCGAGGGTGTTGAAACCGATTTTACTGTCAAAATGTAAATCCAAGATGGCGGCTGCAATAAATTATCAACTTTTTCGATATGGGTGTCGTTTTCATGGTTTTCGATGGCGTTGAAACCGATAGCACTGTCAAAATATAAATCAAGATGGCGGCTGCAAGAAATTATCAAATTTTCCGTAATGGGTGTCGTTTTCATGGTTTTCGAGGGTGTTAAAACCGATGGTACTGTCAAAATATAAATCCAAGATGGCGGCTGCAAGAAATTATCAACTTTTTCGTCATGGGTGTCGTTTTCATGGTTTTCGAGGGTGTTGAAACCGATAGTACTGTCAAAATGCAAATCCAAGATGGCGGCTGCAAGAAATTATCAACTTTTTCGTCATGGGTGTCGTTTTCATGGTTTTCGAGGGTGTTGAAACCGATTTTACTGTCAAAATGTAAATCCAAGATGGCGGCTGCAATAAATTATCAACTTTTTCGATATGGGTGTCGTTTTCATGGTTTTCGATGGCGTTGAAACCGATAGCACTGTCAAAATATAAATCAAGATGGCGGCTGCAAGAAATTATCAAATTTTCCGTAATGGGTGTCGTTTTCATGGTTTTCGAGGGTGTTAAAACCGATGGTACTGTCAAAATATAAATCCAAGATGGCGGCTGCAAGAAATTATCAACTTTTTCGTCATGGGTGTCGTTTTCATGGTTTTCGAGGGTGTTGAAACCGATAGTACTGTCAAAATGCAAATCCAAGATGGCGGCTGCAAGAAATTATCAACTTTTTCGTCATGGGTGTCGTTTTCATGGTTTTCGAGGGTGTTGAAACCGATTTTACTGTCAAAATGTAAATCCAAGATGGGGGCTGCCATAAATGATCAACTTTTTTGATATGGTTGTCTTTTTCATGGTTTTCGAGGTTGCTGAAGCCGATAGTGCTGTCAAAATGTAATTCTCTCAATTTTTTCTCGAAGTTCCATATCGCGCGTTGTGAAAGGGGGCTAGACGGAAAAAATTCTCACGAAAAGTTGTAACGACACTTTTTTTTGCAATAGTAAGCTGTTGTAAGCCGTGCGGCGTACGCATGTTTCTCTGTCTCTCTCTCTCTCTCTCTCTTATATATATATATAAATGAACTTCGTTCCATCCGGGTGTCCCTTGACACCTCTCATTTTTTTTTTTTATTTTGAATTAGTGAATCTAGAAATTAATATAAAAAAGATGGCAAAACAAAACGAGACGCTGTACATTACTACTATTTATATGATGCATCTTGGATGCATCAAATAATACAAGTAAATGTTGGGTAAATACATCAAACGTCGCTCCCCCCCCCCCCCTCAATCGTCGGCCGTCTGTGCTTGCGTAGGTACATTCAAAAGGTAATTAAGTGACAATTTTGCCTCTCCAATTGCAACCTTAGGTCACAGGTGCTCTATACAGGGTGTAATTGACAGGTTGGCAAAAACGAAAAGTATGAATTCAGACTGGTATTGTTAACATTTTGATAGTGAAATATTTTCCCGGAAATGATAGGTGAACGTTTTTCAATTTTCAATTTTATTTCGGCTACGCAATGTATAACGAACATTGCGATACGCGCGCGACCCTATATTGCGCGCGTATTGCAATGTCCGCGCGTTGTTCATTAATTCTAATAGGTACTTCGGGACGTTTGGAATAAATACATAATACAATACACACACAAACACACCTATCAAAAAATTTAAACACAAATTCAATACCTATCAAAAATTAAAATTTAGTCACTTACCTAAATTAAAGTCTCTCGGGTCGTATAAGGCATGGCTCGAAGTGGTTGCCTCCGAGCTGCACGCACAGTTGTGCTCGACGCAGGGTTTCGGCATGGAGACGAGGCATCATTGTCACATCCTCATTGATTTGTTGGTTTAACGATGCGAAAGCGTCTCTTATGCGCTGCTCCATTTCGGCCGCGGTATCACACTCCGTCACATACACCCGTTCTTTGATATAACCCCACAGGAAAAAGTCCAATGGGGTTAGGTCAGGCGAGCGAGGTGGCCATGCATGTGGCCCGAATCTCCCAATCCATCGGTTTGGAAAAGTACGGTCCAGGTGCTGTCGGACTGGGAGTACCACATGCGGCGGGGCGCCGTCGTGCTGAAACCAGATGGTAGGTAGTTGAGCTAAGGGTTCGTTCTCCATACGATCCCGCTCTTGATCTAGCTCAGCCCGCAGAGTGTCCATCATGGCTTCAAAATCCTGCTGTAGAAATTCGCAATAACGCCGGCCGTCCATTCTAGTTGGCAAAAACACGGGACCCAAAATACGGTTATGATACACGCCAGCCCACACATTCAGCGACCACCGCGTCTGATGACCCGTCTGCTGCATTGCGTACGGGTTGTGGCGTGCCCAAATGTGAGCATTCCGCCGGTTCCACATACCGTTTCGTGTAAACGTCGATTCATCGGTCCAAATCACCCGTGAAACGAATTGGCGATTTAGCTGCTGCCGACGTATCAGCCATCTGCAGTACGCTACTCTGCGGGTTGAGTCGCCAGGTACCAGAGCCTGCACTTTATGGATCCGATATGGACGTTGCTTGTCCTTTCGAAGGACTTTGTGCACAGCCCAATGTGAAACCCGGGGTCCGTTATTACGCCTTACAAGTTTTGCAGCAGTACGGGTTCCCAAACGCGGATTTCGACGGACAACATCTAAAATCGCCTGCTCAGAACGAGCACTGATTGTCCTTCCAGCACCTTCCTGCCGCGGCACAATAGGTAAATTTTCTAAAACACGTTGATATGCCCGTGTGATAGTACGACTATTAGCTGGATGTCGTTCATTTGGGTGACTTTGAACATAGAGCCTTAATGCCAACGACGCGTTTCCTCTAGCTTCACCCAAGCACATTAACATCTGGCCATATTCGCGAGCACTAAACGTTTCATTACGCCGATTCATGACGATACCACACAACACAAAAACACACAACTCAACTCAACGCACAACACAGTCCCGAACTCCCGACAGTTGAAAGAAAACGAAATAGACGTCCAGAACGCACCAGCAATCGCGGCAAACTGAACTGACGGCTGAGTGAGTGCTGGCGGTTTCGTTTGTCGGCAAACCTTTGAGAGTGTTTGTGACACGTGTAGCATAGGGCTGCCCACATGATATGAAATGAAACATTTTATTTCGGTAATATTACTAGATACGTTAGTCGAGGAGCCCATGGCACAGTAGTTACCGTGGTCGGCCTGCCATTGAGATAAAGATGAAGAACTAGGTATTGAAAAAGAATCGTATCGTAATCGTATGATAAAGATTGTTATTAACCGCTATCTCTTGTAACTTCTACTCATGGTTCTGCTTCTAAGTTTAAACCTAGTACCTGTCAATCCCCGAGCGGCACGCGCGCGATTTTGCGCCATTTTCTAAACACTAAGCAAACGCCGGCGTTCGCATAGATTATAAAATAAGCATTTTTTTTTATAGGGTCTTTGTTCAAGAACGTAAACAAGAAGTTTTTCTTATAAAAGTCTGTAAATATCGAAAATAAGCAAACCTTTTTGAACACCAGCTTTCGCTCCGGGATTGACAGGGTAAGGAATGTGAATCTGGCAATATTGACGCGATGTTTTTATGTTTTATATCCCACTTATCTAAACCAATTTACATTACTGTAATGCAACGCGTGTGTACAGTTCGGGTGGCTTCGTAATTGATACTGTAGATCAAACTGTTAAGCACCGCGAGGACGCCGGCGTCCTCACACCTGTTGTCTTTCTATTGTGTCTCTTATTACGATACTCGAAAGGTTAACGATTTAAAATAAGGTTTTCGGAATTAAGAAAGAATAAATAAGTAATCATACTCCTGAGTATTTAATTATTTATTAATAAAGCATTTTACATAAATAAAAATAAAATGACAAGTATTAAATTCCATACGTGGTACAACCCTAGCAGTGTCGGCGCGTAAGCAAAGGCGCCGGCGCGCAGCGCACAAAGGGAGCGAGCGAGCGAGCGGTATGCTTTCTCTGTCTGTCGTAGGTACTTTCGGAGGCCAGTAAACTTTTAGAGCTAACAGCTGATTCCGCGCGGTATGTATGAATTTTCTTTTTAAATCATTATTATTTACATTGCCGAGTTTAAGTTTTTTGCTTTTTTTCACTAAAATTATGTTTTTAGGGCTGGATTTTGTTGTAACAAATGAATAGAACACAAATCTAGTTGAAAAACGGTCGGAAAATTCGACAATTTTCCTGAAGAAAATTCCAACGTTTTTCAGTCATAAATCATGGTCTGAAGCTACTGTTTCAGTTTTTGCCAACCTGTCAATTACACCCGGTATGTTATTTTATTTTATTTTTTATTTTACCCACACTTTGAGGATTGATATTACAACGATAAGACATTTCTTTTTTTTTGTTTTAAGCTTTACTATCTTAAAAAATTATTTGTACTATATTTTGAGATAGTTTTGTCAAAGTTTTGCGTATTTTTTTTTCAGTGCAAAATATGAGGCCACCATTAAAGTAACAGTTTTGACTTAACACCGAATTTTCGGCCGAAGCCAACTAAATGTAAATGCAATGTGTTTTAGAAATTTCAATTGCACCAATTCTTAAGGAGGGAATTTGCAAAGCTTTTTTTTTTAATATTGAAAGCCTCGCGTTTGACCACCATCTTATCTGATGGTAAGCGATGATGTGGTCGGCGATGGAGCATGCTTGCCTAGAAGAAACCTATTCACTCTTGACTTAAAGACCTCTAAATTGTAGCTATCAGGAAACAGACTCTGACAGGGAATTCCACTCCTTGGCTGTACGCATAACGTGTTCCCAAAACGCTTTATGCATATAAGTGGGATGTCTACCATGTACCGCTGGCGCAACGCCGTACGTTTTGTGGTCCGATGATGAAACTGACTTGGCGGAATTAGATTGTTCAATTCCAGTGCACACTTTCCGAAACGTAAACGATAGAAAACCGACAGTCTAGCAACTCGGCGGCGATGCTGCATGCGAAGCTCCAAAGCCTTGAGCTTTGGAGCTTTGACTCTATAAGTGCATCATTGCCGATGATTCTCTAGGCTCGCCTCTCAATTGACTTGAGCGCATCAAGCTGGTATTTGGCAGGCCCATCCCAAAGATGAGAACAGTAGTCCAGACACTATCGAACTTGGGCTTGATAAAGATTGAGCAGCTGTTCCGGTGTGAAGTACCGACTCACTTTTGCCAAGATCCCCAATTTTTGGCAGCCAGCTGACACTTTGGCTTGATGTATGATCCAAAATTAAGAGTAGACGACAACGTAACCCCAAAACCTCAAGGTAGTCGGTTATCGGCACGGTCACACCTCGGAAAGATGGAGCGGGGACGAATTGGCTCCGAAAAAAGACACGCCTGTGTTTTAGTTGCATTGAACTTGACCAAATCGGCATCGCACCAATCGAAGACCGCTTCAAGGACGAGTTCAATCGTTCAGTCATAGCCTCTCGGTATAACTCGATCTGTGACCCATTAGCTCGTGCGTCAGACACATATCTCTCAGCAACAGTGCTGTTGTCTGCATACCCAAAGATAAGTAGGTCATTAATTATGTGCAGCAAAAACAGTGTAGTCGAGAGCACTGACCCCTGAGGGACCCCGGCGTTAATATCCACTTGATGGGACGAGTAGCCATCAATAACCACTCGAATAGATTGATCCCTCAAGAAATCTGCGATCCAATTACACAGACCAGTGGGTAGACCGAAGGAAGGAAGCTTAGCAATAAGGTTTTCGTGCCAGACCCTATCGAAAGCCTTCGAGATATCAAGGGAGACGGCAACCACTTCCCCATGCTTCTCGATGGCCTAGCTCCAGATGTGAATGGCATACGCTAGAAGGTCCCCAGTAGACCCATTTTGGCGAAAACCGTATTGCCGGTCACTGAGGATGTCGTTAGCTTCTAGGTATGCTAGAAGCTTCGTGTTAAGCACCCGTTTCATACTTTTACAGAGGCCGGACGTAACGGAGTTGGGTCGGTAGTTTACCGGGTCAACTCGACTGCTCTTCTTGGGCACAGGCTGCATGTTAGCTTGCTTCCAAACAATCGGCACTTTTCCAGTCTCATAAGGGAGGCGAAATATGCTTGTCAAGATCGGAGACAATTCAAGCCGACGAGTTTAAAGCACGACCGCTGGTATCCCGACGCGACCGCTGGCTTTGTTCACATCAAAGTTAGATGATGCGCGTCTGCGCGATCACACTCGGTGCCGAACAATGGACGAGCTTGGCTAGGCGTTGCTATGTCAGAGAATGGAACGTAGTACTCCATCCCCTGTCGCAACACATCCGTCATGGCATCTGCGCATAATGAAGCATCTTCCGAAGAAAAGGAAGCATGCGAAGAAAGACAGCAAGCCATTCCAATCTGCTGACCTGTATCGCCATATCCGCCAGGTGCTTCTAGGGCAGGGACCGGGCGGGGAGTAGACAGACACAGACTTAACCAGATAGTGGTCTGAGCTACCTAAAAGCGAACATATCGACACAGAGAAGTGGTCTGGATCTGTTGTCAGCAGAAGGTCCAAGCGATTGACTGTGTGTGAATTCACATCTGGCACCCTCGTTGCCCCCTAAACCAGCTGGATGAGATTTAATGCTAGTGCTAGCTTTCGCATCTCTCGACCAGCATGGTCTGTAGACCGGTATGGGAAAAGCCACTCTTTGTGGTGGACATTAAAGTCCCCCAGTAACATCAATTGGGCGGAAGGGTACTGCTGTGTGAGCCCGGATGTCTCCTGATCTCCGCTGTGCGAGCGGTAGAAACAAGGGTATATTATTTTGTCTAGGCCTATGTCCACCAAAGTCCAAAGCGTCAAGAAACTGGAGTCTGGGTGGTGGAACTGGAGACGCTGATAGCAGATATCGTCCCGGGCGTACATAGTTTGAAATTGTGCTCCAAGGTAAAACACTCGAACAACGCACACATTGACACCGCTCACCGACACGATATCTTGGCTGAATTCAGTTCAATGCGACCTCGAGTGCTATCCGTTTGAGATACGCGTCTGTGAACATTTTTGTATAATTTTTGAGTAAAAAAAAGTTATTTTAACTGTTCATTGAACAGTTGTTTAAATTCAATATAAAATGGTGAATTATCATTTTTAAGCTAGAACCAGTTGTTTTAGTATTTCTGAGAGTTATGTAGGTATTTAACACTCACAGAACAGTTTGGTAGATAGGTACGTAAACGCCCGTAGGTAAACAATTAAGGGGTGACCAGATGGTTGCAATCCAACGTCCCAACCAAGGTGACCTTGCATGTTTCAATCCATGTAGACTGCAGTTGTAAAACATGACATCCTAAGCACCGAAACCACAAGCGAACGCCGGAATTCGCGAGTACGCGGGCGTTCGCGCGTGATTTCGCGCCATTCGGTTGAACACTAAGATTATTAAAAGTCCAAGTAGATTATTAAAATGTTGAGCGTTTTATTTATTGGGTATGTATCTAAGAATGTAAATAAGAAATTCTTCATAAAGTAGTCTGTAAATTTCGAAAATAAGTAACCGTTCCATTTTTCCATATTTAGGTATATCTATTTAAATGCTTGGGGTCTCAGGAGTTTGATGCGTGGTTTTCATCCATGTAGCCGCAACACAAACCAAACACATAGGTCGGAACGCTAGTTTGCAACCGTCTGGTCAATGTGTTTAAACAGACATTGTTCGGCGAGCCGGCCGCCCGCGCAGCCGCCTCACTGCCAGCGCACCCAGACGCGCGCATCTCACGATTGTACGAGAACCCTAGCCCGACTGTTGAGCATAGGTATAAACAGTGGAGTAGGGTAAATACGCTAAATGTACCCCCTTACCGATTTTCTGACTGCGGGTCGCTCCAGCACCATCAGTTTCCAACGAAAGGATAGCTTCTGATGTGGTTTTGGATAGTTTGATGAATCTATTTCATGTTTATAGGCATAAGATCAACATTTCTACTATAAGAAAAAAGTAATAAGGTTTAGATAGAGAGAACAGAAAACCCCTAAACTCGGCCATTCACGGGCTCACGGCCCATGGTCGGTCGCATTTTTTCACGCGGCTTTACTCCCGCTCTTTCCTACTCCGCCCTACTCTACCCTACCCTACTATACTCTACCCTATTCTACCCTACTCCACCCTACTCTACCCTACCCTATTCTACCCTACTCTACCTTACTTTAGCCTACACTACGATAATCTACTCTACCCTAATTTTTTTTTTTTTCCACAATAACCTTCTCCTCACAATAACAAACACAACAAAAAAGATTTAGCAAAATCGGTCCAGAGTATAGATGCGGGCGGGAAAAATTCCGAATCATTCCCGTCGAATACTCTCTCTATCACAGCTATTCTCAAATGCTCTTACCATCTGTATGCTGATGACCTACAGCTCTACGCGCACACTGACATTGACCACCTTGATGACTGCATCTCCTTACTAAATGCTGACCTTCTGGCTATTGCTGATTGGTCGAGCAGATTTGGGGTTACTGTCAATGTCAGTAAATGCCAGGCTATCCTTATTGGTAGTCCTTACTTTTTACGGAGTTTAGACACTAGCCGACTACTGCCGCTAGTTTTCGGTAATACAGTAATTCCTCTCACCTCACGTTAAAGACCTAGGTTTATATATTGACGATAGGTTAAGCTGGGATAAACAGATTGCTCAGGTTAGCCAGAGAGTCACCTTCACGCTGCAATCTCTCTATAGATTCAAAAATTTCCTACCGTCAAGCACTAAAACTACTTTGGTCCAGTCGCTTGTGTTGCCTATAATTGACTATGCTGATGTTTGTTACTCTGATCTTTCCCAAGAACTTCTAAACAAATTGGATCGACTTCTCAATAACTGCATTCGTTTCATATTTGGCCTTCGTAAATATGATCACATTTCTTCCTTCCGTTCTCAGCTTAAATGGCTGCCTATCCGTCAAAGGAGATCCCTCAGATCCCTCTGCACGCTCTTCACCATAATGAACGATCCTTGTGCTCCTGATTATTTAAAACAATATTTTAAAGTGTTGGGCAGTTCTCATAATCTTAACCTTCGTGCATCCAAAAACATGCTTCTTCATATTCCTTCTCACCGTACTGGCTTTATGTCCAATTCTTACGCTGTTTCCACCATAAAACTCTGGAATGTGCTTCCCCTTGACATCAAAAAAGCTGAAAGTAAATTATCCTTCAAACGTAAAATTCGGAACTACTACTTGAAGTCCTCTCAACCTTAGTTCGGTCTTCGTTCTGTATTGTTATTAAGTTCTCATAGTGATTTCATATTTTTCATAATATTTATTAGTTTATTATTTTAGCATATATATGTATTTTATTATTATAAATAACTTATTTTATATTTTTCCATTTGAACTATTTGTTATTATGTATTTGTTTATTGTGCAAACCTACCACAGTGTTGTCTTTTTTAACCCAAAGGTTGACTGGTAGAGAATGCCTTGTGGCATTAAGTCCGCCTATGTACCACTATTGTACATGAAGTTTAAATAAATAAATAAATAACACTTCAACTGTCAAAAAAAAACCAGGAAAATCGACCTTACTACCTATTTCGCGCTTGGAAGTTGTAAAATATTATCTTTAGTTGTGTTGAATAAAAGTTATTCTATTCTATTCTATTGTGAGCGGTAGGAATATATTAAGTTTATAGTTGTGAGTGCACGTCGCATCAAGGACAATAGAACCGACTTCAATAAAGTTCCGACTTTATTGAAGTCCGGCCGGCACCTCTTCAATAAAGTCTTCGCTTGGTGGTGGTTTGAAGTGCTCCGGCTTCATTGAAGTCAGTTCTATCTTTTTACTTAAACATTTTTGTTTCAACATTTTTTTATGTCACGTATAGGTACATATAGTGACTAATAATACTGTTCTGAAAACTGCATCAAATTCGGTTCAGCCAAACGCGTGATGATCGCGGACAAACATACATACATACGGTTCAAACTCATAACCTCCTTTTTTAACACGCTTTTATTACCTTCACCTATATATTTGTTTGTAATCAACGCCTTTGAGCTCGATTTTGACCAGCTTAGGGCGATCAGATTTTTTTAAAACTTTGCACACCCATCAAAGACTGATGACAACACAATGATCCTTTATTCTATGACCTTGATCTCAAGGGCAATGACCTTTACTTAAACCTTTACTTCATTAAAATGTTGGGAATCGCCTGTGACACCCAAAGGCAATGACTTTGACCCCAAGGGCCAGACCTTGACCTCAAGGTCAATGACTTTGACCCCAAGGTCAAATGTATAAAAAGTTGGAAAACACCTGGAACACCATAGGGCATGACCTTGACACCAAAGTCAATCACCTTGAACTCAAGGTCAAATGCAAAAATGTTGGGAAACGCCCGGGACACCAAAGGGCTGCTTTGACCGCCGGCGAACGCTACTTCTCTAAATAACACAGATCAATTTTTTTTCGATAACATTTTAGGTCAAATACTTAGGGGTCATGGTCATTGACTTTAGGAAAAGCGTGGGGTGCTCGATTCGACTCTTACGAAACATATGGCTCAAAGCGCCCCACCCTTTTTTACAATATAATATTAATATTTTTCGTTCAAACACACAAACAAAACAAACATAGAACAAACAACAACAAACACAAACAACAAATTCAATGTATTTATTGACTGGGCTATTTACGCGTAATGTTTTTATTGACTTGGTGGGCTATGCGACTCGCGAATCAGAGATCTCTCTCAACCGACTTGGGAATTTTGTATAATATTTAATCATTTAAAAAATACAAACATTCAGTACTTTTTATAAGGTTCTTCTGTTATTAAACAATGATCTCTATCTCTTAATCAACCTTGATTATTGAATCCGTGTTGACTACATCAGATTTCACTATATCCTAATAATTACCCAAGTCGTTTAACTTATTAGACAGACTCTAACCCTTTTTCAAAAAACAAATCAAATAATGCTAGAACTGGTTTTTTAATTCACAACTGACATTTATAAAAATAGCATTCGATTTCGAAATAAGTAGGTACCTACCTAAAAACAAAAGAATAAAAATCCTGTTAATCGCAGGCTAACATTAATCAATCCCATTTATATTAAAATAAACATTTATATTTTACTTACGTATGTGCCACTGAACAATTATTAACTTACAAACACGTTTATTCCGATTGAATTATTCCGGCAATCCGGCGAAATATTCGGAAACATTCGATTGCGGGGTACGAATCTTTCTCGCGGGGGGGAAAACTTCTCCGGGGAGCATATCCCCTCTTACCGCACCCCGCACCGCCATCGCCTGCACGCACGACTCGTGGCAGTCGGGCCCGCGCGCGCGTCGCGGCGCCAGCGTACAAAGTACTCTGTGGCCAGCGCTGCAGCAGCGGCGGCGGCGATCGACGATCGATGCAAAATACAATTTTTCAGCAAAAAAAAATCTTAATTAAATTCATTTTGAATAATTCCGATTTAAAGAAACTTTCCCAGAAGTATTCCGGAATTATTCCGAATTTTTCAGAAGTTTTGCAACTATAGTCCAGAGCCGTTCACGCGTGATGGCGTGACCAAGGGAAATAGGGATTCATTTTATATACCGCGTGGTGATCACTCATCATCACATCATCATTTTAATTATCACATTAAATTATGCAGCAGGCATTTCAAGTTGTTATTATTCCGGTAAAATAATAAAATAATCAATTTTACTAAAATTCAGAAAATGCATCTTTCAAACAAAATAAATAGCGTTATAATTGGTAAAAAATAAATCATCCTTTATTATTATATATATTAATAATAGTTTACTGACCTGTAAAAGCGGCAACGCCGCGGCGCCGGCGACTACACGCCGTACCTACGCGAGTTACGAATACCTTCTTGTGGGCACGCGCTCGGGAATTCGCTACGTCCCCGCAAGGGGGCGCGGCGGGCGGGGTGTAGGCGAACCTTTATCCCGCAGTGTCGACTAGTTGCCCGTAAAAACGGGCAAAGCATTGGGGGGCCTGTAGGCTATGGCTAGTGGCAGGCGCGCGTGCGCTGGCTGCCTATGAGTAGATGTATTGTGTTCAGTAGAGTAACGCCGCGGCACTATACACGTACAGTGCCGCTATTTCACGACGTCTCGGCGGTCAATCGCCGCCGGGTGAGACCTCCGGATTCCCGGAGGAGGCCCAGCGGACGACGACCAGCGACAGAGACGCCGACTTTGGGGGCGCTACCCACTGAGGATGATGGCCCCCGTCTGGCGCGTTTCCAGGTCTAGCCGGTTGCGCTCCAGACTAAGAGGCCGTAGTGCGGGTGTGGGCGGTATTGTACTGTGTAACACCTCCCATGTAGCGATGCCGTACGTGCGTTCCGACCCGCACGCCCGCATCGCGTGAGGACAACGAGTGTAGAGTCATGGTTGTATGGGGTAGGTGTACGCCGCGCCTATATTAACTTAGCACGCGGCGCAACCAGTGCATGTAGTGCATGTGGAGTGTTACTGTGTGAGTGAGTCACGTGTAAATGTGAGTAACTCACTCAGGCGTCAGAATATAAAATATACATACATATATACTAGTATGGGAATTTCCGGGGCGGGGGTTCGTGGGTCCTATACCCGGCAGGCCCCCAACACAATCGTTAGGGTCTCCAGGGCTAGTCCCCACAAGTCCCGGGTGCTTGCAGACGCGGCTCTCTGCAGAACTTGCTCCAGGGCGGACTGCATCTTAGTGAGCTCCTGCTGCTGGTGCTCCTCGTCGGATTCGGTGACCGCAGCTAGAGCCTCTTGGCGAGCCGCCCTGAGGGCTGTGATATCAGTGATGACGCGTCGCACCAAACTCGCAACGCTAACCTCAGCTGGGGGGGGGGGGCTCGTTGCCCGTGTCTGAGTTGGGACGGGCGCGGGCTGCCTCCCGGACTCTGTGGTAGGGGGGGGAGGGGGCTTCGGCCCCTTCTTTCCTCCTCTCCTCTTTCTCCTGAGTTTGGAGGGGGCGCTTCCTCTCACCGTGGGCTCGTTTGCCGCCGCCATGAGTGACGCGCTAGGCGCCTCAGTGGCGTAGGCCGACGTGGGCCCACGGACGGATTCAGTGGGCCGGTGCTGTCGCTGGGAGAGGGCCACAGTGCCAACCTTCCTCTTCTGTGCCTCTTGCACGAAGACTGGGCAGCTCCGGTTGCACGCAGGGTGGTCACCTCCGCAGTTGGCGCAGGTGGCCGGCTCCTCCCTAGGGCGTGGGCAGTCCTTGGCGGCGTGGTTCTCCCCACATCTAACGCAGGCCAGCGGGCGGTGGCACCGGTGTGAGCTGTGTCTAAACTGCTGGCACCGGTGACACTGCGCAGGCCCGCGCCTGCCCCTCCACGCCTCAATTTTGACACCACGCATGAGCAGGAACTGCGTGGTGTCGTAGATCTTAAAGACCCCTGGTGTCCTCTTCAGAACGGCGTAGAAGATACAACCGGGCCTTCCACCGCGCGCCTTAATATTGCGCACGTACTCCGGTTGAAATTCCAGCCGTCTGAGCTCCTCTTCGATGAGTGTCGGCTCCGTGTCTGCAGGCAGACCACGGATCGCCACCCTTAAGCTCCTCTCCGCCGGCAGGGAGTACGCGAACCAAGCTAGGCCGGACTCCCTCTCCTGGTCGCACAGGTACCTCTGGACCACCCTGTATTCCTCCTCGGACTCCGGGAGGAAACGAATGCCGCTCTGGTACGGGCGGGCATTTGGGGGGCGGCCCAGCAGGCCGTTTAGCGCCCTGAAGTGGGCGGCCCAGTCCGGCATGCGCTCCACCACCAGCGGAGGGAAGCGGGAGGGCTTCTTCTTGATCGGTGATCGGTGCGGGGGGGGGGGCCGAAGTCGCGTCCTCTGCACTGCATGCTTGGAGTGCAGGGGGGGGGGCGACGAGCGCAGCGTATCGGCATAGGTAGGCGGGCTTGCCTCTGCCCGTCCAAATGCCGCACGTTGCGGTCCGGGCGGATCGGGGCAGTACCGCTTAGCTTCCTCCGTTGTCTCGTCGTCAGAGCTTCTTGGTCTCCTTTGGGGCCTGGCCTCGAGTTGAAACTCGAAGCCGAAGCCCAAGGTTTCGTCAGACGTGACCGGGTAGTCGACGTCCATATGGCCCGGTCGGGAGGGCGTGTCAGATGACACGTCGTCGACCTCGGCAAAAGAGTCCTCTGAGTAGGCCGACATATCGGACCCTTGGCGAGACGGATAGGCCGGCCGCACCGCAGGGGAGTCCTGGGCGGAGCCCCGGGGCGGAGTGGGCGAAAACAGGGGTTGATCTAACCTGCTTTGCATCAGTGGAGTTGACCTCGCTGAGTCCGTCAGCAAGCGGCGGGGAGCGGGCGGTGTCGCGCGGCCAGCTGTCGCTGCGAGCGTCGCGGCTGCGTCACGTCGGCTTGTACCTGGGCGCGCGGGCTGTGCGGCGGGAGTTGCCAGCAACGGCTTGCGCGGCGAGACACTAGGAGCGGTTGCGGTGGCTCTTGGCGCAGGCTGCGCCCTGGGGGGCGCAGTTTTGTCGGCTTGAGCTGTAGGTGGTGCCACAGGTCGCGCCGGTGGCGCCATCACGCGGGATTTCGGCGCAGCTGGGCGCGTCGAAGGAGCGGGAGTAGAGACGGGGAGTCGCACGGCATGCGTGCGGCTGCTTGAGGCGGCCGGCCCCGGGGCCTGTATAGGCACAGGGCGGAAGGCCGGCGGGCGCACTGCGACGGCTGGTTGCCGGCTCGACGGCGACGACGGCGAAACGCGCGCAGTCGCCGGTGCCGCCGACGGACCGGCAGCAGTCGTCGTCTTCACTGGGACTGGAGCGGGAGGAGGGGGGGCGGGCGACGGGCCCCCAAGATACGGGAGCGACGTCGTCCGACCGCCCATTTCACGATCCGGAGGCGGAGAGGTGTCGGGCTCCAGAGAGCTCCGGACACCCTTCTTCTTCGGCATTCCGACGGGATGGGAAGATGAATAAAAATTAAAATTCTAACTAGGCACGCTGCCTACGCGACCGCGACAGAATTTTTTTAAAAACACTCGGGATAAAATGAGTCGCTTCCCCCGTGTACTCTCGCAAGCGTTCGCCTAGGCTCACACTCGCGACAGCACAACGGGTTAGGCTGACTGGAGGGGCGGTCCGAGCGATGTGGATAGCGCTCGCACGTCCTACCCGGGCAACGGAGCGAATCCTGGGCACGCGCGCGTGGTGCGACAGTACTTACAGGTCGCGCGATGAATCAAGATCGCTCGGCAAAAGTGGAAAGGGCATGCGCAGTATTCAATTCTAAGGTCTATTTGGCGACGTACGGGCGGGTGTGCGCCGTCGGCGACACGTCATTGGTAGATAGAGTCGCTCTTCAATTCCCGCGTTGCGTTCTCGCGTCTCATTGGATACTGTTGTACTTGGGTACTGTTGCGTACAGCTTGTGTTATCGTATTAGTAATACGTAGTCGTAAAAAAAAATGGTTAAAAATAAAGTTTTAAAACGGCTAGCCAGAAAAATGGTTTACGACGAGAATTATTACGTTTAGAAAGAAACTAACGAAATTATTTTTTTTATTTTTATTTTAATTTTTAAAATTTTAATTTTTCTGAATTTACCTAATTACAAGATAAATTACAAGCAAAAACTAGTGTTATTATAAGTTATGTTACTAAGGTTCAAACATACGAAATTAAAAATAAAATCCTGACATACTAAGAATTTCTGTGCGCAATTGTACACATGCGCCGATTGCCCCCACTACTTTCACCGAGCGATCTTAATTCACCGCGCGACCTGTACATTAACATTTTGACAACATAGGTACTTTATGATGTTGTTTTATGAAATAATCACAAATTAACTGTAAAAATATACACTTAAATGTTCAATTAGGCATTTTAAATTTTCACATTTTCAAAATGTCCACCATGCTCTGTACACACAAATGACTTTCTTAGTAGGTCACCATTTGCGGCAATTTTTTTTAAATTGTCGAAGGCACGAATTATTCGAGTTTTTAAATCGTTCAAAGTCGTCACTTCAGTCTATCTTATTCCTATTACAAAAACAAAGCTAACATAAAACAATGTCCACAAAATAATAACAACAATAATATCCACGAAGGGCGCGCGCGCAGATAGTTAACTCGTCAACTATCCCTCAAGTATTTTGGCGGCGGACTAGACTCATTCATTAGACGCACCAAAGAAATTAGAATTATGCCTATAAACACCTCCGTACCCCATAACATTTCGCGCATAGAGATTTAAACCTTAAGTCGTTAAATGTAAGAATATTGTTGCATATTTTTTTATACCTCACATGCAGGGACCGCATGTGAGGTATAAAAAAATATGCAACTTTTAATTGGGCGTACAAAATACGTCTTCAACTAGCTATTAGTCGTAAGGACATTTTTCGCTTGAATTGTTTGCGTTTGTAATAATGATTAGAAGAAACATAAACAATTCTAACGTAAACAGATTGTAAAATGATAGTTTAGTGCTTGTAGGTAATACGGAATGGCAACGTTTGAAGTTGTGAACTAGGTATCTTCACCAACCTCGGGTCTTTGACCTACTTTTAATGATCAGCTGATTAAGATTATGCAATACATGATGTTGTGAATTATTAAAATGGAAAAAAAAATCTTCCACGGGTATAATATGGTTTATTATTAAATTATTTTAACCGTTTATGATAAAATACCTAATATAGAGTACGTGGCTTTAATTAATGTGATAACCTAATCGCCACACGCATATATGATTTTTTTGGCAGGAGTCTAATATCACACACGGATATATTTGTAGTTGTATTTGTTTAATAGTATTTTTTTTTTTATTTCCTCTCAACAATATTAGACACTAAAATTATAACAAAGTAAAACATCACAATGAAATAAAATAAAAATTAATGACTTTAAGAATAGAATTTTAAATAAGTCTAAGGGATTAAAATAGTTATTCGAAATTGATTGTTTGTTAAACTTTTAACGTCTTCGTCACACCTTAATATGAGAGTATCTAAAATCTAAATATTTTTAGTAACACGTGTTTTGTCTACAAGTCTGCAATGTCTAGTGAAATCAGTGCGCTAGCGATATGATGTGTGCGTGGTGGCCCATCCAGCACCTACTTAGCACAAGTTTATTGAATAACCATAATAATAATGGTAACCCGAAGAAAACCCTTACCTATGCTAATAGTTTACTTGATGTAGAAATAACCATTACACTGGGTTTCAAGTTTGGAACCCGTTCAATGGGTTATCATATTGAATGGGTAACCCTTTTAATGGGTTCGAGCTTAAAACCCATTCATGGGGTTACACCATGATAAAGGTAACCTCATAAACGGGTTACCCTTTCAAAGACTTAACTCTTGACCGGGGTTGTACGGTCCCTGCTTACAATAGCTTACTATAGCAAAAAGTGTCGTTACAACTTTTCGTGAGAATTTTTTTTCGTCTAGCCCCCTTTCACGACGCGTGATAAGGAACTTCGAAAAAAATTGAGAGAATTACATTTTGACAGCACTATCGGCTTCAGCAACCTCGAAAACCATGAAAAAGACACCCATATCAAAAAAGTTGTTAATTTATTGCAGCCGCCATCTTGGATTGACATTTTGACAGTACTATCGGTTTCAACACCCTCGAAAACCATGAAAACGACACCCATGACGGAAAATTTGATCATTTCTTGCAGCCGCCATCTTGGATTTATATTTTGACAGTACCATCTGTTTTAACACCCTCGAAAACCATGAAAACGACGCCTATGACGGAAAATTTGATAATTTCTTGCAGCCGCCATCTTGGATTTACATTTTGACAGTAAAATCAGTTTCAACACCCTCGAAAACCATGAAAACGACACCCGTGACGAAAAAGTTGATTAATTTCTTGCAGCCGCTATCTTGGATTTACATTTTGACAGTAAAATCGGTTTCAACACCCTCGAAAACCATGAAAACGACACCCATGACGAAAAATTTGATAATTTCTTGCAGCCGCCATCTTGGATTTATATTTTGACAGTACCATCGGTTTTAACACCCTCGAAAACCATGAAAACGACACCCATTACGGAAAATTTGATAAGTTCTTGCAGCCGCCATCTTGGATTTATATTTTGACAGTGCTATCGGTTTCAACACCCTCGAAAACCATGAAAACGACACCCATGACGAAAAAGTTGATAATTTATTGCAGCCGCCATCTTGGATTTACCTACATTTTGACAGTAAAATCGGTTTCAACACCCTCGAAAACCATGAAAACGACACCCATGACGAAAAATTTGATAATTTCTTGCAGCCGCCATCTTGGATTTACATTTTGACAGTAAAATCGGTTTCAACACCCTCGAAAACCATGAAAACGACACCCATGACGAAAAAGTTGATAATTTATTGCAGCCGCCATCTTGGATTTATATTTTGACAGTACCATCGGTTTCAACACCCTCAAAAACCATGAAAACGACACCCATTACGGAAAAATTGATAATTTCTTGCAGCCGCCATCTTGGATTTATATTTTGACAGTACCATCGGATTCAAAACCCTCGAAAACCATGAAAACGACACCCATGACGGGCCATCTTGGATTTATATTTTGACAGTACCATCGGTTTCAACACCCTCGAAAACCATGAAAACGACACCCATATCGAAAAAGTTGATAATTTATTGCAGCCGCTATCTTGGATTTACATTTTGACAGTAAAATCGGTTTCAACACCCTCGAAAACCATGAAAACGACACCCATGACGAAAAAGTTGATAATTTCTTACAGCCGCCATCTTGGATTTACATTTTGACAGTACTATCGGTTTCAATACCCTTGAAAACCATGAAAACGATACCCATGACGAAAAATTTGATAATTTCTTGCAACCGCCATCTTGGATTTATATTTTGACAGTACCATCTGTTTTAACACCCTCGAAAACCATGAAAACGACGCCTATGACGGAAAATTTGATAATTTCTTGCAGCCGCCATCTTGGATTTACATTTTGACAGTAAAATCAGTTTCAACACCCTCGAAAACCATGAAAACGACACCCGTGACGAAAAAGTTGATTAATTTCTTGCAGCCGCTATCTTGGATTTACATTTTGACAGTAAAATCGGTTTCAACACCCTCGAAAACCATGAAAACGACACCCATGACGAAAAATTTGATAATTTCTTGCAGCCGCCATCTTGGATTTATATTTTGACAGTACCATCGGTTTTAACACCCTCGAAAACCATGAAAACGACACCCATTACGGAAAATTTGATAAGTTCTTGCAGCCGCCATCTTGGATTTATATTTTGACAGTGCTATCGGTTTCAACACCCTCGAAAACCATGAAAACGACACCCATGACGGAAAAGTTGATAATTTATTGCAGCCGCCATCTTGGATTTACCTACATTTTGACAGTAAAATCGGTTTCAACACCCTCGAAAACCATGAAAACGACACCCATGACGAAAAATTTGATAATTTCTTGCAGCCGCCATCTTGGATTTACATTTTGACAGTAAAATCGGTTTCAACACCCTCGAAAACCATGAAAACGACACCCATGACGAAAAAGTTGATAATTTATTGCAGCCGCCATCTTGGATTTATATTTTGACAGTACCATCGGTTTCAACACCCTCAAAAACCATGAAAACGACACCCATTACGGAAAAATTGATAATTTCTTGCAGCCGCCATCTTGGATTTATATTTTGACAGTACCATCGGATTCAAAACCCTCGAAAACCATGAAAACGACACCCATGACGGGCCATCTTGGATTTATATTTTGACAGTACCATCGGTTTCAACACCCTCGAAAACCATGAAAACGACACCCATATCGAAAAAGTTGATAATTTATTGCAGCCGCCATCTTGGATTTACATTTTGACAGTAAAATCGGTTTCAACACCCTCGAAAACCATGAAAACGACACCCATGACGAAAAAGTTGATAATTTCTTACAGCCGCCATCTTGGATTTACATTTTGACAGTACTATCGGTTTCAATACCCTTGAAAACCATGAAAACGATACCCATGACGAAAAATTTGATAATTTCTTGCAACCGCCATCTTGGATTTATATTTTGACAGTACCATCGGTTTCAACACCCTCGAAAACCATGAAAGCGACACCCATGACGGAAAATTTGATAATTTATTGCAGCCGCCATCTTGAATTTCCATTATTAGATAAAGATTTAGTTTCCAAGTCAAAAACATTATAAAAAAAAAGTGCAAAAGTGTCGTTACAACTTTCCGTGAGAATTTTTTCCGTCTAGCCCCCTTTCACAACGCGCGATAAGGAACTTCGTTCCAATGAATTTTAAATAAGTCTAAGGGATTAAAATAGTCATTCGAAATTGATTGTTTGTTAAACTTTTAACGTCTTCGTCACACCTTAATATGAGAGTATCTAAAATCTAAATATTTTTAGTAACACGTGTTTTGTCTACAAATCTACAATGTCTAGTGAAATCAGTGCGCTAGCGATATGGTTTGTGTGTGGTGAGCCGTCCAGCACCTACTTAGCACAAGTTTATTGAATAACCATAATAATAATGGTAACCCGAAGAAAACCCTTACCTATGTGTAACCCTTTCACTGGGTTTCAAGTTGGAACCCATTGTTTTTATAAAACCTACTTGCAAAATAAAGATCATTTATCATTTATCATTCAATGGGTTATCCATATTGAATGGGTAACCCTTTTAATGGGTTCGAGCTTAAAACCCATTCACGCGGTTACATCATGATAAAGGTAACCCTTTTAATGGGTTCGAGCTTAAAACCCATTCACGGGGTTACATCATGATAAAGGTAACCTCATAAACGGGTTACCCATATGTTATGGGTTTTTTATTAACTGCTTAGAAAAACCCTATCGAAAACCCCTTTAATGGGTAACCAGAACGGTCCCTGCTTACCTCCTTCCTACTCAAGAGTATGGAAAAGGTTATTGACGAATGCATCAGGGATGGACCATTAAGGGATAACCCTCTGCATCCGAAGCAACATGTTACCAAAAAGGAAAATCTACAGAAACTGCTCTGTTAGAACTAACAGACAGGATCGAAAGGGCTTTGGAAGATAAACAGATAGCCCTATGTGCTTTCCTTGATATTGAAGGAGCTTTCGACAACGTCACCATAGACGCCCTTTCCAAGGGAATGAAGGCGAAAGGGATTGACGAAACAACTACTCGTTGGATCGAATTCATGCTCCTCAACAGAACTATCAGTGTTACCTTACACGGAACTACAAAAAGCTTCAAAACAACTAAAGGGTGCCCACAAGGAGGCGTTTTATCGCCACTTCTATGGCTACTCGTTGTTGACCAATTGCTGGTTGAAGCCTCTAAAAGAAAGTTAGATGTACATAGCTATGCTGACGATGTGGTGGCTTGTGTTGTCGGCCCCTGTCACAGCACGGTATCATCTATACTACAAAGATCTCTGAACATTATTAACACATGGTGCACAGAAAACAATTTATCGGTTAACCCGAGTAAAACAACAATAGTCCCCTTTACTAGGAAGCGTAAGTTGGACAAACTTGTAACGCCCACTTCAAAGGGGATTCTCATACCATTCTCCAGCGAAGTCAAGTACCTGGGCGTAACTATCGACCAGAGACTGACCTGGAACACTCACATTAACAATGTGATCCAAAAGGCTAAAATAGCTTTAGGAATATGCTGTCGCTTAGCAGGGAAGAAATGGGGCTTAAACCCTAAAATCGCCCTGTGGTTGTACACCGTCATAGTCAGGCCGATAATAACGTATGCCTGCGTAGTATGGTGGAGGAAAACAACTCAAGTGACAGTCATTAAAAAACTTAATGGTTTGCAGAGACTTGCATGCCTCATATCAACAGGGGCCATGTCCACAACCCCAGGAGCTGCTCTAAATGCCCTGCTTAACCTACCGCCACTTCATCTATTCATTGCGAAGGAGGCGAAGGCAAGCATGTACAGAACAAACAGCACTGGCAAAGCAAACTGGCGCTCTCAAGCACTGAGATAGCTACACGAATCAGTACTTGAACACGATCAACTAGCTATGACAACAGACGTCATGCTTCCACAGTGTAATTTCACAACGAATTACACAGTGGAACTGCCGAGCAGAGAAGATTGGTCAAACAACCTCATCACTTGCAAGGCTGGAAGCCTGATCTGGTTTACAGACGGGTCCAAAATGGGTGAGAATGTAGGATGTGGAATATTTGGCATTAGCCCGAAATTCAGCAAAAGCTTGAATCTGCGAAAACATGCTACCATATTCCAAGCGGAGGTATACGCCATTATAGAATGTGCGGAGGCCAACCGTCAACGAAACTACATAAATCAATTAATTCTAATTTACTCAGATAGCCAGGCAGCTCTTAACGCCCTGAACTCGAATACCTTAAATTCGAAACTGGTAAAAGACTGCGTTAACAAACTGAATGACCTGGGGCAAAGGAATAAAGTTATTCTGAGATGGGTACCAGGTCATTCTGGAATCAATGGCAACGAAAAAGCCAATGAACTTGCACGGGCTGGGGCTCAAGGTCATCAGATAGGTCCAGAACCCTTCTGTGGTATCTCAAAGAACCAGGCCATGCAGACCCTTAAGGGCAACTTATTTGGCGATTCAAAAAAGCACTGGTTGGTACAACCAGGTCTGCTACACGCCAAATCTCTCATAGAAGGCTACTCACAAAAACTAACTGCCGAGCTTCTTGAGCTTAGCAGGACGAACATCTGTGCGATAGCCCGCGCCTTAAGGGCCAAGCGCCCGAAAAGTGCCATAAAACAGTGATTTTCTGAGGCCTACTCCTCCGTAACGGCTAGGTCAATTGGTTTGAAAAAAATATATGTTTATAATAGATTCATGAACAATAATATCAACATTTTATTTTTTCGTGCAATTAATACTTTTGTCAAAAAAAAAATATTTAGAAATTTCGCAACTTTTCGCAACTTTTCCCTACTCCTTCGAAACGGCTTGGACCTTTAGAAACATTTTTACACATAAAAATTGTTCGTTAAATATTCTTCAAAGTGAACATTGCATATGTAAATCAATCAATATCTCGCAGAGAAAATGGATTTAAAGCGCTTTCCGGGCGCTGCTGGCCGCAAATAAATGCACAGATTTGCGTACTGCCGCCTAGGCGAGTGCGAGAGTTGCGTTCACATAATTTCGGCCAGATGGTTCAAGGAACTATACGCCTTAACCGGCCACTGCAAACTAAACAGGCACCAATTTCACATGAAACTGAGTGACACTGATGTTTGCCGGTACTGCAATCAGGAGAGGGAGACGCCTAAGCACCTCTTGTTTGAATGCGGGCCCCTTATCCACAAACACAGTGTCCATCTGGGCCGACACATTATTCGCCCGGAGGAGATTAAAACTCTAAAAGCTAGGAGTATTCTAAATTTCTTGGAAGCCTCCGGGCTAAAAAAGTTACTCTAACAAGGTGGCGAGTCACAATAGATCTTTTAGGTCGCAGTGACTACATCCCCTACACTATGGGTGATGCATAGCCCCTTATCTTCTAAATAATAATAATAAAATTCTATTGTTGTCTCCATAAATCCCATTAGGAATCATAAGGTTTCTTTGGGCAATTTGTTCCCTGTTTATGTGATTTACACCTAAGTGCAAAGGGACAAAGTCTTGTACTGGGAAATCTCTAGCTCGTGATATTAAAGAGGATGTTGTCCTTGTTGGTACTTGAATTAAAGAAGAGATTCTTTCAAATGAGTCCCCTGTTCTTAATTTGATTAAATATGCTGCTAGTACAAGTGATCCATTACGCATTTGTGAGAGCCGAGGTACTTCATTAAGTATTTCAGCAAATTGCTGTTTAGTTCGACCAAACCAATAGTGGACTAAATGGTCGGGCATATTCTCAATATTATTGAAATCAATACTTAGAGGACTTGCATTTAATGTCATCAAGTCTTGTATTTGTAAAGCAGTAAACATGTGGTTACTATTGTGGGGGGGATTATTCAAAAAATCCCATGAACCATGACTTACATGTCTGGAACATACACGGTTATTCATGGGAACATAAAAATTGTAGCTTTTTAGAAGAAATTGTCTTAGAGATAACGGTATGGTAAGACGTTCAGAGCGGTGGCAGCCCGAGACAAAGCAACGATTTTGTGACTCTGCAGCTCTTGCATATAAAGGCATCATTATGTGATCCCGAACATTTGGTGGTACCTCAATAGAAGGCTCAGGAATAGGATTGTCGCTGGACTCTCTTGATGTTCTGAATACATGTGGAGCTCGGTCAGCACGCTGCCAGCATGGATGACAAATAGAGCTTGTAGCAGTTACCTATAAAAAAAACATGTTTTATTTATATTCTATCAAAAATCCTAACACGAACTCAGAAAAATAGTAAAATCAATGACTGCAGTAGAAAAATAAATTAACTTGTTTATATGGGGAGAAATAATACTATGCAAACAAAATGACTATTTTGAAAATCAATACATATTACTCTAGAAAAAAAAAATTGAATGTAATTCATTTATATGGGGGATTAACAACACTGTATATACAAGCCAGGACCAGAAACTTGTTTGTTGTTACTCTTTAAATATCTATATGTGCTGTCAGATTATTAAGTACTTACTTGTCGAGGGTTTTTTTTTTATTTATTTTTTTTTTTTGATGGGAAAAATCATCTTATGACAACCCCCGCTCTTGGGCGGAGCGGGAGATAGTGTCAGACTCTTACTGACTAAAAAACCCATCCCGTTCCTTCAAGCCTTCATACCGGGGCTCGAGCGCCCTTTCGGATAACCCTGGCCCCGGTAGGCTTCGACCCGGCTGGGCCCCTGCTGTTACTGACAACTCCTTGAGGCGCGCAGGAACAGCGCGCGCCGTCGACGACTTGGGCTTGGTCCGGACAGTTACCGGACGGCCGGACAGCGAGCTACCCATTGCTCACTGTCCGCAAGCCCGCGCCTACGGTGGCTGGAAATCGGGATCGGAATCCCGGCGGCGGCGAGGGCGCCGTTGCCTGATACGGTCGGCCTCCTCCTTAGCGAGCATTACTGCTTCGCAGAAGTCGGCGACCGCCTGCCACTCCTCCTCGCTCCGGACCATGGCCTCGACCAAGGCCCGGCGCGAGAGGTCTCCGCCGCCGATCACCCCCACGAGGGCACGGCGATGCTCCGCCCAAGCAGGGCACACCGCGATTGTGTGCTCCACCGTGTCCTCCGGGCGTTCCGCACAGTGGCGACACCCGGGCGTCACTTCCGCTTTAATTCGGAACAGGAACCTCCCGAACTTGCCATTTCCGGTGAGGACCTGTGTCATGCGGAAGGTAAGGACGCCGTGAGGTCTTTCCAGCCACGCCTCAAAGAGGGGACTTATCGCCATAATTGTGGCGTGCCCATACTTGTCGAGGGTGAATCCATTCTGTTATAACATCAAAAATATGGCTTTCACGCTGTGTTGAATGTTGTGTTAGTGTATGGGATCTAATGCGCAACAAAGATCTTCCACAACTAATGCAAACATGACGATGGCCAACATTCAAGTTAGATCCAATATTCGAATCAGCACTTGTTCCTGGCAATGACTGTGTAGCTACCATCCAGCAAGAGTCGCACACATGGTCCGATGCAGTGACCTGAAATATAGATTAACTATAAATATACAAACATCTAATTGCTACATATCTTTGGTACCAAAGTGATAAGCACCTGCGTGCGCAGGTGCATAGATGGTGGTGCATTATTTGTTGTTTGCTGTTTAACAAGCAACACAGAGTGTAAGTATAGGTGGTGTTTTTTCTTGAGTTCGTTAAGAATACAAGCTTGTTAAACAATTAAACAAACCAGTATGTCATTTTATCCAACCTTGCATTGAGTGTTTAAGTCGTAATAAGTAATTAAAATAACAATAAAATAACACTTACTTGACGTGGAGATATCCATTCTCTAATCACCGATAGTATATCGATTGACTGCAGCGGGTTCCTTCTCATGCGAGCAGTAGATATGCCACAATTGATGCAGCGGAGATTATCCATCGTAAACGACAAGTAACAATGTCAAAAGGCAAAATCGGAGTCCAAAATGCGTGCAAAGGTCAATCGGTATTTCTGGAAGAACGGAGTCCAAGAACGAAATAGGGTCGATCACAAAGGCAGTCACAATTGTCCAAAAACACAGCAAGGGTCGGTAATTAAAGGTAGCACAAGTAAACATATAACGTAAGTCCGCAACACGAGCGAGAAACGCTATGACGCTATCCGGCAATCTGTTGTTGACAACCGATTGATTGACAAGTGACAGCCGTATCGAGTGTAGCAGTGCGCAAAAATGCAAATCGATTTTTGTAAAAAATCGTTAAAATATGTTAATACAACAAACAAATACTTTATCTTTAATCATTGTTTCGCAATAAACTTATAAAAATACTTTTTGGCGTGAAAAGAAGTATAAATCGAACATTATAATACCAAATCTTTTACTGAAAAAATTATTTTTATTTAAAAATGGCTTAATATGGTAACATCGGTTGTTATTAACAACTGCAACTAAGTCGATTTAGACTAATGGTCACAACAACTGCAACGCGAGGAATACATCAACTGACTTTTCTTTTTTATTAATTCCTTATTCCGAGGTTTTTTCGGGAAATGATAAAATAAAGTAGGGCTTATTATTATTTAAAATACTTTTTCGAATGGTCTAATACTTTGTCTATCGAGGCAAGGACTCGCCGATCTCCTTTGGTTGGCAACTGTCGAATTTGTCGAGTCCAAATATTACCCTAATGCATCTTTGCTGTTGATTAAATGTTATTTTATATTTTTGAAGTGATGTGGGTACCAAAGATTAGCTGAATCCCATTATTTTAGTTCTTGTCCAACTAGGGAACTAGTTTATATTTGCTCTTGGTTTACACACCATTATGATGAATCAAACACTTCAGGATAAATTGTATAAATATTCTATTCACTTTGATCAACACAATTTCATACTTATCGTTCTATTAACAATCATTTACAAATACACAGATTAGTCGGACATGTTTTCTGTTCAACAACTCAAAGCAGACTGACTCTGTCTAACATGACAGTTACAAACTCGATGTTTCCCTACCACAAACTTTCACAAACACTCGGTCGACTAACCGACCAATCAGAGCAAAGTAAACAGTACATAACATCAATTGACTACAATATACATTAATAAAAATAAAATAAAATAGCCTTTATTTACTGAAGGAGCTTTACAAATGATACATACACATCATACATAATTTTTGCAATACAAATTTTCCTCGTCTTCGTACTAGTAAACCGGACCTTTTTTTTTTTTATTATTTTTTTTTTTTTTCTATGGAATTCCTTTTTTTTGCTGATGTTTATTAAAAGTTTTTTTTTTTTTTTATAAAATGTCTCTCACTTCAGTGTGCCTATTGGCAAAGGCCTCCTCTAGCTGCTTCCATTGCCGTCTGTCTTGTGCTACTCTTCTCCAGTTAGGTCCCGCTGTGAGCTTGAGTTCATCCTCCCATCTTCTAGTCTGTCTACCCTTGCTTCTCCTTCCGTCTCTTGGATACCAATTAGTGACGATTTTGCTCCATTTTTCCCGCTTGTCCCTCAACATATGGCCTGTCCAGCTCCACTTTTGTTTGTCTATTCTCTCCAGTATATCTATTACTTTGGTTCTTTCCCTCAGATCGGTGTTTCTTACTTTGTCTTCTTTCCTTACTCCCATCAGGCTGCGTTCCATTGCACATTGACATACTTGAAATTTCTTACGTTGTACTGCTGTTAGCGCCCAGGTCTCATAACCGTAGGTCAGGCAAGGGAGGATACATGTGTCAAATACTTTCCTTTTTAGTTTTATGCCCAGATCTTGACTTTTTATGATTTGTTTTAAAGACCAAAATGTTTTCCACCCGTTTGCAATTCTTTTGTTTACTTCTTTCGACATTTGGTTTTCAGTGGATATGATTTGGCCCAAGTAAACATATTCATCAACAAATTCTAGTAATTGTCCTTCTACCTCTATATCTTGACAGATGGTGTTAGTCATAAGCTTCGTTTTAGATGTATTCATTGACAGTCCAACTGTTTTGCTTTCTAGTAAGAGTTGTTGGACCATTATTTTCAAGTTACTATGATCCTCTTCAAATAATACCAAGTCATCCGCAAATCGAAGATGGTTGAGGCGGGTTCCGTTGATGTTTAGTCCGAATGATTCCCACTCTAGTTTTCGAAATATTGTTTCTAAAACACTAGAAAATAATTTAGGTGACAATGGATCGCCTTGTCTTACGCCTCTTTGTATAGGAAACCTCTCGCCCAGTGTTTCTAGTTGTATTTGAGCTTCACTGGTAGAGTATATGTTTTTGATTATATTTATGTATACTCTACTAATGCCTTGCTGTTCTAGACTCTCCCACATACGGCTATGATCTAGACTGTCAAACGCCTTGGAGTAATCAATGAAAGCTATGTAGAGCGGCTTATTATATTCGTTATACTTCTCAACAATTTGCTTGACAGTGTGTATGTGGTCGATCGTTGAGAAGTTCTTTCTGAATCCGGCTTGTTCGATTGGTTGGCTCTCTTCTAATTTTTCACTAATTCTGTCAAGTATAATTTTGGCAAATATCTTATAAACCTTTGACATAAGACTAATAGGTCTGTAATTGCCAATATCTTCTGTGTTTCCTTTTTTGTGCAGTAAAATTATATGCGATTTTGTCCATTGGTTAGGAATTGTGCCTGTAATTAAAATTTTATTAAATATTTTGGTTAAGGCTGGACATACTTCTTTCATAGTTCCTTGTAAGAGCTCGTTGGTTATTTTGTCAGGACCTGGTGCCTTCTCAGCTTTTTGGGATTTAATTGCTTTCTCAACCTCCAAGGTTAATATTTCTGGCTCTACAATGGGCTCTATATATTTTCTTTGTTTGATCTCGTTTGTACACAAATCTGTTGATATGTTGTCGGACTTTGAGTACAGTTTGCGGTAGTAGTTGGTAGCTAGTGTTTTTATGTCTCTTCTCTTAGTTATGGTAGACTTTTTATTAGTTAGCTTAGGTATCCATTCATTTTTGACCTCTCTTAGTTCTTTTAGTGCCTTTTTTATTCCTCCAGATTTGATTATATATTTTTCTAAAGTATCTATCCTTTTCTTTTTTCGCTCTTTCCTGAAGTTTTCTCTTATTTTTTTACTAATATCTGATATTTTCTTGAGATTTTCTCTTTTGTTTTGCTCGCTTAATAGACGTTTTCTTTCTTCTAGGAGTCGCATGGTAACATCACTAAGTGTTGGTTTACATTGTTTTGTACATTTTCTGTTTTGTTGCAATTTGGTTTCGAGTTCATTGTAGTGTTTTATAACGTCTATTTCCTCATTATTTAGAGAGATAAAATTTTGTATGATAGTTACCAATGTCTCAAATTGTCTTCATTCTGGTGGTAAGATATTTCTGTGTGAATACTTTTTCTTGATTTTTTTGGTGGGTTCAATGTCAGTACGCTGCGCACCATTCGGTGGTTAATATTAAAATTGAAATTTTGAATCACTTCTGTGTTTGAAAACGCCTTAGGATAGTTGGTTAATATGTAGTCTATCTCATTTTTCCATCTCCCATCCGGAGATATCCATGTCCATTTGGTCTTAGTTTTCTTTTTAAATGTACTGTTGAGAACTGTCAGATTGTTCTCTAGTAACCACTCTACTAGATACTGACCGTTATAGCTTCTTTTTCCATGTCCAAACTGACCCAAGATATTTTCTTCTCCTGACTGCCTGGAGCCGACCTGGGCGTTAAAGTCGCCCATGACAATTATGTTTCTACTGGAACATAATCTGATGTAATTTGACAGAGATTCATAGAATGATTCTAAAGTACTTGTAGGTGCCTGTTCTGTCGGTGCATAAACCTGTATAATTGACCATTCTTTGACGTAATTTGGTATCTTCATATTGACTACGTGAAGGATGTTTGGTTAAAAGTAATACGCAATATTCTTGATGTATATTTGTTTTAATCACGTTTTAATTTACTGAGACACACAGACACCTTTTACGTATATTTCCGCCATGACAGATTTCTAATTGCTAGAGAGAGAGAGAGCACACTACGTCATCATATTTTGTCTCATCTATTACATTGTCTATCGATACGTTCCATTCCGTTCAACACCCTACCTCAATGTAATACATGAGACAACACTTCAGCATATACATAACTTCAATACAACCTACAGACTAATATACCTCTAACAGCAAACATTTATACATATCATTAATAATACAGGTAAGATAAATATGCATTTTACTTATTACCAATACCACACTTTTCACAAAATTTTAACAACAACTCCTTTTTTAATGGCTTTGTGTACATGTCTGCCACTTGTTCAGTGGTGGATACATAGTTTACATTTATTTTTCCAAGCAATATTAATTCTCTAATATAATGATGTTTTATATCTATATGTTTAAGTCTTTTTACAGTATTAGTATTTGCTACCATAATGGCCGACTGGTTGTCACATAATATTGTTACTGGAGATACATTAGAAATATAAAAATCATTAAGCATATTAATCAACCAACTAGCTTCACTTGATGCCATGCTCATTGCTACATATTCTGCCTCAGTAGACGAAATGCTTACAGTACTTTGTTTTTTAGAGCACCAAGATATAAGGCAATTAGAGAAAATAAAACAATAACCAGTTGTAGACTTCCTATCCCTAAGATCTCCCCCCCAATCAGCATCACAATAACCCAATAGCTTGTCATCATTACATTTATATATGAGCTTATAATTTATTGTATGTTTAATGTATCGCAAAACCCTTTTTAAAGCTACTAGTAAAGTTTCATTAGCACGGTCTTGGAATCTACTCAATATTGATACTGCCACACATAGATCAGGTCGAGTTCCTGATACCGCATACATCAAACATCCAATAATCTGTCTACATACATTTTCTGTATTTTTATCTGTTTTACATTCACTTTCCAATATTTTAGTATTAAAGTTTTGATCCATAGGTGTACTTATAGGTTTACAATTATACATATTAAATTTCTTTAAGACATTTTCTAGATAGGTTTGTTGACATAATTCTGTTACCCCATTATCTAAATTCTGTTTAACATTTATTCCCAAAAAATCTGACACCAACCCCAAATCTTTCATCTTAAATTCCTTACTTAGCATTAACTTAAATTTACATATTTGGCTTGCCTCAGTTCCAAAAACAAGTAGATCGTCAACATAAATGAGTACATACATTTGTTGTTTATCATTACATTTAGAGTAAAGGCAAGAATCACACTGAGATCTTTTAAAGTCTTCTCTAATCATAACAGAGTTGAATTTTACATTCCAGTATTTTGGGGATTTCTTAAGGCCATACAGAGACCTATTTAACTTAACAATATTTTCCCCATTGTTATATGCCCCTTCAGGTAATTTTAAATACACATCTTCCTCTATATCACCATATAAAAATGCCCCTGTTACATCCATTTGTGAGACTGGTAAATTAAGTTTTGTTGCTACTGCTAAAAATAATCTAAATGTCGACAATTTTGCTACAGGTGCATAAATATCATTGAAATCTAGTATATCATTTTGCTCGAACCCCCGAGCTACTAACCTAGCTTTATATTGCAAAGTATTATTATTATTCTTAATCTTAAACACCCATTTACTACTAATGACCTTAGTATTATCAGGTAACTTACAGACATTCCATGTATTATTTTCCTTGAGAGTTTGTAATTCTTTTTGTATTGCTTCTTTCCACTTACAAGAGTCCGGGCTACTCATGGCTTCTTCAAATGTCTTAGGCTCACTGTCAGACACCAAAGCGTTGTGACATTCATAGAACGCAGTCTGCTGCCTCACACGATTGCCTTGCCGTCTGGTGGTTATTTCATTACCACTTTGTCCACTCGAGTCCCCGCTTTCACTTGGCTCATACAAACTTCCCTCACTTTCTGTACCACTACTAGTTTCTTGATAACTGTCCTCTGGAGGGTTTAAACATGTTTCTTCACTTGGCTCTAGTGTTTCACTGGCTTCACTGGCTGATAACTGTACTGGTAGATCATAATATAAGTTGCTTTCAAAATTTCCTTCATCACTGTGATTATTTTCCAGGAAAACAATATCTCTTCTTATTTCAACGCTATCACTGCAAGGGAAATATACTCGATACCCCTTTGTAGTTTCTCCATATCCCACCAGGAGACCTTTTTCTCCTTTTGGGTCCCACTTCTTCCTCTGTACTTTTGGTATGTGGACGAAAACAGTAGTACCAAATATTTTTAGGTTATTTATATCATAAGTTCTGTTGAACCACAATTCATAGGGAGTTTTTGTTGGAACACTGCTTTTACCTGTCCTATTTATAACATAGGCTGCAGTATTGATTGCTTCTGCCCATAATTTCTTTGGTAAGTTCTTAGCATACAGCATTGTCCGAGCAGCCTCAACCAGTGTTCTATTCTCCCTTTCTGCATTTCCATTCTGCTCTGGGGTGTAGGGAACAGATGTTTGGTGAATAATACCCTTTACTTGGAACATTTCCTGGACTTCTTTGTTAATAAATTCTGTTCCATTGTCACTTCTGAATATTTTAATAGTATTTCCTGTTTCATTTTCAACCCGAGCAATAAAGTTTCTTATACACTTCTTAATTTCATCCTTATTTTTCACAAAGTAAACCATCCTGTACTTTGAGTAGTCGTCTTTAAATACAACAAAATATTTGGAACCTCCTACTGACGTCACTTCCATCTGTCCGCAGGTATCTGCGTGAATTATTTCACAAGTTCTCGTACTCACATTATCACTCGCAGGATAGGGTAAACGGTGAATTTTACCCTTCAGACAACTTTCACATTTCTTCGGATCGAGCTCATGAAAACTGACGTTGTTTTTCTTCAATATATCCTTTACATATTGTATGTTTTGATGGGCTAATTTTTCATGCCATGAATGCAAGTCTCCGTGAATAACTTTTGCAGCATTAACTAAGCAATCCGTATAGAAACGACAGTCCAACACATACATATTACCGCTTCGCTGTGCAACTGCTACAATTTTGTTGCATTTATAAAATTCGCAACTATTCCGGTTTGTTAACAAAACATAACCTCTACTCGTGACACGATTGACAGATAATAGGTTCATTTTCAGTTCAGGAACGTAGAGAACGTTGTCTATGGTCGTGTGAATCCATTCGGTCCCGTTCCATACTTCAAGCGCCACCTGCCCGCATCCTTCGACACTAATCTGAGTTCCATTACCTACAGTCACCAACTTGTTTGTAACACTCGAATAAGATGAAAAAAGTTTATGGTTACAGCACATATGTTCGCTCGCACCGGAGTCTACTAGCCACTGGGTTTTATGGAAATTATCACCGATTGCACTTTCTACAACGAATGCATTGTTTTCTTTTTGTTTCTTGAAACGACACTGACTTTTGACATGTCCAACTTTATTACAATAATAACATCTCCGCTCAAGTCGACCGTCTTTGTTGTTATTATTATTGTTATGATAATTGTTCGAACTTGCACTTTGATTAGATCTACATTCACTTTGAAAATGTCCTAGTTTATTACATTTGTAGCACTTCACCAATTTTTTATTAAAGTTTTTCTTAGCAACAAATGCAGTTGAAGATGATTGCGCACTTTCACCGCCGCTTTTCTCCTTTATCCTTTCCTCTTCTATCAGCAACCTGGCTACTAAATTTTCGTAGGTCTGCTTGTCGTCAGGTGCAGATTCCCAAGCTGATATAAAATGTTTGTATTGATCTGGTAACGACATCAAAACTTTCGTTATTACGAGCTTATCCGATATAGTTTCACCGAGCTGTTTCAGTTGATTCTGCATTTCTTGTATCTTTGATAAAAAGGTAGACATCTCTGCACCTTCTTCGTATTTATATTGGAAGAATCTTTGCTGAACAATATGGATGCTTGTCTCAGATTTTTGTTCATAGACACTTAGCAATTTTCGCCACATCTCAGCCGAGGTTTCACATGATAAAATATGTACCATGACATCTTCTGACATTCTTGTAACCAGCAATGTCTGGGCTTTTGCATCGCAAGTTTCCCATCGAGTACGGTCGGCATCATTTTCGGGTTTTAACTTAGTGCCGTTTACTATGTCATACAAGCCCTGGCCTCGCAGCAAAACCGTAGTCTGGAACCGCCATATATTCCAATTCTTGGAACCTTCCAATTTTATTGCTCCCTGTCCGTGTAATAAGGAATCCATTGTATTTTCTTGAATTTACTCCTTCTCGCCTCGTTCCAACCAGGAACAAGTAATTTCTTTCCCGGCAAAATTCTAACCTCCAAGCACACGACGCCGCACGTGCCTTATTTTTCACGTTGCTATTTTTTTGCCAGTAATGACTTCTTGCGTATACTTTTATCCAATCTTATTACGGGTCTGGGCCCATAACCTGAAGGATGTTTGGTTAAAAGTAATACGCAATATTCTTGATGTATATTTGTTTTAATCACGTTTTAATTTACTGAGACACACAGACACCTTTTACGTATATTTCCGCCATGACAGATTTCTAATTGCTAGAGAGAGAGAGAGCACACTACGTCATCATATTTTGTCTCATCTATTACATTGTCTATCGATACGTTCCATTCCGTTCAACACTACGACAATTCTATCTGAAATGCCGATGAATTCCGTTATGTATTTCTCCAGATAAGACTTTATTATGAATCCAACACCTCTGTGCCCAGCGATTTCCCCTTTGTGGTACATGACATAATCTGACCGACTCTCGATAGACTCTCCTAAGCGTCTCATCTCGCCGATACCTAAAATATCCCAATTAATATCTTCTAAAGCTGCTTCCAGCTCTTGCAAACTTTCTTCCGTTCTCAAAGTTCTAGTGTTTATAGTTGCAATGTTCAGTATCGCGTTTTTGGGTGTTTTCTTTTCGAATTTTTGTTTTATATCGTTTTTCTTTCGACAATGAGTAGCTAGAGGGGGTTGGTCTTCTGCTCCCGCGGGGACCAGCCGTACTGGGAGAGTTTTTTTTTGCGTTTGCTTCATTTGTTAAGATTTTGTTTGCGTTTGGTTGAGGTAGAGGGGCCCTTTTTCGTTGCTATTTGTTTTTTGGTGCATAGTTCAAGAGGCTTTGTTTTTGTTGCTGTTTTTGTTCTGTATTCATATAAGACGTTATTTTATTTTTCTTGGCTGGTGGGGTACTGCGAGATGGTTTGCTCGGGCTATGTGAGGAAGTGGAAAATTCTCTCCTCTTGTTTCCAAAGTTTTCATTTTTGTTTTTATCCTTAAGAATAACTAACTTATCGTATATTTTTCGTGTTTTGTTCCCTTTTCCTGCCTCCAGTTTTGCTTGTTTTTGTAGTTCTTTGCGTTTTTCTAGCATATTTTTTGTGTAGTCTTCTGTAATATAAAAATCCGTACCTTCTAGTTTCTTTTTGTTTCTAAGTATTTCGATTTTCTTTCTTAACGTTGTGACTGTTAGTATAATGGGTCTAGGTTTTCCCGAAACTTTTCCTATCCTTTTTACGCATTCTATATTTTGAGATTCTATCTGTATTTCGAAATGGCTGTATATAAATTTGATGACAAGCGATTCTAAATCGAAGTAGGTTTCCTCCCCTTCCTGTAGGCCGAATAAGACCAGGTTTCTCACTCTTTTCTGTTTTTCCAAAAAGTATAATCTCTTTTCTTGGTCTTCAATTTTTCCTTGTAAACAACTTAATTTTATGTTCATACTGTTTAGCTTTTCGTCCAGAGTTTCGCTAATCTTTATTTGAATATCTTCGCCCATCCTTTCTAAGGCTTTCTTGTTCTCTTGCATTTCTATTTGGATATTTTGTAACATTGATTTTAATTCATCCATTTTTGTTGACAAATATACTTTTATTTTTTGACTGCAGGTGGCGTTATGATGCTGTTCTGTTTTATCTTGGGAGCCTTTTGTTTGCTATTCTCCTCTAGATGGCGCTATAAGTACTTGACTTGCAATATCTTACGTTGTGCACTGCTGTCGATAACAGTTTTGGCTATGCTTACTCCGCTCGCTCCTAGGTGGCGCTGCGGACGCACGATTTTGTTCGATTTTTTTCTAGATTGAGTTATAACTGCACTGTTTTATCGACAATACGTTAAGATTTGTCACCCTTTTTCTATTCGTCGCTAGATGGTGCTGAGTTCAATTAATAGATCCAATCTTGAATAGAACTTGGAAAATCATCAATTTTTGAGGTTATGTTTCTAAACAAATCATCATTAAACCAGCTATGATATCCAAATCTTCGCTTATATTTCAGGACTTTCGTTAGCAGTAAGCACCGTACTCACAGAATCGTTGCCAATCTCTTGCAAGCCTTCTCCTTCAATTGCTTTCACGTCATGAGTAGCTGCTGTATTATTTTTTTGATTTTGGTAACTAATCCAATGATTCTTCCCCGGATAACACTTGTGGTAATAGTGCAACTTATAGGTTTTATGTAGGAGTCGGAATCACTTGGTATTTTTCGATTTTAGTATCAGTTAACAATTTCAAAACAGAAAGCACAAAAAAACGATGTCACCAAGGCGCTAGTGCTGCCCTCTCCTAACTAATATACATTAGGGTTTATCTAATAATTAACTGCAAGTAAATATTTCATTTTAACAATTATGACATATTTATATAAAACAAATGCATAAAGTCTAATATTATAAATTATTACTTAATGTCTACAACGAATGCCTAAAGTTCATGTAACTACTAGCGCCATCTATCGCTTATCATTGGAAGTTGAACGATTTATGAATATTTTCTTTAAAAATCATTACATTTGGCCATCCGACATCGTGCGATCTCCTGACGCACGATTACAATTAAAATGATAGGATATTTTCATTAAAATTATGAAACTTAATTCCAGTTCGACAAGGAACTGAGTCTTACATTTAAAAATCATTACATTCGGCTTAGTCTTGATTATTTGCTTTATCGTCACGTCATATGTTTATAACATTCATCACACGAAGAATGGTGTAATTTTTTTTTTGTCAAAGGCTTTTCTATATATCCGAGATCATATAAGGTCGGAGGAAAGTATGTATTATGAATGTTATTCCTCAGTTTGCCAAAACCGGTAATTCCAGTAATTTTATACTTAAAACTTTTTGTTTTTTTTTTTTTTTTTAATGGATCTATGGATTTTAAAATGAGGTAAATTCAATTTTACCCTCATAATTGCAATCAGATCTACTAATTTTTATTAAACCACCTATGCTGTAGGTAGTAGCAGGGAATTTACTGGTAACGAAAGTATCTTTTTGCTAGTCTAACCCAAATATTGATGCTCACCTCATATCTTAAACTTTTTAACGTATTTTACTTCGTAATGTTTATTATTTAAAGTATCTCTGATCCTAGTAGTTTTGTGGCAGTCTCATATGTTTCATTGGTGTTCGTCATAGTCAGTAATCATTTTATTTTGCTAGGGGATTTAAAATAGTGTTTATACATTTTAGCAAAACCGCGGTCAACCTAAGACAAGATGTAGCGTTAATAACTAGGTCAACACCATGACTATCGCAAAAGCTCTTGATAGTGGGTAATGTATCTAAAAGAAATCCATGATTGCACTATTATTCGAGATATTAAACCACTGTCAAATATGTTTTATAACCAACACTTAATTACTCAAATCCATTGGTCAATGTTAATTATGCGAGACTGTCTGTAAGTATAAAGTATAATTGATCAGCTTTTTGTTCGAAAGTATAGTCTTCATTATTTACGCACACTGAATTCACTTCATGTCATTAGGTTTTTTTATCGGGTTCACCAATAAGAATTTGAAATCTAGATCCGATTCATTAAACCCCAAGCAAATGCTGGCGTTTGATCTCTCATTGTTTTTCTATTGTGTCCCTAGTCACAGTATTCGAAAAGTTGATATTTATATTGTTGATAATCAATTCTCGTCTCAATACTATAAACAGAAACAGAGGATTCGTCTTAATTTCTGTAGAAAACATAGTATTACGGCTTAAGGTATCGACATACGCGTCCTAGATCTTACACTCTCAATGGTTAAACGAAACTCACTAATCTGTAGCCACCATGTTGCAATATATTGTGTGGCATCTCGTTTAGTCAGAGTTCATTACATTTATTATTTGAAAGCATAATATAAAACAGAAATTTAAGCATTTAGAATAAAAGTGATTCTTCAGCTAGAGGGTCTAAGGGCTTAATTGTACTAATATATCTCCTAAATCTAAGGCCCCAGCATTTGTGCGCGATTTCGTATCAAGTAAAGGTAATGCCAATAATGAAGTTCGGATCGCACTGTTTGTCAAACTTTATTTTAATTTGAAACCTTGAAATTGATCTTCTACTCTAGTGTATGGATCTTCAATCTATCTTCCCTTAACCGAATAAATTACGATGTGATATTTAGCTCTATTTAAATCATTCATTGTATCATAATCATCCTAGGAACCGGCTTTGATTTCAGTCTCGACGACGAGAACTAGTTATGGTCATGTAATAGTAATATTTTTATCCTACTTGTAAAATAAATATCATTGTGTTCTCTATCTATGGAATCAGTCTCCGCTACAGTATGCACACGTCACAGGAATTGAAGACGTGTATTAATTCATTTCCTCGTCTACAATTTAATGCTTTGGCTCGATTCCTAATAGATTTATCGTAAATACCGTGTGTTTAAATTTCTATCTACAGCTCTTTTACTTATATGCTATCCGTTTATAAACATTAATTTGTCGTAATCATATTCACATAAGTTACACCTTAAGTATTACCAGCTAACATTTCTGCTTGAAACTGACCATAATTGTGCTCATTAGAAAAAATTCAGCATCATCATTTTAGTTTGGTTTACCACTTCGTTACTAAATACTAACTTACAAAACTTGGCAAGGTTTCGTAAATTTTCTATTTTCTCTTGGTAACACTAACAAATTTTTGAGCCAAAATCTAAAGTCAGTTTCTGATCCTACTTGCTTAATACAAATCAATTATAATTACCGTTTCTAATCAAACTTAAATACTCTCAAAATTTACAGAAGTGACGGAACTCCCGTATCACAATGTTTTTTTTTTTTTTTTTTTTTTTTTTTAATTAAGATAAACTAGTGCTTGACTGCGATCCCACCTGATGGTAAGTAGCGATGCAATCTTTGATGGTGAGGCGCACTAGTTTATTAAGAGCCTATTCACTCTAGCCTTGAAGACACCCAAATTATAATCGGACGGGAAGACCGCAGCAGGCAGACTGTTCCAGTCCTTCGACGTACGTGGTATAAACGACGAGGCGAAACGCTTAGTCCGGACCGTAGAGGTTTCAACAACGTAAGGGTGAATATTCGCCGTACGTCGGGATGTCCGATGGTAGAATTGCGATGGCGGAATCAAGTCATGCAATTCCTGCGCACACTCTCCAAAATGCATCCTGTAAAACACCGAAAGGCTGGCTACCCTACGCCTATGCTCAAGGCTTTGAAGGTTGGACTTAACCAAATCTGGATCACCAATTAGCCTCTTTGCACGCCTTTCCACCGAGTCCAAAGCTGCCAGGTGGCATTTTGCAGCACCAGCCCATATGTGACTGCAGTACTCCACACACGAACGGACCTGTGCTTTGTATAACATTAAAAGCTGTCCCGGTGTGAAGTACCGCCGGACCTTTGCAAGAACGCCCAGCTTCCTAGCAGCTACCTTGGCTTTGGACTCAATGAACCGCCCAAAGTTAAGGTCTGAGGGAATTTCAACCCCCAAGAGCTGAAGGCGGTCGGTGTACTCCAGGGATAAATTCCGAAAAGTAGGAACCAAGGTGCACGGGCTCCTTTTGGCAGTGAAAAGACACGCTTGTGTTTTGGCGGCGTTGAATCCCACTAGATTGGCTTCACCCCACTTGGAGACTGCCTGAAGTGAGATATTCGTTCGCTCTACCATAGCCTCTCTTTCGGACCGGATTAGCTCCTTACTAGCCCGAGCACTGGGCAGGTATCTCTCTACAACTGTGCTATCATCTGCATACCCATAGATACCGGGCACCAGCAGATCGTTGATATGCAACAGGAAGAGAGTTGCAGAGAGAACAGACCCCTGAGGAACTCCGGCATTAATCGTCATGGGCTCTGATGAGCATCCGTCGACAACAACTCGGAGAGACCGTTCACTCAGGAAGTCTTTTACCCAGTTAATCAGACCAGGGGAAATGCCGTACGCTGGAAGCTTACTCAATAGGCTAGCGTGCCATACCCTGTCGAAGGCCTCAAATGATGATGGGATGTTCAAACCTCGATACTTGTAACGCTTTCCTCCTTGAAAAATCATTCAACCACTTTCTTAGACCAACATGAGGTACCCCTTTGCTTCTTGCATTGTGGTGGTGTATTACTCCTTCCAGATCGTCTCTTTGCACCATTTTTCTTCAAGTTTGTACTGTTTGAACCAGGAGCTATCCATTTGTTCAATTAGACTGGCAATCTTTCTTCTGTAGTTCTGTCGGAATCCAAGTCCTCAAAAATAAGAAATCAGTGGTTAAAACATTTACATGAAATAGTAACTTGTATCATTAATTTGAAACTCTTTTTTAAGAATCAAATCACAGTGTAAAAATATGCTTTCAATTCAATTTATCTATAATATCTTCAAAAAACTATAACAGAATGTTCAAATCTCATCCAATAAACAGTTCGAAAATAATATGAATAAACTTAATAAATTATTCAATTCATTTACGTCTTCATTAAGCCAAAATAGTCAAACTAAAATCACATTAATAGGTAAATTCATACGTTACTTACGCTCTTGAGGATAATTTCATCTGCACCGGGCACACTTAACCCGAATCTTAATTGGCTCACTTGGCCTCAAATGGCACACTTGGCCTCAAATGGCACACTTGGCCTCAAATGGCACACTTGGCCTCAAATGGCACACTTGGCCTCAAATGGCACACTTGGCCTCAAATGGCACACTTGGCCTCAAATGGCACACTTGGCCTCAAATGGCACACTTGGCCTCAAATGGCACACTTGGCCTCAAATGGCACACTTGGCCTCAAATGGCACACTTGGCCTCAAATGGCACACTTGGCCTCAAATGGCACACTTGGCCTCAAATGGCACACTTGGCCTCAAATGGCACACTTGGCCTCAAAGGGCACACTTGGCCTCAAATGGCACACTTGGCCTCAAATGGCACACTTGGCCTCAAATGGCACACTTGGCCTCAAATGGCACACTTGGCCTCAAATGGCACACTTGGCCTCAAATGGCACACTTGGCCTCAAATGGCACACTTGGCCTCAAATGGCACACTTGGCCTCAAATGGCCCACTTGGCCTCAAATGGCCCACTTGGCCTCAAATGGCCCACTTGGCCTCATCAAAGCACTGAAATCAAATCAAAACATTTCAAATGAACCATTTACAGACTCTCTTAAATTGCCAAGAAGTCAGTTAAGTCAGCAAATTGACGGTAATTACATATTCCAAAGTGTAGATCTCTATGAAGAAGAAATTCCATTTACAGCCTTTTAAATCGTGTTATACATATACAAACTCAGTTTTAATTTTGTTCTCTCAAATTCAAATTCATTTATTGTTTGTCATAGGTGGAAATTTAGTTCATAAAACAACAGTACAAAATAAATATCATTTATCATTTACCATTTACTATTTATCATTTATCGTTTAACATTTATAAATAAATAAATTTATCATTTATCATCATTTACTATTTATCATTTATCGTTTATCGTTTAACATTTATAAATAAATAAATTTATCATTTATCACTGATCACTCATCACTGATCACTCATCACTGATCACTCATCGCTGATCACTCATCGCTGATCACTCATCGCTGATCACTCATCGCTTATCACTCATCGCTTATCACTCATCGCTTATCACTCATCGCTTATCACTCATCGCTTATCACTCATCGCTTATCACTCATCGCTTATCACTCATCGCTTATCACTCATCGCTTATCACTCATCGCTTATCACTCATCGCTTATCACTCATCGCTTATCACTCATCGCTTATCACTCATCGCTTATCACTCATCGCTTATCACTCATCGCTTATCACTCATCGCTTATCACTCATCGCTTATCACTCATCGCTTATCACTCATCGCTTATCACTCATCGCTTATCACTCATCGCTTATCACTCATCGCTTATCACTCATCGCTTATCACTCATCGCTTATCACTCATCGCTTATCACTCATCGCTTATCATTCATCGCTTATCACTCATCGCTTATCACTCATCGCTTATCACTTATCACTCATCATTTATCATTTATCATTCATTATATATCATTTATCATTCATTATATATCATTTATCATTATTGTGACATAATATTTTATCATTATTGTGATCACTCATCACTGATCACTCATCACTGATCACTTATCACTTATCACTGATCACTCATCACTCATCACTCATCACTCATCACTGATCACTGATCACTCATCACTCATCACTCATCACTCATCACTCATCACTGATCACTGATCACTGATCACTGATCACTGATCACTGATCACTGATCACTGATCACTGATCACTGATCACTCATCACTGATCACTCATCACTGATCACTCATCACTGATCACTCATCACTGATCACTCATCACTGATCACTCATCACTGATCACTCATCACTGATCACTCATCACTGATCACTCATCACTGATCACTCATCACTGATCACTCATCACTGATCACTCATCACTGATCACTCATCACTGATCACTCATCACTGATCACTCATCACTGATCACTCATCACTGATCACTCATCACTGATCACTCATCACTGATCACTCATCACTGATCACTCATCACTGATCACTCATCACTGATCACTCATCACTGATCACTCATCACTGATCACTCATCACTGATCACTCATCACTGATCACTCATCACTGATCACTCATCACTGATCACTCATCACTGATCACTCATCACTGATCACTCATCACTCATCGCTTATCACTCATCGCTTATCACTCATCGCTTATCACTCATCGCTTATCACTCATCGCTTATCACTCATCGCTTAAGAGGTGTTTAGTCTTAACTGTCAACGTTCGATTACGAACATGACGCGCATATCAGTGCCACTCAGTTCACACATTTGAAGGGAATCGAATGATTCAATACACGAGCCTGTCACCATCAGTGAGAAATTTGGGCGAGTATGATACTGGTCTAAAATACTTGGCACACTTGGTTAAAAAAATAAATCTCGAGCTCATTTAGCTTCAATTTAGGCACACATAACCTCTTGTTTGAAGTAACACTAGCACACATGGGAAAAAGAAAAAAAAATATCTCGAGCTCATTTAGCTTCAATTTAGGCACACATAACTTCTTGGCTTAATTAGTAACACTTGCACACTTTGGTAAAAAAATATCTCGAGCTCACTTAGCTTCAATTTAGGCACACATAACCTCTTGTCTAAAATCACACTAGTACACTTGGAAAGACAAAAATATATATCTCGAACTCATTTATCTTCAATTTTTAGGCACACATAACCTCTTCCTGTTATCACTGCACATATTTGTAGGCATATCCCACTTCTGAAATGTGATGAATCAAACACTTCAGGATAAATTGTATAAATATTCTATTCACTTTGATCAACACAATTTCATACTTATCGTTCTATTAACAATCATTTACAAATACACAGATTAGTCGGACATGTTTTCTGTTCAACAACTCAAAGCAGACTGACCATAGAGTAATGTGAGACTGACTCTGTCTAACATGACAGTTACAAACTCGATGTTTCCCTACCACAAACTTTCACAAACACTCGGTCGACTAACCGACCAATCAGAGCAAAGTAAACAGTACGTAACATCAATTGACTAACTAATATACATTAGGGTTTATCAATAATTAACTGCAAGTAAATATTTCATTTTAAAAATTATGATATATTTATATAAAACAAATGCATAAAGTCTAATATTATAAATTATTACTTAATGTCTACAACGAATGCCTAAAGTTTATGTAACTACTAGCGCCATCTATCGCTTATCATTGGAAGTTGAACGATTTATGAATATTTTCTTTAAAAATCATTACACCATGTTCTGTGTACTTTCAAGGGAATTGACACACGCAGTTTATTTTTTATTTTTAAATATACCTACACTGGTGAAAAGTTGTGACTGCAAGTCGGATAAAGTTTGAGTCTTTGAGATGAAAACTTAGCCTTAACCTGCAAGCGGTGATATAACAGTGTCATGTCACTGTAGGCGTGTGTAGCTTTTTGCTGAGCCGACTCACTGTTCTGAGGCATTTTGGTGTTCCGAAAGATTGAACATCGCTAATGTTTTGAAGGCATCGTTTGGAACACTGAAACACTTTACTTTGAGTGACCAGCAGCCTTTATGAAATTCAAATTAAAACGTAAATAGTGTACTTAATATAATTAACGACCTGAACTGGAAACATCTGCTTTGGATTGTTCTCAAATCAAAGTTAAATAAAACTTAGTGTGACGCAACTTGACAGATCACGATTCATAACGTTTGTGACTTGAGTCGATGTTTCAAATGTTCCGTTTGTTTCTTGTGAACCGATGTTTCGGGTGTTCCGTTTCTATCTTCTGAGCCGATGTTCCAAATGATGCATATCACTGTTTCGGAGAAGAAAGAAGAAAGAAAGAAAACATGTTTATTCTGCCCGTATAGACACACAAATAATTACAAAATAAAAATTAATAAAAGAAAAACAAAATAAAAATAAAAATTAATAAAAGAAAAACATAATAAAAATAAAAATTAATAAAAGAAAAACAAAATAAAAATAAAAATTAGTTGCCATAACGTCAAGTGTAGACCAGGCCTAACAGGTTGGAACCATAGACAACTTTGTTGTCTAGGTTGACTATTAAAACACGCGTAATAATAATATATAATCTGTGCGACGCCGGCCGCCTCGAGAAAGACAAACAAAAATAAAAGTTAAAAACAAAACAAATACAATATAAATACATTCAAATTGTGCGTCGCATCTAGGCAAGAATAGGCCGTTGCTCAGCTTATACTGTGACGCTGGACAAATCCAGCAATCTACAGTGCTGGTTTTCAGCAACCACCGTGAGTGACAAATTGGCGTCCCTTCCGTGAGTAGGTAAACAATAATCCCAGGTCAGTATACATTCTTCTAACATTGAGTAAATTATTATTATTTAGAAGATAAGGGGCTATGCATCACCCATAGTGTAGGGGATGTAGTCACTGCGACCTAAAAGATCTATTGTGACTCGCCACCTTGTTAGAGTAACTCTTTTAGCCCGGAGGCTTCCAAGAAATTTAGAATACTCCTAGCTTTTAGAGTTTTAATCTCCTCCGGGCGAATAATGTGTCGGCCCAGATGGACACTGCGTTTGTGGACAAGGGGCCCGCATTCACACAAGAGGTGCTTAGGCGTCTCCCTCTCCTGATTGCAGTACCGGCAAACATCAGTGTCACTCAGTTTCATGTGAAATTGGTGCCTGTTTAGTTTGCAGTGGCCGGTTAAGGCGCGGGCTATCGCACAGATGTTCGTCCTGCTAAGCTCAAGAAGCTCGGCAGTTCGTTTTTGTGAGTAGCCTTCTATGAGAGATTTGGCGTGTAGCAGACCTGGTTGTACCAACCAGTTCTTTTTTGAATCGCCAAATAAGTTGCCCTTAAGGGTCTGCATGGCCTGGTTCTTTGAGATACCACAGAAGGGTTCTGGACCTATCTGATGACCTAGAGCCCCAGCCCGTGCAAGTTCATCGGCTTTTTCGTTGCCGTTGATTCCAGAATGACCTGGTACCCATCTCAGAATAACTTTATTCCTTTGCCCCAGGTCATTCAGTTTGTTAACGCAGTCTTTTACCAGTTTCGAATTTAAAGTATTCGAGTTCAAGGCGTTAAGAGCTGCCTGGCTATCTGAGTAAATCAGAATTAATTGATTTATGTAGTTTCGTTGACGGTTGGCCTCCACACATTCTATAATGGCGTATACCTCCGCTTGGAATATGGTAGCATGTTTACCCAGATTCAAGCTTTTGCTGAATTTCGGGCTAATGCCAAATATTCCACATCCTACATTCTCACCCATTTTGGACCCGTCTGTAAACCAGATCAGGCTTCCAGCCTTGCAAGTGATGAGGTTGTTTGACCAATCCTCTCTGCTCGGCAGTTCCACTGTGTAATTCCTTGTGAAATTACACTGTGGAAGCATGACGTCTGTTGTCATAGCTAGTTGATCGTGTTCAAGTACTGATTCGTGTAGCGATCTCAGTGCTTGAGAGCGCCAGTTTGCTTTGCCAGTGCTGTTTGTTCTGTACATGCTTGCCTTCGCCTCCTTCGCAATGAATAGATGAAGTGGCGGTAGGTTAAGCAGGGCATTTAGAGCAGCTCCTGGGGTTGTGGACATGGCCCCTGTTGATATGAGGCATGCAAGTCTCTGCAAACTATTAAGTTTGTTAATGACTGTCACTTGAGTTGTTTTCCTCCACCATACTACGCAGGCATACGTTATTATCGGCCAGACTATGGCGGTGTACAACCACAGGGCGATTTTAGGGTTTAAGCCCCATTTCTTCCCTGCTAAGCGACAGCATATTCCTAAAGCTATTTTAGCCTTTTGGATCACATTGTTAATGTGAGTGTTCCAGGTCAGTCTCTGGTCGATAGTTACGCCCAGGTACTTGACTTCGCTGGAGAATGGTATGAGAGTCCCCTTTACAGTGGGCGTTACAAGTTTGTCCAACTTACGCTTCCTAGTAAAGGGGACTATTGTTGTTTTACTCGGGTTAACCGATAAATTGTTTTCTGTGCACCATGTGTTAATAATGTTCAGAGATCTTTGTAGTATAGATGATACCGTGCTGTGACAGGGGCCGACAACACAAGCCACCACATCGTCAGCATAGCTATGTACATCTAAGTCTCTTGTAGAGGCTTCAACCAGCAATTGGTCAACAACGAGTAGCCATAGAAGTGGCGATAAAACGCCTCCTTGCGGGCACCCTTTAGTTGTTTTGAAGCTCTTTGTAGTTCCGTGTAAGGTAACACTGATAGTTCTGTTGAGGAGCATGAATTCGATCCAACGAGTAGTTGTTTCGTCAATCCCTTTCGCCTTCATTCCCTTGGAAAGGGCGTCTATGGTGACGTTGTCGAAAGCTCCTTCAATATCAAGGAAAACACATAGGGCTATCTGTTTATCTTCCAAAGCCCTTTCGATCCTGTCTATTAGTTCTAACAGAGCAGTTTCTGTAGATTTTCCTTTTTGGTAAGCGTGTTGCTTCGGATGCAGAGGGTTATCCCTTAATGGTCCATCCCTGATGCATTCGTCAATAACCTTTTCCATACTCTTGAGTAGGAAGGAGGTAAGGCTTATTGGTCTGAAGGACTTTGGTTGAGAGTAGTTCTTCTTACCGGCCTTTGGGATAAAACAGACTTTAACCATAGTCCATTTCTCTGGTATATATCCCCAGGCAAAGCTTGCTCTGAAGATTTTGATTAAAATAGGGATGAGTATAGTCTTCCCTTGCTGCAGAAGAGCTGGGAAGACATCGTCATCCCCTGCAGATTTAATTGGCTTGAATGAGTCTATAGCCCATTCTACCTTGTTCGGTCTAAAATACCTCGCCGCTCTTCTCCAGTCTTCATTTGAAGGCCTGGTGAGGCGGATATGAGGAGTATTTTGTACGATGTTATCTGGTGCCATCACCGAGCCAGGGAAGTGTGTAGACGCCAGAAGTTTCAGGGTTTCTTCCGCTGATGCAGTGAAGGCACCGTCTGGTTTCTTTAAGAATCCCAGTTGATTTGTAGGCGATTTGGATAAGACTTTGTGGATTCTGGCTCCTTGAGGGACTTTAGTAATCTCCTCGCAGAACTTCCTCCATGACAGTCTTTTCGCCTTTCGGATTTCTTTATTATAGGTAGTTAAAGCTTTCCGATACCGATCCCAGTCGTCAGTCGATTTAGCCTTAATTAACAACCTACGTGATTCTTCCCTTAAAACATCGAGCTTTTTGTTCCACCACGTCACTTTTCTATCCCTCACAGTTCTTAGAGGGCAGCTCTCTTCGTAAGAGGCTGTAATGGCTTCCGTAACTTGAGCAACAGCATAATCCAATATTTCAGGGGAGCGTATGGTTTTAGGGAAGTCTTGGAGTCTATCCTGGAGCTTTATTCTGTACAAGTCCCAGTCCATGGCTTTTGCATCCCTAAAAGTGATGGTTTTGCAAATGTTGGATGTATTCAGTGCGAATTTAATTAGTCGATGATCAGACATAGATGGTTCATCACTGACATGCCAATTGGTTATCAGCCTGGCAGTGTGAATAGTAGCGAGAGTTACATCAAGAACTTCCTTCCTCGATCTAGTTACAAAGGTCGGTTTACATCCCTCATTAACTATTTGGAGGCGGTTAGTTAGTACAAAATCATGAAGCAACTCACCTCTGTCGTTGATGTCAGTGCTGCCCCAGTTGGTATGGTGGGCGTTGGCGTCACACCCAATGAGAAGCTCGGCATTGTTGGCATAGGCGTACTCGACTACCTTTGCAAGCTCCTCGGATGGGTCGGTTTTCGTCCCGTCCAGGTATGCCGAGCACACGATGAGGCGTCCATTTCCGCTCTTGACATTAACATAAGCTGCAATCAGGTCATCGCTGCACAGGCCTGATATGCATAAGAAATCAATATTATTATTGAAAAGTATACACGCTCTTGGTTTGACTCCTCCGATATGGTGTACGACCTTACCTGCAGAGCCCAGTCCAGACACCGTGTTAGTATTAGCCAGCCACGGTTCCTGAATAAGAGCAATGTGAAGGTTCTTCTGTGTGAAGTGTTTTTCCAGAACAGCCGTGGCTGCTCTGGCATGGTGCAGGTTGATCTGCACCACTTGTGTGTTTGTGTGTGTCTGTGTTATGGTGTGTTTGTGTTGTGTTAGTTTTGTGTGTTTGTGTCGGTGGGTGGGTTAAGTGGCGTTATTCGACCCGCTTGGCTTCGGGGCTGTAGGGCAGCCCCGAGGTTTGGCCGGTCGGCTCTCCACTACCGATCGATTGGGATGTGTAGCCCTTTTCGTCGGTGGTGCTCCGAGGGGGCGGTTCCTGACGCCCTGGCCTCCAGGTTTCGGCTTGGCGTTTTGCCGCTTTGCCGTTTTACCAGAGACCTGGACGCTCGGCCCCGCCCTAGGAGCGTGTTGAGCAGGTGGCAGAATCCCTGCGCTAGATTGGCTAGTTCCTGCCACCTGCTCAGCCCTCGCCGGCGTATTATCACCGCGAATGCGAATCCAGACTTTGCGAAAGCCTAGTTGCGGCCTGCAGTCTAGCTTGCGCAAGGCTTCTACAGAGGCATCATCGATAGAGAGGGCGGTCGTGATTCCGTCCCTTTCTTTCTTGACGCTCAGCACCTTCCACAAGCCAGTCTGCAGGTCGTTTTGTTTTTCCAGGAGATTGAGGGCATCTCTTGGAGTTTTCAGGACATCTTCTGTTTGAAGTGGAGGATCCCAACCTTAGCTTTTGGCAAGTCCTTCTCGTTAATGAACGAGAGTTCCGCCTCTGGCCACGGCTTTAGTGTCCCCACTTTTTCTTCAAGCCATTTCAGGCTGTAGTCGTTTTTAATTACGACTTGCAGCCATCCCGGCTTGAAGGTGCAGCCCTCAATTCGAATTTTGAATTCGGGGGCTTTGGGCATAGGGGCGTTAAGAATCGCCCTCAATATGTCCTTGTAAAGGAGCCCCAATTGCGCGTCCGACATGGGCTCCTTGTTACGGATTCCCACCCGGATGTTAGTTAGGGCATCCTTAAAAGACATAGCGCTTGTCTCAGGCGGTGGTCCGACCTGAGTTGCGGACGGCTCATCAGGGATCATTGGAATTGACCCTGACTTTTCGTCCACACGCGTAGTCTTTTTGACATGATCTTTTGGCGACTCGTCCTCGGATCGGGATCGTTTTACCGGCCTCTTCCCCGAGGACATATCGGCCATTAGACCAGTCGAAGGAGTATGCGCACTTGCCAACCGCTCCGTGACCAGCTTGTAGGCCTCAATGGGGTCCATACCGCCAGCCTTGAGGCGCCGCAGGCGCTTACGCGCTGCTCCTGTCAACCGTCGTTTCCTGGGACTGAGGTCAGTTCCCGACGGCACTTCCGAGTCCATCTCAGTAGGCCTCGTGCCATCGTTTGCCGACTCCAGCTCAGGAGGGTTGAGTTCGGTGTCCAAGGTGACTAGGGAGTCTCCCTCAGAACCGAGCAAGAGAGCAGTCAGATCGGGAATTGACCCAGTCAGACTACTCGAGAGTTCCGGACGTTCGTCATCGTCCAGAGATGGAGTATTTTTTTTAAAAAGGTGTAGATCCATACAGTTCCCACGAGAAGCTAGGGAAATAAACAGTCCACCTGGGCAGAGCCCCGCTTGCCCAGGTAAGGCGAAATTACTACTCCAGGATTGGCATCTCCCTGGAGAGACACCGATAGGAACCAAGCTCCCCCTTGGCCACGCATCCCTCGGCTCGGTACGTATGACACCTTGGATTGGGTTTTGCTGATTATTCGCCACCACTGTAAGTGATTCCCCTACCCATGCCATAAGTAATGACACACGTAAGAGAGCCACCTACAGTGGCGCCCAGGATGCACCGTCCCCCCCACTGTTCTTCCCAGCGAATGCCTACATACAGCCGCATATAAAATGCAGATGCATACATGCATGAACTGGGACGAACAGCAAGAGAGCACATGTGGAGGTTATCTAGCACGCACCCCATCCAAATAAACTAATACTCTGAGTATACTAAAGAATGTGTAGAAAGTTTCAGTAGGAACCTATTTTGTTTACTATTATACGTGCCTTGCATATAGCACTTATAGGCATCAACGCTGTGTTGGCTATAGTTGAAACAAATAATAAATAGTACTGATAGTTGAATAAGAAAGGTAGAATAAAAACATATTTATCAAAATATGGTTGGCAACTTTCGAAACTGTCGAGTCCAAATGTTACCATAATGCATCTTTTCTGTTGATTAAATGTTATTTTATATTTTTTGAAGTGATGTGGGTACCAAGGATTAGCTGAATCCCATTATTTTAGTTCTTGTCCAACTAGGGAACTAGTTTAACATTTGTATTTGCTCTTGGTTTAAAAATACACACTATGTGTACTTTCAAGGGAATTGACACACAATTTAATTTTTTATTTTTAAATATACCTACACTGGTGAAAAGTTGTGACTACAAGTCGGATATAGTTTGAGTCTTTGGGATGAAAACTTAGCCTTAACCTACAAGCGGTGACATAACATAGTGTCATGTCACTGTAGGCGTATGTAGCTCTTTGCTGAGCCGACTCACTGTTCCGAGGCATTTTGGTGTTCCGAAGGATTGAACATCAGTAATGTTTTAAAGGCATCGTTTGGAACACTGAAACATAAACTTTGGGTGACCAGCAGCCTTTATAAAATTCAAATTAAAACGTCAATAGTGTACTTAATATAATTAGCGACCTGAACTGGAAACATCTGCTTTGGATTGTTTTCAAATCAAAGTTAAATAAAACTTAGTGTGACGCAAATTGACAGATCACGATTCATAATGTTTGTGACTTGTGAGTCGATGTTTCAAATGTTCCGTTTGTTTCTTGTGAACCGATGTTTCGGGTGTTCGGTTTCTATCTTCTGAGCCGATGTTCCAAATGATACATATCACTGTTTCGGAGCATTTCAATCATTCGGATGCAAATGTCTGTCAAACAAACGCTTCATGAATTTTACCCAACTTAAATACTTGTTTTTGGGGTTAGAGTTTGAAATTCCATAACTGTTATAGCTTCTGAACTTTATAAGACCAAATGAATGGGACTGGCTTTGAGTGACTTTTGGGATTAATTTTCAATAGGCACCTTCCGCGTAATAAATATTCGAATGAGGTTGCAATTCGTGCAGAAGCATCTGAGGACACGATTGCCAAGAATCAATGGTCTGATTTGGGCTTTAGTCTAAAAAGACTTTCAGAGAGCACTGTCAAATTGTTTATCAGTTGTCTAGTACCCATACCACAAGTCTACTTGGTATGGGACTAGATGGCGTTGAGTAAAAGTTGTAGAATATATTATTGAATTACTAAATTTAGTATACCAACTTAGGGGTCACGATTTTTAATGGATCTTCAAGCTATCGTTACATAATATAAGTATTGGTCGAATTATAGGAAGTTGGTATTTTCATGGAAAACCAAACGCACAGGTGCAGCAGTGTTGCTAAAGTTGGTAAGCCTTTTGTAGGCATTGTTTTTTTTTATGAATTTCTTATTAGGAGGGGTGATTAGGAGTTATTGTGGATAAATATATGGCAAGAACTTGTTCACTAGGGATATGGAAAGATGATTCAGCATTCGTTACTATTAAACTATCTCATGAATGATAAGGTCATTAGAATATTTATTTAATACAGTATGTCCATGAATATTTTGATTGCCAAAGGGTATTTTTAGAAAAGTGTACCTAACTTCCCACATCTAAAAATATGTTAATGAAATAAGTGATTGACGTGAAACCTATTCTTGTGTTAAGAGAAACCAGTCTCTACTGTATTTGCCTTGAATATTTTAGAAGTGGTGGTATTTACGGCATAGTTCACAGTTGGTAATTTTTAATGAATGAAATAAAATGGAGACGAAACTACTTCATAGTTCCTGATCATGTATTTTGATTATTTATTGTATCGTTTGGAGTTTCAATAAAAACTAATTAGAGCCGAAAGAGTAAATTAAATAATATGTACCCCTACGTTTTAGTCGGGGCAGTGATTATAAGTCATTGTTGGTCAGTCATTGAACGAATTTCAATTTAGATGTCATAAACAGGTGAAAAGTAATCATTGATGTCATTGTTTGTGACATTCACTTGAAACTTATCATGTACCTAGCCTGAGTTTTTTTTTTTTTTTTTATAATGGATAGGCTCGCGTTTGACCACAATCTCACCTGATGGTAAGCGATGATGTGGCCGACGATGGAACACGCTTGCCTAGAAGCAATCTATTCACTCTTGACTTAAAGACCCCTAGGTTATAGCTATCAGGAAACACAGACTCCGGCAGGGAATTCCATTCCTTAGCTGTACGCATAATGAATGTACTCCCAAAACGCTTTGTACGTATAGGTGGGATGTCCACCATGTACCGGTTGCGCAACGCCGTACGTCTTGTGGTCCGATGATGGAACGGACTTGGCGGAATTAAATTGTGTAACTCTAGAGCACACTCCCCGAAGTGTAAACGATAGAAAACAGACAGGCTAGCAACTCGGCGTCGATGCTCAAGACTTTGGAGTTTTGACTTCACAAGAGCATCATTGCCTATGATCTTCTTGGCACGCTTTTCAATAGACTCTAGTGCATCTAGCTGGTATTTGGCTGACCCATCCCAAAGATGAGAGCAGTACTCCATACACGATCGAACTTGCGCTTGATAGAGGTTGAGCAGCTTTTCCGGCGTGAAATACCGTCTCACCTTTGCTAAGATCCCCAATTTTTTGGCAGCTAGTTGGGCTTTTGCCTCGATGTAGGAGCCGAAATTAAGGGTATACGATAGCGTTACCCCAAGAAGTGGTGGTCGGTAATTGGTACGGTTACACCCCGGAAAGATGGAGCCGGGTGGAATTGGCTCCGTTTAGCGGAGAAAAGACACGCCTGGGTTTTCGTCGCATTGAACTTGACCAGATTGGCATCGCCCCATTCTGAGACTGCCGCTAAGGACGAGTTCAAGCGTTCAACCATAGCCTCTCGAAATGACTGGATCTGTGACCCACTAGCTCGTGCGTTAGACACATATCTCTCAGCAACAGTGCTGTCGTCTGCATACCCAAAGGTTCCGGGTTTAAGTAGGTCATTTATGTGCAGCAAAAACAGTGTTGCCGAGAGTACCGACCCTTGAGGGACTCCGGCATTAATATCCAAGCTTAGCAAGAAGTCTTTCGTGCCAGACCCTATCGAAGGCCTTCGAGATATCAAGGGACACGGCAAGCGCTTCCCCATGCTTCTCAATGGCCTCGCTCCAGATGTGAATGGCATATGCAAGAAGGTCCCCAGTAGACCGATTTTTACGAAAGCCGTATTGCTGGTCGCTGAGGATGTCGTTAGCTTCCAGGTATGCCAGAAGCTTCCTGTTAATTACCTGTTCCATACTCTTACAGAGGATGGACGTAACAGAGATGGGTCGGTAGTTTGCCGGGTCAGCTCTACTGCCCTTCTTGGGCACAGGCTGCACGTTGGCTTGCTTCCAAGCCATCGGCACTTTTCCAGTCTCATATGAGAGGCGAAATAGGCGAGTCAAGATCGGAGACAATTCAGGCGCACAAGTTTTTAGAACGACCGCTGGTATCCCGTCGGGGCCACTGGCTTTATTCACGTCAAGGTTACTCAAGACCCTACGAACGTCCTTCTGATGGATACGAATATCCGACATATTCGTCACGCACCCATCAGGAGAAACAGGGGGTCGCGCGTCACCGGAGTCCAGACGCGAAGATTCCGCAAAAAGAGAAGCAAATAGGTTTGCTTTCTCCTCAGCGGTGTGGGCCAGTGTCCCATCGGGTCTCAGCAGTGGTAGAAGTGAGGGACGGCAGAAGTTCGATTCAACCGACTTTGCCAGGGACCAAAACGCTTTACTACCAGCGGGGTATGAAGCAAGTTTGTTCCCTATTCGGCTAATGTGGTCGAACCGAGACTTTCTCAACACCTTTTTGCAGGACTTGGCAGCCCTGTTAAAGGCCTTCTTCTTAAGAGTCACGTCGCTGGCTTTGCGCATACGAGCATCGGCCCAAGCTTGGTATGCCGCATGTTTTTTCGCGTCGGCGCGAGAACACTCGGCGCCAAACCAAGGTCGAGCTCGATTCGACATTGCTACGTCAGAGAATGGGATGTAATACTCCATTCCCCGTCGCAACACATCCGTTACGGCATCAGCGCACGACGATGCATCCTTCGAAGAAAAGCAAGTGGGCTGCCATGGATAGCATGCGAAGAAAGACCGCATGCCATCCCAGTCTGCTGACGGTACAGTCACCAAACCCGCCGAGTGCCTCTAGGACTAGGATCGGGCGGGGAGTAGATTGACACAGATTTAACCAGACAGTGGTCAGAACTGCCTAAAGGCGAAGATATCGACACTGAGTAGCGGTCTGGATCTGTGGTCAGCAGAAGGTCCAAGCAATTGGCTGTGTGCGAATCCACATCAGGTACCCTCGTTGCCCCCTGGACCAGCTGGGTGAGATTCAATTCCAGCGCTAGCTTCCGCATCTCACGACCAGCATGATCTGTGCACTCTTGGTGGTGCGCATTAATGTCCCCCAGTAACACCAATTGGGCGGAAGGGTACCGCTGCTGAGTGGCCGGGTATTGACCGAAAATTGTACAGAATAATTGAGGCGCCTGTTCAGGACAATTAAGGAGCCTGTTCAGGACAAACCAGGAACATATTGGCTTTAGCAGGCAATTGTTTATTTACTAATGTTTGTTTCTATTTACAACAGGACATTTGAGGAACCTGTCTGTTTACTTTAGAGACAGGACATTTGAAGAGCCTGTTTGTGTTTGTTATTAGAGACAGGACACTTTAGGGGCCTGTGTGTAACTAATGTTTATTTTTCATTGCAGACAGGACATTTGAGGAGCCTGTTTGTTTTTTTGTTAGAGACAGGACACTTTAGGGGCCTGTGTGTTACTAATGTTTATTTTTCATTGCAGGCAGGACATTTGAGGAGCCTGTTTGTTTTTATTAGAGACAGGACATGTTAAGGGCTTGTGTGTTACTAATGTTTATTTTTCATTGCAGGCAGGACATTTGAGGAGCCTGTTTGTTTTTATTAGAGACAGGACATGTTAAGGGCTTGTGTGTTACTAATGTTTATTTTTCATTGCAGGCAGGACATTTGAGGAGCCTGTTTGTTTTTTTATTTAGAGACAGGACATTTTAAGGGCCTTTGTGTTACTAATGTTTACTTTTCATTACAGACAGGACATTTGAGGGGCCTGTTTGTTTTTTTATTAGAGACAGGACAATTGAGGGGCCTGTATGTTTTTAATTAGACACAGGACAATTGAGGGGCCTGTATGTTTTTAATTAGAGACAGGACATTTGAGGGGCCCTTTATGTTTTTCATTAGAGGCAGGACATTAGAGGAGCCTGTATGTTTTTCATTAAAGGCAGGACATTTGAGGAGCCTGTATGTTTTTCATTAGAGGCAGGACATTTGAGGGGCCTGTATGTTTTTCATTAGAGGCAGGACATTTTAGGGACCTGTTTTTAAAAGATTGTATAATAAATAAGATAACGATTTGAAAGAATGAGCTGTCACTGATACATCTGCACTTTCAGGTGCCATTGTTTATATTTTGTGAAACATGTTAAACAAATCATAATTGACAGATTGACAATTGTTTAGTTTTGTTTTTTGTGTAACAATTGCATGTTGTAAGTTTTGTTTTGTATCAATGTACGATTGCTGTTTTATTTGCTACATTCATTTTAATACCAATGTTTAGCTATAAACGTTATTTCTTTCTCAGGTGCCATTGCTCATATTTGTAAGAGACATGTTGATGGAAAAATCGTAATAGACAGAATGACAATTCTTTAGTTTTGTTGCTACGTGTAACACTTTGTGTACAATTAATAAAGTATTGTTCCCAGATATAACCAGTGATGCACGACTGATCTAAGGTTTTAATTTCTACATTCGTTTTAATATGATAATGTTTCTTCTCCAGGTGCCATTACAACGGTGGAGCACACAGTCGAGGTGTGCCCTGCTTGGGCGGAGCATCGCCGTGCCCTCGTGGCGATCGGCCGCGGAGACCTCTCTCGCCGGGCCTTGGTTGAGGCCATGGTCCGGAGCGAGGAGGAGTGGTTTAATGCTCGCAAAGGAGGAGGCCGAACGCATCAGGCAACGGCGTTATCGCCGCCGCCGTCGCCGGGATTCTGATCCCGATTTCCGGCCAACGTAGACGCGGGCTTGCGGACAGTGAGCAATGGTTAGCTCACTGTCCGGCCGTCCGGTAACTGTCCGGACCAAGCCCAAGTCGTCGACGGCGCGCACTGTTCCCGCGCGCCTCAAGGAGTTGTCAGCAACAGCAGGGACCCAGCCGGGTCGAAGCCTACTGGGGCCAGGGTTATCCGAAAGGGCGCTCGAGCCCCGGTATGAAGGCTAGAAGGAACGGGGTGGGTCTTTTAGTCAGTAAGAGTCTGACACTATCTCCCGCTCCGCCCAAGAGCGGGGATGTCAATGCATGATTTTTTCCCAATAAAAAAAAAAAAGGTGCCATTACAATATATTTCTTTTTAAAGTTTTGTATAGATAATAATTGATAAATTGGCAATTGTTCAGTTTTGTTTCTTCTACATGACGTGTACAATTAATATAAGTTTAGTGTCGTTCCTAGGTACAGCGAACATTGTATGAATAATCTAAATCTTTATTCACTTCTGTAATAGATATCTATGTCTAAGTACCTGTAGATAATATGTTAAATGTAATATTATATTCTTTCTTCGCTCATTATTTTGTGTGTAAAACCAATTTCTTATTTATTTATTTGATTTCTCACATACGAGGTCGTACTTGTTATATAATGGATGGCCGACTGTTGGCGATTCTTATGATAATGTTCATACACTATACTACTACATTAGATTAACTGCTTAAAAAAACCCTATCGAAAACCCTTTCTATAAAAAACCAAAATGATCCTTTGAACCATTTAAAAGGGTTACCTATGTTAGCGATTCTTATGATAATGTTCATACACTATGATTATTTTCTGTATTAGCAACATTAAATGTATTTTTGCACTGACAACTCGAACGGACTGCGACTTGCCAGCGCGGTGCTTTTGACAATTACAAGAGTTTATAAAAAGGAACGGCGCGCTGTCATGTTCCTCTTTACGTTTTTGTTTTCGGAGCAAGAAACGTCTCAGTAAGTGCTAGTATATAATTTATTTATTCCTACTGTTATTGTGTAATATGTATGTGCTGTGTGTAAAGGGTGTGGTACCCGTTTTGGTCGTTTTATTTAAATAACCTGATAACAAACCCCGTAGGTACATTAAATAACTTTCTTAGTCAATCTTTCTCTAAAGATAACACATATAGATAACATATATATATATATATATATATATATATATATATATATATATATATATATATATATATATACATATAAATATACATACATTTACTTTTATATATTTCAAAAGACGATTTTCATCCGTCACTCACCCTCAAAGGTTCAGTTGAAAACCAGCGTCAGGCAACTGCTACGGTTGTCTGATAGTATGCTGAACTGAACCTATTTGGCACTACCGTGAGACAGAATGTTGCTGTTTGCTTTTATTTTATTTTATTTTTTATTTTGTTTTAAGTTTTATATTTTATTAATGTTCCTATACTTGTTTTGTCATTGTGTGCCAAATAAACATGTTTTCTTTCTTCTTTCTTTCTTTAGATTCCAAAATCCATTCAAGTCGATTCTTGATGAGATTCTCCATAATTTTAGCTAGGCCAGAAGAGAGCGCAATAGGTCAATATGAGTAAGGATCTGTTAGGTCTTTATTAGGTTTTAGGATTGGGATAACGGTTTGTGATTTCCAGGAATCTGGGACTTGACCAGTTACGAAAAAAGAGTTAATTAGGTTGAGAAAGAGAAGTTTACAATTAGAAGAGGATTTGGAAATGAAGGAGTAGGGGATGCCATCAGCACCCGGAGCAGAGTCCTTGAGATGGTCTAAGGCACATGTCAGTTCTGATAGGGAAAATTGGTAATCAAATCTCTCTGAAAAAGTAGGAGAAGGAGGATCTATAGTGGGAAGGCATTCAAAACTAGGAACAAAGGGGGGGGGGGCTAATTTTGTTATAAAATCTTCCAGCCAGGAAGAAGGGTCATTGGCAGAAATATTAAGAGACTGGCTATCACACGATTGGCGGTAGATTTTTATTTTCTTCCATACTAGTGAAACAGGAGTACGTGGAGAGAGTGATTCGCAAAACTTAAGCCAGCCACATCTTTTTTTTTGCTAATAGTCGACAGGTAATAGCAGAAGTCTTTTTAAAATTTATTTATTTATTGTTCATGCAATACAAAGTACATAGGTGGACTTAATGCCTTAGGCATTCTCTACCAGTCAACCTAGGGTGGTGAAGAGACAATATGGTAGGCGCACAAAAACAAAATTTTGGTATTAAAACAAGAGTAAAAAGTATACATAATTATAGATAAAATACACATACATATATATATATTATAATATATATACTACATATATATATTTATATAAAGTAAGGACAGAAGTTTTGAGACGATTCTGCTATTGGTGTAGAAAGTGATTCCGCAACCTCCGCTTAAATGCATACCGACTTTCGGCCGTCCTGATATCGAGAGGAAGCGCATTCCACAGAAGGATGGACTGTATTTAGAAGGAAGAATGAACAAAATCAGAAGTATGAGAAGGACAGAGCAGAAGGAGATTGTTTGAAGAACGCAGATTCCTTGCGTGTGAAGAAAAAAGAAATTGAAAGTGAGTTATGAGATAGGATGGGGGAGTGGGAGAGTTGAGCAGAGAGAAAAGTGTAGTCAGTGCGCGCACATTTCTTCTCTGGCGAATTGGCATCCATTTAAGCTCAGATCTGTAAGTCGAAATATGGTCATATTTTCTAAGGTTAAATATGAACCGGGTGCAGTTGTTGAGGAGCCTGTCTAGTTTATCCAGCAACACCGCGTTCAGGTCAAAGTAGCACAAAATTTAAATAGTCAGACAAGAATAGACTAGAGGAGAAAGCGTTTTCTGCTTCTTTTCGTTTACGAATGCTCTCAGTGTACTCAGCATCCCAACAAGGTGGAGAAGGAATCAGGTCTCGGGCAAAGTTCTTCACGGGGATTGAGGAATCAGCCGCTCTCAACAAACAATCGACAAAATCATTGTAGAGGGCAAGGGAGTTGGATGGGTTAACTTGGGGAAAGTTTTGAAGTTCTGATTCTAATTGGGACGAGAACTTGGACCAGTCAGCTTGGGGTAAGCGATATCTTTGGAGGGGTTGAATAGGAGAAGGACGTGGATGGGAACTTGGAAAAGATATTAGGATGGGAAAATGGTCACTCCCATAAGAGTTAGGGAGCACAGACCAAGAGAGTGAGGACACTAAAGAAGGGGAAGAGAGAGAGTAAGGTCAGGAACACTAATATTTTGGGTAGGGCATACTCTACGGGTAGCAGATCCATTATTAAGGACACATAGATTGCAGTCGTCTAAAAGATCTAACAGAAAGCTAGAAGACAGGTCATTACAATGGGAGCCCCAGAGGGTGTTACGGCAATTAAAATCACCCATCACAATCAGGGGAGAAGGGACGGAAGAACGGATCGAGTTGAATTCAGACAGAAGGCTAGGATTGGGATGAGGAATGTAGGCAAATATATATGATATGTTCATGGCTCTAACGGCCACTACATGAAGCCCAGGATCATGAACAGGCAGCGGAATTTCGGAAAAAGTGATAGATCTGCTAACCAATAAGGCGCAACCAGCCCAACCATCATCTCTGTCATCCCGAAGACATGCAAAACCGGGAACCCTGAAAGGAGATCCAGGCCTGAGCCAGGTCTCCGACACAGCAAAGACGACGGGTTTATGACGGTTTATAAGATATGTTTTTTCTTACGAATAGACCAACAGTTCCACTGAAGGATTTTTTCTATTTTGGCGAGTCCAAGATTCAAGGAGCTGTTCAACTAATATTACGACATTGTCCGGTATTGCGTCACTGAATTTTGATAACATGTTAATGAGCGAACAAGCCAAAAGTTCTATTAGGTTGTCATTAGGAGTGGGAAGAGGAGTTGTCTCAGTGTAAGACGAGTTGGAAGAGGAGTTGTCTCAGTGTAAGACGAGTTCAGAGCGCAGCCATTAGGCTGAGTAGATTTAGGAGACTCAACCATTGACCGATGGGCTTGGGAGTCATATGACTTGCCCAGCTCTGGCCTAGGTTTGGGGGAACAATAAACTGTCTTATTGTACGACAATTTACAAGTAGTTGAATATGGAGAAGAAGAAGGAGTAAAAAAAGGAGCTGATAAGAGAGGTTCAGAGGGAGTTTGGGATGGATTGAATAGGGAGGGACGTGCTGTTACTTTGGAGTATAATGTTTTGGGACGGGGAAACCTTACTGCTGCCTCACGGTATCCTAGATTTTCTTGGGACATAACCATTTTAATAGACTTTTGTCGTGAATGTTCAGGGCATCTATCGTCAGTAGCTTTGTGGTTTCCGCCATCACATAAGAGGCAAGAAACCTGTGTATCTGGGACATTGCATGAATCTCCAGGATGTGATAGAGTGCAGCGGTAACAGCGAGGCTTGGACCTACACTGGGAGCTAATGTGGCCAAATCGTAAACAGTTCCTACATTGGATTGTGGGAAGATGGTATACGGACACAGGAAGAGAAGCATTGTAGCAGAATACTTCTTCTGGAAGAATCTGCCCAGAAAAGGTCAGTACTACGGTTGAAGAAGGAGACCAAGTGACAGAGTCCTCCTTTCTGTTTTTAAAATGAAGCCTTCTGGCCCTGATAACTCCTCCACAGTTGTGGGGAGTTTCAATGCCAAGAACCAATTCCTCAAGAGTCCAGTCGGTGGGGATATCTTTGACAACCCCCATGCGGGTCACTTGAAAACGAGGAATGGAAGCAATGAGATTATTGTCAGATAGAATTGGGTTATTGACAAAATTATTTGCATCCTCATATGTTTTAAAATCAATGGACATCCTGTTACGTCCCATGGATTTCACGCTGCCTTGAACTACCCCTTTAAACTCTTTCTTATAAATAAATTGAGCAAACTTCAAAGAGTTTAAGGTTAGGCCTTGTTTAGGGTCCGTCTCTATCCTGGAGACAAACACTTTGAAGGGAGCCCTATCACTCTCGCTATAGAGCATCTTGGAGTCGCTTTCAAAACCCGGCTTCGTGTATACCGACTGAATGGAGTCAGACGGCGGCTTATTTCTTTTGGCGTCGATACAGATCTCAGGGCCTCCGGGGCGCTTTCTCGGTTCGGATGTTTTGCAACGACCAGCAGAGTCTTGAGACGACTCCACGACGTCCATCTCTGGAGGAAATCCTCCACCCCCATCAGGGGGTTCTTCGGCACTCATTTCTCAAGGAAATGAGTGCCAAAAAAGCTTAAATTTACTTATACTAACCTTATGACTAGATTACCACACCAGACAACACAGAACAATGAGACACAACACCAAAAACGGATAAAATAAAACGTGAGGTTAAGAATCGCGTGCTTAATCTCACCAAGACAGTAGCAAAATCCGGTCCACTAATCAAAAAGGAAATGCCATTGAGTCTTTGTTCATTCGTTGTAGTAGGCCTTTTAATTTTCCATAGGCTAGTCCAAAATTAGTAGGCATTTCTGGCGGGAAATGAATCCATGGCCATTTAACCCAATATCTCCCATCTTTGTATTCTATAGTATCATTAAGATGTTTAATGGCTTCTTCCTCTCTAGTTGTTTTCGGGTTATCTTTTATCCCTATACTTTCTAGAGTCCATAAGAAAGATATATCCATGTTTTTGAGAGGTAAATCCGGTTCTGTAAAATAAATACAGTTGGGATCATGATTTTGGCAATATTAATGACTGATAAAGAATTTTCCTTTTCTTCGGTATTCACTTTACCACTAAGTATCCATCCAAATTCAGAATTCAACAGGTGGTCTCTTCATATATGTATTTTTCCTGTAGAGATCAAACTGAAATAGTAGTCATTTCCAATAATAATATCTACTCTTTCTTCAAGAGAACCATCGTCAGCTAGGATTGTAATCTTTTTGCTTTCAACACTAATGTCAGGTAATGCTATAACCTCTTGTAATCGTCGGTACTTCCTTAGCGTAGAGTGTTATTAATTTATTCGTTCTTGTCATCATTTCCAGTTTTCTCGTGGGCTACTATAGTCTTGAGGTGTTTCGCTAGCAAAAGTGAAGATAGATAACTTATTTTCTTTTCTAGCTGTTAGATTAAATTCTTTGGAAATTTTCTTCGTAACGTATGATCTTTGAGATCCTGAGTCTAGAAAGAAAGAAAGAAAGAAAAAGTGTTTATTCACGTCAAACATGACGCATACCATAAAAAATAAATAACAATATCGACCTAAACTAAACACATAAGATATGCGTCACATCCGCGCAAAACGGCCAGCGCTCAGCAAAATGCTGGGGCTCATGATAAACAGAGCCACAGCGCTGATTTTCAGCACCAGCCGTCGTCGACGATGAGACGCCGATCGGTTAACAAAGATTTATTTTACTTGCAATCGATTAATAAAATAAACAAATTAAAACATAAAATAACAACAAACTTAACTTAATTAAACATTAAATATAAAATAAAGCTAAGGAAAAAACACAAGTTGGCTAACTAATATGAACTAGTCGATTATTTTAATCGATCAATAACCGGTCGAACTGTCAGTGCGCAGTCACTTAGCCACATTTTGAATCTGTGGTAACAAAAAAAAAGATGGCTGATCGATGGATAACTACGGCAAAGTTACGTAATTATTATGCAAAAAATAAAATTCCTGACCTACGCAACTTACGCAATCGATTTGTTTGCCTATATGTGTTAAATGTTAATGGGTGAATTAAGTCGTTGAAATGTTGAGCTTAAGTGAGTTGTAAAGATACTAAGGAGATGTTTGAGTGCGCATAGATGACAGACACGGTCAGATGAAATTGGCAAACCAGCAGGAGGTATAATAAAGAGGAATATCAACAAAGGTAAGGGTGATAAAAAACCAAACTAGAAGTATGTAGTTAAAGTCAATAAGAATAAATAAATTGGAATAAATATAAAATGGACAGAAGAATGTTCCTACACATTAATAAAATATTTTTGCCTATTACAGATATTTGAAAAAAATAGTTGGCAAGTGACCAATAGAGTCAAAGAGGCAATTAATATTCCGGACCAGCTAGCAAAACAAATAGTAGGGGCTTGAGACTCGATGGTTAAGGCAGCTCGCACCGCTGGAGATCCCCGCCAGTACTTGATGGCCAAAACCCCTAAGGTACAAACAGAACAGTGTAACAAACAACTTAAGATGATAGTTGTTGAGACATAAGTAACTACTTATATTTAAACTTGAAACACTGCAATGTTTTCAGGCACCTCAAAGGTGGCGGGAGGTCGTTCCAGCAATGCGTAGAAGCGAACCTGAAGGAGCCCCTGAAAGCAGCAGTTCTGTGCATTGGCACGGTCAGCGGGCAAACCATGGAACGGAGTTTGTTTTGTAAGTAGTTTTGCTTCCAAGTCAACTTTGCAAATAAATAGTGAGGTTTATTGGTCTTTATGATCCCAAAGAGTAAACAGGCCAAGTGAACCTTCCTCCTGGCAGCCATCCTAAGCAACCCTATCTGGTTCATGAATGGAGTTATGTGACTTCTACGAGGCACTGTAATACAAAATCTAACACAGGCATTTTGTATACGTTGAATCACTCTCTCTGTTTTATTTAGTAGGCATGGTCCATAAACAATATCACAGTAATTCAGTTTAGACAGTATAAGGCTGTCAACAAGTTGTTTCCGTACTGGCAAGCTCAAGTATTTACGAATCCCATACAATACTTTAAGTCTATAGAAGCAAATTCCCAGAACTTTGGTTATGTGAGTTTCAAAGTGTAGGCCTGGATCCATAAGCAACCCCAAATTACATGCCTGCTCGACCCGAGCTATCTTTTCCCCCTTTATAACAATCTCAGGATTGAAAGATTTGATAGCGCATACTTGTTTTTTTTGTGCCTAACACAATAAATTTTGACTTGAGAGGGTTCAAAACTAGACAATTCTTCTCCGACCATTGTACTATTCTGTCTAAGTCTTGGTTCATCCTCTGCACTGCTAGAGATGTGTCATCAGCCTTAAAAGATATGTATAACTGAATATCATCGGCATACATGTGATATTTGCAATTTTTTATGGATTCGATGATATCAGCACTATACAGTATATACAGCAACGGTCCCAAGATTGATCCCTGAGGGACCCCCCGAGTCACGGCAAGAGTGAAGGATGATAGGGTAGATCCGTCTTCCCTGCAAATTTCAACATACTGCGATCTGTCAGTAAGATAACTTCTAAACCACTCTACCGCGTCACTATCAAAGCCATAGTATGATAACTTTAATAGTCATAGTCTAATAATACGCATTTGATGGATTGGTCAGGCTTGTTTTCATTTTTCACTGTTACTACAGCGGTTTGCAATACTGTGTAGCCACCGTTATCTGTTGTGGTTATGGCCAATTCCTTTTTTACCTTAAATTTTTCTGGACATAAAGCTTGATGGTGTTTTCCCACCTCTTTGCAATAGTAACACTTTCTTTTATTTGGGCATGATTTGATCTTGTGTTCTTCTGAAAAGCAGTTGAAACAACGGTTTTTCAGGCGTGTTTTTCTTTCTACTATGTACTTATATTCTTGACACTGGTCAGAATAGTGACCTTGGTCACAAAATAAACAGGCTCGTTTCCTTTTCTTATTTATTACATGGTCCTTTATTTTCCTCCTTTTCTCCCGGTCTCTATCCTTTATTTGGTCATACTGACGCTTTCTTGATTGATCATGTCTTTCAGTCTTAGAGCAATGCGGTTCTTGGAACCAACTCCTTTTATTAGACTCCTCTTTCTTGTCTCTTTTTTGTATATTCTTCTTGTTGGAGTTTATTGTCTTTTTGAAGTTGCTGTCAAAATTTCCTGCGGGTTTATTTGACTTCCACGATTTTTTCTCTTCGTGTTTTGTATGCAGCATTTCTACTGTTTGGTTTTCTGTTACAGTTGAGTTGTTTCCCTGCGGTGCTTTATTCGCTTCTTCGCTTGCAGATACTATCTCTTCCAGGTATGTCCTTAAATCTTCCACGGTATTCTCTTTCATCTTCATCTTTACCTCATAGATAATATCTCCTGGAAACTTCTCCATTATAAGATGTCTCAAATGATTATGGTTAGTGTCTTCTCCAAGTGACTGTAAGACTCTGAGATGACGTTCCACCTCGTTCGAAGTGCTACGACATTCTCCAACAGATGAACTTGCAATCTTGACTTTGTTTAGTGCGCTGTAATGTGCATCTATAATATGTGATTGCTTTCCGTACCTATTTTTTAATATTTGAATAGCTATAGTATAATTCTTGTTTGTGGTTTCTAGGCCATCTATAATCCTACGTGGTTCACCTTTCAATGTTGATTTAAGATAAAGTTGCTTATCTACCTCTGGCAATGGTCTAACATTGATATTAGACTTATAAATATCCCAATATTCACACAAAGTTAGTATATCTCCACTGAATTCTGGTAAACTAAGTGTTGGCAATTTCCCAAACTCAACCGGGCTGGGGCTGCGCTCAAGCGGCTCCTGCCCAACCTTGGCGGTCCAGATGACGTAGAGCCTCCGGCAGGAGGCTCTACGCGGGGATCGTTTGGTCCATGGCCCTCTACGGGGCGCCGGTGTGAGCGCCGTCGCTGAAAAAGCAACCGGCGGCCATGCTGAAGGCCTGCCAGAGGGTCATGGCAATAAGGATGGTGCGGGAATACTGCACGGTCTCCCGCGAAGCGGCGAGCCTTCTGGCTGGCCTACCACCATGGGATCTGGAGGCAACATGCACACATGCACGACATGCGCGTGGAGATGCAACGCCGGGGTGAAAGTCCGCTGCCGCGACAGGTCACGGCATGGCGGACAGAGCTCCGGCGGGATCTCATGGTGAAATGGCGTCAACGACTATCGCAACCCAGTGCTGAGCACGCCACAATCATGGCGGGACGGGACTTACCCCTCTTTGAGGCGTGGCTGGAAAGACCTCACGGCGTCCATACCTTCCGCATGACGCAGGTCCTCACCGGACATGGTTCGTTCGGGAGTTTCCTGCACCGGATTCATGCGGAAGTGACACTCGGGTGTCGCCACTGCGCGGTACGCCCGGAGGACACGGTGGAGCACACAGTCGAGGTGTGCCCCGCTTGGGCGGAGCATCGCCGTGCCCTCGTGGGGGTGATCGGCGGCGGAGACCTCTCGCGCCGGGCCTTGGTTGAGGCCATGGTCCGGAGCGAGGAGGAGTGGCAGGCGGTCGCCGACTTCTGCGAAGCAGTAATGCTCGCAAAGGAGGAGGCCGAACGCATCAGGCAACGGCGTTATCGCCGCCGCCGCCGCCGCCGGGATTCTGATCCCGATTTCCGGCCACCGTAGGCGCGGGCTTGCGAACAGTGAGCAATGGGTAGCTCACTGTCCGGCCGTCCGGTAACTGTCCGGACCAAGCCCAAGTCGTCGACGGCACGCACTGTTCCCGCGCGCCTCAAGGAGTTGTCAGCAACAGCAGGGACCCAGCCGGGTCGAAGCCTACTGGGGCCAGGGTTATCCGAAAGGGAGCTCGAGCCCCGGTATGAAGGCTAGAAGGAACGGGGTGGGTCTTTTAGTCAGTAAGAGTCTGACACTATCCCGCTCCGCCCAAGAGCGGGGGATGTCAATGCATGATTTTTTCCCACCATAAAAAAAAAAAAAAAAAAAAAAAAAAGTGTTGTCAATTTAGCAGAAAAGTTACGGATTTGATCACCTTCATTATGACTGTATGGTTGGATTTCGTTTGATCTGTTCGTTAGCAGACACCTTAATTCCGTCAGGACCTCTTCACCATCTAACTGGATATTACTTATATTTGAGATCTCATCGGGTGACGGGTTATTCGATATTCTGAAATATTCATTGAGCTCACTCGTGAATCGTTTGATCATGTTTTCCAGCTTTGATGCACATATCTGTGCCTTTTGTATGGATTCTCTATCACTGCTACCTAGTCGGCAATAAATCTCCGCTTGTTGTTTTTGTTCATTTACACTATTTTATATCTGATAGAGTCTTGACTTTATAACGTCTTCTACGGAGGTATCTTCCTCTTCTTGCTCTATCTTATTTATTTATTTATGTACACACAAACACTTAAAATCGAAAAGAACAAATAAGGATAAAAGAGTACAAAGGACACAGTGTGTATAAATTAAAAAAAAAAAACAAACAAACAAAATATATAATTAAATAGACTATATTATTTAAATTAAATCTCATAATACATACATATATAACAATAACAGTAAATAAATGTACACAAGAATAGATACAATACATAAATTATAAAAATACATAAATTTATGATAATATCTATAATAAATATCTTTACGAGATGATAGAGAGGTAGTGTTCCTTGACTAGCTTTTTGAAGACAGATATATTTTTAGCGTCTCGGATTTTAGCTGGAAGTGAGTTCCATAGTCGTACTGCATGAAAAGAGAAGGAGTTGGAATAAAAATGGGTTTTATGGGGTGGGAAATTGAGATGGTATTTAAGGTGGGATCTGCATGGGGCATCGGCACGGCGAGTGAACGAAAAACGATCACGCAAGTAGCCAGGATAATTCAATCCTGCTTGGATTGAATAGGATGTTGTACAGGAGACATAATACCCGAGTGTTCCTACGAAGACGGATAGGGAGCCACTTGAGATCCATGCGGAATTGGGAGACATGGTCGTATTTTCTTAGGCCAAAAACAAAATGAATGCACAAGTTTTGCAAGCGCTCAAGCTTATTTAATAGCTCCTCAGTGGCATCCAGGTAGCAGGCATCAGCATAATCGATGTTCGGCTGAATAAGAGTTTGATCACTCATCACTGATCACTCATCACTGATCACTCATCACTGATCACTCATCACTGATCACTCATCACTGATCACTCATCACTGATCACTCATCACTGATCACTCATCACTGATCACTCATCACTGATCACTCATCACTGATCACTCATCACTGATCACTCATCACTGATCACTCATCACTGATCACTCATCACTGATCACTCATCACTGATCACTCATCACTGATCACTCATCACTGATCACTCATCACTGATCACTCATCACTGATCACTCATCACTGATCACTCATCACTGATCACTCATCACTCATCGCTTATCACTCATCGCTTATCACTCATCGCTTATCACTCATCGCTTATCACTCATCGCTTATCACTCATCGCTTAAGAGGTGTTTAGTCTTAACTGTCAACGTTCGATTACGAACATGACGCGCATATCAGTGCCACTCAGTTCACACATTTGAAGGGAATCGAATGATTCAATACACGAGCCTGTCACCATCAGTGAGAAATTTGGGCGAGTATGATACTGGTCTAAAATACTTGGCACACTTGGTTAAAAAAATAAATCTCGAGCTCATTTAGCTTCAATTTAGGCACACATAACCTCTTGTTTGAAGTAACACTAGCACACATGGGAAAAAGAAAAAAAAATATCTCGAGCTCATTTAGCTTCAATTTAGGCACACATAACTTCTTGGCTTAATTAGTAACACTTGCACACTTTGGTAAAAAAATATCTCGAGCTCACTTAGCTTCAATTTAGGCACACATAACCTCTTGTCTAAAATCACACTAGTACACTTGGAAAGACAAAAATATATATCTCGAACTCATTTATCTTCAATTTTTAGGCACACATAACCTCTTCCTGTTATCACTGCACATATTTGTAGGCATATCCCACTTCTGAAATGTGATGAATCAAACACTTCAGGATAAATTGTATAAATATTCTATTCACTTTGATCAACACAATTTCATACTTATCGTTCTATTAACAATCATTTACAAATACACAGATTAGTCGGACATGTTTTCTGTTCAACAACTCAAAGCAGACTGACCATAGAGTAATGTGAGACTGACTCTGTCTAACATGACAGTTACAAACTCGATGTTTCCCTACCACAAACTTTCACAAACACTCGGTCGACTAACCGACCAATCAGAGCAAAGTAAACAGTACGTAACATCAATTGACTAACTAATATACATTAGGGTTTATCAATAATTAACTGCAAGTAAATATTTCATTTTAAAAATTATGATATATTTATATAAAACAAATGCATAAAGTCTAATATTATAAATTATTACTTAATGTCTACAACGAATGCCTAAAGTTTATGTAACTACTAGCGCCATCTATCGCTTATCATTGGAAGTTGAACGATTTATGAATATTTTCTTTAAAAATCATTACACCATGTTCTGTGTACTTTCAAGGGAATTGACACACGCAGTTTATTTTTTATTTTTAAATATACCTACACTGGTGAAAAGTTGTGACTGCAAGTCGGATAAAGTTTGAGTCTTTGAGATGAAAACTTAGCCTTAACCTGCAAGCGGTGATATAACAGTGTCATGTCACTGTAGGCGTGTGTAGCTTTTTGCTGAGCCGACTCACTGTTCTGAGGCATTTTGGTGTTCCGAAAGATTGAACATCGCTAATGTTTTGAAGGCATCGTTTGGAACACTGAAACACTTTACTTTGAGTGACCAGCAGCCTTTATGAAATTCAAATTAAAACGTAAATAGTGTACTTAATATAATTAACGACCTGAACTGGAAACATCTGCTTTGGATTGTTCTCAAATCAAAGTTAAATAAAACTTAGTGTGACGCAACTTGACAGATCACGATTCATAACGTTTGTGACTTGAGTCGATGTTTCAAATGTTCCGTTTGTTTCTTGTGAACCGATGTTTCGGGTGTTCCGTTTCTATCTTCTGAGCCGATGTTCCAAATGATGCATATCACTGTTTCGGAGAAGAAAGAAGAAAGAAAGAAAACATGTTTATTCTGCCCGTATAGACACACAAATAATTACAAAATAAAAATTAATAAAAGAAAAACAAAATAAAAATAAAAATTAATAAAAGAAAAACATAATAAAAATAAAAATTAATAAAAGAAAAACAAAATAAAAATAAAAATTAGTTGCCATAACGTCAAGTGTAGACCAGGCCTAACAGGTTGGAACCATAGACAACTTTGTTGTCTAGGTTGACTATTAAAACACGCGTAATAATAATATATAATCTGTGCGACGCCGGCCGCCTCGAGAAAGACAAACAAAAATAAAAGTTAAAAACAAAACAAATACAATATAAATACATTCAAATTGTGCGTCGCATCTAGGCAAGAATAGGCCGTTGCTCAGCTTATACTGTGACGCTGGACAAATCCAGCAATCTACAGTGCTGGTTTTCAGCAACCACCGTGAGTGACAAATTGGCGTCCCTTCCGTGAGTAGGTAAACAATAATCCCAGGTCAGTATACATTCTTCTAACATTGAGTAAATTATTATTATTTAGAAGATAAGGGGCTATGCATCACCCATAGTGTAGGGGATGTAGTCACTGCGACCTAAAAGATCTATTGTGACTCGCCACCTTGTTAGAGTAACTCTTTTAGCCCGGAGGCTTCCAAGAAATTTAGAATACTCCTAGCTTTTAGAGTTTTAATCTCCTCCGGGCGAATAATGTGTCGGCCCAGATGGACACTGCGTTTGTGGACAAGGGGCCCGCATTCACACAAGAGGTGCTTAGGCGTCTCCCTCTCCTGATTGCAGTACCGGCAAACATCAGTGTCACTCAGTTTCATGTGAAATTGGTGCCTGTTTAGTTTGCAGTGGCCGGTTAAGGCGCGGGCTATCGCACAGATGTTCGTCCTGCTAAGCTCAAGAAGCTCGGCAGTTCGTTTTTGTGAGTAGCCTTCTATGAGAGATTTGGCGTGTAGCAGACCTGGTTGTACCAACCAGTTCTTTTTTGAATCGCCAAATAAGTTGCCCTTAAGGGTCTGCATGGCCTGGTTCTTTGAGATACCACAGAAGGGTTCTGGACCTATCTGATGACCTTGAGCCCCAGCCCGTGCAAGTTCATCGGCTTTTTCGTTGCCGTTGATTCCAGAATGACCTGGTACCCATCTCAGAATAACTTTATTCCTTTGCCCCAGGTCATTCAGTTTGTTAACGCAGTCTTTTACCAGTTTCGAATTTAAAGTATTCGAGTTCAAGGCGTTAAGAGCTGCCTGGCTATCTGAGTAAATCAGAATTAATTGATTTATGTAGTTTCGTTGACGGTTGGCCTCCACACATTCTATAATGGCGTATACCTCCGCTTGGAATATGGTAGCATGTTTACCCAGATTCAAGCTTTTGCTGAATTTCGGGCTAATGCCAAATATTCCACATCCTACATTCTCACCCATTTTGGACCCGTCTGTAAACCAGATCAGGCTTCCAGCCTTGCAAGTGATGAGGTTGTTTGACCAATCCTCTCTGCTCGGCAGTTCCACTGTGTAATTCCTTGTGAAATTACACTGTGGAAGCATGACGTCTGTTGTCATAGCTAGTTGATCGTGTTCAAGTACTGATTCGTGTAGCGATCTCAGTGCTTGAGAGCGCCAGTTTGCTTTGCCAGTGCTGTTTGTTCTGTACATGCTTGCCTTCGCCTCCTTCGCAATGAATAGATGAAGTGGCGGTAGGTTAAGCAGGGCATTTAGAGCAGCTCCTGGGGTTGTGGACATGGCCCCTGTTGATATGAGGCATGCAAGTCTCTGCAAACTATTAAGTTTGTTAATGACTGTCACTTGAGTTGTTTTCCTCCACCATACTACGCAGGCATACGTTATTATCGGCCAGACTATGGCGGTGTACAACCACAGGGCGATTTTAGGGTTTAAGCCCCATTTCTTCCCTGCTAAGCGACAGCATATTCCTAAAGCTATTTTAGCCTTTTGGATCACATTGTTAATGTGAGTGTTCCAGGTCAGTCTCTGGTCGATAGTTACGCCCAGGTACTTGACTTCGCTGGAGAATGGTATGAGAGTCCCCTTTACAGTGGGCGTTACAAGTTTGTCCAACTTACGCTTCCTAGTAAAGGGGACTATTGTTGTTTTACTCGGGTTAACCGATAAATTGTTTTCTGTGCACCATGTGTTAATAATGTTCAGAGATCTTTGTAGTATAGATGATACCGTGCTGTGACAGGGGCCGACAACACAAGCCACCACATCGTCAGCATAGCTATGTACATCTAAGTCTCTTGTAGAGGCTTCAACCAGCAATTGGTCAACAACGAGTAGCCATAGAAGTGGCGATAAAACGCCTCCTTGCGGGCACCCTTTAGTTGTTTTGAAGCTCTTTGTAGTTCCGTGTAAGGTAACACTGATAGTTCTGTTGAGGAGCATGAATTCGATCCAACGAGTAGTTGTTTCGTCAATCCCTTTCGCCTTCATTCCCTTGGAAAGGGCGTCTATGGTGACGTTGTCGAAAGCTCCTTCAATATCAAGGAAAACACATAGGGCTATCTGTTTATCTTCCAAAGCCCTTTCGATCCTGTCTGTTAGTTCTAACAGAGCAGTTTCTGTAGATTTTCCTTTTTGGTAAGCGTGTTGCTTCGGATGCAGAGGGTTATCCCTTAATGGTCCATCCCTGATGCATTCGTCAATAACTTTTTCCATACTCTTTAGTAGGAAGGAGGTAAGGCTTATTGGTCTGAAGGACTTTGGTTGAGAGTAGTTCTTCTTACCGGCCTTTGGGGTAAAACAGACTTTAACCATAGTCCATTTCTCTGGTATATATCCCCAGGCAAAGCTTGCTCTGAAGATTTTGATTAAAATAGGGATGAGTATAGTCTTCCCTTGCTGCAGAAGAGCTGGGAAGACATCGTCATCCCCTGCAGATTTAATTGGCTTGAATGAGTCTATAGCCCATTCTACCTTGTTCGGTCTAAAATACCTCGCCGCTCTTCTCCAGTCTTCATTTGAAGGCCTGGTGAGGCGGATATGAGGAGTATTTTGTACGATGTTATCTGGTGCCATCACCGAGCCAGGGAAGTGTGTAGACGCCAGAAGTTTCAGGGTTTCTTCCGCTGATGCAGTGAAGGCACCGTCTGGTTTCTTTAAGAATCCCAGTTGATTTGTAGGCGATTTGGATAAGACTTTGTGGATTCTGGCTCCTTGAGGGACTTTAGTAATCTCCTCGCAGAACTTCCTCCATGACAGTCTTTTCGCCTTTCGGATTTCTTTATTATAGGTAGTTAAAGCTTTCCGATACCGATCCCAGTCGTCAGTCGATTTAGCCTTATTAAACAACCTACGTGATTCTTCCCTTAAAACATCGAGCTTTTTGTTCCACCACGTCACTTTTCTATCCCTCACAGTTCTTAGAGGGCAGCTCTCTTCGTAAGAGGCTGTAATGGCTTCCGTAACTTGAGCAACAGCATAATCCAATATTTCAGGGGAGCGTATGGTTTTAGGGAAGTCTTGGAGTCTATCCTGGAGCTTTATTCTGTACAAGTCCCAGTCCATGGCTTTTGCATCCCTAAAAGGGATGGTTTCGCAAATGTTGGATGTATTCAGTGCGAATTTAATTAGTCGATGATCAGACATAGATGGTTCATCACTGACATGCCAATTGGTTATCAGCCTGGCAGTGTGAATAGTAGCGAGAGTTACATCAAGAACTTCCTTCCTCGATCTAGTTACAAAGGTCGGTTTACATCCCTCATTAACTATTTGGAGGCGGTTAGTTAGTACAAAATCATGAAGCAACTCACCTCTGTCGTTGATGTCAGTGCTGCCCCAGTTGGTATGGTGGGCGTTGGCGTCACACCCAATGAGAAGCTCGGCATTGTTGGCATAGGCGTACTCGACTACCTTTGCAAGCTCCTCGGATGGGTCGGTTTTCGTCCCGTCCAGGTATGCCGAGCACACGATGAGGCGTCCATTTCCGCTCTTGACATTAACATAAGCTGCAATCAGGTCATCGCTGCACAGGCCTGATATGCATAAGAAATCAATATTATTATTGAAAAGTATACACGCTCTTGGTTTGACTCCTCCGATATGGTGTACGACCTTACCTGCAGAGCCCAGTCCAGACACCGTGTTAGTATTAGCCAGCCACGGTTCCTGAATAAGAGCAATGTGAAGGTTCTTCTGTGTGAAGTGTTTTTCCAGAACAGCCGTGGCTGCTCTGGCATGGTGCAGGTTGATCTGCACCACTTGTGTGTTTGTGTGTGTCTGTGTTATGGTGTGTTTGTGTTGTGTTAGTTTTGTGTGTTTGTGTCGGTGGGTGGGTTAAGTGGCGTTATTCGACCCGCTTGGCTTCGGGGCTGTAGGGCAGCCCCGAGGTTTGGCCGGTCGGCTCTCCACTACCGATCGATTGGGATGTGTAGCCCTTTTCGTCGGTGGTGCTCCGAGGGGGCGGTTCCTGACGCCCTGGCCTCCAGGTTTCGGCTTGGCGTTTTGCCGCTTTGCCGTTTTACCAGAGACCTGGACGCTCGGCCCCGCCCTAGGAGCGTGTTGAGCAGGTGGCAGAATCCCTGCGCTAGATTGGCTAGTTCCTGCCACCTGCTCAGCCCTCGCCGGCGTATTATCACCGCGAATGCGAATCCAGACTTTGCGAAAGCCTAGTTGCGGCCTGCAGTCTAGCTTGCGCAAGGCTTCTACAGAGGCATCATCGATAGAGAGGGCGGTCGTGATTCCGTCCCTTTCTTTCTTGACGCTCAGCACCTTCCACAAGCCAGTCTGCAGGTCGTTTTGTTTTTCCAGGAGATTGAGGGCATCTCTTGGAGTTTTCAGGACATCTTCTGTCTTGAAGTGGAGGATCCCAACCTTAGCTTTTGGCAAGTCCTTCTCGTTAATGAACGAGAGTTCCGCCTCTGGCCACGGCTTTAGTGTCCCCACTTTTTCTTCAAGCCATTTCAGGCTGTAGTCGTTTTTAATTACGACTTGCAGCCATCCCGGCTTGAAGGTGCAGCCCTCAATTCGAATTTTGAATTCGGGGGCTTTGGGCATAGGGGCGTTAAGAATCGCCCTCAATATGTCCTTGTAAAGGAGCCCCAATTGCGCGTCCGACATGGGCTCCTTGTTACGGATTCCCACCCGGATGTTAGTTAGGGCATCCTTAAAAGACATAGCGCTTGTCTCAGGCGGTGGTCCGACCTGAGTTGCGGACGGCTCATCAGGGATCATTGGAATTGACCCTGACTTTTCGTCCACACGCGTAGTCTTTTTGACATGATCTTTTGGCGACTCGTCCTCGGATTGGGATCGTTTTACCGGCCTCTTCCCCGAGGACATATCGGCCATTAGACCAGTCGAAGGAGTATGCGCACTTGCCAACCGCTCCGTGACCAGCTTGTAGGCCTCAATGGGGTCCATACCGCCAGCCTTGAGGCGCCGCAGGCGCTTACGCGCTGCTCCTGTCAACCGTCGTTTCCTGGGACTGAGGTCAGTTCCCGACGGCACTTCCGAGTCCATCTCAGTAGGCCTCGTGCCATCGTTTGCCGACTCCAGCTCAGGAGGGTTGAGTTCGGTGTCCAAGGTGACTAGGGAGTCTCCCTCAGAACCGAGCAAGAGAGCAGTCAGATCGGGAATTGACCCAGTCAGACTACTCGAGAGTTCCGGACGTTCGTCATCGTCCAGAGATGGAGTATTTTTTTTAAAAAGGTGTAGATCCATACAGTTCCCACGAGAAGCTAGGGAAATAAACAGTCCACCTGGGCAGAGCCCCGCTTGCCCAGGTAAGGCGAAATTACTACTCCAGGATTGCCATCTCCCTGGAGAGACACCGATAGGAACCAAGCTCCCCCTTGGCCACGCATCCCTCGGCTCGGTACGTATGACACCTTGGATTGGGTTTTGCTGATTATTCGCCACCACTGTAAGTGATTCCCCTACCCATGCCATAAGTAATGACACACGTAAGAGAGCCACCTACAGTGGCGCCCAGGATGCACCGTCCCCCCCACTGTTCTTCCCAGCGAATGCCTACATACAGCCGCATATAAAATGCAGATGCATACATGCATGAACTGGGACGAACAGCAAGAGAGCACACGTGGAGGTTATCTAGCACGCACCCCAACATTGAGTAAATACATACATTATTAAAATTATACAATATGAAAACAAACAAAACATGGCCATAAAGAAAACAACATTAACCAAACTGGACTACATAATACAAAATTTTAACCATTTATTACACAAATATATTAATTTTCATGAAATTACATTCAAAATAGATGAAACTGATTCACCCACAATTATTTTTCTTGCAGCTATCATTTTGTATAGACGGCAAATACAACAACCCTCCGATAGCACCATGACATGGGGAGGCGGCACGATTGCGGCCACTCACCTAGACGTCTTGGCGAGAGCTAACCGCTCTGGAAAGCAAGAAATTTCATCCGTCTACATATAGAAAATGCATGTGTTACATTGAAATAAATCAATAGGAAGAAAAAGTGCACAGTATGAGATGAGGCAGCATTTCAATGATTCGGATGCAAATGTCTGTCAAACAAACCTTTCATGCATTTTACCCAACTTGAATACTTGTTTTTGGGGTTAGAGTTTGAAATTCCCTAACTGTTATAGCTTCTGAACTTTATAAGACCAAATGAATGGGACTGGCTTTGAATATTACTTTTGGAATTAATTTTCAATAGGTACCTTCCGCGTAATAAATATTCGAATGAGGTTGCAATTCGTGCAGAGGCATCTGAGGACACGATTGCCAAGAATCAATGGTCTGATTTGGGCTTTAGTCCTTTTTTTTTTTTTTTCATATTATGACAACCCCCGCTCTTGGGCGGAGCGGGAGATAGTGTCAGACTCTTACTGACTAAAAAACCCATCCCGTTCATTCAAGCCTTCATACCGGGGCTCGAGCGCCCTTTCGGATAACCCTGGCCCCGGTGGGCTGGGCTTTAGTCCTGCAGAATATGTAAGAAATGTAATGTAAATTTTATTTAATGACTTTCAGAGAGCACTGTCAAATTGTTTATCAGCTGTCTAGTACCCATACCACCAGGGCCGTTTTATCCATTAGGCACTTTAGGCAACTGCCTAGGGGCCCCGCCAGGTTCAGGGGCCCCGCGCTTCAGGAAAAAAATAGACTACATTTTATAAACAGTAAAAATATCATTTGAAAATTCGATGAGCAATCCTAGCATTGGATTATGCGAAAAGCTGCCAACAGACGGAGTTAATAAAACACAATCTTTCATTAGCAACGTGTGAGTGCAGAGCATATTCATTGATAATTTTGTTTATATCAATTTACATAATATAAAATTGAATCAATCAACTACATGGAAAAACGAAACATAGTTCGATATATTACTATAAATAATAATAATAATAAATTTATTGCAAATAACGTTTACAAAAAAGGTACATTAAGCCAACAGTAATAAGGATATTCATACAGTTCAGTGCCTAAAAATATACTAAAACTAAAATATTATTAAAGGTGCAAATAATCGGGGTTCGGATGTGCCATGTTTGTTAGTGGACCACCCGAACTAGGTTAATTTTAACCTGTATTTCAGGCCATCACTTTACATTTCAGTTCCAAAGCGACAGTAAAATTTAAAATTAGAGTAAAACTATTACAAAAATAATATATTCTATTTATAACTACGAAAATAAGCTTATGGTACAATAATACCTAAAAACTATGAATATGAGTGTATACAAAAATAAACATTAACGAGGGGATTAGATATGCATTATGCCAAAATTTCTAGAAGTTGTTCTGTGTCTATGTAATTGAGTATCATTAAATATTCTGACAAAATCTTACTACATTTTTTATACCTTACACTATAGAAACTTAGTACTTTGTTAAGCCTATTATACAGAAAAGGTCCTAAAAACACGTAAAAATGCTTAGCAAAGGCATGTCTGGTTTGAGGCTTTATGCAAACCAAGTCCTTCATTCTCTTGTCGGATAGTAAAGGGCCAAAACAAAGTGTAGTATGCTGAAGTAGTACTATGTTTAAAATAAATAATTGTAAATATACAAATACAAAATACAAATACATTTATTAATTTTGTGAACACAGGGTACTTACAATGATCTTACATAAAATGTTTCGCCCTACCTATGATCCGCCCAAGGGCATACAAAATATTGATGCAAATGTCAATGTATACAATCAAAATTAAATTAACTGCAAAAATGTACAAAATCTAATAAATAAGAAAAAAAAATATAATAATAAAAACAGTGTCAGCGAATGAAATTTGTCAAAAATTTAAAATTATCAAAAAGATTATACAATGTCAGTGATATTACAATTGTCAAAATTAAATCAATTTAAATAAGTCATACAAAATGTCATAAAAAAATATACTATGTCAGCAAAAAAATTAAAATTATCAAAATTTACTTAATTATAATCGTAAAAAAATATCTTAATAATACAAAATTAAATTATACAAAATTATCATGTCAAATAATGAAGTAAAATTAAATTAAATTCGTGCACTGTTTTGTAAATTCACAATGAAAAATAGTAACGTCAATAGTTTAATCAAAATGTGAATGTGAATGTCATGTATTAAACGAGAATGTCAAGATATATCTGTAAATAAATGTCAAAGTAAATAAATGTCAAAGAATTAATATTAATAAAATAATAAAATTAGTGCAATAGTTACTTCAATATGTCCTTACATCCTCCATTAAATATTCATGAACACTATAGTAACATTTACATAGCAGGAAGCTTTTTAATTTCCTTTTGAATGCATCGATTGATGAAGTTTCTAGTATGGACTTTGGCAAGTGATTGTATATACGTGGCGCCATACTGAAAATGCTTTTAGAATATAAGGCCGTCTTGCTAGATTTGCCACAAATTTTGTCACTATGCCGTGTACTTCTGTACTTATCAAAAAGATTTTTGTTACTTCTTGCAAAACTAGCAATTTCATAAATGTAAACACACGGCAATGTTAATATATTATGCTTGACAAAATATGGCCTGCAGCTATCAGTCTGTTTGATATTAAACATACCTCTAATACACCTCTTTTGTGCTTTGAAAGCCATATCCCTATTTGTGGAATTACCCCAGAATATAATACCATACTTTATTAAGGATCCCACGTAGCCATGGTATGCTGCAAGTACAGCAGGCGTGTCTACCGTTTTTGCCAGCATATGTAGGGCGTATGATTGTTTATTTAATTTTTTATTTAAAGTGTCTACATGTGTCTTCCAATTCAAATTATAATCAATTGACATTCCTAAGAATTTTGAAGTTGCTGTCTCATTTATTTTGTTCTCTGCATAGTGTATATTAATGTCAGTAAATTGGGCTTTACGATTGCGAAATATCATTATTTTAGTTTTGTCTAAATTCATTTTTAAATTGTTATTAGTCAGCCATTTTATTATATCACTAAGAGTGTTATTTATGTCTTGTTCTAGGGATACTTTGTCCTTATTAGCAAAAACAACAGTACTGTCATCTGCAAAAAGTATAGTCGGATGTTTAGTTATTTTTGGGAGGTCATTTATATAAATGATGAATAACAGAGGGCCTAAAACACTTCCTTGTGGGACGCCTTGTTTGATTTCTCTGTATTTCGATGTGTAGTTAACTTCTTTCATTGTTTTGGTGCATACTCGAGAAACTAATGTGGACTGCTTTCTGTTGGTAAGGTAAGAAGCTATCAGCTCTAACGAAGTACTTCGAATTCCATAACTATATAATTTACTCAACAGAATTTTGTGATCTACATAATCAAAAGCTTTACTTAAATCCATATACAATGCACACACTGGAATTTTATTATCTAAGCTAGCCATAACTGTGGTTAGAAAATCATAGACTGCCATATCAATAGTTTTATTTTTCCTAAAACCAATCTGCTCTTTAGCAAATAAATTGAACTTTTCAAAATATTCATTTAACCTGACATAAATAACTTTTTCATATACCTTAGATAACACCGGAACTAGTGCTATGGGTCTATAACAGTTCATATTGTGACAATCATCTTTCTTGAAAAGAGGTTTAATGATTGTCAATTTAAGTTTATCAGGAAAGTAGCCATTTAGAATCGATAGGTTAATTATATGACTTAAAATATAGGATAATTTAGTTGGCGCTTGTTTTAAAATTTTAGTCGAGATACTATCATATCCAGTACTGTTTGTATTTTTTAAATTTAAAATTATTTTGTGTATTTCTTGGGGTGTAGTCGGATACATAAATAATGTTTTTGAGTGATTGGGTAAGGTCTCTGTCTTATTAGTACACTTGTTACTACTTGTATTCCCTTTTACTTGGTCTATAAAGAAATTATTAAAACAGTCTGCAATGGTCTGCGGATCATCCGTACAATGTTCACCGTCTATATTAATTTGATTGATTTGGCTTTTTGGCACATTACACATTGTTTTGCCAATAATGTTCCAAGTAGCCCTGCATTTGTTTTGAGCTGTATGTATAAAATAATTATTCTGAGATTTTTTAGTCAGTTTTATAACACGTTGCAATCTACTGGCAAAATTTTTAAAATTGGTTTTATTTATGCTATTTCGATTCTTACGATACTTCCATAATAATTGCTGTTTACGTATACAACATTTTTTTATTCCTTTGGTCATCCATCGTGGTCGTGTTTGTGAATATATTTTAAGTCGAATATACGGAAAACATAGATTATAAAATAAACTAAATAAGTCATAAAAAATGTCAAAAGCTTCTTGCGGGTCATTATTTTCAAATACGTCACTAAATGAAATCGAATTTATGCAATCATTAAATTTCTTAACATTATCCTTACTGTAGTCTCGTCTTTTTACGTACCAATGTTTTAGTGAGCAACTTTGTTTTACGGGACAAGTTAGTAATTGCGCCGTGTGATCCGATAAGGCGAACTCCATAGTTTTACATTTACATCCACGAATGTTATACATGAAATTGTCTATGCATGCTCCACTAATAGTCCTTGTTGGTTCAAATAATCCTAACTGTAGGTTGTAACAAGCTAGTGTTTCCATGAACATTGTAGTCATTTTATTTTTGTTTAATACATTTATGTTAAAGTCGCCACAAACTATTATTTTCTTTTTACTGTAGCAGTACTGCCCAAGTAGTCGGTTTAAACTGTCGAAAAATGTGTTTAATTCATCGGTTTTTGACCTTGGTGGTCGGTATATACAAAGTATTATGATATTATGGCTTAGAAGTTCGACACCTGAGCACTCCAGAACGCCTTCAACGCAATATTGTTTTAGTCCAGTAATTGGTTTAAATTTATGATTATTTCGTACTAAGATACATGAACCGCCTCGACGATTATGCCTTGAGAAGAAAGATCCCTGAATAAAGTTAGGAATATTGATTAAATCTGTATCACTATTTAACATATTATGCTCTGTGAGACATACAACATCCACAGGATTTTTTGCGTCTTGGAGTGACGCTAGAGATATCGATAATAAATCCATTTTCCTAGCTAATCCATTTATATTTTGATGGAGAATTTTTACGTTTTTATACACGAAAAAAGTCTGAATTCCTTGAGGAATTTCTAATTTCAGGATTTGTTTCAGTTTCAGGAATTATATGATTTGAAATGTCGGGGTCCATAATTTGATATTTCAAATTGTCAAAAATTTTTCTCATTCCATAATTATTCAATCTACCATTATTCTTTGAAAACATAGTCCAGTCATATAATAAATTTAAATTAGAGTCAAAAATTACAGCATAGTCATAGATTTGTATGTCATGATATAATAAGCTATTGAACATTTCAATTCTCCAGTTAAACATGCTAGAATATTCACTGCACCTATATGTAGGTAAACATATGATAATATTTGTGTGAGATAACATTAAAAGGTTTTCCCTAATGTTAGAAACTAGGTCTGAATAGTTTTTAGTTAAATTAAAATCTTCACTGCCTATAAGAATTACACAATAGTCTTGCATAGTATAATTAGTTAGTTTTGAGCCCAGATTGCTAACAAGCGTACTTAATCCACAGTTAGGAGTGATATAATGACATATCTGGTGGCTCGGAAAAGCGTTTTGTGCTATGGATAATACTTTGTTAGTCTTATTGCTACTTATTATACACAACTTGTTTATCTTGGTTTGCAGCTGAGACGGGTTGTTATCATTTTTTTGTTGGCCTCCGATGGTTTCTTTGTCGAATTTCAATGTCGTTTTTACTCTTTTAGACGTAGGTTTCCGTTTGTAGCCTTCTTGTACGGTATTTTGTGTTAGGTCCAATTGAGTTGTAGAAAGTCGTTTTTTGTGGGGAGTAGACAATCTCACATTTTTGATAGGAGTTCCAATTTCACTGGTTAATTTCCTTGTTACGTTCTTCACTAGTTGATATTTGTTATCTAATGCACTAATGGTCTGTTTCAATTCGCTATTTTCTATTGACAAATTGGTTATCTCGTCATGAGCTGCCAAAAGTTGTGACTTAAGTTCTTCGATTTCCCGCTGCAAGTTTTGTACTTTATCATTGTCCTCGTCATCCGATATGTTTGGCATGCTGTTGGTGGTGCCATCTAGTGTCGTGTTGATACAACTAACGTTATTAGCATCATCTTCTGTCGTCTCTGCCAATAATTTCGTACCGTGGGTTCGTCGCAGAGTGATATTCTCGAAGAAATTCATTTTGTAGTAATAAATAGAACAAAGCAAACCTTTAAAAAGACAATGTTATAAGTGGGGTTCGAACTCGGTGCTTAAAGGCGCACGAGTCAAAAGCGTAAGCCTCAGCCACTAGACCAAGTAATCATTAGATTTGAATGACGAAATAGGACACCATTAGCTGTTAGATGCTTGTTTCATTAGCCGTAGATGTGTCTAATTAGGTTCAAAGTCCAATTTATTTGTTTTGATTTGTGTTATCGGACGGTTTAAATTTAAAATGTCTTTGTGTTTGCAGTCACAGTTTTTATCACTTTTTGTTTATATTTGTTACAAAATATGCCGTCTATCACTGGTTTAGGTATTATGTTTACAAAGACTGCACTTTATAAATACGTTTTTAATTGTTTCGTAAAAGTTTAACACTATTCATGCACACAAATTGTTTTATTTTTAAATCACAGCTGATTGTTTATAGGTTCACCTGATAACAATGTCTTTGCTTCATCAATGTGTCCTTTCACAAATGCACTTAGTTTTATCACTCAACTATAACTTAAACTATTTTTAAATAAATTTTAAATACGGACTCGATGTTGATGTGACAACTAGCGCCATTCAATCGAATTGTCGCACTGTAAGCACTTTACACGCTATGTAAAGCTGATGCGTAGGAAAACTAAAAGGGCGAAAGGTTGCAACCTTGAGAATTGCTCTTTGAGCACGCTCTAACGGGAGTAAAATTGTTTTAGCCGCACCACCCCAAGAAGTTATGCAATATGTAAGAATGGATTGACACAAAGCCAAATAGACGTGTTTAATTAATTTGTAATCGGCTATGTTCCGTAAATTTTTAAAAACATATATTAATTTGCGCACTCTCGTACACAATAACTCGATATGTTTACGGAAATTTAGATTTGTGTCAATCGTGACACCTAGATATTTTAAATGGTCAGCTCTACTATACGCCCGTGTACAGCATTGCATATTTTTTAAATCAATATTTTTTTAATTTATAAAACGAAGATCTTCTGCTACATATATTGTAGAATAATATTTATTTTTACGGGATTGTAAAGGTACCATATTCTATGGCCACGCTACTTTCATAAGATTGGCCGTACTAGTTCGTTCGCATGACCCAGGACATTCCCCGATTTGTTCAATACGTATCACAGACAATATTTTCGTACTATTTAATCGGTGAATTTTTACTTCGACAAATTTCTTTGAGAGTTTTACGGCCGTAAAAAAAGAGAGTTTTACAGTTTGTTTTGAAAACTTAAGATTTTAGATCCTAGTATTGGATTTTTATTTGTAAAGACTGCTTCGGGCATCGAGAAAATCGATGAAACGATGAGAAAATTAAAATAGTGTTAACTAAAGTTTCATAAACTGAAGTTATAATTATTATATCTACGTAAGTTTTATTATTTTTTACATATTTTATTCATCTGATTACAGATGTAAGGTCGCCAAAAGATCATGCCAAAAAGACTATGCGTGTGGACGAAAAGTCAGGGTCAATTCCAATGATCCCTGATGAGCCGTCCGCAACTCAGGTCGGACCACCGCCTGAGACAAGCGCTATGTCTTTTAAGGATGCCCTAAATAACATCCGGGTGGGAATCCGTAACAAGGAGCCCATGTCGGACGCGCAATTGGGGCTCCTTTACAAGGACATATTGAGGGCGATTCTTAACGCCCCTATGCCCACAGCCCCCGAATTCAAAATTCGAATTGAGGGCTGCACTTTCAAGCCGGGATGGCTGCAAGTCGTAATTAAAAACGACTACAGCCTGAAATGGCTTGAAGAAAAAGTGGGGACACTAAAGCCGTGGCCAGAGGCGGAACTCTCATTAACGAGAAGGACTTGCCAAAAGCTAAGGTTGGGATCCTCCACTTCACGACAGAAGATGTCCTGAAAACTCCAAGAGATGCCCTCAATCTCCTGGAAAACAAAACGACCTGCAGACTGGCTTGTGGAAGGTGCTGAGCGTCAAGAAAGAAAGGGACGGAATCACGACCGCCCTCTCTATCGATGATGCCTCTGTAGAAGCCTTGCGCAAGCTAGACTGCAGGCCGCAACTAGGCTTTCGCAAAGTCTGGATTCGCATTCGCGGCGATAATACGCCGGCGAGGGCTGAGCAGGTGGCAGGAACTAGCCAATCTAGCGCAGAGATTCTGCCACCTGCTCAACACGCTCCTAAGGCGGGGCCGAGCGTCCAGGTCTCTGGTAAAACGGCAAAGCGGCAAAACGCCAAGCCGAAACCTGGAGGCCAGGGCGTCAGGAACCGCCCCCTCGGAGCACCACCGACGAAAAGGGCTACACGTCCCAATCGATCGGGAGTGGAGAGCCGACCGGCCAAACCTCAGGGCTGCTCTACAGCCCCGAAGCCAAGCGGGTCGAATAACGCCACTTAACCCACCCACCGACACAAACACACAACACTAACACAACACAAACACACCATAACACAGACACACACAAACACACAAGTGGTGCAGATCAACCTGCACCATGCCAGAGCAGCCACGGCTGTTCTGGAAAAACACTTCACACAGAAGAACCTTCACATTGCTCTTATTCAGGAACCGTGGCTGGCTAATACTAACACGGTGTCTGGACTGGGCTCTGCAGGTAAGGTCGTACACCATATCGGAGGAGTCAAACCAAGAGCGTGTATACTTTTCAATAATAATATTGATTTCTTATGCACACCAGGCCTGTGCAGCGATGACCTGATTGCAGCTTATGTTAATGTCAAGAGCGGAAATGGACGCCTCATCGTGTGCTCGGCATACCTGGACGGGACGAAAACCGACCCATCCGAGGAGCTTGCAAAGGTAGTCGAGTACGCCTATGCCAACAATGCCGAGCTTCTCATTGGGTGTGACGCCAACGCCCACCATACCAACTGGGGCAGCACTGACATCAACGACAGAGGTGAGTTGCTTCATGATTTTGTACTAACTAACCGCCTCCAAATAGTTAATGAGGGATGTAAACCGACCTTTGTAACTAGATCGAGGAAGGAAGTTCTTGATGTAACTCTCGCTACTATTCACACTGCCAGGCTGATAACCAATTGGCATGTCAGTGATGAACCATCAATGTCTGATCATCGACTAATTAAATTCGCACTGAATACATCCAACATTTGCGAAACCATCACTTTTAGGGATGCGAAAGCCACGGACTGGGACTTGTACAGAATAAAGCTCCAGGATAGACTCCAAGACTTCCCTAAAACCATACGCTCCCCTGAAACATTGGATTATGCTGTTGCTCAAATTACGGAAGCCATTACAGCCTCTTACGAAGAGAGCTGCCCTCTAAGAACTGTGAGGGATAGAAAAGTGACGTGGTGGAACAAAAAGCTCGATGTTTTAAGGGAAGAATCACGTAGGTTGTTTAATAAGGCTAAATCGACTGACGACTGGGATCGGTATCGGAAAGCTTTAACTACCTATAATAAAGAAATCCGAAAGGCGAAAAGACTGTCATGGAGGAAGTTCTGCGAGGAGATTACTAAAGTCCCTCAAGGAGCCAGAATCCACAAAGTCTTATCCAAATCGCCTACAAATCAACTGGGATTCTTAAAGAAACCAGACGGTGCCTTCACTGCATCAGCGGGAGAAACCCTGAAACTTCTGGCGTCTACACACTTCCCTGGCTCGGTGATGGCACCAGATAACATCGTACAAAATACTCCTCATATCCGCCTCACCAGGCCTTCAAATGAAGACTGGAGAAGAGCGGCGAGGTATTTTAGACCGAACAAGGTAGAATGGGCTATAGACTCATTCACGCCAATTAAATCTGCAGGGGATGACGATGTCTTCCCAGCTCTTCTGCAGCAAGGGAAGACTATACTCATCCCTATTTTAATCAAAATCTTCAGAGCAAGCTTTGCCTGGGGATATATACCAGAGAAATGGACTATGGTTAAAGTCTGTTTTATCCCAAAGGCCGGTAAGAAGGACTACTCTCAACCAAAGTCCTTCAGACCAATAAGCCTTACCTCCTTCCTACTCAAGAGTATGGAAAAGGTTATTGACGAATGCATCAGGGATGGACCATTAAGGGATAACCTTCTGCATCCGAAGCAACATGCTTACCAAAAAGGAAAATCTACAGAAACTGCTCTGTTAGAACTAACAGACAGGATCGAAAGGGCTTTGGAAGATAAACAGATAGCCCTATGTGCTTTCCTTGATATTGAAGGAGCTTTCGACAACGTCACCATAGACGCCCTTTCCAAGGGAATGAAGGCGAAAGGGATTGACGAAACAACTACTCGTTGGATCGAATTCATGCTCCTCAACAGAACTATCAGTGTTACCTTACACGGAACTACAAAAAGCTTCAAAACAACTAAAGGGTGCCCACAAGGAGGCGTTTTATCGCCACTTCTATGGCTACTCGTTGTTGACCAATTGCTGGTTGAAGCCTCTAAAAGAAACTTAGATGTACATAGCTATGCTGACGATGTGGTGGCTTGTGTTGTCGGCCCCTGTCACAGCACGGTATCATCTATACTACAAAGATCTCTGAACATTATTAACACATGGTGCACAGAAAACAATTTATCGGTTAACCCGAGTAAAACAACAATAGTCCCCTTTACTAGGAAGCGTAAGTTGGACAAACTTGTAACGCCCACTTCAAAGGGGATTCTCATACCATTCTCCAGCGAAGTCAAGTACCTGGGCGTAACTATCGACCAGAGACTGACCTGGAACACTCACATTAACAATGTGGTCCAAAAGGCTAAAATAGCTTTAGGAATATGCTGTCGCTTAGCAGGGAAGAAATGGGGCTTAAACCCTAAAATCGCCCTGTGGTTGTACACCGCCATAGTCAGGCCGATAATAACGTATGCCTGCGTAGTATGGTGGAGGAAAACAACTCAAGTGACAGTCATTAAAAAACTTAATGGTTTGCAGAGACTTGCATGCCTCATATCAACAGGGGCCATGTCCACAACCCCAGGAGCTGCTCTAAATGCCCTGCTTAACCTACCGCCACTTCATCTATTCATTGCGAAGGAGGCGAAGGCAAGCATGTACAGAACAAACAGCACTGGCAAAGCAAACTGGCGCTCTCAAGCACTGAGATCGCTACACGAATCAGTACTTGAACACGATCAACTAGCTATGACAACAGACGTCATGCTTCCACAGTGTAATTTCACAAGGAATTACACAGTGGAACTGCCGAGCAGAGAGGATTGGTCAAACAACCTCATCACTTGCAAGGCTGGAAGCCTGATCTGGTTTACAGACGGGTCCAAAATGGGTGAGAATGTAGGATGTGGAATATTTGGCATTAGCCCGAAATTCAGCAAAAGCTTGAATCTGGGTAAACATGCTACCATATTCCAAGCGGAGGTATACGCCATTATAGAATGTGTGGAGGCCAACCGTCAACGAAACTACATAAATCAATTAATTCTGATTTACTCAGATAGCCAGGCAGCTCTTAACGCCTTGAACTCGAATACTTTAAATTCGAAACTGGTAAAAGACTGCGTTAACAAACTGAATGACCTGGGGCAAAGGAATAAAGTTATTCTGAGATGGGTACCAGGTCATTCTGGAATCAACGGCAACGAAAAAGCCGATGAACTTGCACGGGCTGGGGCTCAAGGTCATCAGATAGGTCCAGAACCCTTCTGTGGTATCTCAAAGAACCAGGCCATGCAGACCCTTAAGGGCAACTTATTTGGCGATTCAAAAAAGCACTGGTTGGTACAACCAGGTCTGCTATACGCCAAATCTCTCATAGAAGGCTACTCACAAAAACGAACTGCCGAGCTTCTTGAGCTTAGCAGGACGAACATCTGTGCGATAGCCCGCGCCTTAACCGGCCACTGCAAACTAAACAGGCACCAATTTCACATGAAACTGAGTGACACTGATGTTTGCCGGTACTGCAATCAGGAGAGGGAGACGCCTAAGCACCTCTTGTGTGAATGCGGGCCCCTTGTCCACAAACGAAGTGTCCATCTGGGCCGACACATTATTCGCCCGGAGGAGATTAAAACTCTAAAAGCTAGGAGTATTCTAAATTTCTTGGAAGCCTCCGGGCTAAAAGAGTTACTCTAACAAGGTGGCGAGTCACAATAGATCTTTTAGGTCGCAGTGACTACATCCCCTACACTATGGGTGATGCATAGCCCCTTATCTTCTAAATAATAATAATAATAATAAGGGTTCGTAGTTGACTACGGAACCCTAAAAACAACGTAATTATGAATAAATTTATGTAAGATACAAAATATAATAAGAAGTCAGAAAAGGGTATGGGGGGCCCCAAGACGTGCATTGCCTAGGGGCCCCGACATGCATAAACCGGCCCTGCATACCACTAGCTCTACTTGGTTTGGGACTAGATGGCGTTGTGTAAAAGTTGTAGAATATATTATTGAATTACTAAATTTAGTAAACCAACTTAGGGGTTACGATTTTTAATGGATCTTCAAGCTATCGTTGCATAATATAAGTATTGGTCGAATTATAGGAAGTTTGTATTTTCATGGAAAACCAAACGCACAGGTGCAGCACAGTGTTGCTAAAGTTGGTAAGCCTTTTGTAGGCATTGTTTTTTTATAAATTTCTTATTAGGAGGGGTGATTAGGAGTTATTGTGGATAAATATATAGCAAGAACTTGTTCACTAGGGATATGGAAAGATGATTTAGCATTCGTTACTATTAAACTATCTATGAATGATAAGGTCATTAGAATATTTATTTAATACAGTATGTCCATGAATAATTTGATTACCAAAGGGTATTTTTAGAAAAGTGTACCTAACTTCCCACATCTAAAAATATGTTAATGAAATAAGTGATTGATGTGAAACCTATTCTTGTGTTAAGAGAAACCAGTCTCTACTGTATTTGCCTTGAATATTTTAGAAGTGGTGGTATTTACGGCATAGTTCATAGTTGGTAATTTTTAATGAATGAAATAAAATGGAGACGAAGCTACTTCATAGTTCGTGATCATGTATTTATTGTATCGTTTGGAGTTTCAATAAAAACTAATTACGAGCCGAAAGAGTAAATTAAATAATATGTACCCTTACGTTTTAGTCGGGGCAGTGATTATAAGTCATTGTTGGTCAGTCATTGAACGAATTTCAATTTAGATGTCATAAACATTTGTGACATTCACTTGAAACTTATCATGTACCTAGCCTGAGTGGCCGGGTATTGACCGAAAATTGTACAGAATATTTGATCGCCTGTTCAGGACAATTAAGGAGCCTGTTCAGGACAAACCAGGAACATATTGGCTTTAGCAGGCAATTGTTTATTTACTAATGTTTGTTTCTATTTACAGCAGGACATTTGAGGAACCTGTCTGTTTACTTTAGAGACAGGACATTTGAAGAGCCTGTTTGTGTTTTTTTTATTTAGAGACAGGACACTTTAGGGGCCTGTGTCTAACTAATGTTTATTTTTCATTGCAGACAGGACATTTGAGGAGCATGTTTGTTTTTTTTATTTAGACACAGGACATTTTAAGGGCCTGTGTGTTACTAATGTTTATTTTTCATTACAGACAGGACATTTGAGGGGCCTGTTTGTTTTTTATTGGAGACAGGATATTTGAGGGGCCTGTATGTTTTTCATTAGAGGCAGGACATTTGAGGAGCCTGTATGTTTTTCATCAGAGGCAGGACATTTTAGGGGCCTGTTTTTGAAAGATTGTATAATAAATAAGATAACGATTTGTAAGAATGAGCTGTCACTCATACATCTGCACTTTCAGGTGCCATTGTTTATATTTTATGAAGTTTAGTTTTGTTTTTTGTGTAACAATTGCATACAATTATCTAAGTTTTGTTTTGTACCAATGTACGATTGCTATTTTATTTGCTACATTCATTTTAATACCAATGTTTAGCTACGGGTAAAAATGTGTAAGGTAATATTAACGTTATTTCTTTCTCAGGTGCCATTGCACATATTTTTAAGAGACATGTTGATAGAAAAGTCGTAATTGACAGAATGACAATTCTTTAGTTTTGTTGCTACGTGTAACAATTTGTATACAATTTAATAAAGTATTGTTCCCAGATATAACAAGCGGTGCACGACTGATCTAAGGTCTTAATTGCTACATTCGTTTTAATATGATAATGTTTCTTTTCCAGGTGCCATTACAATATATTTCTTTTTAAAGTTTTGTATAGATAATAATTGATAAATTGGCAATTGTTCAGTTTTGTTTCTACATGACGTGTACAATCAATATAAGTTTAGTGTCGTTCCTAGGTACAGCGACGATTGTATGAATAATCTAAATTTTTATTCACTTCTGTAATAGATATCTATGTCTACCCGTAGATAATTTTTTAAATGTAACATTATATTCTTTCTTCGCCCGTTATTTTGTGTGTAAAACCTTGTAAAAACCTAATTTCTTATTTATTTATTTTGTTTCTCACATACGAGGTCGTATTAGTTATATAATGGATGGCCGACTGTTAGCGATTCTTATGATAATGTTTCATACACTGTGATTAGGTATTTTCTGTATTAGCAATATTAAATGTATTTTTTTGCACTGACAACTGGAACCGACTACGACTTGACAGTGCGGCTCTTTTGACAGTTACAAGAGATTATAAAAGGCCATGCTGCACTGTCATGTCTCTCTTTACGTCTTAGTTTTCGGAGCAAGCAACATCTCAGTAAGTGCTAGTATATAATTTATTTATTCCTACTGTTATTGTTATTGTATACTTGTATTATGTGTATGCTGTCAAGGCAAAAGTACATAGGGTGTGGTACCCGTTTTGGTCGTTTTATTTAAATAACCTGATAACAAACCCCGTAGGTACACTAAATAACTTTCTTAGTCAATCTTTCTCTAAAGATAACACATATAGATAACATAATTGATCGACTTTTAAAGTGGTGGCTCTGCTGCAGAGTATGACACCAATATTATTCTATGGGACCAACTTGGAAGCATAACCTTTCAATAAAAAAAAGAATTTTCAAAATCGGTCCACATTGACCGAGATATCGGTGAACATAAATAAAAAAAAACCCCGTAAATTCAGCCGAACATAGAACCTCCTCCTTTTTGAAGTCTGTTAATAATATCAGAGCTTTAAAAACATTAGGTGAAACTGTTCACAATTGGGACACATTACTTATTTACATCATACGACAAAATCATTCCGAGAATGGGAAAAATATAAAGGGCGTATTGATAAATCGAAAAGAATCACTTTTGAACAGTTCATTGAATTTATGCGCAATCGCGCTGAGTTGATAGAAACACTGGAAAAGTCACGTCATTCCACAACTAACGTAAAACACAACACAAAAATAAAATCCTTTCTAATGACAGACAACACCAGTAGTCCCTCATCACAAAACTGTCCTAGGTGTAAAGGTGATCACAACCTTAATTCATGCCCACAATTTCTATCATTAAATGTCAACGAGAGAATGTCCTTACTACCTAGCTATAAGGTATGTTATAACTGTTTGCGTCACGGTCACTATCCTAGTAATTGCAAGAAATCGGGGTGCAAAATATGTAAGCGCAAACACCATACGCTTATTCATAACGCAGAGTACAAATAAAAACCCGTTTCAAGCAAATCAGCTGTTACGACTGATAAGACTAACGTGAGTCATCCTCCACTACCGGCACAAACAATCACGTTGCACTCTCAGCCAATATCTCCGCACAGTCGCATACGACTAGCATAGGTAACATTTTGTTGTCGACTGCACTAATTAGATGTTACGATTCAAATAATAATAATATAATATAATAATAATAATAATATTCCACAACTATCACACAACGCCGTCTAGTCCCAAGCTAAGCAGAGCTTGTGTTATGGGTACTAGACAACTAATAAACATACTTATATATTTCTAAATACATACATATTATAGATAAATTACACCCAGACACAGAACAAATGATTATGCTCATCACACAAACATTTGTCCTGGGTGGGAATTGAACCCACGACCTCCGGCATAGCAGTCAGGGTCACTAACCACTAAACCAACAGGCCAGTCAAATAATAATATATAAGGAATAATAAATAATAAGGAACACATCGCTCGAGCGCTTCTCAACTCAGGTAGTTCGGCTTGTCTAATGACGGAGACTTTATACAATAAGTTGAAGTTGCCCTACGTAAACACAGAAAGATCGATACAAGGTTTAAACAATTCTCTGTCTCATGTTAATAAAATGTGTCGTGGCACGAATCATACTCAAATAATTTAACTTGTTTTGTCTTACCCACAATTACTGTTATTGTTCCCGCTAGACAGGTACATGTAAATATACCTTCAAAAATTAATTTAGCTGATCCATATTTCCACACACCGGCTTCTATTGATATGATTATAGGGGCTAATGTATTCTGGAGTTTATTAGGATCTGTAGCCTGATTCACGTAAAATCAAACAAGCCAAATATCGTTGAAGTTTTATAGTCGTTCGATCAAAGTCCTATCCAAAAGCGGTATTCACGATCTATCGACTTATTTCCAGTTACATTAATAAGTATTCTACCAGGATAATGTAATACAGACTTTTTTTAAATGGACGAATTTCAAACGACTTTAAAATCGATGTCGTTCAAACTCGATTGATGGATGTGAATACGGAAATGGTCTAAACGACTAAATCGCTACGATATCGTTACGGTTTTCATTACGTGAATCGGGCTACTGATAAGATTTTGTTAGGTGATGGGAAACCAACACTTCACCAAACTAGACTAGGTTGGCTAGTTTGTGGCCCAATTAACGGCGGCTATAATTATAATATTAATTCTTCTTAACTTCCTTCAATTAAGTAATTTTGTAAACGATTATTACGAAAGTTCTTCCAATTCGAATGATTTAGATGACATCCGAAACCAATTGACGAGTTTCTGGCAGCTCGAAGAAGTCAGCCATGATGCATCGACTTATTCAGCTGAGGAGAACATGTATGAAGAACACTTCATAAAAAACATGACGCGCTTATCAGATGGCCGTTTTAGTGTTAAGATTCCGTTGAAGGAATCTCCGGAGAGTTTAGTTGATTCATATCATCGTGCAAAACGATGTTTTCTGTCAATAGAGCGCAGAAACCTCGGCCAACCTCCACTTGACAAAATGTACAAAGACTTTATGACTGAGTACATTTATTTAGGCCATATGTCAGATTATCATATTAATGAAGATTTGCAGTCAATTATATTCCTCATCACAGAATCCCGCGTCAAAGCAGTAGCACAACAAAATTAAGGGTTGTATTTAATGCTAGTGCACCCTCTACTTCTGGACTTTCTTTAAATGCAATCCAGATGGTTGGGCCTACTGTTCAGGAAGATTTGACTGCAATCATTCTTAGATTTCGGACTCATAAGTACTATCACTTGCAAAAGTCCATAAGAATTCTTAAAACTTATTCGTTTGACGTTTAGTTTGACTTACGACCTTTTATTTTCAAGTTTCGCCAACAAATGATTGAAATCCACAATTTCATCAACTTATCATAAGTCAAGATGGCCCAGTGGTATAGGCACACAGATTGAAGCGCAAATCAGTGTGCCGCAAGTTCAAATCCCACGCAATTATTGACTTTTTGTAAGTTCTTACCCGATTGGAAGTTATGTATTTGCATTACATATTTTAAATTATTCTTTAACTTGTTCACACATTTCTTAGAGTTAGAAAGGTAGATCACAAAAAAACTAAATAAAGAATTAGATTTCTGCGAGGTAGACATGAGTTTTAACTTAACCGAAATGAACTGTCGTTTGGTTGTAGTTGTTGGTTAGTGACGTGAGGTTGACAGTATTGTAATATTCGCAAAATGCAGGCTAATATTAGTATTGAAGTGAGGGCGACTATCATTGGGCTGCATAAAAGTGGTCTTAATAAAACACAAATATCTGAAGAAACCGGACTGAATGTGAGTATAATAGCTATTAATGAATTGTAACTTTATTACAAATTAATCTTCTAATTAAAACGTATGCCATTTATGAATCCATTCATCGTATCTTTATGAGGTTTAAAAGAGAAATACGTAAATCGTTGGGTTTATTGGATTGGTTATTGGATTAATAAATGCAGTTTTATTTTAAAATTATATTCAATAATTATGATTATTAACATTTTATATAATGAAAATGAAGTGAAGTAGGTATAGCTGCCTAATATATATTTTTTTTTTATTTTAGAAAAATACTGTAAATCTTTGGCTAAAAAGATATGAGGAAGAAGGTAGCCTTGCTAGTCGAAAGAGAAGTGGGAGACCGAAGCTTATTAGCGAGGCGCAGCGACGACATATGGTGGACGTATACGAAACGAATGGTTTCGCACCAACGAGACATTTTGCGGAATTATATGACACCTCGATGGATACTGTTCGCCGTGCACTTCACGCTGAAGGCGTGCATCACAGAAAACCAGCTAAAAAGCCGTACTTGACAGAGAGGCACAAACAAGAACGATTACGTTTCGCACTAAATATTTAATGTTAACTAAACTAAATGGCCTACCATTTTATTTTAACATATCTGTGATTATTCGTTAACAAACACTGTATTATATTGTGTTTACTTTCGTTTAAAACAGCTATATCTTTTAACTTGTGCCATCGCCTCATCTTAAGAATGCAGTGAACTCGCTATCAATTTTGTTGACAATAATCATGAGTCTATTTCGTTTTTTATTCTTCTACCCGCACTGTTTTAACATAATACTATAGTTCAATTTATTTTTCTCATCTAATTGACGATTATCTTGTGAGAACTAAAGTTCTTTTAACAGAAATTGAGGTTTGGTTTCAATCTTCTTTTCGTCAAGAAAATGAACAATTAAGCTATGACCTCAATACATTCATTGTGACGTTACACAAAAATAAAATGTTTACAAATTCCAAATCATATATCACTTTTCAATAAATAACTGGATATAAACAATTACCTATATTTTATTTTATTAAAATTTGAATATCCGTTCATTGTTACGTTATTCATATTATGAATGATCTAAGTGGGTATACTTCCAACAAACAATCTTAGGCGTAACATAGATAACGGTTACAAGATAACTTTTTGTCTAGGTAACAATTCGACGTCACAATTCTCATAAATGTTTAATTTGTAAATATAAAGAATAAACATTTTTATTAAACACGTCTTTTTATTTCCACCTTATAACATCGAAAAGATGTAACAACTAAATAATTGCAAATTACGAATGTGATTCTTCTTGTGGTTAATAGATCACATTCGTAATTTGCAACTATTTAGTGCAAAAAATGCAATAGTATTTTTCATAGAAATATAAAAAAACAACTATATCAATATAGATTAGGAATTTTCAAAGTAAGAAATAACTGCAACGGACCGACCATGATTTGAACTCGGGTTACGTGATTTGCGAATCCAACACTTAGTTCACACGGCTACCAGCACATGACGTATTGGCACGAATTTTATCAATGCTATGGTAAGAACAGCTCACTGCGACGACAGTTCCTTAGTGTGTGTTATCTGTGGAATGTGGATACTCATACATGCGCACACATACGCACGGAAGTCTCGCGCTCGCTCGGTTCGTAGCAATGTAATCTTTAGCGTTCCTATGGACTTTTGCGGCCTTACTGTACGTCCTCTCTACTGACGTAGAGAAAATGTACAGGCAAGTGTCTGTAGAACCTTCAGATAGGCTCCTGCAGCAAATCATCGTCAGTCGTGTGTGCGTGCGCTTGGCGTACGGCTGTTTCGTAGATCCACCTAAGTCAATTAGTATTTTGCGAAAGTGTTAAAAGTGGTGCGCTTATATATCAATAATGGTGAAATGCAAGAAGTGTAATAAGGTTGTATCTGCAGTGAAAGATGAGACCAGTAAATGCAAAGGTTCTTGTGAAGCAATCTTCCACAAAAAGTGCGTCACAAGAACTACCTTCAAAAATGAAAAATGTGAGGATTGTGTTTCCCTGCCCGGATCACATCCAAGTTCGCCTAGTGTTGAAGAACCAGATATAGCATTGACTCTGGCAGCTATGAACAGGAAAATGGATGTGGTGTATAAGATGGAAAAAAAGCTGAGTGAGCTGGCCGAGCTGGTTGATTTTGTATCAGAAAAGTATGATAATCTAATGGCGTATCAAAAATCAATTGAAACAAAAATGAAATCCCTACAAGATATGAATGCATACTTAGAAAGGTGCAATAAATCACTAGAAGAACGTGTGAACGAGCTAGAAGAAAAGGACAAGGAGAAAAAGGTGGAGATAGCCGGTTTGGAGAAGAAGGAAAAAGAGGATATGGAAAAAGTAATAGTTCAGATCGCTGATAAGTTTCAGATGGAAGTTAGTCAGATTGAGTCTGCAGAGAGGGTAGGCCGTGAAAAACCAGACGCCGACAAACCGCTACCAGTAGTTGTAACGCTGAGAACAAAAGAGGCTTGGGACAAGTGGATGGGATGTCGCAAAAAACGCTTAACTAATGGTGATATTTATGGCACAAATAATATGAATCGTATTGATATCAATGAGAATCTCACCAGATATAAAAGGAACCTTTTATGGGTTACTAAAAACAGGCTTAAAAAAACCTATAAGTACATATGGGTGCAAGATGGAAAAATACTCATAAGAAAAAGTGACGACCAAAAGAAAATAATGTCTATCAGGAGTGAACGTGATATTGAGCGATTCATAGAAAGCGACGTAGATACGGCAGCTACCTAGATGTTGGTACCTACATGCCTCACGCACACACAGTGCGAAGTAAACACTGCGAGCTCAATCATTTGCAAATAAAAATGGATCGTTTCGACGCAATTACTACGTTAGAATGTCAATTTAACAGATTTAAAACAGTGAAGACCTGGACTCAAAGTATAACTAGCCACAATAAATATTTACACATAGCACATTTAAATATACGATCGTTAAGAAAAAACTTTAACGAATTGCAAATCTTCGTAAATAGTTGTGCTGAAGAGATAGGATTATTATTGTTGACAGAAGTCAACATTAAGGAGAACGAGCTGGCATAATATAACATAGAAGGGTATAATCTGTACGTGAATACGAGGGAAAATACCAGAGGAGGAGGTGTGCTTATTTATGTGAAAGAGTGTCTTATGTTCAAAGCGAGCAAAACCCTAACGAGTTCATTGGAAGGACTTCATGGTAAACTAACTGTTGACCACTTAACTATAAATATAATTGCGGTCTACAGACCACCAAAAACGAGTAAATTATTATTCGTTGATGAAATCGAGCAGATAATCAAGAGGATCCCAGCGACCGAGCAAATTCTCATGCTTGGTGACGTCAACATAAATCTGTTAGGAGTGGGTGAAAGTCAACAAGTGTCAAAGTATAAGGACTGCATGTGTGGACTAGGCCTACAGTGCGTAATACCCGACACGGAGGTGACGCGAGAAGCTATCGTCGCGGGTGTGAGAGAAGTGTCGTGTATCGATAATATTTGGGTGCGCGCGAGACAGATGAGAGACTACCATTCGTTTGTTATTGAGTGCTTCATGTCGGATCATCATGTGGTTGGCGTCTCGGTACCGTTAGGTGTGACGCAACACTGCACTGATAGTGAGAACTTGGACACTAGGTATGTGATTAATAATAAGCTAGTAGTTAAGCAGATCGCTGATTACGATTGGTCTCAACTGTTGTTAATTGATTGTCCGACAACTGTGTATTGTACTATAAAGAATGTTTTTGATAATATTTATAAAAATAGTAAGATATTAGTGCCAAAGATTAAAAAACGTGTGACACAACCGTGGATGGACCGAGCCTTAAATGAAATGTTGATGCGTAGGGATAGACTATACAGAGATTGGAAAGAAGCGCCTAACAATAACACGAAAAGATTAGACTACACACGATTTAGAAATAGGGTGAACAAATTAATATTTAAAGCAAGAAATAGGTTCAGGCAGGAAGAAATTAAGAAATGTAACGGAGACCCAAAAAAAATCTGGGAGAAAATTAATAGTTGGACAGGTAGGAAAAAAGCAAATATAGATGATATTATTAAAAGATATTTTGGAGATACAGATTCCATGTATAACATATGTAGCCATTTTGCAGATACCTTCACTAACGAAATTATTGCTATTAAGCATAATTGTAATGTTAAATTATTAGACAGATCTAAGTATGTTAGGGTAAGTGATGTAACGTTTCGCTTTAGGCCGGTGACCGGTGATGCAGTGTGTAAAGTTATCGATCAGCTGAGCAGTAATAAGGCGCCAGGCAGTGACGGCATTCGAGCTAGAGACTTAAAAACAATTAAAAATAAGATCTCGCCAGTCTTGTCGCACTTTATTAACCTGTGTTTATCAAAGGGGGAATATCCTAGTCAACTTAAAAAAGCACCAATAAGGCCTATTTATAAGCAGGGAGCTCACTCAGTCTACGCTAACTACAGGCCGATTGCTATCTTATCAGTTATTAACAAAATAGTTGAGAGGATAGTAGTCGGTCAGGTTAGCGAATTCTTGGAGAAAAATAGTATTTTAGCGGATGTACAGCATGGCTTCAGACAGGGTCGAAGTACCATGACAGCACTATCACAGTTCTCCGAAGACCTGAATAGTAGTCTCGACAGCGGCCACTAGGTCCTGGCAGTGAGTGTTCATCGACTATAAAAAGGCCTTCGATACCCTGGATCATGAGGTGCTTTTGCAGGCTATGGATGAGTGTGGGATCAGGGGTCCCACAAATAGGTGGTTCCGTAGTTACCTAAGTGGCAGAACCTTACAGACCTGCGTTTCCGGTGTTGCTGGTAAGGAAGCGGCGGTGCAGCTAGGTGTTCCGACTGGTTCAGTCTATGGTCCCGTTGGCTATGACATACATGTAAATAGCGTAAGTAATGTGGTGGAAAAATGTCGGGTGTACATGTATGCAGACGACATGTGCCTTATGTATTCCTCCAAGAATATACAGGAGGCCAGGGCTGTGCTGCAGACAGACTTCGATAATATCACTCGGTGGGCGCATAACAATGGTATAATTCTTAACATAAATAAGACGAAAGTAATGCATATTCGCTCACCGCACAACTTGGTGGCAAAAAATGTCAAGAGTGAGGATATAGGTATCGTGGGTCACACATATGAGTGCATGCACGTTAAGAATGTCAATTGCGATTGTCAAAAGTTGGTTTTTGTGAGTAAATTTAAGTACCTGGGTCTGTGGGTGGACTCCAACATGAATTGGAAAACACAGGTTGATACAGTGTGTACAAAGTTTAGGGCAGTGTTAAGCAAGTTTTATATACTAAAGGCACCGTTGAGCAGGAAAACGCTGCGAGTAATTTATTTTGCTCTCGCCGAATCACTGCTATCCTATGGATTAAACACATATGGCCGTACATTTAAAACCTATCTTAACAGTATAAAATCACTGCAAATTTGTTTTATGAAATATCTTGTCAACCCACACACAAAAATTGCTTGTAAAGAAAACTATGAAAAACTATTTGTTACATGTAAAGTGCTTCCAGTACATGAAAAGGTCGAGTACTTGTTGGTCCTAGAACAGTACTATAATGAACAATTTAAAATACGGGTGCAAAATATATATATAACACTAGAAGCGTTAGAGAACGTAAACTCGTGCGACCACCAGTAAAAAATTACTATGGTAAAAGAACCAACAAGTATTTGATGCCTACAATTTTCAATGAATATGACTGGTTAAGAAACGATAACAGAATGTGTAAACGAACATTAAAAAATAAATTAAAGACGGTTCTCCTTAAGACAGTAGCCGCAAGATGTGAAAATACCCACTAACTTATGGGATTAAATATAATGACCACCATAAAATGCTTTGGTACCCTTAGTTCTTTTGTCAAAAATATATTACTTGACACCAAAATATGAAATCCTAAAGTTACAATAGACTGTACTTTAAATTGTATTCGAACACCAAATATAGTAAATGATAACCAAATCTTAGCGAGCAAATTAATGCGCTCTTTTTAGCCCCGTAGAGCAGGATAATACTTTGTCTAATCAACAATCTATCTTAGTGGAATTTTAGGGCACCCCGGGTCGGATAGATTTAGGTTCGAAGAAGGTGGCGGGATCGTAGTGAGCGAGCGAAGCGAGCGAACACAGACCCCGTCACCTTCTTCGAGGTTATTTTTTTTTAAACCACCCAGAAGTAGGAGCCCCGCGTAGCGGGGCTCCGTCGAGCTGTCTTGGCAGGTAGTTAACCTAACCTCAAAATTTTAACTACTGAAATCTCCGTAACCATGGGGTTCTGCCGATGCTTTATTTGGATTCATTTTGCTTAAATAGGATAGCGAGATGTTAAAACTTTGGTTATAATTTTACATTAAAATGTAGGTTTAATTTTGGTGATCATTTACTATTTTTGTCTTTTATATGTTACTATATCTGGTGGTAAGTTAAACATAAGCCCTAACTTATTTATGTATTTTTGAAATATAGATTTAATTTAATTGCATTGCATTTGAACCAATTGTTACAAACAAGCGCTAATCCCGCCGACAAACTGTTACGCAGTTTGGTGGGTTTATAATATGTAAAACTTTGTTGGTCCAAATAAATGATTTATTATTATTATTAAATAATTTGGCGTGATGATGACACTAGCACGCTTAAAACGTATCTATTAAATACCGTAACGTACGGTACGGCTATTGCATCTTTTCTCGCGACTAGATGCATAAAACAAATACGGCTGCCAGGATCAAAGGGTCACTGATGTCATTCTTCATGATTTTTATGTAGACGACCTGCTGACCGGCGAAGACGTGTATGAGGAAGCTCTCATGTTGCGTCACAAGGTGACTGATGCTCTTGCCTCTGCTTGCATGCCGTTATGGAAGTGGAAATCGAACGAGCCCACTTTAATTTCAGATCCATCTGACGAGTCTTGCTTCGAGTTCCACAAGGAAGGTGATGTCTGTAGTAAAACACTGGGTCTTAGTTGGCGAACAGACACAGATGACCTCAGTTTCCCTATACAAGTTCCTGACTGCATTACCGACGCGTCGGAGCAAGCATATGGCGCTTGTTTGTATGTTCGTAGTATGAATGAGCAGGGTGATTTCGACGTGCGATTATTAACAGCCAAAAGTCGCGTCGCACCTTCTTTTTTTTTTATAGTGGGAAAAAATCATCCAATGACATCCCCCGCTCTTGGGCGGAGCGGGAGATAGTGTCAGACTCTTACTGACTAAAAGACCCACCCCGTTCCTTCTAGCCTTCATACCGGGGCTCGAGCGCCCTTTCGGATAACCCTGGCCCCAGTAGGCTTCGACCCGACTGGGTCCCTGCTGTTGCTGACAACTCCTTGAGGCGCGCGGGAACAGTGCGCGCCGTCGACGACTTGGGCTTGGTCCGGACAGTTACTGGACGACCGGACAGCGAGCTACCCATTGCTCACTGTCCACAAGCCTGCGCCTACGGTGGCCGGAAATCGGGATCGGAATCCCGGCGGCGGCGGCGAGGACGCCGTTGCCTGATGCGTCGTGTCGCCCCTATCAAACCACTAACTATACCGCAACTGGAGCTTTGTGCTGCTGTGCTTGGTGTACACTTATATCAAAAAGTTGCTAGGTAATTCTCTTAACATTAAACCGTCTGGTATTGTTTTTTGGAATGACTCCATGATAGTGTTGGGTTGGTTGAAAATGTTGCCAATAAAATTAAATACTTTTGTTCGTAACCGTGTTGCCGAAGTGTTAGGAACATCCGGTATATGTACCTGGAGACATGTCGACCCACGACAATCCAGCTGATTTAATAAATCGTGGAGTGGATCCTACCGCTATGCAATCATTGGACTTGTGGTGGTTTGGTCCATGCTTCTTAAAACACGATAGTACGAGTACTACATGGCCACCCACTGCTATAAATACAGAAACCTTACCAGACATTAAATCTACTATTTTAGTTAATTTAGCCCAAGATCACTACAATACTGAAGATTTATTTAAGGGAATAATCGAGTTTAATCGATTTTCTAATTTTAATCGATTACAGCTTTCCGTTTGTATGGCCGTGAACTTAGCAGTTCATTTTCCAGCAGAGCATAAAAAATGAGAATTCTACTCGCATGCAGCATAGTTCTGAGGAAAAGTTCTGGTGATTTTCTTGAAAAAAATATCAAATGAAAATATGATCTGCTAACTTCCGGTAGCAGATCATTTTTTCCAAAAGCAAAATTTTAAAAGTGCTTTAGGTGCACAAAGGCGAGCTCTATAGTTCCTAATTACTTTTAGTAACAGTTCTGTCAATTAGAGGTCGCAAAAAAATAAAAACGTATTAACGTAATATCAGAAAAAAAAACAAATAAATATCATGAAACGGCCGATAATTACGCAATATAACAGTTTTCACATATAAATCTGACTATGATAAGTGGATTGGGCACGCCACAATTATGGCGATAAGTCCCCTCTTTGAGGCGTGGCTGGAAAGACCTCACGGCGTCCTTACCTTCCGCATGACACAGGTCCTCACCGGAAATGGCAAGTTCGGGAGGTTCCTGTTCCGAATTAAAGCGGAAGTGACGCCCGGGTGTCGCCAATGTGCGGAACGCCCGGAGGACACGGTAGAGCACACAATCGCGGTGTGCTCTGCTTGGGCGGAGCATTGCCGTGCCCTCGTGGGGGTGATCGGCGGCGGAGACCTCTCGCGCCGGGCCTTGGTCGAGGCCATGGTCCGGAGCGAGCGGAGGAGTGGCAGGCGGTCGCCGACTTCTGCGAAGCAGTAATGCTCGCTAAGGAGGAGGCCGACCGCATCAGGCAACGGCACTCTCGCCGCCGCCGGGATTCCGATCCCGATTTCCGGCCACCGTAGGCGCGGGCTTGCGGACAGTGAGCAATGGGTAGCTCGCTGTCCGGCCGTCCGGTAACTGTCCGGACCAAGCCCAAGTCGTCGACGGCGCGCGCTGTTCCCGCGCGCCTCAAGGAGTTGTCAGCAACAGCAGAGGCCCAGCCGGGTCGAAGCCTACTCGAGCCCCGGTATGAAGGCTTGAAGGAATGGGATGGGATTTTTAGTCAGTAAGAGTCTGACACTATCTCCCGCTCCGCCCAAGAGCGGGGGTTGTCATAAGATGATTTTTCCCATCGAAAAAAAAAAAAAACCATAATAAGTGGATGAGATGTTATATAAACAAAGAAATGCAAAACACAACACATTCGACTTCAAATATATGCACAGCATGGTTGAAGAAGGCGATAAGTGAAAATTACGAATATTTTCAGTGTTCAAGTATAAAAAAATCATTAGAAACTTCTGCATGATCCCAAGACTGAGAGCTCCTTGGCTTCTTGTACAAGTATATTGGTTCTATATAAAATCGTGAAAATCAAACCCAGAACTCCGACATAAGTATCAGCAGAGCATGGTTGAAGATGGCGATAAGCGAAAATTACGAATATTTTCAGTGTTCTAGTAAAAAAATGATTAAAATCTTCTGGAGGTACTCAAGACCTAGAACTCTACAGTTTCTTACACAAATATATCTATTTTATATGAAATTCTAAAAATCAAATCCAGAACTCCGACACAAGTATCAGCAGAGCATGGATGAAGATGGCGATAAGCGAAAATAACGAAAATTTTCAGTGTTCTAGTAAAAAAATCATAAGAAACTTCCAGAAGATCCTAAGACCGGGAACTCCTCGGTTTCCTGTACAGATATATTAGTTCCAAAAAAATGGTTGGAAACAAATCTAGACCTCCGACACAACTATCAGCAGAGCATGGTTGACGATGGCGATAAGTGAAAATAACGTATATTTTCAGTGTTCTAGTAAAAAAATCATTAAAATCTTCTGGAGGCACTCAAAACCTTGAACTCTTCAGTTTCTTATACAAATATATCTATTTTATATGGTATTTTGAAAATCAAACCCAGAACTCCGACACAACTCTCAGCAGAGCATGGTTGAAGATGGCGATAAGTCAAAATTACGAATATTTTCAGTGTTGAAGTATAAAAAAAATCATAAGAAACTTCTGGAAGATACCTAGAACCGGGAACTTCTTAGTTTCCTGTACAAATGTGTGATGTATGAATTAACACTTTTACCGTAACATTTTATAACTAACTGCAACATAGCTCGACTCGCACAAAGGATCGCTAAGTAAGACATTTTGTAATTATAAATACTTGTGTTTACCAATAAAGACGTTCTTTTTACTTCTACTAAACACCTGACTTTCATTATACCATCTCCGCCCATTGCATGGCGACCTTGCTATCAAGAAAACAATTACTTAAGAAGAACCCTACCATCAAGAAGGCAATTACACAAGAAGAACCCTTCCATCAAGAAGAAAGAAGACAATTGTAATGGGGAAAACCTACTCCAAAGAAGAAGTCGTCATTGCCCAGAATGCCAATGGAGCAGCTTCTGCATCTACTACCCAGTCCCTGCCAAGTGGTGCAAGCATTGAACGGATTTTGTTAATAACAACAATCGTCTTGATTACTGCTGCGGCCATCTACTACATTCTGAAAAAGTGTCGTGGCCACGCTGTGAACACATTACGGTGAGAACTCAACGCTGTGAGCCTCAGCAATGTAACTAGATCTGACCCCAATATAATTGCCTAAACAAGAGAGACAAGAAAAACCGCCTAAATATCACCAAGAAGCACCAGAAGAAATAAAATCGAGGGATTAGGATAGCAGCGGTGTACAGGGATTTACCCGGCCCAAGGAATCCAGGGTATAGCCCGGCCCAGTAGCAGCGGTGTCCAGGGATTTTCCCAGCCCAAGGAGTCCAGGGTATAGCCCGGCCCAGTACCAGCGGTGTCAAGGGATTCCAGCCCGAGGTCGTGAGAAGACACAACGTGCCCCTACGAGTATGAAAAACGTGACCTGCCCCCGACGCAACGTGACAGCATTCGACACCACAACGGACGCACGCCCAACTTCTGGATGGCTTACGCAATCGCAGGTCACACTATAGCTAAGTAAAACTAGTTATTTTAGATATATTTCCGTTACAAAACCATAACTATATAATATTATGCTAACTGAACTACATGCAATTAATAATGAATTATTGGAAATTAAAAAATACTTAACAAAAATTGGTCCTGTGCGTAGAAGAAAAGAGATAGGCACCAAAAAATTACAAGAAGCTCGAACAGTGTACAATAACTTGAATAAGGTGTTGCCAAAAGTCCAATTACTAATTGAGAATTCAGAGGTTAGCACCGAAAATACTTGTCGTATTAATATAATTGTAGGTAATATTCATAGCCTATATAATCAAATTATAACATTAGTACAGTGTGTTGAGTTAGAGAAAGTAAAAATGGCTAGTGAGGATTTCAATTTGAAAACGGCAATATCCCTCTTGCCCGTTATGACAGGTTCCGAAATCGTTACGAACCAACTGATAGATTCCATACAACTTTACGATAGCATGCTTAACGACACATCCAAACAGAAGTTAATTGACTTTGTACTGAAAACCAGACTGTCTCCTGGCGCTAAACTACGTCTTCAAATAAGGTACAGTACCTACCATTTCTTCTTTTGTTAATGACATGAAAAAATATTTGCTGCCAAAACAGTCCGATGTCAGCCTTCAAGTGCAGTTGCAACGCACGAGACAAGGTAACAGGAGTATAGATGCGTTTGGGTCCGAGTTAGAGGAACTTTTCGTTAATCTAACATTGGCTCAAGCAGACGGTGATGACCAAAAATCAGAAATATTGCGTCCTCTCAATGAGAAGACAGCGATAAAACGGTTTGCAGACGGCTTATCTGATCAAAGGTTAAGTATGATTATAGCTTCGAGGAAATTCTCGTCTCTATCAGAGGCTATAAGAGCTGCGCTAGATGAGCAACCTATGTCTACCGATCATCCGGTCATGAAGGTAACTCATAGAACTTATTACAACAATTCACGTAAATATACACCTGTCAAATATCAGTCAAACAATCTTAAGTTCCAGAATAATTTTAATAAAAATAACAACAATTTTATGATGATATATATATTTTCAAGAACGTTTATTCAAAAGACAGATGTAAATTCCTTACTAGCCAGGATGGTCATGATCAGTTTTAATTTTTTTTTGAAGTGTTGCACCCATCTGATATAATGCATTTTTTTGTGATAATACTAGATATAGTAATCTATATTATATATTTTTTCTGTGATTGTACCTCTTCGTAAACTATGAATAAAAAAATTTAAAAAAATATTTTTATTTTTTTTAAATAGTAATTAAGGTAAATAAAATCTATAAAAAATATATAATGTAGAACAATTTATTCTCTAACAAACCATTTTAGTTGTATTAGTGTAGCTATAATAGATTTTGAAAAAAATAAGTTTGTTAAATTTTCATTTTAATCAATTATCTCCGTAACGAAGTGAGATAGAAGGCTGAATTCACGTCAACAGTAATAATACATGTCACTGATATAATACCATAATTTATTTTGGCAAAACCTCTTGGGGGCCGCTGGCCCTAGCTTATCCTGCTACACCCTTTAACGTCTATAGGATATATTTTCTTAAAATTAGAATTAGGTGGTTTAATATTTACAGTTAAGTTTTATGTTTTTAAACAGTTAGAATGCGCTGCTAACGGAGTATTAGTTAGTAATTTTTTGAAAAAATATAAAGCAATTATTAATTATGAAAATAATTCCTTAACTCTAACAAACGACGGGCAGTCCACTATTATTAATGTTGATTACGCAAGAAAATTTCATCATATCATACCGCCGCGTTGCGAAGTGTTGAGGCATATACCCACTGATAGACGCGGTGATTGTGTAGTTTTAGCAAATGAAATTTATAAAGGATTATTCGTAGCCGGATTAATTGTAAAACCACAAAATGGACTAATCCCAATACGTATATTAAGCACCATTGATAATGACATAAACATCAATTTTTCATCCTTAAAGATACAAAATTTACATTGTTTTGAATCGTGTAATTTTAGTCAAGAAAACATATTAGCTAATCGCGTTAAAAACTTATTCAATCTTCTTAGTTTAAGCTATTTGAATAGAGAGGAAAGACTTAGCATTGAATCGATTTGTGCAAAGTATGCCGACGTGTTTCACTTGCCTGGTGACAAGTTGTCAGTAACAAATTTACTGGAGCACTCCATTACATTGAAAGACAACGTTACGCCAGTGTATACGAAGCCTTACAGAATACCCCAAGCATTAAAACAAGAAGTACAAAGACAAATCCAGGAAATGTTAGACAATGACATTATTGAGGAGGCCACGTCAGAGTGGTCAAGTCCAGTACTACTGGTACCAAAAAAAACTGATAAATCAGGCGAAAAGAAATGGAGGTTAGTTATTGACTACCGACAGTTAAATAAAAGAATTCAGGATGATAAGTTTCCCCTCCCAAATATTAACTTATCAGGAAGCATCTATTTTTCAAAATTAGATCTTTCACAGAGTTATTATCAATTAAATTTAGAGCCTAATTCCCGGAAATATACGGCATTTAATGTAGATAAAATGTATCAAATTACACTTGCCAAAAATTCACGTAAATTTACCGCATTCACTACTGATAAAATGTACCAAATGAAAAGATGTCCTATGGGACTTAAAACAAGCCCAAGCGTCTTTTCAAGGTTAATGACTATTGCTATGTCTGGTCTAAATAATTTTTTTTTTTTATATACAAGGTGTCGTTTTGAAGCTGCAAAATATTTCAGGAGGTAATTATGTTAGTGATTCTCGACCCGAATCAATAATAAAATAAGTAGGTAATTTTTTTTTTTTTTATAACCGCGCTTTTTTTCACACACACAAACACGGAACAATAAAGGGCGTTTTCACACACACTAACTCGCAACGATAGTTTCATAAATAATGTATCATCCAATCATCATCCCGCACGCCACACCCTAGCCACGCCCCCGCGGCCATCGATCAATCGATTTAGTTTAGTGTAATTAAAAAATTAAATAACAAGTATTACTGATTATTGACCAGATTTCGTTTTTTTACATGATTATTTATGAGTTTTATTACAACCTCCTGAAATATTGTGCAGTTTTAAAACTGCACCTTGTATTTGGATGATTGTATTGTGATTGGAAATTCGCTCTCATCCCATAATCAGCATCTTATAGGTACTAGAAAGATTACGAAAGGTCAATCTTAAACTAAATCCGTTAAAATGCGAATTTTTACGTAAAGAGATCATGTATCTAGGGCATAAAATTACCTTAGAAGGAATATTACCAGACCCTGCAAAAATACAGTCGATACAATCATACCCTAGACCTAACAGCGCTGATGAAATTAAGAGATTTGTGGCTTTCGCAAATTATTATAGGAGATTTATAATTGTACGGTGGTTACCTTACACCTTGTTTGTTAATGTTAAAATGTTATGAGTACCGCGCCGCGACCCAAGTTAGGGAATTTGATTAAGTGAAACGATGTTTACTGTTACACGGATTTATTGGTACTAAAGTAATTTACAAATGGAGCGCGATGCACCGCATCATAAGTGCAAGCGTCAGCATTATTACTAAACAATACAAAATGTACGGGTTTGCTCGTACATACTCCCTACAGGAGAAATTAACAAGATACAAAATAAATGTTATCAGATCAAAGGTCAAAATATTTGAAAACAATGTTTCAAGAAAACACAAAAAATATGTTTTAGGAAAAAAACACAAAAATATGTTAATATGTTATACTAAAATAATGTTGATACAATCTAATTCGAAAAAGACATAATTAATAATAAAGTTAAGTATTGTCTCTGGTCGCACTTAACGAACTCAAATGGTGACGTAGCTTTATTCACTCGCGCACTATTGAGATTAGAAACACTGCTATGATTGTTGTCATTTAACTCACTAACACTGTGGTAAAACACTCGGTCACCGAGAATCACGCACGAGTTGTCATTGTTGCTGTGAGGAGGCGCAGGCGCACCCTGCGCTTGCGCTGGTGTCGGTGCTGGTGTCGGCGCGGCCGGCACGCTCCAGGCGCGCCAGCGACGCCACACGTACCCCAGTCCCGCTATTCCCACGATGCCGACGATGATGTATATCAGCGTGTAGTGATGAATATCATGAATAGAAATGCCTTCAGCTATAGCGGCATTATCTTTCAAGATCATAATTTGCTGCCCAAGTTCTGCTAAATCCATTTGATTCTGGTCAGATTCTGAATCATTCGTGGGTATCAAATGCGGGATCGTAATGTTGATAATATGATTTATCGGTGCTATCAGTGGAGTATAAACATCAGGTTTAGCGTTCATTCTGCTAGACTGTTGTCTGTGTGCAATTAAAGTAAATGTTTGCGTTTTAATAATACACCCATTGTCTATAGCAACAAGACCGGCACCGGTCAGCTGATGACTGGCAACTTGATCCTCGCACATTATACGTAAAGAGCATTGATCGCAACAAAAATAGATGTAGTTGTTAAATGTGTTACTTTCAAACCAGCTGTTTTTGCAGGGAGAGATCCTTGTCTCACACTCAAACTCTTCGGTCTGGCAGAAATCTTTATCCCCATTTAGATGATAAATAGGTCTCTGAATATGACATAGATAAGCATCTGATCTCAGACATGATGTCAATGTTTTCTCTGTCATGGTTAAGTAGGTATCCTTCTTCAAATTTAAGGCCACATAATCTGATATTGGTTGAATGCTAACCATGTCAGTTCCTTTGACTTGAGGTATGGAAAATATTTTGAATATCTCAAAAGTGTCTCTATTGATAAGAAGAAGTCTGATTTCAAAGATGAGGTACTCTTCCAGCATCCTGGCCTTTACTTTGAGAAGCTTATATATTTTCCTTAAATCCAATTGTACATTGTCTATAGGCAATGTCACGTCCTTAGGGAGCTGACTAGCGATGGTGCTCAGCTGATCTTACAATTTAACGGGAGTCAAAATGTGTGGATTAAATTGACCGTGATAGATGTCAGTGATAGTGTCCAGCAAGGTGCTTTGTAAAGACTTCAAGTTATGTAGCATGTTGCTCCCTATAATAGCTCCGACAGTCAGCTCGTTTACAATAGACATGTTTTGTGTTTCAGATTGAACTTGGTTTAGCGCCTTTTCGATGGAAAATATATGTTGGGAAACCATTTTATGTTGTCTGTTCATGGTTTGCTCTGTTCGTTTGAGAATATTATATTCAACCTCTATAATCGATGTTTAGTTTTTCCAGTAAGAGGCAATATGACGTTGGTTGTCGCGTAGTAACGTTATGTCCTTGCGATATTGTTCGGCGAATCTTGCGTCTAATACCCCGAAGAGGCTATTCGCAAGATATCCGACACCGTCAATAAGACCGCGCCGCTGTCTAGCGCGCTGCTCGTTCGCGTGCTGACCGAGCAACATCTGGTTGTAGTACTCAAGTTCACCGAAGCCTTGAACTAGTTCTAATAATATGATATCACAGTTCATAATATTACGTATTGTTTTGCATGATTGTTCTAGGGACTTCGTGTATTTGTTGAGAGCTGTTATGCCTTCGCAATATGATTGCATGTCGTAGTAGATAATGAGCTTTCACTCGTCGCGAATAATTTGCATGTTAGTTAATTTATCGAAATAGAGGCTCTGATTAGGTCTAAATTTTGTTGATTGGAAATCGCAGTGTCCTCCTGTTACCATTGTCATAAAAAATAATAAAGACGTAAATAATGTAGTTACGCTAACTCTCTTCAATTTCCTTTGAGGTTTTGTTTCTTCGTTGTTTGTTTTCAATTCTTCCTGGACATTTTCAGACGAGTCTGATAGATTTTGGTTAACAGGTAACGTTGATATTTTGGTAATTGGTCTTTTAAGAATTTCGTTCTTCGTTTTTAAGCTGACAACGTGAACAAATCCATCTGCTCCCGGATGTAGATCGACGACCCCACCCATAGACCATTTTCCAGGAGGTAAGTTGTCATCGTGCAAAAGGACTACGTCGTTTAGGTTTATGTTTTCACGAGACTGTCGCCATTTGCTTCTTGTTGTTAGTTGTGTTAGGTACTCAGAGCGCCATCTTTTCCAGATATCAGCGAAAATTCTCTGAGTTAACTGCCACCTAGTCCTCAAGTCCCTTTCAGTTTCAACTAGGGTAAGTGCTGAACCGCGTCAAAAAGTGAGATGGAGTTAAATAGTCTAAGTCCTCCGGATCTTCCGTGAGAGGACATAACGGTCTAGAATTGAGGTATGCTTCGATTTGCGTGAGGACAGTTGACAATTCTTCGAAAGTCAACTTTTGCTCTCCGACAACTCTTCTAAAGTGATGTTTAAAACTTTTGACTGCGGATTCCCAAAGACCTCCTGCGGAAGGCCAGATAGGTGCATTAAAATGCCACTTGATTTCCATATCGGTCAGTTCAGCCAAAAGTTCGTTGTTAAATATTTGCAGCAGTTCCTGGTATTCTTGTTGGATTTTTTTGTTGGCTCCGACAAAGTTTCGTCCATTGTCACTGTAAATGTGACTCGGAGTACCTCTACGTGCTGCCATTCTCCTTAAAGCTGCGATGAACGCCGAGGTACTTAGATCGGAAACAAGCTCTAGATGGACTGCTTTTGTTGACATGCAGACGAAAACAGCCACATATCCTTTAGCGGTTTTTATTCCACGGCCCTTGTTGGCTTTAAGGTCCCAGTAAAATCTATTCCGGTGTGTTCGAACGGACGAGAGGGATTGCTCCTCGCTGCAGGTAAGTCACCCATGATTTGGTTATGCTTGTTAGGACTTAGCTTTCTACATTTAACGCATAAGCGTATTTGCTTTTTCGTTGCTTCATTTCCGCCTACAATCCAGTATCTTTGTCGGATAAATCCCGATGTCAAGCGAGGTCCACCATGGAAAGTAAGCTTGTGTGCATGTTCTATAAGAAGCTCTGTTAAACGTCCTCGTTGTGGGATAATTAAAGGATGTTGCATGTCAGCATGAATATGAGCATGTCTTAACCTGCCCCCAACACGAAGAAGTCCAAATTTATCCAAAAATGGATTTAGATTTAGTATTCTGCTTTTGTTGTTAAGCTTTCCTTTCTCTCTTAAGCTTTTAATTTCTTCTGCAAACTCTTGCTGCTGTACTTGCTTTATGATCTTCGTTTTGGCTTTTCTTATCTCTTCTAGCATAAGATAGGATGTCTGCGCCTTGTTTTTCTTACTTGTTAAAAATCTATACACCCATGCTAAAATGTGTACGACTTTGGTAAAACAACTGTGACTTTTCAATAAGGTCATGATTATACTGCCTTCTTCTGTTTGTTTCATGACAGTGTTAACTTGCTTCTTGGGTTTGATTTCCAATGTTGTTGTGTAATTTATTTCTTCACTACTTTCATCAGCTTTGAATGTTTGTAGCCAAGATGGCCCTTGCCACCATAAAGGATGTTCCATCAATTGCGACATCGATAAGCCTCTACTTGCGCAGTCTGCAGGATTTTCAGCAGATTTGACATACCGCCAGCAGGCAGATGGCATGATTTCTGTTATAAATCGTGTCCTGTTGGCAACAAAGGTTTGCCAACGGCCTGGATCTCCATGCAGCCACCCCAGTACTGCTGTGGAGTCAATCCAGCCATAAATATCAATCTTGTAGTCAGTTATAGAAGCCTTAATTTTGGCCATGAGTTTAGCTAATAAATGAGCGCCGCAGAGCTCCAATCGTGGCAACGATATGTTTTTGTTAGCCGGGATTATTCTTGATTTTCCAGCCACCAATATGATGTTTGTTTGTTCGTTATAAACTTTACAGTAAATAACGCAGGCGTACGCCTTTGTTGACGAGTCGCAGAAACCATGTAACTCGACTCTTAACTCGGGTTTTGTGCCCAACCATCTTGGTATTTGTACCTGACTTATTTGATCGATATGCGCCTTAAGCTTTTTCCATTCTTCCAAAATATCTTTAGGACTTCACAAATTCAGTGGGATGAGCAGATATGCTCATCCCACTGAATTTGTGAAGTCCAAATTCGTTGAAATAAAATTTTGAGTTTTGTTGTTGTAGGTGTGAGCCACCCTAAGGGGTCAAAGAACTTGGAGATATCGGACAAAACGGATCGCTTTGTAGCTTTGTTGACTGTTAAATCGATTTTTGGCTCAAATGTAAAATTATCCTTGACAGGATTCCAGCGCAGTCCTAATGTTTTAGTAGACTCCGGCTGTCGAAAGCTTTTGCTTTGTTGTTGGCATGGGACTTTATCGTGCAGTAAATGCAGATCATTAGAAGCCCATATGTAGATTAAATCCCCCGCGTTTCAGGAGTTCAATTAAATCTTGTTGAAGTTGGCGTGCCGCTGATACGCTGTGAGTACCATGGAGAAGGTCATCCATGTAGAATGACTCCTCGAGGACTTAAGATGCTTCTTGATATACGGAGCGTTCGTCGTTCGCCAACTGTTTTAGCGTCATCATTGCGAGGAAAGGAGCCGCTTTAGTCCCGTATGTGACCGTGGTCAGTTGATATTCTTGTAGTTTATGTCTGGGACCATCTCTCTATACGATTTTTTGCAGACTCTGATCTTCATTATGGACCAAAATTTGGCGGAACATCTTTTCGATGTCTGCGGTGAAGGCAAATTGATACTGCCTCCACTTAAGTATCAATGACTGAAGGTCCTGTTGCAGATTTGGGCCCTTGTGCATCAGATCATTTAAACTTTGGCCACTTGATGTTTTTGCTGAGGCGTTAAAACCACTCGGAGTGACGTAGTTGTAGAATCGTCACGTAGTACACAATGATGGGGCAGGAAACATTCGAGTTTCGTGTTACAAATAGCTGGTTTCATATGTCCTAACGCTAGGTACTCGTGTATGAATGTTTTATATTCTTTTGCGATGGTTTCATTTTTAATTAGTTTACGTTCCAAATGACCAAATTGTGCTATGGCCTTTGATTTTTTCAAATTCAAATTCAAATTTGTTTTCAGAGGGAGCCTTACTACATATCTTCCATCTAGCAATCGGTTTGTTGTTGAGCTGTAAAATTGCATACACTCTTGATCATCTGATGAAAGCGAAGTAGACTCAGCAATTTCTTCCGTTTCCCAAAATTTTTGCAATTGGTCAACATCTAACTGTACGACATTGCATTGCAGTGTATTTACGTTGCCGCACAGGATCCACCCAAGCCGAGTCCGTTGAGTAATGGGCGTTGTTTGTTCAAGTCTGCAGATTCCCTCCATAATAATGTGTGAATATATGTCCGCGCCAAATAAAATATCTATCGGACGACTGACGTAAAATTCAGGATCTGCAAGTTCTATGTTTTCTAAGAAAGACCATGTGGGCTTCGCAAAGGTATAAGTTGGTAGATTTTTTGTTAAGCTCTTCATGATGAAAACGTCAGTATTAAAAGAATAAGACTCTCTTCTTGATGAGCAACTTATGTTGATAACTCCCTTACAGGCATTGTCCCTGGCTCCTATACAGGTTATTACTCCCTTGCATCGTTGACGGGGAAGTCCTAATTGTTGCGCCGCATTTTCGGTGATGAGTGAAGTTTGGGAACCCTGATCAATCAAAGCTCGCATGTTAAGAATAGATCCATCATATTTTTGGACGGCTGTGGACAATAATGTTTCCGGTACATCACGTTGTTGGGCCACGTGAGTCCTAAGTTGCTGATTTTGCTCAAGCAAAGTACGGGAATTTCTAGCTTTAGGTATTGCTTGGCTAGGCGATTGTGCAAACGCTTCGTGAAGTATCCTAGTATGACTTCCGTCACACTCATGGCACCGTTTTGTTGAAATGCATTCCTTGCCTTTATGACTAAAAAGACAATTTTCGCATAGCTTGTTGTCAACGACAAATTGTTTTTTGTCGATTGGGGACAATCCGATATATTGTTCACAATGGAATAATCCATGACCATTTTTGCATAATGGGCAAGTTCGTTTATTAGGGAATTTTCCGTTTGATTTCGAAACGTTTTTGTTGCTCGAATAAGATTGTTTCGAATTACGACTGATATTTTTGTTATTTAAATTATTATCCTTAGATGATTTTGCATTGCAGCTTGGTGATTTCTGATCTTGTTTACGCCGCGATGACTCCATGCTTATAAACTTGGCTTCCAGGAAGTTTAAAAACTCTGATAAAATGGGCAGTTCACGAGGTTGCTTAAGAGACGCGATGTATTCGGAATGCGTGTTAGTATCTAATTTGTTGGACATCAAATAACAAATTACGGGGTCCCATGTGCTTACGTCTGCTCCCATGTTCTTTATAGCGTTAACACATTCGATGGTTGTATCGTGGATGCGTTATACATAGTAGACTGAAGGTTGTTGCATGACCGGAAGGTTGGTTAGAGTATTCATGTGTGAGATGAATATAAGCAGTTTGTTATTGTACCTATGATTAAGGATTTCCCAACATGTTAAATAGTTTTCAGAGCTAATCTGAAGATGATATATTAAACCTTCAGCTTCCCCTTTCAGTTTAGCTTTAAGGAACTGCATTTTTTGAGCTTGAGACAGCGACGGATTGTTGTGGATGGCCTCCGTGAATAAGTCTTCAAAGGATACCCAGTGTTGATAATGGCCATTAAACGTAGGCACTTCCATCTTTGGTGTAGACTGTTCTCGGTGTGATACAGACCCCAATTTGCTGTTCAGAGACTTCTTCATATTGTTGTACGTCATTTCATACGAGGTAAACTTGTCTTCATATGAATCATCTTGCCCGTCCAGTTCTCCTTCTAACTCCCAGTGAAGCATGTCAATGGCCGACCACCTCGTTTCCAAGGTTTTCAACGTATCTTGAAACTCCCATTTCTCAGTTATGGCATCGACGTTGATGTTGGTCACCGTTCGATAGAAAGCCTTAAAGTTGATAGTCTGCTTCTTTAGTAATTCATCCAACTTGCTGTTGGTGCCCTGAGACTTGAATTTTGGCGTTTCAAGAAAGGTCGTAGCCTCGATCTCCTCAGAATTCCTGTTCCCGTCCACGCCGGCCCTGGATGTGCCGGCTAACGGTGTTGCGGGTCTTAAAATAGACGGAGGTCCTGCACTTTTAATAGCTTCACGCGTCGAAAGATAGAAAGCATGAGTTTGTTGATAGTGATTCAATGCAAAATACTCAATCGATTTGTTGCTAAAGGGGTTCAACTGATCGTGATTAGATTGAAACTCCTGCCAGTAGGAGTCTAAAGTTTCCAATCTTCGTTTGATGTAGTCAGGAGTTTTGCGTTCCTGACCATCCTTCTTAAAGTTTGATAAAAGTTGATTCATGGCCACCATGATTTGGTTCTGGTTGGCCAGAAGATCCTCCATTGTTTGGCTCATATTGTTAGGTTAAGCAAAAAAAGGAAAGATCTTACTTTGATTCTGCTGTACGTTGATTGCGCTCAAGACTGCTGTTAACTCCCTGAACTGCAACTCCACAGCTGTTGCTGATATGGAACCACTCACACGAACTGACACTGAGTCCACTGATTGCTCGCGTTAATGATCCCGCTATCCGGCTCGAAGGACCATAAAGATGTACGGTGGTTACCTTACACCTTGTTTGTTAATGTTAAAATGTTATGAGTACCGCGCCGCGACCCAAGTTAGGGAATTTGATTAAGTGAAACGATGTTTACTGTTACACGGATTTATTGGTACTAAAGTAATTTACAAATGGAGCGCGATGCACCGCATCATAAGTGCAAGCGTCAGCATTATTACTAAACAATATAAAATGTACGGGTTTGCTAGTACAATAGTATATATCCTCTAAATCAGCTATGCCAGAAAAAAGCATCATTTAAATGGTCAGAAGAGTGTGAAATACCGTTCAAAATATTAAAACAAGCATTAATTAGCCCTCCTGTATTAGTTTATACCCGAACTTTTCAGAACAAAATACTTTTATATTACAGACAGTGTTCACGCGCGAACGTCCGTGTGGCCCCGGCAGCGGAGTACTGTTGGCGGCCGATCGTCTGGACGCGGCAGCGGAGTCGGCGGGGTGAGGGGGCGCGGGACGGGTGTCAGCGCGAGCGCGTCACCCGCCCGCCAGTGTCTGTCAGATCTCGCTAGCGAACGGGCATACATCTGCGTTCCAAAATCCAAACGATTGTAATTGTACCTATTTAATACAACATTTTTTTTATAATTTACAGTCCACTTTTATTGGAGAGTACCATCCCAACATTGGTCCTTCCACCGGTCAAGAAAATCGTCGTAGGACCGACAAAAAACTACAAGAATCGGGCCGAGGCGTGGACTTCGCCCCAAGCCACGTGTGCCGCTCTATTGTACCGTGGCGTCGCTGTCGAGGGAAGACTTGAAAAAACGAGGCACCATCACCAGTGAAATCCACGTACGCCGATCTATTGCATCGTGGCCGCGCTGTTTCCGAGAAGAAAGAAGATACTTGGATAAGGACGGACGTGTTGTGTGACCATTCCAATTTTTTCTTCCTTATTCCACACTTCTGTGCGTTTATTGCATTAGTTCAAATCCAATTCAACTAAGTACCTATGTTCCCTCTATTTGAGTTGGCTCGAGCTAATCACTTCGCATGTACTTTTTCTCGTCGCTTTGCTGGGTTGGCGATCGCATTGACGCCATCTTGTTGCAGACCTTTTTATCTTACACATTTCAGCCTAGCTTATTTCTAGGAATATCGCATGCTGGACAGATCTGAGGGTGTGTGCGTGTGTGCCTATTTATTGCAGACTTGCATAATTATTGCGTAATTAAGAGGCCGGCGAATGTCACTCGCTACTGCAAGTTGACGCGTATTCAAAATTCGTTCGCGGAATATAGCTATCTCTGTTTGACAAAAACAAGTGACGGATTGATGCAGCTTTGTGTGTGTATGTGAGCGTCTTACAATTTATTGTTAGTAAAATGAGGTATATTCATTATTTGCTTTATTTTTGCTTCGGGAATTGTTTGTGAATGTACGAACTAGTAATGCGTTTTTTGGAAATTTTATTACCGCGCCAATATCTCAACATATTATGATAACAATAGCAGATATGTCATACAAAGGTGGTCTTTTTTTACGGTAGGAAAATCATCTAATGACATCCCCCGCTCTTGGGTGGAGCGGGAGATAGTGTCACACTTTTACTGACTAAAAACCCACTCCTGTTCCTTCGTTGCCTTTCGTACCGGGGCTGAGCTACCTTTCGGAGCTAACCCTGGCCCCAGTAGGCTTCGACCCGGTTGGACCCCTTCTGTTGCTGACAACTCCTTGAGGCGCACGGGAACAGTTCGCGCAGTCGATGACTTGGGCTCGATCCGGACAGTTACCGGACGGTCAGACAGCGAGCTACCGATTGCTCGCCGTCCGCAAGCCCGCGCCTACGGTGGCCGGAAATCGGCAGCGGCTGTGAGCGCCGTTGCCTGATACGGTCGGCCTCTTCCTTTGCTAGCATTACTGCTTTGCAGAAGGAGGCGACTGCCTGCCACTGATCCTCCTCGCTCCGAACCATGGCCTGTACCAAAGTTTGGCACGAGAGATCGCCGCCGCCGATCACCTCCACGAGGGCAAGGCGATACTCCGCCTAAGCGGCACACCTCCACTGCGTGCTCCACCGTGTCCTCCGGGCGTTCTGCACAGTGGCGAAACTCGGGCGTCACTTCCGTACGAATCCGGTACAGCCCGAACCTACCGAACTTACGTGTCCGGTGAGAACCTGCGTCATGCGGAAGGTGAGGACGCCCGCGCCGTGAGGTCTTTCCAGCCATGCCTCCAAGAGGGGACTGACTGCCATAATTGTGGCGTGCCCAAGGTGGTCTTCTTGTGGTCAAATCAGAAAATGTTATGGAGGCGAGAGCTTTTTTTTTTCATAGGTGGGAAATTATTCAATGACTTCTGCCGCTCTTTTAGTGTCAGACTTTTAGGGAAATGAAAACTGTTCTTTCGTTTCAAGGCCCCGATGTTCTCTTTCGCTCAACCCTTCGCCTCAGTAGACTTCGAACCTGCTGGGCCCTTACGGTTTTGCTGACATGTCCTCGAGACGCGAGTGGAACACTATGCAACATCGACGTCTCGAGCTCGGTACGGACGCTTACCGGACGGCCGGATGGAGAGATACAAATTGCTCGCCGTCCGCAATCCTGCGCCTACGGTGACTGGAAAAAGGAATCAGGATCCCGGTGGCTGGGGCGTGAGGAATGATGTTCCCTCATGTGTACGACTGTCTCCTTTGCTAGCATAACTGCTTCGTAGAAGGAGCCGACCACCTGCCATTCCTACACATTCCAGACCATGGCTTGTACCAGGGTCACTCCCACGAGGACACGGCGCGGCGGCAGTGCTCCTCCTGAGTGGAGCATACCATCGCCGTATGCTCCACCCTGTCCTTTGGGCGGTCTACACAATGATGACAGCCAGGCGTTTCTTCCGAACTTATCACGAGGTGAGGTGTCGTCATGCGGAAGGTGAGGATGTTTCCACGTCTATTCACTAACACCTCAAAGATTGGATTTACCGCCGGTACTCTGACCGCCTTCTTCAGTGGTTTTTTACCCCGGCGTTGCAACTCCATGCGCAAATTGTGCATGCGTGCAAGGACTGTTGCCTCTAGATCCCATGGTGGCAGACTAGCAAGGAGGATCGTCGCTTCGCTGGAGAACGAGCGGTATCCCCGCACCATTTGGATGGCCATGATCCTCTGGGATGCGTTCAGCTTTGCCCCCGGTCGCTTTCACAGTAATGGGACCAACACCGGCGCTCCGTAATGGGTCATGGACCAAACAATGCTGCGTGGAGCCTCCGGCAAAGGGCTAAGAACCTGTATGTTGGGTAGGAGCTGCTTCAGGGCAGCCCCAGTCCGGTCCAGTTTGGGAGCCAGACGTCGGAAGTGTTCTTCGAAATTCCAACGGATGTCGAGGACAAGTCCCAAAAACATTCCGACCCATATCTTGGTACCGATCCCTGGGGAACACCGCACGACATCTCTCGGCGTTTCCATTCTCCACGGTGAGCGAAGCAGATAATGAACCTGTCCTTCAGGTTGGCCTCGATCACACGAATGAGGTAGACCGGCACCTGGTGATACCGGGGTCCAACTAGAGCGCTCCCTGCAAAAGCCAAACTGGCCATCCGCAAGATCCGGCTCCACCCGTACCAGGTGCGTACGAGGAATAAAGAACAGCGACGCGCACCCTCAGAGCGGAGATACGGCTGGCCAAACTGGAGGCCCGCGACGTGTAGCTGGGGACTCTGAACAGAGACCCGTGGAGACGACCCTACGAACCGTACCTGGGCTCCTCCGCTGACACAGAGTACCGGCCCCTGTTTATGAAGGGTGTGATGAACGCTCTATTCCCGTCAAAAGGGGAGCATTCTCATCCGCCCATGGCTCCGCCACTAGTTTTAGTGTAGTTTATATTTTTATGTCACCGTTTTTTGTAGCTATATTTGCATACTGTGTGCTATGCGACCTCCTCAACGGGGTTAGCGTGGTCTATTAAACAGACGACACGCTGATCCTAACGAAGGGAGAGTCGTACCAGGCGGCGGTCGAACTAGCGGAACGCAGGGTTGCAACACCCTCCAACCAGCCTTGGCCCCACCGACATCATGTCATATGAGACGGCTGCGGACACAGCCCACCCATATAAATATGAGCGCGCTATCACCGCAGCCGCTTCTTGACTCCTTTACAAATTTCCTCTTCTTGTCCCCATTTTGCCTTTCTCCCCATCCTGGGGCGGCATACTAACGGTCCACCCTCACGTGGGTAAGACAAACACACAGTACGGGTTCGCTGCCTGCTTACTCCTTAGTCTGTGCCATTCGTGTTCGAACTCTTTTGAGGCCATGAGATTGCAGTAGTAAGCCGGTCTCACATCCAAGCAAGTGATCCCGTCCATCATCTACATATATATCTTTCGTCGCTGTTCGTCACAGCGACGAAAGATATATATGTATAAGGGGGGCATCGCCACAGAACGTGATCAAAATTTTCGTCCTCATCACCGCAATAGCACACGCTAACCTCACATAACCGCATATCATACAGTTTCTTCCAGAAATATCCATGTCCAGTCAGGATCTGCGAGACTTTGTAGTCCGGCTCGACCCAAGTTGCCTTGAGCCTAACCGCCACGTCAGGGAGGAATCGATGAAGTTCCATCGCCTTCTCTTCACGCAGAGTTGCAACAGTCATGAAGAGAATCCAGTAGTTGGGACTCGAGGTGGCACTGCACAAGTCCGAGAGCATGTGTTTTCATGGCCCTCGGAACGAGCCACCGCCGGTTTCCCAAATTACAATAAAAGTTTACAAGTATCTGGGACTCGTCCTCGACAGCCGATGGTATTTTTAGGAGCACTTCCGACGTCTGGTTCCCAAACGTGTTACTTATTGTTTATTTTGTGTTGCGCCTTTTGCTGTACCAAATAAATTATTTTTCTTTCTTTCTTTCTTTCAAACTGGATTAGACTGGAGCACTCAAGCGGCTCCTGTCCAACCTGGGGTGTCCAGACGCCTCCTGCTGGAGGCTCTACGCAGGCATCGTTCAGTCCATGGCCCTTTATGGAGCGCTGTCGCTGCGAAAGTGATCAGTTGTCAAGCTGAACGCATGCCAGGGAGTTTTAGCCATCCTAATGGTACAAAGACAAAGCACGGTTTCCTGCAATATATCCGCACGGTTTCCTGCAGGCCTGCTACCATGGAATGTGGAGGCAGCAGTCCTTTGCACGCATATGCATGATTTACACGTGGAGATGCAACCCCGGGGTGAAATTCCGCTACCACGACAAGTCGCTGTATGGCAGACAGTTCCGGCAGGATCTCAGCGACTGTCGTTACGCAAATCCTCACCGGACATGGCAAGTACGGGAGGCACCTGCGTCGGATTTAGGCGGAAGAAACGCCTGGTTATCACCATTGTGTGGACGGTCTGAAGGATACGGTGGAGCATACGGTAGAGATGTACATATGTGCCCCGTTTAGGCGGAACACCGCCGCATCCTCGTGGGGGCCATCGGTGGCAACGACCTCTCGCGCCGAGCCCTCTTTCTACGAAACAGTAATGCTAGCGAAGAAGGCGGCCGCATGGACGAGGGAATACCCTGACGCCCCAGCAGCCAGGATCTCGACTCAGATTTCTAGCCACCCTGGGCTTGGAATCGCCGTCCAGCCATCCGGTAACCATCTGGACCGAACCCAAATCGTCAACGGCGCTTTTTTTTTACTCTTTTTTTTTAAGGGGTTTTTGACGGCGCTTTTAATCAGCTAAAGTCTGACATGTCCTCAAGAGTTCTGTATTCCTTTTATTAAACTTTAAATGCTTACGTACTATTTTATTTAAGTCAATAGTGTCAAAAATATTACAATAAAACTCGACCTATGAACGCAACTGAAGTAATGACAGCACGCACACAATGACACTGACATCCCGCTTGCCGCGATAGCACTAGTAAACTCTTGGAAATTTGCGATAAATTGGACGTGTTTCGTAATACAAAAATTGATGAATGAAAACTTAATGTTTTTCCAATTTGTTTTCTATCATTTGTAAATTGATAATATAATCTGTGTTCCTACATTGAGAATATTGGACATATTGTTATTTTTAATATAGGAAAAGCCAAATGAAAACATGCCATTTACGTTGTAAAAAAGTGCGAATTATAATTCGCTTTAATTTCGTTTAAATGGCAAAACGGCAAGTTTTTTTAAAAAAGAAAGATGTAGGAACCTAGATAAATATCGTCTATAACCGAATAACATCATAATATGTTGAAAATATGCTCCAATTGCAAATGAGCGTGGTATTACGTTTGTATGAAAAATTCATCTGTCGCCGTGCTCTTAACCTGCATTGTTCCGTCTTTTCTACACGCCTTGCTCTAACACGCGTTGCTTTTACAAGATGGCTGACAAGTTAATTAAAAAACGCAGTTCCATGAAGGCCAAGTTAACTAATTTCACTAAATATCTGGATTGTTTGGAAAACGGTGATCAGTTGTCCGACTTGCAAGTACTCGAACTAGAAAGTCGGTTTAGCAAATTCGAACAGTTGTATGACGAGTTTAATTCATTACAGACCGAGATTGAGCTGCTATCGGACAATCCCAACGACGCCTACGCGGATCGCTTCGAATTCGAAGAAAACTACCACACCTTGGTTGCCACGGCGCGGAAAATCATATCTGCAGAGCAAGACCAGCAGCAGCAGGGCAAGCCTTCAGCAGGTTCCGTATCAGGCTCCGAGGTAACAGGTGGGACAAAGAATAACTTTATACGTTTGCCAAAAATTGATTTACCTCGTTTTGATGGCAGCTATCAGTGTTGGCTGGAATATAGGGACACTTTTCTATCCTTGATCCATAATAATAACAATATAGATAATATAAATAAATTTCATTATTTACGAGCTTCCCTAAAGGGTCAAGCCGCTGAAATTATCTAAAACATAGATTTTAGAAATGAAAATTACAAGTTAGGTTGGGATTTATTGTGTGAGCGATATAACAATAGCCGCCTATTAGTGAATAATCATGTAAAAGCACTATTCAATGCAGAGCCATTAACTGATAAATCCAGTGTTGCTTTACGCCGCCTTGTTGATGTCCCAAATAAAAACATACGAGCATTAAAGGAGAATGAGCAACTTACTATGGCACTTGGTTGCGCAACTTTTGACTCAGAATAGTAGTGAACATTAGACACAAAAAAGGGTTAGTGTCATACTTTAAAACACGGTTAAATTCAAACTTAAATATTGTAGGGCTTTTGAAAAAAAAAAATAACTTGTGTACCTGTTGAAGTTATGTAAGTTAGGTTATGTTACCATGGAATCCGTTGCTTCTCTGATTTGGCATCTAGGGAGCGGGTGTACTAATAAAAGAGAACAGTTAGCACAGCGCGACATATTTTACATCTAGAACAATCACCGTGAACGTAAAAAAATGTCTTAACAATACACTTCGCAGCACACGCACGAAAAGAGTCACATTGCTCGATGTAGGAGATAGATTTGGAGGAATCCTAAAACTCAACTCGACACGAATTTATATTTGTTAGCAGAGAAAAGCTAAAACCATTATTCTCGGCTTAACCGGCACGTTAGTTAACAAGGTAAACAGAAAACACCATTTTGTTTGACATTTTATCGAATAGTGTTGTGACCAAACAATAGATTACGGACGCGGAGTCATGACTATAGATTATATCTTAATTGTTTTATTTTTGCCTAGAAATTGCTTTTTAACGCAAGAAATAGTAACATAATTGAAGAATAAAGATAATGACAACTCTTAATACTTTTTAGTTGTGATTGTAGATTATTTTGTTGTTCCACGATTTATGTTAACGGTTAATCGATCGATTATAATTGAAAATAGAGTCGCTTCACTATTATGCAACAAATGACGTATTTATTGTATTAGATACTTATTAAAATGAATATAGAAACCCCACAAATGATTTCAATGAATTTAGGTAAAACATCATTAAAAATAATATTATGAATTATACATTAACTCTAATAGCCATTACCGTCAAAAAGTGAAACTATTGGTGCCCAATTTCCATTGTTGAATGAGCCTACTCGGGATACTCGTATCATCTATTTAAAGACCTTAAAATTAGATAGTACTACCAGTAGGGATTGGGAAGAGTACCGTAACACTTTACCCGACTCACCAACATTGCTTCAGTTTTGTACATTCATGAACAATAAGGCCGATTTACTGGAAACAATAGAAGAAAATAAAAAACAAGATAAAATGCAATCTAGTGGCAATAATAAGTCTAAAAGTTTTATTGTAACCTCACAGAAACAGGAAACAAACAATATTGAGAAAGAGAAAAATAAAATCTGTCCTATGTGTTCAAAAAATCATTTTCTTTACTCATGTGAAGCCTTTAGAAAGTTAACAGTAGAAGATAGGGCACAGAAGGCAAAAGATTTCAAAGTGTGCATTAATTGTTTGCGGGTTGGTCATACAGAAAAGCGTTGTAGATTTACACGCTGCAAGTACTGTAAGAATCGTCATAATACCTTGTTACATTTAGATCAGTCAGAGCCACAAGTGTTAAATAATCCTATGCCTAGCATATCGACAAATAATGTATCACTCTCCGCAGATATACAGCCTACTTCTGAGAAACACATTTTACTGTCCACAGCGGTGGTGAAGGTGGTGAGTGATATAGGCGTAAGGTACAACGCCAGAGTCCTATTAGACAGCGGCAGTACAGCCAACTTCATCACTGAACTTTGTCAAAATATAAAAACAATATTAAGTTCAGCAAAATTTAATTTACGAAAATGGCAGTCGAATAGTAGTCAAATTCTCAAAGAAATAGTAGATGTAGAGGATGACTCAAGTTTAGATTTAGATTTGTCAAATAATTACACATTAAAGACATTAGGGCTGCTATAGGCTTGCAAATCAGATAATTTATCATTTTCCATTAATATTGACAACCACAAAACTATAACAAAAAACACATTTTATCAATAATAAGCCAAGTATTTGACCCATTGGGGTTAATTGGTCCATGTGTTGATGAAGCGAAAATTATAATGCAAAAATTGTGGTTCAATAAATGCGACTGGGATGATGAGGTTCCTCAGGACATAGCAGATCAGTGGTCGAAATTTGTAGAAGCATTAAAACATTTAAATTATTTAAACATTCCCAGATGGGTTCTATGTGACAACTGGATCATTAATGAAATACACATATTCACTGATAGCAGTGAAAGGGCGTATGGAGCATGTGTTTATATACGCAGCATTGACAACAGTAACTCCATCACGGTACGCTTATTAGCTTCTAAAAATCGTATAGCCCCAATAAAACTAACAACATTGCCCAGGTTAGAGCTATGTGGAGCGTTGTTAGGTGCAAGATTGTGTACAAAGGTCAAAGAATCCCTTACCATACCAATCAGCCGATGCGTCTTTTGGTGTGTGTTAACTGTGCGAACCAATATTTCTGTTTTAAATTCGTTGCTTATTGTATTTATTTATTATTTCATGTGCTGTTTGTAAATTTTGGTTATTTAACAATAATAAACTCGAAAGAAAGTTCGAGGAGTATTTGCGTGTGCGCGGAGCGCGGGGCGCGAGGGGCGTTAGTCCGCGGGGCGATCGGTAGTGCGATTGATACAACAGGTCAACGCATACAGTCATGTACACCCCCCTCGTCCGCGACACCTTCGAAACTATCTTTGCGCGTTATCTTCATTTCCTCCCCTACAATCTGGTCATTCGAGCCGCATCTGCTGTATGTTTCATACTCCGCCGAAATCGCGAGCTATCGTGAATACACGGAGCACAGCGAAGAAAAACAAAGAACTTTATGGCGAAATGTCAAAGGGCGCTGAAGGCTTGGAAACTGCTGTTGAAGATGATTCCAGGCAACCAAACACTACGAGTGACCGTGACGAACAAAAAAAGGACCTAAAACGAGTCGAAAAACCTATATTTCCAGCCGTACAAAGTGTAAAAATAAAAACGAGTTCCAACATGGCCGCGTTACAACCACCTTCAAAGTCGGAAAAAATATAAAAGTCGAAGTCCCGGTCAAAGTCCACATCGTCATCAGTGTTAGCTAGAAAAAAAAGACTGGAATTAGAAGCAGCAGAAGCTAAGGCAAAATACAAATGGAAATAATCGATAAAAAGTTGGCGGCCGATTTGGCTGAGCTAGGAAACGAAGAATACAGTTCACAATCAGAAGGAAGAGAAGAACATCATACAAAAGTCGAAGTGGAGAAGTGGCTGGAACGGAGTCATCGCGAACTGGAGGCCGAGGCTGCTCAGCCGCAGGATACAAATCTGGGCGACCTTGACCTTCCGCTGCCATCGCTGGCGCAGCAAGCAACTGCCCGTGGGGGCACTGGTGGAACAGTTCACTTGCTGGCAAGCGCTCTCAAGGATCTGGCCGCCGCTACCACAGCTAGCGGATCGCATGCTCAAATGCTGAGCCGATTGAGTACACCTAAAGACTTACCTGGTTTTGGAGGTGACCCATTGGATTGGCTGCAGTTCAAGCAGGCATATGAAGACTCAATAAAAGTGTGTAACTTCAGCAATCAGGAAAACTTATGGAGACTACGGAAATGTTTACATGGAGCAGCAAAGAATGCAGTAACAGCATTGTTAATTAGTGCTACGTCACCGGATGTTGTGATGTCTACTCTGGAATTACAATTTGGAAATCCAGATATAATCATTTATAAAATTATGTACGATATCAACAAACTTCAACCGATGGCCCAGGAATATCACAAAGAAATAATAACGTTTTCTGTGAAAGTAAAAAACTATGTCGCTGCGGTGCTTGCTATTGGGCAAGATGAGTACCTGAAAGGAACAAATGCATTATCAATAATCCTGTCCAAATTACCTGCTGGTTTCGAAATGGGCAGACTACAGTTACCCAATCATAGAAGAATAGAATAGAATAGAATAGCATTTATTCGGCGCAAGCAACACAATATACAACAACATAAAAAATAATAAAAAAAGAGTACAGACATACAATACAGTTGCAGTAACTGTGCCTGAACCGAAAGGGTCACCAACTCAGCAATTGCTGGGCGTCAAACACCCAGCGCTGATTTTCAGCTGGCACCCCGCAGTGACGCACGGATGATGGTAAATAAAGTATACCAAATATATATAATCTATATAAATATAACCCATTATTAAAATAAATATTGATACTAGTGTATTTGTGTGATAATATTGTTATATAGGTACGTAATTAAATATTTTATAAAATGTGCCATGGTAGTTACAAAACCAATTTTCTCACTATACCCACAATATTTCAACAAAAATATATCGCGGGAAACATAGTGCATCGCACGATGCGACGGTTGACTTGATGACGCATAAATCGAGACACACATCGCTGCACCGGCTCGGCGACTAGCCGCTATCTTGGTCTAAGACAAATATATACAAATATTACGTAAAAATAATTTTGGCTTCCAGAAAAAGAGTTTATTTAGATTGCTAAGGTTTATAATTACAAATTGGAAAGGAGTAGAATAGAAACAAAACGAAAGTGGAGTGAGTACTATGTGGTTCCTGGCGACACAGATGCAACGCGCTCGTCAAATACAGACTTCCTACTTTGATTATAAATCAAAGTCTACCTACAGACACCCTTATTACCTGGAATAAGGAACAAACAAAACATAATGGTAAGGATTGTATTATACGAGCAAAAGATTAGATTAAAAATTGAAAATTAGAGGATGCATAATTAAATTGGTGATTGATTAGATTAATGATTACTTTTATAATAATAATTAAAAATAAATAGACATGTAACTACTGAATTATATAAATGATTTATCAATATTAACGTCATTAAATTCGATTTGTGAACTCAAAATAAAATTCTTAAGATTAGCCTTAAACGTATTTATATTTTTCAGGTCCCTAATTGGTGGGGGAATATTATTCCAACATTTACTAGCCATGTACCGAAAACTACCTCTGAAGGCTGCAGTACGGTGATGCGGAGTAGCCAGTTGCTGAGCACACCGCCTGGCCTTGCGCTGCCGGTGACTATTTACCCACGCAAGCTTTGAGTACAGGTATGACGGACATTTATTTTTGATGACACCAAAAAGGAGACAAGCTAAGTGTAACTTCCGACGCGACTTCATTTTTAAAATATTATGCTTGTTTAGAGAAGGTGTAATGTGACTCCTCGGTGGTACGTTGAAGCAAAAGCGCGCGCAAGCATTTTGAACCCGTTGAATAAGTCTTACAGTACGTGCCAGAAGTCTAGGTCCCACAACGGTATCTGCATAATTTAATTTCGAAAGAACCAGACTTTCAACCAGCTGAACACGCAGTTCTACACTTAGGTAGAGGCGCATCTTGTACAATACCTTCAGACGGTAGAAACAGTTTTTCACATTGTTTGCAATATGAGCCTCATAGCGTAATTCTTGGTCCATGATCAAACCCAGATTTCTCGCCTCAAAGACACGATCAATACATTGGCCCATTACTATCACTTTTGCATGACTATAGTTTATTTTATTTAGTTGACTCTTAGACCCGAAAAGCATAAATTTAATTTTAGCCGGGTTTAGTAATAGGGAGTTTTGTTTCGACCAGTCCACGATCCGGTCTAGATCTTCATTTAGCAATTTTACTGCAGATTCATAGTCTTGGGGTTTAAAAGAAATATATAATTGAATGTCATCCGCATAAATATGAAATTTAGAATTTTTTATAACATTTACAATATCAGCACTATACAAAATAAACAAAGGAGGACCCAATATTGATCCCTGTGGAACACCCTTCACGACTGGAGTCATGTCTGAAAATATGCTCGATCCATGTACATCCTTTATTTCTACCAGCTGTTTACGGTTATTTAGATAGCTTCTGAACCATGCAACTGCAGGCTCGTCAAAACCATAATATATCATCTTAGCAAGCAAAAGAGACAAATTAATTGCATCAAACGCTCGGGAAAAGTCTAGTAGAACCAACAAAGTACATTCTCCTTCATCTTGAGCCGATAATATGTTGTCGGTTACATCTAACAGAGCCGTTGCAGTGCTACGACCTTTCCTAAAACCTGATTGCGTCTCCGGTAGAATGTTATTTTGCTCAAGATATGTACTCAGTTGGGAATTCACTACCCTTTCCAACACTTTAGACAAGAAAGGTAAAATGCTTATCGGCCTTAAATCCTTAACAGTGCTTGGATTTACCACTTTTGGAAACGGACGGACCACAGCAATTTTCCACAGGTCCGGGAAGTTCGATGTAGAAATGGAACAGTTAACAATAGAGGTCAACATATCTAAAGTTTGAGGGAGAGTCAGAGAAAACATGTCAAGCGTAATGTGGTCAAAACCTTCTGCATTAGATTTAATTTTTGATATAATTTTGATAATGTCAGATTGATCTACAGAATTAATAGAGAATACAGCTTCATTAAATCTGTGAGTCTCATAGAAATTTAAACATGATTCTGGTGCCATGCTATCACCTGGAACATTCAAGAAATGTGAATTAATTTCGTCAGGGTCATTGATATGAGAGGGTAATTCCGATACAGTTTTAAAAGGTAACAAGGTTGATTTTAGATTTTTCCACAGAATTTTGGGTTGATGTATTTTACTATTAATGTTGTGTTTAAAATAAGCCACTTTTTCATAGTATAAAGACTTGTTTACTAGACCTTTTAACTCCTTATAATACGATAGTTTACTCTCTGAAACTGACCTTGTACACCGTATGTGCGCCTGGTTTCGCAGACTCATCATGAACTTGATATTATCTGTAATCCATGGATACGACCTATCCCTAATTACCCGAGTCCCACGTGGAGCATATTTATCAAAAAGTATGGTGATGTTATAATTGAGTTGTGCCACCATAGCGTTCACGTCACCCGATGCGAGCCAATCCATTGAGCCCATATCCTCGTTAAACTTGTCTAATGGTATAGCTTTTAGGTTTCTACGAGTTACAACAATTGGCGGTATTTTCTCTTTTTTAAAATGAAAAACAGCAGTTATGAAAGCATGTGCACCAAGCGCACTAATCCAGTCCACCTCGACGGCGCGCGCAATCGCATCCGTGCACACCAGGTCAATAAGAGTCTCGCTAGTGGCAGTAAAGTGAGTGGCTGATGTCACCAATTGACTTAGATCGAGACTTTGAAGAAACATATTTAATTTGTTTGTTTTAGGGTCAGTTTGGTTCAAACAATTAATATTGAAATCACCAAGTAGAATGGTGTGTTTGCAAAACGTCATTGAATTTATAGAACAGGTCAGGGCATCCAAAAACAATTCAACATCCATCCATGGCGGTCTGTACGCAGTTCCGACAGCGAATTTGATACCATGAGTACTGAGAACAAGCCACATTTGTTCAACGGCGTCATGAAGAGGGTCAACCGGGTGCGCATGGGTATGCACCTTAATACCCCGTTTGATGTAAAATCCGACGCCGCCGCCGCGGCCACTGCGCACGCTCATCGGTCGCGGAACGTGCCGCAATCGGTACCCAGGCACAGTGGGCGCACGTCAATCTTGATCTGTCTTTAGCCAAGTTTCATTTATTGCCATTATACTGACGTCATGATTCCCCAAAGCAGCAATAAACTCATCATGGCGAGTGCCCAGTGAGCCAGGGTTGAGAAAACCAAATTTAAGGTACTTTGAGTTCATTGCAGTGTTTTAGTATCACTTAGCAGCACAAAACGACATCTGTGTGTAGTTAATGACTTTTTGTAATAAAAATAATTACTCATAAAATGTATTGGGCCGTCATGATAAATATAAAACAATGCTAAAATAGGCCCATGTGCGATTAAAATGAGATTAAATATTATTAATGAATTGTTAATTTGTAGTGTAATAGTAAGCATAAATAAAACTAAGTATGTAGGAGATACTTGTGAAAAATAATTAAAATAATAAAATATATAAAGATATAATAACAACTTAATATGGTGGGAGAGGGGCACCGACAAAACTGTGCGACTGCGGAAAATGCCAACTGAAAAAACGCACCCTTTAGGCTGGACTAGGTGGGCTAGCTGCGGCCAGAAATATACATAAAAATTAATTAAGAAATGTTCAAAACAAACATCAACAGACACGAGAAAATAACAATAGTTTAATTTTTTAGGTATGTTTATATAATTCAAACTTCCAGTCAAACCCAACCATTGCCAAAAATTCGAATCAAATCTAGGTCGGAACGAATGCGTTGCGGTGGCACACCATCATTTTTTCTTACAAAAATGCGGCCGTCTTTGGTCCACACATACTTATATCTATGTTTCTGTCCAGCCTGACGTGCATTAAAAAACAACTTCCCGTTTATCGGCGTCAACCGTTCATTTAAATAAAACCTTCTGGAGGGTCCGCGCAGCTCGAGGTCCGTAGTGGTGAGGCCGCGTCGCACGCGTGCCGCCCTCAACAGTTGATCGCGGACAGAGCGGCGCGCCAGTCGCACAGCGAGCGCGCGCGGCCGCGGCGGCTCTGCCATGTCCTCACTGCCTGCCACCGTGAAGTTGCGGCGCACCGCACCAACACACTCCACGTTCACGATGTCACGGTCGTCGACGGTGACACCCAGTTTCACTGACACCAATCGAATAATATGAAGTGGGCTCTCGTCTTTCACTTCCGGTACACCCGTGATCATGACGTCATTCAACAGAAGATCCTGATCACGGTCATTCAACTGCATCTTCAGCTCAGAGATGGTCTCCTCAAGGTGGTCGTAAGACGATGGGCCCGTCTCCTCGAAACGCTTCTCGAGGTGGGAAACCTTGCTCTCAATGACACTCATTCGTTCCCCACACAACCCAACGTCGGCCTTCAAACTTGCCATTTCGTCCCGGAACAGTCGCAACTCCACTCTCATGGCACTTAGCTCCTCACGAAAACAACGAATTTCATGGGCCACATTGAGCTCCCCAGACTCTGCTGTAATTGGGGAGAGGGGCTGAATAGACTGGTTGATTTCTGGTTCTCTGGTTGATTGATCAACTATCGCACCCCGGTTCACCGCTGCTACATGAGCTTTCGGCGGAGACTGAATTACATTTGGCTGGCTGCTCACTGTTATACCATCAGACGGGCCCTTGACAGGAGTGGCCGAGTTATCTTTCCTTGGGATCTTCATTTTACAATCTGGGCACAACCAGTTAGGCGCCACCTTTGTTGATGTAACGCCGATGCAAGTGGGATGATACGACCCAGGACACTTTGTGCTGCGAATACATTCAGCTCTGGCCAAAAATTGACCGCAGCCACCACACTTCGCCATAATCGCGGTTTATATAAAGTTAATGTATACAAACACCACAGACTAGTACCACCGGGGAATCACAGATGGCGTCAACAACGCGTATTATACGGCAATGTTATCTTCTAGGTTCTGTAGTTTTCAATGAACCTTAAGGGGCCGGCGGAGGATGAATTTCCATACAAACGTAATACCACGCTCATTTGCAGTTGGAGCATATTTCCAACATATTATGATGATATTTGGTTATAGACAATATTTATCTAGGTTCCTACGTCTTTTTTTTTTAAAAAAACAAAAAGAAATTTAAGCAAATTGTATTTCGCACTTTTTTATAGCGTAAATGGCAAAACATGCCATTTGGCTTTTCTTGTATTAAAAATAACAATATTTCTAATATTCTCGACGTAGGAACCTAGATAAATATTGTCTTTAACCGAATATCATCATAATATGTTGGATATATGCTCCAACTGCAAATGAGCGTGGTATTACGTTTCTATGGAAATTCATCCTCCGCCGGCCCCTTAATCTCGTCCTAAGTTCACAACTCAGAATATACGTAGTATAACTATAATACGTTGCACCAATATAATTAATGTCTATTGTTTATTAAGTTTTAAGTTTTTATTTGTACAGTTTCGGGTAGGTCTTTTACACTTGGTTAAGTTTGATTTGAATTTTTTTGTTATAATTAATGTTTTTATGATCACTGTCACTGCACTACAATATATGTAAATTATAATATCTTTTAAAAGTCCTTTATCAATAAAGATTATGAAAAAACACTTTGATTGTATTTTTAAAATTCGCAAGAGTAGCAAGCCAGACAGCTGTTACCGACATCCGTGACGTCACTCATCATCGTCATCATCTGCAGCGAAGACAAGCCAAAACTCATAATATTGTCCGAGTTTTTGAGCCAAGAAGCCATCGCGACGGTACAGGCCTGGGTGCAAGCACCGGACAGGCCTGTCGACATAGACGTCGAGGCGGAGTGGTTCTGGGAGGCCATGTCGCAAATCTGCGACGCGGCAATGCCCCGAGTCCGTCCAGGGCGAGCTAAGCGCCAGGTGTACTGGTGGTCGCCGGAGATCGCTGCACTGCGCAACGCATGCAGTCACGCGCGACGCCGGTACGCTAGACACTGCAGGCGCCGCATCCGCCCGCCGGATGCGGAGGCCAGAGAGGCGGAGCTGTACGAAGGTTACAGAGAGACAAAACATACCCTCCGAGCGGAGATTAAGCGGGCCAAACTCGAGGCCCGCGACGTGTGGCTGGGGTCTCTGAACGCGGACCCGTGGGGGCGCCCGTACAAATTGGTACGGGAGAAACTGCGCCCCTGGGCTCCCCCGCTGACTCAGAGTCTCCGGCCCCAACTCGTGGAGGGTGTGGTAAGCGCTCTGTTCCCTGCGCGAGGGGAACACTCCCCCCCGCCCATGGCTCCGCCTCCGCCAGCGGTGTCTGACGCGGACCGCAACAGCGACGACGACGACAATGCTCCAGAGGTGACCGAGGTAGAAATGAGAGTGGCGGTGCAAAGGCTGAGTGCCAAGAACGCCGCCCCAGGACCCGATGGCTTGCCTGGGAAAGCCTGGGTCCTGGCCATGGAGGCTCTCGGGCCTCGACTAAGAGGGCTCTTCAGCGCATGCTTGGAGAGGGGCCAGTTCCCACTTCGCTGGAAGACGGGAAAACTGGTCCTCATCGCGAAGCCGGCGCCCTGGCTTCGCGATGAGGACCAGTTTTCCCGTCTTCCAGGCGCCCTGCGGACTCTCCGTCCGCGTACCGGCCCATTGTGCTGCTCGACGAGGTGGACAAGCTCTTTGAAACAGTGATTGCGAGCCGCCTCGTCGCGCGCCTTTCACGGGTGGGGCCGGACCTTTCGGACGGACAGTTCGGCTTTCGCAGGATGCGCTCGACGGTGGACGCCATCATGCGCGTGCGAGCCCTCACGACGGGGGATGCGGTGTCCCGGGGCAGGTGTGTCGTGGCAGTGTCCTTGGACATTGCCAACACTTTCAATTCCCTGCCCTGGAGTACGATCCGGAGGGCACTCCGGTACCACCGGGTGCCCGAATACCTCTGTCGAATAGTCGAGGCCTACCTGTCGGACAGGTATATTGCCTACCCCGGTCACCAGGGAGACTGGAAACGTCGGGAGATGTCGTGCGGTGTTCCGCAGGGGTCGGTACTAGGGCCACCCTTGTGGAACATTGGTTACGATTACGTGCTGCGAGGCGACCTCCCTGACGGGGTCAGCATGGTCTGCTACGCAGACGACACGCTGGTTCTAGCGCAGGGAGAGTCATACCGAGCGGCGGCCGCTTTAGCGACACGCGGGGTTGTGATAGTCGTTGGTAGGATCCAGGAGTTGGGACTCGAGGTGGCGCTGCGCAAATCCGAGGCCATGTGTTTTCACGGTCGCGGCCGTCGGAACGCGCCACCGTCGGGTTCCCAACTGACGTTAGGAGGAGTTCGCATCGGCGTCGGGACATCGATGAGGTATCTGGGACTCATCCTCGACAGCCGATGGAATTTCGAGGAACATTTCCGACGTCTGGCTCCCAAACTCAACCGGACTGGGGCCGCTCTCAAGCGGCTCCTGCCCAACCTTGGGGGTCCAGACGCCTCCTGCCGGAGGCTCTACGCGGGGATCGTTCGGTCCATGGCCCTCTACGGGGCGCCGGTGTGGGCGCCGTCGCTGCAAAAGCGACCGGCGGCCATTCTGAACGCCTGCCAGAGGGTCATGGCAATAAGGATGGTGCGGGGATACTGCACGGTCTCCCGCGAAGCGGCGAGCCTTCTGGCTGGCCTACCACCGTGGGATCTGGAGGTAACAGTCCTTGCACATATGCACGACATGCGCGTGGAGATGCAACGCCGGAGTGAAAGTCCTCTGTCCGCCATGCCGCGACAGGTCGTGGCATGGCGGACAGAGCTCCGGCGGGATCTCATGGTGGAATGGCGTCAGCGACTATCGCAACCCCGTCATGGGCACGCCACAATTATGGCGATAAGTCCCCTCTTTGAGGCGTGGCTGGAAAGACCTCACGGCGGCGGCGTCCTTACCTTACGCATGACACAGGTCCTCACCGGAAATGGCAAGTTCGGGAGGTTCCTGTTCCGAATTAAAGCGGAAGTGACGCCCGGGTGTCGCCACTGTGCGGAACGCCCGGAGGACACGGTGGAGCACACAATCGCGGTGTGCCCTGCTTGGGCGGAGCATCGCCGTGCCCTCGTGGGGGTGATCGGTGGCGGAGACCTCTCGCGCCGGGCCTTGGTCGAGGCCATGGTCCGGAGCGAGGAGGAGAGGCAGGCGGTCGCCGACTTCTGCGAAGCAGTAATGCTCGCTAAGGAGGAGGCCGACCGCATCAGGCAACGGCGCTCTCACCGCCGCCGCCGGGATTCCGATCCCGATTTCCAGCCACCGTAGGCGCGGGCTTGCGGACAGTGAGCAATGGGTAGCTCGCTGTCCGGCCGTCCGGTAACCGTCCGGACCAAGCCCAAGTCGTCGACGGCGCGCGCTGTTCCCGCGCGCTTCAAGGAGTTGTCAGCAACAGCAGGGGCCCAGCCGGGTCGAAGCCTACTGGGGCCAGGGTTATCCGAAAGGGCGCTCGAGCCCCGGTATGAAGGCTTGAAGGAACGGGATGGGTTTTTTAGTCAGTAAGAGTCTGACACTATCTTCCGCTCCGCCCAAGAGCGGGGGTTGTCATAAGATGATTTTTCCCATCGAAAAAAAAAAAAGCCAAGAAGCCATAAAAATATCAAAATCCTCAGTGAGTTTAATATACAATCCCAGTGACTATAAACGTAAGCAAAGTGATAACATAAATAAAACTCAAACGGTGCTAGTGCAAAACTCTTCGGACAGTAACGTTGGTGACGATAAGTGCCGCTTCTGTAGAATAAATAAACATAAAATAATAAACTGTAAGAAGTTTAAAAAAGTGTTGCGTAAGGACAGATGGCAGTTCATAAAACGAAATAGTTTATGTTATAAGTGTCTGGTGTCGCGCCATAACCATGACAGTTTGCTCAGCACCCGTGTGTGATATGGACAATTGTGGACAACCGCACCATCAACTTCTGCACTACCCTGATGGGCGCGGTAAGGAGCAGAGTCAACCGCCCGACGCGGCTGCCCCCGAGGCGTCGGTCCCGGCCCCGGCTACCGAGGCTGTCGCCTACATTAACGAAGACAGTTATAGTCAAGTGTTGCTAAAGACAGTGCCTATAAAAGTACACGGACCTTACGGAACAGTGAGCACGGTGGCCCTACTGGATGATGGTTCCACTGTGACCATAGCTAATGACGTACTTATGGTGAAGTTAGGTATACGCGGTCGTAAACAAACATTAAAAGTGCGTGGCGCATGGGACAGCAGCGAACTTATGTGTGATAGTGAAATTGTGGACTTAAGCGTGTCAAACAGTGACGGTACGATGTATACATTGCAAGCACGCACTACCAAAGGAATAAACTTACCTACGCAATTTATCTCGCTCGATAAACTAAAGTGCAGTGACGCAATTAACAATATAAAACACAAATTATGTTATGGACAATGTAAACCGGAAATACTAATAGGCCAAGACAACTACGATTTGTTATTGCCTCTGGAAGTCATCCAGGGCAATTCTACGGAACCGTACCTAACCCGTACGCCACTCGGTTGGTGTTTACACGGCCGCGCGTCCTTAAACGTGAACGTCAAATGTCGAAGCAAGCATTCAACTTTGTTTTTAACTGAAGCCGATGAATCTCAAATAGAAAATGAATGCACAATGAACGACTTACATGAGGAAGTCCGGCGCTCGTTTTCAATAGAAGCCATGGGAGTATCAGAGAGACCTCGTCTAAACTCAGAAGATGAACGAGCAATAGCCCACCTCGAAAGAACTTCTATCCTAAAGGACGGCAACTAGTACATCGGCCTGCCGTGGAAAGATGAAAATTGCAAGATGCCAGAGTCATTTACCACTGCCTTGAACAGACTGAAAGGAGTTGAAAGAAAACTAAAGAAATGTGAGCATTACGCCCAGAGATACAAAGAGAGAATAGACCATCTCCTACACAATGACTACGCACGAGAATTGATCGATACCCAAATCACGCCAAAGACCTGGTACCTCCCTCACTTCGGCGTAGACAACCCCAATAAAAACAAACTGAGGTTGGTTTTTGACGCCGCAGCTAAGAGTCATAACTTTTCATTGAACGATTATTTACTAACTGGACCTAACCTACTTGTATCACTGTACGGAATCATGTTGAGATTCCGCGAGAACAAAGTTGCTGTGACGGGTGACATTCGCGACATGTTCCTGAGGATTAAAATACAAAGTGAGGACCAAAACGCACTAAGTTTCCTGTGGAGAGACTCCCCAGACGATCCTGTTAAGACTTATGCGATGTGTATAAAATTGTAGGATATTTTCAGGAATTTTAGAAACTAAAAATACAGGATCGTAGCTTGCAGTGTATCAGTTTTAATTTGCCAGTCATGAGATTCAAAAATCATGGAGGTAGTTAATAGTTAACTCCTGATAAAAAACTTATAGCTAATATTTATTTATCTACTTATTGCTAACTTAAATTAGTGGTGCAAAATTGAAGTGACGCTTCAACATGCCGCCGGCCGTTGAAAGCTTGCCTTTCAACAGCTGTCTTCCAACAACGGACAGATCTTGGAAAATGCTCTTCTGACAGTTCCGGTGGAGGTCCTGATATCAGCAACTCTGCTAATGCCATCTGTGCCAGGATGAAGAGCAATAACGCGACCCAACTTCCACTTCAAGGGTGGCTGGTTGTCCTCCTTGATAACAATGAAGGAATCCAAATGCAGGTTATCGTTGCCGGTCCGCCATTTTACACGTTGCTGAAGTTCAGAGACGTACTCCTTGCTCCATCTCGTCCAAAAATACTGCCGCAGCTACTCAATTCGCTGATAGCGTGTCAAGTGAGGAGTGGAGTGGTCCCGGATGTCCTTTACAGGCAGAGACGTGATAGATCGGCTGATCAAAAAATGACCAGGAGTGAGAGGCAACAGATCTTCTGGGTTCGACGTTAGCGGTGTGAGCGGGCGAGAATTCAGAATGCCCTCAAACTGTATCAGGACGGAGTTAAGCTCCTCGTAAGTCAAATTACAATTGCCCAACACTCGTAACAAATGATATTTGGTCGATTTGACACTCGCCTCCCAAAGACCACCAAAGTGTGGAGCGTAAGCAGGTATAAAGTGGAAGTTTATACCGTCTTGAGCTGCACTATCAGTTAAGGAGTCACAGTTGCGTTTCAAAAAATCAGATATTTCATTGTAGGCTCCTACAAATGAAGTTCCGTTATCGGAGTAAATGTTGAGAGGTTTTCCTCTCCTATACATAAATCTACGTAAAGCCTGTAAATAATTGCTGCTCGTCAAGTCACCAACCAACTCTAAATGAATGGCCTTGGTGGTGAAGCACACGAAAACAACGATGTATACCTTCACCAATCTACATCCACGACCTTGACGACTAGCCGCGGTTATAGGGCCTGCGTAGTCAACCCCTACACTTTAAAAAGGGAAGTCGGCTGGCGAGAGTCTGTTCAGTGGTAGATTACCCATTTGAGGAGTAATTGTCTGTGGCTTTAGTCGCTAACACCGAACGCACTGACGATAACAGGCTCTGGCTAAGTTGCGACCACCTAGTGGCCAGTAGGTCTCTCTGATTGTACTTAATAATAATTGAGGACCTGCATGCATTAATATAATGTGCTCAGATTTAAATAAAAGTTTAACAAAATGTTGAGTGGACTGTATCAATTTGGGTGTTTCTTTGTGTATAAATATTCTGAATTATGTAACCTACCCCCTATACGAATGATTTTGTTGTTATCTAGAAATACGTTTAAACTTGATAACCTATTTTTATGGGGTAGTTTTTTATTATTTAGTAATAAATTGTATTCAGGGAAAGACTCCTTTTGCGACTGAGTAATGATAAAGTTTAAAGCATCTTGTAGCTCATTGTAGTTTTTGTTGAACGTCCTTTGCAAGTATTAATGAAGCGGAAAACATAACAAATGGAACGCTGTAATCGATTAAAATTAAAAAATCGATTAAACTCGATTATTCCCTTAATTAAATCTTCAGTAGTGTGGTGATCTTGGGCTAAATTAACTAAAATAGTAGATTTAATGTCTGGTAAGGTTTCTGTATTTATAGCAGTGGGTGGCCATGTAGTACTATCGTTTTTTAAGAAGCATGGACCGAACCACCACAAGTCCAGTGATTGCATAGCGGTAGGATCCACTCCACGAGTTATTAAATCAGCTGGATTGTCGTGGGTCGACACATGTCTCCAGGTACATGTACCGGATGTTTCTAGCACTTCGGCGACACGGTTACGAACAAAAGTATTTAATTTTATTGGCAACATTTTCAACCAACCCAACACTATCATGGAGTCAGTCCAAAAAACAATACTAGACGGTTTAATGTGAAGAGAATTAGCAACCTTTTGATATAAGCGTACACCAAGCACAGCAGCACAGAGCTCCAGTCGCGGTATAGTTAGTGGTTTGATAGGAGCGACGCGACTTTTGGCTGTTAATAATCGCACGTCGACGTCACCCTGCTCATTCACACTACGAACATACAAACAAGCGCCATATGCTTGCTCCGACGCGTCGGTAAAAATGTGAAATTCGAAGTGTTTGTATGCGTCACAGAGCACGCGACGTGAAACCCGTAAATTGTGAATGCAAGGTAATGATTTAATTATGTTTGCCCATATTGTTGCAATGTCAGGTGATAACTGATCATCCCATTTCAATTTGTCTAGCCAAAGTTTTTGGAGCAACATCTTCATGTTCACGACACACGGTGCTAACAGTCCTAAAGGATCGTAAATTCGTGCAATTACTGCTAACATGCCACTCTTAGTGTTTTCTATGCAGTCAGGAACTTGTATAGGGAAAATGAGGTCATCAGTGTCTGTTCGCCAACTAAGACCCAGTGTTTTACTACAGACATCACCTTCCTTGTGGAACTCGAAGCAAGACTCGTCAGATGGATCTGAAATTAAAGTGGGCTCGTTCGATTTCCACTTCCGTAACGGCATACAAGCAGAGGCAAGAGCATCAGTCACCTTGTGACGCAACATGAGAGCTTCCTCATACACGTCTTCGCTGGTCAGCAGGTCGTCTACATAAAAATCATGAAGAATAACTTCAGCGACCCTTTGATCCTGGCATTCCAGGCCTATTTGTTTTATGCACCTAGTCGCGAGAAAAGGTGCACTAGCCGTACCGTACGTTACGGTATTTAATTGGTAAGTTTTAAGCGTGTTAGTAACATCATCTCGCCAAATGATTTGCTGCAGGTGCCTATCTGAAGGATCTACAGACACTTGCCTGTACATTTTCTCGTCAGCAGAGAGAACGTACTTATGAGTTCGAAATCTAAGAATAATTGCTGTCAAATCGTCCTGAACAGTAGGCCCGACCATCTGGATTGCATTTAAAGAAAGTCCAGAGGTAGTGGGTGCACTAGCATTAAATACAACCCGTAATTTTGTTGTGCTACTGCTTTCACGCAGGATTCCGTGATGAGGAATATAATATGACCGCAAATCTTGATTAATATGACACTCTGACATATGGCCTAAATAAATGTACTCAGTCATAAAGTCTTTGTACATTTTGTCAAGTGGAGGTTGGCTGAGGTTTCTGCGCTCTATTGACAGAAAACATCGTTTTGCACGATGATATGAATCACCTAAACCCTCCGGAGATTCCTTCAACGGAATCTTAACACTAAAACGGCCATCTGATAAGCGCGTCATGTTTTTTATGAAGTGTTCTTCACAGATGTTCTCCTCAGCTGAATAAGTCGATGCATCATGGCTAACTTCCTCGAGCTGCCAGAAACGCGTCAATTGGTTTCGGATGTCATCTAACTCATTCGAACTGGAAGAACTTTCGTAATAATCGTTTACGAAATTACACTTAATTGAAGAACGTTGAGAAGAATTAAAATTAAAATTATAGCCGCCGTTAATTGGGCCACAAACTAGCTAACCTAGTCTAGTTTGGTGAAGTGTTGGTTTCCCATCACCTAATAAAATCTTATCAGATCCGAATAAACTCCAGAATACATCAGCCCCTATAATCATATCAATAGAAGCCGGTGTGTGGAAATATGGATCAGCTAATTGAATATTTGAAGGTATATTTACATGTACCTGTCTAGCGGGAACATTATCAGTAATTGTGGGTAAGACAAAACAAGTTACATTATTTGAGTACGATTCGTGCAACGACTTAATATGCACACGACACATTTTATTAACATGAGACTGGGAATTGTTTATACCTTGTATCGATCTTTCTGTGTTTACGTAAGGCAACTTCAACTTATTGTATAAAGTCTCCGTCATTAGACAAGCCGAACTACCTGAGTCGAGAAGCGCTCGAGCGATGTGTTCCTTATTATTTGCATCGTAACATCTAATTAGTGCAGTCGACAACAAAATGTTACCTGTGCTAGTCGTATGCGAATGTGCGGAGATATTGGCTGAGAGTGCAACGTGATTGTTTGTGTCGATAGTGAAGGATGACTCACAGTTAGTCGTATCAGTCGTAACAGCTGATTTGCTTGAAACGGGTTTTTGTTTGTACTCTGCGTTATGAATAAGCGTGTGGTGTTTGCGCTTTCATATTTTGCACCCCGATTTCTTGCAATTACTAGGATAGTGACCGTGACGCAAACAGTTATAACATACCTTATAGCTAGGTAGTAAGGACATTCTCTCGTTGACATTTAATGATAGAAATTGTGGGCATGAATTAAGGTTGTGATCACCTTTACACCTAGGACAGTTTTGTGATGAGGAACTACTGGTGTTGTCTGTCGTTAGAAAGGATTTTATTTTTGTGTTGTGTTTTATGTTAGTTGTGGAATGACGTGACTTTTCCAGTGTTTCTATCAACTCAGCGCGATTACGCATAAATTCAATGAACTGCTCAAAAGTGATTCTTTTCGATTTATCAATTCGCCCTTTGTATTCTTCCCATTCTCGGAATGATTTTGTGTCTAATTTTTGTCATATGATGTAAATAAGTAATGTGTCCCAATTGTGAACAGGTTCACCTAATGTTTTTAAAGCTCTGATATTTTTGTTTATATTATCTACGATGCCTTTTAACGCAGTTGAGGACTCCTTTGTGATTGACTCGATATTGAGTAACGCTGTAACGTGATTCTCAATTAATATTCTTTCGTTATCGAATCGCTCACAAAGCAGTTCCCACGCCATATTGTAGTTTCGAGCTGAAAACTCGATAGACTGAATTACAATAGCAGCAGATTCTGTTAATGAGGATCTCAAATAATGGAATTTATTGACCTCGTCTATATCGTTATTGCCGTGAATGAGACTAGTGAAAGTATCTCGAAATTCGAGCCAGTTATCGTACGAGCCTGTAAATTTAGGTAACTGTATGGTGGGTAACTTGACGAACTGACGCTTACTACTAGAGGTGGACTTTACTTCCTCTTGCTCAGATTTTAAGAACTTATTTAATAGTACTTTAGCTTGAGCCATCAAATCATAATATTGCGATTCAATTGTAGCTCGTTCGAGTACATCAGAGTCAACGTCACACATACATTCCAACTTTGATTGAACTTCGTTAAATTCGTCATATAAATTATCTAATTTGTTGACTCGCAACTGCTACTCCATTACCTGAGACGGGTTTACCGTAGAATCTTGAAATTTATTTAAATATGTTTCAAAGACGGTTAATCTTCCCTTATAACTGCTTCGCTTCTTTTTAAGATCTTTAATATCAGTCATTTTGACAGGAAGGTGTCGTAGACCTGAAATTATACAGTTGTAATGTTAAATAACGAAACTATATTTAACAAAAATACCTAGGCGTAATAAATAATAAGACTAAGCAACTATTGGTCTGAGTTATTGATTAATTTTACAATGTTGACCTTTGATCACTGCAAATTATAAAGAACTACCGTAGTCAAGTAGGTAGGTAAGGTTTACTATTCTATTATAATAATGTAACAAACAAATTAATTACCTAATAATTTATATTTTAAAGGTTTACAAAGCGACAATTAATGGTAAAGGTTAAATTAAGAAATAATATTTGTAAATTGAAAAATAAATAGCTAACTAATGTAGGTTAACACAAACACTACTGTACGGTATTATAAGCACTGTTAACTATATTTTACAAATATAATTCAACCTAAAAATTTGTAAATAAATCCTTGTAAATAAATTGTATAAAATAATTTGTAAATATGTATAAAATAACTATGTTACTAACCTTATTTAAGTTTTTATAATCGCTACTTATTACCTATATTTTTTATATTACCTGATTAAATATTAATGAGTGTTGGGTGAATTTAATTGATATTATAATGCTTTGGCTTTAACACTTTTGGTTTTACTTCACTTGACCTTCACTTCACTTTCCCTCCAAAATGTGTTCGTCACCTCGTCACTCCGGTAATTTTTTAATATAATTTCCAAAATATCCAATATTTTGCTTTTCCACTTTGCTAGTTGTAGATAATATAATATCCGGTTCGTATGGACCATGTATAAAATTGTAGGATATTTTCAGGAATTTTAGAAATTAAAAATACAGGATCGTAGCTTGCAGTGTATCAGTTTTAATTTGCCAGTCATGAGATTCAAAAATCATGGAGGTAGTTAATAGTTAACTCCTGATAAAAAACTTATAGCTAATATTTATTTATCTACTTATTGCTAACTTAAATTAGTGGTGCAAAATTGAAGTGACGCTTCAACACGATGACGTCATTAATCTTTGGTTCGAATTCGTCACCGTTCATTTCGCAATTCATAAAAAACAAAAATTTTAGCATTTTAGATTCGAATCGACTCACTTCGCAGCAGTGAATGCAATCTATAATCAACACTATATGGATGACTATATACACTTGAGAGCAAAAAAATCGCACTTGGCTTATAATTTCGTTTAATACTGTTTTTTTCTTAAATCTAAAGATATTGAGTACAAATCATTAAGCAAAATTGAAGTATGCAAAGTTAGCTTTATAAAAACTCAAAATTAAGATCATTGACCTTCACGTAACTCACAAAAACCAGCGGTATACCCAATTCCCCAAATTCACCCATTTGCATTTCACTACTTGCACCTTTACCTGGAGCTACAAAAAGGGTGCTGTTTTGGAGTTTTAAGCAGTTTTCGTTAACGTGAAAACGTCTCTATTAGAAACAGATGGATTTGCTGGAAAAATATGTATACCACGCCCGCAGAAGCCGTTCAAATTATTGCCCTTCCCAAAGCAGGCCATAATCAAAATAAAGTCGCTCGGCAGCTAAATTTTAGCTGCTTTCCTGTTCGTCTGGTATATCAGACGTTTTAAGAGACCTGTGGGTATATTCGGCGACCAGGATATGGCCGGTGGCGCATAGGATCAGGGCGTGATTTTCGCTTTTCTGTAACAAGTACTTTGAGAAATCGGCTACTGAACACGATTGTACTGACACAAAAGCTTCAAGAAGTTACCAATGTCAGTACAAATCAGTGAACGATTAGGAAAAGACTGGGTGAAGCAGACCTGACTACACATCACTCAGCAAATGGAACCAAATTGACCACAGCTCACGGACAAGCCCGGCAATAATTTGCCACGAAACACTTAAATTGGATGTATGCCTAATGGCAGCCTGTTGTGTTTTCTGATAAGTGCAGAATGACTTAGATGACCATGATGGATGCTGTAGGGTCTACAGAAGGTCATCAAGGCAATTTTACCAATGCTGCATAAGCGAACAAATAGGTTTTGGAGGCGATTTGGGGTGGCATAATGTTGGACACTAAAACTGACATTGTATTCATCACTGGGCCATTACTGGCCTGATATCGAGAGGGTTGATGGCTTTATGATACATCAAAAAAGTGCTCGAAGAATATGTGGAGCCACTTGTGTGGCATATGGTAGATTTTTTTTCCTTAATGCAGAACAACACCAGATCGCATGTCGCTAGAACAGTTTGCGAATACATGTAAGACGTTGGAATCATTGCGATAGAGAGGCCAGCTCGTAGTTCTGATCTTAATCCAATTGAGCATATCTGAAATAACCTTGAAAGAAGATATAGTGCAAAAAGCCTGATTCTCACGCCTCCAAGAGCTTCAATTTGTCATTGACGAGAAGTGGGACGTTGTACCCTAAGATTTCATGGTAAAATTATTACGGTTGATGAAAAATCGTTTAACAGCTGTAAATAAGGCTAAGAGAGGGAAATATACTTTATTAACAAACAGGATGACCAAGAATTTCAAGTTTGACTCTCATTCTTTCTTAAGTGAAATTTGTTATTTTTTCCCATTTGTTGGATTTTGTGCTCTAAACCCTTTCAAGGATATTTTTTTACACTGTGTTTCATATCATTAGAAAGGTAATTAAATAGGCTTTCAATTAGTGTACAAGAAGTTTTCAATAACTATTCACATTCATGAAAAAAGCTGCCTTATCAAAAAGAGTTATGATGTGCGATTTTTTTGCTCTCGAGTGTAGATAGTTTAGAAGACGAGTCAACAGCTGTTCGATTAACAAAAGATATCACATACATTCATAAATGCGGAGGTTTTGAGATAAGAAACTGGAATAGTAACAGCGAGGCAGTGTTAGAAAACTTACCAAAAGAAACCTTATGTTCTACTGCAGTACGTTTTAAAGTCGGTCAGCAGGAAGCTGGAGAACAAACTCTTGGATTAATCTGGTACCCGAAAGAAGATACGTTGGGATTCGATACCTCATTTAAACGAATTCCTGAAAACATAATAAATGGCCTGAAACGTCCTACGAAAAGGGAAATGTTACGATTAATTATGTCTATTTATGACGTCTACGGGTTCCTGTCACCATTCACGATAAGAGCTAAAATAACATTACAACAAATGTGGAAAACTAATCTGAACTGGGATGATGAAATACCAGACGCCATATATGAAAAATGGTTACATTGGCTAAACCTCCTTAAAAAAGTTGGCGATATTCGATTCGACCCCGTTGTTATCATGCGAGCGTACGTAAGAGCGAGACGGAGATACTTGCAGCAAACGCACCGGATAGCGAGTCGTCGCGGTCGCCATCGGCGCGCACGCAGCGGCAGCTTATTATAAAAGAATCATGCGCGCGCGCCTCTGCTGCAAGATTAACTTATACAAACCTGCAGCTGCATATATTCAGCGATAGCTCGACATACGCTATGGCCACCGTGGCGTATTGGCGCTGGCAAGATAATGACGGTCAAATTAGATTAGCGTTCATTTCGAGTAAGTGCAGAGTGGCACCGCTAAAACATACGTCTGTACCACGATTAGAGCTTCAGGCAGCGCTCCTCGCCGCTCGACATGCAAATACGATAACAAAAGAACACAGACATATATTATCACAAGAAAGGTACTTCTGGTGCGACTTGTCAACTGTTTTACATTGGATTAGAAACAATGCTCGAGATTATAAAGCGTTTGTGGCGCACCGGCTCGACGAAATAGATGACTTGACACAAATAAAAGAATACCAGGCATTTTATACCTACTAAAATGAATATAGCCGACATCGCCACGAGAGATGCTTGCGAATTGGATGTACTGCAAAATGAATGGTTGTATGGCCCCGAGTTCTTGTACGGGGGAGAAGAGACATGGCCTGCGGATGTACAACGGCTGGAGGTCGGCACCGATGACCTGAAACGGGTTTCTCTCGTCGTCACTGAAAAGTACTCACCTGCTGTGCCGGAACCTGAAAGATTTTCATCCTGGTTGCGCCTCCTGAAAAGTACTTGTACGGTACTTTATTGATAAATGCAAAAAACGTACCTGTGCAATCGATGGTGATATGATGAGAAGAGCTGAACGTCTGTTGATTATGCACTCCCAGAGGCAGACATTCGCTGAAGACCTGGAAAACCTGAAACAGAAAAAACCATTAGATCGGAAAAGTAAGCTACTCACCTTAACTCCTATGATTGACGAGTACGGGGTTTTACGCGTTGGAAGCCGCATCGAACAGGCGCCTGGAATACCACCTGAAACCAAATATCCAGTTATACTTGACGGGCGCAAACACGTCGCTCAGTTGATAGTCAGTTACCACCACGTGAAGGCCACCCACGGAAACCAAGAAGTTCTCGTAAATAATCTGAAACAATATTATTGGATTTTACGTTTGAGACCTACAATTAAACATGTGATCTCTAAATGCATGTTTTGTAGAATAAGAAAAGCTCAGCCGCAACCACCCAGAATGGGTAACTTACCTGAAGCCAGAATGGCTCATAGTCGACGCTCGTTCACCTTCTGTGGAGTGGATCTTTTTGGGCCTATGGAGGTGACAGTCCAGTACAGGCGACGAGAGAAAAGATATGGCGTTCTGTTCACTTGCATGACTGTCAGAGCCATACATATTGAAGTGGTGTCGAAACTTACCTCTGACGCTTTTATTATGGCCTTACGACGCATGGCCGTGAGACGAAGTTGGCCACAACACATGTATTCGGATAACGGGACTAACCTGAGAGGGGGACTGAACGAAATACAAAAGTCGATTAGCGACCTTGACGAAGAGACGCTAAAGGGAGAAGCTGCTAACTACGGCACTACATGGACATTCTCCCCACCTGCCAGCCCACATTGGGGTGGGGCATGGGAACGCCTAATACGTTGTGTGAAAAGTTCACTAAAGGTCATGCTAAAGGAACGAGCACCCCGCGACGAGGTGCTAAATACCCTGCTGGCAGAGGTGGAACATATGGTTAACAGCCGTCCGCTGACCCACGTAAGCGTAGAACCGCACTCCGATGAGTCATTGACCCCAAATCATTTTCTTCTTGGCACTTCATCTAACCTACCTACGATCGGTACATACGATGAGTTAGATAGATATCTACGAAAGCAATGGCGCATCTCCCAAAGACTCGCAGATTTGTTTTGGAAGCGTTGGGTGAGGGAGGTATTACCAGATATGCGACCAAGAACCAAATGGTATCAGGAACAAAGGGGGTGACCCTTGAAAGTGGGTGACCTTGTATTAATCGTCGATCCTGATTCTCCGCGTAATGTTTGGCCGCGCGGTCGCGTGCAGGCAGTAATGGCAGGGAAAGATGGACGCATACGTGTCCTTGATATAAAAACCAAGAATGGTATTTTGCGTCGATCAGCCGCACGCATCGCTCGAATCCCGACGGAAGATGAGTGCTGACGCACTGGGGTGGGGGATGTTAACTGTGCGAACCAATATTTCTGTTTTAAATTTGTTGCTTATTATATTTATTTATTATTTCATGTGCTGTTTGTAAATTTTGGTTATTAAACAATAATAACTCAAAAGAAAGTTCGAGGAGTATGTGCGTGTGCGCGGAGCGCGGGGCGCGAGGGGCGTTACGCGGGGACCACGGGTCCGCGGGGCGATCGGTAGTGCGATTGATACAACAGGTCAGCGCATACATGTACACCCTCCTCGTCCGCGACACCTTCGAAACTATCTTTGCGCGTTTTCTTCATTTCCTCCCCTACAGTGTGATTCAACAATAGTGTTGAGCTGGTTATCCGCACCATCGACACAACTCAAACCTTTCGTCAGGCATCGGGTTAACGAGATACAGAAGACAACTCTTGGATCTGTATGGAACTATGTACCTACTCGAGACAATCCTGCGGATTTAGTTTCTCGAGGGGTGAAGGCTGATCATATCAGCGATTCTAGCTTGTGGTGGGCAGGCCCTATATTTTTGTCACAGGATGAATGCCTGTGGCCAAAGCCACCAAACGATATTGCAAAACAAGACTTGCCTGAACTAACTTATTTTGTAAATCAGTCTAACAATAGCCACATTGTAGTAAATCAAACATTAATACAACTATTAATTCATAAGTATTCAGATTTTAACCGTTTGCAAAGAATTGTGGCCTACATTAAAAGGTATATTTACAATTTAAAAAATAAAAACAATAGGTTCGTAGGGTGTTTGTCTAATCAGGAGATTCAATCTTCATTAAAATGCATTTTACATAATACACAAATTGAAAGTTTTCCGGAAGAATATTCTATTTTAAAATCAGGAAAAGCCTTGCCTCATAAAAATCGACTCTTATCTTTATCTCCTTTCTTAGATTCTGATGGCATTATTCGTGTCGGGGGCAGGCTTAATAACTCTCCATACGATTACAACGTAAAACATCCTATACTCATGTGCAGTAAGCATCATTTAACTAAAATCATGTTTCAATCTGTTCACAGAAAACTGTTACATGGACCTCAATTGCTCTTGGCAAACATCCGGCAAAACTATTGGCCCCTGGGGGGTAGAAACTTATCCAGAGTCATTGTTCAAAAATGTGTAGTATGTTTCAGGCACAAGGCTCAAATTGTGCAACCAATAATGGGACAACTTCCAAATTCACGAAGCAATCTTGAGTTTCCTTTCTTAAATTCAAGCGTTGATTATGCCGGCCCAATACTGATCGCTGACCGGAAGGGAAGAGACTGCAGACTTATAAAGTCCTATATCTGCATCTTTGTCTGCCTTGCTACCAAGGCTGTTCACTTGGAGCTTGTCACGGACCTCACTAAGGAAGCATACATGGCTGCTTTAAATAGATTCATTGCGCGCCGTGGCAAGCCTCGTAGTATATTGTCCGATAATGGTACAACCTTTGTCGGTTTATGTAATCAATTACGTCATTTTTTGCAGACTTCAGATATTGCTTATGATGTCGCTCAGGAAGGGATTGAGTTCAACTTTGTGCTGGCCTACTCCCCTCATTTTAATGGCATCGCTGAGGCCGCTGTGCGTTCCACAAAGTATCACTTAAAGAGACTGCTCAAATTAACGCATTTCACATATGAGGAGATGGCCACGTGTCTGACCCAAATAGAGGCTATTCTCTATTCCCGTCCCCTGACTCCTTGTTTTTCTGATCCACTTGATTTTTGTGCACTAACTCCATCTCACTTTTTAATTGGAAGATCACTCACGTCCATTCCACTTCCACAGATGACTGACAATGGAAACATAAACAGACTCGAGAGATTCCAAAGGGTGGAATATATCAAGCAGCATTTCTGGAAACGGTTTAACACTGAATACATATCTCTGCTGCAGCAAAAAACCAAGTGGTTCACAACATCGGGCGACATCAAGGTGGGGAGCCTCGTCCTGGTTAAGGATAAGGCGCTTCCACCTCTCTACTGGCTGCTGGGTCGCGTCGTGCAGGTGTACCCGGGCGCTGACGGTGTTGCGAGGGTCGCCGAGTTGAAGACGAAGAAGGGAACAATTCGGCGGGCCTTCAACAACATCTGCCCACTACTACTTCCTTGAAGATTCCTTCAACCCGGGGAGCATGTTCACGCGCGAACGTCCGTGTGGCCCCGGCAGCGGAGTTGGCGGCCGATCGTGTGGACGCGGCAGCGGAGTCGGCGGGGCGAGGGGGCGCGGGACGGGTGTCAGCGCGAGCACGTCACCCGCCCGCCAGTGTCCGTCAGATCTAAGTCCCCTCTTTGAGGCGTGGCTGGAAAGACCTCACGGCGTCCTTACCTTCCGCATGACGCAGGTCCTCACCGGACATGGTTCGTTTGGGAGTTTCCTGCACCGGATTCATGCGGAAGTGGCGCCCGGGTGTCGCCACTGTGCGGAACGCCCGGAGGACACGGTGGAGCACACAGTCGAGGTGTGCCCTGCTTGGGCGGAGCATCGCCGTGCCCTCGTGGGGGCGATCGGCGGCGGAGACCTCTCGCGCCGGGCCCTGGTTGAGGCCATGGTCTGGAGCGAGGAGGAGTGGCAGGCGGTCGCCGACTTCTGCGAAGCAGTAATGCTCGCAAAGGAGGAGGCCGAACGCATCAGGCAACGGCGTTATCGTCGCCGCCGCCGCCGCCGGGATTCTGATCCCGATTTCCGGCCACCGTAGGCGCGGGCTTGCGGACAGTGAGCAATGGGTAGCTCGCTGTCCGGCCGTCCGGTAACTGTCCGGACCAAGCCCAAGTCGTCGACGGCGCGCACTGTTCCCGCGCGCCTCAAGGAGTTGTCAGCAACAGCAGGGACCCAGCCGGGTCGAAGCCTACTGGGGCCAGGGTAATCCGAAAGGGCGCTCGAGCCCCGGTATGAAGGCTAGAAGGAACGGGGTGGGTCTTTTAGTCAGTAAGAGTCTGACACTATCTCCCGCTCCGCCCAAGGGCGGGGGATGTCAATGCATGATTTTTTCCCACCATAAAAAAAAAAAAAAAAAAAGTGTCCGTCAGATCTCGCTAGCGAACGGGCATACATCTGCGTTCCAAAATCCAAACGATTGTAATTGTACCTATTTAATACAACCATTTTTTATAATTTACAGTCCACTTTTATTAGAGAGTACCATCCCCAACAGACAGACGCTTCGAAAATCGGGTTAGGTGCTGTTTTATCAAACGCAAATGGTAAAGTTGTAGCGTATGCGAGTCGCAATTTAAACCCTGCGGAAACAAAATATCCTATTATTGAATTGGAGCTACTTGCAATCGTTTGGGCAATTAAGCACTTTAGGCCATATCTGTACGGTCGAAAATTCAAAATCAGAACTGATCACAAACCTTTATCTTTTTAATATGACTAACCCATCAAGCATATTAACTAAGTTTAGGCTTTGTTTAGAAGAGTTCGATTTCGAGGTGGAATACATTTGTGGTCGAGATAATGCAGCTGAATTAAAGCAAATGAGAGAACATATAGTGACAATCTTAACTCGCGCGCAAAAAAGAAAACTCGAGTTGACTTTTAATTCGGATGCTACTACGAAAATATCCACAAGTGTTAGTCCTGATCAACCTAACACAGTCGAGGTCCTTAAGAAGCCATTAAATGTGATTGAATTAAAAATATGTAGCGGGCGGCCCCCAAATATATCTAACATCAATGCTGATGTCAGTAATACGGGTAATTGCATATTTATTTCAAGTAAATCGACTATATTTCTTATATCTCGATCGTTACCTACCATGTCGGTGTTAGCGAGAAAATTAGAACATATGTGTAAAAAGCATAATATTCAAGAACTTGGTGTCGCTAAGAATAATGAAAACTCAGACTTAATTAAAAGTTTGCTGAAGGAAATACGAAACATATCTGTTATACCGCAGTTCTTAATAATAAAAAATGTACTTAGAATTGAAGATGAGGATGAAAAAAGAGTAATTCTAAACGATTTTCATCTGCTACCCACCAGCGGTCATGCGGGGATAAACAGAATGCTCAATAATATTAAAAGAAGATATTTCTGGACAGGAATAACTAACGATGTCATACAATACGTAAAAAAATGTAAAGACTGTCAATTAAATAAGTTTCCAAATAGGAATACTAAATAGCCCATGGTTATTACGACTACGGCAAGTACGTCCTTCGAACGAATTAGCTTAGACTTAATGGGCCCCTTAGAATTAGATGATTATAGTTTTAAGTATATATTAACAATACAATGCGACCAAAAAAAAAAAAAAAAATTCTTCTATAATGTAATTTTGTAAACAGCTGTCTTTTGTGCGATAATTTTTTTTTTTCTCCAAGAGGGAGGAGGATTATGTGAACTTCTTGAGGGGAGATGTGATGTATGAGTTAACACTTTTACCGTAACATTTTATAACTAGCTGCAACATAGCTCGACTCGCACAAAGGATCGCTGAGTAAGACATTTTGTAATTATAAATACTTGTGTTTATCAATAAAGACGTTCTTTTTACTCTACTAAACACCTAACTTTCATTATACCATCTCCGCCCATTGCAAATGTATTAGTTCCATACAAAATGGTAGGAAATAAATCCAGACCTCCAACACAAGTATCAGAAGAGCATGGTTGAAGATGGCGATAAGCGAAAATTACGAATATTTTCAGTGTTCAAGTATAAAAAAAATCATAAGAAACTTCCAGAAGATCCTAAGACCGGGAACTTCTCGGTTCCATGTCCGGTTTCATGTTCTCGGTTCAGTATGGTCTATATGATTTTGATATCTACAAAATCATATAGAACTGATAAAGATGGATTAGAAACTGAAAAATTCAGGGTCTTGAGTACTTTCAGAAGTTTTTATGATTTTTTTACAAGAAGACTGAAAATATTCGTTATTTTTGCTTATTGCCATATTCAACCATGCTCTGCTGATACTTGTGTCGGAGTTCTGGGTTTGATTTTCACTAAATCATATAGAAGAGTTAAGTTAGATGAGAAACTGACGAGTTTCGGGTCTTGAGTACTTCCAGAAGTTTTTTATGATTTTTTTACTAGAACACTGAAAATATTCGTAATTTTCGCTTATCGCCATCTTCAACCATGCTCTGCTGATGCTTGTGTCGGAGTTCTGGGTTTGTTTCCTACCATTTTGTATGGAACTAATATATTTGTACAGGAAACCGAGGAGTTCTTGGTCTTAGAATCTTCTAGAAATTTCTTATGATTTTTTTATACTTGAACACTGAAAATATTCGTAATCTTGACTTATCGCTATCTTCAACCATGCTCTGCTGATAGTTGTGTCGGAGTTCTGGATTTGATTTTTAGAATATCATATAAAGTAGATATATTTGTATAAGAAACTGAAAAGTTCCAGGTCTTGAGTACTTCCAGAAGATTTTAAAGAATTTTTTACTAGAACACTGCAAATATACGTTATTTTCACTTATCGCCATCTTCAACCATGCTCTGCTGATGCTTTTGTCGGAGTTCTGGGTTTAATTTTCATAAAATCATGTAGAACAGATAAAGGTTGATGAGAAACTGAAGAGTTCTAGGTCTTGGGTACTTCCAGAAGTTTTTTATGATTTTTTTACTAGAACACTGAAAATATTCGTAATTTTCGCTTACCGCCATCTTCAACCATGCTCTGCTGATACTTGTGTCGGAGTACTGGGTTTGATTTTCACTAAATCTTTTAATGTTTTTTTCGCGGGTAGGTGTAAAATAACGATAAACATTTCTCCGAAAAGTTTTTTTTAATTTAAATAGTAAATCATATCAAAATCAAGTAATTTTTATTTGAAATCAGTTCATAAAATTTTACATTACCTGTCAGCTTATCATCTGATTCATCACTAAGTTATCACTGGACACTGAGTCAATATGTCGCAGCTAGATGAGATCTGAACTGCTCAAAAAAATCTTGAAGACTGCTTTGTAAGGAAGATGGAGGAACTGGAATCACAAATCCAGAGTGCTGGACCTGCCAAGGATACTGTGGCGAGGGTTGCTGAAGAGTTCCGGACCTTTAGGGAGTTGGTCTTCAGCATGCTTGGCCTGCTCCGGAGCCAAATTAGTGAGTGTGCCAAGCAGATTGATGGGTTGGAGACGAGACGTCGGAGGAAGGCGCTTGTTTTCCATGGCATTGCAGAGGCTGACGGTGAAGTTACAAGTGCAGTGGTCCTTGATATCATTAACAAGCAGATGGTATCCAAGTCTTTGCCTACATCTTCTATACAGGTCTGTCACAGACTTGGAGCGGTCAGCAAAGTCCATCATAGGCCCATCCTGGTGCGATTTTCTACTTAACTTATGAAGACAAATCTGCTGTCTGGAGAGCCAAGAAAGGCTTAAAGGGGACCACCATCTCAGTCAAGGAGTTTCTGACAAGGGCCCGGCAGACCATCTTTGGGCAGGCGCGGCTTCATTTCGGTATGCGATGCTGTTGGACTCAGGACGGCGTCATTGTTATCAAGGCTCCCGATGGCAGTAGGCACAAGATCACTGGTTTCGACGAACTGAGTCCTCTATTGGCGAAGTATCCGAAAGCCCAAGGAGGTGATAGCCTGCAAAAGAAGACGCGGTAGTTATGGTCTTTTTTATTATTTATATCGCGGGTCTCAAACCATAGGGGCGTATATGCAAAAATGTGATTTTTCGTTTTTAATGCCATTGGATTCTACTATTAGCAATACATTAACTGAATTTTTTTTATAATTTAGTGTTAATTACTTTTTGCATAAATTAAAAAATATTATTTGCCGTATGCTGGAGAGTCTAGAATTACTTTTAGACCAAATAGCCGTATAATAGACGTAAGAGCAATATTATTGCGTATTGGGGCAGTTTCGACGTGCCATAGAGACGTACGCACGTACGACTTTCAATTTTATCGTGATCCTAGGAAATCGCATCGGACCATAAAGGCGTATGAACATACGACTGTTTATTTTACTTTAACCTGAAATCATTTTGTCAAGCTATATAGACGTAAGTAATGTAACAAATATTCGCATTCGCGAATATTCGCACATTTTTTGATATTTGCATTCGCATTCACAAAAAACATGCGAATATTTGGCGAATGTTTCTGACAAACAAAAAGGAAATAATATTTTAATATTTTTCCATCACACAGCTTTATTTCACATTTTATCACAAATTGTGAAACAACATGTTAATCTCAAATCATAACAAATTTTTTCAAATGAATTTAACTGTTTCTCCAGATGGGTGCGTGACGAGTATTTCGGATATTCGTATCCATCAGAAGGACGTTCGTAGAGTTCTGCGTAACTTTGATGTGAACAGAGCCAGTGGCCTCGACGGGATACCAGCAGCTGTTCTTAAAACTTGTGCACTTGAATTGTCTCTAATCTTGACCCGGTTATTTCGCCTCTCTGAGACTGAATAAGTGCCGTTCAGCCTGTGCCCAAGAAGGGCAGTCGAGCTGACCTGGCAAACTACCTATCCATCTCCGTTACGTCTATCCTCTGTAAGAGTATGGAACGGGTGTTTAACAGATAACTCCTGGCATACCTAGAAACAAACGACATCCTCATTGACCGGCAATACGGTTTTCGCCTAAATCGGTCTATTGGGGATTTTCTAGCGTATGCCATTCACATCTAAAGCAAGGCCATCGAGAAGCATGGGGAAGCGCTTGCAGTCTCCCTTGATATCTCGAAGACTTTCGATAGGGTCTAAGCTGAAACTATGTAAAGTCTTATTGCTAAGCTTCCTTCCTCTGGTCTAACCACTGGTCTGTGTGATTGGATCGTAAACTTCTTGAGGGATCGATCCATCCGAGTAGTTATTGATGGCTACTCGTCGGGTCAAATGGATATTAATGCCAGGGTCCTTCAGCGGTCGGTACTCTCGGCAACACTGTTCTTGCTGCACATAAATGACCTACTTAAAGCCAGTACCTTTGGGTATACAGACGATAGCACTGTTGTTGAGAGTTACATGTCCGGCGAGCGAGCTTATGGATCTCAGATCCAGGCTCTCTGAGATCTCTCTTAGATCTCAGAGATTCTTGGGGTGCCACTGTCGACTACCCTCAATTTCGGCTTCTACATCGAAGCAAAAGCCAAACTGTCTGCCAAAAAATTCGGGATCTTAGCGAGGACGAGACGGTACAACCATAGAGGTTGCAAGCACAAGTTTGATCGTGTATGGTCGTCGTTGCCTGTCGGGTTTTTATTGTTTACATTTCGGAGAGTGTGCATTGGAATTGCAGAATTTAATCCCGCCATGTCCGTTCCATCATTGGACCACAAGATGTACAGCGTTGCGACACCGGTACATGGTGAACATTACACCCATACGTACAAAGCGTTTGGGAACACACTCATTATGCGTATAGCTAAGGAGTGAAATTCCCTGCCGGAGTCTGTGTTTCCTGAAAAACTTTTTGTGTTAACTTCATTCAATTAGTCTGTTAAGGCTCTGTTATGTTCGGTTTAAATTTGGCTGATACGAAATGTGAAAACTGTCTGATATTTTGCGCGCACTTAGTTTGAAAGTCAATATTCGCATTCGCATACGCGAAAATTGAATTCGAATATTCGCATTCGCATTCTCGAATGTGAGAAATCAGACATTCACACAAACATCACTAATGCCTCCTCACCGTGTTTCCTCGCGATGATTTCCTTCAGCGTTTTTGAGAGCTATGTTTTGTTTCAGCTCAATTTCAAATGTTTGTGATTTTAAAGATATTTCTAGTAGTTATGTTCAGATTTATTAATAAATTTAATTTTATAATGCTTATTTTTCTTTTCAAACACGAGAATATTGTGTAATTACCTATTAATCATTTCCTTTTTTTAAATTGTGGAACAAAACTGGTTTATACTTCCTCTTTGAGTTAAAACACCTCTCAATATTTATGACAAGCCAGACAGGCGTATGATTTCTTGAAATTACGTAAATAACGTTAATTTCAATTGGTTCTCATTCCTAAATAGCAATATTTTAAGTCACCAATTAAGTAATAATAAATATTGGTATAAATATTAACAATCTGAGAAAAAAGATTTTACGTCCATAAATTTCATACATTTCAGGGAGTATTTTGACGGAATTTTACAGTATAGTCGTCATGCTATATAGGCGTATCAACCAAAAACTAGTGTTATAGAGGAAATGCCCTAAAATTAAGAATCCTACATTAATTGCAGTAGAAATATATAGCTACATGCAAAAAAACAACGAGCTGGCTCAATCACAGGAAAAGTTATTAAGTTTTTTGTCTCTCCTGAAAAGTAGGGGTTTTGTGGATACGCCCCTATGGTTTGAGACCCGCGATATGTTCTATCAACTTTCCTACAAGGTACTTATAGTTTTACTTACCACAGCAATCCTTTACTGTTCTCGCCTTCCAATGTAGGTTTCATTTTACCTCTGTACTTCTTGTATTGTTTGTCTGTTTTCGAAAGTAATCTGTAGTTTCCACTTTGACGTCTGTATTTTATTGATTTTTTCTTTGCTAAACTACTTTACTGTTTACCCTCAACATATTACATTATATATAAGTTTATCCATAAATCTTAAGAGGCCGGCGAATGTCACTCGCAACTGCAAGTTGACGCGTATTCAAAATTCGTTCGTGGAATATAGCTATCTCTGTTTGACAAAAACAAGTGACGGAGTGCAGCTGTGTGTGTGTATGTGAGCGTCTTACAATTTATTGTTAGTAAAATGAGGTATATTCATTATTTGCTTTATTTTTGCCGAATACTTCGGGAATTGTTTGTGAATGTACGAACTAGTAATGCGTTTTTTGGAAATTTTATTACCGCGCCAATATCTCAACATATTATGATAACAATAGCAGATATGTCATACAAAGGTGGTCTTTTTTTACGGTGGGAAAATCATCTAATGATATTCCCCGCTCTTGGGTGGAGCGGGAGATAGTGTCCGACTTTTACTGACTAAAAACCCACTCCTGTTCCTTCGTTGTCTTTCGTACCGGGGCTGAGCTACCTTTCGGAGCTAACCCTGGCCCCAGTAGGCTTCGACCCGGTTGGACCCCTTCTGTTGCTGACAACTCCTTGAGGCGCACGGGAACAGTTCGCGCAGTCGATGACTTGGGCTCGATCCGGACAGTTACCGGACGGTCGGACAGCGAGCTACCGATTGCTCGCCGTCCGCAAGCCCGCGCCTACGGTGGCCGGAAATTGGGATCGGAATCCCGGCAGCGGCTGTGAGCGCCGTTGCCTGATACGGTCGGCCTCCTCCTTTGCTAGCATTACTGCTTTGCAGAAGGAGGCGACTGCCTGCCACTGATCCTCCTCGCTCCGAACCATGGCCTGTACCAGTCTGGCACGAGAGATCGCCGCCGCCGATCACCTCCACGAGGGCAAGGCGATGCTCTGCCTAAGCGGCACACCTCCACTGCGTGCTCCACCGTGTCCTCCGGGCGTTCCGCACAGTGGCGACACTCGGGCGTCGCTTCCGTACGAATCCGGTACAGCCCGAACCTACCGAACTTACGTGTCCGGTGAGAACCTGCGTCATGCGGAAGGTGAGGACGCCCGCGCCGTGAGGTCTTTCCAGCCATGCCTCCAAGAGGGGACTTACTGCCATAATTGTGGCGTGCCCAAGGTGGTCTTCTTGTGGTCAAATCAGAAAATGTTATGGAGGCGAGAGCTTTTTTTTTTCATTGTGGGAAATTATTCAATGACTTCTGCCGCTCTTTTAGTGTCAGACTTTTAGGGAAATGAAAACTGTTCTTTCGTTTCAAGGCCCCGATGTTCTCTTTCGCTCAACCCTTGGCCTCAGTAGACTTCGAACCTGCTGGGCCCCTACGGTTTTGCTGACATGTCCTCGAGATGCGAGTGGAACACTATGCAACATCGACGTCTCGAGCTCGGTACGGACGCTTACCGGACGGCCGGACGGAGAGATACAAATTGCTCGCCGTCCGCAACCCTGCGCCTACGGTGACTGGAAAAAGGGATCAGGATCCCGGTGGCTGGGGCGTGAGGAATGATGTTCCCTCACGTGTACGACTGTCTCCTTTGCTAGCATAACTGCTTCGTAGAAGGAGCCGACCACCTTCCATTCCTACACATTCCGGTCCATGGCTTGTACCAGGGTCACTCCCACGAGTACACAGCGCGGCGGCAGTGCTCCGCCTGAGTGGAGCATACCATCGCCGTATGCTCCACCCTGTCCTCCGGGCGGTCTACACAATGATGACAGCCAGGCGTTTCTTCCGAACTTACCACGAGGTGAGGTGTCGTCATGCGGAAGGTGAGGATGTTTCCACGTCTATTCACCCACTCCTCAAAGATTGGATTTATCGCCATAATTATGGCTTGCCCCGAGATCCCGCCGGTACTCTGACCGCCTTCGTCAGTGGTTTTTTACCCCGGCGTTGCAACTCCATGCGCAAATTGTGCATGCGTGCAAGGACTGTTGCCTCTAGATCCCATGGTGGCAGACCAGGAAGGAGGCTCGTCGCTTCGCTGGAGAACGTGCGGTATCCCCGCACCATTTGGATGGCCATGATCCTCTGGGATGCGTTCAGCTTTGCCCCCGGTCGCTTTCACAGCAATGGGGCCAACACCGGCGCTCCGTAATGAGCCATGGACCAAACAATGCTGCGTGGAGCCTCCGGCAAAGGGCTAAGGACCTCTATGTTGGGTAGGAGCCGCTTCAGGGCAGCCCCAGTCCGGTCCAGTTTGGGAGCCAGACGTCCGAAGTGTTCTTCGAAATTCCAACGGCTGTCGAGGACAAGTACCAAAAACAGTCCGACCTATATCTTGGTACCGATCCTTGGGGAACACCGCACGACATCTCTCGGCGTTTCCATTCTCCACGGTGAGCAGGGCAGATAATGAACCTGTCCTTCAGGTAGGCCTCGACCACACGAATGAGGTAGACCGGCACGTGGTGATACCGGGGTCCAAATAGAGCGCTCCCTGCAAAAGCCAAACTGGCCATCCGCAAGATCCGGCTCCACCCGTACCAGGTGCGTACGAGGAATAAAGAACAGCGAAGCGCACCCTCAGAGCGGAGATACGGCTGGCCAAACTGGAGGCCCGCGACGTGTAGCTGGGGACTCTGGACAGAGACCCGTGGGGACGACCCTACGAAATGGTGCGTACAACAAGCTCCGTACCTGGGCTCCCCCGCTGACACAGAGTACCGGCCCCTATTTATGAAGGGTGTGATGAACGCTCTATTCCCGTCAAAAGGGGAGCATTCTCATCCGCTCATGGCTCCGCCACTAGTTGTAGTGTAGTTTATATTTTTATGTCACCGTTTTTTGTAGCCATATTTGCATACTATGTGCTATGTGACCTCCCCAACGGGGTCAGCGTGGTCTATTATACAGACGACACGCTGATCCTAACGAAGGGAGAGTCGTAACAGGCGGCGGTCGAACTAGCGGAACGCAGGGTTGCAACAACCTCCAACCAGCCTTGGCCCCACCGACATCATGTCATATGGGCCGAATCGAAATGAGACGGCTGCGGACACAGCCCACCCATATAAATATGAGCGCGCTATCACCGCAGCCGCTTCTTGACTCCTTTACAAATTTCTTCGTCTTGTCCCCATGTTGCCTTTCTCCCCATCCTGGGGCGGCGTACTAACGGTCCCCCCTCATGTGGGTAAGACAAACACACAGTACGGGTTCGCTGCTTGCTTACTCCTTAGTCTGTGCCATTTGTGTTCGAACTCTTTTGAGGCCATAAGATTGCAGTAGTAAGCCGGTCTCTCATCCAAGCGAGTGATCCCGTCCATCACATTTCGTCGCTGTTCGTCATAAGGGGGGCATCGCCACAGAACGTGATCAAAATTTTCGTCCTCATCACCGCAATAGCACACGCTAACCTCACATAACCGCATATCATACAGTTTCTTCCAGAAATATCCATGTCCAGTCAGGATCTGCAAGACTTTGTAGTCCGGCTCGACCCAAGTTGCCTTGAGCCTAACCGCCACGTCAGGGAGGAATCGATGAAGTTCCATCGCCTTCTCTTCCTGCTCCCATCTCCCCTGCCAATTAGCCACAGGCTCACTTGCAAGAACCCTGCTCCCTGTCCTGAACCGCAACGCAGAGTTGCAACAGTCGTGAAGAGGATCCAGCAGTTGGGACTCGAGGTGGCACTGCACAAGTCCGAGAGCATGTGTTTTCATGGCCCTCGGAACGAGCCACCGCCGGTTTCCCAAATTACAATAAAAGTTTACAAGTATCTGGGACTCGTCCTCGACAGTCGATAGTATTTTGAGGAGCACTTCCGACGTCTGGTTCCCAAACGTGTTACTTATTGTTTATTTTGTGTTGCGCCTTGTGCTGTACCAAATAAATTATTTTTCTTTCTTTCTTTCTTTCAAACTGGATTAGACTGAAGCACTCAAGCGGCTCCTGTCCAACCTGGGGTGTCCAGAACGCATGCCAGGGAGTTATAGCCATCCTAATGGTACAAAGACAAAGCACGGTTTCCTGCAATATACCTGCATGGTTTCCTGCAGGCTTGCTACCATGGAATGTGGAGGCAACAGTCCTTTGCACGCATAAGCATGATTTACACGTGGAGATGCAACCGTGGGGCGAAATTCCGCTGCCACGACAAGTCGCTGTAAGGCAGACAGTTCCGGCAGGATCTCAGCGACTGTCGTAACGCAAATACTCACCGGACATGGCAAGTACGGGAGGCTCCTGCGTCGGATTTAGGCGGAAGAAACGCCTGGTTATCACCATTGTGTGGACGGTCTGAAGGATACGGTGGAGCGTACGGTGGAGATGTACATATGTGCCCCGTTTAGGCGGAACACCGCCGCGTTCTCGTGGGGGCCATCGGTGGCAACGACCTCTCGCGCCGAGCCCTCTTTTGCGAAACAGTAATGCTAGCGAAGAAGGCGGCCGCATGGACGAGGGAATACCCAGACGCCCCAGCAGCCAGGATCTCGACCCAGATTTCTAGCCACCCTGGGCTTGGAATCGCCGTCCAGCCATCCGGTAACCATCTGGACCGAACCCAAATCGTCAACGGCGCTTTTGTTTTTACTCTTTTTTTTAAGGGGTTTTTGACGGCGCTTTTAGTCAGCTAAAGTCTGACATGTCCTCAAGAGTTCTGTATTCCTTTTATTAAACTTTAAATGCTTACGTACTATTTTATTTAAGTCAATAGTGTCAAAAATATTACAATAAAATTTATAACTCGACCTATGAACGCAACTGCAGTAATGACAGCACGCACACAATGACACTGACATCCCGCTTGCCGCGATAGCACTAGTAACTCTTGGAAATTTGCGATAAATTGGACGTGTTTCGTAATACCAAAAAAGATTAATGAAAACTTAATGTTTTTCCAATTTGTTTTCTATCATTTGTAAATTGATAATATAATCTGTGTTCCTACATTGAGAATATTGGACATTTTGTTATTTTTAATACAGGAAAAGCCAAATGAAAACATGCCATTTACGTTGTAAAAAAGTGCGAATTATAATTCGCTTTAATTTCGTTTTAGGCAAGTTTTTTTTAAAAAGAAAGATGTAGGAACCTAGATAAGTATCGTCTATAACCGAATAACATCATAATATGTTGGAAATATACTCCAATTGCAAATGAGCGTGGTATTACGTTTGTATGAAAAATTCAACTGTCGCCGTGCTCTTAACGTTTAGTCAGTTGTCATGTCAAATTAAAATAGAGGTTATGATTACTTTTTTCACCTGACGTTTACGTGATCGGATACGTTCACAGTCTCACAGATTGTTTGTAAAGTGCGTTCTGAATACCACATTGAAATGATGTTAGCTGGCGGGTGGTGCAGAAACGCCAACGCCGAACCAACCTGTGTGTGTAGCTTTATATCTATTTATTTATTATTTTATTCTTTTTTTGTGTTATCAGATAATAAATCCTTTTATTCTGCGCACGATTCCACTGCCTCTTCTTGTGATGCCAGTTTTGGCTCTTTGACGGACACTCTTGGCGATTTGTTACGCCAAAAATTCAATCCAAACCAAGACCGACTGTTAAACGTTTGCCATATTAATGCCCAAAGTATCCCTCAGTCAACAGTAACAACGTTCATGCCATCCTGGTTTCCGAGACTTGGCTCAAACCTGACCTTCTGTCTACTTCCTACTGTCTCCCTGGCTTCGTTCTTCTTCGGAATGATCGGATCGGTAGGAGAGGGGGTGGTGTAGCTATATACCTACACAGTGATTTTCCTTTTAAAATTCTAACTACTTCTCCGATTAATACTGCTGAGTTTCTTTTTCTTGAGGTTTGTGTCAAAGGAGCTAAAGTCGTTCTAGGTGTCGTCTATTGTCCCCCTACTCTTGATTTTTTCACCGAATTCGAATCGGTACTTAAATCTTTGGGTTCGGAGTATGCACATCATATTATCATCATGGGAGATTTTAATGCCCAAAACTCCCCTTGGTCCCGTAAACTCCTGCATCTTATCGAGTCAGCCAATTAAAATGTATTTCCTCTCCAGCCAACTCATCATAATAAAGACTGTGATGATACCTGGCTTGACCTTATCCTTACCTCTATTCCTTCTCTAGCATCCTCACATGGTCAACTTGATGCTCCTGGCTTTTCCCATCATGATCTTATTTACTTATCCTATCTCCTTAAACCCCCTAAACCCAAAACCTTGTTCCAGTACAGGCGTGCCTTTGCACGTATGAGTAGTGACTCACTCTCAACTCATAAAAGATGCATCAGCTATTGACTGGACACCCCTGGAGGAAGCTGCTACAGTGGATGACAAAGTTTGTGTCTTTAACAAAATTGTGATCGATTTGTATGACACACATGCACCTATCAGGAAAGTTAAGCTGAAGCGTCCACCTACACCATGGATGAACACTGAAATTCGGATGGCAATGCGAAGGAGAGACCGTGCGTTTCGGAAATTTAAGAAGGATCGCTCTGAAGACAACTGGACTTTCTTCAAGACTGCTAGGAATCGATGTAACCTGATGATACGCAACGTTAAACGCAGCCACATTCTTAATAATATAACTTCGTCTTTTTCTGCCGATATCTGGAAATTCCTTGAAAGTCTAGGTGTCGGTAAATCGCGACATTCAGACCTTCCTAATACAATTGGTTTGGACGAGCTTAACTGCCATTTCTCCACCGTTGACACGCTTGATAGTCTAACCAAATGTCAAACTATTGATAACCTTGCTGGTCTGACGCGCCCCAATATTGCCCCATTTGTCTTTACTCCAGTTGATCCCAGAGAGATCAAAAAGATTATCCTATCCATCGAATCCAAAGCCAGCTGCGATGACATCAGTCGTCATATGATCGTGTCGGCTTTGGATCAACTTCTGCCTGCTATATCCCACATCGTCAACTTTTCTCTTTATTCTGGTGTTTTTCCTTCCCCGTGGCGTAAAGCCTATGTCCGTCCTTTACCCAAGATTTCCAATCTCACTCTTTCCAGTCACTTTCGTCCAATTTCCATCCTTCCATTCCTGTCTAAAGTGCTCGAGGCCTGTGTCCACAAACAATTCTCTAATTTCATTTATCGGAACTCCCTCATCAACCCTTTTCAATCTGGTTTCAGGCCCGGGCACAGTACCGTGACAGCTCTCCTTAAAGGGTGTTTATTTTTTTTCGTGCATATTATGCGTCCAGTAAAATAACATTAATTTATTCCATAAATATCTATATTCTTTCCAATGGATACCAAATGTAATACAGTTATGCGTGCATGCATGTAATATTTACAGTAGTAATTAGCATAAATAATTAATTATAAATAAAAATCTCTACTTATTCTCATTTCCTTCGGTGTCCATTTACTACTATTCTATATTTTAATCAAATAAATCGGAGTAAATAGAAACAAAATAATCATATTAATTAAGTATATTAAAAAACACAACGTTTACACCTAAATTAAATAATGCTATCTTCTCAATATATTAAAATATGATTTGATGAACATTTATTTTTTATTTTTTCTGATTACCCTCGATATGAAAAGAAATCCACATTATAGTTTGCGCTTGACCATAAATGCTACTCTACTGCGATGTCAAGCCCCGCGCACGTCTCAGTCTGCCAGTGAACATCGTAACAGGTGCATGGTTGCTTGTGAAAAAAAAAATTTTCGTGTTAAGTGTCGCGGGAGGTGATTATTCTGGAATCGTTCTCTTTCCTATCGTTCGTATTATAACGTGAGTATATATGATTTTGTTAATTACTTAGCTTATTATCAATGTTAACTATATGTGTTATCTTTAGAGAAAGATAGACTAAGAAAGTTATTTAGTGTACCTACGGGGTTTGTTATCAGGTTATTTAAATAAAACGACCAAAACGGGTACCACACCCTTTATACTTTTGCCTTGCCAGCACTTACACATTATACAATAACAGTAGGAATAAATAAATTATATACTAGCACTTACCGAGATGTTGCTTGCTCCGAAAACTAACACGAAAAAGAGGGACATCACAGCGCGCCGTTCCTTTTTATATACTCTTGTAACTGTCAAAAGCACCGCGCTGTCAAGTCGCAGTCCGTTCGAGTTGTCAGTGCAAAAAATACATTTAATGTTGCTAATACAGAAAATAATCATAATGTATGAACATTATCATAAGAATCGCTAACAGTCGGCCATCCATTATATAACAAATACGACCTCGTATGTGAGAAACAAAATAAATGAATAAGAAATTGGTATTACACACAATAATGAGCGAAGAAAGAATATAATATTACATTTAAAAATTTATCTACGGGTAGACATAGATATCTATTACAGAAGTGAATAAAGATTTAGATTATTCATACAATGTTCGCTGTACCTATGAACGACACTAAACTTATATTAATTGTACACGTCATGTAGAAACAAAACTGAACAATTGCCAATTTATCAATTATTATCTATACAAAACTTTAAAAAGATTTTTTTGTTTTTTTAATTAGTTATTTTTTTAATTGTAATGGCACCTGGAAAAGAAACATTATCATATTAAAACGAATGTAGAAATTAGAACCTTAGATCAGTCGTGCATCGCTGGTTATATCTGGGAACAAAACTTTATTAATTGTACACAAATTGTTTCACGTAGCAACAAAACTAAAGAATTGTCATTCTGTCTATTACGATTTTCCCATCAACATGTCTCTTCCAAATATGAGCAATGGCACCTGAGAAAGAAATAACGTTTATATTAGCTTAGACATTTTTACCCATAGCTAAACATTGGTATTAAAATGAATGTAGCAAATAAAACAGCAGCAGCAGTACATTGATACAAAGCAAAACTTATATAGTTGTATGCAATTGTTACACAAAAAACAAAACTAAACTATTGTCAATCTGCCAATTATGATTTGTTAAACATGTTTCATATAATATAAACAATGGCACCTGAAAGTGCAGATGTATCAGTGACAGCTCATTCTTACAAATCGTTATCTTATCTATAATATAAAAATGAATCGCAAAATGTGTTGGTAAGCGCATAACTCAACAACGCCTGGACCGATTTCGCTAATTTATTTTTTGTTGTGTTCGTTATTATGAGGAGAAGGTTCTTATGGAAAAAAAAATGAAAATTAGGGTAGTGTAGGGTAGAGTAGGGTAGAATAAGGTAGAGGAGGGTAGAGTAGGGTAGAGTAGAGTAGGGTAGGGTAGAGTAGGGTAGAGTAGGGTAGGGTAGAGTAAGGTAGAGGAGGGTAGAGTAGGGTAGAGTAGAGTAGGGTAGGGTAGAGTAGAGTAGAGTAGGGTAGGGTAGAGTAGGGTATAGTAGGGTAGAGTAGGGTATAGTAGGGTAGAGTAGGGTATAGTAGGGTGGAGTAAGGAAGAGCGGGAGCGAAGCCGCGCGGGCAAAGCTAGTTTATTATACAATCTTTCAAAAACAGGCCCCTAAAATGTCCTGCCTCTAATAAAAAACATACAGGCCCCCAAAATGTCCTGCCTCTGATGAAAAACATACAGGCTCCTCAAATGTCCTGCCTCTAATGAAAAACATACAGGCTCCTCTAATGTCCTGCATCTAATGAAAAACATATAGGCCCCTCAAATGTCCTGTCTCTAATCAAAAACATACCGGCCCCGCAAATGTCCTGTCTCTAATCAAAAACATACAGGCCCCTCAAATGTCCTGTCTCTAATCAAAAACATACAGGCCCCTCAAATGTCCTGTCTCTAATCAGAAACATACAGGCTCCTCAAATGTCCTGTCTCTAATTAAAACATACAGGCCCCTCAAATGTCCTGTCTCTAATTAAAAGCATACAGGCCCCTCAATTGTCCTGTCTCTAATTAAAAGCATACAGGCCCCTCAATTGTCCTGTCTCTAATTAAAAACATACAGGCCCCTCAATTGTCCTGTCTCTAATAAAAAACAAACAGGCCCCTCAAATGTCCTGTCTGTAATGAAAAATAAACATTAGTAACACACAGGCCCTTAACATGTCCTGTCTCTAATAAAAACAAACAGGCTCCTCAAATGTCCTGCCTGCAATGTAAAATAAACATTAGTAACACACAGGCCCCTAAAGTGTCCTGTCTCTAATAAAAAACAAACAGGCTCCTCAAATGTCCTGCCTACGATGAAAAATAAACATTAGTAACACACAAGCCCCTAAAGTGTCCTGTCTCTAATAAAAAACACAAACAGGCTCTTCAAATGTCCTGTCTCTAAAGTAAACAGACAGGTTCCTCAAATGTCCTGCTGTAAATAGAAACAAACATTAGTAAATAAACAATTGCTTGCTAAAGCCAATATGTTCCTGGTATGTCCTGAACAGGCTCCTTAATTGTCCTGAACAGGCGCCTCAATTGTCCTGAACAGGCGCCTCAATTATTCTGTACAATTTAGGTCAATACCCGGCCACTCAGGCTAGGTACATGATAACTTTCAAGTGAATGTCACAAACAATGACATCAATGATTACTTTTCACCTGATGTTTATGACATCTAAATTGAAATTCGCTCAATGACTGACCAACAATGACTTATAATCACTGCCCCGACTAAAACGTAAGGGTACATATTATTTAATTTACTCTTTCGGCTCTAATTAGTTTTTATTGAAACTCCAAACGATACAATAAATAATCAAAATACATGATCACGAACTATGAAATAGTTTCGTCTCCATTTTATTTCATTCATTAAAAATTACCAACTATGAACTATGCCGTAAATACCACCACTTTTAAAATATTCAAGGCGAATACAGTAGAGACTGGTTTCTCTTAACACAAGAATAGGTTTCACGTCAATCACTTATTTCATTAACATATTTTTATATGTGGGAAGTTAGGTACACTTTTCTAAAAATACCCTTTGGTAATCAAAATATTCATGGACATAAGAATTAACGAATGCTAATTCATCTTTCCATATCCCTAGTGAACAAGTTCTTGCTATACAGGGAAATTGAAAAAATACCCAAAACCTCTTAATCCTGTCTTCATATCATGACCCTGAACAACATTTGTTCTACGACTTTGACCTCAACTAAACAACGTAGCCAAAAACAATTTGTTTTCATTTATTTGTCGTCTGTAAAATTTGCGTATACTACGCGCGCGCGCGTACCCATTTTGATAGCTAACATTAACGGGCGCCCGCGCCGCGCGCATGTAAAATTGGACCTTGTCGACTTGCGTTTAACAAGGTAGGTACCGTACCTACAGCTGATTTGCTCAATTATTGGCGATTATTAAGTGCAAGCAAACAAAATCGAGTAAAATAATAAATGTAGGCAACATACAAGTAGTACATTGACCCCTGAATATTTCATCGTATTGTTCTACGCTAATAAGTATGTACCTACATAACAAAGCGTCATTCTTCAATATCAACAGATGGATGAAGTACCTACATTACTTAAAACAGTTGTTTTGATGGACTACTTAGTCTTGTTGATAAGTGTGTCTCCTGCCAGGGTTGCGGAATTTGTCCGAAAGGGTTATCGTGGCCCTGGAATTCAAAGGGCATACGAAGGAACACGGGTGGGTTTTAGTCAGTAAGAGTCTGACACTCCCCTCCGCTCCGCCCAGAGCGGAAGAAGTCATTTGATGATTTCCCATCCAATAAAAAAAAAATGTGTCTCATCTATGATAGGTAAGTGCAGTGCCATTTACTCTGAATGGCCGTTTTAGCGAAAATAAGTACCTACACGACTAAGTTCTGCCTCATTGGTGTTGTGGTCGCAAGCGCGGCTACTAAGCGCGAGGTCCTGCCGTCATCGATCTTGAACATCTGGGCGGAGTCAAACGCTAGGCCTTGCGCGACAAAACAAAACATTGTGTTACGCGGCGCATCATTGTGCACCAGAACCATTATTATGATCATAAATTATTATTTTAATAGAAGGGTACAGTAAGCGGAAGTGCACGCTAAGATTGTATGGCTGTGAACAAGCGGTACAGGCCATACCTATATCTGGTGGAAGGTACCTAACCCAATGAGATTTTTAATTAAAAAACAATAAGTTCACTTATTTAACAAAAAAAAAACAGTGTAAATAAAACTTCAAACAGATGATTCGCAAAAGTTCACGTTTGAGGTCAACTAGCTTTATACCTACGAGAGCGCTCGACAAAATTGAAACAGCTCGCAGTACCTTAGGCTGATTTTAAAAGATTTTTGTCAGTTCGGTTTTTATGTTTATCGCAAAACGATGTGGACCACATATTTCTATGATGTGGACTGTGTCTGTTAGTCGTAAATTCGAATTGATAAGTTATCAGAATAACAATATTTTCTCTGAGTGTCGTCTGTGTGTGTGTATTTGATGTTCTGAATTGAAATGAAAAATCGTATTGTGAACGTGTTTACAATGCTGCGTGAGGAGTGTGTCCAGGACCCCACTTTTTTGCCTCGTGTCCACTCTGAAACTCTGCGCCGTGCTCAGGATCTAGCGAGCTGGTGGCGACCAATTTAGTTAGAAATGAGCGAGCTTAGGGTGAGTAAGTTCAATAATTCATACCTACATTACGATCGATCGAATGTCGAACATCCGGAATTATTATTTAGCAATGAGATTTTGTTCGTGTTTTTTCTTATCGTTATTACATCATTCATCAGTGTTATTGATTAATTAAAATTCTTCTTCTTCACGCACTGTATGGGCTGGCGGACGACCGCGGTCACTGGACCTAGGTCGAAATTGACCGTGATCACGTAGACACTGTGTTGCAGATAACATTGTTTCATAGCATGGTCTACGTGAGTTAGGGAAACGTATTGCGTATTCACGGCAGACCAACGACACGTTTTCATCGCACCTTGCAAGCATCCGCACCATCTCCGTGTACTCAATGTTGGTATAATGGTAAGACATGATACTTAATATGTATGTACTTAATTTACTAATACGCGCGAATTTCGATAGCGGTATACGCGCACGCATGTTCTTACGAGTAAGGCACTCATGCGACTGTCACCCCGACCCCGTGCTGTGCGCCCGCTCGCTTCCTTTTGATCTAGCCGCGCCGGCCGGGCGGCGGCCTTTCGTCGGTCACCGCATAAATGATATAAGCAAAATTTAGACTATGTTTATTTTTTTTGTATGGAAAAAAAATGCTTCGAAATTTGAAAAGTCGTAGAACAAATGTTGTTCAGGGTCATGATATGAAGGCAGGATTAAGAGGTTTCGGGTATTTTTTCAATTTCCCTGTATATTTATCCACAATAACTCCTAATCACCCCTCCTAATAAGAAATTTATAAAAAAAAACAAAGCCTTTTGCTTACCAACTTTAGCAACACTGTGCTGCACCTGTGCGTTTGGTTTTCCATGAAAATACCAACTTCCTATAATTCGACCAATACTTATATTATGCAACGATAGTTAAATCGTGACCCCTAAGTTGGTATACTAAATTTAGTAATTCAATAATATATTCTACAACTTTTACACAACGCCATCTAGTCCCAAACCAAGTAGAGCTAGTGGTATGGGTAATAGACAGCTAATAAACAATTTGACAGTGCTCTCTGAAAGTCACTAAATAGAGTTTACATTACATTTCTTACATATTCTGCAGGACTAAAGCCCAAATCAGACCATTGATTCTTGGCAATCGTGTCCTCAGATGCCTCTGCACGAATTGCAACCTCATTCGAATATTAATTACGCGGAAGGTTCTATTGAAAATTAATTCCAAAAGTAATATTCAAAGCCAGTCCCATTTATTTGGTCTTATAAAGTCCAGAAGCTATAACAGTTATGGAATTTCAAACTCTAACCCCAAAAACAAGTATTCAAGTTGGGTAAAATGCATGAAACGTTTGTTTGACAGACATTTGCATCCGAATCATTGAAATGCTCCGAAACAGTGATATGCATCATTTTGAACATCGGTTCACAAGAAACAAACGGAACATTTGAAACATCGACTCACAAGTCACAAACGTTATGAATCGTGATCTGTCAAGTTGCGTCACACTAAGTTTTATTTAACTTTGATTTGAGAACAATCCAAAGCAGATGTTTCCAGTTCAGGTCGCTAATTATATTAAGTACACTATTTACGTTTTAATTTGAATTTCATAAAGGCTGCTGGTCACTCAAAGTAAAGTGTTTGTGTTCCAAATGATGCCTTCAAAACATTACCGATGTTCAATCCTTCGGAACACCAAAATGCATCGGAACAGTGAGTCGGCTCAGCAAAAAGCTACACACGCCTACAATGACATGACACTGTATATCACCGCTTGCAGGTTAAGGCTAAGTTTTCATCTCAAAGACTCAAACTTTATCCGACTTGCAGTCACAACTTTTCACCAGTGTTTTTCATTTAAAAATTAAAAATAAACTGCGTGTGTCAATTCCCTTGAAAGTACACAGAACATGGTGTGTATTTTTAAACCAAGAGCAAATACAAATTTTAAACTAGTTCCCTAGCTGGACAAGAACTAAAATAATGGGATTTAGCTAATCTTTGGTACCCACATCACTTCAAAAATATAAAATAACATTTAATCAACAGCAAAGATGCATTAGGGTAATATTTGGACTCGACAAATTCGACAGTTGCCAACCAAAATTTTGATAAATATGTTTTCTACCTTGCTTATTCAAATAGCAGTACTATTCGTTATTTGTTTTAACTAGAGCCAACAAAGCGTTGATGCCTATAAGTACCATACGCAAGGCACCTATAATAAGTAAACAAAATAGGTACCTACTGAAACTTTACACATTCTTTAGTATACTCAGAGTATTAGTTTATTTGGACAGTGATTACATTTTATTATTCGTTGATTTCCTCTTGTGTAATTTCTCGAAAACTATTTCAACTATTTCAATATATTAAACTATGTATTTGGCAACTACTTGTGGATAATATGTAATTTTATATTCTTCACACTTGTTACCCATGGCAAATCATATAGGTCATCACCTAAACAATGTTTTACACACTTCCATTTTGTACCAAAATAAGTTGATGTAGACAACTATATATATTAAAATTGTGCACAACCTGATATTGATATATTACTTAGACCATGCCCCACCACAACTAGTTGACTATATCGAATGGTATACCACACATTAACTGCCAGGCGGGACGAGTTCGCCGGGTCAGATGGCTCACTAAGTTTACTCAGTACCTACCTACTTCTTTCCACCCTACCCTCCTTTTAATTAACCTTTCAATCGTGGAAATTACAGATACAATATAAAGAGAATAGGCGCGCGAACAATAAATAATGAATATGCACTCGCTTGGGGCTCAATGAATTAAAATGTGTTTCGCGGAAACATAAGATAAATATTCATCTATTAACATTTTCACATCTAGAATTTTGCCAGCAAAACGATTTATACTCTGGTGATGAAATAAAATGTTACTATTAGGCTTACTATATACTACTGATTCGCCATTTAACCCGGTTTCAGTTAAATTGACAATGATAGTAGGCATGTAAAATAACTTTAAACAGTAAAGCCATACACAACACCAGTTCCTGCCTATGCGAAATGTAAAGAATCAATGTACTAAATTTAATAACTATCATGTAACATCACAAAGTTATAAACTTATGTTTCCTAGTTGTCTGCTAGAACTACATGGTCACCGGACAATCCGGGCGACTAAGGGGCCGTTTTGCTCCCGCCCCCAGCTGTGTGTGTGTGTGAGGCTAACGCTCCTTTCGCGACCAAAAGTCCCCAAGTGCCATGAATATAATGGCTTCTATACGCGCTTCGCTCAACACAGCGTAATTTATTTATTTATTTATTATAATGATCAAGGTGTACACTGTACAGCCTACATCACACCCGAATCGACTGAATCTAGTGCACGGCACACCCAATCTAGCGCGTAGCACTTACATAAAATATAATATGCTAGCACCGATTTACTGGCGCAGTAGCTCGGTATGAACCAAATAATAACTTACAAAGGATGTGAAAAAATGGACAATCAGATTATCTACTCAAAATACATGAAACTTACTGTTACTAACTCATTATTTATTATAAAATAATAATAATGATCTCTGCCGTTGAAAGTACTCTGTGGTTGAAATGCAAATCTAAACATTTTGGCACAATTCTAGTGAGATACACACAGAAAATCTAATAACGCAAATGGTTATAGTAGAGCGAGAATAAGCTGAGCGAGCGCAGCACTATGAAATCACGGTTATTGAATGAGGAAAGATCGTCGCACGCTCACTTTAAAATTATATACATATTAAGGTTTTAGAAGTTAATCTCTAAAAGCACTGGACCGAATGCCCCCTTTTTTTTATTGTTTTCACAGAAATCCGCTTCAATCCTGAGTGATACAGGCCACACTTTAGGTACGCGGGCGAAGCCGCGGGCAAAAGCTAGCAGGCAATAAATGTCGGACTATCTGTCAAAAAGCAATCCTTATAATATTAATTTACCCAATTTTAATTTCAGTTACTGTCAATAACATAGACTGTTCCTTTTAGTTGCATTTAGATTATTTCCAAATAAAAGTATCACTGGTCTGCTCATTAACTCATTAACTCAATAAGTAAACTCAGAATGCAGGTTCTGGGTAACAACGACTCCTAATTTGATAGATTTGTTTGCTACGGTTACCCAAAATGACCCAAAACCTGTCCATAATCCACCTGAACACAGTTCGAGTTGTCCTCTAACAACTCCAGAGTGTAGCCCTGGCAAGGCACGTGTGGTGTGGTTGTATCTCCAGGGTGTAGCTCTGGCAAGGCACGTGTGGTGTGGTGGTACCTCCAGAGTGTAGCCCTGGCGAGGCACGTGTGGTGTGGCAGTACCTCCAGGGTGTAACCCTGGCAAGGCACGTGTGATGTGGTGGTACCTCCGGGTGTAGCCCTGGCAAGGTACGTGTGGTGTGGTAGTGCCTCCAGGGTGTAATCCTGGCAAGATAGTGTGATAGTGCCTGGTAGTGTCGTAGTACCACCAGAGTGTCAGAAGAAACTCATATTGAATAAGCCGAGTACACCATTTCAAACTACACATCACTTTGCCCGCTTAGATAAAATAGTATCTTATCCCAAAAAAAATTTTATCGGTGCCTACATAGGTTACGTAGGTACTTTCAAAGCAAAAGTAGAAGATGCAAAGTTAGGGAAAAAAATCACTTGTGGGCGGGATAAACGAATGCATTTAAATAAACGACTCGTTTATCCCACTTCTGAATTGTTAACTATATGTGTTATCTTTAGAGAAAGATAGACTAAGAAAGTTATTTAGTTTACCTACGGGGTTTGTTATCAGGTTATTTAAATAAAACGACCAAAACGGGTACCACACCCTTTATACTTTCGCCTTGCCAGCACTTACACATTATACAATAACAGTAGGAATAAATAAATTATATACTAGCACTTACTGAGATGTTGCTTGCTCCGAAAACTAACACGAAAAAGAGGGACATGACAGCGCGCCGTTCCTTTTTATAAACTCTTGTAACTGTCAAAAGCACCGCGCTGTCAAGTCGCAGTCCGTTCGAGTTGTCAGTGCAAAAAATACATTTAATGTTGCTAATACAGAAAATAATCATAGTGTATGAACATTATCATAAGAATCGCTAACATCAATTTCAATGATTCCCTTCGAAGTTTGGAATAGGTATTAGGTTTGTAATTTTGATATTTTTGAATAAAAACTGAATAAAGGATTTAAACCTCATTACCTTCTTCCTCATTCCGTTCGTTTACCGTCGTATCTTTAATTTAACAGCATTGCCTTCTGTTTTTTTTCCTTACCTTCGCACACCTCTTCTTTTATTATGTCTTATAGTCCCTTGAACCATCTGGCCGAAATTAAATGGACGCAACTCTCGCACCCACCTAGGCGGCAGTACGCATATTTGTGCATTTATTTGCGGCCAGCAGCGCCCGGAAAGCGCGCGGCTGACCTTTAAATCCATTTTCTTTGCTAAATATTGATTGATTTACATATGCTATGTTCACTTTGAAGAATATTTAACCACCAATTTTTATGTGTAAAAATGTTTCTAAAGATCCAAGCCGTTTCGAAGGAGTAGGGAAAAGTTGCGAAAAGTTGCGAAATTGCTAAATATTTTTTTTAGACAAAAGTATTAATAGCACGAAAAAATCAAATGTTGATGATGTTGTTCATGAATCTATTATAAACATATATTTTTTTCAAACCTATTAACCTGGCCGTTACCGAGGAGTAGGCTTCAGAAAGTCACTGTTTTATGGCACTTTTCGAGCGCTTGGGCCTTAAAGGCTTCAATATCAACCCGGGAATCTTTAAGTCGAGAGTGAATAGGTTTCTTTTAGGTAAGCGCGTTCCATCGTCGACCGCATCGTCGCTCTCCATCAGGTGAGATAGCGGTCAAGCGCGAACCTATCAACAATAAAAAAAAAAAAAAAAATATCATTTCCTTCCCTATCGTTCTCATTACCGTCTCAGTTCGATTTTACAAATATTATCAAATTCAAAGTTACTAATAAAAAGCAAGTAGAAACGACGAAATGTTCAAAGATTATCCATATATTAACGATATTAGTAAGAAAAAACAAAATAATTCGACAATAAATATAAAATGTAGGATTGCTTCAAATTTGCACGAACTACGCGAAACACCCTAAAGTGACTGACGATATAAGGCGGGGAATGGAAGATACTAAAGTTACTACCTTAGTGTTAATCGACTTCTCCAATGCTTTTAACACCGTCAGTCACGAAGTCCTCTTGTCCATCCTTTCTTATATTGTGGTCTCTCAGGAGGTACTGGAGTGGTTTTCTTCTTATCTGGAGTGGTTTTCTCTTATTAAACTGGAAAGACAAGCCAACGAGATCAGAATGAATTCTCACTAAAAATTGATAATAAAATCATCTCGAATAGGTCAAAAGTAGCTGAGACGTTCGAAAACTTTTTCACCAACATCCCAATAGAAGTTACGAAATCTCTCCCTTCTTCATCTTTGTTAGTTGAATCTTTTTTAAAATAACATTTCACTAAGGATATACCAAACTTTGAATTTAAGCGTATTTCTGTGGATATAATAATAAAAGCATTCAAAAGTCTTAACATAAAAATCACTGAAGACTTATGGGGTATATCCGTTAAGATTCTTGGAGAAATTATTGAAACAATTGCTCCTGTCCTAACAGGCATATTTAATCAGTGTTTAGACAGTGGTACATTCCCTGATTTAATGAAACACAGTAAAGTATTACCAATTTTTAAATCAGGTAGTAAGAGTGATCCCTCTAATTATAGACCAATATCTGTGCTTCCAGCATTGAGTAAAATCTATGAAAAGATCATGCTCGACTAGATGTTGTCTCATTTTAATTCAAATAGGATTTTGCATAGTCATCAGTTTGGTTTCACGAAAGGAAGGTCAACAACAGATGTAGGAGTGAAACTCATCAGTCACATTTTGGAATCCTTGGAGAAGTCCCAGGATGCTATTGGCATATTCTGTGACCTCTCTAAAGCATTTGACTGTGTTGACCATAATACTCTGATCTGTAAATTACATCATTACGGAATTCGTGGACGAGCTGCTGATCTTGTTTTTTCCTATTTATCTTACAGGCAGCAAAAAGTATCCATTAATGGGGTGACGTCCTCGGGGTCTTTAGTAAACATGGGCGTGCCTCAAGGTTCAATTCTACGCCCTTTCATTTTTTTAGTTTATATTAATGACCTTCCCTTCATGATGGCTAATTTATCCGATATAATTCTATTTGCTGATGACACCTCTCTTATTTTTAAAGTAGACAGAAAAGATGGGGATGTCTTGCATGTCAACGAGAGTCTGGCTGTCCTTTCGAAATGGTTTGCAGCTAATAATCTCTTATTAAATGCAAATAAAACTAAATGTATAAAGTTTTCATTGCCAAATGTCCCTCAAGTTGACGTCAATCTAATTCTTGACAGCATAAAACTGGATGTTATTACAGAAACCGTGTTTTTGGGTATAACTATCGATTCTAAACTGCAGTGGGGTACTCATATTAGAACTCTCTCGGGAAGACTAAGCTCAGCTGCATATGCAGTTAGAAAAATAAGGCAAGTGACAGATGTAGCCACAGCTAGGTTAGTTTACTATGCTTATTTCCACAGTATTATGTCTTATGGCATTTTACTGTGGGAATCTGCAGCTAACGCAGACTCAATTTTCATATTACAAAAGAGAGCAATCCGGGCTATTTATAAAATGGGCCCTCGCGAGTCCCTCAGAAATAAATTCAAAGAAATCGAAATACTTACTCTGCCTTCTCTTTACATCTTGGAAAGCATTTTGTATGTTCGTAAAAACTTAGGACTCTTTGAAATTAGAAGCGATTTTCACAACAAAAATACACGTAGTAAACACGAAATTGTCTTACCCAAATGGAGACTAGCTAAGACTAGCAAGTCATTCTTAGTAAACAGCATTCGCTTTTATAATAAGCTGCCAAAGGCGGTAACTGAATTTAGTGAGGAAAAATTCAAATCACATATAAAGCGTGTCCTAACCGAAAAAGCATATTACAAGGTTAAAGACTATGTCGAAGACACGCCTGTTTGGCAATGACTACCTCTGCACATGTGGCCCCCTGGTAAATCATCAATATTTTGTCTATTAACTGCTCCACCTTTGTTTTAATAATTATATAGGTACATTTTTTTTTCTCTGACACATTGCTTTTGCAATTTTTTTTTTTTATTTATATTTCAATTGTCATAAATTTGTTAGTAATTTATTTTGTTAACATTTTATTGATAATTGTAATTATTATATTATTCCTGATTTCTTTTTTTTTTTATATAGCCTCTTTTTGTAATGTGAATGTGAGAACACTGTATACTCCACGAACTCTTAGAGTACTTCCTATTACGACTTACTTTGTTTTTTACTGAGAAAATTTTTATTGTGCTTTTGTGTACAATATTTGACTGGTCTACACTTTTCTTACATAATATCTATCAATATTGTAAAAACAACCACTTTTTTTAAAAGAGTAACCATGGAGTTTCTTGCCGGTTCTTCTCCATAGGAAACGACCAATTTGGAACCGTGCACTAGCTTCTGACGTTTTATAAGTGCCCATGTAGGCCTATGTGAAATAAAATATTTTTGATTTGATTTGATTTGATCTTCAGGGTCGTCAGCAGTCAGTTCGTGCTGGTAACTCCTCCTGAAGGTGGTGTGACCTTTCAGCTGGCGTCCCTCAAGGCGGTATTTTATCTCCTCTTTTGTTTTCCGTTTTCATTAATCTCATAACCCCCGAGCTTCAGTGTGCGTATCATCTTTACGCCGACGATTTGCAGCTCTACTGTCAGTCAGGTATTGATAACGTATCTGATACGATCAAGAAGCTTAACCAAGACTTAAAAACAATAAAAAGTTGGTCTGACCGTTTTGGTGTGGCAGTTAACCCGCTTAAATGTCAAGCTATCATAGTAGGGAGCCCCCATAGTTTGAGAAAGCTTAATAACCTAACTATTCCACATGTAATATTTGACAGCACGGTTATTCCGTTTGGCTCCGAGGTTAAAGATCTGGGTCTACATGTCGACGCCTGCCTTGACTGGCGCAATCAGGTTGCAAGTGTCAGTAGAAAAGTAACCGGAACGTTACGGTCGCTCTATCGTCTAAAAAATCTTCTTCCAGCTCACATAAAGGTATTACTGGACAGTCCCTAATTTTTCTCATTATTGACTATGGTGATGTGTGCTACTATGACCTGAATGCAGATCTCCTCAATAAACTAGACCGCCTTCTGAATAACTGCATTCCATTCGTCTTCAACCTCCGTAAGTATTATCATGTATCTGAACATCGTTCGCTTTTGAAATGGCTACCTATTCGTCAGCGTAGAGCACTGAGGGCCTTGACTACCCTGTTTTCTTTTCTTGGCAAACCTTCTCCTTCCTATCTGACTTCTCAATTTCAATTCATTTGACCTAATTACCTACCTAAATAATTAGCTACCTAATTTATCTCGTGACTCCTTTTTAGCCTCTATAAAATTAAGTCACAAGTCGGGCAAAAAAGAGGGACCTACATGCAATTATGTTCTAGAAGTAACTGCTAGCATAAGAAAGGCGCTTATAAACCAAAGCCGAGTGTTCATTAATTGGACATCCTGCGCAGTGAGGGACTTCACACTTGTGACCAGGTGCTTTAAATGTCAACAGTATGGGCATGCAGCGAAGACTTGTCGCGAAGCTGTCTATACATGTGCACTTTGTGGTGAACAAGGTCAACATGCATGCGTTTTAATAAGCCGAGTAATCACAAGACAGGAGATCAAGAATGCCCGGCTAAGAAAATTGCTGAGACAAGACTCATAAATTCCATTAATTATAATGAGGACACGTAAATAGCGCCGTTACATTTTTTCTAACGTAACGCATACGAGTTTTATAACTTCCAAGCATAATATTACTTATAAACATTATTGTACTTATTTATTTTATAATTTTACTGTTTGTGCTAATCGACCTAGTTTATATAACCGATACTTCGCAAAAAAATATATAATGGAATGTTGTGTCAATAATGTCTTGCAGTGATGCAGATTTGATGATTAAGCAAAGTATTCGTCAGTATTAGACTATTTAATATTGTTCATATATTATTTACTTTTTGTTTAATGAATTTTAGTTTATATATTATTGACACTTAAAATAAATATAAGCACTTAAATAAGTTACCTGAGGTACAGGTAAGGTACATATATATACCTAGTTCAGGTAGAATGCAATTTTTGTAACTTTACCTCAAGTTTAAGCCCTTATTGTAGAAATATTTATGTAAATCAAACAATTCAATAAACATTATTATTATTATTATCTCGTTTAAAATATCATTTTTTTCATTGTCATTTTAACATATCATTTAAATTTTTAAATATTTCTTAAAAAAAATAATTAAAAAATATAAAATATAGTTGTCCGCCGGTGTCGGGAGCAGGGTCCAAGCTACCGGTGGTTAAGGCTCTGAAGCCTTAACCACCACTCACTCACCGTTCACTGTCTCTGGAGACAGGAACCTCCTCACAATACGAGCCGTATCGAGGAGTACTGCCTTCTGTATCAGGCCCTTGATCCATCCGCGCAACGACAGCTTCGACAGATGGTCGTCGAAGCTTTTGGCTATAAGGCCATTGACGCTCACGACAATCGGCACAATGACAGCGGAGTCCACATTCCACAAGTCGACAACCTCGTGTGCTAAGTCGAGATATTTGATTTTTTTCTCTTTCTCAGCTTTCACGAGATTCTCGTCATGTGGGATGGTGACATCGACTAACATTGCGCGGCGCGCTAATCGGTCTATCACTACTATATCCGGCTTATTGGCTACAATAGTCCGATCAGTAATGATAGACCGATCCCAGTACAACGTGACATGGTCATTTTCGGGAACTGGGTCGGGCACAAACCTGTAATACGGTACGCCTGATTCCATAAGTTTGTATTTCAAAGCAAGTTGCTGGTGAATAATCCTGACCACTTGGTTGTGTCTGTGCAAGTACTCGCCGTTAGCCAGACGAGAACAACCAGAGATAATGTGTCTAATGGACTCTCCAGGTCGATGGCATGCCCGACACACGTCCATCGTCCCATCCTTCATTATATATCTCCGGTAGTTATTCGTCAAGATGACTTCGTCCATAATTGCAGAGATAAAACCTTCAGTTTCCCCGAAGAGGTTGCTGAACCGTAGCCAGGCGACGGACGCTCGGACGCAAACTTTCACAAACACTCGGTCGACTAACCGACCAATCAGAGCCAAGTAAACAGTACGTAACATCAATTGACTAACTAATATACATTAGGGTTTATCTAATAATTAACTGCAAGTAAATATTTCATTTTAACAATTATGATAATTTTATATAAAACAAATGCTTAAAGTCTAATATTATAAATGGGGAATTATAAAACGAGCGACTAAAAAAAAACTTAGCGACTGATGATGAGATACTGTTTTAATAACTTGAGCGGTATGAATTTAAGTAAGCGACACATTAACTAAACTAACAACAAATATTGATTAACAATAAAATCCAGAACGAGCTTACTAAAAGTGGGTTATTGAAATCCTAGTTAAACGATTAAATTAGTATGTGAGCGACTAAAATAATAAGTGAGCGACTAGAAATAAAAATGAGGTTTTAAATAAGGAATTTACGCTAGCAAATGTTTTCATCATTCTCTAATTATCTAGTCGCAGGTAGATTCATCATTTGAACTGGGTGAAATAGGTTAGGTTAGGTTAGAACTGTGACCTACCGCGCGTGAGCCGAGTGAGCGAAGCGAGCGGTGCCGCGGCAGCGGCCGGCGAACGCTACGACCAAGTTGCTCGCAGATTTTATTTCACCATTTTTTAATTATTCGGGTTTTCGCAATATCCGGATTATCAAATTACCTTGTGACATACATAATACATAAATATCGGTATTTAGGACATTCGATACTGTGTACATTCATATTTAGGACATTCGAAACACTTCATTTAAGATAAAATGCCGCTCAGTATAAATAAATCATTGGCCAAATCTGGAAAAAAGGCAGGACAAAACATTGACACTCAAACAAATATTAAGTCGCTCAAATATTATGAAGCTTCTCATTTTGTATTTTAAGTAACTCAAATTAAAGTTGGTAAGTCGCTGTTCTATTGATTTCTCGTCACTCGCAGTCAGTCGCTCACTTATTATTTCTATAACCCAAAATAATTATTTTTGTCACTTAAAATTTTAATTTACAGTCACTCGTTTAAATACTACCCATTATAAATTATTACTTAATGTCTACAACTAATGCCTAAAGTTCATGTAACTATTAGCGCCATCTATCGCTTATCATTGGAAGTTGAACAATTTATGAATATTTTCTTTAAAAATCATTACACGAATTAGCGTGTGTGAAAACGCCGTTTATTGTTCCGTGTTTGTGTGTGTGAAAGAAAGCGCGGTTATAAGGCAGGTACCAGACTGGCTGCTTTTTAAGAAAGGTTGTTCACACATACCGATTTCCGTAAATAAGAAAAAAAAATTAAAAAATTACCTACTCATTTTATTATTGATTCGGGTCGAGAATCACTAACATAATTACCCCCTGAAATATTTTGCAGCTTCAAAACGACACCTTGTATAATAATGTAACTTGCATTATTCCTATAAAACTCATCAACCATTAGTTTGGGCTTTCACAAAACCAACTTCCATGTTTTTTTAATATATTTTCACTCAAACCTCACCTCCCATAAAAACGCAACTAAAATATTTAAAGTAAACAAAAATAACGCACACGCGACTCAAGTATCAATAGGCGAATGAATACGATCAAGCCGTTTGTCGCACGGCTCACGCAAGATGACGTCATCGTAAATAGTCCAGCGAGAGCGCGCGTTTCAAATAGCCGTTCAGAAAAACTTTTATAACTCCACCATTTCTTGACGGATTTTAATAATTTAAAAAATGAAATGCTCAGTAAATTATTACACATACGATGTACTTAGTAAAAATCGGATTTTCTATTATGTGATTTATCCTCATTGGAATTGTCAATTGGCAACTAAAAAGTGTGAAATAAAAAACTTTTTACAAAAAAATATAACCGACTTACTAAAAAAACACTAAAACCATCAAAGTAATTTTAATTTCGGAAGTCGGTGTTTCTATAATAGTTTTGCCTCTTCGTTATTTAACACCGACTCCCTTATGTCGGTTATATATTTTTTTTTCAAGTTTTTTTCTTTAGATAATGTTTTTGATGACAATAATATTTCTTTATCATCAAGTAGGGTGACCACTACCTTAGATGGTAGTATGACCATGAGTGGTCCGGGACAGTTTTCTTTGGATAATGCTTTTGATAATGACATTATTTCTTCACCAAGAGCGAACTTGAGGAATGAAGATAGGGCAACCATGGGCAATTTGGAACGATTTTCCATAGTTAATATTGTTGATAAGAAAGGTTCCCGGAGTGACTCTGTTGAGCACAAGGCTAGGTTAAGGCCAACTTTAAGTGTTTAGATTCTAGGAGTTCGAGGAAAAGGTAGGTAGGGATTCAAGCGCTAAGAGCAGTGTTGCCGGCGCCCTGCTACACAAGCTGCTGCTGGCGCACTAGCATCCATGCGAGGAGGCGACTTAACGGGTAAGGCTTGCTGATGACTCCACCCGTACTCGGCAAGTTCTACTTACCACTTTGGAAGTAAGGGTAACCCCGGAAAGGTCAGTAAAACTCCAGTTTACTATTTTCCCTGATGCTGAAAATAATGAAACCTTGCTTGGAATGGATTTCTTGGTGGCAGCGGGCATTGTGCTTGATTTTGCTTCTTCAACTTGGCACTTCGCAGGTGAGCATGTTTTTTATGATATTGAGTATGAACATTTAAGGCCATACACAAATATATTTGCTGCTGACTTTTTACGTTATGATGAAGGACTTATGTTGTGTCCTGAACAAAGGCAGATGTTATGATTGGTTCGTATCTTATTTAAAAAATAGGGAGCAAATAGTTGAAATCGAGCATTATAATACCAACAGAAATGAAATAGAACTAATCAGATCCGACAGCAGACAGATTACCGCTTCAATCCCGCAAGGAAGCGTAATAGGATGTTTTTTATATCTCGTCTACGTAAACGACCTGCCTGCTAATATAAATGAGCCATGTGTCCTATTTGCAGATGACATATCTATACTTACTTCATGCGAAAATAATTCAAACATAAATGAAAAATTAAACTCTATACTAGACTCCACAATAAACTGGATGACTGAGCACAACTTAGAAATTAACTTCAACAAAACTAAAATAATCCCATTCTACCCTCGCCAAAAACCACCAATAAATATAAACTTTAGCTTTAAAAATAATAAATTAGAAGTAGTTGATAAATTCACCCTATTAGGCTTAAACATTGATACGCACATAAATTGGAAAATACACATCCAGAAAATAAAAGCAAAACTATCAAAATTCTCTTACGCTCTTCGAGAGATCAAAATAACGACAGACCTAAAAACTGCACTTGCAATGTACTACGCTTATGCTTATGCATGGCTCAAATATGGAGTCATTTTATGGGGCAATAGTACTGACATACCTTCGCTTTTTACCCTACAAAAGAAACTAATTAGAATCTTGGTAAATATTGAAGACACCGACAGCTGTAAACCCCATTTTCAGGAACTAAAGATCTTACCCCTACCCTGTCTCTACATATTTGAAGTATGTAAGTTCGTGCGTAAATACCCAGATTTCTTTACAAAAAGAGAAGATATACAAACAAAAATTATGCTTAGACATAAAAATAGACTAAACTTACCACCATCGCGACTAAAAATGCACTCCAATAGTACCCTTGTGACGTCCATAAAAATCTACAATAAGTTACCCGAAATTATAAAGAATTTAGACAAAGATAACATCTTTATCAATAAATTGAAACTTTTTCTTATAAACAAATGTTACTATAGCCTAAGTGAATACCTAAATGACAAATTATAAATAACAATTTACATAATTTAATAATAATGACGATAAAAATAAATAAAAATACCTGACATTTAATTTACTTATACAATGACGTAACAATAATACACATAAATAAATTAATTTGAATAATGACAATTTAATAATAATTATGACAAAATATAAATAAAATATCTGACAATTTATAAATAATCATGACAAAAATAAATTAAAATATCTAACACAATTTATCAACCTGATACACAGACATAGCTATTAATACCATGATTAATTTAAATAAATACATAATTTAATAATAATAAAAAATACCTGACATAAATTAGGTAGTTAAATTAAGACATTATAATAATATACATACATACATTAATTTTAACAATTACAAAATTTAATAATAATAACGACGATAAATAAATAAAATATACCAATACTTAGACATAATTATATAATAACATGCATACACAATTTAATTTAAATAGATAGGCACATAATTTATTAATAATGATGACAAGAATAAGTGAAATATCTTTATTTTATTAGCCTTCATCCTCTCTCCTAGCTTTGCTGTGCCCGACAGGGTCCATATTGGTCTTATCTATATTTTTATACCATCTATATTATGTACATATGGAATGCAATAAAGTATTGAGTATTGAGTATTGAGATGTTGTCTGATTTGCTGCAGCAAAACAGTGATGTTTTTGCAGAGCAGGGGAAGCAAACTCCATATGCAGAGCACCACATCGACACCGGCGACCATCCTCCAATATCAGTTCCACCATATAGGCTCACACCTGCCAAAAAGGAGCTTAAGAAGGCTGAGTTGGAGAAGATGCTCACGGAGGACGTGATAGAGGAATGTGAGTCGGCTTGGACTTCTCCTGCTGTGCTGGTGCCTAAGAAAGATGGCAAGGTAAGATTCTGCGTTGATTATCGCAAGTTAAACGCGATTACTAAGACTGATGCTTACCCTATGCCGCTCATTGATGACTTAGTCCAATCGACTAAGCGCAACTGCTTCATGTCCACCCTCGATTTGAGGAGTGGCTTCTGGCAGGTCTTGATGAAAGAAAGCGACAAAGATAAAACAGCTTTTCAAACACCTTTTGGAACTTACCGCTTTACCCGCATGCCGTTTGGCCTTAAAAACGCGCCTTCGACGTTCCAGCGACTAATTGATAAGCTTCCCTCGTCGTTGAACCGCGATTTCACAGAAATAGAGGGTGAGAATATTACGCTATTGGCATATCAGGACGATTTGCTCCTAATTACTGAAACGTATTTAGGTCACATAGCAGCTCTGCAAGCCGTTTTTGAGAAGCTGCGCGCTTTCAGTTTGAGGGTGAATATTGATAAGTGTGTCTTTTGTAGGAAACAGGTAAAGTACCTTAGATATGTGATCACACAGGATGGCGTATCTCCTGATTATGACAAGGTGCAGGCTATAGTGGACATGAAGCCACCACAAAATCTTAAGCAGTTAAGAACCTATCTGCAGACGTGTTCCTGGTTCCGTAAGTTTGTGCCTAACTTCTCTGCTATTGATGAGCCACTAACGCGCCTAACTAAAAAGAACCAAACATGGATTTGGGAGGCAGAGCAAGCAACTGCCTATGAAGAGCTAAAGCAACGCCTCATTTCTGCCCCTATTTTGGTTCAGGCAGACTATTCTCAGCCGTTTGTACTCAGAACGGACGCTAGCAATTATGCGTTGGGTGCGGTTCTTCTGCAAGGTGAGGGCGTAGAAGAACGGCCCATTGAGTACGCAAGCCGTCTGCTAATCCCTGCAGAGAAAAATTACAGCACCACGGAACGGGAAGCTTTGGCAGTGGTTTGGGCTGTGGAGCGCTTTAGAGGGTATATCGACGGACACGAAGTAATAGTCAGGAGTGACTATCAGCCGTTGAAGTGGTTGCTTACGGTTAAATCACCCTCAGGTAGGTTAGTCCGCTGGGCACTCAAGCTTCAGTCGTTTAACGTTTAAAGGCCAACGTAGTTTTTGATTTTTAGATTGATTCCGACGCACTCAACGCTTTCAGACGTGCTCATCAATGTATATGTATATTTAAATAAATTAACATTTGCGTAAATAGTGACCTAGTTTTTAGTGTACTTGCGTGTTTTAGTGCACACTTTGTATGTGCTGATTAGTTTAAAATGAAATAATTGGATTATTATAATCTAAAATATGGATAGCAGCCCCTTCAATCGGAGCGGGATAACGCGACGCAGCCCTCCTCCAACACCTACACCGACGCAGCCCCTTTTTTTTTATGGTGGGAAAAAATCATGCATTGACATCCCCCGCCCTTGGGCGGAGCGGGAGATAGTGTCAGACTCTTACTGACTAAAAGACCCACCCCGTTCCTTCTAGCCTTCATACCGGGGCTCGAGCGCCCTTTCGGATAACCCTGGCCCCAGTAGGCTTCGACCCGGCTGGGTCCCTGCTGTTGCTGACAACTCCTTGAGGCGCGCGGGAACAGTGCGCGCCGTCGACGACTTGGGCTTGGTCCGGACAGTTACCGGACGGCCGGACAGTGAGCTACCCATTGCTCACCGTCCGCAAGCCCGCGTCTACGTTGGCCGGAAATCGGGATCGGAATCCTGGCGACGGCGGCGGCGATAACGCCGTTGCCTGATGCGTTCGGCCTCCTCCTTTGCGAGCATTACTGCTTCGCAGAAGTCGGCGACCGCCTGCCACTCCTCCTCGCTCCGGACCATGGCCTCAACCAAGGCCCGGCGCGAGAGGTCTCCGCCGCCGATCGCCCCCACGAGGGCACGGCGATGCTCCGCCCAAGCAGAACACACCTCGACTGTGTGCTCCACCGTGTCCTCCGGGCGTTCCGCACAGTGGCGACACCCGGGCGTCACTTCCGCATGAATCGAGTGCAGGAAACTCCCGAACGAACCATGTCCGGTGAGTACCTGCGTCATGCGGAAGGTAAGGACGCCGTGAGGTCTTTCCAGCCACGCCTCAAAGAGGGGACTTACCGCAATAATTGTGGCGTGCCCAGCACTGGGTTGCGATAGTCGCTGACGCCATTTCACCATGAGATCCCGCCGGAGCTCTGTCCGCCATGCCGTGACCTGTCGCGGCAGCGGACTTTCACCCCGGCGTTGCATCTCCACGCGCATATCGTGCATGTGTGCAAGACCGACGCAGCCCCAGCAACCAAGTCGTGAACGAGCCCAAGAAGATGAGAAATTGGAGATAGTTTCGACCCCTGAAATTCAGAACTGGTTGAGTTCCATTGAACAGCACTTAAACGAGGTATGCGCCATTTCTTCTGATGGAAAATTAAACTCCGATCAGAAGCTAAAAATAAGCAATCTCTGCCGAAAAGTTGGTTATGGTGTTTCTCAACTGGCTGTCCAATACCAATCGCTAAAATATAATGCCGTGAAGACCCATAACTCCCTGAAAATTTTAAGTGAAGACCGAGACCTAAGAGATTGTGTGTTGGAAATGAACCGGACGATAAAAGAATCGTGTGGAAAGCAGGAATCCGCTACTTCATCTTTTGCAGATATGGTGGAGAAAGGGTCCAACAGTTTTGTTCGTCCTAATACATTTAGCTCAGTGGCGATTTATCCCCGCAACAACACAAAGACCAGTGACGAAACCAAGAACATCGTCCAGAAAATCGTTTGCCCTGGTGATATGAAACTAAAAGTTAGAGGTGTTCGTAAAATTGGAAAAGGAGGACTTATCATAAGTACAGAGACAAAAGAGGATCTTGACAAACTTAAGCAGACAGTCCAACTAGCTTCTTCAGGGCTCACCGTCGACGACCCCCAAAAGCGCAAACCACGCATTATAGGAGTCCCTGCTGTAATGGCTGAAAAAGAGGTTTTCAAATGTATTTATGACCAAAATTTGGCCGACAAGTCGCCGTCTATGACCAGAGATGCATTTTTGTCCTCGATCAAACTTAGCCATAAATCTGGCAGGACGGATGCAGAGAACTGTAACTATATAATAGAAGTTCCAGCTTCAATTTGGAGAACACTCATCACGCAGGATAGATTATTTATCAATTGGACGTCATGCCCGGTACGAGACTTCACTCTGGTAACGAGATGTTACAAGTGCCAGCAGTAAGGGCATGCGGCCAAGACGTGCAAACTCGCTGACCCTACATGTGGACATTGCGGTCAAGAAGGGCACACAACCCAAGACTGCACAAAAAAAGCCGAGACGCCAAAGTGCGCAAAATGTTTGCGTTTCAAAAAACCTGCCAACCACAAGACGGGAGATCCAGAGTGCCCTGCTAAAAAATCTGCCGAAAACAGGTACATTAATTCGATCGACTATGAAGGCGCCTAAGAGCGTCACATATATATTTATATTTTAGACTTAATTTATTGTTTATATTTTTCTTCTTTTATGGATAGTAATTTAATAACTGATATAGATGATACATTTGTAACTGTTTCAAAGCAATGTAAGGTTGAGGAGTGCAGACAATATTTTTCCGACACTCAAAAGTCATTAACCATACAACCCAAAATATTCGCAGTATTTATAAAAATATAGATAGCTTTAACCTTCTTCTTCATAGACTAAACTTTGAGTGTGATATATTGGTACTTACTGAGTGCTGGTTGTGTGATCGTCAGGCCAACCTCCCAGAAATACCTGGGTATAACTTATTTTATACCACAATAAACAACAACCAAAATGACGATGTGGTTATATAATCCAAGGAAACTATAGAGGTCACAGTCGAAGAAGTTCCTCTAAAGGACTGTATGAGTAATTGCTTGATCATCAAAGTTGGTACAACCACAGCAATCATTGCTATGTATAGATCACCTTCAACTTAGAAACTTTTCACGCTTCCTTAAACCAAATTTTTCAATAATTGTGCTCCTATAAGAATATTATACTAACGGGTGATATTAATATAAACATAAACTCTGATAACTGCGATGCAGGGACCCAAGACTATCTAAATATCTGCTCATTCCATGGTTTTCTTCCCGCTCACTCTTTGCCTACTCATCAAAGCGGTTTCCTGCCTTGATCATATGATGATTAAATCCAGCTTATCTTACATTACACTTGTTGCTAACTCGACAATTACAGACCATCACGCTGTCCTACTGCACCTAAACCTGGCGCTGCCTAAGCAAAATCGACCTCGGACCAAAACGCAATTAAACAAATAAACTCGAATATGATTTACGCAATCTTGACTTTAACCCAGTTTACAATACTGCTGACGCTAATTTTGCTTTATCGTACTTAATAAAACATGTTCAATTTGCAATATTACGTAACACAACTATTTCTTCCGTAAACAAGAAACTATATAACATTAAGCCTTGGATTACTCCGGGCTTGATTCGATGTATAAGACAGAGAGATAGACTTCATCAGAAAGCTAAGAAAAACTCTGACAATCTCATCATTCAAATCACCTATAAAAGATACAGGAATTTTTGTAATAAGCTCCTAAAAAACTTGAAAAATAACTACGATAAAAATGAATTAAATAAAGCAGGAAACAACTGTAAGCAACTTTGGAAACATATTAAAAATGTCACTTATATGGCAAAAAAGCGTGAATCTAATTCGAGTTTACTGCTTATTAATCCCTCACCTCTTTCATCAGCTAACCATGTTAATAACTTTTTTGTAAATGTTGGGAAAACTCTTGCTGAACAGATTCCAACACATGACTGTGTCCAAAGACCTTTGCTTGACTTAAGAAACAGGTGTGCCCTTAATTCTTTTGGCTTGCTGTATACTGACGAAGACGAAGTTACTCGAATCATTTGTGGACTAAAAGATGATTCTGCAGTAGGATGGGATAATATTAGTAATAAGATCCTTAAACTTTGTAAGCATATCCTTGTTCCGCCTTTGACGCATATATTTCGTATCTGTTTTTCCAAAGGAATTTTCCCTAGATTTCTGAAAAAAGCAGTTATAATCCCTGTTTTTAAACCCGGAAGCAAAGATTTAGTAAATAATTATAGGCCAATATCGATCCTTTCTTCAATTTCAAAAATACTAGAAAAAATATTAAACAGTAGACTCGGCGCAATTTGGTTTTAGAGCCAAATTATCTACAGCTGATGCAGTGCACAACATGACTGATTACGTCTCTGAAGAACTCGGCAAAGGTCAACAGACCCTGGGGGTGTTCCTTGATCTAGCGAAGGCTTTTGACACTGCGTCGGTTCCTTTGCTAATAAACAAATAAGAGGCTATAGGAATAAGAGGAACACCGCTAAAACTTTTTGCTGACTACTTAGATGATCGATATCAATGTGTCAAAATAGACAATATTACGAGTGATGAGCAAAAAAGTTCTGGATATAGTGTTCCCCAGGGAAGTATCCTGGCCCCTACCCTATTTTTGATCTATATAAACGATTTATGTAATCTAAATATTAAACAAGGCAAAATTGTTTCATACGCCGACGACACGGCCCTAATATTTTCCGCTAAAACTAGTAGCGAATTGTACGAATACGCTCAATTGGGTTTCAACACTGTGACTAATTGGCTTCAAAGCAATTTACTAACATTGAATGCTGACAAGACAAAATATATTCACTTTTGCATGCGCAAGCCTCAATCTAAAACTGCTAACTCTCATCCATATGCCCATAATTGTGGATTCCGATCATCCAGCATGTGTGATTGTCCCTGTATCTTTAAAACACGTGACATTAAATATCTCGGGGTTACAATAGACGAAACGCTCTCTTTTAGACCACACATTGAAAATCTAGTAAAAAGAGTGCGCAAATTAATCTATGTTTTTAAGAAATTGCGAGCGATCGCAGATTCAAAATTGGTGACGCAAATTTATTTAGCCCTAGGTCAATCTGTAATCCAATACTGTATCACTTCCTGGGGTGGAGCACTTAAAACTCACCTACTGCCTCTTGAAAGAGCTCAGAGAGCAATTTTAAAAGTAGCCAATTCCCTTCCCTTTCTCTATCCTACAGATCAGCTATACAAATCTTGCAACGTGCTTACAGTTCGCCAGCTTTTCATTATGCACTTAGTATTAAAACAGCACACCATGCTTTCCTACAATACCGAAATTACTAATAAGAGACTGAATGATATTGTTTGCGATTCTAATGCATCCTCAAAATATGTATTTGTAAAAAGATTGTTTACTTTTTTAGGTCCATTTCTATACAATAAATTAAATAGAAAATTAAGTATCTACAATTTAAATAAGTATAACTGTAAAAAGATGATTCTTCAATATTTCCTAAGCATATCTTATACTGAGACTGAAGACCTACTTACTGTTTGTAAATAAAACACGCCGTATCTCTCAATATCTGTAGATTTAGTTAGTTCTTATATTAGTCATATTTAGTGTTAATTTATTTTCTTTGTATTTAAGCACTGTCTAGCCTGAAGCACAAGTTCACCCTAGTTCAGGCAAATAAGCAACTGTGTTCTTTATAGTATTTAATCAACTTTATTGTTAAGTGAGCCCTATGTTATAAATAAACGATTTATTATTTATTAGTTGCAGACGCGTTGAGCCGTCCTCCGTGTTCCAAGGAAAACAATACGGAAGAGGAACATAGTTTGTGTCCTGTTGTCATAAATTTACCGTCTACCAGCCCAGCTGACCTACGAGCTGCTCAAGCTACCGATACGGAATTATACAAGATAATACAGGATTTGGAGAATCCCGATGAACTTACCAGTAGTCGATGGTTGGAGAGAACGTATGTAATGTCTCACGGTGTTCTCAATAGATATGACCTTGATTCTGATGCAGAAGATGCGCAGTTGGTAGTGCCGAGCTCCATGCGGGATGAAATTCTAAAGGAGTTTCACGACTCTCCTACCGCTGGACATCAGGGAGTAGAACGGACCCTCCATCGACTAAAAGAGAGGTATTATTTCCCAGGATTGCGTAGGTATGTTACAGAATATCTAAAGAAATGCGTAGATTGTCTTCGTTACAAGCCGTCAAATCAAAAACCCTTGGGCTTATTACAAACACCTGTTTTACAACAGCGAGGTGAAGTTCTTGCTATCGACTTGTTTGGTCCGCTCCCAACTGGAGACCAGGGGGAGCGTTGGATATTTCTAATAGAGGATGTAGCTACAAGGTGGGTAGAACTTTTTCCACTCGTTGATGCTACCGCGGAGGCTTGCTCTCGCGTCCTCCTAGAAGAGTACTTTCTCCGATACGGATTGCCTCGACGTGTCGTCTCAGACAACGGTACGCAATTCGTGTCTGCTGTCATGCAGCAATGCATGCACTTAATGGGCGTCAAGCAGGAGCTCATACCGTTATACCATCCAGAGGCCAATCCCGCGAAAAGGAAGAATCGGGACCTCGAGGAGCTATCCATGCTAGTTCAAACAACCCACACCGATTGGCCAAAGCACTTGGCAAGTGTTAGATTTGCCATGAACAGCGCCGTGTGCTCCACTACTGGTAAGACCCCCGCTTATTTGACTTTCGCACGAGAGTTGCGAACCCCGTTTGATGTCAATAGTGATCTCCGCAGTATCCTGGACAAGGAAAACAGGTTATTGTACTCATCATAATAAATAACTTTTTTATAATATATTTTTTAATAGTTGATTGATTAATTAGACTTGTTTTCTGAAGGCGAAAGCGCCAGAGTAGCCCGCGAAAATTTTTTTTTTTTAATTTTTTGCAATTTGCAATGTATATTATAGTAATAAAAATAATAATGTAAGTATAATATTTATATGTAAATTCTTGTACCTGTACAAAATCTATTGTACACTTAATAATACATAAACCATTTTAAGCCACCCTTCGCTTGATTGAAAGCAAAACAGATGTGGGCCCTGTTAACCATTATCAATTTTTAAAAGGGGTAACTGGTCCGCGGTCCCAGTTCTATAGTGGGCCAAACGACCCCTAACCCAGTAAATATACCTAACATACCTACACTATAAATTCTATGGGTTGTCTACAATGGCGGTCTTGTCGCTGTCAGCAATATCTTCCAGGCAACTTTTAGATGGATTGTGAGTAAGTACTTAAGTAGCTACCTACATAAGTAAGCCTACTTAAAATAAAAAAGCATTTAGCAAGTTAACCATTTCATCTCAGCCGATACACGTCCACTGTTGGACATAGGCCTCCCCCAAGCATCGCCACATCGAACGTTCCTGTGCGTCCCGCATCCATCGGTTTCCCGCTACCTTCACCCAGGGACCGGACGAGCGGATTAATTTTCAAAACCCTTTGAAGGGGTTTCCCTTACGATCGACTATCCCTTTATTTAGGAAACTTGAACGAATACTTAGCGAAATACTATGGAAAGCCGATTGAGAAGGAAACCCAAGCGAAATCGTAAGGGTAAGCGCTAACTTAGCCTTTAATGGGTAACCCAAATGCTTTATTGCTTTCCACTTAATAAAAGGGTATTTTCTTCCGCCAGCAATTATCCCTTTTAAGTAGGAGTAGGCAGGCTAGAATTCTTCTTTGACCTCATAGGTTTTATCCTGTGAATATCTATACCTTATGGGTATATATTATATAGAGAATAACGGGATGGTTTGCTTATTTTTAACCGACTTCGAAATGTAGGAGGTTCTATGTTCGGCTGAATGTATGTTTTTTTTTTATGTATGTTCACCGATATCTCGGTCAATTGTGGACCGATTTTGAAAATTATTTTTTTGATTGAAAGGTTATGCTTCCAAATTGGTTCCATAGAAATATTGTTATGATCTGATCATTAACTTCGAAGATATGGAACAGAACTTCTCATAGGATCACAGCAAAACTGTCGTAACAACAAAAATTGCTTTGTATACGTGTAGTCGATGACTGACTGAAAAAAAAGGGGAGGGGATGTATCAAACTGATCTGATGATGACGCTAGAAGGTAAATTAATGTAATCTAACCGTGTTTGGGATTATTAGAATCGTTATGAGATGAATGAGTTTGGCTGAGGGGTACTTTATACATTTCAAAAGTTTTTTTTATTAGCGAATTCATAAAGAGAGATTGGGGGTAGGTGCATAAAAAAGTATACACATACGTTCCTAATATTTGTATTATTTTATTACTTTTAAAAATATTTAAAATTAAAATTTATACATTTTAAGTATATTTATATTACAATAAATCACATATTGTGTGGGCAGTAGTATAATTAGTATTCCTATGCCCTAAGACAAGTTGCATTTACTTGCCGGCGTAAACTGTCATTGGAATTTGGCACAGTCATTGAAACACCTGAGTCTTAATTATGGCAACTTTGGCTGACATTGCGGAGGCCCAGCGCATGGCTTTAATGTCATTAAGTCAGCGGATGGCAGATTTTGAAGCACACCTGAAAGCGTCACCACCTGGAGCGGACTTGAGCGGCCTCCACAAAGATTTTACTGCCTTTAAGGAGCACGTTTGGAGTGTCTTCAGTGCCTTGCAGCTGCAGATTGCGGAGTTGAGCAGGAGTGTTGACGTAATAGAGATGCGTCACAGGAAAAAGTTTCTGTTACTGGGCGGCGTTCCTGAGGCTCCAGGTGAAAAGGTTCCTGAAGTTGTGGCAACCATTCTACAGACTAAGCTTGGCTTAGCGGATGTGTCACCCCCTTCGCTGACTGTATGCCACAGATTGGGTGCCGCTTCAGAGGGACACACTAGACCCTTCCTGCTTCGGTGCGCAGACTATGCAGTCAGAGACGTCATTTGGAAAACCAAGACCAAACTAAAGGGATCTTCGTACGTTGTTTCTGAGTTCCTCACTCGGCAGCGACAAACTGCTTTTTCAACGGCTCGCAAGCTCTTCGGCGTGACAAACGTGTGGACCATGGACGGCAACATAAATATCAAACTTCCGGATGGTAAGCGACGCCGTGTCTTCTGTCTTGAGGAGGTCGTCGCGCTGGGAGCTGAGCATGGCAGGCTGCTGGATCAGGAAATATCTTCGGTATCCAACACCAAATCCAGTAGCGGGTCGGCGCAGGCTTCCACTCGCTCCAGACGGATTGTTAAGAAGAAGTGATAAGATTCGGTATTTGTCTTATTATATTTTTTTATCTTATTATTTTGTGCGTGTTTCCTAATTATAGGGTAGCTTCGTCTAGCATTAGTTTCTTGTAACCAGTTTTAAAAATAGACACTTCACTAAGTTTATGTTTTTGTTCGATATACCGACTGTTTTGTTGTTTGTGAACTGTCAATGTCAATTTATTGTCACTTGTAGCTTTTTTTTTTTTTTTCGTTCGGAAACACGCACTAGTAGTTCACTTTGATGTGTTGATTTTTAATACTACATATTTTACTGATTACTGTGAACAGTCTGCCGGCAGGTTATGCATTTGTTTAGTCAACTTCATAATAATTTAGTTTTAGTTTTTATCATATTTATCATATTTTATATTTTTATTTATTTTACTTTTTAAAAATTATGTCTGACGACGACTCATTTTTTTCCTGCCATAGTTCTACGGCTTTTTCATCTTTAGACGATTCTTTTTCTGTCAATTCTTTCTTAAGTGGCGAGTTCCAGAGATTTAATCATTGTTTCAATGTTTGTCATGTAAACGCACAGAGTATCCCTCAACATCACTCTGAGATGTTGGATTTATTTTGTGATGTTGCTTTACATGCTATCCTAGTTTCAGAAAGTTGGCTCAAGCCCGAACTTCCATCTACGTTTTACAGCCTACCCGGCTTTGTCCTTATTCGCAATGATCGCACGGGAAGAAGAGCCGGGGGTGTTGCCATTTACTTACGCAGTGACATCCCTTACAAGATCCTTTCCTCTTCGCGGGCAATTGCAAGCGGCAGCCCTGAGTACTTAATCCTTGAAATTGATGTCAAAGGGGTTAAAGCTATTCTTGGAGTAGTATACTGCCCACCTACCATAGATTATTTCTCCAGTCTTGATAGTCTCTTAGATTCTGTCTCCTCAGAGTACAAACATCTCATAGTCATGGGTGATTTTAACACCGATCTTGTGAAGGACAACTCCAGATCACGCGAGCTGAGAGCAATCCTGGAGTCGTCGAGTCTATCACTCCTCTCACTTAATCCGACTCATCACAATCTCGACACAGATGATTCCTGGCTTGATCTCATGCTCGCGTCTTCTGTGAATCTGGTCGTTAACCATGGCCAGATTGCCGTCCCTGGGTTATCGAGACATGATTTAGTTTATCTGAGTTATAAGATTAAGCCACCAAAACAGCGGCCTGCCATTGTGTTTCTCCGGAATTTTGCGAGGTTAGACGAGGACAAGCTCAACCGTGATGCGAGTGCGGTTGATTGGGCCGATGTCGAAAAGGCAGCGACTGTGGATGAGAAGGTGGAGATTTTCAATAAAGTTTTACTGAAGCTCATTGATGCACATGCGCCACTGAGGGCCGTCCGTGTAAAACGCCCCCCGGCTCCATGGATTACCCCTGAAGTTCGAATGGCGATGAGACGGCGTGACAGGGCTTTTCGAAGACATAGAAGAGATCGCAGTGAGGAGAACTGGAACCTGTACAAGTCGGCTAGAAACCGCTGTAACCAGATGGTAAGAGCTTCAAAACGCCGATACATTTCAGAAAATGTCCTCAACTCTTCACCGGCTGATATTTGGAAGTTCCTCAAATCATTTGGCATAACTAAGTCCTCCTCTCATACTTTTCCCTCTAATATATCTTTGAATGATTTGAATCAACATTTCTCATCGTCCGCTATGCTTGCTATTCCTGTCAAAAATAATACGATTCTTGATATAACTTCCACGCCAAGTTTACCTCATGATTCTTTTTCTTTTTCCCCAGTGACCGACTCGGAGATCCTCAAAATTTTCACTGCGATTAAGTCCAAGGCTGTCGGCTGTGATGGAGTCAGCAGAACGATGTTATCCCTCTTGATTACAAGTTTACTCCCCACTATCACACATATCTTCAATTTCTCCCTCCATACTGGGGTGTTTCCTACAAGCTGGCGTAAGGCTTTCATTATCCCTCTTCCAAAAATTTCCACTCCCACTTTATCAAATCACTTTAGACCAATTTCCATTCTTCCTTTCCTATCCAAAATCCTAGAAGCAGTTGTTCTTAAACAGATTTCATCCTTTGTGTTTAAGAATAATCTGTTATCCCCATTTCAATCTGGTTTTCGACCTGGCCACAGTACAGCCACAGCCTTGCTTAAAGTCACAGAAGACGTCAGGAATGGCCTGGAGAACTCGAGGTTAACGGTGTTAGTTTTAATAGATTTCTCCAACGCTTTTAATACCGTTGATCATGATATCCTTCTGGCTATCTTGTCTCAAATTGGGGTTTCTTCATTGGCACGGGATTGGTTCTCTTCTTATCTTCGTGGTCGTCAGCAAGCGGTACGTGCTGATCAGAAGTGTTCTGACTGGTGCGACCTGCAAACCGGCGTTCCACAAGGCGGTATACTCTCTCCTCTCTTATTTTCTTTATTTATAAACTCTATCACTGCTTTTCTCAAATGCTCTTTCCATCTGTATGCTGATGACCTACAGCTCTACGCGCAAACTGACATTGACAACCTTGACAACTGCATCTCTCTACTAAACGCTGACCTTCTGGCTATTGCTGATTGGTCGAGCAGATTTGGTGTTACTGTCAATGTCAGTAAATGCCAGGCTATCCTCATTGGCAGTCCTTACTTTTTACGGAGTTTGGACACTAGCCGACTACCGCAGCTTATTTTCGGCAATACAGTCATCCCTCTCTCACCTCACGTTAAAGATCTAGGTTTATATATTGACGATAGGTTAAGCTGGAATAAGCAGATTGCACAGGTTAGCCAGAGAGTCACCTTCACGCTGCGGTCTCTCTATAGATTCAAAAATTTCCTCCCGTCGAGCACTAAAACTACTTTGGTCCAGTCGCTTGTGTTACCTATTATTGACTATGCTGATGTTTGTTATTCTGATCTTTCCCAAGAACTTCTAAACAAACTGGATCGACTTCTCAATAACTGCATTCGTTTTATATTCGGGCTTCGTAAATATGACCACATTTCTTCCTTCCGTTCTCAGCTTAAATGGCTGCCTATCCGTCACAGGAGATCCCTCAGATCCCTCTGCATGCTCTTCACCGTAATGAACGATCCTTGTGCTCCTGATTATTTAAAACAATATTTTAAAGTGTTGGGCAGTTCTCATAATCTTAACCTTCGTGCATCCAAAAACATGCTTCTTCAGATTCCTTCTCACCGTACTGGCTTTATGTCCAATTCTTACGCTGTTTCCACCATAAAACTCTGGAATTTACTTCCCCTTGACATCAAAAAAGCCGAAAGCAAATTTTCCTTCAAACGTAAAATTCGGAACTACTACTTGAAGTCCTCTCAACCTTAGTTTGTTCTTCGTCAGAATTGTTATTAAGTTCTCTTTAAGATTTGATATTTTTCATAGTATTTATTAGTTTATTATTTTAGCATATTTATGTATTTTATTATATATTATATATAAATAACTTTTTTTTTTCCGTTTTCATTAATTGTTATTTGTTTATTGTGCAAACCTACCACAGTGATCTCTTTTTTAACCCAAAGGTTGACTGGGAGAGAATGCCTTGTTGCATTAAGTCCGCCTATGTACCACTACTGTACATGAAGTTTAAATAAATAAATAAATAAATAAATAAAGAGCTCACGCTGGCCGCACCCATAAAAAATAATCTTAAAAACATGTTAGCATAGCCTGTACCTGGTGTACGCATCACACTTCTATACACAGAGGCATAGTTCACGCGAACGAAGTCGCGGGCACAGCTAGTACATCATTATATTAATACGCACACAACTAAAATACGCTTTGTGCCAGCCTATTGGCCAAAACCCATGAATTTGGCGAAGGAACCGTGAGCCTTCCTATACAATTGTTGTACCTACTTAAGGTGGACTTGCGGAACTGTTGCCGATGATACCTCTCGCTTTCTCAAATTCAAAAACGTCTGACGACGAGGCAATCCGTATTCGTTTCGCTATAAAGTTGGGTAAATAAACATTAAAATGGCTTGACTAGCCTGTTGGTCTAGTGGTTAGTGACCCTAACTGCTATGCCAGAGGTCGTGGGTTCGATTCCCACCCAGGACAAATGTTTGTGTGATGAGCATAATCATTTGTTCTGTGTCTGGGTGTAATTTATCTATAATATGTTTGTATTTAGAAATATATAAGTATGTTTATCAGTTGTCTAGTACTCATAACACAAGCTCTGCTTAGCTTGGGACTAGACGGCATTGTGTGATAGTTGTGGAATATTATTATATTATTAAAATAGTAATGAAATATCATTAGGTACCATTCTACATCAAGCTATTGCTACTACTATTACTAGGTACTTAGGTACCTATTATAAACCGTAACTTATTCATTATGATATATTTTTAAGCATTATTAATAATGCACGTCACATTCACATCCCGTCCTAGGTATTATATTATACCGTTACATATGCAGACAGAGACCCCACTCAAATCGCGCGTGATTTCGCGCCATTACGGTTAAACAACAAGCGAACGACGGCGTCCGTTTCGATTATAAAATATTGAGCATTTATTTATAGAGTATTTATCCAAGAACGTAATCAAAAAGTTCTGTATAAAGTAGTCTGTAACTATCGAAAAAAAGTTTTTACAAAAAAAAAAAAAATATAACCGACTTCTAGGATATATAAAATCTTTGCCGACTTCAATGTTCACTGAAAAGTACAAAATAATTTAAATTTCGGAAGTCGATGTTAAATAACGAAGGGACAAAACTATTATAGAAACATCGACTTCCGAAATTTAAGTTATTTATTTTACACTTTTTAGTTATGGTCAGTTATGGTACTTTTTATTTATTTGTTGGAATTATTTGTCTCGTCATACTGAAAATATTTTATGCACTGCATCTTTTCTTGGCTATTATATAGCTATAATAATATCATATTATTACCGTGCCCGTGACGTATTAGTATGTAGTAAACAAACACAACATCATGCACACAAACACGCGCTGCGCCAACGCTGCACTCACTGACACGACGCACGGCACACGATAGATTTTAAAAGAAAGATCATAAGTTATATTTTAGCATAACGCGGTGATCGGTAGGCTTATCTTTGTGTGCCTTAGAGTTGCCGAATTCGTCTGCACGTGATGCTACTGGCTTTAGATCGCTCTTATTTTGCTAAAAATACGGTTCAAACTCGCTTGAATTAATATATTGGTTAGCGCTTACGAAGGGGTTTCCCTTTCAGAATGGGATAGCTGATTGTTAGCGCTTTTTGTATTCGACTGTAAAAACCCAGATAATTTTTTGGGATAGTCAATGAATGGGTTTCCCTCGAGAAGGTTAGCTAAAAAACTATCCAGCAAAACCATGGGGGTTTTTAATTGAATTAAAATATCCTAGCCCTTCAAAACCCGGGGTAAAACCCTATAAAAGGAAAGCGCTATCGGTCCCTGCCTTGACCAGGTCGTCGGTCCACCTTGTAGGAGGCCTTCCAACACTGCGTCTTCCGGTACGCGGTCGCCACTCCAAAACCTTTCGGCCCCAACGGCCATCTGTTCTGCGAGCAATGTGCCCTGCCCATTGCCACCTAAGTTTGGCAATTCTTTGTGCTATGTCGGCAACCTTAGTTTTCCTGCGGATATCTTCATTTTTTATTCGATCACGCAAGGAAACCCCGAGCATAGCCCTTTCCATTGCTCTTTGGGTGACTTTGAGCCTTCTGATGAGGCCCATTGTGAGCGACCACGTTTCGGAGCCATATGTCATCACTGGCAACACGCACTGGTTAAAGACTTTCGTCTTGAGACACTGTGGTATGTTGGACGAGAAGATACCGCGTAGCTTCCCGAACGCTGCCCAACCGAGTTGGATTCGACGGTTGACCTCTTTCTCGAAGTTAGACCTACCCAACTGGACTGTCTGTCCGAGGTAGACGTAATCGTCCACAACTTCGAGTGTAAAGTCTCCGACCTTGATAGGAGTGGGCGCTACATGGTTGTTAATCATGATTTTGGTTTTATCCATGTTCATTTTATGACCCACTCTTAGAGAAGCTCTACTGAGGTCATTGAGCATTGTGCTGAGCTCCTCCATAGTCTCCGCCATGACTACTATGTCGTCGGCAAACCGAAGGTGAGTGATGTACTCGCCATGGACATTAATGCCTAGTCCACTCCAGTCCAGAACCTTGAAGACATCCTCCATTGCGGCCGTGAACAGTTTCGGAGAGATGACATCTCCCTGCCTCACACCTCGCTGCAGGAGGATAGGTTTCGAGGTCTGGTCCTGGAGTCGGACTGACATGGTGGCGTTTTCGTACAAACACCTCAGCACTTCGATGTACCGATAGTCAATTTGGCACCTTTGGAGAGATTGCAGCACAGCCCAAGTCTCGATCGAATCAAAAGCTTTCTCGTAGTCCACAAACGCTAGGCAGAGAGGCAGGTTATACTCCTCGGTCTTCTGTATGACCTGCCGTAGCGTATGTATGTGGTCTACGGTGCTGAAACCTTTTCGGAATCCGGCTTGTTCGGGAGGCTGGAAGTCGTCAAACCTGCGCGCAAGACGGTTCGTGATGACCCTGGAAAACAGCTTGTAGACATGGCTCAGAAGTGAGATGGGCCTGTAATTCTTCAGCAGGGTTTTATCACCCTTCTTAAAGAAGAGTACCACCACACTTCTGCTCCATGCCTGTGGCGTTTTTCCCTCGAGTATGACGGAATCGAACAAAGCATTTAGCAAGTTTTAATTTATTATTTTATTCCTATTTGTAATTTTAAAATTGTACAATGGATCCTACCTACCCTCTATGTCTATTGTAATGTCTCTCTATCACTTAATGGTTTGCTGGAAGAAAACTCAACTGAGTTAAGCTCGCCTATGTACTTACATGAACTTTGTTATCCACTTATTATATTAGTTGTTGTAGTGTTGTAGTATAAAGAATTAAAGATTTAGGACAATTTGGTATTCTTGTGGCAAAAGTTGTTCAACAAATCTATTTGACATCGTTGATAATATTTTGTTATAAAAAAAAAAATTGTTAACTAGGTACGTAGGTAAATTAATTCATAGGTAAGTACATTACTTGGTACATTTATTGCCTTTAAGGTAGAACTACACTGTGCACACGTGGGCTACACACGCCGATCTGGGAGCGTCGGTCTCCATACATTTTATATGGAAAATAGACTGTTAGAGCTACACTTGACCCACGCCACGCCACGCGACGCTACGTCGGCGGCAGAACTACACTGCTCACACGTGGGCTACACACGCCGATCTGGGAGCGTCGGTCCCCATACATTTTATATGGAAACTAGGCTTTTAGAACTACACTTGACCCACGCGACGCGACGCCACGCCATCACACGCGACGCCGATCCAACCGTCCCAGAAATTGGGGCCCTGCGTGTGACGACAGCCCGAGTATCATCTGCGGTTATCATTTATTTATTATTTATTTATTATATACTTTATTGTACATACAAAACATAACAAAGAAAAACTTATATCTAAAACACGTACAATGGGCGGTCTATCATTATTGTACTTAAATAAAAAAATTACTGATAAAATTTATTGAACTAATTCCAGCCACTCCTCAAAAAGGTATTTGCGGAGTGGCTGGAAAGACCTCACGGCGTCCTCACCTTCCGCATGACGCAGGTCCTCACCGTACGTAGTAAGTTCGGAAGGTTGTTGCACCGGATTCGTGCGAAAGAAACGCCCGGGTGTCACCACTACTTAGATCGCCCGAAGGACACGGTACGAAGTATGCCATGTAATCGGTGGCCATGACCTCTTGCGCCGGGCTGGTACAGGCCATAGTCCGGAGCGAGGAGGAATAGCAGGTACCTAGTAGCCTCCTTCTGCCAAGCAGTAATGCTAGCTAAGGAAGCGGCTGCACGCACGAGGTAACGGCCCTCACGGCCCAGCCGCCGGGATCCCGACCCCGATTTCCAGTTACCGTTAGGCGCGAGCTTGCGGACGGCGAGCAATAGGTAGCTCGATGTCTGGCCGTCCAGTAACCGGACCGAGCCCAAGTCGTAGACGGCGCGTAATGTTCTATGCGCGTCTCAAGATGTCAGCAAATCGTAGGGGCCCAGCAGGGTCGAAGCCATGGTACGAAAGCAAAGAAGGAACTGGAGTGAGTTTAACATTCGAATTTATCGAACAACGAACAAGTCAAGAAGTACCATCTATAGTTATTAGATTTTTTATTTATTTTCACAAATATCACAAGATATAAAGAAGCCAAGTAAGTAGGTACCATCGCGGTCATTGACTCCTGCGGCGCGGCGCGAAACCAAACCCTTTGAAGTTTTTGTTTCGAGTGCAAGCAAAAATGAACTTAGCGGTGGTCAGGCGGAAGCAGGCGGAAGTGTCTTCGATGGTACCTGCCTACTTATACCACAAAATAGATACTTATGATACAGAAGTCAATCTCATGATGTACTTTAGTTTTTATACCTACCTACGCTAGCGATCGCGGTAGGGCACAAAATACCTATCTATTTTGTGGCTAGGGGCAGCGAGATGCGTGAGATGAGTGCGACCGGGCGATTGAGCCGAGCGAGATATCGTGTCCGTGAGCGGTGTTATGTATATGTATGTGCGTTGCTCGAGCGAGCACACTTTGTATGTAGATACTAGATTGTCTTCCGAACCTATCTATTATGTGCCTATGCAATGCAACTCAAATAAGAATAGGGTTATATTCAATCAGTTTACAAAAAAAAACTGTCTTCTTATTTCTATTGTCCATATAATGTGTTGTAACAGGGCCCCTAAAAATGAATGATGCATCATGTCTTTAAACATATGTATGTACATATACATAATTCTTCTGGACGTGTGTTTGTCACCAAATTCTTCCTAAACGACTTGACCGATTTGGATGAAACTTTGTGTGCATAACGAGTAATTGAGTGTGTTCCTGCGTAATTTAAAAATACAATTGAACCTGATAGGTGGCGCTGCTATCAGGTTCATTTTTTTAACTGGCAAGAGTCTTCGGACAGGACGACATCTATCGGGACTGCTAGTCTTTTTAAGTATATTTCATCTTTAAGTGTGTATGTCACCTAATTCTTCCAAAACGGCTTGACCGATTTGGATGAAATTTTGTGTGTATTATAAGTAGGTCCCTGGATGGTTCGAAAATAAAATTAAACCCGATAGGTGGCACTTCGCATTCTTTTTATATGGATGTCACTTTCACGCAAAAAAAAACTGAAAGGATTTCGATAAAACTTGGTATATAGGTAGACCATGTCTTAGAATAACATATAGGATACTTTTTATCCTGAGAGTACGTTCCTTAGGGATATTTTTTACTATCACGCGGGCGAAGTCACTGTCAGCACTAGTATTAGCGCCACACGGTTACGCGTGGCGTCGGTGTAGTGTGCACACCCACCGCACACGTCTGAGACGTCGCCCACGTGTGCGTCGGTCTAATGTAGTTCTAGCTTTATTCATTTATTTATTTCTTCATCTTATTCACAGGTTTTTTTTATACATTCACAATACCTAAGACCAACTTCTCGAAATAGAATATCTATATTATAGGTGCCTATAGCAAACTTACCCATAGTGTTCACCTTTAAGTTTGATAAGTACCTTCTTAAGGTAGGTATTAAAAATAACATAGGTAGGTAAATATCACTAAAATATTTCATTTTGTATAAAATAATACTTAGATAAGTAGGTATACAGCCTGTAAATTGTATCAAAATAAAAATAGCTAACTGGCATAGATGTTATTGGATAGAAAGGTAGAAAAACAAAAGAAAATCAAATTGAAATCTTAATTACAACATAATAACAAAAATCAATTAGGTTTATAATCTAACTACAACGGCTCAGGTATCTATCTTTGTTTTATGCTGTGTTTATGATATAACGTATGTAGGTAGTTATCCGCTTTGATCATCCATCGTACATAATATGTAGGGCAGACATAGCAGATATGTAGGTATATACATATATACCGACATCTTATATGTATTCACAACATGACGCGACCATGTCGAATCAAGGCATCCAATTACGATTCGCTAATTACAAACCTTTGCTACGCTAGGATAATTAACATTGGACAATCTAAATTATCATGTTACATCAACTTTGGAGAATCACCTTTAAAATTATACACTAATAACATCGTCTGTCTAATACCTTCATGACACCCGAAAGCGACCCAATTGTGGTAGTGGCTCGATGTACAAAAATAATGCTGGATGAAAAGATCCTCGAACAGGCGGAAGCAATCTCAAGAACTATAGACCAGCCTGGAGGCTGGGCGTTGCCGGGCATCAGTTGGATCAACGGTGTTCCAGGGTGCGGCAAGACCACTTGGGTGATTGATAACTTCGATAGGGACCACGACGTCATAGTCACTACGACAACCGAGGCGGCGAAAGACCTGCGGCAAAAGTTAGCGCACAAAATTGGTGAAGACAACAGAACCAAAGTGCGCACGATGGCCTCAATTCTATCGAACGGGTGCAAAGAGTCACAAAAATGCAATCGCATTCTCGTAGACGAGGCTCTTATGAACCATTTCGGGGCCATTGTGATGGCAGTCCGGTTGTCGGGCGCAAGTGGCGCGGTCCTTGTCGGAGATATTAATCAACTGCCCTATCTGGACAGGGAAAATCTTTTCCCTATTAGTTACGCCCGTCCGGACTCAGTGGTGACCATCAGCCACGAACTGCCCTGCACGCACCGGAATCCAATGGATGTCGCATATGCCCTAGGGGAGGTGTACCCTGGCATATACTCGTCAAAGAACCAGGTCCACTCCTTACAGCTAAGAAGGTTCACGGGCGCGAATATTCCCAACACTCTTCCCAATACGCTTTTCCTGGTCCACACGCAGGAGGAGAAGAAGACCCTCATTGACCAGGGTTATGGGGTTGGGGTTGGATCATGCGTCCTAACTATACACGAAGCTCAGGGACTTACCAGCGAGACGGTCGTCATCTTGAAGACAAAATCCATTAACATCCGGATTCACAGCAGCGTCCCCCACGCAGTTGTGGCAGTCTCCAGACATACTGCCCGCTGCGTGTACTACGCCGACAACGCTGACGACGCTATTGGAAGGTTTGTGAGGAGGGCACAGGAGGCGTCGACTAGGGACATTATCAACGCTAACTTGAAGTTCGCTATGCAGCATCGGGACAAAACAGTCGTCGAGGCACTGATTCGCCTACTTAGGCAATAACGGGCTGAAGTAGCTTTGGACGACGCGGGTATTGCTCGGGGCGGTTGGTTTTTAACGTAAAACAGCGACCGGTCTTGGGGAGGATAAACAGCGGTTGAAGACATAAACATAGCGTTACCTGTATTATGAAATTCAGTGGAAAAAATAATAATAATAAAAAATAAAAAGTGCAATAAAAAAAAAAAAAAAAAAAAAAAAAAGGGAAAGGCAAAACAAACACTGTATTTACAGCAGTAGTTATAGTTATTGATGTTATTATATATTTATGGTTATTGATGTGTGTATTTATATTATTGTTATTTATATTGTATAATAAATTAATTATAATTATGTATCTGGAGCTGGGGGGCTGTTTGCTTGGGCGGCATTTTGGGCGGCGGGGGGTTGTATGTGTGTTGAAGGTTGGGAGAACCCTGATCTTTGATGCGTTTATGACTCGTTGTTGCTTGGGTATCGCTTCGGGCTGATGGCCTCTCAGCCATGAAATTTTGACGGGTTTTACTGTAATAGCTTAAGTGCTCTGGAGTGACGCCACTTGCACGTGGAGTTGCCCAGCAGCAAACAATGTACAACTATTAAACAAGAGCACGGACGTCATGTCTGTGGTTTAAATGTAAGGCAGGAGTGTGGTTTTAGTCAGTAGGAGTCTGACACTGCCCAGACTGGCTCGTTTGTGAGGCAGCCTGGCCGTCCATGAGGATTTCCCACTCCTGCCGAATAAAAAATAAAATGTGTATAACTTAATTATATGACTCAGTAATAGAGCAGCAATAGGTGAAAGAACTTTTAAAATCGGTCGTGTAGTTTTTGAGATTACATTTGTAATACTTTTATAATATTACTAGATTTAGATTGACATTTACGGTAACGCGTTCAAGTACCTACTTACGCCAAAATCTCGCACTCGCGCTATACAGGCAGAAAATGAACTACATCGCTTGGGTATTGTTCCGTAGGTACCTACATACTGAGTATTGTCAATGATTGTCGACGAACCTCAAAATGGCAGTTATCCAGTCCCCGTTTAGTCAAGGTAAAAATTTATCTTTCATGAAAAATTGATGATCGCATACTTCAATTAATGATATATTTACATCGGTTACTTTCCTAATTCCTGATATTCTTGCTCTGGTGAATTTTGATATAAAATCAGTGATTACTCTTCGTATATTTTCATATTTAGCCTAGTTACCCGAGACCCCCCTAACTCCTAGTTGTCGTTTACCCTAATTTCGTCCATAACATGCGATTGACTTCTGTACGATATTTATTAACTGTTTTCAAAAGGTATATCCTGGCATATCCTGATCCAACAATAGATGTTGCTCGCACTGTATGATTTCGCCTACTGCATCAACATTTCCATTTACAGTGACACCTGAATAACTGGAAACACTAGGGACTTTGGACTTTTTATCACTTACAGGGAGGCTTTTCCCAGTTAGGTTACAAAATAAGCTTTATTGTTGCTGCTATAAAATAATACAGCCACGCGTAAAGGTTATTGATAGTATTGTGAAATTATATGGACAATTTATCTCCTGGTAATTTATGTCGAATATGTACCGTAAAATGGGGTGAATAGCAATGATTTTCAACTTTGTCCTAAGAATTAGTTGTCTGTAACTTTTATTTTTAATAGCAGGTTATTTTATATTATGTCCGGTATGACAAAGAAAGAGCTACAACAATATTTTTTTAACTATAAGCATAAGTTTCCAAGATTTTTGTAAAAATATGTCCTTTTTCTATTCACCCAACGACTGGGGTCTATAGAAACGCGTAAAGGGGTGAATGGAACAACTGTTAGGGCTACCAAAAATGACTTAACCAACATGCAAAAATGTGAGTTCGTGTATTTAAAAATTCTTTTGGTTTGTAAATGCTAAATGAAATTAAATTGTTGTGATTTAAACATTGATGCATATAATTTTTTATTTTAACCAAATTTTATTTTTATGTTGCGATCTCTATTCAATAAAACACACATGGTATTTATTTGTATCTTTATTTGAATGAAATAAAACGAAATAAAAATTATTTTCTGTATTACAAGTCGCATATATTTGCATATACGACGAAAAATAAACAAAAATAAAAATCTGCTGAACTTAAAAATTATCATAGAATTTTTCGCAGCCAATCAATCTTAGACCGAAGCAGAAATTGTTCCAGTCCTTGGATGTACGCAGTATAAACGGTTTCAACAACGTAAGGGTGGATACTCGTTGTACGGCGGGTTGTCCAATGGTAGAAATGAGATAGAGAAGTTACATACTCTTCCACAGCTTTTTTGATTATTTCCATGTCATATTTTTTATATCTTTTCTGTGTAAGATCGGGTTTATATACACGCGGTATTTTGAATATACCTACGGCGGTTTGTACCTGTAAATGAAAATGATCACTTAGGAATAAAAATTACTTGCTTAATCTACACCTCTCCGATACTATTAGACTATAATTATTATGGACTTATTATTTATTAATATAGAAATCATGAAATTATTTAGTTCTGTAAACAGTTTTTGACAACCCTATTTATTTTTCTCTATTGACCCCTCATTCGTTGCTATTCACACATTACGCGTTTCTATTCTTCCCCACTACGTTTCCATTAAGCCCATACTAGAGTTCTATTCACCCTTCAATAGATTCTATTGACCCCTTTTATACAAAAAAATTACACGTACTGCGATTTTAACGATTTTTTTAAGTTAAATAACGGATTCTCACTTACCTTCACTGTATTTTGATAATTTATCACACACGTAATGAGATAAACACAACAAACAGCACTTAACACTAATTTTTCACATCTAAAATCAAAAGTTCCCGCAGTTAATTTAAACGCGTTCACGGAAGGTAGACTTTAAAATATTTTTTGAAGGATAAATGTCAACTTAAACATTTAAAAAGTGTTGTGAATGCAAAAAAAAAATATTGAAGTGTAATAAATTTAAAATTCTACTAAAATTCTTCAACAAAAAATAGTCGAATATCAGTCTTAAAAACTTTCTTGTTTTTTTTCCTATTCACCCCGCAATTTCTATACACCCCATTTTACGGTAGATAACGATGGAAATAAAGAAGAATTCAGTAACTACGGGATATATCTAGTGTAGAAGTAGTAGTAAAGATATTTCACGCTTTAGGTAGCTAGAAATAAATAAAACCAACCGAAATACTACATAAAAATATTTATTTCACAAAAAGAAACAAGTTTAGGACACAATGTGGTCAGTCATTTAGTAGGTAATAATAATATTATACTTAGTAGTTTATTTGATCAATAATTACAACATTTAAAACATTTCAGTCGTTATTAATACGAAATTTATTAAATTATTACTACTACTCAATTTATACTATATAACAAAGTTTAAACTACAAAAATATAGTAAGAAACGCTATCAGAATTGATAATAACGAGATGTTTGCAACGTACGATGACGAACTATTGCTTTCATTTTCAGTGGCAAAAGTGATCCGCCCTTCAATTTGAGGGTAAATTACACCTTGATGAGAAATATAATATTCAGTACTCGATAATTCATTGAAATCTAACATTTCTGTAGGTAAACCGATGAACATATTGTATCCATCCCCACCGTTAGCAAGGAAACTAGGTATCACAACTTTGTAAATATCTTTAGGTAATATTTTTGAATATTTAGGAATGTCGCAAGCCCAACATCTGGCTTCGGCAGTAACAATTCTAGATCCAGAGGGCTTAGAAAGGTCGTATATAACTTTAATACCAGAGTACTGAAGGAACTCGCCATCTGTAGCAACTGACTGTTCAATCGTTCGTAAAAGGACGCTTCCGTTTACTGTTACAGCCACGGCTTGTCCATCAAAAGGCATTACTCCTAGTAAATCACCTTTTGTTACATTTGTGGGCATTTTATCACGCACAATGAATGTCCTTATAGCACCTGCTTGAATAAACGCAATCGGGGCATCAGTCCAATGTTCACCTCTGTATTCTGATGCGTACTTGTATACCATTGCATCGGTTATGAAGTTACCTATGTTGCACTCTTCAATTTCACATGTTCTGGAATCTAACGCAATAGCAGTAGTTCCAACTACTTTTTCGGATATATTGAGGACTTCGTCTCTGTACTTGTCCAAGATTTGAAGGACTTCTGGGTCTTGTGGCACCCTCTGATCTAAAAGAAGAGGAGTTCCGTCTGCACTAATTAGTTCACCAGTAGAATCGAATACTAAATGCAATTTTCCCAAGTATTTTGTATAAGCATACGCTTGAATAACAGGAACACTCCTTCCAGAAGCCTGTGTTACATAAGTGGGATAGGACCCTTCTAGTGCCATTCCAGAGGAATGTATTTGAGTGACCACCAATAACTAAATCAAGTCCTTCAACTCCCTTTGCTATTTCTAGGTCTCTTTCGTAACCAGAATGTCCGACAGCGATAATAATGTTAATTCCTTGAGATTGCAATTTTTTCACTTCTTCGTTGAGTGCTTCGATTTCGTCGGAATACTCAACATCATTTGGTTTAGCTAATACTTTGGTTTGAGGAGTCAAATAGCCTACTATACCTACTTTGTGACTGGCAACATCAAGTACTACAGATTTTTTAAGGTTGGTTTCCTTGGCGAGTTCTGGTACTTTATTTAAAACAAGATTAGCGGCTAATACTGGGCATGTCAGATTTTCTATGAAGGGTGTAAGCCCGCTGACTCCGTTGTCGAACTCGTGATTTCCGAGAGACTGTAACAAAAACGTGTGATGTAGTAAGATTTTACTCACTAACAGCATGCACTTTTAAACTAAAAAAATCATTAATATCATGTAGATACCCAAATAAATAGTTCTATATTTATTAGGATCAGTTCACGCCTGCGTAATAAACTCGCGCCTGTTTTTCCGGTCACTCTTTGTTTGAATACGCCAACGTCAGAATTCAATAGATATACATAGGTAGGGACTTCGGAAACGGGCGAAACTGGGCTTGAACGTTACACAAATGAATTATTTATTAATAATTTTTATTTATTTTTTTATTTTCATTCATTTATTACCAAGGCATTTTAATATGGGATAAAAAAAATAATATTTAATCAAAATAATACTGACTTTCTTTACTTTCACTTTTTAACAATGTTGCCAAATGAAATAAGGATTAATTTAATAATCGATTTTAATCGATAAATTGTATTATTATAAAAATAGAAAAACAAAATAATAAAAAAGAAACAGTATTACTTCTTTATATTAGGTTTAAAAAAACTTTTGAAATAAGAACTTAATTATATTATCTAAAATCATCTCTTAGAACATCTTAAAACGATTTGATTAACGGTTCGATTTGACAATCGATTAATATACTTTTTTATTATACAGGCAACAAAGTAAAACTCGTGTCAATATGACATCAAACGCCAAACAAACAAAAACCGTTCGCTTTCGCTTTGAACTTGCGATAGTGGATACTGTATTTTGTTGTGTTCGTGTGCTTTTATATTATTTTGCGACTTTGGCTACGTATATAGGATTCTGACGGTTATTACTTTGACGGACGACCCACGCATTTCTTACAACGGACTTTGTTATCTTGCCTACTCGACTTACCTCAGACCGCTTACCGGATTTGGAAGCAAAATACAATGAGTGATCAACGTCTTCATTGTATCAACTGCGGCATCTGGCAGGGTAATCCTTCCATAGGGTTACGACCAATAGAAGAGGAAAACATTCTTTCAGTTATACAGCAATGGGTTGCACCTCAAGTGGTAAGTAGTTTATTTAATTATATCTTCATATATGATCGATATTGTACAGTCCAGCAAAGATACCTTTAAAATAATATCTAATTGGCATATTATTGAAGTAAGGTTCAATAATATTCCTACATAATATCACTATAATGCCTTTGATTTATTTAAATTCCAAGTAAGATTTACAGTTCGATTATCAAGGCATTTATTTAGAAGAAAATAAGTACTGAAGATAGTTCTTTTTATATAACTAACTTAAATAATTAAGCAATTTAATGAAACAATAGTACTGAGTGACCTATATATAACCTCAGCGTCACCATGACGTCAGTAAGAAGTAATATGCAATTCTGAATGATACAGTTTTCTCACTGTTTTTATTTTGTGCAACAAATATGTACAATGTTCTGAGTCATAATTCTGTAATTATTATTTGTGGAAACTGTAAATAACTAACTAACATTGTTGTAGGTCAACAGATCTCATCACATTTGCCAAGGATGCAGGGATTTAGTCGTGAATACCTTGAGCACAGATGAGCAACTTTCATCGCCAATGTCTGGACATCGCCAAGTGTGTGTGAACTGTGGACGTTGAGTGTTGCGGACAAGATCTCATTTATTGCGCACTGACACTGAACGAGAAAGAAGGATTTATACAGTCATTTCTGAATGGATATTGCCTCGGACTGTAAGTTTTTATTAGGTTTAGTTTTTTTGTATTTTATACTACTACAGGGTAATCTATGTATACTACTATGTCTGTTTATTTTTCACACTAATTTCTGAAATACCTGTCAGATTTGAGAATCATTTTTGTATATTATTGTCACATTCAAAAGGAAGATTATACGAAGAGGGAACAAATGGGACATGCGCTTACAAAGGTATGGGCAAAAGCTAGTGTAATATAATTAGGCAACATATAAAAACACAAATAATCACATTGCAGCCTGTATTTCACGAAGGTGTAGATTAGAAGAGATACACATTTTACAGTGCTGTTTTTATGGTCAGGTATTACCTTTTTTAGAAAAAGGCTTATGATAAAATATTTTTTTCCAGATTTCAAGAGCTCGAGCTCTCATATGTCATAGTTGCTGGGTGAGAGCTGATAGAAATGCCCATCATTTTTTGGCTAGGCCATCTGGATCTTCAGCATCAGTAAATGTAACAAGTGAACATGATGAATCAACTTCGCAGTCTAGTTCACAGCCTACTTTGCAGTCTACTTCACTGTTTACTACTGACGTAGCTGTGTCACAAGCTACTACACAAGGTATATCACAGACTACTCCTCAAAATACATCACAAGGTACGTCACAGGGTACTCCACAGTTTACCCCCAGGTCAAGTACAACTATAATATTACCTGATTATGTAAGAGCAGTAGAAACTGAATCACATTGTTTTATTGAAGGTTGCCGAAGGCAAGAGAGGAATAGAGTTCCTGTCACAACCAGGAAAATGTTGTTAGATCTTTATAAATTCTGCATCCCAAAAAACAATAGATTATGCAATCATCATACTAATATTCAGTCTTGGGATTTTTTCACTGGGGTTTTAGAAAACTATGTTAATGTGTTTACAGCGTTGCACATTCAAGACATGCTAGAATTAAAGAGTCACTCAAATACTGGTCTTGATTTTATTAATATTCAAAATATGGAAGATCGTTTGGTACACCATTGGTTAGGCTTTACTAAAGAACAGTATCAAAGGATTTTAAATGAAGTGCCACAATTACTGTTAAAGTCATCAGGCCCCATTGGGTTGACAGCATACTTGATAAAGTTGAGAACCGGTGATTCCAATGAAAGAATATCTGCGCTATTTAACATTCCAAAAAGAACACTTGATGGTTATGTTTCTGAAGCTCGACACTTGATGTATGATTATTTTGTACCTAGGCATTTAGGGCTTAACCATATTAATCGCCAGGAAATTGTTGACAGAACCTTGTTAATACCTCGGGGTTTATTTGGAAGCCATAACGGGGAAAATAAACCTGTAATAATAATCGATGGTACATATTGCTATATTGAAAAAAGTTCAAATTATTTGTACCAAAAGAGAACTTACAGTTTACACAAGTATAATAACTTAGTAAAACCATTTATACTTGTATGTACAGATGGTCATATTGTTGATGTAATGGGCCCCTATCCTGCTACCACGTCGGATGCAGAAATCATTAATAATGAGTTTCGTGATGCTAATTCGATGTTACGACAGTATTTTCAAGCTGGTGATGCATTCATTTTGGATAGGGGCTTCAGAGATGCCTTGCCTTTATTAAATGAATGTGGTTATAGAACTTACGTACCACCAACATTGCCGGAGGGTGAATGGCAGCATTCCACATTAGAAGCTAATAAATCAAGGGCAGTCACCATATGCAGATGGGTTGTTGAAGTTGTGAACGGAAGGTTTAAAAGAGATTTTAAATTATTTAGACAAGAATATTTTAATACTGCTTCAAAACATTTAATGACTGATTTTGAGGTGGCTGCCTCACTATTAAATGCTTTTCACCCTCCCATTACAAATCGTGTTGATGCTGGGGATATTTTACAAATAATCAATGAGAATATGAACAGAGAAAATGATTTAGGCTATTATGTCATTCAAAATAATATAAACCGACGTAGGGCTGATTTTACAAGAATTCATGTGCAAAATGATAATTTAAATGATTTTCCCCAGCTCACACATAGTGATTTAATAAAAGTATCTTTAGGTATTTACCAAATTAAACAGGCTAGGTCATATTATGCAGAACACATACGACAAGATGGTAGATATGAAATAGAAGTGTGTCGAGATACGGACAGCAACCTACTAAGAGAACTGTCGATTGCCACTCATTCTTGCTGGCTATTGAGAGGTCGAATAAAATCAAGACATATGAGTTCAAAAACATTTTACCTACATTTTAGTTGACAGTTCTCTTAATGGAAGAGAGGCCATAAAACAATATTATTGTAATTGCTTGGTAGGAAAACGGACTGTAGGTTGCTGTTGTCACATAATGTCCATAATATGGTACCTAGGCTGGGCAAGGCATCAACAGGATGTAACACCGCCTGCACAGTTTTTAGACGATATTTTAATTGTATATGATGAAGTGGATTAATAAATAAATATAAAAGAAATGTGATTTTTATTCCTGCTTACCCTTTTTTATAATAAGATTGCAAATATTTAACATTTACAATCCAGTTAGGCGACGCCAGCGCTTTGAAAACCACACACAATGTGTTCATGCTCTAAAATACATTCTGATAAAATCTAGTCTACAATAAAGTCTAAATAATAATCTAAATAGACCATAAGAGCACTGACAGCTTGGAAGAATAACTTATAAAGAAGCAAAAAAGGTTAGTTTTGTGTAAACTAATAATACCCTATTTTTTTTTTCTCCCATATTGCTATTCTATAAATATTTTTTTATTTTAAATAGTAATAATATTGAAATGATATAATGTAATAATCGTTGCTGTACGGTGAGGCCCAACTTTGTATGAACATTCGCCCGTCTCCTTTCGAGGTTCAAAGCGAAAATTCACGGCTTGTCTATCCATTGAAAGTTTGAAACACGAGGCTGTTAGCCTGTTTCATACGAGAGCGTGTATGTATGCAGTGCAACATCATTCAATCATCGTGATTACTTTGTTCGGACATATTTTGTGTCGCAGCTCAATTGCAGTTTTATTGATTGGTCGGTGCGGTGTATTACTGTAGGTAGTACATAGAATGTATGTACAGCCTATGTACTGTCTGTTAACGATTTTTTTTACGCGTCTGCGATCTGGCGAATTTATAAATCGCTCGCTGTGAGTGGAACTGTGTAGTTTTTGTTTACGTAAGTAGCTATCGGATTCTCTATGCTGTATCGTTTTTTAACTCATTTTTTAGTCTATCTGTAATCCACTTACTTTGTTATTAGAAAAATGTCGTTGTAAAGGTATCGTCATTCCATATTAGCGTTTTATAACACATTCTTCGAAAATGAATACAAATACATAATTTATAAATTTAATTTTGTATAAGTAATTTAAAAGAAAGAATTAACAACTCATGAACATTTTTAATTTTTAATTAAACTCATACAATATATACTTAAATATACACTTCTTTCTAAGAGTAATGCCATAAAGTAGTATAAAATAAAAATCTCAAAAATAATACATAGTTTAATCTCATATAAAGTAATTAATATTAAATTATAAATAATAATACTGATTTGGAAAATGTAACTACATAATATTGCAATAGGGCATGGCTATAAAATATGGCAGTTTCTATGTACAAGAATAAAAAATAATCATTATACTAGAATACTTACCCCTGTAAAATATGTAGATATTATTTATGTACTCATTAGGTCTTTGAGTCATTTCTGAGTTAAGCTTATGGGCACCCCCGAATAGTGATATAGTGGAGAATTACCTTTGTCCTTGCGACCGAGGCTGCATTCGCGCGAGCCATAGGCGAGAGTGTTATAGAACCGAAGACTGCAGTGACAAATTTCCATGTGTATCAGACGACGTTTTTCAATACACTTACGAAAACAAATAAAAGGGGGTAGACGCGCGACTCGTGGGGGTTGCTTAGCGCCCAACTTGATACGTTAAAATTAATATTATAAAATTGTGACAGAGCGCACACTTACACTTTCCCGCACTAGTGCGAAAAACAGTAAACAGTGTGCTTACAAGCAGTAGTGATAAGTGCGGATTTTAAGTGTATTAAAAACCTAATTTGTACGAAATTAAATCATTATTTATAGATATGTAGGTGAGTAGTGGGGCGTTTTTGTTTGCGTTATCAATTAATCAGAATATTTAAAGTAACAAAGAACAAACAAGTAAAAATACGTATAATATGGACAATTTCAAGTACGCTGCAGAGTTACGCAACTTCTCAAGGTTTTTGATGATGAGTCGTCCTTCAACAGCTGGATACACTGGGCTGGTAATCTCAATATATTCAATTGTACAATTCAGCTCATCGTAAGGTAAAGGAGTTGAAGGTAAACCGTCGAACACGGAGAATCCATCACTCCCATCGACAAAAATGCTGGCATCAAAATTTTATAGGTACTTCTCTGTCTTATTTAGGATGGAATATTCAGGGTTCAAGCATTCACCGCAACGCATTTCAACTTTTGTGACTCTCTTCCCAGGTGGATGACGAAAATCATATTGAACCTTTATTTCAGACATTTGTAGAAACTGTCCCGGAGCTCGTGTCGGTTTGTATCTCCAAACTGAGTGCTCTAGCATCTTCCACACGTCACTGCCATTTATTGTTACTTTTACTATGTTACCATCAAAAGGCATCACACGTAACAGATCGCCTTTTGTTATGTTTGCTGGTGACTCTATATGAGCAACGGAAGCCCTAACTCCACCACCTTGTATTATCGCAACAGGAGCATCACTCCAACCAACTCCACTGTACCCTGAAGCGTATTTATGTATCATCGCATCAGCAATCAGATTCCCCATATTACATTCTCTCAAGCGACAGGTATGACCGTCTAATATGACTGAAGTTTTACCAACAACCTGTTCCGTTATTTGCTCCATGCTTGCTCGATAGCGATTTACAATTGCTAGCACTGCAGGCTCTTGTGGTATCGAATTATCTAACAGTATGGGATTTCCATTAGAAGTGATGATTTCGCCATTTGAATCAAATACGATGTGTAATTTTCCCAGATATTTGGTGTATGCATAGGCTTGTACCGCGGGAACCAATCTACCAGATTTTTGATTTACTAAGGTTGGATATGGTCCTTCTGGTTTTTCAACATCAGGACTGGTCCCATTCCATAAAAACGTGTTAGTATGTCCACCTATGACTAAATCGATATCGTCAACCATTTCGGCTATTTCCAAATCTTTAGTAAAACCAGAATGTCCAAGAGCAATAAGAATATTCACACCCATAGTCTTCAGTCTTGTAGCTTCTTTTTGAATTGCTATTACTTCTTCAATGTATTCTACATCATTTCTAATAGCTAATACTTTAGTATCTGGAGTTAAGTAGCCAATGACACCAATTTTAGTGCCATTAATATTGAATACAACAGAGTCCATCAAGTTTTTTTCGGCTTGTAGTTCAGGTTCTTTAGTAAGGATAAGATTCGCGGCAAGGATTGGACATGTGAGGTTCTCAATGTAAGGTGTTAGGCCAGATATGCCATTATCAAATTCGTGGTTCCCCAGGGACTGAAACAAAGGACAGAATAATGTAGCATGCAATACGATAATAACAAAAATCGTGCAAAATTTTACGTAGACATGCTTAAGTACGTATTTTATAATAATAATACATGCAACCATGATACATATTACCAATGAGGTTAGTGCAACAAACTACAAATGTTAGTTAGTAAAATAAGTGTAATATTATAAGCAACATAAAGATTACAACTACAAATAAAATTATTGGTAAAAGAAGAAATGAATCAAAATTAAATATATTTGTATTACGTGCAGTGTTTAATACCGAGCGCCGCAGCGGAGACACTCAGTACTAAAATTTTGAACTAACTATAATGTGTGTATATAGGTATCTAAAAATAAAACACCGTATACTGATCTACAGCAATCTTATATTTTAAAGTTTGTTGGTGGCCTTAACCAAATCGCGGTAACAAAACGATATCGACTTATAATTTGATCCCAACGCCATCTATCGAGCGAGGGGTCAATTATAACACAACTTTTGGTTTTTTATTTTGAACTCTGATGGTCGTAAACATGCCGCCCACCAAGGACATTTAGTGGCAAAATGTCCTTCAACATATACAGATTGTTTGCTTTACAACACATGACTAAGAATGTGAAAGTAAAACTTAAAACTAACAAAAGTTAAAAAAACAAAATAGAAGGTGTATAATTTCAATATCAACAAAAAACAGTGTATAGATAATAAAAACAATGTAAAAGAAAAAAAAACGATGTAACAGATAAAAACAATGTAAAAGATAAAAATGTCATTTCATAAATCCGCAATGGGTAAAATACATATTTTATTGGTTGGTCTCTTTATGGTATTTGACTTCGTGCGTAATGTGACAACTCGCGTGACCTTATCATCCCCCGGGTGCTTTTCAAGAACTCGACCCAGTGCCCAACGACTAGGAGGCAGATCGTCTTCTTTAATAAGAACGATGTCGCCGATATTTGGTTCAGGAACTCTAGAACTCCATTTGTATCTACTCATTAAATTAGCTAAGTATTCCTGAGACCATCGTCTCCAAAAGGATTGCAGCATCCGTTGTACGAATTGCCACCTGGTTAGAGAATTCACCGATAAACTTTCGTAGTTGTAATCTGGTACGGAGATTAATGGTTCACCTACTAAAAAGTGACCTGGAGTCAATGGCGTTGGCTCACTTGGATCCTCAAAATTGACGACGCTCATTGGACGTGAGTTCAGGCATGCCTCTACTTGAGTAAGGAGTGTGCTAAGTTCCTCATACGTGAGTGTAGAGTCTCCTATAACGCGTTTGAGATGGAACTTAGTGGATTTCACTCCCGCTTCCCAGAGACCGCCAAAATTGGGTGCGTGGGGGGGAATGAAATGCCGTTCTGTGTTATTGGCTTCTAATTGTTCTGCAACTGAGGCATTTAAATTATCTACAAGCTGTCGCAGCTCCCTTGACGCTCCTACAAAGGTGGTGCCGTTGTCGCTCCACAACTTAGCACAATGACCTCGCCTAGACACGAATCTCCTAAAAGCTGCTAAAAATGCTTGAGTAGTCATGTCGCTGACCACTTCCAAATGTAAAGCCCGTGTAGACATACATACAAACAAGCATATGTATCCCTTGTATGAGCGGTGGCCACGACCCTTTGTTGTCCTGATATTTATAGGGCCAGCGTAGTCAACTCCGCTGTGCAAGAATGGTTTTGCAGGTGAGCATCGACTAGCTGGTAGCGATCCCATAAATTGGTTTTTAATTGTTGCCTTTTGTTTAGCACACGTTATGCATTTACGAACACATTACTTCACCAAGTTTCGTACCCCAATTATCCAATAAGCTGATCTTAAATAATTTGTCATCAACTGTAGTCCACCATGGAGAGTCTTATGATGGGCGTCTGTTACCAATAGACGTGTAAAATGTGTATCATTTGGTAAGACGATTGGGTGTTTCATCCTTTCGTCCAAGGTGGATTTTTCAATTCTACCTTGCACTCTCATAATACCCTTGTCATCAAGATACGGACATAAGTGTTTGATTTTGCTAGTTTTTATATCTAAATTTCCACCATTTTTCAATTGTGTATATTCCACTGTAAAGCTTTTCTTTTGTATTTTTTTTAAACAGCATTCTAAAGCTTCTTCTATTTCCCTTTTTTGTAAATAAGTTGTCCTATCTCCTTTGCTCTTTAACATTCTACGACAATATGCTACTACTCTTAATAACCTTTGTAAAGAAGAAAATCTATCTAATATATCAATGTCATGAGTACTATTGGGACTAATTGCAACGTGAGCCTTAACTCTTCGAATGCCGTAATTAGAGACACAATAGAAAGACAATGGCTTATGTCGAACTGTGTAACTTAAGACATTCAAAAGGTTAATAGACTGTTCTAAATCTATGACTAAATTCTTTAGAATTTTATATATAATAGTTTTCTCTTTTAGGAACTGAATAAACATACTTGGCATAAGTCCACGAGACGCGCAATCAGCTGGGGTTTCACTTGTCGCTACATGATGCCATTGTGATGAACTCATAAAGTTTAATATTTCAGAAGTGCGGTTGGCGACGAAAGTTTTCCACCTACTTGGGTGGCTATTTAACCACGCAAGTACTACAGTGGAGTCCGTCCATGCCTTTATCCTTTCCTTTGAAACATTCAGAATCTCCGCAGTTTCTGATAACAAATTTGCCAACAGTACTGCTCCACACAACTCTAACCGTGGTATACTGACTTGCTTTATAGGCGCCACTCTAGTCTTTGCAACTAGCAGTGAAACCTTGACCTCATTTTCGGAATCTATTAACCGTTAGTATACCACAGCGGAGTACGCTGCCTTGGAAGCATCGCAGAAGCCATGGAGCTCTATATCGCTCTCTGCCTTAGTACCGAGCCAGCGAGGTATGTGTACTTTGGCAAGCAGGGATAACTCTTCTCGGTAAGTATACCATTCCTTTATCAGATCACTTGTTAATTGTTCGTCCCACCGAATACCAGCTAGCCATAACTTCTGTATGAAGATTTTGGCTAACACAATGGTAGGTGCCAACCACCCCAATGGGTCGAACAATTTGGCAATATCTGATACTACAGCTCTTTTCGTTACAGGTTGATTGTTTGATGGCTGAACACACACCGTGTACCGGAAGGAATCTTCTTGTCGGTCCCAGGTAAGTCCCAATATTTTCATCGTATCATCTACTTTAATTGTTACTTCTTTATGATTGTTATTGTTTATTGCTCTATTGTTCTCGTTGTCCTCCTCATTGCTTTCTATTGTACTTATTTTATGTATGCTTTGTTTTCCTTCTAATGTCCTTATTTTCTCTAATATTTCTTTACTATTACTGTTCCACTTTTGTAATTGAAATCCACCTTTGCCTAACAGTTCATTCATTTCTTTGTATATTTCCATACCCTCTGTGACGTCCTCACACCCACTCATAAAATCATCCACGTAGAATGAGTTTAAGACTCTTTCAGCTGCCAATGGATACTCGCCACCATCATCATATGCAACTTGATGTAGAGTCCTTACAGCTTGGTATGGCGCTGAGGCTGTCCCAAAGGTAACTGTAACTAATTCATAGTCCTTGATTTCCTCTTCAGGTTCATCCCTCCAAAGAATCCTTTGATACATGGCATGTTCATCTGCGACTCTGATTTGGCGGTACATTTTGATAATGTCCGCTACTAGACCAATAGAGTGTCTTCTCCATTTTAAAACTGTGTGCCTCAAATCGGCTTGCAAAGTTGGCCCAACCATTAATGTGTCGTTTAGGGAGACTCCTCGTTGATTCTTTTCAGAAGCGTTGAACACGACTCGCACTTTAGTAGTCGACTTGTCTTCTCTTATAACGGCGTGGTGAGGTAGATAAACTGCAATTTCTTTCTTATTGTCTCCTTCTTTTACAGGTCTAAGGTGTCCTAGATGTAAGTATTCATGTATAACTTCTTTGTACTTTTTCTTTAACTCTACATTTTTCCCTAATCTTCTTTCTAATGATTTTAATCTATTTTCAGCGATGGAGCGTGACCCGCCGGACTTGCAGGGAGGATCTTCAACGCGGAATGGCAACTGGACCTCGTATCTTCCATCCTGTGTTCTCTTGGTGGTATTTGCATATAAATCTTCACATTTTTGTTCTTCAAGCGTTAGCAATTTCTTTGAACTAATGTGTTCTTCGATTTCCCAGAATTGTCTTAGAATTTGGTCTGTAGTGAGATTAACATGCATTACGCTGACATTAGGTTGTGTGGAGCGTGAACTTGTGGTTGAACCAACCACCCCCGATAAGATCCACCCTAAGGTAGTGCTCTGTGCGACTAGACTAGAGGATGGACTCTTCATCATGCCTTCTTTCACCACACAGCCATAAACGTCTGCCCCTAACAAGATGTCAATTTTACTAGGTTTGCAGAATAAGGGATCGGCAAGTTTCAGACTCGTAAAATCAATCCAGTCAAAGGAATTTTGGTCTATGGTTCGTTCTGGCAGGTAAGAGGTAATTTTACTTATGACATATGCGTTTATATTTAGCATAAACTCTGGATCAACCCTGGATTGGATTTCTAAGTTGACCATATACTTAGCCAATGTTGATTTTTGGCCTAAACCTGACACAACTCCATGTATGGGAATTTTTTTCAATCTGGGGAACTGCACTGTGGACTCAGTAATGAAGCAAGCTTGAGAACCTTGGTGGACTAAAGCTCTAACCGTTTGATAACCCATCTTAGACTCGATATTTACTAGCGCAGTGGCTAGTAAAACCTGTCCAGGTTTGGGGACTTTATTAGTGGATAGGCAAGAGACTATCGGAGTGGAACTAGTCGATGGACTAGTTTCAACCGCAGGCGTACTTGCTGAAGCATCCACTTTGCTTACAAGTTCTCCATTCGAATGGAGCAATGAATGATGTCTTTTCTGACAAAGCTTGCATGAACTTGTATGTTTACAATTTACGACCATGTGGTTACCACCTAGGCAGTTGAAACAAATTTTATGTTTTGCCACGAACTCACGACGGTGATCAATTGGTTGTTTTGCAAAGGATTTACAAAAGCACAGTTTATGACCTTCACTACAATACTCACATTTAATGTTGGTTGAACTTACTACCATAGCTTTTGGACTATGTGAACTATTGACCTGATTATTTCGCTTTAGTTCTATGAATTCTAGAGCACGAAAACGATTCTCTAAAAAGGTAGCAAATCGCTCAAAGGTGGGCAATTCATCGGCGTCTAAATTGCTAATACTGAATTCCCACTGTTTATGGGTTTCTGAATAGTTTAAAGGCGCTTATATGAATGATAATGACATCCCAAGTTGTCACATCCACCCTTAAATTTTTCAAAGCGTTAAGGCAATCATTAGTTGTATCAAGCATCTCCTTTAATGACGATGCAGATTCTACTTGCATACGTTTTTGGCTAAATAGACGTTGTAATATACAGCTAACTAAATATTTCCTATTACTATATCTCCTTTCTAATTTTGTCCAACATTGAATGTAATTAGAGTCAGACACGGGTGTTTGTCTCACTAACTGTTCAGCTTCGCCGCTGAGATGGCTCTTTAAATAGTGCATTTTTTGTACATTGTCTAACCCATCATTTTTATGCACCAGTGAAACAAACAGGTCCCGAAATGTTGTCCACTCTGAATATTTACCACTAAATACAGGAATGGCGATCTTAGGCAATTTTACAAATGTACATGACTTAGAAGCACTGCTTGATGCATTAGACTCCTTATCAGTCTTTTTTGCAACGCTATATTTGCTCAGCGTAGATTTTATTAAACATTTATATGTAATGTAAGTATCCTCTGTACTATCATACATTTCTACTATTTTTGTATTATCTTTAATTGTATATAGTTCATGAAGTTTGGTATAATTATTTGTAAATAAATTCCAATCTCGTTCTAGTAATTCTTCTTTAGTTTGTATGTAATCAACTGTCAACCTATCCTTCGGACTCTTTTTAAAGTTAGTTAAACCTCGCTGAATTACATTTTGAAGCTCCTTTAAAACATTGATTAAGCCTTCCATTTTAACAAATTACTAACTAAATAAAAAATAAAAAATTGTAAATAAAAAGTGTAAATAATACTCTATAAGTTGATTTAAACAAGTATCAATAAAATCTGTAAACTACAATCCTAATCTAAGCGAAGCAAAATAAAAAAAAAAACATAAAACAAAATCTATAAAACAAACAACAATATTTAAAATAAAAACAGCAATGTAAAATTTCCTAAGTGTTAAAGCAAGAAAAGACAATTCTAAAATCTATCACAATTTTTCTAAGTCCTTGTAAACAAATAAAATATGAGAACAAAACGTATCCTAAAATTTTACAAGTCCAAAAAATTGCTTAAAATTTTGCAAGTGTTTGGCGATTACTTTACTGCGGGGGAATTTGGGCATAGGGTCCCCGTTCCCTCGTTTTTTATAAAACTATTCTAAGTCTAAGCATACACACAATAATCACTTAAAATCTACTAAGTCGTTTCTTCAAGAAAATTTGAAAATTGTCTAAGTTATTTATCCGATGGCACTAAGGTTGAAATTGGCGAACTCTGTGAACTTGCACTTTGACAGATGAAAACAGAACTGTACTTACAATTTTGCACTTCACTCACTCGTTCAATGCTTGAGTTGACGTCAGCTGCCCAAGTGACTGGTGGCGCCCCCTGGTGGCGACACGTCGAACTAGTACGCGACGTCTTCTACTGTCACGTTGATCTGGATAACGTCTCTGTGATGACCCGTTGAACTCCGAGAATGACGTTAACTACCACCTCGTTTGACCTGATGCAAGTGGTGCCCTCTATAACACCACTTCCCTGCCGATGCTACTGACCCCGTCAACACTGGACGAAGCTGTCACTGCCGAAGCTGGGGACCGGATACTTTGCCGCAGCGATCCACTGCAGTACCACGGTCAAGGCGGAACCGGCCGCGCGAGATAACTCAAAAAACGATTAATTTATCCTGGCTCGATGGACCAATGTTTAATACCGAGCGCCGCAGCGGAGACACTCAGTACTAAAATTTTGAACTAACTATAATGTGTGTATATAGGTATCTAAAAATAAAACACCGTATACTGATCTATAGCAATATTATATTTTAAAGTTTGTTGGTGGCCTTAACCAAATCGCGGTAACAAAACGATATCGACTTATAATTTGATCCCAACGCCATCTATCGTGCGAGGGGTCAATTACAACACAACTTTTGTTTTTTTATTTTGAACTCTGATGGTCGTAAACATGCAGTACAGTTATTTTCAAGTTACTGTTTAAAATATCATCATGCCTACTAAAATATAGATACTTACTAAATAGTTCATTTGAATCATTTTGGTATCACGTCAGCCATTTTTAGGTAAAAGGTGTGTAGTTTTTTGCCCGGTGTAAATATTAAAAATATCACACAGTGATTTAAATTGTTAAAATAAATATTATTTCCATAACAACGTGTTAGTATGACCACCTATTACTAAATTGAAATCTTCCACCTATTCGGTTATTTGCAAATCTTTGTTAAAATCAGAATTTCCAAGAGCAATATGAATATTCACCAAAGATTGATAACATAAGTAATAATAAAAGGTAAAAGACGAAGGTTTAAAAAAGAGAAGTTTTGGGGACCGAGTCACCCGCGTCCGTAGGAGAATACCCAAAGTTAGACCCTACACGTAGTCCCCGGGTGGTGCTAATCAGGTGACACTAACTGGTGGTAGGTTTCGACCGTTGGCTTGCGACCACCCACTGAGCAAAGACGTACCGCCAAGCGGCCTGGCCGTGTTCCGGTATGATGCTCAGTGTAGCCAGTCTAGAGGAGTTGGGTCGAAATGGCTGTTCTAACGCAAGCAGACCAACCTGGCTCGTACTGATATGGATGTATCGGGGGACTGGTCGCGGAGGGTAGCGGGATCCGAGGCACGGTGCACCACTGGCCGACCGCAGATAGTTGGGGGCCCAAGTAATGTGCTAGCCACACATGAAAGGCTGCCCCGCCATCTGTCGAAAAATCCCGGAATGCGCCATCGTGCTGGTTGGCGACCAGATGAGAGGGCCCGTTGAGAGGGAGACTGCGGGGGGGCTCGGGCGTCCCCGCAGTCTCCAGACTAGTCCCCTAATGATGTCGTCCTTTCAGTGCGTGCCTGAAGGTTAGCAGCGTGGCTCCCCATTTCACTTCCTTCTCCTCTCCTCCATTCACTCTCAAATTATGAAAAGGAATAGAAAGAGTAAAGTTAAACAGCGGCTGCACTTCCTCTCTCACAAAGTGCACCTCTCAAATATACGAGGTCTGCACTCTAATCTCGTTGCAGTCCATCACCACCTGGAGACTGAAAAACCAGCTCTACTATTCCTTACGGAGACGCAGATCAGAGGTCCGTCCGACGTGTCGTATCTTTCATACCCAGGGTTTACCTTGGAGCACAACGTAAAACCACACGCGGGCAGACGCCGATAGCAGATGTCGTCCCGGGCATACATACATATGCCCGGGACGACATCTGCTATCGGCGTCTCCGCAATCTTGAAGACTCCAGGTTCTCAACGCTTTGGGCTTTGGTCGACACAGGCCTAGATAAAATAATCTACGCTTGTGTTTACCGCGCGCATAGTGGAGATCAGGAGACGTCCGGGCTTACACAGCATCTGAGTGAGGCGGCAGATGCGGCTCAGCAGCGGTACCCTTCCGCCCAATTGGTGTTACTGGGGGACTTTAATGCGCACTACCAAGAGTGGCTTTTCCCATACCAGTGCACAGATCATGCTGGTCGTGAGATACGGAAGCTAGCGCTGGAATTGAATCTCACCCAGCTGGTCCAGGGGGCAACGAGGGTACCTGATGTGGATTCGCACACAGCCAATTGCTTGGACCTTCTGCTGACCACAGATCCAGACCGCTACTCAGTGTCGATATCTTCGCCTTTAGGCAGTTCTGACCACTGTCTGGTTAAATCTGTGTCAATCTACTCCCCGCCCGATCCTAGTCCTAGAGGCACTCGGCGGGTTTGGCGATACAGGTCAGCAGACTGGGATGGCATGCGGTCTTTCTTCGCATGCTATCCTTGGCAGCTCACTTGCTTTTCTTCGAAGGATGCATCGTCGTGCGCTGATGCCGTAACGGATGTGTTGCGACGGAGAATGGAGTATTACATCCCATTCTCTGACGTAGCAATGTCGGATCGAGCTCGACCTTGGTTTGGCGCCGAGTGTTCTCGCGCCGACGCGAAAAAACATGCGGCATACCAAGCTTGGGCCGATGCTCGTATGCGCAAAGCCGGCGACGTGACTCTTAAGAAGAAGGCCTTTAACAGGGCTGCCAAGTCCTGCAAAAAGCTGTTGAGAAAGTCTCGGTTCGACCACATTAGCCGAATAGGGAACAAACTTGCTTCATACCCCGCTGGTAGTAAAGCGTTTTGGTCCCTGGCAAAGCCGGTTGAATCGAACTTCTGCCGTCCCTCACTTCCGCCACTGCTGAGACCCGATGGGACACTGGCCCACACCGCTGAGGAGAAAGCAAACCTATTTGCTTCTCTTTTTGCGGAATCTTCGCGTCTGGACTCCGGTGACGCGCGACCCCCTGTTTCTCCTGATGGGTGCGTGACGAATATGTCGGATATTCGTATCCATCAGAAGGACGTTCGTAGGGTCTTGAGTAACCTTGACGTGAATAAAGCCAGTGGCCCCGACGGGATACCAGCGGTCGTTCTAAAAACTTGTGCGCCTGAATTGTCTCCGATCTTGACTCGCCTATTTCGCCTCTCATATGAGACTGGAAAAGTGCCGATGGCTTGGAAGCAAGCCAACGTGCAGCCTGTGCCCAAGAAGGGCAGTAGAGCTGACCCGGCAAACTACCGACCCATCTCTGTTACGTCCATCCTCTGTAAGAGTATGTAACGGGTAATTAACAGGAAGCTTCTGGCATACCTGGAAGCTAACGACATCCTCAGCGACCAGCAATACGGCTTTCGTCAAAATCGGTCTACTGGGGACCTTCTTGCGTATGCCATTCACATCTGGAGCGAGGCCATTGAGAAGCATGGGGAAGCGCTTGCCGTGTCCCTTGATATCTCGAAGGCCTTCGATAGGGTCTGGCACGAAAGACTTCTTGCTAAGCTTCCTTCCTTCGGTCTACCCACTGGTCTGTGTGATTGGATCGCAGACTTCTTGAGGGATCGATCCATCCGCGTGGTAAGTGATGGATGCTCGTCCGGTCAAATGGATATTAATGCCGGAGTCCCTCAAGGGTCGGTACTCTCGGCAACACTGTTTTTGCTGCACATAAATGACCTACTTAAACCCGGAACCTTTGGGTATGCAGACGACAGCACTGTTGCTGAGAGATATGTGTCTAACGCACGAGCTAGTGGGTCACAGATCCAGTCATTTCGAGAGGCTATGGTTGAACGCTTGAACTCGTCCTTAGCGGCAGTCTCAGAATGGGGCGATGCCAATTTGGTCAAGTTCAATGCGACGAAAACCCAGGCGTGTCTTTTCTCCGCTAAACGGAGCCAATTCCACCCGGCTCCATCTTTCCGGGGTGTAACCGTGCCAATTACCGACCACCTTGAACTTCTTGGGGTAACGCTATCGTCTACCCTTAATTTCGGCTCCTACATCGAGGCAAAAGCCCAACTAGCTGCCAAAAAATTGGGGATCTTAGCAAAGGTGAGACGGTTTTTCACGCCGGAACAGCTGCTCAACCTCTATCAAGCGCAAGTTCGATCGTGTATGGAGTACTGCTCTCACCTTTGGGATGGGTCAGCCAAATACCAGCTAGATGCACTAGAGTCTATTGAAAAGCGTGCCAAGAAGATCATAGGCAATGATGCTCTTGTGAAGTCAAAACTCCAAAGTCTTGAGCATCGACACCGAGTTGCTAGCCTGTCTGTTTTCTATCGTTTACACTTCGGGGAGTGTGCTCTAGAGTTACACAATTTAATTCCGCCAAGTCCGTTCCATCATCGGACCACAAGACGTACGGCGTTGCGCCACCGGTACATGGTGGACATCCCACCTATACGTACAAAGCGTTTTGGGAGTACATTCATTATGCGTACAGCTAAGGAATGGAATTCCCTGCCGGAGTCTGTGTTTCCTGATAGCTATAACCTAGGGGTCTTTAAGTCAAGAGTGAATAGATTGCTTCTAGGCAAGCGTGCTCCATCGTCGGCCACATCATCGCTTACCATCAGGTGAGATTGTGGTCAAACGCAAGCCTATCCATTATAAAAAAAAAAAAAAAAAAGAGAAAAGTCCTTTGTATATTATTTGTATTGTGTATTGTTTAACAGGTACTTACGTAGGTACAGATAAAAACAACAATAAGTAAAAACTATTAATAATGCGAAGTTCCCAAGCTAAGGTAAATACGACTTTTGGTTCTCACAAAATTAGACCATTCCTATATTATGTTCATAGATATTACTTTTATGAAATAAGTATTTAAAGCCTTTCACCATAAAAAAATCATTTTTTGTCCCTTCTCCACTCAGTAAAGTAAGGGTTTTTTCTTTAATTATGAGGAATCCTATTTTTGTATAGTGCTTTGTCAAGTGCCGCTAACCGTCTTTATTTTTCATACTTGTATAATTCAAATTCTTTTTTGTTCATTGGCATGAACTTGTTTAGTTGGTCACAGTAAAAGTGTCCTTTTCTTTACACTAATTCGACTGCGGACTCAGGTTGGCCGCTGCAAAGATAATCTGGCCAAATGGGGTTTCCTCGATCCATTAAAAACACAGTGCCAGTATAGAGACCCTTCACAGGATATGTGTCACCTCCTATCCTGTACCTGCACCCTCCATGACTTATACGAAACCAACGACAGAGCTGTCCAGGTGGCTAAATACTGGTCGCACAAAATTTGAGTCAAATCAACACGAGAAGAAGAAGAAGAAGACCTTTTCTTTATTATCACTTCCCATTGTTCTATTGTGAAGAAAAAATCCCAAAAAAGCATACCGTTATGAATCATCCTGGAAAGTTTTCCTTCACATCTTAAATTTCATAATTGCATTCTTGTGTGTAATAAAACTCATAATTAAAATCGACTTAAATTAATTGACAACCACTTCCGCGCTCTGTAATATAATACGCCCTTCAACTGCAGGATACAAGGGACTATGACTTTTTATGTATGCCTCTGTACTTTGAATTTCATCAATATTTGTATTAGTTATCGACAAGTCATCAGACTTAAAGAAACCGTCTCCTCCGTTCGCTAAAAATGCAGGCATCAATATGTTGTATTGTTTTGTCTGATTTAGAGCAAAAAATTCGGATATAAGCATTTACCACATCGTAGGGATCAGGTATCCCTACGATGTGGTAAATGCTTCTGAGCACGTTACCGCATCATATCCAAGATTAACGGTTGGTAGAGCAGTCAAAAAAGTATATCCGTACTGTCCGCTGGCTAAAATTGCAGGCAACAATATTTTGTAGGTTCTTTCATCCTCAATTTCATAAAATTCGGGAACTGAGCAATCCCAGCAACGAGCAACAGCGCTTATTAACCTACGCCCTGGTTGGCGTTCCAGCTCATAAACTGCACGTATTCCAGAAAACTGTAGGAGCATTCCCCGGGAACTTTCTACACCATGAGCACTGACTGAAAATTCCAGAAGCTGTTTGAGGACTACTCCGTTCATATTCAAAGACACAAGATTAGTTTCTAAACTTAAAGCCGACAAGAGGTCGCCTCTTGTTACATTAGCAGGTCGATTAGATGGTGCGATTGAACTCTTAATGGCACCACTGAAGATGACAGCTATAGGAGCATCGGTCCATCTTTCTCCCTGAAACCTTGTAGCGTAATGATACACCATAGCATCAGTAATAAGGTTTCCGAAATTGCATTCTTCCTTGTGGCAAGATTCACCATCCAAAACGACTGAGGTATTTCCAATGACTTCTGCGTTTCTTGAAGCAACCTCAGAGTTATAACTTTTGACCATCTCCAGTGATGATAAATCTTGCGGAATCGACGAATCAAGAATAATGGGATCGACGTTGTATTCCAAAAGTTCCCCATTAGGATTGAACTTAGCTTTGACGCTACCAAGGTACTTGTTATAATAAAGTAGGTCAAAATCGAGCTCAAAGGCGTTGGTTGCAAACATACAGGTGAAGCTAATATAACCGTGTTAAAAACAGTTTTTAGTAACGTTTTTCAGAGAGACTCTATGGAGAGTCTATGGAATTTCTGTTGAATCAAAATTATTTAACTTTTTTTTAAAGTTATATTTACTTGTGCCTTGTTGCTATTGTTGCTGAAAAGTACAAGTATCTCGGAAGAATAGTAGATACGATATTTCTTATATATTACAGATTTACCGCACGATAACTGCACTATTGCTGCATATTTTAACGTCAAACAAAACATAAGCCACAAAAGTACTGAAGGTCGAAATCGTGGAAATCACCGTTTCATAAAGCCGACCGAAGGGACGCTCACAGTACGAATGAATGATGGACGAAAAAAACGCGCTGATGTCATTGGCGGACAAAAAACGGTACATACAACGTTCTTTTTTTGAGATTTTTTGGTACTCACTACAGCGTCAGGTTGCAATGCGTTGACGAATTCTGCGGCGATCTTCCACTTGTATATGGTGAACCATGCTGTGCCGGTGTATGTGTCTCCTGCGTTGAGGTACAGGACGGGGGGCCCCTCACCGGAATGGGCCGCTTTACGGGCTTCCTTTACACTGAAATTGAGAGAGGTTCAGGTTAACAGAGATCCCGTAGATAGATAGTATCGAATATTGTTGGCAATATTGCCACCAATATTCATACTACGGGCAATATTGCCTTCAACGGCACATCTCTAGTTGTGCGAGTTTGGTGTGTTGTGTAGTAGGGTCTTTCGGATATAGATAACTGATTGAAACCCAGGAAGGATGCTTACTCAGTGCTGGGAACGCCACAATCATGGCGGTAAGTCCCCTCTTTGAGGCGTGGCTGGAAAGACCTCACGGCGTCCTTACTTTCCGCATGAGGCAGGTACTCACCGGACATGGTTCGTTCGGGAGTTTCCTGCACGGGATTCATGCGGAGGTGACGCCCGGGTGTCGCCACTGTGCGGAACGCCCGGAGGACACGGTGGAGCACACAGTCGAGGTGTGCCCTGCTTGGGCGGAGCATCGCCGTGCCCTCGTGGGGGCGATCGGCGGCGGAGACCTCTCGCGCCGGGCCCTGGTTGAGGCCATGGTCCGGAGCGAGGAGGAGTGGCAGGCGGTCGCCGACTTCTGCGAAGCAGTAATGCTCGCAAAGGAGGAGGCCGAACGCATCAGGCAACGGCGTTATCGCCGCCGCCGTCGCCGGGATTCTGATCCCGATTTCCGGCCAACGTAGACGCGGGCTTGCGGACAGTGAGCAATGGGTAGCTCACTGTCCGGCCGTCCGGTAACTGTCCGGACCAAGCCCAAGTCGTCGACGGCGCGCACTGTTCCCGCGCGCCTCAAGGAGTTGTCAGCAACAGCAGGGACCCAGCCGGGTCGAAGCCTACTGGGGCCAGGGTTATCCGAAAGGGCGCTCGAGCCCCGGTATGAAGGCTAGAAGGAACGGGGTGGGTCTTTTAGTCAGTAAGAGCCTGACACTATCTCCCGCTTCGCCCAAGGGCGGGGGATGTCAATGCATGATTTTTTCCCACCATAAAAAAAAAAAAAAAAAAAGGATGGATGCTTCACGATATTATGTATACGAGTATATTTGAGTTAAAATTGGAATGGTACAAAATTGTTATATACTGACCTCGGAGAACAACTACTCTAAACATATTGTTCCAGACAACCAAATTAGGGTACAACGATGATGCAATTATTGTGCAATTAGTCATGTAACAGAAACGATACACAAGGTGCCTATGACATGGGCACGCCACAATCATGGCGGTAAGTCCCCTCTTTGAGACGTGGCTGGAAAGACCTCACGGCGTCCTTACCACCAAGACCGACCAAGCCCAAGTCGTCGACGGCGCGCACTGTTCCCGTGCGCCTCAAGGAGTTGTCAGCAACAACAGGGACCCAGCCGGGTCGAAGCCTACTGGGGCCAGGGTTATCCGAAAGAGAGCTTGAGCCCCGATATGAAGGCTAGAAGGAACGGGGTGGGTGTTTTAGTCAGTAAAAATCTGACACTATCTCCCGCTCCGCCCAAGAGCGGGGGATGTCATTGGATGATTTTTTCCCACCATAAAAAAAGGTGCTTATGACATCGATGCACAAACGAATATTATGGATCCTGTTTATGATTTTGGACCCTCCGGTGGTGGAATTTTTCGTAATTTAATTTTTTTTTTGTTTTACTAAAAATATCATCGGGATTGGTTAGAATAACGGTTTTAAACAGTTTAAATTTAAAAAAGATCAGATTTCTTTTTTAGGGTTCCGTAGCCAAAAGGCAAAAACGGAACCCTTATAGATTCGTCATGTCTGTCTGTCTGTCTGTCGGTCCGTATGTCACAGCCACTTTTTTCCGAAACTATAAGAGCTATGCTGTTGAAACTTAATACGTAGATGTATTCTGTGAACCGCATTAAGATTTTTACACAAAAATAGAAAAAAAGCAATAAATTTTGGGGGTATATATAGAATACCCCCATACTTAGAACTGAAACTCAAAAAATTTTTTTTCGTCAATCCCATACTTGTGGGGTATCTATGGATAGGTCTTCAAAAATGGTATTGAGGTTTCTAATATCATTTTTTTCTAACTTGAATAGTTTACGCGAGAGACACTTCCAAAGTCGTAAAATGTGTCCCCCCCCCCTTTGTAACTTCTAAAATAAGAGAATGATAAAACTAAAAAAAATATATGATGTACATTACCATGCAAACTACCAACGAAAATTGGTTTGAACGAGATCTAGTTAATAGTTATTTTTTAATACGTCATAAATCTAAAAAAATACAATATTATTAAAACATCGATCAAAGTTACAACGAACTACAAGAACTTTTATATTATATTACTTGCTGCTACGGAACCCTCCATGGGCGAGTCCGACTCGCACTTGACCGGTTTTTTAAATTAGGAAATGCGACGAAAAATTCCACCATTGGGTGGTCCAGAATCAGGTTCTGAATCCGTGGTATTAGTTTGTGCGACGATGTCAAAAACAACGTGTATGAATAGGCACAGTACTTTTACTTCAATGGCGGTTGTGACAACTAAAGTAATTCAAGCATACTCACACATAAGCCACTCTTGGAAAACCGCCGTAGCATTTGCCAGCCTCTCGATCAGCGGTCGTGCAGGTACCACTCAGCTGCGACGTCTGCTCGAACCTCGCGTGCATTCGCTTGAATTACCAAATATTTTTGAATACCATTTCAGGCTTTAAACTTTAACTTTACTTTTTTCAACTTTTTACGTTCAAGAGCTGAATAACAATAAATCAAAAGCTATACAATTCTGGTATGATACGAAAAGAGATTACGATAAGAGCAACATAACAAAATTTTTAGATTGCCTAGCTGCCTTAAGTTTTAGTGAAATATATGAAGAGACAGACTGCGATAAAGCATTTAATTTATTCCACGACTTGTTTACGCTCTTCTATAAATTGTGTTTTCCCGAAATAATCGTCAAAAAGAATAATAAACCTATTAAAAACAAATGGCTAAGTAGGGGTTTAAAAATATCATGCATAAAGAAGAGAGCTTTATATTACACATATCAACACTATGCTTTAAGCAAAAGTTAGCACAAGAAAAAATATCGTAACTACACTAAGATATTAAAAAAAATGCATATCAAAATCACAGCAAATAAATAACAACAATTTTTTAAATAATGCTAAAAATAAATGTAAAGCGACATGGTCAATCATAAAAAATAATTCAAATAATTCAAATAAATCAAATAACAACAACTACATAAATGAATTAATAATTGGTGATAAAAAAATTACTAATCCTGATGACATATGTAACCAATTCAATAATTATTTTATCGAACTGACGCAAAAATCTGACTACAATAATTATAACTTAAACAACATTGACATTGACAATAACACAAATACTTTATTTTTGACTCCTGTAAATGAAATTAACATTATTAAAATTATTAATTCATTAAATAACACAAATTCAACCGGATATGACGAAGTAACCACTAAAATAATAAAATTAAGTGCAAAAATTATAGCATTCCCACTAAGCTATCTAATAAACCTCTCATTTGAACAAGGAATCTTCCCAACGAGACTTAAAGAGTCAATAATTAAACCATTATACAAAAAGGGTAACTGTTCTGATATGAGTAATTATAGGCCTATTACACTAATCCCAATCTTTGCTAAAATTTTTGAAAAAGCAATGCATGGCAAGTTGGACAGCTTTGTAACTAAACATAACCTAATCGTGGAGAGTCAATTTGGGTTCAGAAAAAACTGTTCAACAACTCTAGCCTGTTTTGCCTTAGTAAAACTAATTACTGAAGCTCTTAATAAAAAAATGTCTTAACTGTCGGTATTCTTGGATATGAGCAAAGCATTTGATTTTGTCTCGCATGAACGACTACTGCACAAATTAGAAAAATATGGAATAAGAGGCCAGGCGCATGATTGGTTTAAAAGCTATTTGTCTGATCGCCAACAGCGAACTGTTATTTCTAGAATAGAAAAAAATACTAGGAAAACATATTGTTCAGAATTAAGAATTAATAATTCTGGCGTTCCACAGGGAAGCATACTGGGTCCGCCGCTATTCATTTTATATATAAATGACCTCATCAAATGCTTAAACTATGAGTGTATCCAATTTGCTGACGACACCACTTTGACGATTAAATGTACCAATAAAACTGACATAGAAAATGACACTAATATTGAATTAATTAATGTAATAAAATGGCTAGAAGACAATAATCTTCAAGTTAATATTAATAAAACTAAATTAGTACAATTCCAAACATGCAACTCGTCAGCAACACCAATTACAATTCGACACGACAATACAATTTTGCAACCACAACCATCGGCTTTATTTTTGGGTATAATAATAGACAACAAACTGAATTGGAAGGAACATGTAGAAAAAGTATGCAGTAAGTTTGATAAGTTTGTATATGCCCTTCGCAAGTTAAGACTAGTGTCCAGCAAGCAAACAGTTCTAAATGCTTATCATGGGTATGTTTCGTCAGTACTGCGTTATGGTCTAGTTATTTGGGGCAATTCAGTGGACGTAGACAGAGCGTTCAAAGTACAAAAAAAGTGTATCCGAGCCATGAGTGGAGCAGAATATTTAGACCACTGCAGGCCATTATTTAGAGAGTTAAAAATCCTCCCACTCCCGTGTCTGTATATTTTTGAGGTATGCTTATTTGTAAAGAAATACCCTCATTTATTCTCTTTGAATGAACAAGTCTCAGAAAGATTAAATAAAAAAAATGCTGGAAAACTGTTGGTTCCTCTTCAGAGATTACATTTATATAGTAGAAATGCCAGCTGTATGACAATAAAAATATATAATAAATTACCCCCCGAATTCAGAATGCTGCCAGTAGATAAATTTAAACGTAAGATGTTTGCATGGCTCTTGGACATGTGCTTTTATTCGGTTAATGAATTCTTAAATCACAGTTTTTGACATTATTATTATTTTGGCATTCTATTTAGTAATTTTTGACATTATATATATTTTTGACATAATATCTTTTTTTTGACATAATATTTTTTTGGCATTATTAAAACTGACAATTTTACTTTATTTTATTCTTATTTATTTTTGACGTTACATTTTTATCAATATTTTGTGTGTGTACCTATTGACTTGTATTTTTGTTTTTAATTTTTTGGGTTTTGAGTACTTGACATAAATATAATTGTGTGATAAATTTGACATTCCATTTAATATAAGTAATGTAGGTAACAAAATTAATTATGTTAATATTACATAAAATAAATCTTAATTTCAGTAATATTTCTACACCCGCAATGGTAGTGTACGTGAGACGTTTCTAATATTAAGTTCTTGTATGTACCGTATACTTGGAAATAAATGGATTATTATTATTATTATTATTATTATTATTATTATTTACAAAAAAACGCTTTTCGTATTTTTTTTCCATGTAACGTGTCCATAGTCCGTTTGCTTGAAGTTAAGTACTCTACATGAGAGCAAACAAGCTGGACAGAAGACAAAAGGTTGCCAACAGTAAAAACAAGTATGTTTTCGTCTGGCCTAGCTTGGAAGTGCGTTCCTTTAGGTAGAGGACGACATAAGCTTGTTATATAATTGGACTTCTGCATCGTTTTAAACCAACTTCCAAAAAAAAGGAGGAGGTTATCAATTTGGTTGTATTTTTTTTTTATGCTTTTCCTCAGAATTTCGTGGTTTATGGACCGATTTGCAATTTTTTTTCTCACATTCCATTTTTTTTGTTTCATAACAAATGTACACAAAGATACAGCAGAGGAAGATATTATTCATTATATTCTCAGAAAAACGGCCATAAACGTTTCACTAGAGAAAATCAATTTGAAAAAACAAAGTGATTATAATGCGTTTAAGTTCTTTGTGTCTCATCATAACGTCGATGTGTTCTTAAACAACGAAATATGGCCACAGGGAATTATTTTTAGGCGGTTTGTGAATTTTAGACCGAAATCTGTGAACAGGCCAAATCTTGGTTCTGTAGGCGGCTTTTCCACTATAATTAATGGATAATGAACTGCACAAGTTTGCATCATTTAACTGTAAAAACGTTAAGCGTTCGATCGACAGTATACGTGACTTATGTGAACGTGTAGATGTTATAGCCTTGCAAGAAACTTGGCTGCTGTCACATGAAATATCGTACTTGGACTCCATTAGTGATGATTTCAATTGCACGGGAACGTCAGCAGTGGACTCCACTACCGGGATGTTACAAGGACGTCCCCATGGTGGCGTAGCGTTATTGTGGAGGAGGAGCATCTACACAAACGTAACTGTGATTCCGAGTGATAACCCGCGTGTGAGTGCAATTAAAATAGTGATGCAACAGCGATCATTATTACTGTTTAGCATTTATATGCCGACGGATGCGGTATGTAATTTGGCGGATTTCACGGACGTCCTCAGTGCGGTGAGTGCTATCATTGATTCTAATAGTACGGAGTGCGTTTATATACTGGGAGATTTTAACGCTCACCCTACGGAGCGTTTTTATGATGAGCTGATGGGTTTTTGTAGTGAACAGGACTGGTTGTGTATTGACACTGAACGTTTAGGTATAGCGTCAAATACATACACGTTTATAAGTCAGGCACACGGATCGTCGAGGTGGCTTGACCACTGTTTGGTTACCAGGGCTTCGGCTCAAACAGTAAAAAAGGTGTTTGTTCAATATGATGTCGTGTGGTCTGACCATTTTCCCTTGATTATTGAATGTGATTTGGATGTAATTGTTCCTAAGAGATATGTATCGAGTCAACATTTAAATAACGGGATTATGTGGGGAGAGCGGGACTTGGCGCAAATTAGATTGTACAATGCTGAGTGTCATAAACGTCTGAGATTAATAGATTTTCCTGAGCAATTCCGCGATTGTTGTGATCATATGTGCATAGATTTAAATCACAGGCGTCTTATCGATATATTGTATGGGCAAGTTATTGAGGCTTTGTGTGAGTCATCGGTGGTTTGTCGACATAGTAAGAAGCGCAAAAGAAAAGTTGTCATTGGATGGAATAAACATGTTGCCGACGCGCACAGGTTAGCTAAGGATAAATTTATTTTGTGGTCATGCTACGGTAAGCCTACTTCTGGCCGTTATTATGAAGAGATGTGTGAGTCAAAACGGATATTTAAATCTCGGTTGAAATGGTGCCAGAGTCAAGAAGATAAGATCAAAATGGATATTCTGGCATCAAATCATCTGAATAAAGATTTCCGTGGGTTTTGGAAAAACACAAATAAACTCAATCATAAGCCTAGCATGCCTGTGTGCGTCGACGGTGTGAGTGATGCGCGGGGGATAGCAGAATTGTTTAAAGCCAAGTTTGAGGTGAAGTCGTCGTTAGGACCATCGCGGGCGGTGATCGATGTTGAGCCCAAAGGGAAATTAGGAGTCAGGGTCACTGCCAGGGACATTACGTCTATTATTCAGTCAATGTCAAGGGGGAAATCTCCTGGCCATGATGGGCTCAGCATCGAGCATCTTCGGTATGCGGGCCCTCACTTGCCACGTGTCTTGGCTTTACTATACAATCTTTGTCTGAGTCATGCGTATCTACCTCCGAATATGTTGAGAACGGTTGTAGTGCCCATAGCCAAAAATAAAACTGGACTATTGACGGATAGGAATAACTATAGACCTATTTCACTGGCTACTGTTGTGTCTAAAGTGTTGGACAGTGTGCTTAATGCGCAATTAAGTCAACATGTTAAATTGCATGACAACCAATTTGGGTTTCGACCTGGGTTGTCTACCGATAGTGCTATTTTGAGCGTTAAGCACACTGTGGAGTACTATACACGTCGTAGCACCGCGGTCTACGCCTGTTTCCTCGACCTGTCGAGTGCTTTTGATCTGGTTTCGTACGACACCCTCTGGAAAAAGCTTAATGATGCAAAACTACCACCTGAAATCATAAATATTTTTAAGTTTTGGTACGGGAACCAGGTTAATTGTGTTAGGTGGGACGGGGAGTTCTCGAGTCCATATGGCCTTGAGTCGGGTGTGAGGCAGGGGGGTTTGAGTTCTCCTACACTCTTTAACCTGCACATGGACCAGTTGATTGTGGAACTGAGCAGCACCAGAGTTGGATGTTACATTGATGGTATATGCGTCAATAACATTAGTTATGCAGATGACATGGTGCTGCTCAGTGCCTCAGTCTGTGGCCTGAGAAAACTTGTGGGTGTATGTGAGAGGTACGCCAGTGCTCATGGCCTAGTGTACAATGTACAAAAGAGTGTTGTGATGGTGTTTGAGGCTGGTGGAAGGTGCCCAGTGACGGTGCCTCCAATAAAGATTGATGGATTGCCGTTATCGAGAGTGCACTCGTTTAAGTACCTTGGGCATATCTTGACCGCTAGCCTCAGGGACGATGACGACATTGAGAGAGAGCGGAGGGCGCTGTCGGTTAGAGCGAACATGATTGCTCACAGGTTTAAGCGTGCTTCTACGGAGGTTAAGAAAACACTTTTTAGGACCTTCTGTTCATCTTTTTATACCTGTAGCCTGTGGGTACGTTTTACGCAAAAATCGTATAGTGCCCTTCGCGTGCAATATAATAATGCTTTCAGGGTGTTGATGGGGCTGCCACGCTTCTGTAGTGCATCAGGGATGTTTGCGGAAATGCGTATTGATTGCTTCTATGCGTTAATGCGTAAAAGATGTGCATCGCTGGTGCGTAGGGTGCGAGCCAGTCCCAGCGGCATCCTGGGCATGATTGCGGACAGGCTGGACTGCTGCATAGTGAATCATTGCTCCAGTATCTCAGCTGGGATGCTGAAGCAATGATTCTTTGTTTGTTTTTTTTTTTTTTTTGGTTTTATAATTTTTAAATGTATTTGTGTCACTAACATAATTGTAAGGTTGTTTTGTTATTACTAACACTAAATGAGTCTTATTGTTACTCGAAAATAAAGATTATTATTATTATTATTATTATTTTACATACATACCTATTAGCTGCATATTATATACTAGTTTCTGCGAGCAGCTTCGCTCCCGTGAAAGTAGATTGTTTCATACTAACTTTGAACCCCAATTTGATTCCTTCATAGGATGAATTTTGGATAATCCTCCCTTAGTGCTCACCTTCATCATTAAAAAGCCTTGTGCAAAACTTCACGTTCCTAAGCCCAGTAGTTTCGACTGTGTGTTGATGTGTCAGTCAGTCAGTTTCTCCTTTTATAAATATAGATAAAATTAAAGCGTCGGTCTGTAATTTCAAAATAACGTTACTTAATTCCTCATCATCATCATATCAGCCGAAAGACGTCCACTGTTGGACATAGGCCTCCCCCAAGCGTCGCCACAACGACCGGTCCTGTGCATCACGCATTCATCGGACTCCCGCGACCCTGACCAGGTCATCGGTCCACCTTGTTGGAGGCCGTCCAACGCTGCGTCTTCCGGTACGTGGTTGCCACTCCAGAACCTTTCGTCCCCATCGACCATCTGTTCTGCGTGCAATGTCATGCCCATTGCCACTTAAGTTTGGCGATTCTTCGAGCTACGTCGTACTTAATTTCTATGAAACTATATTCGATACCTCTTGATAGAGGTCGCGTCATGTCTTGTGTATGGGCCCATTGCTTGGTTAATACTGCATTGGGCCCTCGTGATGGAAGAAATGTGAACGCATACCTATTCGAGTTGAACGCATCGATCGAATCGAAAGAAAAGAATTTTATAATTGTAAGAAATCCTATGTAACACTTAACCGCATCGAATCGTCTGAATCTTGAAGGTTTCCAGAATGAAGAATTCTAAAATTCTTTCCTTTCGTTTCGTTTCGACACGGTCACTCCCTCTTACTGAGAGGAGGCTTGTGTCCCAGTGCAACAGTGGTGGGAACTGAATATACTAGAATATTATAATCTGCAATGTTATAATTTTGCATAATCGAGAACTTGACTTTATGACCTTACTATTAATATTCCCTAAGCCGCTAATTACGAAACGGCTTACAGCTTATGTATAATTATAATTATGTGTTAGTACGTAAGCCATCCACTAATTAATAGCGGAGTTTACTCGTATATGTACTGACGCGGAAGAATTACTGGCTATAGTTGTTGCGTTTTAGTATGGCTTTAGCGATCACTTCATAATCATATTTTAAGTCGAAAGCTGGACATAGGTTTCTCTCAAGCGTCGAATTCCCGCGACCCTTACTTGGTCAACGGTCCATCTTGTGGGAGGCCTTCTTTTGTTTTGCAAGTAATGTGCTCTGCCACTTAAGTTAGCGATTGTTCAGGCTATGTCAGTAACCTTGGTTCTCCTGCGAATATCTTCATTCCTGATGCGACAATGCAAGGAAAATTTGCAAGGAAAATTTCACCCCTCTATTACTTTGGGAAGTTCCTTAATTAGTACCTAGAAATAGTAGTCTAGAGCCTAAAGGAGAAATATCTCAAAATTAAGTTTTTACGAAAGGTCAATGACAGCTGTATGGTCATGATGAAACGAAACAACTAAAGTACGTATAAGTACTACAAGTATAAAGCTGACCTAGCCGCAACTGAGCTTGTTTCGACGTACATATGTAGATACATTTTTGTGTGCGTTTTATCGACGCACACGTTATTCGGATTTGTTCGGGCGTTGCCGCCATCAGCCCTTGCATACGTGCGTATTAACTAGGTTGTATACAGGAAAAGTTTTTAACCACTGCGTAAATTTTTTTTGGTGGCTCAGTGTAAGTAATAGAACACATTTCCATTTTTAGTTTATAACTTTTTTTTTTCACATTTTTCCACCTTGTCCCATTTTGAAATAAGCATAACATGGACATAATTAAATCGTAATACTATTAAATACTATGAATGAAAACGCGCTGGCCGCCGCCCGTTGTACGAGACGGGGGTGCGGGGGGAAGGGGGCGGGGGTATGCAGCGCCGGCGGCGGTCTTTGATGTGCGGATCTGCAGTATGCACAGAGTACATTTTTATATCCGGACGTTCGCTCATATTCATCCCTGCGCGCGTGTGTGCCGCGTACTCGTGTCGTCACGATGTCGAACTTTACTCACCGCGAATACTACGAAATGGTGCGAGTGTATCTACTTAGCCACGAAAATTTACGAGCAGCACGAAGAAGGTATGAGAGGGAGAGCGTACCTCGTATGCGAGCCCAAGGGATCCGTAATCCTACGGTACCTAATGAAAGGACAATTCTTGCAGCAAATCAAAGGCTGCTTGATCACGGCCAGTTCAGAACCCCGAGCCATGCACTAGGGTCTGGCAGACCTCGACTGGCAGTCGAAGCCGAAGACGCCATATTTGATTTTTTTGAGCGTAATCCGAGAGCCAGTACCTACGACGCGGAACGTCGTTTTGGTGTGAGCCAACACGCAGTATGGAAGCTGCTAAATACAGCCGGACTCCATCCATACCACTTTCAGCCGGTACAACAACTCCATGACCCAGACCCAGCACCACGTCGAGCCTTTTGTGAGTGGCTTTTAAATCACCCTGATGTAAACATCTTGTGGACGGATGAGGCATTATTCACACGTGTGGGACTCTACAATGTCCATAATGAGCACTGGTGGTCTTTCAATAATCCCCATTTAGTACGAGAGACGCATCACCAAATACGCTTCAGCGCAAACGTATGGGCGGGTGTTATTAAAAATAAAATAATAGGTCCCATTTTTATCGAAGGCGCCTTGACCGGGACACGTTATTTAGAAATGCTCAACACCACCATCGAAGAATTAATCGATGAAGTCCCATTGAGCTACAATAATAACTTTTATTACCAGCACGACGGCGCTCCGCCACATTACGCCATAGCGGTACGAAATTATTTAAATGAAAAATACGGGGAAAATTGGATCGGTCGGGGTGGTCCCGTACCATGGCCGGCTAGGTCCTCAGACCTCACTCCCTGTGATTTTTATCTCTGGGGAGAAGTGAAACGTCGGGTGTATGTAGAAGAGGCTCAGAGCCTAGATGACTTAAAACAAAAAATAAATAACGCTTTCAATGAAGTGAAAAGTGATACTAGTGTCCTAAACAAACTAAATGCAAACTTATTTAAACGTGCACGTTTATGCCTGGAAAAAGGAGGAGGTCACTTCGAACAATACCTTAAATACTGTGATTAACGAAATGTAGAGGTAAGAAATTATAAACAATCTTAGTGTGTTAGGTTCTTTTTGATTGGACATTGTTGTAAATAGGTAGTTGATTCCAATTTTTTAAATACGCCAGAATGCAATTTTTTCAATTCAAATTGTATCATGAGTAAGTATAATAATAATAATAATATTTATTTTCTGCATTTTGATGGTCCTAAGCCCATGAAAGTATGAAGGAAAAATTGGAATTGCCTAAACTTAAAAAAGTAGCACGAAATTGCGGTCAGTAACCGCACCGCGTAGGTACTTACGTCGGCGCCGTCGCATCGAGCGAACGCACATAAGTACTTACCTACAACTCAGCTGATACCAGCTTGCCGGTCGGGCGACCAGTCGACGCGTGAGTCGGTCGACCGGGTGCCCGACTGGCAAGCGACCATAAAATAAATTTCTATGTAAAAAAGTCTCGTAAGCGATAACTTTATTTTTTACTATTAACACATATCAAAATAAAAAATACGTGTTTATTAAAATATATTCAAGTTTATCATGTCAAAATTTGCGCACTGGTTAAAAACTTTTCCTGTATAATAATACTCCATAGGGATGTGATATGATTGTGGGAATTTGACCACATCGAGTAACTTTTTGCTTGTTCTTACTAAAGTTGAATTTCTAATTGAGAATTGTGACAAGTCCTGTATCCCAGGTGTCAGCAGCACTTGCACACATGCACGATATGCGCGTGGAGATGCAACGCCGGGGTGAAAGTCCGCTGCCGCGACAGGTCACGGCATGGCGGACAGAGCTCCGGCGGGATCTTATGGTGAAATGGCGTCAGCGACTATCGCAACCCAGTGCCGGGCACGCCACAATCGTGGCGGTAAGTCCCCTCTTTGAGGCGTGGCTGGAAAGACCTCACGGCGTCCTTACCTTCCGCATGACGCAGGTCCTTACCGGACATGGTTCGTTCGGGAGTTTCCTGCACCGGATTCGTGCGGAAGTGACGCCCGGGTGTCGCCACTGTGCGGAATGCCCGGAGGACACGGTGGAGCACACAGTCGAGGTGTGCCCTGCTTGGGCGGGGCATCGCCGTGCCCTCGTGGGGGCGATCGGCGGCGGAGACCTCTCGCGCCGGGCCTTGGTTGAGGCCATGGTCCGGAGCGAGGAGGAGTGGCAGGCGGTCGCCGACTTCTGCGAAGCAGTAATGCTCGCAAAGGAGGAGGCCGAACGCATCAGGCAACGGCGTTATCGCCGCCGCCGCCGCCGCCGGGATTCAGATCCCGATTTCCGGCCACCGTAGGCGCGGGCTTGCGGACAGTGAGCAATGGGTAGCTCGCTGTCCGGCCGTCCGGTAACTGTCCGGACCAAGCCCAAGGCGTCGACGGCGCGCACTGTTCCCGCGCGCCTCAAGGAGTTGTCAGCAACAGCAGGGACCCAGCCGGGTCGAAGCCTACTGGGGCCAGGGTTATCCGAAAGGGCGCTCGAGCCCCGGTATGAAGGCTAGAAGGAACGGGGTGGGTCTTTTAGTCAGTAAGAGTCTGACACTATCTCCCGCTCCACCCAAGGGCAGGGGATGTCAATGCATGATTTTTCCCCACCATAAAAAAAAAAAAAAAAAAAAGGTGTCAGCAGCAAAATGGGTTCGGTTTTTTTAGGCCATTTAATAAATTGATAACTGGAGCAACCTGGTCCATAACAAACATGCGTCTCCAGAAAGACTTGAAAGTTGAGTCTGTCAAGGAGGAATTGCAGTGCAGTCTGCTAAAATATTAAAAAAGACTTCAAAACTCTTGGCTACGGAGCTGATGAGCATAGAACCAAGCTCTACCTTCAAAAGGCTGAAAAGACTTGCTCCTCAAGACCTGATTGTGTAAGGAGCTATCACCAATTTGGACAAATCATTGGATACTTTAATATACGCCCAATTGTTTATTAAACCAGCGCAATTTTTAACAAAGACAACATAAAAAATATATTTAAAAAAAATGTTTTTAGGTTACTGCATCCTAAATAACTAAAACGTTGAATATTTTTTTAAACAATAAAACCAACGTTTTTTTTACTTAATATGGGTTTTTACTGAATAAACAGTATTGCCTGTAACATAATTATACGAATGCGGTATTTCTTCGCAGCGCCTCAGGTGCTACGGGTAATTATAATTTTACGTTTATGCTTTATTTTGTTCCCCTGTGTTCTTTTGCTAACCTCCATTTCGACTGTTTTTTAAATAAATTCTCATCGTCATTTAGACTTTAAGTCTAAACTGGTTGTCTGTAAAAAAAAGAATACATCTATTTATCTATCTTTCTACTGTGTGCGTTTACTCTTTATCTTTACTTCTTATATACTTATATGGATTTTTAATGAATTGTGTATAGGAGTAAGTATTTTATTTTGTCGTGTGAGAGTCATAAATAAATGAATGTTTTTCATTCTTTCTAAGCGAAGTTGCAATGGTCGAATTACAGAAATATTAAAAAAAAATACACAGTTTTTTTTTATATGTGAATCGAATTGTTTATGTCTTATGATCTCGTTCCTCTCAAGTATTAAATCCGAATATCTACACAGGAAAACCTTGGTATGATTCTTTTCGTTAACGCTATTGGAGCTTTAATGGTAAACAGGAAAATTGAACAACAATTCAATAAATGCACGGTAGTTTATACAGAACAGATAATATAATTAACTGTGTTCTGTCGCTAGTTCGCAAAACAACATCTGATTGCAGTGAGTCTATACTAAACTATTTAGTAAAAATACTTTGTCGTTAAATCAAGAGCAATCAAAACTGATGCTGTTATTGTGTTTGCTGTGTGTGTTATCAAAACTGAGCAAGTTAGATTGGCCAATTGACCATGTCTGGTAACGATACCAATGGACTTAACTCTACAGTAAGTGATGAAGAGACTTTGCCTGTAGGAACAGCAAGTCATGAAGCGAATTTGCCTATAGGATGTATTATCTTCTATGTACTGACTGTAGCTGCGTTTATATACGGAGTGACATCATGGTGTATATTGAAAAAGTTTCGCAATTACAGGAACTATGTGTTTCTCAGTACAATTTTAGCAAACCTACTACTCTTGACCTGTGGATTTATCATGGCGAACAATTACGTGTACTTCAGTATAATTTTTATCTATACACAGTAAAGCATTATTGGTTATTAGTTATAAGTCACATGTTTTACGTTGATTTAGTAAAAGTTTTTAATGGGCACATTAAAAAAATATATTTGAAGAGTCTAGTCTTTAGTTGGGGCGTGCCTCTTATACCAACTATCGGAACTTTATTCTTTGGTGCTTGGAAGTCCGAAATTGGTAATAAATATTTTGCTACCATACTGTTTATCTTTATTGCAAGTTTGATTTTACCGTTAATAATAAACTGTATTTTATATATTATAATTCTGTGTTCACTCTGTCGTAGTTTCAAAACAAACGCACCTAAAACTGATAATACTTGTCATCGCTTGTCTATAGCAACTTTGATTTTTATATTAAGTGATGTTTCATTGCTGTCTAGTTATATAATAATGATTGTAATGAAAAAACCCTCTCCAAGCTTTATATTAGAATTGTTATTACTATTTTGGAATACTTTTGCATTAGAAGTATTTTTGGTAGTTGTAGCAATCAGCAAAGTAGAGGAATCGCAATAACATCAACACTAGAAGAATTTCTCCTGAAGTTGTTGTTGCCTGCCCACCGGTTCAGGAACTTACTTAAATTACATTTATTACTGGATTGCTAATGTGATTCTATGAGGTAACAATCCTTACAAGAAAAATTTTCTAATGTGTTTTATGCTTAAAAGTGACTTTTAAAACTCTTGATTTTTCGAACTTATTTTTAATGTTTTCAATTTCATTTTAATTTTTTTAATTCTATTTTTAACCCCCGACAAAAAGAGGGGTGTTATAAGTTTGAGGTGTCTGTGTGTCTGTCTGTGGCATCGTAGCGCCTAAGCGAAGGGACCGATTTTGATGCGGTTTTTTTATTTGAAAGCTAATGTTATCGAGATGGTTCTTAGATACTATTTATGAAGATCTATTCAGGTGTTCAAGGCCATCAGCTCGTTTGTTGGCTGTGGCAGGAATCTTAAACAGTTAATGGATATAATACTTTACAAATAAACACATATACGTGTGCCCTAATGTTTGAAATACTCATGTACCTACATGCCGACGCTGTCAAGCTGGTCTGATGATGGAGGTAAGAGACGTAACCTTGGATTGCCTATATTAATAAACCCGTCGAATTTGGGCTCATTAAATTCGTCTTAACCAGTTCTAAACATTTTTCATGATGACGAGGACCTGATGCTAGAACTGGGAAGTGGCTGATGGAATCCTGGAAAGCTTTCTCGTAAAAATATCGAGTTTAGGCTCATTAAATTCATCTTAACTAGTTCTAAATATTTTTCATGATGATGAGGACTTGATGATAGAACTATGAGGTGGCTAATGGAACTCTGGAATGCCTACTAGTAAAAACGTCGAGCTTGGGCTTATTAGACTCGTCTTAAGGACGCGTGAGCAAGATTCACTCGCTCGAATTTAGGTATCTTGGTCGCAATACATCAACCTTACGCGCACGCACACATAGAGCCCATTATTCGCTCAATTTTATACTTTAACCGAACATGTCTTGATATTTGAGGTATTATTTTATTTTTCTTAGTAAGTATTAATTGAGTCAAGCTTGTTTGATTTTTAGTATCAGTATTACTATATGGCAATATGTAATTGCCTGCTTATCCAGTTTCGAGTACTACTCGTATAACAAAAATAAGTAGTTGCCATATCGTTACGGGTAATAACGACCAATTTCTTTGTAAACCTACGATTATTTCCCAGGCTTATTTCTTTAAAAATATTATATTTAACAAAATCAAATGGGTATTTGAGATTAATTTTATATCAGACAATTAGGTACAACGCACAACCCCTCTCCGACATGAATTAAATCTTCAAACTCAATAAATACTCGTACGATGTCTGAAGCAAGTAGGTATTTCCAATTTAATATTCGATCTAATCGTAAAATACAGTTAAAACTATGAATACTTATGTATTTTTAACCGACTTCTAAAAAAGGAGGAGATTCTCAATTCGGATGTTTGATTATTTTTTTTTATGTATGTTCGCGCATAACTTCGTTGCTTGCTAACCGATTTGAAAAATTCTTTTTTTGTTGGAAAGTGTATACTTCCCAAATGGTCCCATAGTCACCAAGTCGGGATCTGATGATGGAATCTTGGCGAATTCGAGGGAACTCCTCCAATATCATAAGCAACCGTATAGTTCTTTTGGTATTTTCATCAAAGACTTAAGCATTTACACTCAAAAAATTACATTTGATGAAGTGGAACTGCTAAAGAAGACCAGAAATGGCCAGTGGAAGTTCATACTCACACAGATATCACAATAAACATAGTTATGCGACTACGATAATACAAATAAATGAATGGTTCTGGATAGGATGTTGAAAATGGTATCATCGAAGTGACCTGATGATAATGATGGAGCCGGAAGATAGGCACCGGAACGCCGTAATTAATCAATGTATCCTAGCCGTGTTTGGGTTTATTAGAATTGTCATGATATGCACTTTGGCAATAAGTTACTATCAAACTGATCTGATGATAATGATGATGAAGCTAGAAGATAGGCACTGGGACTCCGTAATTAATCAATGTATCCTACCCGTGTTTGGGCTATTTAGAATTATCATGAGATGCGCCGCACTTTGGCTATAAGGTACTATCAAACTGATCTGATGATGATGATGGAGCCGCAAGGTAGACACGGAAGCTTCATAATAAAACAATGAATTTATCCTAGCAGCGTTTGAGTTAATTGGAATTGTCATGAGAAAAAGGTACTCTGGCTGTAAGTTAGTGTATTACAACTAAAAAGTGTGAAATAAAAAACTTTTTCCAAAAAAAATATAACCGACTTCACTAAAAAAAACACTAAAGCCATCAAAATAATTTTAATTTCGGAAGTCGGTGTTTCTCGATATTTTTTGTTCCTTATTTAACACCGACTACCTAGTGAAATCGGTTATATCTTTTTTTGAAAAAGTTTTTTCTTTTTAATTATAAGGTAAAATATACAACGGATTTAGCTGTTATGTGTACTATCCAGACCCTATTTGTAGCATAGCCAATTTCTGTATTGTATTTGTGTGAAAAGATTGTATGGGACTGAATAATTTTAAAGCATGTAACTGGGAGATGAATAAATCATCGTTAATTTGATATCATGATATTGTGGCAACTTTAATTCCTTGTATATCAAAATGGTAACAGGAAAAATTGATTTATAAATACACTAGCTTTTGCCCGCGGCTTCGCCCGCGTGGCGTAACCTAATGTTATTTCCCATAAATTTTGGACCTCCATTTTACACGCGTGAGCAGCGTAGTTCTTACTACCTTAATTCACATATGCAATTATTATATAATGTTGTGTTATAATAATTTATTATATATAGTTGGTGTTGTGTTAGTTAAGAAAACAAACACAAAACAAAAATGCAATTATAACTTTTCAACAACTTCCAAAAGAAAACACAGTCATCAGTCGTGCGTTATTGTAGTTCGGCTTAGTAGCTAAAGAAACAATAGGCAAAACAGTGCGGGGGGAGGATCAGTGACCACATCATGCGTAGCTACTGAAGAGCGGAACTCGTGAACTCGTGAATTTAATTTTGAGAATTATTAAATTTATGAAAGCTTTCTAATGGTACGTCCGATTTAAATGATTCAAAAAATAATTTACAGATACTGGTATAGTCTTGAACGCGAAGTAACTTATTTTGATAAGAATTAATACCGTAATTATGTAAATAGCTTTCCAATAAATGCTTCATGAATGCCAATTTTTAAAAGTAGTAAAATGGATATATTATGTTAACCTTAAGAGATAGACATATGCCAACGTGGACTTTTCTGTAGACCTATATAAGATACATAATTCCACAATACATTATTTTGTTATATCTCAAAGGGTTTAGGCAGCGTTTGCGTTAAAAGCTCCCAGACGGCTTATTTTTTCCCGACATCTTCAACAAATAACGTTAATGTACACAAAAATACATACAAAAACTTAACAAATTATATACTAAAAGCTTCCTCAAGAATCACGCTATCGAGTGGTGAAAACTGCTTGAAAATCGGTGCAGTAAATTTTGAGTTTATCGCGAACAGACAGACAGACAGACGCGATGGGGGACTTTGTTTTATAATATGTAGTGAAAAGTGTCCTAATTTATCTTGGTACTCGAAGATATAGGCAAGCCTGCTCTATCGTCGGCCACATCATCGCTTACCATCAGGTGAGATTGTGGTCAAACGCGAGCCTATACATTATACAAGGTGTCGTTTTGAAGCTGCAAAATATTTCAGGAGGTAATTATGTTAGTGATTCTCGACCCGAATCAATAATAAAATAAGTAGGTAATTTTTTTTTTTTTTATAACCGCACTTTTTTTCACACACACAAACACGGAACAATAAAGGTCGTTTTCACACACACTAACTCGCAACGATAGTTTCATAAATAATGTATCATCCAATCATCATCCCGCACGCCACACCCTAGCCACGCCCCCGCGGCCATCGATCAATCGATTTAGTTTAGAGTAATTAAAAAATTAAATAACAAGTATTACTGATTATTGACCAGGTATCGTTTTTTTATATGACTATTTATGAGTTTTACTACAACCTCCTGAAATATTGTGCAGTTTTAAAACTGCACCTTGTATAAAAAAAAAATATATTGTTTTATTTTGTACTATACTCGACTTGCACTACGATGTCATACGTGTCATTATAACCTATATTCTAAACACGAACAAATTATTTTTATGGATTTTCAAGGGTCATGACAAAATTCAACGCCCGATTGGATTACTATAGGGTTATCCATCATCACCAGATCAGTTTGATAGTACCTTATAGCCAAAATGCGGCGCATCTCATGATAATTCTAAATAGCCCAAACACGGGTAGGATACATTGATTAATTACGGAGTCCCGGTGCCTATCTTCTAGCTTCATCATCATTATCATCAGATCAGTTTGATAGTACCTTATAGCCAAAGTGCATCTCATGACAATTTTAATAAGCCCAAACACGGCTAGGATACATTGATTAACTACGGAGTTCCGGTGCCTATCTTCCGGCTCCATCATCATCAGGTCACTTCGATAGTACCTTATAGCCAAAGGGCATTTCATGACAATTCTAATAAGCCTAAACACGGCTAGGATACATTGATTAATTACGGAGTTCCGGCGCCTAACTTCCGGTTCCATCATCATCATCAAATCAGTTCCATAGTACCTTACAGCCAAAGTGCATCTCATGACAATTCTAATAAGCCCAAACATGGCTAGGACACATTGATTAACTACGGAGTTCCGGTGCCTATCTTCTGGCTCCATCATCATCATCAGGTCACTTCGACGGTATCATTTTTAACATATCTATTCAGAACCATTTATTTATTTTTATTGTCATAGTCGCTTAACTATCTACATTATGATATCTATGTAAGTATGAAGTTCCGTTGGCCATTTCTGGTCTTTGTTTTAGAATAAAACTCATTCTGTATCAGTAAGTCCATTATTACTCCATAATAACAATTTTAAAAATAAGTATGATATTTGTACTTTTATTTCGGACTGACGCTAGACATCGCGCGTTCAATGAAAAATGTATGAAGAAATATTGAGAGTGGTTTTATTTTGGTCATAAATCATAAAGTTATTTATGTAGGTTCAAAATAATTAGCTATAGGTGTTGAAGACTATATAAGCTGTATTATTTTATGTTTTTTAAAGTAAAAATGTTTACTGGATTTAAGTTACGGGTTCATACTCAGACTCTGTGTTTCGTAATTTTCTTGTATTAGTGCGTTGGTAAAATCGTATTTATACAAGGTGTCGTTTTGAAGCTGCAAAATATTTCAGGAGGTAATTATGTTAGTGATTCTCGACCCGAATCAATAATAAAATAAGTAGGTAATTTTAAAAAAAAAAAAAACCGCGCTTTTTTTCACACACACAAACACGGAACAATAAAGGGCGTTTTCACACACACTAACTCGCAACGATAGTTTCATAAATAATGTATCATCCAATCATCATCCCGCACGCCACACCCTAGCCACGCCCCCGCGGCCATCGATCAATCGATTTAGTTTAGTGTAATTAAAAAATTAAATAACAAGTATTACTGATTATTGACCAGGTATCGTTTTTTTACATGATTATTTATGAGTTTTATTACAACCTCCTGAAATATTGTGCAGTTTTAAAACTGCACCTTGTATGAAAATTTTATATAAGACCGTAATATTTTTTTTATACCATCCTGGAGATAAATATATTGTCTTTTATTTGATACCAAGATATACTCATAATTATGATTCCTAGAGCATCATAATGGTTCCCGAAAAACCGTGATATTTGTCGAAATAGGTGAATACGTCCTTAACAGTTCTTTTACATTTTATAGATTTTATGCGACGGGGGCTTTTTAAATTTTTTAATTTTGCTATTATTATTCATGTAATTTAGTCTACCTTCATCAGACTTCAGTTTATTTGCAAAGTGTTCAATTTATTGAATTAATTCTTAATATTTGTAATGTCTTGAATTTATTTTAAATTGTAGGTTTTAATGTTAATGGTTTTTGAGGTTTTTGACTTGTTCGAGTTTTTTTTTTGTGTTAGGTATTTGGTCTTAATCTGATTATACTGTGATTTTATGTTAAATATAAGATTATAGTTGTTAAAATTATAGTAGTGAGCGCTATTTACGCCTTAATTGTCATGTGTTCTGTCGATTGTTCTGTGGTTGTGAAAGATAACTCAATTAAATGGGAAAATTTAATTGATTTACCTTTCACAACCACACATTGGTTTTCGAGCTTTTGAAATTATTTTTTTTGGTTTTGGAATGGTCAGTTCTAATTCATTATTATTTTTGGAAACTGATTTTCGTTATGCATATCAGCAGACTTAGACGAATGACTTCTCCGTAGGTAATGTCATTGTCATACCTATATTTTGTACTTAGCGTGAATACTAAAAGAAAAGGCATTTTCAAGGCTCTTAATCCTACTACTTTTAGGCACGTAATTCACTGATCGCGCATTTTTCCGCACTGTTGCGGAAAAGTAAACGAATTTGCTCCGCCACAATTTATTGTATTTATTATATCAGGCTGGGCGCTAAGTAGTGTTGCCAGATGTCCCGATTTGCGCGGGATGTCTCGATTTTGAGTAGTCTGAGGACGCGTCCCGATTTGCGCCTGATCTGAACGCCAAATGTCCCGAAAGATCAATAAATTAATTAATAGTACATTGTTACACTAGGGGTGAAAGTAAATCATTTCGTCCCGAGAAGGAGTAAATATAAGTTCGAGGGAATAAATATAAGTTACTTTCACCCTGAGGTAAACACTGTGCTTTTCATTACGAATATAAGGAAAGTAAAAATAAAATAAAAAGTTTGTAAAACCTGAGTCGTCGTACCTATGATTTTAAGTAGGTACTCGTATCTTTCTTCTGATTTAGGCGGTAAAAGGTTTCACTCTGCTTTAGCCTCTTCTCTTATGAAATTAGGCGTTAAATCACTATTTTAATCTGATGAACGGAAATGTAAAAAAAAAATTTGAAAAAAAAACAACGACTGATTGCCACTTTCCCGCCATTTTGTTTTTTTTTCTGTGGTCGGCCTACTATTCAGCCTCTTTAATGAAAAAAATTCGAAATTTATTGTAATCTTTTAAAAATAAAGTATTTTAAAGAAATAGTTGAACAAATAAATCACTTAAAAATATAATATTATTTAATTAATACCTTTCTTTAAGTTATTTCAATTTTATATCGCGCTGTAATTGACTGGCTGTATAGAAAGTTGGAACATGGTTCAATGGTTCAGAAATGTGAAGATAGAACTAGTTTTTTTTAAATAATTTGACAGCTGTCAGTTGTAAAATAAAACTCCCTGCAAAGTAGGTACTACTTTCAGCCCGCTCCTCAGGCAACTTCCGGCCCACTTTCAGAGTATGAGTAATGAAATAGTAGTTTTTACACCACCTGCTCGATAATGTCGTTTTATATGTCATACAAACCTCACTTAAAGCAAGTCATTCTATCCCTAGGGAGATAATGCAGTATGGCCGATCCCTAGGGAATAATGAGATTTGAATTTGGAGCATCAAAAATCGTCAACATTGTGGATTAAAATGTAGGCGCATCGAACAAGTTGACTTGAAATTCAAACCAAAGAGTATGTACATAATCACTATGATTCAAACTGGCCACTAACAAAAAAAAGAAAATAGAATAAAACGTGCGTACTGACGGGAGCGCTATAGAAAATTGAAACTATAGAATCTTGAAGTAGTGAATTTTGTTGATTTGATGAACTCACAGAACACAGGAATCATATGAACTTGTAAAAATAATACTTATATTTCTCTAATATATGATTTGGTCGACCAAATTGTCTTTTAATTATCTCACAGATGGTGTAAAAAGTAGAGTATGCAACACGGGGATAAAGCTGTCTTTGTCTTGGGCGGCTTGAATTCCTCACTTCACTCAGGTTTCTTTATTAACTCCCTCGCAATGCTCGGGAGTTAATTTTATAAATCCCTCACTATCGTTCGGGATTAAAATCAGCAACCTTCGTTTCGTTCGGAATTAAACATGCCGCCCGCGACTTAAAGACACTACTTTATCCCCTAGTCACATAAACTACTATTTTGTGACTAGGGGATAAAGCATGTCTTTATTTATTAGAGAAATATAAACAAAACAAACAAAATTCACTACTCCAAGATTCTAAAGTTTCAATTTTCTATAATGCTCCCGGCAGTAAGCACGTTTTATTCTGTTTTCTTTTTTTGTTAGTGGCCAGTTTGAATTTCGAGTCAACTTGTGCGATGCACATACATTTTAATTCACAATGTTGACGATTTTTGGTGTTCCAAATTCAAATCTCATTATTCCCTAGGGATCGGCCATACTACATTATCTCCCTAGGGATAGAATGACTTGCTTTAAGTGAGGTTTGTATGACGTATAAAACGACATTATCAAGCAGGTGGTGTAAAATAGTACATTGTTACACTAGGGGTGAAAGTAACTCATTTCGTCCCGAGAAGGAGTTGGCGGGCGAGCGCAGCGAGGTCGCTATTTCGAGGGGTTAAATGGGTTACTTTCTCGTATTCGTAATGACAAACACTGTGCTTGTCATTACGAATACGAGAAAACTAAAAATAAAATAAAAAGTTTGTAAAACCTGAGTCGTCGTACCTATGATTTTAAGTAGGTATCTTTCTTCTGATTTAGGCGGTAAAAGGTTGTGGGGCTCACGCATCCACAATACGTAATCGCCGCATGAACAGGCGACATGGTTCCAGTCTCAAAAGCAAATGCGCACTGAGCAGCTGCGCCGGCGGCAGAAATATTTATAGTGTGCGTACAGACGGCGCTATACGTTGCGCGCGCGCTAGAGCGAGATGGGTGCTCGTACTTTTTGGTATTTTCAATTTCAAAATCGAAATTATTCTGGCACCCCTATTGGTGGATTAAATATTGTATGTGTCGTAGCATACCCTAATTGTAACATTCAAAATTATGATATAAAAGAGACCAACTACCATTAAAACGTTTTTATTCTCAGCATATTCGTGTATCATTCCAATCAATCCTCCTTGACCACAACAACTGGTGACCCCGAACGTTGAATATGTCGAAAGAAAATCTAGACGAGGGAAGCAGAACCATGAAAACCGAAGTTGACTTGGCTGCAGTCTCCACCCAGTCAAGACTGTTGCCGTTTTGGCGGGAAATACCACGAGCCTGGTTTATTCAATTTGAAGCCGTTGTGGATCCATTGAAGACTTCAGACGACCAGAAATTCCGATACGTGTTACAACAGTTGCAAACCACCGATCTTCAGCATATCACGGATATTTTATACAACCCTCCGGCAACGGACAAATACGGAGCTGTGAAAAATCGCCTGCTAACAGTGTACGACAAATCCGATGTGAAGAACTTTCAAAAGCTCATCAGCGGTCTCGAGCTGGGAGACCAGAAACCAACACAATTGTTACGCAAGATGCGAGAACTCGGAAGTGGTATGATCACGGATGAAGGTTTGAAAATTGAGTGGCTTAACCACCTACCCACTCAGGTACGCGTAGTACTGTCCATAAATACAGAATCGTCTCTCGACACACTCGCTGCAATGGCCGACAAGATGGTAGAATATTCAGAGCCCACAGCAACAATTGCCGCAGTATCCACATCATTTCAAGAACCAAAAAACGTGATGACCGCTCAATTAGAAGTCTTGTCGAAACAAATGGAGAAGCTGTGCCTAGAAGTAGCCGAGTTACGTGGACGTGCCTCTCATCGTTACAAACGCCCGTTTGGCCCTCGGTCACGTTCACAGTCACGATCACGGCAAGGCAACAAGACGTCAATCAAACCAGGAGATCCTAAGTGGGAATGTAGATACCACCATCGCTACGGGGACAAGGCAAGGCGCTGTGAATCACCGTGTTGCAGAAGGAACAAGACTCAGCCGTCGTTAAACTAGCTCCAACATCGACGGTGGCGGACGTCGGTGTTCCATGTGCTACCAACCGCCTCTGTGTTTTCGATCGTGATACCAGAGAACGTTTTCTTGTGGACACAGGGGCCGATATTTCTGTTTTAGCGGCCAAAAACAAAAGGAAAACGAAAACCACCAGCTCATATAGATTATATGCGGCAAACAACACGCCCATAAACACGTACGGTGAGAAGACGCTAAGACTGAACCTTGGCCTTCGGCGTAGTTTCTTATGGCAGTTCATCGTAGCAGATGTCAAAACTTCAATCCTGGGAGCCGACTTTCTACGTCACTTCAAACTACTGGTAGATCTCCACAGCAAAAAACTCATCGACAATGTGACAGAGTTATCGATCGATGCATTTGAAATATCGACCGGCGAAGAAACGGTACACATCATTAGCTCCGATCAAGTTTACTATGATATCCTGAAGAAATATCCAGAAGTCCTACGACCAATGTCTCTGAGGGAACCAACAAAACACGACGTCGTTCACTATATAGAAACAACAAGCCCCCCGCTTTTTGCCCGACCCCGCCCGCTACCTCCAGATAAGTACAAGGCTGCAAAGGAAGAGTTTGATCACATGCTGGAGATGGGCATCTGCAGGCCATCTAAGAGTCCATGGGCGAGCCCACTACATATCGTGAAGAAGAAGGACGGAGGACTACGGGTTTGCGGTGACTATCGTAGGCTAAACGCCGTCACTCAACCAGACCGATACCCCATACCACGCATACAAGACTTCACACATCAGTTACGAAACATGAAGATATTTTCAAAGCTTGACCTCAAAATGGCGTACTACTGGATACCCATTAATGAAGAAGATGCTCAGAAAACAGCAATAACTACACCGTGTGGGCTGTTTGAATTTAAATGTATGACGTTCGGCTTACGCAACGCCAGCCAAACGTTCCAGAGATTCATGCACCAAGTACTACGGGGCATAGACAACTGCTTCTGTTACGTCGATGACATTCTTATATATACGCAAAGTGAAGAAGAACACAAACAACTTTTGCAACAAGTACTGGAACGACTGAAGGAATACGGCGTTATGCTAAAAGTAGAAAAATGCGAATTTGGTAAAGAAAAAATTAATTTTCTTGGCTACGAGGTATCAGCAAACGGCATCAAACCCACTGAAGAGCGAACGATAGCCATATCAAGATACCCAAAACCTAACACCGTTGCCGAGTTACGACGCTTTCTGGGCATGCTCAATTTTTATCGTAGCTGCTTACCCCGTCAAGCTGAATTACAATCAGAACTCAACAAGTTTCTACATAATCGAAAACGCAACGATAAAACGCCCATAGAATGGAACCCAACAGCAGAAAAAGCTTTTGAAAATTGCCGCCAAAGCATTTTAAAAGCCACCGAGTTAACACACCCAATACCAGGCAATGCCCTCGCCATAATGACAGACGCCTCAGACTACAGCCTAGGCGCAGTATTACAACAGAAAATAAATGGCGCATGGAAACCTCTTGCTTATTTCTCAAAGGCGATGAGCATAACGCAGCGACGCTACAGTGTATACGATCGCGAGTTATTAGCAATCTATACAGCTGTGAAGCACTTTCGTTCGTTAATAGAAGGCGGTGACGTAACAGTGTACACGGACCACAAGCCACTCGCCCACGCACTGACACGCCCGTCGAGTAGCAGCGACACGCCTCGTCGAGAACGACAAATGCATTTCATCAGTCAGTTCTGCACCGACATTAAGTATGTTCAAGGACAAGACAACACAGTAGCAGACGCTCTGTCACGCATAGAAGACATTCAGTGCCCTTCCATTATCGACTACGACAAGTTAGCGAGCCTACAAGCAAGCGATCCCGTATTAAAACAACTGAAGAGTCAGACTAATCTAACATTCACTGACGTCACAGTTCCTGGGACAAGCCGGCTAATCACGTGCGAAATGTCGACTGGGACGCCCCGACCTTATCTACCGGAAACATATCGTTTTGTTGCATTTAAAGCACTGCATGATTTATGTCATCCCGGTATCAGAACTACGAGGAAGCAGGCGACTTCAAAATATTTTTGGCCGAACATGAATAAAGATATTACTATTTGGACAAGAGCGTGCATCGATTGCCAGCGAGCTAAAGTGCACCGCCACGTTGTAACACCACTGAGCGAGTTCCCGTCATCAGAAAGATTTGAACACATTCATGTCGACATAACTGGCCCGTTTCAAATATCAAATGACTGCCGTTACTGCGTCACCATCATCGATCGCTGTACCAAATGGCCCGAAGCTGTCCCATTGCCCGATATAACCGCTGAAAAGGTCGCAAAAGCCCTATATGAGAATTGGATAGCAAGATTTGGATGTCCACTGCGAATATCAACCGATCAAGGCCGCCAGTTTGAATCCCAGCTTTTCCGATCGCTGATGAAGAAATTAGGCATAACTCGAATACGTACTACGGCATACCACCCTCAGTCAAACGGACAAATAGAGAGACTACATCGAACGCTGAAGGCAGCATTAATGGCCCGTGGTACGACCAGTCAATGGACATCAGAGTTACCCACAGTGCTACTAGGACTACGCACAGCATTACGCATCAATAACCTTAGCCCTGCAATGATGACATACGGAACGACACTTCGCCTGCCATCTGACTTCATCGTGTCAACGAAAACATCACACATAAATGAAAGCGACTACGTACGACGCCTAATGGAAACTATGGCATCAATCAAAAGTGCGCCGCGCTCGAACAACACTCAAACTGAGTTATTTATACACAAAGACCTCGCAACGTGCACACATGTCTTCGTACGCAACGATACAGTACGAGCGCCGCTAACTCCGCCGTACGATGGACCATATCAAGTTATCAAGCGCTACGAAAAATTCTACAAAATTAAATTACCGCTGCGAACATCAGTGGTATCATTGGACAGACTTAAACCGGCCTACATATATAACGAGCCGAACGAAGATAAAGATCAACATCAAGATAAAGGACTTAATCAGCCCTACACCACCAGATCGGGCCGAGTCGTGAAGCCTATGGTGCGCTTCACTTAGAGGGGAGTGATGTGGGGCTCACGCATCCACAATACGTAATCGCCGCATGAACAGGCGACATGGTTCCAGTCTCAAAAGCAAATGCGCACTGAGCAGCTGCGCCGGCGGCAGAAATATTTATAGTGTGCGTACAGACGGCGCTATACGTTGCCCGCGCGCTAGAGCGAGATGGGTGCTCGTACTTTTTGGTATTTTCAATTTCAAAATCGAAATTATTCTGGCACCCCTATTGGTGGATTAAATATTGTATGTGTCGTAGCATACCCTAATTGTAACATTCAAAATTATGATATAAAAGAGACCAACTACCATTAAAACGTTTTTATTCTCAGCATATTCGTGTATCATTCCAATCAATCCTCCTTGACCACAACAAGGTATTCCACTCCTGCTTTAGCCTCTTCTCTTATGAAATTAGGCGTTAAATCACTATTTTAATCTAAAAAACATAACGTGTTAAAATCTCTGTTGTACGGAAATGTAAAGGAAACTCGAAAAAACCAACGACTGATTGCCACTTTCCCGCCATTTTGTTTTATTTTTTTTCTGCGGCCGGCCAGCTATTCAGCCTCATTAATGAAAAATTAGAAATTAATTTTAATCTTTTAAAAATAAAGTATTTTAAAGAAATAGTTGAACAAATAAATCAGTTAAAATATAACATTATTTAATTAATACTTGTATTTAAGTTATTTCAATTTTATATCGCGCTGTGATTGACTGGCTGTATGGAAAATTGGAACATGGTACAATAGAAATGTGAAGATAGAACTAGTTTTTTTTTTTTAATAATTTGACAGCTGTCAGTTGTAAAGTAAAACTCCCTAGGGATGAAAAGTATCACTTTCAGCCCGCTCCTCAGGCAACTTCAGACCTACTTTCAGAGTATGAGTAATGAAAAAGTCATTTTAATTACATAGGTACTATAAAGTAACATGCATCAGTCGCATTCGTACTTATCATTGTAACTTGTCACACATGTTTAGTGCGTTCAAAATGACATACGGCACATCACTGGCTTGTCTCTCTCTCGCTCAGAGATATAAGAAAGGGCCACGTGTGACCATAATATCTTCTGCTTCACTCAATTCACATAATTAATTATAAGTATGTAGATCTATGAGCGAGAGCTCTGAGACTGGAGCGATTTCCGACCACAGAAGGCATGAGCTTGCGGACGCGGAGCATTGAGAACCTCGGCGTTCGCTCGTATAGAAAGGACTATCGATGACGCGTCGTGTTTTATGTGTTCCTCAAAGAAATGTCAGCAAAACTGAGGGAGCCCAGTAAGGCCGATGCCAGATAGGGCTGCGCGGAACGTTTGAAAGAGTGAATGTAGCCCTGGAACGCAACGAGCAACTAAAGAACATAGTTCCACCCTAGAGCGAGAGAAGTCTATGAATAATTTTTCACCGCAAAAAAAAGTATGTTTTATTTGTCTCGTTATTTATTTCTTCGCAAGTATGTTGAAAAACGTCGTTTGTTATACGTGGAATTTTGTCCAGCACTTTTAATAATAACCTCGCTTGCGGCTCGGGCGATTTACGCCTCAGTTACAATGACTTTCTCCACGTGTATCAAAGTGTTGTCTCAGCCTGTAGATCAATCAATATAGAGTTGCCATAGGGACGGGATGCACCATATAACGTGTCGCGACTGAATATGTCCACCTATTCGTTACTGTGGAAAATACCACGATATGCTGTCAAAGATATAGGTTAGTATTTTTACTACAACCTGTAATTGACATAGATCGTTTTGAACTAAAAATAGCGCACACATCATTATTGAGGACCATTGAATAGCGCTCTTGGCGTATGTAGGTAGGTATTCTGGAACATTCATGAAACGGAAACACTGGCTTAGCTGCCGAAGGGTAGGGGGCCCCCAAACTCGGGGGCCCCAAAGTCAGACTAGCAAACCTCTTATCGGACTACAGAAAAAAAAAAAATCCACCTTCGAAATCTAAATAAAAAAGGTTGCAACAGTACTTTAATAATGGCAACTCGTTTTGGTCAGTAAGTAAAAGTTCGACTTTCTCTCCCACTCTATACAGAACATGAGAGGTTATTTGATGATTTTAGATGTAAGTAAAGGGCCCCAGTTTAAAGGGGCCCCAGTTTTTTTTACCATAGGGCCACCTATTTACGCCGCTGAACGGAAATTACACCCACGGAATGGTTGCCGTCCGTTCAGCCAATGAAAATCCCGTGAAATTTCCTTTTTTACTAAATCTATACACGCGCGGCCGGATATTCGAGGCCTATTCGATAAACTAATTACTTTTTGCTGCGTTATATCGGTTTGTAGCTTGATGAACGTTGCTGGATTGTCCAAGAGTTACTGCGGTCGTGGAACGCGAAGGGTAACCGGAGGAACACAGGTGAGTTTTAGTCCGTAAAAGTCTAACATTCACTCACCCCTTTCTCTTCTCCCCTTCTGATAAATAAAGTCAAAGCATTTATTTCAAATAGACTATTTGCAGGCACTTTTGAATAGTCAAATGTCGGTCAGTCCAAGAAAAGTGAAGCTAAATTGCACGTTCCAAAGCGTAGATCTATAAGGAGAAAAACGTGCAAGAAACTCCATGGACACTCTTTTAAATCATATTATGTGTTACATATAATGCTTGGTTACATATTACATGTTGCTTCTATTATGTGAGCACAATGTAAATAATAAAATAAAAATATAAAGTAATTAAAAGATAGAAACTGAATTAAGCCACTGGCAGCTAAGAGATTACCAGTCTCATCTGACGGCACCCGTTCACGAGCATGACGCAGCCCCACTCAGCTTAACCATTTTGAAGGGAACTGAATGACCCAATAACACGTGCCACAAACAGCAAGACATTTGAGTGAGCATGACAGACTCTCAACTGCCATGATATTTATTTTACAAATAGACTTTATCAACACTTTCAATCTTAAATTTTTTCGTTAATTTAAACTAGATGAACCTGGTGTTTCCTAGCGGTCTACCCTGAGAAGAAACACCGAAACAAACTCAGGGGTCAAAGTTTCTTCATTTTATTTCGCGCCGACACTGGAATGTAATTGTATTATTAGATTAGATTACATTGTAGTATATCTCCTTCTGGGCTAAACACGCGAAGTTTAGAGTTTTTAAAAAAAATATTTAGCAAAATAGCCTGGTAACACCACTCGACTTACTTGTCACTTATTTTCTTCGCGGGTAAAATAGCGCGAGTAAAAAATTTTCTCCTGTCTAATTATGTTTTTATAATTCATAAAATAGTATTTCTTTAGCAAATTAACAAAATCCAAAGTGATACATCCAATTACCCACTAAAAATACGTGAAACAGTACCTTTTTTTTAGCAAATTAACAAAATTCAAAGTGATACTACAAAGTGCTTTGTACATTAACGGATTTCAACGCTGAAGTCTGTCGAAACCTGGAATCTACATTCACAAAGGACGAAGAATGCCACGATAAACACATCAAGGAAGGAGTACAATCTCTTCCGATATCCAGACAAGTTGGATTTATACCCTGAAACTTTCCACAGCTCAAGGCGTGAGAAAGGCCACCTGAAACTGGTCACCGAGGACGCGATCCTCACTGTGCCTGTTCCAAGCACTAGGTGATCATAGTGAACACTGCAGCTAAGACTTGCGAGTTGAAACCTTGTTCAATCTCCAATCAGGGTACGAGATACCATTAGCGACGTCATATTCACGCGCTAAACTGATTGTGACCTACCAGATAGTACGCGATACTCTTAGCGGCGTCATTTTCACGTTGCTACTCTGGTATGAATCCGTCATAACAGGTGAGTCCCATGCTTTAATCTAAAGAACAGAAATAGGGAAAACCTACTTTATCAGTACCTATAAAGGCCTCGGGAAGGCCAAGTTCAAAATTACCCATCTGTGTACAAAACAGTACACCACCTATGTGTAGATCGCTACAAAACATTTAACTCTTAGCGAACACGAGATATTTCAAACCACTATGAGGTGGTAAATTGCACACTGTCTGTTATTCAAATTATAAACTTTTCTAAGCATAAAATGCTAATGAATACGAGATATTCCAAACAACTACGAGGTGGTAACCTGCACACTGTCCGTTATTTAAATCATAAACTTTTCTAAGCATAAAATGCTAATGAATACAAGATATTCCAAACCACTATGAGGTGGTTAGCAGCACACGGCCTGTAATTTAAATCATAAAGTCTTCTAAGCATAAAATGCTAAAGAATACGAGATATTCAAAATTACCATAAGTTATTCTGCTGTACCTAGCTTGATTGTCGGCAGATACCTACCTGTATCTAATTGTTGGACTAGAAGCCAACCCAAAACCATTGAGAGAAGGCAGAATAATTGACATCCTTACCAAGTATGTCTGCAACGCTGATGGAAAACATTACCACAGTGGGGATAAGCTAAGTGCAAGATGCTTGCAGTATACCACCCCAGCACTGTTATGAGTTAATTGTTAAATTAACTAAAACATAAAAGATACATGTGGCGTAGCGGAAACCTGTCACTATGTATCATCTCATATCAGTACCTACATTGATAGCAAATAAATATATTTGAATTAGATCAATTATCAAAACTGAGTTAAGTCAAACAGTACTAATGGCCATTCAGTAGAAAATATATTTTTTCTCGATGGCTATGTTGTGCACTGACCACGGAGTATGCGATGCTGACAATAATATTACTTATGCACTAAGTAACTTAACTATTTCATCAACAATCTACACAGGATATGCTTACTAATAGCAAATAACACTATATAACAACTAATACCATTAAGTTTTACAGGACCCATACAATAGAATCTATGAAAAATCTTGATATGATTTAAATGAATTAAATTCATAGATACAGCACATCACTCCACACATTTAGTACTTAATTTTATGGTAAAACCTTGCTCAAAGAGTATGCAAGTTGACCTCTTATGGAAGCAAACCCTAAGAAAATTTTAAGTTAAGTCCTCTGTGAACACCAACAGCAATTCTGAGAAACTACAAGCTTCCAAAGTCTCAATAGTATAATAATATTCAATACCCCAGCACCTTAGAATACTTGATGTATGAAAACAATACTACAACTGGTGTGGTCAATCGCTGGACTAAGCGATTTGAGGAATTGCTTACCACTGGAAACAGAAGCGTGAAGCACTGTGTATTACTGTGGTCAGATTGGCTGACAAAACCACCTGCTCTACTTACTCATATTACACAAGAGTAAGTCAGCAACAAGCTTATAATGGAATACAACAACAAAATATCGAAATAAACTTTGATATATTTTTAAACAATTGTAAAAACAAAATGGTACGAGGCTAACCCAACTTAACGTTTAAATCAGTCAATAAAGTGAAAATTCATTATAAATGAATGTCAAACTGCACAAGCAGTATATGCCTGAAATTTACAATTATAGTGCTATAAATCTGACTACCTAGACACAAAATCTTTTGCAAATATATGGTTGGTGCTCCTAATAAATAAACAAATAAATAGACACCCTATCAACATATTATGTTGAAATAAATAGGGATAACTTTGTTGTTACAAAACAGTAATAACAGAATTCAGATTCAATTTGATCTGCACCTGTATAATATTTCCAGAACTAATTTGTCATAAATTGGCAATATCTTCTGTGATTAAAACAAGTTTTATATAATATGGAAGGAAATTGTCCTATTATCAATAATACCTAAGAACAACTTTTTTATGACTAGACAACTTGACCACAGAAACACTACTTCTGATGCATTCCATTAAGAACTCTCATACCTCAAACACAAATCTCAATAGGTGCATAGCACAACAACTTCATCAAAACTACCTACTTCAAGCGCCAATGACTCACTTCTATGGTAATCAAACAATCTCTTTAAATGAATCATGATTGCTGGGAGACATAATATGAATACCACTTCTCAGTGTACATGGCTCCTGAGCCTAAAACTTGAACATGAAAGTAGATAACTATCTACCATTTAATAAAACAAATTAAATGTTACAATTTATGTCAGATTACTCAGATATTCCCAAAACATGCAATGGAATACCCACCAATTTTGAAACAAAATGTCTCACCAAACATAGCATGATATTATACCTGTATGCCTATTGAAATTATGTTTTCTCAAATATTGTTTACTTTGTGCTGTCACTGTCAAACGGTGTCAGAAATGCAGTAGACAACCTAGAGTAACTAACATATGTCTATGGTGTAACTGTGTAACACAAGCGTATGCCCGGTCCACACGTGCGCCACAGCAAATTAATTTAGTTTGTTTGATACTTTTAATTTATTTCGTGTTTATTCAGGTAGAATAAACATATTTTATTTCATCGATATTACAAAAAAAAAAAAAAAAAAAAAAATGCACTTACTTGAGGCAGTGACTTAAGTACCATCAAAACTGAACTTACCAACACACAAGTAAAATGGCATTTATAAGAAACAAAAAAGAGGGGGGGGAGCAATTGCATCCCAAAGACCAACTAGTCCCACAGAGGCCACCGCGAAAGGTCAGTGACCTTACAACTTCTCTAGATACCTAATCCCTAGTAGGAAGTTTAGGTAAGTCTGTCGACACTACATGAAGCCCTCTAAGCTGTGACATAAAAATGCTATACTGACAGAGGAAAACAATCGCATTAACTTCCATTTTGGGAGGCATAAATAAATGACATAAAATTGCCTTCATAGGCATAAAATTTTCGTAAATTTAAGTAGATCAGCACACAACTACAAGTGTAAGCATATATACAAGTTTACACATACATGCTGAAACAAATGTAGGTACACTATCTGTATCATGCAGTAGAAAATAAAAAATAATAATAATAAAATTCGTAAGCTATACTTTCATACCAGTCACTACAATGTCAACACAAATGTAACTTAGAGATTGAACAGGCTTTAGGATGAATTCCCTTATCCCATTCCGTCCCAAAAACCTCATATCCAAACCGCACAGCACCGCCTCTGACGGTGTAAGGAAAAAACTTTTTTCGAATCGAACGAGCTGGCCGGCTAACATATTCTACGCGCGCGCGATTAACAACCTCTGAAAATACCGTGAAATATCGTCTGAAAGTGCGTCCAAGATGATCCTGGATCCCAGCACCCAGTGAGTACCTGACTTCCAATTTTGTACCATCCTTGTAGCCTGTTTTTTATAGAAACTTATATTGCGTCAGCCAACGTTGACGCTACACTTATTCATACCTATTCATATTTTTGGTCCTTCGAGCCGGATACCTGTAGATTACAGTTTTTTCAGGCATTCTCAGGTTCAATTTCGAATGAAAACTCTGAGATTTGCTATATTTTTACATTTTAAAAGTATTATCCTACAAAATTGTGTTGGTCATATTCGCCGTGTAACCCATGCGGATTCAGAGGTCATCTTAATTTAGTCGGATTATAGTCACAAAAATTCATGTAATTTACGTAATTTGTTGTGGAAATATTATTATCTATAACTATTCACGGTATTTATACACTTACAAACATTATTACATAACTATTTCACCTACAGGTATCGATTTACACACTTAATAAATCTCAACTTAAGTTCGTTCGTATTTCGTACCTACCTACCTACTGATTATTCGAACAAAGCAAAATGGAAGAAAGCAAATTAAAACTTCTTCAATCTCAACGCGAATATGTATATCGTGATATTCAAATCCTTTACGACTTATCAAAAACTATGATTCAAGATCGTTCAAAGGTATCGGCGTTCAAGGCGAGATATACTCGAATACATTCAATTCGCGAAGAATTCGTTTCGTTATGTAGTAACATACAAAGTTTGGAGTTATCCATAAAACCTGACGCTCGAGTGTGTCAAAAGTCCTTGAGTTCGTTTGACGATTTGTACTACGCCGTAATTAGTGCAGCGACTGATCTGCACATTACTGATAGGAGCGACAACGTCGACGGGCCGCCGCCTGCGACTTCCATGCAAACGGGACGTAATGCGCGGCTACCTAAGCTTGAGTTACCTAAATTCGACAGTAAAATTGAGAACTGGCAAGCATTTTATGATATTTATAAAACCTTAATTCACGACAACAATTCGATCTCACAAATAGAAAAATTTCACTATTTAGCGTCCTGTTTACAAGGCCCAGCCTCATCCATTGTCAAAGGGGTCCCTATGACCGCTGATAATTATGAAATTGTTTTTAATAGTTTGATCGAACGTTATCAAAACAAGCGAATTATAGCTTTGACATACTTAGATAAATTCATCAACCAGCCAGTTTTAAAATCGGGTAACTTCCAAGATTTACAAAGGTTAACAAACGAAATTTATGAGGCATACTATGCACTTCAAGCTTTAAAAATTGACGACTTAGGTGATTTTATCTTATTTTGTTTAACTTCGCGCGCACTGGACTCAGGCACGCGTGATCGTTTCGAATCGCAAAACATTTCTCAAATACCCACCTTTAATGAATTGTTAAAGTTTCTTCAAGATTATGTAAAAATCTTAGAAACTAGTCATTTATCTTCTAAATCTAATGTCAACAACAATTCTAACCCTCGTAACCTTGAGGGGAAAAAATCTTCGCCCGCGACTAGTAGGCAAAATAGCAGCGGATCCAAACGCTCATCTTATCTCACAAATTCCAACCCACCTGCAAATGTGACTTGTGCTCATTGCAGTGAAGCGCACTCGATTTATCGGTGCCCTATCTTTCAATCCTTAGATTCTCGTACTAGACTCGCGTTAGTACAAGGTAAACATAACATGTGTACCAATTGTTTACGTACAAATCACGTCATAGACAAATGCCTGTCTAAAATGTCTTGTACGATGTGTGGATTACGTCACCACACCCTATTGCATATTGATCCTTCACCATCCAGCGTCGGCGCAACCACTGGAGCGAGCGTCACGGCTCACGCTCAGGCCGCCGTTCCCAACCGCGAGCTAGTCCTACTAGGAACATGTCAGGTGCGCGCGTTCAACACCGCCGCCGGCACTCAATGTACTGTACGGGCACTCGTGGACAGTGGGGCGCAGGACTGCTTTATCACCTCTGCGTGCGCACGCACGCTCGGGTTAAAACTCCGCCGGTGTAATCTTAGCATAGCCGGACTAGGACAAAACTCAGTCACACAAGTAAAAGGGGTGGTGGAATGCACTATACGACCTGTACACGGTGATGCTCCACAATTTAATATCAAGCCAGTCGTATTAGACAACATCACTGCTCTAATACCTAGCGTTAAAGTACCGTCAGCTGTTCGTGAACGGTGCAACCATCTCGTGCTAGCTGATCGCGATTACGATATTCCCGCCAAAATTGATTTATTAATAGGAGCGGAGTTATTCCACGAAATCTATGACGGTCAACGTATCAATCTGGGGCCCGGTTTACCTGCAGCTATGCATAGCGTTTTTGGGTGGATTCTCACAGGGACAGTAAACTTTAATTCTGCACCATTAAACACCGCGTGCTCTTTAGTGGCCACCACATTTAAATTAGATGAACAAATCAAAAAATCTTGGGAAGTGGAGGAACCACCGTGCGTTATCACCGTACCCGAGAATGACATCAGCGAACGCTTGTACACTGATCTTACCTATCGCGAACCTGACGGACGATCCGTCGTACCCATCCTCTTAAAGGATAACAAATGCTCTTTGGGTGAATCTTACAATAGTACTTTATCGCGGTTGACTCATCTTGAAAAGAAACTTAGTAGTCAAACTAAACTTAAATCCGATTATATTAACTTTATGCGTGAGTACGAGAATTTAAATCACATATATCCTGTACCTAACCCTGCGGTACCTACTTTCAATCCTTATCTTATCCCTCACAGTTGCGTCGTTCGCTCTAAGAGCACGACCACTAAACTGAGAGTAGTGTTTAAATCACCTTTGAAAATCTTAGGAGTCCAATATGACCCTGTGAGTGACAGTTTTGGTTACTCACAGTCCCCTATCGAGGACAGTAAATGCACCAAGCGTTCCATCTTATCTAGCGTCGCAAGTATTTCCGATCCTCTAGGGTGGCTTACACCTTGTATCCTAAAAGCCAAATTGCTCCTTCAAGATTTGTGGCGTCTTAATCTTTCATGGGACGAACCTGTGCCGAGAGACATCACTCAAATATGGCGAAACCTCATAGCCGATCTCCATAACTTAAAACTAATAAAAATCCCTCGTAGGATTATATCATCTCAATCTAAGGAATTCCAGCTTGTCGGATTTTGTGATGGATCCACCAAAGCATACGGATGTTGCGTTTATCTTGGTGTCGTTACCTCTCATGACGTACACGTTTCTCTTTTAGTTGCTAAGTCCAAGGTAGCACCTCTAAAAGTGTTGACTGTCAACCGTTTAGAGCTTTGCAGTGCTGTATTACTATCTAAAGTAATAAATCACATTCAATCCTTGCTTAGTTCAAAACTCATTTTGAATAAATCTATCTTATTCACAGACAGCTCGACTGTATTGTCATGGTTAAACGCTGAGCCACATAAGCTTAAGACTTTCGTTGCGCACCGAGTGGTCCTAATTAACGATAGTCCTGTGCCAACTGAATGGCGACATGTGTCTACCCATGACAATCCAGCCGACATCTGTAGCCGTGGTTTATCGTGCTTATCTTTGTCTGATTCTCGAATCTGGTGGTCTGGTCCTCAGTGGCTATCTACTGAACTCTTCAACTGGCCTGTTTCAGCAGTAGAAGTATCCGATAACGTGCCAGAACTCAAGCCTGCATCACGCGCGTGTCATACTAGTGCGGCACGTGAAGCCGACGTGCTGGATTCTATCATGGAACGCCACTCCTCTCTTTCCCAAGTTGAAAGAGTGGTTGCTTGGATATACCGTTTCATTAATAACGCAAAGGCTAAACGTTCAGAGCGTAACTTCTTACCTTACCCGACAGCCACTGAATTAAGCCAATCTTTAGATCAGATAACAAAGTATGTTCAACATCAAAGTCTTAGTGATGTCATATCTTTGATAGCATCCAAGAAACCTTTACCCAAACATTTATCTAAACTCTCTCCTTTTCTCGATACTCGCGGAATCTTGCGAGTGGGGGGACGTCTCAAGCACGCATCGTTACCAGGTCGCGTCAAACATCCATACCTCCTGCCTAAGATTTCTCGGTTAAGTACTCTTCTGATTGACCACTATCATAAAACTTATCTTCATTGTGGGCCACGCCTACTCCAATCTTTACTTATGCGTCGATTTTGGATACTCGGAGTTAGAAATCTTATCAGATCGCAGCTATCTAAATGCGTAACCTGTTTTAAAATCAAACCTCTTTCACTTCAACCTTTACAAGGTGATCTTCCACCTTCCCGATTACAACTGGGTCACTGTTTTCAAACAGTAGGCATCGACTTCGGAGGTCCTTTTATGATAAAAGAGAGTAAACGCCGTAACGCTAAAACTTATAAAGCTTACCTTTGCCTCATAGTCTGCCATGCCACTAAAGCCGTTCATCTCGAACTAGTTACTGAGCTCACATCTGAAGCATTCATAGCGGCTTTAGATCGTTTCGTGTCGCGGAGAGGACTCTGTCACTCTATAGTCACAGATGGTGGTACTAACTTCGTGGGTGCCAGACGTTATTTGTCGGAAGTTAGCGAAATGCTAGACCGCGAGAGCAATAGTATTTCCAGTCGACTCGCTTCTCGAAGTATTACGTGGAAGCTCAATCCTCCTTCCGGTCCCCATTTCGGAGGCATCTTCGAGAGCGGAATAAAATCAACGAAATACCATCTCAAACGTGTCATAGGATCACAAATTTTGACTTACGAAGAATTTTATACTATCTTAACGAAGGTGGAAGCTATGTTAAACTCTAGACCCTTAGTGGAACTCTCTACCGATCCCGGCGAGGTTGACGCTCTTACAGCTGGTCACTTCCTTATCGGTCGACCTTTGGTATCTCTACCTGAACCGGTGTATGCTGAAAACGAGACCTTACGTACTCGATGGCAGCTTTTGCAGCGTCTATCTCAGAGCTTTTGGCGCACTTGGCAGAGGGACTATCTGCATACATTGCAACAGCGAATGAAATGGTTTCAACACGGTAACGGTCAGTCAAAATTGAACGATCTTGTAACCATTTATGAACCTAGCTTACCCGCTAACGAATGGAGACTTGGTCGCGTCGTCCAGCTCCACCCGGGCAAAGATAATATCATTCGTGTTGTGACAGTCAAAACTTCAAAAGGCTTACTTGTAAGACCTACTATCAAAATTTGTCCTCTTCCAATCGCTCAAAATAATTAATAACCCATATCAAATCATATCAAATATCTATCAACTATTTTTTTTGTTTTTTAAGAGATTACACTTATTATTTTATTTATTTTTTCTCATCTCCTATACTTATTAAATACATTTAACCAGCATAATCTCAACACTTAACATACAACTATATCCGTACAGTGACATATCTGAATCTGCATGGACCGCAAGTCTCGAACTTCATCTATCTTATCTTATGAAATCCCTCGTTGATTTCAAGTGGGGGGATATGAACAGGCTTTAGGATGAATTCCCTTATCCCATTCCGTCCCAAAAACCTCATATCCAAACCGCACAGCACCGCCTCTGACGGTGTAAGGAAAAAACTTTTTTCGAATCGAACGAGCTGGCCGGCTAACATATTCTACGCGCGCGCGATTAACAACCTCTGAAAATACCGTGAAATATCGTCTGAAAGTGCGTCCAAGATGATCCTGGATCCCAGCACCCAGTGAGTACCTGACTTCCAATTTTGTACCATCCTTGTAGCCTGTTTTTTATAGAAACTTATATTGCGTCAGCCAACGTTGACGCTACACTTATTCATACCTATTCAGAGATGAATAGACTTTATTATCTTTAAAAAAGAAAATTATGAATGAGCTGCAATGTATAATACACGCACCTAAATGCATTGTCTAATGTAAGGCAAGGCTAAATATATGAAAAATGTAATGTAATTTCTCTACTTAGTCTCTGTAACATTTGATTCTGCTGTAATATTCCGCAATGAGTGTTTTTTTTTCCAGAACACGAGAAGATCTCTTCCTGATCTCACAATGTAGAATGGACTTGCAACAAATGACTGCCATGAAACAACCCTATCAACAAAACAGCTTATCACGCCTAAATAGTAAAACATCACTATAAATAAAATAAAAATAACTAATGAGATTACTGTGCTTTAACAAACTTTAACAAATTGTCGCTGTGCTAAATAGGAACAGCACTAATATAAAACCAAGTAATTTTTGGCTGACTACATTTAATTGTAAAAACCTTGTTATATAACAGACATCAACGGCTAGATATAACAATGACCGTACTAATTACCAAGAAGTAAAATATCCAACAGTAATGATATAATACCTTCAAAAGCAAACTGATAAAACATGAGTGACTATTATCAAGAATAATAATAACTACCCTCGTTAAAGATAACATGTCTCACATCTAAATCAGTTACCAATGAATCAAATATATTCTACAACAATTCGAGGACACCTCACACAATGGATAAGTTAGACATATCTTAGCAGCCTCTCAGTAAATCAACTCATAACTTACTATAAAAGAGAAACCGCATTTGAGTTGATAGTACCATTACTAATAATAACGTAACAATTAATTATTGCAGCAAACTCTAAACATCTACAATGTAATCTAATCTAATAATACAATTACATTCCAGTGTCGGCGCGAAATAAAATTGGGAATCAAACGAGCTTACCTGTTAAGCGAAGTCTTGATTCTAATTTTATGAGCGCCGACACTGGAATGTAATTACCCACCCGCCACTAGTTTTAGTAACCCAAAAGCTGCAATAATTATCCTTACCTAACTCACAGTTATCCTTGCAGGAAAACAGTGAATGTAAGTATGTGGGAACAAGCCTGTCCAAAAGACAGCTTGCTCCTTCTCCGATAAATCTCTAAAATAAGTGACAAGTAAGTCGAGTGGTGTTACCAGGCTATTTTGCTAAATATTTTTTTTAAAAACTCTAAACTTCGCGTGTTTAGCCCAGAAGGAGATATACTACAATGTAATCTAATCTAATAATACAATTACATTCCAGTGTCGGCGCTCATAAAATTAGAATCAAGACTTCGCTTAACAGGTAAGCTCGTTTGATTCCCAATTAAACATGTAACGTTTTTTTTTTTTTTCCGATGGGAAAAATCATCTTATGACAACCCCCGCTCTTGGGCGGAGCGAGAGATAGTGTCAGACTCTTACTGACTAAAAAACCCATCCCGTTCCTTCAAGCCTTCATACCGGGGCTCGAGCGCCCTTTCGGATTACCCTGGCCCCAGTAGGCTTCGACCCGGCTGGGCCCCTGCTGTTGCTGACAACTCCTTGAGGCGCGCGGGAACAGCGCGCGCCGTTGACGACTTGGGCTTGGTCCGGACGGTTACCGGACGGCCGGACAACGAGCTACCCATTGCTCTGGCTGGAAATCGGGATCGGAATCCCGGCGGCGGCGAGAGCGCCGTTGCCTGATGCGGTCGGCCTCCTCCTTAGCGAGCATTACTGCTTCGCAGAAGTCGGCGACCGCCTGCCACTCCTCCTCGCTCCGGACCATGGCCTCGACCAAGGCCCGGCGCGAGAGGTCTCCGCCGCCGATCACCCCCACGAGGGCACGGCAATGCTCCGCCCAAGCAGGGCACACCGCGATTGTGTGCTCCACCGTGTCCTCCGGGCGTTCCGCACAGTGGCGACACCCGGGCGTCACTTCCGCTTTGATTCGGAACAGGAACCTCCCGAACTTGCCATTTCCGGTGAGGACCTGTGTCATGCGGAAGGTAAGGACGCCGTGAGGTCTTTCCAGCCACGCCTCAAAGAGGGGACTTATCGCCATAATTGTGGCGTGCCCATGACGGGGTTGCGATAGTCGCTGACGCCATTCCACCATGAGATCCCGCCGGAGCTCTGTCCGCCATGCCGTGACCTGTCGCGGCAGAGGACTTTCACCCCGGCGTTGCATCTCCACGCGCATGTCGTGCATGTGTGCAAGGACTGTTGCCTCCAGATCCCACGGTGGTAGGCCAGCCAGAAGGCTCGCCGCTTCGCAGGAAATCGTGCGGTATCCCCGCACCATCCGAATTGCCATGACCCTCTGGCAGGCGTTCAGAATGCCCGCCGGTCGCTCTTTCAGCGACGGCGCCCACACCGGCGCCCCGTAGAGGGTCATGGACCGAACGATCCCCGCGTAGAGCCTCCGGCAGGAGGCGTCTGGACCCCCAAGGTTGGGCAGGAGCGGCTTGAGAGCGGCCCCAGTCCGGTTGAGTTTGGGAGCCAGACGTCGGAAATGCTCCACGAAATTCCACCGGCTGTCGAGGACGAGTCCCAGGTACTTCATCGTCGACCCGACACCGATGTGAACTCCTCCTACCGTTAGTTGGGAACTCAATGGCGGCGCGTTCCGAGAGCGGCGACTGTGAAAACACATCGCCTCGGATTTGTGAAGCGCCACCTTGAGTCCCAACTCCTGGATCCTATCAACGACCATCGCAACCCCGTGTGTCGCTAGAGCGACCGCCGCCTGGTACGACTCTCCCTGCGCTAGAACCAGCGTGTCGTCTGCGTAGCAGACCACGCTGACCCCGTCAGGGAGGTCGCCCCGCAGCACGTAATCGTACCCGATGTTCCACAAGGGTGGCCCTAGTACCGACCCCTGCGGAACACCGCACGACATCTCCCGACGTTTCCAGTCTCCCTGGTGACCGGGGTAGACAATATACCTATCCGACAGGTAGGCCTCGACTACTCGACAGAGGTATTCGGGCACCCGGTGGTACCGGAGTGCCCTCCGGATCGTACTCCAGGGCAGGGAATTGAAAGCGTTGGCAATGTCCAAGGACACTGCCACGACACATCTACCCTGGGACACCGCATCCCCCGTCGTGAGGGCTCGCACGCGCATGATGGCGTCCACCGTCGAGCGCATCTTGCGAAAGCCGAACTGTCCGTCCGAAAGGTCCGGCCCCACCCGTGAAAGGCGCGCGACGAGGCGGCTCGCAATCACTCTTTCAAAGAACTTGCCCACCTCGTCGAGCAGCACAATGGGCCGGTACGCGGACGGAGAGTCCGCAGGGCGCCCTGGCTTCGCTATGAGGACCAGTTTCCCCGTCTTCCAGCAAAGTGGGAACTGGCCCCTCTCCATGCATGCGCTGAAGAGCCCTCTCAGTCGAGGCCCGAGAGCCTCCATGGCCAGGACCCAGGCCTTTCCAGGCAAGCCGTCGGGTCCTGGGGCGGTGTTTTTGGCACTCAGCCTTGGCACCGCCACTCTCAACTCTACCTCGGTCACTTCTGGAGCATCGTCGTCGTCGTCGCTGTTGCGGTCCGCGTCAGACACCGCTGGCGGCGGAGGCGGAGCCATGGGCGGGGGGGAGTGTTCCCCCCGCGCAGGGAACAGAGCGTTCACCGCACCCTCTACGATCTGGGGCCGGAGACTCTGAGTCAGTGGGGGAGCAAAGGGGCGGAGCTTTTCCGTACCATATTGTACGGGCGCCCCCATGGGTCCGCGTTCAGAGACCCCAGCCACACGTTGCGGGCCTCCAGTTTGGCCCGCTTGATCTCCTTTCGGAGGGTGCGTTTTGCCGCTCTGTATCCCTCATACAACTCCGCCTCTCTGGCCTCCGCATCCGGCGGGCGGATGCGGCGCCTGCAGTGTCTGGCGTACCGGCGCCGCGCGTGACTGCATGCGTTGCGCAGTGCAGCAATCTCCGGCGACCACCAGCACACCTGGCGCTTAGCTCGCCCTGGACGGACTCGGGGCATTGCCGCGTCGCAGATTTGCGACATGGCCTCCCGTAACCACTCCGCCTCGACGTCTATGTCGACAGGCCTGTCCGGTGCTTGCACCCAGGCCTGTGTGGTCACCGCCTCACAAACTGCGTATCGTGGTTTTTAGGGTTCCGTACCCAAAGGGTAAAAACGGGACTCTATTACTAAGGCCGTCTGTCTGTCACCAGATTGTATCTCGTGAACCGTGATAGCTAGAAAGTTGAAAATTTCACAGATAATGTATTTCTGTAGCCGCCATAATAACAAATACTAAAACAGAATAAAATAAATACATATTTAAGTGGTCCCATACAACAAATATGATTTTATTGCTGTTTTTTACTTGATATTAATAACGGTAACAGATACACATTTGAAATATTCAAATATTTAGTTGAAAATTCAATTTAAAAATAAATAATTAAATTAAAATAAAATAAATATTTAAGGGGGACTTCCATACAACAAACGTGTTTTTTGCCGTTTTTTTTTGTTCGATCGTAATGTTGTAGTACGGAACCCTTCATGTGCGAGGTCAACTCGGACTTGGCCATTTTTTATTTTATTTTATGCAGCATCGACACTTGCCTTGTTATAGGTACTGATAATGATCGTTCTGTAGTTATATTGTGGTTCAATTTTTTACCTCACACTCGAGTTAATAAGTTTCTGAGAATCTCAGGTAGGTTGCGTGAAGGCATCCTTCACAATTATCCATCATGGGAGGTCGGCGACGAGAGAGCTATATAGAACCTTTGTCTTCTTTTATAACCGGAATTTCGCGGTCATACTATGCCAAATCGAACGCCAAATAATCGTAATTTCTTCGTTTACCTTGCAAGATGAGTGAAACAATAAATTGTATTGTATTAGCAGGTATCGCAGCTCAAATTATACGATAACGATCGCAGATCGGGTAGATCTATACTAGAGATAACCAAAATCTAGTTCTACAGTCTTTAAATTCTAAAATCTTTATATCGATACAATAGTTAAAAACTTATTTTTTTTTTTTTTTTTATTTATGTTCAAGATAAAAACAGTATACATTTGACTTTTTATACTAAAAACCACTAAAGCCATTACTGGCTTATGCATGGTTAGTGCGTTCGGATAAATTAAATTATGTTAGTAATAAGTTTATTTAAATTAATTCACTTTTTGCAAAAAGTACTTTTTTAATTGACGCTTTGATTTTTTAGGGTTGCTGAGGTATTTATTTTGTATGTCCACAGGAAGTTCATTAATTATTTTTGGCAGAATGTATGTGTATGTTCTCATACCGTAATTGAAAGTAATTAGTAAGATAACTGATGGTAACCACCCACAAAGTGGACTAACGACTTGATGAGGGCCGATGGATACGAGATGCACAGGACCGGACGTTGTGGCGACACTTGGAGGAAAGCTACGTCACATAGTGGCCCTCTTTCGGTTAAGATAATAATGATAACGAACTGATGGATTGTTTGGTTGGTTTGGTTTTTATTTCTTATCTTTGCAACATAATGTAACAGCAGATTTAACAAAGCAGACGGGTAGGGCATGCATGCAGTATTTGCTGACCTGGTGTACCACTGTGGCCACGCGACACTATCATATCATCAGCCTTTTTAATGTTCCCTCTCCTGGGATTCAGGTCTCCTCTCTAGGAGAGGAAATGGGGCGTTGGATAACAAATACCAACGTATGAGGTAAATTCTCAACGTATTATACATCAAAATGACTTTTAAAGCAGCAAAAGAACGCATAAAATCATTGGGACTTAAAATTTTGGTCATCTCGTAAGGATATTGACCGACTGACCAGATCTTAAGTGGCAGTGGGCAGGGCATATTGTTGCCATGGTCCGGAGCGAGGAGGAGTGGCAGGCGGTCGCCGACTTCTGCGAAGCAGTAATGCTCGCAAAGGAGGAGGCCGAACGCATCAGGCAACGGCGTTATCGCCGCCGCCGCCGCCGGGATTCTGATCCCGATTTCCGGCCAACGTAGGCGCGGGCTTGCGGACAGTGAGCAATGGGTAGCTCACTGTCCGGCCGTCCGGTAACTGTCCGGACCAAGCCCAAGTCGTCGACGGCGCGCACTGTTCCCGCGCGCCTCAAGGAGTTGTCAGCAACAGCAGGGACCCAGCCGGGTCGAAGCCTACTGGAGCCAGGGTTATCCGAAAGGGCGCTCGAGCCCCGGTATGAAGGCTAGAAGGAACGGGGTGGGGCTTTTAGTCAGTAAGAGTCTGACACTATCTCCCGCTCCGCCCAAAGGCGGGGGATGTCAATGCATGATTTTTCCCACCATAAAAAAAAAAAAGACGCAGCGTTGAAGGGCCTCCCATAAGGTTCACCGATGACCTGGCCAGGGTCGTAGGAATCCGATGGATACGAGAGGCACAGGAATGCAGAATAATGTCTGTTGAGGTGACATTTGAGGAGAGTCTCTGATGATGGTGATGATCAGATTACAGCTGCCACCACGGATATTGAACACTCGGCGTCAGAGTGGGGATCGCTTTGCGCATTCCATACATTGGCGAGCCAATCGTAGTCGTCGGGAGGTACGTACTGCAAGCGAAATGAACGAATCACGAGTGGCGTCTATGACGCGATGCGCGGCGAGCCAATCAGTGATGCTCCCCGCCCCCGCGTCTCACGTCGCCCCACCTAAAGAGACCCGATTTTTGACTTCTGCGCAACTTGAAGCCAGCGTTCAATATCCGTGGTGGCAGCTGTACCTATATTGATTTTTCCATGTATGGTAAACCTCTCATAAAAACAAGATTTTTTTCTACTCTTAAATCTGCTATATCTTCCCTTACACTTTTCAGCAAACATTTCATAATCATTAGGTATTGTCAGTATATCAGGTGGAAGGTTTGTCATTCCGATAATGTTATGATCGTCAGCTGTTGCCAAATTTTAATCAGTTGATCGGTCCAATAATAATTTATTTGATAAAGATATCTTTTTTATTTGATATATATATATCTTATACGATAGTGATTAGGCGGTCACGTCAGCCGCATGCACAGTGACCGCTTTCTGAGAGTCTCTGCGTAGTGGGTTCCTGTAGAGGCACTGGAGAAAATGTATGGCATGATTTAAAGGGGGAAATAATAATGGTTCCGAAAAACAATTTAATCTCCAGCGATCTGTGGCCGACTATTATTCTAATTAACTAGCGTTGTGAATTACCGACAAAAAACCCAAAACATAAACGAAAAAAAATATCCAATTTAACAACAAATAAGAGCATTTGTTCAAATTACATTTTCTCCTAAAAAAAAATGGATCTTCGAATAAAAAAACTAAACTTCCGAATAGAATACTGAACCTCCGACAAAATTACTAAGTTACCGACAACAGAGGTTTGGTCAAAATAATCATATTTTTACAACTTGCATGAACTGTTTTAATTTCTATTGTTGGTTATCAAATTTATTTTTTAGCTCTCAATAATGATGAAAATACCTCAACTGTTCGGTCCGCGCGATGGAGTACGGATCTACTACGTAACTACATTTTCATAATAAACTGAGTTTTGTTTCATTTCTGTCTTTGTTCTTGCTGACATTATAAAAGTTAGGAAATTAGGAAACCAAAGTCTACTTGGTTTTCGATTAAGGCATGAATAGGAACGTATAAAAAATATAAAAATGTACTTGTAACAATAACTTTTAATTGCATGATAAATCATGAATTTTACTTACCACGGGTATGCTTCGATATCGGTACCTATTTCAGGCGTTAAAAAGTTAAAACAGTCGTATTCATGGGTACGTATCAAAATCCCGAAAGTTCATTCTATGGCTGAAATACCGACGTGCAAAACACCGAAATTCAAAATACCGAAAGGTTTAAATGCCGATAGTCGTTATACCGAAACACAAAATACCGATGTTCAAATGCCCGAAAGGACGAAATCCCGAATAGACGAAACAACTTTAACGTAGCGGTTGGTCACAGTTCTAACGTTATCTAACCTATTTCACCCAGTACAAAGTGCAATCAAAATACAATCTACCTGTGACTAGACTATTAGACAATGGTAAACACATTTTTACGAGAGATTGTGGCTGAAATAGGTTAGGTTAGGTTAGAATTGTGACCAAAAGCGCGCGAGCCGAGCGAGCGAAGCGAGCGGCGCCGCGGCAGCGGCCGGCGAGTGCTACTTCTCAAAATAAAACAAATCGGAACCTTAGGGCACCCCGACACGGATGAGTCGGGATTTTGAACTTCGGGATTTTAAACATTCGAACAAATGAACTTTCGGGATTTTAAACTTTCGACCATACGACCATTTGGCGTTTCAATTTTCGGGATTTCGTCCATCGGTAATTTAAAATTCGGGATTTTTATACGTACCCATGAATACGACTGTTTTAGCTTTTTAACGCCTGAAATAGGTACCGATATCGAAGCATACCCGTGGTAAGTAAAATTCATGATTTATGATGCAATTAAAAGTTATTGTTACAAGTACATTTTTATATTTTTTATAAGTTTCTGTATAACCACTCAGAATAATATTTTCAGTATAATGTGACAGTTAAAATAGCACCACAATCAATGAAATATGAAAGGTAATTTATGAATTAATAGTAGGCAAGTAAAGATAAAAATTACAAAGCAAAGTTTTCAGTAGAACGTAATTTATGCTGGTAGAAAAGTATTATAGCAATAGACAGTCATGTTTATTTTTCGAAGATTTCAGTATCTCATTCGGTCGTTTCGTCATTTTTATTCGGACAAAAGTAGTCGGAAAGTTAGTATTTTAGGCAGTAGATTTAATATTTTGAGTAAGGACAATTCTTCTTTTTTTGTCGGAGCTTTTATTACTACCCAAGGAACAACAATCGGAGAGAGAGAGGGAGTTTCAGACTTTTACTGACTAAAGATCGGTAAAAGTCTTCACACAGAGCGCGAGGGGTCATTTGATGATTGATTTCCCATCGCAAAAAAGGTAGGTAAGTACTTCCTATTTATCTAAAAACTAAACTTGAATCCTAGGTTTAAACATCTACCTAGGTTTAAGCCCTACCTACATTTAAACTTCTTAAATAACAACGTAATAAAACTCAGTCTAGATACTAGTGACGCAACGAATATTGTAGGCATTTTTGAGAATGATTTCTAGTATTTTCTAGTAAGGATGGCTTCTAGTGCATAAGACTGTAAGGTCTAATCACTAAAAGCCGTCCTCTCGCAAGTAGATAGGTACTTACCTCACTTTAAAAAATGTTTTGAAATGTAATTTATTCGGTACCTACACCGAATAAATTACATTTCAAAACATGAACGAGCATGCGGCGCGTTTTATCTGCGTGAATTCGTTTGTTTGTCGGGAGTCACGTGATTTCCGGCCGCCGTAGACGCAAGCTTGCGGACGGAGAGCAATGGGTAGCTCTCCGTCCAATAACTATCAAATCCTGGTGGACGGCGCGTTGTGTTACACGTGCGCCTTAAGAAGCTGTCAGCAAAACTGATGGGGCCCGATAGAAGCGATGCCTGAAAGGGTCGCGTGAATATTCGAAAGAATAATCGCGACCTTGAATCGTCAAGGCAACTGAAGGAACAACATTGGGTTGTAGTCAGTAAAAGTTCAACTCCCTCTCGCTTCAGCAGAGCGCGAAGTAATTTTGATAGTTTCCCAACATCAAAATAAATCGTAGCTACGTACGCTTCCGTGCAGCAGTCTGAACTGAGATAGGTAGGTACCTACCGACTGCGGCCTTCAAAACTACCTTCTAGCTATTTTTCAAATACTAACCAGAATTTAGTCAGAATTTCATTTATCTGTGTTCATTGACAACATTTTTTTAAAATGTAATTTACGTAAACTGTTGAAGCCCACCTCTAAATGCTCGTTAAATTTCAAATCCAATTTAGGAAATTATTTATAACTAGAGCGATATTTTCTTATTACACCATGCGGGCGCTGGCGCCCGCAGCCAGTAGCATGCGAGCGGCTCGTGCTCAAAGAAAGTTACCGCCCACCGCGGCGGTGCGCGGCTGTGGCATCAAAAGAGCCGCCCGTGGTCCGACCTCCTCTATCCCCGCAAATTTAAAGGAATTTTATTTTTATTTACAGCGAATTTATCCATGTATTATTAGTTCGATTTCTTGCGTCATCGAATGCACTTGTGGTTTTTTTGTTGCGAATTAGGTATTGTTAATAGTTTGTGTTGTATTGTGTGATAGTCCGACTGATAGTAGTGAAAGTGTTAGAGTGACTAGGGCTTAGTGTAGATATTGTGAGTGCGTTGTGTGTTTGTGTGTGTAGGGTCTTTTTAGGATTAATTTAGTAGTAGGCACGTTAGGCAAGATAAAATGCCTTTTCATGTTTATTCGGCGCGCGAGTACGTGAATGTGGTTCACTGTTACGGCATGGCTCATGGAAACGCTACTGCGGCCCTGCGACTGTACAGGATTGAGCACCCTACTGCGTATCAGCCCACGGATTCACGGATCTTCACGAGAGCTGTTCAACGATTGCTAGACAATCAACCGATAGTACCAATTTCTTTGGGAGGCGGCCGACAAGTACGACCGGCAGCCGAAGAGGCCATTCTCGCGGTGATGCGGGAAAACCCACGGTTGGGCGTAAGAACAGCAGCCAACATTTTGCGGAGGCGGCATGGTCATCACGCTCGGCACACGGTTTCCCATTCTACTGTGCACAAAGTGTTGAGGGATAGGCAACGGCCTTACAAAATCCATCTTGTGCAAGCGCTTGATAGTTTATGTCTATGTATATATATAGATATATAAAATATATTATAGTAATAATGTATTAAATAATAATTACAATAGATATTTGAAAGATAACGTTTAAATTCAAACTAAAAACCAACGTTCAAGCGGTAACAAGCAAGTGACTCATGATTGTTTGTTACCGCTTATAAAAGCCGCTGCGCCGACCGTCCTGAGTCATTCTCGGTTCAGACGTCGGACGGTGCGGAGCTCTCTCTACAAAAATAAGTTACACAGTTTGTGTACAAGTGTGGAAATTGTGAGTTAAAAGATAAGTATAATTATTATTTTATTAAATTAATTGTTGTTGCGATATTATTATGGTTGTAAAATATCTAAAGACTTTGTCTACTATAAAAAACTTTTTATAAAAAAAAATATAACCGACTTCACTAAAAAAACACTAAAACGATCAAAATAATTTTAATTTCGGAAGTCGGTGTTTTCCGTTATTGTTTGTTCCTTATTTAACACCGACTTCCGAAATTAAAATTATTTTGATCGTTTTAGTGTTTTTTTAGTGAAGTCGGTTATATTTTTTTTTATAAAAAGTTTTTTATTTCATACTTTTTAGTTGCAATACACTTACAACCAGAGTACTTTTTTCTCATGTCAATTCCAATTAACTCAAACCCTGCTAGAATACATCATTTTCATATGAAGTTCCCGTGTCTACCTTCCACCTTCCGGCTCCATCATCAGATCACTTCGATAGTACCTTATAGCCTAAGTGCATCTCATGACATTTCTTATAAGCCCAAACACGGGTATGATACATTGATTAATTACGGAGTTCCGGTGCCTATCTTCCAGCTCCATCACTATCATCAGGTTACTTCGATGATACCATTTTCAACATAACTATTCAGAACTATTCATTTATTTGTATTGTCATAGTCGCTTAACTATGTTCATTGTGATATTTGTTTGAGTATGAAGTTCCGTTGGCAATTTCTGGTCTTCTTATCCAGTTCCACCTCATCAAATGTCACTTTTTGACTGTAAATGCTTAATTCCTTGATGAAAATATCAAAATGACTATATAGTTGCCTATAATATTTGAGGAATTCCCTCGATTTAGCCAAGATTCCATCATCAGATCCCGACTTGGTGACTATGGGACCATTTGGGAAGTATACCCTTTCCAACAAAAAAAGAATTTTTCAAATCGGTTGGCAAGCGACGAAGTTATGCCCGAACAAACATAAAAAAAAAAAATAAAAAAAATACAAACATCCGAATTGAGAACCTCCTCCTTTTTTAGAAGTCGGTTAAAAATGTAAGAAGTTGTGTGTTGTGCGACAACCTGAGATTTGTAGAAGGTGGAAGGATATTTGATGTTTAAGTGTCAACCCACAGGTTTGACACTTGAGCGTCAGGACTTTCCTATAAATAAGATTGGTTTCTATTAAAGTCCTCTTACTTGCTGTTCAGCTCTAGACCTTTACGGACTGCCTAAGTTCACGTAAGTTATTTAATATAATAGCTTAATATTATTGCTAATGTTGTTTTGATTCTGTGTATTTGTTATACTGTGACTTATGTTTCTAATTATGTTATTGTGATGATAAAATGCTTCCGAGGTGTTTCTTGGCCGTTCTTCACCTCGAAGACCTAGATTCCGAACGAGCCAGTAGTTTATTCGATTAACTGACAAGCCAATTGAAATAAATACTTAGTCTTGTCTTTCTGTGCTTTTCTTCATAAAACCCTTTCCTTACACACCATTCATAGGAACTTTGATACACAGTAAATAACCGTTATCCATCTTGACATTTTGTTATGATATATAGGTAGTTAAATATATATATATAGTTCATTCCTAACACGCTCGTGCCAGGCGACGCCATGCATGCGTCGCATGGATTACTGTAGGTGGCTGTTGAGCCAGGGCCAAGACTTTATCCCAAAAATTATTTTCACCGACGAGAGCACTTTCACAAATAATGGAATGTGGAACCGCCGAAATACCCATTATTGGTGCTCCGTCAATCTGAATCAAACCATGGAAACGGGCTTCCAGACACGGTGGAAACTATAGTTGCAAAACTTCTGAAAAATTCGGAATAATTCCGGAATACTTCTGGGAAAGTTTCTTTAAATCGGAATTATTCAAAATGAATTTACTTAAGATTTTTTTTTTTTGCTGATAAATTGTATTTTGCATCGATCGTCGATCGCCGCCGCCGCTGCTGCAGCGCTGGCCACAGAGTACTTTGTACGCTGGCGCCGCGACGCGCGCGCGGGCCCGACTGCCACGAGTCGTGCGTGCAGGCGATGGCGGTGCGGGGTGCGGTAAGAGGGGATATGCTCCCCGGAGAAGTTTTGCCCCCCGCGAGAAAGATTCGTACCCCGCAATCGAATGTTTCCGAATATTTCGCCCGAATATTTCGCCGGATTGCCGGAATAATTCAATCGGAATAAACGTGTTTGTAAGTTAATAATTGTTCAGTGGCACATACGTAAGTAAAATATAAATGTTTATTTTAATATAAATGGGATTGATTAATGTTAGCCTGCGATTAACAGGATTTTTATTCTATTGTTTTTAGTAGGTACCTACTTATTTCGAAATCAAATGCTATTTTTATAAATGTCAGTTGTGAATTAAAAAACCAGGTCTGGCATTATTTGATTTGTTTTTGAAAAAGGGTTAGAGTCTGTCTAATAAGTTAAACGACTTGGGTAATTAGTAGGATATAGTGAAATCTGATGTAGTCAACACGGATTCAATAATCAAGGTTGATTAAGAGATAGAGAACATTGTTTAATAACAGAAGAACCTTATAAAAAGTACTGAATGTTTGTATTTTTTAAATGATTTAATATTATACAAAATTCCCAAGTCGGTTAAGAGAGATCTCTGATTCGCGAGTCACATAGCCCACCAAGTCAATAAAAACATTACGCGTAAATAGCCCAGTCAATAAATACATTGAATTTGTTGTTTGTGTTTGTTGTTGTTTATTCTATGTTTGTTTTGTTTGTGTGTTTGAACGAAAAATATTAATATAATATTGTAAAAAAGGGTGGGGCGCTTTGTGCCATATGTTGCGTAAGAGTCGAATCGAGCACCCCACGCTTTTCCTAAAGTCAATGACCATGACCCCTAAGAGTTTGACCTAAAACGTTATCGAAAAATAATTGATCTGTGTTATTCAGAGAAGTAGCGCTCGCCGGCGGTCAAAGCAGCCCTTTGGTGTCCCGGGCGTTTCCCAACATTTTTGCATTTGACCTTGAGTTCAGGGTGATTGACTTTGGTGTCAAGGTCATGCCCTATGGTGTTCCAGGTGTTTTCCAACTTTTTATACATTTGACCTTGGGGTCAAAGTCATTGACCTTTTTTTTTTTTTATGGTGGGAAAAAATCATGCATTGACATCCCCCGCTCTTGGGCGGAGCGGGAGATAGTGTCAGACTCTTACTGACTAAAAGACCCACCCCGTTTCTTCTAGCCTTCATACCGGGGCTCGAGCGCCCTTTCGGATAACCCTGGCCCCAGTAGGCTTCGACCCGGCTGGGTCCCTGCTGTTGTTGACAACTCCTTGAGGTCATGCCCTATGGTGTCCCAGGTGTTTTCCAACTTTTTATACATTTGACCTTGGGGTCAAAGTCATTGACCTTGAGGTCAAGGTCTGACCCTTGGGGTCAAAGTCATTGCCTTTGGGTGTCACAGGCGATTCCCAACATTTTAATGAAGTAAAGGTTTACGTAAAGGTCATTGCCCTTGAGATCAAGGTCATAGAATAAAGGATCATTGTGTTGTCATCAGTCTTTGATGGGTGTGCAAAGTTTTAAAAAAATCTGATCGCCCTAAGCTGGTCAAAATCGAGCTCAAAGGCGTTGATTACAAACAAATATATAGGTGAAGCTAATAAAAGCGTGTTAAAAAAGGAGGTTATGAGTTTGAACCGTATGTATGTATGTTTGTCCGCGATCATCTCGCGTTTGGCTGAACCGAATTTGATGCAGTTTTCAGAGCAGTATTATTAGTCACTATATGTACCTATACGTGACATAAAAAATGTTGAAACAAAAATGTTTAATATATTCCTACCGCTCACAATACAACTAAAGATAATATTTTACAACTTCCAAGCGCGAAATAGGTAGTAAGGTCGATTTTCCTGGTTTTTTTTTTGACAGTTGAAATATTCCGAAAGTTTCGGAATATTTCGGAATACTTCCGAAGTATTCGACGGGAATGATTCGGAATTTTTCCCGCCAGCATCTATAGTGGAAACACAATGTGTGGGCTGGCATTGAGGGAAACCAGATCCTAGGCCCAGTTTTCTTGCCACTGAGAATGGACGGGCCTGCCTACGTCGATTTTATTACTGGGTACCTAACCGATACTTTGGAAGAGATGCCACTAGCTCAGAGGCTTGGGTTGTGGTACCAACACGACGGTGCGCCGCCTCATGTCGTGAGACCAATTCGTGAGCAACTAACGACGCTGTTCGGAGACAACTGGATCGGACGGTTTGGGCCTCATGCATGGCCAGCTCGCTCGCCTGATTTAACCCCTCTGGATTTCTTTTTGTGGGGTTACGTCAAAGATAGGGTGTTTGACCGTCCATGAGAAAATTATTGATGTGTTCGACGAACTTAAGCAGCGGTCAGCGCAAGAAGGAATCCTGGAGCGGGTTCACGAAAACACGCGGGCTAGGGCATGCATCTGTCATCGCGTAGGAGGTCGGCAGTTTCTTGTGGACAGTGAGCAATGGGTAGCTCACTGTCCGGCCGTCCGGTAACTGTCCGGACCAAGCCCAAGTCGTCGACGGCGCGCACTGTTCCCGCGCGCCTCAAGGAGTTGTCAGCAACAGTAGGGACCCAGCCGGGTCGAAGCCTACTGGGGCCAGGGTTATCCGAAAGGGCGCTCGAGCCCCGGTATGAAGGCTAGAAGGAACGGGGTGGGTCTTTTAGTCAGTAAGAGTCTGACACTATCTCCCGCTCCGCCCAAGGGCGGGGGATGTCAATGCATGATTTTTTCCCACCATAAAAAAAAAAAAAAAAAAAAAAAAAAAAAAAAAAAAAAAAAAAAGGAGGTCGGCAGTTTAAACCGGAGCTCGTCAGTGTCGAGAGGCCACCTGTGCTGGATGATAGCTAAAGCGACGGACAGTGTAGGTAAGTACTCAAGCTATTTTAAAACTGTACTTATTTCGTGTAATTGAGCAATTGTACGAACACAACACAGAATTTTTTAATTACCAAGAGCCTATTAAATTGCCACATGGTTGTAATCCCACGTCCCAACCAAGGTGACCTTGCTAGTTGCAATCCGTGTAGACAGCAGTTGTAATTCTTGACCTGCAACGTCCTTGGTTGGGAGGCGCGTTTTCCCAACGACCGAACGTGTTGGCGCGTGGTTTACATCCATGTAGCCGCAGCATAAACCAAGGCCACCTTGGTTGGAACGCTAGTTTGCAACCATGTAGCCAATCTTTAACGTATGTAATACCTACACAATGCGAAGCGCGCGCGACGCCCGAGCGCCGCGCCTCGCCTCGCCAGTCGACGTATCTACACACACACCGGCACAATCAGTTGGGCGCTTTACATTGCGCGCAAAGAAAAGCGTCATTTTTTTAAAGGTTGAAAAAAAAGTTTGTTTCCCAGCAATATTTTTTGGCCAAAATGACTTAGTTATATGTACAGAATGAGTAGTCAACGGGTATGTGATCGGTCTTTTTACACCCTGTATTAACTATTAAATTAATAAAAACAACAACAGTTAATTAATATTATATTGCATGTTTATACAATATAACATTAATCAACTCAAAACGTTTATATTTTCTATGCACTTTAGTGCTGCTTCAGTGAACCTCGGCAGGCTGCAGTGAAATAGATCCACGTCAGTAGCAATAATGTTCAGCATCCTTATGGCTCGCGAAAGTGGGGCAAACTTGTTCAGGTTAGTTCTAGAAAAAGGCTCCAGCAGCGTGGGCGTGGGGCGGCGCGCACCCCCGCAGCCGGGAGGCGCGCGCAGCCCCAGCTTCGCCAGCAGCCCGGGGAGGTGCAGCCAGCCGCGCAGCACCCGGAACACGAAACTACACAAAGCGACGTCCCTACGCACCGCCAGTCTACTATAACCTACCATCCCTATCACAAAAAGACTTGGGTACATGAGCGGGAAAAAGGGATAGACGCCATACTGCCGCCAATACAAAAACCTAGTAAATTTATTTTGTATTCTTTCCACCATGAGACTATGTTTAGCCTCATGGGGGTTCCAAATGGCAGCATTCGTTTCTAGAAGGCTCCGGACTAGCGCATTATAAATGAGTTTAACTACGGCTGTATTTTTGAAGTCCTTGCACTGCCTTAGGATAAACCCAAGATTTCGGAAGGACTTGCCGCATATTTCTACAATGTGCTTACGAAACGTCAATTCCGGAACCATCTCCACCCCCAGGTCCCGCAGATGCATGACGCGTGGCATGACCGCGGCTTCCATCTCATACTGATACTCCAGAGGTTCCCGCGCGCGAGTGTTGCTCATTATACAGCATTTGGAAACATTGAAACCTAACTTATTATCTACACTCCATTGCGCAACCCTATCGATATCTCGCTGAAGTCGCTCACAATCCGAAGCATCTGCCACCGCCAAATACAACTTGAGGTCGTCCGCGAATAACAAACACCTCGCATCCTGCACGACTTCAGGGAGATCATTGACCATCAGTATGAATTCCAAGGGTCCGAGATTCGTACCCTGACTCACACCTGAAAACGTGAAATAAGGCTGGGAAACGTATTCACCATATTCAACGTAATGCCGGCGGTCGCTAAGGTAGTTCGCAAAGAATTTCAAAAGATGTGGCGTGAATCCTAATACTGCAAACTTAGCCAATAGCACATCATTGTCTACAGTGTCGAACGCCTTCCGGAAGTCAAAGTACGCAGCGTCCACTTGCCCACCCGCGTCCACAACTGGTGCCAGGTACGTCATAAAAGACAACAAGTTACTCCCCGTACTTCGACCAGTCCGGAAACCGTGTTGAGCATCGGTCAGGCTAGAAGCAACTTGACTTGAAATACAATTGTGCAACACCGATTCAAATACCTTAGCAAACGCCGACAGCACCGCCACCGGTCGGTATCCGCTAACATCAGATCCCGAACCTCCCTTTGGGACCGGAACCACTCTAGTAACTTTCCACTGGTTGGGGTACTGACCTATCCTTAAATACAAATTTAAAATATGCAGTAAAGGATCTTCAAACACCGCGCTACAATCCTTTACAATATAAGGGGGTATCCCGTCTGTAATGGACTAATATACATCCTGGCAACATCCAGAATCATAATTTGCATGCATTTCCAAGTCCAAAACTATTCACAGGAGGCGGTCCCCATATTTTGCACACTCAACTCCCTTTGGCGCCTACTCTATTGCTACAATTTCAAATTAAGAAAATTGCTCGACTGTCTTTTTTCGAGTGAAGTTCAGTGGCTATTCAAATTGATTCGTGGATATTGTGATTTGAAAGTGTTGTAGTTTTGTAATCAGGGAAACAGGCGCTATCTCCGTAAAACGGAGCTGATATTTTTATTGTAGTGTTGGCTACTGCTACCTCAGTGCAATGCTTTCCAAGAACGCTGACTCGATACATTTGATGCCAAATACCTACTGCAAAAATATTAGAAAGTGTTACATCCGCTCTTTAATTAAAACAAAGTGCCTGCATTATCAAAAACGAATTACGTTCAAAAACTGATACTGGCTGAATACACAAAACAGGCAAAGCCAAAAGAAAAAAAAAATTGACCACAGACAAAGCCAAAATCATGTTTTTTTTTCGCTTCTATTTGGGCAGGTTTTAAGTCATACTGCCTCGTTATCAGTAAGGGTGAGTTGCACCATTTAACTATAACGATAACCAAACCATAACCAGCCGTGAAACGGCCGCCTATTGGTCAATTCGACGATTTGACAACTGTTAACGGCTTTGTTATCGTTATAGTTAAATGGTGCAACCCACCCTTAGACAGTAATATTTATCTTTTTTGAGTTATTATTAAAATTAGAATACGGGTGCAACACATTCTAATGTTTTTGCGGTATTTGACAAGAAATGTATCAAATCGGTCTTCTCGGCAAGCTTCGCTGTGGTAGTCAAAACATAAAATTTTCAGCTCCATGTCGCCAAGATCGCGTCCGTTTTAATGATTCCACATGTTGTCCAGTTACGCAGACACTTGAGTACCTACCAATTTTAATGTCAGACCGAAACTGGTTTTTCAACCGAAACCGAATTTTGGCAACAGTTTTAGTTTCGGCTGAAACTGAAACCGAAACATCCCTACAAGTATCATGTTTTGTGATAAAAATAAAGAAAACGTATAATCAGTCAGCTCTTATTTTTATTTTTTAATGCATTTTAAGTTTAGGTATTTGTGCATGACTATCATGAATTTTACTGCACACGATTTTAGTTTGGGAGTAGGTAAAACGAACTATAAACACAAGCCAGTCACGACATGATTAGGCACGTGGATACTGCAAAATTTTTTCGCTGCTTACTCGCTTGGAAGGAATTTAACGGTCTGAACATGACCAATTACAGCGCGAGAACTCCGAGTGCAGTTTCGATTTCGGTCGTAGTTTCGGCAAATTTGCCACTGAAACCGAAACTCGTTTTTTTGCCGAAACTTGGCCAAAACCGAACATTCGGTCGGACACTAAAATAATTTACATCACAATATCTATTAAAACAGTATCAACTTCACTCGAAGAATTCCCGCCAAAAATTCAAAGCCAAAATACATTTTATCCTATTTGACAAGATAGTAGTCGTTTCCAAGATGTCAGAGTATGAAGCTATCTCCGGTTTCATTGTCATTTCTACGGAGAGAAGCCGACAAGAAGTTGGATTGATTCCGATCTAATGTAATTGGATTAATGAACGTGACTTTAGATGCTGGCGGGAAAAATTCCGAATCATTCCCGTCGAATACTTCGGAAGTATTCCGAAATATTCCGAAACTTTCGGAATATTTCAACTGTCAAAAAAAACCCAGGAAAATCGACCTTACTACCTATTTCGCGCTTGGAAGTTGTAAAATATTATCTTTAGTTGTATTGTGAGCGGTAGGAATATATTAAGTTTATAGTTGTGAGTGCACGTCGCATCAAGGACAATAGAACCGACTTCAATAAAGTTCCGACTTTATTGAAGTCCGGCCGGCACCTCTTCAATAAAGTCTTCGCTTGGTGGTGGTTTGAAGTGCTCCGGCTTCATTGAAGTCAGTTCTATCTTTTTACTTAAACATTTTTGTTTCAACATTTTTTTATGTCACGTATAGGTACTATCACTTGCAAAAGTCCATAAGAATTCTTAAAACTTATTCGTTTGACGTTTAGTTTGACTTACGACCTTTTATTTTCAAGTTTCGCCAACAAATGATTGAAATTCACAATTTCATCAACTTATCATAAGTCAAGATGGCCCAGTGGTATAGGCACACAGTTTGAAGCGCAAATCAGTGTGCCGCAAGTTCAAATCCCACGCAATTATTGACTTTTTGTAAGTTCTTACCCGATTGGAAGTTATGAATTTGCATTACATATATTAAATTATTCTTTAACTTGTTCACACATTTCTTAGAGTTAGAAAGGTAGATCACAAAAAAACTAAATAAAGAATTAGATTTCTGCGAGGTAGACATGAGTTTTAACTTAACCGAAATGAACTGTCGTTTGGTTGTAGTTGTTGGTTAGTGACGTGAGGTTGACAGTATTGTAATATTCGCAAAATGCAGGCTAATATTAGTATTGAAGTGAGGGCGACTATCATTGGGCTGCATAAAAGTGGTCTTAATAAAACACAAATATCTGAAGAAACCGGACTGAATGTGAGTATAATAGCTATTAATGAATTGTAACTTTATTACAAATTAATCTTCTAATTAAAACGTATGCCATTTATGAATCCATTCATCGTATCTTTATGAGGTTTAAAAGAGAAATACGTAAATCGTTGGGTTTATTGGATTGGTTATTGGATTAATAAATGCAGTTTTATTTTAAAATTATATTAAATAATTATGATTATTAACATTTTATATAATGAAAATGAAGTAAAGTAGGTATAGCTGCCTAATATATATTTTTTTTTATTTTAGAAAAATACTGTAAATCTTTGGCTAAAAAGATATGAGGAAGAAGGTAGCCTTGCTAGTCGAAAGAGAAGTGGGAGACCGAAGCTTATTAGCGAGGCGCAGCGGCGACATATGGTGGACGTATACGAAACGAATGGTTTCGCACCAACGAGACATTTTGCGGAATTATATGACACCTCGATGGATACTGTTCGCCGTGCACTTCACGCTGAAGGCGTGCATCACAGAAAACCTGCTAAAAAGCCGTACTTGACAGAGAGGCACAAACAAGAACGATTACGTTTCGCACTAAATATTTAATGTTAACTAAACTAAATGGCCTACCATTTTATTTTAACATATCTGTGATTATTCGTTAACAAACACTGTATTATATTGTGTTTACTTTCGTTTAAAACAGCTATATCTTTTAACTTGTGCCATCGCCTCATCTTAAGAATGCAGTGAACTCGCTATCAATTTTGTTGACAATAATCATGAGTCTATTTCGTTTTTTATTCTTCTACCCGCACTGTTTTAACATAATACTATAGTTCAATTTATTCTTCTCATCTAATTGACGATTATCTTGTGAGAACTAAAGTTCTTTTAACAGAAATTGAGGTTTGGTTTCAATCTTCTTTTCGTCAAGAAAATGAACAATTAAGCTATGACCTCAATACATTCATTGTGACGTTACACAAAAATAAAATATTTACAAAGTCCAAATCATATATCACTTTTCAATAAATAACTGGATATAAACAATTACCTATATTTTATTTTATTAAAATTTGAATATCCGTTCATTGTTACGTTATTCATATTATGAATGGTCTAAGTGGGTATACTTCCAACAAACAATCTTAGGCGTAACATAGATAACGGTTACAAGATAACTTTTTGTCTAGGTAACAATTCGACGTCACAATTCTCATAAATGTTTAATTTGTAAATATAAAGAATAAACATTTTTATTAAACACGTCTTTTTATTTCCACCTTATAACATCGAAAAGATGTAACAACTAAATAATTGCAAATTACGAATGTGATTCTTCTTGTGGTTAATAGATCACATTCGTAATTTGCAACTATTTAGTGCAAAAAATGCAATAGTATTTTTCATAGAAATATAAAAAAACAACTATATCAATATAGATTGGGAATTTTCAAAGTAAGAAATAACTGCAACGGACCGACCATGATTTGAACTCGGGTTACGTGATTTGCGAATCCAACACTTAGTTCACACGGCTACCAGCACATGACGTATTTGGGCGAATTTTATTAATGCTATGGTAAGAACAGAAAAATAATAAATGTTTTGCTCAGTGCGACGACAGTTCTTTAGTGTGTGTTATCTGTGGAATGTGGATACTCATACATGCGCACACATACGCACGGAAGGATCGCGCTCGCTCGGTTCGTAGCAATGTAATCTTTAGCGTTCCTATGGACTTTTGCGGCCTTACTGTACATATAGTGACTAATAATACTGTTCTGAAAACTGCATCAAATTCGGTTCAGCCAAACGCGAGATGACCGCGGACAAACATACATACATACATACGGTTCAAACTCATAACCTCCTTTTTTAACACGCTTTTATTACCTTCACCTATACATTTGTTTGTAATCAACGCCTTTGAGCTCGATTTTGACCAGCTTAGGGCGATCAGATTTTTTTAAAACTTTGCACACCCATCAAAGACTGATGACAACACAATGATCCTTTATTCTATGACCTTGATCTCAAGGGCAATGACCTTTACTTAAACCTTTACTTCATTAAAATGTTGGGAATCGCCTGTGACACCCAAAGGCAATGACTATGACCCCAAGGGCAAGACCTTGACCTCAAGATCAATGACTTTCCCTCTTTGAGGCGTGGCTGGAAAGACCTCACGGCGTCCTTACCTTCCGCATGACGCAGGTCCTCACCGGACATGGTTCGTTCGGGAGTTTCCTGCACCGGATTCGTGCGGAAGTGACGCCCGGGTGTCGCCACTGTGCGGAATCCCCGGAGGACACGGTGGAGCACACAGTCGAGGTGTGCCCTGCTTGGACGGAGCATCGCCGTGCCCTCGTGGGGGCGATCGGCGGCGGAGACCTCTCGCGCCGGGCCTTGGTTGAGGCCATGGTCCGGAGCGAGGAGGAGTGGCAGGCGGTCGCCGACTTCTGCGAAGCAGTAATGCTCGCAAAGGAGGAGGCCGAACGCATCAGGCAACGGCGTTATCGCCACCGTCGCCGCCGCCGGGATTCTGATCCCGATTTCCGGCCAACGTAGGCGCGGGCTTGCGGACGGTGAGCAATGGGTAGCTCACTGTCCAGCCGTCCGGTAACTGTCCGGACCAAGCCCAAGTCGTCGACGGCGCGCACTGTTCCCGCGCGCCTCAAGGAGTTGTCAACAACAGCAGGGACCCAGCCGGGTCGAAGCCTACTGGGGCCAGGGTTATCCGAAAGGGCGCTCGAGCCCCGGTATGAAGGCTAGAAGGAACGGGGTGGGTCTTTTAGTCAGTAAGAGTCTGACACTATCTCCCGCTCCGCCCAAGAGCGGGGGATGTCAATGCATGATTTTTTCCCACCATAAAAAAAAAAAAAAGGTCAATGACTTTGACCCCAAGGTCAAATGTATAAAAAGTTGGAAAACACCTGGAACACCATAGGGCATGACCTTGACACCAAAGTCAATCACCTTGAACTCAAGGTCAAATGCAAAAATGTTGGGAAACGCCCGGGACACCAAAGGGCTGCTTTGACCGCCGGCGAACGCTACTTTAAATAACACAGATCAATTTTTTTTCGATAACATTTTAGGTCAAACTCTTAGGGGTCATGGTCATTGACTTTAGGAAAAGCGTGGGGTGCTCGATTCGACTCTTACGAAACATATGGCACAAAGCGCCCCACCCTTTTTTACAATATAATATTAAGGAATATTTTTCGTTCAAACACACAAACAAAACAAACATAGAACAAACAACAACAAACACAAACAACAAATTCAATGTATTTATTGACTGGGCTATTTACGCGTAATGTTTTTATTGACTTGGTGGGCTATGCGACTCGCGAATCAGAGATCTCTCTCAACCGACTTGGGAATTTTGTATAATATTTAATCATTTAAAAAATACAAACATTCAGTACTTTTTATAAGGTTCTTCTGTTATTAAACAATGATCTCTATCTCTTAATCAACCTTGATTATTGAATCCGTATTGACTACATCAGATTTCACTATATCCTACTAATTACCCAAGTCGTTTAACTTATTAGACAGACTCTAACCCTTTTTCAAAAAACAAATCAAATAATGCTAGACCTGGTTTTTTAATTCACAACTGACATTTATAAAAATAGCATTCGATTTCGAAATAAGTAGGTACCTACCTAAAAACAAAAGAATAAAAATCCTGTTAATCGCAGGCTAACATTAATCAATCCCATTTATATTCAAATAAACATTTATATTTTACTTACGTATGTGCCACTGAACAATTATTAACTTACAAACACGTTTATTCCGATTGAATTATTCCGGCAATCCGGCGAAATATTCGGAAACATTCGGAAACATTCGATTGCGGGGTACGAATCTTTCTCGCGGGGGGGAAAACTTCTCCGGGGAGCATATCCCCTCTTACCGCACCCCGCACCGCCATCGCCTGCACGCACGATCGTGGCAGTCGGGCCCGCGCGCGCGTCGCGGCGCCAGCGTACAAAGTACTCTGTGGCCAGCGCTGCAGCAGCGGCGGCGGCGATCGACGATCGATGCAAAATACAATTTTTCAGCAAAAAAAAATCTTAATTAAATTCATTTTGAATAATTCCGATTTAAAGAAACTTTCCCAGAAGTATTCCGGAATTATTCCGAATTTTTCAGAAGTTTTGCAACTATAAACGTGACATTGTTCCCAAGATCAGAATCTGTGTCGAGTGTCGGTAAATTCTTGAATGGGTTATTATAGAATAGACAATAAAAAGTTATGACTAGTTTTTACTTTAACGGTGAATTTTATTATTAATTGAACATTTTCATATTCGCTTTAAGATTAAACATTTAAAGAAACCTTTTCGACACACTTGCTCAGAAAGTGACTATAATTGCACTACACTTAGGTATATAATGTAGCTTGTAACCAAACTGTGACTTTTTGATTACCATTATGCACAAGTGTGATAATGTAGTGATAACCTTTTTTGTTAAACCTCTGTTCTCAAATCAAACATTGAATTCGAAAAAAAAATACATTAGATATTGCGTTCAATAGTACAAACTAGTGTCTTGCTTGCTTATTTTATGCTAATTTGTGTTTAAATAAACTATTTTAACTTTAAACATGCTTAAGTTATGTTTATAAATAAAACCTTTCATAAAATAAAAATATTTTTTTTGTTTATAAACCTCATTCTTATTTTTATTCAAACAGCCCAGCTAGAGTAGCTAGTCTATGGCCGCCATTTTAATAAGAAATTTTCGTCTCAAGTGTGTCAAAAAACGTCGTATGATACACGTGAATATTGACGATTACCGTCCTCGGCTCTCTTAAGATCCTCGCCTTCGACCCGGATCTAAATACCGCCTCAGCGGTAATCACCAACATATACCCTTGTAGGTACTTGTACCCTATCATAATGTATTATTTTTCCTGTCTGTTCAACCGATTTTAACTTCTATTTCATAAGCAGACCACTTTTTTAATGCCACCCGGGATTAAAAGTAAAAAAGTGGTTACATACAATACCAATTATACCAACTATTTACTGCAGCCGCCATTTGTCATGCCACCAACGTAATAAAAATCAAAATCGGTTGAACGAACAGTAATAAAAGGTTTTCATAAATGTCTAATGTTATTGTGAACAGAGTATAGGCAGGTACGAACCTACAGTCTGTCAAGAAAGTCATGAAAAGAAGGGAGGGCGCCACCATCATTAACATGGTATCCCAATAAACTTCGAATAAAAGATATTGATACTTTTATTTATAAAATAATAATTACCGATTTACGGTTCCTTTACTGCCGTGTAGGTACATTATTTTACCGATCTATCTGACACTCGTCTATCTATTTAATACATGCTTGGAAACGAGTTTTGACTTTCATTGGTAGTGGCTCCCTATAAATAAAAGTACTTACTCTGTCGTAGTGGCGAACAACATTTTTATTAGAACTAATTTTCATTCAAGTGACGTTTAATTTTACCTGATACATAACAGTTATAGTAGTTCTCATTTATTTATTAAAACTTTATCCAACACAAAAGTACAAAGGCGGAGTTAATGCCTTAGGCATTCTCTACCAGTCTGAATTTTGTTTTATAAACATTGCGACGAAACCAGACTTCTCTATTTGCTTATTAGGTTAATTATATGTTTATCCTACGTACCTACACGCAAAAGTTTATCAAAACAGACATTGTTCTGGATATCTGGTTTTATATTCATAAGAATGTCTGGTTTGATCAACCCTTGTTTTCGTCCTTTCAGCTACTAGCATTTATGTACTTACTACAAAGTGCAAATCACGAATCAGAGTCGAGGTATTCGACTCCAGAAATGTTGCCTGAAACTTCTTCAAAATGAAACCGGCCAACATCTGACTCGTAGTTTGTTTCGTAGGTCGGCCTTTCCTGTGTTTTCCAAGCGTTGAAAATTTACCTCCATTCTTCATGCCTTAGTCCACAATGCGCCGAACTGTACTTTCGGTAACACCTGAAGTCAATAAAGATATGTTAAATATACAAATACATTTATCATACCTAAATAAAAAACACCAAAATATCAAAACCGTAAAGTGGTAGTATAATAAATCGTAGGTAAATTTCATAACCTTAAGCAAGACATAAACAATGTTAAAGATAGATAAATTGTAGGTACTTAAAAACAGAAGATTGTCAAAACATTATATTTCCGTTAGTGTGTTAAACTTTAGAATATATTTACGTACCGGTTAACTTTGCTGTTCGACCATAAACATCGTCTTTGTTCGTCCCAGCACTCCCACCTTGAATTTCGGCCATACACCCTTGAAAAACTTTAAATATAATTTGTCTCGCACCGCTCTTATAAACATTTCGATTCACGATTTAAAAAACTCGAAATAGCACCGAAATATTGTAAAAAATCAACCACACAGATACGACGTGACAGTTCAGGTACTCAGCTTAACAATTATTCAGTGTTGCCAGTATTAGCAAAAACAGTAGTTCCCAAAACATTCTTTTCATGACTTTCTTGACAGACTGTAGGTACATATATATGGAGAAATTTAAACAGTAGGTATATAATGATTTTTCACTACGATATCACCAGTAAAACTTTCGACAGGCACAGTTTTTGATGTCACTGCCGAGACCGCTAATAGGTATTGTTTTATTTTTTTATTGTTGATAGGTTCGCGCTTGACCGCTATCTAACCTGATGGAAAGCGACGATGCGGTTGACGATGGAGCGCCCTTACCCAGAAGAAACCTATTCACTCTTGACTTAAAGATTCCCGGGTTGTAGCTATCAGGAAACACAGACTCCGGCAAGGAATTCCACTCCATAGCTGTAGATACGCACAACGAAAGTGTTTCCAAAACGTTTTGTGCGTGTAGGTGGGATGTCCACCACCAGTTATATATGTATTAAATATTAATATTAACTACTTATTAATATTTAAATCATATTTAGGTATAGATTTGTTTGATATTTTAGTATAAGACTTCACATACTCTTATTTTCCTGTTTTACACACTATTATCTACGTTTTTTTTATTTTTTTCCTTTCACAGGTATGCTGGAGTGAATTTATATACAATTTTCCTTTGTTAGTAATAATGTATCAGCTTTTGTCCGCGACTTCGTTATTGCGAATGTCGGTTATTGCATAAGTACACGAAATCGAATTCGTCGAAGTCGAAGCCAGATAAACAGTAGCTTATGTCCTTTGGGCTTCAAGCTTACTCCGTACACAAATTGATAAAAATCGGTTCATAAGTTTAATCTTTTTTTTTAATGTGGGAAGTCATCCAATGATCAAACTATAGCTACTTAACAAATTTTATTTTATATCATAAATGTGTGATAGGTATGGAATATCCATTGGCTACTATTTCACTATACGAAAATAATAAAATAATGGCAAAAGTCTATATATAATTTGCAACCAAATGAAGTCGGGGAGGATCAATAGTTATTTAATGATGTTTGTAAAAGGAAAGACTTCCAGAGATTAATCTGAAAGTACTGAAATAAGTAAATGTTGCAAAAATGTTGAGTGTCATAATTTTAATCCAGAGGAAATGCACGGATTTTGTGGTGGTTCACGAGACCATACTCCACTACTTACACTACACGAGCCTAAGCTTAATCAGGCTTATAACGTTCCCAATGCTGGGACTCAGGTATTTTCTCTATGAGAGGGAATGGACCGTAATGCAGCACGCGGGTCCAGTGCGCGTTAGTGAATGTGACGATTGTCTTCGATTTTTTATTTATTTTAGGACATCCCATTTATTTTAGTCTTCCTTTATGATTTTCTTTCACTGTATTGAGAGCAGCAATAATGACATAATTATTACAATTACCGGAAAGGATCTTGAGCGCTCGGCGTCAGAGTGGGGATCACTTTGCGCATTCCATACATTGGCAAGCCAATAGTCGTCGTTGTTAGATACATGCAGCAACGCAGGGAACGAATCACGAGTGACGTCTATGACACGATGGCGCGGCGAGCCAATCACTGACACTCCCCGCCCCCACGTCTCACTTCGCACCATTAAAGAGACTGAATATTTGACTTCTGCGCAACTTGAAGCCAGCGCTCAAGATCCGTGCCGGTAATTGTACACAAAGTAAAGTGCCTGCCTGGGTTTAAACTTAAGGCCTACAACTCGTAAATCAGCACCGTTACGACTGATCACCACCGTTCTGAAATATAGAATGTTAATTAAGGACTTTTAAGACTGCGAGTTTGTTCGCAAGGATAACTGAAGGAACACAGGTGGATTTTAGTCAGTAAAAATCTAACACCCAGCAAGTTTTCACCCAGAGCGGAAAAAGTTGTTTAATAAATTCCCACCTCAAAATAAGATATTACACTCTCACCAAAAAACATGCAAAATATCTTTCAATTTTCAATATCAAATCGAAAATGTTGCAACGTTACTCGAGTAAACCCCATCTCGGGTGGTTTCAATTTAAAATCGATTTCAACCAGAAGTAGCATTAGGCGGCCAGTTGAAAGTCGAGTGACAAGTATAGTTAGCTAGTACAGTAACTGGGTCAGCCGGGCTAGGTAAGATGCATCGATCTTGCATGTACGGAGGATTCTTAAACCGAGTAATGAATTTACAGAGAGTAAAAATTGCTAACGCTTTACTCATATCTAGCAAAGAGTAAAATTTTCTATGATTGATTTCAAAAAGGAGGTTTTATGTTTCGTTGTGTGTGTTTTTTTTACGTATGTACACTGATTTCTCGGTCAATTGTGGACCAATAGAATAGAATAGAATAAACTTTATTTTACACCAAAACAGTAAAAAAAACTTTTTAATTATATTAAATCTATAGGCACAATGGCGGTCTTATCGCTAAGGTAGCGTCAGGTAAACGTGGACGGTCATTGACCCTCCTCCAAAGGAAACAAAGACATAAAGCTGTCTTGAATCGACATATTATTATAAATCGCGATCATTCACGTGATCTAGTAATGAAAAGCAGTTCATTGTTTGTTTTTCGGGTACCTACGCAGAGATATTAGGAAAAGGTCAATGTACTTTATTCCCCGGTTATCTGGCGCCTTGTATAGTCAACCTTAGGATGAACTGTAAAAACTTAAAATAAAAAGGGTCTGCGGTGTACTGCAAATTCATTAAGTATTAAATTTAAAAAAACATGTACTACTTACTTACACCGTACATAGATATATAAAATTATGTATATTATATACCACCCATTGATAATTTTTATGTATACCTACAATCAATCAATCTGTGTTTCCTGATAGCTACAACTTAGGAGTCTTTAAGTCGAGAGTGAATAGGTTTCTTCTAGGCAAGCGTGCTTCATCGTCGACCACATCATCGCTTACCATCAGGTGAGATAGTGGTCAAACGCAAGCCTATCATTAATAAAAAAAAAAAAAAAAAATACCACCGATCGATGTACCGATTTTGAAAATATTTTTTTTTTTGCGACCTCGCTGTCCGATTGAGTTGATGTTGCATACTCTAGAGTAGTTTTATTGTTGATCTATTGTATTGTTGATAGAAAAGGCGGAAGTTTCATGTTTTTTTTTTGTCATTATGTATCGTGTGTGCATTCATACACATGTAAACGCACTTATACAAGACATAAAATAATTATTATGAGCGGGGATCGATACAACACTAGAAGTAAAACAAATTTTAACTAATAACTGCACGCGCACGAACTAATTATGACAAAAAACAATACTGTTTGAGCACGGCAGTTTACCGGAAGAATTAAAGAAGTGTGAAAATATTAATATGTTTAAAAGTAATTAAAAAAAAACATGTATACACCATATTATGACGTCACCAACACACCAAATGCGAATATTACAATATTTATAAGCTACTAGCTTTTTGCCCGCGGCTTCGCCCGCGTACATAAAATTGTGTCATTCAGGAATAAAGCAGCTTTCTATCGGTGAAAAAATTTTAGCAATCGGACCAGTACTTCCAGAGATTACCTCCTACAAACAAAAAAAACAAACTTTACCTCTTTATAATATTAGTGTAGATGAAGATTATTCTCCGATTTTGATTAACCTACATACATATAGCAGCATAATCGTTTTCAGACACACAACATACAAGTAAGTAGGTACATATTATTATCTAGCTGATGTCTATGTTCTGTATATAATGTACATATGTACATACGTGTATGTAATGATGTCGGAAGATGTTACAAAGTGATCTGTGTAATTGGAGGTTGCTACATAGATAGACGTACTACATCTTGTGTCTTTGTCTGTGTGTGAGAATCGAAGGGGGAATATCTTCGATTTGATCTACGGTTTATGTTGGGTATATTCGAGGAAGGAGTAATCTTGGCGACGTTTTTGTATGGGCATGCGTTATTTAGAAAGATATAATTTTTCCAGTTATTATGAAAAATCTACGTGTTATGTGTCTTAAATTTATTAATTCTTTAAATGTTATCTAGTTACTTTACTTACAATTAAAACATCGGTATAGATACTTCACTGGTCACACTAGGATTCCCGGTGTCTCGGAGGCCGGTCACTTTCATCGTGGTTAAAAAAAAATTACAATTTTTAATCAACACATAAATGTAGATACTTCATTGGGGCATAAGTTTTTGTTAGTGTTTGTAGTTTTTTTTTTCACGCTCAAACGCCCGTACTGTTTTGGATGAAACTTGGTAAGTAGGTACACGGGTAGACAGACCATGTACTGAAATAAGACACTTTTTATTCCGGTAGTATGTGTCCTTGGAATTGGACTTTCACGTGGGAAAAGCTGCCGACAGAAGCTAGTTATCACACTCTTATTAAGCTAGTTATTACACTCTTATTATTTGGTAAAAGGCTAATGTATAACTAGAGAAGTGGTGGCCAAAGGGTAACTGCAACGACTTGCAAGTTGTAGCTTAGCTAGCAAAAAGCCACGTGCATTACTTTGTGTAACCTCTGCTCTCAAAACGGTGAAGAAAAATATCGTGAGGAAACCAAAACTTAGAAGACATGTGACATTCATCAATCCATACTGGGCCCACGTGGTGGATTACGGCCCATTCCTTCTCTAAGAGATTAGGCCTGAGTCCCAGCAGTGGGAACATTACAAAGCCGATTATGTTATGTTATTAATGTACAACTTAAGATTTTGCAGCAAGATTTATTATCCTCTCCAAATTTATTACAAAATCTCCTATTATGCAGCGTCCTAGCTTATAGGTACGTCGTCAAAGGACTGGCTTTGACATCCTATCTAGTTGCTAGGTAACTGTAGGTGGAGTGACGTCATGTGAAGAAAGGGGGAAGGTGGGAGGAGGAGGAGGTTCTACCTACGTCCTGCCTTGTGTGCATTATTGCATCGACAGGTTTAAGGACGGGACCAAGAAATACGGTGCATGAAATTGGAAGTTGGAAGGCATATTCTGCGAAAAATGGCGGTTCTAAAAGTGGGTTGTAGGTAAAGAAGTTTATTTTATTCTAAGAATTGAAAGAATGGTTTTCTAATTGCTATTTTACTATTTAAATATTAAAAACCGCTTCACTAATCATAATTATACTAGTTTCTGCCAGTGGCTTCGTCCCCGTAATAGTCGGTTTCTCCATACGTATACACAGACAGGCCTGTTGGTCTAGTGACTAGAGGTTAGTGACCCTGACTGCTATACCGCAGGTCGTGGGTTCGATTCCCACCCAGGACAAATGTTTGTGTGATGAGCACGATCATTTGTTCTGTGTCTGGGTGTAATTTATCTATAATATGTATGTACTTAGAAATATATAAGTATGTTTATCAGTTGTCTAGTACCCATAACACAAGCTCTGCTTAGCTTGGGACTAGACGGCGTTGTGTGATAGTTGTGGAAGATATTATTATATATTATATAAACTTTGGACCCCAGTTTCATCCCCTTAGGGGGTGAATTTTGAAAAATCCTTTCTTAATCTTTGTAAGATACCTATACCTACATCATAAAAGGCACTAATGTCACAAAATAAAAAATAGCACAAGCCTCTATACAAAATTTCAGCGTTTTTGACCCAGAGGTTTGGACTAAAAGTTTTTGGTCCAGGGGTTTGAACTGGACGTTAAAACCCACCTGTGTTCCTTCAGTCGCTCTTTGCGTTCCAGGGCAATGCACGGTAACTCTTTCGAACAACCCAGTAAAAAACTAAAGGCCTGCAAAAGAGTCAAATAAATACGGCGACATATTTCGCGTTATCAATTAACCTAATTTATGAGATATTTTGATTGAAATACTACGAGACTATGTTTGCAGATACCTTAAAACACCATCTCATAACTGTTATTACGTAAAGTAGAGCACTATCTTCGGCTTATCATATCTGAAAAGTAAATTACAACATGTACCTAGTTTAATTACATGACTAACTATAATACATACTAGCTGTGCCCGCGACTTCGTTTGCGTGGACCACAGGATTTTGAATTATTTTTTCTAAAATAAAAGTATGTTACCTATATAACTCTTTATTATATCAGCTACCTGCCAAAAAAAGTCCCGTCAAAATCGGTCCAGCCATTTCAGAGATTAGCTCGGACAAACAGACAGACAGACAGACAAAAATTGTAAAAAATATTATTTGGTGTAACCAAAATATATTCATATGCATGTAGTAAAAAGCAGTTATTTCAATAATACAAACAGACACTCCAAATTTCTTTACATGTATAGATATAGATGTATAGGGTTTACTAATGATTAGCATAAAATATATTGCATAATATACATTGGCATACCAATATTCAGCATAATGATCATTACGCATAAAATTATTAAGCATAAAACTTTTGCCATAATGCTTGTTGCCATAAATACTACTAGCATAATCATAAAGAAGCATAATTTTATAAAGCATAATGTTTTAAATGCATAATGATAAAAACACATAATGTTCTTTGGAATAAAACTAATAAACCCTAATCAATAATTCCAAACGGTAAGTTGTAGACACTGTTTCACCTTATTGATTGAGACTTCAGACTCCTGCAACAAAAAAAAAAATACTAACCTGTTACGTATGTATTTATAAGTAATTGGCGGACGGGCTGCGACTAGTGATGCAAGAGACTCAGTCGTTTAAGTCTTTTAAAACGAGACTAGACTTATTTTTGACGACTTAAACGACTCACGACTAAATTAGTCTTTTAACCCTCAAGTCTTGGAGTCTTAAGGCTTAAACTAAAGACTAATTTGAGTCGCAGTCCTTTAACCTCATAACAAAAAAGCTAAGTCGTAACGTAAAAAGGTTAATACAACTAAAAGCCTTAAAGGACTAAAAGGACTCACGCCTTAAACGACTCGGGAGTCGGGAGTCTTGTAATGAAACTAGAGAAACGTAACTATACAAGGTGTCGTTTTGAAGCTGCAAAATATTTCAGGAGGTAATTATGTTAGTGATTCTCGACCCGAATCAATAATAAAATAAGTAGGTAATTTTTTTTTTTTTTATAACCGCGCTTTTTTTCACACACACAAACACGGAACAATAAAGGTCGTTTTCACACACACTAACTCGCAACGATAGTTTCATAAATAATGTATCATCCAATCATCATCCCGCACGCCACACCCTAGCCACGCCCGCGCGGCCATCGATCAATCGATTTAGTTTAGAGTAATTAAAAAATTAAATAACGAGTATTACTGATTATTGACCAGGTATCGTTTTTTTATATGACTATTTATGAGTTTTACTACAACCTCCTGAAATATTGTGCAGTTTTAAAACTGCACCTTGTATAGGAGCTTCATATTTTCGCGATCTTCAAGAAAATATTTGTGTTTGTCTTTGTAATATAGTGGTTACAGAATACGAATAAATTCTGTGCAAAGTATTATTTATAATGAGTAATTTATGACAAAACGCAAGTTCACTTATTTCACTGTTTTTACTGCTTAGTTTAATATTGTGTTATTAAAAAACTCGACTACGAAAAAAAAAACTGGCCAAGTGCGAGTCGGACTCGCCCGTGGAGGGTTCCGTAGCAGCAAGTAACATAATATAAAAGTTCTTGTAGTTCGTTGTAACTTTGATCGATGTTTTAATAATAGTGTATTTTTTTAGATTTATGATGTATTAAAAAAAAACTAGTTACTAGATCTCGTTCAAACCAATTTTCGTTGGTAGTTTACATGGTAATGTACATCATATATTTTTTTTAGTTTTATCATTCTCATATTTTAGAAATTACAGGGGGGGGGGACTAGTGTTGCCAGGTCCGTTTGTATAAAAATCGGGACAGATGGTGTAACAAATCGGGACTTAGGGTTTTAGATCGGGACAAATATATATATTTTTTAATAAAGACTTTTTTTAGGTAGGAAATCATCAAATGACTTCTTCCGCTCAGGGGTGGAACGAGAGGGCATGTCAAACTTACTGAGTAAAACTCAGACTTCTTCAATCGCCCTTTGCGTTCCAGGGTTTTTGATTTATCGGGACATTTGGCGTCCCGATCAGGTGCAAATCGGGACGCGTCCCCAGACCCCTAAAAATCGGGACATCCCGCGCATATCGGGACGCCTGGCAACACTAGAGACGACACACATTTTAGCACTTTGGAAGCGTCTCTCGCGTAAACTATTCAATTTAGAAAAAAATGATATTAGAAACCTCAATATCATTTTTGAAGACCTATCCATAGATACCCCACACGTATGGGTTTGATGAAAAAAAAAATTTGAGTTTCAGTTCTAAGTATGGGAACCCCCAAAATTTATTCCTTTTTTTCTGTTTTTGTGTAAAAATCTTAAAGCGGTTCACAGAATACATCTACTTACTAAGTTTCAACAGTTTAGCTCTTATAGTTTCGGAAAAAAGTGCCTGTGACATACGGACGGACAGACAGACAGACAGACAGACATGACGAATCTATAAGGGTTCCGTTTTTTGTCATTTGGCTACGGAACCCTAAAAAAGACGAAAGATTTTCTGGATGCTGAAGTAAACAAAATCGAATCGACATCGAATTTTTTGACTGCTTGGGGCGCCACATTGAATTTTGATTAGTATAAGTGAAACCCTTTGAAATGATATCAAACACGGTGTATTTATTTGTCATTCCTCGTAATGAGTTAGAAGTTACCTGTGGGCTGGCACAAAATAGATAGGTACAGAAGTCAATCTACATACAAAGCACGCTCGAGCAACGCACACATAGACACCGCACACGGGCACGATATCTCGGAGCGCCTCGGTCCGCTCGTCGAAAAGTTCCGGCTCAAACGCCCATTAGTGTGCGTCCACCGAGCGTAGGTATAAAAAGTGAAGTAGGTACATATTATATGAGTTTGTTTTCTGTACTTATCTATTTTGTGCCTGTACTATTTGCAGCACGAATAGTCACCCGATGCTATGATATCATAATGCCCGTGCAAAATCGAGAGTACCTTCATATATTATGTATACCCGTAATTATACTCATGATTACAAACAACTTTCCCAAAGAAACTTTTTTTTTATGCTCATTAGTTTTATCACAATAACAAAGCAGCTGTTCGCGTAAATTCGCGCGCGCGCGCCTGCGACCCTCTCAGCTGTTACCTGCGTAACGCCCTTGTGTCTGACGAATCGTCAGCTTGATCAGACTCGAGCTCCCGGGTCGAAGCCTACTGGGGCCAGGGTTATCCGAAAGGGCGCTCGAGCCCCGGTATGAAGGCTTGAAGGAACGGGATGGGTTTTTTAGTCAGTAAGAGTCTGACACTATCTCCCGCTCCACCCAAGAGCGGGGGTTGTCATAAGATGATTTTTCCCATCGAAAAAAAAAAAGCCTCCCCACGTGTCGCCATAATAATGATCAGTGCCCACTGTTGGACATAAGCTTCCCTCAAGTGTCGCCATTTAGGCGCTATAATGACTGATACCTGCTATTGGACATAAGTCTCCCCTCGCTATAATGACCTATGCTCAATGTTGGACATACGCCTCCCCCAAGTGTCGCCATTTAGGCCTATAATGACTGATGCCCACTATTGGACATAAGTCTCCCCTCGCTATAATGACCTATGCCCACTGTTGGACATAGACCTCCCCCAAGTGTCGCCATTTAGGCGCTATAATGACTGATGCCCACTGTTGGACATAAGTCTCCCCTCGCTATAATGACCTATGCCCACTGTTGGACAAGCCTCCCCCAAGTGTCGACATTTAGGCGCTATAATGGCTGATGCCCACTGTTGGACATAGGCTCATAAACTAATGCGCCTTACCATCAGAGTTTGTTGGGTTCTATTTGTTTGGGGCCTTTAATGGTAGCGAAGGAGGCGGCTGCACGCGTGAGGAAACGGCTTTCCTCACGCCTCAGCCGCCGCGATCCCTACCCCAATTTCCAGCCACCGTAGGCTTGGGCAAACAATGGTTAGCTCGCCGTCCGGACGTCCGGTGACCGTCCAGACCGAGCTCGAGTCGTTGACGGTGCGTATAGGGCATTAATGTGCCTATCTTCGTGGATGAGCGTTGTGTGATTTATTTTAATAATAATTTAATTTAAATCAAACAAGTTTTTAATGAAAATATTTTTTTCACAGCAAGCTTTAAAGCACGGTATAATAATACTACTGTAAGGAGAATCCTCTCTTACGTCAGTAACTCCCCCTTACCTCGCCTATAAAAGCAAGGTGCTGGGATAGTTCGCCCCTTTTTGCTGCTCTGCGCTCGGACTGGACGGACGTGTGAATCATCGCTTGTCGTAAAGTTACGTAAGACATTTGAGTTTAGTCAGGTATAAAGGTTATAAAGTGACATTTTGTTTAGTGGATTTTCAGTGTTAGCGAATTGTGTTGATTGTGATTAAATTAAATTATTATTGGGAATAAAAAAATGGTTCTTTTGTTGTAATTTGTTTTTTTTTTAATGATTTTCCACTTCTGAAGCTTATATCAGAAGTGGGATAGAGAACTTTTTAAGCCCACTTAGAGAACATTTCGTAACTATAAATTGTCGTAAACAGAAAAACCATTTTTTTTATTCTTACTATTTTTGTACATCTACCCACTTTATCACTTTTATTTTTATTCGATCATTTTGTTTGCTTATTTTTTGTGATAATGGGGCGTGAAGGCTCGTGTACTCGTGACAGACGGTCACATACTCGGGATAAGTCACGCGGCCGCAAACGACGTCGATCTCGTGGATCAAATGATCGCAGTAGTGGTAGATCGTACCGCGATTCAAGTAGGAGTCGTCGTACTTCGCGAGATGTCTTGCGTAATCGAGATAGGCATGATTCTCGTAGTCCCGAAAGGCACCGATCGCGTACTAGGGATAGGCGCGATTCGCGTTGTGAGGATCGTTCGCGTAGTAAGAATCGATCGCGTAATAAGGATCGTTCGCGTAATAAGGATCGTTCGCGTAGCAATATTGGCAATAGAAAGCGCACTTATACTCCGTTGCCCCCGGTTCAAACGAGTTCTACCCACAAGAATAGCGAGGTTTTGCAAAAAACTAAGAAGCCGATAGTCCTTAATACGTCAGAACGGCATCGGTCTAGGGAGTCTAGTGTCCCCGGCTCCGAAGTATCCACTCTCGCTCATGCCTTGATGCAAGCAATAAAAACGATGCAACCAGCAAGATCACAGCACTATTATGTGTCGAACTTTGACCCATCAATTAACAGCATCGAAGCATGGTGCGACGAAGTGGATCGTGCTAGAGAGGCTAACGGTTGGAGTGACCACGAATGTCTGTCGCGTGTGGCTACTTGCCTTAAGGGTGACGCTAAGGTTTGGTTAGGGGAATGGGTGACGAACGATAGGACGTGGTCCAATTTCGTACGCGAGTTCAAACCCCTTTGTCCGAGTAAATTAGACTACGCGAATATTTTGTTAGAAGCTATGAATACTACTTCGGACAAGTATTCAACTTACTCGGAATACGCCCGTCATACCTTATTGCGGTTGAGGGTATTCCAGGGGCTAAGTGATGAATTACGAACACTAATAGTTGTACGCGGTATAGACAATCCACAGGTACGTGCAGCTACTGCTAACGCAAACTTAACCCCTGACACTATTGTCTCGTTTCTGTCAATTTACGCGAAACCGTCGAAGTGCGACAGGGTTGTCGATTCTAAAAGGCAAGGTCAAATAAAATTAAACCACCGTTCTGGGCCAAAATGTTTCAATTGCAATCAAACTGGTCATATCAGTCGCAATTGTAAGAGACCTAAGGAAAATACAACCAGTAGTAAGCCTGCTAACGTGGCTTCGGACTCGTCTTCCAATACACAACCCTCCACGAGCAAATCTTGTACGTTCTGTAAGATGTCGGGGCACACTGAGGACAAATGCTTCACTAAAGCTAAATCTGAGCAACGAAATCCGCGTAATGTCAACCTTTGCTCTTATCGATCAAGCATTGCACAAAGTAACGACATGACTACCGCGATAGTAGATGGAATACCTGTAGACTTGCTCATTGATAGCGGAGCCCTCGATGTGTCTCTTATTTCTTCAGATATTTTGAAATATTTTACGTGTCAGCTAAAACCGAGACGTTGTGTGTTGAAAGGTTTGAGTGAGAAAGTGGTCGCAACATCTTACGTCACGCTCACGGTGGAATTCAGCGATATTGCTATTGAAGTCGACTTAGTAGTAGTTCCATCAACTTTTATGAACACTCCTATCATAATAGGCACTGATGTTTTGAACCGCGAAGGCATTACCTACATTCGTACTAAAAATGAGCAATATCTCGCGTGTTGTGATAAAATCGTCGATGACGTCCTTCTGCTAAGTAATTCTGTGACCGAAGGGATTGAACTGTTACGTAATGTACTCAGGACGCTTACATCAGCCGGTTTTTCAATAAATTTAGCTAAATGTTCGTCCCTTGTCACGGAAGTAGAATATCTAGGGAGGTTAGTTAGTCAGGGTCAGGTTAGGCCGAGTCCACGAAAAGTGGAAGCTTTGGTTAACACCTTGCCACCTGAAAACGTAAAGCAAGTACGCCAACTCTTAGGCTTGGCGGGCTACTTTTGGCGGTACGTAAAAGATTACTCCACTAGAACCGCTCCCATCGCTCATCTAACCCGTAAAAATGTCAAATTCAATTGGACTCCCGAATGTGAAGCCATTCGCCTCGATCTCATTAGAGAACTGACCAACGAACCAGTCCTTTCCATATTTAATCCTAGCTTTCCCACCGAAGTCCATACAGACGCTAGCAGTGCTAGATACGGTGCGGTACTCCTACAAGTACACCCAGATTCAAAAAAACACGTTGTGGCCTATTCTAGTAGGTCCACTCAGGGTGCCGAAGGAAAATACCACTCTTACGAGCTGGAGACCCTTGCCGTAGTTAAAGCCCTCCAAAACTTTCGCCACTATCTGGTTGGTCTAAAATTTGTGGTGGTAACAGACTGTAACGCCCTTAAGGCAACCGAACGAAAGAAAGACCTGTTGCCTCGAGTGGCCAGGTGGTGGATCTACCTCCAGGACTTCCATTTCTCAATCGAGTATCGAAAAGGAGTGATGATACCCCATGCTGACTACTTAAGTCGCAACCCCGTTAGTGTCAATCAAGTTTCTAGACCCAGAAATTGGGCTCAGATTGCACAAGCAGCCGACAACGAGACGCAAAATCTCATTCAAAGACTTCACGATGGTAATCTTGATTCTGATCGTTATTCCGTCCGAAATGGAGTCTTATATTACAAGTACACCCCAGTAGGCCAACATCCACGCCTACTCTGCTATATACCCAAAGGGCACAGACTTAGTCTTTTGAGAGTATTTCACGACGAGCACGAACACATTAACGTAGAGAAGACTCTTGACCTTATTCTTAGACATTTTTGGTTCCCCGGACTCAGACCGTTCGTTAGCAAATATATAGCCCACTGTCTCGTGTGTGTGTCGCAAAAGAGAGTTCCACGGGCTCCATTGCAAACAATTACTTCCTGGGAAAAACCCGATACACCGTTCCACACCATTCACGTGGACGCCTTGGGCCCTCTGCCTGTGTCTGAAGGGTACAAATTCATTTTACTCATCGTCGACGCTTTTACCAAATATACCCTTCTCTACCCGATTCGTAAACAAGATGCTAGTGAGTTAAAATGTGTTGTTTCTCAAGCTATTTCTTTGTTCGGAGTGCCTAAGCTTATGGTCACTGACAAGGGACGAATGTTTGAGTCTAGTGAGTTCGTGACTTGGATAGATGAACTCGGTTGTAATCTGCATTACATAACGCCGGAAATGCACCAGGCGAATGGCCAAGCTGAGCGTTACATGCGTACCGTCCTCAACATGTTACGCATCCAGGCGAACTACAAGAACGTCCCCTGGTCAGAAACGTTGTGGAAACTTCAACTGGTCTTAAACATTACAAGACAGAAGACTACGCAGGTATCACCATTGAACCTTCTGATTGGCACCGAATCTACAACCCCTGTGATTCGAGCTCTGGTGCGTGATATAACAGTCGAAGGATCGACACCGAACAGAGAAGACCTACGTGAAGTAACCAGAAGCAGGGCCCGCGAACTTCTAAGGACCAACCAAGCCAGGCAGGACGAAAAGGTTAACCAACGGCGACATCCACCTCGCCAATTTAACGTTGGTGACTGCGTGTTCGTTATTAAATTTTCTCAGTCAACAGGAAAACTTGACTCTGGAATGCGTGGTCCGTATAAGGTAGTAGTTCGAAGCACTGCCTAGTGGACGCTATACGCTGCGTTTGCTCAGCGGTAGCTATGGAAAGATTACACAGGCTGCTGCCCAGTACATGGTGCCGTGGCACGGCGAGTGGTGCCCAGAAACGTGTGCCGCATTCTTGAGAGTAAGTAAATCACTAATGTTTGATTTACAAAAGTAGCATCGTGTGTTTGTTTGAATTTACAGACAGGAGTGATGTGTTGGCTGCTGCGTTGTACTGCGGTACCACCGGTGGCAGGCGCATTTGTGTCGCTGATTGTGTTGGCACCTGTTGCCGAGTCACAGGTAGCCACATTAGTTTGACCATGTACGGTCAATTTGTGGTCTCACACGCATGAATATCATCAGCGTGTTGAGAGAACTCGTGCGTATGAATACGGTCTGCGTATCGAGTGGGCTCTTACGCATGATTGCGGTCAGCGTATGGGTCGGCTTACACGTATGAATACGGTCTGCGTGTTAAGCGGCTTGCACGTATGAATACGGTCTGCGTGTCAAGCGGGTCTACGGGTTGGTAGACCATGTTGCAGGTGGCGGAAGCTGAATGCTGGTCGCAGTCGCTGACAGCAGTATGGCAGCGAAGAACCAGTACTTGCGCGCTGGACACATACAGGACAATGCTTTTGCTTTGCTTTTGATTTGAGAAAGATGGATGTGTGTGTCTATTTACAAAGTTATGAAATATTTGAAAGAACGATGAATGAATTAATTGGCTGAAGACGAATGGAACTTTATGAGAGGCTGAACGCTTCTATAGAAATTGCTTGAATAGCTTCTAATAAAATTTTGTTTGCAGATGAAGATACTAATGAAGACTCTGAACAAACGGAGTCCTCTACTGTGGTCGACCCGTCGCCTCGACTAGTTGGCGAAGTGGAGGTCGAGCCGCTGACCTCTCCCTCGCGGGTTCTAGCCGGGCCACACCAGGAGTTTGTGTCGAGGACGACACCTCGTCAGGAGAGGCCGTGTAAGGAGAATCCTCTCTTACGTCAGTAACTCCCCCTTACCTCGCCTATAAAAGCAAGGTGCTGGGATAGTTCGCCCCTTTTTGCTGCTCTGCGCTCGCACTGGACGGACGTGTGAATCATCGCTTGTCGCAAAGTTACGTAAGACATTTGAGTTTAGTCAGGTATAAAGGTTATAAAGTGACATTTTGTTTAGTGGATTTTCAGTGTTAGCGAATTGTGTTGATTGTGATTAAATTAAATTATTATTGGGAATAAAAAAATGGTTCTTTTGTTGTAATTTGTTTTTTTTTTTAATGATTTTCCACTTCTGAAGCTAATACTACTATATTAATACTTGTCAAGACGAATCATACGAGCCCAAACTCGATTGGGTCGTGTCGTTTAATTACCAAGCTCCTATAACCTTCCGGTTCCATCATCAGATCAGCTCCATGTTAAAATAATAATGCATTATCATCTGATTCAGAATGATCAGCTTAATCGGTAGCCGGGAAGTGGGTCAAATTTAATTTTTAAGATTTGATTACAGACAAACATCGGGACAAGTGAAACTAAAAATAAAAGCTTGTAAAATACCTAACGGTTTCAATAAAAGTGTGATTATGTATGTACTTACTTCATTGTTTTAATTTAGGCATTATTTATTACCCACCCAATTAGATTAACAGCTTGAGCTGTACCTATTGAATATGAAGCACAACTCAGTAAAGCATCATGAAGCGCGAGTCCTTTATAAACGACTCGAGTCGTTTAAGCCTTTTAGTCCTTTAGTTAAAAGACTTCAGGGTTTCAAGTCTTATTAATAAAGACTGGAAACTGTAGTCTTCTTTCCAGACTAGAGTCGCTTAAAATGAAGTCGAGTCCTTTTTAAAGGCCTTAAACGACTGAGTCTCTTGCATCACTAGCTGCGACCCTCCCCTCGCTGCAACCCGTGCCCCGCGCCCCGCGCCGCGCATCTTGTCCCTAGCATTAATATTACGCAATAAACAGTGTGCAACGATCTATCTGGTTTGATTGACGCGTAGCGTACCCCTTTCCCGCCTACACCTCTCGTACATAACAAGTGGCGACGAGCGAACTCGAAAGTGTGCAAAATGTCTACGGGAGCAATATACGGTGTTCTGTCCACCTTCGACCACCTGTCCCAAGAGTGGAATAGTTTTAAATCGCGACTAAATCAATGGTTTATCGCTAACGAAATAACCCCAGAAACGGACAAAACGACGATTAAACGGAGGGCGATATTGTTAACATCGTTATGTGAAGCAACATTCAAACTGGTTAGTGACCTGGCATTACCCTACAAGGTGGAAGAACTGCGCTACGAGGAAATAGTGAAACTCCTCGACGAGCACTTTACACCAAAAAGGTACGGATTCGCCGAGAAGTCCAAGTTCTATTCGGCGACACAACGGCCAGGAGAGACGCACACTCAATGGGCGGCCAGGATAAGAGGCTTATCATCACACTGTGGCTTCAAAAATTTGGAGGAGGCCTTGCTAGACAAGTTCATAATGGGCATGGCAGCAGGACACGAGCGGGACAAACTCTTTGTGCAGGATCAGCGGGAGCTGACCCTCGCGAAGGCCATAGATTTGGCAGAGAGCATGCGCTGCGCGCGCGAGGCGTCGTCGCGGGCGGCGTCGGACATCGTCGGCACCAGCGCAGCGGCCCCGGACGGCGTGTTCATCATATCCAAGAAAGAAAAGTGCAGTGTGTGTGGTTTCACCAACCATAAAAACGATCAGTGCCGTTATAAAAGCTATAAGTGTAAAAAGTGCGGGAAAAAGGGCCATTTACGTAAAATGTGCCCAAGTGAGGCAAAAGTTAAGTTCGTAGAGGAAGGGTCTGTGGACGACGGAGGCGACGACGGTAAGGCTTTTTATAACATTCGATGCGAGAAAGGAAAACCAATGACAGAGCGTGTAACGGTCAGTGGGCTTGATTTAGAGTTCGAAATCGATAGTGGTTCAGCAGTAAGTGTAATCTCAGAGGGAACTTACAATTCCAATTTTAAGGGATTGCCGTTGTCATTCACCAACAAAATGTTAGCTTATTAATTATCAGATGTAATATTTTTAATATTGTAGCCTATTTATAATAATTATAGATCGTTATGTACAATTGTTATTATTTAAAGACGCTTAATTATCTCTAGAAAAGTAATAGGTCATGAGTATAGTTTGTTATTTGAGTCGCAGTGGCGCCCTCGCCGTGGAAACGAGTGGTAGGGATTGTCTAAAGATGGTGGGGCGACAACGTTCGCGTTGTCGGAAGGGCATTAAGTCGTGAGCAGTTGAAAAGTGCGGACGCAATAAGTGCTAAATTGTAATGTATACGACAATAAGAAATAAAGTGTGATTTTTAGCAAATACGGTGTTTTTACTTCTGAGATCAACCCTACAGACTCGGAAGCGGGATCAACAAAAATCAAAAGGATTTTTGCCATGCCACAAAAACGTAAGTAATTTTTTTTTTTTATCACATTATTTTTTATTAAATTACTGATTTTACTGCCCACTTAGATGATCAAGTGTATAATTCATTGATTTTATTTTTAGTTGTTTTATTATATAAATACTATTACATATGCGCTTGCATTTACTAAAGTTAAAAAGGTGGCCCTAAAATATAAAACTCTTAACAAAAGAGGGGATAACGAGAAATTTATAACATCATCCTAGTAAATACGTTCCTACTAGTAGACTAGTTAAACTCGTATATGACGATTGTAAATATCCTTTTCATTACTCATACTCTGAAAGTAGGTCTGAAGTTGCCTGAGGAGCGGGCTGAAAGTGATACTTTTCACCCCTAGTGTAACAATGTACACTATTTTGCACCACCTGCTCGATAATGTCGTTTTATACGTCATACAAACACTTAAAGCAAGTCATTCCATCCCTAGGGAGATAATGCAGTATGGCCGATCCCTAGGGAATAATGAGATTTGAATTTGGAACATCAAAAATCGTCAACATTGTGAATTAAATTAAAATGTAGGTACGTGCATCGAACAAGTTGACTCGAAATTCAAACGGGCCACTAACAAAAAAAAGAAGAAAATAGAATAAAACGTGATTACTGATAGCAGCATTATAGAAAATTGAAACTATAGAATCTTGGAGTAGTGAACTTTGTTTGTTTGATGAACTTGTAAATATAATACTTATATTTCTCTAATATATAATTTGGTCGACCAAATTGTCTTTTAATTAGCACAGATGCTGTAAAAAGTAGAGTGTGCAACACGGGGATAAAGCTCGCTTCGCTCAAGTTTCCTTATTAACTCCCTCGCAATGCTCGGGAGTTAATTTTATACATCCCTCATTTTCGTTCGGGATTAAAATCAGCAACCTTTGTTTCGTTCGGAATTCAATATGCCGCCCGCGACTTAAGGACACTGCTTTATCCCCTAGTCACATAAACCACATAAACTACTATTTCAATCTTTGATTATACATGAATAAAATTACCATCGTTCTAGATTCACGAATATTATTCTCGCAACCGTCAAAAGGTTCGCTAATAGAAAATCACCTAGGAACTTTAGTTTAAAAGGGCTATGCAGATTAAAATACGATTGTTAATACCTCGTACACAGTAAAAAAATGTTCGTTGACCAGAAATATCTTTTCCAAATTGCTTATGCGTTCATAAACATGTTTAATATAAATTTGATAATAGTAATTTCTATAATCGTTTACAAATACACTGATTCGTACACGAAAGTTTAAAGCCTGTTGAGATTCCAGAAACCTCTACATTGGGTTACGCCCATTTTCTATCAGGTTTTTAGTAATACGTTATTAATCATCAGTATCACTAACAAACTACAAAGAGTACTAATAATGAGCTCAATTACTTGTGTGTTATAAAAATAGTAACTTACTCAACAGTTCAAGGTATTTATATTCTCCAACAATGTCTTACTTCTGTCATTAACTTTATGTGAACAGTTTAATAATAATGAACTACCAACTTCGACAATCCCGGAAAATATTTTTAGTTGTATAATTATTATAGTAATGAGATTTAACCCAGGCATTGTAAGTTTCAGAAAAATGGAAACTATTTACTACCAAGGAGAACCCGAGTTGAGGGATCATGGCTCAAATGATATACATGACCCAGGAGCGCCCAGGTCACAGGGCCGGGGTTTCAATCATCATAACCCAGGATCGCCCAGGTCACAGGGCCGGGGTTTCAATCATTATAACCCAGGAGCGCCCAGGTCACAGGGCCGGGGTTTCGATCTTCATGACCCAGGAGCGCCCAGGTCACAGGGCCGGGGTTTCAATCATCATAACCCAGGAGCGCCCAGGTCACAGGGCCGGGGTTTCAATCATTATAACCCAGGAGCGCCCAGGTCACAGGGCCGGGGTTCCGATCTTCATGACCCAGGAGCGCCCAGGTCACAGGGCCGGGGTTTCAATCATCATAACCCAGGAGCGCCCAGGTCACAGGGACGGGGTTCCGATCATCATGACCCAGGAGCGCCCAGGTCACAGGGCCGGGGTTTCGATCTTCATGATCCAGGAGCGCCCAGGTCACAGGGCCGAGGTTTCAATCATCATAACCCAGGAGCGCCTAGGTCACAGGGCTGGGGTTCTGATCATCACGACCCAGAAGCGCCCAGGTCACAGGGCCAGGGTTCTAGCAATGGTGACTCAGAAGGACAAGGGTCTGAAAATCAATATCTCGAACGCGACAAACAGGTGAGCCCAATATTAAAAACTGCAAGGTGTCGGGGCCGTGGAATGATTGACCATTCGCTACGAAACCATGAACACACAACGGCAACTACATACTTTTGGCCCGAAGGTGTTGCGAGGATTAACCGCAAGCGATGGCGCAGTTCATCGTCTGAAGACTCCGGTGAGGATTATCATAATTCTGCTAAACGATTTAAACAATCTAGGTCTAGAGATCATGATTCAACTATGCTCGATAAGTTTCTTGACATTTTAAAACATCATTCAGTCAAAAGAGTATCGAGAATGGATGATTTGTTTATGGTTCCTAATTAAAACTTTAGATTTTTTTTTGTTGTTACTAGATTGGCACAACTATTTTCCATTTTGGCGCGGAGTTTGAGTTGCATCTGTTATTTATATTAAATACAGTGCTGTTTTTAGTTATATCATATCTAGTGCGTATTGCGAATTTCATAATGGACAAAAACATCGAACAAAAGTTTGTCTTAAATCTTGCATCGCCAATGGAATTTCGTGTTCGGAGTCACTGAAAATGTTACAGAAGGCTTACGGTGAATCGACTTTATCAAAAACACGTGCATATGAGTGGTACAAAGCATTCAAAAGCGGTCGAGATGTGATGGAAGACCTGCCTCGCTCTGGTAGGCGATCAACCTCTGCAACTGAAGTTAACATCGCAAAAGTGAAGGAAATAGTAACTGAAAGTCCTCATTCAAGTTTGAGAGAAATAGCAGCTGAACTTTCTGTATCTCACGAGTCGATCAGTACCATATTAACTAATCATTTGGATATGAAACGTGTTGCCGCTCGACTAGTCCCAAAAGACCTGAATTTTCTCCAAAAACTCGCTGAGGACATGCTAGAACGAGTTAATTCCGACCCAACATTCATTAAACGCATTGTTACTGGCGACGAGACGTGGGTTTACGAGTTTGACATGCAAACAAGTCAACAAGCTTCGGAGTGGCGCCTTCGAACTGAACCAAAACCGAAAAAACCACGCCAAAGTCGATCAAATGTCAAAGTCATGTTAACTGTTTTCTTTGACTATCGCAGTGTTGTGCACTCGAAATTCTTACCGGAAGGTCAAACGGTAAATAAAGAATATTATTTGAGCGTTATGCGGCATTTAAGAGGGCAAATTCGACGACAAAGGCCAGATTTGTGGAAAGAAAATTCTTGGATTTTGCACCACGATAATGCGCCTTTGCACAAGGCCATCATTGTGAACAAATTTTTGACCAAGCACTCAACAAATACCATCGGGCAGCCACCATATTCGCCAGATATGGCTAATTTTGTGTTTTATTGATCTTTTCCCGGTACTTTCTTGACATAGTAGTATGAAAAATTCTGATAAACCAAAACTTACATTCGATAAAAATATTATTCCTGAATTTGATCCGATGTCTAAGGAGCAAACTGTATTGACTTGGTTTACTAGGGTAGAGGAATGTGCTACCATTTATCAGTGGGACGATAGGGAAACTATTCACTATGCTCTTCCTAAGTTGATAGGTGTTGCTAAAACCTGGTATCAAGGCCTATCAACTGAATTACTTTCTTGGATTGAATGGAAAAGAAAATTGATAGTCTTTTCTCTGCCGCGAAGACTACGCTGAACTCCTTACAAAAATGATATCCCCCATAAAAGGGCTCGCTACGGTGAATCGTTAGAGCATTACTTTTATGCGAAGATTAATTTGCTGAATAGGTGCAACTTATATGGCAAACAAGCTGTAGAGTGTATTCTTTATGGTATCGAGGATCGTGCAATTAGGGTGGGTGCCCAAGCTGCTCAATTTTCTGAACCCAAACAGGTACTGAGGTACTTTAAGACCGTAAAAGTAGGGCAAAGTAGAGATCACCAAGACCCTCCCCAACGCTCTCGTAATCATGACGAAAAACAGCCATTTTCCCGACAGAATACTACAAAAGATCCTAATGCTAACGTTACATGCTTTAACTGTGACCAGGTAGGGCACCGTAGTAATAAGTGCAATAAGCCCGCCGGAAAATGTACCTACTGCGACAAAATGGGACATTTAGCAGAACACTGTTTTAAGAAATTAAATAAAAACCAAGAGAAAGACGATGCACACGTTAAAGAACGATCAGAAAAACAAATCACTGAGTTACGATAGAGGAAGATAGTAACGATAAATATGTTTTGTATACCAAACTCAATATTTTAAAACAATTCAAGATCTAGGTAGCCAATGTTCCTTAATTAAAATAGGCATAGCCAGAGAATGGAGTCTTGGCATTCAACAGCCCAAAATTTAGCCGGTATTAAGGGGCATAGAGGAAGATTTACAGTTGCTGAAGGGGGTCTTACATTGAAATTGAGCAAGTGCAAGTCAAATTAACTTTCTCGGACTTGATGTTAGTGTTCAAAGTTTTTGTTCAGGATCTAGAAAGACTGATGCTGTCTCAAAATTTTCTGTTTTTCGCCGTTTCAATAAGGTTACACTTTTATTGTCTCCTCGTTATAATCGATGGTTTTACAAAATTGGCGAATATTACTCCTGCTAAAAATACGAAGTCAATCACAACCGTCAGTCCTTAAAGACCACATTAGTTATTTTGGAGTCCCCACTCGCCTAATCATCGACAAAGAAGAGTTATTTTGATATGCTTAAAGTCGAATCAGGAATTATAGCAGAATTACCTCTGAGCATGTTTAGCTTATAATATTATTTCTTTGTATAGATATAGATAAGATGTATAGATGTAGATTATATTTGAATATTAAATACAATCACATCAATTTGTTGATTTAGTTATAATTATTTTGTTACTAGTACAAAATTATTGTTACTTATATGGTATAATGTTTCCTTTAATTAGGTATATATTTTTTATTATATAGAGATTTTGTATCCTTTGATTAAATTTGTATCCTGAGTTTGATTTAGGTTTTTTTTTTAATAACTCTTAAGTAGCGAAGGGACTCGCTACGAACAGGATGGCCGAGTTGTTAGCTTATTAATTATCAGATGTAATATTTTTAATATTGTAGCCTATTTATAATAATTATAGATCGTTATGTACAATTGTTATTATTTAAAGACGCTTAATTATCTCTAGAAAAGTAATAGGTCATGAGTATAGTTTGTTATTTGAGTCGCAGTGGCGCCCTCGCCGTGGAAACGAGTGGTAGGGATTGTCTAAAGATGGTGGGGCGACAACGTTCGCGTTCGTCGGAAGGGCATTAAGTCGTGAGCAGTTGAAAAGTGCGGACGCAATAAGTGCTAAATTGTAATGTATACGACAATAAGAAATAAAGTGTGATTTTTAGCAAATACGGTGTTTTTACTTCTGAGATCAACCCTACAAAAAGGTTATTCAGTTATACAGGGGATAATATTGAAACGATCGGGGTGGTGTTATTGCCTGTTACGTATCTGGGGCATACGCATACGTTAAACATGTACGTAGTGCGCGAGGGCGGCCCGCCGCTGCTTGGTCGCGACTTCATTCGTGAGTTTAACCTGGAGCTGGCGCCCGCGCCGGCGGCGGCGGCGCCGGCCGCGACACGCGTGCACGCCGTGTTGGATCACGCGCAACCTAGGTGCGAGTTAAACCACCACGATAATTTACATATGCAACTTACTAAAATGTTCCCGAAAGTTTTCTCTGGCAATTTAGGATCGTTTAATAAATATAAAATCGATTTACGCTTAAAACCTGACGCAAAACCGATTTTTTTCAAAGCAAGACCAGTACCTTACGCGCTAAAAGATAGTATAGACAAGGAGCTCGATCGATTGTTGTCACTAGGCATTTTAAAACCTGTTGAACATTCCGAATACGCGTCGCCTATTGTTCCGGTTTTGAAAAAGAATGGCAGTTTAAGATTATGCGCAGATTACTCAGTGACAATAAACAAACAATTAATCATCGACCAATATCCCTTGCCGACGGTAAACGATTTGCTAGCGAAATTACACGGGGGTATACAGTTTAGTAAAATTGATCTGTCAATGGCATATTTAACCAATTTATACTAAACGAAGAATCACAAAAGTTAACCTGCATTAATACGCACCGCGGTCTTTTTAAGTTCACTCGGTTGGTATTTGGATTGGCTTGCGCTCCCGCCATTTTTCAGCGCGCAATGGAATGCTTATTATCGGGTATTGATGGAATCATATTTTTGCTAGACGATATACTAATAACGGGTTCAAATCGAGAACAGCATATGCAAAGGCTCATCACAGTTTTACAGCGATTAGACGATGCGCAACTGACTGTTCAAATGAGTAAATGTGAATTCTTTAGAGACGAGATTTCGTATCTTGGTCACGTTATAGATAAGCATGGAGTAAGGAAGTCGCCAGATAAGGTCAAAGCCATTTTACAAGCTCCAAAGCCGACAAATGTGCAACAGTTACAGTCGTTTCTTGGTCTTACTAATTACTATCGGAATTTCATGCCGGAAGCGTCATCCGTATTAAATCCATTATATAATTTATTAAACAAAAATACAAAATGGGAATGGACTCGCCGACACGAAGATGCGTTCACTCGAATTAAAAACATTTTAGCATCCGATAAAACATTAGCTCACTATGATCAAAAAGCGAAACTAATATTAACTGTAGACGCGTCGCCGACAGGGTTAGGAGCCGTGTTATCGCAAATAGGCGGAGACGGGTTAGAAAGACCAATATCTTACGCTTCCCGGACGTTGTCGCCAGCCGAAAAGAACTACGCACAAATTCAAAAGGAAGCAACCGCGATCATTTTTGGTGTAAGGCGGTATCATCAATACCTATATGGTCGGGCGGAACCTTTCGTACTACGAACGGACCATAAACCTCTGTTAGCTATATTCGGGTCCCACAAGGGCATTCCGGAAGTGTCCGCCAACCGTCTGCAAAGATATGCTATATTTTTATCAGCGTACAATTATACAATTGAGTATATCAGCAGCAAGCAAAATAGCGCGGACTGTTTTTCTCGGGCATGCGGGGACAAAAATGAAACGCAAGCGCCGGACGAACTCGCGGACTGCGAGGATCACGCGACCTACGTCAACTTTGTAGTGGAAGGGGACCTACCGGTGACACTAAGCGACAAACGTCGCGAGACAGCTTGCGATAGTCTTCTCACCACAGTCAAGAGTTATATTTTAAATGGCTGGCCCAGGAAAGTTCACGGCGTAGGTTTAAAATCGTTCTTCAACTGTCGGACACAGTTAGCCTACGAAAAGGATATCTTGATGCGTGGACATAAAGTCGTTATTCCGTTATCTATGCAAGAAAGAGTATGTAGGGAATTGCATAGTTCGCATTTCGGTGTGGTGAAGATGAAGGCGGAAGCTCGCAAGCGATTGTGGTTTCCCGGTATTGACGCGGCGCTCGAGCGCGTAGCGGGCGCTTGCGACGTGTGTTGTGCGCTGCGCCCCGCACCCCCGCACGCCCCACTCACGCCTTGGCCCTTACCGCCGCACGCCTTTTACCGAATTCACATCGATTTCCTGGGTCCGTTCCATGATTACATGTTTTTAATTGTAGTAGACGCGTACAGTAAATGGGTAGAATGCTACGATATGTCTTCAACTTATAATTCAAAAGCAGTGATAAGTAAATTATACGATTTCATGTCGCGGTTTGGGGTTCCGCACACATTGGTGAGTGACAACGGTACATCGTTCACTTCGTTGGAATTTAAGGACTTTTGTAGACTTAACGGTATCGAGCATGTATTATCCCCCGTTTATCACCCATCCAGTAATGGCCAAGCTGAGAGCTTTGTAAAAATTGTAAAAAAGGGGCTGAAGGCTATAATACTGGAGGGATGTAATAAGAAAAAAATTCATGAAAAAATAGCAAAATTTTTATTCGATTACAGGAACTCTAAAAATAGCACCACTGATAAATCTCCTGCGGAGATAGTATTCGGACGAGCCATGCGCTCGCGATTAGATCTGTTGAACCCGTTCGCGCCGTCATCACCATCGTTCACAGATCTCACTCAAACCGTCGCACGCAATCAGTCCTTGCAGGCTAAATACTATCGCGGGAAACAGAGATCAGACTTTAAAGAAAATGAAAATGTTTGGATAACCCAAAATACCAATAACAAAAAATTTAATTGGATTCAAGGAATAATACGGAAGAAAATTGGAAATATTATGTATCTGATATACGTGCCACATTTAGGATGTGAAGTCACCAGGCACATGGATCAAATAAGGAAAAGACTACACACTTCACCGATCGATGACCAGGACTGGGACCCAGAAGTGGTCCCCGACTTAGCGACTATTGTTGGTAGTCAACCAGAGCCTGCCAGGCAGCCACAAGGGGAAGGAGAGCAGGTGACGGACCAAGGACAAGGTCACAGGCCGGTCGCCGCCGCACGGATAGTTCATAGGCGACAAGCAATTAGTCCGACGTTCGCGACACCGACGCCGGCCCAGTACGTCAGCGATGACGATGATAATATCGGTGACGATTCCACAGGAATGAACATAGGATAAGTTTAGTTTAGATTAGTTAGAATAATAAGATGTACGTATTGCCTAGCTTAAGGGGAAGGGATGTTACGTATGTATTTATAAGTAACTAGCTGTACCCGCGCGGCTTCGCTCCCGCTCTTCCCTACTTCAGCCTACTATACCCTACTCTACCCTACTATACCCTAATCTACCCTACTCTACCCTACCCTACTCTACTCTACCCTACTCTACCCTACCCTACTCTACTATTGAGGCTCCTTTTCAATTGACAAATATTTTTGACACCTCTATTGAGGTTTTATTTTAATTTTCTTTTTTATTTTGACTTTGACCCCTCTATTGAGGAATTTCGTTATAGACTTACTGATCCCCCCTTTACAGGCATCAGTATTCTAGTTGACAAAAGGACTGAATTGTTTTATAATTTTATACATATTATTTAATTGGCTGTTTATCTTATTTGAACCCCATCATTATGTTCCTCTCAAGGACCCCGGCTAAGAAATCTTTCACAGAACCCCATGTATCTCCGTCAAACGCGGCACTCTCAATCACCTTCGAGGGGGAGATCTCCCCTCCCAGTGCTTCAACCCAAGCCTCTAGTGTGAGGCGAAGCATTGGTGAGTGGGAAAATGGGAAAATGGTGGACTCTCAACCTCTTCCAGCGGCCGCCGCGAACACATCAAAGGAGACTGCCCTGACCGTGACGACTTCTCAGAAGTCTGCAAAGCGCACCACTATTCAGCCGGAAAGCAAGGCTGTGGCGCGCCGAACTTCTACGGACACGCTGGGAGCGTCACCGGGGTCAGGCCAGTCGCAGCCGAACAAACCCACCGATCGGGTGACTGAGGCTCGCAACTGCCTTCTACGTGCGAAGTCGTATCTCGGCGATTCGCGCAATTTGAGGGCAGACTTGAGAGCCGGAATCACCCAATCGGTGGAACGGCTGTACCAGCTCGTTAAAGAGGAGGCGGCGGCTGCTGCACGGGTGAGGGGGGCCGAGCTGGCGGGAGAAAAGCTAATTAAGGCCACACTTCCGCTAGAGGCATCCAAAATCCTCCCGGAGGTTAACTCGTTGCTCGCTTCACTAGCGGAGCATAGCGCGCTGGTGAAGGAGAGCAACGAGAAGATGGAGAGTCTGCGGCGGGCGATGGAGGGGCAAGGGGAAATGTCATTGAAGACGGCCACCTACGCGAGTGTGGCGGGGGGTAAGCAATATGTGCCGCCACAGCCGCTACACTCGCTCATTATTAGCTCCGATAACGCCGACGACACTAGTGCCGCCGTCGTGGATAAGATCAGAATCGCAGTGGATGCAAGAGAGACGGGCATCCGTGTTGATAAGGTCCGAAAGGCGAAGGATCAGAAAGTTGTTATAGGATGCCAAACTCGCCAAGAACTCGACATGGTTAAAAACAGATTGGGGGGCTCCGCGACCGGACTGAAAATAGAGGAAGCGGTAAATAGGGATCCCCTTGTGGTGTTGATGGATGTATTATCCTATAACACAGACGACGACATCGCAAGGGCGATCCTTAAGCAGAACCATCACCTCATGGGCGAACTCAAAAAGGATGAGGTGCGAGTCGCTGTAAAGTACCGTAGGCGAGCACGGAACCCGCACGAAAGCCACGTAGTGGTACAGGTCTCCCCCCCGGTGTGGCAGGTCTTGACCCGGGCAGGTCGTGCCCATATTGATTTGCAAAGGGTGAGGGTGTTTGACCAGACCCCCCTTGTGCAGTGCACGAGGTGCCTTGGTTTCGGCCACGGCCGAAAGCAATGCACCGGGAAGGAGGACCTTTGCTCGCACTGCGGTGACGCTCACCTGAGAGCTGAATGCCCACTACGTCTGGCCGGGGAGCCCCCCAAATGCTGTAACTGTAAAAAAGCAGGCCACGATAATCTGGGCCACAACAGCTTCAGCATGGACTGCCCGTTATGGAGACGATGGGACGCAAAAGCGCGATCCACCGTCGCATATTGCTAATGGCGCCACAGTGATTACCATGGCAGGTGTACTTCCCCAAGAAGAGATTTCGAAACATGGGTTCGTCCAGGCCAACCTGCAAAGAATGCGATTGGCCACGGATGAGCTCATGCTGGAGGCCGCCAAACGAAGAATAGCAGTTGCGCTGCTTCAGGAGCCGTATGTGGGCGGAGTCGGAAGTCTAAAGTCATACAGGGGGGCCAGAATTTTCCAGAATGACGGCCGTTCGGCGGGCACTGTAAAGGCAGCAATAGCAGTCTTCAATCAAGACATAGAAGTCATACAGTGCCCGGATTTCACGACCGACAACATCGTGGTCGTTAAAATCCGCACGGCTGCCTGGGAACTTACACTGGTCTCCTTCTACTTTGAACCGGACACGCCCATAGAGCCATACCTGGAGCAGCTCAGAAAAATAGCAGTAGCGAGTTCGGCGAGGCTTCTCATTGGGGGAGACTCGAATGCCAAGAGCGTTTGGTGGGGCAGCGAGGGAACAGACTCCAGGGGCGATAGCCTGGTGGGCGCTCTCGATCAGTTCGGCATGCAGGTGCTTAATGTCGGTGACACCCCTACCTTCGAAACCGTGCGGGGGGGGAGAAGGCTGACAAGTCATGTCGATATCACCGCGTGCACAACGGACTTGCTCGACCTGGTGGGCGACTGGAAGGTGGATCAGAGCCTGACAAACTCGGACCACAACGGCATAACCTTCAATATAAAATTGAAGAGAGGTGAGACCACACACATACAACGGACGACGAGGCTGTATAACACAAAGAAGGCTAACTGGAGTCAGTTTCGTGAGAAACTGGCGCAGTTAAATGCGGAATATCGAATCAGCCCGTCGGAAGTAACAACCATCAACAACACTCAACAACTTGAAAACACAGTAAACACATTCACAAACAATATACACAAAGCATGCACAGAACACATACCACGCATAAAAACACACACCAAACTCACCTTGCCGTGGTGGTCCGACGAGTTGGCCACCCTGAAGAAGGAAGTTGCCACCAGGAAGAGACGTATACGCTGCGCGGCCCCCTCCAGAAAGGCGGGGGTGATAGACAGGTACCTGCAAGCGAAGACGGAGTACCTTGCCAAGACCAGGGAGGCCCAGACTAAAAGCTGGAAGGAGTTTTGCGGGAAGCAGGACAAGGAAGGGCTTTGGGAAGGTATTTACAGGGTGATCGGCCGCACGTCGAAAAGGCACGAAGACGTCCCCCTAAAGTGTAACGGAGAGTTCCTGAGCCTGAAGGAGTCGACGAGACTGCTCGCTGAAACATTCTACCCGGAGGACCGTGAAAGTGAGGATAATGCTTACCACCAGGCCACTCGATTGCAAGCTGAGTCCGTGAGCGGGGAACATGATGACAACCATGACCCCCCGTTCACGGAACAGGAGCTGAGAGTGGCCGTGGAAAGCTTTAACCCAAAGAAGGCCCCGGGTGCGGATGGTTTCACGGCAGACATCTGCGCGCGAGTGGTCTCGCAGGACCCAGGGACTTTCCTGGCCATCACGAATAAGTGTCTGCAGTTGGGCCACTTCCCAAAGCCCTGGAAAGAAGCGGCCGTCGTTGTCCTGCGAAAGCCCGCCAAGGAGGACTACTTCCAGCCAAAGTCCTACAGGCCAATCGGCCTGCTCCCGGTCTTAGGCAAGGTGCTCGAAAAAATGATCGTGGGGAGGCTAAAATGGCACCTCCTCCCCAATATGAGCGCCCGCCAATATGGGTTCGTACCTCAAAGGAGCACCGAGGACTCCCTCTATGACCTAATGGGACACATAAGAAGCAAACTTAAGCTTAAAAAGCTAATAACTGTGATCTCATTGGACATAGAGGGAGCCTTCGATAGTGCATGGTGGCCGGCCATAAAAGTCAGGCTAAGAGAAGAGGGCTGTCCCGGTAACATACTCAAAATAATAAGCAGCTACCTTCAGGATAGGAGGGTCGAGGTGAGGTATGGCGGGGAGACACACTCCACAAATACAACCAAGGGGTGTGTCCAGGGCTCCATAGGAGGTCCCATTCTATGGAACCTCATCCTGGACCCTCTGCTGAAGGAGCTGACTGCTAAGGGCATCTATTGCCAGGCGTTCGCCGACGACATAGTCCTGGTTATCGACGGAGACACTGCGTTGGAGGTTCAAAGACAGGCCAATGCTGCCCTCGCCTATGTTGTGGAGTGGGGAGTCAAAAATAAGCTTAAGTTCGCGCCCCACAAAACGCAAGCGATGGTGGTGACGCGAAAGCTCAAATACGACGAACCACTCCTGAGCATGGGCGGGGTCAGTATTGGCATGTCTAAGGAAATAAAAATCTTGGGCCTAACCATCGACAGCTGCCTGACATTTAACAAACATATTTACAATATATGTAAAAAAGTAATTGGAATATACGGGCAGCTGTCGAGGGCGGCCAAGATCAGCTGGGGCCTCAACGCAGATGTCATTAGGATAATTTATAATGCAGTCATAGAACCAGTGATTATGTACGCGGCGAGCGCCTGGGCGCCGGCAGTAGGGAAACTGGGAGCTAAGAAACAACTTAACGCCATCCAGCGTGGATTCGCACAGAAGCTCTGCAAAGCCTACCGCACGGTCTCCCTGAACGCAGCGTTGCTTCTTGCCGGGATACTCCCACTCGATATTCGTATTCAAGAGGCAGCCGCCCTTTACGAAGCAAAGAGGGGAGTGCCCCGGCCGGATTTGGCGGGCAGGGAGGTCGAGCGGAGGGCAGGGCACACCGAAAATGGACACCCGGCGACGCATATGCACCTGGAGTTCAAGAGCCTGATAGACGAAGAAGAGCTAAACGCCAATAGCGACTTTGCCGTCAAAATGTACACAGATGGCAGTAAGATTGACGGCAAGGTGGGGGCCGCAATATCTTACTGGGAAGGCGCGGCCGAAACCAAGGCCGTCAAGTTTAAGCTGCCATCTTACGGCACCGTCTATCAGGCGGAACTCCTGGCCGTATGCAGAGCCACGGGAGACATTGTTCGAGGTGCTCAGCAGAGCTTCGCAGTTTACAGCGACTCTAGGTCTGCGCTGGATACAGTTGTAAATAATGGCTCCCTGCACCCCCTGGCTGTCGAGGCCCGCAAAAACCTCCGGACGGCCTTTGACCAGAACAAAACTGTGTCCTTGTTCTGGTTGAAGGCCCACGCGGGGCTTGCGGGCAACGAACGCGCCGACTGCCTGGCAAAAATGGCTGCCCTCTCGTTAAAACGCGCCCCTGACTATGATAAGTGCCCGGTCTCATTCGTCAAGGGACAAATCAGACGGGAGTCTCTTGGCGAGTGGAACCGGAGGTATCAGTCAGGGACGACTGCCGGGACGACTAAAGCCTTCTTTCCGGACGCCATTGAGGGGTACCGAATCACAAAGAAAATTGCGCTGGACAGTATCACGACACAGATACTGACGGGGCACGGTGGGTTCTCCGAGTATCTGACCAGATTCAAGTGCAAGGAGAACCCATCGTGCGCCTGTGCCCCTGGGGTCGAGGAATCCGTCCTACATATCCTGCTCGACTGCCCGATTTTCAGTCGAGCGAGATATGATAGTGAGCAGGAAATGGGAACGAAGATCAGCATAGATACATTGAAAGAAATTATGGCTGACAGAAAAACCCGAAATATATTTCTAAAATATGCAAAGGAAGTAGCAGAGGTCGTAGTAAAAAGAAATAAATAAGATAAACACGATAAAATATGATACATGACTTACAAAATATATATTATATACACTTATTCGTATAAAATAAATTATATATTGATAAAAAGATGGACGGAAAGCTAAAAAATTGAAGAAAGGGCCCCAAGCAAGAGCAAAATATTGGGAGAATCCAAGCGTTTGCGCAACCCTTGAGGAAAGGAAGAAGAAATTAAGAATGAAACACTTATACCATAAAAATAAATTAAAACATATTATATAATAAAAATATTTACATACTGAAAACAAAGTAATAAAGACGTATAGAACAATATAAAGCTAAATCAAAAGGAATAATAATGATAAAGCAACATTCATAAATTAAGATAAATATAAACATACACAGTTAAAACAAGAAATATAATTTACAACGACCCTGCTCAGGGCAGGGAGTGGCGTGTCTGTAATATAAAAAAAAAAAAAAAAAAAAAAAAAAAAAAAAAAAAAAAATACCCTACTCTACTCTACCCTCCTCTACCTTACTCTACCCTACTCTACCCTACTCTACCCTACTCTACCCTACCCTACTCTGCTCTACCCTACTCTACCCTCCTCTACCTTACTCTACCCTACACTACCCTACACTACCCTACTCTACCCTACACTACCCTAATTTTCATTTTTTTTCCATAAGAACCTTCTCCTCATAATAACGAACACAACAAAAAAAAAATTAGCGAAATCGGTCCAGGCGTTGTTGAGTTATGCGCTTACCAACACATTTTGCGATTCATTTTTATATTATAGATTGGCGGACGGGCTGCGACCCTCCCCTCGCTGCGCCCCGTGCCCCGCGCCCCGCGCCCCGCGCCCCGCATCTTGTCCCTAGCATTAATATTACGCAATAAACAGTGTGCAACGATCTATCTGGTTTGATTGACGCGTAGCGTACCTCTTTCCCGCCTACACCTCTCGTACATAACATAACCTAAACCAGTAACCGACAATACGTTCGCCACAAAAACATCGCCTAATGATCAATTTAAAATTATTGGCTACATTCTCCCAATAATGACTTTTTATATTTATGGCTCATGATTATTAGACGAATAAATAATTATGCCTTTAAAATTTATGCAACTCCAATATATGCCAAAACATATTAGACTAAATGACAGTTATGCTAAACTATGCATTATGCCAAAGTATTATTATGCAACAGTATTATTATGCTAAAAAAATATATGCGAAAACGTTATGCCAAACAATATTATGCATAAAAATTTTATGCCAACAAGAATATTACCGATGTATAGATATGTATAGATATAAAAAATGAGAAACTGACTGACTGACCTATCAATACACGGCCGAAACTATTGGGACTAGGAGCGTGAAATTTTGCACAAAGGGTCCTTTTATGAAAAGGCACTAAGAGAGGAGTTTCTGAAATTCACCCCCTAAAAAGATAAAACGAGGTTCCAAAGTTTTGTATGGAGAAAAGTATTTTCACGCGGGCGAATCCGTATGCAAAAGCACTACTGGGAATAGGAACATTCAATTTTGTACCAGATTTTTTTTTATGATATAGGCGAGCAGTAAGAAGGGGTTTTTAAAAACTTAACTATTTTGTGGCTGAAATGGGGAAAATTCGTTTGATTGCAAGAATTTATTCCTTGGGCTCATACAGGGTGTAAAAAGACCGATCACATACCCGTTAACTACTCATTCTGTACATACAACTAAGTAATTTTGGCCAAAAAATATTGCTGGGAAACAAACTTTTTTTTCAACCTTTAAAAAAATGACGCTTTTCTTTGCGCGCAATGTAAAGCGCCCCACTGATTGTGCCGGTGTGTGTGTAGGTACGTCGAATGGCGAGGCGAGGCGCGGCGCCCAGGCGTCGCGCGCGCTTCGCGTTTTGTAGGTATTACATACGTTAAAGATTGGCTACATGGTTGTAAACTAGCGTTCCAACCAAGGTGGCCTTGGTTTATGCTGCGGCTACATGGATGTAAACCACGCGCCAACACGTTCGGTGGTTGGGAAAACGCGCCTCCCAACCAAGGACGTTGCAGGCATAGTTGCAAAACTTCTGAAATATTCGGAATAATTCCGGAATACTTCTGGGAAAGTTTCTTTAAATCGGAATTATTCAAAATGAATTTAATTAAGATTTTTTTTTTTTTTGCTGAAAAATTGTATTTTGCATCGATCGTCGATCGCCGCCGCCGCTGCTGCAGCGCTGGCCACAGAGTACTTTGTACGCTGGCGCCGCGACGCGCGCGCGGGCTAGTGATGTGCCGAGTATGGCTTGACTCGAGTCTGACTCGATTCCTGCTTTGTACTCGCTTACTCGAGTACCAAATTATTTTGACTCGAGTCCGCCAGACTCGATTCCGTACTCGAGTCAAAAAGAATTCGAGTACGCAAGACTCGATTCCAGGATTCGAGTACACAAGACTCGAGTACGTAAGACTCGATTCCAGGACTCGAGTACGCGTGACTCGATTCCAGGACTCAAGCCAGGAAGACTCAATTCTGAACTCACTGACTCAACTATAAAACGCGAGTCCAGCTGACTCGAATCTAGAATTCGAGTTCGAGTTAAGTTGACTCGCTCGTACTCGATCTGTGTTTACTTATGATAGGAATTAAATTGAATTAATGAAGTAACGCCTGGTCGAGTCGGACTCGCGCACTATAGGTTCCGTCCAAAATTACCTATGAAAAAAGTTCAATTCCCGAATTGTATTACGAAGATTTTTTCAAATCGCAAAAAAAAAGTTTTTCTTTTGACATAACTACAAAACAGTTTTCAGATTTATTCCTATAATTATCTGTGTTATAAGATCTTGCTTTATTTTGCTATAAGACCTTGCTTTATTTTATAACTTTCAGGACGCAAAATCCTGAAATAGAATTTTGATTCCTTTGCAAAATTTTCCCCTTTTTTCGACTTAAACGGCCATTTCTGTTTTTTTCGTTAACTTAGAAGTTTGATTTAATCACAGCTTCTAGAGACTGCCGACTTGAGTACCTATATGTTTTTAATTTCAATTCCTTAAAATATTTAAAAAGAGGAGCAAATTATACGGTAGCAGGATCTATTTACCCAGATTTCGGCAAAAACTTGACACTTACATAATACCCACATTGTTTTAAATATCTCGTGGCTGTTTACATGCAGTTTTTTTTCCTCTTTTCGAGTTCTGGGTTTGAATTTCCAGACTCGAGTCATGGATTCGAGTCCAGGACCCGAGTCTAGGATTCGAGTCCAGGACTCGAATTCTGGACTCGAATCCTGGACTCGAATCCTAAACTCGGGTCCTGGACTCGAGTCAATATTCGAATTCAACACATAGAACTCGAGTACTGGGCTCGAATGGTGGAATCGAGTCATGACTCGAATACCGCATAAACTGACTCGAGTTGACTCGAGTCACCAAAACAGCGACTCGGCACATCACTAGCGCGGGCCCGACTGCCACGATCGTGCGTGCAGGCGATGGCGGTGCGGGGTGCGGTAAGAGGGGATATGCTCCCCGGAGAAGTTTTCCCCCCCGCGAGAAAGATTCGTACCCCGCAATCGAATGTTTCCGAATGTTTCCGAATATTTCGCCCGAATATTTCGCCGGATTGAATAATTCAATCGGAATAAACGTGTTTGTAAGTTAATAATTGTTCAGTGGCACATACGTAAGTAAAATATAAATGTTTATTTTAATATAAATGGGATTGATTAATGTTAGCCTGCGATTAACAGGATTTTTATTCTTTTGTTTTTAGGTAGGTACCTACTTATTTCGAAATCGAATGCTATTTTTATAAATGTCAGTTGTGATTGTTGTGAATTAAAAAACCAGGTCTAGCATTATTTGATTTGTTTTTTGAAAAAGGGTTAGAGTCTGTCTAATAAGTTAAACGACTTGGGTAATTATTAGGATGTGAAATCTGATGTAGTCAACACGGATTCAATAATCAAGGTTGATTAAGAGATAGAGATCATTGTTTAATAACAGAAGAACCCAATGATAGAAGAACCTTATAAAAAGTACTGAATGTTTGTATTTTTTAAATGATTAAATATTATACAAAATTCCCAAGTCGGTTGAGAGAGATCTCTGATTCGCGAGTCGCATAGCCCACCAAGTCAATAAAAACATTACGCGTAAATAGCCCAGTCAATAAATACATTGAATTTGTTGTTTGTTCTGTTTGTTTTGTTTGTGTGTTTGAACGAAAAATATTAATATTATATTGTAAAAAGGGTGGGGCGCTTTGTGCCATATGTTTCGTAAGAGTCGAATCGAGCACCCCACGCTTTTCCTAAAGTCAATGACCATGACCCCTAAGTATTTGACCTAAAATGTTATCGAAAAAAAATTGATCTGTGTTATTTAGAGAAGTAGCGCTCGCCGGCGCGGTCAAAGCAGCCCTTTGGTGTCCCGGGCGTTTCCCAACATTTTTGCATTTGACCTTGAATTCAAGGTGATTGACTTTGGTGTCAAGGTCATGCCCTATGGTGTCCCAGGTGTTTTCCAACTTTTTATACATTTGACCTTGGGGTCAAAGTCATTGACCTTGAGGTCAAGGTCTGGCCCTTGGGGTCAAAGTCATTGCCTTTGGATGTCACAGGTGATTCCCAACATTTTAATGAAGTAAAGGTTTAAGTAAAGGTCATTGCCCTTGAGATCAAGGTCATACAATAAAGGATCATTGTGTTGTCATCAGTCTTTGATGGGTGTGCAAAGTTTTAAAAAAATCTGATCGCCCTAAGCTGGTCAAAATCGAGCTCAAAGGCGTTGATTACCAACAAATATATAGGTGAAGCTAATAAAAGCGTGTTAAAAAAGGAGGTTATGAGTTTGGACCGTCACTATATGTATATACGTGACATAAAAAAATGTTGAAACAAAAATGTTTAAGTAAAAAGATAGAACTGACTTCAATGAAGCCGGAGCACTTCAAACCACCACCAAGCGAAGACTTTATTGAAGAGGTGCCGGCCGGACTTCAATAAAGTCGGAACTTTATTGAAGTCGGTTCTATTGTCCTTGATGCGACGTGCACTCACAACTATAAACTTAATATATTCCTACCGCTCAAAATACAACTAAAGATAATATTTTACAACTTCCAAGCGCGAAATAGGTAGTAAGGTCGGTTTTCTTGGTTTTTTTTGACAGTTGAAATATTCCGAAAGTTTCGGAATATTTCGGATTACTTCCGAAGTATTCGACGGGAATGATTCGGAATTTTTCCCGCCAGCATCTATAGTTGCAGGTCAAGGATTACAACCATGTGGCAATTTAATAGGCTCTTGGTAATGAAAAAATTCTGTGTTGTGTTCGTACAATTGCTCACTTACACGAAATAAGTACAGTTTTTAAATAGCTTGAGTACTTACCTACTGTTGGGGCGTGCTGTGGCTGGTTCGCGAAGAATAGTAATAAAAAATCAGCGGACTGTATAAATTGAGGTTTATATTGTACAAAAGGTACCAAGGTTGTACAGTAAGAAAGATCGCAACGGAACAAACATATGAGGAAAATTAGGATGCGCGAGCGCGGACGTTCGTCTGGGCTTGTGACAGCTGACTGCCGGTCGGAGTGCGAAGCGGAGCGCGCGACGAGCCGTGCGGCCGTCGCCGGCCGGCTGATGCACCGCTGTCCCCGCACCCCTCGTTCACTCCCGCCGGCGGCGCGCGGCGATGGTGAAGGCAGAGGTCTCAACATACTCCCCCCGTTGAAGGAGCTTCAACACCAGTGACTGGAAGAGGGCAGATTGAGTTAAAGGCTCGACGAATAACACCCTTGCGGGTGCGGATGTCGGCGACCCTGGTGATGCCATCTCTGCCAGGTAGGACATTGATGATTCGTCCTAAAAGCCACAACAGAGGAGGTGACCCTTTGTCCTTGATGACGACGAGTGTCCCCTCTTTAAGTTCCCCGGAAGAACGGCGCCACTTGGTTCTCTCTTGAAGCCACAAGATGTATTCGTGGGAAAACCGGTGCCAAAAATGTTGTTTCAACAGTTCAATGCGACGGAACCGCTGCAAGCTGGTGATGTTCACGTTCTGAACCTGTGGATGTGGCAACATAATCAGTGACCGTCCAATGAGGAAGTGGGCCGGAGTTAAAGGGACAAGGTCTGTAGGGTCATTGGACAATGGAGTTAAGGGTCTCGAATTTAGGATGGCTTCAACTTGAGTCAAGCATGTGGCCATCTCTTCAAACGTTAAATGTGTTAAACCCAAGACACGTCTGAGGTGGTGCTTGGTTGATTTAACGGCTGATTCCCACAGTCCCCCTATGTGGGGTGTGTATGCAGGTATAAAGGAAAAGTTGACACCTGGGTCGATATCATTAAAATTTAAGTTTTGAGAAAGTAAGCTAGATAATTCATTAAAAGCGCCAACGAATGTGGTACCATTATCTGAGAAAACGTTACGAGGCTTCCCCCTGCGAGCAACTTGAGGATTGATAGTTTATACCTACCACTTTGGACTTGGCATTGTAGGTAGAAATTTGAAGCTTGCGGACTAAGTCGCTGGAAATGAAGTTAGCCGTACTCCCGTTGTCCAGCAAGACTCGAGCAGTGTGACAGTTGCCCTTTGAGTCCGTCACCTGCACGAGCGCTGTGGAAAGTAGAATTATACGAGATGTAGCAGAATGATTAGCAGATAAGACAATGTTTTGAGTGTTAGAAAGCTCGCTATCACTATGGATGTGCAGCAATGTATTGTGCTTTTCCTTGCAATATTTACAATGTCCATACCTGCACTTGTTAGCATCATGGCCTGGTCGGAGACAGTTAACACACACATTAAAACCATGAGCCTTTTTGATGCGTACTTCCACAGGAAGTGATTTAAATGTTTGGCATGTGAACACATGATGATCCTGTTTACACATTGGACACAAAGCTGATTTATTTTTAGGTTTTTCAGTAGTAGTTAGAAAACTTTTATTTGATTTATTGTTATCGTTGTAACCCTCGCCTTTTGTTTTGATGGACTTAGCCTCCTCAAGCGTTTCTAACAAGTCTGATCTGTTACTGAGAAAATTAATAAAGGTACTTAATGTTGGAGGTTCAGTTAGAGAGTTTCTATGCTCCTCCCACTCTCGATTGGTCACCTGATCTAATTTACTAGCCATGATATAAATTCTGCCGCCATAAAGAAAAAGGACGTATCTGCATGAAGTACGAAACGGAGAAAAAAATATATATAGATTTAAAAAACTAAAAAATGCGCTGTGCGAAAGGAAATAAACAAAATAATAATTATCTGGTGCAAAAGTCTGTATTAGAATTGGACCTGTAAGAAACAATATGTAAATTTTAATTAAATAATTGTTATGTATTTAATAAATGACTTTTTCCGTTTCATTTTAGTAAAAAAAATGCAATAAAATACGTGATGCTGCAATGAAAAGACGTTTCTGGCTAGATACGTCCTTTCAACTTAGTTTTTTTTTAAATGTCTTTCCTACATAGTGATAATGCGTTACCAGATTTTAGTTAACTAAATAAAAAAGTCTTTAATAGCCATTTGCTGCTTTTCAACTTAGCAAGTTTTTTACTTAATGACCTTAAAAAAATACCTACAGATTTTAAAATCCTTAAATGTAAGTAAACTGAAATACATTTTAACTTGATAATTATCTTGTATTAAATAAAACACAAAGTATGGGAATCAAACCTATAATTTTTATAAAGAATAACAAAAAATAGCAATTACAACCTCTTTCAACATAAAGTTAAATACTCTTTTAAAATCAAAAATTATAAAAACTGTCTAAGTTTGTACTAATTAATAATAATCACAGCTTTATAAGGTATATCTTATAATAAACTCTTCATCATAAACTTAGTGCAACCTCACCTTCCGCATGACACAGGTTCTCATCGAACATGGTAAGTTTGGGAGGTTCCTGCACCGGATTCGTGCGGAGGTGACGCTCGGGTGTCGCCACTGGGTGGACCGCCCGGACACGTTGGAGCACACGGTTATGGTGTGCTCCGCTTGAGCAGAGCATCGCCGGGTTCTTGTGAGGGCGATCGGCGGCAGCGATCTCTCGCGCCGGATCGCACGTACAGGCCATGGTCCGGAGAGAGGAGGAGTGGCAGGCGCGAGCCTTCTTCTGCGAAGCAGTAATGCTAGCAAAGGAGGTGGCCAACCGCATCAGGCAACGGCGCTCACTGCGCTCCAGCCGCCGCCGGGATTCCGATCCCGATTTCCGGCCACCGTAGGCGCGGGTTTACGGACGGCGAGCAATGGGCTGTCGGACTGTCCGGTAAACGTCCGGACCGAGCCCAAGTCGTCGACGGCGCATACTGTTCCCGCGCACCTCAAGGAGTTGTCAGCAACCGTAGGTAGGCCCCTAGGCAGGGTCGAAGCCTACTGGGGCCAAGAGTCCGTTTCCTAAAGGGAGGCTCGGCCTCGGTATGAAAGGCAACAAAGGAACGGTACAGTATTTTCCACTCCACTCAAGGGCAGGGATGTCGTCTGGATGATTTCTACCAAAAAAAAACCATATCTTTCAGTTTTTTAATTTGTTTTCTCTGCGCCGGTGATTCATCTTACTTCTTAGGTTTTCTGATTGTCCCTTTTTTTGTAAGACTTTGTGGCATATCTTCCTCGCTTGAGACTTTTGGTGACTCAGGGTATAGATAAGGGTCAGGGTATTTGTAGAAGAATCTAAATATTCTGAACATTTAGACAGATCAGAACTCTGATAAAAATTATTTACCCCTCAGTTCTGATCTGTCTGAATCGAAATCAAGGAGGTCTGAGCTGCAGCTATGAAAATCCGCATCATCCAAAGCGATATTTTCGTTCATAGAGGGCAAAGGAAACTCATGATTATTTGTATTCAAGTTTGATTCTTGGTAAGAACTGGTTGATGGCACCAAAGAAATTATTTTTGAGGATCGATTATGCTGCATTTTGTCACACTGAAACAAAAAAGTTAAAAAAAAAATATTGGCGCAGAAGATAGAAATGAAAAAAAACTGGAAAAAAAACCCTTTTCTAACGCTTTTTTTTCTAGTGTTAGGTTGTACCTACATTGAATAAAATATGGTATGTGGCTGTTTAGGTATTTACGGAATTATAAACATTTTATTCATCAAAGAGAAAAAAAGTGGTGTCTCAATGTTCATTTTAACCGACTGTGAACTGTTCATTGTAGCTTTAAGGGTTGGGTTGATCATTTTAATGATTATAACTCAATAAAACTTAATTAGTTTCGATCCTATCATATTTTAACCAAAATACAATCCGACACTGACCTGCAAATAGCAAAAAAAGTAAGAAAAATTAAGTTCACTACCCTGACGCTGTCGTCTTAAAGTAATAGTGTTTAAACTCAAACTCTTCATTGTGATAATAGGTACTCAATCGTGTAGTGTTAACAAATTCAAGAAAGAAGGGATTTCCTAGAGTAAGATATTGTTTTCTAACCGATTCATTTAAATTTCAAATATTTTAACATAAAAGTAGTTATGTATTTATTTGGTAAGTGCCACTTGATACTTTGCAGTTTAATTAATCTTAAATTACTCATGGGTATGCTTAAATATATACAAATATTGCTTTAAGGAAGTTTGACTTACGATTTTTCCATAGTTATAACTCTGCCTGGACGTAACTGAAGTGCAGTATTGCAACCCACTTCACCCCGCACAACTAACAATACTAAGTAGGAAAGACACTTCTGCCACTTGCGCCTGCTCATTTTTCGTAACACTAATTTGAAAAGGCACATCTACGCAGAACAGTCTTTTCTTCGTATGACCATGCAGAAGTGCCTTTTCATTTTATGATGAATTATATATTTTTTAAATAAATAAAACGCTTCTACTAAAATGCGTTTATTCAATTTAGTGTACGACAAAAGTGTCTTTTCTTTTTAGTAATATTTGATTCATATCGCAAATGCGTCGTATTTAACAGTTAGATTTATACAGTTCCGTTTAATTTATGTGGATTATAAAAATACTCGTAGATGCCATTTTTTTTAAAGATTTAGAATTTGTAGGTAACTCAATTTCGACAAAAATGTTAGATACGTCTTTTTTCCTTATGGCGGCAGAATTATGAGTGTATCCCAGTGTTGAACTGGTTGCCCAAGTGTAGACAAGGCCCTAAGATTTTTATTCGTTGTGTCAATAATGTGGCGTAACGACTTACTTGATTCTTTGCTGATAGGGTTCACGTTAAAGAGAGCTTGTACATGATTGTTGACAAGCAATCTCTTGTTGTCATACCTATCACATAGTAACTTCCAGGCAGCGTCGTAGTTTTCTGAACTAAAATCTAAATTATCTACAACAAGTGAGGCACTATCTTTTAATGAAGCGCGCAGATAATGTAATTTATTGATTTTATTTATGCTGTCATTACTGTGTATTATAGAGGTAAATGTATCTCTAAACTCTAACCAATCATGATAGCTGCCCGAAAACTTAGGTAGGTCAATTTTTGGTAGTCGAATAGAGTTATGTTTGTGTGTGTGATTAGTACAAGACCCCACCTCGGACGTTGAATCTCCTGCTTGCTTACTGCGGGTGGTGCTGATCAGCTGGCGCGCAGTAGCCACCAAGTTGTAATACTGCTTCTCAAACTCCTCCCGCTCCGCATATTGCTCGCTGGGATCGTCCACGATTGTCTCCAAATCACACTGTAATACATCGTATTTTTCATATAAATTTTCGAAAATATTAAGACGGTATTCAACCTCAACAATTTGCGTATCACTAAGTTGCTTACAAGATTGTGAAACATTTAAAAAAGTTGCAAATTGTGTAAGCTTGGCCTTAATTGAAGCTCGCTTCTTAATTAAGCTTTTAGCGTCTGACATGTTGCAAAGGCAATAGGTTTTAGCAAGCAAGAATATAGTTTATATTTTTTCAAAAAAAGTAAGGTAATTTATAAAAACTTATTAAGCTGTAATAATACGGCTACGAATTAATTAGGAAGCAAAGCTATTTTATATGGTAAGTTACTAAAAAATTGGCGCAGGCGTTTAGCTGTGCATGTTTGAAAAAGTATAGTATATACTACTTGTACTTAAATATCTAAGTTACTGGAAAAAAAAACCGTTAAATTATTTGTAATATGAATATGAAAATGACTATCTGAACTACTTATGATTGTATGAAGAGATGATCAGCGTTAAAACGAGATGAATGACCAATTATGTTGAGAATGACTTGCAGTTTTTGAATGACTTGCAATGTTTTATGAAATGAAATTGAACAGAATGGAATGACAATATTAATATATGATTAAGCTTATGGAATAATTATGGTGTTAGGATGGAAATGAAATGAAAATATAAGGAATAATTGGAACGATCTCACGATTTTTGTTGCAAACCACTGTTGATGATTGTGACGTGGAGTAATGTTTCCTCTTGGCACGGCGACAATTTGCAGTTGATTGCTTATTTTTGATGAAGATCTTCCTGTCCCGTAGCCCTGAGCCTCCTTTTCTTGGATCGGTCTTCGACGCTGGGTTCCAATCAACAAAGACGGTACGTTGTTCCCGTGTTGATTTGTGAAATTGTGACGTCCCAAACGGCCAAAACTTCAAGAAATCCAAGCAGGTAATCTCAGTTGAAGACGACTTGAACCTACTGTACAGTTCCTTTGTTCTTCGATTTTCTTTCTTCGTAAGACGGTAGAAGGACCATATGTTGGGGCGTGCTGTGGCTGGTTCGCGAAGAATAGTAATAAAAAATCAGCGGACTGTATAAATTGAGGTTTATATTGTACAAAAGGTACCAAGGTTGTACAGTAAGAAAGATCGCAACGGAACAAACATATGAGGAAAATTAGGATGCGCGAGCGCGGACGTTCGTCTGGGCTTGTGACAGCTGACTGCCGGTCGGAGTGCGAAGCGGAGCGCGCGACGAGCCGTGCGGCCGTCGCCGGCCGGCTGATGCACCGCTGTCCCCGCACCCCTCGTTCACTCCCGCCGGCGGCGCGCGGCGATGGTGAAGGCAGAGGTCTCAACACCTACACTGTCCGTCGCTTTAGCTATCATCCAGCACAGGTGGCCTCTCGACACTGACGAGCTCCGGTTCAAACTGCCGACCTCCTACGCGAAGATAGATGCGTGCCCTAGCCCGCGTGTTTTCGTGAACCCGCTCCAGGATTCCTTCTTGCGCTGACCGCTGCTTAAGTTCGTCGAACACATCAATAATTTTCTGTCGCATTTCAGCAGCGGTCTCGCATGGGCGGTCAAACACCCTATCTTTGACGTAACTACACAAAAAGAAATCCAGAGGGGTTAAATCAGACGAGCGTGCTGGCCATGCATGAGACCCAAACCGTCCGATCCAGTTGTCTCCGAACAGCGTCGTCAGTTGCTCACGAACTGGTCTCACGACATGAGGCGGCGCACCGTCGTGCTGGTACCACAACCCAAGCCTCTGAGCTAGTGGCATTTCTTACAAAGTATCGGTTAGGTACCCAGTTATAAAATCGAGGTATGCAGGCCCGTCCATTCTCGGTGGCAAGAAAACTGGGCCTAGGATCTGGTTTCCCACAATGCCAGCCCACACATTGTGTTTCCACCGTGTCTGGAAGCCCGTTTCCATGGTTTGATTCGGATTGACGGAGCACCAATAATGGGTATTTCGGCGGTTCCACATTCCATTATTTGTGAAAGTACTCTCGTCGGTGAAAATAATTTTTGGGATAAAGTCTTGGCCCTGGCTCAACAGCCACCTACAGTAATCCATGCGACGCATCGCGTCGCCTGGCACGAGCGCTTGCACACGATGGATTTTGTAAGGCCGTTGCCTATCCCTTCTCAACACTTTGTGCACAGTAGAATGGGAAAACGTGTGCCGAGCGTGATGACCATGCCGCCTCCGCAAAATTTTGGCTGCTGTTCGTACGCCCAACCGTGGGTTTTCCCGCATCACAGCGAGAATGGCCTCTTCGGCTGCCGGTCGTACCTACTTGTCGGCCGCCTCCCAAATAAATTGGTACTATCGGTTGATTGTCCAGCAATCGTTGAACAGCTCTCGTGAAGATCCGCGAATCCGTGGGCTGATACGCAGTAGGGTGCTCAATCATGTACAGTCGCAGGGCCGCAGTAGCGTTTCCATGAGCCATGCCGTAACAGTAAACCATATTCACGTAGGTACTCGCGCGCCGAATAAACATGAAAAGGCATTTTATCTCGCCTAACGTGCCTACTACTAAATTAATCCTAAAAAGACACTACACACACAAACACACAACGCACTCACAATATCTACACTAAGCCCTAGTCACTCTAACACTTTCACTACTATCAGTCGGACTATCACACAATACAACACAAACTATTAACAATACCTAATTCGCAACAAAAAAAACCACAAGTGCATTCGATGACGCAAGAAATCGAACTAATAATACATAGGTAAATTCGCTGTAAATAAAAATAAAATTCCTATAAATTTGCGGGGATAGAGGAGGTCGGACCACGGGCGGCTCTTTTGATGCCACAGCCGCGCACCGCCGCGGTGGGCGGTAACTTTCTTTGAGCACGAGCCGCTCGCATGCTACTGGCTGCTGGCACCAGCGCCCGCATGGTGTAATAAGAAAATATCGCTCTAGTTATAAATAATTTCCTAAATTGGATTTGACATTTAACGAGCATTTAGAGGTGGGCTTTAACAGTTTACGTAAATTACATTAAAAAAAATGTTATCAATGAACACAGATAAATGAAATTCTGACTAAATTCGGGTTATTATTTGAAAAATAGCTAGAAGGTAGTTTTGAAGGCCGCAGTCGGTAGGTACCTATCTCAGTTCAGACTGCTGCACGGAAGTGGATTCTAGTGGATTCGCGGGTAGGTGTTAAAAAAGCACAGACGTTTGGTTTTTTTCGGAATTTTATTTAAAATATAATTGTAATTAAATCTTGATTTATTTACTAATATTCTTCATCTACATCAGTTTTAATCTCTCTACTCACGTTTGTTTAAATAAACACCGTGAGCTCATGATTTCCATGCTGGGACTACTACGCAGCCAAATAAGTGAGTGTGCCAAACAAATAGACGGCTTAGAAACCAGACATCGGAGGAAAGCGCTGGTTTTCCAGGGACTGCCTGAAGTGGAGAACGAGGATAGCGTTGCGGTAATCCTTGATGTTATCAACACAAAGCTTGCCCTCAAGAATCTTACTGTTTCCTCAATCAAAAGTTGTCACAGACTTGGGGCCCCTAGCAAGGAGCATCACAGGCCAATTCTTATAAGGTTCGCCAGCGTGGACATCAAAGCTTCAGTCTGGAAGGCGAAGACAGGATTGAAAGGCTCCAAAGTGTCTGTCAAGGAGTTCTTGACAAGGGCGAGGCAGTCTGTATTCGCTAAGGCTCGCGAGCACTTTGGCATGCGGTCGTGTTGGTCCCAGGACGGCGTCATCTTCATCAAGGCCCCTGACGGAAGTCGGCACAGGGTTACTTCCACAGATGAGCTGAAACCCTTAGTAGTTAAGTACCCGAAGGTGCCGGTCACGATTCCAACTACGAGCGGTGGGAGTGCGGATGCTGCCGGGAGCCTGAAAAACCGAAAACCGTAAATAGTACATCTTTGTTGTTGTTGTGTTTGTCTTGCTGTTAAGCCTGCAATACACGTTGGCCGAGCGTTGCCGAGTGAAGGCCAATACCAATATGTAGACAGTATATTTGCTTTGTCTTGCCACCGCTCGGTGTCGCTCGCCTAGTTGGTTGAGTAGACTTGCGCCAATCAAAGCAAATGTGCGCCAATGTGTATAGACCTCATTTGGAGTAGCTTGTCACGACTCGCAGCCGCTCGCGATCACTTGCCTCACTTCGGAGCGGTGTCGGTTTTTCTGCACAAATCAAAGGCGCTCGCAAATGTGCGCCAACGTGTATAGACCTCATAAAGAAACAATTGTTTCTTTCAATGAAAAAAACAAATTGTTGTTTTTTTCCGTTTTTTTACCATGTTGCATTGAAATTTTGCGGAAAAAATCGTTTGGGAACAAAATAGAAATCTTTCGAATGTTTTATTCATTGTTTCGGTTAATTTCATGAAAAATTGAAAAAAAAAAACAAGTTTTATTGAAATTGAAATATTATAGTGGGCGAAAATGTACGGGTGGTACATTTTCGCCCACTATACACATAATAGTAATAATATTCCTCAGCCAAAATCTTGATTTCACTGTCGTCAGCTTGATCAGAATCGAACTCCCTCATGCCTCGCTCAAGTGTCACCATAATGATCGGTGCTCACTGTTGGACTCTCCCAAGTATCGCCATTTAGGGCTTTAATGACTGCTGTCCACTGTTGGACATAGGCCTCCCCCTAGCTATAATGACCCCTGCCCACTGTTGGACATAAGCCTCCCCCAAGTGTCACCACCTAGGCGTTATAAAAATTAATGCTCACTGTTGGACATAGGCCTCCTCCCGCGATAATGACCTATGCCCTATGTTGGGCATAATCCTCCACCAAGTGTCACCACCTAGGCGTTATAATAATTGATGCCCACTGTTGGACATATGCCTCCTCTCGCGATAATGGCCTATGTCCACTGTTGGGCATAAGTCTCCCCTAGTGTCACCATCTAGGCGTTATAATAATTGATGCCCACTGTTGGACATATGCCTCCTCGCGATAATGACCTATTCCCACTGTTGGGCATAAGACTCCCCAAGTGTCGCCATTTAGGCGCTATAATGATCGATGCCCACTGTTGGACATAACCCTTCATCAAATATCACCGTTTAGGCGTTATAATGACTGATGCCCACTGTTGGACATAAGCCTCCCCCAAGTATCGCCATTTAGGCGTTATAATGACTGATGTCCACTGTTGGACATAAGTCTCCCCTCGCTATAATTACTTGTGTCCACTGTTGGACATAAGCCTCCCCCAAGTATCACCATTTAGGCGCTATAAGAATTGCTGTCCACTGTTGGACATAGGCCTCATAAACTAGTGCGCCTCACCATCAGATTGCGTCATCTAGTTTATATTAATTTTAAAAAAAGTACGCATTTGAAAACAACAAACATGAAGTTTTCGGTTCTTTTCATACTTTTCCGTTTAATAATAATAATTATAAGCGCTTATTAAATAAATAGCAGCAGCCGCGATGACTTCTACGTCGTCCATATTGTTTAAATGCACAATAACAACTGACAGGGCCCAACATGTGGGCGTCTCCTCAAAACTCGTCTTATTGGCCATTTGCATTGGTTCAAGCTTGCCGAACGTGTAGAGAGGCGCTTGCCGAACGTGTAGAGGCGCTTGCCGTGTGTCAATTTGCCTATATTTGCTTAGGCTCGCCAAGGCTCGCGTTGGTCTCAGCTCGGCCAACGTGTATTGCAGGCTTTACATCTTTAGCCTGCAATACACGTTGGCCGAGCGTTGCCGAGTGAAGGCCAATACCAATATGTAGACAGTAGATTTGCCTTGTCTTGCCATCGCTCGGTGTCGCTCGCCTAGTTGGTTGAGTAGACTTGCGCCAATCAAAGCAAATGTGCGCCAATGTGTATAGACCTCATTTGGAGTAGCTTGTCACGACTCGCAGCCGCTCGCGATCACTTGCCTCACTTCGGAGCGGTGTCGGTTTTTCTGCACAAATCAAAGGCGCTCGCAAATGTGCGCCAACGTGTATAGACTTCATAAAGAAACAATTGTTTCTTTCAATGAAAAAAACAAATTGTTGTTTTTTTCCGTTTTTTTCACATATTGCATTGAAATTTTGCGGAAAAAATCGTTTGGGAACAAAATAGAAATCTTTCAAATGTTTTATTCATTGTTTCGGTTAATTTCATGAAAAATTGAAAAAAAAAAAACAAGTTTTATTGAAATTGAAATATTATAGTGGGCGAAAATGTACGAGTGGTACATTTTCGCCCACTATACACATAATAATAATAATATTCCTCAGCCAAAATCTCGATTTCACTGTCGTCAGCTTGATCAGAATCGAACTCCCTCAAGCCTCCCCCAAGTGTCACCATAATGATCGGTGCCCACTGTTGGACACAAGCCTCTCCCAAGTATCGCCATTTAGGGCTTTAATGACTGCTGTCCACTGTTGGACATAGGCCTCCCCCTAGCTATAATGACCCCTGCCCACTGTTGGAGATAAGCCTCCCCCAAGTGTCACCACCTAGGCGTTATAAAAATTTATGCCCACTGTTGGACATAGGCCTCCTCCCGCGATAATGACCTATGCCCACTGTTGGGCATAATCCTCCACCAAGTGTCACCACCTAGGCGTTATAATAATTGATGCCCACTGTTGGACATATGCCTCCTCTCGCGATAATGGCCTATGCCCACTGTTGGGCATAAGTCTCCCCTAGTGTCACCATCTAGGCGTTATAATAATTGATGCCCATTGTTGGACATATGCCTCCTCGCGATAATGACCTATTCTCACTGTTGGGCATAAGACTCCCCAAGTGTCGCCATTTAGGCGCTATAATGATCGATGCCCACTGTTGGACATAACCCTCCATCAAATATCACCGTTTAGGCGTTATAATGACTGATGCCCACTGTTGGACATAAGTCTCCCCTCGCTATAATTACTTGTGTCCACTGTTAGACATAAGCCTCCCCCAAGTATCACCATTTAGGCGCTATAAGAATTGCTGTCCACTGTTGGACATAGGCCTCATAAACTAGTGCGCCTCACCATCAGATTGCGTAATCTAGTTTATATTAATTTAAAAAAAACCGGCCAAGTGCGAGTCGGACTCGCCCATGAAAGGTTCCGTAGCAGCAAGTAACATAATATAAAAGTTCTTGTACTTAATGTGTTGTAACTTTGATCGATGTTTTAATAATAGTGTATTTTTTTTCGATTTATGACGCATTAAAAAAAACTACTTACTAGATTTCGTTCAAACCAATTTTCGTTGGCAGTTTTTATAGTAATGTACATCATATATTTTTTTTGGTTTTATCATTCTCTTATTTTAGAAGTTAGAGGGGGGGGGACACACATTTTACCACTTTGGAAGTGTCTCTCGCGCAAACTATTCAGTTTAGAAAAAAATGATATTAGAAACCTCAGTATCATTTTTGAAGACCTATCCATAGATACACCACACGTATGGGTTTGATGAAAAAAAAATTTTTGAGTTTCTGTTCTAAGTATGGGGACCCCCAAAATTTATTGCTTTTTTTTATTTTTGTGTGAAAATCTTAATGCCGTTTACAGAATACATCTACTTACAAAGTTTCAACAGTATAGCTCTTATAGTTTCGGAAAAAAAGTGGCTGTGACATACGGACGGACAGACAGACATGACGAATCTATAAGGGTTCCGTTTTTTGCCATTTGGCTACGGAACCCTAAAAAAGTACGCATTTGAAAAAAACAAACATGAAGTTTTCGGTTCTTTTCATACTTTTCCGTTTAATAATAATAATTATAAGCGCTTATTAAATAAATAGCAGCAGCCGCGATGACTTCTACGTCGTCCATATTGTTTAAATGCACAATAACAACTGACAGGGCCCAACATGTGGGCATCTCCTCAAAACTCGTCTTATTGGCCATTTGCATTGGTTCAAGCTTGCCGAACGTGTAGAGAGGCGCTTGCCGAACGTGTAGAGGCGCTTGCCGTGTGTCAATTGGCCTATATTTGCTTAGGCTCGCCAAGGCTCGCGTTGGTCTCAGCTCGGCCAACGTGTATTGCAGGCTTTTGCTTCAAATTTATAGTAGTATACTAACCGTTGTGTAGTGCTCCCGTCTCATAGTTATTCCTCTTCTGTTTTGTGTCCCAACTGACTACTTGTGCCGGTTTTAATTACCTATATATTTGTTTTTGTTATTTATTTAATTAACTTTGTTCGATACCCTCAACTGTCAACACTATTTATTTTTTCTAAATTGTCAAAGTCAAATCAACGCAAAATCAACGATGTAAAGGCATTGACATTCGCAGTACTCGTTCAGAAACTTTTCCATTGAGACTGTTGAATCGATTTGTTGAAAACTTTTAATATGTAGAAGTCGAATAGCGATTTCTGCATATTCTGTACGAGGTTTTATCGACCACTGTTTTGTGCTGTTTTTATTTTATTTATTTTTTTGTTTTGTTTTTTTTTTTTCCATGTTTTGGTTTTTTTTTTCTCTTTTTAGTTCAATCTATAATTTTTCTTATTGGCTTATTGTTTCAGTTTGTGTGTAATAGCCGAGATATATGTTTAAAAAATTGTTGATTAATGTTTGTTTTAGCTGGCGGGTGGTGCAGGGTTGCACAGTAGTTATTCTGCTTTTAGAAATTGTAATTTATAGTATATTTAATTATATTTAATATTTTTAAACTCTCTTCTACTTATGTCAGACAATGACTCTTTCTTCTCAGCTAATGAATCTGCTGCCTCTTCAAGCGACACTAGCTTTTGCTCTCTCGGCGACACCCTTGGTGATTTCGTACTTCGTAGCTTTGGTGATGAGTCTAGTCGGCTGTTGAACGTATGTCATATCAACGCTCAAAGCGTTGCCAGTCACTATAGCGAGTTGTACGATGCATTTAATAACAGCAACGTTCATGCCATCCTGATATCTGAAACGTGGCTCAAACCGCATCTTCTGTCTACCACATACCCCCTCACTGGTTTCGTTCTTATACGAAATGACCGAACTGGTAAGGGAGGGGGTGGTGTGGCCATATATCTTCGCGGTGACTCACCTTACAAAGTACTGGCTTCTTCCTCTTCCAACTATTCTGCTTCAGCTGAATTCCTCTTTCTTGAAGTTTGCGTCAGAGGAGCTAAAACCATTATTGGTGTTGTCTACTGTCCCCCCACTGTTGATTACTTCACTGAATTCGAATCAGTACTTGAATCATTGGGTTCAGAGTATGCACATCACATCATAATGGGTGATTTCAACACAAATCTCCTTGCTCTAAATTCCCCTCGGTCCCGTAAGCTCCTTCATCTTATAGAGTCAGCTAGTTTGCATGTATTGCCGCTCCAACCTACTCATCATAACACTGCGGGTGAAGACACTTGGCTCGACCTGATTCTCACCTCAAATCCTTCCCTCGTCCCTTTCCACGGTCAACATGACGCTCCAGGTTTCTCTCATCACGACATGATCTTCCTTTCCTATATCCTTAAACCTCCTAAACCCAAACCCAAGGTTCTGTACAGGCGTTGTTTTGCGAGGATGGACGTTGAAAAACTCAAGAAGGATGCTTCTATGGTTGACTGGGAGCCAATGACGGAGGCCACTTCAGTTGACGACAAGGTGTTGATTTTTAATGACATTGTGGTCAACCTTTATAACACCCATGCCCCGGTTAAAAAAGTAAAATTGAAACGTCCTCCCGCACCTTGGATGACAAGAGAAATACAGATGGTTATGCGACGCAGAGACCGTGCATTTCGCAAACATGAAAGGGATCGTACTGACGAAAGCTGGACTTTATTTAAGTCTTCTAGGAATAAATGTAACCAGATGATACGCAATGCTAAACGCCGCCATATTCTTGAAAATATTTCATCTTCTTCTTCTGCCGATATTTGGAAGTTCCTTGAAACTCTAGGTATCGGCAAACCGCGACATTTGGACCTTCCAAATTCTTTTGACTTAGATGATCTTAACCGTCATTTCTCCACTGTGCCTACCTTGGATCATCTAACGAAATTACAAACTCTATCTCTAATCTCTGGTCTAACGCGTCCTCAAATTAATCCTTTTCGTTTCGTTCCAGCTGCACCGGAAGAGATCAAAAAAATTATTATGTCCATAAAATCCAAGGCGGTAGGATGTGATAATATCTCTCGTGGTATGATCGTTACGATCCTAGATTACCTCCTACCCGCCATTTCCCATATTATAAATTTTTCCCTATATTCTGGAGTATTTCCCTCTTTATGGCGTAAAGCCTATGTTCGTCCACTACCTAAAGTTTCCAATCCCACACTTCCAACCCATTTCCGTCCAATTTCTATCCTTCCCTTCCTATCCAAAGTGCTTGAGGCCTGTGTCCACAAACAACTCTCAAGTTTTGTGCATTATAATTCGCTCATAAGCCCTTTGCAATCTGGATTCAGGCCGGGACATAGCACTGTTTCCGCCCTTCTTAAAGTGACTGGCGATATAAGGGCCGGAATGGAGGATACCAAAGTCACTGTGCTAGTGTTGGTAGATTTCTCGAACGCCTTTAATACCGTCAGTCACGAAATCCTTTTAGCCCTTCTGTCCTATATTATGATCTCTCCCGAGGCACTGAAGTGGTTCACTTCCTATCTTCGGGAACGTCAGCAGTCGGTTCACGTCGGGGATTCTTCATCTCGCTGGTGTGGTTTGGAAACTGGCGTTCCTCAGGGCGGTATCCTTTCTCCTCTTATATTTTCTATTTTTATTAATATCATTACTACCGTACTTCAGTGTTCGTATCATCTATATGCTGATGATTTGCAGTTGTACTGTCAAGCGAAGGTCGACGAAATACCTGGTGCTATCGACCAATTAAATAGGGACCTAATAGCCATAAAAGCCTGGTCTGACAGATTTGGTGTTGCAGTGAACCCCAATAAATGTCAGGCTATCATCATTGGAAGTCCTCGAATCATCGCTAAGGTGGACAATGCAACTTTGCCACCAGTTCGTTTCGACGGTACGATTGTCCCATTCAGCACCGATGTAAAGGATCTAGGCTTGCGTATTGATAGTACCCTGAACTGGCGTACTCAAGTGGCTAGTGTTAGTCAGAGGGTTACTGGAATGCTGCGGGCTCTGTTTCGATTGAAGAACTTTTTACCATCTAGCACGAAGACAATGCTTGTGCAGACTCTGATTTTTCCAATCATCGATTATGGCGATGTGTGCTACTATGACCTGAATGCAGATCTCCTCAATAAACTTGACCGCCTTCTAAATTACTGCATTCGATTTGTTTTCAATCTTCGGAAATATGATCATGTTTCAGCGCATCGGTCGCTTCTAAAGTGGTTGCCCATACATCAGCGCAGAGAGCAAAGGGCGCTCACCACCTTATTTTCCGTTTTTTGATTCTCCTAATTGCCCCAGTTATTTAGCCCCTCACTTTCAATACATTTGCGCTAACCACAATAGAAATCTGCGCTCATCTCATAACCGCCTTCTCCATTGTCCCACTCATCGTACTGACTTTCTTCACTATTCCTTCTTTATTCAAGCTATTTCTTTGTGGAATGCGCTTCCCCAGGAGATCAGGATGGCAACAAGCAGATTTACATTCAAAATCAAAGTTCGTGAGTTGATTCGTAAAAAGTTGGCAGTAGTTTCATCACAGCGTTAATGTTTTTCTATTGTCGATTTGGACCAATTATTTGACTATTTTAGTGCATTTATGTAGTGTATTAATTTGAGTATATATTGTATAGTTGTATATATTTATTCTATGGTTTATTAGTATATATATTCTATGGTCTATTAGTATTTAAATTCTTGTATTTGCCTTTTTCTCACTCTTTTATTGCACCTACCACTACTTTTTCTCCGCATCACCCAAAGGTTGACTGGAAGAGAATGCCTAAGGCATTAAGTCCGCCTCTGTACCCATGTGCATAAAGTGTTAAATAAATAAATAAATAAATAAATAAGTGTGCGTAGCTACGATTTATTTTGATGTTGGGAAACTATCAAAATTACTTCATGCTCTGCTGAAGCGAGAGGGAGTTTGACTTTTACTGACTACAACCCAATGTTGTTCCTTCAGTTGCCTTGACGATTCAAGGTCGCGATTATTCTTTCGAATATTCACGCGACCCTTTCAGGCATCGCTTCTATCGGGCCCCATCAGTTTTGCTGACAGCTTCTTAAGGGGCACGTGGAACACAACGCGCCGTCCACCAGGATTTGATAGTTATTGGACGGAGAGCTACCCATTGCTCTCCGTCCGCAAGCTTGCGTCTACGGCGGCCGGAAATCACTCTGACTTCCGACAAACAAACGAATTCACGCAACTAAAACGCGCCGCATACTCGTTCATGTTTTGAAATGTAATTTATTCGGTACCTACTAAACATTTTTTAAAGTGAGGTAAGTACCTACCTATCTACTTGCGAGATTTATTTCCAATCATTCCTGCTTTTAGTGATTAGGCCTTACAGCCTTATGCACTAGAAGCCATCCTTCCTTACTAGAAAATACCAGAAATCATTCTCAAAAATGCCTACAATATTCGTTGCGTCACTAGTACCTACCTACTGAGTTTTATTACGTTGTTATTTATGAAGATTAAATGTAGGTAGGGCTTAAACCTAGGTAGAAGTTTAAACCTAGGATTCAAGTTTAGTTTTTAGATAAATAGGAAGTACTTACCTACCTTTTTTGCGATGGGAAATCAATCATCAAATGACCCCTTGCGCTCTGTGTGAAGACTTATTTTACCGATCTTTAGTCAGTAAAAGTCTGAAACTCCCTCTCTCTCTCTCCGATTGTTGTTCCTTCAGTTGCCGTTTGTATCTGGTACTTACGCAGAGATATTACGAAAAGGTCAATGACCGTTATTTTTTTCTTATCTGGCACCTACCTTAGTAGGTGTAGGTGTAAGTACCTTTGAAGGCCGCATTTGGTACATAAACACACACAAAATTTTAACACTAAAGACTAGGTGTCTTTTTTTTTAGCGGTTGGAAAATCATCTAATGACATCCCCCGCTCTTGGGCGGAGCGGGAGATAGTGTCGGACTTTTACTGACTAAAAACCCACTCCTGTTCCTTTGTTGCCTTTCCTACCGGGGCTTGAGCTATCTTTCGAATTAACCCTGGCCTTAGTATGCTTCGACCCAGCTGAGCCCCTGCTGTTGCTGACTGCTCCTTGAGGCGCGCAGGAACAGTGCGAGCCATCGACGACTTGGGCTCGGTCCGAACAGTTACCGGACGGCCGGACAGCGAGCTACCCATTGCTTACTGTCCGTAAGCCCGCGCCTACGGTGGCCGGAAATCGGGCGGGATCGGAATCGGACTCCCGACGTCCAGGTCATCTCTGGGGCTGCGACGGCTAGGTCGAGAGGTTGTTCTCCCTCTGATGCGTTCGCTGCGGGTTTCGCCGTAGACCCTCGTTGTCAAAGAAACGAACTCCGTTTCTTTGACAACGAAGATAACGAAGTAAGATGCGCCGCGTACCCGTGCACAGCAAAAGCAGCCCCGGCCCGCGTTTAGACAAGTAGGTACCTATCTAATTTCAAAATTTTAACAATTAAGTATTGATTTATAATCAATGTTTTTGTTGAAACTGTGAAATCGAAAACTGTTCGATTGATAAAATAAATAAATGTACCAAGTAATTTCTATCAGCTGAGCAACGTAGGTACACTCGGCCGGGCCGCTCGCCGCTCGCCGCTCGCGTGGTCGGTGAACTCGACGACTGCACGCGTGTGCGTGCGTGCCATGCTCGTTGTTTAGTATTCATTGCATTTTTGTAACTTCAAATGCGTAATTTGTTATGAAAAATCAATAATCTTGATAATGTTTGTTTGGAAGAAAGTTTACTAATGATACTTGTTATACGATTATGAAAAAAAAAAACTACTGAGGTGTCAAGGGACACCCGGATGGAACGAAGTTCCGTTCTAGCTTGCTTTCTATAAGAGAGAGAGAGAGAGACAGACACAGAAACATGCGCACGCCGCACGGCTTACAATAGCTTACTATAGCAAAAAGTAACGTTACAACTTTTCGTGAGAATTTTTTCCGTCTAGCCAATACAAGATAACTAAAAAATACTATCCTATTTTATGTACATTTTGACAGCACTATTTCAACATCTTCGAAACCATGAAAACGACACTCATGACGAAAGAGTTGATAATTTCTGACAGCCGCCATCTTAGATTTACATTTTGACAGCACTATCGGCTTCAACAACCTCGAAAACCATGAAAAAGACACCCATATCGAAAAAGTTGATAATTTATTGCAGCCGCCATCTTAGATTTACATTTTGACAGTACAATCGGTTTCAACACCCTCGAAAACTACGAAAACGACACCCATGACGAAAAAGTTGATAATGTCTTGCAGCCGCCATCTTTGATTTACATTTTGACAATACTATCGGTTTCAACACCCTTGAAAACCATGAAAACGACACCCATGACGAAAAATTTAATAATTTTTTGCAGCTGCCATCTTGGATTTATATTTTGACAGTACTATCGGTTTCAACACCCTCGAAAACCATGAAAACGACACCCATGACGGAAAATTTGATAATTTCTTGCAGCCGCCATCTTGGATTTATATTTTGACAGTACTATCGGTTTCAACACCCTCGAAAACCATGAATACGACACCCATGACGGAAAAGTTAATAATTTCTTGCAGCCGCCATCTTGGATTTACATTTTGACAGTACTATCGGTTTCAACACCCTTGAAAACCATGAAAACGACACCCATGACGAAAAATTTGATAATTTCTTGCAGCCGCCATCTTGGATTTATATTTTGACAGTACTATCGGTTTCAACACCCTCGAAAACCATGAAAACGACACCCATGACGGAAAAGTTAATAATTTCTTGCAGCCGCCATCTTGGATTTATATTTTGACAGTACTATCGGTTTCAACACCCTCGAAAACCATGAAAACGACACCCATGACGGAAAAGTTAACAATTTCTTGCAACCGCCATCTTGGATTTACATTTTGACAGTACTATCGGTTTCAACACCCTCGAAAACCATGAAAACGACACCCATGACGAAAAAGTTGATAATTTCTTGCAGCCACCATCTTGGATTTACATTTTGACAATACTATCGGTTTCAACACCCTTGAAAACCATGAAAACGACACCCATGACGAAAAAGTTGATAGTTTCTCGCAGCCGCCATCTTGGATTTACATTTTGACAGTACTATCGGTTTCCACGCCCTCGAAAACCATAAAAACGACACCCATGACGAAAAAGTTGATAATTTCTTGCAGCCGCCATCTTGGATTTACATTTTGACAATACTATTGGTTTCAACACCCTCGAAAACCATGAAAGCGACACCCATGACGAAAAAGTTGATAATTTCTTGCAGCCGCCATCTTGGATTTACATTTTGACAGTACCATCGGTTTCAACACCCTCGAAAACCATGAAAACGACACCCATGACGGAAAAGTTGATAATTTCTTGCAGCCGCCATCTTGGATTTATATTTTGACAGTAGTATCGGTTTCAACACCCTCGAAAACCATGAAAACGACACCCATGACGGAAAAGTTAACAATTTCTTGCAACCGCCATCTTGGATTTACATTTTGACAGTACTATCGGTTTCAACACCCTCGAAAACCATGAAAACGACACCCATGACGAAAAAGTTGATAATTTCTTGCAGCCGCCATCTTGGATTTACATTTTGACAATACTATCGGTTTCAACACCCTCGAAAACCATGAAAGCGACACCCATGACGAAAAAGTTGATAATTTCTTGCAGCCGCCATCTTGGATTTACATTTTGACAGTACTATCGGTTTCAACACCCTTGAAAACCATGAAAACGACACCCAAGACGAAATATTTGATAATTTCTTGCAGCCGCCATCTTGGATTTATATTTTGACAGTACTATCGGTTTCAACACCCTCGAAAACCATGAAAACGACACCCATGACGGAAAAGTTAATAATTTCTTGCAGCCGCCATCTTGGATTTATATTTTGACAGTACTATCGGTTTCAACACCCTCGAAAATCATGAAAACGACACCCATGACGAAAAATTTGATAATTTCTTGCAGTCGCCATCTTGGATTTACATTTTGACAGTACTATCGGTTTCAACACCCTCGAAAACCATGAAAACGACACCCATGACGGAAAAGTTGATAATTTCTTGCAGCCGCCATCTTGGATTTATATTTTGACAGTAGTATCGGTTTCAACACCCTCGAAAACCATGAAAACGACACCCATGACGGAAAAGTTGATAATTTCTTGCAGCCGCCATCTTGGATTTACATTTTGACAATACTATCGGTTTCAACACCCTCGAAAACCATGAAAGCGACACCCATTACGAAAAAGTTGATAATTTCTTGCAGCCGCCATCTTGGATTTACATTTTGACAGTACTATCGGTTTCAACACCCTTGAAAACCATGAAAACGACACTCATGACGAAAGAGTTGATAATTTCTGACAGCCGCCATCTTAGATTTACATTTTGACAGCACTATCGGCTTCAACAACCTCGAAAACCATGAAAAAGACACCCATATCGAAAAAGTTGATAATTTATTGCAGCCGCCATCTTAGATTTACATTTTGACAGTACAATCGGTTTCAACACCCTCGAAAACTACGAAAACGACACCCATGACGAAAAAGTTGATAATGTCTTGCAGCCGCCATCTTTGATTTACATTTTGACAATACTATCGGTTTCAACACCCTTGAAAACCATGAAAACGACACCCATGACGAAAAATTTAATAATTTTTTGCAGCTGCCATCTTGGATTTATATTTTGACAGTACTATCGGTTTCAACACCCTCGAAAACCATGAAAACGACACCCATGACGGAAAATTTGATAATTTCTTGCAGCCGCCATCTTGGATTTATATTTTGACAGTACTATCGGTTTCAACACCCTCGAAAACCATGAATACGACACCCATGACGGAAAAGTTAATAATTTCTTGCAGCCGCCATCTTGGATTTACATTTTGACAGTACTATCGGTTTCAACACCCTTGAAAACCATGAAAACGACACCCATGACGAAAAATTTGATAATTTCTTGCAGCCGCCATCTTGGATTTATATTTTGACAGTACTATCGGTTTCAACACCCTCGAAAACCATGAAAACGACACCCATGACGGAAAAGTTAATAATTTCTTGCAGCCGCCATCTTGGATTTATATTTTGACAGTACTATCGGTTTCAACACCCTCGAAAACCATGAAAACGACACCCATGACGGAAAAGTTAACAATTTCTTGCAACCGCCATCTTGGATTTACATTTTGACAGTACTATCGGTTTCAACACCCTCGAAAACCATGAAAACGACACCCATGACGAAAAAGTTGATAATTTCTTGCAGCCACCATCTTGGATTTACATTTTGACAATACTATCGGTTTCAACACCCTTGAAAACCATGAAAACGACACCCATGACGAAAAAGTTGATAGTTTCTCGCAGCCGCCATCTTGGATTTACATTTTGACAGTACTATCGGTTTCCACGCCCTCGAAAACCATAAAAACGACACCCATGACGAAAAAGTTGATAATTTCTTGCAGCCGCCATCTTGGATTTACATTTTGACAATACTATTGGTTTCAACACCCTCGAAAACCATGAAAGCGACACCCATGACGAAAAAGTTGATAATTTCTTGCAGCCGCCATCTTGGATTTACATTTTGACAGTACCATCGGTTTCAACACCCTCGAAAACCATGAAAACGACACCCATGACGGAAAAGTTGATAATTTCTTGCAGCCGCCATCTTGGATTTATATTTTGACAGTAGTATCGGTTTCAACACCCTCGAAAACCATGAAAACGACACCCATGACGGAAAAGTTAACAATTTCTTGCAACCGCCATCTTGGATTTACATTTTGACAGTACTATCGGTTTCAACACCCTCGAAAACCATGAAAACGACACCCATGACGAAAAAGTTGATAATTTCTTGCAGCCGCCATCTTGGATTTACATTTTGACAATACTATCGGTTTCAACACCCTCGAAAACCATGAAAGCGACACCCATGACGAAAAAGTTGATAATTTCTTGCAGCCGCCATCTTGGATTTACATTTTGACAGTACTATCGGTTTCAACACCCTTGAAAACCATGAAAACGACACCCAAGACGAAATATTTGATAATTTCTTGCAGCCGCCATCTTGGATTTATATTTTGACAGTACTATCGGTTTCAACACCCTCGAAAACCATGAAAACGACACCCATGACGGAAAAGTTAATAATTTCTTGCAGCCGCCATCTTGGATTTATATTTTGACAGTACTATCGGTTTCAACACCCTCGAAAATCATGAAAACGACACCCATGACGAAAAATTTGATAATTTCTTGCAGTCGCCATCTTGGATTTACATTTTGACAGTACTATCGGTTTCAACACCCTCGAAAACCATGAAAACGACACCCATGACGGAAAAGTTGATAATTTCTTGCAGCCGCCATCTTGGATTTATATTTTGACAGTAGTATCGGTTTCAACACCCTCGAAAACCATGAAAACGACACCCATGACGGAAAAGTTGATAATTTCTTGCAGCCGCCATCTTGGATTTACATTTTGACAATACTATCGGTTTCAACACCCTCGAAAACCATGAAAGCGACACCCATTACGAAAAAGTTGATAATTTCTTGCAGCCGCCATCTTGGATTTACATTTTGACAGTACTATCGGTTTCAACACCCTTGAAAACCATGAAAACGACACCCAAGACGAAATATTTGATAATTTCTTGCAGCCGCCATCTTGGATTTATATTTTGACAGTACTATCGGTTTCAACACCCTCGAAAACCATGAAAACGACACCCAGGACGGAAAAGTTAATAATTTCTTGCAGCCGCCATCTTGGATTTATATTTTGACAGTACTATCGGTTTCAACACCCTCGAAAATCATGAAAACGACACCCATGACGAAAAATTTGATAATTTCTTGCAGCCGCCATCTTGGATTTATATTTTGACAGTACCATCGGTTTCAACACCCTCGAAAACCATGAAAACGACACCCATGACGAAAAAGTTGATAATTTCTTGCAGCCGCCATCTTGGATTTACATTTTGACAGTACTATCGGTTTCAACACCCTCGAAAACCATGAAAGCGACACCCATGACGAAAAAGTTGATAATTTCTTGCAGCCGCCATCTTGGATTTACATTTTGACAGTACTATCGGTTTCAACACCCTCGAAAACCATGAAAACGACACCCATGACGGAAAAGTTAATAATTTCTTGCAGCCGCCATCTTGGATTTATATTTTGACAGTAGTATCGGTTTCAACACCCTCGAAAACCATGAAAACGACACCCATGACGGAAAAGTTAACAATTTCTTGCAACCGCCATCTTGGATTTACATTTTGACAGTACTATCGGTTTCAACACCCTCGAAAACCATGAAAACGACACCCATGACGAAAAAGTTGATAATTTCTTGCAGCCGCCATCTTGGATTTACATTTTGACAATACTATCGGTTTCAACACCCTCGAAAACCATGAAAGCGACACCCATGACGAAAAAGTTGATAATTTCTTGCAGCCGCCATCTTGGATTTACTTTTTGACAGTACTATCGGTTTCAACACCCTTGAAAACCATGAAAACGACACCCAAGACGAAATATTTGATAATTTCTTGCAGCCGCCATCTTGGATTTATATTTTGACAGTACTATCGGTTTCAACACCCTCGAAAACCATGAAAACGACACCCATGACGGAAAAGTTAATAATTTCTTGCAGCCGCCATCTTGGATTTATATTTTGACAGTACTATCGGTTTCAACACCCTCGAAAATCATGAAAACGACACCCATGACGAAAAATTTGATAATTTCTTGCAGCCGCCATCTTGGATTTATATTTTGACAGTACAATCGGTTTCAACACCCTCGAAAACCATGAAAACGACACCCATGACGAAAAATTTGATAATTTCTTGCAGCCGCCATCTTGGATTTATATTTTGACAGTACCATCGGTTTCAACACCCTCGAAAACCATGAAAACGACACCCATGACGAAAAAGTTGATAATTTCTTGCAGCCGCCATCTTGGATTTACATTTTGACAGTACTATCGGTTTCAACACCCTCGAAAACCATGAAACCGACACCCATGACGAAAAATTTTATAATTTCTTGCAGCCGCCATCTTGGATTTATATTTTGACAGTACCATCGGTTTCAACACCCTCGAAAACCATGAAAACGACACCCATGACGAAAAAGTTGATAATTTTTTGTTGCAGCCGCCATCTTGGATTTATATTTTGACAGTACAATCGGTTTCAACACCCTCGAAAACCATGAAAACGACATCCATGACGAAAAATTTGATAATTTCTTGCAGCCGCCATCTTGGATTTATATTTTGACAGTACCATCGGTTTCAACACCCTCGAAAACCATGAAAACGACACCCATGACGAAAAAGTTGATAATTTCTTGCAGCCGCCATCTTGGATTTACATTTTGACAGTACTATCGGTTTCAACACCCTCGAAAACCATGAAAACGACACCCATGACGAAAAAGTTGATAATTTCTTGCAGCCGCCATCTTGGATTTATATTTTGACAGTACCATCGGTTTCAACACCCTCGAAAACCATGAAAACGACACCCATGACGAAAAAGTTGATAATTTCTTGCAGCCGCCATCTTGGATTTACATTTTGACAGTACTATCGGTTTCAACACCCTCGAAAACCATGAAACCGACACCCATGACGAAAAATTTTATAATTTCTTGCAGCCGCCATCTTGGATTTATATTTTGACAGTACCATCGGTTTCAACACCCTCGAAAACCATGAAAACGACACCCATGACGAAAAAGTTGATAATTTCTTGCAGCCACCATCTTGGATTTACATTTTGACAGTACCATCGGTTTCAACACCCTCGAAAACCATAAAAACGATACCCATGACGAAAAATTTGATAATTTCTTGCAGCCGCCATCTTGGATTTATATTTTGACAGTACCATCGGTTTCAACACCCTCGAAAACCATGAAAACGACACCCATGACAAAAAAGTTGATAATTTCTTGCAGCCGCCATCTTGGATTTATATTTTGACAGTAAAAGTGTCGGTACAATTTTTCGTGAGAATTTTTTCCGTCTAGCCCCCTTTCACAACGCGCGATAAGGAACTTCGTTCCAAAAACAAAAAAAAAATTAACTTTGACCTTGAATATCTCCGGAACCAGTGATTTCCCAGGCATGTTCTAGAAGAAAAAACTATCCTAGTGATGGGTAGAATACGTGGTTTTCGTTTTCGGTAAGGGTCTTTTTACACCCTATATATACTTGAAAATTAATCTTGGAAACCTTTTATAAAAGGTTTTCAACATTCATTTTCTAAAACTAATCATTTTCTAAACTTTTAACACTCAAACTTTTAACTTTTTAGTGTTAAAAGTTGTATTGAAGAATCTTATTCCTTTGGCTAATAAACTTGAAACTAGGCATAAATTCTAATCAAAATGAATAATAAAGGCTTTTATTATTGGTTTTTCAAAACTTAACCTCAAAATACGGTTTAAGAGGGTGTTAAAGTAATTCCCAAAACTATCACGAACGAAACCCAGCAATAAAGAGCTAGTCTTAACGTTTTGATGTTAGCTGAGTTTGTAATAAACGAGTTTTATAATGTATTTACATAACCTAAAAGTACGGTAATTAAAATTGAATCTTGTATCGAACTAGTTATGATTTAATTTTGCAGTGAATCATTTTTGAGTTACTTTTTTATAGAAGAAAGAAAAACATTTTATTTGCCCGAAAAGGCGAAATGAATGATTTGTTTGATGGATGATTTGTTTCAAAAATTTCTCAAGAGCTTTTAAACTAGTATGGTTATATGTAGAGACCGGATTATATGCAACATAAAAAGCTTGTTATATGCATGCAAATATGCATGAAAAATGCTTGAAATATGCACGAAAATTGGCAGAATATGCGAAATTAAATGATACATTTTAGGAATCCCCAAAAAAAAGAGAAAATTAAGTATTCATTTTTTTTATTTCAAAATCAGCATACAATATTTGATTATTATTTGATTATTGAATATTTGACTGTACCTATTATCGCCTATCAAAAATAGGTACAGTAATATTATATGACATTAAAATTATTTAAAATTTTTGTAAACGTAAGCAATCAAATATTTTTCTAAATTTTCACAATTATTACTTAATCTTACATTTTGTGACACAAGGCCATTCTAACCTCTTTCATCTGTTCTGTGATTTGGAACTCAGTGCCAAAGTAACTTTTATTCAGCTCAAAATTACCTATCCAACGATGTAACACTCTAGCTATTGGAAGGTGGGCCCGATATTTGCATCCTACTTTATTGCTTGAGTTTGCAGAAAACGACTTTGTTACGACATTATTTTAAGTATATGCGAAATCTGAATATAGTTTCCTAAGATCAGTAACTAAAAAATATTTTAAAAAGATCACAAGATGGACACCACCGACATGAACAATACAGGTCACGGCAGGTCATAGCGGGTATTAGGCGCCAGTGCACAGCTAGATGGGTGCGGTAACAAAACAACCCCTCAGTTGCCCGGATGGCCCGGTAACCATGAATTTGTATGGATAACCTGGTATCATAACAAGCTAATAACTTTGTGATTTTTTATGGTACAGTTGTGCAAATTATATACATAGATTCTTACACGTGTTTCGGGTTTCGTATGAACTAAAACTAATGTTGTAGATTTCAAATCGAAATTAATATTCATCGCATAATAGTACATTATGATACAAGTCTATAATGTCGGTGATTACCGCTGAGGCGGTATTTAGATCTGAGCCGAAGGCGAGGATCTTAAGAGAGCCAAGGACGGTAATCGCCAATATTCACGTGTATCATACGACGTTTTTCGACACACTTGAGAAGAAAAATTTGACTTATTAATTAATTATTGCTTTATCAGCAAAACTGTTTTTTTTTTTTGTAGTATGGCGGCAAAAAATTGTTCTTTCTTCTTATGCGCGCGCATCCCAAATGGCGGTCATAGACTAGCTACTCTAGCTAGGCTATTTGAATAAAAATAAAAATGAGGTTGCTTATGTTTATAACAGGTGTCTTCAAGGCTAGAGTAAATAGGCTCATAATAAACTAGTGCGCTTCACCATCAACGATTGCATCACTGCTTACCATCAGGTGGGATCACAGTCAAGCACTAGTTTATATTATTATTGTATGTATAAATAGAAAAAATATTTTTATTTTATGAAAGGTTTTATTTATTAAACATGTAAAAGTTAAAATAGTTTATTTAAACACAAATTAGCATAAAATAAGCAAGCAAGACACTAATTCATACTATTGAACGCAATACCTAATGTATTTTTTTTTCGAATTCAATGTTTGATTTGAGAACAGAGGTTTAACAAAAAAGTTTATTACTACATTATCACAATTTTGCATAATGGTAATCAAAAAGTCACAATTTGGTTACAAGCTACATTATATACCTAAGTGTAGTGCAATTATAGTCACTTTCTTAGAAAGTGTGTCGAAAATATAATAATTAAATTATGCTGTAAACATGAAAGTGATTGTAGTTACGTGCATCTTACGCAATCAGGTTGAAGGCCCAATACGTCAATCAATGTTTTAGTCTTGAAACTAACTATTTAATTATTTGATTGTCCAACATCATTGACGAAAGACGTTTAATGTCGAACAAAGGCCTTGTAATGGAAGCTTAAATTAAAAATCACAGAGGGGTCAAACTGTCAAACAATAACCACAAAATAGATAGGTACAGAAGTCAATCTCAAGAATGTACTTGATTCACTTTTTTTTTATAGATTAGATGGTCGGTCGAGAAATGATGTTTCGAGATTTTGATACATCGAACAATGAGCCTTCGCGCTGCCGATGATTCGAGCTTATTCGAGATTTTGATGCATCGAGGGAGTGAACTGTCGAGATCATAATTTATCGATTTCAAGTACTATCGAGTAAACGTTTTCGAGCAAGTGTTATTCGATCTCGCGTCATTTCAAGTCTCGCAAATTTTACCCACTTTTTATACTTACGCTAGGCGATCGCGCTAGGGTCAACGCGTTGCGCCGAACTGTACGAGTGCGACCGGGCGATTGAGCCGAGTTATCGTGTTCGTGAGCGGTGTCTATGTGTGCGTTGCTCGAGCGCGCTTTGTATGTAAATTGTCTTCTGTACCCTATCTATTTTGTGGTCCAAATGAGGCTTGTTTACACGTGTGCGGTTGTAGTCACTGACTATTTTGTATGTATTCCGCCCGCGTCTATGTCGATTTCACGGCCCCGTAACAGCGGTTTTGTTTTTATAAAAAAAAGCAATAACAATTCAAGATTTCTTTAATTCAACTTTCAAATATTTTCGTGACGTAATTTCGTAGAAATACAGGTTTGAAATCAAAAGTTAGGGTCAGATTCGCGATTTTTTTTTATCGAGCCTAATACTGTCTCGATTTTTGCCCCGTAGTTGGTCAAATAGTCAATTTTAATAAAATAAGGGAATATAATGTCGCCTATCATGACGTGCAACACTGTTAAATTGTCTAGCCTGATTGCTAAATTTTTTTCAGTAATTTTTGCGGCCAAAAGCTAGTATTAAATAGGCCCCTGAATTTCTGTTAATGTTCTACTCTTCGTTGATAGATGACACTATGTGCCGGTCTTTGAGCCGCATTACTAATCGGATGCAGATAGCAGGCGACGGATTCGTTTTCTTAGCATTCAATTGTTTTAAATATAGCTTGCACTGTCTTTCGAATCTGTTTAGCATCTATCTTTAACTTCACCGCGCCTACTGACTGATCTGTCGAAGCTTGGAACTGTTCGTTGGTATTGTCAACTATTGAAACTGACGCATTAAGAGCGGCCAAACCGAAATACATTTAATTAAAACCGCTATGTGATTATGGCGTTATTAACGTAGTAACTACACTGCTCACAAGTGTGTCACACACGCCGATCTTGGTCGATTTCCATACATTTTATACGGAAACTAGACTTGTATACTACACTAGCTAGGTACACTTGATCCACGCCGCGCGACGTCGTTCTACGTACAAATCAGGCGTGTCACGTGTCACGTGTTTAGGCTTAAAAAAAAAAGGTTTGTGAGTGTTTATTAGGGTGTCCCAAAAAAATCAAATTCTTTTTTTTACAACGCATACCCTCTAATTTTGTTTGAATAGTGTCAAAACAATTGTAAATAAAATTTTAAGTACTTAGGACCAAGGGAACCCGTGCCGACTTGCATCAATAGATATCGGAACTTCGTACTTTGGCGCGAAGCAGCTAACGTATCAAGTGCTCGTTATTATTTATTTATTTAATTAGTAAACGCATAATTTTCATTCAGTCTAGATGTCAGTAGGATTACGAAGTCTTACAAAATAAATATTTTGAACATGGGATACGTATAAAATCAAATTACGGGGTCAAAACTATCATAAAATTGACAAGTATTGGCAGTACTGTTTTACAACATTCCTTTAACGAATTTATGTGTCACTGAAAATCGTGAATCTTACTATTCGAAAGTGTGTTATTTATTGGGAAAGGCACAACATACGTGACATTTCCTAATTAAAGCATTATCTGTGTTATAAACTTGAACTTGAGAGTTTTGGAGAGATCTGCAAAAAATACGAACAAAACACAAGAAGTATTCGAGAAGCAAAGACATGAGCTTGTAATAAAATTAGACAAATTGTTTGACATTGCACATGCGTTTTCATTAATAAAAGATAACATTTTCTTGTAGTGCCAGAGAGAGCCAGGTTGATGTGGTTACTTAGATGGAGTGGACCAAATATTCGAAAAAAAAAAGCGCGCCCAAGAAATATTTAGGAACCATATGGCTACTGATGCCATCTGGCTACTAATTGTTTCTCCTTAACTGCTTTGTCACCTTATCACGAAAATACGTCTTCAGATTCTGAAATGATGGATTTACAAGAATATCCACTCATAGCAACAAGAGTACACAGCCCCATACGAATAAAAGTTCCGTGAGGAAAAATTTTATCACTCTAAAGACAGTTGCAGCTTTGAGTAGAGAACAGTTAAATATGAGCAATTCTGTGTTAACAATAATAAACACAGAATTTTGCTACAAAAGCTACTGTTGAGACACTTGCATACAACACTGACGAATTTCCCATAAGCAAGTCCTCAATTCAAATAATTCGTACGGAGAATCGAAAAAGAGCGCGCAGGAGCTATTAAAGTCGATTTCCAAAACAAGGTAGGTACTGGTACGATTATAAACTGTCGATTGACACAGATGATAAACTGTTTTCGGCTTTAGATGTGCGCAAATGTAAAGGATAATGCCTCTTCGTTAGTTATTTCGCATAGTGACACAATCCTATAGAACAACTGGTCGTGGTGCCAAAACTGGACAACTTTACAGGAAGTAAATAGGCATCAGCAGTTTAGAATGCAGTTCATGGTCTAGTAATGCATTACAACATGCTACAAAACAGGTGCTGACTCTGAGAGCACTTTCATAGCAAAATCATTACTGAAGAGGAACAACGAACAAAAGCATATTTTCTAATGTAGACGGATAGCTCCTTGGAATGATACAAGAGTGGACTGTATAACAAGATTTATAATAAAATAGGTATGTAAATAGGAATTATGACAACTGTTACTTTGTAAATCAAACAATGACTAGGTAATTTTAAATGAGCGCGAGCGCAGGTGTTCGTCGATGTGTGTAACAGCTGACTGGCGAGCTGTCATGACGCGTAGGCGCAGGCGGCGATGTCCGATGCGCTGTCTCGTTCTGGCCGCCGCGCCGGTCGTCGAGCCGAGGTCTCAACATGCTCCCCCCGTTGAAGTGTCTTCAAGTGATGATACGGGTAAGGGGCAGATGGTGTTGAAAGCGCGCCGTATGACACCCTTACGTGTCCGGATGTCGGCGACTCTGTTGATGCCATCTCTGCCAGGAAGCACCTTAACAATGCGTCCTAGAAGCCAGAGAAGAGGTGGTGAATTTTTGTCGATGATGACAACTAGTGTCCCTTCTTTCAGCTCTCCCGATGATCGACGCCACTTGGTCCTCTCCTGAAGCCATAAAATGTATTCGTGAGTGAAGCGGGTCCAAAAATGCTGCTTCAAGTACTCTACTCGACGAAATCGCTGCAAGTTGCTGATGTTAGCAGTCTGGATATGTGGATGAGGCAACATAACGAGCGATCGACCAATGAGGAAGTGGGCTGGAGTCAAAGGAGTGAGGTCTGATGGATCGTTGGAAAGTGGAGTGAGAGGCCTAGAATTTAACACAGCCTCTACTTGTATTAAGCATGATGCCATCTCTTCGAAGGTTAAGTTTGTTAAACCTAAAATACGTCTGAGATGGTGTTTAACAGATTTGACAGCGGACTCCCATAATCCGCCGAAATGTGGAGTATATGCAGGAATGAACGAGAAGTTGATCCCAGGATCAATAGCACTGAGGTTCAAATCTTGTGAAAGAAGCTTGGCCAATTCATTGAAGGCACCGACAAAAGTTGTGCCATTGTCTGAGAATACGTTGCGTGGTTTCCCCCTGCGAGCAATAAAGCGGTTCATAGCCGATAAGAAAGCATCCTTTGTCAGGTCTGACACAAGTTCAAGATGGACGGCTCTCGTAGCCAAACACACAAACACGCAAATAAAGCTTTTTACGAGCCGACATCCTCTACCCTTGCGGTCAGCTATCATGATTGGACCAGCGTAATCCACGCCTGAATCTAGGAACGGAAACTCTAAATGTACGCGTTGCTGTGGAAGATTACCCATCATTGTTTGTACAGTGCTAGCCTTAATTCTGCAGCATTTTACACATTGATGTGTGACTTTCTTGGCCAAGTTCCTGCCACCAATAGGATAGAAGTGGTGACGAATCGTGGCAAGTAGAAGTTGAGGTCCTGGATGTAAAAGCCTTGTATGGTACATGCTAAATAATAGTTTGCAAATAATGTTGGAACTACACAATAAAACGGGATGTTTAACATTAAAATCGTAAAATGAATTACTTAACCTGCCTCCAACACGTATTAAGTTGCAAGCTTTATCAAAGAATGGAGACAAAGATAAGAGTTTATTTTTAGCTGGCAATGGTTTACCATTAGATAATAGGTAGTATTCCTCAGGAAAGGATTCGCGTTGACTAAGGTTACAAAATAAATATAAGGAATTAGTTAATTCATGAGATTTAAGAACGCCACTATCAGATGATTTTCTTCTACACTTGTTAATGAACCGTAGTACATATGCCGCAATACGTTGTAAAGAATAGAAGTTAGATGAATATTTAGGAAATAGATTGTTAATAAGATTTTCTGTGTTATTAGTTATGTCATTATGATAGGAATGAATTAATTCAGGTAAGATTAAATTATTATGATTTGATTCAGGGAATTGAGGCCACATAGTTGATGGTTCTTTGAGGAACTGAGGTCCTGACCACCACAACGAAGATGACAAAAGTTTGTCAGCTCTGAGTCCACGCGAAGCGAGGTCTGCAGGGTTAGAAAGTGACGGAACATAGCGCCAAGGCTTCCCCCCCATAGTCTCCTGAATCTCAGAGACTCTATGTCTGACAAATGTCTTCAGTTGTGTTGGCGGAGTAGATAACCAGCCTAATACAATGGTTGAGTCACACCACAAGTATATGTCACTAAAATTAAGTGTGAGTGACTGACGAACCTTTGCATATAGCCGTGAACCTAACAATGTGCCACAGAGTTCGAGACGAGGTATGGTCGTTGCCTTGACCGGCGCCACCTTGCTCTTGGCGGTAAGAAGATGCACATGCACCTCCCCGTTTTCAGATTCACTGCGTACATATATACATGCACCATATGCCTTTTCTGATGCATCGGTAAAGACATGCAATTGTAGCGAAGAAACTGATTTACATGTTACCCACCGGGGAATCCTGAATTCGTTTAAAATGGGCAGAGTGTTTTTAAACTCACTCCAAAGAAGTTGTATCTCCTCAGGAACAGGTTCATCCCAAGAACATCCTGTAAGCCATAACCGTTGCATTAGCATCTTGGCCTCCACAATGCAGGGAACAACTAAGCCAATGGGATCAAAAATTTGTGCGATGACTGATAGTATATGACGCTTTGTAATAATATCAGTAAGATAAGATAAGATAAGATAAGATAAGATAAGATAAGACATTTATTTGTAGAAACATGAGTATACATATAAGGCATGCAGGTTGTTCATAAACAAAAAAAGATCCGTCATGTTCGGCCTTTGTGGCATACAAATATATAGGTAAGAAAAGTCATTCAACAAGGCTAAAAACATTATTAAATTTTCACACAAACTAAAAATTAAATTTAAACAATAAATTACAAATTTGAATTAAGTTGTCCCTCTAATTATAAAATGTCAAAATTATAAAATGTCAAAATTACAAAATGTCAAAATTACAAAATGTCAAAATTACAAAATGTCAAAATTACAAAATGTCAAAATTATAAAATGTCAAAATTATAAAATGTCAGTAAATATTAGTTAAATTTGTAATATTACACTTTGTCATTTATAAATTCTAAAATACTGTAATATGCTTTCCCAACTAGATATAATTTTAGCCGCTTTTTTAGTATGTGTGCGCTTAATTCCTTCCATCCCTTAGGGAGTTTATTAAATATTAAAGGCGCCATGCAAAATACACTCTTTCGCATTAGTGCTGTTTTGGAACCATGTGAGCAAAGCAAAGTGTTATCGCGTCTGACGCGACTGACTTTGTCTGCCATGCGTGGAAATAGGTGCCGATTACATTTTACAAACATGACAACTTCGAATATGTACAGAGATGGTAATGTTAGAATGTTATAATTAATGAAATACGGTTTACAACTGTCAGTTGAACTCAATTTAAACATCGTCCTAATACACCGTTTTTGGGCTTTGAAAGGTATATCCTTGTCAGTCGAATTGCCCCAAAAGATAATTCCATACCTCAGGTGCGATGAAACTAGGCCGTGGTAAGCTGTTAACAATGCGTCAGTGTTAAGCACAGGGACTAATTTGTGTAGGGCATAGGTAGAGTTACTAATTTTTTTGCTCAAAATTTCAACGTGTTCTTTCCAATTTAACTTATTGTCAATAGTTACACCGAGGAATTTGGCAGTTTTGACTTCTTTAATTATTTTGTCATTATATTGGACCTTAAGATCAGATAAAGTTGGTAATCGTTGACTGAAATGCATAATATTAGTTTTATTTAGATTTATCTTTAAATTATTATTATCCAAATATTTTATTATTGACTTAAGAGAGTTATTAATATCACTTTTATATTTGTCTTTAGTATCACATTGAATTGTTATGGTGCTGTCATCAGCAAAGAGGGTTACGGGTTGATCAACAGATTTAGGTAGGTCATTTATATACAATATGAACATTGGAGGGCCCAACACACTGCCTTGAGGAACTCCATATTTAATTACAAGTTCATGTGATTGGAATATTTCTTCATGTTTAGTTTTTGTATTTATTGAGGATATTTCTGTGAGTTGCTTTCTGTTGTCTAAATATGACTCAAACAGTCTTAGAACGTTGCCTCTAATACCGTATGCCTCCATTTTATCTAAGAGAATATCATGCCTAACGTAATCGAAGGCTTGGGTCATGTCACAGAATATTGTACAAACAGGGTTGGTCTTATCAACATTTTGCATAACTCTATACAAAAAATCATACAATGCCATATTAATAGTTTGATTTTCTCTAAATCCTTTTTGCTCGTTTACTAATAGGTTATTTTTTTCCAAATATTTGCTTAGTTCTTTGTATATAAATTTTTCATAAATTTTGGAAATAACACTTATAATCGAGATCGGCCTGTAATTTTCTATGTTATCTTTATTTCCCTTTTTAAACAATGGTTTAACTATAGATTTTTTTAGAGCATCTGGAAAGATGCCCGTGCTTATGGTCAAATTAATGAGATGACTTAGATGCATACATATTTCTGCAGAAACTGATTTAAGAATTTTTGTTGATATTCCGTCATGACCAACGCTATTTGTATTTTTCAATGAGTTAATAATTTTAAATACGTCCTGTGGTAGACAGGGTGGCATAAAAAACGATTTTTCGCTATTAAGAATTTGCGAGGTAACATTATGTCCTGATTCTGGTATTGGGATAACTTTTTCAATAAAATAATTATTAAAAGAATCGGCTATTTTTTGAGGATTAGTTATAATGTTACTGTCGTATTTTATTTTTGTTATAGGAGTTCTAGGGACGTTCTGCTTTGAATCATTAATTATTTTCCAACTGGTCTTGGATTTGTTGTCTGATGTTTTTATTTTGTAACTATTTTGGGCAAATTGTGTCAGCTTTGTAATTTTTTTTAATAGTTTAGAGTACTTGGTCAATTTTGTTTTATTTGCTTCATTAGGAGTTCGTCTGTATAACCACAACAGTTGCCGTTTCTTTTTACTGCATATTTTGATTCCACGTGATATCCACGATGACCGTTTTGTTGCGTGTATGGTTACAGTTTCATTAGGAAAGCACAAACAGTAAAACAGTGAGAATGTTTCTATAAAAGCGTTATAGGCTATGTTAGGGTCACCCGTTTCATATATAACAGAAAATGATAAATTACGTAGACAATCTTTAAATTTTAAAATATTTTCTTCACTATAATTACGTTTCTTTATACGCCAATATTTAATAGGTAAACAATTTTGCACAGGTAACTTTACCAATTGCGCTGTATGATCTGACAATGCAAATTCTAGTATTTGTGTTTTACAGGGTCTATTAAAGTTATGCGCAATATTGTCTATACATGATTGACTTTTAAGTCTAGTGGGTTTATTAACGGACAATTTTAAATTGTAATTTAATAGCAAACATTCAAAATCTATTGCTTGATAAGATCTTTTTAGGAGATCTATGTTAAAATCTCCTGCAACGACAATATTTTTAAAAGACTTTTTAGTAAGTTCTTGTAAAATTAAATGTAATTTGTCCATACACATATTAGTATTATTCATTTTTGGAACTCTATAAACACATACAATAGCTATCTTGTAGTTAATTAACTCTATGGCGCAACACTCAAAAACACCAGTCTCCGATACTCTAGCAATTTGCTTTAATTCCTTAAATTGATGACCACTCCTTGTTAGTATGCACGCTCCACCTCTTTTGCTTTCTTTACGGCTGTAACATGCTGCAAGCTGGTAATTTGGTATGGTTAAGTACTTTTCAAAGCCCTCCATCATAAAATGCTCTGTAACGCATAGGATGTCTACAGGGCTTCCTTTTTCTGCCAACTCTTCCAAGCACACTGCCATTGCATCAGACTTTGTTAATAATCCCGCAATGTTTTGATGCATTAGGTGCAAATATTTAGTTACGAAAAAACTCTGTTATATTTTCATTACAACTATTATTTTCATTTTCATCTGTTATAGCTTGTATATCTACATTTTCACTGCGTTCATTAAAGTCTTTTATGTTTGTAAAGTCTATGTCATCGATTAACGCTTTGAGATCTTCAAAGACAGTCTTTAATGCAGTATCGTTTATTAATCCTGTTTTTTTATTAAACATACTAAAATCCACCATTAGGTTCTTATTGGAGTCTAGATGGTAAGCGTGTTCGTGGACTAGTAAGTCTAAGTAGAGTAAATTGTTAAATGTTTCGATCCTCGCGTTGTAAAGGCTATTATGACTCCTAAATATGTATGTAGGAAAGCACAATATTATATTAGTGTGCTTAATTTTTTTTAGAACATCTCGAATGTAAATAATTATCTTATGATAATCTTTCGTTATTTTGAAGTCTTCTTGTCCTATAAGTACTATGCAATAATCTTCTATTGTAAAATCTGCCAACTTCGATTCAATTCCTCTTAAAAGATGTTTTATTCCCACGTTGGGTGTTAGATAATGACAAATTTCATCTTTATCGTTTATTAATACTCTTTGTGCAGTATTTAAGACATGATAGTTGGTATCTGTGCTGAGAACACATATCTTCTTCTTTTTGGGAGGTTTTTGGGGTTTCTTAAAATCAATTATTGTGTTCATATTTTGCGACTTGCAACTCGTACTATGGCTACCCATATCAATACTGAAGTTCGTAATATCGGCAGTATCAGTTTGTGTTCCTTTTGTTTTGCTATTAGTTGGGTTTTTTTTCTTTAGCGTGCTTTGATTTGTTGTAGTCATTGCAGGGCTACCTGTTGTGATTTTTTTGTACACCTGATTTTTCTTACTCAAATCATCATTTGCCAATTTTAGTTTACTATTTTCCTGGTTTAATAATTCTATCTCTGAATGAGCACTACTTAATTGCGATTGGAGAAGTTGAATTTCTTCTTTTAGTGTCCTTATTTGATCGCAATCTTCGTCATTTGAAATATCTGATAGGCTACTAGTGGTGCCTTCTAATGTATGTGAAATAATGTCACTGTCGTCATGTGGATGAGTTGGATCCGGATGTGTTCGCACTTGGCTTCGACGGAAAGTTATATTCTCAAGAAAATTCATAATTACAACTTAACTTCAACTCGGGTGGCGCCACTGGTCAGGTAGACCTGGAACGCGCTTCGGTCTAAAAATATACTGGGCACACTGTAGTAGTACCTGGAACGCGCTTCTGTCAATTGCGTATTTATTATGTTGGTACCATTGATGAATCAGCACTTTTTAGTTCGTCTACTCGCCACTTGGGGACTTATTGGCAGTAGTAGTCGTACAATATTTCGAGTCCAAAGTTCAATATTTAAAATCAATTGCAAAAACGGTATTCAAATTCTTGGTATTTTTGATAAATCACTAAAAAGGTTGTTAGATTGCACTAAAATTTGTTATTTATTCGTAATGTTCTGTGATAAGATGTTATTATGCGATCACGTACACAGAATTATTGTTTATACACCGTTTTTCACTGGAATGTTATTGTTTTCATAGGTCGTTGTATTTACTTTTCCACTTGTTGTAAATTGACACCAATAACGTCACTTGTTAAACTTAGTTCTTACACTCTATTTAACCACTTTTAATACTATTTTGAAAAGAAATAATATTATTTCTGAATTAAAATTACGCGGCTCATGTAAACAGGCGAACGGTGTTGCCAGTTTTTTTTTGACGAACGGTGTTGCCAGTGGACGTAAGATTTATGGAAAAGGAAAATGTGTCAGTAGAGCACCGCCAGTTAAGCCCTAGAGTCTTAGAGGTGTCGTTATCACTCAGATTTACGAAATCAGAACTGATCTGATCGTCGCAAAGAGCTTGCAGTACCTCACTCGAATTGGACTGCCACTTCCTGAGATTGTACTGAGCGGACCGAAGAACAGCGATAATCCTTTTACAATTGTTCAACGTCTCTGTAACAGATGAAGCACCTGATAAATGATCATCTACATAGAAGTCACGCTGTATGATAGAGCGTATTGAGGGGTCTTCACACTCCTGAGCCAGTTGCATCAGACATCTAATGGCTAAAAAGGGAGCGGAAGCGGTGCCGTACGTTACCGTATTTAAGGTGTATGTTTTTAGGGGATGAGTTGGTTCTGATCTCCAAAGAATTTTTTGTAGAGGTTTATGAATGTCATTCACGCGAGTGACTCTATACATCTTTTCGATGTCTGCGCTGACTACAATCATGTGTTGACGAAATCTAAGCAAGATTGATAGTAGATCGTCTTGTAGAAGAGAACCAACCATTTGTATGTCATTAAAGGACTTACCTGATGTTGTACGAGCCGAAGCATCAAAAACCACTCTAAGTTTAGTAGTCGTTCTTGACTCCTTTAAGACACCATGATGAGGTAAATAGTTTGAGTACGTAGAGTTATGATGATTATATTCAGACATATGGCCTAAGTCTATGTACTCATTCATAAAAGTAACATATAAGTTTTTAAGATAAGCGTCTCTACTTAAACGACGTTCTAAGGAGAGAAAGCGACGCTTAGCCATTATATAAGAGTCACCTAAGACGTCAGGTGATTCTTTAAGGGGAATATTGACTACAAACCGTCCGTCCGAGTCGCGATAGGTGGTATGTACAAAAATTTGTTCGCAAGATCGCTCTTCGTCTGTTAATTTGTGTCTAGGCGCTACAGAATCTAATTCCCAAAACCGATCTAAGTTAAGCTTTAAGGTATCTGTAAGCATGCAAACATGAGACGAGTTTGTAGATTGCTGTATGACACCTGAGATAAGCCAACCTAATTTTGACTCGAATAACGAAGGCATGCCTTTTCCTAAAGTAATACGGTTGGTGCCTATGACTCCCCAAAACACTTCCGCCCCAACGAGAATATCAATAGCAGTAGGAGCATAAAAGTGGGGATCAGCAAGTATTACATTGCTAGGCATACGAATATTCTGCGTATCAATATATGTGTTGGGTACTGATGACGAGACTTTAGGTAGTATGTAACAGTCTATACCTAATTCATAGTCACCATTCGCTGATTTTAATGTAACTGCACATGCATGTGAACAATCTGAGGACTGATTGTTAATGCCCCTAACCTTGGACTTCACAGGAAAAATAGGAAGGTTTAGCTTACGGGAAAATTCTTCAGTCATGAAATTTGCAGTGCTTCCGTTATCCAATAAGACTCGGGCAGTGTGAAGTTTGCCTTTATTGTCCAACACCTTCACGAGTGCTGTTGAAAGTAATACAACACGAGATGTACTATGATGATTAACAGTTAATGCTATGTTTTGATTAGAGTTAGAAGAATTGTCATTATCTATATGTAATAAAGTATTATGTTTCTCACGACAGTATTTGCAATGACCTAATTTACATTTTTGTACGGTATGACCTGGTCGTAGGCAATTAAGACACACATTAGAATTTTGTGCTTTTTTAACACGAGCTTGAACGGGTAAATTCCTGAACTTGTCACATTGAAATATAAAATGATCTTGGTGACACATAGGGCATGAAAGTGGTTTAGAATGATGCTCTGTTGATATTGCAAAGGTTTTAGTGTTTGAGTTAATGGGAATGTCATTCCTAGACTTTGATGACCTAGTTTCCTCAAGTGTCTCTAATAGGTCAGCTCGATTGCTGATGAAGCTAATGAAGACAGCTAATGTTGGAGGGTCAGATAAGGAATTTCTGTGCTCTTCCCACTCACGATTCGTCACCTGATCCAACCTACTGGTCATGATGTAAATGATAAGTGTATCCCAGTGTTGAACAGGCTGACCAAGAGTAGACAAAGCTCTTAGATTTTTGTCCAAATTTTCCTTTGTTCGTTGGAATTTCAAACTGGCGAAGACGGCTCTTGAAGCCGTGCCGATTTCTACGACGTTCAAAGTACACGCTGAAGACGATTGCGATGCTGGCACGTAAGAACAAACGAAGTCCGTTGCAAACTCGGAGACCAAAGTCGGATGACTCACGAACCGTTGACGATGACAATTCAAAAATTTGAAGTCCGCTAAGGTTCAACTTCTAACGGTAGAAGGACCATATAGACGGATAGCTCCTTGGAATGATACAAGAGTGGACTGTATAACAAGATTTATAATAAAATAGGTATGTAAATAGGAATTATGACAACTGTTACTTTGTAAATCAAACAATGACTAGGTAATTTTAAATGAGCGCGAGCGCAGGTGTTCGTCGATGTGTGTAACAGCTGACTGGCGAGCTGTCATGACGCGTAGGCGCAGGCGGCGATGTCCGATGCGCTGTCTCGTTCTGGCCGCCGCGCCGGTCGTCGAGCCGAGGTCTCAACAAATGTTGTGTACAAGAACAGATAGATAGGTTTAGCCTGAGTGTAAAAATCAAAATTTGGAAAGATTAAGTCCTAGTAATAATTAATACTTAAAAAATAAAGATACAGGTAAAGCAATGTTTTATTTTCTGAATAAAAATTAAGTTCTAAAAATGTCCTTTGTAGTTTTCATACAAAGGAGAATGAGCAACTTACTATGGCACTTGGTTGCGCAACTTTTGACTCGGTATAGTAGTGAAAATTAGGCACAAAAAAGGGTAGTGTCTTACTTTAAAACAAGGTTAAATTCAAACTTAAATATTGTAGGGCTTTTGAAAAAAAAAAAAACTTGTATACCTGTTGAGGTTATGTAGGTTAGGTTATGTTACCAAGGAATCCGTTGCTTCTCTGATTTGGCATCTAGGGAGCGGGTGTGCTAATAAAAGAGAACAGTTCACACAGCGCGACATGTTTTACGTCTAGAACAAATCACCGTGAACGTAAAAAAATGTTTTAACAATACACTTCGCAGCACACGCACAAAAAGAGTCGCATTGCTCGATGTAGGAGATAGATTTGGAGGAATCCTAAAACTCAACTCGACACGAATTTATATTTGTTAGCAGAGAAAAGCTAAAACCATTATTCTCGGCTTAACCGGCACGTTAGTTAACAAGGTAAACAGAAAATACCATTTTGTTTGACATTTTATCGAATAGTGTTGTGACCAAACAATAGATTACGGACGCGGAGTCATGACTATAGATTATATCTTAATTGTTTTATTTTTGCCTAGAAATTGCTTTTTAACGCAAGAAATAGTAACATAATTGAAGAATAAAGATAATGACAACTCTTAATACTTTTTAGTTGCGATTGTAGATTATTTTGTTGTTCCACGATTTATGTTAACGGTTAATCGATCGATATAATTGAAAATAGAGTCGCTTCACTATTATGCAACAAATGACGTATTTATTGTATTAGATACTAATTAAAATGAAAATAGAAACCCCACAAATGATTTCAATGAATTTAGGTAAAACATCATTAAAAATAATATTATGAATTATACAACTCTAATAGCCATACGCGTCAAAAAGTGAAACTATTGGTGCCCAATTTCCTTTCTTCTAAAAGTTTGACATCAAGTCGGCACGGGTTATCGTCATCCGATACCAATAATATTTATTATTTTAGTTCTTAGGGTCAAATAGAAAAAAAATAGAGGGTATGCGTATTCAAAATCGGAAAAAAAAATTTCGCCCTTAAAGCTTGGGACACCCTAGTGTTTATGTGTGTTAGTTGAACGGCTGAACATATTTGGAGGAATTTGACATAGGGCTATCAAATGCAAAAACTCTCATGTGTATAGGACGATTTAATCGTCATTTGTTTATCAATTTCAAGATCAACAATGTGCTTCCTACTAAAATACAATTTTTACATTTAAACTACTTTTACATTGTAAACCGTTTTATTTTTTTACTACCATACTACTTTTATTTTTAACTAACAATAGCATAATTAAAAGCAGGTAATCATACCATACCACCATTGAAACGGTTTTGTGGGGCTTACCTAGCCTATAAATTACTTACCTTTTGTAATAAAGAATAATAATATTTTTTTATATTTATATTTTTAAATGTTTTTTTTTTAATATTTTTTTAAGGAATATTTAAAAAATTTATTAAATATGTTAAAATGGATAATAGATAATAATATGGCTGAAACCTATATTTTATTTTTAACTAAAAATAGCATAATTAAAAGCAGAAAATCATACGGCTGATACCTATATTTTTTAATGTAGTTGGTTTCATTATATTTTTTTCAGTTGACGGTTTTTATCGATTTTCTCACAAAGTTGAATTTTACACATAAGGGTTCTAAAGTCGCAACGACGATATTTATGTTTCCATAGGACCATATTCTAATATCACGCGGAATATATATATATATATATTTTTATAGCATTTATCTTATCAGGCTGGGCGCATTGAGAAACGTCGTTTGATACACGTGGTTTGTCACTGCAGCCCTCAGCTCTATAACATCCTCTACTATGACTGGGGCGAATGCCGCCTCGGTCAGACTTTCTCCACTTGTACCAAAATGGTAGGTACGTGTTTAAATCTAATCTAAATGCAAAAATGCTAGGTCCTACTAATGCTGACTGCGAAAATCAAATCAAAATTCGGATGCCGTCGCTGTTCCGTCACCTATCGTAGTGTTGATGCATGTAGTTATGTCGACCGCTAAACGTGCCTACTCCGCTATTGTTGCCGCAAACAAACCTGCAAGCAGGTGAAACGAAGGTGGAGAAGAAGAAGATAAAGAAGTCTACTGCCCCCTAACCAAGTTACAACCTTTTCGAGTTGACGACGCCTCCGATTCCATTATTCTAACGTCATCTCAACGCTCAGTCACGTGGTCAGAACAAAGGAATCGGAGACGTGGCCGACTCGAGACGATTGACGAAAGAGAATCGAAACGAAACGGTCGTAACTTGGCTATGCCTACTAGTCAGAATCAGTGCAGTACTGCGAAGGTGGCACCCAACATACCTATCCAGCGATACCCATGACGCAGCTGTACGTTTCGAGGCTATATCACATCAGGAAGGTTGAGGAGTGTATGGAGTATGTGAAGATGAACTGGACTTTGAGAGCTGTGCAGTTGGAGTGCTTATAACACTTTGAAGTCATTTGTGGTGCGGTCTCCAAGAGATTTTCCCCAATTGAGAGATGGAGAGTTTTGGCCGAAGAGTTTCGTGTATCGACGATTTCGTGGAAGGATACCGACCTCGCAGTGAAAAACGACGACGTCACTCCTTAAGAAATACTAACTAATATTATAAATGTGAAAGTGTGGAAGTTTGAATGTTTGTTACTTAATCACGCAAAAACGGCTGAACGGATTTGGATGTGTAGCTGCAATACATTGATACGCATCCGTTCGCTGCCGCCGCCATGGGTGTACTGGCGCTTCGCGCGCCGCTCCGTAATATTTATGCATGAGGCACACTAGCCACGCTTGGAGCGAGCGCTGAGCCCAACAGTGAGCCGTTTCGACAACAGCGATCGGCGCGCCACCTCACGTATTTCCTAGGAACCATACCTCGCAAATTGGCAAACGGTCCACTACTTGACCCTATGTATTTAGTTATAAGTTCTGTACATATTTCTGTAAAAGCATTCCCTTCTGAATTCATCAATATAAATTTATCAGTACATCTGGAGTATCATTACTGCACACCACCTAAGCGCTACAGTGGTGACCCCGACGTGATATTTAAGAAGACCTCCAGAATCATAAATTCAAGTTTTCATCATGGCCAACAAGGAGGAACAGGAACTCTCCGGTGTCTCGACGTCGCTGCGCATCCCACCTATTTGGCGTGACAAAATACGGTTGTGGTTCGCTCAATTCGAAGCCATCATGAGTGCGCAGAAGAAAGGAGATCAGACAATGTACGAGCTCGTCATCGGGCAACTTGAACGGCAAGATCTCGACGAAATCTCCGATATAATTCTCCATCCACCCACAAATCAACGATATGAGGCTCTGAAAAGTCGGTTATTCCAAGTCTACGAGGAATCAGAACAGCGTCAAGTACAGAGGTTACTTTCCGAGATGGAACTCGGCGACATGAAGCCTTTACAGCTGCTACGTCGCATGTAGAACCTCGCCGCAGATAACATCTCCGACTCAGCGCTGCGAATAATGTGGACTAACCACCTTCCACAATCAGTTCGAGCAGTCCTCGCCGTCAGCGATAACATCGCGAAAAAATCCGACATTCACGAGCTGGCGATGATGGCGGACAAGATCCTCGAGCAGTCACAACCATACGCAATCGCGGCAGTTTGCTCCACATCCACCACCCCAGCTGCACCTACATCAATTGAGGAGAAGATCGGCGCGCTCGCGAAAGAAATCGCAGAATTGAAAACGAGACAACCACGTCATCAAAACTACCAACGTAGATCGTTCAACAGACGATATTCGAGATCGCGTTCTCGTTCGTCGAGCCGGCACCATCACGATCGCGCTCGAAATGACCAATCAGCGATTTGTTTTTACCATCGTAAGTTTGGCAAAGAAGCGCGAAGATGTACCCGTCCGTGTAGTTACGAAGACAGCAGTGCCCCCTCGGGAAACTAAAGCCTGCGTTGGCTGAGGCGGCAACCGGCGCAAGCAACACTTCCTACCGCCTATTTATAACGGACAAAAACTCACGTTTGTCGTTCTTAATTGATACCGGCGCAAACGTCTCCGTGATACCCAAGAGGAAAGGCGAGAAAACGACCCCTACAGATTTTTGCTTGTACGCGGCGAATAACACGGTGATTCCAACATACGGTGAGAAAACACTGCAACTGGATCTCAACCTACGCAGACCATACACCTGGAAATTCATCATCGCAGCAGTCAGCAAGCCCATCATCGGTGCCGACTTCCTAAAGCACCATCAACTTCTTGTCGACATAGCCAGCCGATGTCTTGTCGACAAAGTAACCAACCTCACCGTAAAAGCGCCAGTCACCTATTCTGCTGACCCTACAGTCAGAAGTATCGACGTTGATCAGCCGTATCACCAGCTACTCAGCAAGTATCCTGACATCCTTCGACCTTCATGCATGAAGGATACTCCTAAACACTGTGTGGAACACCAGATCGAAACTACTGGCCCACCAGTTTACAGCAAGACCAGACCCTTACCACCACATCGATATCTGGCCGTGAAAAAGGAGTTTGAGACGATGATGCAGCAAGGAATTTGCCGTCCAAGCAAAAGTCCATGGTCTAGCCCACTACACATCGTACCAAAGAAAAACGGCGACATTCGCGTATGTGGCGACTACCGAAGGCTCAATGACGTCACTAAACCTGACCGCTATCCAGTACCTCGTCTCAAAGATTTTACCTACCTACTACACGGCAAGAAAATCTTCACCACACTAGACCTAAATCGTGCATACCAACAGTTACCCGTACACGAACCAGATATCGAGAAGACTGCCATTACAACTCCATTTGGACTATTCGAATTTCCACGAATGTGTCCAGGTCTCAAAAATGCCGGGCAGACCTTCCAAAGGTTCATCCATCAAGTACTCAACGGATTGGATTACGCGTTTCCATTCATTGATGACGTCATCATCGCTTCGAACAATGAAGCACGCCACGTCGAAGTCCTACAAGAAGTGCTACGCAGATTAGACGACTACGGCATAACAATAAATCCATCCAAATGCGTCTTCAGCAAAGAAAATGTGAAGTTCCTGGGCTATGAAGTGTCAAGCAGGGGAATTAAGCCACCTCAAGATAAAATCACCGCTATCACTGCTTATCCCAAACCCGAGACGATTCAAAACCTACGTCGATTTCTTGGAATGGTAAACTTTTACCGCGACAGTATTCCGAACGCAGCACACATACAAGCACCTCTCAACGCGTACCTACATAATTCCAAGAAACGTGATAAGACCAAAATCGACTGGAACACAGAAGCTTCACAAGCATTCGAGTCATGCAAAGTTGGCATACAAAACGCTGCTTTGCTCGCTCATCCATCTCCATTACCAAATGACGCCATCTCCCTCATGTGTGACGCATCGAGTATCTGCGCAGGAGCCGTACTGCAACAACTTGTAAGCAAGAAATGGATACCACTGGGCTATTTCTCGAAAAAGTTCTCCGACACACAACAGCGATACAGTACATTCGACAGAGAACTATTATCAATCTACATGGCAATCAAACACTTCAGAAAAATGTTCGAAGGAAGAGAACTGATTGTTTATACTGACCACAAACCGCTGACTTACGCTATTCGCAAGCCACCGTCTGATAACGACACGCAACGACGCACGCGTCAGCTGTTATTTATCAGCGAGTTCACGACGGACATACGACATGTGAGCGGAGTGAACAATGTTGTCGCTGACGCACTCTCTCGCATTGAAACTATAGAAACACCGTCACCCATCAGCTACGATGAGTTATCACAGGCGCAAGAGAAGGACAGAAATATTCCCACCTTATCAAAACAATCAAATATCCAACTCAAGAAAATCGTCATGCCCGGCACTAACAAATCAATATTTTGCGAAACATCTACTTCACACATTAGACCATACCTACCAACTGACTTTCGTCGCATCGCATTTAACGCCGTGCACAATACAAGTCACCCGGGAATACGGACTACACGCAAGATGATGCAAGAACGGTACTTCTGGCCAGCAATGAATACCGACATTGGCGAGTGGGCAAAAACATGCACGTCATGCCAACTATCAAAAGTTCAACGGCATAATCACAGTGAAATCGCAACATACCCACCGAGTGAAAGATTCCAGCACATTCACGTAGATATCGTCGGAAAGCTACCCACATCTTCCTGCGGGCATCGATATTTACTCACGATTATCGACCGCAGCACTCGATGGCCCGAAGCAGTACCTATGCAAAAAATAACCGCTGATATTGTCGCAAAAAAGCTGTATGAAACCTGGATATCTCGTTACGGTTGTCCTTCGAGAATAACGACTGATCAAGGACGACAGTTCGAAAGTCGACTATTCCATGACCTTGCAAAACTTCTCGGCATAGAACGAATCCGAACAACTGCCTACCACGCACAAAGCAACTGAATTGTTGAAAGATTTCATCGCACGCTGAAAGCTGCACTCATGACCCGACTACAAAACAGCAACAAATGGATTTCTGAGCTGCCAACGGTGCTGATGGGATTACGAGCTGCCGTGCGCACAGACACCAACACTAGTGCCGCGCAACTCACCTACGGTCAAGCATTGCGACTACCCGGCGATTTCATATCACTATCACCAGCTGTTACAAAAATGGACCACAACTATGTTGATCACCTACACGACGTAATCACAAAGCTCACACCCACATACAAACCGCATTCCAACAAGCGATGTATGTTTGTGCACAACGCCTTGCAAACATGTAGCCATGTGTTCGTACACGATGACACCGTCCGAAAGCCACTGCAACATCCCTACAAAGGTCCGTACCAGGTCGTCAATCGCAATAACAAATACTTTACCGTACAACTACCAGGAAGATCAAGCACTATATCGGTCGATCGACTCAAACTGGCGTTCACTGTGAACATCGAAGAACACGAACACACAAGTAGTGAGACACTCCAACCAGCTGCAGCTACCACCGAAGATCACTCCAGCATACTCCCAGCGAACACCAATGAATACCGGACTAGATCAGGCAGGATATCCAAGATGCCCGTACGCTTTCGCTAGGGGGGAGTACTGTAGCTGCAATACATTGATACGCATCCGTTCGCTGCCGCCGCCATCGGTGTACTGGCGCCTCGCGCGCCGCTCCGTAATATTTATGCATGAGGCACACTAGCCGCGCTTGGAGCGAGCGCTGAGCCCAACAGTGAGCCGTTTCGACAACAGCGATCGGCGCGCCACCTCACGTATTTCCTAGGAACCATACCTCGCAAATTAGATTGTCAAACGGTCCACTACTTGACCCTATGTATTTAATTATAAGTTCTGTACATATTTCTGTAAAAGCATTCCCACACACCGTAGCGGTCGCGGCGGCAACGCGCCCAATTTTATTCTTTGTTTTAACTTGCGTTTTGTTTTATTTTATCTTAAATTCATTTTAAATTTTAATTAAATAAACATGGACAATCTTCGAGCTCAGTGACTCTTTTAGTGCCAGTGTAGTGTTTTCGTGTGCGTGCATACCATGCCGCCGAAGAAGCCTGCATCCCGCAGCTCGCTGGGGAACGCCCCCGAGCCGCCCACCCAGGACATACCGATGGGAGACCGGACGTTGTCGCTCCCATATATTGGGGGCTAGACTCCCGGTGCGCCACCGCCAGTAACTGGAGCGGGAAAGGAAGTGGCCGCTGCCGGCCCACCGACGACTGCGTCGACTGCGCGCGTTTCGACGGGGGCGTCGTCGAGCAGACAACCGGCCGTTCCAATCCGCCCGTCAACATTCCGCCCCGTGCCAATCCAGGCCCCGGGGCCAATCATTAAGGCGACCCGCCACCAAGCAGCGAGACCGCCCACCCCTGCCGTGCGCTCCGCTGCGCCAGGGGGAAAGAAAGAAAGAAAGAAAGAAAGAAAAAGTATTTATTTTGGCGCAAAAAAAAAACATTGTAGACAACAAAAACTTAAGACAAACACCAAACAAAAAATAAATAAATAAAAAGTAACATTGTGTGTCATACGTTTGCGCCAAAAAAGAAACCACCCTCGCGTAGTGCCGCACCTTCAGCGCACCCAGTGCGCGTTACAGTGCCCGCTGTGTCGTCCGTGCGCTCCGCTGCACCCTCCGGTAGTGACAGTGCTCGCGCCAGTGCCGCTCCAGCCCCTCCAGATGATGCCACTCCAGCTCCTCCAGCTGCCACTCCGGCTCCTCCAGGTGCCGCTTCGGTTCCTTCAGGTGTCGCTCCGGCTCCTTCAGGCGCCACTCCGGCTCCTCCTGGTGCCGCTCCGGGTCCTTCGGGTACCACTCCAGGACCTTCAGGTACGTCGACATTTTACTCGTCGTCAGTGCCGCTCCTCTCCCCGCCACCACCAAGGGGCTCCGCCCAGGACTCCCCCGCTGCAATGTCGGCATGCTCCTCCCGCCAGGGATCGGACATGTCGGCCTCGTCGAGGGGCTGCTACCACGCCGGTCACCGAGACGTGTCGCCGGATACGCTCACGCGACCCGGCTCCACGGACGAGGGCCCCCCACCACCACCACCACTGTTCCAGACTCCAGGTTTCGAGTTCGAATTTAACCTGGAGACCCGCCCACAAAGGAGGCCCAGAAGCTCGGACGGCGACGCGGACGAACACGCGAAGCGACCGTGTATGGACCCCCCCCTACCACAGCGCGCCCCGCGCAGGCGGGATGGCGAGGGGGCACCCACGTTCGCCGAAGCGGTGCGCTCGCCTCCGACCTCACCAAGACCATCCACCTCAACCGCCGCAGGGCCAACCCAGGTCCCCATGGACACTGGGGCCCCCCTTTTTACAAGGGCCCCCACCCCAACCGAGTCGGGCGAGACGCCCGCAAGTAGGAAGAAGTCACCCCGCTTCCCTCCGCTGATCGTGGAGAAGCTGCCTGGATGGGCCGCCCATTTTAGGGCGGTGAAGGAGCAGCTGGGTCACCCACCGAATGCCCGCCCGTATCAGGGAGGCATTCGGTTCTTGCCCGAAAGTGAGGGCGAGTATAGGGTGGTCCAGCGATACCTCACCAGCCTGGAAAAAAAGAAAGCGGCATATCTTGGTTCGCCTATTCGCTCCCAGCGGAGCGAAGCTTCAAGGTGGCCATTCGCGGCCTCCCCGCCGACACCGACCCGGCGGAGATCGAAGACGAGCTGAGCCGGCGTGGATATGAGCCAGAGTACGTGCGCAATATAAAGGCGCGCGAAGGGAGACCTGGCTGCATCTTCCACGCCGTGCTGAAGAGGACGCCTGACATTCGTAAGATTTACGACACCATGGAGCTCCTGCTCATGCGTGGTGTTCGTATTGAGGCATGGAGGGGCAAGAAAGGGCCCGCCCAGTGCCACAGGTGCCAAAAGTTTCGACACAGCTCGCACCTGTGCCACCGCCCGCTCGCATGCGTGCGGTGTGGAGAAAACCACGCAGCACGAGACTGCCCCCGGCCAAAAACCGAGCCGGCCACCTGCGCAAACTGCGCAGGAGAGCACCCAGCACGCCATAGTAAATGCCCAGTGTTCCTCAACGAGTTGAGGAACAAGCGAGCGGGCACTGTCGCCATCTCCCGGCAGCAGCGCCAGCAAGAAGCGGCCAAAGGAAGGCCCACCAATGCCGAGGAGAGGGAGGCGCCTAGCGCGACCCTGATGGCGGCAGCAAATGGGCCCTCGGATAGAAAGCCAGGAGACCCCTCCGGGAGGCGGAGGAAAACCAAGAGGGGGGGAAAGGAGAAGGGGAAGAAACCCCCACCCCCCCCCACAAATCCTAGCGCAGCGGCGACCGCCCCAGCCCCATCAGAGGCGAGGGGCCCCACGACGGCAATGACAGCCACTGCCGAAGGAGAGAGGGAGCAGCGCGCAGAAGCGAGGCGCGTCGCCCCCAAAGCGACCACTCACGCAAGCGCTGCCCCTGCCCGGCAGCGACAGCCAGCCAGAGGCCCCCCGAGTCAGGCCTTCTCGGGTGAGACCGCCGAGTGGCTTAAGGCCAAAATCGAAGAAGCCGCGCGCTACTTGTTTGGGCTGCTGCCCCAAATGCTGGCGACGCGTGATCCAGTGGGGGTCCTCTTAGGGGGCCTCCCACATCTAATCGAGGTCCTTACCGGTTATCAATGGCCGGGTCTTTGAGGATACTCCATTGGAATGCCCGCGGCCTGAGAAGCAAGGTCGCCCCACTCCGCCTCCTCCTCAAGGAGCAGAAGATCGACGTGGCGCTGATAAGCGAAACGCTCCTGGGACCCGCCGACAAGATCCGGTTCCCAGGATACTGCGTCCACAGGAAGGACGAGAAGTCGGCAGTCGGCACCACCTACCGCGGTCTGGCGGTACTGGTGAAGCGAAGAGTCGTCCACCAACCCCTGCAAGTTACTCCACCCACCACCTTCTACGCGCTGGGTGCTCAAATCCATGTCGCCGGCGAGGACTTCAACCTCTTCGCGGCCTACATTCCGCCCGCAGCCCAATTCGACGTAGCTGAACTGCGGGCGCTGATGCTGCAGTCGTCGCAACCAACTCTCCTTGCCGGCGACCTTAACTGCAAACACCCAGCGTGGAACTCGAACACAGAGAATCCCGGGGGCAGGCGACTCTTCGCTGACGCGCTGGCCCACGGGTACGAGGTGTCCGGTCCGGAAGCTCCGACGCATTACCCGGACTATCACCATCATGCGCCGGATGTTCTGGACGTCATCGTGCACAAGGGCCTGAACTGCCAGATCACCCAACAGGTCTTGGACGACGAGATGCTGTCGGACCACCAACCTGTCCTCGTCGTCCTAGCCGACATGCCAATCCGACTCTCGCCACCAGCGCCACGTCGACGCACAAACTGGACCAAATTCCAGGAAGTGATGGAGACCACCACGCCAGCTTGGCCTGTCGTCTCTTTCGCGGACGTCGAGAAACTGGCGGAGGAAGTCACCGTTTGCATCCAACGCGCCTATGAAGAGGCGTCAACCACAAGTCCGCAGCCGCAGGGGAAAGTCTACAGGCCCCTGCCCAGACACCTGAAAGAGTTGGTCGCCGAAACCAGGCGCCTTCGCAAACGGTGGCAACAATCAAGATGCCCTGTGCAGAAAGCACAGCTCAACCGCCACGCGGAGAGAGTCAGAGCCAAGCTCCAAGCGCACAACACCGAGAGCTGGGAAGATTACGTGGATTCCACCGTGGGTGACTGGCCGGCAATTCATAGACTTTGCCGGCAACTAACCAACATCCCAGCTCCGGTACGCCCGTTATTACACAGCGACGGGGCCCTAAGATACTCCGCACCAGACCGTGCGGAGATCTTCGCCGAGTGCCTGGAGCGTCAATTCCAGCCGAACCCGACTGCTGATCACGACCATGTCGCAGCAGTGGAGAGGCACCTTGGAGACTACTTCGCCTCGCCGATAGTTCCCGAGGAAGACCCAATCTTCTTCTCGCCCAACGCAGTGAGACGCGCCATCCTGACCACGAAGCCGAGGAAGGCTCCCGGGGCAGACGGCATCCCCAACACAGCGCTGCGCCACCTGCCGTACCGAGCGGTAGCGGCCTTGGCGCGCCTGTACACTGGGGTGCTGCGCACGGGGACCTTTCCTGGGTGCTGGAAGGAAGGGCGCGTCATAATGCTGCCCAAGGCGGGAAAGAACGTGCTGAAGCCGGAGAGCTATCGGCCGATCACATTGCTGCCCACTATGTCCAAGGTGTTTGAGAGACTCCTGCTGCGGCATCTCACACCGCATCTGACTCCACGTCCGGAACAGTTCGGGTTCCGCTCGGAACACAGTACGACGCTCCAGCTGTCGAGGGTACTGCACCACCTTACAGCGTCGCTAAACAAAAAGGAGCGATCGGTTGCAGTATTCCTCGACATGGAAAAGGCATTCGACCGGGTCTGGCATGAAGGCCTGGTCCTCAAGATCTCAAAAACGGACGCGCCCCGTCGCGTAGTAAGAGTGGTCTCCTCCTTCCTCAAGGACAGGACTTTCAAGGTGGCGGTCGATGGCGCACTCTCGAGCGCCTGCCGGGTTGCGGCCGGCGTACCTCAGGGTAGCTGCGTTTCGCCGGTCTGCTACTCATGTTACACCGACGATATTCCCACGACGCAGGAAACCACGCTCGCGCTGTACGCGGACGACGCCGCGTACATCGGTACCTCGCTCAACGCGAGGCACGCGGCCGTCAAAGTGCAGCGCGTGCTGGACTTACTTCCCGAATGGCTGTCGAAGTGGAGACTGTCGGTGAACGTGGGTAAGACCCAGGCGCTGCTCGCGGGGTCTGCGCGCCACCCGCCACCTCTCCAGCTGTACGGAGCCGACATCGAGTGGTCACCCCAGGTGAAATACTTGGGGGTCACCATCGACCGTCGGCTCTCAATGAGAAGCCACGTCCGGCAGGTCACCGCCAAAAGCAGAGCAGCCCGCGCACTGCTCCGCCCAGTGCTCTCCTCCCGCCTCCCGCTACGTGTCAAGCTGGGGGTGTACAAGACGTACATTCGCCCAATCTTCACATACGCCGCCCCAGCTTGGCTTGCCCTCACCAGTGAGGCCAGCAAGGCACGCCTCCGGGCGCAGCAAAACCTCTCGCTCCGGACCATCGTAAACGCCCCTCCACTGGTGAGGAACGACGTCCTGCATCGGGACCTCAAAATGGAGAGCCTGGATGACTTTTGTGCCCGCCTCGCGTCCCATATGTTCTCGCGTGCCGACGCTTCTGCTTGGCCCCACGTCAAGCACATAGCGCCCTGGCACGCGCGTCCTCCTGACGCGAGGCGCTTCCCGCGTGACCTCCTACCGGACGTGTCCAACCCACCGGACTTGACGCCTGAATGAGTTGCATCCACCTACACGCGACTCACTCACACGAATTAGACTCCACAACAGCACATGCACTTGGGGCACGTTGTGTGCTAAGTTAATATAGGCATGACGTGTACCAACCCACACACATTCACGACTCTACAGTCATCATACTCACGCAGCAGACGCGCAGCGCGGTTGCGCATTCTCGCATGCCCACATGAGCGGTGTCACACACGTCAATGCCGCTCATACTCTCACCTCGTCCCTTCTGTCCGAAGCGTGACCGGCTCGACCTGGAAGCGTAACGGACTGGGGTCTTCATCCTCAGTGGGCGCGCCACCAAAGCCGGCATTCTCGTCGCTGGTCGTCCTTCGTTGGGCTTCCTCCGGGTAACCGGGGGTTCCACCTGGCGGGGGACTGACCGCCGAGGTGTCGTGAAAAACCGGCACTGCAGGAGCAGTGCCGCGGCGCTCCCACTTGATCACAGTGCAACTACACACAGCAAGCTACGCTTGCAACGAGGTTGCCGCCTATAGGCACCCCAACGCTGGGTCCGTATTTACGGGCCCCAACCCCGACACCGCGGGATAAAGGCAGTGCCTACACCCCGCCTTCCGCGCCCCCCTGCGGGGACGTAGCGAATTCCCGAGTAAAAGCATTCCCTTCTGAATTCATCAATATAAATTTATCAGTACATCTGGAGTATCATTACTGCACACCACCTAAGCGCTACAAATTTGGCATGCATATAGCCTTTGATATGGAAAAGAACATAGGCTACTTTTTATCCCGGAAAAACATCTTATTCCTACGGGAAAACACGTTTAGAGTGCGATAACCGAAGTACACGCGGACGAAGTCGCAGGCGGACAGCTAGTAGTTTATAATTTATTGTGCTTTAATTTTTACATTATTATTATGAGCTCCCGTTGTATCCCACTGCAGCTAGTGGCCGTTGTGGTCAGCGCTGCGCTCAAGGCTGTTTTCTTAGAGGATAGTACGCGCCAGCAGAGTTGAAGCCTACTGGGGCCAAGGGTTATGTGAAAGAGAACACCGGTGCGCTGGAACGAAGGCAAAGAAGGAACAGGAGTGGGTTTTAGTCAGTAAAAGTCAGACATACCCTTTGACTCCGCCCTAGAGTGAGTAAGTCATTGGATGATTTCCCAGCTAAAAAAATCCCAGATTTGACGATAAGAAATTGAATAATAATGGCCTTGTACCAAATCTCGTGTACATCACAGCCTTTATATCAACGTTTAAAATAAAAAGATTTACCTTGATGATCAGCCATGGCTGCTTTTTTTTTCAATGTTACTCGTGATTTGTGTTTGCTCGTAATTCATCGTCAATGATCACTATTGAATATTGATTGACGAACAATAAAGTTCAGTGTTTATTTTATTGTTCAGTCAGTGATTATTGCTTTTTATGGACATCAATAAATATAAATAGCTCACCGAGTTTCTTGAGAATGTGTTTTGATGTACTGCAAAATAAGTTCATAATTTCAGCTGAAAGATGTCTACTGTCGTACATAGGCCTGCCTCAAGTGTCGCCACAACGACCGGTCATGTGCGTCACGCATCTGCTACGTTTAGGTAGTCGCCGCTTCAGAACCTTTCGGCCCGAATATCTGTTGTGAGCAATACGCCCAACCAGGCTATGTAACCTTAGTTCTCTTGCGAATATCTTCATTTCTGATTCGATCACGCAAGGAAACTCCAAACATAGCTCTCTCGTTTGCTCTTTAGGTGACTTTAAGCCTTTTGATAAGGCCCATTCTGAGAGACCACGTTTCAAAACCAACACGCACAGTTCTTTATAAGCTTACGTTTAGAGACTGAAGCTGCGTAGTATTTTCTCATCCGAAATTCACTGTGTTATGTCGGATTAGAAAATACCATGCTGCTTACCGAACTCTGTCCAGTCGAGTCGGATTCGTCGATAGACCGCTTATTCGCAGTTAGACCTACTTAACTGGGTCAATCCAGTTTAAATAACTGGATTAGTCCTGAATTTAATTCTAGGAATAGTTGGAAGGTATTCATTTATGTACACATACAAACACTTAAAAATGAAATGAACACTAGAAATACAGATAGAAGAGCACAAAGGTAGGTACTGCTTATTTCAAATGAAATTTCTTCCAACAGAGATACAGACATACAGCAGACAGCAGAGTATCATGATTTACAAAATAGTAGGTACTTACTACTTTTACTCTTAATTTAGTACGAATCGAGACTTATTATCGTTTTAATTAAAGCTTTACAAAACAAACCATTACAAAATACGCAAAAATGTCCAGTTCTCATCCAATATGAAAACCCGCTAGTGCGCAACAGGAAAAATCTGGGAATTATCGCAGTGTAGGAAAACGAAAAAGTAACAAAATTGAAAAATGAAACGTGCCGAACGCGTGCCTTTTGAACCAATGTGCCACAAAAGCCACAAAAAAGACAGGGTAGGTTTCACTTCACCTGCGGAGGCTTAAAATCGTGGAAGTGACAACATAGGGAAAGCAAACGCTTTAAACCATCCATGGAATCTAACACAGTGCAGCTAGGCTTGGATACTGGGCTTATCCAGCCAGTAGTGGGATGGAACAAACATGTTCGGCAAGCACACTTGGAGGCTCGACTTGCTTTTCGGAATTGGGTACTAGGTGGGGAACCAAAAGTGGGTACTATATATAATATTATGAAAGAGAAAAAACGAGTTTTTAAAAGTAAACTTAAATGGTGTCAGGAGAACAGAGAGCAAATTAAAATGGACATAATAGCATCCTGTCATGAAAAGAAGGATTTTGGTAAGTTTTGGAAGCATACTAACCAGCTGAAGGGCAGGTCGAGCCTTCCTGCGAGTGTTGAGGGTGTTAGTGAGCCTGTATCCATTGCCAACTTATTTAAAAATCATTTTGCGGTGAAGTCCCCTCTAGGTGCTATGGGAGAGGCCTTGGCAGCAAGGGAGCCTTCAATGAGCACATTAGTGAGGGTTTCGTCTAGGGAGATAGCGGCTGTGGTGAGAGGCATGAAGCGCGGAAAATCACCTGGGCACGATTCTCTGAGCATCGAGCATTTACAAAATGCTGGTGTCCATATGCCCAGAGTGCTGGCATTATTATTTAATCTCTGCTTCTCACACACATATTTGCCTCACGATTTAATGAAGACCTTGGTGGTGCCCATCATAAAAAATCGCACCGGGGATGCTTCTGACATAAATAACTATAGGCCGATATCGTTGGCTACGGTAATTTCAAAAGTGTTGGACAGTGTGCTTGACAAACAGTTAAATAAACATATGTCGCTTCACGACGCTCAGTTTGGCTTCAGAACTGGTTTGTCTACTGAACACGCTGTCCTTTGTCTCAAGCACACTGTTCGATACTACACGGACAGGAAAACCCCTGTATATGCATGTTTTCTTGATATGTCGAAAGCCTTCGATATGGTGGCCTATAGTGTTTTATGGAAGAAGCTATATGACGAGACAACGCTTCCAGGTGAGTTGGTTGAGTTGTTTAAATATTGGTACGGTCATCAAACCAATATGGTGAAGTGGGCAGGCTCGCTATCTGATCCGTACAGACTGGAGTGTGGGGTCAGGCAGGGAGGTCTGACCTCACCGAAACTCTTCTGTCTGTACATAGATCGGTTGATTCGTGAGCTCAGCAGCGCTATGGTAGGTTGTTCAATTGATGGAACATTTGTCAACAACATAAGTTACGCCGATGACATGGTGCTGTTGGCCCCATCGATCAGCGCTCTCAGAATATTGGTGTCGGTTTGTGAGCGATATGCGGAGGCCCAGGGTCTTAGATATAATGCCAGGAAGAGCGAGTGTCTACTGTTCAAGGCTGGCACAAAGAACTATGCTGTACCACCCATCACACTTGCGGGGACCGCTCTAGAATGGGTTACATCTTTTAAATATCTGGGACACTGGGTCACTGCTACACAGACCGATAATAATGACATGGAGAGGGAACGCAGGGCGCTGTCAGTCAGAAGCAATATGTTGATCCGTAGATTTGCAAGGTGTTCAAAGGATGTAAAGGCTACGCTGTTTAGGGCATACTGCCAGTCTTTTTACACTTGCAGTTTATGGGTTGACTATACGCAGAGGGCTTACAGCGCCTTGCGAGTCCAGTACAATAACGCATACAGGGCTCTGTTGAGGCTGCCGCGTCATTGCAGCGCATCAGGGATGTTTGCAGAGGCACGTATTGATGACTTCTATGCTATCGTGCGAAAGCGGGTCGCATCCCTGATGGAGCGGGTACGGGGCAGCGCCAACAGTCTCTTAAAAACCGTAGCGGATAGGACTGATGGCCTTATATTAAAACACTGGACGAGGACGCAAGTGTTATCCTCAAACCGTGCCCAGAAGTAGTCTAATGTGTGTTGTGTATGTTTGTTAATTGTTTTTATTATGTGATTAATTATTATTATTGACATGTTTATTGAATTTATTTATTAATTGACAGATGTTTATTATATGTACTAACACTAGCTTATAAGTTGTGTATGTCTTTACTAACAATAATGGATTGTATTATCTGAATTGAATAAATATTATTATTATTATTATTATCACAGTTATTTTTTAATCTTTTAAATTTAGGAACTTGGACTATGCTGATACCAGCTATCTTGATCTCAACCAAGACCAATTGGATAAGCTTGAGCGACTTCAAAATCTTTGTATCAGGTTTATATTTGGCTTGCGCAAGTATGACCACGTTTCTGAATTTCGCACACAGCTCAAATGGCTTCCTATTCGCCTTCGCCGGAATGCTCATATACTTTCTTTGCTTTACAACGTGCTCTTTAATCCTTTGACTCCTTTTTATCTCAAAGAACGCTTTCAGTTCCTCTGTGACACACATTCTAGGTCCTTGAGGTCATCGGACAATCTAAAACTTAGTATTCGTATGCATTCCACTTCGTTCTACGATAAATCTTTCACGATACAAGCAGCTCGTTTGTGGAATGCATTACCAATAGAAGTGAGGTGTGCCCAAACGCTACCGAACTTCAAAAAAATGGTGAAGGAGCACTACCTATCACTTTAATTGTTCTTCCCCTTTCTCTATTGTATTTTTTAATATGTATTAGTTTATTATTTGGTAGTTTATTTATGTATTATATATATATATATATATATATATATATATATATATATATTTTATTTTATTTTCTATTGTACTATATTATTATACTATAATATTTATGTTGTACACTGACAGCCCCAAATCTTTTTCCTTTCGTTCAGTCCATCCAAAGGTTGTCTGGTAGAAATTGCCTTGCGCAATAAGACCGCCTATTGTACGACAGTTATATAGTCCCTTAAACATCTGGTCGAAATTAAATGGACACAACACTCGTACCTGCCTAGGCGGTAGTACGACTATCTGTGCATTTAATTGCAGCCAGCTGCGCTCGGATAGAGCGTCGTTGACTTTTAGATCTATTTTCTTTGCGAAATATGGATTGATTTACATATGCTATGTTCACTTTGAAGAATATTTAACCACCAATTTTCATGTCTAAAAATGTTTCTGAAGATCCAAGCCGTTTCGAAGGAGTAGGGAAAAGTTGCGATATTTGCTAAATATTTTTTTTAGACTAAAGTATTAACCGCACGAAAAATTCAATAATTATTGTTGTTCATGAATCTATACGAGTAATAAACATATATTTTTTTTCAAACCTATTAATGGCCATTACTGAGGAGTAGGCTTCAGAAAGTCACTGTTTTATGGCACTTCTCGGGCGCTTGGGCCTTAAGGCCACGCGTGTCATAAGTGTCATCCCTACCATACAGTGTTGTTACAATCGACCCATAGTGACAACTGACACCTGAGCGTCTCAGAACTTATTTAATTTGGCCTTGACTTGTTAAACTGATACTGGTATTAAATTGGTTGGAAGTAATCGATGTGAAGTACAACAGGAACCATTGGTTAGTCGTATAAAGGTTTTATTAATAACTAGCTATATCACTCAGGAATAGAGCACCTTTCATCGGTGAAAAAATTTTGCAGTAGGACCAGTACTTTCAGAGATTACCTCCTACAAACAAAAGAACAAAAAAAACTTTACCTCTTTATAATGACAGCAATCGTATGGGCCAGCAGGGTCGAAGCCTACTGGGGGCATGGGTGCGAAAGAGATCCCCGGAGCCCTGAAATAATGGCAAAGAAGGAAAAAGAGTGTGTTTTTAGTCAGTAAAAGTTTGACACGTCCTCGCTCTCCGCCCAAGAGCGGGGAATGTGATTGGATGATTTTCCTTCATTAAAAAAACCTCTTTTTACACAAATGTTATTAATGTAGATAATAAACGTTTTTCCTTTCTTGATTATAATACTAGCTGCAGCAACCGGCTTCGCCTGAGTGATAGTAGAAAATTATCCCAAGAAAACACCCCCTGGTGTGTTTCCTAGTATATATATTCCCTCTCTAGGAGAGGGAATAGACCGTAACCCACCACGCGGCCCCGTGCAGGTTGGTGAATGTCAAATGTCTTCGAAAATATAATATTTTCATATTAATAACTTTCACTAAGCCTTATGCGCTGTTTGGCTCAAAAACCATGGTTTTCAAACCCGTTTATATTCATGAATAAATAATAAGTTTTAAAGGAAATGTTTTTCTATTAAAATAGGCTATTATTATCTATAATATAAAAATGAATCGCAAAATGTGTTGGTAAGCGCATAACTCAACAACGCCTGGACCGATTTCGCTAATTTTTTTTTTTGTTGTGTTCGTTATTATGAGGAGAAGGTTCTTATGGAAAAAAAATGAAAATTAGGGTAGTGTAGGGTAGAGTAGGGTAGTGTAGGGTAGAGTAAGGTAGAGTAGGGTAGAGTAGGGTAGAGTAGAGTAGAGTAGAGTAGAGTAGGGTAGGGTATAGTAGGGTAGAGTAGGGTATAGTAGGGTAGGGTAGAGTTGGGTAGAGTAGGGTAGAGTAGGGTATAGTAGGCTGAAGTAGGGAAGGGAGCGGGAGCGAAGCCGCGCGGGTACAGCTAGTAATGATAAAAAGAAGTAACGCTCTTAAAAGGCCGCTTATCCACTCACCGATCGTAAACATCGAGCATGGTTTAAAAGCTTGTTACTTCATCTAACGCAATCCAACGTGATGTTTGACGAAAAGGCAACGTGAAAAAAGAGTAATAATACTTGAAAACTCTGTTGGCATTCAATAATTCCATGATTTTCTCGAATATTTACAAAACGTGTTCCAGGAAATACCTACGTGTTTTTTAAACACTTAAAAGTTTTTGAAAAACATTGTCATTATTTAGAATCTTGATAAAATTTGCTAGGCTGCACTAGTTGCACTTTTTTGACTTTTTAAATTTTTGAGTAAATTATGAAGTGTCAAAGTTCATGCAAAATAGCAGATTATTAGAGGTCTTAACTGGATTTATAAATTGATTTTCATAGAAGTCTAGATCATATCCACAAGATATTGTGTTTCCAAAATATCTGATGAAAAATTTGTAATAACGTCATAATCGCATAAGTGCGGTTGTATGAAAAACAGTTAAAATGTATGTCGAGATGCATCCCCTTAAGCAGGAGACTGAACAGTAATAGATTAAAAGGAAAGTTTTTGTTCAAAAGGAATGTTTACTTCGGCATCTAATGAGAATAAGTGACAGTCCAAATTGTGCAGAATGCGGTACGGTGGAGGATGTCCACCACTTGTTGGTGGAATGCGTCAGGACACGAGCTGCTAGAGAGTGGTGCTGATGAATACTTCCAAAATTAATTTGATTGATTTCGGTGTTATTCGAAGTATACTGTCCGAACTCCTCTCTAACGCAGTTATCGCAGTTTATAAAATAGTGAGTAAGGTTTTAGAGCCCTAATATTTGATAAAGTTTACTTAAGTAGCTTTACTTGTATTAGGTTACGATGAGGCTGGCATGGTCTTACTGAGACCAAAAGTTATTTATTTATTTATAACTTTATTGCACACCTTAGCTAAATACAGGATAAACATTTACAAAAATTATGTGTACAATAGGCGGTCTTATTGCGCAAGGCAATTTCTACCAGACAACCTTTGGATGGACTGAACGAAAGGAAAAAGATTTGGGGCTGTCAGTGTACAACATAAATATTATAGTATAATAATATAGTACAATAGAAAATAAAATAAAATATATATATATATATTTTATTATATATATATATATTTATTTTATTATATATATATATATTTTATTTTATTTTCTATTGTACTATATTATTATACTATAATATTTATGTTGTACACTGACAGCCCCAAATCTTTTTCCTTTCGTTCAGTCCATCCAAAGGTTGTCTGGTAGAAATTGCCTTGCGCAATAAGACCGCCTATTGTACACATAATTTTTGTAAATGTTTATCCTGTATTTAGCTAAGGTGTGCAATAAAGTTATAAATAAATAAATAACTTTTGGTCTCAGTAAGACCATGCCAGCCTCATCGTAACCTAATACAAGTAAAGCTACTTAAGTAAACTTTATCAAATATTAGGGCTCTAAAACCTTACTCACTATTTTATAAACTGCGATAACTGCGTTAGAGAGGAGTTCGGACAGTATACTTCGAATAACACCGAAATCAATCAAATTAATTTTGGAAGTATTCATCAGCACCACTCTCTAGCAGCTCGTGTCCTGACGCATTCCACCAACAAGTGGTGGACATCCTCCACCGTACCGCATTCTGCACAATTTGGACTGTCACTTATTCTCATTAGATGCCGAAGTAAACATTCCTTTTGAACAAAAACTTTCCTTTTAATCTATTACTGTTCAGTCTCCTGCTTAAGGGGATGCATCTCGACATACATTTTAACTGTTTTTCATACAACCGCACTTATGCGATTATGACGTTATTACAAATTTTTCATCAGATATTTTGGAAACACAATATCTTGTGGATATGATCTAGACTTCTATGAAAATCAATTTATAAATCCAGTTAAGACCTCTAATAATCTGCTATTTTGCATGAACTTTGACACTTCATAATTTACTCAAAAATTTAAAAAGTCAAAAAAGTGCAACTAGTGCAGCCTAGCAAATTTTATCAAGATTCTAAATAATGACAATGTTTTTCAAAAACTTTTAAGTGTTTAAAAAACACGTAGGTATTTCCTGGAACACGTTTTGTAAATATTCGAGAAAATCATGGAATTATTGAATGCCAACAGAGTTTTCAAGTATTATTACTCTTTTTTCACGTTGCCTTTTCGTCAAACATCACGTTGGATTGCGTTAGATGAAGTAACAAGCTTTTAAACCATGCTCGATGTTTACGATCGGTGAGTGGATAAGCGGCCTTTTAAGAGCGTTACTTCTTTTTATCATTACTAGCTGTACCCGCGCGGCTTCGCTCCCGCTCCCTTCCCTACTTCAGCCTACTATACCCTACTCTACCCTACTCTACCCAACTCTACCCTACCCTACTATACCCTACTCTACCCTACTATACCCTACCCTACTCTACTCTACTCTACTCTACTCTACCCTACTCTACCCTACTCTACCTTACTCTACCCTACACTACCCTACTCTACCCTACACTACCCTAATTTTCATTTTTTTTCCATAAGAACCTTCTCCTAATAATAACGAACACAACAAAAAAAAAAATTAGCGAAATCGGTCCAGGCGTTGTTGAGTTATGCGCTTACCAACACATTTTGCGATTCATTTTTATATTATAGATAATAATAGCCTATTTTAATAGAAAAACATTTCCTTTAAAACTTATTATTTATTCATGAATATAAACGGGTTTGAAAACCATGGTTTTTGAGCCAAACAGCGCATAAGGCTTAGTGAAAGTTATTAATATGAAAATATTATATTTTCGAAGACATTTGACATTCACCAACCTGCACGGGGCCGCGTGGTGGGTTACGGTCTATTCCCTCTCCTAGAGAGGGAATATATATACTAGGAAACACACCAGGGGGTGTTTTCTTGGGATAATTTTCTACTATCACTCAGGCGAAGCCGGTTGCTGCAGCTAGTATTATAATCAAGAAAGGAAAAACGTTTATTATCTACATTAATAACATTTGTGTAAAAAGAGGTTTTTTTAATGAAGGAAAATCATCCAATCACATTCCCCGCTCTTGGGCGGAGAGCGAGGACGTGTCAAACTTTTACTGACTAAAAACACACTCTTTTTCCTTCTTTGCCATTATTTCAGGGCTCCGGGGATCTCTTTCGCACCCATGCCCCCAGTAGGCTTCGACCCTGCTGGCCCATACGATTGCTGTCATTATAAAGAGGTAAAGTTTTTTTTGTTCTTTTGTTTGTAGGAGGTAATCTCTGAAAGTACTGGTCCTACTGCAAAATTTTTTCACCGATGAAAGGTGCTCTATTCCTGAGTGATATAGCTAGTTATTAATAAAACCTTTATACGACTAACCAATGGTTCCTGTTGTACTTCACATCGATTACTTCCAACCAATTTAATACCAGTATCAGTTTAACAAGTCAAGGCCAAATTAAATAAGTTCTGAGACGCTCAGGTGTCAGTTGTCACTATGGGTCGATTGTAACAACACTGTATGGTAGGGATGACACTTATGACACGCGTGGCCTTAAGGCCCAAGCGCCCGAGAAGTGCCATAAAACAGTGACTTTCTGAAGCCTACTCCTCAGTAATGGCCATTAATAGGTTTGAAAAAAAATATATGTTTATTACTCGTATAGATTCATGAACAACAATAATTATTGAATTTTTCGTGCGGTTAATACTTTAGTCTAAAAAAAATATTTAGCAAATATCGCAACTTTTCCCTACTCCTTCGAAACGGCTTGGATCTTCAGAAACATTTTTAGACATGAAAATTGGTGGTTAAATATTCTTCAAAGTGAACATAGCATATGTAAATCAATCCATATTTCGCAAAGAAAATAGATCTAAAAGTCAACGACGCTCTATCCGAGCGCAGCTGGCTGCAATTAAATGCACAGATAGTCGTACTACCGCCTAGGCAGGTACGAGTGTTGTGTCCATTTAATTTCGACCAGATGTTTAAGGGACTATATAACTGTCCTCGTACACGGGCCACAAAAAAACGCCGCTTCAAGCTTCTTTTTGAGGCAGCCTTTTTTTGTGACTCGTGTGCGGCGGTGCCACCACAAAAACGCTTGAAGCGACTTCAACCTTCTCCAGACAAAAAGTTTCACGTGCTTCAGCTGTTTTTTGTGGCCGCTTCTAGCTTTTTATTTGTGGCCGCTTCTAGCGTTTTTCTGAGGCCCGTGTGTGGGGACACTTAGCCTTAAGGAAGAACTACACTGCGCACACGTGTGCCACGTACGCCGACTTGGGCGCGTCGGTCTAATGCAGTTCTAGCTTAACTGACACGAAATAACATAACGCATGTAAAACACATCACATCACATCTCAAAAATTAAGCATTAAGCTTAATTATACAAGGTGTCGTTTTGAAGCTGCAAAATATTTCAGGAGGTAATTGTGTTAGTGATTCTCGACCCGAATCAATAATAAAATAAGTAGGTAATTTTTTATTTTTTTATAACCGCGCTTTTTTTCACACATACAAACACGGAACAATAAAGGGCGTTTTCACACAGTAACTCGCAACGATAGTTTCATTAATAATGTATCATCCAATCATCATCCCGCACGCCACACCCTAGCCACGCCCCCGCGGCCATCGATCAATCGATTTAGTTTAGTGTAATTAAAAAATTAAATAACAAGTATTACTGATTATTGACCAGGTATCGTTTTTTTACATGATTATTTATGAGTTTTATTACAACCTCCTGAAATATTGTGCAGTTTTAAAACTGCACCTTGTATAAATTTTAATGTAACATGCTGTGAGCGAGCTTGCTACCTCCACTTTGTCACATAAACCTTTGAAAGGTTTCAGACAAGTGTTTTTGTTGTAACAAATGTAAAAAAAAATGTAATGAAGAATAAAGCAAAAAAAAAACACACTAATATTATAAAAGCGATAATTTGTCGTGGTTAACAAACACCACCACAAATTCTTCGCGCTCAAATTTCGATGAAACATGTCCTGGAATAGACGATAGGACACTTTTTATCCTGGAGAAACATAGGAACATATTCCCTTGGGATATTTTATTCTTTTATAAAGATATTTTTAAGTCTTTACCCGTTTTTACCCTTTGGGTTCAGAACTCTAAAAATGTAAAATAATTTTAAAAACTTAAGAACACGACAAAATGACACGCGTAAAAGTATCGCTCAGGTTGGGCGTAGCAAAGACAATCTCCATAGGTGGGGGTTCACAAATGGTTCCGATCTTCAGTGTTTGTGCGGCGTCACTCTGCAGACCATGTCCCACCTTCCGTCCTGCATCACGTGCCCTGTGTGTGTTACCTGCTCACGTAGGGACCTAATGACAGCATCAGCGGACGACATTGCCGTGGCCGCATTCTGGGCCAAGCAAGGAATTTAACTAATTTTGCCATCGATACGCTAAGAGAGAGAGAGAAGTATGTTTCCTTGGGATAATATTCTACCTTCACGCGGGCAAATCATCGGGCAGAAGCCAGTTTTTTTAAGTATGCAAAAATGGTACTGTCTTCAGTGTCACCGAAACAAATAGTTTGCCATCTCTGTAGTACAGTCATACTATATCACTATATGATGACTGATGATGACAGCCTGTTAACCATACAATACATACATATATCATTTATATGAAATGATACTGATATATTGAAGGTAATAAACTGTATGGTGTATGGTAATATTGTATTCAGAAATGACTATAATATTAATGGGTAGTTTAAGACCTGGTTTTTTCCGTGTCATCGCCAAACTTAAGTGGCAATGGGCAGGGCACATTGCACGAAGAACAGATGGTCGATGGGGACGAAAGGTTCTGGAGTGGCGACCACGTACCGGAAGACGCAGCGTTGGAAGGCATCCAACAAGGTGGACCGATGACCTGGTCAGGGTCGCGGGAATCCGATGGATGCGTGATGCACAGGACCGGTCGTTGTGGCGACGCTTGGGGGAGGCCTATGTCCAACGGTGGACGTCTTTCGGCTGATATGATGATGATGATGATGAAGAGGGATTGAATAATCTGCACTTAATATAATAATAGTGATATAATAATAGTAATTTCTTTCTTTCTTTCTTTTTAATATTCCACAACTAAACAGAGCTAGTGTTATGAGTAAGTATATCAGTTGTCTAGTCAACTGATTTACATACTTATATCTTTCTAAATACTAGTACCTACTTACATTTAATAGATAAATTACACCCAGGCAGAACAAATGATCGTGCTCAACCCACAGACATTTCTCCTGGGTAGGAATCGAACTCACGACCTCTGGCATAGCAGTCAGGGCCACTGACCACTAGACCAACAGGACAGGCATATAATAAAGAGGTAAAGTTTGTTTTTTTATTTGCAGCAGGTAATCTCTAAAAGTACTGGTCCGATTGCTAAAATTTCTTCACCGATAGAAAGCTGCTTTATTCTTGAGTAACATAGGCTATATTCATGTAAAAATATAGCCTATGTCACTCTGCGGGCAAAAGCTAGTTATACGCAAAATAAAATGCAATAATGTAGTTTGATTCTATTATAAGAATCCGTAAGAATATACACCGTTAAATTTAATAGTTTTAATCCCGTGGAGGGTCGATCCGGTACATGAAACACTATCGGTTTGTAAAGATAAAATAAAAAAATAAAGTACCTTTTTTTTCAAAACTCGTATTAATTTACGCATGTACGAAGTTAATTGGTACAAAATCGGAAGTCAATGAAAAAAATACGATATTCTGTTAGGACTTGTTTTTACAAACATTTATTATTATGGCAACAACGCTGTGGGACGATTGCCCTCGGTTTTATTTGAGTTCAAAATTATTAATATAAAACTTTTTATGGCAACATTTCTCAAGTCATAGTTTTTTCAGCGTTATCTGAAAAATTTGTTAGGAGCACTTCGTCCTTTCCCTTCAGTTTGAGATATATTATCCACCTATATTATATGTGTTATTAATTCGTTTATTCATTTTCACAACATATAAATTACCTGTATTGTTAATTTTTTATTTATGAAAAAAAAAATTAACATAGTATCCCACCGGTATCGGGAACAGGGTCCAAGGTAAGGTCCGATATTATTATTAGGCATTATTTTTATTATTATTTGTTATTATTATTTATATCATTTGTTTTACATTATATTTTATTTATTTTCTTCTTGTTGGTGTTTTGAATTTTTAATTTGTGGTTAAAAGTCATTTCAACTGAAGGTCGTTTTGGCACATTACTCACGTACATTGTGTTTAAAATAATAAGTATAACTTCATAAATTATACTAGCTTCTGCCAACGGCATTGCCTGCATCTCTATGACAATTAGTGATATAGCAGTGTCTGAAACATTTTTATTGGTAAAATCATTTTTAAAATCGGTCCAGTAGGTCGTGAGTTTATTCATTTTAAATAAAAACACAAAAATAATACATGTCTTTTTTTCTTCATAATGTTAGTATAAATATAGATAATAATAATAGTTTTATTATCAGAAAAACAAGTTTGATAAAAAATATATAGATTATTTAGAAAAAAAAAAATTGCTGTGAAAAATTGTTCGCAGATTTTTTTCATGCTCTTTGGTGAGAGCTACCCTCCGACCAGTTGGGGCTGTCTGGTAACCAGACCAATACTGGCCGCTTTATTTTCACATACTTGTGCGAAATATACGATCCTGAGAGTAGTGGGGGTAGGAGATGGTTTTTGAGTACTTCAATGTGTTTAAAAAATGTGTATTTCCTGACGTTTTATTAGAAACATAAAGTATTGCTAGGTTTTTTAATTTGAAGTTGTTCTAATTGTATTATAATATTAGAGATTCCTTTTACCTTTAGTCGTATTTTATCTGTAGTAGTATTTATTACATTTGTGCTAGTTAGTACGATTAGATATTCATTGATATCGTTTCGTATGTCATTAGTATTTTAAGTCTTTTTATCTAAGTTTGTATTGCCATTCAGCTATCTCATTTCTATTATGAAGTCATTAATATTTTTTGGAGAGCGAATGAAAAATGCTTCGCAACCATGACGAATGAATTTATTTTAATAATTACTATACGTAGTTGATGGTTCTGAGTTCAGTATTTTCAAAGGATTTTTCTACTTTTACTTCAAAATATCATCAGACTGTTGTTAACACAGTAAGCTTGTAATAAATCTGATGAGATTATAAACTGTCGACATTTTATTGAAAAACCGAATTTTAAAATAATGAATGTAGAAGTTTTAGTTGTGTGTAGATAACTTTTATACATTAAGATTATGTGTAACTTGGTATATTACTTAGGCTTTGTTTTATCGCAATCGGTTGATTATATCGAAGGATATACTACATTCATTGACTTAACAGTCAAAGAAACAGCTAACCCGACGAACTTCGTACCACCTAACGGTGGTACGAAGTTCGTCGGGTTAGCTAGTCTACAATATATCCATCTCCTAATGAAAATAAAACATTTACAATCTGACGCGATTTATTACAAACTTACGGTGTTTGCAACAACTCGAAGATGTAGACACTAACTGAAATATCAAAATTCTACCGACCAATAAAGTCTAAAAGTCTAAATTGTCTTAATATTAAAATTACTTGCATTAAAAAACTAAAACAATTCAATAAACTGCAAAGGTACTTTGTGGATAATATGGCCACGTGAAAAAAATACAAGTTATCTTGAAAATGATCTGGAATGATTTATAAATTATATTATTTTTCACATTCCGGTTGAATATCTTGATGTGCATAAACATAATCTTTATATGTTTATGATTTTATTTTGTGATATGTAGTGATAACACATGCTATCTCAGTGTTATCTCTATATTGGCTAAGTACATGTTGTGAATATAATTATGGACTTGAAAAAATTCTCTGTGTTTTAATTTTTGTAAAAACGTTTTAGTACAAAAAAAGCTTTTTTATCGCTTCCGTGTTAGTCAAGCATTGATTAGTCAAGTCATAATTTCAAGTTCATATCACACTAATTCTTGTCTGTAATGAATAAGCTCAAGAACTAGTATTAGGACTATATAACATCGCGCTACAACCCACGAAAAAGGAGCAGTAACCAGCTCGCCATCCGACCGTTCGGTAACCGTCCGAACGAAGCCCAGGACCTAGACCATGATCATGACGTTTAAAGTAAGAGTGTTTTAATCTTGTTTCAGTGTAGGTAAGAGACAGAGCTATACAGGTAGTATATCGCCATCTCTTACCCACAGTGAAACAATATTAAAAACATTTTACTTTGAACGTCATGGTAACCCCGCAAGTCGTCGACGGCGCGTATGTTCCACGCGCGCTTCAAGGAGATGTCAGTAAAGCAACGAAGGAACAGGAGTGGGTTTTTAGTCAGTGAAAGTCTGACACACCCTTGCGCTCCGCCTAGGGAGATGTCCCAACTTAAAAAAGAAAAATATAAAAATCGCGGAGGAGAGTTTATTTTGTATTCACTAATGATCTATTAAATCGCTCTGGGCCCGCGTGGTGGATTACGACCCACTTCTTGTCCTAGAGACAAGGCCTGAGTTCCAGTAGGTAATGAAAACATTTTAATGCTGATTGTACTATTCATACTATTTGCTGATTTAAAAAAAAAAGCGTCTGCTATTTTTTGCGCGTTCTTTAATTAACATTATTAACACTTTGGACTGGACCACTAGCTTTATTATTTACTAGCTGTGCCCGCGACTTCGTTCGCGTGGACTACAGGATTTTGAATTTATTTTTTCTAAAATAAAAGTAGCCTATGTTACTCCTTATTACATCAGCTAGGTACCTGCCAAAAAAGTCCTAAATCGTCATTTCAGTGATTAAAAAAACCCGGACAAACAGACAGAAAGACAGACAAAAATTGTAAAAAAAATATTTTGGTGTATGTACCGTATAGATTGGGTGACTGGCAATTAGTGTACGATACTTAAACACGTGATTGTGCTCATGATAACAAACAATTTTTATTATGGGAGCAAAGCCGAAATCGCGAAAAAAATATCAGCTGTTCAGTACATTAGGCAAACATAAATGTACTGAACAGCTGATTTTTTTTCGCGACGAAGCCTACCGGGGGTTAATTCGAAAGATAGCTCAAGCCCCGGTACGATATGCACGAAGGAACGGGGTGGGCTTTTAGTCAGTAAGAGTCTGACACTATCTCCCACTCCGCCCAAGAGCGGGGGTTGTCATTGGATGATTTTTCCTACCATAAAAAAAAGGTTACCTACATAGCCTGAAGAATTGCCTAAGTGGCGGTGGGCAGGACACTTTGCTTGCAGAAGAGATGGTCGTTGAGGCTGAAAGGTTCTGGAGGGGCAACCGCGTGCCGCAAGACGCAGCATTGGAAGGGCTCCCATAAGATGGACAGGTGACCTGGTGAGGGTCGTAAGAATCCGATGGATGCGAGATACATAGGACATTTATTATTTTTATGCATGTAGCGACACCTGGGGGAGGCGTTTGTCTAACAGTCTATTGGTTGAAATGATGATGAATTAAAAAATATAGAGATACTCGTAACTTAGTCGTTAATCTTGGTATTGTCATATCAAGACGATGGATGAAACGCATGTAAGAGTTATGAGTATAGATGTGAATGGATGGAGAGGGAGCAGGGACCGTTCTGGTTACACATTAAAGGGGTTTTCGATTGGGTTTTTCTGAGCAGTTAATAAAAAACCCATAACATATGGGTAACCCGTTTATGAGGTTACCTTTATCATGATGTAACCCCGTGAATGGGTTTTAAGCTCGAACCCATTAAAAGGGTTACCTTTATCATGATGTAACCCCGTGAATGGGTTTTAAGCTCGAACCCATTAAAAGGGTTACCCATTCAATATGGATAACCCATTGAATGGGTTCCAATTTGAAACCCAGTGAAAGGGTTACACATAGGTAAGGGTTTTCTTCGGGTTACCATTATTATTATGGTTATTCAATAAACTTGTGCTAAGTAGGTGCTGGACGGCCCACCACACACAAACCATATCGCTAGCGCACTGGTTTCACTAGACATTGCAGATTTGTAGACAAAACACGTGTTACTAAAAATATTTAGATTTTAGATACTCTCATATTAAGGTGTGACGAAGACGTTAAAAGTTTAACAAACAATCAATTTCGAATGACTATTTTAATCCCTTAGACTTATTTAAAATTCATTGAAACGAAGTTCCTTATCGCGCGTTGTGAAAGGGGGCTAGACAGAAAAAATTCTCACGGAAAGTTGTAACGACACTTTTTGCACTTTTTTTTTTATAATGTTTTTGACTTGGAAACTATATCTTTATCTAATAATGGAAATTCAAGATGGCGGCTGCAATAAATTATCAACTTTTTCGATATGGGTGTCGTTTTCATGGTTTTCGAGGGTGTTGAAACCGATTTTACTGTCAAAATGTAAATCCAAGATGGCGGCTGCAGTAAATTATCAACTTTTTCGAAATGGGTGTCGTTTTCATGGTTTTCGAGGGTGTTGAAACCGATAGCACTGTCAAAATATAAATCCAAGATGGCGGCTGCAAGAAATTATCATATATTCCGTCATGGGTGTCGTTTTCATGGTTTTCGAGGGTGTTGAAACCGATGGTACTGTCAAAATATAAATCCAAAATGGCGGCTGCAAGAAATTATCAAATTATCCGTCATGGGTGTCGTTTTCATGGTTTTCGAGGGTGTTGAAACCGATGGTACTGTCAAAATATAAATCCAAGATGGCGGTTGCAAGAAATTATCAAATTTTTCGTCATGGGTGTCGTTTTCATGGTTTTCAAGGGTATTGAAACCGATAGTACTGTCAAAATGTAAATCCAAGATGGCGGCTGCAAGAAATTATCAACTTTTTCGTCATGGGTGTCGTTTTCATGGTTTTCGAGGGTGTTGAAACCGATTTTACTGTCAAAATGTAAATCCAAGATGGCGGCTGCAATAAATTATCAACTTTTTCGATATGGGTGTCGTTTTCATGGTTTTCGAGGGTGTTGAAACCGATAGCACTGTCAAAATATAAATCCAAGATGGCCCGTCATGGGTGTCGTTTTCATGGTTTTCGAGGGTTTTGAATCCGATGGTACTGTCAAAATATAAATCCAAGATGGCGGCTGCAAGAAATTATCAATTTTTCCGTAATGGGTGTCGTTTTCATGGTTTTCGAGGGTGTTGAAACCGATGGTACTGTCAAAATATAAATCCAAGATGGCGGCTGCAAGAAATTATCAATTTTTCCGTAATGGGTGTCGTTTTCATGGTTTTCGAGGGTGTTGAAACCGATGGTACTGTCAAAATATAAATCCAAGATGGCGGCTGCAAGAAATTATCAAATTTTCCGTCATGGGTGTCGTTTTCATGGTTTTCGAGGGTGTTGAAACCGATGGTACTGTCAAAATATAAATCCAAGATGGCGGTTGCAAGAAATTATCAAATTTTTCGTCATGGGTGTCGTTTTCATGGTTTTCAAGGGTATTGAAACCGATAGTACTGTCAAAATGTAAATCCGAGATGGCGGCTGCAAGAAATTATCAACTTTTTCGTCATGGGTGTCGTTTTCATGGTTTTCGAGGGTGTTGAAACCGATTTTACTGTCAAAATGTAAATCCAAGATGGCGGCTGCAATAAATTATCAACTTTTTCGATATGGGTGTCGTTTTCATGGTATTCGAGGGTGTTGAAACCGATAGCACTGTCAAAATATAAATCCAAGATGGCCCGTCATGGGTGTCGTTTTCATGGTTTTCGAGGGTTTTGAATCCGATGGTACTATCAAAATATAAATCCAAGATGGCGGCTGCAAGAAATTATCAATTTTTCCGTAATGGGTGTCGTTTTCATGGTTTTCGAGGGTGTTGAAACCGATGGTACTGTCAAAATATAAATCCAAGATGGCGGCTGCAAGAAATTATCAAATTTTTCGTCATGGGTGTCGTTTTCATGGTTTTCGAGGGTGTTGAAACCGACAGTACTGTCAAAATGTAAATCCAAGATGGCGGCTGCAAGAAATTATCAACTTTTTCGTCATGGGTGTCGTTTTCATGGTTTTCGAGGGTGTTGAAACCGATTTTACTGTCAAAATGTAAATCCAAGATGGCGGCTGCAAGAAATTATTAACTTTTTCGTCATGGGTGTCGTTTTCATGGTTTTCGAGGGTGTTGAAACCGATAGCACTGTCAAAATGTAAATCCAAGATGGCGGCTGCAAGAAATTATCAACTTTTTCGTCATGGGTGTCGTTTTCATGGTTTTCGAGGGTGTTGAAACCGATAGCACTGTCAAAATGTAAATCCAAGATGGCGGCTGCAAGAAATTATCAACTTTTTCGTCATGGGTGTCGTTTTCATGGTTTTCGAGGGTGTTGAAACCGATTTTACTGTCAAAATGTAAATCCAAGATGGCGGCTGCAATAAATTAACAACTTTTTCGATATGGGTGTCTTTTTCATGGTTTTCGAGGTTGCTGAAGCCGATAGTGCTGTCAAAATGTAATTCTCTCAATTTTTTCTCGAAGTTCCTTATCACGCGTCGTGAAAGGGGGCTAGACGAAAAAAAATTCTCACGAAAAGTTGTAACGACACTTTTTGCTATAGTAAGCTATTGTAAGCAGGGACCGTACAACCCCGGTCAAGAGTTAAGTCTTTGAAAGGGTAACCCGTTTATGAGGTTACCTTTATCATGGTGTAACCCCATGAATGGGTTTTAAGCTCGAACCCATTAAAAGGGTTACCCATTCAATATGGATAACCCATTGAATGGGTTCCAATTTGAAACCCAGTGAAAGGGTTACACATAGGTAAGGGTTTTCTTCGGGTTACCATTATTATTATGGTTATTCAATAAACTTGTGCTAAGTAGGTGCTGGACGGCCCACCACACACAAACCATATCGCTAGCGCACTGGTTTCACTAGACATTGCAGATTTGTAGACAAAACACGTGTTACTAAAAATATTTAGATTTTAGATACTCTCATATTAAGGTGTGACGAAGACGTTAAAAGTTTAACAAACAATCAATTTCGAATGACTATTTTAATCCCTTAGACTTATTTAAAATTCATTGAAACGAAGTTCCTTATCGCGCGTTGTGAAAGGGGGCTAGACAGAAAAAATTCTCACGGAAAGTTGTAACGACACTTTTTGCACTTTTTTTTTTATAATGTTTTTGACTTGGAAACTATATCTTTATCTAATAATGGAAATTCAAGATGGCGGCTGCAATAAATTATCAACTTTTTCGATATGGGTGTCGTTTTCATGGTTTTCGAGGGTGTTGAAACCGATTTTACTGTCAAAATGTAAATCCAAGATGGCGGCTGCAGTAAATTATCAACTTTTTCGAAATGGGTGTCGTTTTCATGGTTTTCGAGGGTGTTGAAACCGATAGCACTGTCAAAATATAAATCCAAGATGGCGGCTGCAAGAAATTATCATATATTCCGTCATGGGTGTCGTTTTCATGGTTTTCGAGGGTGTTGAAACCGATGGTACTGTCAAAATATAAATCCAAAATGGCGGCTGCAAGAAATTATCAAATTATCCGTCATGGGTGTCGTTTTCATGGTTTTCGAGGGTGTTGAAACCGATGGTACTGTCAAAATATAAATCCAAGATGGCGGTTGCAAGAAATTATCAAATTTTTCGTCATGGGTGTCGTTTTCATGGTTTTCAAGGGTATTGAAACCGATAGTACTGTCAAAATGTAAATCCAAGATGGCGGCTGCAAGAAATTATCAACTTTTTCGTCATGGGTGTCGTTTTCATGGTTTTCGAGGGTGTTGAAACCGATTGTACTGTCAAAATGTAAATCCAAGATGGCGGCTGCAATAAATTATCAACTTTTTCGATATGGGTGTCGTTTTCATGGTTTTCGAGGGTGTTGAAACCGATAGCACTGTCAAAATATAAATCCAAGATGGCCCGTCATGGGTGTCGTTTTCATGGTTTTCGAGGGTTTTGAATCCGATGGTACTGTCAAAATATAAATCCAAGATGGCGGCTGCAAGAAATTATCAATTTTTCCGTAATGGGTGTCGTTTTCATGGTTTTCGAGGGTGTTGAAACCGATGGTACTGTCAAAATATAAATCCAAGATGGCGGCTGCAAGAAATTATCAATTTTTCCGTAATGGGTGTCGTTTTCATGGTTTTCGAGGGTGTTGAAACCGATGGTACTGTCAAAATATAAATCCAAGATGGCGGCTGCAAGAAATTATCAAATTTTCCGTCATGGGTGTCGTTTTCATGGTTTTCGAGGGTGTTGAAACCGATGGTACTGTCAAAATATAAATCCAAGATGGCGGTTGCAAGAAATTATCAAATTTTTCGTCATGGGTGTCGTTTTCATGGTTTTCAAGGGTATTGAAACCGATAGTACTGTCAAAATGTAAATCCGAGATGGCGGCTGCAAGAAATTATCAACTTTTTCGTCATGGGTGTCGTTTTCATGGTTTTCGAGGGTGTTGAAACCGATTTTACTGTCAAAATGTAAATCCAAGATGGCGGCTGCAATAAATTATCAACTTTTTCGATATGGGTGTCGTTTTCATGGTATTCGAGGGTGTTGAAACCGATAGCACTGTCAAAATATAAATCCAAGATGGCCCGTCATGGGTGTCGTTTTCATGGTTTTCGAGGGTTTTGAATCCGATGGTACTATCAAAATATAAATCCAAGATGGCGGCTGCAAGAAATTATCAATTTTTCCGTAATGGGTGTCGTTTTCATGGTTTTCGAGGGTGTTGAAACCGATGGTACTGTCAAAATATAAATCCAAGATGGCGGCTGCAAGAAATTATCAAATTTTTCGTCATGGGTGTCGTTTTCATGGTTTTCGAGGGTGTTGAAACCGACAGTACTGTCAAAATGTAAATCCAAGATGGCGGCTGCAAGAAATTATCAACTTTTTCGTCATGGGTGTCGTTTTCATGGTTTTCGAGGGTGTTGAAACCGATTTTACTGTCAAAATGTAAATCCAAGATGGCGGCTGCAAGAAATTATTAACTTTTTCGTCATGGGTGTCGTTTTCATGGTTTTCGAGGGTGTTGAAACCGATAGCACTGTCAAAATGTAAATCCAAGATGGCGGCTGCAAGAAATTATCAACTTTTTCGTCATGGGTGTCGTTTTCATGGTTTTCGAGGGTGTTGAAACCGATAGCACTGTCAAAATGTAAATCCAAGATGGCGGCTGCAAGAAATTATCAACTTTTTCGTCATGGGTGTCGTTTTCATGGTTTTCGAGGGTGTTGAAACCGATTTTACTGTCAAAATGTAAATCCAAGATGGCGGCTGCAATAAATTAACAACTTTTTCGATATGGGTGTCTTTTTCATGGTTTTCGAGGTTGCTGAAGCCGATAGTGCTGTCAAAATGTAATTCTCTCAATTTTTTCTCTAAGTTCCTTATCACGCGTCGTGAAAGGGGGCTAGACGAAAAAAAATTCTCACGAAAAGTTGTAACGACACTTTTTGCTATAGTAAGCTATTGTAAGCAGGGACCGTACAACCCCGGTCAAGAGTTAAGTCTTTGAAAGGGTAACCCGTTTATGAGGTTACCTTTATCATGGTGTAACCCCATGAATGGGTTTTAAGCTCGAACCCATTAAAAGGGTTACCCATTCAATATAGATAACCCATTGAATGGGTTCCAACTTGAAACCCAGTGAAAGGGTTATACGAACAATATGATAACCCATTGAACGGGTTCCAAACTTGAAACCCAGTGTAATGGTTATTTCTACATCAAGTAACCTATTAGCATAGGTAAGGGTTTTCTTCGGGTTACCATTATTATTATGGTTATTCAATAAACTTGTGCTAAGTAGGTGCTGGATGGGCCACCACGCACACATCATATCGCTAGCGCACTAATTTCACTAGACATTGCAGACTTGTAGACAAAACACGTGTTACTAAAAATATTTAGATTTTAGATACTCTCATATTAAGGTGTGACGAAGACGTTAAAAGTTTAACAAACAATCAATTTCGAATAACTATTTTAATCCCTTAGACTTATTTAAAATTCTATTCTTAAAGTCATTAATTTTTATTTTATTTCATTGTGATGTTTTACTTTGTTATAATTTTTGTGTCTAATATTGTTGAGAGGAAATAAAAAAAAATACTATTAAACAAATACAACTACAAATATATCCGTGTGTGATATTAGACTCCTGCCAAAAAAATCATATATGCGTGTGGCGATTAGGTTATCACATTAATTAAAGCCACGTACTCTATATTAGGTATTTTATCATAAACGGTTAAAATAATTTAATAATAAACCATATTATACCCGTGGAAGATTTTTTTTTCCATTTTAATAATTCACAACATCATGTATTGCATAATCTTAATCAGCTGATCATTAAAAGTAGGTCAAAGACCCGAGGTTGGTGAAGATACCTAGTTCACAACTTCAAACGTTGCCATTCCGTATTACCTACAAGCACTAAACTATCATTTTACAATCTGTTTACGTTAGAATTGTTTATGTTTCTTCTAATCATTATTACAAACGCAAACAATTCAAGCGAAAAATGTCCTTACGACTAATAGCTAGTTGAAGACGTATTTTGTACGCCCAATTAAAAGTTGCATATTTTTTTATACCTCACATGCGGTCCCTGCATGTGAGGTATAAAAAAATATGCAACAATATTCTTACATTTAACGACTTAAGGTTTAAATCTCTATGCGCGAAATGTTATGGGGTACGGAGGTGTTTATAGGCATAATTCTAATTTCTTTGGTGCGTCTAATGAATGAGTCTAGTCCGCCGCCAAAATACTTGAGGGATAGTTGACGAGTTAACTATCTGCGCGCGCGCCCTTCGTGGATATTATTGTTGTTATTATTTTGTGGACATTGTTTTATGTTAGCTTTGTTTTTGTAATAGGAATAAGATAGACTGAAGTGACGACTTTGAACGATTTAAAAACTCGAATAATTCGTGCCTTCGACAATTTAAAAAAAATTGCCGCAAATGGTGACCTACTAAGAAAGTCATTTGTGTGTACAGAGCATGGTGGACATTTTGAAAATGTGAAAATTTAAAATGCCTAATTGAACATTTAAGTGTATATTTTTACAGTTAATTTGTGATTATTTCATAAAACAACATCATAAAGTACCTATGTTGTCAAAATGTTAATGTACAGGTCGCGCGGTGAATTAAGATCGCTCGGTGAAAGTAGTGGGGGCAATCGGCGCATGTGTACAATTGCGCACAGAAATTCTTAGTATGTCAGGATTTTATTTTTAATTTCGTATGTTTGAACCTTAGTAACATAACTTATAATAACACTAGTTTTTGCTTGTAATTTATCTTGTAATTAGGTAAATTCAGAAAAATTAAAATTTTAAAAATTAAAATAAAAATAAAAAAAATAATTTCGTTAGTTTCTTTCTAAACGTAATAATTCTCGTCGTAAACCATTTTTCTGGCTAGCCGTTTTAAAACTTTATTTTTAACCATTTTTTTTTACGACTACGTATTACTAATACGATAACACAAGCTGTACGCAACAGTACCCAAGTACAACAGTATCCAATGAGACGCGAGAACGCAACGCGGGAATTGAAGAGCGACTCTATCTACCAATGACGTGTCGCCGACGGCGCACACCCGCCCGTACGTCGCCAAATAGACCTTAGAATTGAATACTGCGCATGCCCTTTCCACTTTTGCCGAGCGATCTTGATTCATCGCGCGACCTGTAAGTACTGTCGCACCACGCGCGCGTGCCCAGGATTCGCTCCGTTGCCCGGGTAGGACGTGCGAGCGCTATCCACATCGCTCGGACCGCCCCTCCAGTCAGCCTAACCCGTTGTGCTGTCGCGAGTGTGAGCCTAGGCGAACGCTTGCGAGAGTACACGGGGGAAGCGACTCATTTTATCCCGAGTGTTTTTAAAAAAATTCTGTCGCGGTCGCGTAGGCAGCGTGCCTAGTTAGAATTTTAATTTTTATTCATCTTCCCATCCCGTCGGAATGCCGAAGAAGAAGAAGGGTGTCCGGAGCTCTCTGGAGCCCGACACCTCTCCGCCTCCGGATCGTGAAATGGGCGGTCGGACGACGTCGCTCCCGTATCTTGGGGGCCCGTCGCCCGCCCCCCCTCCTCCCGCTCCAGTCCCAGTGAAGACGACGACTGCTGCCGGTCCGTCGGCGGCACCGGCGACTGCGCGCGTTTCGCCGTCGTCGCCGTCGAGCCGGCAACCAGCCGTCGCAGTGCGCCCGCCGGCCTTCCGCCCTGTGCCTATACAGGCCCCGGGGCCGGCCGCCTCAAGCAGCCGCACGCATGCCGTGCGACTCCCCGTCTCTACTCCCGCTCCTTCGACGCGCCCAGCTGCGCCGAAATCCCGCGTGATGGCGCCACCGGCGCGACCTGTGGCACCACCTACAGCTCAAGCCGACAAAACTGCGCCCCCCAGGGCGCAGCCTGCGCCAAGAGCCACCGCAACCGCTCCTAGTGTCTCGCCGCGCAAGCCGTTGCTGGCAACTCCCGCCGCACAGCCCGCGCGCCCAGGTACAAGCCGACGTGACGCAGCCGCGACGCTCGCAGCGACAGCTGGCCGCGCGACACCGCCCGCTCCCCGCCGCTTGCTGACGGACTCAGCGAGGTCAACTCCACTGATGCAAAGCAGGTTAGATCAACCCCTGTTTTCGCCCACTCCGCCCCGGGGCTCCGCCCAGGACTCCCCTGCGGTGCGGCCGGCCTATCCGTCTCGCCAAGGGTCCGATATGTCGGCCTACTCAGAGGACTCTTTTGCCGAGGTCGACGACGTGTCATCTGACACGCCCTCCCGACCGGGCCATATGGACGTCGACTACCCGGTCACGTCTGACGAAACCTTGGGCTTCGGCTTCGAGTTTCAACTCGAGGCCAGGCCCCAAAGGAGACCAAGAAGCTCTGACGACGAGACAACGGAGGAAGCTAAGCGGTACTGCCCCGATCCGCCCGGACCGCAACGTGCGGCATTTGGACGGGCAGAGGCAAGCCCGCCTACCTATGCCGATACGCTGCGCTCGTCGCCCCCCCCCCTGCACTCCAAGCATGCAGTGCAGAGGACGCGACTTCGGCCCCCCCCCCCGCACCGATCACCGATCAAGAAGAAGCCCTCCCGCTTCCCTCCGCTGGTGGTGGAGCGCATGCCGGACTGGGCCGCCCACTTCAGGGCGCTAAACGGCCTGCTGGGCCGCCCCCCAAATGCCCGCCCGTACCAGAGCGGCATTCGTTTCCTCCCGGAGTCCGAGGAGGAATACAGGGTGGTCCAGAGGTACCTGTGCGACCAGGAGAGGGAGTCCGGCCTAGCTTGGTTCGCGTACTCCCTGCCGGCGGAGAGGAGCTTAAGGGTGGCGATCCGTGGTCTGCCTGCAGACACGGAGCCGACACTCATCGAAGAGGAGCTCAGACGGCTGGAATTTCAACCGGAGTACGTGCGCAATATTAAGGCGCGCGGTGGAAGGCCCGGTTGTATCTTCTACGCCGTTCTGAAGAGGACACCAGGGGTCTTTAAGATCTACGACACCACGCAGTTCCTGCTCATGCGTGGTGTCAAAATTGAGGCGTGGAGGGGCAGGCGCGGGCCTGCGCAGTGTCACCGGTGCCAGCAGTTTAGACACAGCTCACACCGGTGCCACCGCCCGCTGGCCTGCGTTAGATGTGGGGAGAACCACGCCGCCAAGGACTGCCCACGCCCTAGGGAGGAGCCGGCCACCTGCGCCAACTGCGGAGGTGACCACCCTGCGTGCAACCGGAGCTGCCCAGTCTTCGTGCAAGAGGCACAGAAGAGGAAGGTTGGCACTGTGGCCCTCTCCCAGCGACAGCACCGGCCCACTGAATCCGTCCGTGGGCCCACGTCGGCCTACGCCACTGAGGCGCCTAGCGCGTCACTCATGGCGGCGGCAAACGAGCCCACGGTGAGAGGAAGCGCCCCCTCCAAACTCAGGAGAAAGAGGAGAGGAGGAAAGAAGGGGCCGAAGCCCCCTCCCCCCCCTACCACAGAGTCCGGGAGGCAGCCCGCGCCCGTCCCAACTCAGACACGGGCAACGAGCCCCCCCCCCCAGCTGAGGTTAGCGTTGCGAGTTTGGTGCGACGCGTCATCACTGATATCACAGCCCTCAGGGCGGCTCGCCAAGAGGCTCTAGCTGCGGTCACCGAATCCGACGAGGAGCACCAGCAGCAGGAGCTCACTAAGATGCAGTCCGCCCTGGAGCAAGTTCTGCAGAGAGCCGCGTCTGCAAGCACCCGGGACTTGTGGGGACTAGCCCTGGAGACCCTAACGATTGTGTTGGGGGCCTGCCGGGTATAGGATCCACGAACCCCCGCCCCGGAAATTCCCATACTAGTATATATGTATGTATATTTTATATTCTGACGCCTGAGTGAGTTACTCACATTTACACGTGACTCACTCACACAGTAACACTCCACATGCACTACATGCACTGGTTGCGCCGCGTGCTAAGTTAATATAGGCGCGGCGTACACCTACCCCATACAACCATGACTCTACACTCGTTGTCCTCACGCGATGCGGGCGTGCGGGTCGGAACGCACGTACGGCATCGCTACATGGGAGGTGTTACACAGTACAATACCGCCCACACCCGCACTACGGCCTCTTAGTCTGGAGCGCAACCGGCTAGACCTGGAAACGCGCCAGACGGGGGCCATCATCCTCAGTGGGTAGCGCCCCCAAAGTCGGCGTCTCTGTCGCTGGTCGTCGTCCGCTGGGCCTCCTCCGGGAATCCGGAGGTCTCACCCGGCGGCGATTGACCGCCGAGACGTCGTGAAATAGCGGCACTGTACGTGTATAGTGCCGCGGCGTTACTCTACTGAACACAATACATCTACTCATAGGCAGCCAGCGCACGCGCGCCTGCCACTAGCCATAGCCTACAGGCCCCCCAATGCTTTGCCCGTTTTTACGGGCAACTAGTCGACACTGCGGGATAAAGGTTCGCCTACACCCCGCCCGCCGCGCCCCCTTGCGGGGACGTAGCGAATTCCCGAGCGCGTGCCCACAAGAAGGTATTCGTAACTCGCGTAGGTACGGCGTGTAGTCGCCGGCGCCGCGGCGTTGCCGCTTTTACAGGTCAGTAAACTATTATTAATATATATAATAATAAAGGATGATTTATTTTTTACCAATTATAACGCTATTTATTTTGTTTGAAAGATGCATTTTCTGAATTTTAGTAAAATTGATTATTTTATTATTTTACCGGAATAATAACAACTTGAAATGCCTGCTGCATAATTTAATGTGATAATTAAAATGATGATGTGATGATGAGTGATCACCACGCGGTATATAAAATGAATCCCTATTTCCCTTGGTCACGCCATCACGCGTGAACGGCTCTGGACTATAGTTGCAAAACTTCTGAAAAATTCGGAATAATTCCGGAATACTTCTGGGAAAGTTTCTTTAAATCGGAATTATTCAAAATGAATTTAATTAAGATTTTTTTTTGCTGAAAAATTGTATTTTGCATCGATCGTCGATCGCCGCCGCCGCTGCTGCAGCGCTGGCCACAGAGTACTTTGTACGCTGGCGCCGCGACGCGCGCGCGGGCCCGACTGCCACGAGTCGTGCGTGCAGGCGATGGCGGTGCGGGGTGCGGTAAGAGGGGATATGCTCCCCGGAGAAGTTTTCCCCCCCGCGAGAAAGATTCGTACCCCGCAATCGAATGTTTCCGAATATTTCGCCGGATTGCCGGAATAATTCAATCGGAATAAACGTGTTTGTAAGTTAATAATTGTTCAGTGGCACATACGTAAGTAAAATATAAATGTTTATTTTAATATAAATGGGATTGATTAATGTTAGCCTGCGATTAACAGGATTTTTATTCTTTTGTTTTTAGGTAGGTACCTACTTATTTCGAAATCGAATGCTATTTTTATAAATGTCAGTTGTGAATTAAAAAACCAGTTCTAGCATTATTTGATTTGTTTTTTGAAAAAGGGTTAGAGTCTGTCTAATAAGTTAAACGACTTGGGTAATTATTAGGATATAGTGAAATCTGATGTAGTCAACACGGATTCAATAATCAAGGTTGATTAAGAGATAGAGATCATTGTTTAATAACAGAAGAACCTTATAAAAAGTACTGAATGTTTGTATTTTTTAAATGATTAAATATTATACAAAATTCCCAAGTCGGTTGAGAGAGATCTCTGATTCGCGAGTCGCATAGCCCACCAAGTCAATAAAAACATTACGCGTAAATAGCCCAGTCAATAAATACATTGAATTTGTTGTTTGTGTTTGTTGTTGTTTGTTCTATGTTTGTTTTGTTTGTGTGTTTGAACGAAAAATATTAATATTATATTGTAAAAAAGGGTGGGGCGCTTTGAGCCATATGTTTCGTAAGAGTCGAATCGAGCACCCCACGCTTTTCCTAAAGTCAATGACCATGACCCCTAAGTATTTGACCTAAAATGTTATCGAAAAAAAATTGATCTGTGTTATTTAGAGAAGTAGCGTTCGCCGGCGGTCAAAGCAGCCCTTTGGTGTCCCGGGCGTTTCCCAACATTTTTGCATTTGACCTTGAGTTCAAGGTGATTGACTTTGGTGTCAAGGTCATGCCCTATGGTGTTCCAGGTGTTTTCCAACTTTTTATACATTTGACCTTGGGGTCAAAGTCATTGACCTTGAGGTCAAGGTCTGGCCCTTGGGGTCAAAGTCATTGCCTTTGGGTGTCACAGGCGATTCCCAACATTTTAATGAAGTAAAGGTTTAAGTAAAGGTCATTGCCCTTGAGATCAAGGTCATAGAATAAAGGATCATTGTGTTGTCATCAGTCTTTGATGGGTGTGCAAAGTTTTAAAAAAATCTGATCGCCCTAAGCTGGTCAAAATCGAGCTCAAAGGCGTTGATTACAAACAAATATATAGGTGAAGGTAATAAAAGCGTGTTAAAAAAGGAGGTTATGAGTTTGAACCGTATGTATGTATGTTTGTCCGCGATCATCACGCGTTTGGCTGAACCGAATTTGATGCAGTTTTCAGAACAGTATTATTAGTCACTATATGTACCTATACGTGACATAAAAAAATGTTGAAACAAAAATGTTTAAGTAAAAAGATAGAACTGACTTCAATGAAGCCGGAGCACTTCAAACCACCACCAAGCGAAGACTTTATTGAAGAGGTGCCGGCCGGACTTCAATAAAGTCGGAACTTTATTGAAGTCGGTTCTATTGTCCTTGATGCGACGTGCACTCACAACTATAAACTTAATATATTCCTACCGCTCACAATAGAATAGAATAGAATAACTTTTATTCAACACAACTAAAGATAATATTTTACAACTTCCAAGCGCGAAATAGGTAGTAAGGTCGATTTTCCTGGTTTTTTTTTGACAGTTGAAGTGTTATTTATTTATTTATTTAAACTTCATGTACAATAGTGGTACATAGGCGGACTTAATGCCACAAGGCATTCTCTACCAGTCAACCTTTGGGTTAAAAAAGACAACACTGTGGTAGGTTTGCACAATAAACAAATACATAATAACAAATAGTTCAAATGGAAAAATATAAAATAAGTTATTTATAATAATAAAATACATATATATGCTAAAATAATAAACTAATAAATATTATGAAAAATATGAAATCACTATGAGAACTTAATAACAATACAGAACGAAGACCGAACTAAGGTTGAGAGGACTTCAAGTAGTAGTTCCGAATTTTACGTTTGAAGGATAATTTACTTTCAGCTTTTTTGATGTCAAGGGGAAGCACATTCCAGAGTTTTATGGTGGAAACAGCGTAAGAATTGGACATAAAGCCAGTACGGTGAGAAGGAATATGAAGAAGCATGTTTTTGGATGCACGAAGGTTAAGATTATGAGAACTGCCCAACACTTTAAAATATTGTTTTAAATAATCAGGAGCACAAGGATCGTTCATTATGGTGAAGAGCGTGCAGAGGGATCTGAGGGATCTCCTTTGACGGATAGGCAGCCATTTAAGCTGAGAACGGAAGGAAGAAATGTGATCATATTTACGAAGGCCAAATATGAAACGAATGCAGTTATTGAGAAGTCGATCCAATTTGTTTAGAAGTTCTTGGGAAAGATCAGAGTAACAAACATCAGCATAGTCAATTATAGGCAACACAAGCGACTGGACCAAAGTAGTTTTAGTGCTTGACGGTAGGAAATTTTTGAATCTATAGAGAGATTGCAGCGTGAAGGTGACTCTCTGGCTAACCTGAGCAATCTGTTTATCCCAGCTTAACCTATCGTCAATATATAAACCTAGGTCTTTAACGTGAGGTGAGAGGAATTACTGTATTACCGAAAACTAGCGGCAGTAGTCGGCTAGTGTCTAAACTCCGTAAAAAGTAAGGACTACCAATAAGGATAGCCTGGCATTTACTGACATTGACAGTAACCCCAAATCTGCTCGACCAATCAGCAATAGCCAGAAGGTCAGCATTTAGTAAGGAGATGCAGTCATCAAGGTGGTCAATGTCAGTGTGCGCGTAGAGCTGTAGGTCATCAGCATACAGATGGTAAGAGCATTTGAGAATAGCTGTGATAGAGAGAGTATTCGACGGGAATGATTCGGAATTTTTCCCGCCCGCATCTATACTCTGGACCGATTTTGCTAAATCTTTTTTGTTGTGTTTGTTATTGTGAGGAGAAGGTTATTGTGGAAAAAAAAAAAAATTAGGGTAGAGTAGATTATCGTAGTGTAGGCTAAAGTAAGGTAGAGTAGGGTAGAATAGGGTAGGGTAGAGTAGGGTGGAGTAGGGTAGAATAGGGTAGAGTATAGTAGGGTAGGGTAGAGTAGGGCGGAGTAGGAAAGAGCGGGAGTAAAGCCGCGTGAAAAAATGCGACCGACCATGGGCCGTGAGCCCGTGAATGGCCGAGTTTAGGGGTTTTCTGTTCTCTCTATCTAAACCTTATTACTTTTTTCTTATAGTAGAAATGTTGATCTTATGCCTATAAACATGAAATAGATTCATCAAACTATCCAAAACCACATCAGAAGCTATCCTTTCGTTGGAAACTGATGGTGCTGGAGCGACCCGCAGTCAGAAAATCGGTAAGGGGGTACATTTAGCGTATTTACCCTACTCCACTGTTTATACCTATGCTCAACAGTCGGGCTAGGGTTCTCGTACAATCGTGAGATGCGCGCGTCTGGGTGCGCTGGCAGTGAGGCGGCTGCGCGGGCGGCCGGCTCGCCGAACAATGTCTGTTTAAACACATTGACCAGACGGTTGCAAACTAGCGTTCCGACCTATGTGTTTGGTTTGTGTTGCGGCTACATGGATGAAAACCACGCATCAAACTCCTGAGACCCCAAGCATTTAAATAGATATACCTAAATATGGAAAAATGGAACGGTTACTTATTTTCGAAATTTACAGACTACTTTATGAAGAATTTCTTATTTACATTCTTAGATACATACCCAATAAATAAAACGCTCAACATTTTAATAATCTACTTGGACTTTTAATAATCTTAGTGTTCAACCGAATGGCGCGAAATCACGCGCGAACGCCCGCGTACTCGCGAATTCCGGCGTTCGCTTGTGGTTTCGGTGCTTAGGATGTCATGTTTTACAACTGCAGTCTACATGGATTGAAACATGCAAGGTCACCTTGGTTGGGACGTTGGATTGCAACCATCTGGTCACCCCTTAATTGTTTACCTACGGGCGTTTACGTACCTATCTACCAAACTGTTCTGTGAGTGTTAAATACCTACATAACTCTCAGAAATACTAAAACAACTGGTTCTAGCTTAAAAATGATAATTCACCATTTTATATTGAATTTAAACAACTGTTCAATGAACAGTTAAAATAACTTTTTTTTACTCAAAAATTATACAAAAATGTTCACAGACGCGTATCTCAAACGGATAGCACTCGAGGTCGCATTGAACTGAATTCAGCCAAGATATCGTGTCGGTGAGCGGTGTCAATGTGTGCGTTGTTCGAGTGTTTTACCTTGGAGCACAATTTCAAACTATGTACGCCCGGGACGATATCTGCTATCAGCGTCTCCAGTTCCACCACCCAGACTCCAGTTTCTTGACGCTTTGGACTTTGGTGGACATAGGCCTAGACAAAATAATATACCCTTGTTTCTACCGCTCGCACAGCGGAGATCAGGAGACATCCGGGCTCACACAGCAGTACCCTTCCGCCCAATTGATGTTACTGGGGGACTTTAATGTCCACCACAAAGAGTGGCTTTTCCCATACCGGTCTACAGACCATGCTGGTCGAGAGATGCGAAAGCTAGCACTAGCATTAAATCTCATCCAGCTGGTTTAGGGGGCAACGAGGGTGCCAGATGTGAATTCACACACAGTCAATCGCTTGGACCTTCTGCTGACAACAGATCCAGACCACTTCTCTGTGTCGATATGTTCGCTTTTAGGTAGCTCAGACCACTATCTGGTTAAGTCTGTGTCTGTCTACTCCCCGCCCGGTCCCTGCCCTAGAAGCACCTGGCGGATATGGCGATACAGGTCAGCAGATTGGAATGGCTTGCTGTCTTTCTTCGCATGCTTCCTTTTCTTCGGAAGATGCTTCATTATGCGCAGATGCCATGACGGATGTGTTGCGACAGGGGATGGAGTACTACGTTCCATTCTCTGACATAGCAACGCCTAGCCAAGCTCGTCCATTGTTCGGCACCGAGTGTGATCGCGCAGACGCGCATCATCTAACTTTGATGTGAACAAAGCCAGTGGTCCCGTCGGGATACCAGCGGTCGTGCTTTAAACTCGTCGGCTTGAATTGTCTCCGATCTTGACAAGCATATTTCGCCTCCCTTATGAGACTGGAAAAGTGCCGATTGTTTGGAAGCAAGCTAACATGCAGCCTGTGCCCAAGAAGAGCAGTCGAGTTGACCCGGTAAACTACCGACCCAACTCCGTTACGTCCGGCCTCTGTAAAAGTATGAAACGGGTGCTTAACACGAAGCTTCTAGCATACCTAGAAGCTAACGACATCCTCAGTGACCGGCAATACGGTTTTCGCCAAAATGGGTCTACTGGGGACCTTCTAGCGTATGCCATTCACATCTGGAGCTAGGCCATCGAGAAGCATGGGGAAGTGGTTGCCGTCTCCCTTGATATCTCGAAGGCTTTCGATAGGGTCTGGCACGAAAACCTTATTGCTAAGCTTCCTTCCTTCGGTCTACCCACTGGTCTGTGTAATTGGATCGCAGATTTCTTGAGGGATCAATCTATTCGAGTGGTTATTGATGGCTACTCGTCCCATCAAGTGGATATTAACGCCGGGGTCCCTCAGGGGTCAGTGCTCTCGACTACACTGTTTTTGCTGCACATAATTAATGACCTACTTATCTTTGGGTATGCAGACAACAGCACTGTTGCTGAGAGATATGTGTCTGACGCACGAGCTAATGGGTCACAGATCGAGTTATACCGAGAGGCTATGACTGAACGATTGAACTCGTCCTTGAAGCGGTCTTCGATTGGTGCGATGCCGATTTGGTCAAGTTCAATGCAACTAAAACACAGGCGTGTCTTTTTTCGGAGCCAATTCGTCCCCGCTCCATCTTTCCGAGGTGTGACCGTGCCGATAACCGACTACCTTGAGGTTTTGGGGTTACGTTGTCGTCTACTCTTAATTTTGGATCATACATCAAGCCAAAGTGTCAGCTGGCTGCCAAAAATTGGGGATCTTGGCAAAAGTGAGTCGGTACTTCACACCGGAACAGCTGCTCAATCTTTATCAAGCCCAAGTTCGATAGTGTCTGGACTACTGTTCTCATCTTTGGGATGGGCCTGCCAAATACCAGCTTGATGCGCTCAAGTCAATTGAGAGGCGAGCCTAGAGAATCATCGGCAATGATGCACTTATAGAGTCAAAGCTCCAAAGCTCAAGGCTTTGGAGCTTCGCATGCAGCATCGCCGCCGAGTTGCTAGACTGTCGGTTTTCTATCGTTTACGTTTCGGGAAGTGTGCACTGGAATTGAACAATCTAATTCCGCCAAGTCAGTTTCATCATCGGACCACAAAACGTACGGCGTTGCGCCAGCGGTACATGGTAGACATCCCACTTATATGCATAAAGCGTTTTGGGAACACGTTATGCGTACAGCCAAGGAGTGGAATTCCCTGTCAGAGTCTGTGTTTCCTGATAGCTACAATTTAGAGGTCTTTAAGTCAAGAGTGAATAGGTTTCTTCTAGGCAAGCATGCTCCATCGCCGACCACATCATCGCTTACCATCAGATAAGATGGTGATCAAACGCGAGGCTTTCAATATTAAAAAAAAAAGCTTTGCAAATTCCCTCCTTAAGAATTGGTGCAATTGAAATTTATAAAACACATTGCATTTACATTTAGTTGGCTTCGGCCGAAAATTCGGTGTTAAGTCAAAACTGTTACTTTAATGGTGGCCTCATATTTTGCCCTGAAAAAAAAATACGCAAAACTTTGACAAAACTATCTCAAAATATAGTAAAAATAACTTTTTAAGATAGTAAAGCTTAAAACAAAAAAAAAAGAAATGTCTTATCGTTGTAATATCAATCCTCAAAGTGTGGGTAAAATAAAAAATAAAATAAAATAACATATAGAGCACCTGTGACCTAAGGTTGCAATTGGAGAGGCAAAATTGTCACTTAATTACCTTTTGAATGTACCTACGCAAGCACAGACGGCCGACGATTGAGGGGGGGGGGGAGCGACGTTTGATGTATTTACCCAACATTTACTTGTATTATTTGATGCATCCAAGATGTATCATATAAATAGTAGTAATGTACAGCGTCTCGTTTTGTTTTGCCATCTTTTTTATATTAATTTCAAGATTCACTAATTCAAAATAATAAAAAAAATTGAGAGGTGTCAAGGGACACCCGGATGGAACGAAGTTCATTTATATATATATATAAGAGAGAGAGAGAGAGAGAGACAGACAGAGAAACATGCGCACGCCGCACGGCTTACAATAGCTTACTATAGCAAAAAGTGTCGTTACAACTTTTCGTGAGAATTTTTTCCGTCTAGCCCCCTTTCACAACGCGCGATATGGAACTTCGAGAAAAAATTGAGAGAATTACATTTTGACAGCACTATCGGCTTCAGCAACCTCGAAAACCATGAAAAAGACAACCATATCGAAAAAGTTGATAATTTATTGCAGCCGCCATCTTGGATATACATTTTGACAGTAAAATCGGTTTCAACACCCTCGAAAACCATGAAAACGACACCCATGACGAAAAAGTTGATAATTTCTTGCAGCCGCCATCTTGGATTTGCATTTTGACAGTACCATCGGTTTCAACACCCTCGAAAACCATGAAAACGACACCCATTACGGAAAATTTGATAATTTATTGCAGCCGCCATCTTGGATTTACATTTTGACAGTAAAATCGGTTTCAACACCCTCGAAAACCATGAAAACGACACCCATGACGAAAAAGTTGATAATTTCTTGCAGCCGCTATCTTGGATTTACATTTTGACAGTACTATCGGTTTCAACACCCTCGAAAACCTTGAAAACGACACTCATGACGGAAAATTTGATAATTTCTTGCAGCCGCCATTTTGGATTTATATTTTGACAGTACCGTCGGTTTCAACAACCTCGAAAACCATGAAAACGACACCCATGACGAAAAAGTTGATAATTTCTTGCAGCCGCCATCTTGGATTTACATTTTGACAGTACTATCGGTTTCAACACCCTCGAAAACCATGAAAACGACACCCATGACGGAAAATTTGATAATTTCTTGCAGCCGCCATTTTGGATTTATATTTTGACAGTACCATCGGTTTCAACAACCTCGAAAACCATGAAAACGACACCCATGACGAAAAATTTGATAATTTCTTGCAGCCGCCATCTTGGATTTATATTTTGACAGTACCATTGGTTTCAACACCCTCGAAAACCATGAAAACGACTGGTGAGGCAGTTTTCCCTATTTGGTCGATAATATATAATAACCCTCGGAAGGAATGGAATGACACACTTGCCCAAACGAATCAGCAACTCAACAAGATCACTCACCTTCAACCGTTGAACCGCGTGGTCTGGCTGTGGTCTGGAGAAAACACTCCCGAACTTTCTTGAGGCTAGATGATAGGATGTCGGTGGCTTGACGGATGTCGGTCAGCGGATGAGGGCTCTCGACTCAGCTCAATGCTAGAGGAGAGGTTTCGCGGCGATACTTAGAATAGAAAGCGATAGCGGTGGTTCGTTTGCGGTGTGCGCCCGCGCTCGGTCACGATTCGTATAGTACTGGTGTTGCGTCGCTTACTCGCCAAAGGAAGCGAGAGCGAGACAGCCGAATTGAATTGCCAGGTTGAAGCGAGACAACGATATTCGGCTTGCGATCCCACCGAGAGCCGACACGTAAGAACAATGGCGTCAGCATTCCTCCCGGGGTTGAAAATACTGGGGATTTTCGAAAGGAAGAAAGGTAGCGATACGTGCGATACCATCGCTTCCCGGAAATACCTGTTCAACAATGCCCGTAGGCCAACGAAGCGGTGGCGTGTCGTCCTGATGGATAAGTACTAATGTACCAGGACACAGGGGAACATCAGGCGTGTTCCACTTCTGTTTTATTTGTAAGGTATGTAGATAGTCTACATGCCACTTTTTTCAATACGATTGGACTAAGCTGTCCAAAAGCGATTTGCGAGCAGAAAGCGTGAACGTCGAATCAGAAGGAATCGACGGCAAAGACTGTAAAGGCGTAGTCATTAAAAAATGAGCAGGAGTTAGAATCTCGTGTGGTTGATCAGCCAACAAACACAAAGGGCGAGAGTTCAATAGGCACTCGATTTGGGTTAGCACAGTCAGCAGTTCTTCGTAACAGAGTAACTGTTGACCTATCGTACGGTAAAGATGAGTTTTAACACTTTTAATATTAGCTTCCCACAGTCCACCCATATGAGGGGCGCGAGCTGGGATAGTTCGCCAAGAAATTCGTCGCTTGTCGAACTCTGCCTTGAAGGCTGACATCGTTTCGCGTGAAGATAGGAAATTATAAATCTCGTCTAACTGACGTTTCGCTCCGATGAAATTAGTCCCGTTGTCCGAGTACATACAGGCTACGGGGCCTCGCCGTGATAGAAACCGACTGAAAGCGTTCAAGAAAGTTTCCGTACTAAGGTCAGATGCTATCTCCATATGAACTGCCTTAGTAGTCAAGCACACGAAGAGACAAATGTAAGCTTTTTGACTGCGGACACCACGTCGTCATGTCATAGTTATGTTTATAGGCCCGGCATAATCGACACCGGTGTGGGTAAATGCCTTTGCTTCTTGCACACGAACAGGCGGAAGGCTTGCCATCATTGGCGACGGGTGCTTAGGAGCAACCTTAAAACAATAGTTGCACTTACGAATGCGTTGTCGAATTACGTTTCGGGCGGAAATTATCCAGTAACGTTGTCGCAACAAGGACATAAGAAGGTGCGAACCTGTGTGACAATTAGAACGATGACAATCATCGATTATGAGATCAATTATATGATGACGACGCGGAAGCAAAATAGGATGCCTATTTTCGAAAGGGATGTTAGCGTTCGTTAGTCGACCGCCAACGCGAAGCAAACCATTGCTATCAAGGAATGGATCCAATTTCCGTAAAGAAGGCGAAGGTAAATTACATTTAGATATGTTTTTTATATCTTCACTAAAATATTGAAGCTGCAGCGCACGTAAAATAGCGAGTTCTGCAGCGTCAAAATGCGAAGCTTCAAGCGGTAGGTCAGGCAACCTTTTTATAAAGCGCAAGACACGCACAACAACTCGCAACAGCTTCTTCCACGATGAAATTCGGAGTGCGAGCTCAAGAAGCGGATGTGATGTAATGTTTACATCAGATAAAGCGGTAAGAGTAACTGAAGGTTTCTTTTCAGGTAGGTCTTCAATATTAGAAGCCTCAAAGGGAGCGATAGGCCACTGAGATACAGTGCCACGTGCCCAAGTAGGGCCATTCCACCACAAGGGGTGATCAATTAATTGTGAGGGTAGAAGACCCCGCGAGACGCAGTCACTGGGATTGTCAGTCCCGTTTATATGAAAAAAGCGGTCAGGAGACATATTGTCCTGAATTTTACTCACACGGTTAGCGACAAAGATTTGCCAACGGTGCGGCGAAGAATGAATCCACGACAGTGCGATAAAGGAATCCGAGAAAGCGAAGATTTCCTTTATAGGATAGCGATCATTAAAGGTGGTGTAAACTTGCTTAATAAGTTCAGAAAGGAGAAGAGCTGCACACAACTCAAGCCGTGCTAGTGTTACAGTCTTAAGCGGAGCGACCTTGGATTTGAAACATACCAGATGTACACCGGTGTTCCCGGTTACGTGCAAGTAGATCACGCAACCATAAGCCTTGAGGCTTGCGTCTCCAAAGCCGAGCAGATGCACAGTGCATCCAGCGGATATGCCTTAATGGCGCGGTATTTGCAATTTAGATAAAAGCGGCAATTCAGTTTTGAATTCAATAAAGCGGTCTACAATAGACTGAGGCGGTACTTCATCCCAGTCAATCTTAGCGAGCCACAACTCTTGCATTAAAAGTTTGGCGAATACAATAACAGGAGCGACTAAGCCAATTACATCAAATAGGCGAGCAATAGTAGAAAGAATAGCACGCTTGGTGCTCTTAGCAGGCGTAGCAGTAACAGTAAAAGTGAATGCGTCAATTACAGGTAGCCATTTCAAGCCCAGAACCTTGAGCGAGTCACCATTATCATTAAACTCGATAGAGGCTCGGTGCGATTCAGGCAAGCAAGCAAGTAGCTCGGGCGAGTTGCTCGCCCATTTTACAAGGTCAAATCCACCAGACTTAAATAGCGAGATTAATTCATGCGCAAGCAGAATACCTTCCTTGGCAGTGGGCACAGAAGAAGTTAGGTCATCCATGTATAGGTCACTAGTGGCGACCTCTGCTGCGCGGGGGAAGCGTGCAATCTCGTCGCAAGCTAATTGGCGGATTGTGCGCATTGCTAGGAACGGACTAGAACGGAGGCCGAAAGCGACTGAATTAAACTGAAAAACCCGAAGCGGTTCATTTTCAAAACGGTATAAGATTTTTTGAAACTTACGATCGCTTTCACATAAGCCTATACGAAGATACATTTGCCGTACGTCGACCGTAACCGCAATTTCAAATTGGCGAAATCTTAGCAATAGCGTAAATAAGTCAGCCTGGAGATTGGGACCTGTATGAAGTAAGTCGTTAAGCGATGTACCTGAATCGATTTTAGCGCTCGCATCTAACACAATGCGAGTTTTAGTAGTGGTCTTATCAGGACGCACTACAGCGTGATGCGGAATGAAGTAGCCGTCGGCTAACGCGGATGGAGTATACGGTATCTCCGATAAATATCCCTTTTGTAAATAATCTAATATTATTTCATCATATGACTCGCGTAAGGCAGGCAGCGCGACAAGCTTTCGCTCGAGTGCGACTAATCGCCTTTGAGCGGCAGTTTGCGAATTACCTAAAGTTTTAGGATCTCCCTTAAACGGCAAAGACACAATATATCTACCCGAAGACGTGTCGCGTTTTACGGATTGCTGATATAAACGCTCACACTCGCGGTCATTCGGGCTCATATTATGTTTTAAGCTTGGCACCTCCTCGAGCTCCCAAAATTTTGAAATTGAATCATTTAAATTTTCCTCTAATAGCGGGCCGAAGGACCATGTCTTATGATCAGGTTCGATGCTAGGTATCTCACCCATCACCACATGACCGAGCGTGGTCTCGAGTGCATAAGGTACGAATCGAGCGTCCATTGAACCGCTCGCCGATTGTGATAATGAAGATATACGTTTGCCTCCGAGTAATAAATGAGGGAACAGCTGTGCACCTAAAATTACGTGTATTTCCCCTGGCAAATACCACAATTCGTCAGCTAATGGCAAGTTTGCAAATTCAGAACAAACTTCGGAATTAATTTCGCGAGTGGGTAAATTATCACTAATTTTATCGATTACTAAACAGTTAAAAGTATACTGAGAATCTGATAAACGCGATTTAATTGTGAGCAAAACGAACCCTAAAACAGGCGTATTAATTGAACCTACAGTTTTAATCGTAGAATTAATGAGCGGCTGAATGTTTAACTTTAATTGTTTAACACAAGAAAGCGTAATTATGTTATTTTGCGAGGCACTATCGATCAAACATCGAATAGTAAAATGTTTACCGTTTGTAAGTACAAAAACTCGTGCGGTCGGCAACGCAATAATGTTATTGACCTGTGACGTAGTCAAATTTGCGCCGTTCATTTTCCCGCGAGGACGGACATCGCATTTAGTCTTAGAGCGGCGAGTTAACTGACCACACGTATGTAGGCAGACCGAATTCTCAGTGGGAGCACACGTCGGTGGTGGCGCCGCCGACGCGCTGTTCACGATTGGAGATTGCGGTTTCGATTTAGTATCGAAATGCAAAATTGAATGATGTCTTTTATCGCATACTTTACAGTTATGATTAGATTTGCATTTTGACGTTATGTGTTTATTACTAAAACAATTTATGCAAAGGTTTTTTGTTTTATATAATTGAAGCGTTCCTTTGCAGAGAGGTTTTTAAATTCCATACATTGATATAGTTGCGAGTGACTATTAAGTTTACAATAACAACACGAAGAAGCATTGTCATTAGTCTGACTACTAGTTATAGCGAAAGTATTCGAAGTCTTTAATGGTCGAGTGTTGTTATTATTATAACGCGGACGAGAATGAGAACTATTTTGTTGCGGATTACCGAACGATATGGAACCCGACGTTCGTTCAAGCATTTTTATATGATGACGTATGAAATTAATCAGGTCTGAACTATCAGGAATTTCCTTGTCACGTATTGACGACTCAAATTGTTGAACTAATTGCAAATCTAATTTCTTTAACATTATGTGAGTTATTATAAAATCTGTTAAATCCTGAATACCTAATTGTTTTAGAGCGTGAAATGAGGAATTAATCCTTTCCACGAAATCATCCAATTGACCGGGCGAATTAGTGGGTAATTTTAATTCAAATATGTTGTTTAAATATAAAGTACCCAGCAGGCGTTTATCTTGATACTTAGTTATGAGTGAGTTCCATATTGTGGAATAATTGGCCTTGTTGGGAACAATTCCCGCGAATACTGCAAGCGCCCTGCCACTCAATTTTCCAACTAAATACTGTACCTTGTGGGCACCAGATAAACTATTATTGTTATGGACATTGGTTTTGAATGACTCGTAGAACAAAGGCCAATTCGATGGATTACCGTCAAAGGACGGTAATTCAATGGGTGGCAGTCTGCATTTAGTTATATCTTCAGATGCTGGCCCATCTACAACACGAGATCCGCTGATTCTCTGTTCTGGTTCAACCAATAATGAACGTGTATAAGCAACATGTGAATACAATTGTTCGAAAGACTTCCAATCGCTGAAGTTAAGTGTATATGTAGGATTACTTTCGATTTCTAATAAGTTATATTGATCACATAACGAATTATATTCGTCATATAATTTTGAAATGTTAGACGTGGAGGCTATAAATGTATATTTCGACCTGGTATCAATTCCAGGTTGCATATTTTTGGATGCGTTATACAAAGCATTGGTTTGCTCGAAAACGGCTTGTTTTTTAGCGGATATTAATTTCAACTTTGTTTCGGTCGCCATCTTGATTGCCGAGACAAAGAAAACGAACCACGCCTGTCCGCCTACAATAGGTATTGAACAGGTATATTATTTTTGCGCTATATGAACGCTTGTATATATATATTTTAACCAAATAAGTATATAAAGTAAATATATAGATAAATAAATAAGTGGGAGATGTAAGAGGACTGGTTCTATCCGGCTCGAAGGACCAAAAAAAATGGTGAGGCGGTTTTCCCTATTTGGTCGATAATATATAATAACCCTCGGAAGGAATGGAATGACACCCTTGCCCAAACGAATCAGCAACTCAACAAGATCACTCACCTTCAACCGTTGAACCGCGTGGTCTGGCTGTGGTCTGGAGAAAACACTCCCGAACTTTCTTGAGGCTAAATGATAGGATGTCGGTGGCTTGACGGATGTCGGTAAGCGGATGAGGGCTCTCGACTCAGCTCAATGCTAGAGGAGAGGTTTCGCGGCGATACTTAGAATAGAAAGCGATAGCGGTGGTTCGTTTGCGGTGTGCGCCCGCGCTCGGTCACGATTCGTATAGTACTGGTGTTGCGTCGCTTACTCGCCAAAGGAAGCGAGAGCGAGACAGCCGAATTGAATTGCCAGGTTGAAGCGAGACAACGATATTCGGCTTGCGATCCCACCGAGAGCCGACACGTAAGAAAAATGGCGTCAGCAACGACACCCATTACGGAAAATTTGATAATTTCTTGCAGCCGCCATCTTGGATTTATATTTTGACAGTACCATCGGTTTCAACACCCTCGAAAACCATGAAAACGACACCCATGACGGAAAATTTGATAATTTCTTGCAGCCACCATCTTGGATTTATATTTTGACTGTAAAATCGGTTTCAACACCCTCGAAAACCATGAAAACGACACCCATATCGAAAAAGTTGATAATTTATTGCAGCCGCCATCTTGAATTTCCATTATTAGATAAAGATTTAGTTTCCAAGTCAAAAACATTATAAAAAAAAAGTGCAAAAAGTGTCGTTACAACTTTCCGTGAGAATTTTTTCCGTCTAGCCCCCTTTCACAACGCGCGATAAGGAACTTCGTTCCAATGAATTTTAAATAAGTCTAAGGGATTAAAATAGTAATTCGAAATTGATTGTTTGTTAAACTTTTAACGTCTTCGTCACACCTTAATATGAGAGTATCTAAAATCTAAATATTTTTGGTAACACGTGTTTTGTCTACAAATCTGCAATGTCTAGTGAAATCAGTGCGCTAGCGATATGGTTTGTGTGTGGTGGGCCGTCCAGCACCTACTTAGCACAAGTTTATTGTATAATTATAATAATAATGGTAACCCGAAGAAAACCCTTACCTATGTGTAACCCTTTCGCTGGGTTTCAAGTTGGAATCCATTCAATGGGTTATCCATATTGAATGGGTAACCCTTTTAATGGGTTCGAGCTTAAAACCCATTCACGGGGTTACATCATGATAAAGGTAACCTCATAAACGGGTTACCCTTCCAAAGACTTAACTCTTAACCGGGGTTGTACGGTCCCTGAGAGAGAGAGAGATATAGTACTCTACTTTATACTTAACTAGCTTTTGCCCGCGGCTTCGCCCGCGTACATAAAATATAGCTATGTCACTGAGGAATAAAACAACTTACTATCGGTGAAAAAATCTTAGCAATCGGACCAGCAGGCTTACTCTCCAAATTAATTTCAATTTCAATCTAAAGTCAATCCGATTGCAATGTCAATTTTGACGTTACGTGATTTGGTACTCTCGAAAACAATATTGTTAACATATACGATTTCACTTAGTTCTCAAAATGGTCACGCAATTTGGAACCAATTTGGCGCTAGCATACCAGAATCTCAGTGTCGACCGATCAGAATTGAACTCAAGAGTAAGCCTGCAGCACTTCCAGAGTGTACCTCCTACAAACAAAAGACATAAATACAAAAAAAAAAAACTTTAATTCTTTATAATATTAGTATAGAGGTGTAGATAAACTCGAACATTGTAAATGTAATACAATGTTAAGGTTAAATAGTAAAGGAACGAAGTATGCAAAACATAATAGAAATTAGTACTGTGTATAACATTAAAATATTTCATGCACGTAAAGCTGTTGTTCAAAGACGTAACACAATGACTCGATTGATTGAATTGTTATGATAATATTTGTGTAATGTAGTTTCTGTAAAATGTAGATTTTTAGTGATAAACATATTAAACATTATTATAAAGAGGTAAAGTTTTTTTTTGTTTGTAGCAGGTAATCTCTAAAATTACTGGTCCAATTGTTAATTTTTTTTCACCGCTAGTAAGCTGCTTTATTTCTGAGTGACATAGGCTATATTTTATATACGTGAGTGAAGCTGCAGGAAAAAGCTGAAAGAAAAAGCAGAAAAACCATGTATGAAAATCAAAATACTTATATATTTTCACGTTTTGGGATTGACAATTAATGAATAATGATATCATATTGATATTATTATCGGGCTATTCCCGACCAGCGAAGGAATCATTCATAACTAGAAAATACTACATGCAATATTATTCAATGTTATCGCCATACATTCATTCATAGTCCTACCGTAATCTGTACAATATTTCCATAAATTGAGTTACATTTTGGGATATAAGCCAACGCTAATAACTTTGCTGTTTATGAATATTATTTTATTGAGACTTTTCTTAAATAATGACAGGACCTTTTTTAATAAGCCCTTTAGGTGTTTGTACCAATTAAAAATTACTGGTGTATATCTATTTATCTAATATTTGTTTAATAGACTGCCATTTTGAACAGATTTTTTAAAGTTTTGAAGATGATGAAGATTTTCCATGAGATGAGATAAGTCGTTAAGACCATTTATAATGTATGTATATGATTGTGATTATGGTAATTTTATCTATGTACTAAAGGCTCATTTTAGCAGAGCTTATAATGCACGTTTTAACCAATTTAACATTATTTTTCCTATATATGGAAATATCCGTATATGCTTTATATTTTGCAGGTTACTGCGACGGTTACTTGTATATATGTAAATGTAGAGAGGAATTCTATACAAGGCGAGGAAGGGTGGATATTTTGAAACTATGTAATTATACTCGTACGTATACCCAGGGTGCGTTTTTTTTCGCTGATGCCATGGATATATCCGTAAACATAAATGTATGGTTATTTTATTACCGACTTTGGTTGTCTCGCCAATTTTGGCATTCAATGGGTTTGTGTAATATTTACTTGGCTAGCAACCACCTAAATAATTATAACTATCTTCTAACGTGTCATATTCAAGTAGACATGCCAAAATTCTCTTAGACATGTCAGTCTCCGGTTACTGACTTCTGTAGAGAGGTTTTCTTTTTATTATATTCTCGATTCATTCATTTATTCAGAATATTACACTAGGCCCTAGTGCAGTAGGTATACTACTAGGGACTAGTGCAATACTGTACCTCAGAGGTAAACAATAGTAACTCCACTTTATTGAAAATATGTTTTTTTGCACAGTTAAAATCGTAAGAACCAGTTCTAAGTATGATGTTCCCACAAAATTTATACTTTCCAAGACATACCTTTCGAGGCTACATTATTTTTTAAATCATAAGGAAGAAACTCGAGCTAAAATCAACTTACAAGGAATTGATAAATCCTGACCTTTTGAACGATATTCTTTGCACTTTTTTTCCTTGGGTAATACCAGTTTTTTAGCTGTTTATAACACTGTGTACATAATTACCTACTGAATTCTCATTACGTGGTAGCACATGTCTGTATTTGACTTACACAGCGACTTATTCGTGTGTTTACTTAGATTGCATTGCATAATGCGAACATAAAACACTTATCATTTGTGTTCCAGTTAGAATTTAACGTACAAGTACATACAAAAAAAAAAAAAAAACATTCTTTTAATATTTGTTTTCAATTATTACTCCATATAACATCACCGTGAAAAATTTTCATGATTAATAACATTTCTATGTTTCAATTCGACACGTGGAACGTCAGTTTCAGTAATAAAAATAAATTTGTATCAAGGTTTACAGTTTTAAAATTGATAAGTCACGACCGCATTATGGCAATTGCACGCGATGTTATAAGATAAGCACTCACCATTATTGTTCGCACGCGTTCGAACCACGTTGTCTTAGAAACCGAAACACGCGCGAGACGTGCGGCTCTCGCGACGGCTGAAGCGTAACTACAAGACGGAGGCGTGCAATCTACGGACAAAATATATGCGCCCGCGCAATTTCATTGATATTGATTATGACGGAATGACAACGCTGTAGATCGTATAATTGGCGCTACTCAATCGACTGCCGTCTTGAGAGTAGGTAGAGATACTTAACAAGGAATTTATTGAGTATGATGTATTTATGGTTTGGCGTCTTTTCTCAAAGATATTCCTTGGTAAAGTTGGTATAGAAACATTTAACAGTTAAATTCAAGGATGTCTTCAAGGAAAAATTTATATAAAACTCAAATTACAGTAAAAGTGAACGAAAACGAAAATATTGGATAGAATAAATGCAAAGACCTTAATTAATGAAAGTGTATTATGAACATGGAGAGCTATTAACAGTAACAATAGAGATATTAATAACACTTCTGATAAATTCTATTGAATTTTTTTGCTCTTTCACAATATACTTTATGTATGTCACAGGATTATTGAAAATTCCGTACGGCTACAGACGAAACCGTCGATATTTTCTGAATAGATAATTTAAAATACCCATTAAAATTTGAGCTTTGTAACCTATCATGTCTTTCAGAAAATAAAGAGTTTATAATATTACGATATTTATACGTGTACAATTGCCAAAACGGATCTTGAGCGCTCGGCGTCAGAGTGGGGATCGCTTTGCACATTCCATAGATTGGCGAGCCAATCGTCTTCGTTGTTAGATACATGCAGCAACGCAGGGAACTAATCAGGAGTGACGTCTATGACAGGATGGCGCGGCGAGCCAATCACTGACACTCCCCGCCCGCGAGACGCGGGTCTCACTTCGCACCACTAAAGAGACCGAATATTTGACTTCTGCGCAACCGCTCAAGAGCTGTGACGGCAATTGTATTTTCTCTTTCTCCCTGTATTCTTATATTTACTGATAAGGAAAGTTACAGGTTATTATGAAACTAGCTAGGATGTCAGGACACTCTTTCTTTTTTCCTTCTAAATTGGCCATATGCAACATTATTTTTAGTATATGCAAACCAGAATAGTTTGTTTAGAATCAGTAACTGATTCGATTCCAATAATTTTTACACCATATAATAAAAATATTTAAAAAAGGTCACAAGTTGGACACCACCGACTCTAAATACAAAACAGATCATAGCGAGCATTAGGCGCCAGCACATTACCCTACACATATTTTTTTAAATATTTCTTAAAATAAAAATTTATTTAAAAATATGAAAAATACTAAGTATCCCGCCGGTATCGGGAACAAGATCTAAGCTACCGGCGGAGGCGCAGCGAGGGTCAGAGCTCAAAAGAAAGGAACCGTCCGAACCGAACTATACAAGCCGTGTCCAGAAGTACCGCATCCTGAATCTTATTATTATTGTATGTTCACTTTTTTTATTATTATTTGATAGGCTGGCATTTGACCACCATCTCACCTGATGGTAAGCGATGATGTGGTCGACGACGGAGCACGCTTCCCTAGAAGTAACCTATTCACTCTTGACTTAAAGACCCCTAAGTTGTAGTTATCAGGAAACAGACTCTGGCAGGGAATTCTACTCCTTGGCTGTACGCACAATGAATTTGTTCCTAAAACGCTTTGTGCCTATGGTTGGAATGTCTACCATGTACCGGTAGCGCAAAGCCGTACGTCTTATGGTCCGATAATGGAACGGACTTGGCGGAATTAGATTGTGCAATTCCAATGCACACTCCCCTAAATGTAAGCGATAGAAAACCGACAGGCTAGCAACCCGGCGGAGATGCTTCGACTCTACAAGTGCATCATTGCCGATGATTCTCTTGGCTCGCCTCTCAATTGACTCCCGGGCATCAAGCTGATATTCCAGACCCATCCCAAAGATGAGAACAGTACTCCATACACATAGGAATCACACCATTGTAAGAGTTGTTCATATTAATGAATACTACACGTCGGAGGAATGGTAATGAATGAACCGGCATTGGGTTTAACGGTACCGGCAACAATACAATATACAATTTTTACCTGTCCTTTCCCAAACTTGACTTTAGTGACAATAGCATAATTAGGATGAATACTTATAATAATAACATAACTTGGGCTCCAGATAGAGGCGCTGCACGATTGTTCGTAAGAATTACTGCGTCCCTGGAATGCAAAGGGCAACAGAAGGAACACAGCTGGGATTTAGTCAGTAAAAGTCTGTCAATCTCTCAAGCACCAACCAGAGTGGGAGGGGTCATTTGATCTCCTAATAAAGGCTAGACAGAGAGACATTTTATTAGCAAAATCCTTATTTTTTATTGGCTAAGGGTCTGATCATAACCGTTGTCATTTATCCCTAATATCTCTTTAGGATATTTTCCAAGATCTGCTTATTCGATTAATGTGACAGTTTAAACCTATATTTATGGTGTTTCGTAATTTATTTTTGAACTGGAGTTGATTAAATAAGTCTACATTATAATAGCCTCTAATATGACTAACTATCTTTTGCCCGCGGCATCTCCTGCGTACATAAAATAGAGCCTATGTCACTCAGGAATAAAGAAGCTTTCTATCGGTGAAAATTTTTTTGCAATCGGACCAGTATTTCCAGAGATTACCTCCTACAAACAAAAAAACATAAAAACAAACTTTAGCTTTAATCAGATATTATATATAAAAATCAATGCCACTTTTCGTTGTAATTTTAAAACTCAAGAACGGGCTCACCTATCCAAACCAAATGTTTAGGCTTTGTTCGGACTATTTAGTAGATGGTTTATGTGAAGTTTAGTAGGGTAGAGTAGGGTATAGTAGTGTAGAGTAGGGTAGAGTAGGATAGGGTAGGGCAGAGTGGGGTAGAGTAGGGTAAAGTAGGGTAGAGTAGGATAGAGTAAAGTAGAGTAGGGTATAGTAGGGTATAGTAGGGTGGAGTAGGGAAGAGCGGGAGCGAAGCCGCGGGGGCAAAAGCTAGTATATTGTAAGTGTAGATGTAGATTAGTACTAATTGATCAACTCATTTCATTAGCTTTTGTTTTGACAAAAATAACGTATAATTGTTTCGTAATAATTAAGATTAATCACGTCATGTATTTCGATGACGAATCTTCTTAAGGGGGATCCCACCGTACCTCGCTACTGCCAAGTCACAGTGGCATGTTGTTATCAGGCTAAAGTTAGCTTGATAACAACATCCCAATAATGGACGGGGTTGAGACCTTGAATTGTGAGAGAGTCCAATCAAGATATCTATTTTTTAATTTTAGTGATTTAGGTATCGCGATGACCTTAATACATTGAAACGTAGAGTTTTGTTAGGTAATAAATATATACACAGATCAACTCGTTATCATACTAGTACCTATACCTAAAGGTAAAAGTTTGTGTGGGTGTTGGTTACTTCTTCACGCTCGAAGGGCTGAACGGATTCATGATTTGGAATAGTGTAACGTAGCTCAGCTCACGGTAGGCTTAGTATAGGGATTTAAAAAAAATTAAAGACACGGGCCTGCACATTATTATATTTTCTTAGTTCAACGCACAAGCTTTTCTTACAAAGATAACTTCAACACTCAAAAAACAACACACATTCTTTTTTCTACAAATTTTCTAACCTATTCTAGAATACATAATCCTTAGAAGTATATTTTACAAGCCAGTTTGTTGGCTTTATAAAAATTTTACTTATGCGATCTCCTTTCGATATCATACTAGCACATAAGATACTTTTTACACCACCTGCTCGATAATGTCGTTTTACACGTCATACAAACCTCACTTAAAGCAAGTCATTATATGCCTAGGGAGATAATGCAGTATGGCCGATCCCTAGGGAATAATGAGATTTGAATTTGGAGCATCAATAATTGTCAACATTGTGAATTAAAATGTAGGCGCATCGAACAAGTTGACTCGAAATTCAAACCAAGAGAGTTAAGAGTATGTAATCACTATGATTCAAACTGGCCACTAACAAAAAAAAGAAAATAGAATAAAACGTGCGTACTGACGACACGGGAGCATTATAGAAAATTGAAAATCTTGGAGTAGTGGATTTTGTTTGTTTGATGAACTTGTAAATATAATACTTATATTTCTCTAATATATGATTTGGTCGACCAAATTGTCTTTTAATTATCTCACAGATGGTGTAAAAAGTAGAGTATGCAACACGGGGATAAAGCTGTCTTTGTCTTGGGCGGCTTAAATTCCTCACTTCACTCAGGTTTCTTTATTAACTCCCTCGCAATGCTCGGGAGTTAATTTTATAAATCCCTCACTATCGTTCGGGATTAAAATCAGTAACCTTCGTTTCGTTCGGAATTCAACATGCCGCTCGCGACTTAAAAACACTGCTTTATCCCCTAGTCACATAAACTACTATTATGAGTTGTCTAGTACCCATAACACAAGCTCTGCTTAGCTTGGGACTAGACGGCGTTGTGTGATAGTTGTAATAAAAAAAAAAAAAAAAAAAAGCATCACTTTTTTGTCTGGCCGACATTTTGACAATTCAAAAGTGTTTGTAAATGGTTTATTTGAAATAAACATTTTTGATTTCTTGGAATAATTTTCTACTATCATGAGACGCTATGACCTGCAGGCCTAGCCAAGTTCAAACCATTTGTCTGTTGAAGTGGGGCTTGGTGACAAATATCTTCATTGAATATATTTTTGAATAGGAATCAATCAATCAATCAATCAATCAAATCATTTATTTGCTAGAATATGGTACAGTAAGGCCGCAAAAGTCCATAGGAACGCTAATGATTACATTGCTACGAACCGAGCGAGCGCGATATTTCCGTGCGTATGTGTGCGCATGTATGAGTATCCACATTCCACAGATAACACACACTAAGGAACTGTCGTCGCACTGAGCTATATGGTAGCATTGATAATTTCGTGCAAATACGTCATGTGCTGGTAGCCGTGTGAACTAAGTGTTGGATTCGCAAATCACGTAACCCGAGTTCAAATCATGGTCGGTCCGTTGCAGTTATTTCTTACTTTGAAAATTCCCAATCTAAGTATATTGATATAGTTGTTTTTTTATATTTCTATGAAAAATACTATTGCATTTTTTGCACTAAATAGTTGCAAATTACGAATGTGATCTGTTAACCAAAAGAAGAATCACATTCGTAATTTGCAATTATTTAGTTGTTACATCTTTTCGATGTTATAAGGTGGAAATAAAAAGACGTGTTTAATAAAAATGTTTATTCTTTATATTTACAAATTAAACATTTATGAGAATTGTGACGTCGAATTGTTACCTAGACAAAAAGTTATCTTGTAACCGTTATCTATGTTACGCCTAAGATTGTTTGTTGGAAGTATACCCACTTAGACCATTCATAATATGAATAACGTAACAATGAACGGATATTCAAATTTTAATAAAATAAAATATAGGTAATTGTTTATATCCAGTTATTTATTGAAAAGTGATATATGATTTGGACTTTGTAAACATTTTATTTTTGTGTAACGTCACAATGAATGTATTGAGGTCATAGCTTAATTGTTCATTTTCTTGACGAAAAGAAGATTGAAACCAAACCTCAATTTCTGTTAAAAGAACTTTAGTTCTCACAAGATAATCGTCAATTAGATGAGAAAAATAAATTGAACTATAGTATTATGTTAAAACAGTGCGGGTAGAAGAATAAAAAACGAAATAGACTCATGATTATTGTCAACAAAATTGATAGCGAGTTCACTGCATTCTTAAGATGAGGCGATGGCACAAGTTAAAAGATATAGCTGTTTTAAACGAAAGTAAACACAATATAATACAGTGTTTGTTAACGAATAATCACAGATATGTTAAAATAAAATGGTAGGCCATTTAGTTTAGTTAACATTAAATATTTAGTGCGAAACGTAATCGTTCTTGTTTGTGCCTCTCTGTCAAGTACGGCTTTTTAGCAGGTTTTCTGTGATGCACGCCTTCAGCGTGAAGTGCACGGCGAACAGTATCCATCGAGGTGTCATATAATTCCGCAAAATGTCTCGTTGGTGCGAAACCATTCGTTTCGTATACGTCCACCATATGTCGTCGCTGCGCCTCGCTAATAAGCTTCGATCTCCCACTTCTCTTTCGACTAGCAAGGCTACCTTCTTCCTCATATCTTTTTAGCCAAAGATTTACAGTATTTTTCTAAAATAAAAAAAATATATATATTAGGCAGCTATACCTACTTCACTTCATTTTCATTATATAAAATGTTAATAATCATAATTATTGAATATAATTTTAAAATAAAACTGCATTTATTAATCCAATAACCAATCCAATAAACCCAACGATTTACGTATTTCTCTTTTAAACCTCATAAAGATACGATGAATGGATTCATAAATGGCATACGTTTTAATTAGAAGATTAATTTGTAATAAAGTTACAATTCATTAATAGCTATTATACTCACATTCAGTCCGGTTTCTTCAGATATTTGTGTTTTATTAAGACCACTTTTATGCAGCCCAATGATAGTCGCCCTCACTTCAATACTAATATTAGCCTGCATTTTGCGAATATTACAATACTGTCAACCTCACGTCACTAACCAACAACTACAACCAAACGACAGTTCATTTCGGTTAAGTTAAAACTCGTGTCTACCTCGCAGAAATCTAATTCTTTATTTAGTTTTTTTTTGTGATCTACCTTTCTAACTCTAAGAAATGTGTGAACAAGTTAAAGAATAATTTAATATATGTAATGCAAATACATAACTTCCAATCGGGTAAGAACTTACAAAAAGTCAATAATTGCGTGGGATTTGAACTTGCGGCACGCTGATTTGCGCTTCAATCTGTGTGCCTATACCACTGGGCCATCTTGACTTATGATAAGTTGATGAAATTGTGAATTTCAATCATTTGTTGGCGAAACTTGAAAATAAAAGGTCGTAAGTCAAACTAAACGTCAAACGAATAAGTTTTAAGAATTCTTATGGACTTTTGCAAGTGATAGTACATAAGGTGTTACAGTAAATTTGTTTCAGCATATCCTGCCATAACATGGCGTGCAAATATATTCACAGTCAGTGTCGTCAATTAATCTAATCTAAATCTAACTTGCACATTACAGGTTCTATTGACTTGTCTTCTAGATATTCTTTAAGAGTATAATATTTTTTAAATAGTAACAGTTTGAAAAGTATTTTTTTAAACATTGTCAATGGTAGATCTTGTAAACTATTTGGTAAGTGATTGTAAATAATGATCGACATGCAATATACATTTTTTTTAAACAATTTTAGCCTGCTTGGTGGCAGTCGAAGTCTGTCTTTATGCCGTGTTCGGCTATTTGGCCTGTCAGTATTCGTTTCAAATAAATTATAGTTTTTCTTGACAAAAACACATATTTCAAAAATATATAAACAGGGCAAAGGTAAAACTTTAAGTTTTTGAAATAGTGGTTTACAGCTGTCTAAAAAGTGAGCTCCACAAATGGCACGAATACATTTTTTTTGAGCTTTAAAAACTCTGTCAAAATCGACTGAGTTACCCCATATTATAATACCGTATCTTAGTACGGATGATACATAACCATGGTAAGCCAGCATTGCAGTATCATGGTTTACCGTTTGTCTAATTCTTTTTAAGACATATATAAAACGATCTATTTTTGTAAGAATTTTATCTACATGTGCTTTCCAGTTGCAATTTTTGTCGATTGTTATACCTAAAAATACACAATTATCAATAGTTGTCAAGTGAGAATTTTTATATTGAATGTCAAGTTTATTTATGTTAGAATTGTATGTCTGAAATTGTATGATGTTGGTTTTAGTCATATTTATTTTTAAATTGTTTTTTTCAAGCCAATTGATTGCATTATCCAAAGCTTGGACGATTTCATTTTCTAAATTTTTATCAGTGTCACTCTTAAGCATTATTGTCGTGTCATCAGCAAATAAAATGCAATCTTTGCCTATTGCCTCTAGAATATCGTTGATGTAAACTAGAAAGAGTGGCGGGGATAAGATACCTCCTTGTGGGGTGCCATAGTTATTTTGCTTATAATCTGACCTATAGGTTTTTTTTTCATTTTTAGTTGTTTTTGTTACTTCCACGCATTGTACTCTTTCAGAAAGATAACTTTTGATCCAGTCGTTGGCCTTACCGCGGATTCCATAATGTTCAAGCTTTGAGAGTAGTGTTTTATGGCAAACAAAATCAAAGGCTTTTGTCATATCTAAAAACACGCAACTTATCTTTGATTTTTGATTAAGACTTTCCGTTATGTATTTTACTAGCGTAAAACATGCTAAAGTAGTGGAACTGCCTTTCCTAAAACCAAATTGTTCTTTTTTAAGAATATCACATCCTGTTAAGAAGTTTTCTATTTTGTTACACATAACTTTCTCAAATATTTTCGATAAAATTGGGATTAGAGTTATTGGACGATAGTTGCTCATGTCAGTTTTTACACCTTTCTTATAAAGAGGTTTGACAATTGACCTTTTAAGGCGAGTTGGAAATACTCCTTCTGTTAAAGAGAGATTTATAATATAAGTTAAGGGACACAATAGACTCCTTGCACATATTTTTAGCACCTTCGTGCTCAGGTCATCATATCCAGTCGAATTAGTGGTTTTTAAACCGTGAATTATTTTATAAACATCAGATTCATCAACTGGTGCTAGGAAAATGGTTTTAGGATTTTGAGAAGTCGTTATTTTTACGTCATTTTGCATGTTATTTTGAGCGGAATTAGTCGTCTTTGTTTGGGATATATAAAAGTCATTAAATAGGTCACATATTTTGGTTGGATTGTCATACATTTTACCATTTACATTAATAGCGTCAATTTCAGAGTTACCTGTCATATTAATCGTGTTTGTTTTAATCATGTTCCAGGCCGCTTTGCTTGTGTTTTTGGCTTTATTAATATAGTTTAAACTATTAATCTGTTGAGCCTTGTGTATGCATTTTTTCAGTATTCGTGTGTAGTTGTCATATTTTTTTTTGTTTTGTTTTTTATTATGTTTGTTGAGATGGTATTTTAAATATAAAATTCGCTTTTTTATGCAACATCTCTTTATACCCTTAGTCAGACCTCTGTTTTTCACTTGTTTAGAAGTATTTTTTACTTTAACTACAGGAAAACATAAATTGTAGAAAAGGGTTATTAAATCGTGTAATCTATCGAAGGCGTCATTTGTTGATTGAACTTCGTAAACTTCTGAAAAAGATAAACTTGAGATGCAGTCATTAAATCTAATTATATTTTCGTCACTGAGTTCTCTTACATTTTTAAACCAAAAGCTATGAATATCTTTAACTTGAGAATCAGTTTGTAGGTTAACCGTTATTGATTGTGCTGATTCGTGGTCTGAAAGCGCTAGATAGTGAATTGCAGACTTAGCGTCGTGGATGTTACTTACTATTAAGTCCAAACAAGCGTTTTTTCTCGTAGGCAGTTTTACGTGGTTTATTAAGTTATTATTACTAAGTATAGACTTTAACTCAATTGATGATTTATTTGTTTTTAGTATATCAATATTCCAGTCACCACAGATGATAATTTGTTTATTACCTTTATTACATAATTTATTGGAGAGAAGTTCTAGATTATTTAAGAATATTGAGGCATCACATGTAGGTGTTCTATATATGCAGACTATAATTAGGTTAAATTTAATTATTTCGACGGCACAGCATTCGAATTGAAAGGGAATGGGGAGAGGTAGATTTTTTACTTCTCTAAATTGTAGGCTATTTTTTAATATAATACATGAGCCTCCCCGTCGTTGGTTAGTCCGAGAGAAGAAAGATACCATTTTATAGTTATTAAGTCTAAGGTTTTGTTCACAACCACTTTTAAGAAAAGTTTCTGTAAGACATATAACATCTACGGAACCCAGTTCCTTTTGTAAACTTGAAATGGCCACCTCTACTAATTCCTGTTTGTTTAATACGCCAGCAATATTTTGATGAATTATCGTTATTTTAGTATATTCCGAATTATTTGCGAAAAAACCCAGTTTTCTTCCTATTACCGACTTGTTTTATTTTCTCAAAGAAGGCAGTAATTTTGGTTTGTGTTGTTTTTCTCGGTGTCGTATGTGTGTTTGTTTTGTTCTGGAAAACGTGTTTATTTTTAAAACGATAAAGAAACTCAGTCTTATATTTTACGTAGTCAATATTAGTGTTAAGTTTCAAACATAAATGTGATAGATAGCGCTGGCGGTAACTTTTCATCGACATGTCATTGGTGCTATTTATGTAGTCTAAGTTGTGTATTTTTATGTATTTACAATTTTTATAATTTTGTATTATTAATTCTATGTTATAGTTAATTGTATTTTCATTTAAATTAGGATTATATTGTACGTTAGTCATAAATACAGTATTATTTCGCAGTTTATAAAGGACGTTACACAATTCAGTTATCAAAGAGTACGGGTTTTTATCATTTGAACCAATCACTAAAACTATAATATCGTCACTGGTCAATGTTTTTACGAAGTCGTCATTGCAGCTGCTAAGAATTTGAGCACTTGTTGCATTGGGCTTGATGAAAGACGTAATTTTATAGTTATTATTCCATTGGTATAACCTGCTATTAGTCATAGTTTTATTGAGACCATAGGCCTGCTGGTCTCCAAAAATTATTATTCTATGATGTTTGTCCTTTACACTAATTGGAGCAACTTCTTTCATGATCTTGTGTGGGTGTCGTTGCTGATCAATGAAAACCGTTGCCATGTCATCATTTACATTCTTCTGGTAGACTTTTTGTTCATCAATGAAACCTATTAAGGCGTCATTTTCTCCGCCTTTAGGTGAAGATTGTGGATGAGAGGGATGTATTCCCTCCAAGCTGCATACTGAGCCGGCTGTGTTGAATGATAAATTTCCGACCTCACTCGGTGATTGTGCTATTACGGCCATGTCCGATTGATGAGCCGTTGTAGGAGGAAGAATTAACTTGGACGGAGTGGAGAAACAGTTCGTTCTTATAATATTTCTTTTGCGAGCAGATTTTGGCGTAAGGCATTTTGTTTCTAATAAGGTAACCTTTTTATATGTCTCTATAACTTTCTGGTACTGTCCGATATCCATTTTTAGTCGAAAATTTTCGCTATTTAAATTGTCAATCTCCTGATGAGCGCTTTCGAGTTCCATGGTGAGCCTTTTGATTATGTCCTTGTAGTTGTCAATTTCGTCGCTGTCTTTTAGTGAGGTATTTGGCAAGCTCATCATGGTTGTGTCTAGTAATGAGGAATTATTGCTTTGGTTGACGTTGAAGATGTTGTCCTCTGAGTTAACCCTTAGTGGTTTCCGGACAGTAACGTTATCAATTTCAAAATCCATTGTATAGACGTTGACAGTTGAGAAAAAATGTTGTATCTTAATTACTTTTCTTTTAGCAGTTGTTTTCAGCTAAGAGTCAAGACCAAAAAAGCAAGCAAAAATAAAAATAAAAAATGCAAAAAGAATTGTCGGCACCCAGTTTCGAACTTGCACCTATCTCATTGAGGTGTAGCTCCTAGCTTAACTTAGCCACTTAGTCTTGCTGCGTAGTGTTGAAATTAACAATCTATATCTCGTACCTGTGTCTCACAAAACGAAGCAATTGTGACCATATAAGGTCGCGCGCCGATCCGTGTCGTATGTCTGACTCACCGCCAATCAGCAAATAGGGGCGGTCTCGCAAAGCTATGACTCACTGCTGCTTACACTTGTGGCGATTTTGACATGGACAAAGCAAAATAAAAATTGCTTATTTCTTCACTTTTGGTGAGAAGCTTGTAGATATTAGATCGGTATCACTTTCACTTGGTTATGTACTATATTTCTAGTATAATACTGAGTCGATATTACTTTTTTATCAATGAGGAATATTTATTTTCTACGGAGCAACTTGCAACACGTCTAGTACGCTTCGCGCGCAATTCGCGAGTAGGAATAAGATAAGATAGAAGAGAGAAGTAAGATTAATGTCAATGACCAATCAGGGTAGATTGGGCTAAAGATTCTAGCATGGTGACCACGTCTTTTTTTATTATTGATAGGCTCGCGTTTGACCACCATTTCACCTGATGGTAAGCGATGATGTGATCGACGATGGAGCACGTGTTACGTTTAAATGTGTTCTCAAAACGCTTTTTGCGTATGATTAGGATGTCTACCATGTACCGATGGCGAAATAGCGCTGTACCTACGTCTAGTGGTCCGATGATGGAATGGACTTAGCGGAATTAGATTGTGTAATTCCTGTACACATTCCCCGAAATGTAAGTGACAGAAAACCGACAGGCTAGCAACACGGCGGCGATGCTCAAGGTTTTGGAGCTTCGACTCAACAATTTTATATTTGTGTGAAGTTGTTAAGCTCGTTCTATTAGTGTAACTGTAAACCATTAAAAATATGGCTTAGAAAAAGTTTGAAGAAGGCCTCCTACAAGGTGGACCGATGACCTGGTGAAGGTTGCGGGAATCCGATGGATGCGAGACGCACGGGATCGTGCATTGTAGCGACACTTGGAGGAGGCCTATGTCCAACAGTGGACGTTGATCGACTGAAATGATGATGATTAAGCTAGTACTACATTAGACTGACGCACACGTGGACCACGCCTGATTTGTACGTAGTAAAATTACCGGCACGGATCTTGAGCGCTGGCTTCAAGTTGCGCAGAAGTCAAATATTCGGTCTCTTTAGTGGTGCGAAGTGAGACGCGGGGGCGGGGACTGTCAGTAACTGACTCGCCGCGCCATCGTGTCATAAACGTCACTCGTGATTTATTCCTGCGCTTGCAGCATGTATCTAACAACGACGACGATTGGCTCGCCAATCTATGGAATACGCAAAGCGATCCCCACTTTGACGCCGAGCGCTCGAGATCCGTGCCGGTAACTGTACGGCGTCGCGAGGCGTCGCGCGTCGCGTGGCGTGGATCTAGTTTAGCTTTACAAGTCTAGTTTCCATATAAAGTAGAGAGACCGACACGTCCAGTTTGGCGTACGTGGTATACGTGTGCGCAGTGTAGTTCTACCTTTAATCGCGTCCAATATAATGTAGTGCCTTCAGGATGATAGTGTACGCCGCCGCCATCGCCGGGATTCTGATCCCGATTTCCGGCCAACGTAGACGCGGGCTTGCGGACAGTGAGCAATGGGTAGCTCACTGTCCGGCCGTCCGGTAACTGTCCGGACCAAGCCCAAGTCGTCGACGGCGCGCACTGTTCCCGCGCGCCTCAAGGAGTTGTCAGCAACAGCAGGGACCCAGCCGGGTCGAAGCCTACTGGGGCCAGGGTTATCCGAAAGGGCGCTCGAGCCCCGGTATGAAGGCTAGAAGGAACGGGGTGGGTCTTTTAGTCAGTAAGAGTCTGACACTATCTCCCGCTCCGCCCAAGGGCGGGGGATGTCAATGCATGATTTTTTCCCGCCATAAAAAAAAAAAAAAGGATGATAGTGTATGTGAGTGTGTGTGTACCACGATAATTATTGTGTGAGGCACGAATATACAGGTAGTTTCACTTCTTATTCATTCACATTTTATTTAGTTCGTGTTTAAATTTATAAAAAAAAAGACGTGTGGCACTCGGGGACTGCCGCGGTAAAGCTATTGCATAGCATTTTTATCAACTTATGCAATTATAATTATTTATTTATTTTATTTATGGAGTATTTTTTTTCCTTTGTTTTTTTTTCTTTGATATTAATTGAAGTTACACTTTCAAAATCAAAAAATCAAAATCAAAATCATTTTATTCACATATAAATAGAGTAATTACATTTGATGGTTTGTCATGTTACATTATAGTATATTCTTAAATTCTATTTAGCCTTTGGCATGGCATGTGAACTTTATACATTTATATATTATTGAAATAGAATAATATCGGGTATTTATTAATAATAACAATAATAATTAGTCATAATATCTCTAAAATTTAGCATGTCCAATGTCAATTACACAAATACCTTATACCTGGTGAAACTCATTCCAGTACCAATAAAGACCAAATTACAATGTCACGCTTTTACATACTAAAATATATAGATATTATTCCTGTAACCATTCATTAATCGAATAAACCATTTTGTTTAGAAGTAGCTCTTTAAGAACTTTCTTAAACTTTGGTAGAGGAAGCTCTTGGACGGTTGGTTGTAACTTATTATAAATCTTAACACACATGGCTGAACAATTTTTATTAAACATCGCAGTCTTTGGCACAAATTCCAACACCAGTCGCCCACCATGCCTTGCACTACGAGGATGTAGATTATCACGTATATACATATCACGAGCCCTCACAAATAGATTAGGATTAGATTTTACAAACACACAGATTTCAAAAATGTACATACATGGCAGGGGGAATATTTTTAGTCTTTGAAAATGAGGTTTGCAAGACTCATATGGAGGGATGCCAACAATAGCTCTTATGCAACGCTTTTGAGAAAGAAATGCCCGCTGGCAATCTGTTGAGTTTCCCCATAGTGTTAACCCATAACGTAACACGGAAGCAACATAACCATGATAGGCTAACAATACTGTATGTTGGGTTGATGTAGTTCTTAGCCTATTTAAAACGTATACTTTCTTGCAGACTCCATCAACATGTGCTTTCCAATCTAAATACTTGTCCAAGGTGAATCCTAGAAATCTCGCGTTGGTAGACTCGTTTATCATTGTACCGTCATATGAAATGTGCCTTGGAATGATCTTAGATCCATGGGTTTGAAATTGTATAAAAGTCGTCTTACTAATATTTACCTGTAAATTGTTCCTTACCAACCACCCTATAACTAAATCAATAGTGTCATTTATTTCAGTGTCAAAATTATTACTATTTATATTGTCGCATGTCAATATGATAGAAATGTCATCTGCAAATAATATACATTTATTGTTAATAATGTCAGGTAAATCATTAATATAGATAATAAAAATAGGGGGTCCGAGGATGCTTCCTTGTGGGACGCCGTAACTATTAACAAGATACTCAGACCTTACCTGTTTTAGTATTGCATTCTGCTCACAAGTTATCTCGACACACTGCTCACGACCATGCAAGTATGTTTCTATCCAATCTAACGCTTGGCCTCTAATACCATAATCGTCCAATTTCTTTAGAAGTAAGTTATGGGAAACGAAGTCAAATGCTTTTGACATGTCGAAAAATATCACCATTGTCAACTTTTTCTTATCAACATTCACTAAAATATTGTGCACTAAATCAAAGGCGGCAAGTGTAGTTGATTTTCCTCTTTGAAAGCCATATTGTTCGTTTTTAATTATTTTAAACTTATCCAGATATGATGATAATCTATTATGCATAGCCTTTTCAAATATTTTAGATAAAATAGGAATTAAAGTTATGGGTCTATAATTGCTCATTTCGGTTTTATCTCCTTTTTATGCAATGGTTTTACTACTGACTTCTTTAGTCGGCTGGGAAAACTACCTTGTTCGAAGGATAAATTTATTAGATATCTGAGCACGGGAACAATACTGGAGACACATTTTTTTAAAACGTCTGTTGTGATACTGTCATAACCAACAGAACTTGTATTGTTTAAGGAGATAATGATATTTCTAACCTCTATGTCTTCTACCGGTGTAAGAAATATACTATTGCTTGTACGGTTTTTATTTGTGTTTTGCATGTCAGCATTATCGCTATTCGATAGTTGTATCAAGTAGTTATTAAACTTGTTTGCTATGTCATATGGACTTGTTATCGTACTATTGTCAGTTTTTATTTCATTTATGAATTCTTGACGGGCAATACATCCCGTGTCATCATTTACGACTTTCCAAGCTGCTTTACATACATTCTTAGATTTGTTAATAAAATTGTCATTAGCGATTTTTTGTGACTTTAATATACATCGCCGCAACAGTTTCGAATAGTTGTGATACATAGCTTTATTTTGTTTTGTTCGTTTATTGTAAAATTTAAATCTTAGATGCCGTTTAGTTTTACAGCTAAGTCGCAAACCCTTTGTAATCCACTTTATATCGCGATACTTTGTGACAATCATTTTTCTAATCCGAGGGAAACATAATTCAAAGAATAAACACAACTCATCATAAAAAATATTAAATGCTAGGTTTAGATCAGGTTCTTTATATACTACATCAAACGTTAAGTTTTCTAAACTTTCCTGAAATTTCCGCATATTATCCTGACAAAAATCTCTCTTTGTGATATAATATTTTGATGACTGGAAAATGTTGGTTTTTATTGTCAAGTCCAGTATCTGTGCTGTGTCGTGATCTGATAGCCCCAGTTTCAATATTTTACCAGATGCTTTTTTAACATTTGGCTGGCCTGTTGGTCTAGTGGTTAGTGGCCCTGACTGCTATGCCGGAGGTCGTGGGTTCGATTCCCACCCAGGACAAATGTTTGTGTGATGAGCATAATCATTCGTTCTGTGTCTGGGTGTAATTTATCTATAATATGTATGTATTTAGAAATATATAAGTATGTTTATCAGTTGTCTAGTACCCATAACACAAGCTCTGCTTAGGTTGGGACTAGACGGCGTTGTGTGATAGTTGTGGAATATTATATTATTATATTATACAGGAATTTTGTCTAGTTGGTTCGTTAATATGCAATGTCAGATTATAATTTTGTAAAATGTCATTAAAATTCTTTACAGTTTTGCATTCCTTGAGTGTGTTAATGTTAATATCACCTGCGAATACAATTTTGTGTTTGCTGTATTTACTATTAAATATTAATTTATATAATAATGTGTCAAAATATTTAAAAAATAACTCTACATTTGATTGCGGTGTACGGTAAATACATACAATTACCATCTTTAAAGTTAGTACTTCAATCCCACAGCATTCGAAAATCATGTCCCGAGCAAAATTTTTTATGATATTTATTTCTTTATACTTTATCCCTTTCATAATGTATATACAAGTACCACCACGCTTTTTTTCTCTACAATATGTTGATGCTAGGTCATATCCAATAATTTTGGCATTTTTTATGTCACTTTTGCATAAAAATGTTTCACTAAAGCACAGTAGGTACATGAGGTGTAATTTTTTTTATCTGTAAGTTCGTGAGAGTAATCTCAAGTATATCTTTTTTGCACAATAACCCTGCCACATTCTGATGAAAAATATGGAAAAACTTATTGTTATTGATTTTATTGGGAACGAAAAAAGTTATCGATAACTGGCTCGCTTACTGGCATAGTTTCAATTCTTTTTACAAAATAGTAGGGGATTGTGCCCTTTTTTGGTTTGCTTTCCAATTCTGTGACAGAGATTTGTTTAGTTTAGTGGTGTGTCTATCATGTTGTGATTGCAATTGGAAATAGTAGGGTATTGTACCCTTCTTTGGAATATTTTGTCGATGTTTATTATCATTATTGGGGATAGTGTGCACTTTTTTAGGATTTTTATTATTATATGTCAAATATTTTTGCTTGTAGTCACTGTAGTCAATTGCTAAATTAATTTTATTACATAGTTCATTATAGTCCACCTTGCCATAATAGTCATTATATGTGATAATATTGTCCCTATTATACCTATTTCCTATACTTAAACCTATAAATTGACAGTTTTTGAATTCACTACAAACCATTTTTAACGTGTTATTCAGCATTTTTTCATTTAAATATTTACTACTTTTTATACTTAATACAAAAACATGTCGATCTTCGAGAAGTTTTAAAACTGCTGAAGTTTCTGTCATCACCTGAGTGGGATTTACATCGTGTTCTCCTATAGATAAGATAACTCGATCTTCTTCTTTAATTTGAGAATGGCTTTCGTGAATTGGTCAACATTGAATTGAATTTTGATTGATTGTTCACTCATTTGTTTTCTTATCGGTCACCACGCTCAAAAAACAAATGAGTGTGGTGTGGTAAGAGTGGTGTTAGGTTATTTTCGTTACGGAATTTCTGGATTCGGTCTCCACGCTCAAGGCCCGCGATAGAAGCTATGCAATAGCTTAAAAAAATATTGGACACGTATTTTTTTTCTTTTTTAAATAAGGGACACATACTTTTTTTTCGACTAAAAAAAAGTATGTGTCCCTTATTTTTTGAATAATCTAAAAGACGGACTAATTACATTTTTTACGGCAACTAGGCTATTTTTCTTTTTATGTTAGTGAGATTTCCTTACTAGTGCAGTGTATCGGAGATGTTTGCGCAGGTATACTGACATATTTCAGGCGACTGTTCGCAAAAAACTTAGGTACGTAGCTGCTCAAGAGAGTAAGAGACAGTCGCAACATCATCCTGAGAACTGTAGCAGAGAGTTATAGCTTTCTTAGTATAAAAGTTTTTGTGCAAATTATAATTGAAACTAACAACTATGATAAGGTATTAAGTTACCAGCACTCTATGGAACATTTTGTGTATGAAATAAAATAAATTCTATCCTCCAAACCCTAGGGGAATAGGGCCGATGCCCCTTAGAGTCACGGAGAAGTTCTGGTTCTGGGAAGGAAGCCCGTGGTTCTATAACACAAAGGGGAACTAATGTATAAATACCGGCATCGATCTTGAGCGCTCGGCGTCAGAGTGGGGATTGCTTTGCGCATTCCATACATTGGCGAGCCAATCGTCGTCGTTGTTAGATATATGCAGCAAGCGCAGGGAACGAATCACAAGTGATGTCCATGACACGATAGCGCGGCGAGCCAATCACTAACACTCCCCGCCCCCGCGTCTCACGTTGCACCACTAAAGAGACCCGATAATTTGACTTCTGCGCAACTTGAAGCCAGCGCTCTAGATCCGTGCCGGTAATTGTACAGAGGTGTGGTTTTAGTTATTAAAAGTCGGACACTACTTCCCGATCCACCATAGAGAGAGAGAAGTTATTGAGAAGATTTCCCAAAAAATATCTAATTAAGCGATACTTGTAGTTACAGTATACTTAACAGATATCGTTACCGTTATCAATATTTCTAGGTCAGAAAGTCATATACATTGATATACAAAAAACCCATGTATATTATGATTTATTTGCTACTAATTATCAACTTATAACATAGTTATAAAATACTTAACTAATTATACTTGTATACAAGAAAATTAATAAATAACTTAATAGGTATATTTAATTTATTATGGATAGGCTTGACCTCAATCTCACCTGATGGTAAGCGATGATGTAGTCGACGATGGAGCACGCATGCCTAGAAGCAACCTATTCATTCTTGACTTAAAGACCCCAAGTTTATTGCTATCCGGAAATTACACTTCAATTATATAGACGAGTACACATTGAAAATATAATATACAGAATGTCTCTTTCTGACATTGACGCACAAACAAATACCACGGATCCAGTACATGATTCCGGACCCCCCAGTGGTGGAATTTTTCATCGGTTTTTTCCTATTTTTTACCTTTATTAATTTAAACTGTATAAAATCGTTATTTTATTTTTTTTTGTGAAAAAAAAATGAATGAATTACTTTTGAAATTAAAAATGTCATCAGGATTGATTAGAATAATGATTTTATCGACCCCGATGACCTTAATTAATTAATTTTTAAATCAAAAAAATTTTTTTTTTTCACTAAAAATATCATCGGGATTGGTTAGAATAACGATTTTACACAGTTTAAATTAAAAAAAGTACAGTTTTTTTTTTTCAAAAGTTCCACTTCTCGGGGTCCAGAATCATGTACTGGATCCGTGGTATTCGTTTGTGCGTCGATGTTAGAGACACCACGTATATGTATGTAATACTTTCTTACCAATATAGGTTTTTTTTTTTAAGGTGGGAAATGACTTCTCCTCCTCTAGGTCGGACGAAAAGGCGTTTCAGACTTTTATTGACTAAAACCACATTTATTTTTTTCAGTTGTCCTTTATTTTCTAAGCTAATCTTTTCAAAAGTCGACCTATGTCTTAGTAGGCTTCGTTCTGGGTTCTACGGTTTTGCTAACCTCTCTTTGAAGCGGGCGTAGAATACTACGAGCCGTCAAATCGAGCGAGGAGGAGTGGCAGGCGGTCGCCTCCTTCTGCGAAGCAGTATTGCTAGCAAAGGAGGAGGCCGACCGCATCAGGCAAGGGCGCTCTCGCCGCCGCCGGGATTCCAATCCCGATTTCCGGCCACCGTAGGCGCGGGCTTGCGGACGGCGAGCAATGGGTAGCTTGCTGTCCGACCGTCTGGTAACCGGTCGACGGCGCGCAGTGTTCTGCGCGCCTCAAGGAGTTGTCAGCAACAGTAGGGGCCCAGTTGGGTCGAAGCCTACTAGGCCAGGGTTAGTTTCGAAAGATAGCTCGAGCCCCTCTATGAAGGCTTGAAGGAACGGGGTAGGTTTTTAGTCAGTAAGAGTCTGACACTATCTCCCGTTCCGCCCAAGAGCGGGGGTTGACATTAGATGATTTTCCCACCATAAAAAAAGCCGTCAAATCGAAAATAATAGTATGTAGCCATACTTTAAGGAGTCTATTTTATTTTTTTTTTAATTTTTATTAAACTTGCATTTAATTTTTTGTACCTAATTAACGAATTCACGTAATGGAAAAAGGTACATAATACCTGATATCATTGTCAGATTATTATGGTTTAGTTGATTAAAACTTTATTTTCTAATAAAAATGCACCAGTTAATTTGTAATTTTGTTGTACCTATTACTTTATTCATGAACAGTATTCTTTTTTTTACTACATTTAGTTTAGTGAATCGACATATCACTAACGATAAATTGATGTTTTGACATTTCACTAGATATTTCTAGTAAGAAGACGTAATAAACAAGAATATTCGTCATCTGCCGGGATTTCGTAATATCCCTAGGGACTTCGTGAAATCCCTGATATCGTCATTTCCCTGCGACATATATAGAAACACAATAAAAAAAAACCTTATTGGCCATCAAAAACATAATCCACATTGCTTTCAATGGGAATGAGTCAAGAACATTGGCAGCATTGCCACGTTGAACAATAATGCCGATTCGTTGGCCTAAGAAAAATTCAGTTCTCTGGTCATTGCAATGGGCACGTCATAATTATGGCGGTTAGTCCCTCTTTGAGGAGTAGCTGGAAAGACGTGACGGCATCCTTACCTTCCTTACGGGCCCAGCTGGGTCGAAGCCTACTGGGGCCAGGGTTAGCTCCGAAAGGTAGCTAAGCCCCGTTATGAAAGGTACGAAGGAACGGGGTGGGTTCTTTAGTCAGTAAGAGTCTGACACTGGGATGTCATTTAGATGATTTTTACCCACCAAAAAAAAAAACCTTCCGATGTTGCAGGTCTTCACCAGACATGGTAAGTTCGGGAGGTTCCTGAACCTGATTCGTGCGAAAGAAACGCCCGGGTGTCGCCATTGTGCGGATCGAAGGACCGAAGGTGACTGGGACCTTGGGTTTAATTCTGAAAGGACAACTCGTGGTCATGGAACGTAAGGGCAAAGAAGGAACATAGGTGTGGTTTTAGTCAGTAAAAGTCTGACACGCCCTCCCACTTTGCCATAGACCGGGAGAAGTTATAAGATGACTTCCACTTAAATTGACGCCGTCGAAAAAACTGGGCCCCAAGTCTGCTATTTTATAAATTCGTCATTCCAACACGATCCCATGATCATTTTGCTAAAAGTTTGTAATCTGCTAATTCATAATGATCGATCATTGATCGGTCGGAATTAGCAATCTGCTAATTCAATGGTCTTGTAATAGAATTGCGGTAGAATGATAATTTCGAGCATATTAAAACCAATAACTGCACAATAACGTTCTAATGGTTGACACTGATCAAATAAACTGTCAAAGTTTTAGCAGATTACCGCAAATGTCAAATATTCATTTGTCAATATGTACGAGATTACCATTTTAAGCCACTTTTTTCAATGGAGTGTCAGTGGTTGACCATTGGAAAGTCATAATGACGCCATTATATTAGTAGATTAACAAACTTGTCAAAATCGACAATTATGACATCAATGATGGACCATTCTGACACTATTGTAATAGTAGACTTGAGGCCCTGGGCAAGTGCGAGTCGGACTCGCGCACTGTTCCGTGCAAACTACAATTCCCGAATGGAGTCTCGAAGATTTTTCCGAATTGCATTTTTTTTTCTGACATATATAACAACAAATTTACTGTTTTCAGATTTATTCATATACCTATGCTATAAGACCTTGCTTTGTGCCAAATATCAGGATTCTGGGTCAACGGGAAGTACCCTATGAATTTCGATCTTTGAACGTATCAAAATATACGTTTTTTTGCGACATAAACGGCCGTATCTTTTTTATTCGTTAACTTAGAAGTTTGATTTTTTTCACAGCTAAAAGGGATCGCAGACCTGAGTACATGGGTTTTAATTTCAACTCGCGTTCTCGAGATAAAGGGTCTTGACAGACAGGCAGACAGACAGACAAACGGACAGACAAAAAAGTAATCCTATAAGGGTTACGTTTTTTCCTTTTGAGGTACGGAACCCAAAAAATGGACAAATTTCGTCGTCTGGACGCTACTTCTAAAAAATAAATATTCAGGGCCATCATTTATTCAATAGAAACTGTCTCGCTCAAACTGTCAATAGCTTTCAAGATAAATCTTCTTTATTCTGCCTTGGTCTAATTATAATTATGAGAAGCAATATTATTGAGGAAAATTCCTACAATAAAGATGAAGCTGATAAGTTAGGGACAATTGTTTTTTTTTTAGCCTTATCTCATGAATTTTACCTTTTTAGTCAAGTCAATAAGGGACTTGAAAACATTTCGTGCACGGGGCAGTTATTTTTTACTTATTGCTTATGGAATATTCCTTATTCTTAAGGATAAAGTCTCACTATGAATGTTTTTAATTTACATCAGCATTAGTAAAGATTTGTTTTGTAAAGATGGACCCACTTTGTGGAGACTCTTACGGTCAATATGTTATGGACGTGACCTGACTAATATATATGTCGTGGCCAGATTTTAGACTTGACCACATCATAATAAGCCCTACTAAAACTGGCCAGCTGGTTTAAATATTAACGTTTGATGATATGACAAACCTCGTTTGGTCATATCATTGATAAAGGATTTTTTTTTTTAAATAAATATGGACATGTGCATTAGTGTTGTAAAAACGCTCGAGTCGGCGCTAAAACGCTCGAGCGCTGGCTTGAGCGTTTAGAAAAAAAGCTTGATAAATAGCGCCGACGCTCGACTCGAGCTCGAGCACGAGTCTTTACAAAATAGGTGAAGAACAAATCAGTTTCATACTAACTACTTATTGTATATGCTATTCCCGCGGTTTTATCTGCGTGGTTTTTATTTGCTATAGAAAGTTTTATCACTTCCTTCGGGACTTTTTCGCCTTTCATGGGCTATCTAAAAATATACTTATAATACTGGTGTGTCTACGTTTACTTAGGTATATTTAGTTAGACAACAGGCATGGCCAAGTTGAAATATTTCTAACTCTTCCGCTTTTTTTCACTCTCCCGAGTGAGAAAAAATTAATCCGTCAACGTGCTGTCCACTATTGGACATAGGCCTCCCCCTCGCTAGAATGACCTATGCCCACTATTGGACATAAGCCTCCCCCAAGTGTCGCCATTTAGGCGCTATAATGATTGATGCCCACTGTTGGGTATAGGCCTCCACCTCGCTATAATTACCAGTGTCCACCGTTGGACATAAGCCTCCCTCAAGTATCGCCATTTAGGCGCTATAATGATTGATGCCCACTGTTGGGCATAGGCCTCCACCTCGCTATAATGACCTGTGTCTACTGTTGGACATAAGCCGGCCAAGTATCGCCATTTAGGCGCTATAATGACTGCTGTCCACTGTTGGACATAGGCCTCCCCCTAGCTATAGTGACCGATATGCCTATGTCCAAGTTGGACATAGGCTCATAAACTAGTGCGCCTCACCATCAGATTGCATCACTGCTTACCATCAGGTAGGATCGCAGTCAAGCGCTAGTTTAATAAAAAAAAGTACGCATTTGAAAAAATCAAACATGATGTTTTCGGTTCTTTTCATATTTTTCCGATTTTTTTGGTTTTATTGGTTAGATTTTTTGTATATCAATGGGTTAGATACATTAAATATATCTATACTAATATAATAAAGAGGAAAAATTTGTATTTTTGTATGTAACGAATAAACTCAAAAACTACTGTGCCGAACAACACCATTGGAAAGCTACATTCACCCTGAGTAACATAGGCTATATTTATTGCCCCTACGAAGCTGGGATGGGCCGCTAGTATTTTATAAATGTCTTGAAAGTTTCGACTGTTACATTGAAAAAAACAACAGTATTGGTAAGAAACGGGAATTTTCCCTGCTTTTTTAACGCTAATATATACTAGCTTCTGCCAGCGGCTCCGCCCACTTAAAAATAGGTTTCTCTATACAAACTTTGGACCCCCGTTCATCTCCTTAGGGTGTAACCTTAAGGAGATGAATGGGGGTCCAAAGTTTGGAAATTCCTTTATTAGTGCTCGCCTAGCCTACTCTAACTCTATTTCACGCTCCTAGTCTCATTACTTTCGGCTGTGCCTAGTTTCTCCTTGTAAATATATAAAATAATGATAAATTATAGAAATCTTTTGTGTTTCGAAAATATTATAAACACAAAAGATTTGAGTCGAAGTTCATCTAACGCACGTCATGCATCATAATAATTAAAGATTTCCCTCTAGTCAAATAAAATTATTAATATACCCCCAGAAAAATGTTAACGCTTCGACGCTCGAGCGCGCGACTCGAGCGTCGAGGCCCCGAGTCTTCAACGCTCACGAGTCCTAAACGCTCGAGCGTTTAACGCTCGAGTCTTGAACGCTCTATAGCGTCGACTCAGCGCTCAACGCTCGACGCTCAGCGCTTATTTTTACAACACTAATGTGCATCCTCCCCATCCTCACCTACGGAGCGCAAATGTGGTCATTAACGAAACGTCAAAAGTCCGCACTTGGAGTCTGCCAGCGAGCAATGGAACGAAGTATTCTCGGGTTCAAAAGAACAGATCGCATAAGGAACAGTTTATTTCGTTCTAAAACACAAATCGCAGACGTAGGTAACTCAGCCACCAAATTAAAATGGAACTGGGCAGGTCACATCTGCCGCAACAAAATTGGGCGAAAGCAACTACTGACTGGACTCCGAACAGCAGGAGCCGGCGACGCGGTATGCCCAGGAGGAGATGGCGTGACGATTTGGACTCCTACCCTAAGGATTGGCCAGAAATGGCTAAGCACAGGAAAGAGTGGAATAAGGGAAGGGAGGCCTTTGCCCTGCAGTGGGACACAACGGGCTCATAATAATAATAAATAATAAATAAATAATAAAAGGTCTAAAGAAAATAGGCCAATCCGATGGATGCGTGACGCACAGGATTAGTCGTTGTTGCGACGCTTGGGGGAGGCCTATGTTCATCAGTGGACGTCTTTCGGCTGATGATGATAATTAAAGAAGCTTGACAACTACAGAACATAGCTGAAATTCTATTACCATTACCCAAATGGTTCAGTATAACTAAAATACTTTGTCACTCTTTGATCAAAGTACTGAGCAGGTCCGAATGGTTAGTTGAAAATGAAGCCGTATTGTCTGCTGAGGAGGAAGGGATCGCGCGCATTCGACGGCTGCCATGAATCTTAAGTTACGCTAGGGTTGTCAGTATTGTATGGTCGTTTGCCAATAGTGATTTTAATTAATGGAATTGTTGTTTTTTTTTTTATTGCTTGGAACTAGTTTGTAAGGGATCGCACTCAAAATGCGTAGATGCGATGGTGTAGTAGATAGTGACGCACTAGTTTATTAAAAGCCTATTCACGCTAGTCTTGAACCTAAATGCTTTAACCTAAATGTGATTTTTATTGCTACCCTACTCTACCCTACTCTAGCCTACTCTACCCAAATCTGGATAGCCTTGAAGAGCCCGCAATTTACAAGGAATATTCGCATTGTAACCTCAGTTTCAACACATTGACACCGCCTCAAATGTATGTATTTGATAAGTTTTTGATATCGATCTAGGATATGAACTTTCCAACCCACGACCCGCAGCGCAGCAGTCAATAGGTCAACCGTGTAATCTTGGGATTTAAAAGGCTTAAAAGAATTAAAAAAAAACAGTAGTATAAATGACAGTTTGCACCAAATCTTTTTATGCGAGTTGGCACCAGGGACTCAAACTGTAACCGTAATAATGTGTTTTAAAACAGTTTTAACAGAAAAACACTTTTAAATGTAACAGATACAATAATGTTACCGAATCAAACTGTAACCTGTTTATATGTGTTAATAAGTGTTAATATGCGTAACTGAAATAATCAGTTTTAGTATAGCTTTAGGAAATTGTAACTTTGGCAACGCTGTGTTTACCTGTTACACTTATTAACACTGTTAACACTTTTATATCTGTTACAGATATGTTAGGGTTACACTTTTGTAAGTGTTTTGGGTTAACACATTGAAAACACATAAATAAGTGTTACATATTTGATTCTGTTACCAATTCAACATGTAACACTTATAATTCTGTAACCTTTATGAAGGTGTTTTTAAGTCCCTGGTTGGCACCTTCCGATTTTACCTACTTTTTTCTGTCGTCATCTCGCTCAAACGTATGAAGTACAGTCAAATAAAAACCGGTTGAAAACAATTACCATAAATAACTATCTATTGCCCGCGGATTTGTTCACGCAGGCTATACCGGTTATCTACTTAGATTTCGGGATATTATGTTTGGTGTGGCGGTTTTCCCTATTTGGTCGATAATATATAATAACCCTCGGAAGGAATGGAATGACACCCTTGCCCAAACAAATCAGCAACTCAGCAAGATCACTCACCTTCAACCGTTGAACCGCGTGGTCTGGTCCGAACTTTCTTGAGGCTGTAATCGCTAGGATGCCGGTGACTTGACGGGTGTCGGTAAGCGGATGAGGGCTCTCGACTCAGCTCAATGCTAGAGGAGAGGTTTCGCGGCGATACTTAGAATAGAAATCGATAGCGGTGGCTCGTTTTGCGATATGCGCCCACGCTCGGTCGCGCTCAGTATAGGACTGGTCATTGCGTCGCGTACTCGCCAGAGGAAGCGAGAGCGAGACAGCCGAAATGAATTGCCAGGTTGAAGCGAGACAACGATATTCGGCTTTGCGATCCCGCCAAGCGCCGACACGTAAGTACAATGGCGTCAGCATTCCTCCCGGGGTTGAAAATACTAGGGATTTTCGAAAGGAAGGAATATCGGGATAAATAATTGTAAAGGGAAGTGTTTAAACAAAATGCAAGCGAGAGGATATTGATATAATAGATACAAATATAGGAATATATAATATATATATACATAGCGTAATTGCTGCGGAGTTATATTATTGCGAAGGTAGAGGACATAATTTTACAACTGGTCTTTTATAAGTCCCAGTCGCAGTCCGTACTAAAGCGATACGTGCGATACCATCGCTTCCCGGAAATACCTGTTCAACAATGCCCGTAGGCTAACGAAGCGGTGGCGTGTCGTCCTGATGGATAAGTACTAATGTACCAGGACACAGGGGAACATCAGGCGTGTTCCACTTCTGTTTTATTTGTAAGGTATGTAGATAGTCTACATGCCACTTTTTCCAATACGATTGGACTAAGCTGTCCAAAAGCGTTTTGCGAGCAGAAAGCGTGAACATCGAATCAGAAGGAATCGACGGCAAAGACTGTAATGGCGTAGTCATTAAAAAATGAGCAGGAGTTAGAATCTCGTGTGGTTGATCAGCCAACAAACACAAAGGGCGAGAGTTCAATAGGCACTCGATCTGGGTTAGCACCGTCAGCAGTTCTTCGTAACAGAGTAACTGTTGACCTATCGTACGGTAAAGATGAGTTTTAACACTTTTAATATTAGCTTCCCACAGTCCACCCATATGAGGGGCGCGAGCCGGGATGGTTCGCCAAGAAATTCGTCGCTTGTCGAACTCTGCCTTGAAGGCTGACACCGTTTCGTGTGAAGATAGGAAATTATAAATTTCGTCTAACTGACGTTTCGCTCCGATGAAATTAGTCCCGTTGTCCGAGTACATACAGGCTACGGGGCCTCGCCGTGAAAGAAACCGACTGAAGGCGTTTAAGAAAGTATCCGTACTAAGGCCAGATGCTATCTCAATATGCCTTAGTAGTCAAGCACACAAAGAGACAGATGTAAGCCTTTTGACTGCGGACGCCACGTCGTCGTGTCATAGTTATGTTTATAGGCCCGGCATAATAGACACCAGTGTGGGCAAATGTCTTTGCTTCTTGCACACGAGCAGGCGGAAGGCTTGCCATCACTGGCGACAGGTGCTTAGGAGCAACCTTAAAACAATAGTTGCACTTACGAATGCGTTGTCGAATTACGTTTCGGGCGGAGATTATCCAGTAACGTTGTCGCAACAAGGACATAAGAAGGTGCGAACCTGTGTGACAATTAGAACGATGACAATCATCGATTATGAGATCAACTATATGATGACGACGCGGAAGCAAAATAGGATGCCTATTTTCGAAAGGAATGTTAGCGTTCGTTAGTCGACCGCCAACGCGAAGCAAACCATTGCTATCAAGGAATGGATCCAATTTCCGTAAAGAAGGCGAAGGTAAATTACATTTAGATATGTTTTTTATATCTTCACTAAAATATTGAAGCAGCAGCGCACGTAAAATAGCGAGTTCTGCAGCGTCAAAATGCGAAGCTTCAAGCGGTAGGTCAGGCAACCTTTTTATAAAGCGCAAGACACGCACAACAACTCGCAACAGCTTCTTCCACGATGAAATTCGAAGTGCGAGCTCAAGAAGCGGATGTGATGTAATGTTTACATCAGATAAAGCGGTAAGAGTAACCGAAGATTTCTTTTCAGGTAGGTCTTCAATATTAGAAGCCTCAAAGGAAGCGATAGGCCACTGAGATACAGTGCCACGTGCCCAAGTAGGGCCATTCCACCACAAGGGGTGATCAATTAATTGTGAGGGTAGAAGACCCCGCGAGACGCAGTCACTGGGATTGTCAGTCCCATTTATATGAAAAAAGCGGTCAGGAGACACATTGTCCTGAATTTTACTCACACGGTTAGCGACAAAGATTTGCCAACGGTGCGGCGAAGAATGAATCCACGACAGTGCGATAAAGGAATCCGAGAAAGCGAAGATTTCCTTTATAGGATAGCGATTATTAAAGGTGGTGTAAACTTGCTTAATAAGTTCAGAAAGGAGAAGAGCTGCACACAACTCAAGCCGTGCTAGTGTTACAGTCTTAAGCGGAGCGACCTTGGATTTGGAACATACCATATGTACACCGGTGTTCCCATTAGGATAGGTTACGTGCAAGTAGATCACGCAACCATAAGCCTTGAGGCTTGCGTCTCCAAAGCCGAGCAGATGCACAGTGCATCCAGCGGATATGGCTAAATGGCGCGGTATTTGCAATTTAGATAAAAGCGGTAATTCAGTTTTGAATTCAATAAAGCGGTCTACAATAGACTGAGGCGATACTTCATCCCAGTCAATCTTAGCGAGCCACAACTCTTGCATTAAAAGTTTGGCGAATACAATAACAGGAGCGACTAAGCCCAACACATCAAATAGGCGAGCAATAGTAGAAAGAATAGCACGCTTGGTGCTCTTAGCAGGCGTAGCAGTAACAGTAAAAGTGAATGCGTCAATTACAGGTAGCCATTTCAAGCCCAGAACCTTGAGCAAGTCACCATTATCATTAAACTCGATAGAAGCTCGGTGCGATTCAGGCAAGCAAACAAGTAGCTCGGGCGAGTTGCTCGCCCATTTTACAAGGTCAAATCCACCAGACTTAAATAGCGAGATTAATTCATGCGCAAGCAGAATACCTTCCTTGGCAGTGGGCACAGAAGAAGTTAGATCATCCATGTATAGGTCGCTATTGGCGACCTCTGCTGCGCGGGGGAAGCGTGCAATCTCGTCGCAAGCTAATTGGCGGATTGTGCGCATTGCTAGGAACGGACTAGAACGGCGTACAAGTTATACAGAATCTAAACTTCAACACTAACCACCGAATGGTTCGGGGAAGCCTAAAGATGTATCCAACAAAAAATTCAAGGAAATTCATAGCAAATTCTACAACCTTACTATCAGAACAGTACGCAAATAATATTGAATCGTCCCACCTCATGACTTTGCATGAAATCATCAACTCTGACTTGAGTGTCCGAAAAAAATATGATTACTTAGACCAGAAACTGTCAGAAATAAAGAAAACAATAACAAAAAAAGACAACAACATACTCAGTGACAAAACAATAGAGCTGTTAAAAGAAAGAAAATCACTAATTAAAAATAAAAACAAAAGTAAAGAAAACCTAGACAGAATCTCCAACCTCAGCAAACAGATTCGAGAAAGCATGAGAAAAGACAGGAAGTTTAAAAGATTGAAAAAATTAGAAGAAACAATCAAAAGAACAGGCGGAACAAAGAAAGCTTTTAAAGAGTTAAGGGACCATGGAAAAGAATGGATTCCTAGACTTAATAGCACCAAATCCAATCAAGTGACAAAACGGAAAGAAATCCAGAAATTAGCTACAGAATATTACAGAACTCTCTACTCTAATATACATAAAGACTTTGAATTAAAAACCAGTGAGAAACCACCCTATATATATGATGAAGTACCGCCAATACTTACAGCAGAAGTACAAAAAGCCATACACTCGCAAAAATTAGAAAAAGCTCCAGGGCCAGACAAAATACCAAACGAGCTGTTGAGGGGCATGGCAGTACAACTTACTCCAATCTTAACCAAGATATATAACGACATAATCAAAACAGGCACCATACCAAGTCAATGGGGAGAGTCCCACATCATTCTCCTGCATAAAAAAGGGCCAAGGGAAGTCATTGATAACTACAGACCAATTAGTCTGATTTCAAATGTCTACAAGGTGTTTGCCAAAGTAATTTTACAAAGAATCACAAAAACTTTAGACGAAAACCAACCTGTAGAGCAGGCAGGCTTCAGAAAAAACTATAGCACCATTGACCACATTCATACTATCAAACAAATACTGGAAAAAAGCAATGAATACCAGAAATCCATTTACATAGCTTTTATTGATTATTCCAAAGCGTTTGATAGCCTGAACCATAATTGCATTTGGTCAGCCTTAAAAGAGCAAGGAGTGGAAAATGCCTACATAGAAATACTCAAGAACATATACAGTATAAGCAAGAGCTGCATTAAACTGGAATCGAAAGGGGACCTTTTTCCCATCAACAGAGGTGTAAGACAGGGTGATCCTCTGTCTCCCAAATTATTCACAGCTGTGCTGGAAAAGATCTTCAGAAGACTAAACTGGGATGAATATGGCCTCAATATCAATGGCAGCCTCTTGAACCATCTGAGGTTTGCTGACGACCTCATTTTGCTGGAGGAAGACCCAGGCAAACTACAAGCTATGGTACAAACGCTAGCTAACGAAAGTAAGGTAGTAGGTCTAAAAATGAACGACATCAAGACAAAACTGATGACTAACTCTGCAGAGGTTGCCATAAAATTGGATGGAAAAACACTTGAATATGTATACTTGGGACAAATAATTGCCCCTAAAGAACAAACGACTAAGGAAATCAACAAAAGAATAGCCTGTGGTTGGAAATCATACTGGTCTCTGAAAGAAATAATGAAAAGTAAAGAGGTGAGCATTGCTATCAAGAAAAAAACTTTTAACACCTGCATACTTCCTTGCATTACATATGGCTGTGAGACATGGTCTCTCAACCAAGATCATCGCGAGAAACTTGCAAAATGCCAACGAGCGATGGAGAGAAGTATGTTGGGAATAAAACTCAGGGATAGAATTAGTAATGCGGAAATAAGGAAAAGAACAAAAGTTTCAGACATCTTGACCAGAATCGATCATCTGAAATGGGGTTGGACAGGTCACATGATTCGCTGCACGGCCAACAAATGGAGCAAGCAAGTGACCCTATGGTACCCAAGAGATGGCGTCAGAAAACAGGGTCGCCCAACGAGACGATGGGAAGACGACATCCGCCTGACCTTGGGTCCATATTGGACAAGGGTGGCAACGGACAGAGTCCAGTGGAGACAGTTGGAGGAGGCCTATGCCAAAAGGCACACCGAACGGAGGGACATTCCATAACAATCACACAAAGAATAATATATATTGTATCCCAAAGTTTGGAAATAAATGGCTATTTTATTATTATTATTTTATTATTACAGTTATGATTAGATTTGCATTTTGACGTTATGTATTTATTACTAAAACAGTTTATGCAAAGGTTTTTTGTTTTATATAATTGAAGCGTTCCTTTGCAGAGAGGTTTTTAAATTCCATACATTGATATAGTTGCAAGTGACTATTAAGTTTACAATAACAACACGAAGAAGCATTGTCATTAGTCTGACTACTAGTTATAGCGAAAGTATTCGAAGTCTTTAATGGTCAAGTGTTGTTATTATTATTACGCGGACGAGAATGAGAACTATTTTGTTGCGGATTACCGAACGATATGGAACCCGACGTTTGTTCAAGCATTTTTGTATGATGACGTATGAAATTAATCAGGTCTGAACTATCAGGAATTTCCTTGTCACGTATTGATGACTCAAATTGTTGAACTAATTGCAAATCTAATTTCTTTAACATTATGTGAGTTATTATAAAATCTGTTAAATCCTGCATACCTAATTGTTTTAGAGCGTGAAATGAGGAATTAATCCTTTCCACGAAATCATTCAATTGACCGGGCGAATTAGTGGGTAATTTTAATTCAAATATGTTGTTTAAATATAAAGTACCCAGCAGGCGTTTATCTTGATACTTAGTTATGAGTGAGTTCCATATTGTGGAATAATTGGCCTTGTTGGGAACAATTCTCGCGAATACTGCAAGCGCCCTGCCACTCAATTTTCCTACTAAATACTGTACCCTGTGGGCATCAGATAAACTATTATTGTTATGGACATTGGTTTTGAATGACTCGTAGAACAAAGGCCAATTCGATGGATTACCGTCAAAGGACGGTAATTCAATGGGTGGCAGTCTGCATTTAGTTATATCTTCAGATCAACACGAAGTTCACTGATTCTTTGTTCTGGTTCAACTAATAATGAACGCGTATAAGCAACATGTGAATACAATTGTTCGAAAGACTTCCAATCGCTGAGAAGTTAAGTGTATATGTAGGATTACTTTCGATTTCTAATAAGTTATCAAATCAAATCAATCAATCAAAACATTTATTTCAAATAGACCATTTACAGGCACTTTTGAATAGTCAAATGTTGGTCAGTCCAAGAAAAGTGAAGCTAAATTGCACGTTCCAAAGAGTAGGTCTCTATGGAGAAGAACGTGCAAGAAACTCCATGGACACTCTTTTAAATCATATTATGTGTTACATATAATGCTTGGTTACATATTACTTGTTGCTTCTATCATGTGAGCACAATGTCGATAATGAAATAAAAAATGTAAAATAATTAAAAGATAGAAACTGAATTAAGCCACTAGCAGCTAAGAGATGACCAGTCCCATCTGACGGCACCCGTTCACGAGCATGACGCGTGCATCAGCCCCACTCAGCTCAACCATTTTGAAGGGAACCGAACGACCCAATAACACGTGCCACCAACAGCGAGACATTTGAGTGAGCATGACAAACTCTCAACTGCCATGCTCGTAATGTCAAAAAAAAAAAAAAAAAGTTGTAACCTAATAAAAATGCTCCATGGTGCTTCACATTCACAAACTTGGAAAAAGTGCTTCTACATTATACAATGCAATTGTGTCTTTCAAATTAAAAAATAATAATATTAGTTTCCAACTAATCAACTAATTAGTACGCCCTAGTGGTAGTGGAGCTGGACCAGCATTGAGCCAAGCATTTTTATCTTGAATATAATCCTCCAACTTATAATATGCTTGCCTGCATAGTGTGCGTTTAATACAAGATTTAAATTTCGTTTCATTGAGTTCTAATATTTGGGGTGGTATTTTATTATAACATTTCAAACAGTACCCCATGAAAGAAGAGGCTACTTTAGCCAGTCTGAAACCTGGTTGAACTAATTGATCCCTATTTCTTGTAACATAATTATGTCTATCGCCTCTTTTGCTAAAAAGATGAAGATTTTTTCTAACATACATGATGTTTTCATAGATATATTGACAAGGTACCGTCATTATGTTAATATCTTTAAACAGTTCCCTTAAAGAATCGCACCGGCGGAGATTGTAAATAGCTCTGATGGCTCTTTTCTGTAATATAAAGATTGACTCGATGTCTGCAGCCCGTCCCCATAGTAAGATACCGTACGACATGACACTAATAATAAAATAACTAAAATAGACTAGTCTAGCGGTATCAACATCCGTAAATTGGCGGATTTTTCTAACAGCATATGCAGCCGAGCTAAGCCGTCCTGCAAGAGATGTTAAGTGAGGACCCCATTGTAGCCTAGAGTCAAGCGTAATCCCCAAGAAAACTGTTTTATCAACAAATTCTAGTTTCTCATAGTTCAATACTATGTCGCAATCACTACTTATGACATTTTGTAAGGAAAATCTTATGCATTTAGTTTTTTTCCCATTTAGAACTAGATTATTAGCAGTGAACCAGTTTTGGACCTGCAATAAAGCGTTATTTTCATCGTCAAGATTATTAGTCCTTCTATTTATCTTAAAAATCAAAGAAGTGTCGTCAGCAAACAACACCATATTAAGTTTATTTTTCAACAAATAGGGTAAATCATTAATATAAACTAAAAATAAAAAAGGACCTAAAATTGAACCTTGGGGTACCCCCATTTTCACATTTAATCCCGACGAATTGACACCGTTTATTTGAACTAGTTGCTGTCTGTCATTCAAATACGATTTTAATAAGCTTAACGCTGTTTTGCCTAGTCCGTAATGCTCCAGTTTCAGGAGTAATGTTTCATGAACCACACAATCAAACGCCTTAGACAGGTCGCAGAAGATGCCTATAGCATCTTGTGCCTCCTCCCACGCATTAAAAATGTGTTTTAGTAAGGAGACACCAGCGTCAGTTGTACAACGTCCTTTGGTGAAACCATACTATTTATCGTGTAAGATGTTATTGGTGTTAAAATGATTAAGCATTTGATTTAACATCACCTTTTCAAATATCTTGCTAAAAACCGGCAAAACGGACACCGGCCTATAATTATTAGTGTCTTTACTGTCTCCGGATTTAAAAAGTGGTATCACTTATATTGATCACATAACGAATTATATTCGTCATATAATTTTGAAATGTTAGACGTGGAAGCTATAAATGTATTGTTGCAGGTTGCATATTTTTGGATGCGTTATACAAAGCATTGATTTGCTCGAAAACGGCTTGTTTTTTAGCGGATATTAATTTCAACTTTGTTTCGGTCGCCATCTTGATTGCCGAGACAAAGAAAACGAGCCACGCCTGTTCGCCTACAATAGGTATTGAACAGGTATATTATTTTTGCGCTATATGAACGCTTGTGTATATATATTATAACCAAATAAGTATATAAAGTAAATATATAGATAAATAAATAAGCGGGAGATGTAAGAGGACTGGTTCTATCCTGCTCGACGGACCAAAAAAAAATGGTGTGGCGGTTTTCCCTATTTGGTCGATAATATATAATAACCCTCGGAAGGAATGGAATGACACCCTTGCCTAAACAAATCAGCAAATCAGCAAGATCACTCACCTTCAACCGTTGAATCGCGTGGTCTGGCTGTGGAACTTTCCTGAGGCTGGCGCTGCTAAGATATCGGTGACTTGACGGGTGTCGGTATAGCGGATGAGGGCTCTCGACTCAGCTCAATGCTAGAGGAGAAGTTTCGCGGCGATACTTAGAATAGAAATCGATAGCGGTGGCTCGTTTGCGATATGCGCCCACGCTGGGTCACGCTCAGTATAGGACTGGTTATTGCGTCGCGTACTCGCCAGAGGAAGCGAGAGCGAGACAGCCGAACCGAATTGCCAGGTTGAAGCGAGACAACGATATTCGGATTTGCGATCCCACCAAACGCCGACACGTAAGGACAATGGCGTCAGCAATGTTAAAGGTGAGGAATGAGGCGAACAGGACGCAGCCAATGGTGCACTATCGTGTACCCAAGTTACTTTAAAAACATTTTACGTTACTTTTGACTTTCTCATGTTACCTGCACTTGCATGCTCCTCATCGGACATGGCAAGTTTGGGAGGATCCTGCATCGGATTCAGACGGAAGTAACGCCCGGGTATCACTATTGTGTGGACCACCCGGAGGACACGGTGGAGCACCCGAGGACACGGTAGAGGTGTGTTTAGTTTGAGTAGAGCACCGCTGTGTCCTCGTGGAGGAAATTTGTGGCAACGACCTTTCCGCCGGGCCCTGGTTCTATGGTCCGGAGCGAGAAGGAATGGCAGGTGGTCGCCTCCTTATGTAAAGTAGTAATGCTAGCGAAGAAGGAGGCCGAAGGTCCTTCGGCCGCCGAAATTCCGACCCCGACGACCAGTCATGGTAGACGCGGGCTTGCAGACGCCGAGCAATGGGTAGCCCGCCGTCCGGCCGTCCGGTAATTAACCGGACCGAGCCCAGTCGTCAACAGCGCGTAGCGATCCACGCGTTGTTTCTAATTAATATATGTACGTCAACTTTGGTTACTTATTATTGCTGATTTGTGATATTGTTGGTAATTAATAGGTAAAATATGCAATATTATATTATTGTCATGTTGATTTATATTAAATAACTTTCTCATAAACGATATGTGTTTTATTTTAAAGTCAAGTTAAATACAATTTCTAATATATTTATAGTGGGTACAGGTCGCGCGATGAATCAAGATCGCTCGGCAAAAGTGGAAGGGGCATGCGCAGTATTCAATTCTAAGGTCTATTTGGCGACGTACGGGCGGGTGTGCGCCGGCGGCGACACGTCATTGGTAGATAGAGTCGCTCTTCAATTCCCGCGTTGCGTTCTCGCGTCTCATTGGATACTGTTGTACTTGGGTACTGTTGCGTACAGCTTGTGTTATCGTATTAGTAATACGTAGTCATAAAAAAAATGGTTAAAAATAAAGTTTTAAAACGGCTAGCCAGAAAAATGGTTTACGACGTGAATTATCACGTTAAGAAAGAAACTAACGAAATTATTTTTTTTATTTTAATTTTAATAATTTTAATTTTTCTGAATTTACCTACTTACAAGATAAATTACAAGCAAAAACTAGTGTTATTATAAGTTATGTTACTAAGGTTCAAACATACGAAATTAAAAATAAAATCCTAACATACTAAGAATTTCTATGCGCAATTGTACACATGCGCCGATTGCCCCCACTACTTTCACCGAGCGATCTTAATTCACCGCGCGACCTGTACCTATGTTACACATTTTATAAGAAGTTTTTTTAGTTGACTGTACATAAAACGTCAGATTTTCAAGTCTGAGCGAGTTGACGACAGAAAATGTAAGTGAAATCGGAAGGTGCCAGCTCGTTTGGACTCGCGCGAATCGGGTGAGCGAGTTGACGAACAAGCCCTTTTTATTTAGACCGATGGGAAATTTCATGGGACTCACGGCTTGCTATCAAAAAAATATACAGTAGAGAGTAGGCTTATTCGAGAACCAACCAATTATTTTTCCAATATTTGATTTTTGCTCCAGCAAACAGAACTCCGATTCTGTAACGCACTCACTATCACAGTCGCTTTTGAAAGGGTTTTTTATTTTATTACTGTTTGGTAAAATAAAAAAGTTGTCAGTGTCATAAAACCTCACCGCAAAAATCGACTAAAAAGTTTTTAAGCAGTTTAACTTGTTTCGAACTTTTAGTCTTTTTAGCGGTTGGGTTTATTAACATTGTCAACTTGTATTTCCTACGTTTTAGTGAATAATATCCTTGAATTCATTTCCTCAAGCCCTTTATTTTGCGCCAAACGTTCATATACTTTGTGTGACTCTTACAATACGTTGGACGCAAATAAACTCTTTTCTTTTTTTTACAACTAAGACGAATCTAACGGTACCTCTCAAGCTAAAATGCAACAACCCGATTATGGTCTAGGACGTGCCTAAGAAATATACATACATACATTCGGAAATAACATAACCCTCCTTTTGACGCAGTCGGGTAATAATTATAATAATGTAATAATAATGTGTTATGCAAAAGGTTTAGCGTTCCAGAGTTATTTTTTTAGGTGTGTGTGTTATTCCGTAAAACACAATCAATGACTGCTACGTCTGCTACTCAAGCAGTTTACCATCCATAAACATATGTTTTATATTATATTATACTATATTATATTATATTATATTATATTATATTATATTATATTATATTATATTATATTATATTATATTATATTATATTATATTATATTATATTATATTATATTATATTATATTATATTATATTATATTATATTATATTATATTATATTATATTATATATTTATTTATATTATAATATATCTAACCTATACTGTCCCACTACATCGCTTCATATCCGGACCATGGTCTGCACCAGGATCGCCTCTACGTGGGCCTGTATCAGGCAGAAGAGAAGAGATCGTCCCGAGCCGCTGGTTATTAATCTAGCCACAGGCTAACATACATTATGGGGCTATGGGTGATGTGAAAGAGAAACCCGGGGCCCTGGAATAATGGCAAAGAAGGTGGTGGTGGGGAAGGGAAGTGGGTTTTTAGTTAGTAAAATTCTGACACTATCTTTCGCTCCGCCCAAGGCCGGGAGATGTCATTTGCATGGTTTTCCCACCTACATTTAAGAAAAAACTAACATACATTATCGATGGTTTCAAGTGATCGTGGACTCTACAGAATGAAATCGAAATAAGAAAAAAAAATATTTTTTTATTTTACTAGTTATGGACACACAAAAATAACAGAAAAAGTTAATACATAAGAGACGTTAGTACAAAGGTACTGCTTATTTCCAAAGAAATTTCTTCCAGCAGACCTGCGAAAGGAGAAATCAAAAAGAAATGTAGACCATAGTGTGTAGGAAGCAAAAGAAGAATGTGTGAGTCTTAATCCAAAGTCATAATTATAAAATTAAATATACCTAAAAATAATATATACCTACAGCTAAAATATATACCATACATAATACATACAATATATAAATAAATATCACAATTGAGAGGAAAGTTAGTGCTCTTTTACTCGATTTTTAAAAAGTGAGATCGATTTTAAATCTCGAATGCTGGGCGGAAGAAAATTGTACCTACATGAAATATTTAATTTAACTTCGTGTATAAACAGACGACTTTGATATAACCCTTCGCTAATATTTACCAGCCCCCGGCCATTTAACTAGCCGCTTGATATTGGATACCAGTGTAAACGACAACTGTAAATTTTACTAGTACTGACACGGCTGATGGCGTATCGTCGACCAAATTCCTGCAATACTACATGTGTCCATTTTGGTGTTCCTAGAAATAATAACACACGTATACGATATGAGTTTCTGAACCAACTAATGAAAAGATTTTTTACGCAAGGTTTTTTTTTTATGGGAAATCATCAAATAACTCCTTTCGCTCTGAGTGGAGCGAGAGGGAGAGTCAGACTTTTATTGACTAAAACCCACCTGTGGATGTGATCTTGAGCGCTGGCTTCAAGTTGCGCAAATGCGCAGAAGTCAAATATTCAGTCTCTTTAGTGGTACGATATGCAGGGGCGGGGAGTGTCAGTGATTGGCTCGCCACGCCATCGTGTCATAGACGTCACTCATGGTTCGTTCCCTGCGCTTACTGCATGTATCTGACAACGACGACGATTGGCTCGCCAATGTATGGAATGCGCAAAGCGATCCCCACTCTGACACCGAGCGCTCAAGATTCGTGCCGGTGGTACTTATAACCCGGGGTTGGAACGTAAGGCAAAGAAGAAACATAGCCGTGGTTTTAGTCAGTAAAAGTTGAACACACCCTTCTGCTTCGCTCTAGATGAGAGCGGGAGAAGTCATTGGATGACATCCTATGGATATGTCCTGTGCGGGGTGTGGGTTGTAGTTGATATAAAAGCACTGATAGGTTTTGGATAGTTTATTAAAAGTTCTTCAAATGTTACGTTAAAATGTTATGTTAAAAGGTTATGTTAGATGAATGCACCCGGTCCGTTCGGTGTCTCGTAATGCACTGATGTTAAAGTACGATTGTAGGAAATTGCTGCGTTAGCAGGTGTTCGGTTGCTTGGACCGAACATATTCCGGGGCGGCATAGATGCAGTTAAGATGAGATGATGATAATACAATCATGTTAGTTAGGATGATAGTAACCTAATGTTAGTGGTGATTCTTAAGATATTACAAAACTTTAGCGTTTAGAAAAGCTAATAGATAATCTTAATGTCTCTAGTTTTTGTATATGATTGGTGAACACGCTTTATTTTGTTTTTTAACCACGCACACTTGCACTGCACTTTGAGCACTGGGCTGGCGGTCAGCCTCGTTACATTGTCGCGCACAAGCACTAGCACTCGCGTCGTTAACACTTTGTAGCTCGATGTCTGGTGAGATCAGCACGCGTCGCATGCGGCGTCGTCGCCACCGCCACAGGAGCACGGCCGAGCCCACAGATGCCGCCAGCACGATGGTGTAGCTTACCACGTAATGATGGATGTCGTGTGGTGACAACGTTTCATCTATTTCTACATCACTGTTTCTTAGCTGTTTGATTTGTTTGTAGATTTTGAGCAAGTCGTCATCTAATTCGTCCTCCTCAGTTTGATTATCGTTAGCCTTTTCGATCGGTAAGCTCACATTGATAATGTTGTTAAGTTGGTCAATGTTGGGTACGTAAATATTTGACTGAACCGTCATATTATTATCAAATTTTGTGTTTGCATGCAAGGTAAAATCTTGCCCTTTGATAACACAACCCAGTCCGAGGTATATTACTCCTGCTTGGTTTAGTTGTTCGACTGTGATATACTCTCCACAAATTATTTTAATGGAATAGTTGTTACAGCAGTGGTATAAATACACAGAAGGATCGTTCAACGGTACCCACATGTTTGAGCATAAAGTTTGTTCAACTTTACATTGGCTTGTCTCATGATTGAGATTGCAGTAATTGTTGTTGTCACTGCCTAGATGGTAAACAGGCCTCTTTAACACGCACATATACGTCTCTTCCTGAGTAAGACATGTTGAAAGCTCATTGTTGTTTGTCGGTATGTACGAGTCCTTTTGCAGATTCACTGCAATGTATTCTGATTTTGGCACAATGCTTGTCATATTCTTACCGAATTGTTTGGGAATTGGTATCACTCTGTATAATTTGTATCGATCTCTGCTGATTAATGGGAATGTTATTTGAAATATAAAATATTTTTCTGTGGTCCGTGCTTTTATTTGCAATAGATGATACAGTTTTCTCGCATCAGTTTGATCGATAGGTAGCATTAGATCATCCGTAAGTTGGCCAGCAATGACGTTGAGTTCTTGTTGTAGTTGTTTAGGCGTTAATAAATGTACGTTAAACTGACCATGGCGAATGTCCGTCAAAGTGTCCAGTAAAGTATCTTGATTACCCCTTAATGTTTGGAGCAAAGTATTTGCAGTCAATGCAGTTACGAGTTGTCCTTGTACTGCACTCATGTTAGTCATTACTTGTTGTACTCCATTTGTTAATTTGTCCAATGTATCTAAATGATGATTTATAGTTTTGTGTTGCTTATGGATAATCTTTTCAGTTCGTTTCAGGATGTTGTATTCTGACTCTACAACAGATGTTTGGTTTTTCCATAATTTAGCCAAATGATTTTGATTTCGCTTTATGAGTTCAATGTCCTTAGTGTATTGTTCAGCGAAACGCTCATCCAAGACGCCGAAAAGATAATTCGCTACGTAACCTAACCCATTGATAAGCCCACGACGCTGTCTGGAGTGTGCGATGAATTGTTGTGTCATCAAGAGCGCGTTGTAGTATTTTAGTTCGAGGAACTCGTGCTGTAGTTGCGGTACTATCATGTTACAAACACCACTGTTTATATTAGTACATGTGTTATTTAAATGAGTTAATAGTTTTTCTAGCGCCGTTGTGCCCTCCCAGTAGGGCGACATATCGTAATAGACGACTAAGGTCCATTTGTCACGGATGATATTCATTTTGGCCACAGGATCAAAATATAAGGACTGATTATTCCTTAATTTTGAAATGTTGTACATCATGCCATGCGCAGTGTTGATTGCGATTGACATAAATAATGTTAATGCTAGGGCCAAAGAAATGAAGTTGACATGGCCTTGTCTGACTGACGCTGTACGTTTTCTTGTTTTGTTCTCTCCTTGTCTGTCTTCTGTTTTATGTTCTTGTTCACTTGTTTCCGACGAATTAATAGGTAATCGAGAAAGTTTTATGATAGGTCTCTTCACGATTCCATTTTTCGTTTTTAAGGATACAACCCGTACAAGTCCGTCTTTGCCCGGGTGGACCTCAATCACTCTTCCCATAGCCCATTTTCCAGAAGGTATGTTGTTTTCTTGAATGACGACCAAATCGCCTACTTTCAAGTTTTGTTGTGGTTTCAGCCATTTACTTCTAGCTGTTAGTTGGCTTAGATATTCTGACTTCCACCTTCTCCAAATGTCTTCTGATAGCTTCTGGATTAAATGCCAACGTGTCCTGGCGTCCCTTTCTGTTTCAATAACTGTTAATCCTGTGCGTCCTGTTAAAAAGTGTGCTGGTGTTAAAAAGTCAAGGTCTTCTATATTTTCTGTTATAGCGCACAGTGGTCTAGTGTTCAAGCAAGCCTCAAGTTGAGCAAGAATAGTCGAGTACTCTTCAAATGTGAGCCTCTGTTCTCCAATTACGCGTCTAAGGTGGAACTTAAGGCTTCTTACCGCTCTCTCCCACAAGCCTCCGGCACTCGGCCATGATGGTGCGTTAAAGTGCCATTCGATCTTCATCTCGGTCACTTCTGCCAAGAAGCTATCGTTGAAAATTTGTTGTAATTGTTGGTATTCGCTTTCTAAAATGTTGCTGGCGCCAACGAAATTAGTTCCTTGGTCGCTGTAAAGATGTCGTGGCGCTCCTCGCCTAGCTGCCATCCTTTTCAACGCAGCCAAAAAAGCAGAGCTTGTTAAGTCCGAGACTAACTCCAAGTGCACGGCTTTAGTGACCATGCAAATGAATACCGCCACGTATCCTTTAGTTGTTTTAACTCCACGTCCTTTGTTTGTTTTTATTTCCACAAACCCCGTGTAATCGACGCCTGTGTGATAAAAGGGCGGAGCGGGGTTACATCGCTCCTCAGGAAGATCGCCCATTAGTTGATACTGTCGTCCCGATTCTTGTTTTCGGCAAATCACGCATTTTCGTATTTGTTTCTTGGTAGCATTGTTCCCGCTCGTTATCCAATAGTATTGTCGTAATTGGGCGAGGGTCACACGTGGTCCGCCATGAAATGATAGTTGATGTGCTTCATCGATGAGAATCTCCGCCAACCGACACTTATGTGGTATGATTATCGGGTGCCGCATTTCCTCACTTATGTTAGCGTTCTTCAATCGTCCACCAACACGTAACAATCCGTTTTGATCAATAAAGGGATCTAAATTCAATAATTGACTTTTTGAGCCAACGCTACCGTGTTTGCGCAATTTTTCTATTTCCGTTGCAAATTCCTTATTTTGCACATGTTTTATAATAATTGTTTTAGTTTTGTGTAACTCTTGTAATGTGATATAGCTCGGCAAATATTTACGGCAACGTGCAGGTGTGATCGCTCGATATACCCATGCTAATATATGTGCTATCTTCTTTGTACTGTTGTATTTTTCTAAGAAATGGTCAATGATATTTGGGCAATCTTGTACGATGATGACTTGTTTTTTGACTGTTCTGATCTCTTCGTTGATGTTGTATATTTGTTTTTCAGTTTCATCTTCCGGAGTCCATGTTTTTAGCCATTGAGGGCCTTGCCACCACAATGTATGTTGTTTCAGCTGCGACGCTAACATTCCACGGCTGGCACAATCCGCTGGATTTTCTGTTGATTTTACATAACGCCAGCAGTCAGGAGGCATTATTTCTGTGAGTTTGACGACCCTATTTGCAACGAACGCCTTCCAACGATTAGGCTCACCCTGTATCCAACTGAGTGTTACCTTCGAATCCGTCCATCCAAATATTTCTAGTCTATTTGTTAAGGATTGTTGAATTTTATTTATTAGTTTAGAGAGTAGGTATGCGCCACTAAGTTCCAGTTTTGGCAACGTAAGGGATTTCTTATGCGGCACAAGCTTAGATTTTGCGGCAATGAGTGTTACTTCCGATTGATGTTTTATGCGCGCATAAACTACGCATGCATAAGCCTTCATGGATGCGTCACAAAACCCATGAATTTCGATGACGTCATCACTGTTGTTCTTCAACCACCTTGGTACCTCGCAGCTGTGTATGTTGTCTAGGTCCGCTTTTATTTTGGCCCAATCGTTGAAAATGTCATCGGACACTTGTTCATCCCACTGTAAATTGTTTTCCCATAGTTTTTGGAATAATAATTTTAGTTGGGTGGATAGTGGCGTCAACCAGCCTAACGGATCGAATAATTTCGATATTTCCGATAATAAGTTGCGTTTTGTTGGCCTTGAAGACTGCTTAGAAAAATTGCATCGAAAGAAAAAATTATCTGTATTTGTGTTCCAACACAGACCCAGAGTTTTTGATGATGTTGACTCTGATTTCGAATTAAATACAATGTTTGTGTCTGGATTTTGATGACTTGGTATGTCTTCAATTAATGTTGGTTCGTTGGAGGCCCATTTACGCAAGTTAAAACCCCCTTTTTGTAGTAAGGTCATCAAATCAGATATAAGTTTCTTCCCCTGTTCAATAGAATGACACCCATGTACAAGGTCATCCATGTAAAAATCTTTGTCCAACACCTGAGCTGCGTCAGGATAATTTTTCTGTTCATCAACTGCTAATTTCTTCAGCGTCATTAGAGCTAAAAATGGAGCCGCTTTAGTTCCGTATGTAACTGTTGTGAGTTGATATGATTGTATAGGACATTGAGCATCGTTGCGCCAAATTATTTTTTGTAGAGGTTGATCCAATTCATGTACTTGGATCTGCCTATACATCTTCTCGATGTCTGCTGTATAAGCGTATTGATATTGTCTCCATTTTAGCAATAATATTTGCAGATCTTGTTGAAGGTTGGGTCCTTTATGCATCAAATCGTTGAGGCTGAATCCTGAAGATGTCCTCGCAGATGCGTTAAAAACAACCCTGTATTTTGTTGTAGTAGATTCCTCTCGTAGCACGCCGTGATGCGGTAAGTAGCATTCCAGTGTCAAGTTACTTTGCAAAGCTAATTTCATATGTTTTAATTGTAAAAATTCATTCATGAACGTTTTGTAATGTACAGCTAGCGTCTCGTGTTTCTGAAACTTGCGCTCCAAATTTCGAAATTGAGCTAAAGCCATTTGTTTTGACGAACCCAACTGGTTTTCTATTTTATCCTTTAAAGGTAGCCTGACCTCGTAGTGCCCGTTTTCTTTCCTAGTTGTGGTATTTAAATAAAACGTAATGCATTCCTGATCTTCGACCGATAGATTAGACTGTTCTGTTATCTCTTCGGTTTCCCAGAATTTATGTATATCTTCCAAATTGTGCAGAACTACATTACATTGGAATGTTTTTGTCGAACCTCCACACAGTAGCCACCCCAAGCGGGTCTGCTGAGCGATAGGCTGTGTTGTGTTAGTCCCCTTGATGACTCCTTCCATAATAATGTTCGCGTAAACTTCGGCTCCGAGTAGCAAGTCAACTGGTCGACTAATGTAGTACTCCGGATCAGCCAAGTTAATATTTTCTGTAAATGACCATGAGGGCTTCGAAAATGTTTGGTTGGGGAGATTTTTAAGTAGGTTGTTCATGATCATAGCTTCTGTTGTAAAAGAGTAGTCACTATGTGTGGACTTGCACGTTATGTGAAGCAACCCTTTGCAGTTGTTCTCCTTTGCGCCTACTCCAAGGACAACCCCATTGCATTTTTGGCGTTTTATCTTCAACAACTGAGCGGCTTTTTCAGTTATTAGAGAAATCTGTGACCCCTGGTCGATAAGGGCTCGCATGTTGTGATAAGTCCCGTCGGCTGCCATAACCTTCACGAGAGCAGTTGTAAGCAAAATCTCAGCATTTCCATCTTGTGACGCGTTAGAGACCTTGACCGTTGGATCGGTATGTTTAGACACTTGAGACCCCGTCGGCTTGACAAATGCGTCATGTAATATCGTACTATGATTAGCTGTACATTTGCGGCATCGTTTTGTAGAAGTACACTTGTTACCATTGTGGCTAAATAAACAATTGATGCACACCTGCAGTTTTTGCGTAATTGCAAGCTTTTGTTCAGTGGGCAGTTCCAAGAAAGTTTTGCAATTGTAGAGGCCATGTTCGCCGCTGCAATGTGGACATTTGAACTTCGACACGTGTAGTGTCTTTTTCAAGGTTCCATTATTCCCACTGTGGTTATGCTTCTTGAAACCTGTTGAGGAATGTTGGTTGTTAAACCCTTTTTGTTGAGGGTTATCTTGTTTGCGACGAGCTGACTCCAAACTGATGAATTTGGTCTCCAAAAAGTCCAAAAATTCTTGAAGCACTGGTAGCTCCCGCGAATCTTTTAAAGACTCAATGTAATTGGTATACGTGTCAGAGTCTAGTTTTTGGGATAAGATGTGTACCACCATAGGATCCCAAGATGTAGTGTCAATATCTAAATTGCGGACAGCATTCAGACATTCTATTGTTGTGTCATGCAGTTTTTTGATTTGTTGCAAGGACTGCTGTTGCATGTTGGGCAGTCCTAGAAGAATGTTCATGAGAGAAGAGAATATAGCTCTTTTGTTATTGTATCGGTGATGCAGAATATCCCAGCATACGGAATAGTTATCTGCGCTGATTGGTAAATGTTGGATGAGCCGTTCAGCTTCCCCTTTAACTTTTCCTTTTAAAAACTGCATTTTTTGGGCACTCGAAAGCGACGGATTGTTATGTATTGCTTCTTGGAACAAATCCTTGAAGCACGTCCACTGGTTATAGTTACCACTAAATACAGGTATATCTAGTGTAGGTGTTGATTTTTCTCTGTGAGCCACGGACCACATTTTAGTATTAATTGCCTTCTTTAGACTGTTGTATTGTTTTTCGTGACTCAAGAATGTTGTTTCATACTCTCCATTTTCTTCGCATAATTCTGAATCAATTTCCCAATGCAGAGTATCGATTGCTACCCACCTAGATTGCAGTGTTTTGAGGACGTCTTCAAATTCCCATTTGTCAGAAATAAGTTCTAAGTTGATGTTAGTTACCGTTCGTCGGAAAGCCTTAAAATTAGCTGCCTGCTTGCGAAGCATTTCATCCAGTTTACTGTTTGTACCCTGATTTACCATCCAAGCACGACGAGCTCTTTGACCTAACTCCGAAGGTTGACCATCTTCTCCTAGCTGCTGTTCCTCTTTACACTCCTGTTCAGTCTCGAATTCTTTACCAAAATACGTACCTTCTTCTAGCAGTCCTTGATCATCACTCCTAGATGGAGCTCCCAGAAGTTGTTGATGCATCTGGTTGATCAGCGTTTTGACAGCTTGGTACGACTTGCTTGTTTTCTCGAACTCCTGTTTCGTAAAGTAGACATGCGTCTTACTTACTTCTGTTGTAAGGCGATCGTGGTTAAATTGGTACTCCTTCCAGTATTCTTCTAAAGTACTCAAACACTTTTTCAAGTATTCGAAGGTTCGTCTTTGGACACTGCTCTTCTTTAAATTAACCCCGATCTTTTCGATGTTGATGGCGAGCTCCAATTGGACGTCGTAAAGCTCAGCCATTTCGCACGTTGTTTAAGGGCGTCAAATCTCCCAAAGTTTAGAAAATTATGGAAAGATCTTACTTGTGGTCTGCTGCTATACCACCGTTGATGTTCTCCTTGGATCAGGAGCGTAATCCAGTCACCGACCAGTCCAGAATACCACTTTAGTCCACACACACCACACTGATATACACGCAACACTCGCGATTACTTTTCGGAACTCGCGCGATCCGGCTCGAAGGACCAATATGTGCGGGGTGTGGGTTGTAGTTGATATAAAAGCACTGATAGGTTTTGGATAGTTTATTAAAAGTTCTTCAAATGTTACGTTAAAATGTTATGTTAAAAGGTTATGTTAGATGAATGCACCCGGTCCGTTCGGTGTCTCGTAATGCACTGATGTTAAAGTACGATTGTAGGAAATTGCTGCGTTAGCAGGTGTTCGGTTGCTTGGACCGAACATGTCCTTTGCGTTCCAAGGCTATGGAAGAAACTCTTATGAACAATCTCTTCATTACAATCTGAAGGTATTCGAAAGAAATTCCGTATAGCGAGAGAAGTCATTGGTCGATCTCCAAAGTGGAGCAACGCTTTGCAGAGCTCGTACTGTGTCCTCCGGATGATCCACACAGTGGTGATACGCAGGTGTTTCTTCTGCCTGAATTCGGTGCAAAACCTCCCAAACTTATCATGTTAGAACCTGCGTCATGTGGAAGATGAGGATGAAGTGAGGTCTTTCCAGCCAACTCTTCAAAGAGGGACTTATTGCCATAATTATGGTGAGTGAATGTCCTCGATTGACACCAGCTGTGAAAAGTTTAGAGGACGCTAGAGGCTAGTTGCCGTAAAAAAAATTATTAGTCCGTCTCTTAGATTATTCAAAAATAAAGGACACGTATTTTTTTATTTGTAAATTAAACCAAAAATAACAAAGATATAGCCCATTAAAGTTACGTGTAACGTCACGCCGTGCTACATTTTTTCGCACGGGGTGACGTTACACGTAACTTTAACGGGCTATATATTTGTTATTTTTTGATTAATCGAAAAAATAAAAAATACGTGTCCAATATTTTTTTTATAATCTAAAATACGGACTAAATAAAATGTAATTATTTTGACCCTGGAAACTATCCTATTATGGATGGATCCTTTTTTCGTCAGAAAACATGGATATATTTCTGGTGGTTTAAAAAATCAGTAGTGCAGTTGCACAACCTTAGTCGGCCTGCTCTTAGTACGCAATCAGAATTGAAAATGTTAAGGTCATCCCATCTTTAACTCAGATTCGATAGTCTGGAACTAACTGTGCCAAATTACCTGATTGGCCAATCAATATTTAGTCATACTTGATGATGAATGATTGTTTATTTTTGGTATAATTATGTCTGATTGGTTTCTAGTTTGATTATTAGGTAGTTACTTTAAAAATAAATAAAAATAAAGTGATTGTACGTAAAATAAAGTGCTAGTTCTATAGCCCATTATTATACATATCCACATTTACACTAATATTATAAAGAGGTAAAGTTTCTTTTTTGTTTGCAGGAGGTTATCTCTGGAAGTACTGGTCCGATTGCTAAAACTTTTTCACCAATAGAAAGCTGCTTTATTCTCGAGTGACATAGGCATATTTTATGTATGCGGGCGAAGCCACGGGCAAAAGGTAGTAGTTAATATAACCATTTTTAGTCAGAGTATAATAAAAAAAATCAAAAGTGTAATTTATATGTGTACCTAAAGAAATAATACTTAAATAATTTACAAATAATGCATAAGGTGTTAGCCTGATCAATAAGTGAATAAAAATAATGAATGAACCTATTATGTAAACCATTGTTAGCTAACTAAAATAAACCATACAATTTTACAGAATTTCTGCTACTCGTGTTTTAAAAGGCAAATATATAACTATTGTTAATTTTCTATGAGAATAATAATAATATACCACAACTATCACAAAACGTTGTCTAGTCCCAAGCTAAGCAGAGCTTGTGTTATGGGTATTAGACAACTGATAAACATACTGTTACGTACGTGGGTAATCAAATGCCGATTTACTAAGAGACAACTTTATTCACCACTAACAATAACAAAATAGTCTAGTCAACAATAATCCGAATCGCAATTAACACTAGAGTACCGTTACACTATCGCTTAGGTCGTTAGATAAAATCACTTCAAGTACTAGGGTAGTTCGCTCTTGATCGCAGTCGAAATCACAACTGACTCGCTTCCGGCCGGGGGCTCGTATTTATATGCGGAGCCAAGAAAATTCTAGATACCGACATCCCCGGATCTATCCAGAATTCCAGAACAATTGAATCGCTTCTCGAAGTCATAAATCATTTTTATGGCTCGTGGTAATAAGAGTCACTTTCATGCGAAATTCGACTCTATTGTTAACGTCGGAGAGTACCATTTCCCTTATCGGTTAGATGAATACCTATTACTACTTGTAGGTATTTTGTGGATGTTTCGAGATTTTTCTAAGCCTGGCTACGCACAACTATTCTAGACCTTTCGAACAGCAATGCGTTTTAATTATTACGTGCTACTCTTTATTTTCTCGGAGATATGGCGGGTTCACGTTTAATGGCGTAACAGTGCCCCCCTCTTAGTCATGCTCGTCCCGAGCATTATTAGATCCGTGATACGGCGCCAATCTATCCACATGGACAACCTTGGGTTTCCCTCTTAGCCCTTTCTTGATGCGGTAGGTCACGTCATTAATCCTTTTTAACACGGTGTAAGGTCCCTCCCATCGAGCTTGGAGTTTCGGCGACTTCCCTTTCCGTCGAAGCGGGTTGTGGAGCCAGACCAGTGTACCTTCCTCAAATCCCTTGGCATTGGCATTACGGTCGTATCTGGTTTTCATTTTTACGCTGGTGTTCATGCTATTCTCACGAACTCGCTTATGCACTTCGTCCAATTGATCTTGAAGGTCACTTACGTAATCTGTAACTGGCTTAGTCTTGTCAGGTGGCACGCCAGTTATGGCATCGACCGGGAGTCTCATCTCTCTGCCGAAATTCACTCTTGCTAGGGTATATCCCGTGCTATCATGCACTGCCGATCGGTAAGACATCAGAAATAGTGGAATATACCGGTCCCAGTCCTTCTGATGGTCGTCGACAACCTTAGCCAGGTGATTCTCCAGGGTTTGGTTAAACCTTTCCACCATTCCGTCCGACTGAGGATGCGCAGGTGTTGTGCGTGTCTTATAAATTCCCAGAAGAGTACACATTTCCTGGAACAGCGCAGATTCGAAGTTACGGCCTTGATCGGAATGGATTTCCAAAGGTGCGCCATACCGACATACTACTTCTTCGACCACCTTCTTCGCCACTGTCGTCGCTTCCTGATTGGGTATGGCGAAGACTTCGGGCCACTTTGTGAAATAGTCCTGGATCACCACTATATACTTGTTTCCGTCATCTGTAACTGGAAAAGGTCCGACCGTCATAGCGATGCGTTCCCATGGGGCTCCCACATTGTACAGCTGAAGCCTGCCCCTGCTTCTAGTCTGAGGTCCTTTCACAGATGCGCACGCTGTACATTTCCGACACCATTGCTCTACGTCATCTCTACAATTGAGCCAGTAATACCGCTGTCTCACTTTCAGTAGAGTTTTCTTGATGCCCAGGTGTCCTCCAGAAGCACCATCGTGTATTTCCTGTAGCAGGCGGACTACTTCACACCGTGGCACTATCACTTGTGTGGTCACCTCCTTGCCATCGTTCGATTCCCATTTCCTACAAAGCACATTATTTTCTAGGACTAAACTGTCCCACTGTGCCCAGTAGCTCTTTGTGACGGGACTATGTGACGATACTTCACTCCACCGGGGCCTAGTTCCGCTACGCTCGTCATCTTCTTCCTGGGACTTCTTAAAGTTGCCTTCAGCCCTAATTAAATTAACGTGTTCTCGGGCTTCATTCTGCTGGCAGTGTCTGCAGTCCTCATTACATGGACGTCGCGACAGGGCGTCAGCATTGTTATGCCCTTTTCCACTGCGATGTTCCGTCACAAAGTTAAACTCCTGCAGCTGCTCGAGCCATCTTGCAACTTGACCCTCAGGGTTCTTAAATTGTAGAAGCCATTTCAATGCAGCGTGATCCGTCCTCAATGTAAATTGTCTTCCTATGAGGTACTTGTGGAAATGCTGCAAGGTTTTTACCACAGCCAGCAGTTCTCGTCGAGTCACGCAGTAGTTCCTTTCTGGCTTTGAAAGTGCCTTACTGAAGTAAGCGATTACGACCTGTCTGTCGCCCTGCACTTGTGACAACACTCCACCAATTCCCGTGTTGCTGGCATCGGTATCAACGACAAATCTTCCGTCTCTGCTCGGATACCCCAGTATAGGCGCTTCACATAGCCGTTGCTTTAGCTCGTCGAATGCTGACTCACAGTTCTTGTCCCAAATAAAATCTCGTTTATCCTCAGTCAGCTGATGTAAAGGTTTTGCAATGTCCGAAAAATTCTTGACAAACCGCCTGTAGTACGTGCACAACCCTAGAAATGCACGTACTTCAGTTTTGTTCTTTGGAACCGGCCACTGTTGGACTGCCTTTATCTTCTCAGGGTCGGTTCTCACCCCGTCGGCGGAAATAACATGTCCTAGGTAGCTGACCTCCTTCTTGAACAGGGCACACTTCTTTGGGCTTAGTTTTAAGTTAGCCCCTCGTATCCTGGTGAACACTTTCTCCATATTCCTCAGGTTTTCCTTAAAAGTGCGACCCATTATAATGACGTCATCCAAATATACCAGACAGACGTCACCAAGAAGGCCCACCATGACTCTCTCCATGAGGCGTTCAAACGTCGCTGGAGCGTTGCATAACCCAAAAGGCATGACGTTAAATTGCCACAGGCCGCTGCCAATACCCGTACTAAACACTGTCTTTTCTTTATCTTTCTCGCTGATTTCCACTTGCCAGTAGCCAATTTTCAAATCAATGGTCGAAAACCACTTCATGCCACTGAGCATATCCAGCGTATCGTCTATCCTTGGTAAGGGATAACTGTCCTTCTTCGTCACATTATTCAGCATTCTGTAGTCCACACAGAATCTTGTGCTGCCGTCCTTCTTCTTCACCAGAACGACTGGAGAAGACCATGGGCTCGTAGAAGGCTCAATTATTCCGCTATCAGCCATGTCCTTTACCATTTCTGCTACCTCATTTTCCTTAGCCCAGGGTATACGGCGTTGGGCACGCCACAATCGTGGCGGTAAGTCCCCTCTTTGAGGCGTGGCTGGAAAGACCTCACGGCGTCCTTACCTTCCGCATGACGCAGGTCCTTACCGGACATGGTTCGTTCGGGAGTTTCCTGCACCGGATTCGTGCGGAAGTGACGCCCGGGTGTCGCCACTGCCCGGAGGACACGGTGGAGCACACAGTCGAGGTGTGCCCTGCTTGGGCGGAGCATCGCCGTGCCCTCGTGGGGGCGATCGGCGGCGGAGACCTCTCGCGCCGGGCCTTGGTTGAGGCCATGGTCCGGAGCGAGGAGGAGTGGCAGGCGGTCGCCGACTTCTGCGAAGCAGTAATGCTCGCAAAGGAGGAGGCCGAACGCATCAGGCAACGGCGTTATCGCCGCCGCCGCCGCCGCCGGGATTCTGATCCCGATTTCCGGCCACCGTAGGCGCGGGCTTGCGGACAGTGAGCAATGGGTAGCTCGCTGTCCGGCCGTCCGGTAACCGTCCGGACCAAGCCCAAGGCGTCGACGGCGCGCACTGTTCCCGCGCGCCTCAAGGAGTTGTCAGCAACAGCAGGGACCCAGCCGGGTCGAAGCCTACTGGGGCCAGGGTTATCCGAAAGGGCGCTCGAGGAACGGGGTGGGTCTTTTAGTCAGTAAGAGTCTGACACTATCTCCCGCTCCACCCAAGGGCAGGGGATGTCAATGCATGATTTTTTCCCACCATAAAAAAAAAAAAAAAAAAAAAAGGGTATACGGCGTGGTCTCTGTTTAATTGGTCTAGCATCACCTGTATCTATCTCATGCTTGACGAGACCTGTTCTGCCGCAGTCTTTTCCCGTTGCAAAGATATCTCGAAATCGTAGCAGAAATTCCCTTGCTTGCTGTAGTTCCGAAGTCGATAAGTTGCTCTTAGAATTTTCCAGAAGTTGCTGGATGTGATCAGTTTCGACTTTGGTCGTTTCTTGCTTTGCTGGAGATTTATTGATTTGACGGAGAAACTGAACTTCTTCACATATCCCAACAACACTGTTTTTCTTCAGTTGGACCTCTTCTTTCCCAAGGTTCACAATCCTGACCTTGGATTTCCCTGTCGTCATAACTAATGTCCTCGCAGTGATGATCTCCGGGTGCCGGCCAGTATCCTCTACCAAAACACATCTTGTTTGCCTGATTTTCTTGGTAAACTTTACTTCGACTAAGGTTTCTGTTCTCGGAGCCAGTGTGGTATTCTTTAAACAATAGAGGTTGCATGACTTAATTCCTCGCAGGAAGACTTCTTGATCTGGGAATTTCAATACTCCCCTGTCGATATCTAAAATACATCGGTTATTCCGCAAGAAGTCGAGACCCAGTATGCAATCGTCGGTAATATTCGCAATTAACGCAGGATGGATATACACTTGATCACCGATTTTGAACTCAATTTCTGTATCACCGAGGACGGTGACTGGCTGGCCGGTTGCTGTCTGAAGTCGGCAGGATGGAGACTCTCTTTGCCACAAGATGGTGCGTTTCAGCAACTCAGGTCTTATAACAGTCCGTGACGCCCCCGTGTCTACGGTGAAATTGCAAGCACGATGATTCAGCGTCCCTTCGATTATCAAACTATTTCCGTTCTGAACTTGATTGATGGTGATGGTTGGGGCCTTCAGTTGACCAGCCAGCACCCGCCCCGCGGCCCTGGCGACATTTAGTTTAACGACTCCTCGTTAACTTGAGTTCCGGAGTCCACACTCCCTCTCTTCCTCTTGGGGCAATCGGTACGAATGTGCCCTTTTTCTCCGCACCCGTAACACGTCGGAATATAGCGGGACTTTGCCGAAGAAGCAGCTACCACTTCTCGTTGACGTGTTTGCACTGACAGCGAGACCACCACTTCCCGAACTCTGTGCGTGCGTGAATCTTGTCGTACGGCTTCCACTTCCAAAGCGTGAGCCATCGCACTCTTTAGAGTTTGGTGGTGTCCGAGTCGCACCGTAGCCCTGACTTCAGGATCCCGTAGACCGTCGATGAAAGCTTGCACCAGATTTACTTCCACCATCTCTGGTGTCATTGACATGTACGCACGCCGGACCAGCCGTTCAACCTCGACTCCCCATTGCTGGAGGCTCTCGTTCGACCTCTGCGTTCTCTCGCGAAGCTGCGCGCGGAAAACGTGCTCGAGGTGCTTGTCTCCATAGCGAGTGTCTAATCCCTCCATGAGACGCTCCAACGTCCTGCTGTTCGGAGGAAGGTTTTCTAGGACCAGCAGAGCGTCCCCTCGTAGAGACAAAGTTAATGCCGCAAAAGACTGCTTATCATCCCAGCGGTTTGTTTCGACCAATGTCTCGAATTGGTACTTAAATGCCGTCCAGGAAGACGTGCCATCAAAACGCGGCACATCAAATTTTGCGGCGGATGCACAGGGAGTGTGCGATGGTGAGCCGACAACAACGGGTTCGCGTGCTTCGAGCTTGACGATTTTTTTGTTGATGTCCAGCAGGCGATCTTCGTGGCCATCAATCCTTGTTTCGAGGCTATCAGCTCGGGCGGAAACCTCCTTGACCTCCAAGGTGAGATTCTTTACCTTCTCGCCCAACGTGACGAGGCCGTGGTCGATTTTATCGAGGATCAGGTTCTGCTTAGCCTCCTGATCGCGGCGAGCGGCTTCCTGTTCGCGGCGAGCTTCTTCCTGGTTCGCTGCGATTAGGTCCTGAAGCTTACGCTGGTTGGCCTCTTGTTCGCGGCGAGCGGCTTCCTGGTCGCGGCGAGCGTTTTCCTGGTCGCGGCGAGCGGCTTCCTGGTCGCGGCGGACAGCTTCCATACTAGCTTGCATGGCGGCCAACACCGCAGCGAGGTTCAATTCCGAGGATGGTCCTGTTGGCGCCTCAGCAGCTTCTGTTGCTACCATACCAGCCTGATCTTCCTCCTCCATACGATGACGCGCAGCATCCATCTCCATTTGCCTTCTTGTTCGTGGTCGCTGTTCGTCGTCCCTCTGTAGTAATGGCATCCCACTTCTGACACCAGTTGTTACGTACGTGGGTAATCAAATGCCGATTTACTAAGAGACAACTTTATTCACCACTAACAATAACAAAATAGTCTAGTCAACAATAATCCGAATCGCAATTAACACTAGAGTACCGTTACACTATCGCTTAGGTCGTTAGATAAAATCACTTCAAGTACTAGGGTAGTTCGCTCTTGATCGCAGTCGAAATCACAACTGACTCGCTTCCGGCCGGGGGCTCGTATTTATATGCGGAGCCAAGAAAATTCTAGATACCGACATCCCCGGATCTATCCAGAATTCCAGAACAATTGAATCGCTTCTCGAAGTCATAAATCATTTTTATGGCTCGTGGTAATAAGAGTCACTTTCATGCGAAATTCGACTCTATTGTTAACGTCGGAGAGTACCATTTCCCTTATCGGTTAGATGAATACCTATTACTACTTGTAGGTATTTTGTGGATGTTTCGAGATTTTTCTAAGCCTGGCTACGCACAACTATTCTAGACCTTTCGAACAGCAATGCGTTTTAATTATTACGTGCTACTCTTTATTTTCTCGGAGATATGGCGGGTTCACGTTTAATGGCGTAACAATACTTATATATTTCTAAATACATACATATTATAGATAAATTACACCCAGACACAGAACAAATGATCATGCTCATCACACAAACATTTGTCCAGGGTGGGAATCGAACCCACGACCTCCGGCATAGCAGTCAGGGCCACTAACCACTAGACCATCAGGCCAGTCAAATGAAGATACAGTCTTTGGAAATAAATAAAAAAATACGTGAATAAATCAATATTTATATCGTTCGGCAACATAACTTGTTACCTATTTTATTATAAAGAATTGCAATTCCAGGTATGTAGTTTTTTTTTTACAAAAAATAGACATGGAAAGTGTTATATTACTTAAATTTTTATTCATTAACATCATCAACTGAACATCATTTACATTTAAAAAATAATTTCAGTTAAATAAAAAATTAATAATAATAAGCCATTAAAATATGGCGTCCAAAACTCTTCCACATCGCTGTCGACTGGTAATGTGCCCAAAAGACTGGCGGCATTGCCACGCTGTATGGCAATTCTTATCCTCTGTCTTATTAGCTAAGTGATTTTTTATACTTATAGTATTTAGTATTTGTCTTTTTTTTATTTAACCAGATGCTGCCAGCAGCTTTATAATAGTTTGATAATAGAAAATTATCCTAAGTGAACATACTCGCGAGATACTATTCCAGAACATGGTCTGCCCGTGTAACACATTTCATCGAAATCAGTTATGGCCTGGTCAGGACTTCGATTTTAGCGACGAACGGCGGCGTGGCGAGCGGAATAACATCGGTAAGCGGGCGCTGGGTGCCATGAGCGGCGTCTCATAGGCTTAAGTACTTCTAACATTTTCATATTTCTGATCTTATCGCTCGCCACCTCGCGCTTAGCTTCCGCTCACAGTTGCAAGGTCGTGAACGAGTCGTTAGCGTGGACCCCACCAACTGTGTTCCCACGTTGTCGTCGTGGTGGGGCTTGCGTGTCTCAGTGACCTTGAGGGCTATGCCGGTAGAGCTACTCATGCCGGAAGGCCTCAAGCGAGAGACCAGACCAAGAGGAACATACGGCGGAGTCCAGTCGGACCGCCCGGAGGGTGCGTTGTCCAGAAGCGCTGGCACAACAGCTGTTGACGCCTTCTGGATAGCGATGTCGGGGAGATAGGGTTCGCCTCCGGTACGTGTCTGTTCAGCAGACATGACCAGGATGGCGAACGTGCAATGGGGACCCCACCCCATTTAAAACAAAAAGGCAAAGCTGTGTCCAGCACCATTATGAGCGCGAATTTTTTTTTTTTTTTTTTTTTCCTTGTCCTCGAATACATCCAAAGGATGAACCCTAGTTTATATTACAATCTAGCCTTATATATAGACTAATAAGTAATTTAATTATATCCTAAACTAATAAATTGTCTTTACTAAGAATGTGTCCAATAGCACTTTTCTTATTGTCTCTATTAAGGCGAATACACTTCGTTCTTGTATTTATTAGGTAGCAAGAGCGCGAATGACCAAAAAACTACTACCCCAGGAGAGTACCTGCTTGCAGGAGAATCCCTCCCCGAGCAGAGCTCGGGCTGCCCCTCGTATTCTGGGGGGGGCAATCATCGCCTCGGGTCTTCGGACCCTGTTCCGTCCTCCGTGGACGCACAGAGCCAGGGTGGCTCACACTTCGGCAGCGCGGAGTCCCTGGGACCAGTTCCCAGCACGTCCGCGATGCCGGTGGAGGCCGGCCGTAGGTTTGGCCTCAGGGAGGTGAGTGAAGACGCGGCGTCGGATTCAGATGCCGCGTCTTCACTCACTTCAGACGGGAAGGAGGTGGAGGAGGAGGTGCGGGAGCCCCTCCTTTTGATGGAAGTGGAAGAATCCGCATCCAACAGAAGGAGGGCGTTCATGCGCGCCATGCGCTCCGCATCCGATGACGAGACGGGACCTGCCCGGAAAATCTCGTCGTCGGGGCGGGGTACGGCCCGAAAATCGGGCAAAGGGAGAGGGAGCGCTGAAGAAGCGTCCCGGCGACCCCCGGAGGTCGCGAAAGAGCAGGCCAGCGTCTTGGTGCCGAAATTCCCTGACGAGTTGCCAGAAGGGATGGAGGAGGCGCTGGCAAGGTTTCGGGAGGTCGTGGCAGCCGCTATCACCAGCGTTGCCAATAAGAGGGAGAGGGTGGCCAAAAAACGCTCCGTCGAGCTGGCCAACGCTTCAATTGAGGGGGCACTAGGGCTCGTCTTCGAGCCCTACGAGCGTACCCTCAGCGGGAGGTTTGGCCGGCTCGAGGCAGCCGTGGCCACTCTCCAGGGCTCTCCTCCCGAAGGGGGGAGCAGGCAGGAGCAGGGCCGATCCCGGCCCTCGCCCCAGGCGGATAGTGAGGAGGTGGTGTCTCTGCTGCGGCAGGAGCTGGCTGCCTTTAGGGAGCAGCAACAGCAGCAGCAGCAGCAGTTCCAGGGGCACATCCAGCGCCAGCTCTCCGTCCTGGAGGGCATCGTCCTGCGCCCCCCTCTCGCGGCCTCCGGCCAGAAGAGGACGGCGTCGTATGCCACCGTCACCGCGGCCACGACGGCTGCGGCACCCAGGGCTGGCCCCTCGGGGCAAGCCGGGCGCGTGGCCGCGGCGTCGGGGCCTGCGAGGCCGGTCCCGGCGGCCAAACAACAGCAGCGGCAGGGGAAGCCTGCCCCTCCCCCGAAGGGTAGGGTGGCGGCTGCCACCAAACCGGCGGGGCCTCCCGCCGCGGCGGCGACTAGGTCGCGCCTGCCGCCTCCTACGCCCGAAGACCTCTCGGCTGGCGCCGAGTGGACGGTCGTCGGCGCCAAAAAGAAGGCGAGCAAGGCGGCAAGGCCGGCCAAGAAAAGAAGGCGGCGACAAGACCGCAAAAAGCGGGCCATGGCTGCTCGACTTCGCGCCCCGACTTCCGCAGCTGTAGTGATTACACTACAGCCAGCTGCGGAAAAGAAGGGCGTCAATTACGATGCAGTCATGGCAAAAGCCAAGCAGGCGGTGATTGGCCACCTCGGCGAGTTTGGAGCCTCAGAGGGCTTCCGGATGAGGCGCACCGTTACCGGTGCCCGAATGCTGGAGGTCCCTGGGGCAGACAGCGGAGAGCTCGCCGACGCCCTGGCCGAAAGGATCAGGGCGTCCCTGGACGTCGAGGAGGCCCGAGTGTCCAGACCCACCAAAAGCATGGACATGCGCATAATGGGTCTGGACGACTCTGTCAGGGTGGAAGAGGTGGTGGCCGCCATCGTCAGGGCGGGAGGGTGCACGACCGATCAGGTCCGGGCGGGCACCATCCGCGCTGACGGCACGGGCATGCGAGCCGTCACGGTGAGCTGCCCCGTGTCGGCGGCCAAGGCCATCACGGCCGAGGGCCGAAGGCTGTTGGTGGGCTGGGTTTCGGCCCAGGTAAAGCTGCTGGAGCCCAGACCTCTGCGGTGCTACCGCTGTCACGTGGGGCACCACGTGGGGGCCTATTGCGCCGCAGAGGACCGCAGTGACCGCTGCCACCAGTGCGGACAGCCCGGGCACAAGGCCGTTGAATGCCGTGCAAAGCCGCACTGCTACGCATGTGCGGCTGCAGGCAAGCCGGCCGACCACCGGGCTGGGGGCAGGTCCTGCGACCCCCCCGCCAAGGCCAAGGGCAAAGTCAGGCCCATCCACCCTGACACCCTCACCGCAGCAGCCACCGTCTTGGCTGCCGCCGCTGTCGCCGCCGCTCCCGCCGCGGCGGTGCCCTCACAGGGGGCTCGGGAGGAGACTGTAATGGAATGTCAATAAGGACACCATTACGTCTCCTCCAGGCGAACATCAACCACTGCGCCCCCGCTCAGGATCTGTTGCTCCAGAGCATGGCGCAGTGGTCGATTAATGTCGCCGTCGTCTCCGAGCCGTACTACGTCCATCCCCGCTGGATTCAGGACCTGGACGGCTTTTTTTTTTTTTTTTTTTTTTTATGGTGGGAAAAAATCATGCATTGACATCCCTCGCTCTTGGGCGGAGCGGGAGATAGTGTCAGACTCTTACTGACTAAAAGACCCTCCCGTTCTTTCTAGCCTTCATACCGGGGCTCGAGCGCCCTTTCGGATAACCCTGGCCCCAGTAGGCTTCGACCCGGCTGGGTCCCTGCTGTTGCTGACAACTCCTTGAGGCGCGCGGGAACAGTGCGCGCCGTCGACGACTTGGGCTTGGTCCGGACAGTTACCGGACGGCCGGACAGTGAGCTACCCATTGCTCACTGTCCGCAAGCCCGCGTCTACGTTGGCCGGAAATCGGGATCAGAATCCCGGCGACGGCGGCGGCGATAACGCCGTTGCCTGATGCGTTCGGCCTCCTCCTTTGCGAGCATTACTGCTTCGCAGAAGTCGGCGACCGCCTGCCACTCCTCCTCGCTCCGGACCATGGCCTCAACCAAGGCCCGGCGCGAGAGGTCTCCGCCGCCGATCGCCCCCACGAGGGCACGGCGATGCTCCGCCCAAGCAGGGCACACCTCGACTGTGTGTTCCACCGTGTCCTCCGGGCGTTCCGCACAGTGGCGACACCCGGGCGTCACTTTCGCATGAATCGAGTGCAGGAATCTCCCGAACGAACCATGTCCGGTGAGTACCTGTGTCATGCGGAAGGTAAGGACGCCGTGAGGTCTTTCCAGCCACGCCTCAAAGAGGACCTGGACGGCTCGGTGACGCTAATTTCGTCGGCCGCCGCCGGTACCCCGCCCCTCGAGGCTGTTGCGAGGGGACGGGGTTGCGTGGCAGCACGGGTCGGGGACATTGCAGTGGTAGGCGTCTACCTGTCCCCGACCAGAACTCCCGACGAACTCCATGTCTCCCTTATGGAGCTAAGTGTCGTCGTCGCTGGGTTTGGTACCCTCCCCGTGGTCGTTTGTGGGGACTTCAACGCCTGGAATACGGCTTGGGGTTCCCGGCGCACGAACACACGGGGTCGGTTGGTGGAGGACTGGGCCTTGGAGCTGGGCCTGGTCGTCCTGAATCGGGGTTCTGTCCCCACGTTGGTGCGGAGGCGGGGTGAATCAGTGGTGGACCTTTCGTTCGCCAGCCCCGCTCTGTCGCCGCGTGTCGTCGACTGGCGCGTTATGGAGGAGGTGGAGACGTACTCCGACCACCGGTATATCCGGTTGGACGTCTCCGCCGAAACCTCGGCCGCGCCGGTCCGACAGAGCCCTTGCGGTCCGCGGTGGGCGCTTAAGCAGATGGACCGGGAGCTCCTCCTGGAAGCCGCGACGGTACAGGCCTGGGTGCAAGCACCGGACAGGCCTGTCGACATCGACGTCGAGGCGGAGTGGTTCCGGGAGGCCATGTCGCAAATTTGCGATGCGGCAATGCCCCGAGTCCGTCCAGGACGTGCTAAGCGCCAGGTGTACTGGTGGTCGCCGGAAATCGCTGCACTGCGCAACACGTGCAATCACGCGCGACGCCGGTACGCCAGATACTGCAGGCGCCGCATCCGCGCGCCGGATGCGGAGGCCAGAGAAGCGGAGCTGTACGAAGGTTACAGAGAGGCAAAACACACCCTCCGAGCGGAGATTAAGCGGGCCAAACTCGAGGCCCGCGACGTGTGGCTGGGGTCTCTGAACGCGGACCCGTGGGGGCGCCCGTACAAATTGATACGGGAGAAACTGCGCCCCTGGGCTCCCCCGCTGACTCAGAGTCTCCGGCCCCAACTCGTGGAGGGTGTGGTGAGCGCTCTGTTCCCTGCGCGAGGGGGACACTCCCCCCCGTCCATGGCTCCGCCTCCGCCAGCGGTGTCTGACGCGGACCGCAATAGCGACGACGACGATAATGCTCCAGAGGTGACCGAGGCAGAGATGAGAGTGGCGGTGCAAAGGCTGAGTGCCAAGAACGCCGCCCCAGGACCCGATGGCTTGCCTGGGAAAGCCTGGGTCCTGGCCATGGGGGCTCTCGGGCCTCGACTGAGAGGGCTCTTCAGCGCATGCTTGGAGAGGGGCCAGTTCCCACTTCGCTGGAAGACGGGGAAACTGGTCCTCATCGCGAAGCCAGGGCGCCCTGCGGACTCTCCGTCCGCGTACCGGCCCATTGTGCTGCTCGACGAGGTGGGCAAGCTCTTTGAAAGAGTGATTGCGAGCCGCCTCGTCGCGCGCCTTTCACGGGTGGGGCCGGACCTTTCGGACGGACAGTTCGACTTTCGCAGGATGCGCTCGACGGTGGACGCCATCATGCGCGTGCGAGCCCTCACGACGGGGGATGCGGTGTCCCAGGGTAGGTGTGTCGTGGCAGTGTCCTTGGACATTGCCAACGCTTTCAATTCCCTGCCCTGGAGTACGATCCGGAGGGCACTCCGGTACCACCGGGTGCCCGAATACCTCTGTCGAGTAGTCGAGGCCTACCTGTCGGACAGGTATATTGTCTACCCCGGTCACCAGGGAGACTGGAAACGTCGGGAGATGTCGTGCGGTGTTCCGCAGGGGTCGGTACTAGGGCCACCCTTGTGGAACATCGGGTACGATTACGTGCTGCGGGGCGACCTCCCTGACGGGGTCAGCGTGGTCTGCTACGCAGACGACACGCTGGTTCTAGCGCAGGGAGAGTCGTACCGGGCGGCGGCCGCTTTAGCGACACGCGGGGTTGCGATAGTCGTTGGTAGGATCCAGGAGTTGGGACTCGAGGTGGCGCTGCGCAAATCCGAGGCCATGTGTTTTCACGGTCGCGGCCGTCGGAACGCGCCACCGTCGGGTTCCCAACTAACGGTAGGAGGAGTTCGCATCGGCGTCGGGACATCGATGAGGTACCTGGGACTCATCCTCGACAGCCGATGGAATTTCGAGGAGCATTTCCGACGTCTGGCTCCCAAACTCAACCGGACTGGGGCCGCTCTCAAGCGGCTCCTGCCCAATCTTGGGGGTCCAGACGCCTCCTGCCGGAGGCTCTACGCGGGGATCGTTCGGTCCATGGCCCTCTACGGGGCGCCGGTGTGGGCGCCGTCGCTGCGAAAGCGACCGGCGAGCATTCTGAACGCCTGCCAGAGGGTCATGGCAATTCGGATGGTGCGGGGATACCGCACGATTTCCTGCGAAGCGGCGAGCCTTCTGGCTGGCCTACCACCGTGGGATCTGGAGGCAACAGTCCTTGCACACATGCACGACATGCGCGTGGAGATGCAACGCCGGGGTGAAAGTCCTCTGCCGCGACAGGTCACGGCATGGCGAACAGAGCTCCGGCGGTATCTCATGGTGGAATGGCGTCAGCGACTATCGCAACCCCGTCATGGGCACGCCACAATTATGGCGATAAGTCCCCTCTTTGAGGCGTGGCTGGAAAGACCTCACGGCGTCCTTACCTTCCGCATGACACAGGTCCTCACCGGAAATGGCAAGTTCGGGAGGTTCCTGTTCCGAATTAAAGCGGAAGTGACGCCCGGGTGTCGCCACTGTGCGGAACGCCCGGAGGACACGGTGGAGCACACAATCGCGGTGTGCCCTGCTTGGGCGGAGCATCGCCGTGCCCTCGTGGGGGTGATCGGCGGCGGAGACCTCTCGCGCCGGGCCTTGGTCGAGGCCATGGTCCGGAGCGAGGAGGAGTGGCAGGCGGTCGCCGACTTCTGCGAAGCAGTAATGCTCGCTAAGGAGGAGGCCGACCGCATCAGGCAACGGCGCTCTCGCCGCCGCCGCCGGGATTCCGATCCCGATTTCCAGCCACCGTAGGCGCGGGCTTGCGGACAGTGAGCAATGGGTAGCTCGCTGTCCGGCCGTCCGGTAACCGTCCGGACCAAGCCCAAGTCGTCGACGGCGCGCGCTGTTCCCGCGCGCCTCAAGGAGTTGTCAGCAACAGCAGGGGCCCAGCCGGGTCGAAGCCTACTGGGGCCAGGGTTATCCGAAAGGGCGCTCGAGCCCCGGTATGAAGGCTTGTAGGAACGGGATGGGTTTTTTAGTCAGTAAGAGTCTGACACTATCTCCCGCTCCGCCCAAGAGCGGGGGTTGTCATAAGATGATTTTTCCCATCGAAAAAAAAAAAAAAAAAAAAAAGTCGTTAGCGTGGAAAGAACACAGATATTGTAAGTGTGATATGAGATAAGAAGGAGGGGTGGGAGAGTTGAGCAGAGAGAATAGTGTTGTCGGCGAATGGGCCTCCATTTGATCATGATTGATAGTGTCGCGCGCCCGCTAACCGATGCCGCGCCGATTCGCTAAGACCGAAGTCGTGACCAGTAGCCCGATCCACGTAATAAAAACCGTAACGATATCGTAGCGATTTAGTCTAGACCATTTCCGTATTCACATCCATCAAGCGAGTTTGAACGACACCGATTTTATAGTCGTTTGAAATTCGTCGATTTAAAAAAAAATATCTGTATTACATTATCCTGGTAGAATACTTACTGATGTAACTGGAAATAAATCGATAGATCGTGATTACCGCTTTTGGATAGGACTTCGATCGAACGACTATAAAACTTCAACGATATTTGGCTTGTTTGATTTTACGTGAATCGAATCTGCGTTCTTCTAACAATTTTCTACCCCTTTGTCCTTCTCATACTTCTGATTTTGAGCATTCTTCTTTTCTTATAGTTCGTAATTAAGTTTCAGAGCTTTAACGTGTCATGGCGCGAAATCACGTGTTTGCTTCGTGTTTGACTGAGACATATCTATACCAACAAATAGTATAAATCCGTATCTCCGACCAAATGCTTGCACTAACTAGACAGGTCCACTCAGAACTGTGTGGTTCTTTCTTCAAAAGACCATTTCAGATTCCAATCTGCATGCTTCTCATATGAGTTGACCGTTACATGTTTGCTGTATGGAATTTAAAAGAGACTTTGAGCCTTGAGTTTGTTTCGGTGTTTCTTCTCAGGGTAGTTAGCTGGGAAACACCGGCTTTATTTAGTTTAAATTGACGAAAAAATGTTTTTAAAAATCTATTTGCAAAATAAATATAATTTATCTTCAGCAAGCGATGTGAAGGTAACTTTTTGTTGTTTTAAAGCTACGGTGTACTCTTCCAGAAAACCTCGCAGCTCGTCTACTGTGACCGTAAATTAGGAACAGGGTTAGGTGACACAAAATAACTGACCTAATCTAATCCCCGCCCGAAATTCGCACCGATTAGTTCCCTACAGGTGATTTAATTACTGCAACCCTGCGCAAAGTGGAAACTAGCCGCCAATCATTTCAGGAAACAGCTTCGAGCTTTATTACGCATATTTTTACTTAGGTGAGTATAACTTTTTTTAGGGTTCCGTACCTCAAAAGGAAAAAACGAAACCCTTATACAGTGCGTTTCACTTAATTGCCGTAATGTTGGCAATACGGAAAAACAGGGTTGCTATATTTTTAGCAATGAAATTACTTAATATTAGGAACTACTATTTTAACAATTGCCTTATATATTTTTTTTCTTTCGAAAACTGTAAATACTATTTTTGGATAAAGCATACAACGTTTGGCTCCATTTCGACTGTCCTGCAATTCTTTCAAATACCGAAAACAACTTCCTTTTAGACTTGCTTTTTTCTAATAAAATCCCATTCCCGTCATTTATTTTCCATAAAGTAGTGCGACTACCGTTAAAATCAATTATTTCGCGCAAACATTTTGATAGATTAGGCAACTCTTTTCTTTTTCTCTTCTTTTTTCTGTAGACAGACAGGGGAGCCAACATTACAGCAAAGGAACCTCTGTGAAACGCACTGTAGGATCACTCTGACGGCTGTCTGTCTGTTAAGACCCTTTATCTCGTGAATGCGTGGAGGTATCGAGTTGAAATTAAAACCATATACACAAGTCTGCGGTCCCTTGATGCTGAGAAAAAACCAAACTTCCGAGTTGACGAAAAAAAAAAACGACTGTATAAGTCGCTTATTTGGACCTGAACCCTCAGTGCGCGAGTCTGACTCGCACTTGCCCAGTTTTTTTTTTATTATTGATAGGCTCGCGTTTGACCACTATCTCACCTGATGGTAAACGATGGTATGGTTAATGATGGAGTAGGATTGTCTAGAAATAACCTATTCTCTCTTGACTTAAAGACTCGCAGGTTGTAGCTATCAGGAAACACAGACTCTAACAGGGCTTTTGGTTGTATGTAGCTCAGAGTTCTTAGCTGAATGTAAGTACTATCTTCATCATCATATCAGCCAAAAGTCGTCTTATGTTGGACATAGGCCTCCCCCAAGCGTTGCTATAACGAACGGTCCTGTGCGTCTCGCATCCATTGGATTCCTGCGACACTCAACTGGTCATCTGTTCCACATTTTTAGAGGTCTTGCACCGCTGCGTCTTCCAGTGCGCTGTCGCCACTTCAGAACCTTTCGTCCCCATGGATCATCAGTTCTGTACCCACAATGGGATTCCAAAATGTTTTTTACGTATGGCAGGTTTTTCCATAGCCATATATTTTCTGAACATTAAAATTTTATTACCGACGTTACATCGTCTGCCTATTCGACTACATAAGTATTGTCTATGCCTATATTTTATCTATCATCAGAGCGATCGATCATAAATCAATTTTATAGGTTCCTTCGTCGATATCACATGTGAATCTAAGTTTCATCCTATTTATTATTCATTGTCTTTTTGCAATAGGATTCCTTTGCCGATATTAATAAAAAGGCAGGATTAGGCTTTGGTTATAACTAATATAATAATAATATAACATAATATTCCACAACTATCACACAACGCTGTCTAGTCCCAAGCTAAGCAGAGCTTGTGTTATGGGTACTACACAACTAATAAACATACTTATATATTTCTAAATACATACATATTATAGATAAATTACACCCAGATGATAATGGAAGGACGATATTGTTCGACACGGTGGACGGGATTGGATGGCTATTGCCCAAGACCGTCTGGAGTGGAGAAGATTGGAAGAGGCCTACGTCCAAAATTGGATATAAAGAGGCTGTTATAGATAGATAGCTAGACACCCAGACACAGAACAAATGATCGTGCTCATCACACAAACATTTGTCCTGGGTGGGAATCGAATCCACGAACTCTGGCATAGCAGTCAGGGTCACTAACCACTACACCAACAGGCCTGTCAACCACTACTACTGTAACTAACTTCTGCCAGCGGCTTTGCCCGCGTGAAAGTGGGTTTCTCCACAAACTTTGGACTTGGACCCCCATATCATCCCCTTAGGTGGTGAATATTGGAAAATCCTTTCTTTGTGCTGGCCGTCATAAAAGGAAACATTGTGCAAACGCGCTCTTATACCTTTTTTTTTTATTTTTTTTTTATCTGTTATAAACTAGTACTTGACTGCGATCCCGCCTGATGGTAAGCAGTGATGCAATCGTTGATGGTGAGGCGCACTAGTTTATTAACCCCTCAAACCCCAAGCGAACGCGTTCGTGCGTGATTACTCGCCAATCGCCATTCGGTTGAACACTAAGATTATTAAAAGTACGCGTAGATTTTGAGCGTTTTATTTATTGGTTATATATCTAAAAATGTAAATAAAAAATTCTTCATAAACTAGTCTGTAAATTTCGAAAAATAAGCAACCTTTCCATTTTTCCGTATTTATAGATACCTATTTAAATGCGTGGGGTCTCAGGGCAATGGATAAAAATATTAAATTTTTATTATTTTTTTTACTGTCTCGCATTTGGGGAAATGGATCATTATCACGCGGTTTAATTTTCAAAGAATGATTCTACAGGGTGACCCAGAAAGAAATGCACTTTTGAAAATTCAAGGAAAAAAATCTGTAAAATTTTGAAGATCTTAATTTATTACAATCTAAAGAAAATTAAATGAAATTTATTTTTAAATTTACTTTTTAAAAATTACATCGTCCAAGTGATTTTCTTGGCGGTTACAACGTAACGTTCTTCCAATTCGCATTTCATTTGCAAATCTCAATCTCGTTCGAAGTCTGATGCCTTTAGTTCCTGTACCAACTGTTTCTTATAAGGATGTTATTTCAAACCAAGCCGTAAAATTTGCTGCAATTTCGATCTAGACAATCCCAAAGTTGATGAACTTTGCGCTCCTTCATACGCGCGTACAGATTTACGAACTCGCTGACTGTTTTAGTCGGTCCGTGATACTCTTTGATGACCACGGGGCTGCATTTTTTGCGTCGATCTTGTCCTTTCGAATCATTCAATCCATTGCATAATTAAATTAGTGCTTCGACACTCACTGATGAGCTGCAATTTAAATTAAGCACCGTAGAGCCATCGAACAATCACATAAGATCAAGCATTCTCATAAAATGCGCAGATACAAAACGCGCGCTGCTCTCCAGTGTAACAACAATAATAACAAAAAAATAATAAAGTCTGCGCTTTGCACTGACACAACTCCCGCGCGCCGCCGCCATTCTGTTGTTTAAAACTGCACGCAACATCAAAAGTGCATTTCTCTCTGGGCCACCCTGTATTTACTTACGCTAAAGACGACTTAACCTTTCTTTATCAAGATAATACAGTTGTCAACCGTCTTCATTGTTGTATTATAGCTGAAGATCACGAGTAACTATTAATATTAATTATTATGAAAAGTCTTATTTATGGCGAGTTAATTATTTATTAGTCGAGGCCAAGCTATCAAAGAGTAGTTAATTCACAATAGAACCGTGTTTCTGTCAACGACTGATTACTTTATTGTTGAAAACGTTTGTGCTCCGTTACACGTAGAACTATTTCTATCGTGTCAATAACGTTTGTGCTCCGTTACACGTAGAACTATTTCTATCGTGTCAATCTGCACACTACCCAGTGGCGTAAATATAACATCTGAGGCCCGTGGCAAAATCATAGGATGGGGCAACCAGGAAAATTACAACATTGACTTTGGAAAAATCACTGAAGTACAGACGTAAAATTATTCTTTATTACTAATTAATCAGCAAGTTTTGTATTAGAGCATAATATTATATCTAATAATTTATAATATTATTTCTTCTCTGATGGTTGGCTTCCCAATGGCGTATCTATAAGGTGGTAAAACAAAATATCTCGGGAAATTGATCCTTTTCTTAACAATTCTTCTTCTCCTTAGCGTGTCGACAGGAAAACTAATTAAATTCCATGCCTGGCCTAGTATTCAGCCACGGCAATGCCGTCTACTGATGCTGTCATTAGATCCCTACGTGAACCAAACAACTTTCGGACCGCGGTACCCGGAGAAAGTGGTCCCCAAAACCAGGGGCCCGTGTTAGTTTGCCAACCTTGCCACCCTGTACTTACGCCACTGCATAGCCAGGGTGAACGATCGCGCAGATCGAAAAAAAAAGCAACGAGACACGTGACGTTTCGTTTTACGTAACAGGGTTTAACAAACTTTTTTTTTTTCGTATATTTTTTGCAAGCAGAAACTTGTTATTGGCGAGTGATTTGAATATCCTATTCTGTCATGTGAAACTTTTCTATATTTTTTTGGCTGTTTTTTTTTTCAGCCACTGTTTTGTCCGTTTGCTGAGTATGTAATGGCTCGTTAATGATTTATTAAGTGCGCTTGGTCGGATAAGTAAGTAAAGTAGGTACAATGACCTTTTTTAATTTTTTGCATGGGGAATCATCAAATGACTTTGCATAATCTCCGGCAGTAAGTACCTAAGTACTACAAGCACTGGAAAAAAACACTCAACAACCTTTAAAGAATCACTAGAGCGTATTACAGTGTTCAGTAATAACTCTGGCACTGCAGTGGGTTAAAGGACATAGCGGTTCTCTGGGCAACGACACAGCTTCGAGGGTCTGACCCGAACCCATCGTATACCCTTTGGTCAGATGCGTGGTTGGCTACGAGAACACACCAATACATAAGCGGGAAGATGGTCCCTCATCAGCATAGGGCTGTAGGCAGGCTAAGAAACCACAATTAGATAGAACCCTAACCGGTAATATCTTCTGTGACTGGACAGAGTTAGTCTGCACCTGGTAGCGGGGACCGTCACCGGACACTGCTCACTGAATAAACACTTCTTCACAATGAGTATCACGGACAGTCTTCTGTGCAAAGTATGCATGGAGTCGAAGGAAACTGTCTTGCACTTGCTCCTCGAGTGCACAGACGTCAGTGAAATACGAACACGAATCTAGGGACCGCCGAATTCACTAATGGATGCCCTGAGAAAATTCAAAGGGAATCCTGCTAGATGAATATCTGCTACTGGAGAGAGGTGGAATGGCCCACGCACACTGGTCCACAAAGAACTAAGTGCGGAAACCAGATCACAGAGATAAAATAAGAAGAACTGTACAAAGCCTGGAGCACAGGTGTAGAGTAGCCAGCTTTTCGCTGTTTTAAAAAGTGCATTTTAGAGAGAGTGTGAGATTCACATGACTTGTATCTGAGATCTTTTTCTACTCAAATTCTATTCAAATTCCTTTATTTGATAAAACTTTCAAGTACAAACTTATAACTACATACAGAATTGAAAGACATACTAAGCTCGCAACGGGTGAGAGAAGGAATCCCGAATCTATACTAGGAACTAACCAGTGCTATGGTAGGGTCCGTTCCACCACCTACTAACATCGATCAGCGCATTACAGTTATAAGTATTTGAGGTCAGTAAGCTCCCATTATAGGCATGCCTGTATATTATGGGAGTCAGTGTGAAGACAATCAAATCCACTATCGGACAACCCGACGCACGGCAAGTATCCATCCTTACGTTGTTGAAGTATCTGAGGTCCGGACTAAGCATTTCGTAGCGTCGTTTATACCGCGTACATCGTAGGACTGGAACAATTTGCCTGCTACGGTCTTCTCGTCTGATTATAATTTAGGTGGATTCAAGGCTAGAGTTCCTAATAAACTAGTGCGACTCACCATCTGCGATTGACGCAGTCAAGCACTACTAGGGTGTAAACCATAAAAAGGGTAAACAAACCATAAAAAGGGTTGCTTAAAAAACATGAGAACCGGGACCAAGCAACGCTTACACTATTTCTTCGCCAAAGAAAAATCGTGCAAAGAAAACGTCAATGCATTCAACAGAAAATGAAACTGTTGTTAATTTATTCAAAAATCTGGAAGAAACTTGGCCGAAGGTGCATACATCGTTTTCTTAGTTTACATTTTGTCTGAAGCCAAAATGAATAGGGTATAGTAAAAATGTCAAATGTCTTTTTTCACTCTTGGTGGTGCGGGAAGAGGAGACTACAACTGATGAGAATTCGTGTTACTTTAGTTGCACTTTGTAAAGACCACGGTAACTCTTTCGAACCATCCACAGCTCTGATAGGCGTCGGCGGCTCTAATACTATCTAGATCCGGTTATCTCATACAATCTCTGCTTAGCTTGGGACTAGACGGTGTAATAGTTGTGGAATATTGTTATTCCCTTTATTTTTCATTCTATCATATTAAATACATTGGTTTTTAAATATTTCTTAAAAATAGTGCCCCACCGGAATCAGGAACAGGGTCCAAGCTACCGTCAGTCAGGGCTCCAGAGAAAGGAACCTCAATACGAGCCGTGTCCAGAAGTACCGCCCTCTGAATCAAGCCCTTGATCCAATCGCCTAACGAGAGCCTCCAAAGGTGTTGGTCGAGGCTCTTGGCCATTGGCTGACACGACTATTGGTACAATGATCGCTGAGTTCACATCCCACATGTCGACAACCTCGCGAGCCAAGTTATTATCATATCTTTAGTTAGCAATTATCTTCAATCATGCATTCATGCTCAGTCTACTACAGTCAGTATAATAAGTACATATCACCATTCAAAATAACATTAAGGTGTATAGTGCGCAAGATCGACCTTGAGCGTCGAACTCACACATACGCACGAGACCTGTACACACTGACTTTCCGTACCGGGCGCGCTACCGCTCAAAGATAACGCAGTGACGCAGAGAGGCGTGCCTATTCAGTGGTATTTTGCCTACGACTCTAGAAGTTCTAAGATGCACGGCTAATTTTAATTTAAATAGATACTTATTATGTTTCGTGTAAATCTCAAACTTTATCATTTGTATATAAGTAGGTGTAGAAAAAGAAACAACACAAAAACAACAACAATAAGCCTTTTTTCGATTATTTCATAACATAATGTGTAGGATACAAAAGTAATTCAAATTTTTTTGATAAATATTAGATATAACTGATTCTTGTGTAGGTAACTAATGAGGTAAAAATTGGATTTTTTATATTGTTCTTTGTAACGAATAAGCTCAAAAACAAATGGACCGATTTAAAAAATTGAAATCATTGAATATGAACATAATTGGTGAAATAAGGTTACCTACCACTATATTTATTTATTTATTTATTTAATCTTCATGCAACAAAAGATACAAAGGCGGACTTAATGCCTATACCGGTTTACTAATGATTAGCATAAAATATATTGCCATAGTTCGTTCGCTCGCTATCGTGTTCTAGTGGTCACTATTCTAACCAGACCTAATCCAGGTGCGATTTTTAACCTAACCGAACTAAGTTGATACACCAAACCAAAGTGAAAATACTGTGTTCCGGGAGGCCTATTAAACATTTACAAAATGTAATATATTTCAAACGTCGTTTTATGAAATAAAATGAATAAAAAATGAATTGTTTGTCAATTGACACATTATTAAACAAAATTTTATTTAGTGATTTGTTAGTAAAGTAAATCGTTTGGAAAACTTGTTGTTGTATGATGAAACAGCGAACCAAGTTTTTGCCAATCGTTGGTTGTCAAATGAAAATTTGTAAATCAATTTTTGGTGAACTGATAGGATACCGGATTTCCCACTCATACTACAAAAAAAAATAAACCTAACCTAACCCAGTAAGAGTAACCAATAATACGTCGCCACAAAAATATCGCCTAAAGATCAATTTAAAACTATTGGCTACATTCATCCAATTGTGACTTTTTATATTTATGGCTCATGATTATTAGACGAATAAATATTATGCCTTTTAAATTTATGCAACTCCAATTGAAGCCAAAACATATTAGACTAAATGATACTTATGCTAACCTATGCATTATGCCAAAGTCCTATTGTACAACATTATTATTATGCTAAAAAAAGTTATGCGAAAACGTTATGCCAAACAATATTATGCTTAAAAATTTTATGCCAACAAGAATATTACCATTGTGTGATACTCTTGTTTTTCTAGTTTCATTAAATTGTAGTAAGTAAAAGTATAATAACAAGATATTTATTATGGCGACCACGCAATACTAAAATGCGCTAGTATAGGTACCGGCACGAAGCTTGAGCACTCGGCGTCAGAGTGGGGATCGCTTTGCGCATTCCATACATTGGCGAGCCAATCGTCGTCGTTGTTACATACATGCACCAAGAACAGGGAACGAATCACGAGTGACGTCTATGACACGATGGTGCGGCGAGCCAATCACTGACACTCCCCTCCCCCGTGTCTTACTTCATACCACTAAATAGGCCCGATATTTGACTTCTGCGCAAGTGAAGGTCAGCGCTCAAGATTCGTGCCGATACCTATAGTAGCGATCCGATAAAGTTTTTTTTGTGACGTAGCTACAAATTTACAGTTTTATAGATATATAATATATATATTTTTTTTTGCTGTAAGACCTTGTTTCATGCCAATTTTTTTTGTTTTCCTTAACTTAGATGTTTGATTTTTTCACTGCTTCAAGGGACCGCAGACCTGAGCACGAGTATATGGTATTAATTTCAACTCGATACCACTGCTCGTTCCCGAGAAAAAAGGCTTGACAGACCGACTGACAGACAGACAGACGGACGGACAACAACGTGATTTTATAAGAGATTCGGTTAATATTTAGCGAAGGTATCGCTGAACAAGATACAAAATAAATCAGACAACTTGAGAATCGTTTTCTTTTTCAGAAGTCAACAAATATAATTTTGCGGCCGATAAAAAACCTTTTAATAAAGTGCATGAGTGAGTATATAAATCCCAATTACGGCATCCTACATTAAAAGTATTTGAAAAAAATGCACATAGAAAATAATTTATAAAGAACTAATAAAGCGTCTACGCACATTATTGGCACATTGGTTGAGCGATTGACTGCTGCGTTTCGAGTCAGGATTCGACTCCCGCGCGATGTATATATTTAGGAACGCACCCTCGATACAAGAGTAGTTCCGAGAGTATGGCAAAATTTATCTGTATGATGTGTTCGTGTGTGAAATGATAGATTACATGTCGAGCAGATTTTTTTTGCACGCATAAATGTTACAGATTACAAGCGATATAATTTTTATCATAAGCTATACAGTATACTCTGATCAAGCCGTGTACGCCTTCCTACTCGGTAAGTTATACAACACAGAGCGACTATCACTGCCGTCCTTACAAAAAGTGCAATAACTCGAGTTTTGCCCCAAATTGAGTTAAGTTCATATTTGGAATCAGCAGAATGAGATCTATATATTCTTTTTAGACACTTTTTACGTATCCATGACGTAGCCGGTTTTAATACTAAGCATAACTGCAATATTTAGGTCGGTGCTTTATGATTTACATATCAAGACCGAAATAACTATAGATAGGAATAACTTATTTACGCTATTAAGTAGTTTTACTAACCATATCTGCAATAAGTATAGTTAGTACATTTATAATTAGCATAGTTCGTCATTTGTAATATTCATTTACTAGTTGTAAGTGCAATAAGTTTGAGTTATTGCATTTATAATTACCATATTTCGTTACTGTGATTCTCGTTTACAAGTTAAAAGTACAATAAGCTTGAATTATTGCAGTTATTTTAAGGGGTCTTATTACTTATTATGGGAAGAATACTAAAATTGATGTATTAAGTTGATTTATTGCATTTTATTTGTAGGAAGATTAAACGAATACAGTATACCTACGCGAAATAAACTACAATAAATTCACCACTTATTGCGTTTATAACTAGCACTAAGAGGGGTGAGGGGGTACGAGTGAAGTAAATATTTCGGCATCGATTCGAGTCGGACGATCACAAGCACGTGCGAGCCATTCTCGGCAGTAAGTACCTACCCAACGTATTTAATATTCTTAATTCTTTATTGTACACAAAGATATTACATAACATGTAGAGATACAGCACGGCACGGACACTAATACGCTATGATGTTAGTAGCCAGAAGAACATCGAAATTTGGACGATCTTAAGTATAAAGCAGAAATTGATTAGCATTTATGCCTTTTTAGGGTTCCGTAGCCAAATGGCAAAAAACGGAACCCTTATAGATTCGTCATGTCTGTCTGTCTGTCTGTCTGTCTGTCTGTCCGTCCGTATGTCACAGCCACTTTTTTCCGAAACTATAAGAGCTATACTGTTGAAACTTTCTAAGTAGATGTATTCTGTGAACCGCATTAAGATTTTCACACAAAAATAGAAAAAAAGCAATAAATTTTGGGGGTCCCCATACTTAGAACTGAAACTCAAAAAATTTTTTTTCATCAAACCCATACGTGTGGGGTATCTATGGATAGGTCTTCAAAAATGATACTGAGGTTTCTAATATCATTTTTTTTCTAAACTGAATAGTTTGTGCGAGAGACACTTCCAAAGTGGTAAAATGTGTGTCCCCCCCCCTCTAACTTCTAAAATAAGAGAATGATAAAACTAAAAAAAATATATGATGTACATTACTATGAAAACTGCCAACGAAAATTGGTTTGAACGAAATCTAGTAAGTAGTTTTTTTTTAATGCGCCATAAATCGAAAAAAATACAGTATTATTAAAACATCGATCAAAGTTACAACACATTACAAGAACTTTTGTATTATGTTACTTGCTGCTACGGAACCCTTCATGGGCGAGTCCGACTCGCACTTGGCCGGTTTTTTTATTAACTGCCATACTCAATTTTATTATAAACAAATAGTAAAAAAATCAGATCATAACTCTTTCAGTTAATAGGGACCAATCCGAACAGTTATTTGAATACAAATCAAAACAATACTAAAAGTACCTAAACTCTCTAAATTGCTTGAGAAATATAAGACTGCCTTGTGCAGAATAAACATTTATTTTTCTTAGAGAGAAAATACATAGTGAGTATAATTTTAAAAATAATAAGCTCGTTAATTTAATAAGTAGCGCCACAATAAATATTCGAAAATTACAATACAACTTACCTTTCAATCGTGAGAATTACAGACACAATAGAAAGACAATAGGTGCGCGAACGCCGGCGTTCGCTCGGGGTTTAATGAATTAAATTGTAATTTTCGAATATTTATTGTGGCGCTACTTATTAAATTAACGAGCTTATTATTTTTAAAATTATACTCACTATGTATTTTCTCTCTAAGAAAAATAAATGTTTATTCTGCACAAGGCAGTCTTATATTTCTCAAGCAATTTAGAGAGTTTAGGTACTTTTAGTATTGTTTTGATTTGTATTCAAATAACTGTTCGGATTGGTCCCTATTAACTGAAAGAGTTATGATCTGATTTTTTTACTATTTGTTTATAATAAAATTGAGTATGGCAGTTAATAAAAAAACCGGCCAAGTGCGAGTCGGACTCGCCCATGAAGGGTTCCGTAGCAGCAAGTAACATAATACAAAAGTTCTTGTAATGTGTTGTAACTTTGATCGATGTTTTAATAATACTGTATTTTTTTCGATTTATGGTGCATTAAAAAAAAACTACTTACTAGATTTCGTTCAAACCAATTTTCGTTGGCAGTTTTCATAGTAATGTACATCATATATTTTTTTTAGTTTTATCATTCTCTTATTTTAGAAGTTAGAGGGGGGGGGACACACATTTTACCACTTTGGAAGTGTCTCTCGCGCAAACTATTCAGTTTAGAAAAAAATGATATTAGAAACCTCAGTATCATTTTTGAAGACCTATCCATAGATACCCCACACGTATGGGTTTGATGAAAAAAAATTTTTTGAGTTTCAGTTCTAAGTATGGGGACCCCCAAAATTTATTGCTTTTTTTCTATTTTTGTGTGAAAATCTTAATGCGGTTCACAGAATACATCTACTTAGAAAGTTTCAACAGTATAGCTCTTATAGTTTCGGAAAAAAGTGGCTGTGACATACGGACGGACAGACAGACAGACAGACAGACAGACAGACATGACGAATCTATAAGGGTTCCGTTTTTTGCCATTTGGCTACGGAACCCTAAAAAGGCATAAATGCTAATCAATTTCTGCTTTATACTTAAGATCGTCCAAATTTCGATGTTCTTCTGGCTACTAACATCATAGCGTATTAGTGTCCGTGCCGTGCTGTATCTCTACATGTTATGTAATATCTTTGTGTACAATAAAGAATTAAGAATATTAAATACGTTGGGTAGGTACTTACTGCCGAGAATGGCTCGCACGTGCTTGTGATCGTCCGACTCGAATCGATGCCGAAATATTTACTTCACTCGTACCCCCTCACCCCTCTTAGTGCTAGTTATAAACGCAATAAGTGGTGAATTTATTGTAGTTTATTTCGCGTAGGTATACTGTATTCGTTTAATCTTCCTACAAATAAAATGCAATAAATCAACTTAATACATCAATTTTAGTATTCTTCCCATAATAAGTAATAAGACCCCTTAAAATAACTGCAATAATTCAAGCTTATTGTACTTTTAACTTGTAAACGAGAATCACAGTAACGAAATATGGTAATTATAAATGCAATAACTCAAACTTATTGCACTTACAACTAGTAAATGAATATTACAAATGACGAACTATGCTAATTATAAATGTACTAACTATACTTATTGCAGATATGGTTAGTAAAACTACTTAATAGCGTAAATAAGTTATTCCTATCTATAGTTATTTCGGTCTTGATATGTAAATCATAAAGCACCGACCTAAATATTGCAGTTATGCTTAGTATTAAAACCGGCTACGTCATGGATACGTAAAAAGTGTCTAAAAAGAATATATAGATCTCATTCTGCTGATTCCAAATATGAACTTAACTCAATTTGGGGCAAAACTCGAGTTATTGCACTTTTTGTAAGGACGGCAGTGATAGTCGCTCTGTGTTGTATAACTTACCGAGTAGGAAGGCGTACACGGCTTGATCAGAGTATACTGTATAGCTTATGATAAAAATTATATCGCTTGTAATCTGTAACATTTATGCGTGCAAAAAAAATCTGCTCGACATGTAATCTATCATTTCACACACGAACACATCATACAGATAAATTTTGCCATACTCTCGGAACTACTCTTGTATCGAGGGTGCGTTCCTAAATATATACATCGCGCGGGAGTCGAATCCTGACTCGAAACGCAGCAGTCAATCGCTCAACCAATGTGCCAATAATGTGCGTAGACGCTTTATTAGTTCTTTATAAATTATTTTCTATGTGCATTTTTTTCAAATACTTTTAATGTAGGATGCCGTAATTGGGATTTATATACTCACTCATGCACTTTATTAAAAGGTTTTTTATCGGCCGCAAAATTATATTTGTTGACTTCTGAAAAAGAAAACGATTCTCAAGTTGTCTGATTTATTTTGTATCTTGTTCAGCGATACCTTCGCTAAATATTAACCGAATCTCTTATAAAATCACGTTGTTGTCCGTCCGTCTGTCTGTCTGTCAGTCGGTCTGTCAAGCCTTTTTTCTCGGGAACGAGCAGTGGTATCGAGTTGAAATTAATACCATATACTCGTGCTCAGGTCTGCGGTCCCTTGAAGCAGTGAAAAAATCAAACATCTAAGTTAAGGAAAACAAAAAAAATTGGCATGAAACAAGGTCTTACAGCAAAAAAAAATATATATATTATATATCTATAAAACTGTAAATTTGTAGCTACGTCACAAAAAAAACTTTATCGGATCGCTACTATAGGTATCGGCACGAATCTTGAGCGCTGACCTTCACTTGCGCAGAAGTCAAATATCGGGCCTATTTAGTGGTATATATAATAGCCAAGAAAAGATGCAGTGCATAGATATTTTCAGTATGACGAGACAAATAATTCCAACAAAGAAATAAAAAGTACCATAACTGACCGTAACTAAAAAGTGTAAAATAAATAACTTAAATTTCGGAAGTCGGTGTTTCTATAATAGTTTTGTCCCTTCGTTATTTAACATCGACTTCCGAAATTTAAATTATTTTGTACTTTTCAGTGAACATTGAAGTCGGCAAAGATTTTATATATCCTCGAAGTCGGTTATATATTTTTTTTTGTAAAAAGTTTTTTTCGATATTTACAGACTACTATATATAGAACTTTTTGATTACGTTCTTGGATAAATACTCTATAAATAAATGCTCAATATTTTATAATCTATACGGACGCCGGCGTTCGCTTGTTGTTTAACCGTAATGGCGCAAAATCGCGCGCGATTTGAGTGGGGTCTCTGTCTGCATATGTAACGGTATAATATAATACCTAGGACGGGATGCGAATGTGACGTGCATTATTAATAATGCTTAAAAATATATCAAAATGAATAAGTTACGGTTTTATAATAGGTACCTAAGTACCTAGTAATAGTAGTAGTAATAGCTTGATGTAGAATAGTACCTAATGATATTTCATTACTATTTTAGCGAGAGGTATCATCGGCAACAGTTCCGCAAGTCCACCTTAAGTAGGTACAACAATTGTCTAGGAAGGCTCACGGTTCGTTCGCCAAATTCATGGGTTTTGGCCAATAGGCGTACTTTAGTTGTGTGAGCGCGTAGCGAAACAAAGCGTATTTTAGTTGTGTGCGTATTAATATAATTATGTACTAGCTGTGCCCGCGACTTCGTTCGCGTGAACTATGCCTCTGTGTATAGAAGTGTGATGCGTACACTAGGTACAGGCTATGCTAACTTGTTTTTAAGATTATTTTTCACGGGTGCGGCCAGCGTGAGCTCTTTATGAATTCGCTAATAAAAAAAACTTTTGAAATGTATAAAGTACCCCTCAGCCAAACTCATTCATCTCATAACGATTCTAATAATCCCAACGGTTACACGGTTAGATTACATTAATTTACCTTCTAGCGTCATCAGCAGATCAGTTTGATACATCCCATCCCCTTTTTTTTCAGTCAGTCATCGACTACACGTATACAAAGCAATTTTTGTTGTTACGACAGTTTTGCTGTGATCCTATGAGAAGTTCTGTTCCATATCTTCGAAGTTAATGATCAGATCATAACAATATTTCTATGGAACCAACTTGGAAGCATAACCTTTCAATCAATAATTTTCAAAATCGGTCCACAATTGACCGAGATATCGGTGAACATACATAAAAAAAAATCATACATTCAGCCGAACATAGAACCTCCTCCATTTCGAAGTCGGTTAAAAATAAGCAAACCATTCCGTTATTCTCTATAAATATAATATAATTATACCCATAAGGTATAGATATTCACAGGATAAAACCTATGAGGTCAAAGAAGAATTCTAGCCTGCCTACTCCTACTTAAAAGGAATAATTGCTGGCGGAAGAAAATACCCTTTTATTAAGTGGAAAGCAATAAAGCATTTGGGTTACCCATTAAAGGCTAAGTTAGCGCTTACCCTTACGATTTAGCTTGGGTATCCTTCTCAATCGGCTTTCCATAGTATTTCGCTAAGTATTCGTACAAGTTTCCTAAATAAAGGGATAGTCGATCGTAAGGGAAACCCCTTCAAAGGGTTTTGAAAATTAATCCGCTCGTCCGGTCCCTGGGCTCAGGTCTATTGGAGGCAGAACTCGACGGAGCACCTAGCAAAGATTACGAATACATTATATTAGAAAACATTGTTAACACAAAAAAAATTAATTCTTATCAAAATAAATCAAATTAATACAAGTTGTTATTTCCATGCAGATTAAATTAAACCGCATTGTTTTGAAATTTCATTAATAGTATTGTTTGTCAGGAGTTTTGCTACTCATTTTATAAATCAAGTTCCCATGTCACGTAAAGTTAACCAACCTAAAAATTGACATACAGGAAACAATAAAAAAATCTCCCGAGTGTTTGTTGTCTGCTGATACCAACGCTACGATACATAGGACCTATAGATGTGTGTTAACTGACTATAGAAGCACAGTACAGTTGTAGTAACTGTCCATTGGTGCTATATGAGATTAAAACAAACACTTAAATTAAAAAAAATATGCTCAATACCTGGAAGATGCAGCGTCGGTACAGCCAATTTACTTAATCTGTTTTTCGCATAATGATTTTTTTTTTTTCAAAATGAAGATGGCAGATTCTTCTGTTTTTAAATATAAAATCATCATCATCAAAACCAGCATTGACAGCCCATGTTTTAAACTTGTCACTTTCAGTTGAAGGGTTTGGGAAAGCATACAGCACTGCACCTAATAATAAAATACGAAATTAAATTACAATCTAAAAGCTAAATTGCAAACAATAAAATGGAAAAATATTGTAATAAATTTAACCCTCTTCATTATACATAATTATATAATAATATATATTATTACTATACTCCATTGGTATTAGGTGGTTAACTAAATGTAAACAATCTTAACATGTCTTTTATTCAAAAATTGTCTAAAAATGTTTACAATTAGGTACTTGCTTAAACCGATGTTAAGTAATTAACTAAATAAAAAAAAATTGTATGTCTTCTAGACAATTTATTTTAAATACAAAGACATATATCACGATTACCTACGTTTAGTGAACTATTTAAACAGATGAAGTATAGTTACAATGATAGAAATGTACATGAGTTTTGGTCCAGCCAACAAATTGCCTGGAGTGTTGATAATGAAGAATACAAAATAACATTTATCTTTTAATAACTGAAACTATTACTGATGTGTGATAGTTCAAAGTGGAAGGTAATTTTCCTAATACTAAAAGATTATTGAAATTTATATTATCAAGTGCTAGTGCAATTTATTTGCAAGTACAAGCTAATCTAGAGTTGCTGTTTTTGAATGGCCAAGGCATTATATTTTTTGCTAGTTAAGCCACCAGCAGGTGATTCGGTTGCCGCCATCTAATTTTTTGATTGAATAATGTCGTCTATACATATGTCGTTGGTGTAGCAACTGATTTGCCCTACCGCGGTGTCCTAGCGAGATAGGGCAATCTTTTTCCAACCTGTTACAACGTAAATACTATGTAATGTGCAGACGCCAGCAGGTCAAGCTTCCCTACCTGGGACTCGTCCTCGACAGCTGGTGGAATTTCGAGGAGCATTTCCGACGTCTGGCTCCCAAACTCAACCGGGCTGGAGCTGCGCTCAAGCGGCTCCTGCCCAACCTTGGGGGTCCAGACGCCTCCTGCCGGAGGCTCTACGCGGGGATCGTTCGGTCCATGGCCCTCTACGGGGCGCCGGTGTGGGCGCCGTCGCTGAAAAAGCAACCGGCGGCCATACTGAACGCCTGCCAGAGGGTCATGGCAATAAGGATGGTGCGGGGATACTGCACGGTCTCCCGCGAAGCGGCGAGCCTTCTGGCTGGCCTACCACCGTGGGATCTAGAGGCAACAGTCCTTGCACACATGCACGATATGCGCGTGGAGATGCAACGCCGGGGTGAAAGTCCGCTGCCGCGACAGGTCACGGCATGGCGGACAGAGCTCCGGCGGGATCTCATGAAGTGGCGTCAACGACTATCGCAACCCAGTGCTGGGCACGCCACAATCTTGGCGGTAAGTCCCCTCTTTGAGGCGTGGCTGGAAAGACCTCACGGCGTCCTTACCTTCCGCATGACGCAGGTACTCACCGGACATGGTTCGTTCGGGAGTTTCCTGCACCGGATTCATGCGGAAGTGACGCCCGGGTGTCGCCACTGTGCGGAACGCCCGGAGGACACGGTGGAGCACACAGTCGAGGTGTGCCCTGCTTGGGCGGAGCATCGCCGTGCCCTCGTGGGGGCGATCGGCGGCGGAGACCTCTCGCGCCGGGCCCTGGTTGAGGCCATAGTCCGGAGCGAGGAGGAGTGGCAGGCGGTCGCCGACTTCTGCGAAGCAGTAATACTCGCAAAGGAGGAGGCCGAACGCATCAGGCAACGGCGTTATCGCCGCCGCCGCCGCCGCCGGGATTCTGATCCCGATTTCCGGCCGCCGTAGGCGCGGGCTTGCGGACAGTGAGCAATGGGTAGCTCGCTGTCCGACCGTCCGGTATCTGTCCGGACCAAGCCCAAGTCGTCGACGGCGCGCACTGTTCCCGCGCGCCTCAAGGAGTTGTCAGCAACAGCAGGGACCCAGCCGGGTCGAAGCCTACTGGGGCCAGGGTTATCCGAAAGGGCGCTCGAGCCCCGGTATGAAGGCTAGAAGGAACGGGGTGGGTCTTTTAGTCAGTAAGAGTCTGACACTATCTCCCGCTCCGCCCAAGGGCGGGGGATGTCAATGCATGATTTTTTCCCACCATAAAAAAAAAAAGGTCAAGTTTCCTCAACTAACCTTGAACCTAATATTTTAGAGATAAAGTTGAAAATCTATTAAAGAAACTGATAGATTGTAGTAACAGTAGTAATTTGTTGCTGGCGTCTGTTCTTAGTTATCACCGGCCGGCAAGCCCAATTAAAGGTAATAATAAGGAACTAACCTGTACCGAGTGACGAAGCGCAAGTAGGAATATAACACGTCTTTTGAGGCATTTTATTGTGTCCATATCACAAAACTGGCCAAGTGCGAGTTGGACTCGCCCATGAAGGTTTCCGTAGCAGCAAGTAACATAATTTAAGGGTTCTTATTAGAAACCTTAATATCATTTTTGAAGACCTACCCATACGTACCCCACACGTAAGGGTTTGAAGAAAATTTTTTTTTGAGTTTCAGTTCTATTTATAGACCCCCAAATTTTATTGTTTTTTTTCCTATTTTTGTGTGAAAATCTTAATGCAGTTTACAGAATACATCTACTCACTAAGTTTCATCAGTATAGCTCTTATAGTTTCTGTGGCTGTGACATACGGAGGGACAGACAGACATGACGAATCTATAATGGTTCCGTTTTTTGGCTACGGAACCCTAAAAACAACAAAGTCTCGAACGAGTGGACTTGGAGCTAAAAAGTAAAATAAAGAAATAAAATAAGTTTAAACGAATTATCCTGAATCAGGATCATTGGTAACATACCAGCAAGGTTTAACAGCAGAGCTTGTCGAGTAGTAGGTGGTTGCAGTCTCGAACCAGTGGACTTGGAGCTGAAAAGTAAAACGAAATAAAATAATAATAATAATATAATATTCCACAATTATCACACAACGCCGTCTAGTCCCCAGCTAAGCAGAGCTTGTGTTATGGGTACTAGACAACTGATAAACATACTTATATATTTCTAAATACATACATATTATAGATACATTACACCCAGACACAGAACAAATGATTATGCTCATCACACAAACATTTGTCCTGGGTGGGAATCGAACCCACGACCTCCGGTATAGTAGTCAGGGTCACTAACCACTAGACCAACAGGCCAGTAAAAAAAAATTAAAATAAATAAAATAAAATAAATTTAAACGAATTATCCAGAATCAGGATCTTTAGTAACATACCAGCAAGGTTTAACAGCAGAGCTTCTCGAGTAGTAGACGTGAAGCGCTATCTTACACAATTCAAAGTGATCATCAAAAAGATGATGAAACATATTTTCACAAGAAGGTATCAAATATGAGAAACAATCAAACTGTCAACACTTACCCAATACGGAAAACACAGTGATCAGAACTGGCAGGGCTAATTTACTTAAAGCTAGCGAGACGACATGACATAACATACAGTAGTTAAAAACACTTTAGGTAGGGACTCTCAGGCAACGGCGCTCTCGCCGCCGCCGCGCCGCCGGGATTCCGATCCCGATTTCCGTCCGGCCGTCCGGTTACTGTCCGGACCAAGCCCAAGTCGTCGACAGCGCGCACTGTTCCCGCGCAGCTCAAGGTGTTGTCAGCAACAGCAGGGACCCAGCTGGGTCGAAGCCTACTGGGGCCAGGGTTAGTTTCGAAAGACAGCTCGAGCCCCGGTATGAAGGCTAGAAGGAACGGGGTGGGCTTTCAGTCAGTAAGAGTCTGACACTATCTTCCGCTCCGCCCAAGAGCGGGGGATGTCATTGGATGATTTTTCCCAGCATAAAAAAAGGTAAGTACTCTATTTTTGAAAATATGTCTATGTTACTTTTTAATGGTGAATGAATTTTTGAGTTAAATCGAACATACAAACAAATAAATAATTTTTACGCGACTTTTGTACAACTGATTACCCACTAGTGCCGCGTTTCACTGAAGCCGAGTGTATAAATGGTTAGTACTTTGAGTAAGGTTAGTACTTTTACTACCCCCATAAATAAATACTAGTGATGTAACGAATAATGGCATTCGCATTCTTTCATTAGACTTTGATTTTGTCTATTAAAGCTTATAGTCCCTTGAACGATCTGGCCGAAATTATGTGAACGCAACTCTCGCCTAGGCGGCAGTACGCAAATCTGTGTATTCATTTGCGGCCAGCAGCGCCCGGAAAGCGCTTTAAATCGATTCTCTTTGCGAAATATTGATTGATTTACATATGCTATGTTCACTTTGAAGAATATTTAACCACCAATTTTTATGTGTGAAAATGTTTCTAAAGATCCAAGCTGTTTCGAAGGAGTAGGGAAAAGTTGCGAAATTGCTAAATATTTTTTTTAGACAAAAGTATTAATCGCAGGAAAAAATCACATGTTGATATTATTGTTCATGAATCTATAATAAACATATATTGTTTTCAAACCAATTGACCTAGCCGTTATGGAGGAGTAGGCCTCAGAAAGTCACTGTTTTATGGCACTTTTCGGGCGCTTGGCCCTTAACTACTCTCAAATGCTACAAAATCATATCAAATTATGATAAATACTAGCTTTTACCCGCGGCTTCGTCTGCGTGAAAAAATTAGCCTATGTCCGTCTCCAGGGTCCTAACTATGTCTGTACCAAAATTCATCAATATCGGTTTTGATATTTAGGCGTGAAGACGTAACAAACAAACAAACTCTGAGAGTTACGTGTCCGATGCACGTACTAGTGGGTCACAGATCCAGTCTTTGAGGGAAGCTATAGTTGAGCGCTTGAACTTGTCCTTGGAGGCAATATCCGATTGGGGCGATGCCAACCTGGTCAGGTTCAATGCTGCTAAAACCCAGGCGTGTCTTTTCTCCGCCAAACGAAGCCAATTTTACCCGGCTCCTATATTCCGGGGTGTGACCGTGCCGATAACCGACGGCCTTGAGCTTCTTGGGGTAACGTTATCATCTACCCTCAATTTCGGCTCTTACATTGAGGCAAAAGCACAACAGGCTGCCAAAAAACTAGGGATCTTAGCTAGGGTGAGGCGGTACTTCACTCCGGAACAGCTGCTCAACCTATACCAAGCGCAAGTTCGATCGTGTATGGAGTACTGCTCTCATCTTTGGGATGGGTCTGCCAAGTATCAGCTTGATGCTCTGGAGTCGATTGAGAGGCGAGCCAAGAGGATCATCGGTGATGATGCGCTTGTTGAGTCAAAGCTCCAAAGCCTTGAGCATCGACGCCGAGTTGCTGGCCTGGCGGTTTTCTATCGATTACACTTCGGTGAGTGTGCGTTGGAATTGCACAATTTAATTCCGCCAAGTCCGTTCCATCATCGGACCACTAGACGTACGGCGTTGCGCCATCGGTACATGGTGGATATCCCACCCATTCGTACAAAGCGTTTTGGAAACACATTCATTATGCGTACAGCTAAAGAGTGGAATTCCCTGCCGGAGTCTGTGTTTCCTGATAGCTACAACCTAGGGGTCTTTAAGTCGAGAGTGAATAGGTTACTTCTAGGCAAGCGTGCTCCATCGTCGGCCACATCATCACTTACCATCAGGTGAGATAGTGGTCAAACGCGAGCCTATCAATAATAAAAAAAAAACTCACTTTCGCTTTTATAATACTAGCTTTTACCCGCGGCTTCGTCCACCTCTTTCTCCCCCTTTCCTCACTTTTTTTTTTAATTATGCCTATGTCCGTCTCCAACGTCCCCAACTATCTCAGTACCAAAATTCATCAACATCGGTTTTGCCATTTAGGCGTGAAGACGTAACAAACAAACAAACAAACTCACTTTCACTTTTATAATATTAGTAAGGATTAGTAAGGATTCACCCATGATTATCCTAGGTACGTTTTTTTAATCGTGGATCCAGTGACTTATTGCCAGTGCAAGAGGTTGTGTCCGATTTTTATTGACTAAATTCAAACAGTTGCCTTCTTTGCGTTTCAGGACCATGATACCTTTTTTAGAAAGCCCGTTGGCCGGTCAATCCAAGCACTTAGGCTGAGTTGCCACCTTTATTTTCATATAACTTTTGAAATATTATACCACAAAATCGAGAATCAATTCAACAATTATTCTACAAACAAAAAAATAACAAATAATAATGACGGCCCTTACGTATATAAAGACATGTCCAAAATATCATTTTTTTTATTATTTACTTTGTTTAATTGATATTAATTAAATATTTCAAGTAAAAATTTAATTAAAAAAAAAATGATATTAATTGATATTTGATAATTGATATGAATTAAACAAAGTAAATAATGAAATAAGAAAAAATATGTATTTTGGACATGTCTTTATATACGCAGGGACAACGATATTTTACTTATATAATATTAGTGTAGCTGTGTAGATAAATACAATTAGTTACATACCACTGAGAGGAGGTTCAACAGTTCCTATTGTTGTAGTTGTAGAGCATTGAACAGGATTCAACAATGAAGCTTCTTGAGATTGGAGTAGATAGTCAGCTATCTGGAATCAATGAAATTGTAGTTTGTAGATTGTCATAAAAAATTATGTTCTGAAATTTAATATTAAAAGATTACGGTACTACTGCTAGAACATAGGTGGAACATCTTTAATGGTGAGTCCAGATCAGTTGTCAGATTAGAGACAGTGGGCTGCAATCAACCATTCAGGCCTAGCATTGGTTGGTGGATTTCTCAGTTTTCTCACAATATTTTCCTACACTCTTCTGAGAGCCAAGGTGAAACAATAAATTGCTAAAAGAGGCATAGCCCATAACCAACAATTTGTGGTTATTAAAGCATAATAAGCAACACACGCGTTTTTATTCATTAATCCCCAAGCCAACGCTGATGTTCGCGCACCTGTTGTCTTTCTATTGTGTCTCTAATTCTCACGATTGAAAGGTTAACACTTATAGGACAGGAGTGGACTGGACTGTGTGGGGTGGACTTTTAGAAGTTATTTTAATATTTGGTTAAGTAGGTACCTGCAATATTTTCTTTAGGTGAAATCAAGGTGGGGACAGTCAATTTGCCAAGTCTATTATTTGGATACAAAAACTGTATCTCATAGTGCCAACAGCAAATTCTTGAAGTGTTTTGGACAGTAGTATTCTCCAGACTTGTAATATCACCTCCAACACTCTTCACCCAAACTTAGAACTTTTCTGCAAATGTTTCAGAATTTAGAAAGTTATACAGATACATCTGAAAATACAAAAACAACTTTATTGGAACTAGGCATGGGAAAAGTATGTCATCTTTGCGATTAGAACATTTGCATCTGACTCAAAATGATCCGAAACAGTTTTATGTATCATTTGAAATATTTGAAACATCGACTCAAAAGAAACAATCGGAACATTTGAAACATCTTCCGATGTTGGAACATTTGGAACATCAGCTCAAAGGTACAAACGGGACATTTAAAATATCGACTCACAGGATACAAATGTTATGAATCGTGGTCTGTTAAGTTGCGTCAAATTATAAGTTATATGTAATTGAATTTTGATTTTAGAATAATATAAAGTAGATGTTTTTAGTTCAGGATGTTAATTATATTACACTATTTACGGTTAAATTTGAATTTTAAAAAGACTGCTCTCTTAAAGAGTGTTTCAGTGTTCCAATTGTTCCAGATGATGCATTTAAAACATTACTGATATTCCAATCTGTCGAAACACTAAAATGTGAACAGAGAGTTGATTCAGTAAAGAGTTACACACGCCTAATTGGAACATCAGGCAACGAAAACACCATTTTTATTTTATTTTTTCCCTGCTTTAATGGGACTCGCTTCCAAACTAACCATAACTTTAAGTATTATAAATGGAGTAACTTCTGCATCACAGTAGGTAATTGGGTAACATGATGTAGTATCAGAAATTCTGACTTCTAACAATCAGACAAACCTTAAGTATAAATAACAGCTGGGACCAACAACTTTACATTCTTTCTGAAGTATGGTAAAATGTCTTGATGTAGGTACAAATCATGTGCTCCATGATTTGTACCTACTACTTCAGAAAGATTTGCTTAACCTTGAAGTTCGACGTAAGGATCGTACGTACTGTCATAATGTAATGATTTTTAAAGAAAATATTCATAAATCGTTCAACTTCCAATGATAAGCGATAGATGGCGCTAGTAGTTACATGAACTTTAGGCATTCGTTGTAGACATTAAGTAATAGTTTATAATATTAGACATTATGGATTTGTTTTGTATAAATATATCATAATTGTTAAAATGAAATATTTACTTGCAGTTAATTATTAGATAATCTCTAATGTATATTAGTTAGTCAATTGATGTTACGTACTCTTTACTTTGCTCTGATTGGTCGGTTAGTCGACCGAGTGTTTGTGAAAGTTTGTGGTAGGAAACATTGAGTTGGTAACTGTCATTTTGGACAGAGTCAGTCTGCTTTGAGTTGTTGAACAGAAAACATGTCCGACTAATTTGTGTATTTGCAAATGATTGTTAATAGAACGATAAGTGTGAAATTGTGTTGATCAAAGTGAATAGAATATTTATACAATTTATCCTGAAGTGTTTGATTCATCGCATTTCAGAAGTGGTATGGACCAGACAAAAAGGGTAATTGTTGACCGCTGACTTGCCCGCGCTCCGCCGCAAACCTTATCTGAATTGCCCGCCACTTGAGACGTTTTTTATGGCCTCCCGCCGCGCGGGTTCGAATTTCAAATAAACAATCCATTGAGCGTCAAGATGTTATTATAACTCGTAAGTGTTATGTTTTTTGTGATTAGTATGAATGGGGCGTCTTATTTAAGCATTTTGTTTACGTTTCGTCGAGTACGGAGTCGAAGTATGATACTGTAAACACAGAGATAAGCGCTTTTTAAGCACGACTTGTTATTAAAAAATCGTATCACGAAATCTAAAGCGATGACATAGTGTTTTTTTTTTTTTTTTAATTACGATATTTAGGGTATATAGATTAAAAAAAAAAATAATAATACCATACACCCGTCCATACAAAATAATTTATTTTTGAGCACCAATATTTGGGTTAGACTAGCAAAAAGATACTTTCGTTACCAGTAAAATCCCTACTACCTACAGCATAGGTGGTTTAATAAAGATTAGTAGATCTGACTGCAATTATGAGGGTAAAATTGAATTTGCCATTTTAAAATCCATAGATCCATTGAAAACAAAAAAAAAAACAAAAAGTTTTAAGTATAAAATTACTGGAATTAGCGGTTTTGGCAAACTGAGGAATAACATTCATAATACATACCTTCCTCCGACCTTATATGATCTCAAATATATAGAAAAGCCTTATATATACACTATTCTTTGTGTGATGAATGTTATAAACATATGACGTGACGATAAAGCAAATAATCAAGACTAAGCCGAATGTAATGATTTTGAATTTAAGACTCAGTTCCTGGTCGAACTGGAATTAAGTTTCATAATTTTAATGAAAATATCCTATCATTTTAATTGTAATCGTGCGTCAGGAGATCGCACGATGTCGGATGGCCGAATGTAATGATTTTTAAAGAAAATATTCATAAATCGTTCAACTTCCAATGATAAGCGATAGATGGCGCTAGTAGTTACATGAACTTTAGGCATTCGTTGTAGACATTAAGTAATAATTTATAATATTAGACATTATGGATTTGTTTTGTATAAATATATCATAATTGTTAAAATGAAATATTTACTTGCAGTTAATTATTAGATAAACTCTAATGTATATTAGTTAGTCAATTGATGTTACGTACTCTTTACTTTGCTCTGATTGGTCGGTTAGTCGACCGAGTGTTTGTGAAAGTTTGTGGTAGGAAACATTGAGTTGGTAACTGTCATTTTGGACAGAGTCAGTCTGCTTTGAGTTGTTGAACAGAAAACATGTCCGACTAATTTTTGTATTTGTAAATGATTGTTAATAGAACGATAAGTATGAAATTGTGTTGATCAAAGTGAATAGAATATTTATACAATTTATCCTGAAGTGTTTGATTCATCGCAATAATTTAGTTAGCCATCCAAATCCACTAGAAAAAATTATCTGATACGATGATTCGGCATCCAGGAACACAAAGAATATTTTTAGGCTTTGTGTAAAATGTTAAACTAAGATATACTTACGTTTCAAAATCCTTCTGGAGGGCCTATCTTCACGCGTATGTCAGGAATACTTTCAGAACACCACAGTCTTTATTTGTTTCTTGTTTTATAGAGGAAACAAAGCTCAAACCACTGTAAATAGCACTCGAAAAACACAAAAAATATTAGTCTCGTTATGGCGGCCATTTTTAGTATGTTACAAATTACCAGTGTTGCCAACTCTATACCACCAGTGAGTGCTAAAAATCTTCTCAAATAGTACTAGATTGCTATAGATTTCCAAAAATAATGCTATATGAAATAAAATCACATGAGTAAAATTTTTTTTACATAAATTACCTTTTTTACATAAAAACTGTTAAAATTATTATTTTTAATCATACATATTTACAAACAAAGAAAAAAAAGACAAGCTCGCACCACACTAACCACACCACTATCCGGTCTCACACGCTCCTGCCTCTAGCTACTGAGCGAGCTAGCGTCGCCAGACGCGGATTTCTAAATATCCACTATGAATCAATTTGCAAATAACAGTCACTGAACATCACACGAAGAAATCCCACCAAAAACTCATTGTCTATGTGTAATTCCATAGATAATAAATCTATGTGCCAGTAATACGAATGTGTTTGTTACACTGCACGCATGCTGTGCGTGTGTGCGTTTTATTAGTATCTGAAAATTTCGCTAGACTATTAAATAGTGCTAGATTAAGTGCTGGGTGCTGTATGTTCGATTTCAGTGCTAGACTTGTGAAAATAGTGCTAAATCTAGCACTGAAAGTGCTAAGTTGGCAACACTGCAAAGTACTCTGTGGCGGCCATGACAGAAAACAACCAGTGCTTTTTTATGGGCGCGTTCGTTTCATTTTGAATTATTATTGTTACTTGTTTTGTTTATAGAAATAATAAGTTTATTAAATAGGAAAAAAAGTAATAATTATTGTTTTTTTTTTCACCAGTAATTTAAAATAACATGAATAAAATTATATTCATTTGGAACGCATTTTTCATTCGTAAAAGTACGGGGTCTGGCGGATAGATGGCAATGCGGACGCTCGAAATTTTCCAATGTATAGAAGACGACCTAGCATGTGACTGGCCGCCTGCTCCCGCACAGAGTTTTATATATATTCGGTCTCAATATTGATCATTTTATTTAGTAAATATTGATTGATTTACGTAAGCAATGTTCACTTTGAAGAATATTTAATTACCAATTTTTCTGTGTAAAAATATTTCCAAAGATCCAAGCCGTTTCGAAGGAGTAGGGAAAGGTAGCGAAATTCGTAAAATATTTTTTTTAGACAAAAGTATTAATCGCACGAAAAAATCAAATGTTGATATTATTGTTCATGAATCTATAATAGACATATATTTTATTCAAACCAATTGACCTAGCCGTTAAGGAGGAGTAGGCCTCAGAAAGTCACTGTTTTATGGCACTTTTCGGGCGCTTGGCCCTTAATTAGCGTAATTTGTCGAAGCAGGTTCACCGTTAATATTGTCGAACGATACCGCAGAAATTCGAACGCCTGATATAATTCAACAGCAAATTGTCGTTCTGCAATATTGAAGCAAATTTAATAAGGCGTTTAAGGATTGTTGATTTTGTTCTGTGGTCAATTGAGTCAGCAATACAAAATGCTCTATAAATAATAATCATAATTGTTTTATTTAGTATATAATTTGTATTCTTAATACAGATTATTCTTTTCCTTTTTTTACTTTGAATATAGAATGCGTAGGCGTACTTACTCGTACTTACTATATCTGTTTATAGTTTTTAGTCTATTGTATATAATTAGTTATACTAATGTTAGTAGTTTAAAGAGAAATGATATGCATTTTTGTTTGTAATGTATAAACTTAAAAACTTCTGGACCAATTTTTAAATTTCTTTCAGGTAGAATGCTAGTTTATCACAGAAGAACTTAGAATGAATGAATAAATGCATTTATTTGTCAGAATATTATACAAAGTTGTTATCTGCTTATAAATTATGATCATAATATTCTGCCGTTTCCGGCGTACAAATATGGTTAGTAAAAATTATGGGTCAATAAATTACAAATACATTATTTATCATTAAAATCACAAATAATTGAAATTAATGGAGCAATAGTTATTACAATTATATTAAAAGACGTATTAATTATACATTTAAGTGAAAATTTAATAATAAAGTCAAGGAGATAAAGATAAGAAATAAAATTCATAGGTAATGTCAAATATTTAGGTAAATTTTTCAGTCATAAAATCTTCAGTCGAGTAATAGGCTAATACTTCTACTTTCTACTTTATCTATGCGGGTGAAGCTGACGGCAACAACTAGTGCTTCTGCGTATTCAAATAGGGTATACAGGCACCTCTTCTTCTTCTGTCTCACCTTTATCCCGTAACGCGGGGTCGGTTTTTTTGACAGGTGGTTCTTTTCTCTTACCTTCTTTCTAATAAAAAAAAATTAAAATTAAAAAATAATGTATCTTTTTTCAAAACTCGTATTAATTTACGCATGTACGAAATTAATTTCTTTAAGAAAACGTCAGCTGAGCGAGTCCAATGACCTGTAGGTAGTTTGTACACATGAAGGCACAAGAGACGTGACCCACGTGACAGCAGAAGGTAATATAAGACATGCTAAAAGTTAGACGAATTTGAACCTTCTGCAATTAGCATAAGATACATGATAATCAATTCGGAGCATAATAGTTAAAACGAAAATAACAAGAGGCAGGTAGTCAAATATTATAGAATACTGTTACGTCAATTTGATCTATAAGACGAAAAACTTATGAATACGGTTTTGTCTCGTAATGCACTTGTTAATTTCAACGTTTCATCGTAAGACGATTTAGTCTAATGGTCATGACAGTAGAGTTATATTGACATGGTCGTAAGTTCAAATCTGTCATGCTTCTTTTAGTAGTTTTGTGTTTATAATATTGGATTATGATTTTTGAAATCAAATTATAATTTATATTAAGTTAAATTAATAAATTTAAATTAACTATTCAAACATAAAAGCAACATGAATAAAAAACAAAAATGGTTGGGATAGGTAACGATTTATTCATTTACATAAAAAAAATATTTACTCATCTTATAGACATAATTTAAATAACTATATATAAAGGTAAAACATATAAAAGAAGTTACAATATTAAACTGCTTTTGATATGGTAGAATTATTTGTAATACAGTTTTGAGCATGAAAAAAAAAACAGTTTATTTATTTTAATAGTGCTTAAAGAAGAGTTTAATGCAGTGAATCAACATGTTACATGATTAGAAATATATAATATTTCTATTTCATAACAATAGCATCACTACATTAAATGTCATACTTGCTCTAAATATTTTGACATTTTAACTACTTTACAGGTTTTATATAGAATTTTAAGTTTTAAATTTGATTAAGAAAGAAACAAGGATCAGTTAATTTATTATATAAACACTTTCTAACAAATTAAGATGTAATCTGTAAATATTATAATCTGGTTTTTATGTGGCAACATTAGCGCCTTGTCTTAATTATTAAAAAAAAAGATGTTCATTGTCAATTGTCTATCATGGCGGCTCTGCCCTTTTTTTGCCTTTGCAAAATGTGAAATGTGTTATGTGTGTAAAACGGAAATAAACGTACTAAAACAATATCTGGCCATTCAATAATATCCACCACCCTCCAACATGGTAGCAGAGCGTGGTTAGGTGGCTAAATAATCATAATCTAGTGATATAAAAAATATCGGCCGGCAAACAAAAGAAAGTTTTAGTTCGCGCCTCGTGTAAAATTAGGAAAAAACGCTAAGATCACCCATCGGTATATAAGTTTAACGAAAATGGCTAAACAAGCTAAAATAGAAGACATAATGATACCTATTTTTGATGGAACAAATTATTCAAGCTGGAAATTAAGGTTACTAACCCTATTAGAATACAAAGAATGTAACGAGCCCGCCATTTGCATGATGCCTGCCAAGTTCAAAGATCAGAAAGAGTTATGGAAGAAAATGGATTTGAAAGCACGGACTATTATCATGAGTACAATTTCCGATAGACAATTGGAGTACATCAGCGAATGTACAACAGCACATGACATGATGAAAAAGTTTGACATGATGTATCTAACACAGTCGACTGCAATGCAAATAATATGTAGAGGAAAAATTGAAGAAATCAAATTGAACAATTATACTACAGTAGAAGATTTTTTTGTTGACTTCGAAAAAACAGTAAATGATTTCAAAACGGCTGGTGGAAATATGAATCAAACCGAGAAGATGAGATACTTGCTCAGAGCTTTACCTCCAAGTTACAGTTATATTGGAGATTTTATAGATGTCATTCCAGAAGAACAAAGAACCGTAGATTATGTGAAGTCTAAAATAAAAGAGAAAAACATGACTAGTAGTGACCCGGACAAGAAAAACAATATGAGTACATTTTCAACAAAAACTAAAGCACAATGTTTTATCTGTGGAAAGACTGGCCATCTCAAAAAGGACTGTTGGTATGGTCAGAAAAACAATCAAGATGATATCACCAATAATGTCACTGAACTGTTGAAGATAAATTGTAAAAAGATTATTTTGTGTGCTTTTCCTTACTTTGAGCACTTATCAAACAGACAAAATAAGTACATACATATGCTAAATATGCATATGCATTTTTTAGTTACTCACCATAGTGATAAATTTTTATATTTTGACATCAACAATATTGTTGATAAACTTTTTTCGACCAGGTATACTGTATACCTACCTATTGTTTTAAGACGTCAAATAGCGAAGCTATTAGCATTTAATATTTACTCAGACATAAATAGTATGTCGACGTACCCAGTAATTAGTCCCACCATTAGTAGTAGTACTAATATTTTAAACTAGGTAATAAGACAACAGTTGGTACTGTTGGCAATTTATGTCAACTTAACAATAAAGTATCGTCTAGCATTCAAGCTACAGGGGGTAAGCAAAAATCTTTTAATTTGTTTCTTCAAAACATTCAGGGTTTTTCTTCGAAACAATTAGAAATTGAATTATTTTTGGAAAAAACTATGTTTGACATCATTTGTTTTACTGAGCATTGGTTAAAGGATTTTGAAATGTTAATTAATTATGATAATTATAATGTGGGCAGTAGTTTTAACCGAAAGTCAATGTTACGTGGGGGTTCACTAATCCTTATTAAAAATAGTATTAAATTTAAAACTCGTAAAGATATAGTTGCACTGTCCGTTGAACATAGCATTGAAGTGTCGTGTGTTGAGCTGGATAGGCATATCATAGTGTGCGTTTATAGGCCCCCTAATTATCAAAACTACTCTATTTTTGAGTCAGTCATGGAAGATGTTATGGCTAAACTTTCAACGGGTAATAAACCAGTAATTATCTGCGGAGACTTTAATGTTAATATTTTAGAAAATAATTCAGATAGCAGTAGATTATTAAATCTTTTCAAATCATTTAATTTATCAAATGTGTTTATTGAACCAACTCGAACAACGACAACTACTGCTACATGTATCGATAATGTTTTTTGTTGCTGCAAGTATTTAGAAAAAGCCATTGTAAATTATCTGCCTTCTGATCATAGCGGCCTAATGGTAACATTTGAATCCAACTTACCAATACAACAAGTGCAGATACAATTCAGACCAATAACATCCGGTAAACTAAATAAATTTAATAGCACTTTAACTAGCAGGTTGGGTGATTGGAACCTTGCAGAAAACAATGGTAATATTTTGTATAAAAATTTTTTTTCAGTTGTTCAAAAGGAGTTTAATCAGACGTTTGAGAAAAAAACTAAAACTATCTGCCCTAAGTTTAGATTTAGTGACTGGGCAACTAAAGGAATCAGAATAAGTAGGGAAAGACTTTTCGAGTTGTATGGCCTTAAGCCTATTATTAACACTGAAACTTTTAATAAATATGTTGCTACTTATTCTAAAATGTTTAAAAATACTTGTAAGGCAGCTAAAGCCTTATACATTAGCAACAAAGTTAAAACAGCAGATAATAAAATAAAAACGGTTTGGAATATTATAAATAATGAAACCAACAGAAATAAAAGAAATAATAATGATTACACATTGGAGACTCATCATGGTCTTATTAGCGATAACAAACTAGTTGCAGAAGAATTTGTAAATTTCTTTACCAGTATACCAATTAAAACTACTGAAGCCCTAAATTCGTCGCCATCGCATGCTTTTGGTTTATTACAGGCGAACGTTGCAGCCTGTTCGACTGAATTTAACTTTAAACATATAAACCCCATATCAGTAATAAAAGCTTTTAAAGAAATCAAGATTAAATTGACAGAAGATCTATGGGGTATGTCTATCAAAGTTTGTACCTCAATTATTGAGACTATAGCGCCGTACTTGGCTTTAATATTTAATTTGTGTATAGATCAAGGAGTCTTTCCAGATCTAATGAAATATAGTAAAGTGATACCACTCTTTAAATCCGGGAATAGTAGAGACACTAATAATTATAGGCCGGTGTCCGTTTTGCCGGTTCTTAGCAAGATATTTGAAAAGGTAATGTTAAATCAAATGCTTAGTCATTTTAACTCCAATAACATCCTACATGATAAACAGTATGGTTTCACCAAAGGACGCTGTACAACTGACGCGGGTGTTTCCTTACTAAAACACATTTTTAATGCGTGGGAAGAGGCACAAGATGCTATAGGCATCTTCTGCGACCTATCTAAGGCGTTTGATTGTGTAGTTCATGAAACATTGCTTCTGAAACTCAAGCATTACGGACTAGGCAATGCAGCGTTAAGCTTATTAAAATCTTATTTAAATAATAGACAGCAATTAGTGCAAATAAACGGTGTCAATTCGTCGGGATTGAATGTTGAAATGGGGGTGCCCCAAGGTTCAATTTTAGGTCCTTTTTTATTTTTAGTTTATATTAATGATTTACCCAATTTGTTGCAAAATAAACTTAATATGGTGTTGTTTGCTGACGACACTTCTTTGATTTTTAAGATAAATAGAAAGACTAACAATCTTGACAACGAAAATAGCGCCCTATTGCAGGTTCAAAACTGGTTCACTGCTAATAATCTGGTTCTAAATGGGAAAAAAACTAAATGCATAAGATTTTCCTTACCGAATGTCAAAAGTAGTGATTGTGACATTGTATTGAATAATGAAAAACTAGAATTTGTTGATAAAACGATTTTCCTGGGGATTACGCTAGACTCAAGGCTACAATGGGGTCCTCACTTAACATCTCTTGCAGGGCGGCTTAGCTCAGCTGCATATGCTGTTAGAAAAATCCGCCAATTTACGGATGTTGATACCGCTAGGCTAGTCTATTTTAGTTATTTTCATAGTGTCATGTCGTACGGTATCTTACTATGGGGACGAACTGCAGACATCGAGTCAATCTTTATATTACAGAAAAGAGCCATCAGAGCTATTTACAATCTCCGCCGGTGCGATTCTCTAAGGGAACTGTTTAAAGAAATTAACATAATGACGGTACCTTGTCAATATATCTATGAAAACATCATGTATGTTAGAAAAAATCTTCATCTTTTTAGCAAAAGAGGCGATAGACATAATTATGTTACAAGAAATAGGGATCAATTAGTTCAACCAGGTTTCAGACTGGCTAAAGTTGCCTCTTCTTTCATGGGGTACTGTTTGAAATGTTATAATAAAATACCACCCCAAATATTAGACCTCAATGAAACGAAATTTAAATCTTGTATTAAACGCACACTATGCAGACAAGCATATTATAAGTTGGAGGATTATATTCAAGATAAAAATGCTTGGCTCAATGCTGGTCCAGCTCCACTACCACTAGGGCGTACTAATTAGTTGATTAGTTGGAAACTAATATTATTATTTTTTTTAATTTGAAAGACAATTGCATTGTATAATGTAGAAGCACTTTTTCCAAGTTTGTGAATGTGAAGCACCATGGAGCATTTTTATTAGGTTACAAATTTTTTTTTTTTTTTTGACATTACGAGCATGGCAGTTGAGAGTTTGTCATGCTCACTCAAATGTCTCGCTGTTGGTGGCACGTGTTATTGGGTCGTTCAGTTCCCTTCAAAATGGTTGAGCTGAGTGGGGCTGATGCACGCGTCATGCTCGTGAACGGGTGCCGTCAGATGGGACTGGTCATGTCTTAGCTGCCAGTGGCTTAATTCAGTTTCTATCTTTTAATTATTTTACATTTTTATTTCATTATCGACATTGTGCTCACATGATAGAAGCAACAAGTAATATGTAACCAAGCATTATATGTAACACATAATATGATTTAAAAGAGTGTCCATGGAGTTTCTTGCACGTTCTTCTCCATAGAGACCTACTCTTTGGAACGTGCAATTTAGCTTCACTTTTCTTGGACTGACCGACATTTGACTATTCAAAAGTGCCTGTAAATGGTCTATTTGAAATAAATGATTTGACTTTGACTTTGACTTTGAAGAAAGAAATTCAAGAACTCAACGCCTGCAAGGACAACAAAGAGGTTATAACAGAGGTGGATTTCATCGTGGTCGTGGCCGAGGCAGAGGTCGAGATCAACCCAGAAGTGAGTCGTCAAGCACTCGGCAAGATGGTTCTGCGGCAGAAACATGGACTGCTCAAGTATGTAATTCAGAAATAAATCAGGTAACGGGATGTAGTGAAGGGGAATATCATAATAATAGTGAAATTCATTGGTTGTTAGATAGTGGGTGTACAGATCATATTGTAAAGAATGATACATATTTTTATAATTACATAGATTTAAAAATTCCCATTGATGTGAAACTTCCAGATGGTAAAGTGTTAAAAGCAACCAAAGTAGGCACAATTAAAATCTGTTTTAAAAATTACTATAGTGAAAAACACATTGATTTAAAAAATGTTTATTTTGTAAAAGGCATTAAGCAAAACTTGTTAAGCGTTTCAAAAATAACTAAAAATAGCAGAATAGTAGTAAGAAATAAAAATGCAAAAATCTATAATCAGTCAAGAGAATTAATAGTTGTTGCTAACAAAATAGACAATTTATATTGGATAAAAAGTTTTATTTCAAAAACTGATAACGGTAAAATGTATGTAAATTCCATAAAATTAACCAATAAAGAAAAATGGCATAGGGCACTTGGCCATGTCAATTTTCAATACTTAAACAAGTTAATAAATAATAAATTATTAGATGGTTTGCCAGACAAGATTGAAAGTACAGAAATGAAATGTTCAAATTGTATCGAAAGCAAAATGGCTAATGTACCTTTTGAGAATAAAAGAACTAAGACTACTGAAATTTTAGAATTGATCCATACTGATCTAAATGGTCCACATAGCACAACTGGTTATGGTGGAGAAAAATATTTTTTGACATTTATCGATGACTATAGCAAATGTACTAGAATTTTTTGTATTAAGAGCAAAGCAGAAACTGCAAATTGTTTTATAGAGTTTGTTAACTTAGTAGAAAATAAATTTAATAAAAGAGTTAAGAAATTACAGTGCGATAATGGCAAAGAATATTTAAATCGTGATATTTATAATTTCATTAGACAAAAGGGAATAGAGTTGTTACCGTGTCCACCCTATGTGCATGAATTAAATGGAGTAGCGGAGAGATATAATAGGTCTGCTATGGACATAGGCAGATGCTTAATGAGAGAAGCTAAGATTCATAGAAGATATTGGCCGGAAGTTATAAAAACAGCAGCTTATCTAAAAAACCGAGCCATTGCTAATACAGTAGAAAATAAAACTCCTTATGAAATATTTTTCGGTATTAAACCCAATGTGGAGCATTTAAAGATTTATGGAAGTAGAGTTTTTGTTAGGGTTCCTGAAGTTTTAAGAAAAAGTAAATGGGATGATAAAGCCCGACTAGGAGTGCTAGTAGGTTATAATGAAAATGGTTATAGAGTTTTATTAAACAATAGAATAATTAATGCTAGACATGTTCAAGTAATCGAGGAAAACATGCAATTAATTTTAGAAAAATTTGATGATGAAAAGGATAGGGATTTGGAAAATGAAACTTTAAATGTGAAAGATGAAATAGTTACAACAGATATTGAAGAAGATTATGTAGATGCAAATGAAACTACTTCTAATAATAATGTAGAAGATATGGTTAGTGATGATGTTGTGGATAGCTTAAGTAATAAAAAGGATGAGTCTATAATAGAAGAAAGGTCTAAAAGAAAGAGAATTCCAGTTTCAAGATATGGTAATTCAGTATCACATTTTATATATGTAAATTATATTGATGCAAATGTACCAAATACATTTGAGGAGGCGATGAACTCCCATAATTGCAAGAAATGGCAAGTAGCGATGGACTCTGAAATAAATAGCTTAAATAAAAACAAAACATGGCAAATTGTTGAACGTCCAAAAGATAAAAAGGTTATTGATGTCAAATGGGTCTTTAAAAGGAAAAGTAATGATGTTTATAAAGCTAGATTAGTTGTACGAGGGTTTCAGCAAAAAGATTATCTTGAAAATGTTTATTCACCAGTAGGAAAAATGCAAACATTGAAAATTTTATTATCATATATTTGCAAAAATAATTTATTTATAGAACAAATGGATGTTGAGACTGCATTTTTAAATGGCCATGTAAAGTCAGAAGTATATATAGAACAACCAAAAGGTTATGAAACAGGAGATAATAAAGTTTACAAGTTGCAAAGAGCACTCTATGGTCTCAGAGAGAGCCCTAGAGTATGGTATGATTGTTTCAGCAAATTTATTGAAAAATTGAATTTTGTTAGGAGTAACTATGATTATTGTTTATATGTAAACAGTACAAACAAAGATCCAATATATATATTAATATTTGTTGATGATTTATTAATTTGTTGCAAAGATATAGATCAAATTAAAAAGGTTAAAACTAGTTTAATGGGTAAATTTGCTATGAAGGACCTGGGAAAAATTAAAAATTATATTGGCATAGATATAGAATATAATGATGTTAGGAATAAAATGACCTTAAGTCAAACAAAATATATTGAGTCTTTGGTTGTAAAATATAATTTGGAAAATTGTAAGCTATATGATACTCCGATGGAAACAAATTTAAAATTAGAACAAGCTAAAGAAGTTGATAATAAGTTAAAGTATAGAAACTTAATTGGTGAATTATTGTATATTAGTACAGGCACTAGGGCAAAAAAAAAAAAAAAAAAAAAAAAAAAAAAAAAAAAAAAAAAAAAAAAAAAAAACTGTCATCTCGTCAACATCGGTTCTGTGTGATAATTGTTTAAAAATATTAAAACTCGCTTTTTATGACATTATTAACTGGAAAATGTTCATATAATATCCCAATGAACAAGTACGAGTGTTATCTCAGTGTTACATAGTATACAAGTGAAAATATAAACAATAGACCAATAACAGTGACACTAGTTTCTACAGTGAATGAACTTTAAAATTTGGAGTACAAACAATTTTTCCCTCATTAAACACAATATTCAGTGCAAACCAGACTTAATAATAAGTGAAAATACTTAAATATATGAATAAAAAAGTGAACTTAAAAACATTAAAAACAACATAATTTCTGTGTTTTGTGGGTTGCAGTAAAAAAATCAAAGTTAAATTATAACGTCGTGTCGATCGCATCGATCGTTGAATACACGTACTTTGAGATAACTAATTTCATCACTCTACGTAAAGCCCATTTGGTCGAGCGGTATCGACGCCGGATTGAACGTCGTGGCGAGTGTCGCAAGTTCGAACCCAAGCAAAACAGAACTCTTTTTGAAAATTTGAATAAGTTTAAAAATGTCATCTTTAAATAAAGGAGTAAGCAGTAACAGCAAAGCGTCAACAAAAGTTACGTGTAATATTTGCAAGAAATTGGTCAACATAAAAACCACTGCTCTATGTTCAATTTGCAAAAAAAGATACGAGTTTGATTGTGAGGGTTATCCGGAATCCACTTATCGATTAAAAGACGCCGAAGCTAGAAAAAGGTGGAAGTGCAAATTATGTATTAAAAACAAAACCGACACAAACACAGATTCAGCTACTTCTAATATCACACTTAGAAAGAGACAACAGTTTTCAAGTAAACCTGCTTCGCCCCAACAACAGGACATTTCCAAGCAAAATTTTATTTTAAATGACAATACTTCTCAAATTCTGACCATCCCTGTACTTGTGGAGCATACAAGTAATTATGATAAATTTGAGGCGAATATATCTACTGAGAACTCTTTCGAATCTTTGCCAATGGATGAAGATATTGATGTTTTATCATACACATTGAAAAGAGATCCTCAACTATTTAGAAGCTGCCCAAATATTAAATCCAAAAACTTTGAATTAATAGGAGAATTGGAACACAAAGTTTCTGTACTGACAAAGAACTTGGAGATTGCTGAAAATGAAATAGCTAACCTTTTATCGGAAAACTGCTATCTTAAAAAACAAATGTCTATGTATGGTACTCAAATTAATCAGCTTAAAGACATTTGTAAATCGACGCCCAAAAGAGCTTCTCAGAAGAAAAGGAATAAAGGTCCCATTCAAACTAAATTAGATTTCTCTGAGCAAATAATTAGTCCCAACGCACTCTCCTCACAAACAAAGTTCGACACGCATAGTTTACATCATCAAGGTACAATCCAGGAAATTAACAATGGCAGGGCTAAAAATATATTGGTCAACTCCCCGAATAATCAACGACATAGAAACTTAAATTATACCCGCTTAAAATGCAATACAAAAAGAAATATTTATATCATTGGAGACGAAAAAGTAAGAGGCCTATCCGCACAATTGATTCACACTAAATCAGGTAAATGGAATGATAATTTCAACATCGAGGGTAAAGTTCAACCATATGCTTCATCGTGCGAGATCCTACGAAATCCAGATTATCTATCAAACATCCTATCTGACGATGACATTGTTATACTCTCAGTTGGTAAACACGACAAGAATCCTTACATGTTGCTAACTAATCTTTGTAGCACTCTGTGTAGTTTAAGCAATTGTACAATATTGATGTTAAATGTTTCAGAAAATAAGTATCTTAATGTCAAAAAACTGAATCATGAACTAAAATTGTTTACTAAAAATTTCAAGAATTGTAGATTTATTGAAGTTAATGAGTTGGATGTAAATTATCACAAGAAGCTTTCGGAATTAGATTTAATTACATATAAATTGAATATAGAAATTGATTATTTGCAATATCAAAATAGTTATACAAAACTGGGTATAAGTGAACGAAACTCGATTCATCATACCAGCAAAAATAATAATATACTTTTTCGTTCCAAACTCCACCATTAATAAAATTACTACTAATAATGACAAATTAAAACCAAACTGCCGACAAAGTAAATTGCGAATCTTACACCAAAATATAGCTGGCATCTGCAACAAACTGGACATGTTGGAAATAGCTTTATCCGAATTAATAGAAACAAACATGGAGGTGGATATATTATGTTTTAGCGAAACTTTTGTAAAACAGGGTACGGAAACTAACATCAAACTTAATAATTTTAAATTAGCTGCAGCATTTAGTCGAGATAAATGTAGAGGGGGGACTTGTATTTTAACTAATAAGGTATTTGACACTAAAACATTAAGATTTCCTTCAAATCTAGCTACGACCTTTTATTTTGAGTGCTGTGGCACAGAGATTATTGGCTTAAACTTGATAGTCGTTAATTTGTATAGAATACCCGACCACAGAAAGGCACAAGTAGGGATTTTTCTTCATAAACTTGATATTTTGTTAAATTACTTGACAGACCAATATAGGAGGAAGAAAATTATAATTTGTGGTGATTGGAATATTGATATATTAAAACATAACTCTGTGACAAAAGAACTTTTGAGTATACTTCATAATTATAACTTTGAAGCCCACATAAAATCACCAACTCGGGCGAATTCTTGCATTGACCAAATTGCCAGTAATATAAAGAATGTTCAGTCAGAAATTCATCACCTAGGCCTGTCAGATCATGAAACGGCACAAACAGTGACCATAAACTCAAAAAAACACAAAAAAAATTCGTATTGGTCTGAATTAAAACGTGACTATTGTTCGGAAAACCTCGAAAAATTTATTAAATGTATATCTTCTCTTTCTTTTTCGGAAACACTTAAGTCTAACACTTTAACGGAAGCCTTTAATTTATTTTATGATACGTTTAGGTTGTTTTACGATCTGTGCTTTCCGACCATTAAAGTTAAAGTTAATAATAAGCCAGTTGCACAAAACTGGATAACGAAAGGTATTAAAAAGTCTAGCAAAATGAAACGTCAGCTATATCTAAAATACAAACACAATAAAATTAATAAAAAACAGAATGAGAAAAACTACAAAGTCTATAACCATTTGTTCAAACGATGTGCACAAACAGCACAGAAACTTATTAATACAAGACATATACAAAAACATACAAATAAATGTAAAGCCACATGGAACGCAATCTCCTCAACAATTACTAATAATGACCTGTATAAAAATGATATTGACGAAATAAATTTAAATAATGTGACATATAATAATCCATCTGACATTTGTAATATATTTAATGGCTATTTCATAAATTTGACATCTAATCAGACATCTAATGCTAATAATATTAATATTAATAATAAAAATCCAAATACAATTTTCCTGAATCCTGTAGATGCGCCAGAAGTGTATAAAATCATAATGTCTTTAAATAACAGCAAAACTAGTGGATATGACGGTATTGCCACACAAGTTTTGAAGGCTTGTGCTAGTTGGATATGTGTTCCACTAGCACATGTTATAAACTTGTCTTTTGTGGAAGGTATATTTCCTGATCAGATTAAAATGTCTATCGTGAAACCATTATTTAAAAAGGGAAATAAGTCAGACCCTAATAACTATCGGCCGATCACCATAGTACCCATTATGTCTAAAATTTTTGAGAAAGCAATGCTTACCAGATTGAATAATTTTCTCAGTACACATAACATATTATGCAAAGAGCAATTTGGTTTTCGTAAAGGTAGTTCAACTGCTCTTGCAATCTTCAATTTAATTAAACTTGTGACTGAAAGCATAAATAATGGCACTCCAGTGGTGTCTCTATTTTTAGACATGAGCAAAGCCTTTGATTTTGTAAATCATTCAAAGCTTTTAAACAAATTAGAGTTATACGGCATTAGGGGTAAAGCATATGAATGGATATCTAGTTATCTAAGAAACAGAAAACAGTGTACAGAAATTTCCAAGGTCATAAAGAAAAGTGATAAATCATATTCCAAAGAAAAATTTACATCTAGTTCAATAACAACCAATTGTGGGGTGCCTCAGGGTAGCATTCTCGGCCCATTGCTCTTCTTACTTTATGTAAATGATCTTCCAGAGGCTACTTTACAGAAATGTATCCTTTTTGCAGATGATACTACACTTATTGTAAAATGTGAAGATAAAAATGATTACAAATCAGTTATCGAAAAGACCTTATCAGATATCATAAACTGGATGGAAAATAATAATTTAAACATTAATATTAGTAAAACTAAATTAATTCAATTTAATTCTTATAATTCTAAACAACTGGATTTAGACATTATTTATAAAAATGAAAAAGTACAACAAGTAAATGAAGCAAAATTTTTAGGTCTTATTGTAGACAATCATCTTAACTGGAAGAGTCACGTGGAACATATTTGTCAGAAACTAGATAGGTTTGTGTTTGCTTTAAAAAAGTTAAGACAGAATGTATCTGTAGAAGCTGCTCTTTCGGCTTACCATGGCTATGTGTCATCTGTACTTAGCTATGGAGTAATAATGTGGGGCAACTCGACCGACGCCGACAGAGTTTTTAAACTTCAAAAACGTTGCATTCGAGTTCTAAACAAGGCGTGGTTCTTAGACAGTTGTAAACCATTATTTCAAAAATGTAAAATTCTTCCACTGCCCTGTATATATATAAAAGATATCTGCATTTTTACCAAGAAGTACATGCAGTACTTTAAGCAACGTAGTGAGGTTCAGCCAAGGCAGAAAAGGGCTAAATTCCATAATTTATTGCATCAACCAGCCAGTCATAAAGATATTTATAAGAAAAATGTGTATAATATGTGTATATTGATTTATAATAACATCCCAAATGAATTAAAATTGTTACAGGGTAATGTATTTAAAACAAAATTGACAGAATGGCTACAAAAAAACAGTTTCTATAGTCTTAAGGAATTTTTGGAATTTGGACATAAAAGTGTATAATTTAATTAGTTAGTTAATATTGACGATAAAATATATAAATGATGATAATAATTTAATTGCATGAAATAATAGATATTTAATGACATAAATATTAATAATTTGCATGCTTGCTTGCAGGCTGAATACAGTGACTTTTAGGTTATAAGATCTTTCCTTGTAAACAATGTATTTCTTGCAAATAAAATTTTTGAATTTGAATTTGAATTGAATTTTGGCAGATATAGCATATAGTGTCAATTACTCAAGTCGATTTCAAAGTTGTTATGACCAGACACATTACAAATATGCAATGAGAATCTTGAAGTATTTGTATAAGACTAAGGATTTAAAGTTAACATACTATGATAATGTAAACTCTGAAATATTAGACTGTATGGTAGATTCTGACTATGCAGGAGATAATGTAGACAGGAAGTCTACAACAGGTTTTGTAATTAGATTATTTGGAAACTTAATTTTTTGGAAAACTCACAAACAAAGTACAGTAACTAAGTGTTCAACTTTTGCAGAATATATTGCTATGTCAGAAGCAGTGACCGAAGTACTTTTTATCAAAAACTTGTTAAGTGAATCATTCAATGTGAAATTTGAAAAACCTATAAAACTATATGAAGATAATTCAGGTGCAATTTCGATTGCTAAGTATAGTAATTTTACTAAAAATTCAAAGCATATTGAAGTTCAATACCATTATATAAATGAAAATTATGAAAAGGGTATAATAGATATTGTCAAAATTGATACAAAGTTTAATTTAGCAGACATATTAACGAAGAGTTTAGATAAGAACAAATTTTTGAAAAATAGGTTTGAGTTAAATTTAATTAAGTTATGTCTTATTATCAATACTGTTTAAGTTAAATAAAAATAAAATAAAACCTAGATTATAAATTTAAGGTGGCGTGTTGTAATCTGTAAATATTATAATCTGGTTTTTATGTGGCAACATTAGCGCCTTGTCTTAATTATTAAAAAAAAAGATGTTCATTGTCAATTGTCTGTCATGGCGGCTCTGCCCTTTTTTTCCTTTGCAAAATGTGAAATGTGTTCTGTGTGTAAAACGGAAATAAACGTACTAAAACAATATCTGGCCATTCAATAATATCCACCACCCTCCAACAATTACTATGATTTATTTAACCAACACACTACACATAAGCACTCACAAGAAGGTGCTGCTTACAAGAAGTAAATAATTATCCATTGTTGCTTACACGCACTGATGACATTACGTCACGTAATATTTATTACTGAATCGGCCACCAATTTCTACAAGTTAACCAGGTTCCACAGAAGACATTCAACACAAGTAACCCAGAGTTATACCCGCCTGTTCTACGAGTATACGGCAGTATAATAACATGTCTTTTTTCTCAGATAGAAATCCAGATATTCTTGGGCAAAATGGACTTGACGGATGACCAGCAGTTATTTCAATTTTACGTCCTGACTTGTATTGTTTGTTATAGTTTTAAACCACAATCTGACTGCATTTCTCTGAAACAAGAAACGAAACAGAAGTTACTTTATGTGTAAGTATAATTAAAAAGATGTTTGATTACGTCACAGCATAAAATGTGTAAGTTTAAAAAAGAAGTATAAATAAAATGGAAAAAAGACACTTACCTGCGGCTATATTAAGACGCCTCCTATCAGTCTCTCCGAAAATCAACATTCTTCTCATGTGAAAAGATTATTTATTTATTTATTTATTATATTCTTTATTGTACACCGCATGAACAAAAAAGATACAGGACAAACATTATTCAAAATAAGTGTACAATGGGCGGCCTTATCGCACAGGGCGATCTCTTACAGACAACCTTTGGATGGACTGAAAGAGAGTAGAAAGATATAGGGCTGTCAGTGTACATCAGAATAATTCAAATATGAAATAATAACACAAATACATACAAACATTACAAAAAATATACTAATAAATATTAAATATGTAATCAAGCCAGGAGAAGACAAAATCAAAGTGAAAGGTAATGCTCCTTCACCATTGTTTTAAACGTTGGGAGCGTTTGAGCACGTCTCACTTCAATAGGTAACGCATTCCACAAACGAGCAGCTTGGACTGTAAACGATTTGTCAAAAAACGATGTGGAATGCATACGAATACTTAATTTCAGATTTTCCGACGATCTCAAGGACCTAGAATGTGTGTCACAAAGGAACTGAAAGCGTTCTTTAAGATAAAAAGGAGTAGAAGGATTAAAGAGCACATTATAAAGCAATGAAAGTATATGAGCATTCCGGCGAAGGCGAATAGGAAGCCATTTGAGCTGAGTACGAAATTCGGAAACGTGGTCATACTTGCGCAAGCCAAATATGAACCTAATGCAGAGATTTTGAAGTTTTGATTTTGATTATTTTATATTTTTGTTTAATACCGAGCGCCGCAGCGGAGACACTCAGTACTAAAATTTTGAACTAACTAAAATGTGTGTATATAGGTATCTAAAAATGAAACACCGTATACTGATCTATAGCAATCTTATATTTTAAAGTTTGTTGGTGGCCTTAACCAAATCGCGGTAACAAAACGATATCGACTTATAATTTGATCCCAACGCCATCTATCGAGCGAGGGGTCAATTATAACACAACTTTTGGTTTTTTATTTTGAACTCTGATGGTCGTAAACATGCCGCCCACCAAGGACATTTAGTGGCAAAATGTCCTTCAACATATACAGATTGTTTGCTTTGCAACATACGACTAAGAATGTATAGTAAAAATGTAAAAGTAAAACTTAAAACTAACAAAAGTTAAAAAACAAAATAGAAGGTGTATAATTTCAATATCAACAAAAAACAGTGTATAGAAAATAAAAACAATGTAAAAGATAAAAACGATGTAACAAATAAAAACAATGTAAAAGATAAAAACGATGTAACAAATAAAAACAATGTAAAAGATAAAAATGTTATTTCATAAATCCGCAATGGGTAAAATACATATTTTATTGGTTGGTCTCTTTATGGTATTTGATTTCGTGCGTAATGTGACAACTCGCGTGACCTTATCATCCCCCGGGTGCTTTTCAATAACTCGACCCAGTGCCCAACGACTAGGAGGCAGATCGTCTTCTTTAATAAGAACGATGTCGCCGATATTTGGTTCAGGAACTCTAGAACTCCATTTGTATCTACTCATTAAATTAGCTAAGTATTCCTGAGACCATCGTCTCCAAAAGGATTGCAGCATCCGTTGTACGAATTGCCACCTGGTTAGAGAATTCACCGATAAACCTTCGTAGTTGTAATCTGGTACGGAGATTAATGGTTCACCTACTAAAAAGTGACCTGGAGTCAATGGCGTTGGCTCACTTGGATCCTCAGAATTGACGACGCTCATTGGACGTGAGTTCAGGCATGCCTCTACTTGAGTAAGAAGTGTGCTAAGTTCCTCATACGTGAGTGTAGAGTCTCCTATAACGCGTTTGAGATGGATCTTAGTGGATTTCACTCCCGCTTCCCAGAGACCGCCAAAATTGGGTGCGTGGGGGGGAATGAAATGCCACTCTGTGTTATTGGCTTCTAATTGTTCTGCAACTGAGGCATTTAAATTGTCTACAAGCTGTCGCAGCTCCCTTGACGCTCCTACAAAGGTGGTGCCGTTGTCGCTCCACAACTTAGCACAATGACCTCGCCTAGACACGAATCTCCTAAAAGCTGCTAAAAATGCTTGAGTAGTCATGTCGCTGACCACTTCCAAATGTAAAGCCCGTGTAGACATACATACAAACAAGCATATTGTGACTGTTCCAATAAGACCCTAGGCTGATAAAATTTTCATTTTTCCTGAATTTCCCTACATGAAGGTATGAAGGTCGGCTTCCCTCTGAGGGAAGAGGGCGAGCGCCTCCATTCGCCCGTCCTTGTAGCTTTCAACCAGTGACTTGGACAAGCTCCCACCGACAGTAATGGATTTCCAAGGAATATGTCACCTTCTCCCGACTTAGAAAGCTAGGGGATTAGGTGGGGAATTGAGAAAAACAAATATAAAATCAAATAGGGTTGGAAATCCAAAGTATAAGGAAGGATAATCTACTGTTCTTTTTAGTTATGAATATTATGAGACTGAGAGGGCTGCAAAAGGGTATATAACACGTGACGCTTGTATGTGCAAGTTAAATAGTTTTGGAAATTACTTTCATTCGTTTCGCTCGTGCGTGTCCTGACCAATCCTACGGCAAAGGGTTGTGAGGCCTCTGCTATTGGATAAGACACACTTCCTTGAACAATTGACTCCGTATCTACTACTCACTCATCACTAAGACAATACAAAACTTAAACAAGCGTGACGCATCGTCAGTCGGTCGTAGAACTATTCACAGTTGCCTTGCTAGACGCCGAAGTGGTTTATCGACACTTCTCACTTCCTTACAGCCCCAAGGTGAGGACAACATAACCGGCACGCCTCCGAGCTACGTCTAGCTGAGGTACTTTTCTGAAATGTGTCCAAATTTCGTGTCTCGCTAAATATTATTTTTTGTATCAGTAAGAGGCCCGAAAGCCGAGTGTGTTTTAACGAGATACGATCCCTAGCGTTCCTTAGAACGACTACCAATGTTTAGGATACTTGGCGGTGACTACCCCAATCTCTGTGGAAGTGTGCGCATATCAAGAACAATGTAAAATAATCTACTGTCAGTCAGTTCTAAGGGAAGGTAGCCATCGCCAACGTTTGGTGGTTTGTGATATCCGTATAGCTCAAACTGGCCTTAGGATGTAACGAATAGTTATTCGGTTCGACCTTCAATTGGCAGTGTTTTAGTCATGGTTGCGCCAAGTATGGCGGGAAGTGTCAAGTCCACTCGAAGGAAAGTCAATGTCATGCTCACTCCAAAGGAAGGCCTTCTCCGAGTCCCTAACACCAACCGCAAGCTCAGGTTACCTTGTCATGGGATGGAATAAGGAAGGATAAAACACACAACACTCACCCATTCAGTCTTCAACACAGCCGCTGAGATTCACTTGCGTACTTACACACTACTCACTAGATCACAATCAACGCCCATCTATTCGTACTCTGACTCACACGCACAGACCTGTACTATAAATATTTGAGAAGCCTAAACTGGACTCAGTCCACCTATATCTAATACTGTATTACAATACTGGCACTCCTAAGAATTACAACGGGACGTTGCTCTACGATATACCGAGTCAGATGGCTTAGTTGAACGTGTCCTTTCTCGGGCCCTGAAGCCCAGTCTCCTAGACGTGTGTTCCCTACTCGGCCCTGACGCTAAGTCTCTGGACGTCTGTCCCCTACCAGGGTCTCACGCGAAGTCCTCTATCCTGCCGAGTCAACCCTGTGCCTCCTTTCGCCTTAAGGCTCAGTATCGCTTGTCAATTACTTATTATGGCTTTGTTTTTGTATAGTTTCTAAGAAGGTTTGGGTCGTCTTTGTCCGACGACGCGCCCGGCGTGCACATGTTCCATCTTTAGAAATTGCATCCATTTCTTTACCATTGTGCTAAAATATTTCTTTTTTTTTGTAATTGTTCCTTTCACATTAAAAAGGCAATTTATGTCCCTTCGTTCAGCGCCACGTGTTTAAAGTGCCGTGGTGTTTAAAATAAAATATAATATTTTGTTATTAATTTGGAGTAAGTGACAGACAGTCACAATATGTATCCCTTGTATGAGCGGTGGCCACGACCCTTTGTTGTCCTGATATTTATAGGGCCAGCGTAGTCAACTCCGCTGTGCAAGAATGGTTTTGCAGGTGAGCATCGACTAGCTGGTAGCGATCCCATAAATTGGTTTTTAATTGTTGCCTTTTGTTTAGCACACGTTATGCATTTACGAACACATTGCTTCACCAAGTTTCGTACCCCAATTATCCAATAAGCTGATCTTAAATAATTTGTCATCAACTGTAGTCCACCATGGAGAGTCTTATGATGGGCGTCTGTTACCAATAGACGTGTAAAATGTGTATCATTTGGTAAGACGATTGGGTGTTTCATCCTTTCGTCCAAGGTGGATTTTTCAATTCTACCTTGCACTCTCATAATACCCTTGTCATCAAGATACGGACATAAGTGTTTGATTTTGCTAGTTTTTATATCTAAATTTCCATCATTTTTCAATTGTGTATATTCCACTGTAAAGCTTTCCTTTTGTATTTTCTTTAAACAGCATTCTAAAGCTTCTTCTATTTCCCTTTTTTGTAAATAAGTTGTCCTATCTCCTTTGCTCTTTAACATTCTACGACAATATGCTACTACTCTTAATAACCTTTGTAAAGAAGAAAATCTATCTAATATATCAATGTCATGAGTACTATCGGGACTAATTGCAACGTGAGCCTTATTAGACTGTTCTAAATCTATGGCTAAATTCTTTAGATTTTTATATATGATAGTTTTCTCTTTTAGGAACTGTGGTCCTGAAAACCAAGGTTTATTCTGAATAAACATACTTGGCATAAGTCCACGAGACGCGCAATCAGCTGGGTTTTCACTTGTCGCTACATGATGCCATTGTGATGAACTCATAAAGTTTAATATTTCAGAAGTGCGGTTGGCGACGAAAGTTTTCCACCTACTTGGGTGGCTATTTAACCACGCAAGTACTACAGTGGAGTCCGTCCATGCCTTTATCCTTTCCTTTGAAACATTCAGAATCTCCGCAGTTTCTGATAACAAATTTGCCAACAGTACTGCTCCACACAACTCTAACCGTGGTATACTGACTTGCTTTATAGGCGCCACTCTAGTCTTTGCAACTAGCAGTGAAACCTTGACCTCATTTTCGGAATCTATTAACCGTAAGTATACCACAGCGGAGTACGCTGCCTTGGAAGCATCGCAGAAGCCATGGAGCTCTATATCGCTCTCTGCCTTAGTACCGAGCCAGCGAGGTATGTGTACTTTGGCAAGCAGGGATAACTCTTCTCGGTAAGTGTACCATTCCTTTATCAGATCACTTGTTAATTGTTCGTCCCACCCAATACCAGCTAGCCATAACTTCTGTATGAAGATTTTGGCTAACACAATGGTAGGTGCCAACCACCCCAATGGGTCGAACAATTTGGCAATATCTGATACTACAGCTCTTTTCGTTACAGGTTGATTGTTTGATGGCTGAACACACACCGTGTACCGGAAGGAATCTTTTTGTCGGTCCCAGGTAAGTCCCAATATTTTCATCGTATCATCTACTTTAATTGTTACTTTTTTATGGTTGTTATTGTTTATTGCTCTATTGTTCTCGTTGTCCTCCTCATTGCTTTCTATTGTACTTATTTTATGTATGCTTTGTTTTCCTTCTAATGTCCTTATTTTCTCTAATATTTCTTTACTATTACTGTTCCACTTTTGTAATTGAAATCCACCTTTGCCTAACAGTTCATTCATTTCTTTGTATATTTCCATACCCTCTGTGACGTTCTCGCACCCACTCATAAAATCATCCACGTAGAATGAGTTTAAGACTCTTTCAGCTGCCAATGGATACTCGCCACCTTCATCATATGCAACTTGATGTAGAGTCCTTACAGCTTGGTATGGCGCTGAGGCTGTCCCAAAGGTAACTGTAACTAATTCATAGTCCTTGATTTCCTCTTCAGGTTCATCCCTCCAAAGAATCCTTTGAAACATGGCATGTTCATCTGCGACTCTGATTTGGCGGTACATTTTGATAATGTCCGCTACTAGACCAATAGAGTGTCTTCTCCATTTTAAAACTGTGTGCCTCAAATCGGCTTGCAAAGTTGGCCCAACCATTAATGTGTCGTTTAGGGAGACTCCTCGTTGATTCTTTTCAGAAGCGTTGAACACGACTCGCACTTTAGTAGTCGACTTTTCTTCTCTTATAACGGCGTGGTGAGGTAGATAAACTGCAATTTCTCTCTTATTGTCTCCTTCTTTTACAGGTCTAAGGTGTCCTAGATGTAAGTATTCATGTATAACTTCTTTGTACTTTTTCTTTAACTCTACATTATTCCCTAATCTTCTTTCTAATGATTTTAATCTATTTTCAGCGATGGAGCGTGACCCGCCGGACTTGCAGGGAGGATCTTCAACGCGGAATGGCAACTGGACCTCGTATCTTCCATCCTGTGTTCTCTTGGTGGTACTTGCATATAAATCTTCACATTTTTGTTCTTCAAGCGTTAGCAATTTCTTTGAACTAATGTGTTCTTCGATTTCCCAGAATTGTCTTAGAATTTGGTCTGTAGTGAGATTGACATGCATTACGCTGACATTAGGTTGTGTGGAGCGTGAACTAGTGGTTGAACCAACCACCCCCGATAAGATCCACCCTAAGGTAGTGCTCTGTGCGACTAGACTAGAGGATGGACTCTTCATCATGCCTTCTTTCACCACACAGCCATAAACGTCTGCCCCTAACAGGATGTCAATTTTACTAGGTTTGCAGAATAGGGGATCGGCAAGTTTCAGACTCGTAAAATCAATCCAGTCAAAGGAATTTTGGTCTATGGTTCGTTCTGGCAGGTAAGAGGTAATTTTACTTATGACATATGCGTTTATATTTAGCATAAACTCTGGATCAACCCTGGATTGGATTTCTAAGTTGACCATATACTTAGCCAATGTTGATTTTTGGCCTAAACCTGACACAACTCCATGTATGGGAATTTTTTTCAATCTAAGGAACTGCACTGTGGACTCAGTAATGAAGCAAGCTTGAGAACCTTGGTCGACTAAAGCTCTAACCGTTTGATAACCCATCTTAGACTCGATATTTACTAGCGCAGTGGCTAGTAAAACCTGTCCAGGTTTGGGGACTTTATTAGTGGATAGGCAAGAGACTATCGGAGTGGAACTAGTCGATGGACTAGTTTCAACCGCAGGCGTACTTGCTGAAGCATCCACTTTGCTTACAAGTTCTCCATTCGGATGGAGCAATGAATGATGTCTTTTCTGACAAAGCTTGCATGAACTTGTATGTTTACAATTTACGACCATGTGGTTACCACCTAGGCAGTTGAAACAAATTTTATGTTTTGCCACGAACTCACGACGGTGATCAATTGGTTGTTTTGCAAAGGATTTACAAAAGCACAGTTTATGACCTTCTCTACAATACTCACATTTAATGTTGGTTGAACTTACTACCATAGCTTTTGGACTATGTGAACTATTGACCTGATTATTTCGCTTTGGTTCTATGAATTCTAGAGCACGAAAACGATTCTCTAAAAAGGTAGCAAATCGCTCAAAGGTGGGCAATTCATCGGAGTCTAAATTGCTAATACTGAATTCCCACTGTTTACGGGTTTCTGAATCAAGTTTAAAGGCGCTTATATGAATGATAATGACATCCCAAGTTGTCACATCCACCCTTAAATTTTTCAAAGCGTTAAGGCAATCATTAGTTGTATCAAGCATCTCCTTTAATGACGATGCAGATTCTACTTGCATACGTTTTTGGCTAAATAGACGTTGTAATATACAGCTAACTAAATATTTCCTATTACTATATCTCCTTTCTAATTTTGTCCAACATTGAATGTAATTAGAGTCAGACACGGGTGTTTGTCTCACTAACTGTTCAGCTTCGCCGCTGAGATGGCTCTTTAAATAGTGCATTTTTTGTACATTGTCTAACCCATCATTTTTATGCACCAGTGAAACAAACAGGTCCCGAAATGTTGTCCACTCTGAATATTTACCACTAAATACAGGAATGGCGATCTTAGGCAATTTTACAAATGTACATGACTTAGAAGCACTGCTTGATGCATTAGACTCTTTATCAGTCTTTTTTGCAACGCTATATTTGCTCAGTGTAGATTTTATTAAACATTTATATGTAATGTAAGTATCCTCTGTACTATCATACATTTCTACTATTTTTGTATTATCTTTAATTGTATATAGTTCATGAAGTTTGGTATAATTATTTGTAAATAAATTCCAATCTCGTTCTAGTAATTCTTCTTTAGTTTGTATGTAATCAACTGTCAACCTATCCTTCGGACTCTTTTTAAAGTTAGTTAAACCTCGCTGAATTACATTTTGAAGCTCCTTTAAAACATTGATTAAGCCTTCCATTTTAACAAATTACTAACTAAATAAAAAATAAAAAACTGTAAATAAAAAGTGTAAATAATACTCTATAAGTTGATTTAAACAAGTTTCAATAAAATCTGTAAACTACAATCCTAATCTAAGCGAAGCAAAATAAAAAAAGCATAAAACAAAATCTATAAAACAAACAACAATATAAAATAAAAACCGGCCAAGTGCGAGTCGGACTCGCCCATGAAGGGTTCCGTAGCAGCAAGTAACATAATATAAAAGTTCTTGTAATGTTTTGTAACTTTGATCGATGTTTTAATAATAGTTTATTTTTTTCGATTTATGACGCATTAAAAAAAAACTACTTACTAGATTTCGTTCAAACCAATTTTCGTTGGCAGTTTTTATAGTAATGTACATCATATATTTTTTTTAGTTTTATCTTTCTCTTATTTTAGAAGTTAGAGGGGGGGGGGACACACATTTTACCACTTTGGAAGTGTCTCTCGCGCAAATTATTCAGTTTAGAAAAAAATGTTATTAGAAACCTCAGTATCATTTTTGAAGACCTATCCATAGATACCCCACACGTATGTGTTTGATGAAAAAAAAATTTTTGAGTTTCAGTTCTAAGTATGGGGACCCCCAAAATTTATTGCTTTTTTTCTATTTTTGTGTGAAAATCTTAATGCGGTTCACAGAATACATCTACTTACAAAGTTTCAACAGTATAGCTCTTATAGTTTCGGAAAAAAGTGGCTGTGACATACGGACGGACAGACAGACAGACAGACAGACAGACAGACAGACAGACAGACAGACAGACAGACATGACGAATCTATAAGGGTTCCGTTTTTTGCCATTTGGCTACGGAACCCTAAAAACAGCAATGTAAAATTTCCTGAGTGTTAAAGCAAGAAAAGACAATTCTAAAATCTATCACAATTTTTCTAAGTCCTTGTAAACAAATAAAATTTGAGAACAAAACGTATCCTAAAATTTTACAAGTCCAAAAAATTGCTTAAAATTTTGCAAGTGTTTGGCGATTACTTTACTGCGGGGGAATTTGGGCATAGGTTCCCCGTTCCCTCGTTTTTTATAAAACTATTCTAAGTCTAAGCATGCACACAATAATCACTTAAAATCTACTAAGTCGTTTCTTCAAGAAATTTTGAAAATTGTCTAAGTTATTTATCCGATGGCACTAAGGTTCAAATTGGCGAACTCTGTGAACTTGCACTTTGACAGATGAAAACAGAACTGTACTTACAATTTTGCACTTCACTCACTCGTTCAATGCTTGAGTTGACGTCGCTGCCCAAGTGACTGGTGGCGCCCCCTGGTGGCGACACGTCGAACTAGTACGCGACGTCTTCTACTGTCACGTTGATCTGGATGACGTCTCTGTGACGACCCGTTGAACTCCGAGAATGACGTTACCTATCACCTCGTTTGATCTGATGCAAGTGGTGCCCTCTATAACACCACTTCCCTGCCGATGCTGCTGACCCCGTCAACACTGGACGAAGCTGTCGCTGCCGAAGCTGGGGACCGGATACTTTGCCGCAGCGATCCACTGCAGTACCACGGTCAAGGCGGAACCGGCCGCGCGAGATAACTCAAAAAACGGTTAATTTATCCTGGCTCGATGGACCAATGTTTAATACCGAGCGCCGCAGCGGAGACACTCAGTACTAAAATTTTGAACTAACTAAAATGTGTGTATATAGGTATCTAAAAATGAAACACCGTATACTGATCTATAGCAATCTTATATTTTAAAGTTTGTTGGTGGCCTTAACCAAATCGCGGTAACAAAACGATATCGACTTATAATTTGATCCCAACGCCATCTATCGAGCGAGGGGTCAATTATAACACAACTTTTGGTTTTTTATTTTGAACTCTGATGGTCGTAAACAATTTTAGAACTAGGTATATCAAAATATTCTAAATAAAGACGTTGTTTTACGCAATTTAGTAAGGCAACGTAAAAATTATTTGCACGACGTCACTGCTATTGAGCGTCGACTGGTTTTTGATTTATTAGAACGGTTCATTTTTTTATTCCTCTACCCTTAATCTAAGTAACATTTGAATACCAGTTTTATGATGAATACGCATATTTATCTTGACTACCCGCTTATTACAAGTCAGGCAAAATTATTCCAAATAGGTATGTTTGAAGAATATTTAGTTTGTTGATTGTTACTTAAAATAATAAAAAAGTTGTAAATGGAAAGCAAAACAATACACAGGGTATTTTTTTTTTTTTTTTTTTTTTTTTTTTTTATGGTGGGAAAAAATCATGCATTGACATCCCCCGCCCTTGGGCGGAGCGGGAGATAGTGTCAGACTCTTACTGACTAAAAGACCCACCCCGTTCCTTCTAGCCTTCATACCGGGGCTCGAGCGCCCTTTCGGATAACCCTGGCCCCAGTAGGCTTCGACCCGGCTGGGTCCCTGCTGTTGCTGACAACTCCTTGAGGCGCGCGGGAACAGTGCGCGCCGTCGACGACTTGGGCTTGGTCCGGACAGTTACCGGACGGCCGGACAGCGAGCTACCCATTGCTCACTGTCCGCAAGCCCGCGCCTACGGTGGCCGGAAATCGGGATCAGAATCCCGGCGACGGCGGCGACGATAACGCCGTTGCCTGATGCGTTCGGCCTCCTCCTTTGCGAGCATTACTGCTTCGCAGAAGTCGGCGACCGCCTGCCACTCCTCCTCGCTCCGGACCATGGCCTCAACCAAGGCCCGGCGCGAGAGGTCTCCGCCGCCGATCGCCCCCACGAGGGCACGGCGATGCTCCGCCCAAGCAGGGCACACCTCGACTGTGTGCTCCACCGTGTCCTCCGGGCGTTCCGCACAGTGGCGGCACCCGGGCGTCACTTCCGCATGAATCGAGTGCAGGAAACTCCCGAACGAACCATGTCCGGTGAGTACCTGCGTCATGCGGAAGGTAAGGACGCCGTGAGGTCTTTCCAGCCAATACACAGGGTATGAGAATTGAACTCGTGCCTTACTGCGTCAAAGTCTTTACACATATATCACTAAGCCATATTACCTTAATTAGGGCTATCAAAATAAGCTATCTGTATTCAATACATTTTAAAATACCAATAATAAACTTTAAGTCTAAGAGCGTAAGAATCAAAATTGCGTAATAAGTAGTTATTTATGCCATTATTATATCCCTTTATAAATGTTTATACATGTGTTTGTTTGATTATAATATTAAAAAATGTATTTTAACTTTGGACTATTTTGGACCATTTCCTTACTGTATTTATATATATATATTTTTTAAATATAGTGAAATAATAAACTTTTTATTTACTTGCAATATTTTGTTTCATTTCTATACAAACTGTCAATTTCTCGACTTTTGTCGTTATATAAAAGTAAAAAAAGACAACTAAAACACAAAAGATGGAAAACAAAAAGTTAGACGTTTAAAGTGAGATTTGAACTTGCTTCACTTGCGTGTCAAATCGCTGTTATTACCACTGGACTAAATAGATTCTTATAGATGATATTGAAATACAACGTTACTTGTAATGCTGGATGCAATATTATGGACATTTACAAGCAGTTGATAAGACTCACGGAATTAGCCACAGAACAGAAAATACAGGTAGAAGTGCCCCTATCCGGGCAAAGTACGGGAACTAGTGTCGCCAAACTCACACATTTGCATATCAAATTGTCCATTACACACATAAAAAACAGTAATATGATTGGCTACAAATTAAAAACGCAACTTTTACTAATCATCTTCTTATTGCTTTCATAAATTAAGTCTTATTACAACAAGTGAAAGTTGTTATTATTTGACATGACACAAACAATAAAGATGTTTTTCGTCTTATAACCAATTTACAACGAGTTCAGCTACTCCACGCTAGATGGCGCTGTAACCAATTCATTCTATTCAGACTATTCAGAACGCTATCATCTTTGAAATAGATGCCATATTCACCTGCACATGTAATCACTTTTGCTACTCATTTAGAGATGTAGACATATATCGATATTTTAATATTGATGTTACGTTATTTATTCAGGTAAGCAATGTAATAATTTGTTAACATCTTACAAATGCTTAATAATGGATAAGATTGATTATCTTTAAAATATCAATGTTAAAGAGGTATTTGTATGTAGGGGGGTAATCTTATTTTTAACCGACTTCGAAAAGGAGAAGATTCTATGTTCGGCTTAATGTATGTTTTGTTCACCGATATCTCGGTCAATTGTGGACTGACTTTGAAATATTTTTTTTTTTTTTAAATTAAAATGTTCTTAGTAGGTATTGCTTTATCGTTCAAATATCTATACTTGTTTTGTGAAGTTAACGTATTACGGTTAATATTATGTAATATTCAGCCTTTCAAGCGTGAAGAAGTAAAGAAAGTGATTAGCAACCCGCACCTATTTCGGACGGATGCAGGTACGTGTTGTTGGTAAGTCCCCTCTTTGAGGCGTGGCTGGAAAGACCTCACGGCGTCCTTACCTTCCGCATGACGCAGGTACTCACCGGACATGGTTCGTTCGGGAGTTTCCTGCACTCGATTCATGCGGAAGTGACGCCCGGGTGTCGCCACTGTGCGGAACGCCCGGAGGACACGGTGGAGCACACAGTCGAGGTGTGCCCTGCTTGGGCGGAGCATCGCCGTGCCCTCGTGGGGGCGATCGGCGGCGGAGACCTCTCGCAGCGGGCCTTGGTTGAGGCCATGGTCCGGAGCGAGGGGGAGTGGCAGGCGGTCGCCGACTTCTGCGAAGCAGTAATGCTCGCAAAGGAGGAGGCCGAACGCATCAGGCAACGGCGTTATCGCCGCCGCCGTCGCCGGGATTCTGATCCCGATTTCCGGCCAACGTAGACGCGGGCTTGCGGACAGTGAGCAATGGGTAGCTCACTGTCCGGCCGTCCGGTAACTGTCCGGACCAAGCCCAAGCCGTCGACGGCGCACACTGTTCCCGCGCACCTCAAGGAGTTGTCAGCAACAGCAGGGACCCAGCCGGGTCGAAGCCTACTGGGGCCAGGGTTATCCGAAAGGGCGCTCGAGCCCCGGTATGAAGGCTAGAAGGAACGGGGTGGGTCTTTTAGTCAGTAAGAGTCTGACACTATTTCCCGCTCCGCCCAAGGGCGGGGGATGTCAATGCATGATTTTTTCCCACCATAAAAAAAAAAAAAAGGTACGTGTTGTTAAAACCTCGTGATTTATGTGCAATCTTAGTTAAATATTTATAAAATATACACATGAAAAGTCCGACACAAATTTTCTGAATGATGGTGCCAGCCATGAAATAAATAGTTGGAAATAAATAAAAATTATCGATACCGACCTACTTTACGGATGTGTCCCATCCCTAATTGAGTAGCGTCGAAGTTACTAGAATTTATGTTATGATTTTGTAGATGACGGCCAAGTGTATTTAGACTTTGTAATTATGGCAATAAGGTTATAATAATAATAATAATAATAATAATAATCTTTATTTCATCTTTTACACAAAATAATTACATATAACAGCCACAAGTAAATCTTAAACAATTATGCTGTGTCCAAGTAATAACTACGAGTATAATTGACTTATCAAATATTTAAACTACAGGAAAATTTACCTTATTAACTTAAAATTATGTATAATTAGCGACTTGCCCGAGCTAGGTTTATAAAACCTGTGTTTCGGGTCATCACTTACAAGACTATCACTACGGGTGCACGTATACAGAAATTACAGAAAAACAACTTACAAACTAAACGTACTATCATACTAAAACTTCTAATAGTTTCTCTGTGTCTGTGTAGTTAAGATTCAGTAGATACTCCAATACCAATGTACTACATTTAATATAATTTACGCCATATATATCCAATAATTTGTTAAACTTGTTGTATAAAAAAGGTCCTAAAAATACATAAAATCTATGTGCAAATGCATGTTTCGTCTGTGGTTTAGTGCAAACCAAATCTTTCCTCCTCCTGGTTGAAGGTACTGGGTCAAAAGGAAGCTCAGAGTGCTGATAAAGTACAGTGTGCAATATAAATAGTTGGCGTACCGTTAGTACTTTACATGCAGTGTATAGCTGATGTGTGGGAAACCTAAAAGGGCGGAAGGTTGCAACCTTTAGAATTGCTCTTTGAGCACGTTCTAGAGGAAGTAAGATAGTCTTTGCAGTTCCACCCCATGAAGTAATACAGTAGGTGAGAACAGATTGACACAAAGCCAAATAAACCTGTTTAATTAACTTATAGTCGGCTATGTGACGTAGGTTCTTAAAAATATACATTAATTTACGCACTCTTGTGCACAGTAACTCGATGTGTTTACGGAAATTTAGATTTGTGTCAATCGTAACACCTAAGTATTTTACGTGATCAGCTTTATCTAAAGTAGGGCAGTTACAAGCAATGTCAGCATGCTTGCAATTATGTGCAAATAGGTTTAGGTTCGTAAGCGGTATATTAATGTTTCTCATTGAAAATAAAATGTATTTAGTCTTATCTATATTTAGTGTTAGAAGATTTTGATGAAGCCAATTAGACACAATATTAAAACCGTTTTGGGCATGTTCATACGCTTCACCTTGAGATTTAGCGGAAAATAGTAGAGCTGTGTCATCCGCATATGATAATATTAGCCCATTATGAAGGACTAAACTACATAGGTCATTAATGTAAATTAAGAATAATGTAGGGCCCAAAATACTTCCTTGTGGTATTCCGAAGCAACTATTTTTCATCTCAGAACTTGTGTACGACCCTATTTTAACGCATTGCTGACGGTCCCTAAGATAATCGGAGAATAGCTGAAGTTGCCCGCCTCTTATTCCAAGTTTTTCGAGCTTGTACAGTAATATAGAACAAGAAATTGTGTCAAAGGCTTTTGCGAGGTCCAGAAAAATCCCAATGGTGTGCATGCCCTTATCTAGTTTGGTACTAATGTATTCGGACAGTCTGTGGACTGCTTGGTTAGTTGATCTTTTTGGTCTAAACCCAAATTGGTTATTGGAAAGCAATTTGTTAACTTCAAGATATTCTATTAATCTACTATTTATAATTTTTTCTAAAATTTTTGAGAGTCCTGTTAGTACTGAAATCGGTCTATAGTTATTTACACAGTTTTTATCGCCCGCTTTGAAAACTGGCGTAACCACTGCCTTTTTAAGCGGTTTGGGGAAAATTCCGTTAGACAAACATGACTGAAAAATATGTGTTAATGGAGGAGCAAGAAGGTGTTTAAACCTTTTCAATATATTATTAGGAATACAATCCCACCCAACAGCGCAGTCATCCTTTAACCCTGTAATTATCCTTAAAATTTCACTGACGTCAGTGTCTAATAAAACAAAGGATTTTGATGTTTTCGTAAGGGTGTTCACAGCCGTTGACGTTTGGTGGGGAGAACTACTATGGTTCAAGGATTTTTCAGCCAAGGTTTTGCCAACGTTAGCAAAAAAACTGTTTACTTCATTCGCGGCTTCGACTGGATCTATTTCTGTTGACAGTAATTCAAGGGGAGGTTCAGAATTTGTCGATCGAAAAGTATTAGTTTTAATAAATTTCCATACAAGTTTGCTGTTTTTTCCTGCCTTCTGTAGTTCGTTTTTCTCATGTTGATATTTAATTTTTTTTAAAAGATTATTGCAAAAATTTCTATACCTTTTATAAGAAATAAAAAGTATTTCATTATCAGGTGCAAGTTTCGACTTTTGGTGTAGTTTATCTCTATGTCGTATACAACGTACGAGTCCAGGAGTGATCCACGGTTTAATAGAATTATACTTTCTAGACGTTATTTTAGTAATCGTATTTTTGCTTATTGCATGTTGTAGCGAGTGTATGAAGTACTGTAAAGAAATATTTGCATCATAAGTTTCGTAAACAGGGTCAAAGTCAATACCGCGAATGTCATGTTCTAGATTAATCATGTTAATTTTTGTACTACTACGCATGCAGTTTATTCTAGGTGAGGATTTTTGTATTGTTAGTAAAATAGCTTGATGGTCCGTAAGCGATGAGTTAGTAACTAATGTTTTGTTCGGAAGTTTGGTTTTTATGATGAAATGATCCAAACATGATCCAGTCTGGTGCGTGGGATAATAATGGGTTGGTAAAAGACCATGAAATGAACAAATATTTAAGTAATTATGAACATGTGTATCTGATCTCCCGGAAGCAATATTAATATTTATGTCACCCATTAGAACAATGTTCTTAAAAGCTGATTGTTTATAGTTTGCATTAAAGTTTCCGTGGAATTAGCTAAGTTAACTTTTGTCACTGACGTGCTATTTTCTTTTATCAATCTACCCTCACACTAGGATAGCAAGATTTATCGAAATGCTGGCACAAAGAATTTTCATCTTGAATAGTAGCAAAATAATGATTAAAATAGCTTATCAAAGGAGGTGGGTTAGCCCACTTAGGGCACCGACTTTACGCAACGCCGACTACTATCTACAGGTCATTGGACTCGCTATCGAAAATCGATAGTGTTTATGTACCGAATCGACCCTCCACGATATTAAAACGATCAAAATGTAGCGGTATATAAAAAAAAAACAATCATAAAAATACAGCATTTTGGTACTGTGACTGGTCACAGTACAAAAGTGCTTACAAGAAGACAACTACGACAACCAGAGGTGTGTGGAGTACCTACTGCAGCCACGTACAGGCTGGTGGTGCAAAATGCCATTTGGCACCTTTGGACTCAGTGGAAAGGCGCGCAAAGAGTCTAACTGGTGATCCAGATTTGGTTAACACTAATCTACAAAGCCTCAAGCACAAACGCAAAGGAACCTTTCGGTATTTTACAGGATGCATTTTGAAGAGTGTGCGCAGGAATTACATGATTCCGTCATTACCTTTCAACCATCGGACAAGCCGACATACGGCGAGTGTCCCTTACGTAGTTAACAGTTTCACGGTCCGAACTAAGCGTTTCGTCTCGTCGTTTACACCGCGTACTTCGAAGTATTGGAACAATTTGCCAGCTGCGGTCTTGCCGTTCTATTTATTATTTAGGCATGTTCAAGGCTTGAGTGAATTGGCTTTTAATAAACTAGTGTGATTCACCATCAGCGATTGCATCACTGCATTCACTGCTTACCATCAGGTGCGTCATTGCGGGGTGCCAGCTGAAAATCGGCGCTGGGTGTTTAACGCCCAGCAGTTGCTGAGTTAGTGACCCTTTCGGTTCGGGCACAGTCACTGCAACTGTGTTGTCTTTCTGTACTTTTTTAGGGATCCGTACCCAAAGGGTAAAAACGGGACCCTATTACAAAGACTTCGCTGTCTGTCCGTTTATCTGTCCGTCTGTCTGTCACCAGGCTGTATCTCAAGAACCGCAATAGACAGTTGAATTTTTCTGTTGACGCTGTAACAACAAATACTAAAAACAAAATAAAATTTATTTCCTCTATGTACATCAAACGCGATTTTTTTGCCGAAAAATAAAGACAATACGGAACCCTTCGTGCGCGAGTCCAACTCGCATTTGCCCAGTTTTTTATGTTGTTGCCAATTGTATTGCCCGCGTCGAATAAATGCTATTTTACTCTTTTTTTAGGTGAAAAAAAGAAGGCACATAGAAAAAATCTTTAATTAGTGCACTTTCTTTGACTCGAAGAAAAAATAAATGCATAGAAAATACTTCCTCCACGGCAAAGAGTGCAGTTTTTTTTTTTTTTTTTTTAATTAGAATCTCAACGACTGTATATCAAAAGTATACACAAAAAAGTTCTGTAATTCTACGAAGGCATGTTTACAAGTAGGTACTACGCCAGACATCGCTTTTATTCCGAACATTCTTAATATTTTATCTTTTTCTTTTGCTGTCCTCACATTGCAAGACTGCGACTTTATTTTATTTCCTTTGCTTCCCCTTTTTCTTTTGATTAAATACACGTTGAAGTTCCGACGGCTAGATTTTTCTTGGATGATGTTTGGATTATATCTTTAGAGGGATCGAATACGTATGCATATTCTTTGATATCTACACTTGGTATATTAGAGAGGTAAAGTTTGTTTTTTTGTTTGTAGAAGGTAATTAAGGAAGTACTGTACCCCAAGCCAAGTTGCTAATCTGCAATCGTTAACGCTTGCAGAAAGCTTCACATGTACGTGAATGACGTCATCTCAACGTTCAGTCACGTAGTCAGAACAAAAGAATTGGCGGCGCAGCCAACTCGAAGCGTTCGGCGCAAGCGAAACGGTTGCAACTTGGCTAGGGGGGCTGGTCCGATTGCTAAAATTTTTTCACTGATAGAAAGCTGTTTTATTCCTGAATGACATAGTCAGTATTTTATGTACGCGGGTGAAGTCGCGGCCAAAAGCTAGTCTGTCATATAAGTGTGTGATCTTTTTGTCCATACTTGGGGCCCAAGTCTGCTATTTTTATAAATTTAAAAAAAGAAAGAAAGAAAGAAAGAAAACTATTTTATTTGGCATACACACTCGTAGATACACACAATGTAGTAACAACATGTAGACACTAATAAATTGTTATATCTATGGAGACAACTAACAATGTGTCTTTTTTTTTTTTTTTTTTTTTTTTATGGTGGGAAAAAATCATGCATTGACATCCCCCGCCCTTGGGCGGAGCGGGAGATAGTGTCAGACTCTTACTGATTAAAAGACCCACCCCGTTCCTTCTAGCCTTCATACCGGGGCTCGAGCGCCCTTTCGGATAACCCTGGCCCCAGTAGGCTTCGACCCGGCTGGGTCCCTGCTGTTGCTGACAACTCCTTGAGGCGCGCGGGAACAGTGCGCGCCGTCGACGACTTGGGCTTGGTCCGGACAGTTACCGGACGGCCGGACAGTGAGCTACCCATTGCTCACTGTCCGCAAGCCCGCGTCTACGTTGGCCGGAAATCGGGATCAGAATCCCGGCGACGGCGGCGGCGATAACGCCGTTGCCTGATGCGTTCGGCCTCCTCCTTTGCGAGCATTACTGCTTCGCAGAAGTCGGCGACCGCCTGCCACTCCTCCTCGCTCCGGACCATGGCCTCAACCAAGGCCCGGCGCGAGAGGTCTCCGCCGCCACGAGGGCACGGCGATGCTCCGCCCAAGCAGGGCTCACCTCGACTGTGTGCTCCACCGTGTCCTCCGGGCGTTCCGTACAGTGGCGACACCCGGGCGTCACCTCCGCATGAATCCCGTGCAGGAAACTCCCGAAAGAACCATGTCCGGTGAGTACCTGCGTCATGCGGAAGGTAAGGACGCCGTGAGGTCTTTCCAGCCACGCCTCAAAGAGGGGACTTACCGCCATAATTGTGGCGTGCCCAGCACTGGGTTGCGATAGTCGCTGACGCCATTTCACCATGAGATCCCGCCGGAGCTCTGTCCGCCATGCCGTGACCTGTCGCGGCAGCGAACTTTCACCCCGGCGTTGCATCTCCACGCGCATATCGTGCATGTGTGCAAGGACTGTTGCCTCCAGATCCCACGGTGGTAGGCCAGCCAGAAGGCTTGCCGCTTCGCGGGAGACCGTGCAGTATCCCCGCACCATCCTTATCGCCATGACCCTCTGACAGGCGTTCAGTATGGCCGCCGGTTGCTTTTTCAGCGACGGCGCCCACACCGGCGCCCCGTAGAGGGCCATGGACCGAACGATCCCCGCGTAGAGCCTCCGGCAGGAGGCATCTGGACCCCCAAGGTTGGGCAGGAGCCGCTTGAGCGCAGCCCCAGCCCGGTTGAGTTTGGGAGCCAGACGTCGGAAATGCTCCACGAAATTCCACCGGCGAACAATGTGTGTCTCACGGCGGCGCCAAATAGGTCCAGTTCAGCAATAATGCCAGACAACTACATGGTAGTTGCCAGACGCTGGTTTTCAACTGAACCTTATTTTGAGTGTACGGTTGAAAATTGGTTTATATTTTAGTACTCAGTTATTAGTGATTAGGTGCAGGGTAAATAAATTACATGTTATATATGTTTATGTGCGATAAATAATAAATAAATAGGTGTTCAGCATACAAAATATATCAAATTAAAAAAAAAGACAAAATAAATAAAAATAAAAAATAAAAAAATAGTAATAGGTCTATCTAATCGTGCATAAAATTTCGTCATTCCAACACGATCCCATTGTCATTTTGCTAATAGTTTGTAATCTGCTAATTCATAATGATCGATCATTGATCGGTCAATGGTCTTGTAATAGAATTGTGATAGAATGACAATAAAGCATTATTTGTGCAATGACGTCGTTATGGTAGGTCACTGATCAAAGGAACTGTCAAAATTTTTGCAGATTACCGCATACGTCAGATATTCATATTTTGTCATTAAGTACGAGATTACCATTCTATGCCATTTCTTTCAATGGAGTGTCAGTGGTTGACCATCGGAAAGGTCATAATGACGCCATTATATTAGTAGATTACCAAAACTTGTCAAAATCAACAATTATGAAATCAATGATAGATCATTCTGACATTATTGTAATAGCAGACTTGAGGCCCTGGTCTATATTTCAATCCATACTTGTTATATTCGTAGTCCCACTTTAAGCTTTTGGTGTTAAGTATTTCTCAAAACCTATTTTAGCCTGAAAGCTCTGTCAAAATTTGGCATTTAAGTAGGGTTTGACACGTTCTCAAAATACTCAATTCATAAACCTGCTCTAAGGCTGCCTGTCCACAGGCGTGGAGCGAGGCTGCGAAGCGGAGAAATGGAGAAAAAAAAGAAACAATCCGCTCCCCGGCCTAAATACTCGCACCCGCGCGCTCTACGTTGGAAATCTCCGCTCCACTGATTTTGTGCAATCTTATTGGTTAATATTTCTCCATTTCTCCGCTCCGAAACCTCGCTCCGCTCCTGGGGACAGGCAGCCTAACTTACCTACTGATGTTATTTTCTTGATTAATGTTGAGGCGCAGGACCGGTCATTATAATGACACTTGGGGGAGGTCTGTGTCCAACAGTGGACGTCTTTCGGCTGAAATAATGATAATGAAGATTAATGTTGTTTTAGCAAGGAATGGGTTAGCAGTACCAGTCTACACTTTTTCAAACTCATTAATTTATGAATAAAATGTTAAAATAATTATTGTCATTTAATTTCAGGAATGATTCTTTTATTTGACGCCTTAATTTGTCGGCGGATCCCCATTTTGATGGCACGGTTGGCGCAGTGGTTAAGAGATTGGTTGCAGCTGCGCTGTGTGTCGCGGGTTTGATTCTCGCATGGAACAATTTTTGTATGGCCTACAGAATGTTGTTTAGGTGTCTTGTATAATTGTATATGTCCTAATGTGGGGCAAAGATAAAAAAAAAGTATAAACAAACAAAAAAAAAACGCAAATATACGTTACATTACATAGAAATATGCACATTAAAACCATTGTGCCAAATAAACCGTAAAACAATAAACCATTAATCTTTTTGTCCGTCTTTGTACCATTGTATTGTATGAAGTTTTAAAGTTTTAACAAATAAAACATTGCATTGCATTGTTTTATATCAATTTCGAGAAAAATATAATAATATATAACTGTGATGTGAGTGAAATTACAGATTCAATTATAATATCAAAATTACTTTCCTAATTTAGAAACAAGAAATATGTACCTAACCAAGACTATATCCAACTCATAATATAGGATTTTATTTATATATATATATTATATTTTTATTTATTTATGTCTTTAGATAACAGCAGCGATAGTGATAGTTTTTTATCTTTAACAAGTGACGATGACAGTTACATGAGTATTCCGTCTCTTGCAGACAGTCTTGCAGAGCAGTTTTCTGATGTACCTAACAATTTTAACGTTGTTCATATTAACGCCCAGAGTATTCCGGCTCATTTCCACGATATGCTGGCAAGTTTTGACTGTAAAAACATCCATGCTATTCTTATTTCCGAGTCGTGGCTTAAACCCTGCTTACCTTCTACTAGCTACTCTCTTCCTGGATTTGTGCTGATAAGAAACGATCGAGCTGTTGGTGGTGGTGGCGGTGTTGCCATATATCTCCGTGCGCATATTCCCTTCTCTATTATCAATGTGTCGGCACAACCACCGCCATCAAACGCTGGTGAACATCTCTTTCTTGAAGTCGAACTACACCATTCGAAAGTGCTTCTTGGTGTCTATTACTGTCCTTCTCTACGTATCAATTTCTTCTCATCCTTTGAAAAACTCTTAGAAATCCTGATACCTTCTTACAGTCATAGCATAATCATGGGTGATTTTAATACTTGTCTCTTAAAAAAAGACCACCGCTCTCTTTCTCTAACTCATATTTCAGCTTCTAGTAACCTTTCCATTCTTCCACTTAGTGCTACTCACCATTTTCCAAATTCCACACCTTCGCTTCTTGACTTGATTTTTGTCTCTTCTCCTGATCGCGTCGCTAAGCATGGCCAATGCTCGGCCGATGCCTTCTCCTATCACGATCTGATTTTTCTTTCTTACAAAATTCGACCTCCTAAGGCTAAACCCAAAATCCTCATGCAACGCAATTTTGGTGGTATGAACGTTGACAGTCTTTGCGAGGATGCCAAGAACATAGACTGGTCTTCTTTGGTGACCTCTGCATCAGTCGACGAAAAAGTTAATATTTTTAATCAAAAAATCGTCGAGCTTTATGATCTGCACGCACCGGTTCGAGCAGTAAAAGTTAGACATTTGCCGGCGCCGTGGCTGACAGACGAGATTAAAAAGTTAATGCACAAAAAAGCGATGGCAAAATCAAAATTTAAGCGACGGCCTACTGATGCTAATAGGGATAGATATATTTCAGTCCGCAATCACTGTAATAAGGTGTGTAGGAACGCCAATCGCCAACACATTCATAACTCTGTCCAAAATGGGGACGCATCCAAGGTTTGGAATTTTCTAAAATCGTTGGGGGTCGGTAAAGTACGACAAGAGGTAATTTCCAAAGATTTAAACTTCAATGATTTGAACAATCACTTTTCAGCTTCGTCCAATTTTGATAGGACATTAAAATTAGAAACGTTGAATTATCTTTCATCTCTTCCGACTCCCAGTTACTCTCCATTTGTTTTTAGTCAATTCACTGCTTGTGATGTTAAGAAAAGCATTCTATCGATTACTTCGAATGCTGTAGGAATTGATTGTATCAGCCGTAAAATGTTGCTACCGGTGCTGGACGTAATCCTTCCTATCATATGCCACATCCTCAACTTTTCTACATCTAGCGGTGTCTTTCCATGCTCATGGAAAGATGCTCAAATTATTCCTTTGCCGAAAAAGTCCAACCCCACATTATTTTCTGAATACCGTCCAATATCCGTCTTACCCTTCTTGTCCAAAGTCCTAGAACGATTAATCTATAACCAAATTAGTACTTTCCTGTCTAAAAATAATCTCCTCAATCCCTTCCAGTCCGGTTTCCGTCCTGGTCATAGTACCACCACAGCCCTTATCAATATTACGGATGATATAAGGTCTGCCATGGAAGGCGGCAATCTCACGGTTTTGGCATTGCTCGATTTCAGTAATGCATTCAATACTGTAGATTTTGACGTTTTGCTTGGCATTCTCAGCTCTCTTAATATATCTCCATCGGTGATTGACTGGTTTCGTAGTTACCTGTTTGGTCATCGGCAACGTATTTGCATCGGAGAGACCTTGTCTTCCTGGTGTTGTACTTCTGCCGGGGTACCTCAGGGTGGCGTTTTATCCCCTTTACTTTTCGCAGTTTTTATTAACTCAATCTCCAATAATCTAATTTCATCCTACCACCTTTATGCTGACGATCTCCAAATTTACTCGCGAGCTCCTCTTGCTGATTTGTCCGAGGCTATTATCACCATCAACCATGATCTGGCCCGCATATGCGAGTGGAGTAAACGATATGGACTTTTGGTCAACCCCATAAAGACGCAGGTTGTTGTGGTGGGCAGTTCTAGGTTGGTTTCAAGGATTGACTGGACGTCTCTTCCCCAGGTTTTATTCGATAACATAGTTATACCCTTCTCCGAGAAAGTTAAAAACTTGGGGTTAGTCATTGATAAGAACTTCACTTGGTCTGCCCAGCTACAGGAAGTTAGCCGTAAACTTTTTGCGTCTGCTGGTTCTTTAAGGAGACTGCGTAATTTTCTTCCGACTATCACCAAGATTGCACTTGCACAATCACTTCTTCTCCCCATCCTTGATTATGCTGCTGCTAGCTATCTTGACCTTACACAATAACAACTCGATAAACTTGAGCGGCTTCAAAACTTTTGCATAAGGTTCATATTCGGTTTGCGAAAATATGACCATGTTTCTGAATTTCGTGTGAAGCTCAAGTGGTTGCCAATTCGCCTTCGCCGGAATGCTCATATTCTTTCTCTTTTATATAATATACTCTTTTCTCCTTTTACCCCTCTTTACCTCAAGAATCGTTTTCAGTTTCTTTGCGACTCCCATTCAAAATCTCTTAGGTCATCAGATAACTTACGACTCAAGATGCCGGTGCATTCCACAACTTTCTTAGATAAATCCTTTACTGTCCAGGCTACCCGTCTGTGGAATGCATTACCGGATGCTATAAAACGCGCTCAATCGTTGCCTGCCTTCAAGAGACTTGTTGAGGATCACTACTTGTCGCTGTGATTATTCGAAAGTCGTTCTTTCTTATGATTGCTCATATATTTGGTATGTATATATTTATGTATGTATTATATTGCATATGTATGTATCTGTGTATCTATCAATTATAATAATTATAAATGTAATTAATTTTAAAATATTACTTATTGTTGAACTTATGACAGCCCCATATCATGTTCTGACAATTACTGTCTATTCTAGGTTGCCTGGAAGAGATCGCGGAATGCGATAAGGCCGCCCATTGTACGTGTTTTAGATATAAGTTTTCTTTGTTATGTTTTGTATGTACAATAAAGTATATAATAAATAAATAAATAAATAAATATGATTTAAAAGAGTTTCTGGCACGTTCTTCTCTATAGAGATCTGCGCTTTGGAACGTGCGATTTCGACTGACCGACATTTGACTATTCAAAAGTGCCTGCAAACGGTCTATTTGAAATAAATGTTTTTGATTTGATTTCATTTGACCAATCCAAGCATAACTATTTTGCGCGACGCATGTCAGACTACCAACACATACATATAGTTGCACCACTACGCCGTATAAGTTACAGTTAGCATATTTCCTGTACATAACAGTAGTTCTGGTAGTTTCTGAACACGATGACATCCAGGTAAAGTTCTGAACTGGCTAAAATAACTAGCTGCAGCCTGCGTTATTCCAGTTACCGCCATCAAAAACTTTAAATATTAGAGTTTTGCCGGCTTTCAAAACTCCGCTGAGCGTTGTTTGTTAGGATTTCCAGGATTTTTTTAGAACGAACGAAACGAGTGAATGATATGATGAAATCTATTTGTGATTTTGTGTTGTGTGATCTCTAGATCGAACACTGTATAAAATTAACATGGCTGGCCTGTTGGTGTAGTGGTTAGTGACCCTGACTGCTATGCCGGAGGTTGTGGTTTCGATTACCACCCAGGACAAATGCTTGTGTAATGAGCAAGATCATTTGTTCTGTGTCTGGGTGTAAATTTAGAAACATATATGTATGTTTATCAGTTGTCTTGTGCTCATAACACAAGCTCTACTTAGCTTGAGACTAGACGACGTTGTGTGATAGTTGTGGAAAAAAAAACTTCTCAGGATTTTTTTTAAAAGTTTTGCCAGTCATACGAAAATCAAGGAGGTCTTTAACTGTTAGTACATAAAAATCTTATCATCATCATCATCATCAGCCTTTTTAATGTTCCCACTGCTGGGACTCAGGCCTCGTCTCTAGGAGAGGGAAAGGGCCGTAATTCACCACGCGGGCCCAGTGCGGGTTGGTGAATGTCACATGTCTTCGAATTTTTGGTTCTAGGACATGCCGATTTCCTCACGATGTTTTCCTTCACCGTTTTGAGAGCAGTGGTGATGAAATAAATTACACAAAGTAATGCGCCTGGCTAGGTTCGAACCCGCGACCTACAACTCGTAAGTCGGGGCCATTACCACTCGACCACCACTGCTCTTAAAAATCTTATAGCTAACATTTTTTTATAATCTAAAATTATTCCAAACTTAAAGTGACTATAGTGGTGCAGATTGATGATGAATTGATGTGATGCGTCAGCATCAACATGCGGGAATGTTCGAAAGAGTCCTGGAATGCAAAGGGTACCTAACTGAAAGAATCATCGGCCGAAAGACGTCCACTGTTGGACGTAGGCCTCCCCCAAGCGTCGCCACAACGACCGATCCTGTGCGTCTCGCATCCACCTCCTTCTCGCGACACTCACCAGGTCGTCGGTCCAACTTGTGGGAGGCCTTCTAACGCTGCGTTTTCCGGTGCGCGGTCGCACTTTAGAACCTTTCGGCCCCATCGACCATTCGTTCTTCGAAAACTTATACGTTCTACTGGAAGAATACAGGTAGGTATTAGTCAGTAAAAGTCTGACACTCCCACTGAATCCACCCAGAGTGGGAGTACAATAACCGGCACGGATCTTGAGCGCTCGGCGTCAGAGTGGGGATCGCTTTGCGCATTCCATACATTGGAGAGCCAATCTTCGTCGTTGTTAGATACATACAGCAAGCGCAGGGAACGAATCACGAGTGACGTATATGAGACGATGGCGCGGCGAGCCAATCACTGACACTCCCCCCCGCGTCTCACTTCGCACCACTAAAGAGACCGAATATTTAACTTCTGCGGAACTAGAAGCCAGCGCTCAAGATCCGTGCCGGTAATTGTAGGTAATTATTAGATGATTTCCTACCCTACAAAAAAAAAGACCTTTGGTACTTGAGCCTTTTTTTAAGGTCGTAAATCATGTAGGTAATGATTTCTCCCACTCTAGGGCGCAGTGGTAGAGCTTGTCATACTGCCGAAAACCATCACCATAATAGGCTATTTGCCATAAAAAATGTATAATGTCTTTTTGCTTATTCAAAAATAAGGGACACGTATTTTTTTATTTGTAAATTAAACCAAAAATGACAAAGATATAGCCCATTAAAGTTACGTGTGACGTCACGCCGTGCTGCATTTTTTTGCACGGGGTGACGTCACACGGAACTTTAATGGGCTATATCTTTGTTATTTTTTGTTTAATCGAAAAAAGAAAAAAAAAGTATCCAATATTTTTTTATAATCTAAAATACGGACTAAATAAAATGTAATTATTCTGATCCTGGAAACTACCCTATTCTTCAGTTGCCTTTTGCATCCCAAGACCAAGGGTCACCCCTTCAGAAGTCGACCCATGGCCCTAGAAGGCTTTGACCCTGCTGCAACTTCTTCAACACGTGTAGACTATGTCCTAGAATAGCATACTCTTATCCCGGGAGTATATTCTCTTGGGATAAGTGCGATAGTAAAGCTAGAACTACATTAGACCGACGCACACGTGGGCGACGTCTCAGACGTGTGCGGTGGGTGTGCACACTACACCGACGCCACGCGTAACCGTGTGGCGCGAATACTAGTGCTGACAGTGACTTCGCCCGCGTGATAGTAAAAAATATCCCTAAGGAACGTACTCTCAGGATAAAAAGTACCTATCCTATATGTTATTCTAAGACATGGTCTACCTATATACCAAGTTTTATCGAAATCCTTTCAGTTTTTTTTTTGCGTGAAAGTGACATCGATAGGTACATTATTTTTTGTGACATCCATATAAAAAGAATGCGAAGTGCCACCTACCGGGTTTAATTTTATTTTCGAACCATCCAGGGACCTACTTATAATACACACAAAATTTCATCCAAATCGGTCAAGCCGTTTTGGAAGAATTAGGTGACATACACACTTACAGATGAAATATACTTAAAAAGACTAGCAGTCCCGATAGATGTCGTCCTGTCCGAAGACTCTTGCCAGTTAAAAAAATGAACCTGATAGCAGCGCCACCTATCAGGTTCAATTGTATTTTCAAATTACGCAGGGACACACTCAATTACTCGTTATGCACATAAAGTTTCATCCAAATCGGTCAAGTCGTTTAGGAAGAATTTGGTGACAAACACACGTCCAGAAGAATTATGTATATGTACATACATATGTTTAAAGACATGATGCATCATTCATTTTTAGGGGCCCTGTTACAACACATTATATGGACAATAGAAATAAGAAGACAGTTTTTTTTTGTAAACTGATTGAATATAACCCTATTCTTATTTGAGTTGCATTGCATAGGCACATAATAGATAGGTTCAGAAGACAATCTAGTATCTACATACAAAGTGTGCTCGCTCGAGCAACGCACATACATATACATAACACCGCTCACGGACACGATATCTCGCTCGGCTCAATCGCCCGGTCGCACTCATCTCACGCATCTCGCTGCCCCTAGCCACAAAATAGATAGGTATTTTGTGCCCTACCGCGATCGCTAGCGTAGGTAGGTATAAAAACTAAAGTACATCATGAGATTGACTTCTATATCATAAGTATCTATTTTGTGGTATAAGTAGGTAGGTACCATCGAAGACACTTCCGCCTTCTTCCGCCTGACCACCGCTAAGTTCATTTTTGCTTGCACTCGAAACAAAAACTTCAAAGGGTTTGGTTTCGCGCCGCGCCGCAGGAGTCAATGACCGCGATGGTACCTACTTACTTGGCTTCTTTATATCTTGTGATATTTGTGAAAATAAATAAAAATCTAATAACTATAGATGGTACTTCTTGACTTGTTCGTTGTTCGATAAATTCGAATGTTAAACTCACTCCAGTTCCTTCTTTGCTTTCGTAACATGGCTTCGACCCTGCTGGGCCCCTACGATTTGCTGACATCTTGAGACGCGCATAGAACATTACGCGCCGTCTACGACTTGGGCTCGGTCCGGTTACTGGACGGCCAGACATCGAGCTACCTATTGCTCGCCGTCCGCAAGCTCGCGCCTAACGGTAACTGGAAATCGGGGTCGGGATCCCGGCGGCTGGGCCGTGAGGGCCGTTACCTCGTGCGTGCAGCCGCTTCCTTAGCTAGCATTACTGCTTGGCAGAAGGAGGCTACTACCTGCTATTCCTCCTCGCTCCGGACTATGGCCTGTACCAGCCCGGCGCAAGAGGTCATGGCCACCGATCACATGGCATACTTCGTGCCGTGTCCTTCGGGCGATCTAAGTAGTGGTGACACCCGGGCGTTTCTTTCGCACGAATCCGGTGCAACAACCTTCCGAACTTACTACGTACGGTGAGGACCTGCGTCATGCGGAAGGTGAGGACGCCGTGAGGTCTTTCCAGCCACTCCGCAAATACCCCTTTTTGAGGAGTGGCTGGAATTAGTTCAATAAATTTTATCAGTAATTTTTTTTATTTACAATAATGATAGACCGCCCATTGTACGTGTTTTAGATATAAGTTTTTCTTTGTTATGTTTTGTATGTACAATAAAGTATATAATAAATAAATGATAACCGCAGATGATACTCGGGCTGTCGTCACACGCAGGGCCCCAATTTCTGGGACGGTTGGATCGGCGTCGCGTGTGATGGCGTGGCGTCGCGTCGCGTGGGTCAAGTGTAGTTCTAAAAGCCTAGTTTCCATATAAAATGTATGGGGACCGACGCTCCCAGATCGGCGTGTGTAGCCCACGTGTGAGCAGTGTAGTTCTGCCGCCGACGTAGCGTCGCGTGGCGTGGCGTGGGTCAAGTGTAGCTCTAACAGTCTATTTTCCATGTAAAATGTATGGAGACCGACGCTCCCAGATCGGCGTGTGTAGCCCACGTGTGCGCAGTGTAGTTCTACCTTTAAGCTAGAACTACATTAGACCGACGCACACGTGGGCGACGTCTCAGACGTGTGCGGTGGGTGTGCACACTACACCGACGCCACGCGTAACCGTGTGGCGCTAATACTAGTGCTGACAGTGACTTCGCCCGCGTGATAGTAAAAAATATCCCTAAGGAACGTACTCTCAGGATAAAAAGTATCCTATATGTTACTTATTCTAAGACATGGTCTACCTATATACCAAGTTTTATCGAAATCCTTTCAGTTTTTTTTTTGCGTGAAAGTGACATCCATAAGTACATTATTTTTTGTGACATCCATATAAAAAGAATGCGAAGTGCCACCTACCGGGTTTAATTTTATTTTCGAACCATCCAGGGACCTACTTATAATACACACAAAATTTCATCCAAATCGGTCAAGCCATTTTGGAAGAATTAGGTGACATACACACTTACAGATGAAATATACTTAAAAAGACTAGCAGTCCCGATAGATGTCGTCCTGTCCGAAGACTCTTGCCAGTTAAAAAAATGAACCTGATAGCAGCGCCACCTATCAGGTTCAATTGTATTTTCAAATTACGCAGGGACACACTCAATTACTCGTTATGCACACAAAGTTTCATCCAAATCGGTCAAGTCGTTTAGGAAGAATTTGGTGACAAACACACGTCCAGAAGAATTATGTATATGTACATACATATGTTTAAAGACATGATGCATCATTCATTTTTAGGGGCCCTGTTACAACACATTATATGGACAATAGAAATAAGAAGACAGTTTTTTTTTGTAAACTGATTGAATATAACCCTATTCTTATTTGAGTTGCATTGCATAGGCACATAATAGATAGGTTCAGAAGACAATCTAGTATCTACATACAAAGTGTGCTCGCTCGAGCAACGCACATACATATACATAACACCGCTCACGGACACGATATCTCGCTCGGCTCAATCGCCCGGTCGCACTCATCTCACGCATCTCGCTGCCCCTAGCCACAAAATAGATAGGTATTTTGTGCCCTACCGCGATCGCTAGCGTAGGTAGGTAGGTATAAAAAAAACCGACTTACTAAAAGAAACACTAAAACTATCAAAATAACTTTAATTTCGGAAGTCGGTGTTTCTATAATAGTTTTGCCTCTTCGTTATTTAACACCGACTTCCGAAATTAAAGTTATTTTGATAGTTTTAGTGTTTCTTTTAGTAAGTCGGTTTTTTTTTTTTGTAAAAAGTTTTTTATTTCACACTTTTTAGTTGCAATACACTTACAGCCAGAGTACCTACCTTTTTCTCATGACAATTCCAATTAACGCAAACTCTGCTAGGATACATTGTTTTATTATGAAGTTCCCGTGTCTACCTTCCGGCTCCATCATCATCATCAGATCAGTTCGATAGTACCTTATAGCCAAAGTGCATCTCATGATAATTCTAATAAGCCCAAACACGGCTAGGATACATTAATTAATTACGGAGTTCCGGTGCCTATCTTCCGGCTCCATCACCATCATCAAGTAACATCGATGATACCATTTTCAACATACCTATTCAGAACTATTCATTTATTTGTAACTATGTTCATTGGGAGATCTGTGTGAGTATGAACTTCCATTGGCCATTTCTGATCTTCTTCACCAGTTCCACTTCATCAAATTTCATGTTTTGACTATAAATGCTTAAGTCTTTGATGAAAATAACAAAAGAACTATATAATTGCCTATAATATTTGAGGAGTTCCCTCGATTTCACCAAGATTCCATCATCAGATCCCGACTTGGTGACTATGGGACCATTTGGGAAGTATACCCTTTCCAACAAAAAAAGAATTTTTCAAATCGGTTGGCAAGTGACGAAGTTATGCGCGAACATACATAAAAAAAAAAAAAAATACATACATCCGAATTGAGAACCTCCTCCTTTTTTAGAAGTCGGTTAAAAACTAAAGTACATCATGAGATTGACTTCTGTATCATAAGTATCTATTTTGTGGTATAAGTAGGTAGGTACCATCGAAGACACTTCCGCCTTCTTCCGCCTGACCACCGCTAAGTTCATTTTTGCTTGCACTCGAAACAAAAACTTCAAAGGGTTTGGTTTCGCGCCGCGCCGCAGGAGTCAATGACCGCGATGGTACCTACTTACTTGGCTTCTTTATATCTTGTGATATTTGTGAAAATAAATAAAAAATCTAATAACTATAGATGGTACTTCTTGACTTGTTCGTTGTTCGATAAATTCGAATGTTAAACTCACTCCAGTTCCTTCTTTGCTTTCGTACCATGGCTTCGACCCTGCTGGGCCCCTACGATTTGCTGACATCTTGAGACGCGCATAGAACATTACGCGCCGTCTACGACTTGGGCTCGGTCCGGTTACTGGACGGCCAGACATCGAGCTACCTATTGCTCGCCGTCCGCAAGCCCGCGCCTAACGGTAACTGGAAATCGGGGTCGGGATCCCGGCGGCTGCGCCGTGAGGGCCGTTACCTCGTGCGTGCAGCCGCTTCCTTAGCTAGCATTACTGCTTGGCAGAAGGAGGATACTACCTGCTATTCCTCCTCGCTCCGGACTATGGCCTGTACCAGCCCGGCGCAAGAGGTCATGGCCACCGATCACATGGCATACTTCGTACCGTGTCCTTCGGGCGATCTAAGTAGTGGTGACACCCGGGCGTTTCTTTCACACGAATCCGGTGCAACAACCTTCCGAACTTACTACGTACGGTGAGGACCTGCGTCATGCGGAAGGTGAGGACGCCGTGAGGTCTTTCCAGCCACTCCGCAAATACCCCTTTTTGAGGAGTGGCTGGAATTAGTTCAATAAATTTTATCAGTAATTTTTTTTATTTACAATAATGATAGACCGCCCATTGTACGTGTTTTAGATTTATAAGTTTTTCTTTGTTATGTTTTGTATGTACAATAAAGTATATAATAAATAAATGATAACCGCAGATGATACTCGGGCTGTCGTCACACGCAGGGCCCCAATTTCTGGGACGGTTGGATCGGCGTCGCGTGTGATGGCGTGGCGTCGCGTCGCGTGGGTCAAGTGTAGTTCTAAAAGCCTAGTTTCCATATAAAATGTATGGGGACCGACGCTCCCAGATCGGCGTGTGTAGCCCACGTGTGAGCAGTGTAGTTCTGCCGCCGACGTAGCGTCGCGTGGCGTGGCGTGGGTCAAGTGTAGCTCTAACAGTCTATTTTCCATATAAAATGTATGGAGACCGACGCTCCCAGATCGGCGTGTGTAGCCCACGTGTGCGCAGTGTAGTTCTACCTTAAGAGAACCAAAAAATTTGAAGACATGTGACATCCACCAACCCGCATTGGGCCCGCGTGGTGGATTACGGCCCATTTCCTCTCCTAGAGAACATTGATAGGCTGATTATGCTATTATATTCTAAAGTCATCATCATCATCATTTCAGCCGATACACGTCCACTGTTGGACATAGGTCTCCCCCAAGCGTCGCCACATCGAACGCTCCTGTGCGTCCCGCATCCATCGGTTTCCCGCTACCTTCACCAGGTCATCGGTCCACCTTGTAGGAGGCCTTCCAACGCTGCGTCTTCCGGTACGCGGTCGCCACTCCAGAACCTTTCGGCCCCAACGGCCATCTGTTTTGCGAGCAATGTGCCCTTTTTTTTTTTTTTTTTTTTATGGTGGGAAAAAATCATGCATTGACATCCCCCGCCCTTGGGCGGAGCGGGAGATAGTGTCAGACTCTTACTGACTAAAAGACCCACCCCGTTCCTTCTAGCCTTCATACCGGGGCTCGAGCGCCCTTTCGGATAACCCTGGCCCCAGTAGGCATCGACCCAGCTGGGTCCCTGCTGTTGCTGACAACTCCTTGAGGCACGCGGGAACAGTGCGCGCCGTCGACGACTTGGGCTTGGTCCGGACAGTTACCGGACGGCCGGACAGTGAGCTACCCATTGCTCACCGTCCGCAAGCCCGCGTCTACGTTGGCCGGAAATCGGGATCAGAATCCCGGCGACGGCGGCGGCGATAACGCCGTTGCCTGATGCGTTCGGCCTCCTCCTTTGCGAGCATTACTGCTTCGCAGAAGTCGGCGACCGCCTGCCACTCCTCCTCGCTCCGGACCATGGCCTCAACCAAGGCCCGGCGCGAGAGGTCTCCGCCGCCGATCGCCCCCATGAGGGCACGGCGATGCTCCGCCCAAGCAGGGCACACCTCGACTGTGTGCTCCACCGTGTCCTCCGGGTGTTCCGCACAGTGGCGACACCCGGGCGTCACTTCCGCATGAATCGAGTGCAGGAAACTCCCGAACGAACCATGTCCGGTGAGTACCTGCGTCATGCGGAAGGTAAGGACGCCGTGAGGTCTTTCCAGCCACGCCTCAAAGAGGGGACTTACCGCCATGATTGTGGCGTGCCCAGCACTGGGTTGCGATAGTCGTTGACGCCATTTCACCATGAGATCCCGCCGGAGCTCTGTCCGCCATGCCGTGACCTGTCGCGGCAGCGGACTTTCACCCCGGCGTTGCATCTCCACGCGCATATCGTGCATGTGTGCAAGGACTGTTGCCTCCAGATCCCACTGTGGTAGGCCAGCCAGAAGGCTCGCCGCTTCGCGGGAGACCGTGCAGTATCCCCGCACCATCCTTATCGCCATGACCCTCTGACAGGCGTTCAGTATGGCCGCCGGTTGCTTTTTCAGCGACGGCGCCCACACCGGCGCCCCGTAGAGGGCCATGGACCGAACGATCCCCACGTAGAGCCTCCGGCAGGAGGCATCTGGACCCCCAAGGTTGGGCAGGAGCCGCTTGAGCGCAGCCCCAGCCCGGTTGAGTTTGGGGAGCAATGTGCCCTGCCCATTCTAAAGTGCGATAGTAGAATAATTTTCTTCTATCACGCGAGCAAAACCGTTGCCTGTAGCTAGTCTTATTATATAATATAGAGCCCTAGTTGAATTCTCTCAAAGCAAAACAATTAAAATGAAGAGAAAGTTAAACGAACTTACTTGACTGCGGAGCTTACTGGATGGCACTGCTTTGTGTAACTTACTACGCGATACTTAGTACTGTTCATACTTCAACGTTTTCACTGCAACTGACGGAATATTATCGTATTTGTTTTGATTACATTACAGAGTTGAAAGATTTGTAGATATGTATGTTTTTTTATTGTTGATAGAGACGTGCTTGACCGCTATCTCACCTGATGGAAAGCGACGATGCGGTCGACGATGGACCGCGCTTACCTAGAAGTAATCTATTCACTCTTGACTTAAAGATTCCCGACACAAAATAGATATACACAGAAGACAATCTCATGTATGTACTTCACTTTTTATACCTACGCTCGGTGGACGCACACTAATGAGCGTTTGAGCCGGAACTGTTCGACGAGTGGTCCAAGAGGCTCCGAGATATCGTGTCCGTGAGCGGTGTCTATGTGTGCGTTGCTCGAGCGCGCTTTGTTTGTAGATTGACTTCTGTACCTATCTATTTTGTGTTCCCGGGTTGTTAGCCATCAGGAATCGCAGACTGCGGCAGGGACCTCTTAGCTGTACGCACAGTTAATGTGTTCCCAAAACGTTTTGTGCGTATAAGTGGGATGTCTACCATGTACCATTTCTTGCAGCGATTCTAATGTGCATATTCAAACCATGAAACAATAATTAATTGGCGCTTTTAAATTGTCAAGAAATCGGTCAGTAAGAAAAAGCTAGTTTCTGGAGTCCACATCCGATCCTCGATCCGATCTCCGATGCTCGGGGCTGGCTGCGTCGATCCTACACGGCGGCACATGTGCCCACGTGGCGGATCGGCACGGACCGCCAGGCACTTCTTCTCATGCAACTGAGCGGGTGGGCAGGTTGCGGATAGCCCAGCTCCGGCTGGGGGACCGCCTCCTGACTGCCTGAGGTAGATCCCTTAGTCGGAGTGTCTCGTGCGAGACTCCGGACAAGAGAAGTTTCCCAGAGCCAAAACCCAGGCCTAGGGATAACCCAGCACCCCAATCCCATGATCCCCCATTCCCAGATCCCTCCCTCCTTCTATCCTCAAATCCCGTCGGTCCAGAGGAAGGGTAACCTCAAATCTCCAAAAGCCCACCCAACCCATACCATGAAGCAGTCTAGAAAAGAACCTACCCAGGTGGGTCCCGGCCAAGCCGGGGAATCCCATGCCGATTTATCGGTCAGCCCCCAGCGTATTCTGGGAGGGGGCACTAACCTGCCTATTGGTGCCGCGCCCTCTGCGCGGCCTTCTGCTATAATAGCACCACACCCTGAATCCACCCAGGCTGCGGTTCACGCGCCTGATGATACCCTGACTCCGGCTGTAGTTCGCTCGCCGATGAATACTGACCCAGACGTCACTAACGTGACAAGACAAAGACTGCACCTTCCACGAGCGCCTGGCAACAGAGCATCGTCCGGAAGAGTGTAACAAATAACCCTGACAACGACACTGACGAGGCACACCTGACTAGCCTCGGTAAGGAACTCCGTGCTTTAGCGCGGCAGCGCCGGAAAACCGAGGCAAGACTTAAGGACGCTGACCCAGAACAAGGTGCGGGGAAGACCGACGATCAAAGTGATCCTGCCCCAATCCCCAGCGCAGACGAAGTACGTATGCTTGTCACGAAGCACGAAAAAATCTGCGCCAGGGAGAGGGAACTGTGCGACCGGATGCGCAAGATCCGTGAAGGCTTAGGCCAACGCGATGTGCAAACGGGAGCCAGGACTGGAGTACGCGACCAGCCTGAAGTACGTGAAGGGGCAACCCGGAACGAAAAAAGGCCGGACGCGAAAACAGGAGGAGTACGCGACCAACCCGAAGTACGCGAAGGGGAAACCCGGAACGAAAAAGGGTCGGACGCGGAAACATGCGTGCAGGAAATCACCAAAGTCAGAAGTCTGAACCAAGACCTGACGGACGCACAGAACGTTAAGATAAGGGGGAAACGGGCTGGGCGCCCGCGCCCGATTCGGGCACCTGCTGGACGCGCTGCACCGGGCTCTTCCGAACCACAACCTGGGCCAAGTGGCTCAGGGGCAGTAAAGAGGTTATGCCCGGATGACACGGCTTCACCGAGCGCGCTGCAAGGCGACCCGAAGCGGGTAAGGACCCAGACTGCTCCGGGGGAGCAGAAAACCTATGCGCGGGCCACGAAGGACATTCCGGCGCGGTTCGCCGTAGCGATCTGTTTCCCTCCCCCCTCTAGAGACTTAACTTTTGACGAGTCGACACATATAAAAACCGGACTGGAACGACTGCTCATGGAGTCTGACCTCACATCGCTCCCGGCCTTCCGTGGGTACCCTCGGGTGACGGACGGCACCGTGCAGATGTGGTGTGAGGACGAGAACTCCTTGACCTGGCTGACTCAGAACGTACCCTTACTAAGACTCCCAGACACTGACTCGACGCTGACCGTCATGCGACAGTCTGACCTACCTACCCGTGTCCGAGCGGCGCTATTTGTTCCCAGGTATAATGGGGACATAGCGCGGCTCCAGAGCCTTCTGATTCGTCAGAACGCTTGGTACGACATTGGTAGGTGGTCACTGTACAGGGCAACAAGCGTCGGTGGGGATAACCACGGGACATATTTGACCCTGGGAATCCCGGCCGACGAAGTTGACAAGGTCGTGGGTCGGGAGCGGCGTATAGCGTACCTACTCGGGTCGATATATGTCCGCTTCTTCCCCACGACACATCCCACTGACGTCAGAACCGACAGTACAGAGACCCCGAACCCAACACCGACGGACACGGACATGACCCGACTGGAGGAGGAGATGGCCCGAGCAGCGATGGCTGATGCCGCCGCAGAAACTGCACCCACATCACCCAGATGGACGGCGCAGCTGCTGGCCTCTTCACCTAGCGACGACTGGCGCCGGACGGAGGAAGGGGATAAACTTTCAGATGGATCCGTCTCCCCCTAACTCCACTCCAGCGCCGTCGACGACCACCCAAATCCCTATCCAGATAGCACAAATAAATCTCCAGCACAGCCAAACTGCCACGGCTAGTTTACGCAGGGTGCTGGAGACGAAACTCCGAACAATCGCACTGATCCAAGAGCCGTGGGTCAGGAAAAACAAGATATGCGGACTTGGAAGCTTTGGAGGTAAAGTAATTTTCAGTACCCAAAACACAGAAAATCCAAGAACTTGCATATACATTCCCCAAGACTTACCTATCACACCACTAACACAATTCTGTTCCAGAGACCTGACAACGATCAGGCTCCGGCGCGATAACGATGACCCTGAACTTGTACTAGCCTCGGCGTACATGCCAGGCGACGACGAGAACTGCCCTCCAAAAGAAGTATCAGACTTGGTCCAGTACTGCGAGAGCGCCAACATGGATCTGATCATCTGCACCGACTCAAACGCGCATCACCCTCTATGGGGAAGTGAAGTATCGAACACCAGAGGTGAGACGCTATCCACTTATTTATTCTCTACTAACCTTAACATCGTTAACCGAGGTACGGAACCCACCTGGGTCACGGCCCGAGGGCAAACGATTATAGATCTAACATTAGCCACAGAAGGCGCGGCCAATCTCATATCGAATTGGCACGTCTCTAATGAACCCTCCTGCTCAGATCACAGAACCATATGTTTCACACTTAAAACTAACACCAAAAGACCCGAGCCACGGCGTAACCCACGTCGTACAAACGTGTCCGCTTTCAAATGTCTTCTAGCATCTCTCTTAGATAGGGAACAAACCGATATGACGAATGTAACTAATCCAGAGCAACTAAACAACATGGTGACAAAAGTCACTGACAATATAATTGAAGCATACCACACCCATTGTAAACTAAGATCCCCACCTACCAAAGGCAAAGCAAATCCTTGGTGGAACGCGGAACTCGGTAAACTGAGGGAAACCCTACGCAAACGATTTAACAGAGCCAAAAACTCTAGACTTCCAGAGGACTGGGAGCTGTACAAAGAAACCCAATACACATATAAGAAAGAAATTAGAACTGCAAAGAAAACTGCCTGGCAGAATTTCTGTGGCACCATAGAATCCAATAATGAAGCTGCACGAGTGAGGAAAATCCTATCAAAGGAACAAGACCGCACTCTCGGCGCGCTAAAAAACCCAGACAACAGTTATACACGAACAGATCTTGAGACCAGCAACCTCCTACTGGAGACGCATTTTCCGGACTGCAAACTCCTAGAGGATAGAACGTGGGAGTGTGAACCAGTGCATACACCCACGGATCCGGACTGGTCCAGAGCACAGACTATAGTCACAGAAGACCGAATACTCTGGGCATTTACAACCTTCCAACCGTATAAGTCCGCCGGACTTGATGGTATCTTCCCAGCCCTTCTCCAATGGGGAGAAAACTCACTGATACCATGGCTGCTAGTAATATACCGGGCCTGCATAGCACTCCGATATGTACCACTTGCGTGGCGTGAGGTGAAGGTTATCTTTATTCCCAAACCCGGCAAGACTGACTACACACAACCTAAAGCATACAGACCCATAAGCTTGACATCTTTCCTGCTAAAGACCCTGGAGAGACTATGTGACAGGCACATCCGGGATGGTCCTCTATCAGACAGACCACTCCACAAGCAACAACACGCCTACTCCACGGGCAAATCAACAGAATCCGCACTACATAATGTGGTGTCAAAAATAGAATGCGCGATACACCACAAATGCTCCTCACTAGTTGCCTTCATCGACATTGAAGGAGCTTTTGACAAAACCATGTTTCGAAGTATCAGCACAGCACTTAAGAGACACGGTGTCGACTCGACCTTAAGTGGCTGGATCACAAATATGCTTGAACAAAGAGCAGTACAAGTCACCATAAATAGCACAACAAGGGCCACTGTAGCAAAGGGCTGCCCCCAAGGGGGAGTCTTATCACCTCTGCTATGGAACCTAGTCGCAGACAGCCTCGTCAAGAAACTCAACGATAAAGGTTACTTTACCGTGGGGTACGCTGATGATATATCCATAATAGTAAACGGCACTCATGAAAACACTTTATGCAATCTTATGAGCCAAGCCTTGAAGCTAGTAGAGGACTGGTGTAAAGAGCATCAACTAACCGTAAACCCCACCAAAACCGAATTGGTTCTATTCACAAAGAAAAGGAAGCTACCTGCGCTGAAACTACCACGCTTCTTTGGCACTACCCTAAGCCTTTCGACTGAAGCAAAATACTTGGGTGTTTACTTAGACAAGCAGTTGAATTGGGCAAAACACACAGACTACACAATAAAAAAAGCCAGTATATCGATGTGGCAATGCAGACGCATGTTGGGACGCAACTGGGGCATAAGCCCAAAAGTCACCCTCTGGCTATATACCACAGTCATCCGACCAATCATAACATACGGCTCATTAGTCTGGTGGCCCAGGACAGACTTGAGCACAGCCCAAAAAGAACTCGAAAAACTGCAGCGACTTGCCTGCGTGGCAATCACCAGTAGCATGAGAACGGCACCCACTGCCGCCCTACAAGCAATGCTGGGACTGCCTCCACTGCATCTTATAGTGCGGGAAGAGGCAGCTTTAGCAGGTTTCAGACTTAGACTATCGGGCACACTGAAAACAGATTCTCGAATTAAACATACATGCATTATGGAAAATGCTGTTAAGCGACAGCCCATGATGACGGCCCCGAACGACAAAACCCCCAAGGCACTCCTATTCCAAAAACACTACACCATCCAACTAACGGAAGAACCGTACGACTACTCAGGCCCCAAGGAACTGAGAATTTACACCGACGGATCAAAAACGAATACTGGAACAGGAGTCGGAGTCTTCTCCAACGACCTTAACATAAAGATATCCAAGCCGCTGGGAGCACTCAACTCTGTCTACCAGGCAGAATGTGTTGGCATCACTCTAGCGGCCAACGCCATAGAGGCCAGGAAAGTCGTGGATACTCATATTCGCATAATCTCCGACAGTGCCTCAGTTCTACAATCCCTAGGAAAACCTGCTACAACCTCGAAACTTATACAAGAATGCCACTCTGCTTTAGAACGCATCACAGTGTTAAATAATAACACTGTGACTTTACAGTGGATAAAGGGACATAGCGGCTCACTGGGCAATGACGCAGCTGACGAGCTGGCAAGGCGGGGTTCTGGCACGGTGGTCTTCGGACCTGAACCCATCGTGCCGATACCCTTTAGTCAGCTGCGTGGTTGGCTACGTGAGCACACAGATGCACAAGCGGGAAGGTGGTGGTCCCTGGCACCGGGCTGCAGGCAGGCTAAAGAAGCAATGCCGTTTTTAAATAAAAACCTAACCAGCAACCTTCTACGACTAGATCGAGGCAGCCTGCGTCTGGTGGCAGGGACCATCACCGGACATTGCTCCCTGAATAAACACTTTTTCACAATAAATATCACAGATAGCCCTCTGTGCAGAGGATGCATGGAATCAGAAGAAACTGTCGCGCATGTGCTCCTCGAGTGCACAGCCGTTAACGAGATAAGAACACGAACCTTGGGAACACCGAATTCGCTGATGGACGCTCTGAGCAAACCAAAGAGACTCATCTGTTTCTGGAATGAGGTGGGCTGGTTGGAGTAAAGGCCGCTATGGCTCACGCACAATGGTCCGATATGGACTAAGTGCGGAAACCAGACCACGAAGATAGATAGAATAGATAGAAGACAATCTCATGTATGTACTTCACTTTTTATACCTACGCTCGGTGGACGCACACTAATGAGCGTTTGAGCCGGAACTGTTCGACGAGTGGTCCAAGAGGCTCCGAGATATCGTGTCCGTGAGCGGTGTCTATGTGTGCGTTGCTCGAGCGCGCTTTGTTTGTAGATTGACTTCTGTACCTATCTATTTTGTGTTCCCGGGTTGTTAGCCATCAGGAATCGCAGACTGCGGCAGGGACCTCTTAGCTGTACGCACAATTAATGTGTTCCCAAAACGTTTTGTGCGTATAAGTGGGATGTCTACCATGTACCATTTCTTGCAGCGATTCTAATGTGCATATTCAAACCATGAAACAATAATTAATTGGCGCTTTTAAATTGTCAAGAAATCGGTCAGTAAGAAAAAGCTAGTTTCTGGAGTCCACATCCGATCCGATGTCCTTTAGGGCGCTGGGGAACTTTTGAAAGGGAAATCGAGGTCCTAGAACAAAAATACAACTGAAGGAAACGGGTATGATTTTAGTCAGTAAAAGTCTGACACGCCCTCTCGCTCCACCTAGAGCGGCAGAAAGCATTGCATGATTTTCCACCTTAAAAAAAAGTATTAAATGCAAAGGTAGATATACTGGTGGGTTACCATGACATTCAAAGTAAGATCTTTTCATTCTTATTCCACAATGGGTAAGACATGGCGCTAGATAACCTGTATAGCTCTGTCTCTTACCCATACTGGAATAAGAATAAAACAATCTTATTTTGAACGTCATGGTAACCCAGCTGAAATCAGTACATATTAACTGGTAAAGGATTCGTAATCCAAATAATGACTGAATAACTAGGTATAAACAAACTGCGATATTTCCGTCATGTTCCCAGTTCGCCGGCGGCCCGTCGAGTCGGCCGGCGATCGGGGACACCCGCTGACAGCGTCGCGTCGGTAGCCGACTCCCCGACCTACAAATAGCATGTCATCGGCGAAATCGTCGGTGGATGGTATCGGCTCCTAAATAGCGGCATTGATTCGCTTGCGGTGGCCCTAATTTGTTGGTGGATTTGTTTGGTACGAATTGGTGTTTTGTTATCTGCGCTACGTAGCTCTGTAGTTAATTAGCCAAGCCGAAATTATAGTGTCTGTCAGAGTCTGTCTCAAAGTCAAACGACATGGAAATTTTTAAACGAATTAAAAAATCTCTTATATAAAAGGTGTCAGAGACAGGCCTCCACAAACTTTAAGGGCTTGCTCAGTACGGTAAGTCCCCTCTTTGAGGCGTGGCTGGAAAGACCTCACGGCGTCCTTACCTTCCGCATGACGCAGGTACTCACCGGACATGGTTCGTTCGGGAGTTTCCTGCACTCGATTCATGCGGAAGTGACGCCCGGGTGTCGCCACTGTGCGGAACGCCCGGAGGACACGGTGGAGCACACAGTCGAGGTGTGCCCTGCTTGGGCGGAGCATCGCCGTGCCCTCGTGGGGGCGATCGGCGGCGGAGACCTCTCGCGCCGGGCCTTGGTTGAGGCCATGGTCCGGAGCGAGGAGGAGTGGCAGGCGGTCGCCGACTTCTGCGAAGCAGTAATGCTCGCAAAGGAGGAGGCCGAACGCACCAGGCAACGGCGTTATCGCCGCCGCCGTCGCCGGGATTCTGATCCCGATTTCCGGCCAACGTAGACGCGGGCTTGCGGACGGTGAGCAATGGGTAGCTCACTGTCCGGCCGTCCGGTAACTGTCCGGACCAAGCCCAAGTCGTCGACGGCGCGCACTGTTCCCGCGCGCCTCAAGGAGTTGTCAGCAACAGCAGGGACCCAGCCGGGTCGAAGCCTACTGGGGCCAGGGTTATCCGAAAGGGCGCTCGAGCCCCGGTATGAAGGCTAGAAGGAACGGGGTGGGTCTTTTAGTCAGTAAGAGTCTGACACTATCTCCCGCTTCGCCCAAGGGCGGGGGATGTCAATGCATGATTTTTTCCCACCATAAAAAAAAAAAAAAAAGGGCTTGCTCAGTAGACGAAACTGAACAACCTACCATTAAAATTTTTTTTTCAGGAAACGTAAAAATTCAGCCTCTCCATACAAACTGTCCAATCAAGTTGAAAAAAATGTAGTGGATGGTTGTTCAGTTTCGTCTACTGAGCAAGCTCTTAAAGTTTGTGGAGGGCTGTACTTTTTTATAAGATTCTATTAGTATCTAAACAATGATCATCTCTTTGTAACCTTGATTTTTCAACCAGTGTTGACTGCATCAGATTTTGTTTTTTTTTTTTATTATTATTGAGAGGTTCGCGTTTGACCACTATCTCACCTGATGGTAAGATTTCAAGAATTTGATTATTTGATTAGATTACTCAAGTCGTTTGACTTTTTAGACAGACTATAACTTCTGCTAGCGGCTTTTCTCGCGTATTAGTAGAAAATTATTCCAAAGGGTATTTGTACAATAAACCGAATAGTAGGGCCCTCCCCTACTATCAGACGCTAAATTTGCAGATACTAAAGCGTCATGGAGACCTATTGGATTGTGAAGATTAGTTTCTAAAACGAAATAAAAAGTCTATGACAAGTTTCCATTTTAGTTGGGCTCCCCAACAGTGAATTTTTTTTTTAATTTCCAAAAATGTAAAAAAAAACTTCAGTTCCAAATATTCGAATGCAATTGATTTTTTTTTTATTTTGAAGGTAATTCTATCAGGATTTTGAAAAACCTATAATCTGGCGGTTTTCATGGTGCGATGTAGCTAAAACTATTGAATGCATAGCTCTACTATTGAATACAGTGACACAGCCCAGAATCTCGGTGTCTTAATAGACAGTAACCTCTCTTGGCGAGCGCAGATTAATGAGGTTAGCCGTGCGGCACACTTTTCTTTTCACAGCTTAAAATCCCTTCACAGATTCTTGCCATTTAAAACCAAACTTAATCTAGCTCAAACACTAATTCAGCCGATCATCGATTATGCTGATGCCTGCTACCTGGATGCCACTAAGGAGCTTTTAAACAAGCTTGAGCACTTGCAAAATTTGTACATTCGTTTTGTTTTTGACCTTAGAAAATACGACCATGTTTCTCAATTCCGCAAGGATCTCAAGTGACTCCCTATCCGTCTTCGCAGGAATACTCGGGCATTATGTCTCTTGTACAACATTCTCTTCAACCCTGTTTATCCTAGCTACTTACGTGATCGTTTTTCGTTTACACGCTCTGCCGATGCCCCATGTAGATCCCACCTTAAACACCATCTCAATTTCCTTCCCAATAAAACCCATTTCTATTCCAACTCCTTCTCTTTTCATGCAGTACGACTGTGGAACTCACTTCCAGCAAAAATCCGTGACGCTGAAAACATATCCGTCTTCAAAAAGCTAGTGATCTTTCACTAGCTTTATGAAGACGTATATGTTCATTACATTACATTACCTCTCTACTATCTTGTAGTTATTTATTTATTTATTTATTTGTTTTTTTTTTTTTTTTTTTTTATTTAGTTATATATTTTATATGTATTATTATAATTTTTGTATGTTTTGTATCTATTTATGTATGTACTTATTTATGATTTTTATTTTAATCCATTTTAACTTTTATGAATTACTCGTATTTATACACACTGTGTCTACATTTCTCATTCAACTCTCCTGTCGCAGATCTGCTGAAAAAATTTTGTTAAAATAAGCAGCAGCTTTGTACTCTTGTATCTGTATTTGTTCTTCTCTTTTAAGTATTTGTGTGTACATAAATAAAATAAAACCAATAAGTGTAAAATTTTCAACGTTCTTAACAAAATTAACATGGCAAACTGTGGTAAAAACGAAAAACGTATCATGAAAATATTAAAAGGAACCTTACAATCTAGCTTTATGAAACGCTCGTGCTTATGCCACGCTCAAATTGTCAGATTATTGAAATGTACTCTTTTCTGCATGTACTTACTTAAATTAACTTTGTCTTAATCTGACGCGCTCGAGTTTTTTCAAGGATCAATTTTTTTTACTAATCTGGCGGGCTGCTCTCAACGAACCCCACCTTATTAAGGGTTTATAAGTAGTAGGTGTACATTACATGGCGCAAGGTTTCTCCCCATATGTTTTTCTGACACGCTCGAGTACCTATCCCGCTAAATTCCCATCTCGTCCCTACTATTAAACAAAAGAATAATGAAAACTCTTAAGGGGCCAGCGACGGATGAATTTCCAAACAAATGTAATACCACGCTCATTTGCAGTTGGAGCATATTTCCAACATATTATGATGATATTCGGTTATAGACAATATTTATCTAGGTTCCTTCGTCTTTCTTTTTTAAAAAAACAAAAAGAAATTAAAGCGAAATGTATTTCGCACTTTTTTACAGCGTAAATGGCAAAACATGCCATTTGGCTTTTCCTGTATTAAAAATAACAATATTTCTAATATTCTCGACGTAGGAACCTAGATAAACCCCCCCTTAACTAATTAAAACTAACAAAAAACAGTCTAAAATATATGTCTATAAACTTTTCCGCATCGCTGCATTCGCTGTGCTATCACGCGCATTGTCGCGCTGGTGGCATTGCCACGAGCAATGTATGGCAATGTTCATCCTCTCTTCTAGGTAAAATAATAAACCAAAGTTACCTTTTTCTAATAGTGGCTTTAATCTAGGTTAATAACATAATTGTTCTGTTAAAAATACATATGTTAGTAGCTAGTTTGTATGCTTATAACATTACTCAGCCCTGTGTGTGCCAATAAACCGATTATCTCGGTTGCTATGTCACGACAATGTCCTTAATCAGTCTGTGGCAGACCTTATCATTTCCTCTAGGCTAACGACTCGGCCGTTGACCGCACGCCGTCTATTATTAGGTATTAATACGATTATCTTTGAATTGTAAAAGATTGAAGAAATATATACAAAAAAAAGCTGTAGAGTTTGTTTGTGTGGTTGCGTTAATCTCAAATTCTGTTCCAATTGAAATATGTAAAAAAAGTGTTTTTGTTTTGGATAACCTTTTTTTTTCGATGGTAAAAATCATCCCTTTCGGATAACCCTGGCCCCGGTAGGCTTCGAACCAGCTTTTTTTTTCGAATGGGAAAAATCATTCTATGACAACCCCCGCTCTTGGGCGGAGCGGGAGATAGTGTCAGACTCTTACTGACTAAAAAACCCATCCCGTTCCTTCAAGCCTTCATACCGGGGCTCGAGAGCCCTTTCGGATAACCCTGGCCCTAGTAGGCTTCGACCCGGCTGGGCTCCTGCTGTTGCTGACAACTCCTAGAGGCGCGCGGGAACAGTGCACGCCGTCGACGACTTGGGCTTGGTCCGGACAGTTACCGGATGGCCGGACGGCAAGCTAACGGCCGGACAGCGAGCTAAGTTTTGGATAACCCATTTATCGAAGAAGGTTATTAGGCTATTATCAATCAACTGTAACCATCATGCTATGACCAATAGATTGCGAAGAAAGATGCAGATGAAACTGGGAAATCTTCTCTTAATACTCGTCTACGTTAAAAAAGGAAACCTTATGTAAAATTTTACGCTCCTAACCTCCATCTGTTTAGATAGTTAACTAAATGTAAACAATCTTAACATGTAATTTCTTCTTCTTCTTCTTCCTGCCCTTGTCCCATCTTATTTGGCCACCCCAAATAAGATGGGACAAGGGCAACACGTTTTTTTCGTCCATTCTACCCTGTCACTCGTCATGCTATCATTAACTTCCTTTTCTTTCATATCATTCTTCACGCAATCCATTTATAGTCATTTATCTAAAAAAATCTAAAAATGTTATCTAAAAATGTTTACAATTAGGTATTTACCTAAACCGATGTTAGGTAATTAAGCGATCCCCACTCTGACGCCGAGCGCTCAAGATTCGTGCCGGTAATTATAATCAGTTTCTCCTTTTATATTTAAATATATATATACATACAGATTATAAAGCTGAAGAGTTTGTTTGTTTAGTTAAATGCGCTAATCCCCTGAATTGATTCAGTTTAACCAGTAACAACACAAAAAATATAGTGTTGAATAGCCCATTTATTTAAGATACAACCACGGGAGCGGAACAGTATCTAAACTCGTGGGTGAAACCGCGGATATCAGCTAGTATCTTTTATTTAAAGATAATGATTAGATTGTATCTGTATTTTTGGGTTAATAGACTTTTGAGATATTGTGACTGTCTGTCACTAATTCCAAATTAATAACAAAATATTATATTTATCTTTGAACACCACGTCTGGCGACATGGGCCACTTAGACCCTCATAAATTGTCCTTTTAATGAGAAAGGAACAATTACAAAAAAGGGAAATATTTTAGCACAATTGTAAAGAAAGGACCAAAAAACCCAACAAGTGCGAGCAAGTCGTGAGAACGAAGCGACCCAAACCTTTTTAGAAACTATACAAAAACAAAGCTAATAAGTAATTGACAAGCGATACTGAGCCTTAAGGAGGAAACGCCCGGAGGACACGGTGGAACACACAGTCGAGGTGTGCCCTGCTTGGGCGGAGCATCGCCGTGCCCTCGTGGGGGCGATCGGCGGCGGAGACCTCTCGCGCCGGGCCTTGGTTGAGGCCATGGTCCGGAGCGAGGAGGAGTGGCAGGCGGTCGCCGACTTCTGCGAAGCAGTAATGCTCGCAAAGGAGGAGGCCGAACGCATAAGGCAACGGCGTTATCGCCGCCGCCGTCGCCGGGATTCTGATCCCGATTTCCGGCCAACGTAGACGCGGGCTTGCGGACAGTGAGCAATGGGTAGCTTGCTGTCCGGCCGTCCGGTAACTGTCCGGACCAAGCCCAAGTCGTCGACGGCGCGCACTGTTCCCGCGCGCCTCAAGGAGTTGTCAGCAACAGCAGGGACCCAGCCGGGTCGAAGCCTACTGGGGCCAGGGTTATCCGAAAGGGCGCTCGAGCCCCGGTATGAAGGCTAGAAGGAACGGGGTGGGTCTTTTAGTCAGTAAGAGTCTGACACTATCTCCCGCTCCGCCCAAGGGCGGGGGATGTCAATGCATGATTTTTTCCCACCATAAAAAAAAAAAAAAAAAGCCTTAAGGAGGAGGCACGGGGGTTGACTCGGCAGGATAGGGGACTTCGCGTGAGACCCTAGTAGGGGACAGACATCCAGGGACTTAGCGTCAGGGCCGAGTAGGGAACACACGTCGAAGAGACTTGGCTTCAGGGCCCGAGAAAGGACACGTTGAGCCAAGCCATCTGACTCGGTATATCGTAGAGCAACGTCCCGTTGTAATTCTTAGGAGTGCCAGTATTGTAATACAGTATTAGATATTATAGTACAGATCTGTGCGTGTGAGTCAGAGTACGAATGGATGGGCGTTGATTGTGATCTAGTGAGTATTGTGTAAGTATGCGAGTGAATCTCAGCGGCTGTGTTGTAGACTGGATGGGTGAGTGCTGTATGTTTTATCCTTCCCTATTCCACCCTATGACAAGGTAACCTAAGCTTGCGGTTGGTGTTAGGGAGTCGGAGAAGGCCTTCCTTTGGAGTGAAGCTTGACATTGACTTTCCTTCGAGTGGACTTGACACTTCCCGCCATACTTGGCGCAACCATGACTGAAACACTGCCAATTGAAGGTCGAACCGAATAACTATTCGTTACATCCTAAGGCCAGTTTGAGCTATACGGAGATCACAAACCACCAAACGTTAGCGATGGCTACCTCCCCTTAGAACTGACTGACAGTAGAATATTTTACATTGTTCTTGATATGCGCACACTTCCACAGAGATTGGGGTAGTCACCGCCAAGTATCCTAAACATTGGTAGTCGTTCTAAGGAACGCTAGGGATCGTATCTCGTTAAAACACACTCGGCTTTCGGGCCTCTTACTGATACAAAAAAAATAATATTTAGCGAGACACGAAATTTGGACACATTTCAGAAAAATACCTCAGCTAGACGTAGCTCGGAGGCGTGCCGGTTATGTTGTCCTCACCTTGGGGCTGTAAGGAAGTGAGAAGTGTCGATAAACCACTTCGGCGTCTAGCAAGGCAACTGTAAATAGTTCTGCGACCGACTGACGATGCGTCACGCTTGTTTAAGTTTTGTATTGTCTTAATAATACGTGAGTAGTAGATAAGGAGTCAATTGTTAAAGGAAGTGTGTCTTATCCAATAGCAGAGGCCTCACAACCCTTTGCCGTAGGATTGGTCAGGACACGCACGAGCGAAACGGATTTAAAGTAATTTCTAAAATAATTTAACTTGCAAATACAAGCGTCACGTGTTATATACCCTTTTGCAGCCCTCTCAGTCTCATAATATTCATAACTTAAAAGAAAAGTAGATTATCCTTCCTTATCCCTTGGATTTCCAACCCTATTTGATTTTGACTTTGTTTTTCTCAATTCCCCACCTAATCCCCTAGCTTTCTAAGTCGGGAGAAGGTGACATACTCCTTGGAAATCCATTACTGTCGGTGGGAGCTGTCCAGGTCTCTGGTTAAAAGCTATAAGGACGAGCGGAGGGGGAGCTCGTCCTCTCCCCCTAAGGGGGGAGCCGACCTTCATACCTTCATGTAGGGAATTTCAGGAAAAATGAAAATTTTATCAGCCTAGGGTCTTATTGGAACAGTCACAATATCAATATATTGTTTGTCGTATTAATATTTTGGCGTGGAAAGATACATATCCTACTTATTTTGGAAGTGTAATCACAATACTTGGCCAGAAATTTTAAATGAGACTAGCTTTTGCCCGTGGCTTCATCCGCGTACAGAAAAGATAGCCTATGTGACTCAGACATAAAGCAGCTTTCTATTGGTGAAAAAAATTGAGCAGTTGAACCAGTATTTTCAGAGATTACCTGCTACAAATAAAAAGAAACAAAATTTACATCTTTATAATATTAGTGTTTTTTTTTTTTTTTTTTCGATGGGAAAAATCATCTTATGACAACCCCCGCTCTTGGGCGGAGCGGGAGATAGTGTCAGACTCTTACTGACTAAAAAACCCATCCCGTTCCTTCAAGCCTTCATACCGGGGCTCGAGCGCCCTTTCGGATTACCCTGGCCCCAGTAGGCTTCGACCCGGCTGGGCCCCTGCTGTTGCTGACAACTCCTTGAGGCGCGCGGGAACAGCGCGCGCCGTCGACGACTTGGGCTTGGTCCGGACGGTTACCGGACGGCCGGACAGCGAGCTACCCATTGCTCACTGTCCGCAAGCCCGCGCCTACGGCGGCTGGAAATCGGGATCGGAATCCCGGCGGCGGCGGCGAGAGCGCCGTTGCCTGATGCGGTCGGCCTCCTCCTTAGCGAGCATTACTGCTTCGCAGAAGTCGGCGACCGCCTGCCACTCCTCCTCGCTCCGGACCATGGCCTCGACCAAGGCTCGGCACGAGAGGTCTCCGCCGCCGATCACCCCCACGAGGGCACGGCGATGCTCCGCCCAAGCAGGGCACACTGCGATTGTGTGCTCCACCGTGTCCTCCGGGCGTTCCGCACAGTGGCGACACCCGGGCGTCACTTCCGCTTTAATTCGGAACAGGAACCTCCCGAACTTGCCATTTCCGGTGAGGACCTGTGTCATGCGGAAGGTAAGGACGCCGTGAGGTCTTTCCAGCCACGCCTCAAAGAGGGGACTTATCGCCATAATTGTGGCGTGCCCATGACGGGGTTGCGATAGTCGCTGACGCCATTCCACCATGAGATCCCGCCGGAGCTCTGTCCGCCATGCCGCGACCTGTCGCGGCAGAGGACTTTCACCCCGGCGTTGCATCTCCACGCGCATGTCGTGCATGTGTGCAAGGACTGTTGCCTCCAGATCCCACGGTGGTAGGCCAGCCAGAAGGCTCGCCGCTTCGCAGGAAATCGTGCGGTATCCCCGCACCATCCGAATTGCCATGACCTTCTGGCAGGCGTTCAGAATGGCCGCCGGTCGCTTTTTCAGCGATGGCGCCCACACCGGCGCCCCGTAGAGGGCCATGGACCGAACGATCCCCGCGTAGAGCCTCCGGCAGGAGGCGTCTGGACCCCCAAGGTTGGGCAGGAGCCGCTTGAGAGCGGCCCCAGTCCGGTTGAGTTTGGGAGCCAGACGTCGGAAATGCTCCTCGAAATTCCATCGGCTGTCGAGGATGAGTCCCAGGTACCTCATCGATGTCCCGACGCCGATGCGAACTCCTCCTACCGTTAGTTGGGAACCCGACGGTGGCGCGTTCCGACGGCCGCGACCGTGAAAACACATGGCCTCGGATTTGCGCAGCGCCACCTCGAGTCCCAACTCCTGGATCCTACCAACGACTATCGCAACCCCGCGTGTCGCTAAAGCGGCCGCCGCCCGGTACGACTCTCCCTGCGCTAGACCAGCGTGTCGTCTGCGTAGCAGACCACGCTGACCCCGTCAGGGAGGTCGCCCCGCAGCACGTAATCGTACCCGATGTTCCACAAGGGTGGCCCTAGTACCGACCCCTGCGGAATACCGCACGACATCTCCCGACGTTTCCAGTCTCCCTGGTGACCGGGGTAGACAATATACCTGTCCGACAGGTAGGCCTCGACTACTCGACAGAGGTATTCGGGCACCCGGTGGTACCGGAGAGCCCTCCGGATCGTACTCCAGGGCAGGGAATTGAAAGCGTTGGCAATGTCCAAGGACACTGCCACGACACACCTACCCTGGGACACCGCATCCCCCGTCGTGAGGGCTCGCACGCGCATGATGGCGTCCACCGTCGAGCGCATCCTGCGAAAGCCGAACTGTCCGTCCGAAAGGTCCTGCCCCACCCGTGAAAGGCGCGCGACGAGGCGGCTCGCAATCACTCTTTCAAAGAGCTTGCCCACCTCGTCGAGCAGCACAATGGGCCGGTACGCGGACGGAGAGTCCGCAGGGCGCCCTGGCTTCGCGATGAGGACCAGTTTCCCCGTCTTCCAGCGAAGTGGGAACTGGCCCCTCTCCAAGCATGCGCTGAAGAGCCCTCTCAGTCGAGGCCCGAGAGCCTCCATGGCCAGGACCCAGGCTTTCCCAGGCAAGCCATCGGGTCCTGGGGCGGCGTTCTTGGCACTCAGCCTTTGCACCGCCACTCTCATCTCTGCCTCGGTCACCTCTGGAGCATTATCGCCGTCGTCGCTATTGCGGTCCGCGTCAGACACCGCTGGCGGAGGCGGAGCCATGGGCGGGGGGGAGTGTTCCCCTCGCGCAGGGAACAGAGCGCTTACCACACCCTCCACGAGTTGGGGCCGGAGACTCTGAGTCAGCGGGGGAGCCCAGGGGCGCAGTTTCTCCCGTACCAACTTGTACGGGCGCCCCCACGGGTCCGCGTTCAGAGACCCCAGCCACACGTCGCGGGCCTCGAGTTTGGCCCGCTTAATCTCCGCTCGGAGGGTGTGTTTTGCCTCTCTGTAACCTTCGTACAGCTCCGCCTCTCTGGCCTCCGCATCCGGCGGGCGGATGCGGCGCCTGCAGTATCTGGCGTACCGGCGTCGCGCGTGATTGCACGTGTTGCGCAATGCAGCGATTTCCGGCGACCACCAGTACACCTGGCGCTTAGCACGTCCTGGACGGACTCGGGGCATTGCCGCATCGCAAATTTGCGACATGGCCTCCCGGAACCACTCCGCCTCGACGTCGATGTCGACAGGCCTGTCCGGTGCTTGCACCCAGGCCTGTACCGTCGCGGCTTCCAGGAGGAGCTCCCGGTCCATCTGCTTAAGCGCCCACCGCGGACCGCAAGGGCTCTGTCGGACCGGCGCGGCCGAGGTTTCGGCGGAGACGTCCAACCGGATATACCGGTGGTCGAAGTACGTCTCCACCTCCTCCATAACGCGCCAGTCGACGACACGCGGCGACAGAGCGGGGCTGGCGAACGAAAGGTCCACCACTGATTCACCCCGCCTCCGCACCAACGTGGGGACAGAACCCCGGTTCAGGACGACCAGGCCCAGCTCCAAGGCCCAGTCCTCCACCAACCGACCCCGTGTGTTCGTGCGCCGGGAACCCCAAGCCGTATTCCAGGCGTTGAAGTCCCCGCAAACGACCACGGGGAGGGTACCAAACCCAGCGACGACGGCACTTAGCTCCATAAGGGAGACATGGAGTTCGTCGGGAGTTCTGGTCGGGGACAGGTAGACGCCTACCACTGCAATGTCCCCGACCCGTGCTGCCACGCAACCCCGTCCCCTCGCAACAGCCTCGAGGGGCGGGGTACCGGCGGCGGCCGTATAATATTAGTGTGGATATCTATATCTACACCGCTAAATTTTAATCGTTTTAATCCCGTGGAGGGTCGATCCGGTACATGAAACACTATCGATTTGTAAAGATAAAATTAAAAAATAAAGTACCTTTTTTTCAAAACTCGTATTAATTTACGCATGTACGAAATTAATTTCTTTAAGAAAACATCAGTTGAGCGAGTTCAATGACCTGTAGGTAGTTTGTACGCAACGCCGACTATTAATACCGGATCGACCCTCCACGGGATTATAACAATTAAAATTTAACGGTGTTTAAAGGATATACACTTGTGTATCCAATTTACTTTCGACATTGGCAGAATATTCGAAGGCATGGGACATTCACCAACCCGCACTGGGCCCGCATGATTGATTGTGGCCCATTCTGTCTCCTAGAGGCTAAAATTGTTTAAAATAAAATGTATACTGCATGTCGATTATTATTTACAATCACTTACCAAATAGTTTACAAGATATACCATTGACAATGTTTAAAAAAATTGTTTTCAATCTGTAACTATTTCAAAAATATTATACTGTTAAAAAATATCTAGAAGACAACAATAAACCTGTAATGTGCTAGTGAGATTAATTGACGACACTGACTGTGAATATATTTGCACGCCATGTTATGGCAGGATATGCTGAAACAAATTTACTGTAACACCCTATGTACCATATTCTAGCAAATAAATGATTTGATTGATTGATAGAGATGAGGTCCGAGTTCCAGCAGTGGGAACATTAAAAAGGCTGATGATGATGATGTTCATTGGCAGAATAGTCGACATCGGTAGTAGAATAGAATAGAAGTTTTCACTTTTAAGCTGTAGAGCAGAAAAATCAGTATAACTAAAACTATACACGGCTTTGTCAGTTGTTATTTCTGGCCAGTATTTGTTACACTGTGTCACATTGTAGTTTCCTAGCTGTCGGCGTCCACAAAGCTAAATTACGGACACCGCCTGCCATTTCCACGGTTTCATTGTGGCCGTCCATAGTGCTATTTCTGTCTTATAACTAAACACGCTTTTGCCATTGGCTTGACTCACCGAATTGTTTTAGTCTTTTGTTTGCTATTGTGTTTTAATTGTTTGTTAATAAAAGTTGGTTTTCGAATTTAGAATTTCAAAGTTAAGAACATGTTCAAAATCTGGCAGGACAAAATAATATAATAATAAGATTCCACAACGCCACCTAGCCCCAAACTAAGCAGAGCTTGTGCTAAGAGTACTAGGCAACTGATAAAAACAAGAAACAAGTTTTTAATGAAAATAATTTTTTCATAGTAAGCTTTCATAGCTCGGTATACTTATTTAATTAATACTCGTCAAGACGAATCATACAAGCTCAAACTCGACGGAGTTATGGCGTTTAACTACCAAGTTCCTATAGCCACCTTCCGGTTCCATCATCAGATCAGCTCCATGTCATAATAATTTTGCACTGTCATCTGATTTATATATACATACAAAATTTCAGCTCAATCGGTAACCGCGAAGTCGATCAAATTTAATTTGCAATATTTGATGACAGACAAACATCGGGAAAAGTGAAACTAAATAAATAAACTGTTTTTCTTTACTAAATTTAATTATGCTTGCTGTTATAGCGGTAGTACAAAACACAGTCTGTGAAAACGAGGGGTGGGCTACGCTTCATTCTTTCTCCTAGAAGACAGGCCAGAGTCCCAGCAGTTGGACCATTATAAGGCTGATACGAGTATGTATGTTATGTGGAGAATACTATTCACTGGAACTCTAGGTTGGAACTCCACTTTTAACAATGGATTTATGACCTTGAAATGAGTGACTTAAGCCGGATTATATTTATTTTATTTATTGGTGACAACAAACAATAACACATAGAACAATTAAGAAAGGCTTTGAAATAATTTTACACAATCATGCGATATCAGCAACGTCTACGTGTCTACGTCTATGGTGGAAATTGCAGATAAACAGTATAATTTTGTCCTTTTATCTACTGTAGAATATAATAACACCTACAATTGTCTCTGTGTTTACCTGTATTGATCGAAGTCATTATGTCACTAATATGACGTTAATTGACCAGTCACACCGCAGACCGCAAGGCAAGACAAGATGATGATACGAGTAGCTAGGGCTGTGTGATTGTAAAAAAGAGTTATCGTTGTCCTGCAACGTAAAGTAATTTAGTGTAGTTTATTGTATTTTTAATTTTTGACATACGGTATGAATTGAATTGTATTTCGTTGGATTTAAATTTTTTGACATTTAATATTATTTATGTACACACATTAATACAAAAGAAGATACATTGTTTTAAAAAATGTATAATTCTTCTACCTACTGCTTATGAAGAAATTTCTTCCAAAATTCTTCAATTATTATGATTTTCATTGTATTATTTTTAATTTTTTAAGTAAAATAGGAACACGGTTATGATTTAGTTAGTATAAATCTGACACGCCGTCTCGCTCCACCCTTAATTTATACGTGGGCGTTTTTAGGGTTCCGTAGCCAAATGGCAAAAAACTGAAACCTTACAGATTCGTCATGTCTGTCTGTCTGTCTGTCCGTCCGTATGTCACAGCCACTTTTTTCCGAAACTATAAGAGGTATACTGTTGAAACTTAGTAAGTAGATGTATTCTGTGAACCGCATTAAGATTTTCACACAAAAATAGAAAAAAAGCAATAAATTTTGGGGGTCCCCATACTTAGAACTACAAAAAAATTTGCGAGAGACACTTCCAAAGTGATTAAATGTGTGTGTCCCTCCCTCTAACTTCTAAAATAAGAGAATGATAAAACTAAAAAAAGTATATGATGTACATTACCGTGCAAACCACCAACGAAAATTGGTTTGAACGAGATCTAGTAAGTAGTTTTTTTTCTGATACGTCATAAATCTAAAAAAAATACACTATTATTAAAACATCGATCAAACTTACAACGAACTGCAAGAACTTTTATATTAAGTTACTTGTTGCTACGGAACCCTTCATGGGCGAGTCCGACTCGCACTTGGCCGGTTTTTGTAGTGTGCTTAGCGCTGGATTGCAACCTTTGCTGTGTTCATACTGCCTTGAGATCCCGCCGAAGCTCTGTCCGCCGTGCTTTGATTTGTCGCGGCTGCGGAGTTTCACCCCGGAGTCGCATCTCCACCATTTCACGTGAAAGAAAGAAATAACATAAAAATATTTGCTGGAAAAGTCGCAAACTTAAGACTAATGCCTTGATCACACGTACCGAGTAAAAGGGCGAGGCAGTAAAATGCTGCTCGGCCGTGACAGTGATGTAAGCGAGTTGTGGAGATTAGCGCTCGACCGAGCACTCGTCGCTTTGTTTATACGTACCGAGTATTCGACCGAGAGCACTGTTTTGTCCGTTTACTTGGTACGTGTGATCAAGACATAACATATAACAGATAACAAACACAAAAATAGAAAACATATATATAAGTATATATCAAAACGGCCGAATGCTCAACCGGCAAGGAGGCTCAGCAGCTCCTCGCAGGAGATCGTGCGATTCTCGCTTAAACCTAGAAGTCATTGAATGATTTCCCACTTCACACGGAAAAAAAAATACCTCTATCCCGAATCCCGTTGCAATCGTCTAGCAAAACGTTTCCGTCTCGTAACAGAACAAATATTGTCGGAACCAGCAGATCAAGATAACTCTAGTCTGTACATTTGATTGTGTAATGGGTCCTTTAGACCTAAGACGGATTGTTTTAATCTTGTTTCAGTGTGGGTAAAAGATGGCGCTAGACAACCTGTATAGCTCTGTCTCTTACCCACACTGGAATAAAAATAAAACAATCTTACTTTTGAACCTCATGGTAAACTCGATTGTCCTGCACTCTGTCTAATGGGAATCCTAATCTAAGCTGACCTTTGTAAGAGAAACTTGATTGTCACCTGTTTCTCTATTATCTGCTATTCCGAGATACAGTTGCGTGTAGATGCATTTACACACTGTATCTGAGTGAATAAACTGTGTTGGGAAAGGCCTACGTCCAACAGTGGACATTTATTGGTTGAAATAATGATAATGATTATGTTAAACAATCAATGCTATTTAAGAACTAAGCGTTTCGTCTCGTCGTTTATACCGCGTGCATAGAAGGACTGGAATAATTTGCCTGCTGCGGTCTTCCCGTCCGATTATAATTTAGGTGTCTTCTAGGCTCCTAATAAATTAGTGCGCCTCACCATCAACGATTGCATAAATGCTTACGGTGCTTAGGTGGGATCGCAGTCAAGCATTAGTTTATATTATTTAAAAACAAATATTTCTGTGCCATTTCCCCACTGTATACGTGTTTTCTGTCTATGTAGAAATCTGATGTAGGTTGTAGTATCAGCAAAATTACATACAATCATTACTTACACAATAAAAAATAGCAAAATATTTCAAAGCGAAAGTGTATATTGTAAAGGTAAAGTGCTTTGTTAAGTAATATTTAAAAATATTATATTTAATGTACAGAAAAAGGAATAACAGTGCAAAATATGTCAGATTTCCGTTGCAGTTTTTTTTTTTTATATAATGGATAGGGTCGCGTTTGACCACTATCTCACCTGATGGTAAGCGATGATGTGGCCGACTATGGAACACGCTTGCCTAGAAGCAATCTATTCACTCTTGACTTAAAGACCCCTAGATTATAGTTATCAGGAAACAGAGACTCCGGCAGGGAATTCCACTCCTTAGCTGTACGTATAATAAATGTGTTCCCAAAACGCTTTGTACGTATGGGCGGAATGTCCACCATGTACCGGTGGCGCAACGCCGTACGCCTTGTGGTCCGATGATGGAACGGACTTGGCGGAATTAAATTGTTAATACATCTAGTATTTTTATTTTTTAATATTTTATGTACAGTTTTGGTATTTATGCAGATTTAAAGCACTAACTGCAAGGCATTTACTACCAGTCAGCCTTTGAGTTTAAAAATACTACATTGTGGACTGTGCTATGTGTACAACAATCCATACTTAAGTCCATAATATATATGTAGGTATATAAAACTAACTGTCCCATGTTGTACCATGTTGGATCTCATCTACGTCTTTGGTTACTACTTACGCTTCTATTGGTCATAGCGTAATCACAAATAGCCAAAAGTAATCAAAAGTCAAAAGTCAAAAACATTTATTTCAAATAGACCATTTGCAGGCACTTTTGAATAGTCAAATGTCGGTCAGTCCAAGAAAAGTGAAGCTAAATTGCACGTTCCAAAGAGTAGATCTCTATGGAGAAGAACGTGGAAGAAACTCCATGGACACTCTTTTCAAAACATATTATGAGTTACATAGATCTTGGTTACATATTTCTTGTCGCTTCTAATATGTGAGCACAATGTAGATACGTAGGTAATAATCCTCGATAAATGGACTATCCATCACTAAATTATTATTATATATTTTTTTTTTAATTAGATTCTTCGAGTTTCTTAGATTTGAACCGAACAAGCTCTTCAGCTTTATAATATTAGTAAAGATAATTAAGCAAAACAGTCGTTTCTTCGTTTGAACACGCTAATCACTAGAACTCCTTAGTCGATTGGAAAAAATTCTTTCTCAGGGTCCATGATAAATCGTATCGGATATGCATAACATTACGCTGCGATCTACGCAAGCGAAGTAGTAATCAAAGGCGTGGTTAAAACCAAGGGAGACAGCTAATATTAATCCTTATTTCCTTACATATTTTAAAACAAAGTCCTCCACAGCGTCTTCAGTATTGTTTGTATGAATACGATAAACTGAACTGCTGAACGATTTCCTTGCAGTTTTCACTAATAAATAGAGGTTTCATGGGGAAGGTTTAGGCCCTTCGCCCACGGCGACTTTTTGTAGCGATGCTGTCGCGCGTTCGCATCGATACAATTGCGATGCGGTAGCTAGCTGTTTGCCTTTGCTCACACTACGATTCTAAGTCGCGCCGCGCCGTACTGTCGCGAAACAAACGCCACAAAAATGCCACAAATAAGTCACGTTGCCTTTTGATGCTCGTTTCTCTACTCAAGCGCCACCCTCACTTCGTTCTTTCCCCGATATCGTCCGACAAGGTCGCGCGTTTGCATCGATGCAGTCGCGATGCTGAAGCACGTTAGTAGCGTGTTGGTATCGCTTTTGTAGCGCTGCAAATGCGACTAACGCACGTTAGTAGCGATGCTGTGATAGCATCGCTACACAAATTCGTCATGGGCGAAGGACCTTAGGTGTATAATGTATGCCATATTATAATATAGAAAAGTCGAGAATTTTAAAAACTTGTAACACCTGTGCGAAACTGGGTCGGGTCGATTGTAAATAATATTTAAAATCTAATCTAAAAACAAATGTTGTTACATTAACCTCTATTTTCGCACTTCGTTATCACCCAAGAAATAGAGATGTGAAATTATTTGTTTTCAAGATTAAATATGTCACAAATGATGAAGACAGAGAGGCATGTTAGATTTGTTGTTAAGATATAATCAAATATTATGAGAGCCTTTTGTTTAAGTTATTACATGACGTCACGGAGTAAAAAAACATGACTGTAAAGTATTTTCCATGAGTAGCTATTCATCCTTTGTCTGGGTTTTTCTTTGCTCGCGTAGTTATGATAAAAATATTTTAGCAAGAATGTGCTTATATATAATATCGTTAAAGTAGGTACAATGCGTTCCAAATGAGAATAGGATCGCCCGCCATGTTGTGACGTCACGATTTACTGTCAAATCGAAAAATTTAATTTATTTATGAACTGTGATCGAAAAAAGTTTAATCAGAATCCAGTTCTTCAATTTTACTGATCTCTAAGTTCTTCAATTTTGCCAAAATTTCTTTGATTTGACAGCACGACGAGACGTCAAAACATAGGAATCGGTCCTATTCTCATTTGGAACGCGTAGTAAAGGTGTTTGCCTACTCATTACGATAGTCAAAGTCAAATAATAGTCGTTGAACAAGGAGTCTTATTTTTTTTATACACTGCTAAATTTTGATCGTTTTAATCCCGTGGAGGGTCGATCCGTTACATGGAACACTATCGATATGTAACGATAAAATTAAAAAATAAAGTACCTTTTTTTTAAACTCGTATTAATTTACGCATGTACGAAATTAATTTCTTTAAGAAAACGTCAGCTGAGCGAGTCCAATGAAATGTACTTCGTTCTGTCTCCCATCTCTATCATTTTATCCACTACTCGCTGTCTGAATTTCTTCGCACAGTTATTCTTCTCTAGCATGTGCCATTTAATTTTACAGGGAGGACGCTCTTTGTTTTTTTTTTCTTTGTCTTGACTACTGACACCATAACCAGGAGTGCTGTGAGACTATGTCTTCTCCTGGCAGCATTTTGCAGTCTATGACATGCTTTAGCTGATTGCGCCTAATCAGGAATTAATCGATTTGCGTCTTGTGGTTACCGCTTTTGTACGTGACCAGGTATTGATCTCCTTTCTGGGACCAAGTTTTGGCTACTGCCAGGTCAAATGCAGTAGCGGATTGCAGTAGCGTTTCTCCTTCACTTCACGTGGATGGGTGGAGAGGGAGAGGGAGGCCAAAGAAAAGATGGATAGATTGTATAAAGAGTGATATGAAAGAACAGGAAGTTAGTGATAGCATGACGAGTGACAGGGCAGATTAGAAGAAAAAAACGAGTTGCGCCGACCCCAAATAAGATGGGGCAGGAAGATGATGACGATGATATCTCAGGACCCTGAGGTCCTGGACCTTTGGAAGGCGTACTAGGGGCCGAAGCCAACCCGCAGAGAATAAAATGAGCCGCTGCACAGGACATGTGTCACCTGCTTTGCTGCCCATCCTGCGCCACTACTTACACTTTTCATTATTTATACGAGGCCAATAAGAGCTGTACAGGTTGGCAGATAGTGTTCAGAAAATATTTGAAATGATCGACACGAAAAGAAGAATAAGAAGAAGAAGAAGAAGAATTATTCTTCCTGTTATTATGAGTCTTTTGTATTCCACTGCAGGGCAAAGCCTCCTTTCCGTTCATTCACTCTTTTATGTCCTTAGCCGAGACAGCCCTAAACAGAGTACTTTCACATTTCGTCGTTGCGACTTTAACTGTCCCCGCACACGGGCTTCAAAAAACGCCGCCACAAAAAAACGCTAGAAGCGGCCACAAAAAAAGCTAGAAGCAGCCGCAAAAAATAGCTGAAGTGCGCGACACCTTTTGTGTCCGGTGAAGCTTGAAGCCGCTTCAAGTAAGACAGTAAGACCTTTTATGTGTCACTTTTTACGCCAGTCCTTTTCACATTTTGAAGCTTTATCGAGTGCAAAAATTATTATGTATACGACGATTTAATCGTCATTTGTTTATCCATTTCAAGATCAACAATGTCTTAACTGAAACTGTGTTTTTTCACTATCATCCTACTTTTAATTTCAACAAATAATAGTAAAATATTAGTATAATAAATTGTAAAGTAAATAAACAAAAGAAGTTGACAAGGGACACGGATGCTATAAAAAAAATAAGACAAAAATTACAAATATATTATTTACTTTATTTCGCTAACCTTAGGAAATGTTTCCGGGCGGACATGAAATAAAAAAATGCGAGTAACAACAAAACAATTACTGTTTATTGAATATATTTACAACGGACGTATATAACAGCCAAAGTTACTTTGGAATAGTTTCTATTTGTAAACTTATAAGTACTATTTTAGCTAAATTCGAGAACAATGCAATGCTGAATAAACTTTATTTACAAAAGTAAGTAGGTATAGACGACAGAACAAGTGCAAATATTTATATTTCTTTTGAATTGACACACATATAAAAATTGAAAATTCTTTAAAAAATGTTATAAAGTATTAAGTTCTTTTTTACATAGCAAAAATACGAGGATGAAAATTATACATCTTTAATATGAGAAAAAGTATAAATAGCTAAACTTTATATGAATCTGACAGCTGTCACCCGCTCCATCCTATCCTGATAACGGTATAGTACATTATACCATATTAAATATGGTAAAAAGAAATTTTCTTCAATAATTCGTCGAAATCTCCTAATTGACTGTGGACCCAGATTGAACACGGCAAAAACAATCTGGCCAAATGGGGTTTCCTTGAACCATCTCTAACACCAAACTTAAGTGGCAATGGGCTGAGCACATTGCACGCAGAACAAATGGTTGATGGAGACGGAAGGTTCTGGAGTGGCGACCACGTACCGGAAGACGCAGCTTTGGAAGGCCTCCAACAAGGTGGACCAAAGACTTGGTCAGGGTCGCGGGAATCCAATGGATGCGTGACGCACAGGACCGGTCGTTGTGGCGACGCTTAGGGGAGGCCCATGTTCAACAGTGGATGTCTTTCGGCTGATATGATGATGATGATGATCTCTAACACATTTTCAGCGTAGAGCTCCTGCACAGGACATGCGTCACCATACTGCCCATCCTGCACAACCACTTGCAGTTTTGAAGATTTATACGAGGCGAATAAAAGAGCTGTAGTACAGGTTGCATTGACACTGGTCAGAAAATATTTGAGTTCATTGACTCGAGAAGAAAAATAATTATTCGTTGAAAGGTCACCATTAACTTTGCCAATCAAAAGTATTCACACAATTATTACCATTTATAATAATAAAAAAGACGTGGGACTGCCGCGGTAAAGCTATTGCATAGCATTTTTATCAACTTATGCAATTATAATTATTTATTTATTTTATTTATGCAGTATTTTTTTTCCTTTGTTTTTTTTTTCTTTGATATTAATTGAAGTTACACTTTCACACTGAATTGAATTTTGATTGATTGTTCACTCATTTGTTTGGGGGGTGTTAGGTTATTTTCGTTACGGAATTTCTGGATTCGGTCTCCACGCTCAAGGCCCGCGATAGAAGCTATGCAATAGCTTAACAGTTACATAGATTCTATTCCATATAGACCTTATAAAGTGTCCATCACAGAACAGATGAAAGACGTTAGAATGGCCTTGTGGGCGGGGCAGGCGTGCCACAAAGTAGGGCAATGCTCATAGTTCAACTACCAATAGCAAACTTGCGATCTAAGTGTGCGGGGTCTGTCTGCCTGTAGTGGAGTTAAAGGGTGTGAGACAAGCGGCGACACTCGTTGTAGTACAAATCGGAAAGTATTTCCTTTCTAACCTCTTTCACCTTTTCTGTAGTGTCTATAGAGCTTTTTCATTACGTAGGAACATTTATTTAATTGAAAGCTTAACTAGGACGAGTTACAACCTTTGTCAAACAAAATATACAGTATAAAAGTCCTAAATCAGTAAATGGAAATGAACAGAAAAACAGAGACCACAAAAGTGTAGTCTCTACAAAACTGTGGTCTCCACAAAATAGTGGACAAAGCGACATTTATACTGTGGTCCCATTAACACTGACCACAAAACTGTCTACCAATGAGGTAGGACTAAAAACGACCCTATTCATCTAGCCGATCCATTTAGTCCGAATTTTTGTTAATAAGGACAAGTTTTAATTAGGTAACTTTGGATTTTGAACCTTAGCATGTTGTATTTAGGTGTGACGCTCTATGTTATGTGAAAATATTGATCTCGTTCAGAACAGTTTCTGTAATGTTCTTTGTATGTTAGCTTTGATTAAATGGTGATTTTAAAAACATGTATTTTAAGTTTATATTGAGTTTGACCAGTAACTGTTTACAGTTTTTATGTTACAGAGCATGAACGATAAGATTTAGGCACCTACCATCAAAGACACTTCCGCCTGACCACCGCTAAGTTCATTTTTGCTTGCACTCGAAACGAAATCTTCAAAGGGTTTGGTTTGGCGCCACGCCACAGGATTAAAGCGAATTTTTTTTTAAGTGATTAAGCAGAAATGACCGCTATGGTACAGATACATTAGCAGCTAAATAAAGTAAAACTTCTATGCATTATTAGGTTTGTATATTCTTGGCAAAATATTTCGAATAAACATTTAAAAAACATTGTGATATTGGCCATCATAGTTAGAATTTATTATTTCTGTCAGTCCAGAGGTAAACCATGATCAAGATGGACCATTGTGTAAACAGCCATACTACCATCTGAAGCCACGACTGAATGTCAAGGCAAGCCTTTTAAAGAAGACAGTAAATCTGACACCTGTAAAGATGGGCGGTAAACATCGGCTATTTTAACCTAAAAAGTTCACAACCATAGCTTGAAGTATAAGCTCTTGTTTTGTGATTCAAAGTTGGTGAGATAAATACTTTCGCCCGGAGGACACGGTGGAACACACAGTCGAGGTGTGCCCTGCTTGGGCGGAGCATCGCCGTGCCCTCGTGGGGGCGATCGGCGGCGGAGACCTCTCGCGCCGGGCCTTGGTTGAGGCCATGGTCCGGAGCGAGGAGGAGTGGCAGGCGGTCGCCGACTTCTGCGAAGCAGTAATGCTCGCAAAGGAGGAGGCCGAACGCATAAGGCAACGGCGTTATCGCCGCCGCCGTCGCCGGGATTCTGATCCCGATTTCCGGCCAACGTAGACGCGGGCTTGCGGACAGTGAGCAATGGGTAGCTCGCTGTCCGGCCGTCCGGTAACTGTCCGGACCAAGCCCAAGTCGTCGACGGCGCGCACTGTTCCCGCGCGCCTCAAGGAGTTGTCAGCAACAACAGGGACCCAGCCGGGTCGAAGCCTACTGGGGCCAGGGTTATCCGAAAGGGCGCTCGAGCCCCGGTATGAAGGCTAGAAGGAACGGGGTGGGTCTTTTAGTCAGTAAGAGTCTGACACTATCTCCCGCTCCGCCCAAGGGCGGGGGATGTCAATGCATGATTTTTTCCCACCATAAAAAAAAAAAAAAAAAAAAAAAAAAAAAAGATAAATACTTTTTCATTTTATACTTTTCGTTCTCTTTCTTATCAACAAATACATGCTTCGACATTCTACCGCTACTATTTCAAAACAATTTCTTCTCGACAATACATCTCATCAGTTACACTATAAACTAAATTATCACATACATTTTGTTCCCAAACACTAAGATTCTGTGTGGATCCAACTGACTGAACTGACACACTCTCAGTCTTCATCATAATACTAAGTATTCTCAACTCTCTGCAAGCGTGCCGGCAAGTTTTCCAGCTGTCGTCACAGTGCTATACAAATAAAAGAATAAGTAAAGGAGTAATCCTACACAGAGTATGAAAAATACTACGCAGAATTGTGTGTACAATGCATTCTGAAAGATAGATCTTGATTCGTTCGGTTCGGCTGATATGAGGGCCTGGTATGTCCACACTAGAGTAGGTCCACATTGATACAGTCGCGATCACTCCTGAAAATAATAATGCATCAATTAATTGGCTTCCATTTTGCTGTATAAAATGATATTTTAATGAAGTCCGGTGGTTATCGATTTTCAACGATGACATAGTTCGCGTCTGTGTTCGACTGTACATTATGTATTACGGATGTTGTATGTACTGGTGGTATGTGTAAATGTGTGCGTGATATTATTATGTAATGAGTTATTGGGAATGTGAACAAATTGAAGCGGTTATATACATAGCTATCACATACTAGGTAGTCATTATGAAGGGATTTGCAATTCTGCTTTTATTTATTTCGACTGTCTGAAATAGTCCGCTCATCTGAGTGTTTTAAGGTGAATGCTGGGTAGCCCGGCGGCGGAGACCTCTCGCGCCGGGCCCTGGTAGAGGCCATGGCCCGGAGCGAGGAGGAGTGGCAGGCGGTCGCCGACTTCTGCGAAGCAGTAATGCTTGCAAAGAAGGAGGCCGACCGCATCAGGCAACGGCGCCCTCGCCGCCGCCGGGATTCCGATCCCGATTTCCAGCCACCGTAGGCGCGGGCTTGCGGACAGTGAGCAATGGGTACATTGAGTTGGTAAATGTTATTTTGGACAGAGTCAGTCTGCTTTGAGTTGTTGAATAGAAAACATGTCCGACTAATCTGTGTATTTGTAAATGATTGTTAATAGAACGATAAGTATGAAATTGTGTTGATCAAAGTGAATAAAATATTTATACAATTTACCCTGAAGTGTTTGATTCATCACATTTCAGAAGTGGGATATGTGTGCCTAAATTGAAGATAAATGAGTTCGAGATTTTTTTTTTACCAAAGTGTGCAAGTGTTACTTCAAGCCAAAAAGTTATGTGCCTGAATTGAAGCTAAATGAGCTCGAGATATTTTTTTTTCTTTTCCCATGTGTGCTCGTGTTACTTCAGACAAGAGGCTATGTGTGCCTAAATTGAAGCTAAGTAAGCTCGAGATATTTTTTATTTTTTTTCTTTTTCCCATGTGCGCTAGTGTTACTTCAGACAAGAGGTTATGTGTGCCTAAATTGAAGCTAAGTGAGCTCGAGATTTATTTTTTTAGCCAATTGTGCCAAGTATTTTAGACCAGTATCATACTCGCCCAAATTTCTTACTGATGGTGACAGGCTCGTGTATTGAATCATTCGATTCCGTTCAAATGTGTGAACTGAGTAGTGCTGATATGCGCGTCATGTTCGTAATCGAACGTTGACAGTTAAGCCTAAACACCTCTTAAATGCTGGTGATTCATTTTAGTTTCTATATTTTAAATTGGGTTACTTTTACTTTATTTAATTTCATCGAATTCGTATAATGTAAAATTTACCTATTTCCCATAGCGATAATTGTCATTGTTGCCTCGGATTACTTTGTGTGGTACGATAATTTTCCTTTCGTTTCTAAGAATAGAATAAGAATAAGAATAAGAATAATTTATTTGTAAACATAGGTGTGTGCGGTGTTACAGGTAGCTAGATCCTCCATGTTTTGCCCAGAGGCGTACAAATATATATTGAACATTGTCCGTTTTCATTTAACTTTTGAGATCAAATAAGCTTTAACATTATTTATAAATTCAAAATTAATTGGCACATCATTGCAAATCAAATTAAATTATTTCAATAAATGTCATAGAGTTACATGCCATATTAATACTTACTACTTTCGACGTATAGTTGTAAAAACATGCTGTACCCCTTATGAGTATGTCACAATAATGATAAATGATATATAATGAATGATAAATGATAAATGATGAGTGATAAGTGATCAGTGATAAGTGATCAGTGATCAGTAATAAGTGATCAGTGATAAGTGATAAGTGATAAGTGATAAGTGATCAGTGATCAGTGATAAGTGATAAGTTATCAAAGATCAGTGATAAGTGATCAGTGATAAATGATAAATTTATTTATTTATAAATGTTAAACGATAATTAATGATAAATAGTAAATGGTAAATGATAAATGATGATAAATGATAAATGAGATCTACACTTTGGAATAGTGATTTGATGAGGCCAAGAGTGTCTTTAATAAGACCAAGCGAGCCTTAATGAGGGATGAGGCAAGCATGCCTTTGATGAGGCCAAGTGGGCCATTTGAGGCCAAGTGTGCCATTTGAGGCCAAGTGTGCCGTTTGAGGCCAAGTGTGCCATTTGAGGCCAAGTGTGCCATTCGGGTTAAGTGTGCCCGGTGCAGATGAAATTATCCTCAAGAGCGTAAGTAACGTATGAATTTACCTATTAATGTGATTTTAGTTTGACTATTTTGGCTTAATAAAGACGTAAATGAATTGAATAATTTATTAAGTTTATTCATATTATTTCGAACTGTTTATTGGATGAGATTTGAACATTCTATTATAGTTTTTGAAGATATTATAGGTATAGATAAATTGAATTGAAAGCATATTTTTACAATGTGATTTGATTCTTAAAAAAGAGTTTCAAATTAATGATACAAGTTACTATTTCATGTAAATGTTTTAACCACTGATTTCTTATTTTTGAGGACTTGGATTCCGACAGAACTACAGAAGAAAAATTGCCAGTCTAATTGAACAAATGGATAGCTCCTGGTTCAAACAGTACAAACTTGAAGAAAAATGGTGCAAAGAGACGATCTGGAAGGAGTAATACACCACCACAATGCAAGAAGCAAAGGGGTACCTCATGTTGGTCTAAGAAAGTGGTTGAATGATTTTTCAAGGAGGAAAGCGTTACAAGTATCGAGGTTTGAACAAATCCATTGGAACATTGTGATACGGGAGTTCCGTCACTTCTGTAAATTTTGAGAGTATTTAAGTTTGATTAGAAACAGATTTGATTAGAATTGATTTGTATTAAGCAAGTAGGATCAGAAACTGACTATAGATTTTGGCTCAAAAATTTGTTAGTGTTACCAAGAGAAAATAGAAAATTTACGAAAACTTGCCAAGTTTTGTAAGTTAGTATTTAGTGACGAAGTGGTAAACCAAACTAAAATGATTTTTTTCTAATGAGCAGAATTATGGTCAGTTTCAAGCAGAAATGTTAGCTGGTAATACTTAAGGTGTAACTTATGTGAATATGATTACGACAAATTAATGCTTATAAACGGATGCATATAAGTAAAAGAGCTGTAGATAGAAATTTAAACACTCGGTATTTATGATAAATCTATTAGGAATTGAGTTAAAGCATTAAATTTTAGACGAGCAAATGAATTTATTACACGTCTTCAATTCCTGTGACGTGTGTATACTGTAGCAGAGACTGATTCCATAAATAGAAAACACAGTGATATTTATTTTACAAGTAGGATAAAATTATTACTATTACATGACCATAACTAGTTCTCGTCGTCGAGACTGAAATCGAAGCCGGTTCCTAAGATGATTATGAAACAATGAATGATTTAAATAGAGCTAAATATTACATCGTAATTTATTCGGTTAAGGGAAGATAGATTGAAAATCCATACACTAGAGTAGAGGATCAATTTCAAGGTTTCAAATTAAAATAAAGTTTGACAAACAGTGCGATCCGAACTTCATTATTAGAACCTTTACTTGATACGAAATCGCGCACATATGCTGGGACCTTAGATTTAGGAGATGTATTAGTACAATTAAGCCCTTAGACCCTCTAGCTGAAGAATCACTTTTATTCTAAATGCTTAAATTTCTTTTTTATATTATGCTTTCAAATAATTAATGTAATGAACTCTGACTAAACGAGACGCCACACAACATATTGCAACATGGTGGCTACATATTAGTGAGTTTCGTTTAACCATTGAGAGTGTAAGATCTAGGACGCGTATGTCGATACCTTAAGCCGTAATACCATGTTTTCTACAGAAATTAAGACGAATCCTCTGTTTCTGTTTATAGTATTGAGACGAGAATTGATTATCAACAATATAAATATCAACTTTTCGAATACTGTGACTGTGAGGGACACAATAGAAAGGCAATGAGAGAACAAACGCCAGCATTTGCTTGGGTTTTAATGAATCGGATCTAGATTTCAAATTCTTATGGCTGAACCCAATAAAAAATCTTAATGACATGAAGTGAGTTGAGTGTGCGTAAATAATGAAGACTATACTTTCGAACAAAAAGCTGATCAATTATACTTTATACTTACAGACATTTTTTTTTTTTTTTTTTTTTTTATTATTGATAGGCTCGCGTTTGACCTCTATCTCACCTGATGGTAAGTGATGATGTGGCCGACGATGGAGCACGCTTGCCTAGAAGTAACCTATTCACTCTCGACTTAAAGACCCCTAACATAATAAACATTGACCAATGGATTTGAGAAATTAAGTGTTGGTTATAAAACATATTTGACAGTAGTTTAATATCTTGAATAATAGTGCAATCATGGATTTCTTTTATATACTTTACCCACTATCAAGAGCTTTTGCGATAGTCGTGGTGTTGACCTTGTTCTTAACGCTATATCTTGTCTTAGGTTGACCGCGGTTTTGCTAAAATGTATAAACACTATTTTAAATCCCCTAGCAAAATAAATTGATTACTGACTATGACGAACACCAATGAAATATATGAGACTGCCACCAAACTACTAGGATCAGAGATACTTTAAATGATAAACATTACGAAGTAAAATACGTTAAAAAGTTTAAGATATGAGGTGAGCACCAATATTTGGGTTAGACTAGCAAAAAGATACTTTCGTTACCAGTAAAATCCCTACTACCTACAGCATAGGTGGTTTAATAAAGATTAGTAGATCTGACTGCAATTATGAGGGTAAAATTGAATTTGCCTCATTTTAAAATCCATAGATCCATTGAAAACAAAAAACAAAGTTTTAAGTATAAAATTACTGGAATTACCGGTTTTGGCAAACTGAGGAATAACATTCATAATACATACTTTCCTCCGACCTTATATGATCTCGGATATATAGAAAAGCCTTTGACAAAAAAAAAAAAAATACACTATTCTTCGTGTGATGAATGTTATAAACATATGACGTGACGATAAAGCAAATAATCAAGACTTAGCCGAATGTAATGATTTTGAATGTAAGACTCAGTTCCTTGTCGAACTGGAATTAAGTTTCATAATTTTAATGAAAATATCCTATCATTTTAATTGTAATCGTGCGTCAGGAGATCGCACGATGTCGGATGGCCGAATGTAATGATTTTTAAAGAAAATATTCATAAATCGTTCAACTTCCAATGATAAGCGATAGATGGCGCTAGTAGTTACATGAACTTTAGGCATTCGTTGTAGACATTAAGTAATAGTTTATAATATTAGAATTTATGGATTTGTTTTGTATAAATATATCATAATTGTTAAAATGAAATATTTACTTGCAGTTAATTATTAGATAAACTCTAATGTATATTAGTTAGTCAATTGATGTTACGTACTCTTTACTTTGCTCTGATTGGTCGGTTAGTTGACCGAGTGTTTGTGAAAGTTTGTGGTAGGGAAACATTGAGTTGGTAACTGTCATTTTGGACAGAGTCAGTCTGCTTTGAGTTGTTGAACAGAAAACATGTCCGACTAATCTGTGTTTTTTATGGTGGGAAAAAATTATGCATTGACATCCCCCGCTCTTGGGCGGAGCGGGAGATAGTGTCAGACTCTTACTGACTAAAAGACCCACCCCGTTCCTTCTAGCCTTCATACCGGGGCTCGAGCGCCCTTTCGGATAACCCTGGCCCCAGTAGGCTTCGACCCGGCTGGGTCCCTGCTGTTGCTGACAACTCCTTGAGGCGCGCGGGAACAGTGCGCGCCGTCGACGACTTGGGCTTGGTCCGGACAGTTACCGGACGGCCGGACAGTGAGCTACCCATTGCTCACTGTCCGCAAGCCCGCGCCTACGGTGGCCGGAAATCGGGATCAGAATCCCGGCGGCGGATTGCCTGATGCGTTCGGCCTCCTCCTTTGCGAGCATTACTGCTTCGCAGAAGTCGGCGACCGCCTGCCACTCCTCCTCACTCCGGACCATGGCCTCAACCAAGGCCCGGCGCGAGAGGTCTCCGCCGCCGATCGTCCCCACGAGGGCACGGCGATGCTCCGCCCAAGCAGGGCACACCTCGACTGTGTGCTCCACCGTGTCCTCCGGGCGTTCCGCACAGTGGCGACACCCGGGCGTCACTTCCGCATGAATCCGGTGCAGGAAACTCCCGAACGAACCATGTCCGGTGAGGACCTGCGTCATGCGGAAGGTAAGGACGCCGTGAGGTCTTTCCAGCCACGCCTCAAAGAGGGGACTTACCGCCATGATTGTTGCGTGCCCAGCACTGGGTTGCGATAGTCGTTGACGCCATTTCACCATGAGATCCCGCCGGAGCTCTGTCCGCCATGCCGTGACCTGTCGCGGCAGCGGACTTTCACCCCGGCGTTGCATCTCCACGCGCATATCGTGCATGTGTGCAAGGACTGTTGCCTCCAGATCCCACGGTGGTAGGCCAGCCAGAAGGCTCGCCGCTTCGCGGGAGACCGTGCAGTATCCCCGCACCATCCTTATTGCCATGACCTTCTGGCAGGCGTTCAGCATGGACGCCGGTTGCTTTTTCAGCGACGGCGCCCACACCGGCGCCCCGTAGAGGGCCATGGACCGAACGATCCCCGCGTAGAGCCTCCGGCAGGAGGCGTCTGGACCCCCAAGGTTGGGCAGGAGCCGCTTGAGCGCAGCCCCAGTCCGGTTAATCTGTGTATTTGTAAATGATTGTTAATAGAACGATAAATATGAAATTGTGTTGATCAAAGTGAATAAAATATTTATACAATTTATCCTGAAGTGTTTGATTCATCACAATCGCATCAGGCAACGGCGTTCTCGCCGCCGCCGCCGGCGCCGGGATTCTGATCCCGATTTTCGGCCACCGTAGGCGCGGGCTTGCGGACAGTGAGCAATGGGTAGCTTGCTGTCCGGCCGTCCGGTAACTGTCCGGACCAAACCCAAGTCGTCGACGGCGCGCACTGTTCCCGCGCGCCTCAAGGAGTTGTCAGCAACAGCAGGGAACCAGCCGGGTCGAAGTCTACTGGAGCCAGGGTTATCCGAAAGGGCGCTCGAGCCCCGGTATGAAGGCTAGAAGGAACGGGGTGGGTCTTTTAGTCAGTAAGAGTCTGACACTATCTCCCGCTCCGCCCAAGAGCGGGGGTTGTCCTTGGATAACTTTTCCCACCGTAAAAAAAAGGCCGCAAACTTTAAATACCATTAATTAGTACGTTTTTTTTGCAATTTGCAGTTCACTATGGTAGTTCAGAATCAAAAAATCAATGTCGAAGTCAACACAATCTCTATAGTTTGCATTACCTATCTAAGGCCGTTTTTAAGTAAATTTTGACAGTCGCAGGGAAATCAAAATCTAGAGGGTACTTTCTATTGACCTAGAATCCTGCAATTTGGCGAGAAGTAAGGTTTCATAATAGTACAAGTATAGGAAAAAGTCTGAAAACCGTTTTGGAGTTACATCACAAAATAATTACTTTTTTGCGATTCGGAAAAGTCTTCGAGATTCGGTTCGAGAATTCGATCTGTTTTTTTTTTTTAATTATATTAGATTAAAGAGACACTGACTGACTAGACACTGTAACCAATTAAAAAAACAATAAAAATAGCTACAACAGTAACGAAGGAACCCAGATCTCAGAGAATCCTATTATAAGTTCCAGGAAATCAAGCCCTCTAAATATATTTTCTAAGATGCCTAGTAAATTATATTGTTAGACTTCTAATTTGTGAACCTACAGGTAAAAAACAATTGTGAATCGAAAATTAGTGGAAAACTTTTCATAAATATCTTTCATTACAAATTCTATTTGAGATTTATGCTTTTCTATGCAAAAACACGACACGAGTCCTTTGTGTCTAAATAAAAAAACTTACATCGCGGACCATTCGCGCTAAATTAATTTTTTACTTTTTATTTTTTACGACGCGACGCCCGAGTCTTTCACAGTTTTTGTCACGAACGACTTTTTTAAATAGCAAAGAGTTTCTGCTCAACATCCCCTGAACGTAATATCCAAGAAGAGGAAGTAAAAGGGATTATCCTTAGAGAGTGCTTCCCCGATGTTGCCATGGCAACGGCAGACGGTGTAGCTTAGTGTACTCGCCATTAGGACGCTCCTAATAATTGCTGGACTAGATTTTCATTCGATAATGTACTACCTGGGTCTCGTTAAGTTTGCATTTGCTTACGTTTTATGCATATACTAGCTTCTGTCAGCGGCTTCACCCACGTGTAAGTAGGTTTCTTTATTAAAACTTTTGAACCCCATTTCATGCCTTTGGGTCTTCTTTTCCTTTGGGAAAATCCTCTCTTAGTGCTTGCCTACGTCATAAAAGAAAACCTTGTGCAAAATATCATGATCCTAGTCCTAGTAGTTTTGGCTGTGCGTTGATATATAGGCCAGTTTTCCTTATATATTTAAGATAGATACGAGTATAGATTAAAAGCTTATCCTCTAATCATTTCAAAGAGATTATAATTTATTTATTTCTAACTACACAAAAGAAAACACATTTTACATTTTTTTTAGTGACCTGAAACTTATTTCAACTTCGTGTAAAGTAGTGGTTCATGCCTATGGTGGAAAATGCCTTGTTGCATTAAGTCCGCCTTGACTTAATGTTGTCAACTTTTGGGTTAAAAATGGTCTTTTGGGTTACGCTGTGGTAGGTGTGCGCAATAAAGTTATTTATAAATAGAATGAGAAATCATTAAAATACGTTACGCGATCATATATTGTATGCTAAAATTATAAAATCAAAAATACTATGATAAACATCAAAGACCTAATTATAAAGAACTCAAAATATAATAATTATGACGAAGAGCAAACAAAGGTTGAGAGGACATCAGTAATTACAATTGTATGCTCGAAGGAAAATTTACTTTCAGCTTTTTTGATGTCAGAGTAAAGCCGCGTATCACGTCAGCGTGCGTCGAATGGTTCGTCAGGCTTGCCTCAACGTGAGGCATACGACGGTAAATTTATGCGTGCGTCTCGAATGACAAATGCTCAAGCTTAGCACGCAAATCACCACGCACAGTGTTCGTCAGTAGAAAACGCAAACCACACCTGTCCGTCCACACGGAGCGCACGGCTCGTATTGAGGCGGCGTTCGCAACGATCGTACGACGCGAATGCTCACTATGAGCACACTCGTCCACACAGCCCGAGGCATGCGAGACAAACCATTCGTGACGCACGCCTCGCGATGTCTGTACGCGCCTTTAGAATCTACACTAATATTAGAAAGAGGTAAAGTTTTTTTTTATATTTTTTTGTTTATAGTAGATAATCTCTAAAAGTACTGGTCCAATTGCTAAAATTTTTCCACAAATAGAAAGCTGCTTAAGCGTCCCCCCCATGGGCCTCAAAAAAACTCTGCCACAAAAAAACGCTACAATCGGCCATAAAAAAAAAGCTAGAAGCGGCCGCAAAAAACAGCTGAAGCGTGCGACACCTCTTTTGTCCGGAGAAGCTTGAAGCCGCTTCAAGCGTTTTTTTATGGCGGCACCGCCGCACACGAGCCACGAAAAAAGGCCTCATTAAAAAGAAGCTTAAAGCGGCGTTTTTTTGTGGCCCGTGTGCGGGGATAGTTATTCCTGAGTGACGTAGGCTATATTCTATGTACGTGGACGAAGCCGCGGGCAAAAGCTTATTAGACATAAACCCAAAACGGTGAGAAGAAATAAATGAAGAAGTTTTTATCATATCTAATGAAACTGGTTTGGGTCGAATTAGTTGTATAGTTTTCTTACGAGTAGTTTATCATGAACATAGGTGGAAATATTTTTGGTGTTTTGTATATTAAGATTAGATTTATATATCCATCCACCAGCAGCCGTGATCCCGATCCTGATTCCCAGTCACTGTAGGCGTGGGCTTGTGGGCGGCGAGCAATGGGTAGCTCGCCGTCCGGCCGTCCGGTAAAGGTCTGAACTGAACCCGAGTCGTCTATTGCATGTAGTATTCCACACGTGCTTCAAAGAGATATCAACAAAACAGGCCTAGGGGCTTAGCAGGACCGAAGCCTTCTGGGATCATGGGTTGATTTCCGTAAGGGAAACCCGAGTTCATGGAACGCAAGGAAAAGAAAGAACATAAGAGTGGGTTTTAGTCAGTAAAAGTCTGACACACCTTCCCGCTCTGCCCTAGAGCCGGAGAAGGCATTGTATGATTTCCAACTTAAAAAGAAACACGTAACAACGACTCATCTTATTCAAGATACAGTTACTCATCACTATAGTACAATCACAATCTGTGACTTGAAACTCAATTAGTTCCCATTGCTATTTTAGTACTATTGCGCATCTTAGTTTATGTGCCGACTAAGAGTACGTTTCTGTGGAAACTGGTAAGTGACTCGACTGAAGTGGAGCAGGGTTGAGTAGAATTGATTCCGCCTCCGCTTCGCGTAAACTGCTCAACTCCATCCGGACCCCAGGCTGCGTGTTCGTCTGTTTTATTTAAAAGTCCACTCCAGCTCCACTCCACTCTACTTACACTCGTTTCCACTGATCTATTAAGGTATTTAATTCGGAGGAATACGGAAGGTATTATTAACATTATCATTTCAGCCAAAAGACGTCCACTGTTGGACATAGGCCTCCTCCAAGTGTCTCCACAATGAACGATCCTGTGCGTCTCGCATCCATCGGATTCCCGCAACCCTCACCAGGTCCTGAAAGGTCCACCAGGCCTTCCAACGCTACGTCTTTCGATACGTAGTCGCCATTCCAGAACCTTTCGGTCCCAACGGCCATCTGTTCTGCGAGCAATGTGCCCTGCCCATAGCCACTTAAGTTTGGCGATTCTTCGTGCTATGTCGGTAACATTGGTTCTTCTGCAGATATCTTCAATCCTGATTTGATCACGCAAAGAAACTCAGAACATGATGGGTTGTAGATAATAAAACTCTACCATGCCCTCTTGCTCCACCCAGATCGGGAGAAGTTTATAGCGACTTCTATGGCGTCACATAAGAACTAATCCTACATCGCGCAATTTTGAGAGTTCCTCCTGCGGAGTGCCCGAGTACGGACGCGTGTAGTGCGGCTAAGTTTTTATTTTGAAATTACGGGTGCTAATTATTCCTATTGGCTGTTTCGTAAAATTTTAAATTCCTTTTTACTCTCGTGAGAAGTAAAGGCATCAACTCCGCCCACTGGGAAGTCCTCGAGAGAGACGAAGATACTTGTGTCAAGATCTACACTTTTGGACGATCACGGATTCGTCCCTGCTCGCGTCGGATTTGAACTAGCGGCGGCGCGAACGGCGTGTCGGGCCTCCTACCGCCAAGCCAGCTGAGTACTTACATCAAAAAACGAAATCTCCAAGCACTTGCTACGCGCATTGTGGTTATCGGCTACGAAGTGTTTCTGACGTCATCGGATCGGCTACGAGTTGCTACGGCCTACGCTACTCGGTACTACTATCGCCTACGAAGCTTGCTATCTGCTACGCAGCCATTAATAGCATTGCGCGCTGTGCTGTGATTTTAGACGCGTTTAGTCTTGCATTAAGATGCCCCGCACGACTCGCACACCACCTAAGGGCACGAGTCCCAAGTGTCCGAAAGATAATATTCGTGAGTCACATTCCGAATCTGACTTAACTTCAGCGGCGGCCGCACGAAAACGGAAGTATTCTAAAGACCATAACCCCGTTAACCAAATAGACCGAATTGAGGAGATCCACGACATGTTGCAAACTTGGAAAGCGGAGCAAGATTTGGTCTTAAAGAAGCTAACCTCTGATGTGGCAGCGCTTGGACTCCAAAACGATCAAATCAGGGCAACAAACCAAGAAATTGAGAAATCAATGTCTCTAATTAACTCCAACTACGAGGACATGAAGAGTAAATTACTCCGACTTGAAAATGAACGGAAAGAATTTATAGACTGCATTCTTGGCTTGGAACAAAAAGTAAAGGATATCCAACATTCATCTCGCGCGTCGAGTATTGAAATCAAAAATATTCCTATGCCCGAAAAGGAATCCGTGGAAGATCTTATTTCCCTGGTGACTAAAGTCGGCACATCAATGAGTGTGGATATCAAACCAACTGACATTCGTGATGTTTATCGCCTTCCGGGGAAAGCTGGAGCCCCTAGATCAATCTTTGCCGAGTTCAATACTGTTCACAAGAAAAACGACCTTCTTCTGTCGACCCGCACATTCAATAGGAGTCGCGCATTGGAAGAAAAGCTGAACACTGAAACCTTTGGTCTACCTGGTAAACGGCATCCCGTTTACATAATGGAATACTTGCCACCAACTACAAGAAAATTATTTTACAAGGCCCGCGAGTTTGCGAAGAGTAATAATTTCTCGTTTTGCTGGTGCTCAAACGGGCAAGTCTTTCTGCGTAAAGCTAAAGGTACAAAACAAGTTCGCATCGAGTCAGAACTAACCCTAAATAATTTACTTTCTCAACAGTGACTAACTGATTTACGTAGAATGTCTGTTAGCCTATTCTTAATTAAGTTGTACCTATATGTTTTTGTATTGTTATTATCTATTATTTTATACAAACCGTTAATCCTGAACATAAATATTAGCCATTCTTTAAGTATTTATAATTTGGTGAAAATTACCACACGTAAAAATGATTCTCGCACTCTGCTCTCATTGCCGCTTACACACTCCCATAACCCGCCCTCTAATGTTTTCAGTTGTCAAACACATACTTTCGCATATATAAGTATGAGAACTTGGTTGGACTGTTCATATCCGCTATCATTAATACTCCGACTCCGTTTTGGCACAACGTCTTTGATTCTCGAGCATTCCAGTAAGCAATTATCTTCCAATTACTCTCTTAAATATGCCCATTTTTCTAATATTTGGAAATTACCCCGCAATATACCTATTAGAAGACTTATTTCCCCTTGTGCACTGATCATTTGCCCTGTTTCAGACGTTTTATCAAATAGAAATGGATAGCATCGGTGCTATACACGAGATAAACAGTGAACTCGACCACCTCACTGTAGCAGAGTCATTCAAATGTCCTCCCGAATTTTGCTCAGATAAACTAGGCAACAAAAACGGAATAAAAATATTTCACTTAAACATACGTAGTATAAATAAAAATTTTGACCAAATTTTAGCTTTATTAAATCGACTTGACTTTCAGTTTGATGTTTTAATACTATCGGAGTGTTGGCTTAGTAAAACGCCTACACTTCCATTACTGGATGGATATGTCTCTTACTGTACTAAAAATATAAAAAACCAAAATGATGGCGTAGCTATATATGTTAAGAGTAGCATTACTTGTGAGGTGATGGAACCAGAGTTTACCGGAGCAAACTGTCTAGTTTGCAAACTTGGCTCAAAGTGTTGTATAGTATCCCTATACCGATCTCCGTCATGTACAAACCTTTCCAACTTTAATGACAGTCTTCATAATATTCTTGCATCTTTATCAAATTTCTCAACTCTTGCTGTGATCGGCGACATCAATATCGACATAAAAAATGGTACAACTGACACAAACTCTAACGATTACCTTAATCTGACTGCAATGCATGGTCTTCTTCCTGCTCACTTATTTCCCACCCGTATAAATAACTGTATCGATCATGTACTTCTTCGGACAGATAAACCCGCCGTGACACTAGTTTTGGAAACTTACATAACGGATCATGAGCCCCTCATTCTTTTTATTGAAAATTTTAAACCAAAGTTAAAACCTCCCAAGACATCTAAAAGACTGGACTTCGCGACAGTGAAATCTCTAATTGATGAAACTGATTGGTCCTCTGTCCTAAATTCAACTGAAGCTAATGAGTCAGCGGATGTCTTAGTCCATACCCTGTCTGCAATTATTAGAAAACATACAATTATCTCCAAAGTCCCACGGAAATGTAGAACCATTAAACCTTGGATTACTCCAGGGCTACTGAGATGTATTAAGCACCGTGATAGTCTCCATTTACAAGTCAAGAACTCCCCAGATAATAGTATTCTTCAAATTTCATATAAAAGGTACAGAAACTTCTGTAATAAACTCTTGCGCAGGTTAAAAGAGAATTTTGAGCATGAAGAGTTTATGAAAGCCAAAAATAGCCCAAAGGCAACATGGGACGTCATTAATAAGGTAGCTAACATAAAGTCTAAACCCACCCCCCCTTCCGAACTTATTAGTACTGTTAACCCTGAAGTTTCAGTGAATAAAGTTAATAGCTACTTTGCTGGCATTGGTGGAGAGTTGGCTGGCCGAGTGGCGAGAAATCGTTCTGTCTCGAAAGTTGAAATTCCACCCAGTAATGCAAGTTACCTTAACTCCATGTCTCTGCTTGACACTGATGTGGACGAGGTCGAGCGTATTATAGGGAACCTAAAACTTGACTCAGCTGTGGGTTGGGACGGGATCCCTGCCAGAGTGTTAAGTGACTCCCGGAGTACACTGGCCCCTCTTATTACCCACATCTGTAACCAGGCTATCACGACAGGTATCTTTCCAAGGGCTTTCAAAAAGGCAGTTGTGCATCCTATATATAAGACTGGCGACAGAGGCAGTGTCAGTAACTATAGACCAATATCAGTCCTTACAGCACTCTCTAAAATACTAGAACGTATTCTGAACAAGCGCCTAATTAAGTTCTTAGAATCAAACAAAATTATATCTGAAAACCAGTATGGTTTCCGTACTGGTATATCCACAGAGGACGCTGTGTTGGCTCTAACAGAACACGCTGTTCGGAACCTAGATAAAAAGCATAAATGCTTGGGACTTTTCCTCGATCTGGCTAAAGCGTTTGACACTGTCTCTGTCCCCATACTTCTGACTAAGCTGGAACGCGTTGGAGTTAGAGGTATCCCCTTAGAAATTTTTGGTGACTATCTCCGTGACCGGGTTCAAGTTGTTAAAGTTGGGGAATTTTTGAGTGTTGAGGAGGCAATTAACTGTGGTGTGCCCCAAGGTAGCATCTTGGGTCCCACACTATTCATCCTTTTCATAAATGACCTGTGCAACATTGCTCTTCCTAACTGTAAAATTTTCACCTACGCTGACGATACGGCTCTCATTGTGGATGGGGCGGACTGGAATCAAACGAAGCAAAATGCAGAGCATGCTCTTAGGGTTGTTATGACGTGGCTGTCTGATAATCTCTTGACGCTAAACATTGACAAAACCCTGTTTCTCCCCTTCACAATGAGAGCTGACCTCCAGCCTCCGGGTACTTTTACGGTTAAGGCGCACACATGCTCAACGCCTCTCCCGGACTGCTGCTGCTTAACTCTGTCTAGATCTTCTTGCGTCAAATATTTGGGCGTGCACATAGATCAGAGCTTCCGCTGGCACAAACAAATTGAAACGGTCACAAATCGTACCCGTAGGCTTATATTTATATTTAAAAGACTTCGGCAGTCAGCTAACAATAAAACCCTCAAAATGGTGTACTTAGGACTATGCCAATCGCTACTATGCTACTGCGTGACGGTATGGGGCGGAGCCCCGAAAACTACAATCCTACAGCTAGAGGTTGCACAGCGAGCTGTACTTAAGGTGTTATCTAAAAGACCCTATAGGTACCCTACAGCTCAACTTTACGCCGACTGTGGGGTGCTGACGGTGAGGCAACTCTATGTACTCCAGACCATAGCCCGCAAACATAAGTCTCGTCCACCGCAGCAGCCGCAGGGCAGAATAAGGTACACAATTTTCAGGCCGGATCGGACCAGAACTCAGTTTGCCCGTAATAACTTCTTCATTCTCAGTGTAAGAATATACAACAAAGTAAATAAAGAATTGGACATATTCCACCTTAGCAGATTAAACTGTAGAAAGAAGGTAAAGGTATGGCTTGCTTCTCTTACCTACCAGGAAACTGAAGATTTGCTGACTGGCATGGCTCAGTAAATTTCTTTTGCAATCACATACACAGTCTAAATCACCCCCACTCTTTACTTATACTTATCTCTCATAAACACACACACTTCACGCATATATTACATTGGGTGAGAACTCAAACATAACGGCAAGTGCGCAATCTTTATGTTCAGATATTCAATTATTTCTGTGATTTGATTATTAATAATATTAGTATTCATATTTTTGGTCATATTTAATATTATTTTATTTGTAATTTAATTTATTTCAAATTTTAATTTTCAATTGCAATGCAATTTAATTTATTTCAATTTTAATTTTCAATTGCAATTGTAATTTAACTCAATTTTTTTTTTTTTATTGCAATGTAATTTAATTTAAATTCAATTCAATTTATTTTAATTCAACGTGATTCAAAACTTTAAATGTAAGCTGCATTTTGTGAATAGTCAGTAAGGAACGCTGACACCTGAGATACAGGATTTATGTCCTAGTTTAGGTGTCAGAAGGCACACGGTTTACTGCATGCTTTATCACATAGCCTAATCACGGTCAATATAGCAATTGTATTTTTCGCTCCATCTGTATTAGGATTATGGATGAATAAATTATTATTATTATTATTATTATTATAATTAAAGTTCTCCGAACGATTTGACCATATAGAACAGCCCGAAAATTATCTATCGGTCAGTTGCCCACCAGACATAACACCCGTCTGGTCGGAGGATCCTCCTTTTTCGACGGAGGCTTTCGGGACTTTGACGCTGAACAAAATAGTTCCGTCTATGACAGCTGATAAAACCGTTTTATCACAAATTAGATTGATGCAGAAGACAATCTACATACAAAGCACGCTCGAGCAACGCACACATAGACACCGCTCATGGACACGATATCTCGGCTCAATCGTCCGGTCGCACTCGTATAGTTCGGTGCAACGCGCTGACCCTAGCGCGATCGCCTAGCGTAGGTATAAAAAGTGAAGTCCTACATACATGAGAATGACTTCTGTACCAGTTTTATCTCTAGCATAGAATAAGTAATATACCTCTCACCTCTCTATCTTTTGTATTGTATTGAATTACTATTTGTATCGCTGTTAGACGGCTTATCAGACTGTGTTATTGTTTTGATTTCTCAAGTAGCAATGACCGACCAGTGAGTCTTGTTAAAGGCTAATGCCCTATTTAAATGTATGAAATGATTAATCGTTTTCCTGACTAATAAAAATTTGATAAGTTTACCGTTAATAAGGATGATGTTGTAAAGAAGTGGCGGGGTGAAGATGAAGATTTAGCAAAAACTAGAAGGAGGAACTGCAGCCTCATGAAAAGAAAGATTAAAGATGAGGAGAGAAGCTTTTGTCCATGAGTGGGAAAGAAGAGGCTAACAAAAAAAATAATGGTTAAAAAGAAGGTGACTGAACAGCTTAGTTTATATCTGTTGTTATGAGGAATGTTTTGGTATGTGACTACAAGAGAAAGCGAAGGCCAAATAAATGATGGATTGACTGAGTGAAATACTATCAGAAAGAGGGTGATAATGCAAATGAAGGCATAGAGAAGTGTGGCAGATGTATGTCGGGCTGACTAAAAATAAATTTTAATTTTATGTGCTCCGATTATTGTAAGAATCAATTCTAAATCTAATTAAATATGCAACATATTGATGACTATTCTGCAAAAAATGCCTACAACAATGCTTAGTCTATCGAGATGCACCATAGTTTGTACAATAACTATATTAGGGGAAGTTTGAAAGTGACGCCAGGGACTGAAAAGTTGAAAGGAAACCGTTTGTCTTGTTATGGCCATGTGAAAAGGAGTTATAAGTGTGCTTGTGAATGAATGTAGAGGAAGAGAAAAGTCAAAGAAAAGACTGATGGAATGTGTGATGAGTGATATGAAAGAAAAAGGAGTTATTGTTAACGTAACAGGTGACAAGACGAAGGTGAAGGAAATAAATATATTGCACCGACCCCAAATAACACGAGACAAGAGCAAGAAAATGATGATGAGTTTGCACAAAACAAAATATAATTATGGTTCATAATTACGAAACGGTTTGTAAGTTTTAGGAACAATTCCAACAGAAAATGCTATAGAAAAACATTTAATGCGTTACTTCCTGTATTATTAGATATTCAACGATAGACACACGTCGTGTGTGATTCGTTAAACATGAAAGTAACGGAAATATACACAAGGAAAAGCAAAGGCGACACGATATGACATATAAAATCTTACTGACTACATTGATATTCTTCAAAAGGTACAAAAAAGTAATCTTACATTTATGTAATCCAAAACACTAGCACTGTTTTATTTCCTCTGCTTGAATTTTCCTTATAATCTGTTCGCATGTTACAACCATTGATTTCCACGACTATATTCACTTGTGTCTATATATCACGAGTTTTCTTCGCCGTCGGCATGTGTACGCGACTGTCGCTTGTCTTAGTTTGTAAACGTTTGCCTCACACTACGTGCGACCATTGTCATGCACACCAGACAACTAAAGTTCACACCTTATCGTTACAGCTCACGCCAATATCGTCCTTACTACAAGGTCGTACCGCACTAAATGGTACTACAATTTTTTTCTTCATTACGTTTACTTCCACGTGTATTTTAGGAAATTAGTTTAATGTGGATTTCAGTTCAGGCTATTGTAGCACTTCTGTAAATGTTGTACGGATCATAATTGCGTGATATTGTTATTGTCTTTATTGTAAATTACGTTCTGTGATAAGGGGTTTATTACATTTTATTGTTTTACGGTATTGAATTTACTCATTTTCAATTGTACTGAGATTAGATTCTCGTACCATACAGATTGTATTGTTAACTTAAATAAACATTTTTCAACTGTCTTTTTCTAAATAAATAAAATTATTTAGAAATAGATAACAATCAGGTACCTACCTCTATATATTTCAAGTAGCTACTGCCTTTGTGATTTAGATATTATTTTATTTAAGTTTGATGAAATACATATCTCAAGCTTTTCGATAGTCAGAGTTCCAGAGAAAGGAGGTTCCTAACAATACCAGCTGAATCCAGAAGTACAGCTTTTGGAATCAAGTCCTTAATCCAACTTTGTATTTCAGGTGTTGGTGAAGACTAGTGGCTATTAAGCCATTAGTTGACATAACTGTTGGCACAATGATCGCCGAGTCCACATTCCATATGTCGACATCGTTATGAGCGTAGTCAAGATATTTGATTTTCTTATCTTTTCTTTCTTACGTGTTATTAATATGAGTCTGTACTCTTCCTGTAGGGGTTTCTCTTTCTTCTTTTCACTTTTCCCGGTCTTCTGCAAGTTTGGGCCAGCAATCTTTTGAAAAAGAGCCCAGCCTATCTCGCTGTTTCTATGCCTGCTGCGTTGTCTTTTGCAAGCTTTGGGTTCTAATGTATACTAAACTTTATCCATAACTCTATGTGATTACCAAAAAAAAAACAGTGGCTAAGGCTTCTAAAATAACGCGTTTAATTTTTATCATTGCTGAATTGAAAGACATGGCGATATAGGTACTTGAGAAACACATTACTTTGTATGTTCTGGATATACGTGGTTGCCAATAACAGCCAGGCAGGACGATGTACAATAGATAAAAAGAAGAACCTACATGAAACTCATACAAATCAAAGATACAGTTGCCATAACGGATCTTGAGCGGTTGCACAGAAGCCAAATATTCGGTCTCTTTATTGGTGCGAAGTGAGACGCGGAGGCGGGGAGTGTCAGTGATTGGCTTGCCGCGCCATCGCGTCATAGACCTCATTCGTTCCCTGCGTTGCTGCATGTATCTAAGAACGAATACGATTAGCTCTGTATTACATTTAAAAAAATCTGTATTACATTATCCTGGTAGAATACTTATTAATGTAACTGGAAATAAGTCGATAGATCGTGAATACCGCTTTTGAATAGGACTTCGATCGAACGACTATAAAACTTCAACGATATTTGGCTTGTTTGATTTTACGTGAATCAGGCTACAGATCGTTAAACGTTAACATTTGATTTAATCCTTATTTGGCCATATCATTCATGTAGGATTTCTATAATCATAAACGGTCTAAAGAAAGTAGGCCAAACGAGGATTGAAATATCATCACACTTAAACGATTAAAATGATCTGGCTAGTTTTACTAAGCCATATCATGAATGATCAATTTCTAAGATTTGCCCATGACATACACAAAATGTAAACTCATTGAATGCATTTAAGAACTAATAGGCTATATTATCTAATAACGAACAAATTAGCCACTTAAAGGGCCGGCGACGGATGAATTTCCACACAAACGTAATACCACGCTCATTTGCAGTTGGGGCATATTTCCAGCATATTATGATGATATTCGGTTATAGAAAATATTTATCTAGGTTTCTACGTCGAGAATATTAGAAATGTTGTTATTTTTAATACAGGAAAAGCCAAATGGCATGTTTTGCCATTTATGCTGTAAAAAGTGTGAAATACAATTCGCTTAAATTTCTTTTTGTTTTTTAAAAAAAGAAAGACGTAGGAATCTAGACAAATATTGTCTATAACCGAATATCATCATAATATGTTGGAAATATGCTCCAACTGCAAATGAGCGTGGTATTACGTTTGTATGGAAATTCATCCGTCGCCGGCCCCTTAATGACTGGGAATGTATTGAATGAGTGAAATAACTTTTCTAACTTACGTCGTGACGAACTCAATGTAATTTAGTTGAAGATAAGGTTAACATAGTACTAAGTAGAATTACAGAATTAAATATTTGTAAACCTATTCTAATTAATGAGATGTATTACGTCTCCAATACATCTCATAAATACTAAATAATTGTTCTCAAAACTAGATATTGAAATGGCATGATCGTTCTGGTAACTAATGTAAAAATTTTACACGCGAATACATGTCTAAATATTTTATTACTATACCGCAACATAGAATGTATCTTGAATCCTCCTTTGTCGTTTGTAACTGAGTATGGAAATAGAGTGAATCTAAACGAATAGCGCCGTTATATGATCAAAAATTATCTTGGGTTGACACAAATGTAAAAATTATTGAATATCAAAAACGAATGTTGCAACCTACATATGAAAATGTTGATTATTGTAAATGTTAACGCTAAATAAGGACACACAAGTAAATATTTTATTACTGCTTGTAGTTTGGTTAAAGAATGAGATGAGACTAGAAGTGTGTCAAAGTGAACTCAAATGCGGGTGATCGTGATACGGGCGATAACTCGAGAAGCGGTTGCCAAGCCGAGCCTATTTGTTAAGCAGCCAATGAATGCAGTAATAAGGACAAAAATTGGATTAGAGAAGTAGCTATGTGGTATTAGTTAAGTTACTTCAGAAATCCGCAGCATAATAATTAAAATCAGAAAGAGTATAGCAATATGTTTAAAGTGTAATATCTATTTATATTTTTGCATCTAACATCTCCATGATAAAAAGTACTGACTAAAATATAAAAAGTAATAATTACAAAACTTAACAACAATTGAGATTGCCTTAAATAAAAACTTGTTGCAGAGTCCACTACATTATCAACGAGAATTGAAGTAGAAGCTGTGTTTGAGAAAAGACGATTTCGATACCGTAAATCCACTTTTTTTTTGTTAGCCTGTTCTATCCCACTCATGGGCAAAGACCTCCCTCCATTCCTTCCATCTTTCGTAAACCCCATTACTTATTATTATTTAAATTTATACATATTTGAAGAAATTTAAAATAAAATAAAAATGTTTAAACTGAATTCCTACAAGGACGCGTCTTAGGTCCGGTCTTATTCGTGACCCAGTGCGAAAAACGAAACATTCAATCAAATTCTGGGGTTTACTCCTACTATTTCACAAATCATACATTTACAAATTTCTAATATTGAATGTGGCTACAAAAGTATATACATACCTACATTATATTACATTAGTAGGTGAATTGATTGTACGTGACAAATAAACTTTTTATTTTCTACGTTTCTATTGCTGAATATAAAACTTTGACTAGACACAGTATTAAAATAATACAATTCAATGGACAGTAGACCATTATTATTAGCAAATAGGTAGGTTTGGAACGTGCCACCTGGTATTCAGTCTCCCTAACGTTCGTAATTTTAATTACCATTTTGTATAAAATACATCGACAAATTCAACACAAAATTTAACCCTATTCTAACAATGCTTTATAAAAAATTTAAACCCGTTTTTTTTAATAGTTAGGGTGGTGACAATAGTCAAACACGGGGGTATGAGCTTGTTATGCAAATCTAATGTGTCTACAATTGACAGAATCCGTCCATGCGCATTCTAGCCACGTGTTCTTGTTGATATTTTTATCCGACGTTCGTGACTATTGGTTGGGGAGTTCCATTTTCAAACTTTTTATTTGGGTTTAGTTGTTCCAACGGTTTAATATTTGAACAATGTTCTATTTTTAGATTTCTGGGCCTCAAGTCTGCTATTACAATAGTGTCACAATGGTCTATCATTGGTGTCATATTTGTCGATTTTGACAAGTTTGGTAATCTACTAATATAATGGCGTCATTATGACTTTCCAATGGTCAACCACTGACACTCCATTGAAAGAAGTGACATAGAATGGTAATCTCGTACATATTGACAAATGAATTTTTTGACGTTTGCGGTAATCTGCTAAAACTTTGACAGTTTATTTGATCAGTGTTTTACCATTAGATAGATAGATAGATAGATAAATTCTTTACTGTACACCAAAAATAAAGCAGTTACATAAGAAACTTAAAATTAATAGGGTGCCACAATGGGTGGTCTTATCGCTAAAAGCGATTTTTTAAAGACAACCTTTGGATGGATTTGACAGAGAAGGAGAAAAAGATACGCAGGTAGTTCGTGGTGTACTATTTACATATATACAATACATAAACTAGCAAAATTACATATATTATAATTAAGAACACATAGATTACATCTATTATTATTAAAAATATAATAAATAAATAAATAAATAATATATTACAAACAATATAATATATATATAAGGTATATTATTGAGGATTTTCGACATAAACCACAAATTGTTTCTCTGAAAACAAAGTTTTATTTTATTCAACACGCTTTTACATTATAGCAATTATCGTTTAACTAAAATTACACTTTTATCTCACCTGAAAACAAAGAAACGACATTTAAAGTTTAATAATATCGCCTCCTCAATTATATCCCTTTAATTATCTCTCTACAAGTTTTTATAACAATAAAATGCACAAAAATAATCTAAACATCATCTGTCATTGAATGATACGTCACCCCGTATCCACAGCTTAAAAATTAAAAAAAATGAAATGTCATTTCCAAGGAGGTCATTTCATTACATATATATATATAAATATAATTATAAAAGCAGAGAAATACTGTACTTAATGACAATTTAACATTCAGGAGGAAAGGTAGTGATTTGTAACCTCATTTTTAAAAGTTGTGAGTGTTTGAGCTTGCCTTACCGACACGGGCAGAGCATTCCACAGCCGCACAGCCTGAACTGCAAACTATTAATTAGAACGTTATTGTGCAGTTATTGGTTTTAATATGCTCGAAATTATCATTCTACCACAATTCTATTACAAGACCATTGACCGATCAATGATCGATCATTATGAATTAGCAGATTACAAACTTTTAGCAAAATGACAGTTGGATCGTGTTGGAATGACAAATTTATGAAAATAGCAGACTTGGGGCCCTGATGGAATGTTAGTGCGAAAGGATTAAGATTTTTGTTTTGGAATTATTAACCAGTAATTGTTTCTAATGGAACCTTTTTTAAAAACTCTTTGTTTTTGTACATATTTTGAAAAGTAATAAAACAAAATTAATTTTTCAGTGGTCAATTGCATGGTGTGGTTGCCATTTCCCTTCATCCTCAAGCTCCTCAAATTCCTTGTCTCCTGTTGTCTCCCAAATCCTCACACTTACAATTATATTATTAAAATATATATATATAGGACTGCTTAGAAATTGGTTTAAGAATTATAGAAATGTTAAGAAGTTCATTAGGTTTATTTTAATCCATGTATTGAAGGTACACACAATAAAGTAAGTACAATATTTGCTACAAGATACACGGAAAATGTATTACAATGTATTTCTTCTAATTACCTAACTAACACAGATAACAGAATTCCACTAGCAACAGGAAATCCAGATAAACTCGAAAAAAAGCTGACGATCTTTTGTGATACTCGTTGCGATATTCATTCATTTTTGAAGCTCGAGTACGCTTCATTCCCGTTTAGAGCGGATCCGACGGGCTTGCCACATGCCGGGGTAAATCACATAAATGGGGCCAGCCAGCGACCAGATGCACCCCTAAATAAACCAGTCCACACGAAAACAAACCTTGACGCTTATGTTACAAGGAAGATTTTGGGATGGAGATAGCCACCCCGGGCTTGTTGAAAAAAAAAACGGTGGACTTGAATGAGTCTGACGGTCTTTCCCCGGCATTTTGTCGACAGTTCGGGTCCGATTGAAAGCTCCGTGTGCCGTGTGTGTTTTTTCTTGTAATTTTAAAGGTGTAATCGTAAGGTTTGCGTAAGATATCGTAGAGGGGCGCCGGGGCAAGGTGCTTTTTAGGGTTCCGTAGCCAAATGGCAAAAAACGGAACCCTTATAGATTCGTCATGTCTGTCTGTCTGTCTGTCTGTCCGTCCGTATGTCACAGCCACTTTTTTCCGAAACTATAAGAGCTATACTGTTGAAGCTTTGTAAGTAGATGTATTCTGTGAACCGCATTAAGATTTTCACACAAAAATAGGAAAAAAGCAATAAATTTTGGGGGTCCCCATACTTAGAACTGAAACTCAAAAATTTTTTTTTCATCAAACCCATGCGTGTGGGGTATCTATGGATAGGTCTTCAAAAATGATACTGAGGTTTCTAATATCAATTTTTTCTAAACTGAATAGTTTGCGCGAGAGACACTTCCAAAGTGGTAAAATGTGTGTCCCCCCCTCTAACTTCTAAAATAAGGGAATGATAAAACTAAAAAAAATATATGATGTACATTACTATAAAAACTGCCAACGAAAATTGGTTTGAACGAAATCTAGTAAGTAGTTTTTTTTTAATGCGTCATAAATCGAAAAAATTACACTATTATTAAAACATCGATCAAAGTTACAACACATTACAAGAGCTTTTATATTATGTTACTTGCTGCTACGGAACCCTTCATGGGCGAGTCCGACTCGCACTTGGCCGGTTTTTTTTCTTTGGAACCCCCAGCTGTGGCGACAAGTGAGTCATTCAATAACATATGTTTCTGTTAACAGGTTTCCGTTTTTACATTTGAGTTCGTTTGATTTAATTCTTCCGTAATACACAAAGCGTTGTTTCCAAACTACTTTACGTGCAAACATCCCTTTGTGAATTATTGGAATTCCTGTCACAAGTGCGCTTATTACCGATGTCATATCCTCATTTCCAGTGCTCATTTATGTCGAAATTAATCTTTGTGCAAATTTCTGCTCTGAGTTAAGGCGTTTATGGTTCAATTTCGAAACTAGCGTGTTTATTGTGAAAGTACAAATATGAATTTTGAACATTTCTCCATTGCCAGCAGTATGCGTTCAGTCATGAGAGAAAAATTATCTTTTGATGCAAAAGTACGGCAAGGCAAGGGTAAATACACCCTTGATCGCTTCTGTTTACGTAGCTCAGTTGACTGGATGTATTTACTCCAGGAATTGGACTGTTTATGGGCAGCATTTTGTAAGGGAGACGAGTGAATTTCAATTCCTGTTTACACAGGAATAGGTACTACAGTACTTAGTATGTACTATTAGGTAATTTGTATTTTCAGCGGTCTTACTATTGTTATCTATATGTGTTATCTTTAGAGAAAGATTGACTAAGAAAGTTATTTACTGTACCTACGGGGTTTGTTATCAGGTTATTTAAATAAAACGACCAAAACGGGTACCACACCCTTTATACTTTTGCTTTGCCAGCACACACATAATACAAGTATACAATAACAATAACAGTAGGAATAAATAAATTATATACTAGCACTTACTGAGATGTTGCTTGCTCCGAAAACTAAGACGAAAAGAGAGACATGACAGCGCGCCGTTCCTTTTTATAAACTCTTGTAACTGTCAAATGCCCCGCGCTGTCAAGTCGCAGTCCGTTCGAGTTGTCAGTGCAAAAAATACATTTAATGTTGCTAATACAGAAAACAATCATAGTGTATGAACATTATCATAAGAATCGCTAACAGTCGGCCATCCATTATATAACAAATACGACCTCGTATGTGAGACACCAAATAAATAAATAAGAAATTGGTTTTACATACAAAATAATGAGCGAAGACAGAATATAACATTACATTTAACATATTATCTACAGGTATTTGGACATAGATATCTATTACAGAAGTGAATAAAGATTTAGATTATTCATACAATGTTCGCTGTACCTAGGAACGACACTAAACTTATATTAATTGTACACGTCATGTAGAAACAAAACTGAACAATTGCCAATTTATCAATTATTGTCTATACAAAACTTTAAAAAGAAATATGTTGTAATGGCACCTGGAAAAGAAACATTATCATATTAAAACGAATGTAGAAATTAAAACCTTACATCAGTCATGCATCGCTGATTATATCTGGGAACAAAACTTTATTAATTGTACACAAATTGTTACACGTATCAACAAAACTAAAGAATTGTCATTCTGTCAATTACGATTTTTCCATCAACATGTCTCTTACAAATATGAGCAATGGCACCTGAGAAAGAAATAACGTTTATATTAGCTTAGACATTTTTACCCATAGCTAAACATTGGTATTAAAATGAATGTAGCAAACAAAACAGCAATCGTACATTGATACAAAACAAAACTTATATAGTTGTATGCAATTGTTACACAAAAAACAAAACTAAACAATTGTCAATCTGCCAATTATGATTTGTTTAACATGTTTCATAAAATATAAACAATGGCACCTTTTTTTTTTTTTTTTTTTTATGGTGGGAAAAAATCATGCATTGACATCCCCCGCTCTTGGGCGGAGCGGGAGATAGTGTCAGACTCTTACTGACTAAAAGACCCACCCCGTTCCTTCTAGCCTTCATACCGGGGCTCGAGTGCCCTTTCGGATAACCCTGGCCCCAGTAGGCTTCGACCCGGCTGGGTCCCTGCTGTTGCTGACAACTCCTTGAGGCGCGCGGGAACAGTGCGCGCCGTCGACGACTTGGGCTTGGTCCGGACAGTTACCGGACGGCCGGACAGCGAGCTACCCATTGCTCACTGTCCGCAAGCCCGCGCCTACGGTGGCCGGAAATCGGGATCAGAATCCCGGCGGCGGCGGCGGCGGCGATAACGCCGTTGCCTGATGCGTTCGGCCTCCTCCTTTGCGAGCATTACTGCTTCGCAGAAGTCGGTGACCGCCTGCCACTCCTCCTCGCTCCGGACCATGGCCTCAACCAAGGCCCGGCGCGAGAGGTCTCCGCCGCCGATCGCCCCCACGAGGGCACGGCGATGCTCCGCCCAAGCAGGGCACACCTCGACTGTGTGCTCCACCGTGTCCTCCGGGCATTCCGCACAGTGACGACACCCGGGCGTCACTTCCGCACGAATCCGGTGCAGGAAACTCCCGAACGAACCATGTCCGGTGAGGACCTGCGTCATGCGGAAGGTAAGGACGCCGTGAGGTCTTTCCAGCCACGCCTCAAAGAGAGGACTTACCGCCATGATTGTGGCGTGCCCATGACGGGGTTGCGATAGTCGCTGACGCCATTTCACCATGAGATCCCGCCGGAGCTCTGTCCGCCATGCCGTGACCTGTCGCGGCAGCGGACTTTCACCCCGGCGTTGCATCTCCACGCGCATATCGTGCATGTGTGCAAGGACTGTTGCCTCCAGATCCCACGGTGGTAGGCCAGCCAGAAGGCTCGCCGCTTCGCGGGAGACCGTGCAGTATCCCCTCACCATTCTTATTGCCATGACCCTCTGGCAGGCGTTCAGCATGGACGCCGGTCGCTTTTTCAGCGACGGCGCCCACACCGGCGCCCCGTAGAGGGCCATAGACCGAACGATCCCCGCGTAGAGCCTCCGGCAGGAGGCATCTGGACCCCCAAGGTTGGGCAGGAGCCGCTTGAGCGCAGCCCCAGCCCGGTTGAGTTTGGGAGCCAGACGTCGGAAATGCTCCACGAAATTCCACCGGCTGTCGAGGACGAGTCCCAGGTACTTCATCGTCGACCCGACACCGATGTGAACTCCTCCTACCGTTAGTTGGGAACTCAATGGCGGCGCGTTCCGAGGGCGGCGACCGTGGAAACACAAAACAATGGCACCTGAAAGTGCAGATGTATCAGTGACAGCTCATTCTTATAAATCATCATCTTATTTATTATACAATCTTTCAAAAACAGGCCCCTAAAATGTCCTGCCTCTAATGAAAAACATACAGGCCTCTCAAATGTCCTGCCTCTAATGATAAACATACAGGCTCCTCTAATGTCCTGCTTCTAATGAAAAACATACAGGCCCCTCAAATGTCCTGTCTCTAATCAAAAACATACAGGCCCCTCAAATGTCCTGTCTCTAATCAAAAACATACAGGCCCCTCAAATGTCCTGTCTCTAATCAAAAACATACAGGCCCCTCAAATGTCCTGTCTCTAATCAAAAACATACAGGCCCCTCAAATGTCCTGTCTCTAATCAAAAACATACAGGCCCCTCAATTGTCCTGTCTCTAATTAAAAACATACAGGCCCCTCAATTGTCCTGTCTCTAATTAAAAACATACAGGCCCCTCAATTGTCCTGTCTCTAATTAAAAACATACAGGCCCCTCAATTGTCCTGTCTCTAATAAAAAACAAACAGGCTCCTCAAATGTCCTGCCTGCAATGAAAATTAAACATTAGTAACATACAGGCCCTTAACATGTCCTGTCTCTAATAAAACAAACAGGCTCCTCAAATGTCCTGCCTGCAATGAAAAATAAACATTAGTAACACACAGGCCCTTAACATGTCCTGTCTCTAATAAAAACAAACAGGCTCCTCAAATGTCCTGCCTGCAATGAAAAATAAACATTAGTAACACACAGGCCCCTAAAGTGTCCTGTCTTTAATAAAAAACAAACAGGCTACTCAAATGTCCTGTCTGCAATGAAAAATAAACATTAGTTAGACACAGGCCCCTAAAGTGTCCTGTCTCTAAAGTAAACAGACAGGTTTCTCAAATGTCCTGCTGTAAATAGAAACAAACATTAGGAAATAAACAATTGCCTGCTAAAGCCAATATGTTCCTGGTTTGTCCTGAACAGGCTCCTTAATTGTCCTGAACAGGCGCCTCAATTATTCTGTACAATTTAGGTCAATACCCGGCCACTCAGGCTAGGTAAGTACATGATAACTTTCAAGTGAATGTCACAAACAATGACATCAATGATTACTTTTCACCTGATGTTTATGACATCTAAATTGAAATTCGTTCAATGACTGACCAACAATGACTTATAATCACTGCCCCGACTAAAACGTAAGGGTACATATTATTTAATTTACTCTTTCGGCTCTAATTAGTTTTTATTGAAACTCCAAACGATACAATAAATAATCAAAATACATGATCACGAACTATGAAATAGTTTCGTCTCCATTTTATTTCATTCATTAAAAATTACCAACTTTGAACTATGCCGTAAATACCACCACTTTTAAAATATTCAAGGCAAATACAGTAGAGACTGGTTTCTCTTAAAACAAGAATAGGTTTCACGTCAATCACTTATTTCATTAACATATTTTTAGATGTGGGAAGTTAGGTGCACTTTTCTAAAAATACCCTTTGGTAATCAAAATATTCATGGACATACTGTATTAAATAAATATTCTAATGACCTTATCATTCATGAGATAGTTTAATAGTAACGAATGCTAAATCATCTTTCCATATCCCTAGTGAACAAGTTCTTGCTATATATTTATCCACAATAACTCCTAATCACCCCTCCTAATAAGAAATTTATAAAAAAAACAATGCCTACAAAAGGCTTACCAACTTTAGCAACACTGTGCTGCACCTGTGCGTTTAGTTTTCCATGAAAATACCAACTTCCTATAATTCGACCAATACTTATACTATGCAACGATACTTTGAAGATCCATTAAAAATCGTGACCCCTAAGTTGGTATACTAAATTTAGTAATTCAATAATATATTCTACAACTTTTACACAACGCCATCTAGTCCCAAACCAAGTAGAGCTAGTGGTATGTGTACTAGTCATTAAATAGAATTTACATTACATTTCTTACATATTCTGCAGGACTAAAGCCCAAATCAGACCATTGATTCTTGGCAATCGTGTCCTCAGATGCCTCTGCACGAATTGCAACCTCATTCGAATATTTATTACGTGGAAGGTACCTATTGAAAATTAATTTCAAAAGTAATAGTCAAAGCCAGTCCCATTTATTTGGTCTTATAAAGTTCAGGGGCCGTATTATGACCTCTTAGAACCATCATGTTTTCGGTGTGAAAAAGAGACGGAGCTATACAGGACGAATAGCACTATCCTTTTCTCACACAGAAAACATGATGGTTTTAAGATGTCATAATACGGCCGCAGAAGATAAAACAGTTATGGAATTTCAAACTCTAACCCCAAAAACAAGTATTCAAGTTGGGTAAAATGCATGAAACGTTTGTTTGACAGACATTTGCATCCGAATCATTGAAATGCTTCGAAACAGTGATATGCATCATTTGGAACATCGGCTCAAAAGATAGAAACGGAACACCCGAAACATCGGTTCACAAGAAACAAACGGAACATTTGAAACATCGACTCACAAGTCACAAACGTTATGAATCGTGATCTGTCAAGTTGCGTCACACTAAGTTTTATTTAACTTTGATTTGAGAACAATCCAAAGCAGATGTTTCCAGTTCAGGTCGCTAATTATATTAAGTACACTATTTACGTTTTAATTTGAATTTCATAAAGGCTGCTGGTCACTCAAAGTAAAGTGTTTCAGTGTTCCAAATGATGCCTTCAAAACATTACCGATGTTCAATCCTTCGGAACACCAAAATGCCTCAGAACAGTGAGTCGGCTCAGCAAAAACTACACACGCCTACAGTGACATGACACTGTTATATCACCGCCTGCAGGTTAAGGCTAAGTTTTCATCTCAAAGACTCAAACTTTATCCGACTTGCAGTCACAACTTTTCACCAGTGTAGGTATATTTAAAAATAAAAAATAAACTGCGTGTGTCAATTCCCTTGAAAGTACACAGAACATGGTGTGTATTTTTAAACCAAGAGCAAATACAAATTTTAAACTAGTTCCCTAGTTGGACAAGAACTAAAATAATGGGATTCAGCTAATCTTTGGTACCCACATCACTTCAAAAATATAAAAAAAACATTTAATCAACAGCAAAGATGCATTAGGGTAATATTTGGACTCGACAAATTCGACAGTTGCCAACCAAATTTTGATAAATATGTTTTCTACCTTGCTTATTCAACTATCAGTACTATTCGTTATTTGTTTTAACTAGAGCCAACAAAGCGTTGATGCCTATAAGTACCACACGCAAGGCACCTATAATAAGTAAACAAAATAGGTACCTACTGAAACTTTTTACACATTCTTTAGTATACTCAGAGTATTAGTTTATTTGGACAGTGATTACATTTTATAATTCGTTGATTTCCTCTTGTGTAATTTCTCGAAAACTATTTCAACCATTTCAATATATTAAACTATGTATTTGGCAACTACTTGTGGATAATATGTAATTTTATATTCTTCACACTTGTTACCCATGGCAAATCATATAGGTCATCACCTAAACAATGTTTTACACATTTCCATTTTGTACCAAAATAAGTTGATGTCGACAACTATATATATTAAAATTGTGCACAACCTGATATTGATATATTACTCAGGCCCTGCCCCACCACAACTAGTTGACTATATCGAATGGTATACCACACATTAACTGCCAGGCGGGACGAGTTCGCCGGGTCAGCTGGCTCACTAAGTTTACTCAGTACCTACCTACTTCTTTCCCACCCTACCCTCCTTTTAATTAACCTTTCAATCGTGGATATTACAGATGCAAAATAAAGAGAATAGGCGCACGAACGCCGGCACTCGCTTGGGGTTCAATGAATTAAAAGGTGTTTCGCGGAAAAATAAGATAAATATTCATCTATTAACATTTTCACGTCTAGAATTTTGCCAGCGAAGCGATTTATACTCTGGTGATGAAATAAAATGTTACTATTAGGCTTACTATATACTACTGATTCGCCATTTAACCCGGTTTCAGTTAAATTGACAATTATAGTAGGCATGTAAAATCACTTTAAACAGTAAAGCCATACACAACACCAGTTCCTGCCTATGCGAAATGTAAAGAATCAATGTACTAAATTTCATAACTATCATGTAACATCACAAAGTTATAAACTTGCTATGTTTCCTGGTTGTCTGCTAGAACTACATGGTCACCGGACAATCCGGGCGACTAAGGGGCCGTTTTGCTCCCGCACCCAGCTGTGTATGTGTGTGAGGCTAACGCTCCTTTCGCGCTCAAAAGTCCCCAAGCGCCATGAATGTAATGGCTTCTATACGCGCTTCGCTCAACACAGCGTAATTTATTTATTTATTATAATGATCAAGGTGAACACTGTACAGCCTACATCATACCCGAATCGACTGAAGCTAGTGCTCGGCACACCCAATCTAACGCATAGCAGTTACATAAAATATAATATGCTAGCACCGATTTACTGGCGCAGTAGCTCTGTATGAACCAAATAATAACTTACAAAGGATGTGAAAAAATGGACAATCAGATAATCTACTCAAAATACATGAAACTACTGTTACCAACTCATTATTTATTATAAAATAATAATAATGATCTCTGCCGTTGAAAGTACTCTGTGGTTGAAATGCAAATCTAAACATTTTGGCACAATTCTAGTGAGATACACACAGAAAATTTAATAACGCAAATGGTTATAGTAGAGCGAGAATAAGCTGAGCGAGCGCAGCACTATGAAATCACGGTTATTGAATGAGGAAAGATCGTCTGGTCTGCTCATTAACTCAATAAGTAAACTCAGAATGCAGGTTCTGGGTAACAACGACTCCTAATTTAATAGATTTGTTTGCTACGGTTACTCAAAATGACCCAAAACCTGTCTATAATCCACCTGAACACAGCTCGAGTTGTCCTCTTACAACTCCAGGGTACAGCCCTGGCTAGGCACGTGTGATGTGGCAATACCTCCAGAGTGTAGCCCTGGCAAGGCACGTGTGGTGTGGTTGTACCTCCAGGGTGTAGCCCTGGCAAAACACGTGTGTGGCAGTACCTCCAGGGTGTAACCCTGGCAAGGCACGTGTGATGTGGTGGTACCTCCAGGGTGAAGCCCTGGCAAGGTACGTGTGGTGTGGTAGTACCTCCAGGCTGTAGCCCTGGCAAGATACTTGTAGTATCGTATTACCACCAGAGTGTCAGAAGAAACTCATATTGAATAAGCTGAGCACACCATTTCAAACTACACATCACTTTTCCGCTTAGATAAAATAGTATAGTTTTATCCCAAAAAAAATTGTATCGGTGCCTACATAGGTTACGTAGGTACTTTCAAAGCAAAAGTAGAAGATGCAAAGTTAGGGAAAAAAACTCACTTGTGGGCGGGATAAACGAATGCATTTAAATAAACGACTCGTTTATCCCACTTCTGAATTGTTATCTATATGTGTTATCTTTAGAGAAAGATTGACTAAGAAAGTTATTTAGTGTACCTACGGGGTTTGTTATCAGGTTATTTAAATAAAACGACCAAAACTGGTACCACACCCTTTATACTTTTGCCTTGCCAGCACACACATAATACAAGTATACAATAACAGTAGGAATAAATAAATTATATACTAGCACTTACTGAGATGTTGCTTGCTCCGAAAACTAAAACGAAAAGAGAGACATGACAGCGCGCCGTTCCTTTTTATAAACTCTTGTAACTGTCAAATGCCTCGCGCTGTCAAGTCGCAGTCCGTTCGAGTTGTCAGTGCAAAAAATACATTTAACTCTTTGAATGTCGTAATTAGAGACACAATAGAAAGACAATTACCTTATGTCGGACTGTGTAACTTAAGACATTCGAAAGGTTAATGTTGCTAATACAGAAAACAATCATAGTGTATGAACATTATCATAAGAATCGCTAACACTATGACTTGGTAAAACGTCAGTTATGCGAACGAGAAAGAGGGATGGAGCTATACACCCTATATAACTGCATTCCTTAAACAGTTCAGTTTAGGACGTCAAATAGATCGCATTAAGAGCTCGTGCTCGAAGAGACCCTACGTCTCTGATAATACCTACGAAACCGTTCTATATTGACTATATGACGTAGCGTTTCAAATAAGAATAGGACCGTCACTGACCTTGTAACAAACGTTTCTTGAAAAGTACCTACGGTTTGCAAAGAAAATTTATTTGCGTGTCAATAACGGTTATTTATTACTTCACTTAACCGAATCATAATTAAGAAAAATATCTTGTTTTGCTTATCTACCTGATTCGATTTGACAGCTATGACCTCACAACAAGGCGTAAGTCGATCTAAGCCTTGATCACACGTACCGAGTAAAAGGGCGAGATTGTCTGTCCAAAAAGTCAAACGACTTGGAAACGATTAAAAAATACTATCCCCGTGTTCCGAATTGCGTCAAAAGCGATTATATCGTGAACCCGATCAACGCAAAACGTCACAAATAGTACTCAATAGTCCATAAATTTTGTGACTATTAAATTTGGTCGGATTCGCGAAATAATCGCTTTTGACGTAATACGGAACTAAGGGTATAATGTATACATACATCAATACTATTTATAAGATTCTATTGGTAAACAATGATCATCTCTTTGCAATTTTGATTGTTCAACCAGTGTTGACTACATCAGATTTCAAGAATTAGATTATTAAGCTATTGCATAGCTTCTATCGCGGGCCTTGAGCGTGGAGACCGAATCCAGAAATTCCGTAACGAAAATAACCTAACACCCCCCACTCATTTGTTTTTTGAGCGTGGTGACCGATAAGAAAACAAATGAGTGAACAATCAATCAAAATTCAATTAAATGTGTGAAAGTGTAACTTCAATTAATATCAAAGAAAAAAAAACAAAGGAAAAAAAAATACTGCATAAATAAAATAAATAAATAATTATAATTGCATAAGTTGATAAAAATGCTATGTAATAGCTTTACCGCAGCAGTCCTCGAGTGCCACACGTCTTTTTGATTAGATTACCCGAGTTGTTTGACTTTTTAGACAGACTAGGTATAGTAAAATGTTGCTTGGCCGAGACAGTGATGTAAGCGATTTGTAGAGATAAGCGTTCGGCCGGGCACTAGGAGTTTTGTTTATACGTACCGAGTATTCGGCCGAGAGCACTGTCTTGCCCGTTTACTCGATAGGTGTGATCAAGGCATTATTTGGATTGCATAGTATCATCAATTTTTTTTAAATTTTCACACACTCAAGATTTGACTCAATTGTTATCTTGATAATGCAGTGTTTTTGACATTTTAAAACCATTGCTAGCAGTTATCGATCCAAACACTTCTTGCCTCACCTTCGCTAGCTGATTAGAGCAAGATCGAGTCGAGTCGAGGATAAGAGATCAAGCACATATCAAGGTTGGAAGGTATACTATACAGAAGCTGGCAGGGTATTCCACACATTGGTTTTAAGTATAGGTTATATGAAGTATCTAAATGAAAAGGCCGTGTGAATGTATTTTATCAGAAACCAAACAAGCTATTTTTTTTTTTTTTTCGATGGGAAAAATCATCCAATGACAAACCCCGCTCTTGGGCGGAGCGGGAGATAGTGTCAGACTCTTACTGACTAAAAAACCCATTCCGTTCCTTCAAGCCTTCATACCGGGGCTTGAGTACCCTTTCTGATAACCCTGGCACCAGTAGGCTTCGACCCGGCTTTTTTTTTATGGTGGGAAAAATTCATGCATTGACATCCCCCGCTCTTGGGCGGAGCGGGAGATAGTGTCAGACTCTTACTGACTAAAAGACTCACCCCGTTCCTTCTAGCCTTCATACCGGGGCTCGAGCGCCCTTTCGGATAACCCTGGCCCCAGTAGGCTTCGACCCGGCTGGGTCCCTGCTGTTGCTGACAACTCCTTGAGGCGCGCGGGAACAGTGCGCACCGTCGACGACTTGGTATTGGTCCGGACAGTTACCGGACGGCCGGACAGTGAGCTACCCATTGCTCACTGTCCGCAAGCCCGCGCCTACGGTGGCCGGAAATCGGGATCAGAATCCCGGCGGCGGCGGCGGCGATAACGCCGTTGCTCCGGACCATGGCCTCAACCAAGGCCCGGCGCGAGAAGTCTCCGCCGCCGATCGCCCCCACGAGGGCACGGCGATGCTCCGCCCAAGCAGGGCACACCTCAACTGTGTGCTCCATGGCGTCCTCCGGGCGTTCCGCACAGTGGCGACACCCGGGCGTCACTTCCGCATGAATCCGGTACAGGAAACTCCCGAACGAACCATGTCCGGTGAGGACCTGCGTCATGCGGAAAGGCTTCGACCCGGCTGGGCCCCTGCTGTTGCTGACAACTCCTTGAGGCGCGCGAGAACAGCGCGCACCGTCGACGACTTGGCCTTGGTCCGGACAGTTACCGGACGGCTGGACAGCAAGCTACCCATTGCTCACTGTCCACAAGCCCGCGAAACCAAACCAGGTACAAAACTATGAAACCTGTTTTAGGTAGGAAATCATCCAATGACTTCTCTCGCTCTAGGTCGGAGCGGGAGGCCGTGTCAGACTTTTACTGGCTAAAACTTGGGTTTTAGCCCAGCCAGGCCAGATCATGTTCTTTCTTTGCCTTCGTTCCAAAGCGCCGGGGTTATCTTTCACACAACTATTGGTAGGCTTCGACTCTGCTAGGACACACCTGCCATCTCTTGTCTTTGCTGAAGTCTCCTTGAGGCGCGTCGTCGATAACTCTGGCTCGGTCCGAACGGTTAGCGGACGGCCGGACAGAGAGCTACCCATTGCTTGCCGTCCGTAAGCCCACGCCTATGGTGTCTGAATATCGGGATCGGGATCCCGGTGGTTGGGGCGTGAGATAGGCCGGAGTTAAAAGTATAAAGGTAAAGCTACATTGGGCATACGTGAGCCACGTACGCTGATCTGGGTCCGTCAGTCTCCATACATTTTACATGGCAACTAGACATTCGCTATACGTCACGCGTCGCCACGCGACGCCACGTGACGCAACTCTACGTACAAATCAGGCGTGGCGCTCGTGTGCGTTGGTCTAATGTAGTCTTACGGTGTACCTACCCCTTGCTAGGGCTACGTTTGAAAGAGTGAAGGTTTTAGTCAGTAAAAGTCTGTCACGCCTTTTCGCTCTACCTTAGAGCAGGAGAAGTCATTTTTTAATTCCGCACCTCAAAAAGTTGCGTACCTGTATATAGATACGCGAAAATTGCGTACCTATGAACTCATTAAAAAATAAAAGATCAGTTTTTTTATTTAAGAAAAACTCTAGAATATAACTTGGAACTAAACTGAAAGAAACATTAAAATAATAATCAGGGGTTTTTTTTTTTTTTTTTTTTTTTTTCGATGGGAAAAATCATCTTATGACAACCCCCGCTCTTGGGCGGAGCGGGAGATAGTGTCAGACTCTTACTGACTAAAAAACCCATCCCGTTCCTTCAAGCCTTCCGGTGTAGTATAGTTATCGGCACGAATATTGAGCGCTGGCTTCAAATTGCGCAGAAGTCTAACATTCGGTCTCTTTAGTGGTACGACGTGAGACGCGGGGGCGGGAAATATCAGTGATTGGCTCGCCGCGCCATCGTGTCATAGACCTCACTCGTGATTCATTCCCTGCGCTTGCTGCATGTATCTAACAACGACGACGATTGGCTCGCCAATGTATGGAATGCGCAAAGCGATCCCCACTCTGACGCCGAGCGCTCAATATTCGTGCCGATAACTGTAGTAGCTATTTTAGCTTTTTAGTAGTACGTACTGGCCAAGCGGCTAAGTTGTCAAAATGCAATTGTCGAAACGGCACTTTTATTTTTTGGCAATTTGGCTTTAGTATAAGTATATTCCATGTTGGTATCACCATTGCTATTGAAAATCCTAAAAAATCCACAGTGAAAACACAATCGCTTTAATTACTAATTCGTTTTGATAATACACTGTGAACGAACAGTCGGTCTGTCTGCTATAATTTATAATTGGCACAAATTGTGACTATTCAGATTATCGGGTGTACCAGCACATCGGCCACTTCTCATGATCGATCGCATTTTTTCTGTAAGCTATGTATAGTTCTCGTGAAGTAAGTGGACATAAGAAGGCGTGTAGCTCAGCCCCTTGATTATAACCTGGGGACTCTGAAGCTCGATATTACAGTACATATTATTTTTCTAGTAATGGATGTGTAATTAGAAATTGTAGCATGGGAATATATAAGCACTAGCACTTTATTCGCTACATCGTTTGCGATAATGTTTTTATAAAAACACCCCGTAAGCACTAAATTGTCTATTGAGGGTATTTGTGAAAAACTATTAATGACAGCCTTTACTATTCATTTAAGGGGATGCAACTCGACATACAGCGGATGCACGTCCTCTCATTCAAAGTGCACCTCTAAAACATTAGAGGACTGCACTCCAATCTCGATGCGGTCCACCACCATCTAGAGACTGACAAGCCACACTTGCTTTTCTTGACGGAGACGCAGATTAGATATCCGGCAGATGCGGCGTACCTCAACTACCCGGGATACTCATTGGAGCATCATTTCCTGCAGCGTGCTGGGGTCTGTGTGTACGTCCGTACTGACATCTGCTGTCAGCGTCTCCGTCACCTTGAGGACACAACTCTATAATAATAATAATAATAACCCCATCGCCGTATCTCTACGTTGACGTCGTGATGGGGCTTGCGTGCTCTGAGCCTTGGGCCTGCCGCGACAGGGTTTACTTTGTCGAGACAGGTCTAAGGTGAAGGGCCAGACTAAGAGAGATACAATCCAAGCCAAGGTTGCACATGCCGAGGGCTGCATGGCTAGGGGAACGCGCTAGTCGCTAGTGTGCAAACTCTGGATAACAGGGGACCTCCAGTTTTATTTACCCTTGCCACAGTGAACGCAGGGCTCTGCTGTGGTTGACATTATAAATCCCTAGCTACTCGTGGGAATATCATGAATACTAGATCTAAAACTAAAAAACAACTTCAGGCAAGTATGCCTCAAATAGATGACGAAACTATGCAACCTTTTTCGTTATCTCCCTCATCTCTTTTTCCATCAATCTCATCATCGTCACAATCTTTTCGCGTCACTCCGACGCCATCGTCATCATCAATACAGTCAGCGGATGTTGTACAGGAGACAAATTTTGTCGAAGATACTGTACCCACTGCTAGGACTGTAACAAGTCGTAGGAAATGGAGCATTGATATGAATAAATTCATCCTACGCACTTATCTTTATCTCACAAATATGGACACAGACAAAAATGCATATCTTCCATCGCTTCACGCTAAGTTCTTAGAAAAATACCCGGATATGCAAGTAAGCCGACAAAGAATAGGTGACCAGCGTAGAGCCATAGTTCTGAAGAAATTACTACCACAAGACACAATTGATCAGATTTATGAAGAAGTTAGGGCTGAACTACAAATATGTCACACTCAGATACAGCAACACTCCACAAAATCTAACACACAGTTCAGTCAACGCATGAGATGGACGAACGAACATAACGAAGCAATAATTAGAATATATTATAATGTCACACAATTAGAAACCAATAAAACAGTCTACAGAAAACATTTACGTGAAGAGTTTATAAATATATATCCAGAACTGGCACATGTATTAGAGCAAAGACTATCTGATCAAGTGAGAGCAATTATAAATAACGTATATATAGACACCAAGCGGTTAAAAGAAATTAGAAATCAGGTAGCTGAAGAATTAGAGAATACCAACACAAATGCCCAAAATACTGAACAAACAAGTGGCGATAATTTAAATACACAATTGCAGATCGAATCAGATCTATCATCAATTGTACCAACAATTGCAAACTTCCCTGACACACCTACAAACACCCTCACAACAAACGTGGCCTTAAATGACAGCACTGGTGCTGATACTGTTCTTGATTCACTGGCAAATATAGAAGACGATAACAATTTCTTGAACAATATACATATTTCCCAGTCTGAGCCAATCTATCTTAACTCTATCTCTGAAAGTAGTACAGAAATTGAAGCCACGTTTAAACAAGCACAACTAAATTTTAATGATACACACCCCACTAATAGACCGTACATTCCCAAGCAGAAGACATCTCGAAAGTTTACTGCAATAGTCAATTACATAAATACTGTTATTCTTCCTAAGCACGTTAATAGTAATACCGAATTTATTACATTGCAGACAATAATTTACTGTGCAGCATGGACGGCAGCTGTCTGCAATGGAGCTAAAATATCGGACTCAACACAAAATGAGCGCCATACATATAAATATAGAAAGCCAAAATGGCAAATCAGATTAGAAAAGAAAATCGAATATTTAAGAGTAAATATAGGTAGGCTGACACATTTTATTAATGGTAGTAGAAGCCCAAGATTAGTAGCAGCAGTCGAACAAATTAAATCAAAATATCAATTGCACGCTCAACACGAAAATTCTAATACGCAAATAGAACACTTTTTGGACACATTAAAACAAAAATTAAGCGCAGCGTCCAGCAGACTTAAAAGATACATAACATGCACTAATCGTAAAGTAGAAAACACAAAATTTAAAAATATTGAAAAAATATTTTATAGAAATCTTATGTCTAATAACAGAGATACCACTAATCAAAGTCTAGATACACCTTCACCGGAAACACTACGAGAATTTTGGGCTAATATTTGGGAAAACCCAGTAAACCATAATGATCACGCAGACTGGGTCAGCGACGCAACTACAGAAATTCCAGATATGGAATTTGAGTTTATATCTTTAGACACATTTATAGGAGTCATTAAGCGCATACACAACTGGAAATCGCCAGGCTCTGACAACATCCACAACTACTGGTATAAAAAATTCTCTAGCATACATCCTTTCGTATATAACCATTTAAATACATTTATACAATCACCACATTTACTTCCAAAATACATCACACACGGAGTAACTTATATGATACCTAAAGATAAAAATGACACCATAAATCCCGCAAAATACCGACCAATTACTTGCCTACAAACCTTTTACAAAATATTAACAGCTTGCGTAAGTGAAATAGTATATGACCATTTAATAAAAAATAACATTCTAGCCGAACAGCAAAAGGGATGCCGTAAGCATAGCCAAGGATGTAAAGAGCAACTAACCATTGACGCGATAGCCATGAACAGCGCTGTTAAAAGTAGAAAAGATATTCATACTATGTTTATCGATTATCAAAAGGCTTTCGATTCAGTTCCACACAGTTGGTTATTACACGTCTTAAAATTATACAAAATTCACCCAACACTTAAAGAATTCTTAGAAACAACAATGCAAAATTGGCAAACTGTTCTTAAAATTAATTCTTCCGCGACAACAGTAGCCACTCAACCGATCTCTATTAAACGTGGAATTTTTCAAGGAGATGCTCTGAGTCCTCTATGGTTTTGCATGGCACTTAATCCACTGTCACATTTGCTGGATAAAACAGACGTAGGATTCACACTGGCAAACCACGATACACAATACAAACTAACACATCTAATGTACATGGATGACATAAAGTTATATGCAGCAGACAAGGAAGCTCTTTTCCAACTAGCTGATACAACTCAGCTATTTTCTGATGACATTTGTATGTCATTTGGAGTAGATAAGTGCAAAATTTTGTCAGTTGTAAAAGGTAAAATACAAAATAATAGTTATATATTAGGATCTGGTGAATCAATCGAACCAATGGACGAACAGAGTACTTATAAATACTTAGGTTTTAAACAGTCCAGACAGATACAACAAAAGTTATCAAAAGAAGAACTGCTCAAAAAATTCTCACATCGTCTCAACCTTATCTTAAAAAGTAACTTAAACTCTAAAAATACGATTAAAGCCATCAATACATTTGCAATACCTATTCTCACTTACTCTTTCGGTATTATACAATGGTCAAAGACTGATATCAAGAAACTACAGCGTATTGTCCACACACTCCTCACCAAACATAGAAAACACCATCCAAAATCGTGCATACAAAGACTTACACTGCCACGCCAGGAAGGAGGAAGGGGACTGATAGATATTCAGAATTTACACAATAAACAAATACATTCACTTCGATTGTACTTCCATTATAAATCAGAAAATTCATTACTACACAAACAAGTATCCGATATAGATAAAAAACTAACACCACTAAATCTCCAAAATAAGAACACTCAAATAAATGAACACATTACAAGTACACAACAAAAAATTGCGGCATGGTCTGAAAAAGCCCTTCATGGAAGACACCGAGCCGCTTTGAGTCAGCCACACGTCGATAAGTTGATGTCGAACGAATGGCTCAAACGAGGCGAATTGTTTCCAGAGACTGAGGGTTTTATGCTAGCCATACAGGACCAAATAATAGCCACGCGCAACTACAGAAAATATATCATGAAAGACCAGAATCAGCCAACTGATTTCTGCCGACACTGCAACAGTGCCTCCGAAACCATCCAACATATAACAGGAGCATGTAAATCGCTAGTCCAAACCGATTATAAGCACCGCCATGACCAAGTAGCTTCAATTATACACCAACATTTAGCATACAAATATAAACTTGTAACTGAAATGATGCCGTACTATAAATATAACCCAGAAATAATTTTAGAAAATAAGGACATCAAAATTTACTGGGATCGGACTATTATTACAGACAAAACAATTCACTACAATAGACCCGATATTACTGTTCACGACAAAACCAACAAAATAGTATATTTGATAGACATAGCAATACCTAACTCACATAATGTTCAAACCACAATATCCGAAAAGCTCATTAAGTACCAAGATCTCGCCATAGAGATTAAAACTCAATGGAAAGCTCAAACAGTCCATATTGTACCGATTGTGCTTTCGTCTACTGGCATAATACCGAAATCTCTCGCACAGAGCCTCGAGACTCTACACATGCCAGCTCAAACACTGTACATGCTCCAAAAAGCCACCATCCTTAACACCTGTCGAATCACTAGAAAATTCCTAACTTCTTCAACACTGACAACCACCTTTTCCATTTAAATCCTGCCTTATATACTTGGCTCCGGCCCGTATGTAAAGTTAATTAATCTCTCTTATACGGGAAGAAGTAAAAAGAACTACACAAAATAATAATAATAATAATTTTATTTGCTCAGTTAGTAGGTAAATAATAAAGATGTCTGGAAAAAAATATACATGGATCCATTACTAACTACCTTAAACTAGGCATGCAAAACAGTTTTTATTTATTTTGAGATCAAAGGACACAACATCTGGTTACAATTTATTGAGTATTTGAATATAAATGAATGTATTTAATAATTATGTGTTATATGTCAAATTCAAAAAATGTCAAAAAAATTATAAAAAAAAAATGTCAAATAAAAGTTATATAAATTTATGTCATGTAATAATTGCAAAATACTATGTCAAATGAACGTTATATAAATTGATGTCATTTATCATTACAAAACAATATGTCAATTACAAAAACTAATAATAATAATACAAGATTTATGTCATTAATAATCACAAAACAATATGTCAAAAAATAATAATAATGTCAAAATGTCAAAAAGTCAAATTATCATTTAGAAATTCGTATATCGAATAGTAACATTTTGAAATTAATAAGGCTGACAATTTCTTCTTAAAAAGTGTAATAGTCACATTTTTAAATGCATCGGGAATTTTATTATATATTGTCGGGCCCATACACAAAACACTTTTCCTCAATAAGGCAGTATTATTTATTTATTTATTTAAACTTCACGTACAGTAGTGGTACATAGGCGGACTTAATGCAACAAGGCATTCTCTCCCAGTCAACCTTTGGGTTAAAAAGAGATCACTGTGGTTGGTTTGCACAATAAACAAATAACAAAAAATTAAAACGGAAAAAAATTATAAGTTATTTATAGTTTATTATGACCACCAACACGTAGCATGTTTTTGTACTGCGTTCTTATTGGCCCCCTTTTAGTTTCTGACACTGTACTAAAAAGATGCAAATTAGTTTTCACAAAAACCGCAATTTCAAATATATAGAGTGACGGAAAAGTAAGTAATTTCAGGGACTTAAATATAGGAGCACAACTATCTGTTACTTTTAGGTTACACATTGCCCTAATACATCGTTTTTGAGCCTTGAATACCTGTTCTCTTAGACTACAATTTCCCCAAAATATTATCCCAAATCTCAAAATTGATGCGACTAAACCATGGTATGCGACCAGTCTTGTGGCGATGTTCACTTTTTTAGATAAGTTGAAAAGCACATACGCGGCTGAACTTAGTTTTTTACAGACTTCTGCTTGTGGCTTCCAGGTTAGTTGGCTATCTATCATTATTCCTAGAAACTTTGCGACCAGTGCTTGGTTTACTTTTTGGCCACTATAATGTAGATTTAGTGATTGTGGTAACTTACGCTGATAAAATTGCATTATAGTAGTCTTCGGTATATTAATAATTAAATTATTTTGGTCAAGCCAGTGTATAATGTCAACTAAAGTATTATTTATGTCCTGTTCATATGTTTTTATGTCATTACACTTAATCAAAGCAGTGCTATCGTCAGCAAATAAGACCATGGGATAGTTAATGCAGCGGGGCAGGTCATTGATATAAAGTAGAAATAATAAAGGTCCTAGCACACTGCCCTGTGGTACGCCAAATCTAATAATTCTTTCCTCAGACAAGTATTTCTTTTCGCGCCTGCTTTTAAAACATATTTTAGTTATTTCTGTGTATTGCTTACGGTTGGAAAAATATGATTTTATGAGATTAAGTACATTTCCTCTGATGCCTATAATATTTAACTTGCTGATAAGTATTTCATGATTAACACAGTCAAATGCCCTCGTCATGTCCGTAAGAATTGCGCAAATTGGTATTTTTTTATCCACATTCTTAATTATAATATTTATTAAATCGTAAACTGCTGAATTTATACCCCTATTCTTTCTGAATCCCATTTGTTCCCCGCTTAGGATATTATGTTTAGCTAGGAATTTATCTATGGAGGCATAAATTATTTTTTCCATCACTTTAGAAAAAATAGGGATCAAAGCAATCGGCCTATAGTTGGCTAGATCTTCTTTGTCATTTTTTTTCAGAAGTGGTTTGACAATGACTGTTTTTAAACTGTCCGGAAACATTCCAGAGCAGATACATAGATTAAGTATGTGACTAAGGTGCGAGGCTATTTCCTCCGATACGTATTTTACAGCTATTGTTGATATACCGTCATACCCTGTGCTACTTTTGTTTTTTAGTGATTTTATCGCCGTTATAACATCCTGAGGTAAAGTAGGTTGCATAAACATCGAATGTGGATTATTATTTATCAGGTTGGCAGTGTTCGGTGTTAAATTTGACGTTATTTTACTTTGTGTTTGGTCGATAAAAAAATTATTAAAAGCGTTTGCGATTTCTGTCGGATGGGTAATTGTAGAACCCTGCAGTTTAATCTGAGAGATAGGCTCGGTAATTCGTACTTTATTATTTATAATCTGCCAGGAAGCTTTTGATTTATTGTTCGAGGTGTTAATAAAGTAATTATTTTGCGCTTTTTGTGTCAATTTAATTATTTTTCGAAACCTACGTGAATAATTTCTGAAAATATTTTTATTAAATTTCGAAGGCTCGTATCTATATTTCAACAATAAATGCCTTTGCTTTCTGCTGCACACTCGGATGCCATGTGATACCCATTTAATATTTCTATTTGATTTAATAGTTATTAATTTATATGGAAAGCAAAGGTCATACAACAAGCGAAAATTTTCCAGAAAATAATCATATGCTACATTAGGATCTTCAGTTTTGTAAATTTCAGAAAAAGATAGACATTTTAGATGATTTCTGAATTTCTTTAAGTTTTCACTGGTTAGTTCACGTTTTTTGATACGCCAAGAGTTTATCCTACATGATTTATTAACCTTAACATTTAATATCTGTGCAGTATGGTCTGACAGCGCAAAGTCCACCACTTCTGAATCACATCCTAATTGAGGACTGCGGGCAAAATTGTCTAAACAGGTACTGCTGGCCAGCCTGGTGGGTTGTCGCAGTTCTAACTCAAGATTGTAGCCCAAAAGAAAGTTTTCAAAGTCACGAGTTATGCCATTTCTTTTTAATGTATCTATATTGAAATCCCCACACAAAACTATTTTCTTGTTTGATTTGGTACAAAGCGTATTTAGAATAATCTCTAATTTTTCATAAAATACGTTTAAATTATTAGACTTTGGTAGCCTATAAATACATAAAATGATTAGATTTTGATTCGACAATTCTATACCGCAACATTCGATGACATTAGCTATAGAATGCCGCGATACACCTAAAAGCTCTTTGTATTCTAGACAGTTTTTGATAAAAATACAAGCTCCTCCTCGTTTCTGAGACCGTCTCGCATATATAGCTGCTAGCTTATAGTTTGTGACATTCAATAGTTTCTCTTGTCCGGCCATAACAAAATGTTCTGTGATACAAATTACATCTATGTCTTTTTTTTCCTGTGATAGTTCCTGAAGGTGAACAGTTAATAAGTCAGATTTATTTAGCAATCCAGCAATATTCTGGTGTAATATTTTTATTTTATTATAGACGAAAAAAGTCACTGTCGCTTGTTGGATTACCAGGAATAGTGTGTATAATAGGATCGTTTTCTCCATTTACGTTACTTGGTAAGTCATAAGGGAATAATTCCATGTCAATTTTAATTCTATGCATTATGTCTTTGAATAAGCATTGTATTCCGCTTTTATTTAATTTGCCTGTTATATTTGAGAACATGTCAAGTGATAATCCATAGTTAGAGTCAAAAAAATATGCATAGTCATTATTTTGGATATCCATACAAAGTAGATTATTAAAAATTTCAACCTTATAATTATATATAAGTGCCCCGCGGATATATGTAGGTGCACAAATTATTATGTTAGTGTGTTTTACAGTCGCTAAGCATTTGTGTATTTCTTTTACCAGATCAATCAAGTTGTCGTTTGCTTTGATGTCAACTGTCCCCAATACAATTAGACAATAATCATTCATAGTAAAATGTTTTAACTTTGACTCTATACCTGACAATAGTACTTTTATGTTACAATTTGGTGAAGTATAACTACAATAGTTAAAAACGTTTGCAAAATTTTCATCAATAGCTTGTAGCATGCCTCGTTGTGTAAAATTACTGAGTACGCAAAGTTGTCTATTTTTAGTAGTCTCTGTAGTAGTCTTTTTTGAAGGTATAAATGATTTGTCTGAAGTTATGTTTTCCTTCGTCGGTTTTAATTTAGTGTTTGCTTCCTGTTTTTTTGCTTGTTTTGTTGAAATAGGCTTCAAGGATTGTTCGTATTTCGGTTTTGGATTTTTTTCAGTTGTCGGAGTATTTTCAGCTATTTTATCGTTTAAAATTACTTGTTTCCTATTTGATGCAGGCGTTACGGTGATGTTTTGACTATCTTTAAGTTTCTTTTTAGATCGCGGTGTCATATTTTTTTTATCCGTAGTATTCATGTTTTCATAGTTTTCTATGATCTTCATATATTTATGTAAATCTGATTTTAGCCGAAAATTTTCACTATTTAGGTTTTCAATCTCACGTAGTGCTATTTCTAAATCATAAGACAGCTTACTAATTTTTCCATTCAAGTCAAGTGTAGTTGGGCTAGCATTTATTGATGTATTTGATAAGCTCATCATAGTGGAGTCAAAAAGTGCTGAATTATCTGAGTCAATCTGGGTTATTGAACTTTTTCGATATTGTGTACGATATGTTATATTTTCACTGTCTTCCATTATTTTTTATATAATATTTACTTTTTTCACAACAAAAATATTAAATTTCTTCATGTAATGGAACGTTATCAGTCGTAGTAACAAAAGGCTAGTATCCAAATCGTGTTATTTTCCAATAGTGCAATTACTGAACGAAATTTTGTCAGTCATTGAGTAATGAGTTGAGTTGTGATTGGTGAATGTAACAGCTATCCTTTGTGTGCGTAAAAAATTTTGCTCATTTCAAATACACAACTGTAATAATTATATGGATGTCTTTGTTAGATTTTCTTGTTGCAAAGTTTAACTTCGTTCAAACATTAGTTTTTTATCATTATTCTATTTAAATATTAGAACGCTAACCTGATTTTGCGATGTTGTTGGTTTATTATGTCCATACTAGGCATAATTTACTGCCAGAGTGCCAAAAGCGTCCTTGCATTGTCATCGCTATATTTGCTGATTTTTATAATGTTGATGCTGGATAACACTATCACGTACACTATTTAAGTCGGTGAATGCACTTATGAATTGTATTTGTGTCCAATGGTGAGAAAACAATTTATTTTATGTTATTGTTTTATGGAGCTATGTTGACGTTAGTTGACATTAGCTGTCCAACGCTACGCTCTTTCCACGCTATGGCTGTTGGTGGACACTGGCATGGACAAAATTGTCTATGCCTGTGTCTATCGATCGCACAGCGGTGATCAGGAGACAACTCGAATGTTTGACCACCTCAGTGAGGCCGCCGATAAGGCTCTGCATCGGCACCCTGACGCGCAGCTCGTCGCTCTGGGGGACTTTAATGCCTGTCATCAAGACTGGCTTTTCCCGTACCAGAAGACCGACCATGCTGGGAGAGAAGCGCGAAACTTTGCGGTATCGATGGGCCTGTCCCAGCTGGTGAAGCAAGCGACTAGAGTGCCTGATGTAGCCGGTCATACTGCCAACTGTCTGGACCTTCTGCTGACCACCGACCCAGACAGATGTATCGTAACAGTTTCTTCACCGCTTGGAACTTCAGATCACTGTCTGGTGAAGTCTGTATCGTCCTTCTCCCCACTTGACTGCGACTCTCGTGGTGAACGGCGAATGTGGCGATACAAGTCAGCAGATTGGGATGAGATGCGTCACTTTTTTGCGTCTTATCCTTGGCAGCGGGTCTGCTTCTCTTCTAAAGATCCGTCGAGTTGTGCGGATGCTGTGTCCGATGTGGTGCGTCAAGCTATGGAGTATTTCATTCCTTATAGTGACGTACCCATCGGAAGCTCAGCTTACCCATGGTTCAACGCTGATTGTGTTCAAGCTGAAGAGCGTAAGCATTCGGCGTTTCTAGCCTGGGTTGACGCTCGTGACCGCAAATCTCCGGATCTGAGCTCAGCAAAGAGAGCCTTTAACCGTGCTGTCAAGTCCTACAAAAAGGCACTAAAGAAGGCTCGCTTTGACCGCATTGCCCATATTGGCACAAAGCTTTCTGCACAGCCATCCGGTAGCAGAGCTTTCTGGTCCCTTGCCAAATCGGTCGAAGCGAACTTCTGTCGGCCCACATTGCCTCCGCTGGTTAAACCTGACGGAACACTGGCTCATACGGCGAGAGAGAAAGCAGGTCTCTTTGCATCTCTCTTCACCCATAATTCTCGTCTTGATACTGGCAGTGCTACTCCACCGACTCTACCTCACTGCGACACTTCGATGCCCGAGGTTCGCATAAGGAACAAAGAAGTTCTGAGAGCACTGTGTCGTCTAGACGTGAATAAAGCTAGTGGACCCGATGGTATACCAGCGATTGTTCTCAAGGCTTGTGCGCCCGAGTTGTCTCCTGTATTGACACGCTTGTATCGCCTCTCGTTTAGGACTGGAATAGTGCTCAAGTCCTGGAAGCTTGCCAACGTGCAACCCGTGCCCAAAAAGGTCAGTCATGCCGATCCTACCAACTATCGGCCGATTTCGGTAACCTCCATACTCTGCAAGATTATGGAGCGTGTATTGAACTCGCGCCTCATGGCATACCTAGAAAGTAACGATCTCCTCAGTGACCGACAGTACGGGTTTCGCCGCAATCGATCAACTGGGGACCTACTAGTGTATGCCACCCACTTGTGGGGCGAGGCCCTCGAGAAGAATGGGGAAGCAATTGCTGTCTCCTTAGACGTCTCGAAGGCCTTCGACAGGGTATGGCATGCTAGCCTCTTGAGTAAGCTTCCAGCATACGGCATTTCTCCTGGTCTGATTAACTGGGTAAAAGACTTCCTGAGAGAACGGTCTCTTCGAGTTGTGAGCCCATGACGACTAATGCCGGAGTTCCTCAGGGGTCAGTGCTCTCTGTAACTCTTTTCCTGCTACATATTAATGATCTGCTGATGCCCGGTATCTATGGGTATGCAGATGATAGCACAGTTGTAGAGAGATACCTGCCAGGTGCTCGGGCTAGTAAAGAGCAAATCCGGTCCGAACGAGAGGCTATGGTAGAGCGTACGAATATCTCACTTCAGGCAGTCTCCAAGTGGGGCGAAACCAATCTGGTGGGATTCAACGCCGCCAAAACACAGGCGTGTCTGTTCACCGCCAAAAGGAGCCCGTTCACCTCGGCTCCTACTTTTCAGAATGTATCATTGGATTGTACCGACCGCCTTCAGCTCTTGGGTGTCGAAATTTCCTCCAACCTCAATTTTGGGCGGTTCATTGAGTCCAAAGCCAAGGTAGCTGCTAGGAAACTAGGCGTTCTCGCAAAAGTCCGGCGGTACTTCACACCGAGACAGCTTTTAATGTTATACAAAGCACAGGTCCGATCGTGTGTAGAGTACTGCAGCCACATATGGGCTGGTGCTGCAAAGTGCCACCTGGCAGCTTTGGACTCGGTGGAAAGGCGTGCGAAGAGGCTGATTGGTGATCCAGATTTGGTTAAGTCCAATCTTCAAAGCCTTGAGCACAGGCGTAGGGTAGCCAGCCTTTCGGTGTTTTACAGATTGCATTTTGGAGAGTGTGCGCAGGAATTGCATGACTTGATCTGCCATCTCATTTCTACCATCGGACAAACCGACGCACGGCGAGTATCCACCCTTACGTTGTTGAAACATCTACGGTCCGGACTAAGCGTTTCGCCTCGTCATTTATACCGCGAACTTCGAAGGACTGGAACAGTTTGCCTGCTGCGGTCTTTCAGTCTGATTATAATTTGGGTGTCTTCAAGGCTAGAGTGAATAGGCTCTTAATAAACTAGTGCGCCTCACCATCAACGATTGCATCACTGCTTACCATCAGGCGGGATCGCAGTCAAGTACTAGTTTATAACAGATAAAAAAAAAAAAAATACATTTTCACTGTTTTTCATACAACTGCTCTTACGCGATTATGACGTTAATACACATTTTTCATTGGATATTTTGGAAACACAGTATCTTGTGGATATTATCTAGGCTTCTATTGGAATCAATTTACTGTGTAAAACTAATTCAATAAAAACCACAGAAAATCTGCTATTTTGCATGAACTTTGACACTTTAAAAAATTAACCCCGTGCGAAAAAATGCGGCTTGACGTTACACGTAACTTTAATGGGCTATATCTTTCTATCATTTTTGGTTTAATTTACAAATAAAAAAATACGTGTCCCTTATTTTTGAATAATCTAAAAGACGGACTAATTACATATTTTACGGCAACTAGAATATTCCATAAATTGAAGCGCACTCTTAGGTTTATTTTCAAGTTATCAAAGGCTCCGAGGGAAGCAGGATTTCCTCTGCGTAGGTTCACTCTCTCTGTGGCTAAAACCCAAACAAAGTGTTCTGTACATGGATACGTAGACATATTCGACCGCGTGGCCAGAGGGACGCAGGAAAGCTTCACCGTCACTGCAAGCGACAGGCGTTTACTTACATAGTAGTTATGTGTCCCTGGTACCTCGACAATGTGTTTCACAGTTTAATATAGAAGTTTTAGATGAACGTGGCTTGGAAGCTTGTGAGTTTAATTGCTTATTTTACTTTGTAATGAAAGAGGAATTAACGATAAAACTTGAAAACGTTACAAAATGATAATGTAGTGTAAAACGATGTCTCTTTTTATGAGTACGTCTGTCTGTTTATCCGTTAGTTCCTGAAGTACACGATAAATTTTGATGCGGTTTTCACTGATACAAGCCTTGATCAAAAGGGCGACACAGTAAAATGTTGTTCGGCCGAGACAGTGATGTAAGCGAGTTGTAGAGATAAGCGCTCTTCCGAGCACTCGGCGCTTTGTTTATACGTACCGAGTATTCGGGCGAGAGCACTGTCTCGCCCGTGCAAACATAAAGAAACTGGTTACCGGTACAAGCGAGTCTGTGCGTATCGGTACCGATCGGTGCAGGTATAATTTATTGTTCCGTGTATTTTTATGCGAACATTTATAAAGAAACAGGTTTATACTTGTCGGTACCGACTGCCTGGACCGACTCATACGGGTTTAAGCATTGGCCAGTGTAGTGTTTTACACGTACAGACTCTATTTCTATAAGTGGTTTGAAAGCACCTATCAGTACCGACCTGTACCGACATTCGAGACCAAAAAACCTGTATCTTTATGTTTGCACCCTAATAAACGAGAAAGGTTTTGTGTCTGTATTTGCATCCTGGCAAAGCCGAAGCGCGTTACTAGTTAAAGATAAATCAGGGTTTTTTGTCTTGCACATTTCCTACCCTTTCTCATATTCATAAAAACTATAAAGCTGTAATCAAACAATGGACCAATAAATATTAAATGGGGGTGCCCCCATCCCCCATTTCATATGAGAGTTAAGGCGTATAGTCCCTTGAACTATCTGGCCGAAATTATGTGAACGCAACTCTCGCACTCGCCTAGGCGGCAGTACGCAAATCTGTGCATTTATTTGCGGCCAGCAGCGCCCGGAAAGCGCTTTAAATCCATTTTCTCTGTTCCATTTCAATGTTCACTTTGAAGAATATTTAACCACCAATTTTTATGTGTAAAAATGTTTCTAAAGGTCCAAGCCGTTTCGAAGGAGTAGGGAAAAGTTGTGAAAAGTTGTGAAATTGCTAAATATTTTTTTTTGACAAAGTATTAATTGCACGAAAAAATCAAATGTTGATATTATTGTTCATGAATCTATAATAAACATATGTTTTTTTCAAACCAATTGACCTAGCCTTTACGGAGGAGTAGGCCTCAGAAAATCACTGTTTTATGGCACTTTTCGGGCGCTTGGCCCTTTAAGTTAACCAACGACCTATTCTCAAACCTACCAAATATACACAAAAATAATTCTTATGAAAATAAACTAATTTCAAACCTCATTTTTGTAGGCAATGGAAGAGAGATACTTATCATTATAGAATATAATGGAAAAATAACTGTTATTGGAGAAGTATGCGAGTCTGAAGTGGGACATAGCCGTACATATAGGATGCATGAAGATAAGTGAAAAACGGGCCGGGTGACGATGGAAAATGAGTGTCACCGAGACAGGGTTGAGGGCTTAACCAAGTTGATAATCTACAATTGCTAACGCTAGTAGAAATCTTCAAATAGGGGAAATGACGTCATCTCAACGCTCAGCCACGTGGTCAGAACAAAGGAATTGAAGCCGACTTGCCGACTCAAGGCTATCAACGAAAGAGAATCGAAACGAAACGGTCGTAACTTGGCTAGGCATACTGAAAAAGATTTTTTCACGTGGGAAATCATTCGATGGCTTCTCCCGCTTTGGAGTGAAGCGTGTTTAACTTTTACTGATTAAAACTCTCCTGAGTCCTTTAGTTACCCTGTGTTCCAGGGTCACGGAAACTCTTTCGAACAAACCCGCCACTCTGGCCACAAAAACGCTTTCTTTATTTTGAAGTGGGACTTTTTTCAATTCATTTCTTTATACTCTTATTGACAAAAATCCACCTTTGTTCTTCAGCTGCCTTTTACGATCCATGACAAAGTATATCTTTTACTAAAACGTTGGGGTGGCGATTTGGACTTCTTCTTGGCCGATTAGCTGAAGACTTGAAAAATAATTACAAAAGAAAACATAATCTTTTCATCGACTTCTTCCATATTGGCTTCCATAGTGCAGTCTATTACGTTACGTCTAGATCCGCACCGCTCTTGACTCTACGGTATTTATTGCCCTTCACACCGCCAGAGACATAAACCAATGGAGGAATATTATACAAGTGAGTTAAGAAATAGGTGACGATACTCAGCATTGAAGAATATAACGCAAGGAAGAGGTTCAATACAATATAAGCACCAAATCCCTCATCTGTTATACATCGAGGGACTGGAACAGTATGCCTGCTGCGGTCTTCCTGTCCGATTAATTTAGGTGTCTTTTTTTTTTTTTTTTTTTCGATGGGAAAAATCATCTTATGACAACCCCCGCTCTTGGGCGGAGCGGAAGATAGTGTCAGACTCTTACTGACTAAAAAACCCATCCCGTTCCTTCAAGCCTTCATACCGGGGCTCGAGCGCCCTTTCGGATAACCCTGGCCCCAGTAGGCTTCGACCCGACTGGGCCCCTGCTGTTGCTGACAACTCCTTGAGGCGCGCGGGAACAGCGCGCGCCGTCGACGACTTGGGCTTGGTCCGGACGGTTACCGGACGGCCGGACAGCGAGCTACCCATTGCTCACTGTCCGCAAGCCCGCGCCTACGGTGGCTGGAAATCGGGATCGGAATCCCGGCGGCGGCGGCGAGAGCGCCGTTGCCTGATGCGGCCGGCCTCCTCCTTCGTTAGCATTACTGCTTCGCTGAAGTCGGCGACCGCCTGCTACTCCTCCTCGCTCCGGACCATGGCCTCGACCAAGGCCCGGCGCGAGAGGTCTCCGCCGCCGATCACCCCCACGAGGGCACGGCGATACTGCGCCCAAGCAGGGCACACAGCGATTGTGTGCTCCACCGTGTCCTCCGGGCGTTCCGCACAGTGGCGACACCCGGGCGTCACTTCCGCTTTGATTCGGAACAGGAACCTCCCGAATTTGTCATTTCCGGTGAGGACCTGTGTCATGCGGAAGGTAAGGACGCCGTGAGGTCTTTCCAGCCACGCCTCAAAGAGGGGACTTATCGCCATAATTGTGACGTGCCCATGACGGGGTTGCGATAGTCGCTGACGCCATTCCACCATGAGATCCCGCCGGAGCTCTGTCCGCCATGCCGCGACCTGTCGCGGCAGAGGATTTTCACCCCGGCGTTGCATCTCCACGCGCATGTCGTGCATGTGTGCAAGGACTGTTGCCTCCAGATCCCACGGTGGTAGACCAGCCAGAAGGCTCGCCGCTTCGCGGGAAATCGTGCGGTATCCCCGCACCATCCGAATTGCCATGACCCTCTGACAGGCGTTCAGAATGGCCGCCGGTCGCTTTTGCAGCGACGGCGCCCACACCGGCGCCCCGTAGAGGGCCATGGACCGAACGATCCCCGCGTAGAGCCTCCGGCAGGAGGCGTCTGGACCCCCAAGGTTGGGCAGGAGCCGCCGTCGTTTGGGAGCCAGACGTCGGAAATGCTCCTCGAAATTCCATCGGCTGTCGAGGATGAGTCCCAGGTACCTCATCGACGTCCCGACGCCGATGCGAACTCCTCCTACCGTTAGTTGGGAACCCGACGGTGGCGCGTTCCGACGGCCGCGACCGTGAAAACACATGGCCTCGGATTTGCGCAGCGCCACCTCGAGTCCCAACTCCTGGATCCTACCAACGACTATCGCAACCCCGCGTGTCGCTAAAGCGGCCGCCGCCCGGTATGACTCTCCCTGCGCTAGAACCAGCGTGTCGTCTGCGTAGCAGACCACGCTGACCCCGTCAGGGAGGTCGCCCCGCAGCACGTAATCGTACCCGATGTTCCACAAGGGTGGCCCTAGTACCGACCCCTGCGGAACACCGCACGACATCTCCCGACGTTTCCAGTCTCCCTGGTGACCGGGGTAGACAATATACCTGTCCGACAGGTAGGCCTCGACTACTCGACAGAGGTATTCGGGCACCCGGTGGTACCGGAGTGCCCTCCGGATCGTACTCCAGGGCAGGGAATTGAAAGCGTTGGCAATGTCCAAGGACACAGCCACGACACACCTACCCTGGGACACCGCATCCCCCGTCGTGAAGGCTCGCACGCGCATGATGGCGTCCACCGTCGAGCGCATCCTGCGAAAGCCGAACTGTCCGTCCGAAAGGTCCGGCCCCACCCGTGAAAGGCGCGCGACGAGGCGGCTCGCAATTACTCTTTCAAAGAGCTTGCCCACCTCGTCGAGCAGCACAATGGGCCGGTACGCGGACGGAGAGTCCGCAGGGCGCCCTGGCTTTGCGATGAGGACCAGTTTCTTCCAGCGAAGTGGGAACTGGCCCCTCTCCAAGCATGCGCTGAAGAGCCCTCTCAGTCGAGGCCCGAGAGCCTCCATGGCCAGGACCCAGGCTTTCCCAGGCAAGCCATCGGGTCCTGGGGCGGCGTTCTTGGCACTCAGCCTTTGCACCGCCACTCTCATCTCTACCTCGGTCACCTCTGGAGCATGATCGTCGTCGTCGCTATTGCGGTCCGCGTCAGACACCGCTGGCGGAGGTGGAGCCATGGGCGGGGGGGAGTGTTCCCCTCGCGCAGGGAACAGAGCGCTCACCACACCCTCCACGAGTTGGGGCCGGAGACTCTGAGTCAGCGGGGGAGCCCAGGGGCGCAGTTTCTCCCGTACCAATTTGTACGGGTGCCCCCACGGGTCCGCGTTCAGAGACCCCAGCCACACGTTGCGGGCCTCGAGCTTGGCCCGCTTAATCTCCGATCGGAGGGTGTGTTTTGCCTCTCTGTAACCTTCGTACAGCTCCGCCTCTCTGGCCTCCGCATCCGGCGGGCGGATGCGGCGCCTGCAGTATCTGGCGTACCGGCGTCGCGCGTGATTGCACGTGTTGCGCAGTGCAGCGATTTCCGGCGACCACCAGTACACCTGGCGCTTAGCACGTCCTGGACGGACTCGGGGCATTGCCGCATCGCAAATTTGCGACATGGCCTCCCGGAACCACTCCGCCTCGACGTCGATGTCGACAGGCCTATCCGGTGCTTGCACCCAGGCCTGTACCGTCGCGGCTTCCAGGAGGAGCTCCCGGTCCATCTGCTTAAGCGCCCACCGCGGACCGCAAGGGCTCTGTCGGACCGGCGCGGCCGAGATTTCGGCAGAGACGTCCAACCGGATGTACCGGTGGTCGGAGTACGTCTCCACCTCCTCCATAACACGCCAGTCGACGACACGCGGTGACAGAGCGGGGCTGGCGAACGAGAGGTCCACCACTGATTCACCCCGCCTCCGCACCAACGTGGGGACATAACCCCGGTTCAGGACGACCAGGCCCAGCTCCAAGGCCCAGTCCTCCACTATCCGACCCCGTGTGTTCGTGCGCCGGGAACCCCAAGCCGTATTTCAGGCGTTGAAGTCCCCGCAAACGACCACGGGGAGGGTACCAAACTCAGCGACGACGGCACTCAGCTCCATAAGGGAGACATGGAGTTCGTCGGGAGATCTGGACGGGGACAGGTAGACGCCTACCACTGCAATGTCCCCGACCCGTGCTGCCACGCAACCCCGTCCCCTCGCAACAGCCTCGAGGGGCGGGGTACCGGCGGCGGCCGACGAAATTAGCGTCACCGAGCCGTCTAGGTCCTGAACCCAGCGGGGATGGACGTAGTACGGCTCTGAGACGACGGCGACATTTATCGACCACTGCGCCATGCTCTGGAGCAACAGATCCTGAGCGGGGGCGCAGTGGTTGGTTTTCGCCTGGAGGAGACGTAATGGTGTCCTTATTGACATTCCATTACAGTCTCCTCCCGAGCCCCCTGTGAGGGCACCGCCGCGGCGGGAGCGGCGGCGACAGCGGCGGCAGCCAAGACGGTGGCTGCCGCGGGTCGCAGGACCTGCCTCCAGCCCGGTGGTCGGCCGGCTTGCCTGCAGCCGCACATGCGTAGCAGTGCGGCTTTGCACGGCATTCAACGGCCTTGTGCCCGGGCTGTCCGCACTGGTGGCAGCGGTCACTGCGGTCCTCCGCGGCGCAATAACGTGGGGGCCCCACGTGGTGCCCCACGTGACAGCGGTAGCACCACAGAGGTCTGGGCTCCAGCAGCTTTACCTGGGCCGAAACCCAGCCCACCAACAGCCTTCGGCCCTCGGCCGTGATGGCCGTGGCCGCCAACACGGGGCAGCTCATCGTGACGGCTCGCATGCCCGTGCCGTCAGCGCGGATGGTGCCCGCTCGGACCTGGTCGGTCGTGCACCCTCCCGCCCTGACGATGGCGGCCACCACCTCTTCCACCCTGACAGAGTCGTTCAGACCCATTATGCGCATGTCCATGCTTTTGGTGGGTCTGGACACTCGGGCCTCCTCGACGTCCAGGGACGCCCTGATCCTTTCAGCCAGGGCGTCGGCGAGCTCTCCGCTGTCTGCCCCAGGGACCTCCAACATTCGGGCCCCGGTCGCGGTACGCCTCATTCGGAAGCCCCCGGAGGCTCCGAACTCGTCGAGGTGGCCCACCACCGCCTGTTTCGCCTTCGCCATGACTACATCGTAGTTCACGCCCTTCTTTTCCGCAGCTGGCTGTAGTGTGATCACTACAGTTACGGAAGTCGGGGCGCGAAGACGAGCAGCCATGGCCCGCTTCTTGTGCTCCTGTCGCCGCCTGCGCTTTTTGGCCGCCCTTGCCGCCTTGCTCGCCTTCTTCTTGGCGCCGACGACCGTCCACTCGGCGCCAGCCGAGGGGTCTTCGGGCGGAGAAGGCGGCAGGCGCGACCTAGTCGCCGCCGCGGCGGGAGGACCCGCCGGTTTGGTGGCAGCTGCCACCCTGCTCTTTGAGGGAGGGGCAGGCTTCCCTTGCCGCTGCTGCTGCTTGGCCGCCGGGACCGGCCTCGCAGGCCCCGACGCCGCGGCCACGCGCCCGGCTTGCCCCGAGGGGCCAGCCCTGGGTGCTGCAGCCGTCGCGGCCGCGGCGACGGTGGCATACGACGCCGTCCTCTTCTGGCCGGAGGCCGCGAGAGGGGGGCGCAGGACGATGCCATCCAAGACGGAGAGCTGGCGCTGGATGTGCCCCTGGAACTGCTGCTGCTGCTGCTGTTGCTGCTTCCTAAAGGCAGCCAACTCCTGCCGCAGCAGAGACACCACCTCCTCACTATCCGCCTGGGGCGAGGGCCGGGATCGGCCCTGCTCCTCCCTGCTCCTCCCTTCGGGACGAGAGTCCTGGAGAGTGGCCACGGCTGCCTCGAGCCGGCCAAACCTCCCGCTAAGGGTGCGCTCGTAGGGCTCGAAAACGAGCCCCAGCGCCTCCTCAATAGAAGTGTTGGCCAGCTCAATGGAGCGTTTTTTGGCCACCCTCTCCCTCTTATTCGCCACACTCGTGATGGCGGCTGCCACGACCGCTCTAAACTTGGCCATCGCCTCCTCCATTCCTTCTGGCAAGTCCTCAGGAATCCTCGGCACCAAGGCGCTGGCCTGGCGTCCCTCACTGGCGGTCTCAGTGGGGAGCCCTCTCCTTCTGCCCGACTTTCGGGCCGCACCCCGCCCCGACGACGAGATTTTTCGGGCAGGTCCCGTCTCGTCGTCGGACACGGAGCGCATGGCGCGCATGAACGCTCTCCTTCCGTTGGATGCGGACTCCTCCACCTCCATCGAAAGGAGGGGCTCCCGCACCTCCAACTCCGACTCCTTCCCGTCTGAGTTGAGTAAAGACGCGGCATCTGAGTCCGACGCCACGTCTTCACTCACCTCCCTGAGGCCAAACCTACGGCCGGCCTCCATTGGCATCGCGGACGTGCTGGGAACTGGTCCCAGGGACTCCGCGCTGCCGAAGTGTGAGCCACCCTGGCTCTGTGCGTCCACGGAGGACGGAACAGGGTCCGAAGACCCGAGGCTATGATTGCCCCCCCCCAGAATACGAGGGGCAGCCCGAGCTCTGCTCGGGGAGGGATTCTCCTGCAAGCAGGTACCCTCCTGGGGTAGTAGTTTTTTTGTCATTCGCGCTCATAATGGTGCTGGACACAGCTTTGCCTTTTTGTTTTAAATGGGGTGGGGTCCCCATTGCACGTTCGCCATCCTGGTCATGTCTGCTGAACAGACACGTACCGGAGGCGAACCCTATCTCCCCGACATCGCTATCCAGAAGGCGCCAACAGCTGTTGTGCCAGCGCTTCTGGACAGCGCACCCTCCGGGCGGTCCGACTGGACTCCGCCGTATGTTCCTCTTGGTCTGGTCTCTCGCTTGAGGCCTTCCGGCATGAGTAGCTCTACCGGCACAGCCCTCAAGGTCACTGAGACACGCAAGCCCCACCACGACGACAACGTGGGAACACAGTTGGTGGGGAATTTAGGTGTCTTCAAGGCTAGAGTGCCTAGGCTCTTAAAAAAATAGCCTTATTATCAACGACTACATCACTACTTACCATCAGGTTATCTTAGTCAAGCACTAGATCATGTCAATAAAAGAAAAAGATGGGGGAATATTATACGAGTTAAAGTGATGAAGCAAGGAGGTGACGATCCTCAGCATTGAAGAATATGACGCAAAGAAGAGGATCAATACAATGTAAGCACCAAAGCCATACTCAACAGAACTTAATGAACGACCCTAATAATGAACTCTCTTGTTTAAATGAATGCTGACAAAACCTGCTCCAATTTAGGGTTGGTTTTCATGCAAATGAAGTAGCAGAAAATAGCTAGTATGAATATAATGCAATTTACCTTTGAATTAATACGTAAACAACATTTTTGTTTGGTTGTTTATATCTGCTCTTTGTTCTCATAAATGGTTCGAGCGCGGAGTTCGATAAAATAGTCAATTACGCTTTTGACGATCGCAACTGCGAAGTAAATTGAATTAATTTGCAGTTTTAAAATGCTCTGTACTGTGAAATCTAATTACTTGTGTCAGAGTGTATGTACTCATATTTATTTACAGCTGAGAATGTAACTTTTTGTAGGCTATATAAGTAAATCTTATAATCGGCACCTAGAATATCTATATGATGGACACCATTATTATACCAACGTCGGGGTGAAAGTCCTCTGCCGCGACAGGTCACGGCATGGCGGACAGAGCTCCGGCGGGATCTCATGGTGGAATGGCGTCAGCGACTATCGCAACCCCGTCATGGGCACGCCACAATTATGGCGATAAGTCCCCTCTTTGAGGCGTGGCTGGAAAGACCTCACGGCGTCCTTACCTTCCGTATGACACAGGTCCTCACCGGAAATGGCAAGTTCGGGAGGTTCCTGTTCCGAATCAAAGCGGAAGTGACGCCCGGGTGTCGCCACTGTGCGGAACGCCCCACTATGGAAAAAGGTAGAACAAGCGCATATCAAAAATGCTTTTTACGCATATCATAATTTGGATAATATGGCTATTTTATTAGGTTCTCTAATAGTTAAATTATAATATTCATTAGGATTTTTTCACTTAATACGCGAAATTATTATTTTTTTCATAGATAGAAATACATAGAAGACAGAAGTGCCAAACTCAAGTCTTTGCGTATACATGTTTCAATACCATATTGTGAAAAAATACTTGGTACAGATATGCAGTATTTTACATTTTTAGAAAGGTTATTTTATGCTTTTTGCGATACAGCTTAATGATTTTAAAAGTAAAGAAAAATATTTCAGTAATTACTTAAAAAGTGACATACCTTATTTTTCACTTATATTTTTTTTCGTCGAAGGTTTTCAATGTTACCCACGTTTGCCCAACCACTACTTTTTATGTTGACTAGTAGTCTAACTATTCATAAATAGAATGAAAAAAAATCAGCTGCGGATATTTGCGGTTTTAGAAGATATGAGAAAAAAACTGATAAAAGTCAGTACCCGAAAATTGGTATGTTTTGCGGTTTACCACTGACACCATTCACATGAACAATATGGAACTTTTTGGATATTTTCTTCATTATTTCGTGATAACAAAGGGACCTTATCAAATTTGCACTCGGTTTGCGTGGGAAATTACAAGATAATGATAATGTAGGTACCAATTCGATATTGTAAAATGAGTATTTAAAGGGAAGCAAAAACTATTCGAACCATCTACATCAGTGTAACTTCAAGCGAAACAAATCTCATCTACGCCTATTATTTCTGCAGATTGTGAAGTGTTAAAATGTCTTCCTTCAGCTGTACCAAACGAGACTTCATAATCCCCTATATCGAGGGTGGAAAGAGACCATGGAATCATTATCCAAAGTTTTAGTGGAAAAGCCTGAGCTTTTCTGAAAACAACTTGTGTTTTATAATTAGTGACATACAAAGGCACATTCTTCCTATTTTCAACAAGCGCTGGGCCCTGGCATCTCGGAAAAAAGAAACATTTTTACAGAAGAATTGTACTTGGTTGGACTCAACGTATTCGTTAAATTTACCGGATTCTGAACAATATTCTACGCCATCAACATCTGGCCAACGAGGAAGAGCATGCGTGGCTTATGGAGACTCCTCAGAATCTACCAAGAAAAGGAAAAACACTCTTCTACTGCAAGAATATGGCTTCGAGCATATAAAAACGCGATATATATATGTGCAGGGACTACGGGCTTTACGTGAGTACACAGAAGCTCATCTTGTCGAAGAATTAAGAACCGCTGACACTCAAAAGAAATTAGATATCTCAAGTAAGTGGAACGACTTAGAGCAGATGAAGATTCTTTCCGATACGGAAGCATTGAGTGCTTTTATAGATTTGGATCTAACAAAAGCACAATATATGTACCTGAAAAACTTAACCAACGAACGAAAGTGTTGTATATTCCCGCCTTACTACAAAATACAAGAAATAAAAAGATCCTGTTATCCACCATCTTCTACAATCGAAATCACGAATACTTATGCTAAAGTGATTTATATCCAAGATTTATTGGATCATACTGCTGCTAGAATTTTAAAAATCGATTCTGTTTTCCAAGAACAATAAGATTATAGAACATTGATCCTTTATTGTAAATGGGGATGTGATGGTTCATCTGGTCAAAGCCAATACAAGCAAATACTTGCAGAAGAGTTGGAAACAATTTCAGATGCCAATTTGTTCATCACTTCATTAGTCCCCATCAGATTAGTTGATGTGCAATCGGAATCCGTTGTTTGGCAAAATCCGGTACCTTCATCTGTCCGTTTTTGCAGACCCATTTCTATTGAGTTTTGTAAGGAAACTCCAGAAAAAACCAAGGAAGTTGTCGATGATATTAAAAATCAAATTAGGGCTGCACAAGCATCACTTATAAACAAAGATGGTATTGCAGTAAATGTGATGCATGAACTATTTCTAACGATGATCGATGGAAAGGTGGCTCAGGTCCTTACAGATACTCCATCTGGTTCCACATGCACGATATGTGGGGCTACTCAACGGCTAATGAATGACCTATCGAAAGTAACTGCCAGACCTGAAAACGAAAACGCCTACCAATACGGATTGTCCACCTTATACGCCTGGATTCGCTGCATGGAAATGATATTGCATATTTCCTATAATCTTTCGTTTAAGATTTGGGCTGCTTCAACTGAGGAAAATAAGAGATTAAAAAAAGAAAAGAAAGAACTTGTTCAAAAACGTTTCAGGGAGGAGTTGGGAGTAATCGTCGACAAGCCTCGGCAAGTTAGCGGGAATACGAACGATGGCAATACCGTACGAAGATTCTTCTATAATAGCACTTGCTCATCGGAAATAACAGGTGTAGATGAGGCATTGATTAAACGCCTATACATTATCTTGCAAGTTCTTTCTTCTGGAATGATGATCGACCCTGAAAAATTTAGGGAATATGCAATAGAAACTGCAAGAATCTATGTAAGTAGTTACGATTGGTATTATATGCCATCCTCCGTTCATAAAATACTCATACACGGAGAAAACGTTATCAAACATTTTGCGGTGCTTCCTATTGGACAGCTATCGGAAGACGCACAAGAGTCTCGCAACAAAGACTACAGAAACATACGACTTCATCATGCCAGAAAATGTTCCCGATCTGTTACAAATGAAGATGTCTTTAAGACGCTTTTATACACGTCAGATCCATATATAACAAGTTTGAGAAAACCGTACGTAAGAAATGTGAAAGAACTTGAAGAAGAGGCACTAAGTCTTTTAAACGTGGCACCTGAAAGTGAACCCACATTTACTGACCCTGATCCTGAAGTGGTATAAGTTAAAAATAATATTTATATTTAGTTATTACTTATATTTGTACCTGGCTACATCATTTCCTGAAGCCAGAGTATAGGATGTACCTATTAGTAATATGATTTTAATTTAGTAAATTGTTTTCATATATATATGTAATGAAATGACCTCCTTGGAAATGACATTTCATTTTTTAATTTTTAAGCTGTGGATACGGGGTGACGTATCATTCAATGACAGATGATGTTTAGATTATATGTGCATTTTATTGTTATAAAAACTCGTAGAGAGATAATTAAAGGGATATAATTGAGGAGGCGATATTAGTGAACTTTAATGTCGTTTCTTTGTTTTCAGGTGAGATAAAAGTGTAACTTTAGTTAAACGATAATTTATTACATAATACTGTAAAAGCATGTTGAATAAACAAATCTTTCTTTTCAGAGAAACAATTTGTGGTTTATTTCGAAAATCCTCAATAATATACCTTATAAAACGACATTTTTGTTAACTAAAAGAAGATGGACCGGCTGCAATTTGAGTTTACGATGATAGCTTCAAATGATGGCAAATCAAATGTATTAGCCATAACCTCAATATCTACAGAAGAAGGAAAATGTTATGTTTTACCTGATGAGCTGAAGCCGGTGATTCATCATACATATATTGTCAAAATGAATACTTTCTCAAAACGGTGGAGCACACAATCGCGGTGTGCCCTGCTTGGGCGGAGCATCGCCGTGCCCTCGTGGGGGTGATCGGCAGCGGAGACCTCTCGCGCCGGGCCTTGGTCGAGGCCATGGTCCGGAGCGAGGAGGAGTGGCAGGCGGTCGCCGACTTCTGCGAAGCAGTAATGCTCGCTAAGGAGGAGGCCGACCGCATCAGGCAACGGCGCTCTCGCCGCCGCCGGGATTCCGATCCCGATTTCCAGCCACCGTAGGCGCGGGCTTGCGGACAGTGAGCAATGGGTAGCTCGCTGTCCGGCCGTCCGGTAACCGTCCGGACCAAGCCCAAGTCGTCGACGGCGCGCGCTGTTCCCGCGCGCCTCAAGGAGTTGTCAGCAACAGCAGGGGCCCAGCCGGGTCGAAGCCTACTGGGGCCAGGGTAATGCCGGCCGGTATGAAGGCTTGAAGGAACGGGATGGGTTTTTTAGTCAGTAAGAGTCTGACACTATCTCCCGCTCCACCCAAGAGCGGGGGTTGTCATAAGATGATTTTTCCCATCGAAAAAAAAAAAAAAAAAAAAAAAAAAAAAAATACTTTCTCAAAAATAAAAAATAGTATAAAAAAAAGATATCAAAGTAGAAAAATATGGATAAAATTGGATGAAGATCTTAAGAAAACATATAGAGATGAGGAAGGTAATATGCAATTTTTAGATCAATATTTAGAACAAATGAGCACAAAACAACCAATAGACATAAACGACAATTTCCAACATATCTTGGAAAAATTAATAGAAACTACTACAAAGAAAGGGGGAAATAGAAACTACTACTGGGGCCAGGGTTATCCGAAAGGGCGCTCGAGCCCCGGTATGAAGGCTAGAAGGAACGGGGTGGGTCTTTTAGTCAGTAAGAGTCTGACACTATCTATGTCGATGTCAATGCATGATTTTTTCCCACTATAAAAAAAAAAAAAAAAAAAAGGTCACCCAATTCTTCATCTGTCCTGCATTTAATATTCATGTTCTCTAGAGGTTTGTGGTCTGAGTAAATAGTGAAATGTTTTCCAATTAGCCAGTGTTGCCAGTATTTTACTGCTTCTTTCATAGCAATACATTCCAAATATATGGCCTTTTTTCGTTTTTGAGATTCGTTTAGTTTTTTTGAAAAATATGCCACCGGTTTGTCTTTACCGTCTAGTTGAGTCTGTTTTAATATTGCCCCGATACCCTCTAAAGATGCATCTGTAAAGATTTTTATTGGTAAGTCTTTGTCGAATATTTCCAACACAGGTTGAGAACATAAATATCTTTTTATTTGATTAAATGATTCTTCACACTTCTCTGACCACACAAACTTTTCATTTTTTCTTAATAAATTATGTAATGGGTCTAAAATAATGGCACTTCTTGGTATGTATTCATGGTAGAAGTTAATTTTTCCCAAAAATTGTCTGATATTCTTTTGTGTCTTAGGAGTTGGAAAATGTCTTATCGAGATCAAATTGTCTTTTAGTGGTCTTACCGAATTGTTCTGAATTACATGGCCGAGGTACTTTACTGAGTCTGAAGCAAAGTTACATTTCGTAAACTTCAATCTAAAGCCTTCTTGTATTATTGCCTCTAATACATTTCTTATGTGTTTTATATGTTCTTCAAAGGTTTTCGAGTATATCAGAATATCATCAATATAGTTTACGGAGTATCCTGTGAGATTGTGCTTTCTTAGAATATTGCTTAAAATTCTCTGGAAAATTGCTGGTGATGTTTTCAAGCCAAAGGGAAGGCAGGTCCACTGGAAGTGGCCATCTTGTGTGACAAATCTTGTTTTATATCTATCTTCCACCCGTAATGGTATCGCCCAGAATGCTGAATTTATATCCAGTGTAGTAAAATACTTACAATTTCTAGTTTTACCAATCAAATCATCTATTAACGGAAAAGGTTGAGCTTGTGGAACAACAATTTTATTTAGTTCCCTGAAATCTATACACAAGCGGGATTTCCTATTTTCACCCTTTTTAAATGCCAATGTCACTGGAGCAGCGAAAGGACTGTAGGATTCTTCTATTAAATTATTCTTTAGTAACATGGATATTTGCTTTTCAATTTCTAATTTATCTTCTATTGTACATCTGTATGGTCTTTTACTACAGTATCTATTTACTAGTAAATCTATGTGAGCTTCATAATCTCTAACTGTTCCTATATCATACTTGTCCTTTGCAAAAATTGTTTTATATTCCTTTATTATTTTCTCGATCTCAATTTTCTTTTCATTATCTAAATGGTCTGTCATACTTACAAACTCTTCTGTTTCTATATGTTCATTAAAATTTATTGCTAATGTTTTTATATTCTTTTCTTCATTTCTGTTATCTTTAGGCATTTCATCTATTTTATTTGTTCTTATCTTTTGTTCTATCCGCAAGTCCTCGTTTTGGGCTAGTTTGAATTTCTTTATCATATCCAATCCGATTATAAAATCATCAAAATATTCATTTTCTACTATGTATACATCCACCTCTTCTTCTAAATCAAATATTTTTATTTTTATTGTTATCAAGCCATCTGTTTTTTTCACACCATTAACCGTTTTCATATATGCTATATTCTCATTGTCCTTTTTTTCTTTTATTTTAATCAGTCTTGAATTTATTAAAGAGATCTGTGAGCCTGAATCATAAATGCCGCTCACTTCTAGTTTATTTTCTAATAAGAGCTTGATTTTGATTAATGGTGTACTTACTCGTTTTTTTTCTCAGTATTTATATCCACTTCAATAATGGAGTTGTTATTTACATTTCTGGGTTTAAAAACTTTTTCAGATTCATTTTTATTTTTCTTGAACCAACATGACTCTTCCGGATGATATCTAATTCCTTTGTCCAAAGATTCACAAGTGTTACATGGCTTCTTCTCATTAGTTTTATTTTTATAAAGGAATGTACAACTCTTTACTGTACTTGAGTTTTTCTTGTACATCATACCTTCATATTTTCTTATCTCATTGAACAAATCAGTAGTGTCATTGAGTTCATCTCTGTTTAACCTATGTAAGATAAACCCAGGTAAACCTGTTGCAATAAGATCTATCATTGTTTTGGAGTCTATCGATTTGTTTATGTCTAGCATAAGCCTTTCTTTTCTAATAGCGTAATCAATTAGTAGTCCTTCTTTATATCTAAATGCGAGAGCATATGTAACTATGTCCCATCCTCGGTTTTTAAAAGTTTCTAAAAATTTGTTTTTCCATTCATTCCATTCAGCCTTTATTGTTAGTTTTATGGCCATCGAGCTATACCAATCCAAACAAGATTTTTCTAAAAATAATCTCAATATATCTATTTTTGTTTCATCTTTTGATATATTAAAGCGCTCACACTCCTTTTCAAAATTCTCAATCCATTGCATTGCATTAGGGTTCTTGCTTGTGAATTTTTCAATAATAAATTTCTCTGAAATATGTTTTAGGTTATGTTGATTTTCTTTCTTTGTAGTAGTTTCTATTAATTTTTCCAAGATATGTTGCAAATTGTCGTTTATGTCTATTGGTTGTTTTGTGCTTATTTCTTCTAAATATTGATCTAAAAATTGCATATTACCTTCCTCATCTCTATATGTTTTCTTAAGATCTTCATCCAATTTTATCCATATTTTTCTACTGTGATGTCTTTTCTTTATACTATTTTTTATTTTTGAGAAAGTATTCATTTTGACAATATATGTATGATGAATCACCGGCTTCAGCTCATCAGGTAAAACATAACATTTTCCTTCTTCTGTAGATATTGAGGTTATGGCTAATACATTTGATTTGCCATCATTTGAAGCTATCATCGTAAACTCAAATTGCAGCCGGTCCATCTTCTTTTAGTTAACAAAAATGTCGTTTTATAAGGTATATTATTGAGGATTTTCGAAATAAACCACAAATTGTTTCTCTGAAAACAAAGATTTGTTTTATTCCACATGCTTTTACAGTAGGTATAACAATTATCGTTTAACTAAAATTACACTTTTATCTCACCTGAAAACAAAGAAACGACATTAAAGTTCACTAATATCGCCTCCTCAATTATATCCCTTTAATTATCTCTCTACAAGTTTTTATAACAATAAAATGCACAAAATAATCTAAACCTCATCTGTCATTGAATGATACGTCACCCCGTATCCACAGCTTAAAAATTAAAAAAATGAAATGTCATTTCCAAGGAGGTCATTTCATTACATACAAGGTGTCGTTTTGAAGCTGCAAAATATTTCAGGAGGTAATTATGTTAGTGATTCTCGACCCGAATCAATAATAAAATAAGTAGGTAATTTTTTTTTTTTTTATAACCGCGCTTTTTTTCACACACACAAACACGGAACAATAAAGGGCGTTTTCACACACACTAACTCGCAACGATAGTTTCATAAATAATGTATCATCCAATCATCATCCCGCACGCCACACCCTAGCCACGCCCCCGCGGCCATCGATCAATCGATTTAGTTTAGTGTAATTAAAAAATTAAATAACAAGTATTACTGATTATTGACCAGGTATCGTTTTTTTACATGATTATTTATGAGTTTTATTACAACCTCCTGAAATATTGTGCAGTTTTAAAACTGCACCTTGTATATATATTTTTTACTTTGCTTGTTGTAATTAACCATGGTTTAATCTTTTTAGTCATTATGAACTTGTATTCTACTTTAAATAAATTTTTAACTATTTTTTTTTTTGTGATTTTTTCCCATTTCTTTCATTCTATGCAAAAAAACATACATCGATATACAAGAAAACACTATAAACTACACATCATTCGAATCTCCAAACCTTACTGCATATTTGTGCCAAAGGAGAATGAGCAACTTACTATGGCACTTGGTTGCGCAACTTTTGACTCAGTATAGTAGTGAAAATTAGACACAAAAAAGGGTTAGTGTCATACTTTAAAACAAGGTTAAATTCAAACTTAAATATTGTAGGGCTTTTGAAAAAAAAAAATAACTTGTGTACCTGTTGAAGTTATGTAGGTTAGGTTATGTTACCAAGGAATCCGTTGCTTCTCTGATTTGGCATCTAGGGAGCGGGTGTGCTAATAAAAGAGAACAGTTTACACAGCGCGACATGTTTTACGTCTAGAACAAATCACCGTGAACGTAATAAAATGTTTTAACAATACACTTCGCAGCACACGCACAAAAAGAGTCGCATTGCTCGATGTAGGAGATAGATTTGGAGGAATCCTAAAACTCAACTCGACACGAATTTATATTTGTTAGCAGAGATTTTCTCTAAAACCATTATTCTCGGCTTAACCGGTACGTTAGTTAACAAGGTAAACAGAAAATACCATTTTGTTTGACATTTTATCGAATAGTGTTGTAACCAAACAATAGATTACGGACGCGGAGTCATGACTATAGATTATATCTTAATTGTTTTATTTTTGCCTAGAAATTGCTTTTTAACGCAAGAAATAGTAACATAATTGAAGAATAAAGATAATGACAACTCTTAATACTTTTTAGTGGCGATTGTAGATTATTTTGTTGTTCCACGATTTATGTTAACGGTTAATCGATCGATTATAATTGAAAATAGAGTCGCTTCACTATTATGCAACAAATGACTTATTTATTTTATTAGATACTAATTAAAATGAAAATAGAAACCCCACAAATGATTTCAATGAATTTAGGTAAAACATCATTAAAAATAATATTATGAATTATGCATTAACTCTAATAGCCATACGCGTCAAAAAGTGAAACTATTGGTGCCCAATTTCCTTTCATCACGATACGACAAAAATTCATGAAGTTACAGTTAAGGGCCAAGCGCCCGAAAAGTGCCATAAAACAGTGATTTTCTGAGGCCTACTCCTCCGTAACGGCTAGGTCAATTGGTTTGAAAAAAATATATGTTTATTATAAATTCATGAACAATAACTTCAACATTTGATTTTTTCGTGCAATTAATACTTTTGTCAAAAAAAAATATTTAGCAATTTCGCAACTTTTCCCTGCTCCTTCGAAACGACTTGGACCTTAAGAAACATTTTTACACATAAAAATTGGTGGTTAAATATTCTTCAAAGTGAACATTGCATTTGTAAATCAATCAATATCTCGCGGAGAAAATGGATTTAAAGCGCTTTCCGGGCGCTGCTGGCCGCAAATAAATGCACAGATTTGCGTACTGCCGCCTAGGCGAGTGCGAGAGTTGCGTTCACATAATTTCGGCCAGATGGTTCAAGGGACTATACGCCTTAAGTAAATTTTTGAGTAAGTTACATTTTTGATCCGATACCGACCTATATTTTCCATAGTGCGCCCGGAGGACACGGTGGAGCACACAATCGCGGTGTGCCCTGCTTGGGCGGAGCATCGCCGTGCTCTCGTGGGGGTGATCGGCGGCGGAGACCTCTCGCGCCGGCTCTTGGTCGAGGCCATGGTCCGAAGCGAGGAGGAGTGGCAGGCGGACGCCGACTTCTGCGAAGCAGTAATGCTCGCTAAGGAGGAGGCCGACCGCATCAGGCAACGGCGCTCTCGCCGCCGCCGGGATTCCGATCCCGATTTCCAGCCACCGTAGGCGCGGGCTTGCGGACAGTGAGCAATGGGTAGCTCGCTGTCCGGCCGTCCGGTAACTGTCCGGACCATGCCCAAGTCGTCGACGGCGCGCGCTGTTCCCGCGCGCCTCAAGGAGTTGTCAGCAACAGCAGGGGCCCAACCGCGTCGAAGCCTACTGGGGCCAGGGTTATCCGAAAGAGCGCTCGAGCCCCAGTATGAAGGCTTGAAGGAACGGGATGGGTTTTTTAGTCAGTAAGAGTCTGACACTATTTCCCGTTCCGCCCAAGAGCGGGGGTTGTCATAAGATGATTTTTCCCATCGAAAAAAAAAAAAAAAAAACACCATTATGATTTTCTTCCAGATTGTTGTAAAGCAACGGTTTGAGAACGATGAGTAATGGGTAGGTTAAGTCAAGTAAGACCTTACTTGACTTAACGTCGTGTGATGACGCGTTGTGTTCGTCCATCACTAGCAAGATCACTAGCAAGTCCCCGCCTACGGTAGCCGGGGATCACCCTGCCACTGATTTTATTTATTAGGTGTATATTACCTTTATTCTTTATATGTATACAATATTTATATATAAGTAAGTAATATTTTTTTAAACAAAATCATATAAAAAACTGGGCAACTGACAACAATAACGCTGAGGGTTCCGTACAAACTGCATAGCATAGCATAGTCGGCCTTATAATGTTCCCACTGTTGGGACTCAGGCCTCCTCTCTAGGAGAGAAACATAACAGTACAAACTGACTTACTTATGTAAATATTTTCATTTCCGAATCAAGTCTCGAAATTTTTTCTAAATAGAAAATAGTTTTTTTTTATAACGTAAATTTTTTAGTTTTCAGGTTTTCTGTCTGAAAACATGGTTGTCGATATGTGGGAAGTGGATTTCCACGTATATCGACAAACTAGTGGGACTAGTCAAGAAAGATAAACAAACTAAATATAGTATGTTTATCTTTCTTAACTTTCTCGATAATCTCATGAAAGCTGAGAAAGATAACATTTCACTTATTATATATTTCTCTAAAAAAATATTCCTTATATTTTCCTTTTCAAAGCTTACAAGGAATTCTTAAACTCCTAAATGAACATGATAATTCAATGGTTTATTATACTAGTGCTTGTTTTTCAAGTTTCCTTGTGACATCATCATCAGCCTTTTCAATGTTCCCATAGCTGGGACTCAGGCCTCCTATATAGGAGAAGGAATGGGCCATAATCCACCACGCGGGCCCAGTGTGGGTTGGTGAATGTCACATATCTTCGAACTTTTGGTACTAGGACATGCCGGTTTCCTCACGATGTTTTCCTTCATCGTTTTGAGAGCAGTGGTGATGAAAAAAGTGGAGATAAATTACACAGTTTCCTTTACTGAGGATCAATAATCAACTGTTATTGTATTAAACTAAGTGGTAGCGGGAACTAGAGGTTTTCTATCTAGTTATGTAACGTCGTGTGTCTGCACTTAGGAAATAAAGTGTGTTGGTGGTAAAGTGAAATTTAGTTCAAAAGAGGTTTTAGTTTTGGAGTCAAAACTTTTTGAGCATCTTTATAACCTGGCAGAAAGTGATGCATAAAAATACGACATAACTAAACATAACATTTCATATATCTTAGGTTTATTGTGAAATCTTTGGATTCACTATTTGAAAATGTTTCAAATAAAGTAATTGTTTTTAAGCTATTGCATAGCTTCTATCGCGGGCCTTGATCGTGGAGACCGAATCCAGAAATTCCGTAACGAAAATAACCTAACACCCCCGACTCATTTGTTTTTTGAGCGTGGTGACCGATAAGAAAACAAATGAGTGAACAATCAATCAAAATTCAATTCAATGTGTGAAAGTGTAACTTCAATTAATATCAAAGAAAAAAAAGCAAAGGAAAAAATACTACATAAATAAAATAAATAAATAATTATAATTGCTTATGTTGATAAAAATGCTATGCAATAGCTTTACCGCGGCAGTCCCCAAGTGCCACACGTCTTTTATTTTTATATATCAACTAGCTGACCCGACCTCAACGTGCTAAACTGCCTTAAACAGGGTTATTTCTAAAACACAACCTCTCAGAAACATGTTACTAGCATCATAAACAACAACGTTTGTTCTATGACTTTTAAAAATTTATCATATTTTGGGTTATCAGATTTTCATACAAAAATAAAAATATTTAAATTGAACGTTCTAAACATTACGAAGTCTATGCAAAACAAGCGATAGTACAATAGCGGAGGGGAGCGGGGATCGCTTGCGTTGCGTCGTACTGACGTAGGTAGGTATAGAAAAATACCTATACAGAGTTGAAATGATATATGATGATGATAGATAGATAGGACAACGAAATCTTGAAGGTTTGTTTTTGGTAAATTAATTAATATGTTTTGTGAAAAGTCATAGAACAAAAGTTGTTGTTTGTGATGTTAGTTATACAGTCTTGCAAGGTTGTTAGTGTTTTACAAATAACCCTATATAAATTAAAGTTGATGAAAAAAATTAAGAAGTGGTGGTTGAATGGTAAAAAATAGCCTACGATCTATAAAATTTCCATGAAAATAAATCGTTAAATTTTGCCGTTTCTTAGTAGCAAACACTGTGATACGAGATTTTTAAATATAACATTGAGTATATTACGTGGTTTCAGAAGCTTTTTCTGGTTTAGTTAGCACTGACGCCCTACCACTACGAGTTTTTAACGCGATCTATTTTACGAAACTGAACTGCTAAATGGATGGAGTTATATAACTTGTATAGCTCTATCTCTCTTTCTCACTCACACCACTGACATTTTAACACGTCACGTTATCCCTGAAGCATGCTACGGTAATAATATCGGAGCTAAATTGGAAATCTTTAACCGTAGGGGCCCAGCTGGGTCGAAGCCTTCTGGGGCCAGGGTCTGTTTCCAAAAGGGAGGCTCGGCTTCGTTATGAAAGGCAAGAAGGAACGGGGTGGGTTTTTAGTCAGTAAGATTCTGACCAAATCTCCCACTCCGCCCAAGGGCGGGGGATGTCTTTGGGTTGATTTTTACCTACTGGAAAAAAAAAACACCGCATTAAAATAGTTCCTCTCTCTGATTCCAGAATGATTCCTGAACCAGATAACGACGTACGTAAAGGTCAAGTCATGCCGAAGACAGCGAAGATGGCAGCTCACGAGTTCCACATAGCGATACGAAATGTTTTAGTGAAAGGGGGAAGCTGGTCCGAATCTATGACTGAAGAGGAATTTAATAGGATGCTGCTAGAGCTGGCTTATAGGGGCTGTGATATTAGATATAAAAATCCAGCTGAATAGTTGAGGGCTTGCGGACGGCGAGCAATAGGTTTTTTTCGGCGGTAGGTGTGAAAAAGATAAGTCGCGTATTTTACAACTGCTTTAATTAAAATTAAATTTAAATATTTTTTGTTATATTTTGCTATCAGTAATAGTTATTTTCGCAACGTAATCTACTGTACTTACATTTTTGAAAGAGTCCATGAAAATAAGCATTTAAAGATACACCACCTGCCAGCTATCACAAGTACTGTCAAATTCCAACTCTTTTCTACACAATGTCAACATTGGACGAAATTCAATCCGCTCAGAAAAACCTGGAGGAGTGCTTTCTCAGGAAGATGGATGAGCTCGAGGCACAAATTCAATGTGCAGGACCTGCCAAGAACACCGTGGCTAAGATACGGGAAGAGTTCCGTTCATTCCGAGAACTTATGTTTGGCATGCTGGGTCTTCTCCGGAAGCAAATTACTGAGTGTTCCAAGGTAGTTGACGGACTGGAGACACGTACTCGTCGAAAGGCACTCCTCTTTACCGGATTGGCTGAAGTGGACAAAGAAGACTGCAAGGCTTCAGTGTTGAATATTCTACACAATAAACTGGGCCTGTCGGATATCACTGCATCAGCTATCAAGGTCTGTCATCGACTGGGGGTTAAAAGCACAGGACCCACACGCAGCCGACCTATCCTGGTAAGATTTGCAAATGTTGATCATAAATCTGCTGTCTGGAAGGCGAAGTCTGCGTTGAAGGGCTCCACAATCATAATTAAAGAGTTCCTTACTAGAGTTAGACAAGCAGTATTTAGCAAGGCCCGCCTGCACTTTGGGATGCCTGCCTGCTGGACTCAGGACGGGGTTATTGTCATCAGAACCCCTGATGGAACACGGCACAAGGTAATATCTGCAGAAGAACTTAACCCTTTATTGGTTAAGTATCCTAAGAAGGCTGGGGATTCTTCATCGGGCAGCAATAGAGTGCGTAAAAATTAGTTACTATATTAGTTCTTGTGTTTTGTTTGGACCTTAAATCACTTTTTGTGGCGTCACTGATCATCGTTTGTTATGCAATATTTCTTGTACATTATACCCACTAACTATATTTTGTGTTTGGTCAATCTCATTATTCATTTTGGTGGTATTTATTTGTTAAATGTCTTGTTTGTGAATTTTCATGTTTGCATTTCGACAAGTAATTATTTTGTCATGTCAGTGTCATCTGTCAGATACGTGTCTGACAGTTGACATTAATTTAACTGTCTTTGCTTTGTCAAAATTTGTACATTGCGTTTCGTTTTTACTTATGTGTCTCTGTGATGTGTCGTTTTGTTTCTTGCTTTTATTACTTTGTTTTGTTGTTTCCATTTTTATATTTTATCAATCTTAATTTTGTACTGGTGCTGCTGGCGGGTGGTGAACAGACCGCGGTGTAGCACTGTGAGGCTAAACTTTAGCCTAAATTTAATTTTATAGTAATTTATTTTTTATTTTTATTGTATTTATGTCTTCTGATGACGATTCTTTTCATTCTGCCAATGAATCCTTCAACTCATCTGCTAATGCAAGTTTTAGCTCAGTGACTGACACCCTTGGTGGCTTTGTGCGTCGGAGCTTTGGTCAACAAAAAGGTCATTTATTTAATGTCTGCCATATAAATGCTCAGAGTGTGCCAAGCCATTATAGTGATCTGTACGATGTCTTTTCTGACTCCAATGTACACGCCGTCCTGGTTTCTGAGAGTTGGCTCAAACCTCATCTTTTCTCTACATCCTACCCCCTTCCCGGTTTCATTCTTATCCGCAACGATAGAATTGGAAAGAGAGGGGGTGGTGTTGCTATCTATCTTCGTAGCGATTTCCCTTTTAAAATTGTTGCATCATCTCCTTCATCTTATAGTGCTACTGTCGAGTATCTGTTTTTAGAGGTCTACGTCAGAGGTGTTAAAACCTTACTTGGCGTAGCCTACTGCCCACCTGCCACTGACTACTTTCCCAGTCTAGAGCTAGCGCTGGAATCAGTAGGGTCAGAGTATGCACATTGTGTCATCATGGGCGATTTTAACACAGACCTCTCTCACCCATCCCCTCGTTCTCGTAAGCTCCTTCATATCATCGAATCCGTGAGTCTCCATGTCCTTCCACTACAACCTACTCATTTCAATATTTCTGGTGATGACACATGGCTCGACCTAATCCTAACGTCCACTCCCTCCTTAGTTTCCTCTCACGGCCAGTGTCCTGCACCTGGTTTTTCCCACCATGACCTAATTTTCCTATCATATATCCTAAAACCTCCTAAACTTCCTTCTAAAGTTTTGCGCATGCGTTGCTTCGCTCGCATAGATGCAGACAAGCTGCGCCAGGATGCTTCGAAACTAGATTGGGCAACTTGCGGCGGCGACATCTGTTGACGATAAACTGGAAATTTTTAATCGGACGGTCCTTGCGCTTTACGACAGACACGCTCCTGTCAAGAGAGTTAAGTTAAAACGTCAACCCGCACCTTGGATAACGACAAGTGTTCGTATGGCGATGAGGCGCAGGGATCGGGCCTTTCGAAAATTTAAAAAGGACCGCAGTGTTGACAATAGGGATCTTTTCAAAACTGCAAGAAGTCGGTGTAATCAGGTGATACGCAACGCTAAACGCCGCCATATTCTTGAAAACATATCATCTTCTTCTCCTGCTGATATCTGGAAATTCCTCGGAACTCTCGGTATCGGTAGGCCACGTCATGTGGAATTCCCTAAAACAATCGTCCTGGATGATATCAACCGTCATTTCACAACCTCCTCTCATTTGGATTCCCAAATGTTGTCTCAGACGGTTGATTTCATTTCTGGCTTACCAAGTCCTATCGTTGAACCATTCCACTTTTCTCCAGTTACTTTAGATGAAATCAAAAAGATCATCCTCTCCATCAAATCCAAGGCTGTGGGTCATGACGACATTAGTCGTTACATGATTATCTTGGTCCTCGAATTTCTTCTTCCTCCGATTACCCACATTATTAATTATTCCCTTGATTCCGGACAATTCCCATCCCTGTGGCGTATGGCTTACGTACGTCCACTTCCTAAAATCTCTAATCCCTCCTTACCTAATCATTTCCGTCCAATTTCTATTCTTCCTTTCTTGTCTAAAGTACTTGAGGCCTGCGTCCATAAGCAGTTTTCAGGATTTGTTTACCGTAACAACCTTGTTAACTCTTTTCAATCCGGATTCAGGCCGGGTCATAGTACTACCTCTGCTCTTCTTAAAGTGACTGGTGACATTAGAGAAGCTATGGAGGATACCAAGGTAACTATTTTGGTTTTAATAGATTTCTCAAATGCCTTTAATGCTGTCAGTCACGATATCCTCCTATCTATCCTTTCCCATCTTATGGTTTCGTCTGAGGCGCTGGAATGGTTCTCTTCCTATCTTCGGGGACGTCAGCAGTCGGTTCGCGTTGACGAGAATTCCTCGAGTTGGCGTGATCTGGATTCTGGTGTTCCACAAGGCGGTATTCTTTCTCCCTTACTATTCTCCATCTTCATAAATTTTATAACTCTTTGTCTTCGGTGTTCGTATCATCTTTGTGCCGATGATCTTCAGTTATATACGGCTGCGCGGGTAGAAGGTTTGTCAGACGCTATAGATGATGTAAATCGGGATCTGGAAGCTATCAAGGATTGGTCTGGTAGATTTGGGGTGTCCGTAAACCCCACGAAGTGTCAGGCTATTATTATCGGAAGCTCGCGCATGATGGGTAAAATGGTGGTTAACTCCCTTCCTCCTATTATGTTTAATGGTGCCATCATCTCCATCAGTCCTAGTGTAAAGGATCTCGGTTTACATATTGACTCGACGCTTGGCTGGCAAAGTCAGGTTTCTAGTGTCTGCCAAAGAGTCAACGGGACTTTGCGGTATCTGTGTCGTCTGAGGAACTTTTTGCCCGCGAAGACGAAGACTATGCTTGTGCAAACTTTAATTTTTCCTATAATCGACTATGGTGACGTGTGCTACTTTGACCTGAACGCGGTGTTGCTGGATAAACTAGACAGGCTCCTCAACAACTGCATTCGGTTCATATTTAATCTTAGAAAATATGACCATATTTCTACTTATAGATCTGAGCTTAAATGGATGCCAATTCGCCAGAGAAGAAATGTGCGCGCACTGACTACACTTTTCTCTCTGCTCAACTCTCCCACGCCCCCATCCTATCTCATAACTCACTTTCAATTTCTTTGTTCTTCACACGCAAGGAATCTGCGTTCTTCAAACAATCTTCTTCTGCTCTGTCCTTCTCATACTTCTGATTTTGTTCATTCTTCCTTCTATATACAGTGCATCCTTCTGTGGAATGCGCTTCCTCTCGATATCAGGACGGCCGAAAGTCGGTATGCATTTAAGCGGAGGTTGCGGAATCATTTTCTACACCAATAGCAGAATCGTCTCAAAACTTCTGTCCTTACTTTATATAAATATATATATGTAGTATATATAATATATTAAATATATATGTATGTGTATTTTATCTATAATTATTTATACTTTTTAATCTTGTTTTAATACCAAAATTTTCTTTTTGTGCGCCTACCATATTGTCTCTTCACCACCCTAGGTTGACTGGTAGAGAATGCCTAAGGCATTAAGTCCGCCTATGTACTTTTTGTTGCATGAAGATTAAATAAATAAATAAATAAATGGGTAGCTCGCCGTCCGACTATTCGGTAACCGTCCGAAATGAACCCAAGTCGTCGACGGCGCGTACTGATCCACGCGCGCTTCATGGAGAGGTCAGTAAACTGTAGGGCCCAGCAGGATCGAAGGCAACGGGGCCAAGTGTCTGCTTCTGAAAGGAAGACTCGGCTCTGGTATGAAAGGCAACGAAGGAACAGGAGTGGTTTTTTAGTCAGTAAAATTCTGACACACCCTCGCGCTCCGCCCAATACTTTCTGACTCTCAAAGATCCACGAATGACAACCGCCAACGGCTTTACTTGCTTTATGTAAATTATTTATTTATTAGTGAAATAGTGGCGTATGTTATTTAATGAGAAACGTATTAGAACGAGTAGTGTAATTACATTATTCGTACTAAATTATTATAAAGGCTAAAGTTTGTGTGTATGTGTGTGTAGGGGAGAGCGGGGCTACAAGTTCCGATTTTCAGTTAACCTCAAAATTTGTTAAGAATATTTGATTTTATTATTCTTATTTTGCGATTAAAATGAACCTACATATTTAATTTTGCTATTAAGATAGTTATCCGAGTCATTTACTGTGGGATTTATTTGTTATTTTTTTTTTTGACCAAAGTCGGAAAGTAACAACTTACCCCGACTCGGGCAAGTTGTTAACAAGCCGGGGTAAGTTGTTACCATATCTGTTAAAGCTATTATTTGTGAAATATAAAACAATAAACGATTAAACCAAGTATGTTTATTCAGTAGTAAATAATCAACAATATCCTATGTAAAGGGGTAAACATTTGTATGTTAGTTAACAAGTAACTATAATTTGTACTTAATCAATTTTAGAACATTTAGTCATTAATCATATTGCCTTGTCTTAGGCTGAAAATATAAATAAAATAATAATAATAAAGAAATGCCATCATTGGCAAAAAACAAATAACTGTGATTCTGATGAGTTGATGCATACATAGGTATATAAAGCTTGATTCTGCCTTCATCTGGAATGGGCCCAGTTCTTACATTCTTGACACTGAAGCCATTCTTCTTCAAAAAATGAATTAGAGTAACTATCACAGCACACTAGGCAATAGATAATACTCTAAGCTATCCTCTTCACTCTCAGAATATTCACTACTTGTTTGTGACACCTGTCGTTTAACAGTCTTCCCCTTTCCTTTTCTATTTCCATTTCCTTGCTTTATTTTACTTTTCCCTTTTGTTTTCCTGCTTTGCTCTTCTGCTAAGACTTGGTTTTTCAAGAGTATCCGTTAGAATTGTGGATTTCCTTATAAGTCTCTTGTGCGTTCCGATTCTGGGAGGTGCCTATAGAAAAGGACGTACAATTTCTGGAGAAAATGGGGCATGCTTTCCGAGTTGTTCTTCTATGGTACCTGAAGATGGAGGCAGATCAACAAACCCTGATCCTGACCGTGGTGCATCAAAGATTTGATTTTCACTAATACTGATGTTGGGGTCAAAAAGCCAAATACTAGCCTTTCGGAAAGCGCTTATGACGTTTACGGGAGTCACTGTGCAAATTTAACTATTTCTGGTATCTCGTAGGGTACATTTTCTTTTGTAAATCCGCATGCTGTAAAAAAAATAACAATCTCATTATGGTGCTCATTGGGGGAGGTCTATGTCCAGCAGTAGGCTGATGATGATGATTCATTACTGGTACAAATTCATTGGGGCAAGTTGTTCCGAGGTCACAACCTGCCCCAGAAAAAAGGAACATCTAGCCCCGGTCGCACGAGTAAAAAAAAAAACAAAATATAAGTTAGGTTACAAAACATACGTCATTTACGCATAGTGTATCACAACAATAGATAAATCCTCACACTGAAACAATAAAAAACTAAACGCAAATCGTTAAAAGTCATGAAATAGACCAAAAATGTTGAATAAGAAAATATTTACTTACGTGAATCCGCGACGCACATGCTGCCGATCCAATATTCCCGGCGCCACTGGCCTGTTTAAGACGGCCGCCGTCAGTGTGCTCTGACTTTGCATTTCGTGACGTGTTTATTCAATATTTTTATCTCTTTCCCTCGCGGAGTTATTTCAATCGGAACAACTTACCCTGGTAACTTCTAGCCCCGTCCTCCCCTACTATTTTTTTATGCTCGGATTTGGTTGAAATTTGGCACATGGGTGGACCACAATCATCACATCATTCCAGCCGAAAGACGTTCACTGCTGGATATCAAAGTGTTACCACAATCAACGGTTCTGCACGTCTCACATCTATCGGATCCCTGGATTTCATGGGTGGAACATGTCATTGGAATTAGATTAGAACTAATACTTTCGACTTAATATAGTTATAAGGGCCTTTTCACATGCACACCGTTGCCGTCTAAACGGCACAGCGCCGTGCCGTGCAAGCTCTTTCACATTACACGGTTTACGCTCGGTCGCCCGGGCGGCGGTGGCGGCAAGGGGTGATCGCAGTATTATTGAGGTGCCTACAAGAGAAGACGCCGCCGACGTGCCGTTTTGCGCCCGTGCATGTGAAGGAGTCCATACAAGTCAATACATGACTGCAAGACGGTTGCCGCGTCAAAACCGTGCATAAAGTAGATAGCACGGGTGAAAGCTGTCTATGTATGTTATACATTTTTTTACTTTACACGGCACGGTGACCGTGCCGTGATCGTGTGCATGTGAAAAGGGCCTTAGTGTGATTTGTAGGCATTAAGTAGTATAGTAGTAAATGCCTGCAATTTTATTTAACCCAAATATAGTTAAGAATACAAATATATTTTAATTTATTTTTTAAGTGCAATCTTAAGATCTGTAACGAAACCAAATATAATGGAATTAAGTTAAACAAGGTACCTTTATAGATACTCTTAATATTTCTTGACAGTGTATTAACTCCTAGTCTATAAGTTTAAATTAATTATAGTTGAAGTACTCATTTATTTACTTAAAATTGTATTAGAAGAAAACACATGTCTTATCTGTTTAAAAAATGTGTATTATTTTTTAAATATTTTATCATATTGTATTTTTAATATCGTTTAATAATTTATGTAAAGCCATTGAAATTAATTGTTTGTTATATTGAATTATAAATAATTTAATGACTCATCACACAGAAATTGGCAGTATTATAGTAATTTTCATTATTATTCCATAATTTAAGTCTAGTTACCTTTCGACTATCGCAACGTTGAAAGGTAACTGGACTTAAATTAGTCGTGACTGACAGTCCTCTGCATTTCATGTAACTAAATGGTTTATGCCTTATAAATTTTTTTTTTTTTGGTAAGTAACTGTTAAAAATTCATAACATTTTTCACAAACATTGGTTTAATGTTAAATGTCAGTCAGATAAACAATTTTACCATATATCGTCGACCGTAGGTTCAATTGAGGTAAGGGACAAAATACCCAAAATGAGTTAAGTATACAGTTTTGTTCAGAATTTTTCGCTCTATCGAATGGTGTATATGAAAAAATTCTAGCTTAAGAAAAATGTCCCTTACCCTAATGATTTTTGGATCCAAATTTCGAATCAGCCCCATAATAACAATGTATCTGAAAAACTATGCAATATAGGAACTTGAAATGATGTAATTATTGCCGCCAATCCACTTGAAATAAGGTAAGGGTCTTCCCAATCAACGAATTTATTAATAAATTGAATCCAACGCAGAGGTCAATTTAATGTAAGGGACGAGACTACAAGATACTTGGTCAGTAAGGGACATTACTAACAAAATACGTTGTTGTAAGGGACATCTATTTTCTTAAATAGCTAATTTATTTAAATAAATGTTACCGTGTAGATAGAGCACTAAAATACAAGATTATGTGTGAAATCAGACCCGAAAAAGGTTAATAAGAAAAAAAGTTATAGGCGATTTAGTCCGAAAAAAAACTTTGTCGGCCTCTCCTGAAAAATCGTATTTTGTCCCTTACCTCAATTGAACCTACGGTCGACGATATGCCGTATTATTATTATTGTCCCATAATTTACGTAGTCACTGGAATTAATGGTTTACTGTTTTCGATAAAGTATACATAATTTACAGAAAAACAATTATATTTTTGAAGGTAAAAAAATACCATCAAGTACATCAGAGTATAACCACTTATTACCAAAACAGGAATGTTAGTTCCAAAACTGATAATTTTTGAAACGTGATCATTTTAATGATCGTCATTCAAAAGAGGATCATACACACTCTGAAACTGACTTCAATTCAATATGCATATATGCAATATAAATTACACACAGTCTGAAAACTACGCCTGTAAACACACTCCAATATTTCTGTTCAATCCAAATAAAAACCGTATCTCTTCAAATGCACTCCAATCCGTTTTATTACAATCCTAGCTAAATCAAATCCTCGTTTATCAATAAACTGAATACCGGGTTACAAACCCTATTGATCTAATTGTCTGCAAACAAACCCTCCACTGCTTGCACCAGGTGTATAAAACTAGAAATATAATTATCGGTATTGGCCTCGGGTAGGAAGCTCAATTTTCGTTGCTAGGAGACTAAACCCTCCGGTCGCTATTGGAAAATTCCCCTCGGAGTTCTGGGAAAACGGCTGAGGCTTCACTAAATACTCGTACAGAGATAAACCATATTGAGAATCAATTTAAAAGGTCAGTCGAATGTTTTCGTTTGCTTTTAGCGTTCGTTTTTGTAACTGAGCTTTATTCCGGCTGTCTGGCAAAAGTTTCTCATGTGTATCCTTCGCTTTACAGTGTTGGATACAAATTGATTTGATGGATAGGTGTTTGGTTTTTATTTTGGACTTTTGTTTAGATTGAGTAATAGTTATTTGTTATACAAGAGTGCAAAGATGCTTTTTAACCGCGTGCTCAATTTTGATGACCGAGCAAGCGAAGGATTCTAAAATTGAATCACGAGCGCAGCGAGTATCAGAGTCAAAAGAGCATGAGGTGAAAAATCTTTGCAGTCGAGTGCAACACGTAACTTTTTATCCCACCTCAGCGAGGAAATGACTAAATGCAAAAAAAAGTACACCAAGGAGGTTCTGAGTCTGAGTTTTTAACAAATTAAAAAAAAGTTGTATGATAAATTTGGTACCATGGAGGTAGAAGTAAATAGGTTTAATGATGTTTTGAATTCATAAACTTAGTGCATGCGATGTTATAAATTCAATTTACTTTATCTCTATAAAGAATAAAAAAGGCTTATGCTGTCAGATATCGAAGAGCAAAAATACTCTTTCCGAGATGGGGGGGATGAAAAATATATTTATTTACAACAGAATATTCTGTAACCGAAATCTATAAGCGAAAAAGCGAAATACCATTCACTGATTAATCATGAAATCTCAGAAACTGTAACACCTACGTCCTACTAACTTAAAATTTGACAGGTTGATTCCTTATAGGGTGTAGACATCCGCTAAGAAGATGGATTTTACGAACCACCACCCCTGACGGGGTAAAACGGGGGTCCAAAGTTTGTATGGAGGAACCAAATTTCATGCGGGCGCAGCCGCTGGCTGAAGCTAGTATAAGCATCAAAACATTATTAGAAAACTTAAGTCAGTACTATGTGTGGTTTTAGTCAGTAAAAGTTTGACCCATCCTCCCGCCCCGCCCTAGAACAGGAGAAGACACTTCAGATGATTTTCCAACTTACAAAAAAAGGGAGGTACATGGAGAACATCCCACTCATATGCAGAAAACGTTTTGGGAATACACTGGTTGTGCGTACAAATAAGGAGTTCAACTCCCCGTCGGAGCCGGTGTTTCGTAATAGCTACAACCTCCTAGTGGTATTTAAGTCAAGAGGTAAGCTTGCCCCACCGTTACCATCAGGTGAGATAGTGATCAAGCGCGAGACCTTCAATAATAAAAACAAAAAAAAAAGTAAGTATTGAATTAAGAGGCTGCTTTTCCACTCGCCTATCGTAAACATCGAGCATGGTTTAAAAGCTTGTTACTTCATCTAACGCAATCCAACGTGATGTTTGACAAAAAGGCAACGTGCAAAAAGAGTGATAATACCTGAAAACTCGGTTTTCATTCAGTAATTTTGTGATTTACTCGAATATTTTACAAAACTTGTTCCAGGAAATACGTGTTTTTTTTAAACACTTAAAAGTTTTTGAAAGATATTGTCATTATATAGATTCTAGATATAATTTTCTAGGCTTGTATGTTGTACTTTTTTGAATTTTTACATTTTTGAGTAAATCAAAGTCAAAGTCAGTGTCAAAGTTCATGCAAAATAGCAGATTTTCAAAGATCTTAACTGGATTAGTTTTACACAAATTTATAAATTGATTATCATAGAAGCCTAGATAATATCCACAAGATACTGTGTTTCCAAAATATCTGATGAAAAATGTGTAATAACGTCATAATTGCGTAAGAGCGGTTGTATGAAAAACAGTGAAAATGTACCTATGTATGTCGAGATGCATCCCCTTAAAAGTAAAACTCCTAACTAAATAAAATATTATGGCGTAATTCCTCCGTATCGCTGTCGACTTATGATATGCTGGTGGAATTGAATAAATCGTGGGCATACGTGACATAAGTGCGCTGACTTTACTTTCTTTATCCGAATTCTAAATCCCAACACAAATTAGGAATTTTCATGGCACCTTAGTGACAGTGGCTTTGTTCTTTTCAACATTGTGATGTTGGTAGTAAATGTGGCATACGTGGGCTCAGTTTGTCTTCAGCTTTCATTACAAGCTCACGCACGAAAATATCTAAAGCTTGAAATATTTATTTTCACAAACGTGGATACAAAGTAACAGAGATAAAACTGTTGTCAGTCTAGATCCTGTTTCCAACATTGATTTCCACGTCCGGTCACAGAATTCAAATATCAGAGCTATTTTATCTCGCAATGAACATTGCGATGTTGTGAAAAAGTTGAGTAAATTGATATTCGTACTTCCGTAGCGGAGACTGACAGAAAAACAGTTTTTCTATTTTACCGGCACTGTATATTTTTCATGGAGGAAACTGCTTTGAGCCTTATTTTATTTGTGTAGGTAAGTTTCTATTTTTAAAAATCAAAGATCAATTGATTGAAAGAAAGAAAAAAAGAAAAGTATTTATTTTGGCGCAAAAAAACATTGTACACAACAAAAACTTAAGACAAACACAAAACAAAAAATAAATAAATAAAAAGTAACATTGTCTGTCACACGTTTGCGCCAAAAAAGGTCCAGTTCAGCGAAATTTAGATTGCCAAAACTACAAGATGGATGAATGATGAATATTGGATCTACTCATTCGAGATGATTAGAAAACGGCATAATTTAATATGTATATACATAATTATATACAGAATTAACTCATCAAGTATCCAATGCCGAAAAATATTCTCAATACCGATTTTAATGAAAATTCAGAGACGTAAAAGGAGGCTTCCATAAAATCATCATCAGTTGTCGATGTAGCGCCGAGCTACATGCTGCTCGTCGTCTGTAAGTCTGAACAGGTAGAGAATGCTTAAGGTATTAAGAAGGCTCTTTTCGATCTGTCTATCATCAACCTAAGTATGGTTTAAAAGTTGTTGTTTCATCTAACGCAATGTTTAATAAACTGGCAAAGCCAAAATGGAAGATAAGGCCTGAACGCTCTGGCATTAGGTAACTTCTGTCACTCACTCGAAATTTTATAAAATTTGTTTTTGTTTTTTAAATTTAAAAGTTTTTAAAAGATATTTTCAGCATTCAGAATCTCGATTAAATGTGTAAAGTTTCAATATACTTAATGATATATTTTTCTATACTTTTTTAAGTTTGCGAGTATGAGTAGGTAAATTATGAAGGTTGAAATAGTATATTTTCAGAGACCTTTACTGGCTTTAGCTTTACACAACTTTATATTTTGATTTCAATAGAAATTTAGATAATATCATAAGATATACCGCGTATATCGAGGGACTGGAACAATTTGCCTGTTGCGGTCTTCCCGTCTGTTTATAATTTAGGTGTCTTCAAGGCTAGAGTGAATAGGCTCTTAATAAACTAGTGCGCCTCACCATCAACGATTGCATCACTGCTTACCATCAGGTAGGATCGCAGTCAAGCACTAGTTTATACCAATTAAAAATATATATATATATATAGAGAAAATGTGTAGTGACGTCATAATCACATAAGATTGTGGTTATATGGTAATAGTTTCGCAGGTTGCGCGCTTTTATGGCCAACAATGTAGCTTTGAGAGCAGTGGTGGCCGAATGGTGACGGCCCTGACTTACGAGATGTAGGTCGCGGGTTCGAACCCAGCCAGGCGCATTACTTTGTGTAATTTATTTCATCACCACTGCTCTCAAAACGGTGAAGGAAAACATCGTGAGGAAACCGGCATGTGCCAGAACCAAAAATTCGAAGACATGTGACATTTACCAACACGCACTGGGCCCGCGTGGTGGATTACGGCCCATTCCCTCTCTTAGAGAGGAGGCTTGAGTCCCAACAGTGGGAATATTAAAAGGCAATCTATTAATAATTTAAGTAAACTAAAAGATCATAAAACAGAAAAAGAACATAGAATTTAATAAAAACAATTATATAAGTCAACCTAAATCAATATTTAGGAAGGTAAGTACAACCTATTAAAAAGATAAAGGAATCTAGATTATATAGCAAAAAACATTATTTTTGGAATCGCAAAGCTCTCGATGTCAAATCCAATCCAGCTGGTGATGATGATGAATGTAGCTTTGTGGCGCATTTTTTTAATGATTTAAACTTGACTGCAATCTCACCTTATGGTAAGCAGTGATACAATCGTTGATGGCAAATCTGGATGGTTTTAACAAATAAATACTGCAATAGATTTAAATTCTTCAACATACGTTTGGGGGAAATTATGTTTTATGGGTGTGTAATGTCAAGGTTCACTGAGAGTTCGACTTTACTTCCACTGAATGTGTTCTACGGTGTGTTGGGGTGAAGATTAATTGAAACGACTATTTGCGACTACGGTTTATTCGCGACTCATTTATATTGTCTATGCATCACGGGCGCAGCCGTGCGTCATAATAATATTGCTGAATTAGCATGTACATTGTGTCCCTACAGTAGCCCCCTTCTTAAAAAAAGAAAGTACTTACACTGAGTATACACATACAACACTGTACTACGTCTAGAAACACATAACACTCAATCCTAATATGCCTCTGAGTGACGGGGTACAGTCGGTGGCTGCACTGTTTGTACTTTTACCACGGGCGGACTCCACCCAGCTACGACTGCCTCTTTCTGAAACCAGTCCCGCACCCGTTTCTTACATTGGCTTCTGATGAACCATAGGGTCAATATTCCCATGAAAACAGCACACACAATTACTATTATTTCCAAAGAGCTGACTTTTTGTCCAATCATCTCATTTGACACTGTTTGTGCGATAGCGACATTGTTTTGTTGTGGTTTGCTTTGACTGTAGCCCATTTTAATGACACTTACTAAATCAACTACAGAGATGTTTAGTTCTGAATAACTATGATACTTATGATCGTATTCACGCAATGAACAAATTACCTTTAATAACAATCAGCTAGGCTCTATGTTAGTTATTCATTTCGTTGACCTAAAAAAACAACTTTTTAAATGCAAACAAACAAGACATTATAATTTTATTACTTATTACTAAATGCTTTAAAATTGTCTGTATGCAAAACAATTTAAGTGTCACTTACATGTTAGTTAACAAATGTATACCTTATACATAGTATTTTTCTTACGTGTCTAAATACATATTACAATACTTATTTAAAATTGGATTCGAACCTGTAGCATAACGATTCACTGCCCATTGGTCACATAACATATTTTTATTTTGTAAACCTTATCGGCTTTCTAACTGTTCTACCACTGTGAGTGGTGTAAGTTACACGCTTAGTACTAGTCTTATCTCTACACAATTTATCAGTAGGTTGAGTTACAATACACTTTTTATCCTGTGGTTTTAGTGGAGAGGTTCCTTCGTTAGCTACGTATGCTGGTTTTAACCTATCAATTGAAACTCTAACTCGCTTATCCGCTATTTGTAATAAGAAATATTTTTCTTTTCTTTCTAAAACCTGATATGGACCATCGTAAGGAGGCTGTAAGGATCTTTTAACCAGATCTACTCTCACAAACACATGAGAACACGTTTTTAAATCTGAATGAACAAAGATAGTCCTCGCGTCCCTTTGCTTAATCGGTCTTGGTCTGAGGTTTTCAATAGTTTTTCTTATCTTACTAACATATTCGTTTGAATCGCTAATGTTTATACTGTGACCTTCATAAAAGTCACCGGGTAAACGTAATGTTTTTCCGAACGTCAATTCCGCGGCACTGACACCAGTGTCGCTCCGCGGTGTCGCGCGTAACCCTAACAGAACTGTCTGCAATTCTTCCACCCACGTGCCACTATCCCTTCTGGCCATCAGTGCTGCTTTTAACACTCGATGGTATCTCTCAATAGCACCATTCGATTGCGGGTGATAAGCCGTAGTCCTTATTCTATTTATTCCTAAACATTTCATTAATTCATTGAACAAACTGCTTTCAAACTGTCTGCCCTGATCTGTTGTAACTCTTACAGGACAACCGTATCTCGAGATCCAGCCTTCGTACAGCGTCTTAGCTACCGTGTCAGCATGAATGTCTCTGATTGGAAAAGCCTCTGGCCAGCCCGTTGCCCTATCTACCACTGTGAGACAATACCTATACCCATCTGGTGACGTAGGCAACGGCCCAATCAGATCGGCTTGAATATGCTCAAATCTACCACTGCTTTCGTATTTCCCTAGTCCCGATACAGTATGACGGATGACCTTCGACTTTTGACATTGAACACAGGTTTTGGCCCACTTTCCTACGTCTGTGTTCATGTTCGGCCAAAAATACTTAGACGTTACTAATTTCCTAGTAGTACGAATTCCAGGATGGCATAAATTGTGCACCACCTGAAATGCCCTTTTTCTAAAAGCTATTGGGAGGTATGGCCTTGCATTCTTAGTAGATACTTCGCATGTCACCTCACCTTTACCGTTGGGTAATATGATTCGCTTAAATTGCATTACTTTGTGCTCTTGCGATAAGAGCGCGGTCAGCTCGTCGTCCGTCCGTTGTGCTAACGCTAATTCATCGAAATCCAGCGTTGTCGGACATGTGATAGTTTCGACACGAGACAGCGCATCCGCTACAGAATTATCACTCCCGCTTATGTGCTGAATATTTGTCGTAAACTCACTGATATACATTAGCTGTCTAACACGTCTAGATGTCTCTTTCTCGCTTGGTTTTTTCGCAAACGCGTAAACTAACGGTTTATGGTCCGTATAAATTGTAAAAGACCTGCCTTCAACCATATAACGAAAATGCTCTACCGTCAAATAGATGGCTAACAGTTCCCTGTCATACGTGCTATATTTCAGTTGTGCATCTGTAAGTTTTCTAGAAAAATATCCTAACGGGCGCCAGTGTGAGTCAACCTTAACTTGTAACACGCCACCTACACAGTCATTCGACGCGTCTGCCCATATAGCAAGCTCAGCATTCATTATCGGATACGACAACATCGTTGCGTTCAGAAGGCTAGTTTTACATTTCTCGAACGCGATGTCCGCTTCTGCCGACCAATTAATGATAGACTTATCTTTTTTTTTACTGTTCTGTAAATACTTGTTTAACACAGATTGATATTCAGCTGCTCTAGGCAAGCTAGACCTATAAAAATTTATCATGCCCAAAAATCGCCGTAATTGATCTACTGTTTTAGGTTTTGGGAAATCGATTATTTCCTGCACTTTGTCTGATAATGGTTTGATCCCTGACGTTGTGACCTCGTAACCTAAAAATTCTAGCTTTTCCTTTCCAAAAGAACATTTCGCCATATTTATGGTTATACCGAATTGATTTAATCGCTCAAATATCGCCCTTAAATGTAATTTATGATGCTCTGACGAATCACTGGCTACGATGACGTCATCTATATAACAGAAGTAAAAACTAGAGTCTGACTGACCTTCTGAATCTATTTTGCATTGTGCATCTAAACCTTGCAATACCGAATTATTCATATATCGCTGAAAAGTTTGCGCAGCATTCCTTAGGCCAAACGTCATACGCGTAAACTCGTATAGACCAAAAGGAGTAGTGATTGCTGTTTTCGCTATGTCCTCTGGTGCAACTAAAATATTGTGATACGCTCTATTTAAGTCTAAACGCGAGAAAATGCACTTTTTGCTTAAAATATACGTAAAGTCATTTATCCGTGGGATGGGGTACCTGTATGGAATTGTAATAGCATTTAAGGCTCTATAATCACCACAAGGACGTACCTGCCCATCCTTTTTGGGTACCACATGCAGCGGACTGGCCCGTGGACTTTTCGACGGCCTACATATTCCCATTTCCTGCATGCGCCGAAACTCCTCCTTGACCTTGACGTATTTCTCGGGGGCTAATGGTCTAGCTCGAGCAAATACGGGAGGTCCATGTGTTTCAATATGATGAAACACCGCCTGTGGGGGTTCTTCCCTAAAAGACACTGGTTTAGTGATCTCTGGAAAATCCGCTAGTATCTCCGCATAAATACAAGTTCTATCAATCGTAGTTAAGGATGGCTCTCTCCACTCTACAATAGAACCTATTGAGCTTAAAGTAGTTACCTCATCTATAAGACGTCGACCGCTTAAATCTACCAGTAACTTATATTTTAATAAAAAATCCGCGCCTATTATAGGCTGATTCACATCTGCTACAATGAAATGCCAAATGTACGGTCGTCTTAATCCTAAGTTTAGAGTTAATGTCTGTATACCATAAGTTTTTATAACTGTACCTGTAAAGGTTATCTGCTGGGATGTTAAATGATAGAAAGGAATGTTCACTAAAAGGTGTATTGTTAAAATGCTACAAATAATTATGTTGGTTGATGAAGCGATGGGAGCACGCGCGACGGCACTTAAGGCGATCTAAACACGTACTGATTTGCTTAATTAATAATTTCCATCGTTTGGCGTAGACGCGCAAAGTGATGATTTGGCTAAAATGCATTAAAATGTTATGATGTGCGGTTCGCCGTACATGCTCCCGGGCGAGAATGTTACAAAAAACTTTGGTGCTAATATTAATAAAAATTTAAACAATATCATCCCCAATGTAAAAGTTACGTTTTTGTGGTCTAGGGGATGTAGCTTGGTCAAGTGCCATGTTTACATTGGCAGTACTAGCTATCACTTTCACTTCACTGGGCTGACGGTCAGCCACTATGCTCTGCTTTCGCGGAAGTTTCACTTGATTCACTTCACTAGAACTTAAATTGCGGTTTCGCGAAAATGTCACTGTTGGTTCCGACTGCATGAGGACCCTGGTAGACGCCTTCCTCCTGCACCACAGGAACACCGCTGCTGCCACGATGGCCGTGAACAACAATCCGTAGGAAATGACATAAAGATGAATGTCATTTGTTGAAAGTGCTTGGTGATTTCGATCGATCTCGTTTGCAGTGTTAGCCGTAGCCGTTTTCAGCTGTTTGATCTGTTTGTCGAGGTCTTCTAAAGTTTGGTTTAGCGGATCTGCAGATTCTGTGTAGTCTGATAAGGAAATGTTTACTAAATGATGGAATTCTGTTATCTGTGGAGTTTCGATTTCAGGGCCAGTTTTTATGCTGTTTCCTGAATGGGAACGAGAGTACAGAGCAAAGTCTTTGCCTTTGATGATGCACTTAGGCTTCAAACTAATTATCCCAGCTCCACTGATTTGCTTGTAGGTAACCTGATCTTGACAGATGATCCTAATCGGATAAGTATTGCAACAAAAATATAAATACTTAGATGGGTCGTTCAGCTCAATCCACATTTCGCTGCACGCAGATTTGCTTACTGCGCATTGATTAGTGTTGTGGTTAATCTTGCAGAACTTCTCATCAATGGGAAGATAGTTGACTGGCTTGTCGATTGAGCACAAGTATGAATTTTCATTATGTTGACATAGCTGAAGTTCCGTGAACGATATTGTTACATACGCATCCTTTTTCAAGTTTATTGCTACATACTCTGTTGTAGGGAGTACGTTAAGCATGTTAGTACCAATTTGATGAGGAACGGAGTGGATTTTATAAATCTTGTAGCTATCTCTGCTAGACAATGGAAATGTTATTTCGAATAATACATAGTCTGACATTACTCTTGCTTTTACTCTCAGCATGCTGTAGACTGATCTAAGGTCTGACTGTATGTTGTCTACTGGTAAGGTCACGTCTTTGGTCAGCTGCCCAGATATGAACTGTAATTCATTCCTTAATTGATCAGGGGTTAATAAATGAGTATTGAATTTGCCATGATAAACGTCTGTGATGGTATATAGTAGAGTATCTTGGATCGCTTTCAGGCTGTGAAGTAAATTAACTGCTGTTAGCGCTGATAAAGTGAAATCCTGACTATCACTTAACTTGTCCATGTTTTCTTTAATTATGTTAGTTGCTCGATCTAGCTCGTTCAAATGTTTGTTAATTGATTTATGTTGCAGTTGCATGTGTTGTTCTGTCCGTTTTAGTACATTGTATTCAGCCTCAACGATGGATGTTTGGTTTTTAAGTAAGTTTGTGAGATGATGCTCATTTTGTTTTATGAGTTGAATGTCTCTTTTATATTGTTCTGCGAAGTTCTCATCTAACACTCCAAACAGTGCGTTTGCAATGTTCCCTATTCCATTGATAAGGCCGCGACGCCGTCTGGCGTGCGCGTCAAAATGCTGATTCAATAGGAGTCGGTTGTAGTGTTGTAATTCTGAGTACTCGTGATGTAATTGGAGTAGTAGCATGCCGCAGCGGCTTGTTTCAGTTAATGAGCTACATGTTTTATCTAAATAGTTTAGGAACTTTGTTGCTGTTGTCATGCCGTCCCAATACGGAGACATATTGTAGTAGACAACGAGGGTCCATTTATCTCGTATAAGTTGCATGTTATGGATAGAGTCAAAATATAACGAGATGTTGTTGGGTAATGGTGAGATGATTTCTGTTGTTTGTGTTGTTGTGATCAATGACATAAAAAATATCAAAGAGATCGCCATTGATGTGAACCATGATTTAGGTTTAGTGACTTTGATTTTGGTCTTGGTTTCTCCAGACGCGTCGTTATGACTGTCCTGTTTGTTTTTCGTCTCTTCCTGTTTACTAGATGAGATCGGTAGAGTCGATAATTTGACGATAGGTCGTTTGATGACACCATTTTTTGTTTTGAGAGATACTACTCGAACGAGACCGTCCTGTCCAGGGTGTTGTCCTATTACTCTTCCCATCATCCATTTCCCTGGCGGGAGATTATCGTCCTGTATAGTTACCAATTGTCCTATTTCTATATTTTCTTGAGTTTTAGTCCATTTAGGACGCATCGACTGTTGTGCTAAATATTCCGTTTTCCACCTTTTCCAGATGTCATGGGCTATTTTGGCTGATAGAGTCCACCTGGTGCGTGCATCATGTTCTGTTTGAATAATTGATGTTCCTGGCCTTCCAGTTAGGAAATGAGCTGGAGTCAGTACTTCCAAATCATCTATATTTTCCGATAACGCACACAACGGCCTAGAGTTCAAACATGACTCCAGTCTTGCTAAGACGGTTGTGTATTCCTCAAAAGTTAGCTTCTGCTCACCAACTACTCTTTTAAGGTGATGTTTTAGGCTTCTAACGGCTCTTTCCCATAATCCACCGGCGCTGGGCCACGATGGTGCATTGAAATGCCACTGTATTTGTAAGTCGGTTATTTCTGCTAATAAGTTGTTGTCGAACATGCTTTGTAGATCGTGAAATTGTTTTTGTAGAGCTCTGTTCGCCCCAACAAAATTGGTTCCATTGTCACTGTATATGTGACAAGGAGCCCCTCTTCTGGCCGCCATTCGTTGTAGTGCTGCTAAGAACGCAGAGCTGGTTAAGTCGGACACTAGTTCCAGATGAATTGCTCTTGTGACCATACAAACAAATAATGCTATGTAGCCCTTTGTTGTCTTTATTCCCCGTCCTTTGTTGCTTTTTATCTCAACATAGCCGGTGTAATCTACACCTGTGTGATAGAAAGGATGAGCGGGTTTGCTTCGAGATTCTGGTAAATCTCCCATCAACTGATACTGCATTCTTGGTGAATGTTTTCTGCAAATAACGCAATTTCTAACTTCTTTCTTGACCGTTCTGTTACCTCCAATTATCCAATACTTCTGTCTGATGTTTGCTAGAGTTAGGCGTGGTCCACCATGGTAAGTTAAAAGATGAGCTTGATTGATAACAAGTGTTGTTAAGCGGCTATTGGTTGGCAATATTGCTGGATGTTTCATCTCCATCCCAATGTCTGCTTTTCTAAGGCGACCGCCTACCCGAAGGATACCCTCTCGATCGATAAATGGATCTAATTTCAATAGATTACTCTTGTTGCTTAATTTACTGTGTTTTTTCAAGTGTTCTATATCTTCTAAAAATACTGTTCTTTGTACATGTTTAACAATCAATAACTTGGCGTTTCGCATTTCAAGTAACGTGAGATACGATGGTAATGAACTGTGTTTAATTGACGTAGCGTTATTATGTAATTGCATTGATTTTGTAGCGCGTAATAACCATGCAAGTACTTTGACAATTTTTGTAAAACAGCTGTATTTATCTAAAAGTTTCATAATGATGCTCTCTGTATCTGTATTTTGATGCTGAGTTATCAACACATTTATTTGTTGACCTTGAGTATATTTCGTTTTAAGCTCTTGGTCTGTTGTAAAGACGGTTGGTTTTGATAATTTCGCCTCGAATGTTTTCAAGGTTCCAGGACCTTCCCACCACAGACTATAATGTTTTAACTGAGATGGCAAGAGTCCTCTGCTTGCCGCGTCCGCTGGATTCTCTTCTGACTTAATGTATCGCCAGCACTCTGGTTTTATTACTTCAGTAATGCTTCTTGTTCTGTTTGCTACAAATGGTTTCCAACGTTCGGGATCGCCTTGCAACCAGCCCAAGACGACCATCGAGTCTGTCCATCCAAATATCTGCATTTTTTGGTCTTCCAAACAGGTGATGACTTTGTTCATCAATCTTCCTAGTAAATGTGCTCCTGACAATTCCAATTTCGGGATAGATACACTTTTCGAAACCGGAACTAGTCGAGATTTTGCCACGACTAGTACTACGGAGGATTTGTTATGTTTTTTGATACGCGCATAAATCACTGCCGCATACGCTTTTGTCGACGCATCGCAGTAGCCGTGTAGTTCGATGACGTCATTGGGTTGATACCCGATCCATCGAGGTATTTTATATTCGTTGATGTTTAGTATGTCTGTTTGTAACATATTCCACTCGTTTTTAATGTTTTCTGCGACTTCTTCATCCCAGTCCAGGTTGTTTATCCATAGTTTCTGGAATAGAATTTTCAATTTTGTTGTCACCGGTGATATCCACCCTAAGGGGTCGAATAGCTTGGAGATTTCACCCAGCAGCATACGCTTCGTTAATGTTGTGTTATGTTTTGCTAAATTGTGTTTGAAAGTAAATTGATCATCTGTGGCATTCCATCGTAATCCTAATGTTTTTGATGTGTTTTCTGTTTTGAAATTAAATATAGTTTCTCCTTCGCTCTGATTGTTACTAATGTTCGTCAAGAGTTCCGGATTATTTGCTGACCATTTTCGTAATTGAAAACCTCCTGACTTCAGTAATTTGTTGAGATCTGTTATAAGTTGTTTACCATCTTGTGTTGAATGACACCCATGGATCAAGTCATCCACGTAAAATGATTCTGTTAAGACCTTGGAAGCTTCCGGATATTTCTGCTCCTCATCCTTTGCTAATTGTCGCAAGGTCATCATTGCTAAAAAAGGTGCTGACTTTGTACCATATGTTACTGTTGCTAGTTGATATGTTTTAATTGTTTTTTGTGGCGAATCTCTCCACACTATCTGCTGATACCGACGATCTGCTTCATTCACCATTATTTGTCGGTACATTTTTTCGATATCGGCGGTAAATGCGTACCGATATTGACGCCATTTGATGATTAGTTTTTGAAGGTCCTGTTGCAGTTTAGGACCCTTAAACATTAGGTCATTGACACTGTACCCGCTAGACGTCCTGGCAGACGCGTTGAATACGACGCGCAGTTTTGTTGTTATTGACTCAGCGCGTAGTACGGCGTGGTGTGGCAGGTAACACGATATCGTTTGATTGTTGTTGTTACTAGGCAGCATGTGACCTAAAGTTTGGTATTCTTGTATGAACGATTTATATTGCTCTGCTAAGTTTGGTTGTTTCTGAAATTTCCGCTCCAGATTTTGAAACTGGGCTACGGCCATTTCTTTGGAGGACCCTAGCTTTCCCTCGGTGTCTGGTTTCAAAGGTAGTCTGACTTCGTAACGCCCATCTGCAAGTCGTTTCGTTGTTGCCAAATAATAGTCAATACATTGTTGATCCTCTGACGACACTTGCGACTCCTCACTGATGTCTTCGATCTCCCAAAATCTTTGAATGTCTTGGGTATTGCTTAGTACGACATTGCATTGGTATGATGTCGTTTCTTCACCACCTCCGTATATAATCCATCCCAGTTGAGTTTGTTGTATTACCGGTTGGGAAGGGTTTTCTCCTCTGATCAATCCTGATAGTAATATGATGCCATGGACGTTGGCATTAAGTAATAAGTCCACCGGCCTACTTGAGTTGAACTCAGGATCTGCTAGCTTTATGTTTTCTAAATGACACCAACTAGGTTGGTCAAATGTTTTGATAGGTAAGTTCCCTAGTAAGTTATCCATGATTAGCACGTCTGTACTAAATGTAAAGTTGTTATGTGTTGATGAGCAGTGGATAGTCAGTTTGCCTTTACATTTGTTATGCTGTTCTCCTATACCCATTACGATCCCTTTGCATCGCGATTTTTGTAATCCTAACCTTTTCACTGCCTCCTCTTTGATAAGGGACACTTGTGAACCCGGATCTATCAAGGCTCTCAAGATTTGATGAGACCCATCGATGGCTTCAACCTTGATTAGTGTGGTGGCTAGCATTACCTCATTAATCTGGTTATTCCCAATAGCTGGTGATGAAATAGACATTATTGGGTTTTCGTTATTTTGTTGACAGTTAGCAACAGCCGCATTATTCATAGATTGCGATTTCAATTTTGTGCAGGCATCATGCATAGTTGAATTGTGCATTTCATTGCAATTGCGACACCGTTTGGTAGAAATGCATTGTTGACCATTATGATCGAATAAGCAATTAATGCATATTTTCAATTTCGCAACTGTTTTTAGTTTGTTTTCATTGCTCAATTCTAGAAACTTTTTACATTTATATAGGCCGTGTTGATGACCGCAAAGTGGACACTTATACGTAGTCGACACGTGTAATGCTTTGGAGAATGATTTGTTGTTGTTACCATGCTGATTGCTATGGACACCATGATGATTTCTTCCACCTGAAGTTCTTGCATCTGAATTTGCCTTTTGTGGAAAACTTTCATGTTTCCTACGTGAAGATTCTAAGCTTGTAAACTTACTCTCTAAGAAATTGAGAAACTCTTGTAGTACTGGTAGCTCTCGTGCGTTTTTCAAGGAATCTACGTAGTCTCCATAAGTTTCTTGATCCAATTTTTGTGACAATAAGTTCACCAGGAGCGGATCCCATGTGTTAATTTCGACACCTAAATTTTTTATGCCGTGTATGCTTTCTAGAGTCACGTCGTGCAATTTCTTGATTTGACTCAAAGATTGCTGTTGCATGTTAGGTAAGCCGAGTAAAGTGTTGACAATAGAGTTAAAAATAAGCTTTTTGTTGTTGTAGCGATGGTTCAATAGCTCCCAGCAAGTGTTATAGTTTTCACTGCTTATTGGAAGATGCTGTATAATTTTTTCTGCTTCACCTCGCAACTTTCCTTTCAAAAATTGCATCTTTTGTGCGCTTGATAATGATCGATTGTTGTGTATGGTCTCATTAAACAAATCTTTAAATGAGTACCATTGGTGATATTTGCCTGTAAAAACCGGAATATCCATTTGAGGTGTGCTATGTTCTCTGTGAGACACGGACCAGAGTTTCTTGTTGAGTGACCGTTTGAGATTGATGAATGTTCTCTCGTTGTCGTTGTAAACGATGTCATACTCTTCATCTGCGCCGCACATTTCACCGTCAATCTCCCAGTACAGCTCATCCACCTGTTTCCATTTTGCTTGCAATGTTTTCAGGGCATCTTCTAACTCCCATTTTTCATTGAGGTCTTCCAGGTCGATGTTGCTCACGACCCTCTTGAAGGCTTTGATGTTCGCCGACAGTCTGCGAACCATGTCATCGAGTTTGCTAGTCGAACCCTTTGACATCACTACCTGGCTGGTACTCGAACCCCCTTCCGCCAGTTGTTGTTGGCGATCTTCGTGCTCGGGTTGAGAACGCTTGTTTGGTGCTGGAATTCTCGCTGCTAACCCCAAATTCTGCTCGGCAATTAACGCTTTAATGCTCGTGTATAGCTGACTTGTTTGCTCGTGCTCAGAATTTAGGAAATATTGATGGTCTTTGACCCCAATTGCACAGATACGTAAATGATTGTTCTGGTAATCTGACCAGTAACTCTCAAGTAAATCCGAACGACGTCTGAAATAGTCATCAGTTTTTCTTTCGGCTCCATCCTTTTTTATGTTAATTTTCATTTTTTTCATTGCTTCCCTAATCTCCAGTTGTGAGTCGTAAAGACCTTCCATTTTGCTGGTGAAAGTAATTTATGCTGTGTTAATTATAAAAGGAAAGATCTTACTTGAGTTCTTCGCTGCTTACGGCTGTTTGATAGTTGTTGAAGGAAACAGTTCTGCTGTTGATCCTGTTCCCTTGTTGCTGGCGACGTCCTGCTGCTGACGTCCTGCTAATGTTTGCTTGTTGTTTCGATGCGGACTGCTGTTCCACACTGTTGCTAGTTCACCGAACGAGTGTCCTCACAAATTTTTGGTTTGCTTTAACACTAGTCAACCCCTTCCGCACGGAGGACTATCAAAAACTCGCGAGGTCCCGCCCGATGGCTCGAAGGACCATGTAAAGGTTATCTGCTGGGATGTTAAATGATAGAAAGGAATGTTCACTAAAAGGTGTATTGTTAAAATGCTACAAATAATTATGTTGGTTGATGAAGCGATGGGAGCACGCGCGACGGCACTTAAGGCGATCTAAACACGTACTGATTTGCTTAATTAATAATTTCCATCGTTTGGCGTAGACGCGCAAAGTGATGATTTGGCTAAAATGCATTAAAATGTTATGATGTGCGGTTCGCCGTACAGTACCGTTAGCAGCATACAAAGTAAAGTTAGACTTATTCCTATTATAATAACTAGTTGAACGATTTTTCTTTACAGGAATTACGGATACGTTCGCTCCTGTATCGATTAAAAATTTCATACCTGTTTTCTTATCACACACTATTAGGCGGTTGTATATTGTGCAACGTCCCGCCGTCGGCTGCACTAATTCTAGTTTCCCGCTGACTTCTCCGCTCCGTTGCTCCAATTGGGGCGCCAAAAAATGTTGGGGATAAATAAACGTTTATTATTATTATATTATTATTATTATTATCATTATATAATTACAGGGTTTTACACATTTTGTTGCCTTTTCCCTGTAACGGTAGTGATAGAAACATAACCACTTATCACTCTTTCTGTCGCCAACCGATGCTGACCTGGCTCTACGGCTGCTGCTGCTGTCCCGACGTCCTCTGCCTCTGCTACGCTCTAGTCCTGTCAACCGCAGGTTGATCTTCGCCAATTCCCCTCGGATTTTGCTTATATCCGATGATACGTCAGTCATCTTCCCTGCGGGCTTTTTCTGGGCCTTTTCTGCATTGACTACAGCTACCGATGATGAACTCTCTCCTGCAGTTTCCATCACCTTGTCTGCTATCGTAGCGAGCACATCTAAACTCTTTGAGTCCGTCACCGTCAGTACAGCTCGCACCGAAGTCGGCAGGTGTGATTGCCACATCAACTTAAGGGTCTCGTCAGGCACTCTCTCCCTGGCCAACTCACGCATACGCCGTAGCAAATGCGATGGTCGCTGATCTCCCAAGTCCATTTCGCTAATTAGTTTTTGAAGTTTCCTTGACTCCGATTCCTCGAAAACCTCCAGCAGCCTTTCCTTCAGCGTCTGATATTTCCGAGTTTCTGGTGGAGCGACCAATAAATCGCTCACCTGTTCTATAGCCGTCTTGCTCAATTTGGTTACCACCAGATCTTGTTTCGCGGCATCGCTCAATTTTTGGTTTTCCACCGCGGCTTCGAACCGGACAAACCAGAGTCGCGTTTGGTCTGCCCAGAACTCTGGGATTCGTGAAGCGACGGTTATGCTCGCCAGCTCCCTTTCGCTGGTGTCACCGGACCTGTCCACTTTCACGTCCTGAGCACGTGGTGTAACACTCTGTTACGGATTCATATCCGTCTCAGTCTAATCTCACCGAAAAAAAAACAACACTAAAGTTCACAGGGGTCACCAATTTGGGGGAAATTATGTTTTATGGGTGTGTAATGTCAAGGTTCACTGAGAGTTCGACTTTACTTCCACTGAATGTGTTCTACGGTGTGTTGGGGTGAAGATTAATTGAAACGACTATTTGCGACTACGGTTTATTCGCGACTCATTTATATTGTCTATGCATCACGGGCGCAGCCGTGCGTCATAATAATATTGCTGAATTAGCATGTACATTGTGTCCCTACATACGCATACGAAAAAAACACAGCTTGTACAGCCATATTTTCCGAGCTTTATATACTACCCATTATAGTCCACGTCAACCTATTTACTTCTACGATTCTCAGAAATCTGTTCGTTTCGATTTCAACCCCGGTTTGTTTTTCGCAGGGCTGAGTTCCTGTCCCGTCCATTACGAACCATTGTCTGACAACAGAATGTGTGTCGATAATTGAATGATTTGTTATGTGAGAATGGAAACGTATTTGTATTGTCTTATAATGTCTACTGTGATTTGTTATGATTGTTACAAGGAATTTATGTAAAGAGGTTTATTTGAGATTCGCACGGTGCGATACCCCCTCCGACGTTAGGTCTTTTTGCGCAACTACTCGTTCGCCGTTACGATGCGCCCGGCCGAATTCACGGGATTACTCCGCGTTCACTACGACTAAGATATCTCAGAAATTACGCAGCGTAGCTCTACTAAGCTTATATCATTGAAATATATCGATCGGCTTCTATTGTTTATTTTTTAAGCTATTGCATAGCTTCTATCGCGGGCCTTGAGCGTGGAGACCGAATCCAGAAATTCCGTAACGAAAATAATCTAACACCACCCCCACTCATTTGTTTTTTGAGCGTGGTGACCGATAAGAAAACAAATGAGTGAACAATCAATCAAAATTCAATTCAATGTGTGAAAGTGTAACTTCAATTAATATCAAAGAAAAAAAAAACAAAGGAAATAAAATACTGCATAAATAAAATAAATAAATAATTATAATTGCATAAGTTGATAAAAATGCTATGCAATAGCTTTACCGCGGCAGACCCCGAGTGCCACACGTCTTTTTTGACTCTTTTAATTTATTGACTAAATTTTGAAGTGTCAAAGTTCATACAAAATAGCAAATTTTTAGAGGTCTTTACTGGATTGGTTTTACACAAAATAAAGTGATTTCAATAGAAGCCTAGATACATAATATTCCCACGATACTGTGTTTCCAAAATATCTAATGAAAAACGTATAATATTAATATTATAAACAGGTATGTAAAGTTTGTTTTTATGTTTTTTTGTTTGTAGGAGGTAATCTCTGGAAGTACTGTTCCAATTACTATTTTTTTATTCACCGATAGAAAGCTGCTTTATTCCTGAGTGACATAGGCTATATAAATATTATTACGCGTGCAAAGCCGTGGGTAAAAGCTAGTAACATCATAATCACGTAAGAGCGGTTACATAATATAATAATATGTATATGTAAGTACCTCGAAAAGGACGCTCTTAAAGGTGTGACGGTATAAACAAAGTGAAACTTTAACTGAAAACAAAATATTGAAAAGCGTTATAACTCTGAATTTAGAACAAAGAAACAAATAAACATCTCAATAAGGTCGATAAACGAACAAAGTGGGTAATGGAAAATCCTTGATGTCGAATGAGAGCTGTGGAAAAGTCCCGTTGTATTTATTTTTGGATTTGGAGCTCCTGGTTTTTTTCCATAGGCCTTCAATATAATGTTGAAATATTTTATTGCATACGCGCCGTCGATTTTACATTCACGTGTTCTCAAGAGTAGAGCAGTGGTGGCCGAGTGGTAATGGCCCCGACTTACGAGTTGTAGGTCGCGGGTTCAAACCCAGCCAGGTGTATTACTTTGTGTAATTTATTTCATTACCACTGCTCTCAAAACGGTGAAGGAAAACATCGTTAGGAAACCAGCATGTCCAAGAACCAAAAATTCGAAGACATGTGACATTCACCAATCCGCACTGGGCCCGCGTGGTGGATTACGGCCTATTCCCTCTCCTAGAGAGGAGGCCTTAGTCCCAGCAGTGGGAATATAAAAAAGGCTGAATATGTATGTTTGTATGTGTTCTGTTCTGAAGTATAAGATTACGGTACCATCAATTGTATTAAGTTGTTATAAAATCCCTCAAAACTTACATATCTAAGTTACATCATTAATCTTACAAGCATATCTTTTCAAATTGTAGGTACATCTCCTAACAGCGATGTTAACACACTATCAACCAAAATAAATCGTGAGGACCTTCGTTCCCTCACACGTGCGGCCTCCTCCTTCGCTAGTATTACTGCTTCGCAGAAGGACTTGTACTGATTAGAACCTGTGTTCTTTAATGACCCTTTCCGTTCTAGGAAACTGGATTCTTTTTCCAGAAAATACTTGATGGCCGGACGGCGAGCTACCCCTTACTCGTCGTTCGCAAACCCGCGGCTACCGCGGCTGGTAGTCTGGGTCGGGGTCACAGAGGCTGGGATGGCTCGCTAATTCCTTTACAAATTTAAGTTGAAACGAGAAAATATGTTACTTATTTTAGCTAGCGATTTGCCACAATGTGGTCTTAAAATGGAAGTCATGTGGGTTGATATTGTGTAGGTTAGTTTGTTCAATAACGGAAAACGCAGACAAAGATTTAATCTTTACTCTAGAATTTCTGAGCAGGGGTGGCCGAGTGGTAACGGTCCTGTATCCCTAGCCAAGTTGCTTATCTGCAATAGTTAATGCTTGTAGAAAGCTTTAAATGTACGGGAATGACGTCGTCTTAACGCTCAGTCACGTGGTCAGAACAAAAGAATTGGCGGCAAGGTCAACTCAAAGCGTTCGGCGCAAGCGAAACGGTTGTAACTTGGCTAGGGGGGCTGACTTACAAGTCAAAACCGCAAAAGCCGTCAGTCGCGGGTTCAAACCCAACCAGGTGCATTAAATTATGTTGTGTAATTTATTTCATTACCACTGCTCTCAAAAGGGTGAAGGAATACATCGTGAGGAAAGCGGCATCATGTCCAAGAACGAAAAATTCGAAGACATGTGACATCCACCAACCCGCACTGGGCCCGCGTGGTGGATTACGGCTCATTCCCTCTCCTAGAGAGGAGGCCTGAGTCCCAGCAGTGGGAACGTTCTAAGGCCGACTATGCTATGCTAGAATTTCTAAAGTTGACGCCAACGCAATCCTAGAACATAATGCTTTAATTAAGAAGCCGTCGGAATTAGAAACAGTGAACAATGTGATAGAGAAACGTAGTAGCCATAATCAAATCAAAAGGACAATATGGATTGATTACAAAAACAGCTCTATTCAGAAGAATAAGGAAAAACGACCCGACTGCTTTGAAAATATGTAAATTAGATGAAACAGACAAATAAATAACATTTTTCACAAAATACTATAAGATAACGTTTGTCTTACTGGCAGAAGCCAGTAGCTTCGCCCGCGTTAAAACATGTTTTTTTTAGGTACCTCAAAAGGAAAAAACGGAACCCTTATGGGATCACTTGACTGGCCTGTTGGTCTTGTGGTTAGTGGCCCTGACTGCTATGCCGGAGGTCGTGGGTTCGATTCCCACCCAGGACAAATGTTTATGTGATGAGCATGATCATTTGTTCTGTGTCTGGGTGTAATTTATCTATAATATGTATATATTTAGAAATATATAAGTATGTTTATCAGTTGTCTAGTACCCATAACACAAGCTCTGCTTAGCTTGGGACTAGACGGCGTTGTGTGGTAGTTGTGGAATATTATATTATTATTATTATTATTATTATATCACTTTGTTGTCCGTCTGTCTATCTGTCTGTCAAGACCCTTCATCTCGACAACGTGTGGAGATATCGAGTTGAAATTAAAACCATATTCTCAAGTCTGCGGTCTCTTCAAGAAAAAAAGAAAAAAATCAAACTTCTAAGTTAACGAATTAAAAAGATACGGCCGTTTATGTGGCAAAAAAAGTATATTTTGATAATCTCAAAGTTCGTAATTCATAGGGTACTTCCCGTTGACCTAGAATCCTGAAATTTGACACAAAGCAAGGTTTTATAGCACAGGTATAGGAAAAAAATCTGAAAACAGTAAATTTATTGTACCTACGTCAAAAAAAAAAAAAATTTGCAATTCGGAAAAATCTTTGAGACTCCATTCGGGAATTGTAGTTTGCACGGAACCCTCAGTATGCAAGTCCGACTCGCACTTGTCCAGTTTTTTATTATAGATAGGCTCGCTCGTTTCCGACAGTATGTCAACGTGGTTACAACTTTTCAGGATTTTTCATTTATACCTTTCACCCAGAGTATATTCGCAAACAAACGGTTCTTCGACCCGGATAACGCTACCTTTGACACCGATTTTTTCGAAATATTTTATTTAAACAACCACTTTTTGTATTTGATTAAAATCTACCTAAAATTATAAAACGATCATGACCAAACTACGAAAGACCACTGAAAAACTATGATAACAATAAATTTCCAAAAAACTACCAATGACGCAATCTCTAAAAGATGCTCTTTTATGCGAGATATCATCCAATGACTTCTCCCGCTTTAGGGCGCAGCGAGAGGGCGTGTCACCCGGAGGACACGGTGGAGCACACAGTCGCGGTGTGCCCTGCTTGGGCGGAGCATCGCCGTGCCCTCGTGGGGGTGATCGGCGGCGGAGACCTCTCGCGCCGGGCCTTGGTTGAGGCCATGGTCCGGAGCGAGGAGGAGTGGCAGACGGTCGCCGACTTCGGCGAAGCAGTAATGCTCGCTAAGGAGGAGGCCGACCGCATCAGGCAACGGCGCTCTCGCCGCTGCCAGGATTCCGATCACGATTTCCAGCCGCCGTAGGCGCGGGCTTGCGGACAGTGAGCAATGGGTAGCTCACTGTCCGGCCGTCCGGTAACTGTCCAGACCAAGCCCAAGTCGTCGACGGCGCGCGCTGTTCCCGCGCGCCTCAAGGAGTTGTCAGCAACAGAAGGGGCCCAGCCGGGTCGAAGCCTACTGGGGCCAGGGTTATCCGAAAGGGCGCTCGAGCCCCGGTATGAAGGCTTGAAGGAACGGGATGGGTTTTTTAGTCAGTAAGAGTCTGACACTATCTCCCGCTCCGCCCAAGAGCGGAGGTTGTCATTGGATGATTTTTCCCATCGAAAAAAAAAAAAAGGGCGTGTCAGACTTTATTTGACTAAAACCCTCTCCCTATGTTTTTCCTCTGGCTTGTGTTCCAAGACCCCGGGTTTCCCTTTCTGAAAGCAAACCCATGGCCCCAGAGGGCTTCGCTGCTGGGCTTTGATCTTCGGTTTTGACTTTGAGGCGCGCGTGGAGCTATGCGTCGTCGATCGGTTAGACTACTTCAGAATGCTACACTAATCTGTCTATTCTTCTTCTGTGGATCGGTGTTATAAGGCCGCATAATCCGACTCTGAACTAAAATGATGTAAAAAACATAATTCAATGTTCTCTCTAGAGTTGCGAGATTAATCTTCAAGTTGGGTAATTAACGGGAATTTCCTACGGCCTATCGAAAAATTATCCCAGAAACTACGTACTTAAATCGTACTAAGAAGTATTATAATACTAGCTGCTGCCAGGGTTGCCCGCTTGATAGTAGAGAATTATCAAAAAACTACATATTGCCTGGATAAAAAGGCTATTTCAGGGCATGGTCTCTTTGTGTACCAAGTTTCATCTAATTCTTTTCAGCTGTTCGTGTGTGAAGAAGTAATAAACCGAGCTTTTCAAAGATTTGTAACATTCAGGTCATTAAGGTTCATTAAGGTTTGCTGTAAGAAAACCCAATTTTGGGTTAAGCTCGCCTGTGTACATCGGCTTTCTTACTATGAATAATGTGTAATGTTATGTACAATTAAGAATATAAGAATATATTCAGCAGCCATACGCACTAGATGTTTTGGGAACACATTCATTGTGCGTACAGTTATATAGAATTCCCTGCCGTTTGTGTTTTCTGATAGCAACAACAGGGGGGTTTTCAAGTCAAAAGTAAATTGGTGACTTCTAGACAACCGTGCTTTCGAGTCTATTTATTTATTCACATGTATATAAAATGTAAGTGTAGAAATCGACAATATCAAAATAACATTTTTTGTAGACACATAATTATAATGAAAGAAAAATCGATACCTATAATAAACATGCATTTTTTCAATTTACTCTTCAATAGGGCTGGACCGATTTCGACGAGACTTTAGCAGATAGCTGATGTTCTAAAAAGTAACTTGGGCTACTGTTATTTTACAAAAAAAAGGCTTGAAATTGATCAATTTACATTGTGCTGTTTTATGATTCAGACGTGGACAAAGTGGTAATTAATTTACTCAATAATAAAAAATAAAAATACGCAAAGCTTGGGCAGGTTCCTAATATCTACTAATTTAAACTTAGCGACTCATAATAATATAATCATTTACTTCCTTGAAATATGATGGCACGTACAGTCTTTATTAAAATACAACAATGCGTACTCTTATTTCAAAAACCAACTATCTGCAATTTTTTCCCAAATTAAGTTAAATATAACTATCGATTCGTCTTATCAAGACGAATCTACAGGTAAACCGGTTATTAGCTGCGACACTTAAGATACATAGCTTCAGCAAGAAGTAAATAACCTACAGATTAGATCGAATATAATATAATAAGTAATGTTGGCGCATTTAGTTGGTTTTTGCATTAAGAGTTCGATGGTTCTTCATATTCCACCTTATATTAAGTATGCATAGTAACTACAGCTACCACTAACTCCAATTAACATAAACCAACTGGAAACCGAGAGACACAACAGACTAAATTCAAATATAATCTTTCCCACCTCCACTGTTTCAGCCCAACAGATTTAATTCGGCTCCAAATGTTGTCTAGCTCAATACTCCGGCTAATTTGGAGATTATACGACCGTCCAAGCGTTATATCTGGAATATGTTCCCTCTCTAGTATGTTATTTTCTCTATCTATTGTCTGAAATTGGGTTTAAGTTTTCAGGATTATGGCTTACTTACTTTAAAAGTTCAATATTTTAGTCAAATTCAGTGGTAGCCCCGACTTACGAGTGTTTGTTCGCAGGTGCCAGACAGGCACATTTCTGTGTGCCATTTATTTCATCACCATTGCTCTTAAAACGGTGAAGCAAAATGTGGTGAGGAAACCGGCATGCCCTAGGACTAAAAATTCAAAGACGTGCGATATTCACCAACCCGCACTGGGCCTGCTTGGTGGTTTACGGCCCATTTGTCTCAAAACGAGGAGGCCTGAGTCCCAGCAGTGGGAACATTATAAGGCTGATTGTTTTGTTATGTAGTAATGTGACTTCAGATTTAGGCACTAAAATTACATACTTTATAACTATGATAACGAAAGTTTTTGGTAGAATTTACACTCTGATTCTAAAAGACTTTATCATCATCATCATCATTATTTCTGGCCGTTACCTGGCTGTTGGTCCCTGTTGTCATTTGTAAATCAGTTTCAAGCGTCTGACTACCTATGACCGTCGTTATAGACAGTCAGACGACTATAGTCTGACCATCAGTCTATTCAAGGAGTATCGCGCTGCTCGGTAACTGGGTTGCAGAGGTCTGATAGGCAGTCACTCCAAGTAAACTACGGGTATAATCAGCGGGTATAAGTAAGTTGGAAAAGGCCAGGGAGGTGATGATGTTCATTATCATATCAGCTAAAAGACGTCTACTACTGGACACAAGCCTCCCGTAAGTGTCGCTACAATGACTGGTCTTGTCCATTTCGCATCCATTCCATAAGAAGAAAGAAATTAATGAATTGCGATGGTGTAGTATAATTCCACACAGCATTTAACGTGAGATCTAAACATTTATGCTAACTACAACATTAATATTATGAAACTATATAAAAAACTGTATTCTATTCGCGTTATGATTAGAAAAAAGAAACCTTTTCTACTGTCTCTTCAATCGATTTTAACTTCTATTTTGTAACCATAAGGATACTATTAAAAGCAAAAAGTAGTTACAATACCAAATATTTACCGGAGCCGTCATTTGTCATGACACCAACGTAATAAAAGTCGAAATCGGATGATCGGATAGTAATGAGGCTTTTCATAAATGTTTAATGTTATTTTGAACAGAGTATGGTCCATAATGTACTTATAAGTTTGATATGATGGTTACTTTACTCTGCATTGCCATTTGATGCTATGACTTACTTATACATTTATTAGATACTAGCGGCCCGTCCCGGCTTCGCACGGGCAATAAATATAGCCTATGTTACTCAGGGTGAATGTAGCTTTCCAATGGAGTAAGAATTTTTGAAATCGGCACAGTATTTTGTGAGTTTATTCGTTTCATACAAAAATACAAATCTTTCCTCTTTATAATATTAGCATAGATGTCCCTTTAATTTTTAATAGGAAACTGGTCCAGACAAGTCTACCCTTGCACATTTTAAAAAGTTGATATTTGTCCCGCAGGCCAGTTTTTACTTGTGCGAGATGTCCCATAACCCTTCTCAAGACCATCTTTATCCCATGATTGAGTAAGGAAACTTCATGCTCTCTACATTGCGTTCGATTTGCCAGTGTTGATAAATCTCTGAGACGTTTTCACTTACAATGGGCCTCATCAGAAGGCTTAAAGTCACCCAAAGGTTTCATCAACTCATGTAAATTACTCTGACTGTAAAAACAGTAGCCAATCAAATCCTCCGCAACAAGTTTGACAATATTGCAAATTATTGTCAGTTATTGTGTTGATTAGCCTTTTTAGCAACTAGAGTAAAATACTTTTTTGTTTCGGCTTCGCACGCGGTAGCGTAACTATACGGCAGTAAGGTTGGCAAAATTCCACGGGCCCCTGGTTTAGCGAGACTGCGAATAATATCCGAGAGGCTGCAAATTCAGAAGAAGGTACTTAGCATTTTTTCGCCATCCAATGATACCACGAGCCTCAGCAATAGAATACTATGCTCTATTCATCGTGATTACGCTTGTTTCAATTATTCCACATATCGTAAATATAAAACTAGATCGGTTTTAAGTCAAGAATATCCATTTGAAACAGTCATTGAACTTCACTCGAGTAAATACCGTAACTCACTGTAATACAGAAAATAGTTCAAATTCAAGTTGTAATATCATTTTAGTCACAATGCTAAAATGTCTAGAATTAAGAGGTTTTTTGACAGATTGCGAATGTGATGCAAAAGCAAATGTTCCTTTAAAATTACGGAAATGCTTCTCTGTTTTCGTGAACTGCAGTCGCATCTTTTTGCGAAGACTAGCGAAGTAGGGAACCGCGAGACTTAGGGAACGTACAACCTCAAGCCCCAACCACCGCTACAGGAGATGCCCCGGACATCGACAATCGCAGAGCGATCTCCGGCCGCCGTAAGCGCAGGCTTGTGGGCGACAAGCAATCTGTAGCTCACCGTCCACTCGGCCTATAAGAACCGAGCTTTACTCGTCAACAACGCGTAATGTACCACACGTGCTTCAAAGAGATGGCAACAAACAGTAGGAGCCCAGCAGAGCTGAATGGGAAAACGTGTGAAAGAAACTGGTGGTCCAATGAAGCAAAAGGCAACTAAAAGAATATCAGATGTGTTTTTAGTCAGCAAAGTCGTGAATGTTAATCCGATCCCGGCCTTTATCTGTTTGCTGATGAATGGAAGAAGATACTGTCTGAATGTCTGATAATTTGCGAGAAGACTGAGTGAGAGGCTTGGTTATTACATTTGTGTTATTTTATCGGCCCTTGCCTCACTGGAACTTTATTGGTTCTTCCTGTTCGTGTTGGCAAAAAATGCAAGTAGTTCTATGGTGTGTACCTCACCTTGCAACTGTTGGTCGCGCAATCAACCACACATTTTCTGGCGTCATGACTTGGCTACGCTGCCATGGCAACCTAGGAAGGTTCGGCACTTTTATTACATGACTAACCAGACCCGGCAAACTTCGTACCGCCTAACAGTCAATGGATGTAGTTTATCTTTCGATATAGTCAACCGATTGAGATGAAACGTTCCATCATCGGACCACACGACGTATGGCGTTGCGCCACCGGTACATAGTGGACATCCCACCCATACGAACAAAGCGTTTTGGAAATACATTTATTGTGCGTACAGCCAAGGAGTGGAATTTCCTGCCGGAGTCTGTGTTTCCTGATAGCTACAACTAAGGGGTCTTTAAGTCAAGAGTGAATAGGTAAAACTTCTAGGCAAGCATGCTCCATCGTCGACCACATCATCGCTTACCATCAGGTGAGATGGTGGTCAAACGCGAGCCAAAAAAAAAAAACAAAACGAAGCCTAAGTAGTACATCAAGTTACATACAATTTTAATGTACAAAAGTTATCTACGTCGATTTTGTCCATTTTATGTGATTAGCGCGCAACTAAAAACTTCTTCAGATTTATTATATGTATGTATAGATTTTATCTCTAATCAGAGTAACCAGCATTTCGTCGTTCAGGTTGATGAATAATAAATAAAATGAGGGTGTAATATGTTGGTTACTCCTTCACTTCACGAATAGGACACTTAATCCAGGAAACCTTTATGCCAGGACTTTGTTTCCTTGCGATAGTTTTCTACTTTTTGGTGAAGCCGCTGACAGCGTAATCTTTCAGAATCTTTCACTTTCATTATGTTACTTACCGATACTCCATCTTACGATTTCCATTTGAAAGTGATTTAGGAGATACTTACTCGAATATTTTATTTAGGTACTTACTCAGCTTTCACACCATAGTTCTGGTGGTCTTATATTATCAATGACGTCATCTTTTCAGAAGTACAGGCTTTCGCAACGTTGAATAAACTTTAGTTAATTTTAACCGTCACTTGCATTGGAGGGCGAGTTAAGCAGGTGCTACAGTACACCCTCGATTACTGTTAACTGTATTATTAAGTGCCTTTAAATATCGAAGGGTGACCCAATAAAACTGTTACTTTTTTACAAGTTATGGATTGTATATTTACATAGATTTCGTTTTATGATAGCCTAGCGTCCTAGAGGCGGACACTTCGGTAAGGGTGTGAGAAATCATTGAGATTCTTGGCTTTATTGTAATGTGCATGTAATATACACCTAAACCTTCTTCATGAATTACTTTGTCTAATTGGTACTATCCAAGCAGTCATCATCATCATCAGCCTTTTTTAATGTTCCCACTGCTGGGACTCAGGCCTCCTCTCTAGGAAAGGGAATGGGCCGTAATCCACCACGCGGGCCCAGTGCGGGTTGGTGAATACAAGCAGTAATTTTCGAATATTTTGTATGGCCTACAGAGTTCAGTTGTTCTAGGTCTGGGTATCTTGTGTGTTGGAAGTTTCACATTTTGGGGCAACTTTTTTTTTTAAGAAAAAAAGATAAGAAAAGGAATTTATCGCGAATAGACAGACAGACGCGGTGGGAGACTTTGTTTTATAATATTTCCTTCTTTTATATTTTTATTGAAAGATTTGAAAATCAAAAAAGAATGTGAAAACATTTTAATAATGTAGTAAAAAAATATCTGTACTGTTTGAAAGGAATGCATTTGCCTTTTTAATTTAATTAGAATCAAAGAGAATTTATCTACAGTGAGTGTTTCGCCGGCGGTGAATTTAAAAAAATGTGAAACATTCTAATTATTCGCTGAGCTGCTAAGCAATTATTCACTAAATTAAATGAATAGTTCTCTTTATATTATGAGTGTATGTTGTATGAAAGGAATGTCTGAAAACAAAATAAACTCAGACCTATCTCTTCTAAGATAATTATGAAACAAAGAATTGTATCAAAAATAAAAATAAACATGCTCATTTGAATGTTAGAACAAAGAGATTTTAAGTAAATAAAACCTATGAATTTTAGTTAGAACTTTTGTGTATTTTCTTTGAAAGCCAATTTACTTTCGTCCTTTTAAACTTGATTCTAATTATGTGACGTGAATAAATAAACAATTTTCGCAATGCATAAACAAAACTAAAGAGGAGAGAAATAACTTTACACCATTTTTATATACGACGATTTATTTAAAATCGTATAGACATCAATAGATTAAAATTTTCTTAACATAAAATTTGACTAGATAGTGACTAGACTTCCCAAGCGGGACACCTGTTGCTTTGAAACGCCACAATAATATGCACAGTCTTTATTTTGACGGCTTTTGCTATTTCCCGAACAAGATGGTAAACATTCTCCGAATAAATAACGTCACGGGGGTCACAGGGTTAAAGAAACACACGAGGAATAGTGATCCGAAACGAAGTGGTCCGAAACGAAGAGATCAACAGCGGAGACGCTTAGTTGCGGGTGGGCTCGGGGCCCAGCAATGCTCAGGCAACCCCGATCTCGCTGATCCCCTGCAGCAAGCGCAGGCGGAGATGGTTGAACACCGGGTGCTGGTACGTGATGCCCAGCCCTTTCAAGAAGCGCAGAGTCTCCTGAGCACACACCAAGAATCCAAGCTGTTCTGGATCCATATCAGCTGGTACCTCTTCCACCAGAGCGTTTTCGTCCTCCTCCGTCAACAAGCCTTCGAAATGAAACTCCTCCCCTGGTTCCGAAGCAGGATGTTGGTTTTCCTCTATGTTGACGGCGCCGATTCTTCCAAACAAACGCCTCAGAGCTTCGCGTTTCTCAGCAGGCACCGATTCGTTCCTCAGTGGTTCGCTGCGAGCACGCTTCGGCACCCGTTGTTTCTTAGCTTGCCGGTCGCTATTATCGGCGGCGTCGGCGGCCGAAATATCGTCGCGCTTACGTTTGTTCATCATGATCAGTTGGCCCGACGGCATCGAAACACAAACTGCGAATGGGCTATGCACTGGGAATTGAAGGGCCCCGCGATTACAGCGAGACTTGCTATCCTTGTCTCGGTTTGGGGCGGAGCGTGCGTTAGAGCGAGACGGCAAGGTCAGCTGCAGCGGGAACAGCTGGGCGAGCAGATGCAGGGCGCGCGGGGCACGCACGCTTTGTTTGATAAAGTTTATTCGGGGAAATAAAACTGTTAGCCGCGATTGCGCGGACCGCGGGAGGCGGGGCGCTGGGGCGCGGGGCGAGAGGACTGGCCCGGCCGGCAGCTGCGACGCATCTGCCGCTCAGGTGGAGCGGCTCAGCGGCGTGCCTCGTCCCAAGGTGCCGAGCTCGTGTAATTAAGCTACACATTCGGCTCGAATGTAAACAAAACAATAGAGACGTCTAACGTGCGTAATCAATGTCCTGCAGTCAATTGTTTACATTAGATAGTGAATAATTGAATTAGTCTATAATTACACCTGACATGACCTAAATATATGCCATTCGTAAGATAAACAAAGAGATCGCAACAAAGGATCATGAATAAAACGTCCGGATAGAGCTTAAAAGTAGGAACAATGATAGTTTTAATAAAGTAAATTCCAGTAACATTCTCGACTTAAAGCTCGGACAAGCGTAATAGGAGATTTCATTCGAACAAAAACTAAAGTACATCATAGATAGTGACTGTTTCATTTTACAGTGCCATTTACGGGACTGAAAAATGAAACAGTTTCGGCTTCATCGTTTTACGGACAGTTCATGCTCGGATGTAAATACATAGGCATCTATGTAAAATGAAAAAATCAATACTCAGGCTTATGTACTACCGGAAAACGAGCTGTCGACGAACGTATGTATCAACTAGTTGATGTACAGGTATCTGTGTAGTTAGTGTGTTCAGTGTATATAGTACCTGCCTGCTTCGTAGTGTATGAGATTTCCGATAATCCGCTTCAAAGTCGGGTTCCGTCGTCTCAAAATAAAGGCGTGTTTCCATTGTGTGCGGGCAAGTTGCAAAATGCACTGGCTGGGTACACAAAGGAGGCTTCAGTGTATGCCAAGCGTGTACACTTGCTCACACTTTGCTTGCACGCCGGGTGTCGCATACGAAATTATGGTAACTATTCCAGACGAGTTTGGACTGGGTCTGTAGGATAGAGCTAGTTATTGAAGCTATGTGAAGAATTATTTCGTCCTTCGTCCTTTGTTTTTACGGTTGAAGGCTTCGATCAGGACTTTCCGTGAAAGAGTTCTTCAAAAAATATTGTGATCTGAAAACAAAAGTGGCAATATGAGCGTTATATACTTGTTTACATCTACGCTTAATAAAAGAGGGGAAGTTTTTTTTTTATTTCTTTGTTTTTTTGTTTGTAGAGGTACCTAATCTCTGAAAATACTGGTCTGATTGTTAAAATTTTTTCACCGATAGAAAGCTACTTTACTCCTGAGTATACGCTATATTTCAAGTAAGCGGGCGAAGCCGCGGGCAAAAGCTAATTAGGTATATTTTTAAGTCACCAGCCAGCACAAAGTTTTCTTATGCTAGCTTTTAACGATGTTTATAATTTTGAGAATCAAAGTATTCTATACTAATATTATAAATGCGTGGTGAAGATTGCGGGAATCCGATGGATGCGGGACGCACAGGATCGATCATTGTGGCGACACTTGGGGGAGGCCTATGTCCAGCAGTGGACGTCTATCGGCTGAAATGATGATGATGATTATAAATGTGAAAGTAACTCTATCAGTCTGTTACGTTATCACGGTTAAACCTCTGATGGTTCAGAAGTTTAACCGTGATAACGTAACGTATTTTGCGTGTAAACACAGCGCCGAATGCTTGGCCTAGCACTTATCTCTACAACTCGCTTACATCACTGTCTCGGCCGAGCAACATTTTATAAAAAGACAGAAATAGCAGCTCTGTCGTAAGGTATTATAATTCCATTTAAGTTACTAAGCCACTTTAAAACACGGGCTTCTAACTAACGATATTTCCAACGAGGGTTGATCAAGATGCCCGTACATCAGAGGGTTCCGTAATTGACATAATTTAAGTGGGTATTCCGGTCCTGAGGAGTTAGTCGGTTTTGTACAGAAAAATACAAGCTATGGTGGTTTCTGTTCACGTCTATCTAAGTAGTGAGCTGCCTCGGCTTTGCAAATTAATCAACATTATTTTTAGTATTGCGAAACCTGTTTGTTCAGAATCAGTAACTGAATCGATTCCAATAATTTTTACAACATGTTATATTTTTTTACAAATACATTTAAAAAAGGTCACAAGTTGGACACCATCGATACTAGGTACAATACAGCTCACGACAGATCATAGCGAGCATGAGGCGCCAACGCACAGCTGGATGCGGGAACAAAACAACCCCTGAGTTGCCTGGATGGCCCGGTGACCATGTATTTGTGTGGACTATGTAACATAACAAGCTTCTACCTTTGTGATGTTTAATGTACCATGAAATTTTGTACACAGATTCTTTACATAAAAATACTAGATAGCTGTTCAGGTTTCGCATATATTACTAAAAATAAGGTTGTTTATATAAACCTCAATCGTGCTTTGAAATAAAGAAAAATCCATTTATTTATGTCTCGCACAGGAAAAACAGCAATAAAAACAAACGTTATTATATCTTTATCGAATAATAATAAAAAACAACATTAAAAAGAAAATAAGACCTGTACGAGGCCAAAAAGCTCTCTATCTCAGCATATGCAACGAAATAAAAAAAAAAAAATGCTTAGTGGTATATCCTACCGTCGTGATTAAAGAGAGCATAACTAAAATTTTTTTTTTTAGTGAATATGTATTTAAAGAAAATATATAAAATCTTATACAGGGTGGCCAGAACATTGACGTCCAAAAATAAAATTTAGGTCCCTCGTATCGTGGGGTATCCGAATCACCCCCATGTATGTTCCGCGACTTTTCATAGTTTTCGAGTTATGAATTTTTTTCTGATTTTTTGAGAATGATCGACCAGACCAATCTAAATTTTTTTTTAAAAAAAGTACATGATTTTGTCGAGATTTTTTTTTTTCAACTAACTTTTCATGAGTAGTACTTTTATGCATAAAATAATCAGCTTCGTAACTGTGATGGAAATTATGAAAAAGTTGGTCTAAAATGAAAAATTTATGTTCGTGAAATTATGACTTAGCTTTTCAACTTTAAATAAAAAATTTAAACAGGAGACTTAATGGTTCCTTAGTAGGCTTCAAGAATGCGCCTGACTCTCAGCTTTCAGAATCATAAAAAAAATAGCACTTAATGGGGCTACTTTGGCTTAAATCGGCCTTCAAAAACTGTGAGGTAGAAAATTCTTAAAATAAGCCATATGACGATTTTTTTTGCCTATTTTCTCGTTCCTAAGGTTAATTTATGAAAACAACCGAGAGTGAGAGAGATAGCAATAATTCGGTCTCTTATCCTCTCAGCCCATTGTTATTGCAGGTAAAGGAGTAGCGCCTTCATTTACAACCCATGGTGCACGAGAAAAGATCGCGCGAAGTTTTTGAATCTTAGCTTTCCTTCAAAAACTGCGAGGTAGAAAATTCATAAAATTAGCCATGTGACGAATACTTTGCGAACCAAAAATGACTACAAGAAAAGCTGGGCGGAGCGGGAGATAGTGTCAGACTCTTACTGACTAAAAGACCCACCCCGTTCCTTCTAGCCTTCATACGGGGGCTCGAGCGCCCTTTCGGATAACCCTGGCCCCAGTAGGCTTCGACCCGGCTGGGTCCCTGCTGTTGCTGACAACTCCTTGAGGCGCGCGGGAACAGTGCGCGCAGTCGGCGACTTGGGCTTGGTCCGGACAGTTATCGGATGGCCGGACAGCGAGCTACCCATTGCTCACTGTCCGCAAGCCCACGCCTACGGTGACCGGAAATCGGGATAGAATCCCGGCGGCGACGGTGGCGGCGATAACGCCGTTGCCTGATGCGTTCGGCCTCCTCCTTTGCGAGCATTACTGCTTCGCAGAAGTCGGCGACCGCCTGCCACTCCTCCTCGCTCCGGACCATGGCCTCAACCAAGGCCCGGCGCGAGAGGTCTCCGCCGCCGATCGCCCCCACGAGGGCACGGCGATGCTCCATCCAAGCAGGGCACACCTCGACTGTGTGCTCCACCGTGTCCTCCGGGCATTCCGCATAGTGGCGACACCCGGGCGTCACTTCCGCACGAATCCGGTGCAGGAAACTCCTGAACGAACCATGTCCGGTTAGGACCTGCGTCATGCGGAAGGTAAGGACGCCGTGAGGTCTTTCCAGCCACGCCTCAAAGAGGGGACTTACCGCCATGATTGTGGCGTGCCCAGCACTGGGTTGCGATAGTCGCTGACGCCATTTCACCATGAGATCCCGCCGGAGCTCTGTCCGCCATGCCGTGACCTGTCGCGGCAGCGGACTTTCACCCCGGCGTTGCATCTCCACGCGCATATCGTGTATGTGTGCAAGGACTGTTGCCTCCAGATCCCACGGTAGTAGGCCAGCCAGAAGGCTCGCCGCCTCGCGGGAGACTGTGCGGTATCCCCGCACCATTCTTATTGCCATGACCCTCTGGCAGGCGTTCAGCATGGACGCCGGTTGCTTTTTCAGCGACGGCGCCCATACCGGCGTCTCGTAGTGGGCTATGGACCGAACGATCCCCGCGTAGAGCCTCCGGCAGGAGGCATGGGTTGTAAACGAAGGCGCTACTCTTTTACCTGCAATAACAATGGGCTGAGAGGATAAGAGACCGAATTATTGCTATCTCTCTCACTGTCGGTTGTTATCATAAATTAACCTTAGGAACGAGAAAATAGGCAAAAAAAAATCGTCATATGGCTAATTTTAAGAATTTTCTACCTCACAATTTTTGAAGGCCGATTTAAGCCAAAGTAGCCTCATTAAGTGCTATTTTTTTTATGATTCTGAAAGTTTGTGTGAGTCTGGTGCATTCTTGAAGCCTACTTATGAACCATGAAGTCTCCTGTTTAAATTTTTTATTTAAAGTTGAAAAGCTAAGTCATAATTTCAAGTACGTAAATTTATCACTTTAGACCAACTTTTTCATAACTTTCATCACAGTTACGAAGCTGATTATTTTATGCATAAAAGTACTACTCATGGAGATTCAGTTGCAAAAAAAAAATCTCGACAAAATCATGTACTTTTTTTTAAAAAAAATTTTAGATTAGTCTGGTCGATCATTCTCAAAAAATCAGAAAAAAATTCATAACTCGAAAACTATGAAAAGTCGCGGAACATACATGGGGGTAATTCGGACACCCCACGATACGAGGGACCTAAATTTTATTTTTGGACGTCAATGTTCTGGCCACCCTGTATATAAAATTCTCGTGTCACAATGTTCGTTCCCGTACTCCTCCGAAACGGCTTGACCGATTCTCATGAAACTTTGTGAGCATATTGAGTAGGTCTGAGAATCAGCCAAAATCTATTTTTCATATCCCATAGTGATAAAAAAAAAAAAAATGGCAAAACAACGTTTGCCGGGACAGCTAGTATTATTATAATAGTGTTACGATTACGGTGTTAATTTTCGGATTGATAGCATTAGCTATCAATAACCATAATAATACCGATGACCATAAAACTTTTGTCCTCTTAGAAACAGACGATTCTGAGTTGGAACATTTAATTAACACGCTTAGGTCCGACTGTGCAGTGGGCTCCGATAACGTGTCGGGTACATTTCTTAAAAGATTTAAACACATACTTATCCCACACATGACATATTTATATAACCTGGCTTTTAGCACAGGAGTCTTTCCTGATGCGTTCAAGCTGGCAATCGTTCATCCCGTGCACAAAACCGGTAACAGAGACAAACCTTGCAATTACCGACCCATATCAATTCTTCCTACACTATCCAAACTGTTTGAGAGGCTAATGAATAACAGGCTCGTTAAATACCTTGGTCTTTTGTCCCCTTGCCAATATGGTTTTCGTTCGGGATTCTCCACAAGTGATGCAGTACTGGATCTCACTAATGACATCGTTAGTCATTTGGACAACAAACAGTGTGTTTTAGGCGTCTTCCTAGATCTGGCAAAAGCCTTTGATACCATCTCGATTCCTAAACTCATAATTAATCTTGAGAACATCGGTATCAGAGGCGTTCAGCTCCTACTTTTTAAGAGTTACCTTACAGGAAGACGCCAATGTGTCAAAATAGGCGAATGGATGAGTGACGAACTCCCAATAACCTACGGTGTACCACAAGGTAGTATCATTGGGCCGACCTTATTTCTCATTTATATTAATGACCTCTGTCGTCAAAAGCTTACTAATGGATCCATTTTTACTTACGCTGATGATACTGCCTTAATATTCCATGGTGACTCCTGGGAGTCGACATTCAAACATGCACAACTGGGAGTTGACACTGTAACTAACTGGTTGGCACAAAATCTGCTCACTTTAAATGTTGAAAAATCAAAGTATCTTACTTTTTCCCTGTCCAAAGTTGGCAAACTTTCGTCATCCCATTTTTCTTTGATTGCACACTCTTGTAATGTAGCACAATCACCATGCAGCTGCCCTCATCTAAGTCGTACAGATAATATAAAATATTTGGGTGTCCTTATAGATGACTCTTTATCATTTTCCAAACACATAGATTTACTTTCATCCCGACTTCGTAAATTGATATTTATTTTTAAAAACCTTCGCCATGTGGCTGACGAAGTTGTGCTCAGATAAGTCTATCTAGCCCTCGGTCAGTCAGTTGCCCAGTACTGTATAGTTGTGTGGAGTGGGTCCGCGAAAACACATACAAGGTGCAGTTTTAAAACTGCACAATATTTCAGGAGGTTGTAATAAAACTCATAAATAATCATGTAAAAAAACGATACCTGGTCAATAATCAGTAATACTTGTTATTTAATTTTTTAATTACACTAAACTAAATCGATTGATCGATGGCCGCGGGGGCGTGGCTAGGGTGTGGCGTGCGGGATGATGATTGGATGATACATTATTTATGAAACTATCGTTGCGAGTTAGTGTGTGTGAAAACGCCCTTTATTGTTCCGTGTTTGTGTGTGTGAAAAAAAGCGCGGTTATAAAAAAAAAAAAATTACCTACTTATTTTATTATTGATTCGGGTCGAGAATCACTAACATAATTACCTCCTGAAATATTTTGCAGCTTCAAAACGACACCTTGTATTATTAGACTGGAACGTGCCCAAAGAGCAATCCTTAAAGTTGGTTGGTGTCTTCCTTATCAATTTCCTACCACGGAACTTTACAAAACCTGCAAGGTGCTCTCCATTCGAAAATTGTTCATTATAAACTTAATCTTAACAGTCCACACTCGCAATTCCTTTAACCCGGATAAGTTTAAATCTCTGAGAAGAAAGCATACTGTTTGTTCAACCATCCCTGCTCATTCGAGGCTAGCTCAACGTTTTTATAATTTCCTTGGTTCCTATGTTTACAACAGAGTAAATAAAATTTTACATATGTACGAAATGACTAAATATAAATGTAAAACAACAGTAACGAACTGGCTCCTTGATTTGGACTATGAAGACACAGAATATATTATCCAAATCATAAAGTAATTTTAATCATAATCATTTAAACACTATCACACACATACATTATACTCCGCTCCCACATACATTACACCTATACACTACAGTCGCGTCTGCGCACCCATCGACGTCGGGCGTGCTTTACTCGTAACGTTTGACTCGCGAATTGAAAATGACGAACGTGATAAAGTGTAATATGTGTAACATTGTCATCGATGAAATGTTGTCGTACATGCAAAACAAAGTGTCTATTATGGACGAGGAATCACTAGTGCGTATTTGTACGTCTACATTTACAAGCGAAGAAATTAAAAACTCCAAAACACTTTTGTTCGAATCCATTCCAACGGATATCAGGAAAATATTGCGGAAAAACAAAGGAAAAGAGGAGCGTGATGTGGTGGATATTATAAATTTATTTAAATCTACGGATCCGGACTTGATTCCAGTTTTTGTAGCTAGACAACTTGACAAACTACCGCCGATTTTGATGGACCACTTGGATTGTTCTAAACTTCTAAAGGACATGATGACGTTAAAAGCTCAATTTGAAGAAATAAAATCGACTTACGCTACCCAGGATAGTGTAAATGAATTAAAAATAGCAATACTAGGCATACAAAATGACTCATTGCCGCCACCTACTTCTGCTTTCAAAACCAATAAACAAAGAGGTGTTTGGTTAGACAGTGGACCAATGGGTCTTTCACAAGATTATAATGTTCTAAATAATGACTCATGTTGTAACAATAATCTAAATGTTACGCCGAGTATAAAAACCCCCATTACGAAATATAGAGATATGAGGGTAGTTCAACAAAACCAGATCGAGTATGAGTCAAATCAGAGGCGATTATCGGAAGAATACAAACAGGTGAACGCGGGTGTCGGTGTCGAGACGAGAGGGGAGCGAACGCCGTCACAGTCGGTGTCGCAGCGACGACAAGAGCCGAGCGCTGAGATCGGTTCTGTGATGAGTAATGAGGTGACGTCAGGATCTACGGGCCCGGCAACGCCGGTAACGAATCAGCTGATTTCTACTGAATCTACTAATAAGGCTAGCTATATCTGTGTGGCGGGGAAGTGTGAACTAGGACTGCCGATTAATAATGTGAGCACAACTGAGTTGAAGAAAAATACAAAAAACACGAATAGTAATGATTGGCACACAGTAACTTATCGCAAAAAACCTACAAAATATCGTTATGTGGGCAAGTCAGGTGTAACCAGAGATTTAGAGGGAACTTTCCGTGCTGCAGATAAAAAGATTCCTATGTTTATTACAAATGTACATATGACTACGACAGAAAGTGACATAATAAAACACATTTGTAGTAAAACTAAGGAAACAGTTTCACTAGAAAGAATAAATATGAAATTTAACAGAGGTTACAAAGCGTATAAATTCTTTATATCAGAGGCTAATATTCCAAGGTTCATGGATGAAACGCTGTGGCCCGAGGGTATTATATTTCGACGTTTTGCGAGCTACAAACACAGGAATGTGAATGATATGCGTCTTACGGATAACAACGGCCGAGAATAATTTAATAATGGTTACTGGGTACTATCAGTTTGCTACATTTAACTGTAAAAATGTGAAACGCTCCATTGATGATGTAAGAACCCTATGTCGTACATGTGATGTAGTGTGCTTGCAGGAAACATGGTTACTGCCACACGACATACCTTATATGGGCACCGTTGATAAGGGTTTTGGTTATACGGCGACGTCGGCGGTTGATACGTCTGCGGGCATCCTGCGCGGGCGCCCCCATGGCGGAGTGGCGTTATTATGGCGACATAGTGTGTTCCAGCAAGTGAAAGTGCTCGTTTGTGATAATCCACGTATTTGTGGAATTAAAATTCTTACGAATGATAGACCAGTGATCGTAATGAGTGTTTATTTACCAACAAACTCTATTGACAATCTACAGGATTTTACTGATTGCCTGAGTGCGGTAAGCGCTATTGTTGACGAATATGGTGTCGAGTCAGTGTTCATTCTGGGCGACTTCAATGCCAATCCGGGTGAGTTGTTTTACAGTGAGCTTATAAATATATGTCGTGACCAGTCATGGGCATGTATAGATGTACACTTACTGGGACAGGACCGCAATACTTTTACATTTTTGAGTGATGCACATGGGACTGTCAGTTGGCTGGACCACTGCATTACAACTCATGCGGCGGGGCGGGCTGTTGTTGATGTGTGTGTCAAGTATGATACTCTATGTTCTGACCACTTCCCACTAATAATAAAATGTAATTTAAATTTTATAAATATTAAAATGACATCAAAAATAAGTGATGTTAACAAAGATGTAATATGGGGTATAAAAAGTGAGGAGCAAATCGCATTGTATTCCATGGAGTGTCATAATAGATTGAGACTCATAGACTTTCCGCCCGAATTGTCTAGTTGTGCGGATGGCTTTTGCAAGGACAATGGTCACAGGCGCATTCTGGACACGCTTTACTCTGACATTGTTGCCGCTCTCCGAGACGCGGCGGCTGTGGCTAGTCGGGGTGGCAAAAAGAGTTGGGGGTGTGGCGCGCGCGTGGCGGGTTGGAACAAACATGTTAGCGAGGCTCACCGGGAGGCCCGGGCGAAGTTTATGGACTGGGTGTTCTGCGGTAGACCTAAGTCAGGTTGCCTTTTTGAGGAAATGTGTGAAAGCAGAAGAGTGTTTAAATCACGTTTAAAATGGTGTCAAAGTCATCAACATCAAATAAAAATGGACATTCTTGCTGTAAAACACAGTAAGGGGGATTTCAGGGAATTCTGGAAGATGACAAACAGTTTGAACGTGCGTCCTGGCCTTCCTGTTAGCGTAGATGGGGTCAATGATCCTGTGGAGATTGCGAATATCTTTAAAAATCACTTCGCTGTTAAGTCACGTTTGGAGCCGGCAGTGGAGGTGCTCAACGCTGACATGAACGGGCAAACAGTGGGGACTAGCTTCCGAGCTAAAGATATTACCGAAGCTATAAGGAATATGTCACGTGGCAAGTCCCCGGGACATGATGGACTCAGCGTTGAGCACTTGCAATATGCAGGATCTCATATTTCTAGGATTCTAGCTATGTTCTACTCTCTATGCGTGAGTCACGCCTATTTGCCCGCACATTGTATGAAAACGGTGGTTGTGCCTGTAGTGAAGAATAAAACTGGTGATCTCACGGATAAGAGTAACTACAGGCCCATCTCTCTCGCCACTATTATTGCAAAAGTTTTTGACGGTTTGCTTAACACACAGTTAAATAAATATGTAACATTACATGACAACCAGTTCGGCTTTCGTCCGCGGTTATCCACTGAAAGTGCCATACTGTGTCTAAAGCAAACTGTCAAATACTACACAGACCGCAAAACGCCAGTGTATGCGTGCTTCCTCGACTTATCCAAGGCCTTTGACCTTGTTGGGTACGAGTTACTGTGGGAAAAGCTGAAAAACATTAATTTACCTCAGGAGCTCATTAATATATTCCAGTACTGGTACGCAAACCAGTCTAATACCGTCAGGTGGGCGGGGACAATGTCGGATCCGTATCGGCTTGAGTGTGGTGTCAGGCAGGGTGGATTAACTTCTCCAACCCTATTTAATTTATACATTAATGGACTGATCGTGGCGCTCAGCAGGCGGCATGTCGGATGCCACATTGACGGTGTCTGTGTTAACAACTTTAGTTATGCAGACGACATGGTGCTGTTGAGTGCCTCGGTCTGCGGCCTGAGGAAGTTAATACGGATATGCGAGGAGTATGCCTGTGGTCATGGTTTATTGTACAATAGCAATAAGAGCCAATACATGGTGTTTGAGGCCGGTGGTGCTAAATGTCCTGCTACTATACCACAAGTAAAATTGTATGGTACCCCTCTGGAGAGAGTTTCACAATTTAAATACTTGGGACATTTACTTACTACCGACCTGAAAGACCATGTAGATATGGAGAGGGAACGAAGGGCGCTGTCTGTCAGAGCAAATATGATAGCTCGTAGGTTTGCGCGGTGTTCTAGTGAGGTAAAAGTTACGCTTTTTAGAGCGTACTGTACCTCGCTGTACTCGTGTAGCCTATGGGCTGACTACAGCAAGAAAAGTTACAGCGCTCTTCGTGTCCAATACAACAACGCGTTCAGGGCGGTGATGGGGCTGCCTCGAACTTGTAGTGCTTCGGGCATGTTCGCAAAAGCACGCACCGAATGCTTCCATGCCACTATGCGAAAGCGTGCCGCGTCTATGTTGCGCAGAGTGAGGGGTAGCACCAACACCGTACTGGCGATGTTTGCTGCAAGGATGGATTGCTATATCCTTAAGCATTGTAGTGGCCGACATGTAGCGGTACAAAAAGCACTCAGATCCTACTAAATGACTGTTGTGAATTTAAAGGTAAATGCTATTTATTTATTTATTTAATGTTATGATGGACTTATTTAATTATTTATTTATTATTTTTGAATTGTTAATTTATTTGTATTCTATGGTATTAATTGATGAATTGATTATGTTAGTAATTTAAGTTTTTGTGTATTGTGTAATGATATGGGTGTAACTTACCTGAATAAAGATGATTATTATTATTATTATTATTACTACACACACATTTCAATAAAAAATTTACTTTTCCTTTACTTTTAGCATGTCATTCTACAATTCTCTCTCGCTCAAAATCTTACAAACATAAGATTCATGTTTATGTGCCGCAAAATGCGATTATGTTTAAAAGGGTGTGAGCCTGGAGATCTGTCATACAGGTCTCGAACCTAGTTCAGACTCCAGCTCTCACAAAGGTTTTAGTCTAGTAAATTGGAATACCCTCAAAGCAGTGTGCTATAATATTGGTTGTGTCAAATTCATTAATTTATTCATTCGTTCTTCATTCATGTGTCAAATTGACGTATCGGCTTTTAAGCTTTTAAAAGCCATTGTGTTGGCTGTCAACGAAACATAGGATCCGTCATTTAGCACCAAATTACTTTAATCTGATCAAAACATGAGGACCAGTAAATCATAGGTATTCACTGAAATACGAAAATTGCTCTGTATTAATCTTTTGAGATATTGTTAGGATTAATACTGTAGATACTATTTCATCAGTACTTCTTCCGACGGTTAAGATATGTCACATTTATAGTTAAAAGGTTATAGGAGACTACCTGACCCGTCAGACGCTGTCACGTCATAACTATAAACTGCCAAATGAGCAAACTGTGAATTCTAGTCGCGAGTTGCGCAAACAAATCTTAAGATTGCTTCTTTTCCGCCAAATATAATATTTCTTTTGTTTTATTTTTTCTTTCAAATAATAATTTAACATTTCGAATACCGTAATTAGAGTCACAATAGAAAGACAATGAGATAGAGTTCGCTTGGGGTTTAATGAATTAAATGAATTGGGTATCAAAAACTTCATCCAGATCACTGTTATTGGGAAAAGTGCCCAGAGTATTATTATTTAGCGTGACAATGCTGCATGCATTGTCACGCTAAGTCCAGCCCTAGTTTTAACTAGATTTGCTTACACCTGAGAGGCCTCTGAGATGACACTAATATTATACAGGCGAAAGTTTGTTTACATCTGTATATGTTTGTTACTTTTCTGCGCTCAAACGGCTGAACGGATTAAGATGGAATTTGACACACGGGTCCAAGTCAGGGAATGGGCCGTAATCCACCACGCTGGCCCAGTGCAGGTTGGTGAATGTGATTTGTCTTCGAATTTTTGGTTCTAGGACATGCCAGTTTCCTCACGATGTTTTCCTTTACGTTTTGAGAGCAGTGGTGATGAAATAAATTACACAAAATAATGCGCTTGGCTGGGTAAAGCTTTCATCATCATTATAATCATTAGTCTTTTTAATTTTCCCTCTGTTGGGACTCAGGCCTCATTTCTAGGAGAGGGATTGGGCCGTAATCCACCACGCGGGCCCAGTGCGGGTAAAGCTTTTTTAATGCTAATTAATATGTTTAATAACTACATTTCTAAGTAGACAGCAATCCTCATAAAGTGATCGTCAAATTACGTTCACTGGCAATACCTATTAAAAGTTAAACGGGTTCTCTTAGAACCCACGTTTTCATCGCTCAGAACTTCATAGTTGTCGAGAAATGTTGTATTAGTAAGGTTTCAGAACTTGAGCGAATGTTTCTTAAGTAGAGTTGCTAGTTATTCGCAGAATTTAGTCTTGTTAATGCTAGTTACAAGAGAGATACTTTAGTAATGTTGGATTTGAAAAGGTAATGCCATCAACTCGGTTCTTCTGCCGTAAAAAGTTGTAAAATCCATGTAAGTAATACCAAATCGGTTAATTTATCTAAATAATACCTACTGAGGACTACTAAGGGATCTTTTGCAATATCTTTTATTGATCATATCAATATTGCAAATGTTTTAAATAAATCGATTGACTAAACATATTTTCGGTCGAAAATGGCCTGAACTGTTACCAGAAAAGGACGGAACGGCTGTCACTTTTTTGCTCGTCTTAGTGGGGGCACCACCGTGCCCCTTAATTTGAACATTTATCGCCTTCTTTTGTTTTTTGCTGAAGTGTGTTTTCAAATGACTTCTCCTACCAGAGGGTGTGCTGCTGTATTTTTCATTTGTCTTTTGTGTTTTAGGATCACGGGTAACTCTATTAAATATTCCCGCAGTCTCGTCAGGCGTCAGCCCTACTGCGCCCCTTCAGCTTTGCTGGAATCTCTTTAAGGCGCGAGTGGAACAAAACGCCCAGTCGATTCGGGCTCAGTCCTAAGCTGACGGTTGGACGGTGAGCTACCCATTGCTCGTCGTCCGAAAGCTCGCGCCTACAATGAGTAATATACTTCGAATGTTAGTTTGTAATGATAGTCACTGACAGCCAAATACCTGATTTATTGAGGACTATTAACTAAATAACAACGTAAACTATGCTATTTGAATGTAGCATGAAGTTAAAACTACATTAGACCAACGCACACGTAGACCAGGCCTGATTTGTACGAAGAACGACGTCGCGTAGCGTCGCGTGGCGTGGATGTTCATAATCATCAAATTATCGTAAGTATGTACTGCTATTGATCCAAAAGCTATTAACAGGAAGATGCACGCCTACGCAAGTTATTTTTAGGATAGCCTGCCGAGTACCGGGTAGTATTTTAAACATCTTTCTTCATTTCCCTTTACTTAAATGTGGGTATACGCTAAAAGAGTCGAGCAAATTCGTATAAAAGAGCAAATTCGTATAATTTGAGCTCAGCTTATGACCTCAAATTATACGAATTTGAGCTCGGCTTGTGCTCGCTCAACTAGAATGGGTCCACACAACACGACTTTGAGTTCAGCTTGTACTCCACTAGCGAAGACCTATCTTTAGAGTTCGCGTAGGCTTCATCTGAATTCCTGAAATAAACAATTATACTGAGATATTTCTAAAAAAGATGCCTTTTACGTGAAACTGTTCAAGGCTATTCCGACCAATTCCTCTTTGACCCTCTTTTTTTGAGGTAGGAAATCAACAAATAATTCCTCTCGTTCTTCGTGGAGTAAAAGAAAATATCAGATCGATATCCGTGATCAGATTTTGCTGCTTAAAACGCACCCATGTTTCTTCAGTAGCAATTTACGCCAGGGCCGCGTAATAGTGGCGAGTCTAGTGGCCGTCTTGAGTTCAGCTATTATGAAGTCGTTGGTCCAATGCCCTGTGCAGTGGATTTCGAGCATTTTCCTCCAACACCACATCTCAAAAGCGTCAATCCAGAGTTTTGTCCATTTCCAGTCAAAACCATTTAAAAACAGTTTCGTTCATGTTTTCTTTCCTAGAAATATCTAACTAAGATAGCCTTGCAGATAGGCTATATTATACACTATGTTCTGTTTGTTCTATGTACGTCCTTATGTACCTATGACTACCGCATGTTATGTTACACGAATCCTCTCCACAGTATGATGAAGCAAAGCTATTGCGAACGTTGGCAGCCCGACTCGAACAACATTGATGAACGTCTTGGGTCGAATTGGACCAATGCGCTTAAGACGCTGTATTCTCGTATTTCAATGCAGCTGTTTGTCTTCCGTTATACTAGTCAGAGGCGTAGCGTGGACAAATTTAGACGAGGGCGAAGGCATATGAGCGAGGCCATTTTTTTTCATAAATTCGAAAACGAGACAGCGACTATCGCAACCCAGTGTTTAACCACATCGCTTAACATTAGATGTAAAAAAAAACTTTTTACAAAAAAAAATAACCGACTTACTAAAAAAAACACTAAAACCATCAAAATAACATTATTGTCGGTGTTTCTATAATAGTTTTGTCTCTTCGTTATTTAACACCGACTTCCGAAATTAAAGTTATTGTGATGGTTTTAGTGTTTTTTTTAGTAAGTCGGTTATTTTTTTTTGTAAAAAGTTTTTTATTTCACACTTTTTAGTTGCAATACACTTACAGCCAGAGTACCTTTTTCTCCTGACAATTCCAATTAACTCAAACCCTGCTAGGATACATTGTTTTATTATGAAGTTCCCGTGTCTACCTTCCGGCTCCATCATCATCATCAGATCAGTTCAATAGTACCTGATAGCCAAAGTGCATCTGATGACAATTCTAATAAGCCCAAACAAGGCTAGGATACATTGATTAATTATGGAGTTCCGGTGCCTATCTTCCGGCTCCATCATCATCATCAGGTCATCAAATGTCATGTTTTTACTATAAATGCTTAAATCTTTGATGAAAATATCAAAAGAACTATATGGTTGCCTATAATATTTGAGGATTTCCCTCGATTTCACCAAGATTCCATCATCAGATCTCGACTTGGTGACTATGGGACCATTTGGAAAGTATACCCTTTCCAATAAAAAAAGAATTTTTCAAATCGGTTCGCAAGTGACGAAGTTATGCGCGAACATACATAAAAAAAAAAAAAATACAAACATCCGAATTGAGAACCTCCTCCTTTTTTAGAAGTCGGTTAATTAGAAGTCGGTTAAAAACCGAGCATAGCTACACTTCTACACTAATATAATAAAGAGGTAAAGTTTGTTTTTTTGTTTGTGGAGGTAATTTCTGAAAGTACTGGTCCGATTGCTAAAATTTTTTCATCGATAGAAAGCTGCTTTATTCCTGGCTGAGTGACATAGGATATATTTTATGTTACGCGACAAAAGCTGGTATTCGAAAACGAGACAGCGACTATCGCCACCCAGTGTTCAACCATATCGTCTCTTACCACCAAATGAAATAGTGGTCAAAAGTGAGTATATCAATTATAAAAAAAGCCTTCGTTTCTAAAGAGCCCTCGCTTGTGCGATGCCCCTTTGGGCTATATTTCAGCGGGACACCATGAGGTTGCGACCAGGTGAGCCGCCATAGTGTTCCGGTGAAATATAGACCTAAGCTACCAAACTAGGCACCATACAGGCACCAGAGTCGCCACACGTCCGAGCTGGTCGCGCCACCAAATTGCTTGCGCAACCAAACAGACACCAGACTATAGAACTGTATACATTTTGTTGGTAGCGGCGACTGGTCAGGCCGCCATATTGTCTTGGTGAAATATAGTTCTTTGGGTGCGGGGTCGTGAGCAAAGGCCCACTTCGTCCACGCGTTGCTACGCTACTGATACTAGTAGTTACTGTTTGGTGTACTAGTCACATAGGACCTATTAGTTGCAGTGTGTTGTTTACGTACGAACACAAAGGGTGTGTTTGGAGAATCAAGTATTTTGGTACATAATAAAGGTTAAGGGAACAAAGTTTCAAAACATAATTACATGAATATGGAGTTGCTTTAGGGAATATTTCAGACAAGTAATTTTTTTCCGAGCAATGGTGGCTCTAGTAACACTAGTAACGATCCTAAATTAACCTTTCAATCGTGGAAATTACAGACTCAATAGAAAGACAATAGGTGCGCGAACGCCGGCGTTCGTTAGGGGTTTAATGAATAGAATTGTAGGTCGCAAGCTCAAACCTAGTCAGGCACATTACTTTGTGTAATTTATTGCTTTACCACTGCTCTCAAAACGGTGAAGGAAAATATCGTGAGGAAACCGGCAAGTCTTAAAATCAAAACGAAAGTATATGACATCCACTAACCCAGACTGTACCTGCGTGGTGGATTAATGGCCAATCCCTCTCCTAGAGAAGAGGCCTATGTCCCAGCAGTAGGAACATTACAAGCCCAATTATGCTTTCTGCTAATCAGTGTACTTTCGTATCTTTGGTACCTACAAAAAATACGTAGGTGATTTTCATATCACAATTTTTTTTTTTTAAATTAATTAAATCCCAAGCGAACGCCGGCCGGCGTTCGCGTTGCTATTGTCTTACTATTGTGTCTCAAATTTATGGTATCTTAAAGGTTGGTCATGGCCATGTGGCTATATATTTATTCCTACATTGTGTGCATTATTTTTTCCTCATTTTATAGACACACCAAAACATTATTTTAGCCATTCTGTCGTATCTATTATCTTCATAAACGCACCTAAATCCTAATGCCTCGACCAAGGTGCAGACTACTAGTAGGCATATATAGAACTCGTCCGCTTGAATACAGTCCCAAACTTGTGCCTTCAACTTGAATCAGTATCCGTATCGTTTGTAGAAGTGGGACAAAGAGACAATGGCGGGACATACGACGGACTAAGCCAGGGATGGCAAACTTTTGGTACGCGAGCCAAAATATTTCGGGAACACTAATAAAAGATAATTTGCAGACACACCATCACACATACACATCTAACACACACATATCATACATACATAAACGCACGTGTTTCATATTTTTACATATCTATCCACACAAATCCACACACCATAATGCGATCATAAGCCCTTAGTTCCGAATTACGTCAAAAGCGGTTATATCGCGAATCCGACCAAAATTCTGTGGCCCTAGTGAAAAGGGATCTAAGTCCAAAAATGCAACTTTACAGGAGACGCAAAAAACACTCCGCGTGCTTCAAATTCGTGTTTGACCTCATGTATCAATCAAACCGCTACCAAATGAATTACATGTGATGTTTTTTATAGGTAAACAATTTATGCTCTTTACTATTATTGGGTTATTTTTTATGTAAAGTTAATAGTTTTTAAGATAGTGACTTATACCAATCACAAAATGAATTCCATGAGGCTATAAAATAAGTTATACCCCTTCTCCCATAAATTAAATGATAAATTAATTCACACTAGTGAAAAGGGATACGCATTTGGAATGATTTTAATGATAACTAAGTAATGCGAAGAAATATTTAATAGTTTGCTGTATAAAAAACCTGTATTTTGTTGTGTACTTTTATTCACTGTTAAAAAAATTAGAAAATTCTCAAAAAAAAAAAAACTTGACCCCTTTTTCACAAAGATTTTTACGTGACTTATGGTATATTAAGACTATTACGAACTATTTTGTGTAACTTTATATCCATTATTTAAATAAAAATAAAACCAAAAATATATTCACAATACAATTTTTATTATAAGAAAAAAATTTAAGTACAGTGTCTTGCTGTTTGAAAATAGAAAAACTATTTTAAGAAAAACTGGCATCTTAATATTATTATGCAGTAAAAACACAAATGAATAGAAAAATAAAGCAAAACTATTTTCCTTATTGAAGTTTCTGATTGTAATAAGAAATAAAATTAAAATATCATGAAAAAAAATTTAACAAAAAAAAAAACATTCTAACAAACAAAAAATTTTAGAAAATCTATTTCTATATCATTTTCGCTATCATTTAAAAGAGGATGTTGATCTTTAATATCATTATTTGTTAATAAATTGGTATAATAGGATCTGACACTGGGGTTTATTAATGGAAGAAGTTAGAGTAAGTCTTGTTTTTTTTTTTTAGAAATTGCAGTTGGCCCATCAGATGACTTGGGTATACATTCGGTTTCAAAAACACTTGGGAGCGCTGATTTTCCTTGTTTTTTTCTGCAAATTAACTACATTCCATCCATCTATGCCGTATATCTTGAAATGGAGGCAACTCTCCTCTTTTATATTTAAAAGCTGTACACTCAGATAAGTTAAACTTCATCTTATTTTCATCAATTTTCCTCTGTAGACTTTTCAATTCCCCTACTACAACAGTTTTTCCCTTATTTTTCTGGTAACTTTTTCCTAAATTTCTTTTCTTTTTTCTGATTTCTCTTCTTTCTTTAATACTTTTCCTAGGCTTTCGTTTCCGACCCTGTGTAACACCTTCTTTATCCCAAACTGATGTATTATTCCTCACGTCAGAATCTGACTGAGGGATGATAACATTACGTCGACGTCTTGTTTGCCTGTTTACAACTGAACAATCCGAGACACTTGTTTCCAATGTATTTGGTATGAAATCGTCACTGCTTTCAGCAGAATAATCGACATCAGGGTATGGTAGTTCATCCACTAACACAGAAACAATATCAAGACACATGAGACACGTTTCGTCGGAATCAGTAAATAAATCGTCATCTTTATCGTGCCCCGGCCTGGGGTAAAAGTTAATGGTAAAACCAGGCTTCGAAGAATATAGTTTCGAACAAATCGGTGAAATATTTTTAAAACAGTCAAATTTTGTAAAATATTCCGTAGAACATCCTGGCTTTGGAGAATATTCCGTAGAACATTCTGGCTTTGGAGAATATTTCGTAGAATATTCTGGCCTTGGAGAATAATCCTTAGAACATTCTGGTTTTGGAGAATGATTTTTGGAAAAAAGGCCTTTAGAGAATAATTCTCAGAACAAATAGGTATAGATTCTCCAATTAGGCAATCCGTTTCATCCATCATTTCTAGTTCTTTATGAACAAGATCAATCATTCGGTTTCTACCAGCCATTTTAAAAAGGAAATAATACTTTTAAGTAATTTTTAACAGAATGAAATAGTTACGCCAATAACTGATAACTGTACCTAATCATAAATTACACGGAACAGTAAGTAACAAACTTTTAAAAATATTACTCGACTAAAATCAATTTAGTATACATCTAATTAGTTTTATAGTATAGGATACGTATTTTCTAACTAAAACAAACGTCAATTGAATCAATATGATTAAATGCATGAGAGTTAGGTACGTTCCGTAACGCATATAATGTTCATAGTTATTTGGTGTAAAAAGGTATAATTAGACTAAAACCTATGAAAGTACACGTTAACTTTGAAATAAGTTACAAAAATACGTGTAAAAGGATCTAACTTACTCGCGTAATAATTGATATTTCTGCAAAAGTCGACAAAACCTCCTCCCTGTACAATGCGCTCTCCACCACCCCGCACCGTTCCCCTCATCGACGAATTATATCCTTGATCACGTGAAATGAAAACAATCGTAGGATATAAATAAAATTGTATCAAATTACACTTATTAATTTCAGAATAGCGTATGTGAATACTGATCTAAATAGAGTTATTTTTGATTTTTTCCCTTTATTTTAGTGAAAACGGGTATAAGTCTAGTAATATCATTACTAACTAAACCATTTTTAGGGATTAAGTGTTGTTGTATTGATATACGCCAAACAAATTAAAATGTGGAAGATTTAAGTTAATTTAGATTAGAACACACAAAACAAAATTTTTATTTTTCCGTTTAAAAGGATACAAATGCATTTAAAACCAATTTTTGTATTTTTTTTGGTGTCAGCTGGATCCTTTTACACAAAGTAACTTCCTTATTTTTAGAGATAGCTTAGATCCGTTTTCACCAAGCGATAGAGCATTTTTTTCTGATCATTTCGGTATACTTAACTCATTTTCGACAAAATCGGACTTATACCCTTTTTCACTAGGGCCACAGAATTAATAGTAAAAAAATATAAGGACTATTGAGTACTATTTGTGACGTTGCGCGTTGGTCGGATTCGCGATATAATCGATTTTGACGCAATTCGGAACGCGGGGTATGTTGGTACGAAACCCTCGCTGCAGGTGTCCGACTCGCAATTGAGTGGTTTTTTTACGTAAAAAATGTTACCTATGAACACTATGCGAGCGGCTCGCCGCGGCGATGTTACATGCTGCGAGGATCCTTAGATATTGTAGTGGCCGACATTTAGCATTACAAAAGACACACAGACACTACGAATTGTTTAGAATTTATAAATGGTTAATTAGTTAAATAATGATTAATTTATATTGATGTTTTTTTTTTTATTTGTATTATTGATGTAATTATTGTGATATAATTTTTGAAGCAATTTTATTTATTTATTTTTATTTATGAATGGTATTAGGTAATGTAGTAATGTAAATTGTGCTGTGTTATGTAATCATTACATAACACAACACGGGTGTAACTTATCTGAAAAAGGATAAATATTATTTATTAACACATGCCAGTAAAGATTCGCCACCCCTGTTCTAAGCTGAAGCTCGGTTTGATGTGATTCGAATGAAAACTACAGTCTCGATAAATATTTTTGTATTTTACCTGATATTTTGTGGTGACAAAATCTTGCATATTCGTTGGTCACAGCTAATATTTTTTTATTAGTTATGTATTTTAACTTTATGTACAGTAGTGGTACATAGGCAGAATTAATGCGACAAGATATTCTTAGTGTAGCTTCTGGTTTTCAGGTTAGCAGCCAATTGGTTAGGATGACTTTCCAATAGTATAATAGTTTGACTGGCCTGTTGGTCTAGCTAGTGGTTAGTGGCCCTGACTGCTATGCCGGAGGTCGTGGGTTCGATTCCCACCCAGAACAAATGTTTGTGTGATGAGCATAATCATTTGTTTTGTGTCTGGGTGTTATTTATCTATAATATGTATGTATTTAGAAATATATAAGTATGTTTATCAGTTGTCTAGTACCTATAACACAAGTTCTGCTTAGCTTGGGACTAGACGGCGTTGTGTGATAGTTGTGGAATATTATATTTGTGGAATATTATAGTTTGTTATTGCAGTTTGGAAGATTTCTTCCTTCACAGTGTTCATTTCGAGATAATGGTATATTTTATGATAAACCGCGGGACATTGCTCAGGTTTCTCGGTATTATATTTTATATTATATTATAAGTGGGATAAAAATTTTAAGTCATTGGAATTATTGTCTTCGTTTTAATTTAGCTTTCATTTCTATTATTGTTTTACTTTTTTAAATGTTTGATGTAAATGGATGGCCTGACTGAAACAGGTTTTCATTAACCTAGATCAGGCAGATCTATACTACAGTTTGAATTAAAATGTCGATTGTAATTAATGTAAATAAGTCGCTTACTTTATACCAGAAAAAAGAATTATAATTTCCTTTATTTTCCATTTTAACATATTAAGAGGCCCGGCGAATGTCACTCGCAACTGCAAGTTGACGCGTATTCAAAATTCGTTCGTGGAATATAGCTATCTCTGTTTGACAAAAACAAGTGACGGAGTGCAGCTGTGTGTGTGTATGTGAGCGTCTTACAATTTATTGTTAGTAAAATGAGGTATATTCATTATTTGGTTTATTTTTGCCGAATACTTCGGGAATTGTTTGTGAATGTACGAACTAGTAATGCGTTTTTTGGAAATTTTATTACCGCGCCAATATCTCAACATATTATGATAACAATAGCAGATAAGTCATACAAAGGTGATCTTTTTTTACGGTGGGAAAATCATCTAATGACATTCCCCGCTCTTGGGTGGAGCGGGAGATAGTGTCAGACTTTTACTGACTAAAAACCCACTCCTGTTCCTTCGTTGCCTTTCGTACCGGGGCTGAGCTACCTTTCGGAGCTAACCCTGGCCCCAGTAGGCTTCGACCCGGTTGGACCCCTTCTGTTGCTGACAACTCCTTGAGGCGCACGGGAACAGTTCGCGCAGTCGATGACTTGGGCTCGATCCGGACAGTTACCGGACGGTCGGACAGCGAGCTACCGATTGCTCGCCGTCCACAAGCCCGCGCCTACGGTGGCCGGAAATTGGGATCGGAATCCCGGCAGCGGCTGTGAGCGCCGTTGCCTGATACGGTCGGCCTCCTCCTTTGCTAGCATTACTGCTTTGCAGAAGAAAGCGACTGCCTGCCACTGATCCTCCTCGCTCCGAACCATGGCCTGTACCAGTCTGGCACGAGAGATCGCCGCCTCCGATCACCTCCACGAGGGCAAGGCGATGCTCTGCCTAAGCGGCACACCTCCACTGCGTGCTCCACCGTGTCCTCCGGGCGTTCCGCACAGTGGCGACACTCGGGCGTCACTTCCGTACGAATCCGGTACAGCCCGAACCTACCGAACTTACGTGTCCGGTGAGAACCTGCGTCATGCGGAAGGTGAGGACGCCCGCGCCGTGAGGTCTTTCCAGCCATGCCTCCAAGAGGGGACTTACTGCCATAATTGTGGCGTGCCCAAGGTGGTCTTCTTGTGGCCAAATCAGAAAATGTTATGGAGGCGAGAGCTTTTTTCATAGGTGGGAAATTATTCAATGACTTCTGCCGCTCTTTTAGTGTCAGACTTTTAGGGAAATGAAAACTGTTCTTTCGTTTCAAGGCCCCGATGTTCTCTTTCGCTCAACCCTTGGCCTCAGTAGACTTCGAACCTGCTGGGCCCCTACGGTTTTGCTGACATGTCCTCGAGATGCGAGTGGAACACTATGCAACATCGACGTCTCGAGCTCGGTACGGACACTTACCGGACGGCCGGACGGAGAGATACAAATTGCTCGCCGTCCGCAACCCTGCGCCTACGGTGACTGGAAAAAGGGATCAGGATCCCGGTGGCTGGGGCGTGAGGAATGATGTTCCCTCACGTGTACGACTGTCTCCTTTGCTAGCATAACTGCTTCGTAGAAGGAGCCGACCACCTGCCATTCCTACACATTCCGGACCATGGCTTGTACCAGGGTCACTCCCACGAGTACACAGCGCGGCGGCAGTGCTCCGTCTGAGTGGAGCATACCATCGCCGTATGCTCCACCCTGTCCTCCGGGCGGTCTACACAATGATGACAGCCAGGCGTTTCTTCCGAACTTACCACGAGGTGAGGTGTCGTCATGCGGAAGGTGAGGATGTTTCCACGTCTATTCACCCACTCCTCAAAGATTGGATTTATCGCCATAATTATGGCTTGCCCCGAGATCCCGCCGGTACTCTGACCGCCTTCGTCAGTGGTTTTTTACCCCGGCGTTGCAACTCCATGCGCAAATTGTGCATGCGTGCAAGGACTGTTGCCTCTAGATCCCATGGTGGCAGACCAGCAAGGAGGCTCGTCGCTTCGCTGGAGAACGTGCGGTATCCCCGCACCATTTGGATGGCCATGATCCTCTGGGATGCGTTCAGCTTAGCCCCCGGTCGCTTTCACAGCAATGGGGCCAACACCGGCGCTCCGTAATGAGCCATGGACCAAACAATGCTGCGTGGAGCCTCCGGCAAAGGGCTAAGGACCTCTATGTTGGGTAGGAGCCGCTTCAGGGCAGCCCCAGTCCGGTCCAGTTTGGGAGCCAGACGTCCGAAGTGTTCTTCGAAATTCCAACGCCTGTCGAGGACAAGTACCAAAAACAGTCCGAACCATATCTTGGTACCGATCCTTGGGAAACACCGCACGACATCTCTCGGCGTTTCCATTCTCCACGGTGAGCGGGGCAGATAATGAACCTGTCCTTCAGGTAGGCCTCGATCACACGAATGAGGTAGACCGGCACCTGGTGATACCGGGGTCCAAATAGAGCGCTCCCTGCAAAAGCCAAACTGGCCATCCGCAAGATCCGGCTCCACCCGTACCAGGTGCGTACGAGGAATAAAGAACAGCGAAGCGCACCCTCAGAGCGGAGATACGGCTGGCCAAACTGGAGGCCCGCGACGTGTAGTGGCCCGTGGGGACGACCCTACGAAATGGTGCGTAACAAGCTCCGTACCTGGGCTCCCCCGCTGACACAGAGTACCGGCCCCTGTTTATGAAGGGTGTGATGAACGCTCTATTCCCGTCAAAAGGGGAGCATTCTCATCCGCCCATGGCTCCGCCACTAGTTGTAGTGTAGTTTATATTTTTATGTCACCGTTTTTGTAGCCATATTTGCATACTATGTGCTATGTGACCTCCCCAACGGGGTCAGCGTGGTCTATTATACAGACGACACGCTGATCCTGACGTGGGTAAGACAAACACACAGTACGGGTTCGCTGCTTGCTTACTCCTTAGTCTGTGCCATTCGTGTTCGAACTCTTTTGAGGCCATGAGATTGCAGTAGTAAGCCGGTCTCTCATCCAAGCGAGTGATCCCGTCCATCACATTTCGTCGCTGTTCGTCATAAGGGGGGCATCGCCACAGAACGTGATCAAAATTTTCGTCCTCATCACCGCAATAGCACACGCTAACCTCACATAACCGCATATCATACGGTTTCTTCCAGAAATATCCATGTCCAGTCAGGATCTGCAAGACTTTGTAGTCCGGCTCGACCCAAGTTGCCTTGAGCCTAACCGCCACGTCAGGGAGGAATCGATGAAGTTCCATCGCCTTCTCTTCCTGCTCCCATCTCCGCTGCCAATTAGCCACAGGCTCACTTGCAAGAACCCTGCTCCCTGTCCTGAACCGCAACGCAGAGTTGCAACAGTCGTGAAGAGGATCCAGCAGTTGGGACTCGAGGTGGCACTGCACAAGTCCGAGAGTATGTGTTTTCATGGCCCTCGGAACGAGCCACCGCCGGTTTCCCAAATTACAATAAAAGTTTACAAGTATCTGGGACTCGTCCTCGATAGTCGATGGTATTTTGAGGAGCACTTCCGACGTCTGGTTCCCAAACGTGTTACTTATTGTTTATTTTGTGTTGCGCCTTGTGCTGTACCAAATAAATTATTTTTCTTTCTTTCTTTCATTCAAACTGGATTAGACTGAAGCACTCAAGCGGCTCTTGTCCAACCTGGGGTGTCCAGACGCCTCCTGATGGAGGCTCTACGCAAGCATCATTCGGTCCATGGCCCTTTATGGAGCGCCGTCGCTGCGAAAGTGATCAGTTGCCAAGCTGAACGCATGCCAGGGAGTTATAGCCATCCTAATGGTACAAAGACAAAGCACGGTTTCCTGCAATATGGTTTCCTGCAAGCTTGCTACCATGGAATGCGGAGGCAACAGTCCTTTGCACGCATAAGCATGATTTACACGTGGAGATGCAACCCTGGGGCGAAATTCCGCTGCCACGACAAGTCGCTGTAAGGCAGACAGTTCCGGCAGGATCTCAGCGACTGTCGTAACGCAAATACTCACCGGACATGGCAAGTACGGGAGGCTCCTGCGTCGGATTTAGGCGGATGAAACGCCTGGTTGTCACCATTGTGTGGACGGTCTGAAGGATACGGTGGAGCATACGGTAGAGATGTACATATGTGCCCCGTTTAGGCGGAACACCGCCGCGTTCTCGTGGGGGCCATCGGTGGCAACGACCTCTCGCGCCGAGCCCTCTTTCTGCGAAACAGTAATGCTAGCGAAGAAGGCGGCCGCATGGACGAGGGAATACCCTGACGCCCCAGCAGCCAGGATCTCGACCCAGATTTCTAGCCACCCTGGGCTTGGAATCGCCGTCCAGCCATCCGGTAACCATCTGGACCGAACCCAAATCGTCAACGGCGCTTTTTTTTTACTCTTTTTTTAAGGGGTTTTCGACGGCGCTTTTAGTCAGCTAAAGTCTGACATGTCCTCAAGAGTTCTGTATTCCTTTTATTAAACTTTAAATGCTTACGTACTATTTTATTTAAGTCAATAGTGTCAAAAATATTACAATAAAATTTATAACTCGACCTATGAACGCAACTGAAGTAATGACAGCACGCACACAATGACACTGACATCCCGCTTGCCGCGATAGCACTAGTAACTCTTGGAAATTTGCGATAAATTGGACGTGTTTCGTAATACCAAAAATGATGAATGAAAACTTAATGTTTTTCTAATTTGTTTTCTATCATTTGTAAATTGATAATATAATCTGTGTTCCTACATTGAGAATATTGGACATATTGTTATTTTTAATACAGGAAAAGCCAAATGAAAACATGCCATTTACGTTGTAAAAAAGTGCGAATTATAATTCGCTTTAATTTCGTTTTAGGCAAGTTTTTTTTAAAAAGAAAGATGTAGGAACCTAGATAAATATCGTCTATAACCGAATAACATCATAATATGTTGGAAATATACTCCAATTGCAAATGAGCGTGGTATTACGTTTGTATGAAAAATTCATCTGTCGCCGTGCTCTTAATTATTGTTCGTTTATTCAGTTAACTTAACATATAAATTATATTTTTAAATATTTAAATAAAAAATAAAAAAAACATTTAAAAATATAAAAATAATGTCCCACCGGTATCGGGAACAGGGTCCAAGCTACCGGCGGTCAGGGCTCCAGAGAAAGGAACCTCCTAACTATACGAGCCGTGTCCAGGAGTAGGTACCGCTTTCTGAATCAAGCCCTTGATCCAGCCGCCTAACGAGAGCCTCCTAAGGTGTTGGTCGAGGCTCTTGGCTAATTATTGTTATAATTTATTATTAAAAAGAACTCGATTTTGCAGAACAGATTGGTGATGAGACTTCATGGGACCGAAAGGTTCTCGAGTGGCGTCCGTGTACTAGAAGATGCAGCGTTTTATTTTAACTTTATGTACAGTAGTGGTACATAGGCGGAATTAATGCGACAAGATATTCTCTATCAGTCAACTTTACGGTTAAAAAGGAATCATCATCATCATCATCATCAGCCTTTTTAATGTTCCCACTACTGGGACTCAGGCCTCCTCTCTAGGAGAGGGAATGGGCCGTAATCCACCACGCGGGCCCACTGCGGATTGGTGAATGTCACATGTCTTCGAATTTTTGGTTCTAGGACATGTCGGTTTCCTCACGATGTTTTCCTTCACCGTTTTGAGAGCAGGAAAAAAAGGAATACACAGTGGTAAGTGTACAACAGTAAAAAAACATTATTTGAAATAGAATTAGGTATAATTAAGATACCTAAGATATAATCAACATTTTTTTTTTATAATGTATAGGCTCGCGTTTGACCACAATCTCACCTGATGGTAAGCGATGATGTGGCCGACGATGGAACACGCTTGGCTAGAAGCAATCTATTCACTCTTGACTTAAAGACCCCTAATAAATAAGATATAAAAAAAAATACTCAAATAATAAATTCAGCAGGAAGACGCAGTGTTGGTAAACCTTCTACAAGGTGGACCGATAACCTAAAGAGGGTCGAATCCGATGGATGCGAGACGCTGAGCGACCCTTGAGGAAGGCCAATGTCCAACAGTGGACGTCTTTCTACTAAAATGATGTTGAAGATGATAAAACAAACTTGCTTTCCGCATCTTTCCGCTTTTCTGCAAATCCTCATGTATAATTTGCATCCACACAAAATAGAAGCTTACTAGTAACCCAGTAAAACCTAAATAAAAATCCTGGAGCACTACCTACAGTAAAGCAGTTGCATTTTCCTCTGTTAATAAGCCATCCCAAACAAAGGTAAGTCTAAAATGAACAGAGTTTTTTTTTGCTTTTTAACAAACAAAGGGCCTTTTATCTCGCCAACGGTTAAGACCGGACAGGAATTAAAAACGCACAAGGCTAATTAAATTGCAAAGAAAAAAAACTCTGTCCCGTATCTCCTTTATATTCTTTGTTAGAGACAAGAATGTTTGTATGTACCTACATGAAACACTATCGATTTGTACAGATAAAATTAAAAAATAAATTAGTAGTTTATACGCAACGTCGACTACTATCTATAGGTCATTGAACTCGATCAGCTGACGTTTTCTTAAAGAAATTAATTTCGTACATGCGTAAATTAATACGTGTTTTGAAAAAAAGGAACTCGAGGTGGACCGATGACCTGGTGAGGGTTGCGGGAATCCGATGGATACGAAACGCACAGGCTTATGTCCAACAGTGGACGTCTTTCGGCTAAAATGATGATGATGATTTTATACATGCCTGCCATGCGCCGATCGAGCGGTGGGCCGGTTAAATACAAAGTTGGTGCCCTGATATCGCGAGGAGGTTGCGGCAGAACAAGGAGATGGCGGTACGACATAGATGGCGGTACGACTTAGATGGCGGGACGACTTAGATGGCGGGACGACTTAGATGGCGGGACGACTTAGATGGCGGGACGACTTAGATGGCGGGACGACTTAGATGGCGGGACGACTTAGATGGCGGGACGACTTAAATGGCGGGACGACTTAGATGACGGGACGACTTACATAGATGCCGGGACGACTTAGATAGCGGGACGACTTAGATGGCGGGACGACTTAGATGGCAAGACGACTTAGATGACGGGACGACTTAGATGGCTTTACAACTTAGATGGCGGTAAGACTTAGATGGTGGTACGACTTAGATGGCGGTACGACTTGGATGGCGGTACGACTTAGATGGCGGTACGACTTAGATGGCGGTACGACTTAGATGGCGGTACGGCTTAGATGGCGGGACGACTTAGATGGCGGTATGACTTAGATGACGGGACGACTTAAATGGCGGTACGACTTAGATGGCGGTACGACTTGGATGGCGGTACGACTTCGATGGCGGTACGACTTAGATGGCGGTACGACTTAGATGGCGGTACGACTTAGATGGTGGGACGACTTAGAAGGCGGTATGACTTAGTTGGCGGGACGACTTAGATGGCGATACGACTTAAATGGCGGGACGACTTAGATAACGGGACGACTTAGATGGTGAGACGACTTAGATAATATTCCTTAGGAATTGGCAAGAACGGGCTTATAGCTGGGAAGGAGGCTTTTGTCTAGTAGTGGGACAGTATGGCTAGATAATATAGTAATAATAATTTGGTACTTACAAAAAACAAATAACACTAAAAATAAATCTCTTTCTGAAAATCGTATTTCAAAATTGGTTATAAAATGACGCAGCAATTTGCATTTTAAATATTCGTATGAGGAAGAGTGGGCGCGTGGTGGGAATATCTAGCTATCTCTTTTCTACGCACGTAATCTAACGTTAATGACGTCACAATGTAGTTTGCGCATCCTTTTTCTATAACTTGATAGTTTCCCCTTCCACCAGATTTGAAAGGTTGTTTAATTTTGAAGGAAATTGAAAAATCTCTCCATTAAGATTTTGGATTAAGTTACTTAATTGATGCAAAGCATTAAAAAGAAACATGATTTTTTTTAATAACTTTAGGCTTATAAGACTGGAGAGAGTAAATGAAAAGGCGTAGTGCTAGCAGGTCTGTATATTCAAGACTGGCAATACACTTACTTTATGTAATGTACCTACCCTTAGCAATTATGCGATTATGAAAAAATTAATAAACTCGCAAATATGTGAACCGTAATATGAATTTACAGAATTTCATTACCTACAAAATGTCCAAACACAGCTATGTGCAGTCAATCTCTTTACCTACAAACGATATTGAACTGTAACATTCAAAGATATGCTTCAAAATTGAATGCTGAAAACTGTAATAGGAGATGAATCCGACGATAGGTGGTCCATGTTCGGAGTTTAAAAGGAACTATTTTCAGTTATGTAACAGGAAATATATAAACGTTGAATGAATGTTAATTTCAACTGAAATGAGAGTATTAAAGGCTTTTAGGAAATAATGATTCATTTTGCAAATAAAACACAAGGAGACGCTTTCATGAAAATGTAAATTAAAATTTTCACTGAAAACGTGAAATTAATATTCATATTAGTTGTTATATTGAAAATAACTGCGGCGAGAGTATTGATCGAGGCTTAAAACCGTTGTATAGTTGATGTTGTGTGACTGTTATAAACGAAAGCCTTTGATAGGAAGCCGGGGATATTTAAAATGAATTCCGGTTTCATTTTGCGACGGAACAAAGAGAAACCTATGACAGGATCGTTTAAATGTATGTACGGTTACATGATAACTCATTATCGATGGCTTTGAAACATATTTCGAACGTGGTCATTAAAACCTGTCTGTATTTTGGACAGATTATTATTATAAAGGTTGTACAGACAAGCGCATAGCGACAATGTGACAGTGTAAGCGAGGATATTGTTCTATCTGTAGATTTAGGGCTATATTTAATATTTATTTTTGTAAATAAGTTTAAAAAACACTTACACGTCAATTTTTTTTTCCGTCAGTTTAAATTGGATGAGGCCAGTGTTTCCTAGCTGACTACCCTGAGAAGAAACAAGTTTCCTTTCTCCAGTTTTCACCTTTTTTTGAGATAGTAAATTATCAACCGTACCAAAATAGCGGGTTCAAACCCAGCCAGACCAGCCTACTTTTGTGTAATTTATTTCATCACCACTGCTCTCAAAACGGTGAAGGAAAACATCGTGAGATAACCGGCATGTCCTAGAACCAAAAATTCGAAGATATGTGACATTCACCAACCCGCACTGGGCCGGCGTAGTGGATTACGGTCTATTTACAACCAAGACCACCAAGTTGTCTTTGGTTCAAGTCAGTTAGGCCTGGTCTACACTTGACGTTAAGGCAACTAATTTTTATTTTGTTTTTCTTTTTTTGTAATTATTTGTGTGTCTATACGGGCAGAATAAACATGTTTTCTTTATTTCTTTTTCTTTCTCTCATTTCCTCTTCTAGAGAGGTGGTCTGAGTCCTAGCAGTGGGAACAATAAAAGTCTGATTGTGTTATTGATCAGAATCCAGAAACTTATAGTATGTACTAAGTAAGGGTTCCGTTTTTGCCGAGTTAATGTCTTTCTTACATAGTAAGGGTAGGATAACAGCAAGAAGAAAATATAAACAAGCTTTTAATGAAAATATTTTTTTCATAGCAAGCTTTTATAGCTCGGGTATAGCACTATATAATGAATACTCGTCAAGACGAATCATACAAGCCCAAACTCGATGGGGTTGTGTCGTTTAACTACCAAGCTCCTATAGCCACCTTCCGGTTCCATCATCAGATCAGCTCCTTGTCATGACAATTTTGCATTGTCATCTGATTTACACATGCATGCAAAATTTCAGCTCAATCGGAAACCGGGAAGTGGATCAACTTTAACTTGCAAGATTTGATGACAGACAAATATCGTGACAGGTGAAACTCAATAAAAGCTTGTAATATCTTGATGAATGAGATAAAAGGATAGGTAGCCACAGTAATTGAATCCTACAGCTATTTTCCACACCATTCTATAGCAATAGTAGTGTAGGTAAGGGACTTGAAAAGAAGGACATATCCTCAAATTCTCCCGTCACATATCCACCTAAGCAAGGACACACAGATCACGAGGCATTCCTGACATAATCGCAGCAGACGACGTCGACGCATCAATCTCAGTAAGATTGCGTACGTGGCTCCGGTGATCCTTCATTCTGCCAGTTACACACTCATAGTTGCAATGTCTGTCTCGTTATTGCAGTTTACTGACGGCATGTAGATTTTGAAACTGATTGTGATTTTGATTGTGGCGCACGTTTGTGTTAAGTTTTTCTATGGGAAAGGTACGAGAAAAGCATTTTTCTTTATACTATTAACTATCTATACACCTTGTAACATAAAAAACCAAGCAAGTGCAAAAAAAACTTACCTATGAAAACAGTTCAATTCCCAAATTGAGTTACGAAGATTTTCCCGAATCAAAATATTTTTTTGTTACGTATCTACAAAACAGTTTTCTTATTTTTACCTACACTTGTGCTATGAAACCTTGCGTCATGCCAAATTTCAGGATTCTAGGTCAGTGGAAAGTAACCTATGAATTTTAATACCTTTGAGTGTCGAAATATACGTTATTTGCGTCATAAACTGCCGTATCTTTTTTTTTGTAAACTCAGAAGTCTGATTTTTTTCACAGCTTTAAGGGGCCTCAGACCTGAGTATAAGGTTTTAATTTCAACTCGATAAGCACCTTCACGCGTTTCTGAGTTAACAGACAGACAGACAGACAGACAACAAAGTGATCCTGAAAGGGTTCCGTGTTTTCCTTTTAAGGTACGGAACCCTAAAAATGACACGTCTTAGATTTAATTAGGATTTATTCCAATTTAATACCAGCATCTAGTACCACTGGTATTTGTTTGGACTTATGTTCAAAATTTATTTTGATTAGGTTTGACTGAGCTAACTAACAAGCCAAATTGATGCTATTCGATCGGAATGGAAAAAATATATGATTTCAAAAAAATACAAGTGATATTAGTTTTTGGCATTAGAACGGAATAAATCGATTTATTCCAATGTAATACCAGTATCTAATACCACTAGTATTTGTTTGGACTCATGTTCAAAATTTATTTTCAAAAAAATACAAGCGGTATTAGTTTTTGGTATTAGAAAGGAATAAATCTTAATTAGTAGGTGCACAGGCACACGTCTATCGTTTTAAAATCTCACACATTCTCTGCTTTAGGTGTACAATAAGTATATTCTATACATACAGGGTGTAAAGGACAGCCCTCCACAAACTTTAAGGGCTTGCTCAGCAGACAAAACGTCGTTTCCTGAAAAAAAGTCTAGTGAAACGTTGTTCAGTTTCGTCTACTGAGTTTGACCTGTCTTTTACACCCTTGGTAGGTATTGTATAAAAAATTAAAATTAATGCCATATTTTGGAGGAACCCCTATGATTCATAAAATCCCAAGCGTTCGCGCTGCTATTGTCTTTGTATTGTGTCTCTAATTGACGTTATTTGAAACGATAGAAATAGGATAGAAAGTGTGTTCGAAAGGTTTTTATTTCAGCTGTCCATCACAAAAAGTTTGACTAGTTAGAAGGATACAGATGACACAACGTAACTGCGCAGTTCTGCCGTGGACTATTTGTTAGACAGCTCACGTCACGCCATCTGTCGGTAGTATCACATAATACGTTTAAATAAAATGGCGTTGTGCATTGTTACACTTATTGTCTGTAGTTAGTTTTCGTAACTGTTTTGGTTTTGTGAATGTACTGTAAGTTTTCAAAGTTCTGTTTAGAATAGGTTAGTTGCCATAAAAAATATAATTAGTGTGTCTTTTAGATTATTCAAAAATATGGGACTCGTATTTTTTTATTTGTAAATTAAACCAAAAATGACAAAGATATAGCCCACGTGCTGCATTTTTTCGCACGAGGTGACGTCACACGTAACTTTAATGGGCTATATCTTTGTTAATTTTGGTTTAATCGAAAAAAGGAAAAATACGTGTCCAATATTTTTTTATAATCTAAAATACGGACTAAATAAAATGTAATTATTTTGACCCTGGAAACTACCCTATTAAATAAAAGATTTATAACAACGAAACATAATTGTTATCGAAATAATTGGAGTGTAGTTAGACAGTTTGGCCTGAACAATAGCGTAGGTTCAAGGTACTTATAAAATTGATAGAAATATCTTTAAGATAGCGTGTGTGACAGGTTTGTCTGTATAGTTATACCTGTCAGGTAAGCTTGCGTGAAAACCTGCACAGTTGTGCAATATACACGCTCCGGTTTATCTGTAAAACTCAACTGTACAGGCCCTAGCGTGTATCATGTATGGCTACCAAAATAAAATCTCTACTCTACTTTAAGAGTGCCTTTATTAATCACCTTGATTTTCTAAACTGAGTCTCCACCCATTTGTTTAAAAAGTGTTTAAAAAATACCTAGTCTCGTAGTAAATAACAATAATTGTTTATTTGTATAAAGCCCTTAAATAAATGATTGTGTTTTGAAAATATTTTATTTCATTAAAACTTTTAGGTAGGTACTTAGTAGGTACCTGAATACATAATATAAAAGATTAATTTATCTCAAAACCCTGGATTGGAATCTATTAAAAATTCTAGTAATTATGATACTGAAATACTAGTAAAGCCGGATTAACGCTGCAATGTATAAAATAATCCGAGAGCGAGTGCCTCGTGTTCGCACTAAAGCCTAAAGCTCTGAAACATGTTGGAAATTAATCGAGCTTTTCGAATTCGATTGGCTGGTGGTAACGTAATCAATAAAGCTTACCTACATACATACTGAAAATATGTACATATTTTCCTACATCAGTTTATAACGTAATAACAGATTGCGTCTAGAAAATAACTAGCTTTTACTCTCGACTTTGATCCCGTGGCTGAAGACGTAGGAACCGTGATTTTTTCAGTCGTTTATAATTTTTATAATCAGGTAAGTAAGTCAAAGTCATTCGATAGGTAATTGTGAAGCTGGTTTTGCACGGATTTGTAGTTTACTAAAAATAAGTAGGTATCTAGAAAAATGAAATATCGATGGATTCGTAAAATTAAAAAATATTCTCGGTAACTCGAAAAAAGCCAGTCGGATCAGCTAACTACTAATAATAATGAAAATATTTGCATTTATATTAATGAATTCGAATCAGAATAAAAGCTACTGGCAGCACCACCTAGCGAGGATTACCGAAGGTACGTAGGTAGGCTCTTAATAGTTCTAGACGAGGAGGATAGATGGCACTGTCAACAATATTGCAAATATAAAGCTTTGTTGACATATTGCTTGCTCTGTTTAACAATGTTTTTACTAAATAGTAAATTTTTAGGTATGTAGAGTACGTTTTTTTTTATATAGTTACCGTTAAAAACTTAAATTGAGTGGTAGTCGGTCACTTGTACCTGAAGGAAAAACTTACAGGAAAACTCCATGCAATGAAACCAAATAATGTAAACTTGAACCAGCAAAAAAAGTTAGTTACAAAAAGGATATCCTAAGTTGCTAAAAAAAAACTAGTGTAGAGTCTGTCTAAAAAGTCAAACGACTTGGAAATTTCGCCGAATATTTAATCATTTAAAAATACTTACCTATATTTGATACTTTTTATAAGGTTCTTCTATTAGTAAACAACGATCAAGATCTCTTAATCAACCTTCATTATTGAACCAGTGTTGATTACATCAGATTTAATTTTACCCTGATAATTATCCAAGTCGTTTGACTTTTTAGACAGACTCTAGCAGCCTTACACCACCATGTATGAAGCTACTGTCAGTGGTTTTGCGCGTTTTACCCGCGTGACAGTAGACAACTGTCCAATACTTACTTCCAGGATAAACAGTATCATAAGTGTTATTCCAGGACATGGTCTACCCGTGTACCAAGTTCCATCAAAATCCGTTTAGCCGTTTGAGCATTAAGAAAGATTAACAAACCTACATACAAACTTCTGCCTTTATAAAATTAGCGTGATTAGCCTCCTCAGAAGGCTTATAAAGCAAGGAGATGATCGCCTTGTATTCCTTCTGAGTTGGTACCATGGTCTGAATAAACCAGGGCAGTATACGAGAGGTAGCACCCTATACTACGTGTTTTTTTATATCCCATAATTAGAGAAAGAATCAACTGGCATTTGAATTATTTTTCAATTATCTTTTTTTTGTTTTCATTTTCCATACAAAATAATTCGATAAATTCACGATTATTTATGTAAAACACCCTTACATAAAATATGACAGCGTAAACGTGTAATATGTACCTATCATTCATTTCTTCATTTGCAAACTACTTAGCTGACCCTGCACACGGGCCTCAAAAAACAGCCGCCACAAAAAAACGCTAGAAGCAGCCACAAAAAAAAAAGCTAGAAGTGGCCGCAAAAAACAGCTGAAGCGCGCGACACTTCTTGTGTCCGGTGAAGTTTGAAGCCGCTTCAAGCGTTTTTTTTGTGGTGGCACCGACGCACATGAGCCACAAAAAAAGGCCGCCTCAAAATGAAGCTTGAAGCGGCGTTTTTTGGAAGCCCGTGTGCGGGGACAGTTAGATTTCATTGATGACTGGCAAAGTCACAAAAGTAAAGATTTGTCATACGGGTGGTTATTATTACGGTGGTTGTTTTGACCTATATTAATTATGATTGACGATATCTTCGAAACCATGCATTATTTGACCACATATTCTAAGACTTTCAGTATTATTTTTCCTTTTGGCATATAAACCTTGAGTTATGGCATATCAAAAACGACACGTCATTGTATATATTACCGGTACTAGAATAAAAATCGAACCATGGTTCTTCTTGGAAAATAAATTCCAATTTGAACTGTAATTGGATTTGACATCGAGAGCTTTGCGATCCCAAAAATAATGTTTTTTGCTATATAATCTAGATTCCTTTATCTTTTTAATAGGTTGTACCTTCCTAAATATTGATTTAGGTTGACCTATATAATTGTTTTTATTAAATTCTATGTTCTTTTTCTGTTTTATGATCTTTTGATTTACTTAAATTATTAATAGATTGCCTTTTAATGTTCCCACTGCTGGGACTTAGGCCTCCTTTCTAGTAGGGGAAATGGGCCATAATCCACCACGCGGGCACAGTGCCGATTGGTGAATGTCACATGTCTTCGAATTTTTAATCTTTCGAATACCGTAATTATGCGTTGATCACACGTACCGAGTAAAAAGGCGAGGCAGTAAAATGTTGCTCGGCCGAGACAGTGATGTAAGCGAGTTGTAGAAATAAGTGGTAGGCCGAGCACTCGGCGCTATGTTTACACTCAAGTACTCGGCTGTGAGCACTGTCTCGCCCGTTTACTCGGTACGTGTGATCAAGGCATTAGAGACACGATAGAAAAACAATGAGAGAGTGAACGCCGGCGTTCGCTTGGGGTTTAATGTATTGGTTCTGGGACATGCTGGTTTCCTCACGATGTCTTCCTCCGCCGTCAGTCAGTTATGTATTTGTTTATTGTGCAAATCTACCACAGTGTTGTCTTTTTTAACCCAAAAGTTGACTGGTACAGAATGCCTTGTTGCATTAAGTCCGCCTATGTATTACTATTGTACATGAAGTTTAAATTAATAAATTACACTGTGTAATTTATTTCATCACCACTGCTCTCAAAACGGCGGAAGCACATTCCAGAGTTTTATGCTGGAAACAGCGTAAGAATTGGACATATAGCCAGTTCGGTGAGAAGGAATATGAAGAAGCATGTTTTTGGATGCACGAAGGTTAAAATTATGAGAACTGCCCAACACTTTAAAATGTAATGCTCCTGGCTGGGTTTAATCCAGCAAACCGGCCCCGACTTACGAATTGTAATAAGTTAGGGCTGTTACTACTCGGCCGCCATTGCTCACTGGACACTGTTTTGCTGCATCGAACGATATAATTGGTCTCCAATTATATCGTTTGATTTTGAAAATCGAGCGTATTTTTTGCGCATATGTGTGTGAGCAGCCCAAATTGCCACTTAAATAACAATTAATTGTAACTTAAGATAACTTGTTATAAACTTTTTGCTTCAAATAAATAGGAACGTGATGTTTGCCAACAACCACAGTGATTTATTATGGTAAATGATAAATGATAAATGATAAATGATCTTTATTTTGCAAGTAGGTTTTATAAAAACACTTTTACACGTCAATTTTTTTTTTTCGTCAATTAATGCTAGATGAGGCCGGTGTTTCCTAGCTGACTACCCTGAGAAGAAACACCGAAACAAACTCAGGGGTCAAAGTCTCTTTTAAAGTCCATACAGCAAAACATGTAATGGTCAAATCATATGAGAACCATGCAGATTGAGCCTGAGATGGTCTTTTGAAGAAAGAACCACACAGTTCTAAGTGGACCTGTCCAGTCAGTGCAAGCATTTGTCAATATGCGTGTAGCTCAACTCAGGACTACTAAGGAGCTCAACGACTTGACGAACAATGCCAAAGAAAGGACATTTGGGTAGGCCACATCAAATACTCAAAACTGCCAGACATCATGTGAAAATAAAAGAAAAGGAAAGAGTAATCCACATAGTTCTCACATTCACAATAATAAAATTTACAAAAGTGTAAATATTACAAATTGTAAAAAAAAAAGTAAGTGTATAAAAAAAAAAAATCAGTCAAATAGTAAAAATAAACATGTCATAATTGTTAAAAAATAATAATAATATATATATATATATACAATATCATAATTGTAAAACAACAACAATCGTCAATAAAAAAAGGCAGTTAAAACAAAAAAACATTCAAATGATAATAATTATAGTGAGTAGGTACTGGAGCAGGTCAATCCCAAGCCGTTTTATCCTCAAGATACTCTTTTACAGTATAAAAAGCCTTTTGGCAAAGTTTTCGCTTTACAAATATTTTGAATTTATTAATGCTAAGTTCCTGAATAGGACTGGGAAGCTTATTATAAAAATGTATACTTTGGCATCTAAATGAGCGTCCTATTTTTTTGAGCCTGGTGGCAGGAACCACTAACTTGTGTTTGTTCCTAGTATTAACGTTGTGAATGTCACTGTATTTTTTAAACATGTTTTTATTTTTATGAACATACAAAATATTTTCATAGATATACTGAGATGGCACAGTCAAAATATTAATATTTTTAAATTTATCTCTGAGGGAGTATCTGGGACTTAATTTATAAATTGAACGAATGGCCCTTTTCTGCAAAACAAAAATCGTTTGGATATCGGCGGCATTTCCCCATAATAGAATACCGTACGACATGACACTATGAAAATAACTGAAGTAAACTAAACGGGCTGTCTCTAAGTCAGTTAGATTTCGAATTTGTCTAACAGCGTATGCGGCAGAGCTAAGTTTTTTCGACAACTTATCTATGTGTGGGCCCCACTGAAGCTTAGCATCAAGAGTTATACCCAAGAACACTGTAGTGTCTTCAGGACTCAATTCTTTACCTTTTATTAGCACACTAGTTTCTACCTGCCTTACGTGAGGCATCGTAAATTTAACAAATTTGGTTTTCTTTTCATTAAGGAGCAGGTTATTGACATTAAACCAGTGTACTATTTTTGAAAGGGCGTTATTTATGTCATCAGTAACCGGCTGCTGACGTTTAAGCTTAAACAAAAGCGAAGTGTCGTCTGCAAACAACACTATATCATGGTTATCCTTTATGAGGTATGGCAAGTCATTTATATAAATGAGAAATAAAAATGGACCAAGAATCGAGCCCTGGGGCACACCCATTGATACTACAGACCCGGGTGATCTTTTTCCATTTACATCAACTCTCTGAATCCTATCACTCAAATAAGAAGTAAGAAGATCCAGAGAGGAATTCCGGATTCCGTAATGGTGTAGTTTCCTGATTAATGTTTCATGGAGAACACAATCGAAAGCCTTGGACAAATCACAAAAAATGCCCAGGACATCGCATTTGTCTTCCCATGCATTATAAATATGTCCTAAAAGTTCAACCCCGGCATCGGTTGTTGAACGACCCCTTGTAAAACCGAACTGTTTATTATGTAACAACTTATGTCTATTAAAAAATCTTTGTAATTGATGTAAAATTAGTTTCTCAAATATTTTACTAAAGGTGGGTAGCACTGAAATAGGTCTATAATTTGTGGGGTCAGATGTACTACCCGTTTTAAACAATGGTATTATTTTACTATACTTCATTAAGTCAGGAAACTCGCCACGATCAATACAATTATTAAAAATAAGTGCTAAACTAGGAGCTACAACCTTTATAATGGACTTTACAACATCCACAGAATTTCCCCATAAATCTGTGGTCTTTTTTACGTTCAAAGTGTTAAAGGTTTTAATTATGTCCACATAATATGTCACATGTTCGAAATTAAAATCTGAATCACAAACTTTAATATTTTCTTTAAGCAGAGACTCTGCAGCAGTGGGTGATGAGTTCAGAGATTTAGTAGTTAATATGGGGATCTCTGAAAAGAACTTTTCAAAAGCTGCAGCAACTTGTGAGTCCGATTTGATCACGCTGTCATTAATTTTAAGGCTATAGTCACTACATGGTTTTTTAGATCTTCCAGTTTCACTGTTTATAATATTCCAGGTAGTTTTAATTATATTATTACTATTTTTAATTTTAGAACTCAAGTAGCGCGATTTTGCAACAGAGCATACTTTTTTGAATAATTTTGAATAATTTCTAACATACAAACTAAACTCGGCAGTGTTTACAAGAATTTTTTCCTCATACAATTCATAGAGTCGCGTTCTACTTTTATGTATACCAATGGTAGCCCATTCACTGAAAGATACATTACTATTAACCGATATAGTTTTGGGTATAAAAGTGGAATTAAATTGCTTACAGTACATATTAAAAAAACATTCATATTGTTGATTCAGATCATCTAATGTTGACAATGCTGGTAAATTATTAATTAGTTTAGTTTTAAAAGTTTCTAAGCGATTTGCAGTTTTCGGGTTAACAGTGATATTCTTTTTAGCCACTATGATGTTTGGAATTTGAAAAGTAATTAATTGCCCACAATGATCAGAATCTAGTAAATTTATAATGTCTTTATGGCTAGGTACAACATCGGTATAAATATTATCTATGCAAGTGGCACTAGTAGGAGTTATTCTTGTAGGCTCTAAAAACAAATTAACAAGATTGTAGGACTGAAACAAACTTATAATTTTGCTACATAAAGCTGAATTTTCTAATAAATTAACATTAAAATCACCACATGTGATTATGTACTTGTGTCTCCTTTTGCTGAACATTAGAGTTCTTACTAAGTTTTGTAAGTGAAAAGTTTTTGTTTTAAGACCTATTCTTTAAATGTTTTCTTAGTTTGTCTCATTTGGCAAATTCTGGATGTTTGCGTTCAAGAGTTCGTGGCTGGAATAATATTAGCGACAAGGCTTGATTTCCAGGTAAAGCAACCCTTGCTAAGATAGAGTTGTGGAGAGGTGGACCAACTTACAAAACGTGACTTCATCGTACTTCAGAACGTAGGGACCCAGCAGGCCACCGGTTCGCTTCCGAAAGGAAAACTCGGGGTCCTGGAACGCTATTTGTTCCGTTTTAATGCCACTCATCTAATACCACTGGTATTTGTTTGAACCCGTGTTAATTGTTTATTCCGAATGGATACCATTGCTCTAACTAATACTAAAAGAAATTCAAGGATCTAAAGTACAGTCAGCCAAAATGCTTTGTATAGGATCTTTAATTGAAATAAAATCCAAAAAAAAGTATTTATTTAACAGATATCTAGTTTAATAATAAATTGTGTACTGCAAACCTGCTCTAAATAACAACAAGCCACCATTTTTTTATGCAAGTCAAGGTTTTTGTTTTCCCCCAAGATGTTGAGGGTTGATTAGCTTCCTCAGACATATCTATAAAAAGTGTTAGTTAGTGAAAGTTTTTGTATATTACGATCATATAAAAAGGAAACCAAAATTTTATTAGGTTTGACTTGAGCTGACTGTAAGTACTAAATTCAAGTCACCGGTATGGGTTCGTACATTAAACTAAATTATTTAAAGAGTGGTCTCCGTTCAGAATAGGTAATAAACTTGCGTTCACTCAAATACCAGTGGTATTAGATGAGTGGTATTAAAATGGAACAAATCTGCAACGCAAGGCAACAAAGAAACATAGGAGTGAGTTTTAGTCAGTAAAAGTCTGACACGCCCTCTCCTGGGTCCTGAAACGCAAAGGGCAAAGACGTAACATACTAAGTGTGGTTTTAGTCAGCAAGAACTAACACACCCCCCGCTCCGCCTTTTAGCAGGAGAATTCATTCGATAATTTCCCTCCTAAAAACAACAAATCGTACTTCAGAAAGCACGGTAAGCCGTTGGTCGTGGCGGTCATTTTAGACGTTTCTAATACTCAAAAGCTAGGAAATTTTACACACGCGGATGGCGAGCTATGGGTAGCTTGCTGTTCGGCCGTCCAATGAAGTTTGTAGCGACATTTATGACGTCACATTGGTACTGAAAGACCAAGTATTGGATCGCAATAGAGCTCTCCGCGTGACGAACGAATTTGGAACCGTGCACTAGCTTCTGACGTTTTATAAGTGCCCATGTAGGCCTATGTGAAATAAAATATTTTGACTTTGACTTTGATTTGAACATATTCAATAGCCTGAAATCAACAATTGGGCAGTAGTTCGCACTAAATAAAACACCCGAGTGGTCGGAAGATCCTCCCGTTTCAACGGAGGTTTGCGGGACTTTACATTCTGTTCCGCATACCTCCCGACGAAAGGACCAATCCCGAATTGAAGGCGCGTTGGGTTCCATGCGCGCCTTGAAGACATGTTAGCAAAACATGCTGCCTCCGGTTTTAATTGAAGGCAGAACCCAAAACAGGAAAAAGATAGATAGGAATATAAAAAAGGTTTCTGGTCCAAATGGTGAAAATACCTACAAAACATTTGGAAAAAAATAAATCGACTAAGTTCCTAAAATCAATGTCTTTTTCAGATGAACATTCAACCTATGTACAGTCACAAGCAATTTATGAGAGCTTATGCCAGCAGCTTCGCCCACATCATTATGTCTTTTATTTTATTTTATTATTGATAAAGTAGCAGTCTATTGGTGAAAGAATTCTTAAAATTTAACGAATAAACTCAAAAACTACTGAACAGTAGTTTTTGAGTTTATTCGTTACAAACAAAATACAAATATTTCCTCTTATAAAATAACTAATATTAGTACAGAAGTATAGATATGTCTCCGTAAAATTATAAATACCATTAGATTATAATCTGGGAAAAAACCCGTTAGATTATAAACCCAAGTTTGACGCAAATAAATTCTTTTTCTTTTCAATCGGATATCTGTTTCAATCTATCTCGCGAAATTGTAAACAGTCGAAAGATTGTGAACCGTAATACTACTTACAATTTAACGTATTATTTCTGGTGGATTGTAATGTATGTACCTATCTCTTATTTTTTATTATTTTGATTAGAAATGAAGACATATTTTTTTCAAATTCTTGTTTTATTTTTCTACATAGTCCCCTTTCAGAAAGGTACACTTCTTCCAACGTTCCGGCCATTTTTTTAACCCCTCCAAAAAATAGGATTAGTCGAACTCTCCAAAATACGCCTCTGTCTCAGCGATGACTTCCTCGTTTGAGCTATTTTTTTCCCGCGAGTCATTTATTTATGTTACGGAACAAGAAAAAGTCGCAGGAAGCCAGATTGGATGAATACGGGAGAAACGGCAGCGATTCATAACGAAATTCATGCAGTTTGGCGGCAACAACTCCAGATGAATGTGCTGGTGCGTTATTGTGATGAAACAACACCTTTTTTCGCCAAATGCGGCCGTGTCTCCTTTAATTTTTTAGAAGCGAAGCGGTCCAATAACTCACTGTAGTATTGGCCAGTGATCGTTCTTCCTTTTTCTAAAAAATCCACGAGGATGACATCCTTTGCATCCCATAAACCGTCGTCGTAGTCGTCATAGCCTTTCCAGCCGATGGGACCGTCTTTGCCTTCTTTGGAGCAGATTCACCGAGAGAAATCCATTGTTTAGATTCTTGAATAGTTTCGGGTGTGTATTCATGAATCCTGGTTTCATTAACGGTGACAACTCAAACGCAAAAAGTCCTTCAGATCTTGCTCAAATTGCTCCAAACACTGCTTCAAAGTTAACAACCGCATCCACTTGTTGTCCATTATGAGCAATCGCGGCACACATCGAGCCAAAAATTTTTTCCTCGTCAACTTATTATGTAAAATATTAATTGCTGTTCCGGTCGACACACCTATGGCCATTGCTACTTCGCACACTTTCATTCGTTGATCAGCAATAATCATGTCGTGGACTTTTTCAATGATTTCCTCGGTAACCGCGTCTGCCGGGCGTTCTGATCGCTCCTCATCAGATACGGATGTTTGCCCATGTTAAAATTCGTTGAACCAATATCTATCTGTGGTTATAGATGGCGACGAGTCCCCATAAACAGCAACCACCTTTGCTTTTATTTCCTCACATTTTTTCCCATCAAAAAACGAAAAGCGAATTACCGCACGATATTGCTCTTTTTCCATCAGTGAAAATCACGAACACGTCTTACTAGAATGGCTGCCAAGTCCATACTAACCTATCAATCAGTCTGAAATTTGTTTTGGCGTCGTTTGATAAATGGCAGCATACGATGATAATACCAACTGTCTTCAGGAATGTCCTTCATCTTCAAACACGAGTACTTATTGAACCGCCCAGGTATTTATAGATTCGCACTTGATCACTATCTCACCTCATGGTAAGTGATAATGTCGTCGACGATGGAACACACTAGCCCAGAAGTATCGTATTCACTCTTGACTTAAAAAGCCCTAAGTTGTAGCTACCAGGAAACAAAGACTTTGGCAAGAATTCGATTCCTTAGCTGTACGCACAATGAATACATTATAATAGCGGAAGTAAAGATGGGTAGGATATGTGACAATGTATATATTTTATTACTCGTGCACGTGACTGTACTTAAAGAACTCGCGTAAATATGTCACTTGTTACGAAGAAAATGTTTTTCGAATAAAATGTTTACTTATCGAATTTCTTTCGAGAAGATAATGGAAATTCAATTTTCATTTTGTATCGAATCGACACGTCCGTGAAGTTAGCGACAGCGGTTGTACTGACGTTAAACATTTATTGTTTAGTTTTATTGTTTTTAGCTTTAGCTTTTTCCTGAGGATTGGTCCCTTGACATGGTCCCTTAAGAATCGTAGATTTTTCCAAATAAAAAGTAGGACACGGCGATAGTGCCGTGTTGTCGTCCCAGCGGAATATGAGAGTAAACGAACAGAAAGTGCACCTGATTTTTTTTTTCTTTTACCGACAATCAACAATATCTACATTATCAAATCAAATCGTTTATTTATAATAAACCCACTTACAGGCACTTTTGAAATGTCAAGATGTAGATTATTCCGAAAAAAATGAACCTAACTGCACATTTCGAAGTGTAGATTTCTATGGAGAAGAACGAATTTAAATAGAGTGTGATGTACTAGACTTATCTTCATCACTTCAGTTTCTACATCCAGATATTACCTAGGCACCTACTACTAATAAACCATCAATGTTTATGTCTCAGTCGTACTAATTTAGAAATCGATAGGAGATTGGGTTTCGGATTTAGATTCGGAAAAAAATTCTTGTTTTGACTCGAGTTTCGGTTTCAGCCAAAAAAGTTTTCGAATATTCGGCCTGACCGAAACTGCGTTGTACGTGCGTTGTAACCTAATCTAATTCCTGCTAAACGGTTTGACCATTTTGAAAGTAATTTTGTGTGTGTATTTGATTGGGTCCCTGGATGGTTCGAAAATACGTTTGGACCTGGTAGGTAGTGCTGCGATCGAGATCATAACTAATTTATCTAAATTTTTTTTTTTTAAATTGTTGTTTTGTTGTTGGTGAAAATGCCAGCTTTATGACAGAACAACGTCTATTGGGAACCCTAGTATAGTAATAAATCTGAATTGAAATAGTATTTTTTTGTGTTTTTCTGTTCACATTCCTTTCGGTTTTGGTTATGGCCGAAATTGTAAGAAAAGTCAATAAATTGGTCACAGTTTCGGTTTCGGCTACAAATCGTATTTCAGTGAGTAGCAAATTAATTTTGATTGAAATAAAATAAAAATATGAAACACTTGGTTCATGGGGTCCGAGTGCGCGTCTCCTTTTCAAGGAAATTTCACGCCGACTGATCGACACTTCACGTGACCAGAGGGCTGGCTCGTTCTTCGCCCAAAGAATTAGCATTGCCATTCAACGTGGCAATGCTGCCAGTCTTCTGGGCACATTTCCGGATGACAGCGATGTGGAGGAGTACTTTGACGCCTGAGCGTATTTTGTCATTTTGTATTATATTTATGTACATAGTTAGGTTTTAATATAAATAGTTTATTTAATATTTAAGTTTTTTATGTACATATGTATCTCAGTGAAAAACATAGTTGTTTAAAATATAACTTTCACTGAGAAATAGGTATTGAAGACTAGGCGTTTTTAAACGGAAAAAAAATTGATATTTTCTGTAAAAATAAGTTACGATTATCAACTTTTGATTTTCAATAAATGACTCCAACTTTTGATTATGTATTAGATTATGAACCTACACGCTTATGATAAATGATAAATGATATTTATTTTGCAAATACGTTTAAAAAACACTTTTACATGTCAATTTTTTTTTCGTCAGTTTAAGCTAGATGAGGTCAGGAGGATGGGGTGGGGTGATGAGGTGATGTTTCCTGTCTGACTACCCTGAGATGAAACACCGAAACAAACTCAGGGGTCAAAGTCTCTTTTGAGGTCCATACAGTAAATATGTAATGGTCAAATCACATGAGAACCATGCAGATTAGTCTGAGATGGTCTTTTGAAGAAAAAACCATACAGATTTGAGTAGACCCGTCCAGTCAGTGCAAGCATTTGTCAGTATTCGCAAAGCTCAACTCAGGACTACTAAGGAGCTCAACGACTTGTTGACGAACAATACCAAGGAAAGGACCTTCGGGTAGGCCGCAGAAAATACTCAAATTGCCAGACATACGGTTACGAGAAAAAAAGAAAAGTAATCAGCATAGTCCTCACATTTACAATAATAAAAGGAAATTATAGTGTACAAAATGTAAAACTTCGCAAAAAAAAAATATTTATGTCAAAAAAATAAATAAATAAAAAAACATGTCAAACTGTAAAATAAAAATAATTTACAATGTCAAATTGTAAAACTAAATTAATAAAAATAATAAAAAGCAGAATTGAAAATAAATAAAACAAAAGTTCCAATGGTTACAAAAATTAGAGCATACTGGAGCAGGTCAATCCCAAGCCTTTTCGTCTTCAACATAGTCCTTTACAGTGTAAAATGCCTTTTGGCAAAGTTTTCGCTTTACAAATGATTTGAATTTGTTAAGGCTGAGTTGTTGAATATGACTAGGAAGTTTATTATAGAAGTGTATGCATTGACATCTAAATGAGCCCCCTATTTTTTTTGCCTGGTTGCAGGAACTACAAATTTTTGTTTATTCCTAGTATTAAAATTATGAATATCACTGTATTTTTTAAACATGTTTTTATTTTTATGTGCATACAAAATATTATCGTAAATGTACTGTGAAGGTACAGTCATTATATTGATATCTTTAAATTTATCTCTAAGGGAGTACCTGGGACTTAATTTATAAATCAAACGAATAGCCCTTTTCTGCAAAACGAAAATTGTCTGGATATCGGCGGCGTTACCCCACAGTAGAATGCCGTACGACATGACACTATGGAAATAGCTAAAGTAAACTAAACGGGCAGTTTCTACATCAGTTAAATTTCGAATTTGTCTAACAGCGTATGCTGCAGAGCTAAGTTTTTTTGATAATTTGTCTATGTGTGGGCCCCACTGAAGCTTAGCATCTAGAATTATGCCCAAGAACACTGTAGTATCTTCAGGACTCAACTCTTTACCTTTTATTAGCATACTAGTTTCTACTTGCCTAACATGAGGCATGGTAAACTTAATACATTTAGTTTTCTTTTCGTTAAGAAGTAGGTTATTTACATTAAACCAGTGAAAACCCTAATTGTAAGGATTATTATCATTCTACAAAGTACTTAATGAAATTAATAAAAAACACTAAAAAGTATTTTATACCAGGAAATTAATTCAGTAAAGCAATATATTTCGTAAGTAAAACAAAAAGGAAGATATAATTCATTTAAAACGTTTTCGTAAAATTGCGTAGAGCGTATTTTGTTGATGATGGTTTAGTTCAAATAATGAAACAGTTTGGCACAAATAATAGTGTTGGCCTAGTGCGTATCTTAATCAATGTGCTCTAAGCAAATAGTAAGGGTTATATTTGGTGTCCCGGTGAAGTATATACCTAAGCTACCAAACTGGACACCTTAAAGATACCAGAGTCACCACATGTCCGGCTGGATGCGCCACCAAATTTGTTGCGCAACCAAACAGACACCAGGTGATTAACTCTCTATAGAGTTGTATACATTTTGTTGGTAGCGGCGGCTAGTAGCGCCGCCATGGTGTTTCGGTGAAATATAGCCTTATGGGTGAGATCGACCTCAAAACGTATCATATTACGACATAGCTCCTCTCCCCCTCCGGATGCCGTGGTGTACGGTCGTGTTCTCAAGTAATCCGCGCTACTATTTTTCGTATTTATTTAATTTTAATAATAAATAAATCAAAATTCTTAAACGAAGTTCAATCAGCCAAGTACTAGGCGCGCATACCAAGTGAGGAGGACGGTGGCTGCACGGCAAGGTCGAAACGGAGTGAGACATCTGTATCCAGCCCCGCCCTCTGACCAAGCGCTGCAAAGGAAGAACAGGACAACATACTTCTCTGCGCTGCTACCGTCACCGCCCACTGGATCAGCTCGCATAAGCCCCGCCCTGTAACCCAATTAGAACGGCGCGTACGCAAGTACTCTCTAATAGTGACACCTTTGCTTCTACGTCAGCGCTCCAGGTATTTATTGGCATTACTTTATTCATACCATGTCGACTCAACGCACTCCGCCGAAGACAACTGATGTTCCTTCACTAGCAAAAACTCCTGTCTTGAGTTATGGATCTGATTCTCAGTTATACGTGTCGCCTCCTACTGGCCTAAGTGACTTCATCACTCGTAGATTGAAGCGTAAACATCACGTTCACGGGACGTCTGAATATTCCGTATCCACTGACGAATTGAGGGACATTTTTTCTTCATTTGAAGCCCAGCAGAACTCTAAATTCGAGAAAATCATGGAATCTATTCAATTAATCACAGACCAGAACACTGAGATTCAGAAAAGCATGGATTTTCTCTCCTCCAAGTATGACGAAGTAATTCAGAAAATGGTTAACCTTGAACAAAAAAATAAAAGCTACGAACTTAAAATCGAGGCACTAGAGAGCAAAATAGAACAGCTAGAACGTAACTCACGCGCATCCACCATCGAAATTAGGAACATTCCCCGGTGTGACTCGGAAAATAAGAATATTCTTCGTAATCTAGTTCAGAGGGTGAGCGAGGTCATTGATCAGCCATTGTCTAACCTTGATGTTCAGGATGTTTTTCGCTTAAAAACCAAAAAGGAATCTGGTAATCATATTGTGGTCAAATTCACAACTACTTCATGCAAAGATGGATTCCTGAAACAGTGCAGGAACTTTAATAAAACGCATAAAGACAACAAGCTAAATACATCCCACCTGCAGCTACCTGGCCCTACTAAACCGGTCTTTGTCGATGAGTCACTGACAGGCTTGGGGAGACGACTAGCATACCTAACCAGACTGTTTGTTATGGAGCACAAATACCATAGTACATGGACTTCTTATGGAAAAATTTTCATCAAAAAAACCCATGATTCACCAGCGCTGCGTGTGGACTGCGAACTAGATTTGGAAAAGATCAAAATTAAGTGACTATTCTATGTCAAATTACTATGTTTGCCTTGTACATTTCATGTTATATTCTTTTATATTTTTAAGTTTTACACTATAAGCTGTTACACAATACTCCACAATGCAACACTCAACCCATTAATAATAATAACACAACCATCAAACATTTATAACATTTCTACATTTATTACACACATACATGGGGTGAACCATACATATGCAACGAAACAACATATCCATTTAATATACCCCTCCCAAATTTTCCACAGAACTACGAAACAACTATATACAATTATCACTTGTTATCCATCTGTTACATATAACTATAATTCATTATATACAAATTCATCACCATATTACATTTGCTTGAGTAATTTTCAATCTACGTATGAGGTAATAATCGTCACATCTTTTTATAACTCCGCACCTTTAAATCACACTTATTTTCCACGTAATTACAGTCTATTGACATGCTCGAATTCACATACTTACTTAAATTATCAAAATTCGATAACATAAACCAAATTAATAGCGATCTTGATCATTTTGTTATAGCGGATTCATCCACTTGCGAAATAGAAGAGTGTCCTAATTTAATTAAAAGACCTCACTCTAGCCTAAAAATAATACATCAGAACATCCGTAGTGTTAATCGCAACTACCCTAGCCTGTTAACCCTTCTTAAAAGATCAAATACTGAGTGGGATCTTATTATACTCACGGAGTGTTGGCTGCGCCACTCCCACAACATTCCTGCAATAGAAGGCTTCGACTTTGCAAAAACTGAAAATAACATCACCCAAAATGAAGGGGTCATCGTCTACTTCAAAGATAATTTAAGTCCAATTATATCAGAACCTACAATTCTTGATGCCAATTGTATTACAATACAGTTAGACAGCAATACCCTAGTTGTTGCAATATACAGACCTCCTGGTAATAAAAACATTAACCCTTTTCTCGAATCTCTCAGCAACCTTTTAAGTAGATTAAACTTCCCTAATATCATACTCATTGGAGATATTAACGTGGACATAACTACTAACACTAACGATGCTAACTCGTCATCCTACCTAAATCTACTAGCTTCCTTAGGTCTTTTACCTGCCCACCAGTTACCAACACATAGTAAAACTTGTTTAGATCACGTCATGCTAAAAAGTAGACTCCCTGCCTTTTGCTATGTCGCGGAGACGTCTATTACCGACCATGACAGTGTGATACTTGTGCTTGAAAACCACCCCCAACCGATGATAACATCTACCATCAGGAAAGTTAACTACATAGGCCTGGATAACGATATGCAAAATATATGCCTCAACTCCATCTACGAAGTAACTGATGTAAATGAAGCTACTACATTGTTAGTCAATGACCTAAACTCAATAATACTAGCTAACACACGAACCGTTTCCATTTCTAATCGCAAGAGGATTAAAAAGCCCTGGATAACAACTGGTCTATTGAGATGTATGAAAAATCGAGATAAACTCCACATAAAATCTAAAAAAAATCCTAATGATGAAATCAGCATGATCACCTACAAAAGGTACAGAAATTTTTGCAACTGGCTACTAAAAAAACTAAAAACCGACTATGAAAAAAACCTATTAGATGAAGCTGCTAAAACTAACAATAAAAAACTTTGGGACGCTGTAAAACAAATAACACACTCCATCAAAAAGTCAAACCCAGCAATGGATCTTATTTCCACCCCAAACCCCTCTACCTCTGTCAATGAAATAAACAATTTCTTTGTGTCTATTGGCAAAAACCTTGCTGAAAACATTCACGGCGGAAATCCATCAATCTACTCACCACACGCTAACTCTTGTCCTTCCTCTTTCGTTTTGCTTCCCACTGATGAAGATGAAGTCCGTCAGTGTATCCTAAATCTGAAAAAAGTCAATTCAGTTGGACGAGACAATATCTCAGGAGCTTTTCTTCAAAGATACCACACTATTATAGTCCCGCCCTTAACGTACATCTTCAACTTAATGTTCCATAGTGGTGTTTTTCCTAAGGAATTTAAACTTGCTGAAGTAATCCCAATCTACAAGAATGGTGACAGAGACTGTGTCAACAACTACCGACCCATCTCTATACTTTCTACTCTGTCTAAACTAGCTGAAAAACTTATTAACAAGCGTCTAATTAACTATCTTGAGACCAAATCATTGCTGTCGAAATCTCAATTTGGTTTTAGAGCTGGAATTTCGACCAATGATGCGGTCCACGAATTGATCGATCATATTGTTAATAAACTAGACCACAAAAAGAAAGTGATAGCGATATTCCTGGATTTAGCTAAAGCTTTTGACACAGTCTCTGTTCCACTCTTACTAAATAAGCTGCAAAGTATGGGAATTCGTGATACACAACTCAAACTATTTCAGGATTACCTTGCTGACAGGCATCAGAGAGTTAGAATTGGAGAATTTGTTAGTGATGACTTACCTATTTGCTACGGTGTTCCGCAGGGTAGTGTAGTTGGGCCCACGCTTTTCCTCACCTTCATCAATGACCTGTGTGATCTGCTACTACAAAATGGCAAAATTGTCACATTTGCGGATGACACTGCGTTGATCTTCCATGGCGACAGTTGGGATGAGGTTTATAGCCTCGCTCAGTCTGGGTTCAATACTGTAACCTCTTGGCTTAACAACAACGGCCTTACTCTCAATGTCAGCAAAACTAAATTTGTACCATTCTCTATTAAAAATATCTCACCTGCAGTTCACGAAAATTTTTACATCAAAGCCCATTACTGTTCATCTGCCCACTCCTGTTCCTGCAGTCGATTAGAAATAGCTTTTAGTATAAAGTACCTGGGAGTCATGATTGATAATACTCTCAGCTTCAAACACCACCTGGACCTACTATCTTCCAGAACTCGAAAACTAATTTTCGTTTTTAAAAATTTAAGCCGTATTGCAGATAAAAATGTCATTAAAATGGTTTACATGGCCCTGTGCCAATCCATTCTAACCTATTGTATTACTGTTTGGGGTGGCACTTGTAAAACTAACTTAATAAAACTTGAAAGAGCCCAGAGAGCGGTACTAAAAGTAAGCCTGTCGTTACCTTTTTTCTTTCCTACCACAGATCTGTACTTGCTCTCTGATGTGTTGACAGTAAGACAACTTTATATCCTGTGCTCAGCTCTAAAACAACATTCACTAATAGAGTATGATCCTTTACTTAACGCAAACAAGAGAGTCAAACACAGGGTTTGCCCAACACTCACTTATCGTAGCACTGCCTTCGCACGCAAATTCTTTGATTTTCTTGGTGGACATCTTTATAATAAGATTAATAAGAAGCTAACAGTTTACCCTCTAACAAGAGCAAATTGTAAGAGGGTTATTACTGCCTGGCTTAAGTCCCTCAATTACGAAGACACTGAAAATCTGCTCATTGTACCATCCTAACCAACTACGTATGCTGTCACCTCCTTCACCCCGTACACATGCACTCACACACACACTCACTCTCTCCCACACGCACTCACACAGACACATTCACGCTCCCACAAACTCGCACTCACACTCACGCACACTTACTCACGCACATACTCAATTACTCATTCAATTTAGTTCCTGCCACTCACCTTGTACCCCCATAACAACAACAATCACACTTCACCTAGCTTAATCCCTCTTAATTATTACTTCTCACCGATGTTGTATACAGCTGTCACCTATTGTCCGGAGTCTGGAGAGGCTGGTAATCTGTCATACAGGTCTCCTAGTACAGAAACCAGTCTCTCATATAGATCACAATAATTACCGCTAATGTTTTGTATGCTTCTTTATATTGTTTGCAAATTTCTATGTGAGAGAAGAACAATAAACTTATTATTATTATTATTATTATTATAGCTTGGTGGTGTGAGAATGTGTAGCGGTGCTGTAAAAATGTGTTTTATTTTCATCGAAACTATGCAAGAATGTGAAGAACAGGTCATTTCAAGGCAAACTACTGTTAAAGATATTCGTAAAAAGTGACGTCTTCCGTAATACATTACAAGGTCAATCTACACAAAAACTACATATGTAATCAGATAGCTTAACATAGTCGGCCTAATAATGTTCCCACTGTTGGGACTCAGGCCTCCTCTCTAGTAGAGGGAATGGGTCGTAATGCACCAGATAGATAGCTGTTTCATTATACTTTCAAAAATGAAAGGTTCGTAGAGCTAGGAAGGATGCGTATTTTCTGAGATATCGTCGTTTTAGTGAACGCGGGGAGTCGTGACGCGGTTACCGAGCGGTTACGACGCGGTTGAGGATAAACGGGCGGGCGCTTTTAACAGGCTACCAGCTAAATAGTGAAAAGATCCGTTGCTGAGTGGTGCGTGGATGCCTAACAGACTTGCCTCATCTTGTCTTGATCTAACCATCTATCTTGTTTCAAATGTGCGTAAACACATTCCTTCCACATATTCCTTGCTAGCTCTTAATGCGATCCTGTTGATGACCGACAGTAGAGCAGTGGTGGTCGACGGGTAACGGCCTCGACTTACTAGTTGTAGGTCGCAGGTTTGAGCCCTGCCAGGCGCATTACTTTGTGTAATTTATTTTATCACCACTGCTCTCAGAACGGTGTAGGATAACATCATTCATCGGTGTAGGATTCATCATAACCAAAAATTCGAAGACATGTGACATTCACCAACCCGCATTGGGCCGGCGTGGTAATTACGGTCTATTCCCTCTCCTAGAGAGGAGGCCTGAGTCCCAGCAGTGGAAACATTAAAAAAAACTGGGCAAGTGCGTGTCGGACTCGCTCACTGAGGGTTCCGTGCAAACTATAATTCCCGAATGGAGTCTCGAAGATTTTTCAGAATGCACTTTTTTTTGTGACTTAGGTAACAACAAATTTACTTTTTTCAGATTGTTTCCTATACCTGTGCTATAAGACCATGCTTTGTGCCAAATTTCAGGATTCTGGGTCAATGAGAAGTACCCTATGAATTTCGATCTTTAAGAGTATCAAAATATACGTTTTTTTTGCGACAAAAATGGCAGTGTCTTTTTTATTCGCTAACTTAGAAGTTTGTTTTTTTCACAGCTTGCAGGGACCGCAGACATGAGTATATGGTTTTAATTTCAACTCGATACCTCCATGCGTTCTTGAGATAAAGGGTCTTGACAGACTGACAGACTGACAGACGGACGGACAACAAAGTGATCTAAGGGTAACGTTTTTTTCTTTTGAGGTACGGAACCCTAAAAAGGCTGATGATGATGATGATGACCTAAACTAAACTTTTAAAAGAATGGAGCTGTATAGCTTTATCATTCTTTCTCGCTCGCACACTTGATATTTTTACGTCATGGTAAGGTCTGAGCATCATAACTTAAGATGGTCAGAATACAGATATTATTATCGACTAGTTTTCGCTTCATTGATTCTTTCACTTTGCCTAGCTCTATCCCATTTCAATTGGGGTCGGCTCTATTCGTTATTTTTCCGATTGATATTTTGGTTTGTCGATCGTCGAGTTACTTGAGTTTTCAGGTCACTGATGATAACAGACCTCCAAGTTAGAAGAATATTACCACGCTTTTTTGGACCAGTTATGCAACATTTATTTTAGTATAGATTAGATACCTATGCGAAACTCGATACACGTGTGTAGTATTTTTATGAAAAAAATCTGTACGTACAAAATTTCATAACTGTATCATGAAAAATCAACAAGTTATAAGCTTATGTTATCTGGTAGTCCTCACGAATACATGATCACCGGGCTTGAGGGGTTGTTTTGATTCCGCACCCAGCTGTGCGCGGGCGCCTAATCCCCGCTATGATCTGCCGTAACCTGTGTTATGCTTAGTGTCGGTGGTGTCCAACTTGTGACCTTTTTTTAATACTTTTGGGAAAAAATATACCGTGGTGTAAAAATTATTGGAATCAATTCAGTTACTGATTCTGAACCAACTGTATTAATTTTTAGTATGATCTGCGAAACATATACTAAAAATATTGTTATTATGTTCTTCAGGCCTTTTCGTTATGTATATCATTTGAGGCGAGTTTTAAGTTAGTTTTGCTTCATTACCAATCTTGATTTATTTTTTTCATGTTCAGGTAAAAAGTATCTAGGCTACGTGGTAAATTAGGAATTTGCGTGATTTGATAAAATCACTTAATTAAATCCATTAGTGGTTAGTTAACCTTTCAATCGTGGAAATTACAGACACAATAGAAAGACAATAGGTGCGCGAACGCCGGCGTTCGCTTGGTGTTTAATGAATATATCTACTTACTATTGTAGTGTTACCCACTCTATTAGTTGTGACTTCTTCGAATTACACTTTTAATTATAAAGGACACAATTTCTATTAATGTTTTCTGCCTTAGCCGTCAAGAGAAGACATCTACCACAAAATATATAGGTACAGAAGACAATCTCATGTATGTACCTACTTCATTTTTTATACCTACGCTCGGTGGACGCACACTACTCATTAGTGTGCGTTTGAGCCGGAACTGTTCGACGAGCGGGCCGAGGCGCTCCGAGATATCGTGTTCGTGAGCGGTGTCTATGTGTGCGTTGCTCGAGCGCGCTTTGTATGTAGATTGACTTCTGTAACTATATATATTTTGTGCCTCTACAAAGACAATTATCAAACAGTTAGCTTTATAAATAGAAATCAAGATCATCTAAAGACTCATGAATATGCGGTCGACAAATTAATTAAGTGATGGGAGACACGCGAGGGTTATCCTTGATTTTGATTAATTAGGCCTCCGGCGTTACCTCACTATGTACAATACCATTGATAGTTAATTGACATTGACTCCAAACTATTATCTGAGTATGTTCCCCCCATTAAACTTAATGGGAAGGATATAGTGCAAGTAAGCAAGTTTAAGTACTTGGGGCATTACGTCACCGACGACCTTAATGACCAAGAGGATATTGAGAGGGAACGTAGGGCGCTGGCAGTCCGATGTAATATGCTGGCTCGCAGGTTTGCGCGGTGTAGTGGACAAGTTAAAATAACACTATTTAAAGCCTACTGTCAAGTGTTTTACACGTGCAGCCTGTGGACTAAATATACTCGGCGGACTATCAGCGCCTTGCGGGTCCAATATAATAACGGCTTCAGGATGTTGATGGGGCTGCCCCGCTTCTGCAGTGCATCAGGTATGTTTGCAGAGGCGCACGTCGATGGCTTCCACGCCATCGTTAGACAGAAATCAGCCTCTCTGCTCTGCAGAGTGCGGGCTAGCTCCAACTCCATCCTGAAGACCATAGCGGACAGGTACGACTCTTCTTTGTTAGGTGATGTTGTTCACCGATGTTTTGGGAACAACCACCTTGTTTTTAAAATAATATATCATTAAGGTTACTAACATAGGTTATAAGTTTTCTCTCAATTGTTTACTAACCCATATGGATGTCACTTATCCGAATTAAAGATTATTTTATTTTATTTTATTTTATTTATTTATTTATTATCGCATATCGTAATTGAAACTAATTATACTATCACATCACATTAATATCATAAAGGCGAATTTGTATGCACACGTGGACCATGTCTGATTTGAACGTAGAGCGTCGGCGCGTGGCGTGGATCAAGTGTATCTCTAGAAGTCTAGTTTCCATATTAAATGTATGGAGTCCAGCGGTGGTATTCTCTAAGAAAAAAGTTTTGAGTGCAGCACTGGCCGCAGCGACGAGTCGAGAGTGCAGTACATTGAATTAACAATCCAATGTGTATTGTTCATTTTTTCATTAAAGATGATGATTTGACAAGTGCAAATGTCAAATTCTAGAAATATGTTGCCAGATTTTTAGTAAAAGTGATGTCTCCAAATTCGATTTTTCATACCGGTTTTTTTAACAATAGAACCTTTATGGAAAACTGGACAAAGATACTATAGTGTTTATTTATAGTAGAGTCTAATATGAATTGAAAACTAAAATAATTAAAAATATTACCATATTTTTTAACACTCGGCCTTTTACTTTTTTTTTCTTTTTTTTTTATTGTTGATAGGTTCGCGCTTGACCGCTATCTCACCTGATGGAAAGCGACGATACGGTCGACGATGGAACGCGCTTACCTAAAAGAAACCTATTCACTCTCGACTTAAAGATTCCCGGGTTGTAGCTATCAGGAAACACAGACTCCGGCAAGGAATTCCACTCCCTAGCCGCACGCACAATGAATGTGTTTCCAAAACGTTTTGTGCGTGTTGATGGGATATCCACTGTGGCGTCAAAAGAAATGACACACATAGGTAACGATAATTTTTATTAATTACAGCGCAAGTACTGCCTACCCCTTTATCCATGCTAGGATGAAGGCGCGCGCAGGCACTCACCACAGCGCGCGGGCGCACCGGCCGTCGCCGCGGAAACCGGTTCGCCTTCCTCTCCCCGGCCTCCGCGCACCGCACCGCCTGCCGCCGACCGCTGGAGCTCACACGGCGCAGACCACCGAACAGTCAGCTGGACGCCTTCACCGCGAACCCACGCTGCTTTCGCTCGCTACCGCGCTACTGTTTTTTTTCTTATATAATTTCCGCTTTTAAATCTAAATTACTTTCTTCAACTTAGTCTGTTTTCTACCTTGCGCTTATCTTTCAACTATAAGCTCAAACCTTCGTCTTACGCTTGTATAACTTGCCTTTCGTTTGTAAATACACGACTTGGACTAACAGCTGTGTTATTTCGTTACCTCGACTCGCCCGCAAATTGGTGACCCCGATCAAGAAATTCGGCGCGCGAGTAGTTCGTAACGCGATCGTGTGACGTAGTACGTTCGAGAACGTTCGAGAAACCGTTAACGTTCGAAGATTTGAATTATTATTTTTCCTGCACGGCATTTTAAGAAGATGGTTGAAGAAAATATTGCGGAGGCGTTAGCTGCGGCGCTGGGATCAGCAGAGATTGCAAAGGTCAGGGTACGTGTTCCTCCTTTTTGGCCAGAAAAACCGGCGGTATGGTTTGCTCAGGTTGAGGCCCAGTTTGAATTGTCCAGAATAACGTCGGACGCGACGAAGTATTTTACGGTGGTCGGTAATCTAGAACCATCCATAATAGGCCAACTAGAGGATATTATAGAAAATCCACCCGCTAGTAATAGGTACGAGAAACTTAAAACTGAGCTAATTAAGCGTTTGTCAGTTTCCCAGGAAAAGAAGGTGCGACAACTCCTCATCCACGAGGAACTTGGGGACCGCAAGCCGACCGCATTCCTGCGCCACCTGCAGAGTTTGGCTGGACCTGGCGTACCGGGCGATTTCCTGCGCACAATCTGGACGAGTCGCCTACCAGCGAGCTTGCAAGCGATCGTGGCTTCCCAAATTGGTACACCTCTGGAAGCAGTTGCGGAGTTGGCTGACCGGGTGTTGGAGATAGCACCGGTGAACCCAGTAGCCCAGGTCGCGAGTACTTCGTCCTCTACAGGGAGCTTACTTGAGGTAATGCGAACAGAAATAGCCAGTCTCACGCAAAAACTAGAACAGTTAACCACTACCGTGGATCGACAATCCCGTACCGCGGGTAGGCCAAATAGGTATCGTAACCGAAATTCCCGTTCGAGAAGCCATTCCAGGGGCCGGTCATTCAAAATGGTGGACAACCGTCGTTTATGTTGGTATCATGACAAGTTCGGTGATAAAGCTCATCATTGCATAAAACCCTGCGAGTATATTTCGGAAAACGCAAAAGCAAGTCGCTAACGACGGCGAGCGACTGTTGCAATATTTCCAGCCGTTTATTCGTCACAGATCTCCAGTCCAAAAAACTTTTTCTTGTCGATACGGGTTCCGATCTTTGCGTCTACCCTCGCAAGTTTTTAAATGAGAAACGGGAGCGTGTAAATTACGACCTGAGTGCAGCTAATAATTCTGTTATATCTACTTATGGATATATTAATTTGCAGCTGAATCTAGGATTACGGAGAGAGTTTAGCTGGAAGTTTATCGTCGCCGACGTCAGCAAGCCAATCATTGGGTATGATTTTCTTTCCCACTATAATCTATTAGTAGATTGCCGCAAAAATAGATTGATAGACGGAATTACTAACCTTTTCGTTAGCGGATCGACAGCACGGACGGAGATACCGAGCGTCAGGACTGTCACCGGTACTACTCGGTACCATGAGCTGTTACGAGAGTTCCCAAGCATCACACGTCCATCAGGTGCACCAAGAGAGGTACGTCATTCGACAGTACATTATATTAACACTACCCCCGGGCCGCCAGTTTTCTGCAGGCCACGCCGTTTAGCACCAGATCGTTTGAAGATAGCAAAGCAAGAGTTTCAAGCTATGGTAAACGAGGGTACAGCACGTTGTTCCAGCGGACCTTGGGCATCAGCTTTACACCTGGTCCCGAAACACGACAATACGTGGAGACCATGTGGTGACTACCGAGCACTGAATGCAAGAACAGTGCCAGACAGGTACCCGGTCCGCCATATTGAAGATTTTTCACAGCATATACATGGAAGCAAGGTATTTTCAGTAATAGATCTTGTGAAAGCCTACCAACAGATACCCGTAAATCCAGATGATATTGAAAAAACGGCCATTACAACACCGTTTGGGCTCTTTGAATTTCCGTACATGTCATTTGGTTTGAGAAACGCAGCACAAACATTTCAACGATTTATCGATGGGCTAGTGCGCGATTTCGATTTCTGCTATCCATACATAGATGATCTTCTAATTACTTCTAGAAGTACCCAGGAGCATGAAGAACATCTTCGCAAGCTGTTCTCACGACTCGAGGAATATGGAGTAGTCATTAACGTAGCGAAATGTAAATTTGGTCAGCCTCAGGTAACCTTTCTCGGTTATTCTGTTTCAGCAGAAGGAGTACGCCCTTTGGAGGAGAAGGTGAAGGCAATACAAAGCTACCCCCCACCACAAACTATCAAATGTTTAAGAAGGTTTTTAGGAATGCTCAATTTTTACAGGCGTTTCCTGAAAAATGCAGCAGAGTTACAAGCGCCGCTGAACGATTTGTTAGCAGGCCCAGGCATGAAAGGTTCAAAACCCGTGAAATGGACTCCGCAGTTGCTGGAAAATTTTGAGCGTTGCAAGAGTAGCCTTTCAGATGCGGCACTGCTGGTTCACCCTGTTTCCGATGCGCACCTGGCACTAGTAGTAGATGCATCTAATATTTCTTTGGGAGCAGTTTTACAACAGAGAGTGGACGATATCTGGCAGCCCTTGGCTTTCTACTCGAAGAAGCTGAGCCCCACACAACAGAACTACAGCGCTTATGATCGTGAGCTTCTTGCAATTTATGAGTCCATCAAACATTTTCGACATATGATAGAAGCACGAAATTTTACTGTTTACACAGATCATAAGCCGCTCATTAGTGCATTTAAAAAGAAAGAACAACAGGGTTCTCCACGACAAATTAATCAATTGTATTTTATTTCTCAGTTTACCACTGACATTCAACACGTGTCTGGGCAGGACAACCAGGTGGCGGATGCTTTGTCTCGTATCGAGGCAGTCACGGCGCCAGTGGACTTCATGGAGCTTGCCCTTGCGCAGCGTGATGATCCGGAACTACATCAATATCTCAAGGGTAACCATTCGTTAAAACTGGAGTTAACGCAGGTACCAGATTCAGACGTAAAACTTTATTGTGATGTTTCTATGTCTAAACACAGACCCTTTGTAACAGCTACCCATAGACGCCGTGTGTTCGAAACGCTACACAGCCTAAGCCACCCCGGTGCGAAGGCATCCATCAGATTGGTGAGTGAACGATTTATTTGGCCTTCCCTCAGGAAAGATGTACGCGCTTGGGTTAGAGAGTGCATCCCATGCCAGAAGTCGAAGGTGACAAGGCACACGACGTCTCCTATTGGTAAATTTGACTTACCAGATTACCGTTTCGCCGAAGTCCACATGGACCTGATTGGTCCCCTTCCAGTATCTTCTAATTTTAAATACTGCCTCACTCTGATTGACAGGTATACCCGATGGCCCGAAGTGATTCCACTTCCCGATATGACAGCGGAAACTGTGACCAAGGCGTTCGTGTCGGAGTGGATCGCTCGGTTTGGTTGCCCGAAGAAGGTAATAACGGACCAAGGTAGACAATTTCAATCGTACTTGTTCCAAAATTTAGCCAAGACTTACGGAATTAAGCTAGCGAGGACAACTGCTTATCATCCAGCTTGTAATGGGATGATTGAGCGTCTACATCGCACTCTCAAAGCTGCTTTGATGACACACAATACCAAAGATTGGGTTAGTACTCTGCCTATTGTATTATTAGGATTACGTACGGCATTTAAGGAAGATTTACAATGCTCGCCTGCTGAGTTGGTGCTAGGTGAGCAGCTACGGGTCCCCGGTGAATTCATCACCGCAACAGAAAGTAAGGTTAATTACCCAGATTTTGTTAGTAGCTTACGACAAAGAATGTCAGTCCTACGCCCGCGCCCAGCATCAGACCACTCGCAGCACAAGGTATTTGAGCACAAAGATTTGCATACCTCAACTCATGTGTTCTTGCGCCAAGACCTGCTTCGGGGGTCGCTAGAACCACCATATAGTGGCCCTCATAAGGTCATTTCAAGAAGTCCGAAGACCGTCGACATACAAATTAACAACAAAGTTGTAAAGGTATCAATCGATCGAGTAAAACCAGCCTACATGTGGCGTGAGGACGTTGGGGTACAGAGCCAGGATGGGCAAGTTACGCGATCAGAGCGCGTAACTACTAGATCGGGACGCAAAGTAAAGTTTCCCGATCGATATGTACCTTGATGTGGCCCCTTTTATTCGCACGGGGGTCCTGTGGCGTCAAAAGAAATGACACACATAGGTAACGATAATTTTTATTAATTACAGCGCAAGTACTGCCTACCCCTTTATCCATGCTAGGATGAAGGCGCGCGCAGGCACTCACCACAGCGCGCGGGCGCACCGGCCGTCGCCGCGGAAACCGGTTCGCCTTCCTCTCCCCGGCCTCCGCGCACCGCACCGCCTGCCGCCGACCGCTGGAGCTCACACGGCGCAGACCACCGAACAGTCAGCTGGACGCCTTCACCGCGAACCCACGCTGCTTTCGCTCGCTACCGCGCTACTGTTTTTTTTCTTATATAATTTCCGCTTTTAAATCTAAATTACTTTCTTCAACTTAGTCTGTTTTCTACCTTGCGCTTATCTTTCAACTATAAGCTCAAACCTTCGTCTTACGCTTGTATAACTTGCCTTTCGTTTGTAAATACACGACTTGGACTAACAGCTGTGTTATTTCGTTACCTCGACTCGCCCGCACCACCATATACCGGTGGCGCATAGCCGTACGTCTGGTAGTCCGATGATGAAACGGGCTAGGCGGAATTAGGTTATGCAATTCCGACGCACACTCCCCGAAATGCAACCGGTAGAAAACCGACAGGCTAGCAACTTTGCGTCGATGCTCAAGACTTTGAAGCCTCGACTCGACGAGTGTATCATCGCCAATTATCCTTCTGGCTCGCCTCTCAATTGCCTCAAGTGCATCAAGCTGGTATCGGGCAGATCCGTCCCAAAGATGAGAGCAATACTCCATACACGATCGAACTTGCACTTGATAAAGTTTGAGCAGCTGTTCCGGCGTGAAGTACTGTCTGACCTTTGCAAGAACTCCCAGCTTTTTTGCAGCCAGTTGAGCCTTTGCTTCGATGTATGGCCCAAAGTTGAGTGTTGATGTCAGCGTAACACCAAGAAGGTCAAGATGGTCGGTTATCGGCACGGTTACACCCCGGAAAGTTGGAGCGGGACTGAATTGGCTCCTTTTAGCGGAAAATAAACACGCCTGGGTTTTTGCAGCGTTGAACCTGACCAAATTGGCATCGCCCCATTCGGAGACTGCCTCCAAGGACAAGTTCAAGCGCTCAACCATAGCCTCTCGAAGAGACTGGATCTGTGACCCACTAGCTCGCGCGCTGGATATGTAACTCTCAGCAACAGTGCTGTCGTCTGCATACCCAAAGGTACCGGGCTTGAGCAGATCGTTTATGTGCAGCAAGAATAATGTTGCCGAGAGTACTGACCCCTGAGGGACCCCGGCATTAATAGCCATTTGATCAGACGAGCAGCCATCGATAACCACTCGGATGGACCGTTTACTCAGGAAGTCTGCGATCCAAGCACACAATCCAGGGGGTAAACCGAAAGAAGGAAGCTTACTTATAAGGCCTTCGTGCCAAACCCTATCGAAAGCCTTCGAAGTATCGAGGGAAACGGCAAGCGCTTCCCCGTGCTTCTTGATGGCCTCACTCCAGATGTGGATGGCATACGCTAGAAGATCTCCAGTTGACCGATTTCGGCGAAAGCCGTATTGACGGTCACTAAGAATATCATTAGCTTCTAGGTATGCCAGGAGCTTAGTGTTGAGTACACGTTCCATAGTCTTCCATAGTCTTACTTAGGCTAAGAACTCACGAAGCGGTTTTAACCCATGTCTGTGTTCTAAAGAATACTAAAGATATATATATAAAAAATTCATGCACATTTTACGACGCATTTTACGGCCGCGGTGTACGCGGTTGTTTGCGGCTCCCGCTGCAATGGCGAGGAACTAGTAGAATCGCGCGAGCTGTGGTCACCCGCAGCCTGCGAGTGCGTAAAAAACCAGCACGATGGTGCAGATCTGCACTCCCGCAAGTACGCGCGTAGGTCCCTTGACACGCAACAAGCAGCGTGTTGCGTGGCAGTATGATAATCGCCTATAACGCAACAGGTCGTTTCTGGTGTCTGTCCATGGTGGTTCGTAGTCAGCGTTGCGTACAAACTATCTACAGGTCATTGGACTCGCTCAGCTGACGTTTTCTTAAAAATTTCGTACATGTGTAAATTAATACGAGTTTTGAAAAAAGGTACTTTATTTTTTAATTTTATCTTTACAAATCGATAGTGTTTCATGTACCGGAAGAAGAAGTCAAAATACAACTACGCTAAACGATTAAAGCTCCATCGAACCCATTGACAAGCATGATTCTAATACGAAACCCAATCAATCGACTGAAAAGGGCAAATGTGCTGTATGACTAAGGAGAATTTAGGCAGTGGCTTTAACCCACCAACATTTCTGTTTACTGCAATCTATCTTATTATTTATCAATTTTATATCTCGTTTCTAAGAGCGGGACGAGACAGTCGCAGTTTATGCTTTAGAATTAAAAAAGTTGTCCATCATTGCGTCAAGCTATAAATACAAATGTCTGCATTGTAAGAAACCGACACAAAATTCGTTTTTATTGCTACAATTTTTAAGAGATCCGCACGAAAATAGTACACGAAGAGGACTTAGATATATTTTTACAATATTATTATTTATTAACTAGCTTTTGCCCGCAGCTTCGCTGGCGATAAATTCTTAGTCGTGTGCAGCGCCCCTTAGCGAACTCCACTGCGGGTGACGTAACCTACGACAAACTTTCATGGTGAAATGGCGTCAGCGACTATCGCAACCCAGTGCTGGGCACGCCACAATTATGGCGATAAGTCCCCTCTTTGAGGCGTGGCTGGAAAGACCTCACGGCGTCCTTACCTTCCGAATGACACTGGTCCTCACCGGAAATGGCAAGTTCGGGAGGTTCCTGTTCCGAATTAAAGCGGAAGTGACGACCGGGTGTCGCCATTATGCGGAACTCCCGGAGGACACGGTGGAGCACACAGTCGTGGTGTGCCATGCTTGGGCGGAGCATCGCCGTGCCCTCGTGGAGGTGATTGGCGGCGGAGACCACTCGCGCCGGGCCTTGGTTGAGGCCATGATCCGGAGCGAGGAGGAGTGGCACGCGGTCGCCGACTTCTGCGAAGCAGTAATGCTCGCTAAGGAGGAGGCCGACCGCATCAGGCAACGGCGCTCTCGCCGCCGCCGGGATTCCGATCCCGATTTCTAGCCACCGTAGGCGCAGGCTTGCGGACAGTGAGCAATGGGTAGCTCGCTGTCGGGCCGTCCGGTAACTGTCCGGACCAAACCCGAGTCGTCGACGGCGCGCGCTGTTCCCGCGCGCCTCAAGGAGTTGTCAACAACAGCAGGGGCCCAACCGGGTCGAAGCCTACTGGGGCCAGGGTTATCCGAAAGGGCTCTCGAGCCCTGGTATGAAGGCTTGAAGGAACGGGATGGGTTTTTTAGTCAGTAAGAGTCTGACACTATCTCCCGCTCCGCCCAAGAGCGGGAGTTGTCATTGGATGATTTTTCCCATCGAAAAAAAAAAACCTACGACAAACTTATTATTTGCGATAAGTACAGAAATCGGGTCTAGGGATCGAACCACAAAATTAAGTTGGTTTTTATGGTATATACTTTTCCGGGATAAAAAGTACTCAGTGTGGTGCCCAGGATATTAAAGAATAATTATACCAAGTTTCATCGTAATCGAACCGGTAGTTTTGCGTGATGCCTGAGCAAACAGACAAAAATTTATTTAATTACCTTTTTGTGTTCGGTGTCGGTCTAGTAACACCCCCTGCCATTTATTTTTTTGATATTTTCAATGTACAGAATTTTCACTTCTACAGATTTATTATAAGTATAGATAATATTATTTAATATAAAAAATACAAAACCTGACCATAATTTGTTGCATAAATTTAAAATAAAATTATTTTTACGATTTTTACGAATATTTTTCGGATTTTTGGTCAGTACCGGTTGCGGTACCTCACTATTTATGAAATGGAAAAAACATGCAACATTCGTATTGTCAAATCGTAGTTTTTAATTAAAAAACGGACGATAGGTCTATTGGATTGTTAATTCGATGTACCTATGTGGATTTCGTCACTGTGGCCAGCGCTGCGCTCAAGCTCAAGGCTGTTTTCTTAGAAAATAGCGCACCGGATCGGCGTGTGTGGCACACGTGTGTGCAGTGTAGTTCTACCTTACATATGCATGTCAGTTACTTCTTCATGTATAAAGAACAGAATGGATTTGCATGAAATTTGACACACGGGCAGACCATGTCTTGGAATATGGACTTAGGATGCTTTTATTCTGGGGGTAATTTTTTTAGGTGGGAAAATCATCTAATGACATCCCCCGCTCTTGGGCGGAGCGGGGGATCGTGTCAGTCTTTTACTGACTAAAAACCCACTCTTATTCCTGCTTTGCCATTGTTCCAGGGCACCGGGGATCTCTTTCGCATCACCCATGGCCCCAATAGGCTTCGACCTTGCTGGGCTCCCACGGTTGCTTACAACTCTTTAAGGCGCGCGTGGAACTACGCGCCTCAAGGACGATCTGAGCTCGGTCCAGAGTGGACGGTTGCCAGTTGGCCGGATGGCGAGCTACCCACTGCTCACCGTACGCAAGCCCGTGCCTATGGTGGCCGGAAATCGGGATTAGAATCCCGGCGACTGGGGCGCGAGGGCCATTGCCTCGCGTGCGGCCGGTTCTGGGGGTATTGCTGTTCCCTTGGCATAATTTTCGAATTTCACGCGGATGGCATGCGAGCGCTGAGGATGGAAACCATAATAATGTAGAGGAGAACAAATGTATGTTTAGTTAGTAGTATAAAAATGTCTAGTGCGATTACGTATGAAAGGATTCGCCAATCGACCAAAGTCGATTGCTCAGGGTGCGTCGAACGTAACAGAGGGTCCTGTATTGGAGTGATGTAGGCAAAATAAAAGAGAACTGTTCAATACGATGATTCGTGTAATAATGTAATAATTTAGTGTGTGCAGTTACAAATATAAGGTTAGGCGAGCTGCACACTACACCCCCCTTTTTTTAAAAAAAAAAGATATAATTACATTAGGTTTTTTTTTACATTAAGATTTAGTTAAATTAACACAAAAATATTTATAAAATCTTAACTTTATTAACAAAAACGTCCAACAATAAAAAAAAATATTAAGACAATATTTTAAGTTACAAACAGTTTTGTATTATTTTTATGAATTATATACTCTTTAATATCTTTTACAATTTTTACATTAGGTGAGACATCTTCAATGACTCTGTATGGTCCTAAATAAATCTTATCTTTCTTTAATTAATACTAAATCTCCTTTCTTGTATTTTCTTGAATTAACATTTTTGTCCAAATTATTTTTTCTAAATTCTTTACTAAATAACAAATTGTTTCTGGCTTCAGCTTGTGCTCTTTGAAGTCTGTATTTTAATTCCAAAGGGTAAGAATCTGGATTATATAAAGGATCAACATATGAACTTTTTTCTATGTTAGATGGTAAATTACAATTTTTGCTAAATACTAACTCAAATGGAGTGTATTTTGTCTCAGAGTGAACTGTAGTATTGAATGAAAAAAACCAGAATGGAAGCCAACTGCTCCAGTCTGTTTTATTATTGTCACACTGAATCCTAAGATAAGCTCCTAGAACCTTATGTGTATTTTCCAAACCTCCTAGAGTCTCATGATGATAAGCTGTTGAATGCAGTTTATTTATATGCAGCAAATTACAAATTTCTGTAAATACTGATGACATAAACTCTGTTCCCTGATCTGTTATTATCTCTTTAGGAATACCATATCTCAGAATAAAATTATTAACAAATGATCGTGCGACTGAAACTGTATCTTTCGTTTCTAAGGGATATGCTTCAACATATTTTGTTAGATCACACTGTAACGTAAGAATATACTTATAATTAAAATTATCTATATCTAATGGACCCATTAAATCTAAACTAACTCTTTCAAAAGCAGTGGATGCCGTAGAAGTGATAACCATTGGCTCCTTTGTATGTCTATTCGAATGCTTTTGAATCTGACAACTTCTACATTTCTTTACGTATTCTGATACGTCATTGGTCATTCCTGGCCAATAATAATACTTCCTAATATTATTCAACATTCTGTTCACCCCCGCGTGGCCACTCGTGGCTAACAGGTGGAAATCATTTAAGATCACAGTTTTTGTGTCTTTGTCAGTGATTCTTGTCACATCTTTAATAACAAGTAACTTGGGGAAATCTGTCAACTGGCTTATTTCCTTTATAATTTTGTTTACAAATTGTTCACAGCGCTTGTTTTTAATTATTACGAGCTCGTGTATTTTGATTTGTTTGCAAAAACGTTGTAATTCTCTCGTTAACACACTTACGGTAGACAACGATTGAGAAATCACATAAATTGCTGATTTTTCAGGCACGTATTTGCAGTTACCATTATCAGTAGTGAAATGTTTTAATTTTTCTATGTGCTTTAAAGTATTTTTATTACAAAATAAAATCAATTCAACGCTGTCAATTGGTCGTTTGAGGATTTCCACTACTTTAGGTTGATCAGGCCTTCGAGTAGAGGATACCCCGGTAGTCATGTCGTTGTTGTCACAGTCAAGTTGTAACCTACGAGCCTGTGCTCTTGTCATGAACGATACTGCATGCTGTTGCATTTCCTTTAAACTGTTGGATGTAATAGGTATCCGGCTCAATGCATCTGCAGCTGCGTTGTGCCGTCCTGGGACATAGCTGATTTCAAAATCATACTCCTCAAGGTATAGTCTAAACTTAGTTAAACGGCTTGAAGGATCAGTCATAAATATATCAATGGTTTATGGTCAGTTTTAAAATAAAACTTTTTCCCATATAAATAAGGTCTAAAATGTCGAACTGCCCATACAATAGCAAGTAGTTCTAACTCTATCACAGGGTATCGCGTCTCAGCTGGTTTCAAGTTACGGCTGGCATACGCGACTACCTTGCCATTGCTGTTAGACAGCACGGCGCCTAACCCAAGTTTTGATGCGTCAGTTTGTAGCGTAAAAGTATTTCGGTCACTAAAGTCTGGATAGTCAAGTACAGTCGGACTAGTAAGTATATCTTTTAACTTATAAAATGCTTTCTCGCATTCATCACTCCACACGAACGGTACGTTTTTCCTACATAACGCATTCAAGGGATAGGCAAATTCAGCAAATTTTGGAATAAAACGCCTATAATAGTTAGCGAATGCAACAAATCTCTTGACTTCGTCTACATTCTGCGGAATTGGGTATTTTTGCAAGTATGTTACCTTTGAAGGATCGGGAAATATACCTTCTGAAGTAATCTTGTGGCCTAAATAAACTATTTCCTTACGCAAAAATTCACACTTTAATGGGTTTAATTTCAAATTTACTTTTCTTAAACATTCCAAAATTTTTATGAGATTCTTATTGTGCGTTTCAAGACAGTTACCTACGACAATACAATCGTCTTGGTATAAAAAAACATGATTTATAATTTAACCCTGACATTGCTATAGTCATGAGTCGTGCAAAGGCACTTGGAGATGTCTTTAATCCCATTGGACACCGTTTCATTTGATACTGCTTGTCTGTTGTGAATACAGTATATTTTCTAGATTTTTCGTCTAACGATAGCTGATAATAACCTTGACTGAGATCTAATTTTGAAAAATAGATTTTATTTGATAATGAATCCAAAATCTCAGTGATGTTAAGTAACGGGAACTTATCATCCTGTATCCTATTATAGAGTTGGCGATAATCCACTACAAGTCTCCATTTCCTTTCTCCTGACCTATCTGTCTTTTTGGGTACTAAAAGAATAGGACTAGACCACTCTGAAATAGTCTCTTCTATGATGTAGTTTTTAATCATCTCATCTATTTGTCTTTGTACTTCGCCTTTCAATGCTTTTGGCAATCGATAAGGCTTGACATATGATGGAGACGCGTTTTCCTTAAGTTGGATTGAATGTTCTATTATATTAATTGTTGTGAGCGTATCTCCTGGTAAGTGAAAAACATCTGCATACTTGGCACATACGTTCTCAATGCTTCTTTGCTCCTCTTTATTCAGATATGTGTGTAATTGCAAAGTAGTGAGCAAAGTTTTAACTCTATCCACCGATATACTATCGTCATCAAACTTACAAACATAAAAATCATCTAGACAACTAATGGATAATTCTGAAGTGTTTATACTAACTGAACTATCTGTTGTATTTAATATCCTAACAGGAATAAGTCCATTGTGTGGCTTCGACACTATACCCGCTGTGTACTGTGACGACCACGAAGGTCACATATTAGTTGAAGTAGAAACTTCATTGTAATGGACCTTTTAAGGCTTATGGTATTAAGAATATAGATTCGAATATGATGGATGATTGTCAACAGTGAAAAATATTAATTCTTTTGTATCATAATAAGATAATTCAAAGGCTTCTAAGAATATAAAAGTCTAATTAAGTTTAAAGCCTTTCAATAGCGTCTCCCCACGTCACATTTGGTGGAGGCGCCCGCCGGGTAAAGTCCGTAAGGCCTTGACTGTTTTTTCAGGTTTACGAGACCCCGATAGTTGAGGAAGGCGACTGTTGCGACCCGTAAGGTCCCATAAACCTCTCGCAAAGCATAATAAGTGAGAACAGCAGCTACAGCAGGCGAGGACAACGCCTGAAAACTTAAAAGCTGAGTGATTTTTATATTATTTAATATTTTGTAGAAGAAGAGATGATGTTCTTCTCAGGCATAGACAAGGTCTGCCTCGAGGAATTTATCGCCGATTTTAAGTTGACTGCCAGGTCTAACGAATGGCGGGAGAGCGATTACGCACTCATTTTGGGAGCATATCTTCATGGAGCAGCCCAACACTTTTATAGATACACTTATCATTACGACATGGATTTCGAAACGATTGGATTCGGAATTAAGAAACGAATTCCCGTGCAGATGTTTTATTTGTAAGCAGCGTCAGCACGTTACAGCAGTGCAGCCACTGGAACCATGTGTTGTAAAGGAGGAAACTGCAGATTTACTTGAAGAAGGCGGACCGTTAAATGTTTTATATGAAGATGATAATGCAGGTTTATGTTCTAGCATGATGATGGACGGTCCACAAACAATTGTTGAGCAAACTGATGAGAATAATGAGCCGGATTATGACGATTTAAGCAGTGGAGTCGATGACGAGACGGGATTGGAGTGTACGGATGAAGATAACCTTGGGTTAATAATTTAGGTTGTGTAAAATCCAATTATTATTTCATCCAATTTTATTTCAGAGAGCCTAGAGATGTTTTCAATAGAATCTCAATGTGATCTGGATGTCGAATCAAATCAAAACCAAAACGACGATGATCACATTTTTGAAAATAAAAATAACAAAAGTGGACAAATTTTTTTCCAGGGTGAAACAGAGGAGATGGCCCAGTTTCTTGTTATAAAGGATGATGTTCATTCTCCAGAAATAATAGACAAAGTTAATGGGTTTGATTTTATTAATTTATGTAACAAATATTTTCATCGTGTCCCATTTAGAATTAAAAAGTGCATGGCACGAAAAGGCATGACAAGAAGAAAGTCCTCCCATCACCTTCATTGTAAAATAAAATCAAAATTAATAAAAACTAAACATTCTTATATTAAATTTAACGAGAAGTCCTCTCTATTTAGATATAAGTTTTGGAAGTTTTATAAAAAGAAATTAATTTTTATTGTTAGGAATTATAAAATTAGAAAACGATTAATTTTAAGAATTGTGTAAATATTTTGGCTTTTGTTTTTGTTTCATATTCATTTTCAATGAGGGACGCCGCCATCGAAAAAAGAAGAAAGAAGCAACTGTGCGTTAAATAGTGTTTTCTCTTCGTTAATATTTTTTATTATTATTATTCAAATTGGTGAATTTGAGCCAGTGAACTTGCAGTAATTTAATTATTTTGGAAACTGTGGTCCTATTAATGAGGACAAATATCAATTAAGGCTGATACTGACTTTGCAGATAAGGCATAGCCTTCGCAAAGGGTGTCTAGTTGACACCATTGGTTTAGCTGATATTAAAAAAAACACAGTTCAGTCAAAATGGACTGATCACATAAATACTTCATGATTTTTTGTAAGAGTTTTGATACTGGCACATTTTGAATTTTTTTAGCGATGATAGGAACTTGCACAGCTCTGTCTTTTTCTTCTCTGACACGATGAGCGTCCGATGAGGTTAAAGTCATAACCTTAAGAGTTGTAGTTTAATTTATGTTAGACTCCTTCTGAGTAGATGTCAGTTATGGCAAGGGTGCAGCACCGTGGCTTTTTTTGAGGTTTTGCTGCGGTGTGGTTTAAGCATGACAACGTTGAATGATAAGCGCAAAGTTAACGCATAGTAAGTTAGTAAATAGATCTTGAATTTTGTTTATCGTTCGTCATGACTTAGGCTCGCTCCTAAAGAGACGACCACCACCATGTAAATTTATTTCCTCCATAGGTAGGGACATCTGTGTGTTAGGAATAGGCAGGTTATACCTAAACCTTAAAAGTATTTTTTTGGAATAGAAATGCTTTGCCATTATGGAATGGAAGTGCTTTGCCATCCTCAGCATTTCCATTCGTAAGGGCGTAGCTCATGTGACGACCACGAAGGTCACATATTAGTTGAAGTAGAAACTTCATTGTAATGGACCTTTTAAGGCTGAATATAGATTCGAATCGGATGATTGTCAACAGTGAAAAATATTAATTCTTTTGTATCGTAATAAGATAATTCAAAGGCTTCTAAGAATATAAAAGTCTAATTAAGTTTAAAGCCTTTCAATAGCGTCTCCCTTACGTCACAGTACACTCCTTTATGAATTTCTTTTGACAAAATGACGCAATCACTGTTGTGTGACGTCGGGATGTGTTTGATTACTTCGCAACGGGGTGGAATTGTAAACGTATTTTTATTAACATTAACACTAACAGACTCGTCTTGGGTTTCTAAACTTAATGTTCCATCTTTATAATTTAATACCGCGTTATATCGCTCGAAAAAATCCTGCCCGAGTATACCTTCTGCGGCGCAAGACAAATGTTCAAAAATGTAGAATTTCTGTTGAAAATTCACATGGTTTATTATAATATCTAAATAAATATATCCCATTGATTCTAAATTACCACTAATTCCTTTTATCTAACTATCTTATCCTGTTTTACTAAGTTCAATAAATTCCTATGTCGCAACAACCATTCATACTTAAGTATGCATAAGCTAGCTCCACTATCAATTAATAAATTAAGATCAATATTTCTATTTTTATGATAACAATTAATTACACAAAAATTACTATAACTAAAAATAGAATGAGTGCACTGTTTAGGTACGAAAAAACTTTAAGTTTTCATTATTTGCGTTTTCGTTGCGCAAGTTGTCTTGTACATTGGACTCTTGCGTATGCTGTACTCGCTGACAACGCACCGGACGTCCGCGAAAATGCTGACGCTGGCGTTGATCGCTTGAGTGTTTACCTCGATTTACGCTATATGAAGTTCTTTGACCTGTGCTATTTCTGTAATTTTTATAATTACGATTATAACTCATCTTATTTTTATGGAAATGACAATCTCCTTGACCTCAAAAACCTCTGTAGTTCCCACGTGTAACATTTTGGTTAGCTCTAAATTGCATAACCTGCTCTTGTGGCTGAAAAGACATGGATTGCTCGTCTACCGCAGCCGTAATAGCTTCAGATAAGGACGCAAACTGTCGCGAGGCAATGATGGTGCTGAGCCGTTTGTCAGCCAAACCATCGCTAAACCGTTTAATTGCAGTCTTCTCATTGAGAGGACGCAATACCTCATAGGCATCACGCTTTTCGCTAACCTGGGCAATCGTTAGATTTACAAACAACTCCTCGATCTCAGTACCAAATTTCTCTATACTCCTACGACCTTGAGTAGCTCTAAATAATTGGGTTTGTAATGCTACAGCCGATTTTTTAGGCAACAAATAAACGCGAATATCTTCTATTAAACTTTCAATGTCTGCATAAGTAGATTTAAGGCGCAGTTTAGCACTAGGTGAGAGACGTGTTTTTAACACAAAATCTATTAATTTACTTTTACTAGCTTCATTAATAAGCGAACTATAAAGTAAAATACCATCAATAAGCTGTTTTGTCACCTGCACCTGGCCATTCATTACCGGCAACAGGGAAATTGCAGTTTTGATATCAAATGAGTCAGACATTTTTGTAGCACAATTAGAATATTCTATAAAATCCTTAGAACTAGTTTGACTACTACTATCTTTTAAGGAAAATAAACTCTTTATTTTCTGAAAATTAAGTTGTATCTCATCAATTAACGTTTGGAAATCCTCACAAGATTTTTTATCTAACTTGCGATCTTGAACTTCTTGGTTCAACTGAGTCAAAATACAATCCAATTTACTATATTCTTTTTCAGCTTCCTCTAGTTTCTTAATAGCTAAATCTTGTGTACGCCTATTTGGACCAAGTTTCATGACATATTCTCTTAAATATTTTAAATTAGCATGTAAATCTTGCAATTTTTGGGACATAATTTCCTTTAACTGAACATGAAATATTACTGTATGACATTATTATAATAACATAATTATAAAATATCGTTGAAAAATCGACATTAGTAGTGCAAAAACTTACATTGCAGTAAGTAGGTATTTACTGTCAACGTTTATGTAGGTCATGATGTCTCACGTTGCATGGGTGAATGGACTCCTCAGCATTGGACTCGAACTGACTCCCAGCTGCTCCACATCGGACCCGTACAATTTATCTCCCGGCGCCCTGCATATCCTCTCATCATAAGGCTTGAGCATTCTCCCGGCACCCGGCAGCAACACCTTTTTCTGTCTTCTTATATTGTTTTCACAGCTTCATCCAAATCGATCTTCTTTGAGTGTTTTTCTGACTTCTATATTGAAAATCTTCTTCGCGTTCTTTCTTCATAGTGTTCGTCTTCAAATCTTCTATTCTTCATTATTGTATAATTATCTTCATAATTTATTCAGCTACTTTTATTATTTCATGTATGTTGCAAAATTTTAATTGCAGGCTAAGGGTCGCCATGTATTGGAGTGATGTAGGCAAAATAAAAGAGAACTGTTCAATGCGACGATTCGTGTAATAATGTAATAATTTAGTGTGTGCAGTTACAAATATAAGGTTAGGCGAGCTGCACACTCGGGGAGGCTCCTTTCATGGTGACTCGGAAATTCGCAGAGCTGTGAATAGTTCCATAAAAAGGACGAAATAATAAAACGACCCTCGCCATGCCATAAACAATTACATATCTGTGCCCTAAAGACATAAAAAACAATTTAAAATGATTATAACATGGAGCTGATCTGATGATGGAGCTGGAAGATGGCCATAGGAACTTAGATAACCCTATCGTGCTTGAGCTTTTTGGAATGATCTTGACGAGTATTAATTATATAGGTATAAACCGCGCTATAAAACCTTGTTACAAAAAAAAATTTAATTGCAAACTTGTTTTTTTTTTGTTCGAAAGTATTGCTCCGATTGCAATTTTTTTTTTACCGATAGAAAGTTGCTTTATTTCTGAATGACTTAAGCTATATTTTGGCTCGTACTTGTTGATGGATGAGGTTCAAATTCACGGCATCTCATCCTACATCATGTACGAAATTTAAAAACGATGGAATGAGTAATAAGAAAAAAAAAGTATTGCACACACGAATTTAAACATAATCCCATAACATATAATATACGATGGTTTGTATCGAAAAGAGCACGTAAAACTTTTATAATTAGTTTTGGTTATTTTTTAACATTTGGGTTTATGGATATTATGAAAAATCTGCAGGATTTAGATGTTCAAAACACACTTGATTTAATTTCCGAAAAAAAATATATCCTAGTATGGTATCAACTTTGGCATTTTCATAAAGTAATTTACTTATACCCAAAGATGTGCTAATTGATGTCAAAATATGGAAGTTCAAACGCTTAAAATTTCCAAATCAATACATTTTTTAATTGTTTTGCTTCCATATCAGGGATATTATATTCTAGATAATTTCAAGAGAAATGTGAGATTACACCGTTAAACAGTTGGGCATGCCACAATAATTACGGCGCTAAACTCCCTCTTTGAGGAGTGGCTGGAAAGAGGCGTCCTTATCTTCCGAATGACGCAGTTCCTCACCGGACATGATTATTTCGGGAGATTCCTACACCAGATTTGTGCGGGAGAAACGCCCGGGTTGACGTCACTACTGTGTGGCTCGCCCGTGTGCTTGTGTTATGAGTACTAGACAAATTACACCCAGATACAGAACAAATGATCGCGCTCATCACACAAACGTTTATCTTGGATGGGAGCTCAATTCCCATCCAATTCCATCATCTCAACACCCACGACGTCCGGCATGGCTGTCAGGGCTAATAACCAATAGACGAACAGGCCAGAAAAATCAAAAATGTCAGAGAGGTGTTTTTTGGAGCAAAATAAATCTATCTGTCAATGGAGAATGAAACGTACTAGTAATCGTAGTATAAGTAAAATACCGTTAGTCCACATACTATGTGATGGATAATCCTGTCAAAACTTTACACAGTGTTTATTATTAAGTAAGAATGTGAATAATGCATTAGTACCGATCAATCTTCGGTCTTGCTTATAAGAAGAACAGATCTGTGTGAAAATACCAACCCATGAATTCACATGAATAAATTTACTCATGTGATGCTAGGTTATGTGTGTGATTATGATTCATGGATACCGCGAAGGCAATAGATAAAGTGAGAAAAGAGTAAACGAGTGTTAGCGGAAGAAAGAACATGGCGTCAGTGAGTGAATAAAAAATCTCACAAATAAACTTTTTGTGAAAAATTGAAAGACATCGTTTGTGTTGGTATGATTTTGTGAAAAGAAGTGATGAAATGCATGTTACTAAAAGAGTTATGAGAATTCATGTGGATGACTGGAGAGGGAGAGGGAAGACAAACAAAGATGGATGGGTTATATGAGGAGTGGTAGGCAAGAAAAGGGAGTTAGTGATAGGACAGAATTGAGGAAAAAAACTTGTTGCGCCGACCCAAAGTAAAATTAGACAAGGGTAGGAAGATTAAGATACCACTAAGAAATATTTGAATTAAACTAGAAAACCTAATTAGGGTGTTTCGCTTAGTTCGTGCAAATTCGAAACAATTCTAAATTTTAAATTTATTGTCGAATTATTTTGTTTTTCTTACTAATATCGTTAATATATGGATAATCTTTGAACATTTCGTAATTTCTACTATCTTTTTATTAGTTACTTTGAATTTGATAACATTTCTAAAATCGAACGACGAAGAACGATAGGGAAGGAAATGATATTGAAGAAGAAAATTAAAAGAAGAGGTGTGCGAAGGTAATGAAAAAATAACAGAAGGCAATGATGTTAAATTAAAGAAACGACGGTAAACGAACGGAATGAGGAAGAAGGTAATGAGGTTTAAATCCTTTATTCAGTTTTTATTCAAAAATATCAAAATTACAAACCTAATACCTATTCCAAACTTTGAAGGGAATCATTGAAATTGATAATAAGCTAAGTAATTAACAAAATCATATAAACTCACGTTATAATACGGACGATAGGAAAGAGAACGATTCCAGAATAATCACCTCCCGCGACTCTTAACACGAAAATATTTTTTTTTCACAAGCAAGCATGCACCTGTTACGACGTTTACTGGCAGACTGAGACGTGCGCGGGGCTTGACATCGCAGTAGAGTAGCATTTAAGGTCAAGCGCAAACTATAATGTGGAATTCTTTTCATATCGAGGATAATCAGAAAAAATAAAAAATAAATATTTATCAAATCATATTTTAATTAATATATTGAGAAGATAGCATTATTTAATTTAGGTGTAAACGTTGTGTTTTTTAATATACTTAATTAATATGATTATTTTGTTTCTATTTACTCCGATTTATTTGATTAAAAATACATTTATTAAGGATAGTAGTAGTAAATGGACACCGAAGGAAATGAGAATAAGTAGAGTTTTTTATTTATAATTAATTATTTATGCTAATTACTACTGTAAATATTACATGCAGGTACGCATAACTGTATTACATTTGGTATCCTTTGGAAAGAATATAGATATTTATTGAATAAATTAATGTTATTTTACTGGACGTATAATATGCACGAAAAAAAAATAAACACCCATTAGCCTTGTGGTCACAAGCATGCTTTTTCAATAGCAGCTCTTTTTTTTTCAGTGCGAAATCCCGCAGCCCTGGCGGGAACAACCAGATAAGGACTACTGAAAGGAAGGTTTCTTTTTCTTGTGCGATGAAATCCTGTTTCATACAAAATAAAAAAAAACAATAAAAAGTTTAGGATTCTTGGCTCTATTCACAGAAAACAGCGAGTGTTAAAATTAACGTATAAACAGAATCTCATCAAAGTATCGCATCTTTCTAGAAGTCAGTTTTTTTTTGGTGCTTCATGGGTCAATAGGCTTGAGTGCTTGATACTAATTTCAGTTTCATACCTCCACGAATTCTTGGAAAAAAGGATATTGACAGAATGGTAGGCGGACAGACGGACCAAAAACTTATCCTATAACGGTTCCATTTTCACCGACTTAGGTACGGACCCTATAAAGGCCTCTTGATTCCCATTTACCTTTTGTTCTTAACATGCAACCTTTAAAATCTTCTAAAATAGCAATCTAAAGCAATTTGCTTAGGATTATAACTTTGGTTTGCAAATGAGCGAAATAATTTCGTGCCCAATTTCATCTTACTAAGCTTTGGACAAAATGTTAGGTAAAATTGTACGTCTTATTTAATCACTTTTGAGAGTTCTTTACGACCAAACGTTCGTAGCGGCAAGACAGCCGAATAAGTAGGTAAAACTTTTAGATGACTAAAAGAATCTAGACTTTGTACTTTCTAATTATTGAACCAGAAAGTCGTTTGAAGTCGATAATTGTATGCGTAAGTAACAGGGTTTGGGAATTCCCGACAATTTCAAAGTCCCGGGACACGAGGCAGCCTGCAATCATAGTCCCAGAAATGCTCGGGAATTCGAGACTTTTCAGAAACATTTATATTTGGATATTTTTCTTTTTTAAGAGTAAGCATTTTTTGAAGAATAAAATTTTAATTTCTGCTACGATTTATAAGGTATTTGCTTTTTTTGTAAAAATCAACATTATTATAAACAGAAAACTGAAATCTTATTATCTTTAACGTTCATTTCAATCTTAGTAATTTCTTCAATATATTTCGACAATCTTGTCTCGTCTCGAGTCTCGACACGAAAGTCCCGGGACTCGAGACAACTAAAGTTACGAAAAGTCCCTGGACTTCGAGACACGAGACGTCCCGGGACCTAAACCCTAGTAAGTAAGTAAGTACCGAACAGCCTTTTGTCCCGGCTGATGATTTAAAAAGTTGTGGATGAGTCTTTTAGAGGACTCTTATCCCTCGGTCCTTTATTTGTGCTGACTTTTATAGCCGATGGCAACGATTATGTAAGTAGGTATTAGGGTGGGTAGAAAATAATCCCTTTCAAGTAGCTTTAGGTACTTATAATCCGTGTAGGAAGGCACTCTTGAATGTTTTACATGTGTTAACTCATCGCTTGAAATTTCTTCAAAATCACATACTTATTGACATGTTATAATTGACATGTGAAGTGCTTGTTATAACATCGCTTTGGACGCGTCTGTAAGATGTTATAATATAGTTTTGTAAATAAATAAATAATAAATGTTTATCGGAGTTTTATCAAGTAATGGCTTCTGCCAGCGGCTTCGTCCGAGTGAATGTGAAAAGTACATAGTCAATGTCACTCCGTGGTGAAACGGCTAAACGGTCTATTATATGGTCTACTTGTTACTGGTAGGTCAACGGTCCCCGGGTGGGTCTAATCAGGTGACACTAACTGGTGGTAGGTTTCGACCGTTGGCTTGCGACCACCCACTGAGCAAAGAAGTACTGCCAAGTGGCCTGACCGTGTTCCGGTATGATGCTCAGTGTAGCCAGTCTAGAGGAGTTGGGTCGAAATGGCTGTTCTTACGCAAGCAGACCGGCCTGGTTCATGTTGATATGGACGTATCTGGGGACTGGTCGCGGAGGGTAGCGGGATCCGAGGCGCGGTGCACCGCTGGCCGACCGCAGATAGTTGGGGGCCCAAGTAATGTGCGAGCCACACATGAAAGGCTGCCCCGCCATCTGACGAAAAATCCCGGAATGCACCATCGTGCTGGTTGGCGAACAGATGAGAGGACCCGATGGACATTCTCGGGGGGGGCTCGGGCGTCTTCACAGTTTCCAGACTAGTCTCCTAATGATGTCGTCCTTTCAGTGCGTGCCTGAAGGTTAGCAGCGTGGACCTCCATTTCACTTCCTTCTCCTCTCCTCGATTCACTCTAAAACTCATGAAAAGGAATAGAAAAAGTAAAGTCAAACAGCGGCTGCACTCCCTCTCACACAAAGTGCACTTCTCCAATATACAAGGTGTGTACTCTAAACTCGTTGCAGTTCATCACCACCTGGTGACTGAAAAACCAGCTCTACTATTCCTTGCGGAGACGCCGATCAGAAATCCATCCTACGTGTCGTATCTTTCATACCCAGGGTTCACCTTGGAGTACAACTTCAAACCACACGTGGGCGTATGTATGTATGCCCGGGACGACATCTGCTATCGGCGTCTTCGCAATCTTCAAGACTACAGGTTCTCAACGCTTTGGGCTTTGGTCGACACAGGCCTCGATAAAATAATATACGCTTGTGTCCGCTCGCACAGTGGAAATCAGGAGGCGTCCGGGCTCACATAGCATCTGAGTAAGGCGGCAGATGCGCCTCAGCTGCGGTACCCTTCCGCCCTATTGGTGTTACTGGGGGACTTGAATGCGCACCACCAAGAGTGGCTTTTCCCATACCAGTGCACAGATCATGCTGGTCGTGAGATGCGGAAGCTAGTGCTGGAATTGAATCTCACCCAGCTGGTCCAGGGGCAACGAGGATACCGGATGTGGATTCGCACACAGCCAATTGCTTGGACCTTCTGCTGACGACAGATCCAGACCGCAACTCAGTGTCGATATCTTCGCCTTTAGGCAGTTCTGACCACTGTCTGGTTAGGTCTGTGTCTGTCTACTTCCCGCCCGATCCTAGTCCTAGGGGCACTCGGCGGGTTTGGCGATACAGGTCAGCAGATTGGGATGGCATGCGGTCTTTCTTCGCATGCTATCGTTGGCTGCCAACGATAGCACTTGCTTTTCTTCGGAGGATGCTTCGTCGTGCGCTGATGCTGTGACGGATGTGTTACGATAGGGAATGGAGTACTACATCCCATTCTCTGACGTAGCAATGTCGGACCAAGCTCGACCATGGTTTGGCGCCAAGTGTTCACGCGCCGATGCGATAAAAGACGCGGCATACCAAGCTTGGGCCGATGCTCGTATGCGCAAAGCAAGCGACGTGACTCTTAAGAAGAAGGCTACACGGTTGCCAAGTCCTGCAAAAAGGTGTTGCGAAAGTTTCGGTTCGACCACATTAGCCGATTAGGGAACAAACTTGCTTCACACCCCGCTGGTAGTAAAGCGTTTTGGTTCCATGACAAAGTCGGTTGAATCGAAGTGACGCGCGACCCCCTGTTTCTCCTGATGGGTGCGTGACGAGTATGTCGGATATTCGTATCCATCAGAAGGACGTTCGTAGGGTCTTGAGTAACCTTGACGTGAATAAAGCCAGTGGCCCCGACGGGATACCAGTGGTCGTTCTAAAAACTTATGCGCCTGAATTGTCTCCGATCTTGACTATCTGTATGGAGTACTGCTCTCATCTTTGGGATGGGTCAGCCAAATATCAGCTGGATGCACTAGAGTCAATTGAAAAGCGTGCCAAGAAGATCATAAGCAATGATGCTCTTGTGAAGTCAACACCCCAAAGTCTTGAGCATCGACGCCGAGTTGCTAGCCTGCCTGTTTTCTATCGTTTACACTTCGGGGAGTGTGCACTAGAGTTACACAATTTAATTCTGCCAAGTCCGTTCCATCATCAGACCACAAGACGTACGGCGTTGCGCCACCGGTACATGGTGGACATCCCACCCATACGTACAAAGCGTTTTGGGAACACATTCATTATACGTACAGCTAAGGAGTGGAATTCCCTGCTGGAGTCTGTGTTTCCTGATAACTATAACCTAGGGGTCTTTAAGTAAATCATCGCTTACCATCAGGTGAGATAGTGGTCAAACGCGAGACTATCCATTATAAAAAAAAGTCACAATATTTCATTAATTCTCTATTTTTTATTTTTGTGATAACATACAGCAAGTTTCAACCTTGTAGTTAACAAAAAAAAACACTACTTTAATCTAAGTTTACGTTATATTACTGCCGAGATTAAGGATGAAACCTCAAAAAAAAAACATGTCCCGAAATTCTCGAGTCTAATAACTTCGAAATAATAAGTCTTTTTATGAAATCACTTTCTAATCACAAAGACGAAGATAAAAAGTTTGGGGAAAAGAATCTTGTTAGCGGCTTTCATTTCTCTATGATAATGTCACTTATTCTTTATGTATAAGCCAGCTGAGGGCCAAGAAAATATAATATACTAGCCAATAGACTTGCTTTTGCCCGCGGATTTGCACGCGTACATAAAATATAACCTATGTCACTCAATAAAACAGCTTTCTATCGATAAAAAATTTAGCAATCGGATTAGTACTTCCAGAGATCACCTCCTACAAACAAAAAAAAAACAATTTTTACTTTTTTATAAGATAAATGCAGATGGTTCGTCTTAAGACGACAAACTGCAATGAAAAAACCTACTTGTATGAAAACGCACATTTTTTGTAGAACAGATGGTTGATGGAGACAAAAGGTTCTAAAGTGGCGACCACGTACCGGAAGGCACAGCGTTGGAAGGCCTCCCACAAGGTGGACCGATGATCTGGTGAGGGACGCGGGAATCCAATGGACATGACACGCACAGGACAGGTCGCTCTGGCAACAATCGGGGGAGGCTTATGTCCAGCAGTGGACCTCTTTCGGCTGAAATGATGATGATGATGATGATGTATCAAAACGACGTTTTTCAACACATTCCGAAATGTTAAGTAAAATGTCAAAAACATAATATTTATCAAAGTCAAATAATTTATTTGCACAATATATGGGTAGATACATATGGTACATGAATGTTGCATTATATGTACATAAAACAGTAAATATCCTTCTAATCACCATTTCTGATAAGCGAAACTATTAAATATATTAATAAATGATCACCACCTATCGCTCTGTGGCGGCTTTGCCTTTGAGTCTGATGACAATTCATCATAAATAAAATAAAATAAAATAAAAATAAAAAAGCCTTTTAATTCATGCAATAAGTAGTCATTTACAATTATTGGATCATCAAATTTTTACTTTAACTAACTATCACAATTATTTAAATTATATTATATTTGGCAATAATTATTTAAATTATACACATTATCACAGATAGTGCAAAAACGTATAAAAACTTCAAACAACTAAAATTACCTATATGCATTAAAAAAATATTATAAAATTGAAAAATAATAAATATTTCATTGAATTTACATCAAAATTAATTAAAATAAACATTACATTATTGATGATCGAATTAACAATAAATAGCATAAAATTGTATTAAATAATCTATTAAGTAAAAAAATAAATATTAAATTAGCATGCATGAATCTCTCACTTGGTGTGAGTGAAGGCCTCCTCCAGAGATGACCAGTGTTCTCGGTCTGTCGCTTCTGACATCCAGTTTTTTCCTGCGACTCGTGTGATGTCATCAACCCATCTAGTTATTGGTCTTCCTCGTTTCCTAGCGCCTGTAGGGCCAGACCATGACGTCATGCGGATAGTCCAGCGGTCGTCACTCATTCTCGCTACATGACCTGCCCATCTCCATTTGAGCTTTAGAGCATATATGAGAGCGTCTGTTACCTTTGTCTTTTGCCTGATAGCAGAGTGCCGGATTTTTTGGATCTTTTTTATTTTAGTTATACTTCTTTGAGGTTGGACCCATTAGGAGAGAAATGAAACCCTCGAGTGCTGCATTAGAACTGACTGTTTAATAGAATAATCAACATGATATACTGAAGAGTACAATATAGAGTATAATATATTTATTATTATATTATTATATATTCTTTATTGTACACCACATATACAAAAAACTACAGGACAAACATTATAAAAAATAAGTGTACAATGGGCGGTCTTATCGCACAGGGCAATTTCTTACAGACAACCTTTGGATGGACTGAAAGAAAGGAGAAAGATTTAGGGTTGTCAGTGTACAACAACAGAAAAAGAATAATATTATTGATAATAAATAACAACACAAATACCTACATATATACATGACGGCGCCGCGACATTTAGAGTGTCAAGAAACGTCAAGAATGACAGCTGACATTTGACAAGCGCGGGTTGACGTTTCTACACTCTGACGCAACTCCGGGCTCTTTGGCTGACTACCGGCGGACGGAGGATAATCCGTTGGCATCGCGTAGCAGCGAGACGTGTTCGGTGGAGCGTCGCCATATTCTAATTATTTAAAAAGTGTTGATTTGGATTCCGTCGATATTTCGTTGAAATAATAACAGTGCATTACTAATTGTCTCTAACACGTGGTTTTATTCTCCTCGCCCGCCTACCCACGATAGCTCGGCAGAAACGATGAACCCAGAATTTACTGATGATGGCCACGTGCCGTTATCAGAAGTGGGATGTGAAGGGCTTACTTCAGAGGAGAATAGCCGCACGCGATCATCAGCGCTGGCATCAGAACCAAGCCTGTCTCAACAGATGGAATTGTTTTTGTCCCGATTGATGGCTATATCGCAGCCGCAACCGTCGAGCAGCACATTTACCCAGTTGATCGAATTCGATCCTGATGGCAGTGAAGCGGACATCGAGGGCTGGCGCAACGTGACCGAGATCATAGTCAACAACCGTGAGTTAGAAGGTGCAGAATTACTTTTGTTACTCACGCGTGCGCTCAAAGGTCGAGCTGCTACCTGTCTAACGCGTCTACAGGCATCGCAGCTGACATGGCCTAAAATCAAAGAAATATTGCTTGCGAAGTTCGCCAAGCCCATGCTGCCACAAGACTACTTTGACGAAATCCTGCGCTTTCAAGTCAACGTTAAAGAAACCGCGAGTGAGGCGGCCATGCGTCTTTGGAACATCATCGAACGGATTCCGCGAATGGAGATGTCTGAAGATGTCACAACGGGATTTGTATCTGCGGTCTTATGCCAAAAGGAAGCCATAATTCGCCGTGAGCTCCATTCCCATAACCTGACCACTAGATCGCAACTTCTCCGCGTTCTCAACGGAACCTCACTGAAACGAAGGCATGAGGGTGGTGATAACCATGATGCAGATGTAAAAAGGACCCGATTCAACGAATCACGCTTTATGGGAACATGTCACCGCTGCGGTACTTCGGGTCACAGAGCGATAGACTGCCGCAAGCGAAGAGAAGATCCTGCTACTTCAGAGAAGACGCGCGACCAACCGACATCCAGAGCCAGTGATAAACCAAGACCAATCACCTGCTTCGCGTGTGGACGACCAGGACACTTGGCGCCGGCGTGTCCAGACCGAGCGGGTGGCAGCGGAGCAGCGGCGGTCAAAGAAGTCCAAGTGTGTGAACGCAAGGCATCGAGGAGCACCTTGACTACATCATCCGGTGAGCCAGTTTCCTTTCTCTTTGATAGTGGATCTGCTTGTTCATTAGTAACTAAAAGCTACGTCGAGAAGTTCCCTGGTACTGCGCAGAATGATTTAGTTTATCTGACGGGCATTGGTAGAGGGGACGTGGAATGTACCTCCCAGGTTATTAGTCCCATCAATGTTCAAGGCCTTTCGCTCTCAGTGTTATTTCACGTAGTACCTGATGGTACCATTGCTGAACCAGTCATTATAGGCAGGGACATACTAGAGGATAACGTACACGTGCATATGGATAACGATCAAGTTACTTTTTCCCAACGCAAAGAAGTTCATTTTTCTGGCAAATCTAGTAGCTTTGACTTTACGAATATTGACACGGACTTACTAGGTAAGAACAGATTAGCACTGATTAGGATTTTAGAAAAATATAGCGAGTTCTTCGCGGACGGCATACCAACGCGACGGGTTACGACAGGCGCTCTCCGAATAGACCTTATAGAGCCAAATAAGACCGTGCAAAGGCATCCCTATAGGTTAGCACCCGCAGAAAAAGAGATTGTCAACGAGAAAATACAGTCCCTATTGAAAGCGGGCGTTATTCGCGAGAGCAGCTCTCCCTTTGCTAGCCCCATCTTGTTGGTAAAAAAGAAAGATAACACTGATAGGATGTGCGTAGACTATAGGGAGCTCAATGCCAACACACGTCCCGAGCATTACCCGTTGCCCCGCATTGACGAACAGATCGACCGTCTCCATGGCGCGCACTATTTCTCGTCCTTAGATATGACAGCCGGTTATCATCAGATAGTAGTTGACCCCGATAGCGTAGCAAAAACGGCATTCGTGACACCGGATGGTCAGTTCGAATATTTGACGATGCCATTTGGCTTGCGAAATGCCGCTTCCGTTTATCAGCGATGCATAAACACAGCCCTAGGTCCCCTAAAAGACAAGGTAGCATTGGCCTACGTCGATGACGTCATGTGCTATTCGTATGACGTCACCGCGGGGCTAGAACGCCTAGACCTTACTTTGAAAGCTCTTACTGACGCGGGTTTTTCGTTAAACTTCAAGAAGTGCAAATTCATGAAAAAGGAAATAGATTACCTCGGTTACGTTATAAAAGCAGGTGTAGTGACACCAAACCCTAAAAAGATACAGGCTTTAGTTGACGCTCCGACTCCAAGAACAGCCACACATGTTAGGCAATTCTTAGGCCTAGCCTCTTATTTCAGACGCTTCATACCAAGTTTCACCCGTATAGTAGGACCTCTTTATCCATTAACAAAATTGAAAGGACCCATCAAATGGACAGATGTTCACAATGACATCCATAAGAAAATTGTTGATATTCTTACGTCAGAACCGGTGTTAACCATATTTGATCAAAATTCGCCCATTGAACTCCACACCGACGCGAGTTCAGAAGGCTACGGGGCCATATTAATTCAGAGGAAAGATAATGTTCCTCACGTGGTATCTTACTTCAGCCGTCGAACGACCGACGCGGAATCGCGATATCATTCGTACGAGCTAGAAACCTTGGCGGTCGTTCGTGCGGTTGAGAACTTTCGGCATTACTTGTACGGTCAGCACTTTACTGTCTTTACCGACTGTAACTCTTTGAAAGCGTCCAAATCGAAAACCGATTTAACCCCACGAGTACATAGATGGTGGGCTTTCTTACAAGCGTACGACTTCGATATCGTTCACAAGCAAGGCATTAGCATGAGTCACGCCGACTATTTGTCTAGAAACCCAGTTCTGGAGCCTACACCTAGTTCGCAGGGATCAGATGATCTAACCGTTGTTGCGAATAGGAACAAGAAAGTTCACTTTATAGAGCTGCATCAGGGTTGGCTAGCTGTAGAGCAAAAACGTGATAGCGAAATCTGTGACCTTATCAATAAGCATCAAAACAACGAGTTGCCAGAAGCAATTGCACACACGTATGACGTGCAGAAAGGCATACTCTATAGGAAAATTGAACGCAATAGGACCAGCTCTTGGTTACCAGTGGTACCAAGATCCTTAACGTGGACACTTATTAACCATATTCACACGGAAATCATGCATCTTGGTGATGATAAGACCCTCGACAAAATATATGAACAATACTGGTTCCCACAAATGTGCAAACAGGTGCGCAAATTCGTAGACTCATGCATAGTGTGCAAGGCCTCGAAGGGATGTTCAGGAGCGCAGCAGGTTAGATTACATCCAATACCTAAAGTATCCACGCCTTGGCATACGATACACATAGACATCACGGGCAAACTAAGTGGTAAAAGCGATAGGAAGGAATATGCGTCCGTTATTATCGATTCGTTTACCAAGTATGTCCTCCTAGATTACACGCCCTCTCTCGATGCTGCTAGTGCAATTCAATCCCTTAAAAAGGCAGTCTGCTTATTTGGTGCACCGAAGCGTATAATAGCAGACCAAGGTAGGTGTTACATAAGTGCGGATTTCAAACGGTTTTGTAGTGAGCATAGTATAGAGCTTCACCTCATCGCTATCGGCTCCAGTAGGGCCAACGGTCAAGTTGAGCGTATAATGCGCACCCTAAAATGTCTGCTCACAATAGTAGAGAACGATACAAACAAAACGTGGCGTGATGAACTTCCAGAAGTTCAGCTTGCCTTAAATAGCACTAGATCTAGAGTAACAGGCTACTCCCCTACAGAATTAATGTTCGGCATACGAGCGAAGTCATTAGGAATATCAACCTTAACCACACATACTGAAACTGAGCCCCGTTTAGACTTAGACACGATAAGGCATAATGCTTCTGAGAATATCAAAAAGGCTGCTTCGTCAGAAGTAGAACGTTTCAACCGGGGTAGAGCAATAGTGAGACCATTCAGTGTAGGTGACTTTGTCTTTATCAAAGGTAGCGAGCGTAACCAAACCAAACTACAGCGAAAGTTCAAAGGCCCTTTTACGATCGTCAAGGTACTAGATCACGATAGATACGAACTGAGAGACATTGATGGATCTAACCGAACATATAAGTACGCCCATGAAAACTTGCGCGCAGTACCCAGGGGCTACGACGGATTGATTGAAGTAGCTACTTCATTAGACAATGAGGCAGAGGAGGCCGAGACGGCGGAAGTCCATAGTCATGAGAATGGAACGGTAACATCTGATGATGATAGTGATACAGTATCGGTATCTAGTTCGCACACTTTGACCGCAAGCTCCGACACCCTCTCTGCCTCCGAGCGTGATGAGTAGTAAGTGGTGAGTTCATAACGATTGTGTAAATCCTGTGGCTTCACCAAGAATCGATCTAGAGCATAGGGCAATGGATAGGCAGTTGGGAGTGGCGTAGTGGGTCAAGGAGGCTGGCCTAAACCGGGTCGATGCCTCTGATCAGACTACGTGGTATGTAGTGTAGGTGATCGACGGGGCTGGCCTAAACCGGGTCGATGCCCACGGTCAGACTACGATTTCTCCGGTGTGAGCTGGGTGGCATGAAATTGGTCTGGGACTGGCCTATATGGGTCGACGTTCCGAACCAGTTGATTGCAGCAGCTGTGTGTGGTTTTCGTGACTGGTGGAAGAGGCGCTGACGGGTTGTCCGGTCCACAGCACCATGTGAGTTGGTGGGTGGTCGAAGGGGCGCCTGGAGTCAGTTGTCCGCCCAGTGTGTTTAATTCCGATGTGAGGGGTGAAGATCGAGATCTTTTTAAACAGGTGTCATAAATGGGTAGCTAGTCAGGGATGGGCGAGCATGCCCAGACATGTCATACAGATTCGCATTTGGTCTTTACAGATAAGTCGAGGCGTGAGGTGTCGCACGAGGACGTCCGAATGTCAGTCCGGCCGTGACGGCGCCGCGACATTTAGAGTGTCAAGAAACGTCAAGAATGACAGCTGACATTTGACAAGCGCGGGTTGACGTTTCTACACTCTGACGCAACTCCGGGCTCTTTGGCTGACTACCGGCGGACGGAGGATAATCCGTTGGCATCGCGTAGCAGCGAGACGTGTTCGGTGGAGCGTCGCCATATTCTAATTATTTAAAAAGTGTTGATTTGGATTCCGTCGATATTTCGTTGAAATAATAACAGTGCATTACTAATTGTCTCTAACACGTGGTTTTATTCTCCTCGCCCGCCTACCCACGATAGCTCGGCAGAAACGATGAACCCAGAATTTACTGATGATGGCCACGTGCCGTTATACACAAATAAAATATACTAATAAATATCAAATATATAATTAAGCCAGGAGAATTATTTAGGTACATACTAGAGTTTACACATACACCCTTACATCTCCCCTCATAGAAGAAAAAAAAATTATAGTTGTATATACTATACATTTTTTTTTTTATACAGTAGTAAGCCTAAAAAAAATTATTATATGATTATATAATTGCTTATGGATAATACATCTTAGTTCTATTTTTGTATACTAAATAAGGTTTACCATTTTTAATAACTTCAACATTTGGAGACAATTCACGTACTACAGTATAAGGTCCTGAATAAACAGAGTTAAATTTATTACAGTTTTCATTTTTTATAACAATCAAATCATTTGATTTATAGGAAACAGTTTTAATACCTTTATCATAATTACATTTTCTTTTCAATTTACTACTAAGTAGATTGTCTCGTGCCTCTTTCTGAGAGGTCTGAATTCGATATTTCAATTCTAGTGCATAATTGTCATGATTATAGAGTGGTTCAACAGTATCTCCTGACAAATTACTTGGAAGTGTGCATTTTCTACCAAAAACTAGTTCAAACGGCGTAAATTTACTTTCCGAATGTACTGAAGTATTATAACAGAAACACCAGTAGGGTAACCAAGAGCTCCATATTTCAGGATGATTATCAGTTTGGATTCTAAGATAATTACCAAGATGTTTGTGGTTGTTTTCCAACGCCCCGATGCTCTGATGGTGGTACGCCGTCGAATTTAATTGTTTGATATTTAAAAGTGTACATACTTCCCTGAACACTGATGACATGAACTCGGAACCTTTATCTGTAGCGATCTCCTTTGGAACTCCGTACCTTAAAATGAAATTATTAACGAGGGTCTTTGCTACCTCATCAGATTTCTTAGAAACTAAAGGATACGCTTCGATATATTTGCTCAACTCACATTGGAGTGTTAATATATAAAAGTAGTTATTTTGATCTCTATCTAGGGGCCCTACCAAATCAAGAAATATTTTTTCAAATGCCCAATTTGCTGTTGTTGTTATCACCATCGGTTCTTTAACCGGTACAGAATGTTTTTGAGTTTGACATTTATGGCAACGTTGGACAAATGATTTTATGTCCTTTTCCATGCCTGTCCAGTAGTAATATTTCTTGATGTTGTTATACATCCTTCTCATGCCCGCGTGGCCACTAGTGGGCAAGAGATGGAAATCGTTTAATATTACACGTACATCATCTTTATCAATAATCCGTTTTACATTTTTAACTATGCATATACGTGGTCCGGACCAGTATTTGTTAGTCTTTGTTTCTTGTAACATTTTTGTTGTAAAATCTTCATTATTTTTATTTTTAAGTATGCATATTTCATTTACATTTATCATTTTACAAAATGTATCCAACTCTTTCACAAATTCGCTTCGCGATACTCGTGATGAAGAATCAGTAAATTTTATAAATATCGTATTCATACTCGGTACGTAACAAAATATTTCTACTTCACAACTAATCATTCTTTTATTCTTATACTCCAACCATTTTTCCTTATTAATAAATGTTAATTCGACCAATTCTTTCGGCTTAATATGTGTATCCACAACTTTCGGTTGATCAGGCCGAACGTTCGCAGGTACCATATCATCCGACGATTGGACGGATTTTACATTCAAACGTTTCTTTTGTGCTCGAGTCATCACATTAATGTTTTCTTGCATCTCTTTTAAATCTTTGCTAGAAATTCGCGACAAGACGTCTGCAGCCGTGTTGTCGGAACCCTTTACGTACTCAACTGTAAAATTGTATTCCTCTAACTGAAGTCTAAATTTAGTGAGACGACTAGACGGGTCTTTCATATTAAATAAATAGAGCAAAGGCCTGTGATCCGTTCTTATTATAAATGAGCGACCATAAAAGTAAGGCCTAAAATGTTTGATGGCCCATACAATAGCGAGTAATTCCTTTTCGATTGTCGGGTAATTTTTCTCAGCTTTATTTAAGCTGCGGCTTGTGTAAGCCACAGGTCGACCGTCTTTATTTGAAAGAACTGCTCCTAATACAAAATTAGATGCATCTGTCTGTAATATAAATTGATTTTTTTCTGAGAAATCGGGATATTGTAATACTGGGGGTTTAATTAATCTTTCCTTTAATGACTCAAAACTTTGTTGACACTCATCTGTCCAGATAAATGGAACATTTTTCTTTGTTAAATAATTGAGACTGTAAGCCAATTTAGCAAAATGGGGCATGAATTTTCGATAATAATTTAAAAATGCAATAAAACGTTTCAATTCATTTGCATTAGTTGGACGGGGGTACGTACGTTAGTTTTTTCTGGGTCTGGCATTATACCGTCTCCTGATACAACGTGTCCTAAATACAATATTTGTTTTCTTAAAAACTCACACTTTAAAGGGTTGAGTTTTAAATTTACTTGTCTCAATCTATTAAAAACTTCTTGTAAATTTTTATTATGGTCTTCTAAATTTCGGCCAAAAATAATCAAATCGTCTAAATAAATGAAGCACTTCTCGTATGTTAACCCTGACATAGCCATGGTCATCATACGAGAGAAAGATGCGGGACTTGTTTTCAGCCCCATTGGCATTCGCGTCATCTAATACTGACCCGAGCAAAACGCAGTATACTTCCTACTATTTTCATCTAATTTTACATTGTAGTAGCCTTGGTATAAATCAAGATGTGTGAAATAAATTGATCCGGATAAAGAATCCAAAATTTCTGATATATCCGGCAAAGGAAAATTGTCATCTTCGATGCTATTATTTAACTTTCGGTAGTCAACTACCAACCGCCATTTTTTATTATTACTGGAGTCGACTTTCTTTGGCACTAATAATATAGGGCTGGACCACTCGCTATTGCATGGTTCTATTATACCGTCACTCAGCATTTTATTAATTTGATTTTTTATTTCAGTTTTTTGTGAATGCGGTAAACGATACGGTTTTGTAAAAATAGGATTAATATTAGACTTCAAAGAAATTGAATGTGTGTACACATTTGTAGTTGTTAATTCGTCGCCCAGTAGATAAAATATATCGCTATATTTCGCGCATAACTGCTCTATTGAATTTCGTTCTTCTCCGGACAAATAATTTAATTTTAATTCACTAAACAATTGCTTTATCCTATCTGCAAACTTATCCGTGTTTTGAAATAAACATAATTTATATTCATTTAATTTATGTAAATCAAATTTAAAATTCGTCAATGTCAATTCTTTATCCGTGGTGTTTAAAATTTTTATTGGTATGAACCCATTTACCGGTTTAGCTATAGAGCTAGCTAAGAACACTCCTTGTTGAATTTCAGCCGAACAAACTACACATTCTTCAACCATGTCCGTTCGTATGTAATGAATTGATTCGCAACGTGATCCTATTTTTAGGCAATTATCTGTAGCTAATAATGGTAATGTCAATTTCCTGTTATTCAAATCAGTTAAAGAAACCTTTCTGTTTCCTAAATCTAACATTGCCTTATAAGTTATTAAAAAGTCTTTACCTAATATACCTAATGGCTTGCAAGGTAAATTTTCGAATACATAAAACTTATGTTCAAAGTACATATTACACGCATACAATTTTAAATAAACATATCCAATGGCTTGCACTTTGCCCCCGATTCCTTTTATAGTAACACTCTCTTCGAACATTGGAATGTTATGATCTAATACATGTTTATACCTAATGGCAGAAATTGATGCTCCGGTATCGACAAGCCACGAACATATTTGGTCATGTAAAGATAAACTTATAATACAACTACTGTCACTAGCAAAAATGATGTCATTGTTCGTCACGAAAAAATTTTGATTCATTATTTTTGGTCACATTTTCCGATTGTGATAAAACATGTAAATGTTTGTTGCGTACCCTTTGGTTTCTAGGAAATTGATGATTATTGTACTTACCTCGATATTCACCACGCCATGCACCACGACCTCTACCTAGTAGTGCCTGATGATAGCCTCGACCGTAGCCTCGAAAATTGCCTTGCTGCGTAAATACTCTACCGCTTCCCCTGCCTCGGGGTCCTCTATAACGATTTGTCCTTGATCTGTAATTATTAGAATTGCTTTGAAAATTCATAATTTCAGCTGATGTGGCTGACATCGACATTTCCTCATCCTGAGCTGCTTGTATAGCATCTTTTAAACTATCAAAATTTCTCGCCGCTATGATCGTGCTGAGCCTACGATTTCGCAGACCATCGGCGAACCTTTTTATCGCAAATTTTTCGTTTAATGGTTTCAACACATCAAAATTTGAAGTATTCCCGTTTGCCTGTGAAATTGTAAGATCCACCATCAATTTAGAGATGTCATCACCAAACTCTTTTAAAGACTTTTCGTTTTGTTTACTATTTTGAAGCTGACTTTGAATAGCTGAAGCGGATTTTCTGGGTAAAAGATGCATCCTCATCTCACGCACTAAATCACTGACGCTCGAATATGATGGCTTTAATTGTAATTTAGCCGACTGAGACAATCTACTTTTTAGTATGAATTGAATTAAATTATCTTGACATTGTTTATTTGTCAGTAATGCACCATAGTATTCTACATTATCTATAATCTGTTTAATATTGGACTCATCATTAGTCATTTCCTTATACAACATACAAAATTCAGAACATATTTTGTTAATTTGTAAAACGTCATTACCTTTAATATTTCCACATTTAATTTCAGAATTTAAATATTCTACAACAGGAAGATATTGTTCATGTATCCTACTTGACTCCTGTAGTTTAACTTTACATATATTTATTTGCCTTCTCGTAGGGCCGATTTTAATTAAATATGTTCTAACAGCTTTTAAATCATTATATAATTCAGTTAATGTATCTGCCATTACCTAGACACATATTGGTTATTATCTATCTTTCGGGGACCGAGTCACCCGCGTCCGTAGGAGAATACCCAAAGTAAGACCCTACACGTAGTCCCCGGGTGGTGCTAATCAGGTGACACTAACTGGTGGTAGGTTTCGACCGTTGGCTTGCGACCACCCACTTAGCAAAGACGTACCGCCAAGCGGCCTGGCTGTGTTCCGGTATGATGCTCAGTGTAGCCAGTCTAGAGGAGTTGGGTCGAAATGGCTGTTCTAACGCAAGCAGACCAACCTGGCTCGTACTTATATGGATGTATCGGGAGACTGGTCGCGGAGGGTAGCGGGATCCGAGGCACGGTGCACCGCTGGCCGACCGCAGATAGTTGGGGGCCCAAGTAATGTGCTAGCCACACATGAAAGGCTGCCCCGCCATCTGTCGAAAAATCCCGGAATGCGCCATCGTGCTGGTTGGCGACCAGATGAGAGGGCCCGATGGACATTCTCGGGGGGGCTCGGGCGTCCCCGCAGTCTCCAGACTAGTCCCCTAATGATGTCGTCCTTTCAGTGCGTGCCTGAAGGTTAGCAGCGTGGCTCCCCATTTCACTTCCTTCTCCTCTCCTCCATTCACTCTCAAATTATGAAAAGGAATAGAAAGAGTAAAGTTAAACAGCGGCTGCACTCCCTCTCTCATAAAGTGCACCTCTCAAATATACGAGGTCTGCACTCTAATCTCGTTGCAGTCCATCACCACCTGGAGACTGAAAAACCAGCTCTACTATTCCTTACGGAGACGCAGATCAGAGGTCCGTCCGACGTGTCGTATCTTTCATACCCAGGGTTTACCTTGGAGCACAACTTAAAACCACACGCGGGCATATGTATGTATGCCCGGGACGACATCTGCTATCGGCGTCTCCGCAATCTTGAAGACTCCAGGTTCTCAACGCTTTGGGCTTTGGTCGACACAGGCCTAGATAAAATAATCTACGCTTGTGTTTACCGCGCGCATAGTGGAGATCAGGAGACGTCCGGGCTTACACAGCATCTGAGTGAGGCGGCAGATGCGGCTCAGCAGCGGTACCCTTCCGCCCAATTGGTGTTACTGGGGGACTTTAATGCGCACCACCAAGAGTGGCTTTTCCCATACCAGTGCACAGATCATGCTGGTCGTGAGATGCGGAAGCTAGCGCTGGAATTGAATCTCACCCAGCTGGTCCAGGGGGCAACGAGGGTACCTGATGTGGATTCGCACACAGCCAATTGCTTGGACCTTCTGATGACCACAGATCCAGACCGCTACTCAGTGTCGATATCTTCGCCTTTAGGCAGTTCTGACCACTGTCTGGTTAAATCTGTGTCAATCTACTCCCCGCCCGATCCTAGTCCTAGAGGCACTCGGCGGGTTTGGCGATACAGGTCAGCAGACTGGGATGGCATGCGGTCTTTCTTCGCATGCTATCCTTGGCAGCCCACTTGCTTTTCTTCGAAGGATGCATCGTCGTGCGCTGATGCCGTAACGGAAGTGTTGCGACGGGGAATGGAGTATTACATCCCATTCTCTGACGTAGCAATGTCGGATCGAGCTCGACCTTGGTTTGGCGCCGAGTGTTCTCGCGCCGACGCGAAAAAACATGCGGCATACCAAGCTTGGGCCGATGCTCGTATGCGCAAAGCTAGCGACGTGACTCTTAAGAAGAAGGCCTTTAACAGGGCTGCCAAGTCCTGCAAAAAGGTGTTGAGAAAGTCTCGGTTCGACCACATTAGCCGAATAGGGAACAAACTTGCTTCATACCCCGCTGGTAGTAAAGCGTTTTGGTCCCTGGCAAAGTCGGTTGAATCGAACTTCTGCCGTCCCTCACTTCCGCCACTGCTGAGACCCGATGGGACACTGGCCCACACCGCTGAGGAGAAAGCAAACCTATTTGCTTCTCTTTTTGCGGAATCTTCGCGTCTGGACTCCGGTGACGCGCGACCCCCTGTTTCTCCTGATGGGTGCGTGACGAATATGTCGGATATTCGTATCCATCAGAAGGACGTTCGTAGGGTCTTGAGTAACCTTGACGTGAATAAAGCCAGTGGCCCCGACGGGATACCAGCGGTCGTTCTAAAAACTTGTGCGCCTGAATTGTCTCCGATCTTGACTCGCCTATTTCGCCTCTCATATGAGACTGGAAAAGTGCCGATGGCTTGGAAGCAAGCCAACGTGCAGCCTGTGCCCAAGAAGGGCAGTAGAGCTGACCCAGCAAACTACCGACCCATCTCTGTTACGTCCATCCTCTGTAAGAGTATGGAACGGGTAATTAACAGGAAGCTTCTGGCATACCTGGAAGCTAACGACATCCTCAGCGACCAGCAATACGGCTTTCGTCAAAATCGGTCTACTGGGGACCTTCTTGCGTATGCCATTCACATCTGGAGCGAGGCCATTGAGAAGCATGGGGAAGCGCTTGCCGTGTCCCTTGATATCTTGAAGGCCTTCGATAGGGTCTGGCACGAAAGCCTTCTTGCTAAGCTTCCTTCCTTCGGTCTACCCACTGGTCTGTGTGATTGGATCGCAGACTTCTTGAGGGATCGATCCATCCGAGTTTTCCATTCCATTCCATTGCTCACTGTCCGCAAGCCCGCGCCTACGGTGGCTGGAAATCGGGATCGGAATAGTTACCGGACGGTTGGATTACGAGCTAGACCAAGACACATTCATCTCTCCACCATTGGAAAGATGAATGTTTTTCGAAGACAAGTGAGTGTGTGAAAAAGAAAAAGGAAGGTCTTTGAGAGGGAGGTTTCTCCTCCCTCTCAAAGACGATTTTTTATCATTCTTACTTTTAATTTTGTTATTTTTTTTTAATCTATCATTTTATTTACTTTTTTTTTAGATTTGGCATTCATTATTATTTGTTAAACTTGTAAGAGGCCTAAGAATGGAAACATAAAGGGTTAGTCAGATTAAAATAGCTCTTTTCAAGAAGTTTCGTAAAGTTCGACAGACTTTTGACTATGTACTTACTAGGAAAACAAAGATAAATAGGCCGATCAGTATCTATAATATTTGAGTATCTAGAAGCCACAGCACATAAATATGTATTAACATAAGATTGTAAAGGTCAACGCTCTTTTAACGAGTCTACTATAGACCGTACATAAACCGCAGCATAAACTATATTTGACCTTTTTCTAATATCTCAGCATTGTTGATTTTTCAGGTACCTGAAAACCAACAATGAACTGCTTTTCATTACGGCATCATGTAAAGGATCACGATACATGTCGATTCAAGACAGCTTTATGTCTTTATATATGTTTTTTTTTTATATTAAGAACGTCAACAAATGAAGGAAGGTCAATGATCGTTATTCCACGGTTATCGTTATCTCCCGCTCTTGGGCAGAGCGGGAGATAGTGTTCAGAATCGTACTGACTAAAAACCCAACTCGTTCCTTCTTGGCTTTCATACCGGGGCCGAGCTACCTTTCGGAGCTAACCCTGGCCCCAGTAAGCTTCGACCCAGCTGGTCCTTCCTGGTTGCTGACAACTCCTTGAGGCGTGCGGTAACAGTGCGCGCCATCGACGATATGGGCTCGGTCCGGACAGTTACCGGACGGTCGGACCGCGAGCCACCCATTGCTCGGCGTCCGTAAGCCCAATAATATTCTTGGAAAAATTTATAAAGTAGATTTTTACAGACCGGTGTAACAGTTTTTTTTTTTTTTAATAGATAGGCTCGCGTTTGACCACAATCTCACCTGATAGTAAGCGATGATGTGGCCGACGATGGAACACGCTTGCCTAGAAGCAATCTATTCACTCTTGACTTAAAGACCCCTAGGTTATAAGCTATCAGGAAACACAGACTCCGATAGGTAAAAATTTTATTTAGCACATAAAAAAATACGTCTATATTCTTTATTATTGCTGGCATTCAATATATCGTTTTCAAATAGCGTTCCCTAACCAATATTAAACATAGCTCTAAAAAAACCTGGGTGCCATTTACAAATGCCGAGCATTTTTTATTTTATGAGGACCTTCATTCTTGTGCTAGGATAAGGTAGGGGCCAGATAACCGTGGAATAACGATCATTGACCTTCCTTCATTTGTTGACGTTCTTAATATAAAAAAAAAACATATATAAAGACATAAAGCTGTCTTGAATCGACATGTATCGTGATCCTTTACATGATGCCGTAATGAAAAGCAGTTCATTGTTGGTTTTCAGGTACCTGAAAAATCAACAATGCTGAGATATTAGAAAAAGGTCAAATATAGTTTATGCTGCGGTTTATGTACGGTCTATAGTAGACTCGTTAAAAGAGCGTTGACCTTTACAATCTTATGTTAATACATATTTATGTGCTGTGGCTTCTAGATACTCAAATATTATAGATACTGATCGGCCTATTTATCTTTGTTTTCCTAGTAAGTACATAGTCAAAAGTCTGTCGAACTTTACGAAACTTCTTGAAAAGAGCTATTTTAATCTGACTAACCCTTTATGTTTCCATTCTTAGGCCTCTTACAAGTTTAACAAATAATAATGAATGCCAAATCTAAAAAAAAAGTAAATAAAATGATAGATTAAAAAAAAATAACAAAATTAAAAGTAAGAATGATAAAAAATCGTCTTTGAGAGGGAGGAGAAACCTCCCTCTCAAAGACCTTCCTTTTTCTTTTTCACACACTCACTTGTCTTCGAAAAACATTCATCTTTCCAATGGTGGAGAGATGAATGTGTCTTGGTCTAGCTCGTAATCCAACCGTCCGGTAACTATTCCGATCCCGATTTCCAGCCACCGTAGGCGCGGGCTTGCGGACAGTGAGCAATGGGTAGCTCGCTGTCCGACCGTCTAGTAACTGTCCGGACCGAGCCCAAGTCGTCGACGGTGCGCACTGTTCCCGCGCGCCTCAAGAAGTTGTCAGCAACAGTAGGGGCCCAGCCGGGTCGAAACCTACTGGGGCCAGGGTCTGTTTTCGAAAGGGAAGCTCGGCCGCGTTATGAAAGGCAAGAAGAAACGGGGTGGGTTTTTTAGTCAGTAAGAGTCTGACACTATCTCCCGCTACGCCCAAGGGTCACTTGGATGGTTTTTACCCACCAAAATAAAACCTTTGTCTTGGTCTGGAGCGATGTCACTTAGCATTTAGTGCTACTCAATAAGAGGCTCTTTTAGCCCACTGCTACAACACAGCTACAGTCCAATTCCTTTAAAGGCTTATAGTCCCTTGAACCATCTGGCCAAAATTATGTGGACGCACCTCTCGTATCCGTCTAGGCGGCAGTACGCAAATCTGTGCATTTATTTGCGGCCAACAGCGCCCGGAAAGCGTGCGGCCGACTTTTAAATCCATTTTCTTTGCGAAATATTGATTGATTTACATATGCAATGTTCACTTTGAAGAATATTTAACCACCAATTTTTATGTGTAAAAATGTTTCCAAAGATCCAAGCCGTTTCGAAGGAGTAGGGAAAAGTTGCGAAATTGCTAAATATTTTTTTAGACAAAAGTATTAATAGCACGAAAAAATCAAATGTTGATAATGTTGTTGATGAATCTACGAGTATAATAATAAACATATATTTTTTTAAAACCTATTAACCTTTTTTTTTATTGTTGATAGGTTCGCGTTTGACCGCTATCTCACCTGATGGAGAGCGACGATGCGGTCGACGATGGAACGCGCTTACCTAGAAGAAACCTATTCACTCTCGACTTAAAGATTCCCGGGTTGTAGCTATCAGGAAACACAGACTCCGGCAAGGAATTCCACTCCCTAGCTGCACGCACAATGAATGTGTTCCCAAAACGTTTTGTGCGTGTAGGTGGAAAATCCACCATGTACCGGTGGCGCATAGCCGTACGTCTGGTAGTCCGATGATGGAATGGGCTAGGCGGAATTAGGTTATGCAATTCCGACGCACACTCTCCGAAATGCAACCGGTAGAAAACCGACAGGCTAGCGACTCTGCGTCGTTGCACAAGACTTTGAAGCCTCGACTCGACGAGTGTATCATCGCCAATTATCCTTCTGGCTCATCTCTCAATTGCCTCAAGTTTGATGCAAGCTGGTATCGGGCAGATCCGTCCTAAAGATGAGAGCAATACTCCATACACGATCGAACTTGAGCTTGATAAAGTTTCAGCAGCTGTTCCGGCGTGAAGTACTGTCTGACCTTTGCGAGGATTCCCAGTTTTTTTGCAGCCAGTTGACCCTTTGCTTCGATGTATGGCCCAAAGTTGAGTGTTGATGTCAGCGTAACACCAAGAAGGTCAAGATGGTCGGCTATCGGCACAGTTACACCCCGGAAAGTAGGAGCGGGGCTGAATTGGCTCCTTTTAGCAGAAAATAGACACGCCTGGGTTTTTGCAGCATTGAACTTGACCAAATTGGCATCGCCCCTTTCGGAGACTGCCTCCAAGGACAAGTTCAAGCGCTCAACCATAGCCTCTCGAAGAGACTGGATCTGTGACCCACTAGCTCGCGCGTTGGATATGTAACTCTCGGCAACAGTGCTGTCATCTGCATACCCAAAGGTACCGGGCTTGAGCAGATCGTTTATGTGCAGCAAGAATAATGTTGCCGAGAGTACTGACCCCTGAGGGACCCCGGCATTAATAGCCATTTGACCGGACGAGCAGCCATCGATAACCACTCGGATGGACCGGTTACTCAGGAAGTCTGCGATCCAAGCACATAATCCAGCGGGTAACCCGAAAGATGGCCTGGCCGTTACCGAGGAGTAGGCTTCAGAAAGTCACTGTTTTATGGTACTTTTCGGGCGCTTGGGCCTTAAGAATAGTAGCTTCCTGGAGGTTCAAATTTCGAACCGTCTCAGGAACACAAAACTCCGCGCTAAAACTAAGATCACAGATGTTATCTGGAATACTGAATAGAGCAACATAGTAATAAAATTCATTCAACACTCCTTCTTGCGTCGTATTCCTCAATACTGGGAGTCGTGTCCGCTCTCCCTACTTCATCACTTTCACTCGTACGATATTCCTAAATCTGTTTCTGTTTCTGGCGTGGTGTAAAAGGCATTGTGTATCGTGAGTCAAGAGCGGTGGGTATCTCGTCGGACCTACGTTCAGCACTACTTAATATTTCAGGGCACCAACAAAAAGAGTTTCTTGTATATAATCATCCGTGATCGGAATAGGTAGGTCTGTTTAGGTTCATTGACCGCAAACATTGATGTTAATATAGATATTCCACGGGATTCCGGCTGATACTACGGGATTTAATTGAATTTTATTCTTTTTGTCAATATGTATAAAAAAAAATTATGTAAGCCAATAAGCGCATGATATGCGACGTTGTAAATTTTATGTTAACAGGCTATAAAACTTTTTGCCAAGCGCGCGACGTTGCAACTTTGTTGAGACGCGTAAAGATACCAGCACGAATCTTGAGCGCTCGGCTAATCTTTCATTAGTCCCGAAGGCAAGATTTCTTTTTTTTATAATTCTACTACTTTAAAACCAAATCCCGGGACTCGGGGAATATCCATATTATTCTGACCTATGGCAAGTACATAAAACAGCCCTACCTATTCCGATCTATGATAATCATACACGGATAGAATAGAATAAACTTTATTGTACAAACTCCAAACCGTGGACGTGCGTGGGTGGGCGTTGTTCGGATCGGTGGTTCTTTCCCAGATTTAATAAACTTTTCATTCACGAAAAAGAAATTGTCTTTAGATTGGATTTAGTGTGACTTAAAATTTTAGGGTCGGAATTTGTTGGAAACCCGTGGCCCTAGAACGCAAAAGGAAACTGGAGGAACATAGGTGTGGTTTAAATCAGTAAAAGTCGGTCACACCCTCTCGCTCCACCTTAGTGCGGGAGAAGTCATTAGATCCCAACTATAAAAACAAGGGTCGAAGCTTGTTAGACTTGAAGTGAAGCAGTTCAGATTTTTGGAGTAGCTCTTAGCTTTAATAGAGGCGCCTCTCTGTGATTTGATCTCTTTAATTATTTCCTCCCCCCTCCTCAGATTGCGATGCGACAACGGCATGATGTTCAAATTGTAATACAACGAGTAATACACCGTTAAATTTTAATCGTTTTAATCCCGTGGAGGGTCGATCCGGTACATGAAACACTATCGATTTGTAAAGATAAAATTAAAAAATAAAGTACCTCTTTTTCAAAACTCGTATTAATTTACGCATGTACGAAATTAATTTCTTTAAGAAGGAGTCAGCTGAGCGAGTTCAATGACCTGTAGGTACTTTGTACGCAACGCCGACTATTAACTACAGGTCATTGAACTCGCTCAGCTGATGTTTTCTTAAAAATACTAATTTCGTACATGCGTGAATTAATACGAGTTTTGAAAAAGAGGTACTTTATTTTTCAATTTTATCTTTACAAATCGATAGTGTTTCATGTACCGGATCGACCCTCCACGGGATTAAAACGATTGATTAAAATTTAACGGTGTATATCCGTAGAATTAAAATAAAAGATTGCTTTCACATCGCAACGTCTGTTGTTTAAGAGCGGCCAACCCGAGATACACTTCCATACAACCGTTCTTACGTGAATATGACGTTATTACACATATTTTTCTAGATATTTTGGAAATACAGATATATCTTGTGGAGCTTATCTAGATTTCTATTGCAATCAAACATGAATTTGTGTGAAACTAATCTAGTAGAGACCTCTGAAAACCTGCTATTTTGCTTGAACTTTGGCCCTTCATAATTTACTCATAAATTAAAAAAAACCTTACATATTTAGTCGAAATTCTAAATAACGTAAATGTTTTCAAAATACTTAATGTTTAAAAAAAGTAACGACACGTATTCCTGAAACTAGTTTTGTAAAATATTCGTGTAAATGACGGAATCATCGAATGCTAACAGAGGTTTTAGGCGTATTAAATAAAAATAATAAAAGAGAACTTTTTTCACTAAATCTCTTCATCAAAGATTGCGTTGTTTGAAGCAATAAGCGGGTCGTGGGATCTTTGGACCGGGATCGCGATCTCAATTTCCACCTATAAAAATAATACTTTTTTTATATTTTTGGAAAAGGCATTAAAGTACACTTAATAAAAAGCCAAAAATTTATGATAGACGAGTGGGGAAAGGACCTCTTAAAAGTGGCATTCTTGTGTTAAATTGACTCGCATTAGCTGGATATCCAATATCATGAAACATGCAGAGCCATCAAAGGATTTATTGCAGAAATTCACTTTCGACGCATCACGCCATGCCACGCTGAACAAACACGTCGGGGCTGTAGTTAATCTCTCGCGACACAGATGGCGCCATCTATAAACAACAAATATTACACAAGATTTATTACAGTACTCTTCTTAGGAATCATGTTTGTTACCGTAATAAAGCATTTATTTTATACTCAAGTCAGTGTTTATTGGGAAGATAGTACAGTTGGGTAGTAGTAGGTAGTAGTATTGTAGTAGTTGGTGGTAGTAGTTGTAGTTTGACGTGAATGAACACTTTTTCTTTCTTTCTTTCTTTTTTACATAAAAACTAGAATTTTAAGAAAGAGAGTTTTTGATAATATATTATGTTAAAAATCATACTTATATTATTAAAGCGATAATTTGTATGTATGCATCTATTACTACTCCTTCAAGCTCGTGAGTCCTAGAACGCTAAGGGCAACTGAAGGACACAGGTGTGGTTTTAGTCAATAAAAGTCTGACACGATCTCCCGCTCCGCCCAAGAGCGAGAAATTTCATTGTACGATTTCTACACGCAAAAGAAATCTCTTTCATGCTGAAACAGTTAAACGGGATTAGCCCACGGGTAGATCAAGTTAGTTGTTTATTTTGAGAGTATGTTTCCTAGGGATAATTTTCTACTTACCCGCGACCGAAGCCGCTGGCAAAAGCTAACTTTTCACCAAACCTTTTTTTTAAGATTATTTTTCAATAAAAAAATATAGATTGTTCGTATTGAATGTGTCAATCCAGCCAATTGGACAGAGATAAATAAGGGTCCAGTTGAAATGTGAAGGGACAAACTGATCTTGGTCAATAACATTATGTACAATGCGTTCCAAATGAGAATAGGATTGATCGCCATGTTGTGACGTCACGATTTACTGTCAAATCGAGGAAAGAAATTTTTAAACATTAATTAATTTACAAAAAAAAATATTTATTTATGAACTGTGAACGAAAAAAGTTTAATCAGAATTCATTTCTTCAATTTTACTCATCTCTGAGTTCTTCAATTTTGCCAAAATTTCTTCGATTTGACTGAACGACGAGACGTCAAAACAAAGAAATCGGTCCTATTCTCATTTGGAACGCGTAGTAAAGTAAATTGGGGTAAAAAGGTAACTACTGTTACAGCACTATTAGTCACACTGTAGACCACTTAGAAGCGAAATTATTTTAGGTGAGCCAGTCAAGTGACTAGGGAATTCTCAGCACTTGATCCAACTTTCATACAAAGATTGGCAATGTCCTTTTGGGCACAAATAAATACACCACCTTACTACCCATAGCTACCTATACCTTAGGGCTTCTTCACACGTATCACAACCACAACACGTCGCAACGACAAAATACTGTCAAGCATGGTTACGTAGTGATACCGACAAAATGTAGATGTGGTTGCGTTGTGATCAGCCACTAGTTTGCAGTGTCGCTGGTGGTTGCGTTGTGGTTGCGATGTGGTCGGTATCACACACTCAAAAATGTAGCAAAATGTAGCACGTGTGAATAGTCCTAATTATTTTCAATACGAAATATAAGCCCGACCACATGGTGTGGTTGTGGTACGTATGAAGAAGCCCTTACATTTTATGGTTGCAGAAACGTTTGAAAGAGTGACTGTAGCCCTAGAACGCAAAGAGAAATTGAAGGAAAAGTCAGTAATAGTCTGATACACCCTCTCGTTCAATCTTAGAGCGTCATTTTGTGATTTCCCATCTCAACAAAAACTCTCTTAGTTCGTCTTACCATATTGAATTATTATTTCAAAACAAACTTAAGTACATTAGAATTTCGCGGGCTACATTTGTTCTTTTATCTGAAACTAAAAGATCTAGTATACATTTATTTATTTATTGATTCATAATTCATAATTCTTTATTGTACACACAAAAAAACTTAACCTTAATACATTCATAATTGACAATTCATGTACAAAGGCGAGCTTAACTCAACAATGAGTTTTCTCCCAGCAAACCTTTGAGTGACAGAGAGAAAGATCACATTCGAGGGTAGGATCCAGTGTACAACATAAATCTACATAAATACGACTAAAATATATATATATATATATACATAAACATATATTACATATATACTAATATTATGTCAATTGAGAAAGGAAGTGCTCTTTAATTTTCCTCTTAAAGACATCCAGAGAAGGGCTGTCGCGAAGGGAGTGTGGGAGAGAGTTCCAGAGACGCACTGCAGTTACAGTAAAGGAGCCATCATAGCGGCTGGAATTGTGGCGAGGAGTACGAAGGAGAAGAGAATTGATAGTGCGGCAGGGTTTACCCCTTGGTACAAGGTATTCGAAGCGTTCACGAAGGTATTGAGGAGCATTGGGATTGTGCAGGATGGTAAAGAGAAGGGATAGAATGTGAATATCTCGCCGACGCCGAATTGGCAGCCACCTTAACCTGGTCCGAAACTCCGACACATGGTCGTATTTGCGGAGACCAAAAATAAAGCGAATGCACAAATTCTGCAATCGCTCGAGTTTATTTAGAAGTACCTCTGTAGCATCTAGAAAACAGACATCCGCATAGTCTATAAGCGGTAGAAGAAGAGATTGAGCAAGCGCAACTTTTGTATGAAATGGCAAGAATTTTTGGAGACGTTTAAGAGACTGAAAAGAATAAAATACCCTCTTACTCACATCGGCAATATGAACCTCCCATGAGAGATTAGTGTCAATATGGACACCAAGATTTTTAGCACTTTTGGAGTATAATATTGGTTCAGAATCATACACTACTGGTGGGAGCGACTGGTAATCTAATAGGTTGAGCATGTATCTGCCACCAATAATGAGTGCTTGAGATTTTTTGGGTTCAGTAAGAGTCCATAACATTTAGCCCATTTATGGATATTTTCAAGATCCTTATTGATGGCAGCTACAGTCTCAGCAAGTTCATCTACTTTAAAATGCCGATATAGCTGCAAATCGTCTGCATAGAGATGATAATTAGAAGTTAGGACCTTAGTGAGAGCATTTATAAAAACTGAAAAAAGTAGAGGAGAGAGGACGCCACCCTGAGGAACACCCGCAGCCAAATCACACCATTCAGAGGAGTCCTCATCAGATCGAACGGACTGCGAGCGACCCCGAAGATAAGATTTGAACCACCCAATAACCGAATCAGAGATATTAAGGGAAGAAAGGATTCCTAAGAGGATGTCAAAGTCAACCGAGTTAAAGGCACTGCTGAAGTCCAGTAAAACCAATACCGTTAAACACTTATGATCCATGGCCAGTCTAATATCATCAGTTATTTTGACGAGAGTTGTGACAGTGCTGTGGCCAGGTCTGAAACCAGATTGGTAAGGACTCAGCAGGTTATTAGAGGACAAATAACAGGACAGTTGCTTTTGCACAACACTCTCGAGGACTTTGGAGAGGATAGGGAGGATGGAAATTGGGCGGAATTGGGATGGTGAGGAAGGATTTGACACCTTAGGAAGCGGTAGGACGTGAGCCTTTTTCCAAGCAGATGGAAAGGAGTTACTGAAAAGGGAAAAATTAACTATGTGAGTTATGACAGGAACTATTTCACTCAAAATAGGTAAGAACATTTGGAGTTGAAGGCCATCGTTACCCACCGCCTTGGTAGATATGGATAGGATACATTTCTTAATATCTTGTTCAGTTACTGGGTGGAAAGAAAAAGAAGTATTGTCTGGCAATGGAAGTTTAGCAAGATCATTGAGAGTGGAAGATTTAACATCGTCATCAAGTATAATTGGTGACTTAGAAAAGTGCGCATTAAGTGCATTGAGGTCCATTTTATCGGGAGAACTCTTGTTAGTGGCTTTGCCAATACCAAGAGTTTTTAAAAATTGCCATACTTGTGTTGGGTTGAAATTGTCAATTGAGTTATGAATGTGACGCCTTTTCGCATCCCTACACAAACGACTGCAGCGATTTCGCAACTTCTTATAAAGATCCCAGTTTTCCTCAGTAGGCCGCTTCCTGTACAGCTGCTTGGCCTTGTCGCGCTTAGCCATCAGGTTTTTTATAGCTTGGGATAACCATGGCGCAGGAAGGTGCTTCACTCTCACCTTTTTAAGAGGAGCATGTGCATCGTACAATTCCAACATAGCACTACTGAAAACTGACACCTTAGTGTCCACATCCTCGCAGGTGAACACAGATGACCAATCGATCCCACCTGCATCAGCCCTCAAACGCTCCAAATCAATGTTTTTAAAACTACGAAGAACGAGAAACTTTGCCTTGCGTTTTGGAGGTCGAATCTTATAGGAAAGGTAAATGAGGTCGTGGTAGGAAAAAGGAGAAGTTAGCTGTCCATGTGTGGCTACTTTATTAGGGTCAGAAACAAGAACGAGATCTAAGAGAGAAGGAGTACAATGAGGAGCCCTGTGAGTAGCATTAAGTGGAAGTAAGTGCATATTGACAGAAGAGACAAGTGATTGGAGTTTACGGCTACGTGAGTCTCCCTTGAGCATACAAGTGTTGAAATCTCCGAGAATAAGCGTATGATCATAAACTGGCGAAAGATTTTCTAATTTAGTTTCAAATGAAGAGAAGTAATCAATTTGGCAAGATGGACTATAATAAACACCTAGAAGCAGCTTTGTATGTTGGAATTCTATTTCAATGAATAGGTGTTCAGCAAACTTTGAGTAAACACTCGGAGACTGGTCAACAATCTTGTAGGTGATATCACCACGGAGATAAATGGCAACCCCTCCACATCCCTTGCCAGTTCTGTCATTGCGCACAATCTTGTATCCTGGAAGAGAATATTGTGTGGAAGGAAGTGCAGGCTTGAGAAAAGTTTCGGAAACAAGGACAGCGTGAACAAGGTCTGAATCGAAGGACGATAACAGATCAGAATAATGAGAAGGAATGCTTTGAGCATTTATGTGCACTGCGTTGAAAAATTTGCGACAATTTAAAAAAGTTAAAGAAAGGCGGTCCCGAAGATTCAGAGAATCATCGTCGCTGAAAGCGCTGGCAAAACTCTGATTTGAGGGACAAGAGGAAGAGCATGAAAAGAAACTGTCATTAATGAGGTCATTTGACATAATAAATTATGAATATAAATAATAAAATTATATGTAATTTAAAAAAAAAAAACTAAATTAATTCTAATATCTAAACCTCGGTTCACTCGCCGGTAGATGACATTCTATATACGAAAAGAAAACATTTAAAAAAAAAAAAAATATTAGAAAATAGTGAAAAGCCTCTAGGCCAAATAAAATAAAAACAACAGTTCATGTTTCCGAACGAACCTTTGAAGTGTCAAAACAACAAGTGACATTAGTGTAGTGACAATGACAAATTACAAATCTGTCAAAACAGTTACAAAACATTTTAAAAACTAAAAAATAAAAATTCGAGTGACCGACATACAGGATAAACATTATAAATACCTATCCACTCAGAATATTGGAGGTATCATGACTCTGCACCTCTACTTTGCTGGCTTGCGAGTTCTCTTCTCGGGCGCTGGCTTGGGTGGAGCGGCTGAGGACTCGACAGGAGGAAACTGGGCGACAACTTCTCTATACTCCAAGGCAGACTCAATTTTCCTTCGCGTACTATCGGAGACCTGGATGATGATTTTTCCTTCGGACGTCCAACACTTATGTATGCCATACTGCTTCCGAGCATTCATAAAGATCTCGTGTCTGGGCTTAGTGAGGAACTCAGACAGTGTTAGACCAGACCCCTTTAGTTTGGTCTTGTTTCGCCATACCTCATTCCTCACGATGCGGCTTTCAAAGCGAACCAAGAGGGGACGCGGCTTGCTGGTGTTACTTCCGAGGCGATGACAGGCGGTTATGTCTTTGGAAGCGATATTTACCATTTCCAGACGCTCAGACACTATTCCCAGGAAACCAGTTACATGGTCAGATTCCTTCTTCTCAGGCAAGCCATGTAACAAGAGAACCTTGCCACGTGAAGCCACCTCGTGCCTATCCAGACCCACCACAAGCAACTCCATCTGAGATTTTAATGAACTTAGTGTTTTCCAAATAAGGGTCTTAAATTCTGTGAAGTCCTTTGATAGGCTGGAAATGGACTTGTGTGATGCATCTCCACTGACATTCTTCAATTCCTCTTCGTACTTGGTCATTCTTGATGCAAATGTTGACGAAAGCTCTTCCACACAGCTTGACAATTTTGAGTATAGGTCCATCGTAGTGCAATCAAGTGCTGGCAGTGTACTGAAGCGTTGTAAAGGAGAGTTGATGAACTGACGGAGTGCACCAGAGGTTTATGTACAGGTTCAACTAGTTTCTTTCATTAAAAAGTTGTTCTAATTATTTTTTATCAATTAAAAATATAAGAGCTCTATTTTTTTATGTGTATCTTGAGACTACCCTCAGAACGACCGACGAACGAACGACGTATTGATGCTTTATGTACTGTACAAAGGCGGACTTAATGCCATAGAAATTATCTACCAGTCGATCTTAGGCTGGTGCACAAACAACATGGCAGGTGCAACTTAATAAATAGACAAACAGAAGAGAGACAAATACAATAGTAAATACATACTTATATAAATACATAAAAATAAACAATGTCGTGGTGAAAAAACAAATCCAACCAATCAATGCTGTTATGATTCTACCAACTTGTTGCGAATATGCTCACGTGCCTTTATCTTAAAGGAAAATCGACTGGTCGCCATCCTGATATTCAGCCAACCAAGCCAACTTCCAACACTGCTTCTTCCGGTCGGCTTTTTTTAATTTTAAGTTGCTACAAATCTAAACACTTAACTTATATGTATAGTTGTGTGCCAAATAAACTTATTTTTTTTTTCTAAATGTAGGTATTTTAGGGAATATACTTAACTCTGGTGTTCGATCAGCCTTGTTCGAGTTAATAGTTTTATTGTTTTTGAACGTGAGCTTTCACAGCTGATAAACTATAATTTAAAAAAGTCACTTTGAAAACAACCTGAATTTTCCTACAACTTTTGAGTAGGTAATGTAGGTATTTCGGGTTTCCCTAGAAGAAATCGGATGGGTACATAATTTAAAACTATGCTTTGCAATCCTAACTAATATTTTAAATGTTGATATAATTTTCTATCGCTTTCCTTCCTTAACTAATCGATCAACCAACGTGAAATTTTGCATGGGTACACGTTGCTCTCGTAAGTACTTACAGAAAAAAAATCCTATGTCATAAATTGATTACCACTCAAAATTCACTTTATTTTCTCTACTTAATAAACACTTGAGTCTTATCAATTTTAAAGCCATAATAATGGCTTGTTTAACGCGTATCTTTTGAAGCTGAGAACAGTCTTCCACACAGTTTGGTAATGACAAAATATTTTGCAAACTATTCTGGCTCTTATTGCGATAGAAATATAGTTGGAAATACCTTGTATTATGCGTTTAATGGTCCGTATTCGTGGTTGTACACTTAAGAGGCCTTTTTCTCTTGGAAAACAAAGAGACCTTTTCTATAGAGTATTAACTGTCAGCGTATAATAAGGAACTTGTGGAAAACCCGGTCATTATTAAGGGGACAGTTTAATAGCTAAGATTTTTCAGATATTTGATAGACCCTTCGATGGTGTTACGTACATTCTGTTTATAGATTATGTTAATCTTATGGCTACCCTTTTAAGGCGCGCTTGAAAAACAACGCCTCGTTGACCCAGACTCGCTCTTTATTGGACGCCGACGCCATTTCACTACCTATTACTCACCGACCGTAACACGCCCACGGTGGCCAGGAGTTGCCCTGCGACTCCTTTTACCTAGGACATCACCGGCGAGGGCAGGTAGACAATAATCCTATTGTCTCCTCGCTTTTTTCACCACCTTCTCTGCTTGCACCACTGCATCGATACGTACCATCGCGGCCTATTCTGCCTGATCACTTAAAAAAAAATCGCTTGAATTCTGCGCCACATTGCTAAACCCTTTGAAGTTTTCGCTTCGAGTGCAAGCAAAAATGAACTTAGCGGTGGTCAGGCGGAACTGTCTTCGATGGTACAATGGTCTGGACCACGGTCGAAAGCGAGAGGTTGCCCCCGCCGATCACCTCCACGAGGATACTACATACGCAGTACTCCCATGCAGGGTAGACCTTCACCGTATGTTCCACCATGTCTTCCGGGCTATTCGCACAATGGTGACGTCTGGACTTTTTTCCACCGAACCCGACACAAGAAAACACTGTCAAGCGAGGATCAACAAGGGTAACGTCCATTATAGTTTCCTATTTGATATTGCGACCAATTCGTATTATACATACATGGAGCTATTTCCATATGACCTCTGCCTCTTTGACCCTATTACTGAGTCATATAGACCGATATAATTGACTTAACTGTCAAATTTTCAAGTATCGCACGACCCTCACCCAAAATATCGGTGAAGTTTCATCTTAAAGTGCTATAGAGTACCGTAGAAATAAATCCGTTTTTAGACTATCTGAGGAGAGAATATTCAAATAGAGTTTCAGGATTTTCAACCCCAAATGTGTTTGTTTATTATTTTATTCTATTACTAATTTCTCCCAGCGGGTTTACTCGTGTGAAAGAGTGATTCTTTGAAACTGAGAGAATGTCTTATTTATTTGGCCAGGATTTTTCTTTACAATTTGATATTTTTATTTGCATATTAGTTTTCCTCGATTACGAAATGTATCAAAGACACTCATTTGCGCCCAGTGCCTGTTTCTAGGTGGAAAAATCATCCAATGACATCCCCCGCTCTTGGGCGGAGCGGGAGATAGTGTCAGACTTTTACTGACTAAAATCCCACTCCTGTTCCTTCGTTCGGGGCCAAATCTTCATTTCAGAAACAAGTGCTTGGCCTCAGAAGGCTTCGACCCTGCTGGGCCCCTACGGTTTTTTGACAACTCCTTGAGGCGCGCGTAGAACAATACGCACCGTCGACGTCTTGGGCTTGGTCCGGACGGTTACCGGACAGTCGGACGGCGAGCTGCCCATTGCTCGCCGTCGTCTATGGAGAAGAATGTGCAAGAAATTCCATGGAAACTGTTTTCAATCTTGTTATGTACTTATTACAAATATTTCTATTACATGTTTCTTGTCGCTACTCCGCGCTACTTCGTTGCTAAAGACCTTTCGTGTCAATTATTCATAACTATATTGAGCAGCGGTGGCCGAGTAGTAACGGCCCCGGCTTACGAGTTGTAGGTCGCGGGTTCAAACCCACCACTGCTCTCGAAACGGTGAAGGAAAACGTTGTGAGGAAACCGGCATGTCCTAGAATCAAAAATTCAAAGACAAAAATCCACCAACCCGCACTGGGCCCGCTTGGTGGATTACGGCCCAATCCCATTCCTAGAGAGGAGGCCTGAGTCCCAGCAGTGGGAACATTGGTATACATTGATGTTACGATATCACCGGTACCTGCAATCGATCTCAAGATTTCCACCTTGATTTTGATGCTGAAACGTAATGTTAAACATTGCATCCATCTTTATTTTATTTAGTTACCAGGAAGCCTGAGTTTCGTCTTGTGCCAATAAATATGGAAATTGGCCCGTCCCGTACAAAGTTTGAAAACTACTTTTTAGGGTTCCGTAGCCAAATGGCAAAAAACGGAACCCTTATAGATTCGTCATGTCTGTCTGTCTGTCTGTCTGTCCGTCCGTATGTCACAGCCACTTTTTTCCGAAACTATAGGAGCTATACTGTTCAAACTTAGTAAGTAGATGTATTCTGTGAACTGTGGCCGGAAATTGGGATCAGAATCCCGGCGGCGGCGGCGGCGGCGATAACGCCGTTGCCTGATGCGTTCGGCCTCCTCCTTTGCGAGCATTACTGCTTCGCAGAAGTCGGCGACCGCCGGCCACTCCTCCTCGCTCCGGACCATGGCCTCAACCAAGGCCCGGCGCGAAAGGTCTCCGCCGCCGATCGCCCCCACGAGGGCACGGCGATGCTCCGCCCAAGCAGGGCACACCTCGACTGTGTGCTCCACCGTGTCCTCCGGGCGTTCCGCACAGTGGCGACACCCGGGCGTCACTTCCGCACGAATCCGGTGCAGGAAACTCCCGAACTAACCATGTCCGGTGAGGACCTGCGTCATGCGGAAGGTAAGGACGCCGTGAGGTCTTTCCAGCCACGCCTCAAAGAGGGGACTTACCGCCATGATTGTGGCGTGCCCAGCACTGGGTTGCGATAGTCGTTGACGCCATTTCACCATGAGATCCCGCCGGAGCTCTGCCCGCCATGCCGTGACCTGTCGCGGCAGCGGACTTTCACCCCGGCATTGCATCTCCACGCGCGTGTCGTGCATGTGTGCAAGGACTGTTGCCTCCAGATCCCACGGTGGTAGGCCAGCCAGAAGGCTCGCCGCTTCGCGGAAGACCGTACAGTATCCCCGCACCATCCTTATTGCCATGACCCTCTGGCAGGCGTTCAGCATGGCCGCCGGTTGCGTTTTCATTGACGGCGCCCACACCGGTGCCCCGTAGAGGGCCATGGACCGAACGATCCCCGCGTAGCGCCTCCGGCAGGAGGCATCTGGACCCACTTAATAGGGAACCTGAAAACAGTTTTCTTGAACTTGTTTGGTATTAAGTTGACTGGTCTATATCACACTTATTAATAGTGTAATTTATGGAAATATTGTAAAAATAAATTAATTATTTAAAGAGCTTCAGAGTAATTCTCGAAATTTAATGTTTCGTGCGGTTTTTTTCAGAAATTTGTTATTAGTGTCGGATAGTAAGGTAAAAAAAAAAAACATATTATCCGATACTGAGCAAATTGCAAAAAACCTTTCCTTCACTAAGAGGCCAACACCGGTAAACGTGGCTTAATCTTCGAGGGCGAATCGTGATGTTTATTTTAGCCACAAGCTCGACAATTTTTTATATTACTTTTTTATAATATTCCACAACATTCACACAACGTCATCCGGTTCCAAATTAAGCAAAGTATATGCTGTGAATACTAAACAACTAATAAACATATACATATAAGATATATTATTGAGGATTTTCGAAATAAACCACAAATTGTTTCTCTGAAAACAAAGATTTGTTTTATTCCACATGCTTTTACAGTATAACAATTATCGTTTAACTAAAATTACACTTTTATCTCACCTGAAAACAAAGAAACGACATTTAAAGTTTAATAATATCGCCTCCTCAATTATATCCCTTTAATTATCTCTCTATAAGTTTTTATAACAATAAAATGCACAAAATAATCTAAACATCATCTGTCATTGAATGATACGTCACCCCGTATCCACAGCTTAAAAATTAAAAAAATGAAATGTCATTTCCAAGGAGGTCATTTCATTACATCTCCCCCCCGTAGGAACGAAAATTCTAAATAATATAATACAAACAATGCACCTGCAAGCTATCTTTATACCTATTCGTTTTCTTCTACTTCATCTTCTGCCGTAACAGGTTGTAATTTTGTTATGTGGAATAAAGTTGATTCTGTTTTTCTGTTGCCAGTGTCAATCTTATAAATGGAGTTCGATATTTTCTCTATTATCTTGAAAGGGCCTATTTTTAATTCGTCTAATTTTTTCCTGTTCAGTCTATTTCCATTTTCTACATATACACTGTCTCCTATCTCGAACTCTTGTATTTTCCTATTTCTATCAAATATTTTCTTGTTGTACTATCACTTGCAAAAGTCCATAAGAATTCTTAAAACTTATTCGTTTGACGTTTAGTTTGACTTACGACCTTTTATTTTCAAGTTTCGCCAACAAATGATTGAAATTCACAATTTCATCAACTTATCATAAGTCAAGATGGCCCAGTGGTATAGGCACACAGATTGAAGCGCAAATCAGTGTGCCGCAAGTTCAAATCCCACGCAATTATTGACTTTTTGTAAGTTCTTACCCGATTGGAAGTTATGTATTTGCATTACATATATTAAATTATTCTTTAACTTGTTCACACATTTCTTAGAGTTAGAAAGGTAGATCACAAAAAAACTAAATAAAGAATTAGATTTCTGCGAGGTAGACATGAGTTTTAACTTAACCGAAATGAACTGTCGTTTGGTTGTAGTTGTTGGTTAGTGACGTGAGGTTGACAGTATTGTAATATTCGCAAAATGCAGGCTAATATTAGTATTGAAGTGAGGGCGACTATCATTGAGGTCTTAATAAAACACAAATATCTGAAGAAACCGGACTGAATGTGAGTATAATAGCTATTAATGAATTGTAACTTTATTACAAATTAATCTTCTAATTAAAACGTATGCCATTTATGAATCCATTCATCGTATCTTTATGAGGTTTAAAAGAGAAATACGTAAATCGTTGGGTTTATTGGATTGGTTATTGGATTAATAAATGCAGTTTTATTTTAAAATTATATTCAATAATTATGATTATTAACATTTTATATAATGAAAATGAAGTGAAGTAGGTATAGCTGCCTAATATATATATTTTTTTTATTTTAGAAAAATACTGTAAATCTTTGGCTAAAAAGATATGAGGAAGAAGGTAGCCTTGCTAGTCGAAAGAGAAGTGGGAGACCGAAGCTTATTAGCGAGGCGCAGCGACGACATATGGTGGACGTATACGAAACGAATGGTTTCGCACCAACGAGACATTTTGCGGAATTATATGACACCTCGATGGATACTGTTCGCCGTGCACTTCACGCTGAAGGCGTGCATCACAGAAAACCTGCTAAAAAGCCGTACTTGACAGAGAGGCACAAACAAGAACGATTACGTTTCGCACTAAATATTTAATGTTAACTAAACTAAATGGCCTACCATTTTATTTTAACATATCTGTGATTATTCGTTAACAAACACTGTATTATATTGTGTTTACTTTCGTTTAAAACAGCTATATCTTTTAACTTGTGCCATCGCCTCATCTTAAGAATGCAGTGAACTCGCTATCAATTTTGTTGACAATAATCATGAGTCTATTTCGTTTTTTATTCTTCTACCCGCACTGTTTTAACATAATACTATAGTTCAATTTATTTTTCTCATCTAATTGACGATTATCTTGTGAGAACTAAAGTTCTTTTAACAGAAATTGAGGTTTGGTTTCAATCTTCTTTTCGTCAAGAAAATGAACAATTAAGCTATGACCTCAATACATTCATTGTGACGTTACACAAAAATAAAATGTTTACAAAGTCCAAATCATATATCACTTTTCAATAAATAACTGGATATAAACAATTACCTATATTTTATTTTATTAAAATTTGAATATCCGTTCATTGTTACGTTATTCATATTATGAATGGTCTAAGTGGGTATACTTCCAACAAACAATCTTAGGCGTAACATAGATAACGGTTACAAGATAACTTTTTGTCTAGGTAACAATTCGACGTCACAATTCTCATAAATGTTTAATTTGTAAATATAAAGAATAAACATTTTTATTAAACACGTCTTTTTATTTCCACCTTATAACATCGAAAAGATGTAACAACTAAATAATTGCAAATTACGAATGTGATTCTTCTTGTGGTTAATAGATCACATTCGTAATTTGCAACTATTTAGTGCAAAAAATGCAATAGTATTTTTCATAGAAATATAAAAAAACAACTATATCAACATAGATTGGGAATTTCAAAGTAAGAAATAACTGCAACGGACCGACCATGATTTGAACTCGGGTTACGTGATTTGCGAATCCAACACTTAGTTCACACGGCTACCAGCACATGACGTATTTGAGCGAATTTTGCTATGGTAAGAACAGAAAAGTAATAATGTTTTTAAGCTCAGTGCGACGACAGTTCCTTAGTGTGTGTTATCTGTGGAATGTGGATACTCATACATGCGCACACATACGCACGGCAGTATCGCGCTCGCTCGGTTCGTAGCAATGTAATCTTTAGCGCTCCTATGGACTTTTGCGGCCTTACTGTACTTGTGAGATTTTATTGTATTCTCTAATGCTAATCTTCTATCAGCAATCCACTTGTCTTCCTTTTCTATTGTTTTAATTTCATTTGGTAAAATACTGACATTTGTACCATCCAGTAAATATTTTGGTGCAAAACCTGTAACAGAATGGTCTGTTTCATTATATTTCTGTACACATTCTCTTGCTACTGTTGTCCATGTTCTCTTATTATTTTTCTCATTTATTTTACATCATATTTTATTTACTATTGTTTGGTTTAATCTTTCGTTCAAGCCATTCGAAAATGGCGTATTCACAGCTGTAAATATTAGTTTGATGTTATTCTCCTGCAAATACTGTTTAAATTCTTTTGAATTGATGCCTGGATATTGGTCTGTCAGAATTATTCCAATCTCATCTGTCTCGAGTACTTTCTTTGTTAGTTTTATAAAGTCACTTGCGTTCTGTGTTTTTGAAGTCACAATAAACGCATATCTTGTGTAGTGGTCTACTAAAAGGTGTAAGTATTTTTTTGTTGACCTAGATCCTCCAAAGCCACCTATAGTATCCATTGACATTATCTCAAATGGTTTTGTTGCTGGTCCCAGTTGTGACATTAACCCAAATTTTCCTTGACATCTTGATTTATTTTTTATGCATATTTCGCATGTTTTACAAATATTTATGATATTTTTTGTTAGGTTTTTAGCTGTATATAGTGGACTTATTTTTTTCTGTAATTGTCTGATTCCAATATGGCATAAATCTTCATGCACCTTTTTTATAATTTTTTTATTAAATTCTTCTGAGAGTATAATCTTTTCAAGTTTCTTTATTTTTTTATAATAGATTTTATTTTTATGTAGTAGATTTTGTTTCTTTTCTTTTATTGTTTCATTTTTTTCTTGCTCTTCAACTATATCTTTTATTTGTATTAAATTAACTGTTTTTAATAGTTCCTCCTTGTTATCTTCTGATTCTAATACAGGGTTTCGGCTCAAACAGTCTGCTTCTATGTGTTCATTAAAATTTATTGCTAATGTTTTTATATTCTTTTCTTCATTTCTGTTATCTTTAGACATTTCATCTATTTTATTTGTTCTTATCTTTTGTTCTATCCGCAAGTCCTCGTTTTGGGTTAGTTTGAATTTCTTTATCATATCCAATCCGATTATAAAATCATCAAAATATTCATTTTCTACTATGTATACATCCACCTCTTCTTCTAAATCAAATAATTTTATTTTTATTGTTATCAAGCCATCTGTTTTTTTCACACCATTAACCGTTTTCATATATGCTATATTCTCATTGTCCTTTTTTTCTTTTATTTTAATCAGTCTTGAATTTATTAAAGAGATCTGTGAGCCTGAATCATAAATGCCGCTCACTTCTAGTTTATTTTCTAATAAGAGCTTGATTTTGATTAATGGTGTACTTACTCGTTTTTTTTCTCAGTATTTATATCCACTTCAATAATGGAGTTGTTATTTACATTTCTGGGTTAAAAAACTTTTTCAGATTCATTTTTATTTTTCTTGAACCAACATGACTCTTCCGGATGATATCTAATTCCTTTGTCCAAAGATTCACAAGTGTTACATGGCTTCTTCTCATTAGTTTTATTTTTATAAAGGAATGTACAACTCTTTACTGTACTTGAGTTTTTCTTGTACATCATACCTTCATATTTTCTTATCTCATTGAACAAATCAGTAGTGTCATTGAGTTCATCTCTGTTTAACCTATTTAAGATAAACCCAGGTAAACCTGTTGCAATAAGATCTATCATTGTTTTGGAGTCTATCGATTTGTTTATGTCTAGCATAAGCCTTTCTTTTCTAATAGCGTAATCAATTAGTAGTCCTTCTTTATATCTAAATGCGAGAGCATATGTAACTATGTCCCATCCTTGGTTTTTAAAAGTTTCTAAAAATTTGTTTTTCCATTCATTCCATTCAGCCTTTATTGTTAGTTTTATGGCCATCGAGCTATACCAATCCAAACAAGAATTTTCTAAAAATAATCTCAATATATCTATTTTTGTTTCATCTTTTGATATATTAAAGCGCTCACACTCCTTTTCAAAATTCTCTATCCATTGCATTGCATTAGGGTTCTTACTTGTGAATTTTTCAATAATAAATTTCTCTGAAATATGTTTTAGGTTATGTTGATTTTCTTTCTTTGTAGTAGTTTCTATTAATTTTTCCAAGATATGTTGCAAATTGTCGTTTTTGTCTATTGGTTGTTTTGTGCTTATTTCTTCTAAATATTGATCTAAAAATTGCATATTACCTTCCTCATCTCTATATGTTTTCTTAAGATCTTCATCCAATTTTATCCATATTTTTCTACTTTGATGCCTTTTCTTTATACTATTTTTTATTTTTGAGAAAGTATTCATTTTGACAATATATGTATGATGAATCACCGGCTTCAGCTCATCAGGTAAAACATAACATTTTCCTTCTTCTGTAGATATTGAGGTTATGGCTAATACATTTGATTTGCCATCATTTGAAGCTATCATCGTAAACTCAAATTGCAGCCGGTCCATCTTCTTTTAGTTAACAAAAATGTCGTTTTATAAGATATATTATTGAGGATTTTCGAAATAAACCACAAATTGTTTCTCTGAAAACAAAGTTTTGTTTTATTCAACATGCTTTTACAGTATAACAATTATCGTTTAACTAAAATTACACTTTTATCTCACCTGAAAACAAAGAAACGACATTTAAAGTTTAATAATATCGCCTCCTCAATTATATCCCTTTAATTATCTCTCTACAAGTTTTTATAACAATAAAATGCACAAAATAATCTAAACATCATCTGTCATTGAATGATACGTCACCCCGTATCCACAGCTTAAAAATTAAAAAAATTAAATGTCATTTCCAAGGAGGTCATTTCATTACATACATATTATATTTCTAAAATACCTATAGATAAATTACACCCAGACACAGAAAAAATGATCGAGCTCATCACACAAACATTTGTCTTGAGTGGGAATCAAATCCATGACCTCCGGCATAAAAGTCAGGGCTGCTAACCACTATAGACTAACAGGCTGGTGAAATGTTGAATGGATGTTTGTCAGGGAACATGAAAACAGTTTTTTTTTTTTGACTGGTTAGGGTTGAATATGTCTGGTGGTACTTATGGAAATACTGTAAAATAAATAAATTTTATAAGGCCCTGCGCACACTTGAGACAAGACTGTCTTAGGCAGACTTGTCTGTGACAAGACTGTTTTGTCTATGACAAAAAAATTGTTTTGTATTATGTAAAATTGTATTACCGTGTCGTAGACAAAACAGTCTTATCGCATATAAGCCTGCCGTGTCATAGACAAGCCTGTCTAAGACAGTCTTATCTCAAGTGTGCACAAGCCTTAAAAGAGTAACCATGCCATTTTTTGCCGGTTTATCTCCATAGGATAACCATGAGAGCGATTATTTTTTGCAAGAATTATTTGCAACCATAACATATTACATAAAAATATTCGCGATAACCTTTATACAAATATTATTCACGTTTCAATAACCTTAACAGCCCCGCATCACTTCCTCATCGCGATGTATTCCCAGCTTTAGATAAATATGCTTTGGAAATGTGTTTTCCGTTGCGATGTATCCAGGCGACGATATAATGATATTTTTCACCCTTAAGCTCTTCGCTTCGATAAGTTGTTTTTCCCTTAGGCATCTCGAGAATATGATCTACTAACTTACAGGAGTGAGTTTTTTTTTACTTTTAAACAATTAGTTTATTTACTGTTACTAGCATAAGACTGTACTAACGTAATAACATAATAAAATACATAAAAACAAGCTTTTAATGAAAATCATTTTTTCATAATAAGTTTTTATAGCGCGGTAGGTATACCTATATAATTAATGCTCGTCAAGACGAATCATACGAGCCCAAACTCGATGGGGTTGTGTCGTTTAACTACCAAGTTCCTATAGCCACCTTCCAGTTCCATCATCAGATCAGCTCCATGTCATAATGATTTTGCATTGTCATTTAATTTACACATGCATGCAAAATTTCAGCTCAATCGGTAACCGGGAAGTGGGTCAAATAAAATTTGCAAGACTTGATTACAGAAAAACATCGGGACAGGTGAAACTAAATAAAAGCTTGTAAAAAACTTAAATACTACTAAACTATGAGGAGTGAGATGATATCTCTTGTAAAGCTTTTGTATTGACGGAAGATGCAGTGTTCTAAGGTTTTCCACAAGCTGGACCGATAGCTCGCTGTCCGACCGTCCGGTAACGCCCAAGTTGTCGACGGCGCGCACTGCTCCTGCGCGCCTCAAGGAGTTGTCAGCAACCGTAGGTGCCAAGCAGGGTCGAAGCCTACTGGGGCCATGGGTCTGTTGCCGAGGCTCGGCCCCGGCATGAAAAGCAACGAAGGAACAGACTGGGTTTTTTAGTCAGTAAAAGTCTGATACTATCTCCCGCTCCGCCCAAGGGCGGAAGATGTCATCTGGATATTTTTAACCCACCGAAACAAAAAGCTGAACCGATGACTTGGTGAGAGTCGCAAGAATCGGATGGATATAAGACACAGGATCTCTCCTTGTGATGACACTTGGGGAAGGTAAGACATCCACTATTGTACTTAAGTCTTGCAGCTGAAATGATAATGATGATGATAATAATTGTACTTTGTATTTGTACAAATATACAAATACGAAGTACGATTATTTCCTGGATACTTGAAAAGCAAGCGGTTAACTTTTTTTTTACTTACTCTTGATTACTATCTCATCTGATGGTAAAAGATATTGCGGTCGACGATGGAGTACACTTAACTAGAAGTAAACTATTTAATCTTGAGTAGCATAGTATAGTCGGCTTTATAATGTTCCCACTGTTGGGACTCAAGCCTCCTCTCTGGGAGAGGGAATGTGCTATAATCCAACACGCAAAGATTCTTAGTTGAACCTATATAAGGTAACACATAACCCTGGCAGGGAATTCCAATCCTTAGGTACACACAATAAGTGTATTCCTAAAACATTTTGTGCGCTTCTATGAGTGTTTTTATCTATTTCGCCGGTTTATAAGACCATTTAAGATGCTATTTTGTTCCCTTTAAAAAATATAAAATCATTCCAGCCAAAGGTCGTTGGAAACAGGCCGTGTGTGGATAAGTAGGTGGAAGGTCGCGGGTAATCGCGCAGATACCGACACTTCCTTCCTGTCTTGATGAGCCCTTATTTCAGCCATCTTACAAACGGTGAAATTTTATTTTATCTACATATATACTTAGAACATCATGAACAGCAATATACAGGGACTTACCTATACAGCGCTTAATAGAGACTGTTTTTATTTTTTGAATACACAGGTAATTACTACAAAAAATATGTTTTCAATTTTTTTCCCTTAAAAAAAAACTACTTACTAGATCTCGTTCAAACCAATTTTTCTTGGCAGTTTATATGGTAATGTACATTATATATTTTTTTTAGTTTTATCATTCTCTTATTTTAGAAGTTAGAGGGGGGGGGGGGACACATTTTACCACTTTGGAACTGTCTCTCGCGCAAACTATTCAGTTTAGAAACCTCAAACCTAAAAAATGAGATTAGAAACCTCAATATCATTTTTGAAGACCTATCCATAGATACCCCACACATTATGAGTTTGATGAAAAAAAAAATTTTGAGTTTCAGTTCTAAGTATGGGGATCCCCAAAATTTATTGCATTTTTTCTATTTTTGTGTGAAAATCTTAATGCGGTTCACAGAATACATCTACTTACAAAATTTCAACAGTATAGCTCTTATAGTTTTGGAAAAAAGTGACTGTGACATACTGACGGACAGACAGACAGATAGACAGACAAACAGACAGACAGACAGACAGACAGACAGACATGACGAATCTATAATTGTTCCGTTTTTTGCCATTTGGCTACGGAACCCTAAAAAAATGTTATTTTTTTGAAACACCGTCAAAACAACACATTTGGTAGGTGGCCTAATTTTAGTTTAACTTTTCGAATACCATAATTAGAGACACAACAGAAAGACAATGAGTGAGCAAACGACGGCGTTCGCTTGGGGCCTAATGAATTAAGTACATGCATACATATGCTACGGTTTTGTCAATTGCCCAATGGACAAAAACTAACATAACAATTTAAATCAGAAAATAATTTCACTCATCTCGAATATTTTATGAAACTTGATTCATTGTTAATGCTCTTTATACTGATTTTCCAACGCGTGCAAGGCTTTAGCGCTCTGGTTATGCATACTAGGAGAGGAGGTATGAAGAGGTCGTTTTCAGTGAAAACTTTCATGAAAGCACACGGCCTGCGCTTAGGTGAAATTTATTAATATAGTAAACTGAAACTTTTGAAGGATCGAAATATTGACCACGAAAACTAGATGTCCGTCACGTGACTGCGTTTAGTTTTTCTTCAAGTACTAGTTTATATCAGATAAAAAAAAAACTGATTTTCGTGGTTTCGCTATAGGCAGAATTTATATTTTGAAAGATTTTTGTGCAGTTCTCTACAATATCATATGAAAATTTTACGACACGATTGACGCAGTGGTTGAATAGGTAATTGGACCAGTCTCACCACTCGTAATATAGGAATTTACAATTCTAGCCAGCCATGTGGGTCGCCAGGGGATCTATCTTGTTAACCCATCCACACACACAAGCTACGGTGAAAATAATTAAAGAGTGAATCAGTACAGAAACTGAAACTTATCGTCGCTACGAGATAGCAACCAACGATCTGAATTTTTACGTAGTAGCGACCGTCAAACAGGCGAAATGTTTCAGCGCTCCGGCCATGAGTACTAGGAGAACACGTGGTGAAGATGTCATTTTCAGTAAAAACTTTCGTGAAAGCACACCATTGACACACACATGTAAACACTGTTAATACAGATAAGATAACAAGTTAGAAAGAGACAACGATAGTCTGCAATATCGAGATAACAGTTTGATAGCCTTGTGCCATGTTTTTTTTTTTTTAATTTGTATAAACTAGTGCTTGACTGCGATCCCACCTGATGGTAAGCAGTGATGCAATCGTTGATGGTGAGGCGCACTAGTTTATTAAGACCACAACAAAACAACAAAACAACAAAACTACTTATATTACAAAAATAGTACTTTTTTTTTTAAAGTGAAGAAAGTTTGTCATTACTTACGACCGAGGCGGAATCCGCACGATCCATAGACCGAGGGCTGCAGTGATCACGTGTGTCAAATGATGTTTTTCAATACACGTATGACTCGTGGGGATTGACCCGCGCTTTGTGGGGGTTGACGTGTGCCCAGCTTGATACGATAAACAATTTTATTACAATAAAAATGTGGCGGGGCGAGCACGCGCATTTTTCTGCACTAGTGTGGAAAACAGTCCATTGCGTGCCTAAAAGCGGTGGGATAAGAGCGGGTTTTTGAGTTGAAATTGAAAATAGACATTTTTGTGTATTCTTTTACAGATTTTATTTTTTTATAAAATAACTGTATTTCCCAAAAATTGAATGAAACTAAACTGAAACAGAATCTACTGCTACGTGGCTAGCAGCGCTCTTCATAGTGACCGTCTAATGAGGGGAAGGCCTCAACGTTCCGGTCACGTGTACTAGGAGAGTACGTTATGAAGTAGTCAAAATATACCAACATGAAAGCCTGAAAATAAACTAAATGCACTGTCAGCGACGGAGGTCCCTTGCAAGCACCAGGGCGCAAGTAGTGGTCGGGACCACCTAATACGCAAGTAGTTTTTATGTATGTTTTAAACTTAGAATAGGATGTTTTTTCTTCTCAAATGTTTATTTTGATTTCATTAGGCTTAGGAACTTATGTCTTATTAGATTGGTGCAAGTTATTAGACTGAGTTTTACTATAGAATAGCGTCATTTAAACATATTTCTAAGTTTTGTTATGTTTACGAAAGTATAGGCAAGATTATGTTAGTTTAAGTCTCTGTTTTCCCATTAATTAACGATTTCTTAATTTAGTAAGGTTCAAAATAGAATAACTAATAAGATTCCAATAAGAATGAATAAGAAAGTGTGAATTTATTAGTGAAAATGTAAATTTGTTTGTTAACTATTTTGAAAGAGATTTTATCTATGTTGTCGGTTCCTGATAGATGTTTTATGTGATTGATTAGTGTTTTTGAGTCTAATATAGTATATTAGGAACAATAGATTCAAGATAGCATAGTTTTAGATATGATCGAAGTTTGTAATGTTCGCGATCCCGATTACGTAATTGTATACTGATGTTTACCTTTTTTGTTTTGTGTCCAATTCTCACCATTACTGTATTTTAGTTAAAACTTACCTAAAAAATGATAATATAGCAGTTAGATTGACAATTAGTATAATATTGGGTGAGAAATTGAAAGATTTGTGTTTCAGAATATGACCGAAATTGTATCTTTTGCAGTTTTTGTTCTAGAAACTTTTTTATGTGTTGAGTTATGCAAAAGATTATTGTTTTATGTTAAGTAGACATCATAACGAGTATTTTGATGTGCATATTGCATATGTTATGTGAAAGAATAAATAAATATGGCATCCGAAAGGGCTCGGCTAAAGCGAAACTAAAAGTAAAAAAACCGGCCAAGTGCGAGTTGGACTCGCCCATGAAGGGTTCCGTAGCAGCAAGTAACATAATATAAAAGTTCTTGTAATGTGTTGTAACTTTGATCGATGTTTTAATAATAGTGTATTTTTTTCGATTTATGACGCATTAAAAAAAAACTACTTACTAGATTTCGTTCAAACCAATTTTCGTTGGCAGTTTTTATAGTAATTTACATCATATATTTTTTTTAGTTTTATCATTCTCTTATTTAGATCGCTTTACGAGTCGCGAGACTAAGCGGACGTGTGTTCTGTTTTGATTATAATGAAATAAACAATTACAACAAATAAATATAATATTGCTCTGTCAGTAAAAAATTAAAGTGTGTCGCGTGTGATTTGTAACCGACTTATGTACGTAAACAAGATGAACTAAATAGATCTTTATAAACTATAAATAGTGTTTTGGTAGTATGTCTACCCCCGGAGCGAGCCCGTTTGGTCGTAGCCAACTAGTACAGAGAAGTCCTCCACAGACGCCTACCCAACCATTACCCCCTAGCTACCCAAACCCACCAGCACCTACGGAGAATGAATTGCCGACTGAAGTCATCAGTACCCCGGAGATTCAAAAATGGATTGTTTCTATAGAAACAATCCTGGGTGAAGTTTGCGCTATTGTCGGGGATGGAAAAATGAACTCGGACCAGAAGCTTCGTGTCTCCGCTCTTTGCCGTAGGGTCCAAAGTGGGACATCTCAAATGGCCGTCTTATATCAATCATTGAAGACAAAAACTATCCTAGCCCATACCACAATCCAGCACCTTCAGGCTCAGCAGAATGTTGGGAACTCTCTCCAGCAGTTTAGAGAGCTCGTAGAGACAAAAATGAATCCGCCGGAAAATACTTCTTATGCTGGCATGGTTAAGAAGGGTACCGACATCGTCCGTCCTGCAAATTTGAGATCAGTCGCCATCTATCCCAGCGATAAAACCCAAACAAGTGACGACACCAAGTCTCTTGTTCAAAAGATCATCTCCCCAGAACAACTGAAGCTTCATGTTCGTGGCTTAAAAAAGGTGAAAAATGGGGGCGTTTTGATCAGCACCGAGAACAAAGGCGATATTGAAAAACTTAAGAACTCGGAAAAATTAGCATCATCTGGCCTAAAAATAGAAGAGCCTTCCAAACGCCGACCTCGGATTGCTGTCATTGGTGTCCCCGTCTCTCTTACTGAAAAGGAGGTATTTGACTGTATTTTCGAGCAGAATCTATCAGACAAGTTGCCGAATTTAACTCGCGAGTCCTTCCTAGAGTGCATCAAACTAAGCCATAAATCGGGTAAGAGAGACCTTTCAACTTGTAACTATGTCCTGGAACTGCCGGCTAGCATAAGAAAGGTTATCATTAACCAAAGCCGAATTTTCATAAATTGGACGTCGTGCCCAGTGAGAGATTTCACTATAGTCACCAGGTGCTTCAACTGCCAGCAGTTTGGACACGCAGCCAAGTTCTGCCGGGAAGCCAGTCCTACCTGCAACCACTGTGGAGAGAGCGGACACTCACTCAAGGAATGCAGTAGCAAATCTTCTCCCCCTCTATGCGCAACGTGTAAACGCTTCAAGAGGAAATGTGATCATCCAACTGGTGATGTAAGTTGCCCGGCCCGCAAACATGCAGAAATGAATTACATAAACTCTATAGATTATGAAGGCGCCTAAGAGCGTCACCGGACACTTAAGTGAATTAGCAGATAAATAGGTAGCTTACATTTATTTTTATTTTATTTTCTTTTGTAACTGTCATGACAACTCAGCTAATTTGCGATCTAGATAGTTTTTCTGTGTCAGAGTCTAAAGTTTGCAATGTTGAGGATTGTAAACACCTTCTTCCTTCTGGTGACAAAACACTAACCCTACTAACACAGAATATTCGCAGCATAAGTCGAAACATGAACGGTTTTGAAGTATTGTTACAGGATCTTGACGTAAGCTGTGATATTATTGTCCTAACAGAGTGTTGGCTGTCAAAACAGATGGTTAACTTACCATCTCTTGACGGTTATTACTCCTACAGAAGTGACATAAACATAAACCAGAACGATGGTTTAGTAGTTTATATTAAAAATAATTTAAGAACAGTAAGAGAAGAGTCAGTAGCCTTAGACAGTAATTGTTTAATTATTAAAATTATTCCCGACACGGTAGTCATAGCTATTTATAGACCTCCTTCACAAAACATAGATAGATTTTTAGAGTCACTCGACACAAATTTAAAAAAATTATCATCCTTTAAAAACATTATACTTATGGGCGATATTAACATTAACATTGCTTCCGGGAAAACAGATAGTAATGTACATAATTATCTGAACATTTGCTCATTCCATGGACTTCTTCCAGCTCACTACCACCCCACGCATCAGAGTGGCTCATGCTTGGATCACATAATTATAAAATCAAAAAATCCATCCAAAACACTAGTTACTAATTCTACGATAATCGATCATCAGGCTGTTTTACTAGCACTACAAATAAGTTCACCTAGAAAAATATGCATGCGTAGCTACACTAAAGTCAATATGACTAATCTCGAGAATGACATTCGCGGTATTAATCTTGACCCGGTTTATAATTCAGACGATGCAAATAGTTCGTTAAATTACTTCATAAATTCGTTACAATCTGCGATAGTGAAAAATACGTTTACTAACACTGTGCCTAGAAAGTATAGTTGCATTAAACCTTGGATCACGCCTGGTCTCGTTCGATGTATAAGGCATAGAGACAGACTTCATCTAAAATTGAAACTAGCTCCTGATGACAAAGTACTTTCTATAACTTATAAAAGGTATCGGAACTTCTGTAATAATCTTTTGAAAAAACTGAAAAATCAGTACGACAAAAATGAATTACAGAAGGCCGGGAAAAATAGTAAACTTGTGTGGAAGTTTGTAAAATCACATACTTTTAGATCGAAAAAACCTGATCCTCCGTTAGAAATTTTATTGTCAGATGTAAACCCAAATGAAGCAATAAATAAAGCAAACAACTATTTTGTTAACGTTGGTAAAAACTTGGCTGAAAAAACAATTAACCCAAGTATCATTTCCCAACCCAACTCGACCACGACATTCTCCACACTAAACTCTTTTGTTTTATTAGATACCGACGTAAACGAAGTAGTCAGAATTATAAGCGGGCTTAGGGATGTTTGTGCCACTGGGTGGGATGACATACCCAATCATATTCTGAAAACATTTAAATACTTACTTGCCCCTCCTCTAACCCACATCTTTCAACTTTGCTTATCTAAAGGTATATTTCCAAAACTACTTAAGAAAGCCGTAGTTACACCTGTATTCAAAGCTGGAGATAAAACTAGTGTGAATAACTACAGACCCATCTCAGTATTAACAGGCCTCTCTAAAATTTTAGAAAAAATTATTAATAGTAGATTGATCAAATATTTAGAAGATAACAGACTACTATCAGATAATCAATTTGGTTTTAGGGCTAAAAAATCAACTAACCAAGCAGTCCACAATTTGACTAACTATATCACTACTAACCTAGATAATGGTATGCACACAATAGGGATCTTTCTAGACCTTGCCAAGGCCTTCGACACTATTTCTTGTTCTTTACTCTTGCACAAGCTTGAATCACTTGGGATAAGAGGTAAACAGCTTTTACTATTTTCTGACTATCTCAGCGATCGTTATCAATGTATAAAAATAGGTCAATACACCAGTTCTGATCTAAAAAATAGCTGTTTTGGCATTCCGCAGGGTAGCATTTTGGGGCCCACATTATTTTTAATCTACATAAATGAACTATGCAGCCTGTCGCTCCAAAATGGTGTTATAATGTCATATGCGGATGACACCGCTCTATTGTTTTCAGGTAAGTCAAGAGCTGAGGTGTATGATTATGCACAAAATGGTTTTGACATTGTGTCTAAGTGGCTCCAGAAAAATCTCCTGACATTAAACACAGATAAAACAAACTACATTTTATTTACAATGAGAAATGCTAACATACCGCTTAATAACCTAAACATTCACGCACATATTAACTGCACGTACTCGTATGCTGACAATGCATGCTCTTGCCCCACTTTAGCCAAAACTGACCAAGTAAAATATCTAGGTGTAACGATTGACTCAAATCTGAATTTCCGTAAACATATCGAGTTATTGTGTACGAGAGTGCGCAAATTAATATATGTTTTTAAAAATTTGCGTGACATAGCCGACTACAAATTAATAAAACAGGTTTATTTGGCTTTGTGTCAATCCATTCTTACATATTGCATAACTTCTTGGGGCGGTGCTGCTAAAACCATTTTACTCCCGTTAGAACGTGCTCAAAGAGCAATTCTCAAGGTACCAAGGTACCTTTCGCCCTTTTAGATTTCCTACGCACCAGCTGTACATAGCATGTAAAGTGCTAACAGTGCGGCAATTATTTATTTTAAACATAGTACTACATCAGCATACTGCACTGCCTTTTGTCCCTCCACCTTCGGACAAGAGAAGAAAGGACTTGGTTTGCATAAAGCCTCAAACCAGACATGCCTTTACTAAGCGTTTTTACGTGTTCTTAGGTCCTTTTCTATATAATAGGCTTAACAAAGTATTAAGTTTCTATAGTATAAGTTACAAAACATGTAACAAGATGTTGTCAGAATACTTAGTGCCACTCAATTACGCAGACACAGAACAACTTTTAGAAATTTTGTCATAATGGACTCGTTAATGTTTATTTTTGTATAATTTCATAGATATAGGTTTTAGGTATTATTGTACCATATGCTTAGTTATCGTAGTCATTTATTACAGTAGAACATTTTTTTATAATAATTTTACTCTAATTTTAAATTTTTATTGTCGCAATGAAACTGGACTGTAAAGTGATGGCCTGAAACACAGGTTTAAATTAACCTAGATCGGGCGGTCCACTATCAAATAATGCAATTCCAAACCACTCCTAATTGTACTTTTTTTGATATTTTAGTTTTACAATATTTTTAAGCACTGAAAATTGTACCATTATTGTAATAGGAAACCTTGTTACTGTTGCCTAATGTTTATATTTTTGTAAATGTATTTTGAATAAATTATTATTATTATTATATTATTATTTTAGAAGTTAGAGGGGGGGGGACACACATTTTACCACTTCGGAAGTGTCTCTCGCGCAAACTATTCAGTTTAGAAAAAAATGATTTTAGAAACCTCAGTATCATTTTTGAAGACCTATTCATAGATACCTCACACGCATGGATTTGATGAAAAAAAAGTTTTTGAGTTTCAGTTCTAAGTATGGTGACCCCCAAAATTTATTGCTTTTTTTCTATTTTTGTGTGAAAATCTTAATGCGGTTCACATAATACATCTACTTACAAAGTTTCAACAGTATAGCTCTTATAGTTTCGGAAAAAAGTGGCTGTGACATACGGACGGACAGACGGCCAGACAGACGGCCAGACAGACGGCCAGACAGACGGCCAGACAGACGGCCAGACAGACGGCCAGACAGACGGCCAGACAGACGGCCAGACAGACGGCCAGACAGACGGCCAGACAGACGGCCAGACAGACGGCCAGACAGACGGCCAGACAGACGGCCAGACAGACGGCCAGACAGACGGCCAGACAGACGGCCAGACAGACGGCCAGACAGACGGCCAGACAGACGGCCAGACAGACGGCCAGACAGACGGCCAGACAGACGGCCAGACAGACGGCCAGACAGACGGCCAGACAGACGGCCAGACAGACGGCCAGACAGACGGCCAGACAGACGGCCAGACAGACGGCCAGACAGACGGCCAGACAGACGGCCAGACAGACGGCCAGACAGACGGCCAGACAGACGGCCAGACAGACGGCCAGACAGACGGCCAGACAGACGGCCAGACAGACGGCCAGACAGACGGCCAGACAGACGGCCAGACAGACGGCCAGACAGACGGCCAGACAGACGGCCAGACAGACGGCCAGACAGACGGCCAGACAGACGGCCAGACAGACGGCCAGACAGACGGCCAGACAGACGGCCAGACAGACGGCCAGACAGACGGCCAGACAGACGGCCAGACAGACGGCCAGACAGACGGCCAGACAGACGGCCAGACAGACGGCCAGACAGACGGCCAGACAGACGGCCAGACAGACGGCCAGACAGACGGCCAGACAGACGGCCAGACAGACGGCCAGACAGACGGCCAGACAGACGGCCAGACAGACGGCCAGACAGACGGCCAGACAGACGGCCAGACAGACGGCCAGACAGACGGCCAGACAGACGGCCAGACAGACGGCCAGACAGACGGCCAGACAGACGGCCAGACAGACGGCCAGACAGACGGCCAGACAGACGGCCAGACAGACGGCCAGACAGACGGCCAGACAGACGGCCAGACAGACGGCCAGACAGACGGCCAGACAGACGGCCAGACAGACGGCCAGACAGACGGCCAGACAGACGGCCAGACAGACGGCCAGACAGACGGCCAGACAGACGGCCAGACAGACGGCCAGACAGACGGCCAGACAGACGGCCAGACAGACGGCCAGACAGACGGCCAGACAGACGGCCAGACAGACGGCCAGACAGACGGCCAGACAGACGGCCAGACAGACGGCCAGACAGACGGCCAGACAGACGGCCAGACAGACGGCCAGACAGACGGCCAGACAGACGGCCAGACAGACGGCCAGACAGACGGCCAGACAGACGGCCAGACAGACGGCCAGACAGACGGCCAGACAGACGGCCAGACAGACGGCCAGACAGACGGCCAGACAGACGGCCAGACAGACGGCCAGACAGACGGCCAGACAGACGGCCAGACAGACGGCCAGACAGACGGCCAGACAGACGGCCAGACAGACGGCCAGACAGACGGCCAGACAGACGGCCAGACAGACGGCCAGACAGACGGCCAGACAGACGGCCAGACAGACGGCCAGACAGACGGCCAGACAGACGGCCAGACAGACGGCCAGACAGACGGCCAGACAGACGGCCAGACAGACGGCCAGACAGACGGCCAGACAGACGGCCAGACAGACGGCCAGACAGACGGCCAGACAGACGGCCAGACAGACGGCCAGACAGACGGCCAGACAGACGGCCAGACAGACGGCCAGACAGACGGCCAGACAGACGGCCAGACAGACGGCCAGACAGACGGCCAGACAGACGGCCAGACAGACGGCCAGACAGACGGCCAGACAGACGGCCAGACAGACGGCCAGACAGACGGCCAGACAGACGGCCAGACAGACGGCCAGACAGACGGCCAGACAGACGGCCAGACAGACGGCCAGACAGACGGCCAGACAGACGGCCAGACAGACGGCCAGACAGACGGCCAGACAGACGGCCAGACAGACGGCCAGACAGACGGCCAGACAGACGGCCAGACAGACGGCCAGACAGACGGCCAGACAGACGGCCAGACAGACGGCCAGACAGACGGCCAGACAGACGGCCAGACAGACGGCCAGACAGACGGCCAGACAGACGGCCAGACAGACGGCCAGACAGACGGCCAGACAGACGGCCAGACAGACGGCCAGACAGACGGCCAGACAGACGGCCAGACAGACGGCCAGACAGACGGCCAGACAGACGGCCAGACAGACGGCCAGACAGACGGCCAGACAGACGGCCAGACAGACGGCCAGACAGACGGCCAGACAGACGGCCAGACAGACGGCCAGACAGACGGCCAGACAGACGGCCAGACAGACGGCCAGACAGACGGCCAGACAGACGGCCAGACAGACGGCCAGACAGACGGCCAGACAGACGGCCAGACAGACGGCCAGACAGACGGCCAGACAGACGGCCAGACAGACGGCCAGACAGACGGCCAGACAGACGGCCAGACAGACGGCCAGACAGACGGCCAGACAGACGGCCAGACAGACGGCCAGACAGACGGCCAGACAGACGGCCAGACAGACGGCCAGACAGACGGCCAGACAGACGGCCAGACAGACGGCCAGACAGACGGCCAGACAGACGGCCAGACAGACGGCCAGACAGACGGCCAGACAGACGGCCAGACAGACGGCCAGACAGACGGCCAGACAGACGGCCAGACAGACGGCCAGACAGACGGCCAGACAGACGGCCAGACAGACGGCCAGACAGACGGCCAGACAGACGGCCAGACAGACGGCCAGACAGACGGCCAGACAGACGGCCAGACAGACGGCCAGACAGACGGCCAGACAGACGGCCAGACAGACGGCCAGACAGACGGCCAGACAGACGGCCAGACAGACGGCCAGACAGACGGCCAGACAGACGGCCAGACAGACGGCCAGACAGACGGCCAGACAGACGGCCAGACAGACGGCCAGACAGACGGCCAGACAGACGGCCAGACAGACGGCCAGACAGACGGCCAGACAGACGGCCAGACAGACGGCCAGACAGACGGCCAGACAGACGGCCAGACAGACGGCCAGACAGACGGCCAGACAGACGGCCAGACAGACGGCCAGACAGACGGCCAGACAGACGGCCAGACAGACGGCCAGACAGACGGCCAGACAGACGGCCAGACAGACGGCCAGACAGACGGCCAGACAGACGGCCAGACAGACGGCCAGACAGACGGCCAGACAGACGGCCAGACAGACGGCCAGACAGACGGCCAGACAGACGGCCAGACAGACGGCCAGACAGACGGCCAGACAGACGGCCAGACAGACGGCCAGACAGACGGCCAGACAGACGGCCAGACAGACGGCCAGACAGACGGCCAGACAGACGGCCAGACAGACGGCCAGACAGACGGCCAGACAGACGGCCAGACAGACGGCCAGACAGACGGCCAGACAGACGGCCAGACAGACGGCCAGACAGACGGCCAGACAGACGGCCAGACAGACGGCCAGACGGAAAGGAAGAAGAGAGAAGAAGATGTCCAAGTCCGGCGGCGACCGTGTCCCTCAGGACCGTGGAGACGCCGATGACGAGGAAGACGAGCGACCTATGATGGACCGGGCGTCGTCACTCCCGAATATTCGGGCGGCGGCGATCGGTTCATCAAAACCGAAGAAACCCGTCGGGAAAAAAGTGGGTAGGGACTACCCACTTTTTTCCCGACGGGTTTCTAATTCGGCAACAGTCAAAATTTTGAATCCGAACCCGGAAAAAACTACCCCCGCACAGACCCCAGCCATTGAAAAGATGCAGCAACATCGTGTTATCTATATGTGTTATCTTTAGAGAAAGATTGACTAAGAAAGTTATTTAGTGTACCTACGGGGTTTGTTATCAGGTTATTTAAATAAAACGACCAAAACGGGTACCACACCCTTTATACTTTTGCCTTGCCAGCACACACATAATACAAGTATACAATAACAATAACAGTAGGAATAAATAAATTATATACTAGCACTTACTGAGATGTTGCTTGCTCCGAAAACTAAGACGAAAAGAGGGACATGACAGCGCGCCGTTCCTTTTTATAAACTCTTGTAACCGTCAAATACCCCGCGCTGTCAAGTCGCAGTCCGTTCGAGTTGTCAGTGCAAAAAATACATTTAATGTTGCTGTAGGACCTCTGTCCACTGTAATGTTCTCGTACAAACACTGGCTCGCTCGCAAACGCACGCGCAGCAACAACCACGTGTACTCTCGCTCACAGCTCTCTCGTAACTCCGTGGCTCACCTCGGCGTCGCTTGCCCGAGACAGCGTATATCTATATTTAAGTATAGATACTCCTAATACAAACACTACATCCCTTTCATGTTCAAAAATATTTATTTGAGATTAAAAAGAAACTATAAAAAAATTCAAAACAAAGGTACAGTAAAGAAATATCCTTCCACATTGATTTAAACTTTTGATTAACAGCTCATCCTTAATTCTCATCTCCGTTATTTTAAACAAATCTTTAAATGGATCTAGCTTAGTTTACTTGCTCTGCCCGTTTATAATCATAAGAAAGTCACTTATTGAAAAAAAATTTTTTTTTCGTCTTCGTTAGATTAAACCTACACTTTTTTTTTTGGTTACTACGTACTCTATATTGCGTAACGCATCATTTATCATGGCACTTAAATTAACCTCGGGGTTCTACCTACATCGTCTTTTGACATCAACGGCAGAGAAAACGAAGTCTTGCCTATAGAGAGTTCCAAAGGAGCACCAGTGTTCGTCGTTTGGTTAAGTGTCTGTAACTGTACAGCCAATCGCGAGTTGGACTTCGCTTAATGAATCCTACCACAAATGGTCCCTTGTCTCTACAGTCGCTATTAGCATTGGTTCTAACACGAACATCTCATGTTTGTCCTCCTCATTCACACGTGACAAACCCGTCGCGATGTAAGTGTTAGACAATGTTACTTGAATCACAGAACTCTAAATTATTTTAATGAGACTACCAGTTATTTTAATCAAAACCTTAAATATTTCAGTGTCGTTACCAATTACCAGAGAGTTATTTTTAGCTTTACCTTCTGACCAACTTCCAACTGACGGTAAATTAACTTTACGATCACGCAATGAGATACAGTTTCGCGATAAGAAATCACGTATGGCACTACTACAGGACGTCACCAGCTTAGGGTCCAGTCATATCATATGGTTTCACCCGTTTGAGGTAGCCCGCTAACTGGCATCAGTATGAAATTCTACGACTAGGTACTTGCGAGTCTCAATTAATTAAATCCCAAGCAAACGCGCCGGCGCCCGCGCAGTCACTGTCCCTCCATTGTGCCTCCAATTGACACGATCGAAAGGTTAAATCATAAAACCCGACTCATAAAAAATTAAATTATTTCTTATTCAATTTTTTTGTGGCGCAGTTGCCAAAAAATAAACTTTACCACACGTCAAATCTTTAGAAACGCCCCATACTTGAGAAAACTTAGGTAAAAACCACCAGGAGTAAGCTACTAGACCTATAAACTGTTCAAACTGAGCTACGATAAAAAGTAGGGGCAGAGTCGAATGTACGTTATCTGCTTTCTGCTAATATGTCCTATTCCTTCTAACTTCACCACTTGACTTTATTTCATATCCTAGCAACACGAGTTGCTTTATCAAAACAACCTTTTTTTTTTCACTTTTCCAAATCTAACGAAAATCCGGCTGTAGACGATTTTTTAAAACTACATTAAGTCTCCCGAATCATTAAGCCAAATGCCTAGTCACGCCAACTATATTCACCTGCTGCCGGTGAGACCTATTGGCGTCAAATAAAAGGTCTAGCATCGAATAAGCAATAACTGAATCATTGTAACAGACGTGTTGGTTCCGTTTACCTAGTTACGGTAAGATTAGACTAATCAACACTAAGTTACAGATTACAATTTTATATTTATATTTTCCCATATTACTCTGTTCGAACAGAATGATTTTGACTCAGTGGTATCAATTTGTTTTCAAAATAGACGGCTAATCAATAATTTAATATTATTCCAGTTGACTATAAACTCTAGCCTGTTTTAGTAAGATTACCAACATAATACATCGCTCGGTCAACCTGACAATATTATTGCAAATTGCTCTGAACGTTGAATCTTCTATTTACTCTTTTACAGATCATAGTTTAAGTCAGTAATATCAGTTATTTACTACGGACCACAACATTAAATTTTATTTGATATCAGTAACAATCACAGCTTGTAACTAAAACTGAGGGTACATTTAATTTACTCCTCCAACTTTTTTAGTTACTATTCTAAATTCTAAAAAATCATTTTAGTAAAACAATTTTTAGTTTGTTTTCCGACTTATCAAAATCTAAAAATCATGACAATTTGAAATAGATTGTTTACTTAGTTTCATATCAACTTTTAATTTCATTTAAAACGAAGAACTTTGAACTACCAGCACACTAATTTGATTCCCTTTATAATTTTACCAAATAAGACACCCAAAGAAACCGTAGCCCAAAGACTAGTTTCTTCTGAACGCAAGAATAGTATAGAAAACCAGCTGATTCGGCAAATATTGTTTTGCCGTATAAATGTTTCTAATGAATATTATGGTAGTCCAATAAAATATAAATATTATGATTTCCTACCTAACCAACTACTCCTGCCTAACTAACAACTACCCTAAGCTACCTAAATAACAACTACCCTACGCTACCTAACTAACACTGAATTACTCGGTCAAATAATATTTACACGCAACAATTCATCTACCCGCTCACGCATTATTTTTATTGTTCCGCGCTAGACCGCTATGGTCATCTTTTACAAAGATGAGTTAATTAAACGGATATGTTCACTTTTTGTAACACGCGTTTGTAGCATACCGGTAATAAAATAGTTCAATTATCGATTTAACGCAGAAATAATCGCAGATTAATATTCCGGGGATACGTCAATGTCAATAATGTCAAAATTATCTACGGAGAAATATGCACTGTTATAAAAGAAATCATAACAGTATCTATTAGATCTGCCAACGCGCGACGGTAGTTGAAATTACAATTGCTTACGTCGTGAAAATTGGCAATTTTTAAAATGTATCGCGATCATACTAACCGAACTGAGTCCTTACAACAATACCTCACGGTCTAACTTATTGTCCAAATGGAGTTTTTCGGGCGTTAGCAAATTGATGATAAATCGGCTTCAGGAGGTCTATTGTGGCAACCTGAAAAGTCATTTCTAAACTGTACCCTGCTGTCAATGACAAGTGTATAGTATACAGGAGAACATGAACATTTAATTCTCGCGAGCAAAATATTTCCAATTGAATGGAGGTCTTTAAAGCGCAAAGTTCCAATTTAATGGATATTTAAAGATCACAATAATTTCCAATTTAATGGAGGTCTTTAAACCACAAAAGTTCCAATTTAATGGATGGTTTTAGATCGCAAGTATTTCCAATTTAATGGAGATCTTAAACCCACGAATGATCCAATTTAATGGATGTTTTAAGATCGCAAGTATTTCCAATTTAATGGAGATCTTAAAACCACAAAAGATCCAATTTAATGGATGTTTTAAGATCGCAAATGTTTCCAATTTAATGGAGATCTTAAAACCACAAAAGATCCAATTTAATGGATATTTAAAGATCACAATAATTTCCAATTTAATGGAGGTCTTTAAACCACAAAAGTTCCAATTTAATGGATGGTTTTAGATCGCAAGTATTTCCAATTTAATGGAGATCTTAAACCCACGAATGATCCAATTTAATGGATGTTTTAAGATCGCAAGTATTTCCAATTTAATGGAGATCTTAAAACCACAAAAGATCCAATTTAATGGATGTTTTAAGATCGCAAATGTTTCCAATTTAATGGAGATCTTAAAACCACAAAAGATCCAATTTAATGGATATTTAAAGATCACAATAATTTCCAATTTAATGGAGATCTTTAAACCACAAAAGTTCCAATTTAATGGATGGTTTTAGATCGCAAGTATTTCCAATTTAATGGAGATCTTAAACCCACGAAAGATCCAATTTAATGGATGTTTTAAGATCGCAAGTATTTCCAATTTAATGGAGATCTTAAAACCACAAAAGATCCAATTTAATGGATGTTTTAAGATCGCAAACGTTTCCAATTTAATGGAGATCTTAAAACCACAAAGTTCTTTTTTTTTTTTTTTTTTTTTTACTATCACACAACGCCATCCAGTCCCAAGCCAAGCAGAGCCCGCGTCATGGGCACCAGACGATCGACAAACACACCCATCCACCTCCAAACACACACTTCGCGCCCATCACACAAACATTCGCCCCGGGCGGGGATCGAACCCACGACCAACAGGCCCGTCAATTACAAGTACGACTATATACAAATATCAGAATTCAAATTGTATCAGTTAATTATTCAAGCAGTGAAGAATATGTTTCCTTGTTCTAAGTGCTCCACAACGCAACCACTATTGCAACTTTGTACCCCATATTTATTTTGCCATCACGTTGTTTTATATTTCCAAGGCCACTAGAAACGGACCATACGTACAGTGTACATCCGCTACAATGTAGCTACATATCTCAAACAACATAACCGTTACTCATTTGCAGAGTCAAATGTCTTCACGAAGGTATACAAAACAAAACGTTGTGGATTATAGAAAAATAACCGTAGGTATGTTCTCGTACCTACAAAGTTGAAAGGCGTATATTAAGTAGGTTGATATCTAAGAGGCCGCTCTTCCACTCGCCCATCGCAAACATCGAGCATGGTTTAAAAGCCTGTTGCTTCATCAAACGCAATCCAGCGTGATGTTTGACGAAAAGGCAACGTGAAAAAGAGTGATAATACCTGAATACTCTGTAATAGTAATTCCGTGATTTACTCGAAAATTCTACAAAACTTGTTCCAGCAAACACGTGTTTTTTTTTTTTTCTTAAAAGTTTTGAAAAACATTGTCATTATTTAGAACCTTGATAAAAGCTGCTAGGCTTTTATGTTGTACTTTTTGACTTTTTCACTTGTGAGCAAATTATGAAGTGTCAAAGCTCATGCAAAAGAGCAGACCCTCAGAGGTCTTAACTGGACCTGTCCTACACAAATTTACAAACCGATCCTCATAGAAGCCCAGATAATATCTACAAGACACTGCGTTTCCAAAATATATAATGAAAAACGTGCAACGACGTCACAATCGCTTAAGAGCGGCTGTACGAAAAACAGTGAAAATGCATGTCGGGATGCATCCCCTTAAGAAAACGTTACGAGTATTGTTGCTACCAGTCATAAAATGTAGGTACTTTCCTTCTTTTGATTTATATATAAAATAACATACCTTTTTACTCGTCGCCAAATGTAGGACCTCTGTCCACTGTAATGTTCTCGTACAAACACTGGCTCGCTCGCAAACGCACGCGCAGCAACAACCACGTGTACTCTCGCTCACAGCTCTCTCGTAACTCCGTGGCTCACCTCGGCGTCGCTTGCCCGAGACAGCGTATATCTATATTTAAGTATAGATACTCCTAATACAAACACTACAGTTGCTAATACAGAAAACAATCATAGTGTATGAACATTATCATAAGAATCGCTAACAGTCAGCCATCCACTATATAACAAATACGACCTCGTATGTGAGACACCAAATAAATAAATGAGAAATTGGTTTTACATACAAAATAATGAGCGAAGAAAGAATAAAACATTACATTTAATATATTATCTACAGGTACTTGGACATAGATATCTATTACAGAAGTGAATAAAGATTTAGATTATTCATACAATGTTCGCTGTACCTAGGAACGACACTAAACTTATATTAATTGTACACGTCATGTAGAAACAAAACTGAACAATTGCCAATTTATCAATTATTGTCTATACAAAACTTTAAAAAGAAATATATTGTAATGGCACCTGGAAAAGAAACATTATCATATTAAAACGAATGTAGAAATTAAAACCTTAGATCAGTCGTGCATCGCTGTTATATCTGGGAACAAAACTTTATTAATTGTACACAAATTGTTACACGTAGCAACAAATCTAAAGAATTGTCATTCTGTCTATTACGATTTTTCCATCAACATGTCTCTTACAAATATGAGCAATGGCACCTGAGAAAGAAATAACGTTTATATTAGCTTAGACATTTTTACCCATAGCTAAACATTTGTATTAAAATGAATGTAGCAAACAAAACAGCAATCGTACATTGATACAAAACAAAACTTATATAGTTGTATGCAATTGTTACACAAAAAACAAAACTAAACAATTGTCAATCTGCCAATTATGATTTGTTTAACATGTTTCATAAAATATAAACAATGGCATTTGAAAGTGCAGATGTATCAGTGACAGCTCATTCTTATAAATCATCATCTTATTTATTATACAATCTTTCAAAAACAGGCTCCTCTAATGTCCTGCTTCTAATGAAAAACATACAGGCCCCTCAAATGTCCTGTCTCTAATCAAAAACATACAGGCCCCTCAAATGTCCTGTCTCTAATCAAAAACATACAGGCCCCTCAAATGTCCTGTCTCTAGTCAAAAACATACAGGCCCCTCAAATGTCCTGTCTCTAATCAAAAACATACAGGCCCCTTAAATGTCCTGTCTCTAATTAAAAACATACAGGCCTCTCAAATGTCCTGTCTCTAATTAAAAGCATACAGGCCCTCAATTGTCCTGTCTCTAATTAAAAACATACAGGCCCCTCAATTGTCCTGTCTCTAATTAAAAACATACAGGCCCCTCAATTGTCCTGTCTCTAATTAAAAACATACAGGCCCCTCAATTGTCCTGTCTCTAATAAAAAAACAAACAGGCTCCTCAAATGTCCTGCCTGCAATGAAAATTAAACATTAGTAACATACAGGCCCTTAACATGTCCTGTCTCTAATAAAACAAACAGGCTCCTCAAATGTCCTGCCTGCAATGAAAAATAAACATTAGTAACACACAGGCCCTTAACATGTCCTGTCTCTAATAAAAACAAACAGGCTCCTCAAATGTCCTGCCTGCAATGAAAAATAAACATTAGTAACACACAGGCCCCTAAAGTGTCCTGTCTTTAATAAAAAACAAACAGGCTACTCAAATGTCCTGTCTGCAATGAAAAATAAACATTAGTTAGACACAGGCCCCTAAAGTGTCCTGTCTCTAAAGTAAACAGACAGGTTCCTCAAATGTCCTGCTGTAAATAGAAACAAACATTAGGAAATAAACAATTGCCTGCTAAAGCCAATATGTTCCTGGTTTGTCCTGAACAGGCTCCTTAATTGTCCTGAACAGGCGCCTCAATTATTCTGTACAATTTAGGTCAATACGCGGCCACTCAGGCTAGGTACATGATAACTTTCAAGTGAATGTCACAATCAATGATTACTTTTCACCTGATGTTTATGACATCTAAATTGAAATTAGTTCAATAATAATAATAATAATAATAATAATAATAATAATAATAATAATATTTTTATTTGCAAAAAGTACACAATTACAGGTGACACTTAAATTTAGGGTACAATTGGTGAGGTACAAAATACATGATCAATGACCCCTGTGCTAGGTAAACCTGTGTTACAGGGGTCATCCATCCGTCCATTGTGTAACAATAAGACTTAAATACGTAATGTGCACTTATATAAGAAAAAAAAATAATAAAAAATAAACAGACTCGGTACAATTTGGGGGATTAGTAGCAGAAAAAACGCAATTAGTAAATTATTATCAAGTAAGGGAGATTTTATGTGTCGTGTGTCATGTAGGTACATGTGTGTATGTGAGAGCCTAACTGGTTAGGGTTTAAGAAATTCTTCCGTAAACTCATAGTCGAGGGTGAGTAAATATTCTTTAACTTTGGACTTGCATTGGAACTTGTTTAACTTGTGTATGTCCAGTTTATTGTGGAGTTTGTTATAAATTATGACACACAATGACTGACCAACAATGACTTATAATCACTGCCCCGACTAAAACGTAAGGGTACATATTATTTAATTTACTCTTTCGGCTCTAATTAGTTTTTATTGAAACTCCAAACGATACAATAAATAATCAAAATACATGATCACGAACTATGAAATAGTTTCGTCTCAATTTTATTTCATTCATTAAAAATTACCAACTATGAACTATGCTGTAAATACCACCACTTTTAAAATATTCAAGGCAAATACAGTAGAGACTGGTTTCTCTTAAAACAAGAATAGGTTTCACGTCAATCACTTATTTCATTAACATATTTTTAGATGTGGGAAGTTAGGTACACTTTTCTAAAAATACCCTTTGGTAATCAAAATATTCATGGACATACTGTATTAAATAAATATTCTAATGAACTTATCATTCATGAGATAGTTTAATAGTAACGAATGCTAAATCATCTTTCCATATCCCTAGTGAACAAGTTCTTGCTATATATTTATCCACAAAAACTCCTAATCACCCCTCCTAATAAGAAATTTATAAAAAAACAATGCCTACAAAAGGCTTACCAACTTTAGCAACACTGTGCTGCACCTGTGCGTTTAGTTTTCCATGAAAATACCAACTTCCTATAATTCGACCAATACTTATACTATGCAACGATACTTTGAAGATCCATTAAAAATCGTGACCCCTAAGTTTGTATACTAAATTTAGTAATTCAATAATATATTCTACAACTTTTACACAACGCCATCTAGTCCCAAACCAAGTAGAGCTAGTGGTATGTGTGTAATGAAATGACCTCCTTGGAAATGACATTTCATTTTTTTAATTTTTAAGCTGTGGATACGGGGTGACGTATCATTCAATGACAGATGATGTTTAGATTATTTTGTGCATTTTATTGTTATAAAAACTTGTAGAGTGATAATTAAAGGGATATAATTGAGGAGGCGATATTATTAAACTTTAAATGTCGTTTCTTTGTTTTCAGGTGAGATAAAAGTGTAATTTTAGTTAAACGATAATTGTTATACTGTAAAAGCATGTTGAATAAAACAAATCTTTGTTTTCAGAGAAACAATTTGTAGTTTATTTCGAAAATCCTCAATAAAATCCATTATAAAACGACATTTTTGTTAACTAAAAGAAGATGGACCGGCTGCAATTTGAGTTTACGATGATAGCTTCAAATGATGGCAAATCAAATGTATTAGCCATAACCTCAATATCTACGGAAGAAGGAAAATGTTATGTTTTACCTGATGAGCTGAAGCCGGTGATTCATCATACATATATTGTCAAAATGAATACTTTCTCAAAAATAAAAAATAGTATAAAGAAAAGGCATCAAAGTAGAAAAATATGGATAAAATTGGATGAAGATCTTAAGAAAACATATAGAGATGAGGAAGGTAATATGCAATTTTTAGATCAATATTTAGAAGAAATGAGCACAAAACAACCAATAGACAAAAACGACAATTTGCAACATATCTTGGAAAAATTAATAGAAACTACTACAAAGAAAGAAAATCAACATAACCTAAAACATATTTCAGAGAAATTTATTATTGAAAAATTCACAAGCAAGAACCCTAATGCAATGCAATGGATTGAGAATTTTGAAAAGGAGTGTGAGCGCTTTAATATATCAAAAGATGAAACAAAAATAGATATATTGAGATTATTTTTAGAAAAATCTTGTTTGGATTGGTATAGCTCGATGGCCATAAAACTAACAATAAAGGCTGAATGGAATGAATGGAAAGACAAATTTTTAGAAACTTTTAAAAACCGAGGATGGGACATAGTTACATATGCTCTCGCATTTAGATATAAAGAAGGACTACTAATTGATTACGCTATTAGAAAAGAAAGGCTTATGCTAAACATAAACAAATCGATAGACTCCAAAACAATGATAGATCTTATTGCAACAGGTTTACCTGGGTTTATCTTAAATAGGTTAAACAGAGATGAACTCAATGACACTACTGATTTGTTCAATGAGATAAGAAAATATGAAGGTATGATGTACAAGAAAAACTCAAGTACAATAAAGAGTTGTACATTCCTTTATAAAAATAAAACTAATGAGAAGAAGCCATGTAACACTTGTGAATCTTTGAACAAAGGAATTAGATATCATCCGGAAGAGTCATGTTGTGAATCTGAAAAAGTTTTTAAACCCAGAAATGTAAATAACAACTCCATTATTGAAGTAGATATAAATACTGAGAAAAAAAACGAGTAAGTACACCATTAATCAAAATCAAGCTCTTATTAGAAAATAAACTAGAAGTGAGCGGCATTTATGATTCAGGCTCACAGATCTCTTTAATAAATTCAAGACTGATTAAAATAAAAGAAAAAAAGGACAATGAGAATATAGCATATATGAAAACGGTTAATGGTGTGAAAAAAACAGATGGCTTGATAACAATAAAAATAAAAATATTTGATTTAGAAGAAGAGGTGGATGTATACATAGTAGAAAATGAATATTTTGATGATTTTATAATCGGATTGGATATGATAAAGAAATTCAAACTAACCCAAAACGAGGACTTGCGGATAGAACAAAAGATAAGAACAAATAAAATAGATGAAATGTCTAAAGATAACAGAAATGAAGAAAAGAATATAAAAACATTAGCAATAAATTTTAATGAACATATAGAAACAGAAGAGTTTGTAAGTATGACAGACCATTTAGATAATGAAAAGAAAATTGAGATCGAGAAAATAATAAAGGAATATAAAACAATTTTTGCAAAGGACAAGTATGATATAGGAATAGTTAGAGATTATGAAGCTCACATAGATTTACTAGTAAATAGATACTGTAGTAAAAGACCATACAGATGTACAATAGAAGATAAATTAGAAATTGAAAAGCAAATATCCATGTTACTAAAGAATAATTTAATAGAAGAATCCTACAGTCCTTTCGCTGCTCCAGTGACATTGGCATTTAAAAAGGGTGAAAATAGGAAATCCCGCTTGTGTATAGATTTCAGGGAACTAAATAAAATTGTTGTTCCACAAGCTCAACCTTTTCCGTTAATAGATGATTTGATTATTAAAACTAGAAATTGTAAGTATTTTACTACACTGGATATAAATTCAGCATTCTGGGCGATACCATTACGGGTGGAAGATAGATATAAAACAGGATTTGTCACACAAGATGGCCACTTCCAGTGGACCTGCCTTCCCTTTGGCTTGAAAACATCACCAGCAATTTTCCAGAGAATTTTAAGCAATATTCTAAGAAAGCACAATCTCACAGGATACTCCGTAAACTATATTGATGATATTCTGATATACTCGAACACCTTTGAAGAACATATAAAACACATAAGAAATGTATTAGAGGCAATAATACAAGAAGGCTTTAGATTGAAGTTTACGAAATGTAACTTTGCTTCAGACTCAGTAAAGTACCTCGGCCATGTAATTCAGAACAATTCGGTAAGACCACTAAAAGACAATTTGATCTCGATAAGACATTTTCCAACTCCTAAGACACAAAAGAATATCAGACAATTTTTGGGAAAAATTAACTTCTACCATGAATACATACCAAGAAGTGCAATCATTTTAGACCCATTACATAATTTATTAAGAAAAAATGAAAAGTTTGTGTGGTCAGAGAAGTGTGAAGAATCATTTAATCAAATAAAAAGATATTTATGTTCTCAACCTGTGTTGGAAATATTCGACAAAGACTTACCAATAAAGATCTTTACAGATGCATCTTTAGAGGGTATCGGGGCAATATTAAAACAGACTCAACTAGACGGTAAAGACAAACCGGTGGCATATTTTTCAAAAAAACTAAACGAATCTCAAAAACGAAAAAAGGCCATATATTTGGAATGTATTGCTATGAAAGAAGCAGTTAAATACTGGCAACACTGGCTAATTGGAAAACATTTCACTATTTACTCAGACCACAAACCTCTAGAGAACATGAATATAAAATGCAGGACAGATGAAGAATTGGGTGACCTCACATATTACCTATCTCAATATGACTTTACAGTAAAATATATACCTGGTAAAGAAAATATAGAAGCAGACTGTTTGAGCCGAAACCCTGTATTAGAATCAGAAGATAACAAGGAGGAACTATTAAAAATAGTTAATTTAATACAAATAAAAGATATAGTTGAAGACCAAGAAAAAAATGAAACAATAAAAGAAAAGAAACAAAATCTACTACATAAAAATAAAATCTATTATAAAAAAATAAAGAAACTTGAAAAGATTATACTCTCAGAAGAATTTAGTAAAAAAATTATAAAAAAGGTGCATGAAGATTTATGCCATATTGGAATCAGACAATTACAGAAAAAAATAAGTCCACTATATACAGCTAAAAACCTAACAAAAAATATCATAAATATTTGTAAAACATGCGAAATATGCATAAAAAATAAATCAAGATGTCAAGGAAAATTTGGGTTAATGTCACAACTGGGACCAGCAACAAAACCATTTGAGATAATGTCAATGGATACTATAGGTGGCTTTGGAGGATCTAGGTCAACAAAAAAATACTTACACCTTTTAGTAGACCACTACACAAGATATGCGTTTATTGTGACTTCAAAAACACAGAACGCAAGTGACTTTATAAAACTAACAAAGAAAGTACTCGAGACAGATGAGATTGGAATAATTCTGACAGACCAATATCCAGGCATCAATTCAAAAGAATTTAAACAGTATTTGCAGGAGAATAACATCAAACTAATATTTACAGCTGTGAATACGCCAATTTCAAACGGCTTGAACGAAAGATTAAACCAAACAATAGTAAATAAAATAAGATGTAAAATAAATGAGAAAAATAATAAGAGAACATGGACAACAGTAGCAAGAGAATGTGTACAGAAATATAATGAAACAGACCATTCTGTTACAGGTTTTGCACCAAAATATTTACTGGATGGTACAAATGTCAGTATTTTACCAAATGAAATTAAAACAATAGAAAAGGAAGACAAGTGGATTGCTGATAGAAGATTAGCATTAGAGAATACAATAAAATCTCACAAGTACAACAAGAAAATATTTGATAGAAATAGGAAAATACAAGAGTTCGAGATAGGAGACAGTGTATATGTAGAAAATGGAAATAGACTGAACAGGAAAAAATTAGACGAATTAAAAATAGGCCCTTTCAAGATAATAGAGAAAATATCGAACTCCATTTATAAGATTGACACTGGCAACAGAAAAACAGAATCAACTTTATTCCACATAACAAAATTACAACCTGTTACGGCAGAAGATGAAGTAGAAGAAAACGAATAGGTATAAAGATAGCTTGCAGGTGCATTGTTTGTATTATATTATTTAGAATTTTCGTTCCTATGGGGGGGAGATGTAATGAAATGACCTCCTTGGAAATGACATTTCATTTTTTTAATTTTTAAGCTGTGGATACGGGGTGACGTATCATTCAATGACAGATGATGTTTAGATTATTTTGTGCATTTTATTGTTATAAAAACTTGTAGAGAGATAATTAAAGGGATATAATTGAGGAGGCGATATTAGTGAACTTTAATGTCGTTTCTTTGTTTTCAGGTGAGATAAAAGTGTAATTTTAGTTAAACGATAATTTATTACATAATACTGTAAAAGCATGTTGAATAAAACAAATCTTTGTTTTCAGAGAAACAATTTGTGGTTTATTTCGAAAATCCTCAATAAAATCCATTATATATATATATATTATATATTCCTATATTTTTATCTATTATATTAATATACTCTCGCTTGCATTTTTTTTAAATACTTCCCTTTACAATTATTTATCCCGATATTCCTTCCTTTCGAAAATCCCTAGTATTTTCAACCCCGGGAGGAATACTGACGCCATTGTCCTTGCGTGTCGGCGCTCAGTGGGATCGCAAGCCGAATATCGTTGTCTCGCTTCAACCTGGCAATTCAATTCGGCTGTCCCGCTCTCGCAATTTTTGGGCGAGTAAGCGACGCAAAATCAGTGCCATCTTGAGCGTGATCGAGCGCGTACGCATACGCAAAACGAACACCGCGATCGCTTTTCTATTCTAAGTATCGCCGCGAAACCTCTCCTCTAGCATTGAGCTGAGTCGAGAGCCCTCATCCGCATACAGACATCCATCAAGCCACCGACATCCTAGCATCCAGCCTCAAGAAAGTCCACGCGGTTCAACGGTTGAAGGTGAGTGATTTTGTTGAGTTGCTGATTCGTTTTGGCGGGGTGTCATTTCATTCCTTCCGAGGGCTATTATATAAATTATCGACCAAATAAGGCAAAACCGCCACACCAATTATGTATGTATATATTATAACACTTTTTTTTTTTTTGCTGGCAACACTGCCCCAGTGACATGTCAAATTTGTACTCCGTATTTTAAAATTTAATTTAAATAGTATTTAAGTGTAATTAATGTGTAATTGTTTGTATAATCATAATATAATTGCATAAATCGTCAGGATTATCGTTTTCGTGGTAAAATATCTTGTAAAACACGAGTTTTTGGTGCCAACAAGTTGTCACCGGTAACGAACAGCTGACGTTTGAACTACGGAATTTCACGGGGAGTATTATTTACTTATATTTTTATTAAAATAACACACGAAAGAAATTTAAGTTTTAACACGATCTTACAAGTTTTATTTTTTCAATTTACTTCACTTAACACTAAGCTCATTGTTCGAAATAGTTTTGTTTACATTGTAGAAAACAAATCATCGACGTTTTATTTCATAATTTGATTCATTTTAACTTATCCCGATAATATTATACTGGTCAACAACGCTTTTTGTCTTTATTTTGAATTGTTATATTGGTCATTATTTGATAAAAAATCTGTTAAACCAGACTTTCACATTCTAATCAACTTACCCACATTAAATAAAATTAATATCATAAAGCAATGAAAAGCTAGAAAACTCAATAATTATTAGCTTTTCAAGCAAAGTCAGCAGTCTACCTCATTTCCCTACTGAACTGTACTTTCTTGTTTTAGGGTTTTAGGGTTATTTGTATGAGAGAAAATGTACTGAGTGAGCGATTAAATGAAAGAGGCGTAAGTATAGCAGGACCGTATATTTACGACTGTTGAAACTTATTCGACGGAGCGCAGCCGTCGCTATCCATGCATACCCATAGTTACTTACATACATACATACATACATACGTCACGCGATCATATTTCCTGTCATACGATGTGTCCCTACAGTATTCCCCCCTTTTACAAAAAAAATATTCCCCATTATTACACTAATCACTAATCTTATGTCTAAAAACACAACACTAGATTAAGTAGCGTAGTTGAGTAGCGGTGTCGTGCCGGCATTGTTCAAGGAGCGTACTGCGGTGTCATCGGCTGCGGGCGAGGGATCGTCTGCACGCTAGTCAGCGGCGCGTCACTCTTGAACACCTGCCTGCGCACCCAACTCTTCGCAGATCCTTTGCAGTGGCGCCACGATAGGAAGCTTGCAGCGAGACTGATGATGACGATCAATGAGATGATGAACTAATGCATCGTGTCCAGCCTCTCTGTGATCATAGAATTGTTCACTGTTGTTTGGGCAACAACTGGATCTTTGCTTTGTATTCCGCCCATGATGCTGACTATATCGTTCGCGTGTATTACCTTACTGATGTTTAATTGCAAACTAAATGCTGTTTACACATGGTTTATCTAGTGCATAATTAAGTACATTACATTTTGCAATACATTTCGTTACTTGGCACACTTAAATACATATTTTTGCTATTCGTCAAAATAAAACGATGAAATATCATTCGTATTACATTATTGTTATTGGTAAATTTGCTTATTACGAGTTACATTTAGGTTCATATTCTTTTTACATTAAATACAAATGCACAATAAAATAATGACGCGTATAATTTACACATAGTTACTGAACTCGTGGGCCACCTGCAAAAATGTTTACGTTGCAAACCGTACTGGGCGCTTGATAACGCGGCCACTTCGCGACGTTCTCGGATGTAGAACTTTGCAAGAAGTGTCTGCGTTATTTGATGGTAATATTTCATTGTTTTCGTCAGGATAATTTTGATCTGTTGATGATGACTGTCCATCGATTAAATAGGCCGGTTTAAGTCTATCTACCGAAATAGTCGTTTCTTTATCACCAATTTTTATTACGAATGTTTTTCCTCTCCTGCTTATGACGCTATAAGGGCCATCATAACGAGGTTGTAGAGATTTACGCATGGTATCGTTTCTTACGAAAACACTTTTGCAAGTAGTCAGCTCACTAGGTACAAATATTGGACGTGAGTTACTGTGACTTGATGGTCTAGGTTTTAAATTCTTAATGCTATCTCTGAGTTTTTGTAAATATTCCGAGTCCGGCACACAAAACCTAACATTGTCATAAAAATCGCCTGGTAACCTTATCGTTTGACCGTACGTTAATTCAGTTGCGCTCACACCGCTGTCGCTTCTAGTAGCGGCGCGTAATCCTAACAAAACAGATGGCAGTTCGTCTATCCATGAATTGTTGCTGTTGAGACGTGCCATCAGAGCCACTTTTAGTGCTCTGTGCCAGCGTTCAATGCAGCCATTACTTTCTGGATGATAAGGTGTCGTTCGCATCTTTTGAATACCTAGATACTTCATCAGCTGCTGGAAAACATCACTTTCGAATTGTCTGCCCTGGTCGCTCGTAAGTTTAACAGGACAGCCAAAACGGGATATCCAACCTTCGAATATCACCCTAGCTACAGTCTCGGCGGTTATATTTTGTACTGGAAAAATCTCTGGCCACCCACTAAACCTGTCTATCATTGTCACACAATATCTGTAACCATCAACAGTGGTGCTGAGTGGGCCAATTACATCAATATTTATGTGTGAAAATTTATCTGCCCTCTCATATTCTCCTGAGCCCGATACCGTAAGTCTTGTGATTTTAACTCTTTGACATTGAACGCATGATCTCGCCCAATGTGCTACGTTTCTGTCCATGTCCGGCCAAAAGAATTTTTGCTTAACTAACCTTTTACTAACTTTAATACCCGGATGACTAAGGCTGTGGACAGAGTCGAATGCTAATTTCCTAAATTTTTCCGGTAAATAAGGTCGTATATTTTCTGTTGAAGTTTCGCAATATATAAATGTATTGCAGTCGGGCAGACAAATCTGCTTAAACTGCAATCTGCTATTCGTATCCGGTGTTTGTAATGTCTGCTGAAGATAAGCGTCGTCCGCTTGTTGTTTCGCTACCTCAACGTAATCTAGCATCGTGGGACACTGAATTGTCTCGACGCGTGACAACGCGTCGGCGACAACATTTTGCTTACCGCTGAAATATTGTATATCCGTGGTAAATTCGCTAATATAGGAAAGTTGCCTTATTCTTCTCGGACTTTCTTTATCATTACTCGACTTTGTAAAAGAATAAATGAGAGGTTTGTGATCTGTATATATGGTCAGTGATCGACCCTCTATTAAATTTTTGAAATATTTGATGGCTACATATATTGCTAACAATTCCCTGTCATAAGTGGAATATTTGACTTCTGTTTGCGATAAACTTTTTGAAAAATACCCGAGTGGCTGCAAGGTATTGTTGTTATATTGCTGCAAACCTGCACCTATGTTGGTATTCGAAGCGTCTGTCATCAGCGCTAACTTAGCATTAGGCAATGGGTAAGATAATGTAGCGGCGCTTTGTAAGCTCTCCTTACATTTCTTAAATGCCTCGTCGGCCTTATCAGTCCACTCTATAGGAGTTTTGTCATTTTTCTTCGAATTATGCAAATATTGATTAAGTACTGATTGAAATTCTACAGCCCTAGGTATATGCAATCTATAAAAATTAATCATACCAAGGAATCGACGTAATTGCGCGATGGTGTCCGACAGCTTGCACTTTGTCGTCGAGTGGACGAACGCCGTCTGTCGTCACTTCGAAACCTAAAAACTCAATCTTAGATTGTTCAAATACACATTTCGAGATATTTATCGTAATACCATATTTATCAAACCGTTCGAAAATAGCATTTAAATGTTCTCTGTGTTGTTCAGGAGTTTCGCTCACGATTATGACGTCATCGATGTAATTGAATAGAAAATCTAAGTCGCGCAGTACCACCGTATCCATAAACCTCTGAAACGATTGCGCTGCGTTACGCAATCCGAACGTCATTCGCGGAAACTCGAACAACCCAAAGGGTGTTATAATTGCTGTTTTCTCTATGTCTTCCGGGGTCACTGGAATAAAATGATATGATCTATTTAAGTCTAATTTGCTAAAAATATTTTTCTTTCCCGCTAATAAGTACTTAAAATCGTGTATTCGAGGAATCGGATAACGATCAGGCTTGGTCATCGCGTTCAACCGTCTATAGTCGCCACAGGGACGAAGTTCGCCGTTCTTTTTAGGCACTACGTGTAAAGAACTGGCCCAGGCGCTCTTAGATGGTCGATAGATACCCATTCCTGTCATTACCCGAAATTCTTCTTTCACCTTTGCGTACTTATCCGGCGGTAAAGGCCTAGCTTTAGCGTATACCGGTGGTCCGGTAGTCTCAATAACATGATATACTGAATGTTTAGGTGTGTCCCGATAAGATACTGGTTTGGTGATCTCCGGATACCTGAGTAATAAGTCGTGCCAATTATTATTACAGTCTAGTGTCTTAACTGATGAGTCATATACTCTCGTACTAACTATTGATGTGAGAACGTTTAGATGCGTAATTTCGTCTTTTAATTTCCGCGAGCCTATATCTATTAGCAACCGATAATGACCTAAAAAGTCGGCACCGATTATTGGTTGCTTCACGGCTGCTACTATAAACGTCCATCTAAACGCTCTCCTTAAATTTAAGTCTTAAACTAACGTACGTGTGCCGTATGTTCTTATCTCCGTACCGTTTGCCGCGTAAACCCTATAGGTATCACTCGCGATATTTTTCGAAACGCACTTTTTCGAGACACACGACACTGGTATCACTGATATATCCGTACCCGTATCGATCAGGAATCGAAGTCCGGTTTTCCTGTCCGTCACACATAAGCGGTAATTAGGCACACCGACACAATCCACTGCTCCAGGTTGTATCGCCGCTAGTTTCCCGCTTGCGATCCTTCCTTTCCCTTCCAGTTGCATGGCTCAACACATTTCGTTGCTTTCACACCGTACCGGTGATGATAAAAACATAACCATTCTGGATGCTTTCGATTCTTACTTATGTCCCTTGACCTTGACCGATTGAATCGCCTTCCTCTGTCTCCCTCTCTCCGTGGTCGTCGAGAACGGCGCAGTTCGGCTACCTCGACGCTCAGCTTCTGAATCATTTCCCTTAGTTGCTGAGTGCTAGAATCCGTGCTAGTGGTCGCGGGTGCAGCAATTTCTGCTACCTCTGCGGGTCTCGATGCCTCCATATAATGTAATACGAATGATATTTCATCGTTTTATTTTGACGAATAGCAAAAATATGTATTTAAGTGTGCCAAGTAACGAAATGTATTGCAAAATGTAATGTACTTAATTATGCACTAGATAAACCATGTTTAAACAGCATTTAGTTTGCAATTAAAAATCAGTAAGGTAATACACGCGAACGATATAGTCAGCATCATGGGCGGAATACAAAGCAAAGGTCCAGTTGTTGCCCAAACAACAGTGAACAATTCTATGATCACAGAGAGGCTGGACACGATGCATTGGTTCATCATCTCATTGATCGTCATCATCAGTCTCGCTGCAAGTTTCCTAGCGTGGCGCCACTGCAAAGGATCTGCGAAGAGTTGGGTGCGCAGGCAGGTGTTCAAGAGTGACGCGCCGCTGACTAGCGTGCAGACGATCCCTCGCCCGCAGCCGATGACACCGCAGTACGCTCCTTGAACAACGCCGGCACGACACCGCTACTCAACTACGCTACTTAATCTGGTGTTGTGTTTTTAGACATAAGATTAGTGATTAGTGTAATAATGGGGAATATTTTTTTTGTAAAAGGGGGGAATACTGTAGGGACACATCGTATGACAGGAAATATGATCGCGTGACGTATGTATGTATGTATGTATGTAAGTAACTATGGGTATGCATGGATAGCGACGGCTGCGCTCCGTCGAATAAGTTTCAACAGTCGTAAATATACGGTCCTGCTATATACTTACGCCTCTTTCATTTAATCGCTCACTCAGTACATTCTCTCTCATACAAATAACCTTGTCTGCCACAATCGCCAGGTTTTCAAGGTCCTTTACCTCCGTCACCGCTAGAACAGCCTGCACTGGTGATGGAAGATGGCTATTCCACATGATTTGGAGCGTGGAGTCAGGGATTTTTCCCCTTGCGAGATCTCTCATCCGACGTAACAATTGGGAAGGTTTTTGACTGCCTAATTCCATTTCCCCCAAGAGCTTCTGGAACTGCCTCGTCTCTGACTCTTCAAAAACCTGTAGCAACCGGTCTTTGAGTGAGTCATATTTCCGACTCTCCGGTGGTGACAATAATAGGTCACTAACTTGTTGTATGGCGGTTTTGGTGAGCTTGGTGACCACCAAGTTTTGTTTTGCTGCGTCGCCTAGCTTCTGGCCCGTCACTGCAGCCTCAAATTGGACGAACCACAGTCGTGGCTGGTCCGCCCAAAATTCTGGTATCCGAGAAGACACTGTGATGCTGGCCAACATGTCGTCACTCGCACGTGGTTCGGTCGCGGCCTCGCGTTTCGCCTGCGGACTCGCACTTGGTGGGCATGTGTTTGGTGGGTATACGATTTGCGGATTCATGATTTGTAAATGTCCAAAATATGTTGTTAACGCGCACGATTATTTTAATTTTAAATGTTCAACGGGGTCACCGCTTTAGGGTTTTAGGGTTATTTGTATGAGAGAGAATGTACTGAGTGAGCGATTAAATGAAAGAGGCGTAAGTATAGCAGGACCGTATATTTACGACTGTTGAAACTTATTCGACGGAGCGCAGCCGTCGCTATCCATGCATACCCATAGTTACTTACATACATACATACATACGTCACGCGATCATATTTCCTGTCATACGATGTGTCCCTACACTTGTTTTAATTTTTTCCCCATTCTTTTCCAACTTTTCTTTATTTTGTCATCTTCTTGGTTCTCACTGTTTCTTTTCTTTTTCTATTTACAGTAACTAGTAGGATGTTATTGGGCATTCTACCCCACCTGATGCGACTTCACTCGCTTCGCTCGCTTGTCGCGGTGTGGTAGAATGCACAATAACATTTTTGTGAATGATATGTTAAAAACACTGGTTCAGTGCCTATTCCACTTTCAAAATCTAATTTATAAAATACTCACTATCTTTTATTGAAAGACGGCCATGGTGAGCAAACAAGCAATCGTTTAGTTGAATGATATCTTAAAACACTGGTTCAGCGCCTATTCCACTTTTAAATATAATTGCTTACCTCGACTGCTTACTAGATTCTTGCGCAATGCCACTATGCCACTATAATACTAAGCAAATAACTAAGCTTCACATTTTCACTTCACATTTTTACTAAGCAAACTATCCGAATATAGTATGCTAAAATTTAGGACAGATTGTCTCACGTCTCTCCATAAAATTAGAGGTTTCGTGTGTAGGTGACACGTTACTCTGTATTTTATGATCCGGATTGGACTCCCAGGACGTCTAAATTTTAGAATACCGTAATCATTAAACTAAGATTCAGGACAGGTTGCCTCACGTCTCTTCATAAAATTAGAAATAACATGTGTAGTTGACACGTCACTCCGTATTTTATGATCCAGATTGGATCCCAAGGACGTCCGAATTTCAGTTTAATTCATTCAGATACGACACCACCACCCTGCACGTCACTAAGGCCTATTCCACTTTTAAATATAATTGCTTACCTCGGCTGCTTACTAGATTCTTGCGCAATGCCACTATGCCACTATAATACTAAGCAAATAACTAAGCTTCACATTTTCACTTCAAATTTTTACTAAGCAAACTATCTGAATATAGTATGCTAAAATTTAGGACAGATTGTCTCACGTCTCTCCATAAAATTAGAGGTTTCGTGTGTAGGTGACACGTTACTCTGTATTTTATGATCCGGATTGGACTCCCAGGACGTCTAAGTTTTAGAATACCATAATCATTAAACTAAGATTCAGAACAGATTGTCTCACGTCTCTTCACAAAATTAGAAATGGCATGTGTAGTTGACACGCCACTCCGTATTTTATGACCCAGATTGGATTCCAAGGACGTCCGAATTTTAGTTTAATTCATTTAGACAGACATCGCCACTTTGCACGTCACTAAGCCACTACTTCACATTTTTTACTAAGCAAACTATCTGAATATAGTATGCTAAAATTTAGGACAGATTGTCTCACGTCTCTCCATAAAGTTAGAGGTTCCGTGTGTAGATGACACGTTACTCTGTGTTTTATGATCCGGATTGGACTCCCAGGACGTCTAAATTTTAGAATACCGTAATCATTAAACTAAGATTCAGGACAGATTGTCTCACGTCTCTTCACAAAATTAGAAATGGCATGTGTAGTTGACACGCCACTCCGTATTTTATGATCCAGATTGGATTCCAAGGACGTCCGAATTTTAGTTTATATATCAATTTCTTTGAATTTATTCCTGAGGGACTCGCGAGGGCCCATTTTATAAATAGCCCGGATTGCTCTCTTTTGTAATATGAAAATTGAGTCTACGTCAGCTGCAGGTCCCCACAGTAAAATGCCATAAGACATAATACTGTGGAAATAAGCATAGTAAACTAACCTAGCTGTGGCTACATCTGTCAATTGCCTTATTTTTCTTACTGCATAATATGCAGCTGAGCTTAGTCTTCCCGAGAGAGTTCTAATATTTTTTTTTTTTTTTAGAACACATATAATTATCTGTGTTAACAATTATAATTGTTAATATGAGTACCCCACTGCAGTTTAGAATCGATAGTTATACCCAAAAACACGGTTTCTGTAATAACATCCAGTTTTGCTGTCAAGAATTATATTGACGTCAACTTGAGGGACATTTGGCAATGAAAACTTTATACATTTAGTTTTATTTGCATTTAATAAGAGATTATTAGCTGCATACCATTTCGAAAGGACATCCAGACTCTCGTTGACATGCAAGACATCCCCATCTTTTCTGTCTACTTTAAAAATAAGAGAGGTGTCATTAGCAAATAGAATTATATCGGATAAATTAGCCATCATGAAGGGAAGGTCATTAATATAAACTAAAAAAAGGAAAGGGCCTAGAATTGAACCTTGAGGCACGCCCATCTTTACTAAAGACCCCGAGGACGTCACCCCATTAATGGATACTTTTTGCTGCCTGTAAGATAAATAGGAAAAAACAAGATCAGCAGCTCGTCCACGAATTCCGTTATGTTGTAATTTACAGATCAGAGTATTATGGTCAACACAGTCAAATGCTTTTGAGAGGTCACAGAATATGCCAATAGCATCCTTGGACTTCTCCCAGGATTCCAAAATGTGACTGATGAGTTTCACTCCTGCATCTGTTGTTGACCTTCCTTTCGTGAAACCAAACTGATGACTATGCAAAATCCCATTTGAATTAAAATGAGACAACATCTAGTCGAGCATGATCTTTTCATAGATTTTACTCAATGTTGGAAGCACAGATATTGGTCTATAATTAGAGGGATCACTCTTACTACCTGATTTAAAAATTGGTACTACTTTACTGTGTTTCATTAAATCAGGGAACGTACATAGAGAATTAAAAACTGAGTAAAACTGCATCAAAAAGTCATTTTCGCCAAAATGTCCTTTACGACCTTTGAGCCCAGAGGTGTCGATATTAATAAGGATTTACCTTGTAGAGTGCACTGGTATAATTTTTGATTACATGATTCTTGCATTCAATTTTTTTTATTATGTTTCCATAAGATACCTTTTCTTTCAAATTTGCAAACACAGAGGAATCTCCATCACCAATAAAGCTCAAATAGCGAAGTTGATGTATTTCTTCACTCTTTTGAAAGCCTTCCACAATAATTTGTGATTTCATTCCTGTTGACGGTCCAGTAAAATTTTTGCAACAATTATGTGGTTTCATATCAATATTTCTCTTATCATAATATTGACATGTATAACAATATTTATTTCGAACACCAAGAAATAGACATTTCTTAGTTTCTTTCCCAATAATGCAGGCCTGAAAGTGAGCGATAAGGATGGTGCGGGGATACTGCACGGTCTCCCGCGAAGCGACGAGCCTTCTGGCTGGCCTACCACCGTGGGATCTGGAGGCAACAGTCCTTGCACACATGCACGATATGCGCGTGGAGATGCAACGCCGGGGTGAAAGTCCGCTGCCGCGACAGGTCACGGCATGGCGGACAGAGCTCCGGCGGGATCTCATGGTGAAATGGCGTCAGCGACTATCGCAACCCAGTGCTGGGCACGCCACAATCATGGCGGTAAGTCCCCTCTTTGAGGCGTGGCTGGAAAGACCTCACGGCGTCCTTACCTTCCGCATGACGCAGGTACTCACCGGACATGGTTCGTTCGGGAGTTTCCTGCACTCGATTCATGCGGAAGTGACGCCCGGGTGTCGCCACTGTGCGGAACGCCCGGAGGACACGGTGGAGCACACAGTCGAGGTGTGCCCTGCTTGGGCGGAGCATCGCCGTGCCCTCGTGGGGGCGATCGGCGGCGGAGACCTCTCGCGCCGGGCCTTGGTTGAGGCCATGGTCCGGAGCGAGGAGGAGTGGCAGGCGGTCGCCGACTTCTGCGAAGCAGTAATGCTCGCAAAGGAGGAGGCCGAACGCATTAGGCAACGGCGTTATCGCCGCCGCCGTCGCCGGGATTCTGATCCCGATTTCCGGCCAACGTAGACGCGGGCTTGCGGACGGTGAGCAATGGGTAGCTCACTGTCCGGCCGTCCGGTAACTGTCCGGACCAAGCCCAAGTCGGCGACGGCGCGCACTGTTCCCGCGCGCCTCAAGGAGTTGTCAGCAACAGCAGGGACCCAGTCGGGTCGAAGCCTACTGGGGCCAGGGTTATCCGAAAGGGCGCTCGAGCCCCAGTATGAAGGCTAGAAGGAACGGGGTGGGTCTTTTAGTCAGTAAGAGTCTGACACTATCTCCCGCTTCGCCCAAGGGCGGGGGATGTCAATGCATGATTTTTTCCCACCATAAAAAAAAAAAAAAAAAAAAAGGCCTGAAAGTGAAAAACAAAACTGTTGAAAATATTGAACAAATTGATTGCATTCAATTCAATAATAAAAAATAACAAAATTCAACATTGCATAATTGTTGGTTGTATTACATTGTTTTGACAATAAATACAATTTGTGTTTAGTAATAATTTTTCTTACCATGCCAGATGATGAATCAAAGTTATGCCCGTATGATCTCTTAAACCATACTCCATCCACATATACAGTAATAAATGGAACACCGTCTAAAGACACATGACCTTTTTCAATAGCAATTGTTCTTTCTTGTTCACCAGCTGTCTTAATTTCCTCTGTCAAATGTTCTAACCAAACATTGCCTAATTTTTTTTCAACACGCCAAAATTTATTAGGTGACATTGTTGGAATATCCATCAGACTTGTTATATGAGCTGCTTGAGTGTAGTAGCTACCAGAAGTCACAGTAGCCCACACAAATGCAGTATTTACTTTGTCTTTGCTCTCTGTCACTGCACAGACTCACGCTTTTCCACACATACTGCACTTGAATGTTAATGCACTTCGAAATCCATCACGTCTTTCACTGACAAATTCAATTTATGAAGGTTCACAGATATTTCAGTGTCTTTCCATAAGGAAGGCCCACTCAATAACATGTCTAAGGTCCACAATACTGCCGCCATAAGGAAAAAAGACGTATCTAACATTTTTGTCGAAATTGAGTTACCTACAAATTCTAAATCTTTAAAAAAAATGGCATCTACGAGTATTTTTATAATCCACCCAGTAGGCTTCGACCCTGCCTAGGGGCTTACCTACGGTTGCTGACAACTCCTTGAGGTGCGCGGGAACAGTATGCGCCGTCGACGACTTAGGCTCTGTCCGGACGTTTACCGGACCGTCCGACAGCCCATTGCTCGCTGTCCGCAAACCCGCGCCTACGGTGGCCGGAAATCGGGATCGGAATCCCGGCGGCGGTTGGAGCGCAGTGAGCGCCGTTGCCTGATGCGGTTGGCCTCCTCCTTTGCTAGCATTACTGCTTCGCAGAAGAAGGCTCGCGCCTGCCACTCCTCCTCGCTCTGGACCATGGCCTGTACGCGCGATCCGGCGCGAGAGATCGCTGCCGCCGATCGCCCTCACAAGAACCCGGCGATGCTCTGCTCAAGCGGAGCACACCATAACCGTGTGCTCCAACGTGTCCGGGCGGTCCACCCAGTGGCGACACCCGAGCGTCACCTCCGCACGAATCCGGTGCAGGAACCTCCCAAACTTACCATGTTCGATGAGAACCTGTGTCATGCGGAAGGTGAGGTTGCACTAAGTTTATGATGAAGAGTTTATTATAAGATATACCTTATAAAGCTGTGATTATTATTAATTAGTACAAACTTAGACAGTTTTTATAATTTTTGTTTTCAAAAGAGTATTTAACTTTATGTTGAAAGAGGTTGTAATTGCTATTTTTTGTTATTCTTTATAAAAATTATAGGTCTGATTCCCATACTTTGTGTTTTATTTAATACAAGATAATTATCAAGTTAAAATGTATTTCAGTTTACTTACATTTAAGGATTTTAAAATCTGTGGGTATTTTTTTAAGGTCATTAAGTAAAAAACTTGCTAAGTTGAAAAGCAGCAAATGGCTATTAAAGACTTTTTTATTTAGTTAACTAAAATCTGGTAAAGCATTATCACTATATAGGAAAGACATTAAAAAAAAAACTAAGTTGAACGGACGTAGAGTCCATTTCACGAAAGAAGTCCCGCAGACGCAGCGCTGTATTCGCGTGACATAATGTTGCCACGGTTAAATATGGGGAAATCAGGGGAAATAATTTATAGTTCATTTACTTTCATTTTATTAACTAGGTACCTACTCGAATAGTTAGATAAGAAAAAAAATGTTTTTAATAGAATGTATTTTTAATATAATAGGTACCATTTGATGTCCATACTGCTAAGGTCAGATTAGTGAAAAATAAATCTTCCTGTAATTTCTAAAATATAAAATGGAGATTAGGGTGTCCCAAGCTTTAAAGCTTGGGACACCCTAATCTCCATCCAAACCATCCAAATCCAAAATCCAAATCCAAATCCATCCAAATTTCGCCCTTAAGGGCGAAATTTTTTTTTCCGATTTTGAGTACGCATACCCTCTATTTTTTTTCTATTTGACCCTAAGAACTAAAATAATAAAAATTATTGGTATCGGATGACGATAACCCGTGCCGACTTGATGTCAAACTTTTAGGAGAAAGTTTGTATGAAAACTACAGAGGACATTTTAGAACTTAATTTTTATTCAGCAAATATAAAACATCGCTTTACCTGTATCTTGTATTTTTCAAGTATCTAATATTATTAGGACTTAATCTTCCCAAAGTTTGGTTTTTACAATCAGGCTAAACCTATCTATCTGTTCTTGTACACAACATTAGAAAATATGCTTTTGTTCGTTGTTCCTCTTCAGTAGAGATTTTGCTACGAAAGTGCTCTCAGTATCAGCACCTGTTTTTTAGCATGTTGTAATGCATTACTAGACCACGAACTGCATTCTAAACTGCTGATGCCTATTTACTTTCTGTAAAGTTGTCCAGTTTTGGCACCACGACCAGTTGTTCTTTATGACTATGCCAATATGCGAAATAACTATCGAGAGGCATTATTCTTTAGATTTGCGCACATCTAAAGCTGAAAACAGTTCATCAATCATGTCAATCGACAGTTTATGACAGTACCAGTACCTATGTACGTTGTTTTGGAAATCGACTTTAATAGCTTCTGCGCGCACTTTTTGGATTCTCCGTACGAATTATTTGAATTGAGGACTTTCTTATGGGAAATTCGTCAGTGTTGTATGCAAGTACTTCAACAGTAACTTATATAGCAAAATTCTGTGTTTATTATTGTAAACACAGAATTGCTCATATTTAACTGTTACCTACCCAATTCTGCAAATGTCTTTGGAGTGATAATTTTTTTTCCCATGGAAGTTTTATTCGTATTGGGCTGTGTACTCTTAGTTGGTATGGGTAGATTTTCTTGTAAATCCGTGATTTCAGAATTTGAAGACGAATTTTCGTGATAAGGTAATTACAAAGCAGTCAAGGAGAAACAATTAGTAGCCAGATGGCAGTGTTCCTAAATATTGCGCTTTTTTTTTTCGAATTTTTGGTCCACTCCACCTAAGTAAACATATCATCCTGACTCTCTCTGGCACCACAAGAAGAATTTATCTTTTATTAACGGATGTGCATCGGTATATGCAATGTCAAACAGTTTTTCTAATTTTATTACAAGCTCATGTCTTTGCTTTTCGAATACTTCTTGTGTTTTGTTCGCATTTTTTGCAGATCTCTCCAAAACTCCAAACTTGGAATAATGTGACTAGTTTTTTAACACAGATAATACCTTAATTAGGAAATGTCACGTATATTGCGCCTTTCCCAATAAATAACGCACTTTCGAATAGTAAGATTCACTATTTTGTGACACATAAACTCATTAAAGGAATTTATAAAACAGTACTGCCAATGTTTGTCAATTATAGGGTAGTTTTGAACCTGTAATTTGATTTTATACATCTCCTATTCAAATTATTCTTTTTGTAAGACTTCGTAATCCTATTGACATGTCGACTGAATGAAAATTACGTGTTTACCGATTAAATAAATAAATAATAACGAGCACTTGATACGTTAGCTTACGCGCGCCAAAATACTGAATTCCTGATATCTATAGATGCAAGTCGGCACGGGTTCCCTTGGTCCTAAGTACATAAAAGTTTATTTACAATTGTTTTGACACCAATCAAACAAAATTAGAGGGTATGCGTTGTAAAAAAAAGAATTTGATTTTTTTGGGACACTCTAATGGAGATGTTCGACCAACTTTAAATTAGAAAAATAAAATAACATTTAAAACTTTTATTCAAATTTTTATTGAATAATTATGATCGGTCATACTATGATCACTGTCAGAAGAGTGAATAGAAACAGAATCAGATTCTGTTTCACTATCACTAGCCGTGGATATAATAAATCGATCCATTGCTTCATCCATAAGACCATCATTTTTAGGGTTCCGTAGCCAAATGGCAAAAAACGGAACCCTTATAGATTCGTCATGTCTGTCTGTCTGTCTGTCTGTCTGTCTGTCCGTCCGTATGTCACAGCCACTTTTTTCCGAAACTATAAGAGCTATATTGTTGAAACTTAATAAGTAGATGGATTCTGTGAACCGCTTTAAGATTTTCACACAAAATAGAAAAACAACAATAAATTTTGGGGGTCCCCATACTTAGAACTGAAACTCAAAAATTTTTTTTTCATCAAACGCATACGTGTGGGGTATCTATGAATAGGTCTTCAAAAATGATATTGAGGTTTCTAATATCATTTTTTTCTAAATTGAATAGTTCACGCGAGAGACACTTCCAAAGTGGTAAAATGTGTGTCCCCCCCCCCTGTAACTTCTAAAATAACAGAATGATAAAACTAAAAAAAATATATGATGTGCATTACCTTGTAAATTACCAACGAAAATTGGTTTGAACGAGATCTAGTAAGTAGTTTTTTTTTAAGACGTATTAAATCATAAATCTAAAAAAAAAAAACACTATTATTAAAACATCGATCAAAGTTACAACGAACTACAAGAATTTTTATATTATGTTACTTGCTGCTACGGAACCCTCCATGGGCGAGTCCAACTCGCACTTGGCCGGTTTTTTTTTTAAATATTCTTCCTCCAAATGCTGTACATGTTTACATTGAACTGCCCAATCTTCCGCTGTAACAGTCTCAAAAGCCTCTTCTGTTAGGCGTACAATTTCTTTTGGATCTTGGCCCACGTTTTTATCCGCTACCCGTCTCTTTACAAGGCTCCACATTTTTTTGATCAGATTGAGATCGCAGTGGTAAGGCGGCAATCTTAGCAATTCATGATTGTGAGATTTTAATAATGCCTCCACGGCATATGTAGGTGGACCTTTGTTTTGTTTAATTAATTCAAATAATACAGCTTTTGTCCAAGTATCTTCAAAATATACTCCCTTTTCTCGCAGCCATTCCTGCATGTCACGTTTAATACTTGACATTGTAGGTGCTTTATCTATTTGAGTGCAGTGATACGGAGCGTTGTCCATTACCTCAAGTGACCTTTCAGGTAGGTTAGGAATGACTTTTTCACTCATCCATTTCAAAAAATTAGTTGAGTTCATGTCATCGTGGTAATCTGAGGATTTGGATTGGGATTTGAACATTAACAATGCACCATTAACAAAACCATTTTCAGTTCCCGCATGAGCAATTATCCAACGACTCCCTGATGACTCTGACACGAACATCCCAGGCTCCTCCTCACTTTGCCAGCAACTTTTGGCATGATAAGTGTTGTGTATATAGGTCTCGTCTAAATATACTACAGGTTTTTTCTCCACATTGCGATTTCTTCGGATTCTCTCCAAATATCTTGAACGCCATGCAGTAATATCATAACGTTCCATTAGTAATTTACGTTTCGATTGGCATCGCTTATACTTGAAACCGATGCTATGCAATATACGGTGCAATGTTGTGATGCTTCCTTGATAATTTATGTCTTCTCTCAAAGCTGCACGTAATTTAATCAATGTAGGTAATTCCTTCTTCACAACATAAAAACTGTGAATTTTTTGCCGTATAGCGCACAAATCAAATCCATCCAAGTCGAACTTTTTAGGATGCGGGCGACTCTTCCCTGGGGTGATGATAACTTTAGAAGTACTCGCCGCTGTTGCGCCTTCTTTTGTAACTCTCGTTACAGTTTTCTCTGAAACACCTGCAATAAAATGAACAATAAAAAAAAAAAAAAATCAAACAAAGATTATTTTCGTATTTAATTACATTATTGTTGAATATAACTTTACAAATTTTTGTTGTGTTGTGTTAATTCCTTTTCAAATTTTCCTTAATAAAAATCGTGCTTTAAAAAAACAAAAAACTTAATTCCAATCTGTAAATCAATCGGGAAAAAATCTGTATATGGCAGCCCCAAAATTTACCTGTCATGGCGGTGACTCTTTTACGAACATTGCTTATTGGTATTAAAACATCGCGATTCTTGTGTTCCGCTTCACAGAACTCCTTCACCTTTAATATCATTTCTCGACCTGCACTTTTTACAACTTTTGGCATCGTAAATAAACCTTATAACGCACTAATCCAATAATCAACTCACAAAATATCTACCACAACAAACGCACCTTGATAACATCGGCAAACGACAACATGGCCGATCTCCCCATCTGTCAAATTTAGTTCCACAATTGTCCGCGGGACTTCTTTCGTGAAATGGACTTTATCTAGCCAGAAACGTCTTTTCATTGCAGCATCACGTATTTTATTGCATTTTTAGGGTTCCGTAGCCAAATGGCAAAAAACGGAACCCTTATAGATTCGTCATGTCTGTCTGTCTGTCTGTCTGTCTGTCTGTCCGTCTGTCCGTCCGTATGTCACAGCCACTTTTTTCCGAAACTATAAGATCTATACGGTTGAAACTTTGTAAGTAGATGTATTATGTGAACCGCATTAAGATTTTCACACAAAAATAGAAAAAAAGCAATAAATTTTGGGGGTCCCCATACTTAGAACTGAAACTCAAAAATTTTTTTTTCATCAAACCCATGCGTGTGGGGTATCTATGAATAGGTCTTCAAAAATGATACTGAGGTTTCTAAAATCATTTTTTTCTAAACTGAATAGTTTGCGCAAGAGCTCTAACTTCTAAAATAAGAGAATGATAAAACTAAAAAAAATATATGATGTACAAAAACTGCCAACGAAAATTAGTTTGAACGAAATCTAGTAAGTAGTTTTTTTTTAATGCGTCATAAATCGAAAAAAATACACTATTATTAAAACATCGATCAAAGTTACAACACATTACAAGAACTTTTATATTATGTTACTTGCTGCTACGGAACCCTTCATGGGCGAGTCCAACTCGCACTTGGCCGGTTTTTTTACTAAAATGAAACGGAAAAAGTCATTTATTAAATACATAACAATTACTTAATTAAAGAAGAATGACCATTTTTCACCTGACTTTGTATAGTAATGAAATAAATGTTAAAAACTTGACTTTATTAATCTCTGTTTCTGAGTTTTATACATTATTTTACATTTTATTCAATCGATATGTTATTCTTTATTCTTTAATTCTTTATTGTACACCATGATAAATAACAAATAAGTGGATATCAGAGTTCATGTACAAAGGCGAGCTTAACTCAAAGTTGAGTTTTCTTCCAGCAAACCATTGAGTGATAGAGAGAGATCACAGTAGAGGGTAAGATCCAGTGCACAATTTTAAAATTACAAATAATATGAATAAAATAATACATAAACATTCCTACATATATAAATACACACTCACATAATATATACATAAATACATATATGAATACATACCTATATAATATATACACAAATACATATATATACCTACTATGTCATTGTGAAAGGAGATGTTCTTTAAGTTTCCTCTTGAAGATATCTAGAGACGGGCTGTCACGTAAGGAGTGGGGAAGAGAGTTCCATAGACGCACTGCAGTGACAGCGAAAGAGCCATCATAACGACTGGAAGTGTGAAATGGAGTACGAAGAAGAAGAGATTTGGCAGTGCGACAGGGTTTACCCCTCGGAACGAAGTATTCAAAGCGTTCACGGAGGTATTGAGGAGAATTAGGATTGTGCAGGATAGTGAAGAGTAGTGATAGGATATGGAAATCACGCCGACGCCGAATGGGCAGCCACTTCAATCTGGTCCGAAACTCCGACACATGGTCATATTTGCGGAGACCGAAGATGAAGCGGATGCACAAGTTCTGCAGTCGCTCGAGTTTGTTTAGAAGAACCTCCTTTGCATCTAGAAAACAGACATCCGCATAGTCTATTAGCGGTAGAAGAAGAGATTGCGCAAGAGTGACCTTAGTATGAAATGGCAAGAATTTTTGGAGACGTTTAAGGGACTGAAAAGAGTAGAAGACCCTCTTACTAACATCAGCAATATGAACCTCCCAAGAGAGGTTGGTATCTATATGGACGCCTAGGTTTTTCGCACTTTTCGAGTACAATATGGGCACTGAATCATATACTACTTGCGGGAGAGACTGGTGATCCAATAGGTTGAGCATGTATCTGCCACCAACAATGAGCGCTTGAGATTTTGTCGGATTCAGTAAAAGTCCAAAGGATTTAGCCCACTTGTTTATGTTTTCAAGGTCACAATTGATGGCATCTACAGCTTCAGCCAGTTCACTTATTTTAAAATGACGATATAACTGCAAGTCGTCTGCGTAGAGATGATAGTTAGAAGTCAGGACCTTAGTGATAGCGTTTATAAAAACAGAGAAAAGAAGAGGAGAGAGGACACCACCTTGAGGTACACCCGCAGCCAAATCACACCATTCTGAGGAATCCTCACCAGACCGAACCGACTGCGAGCGGCCCCGAAGATATGATTTGAACCACTCAATTACTGGTGCAGAGATATTAAGGGAGGAAAGGATTCCTAAGAGGATGTCAAAATCAACTGAGTTAAAAGCACTACTGAAGTCCAATAAAACCAATATGGTTAGACATTTATTTTCCATAGCCAGTCTAATGTCGTCGGTTATTTTGACAAGGGTTGTTATAGTGCTATGGCCAGGTCTGAAACCAGACTGGTAAGGACTCAGTAGGCTGTTAGAGGACAAATAACGGGACAGTTGATTCTGAACAACACTCTCAAGGACTTTGGAGAGGATTGGGAGGATGGATATTGGTCGGAACTGGGATGGTAAAGAAGGATTTGACACCTTAGGAAGCGGTATGACGTGAGCCTTCTTCCAAGCAGAAGGAAAAGAGTTAGAGAAAAGAGAAAAATTTACTAAATGAGTTACGATTGGAACTATTTCATTCAGTATAGGTAGGAACATTTGGAGCTGAAGGCCATCGTCACCTACTGCCTTAGTAGATATTGATTGGATACATTTCTTAATATCTGCTTCAGTAATCGAGTGAAAAGTGAAAGAAGTATTATCTGGCAAAGGAAGGTTAGAGAGATCATTAAGAGTTGAAGATTTAACATAATCTTCAAGTGTAACAGGTGACATAGAAAAATGCGCATTAAGGGCATTGAGGTCCATTTTATCCGGAAGACTCTTGCTAGAGGCTTTGCCAATACCAAGAGTCTTTAGAAATTGCCATACTTGTGTAGTGTTTGAATTGTCAATTGAATTGTGGATGTGGCGCCTTTTCGCATCTCTACACAAACGACTGCAGCGATTTCGCATCTCCTTATAGGAGTCCCAATTTTCTTCAGTTGGCCGCTTCCTATACAAACGCTTGGCCCTATCCCGCTTCGCCATCTGGTTTTTTATGGCTGGGGAAAGCCACGGTGCAGGAAGGTGCTTGACTCTCACCCTTTTCAGAGGAGCATGTGTCTCATATAAATCCAACATAGTCCTACTGAAAACTGATACCATTGTGTCCATATCCTCGCAGGTGAGCACAAGAGACCAGTCAATTCTACCCGCATCAGCCCTCAAACGCTCCAAATCAACGTTTTTAAAACTACGAAGAAAAAGAAATTTGGCCTTGCGTTTTGGAGGTCGAATCTTATATGAAAGGAAAATAAGGTCATGGTAGGAGAAAGGGGCAGGCAGCTGTCCATGTATAGCTACTTTCTTAGGGTCAGAAACTAGGATAAGATCTAAGAGAGAAGGTGTGCAATGAGGAGCCCTGTGTGTAGCATTGAGAGGAAGTATGTGCATATTGACAGAAGAGACAACTGACTGGAGTTTGCGGCTGCGTGAATCTCCTTTGAGCAGACAAGTATTGAAGTCTCCGAGAATGATTGTGTGATCGTATTTAGAGGAAAGATTTTCTAATTTGGCTTCGAAAGAGGAGAAGTAGTCAATTTGAAGAGATGGACTATAAAAGACACCTAGGAGTAACTTTGTGTGCTGAAAGTCTATTTCAAGAAATAGGTGCTCAGCACACTTTGAGTAGACACTCGGAGACTGGTCAATAATCTTGTAGCTGATATCACCACGGAGATAAATGGCAACCCCTCCACATCCTTTGCCCGTTCTGTCATTACGGACAATCTTGTATCCAGGCAGAGAGTACTGCGTGGAAGGAAGTGCAGGTTTAAGAAAAGTTTCAGATACAAGGACAGCGTGAATAAGATCTGAGTCGAAGGACGATAATAAATCAGAGTAGTGAGCTGGAACGCTTTGAGCATTTATGTGAACAGCATTAAAGAATTTGTGACAGTTTAAAAATAAAGTAGAAAGTTGGTCTGGAAGATTCAGAGCATTGTCATCGCTACAAGCGCTGGCAAAGCTTTGATCTGATGCACAAGAGGATGAGCAAGAACAAAAACAGTCGTCAGTAAGGTCACATGACATAATAAAATATAAAAATAAATACAAAGAAAACTAAATATTCTAAATAATAAACTATTCAAAATACTTTATGCAATCAAACCTCGATGCACTCGCCGGTTTTATGAGTTTAAAAACAGAACAAAAAAAAAAAAAAAGAGAAATACAAGAAAAAAGATAAAAGGCCTAGTCGTCAAATTAAACAAAAACTAGTTTGGATATTTCCGAACGAAGGTGGTCATGTCAGTTAATTCAATACAAAAACGTCAAGCAAGTGACAGAAACCGAAACAATAATACATTTTAAAATATAGGTACACCACAAAAGTAATAAAATAATCGACTGACCGACATTTATGAAGAAAATTATAAATACCTAACAATAAATACACAGCGTAGTTGGAGAAATTGTGACGTCGTACCATCACTTTGCTGGCTTGCGCGTTCTTTTCTCGGGAGCCGGCTTCGATGACACTGCTGAAGACTCTGCAACGGGGAATTGGACCACAAGCTCACGATATTCCACCGCAGACTCAATTTTCCGTCGCAATTTGTCAGTCACCTGGATGATAATTTTCCCGTCAGCCGTCCAACACTTGTTTATGCCGTAGTACTTTCGAGCGTTCATGAAAATTTCGTGTCTGGGCCTGGTAAGGAACTTATTAGTCTTTGTATAATACAGATTCATTGAAAATAAAATATTGATTAAATAAATTAATCATTCAGTATGTAATTGAGTTCGGATGACTGAAACGGACTTTTTTTTTACATTTGACAGTTCTACGATTGAAATTGGCGCAGCCCTTCGTTGGTGCGTGTGCGTCTCGTTGGTACTGTGCTATTTTGTGTGTGAACTGATACCTCTATTTACGACCATAATGCTGCCCCCTGGACCTCGATATCTTCCTCATCTGACGACCTTTGCTTTCCATATTGTTGTAAATCCGCCCTCTTGATAATGCCGCCGTCAACAAAAAGCCGAAGTATACTTTGCATAAACTGCAACCTAATCAAACTAAGTGCCTGGCGCTTCTTTATTATGTATGACAACACACACGCAAATGACCGAAAGATGGATTAAAACTAATACCTAGTTTTGTCTTGTTATTTCGTGTTTCGTTTTGAACTGTTAATCTTGGCATGAAACTATAACCTATACGATTGTAAATAAAAGAAGTTTATATTGTCTTTCCTATTTCAGATTACTTACAGAGGAAGATTACATTTGTAAACGTTGTAATGAACTCCTCATGAAAAGCATAAACCAGCAATAAACGACAAGCATGGTGCTCAAGCTTCAGGGTTATCTCGACCAGGTCAAAGACAAGTATGCAGTCTCTGTGGACGGTCAATACTTAATCGTCAGAGCCATTCTATTGTTTTTGACAATCCTTCAGAAGAACTAAGACAGATAAATTCCAAACAGATAAACAAACAAGGATTGCACCACATCAGGTATTTATGTTTCTATATTGTTAATTATTTGCCAGTATATTACCTCATACCGTTACGGTCTTGGTGATTTCTCTTTTTGACCTCGATGTTGTCTTTTATTAATACATTTACAATACCTGATATTAACTCAATATTTTCTTTCATAGATGTCATCATCTGATAGAATATGCCATTCATGCTGGATGAGTTGTAAGTGTGCTTCCATACGTATTGGGCAAGCTGATGGAGCTTGTGGTGCATCTACTACTAAAAAAGTTGAAACGGGTGACTCTGGGCCAATCACTGCTGAATCAGATGACTCTGGGCCAATCACTGCTGAAACAGGTGACTCTGGGTCAATCACTGCTGAAACAGGTGACTCTGAGCCAATCACTGCTGAACCAGTTAATGAAAGTCTAGAAGTACATTCTGAAGTTGTATCTAGCAACATAACATTTGTAAATTATAGACGAGCAGCAAATACTGCTTCACACTGCTTTTTTCCTCAATGTACCAATATGAATCTGCACAATGTGGCAGATTCATTTAGAGCCACGATACTAGTACATATAAATATTATATCCCTGTACATAGCCGTGTCTGCACAGAACATAAGACTGAGTAATGAGTGGAGTAATCTGTATGATTCTAGTAATAGCATTTTTTTTTTCCTTGTCCTCGAATACATCCAAAGGATGAACCCTAGTTTATATTACAATCTAGCCTTATATATAGACTAATAAGTAATTTAATTATATCCTAAACTAATAAATTGTCTTTACTAAGAATGTGTCCAATAGCATTTTTCTTATTGTCTCTATTAAGGCGAATACACTTCGTTCTTGTATTTATTAGGTAGCAATTATGCTACATTACAATATTCACTATCACTAAACACTAACTCGAACGGTTTTGTTCTTTTTAGTCTTCTCACTATATTCGTGTGGTCGAGAAGCTGGATTGCCTCGATGTTCACATGCTGATGAAGTCGCTTTTCGTGAGCTTCTGCAATTTTTTTTATCACTTTGTCGATGAACTCAACTTTTAGGTCCCGATGGAGGTCATCATTTCGTATGTACCAAGGTGCATTTACAATTTCCCTTAGTACCTTGTTCTGAAATCGTTGTATGATACTTATATTGGTCTGTTTGGTGCAGCCCCACAGCTGAATACCATAAGTCCAAACTGGCATCAGGACTTGTCTATATAATAACAATTTATTCTGCACAGACAACGTGGAATTTCTTCCAAGCAGCCAATACATTCTTTTGAATCGTAAGTCGACTTCATCTCTTTTCTTCTCTAGTAATAGCATGAGTACATTTACTTCACAACATGTAGAACACATTTTTTCATTTGTAACAATTATGACATTAGTGTGGTATCTTGGGTGGGTATCAAGAAATATCTCTGCTCCAGCAGAATTTCTGGACGATGTAGTTATAAGAGAATTAGATGATAATGATGATAGTTAATAAACCATTTCACTAAAACATATCGTATAATTTTGTTTTTCCCTTTTTGTTTATTATATGTACTGTATACACACCGTAAGCCGATAAAATGTGTCGGGTAAATAAGTGATCAAGTGATAAACAGGTAAGGGATACTTTTTAGAGGTAGATACGTATACAAACTATTTAGCATTTTTCTTTACTAAAAATGTATTTACTAGATAGTAAGTACAAGTTATTTGTGCTGGAAAAACAGAAATTATTATGCTCAACACTCGATTTTTTCCAATCATCGAGAGTCTAAGCAGCGACGTAAGTTAAGGAATACATTAAATAAAAAGGACTTTTCGACCACAGCTAAGTATTCCTATTTTAGATTACAATTCGAGAGTTAATAATTATTTTTCTAACATCTCTACTTAGCGGAAATTGACATATGAGGTATCGTTAGAACCGTCTTAATGGTCCGCTGAACATAGCCTACGTGACGTGTCACAAAACTCGATAAGGCGCCGTTTTTCGGCTGAAATAATGAGTTGTAAATATTTTTGTACAATATTTTATACTACGAGTAATGAAGAAATAATACTAAAATTACCTCTAAGATTACTCTTAATCGCTTGATGAGGTCTAAATCAATTCCAGTAATGTGAGATTAAGTTTCTGAGTCTGCAAAAAACCTCCGTGATGTATTTCCATCATTGGTGGTCCCAAATCCTGCTTTAGGCACGTCTACGAGCAGTCCCATTTGTTCTCTAAAATCTTTTTGTATTCGCTCTGGAATTTAATAGACGATTTCAGCCATTTGTCATTATTACGTAAAAATCGCTCTTCTTTGCGACATGCTGCTACCCATTTTTGTTTGAACTGAGTCTTAAAAAATCTCAGAGTACGATCCAAATTAGTTTTTTTTATCATCGGGGCATTGGGTGATTTCAACTAATTTTGTTCCCAAAAACTCCAACTTTTCTTCAATTTTCTTTCCTTTACACTCACGCATGATGTCGTGAAAAGCTCTTCTGGTAAAACCAACAGTTGATTCTATTATTATCTGAAAATAAAAAAACCGGCCAAGAGCGTGTCGGGCCACGCTCAGTGTAGGGTTCCGTAGTTTCCCGTCCGTCACAATAAAGTGTACCCACTTATGAGTTTAAAAAAATGCTTGCTACGATTATACTACAAACTTAGTCCAGAAATTATTTTGTAGAACCCTTTTGTCTTTTTTGTACAAAAACTGTTCTTTCCATCAAGTTCAAAATAATTTTCCTAGAAACTCCTTATAAAGTTTTACTTCTCAGATTTTTTTCATATTTTCTAAACTTATGGTTCAAAAGTTAGAGGGGGGGGACACATTGTTTTTTACTTTTGGAGCGATTATTTCCGAAATTATTGACATTATCAAAAAATGATTTTAGTAAACCCCTATTCATTTTTAAATACCTATCCAACGATATATCACACGTTAGGGTTGAAATTAAAAAAAAAATCACTTCCCACTTTACATATAGGGGGGCTACCCTAATAAAACATTTTTTTCCAATTTTTATTTTACCACTTTGTCGGCGTGATTGATATACATATTGGTACCAAATTTCAGCTTTCTAGTGCTAACGGTCACAGAGATTAAGCGAGGACGGACAGACAGACATGGCGAAACTATAAGGGTTCCTAGTTGACTACGGAACTCTAAAAATGAAACAATGTAAAGTCAAATATATCCCCATTTTACACTATCATCTTCAAATAATTGAAAATAAAAATTGCGCGGGTAGGCGCAACAAATTTTTATAGATTTTACTAAAGCAAATTCTGGCAACATATTAATAAAAAAATAAAGGTTTGACAAGCCTTGACAAGTAAACAAAAACACGATTTAATAAAATATTTTACACAATTTATTAAAAATTTTCGGCTCATCTTGAAAAAAAATTTTTAACACATAAATGAAACATAAACTATTAAATAATTATGTTACAATAATCTACGTACCTTGTACTTCCATGTTTTTTTTTCCCCCACTATTTATGACACCAAACACACAGTTCAAACTCCAATGCAGTGAAAATAACAAGCGCCGAGAACAAAGACATGCAACTTAGACAACGACTGGGTTCCGACGGCTTGTGCGGGGAGGTTCGACAACCTGAGTTACAAATGTGTCCTTTTAAACACTTTTTCTTTCTTTTCTTTTCTTTCTTTCTTTCTTTCTTTTTTTTTTAATGGACCCGTTATTGAGTTGCAAAAATGTGTGGCTTTAATAGGTTTTTATTTAACTTCTTAAATTCGACTTTTGACCGGATTTTACATAGAAATACTCCTATGTGAGCCGCTCAAGTTTATCCAGTTGCTCTTGAGTGAAGTCAAGATAGCTGGCATCAGCATAATCAAGGATGGGAAGAAGAAGTGACTGTGCAAACGCAATCCTGGTGGCAGTCGGTTAGAAATTGCGGAGTCGTCTCAAAGATGCAGCAGAAGCAAAAAATTTACGGCTGACTTCTTGTAGCTGGGCAGTCCAGGAAAAGTTCTTGTTAATGAATATCCCCAAGTTCTTAACTTTATCACTAAAGGGAATTACGGAGTTGTCAAAAGAGACTTGGGGAAGAGTCATCCAGTCGATCCTAGAAACCATCCTTGAACTGCCCACCACAATAACCTGCATCTTTATAGGGTTTACCGTAAGACCATACTTTTTGCTTTTTACTTTTTGATAATAGCCTCAGACAGATTTCAAAGAGGTGCTCGCGAGTAAATTTGTAGATCGTCTGCATACAGATGGTAGGAAGAAGTTAGTTCGTTGGAAATAGAGTTTATAAAAACTGCGAAAAGTAAAGGGGATAACACGCCACCCTACGGCACCCCGGTAGAAGTACTACACCAGGAAGACAAGGTCTCTCCGATGCAAATACGTTGCCGGCGACCGTACAGGTAACTATGAAACCAGTAAATCACTGATGGAGATTTATTAAGAGAGCATAGAATACCAAGCAAAACATCGTAATCGACAGTATAAAGGCAGTAGGTACTAAAATCAAGCAATGCCAAGACCGTTAGATTACTGCTTTCCATGGCTGATCTTATATCATCCGTGATATTGAGAAGCGCTGTAGTTGTGCTATGACCAGGACGGAAGCCGGACTGAAAGGGATTAAGGAGATTATGTTTGTATAGGAAAGTACTTAATTGATTGTGTATTAACCGTTCAAGGACTTTGGAAAGGAAAGGTAGAACGGTATATTGGACGGTATTGGACGGTATATTGGACGGTATTTAGAAAAGGATGAGGGATTCTTTACAATATACAGCGTGTAATTGACAGGTTGGCAAAAACTGAAACAGTAGCTTCAGACCATGATTTATGACTGAAAAACGTTGGAATTTTCTTCCGGAAAATTGTCGAATTTTCCGACCGTTTTTCAACTAGATTTGTGTTCTATTTATTTGTTACAACAAAATCCAGCCCTAAAAACATAATTTTAGAGAAAAAAAGCAAAAAACTTAAACTCGGCAATGTAAATAGAAAGAAAATTCATACATACCGCGCGGAATCAGCTGTTAGCTCAAAAGTTTACTGGCCTCCGACAGTGCCTACGACAGACAGAGACAGCATACCGCTCGCTCGCTCGCTCCCTTTGTGTGCTGTGCGCCGGTGCCTTTGCTTACGCGGCGACACTACTAGGGTTGTACCGCGTAAATTGTTTGGTTTAGACAATTAACTCTTCGAATGCCGTAATTAGAGACACAATAGAAAGACAATAGCTTATGTCGAACTGTGTAACTTAAGACATTCAAAAGGTGTGGGACATAAAACATAAAAACATCGCGTCAATATTGCCAGATTCATATTCTTTAACCTGTCAATCCCCAAGCGAACGCTGGCGTTCGAAAATTGTAAATTGCTTATTTTCGAAATTTACAGACTACTATAAGAAAAACTTCTTATTTACGTTCTTGAATAAATACCCTATAAAAAAACGCTTATTTTATAATCTATGCGAACGCCGGCGTTTGCTTAGTGTTTAGAAAATGGCGCGAAATCGCGCGCGTGCTGCATAACAATCTTTATCATACGATTACGATTACGATACGATTCTTTTTCAATACCTAGTTCTTCATCTTTATCTTTATCTCAATCGCAGGCCGACCACGGTAACTACTGTGCCATGGGCTCCTCGACTAACGTACCTACTAATATTACCGAAATAAAAATGTTTCATTTCATATCATGTGGGCAGCCCTATGCTACACGTGTCACACACACTCTCAAAGGTTTGCCGACAAACGAAACCGTCAGCACTCACTCAGCCGTCAGTTTGCCGCGATTGCTGGTGCGTTCTGGACGTCTATTTCGTTTTCTTTCAACTGTCGGGAGTTCGGGACTGTGTTGTGCGTTGAGTTGAGTTGTGTGTTTTTGTGTTGTGTGGTATCGTCATGAATCGGCGTAATGAAACGTTTAGTGCTCGCGAATATGGCCAGGTGTTAATGTGCTTGGGTGAAGCTAGAGGAAACGCGTCGTTGGCATTAAGGCTTTATGTTCAAAGTCGCCCAAATGAACGACATCCAGCTAATAGTCGTACTATCACACGGGCATATTAACGTGTTTTAGAAAATTTACCTGTTGTGCCGCAGCAGGAAGGTGCTGAAAGGACAATCAGTACTCGTTCTGAGCAGGCGATTTAAGATGTTGTCCGTCGAAATCCGCGTTTGGGAACCCGTACTGCTGCAAAACTTGTAAGGCGTAATAACGGACCCCGGGTTTCACATTGGGCTGTGCACAAAGTCCTTCAAGAGGACAAGCAACGTCCATATCGGATCCATAAAGTGCAGGCTCTGGTACCTGGTGACTCAACCCGTAGACTAGCGTACTGCAGATGGCTGATACATCGGCAGCAGCTAAATCGCCAATTCGTTTCACGGGTGATTTGGACCGATGAATTGACATTTACACGAAACGGTATGTGGAACCGGCGGAATGCTCACATTTGGGCACGCCACAACCCGTACGCAATGCAGCAGACGGGTCATCAGACGCGGTGGTCACTGAATGTGTGGGCTGGCGTGTATCATAACAGTATTTTGGGTCCCGTGTTTTTGCCAACTAGAATGGACGGCCGGCGTTATTGCGAATTTCTACAGCAGGATTTTGAAGCCATGATGGACACTCTGCGGGCTGAGCTAGATCAAGAGCGGGATCGTATGGAGAACGAACCCTTAGCTCAACTACCTACCATCTGGTTTCAGCACGACGGCGCCCCGCCGCATGTGGTACTCCCAGTCCGACAGCACCTGGACCGTACTTTTCCAAACCGATGGATTGGGAGATTCGGGCCACATGCATGGTCACCTCGCTCGCCTGACCTAACCCCATTGGACTTTTTCTTGTGGAGTTATATCAAAGAACGGGTGTATGTGACGGAGTGTGATACCGCGGCCGAAATGGAGCAGCGCATAAGAGACGCTTTCGCATCGTTGAACCAACAAATCAATGAGGATGTGATAATGATGCCTCGTCTCCATGCCGAAACCCTGCGTCGAGCACAACTGTGCGTGCAGCTCGGAGACAACCACTTCAAGCCATGCCTTATACGACCCGAGAGACTTTAATTTAGGTAAGTGACTAAATATTTAAATTTTTGATAGGTATTGAATTTGTGTTTAAATTTTTTGATAGGTGTGTTTGTGTGTGTATTGTATTATGTATTTGGTATAGTTTATGTGTGTAGCGGTGAGTGCGGGTGCGTGGAAATAAAAGTCACTCAGAAAGTACTCACGGTTTACTCGACCACCGGTCACACAGTACATAAAACACAACGCAGAAGGAGAACACAGAGTAGACAGAAGAGACACACAATATACAGTCACGAAACAATAGTACACACTAACAATAATAGTTCGCGCAACAAATTAATATTCAAAATCCGGTTAGTAAGATGCGCGAGCGCAGGCGGTAGGCGACGAGGTCTACGTCCGACTGACCCACATATTTTCAAATGTTAAGGTTGAGCAGGGATGCTCAACCGTTTCGCGCGCTGGCCCGCGCGCTGGGGCGACCGACACCATCCGACAGCATAATGCTAAACATTATGAATGCCGTGAATGTAGTGTAGTGTTATTGATAAACGTACACGATAATATTACTGTGACTGTGTTAATGTTGTGTTTTATTTGTGGTGTGTTGTGTGAGTTTATTATAAACATAAATAAACTATATGGTAGGGGTGAACCCTACATCACCCCCCTCCAGAGACCGTCAAGGGCGATAAAAGTCCGGGAACCTGACATGACGACCAGAGCGTGTGGTGTACTCCTTGCTACCGCTAGATGGAGTGACTTGCTCTGGGTCAGTTTTGTCCGCCAAAATGTAAGCTGGCTTCAGGCGGTCGATTGAGACCGTGACCTCTCTGCCCTTGAATAATATACGGAAGACCTTGTCTCCCCTTTGCAGAACTTTGTGAGGACCTGTGTACGCTGGTTGTAGCGAGCCACGTAATGCGTCTTCACGAAGGAACACGTGATCAGTGGTCTGCAGGTCCTTATATACAAAAATGCTGGCCTTATTGAGTTGGTTGCAGGTTTTGTGCAAACTTGCGTATGCGCGCAGTAAAGTCTGTGACGTCGGTCGTTCCTACGTCACTAGGTGCGAAAAATTCACCTGGGAGCCTTAGTGGTTCGCCGTAAACAAGTTCGGCTGAAGACGCTTGGGCATCCTTCTTGTATGCGCTCCGTATACCAAGCAAAACCCACGGCAAGGACTCTGTCCATTTGTCATTTACATGACACATGATGGATGCCTTGAGCTGGCGGTGGAAACGCTCCACCATGCCATTGCAAGCCGGGTGGTATGCCGTTGTCCACTTGTGCTGAAATCCAGCCAATTTAGATAATTGCTCGAACAGGGCCGACTCGAACTGTCGACCTCTGTCCGTTACTATATCTATGGGACAGCCAAACCGGGCAATCCACCCGGATAGCAGCGCTTTAGCTACTGTCTCGGCAGTTATGTCGACGATAGGTACGACCTCTGGCCACCTGGTAAAACGGTCGACTGCCGTCAGACAGTACCTAAAGCCTTGCGAAATCGGTAAGGGGCCCACCAGGTCGATGTGGACGGTGGTGAACCTTGCACGTGGGAGGTGATACGACCCTAATGGCGCAGAAACGTGTCGGTTCACCTTGGCCCGCTGGCACTCAAGACAAGCTCGAGCCCACTCCCTACAGTCTCTCCTTATGCCTGGCCAAACAAAGCGCTCTGCGATCAATTTGGCAGACGCTGAGACACCAGGGTGGCTGAGGGAGTGCAAGCTGTTGAAGACTTGCTTTCATAGCATCACGGGCACAAAGGGTCTGGGGGGCGTTGTCCTGACGTCACAGTACACAAATGTACGCTCCCCTGGGACCTGCACCTTCTCCAATACCAGCGAGGAACCTTCCTGGAGTAGCCTAGACAGCTCCGGATCCGAAGTTTGCGATTCCGCGAGAGTGTCGAAGCTGACCGGTACATTTAGCGCTTCCACGCGAGATAAGGGGTCGGCTACGACATTGTCCTTGCCGGAAATGTGCCTTATGTCGGTGGTGAACTGGGCAATGTAGTCTAGGTACCGGAATTGCCTGGGCGAGCAGTTTTTCTTCCTCTCGTGGAATGCGAAACTGATCGGCTTGTGGTCCGTATAGACGACGAAGTGTCGAGCCTCGAGCATGTGGCGAAAGTATTTGATGGCCTCGTAAATGGCCAGCAGTTCCCTGTCATAGGGAGAATACTTTGCCTGTGAAGGGCTGGAGCTTCCTGGAGAAGAAAGCAAGTGGCTGCCAGCCATCATCGCTAAGCTGCTGTAACACCGCGCCGATTGCGGTATCCGACGCGTCAGTAACTAACGCGAGATTGGCATTGCAATCGGGGTGAGCTAAAAGAGCAGCGTTAGCTAAGCTCGCCTTGCAGTCCTCAAATGCTTGCAAAGTATTCTCCGCAAGACATATGGGCTGCGAGCCCTTTACGTTGCCGATCAAAAGGTTGTGAAGTGGCGCCTGGATCTGTGCTGCGTGGGGTATGAAGCGACGATAATAATTGATCATACCTAAGAAGCGGCGTAGCTGACGAACATCTTTGGGTGGCGGGAAGTTCCTGATCGCCTCAACCTTGGAGTCTAGTGGTTGGGTGCCCTTTTCAGAGATACGGTAACCTAGGAAAGTTACCTCTGGGACACCAAAAACGCATTTCGACGTGTTGATCAGCATGCCGTAGTCTTTCATTCTCCCAAAGATAATACGGAGGTGCTCCTCGTGCTCCACCTGTGTCCTAGAAAATATAAGGAAGTCATCCAAATAACTGTAACAGAAGTCCAAACCTCTGGTCATCTCGTCCACAAAACGTTGGAACGTCTGCCCTGCGTTACGCAGACCGAACGTCATGTACGGGAACTCGTACAGGCCGAACGGTGTGGTGATTGCAGTCTTCGGAATGTCCTCCGGACTGACAGGGATCTGATTATAGGCTTTCACTAAATCAATGGTGCTGAAGACTTTGCAACCAGAGATGCTATGAGCGAAGTCGTGGATGTGCCTAATCGGATACCTGTCAGGGATGGTCCGGGCGTTGAGCATTCTGTAATCACCACAAGGTCGCCATCCGTTGTCCTTTTTGGGAGCGAGGTGGAGTGGTGATGCCCATGGACTCTCCGACGGTCTGGCGGTTTCATTGGCAAGCATCAGCTGGAACTCCTGCTGAGCAATCTTCAGCTTGTCAGGTGCTAGTCGCCGGAATGGTGAGGATACTGGAGGACCTGGGGTGGTGCGGATGTGGTGTACAGTGTTGTGAGGTGTGGTGCGTAGTGTACCGGCGGGTCGGGTGATGTCGGGAAACCCGTCTAAAATTCTGTGGTACCTCGAATCACCAGAGGTTATCTTTACTGAAAATAAAGACAAGTCTGTGTGATTCGAGGCAATGGTAAACACATTTGTACTACTGTCGACTAGTCGTTGATTACGACAGTCAACGACTAGCGAGTAAAATGATAAAAAATTCATACCTATAATAGGCTTGGTCACCTCTGCAACCACAAATCGCCACTTAAAGTCCCTACGGAGTCCTAAATTTAAATTTAACAGCACATACCCATAAGTTTTGATAGGGGTGCCATTCGCGGCCACTAAGTCATAATTTGTGCACACGCGACGGTCACTAAGTAGACGGCGGGGGTAGACACAGAGGTCGCTACCTGTGTCGACCAGGAACTGTATCTTGGTGGTGCGATCGGTGACAAACAAGCGACCAGTCGAGGGAGGGCAATCGTTTGTCGCCATCACCGACTGCCCGCGGCGTTTCCCTGCCGGTAGTCGCAGGGCTTGACACACCGGTTCGTCTTCTCCCCGTGCATGGAGTGGTACCAACACACGGGGTGCTGTCGATAGCTGGAGTCTGAGCGGGTGGAGGAACGATGACGTGAGCGCCGTCGCGCGTCTCGACCACGACTGTGGGAGCGATTGCGCGAACGGCTGTCACGCAGCTGCAGCGTCAGGTTCTTCACTGCCCGCTTCAGTTCGGCGATCTCGGCAGCCATCTCGCTGTTTGAGGGTCCTGCTGCCGAGGCTGCTGCGACGTGGCTTGCTGCTGCGACGTGGCTTGCTGGCGCGACGATGTCCTGGACGCGGTCTGCCAGCTCGGCTAGCGCGCCCAGGGTGCTGTGGGGCTGCGATGCCAGGAGGGGCTGGATGCTGGTGGGGAGTCGGCTGCACCAGATGGTGCGCACGAAGTCCTCTGGCACAGTTGGTCCTGCTAGACCTTGCAGGTGGCGGAGGAACTGCGACGGCTTCCTGTCACCCAGCTCCTCATGCATCAGCAACTGCTTCACCTTCCGCTCCTGGGAGGCAGAGAGCCTCCGCACCAACTCCGTCTTCAGCTTCTCGTACCGGTTGCTGGCGGGTGGGGACATGATTATGTCCTTCACCTCCTTGGACTGCTGGTGGTCGAGATGCCCAACGACGTAGTTATACTTGGTGACATCGTTTGTCACCCCGGCATTCTCAAATTGCGCCTCAATTTGCGCAAACCAAATTTCGGGCTCCTCGGGCCAAAATGGGGGTAGGCGCAAGGCGACGCGGTATACCTCGGCCGGCTCGACCTTTGGACCCGAGGGGCGTCTGGCCTTGCGCGTGCGGTGCGCGGCATGATGGTCGGGCTGTGATGACGCGGTGTGCTCGCTCTCGCTGTCACTCATGATTTTTATGTGCTCGTTACGGGTTCACCAGTTTGGTATAGTTTATGTGTGTAGCGGTGAGTGCGGGTGCGTGGAAATAAAAGTCACTCAGAAAGTACTCACGGTTTACTCGACCACCGGTCACACAGTACATAAAACACAACGCAGAAGGAGAACACAGAGTAGACAGAAGAGACACACAATATACAGTCACGAAACAATAGTACACACTAACAATAATAGTTCGCGCAACAATTAATATTCAAAATCCGGTTAGTAAGATGCGCGAGCGCAAGCGGTAGGCGACGAGGTCTACGTCCGACTGACCCACATATTTTCAAATGTTAAGGTTGAGCAGGGATGCTCAACCGTTTCGCGCGCTGGGGCGACCGACACCATCCGACAGCATAATGCTAAACATTATGAATGCCGTGAATGTAGTGTAGTGTTATTGATAAACGTACACGATAATATTACTGTGACTGTGTTAATGTTGTGTTTTATTTGTGGTGTGTTGTGTGAGTTTATTATAAACATAAATAAACTATATGGTAGGGGTGAACCCTACATGCATTTATTCCAAACGTCCCGAAGTACCTATTAGTATGAATGAACAACGCGCGGACATTGCGATACGCGCGCGACCCTATATTGCGCGCGTTCGTTATACAATGCGTAGCCGAAATAAAATTGAAAATTGAAAAACGTTCACCTATCATTTCCGGGAAAATATTTCACTATCAAAATGTTAACAATACCAGTCTGAATTCATACTTTTCGTTTTTACCAACCTGTCAATTACACGCTGTATAAAACGATCTGCCAAGGGCTATACCACATCCTATGACACTTTTCGCAGATAACAGTACAGTGACCATTTCTTGTAAGAATAATGACATCTCCCAATACAAATTTGACATTAATAACTGAACTTGAACAATTTAAAAATTAATTTAGACAAAACTAAGATTATGCATTTCAGACAACGCCCAACTTTGGTAGAAAATAATATTCAATTGACATACAACGGCAAAACTATTGAGGATGTCGCTACTACTAAGTTTCTAGGACTGACGTTGGATACAAAACTAGACTGGAAATCACACATTGATAGTGTATGCAAATAAACTTGTAAAGCTGCTTATGCGTTGTTTTCACTGTCTTCGAAAGTTAATTTAGAAGCTTTAATTACGGCATATCGCGGTCTAGTGTATATACTTTCTAGCTCAAAAAGCATACTATAGTGTCGCCGAATTTCTTAACGATACAATTGTTTGACTGGCATGATGATTCATTGCATCGATGTCTAAATCTTTAGGAATTGACTCCTGTCTGGTTTTACCGACCCCCAATGATCTTAGAAAATTCCAAACTTTGGATGCGTTGGGGACGCATCCAAAGTTTGGAATTTTCTAAATCAAAGTTAGGAATTTTGGACGGAATTATGAATGTGTTGGCGATTAGCAGTCCTACACACCTTATTACAGTGATTGCGAATAGAAGCATATTTGTCCCTATTAGCATCATTCGGCTGCCGCCTAAATTTAGACTTGGCCAACGCTTTTTTGGTCAACAACTTTTTAATCTCATCTGTCAGCCACGGCGCCGGCAGATGTCTGACTTTAACCGCACGTACAGGCGCATGAACATCGTAAAGCTCGAGAAGTTTGGTTGAGAGAGGAAGGAGACCAATCAATATTGCTGGCAACCTCGCAAAGAATGTCAACGTTCATACCACCAAAATTGCGTTGCATGAGAATTTTGGCTTTAGCCTTAGGAGGGTGAATTTTGTAAGATAGAAAAATCAGATCGTGATAGGAAAAGGCATAGAAAGAAAGAAAGAAAGAAAAACATTTTATTTGCCCGAAAGAGGCGCACACTAAAGACTTAAATAATACGTTTTTATATTATAAAAAGAAATAAAATAATTAAAACAAAAAAAAAATATAACAGAAAATAATAGTAATAAGAAAATATGCGCCACGTCCGAGCAAAACGGCCGTCCACACGCAAAAATGCAACGAGTCCACGGCGCTGGTTTTCAGCGTGGGCCGGTAACAATATCGACTAAAGGAGTCGGCAACGGTGTGGTGTGCCAAAAGATTTAAATAAAATAAATAAATTTAAGACAGATAAAATAACAAATGGAAATAAACAATCATAAATAAATAAGAAGTACGATTTTCTACGAACGTATAGAGTTGCAACATTACACCACATTTTCAACAAGAATGATGGCTTAAAAAACTTAGTATCCAAGCCAAAATCCCTACAGATAAAAACAAAAATTAGGTAACAAGCTCTCATAGTGATTATATCGTGAACCCGACCAAATTTAATAGTCACAAAATATAAGGACTATTGAGCACTATTTGTGACGTTGCACGTTGGTCGGAATCGCGATATAATCGCTTTTTTTTGACGCAATTCGGAACGCGGGGATTGTATCGGATGCGATGACGTTTAACATAAACTAAAAGGATGTGACGCTTCGCAAAGCCTATGACGCTACGCCATTGTGACGAAACTGTGGAAATGGAGATTCAAAATTTAAAAAGGTTGCAATATGCAATAGCTGTTGTGATCGTGTATTAGAAGTGTATTGCGATGAACTGCAAATCAGGAGGACCCAAGAGAAGTCGACCCCAGGGCAGGCAATATGCGAAACGGCATTCTCTGTTTTGGAGAAAAATAAAAATAAGTTAATATCCTAGAACGGAGAGCCAAATAAACTAATTGAAAAGGTAATGTAAGCAGTTATTGTTTTGAATTAAATGAATTGTATTTTAATAAATAGTACTTAGATTAAAAAAAAATATAAGCATTAAATTATTGTTTTTATATAAAGTACCTACTATTACTATATTTAAATTAAATTAATATTTATTTTCTTATTAAATAGGTAACCTGTATGACTTGGAAACTTAGTGCATAAAGTCACACTGATAGCAGAGAAACCACAGATAGAACCCCCAAAGTCAAGTCACAAACGCCGCAGAAGAGTCCCAGCCAAGGAGTGAGAGTCATAATGGTCACCTATCTACGGCTTGACCTTGGCAAACCATGTTTAACTTTCAAGATTCATCCGTGTTCTTTAATTTTGATCCGTGTGGCTTTTATTACTTAGCTACAAGCTCCTAACAACGACGGATAAAAATAACAGCATCTTCTTTGAAGAATCATGACGCTGTTTAGAGATTTACTGTCATCTTGACAAGTAAAAGGGGCTCATTTATCATCGGCTTAAGAGCACGGCGACAGATGAATTTTCCATACAAACGTAATACCACGCTCATTTGCAGTTGGAGCAAATTTCCAACATATTATGATGATATTCGGTTATAGACAATATTTATCTAGGTTCCTACATCTTTCTTTTTTAAAAAAACTTACCTAAAACGAAATTTAAGCGAATTGTATTTTGCACTTTTTTACAGCGTAATTGGCGTGTTTTCATTTGGCTTTTCCTGTATTAAAAATAACAATATTTCCAATATTCTCAATGTAGGAACACAGACTATATTATCAATTTACAAATGATAGAAAACAAATTGGAAAAACAATAAGTTTTCATTCATAATTTTTGGTATTACGAAACAAGTCCAATTTATCCCAAATTTACAAGAGTTAGTAGTGCTATCGCGGCAAGCGGGATGTCAGTGTCAGTGTGTGCGTGCTGTCATTACTTCAGTTGCGTTCATAGGTCGAGTTATAAATTTTATTGTAATATTTTTGACACTATTGACTTAAATAAAATAGTACCCAAGCATATGAAGTTTAATAAAAGGAATATAGAACTCTTGAGGGCATGTCAGACTTTAGCTGACTAAAAGCGCCGTCGACGATTTGGGCTCGGTCCAGATGGCTACCGTATGGCTGGACGGCAATTCCAAGCCCATGGTGGCTAGAAATCGGGGTCGAGAACCTGGCTCCAGCAGCCATGATGGTATTTCCGGTTGGACGTCTCCGCCGAAACCTCGGCCGCGCCGGTCCGACAGAGCCCTTGCGGTCCGCGGTGGGCGCTTAAGCAGATGGACCGGGAGCTCCTCCTGGAAGCCGCAACGGTACAGGCCTGGGTGCAAGCACCGGACAGGCCTGTAGACATAGACGTCGAGGCGGAGTGGTTCCGGGAGGCCATGTCGCAAATCTGCGACGCGGCAATGCCCCGAGTCCGTCCAGGGCGAGCTAAGCGCCAGGTGTGCTGGTGGTCGCCGTAGATTGCTGCATTGCGCAACGCATGCAGTCACGCGCGACGCCGGTACGCTAGACACTGCAGGCGCCGCATCCGCCCGCCGGATGCGGAACCCAGAGAGGCGGAGCTGTATGAGGGATACAGAGCGGCAAAACGCACCCTCCGAACGGAGATCAAGCGGGCCAAACTGGAGGCCCGCAACGTGTGGCTGGGGTCTCTGAACGCGGACCCATAGGGGCGCCCGTACAACATGGTACGGGAAAAGCTCCGCCCCTGGGCTCCCCCACTGACTCAGAGTCTCCGGCCCCAGATCGTAGAGGGTGCGGTGAACGCTCTGTTCCCTGCGCGGGGGGAACGCTCCCCCCCGCCCATGGCTCCGCCTCCACCGCCAGTGGTGTCTGACGCGGACCGCAACAGCGACGATGACGACGATGCTCCAGAGGTGACCGAGGTAGAGATGAGAGTGGCGGTGCGAAGGCTGAGTGCCAAAAACACCGCCCCAGGACCCGACGGCTTGCCTGGAAAGGCCTGGGTCCTGGCCATGGAGGCTCTCGGGCCTCGACTGAGAGGGCTCTTCAGCGCATGCATGGAGAGGGGCCAGTTCCCACTTTGCTGGAAGACGGGGAAACTGGTCCTCATCGCGAAGCCAGGGCGCCCTGCGGACTCTCCGTCCGCGTACCGGCCCATTGTGCTGCTCGACGAGGTGGGCAAGCTCTTTGAGAGAGTCATTGCAAACCGCCTCGTCGAGCGCCTAACACGGGTGGGGCCGGACCTTTCGGACGGACAGTTCGGCTTTCGCAGGATGCGCTCTACGGTGGACGCCATCATGCGCGTGCGAGCCCTCACGACGGGGGCTGCGGTGTCCCGAGGCAGGTGTGGCAGTGTCCTTGGACATTGCCAACGCGTTCAACTCCCTGCCCTGGAGTACGATCCGGAGGGCACTCCGGTACCACCGGGTGCCCGAATACCTCTGTCAAGTGGTCGAGGCCTATCTGTCGGATAGATTTATAGTCTACCCCGGTCACCAGGGAGACTGGAAACGTCGAGAGATGTCGTGCGGTGTTCCGCAGGGGTCGGTACTAGGGCCACCCTTGTGGAACATCGGGTACGACTACGTGCTGCGCGGCGACTTCCCTGACGGGGTCAGCGTGGTTTGCTACGCAGACGACACGCTGGTTCTAGGGCAGGGAGAGTCGTACCAGGCGGCGGTTGCTCTAGCGACACGCGGGGTTGCGATGGTCGTTGATAGGATCCAGGAGTTGGGACTCGAGGTGGCGCTTCACAAATCCGAGGCGATGTGTTTCCACGGTCGCCGCTCTCGGAACGCGCCGCCTTTGGGTTCCCAACTAACGGTGGGAGGAGTTCACATCGGTGTCGGGTCGACGATGAAGTACCTGGGACTCGTCCTCGAAAGCCGGTGGAATTTCGTGGAGCATTTCCGACGTCTGGCTCCCAAACTCAACCGGGCTGGGGCTGCAATCAAGCGGCTCCTGCCCAACCTTGGGGGTCCAGACGCCTCCTGCTGGAGGCTCTATACGGGGATCGTTCGGTCCATGGCCCTCTACGGGGCGCCGGTGTGGGCGCCGTCGCTGAAAAAGCAACCGGCGGCCATACTGAACGCCTGCCAGAGGGTCAGGGCAATAAAGATGGTGCGGGGATACTGCATGGTCTCCCGCGAAGCGGCGAGCCTTCTGGCTGGCCTACCACCGTGGGATCTGGAGGCAACAGTCCTTGCACACATGCACGATATGCGCGTGGAGATGCAACGCCGGGGTGAAAGTCCGCTGCCGCGACAGGTCACGGCATGGCGGACAGAGCTCCGGCGGGATCTTATGGTGAAATGTCGTCAACGACTATCGCAACCCAGTGCTGGGCACGCCACAATCATGGCGGTAAGTCCCCTCTTTGAGGCGTGGCTGGAAAGACCTCACGGCGTCCTTACCTTCCGCATGACGCAGGTCCTCACCGGACATGGTTCGTTCGGGAGTTTCCTGCACCGGATTCATGCGGAAGTGACGCCCGGGTGTCGCCACTGTGCGGAACGCCCGGAGGACACGGTGGAGCACACAGTCGAGGTGTGCCCTGCTTGGGCGGAGCACCGCCGTGCCCTCGTGGGGGCGATCGGATCTCTCGCGCCGGGCTCTGGTTGAGGCCATGGTCCGGAGCGAGGAGGAGTGGCAGGCGGTCGCCGACTTCAGCGAAGCAGTAATGCTCGCAAAGGAGGAGGCCGAACGCATCAGGCAACGGCGTTATCGCCGCCGCCGCCGCCGCCGGGATTATGATCCCGATTTCCGGCCACCGTAGGCGCGGGCTTGCGGACAGTGAGCAATGGGTTGCTCGCTGTCCGGCCGTCCGGTAACTGTCCGGACCAAGCACAAGTCGTCGACGGCGCGCACTGTTCCCGCGCGCCTCAAGGAGTTGTCAGCAACAGCAGGGACCCAGCCGGGTCGAAGCCTACTGGGGCCAGGGTTATCCGAAAGGGCGCTCGAGCCCCGGTATGAAGGCTAGAAGGAACGGGGTGGGTCTTTTAGTCAGTAAGAGTCTGACACTATCTCCCGCTTCGCCCAAGGGCGGGGGATGTCAATGCATGATTTTTTATACCTAAACATCCGAATGTTTCCTTTTTTCCTCTTTCTTGGGAAATAATGTGAGAAATTATCCCAAATCCTGGTAAAATTAAAATATAAACTTCTGGATGCCCAAAAAATCAGAATAAATGTTGATATAAAATTGGATCTCCTCCTCCCGCAGGGTCAAAAAAAGATGTATTAAGATTACGATCTGTTAAAAGTATTGTGATAGCTCCAGCTAATACAGGTAAAGATAATAGTAGTAAGAATGCAGTAATTCCTACAGCTCAAATAAATAGAGGTATTTGATCAAAAGATAAACTGTTTAATCGTATGTTAATGATTGTAGTAATAAAATTAATAGCTCCTAAAATAGAAGAAATTCCCGCAAGATGAAGGGAAAAAATGGCTAAGTCTACAGAACTACCTCCATGGGCAATATTTGATGAAAGGGGGGGGTATACCGTTCATCCTGTTCCAGCTCCATTTTCTACAATTCTACTTGAAATTAATAAAGTTAATGAAGGTGGAAGTAATCAAAAACTTATATTATTTATTCGAGGAAATGCTATATCAGGTGCTCCTAATATTAAAGGAACAAGTCAATTACCAAATCCTCCGATTATAATAGGTATAACTATAAAAAAAATTATAATAAAAGCATGTGCTGTTACAATAGTATTATAAATTTGATCATCTCCGATTAAAGATCCAGGGGTTCCTAATTCAGCTCGAATTAGTAATCTTAATGAAGTTCCAACTATACCAGCTCAAATACCAAAAATGAAATATAATGTACCAATATCTTTATGATTTGTTGAATAAAGTCATTTTCGCTAAATAAAATGGCTGAGTTTAAGCGATAAATTGTAAATTTATTTACGAGAATAATTCTCTTTTATTATATTTATGGGCTTTATATTCATATATGATATAAAATTGCAAATTTTAAGGAATAGAAATTTCTATTAAGGCTTAAAGAATAATTTCTTTATAAATAATTTTGAAGATTATTAGTTTGATTTAACTTAAAACCTTAATAAAAAAAAAAAGTTTTAAAAATTATTCCAAATAAAGAAATAAATGAGAAAAAATTAATTAATAAAAAATAATTATTTTTAATGAAGATTTTAAATCATTTTATTTTTAAATAATTAAATATTAGAGCAGAATATCTAATACGAATATAAAAAAATAATATGATTAATCTTATTATAATAAAAATAAAAGTTAATATATATATGTTATTATTAATTAAAAAAATAATAATAATTCATTTAGGGAAAAATCCAATGAAAGGGGGGAGTCCCCCTAATGAAAGGAAATTAATTAATAAATTAATTTTAATAAAGAAGTTTATATTATTAATAAATAATTGGTTAATAAAATATATATTTAAAATATAAAATAAAAAACATATAATTCTAATTATAAATGAATATATAAAAATAAAAAAAAATCATAAAGTTTCACTAATTATAATTGATGAAAGTATTCATCCTAAATTATTAATGGAAGAAAAGGCTATTAATTTACGTAATGAAGTTTGATTTAACCCCCCAATAGCCCCAATTATAATATTTATAATAATAATAATAAAATTATTATTTAAATAATAAGATAAAATAATTATTGGGGTAATTTTTTGTCAAGTTATTAAAATGAAATTATTTATTCATGATAAACCTTCTACAATATTGGGGAATCAAAAATGGAAGGGGGTTCTTCCTATTTTTATAAGTATAGATGAGTTTATTATGATAGAAATAAAGTTATTTATTTCAAAACTTTTTATAAAGGTTATTTTAATTAAAATTGAGAATAAGAAATTAATTGAGGCAATAGATTGAGTTAAAAAATATTTTAATGATGCTTCAGTAGATAATAAATTATTTGAATTAGAAATTAGGGGGATAAATCTTAAAAGATTAATTTCTAAACCAATTCAACATCCAAATCATGAATTAGAGGAAATTGAAATTAAAGTTCTAAAAAATAATATAAAATAAAAAAATATTTTGTTAGAATTAAATAAAAAAAAAATTAAAATAAGAAATTATTTCTTTTAAGAATTAAAAATTCAAATATTATATTTTAGTGTATGATGCACCGTAGTTTTTGATACTATTAGGTATAGTTTAATTCTATAAAATATAATAAAGGTAAAAATTTACTTAATTTATCCTATCAGAATAATCCTTTAATCAGGCACTTTATTTTTAAAAAAAAGGGATTCCTTTATAGTTGGGGTATGAACCCAAAAGCTTAATTTAGCTTATTTTTAATTTTTATTTTTTTTATTTATATGTAAATTTATTAAAAATGGTTTAATGCTAAATTTAAAAGAAATTAATTTATTATATATATATATATATATTAAAAATTTAATATATTAATATATATATATATATATAATAAATTATTAAAAAATCAAAATTAATTATATTAATATGTTATAATTTGAATGAATATTAATTGTTTACTTCTTGAATTTTATTTTCAATACAAATATTATGAAAAGAAAGAAAAGAAATTATTAAAAATTTAATAATTTATATTAAATATTTTAATATAAAAAAAAAAAAAAATCTATTCATAAAAATTTACATATAAATAAATTTTTTATGGTTTTAAAAATTTATTTTAAATTTATTTTACATATAAATTTTAGTGTTAAATTTAATTTATTTTAATAATGATTTATGTTATAATAGTAGTAATTAATATTAAATTATTTAAGAAATTAAGATTTAGTAATATTTTAATTAATAACAAATTTTGTGCCAGCAGTTGCGGTTATACAAAAATTAAATTAAATTTTATTAGTAATTAATTAATAAATTTGAATTATTTATAATAAAAATTTTAGATTATTAGGTGAAATTTTAATTTAATGAAATTTTATATTTTAATTATGATTTAATAAATTTTATAATAAACTAGGATTAGATACCCTATTATTAAAATTTAAAATTAAGATACTAAAATAGTAAATAATTATTTATTGAAACTTAAATAATTTGGCGGTATTTTAGTTCATTTAGAGGAATCTGTTTAATAATTGATAATCCACGAATAAATTTACTTAATTTATAATTTTGTATATCGTTGTTAAAAAAATATTTTTTAATAGAATTAATATTTAATAATTATAATAAAAATTTAGATCAGATCAAGATGCAGATTATAATTAAGAATATAATGGATTACAATAAATTTATTTATATGAATATTAATTTGTAATAATTAATTGAAAGTGGATTTAAATGTAATTTTATTTAGTTTATTAAAATGATTATATATTAAAATATGTACATATTGCCCGTCGCTTTCATATAATAAAATTGAAATAAGTCGTAACAAAGTAGAGGTACTGGAAAGTGTTTCTAGAAAGAACAAATTAGAGCTTGAATATAAAGTATTTCATTTACATTGAAAAGATATTAAAAATTAATTGATTTGAGGGGTTAAATTAATTAATCAATTTTATTAAAATAATTTTTAAGTAAAAAATATTTTGGGGGTTAAAGTATTTTTTATAGAAAAAATTAAATAATTTATAGTAAATTAGTATTGTAAAAGAATTTTGAAATAAATGAAATAATAAATTGAGTATAAGTAATTTTAGTTTAGTGTATCTTGTGTATCAGAGTTTATTAATAAATATTTTTGGGGAAAAAAATCTCGAATTTAAAAGAGATAATTAATTAATAAAGTTATTGTAGCATAAATATTTTTCATAATTAATTTGAAATGAAATGTTAATCGTTTTTAAATATATCTAGTTTTTTTAGAAAAAAATTTAATTTTTTATTTTTTTTTAATAAATAAATTACTTGATTAATTTATTTAGTTAAATAATTTTATATTTTAAGGGATAAGCTTTAATTTAGATTAATATAAATATTTTAAAAATATTAAAACTTTTATAATTTATATTGTTAAAAAATTTTAATTTATTATAAATAATTTTGTTAAAAATAAAATTTTAAAATTTTTTATTTTTTTATAAAAAAAATTTTTTTAATTTTATTAAATTTGATATAATGATAAAATTAGTATATAATATATAATTAATATATAAAATTATTATTTTTAAGTGAGTTAATTAAAAGGAATTCGGCAAATTTTAATATTCACTTGTTTATCAAAAACATGTCTTTTTGAAAATAATATAAAGTCTAATCTGCCCACTGATAAAAATTAAAGGGCTGCAGTAATTTGACTGTACAAAGGTAGCATAATCATTAGTCATTTAATTGATGACTTGTATGAAAGATTGGATGAGATATTAACTGTCTCTTAATTATAAATAGAATTTAATTTTTTAATTAAAAAGTTAAAATATTTTAAAAAGACGAGAAGACCCTATAGAGTTTTATAATTTTATTAATTAAGATTATTTAAATAAAAATTATAAGTTAAAATTATTAAAATTATTTTGTTGGGGTGACAGAAAAATAAATTTAACTTTTTTTAATATTAAACATATATAAGTGAGAATATTGATCCAATAATATTGATTATAAGAAAAAATTACCTTAGGGATAACAGCGTAATTTTTTTTTTTAGTTCATATAAAAAAAAGAGTTTGCGACCTCGATGTTGGATTAAGATAAAATTTAAATGCAGAAGTTTAAAATTTTTGATCTGTTCGATCATTAAAATCTTACATGATCTGAGTTCAAACCGGTGTAAGCCAGGTTGGTTTCTATCTTTTATAAATTAAAATATTTTAGTACGAAAGGATTAAATATTTAAATTAAATTTATATTAAAGAATTTTATTAATTTTAATTTAAAAAATGAATTAATATATAATGTATATATATATATACATATACTATTTTGACAGAAAAATGTGGTGATTTTAGAAGTCATTAATATATAATTAGATTATATAGATAGTATTGTATATATTTGATATTTATTTAATTACAATTGGATTATTAATTTTAGTTATTGGAGTATTAGTAGGGGTAGCATATTTAACTTTATTAGAACGTAAAGTTTTGGGTTATATTCAGATTCGGAAAGGTCCTAATAAAGTTGGGTTTTTAGGTATTTTACAACCTTTTTCTGATGCTATTAAATTATTTACTAAAGAACAAACTTACCCTAATTTTTCTAATTATATTTGTTATTATTTTTCTCCTATTATTAGATTTATTTTATCTTTAATAATTTGATTATTAATTCCTTATTATTTTAATTTAATTAGATTTAATTTGGGAATTTTATTTTTTTTATGCTGTACTAGATTGGGGGTTTATACTGTGATAGTAGCTGGATGATCTTCCAATTCAAATTCTGCTTTATTAGGGGGGTTACGATCTGTAGCTCAAACTATTTCTTATGAAGTTAGATTAGCTTTGATTTTAATATCTAGAATTATTATAATTATGGATTTTAATTTATTAAAAAAATTTTATTATCAGGAGTATATTTGATTTTTATTTTTAATATTTCCTTTAAGATTGTGTTGAATAAGATCTAGTTTAGCTGAGACTAATCGAACACCTTTTGATTTTGCTGAGGGGGAAAGAGAATTAGTTTCTGGATTTAATATTGAATATAGAAGAGGTGGATTTGCTTTAATTTTTTTAGCAGAATATTCTAGAATTTTGTTTATAAGAATATTATTTGTTTTGTTATATTTAGGTGGTTTTAATTTAAGATTTTTATTTTATTTTAAATTAAGATTTATTTCTTTTTTATTTATTTGGGTTCGTGGTACATTACCACGTTATCGATATGATAAGTTAATATATTTAGCTTGAAAAAGATATTTACCAGTTTCTTTAAATTTTTTATTATTTTTCTTAGGTATTAAAATTTTATTAATATAATTTAATTTTTTTTTAGTATAAATTAATAGAAAATAATTCTTTCTTAAGTTTTCAAAACAAATGCTTATTTCAAGCTCATTAATTATTAGTTGAATAAAAGATTATCTCAATATTTATTAATAAATGGATTAATAATAAAGTAGGAAAAATAAAAAATTGTTAATAATTGTCCTGTAATAATAAAAGGGTCTTCTACTGGTCGGGCTCCAATTCAAGTTAACAAGATAACAATTGTTACTATTGATCAAAATAATATTTGATTGATGGGATAAAATTGAATTCCTTGAATTTTTTTATTAAATGTGAATGGTAGAATGATTAAAATTAAGATTGATATTACTAAGGCAATTACTCCTCCTAGTTTATTAGGGATTGATCGTAAAATTGCATAAGCAAATAAAAAGTATCATTCTGGTTGAATATGAACTGGACCACCACAAGTCCAGTGATTGCATAGCGGTAGGATCCACTCCACGAGTTATTAAATCAGCTGGATTGTCGTGGGTCGACACATGTCTCCAGGTACATCTACCGGATGTTTCTAGCACTTCGGCAACACGGTTACGAACAAAAGTACTTAATTTTATTGGCAACATTTTCAACCAACCCAACACTATCATGGAGTCAGTCCAAAAAACAATACTAGACGGTTTAATGTGAAGAGAATTAGCAACCTTTTGATATAAGCGTACACCAAGCACAGCAGCACAGAGCTCCAATCGCGGTATAGTTAGTGGTTTGATAGGAGCGACGCGACTTTTGGCTGTTAATAATCGCACGTCGACGTCACCCTGCTCATTCACACTACGAACATACAAACAAGCGCCATATGCTTGCTCCGACGCGTCGGTAAAAATGTGAAATTCGAAGTGTTTGTATGCGTCACAGAGCACGCGACGTGAAACCCGTAAATTGTGAATGCAAGGTAATGATTTAATTATGTTCGCCTATATTGTTGCAATGTCAGGTGATAACTGATCATCCCACTTCAACTTGTCTAGCCAAAGTTTTTGGAGCAACATCTTCATGTTCACGACACACGGTGCTAACAGTCCTAAAGGATCGTAAATTCGTGCAATTACTGCTAACATGCCACGCTTAGTGTTTTCTATGCAGTCAGGAACTTGTATAGGGAAAATGAGGTCATCAGTGTCTGTTCGCCAACTAAGACCCAGTGTTTTACTACAGACATCACCTTCCTTGTGGAACTCGAAGCAAGATTCGTCAGATGGATCTGAAATTAAAGTGGGCTCGTTCGATTTCCACTTCCGTAACGGCATGCAAGCAGAGGCAAGAGCATCAGTCACCTTGTGACGCAACATGAGAGCTTCCTCATACACGTCTTCGCCGGTCAGCAGGTGGTCTACATAAAAATCATGAAGAATGACTTCAGCGACCCTTTGATCCTGGCATTCCAGGCCTATTTGTTTTATGCACCTAGTCGCGAGAAAAGGTGCACTAGCCGTACCGTACGTTACGGTTTTTAATTGATAAGTTTTAAGCGTGCTAGTAACATCATCACGCCAAACGATTTGCTGCAGGTGCCTATCTGAAGGATCTACAGACACCTGCCTGTACATTTTCTCTATGTCAGCAGAGAGGACGTACTTATGAGTTCGAAATCTAAGAATGATTGCAGTCAAATCGTCCTGAACAGTAGGCCCGACCATCTGGATTGCATTTAAAGAAAGTCCAGAGGTAGTGGGTGCACTAGCATTAAATACAACCCGTAATTTTGTTGTGCTACTGCTTTCACGCAGGATTCCGTGATGAGGAATATAATATGACTGCAAATCTTCATTAATATGACACTCTGACATATGGCCTAAATAAATGTACTCAGTCATGAAGTCTTTGTACATTTTATCAAGTGGAGGTTGGCTGAGGTTTCTGCGCTCTATTGACAGAAAACATCGTTTTGCACGATGATATGAATCACCTAAACCCTCCGGAGATTCCTTTAACGGAATCTTAACACTAAAACGGCCATCTGGTAAGCGCGTTATGTTTTTTATGAAGTGTTCTTCACACATGTTCTCCTCAGCTGAATAAGTCGATGCATCATGGCTAACTTCCTCGAGCTGCCAGAAACGCGTCAATTGGTTTCGGATGTCATCTAACTCATTCGAACTGGAAGAACTTTCGTAATAATCATTTACGAAATTACAGTTAATTGAAGAAAGTTGAGAAGAATTAAAATTATAATTATAGCCGCCGTTAACTGGGCCACAAACTAGCCAACCTAGTCCAGTTTGGTGAAGTGTTGGTTTCCCATCACCTAATAAAATCTTATCAGATCCTAATAGATTCCAAAATACATCAGCCCCTATAATCATATCAATAGAAGCCGGTGTGTGGAAATATGGATCAGCTAATTGAATATTTGAAGGTATATTTACATGTACCTGTCTAGCGGGAACATTATCAGTAATTGTGGGTAAGACAAAACAAGTTACATTATTTGAGTACGATTCGTGCAACGACTTAATATGCACACGACACATTTTATTAACATGAGACAGAGAATTGTTTATACCTTGTATCGATCTTTCTGTGTTTACGTAGGGCAACTTCAACTTATTGTCTAAAGTCTCCGTCATTAGACAAGCCGAACTACCTGAGTCGAGAAGCGCTCGAGCGATGTGTTCCTTATTATTTTTTTATTTTTTTTATTTTTTTTTTATTTATTTATTTATAAAAACAAAGGTTTTCCTTAGGTTTACAAAAAGCACACAATTAGACCCCTGGGGTCTGTCTCAGCGTGCCACAACCTGACAATTAGTCAACGCGCTATTAACTGTCAAGGTCAAATTGACTCGATATAGTAATCCTTCAACTTACGCTTTAGGTTTTTGGTGTTGAATGAGCATCTGACGTCTACAGGTATCTGATTTATTAGATTAGGTATTGAATAAGAAGCTGTACGCTTGCCATAAAAGTTATTTTTGCGTGGCACTTGAAGGAGCTTAGATTTAGCCTGCCGTGTATTTACGTCATTTTTTTGTGGTATTTGAATATCGCTATTATCAAAATGTTCAATAAGGAATAGATACTCAGCGCGCGCTTGAACAGGTAATACTTTGCAGTGTTTAAATAACCCAATGTAATTGTCTCGGTATTTATTTTTCACATATTTTGGTACTACGAGTTTCAGTATACGGGTTTGTAGATTATGAATTTTATCGAGGTAAGATTTAAATGTGCGCCCATAGCTTGTAAGTCCATACGATATTATCGACTCTGCAAGAGCCGTATACATATGAATAAGGGTTCTATATATATATTATTTGCATCGTAACATCTAATTAGTGCAGTCGACAACAAAATGTTACCTGTGCTAGTCGTATGCAAATGTGCGGAGATATTGGCTGAGAGTGCAACGTGATTGTTTGTGTCGGTAGTGGAGGATGACTCACAGTTAGTCTTATCAGTCGTAACAGCTGATTTGCTTGAAACGGGTTTTTGTTTGTACTCTGCGTTATGAATAAGCGTGTGGTGTTTGCGCTTACATATTTTGCACCCCGATTTCTTGCAATTACTAGGATAGTGACCGTGACGCAAACAGTTATAACATACCTTATAGCTAGGTAGTAAGGACATTCTCTCGTTGACATTTAATGATAGAAATTGTGGGCTTGAATTAAGGTTGTGATCACCTTTACACCTAGGACAGATTTGTGATGAGGAACTACTGGTGTTGTCTGTCGTTAGAAAGGATTTTATTTTTGTGTTGTGTTTTATGTTAGTTGTGGAATGACGTGACTTTTCCAGTGTTTCTACCAACTCAGCGCGATTACGCATAAATTCAATGAAATGCTCAAAAGTGATTCTTTTTGATTTATCAATACGCCCTTTGTATTCTTCCCATTCTCGGAATGATTTTGTGTCTAATTTTTGTCGTATGATGTAAATAAGTAATGTGTCCCAATTGTGAACAGGTTCACCTAATGTTTTTAAAGCTCTGATATTTTTGTTTATATTATCTACGATGCCTTTTAACGCAGTTGAGGACTCCTTTGTGATTGACTCGATATTAAATAACGCTGTAACGTGATTCTCAATTAATATTCTTTCGTTATCGAATCGCTCACAAAGCAGTTCCCAAGCCATATTGTAGTTTCGAGCTGAAAACTCGATAGACTGAATTACAATAGCAGCAGATTCTGTTAATGAGGACCTCAAATAATGGAATTTATTGACCTCGTCTATATCGTCATTGCCGTGAATGAGACTAGTGAAAGTATCTCGAAATTCGAGCCAGTTATCGTACGAGCCTGTAAATTTAGGTAACTGTATGGTGGGTAACTTGACGAACTGACGCTTACTACTAGAGGTGGACTTTACTTCCTCTTGCTCAGATTTTAAGAACTTATTTAATAGTACTTTAGCTGGAGCCATCAAATCATAATATTGCGATTCAATTGTAGCTCGTTCGAGTACCTCAGAGTCAACGTCACACATACATTCTAACTTTGATTGAACTTCGTTAAATTCGTCATATAAATTATCTAATTTGTTGACTCGCAACTGCAACTCCATTACCTGAGACGGGTTTAACCGTAGAATCTTGAAATTTATTTAAATATGTTTCAAAGACGGTTAATCTTCCCTTATAACTGCTTCGCTTCTTTTTAAGATCTTTAATATCAGTCATTTTGACAGGAAGGTGTCGTAGACCTGAAATTATACAGTTATAATGTTAAATAACGAAACTATATTTAACAAAAATACCTAGGCTTAATAAATAATGAGACTAAGCAACTATTGGTCTGAGTTATTGATTAATTTTACAATGTTGACCTTTGATCACTGCAAATTATAAAGAACTACCGTAGTCAAGTAGGTAGGTAAGGTTTACTATTCTATTAGAATAATGTAACAAACAAATTAATTACCTAATAATTTATATTTTAAAGGTTTACAAAGCGACAATTAATGGTAAAGGTTAAATTAAGAAATAATATTACAAATATTATTTCATTGAAAAATAAATAGCTAACTAATGTAGGTTAACACAAACACTACTGTACTGTATTATAAGCACTGTTAACTATATTTTACAAATATAATTCAACCTAAAACTTTGTAAATAAATCCTTGTAAATAAATTGTATAAAATAATGTGTAAATAATTTGTAAATATGTGTAATGAAATGACCTCTTTGGAAATGACATTTCATTTTTTTTATTTTTAAGCTGTGGATACGGGGTGACGTATCATTCAATGACAGATGAGGTTTAGATTATTTTGCGCATTTTATTGTTATAAAAACTTGTAGAGAGATAATTAAAGGGATATAATTGAGGAGGCGATAATAGTGAACTTTAATGTCGTTTCTTTGTTTTCAGGTGAGATAAAAGTGTAACTTTAGTTAAACGATAATTGTTATACTGTAAAAGCATGTGGAATAAAACAAATCTTTGTTTTCAGAGAAACAATTTGTGGTTTATTTCGAAAATCCTCAATAATATACCTTATAAAACGACATTTTTGTTAACTAAAAGAAGATGGACCGGCTGCAATTTGAGTTTACGATGATAGCTTCAAATGATGGCAAATCAAATGTATTAGCCATAACCTCAATATCTACAGAAGAAGGAAAATGTTATGTTTTACCTGATGAGCTGAAGCCGGTGATTCATCATACATATATTGTCAAAATGAATACTTTCTCAAAAATAAAAAATAGTATAAAGAAAAGACATCACAGTAGAAAAATATGGATAAAATTGGATGAAGATCTTAAGAAAACATATAGAGATGAGGAAGGTAATATGCAATTTTTAGATCAATATTTAGAAGAAATAAGCACAAAACAACCAATAGACATAAACGACAATTTGCAACATATCTTGGAAAAATTAATAGAAACTACTACAAAGAAAGAAAATCAACATAACCTAAAACATATTTCTGAGAAATTTATTATTGAAAAATTCACAAGCAAGAACCCTAATGCAATGCAATGGATTGAGAATTTTGAAAAGGAGTGTGAGCGCTTTAATATATCAAAAGATGAAACAAAAATAGATATATTGAGATTATTTTTAGAAAAATCTTGTTTGGATTGGTATAGCTCGATGGCCATAAAACTAACAATAAAGGCTGAATGGAATGAATGGAAAAACAAATTTTTAGAAACTTTTAAAAACCAAGGATGGGACATAGTTACATATGCTCTCGCATTTAGATATAAAGAAGGACTACTAATTGATTACGCTATTAGAAAAGAAAGGCTTATGCTAGACATAAACAAATCGATAGACTCCAAAACAATGATAGATCTTATTGCAACAGGTTTACCTGGGTTTATCTTAAATAGGTTAAACAGAGATGAACTCAATGACACTACTGATTTGTTCAATGAGATAAGAAAATATGAAGGTATGATGTACAAGAAAAACTCAAGTACAGTAAAGAGTTGTACATTCCTTTATAAAAATAAAACTAATGAGAAGAAGCCATGTAACACTTGTGAATCTTTGGACAAAGGAATTAGATATCATCCGGAAGAGTCATGTTGGTTCAAGAAAAATAAAAATGAATCTGAAAAAGTTTTTAAACCCAGAAATGTAAATAACAACTCCATTATTGAAGTGTATATAAATACTGAGAAAAAAAACGAGTAAGTACACCATTAATCAAAATCAAGCTCTTATTAGAAAATAAACTAGAAGTGAGCGGCATTTATGATTCAGGCTCACAGATCTCTTTAATAAATTCAAGACTGATTAAAATAAAAGAAAAAAAGGACAATGAGAATATAGCATATATGAAAACGGTTAATGGTGTGAAAAAAACAGATGGCTTGATAACAATAAAAATAAAAATATTTGATTTAGAAGAAGAGGTGGATGTATACATAGTAGAAAATGAATATTTTGATGATTTTATAATCGGATTGGATATGATAAAGAAATTCAAACTAACCCAAAACGAGGACTTGCGGATAGAACAAAAGATAAGAACAAATAAAATAGATGAAATGTCTAAAGATAACAGAAATGAAGAAAATAATATAAAAACATTAGCAATAAATTTTAATGAACATATAGAAACAGAAGAGTTTGTAAGTATGACAGACCATTTAGATAATGAAAAGAAAATTGAGATCGAGAAAATAATAAAGGAATATAAAACAATTTTTGCAAAGGACAAGTATGATATAGGAACAGTTAGAGATTATGAAGCTCACATAGATTTACTAGTAAATAGATACTGTAGTAAAAGACCATACAGATGTACAATAGAAGATAAATTAGAAATTGAAAAGCAAATATCCATGTTACTAAAGAATAATTTAATAGAAGAATCCTACAGTCCTTTCGCTGCTCCAGTGACATTGGCATTTAAAAAGGGTGAAAATAAAAAATCCCGCTTGTGTATAGATTTCAGGGAACTAAATAAAATTGTTGTTCCACAAGCTCAACCTTTTCCGTTAATAGATGATTTGATTGTTAAAACTAGAAATTGTAAGTATTTTACTACACTGGATATAAATTCAGCATTCTGGGCGATACCATTACGGGTGGAAGATAGATATAAAACAGGATTTGTCACACAAGATGGCCACTTCCAGTGGACCTGCCTTCCCTTTGGCTTGAAAACATCACCAGCAATTTTCCAGAGAATTTTAAGCAATATTCTAAGAAAGCACAATCTCACAGGATACTCCGTAAACTATATTGATGATATTCTGATATACTCGAACACCTTTGAAGAACATATAAAACACATAAGAAATGTATTAGAGGCAATAATACAAGAAGGCTTTAGATTGAAGTTTACGAAATGTAACTTTGCTTCAGACTCAGTAAAGTACCTCGGCCATGTAATTCAGAACAATTCGGTAAGACCACTAAAAGACAATTTGATCTCGATAAGACATTTTCCAACTCCTAAGACACAAAAGAATATCAGACAATTTTTGGGAAAAATTAACTTCTACCATGAATACATACCAAGAAGTGCAATTATTTTAGACCCATTACATAATTTATTAAGAAAAAATGAAAAGTTTGTGTGGTCAGAGAAGTGTGAAGAATCATTTAATCAAATAAAAAGATATTTATGTTCTCAACCTGTGTTGGAAATATTCGACAAAGACTTACCAATAAAAATCTTTACAGATGCATCTTTAGAGGGTATCGGGGCAATATTAAAACAGACTCAACTAGACGGTAAAGACAAACCGGTGGCATATTTTTCAAAAAAACTAAACGAATCTCAAAAACGAAAAAAGGCCATATATTTGGAATGTATTGCTATGAAAGAAGCAGTTAAATACTGGCAACACTGGCTAATTGGAAAACATTTCACTATTTACTCAGACCACAAACCTCTAGAGAACATGAATATTAAATGCAGGACAGATGAAGAATTGGGTGACCTCACATATTACCTATCTCAATATGACTTTACAGTAAAATATATACCTGGTAAAGAAAATATAGAAGCAGACTGTTTGAGCCGAAACCCTGTATTAGAATCAGAAGATAACAAGGAGGAACTATTAAAAATAGTTAATTTAATACAAATAAAAGATATAGTTGAAGACCAAGAAAAAAATGAAACAATAAAAGAAAAGAAACAAAATCTACTACATAAAAATAAAATCTATTATAAAAAAATAAAGAAACTTGAAAAGATTATACTCTCAGAAGAATTTAGTAAAAAAATTATAAAAAAGGTGCATGAAGATTTATGCCATATTGGAATCAGACAATTACAGAAAAAAATAAGTCCACTATATACAGCTAAAAACCTAACAAAAAATATCATAAATATTTGTAAAACATGCGAAATATGCATAAAGAATAAATCAAGATGTCAAGGAAAATTTGGGTTAATGTCACAACTGGGACCAGCAACAAAACCATTTGAGATAATGTCAATGGATACTATAGGTGGCTTTGGAGGATCTAGGTCAACAAAAAAATACTTACACCTTTTAGTAGACCACTACACAAGATATGCTTTTATTGTGACTTCAAAAACACAGAACGCAAGTGACTTTATAAAACTAACAAAGAAAGTACTCGAGACAGATGAGATTGGAATAATTCTGACAGACCAATATCCAGGCATCAATTCAAAAGAATTTAAACAGTATTTGCAGGAGAATAACATCAAACTAATATTTACAGCTGTGAATACGCCATTTTCGAACGGCTTGAACGAAAGATTAAACCAAACAATAGTAAATAAAATAAGATGTAAAATAAATGAGAAAAATAATAAGAGAACATGGACAACAGTAGCAAGAGAATGTGTACAGAAATATAATGAAACAGACCATTCTGTTACAGGTTTTGCACCAAAATATTTACTGGATGGTACAAATGTCAGTATTTTACCAAATGAAATTAAAACAATAGAAAAGGAAGACAAGTGGATTGCTGATAGAAGATTAGCATTAGAGAATACAATAAAATCTCACAAGTACAACAAGAAAATATTTGATAGAAATAGGAAAATACAAGAGTTCGAGATAGGAGACAGTGTATATGTAGAAAATGGAAATAGACTGAACAGGAAAAAATTAGACGAATTAAAAATAGGCCCTTTCAAGATAATAGAGAAAATATCGAACTCCATTTATAAGATTGACACTGGCAACAGAAAAACAGAATCAACTTTATTCCACATAACAAAATTACAACCTGTTACGGCAGAAGATGAAGTAGAAGAAAACGAATAGGTATAAAGATAGCTTGCAGGTGCATTGTTTGTATTATATTATTTAGAATTTTCGTTCCTATGGGGGGGAGATGTAATGAAATGACCTCCTTGAAAATGACATTTCATTTTTTTAATTTTTAAGCTGTGGATACGGGGTGACGTATCATTCAATGACAGATGATGTTTAGATTATTTTGTGCATTTTATTGTTATAAAAACTTGTAGAGAGATAATTAAAGGGATATAATTGAGGAGGCGATATTAGTGAACTTTAATGTCGTTTCTTTGTTTTCAGGTGAGATAAAAGTGTAATTTTAGTTAAACGATAATTGTTATACTGTAAAAGCATGTGGAATAAAACAAATCTTTGTTTTCAGAGAAACAATTTGTGGTTTATTTCGAAAATCCTCAATAATATACCTTATATATGTATAAAATAACTATGTTACTAACCTTATTTAAGTTTTTATAATCGCTACTTATTACCTATATTTTTTATATTACCTGATTAAATATTAATGAGTGTTGGGTGAATTTAATTGATATTATAATGCTTTGGCTTTAACACTTATGGTTTTACTTCACTTGACCTTCACTTCACTTGACCTTCTCTTCACTTTCCCTCCAAAACGTGTTCGTCACCTCGTCACTCCGGTAATTTTCAATATAATTTCCAAAATATCCAATATTTAGCTTTTTCCACTTTGCTAGTTGTAGATAATATAATATCCGGTTCGTATGGACCATGTATAAAATTGTAGTATATTTTCAGGAATTTTAGAAATTAAAAATACAGGATCGTAGCTTGCAGTGTATCAGTTTTAATTTGCCAGTCATGAGATTCAAAAATCATGGACGTAGTTAAAAGTTAACTCCTGATAAAAAAACTTATAGCTAATATTTATTAATCTACTTATTGCTTTTAAATTAGTGATGCAAAATTGAAGTGACGCTTCAACACCTAGTCTCATACGATTATTATTGATACCAGCAAATTTTTTAGGTTGTTTTACTAATTTAATATTGGACATTTTAGTAGTAATTCTCAAGCAGAATCGAAAATTATGGTATGAATATTATATTACTAAATTAAATCAGACATCAACAGCCACGGTTAATATCATATCACCTGAAAAGTATACTCGAACATCTGAAGAAGAAGGTGTATAAGTCACAGGCTGTTGATATTTAAAATTGTACAATTAATTAAAAAAATACAGAAAGTAAAAATGTGTTTATTCTCAAAACATTAGATTAAAAAGAAATAAAATACTTAAATCAATACTTAATATTATAAAGAGGTAAAGTTTCTTTTTTTTTTGTTTTTATCATATTTTTTGTTTGTAGGAGGTAATCTCTGAAAGTACTGGTCCGTTTGCGATATTTTTTTCACCGATAGAAAGCTGCTTTAGTCCTAAGTACCATAGGCATATTTCATGTATGGGCGTTGCCACGGGTAAACCCTAGTATACAATAAATTGTAAACAATAAAAAATCTTTTGTAAAAAAAACAAGCTATTAAAAACCGGCTATACCTAAGTGTTTGATCCACTTACTAGTCCATGAATACTGACAAATGCTTGCACTGACTGGACTTTGACCCCTGAGTTTGTTTCGGTGTTACTTCTCAGGGTGTCAGATGACGAAAAAAAATTTGAAGTGTAAAAATGTTTTTTTTTTTAAACCTATTTGCAAAATATCATTTATCATTTTTATACATAAAATAACGTGTTGGAGCTTTAGACTGTTGAAAAGTTTTTTTTTATCTAGAGTTGATTTTGAATGTCAGTTAAGTCATGTACACTACAAAAATGAAACTGAATATGTATATGTACGTACCTACATGTGAAAATTTTACTCCGTACGATATGAGCCAGCTAAATTAGGTCTAAAGACGTGTGCACAACATGTTTTTTAAACGGGCATCGACAGCGCGTTTTTATTCTATCAAAGGTCTACAAGCTGCGTCTGACTTGCGTGCGTATCGCTACAAACGTGCGTCAACCGCGCATTTAAAAACGTGGTTTACACAGACCCTAATTTATTCCACTTAGTCTAAGATTTAACCTGTACATTTGTTCATATTTATTTAAATATACAAATATTACAAGTTAAAAAAAAATTTGTTTAAACGTAATGTCAAGTTTTTGACCGTGATCTCACCTCGTGAAGGTACATGTTACATAAAAACCTGATATATTTAATAGTAATAATTACAATGAAACTATACTAGACAAGATCTTTTAATTTACTTCATAAATAGGTACAAGGTACCTGAAAACGATTGAATAAGGGCCAATGGTGTTATTGGGAATCATACGCAAACATTTTTTTAAGGTGGAATGTCATCCAATATATTCTCGCGCTCGTGGGTGGAACGAAAGGGCATGTCAAACTTTTACTGACTAAAACCTAATCATTTGTTCCTTCTTTGTCTTGCGTTCCAGGGCCCCGGTAGGCTTCGCCCCTGCTGGGCCCTACAATTTACTGACATCTCCTTGAGCCGCGCGTGGAACACTACGCGCCGTCGACGACTTGGGCTCAGTCCGGACGGTTACTGGACGACCGGACGGCGTGCTACCCATTGCACGCCGTCCGCAAACCTGCGCTTACGGTGGCTAGAAATCGGGATCGGGTTTCCGATGGTTGGAGCGTGAGAGCCGTTCCCACGCGTGTGCGGCCGCCTCATTGCTAGCATTAAGCGCCCCATATACGATACGATCGGTCTGTACGATCCGTCTGTTCAGACCGATCGTAACGACGGATCGCAAGTGTATGTCAAGATCGTTAACGATTTACTTCATCGAAGACGATATCGGAGATCGCAACAAAATCCCATGCAATCAGACGGATCGTTACAACGAATCGACAGTGACACAGCCCCTTGCGATCAACGATTCGATTTTGTCAGTCTGACGCCAGTCGCCGCACGCATCGCACGCCTTCTTCATCGTGTTACGTAGGTATTTGTACAGTCGTACACTGAGTGTGAGTGTAGGTAGGTATTCGATGACTGAGGCAAATAAAATGACCACATGGGGTAACGACCATTTATTAGAGTTTATAGAGTTATTCAGAGAGCAAGAGCCTCTGTGGAAAACGAAACACAAAGATTACCATAATAACGTAAAGAGAACCGCATGTTACGAAATACTTTTATTAAAAATGAAAAAAAAATAGATAATACAGCGGATTTAAAAAAAGTAAAAAAAAAAAATTAACAATTTAAAAACAGTTTTCCGGAAGGAATGGAGAATATTGATTTCGCTTTAATAGCCTATAATTTTTTAACCCACACTTTTCTAGGCTTTTTTTTTTTGTAACTGAATTAAAGTTACCGCCACATGTGAAAGCAAAAGAAGTTCGCTTTCCATTCTCTGGAGCACGTTTTGAATTATTTGATCACACACTTTATCCTTCCGTTTCAAACAAGTAAATGAAGATCGTTGCGACCGATCGTTGAGACCGATCGTTACGTGTATGTGCGTCACTTTTGTTGCGATCAATCGTTAACGATCTCCTGCAGATCGATCTTACAGACGGATCGTACCGTATATGGGGCCCTTTACTGCTTCGCAGAAGGAGGCGACTGCCTGCCACTCCTCCTCGCTCCGGATCATAGTCTGTACCAGGGCCCGGCGTGAGAACTCGTTGACACCGATCACACAAAGGTATAAGATTAAAACCTAAAAAAATTAAAATAAAAAACTTCCCCTCTCCCCCCATTTTTTAATGGTGGGAAAAAATCATGCAATGACAATCCCCGCTCTTGAGCGGAGCGGGAGATAGTGTCAGACTCTTACTGACTAAAAGACCCACCCCGTTCCTTCTAGCCTTCAAACCGGGGCTCGAGCTCCCTTTCGGATAACCCTGGCCCCAGTAGGCTTCGACCCCTCCCCCCCCAAATGGGATGATGATGAGAAATTTACTTTCTCTCGAGCAAAGCCACTGGCAGAAGCTAGTCTAATCATTATTAGTTCGTTTATTTAAATAACAAGACCTTAATGGGGGATACTATAAAACATGGAGATGTTACTGAGAGACTGTTTTATTAATAACCCTCAGGCGATTTCAATTAAAGGAAACTAGAGCTGTTTTCTTAGTAAACTTTTAATCTCAATCAAGAAACAAATTCAAGACGTCCTAGAGATTGACTCTCTAACCTTTTCTCAACTAGATTGGGGTCGGCTTCCAGACTAATAAAATGCGGCTTAATACCCGTGTTGTAGGGCTGAGGCTGCGTTAAGCGGACGCACGCACGGTCTCACACAAAAGTGCTCCGTCACGTCTCGCCGCGCGTCGCAAGCAGCCGCGCCCCGCGCCCGTTTTGCAACGTAATAGCACAGTTCTCCATCGACACGACTACATGCACACCGCTAAAGTTAAACTAGCGATACTGCGCAGGTAATAATCTGATTTCCGTTCCGCTAGTTGCAGTAGCTCGACTGGTTCGCAAAGTGCAATAGAAAGACACAGGTGGGTTTCCACCCTAGAGCGGGACAATTAACCGAAAGACGTCCATTATTAGACATTAACCTCACCCAACTGTCCCCGCAACGACCGGTCCTGCGTGTTTCACATCCATCATTTATATCCGCGACCTTCGCCGTACACGACACACGCGCGACATCACGCACGAACTCTCGTTTAACACAGCGATAATCCTTAAATGGATCGACTTCCTACCAAATCTCTACAAGCCAGTTACTTGGCAGCACGATATCCTATAGGTAGACTGATGGTCAGACTTTGTGGTATCTAACTACCTGCAACGTTGTCAAAAATCTACAAATGACAACCAGGATCAACGGCTTTACGTGCTATCCAAGGTACGGGGTGTCAGTAATGTCCTAGATACACATGAATTCAAGAAATTAGATAGGTACCTGCCCAGTTTCAAAGCTGTAACATCATCCACGAGAGGCGGGTGCCTTAATCACCAGACCATCACAACTAATGGATAATTTTGATGAGGACACAAAAATATGACATATTGTAAAAAAAAGCTCAACAATCTATTTGTGCGTCGTATTCCTGCTGAGGGTCGTGGCCTCCTTGCTTCATCACTTTAACTTTTTTGATATTTCTCCATCTATTTCTGTCTCTGGTGGTGGAAAGGACATTGTATACCGAAGAGTCAATCAGTCAAGAACGGTGCGGTTCTTTTTTTTTTTATGGTGGGAAAAAATCATGCATTGACATCCCCCGCTCTTGGGCGGAGCGGGAGATAGTGTCAGACTCTTACTGACTAAAAGACCCACCCCGTTCCTTCTAGCCTTCATACCGGGGCTCGAGCGCCCTTTCGGATAACCCTGGCCCCAGTAGGCTTCGACCCGGCTGGGTCCCTGCTGTTGCTGACAACTCCTTGGGGCGCGCGAAAACAGTGCGCGCCGTCGACGACTTGGGCTTGGTCCGGACAGTTACCGGACGGCCGGACAGTGAGCTACCCATTGCTCACTGTCTTCAAGCCCGCGCCTACGGTGGCCGGAAATCGGGATCAGAATCCCGGCGGCGGCGGCGGCGGCGATAACGCCGTTGCCTGATGCGTTCGGCCTGAGAAGTCGGCGACCGCCTGCCACTCCTCCTCACTCCGGACCATGGCCTCAACCAAGGCCCGGCGCGAGAGGTCTCCGCCGCAACGGTGCGGTTCTGGTCGGACCAATGTATTGATCTGCGAGAGGAAATCGAGAGGCCTTTTCCCATCCACTTTATCGCTCACAATGAGCCTTTCGAGGTTGCCACCGCCTTACCTTGCAGCCAACTATTATATTTTTGCATAAGTCAGCCAGTCATCCTTGAGAAATGTGTTCTCGTCGAAGTTGACCATAATTTCTACCTCGATGTCAGTTACCTTTTATATCTGTAGTAGTGGAGGTATAGTTTAGAATTCTGAAATCGCTTTAACAACGCCTGCCCAAATCACATAGCAATAAATATGATTGTTGCATGTTGTCATCAAAATCAAGTAGGAACCCTTACTTGATTTTTTTTAATTTGGATTAGTAGAGAATCCTTCTCTAAAACCAACAATATCCCATGTTCAATCAATGAACAATATATTAAACTAGCTTTTGCCCGCAGCTTTGTTCGCGTACATTAAATTTAGCCTATGTCCCTCACTTAGGAATAAAGCAGCTTTCTATCGGTGAAAAAAAACTCTAGCAATCGGACCAGTACTTTCAGAGATTACCTCCCACATACAAAAAAACAAACCTCTCAAAAATATTAGTGAAGATAGTACAAAATAGTAATAGTAGGTAGTGGTTTATTGTGATAATTAGCAAGTACATGTAATCGCCTCACACTAATAATATAAAGAAGTAAAGTTTGTCTTTTTGTTTTTGTTCGTTTGTAGGAGGTAATCGTGGCAAAAGCTAGTACCAAAAAATGATCAAAAACGTGGCTTAATTATTGTTATCCTATTTAGGTTGAAATGTGAGAAACAAGTCTCTCTAAGATTGTCTTGTCTCAAATGTGCGCAGGCCCTTAGTGTTTTTATTCCTGTTGCTTAGGCTTGAATTTTCGAAATCTGGCGGAACTAGATAGCCGTATTACGTTTCACGTTAAGCCCGATCCATTGGTCGTAGGACGTCAGCACAGTAATAATATTACCGTGACGTCGGCATGCCTGTACATAGCAAGGAGGTATGTCCTTTGTCGTTGGATACAATTCCAGGAAAACCTACTCCAACGCTCCATGTGATCACGCCTGTCCGGCACAGAGTGTTTCCAAGACAGTGCTTGTACACCCAACTATGAACCAATATTTAACCGATTATTTTCTATTTCGATCCACTTTTTTTTAAACTTATTTGGTACATTTTGATTGATCTACACTGTCCTCTGATACATAGGTATAATAATAATAATAATACTTTATTGACACAAACCGCGGACAGACAGTCCAGTTGGGTAGATCTAATTTTGAGAAACTGGTCAACCGTCGAATCCAACTCGGCAGGGCAGCGTTCAGGAAGCTACGCGGTATCTTCTCGTCCAACATACCACAGTGTCTCAAGACGTAAGTCTATGACCAGTGCGTGTTGCTAGTGATGACATATGGCTCCAAAACGTGGTCGCTCACAATGGGCCTCATCAGAAGGCTTAAAGTCACCTAAAGGACAATAGAAAGGGCTATGCTCGGGGTTTCCTTGCGTGATCGAATCAGAAATGAAGATATCCACAGCAGAACTAAGGATGCCGACATAGCACAAAGAATCGCCAAACTGTGGCAATGGGCAAGGCAATTTCTCACAGAACAGATGGCAGATGGAAAAAATTAAATTTAAATATTTTTTGTTATATTTTGCTATCAGTAATAGTTATTTTCTCAACGTAATCTACTGTACTTACATTTTTGAAAGAGTCCATGAAAATAAGCATTTAAAACTACACCACCTGCCAGCTATCACAAGTACGATCAAAGTCTAACACTTTTCTACACCATGTCAACATTGGACGAAATTCAATCCGCTCAGAAAAACCTGGAGGCGTGCTTTCTTAGGAAGATGGATGAGCTCGAGGCACAAATTCAATGTGCAGGACCTGCCAAGGACACCGTGGCTAAGATCAGGGAAGAATTCCGTTCATTCCGAGAACTTATGTTTGGCATGCTGGGTCTTCTCCGGAGGCAAATGACTGAGTGTTCTAAGGTAATTGACGGTCTGGAGACACGTACTCGTCGAAAGGCACTCCTCTTTACCGGATTGGCTGAAGTGGACAAAGAAGACTGCAGGGCTTCAGTGTTGAATATTCTACACAATAAACTGGGCCTGTCGGATATCACTGCATCAGCTATCAAGGTCTGTCATCGACTGGGGGTTAAAAGCACTGGACCCACACGCAGCCGGCCTATCCTGGTAAGATTTGCAAATGTTGATCATAAATCTGCTGTCTGGAAGGCGAAGTCTGCATTGAAGGGCTCCACAATCACAATTAAAGAGTTCCTTACAAGAGTTAGACAAGCAGTATTTAGCAAAGCCCGCTTGCACTTTGGGATGCCTGCCTGCTGGACTCAAGACGGGGTTATTGTCATCAGAACCCCTGATGGAACACGGCACAAAGTAATCTCTGCAGAAGAACTTAACCCTTTATTGGTTAAGTATCCTAAGAAGGATGGGGATTCTTCATCGGGCAGCAATAGAGGAGTGCGTAAAAATTAGTTACTTTATTAGTTCTTGTGTTTTGTTTGAACCTTAAATCACTTTTTGTGGCGTCACTGTTCATCGTTTGTTATGCAATATTTCTTGTACATGTATACCCACTAACTATGTTTTGTGCTCGGTCACTCCTATTATTCATTTTGGTGGTATTAGTTCAATGTTTTGTTTGTGAATTTGTGGTATTTTCATGTTTGCATTTCGACAAGTAAATATTTTGTCATGTCAGTGTCACCTGTCAGATACGTATCTGACAGATGACATTAATTAATCTGTCAAATTTGCAAATTTGTCAAAATTTGTACATTGCGTTTCGTTTTTGCTTATGTATCTTTGTCATGTGTCGTTTTGTTTCTTGCTTTCATTACTTTGTTTTGTTGTTTCCATTTTTATATTTTATCAATAATAATTTTGTACTGGTGCTGCTGGCGGGTGGTGAATAGACCGCGGTGTAGCACAGTGAGGCTAAACCTTAGCCTAAATTTAATTTTATAGTAATTTATTTTTATTATTATTGTATTTATGTCTTCTGATGACGATTCTTTTCACTCTGCCAATGAATCCTTCAACTCATCTGCTAATGCAAGTTTTAGCTCAGTGACTGACACCCTTGGTGGCTTTGTGCGTCGGAGCTTTGGTCAACAAAAAGGTCATTTATTTAATGTCTGCCATATAAATGCTCAGAGTGTGCCAAGCCATTATAGTGATCTGTACGATGTCTTTTCTGACTCCAATGTACATGCCGTCCTGGTTTCTGAGAGTTGGCTCAAACCTCATCTTCTCTCTACATCCTACCCCCTTCCCGGTTTCATTCTTATCCGCAATGATAGAATTGGAAAGGGAGGAGGTGGTGTTGCTATCTATCTTCGTAGCGATTTTCCTTTTAAAATTGTTGCATCATCTCCTTCATCTTATAATGCTACTGTCGAGTATCTGTTTTTGGAGGTCTACGTCAGAGGTGTTAAAACCTTACTTGGCGTGGCCTACTGCCCACCTGCCACTGACTACTTTCCCAGTCTAGAGCTAGCGCTGGAATCAGTGGGGTCAGAGTATGCACATTGTGTCATCATGGGCGATTTTAACACAGACCTCTCTCACCCATCCCCTCGTTCTCGTAAGCTCCTTCATATCATCGAATCCGTGAGTCTCCATGTCCTTCCACTACAACCTACTCATCTCAATATTTCTGGTGATGACACATGGCTCGACCTAATCCTAACGTCCACTCCCTCCTTAGTTTCCTCTCACGGCCAGTGTCCTGCACCTGGTTTTTCCCACCATGACCTCATTTTCCTATCATATATCCTAAAACCTCCTAAACTTCCTTCTAAAGTTTTGCACATGCTTTGCTTCGCTCGCATAGATGCAGACAAGCTACGCCAGGATGCTTCGAAACTTGATTGGGACCAACTTGCAGCGGCGACATCTGTTGACGATAAACTGGATATTTTTAATCGGACGGTCCTTGCGCTTTACGACAGACACGCTCCTGTCAAGAGGGTTAAGTTAAAACGTCAACCCGCACCTTGGATGACGACAGGTGTTCGTATGGCGATGAGGCGGAGGGATCGGGCCTTTCGAAAATTTAAAAAGGACCGCAGTGTTGACAATAGGGATCTTTTCAAAGCTGCAAGAAATCGGTGTAATCAGGTGATACGTAACGCTAAACGCCGCCATATTCTTGAAAACATATCTTCTTCTTCTCCTGCTGATATCTGGAAATTCCTCGGAACTCTAGGTATCGGTAGGTCACGTCATGTGGAATTCCCTAAAACTATCGTCCTGGATGATATCAACCGTCATTTCACAACCTCCTCTCATTTGGATTCCCAAATGTTGTCTCAGACGGTTGATTTCATTTCTGGCTTACCAAGTCCTATCATTGAACCGTTCCACTTTTCTCCAGTTACTTTAGATGAAATCAAAAAGATCATCCTCTCCATCAAATCCAAGGATGTGGGTCATGACGACATTAGTCGTTATATGATTATCTTGGTCCTCGAATTTCTTCTTCCTCCGATTACCCACATTATTAATTATTCCCTTGATTCCGGACAATTCCCATCCCTGTGGCGTATGGCTTACGTACGTCCACTTCCTAAAATCTCTAATCCCTCCCTACCTAATCATTTTCGTCCAATTTCTATTCTTCCTTTCTTGTCTAAAGTACTTGAGGCCTGCGTCCATAAGCAGTTTTCAGGATTTGTTTACCGTAACAACCTTGTTAACTCTTTTCAATCCGGATTCAGGCCGGGTCATAGTACCACCTCTGCTCTCCTTAAAGTGACTGGTGACATTAGAGAAGCCATGGAGGATACCAAGGTAACTATTTTGGTTTTAATAGATTTCTCAAATGCCTTTAATGCTGTCAGTCACGATATCCTCCTATCTATCCTTTCCCATCTTATGGTTTCGTCTGAGGCGCTGGAATGGTTCTCTTCCTATCTTCGGGGACGTCAGCAGTCGGTTCGCGTTGACGAGAATTCCTCGAGTTGGCGTGATCTGGATTCTGGTGTTCCACAAGGCGGTATTCTTTCTCCCTTACTATTCTCCATCTTCATAAATTTTATAACTCTTTGTCTTCGGTGTTCGTATCATCTTTATGCCGATGATCTTCAGTTATATACGGCTGTGCGGGTAGAAGGTTTGTCAGACGCTATAGATGATGTAAATCGGGATCTGGAAGCTATCAAGGATTGGTCTGATAGATTTGGGGTGTCCGTAAACCCCACGAAGTGTCAGGCTATTATTATCGGAAGCTCGCGCATGATGGGTAAAGTGGTGGTTAACTCCCTTCCTCCAATTATTTTTAATGGTGCCATCATCCCCATCAGTCCCAATGTAAAGGATCTCGGTTTGCATCTCGACTCGACGCTTGGCTGGCAAAGTCAGGTTTCTAGTGTCTGCCAAAGAGTCAACGGGACTTTGCGGTATCTGTATCGTCTGAGGAACTTTTTGCCCGCGAAGACGAAGACTATGCTTGTGCAAACTTTGATTTTCCCTATAGTCGACTATGGTGACGTGTGCTACTTTGACCTGAACGCGGTGTTGCTGGATAAACTAGACAGGCTCCTCAACAACTGCATTCGGTTCATATTTAACCTTAGAAAATATGACCATATTTCTACTTATAGATCTGAACTTAAATGGATGCCAATTCGCCAGAGAAGAAATGTGCGCGCACTGACTACACTTTTCTCTCTGCTCAACTCTCCCACGCCTCCATCCTATCTCATAACTCACTTTCAATTTCTTTGTTCTTCACACGCAAGGAATCTGCGTTCTTCAAACAATCTCCTTCTGCTCTGTCCTTCTCATACTTCTGATTTTGTTCATTCTTCCTTCTATATACAGTCCATCCTTCTGTGGAATGCGCTTCCTCTCGATATCAGGACGGCCGAAAGTCGGTATGCATTTAAGCGGAAGTTGCGGAATTATTTTCTACACCAATAGCAGAATCGTCTCAAAACTTCTGTCCTTACTTTATATAAATATATATATGTAGTATATATATTATATTAAATATATATGTATGTGTATTTTATCTATAATTATGTATAATTTTTACTCTTGTTTCAATACCAAAATTTTCTTTTTGTGCGCCTACCATATTGTCTCTTCACCACCCTAGGTTGACTGGTAGAGAATGCCTAAGGCATTAAGTCCGCCTATGTACTTTGTGTTGCATGAAGAATAAATAAATAAATAAATAAATAAATAAATGGCCGTTGGGGCTGATAGGTTCTGGAATGGCAAACGCGTACCGGAAGACGCAGACGTTGGAAGGCCTCCTACAAGGTGGACCGATGACCTGGTGAATGTTGCGGTAATCTGATGGATGCGAAACGCACAGGATCTTTCATTGTGGTGACACATGAGTAAGGCCTGTGTCCAACAGTGGACATATATCGGCTAAAATGATGGTGATGATGACGATAGACACAAATCCTTACAACATGCTTAATATGTAGTATGAGACAATGTAGACAACATTTCCATATTACCATATATATTAATAACTAGCTTTGCCCGCGCGGCTTCGCTCCCGCTCTTCCTTACTCCACCCTACTATACCCTACTCTACCCTACTCTACCCTACCCTACTCTACCCTACCCTACTCTACTCTACCCTCCTCTACCTTACTCTACCCTACTCTACCCTACTCTACCCTACTCTACCCTACTCTACCCTACTCTACCCTACCCTACCCTACTCTACCCTACTCTACCCTACTCTACCCTACTCTACCCTACTCTACCCTACTCTACCCTACTCTACCCTACTCTACCCTACCCTACTCTACTCTACCCTACTCTACCCTCCTCTACCTTACTCTACCCTACTCTACCCTACACTACCCTAATTTTCATTTTTTTTCCATAAGAACCTTCTCCTCATAATAATGAACACAACAAAAAAAAAATTAGTGAAATCGGTCCAGGCGTTATTGAGTTATGCGCTTACCAACACATTTTGCGATTCATTTTTATATTATAAAAGATTAGCGGCCCGTGCCCGGCTTCGCACGGGTAATAAAATAATATAGCCTATGTTACTCAGGGTGAATGTAGCTTTCCAATGGTGAAAGAATTTTTGAACTCAAAAACTACTGTGTTTTTGAGTTTCTTTATTACAAACATACACACAAAACAACTTTTACAACTTTTCCCTCTTTATAATATTAGTGTACTCGTAGATAAAAAACTAAACTATATTAATGGAAATATTGTTAAACTCAGTTTAAAAAAAAAGTTACCACGGAGTTTCTTCTCCTTCCTGAAAAATTACCAATTGCATTGCGTCCACTAGTTTCTTATGTTGTTGTTGGTGTTCTGACCACGTGCCTGAGCGTTGAGATGATGTCAGAAAAAAGAAATCGGAGGCGTGGCCTCATCCTGCTCTGCGTAGCTCCGCGCCTACGCAAGCCGAAACTATGTGAAATAAAATACAGTAATCTAGGCAATTAACGCCCACTTAAATTAAAATGAATATAATTATTTAACAAAACAAAAAAACCGGCCAAGAGCGAGTTGGGCCACGCTCAATGTAGGGTTCCGTAGTTTCCCGTCCGTCACAATAAGTGTTCCCACTTATGAGTTTAAAAAAAGGCTATTTGTTACGTTGACATACTAAGTACGGAACCCTAAAAACGGGCCCACAAAGGACGGTGATAACTAAAACAGTATGCAAGTAGTAGAAATTTCAGCGATTGTGCACTCGTAAAATTACGAATAGGTATATTTAAGAAGCAACGATTTTTTACCACGGTAGGTCATGAAAGCACGGAAAATATTAACATCGACTTTCGACGTCATTACGCAACACCATCTATCGAACCATTTATGAACTGGTTTTTACCTTAACATTTTATAGATGATTTTATAGATGGCGTTTAAAAAATGAATTTCAGTTTTGTTCTAAATTGCCAGCATGTTCCTGATAGAAGTTTTATGTAGTTATAAGATAATACCGCCAATACTGCGCCATCTCTCGGGGAATTGGGTTACTAATTAATACATAGGCACCAGAAGAAGTTTTCGGTGGTAATTTTGGATTGCGAGAACCGATTTTAATAAATTTTTTTTTTTTTTGAAAGAAGATACGTTCAGGATAATAAAATATGTAAACGAAGTTAAAAAAAATGCTTGCATATACGATTATACTACAAACTTAGTCCAGAAATTATTTTGTACAGCCTTTTTGTCTTTTTTGTACAAAAACTGTTCTTTCCATCAAGTTCAAAATAATGTTCCTAGAAAGTCCATAAAAAAGTTCTATTTTCAGATTTTTTTCATATTTTCTAAACTTATGGTTCAAAAGTTAGGGGGGGGGGACAAATTGTTTTATTATTTTGGAGCGATTATTTCCGAAATTATTGACATTATCAAAAAATGATTTCAGTAAACCCCTATTCATTTTTAAATACCTATCCAACAATATATCACACGTGAGGGTTGAAATTTAAAAAAAAATCACTTCCCACTTTACATATAGGGGGGCTACCCTAATAAAACATTTTTTTTCCAATTTTTATTTTACTACTTTGTCGGCGTGATTGATATACATATTGGTACCAAATTTCAGCTTTCTAGTGCTAACGGTCACAGAGATTAAGCGAGGACGGAAAGACAGACGGACAAACAGACATGGCAAAACTATAAGGCTTCCTAGTTGACTACGGAACCCTAAAAAGAAATCTTTTAAATATGTTTCTAAAGGTGAGTTGCACCATTTAACTATAACGATAACAAAGCCGTTAACAGTAGTCAAATCGTCGAATTGCCCAATAGGCGGCTGTTTCAGGGCTAGTTATGGTTTGGTTATCGTTATAGTTAAATGGTGCAACTCACCCTAACTGTTAAAAACCGGATGAAAATATTTTTAACGGTTAAATAATTATATTTACTTCATATTAAGTGGGCGTTAATTGCCTAGATTACCTTTATTCAAACTGAAATCTATCAGAAATTACCAATTTATTTACATAGTTCCTTATTGTAAGAGTAAATAAAAATCACTTCATATTTTTTTTTGTTATTGTAGATAGGTTCGCGCTTGACCGCTATCTCACCTGATAGAAAGCGACGTTATAATCAATTTAAAATTTTTAAAACAAAAACCTTGACTTTTCTGGAGGGGTGGGTAAATTAAATAACTTCTACTTACTAGGTATGCCTATTGCCCATGTTTCCACTAGTTTAAGAAATAGATCATTAGTCGGCTGTAGTTAAATCCTTTACATCATTTTGCGAGAAAGTCGTCCACTGTTGAACAAAGGCCTCCCCCAAGTATCACCATAGTGACCGATCCTGTGCGTCTCCATCCATTGGATTCCCGCAACTCTCACCATGTCATCGGTTCACCTTGTGGCAGGCCTTCCAATGCTGCATCTTCCGGTACGTGGTCGCCATTCCAGAACCTTTCGTCCCCATCGACCATGTGTTCTGCGAGCAATGTGCCCTGCCCACTGCTACTTAAGTTTGGCGATTCCTTACATCGTGTTTATTCACAGAAAAACATCTTCAACTCGACGAACTAAATAAAAGAAAGGATATTAATTTGAATTGCTGAAAAGAAAAATAATTCACTTAAGGCTGTACACTACCTCAAAACTGCTTTACCGTTCGCGTTAGAACCTGCATATCATAAATAATATTGAATCAATCGTGTTGAAAAAAATATATAGTATAGTTGAGCATATACTCTGAGTCCCATATGTTGTGAAAACACGATTACTAAAAAAAATCTCGATACAAAAAAATCACCAACTTCCCTCTTAATTTTGTTAATAAACCGCAGTACTCGGTTAATACTTAACGTATTGTAATGAAAATTTTTATACAAATCTAAACTAATATAATACGTGTACTATATGTTTTCAATTTAAAATAATGTTACTTTTTATTTTGTTAGAAATTTAATACCGAAATATTGCGTGGAAAACTACGCGTCCGCGACGGCCGCTGCACTGATGCAGACGTGCTCCGGCACTCAGACGGGGAGCCTGTGTCACGTCGCGTCGTCACGCGCTCTTACGTATTATTAGTATATTGTTTTATTTCTGAAATGGGAAATGACCAGAATACAAAAAAAAAAGAAGTTGGAGAAAAGAAAATGTTAAAAACATGAATAAAATATGGAAGTAAGTGCCTATCTTTCAGATCCTAATAAGTCATAAATATTACCTTATCAATTACATAATATTTAGTCTAATTATGTTTTGTCGACACGAAAATTCTTAGTTTGTATCTAAATTGGTAGGAAATTAGCTAACTATTTACCTTCTTTACAATAATAAGTAAATCAGATAGGTAAACCGTAATATAATCTTATAGTACTTACCTATATACGTTTTGCATTTTCAGAAATGAGAAAATATTACCCAATAGTGACTGCAATAAAGAGAGAACGTATCGGAGACGGAGCCGTGCCCGTGATTATCACATATTATATTTTTTCACAAATTAGATCATTTATATTTTTGTTCTTTGGTACCTCGTAGGTGGGTACTGGGTACGTCTATATTGAATTGCTAGAATAAATATTGTATTGTAATTTTTTATTACTATTTATTTATTATCATCTTGTCGATTGCATAGAATTACGTAGGTGCAACTACATAGCTACCGTATCTAAATATTAGGGTAGCAGTCCCAGTTGTTTCCACGATCACAATTATTTTTGTAGTACCTACCTACTGAACAAGGTAAGTAAACCTATATTTTGTTACAGAACGCAAATACCAACGGAGCATACGGAACCTAGTAGTTATAGAAATGCTAACGAATATCGTTTTATGACGTTACAAACTGTAGAAATGTAAGTTTATCTCTCTCTAAAATATTTTTGAATTACATTTATTTGAATGTCCTAATTATGCCAGGAACGAGCTATGTTTGCATATTATTGCAAACGTATTGTTACAGGATACCAATGGAACACATGGGTGTAGTACTCCTAAAAATGAAAACAATCTTGATGGTACAAAAGCTGTAGAATTGTGAGTTATCATAAAATATTTTACTATTACTCACCCACATTTTTATAAGATTTGTTTTCACACTAATCACACTGTATACATCTATCTTACATTCAGTCAAAAAAGTATCGGGAATAGATGTTTATGGTTCCAAATTCAAATTTTAGATTTTTTTGTTGTTGCTAGATTGGCACAACTGTTTTCCATTTTGCCGCGGAGTTTGAGTTGCATCTATTATTTATATTAAATACAGTGCTGTTTTTAGTTATATCATGTCTAGTGTGTATTGTGAATTTAATTAAATTAATTTATTTTGCATCGCCAATGGAATTTCGTGTTCGGAGTCAAAAGCGGTCAAGATGTGATGGAAGATTTGCCTTGCTGTGGTAGGCCATCAACCTGTGCAACTGAAGTTAACATCGCAAAAGTGAAGGAAATAGTGACTGAAAATCCTCATTCAAGTTTGAGAGATAGCCGCCGAACTTTCTGTATCTCACGAGTCGATCCGTACCATTTTAACTAATCATTTGGGTATTAAAAAAAGTTGCCGCTCGGCTAGTCCCAAAAGACCTGAATTTTCTCTAAAAACTCAATCGCATGAGAGTCGCTGAGGACATGCTAGAACGAGTCAATTCCGACCTAACACTCATGAAACGCATTGTTACTGGCGACGAGACGTGTGTTTACGAGTTTGACATGCAAACAAGTCAACAAGCGAGAGTGGCGCCTTCCAACTGAACCAAAACCGAAAAAACCACGCCATAGTCAATCAAAAGTCAAAGTCATGTTGACTGTTTTCTTTGACTATCGCGATGTTTTGCACTCGGAATTCTTACCAAAAGGTCAAACGGTAAAAAAAAAGAATATTATTTGAGCGTTATGCGGCATTTAAGAGAGCAAATTCGACGAAAAAGGCCAGATTTGTGGAAAGAAAATTCTTGAATTTTGCACCACGATAATGCGCCTTCGCACAAGGCCTTCATTGTGAACGAATTTTTGACCAAACACAAATACCATCGAGCAGCCACAATATTTGCCAGATATGGCTCCAGCCGACTTCTATCTTTTTCCTAAACTCAAATTACCACTTCGTGACACACATTTTCAATCTGTAGAAGACATAAAGGAGAATTCGCGGCGAGAACTGAACTCAATTTCGGAAACAGCGTTTAAAAAATGTTTTGATGATTGGATTATTCGTTGGCGTAAGTGTATCGTTTCTACACTTACGCCAACGAATAATCCAATCATCAAAACTTTGAAGGTGATAAAATAAATTTGGATGAATAACAAAATTTTTGTGTATTATTGATCTTTTCCCGGTACTTTTTTGACAGAGTAGTAAAACCACTATTGTATTGGGTCCAACCTGTAAAGATGGTGTGTGTTTTTTAAGAAAATAAAATAAAAAAAACATAGGTACATACATACATCTATAATATAAAAATGAATCGCAAAATGTGTTGGTAAGCGCATAACTCAACAACGCCTGGACCGATTTCGCTAATTTTTTTTTTGTTGTGTTCGTTATTATGAGGAGAAGGTTCTTATGAAAAAAAAAAAATGAAAATTAGGGTAGTGTAGGGTAGAGTAGGGTAGAGGAGGGTAGAGTAGGGTAGAGTAGAGTAGGGTAGGGTAGAGTAGGGTAGAGTAGGGTAGAGTAGGGTAGAGTAGGGTAGAGTAGGGTAGAGTAGGGTAGAGTAGGGTAGAGTAGGGTAGAGTAGGGTAGAGTAGGGTAGAGTAAGGTAGAGGAGGGTAGAGTAGAGTAGGGTAGGGTAGAGTAGGGTAGAGTAGGGTAGAGTAGGGTAGAGTAGGGTAGAGTAGGGTAGAGTAGGGTAGAGTAGGGTAGAGTAGAGTAGAGTAGGGTAGGGTAGAGTAGGGTAGAGTAGGGTAGAGTAGGATATAGTAGGCTGAAGTAGGGAAGAGCGGGAGCGAAGCCGCGCGGGTACAGCTATACATACATAAAAATAAGATTGGAGTGTCTGTTTGTAATATTGAAATAACCGCTTTTGACTACATGCATATGAATATATATACGGTACATACACCAAAATAACATTTTTAGGGTTCCGTAGTCAACTAGGAACCCTTATAGTTTCGCCATGTCTGTCTGTCCGTCTGTCTGTCCGTCTGTCCGTCCTCGCTTAATCTCTGTGACCGTTAGCACTAGAAAGCTGAAATTTGGTACAATATGTATATCAATCACGCCGACAAAGTGGTAAAATAAAAGTTGGAAAAAAATGTTTTATTAGGGTAGCCCCCCTATATGTAAAGTGAGAAGTGATTTTTTTTTTAATTTCAACCCTAACGTGTGATATATCGTTGGATAGGTATTTAAAAATGAATAGGGGTTTACTAAAATCATTTTTTGATAATGTCAATAATTTCGGAAATAATCACTCCAAAAGTAAAAAACAATGTGTCCCCCCCCCCTCTAACTTTTGAACCATAAGTTTAGAAAATATGAAAAAAATCTGAAAAGTAGAACTTTATAAGGACTTTCTTGGAAAATTATTTTGAACTTGATGGAAAGAATAGTTTTTGTAAAAAAAAGGCAAAAAGGTTGTACAAAATAATTTCTGGACTAAGTTTGTAGTATAATCGTATATGCAAGCATTTTTTTAAACTCATTAGTGGGTACACTTATTGTGACGGACGGGAAACTACGGAACCCTACACTGAGCGTGGTCCGACACGCTTATGGCCGGTTTTTTACAATTTTTGTCTGTCTGTTTGTTCCGGCTAATTTTTGAAATGGCTGGACTGATTTTGACGGGACTTTTTTGGCAGGTAGCTGATGTAATAAGGAGTAACTTAGGCTAATTTTATTTTAGAAAAAATAAATTCAAAATCCTGCAGTCCACGCGAACGAAGTCGCGGGCATAGCTAGTAATATTATAAAGGCTAAAGTTTGTGAGTGTGTGTGTGGGTCTGTGTGTGTATATTTGTTACTTTTTTACGCTCGAATGGCTGAACGATTTTTGATGAAACTTGGAGTACGGGTAGACTATGTCCTGGAATAGCACATAGGGTACTTTATCCCAAAGGTATTTTTCCTTAGGGTAATTTTCTATTTTCACGCGAGCGAAACCACTGGTACAAGTTAGCTTTGTATATTTACTTATTTTTTCCTTTTCAGATTTCCAGAAACATTACCTAGTGACCCTGAGATTATGTCCTTGATAAAAATGCTTGGCTAAATGCCGGTCCTGCTCCACAGCCACAGCCACTTTTGCTTGCAAATTAGTTTTATTTTTTATTTTTATTTGTTTGTATTTATAAATATTGGAAGAGATACTATTCCCCTTTTTGTATTTTTGTTTTCGAAGTGTTTCTTTTTTAATTTTTTTTTTGTTTATTTCAATAGAGTATAAGATAATTTATTACCTTTTGTATTTGAAAACAATAGTATTGTATAATGTGTTATTTTCAAATTTTGTGAATGTGAAGTACCATGGAGCATTTTTTTTATTAGGTTACAACTTGTTTGACGTTACGAGCATGGCAGTTGAGAGTTTGTCATGTCACATCATGTCATCATTGCACGTGTTTTTGGGTCATTCGGTTCCCTTCAAAATGGTTAAGCTGAGTGGGGCTGATGCACGCGTCATGCACGTGAACGGGTGCCATCGGTTGAGACTAGTCATCTCTTAGCTGCCAGTGGCTTAATTCAGAATCTTTTTTTTTTTAATTACTTTTATTTTTTTAATTATATATTATTATTACTTATCTACATTGTGCTCACATATTAGAAGCAACAAGAAATATGGAGCTCATGATATGATTAAAAAAAAAAAGGTTGTCCATTGAGTTTCTTGCACGTTCTTCTCCATAGAGATCTACGCTTTGGAACGTGCAATTTAGCTTCACTTTTTTTTGTTTTTGAAAATTCAAAAGTGCCTGTACGAGTAATTGGTCTATTTGAAATAAACGTTTTTTGATTATAATTATTATATCAATAATCTCTAATTTTAATTCCATACCCATGCCTATATGGACAGTAAATGTGTGTTTTATCCTACCGTACGCTCGAAAAGACGCGCGACGCGACACCGCGCCGATGTGACTCGGCCGCGCTATGTAAGTACCTACTTCGTGCGAGCGAGATAGTTGCGACTGTACTACGGGCCGGTTGAACGAAATTTTTGATTTGAGCTGGAGTACTATGGGCTCGCCCGTACAAGTAAGACCAAGAGGCTCACGGATCAAACTCTCGAGCTCATGAAGAAGAGGCGTGAAATGACTTTGCAGTCTTCAGATAATGCGTGCACGTACCGGCAGCTCAATAAACGGATCTCGAAGTCTTTGAAACGCGACCTTCGCCGATTTAATACCGAGAGGATTAAGGACGCGATTGAGCGGAATAAGGGCTCCAAAGTTTTTGCACGGGATCTGTCTATTGGGCAGAGCCAACTCACGAAACTGAAGACCGAAGATGGCAGAGTCATATCCGCCAAATCGGAGCTTCTGGGAGAGATCGAGGCATTTTATGGACAGTTATACACGTCAATCTCCAAACCCGCTACAAATCTGGCAAACGACCCAAGAGCTAGATTGACTCGACACTACACTGAAGATATCCCGGACGTCAGCCTGTACGAGATTAGGATGGCTCTGAAGCAGCTGAAGAACAACAAGGCGTCGGGTGAGGATGGAATTACGGCTGAGCTCCTGAAGGCGGGTGGAAAACCGGTCCTAAAGGCCCTTCAGAAGTTGTTCGATTCCGTCATACTCGAGGGAAAAACGCCACAGGCATGGAGCAGAAGTGTGGTGGTACTCTTCTTCAAGAAGGGTGATAAAACCCTGCTGAAGAATTACAGGCCCATCTCACTTCTGAGCCATGTCTACAAGCTGTTTTCCAGGGTCATCACGAACCGTCTTGCGCGCAGGTTTGACGACTTCCAGCCTCCCGAACAAGTCGGATTCCGAAAAGGTTTCAGCACCGTAGACCACATACATACGCTACGGCAGGTCATACAGAAGACCGAGGAGTATAACCTGCCTCTCTGCCTAGCGTTTGTGGACTACGAGAAAGCTTTTGATTCGATCGAGACTTGGGCAGTGCTGCAATCTCTCCAAAGGTGCCAAATTGATTATCGGTACATCGAAGTGCTGAGGTGTTTGTACGAAAACGCCACCATGTCAGTCCGACTCCAGGACCAGACCTCGAAACCTATCCTCCTGCAGCGAGGTGTGAGGCAGGGAGATGTCATCTCTCCGAAACTGTTCACGGCCGCAATGGAGGATGTCTTCAAGGTTCTGGACTGGAGTGGACTAGGCATTAATGTCAATGGCGAGTACATCACTCACCTTCGGTTTGCCGACGACATAGTAGTCATGGCGGAGACTATGGAGGAGCTCAGCACAATGCTCAATGACCTCAGTAGAGCTTCTCTAAGAGTGGGTCTTAAAATGAACATGGATAAAACCAAAATCATGATTAACAATCATGTAGCGCCCACTCCTATCAAGGTCGGAGACTTTACACTCGAAGTTGTGGACGATTACGTCTACCTCGGACAGACAGTCCAGTTGGGTAGGTCTAACTTCGAGAAAGAGGTCAACCGTCGAATCCAACTCGGTTGGGCAGCGTTCGGGAAGCTACGCGGTATCTTCTCGTCCAACATACCACAGTGTCTCAATACGAAAGTCTTTAACCAGTGCGTGTTGCCAGTGATGACATATGGCTCCGAAACGTGGTCGCTCACAATGGGCCTCATCAGAAGGCTCAAAGTCACCCAAAGAGCAATGGAAAGGGCTATGCTCGGAGTTTCCTTGCGTGATCGAATAAAAAATGAAGATATCCGCAGGAAAACTAAGGTTGCCGACATAGCACAAAGAATTGCCAAACTTAAGTGGCAATGGGCAGGGCACATTGCTCGCAGAACAGATGGCCGTTGGGGCCGAAAGGTTTTGGAGTGGCGACCGCGTACCGGAAGACGCAGTGTTGGAAGGCCTCCTACAAGGTGGACCGACGACCTGGTGAAGGTAGCGGGAAACCGATGGATGCGGGACGCACAGGAACGTTCGATGTGGCGACGCTTGGGGGAGGCCTATGTCCAACAGTGGACGTGTATCGGCTGAAATGATGATGATGATGACTATGGGCTCTTAAAACCTATAGTAGAGGATACGGTTAAGAACGACCTTCACCGGTTTGTTTAATGGATGAAACGTATTTTATGATAAATTTAGCATATTAAATAATTTAACGCGGGTGGGTTGCCTGAGAAATTCCTGGCCAAACAATTTTTTTTTTTTTTGAAAAATGCACCGTTGTGTTTAAAGAGCGTTGTGTCAGGGGCCTAAGTGTGCTATTTTTATAAATTCGTCATTTCAACACGATCCCATGCTCCTTTTGATAAAAGTTTGTAATCTGCTAATTCATAATGATCGATCATTGATCGGTCAATGGTCTTGTAATAGAATTGTGGTAGAATGACAATATCGAGCTTATTATAAGCACTAATATTGCGCAATGACGACGTAATGGTAGGTCACTGATTAAAGGAACTGTCAAAATTTTTGCAGATTACCGCATATGTCAGATATTCATTTTTCATTATATACAAGATTACCATTCTATGCCATTTCTTTCAATGGAGTGTCAGTGGTCGACGATCGGAAAGTCATAGTGACGCCATTATATTAGTAGATTACCAAAATTTGTCAAAATCAACAATTATGAAATCAGTGATACACCATTCTGACACTATTGTAATAGGAGACTTTAGGCCCAGATTAGCTGCATAGCATTAGCGATTAGCTTATTTCCTGACAGCTATACCGGAGGACGTAGGGTTCGATTCTGACCCAGGACAAACGTTTTTGTGATAAGCACGATCATATGTTCTGTGTCTGGGTTCAATTTATCTATAGAATGTATTTAGAAATATATAAGTATGTTTATGAGTAAAGTAAGTATTATAATTAATGTGAGTACAATTACAGTATGTGTAACTAAAATTACAGTATACATCTCTTATGTTTAAACTTGGTTTTACCAAATGACTATTTGGAAGTAAAATGAACAAAAACTCAAAAACTTTATTTATTTACACCAATAATTTACATAGGATCCGAGTGCTTACAAGTTGCATAACGATCTGTCGAAACGTCTTGTTAACATTTCGCGTGACCCAAGGGCTGGTTTTAATCTCGGAAGAAGGTAAGCATTGCCATATTTGAGCGTGGCAATGCTGCCAGTCTATTAGGTTCAATTCAGGATTATTAAGGAGCTCAACGACTTGATGAACTATATACAAGGAAAAGAACGTTTAGGTAGGCTGCAGAATATACTCAAATTGGCAGACATATGTTAAAATTACTGAAAAGAAAAAATGAAAGAAAAAAGAAACAATTCATTCACAGTAAGAATAGAAAATATATAAAATAAAGATTACAAAAATATAATAATTAACGAAGTAAACAATGAAGTCAAACGTTTAAAAAATCCTATTTGCGCGCCATGCGCTAGCAGTAAGACGTGTTACGAGTCACTCCATTAAAAATAAATATTCTCGGTTTATTTACGAGATTTATTAATACAGTAATATACTTATCAAATAGTGCATAGTCTACTACATGTTTTGGTGAAATAATATCAACAAGTTCTTCATTAAATGCGAAGAAATAAGAAGTTTAAAATTTGAGAGAAGCAATATAAAATCAAACAACAGTGAGTCATTGTTGGTTGGCGGTGAGTCAGAACGCACGAAACGGCTCGTTACGCTACCTTATATGGTCACAAATCTACTATTCTCTCATTTACTAAGACACAGGTACGAAATACTGATTACTAATTTCGCAGAACTTTAGTGAGTTGAGATAGCACAGTCGTGTACAGAGCGACACCTCATTGAAGAGAACGCGAGTTCGAGTCTCAGGAATAAGATTCTTTTTGCATTTTTTTTTTTATATTGCCTTTTTGTTTATGTTTAAACAATTGCTTTGCTTTATGCCATAATACGTGTATTTTGACTTTTCTACGCTTTTTTACAATAAAACATGGCTGACGATATGTCCCCCACAAATAAGCATGAGCAAGCAACACTCTGCGTAATGCATCGACCACCAGAGGGAGCAAAAGGCAAGCTGTCGGATCTCCACCTCAGTCAACTATCGATAGTATATTATCCTCTTCCTCTTCCCCCGGACCGCCGCAAGGTGCTAACGTGTTTTTGGCTCCGTACTTAATTTATTTTCAAATATAAAAAAATATATTAGTAAAATTTAATTCAATAAGAAAATTAGGAGTGCATAAGATTCGAAGAGGTGTGAAAATACAAGTGTCTACAAGGCGCGCCGCTCTGTCTACTCTACCGCTAGTGAGACCCTGGTACTTGGACCCCGGATATTGGCTGAGAAGACCCCGCCCAGGTCAGCGTGCGAGCATTGACCCCGCCCAGGTCAGCGTGCGAGCATTGACCCCGCCCAGGTCTGCATGCGCGCATTGACCCCGCCCAAGTTACGCCCAGCTACTGTGTGACTCGAGAATAGGCGAAGCGCTGTCCCGCCCTGACCATACACTACGTTAGACATCTACACCTCCATCGAACCTCTGCTGTCCTGGTACTTCATACGATCTCGTGTGGTCATCACATAACTAAACATGTCGGTCAAACGCACACCACCGAAAAGTAGTTCTCAACTGCTTACTTCACCTGTTTATTACGCATCAGACTCGCTCGAAAATCAGGAAAGTGCTGATTTAAACATTGCAAAGAAACGCAAATTACGGACGAAACGAAATGATCCTCCTCCCGCCGCCGCTGACATTACGCTATCTGATCTTATGGCAACGATAGACGAGTTAAAGAATCAACAGGATATCAGGTTCGCCTCATTGGAATCATCTATAATTAAATCACTATCTGCTCAAAATCAAGAACTGAAGGAGTCAATAAACTACCTTTCGGAAAAATACGATGAAGTTGTCAATAACCAAAAATTATTGCAACAGGAAAATAACTTTTTTAAATCTCATTTAGGGGAGCTTGTTGCGAATAAGAAGGCGAATAAAGATCTGTGTCATTTAATTGTGGAAAGCTACTTATATACAGTACAGGTCAAAATATATTAAAATAAATAAGGTACATACAAAAACTTAAGACTAACACAATTCGGCGATGTAGGTAGGAGGTGCCGCGCTCCCTACATTATAGGAGCGTGAAGATACAGCTGACCGACCGCATTCCTTTCACCTCGGTAGCTCAGTATGCGCGGGCGCGCGGTGGCGAACGGCTGTGTGCGCTCCGCTGATAGTATGACTTACGTAAGTATGTACCGCTACATCATTCCCCCGCTAGTGAAACGTACGCGAGGCTTCACTGTCCTTCCTGATCTTGTGACATATGCCGGCGTGTCAGTGACTGGTGCTTCTGACTCAGTATTCATCCGGAAAGCAGGCTTAAGTCTGTCGACAGTGATGTTGGTGCTTCTATTTCGTAACTGTATAGTAAAATACTTGTCATTACGACTAATCACTTTATGCGGGCCAGTGTAGGTCGGCGTCAGAGGTTTCTCGATGCGTCATCGCGTAGGTAAACATGCGAACAGTTATATAGATCGTCGTGAATGAATGTCGCTCGAGATTGATTTGATTTCCGTTGCGCCTGGGCCTTCTTTAATGCTCCATTTAACTTGTTCATAAAGTTTGATATTGTGTCGCGATGTCTTGTTGATTCTTCATAGAATTCTCCAGGTAGTCGTAGTGTTAGGCCGTAGAGGAGTTCAGCTGTACTTGCGTTTATATCTTCTTTTACCGAAGCGCGTAGTCCGAGCAGCACTGTGGGTAGCTCGCGTGACCATGTTGTAGATTGGAGTCTTGCGGTGAGTGATGTTTTTAGTGAGCGGTGCCATCGTTCTATCACGCCGTTACACTGCGGGTGGTAAGCAGTGGTGCGGGTGCGATGAATTCCCATGCGTTGCATTAATTTATTAAATAGGTCGGACTCAAATTGCCTTCCTTGGTCTGTGGTTATGGTTACTGGGCAACCGAATCTCGCAATCCAACCTTCATAGAATGCGTTCGCGACCCTTTCTGCGGTTATGTCTTCCAGTGGGAGTGCTTCGGGCCACTTGGTAGCCCTGTCTATCATGGTCAGTAAATATCTGTAGCCGTCAGAGATTGGTAAGGGACCAATTAAATCTATGTTTACATGCTCCAGTCTGTTTGCTTGGTGGTAACTAGCAATTGGTGCCTTCGTGTGTTGTTGCACCTTAGCACGCTGGCACGCGTCGCATGTTCGAGTCCACTCATTTACGTCACTATTCATGGAGGGCCACCAGTAGCGAGCAGTGACTAGTTTCCTTGTCGCCCTTATGCCGGGGTGACTAAGGTCGTGAATAGCTCTGAATGCTACTTTTCTGAAATCTAGTGGCAGGTATGGACGAGCGGTGCGTGATGTCATCTCGCAGGTAACGGGCATGGCAGTTGAGTTGGGAATGGCGATCTTCTTAAACTGGTACTTTCCTTTATTTGTAAGTATTTTTAATTCTTCGTCTTGGTCTTGTTTTTTTGCTAACTCGGTGAAATCTAATGGTGTCGGGCATGTTATTGTTTCAACTCGTGATAGTGCGTCTGCGACTTTGTTGTCCTTGCCGTTTATGTGTTGAATATTTGACGTGAATTGTCCGATATATTCAAGGTACCTCGTTCGGCGGGGCGTCTCAGACTTGCTGTTTGAAGTTAATGCGTTACACAGCGGTTTGTGGTCTGTGTAAACGATTAATTCTCGCCCTTCAAACACACGTTGGAAGTGACGTATTGCCATATAAATTGATAGCAACTCACGATCATACGTGCTATATTTGTTGTGCGTCACTGAACTTCTTGGAGAAAAATCCTAGTGGTCTCCACTTGCCGTTGATCTTTTGTTGTATGACGGCACCAGCACATGTGTTTGATGCGTCTGTCATTATTGCGAAAGGTTCACTTAGTGATGGATAGGATATCAATGCACAATTTTTGATGTCTTGTTTGCATTGATTGAATGCTTCTTTTGCCTCTTCTGTCCATTGTATGTTCGTTTTATCGTTTTTCTTGGCGTTGTGAAAGTATTTACTTAATTTTTTTTGATGTTCAGCCGCGTGGGGTATACTAGAACGATAGAAGTTCAGAATCCCGATGAATCGACGTAGATCTTGGATCGTTTTTGGTAGCGGGTAGGACTGGATCACTTGTACCTTTTCTTCTGTCGGTGTAATGCCTTCTGGACTTATTGTGTATCCCAGGAAATCGAGTTTTGACTGGCCAAAGATACACTTAGCGACGTTTATTTTTAAACCGTTGTCGTTGAGTCGCTTGAACACTTCTTGAAGCTCGCTTCTGTGTACTTCTTGGTTCTCAGAAGCTATAAGAATGTCATCGACGAATGGGAAAACGGGTAGTCCGCGAAGCACGTTGTCAATATGACGTTGGAATGTTTGGCCTGCATTCTTCAAACCGAAACACATTCTGGTGAACTCGTACAAACCAAAGGGTGTAATCACGGCTGTCTTCTTCACGTCTTCTTCTCTGTTTTTAATCTGGTAGTAGGCCTTCTGCAGGTCAATTTTTGAGAAGATGTTCTTGCCTTGCAGGTTATGTGTGAAGTCATGCAGTCGTGGTACCGGGTATCGATCGGGTGTGGTTACTGCGTTGAGTCTACGGTAATCGCCGCAGGATCTGTAGGTTCCATCCTTTTTTAAAACCATGTGTAATGGACTAGCCCATGGGCTTTTCGAGGGTCGACAAATTCCTTGTTTCATCATGTTTTGAAACTCTTGTTTTGCGGCGTTATATTTATGCGGCGGTAGTGGTCTCGCATTTGTGTAAATTGGCGGGCCGGTGGTTTCTATGTAGTGTTCGACTTCACTATTTCCCAGTTTGTTTAGGTTTGGTCTCGTGATGTCTGGGAATGTGGCCAACAGGTCGTGGTAGGGAAGCTTGTCGTCGATGGTTCGGATGCTTCCTTCGGTTGTGGGTGTAAGGAAACCTCGTACCGATAAATTGGTTCTTTTATCCACCAACCGTCGTCCATGGAGATCCACCATAAGTGCGTGGTGATGCAAAAAGTCAGCGCCTATTATCGGTCTACTGACTGTTGCGACCATGAATCGCCAACTGTAGGCGCGTCGCATTCCGATGTTGAGAACAATGGTTCGCTCGCCGTATGCGGGTATTTTTGAACCATTTGCTGCGTACAAGTAGTTGGTTGGTGTCCGCTGTTTCTCTCGTGCGGTGGCGGGTAAAACGGAAACATTTGCGCCTGTGTCGATTTGGAATTTTTTTCCGGTTGATTTGTCGTGTACAAATAGGCGGTATGTGGATAAATCGTCGACTTCGGCCACCGCCGCGGCTTTAGTCTTCCTTAGTTTTCCGACTTCTCATTTTCCATTTCTTTAAAACTGCACGGGCTTCTGCATCGGTATGCTGCCTTGCCGAATTTCTTATGGAAATAGCACACGGCGTTGCTTCTGTCTCGGGATTTCGAGCGGGAACGACTTCTGTGACTGTGGTATCGGCGTTGAAATTTGTGAGGTCGATTTGTTTTCAGCGCTGCGACTTCCTTGGCCAGGGCTTCTATCATGCTGTACAGTTTGTGTTCTGCGGGTGCAGATACTGCCGCTATTTCGGTTGGCGACGCTGTAGCTGCAGCCTTTGACGTGGTAGGTTGACACTGGCAGGAACACACGGCGTTTACCTCTTTCAGCTGTTCTTGCATCCTGTCTGCCATGGCGGCCAACGAGTCAAGCTTGGATTCATCACTCACTGCCAACACTGTGCGGGTAGAAGCGGGTAGGTGTGCTTGCCACAACATTTTCAGGGTGTCGTCTGGCATCTTTGTCCCTGCGAGGTTCCTCATTCGGCGAAGCAACTGTGATGGTCGCTGATCGCCGAGCTCCATTTCATTTAGCAGTTTTTGTAGCTGAATACTCTCGCTATCTTCATATACCTCCAATAGTCTTCTTTTTGCAGCGTCATAACGGCCGGAGTTGGCCGGTGATAAAATGATATCGCTGATCTGGTCGATGTCCTTGATCTCCAGCTGAGCCACAAGGAGTGCGAACTTGCTTTCATCGCCGAGCTTCTGGTTGAAGATAATGACCTCAAATTGGGCAAACCATAGCTTAGGTCTGTTACTCCAGAACTTGGGTATGCGCGACTGGACGCTAATGGCGTCGACGTCTTCAGGCGTAGTCTTGTCTGCTTCGGTTTGAGACATTTCAAACGCGGGGTCACCACTTTAGGGGAGCTTGTTGCGAATAAGAAGGCGAATAAAGATCTGTGTCATTTAATTGTGGAAAGCTACTTATATACAGTACAGGTCAAAATATATTAAAATAAATAAGGTACATACAAAAACTTAAGACTAACACAATTCGGCGATGTAGGTAGGAGGTGCCGCGCTCCCTACATTATAGGAGCGTGAAGATACAGCTGACCGACCGCATTCCTTTCACCTCGGTAGCTCAGTATGCGCGGGCGCGCGGTGGCGAACGGCTGTGTGCGCTCCGCTGATAGTATGACTTACGTAAGTATGTACCGCTACACTCACATTAAAAACCTTGAAACAAAGCTCGAGCAGTTTGAGATAAATGCTCGCTCATCTACAGTAGAACTTAGAAATATCCCTGGATCAGATACCGAAACTAAGGAAAGCCTAATTGAAGTGGCAAAGAAAATCGGCACGCTTATCAAGGTCCCTGTTGGAGATTCAGATTTACGTGACATTCTTCGGATGAAACTAAAAAACAAAGAACCCGGCCCAGTGCTAATAGAATTCACCTCGGTTATAAAGCGCGAGAGGTTTTTAAGGGGCGCAAGAATTTTTAATAAAAATAACTCAGATCAACGCCTGAGTACATCTAGTCTCAACATAAATGGGCCGAATAAACAAATATTTGTGTCTGAATCCCTCACTGCATCAGCGAGACGGCTACATTACCTAGCTAGAATGTTTGCTAAAGACTACAACTACGAGTACTGCTGGACATCCTTTGGCAAAGTGTTCCTGAAACGTAGATCTAATGAGACCCGCCTACGTATATCCTGCGAAGAAGACATTGAAAAACTCAAGAAAACTACCTGACTAGTAAAGTTTTCCATTTTTAAAACTATCATTATTAACTTTATTGCATGCATAGTAATTTATTACCTTTATTTAGATACCACATTTTATTTATTTATTTTTATTATTGTTTTCTACCTGATTCATGTGCATGAATCTTGTCAAAGTCATAAATTACACTACACATTGCATCTTCTTTACTTACAATCAAAACACAAAAACTTAACTACTCCGATTCGCTACGCCGTACTACTTTATACTATCAACTTCGCCTCCCAGCCTAAAAATAAATGTCATACCAAAAACTCCGGAAAAATGACTAATAGCCTAACAATAGCTGCATACGTTAACAAGCTTTCGCCCACTATTCGATAGCACCCAAGATAACATCAACAACATTGATGCGGTTTCTGTCTCTGACTCGTCCTGTTGCGATCTGGATAACTGTACTCCTACCAACTTTATACCTGAATGCTCACTCAAGGTAATAAATCAAAACATTAGGAGTATCTCGAAAAATATCAATGGATTCTACACTATACTATCTAGAACAAAGGTGGACTGGGACGTTATAGTTTTAACAGAGTGCTGGCTACGTACTGACCCAAATATTCCAGACCTGACAGGCTACAATCATTTCCAAACCATAAACAATCTTACGCAAAATGAGGGCGTTGTAGTTTATGTGCGCGAAGACCTTAATGTTACTATAGAAGAACCATCTTTTCCAGGTGCTAACGGATTGCTAATAAAATTCGATCAGAATATTGTCATGCTTGCGTTATACCGGCCTCCTGGTTATAGAGACATCCCTAGCTTCCTGAATAGCTTGGGTGATATACTCCTAACAATAGAAAAATACGAGAACATCATAATTGCCGGAGACGTAAATATCAATATTCACCCCGACCACCGAGATTCAGATAAGCTGTCTTACCTCACTCTACTAGCCGCCTATGGCTTACTACCAGCTCACACCATACCTACTCGGCAAAAGGCATGCCTAGATCATGTAATGCTAAAAACTGTACTGCCTGCCTCAGTCCTGGTAGCCCATTCCTCTTTAACCGACCATGAAACAGTTATATTATACCTCACAACAAAAACTAAAAGAACAATCGCTAAAAGAACAAAAACCCGTATCAACTATGAGCAATTAGATAGGGACTTAAATCAAATTAACTTCACTGAAATATACAATATGCAAGACGTAAACCTAGCAGCTGATACAATGGTAAACCTTATTAGACAAGCTACCAAGCTACAAACCAATTCCAAAACTGTGAAAGTACCAAATAGGAAAAAGATAAAAAAGGTTTGGATCACCCCGGGTTTGCTCAGATGCATACGACACAGAGACAACTTACACAAACAACACAAAAAAACACCCAACAATGAAATTTTAAAACTATCGTTTACCAGATATAGGAACTTTTGCAATAAGCAGATAAAAAAAGCTAAAATAGAGTATGATAAACAAGAAATACGCAATGCGGGGCAAAACTCTAAACAACTATGGACGGCTATTAATAAAATAACTAATAGATGCAAAAAGAAAGAGGACAATTCACACCTACTTAGATTATCTTCAACTCCACATACTTCTGTAAATGAAATTAATAACTTTTTCGCTGATATCGGAAGAAACTTAGCAAAAAAAATAGTGAACACAGAGGATGATCTCACGGACAAAACCATTTACAGAAATATTGACTCTATGACTATGTTGCCCACTGACGAAGCTGAGGTGGAAACAGTAATTATGTCCCTACGTAGCGACTGCGCTGTGGGTTGGGACGGGATCTCTAGCACTTTATTAAAAAAATATCGAGCCATCTTTGTACCACCAATCACACATATCTGCAACCTGGCTTTAACTACAGGAAAATTCCCTAAGATCTTCAAAAAAGCGATCATACGCCCTATCTACAAGAGTGGAGACAGAGATCGTGTCAACAACTATAGACCCATAGCTGTTCTTCCCGCTCTATCAAAAATATTGGAACGTATCATGAATTCGAGATTGGTCAACTTTCTAGAAAAACAAAATATACTGTCCCCGACACAATATGGTTTCAGAGCGGGTAGATCGACCTCTGATGCCGTCCATGACCTGACAAGTTACGTAGTCGAGAACCTAGATCGCCGAAAAAAGGTCATAGGTATCTTTGTTGATCTAGCAAAAGCTTTTGACACGGTCTCTGTTCCCATCTTAATGAAGAAGATGGAAAATATAGGTGTTAGGGGGCAACAGCTTGCGCTATTTGAGGATTACCTAAGTGAGCGTACCCAGAGCGTTAAGGTGGATGATTTTATCAGCGAGGACAGGACAATAACATACGGAACGCCCCAGGGCAGTGTTCTTGGCCCCCCGCTCTTCCTCATCTACATTAACGACCTGGGTAACCTCAATTTACAAAATGGCAAAATCATAACTTTTGCAGATGATACCGTTTTGCTCTTTAGTGACGATACATGGGATAAAGTATTCATGTGTGCGCAGTCGGGTTTTAACACTGTGACTAAGTGGCTTCAAAGTAATATCCTAACATTAAATGCAGACAAATCTAATTATATTACTTTCTCTCTCAAAGCAAAGCAAAGCAATTTTGTATCGACTAACTTGTGACTCCGCGAGTCACAAGTTAGTCGATACAAAATTGTTGCTCACTCATGCCCTAATCCTAACGATAAACTATGCAATTGTAGTAACCTAAACAGAACTGAAAAAGTAACATACCTTGGTGTGATTGTCGACAGTTATATGAGGTTTCAAGATCATATTGACAACCTTAACTCTCGGTTACGTAAATTAATGTATGTTTTCAAAACACTGAGGAGTGTGGCAGACGACAAATTAAAAAAAAAACCGTATACCTCGCTCTGGCACAGTCCTTGTTGACCTACTGCATCACCTCCTGGGGAGGAGCGCCTAAATCAAATTTGATAGACCTAGAGAGAGCGCAGAGAGCTATCTTGAAGATATCTCACAATCTTCCGTACCGTTACTCGACACACCAATTATATAGAGACACTAAGGTACTTACAGTTCGTCAACTATTTCTGTTAGTCACAGTACTGAAGCAACATAGCCTATTGGAATATCACCCTACATTAACTGTCGGTAGAAGGCGAGTGAATCCAGTGGATCGACTCCAACACTCCCAAAGAACCAAATTTTCAAGACGCTTTTTCAGTCATTTAGGAGGCTTCCTCTACAATAAAATAAATGGAACCCTAGGCATATTTCACCTAACAAAAAAAAAATGTAAAATGAAAGTTACGAATTGGCTCCAACAGTTCAATTATACTGAGACAGAAAAAATATTTTATATCCCGGAGTAGTGATACCACGCAAACGAACGAACATACATACACATGCATACAAACACACACATGCACACAAACATACACACATACACACAAGACACACACACATCAAAGCACAATACTTACAAAACTAGTATGGAACATGTCTGAGAGAGATAAATGAATATTCATTATTGTAAGCACATCTATTATAAGAGGGGAAGACCTGGTGACCTGAAATACAGGCCAAAAGCCTAGCTTAGGCACCAGTCTCCCACAGTATGAATCCAACTATTGTGATTATTTTGGTTTTGTAATTGCTGTGATATTGTGGTGAGAAAAATAAACGAATTATTATTATCGCGAGACGATGTTCGCGAAATTGTCCAAGAAGTAATGAAGGCTGAATTATCGGTAATGTTGTCTAAACTTAATGAAACCATGAATGCAATACTGAACAGAGAGCTGCAACCCATCAATGTAAAAATAGCTGCAATGGATGACTCTATGAAATTTATGAACAGTCAGTATGAGGACCTACTAAAAGAACATGCTTCTTCTAAGAAGATCATTATAGAACTGCAGAGGGAGAATCTTGAAATGAGCAATAATATGAAATCGCTAAACGTGCGTGTGGATCAGCTGGAGCAGCAAACTCGATCAAACAATATAGAGATTCAATGTTTACCTGAGAAAAAACACGAAAACCTGTTTGATATTGTGTCGAAAATCTCCAAAGTGGCTGGATGCGTCGTGGAAAACAAAGATATTTTGCACTGTACTAGGGTTGCCAAACTCAATCCTAATAATACCAGACCACGTTCAATAGTGGTACAGTTGGCTTACCCTCGACTTCGTGATCAATTCCTTGCATCTATTATAAATTTTAATAAAAAAAATAAGGATGATAAACTTAACAGCGTGCATCTCGGCTACTCCGGGCCAAAAACAGCAATTTTCGTGTCTGAACATCTGTCCCCAACATATAAGGCTTTACATGGTGCTGCCAGACTCAAAGCCAAGGAACTTGGTTATCAGTTTGTGTGGATTCGTAGTGGTAAAATCTTTATGCGTAAAACACAGGAGTCACAACATATCATGGTTAGAAACATGGATACTTTAAATAGGTTAACTTAATTATCTTCACAATTTATGGTAATCGCAGCATTGGCATTAATCTTGTTTGGAATTCTCGGCTTTTAATATAAATATTTATTACCAAAATACAAGAGGTTTGCGCACGAAGACTCACAATTTTTGTCGTCAATTATCTTTAGAGAGCTATGACATTATTGTATTGACTGAAACGTGGCTTAATAGTAGTGTTTTGAGCGCAGAGCTTTTTGACGATAGATATACAGTATACAGAAGGGATAGGGATGGTAGGAAGAAGGATGGAGGTGGTGTATTAATCGCTGTATTGAAGAAAATTAATTCTAAACGTATGATTCACTGGGAGAGTCAATGTGAGGACCTTTGGATAACTATTGAGGTGCCGTTTATGAAATCTATTCGTCGAATAGCTCTGTGCGCAATCTATTTGCCACCTCCTGTGTTACGTAGTACCTTGGACAATTTTCTGGACTGTTGTAATGTGATACTTGAACAGCCAGAGGTAATATAAAATGGAACTTGGTTTATGATTCAGAAAATTATGCTCTTCCAGGCATTAATAGTGTATTAATGGATTTTATTCACATGCATAAATTGACCCAACTTAATGATATTATGAATGTGTCTGGACGAATATTAGACCTTGTATTAACAAATTTGCCCGCTGGTAGCGTTACTGCGGCCGTAAACTCCCTCAGCACTATCGATGTTCATCACCCCCCAATCGAAATCCAGTTTAAAGGGAGTAATGAAACCCAACTTCCATACAACCCCCAGACTATAAGAACTAATTATTATAAACTTGATTACACAAAGATTTGCGAGAACCTATATGATGTAATCTGGGATAAAGTATTTGAAGGTGTGGCCGATGTTAATGAAATGCTTCGCGTGTTTTATGACAAGCTTCTTAGTATTATACACATGCATGAGCCTTCTAAGGCCACTTTTAAATATAAAAAATATCCTCCGTGGTTTAATAAAAGCTTAATTAGAGCCTTAAAAGAAAAAGAAAAAATAAGATCTCGTTACAAAATCTATAAGAATCCTAGGGATGAACTCGAACTCAAATTATTGGGTAAACGGTGTTCCAAATTAGCTACTGCCTGTTATAATGATTATATAAAGGATGTGGAAAATGAAATCTCCAAAAATCCTAACCGGTTCTGGTCGTACATTAAGGAAAAAAAAGGTGGTTCAAGCTCTTTTCCGGCCACCATGACTAACGGAATCGTTTCCACATCGGTCAACAAATATGTGAAATGTTTGCCTCAAATTTTTCCTCAGCATTTAACGACGCGAAGCGGGCCCATGGTGAGTCAGGATCCGATTTTCTTCGCAATATGAAAAATAACACTCTACCACTAACGGCGCCTGTGATTGATCGCGATAGTTTATTGAACAAGCTTAAATCATTGGATCTTCGTAAAGGTGCTGGGCCTGATGGTATTCCACCAATATTTATTTATAAGTGTGCTCCCGCTTTGGTATCCCCTTTGACATTGATCTTTAACAAATCTCTTAGCTCAGGTATTTTCCCTGACCTGTGGAAGGAAGCAAAAGTAATTCCAATTTATAAGAGTGATGACAAATACAACGTCAACAATTATAGACCTATCTCTATTTTGTCAACATTTGCCAAGGTTTTCGAATCATTGGTCTGTCCATGCATTCAGTCTCATTTCAAACAGTAGTTGAGCTTTTCTCAGCATGGTTTTGTAGGTTCTAGGTCTACTTGCACTAATCTAGCGACATTTACAGAAATGCTATCAGACGCCATTGACTGCGGCAAGCAGATTGACGTGATTTACACAGATTTTAGCAAAGCCTTTGATCGCGTGCCTCACCATGTACTTCTCTCGAAGTTATCTGCGTATGGAATCACCGGTACATTGTACAATTGGCTAAAGTCTTATCTCGAAAATCGTTTCTTCTTTGTCGCAGTTAATGGTTTCCAGTCTGGAACCTGCAACATCTCCTCAGGAGTTCCCCAGGGCTTGCATGTTGGACCGATTCTATATAATGTTTTCGTTAACGATATCCCACATTGCCTAAGTTTCTCAGAATGTTATATGTATGCAGACGACCTCAAATTCTCTAGGATAATCGAATCGGAAAACGATGTAATATTACTTCAGAGGGACATAGACTCGCTGGTTCGGTGGTGTGATGATAATGAAATGAGCTTGAACGTAAAAAAGTGCTACCACGTAAAATACACCCGAAAAAAAAAAAATTACGGCTAGTGTATATCATGTTGGCCCTATCGTTATCCAAGAGGTTGACCAGGTACGGGACTTGGGAGTTATTTTTGACGCCGCCTTGACATTTGTACCTCATGTTGAGAGCGTTGTCAAGAGGGCTTCGAGAATGCTGGGATTTGTATTGAGGAATGCTGTTGGTTTTAAGCGCAGTCGGACAAAGATCTTGTTGTACAACTGTCTCGTCCGTAGTATCTTAGAATACTGCAGTACAATTTGGAGACCTCATTTTTCCACGCACATCCTTCGAATAGAGCGAATACAAAAGAGATTCCTCTGGCATCTAGCCTATGCTAGCGGAAATGCAAGAAGTATACGATCATACGAAGCCCGACTATCTTATTTTAAGATGGTATCACTGGAGAAACGGAGAGTAATCATTGATTGTAAATTCGTATAAAAGCTGCTCCGATGCAAGATTGATTGCCCCCTACTGCTTTCCCAGTTTCAGTTTCGGGTCCCTGGTAGGCTCCCTCGTGCTCCTATTACTCCTTTACACCCTCCACTTCGCAGAACGATACTCGGTGCAAACTCGGTTGTTCCTTGTCTTTGCAAGTTGCTGAATGGTTACAGCGACCTATTTGATGTGCACTTTGACTCGTATGCCAAGTTCCTTAGGACAATTATTGGTAACATTTGAATTAATTTTTGTATTATTGTACTTAATTGCAAAATATTTTTTCTCTGTTCTATTAAATTTTACTTTTACAGCTGATTACTAATTCCATTTAAATATCAAATATTGTTAATTTAAAATTGTTAGTTTTTTAGTTAGATATTCTTTTTTTTCTCTGTGACACATATGTTTAAGGGGCATGCGGTGCTAACCTGTAAAAAATTATTACACTAACCTTAGTTTATGGTAGATATAAGTTTTTTAAAAATGTATGGTGTAAACAATTGTTGGTTAGCCAATAAAGGAAAATAAAAAAAAATAAAAAAAAAATCACGTTCTAAAACAAAAATGTCAAATTGGAAAAAAAAGTAAATCTTAATATCAAATCGTAAAAATGAAAAAAAGGCACTAATGAAAATAAAATCAAAAGAAATGACAATTGTAGTGCATACTGCAGCAGATCAATCCCAAGCCTTTTCGTCCTCAAGACAGTCATTCATAGAGTAAAAAGCTTTTTGGCAAAGTTTTCACTTTACAAACGATTTGAATTTATTATTAGTTTCTTATTTTTACATTTATTCACATAGTTTTAATTGTACATAATCTATATTGTCTCGAATGAAAATTTAATAATGAACTATCCTTTTTTGGTGGGCAATCAGCAAATTATACCTCTCGCTTTATGGTAGAGTGAAAGGGTATGTCAGACTTTTACAGACTAAATCCCCTTCCACAGCCCTTTGCGTTACAGGGCCACGGTAAATCTTTCAAATGATCCTGTAGCTCTAGGTCTAGAACAAATAAATTAGCAAAAAACATTTTTTGGGAAAACAAATAGTAGATAGTATACTAGCTAATCGTTTTCAATTTATTACAGTACAAAAAATTGACACCAATTAGTTTCTTGAATTAAAAAAAAAAAAAACAAAAAATAACTTTAAATTATTACATAAATATTGTTTTTAAGCAATAAATATTGACATTGCTTCAGTAAACACAAGAGTTTTTTTTTATTTAAAACATTACTACATATTAAAAAAACACTTAACTGACTATAATTATGTATAGGTACAGTAAAACTTAATAATACTAAAAAACATGTTCACTAATTACGAGTACAATTTTGATAGCTGAAAACTATCTAAAAAAAGCCTTTTTTAACACCTTTGCATCACTGCTGACTGGTTTTGTGCCAAAAAGACTGGCAGTTCTGATTAAATTAAAAATACTATGGTATTCGTTGACAAATCAGATCAACCTTTATAGATATTTACAGAATATTTAATTTTATTTATTTGGTGTCAATCGACTACAGTTTTTTTTTTTTTTGTTAATTGTTAACATGAAAATGTAAAGTATGAGAGTTAAATTTTTTTTTTTTCATAGCGTAAGCATTATCAGCCTTATATTGTTCTTACTGCTGAAAGTCAGACCTCTTCTTTATAAGAGGGCGTGGATCCCGATATTCACATTAATTTAATTAAACTGCTTCATTTCAAATTGTAAATTTTCTTTGTCAAACTTGAAACAAACTTTTGTCAAGTTCCGATTAAGTCTGCAAACTATTTTATATAGATACCTATCAAATGCCTCAGGTTCATACATTTTCTGCTTCAGGATTATGAACAGATTTTTCAGACATCACGACATCATGACTCGTAGGAGTCACAGAGACGCAAGGCCTGCAGATGACCTTTGACGTAATTTACTTACATAAAATGCATGCCACAATTCCCGATTTTTCTTAAATAGAAATAAACAAATGTCTAATAATAAAGTTACTGTTTCATTAAATAATGTCAGCATTATCGCTATTTGTAATCGTGCAGTGGGCACTGTAAATACTAACACGTAAATGATCACTAATGAGACGTCGCACAATATAAATATCAAAGTGGCTACGTACCTACAAGCGACGCCAGATGAAAGAAGCCGTATGAACGCTCATATTCGAACTTACAAGAAGTATACAACTTTAATATATAAGAAACAGCTTATTATTAAAGGTCCGAGCATAAATCCGTAGTCATAAATATAATAATACTCAAAGTCATAGTAACGCATAACTGTTACAATTAAATTATTTACAAAAGAACTTCCCCACGCAAAGAGGCTGCTTTTGAGGTACATTCTTTTAATATTACCATCGTAAACTTTCACAAAGTCAGCATAAAACATATAACTTAGAACTAACAACCAGTTGTGCCTTGATGTTACGAAATATGACAACGGCAACTGGATTTCTGCTAACCAAGTTGTTATTTCGTACAATCTGCAGAATTCATCTATCCAAGGTGTTAAACACAGTAAACAGTTCACTAAAACTGTGTTGAGAAACACATAGTTCCGGTAATTTCGAAATTTCTCTATGATGCACAACGATATTATTCCAAAAATCAACGTAACTATTGTAATAGGAATTAATATATGATCAATAGTATCCAGTTGATCATATATTAGCTCCCAAACGTCACTATCCTCAGTAGAGTCAAAGTCACTGCTGCTGTTATTAGACATAGCGAATATAACTGTCACAGTTATTTATGATTCACTTTTTGTTGACAAAATCTAAAAGTATTTTATTCAACTTGACGAAAAAAGCTACCGTAAGACTACGCGGCGATACCGAAACTGATTTATGTTTGGTACTGTTACGGAAACAAATTTAATGTTCGAATATTTTAACCCTTCTGCGGTCGTGTGGATTACAATAGTAAACAACCATTGCAAAAATTGTATAGGTATCTAATCTTGAAAATACAACAGAACTAACAAAAAAAAATACGGTCCCAGGGACCTTATCCGGGATCCGACAGGTGGCTCTGTCAAGTAAACATTGTGATCAGCTGTTCTCCTACTAAAATTAAATAAAAAAATACGTAATCTAAGTTTTTCGTCGTGTACAGTTTATATATCTAAACCGTGACTTATAATATAACAGTGACAGTGTTTTGAGCGAGTTTTTCTGAAGGTCTTCTGAAATAATGAACATTTAAAATAAGTGAACAGTGAATCTCATAACTGTGACGTTTTATTACTCAAGACTTTTAGGAGTCACATCCACAGTTACATCTGTCCCCCGTGTCAATACTCCAAGTTGACGTACCTTAAGACTTATAATCAGAAATACTTGTGATTTTCTTCGAACATTGGTCGCCAAAAAATCGTTTTTTTTTTCTTCATAACATTTGAAAAATATTGCGTACAACACCATCTAGCGTATACTATATAAACAATGACGCAATTTGTGTTACCAGACGTCTAATAGTGTTGACAGACTAATAAATTTACTGTAACCACTATATTATTGATGAAAACGACATCTAGTATCTATACGGCGAACTAACGTGACAAAAAGGATACAGATCACTAGTTTTGTCGTCAATGCAAATGAACAAATAGCCTCGTGGTTAAGAGCACGGCGACAGATGAATTTTTCATACAAACGTAATACCACGCTCATTTGCAATTGGAGTATATTTCCAACATATTATGATGTTATTCGGTTATAGACGATATTTATCTAGGTTCCTACATCTTTCTTTTTAAAAAAAACTTGCCTAAAACGAAATTAAAGCGAATTATAATTCGCACTTTTTTACAACGTAAATGGCATGTTTTCATTTGGCTTTTCCTGTATTAAAAATAACAATATGTCCAATATTCTCAATGTAGGAACACAGATTATATTATCAATTTACAAATGATAGAAAACAAATTGGAAAAACATTAAGTTTTCATTCATCATTTTTGGTATTACGAAACACGTCCAATTTAACGCAAATTTCCAAGAGTTACTAGTGCTATCGCGGCAAGCGGGATGTCAGTGTCATTGTGTGCGTGCTGTCATTACTTCAGTTGCGTTCATAGGTCGAGTTATAAATTTTATTGTAATATTTTTGACACTATTGACTTAAATAAAATAGTACGTAAGCATTTAAAGTTTAATAAAAGGAATACAGAACTCTTGAGGACATGTCAGACTTTAGCTGACTAAAAGCGCCGTCAAAAACCCCTTAAACAAAAGAGTAAAAAAAAAGCGCCGTTGACGATTTGGGTTCGGTCCAGATGGTTACCGGATGGCTGGACGGCGATTCCAAGCCCAGGGTGGCTAGAAATCTGGGTCGAGATCCTGGCTGCTGGGGCGTCAGGGTATTCCCTCGTCCATGCGGCCGCCTTCTTCGCTAGCATTACTGTTTCGCAGAAAGAGGGCTCGGCGCGAGAGGTCGTTGCCACCGATGGCCCCCACGAGAACGCGGCGGTGTTCCGCCCAAACGGGGCACATATGTACATCTCTACCGTATGCTCCACCGTATCCTTCAGACCGTCCACACAATGGTGATAACCAGGCGTTTCTTCCGCCTAAATCCGACGCAGGAGCCTCCCGTACTTGCCATGTCCGGTGAGTATTTGCGTTACGACAGTCGCTGAGATCCTGCCGGAACTGTCTGCCTTACAGCGACTTGTCGTGGCAGCGGAATTTCGCCCCAGGGTTGCATCTCCACGTGTAAATCATGCTTATGCGTGCAAAGGACTGTTGCCTCCACATTCCATGGTAGCAAGCCTGCAGGAAACCATGCAGGTATATTGCAGGAAACCGTGCTTTGTCTTTGTACCATTAGGATGGCTATAACTCCCTGGCATGCGTTCAGCTTGGCAACTGATCACTTTCGCAGCGACGGCGCTCCATAAAGGGCCATGGACCGAACGATGCCTGCGTAGAGCCTCCAGCAGGAGGCGTCTGGACACCCCAGGTTGGACAGGAGCCGCTTGAGTGCTTCAGTCTAATCCAGTTTGAAAGAAAGAAAGAAAGAAAAATAATTTATTTGGTACAGCAAAAGGCGCAACACAAAATAAACAATAAGTAACACGTTTGGGAACCAGACGTCGGAAGTGCTCCTCAAAATACCATCGACTGTCGAGGACGAGTCCCAGATACTTGTAAACTTTTATTGTAATTTGGGAAACCAGCGGTGGCTCGTTCCGAGGGCCATGAAAACACATGCTCTCGGACTTGTGCAGTGCCACCTCGAGTCCCAACTGCTGGATCCTCTTCACGACTGTTGCAACTCTGCGTTGCGGTTCAGGACAGGGAGCAGGGTTCTTGCAAGTGAGCCTGTGGCTAATTGGCAGCGGAGATGGGAGCAGGAAGAGAAGGCGATGGAACTTCATCGATTCCTCCCTGACGTGGCGGTTAGGCTCAAGGCAACTTGGGTCGAGCCGGACTACAAAGTCTTGCAGATCCTGACTGGACATGGTTAGCGTGTGCTATTGCGGTGATGAGGACGAAAATTTTGATCACGTTCTGTGGCGATGCCCCCCTTATGACGAACAGCGACGAAATGTGATGGACGGGATCACTTGGATGAGAGACCGGCTTACTACTGCAATCTCATGGCCTCAAAAGAGTTCGAACACGAATGGCACAGACTAAGGAGTAAGCAAGCAGCGAACCCGTACTGTGTGTTTGTCTTACCCACGTGAGGGGGGACCGTTAGTATGCCGCCCCAGGATGGGGAGAAAGGCAACATGGGGACAACACGAAGAAATTTGTAAAGGAGTCAAGAAGCGGCTGCGGTGATAGCGCGCTCATATTTATATGGGTGGGCTGTGTCCGCAGCCGTCTCATTTCGATTCGGCCCATATGACATGATGTCGGTGGGGCCAAGGCTGGTTGGAGGTTGTTGCAACCCTGCGTTCCGCTAGTTCGACCGCCGCCTGTTACGACTCTCCCTTCGTTAGGATCAGCGTGTCGTCTGTATAATAGACCACGCTGACCCCGTTGGGGAGGTCACATAGCACATAGTATGCAAATATGGCTACAAAAAACGGTGACATGAAAATATAAACTACACTACAACTAGTGGCGGAGCCATGGGCGGATGAGAATGCTCCCCTTTTGACGGGAATAGAGCGTTCATCACACCCTTCATAAACAGGGGCCGGTACTCTGTGTCAGCGGGGGAGCCCAGGTACGGAGCTTGTTACGCACCATTTCGTAGGGTCGTCCCCACGGGTCTCTGTTCAGAGTCCCCAGCTACACGTCGCGGGCCTCCAGTTTGGCCAGCCGTATCTCCGCTCTGAGGGTGCGCTTCGCTGTTCTTTATTCCTCGTACGCACCTGGTACGGGTGGAGCCGGATCTTGCGGATGGCCAGTTTGGCTTTTGCAGGGAGCGCTCTATTTGGACCCCGGTATCACCAGGTGCCGGTCTACCTCATTCGTGTGATCGAGGCCTACCTAAAGGACAGGTTCATTATCTGCCCCGCTCACCGTGGAGAATGGAAACGCCGAGAGATGTCGTGCGGTGTTCCCCAAGGATCGGTACCAAGATATGGGTCGGACTGTTTTTGGTACTTGTCCTCGACAGCCGTTGGAATTTCGAAGAACACTTCGGACGTCTGGCTCCCAAACTGGACCGGACTGGGGCTGCCCTGAAGCGGCTCCTACCCAACATAGAGGTCCTTAGCCCTTTGCCGGAGGCTCCACGCAGCATTGTTTGGTCCATGGCTCATTACGGAGCGCCGGTGTTGGCCCCATTGCTGTGAAAGCGACCGGGGGTAAAGCTGAACGCATCCCAGAGGATCATGGCCATCCAAATTGTGCGGGGATACCGCACGTTCTCCAGCGAAGCGACGAGCCTCCTTGCTGGTCTGCCACCATGGGATCGTGCGTTGTCCTTGCACGCGTGCACAATTTGCGCATGGAGTTGCAACGCCGGGGTAAAAAACCACTGACGAAGGCGGTCAGAGTACCGGCGGGATCTCGGGGCAAGCCATAATTATGGCGATAAATCCAATCTTTGAGGAGTGGGTGAATAGACGTGGAAACATCCTCACCTTCCGCATGACGACACCTCACCTCGTGGTAAGTTCGGAAGAAACGCCTGGCTGTCATCATTGTGTAGACCGCCCGGAGGACAGGGTGGAGCATACGGCGATGGTATGCTCCACTCAGGCGGAGCACTGCCGCCGCGCTGTGTACTCGTGGGAGTGACCCTGGTACAAGCCATGGTCCGGAATGTGTAGGAATGGCAGGTGGTCGGCTCCTTCTACGAAGCAGTTATGCTAGCAAAGGAGACAGTCGTACACGTGAGGGAACATCATTCCTCACGCCCCAGCCACCGGGATCCTGATCCCTTTTTCCAGTCACCGTAGGCGCAGGGTTGCGGACGGCGAGCAATTTGTATCTCTCCGTCCGGCCGTCCGGTAAGCGTCCGTACAGAGCTCGAGACGTCGATGTTGCATAGTGTTCCACTCGCATCTCGAGGACATGTCAGCAAAACCGTAGGGGCCCAGCAGGTTCGAAGTCTACTGAGGCCAAGGGTTGAGCGAAAGAGAACATCGGGGCCTTGAAACGAAAGAACAGTTTTCATTTCCCTAAAAGTCTGACACTAAAAGAGCGGCAGAAGTCATTGAATAATTTCTCACCTATGAAAAAAGCTCTCGCCTCCATAACATTTTCTGATTTGACTACAAGAAGACCACCTTGGGCACGCCACAATTATGGTAGTAAATCCCCTCTTGGAGGCATGGCTGGAAAGACCTCACGGCGCGGGCGTCCTCACCTTCCGCATGACGCAGGTTCTCACCGGACACGTAAGTTCGGTAGGTTCGGGCTGTACCGGATTCGTACGGAAGTGACGCCCGAGTGTCGCCACTGTGCGGAACGCCCGGAGGACACGGTGTAGCACGCAGTGGAGGTGTGCAGCTTAGGCAGAGCATCGCCTTGCCCTCGTGGAGGTGATCGGCGGCGGCGATCTCTCGTGCCAGACTGGTACAGGCCATGGTTCGGAGCGAGGAGGATCAGTGGCAGGCAGTCGCCTCCTTCTGCAAAGCAGTAATGCTAGCAAAGGAGGAGGCCGACCGTATCAGGCAACGGCGCTCACAGCCGCTGCCGGGATTCCGATCCCAATTTCCGGCCACCGTAGGCGCGGGCTTGCGGACGGCGAGCAATCGGTAGCTCGCTATTCGACCGTCCGGTAACTGTCCGGATCGAGCCCAAGTCATCGACTGCGCGAACTGTTCCCGTGCGCCTCAAGGAGTTGTCAGCAACAGAAGGGGTCCAACCGGGTCGAAGCCTACTGGGGCCAGGGTTAGCTCCGAAAGTTAGCTCAGTCCCGTTACGAAAGGCAACGAAGGAACAGGAGTGGGTTTTTAGTCACTAAAAGTCTCTCCCGCTCCACCCAAGAGCGGGGAATGTCATTAGATGATTTTCCCACCGTAAAAAAAGACCACCTTTGTATGACATATCTGCTATTGTTATCATAATATGTTGAGATATTGGCGCGGTAATAAAATTTCCAAAAAACGCATTACTAGTTCGTACATTCACAAACAATTCCCGAAGTATTCGGCAAAAATAAAGCAAATAATGAATATACCTCATTTTACTAACAATAAATTGTAAGACGCTCACATGCACACACACAGCTGCACTCCGTCACTTGTTTTTGTTAAACAGAGATAGCTATATTCCACGAACGAATTTTGAATACGCGTTAACTTGCAGTTGCGAGTGACATTCGCCGGCCTCTCTTCACGCATCGTCGATAGTTCGAATCCGGCCAAGTTAGATAAACACTTTTAGGATTTATTTTGACTTCAATTCAAAGAAACATGAATTTCCTAGAAAACTTAACATTCCGACGTACGCGCAATAATTCGAATTCGGATTCAAATGCGGACAAAAGCCAAGATGTGACCTCGGTAACGTTGGACTGTACCACAAATTCCCTGCCAGATATGACAATGAAGGACAGATTAACATATTAAAGAAAGAGATAGAAAGTTTAAGGACTAACTTACAAAGCGCACATGAAGAAATAGATACGTCGTAGGAGTGACGTCACGGATGTCAATCGGTTGTAAACTCTCTACGTACTTCTCTCAAGTAAATAAAGGCACAACTGTTAGGCCTGAAACTGCGTTAAGCGGGCGCCCGCGACGGGCAACCGTCGCGTGTCTACGCGCGTGGACACGCGGGTGGGCTCCGTGGCTACGCGACGGTCCCCGTCGCGGGGACCCGTCGCGGAGACCGATTTACGCAGTGTCGCTAGTTCAATTTTAACGGTGTGCTTGTATAGTCGTGTCGATGGAGAACTTAATATATTATTGCGTAGCAAAACGACGACTAGCAAAAAAAAAACGACAGCCAGTAAGCCCGTTTATTGAATCTAGGTTGTTGTGCGCGCGTCCCCCGCGACGGGTTCCGTCGCACGGAGGCGGGCCCCGTTGCGTGGGTGCGGGGCGCGCCTCCCCGTGACGGACACCCGCGCTGGTCCCCGCGACGGAGCACTTTTGTATGAAACCGCGCGGGTGCCCGCTTAACGCAGTTTCAGGCCTTAGATTCGCATAGTTTTTATTGTGAAACTGAATGTACAAGTGTAACTTTTATGTACCAGTGTTAACAAGTGTGTATGTACTATTTAAATATTATAAAAACTTCAAAAACAATTTCGTGATCTTCAACCTAATATTTGAGTACCCGTAACTCAAAAATAAATTATTCATTTAATATTCGTATAAACTATAAACTTTGATTAATTACCAGTGTGTGCGGACCTTTAAGTCGATACAGTGACATAACTTCAGTGTCCATTTGCACCATAACAATTCCAACTAACGGTAGGAGGAGTTCACATCGGTGTTGGGTCGACGATGAAGTACCTGGGACTCGTCCTCGACAGCCGCTGGAATTTCGTGGAGCATTTCCGACGTCTGGCTCCCAAACTCAACCGGGCCGGGGCTGCGCTCAAGCGGCTCCTGCCCAACCTTGGAGGTCCAGATGCCTCCTGCCGGAGGCTCTACGCGGGGATCGTTCGGTCCATGGCCCTCTACGGGGCGCCGGTGTGGGCGCCGTCGCTGAAAAAGCAACCGGCGGCCATGCTGAACGCCTGCCAGAGGGTCATGGCAATAAGGATGGTGCGGGGATACCGCACGGTCTCCCGCGAAGCGGCGAGCCTTCTGGCTGGCCTACCACCGTGGGATCTGGAGGCAACAGTCCTTGCACACATGCACGATATGCGCGTGGAGATGCAACGCCGGGGTGAAAGTCCGCTGCCACGACAGGTCACGGCATGGCGGACAGAGCTCCGGCGGGATCTCATGTTGAAATGGCGTCAACGACTATCGCAACCCAGTGCTGGGCACGCCACAATCATGGCGGTAAGTCCCCTCTTTGAGGCGTGGCTGGAAAGACCTCACGGCGTCCTTACCTTCCGCATGACGCAGGTCCTCACCGTACATGGTTCGTTCGGGAGTTTCCTGCACCGGATTCATGCGGAAGGGACGCCCGGGTGTCGCCACTGTGCGGAACGCCCGGAGGACACGGTGGAGCACACAGTCGAGGTGTGCTTGGGCGGAGCATCGCCGTGCCCTCGTGGGGGCGATCGGCGGCGGAGACCTTTCGCGCCGGGCCTTGGTTGAGGCCATGGTCTGGAGCGAGGAGGAGTGGCAGGCGGTCGCCGACTTCTGTGAAGCAGCAATGCTCGCAAAGGAGGAGGCCGAAAGCATCAGGTAACGGCGTTATCGCCGCCGCCGCCGCCGGGATTCTGATCCCGATTTCCGGCCAACGTAGGCTCGGGCTTGTGGACAGTGAGCAATGGGTAGCTCACTGTCTGGCCGTCCGGTAACTGTCCGGACCAAGCCCAAGTCGTTGACGGCGCGCACTGTTCCCGCGCGCCTCAAGGAGTTGTCAGCAACAGCAGGGACCCAGCCGGGTCGAAGCCTACTGGGGCCAGGGTTATCCGGAAGGGCGCTCGAACCCCGGTATGAAGGCTAGAAGGAACGGGGTGGGTCTTTTAGTCAGTAATAGTCTGACACTATCTCCCGCTCCGCCCAAGGGTGGGGGATGTCAATGGATGATTTTTTCCCACCATAAAAAAAAAAAACAAAGGAGCTCTAAATGCGATCCATTTTATGACCTAAACTGTTAAAAGAATCTCAGCGAACATGAGCACCCTGGTAAAATTTAAAAGTATTGTATATTTTGAAATCCTCGCCAGGCGATATTGGCTCGTTTAGTAGCTGGAGGTGGGTCGGGATTAGGGAATGCAAACCGGTTAACTCGAAAACCGAAAAACCGGTTTTTCGGCATATTTTTAATGATTAAAATAACCGGTTTTTTTTTCAAGTAACCGGTTTTTTTGAGTTTTTTTTTATTACTTTCAAATGACACAATTTTTATGCAAACATAGTTTTAAAACGCTGTTGAGGCTTGATATCAATCGTAGGTATGAATATAAAAAAAAAAGTGATAGCTATACCAATTCTACAGTTCTTCTGTTTACGATCATTAAAAATCCAGGCCGGCCGCGTGTTGTGAGAACAGGCAGTGAATGCTGTCAGGGCCAGAATTAAAATCTCGTAAGGACACCAAAATTATTATTCGCAGATGGAATGCCCACCGTTGTTACTCATCATAACATCAACATCACCAAGGTTAATTTTCGTGAAAATGGGCTACTCAAATTTCAGGTAAAGAGTATCAAGATACTATCCTGAACGACATAGCAAAGTCTCTTAAAGCCTCTCTCTTTTTGATACAATACTTTTAAATTTTACCAGGGTGCTCATGTTCGCTGAGATTCTTTTAACAGTTTAGGTCATAAAATGGATCGCATTTAGAGCTCCTTTGTTTTTTTTTTTTTATGGTGGGAAAAAATCATCCATTGACATCCCCCACCCTTGGGCGGAGCGGGAGATAGTGTCAGACTATTACTGACTAAAAGACCCACCCCGTTCCTTCTAGCCTTCATACCGGGGTTCGAGCGCCCTTCCGGATAACCCTGGCCCCAGTAGGCTTCGACCCGGCTGGGTCCCTGCTGTTGCTGACAACTCCTTGAGGCGCGCGGGAACAGTGCGCGCCGTCGACGACTTGGGCTTGGTCCGGACAGTTACCGGACGGCCAGACAGTGAGCTACCCATTGCTCACTGTCCGCAAGCCCGAGCCTACGTTGGCCGGAAATCGGGATCAGAATCCCGGCGGCGGCGGCGGCGATAACGCCGTTACCTGATGCTTTCGGCCTCCTCCTTTGCGAGCATTGCTGCTTCACAGAAGTCGGCGACCGCCTGCCACTCCTCCTCGCTCCAGACCATGGCCTCAACCAAGGCCCGGCGCGAAAGGTCTCCGCCGCCGATCGCCCCCACGAGGGCACGGCGATGCTCCGCCCAAGCACACCTCGACTGTGTGCTCCACCGTGTCCTCCGGGCGTTCCGCACAGTGGCGACACCCGGGCGTCCCTTCCGCATGAATCCGGTGCAGGAAACTCCCGAACGAACCATGTACGGTGAGGACCTGCGTCATGCGGAAGGTAAGGACGCCGTGAGGTCTTTCCAGCCACGCCTCAAAGAGGGGACTTACCGCCATGATTGTGGCGTGCCCAGCACTGGGTTGCGATAGTCGTTGACGCCATTTCAACATGAGATCCCGCCGGAGCTCTGTCCGCCATGCCGTGACCTGTCGTGGCAGCGGACTTTCACCCCGGCGTTGCATCTCCACGCGCATATCGTGCATGTGTGCAAGGACTGTTGCCTCCAGATCCCACGGTGGTAGGCCAGCCAGAAGGCTCGCCGCTTCGCGGGAGACCGTGCGGTATCCCCGCACCATCCTTATTGCCATGACCCTCTGGCAGGCGTTCAGCATGGCCGCCGGTTGCTTTTTCAGCGACGGCGCCCACACCGGCGCCCCGTAGAGGGCCATGGACCGAACGATCCCCGCGTAGAGCCTCCGGCAGGAGGCATCTGGACCTCCAAGGTTGGGCAGGAGCCGCTTGAGCGCAGCCCCGGCCCGGTTGAGTTTGGGAGCCAGACGTCGGAAATGCTCCACGAAATTCCAGCGGCTGTCGAGGACGAGTCCCAGGTACTTCATCGTCGACCCAACACCGATGTGAACTCCTCCTACCGTTAGTTGGAAACTCAATTGCGGCGCGTTCCGAGAGCGGCGACCGTGGAAACACATAGCCTCGGATTTGGGAAGCGCCACCTCGAGTTCCAACTCCTGGATCCTATCAACGACCATCGCAACCTCGCGTGTCGCTAGAGCGACCGCCGTCTGGTACGACTCTCCCTGCGCTAGAACCAGCGTGTTGTCTGCGTAGCAAACCACGCTGACCCCGTCAGGGAAGTCGCCGCGCAGCACGTAGTCGTACCCGATATTCCACAAGGGTGGCCCTAGTACCGACCCCTGCGGAACACCGCACGACATCTCTCGACGTTTCCAGTCTCCCCCTGGTGACCGGGGTAGACTATAAATCTTTCCGACAGATAGGTCTCGACCACTCGACAGAGGTATTCGGCCACCCGGTGGTACCGGAGTGTCCTCCGGATCGTACTCCAGGGCAGGGAATTGAACGCGTTGGCAATGTCCAAGGACACTGCCACGACACACCTGCCCCGGGACACCGCATCCGCCGTCGTGAGGGCTCGCATGCGCATGATGGCGTCCACCGTAGAGCGCATCCTGCGAAAGCCGAACTGTCCGTCCGAAAGGTCCGGCCCCACCCATGTTAGGCCAACGAGGCGGTTTGCAATGACTTTCTCAAAGAGCTTGCCCACCTCGTCGAGCAGCACAATGGGCCGGTACGTGGACGGAGAGTCCGCAGGGCGCCCTGGCTTCGCTATGAGGACCAGTTTCCCCGTCTTCCAGCAAAGTGGGAACTGGCCCCTCTCCAGGCATGCGCTGAAGAGCCCTCTCAGTCGAGGCCCGAGAGCCTCCATGGCCAGGACCCAGGCCTTTCCAGGCAAGCCGTCGGGTCCTGGGGCGGTGTTTTTGGCACTCAGCCTTCGCACCGCCACTCTCATCTCTACCTCGGTCACCTCTGGAGCATCGTCGTCGTCGTCGCTGTTGCGGTCCGCGTCAGACACCGCTGGCGGCGGAGGCGGAGCCATGGGCGGGGGGGAGTGTTCCCCCCGCGCAGGGAACAGAGCGTTCACCGCACCCTCTACGATCTGGGGCCGGAGACTCTGAGTCAGTGGGGGAGCCCAGGGGCGGAGCTTTTCCCGTACCATGTTGTACGGGCGCCCCCATGGGTCCACGTTCAGAGACTCCAGCCACACGTTGCGGGCCTCCAGTTTGGCCCGCTTGATCTCCGCTCGAGCGGAGGGTGCGTTTTGCCGCTCTGTATCCCTCATACAGCTCCGCCTCTCTGGCCTCCGCATCCGGCGGGCGGATGCGACACCTGCAGTGTCTGGCGTACCGGCGTCGCGCGTGACTGCATGCGTTGCGCAGTGCAGCAATCTCCGGCGACCACCAGCACACCTGGCGCTTAGCTCGCCCTGGACGGACTCGGGGCATTGCCGCGTCGCAGATTTGCGACATGGCCTCCCGGAACCACTCCGCCTCGACGTCTATGTCGACAGGCCTGTCCGGTGCTTGCACCCAGGCCTGTACCGTCGCGGCTTCCAGGAGGAGCTCCCGGTCCATCTGCTTAAGCGCCCACCGCGGACCGCAAGGGCTCTGTCGGACCGGTGCGGCCGAGGTTTCGGCGGAGACGTCCAACCGGATGTACCGGTGGTCGGAGTACGTCTCCACCTCCTCCATAACGCGCCAGTCGACGACACGCGGCAACAGAGCGGGGCTGGCGAACGAGATGTCCACCACTGATTCACCCCGCATCCGCGCCAACGTGGGGACATAACCCCGGTTCAGGACGACCAGGCCCAGCTCCAAAGCCCAGTCCTCCACCATCTGACCCCGTGGGTTCGTGTACCGGGAACCCCAAGCCGTATTCCAGGCGTTGAAGTCCCCGCAAACGACCACGGGGAGGGTACCGAACCCAGCGACGACTACATTTAGCTCCATAAGGGAGACCTGGAGTTCGTCGAGAGATCTGTTCGGGGACAGGTAAACGCCTACCACTGCAATATCCCCGAACCGTGCTGCCACGCAGCCCCGTCCCCTCGCAACAGCCTCGAGGGGCGGGGTACCGGCGGCGGCCGACGAGATTAACGTCACCGAGCCGTCTAGGTCCTGAACCCAGTCTCCACGGGGATGGACGTAGTACGGCTCGGAGACGATGGCGACATTTATCGACCACTGCGCCATGCTCTGGAGCAACAGATCCTGAGCGGGGGCGCAGTGGTTGATATTCGCCTGGAGGAGACGGAATGGGGCCGTTATTGGCAGTCCATCGTCTCCTCCCGAGCCCTTCTAGGGGGCACTGCCGCGGCGGGTGCGGCGGCGACTGCGGCGGGTGCGGCGACGAGAGCGGCGGGTGCGGCGGCGATAGCGGCGGCGGCCAAGGAGGCGGCTGTGGCGGTGAGGACGTCGGCGGGGATGGGCCTACGGGCCCTGCCCTTGTTCTTGGCGGGGGGGTCGCAGGACCTGCCCCAGTCCGGTGGTTGGCCAGCTTGCCTGCCGGAGCACGGCATTCTGCGGCCTTGTGACCGGGCTGGCCACACTGGTGGCAGCGGTCGCTGCGGTCCACCTCCACAGCGCAGTGGGCGCCAACGTGGTGCCCCACTTGGCACCGGAAGCACCGCAGAGGTCTGGGCTCCAGCAGTTTAACCTGCGCGGAGACCCAGCCTACCAACAGCCTTCGGCCCTCCCCGGTGATGGTCCTGGCCGCCGCCACGGGGCAGCTAGCTGTCACCGCTCGCATGCCCGTGCCGTCAGCGCGGATGGTGCCCACCCGGACCTGATCGGTCGTGCACCCGCCCGCCCTGACGATGGCGGCCACCACCTCGTCCACCTTGACTGAGTCGTCCAGGCCCATGATGCGCATGTCTATGCACACTCGGGCCTCCTCTGAATTAAGGGACGCCCTAATTCTTGCTGCTAGGGCATCCGCCGCAGGGCCGCTGACCGCACCGGGGACCTCAAGGATTCGGGCCCCGGTGACCGTACGCCTCATGCGGAAGCCCCCAGCAGCTCCGAGCTCGCCAAGGTGGGGCAACACCGCCTCCTTCGCCTTCGCCATGACGTCGTCGTACGTCACGCCCTTCTTTTCCGCCTCAGGCTGCAGCGTAATTACTACAGCCTCGGAATTCGGGGCGCGAAGTCTCGCCGCCATGGCTCGCTTCCTCCTGTCCTTCCGCCTTGCGCGCTTTTTGGCCGCTCTGGCCGCCTTGCCCGCCTTCTTCGCGGCGCCGACGACCGTCCACGCGCCGCCGGGTTCCTCAGGTGGAGGAGGTGGCGTGCGGGGCCTAGTCGCCGCCGCGGCAGGAGGTCCCGCCGGTTTAGCGGCAGGCACCGCCACACCTTTTTGCCGCCGTTGCTGCTTGGCCGTCGGGGGCGGTCTCGCGGGCTCCGATGCCACGGCCCCGCGCCCTGCTTGCCCCGATGGACCCGCCTTGGGCACAGAAGCCGCAGCCGCGGCGGCGGCGTAAGACGCCGCCTTTCGCTGCTGGCCAGAGGCCGCTAGCGGAGGGCGCAGCACGATGCCTTCCAGTAGGGACAGCTGCTGCTGAATGCGCAGCTGGAACTGCTGCTGCTGCTGTTGCAGCTGCTGCTGGAAAGCAGCTAGTTCCCGCTGCACCAGCGTTAGTAGCTGGGTCTTCGGCTCGGGCTGGGCCTGGGCCCCCCCTCCTGTCGTCGGCTCCTGGCAGCCACCGCTATTGGGCGCTCTCGCGAGCTCAGCTCGGACTTCGGCCCGGAGCTCGGCCCGGAGCTCAGCCTGGAGCTCGCTCCGGATTCTAGCCACCCTCTTCTCGAGAGAGGCGGCAAAGGCTTCCCGGAGGGACTTCGCGTGGCGTTGGGCCGTCCTCTCATTTGACGTCCTCTCCCTTTTGCGGCTCATATCCCGCAGCAGGGTGACTGCCATCTTCTGGAGGGACTCCATGTCGGAGTCCGCTTTAGCACGCCTCTCGCTGCCAGATGGCTCCGAAAGGGCCCTCTCTGAGCCGGCCGCTCCGGGGTAACGCCCCTCCGCGGCAATCCTGGCGGCTCGCTGAGCGGAGTCTTTGGCCGTTAGCCCCCTCCCCTTTCCGCGGGACTGGCCCGCACCACGGCTGATGGTGGGAATTTTGCTCCTCCCCTCAGAGCCAGAGCCAGACGATCCGTCTTCTCTCCTGGCAGACGCGGAGCGCTTCCGGGAGCGACCCGAGCCTCTCCCAGAATTTCACGCAACCTCCTCCACTCCCGAGCGCCCGTCATCCCTCCTGACGAACTCGGAGCGCTTCGGGGAGAAACCCGAGTTTCTCCCAGAATCGCCAGCCATCTCCTCCGCCTCCGAGCCCTCCGAGCCCCCTCTGGATGTCGCGTCGGACTCCGACCGCGCATCACTCCCTGGTTTCTTAAAGAACTTTGATTTTAGTTTTAAATTTTCCATATTTGTTCCCACGAGTAAAAACTTTGGGTACTTGCTCAAACACGTGGTTCGCACTAGAGACTAATTTAGCTACCCATTAGTCAAGCTAACAACCTCCCTCACGGTGCGCCGCCGCTTGGAGGTTTGGGGTAATTTTATATACAGGTTGTCTTCCTCGCGGCCCGGGCGTTTAAGCCAACACCCTCGTCCCCCATCAAAAGTCAGAAACATGACCTTGGACAATCTCTGGGGCTACGAGAATAACGGTGGCAGAAGGAGGAGCAAACCTTCCTCCTGCCTGCCCGGCGGCAGTGTGAGTGCACACCGAGCCCGCTCTTACTTCGCCACTGTGCGCCTGTGCGCGTTGAAGCGTTCCGACAGACAGAACATTCGCAGACGGCCATCGAGGCCCCTTAGGCATCAATACCCAAGGGGGTCGTTGGCCGCCTCCCAGGGTGCACTGTCCCGCAGACTGGCCTTCGCTCCGGACGTATCCGCAAGGGAACTACAGCTTGCGGGCACTCGTGGAGGTTTTCTGTCGTGGCACCCCAACACATCATGGCACCTGATATGTGCTCGTTTGAAGCGCGACCACTTCACGGTTAAGTGCTATTAGCTTATGAATAAAACTTTAATTTTGAATCTTAAATAGTTTTAGAGAAGCGAACTCAAAACCATACACAACAAAGTTCAAATTTAATCGTAAAACATAATTATATACATCCACATTATCGCAGTGTTCACACAAAAATCAACTTAGACTATAAAACTTTAAAGCATGTAGTTGTTTAAATACTACGGAATGGTAATTATTATGATTCTTTGTTCTAATACTTGAAACAACTTGTTTATTTTTTATTTAACATTGTTATTTTATTGTAAAAAATATATTTACAACAGAAAATTGTTCATTGGATGCGATAATAACAGGTTGTATTCATGTGTACTGCATATAATATGTAGATATAAATACATACCTAGGTATTTATAAATAGATAAAGAAGCCTTGTAGACGAGACCGATACAGTTTTACCGTTTTTCAGTTAAACTGGAATGTATAATTTAGGCATTGCGCCAGGTGACCACGTGACCCGGAAAATTGCACTATTTACGTAAATCACCAAAAAAATAATATAAAAAAATATATTTTATGAATTTTTCTAGGAAAAACAAATAGGTAATGTAATATATACAATGTGTAACAAAAAGGGGGTATACATATCAAGTATACGGCCTCTTAATAAGATAAGAAACGATACGGAAAGGGTTCTCTAACCTTATGTTTACATGGTAGGAAGTTATGAATTATTCCAATACATATGATACCAGAAACCGCAATTTCAAACTGAAATCAATACATCACTAGCAAAAAGTCAGCTGATCGGTGTCAGTGAACAGTTCATGAATAAAAACAAACCTCTTACTCCTGGTATTTCTTCAAACAGTGGATAAAGGGTTCCGGATGTTTATTTTTCTTAACATTTTTTTTTAAGAAAAATAGTTTTAGGAAGAAATAAGTTTTTCCTACGAAAGCTAAGATCATGTTTGTGAACAACAAACCAAGTCAAAAACTAGAGTGAGTGCGTGCGCTGGACATCGAAAAACCCGCCGGCCACGTAGGGACGTGCCCGGCATGCGGGGTTTACACGGATGACTAGAGCCCCACGATTTTTACCGCGCGGCTAAAGACGGATGCTACCCAACTTTGGGCTAGCGTCTTTAGTCACTTGCGATTTTTTTTTTTGTTTTACGTAGGTAGATAGGATAGCAACAAATAAATGAGTGAACGTAACTAACAAATCGATGGAATCTAGTAGGTAACTACAACACAGTAAATAATACCTCTATCTATTAACTACATTCCTATAAATTTTCTTACGTACTTATTTCTTTTTATGCTGGTTGCCATACATAGGTAGGTACTTAGTTTATGAATAATTAATTACTTAATTAGATGAACGTGCGAAAGACGCTACGAAAAAGGATTTCATATCTGTTAAAATGAACCCAAAATATTATTTCTAAGCAATTTATGTGTCTCCTAGTACAAATAAACTCCCCATGGGTTCCGTTCTTGAATTTAATTTAATTATCTTAGAGGACTTTAATAAGTTGTTACTTTTTGCAGAGTCAAGAATTAGTATTTTCTTACGTATCTAATTCTTTTTACGTCGGCTGCCATTGCCATACATAGGTAGGTTCTTAGTTTACGAAAAATTAATTACTTAGATGAACGTGTGAAAGACGCAACGAAAAAGGATTTCATATCTGTTAAAATGAACCCAAAATATCATTTCTAACCAACTTATGTGTCTCCTAGTACAAATGAGGTCCCCATGGGTTCCGTTCTTGAATTTAATTTAATAAGAGGACTGAAATAAGTTGTTCCTACGTTTTGCAGGGTCGAGATGAATTTTATTACGTACCTAATTCTTTTTATGTCGGTTGCCATTGCCATACATAGGTAGGTACTTAGTTTACGAAAAATTAATTACTTAATTGGATAAACGTGCGAAAGACGCTACGAAAAAGGATTTCATATCTGTTAAAATGAACCCAAAATATCATTTCTAAGCAACTTATGTGTCTCCTAGTACAAATAAACACCCCGTGGGTTCCGTTCTTGAATTTAATTTAATTAGAGGACTTTAATAACTTGTTACTTTTTTGCAGGGTTGATAAGAGGGCAGATGATTTGAATCAATTGTTTTTATGTAGGTAATTTAAATCTCGATTAAAATCAAATGTTTAAAAAAAATCGTTGATTTAAATCAATAGTTTTTTCCTAGAACGTAGAACTTAATACAATTTAGTTTAACTTAAAATATTTTTTCAATACCACCGTAGTGTTTTTTTTTAAATTTATCATAACAAGGGCTTTTTTTTTCATTTCTATTTCGTCACGGTCAACCGTAACTTTTTTAAGCATAGAAGCAGATATTTTTAAGGTTTTAATATTTAATGTAAATTAAAATTGTGTTTATGAACAGAATATCATGAATAAATAATATTTACACAATAATTTGTTATTATCAACAAAACAATTATCAGTGTTCGAAATTCAAAAATATTTGAATTTCTATTTTTAATTTTAAGTAAGATGACGGTTTGACACCTTTGCTTCTTCTAAAAATATCTATTAAATATTTTTTTTTTGTGTTACTAAATAAGTGAAAAAAAAAATGTTTAATTTAAGATTTGAAGATAATTCTTTCGATGGTACCGCCGCCGCTAGATATTGTGAATAATTAGATAACACAGGCCCTTGTGTTACGGATTTTGTTTATGTTTTCATATATTTCTTGAAATTTACTCGACAATCTGGTTTCTAAAATTTGAACTCGTAGAGCAAATATTCTGTATCGGTGATCACTTGGTTTTGATGCCTGGTAGAAAAGAAATTTATCCATTAGTGAAAACACGTTTACAGAATGATAAAATGTCGTTTTATAATGCAGTTATAATTTTTTTAGTAAAAAGTAATATTTTCGCCGCCATTTTGTTTATGGCGCTCACTGACGACACTATTTTTGACATTTCACTTCCAAGGTTGAGAGGTTAAGTTAAAAAATACTTCCGATAGCCTGCTACCATCTAAATCAAAACTAAAATGTATGGCAACTTTGGAAAGTTTTCTTCTGTGAAATGAACAAAAATGCGTCGTAATTTTCAGAGAAATTACGTATTTCTTCGTAAGTGTATTGAAAAACGTGGTTTGATACACGTGGAGATTTGTCACTGCAGCACTCGGCTCCATAACACCCTCGCCTATACGACTCGGGTAAATTTCGCCTCGGTTGCAACGACAAACTTTCCCCACTTGTATTAAAATGTACTATATCAGCATTAGGTACTTAGGCGATTATTACACTGCCACGCATCACGCTGCATGTTGCGTGTCAACGCAACTACGCGCGTCGGTGCGTTTTGTAAATTCACGCAGGCTCAGACTCATTTCATACAAAATCAAGTACGGCACTACGAGACTCAGTGTGCCATACCTTGCGTGTCGCCACGCACCCACGCGCGTGATTGCATGTTTCTACGCATGTAGGCGCGTGATCTGCATGAACTGCGTGGATGCAATTTCGGTGTATTGGACTGTGCGTGTTTTCTATGCAAACGCAGATACTCACAAGCAACAACACACACATTTATGCGCTACGCTGCGTGGTGCGTGGCAGTATGATAATCGCCTTACTATTTATGTTTAATTTTAACCCGAGATTATAATCAAATCTTTCGCGCTTATTTTACCTACATTTTCAAGGGGAGGTTTTTACAGAGACAGACAGAAAACAAAAAACTATACGTTTGCGCACAATTAGGTCTTTGCGTAATTACTTCTTCGACATAAAACTTTTTGCCTTTTCTACATAAATATTACAAGCTTAAAACTCAGCAGCCGATAATAGTAGTTTAGCCAGTTTAGTCCTTAATTTATCTTTTCAAAATCAATGAAAAACAAATGCAAAAGTACTAGGAGTCCATAAGAAACGAGAATTGTTATTGCTGAATTAAACAGCGGTTGCGCAATTACAGATCCCTAATTTAATTTCCTTTCAGAAGCTCAAAAATATGATATTGAATACGATAAAATATTGTGATCCCAGTCGCACGCGCCGCCTGCGTGTATTATGTGAGAGAGATGGCAATGTTTCCATCGTCCGTTACTCCCTTTGGCGGTACTGGCGGCACCTTTGAACGCGCCGAAAGGCTAGCCGAAAGTGAATTTAGGTAAATAAATAAAGTAAAATTTTGCAATTGCATTAGTGGACGACCAATAATCGTACATTGCAGTCGCATATCCGTTTCGGTGCTTGTGATTTGGATTTATTGTAGTTGTGTGTGACAATCGTGTGTAATGGCGTTAAGTAATAGTGAATATTATGAGATGATGTTGTGTGTCGGAAGAAAGGACGGTAACGTGCGAGCTGCTCGCGAACTTTATCGTCGCCGATTTATCCAGGGTAGGCCAGAAGCTGAGCGTCGACAGCTTCCTTCGGTGGCGTGTTTCCATAGGATGGTACATCGTCTGCACGAAACCGGTTCCTTCCACGCTCCTGGTTTAGGGGGTCGCCCGAACACTACCGATCCAGAATTAAAGGAAGCCGTACTAGATCATTTTGAAAATAACCCACGTACTAGCACTCGGCGAGCTGCATTAGCGCTGGGTGCCTCTAACCATATGCAAGTATGGCGAGTGTTGCATAATGACGGTCAGCACCCATACCACTTCCGTCGCACCCAGGAACTGACACTTGCAGATTTTTTGCCTCGCGTGACCTTCTGCGAGTGGTACTGCGGTCAGGTAGAAGCTTCGCCAGATTTTGGCTCAAGAGTACTGTGGACAGATGAAGCATCATTCACGAGAGCGGGGATAAGCAACATTCACAATGACCATGTTTGGTCTCACGCCAACCCTCATGCTTCGACGGAGTCGTCGTTTCAACACCAATGGCGACTAAACGTGTGGGCTGGTATCGTGGGAGATGTTGTCTTAGGACCAATTTTTTTGCCGCATAGCCTAAACGGTCAAAATTATTTAAATTTTTTGACGAACGAATTGGACGATGCGCTCACTGAAAGCCTATCAATTTTAGGTTACGCCAATCTCGTGATGGACAACAATTTAATCTTCCAACATGACGGTGCTCCAGCACACTACACATGTGATGTTCGGGAGCATTTAGATATGCGCTTTCGTCAGTGGATCGGGCGTGGTAGCAGACACGTAGCTTGGCCACCGCGATCTCCAGACCTAACTCCATTGGATTTCTTTTTGTGGGGGTATATTAAAAACATAGTGTACGCAATGCCGTGTGATACAGCAGAGCAAATGAGAGAGCGAATCGAAGCCGCTTTCAGGACAGTAACACAAGACATGCTACGGAATGTCCAGGTGTCCATGCACAAGCGAGCGGCCTTGTGTGTACAGTATCACGGTCGTCACATCGAACCACATCTTTAAAAAATGTAAGTTAAATTATTATTTATCATTTTCATATTTATTTTTCCGATTGCTCGGACTATGTTAAGACATTTTTTTGAGGCAAAATTTAAGTAGGCAGGTAACTACTAGGCGAACAGAGCGTCTCGTGCACGCGCGCACCGCGCGTTTCATAATTAGGTAGACAGGTACTAGGCGAACAGATTTACAGAAGAAATATTAGCAAGTGACTTGGAATGTTATTGACCCTCCGTAGTGTCGTGACACGTTTGTTATGATTTGAATTCAAGAATCATACGATACCAAGGATACCAAGAAGTTGGTATCAATTCTTTGAGTAATTTATTTTTAGCTGAAACTTTGTGTAGAGATTCTATACAACCTGTAATCTTCAGTGCTTCTTGATGTATATATAATGGATTTTATTGAGGATTTTCGAAATAAACCACAAATTGTTTCTCTGAAATCAAAGGTTTGTTTTATTCAACATGCTTTTACAGTATAACAATTATCGTTTAACTAAAATTACACTTTTATCTCACCTGAAAACAAAGAAACGACATTTAAAGTTTACTAATATCGCCTCCTCAATTATATCCCTTTAATTATCTCTCTACAAGTTTTTATAACAATAAAATGCACAAAATAATCTAAACATCATCTGTCATTGAATGATACGTCACCCCGTATCCACAGCTTAAAAATTAAAAAAATGAAATGTCATTTCCAAGGAGGTCATTTCATTACATCTCCCCCCCATAGGAACGAAAATTCTAAATAATATAATACAAACAATGCACCTGCAAGCTATCTTTATACCTATTCGTTTTCTTCTACTTCATCTTCTGCCGTAACAGGTTGTAATTTTGTTATGTGGAATAAAGTTGATTCTGTTTTTCTGTTGCCAGTGTCAATCTTATAAATGGAGTTCGATATTTTCTCTATTATCTTGAAAGGGCCTATTTTTAATTCGTCTAATTTTTTCCTGTTCAGTCTATTTCCATTTTCTACATATACACTGTCTCCTATCTCGAACTCTTGTATTTTCCTATTTCTATCAAATATTTTCTTGTTGTACTTGTGAGATTTTATTGTATTCTCTAATGCTAATCTTCTATCAGCAATCCACTTGTCTTCCTTTTCTATTGTTTTAATTTCATTTGGTAAAATACTGACATTTGTACCATCCAGTAAATATTTTGGTGCAAAACCTGTAACAGAATGGTCTGTTTCATTATATTTCTGTACACATTCTCTTGCTACTGTTGTCCATGTTCTCTTATTATTTTTCTCATTTATTTTACATCTTATTATATTTACTATTGTTTGGTTTAATCTTTCATTCAAGCCGTTCGAAAATGGCGTATTCACAGCTGTAAATATTAGTTTGATGTTATTCTCCTGCAAATACTGTTTAAATTCTTTTGAATTGATGCCTGGATATTGGTCTGTCAGAATTATTCCAATCTCATCTGTCTCGAGTACTTTCTTTGTTAGTTTTATAAAGTCACTTGCATTCTGTGTTTTTGAAGTCACAATAAACGCATATCTTGTGTAGTGGTCTACTAAAAGGTGTAAGTATTTTTTTGTTGACCTAGATCCTCCAAAGCCACCTATAGTATCCATTGACATTATCTCAAATGGTTTTGTTGCTGGTCCCAGTTGTGACATTAACCCAAATTTTCCTTGACATCTTGATTTATTTTTTATGCATATTTCGCATGTTTTACAAATATTTATGATATTTTTTGTTAGGTTTTTAGCTGTATATAGTGGACTTATTTTTTTCTGTAATTGTCTGATTCCAATATGGCATAAATCTTCATGCACCTTTTTTATAATTTTTTTACTAAATTCTTCTGAGAGTATAATCTTTTCAAGTTTCTTTATTTTTTTATAATAGATTTTATTTTTATGTAGTAGATTTTGTTTCTTTTCTTTTATTGTTTCATTTTTTTCTTGGTCTTCAACTATATCTTTTATTTGTATTAAATTAACTATTTTTAATAGTTCCTCCTTGTTATCTTCTGATTCTAATACAGGGTTTCGGCTCAAACAGTCTGCTTCTATATTTTCTTTACCAGGTATATATTTTACTGTAAAGTCATATTGAGATAGGTAATATGTGAGGTCACCCAATTCTTCATCTGTCCTGCATTTAATATTCATGTTCTCTAGAGGTTTGTGGTCTGAGTAAATAGTGAAATGTTTTCCAATTAGCCAGTGTTGCCAGTATTTAACTGCTTCTTTCATAGCAATACATTCCAAATATATGGCCTTTTTTCGTTTTTGAGATTCGTTTAGTTTTTTTGAAAAATATGCCACCGGTTTGTCTTTACCGTCTAGTTGAGTCTGTTTTAATATTGCCCCAATACCCTCTAAAGATGCATCTGTAAAGATTTTTATTGGTAAGTCTTTGTCGAATATTTCCAACACAGGTTGAGAACATAAATATCTTTTTATTTGATTAAATGATTCTTCACACTTCTCTGACCACACAAACTTTTCATTTTTTCTTAATAAATTATGTAATGGGTCTAAAATAATTGCACTTCTTGGTATGTATTCATGGTAGAAGTTAATTTTTCCCAAAAATTGTCTGATATTCTTTTGTGTCTTAGGAGTTGGAAAATGTCTTATCGAGATCAAATTGTCTTTTAGTGGTCTTACCGAATTGTTCTGAATTACATGGCCGAGGTACTTTACTGAGTCTGAAGCAAAGTTACATTTCGTAAACTTCAATCTAAAGCCTTCTTGTATTATTGCCTCTAATACATTTCTTATGTGTTTTATATGTTCTTCAAAGGTGTTCGAGTATATCAGAATATCATCAATATAGTTTACGGAGTATCCTGTGAGATTGTGCTTTCTTAGAATATTGCTTAAAATTCTCTGGAAAATTGCTGGTGATGTTTTCAAGCCAAAGGGAAGGCAGGTCCACTGGAAGTGGCCATCTTGTGTGACAAATCCTGTTTTATATCTATCTTCCACCCGTAATGGTATCGCCCAGAATGCTGAATTTATATCCAGTGTAGTAAAATACTTACAATTTCTAGTTTTAACAATCAAATCATCTATTAACGGAAAAGGTTGAGCTTGTGGAACAACAATTTTATTTAGTTCTCTGAAATCTATACTCAAGCGGGATTTCTTATTTTCACCCTTTTTAAATGCCAATGTCACTGGAGCAGCGAAAGGACTGTAGGATTCTTCTATTAAATTATTCTTTAGTAACATGGATGTTTGCTTTTCAATTTCTAATTTATCTTCTATTGTACATCTGTATGGTCTTTTACTACAGTATCTATTTACTAGTAAATCTATGTGAGCTTCATAATCTCTAACTGTTCCTATATCATACTTGTCCTTTGCAAAAATTGTTTTATATTCCTTTATTATTTTCTCGATCTCAATTTTCTTTTCATTATCTAAATGGTCTGTCATACTTACAAACTCTTCTGTTTCTATATGTTCATTAAAATTTATTGCTAATGTTTTTATATTCTTTTCTTCATTTCTGTTATCTTTAGACATTTCATCTATTTTATTTGTTCTTATCTTTTGTTCTATCCGCAAGTCCTCGTTTTGGGTTAGTTTGAATTTCTTTATCATATCCAATCCGATTATAAAATCATCAAAATATTCATTTTCATTTACATCCACCTCTTCTTCTAAATCAAATATTTTTATTTTTATTGTTATCAAGCCATCTGTTTTTTTCACACCATTAACCGTTTTCATATATGCTATATTCTCATTGTCCTTTTTTTTTCTTTTATTTTAATCAGTCTTGAATTTATTAAAGAGATCTATGAGCCTGAATCATAAATGCCGCTCACTTCTAGTTTATTTTCTAATAAGAGCTTGATTTTGATTAATGGTGTACTTACTCGTTTTTTTTCTCAGTATTTATATCTACTTCAATAATGGAGTTGTTATTTACATTTCTGGGTTTAAAAACTTTTTCAGATTCACAACATGACTCTTCCGGAAGATATCTAATTCCTTTGTTCAAAGATTCACAAGTGTTACATGGCTTCTTCTCATTAGTTTTATTTTTATAAAGGAATGTACAACTCTTTATTGTACTTGAGTTTTTCTTGTACATCATACCTTCATATTTTCTTATCTCATTGAACAAATCAGTAGTGTCATTGAGTTCATCTCTGTTTAACCTATTTAAGATAAACCCAGGTAAACCTGTTGCAATAAGATCTATCATTGTTTTGGAGTCTATCGATTTGTTTATGTCTAGCATAAGCCTTTCTTTTCTAATAGCGTAATCAATTAGTAGTCCTTCTTTATATCTAAATGCGAGAGCATATGTAACTATGTCCCATCCTCGGTTTTTAAAAGTTTCTAAAAATTTGTCTTTCCATTCATTCCATTCAGCCTTTATTGTTAGTTTTATGGCCATCGAGCTATACCAATCCAAACAAGATTTTTCTAAAAACAATCTCAATATATCTATTTTTGTTTCATCTTTTGATATATTAAAGTGCTCACACTCCTTTTCAAAATTTTCAATCCATTGCATTGCATTAGGGTTCTTACTTGTGAATTTTTCAATAATAAATTTCTCTGAAATATGTTTTAGGTTATGTTGATTTTCTTTCTTTGTAGTAGTTTCTATTAATTTTTCCAAGATATGTTGGAAATTGTCGTTTATGTCTATTGGTTGTTTTGTGCTTATTTCTTCTAAATATTGATCTAAAAATTGCATATTACCTTCCTCATCTCTATATGTTTTCTTAAGATCTTCATCCAATTTTATCCATATTTTTCTACTTTGATGCCTTTTCTTTATACTATTTTTTATTTTTGAGAAAGTATTCATTTTGACAATATATGTATGATGAATCACCGGCTTCAGCTCATCAGGTAAAACATAACATTTTCCTTCTTCTGTAGATATTGAGGTTATGGCTAATACATTTGATTTGCCATCATTTGAAGCTATCATCGTAAACTCAAATTGCAGCCGGTCCATCTTCTTTTAGTTAACAAAAATGTCGTTTTATAATGGATTTTATTGAGGATTTTCGAAATAAACCACAAATTGTTTCTCTGAAAACAAAGGTTTGTTTTATTCAACATGCTTTTACAGTATAACAATTATCGTTTAACTAAAATTACACTTTTATCTCACCTGAAAACAAAGAAACGACATTTAAAGTTTACTAATATCGCCTCCTCAATTATATCCCTTTAATTATCTCTCTACAAGTTTTTATAACAATAAAATGCACAAAATAATCTAAACATCATCTGTCATTGAATGATACGTCACCCCGTATCCAAGCTTAAAAATTAAAAAAATGAAATATCATTTCCAAGGAGGTCATTTCATTACATATATACCCTTTTTGTTACACGTTGTATAGAATAATATGTATAGAAATCAAAATATTCGGCCAAATAACTTTCGTACAAACGTGTGTACGTACACCGGTAGCGTGGACCCTGCTCCCGACACCGGCGCGGGCGGACCAAATTTTTTTATATTTTTAAATGTTATTTTTAAATTGTTTTTTTTTTTTTTAATGTTTAAAAATGTAAATTATATGTAAAATAGACGAATAAAGGAAATAATCATTTATTTAAGGGGTGACCAGATAGATGCAAACTAGCACAAACCAAACACATAAACTAAGGTGACCGCGCCAACACGATCGGTGGTTGGGAAAACGCGCCTTCCGACCAAGGGCTTTGAAGGTCATCATCAAGGTTTACGTCCAAATAACGCAACACAAACCAAACACACAAACCAAGGTCACCTTGGTTTATGTGTTTGGTTTGTACTTGTTTGCATCCATTTGGTCACCCCTTTACTCTACACAAATCCTCACTTAGTGCTCGCTTACTTCATAAAAAGAAACTGTGAAAAATGTTACGAACCTAGACCCTGTAGTTTTGGATATGCGTTGATTTATATCAGTCAGTCAGTTTCTCACACAAGAAAATGGGGCTCTATCTGTACCCGTCACTGATCATATTTTGTAGTCAAAAGTAGAAAAAACCGAAATCCTAAAATTGACCACGAAAAGGTAAATTCATCATAAAATCAATTAAACATAACAACTGCTAGTAGAAAATACTGCGGGCAGTGTTTTTCCTTAATAATTGTCACTTATTCATTCATTAATCAATAGCCTGCACAACATTTCCATGAATTGAGTGACATTTTGGGACATAAATCAACGCTAATAACTTTGCTGTTTATGAATATTATTTATTGAGATTTTACTTATAAAATAACAAGGGCATTTCTAATAAGCCCTTTAAGTATGTGTACTAATTAAAAAAATGTGGTGTATTATGATGTACCTACCTACGATCTCACAAAATGATCAATTCATGATATGGCCACAAAATAGATAGGTACAGAAGACAATCTCACGTATGTACTTCGCTTTTTATACCTACGCTCGGTGGACGCACACTAATGAACGTTTGAGCCGGAACTGTTCGACGAGTGATCCGAGACGCGGCCGAGACATCGTGTCCGTGAGCGGTGTCGATGTGTGCGTTGCTCGAGCACGCTTTGTATACAGATTGACTTCTGAACCTATGTATCTATTTTGTGATATTGCCAAATAAAACTGGCCAGGTCGGTTTTAAACATTAAAGTTTGATGATATTTCAATCCTCGTTAGGCCTACTTTCTTTTGACTTTTTATTATCATAGAAGGCAATCCATGATATATATATGGGCAAAACATATAATTCATATGTATTAGGCCGTAAAAGGTGAAAGTTGTTGCAAAATATATAATTTTAAAAGTTGGTAAAAAAGGGTTTCTCTCACATATATGGATAAACAATATGCGTGATGAAATCCGCATAATATTAAAAACACCCTTATTGAATACTTTTTTTATTATTATTATTATCTACATTGTGCCCACATAATAGAAGCAACAAGAAATATGTAACCAAGATTATTTGTAACTCATAATATCTATGATTTAAAAGAGTGTCCATGAAGTTTCTTGCACGTTCTTCTCCATAGAGATCTACGCTTTGGAACGTGCAATTTAACTTCACTTTTGTTGGACTAACCGACATATGACTATTCAAAAGTGCCTGCAAATGGTCTATTTGAAATAAATGATTATGTTTTTTTTTTTTTGATCATCCTTTACTGTGAAATTTGGCACATGGATAGACCATGACTTATACACATAAATTCCTTATCTTGGGGATAAGAAACCTACCTCTGCAGAAATGAAGCTGGGTGAAGCCGCTGGCAGACGCTAGTATGTTTCTAAAATCAGCAAGCAAAAATAATACCGATTACAACCCAGAATAATAATAACTGACAATCTGTTGCCGTCAACACAAATATCTGTTTTAAGGTTTTGTAGTTTTAGTCGATTTTTGAGTGAACATGAGAATTTGGTGGTTTCTAATTATGGTTGCGATGTGAGTTTTTATGATGCCTAAATTATACACATTCCAGTTTGACACGATAAATATGACGTAATAAAAAAGGTAAACTCGTCTACTAGGCTTCTTTTCTTATCTATTTATAAATATCTAGTTATATATTTTTGTCTGCGTATAATATGAATACAACCTACTTATTATTCTCGCATCCGACGAACATTTTTCTGTTGTTTTATTTTATTTTAATAAAATTACAATGTTATGTAAAAAATAATCAAGTAATTTTAAGTTTTTTAGTTGAACACAGATTTAAAATAATTACCATTGCATGGTATTTATACAACTATCTGCTTTAGAGTTTTATAGTCTAAGTTGATTTTTGTGTGAACACAGCATTGTAGTGATTGTATTTAAAAAATTTACGATTAAATTTGAACTTTATTGTGTATGGTTTTGAGTTCGTTTCTCTAAGCCTATTTAAAAATCAAAATTATAGTTTGATTCATGAATTAATAGCACTTAACCGTGCAATGGTCGCATTTTAAACGGGTGAAAAAAACCAGCGCGCCGAGTGCGAATTATTTTACGTTAAAGCAATCGAAACGTTTACACGTTTGGCTCTCTGATTGGATAAGAGCTTGAAGCAGGCCAATCGGAGCGCCAAACGTCATAAACGTACCGATCGCATTAAGCGGACGCACACGTGGACCACGCTTGAATTGTACGTAGCGGTGCGTCGCGTTGCGTCGAGTGGCGTGGATCTAATGTAGCTCTACAAGCCTAGATGCCATATTGTATGGAGACCAACGCGCCCAGGGCCTCAAGTCTGCTATTACAATAGTGACAGAATGGTCTCTCATTGATGTCATAATTGTCGATTTTGAAAAGTTTGGTAATCTAATAATATAATGGCGTCATTATGACTTTCCAATGGTCAACCACTGACACTCCATTGAAAGAAGTGGCATAGAATAGTAGAGTGCGAGCAAGATAACTTGGCGCGTAGCTGGGGGCGTGCTTAATCTTGCCTGCCTAACAAATCTATTTTCCTTAATTTGATTAAAAACGCTCTTTCATAACACAGAGTACTTTAAAGAATTTATTTGTTTAGTTTACACATTTTTTTTTTTTTAAATCGTGAGAACTTTGTAAATCTTTTATTGAATATCTTAATAAATTAATTAGCACTTTTAGCACCAGAACTCCACGCTAGTCTTTATCAGAAGAGTCGGATAAGTCCATTGTTAATTTGTCCATTTTGAGATCCATTAACTTTTCAGATTTAAAAAACATTTTCTTGTGAAGATACATTGTCATTTTTCCGGCATTATAGTACCACTTGCGCCTTTGAATTATCTCTTCTAGGGACTTTGTTTATTTATATGCAGTGATATGATGCATTATCAATTTGGCACTATTTATTCTTTCATGGATGAAGTTTGCAGAATTCATATCATCATGATAGTCACTTGATTATGATTTAAGCACTCCATTCAGGCAGTCCATTTTTAACAAACTTTGTTGACTTGCTAGGTACAGCTTGGGTACGCATATTTAGGGAAATTTTATTGTAATGGTCACCCGAAAAAATATTTGACAAATGGGTCTAATTTTGAAAAATGGTACGGGAAGCCCAATTCTCCTGAGTCACAGCAGTTTAGGATACATGCTTATGCTCTGAAAAGAAATTTAAAAACTCTCATATTTTATATTTTAATGTTAATTTTATAAAAGTATTCGATTGACACCAAATTAATAAAATTAATTGTTATGTAAATACAGATTTATTGGATTTTTCTATGAGTAATTTTACATAATATTTTCCAATTAAGGGGCCGGCGGAGGATGAATTTCCATACAAACGTAATACCACGCTCATTTGCAGTTGGAGCATATTTCCAACATACAAGGTGCAGTTTTAAAACTGCACAATATTTCAGGAGGTTGTAATAAAACTCATAAATAATCATGTAAAAATACGAAACCTGGTCAATAATCAGTAATACTTGTTATTTAATTTTTTAATTACACTAAACTAAATCGATTGATCGATGGCCGCGGGGGCGTGGCTAGGGTGTGGCGTGCGGGATGATGATTGGATGATACATTATTTATGAAACTATCGTTGCGAGTTAGTGTGTGTGAAAACGCCCTTTATTGTTCCGTGTTTGTGTGTGTGAAAAAAAGCGCGGTTATAAAAAAAAAAAATTACCTACTTATTTTATTATTGATTCGGGTCGAGAATCACGAACATAATTACCTCCTGAAATATTTTGCAGCTTCAAAACGACACCTTGTATTATGATGATATTTGGTTATAGACAATATTTATCTAGGTTCCTACGTCTTTCTTTTTTAAAAAAACAAAAAGAAATTTAAGCAAATTGTATTTCGCACTTTTTTATAGCGTAAATGGCAAAACATGCCATTTGGCTTTTCTTGTATTAAAAATAACAATATTTCTAATATTCTCGACGTAGGAACCTAGATAAATATTGTCTTTAACCGAATATCATCATAATATGTTGGATATATGCTCCAACTGCAAATGAGCGTGGTATTACGTTTGTATGGAAATTCATCCTCCGCCGGCCCCTTAATTATAAGAACCGCTACTCATTTGGACATATTACCAGTCGGCAGTGATGCGTGGGAGTTTTTTAAAGCCATAAATAGTTTTTATTAGTTTAGAGTTCTTATTATGGTTAGGTTTTATTGTATACATAATTATAGTTTAGTGATTTTTAAATATGTATATAAGGTATATTATTGAGGATTTTCGAAATAAACAACAAATTGTTTCTCTGAAAACAAAGATTTGTTTTATTCCACATGCTTTTACAGTATAACAATTATCGTTTAACTAAAATTACACTTTTATCTCACCTGAAAACAAAGAAACGACATTAAAGTTCACTAATATCGCCTCCTCAATTATATCCCTTTAATTATCTCTCTACAAGTTTTTATAACAATAAAATGCACAAAATAATCTAAACACCATCTGTCATTGAATGATACGTCACCCCGTATCCACAGCTTAAAAATTAAAAAATGAAATGTCATTTCCAAGGAGGTCATTTCATTACATCTCCCCCCCATAGGAACGAAAATTCTAAATAATATAATACAAACAATGCACCTGCAAGCTATCTTTATACCTATTCGTTTTCTTCTACTTCATCTTCTGCCGTAACAGGTTGTAATTTTGTTATGTGGAATAAAGTTGATTCTGTTTTTCTGTTGCCAGTGTCAATCTTATAAATGGAGTTCGATATTTTCTCTATTATCTTGAAAGGGCCTATTTTTAATTCGTCTAATTTTTTCCTGTTCAGTCTATTTCCATTTTCTACATATACACTGTCTCCTATCTCGAACTCTTGTATTTTCCTATTTCTATCAAATATTTTCTTGTTGTACTTGTGAGATTTTATTGTATTCTCTAATGCTAATCTTCTATCAGCAATCCACTTGTCTTCCTTTTCTATTGTTTTAATTTCATTTGGTAAAATACTGACATTTGTACCATCCAGTAAATATTTTGGTGCAAAACCTGTAACAGAATGGTCTGTTTCATTATATTTCTGTACACATTCTCTTGCTACTGTTGTCCATGTTCTCTTATTATTTTTCTCATTTATTTTACATCTTATTTTATTTACTATTGTTTGGTTTAATCTTTCGTTCAAGCCGTTCGAAAATGGCGTATTCACAGCTGTAAATATTAGTTTGATGTTATTCTCCTGCAAATACTGTTTAAATTCTTTTGAATTGATGCCTGGATATTGGTCTGTCAGAATTATTCCAATCTAATCTGTCTCGAGTACTATCACTTGCAAAAGTCCATAAGAATTCTTAAAACTTATTCGTTTGACGTTTAGTTTGACTTACGACCTTTTATTTTCAAGTTTCGCCAACAAATGATTGAAATTCACAATTTCATCAACTTATCATAAGTCAAGATGGCCCAGTGGTATAGGCACACAGATTGAAGCGCAAATCAGTGTGCCGCAAGTTCAAATCCCACGCAATTATTGACTTTTTGTAAGTTCTTACCCGATTGGAAGTTATGTATTTGCATTACATATATTAAATTATTCTTTAACTTGTTCACACATTTCTTAGAGTTAGAAAGGTAGATCACAAAAAAACTAAATAAAGAATTAGATTTCTGCGAGGTAGACATGAGTTTTAACTTAACCGAAATGAACTGTCGTTTGGTTGTAGTTGTTGGTTAGTGACGTGAGGTTGACAGTATTGTAATATTCGCAAAATGCAGGCTAATACTAGTATTGAAGTGAGGGCGACTATCATTGGGCTGCATAAAAGTGGTCTTAATAAAACACAAATATCTGAAGAAACCGGACTGAATGTGAGTATAATAGCTATTAATGAATTGTAACTTTATTACAAATTAATCTTCTAATTAAAACGTATGCCATTTATGAATCCATTCATCGTATCTTTATGAGGTTTAAAAGAGAAATACGTAAATCGTTGGGTTTATTGGATTGGTTATTGGATTAATAAATGCAGTTTTATTTTAAAATTATATTCAATAATTATGATTATTAACATTTTATATAATGAAAATGAAGTGAAGTAGGTATAGCTGCCTAATATATATTTTTTTTTATTTTAGAAAAATACTGTAAATCTTTGGCTAAAAAGATATGAGGAAGAAGGTAGCCTTGCTAGTCGAAAGAGAAGTGGGAGACCGAAGCTTATTAGCGAGGCGCAGCGACGACATATGGTGGACGTATACGAAACGAATGGTTTCGCACCAACGAGACATTTTGCGGAATTATATGACACCTCGATGGATACTGTTCGCCGTGCACTTCACGCTGAAGGCGTGCATCACAGAAAACCTGCTAAAAAGCCGTACTTGACAGAGAGGCACAAACAAGAACGATTACGTTTCGCACTAAATATTTAATGTTAACTAAACTAAATGGCCTACCATTTTATTTTAACATATCTGTGATTATTCGTTAACAAACACTGTATTATATTGTGTTTACTTTCGTTTAAAACAGCTATATCTTTTAACTTGTGCCATCGCCTCATCTTAAGAATGCAGTGAACTCGCTATCAATTTTGTTGACAATAATCATGAGTCTATTTCGTCTTTTATTCTTCTACCCGCACTGTTTTAACATAATACTATAGTTCAATTTATTTTTCTCATCTAATTGACGATTATCTTGTGAGAACTAAAGTTCTTTTAACAGAAATTGAGGTTTGGTTTCAATCTTCTTTTCGTCAAGAAAATGAACAATTAAGCTATGACCTCAATACATTCATTGTGACGTTACACAAAAATAAAATGTTTACAAAGTCCAAATCATATATCACTTTTCAATAAATAACTGGATATAAACAATTACCTATATTTTATTTTATTAAAATTTGAATATCCGTTCATTGTTACGTTATTCATATTATGAATGGTCTAAGTGGGTATACTTCCAACAAACAATCTTAGGCGTAACATAGATAACGGTTACAAGATAACTTTTTGTCTAGGTAACAATTCGACGTCACAATTCTCATAAATGTTTAATTTGTAAATATAAAGAATAAACATTTTTATTAAACACGTCTTTTTATTTCCACCTTATAACATCGAAAAGATGTAACAACTAAATAATTGCAAATTACGAATGTGATTCTTCTTGTGGTTAATAGATCACATTCGTAATTTGCAACTATTTAGTGCAAAAAATGCAATAGTATTTTTCATAGAAATATAAAAAAACAACTATATCAATATAGATTGGGAATTTTCAAAGTAAGAAATAACTGCAACGGACCGACCATGATTTGAACTCGGGTTACGTGATTTGCGAATCCAACACTTAGTTCACACGGCTACCAGCACATGACGTATTTGCGCGAATTTTGCTATGGTAAGAACAGAAAAATAATAATGTTTTTAAGCTCAGTGCGACGACAGTTCCTTAGTGTGTGTTATCTGTGGAATGTGGATACTCATACATACGCACACATACGCACGGCAGTATCGCGCTCGCTCGGTTCGTAGCAATGTAATCTTTAGCGTTCCTATGGACTTTTGCGGCCTTACTGTACTTTCTTTGTTAGTTTTATAAAGTCACTTGCGTTCTGTGTTTTTGAAGTCACAATAAACGCATATCTTGTGTAGTGGTCTACTAAAAGGTGTAAGTATTTTTTTGTTGACCTAGATCCTCCAAAGCCACCTATAGTATCCATTGACATTATCTCAAATGGTTTTGTTGCTGGTCCCAGTTGTGACATTAACCCAAATTTTCCTTGACATCTTGATTTATTTTTTATGCATATTTCGCATGTTTTACAAATATTTATGATATTTTTTGTTAGGTTTTTAGCTGTATATAGTGGACTTATTTTTTTTCTGTAATTGTCTGATTCCAATATGGCATAAATCTTCATGCACCTTTTTTATAATTTTTTTACTAAATTCTTCTGAGAGTATAATCTTTTCAAGTTTCTTTATTTTTTTATAATAGATTTTATTTTTATGTAGTAGATTTTGTTTCTTTTCTTTTATTGTTTCATTTTTTTCTTGGTCTTCAACTATATCTTTTATTTGTATTAAATTAACTATTTTTAATAGTTCCTCCTTGTTATCTTCTGATTCTAATACAGGGTTTCGGCTCAAACAGTCTGCTTCTATATTTTCTTTACCAGGTATATATTTTACTGTAAAGTCATATTGAGATAGGTAATATGTGAGGTCACCCAATTCTTCATCTGTCCTGCATTTAATATTCATGTTCTCTAGAGGTTTGTGGTCTGAGTAAATAGTGAAATGTTTTCCAATTAGCCAGTGTTGCCAGTATTTAACTGCTTCTTTCATAGCAATACATTCCAAATATATGGCCTTTTTTCGTTTTTGAGATTCGTTTAGTTTTTTTGAAAAATATGCCACCGGTTTGTCTTTACCGTCTAGTTGAGTCTGTTTTAATATTGCCCCGATACCCTCTAAAGATGCATCTGTAAAGATCTTTATTGGTAAGTCTTTGTCGAATATTTCCAACACAGGTTGAGAACATAAATATCTTTTTATTTGATTAAATGATTCTTCACACTTCTCTGACCACACAAACTTTTCATTTTTTCTTAATAAATTATGTAATGGGTCTAAAATAATTGCACTTCTTGGTATGTATTCATGGTAGAAGTTAATTTTTCCCAAAAATTGTCTGATATTCTTTTGTGTCTTAGGAGTTGGAAAATGTCTTATCGAGATCAAATTGTCTTTTAGTGGTCTTACCGAATTGTTCTGAATTACATGGCCGAGGTACTTTACTGAGTCTGAAGCAAAGTTACATTTCGTAAACTTCAATCTAAAGCCTTCTTGTATTATTGCCTCTAATACATTTCTTATGTGTTTTATATGTTCTTCAAAGGTGTTCGAGTATATCAGAATATCATCAATATAGTTTACGGAGTATCCTGTGAGATTGTGCTTTCTTAGAATATTGCTTAAAATTCTCTGGAAAATTGCTGGTGATGTTTTCAAGCCAAAGGGAAGGCAGGTCCACTGGAAGTGGCCATCTTGTGTGACAAATCCTGTTTTATATCTGTCTTCCACCCGTAATGGTATCGCCCAGAATGCTGAATTTATATCCAGTGTAGTAAAATACTTACAATTTCTAGTTTTAACAATCAAATCATCTATTAACGGAAAAGGTTGAGCTTGTGGAACAACAATTTTATTTAGTTCTCTGAAATCTATACACAAGCGGGATTTCCTATTTTCACCCTTTTTAAATGCCAATGTCACTGGAGCAGCGAAAGGACTGTAGGATTCTTCTATTAAATTATTCTTTAGTAACATGGATATTTGCTTTTCAATTTCTAATTTATCTTCTATTGTACATCTGTATGGTCTTTTACTACAGTATCTATTTACTAGTAAATCTATGTGAGCTTCATAATCTCTAACTGTTCCTATATCATACTTGTCCTTTGCAAAAATTGTTTTATATTCCTTTATTATTTTCTCGATCTCAATTTTCTTTTCATTATCTAAATGGTCTGTCATACTTACAAACTCTTCTGTTTCTATATGTTCATTAAAATTTATTGCTAATGTTTTTATATTCTTTTCTTCATTTCTGTTATCTTTAGACATTTCATCTATTTTATTTGTTCTTATCTTTTGTTCTATCCGCAAGTCCTCGTTTTGGGTTAGTTTGAATTTCTTTATCATATCCAATCCGATTATAAAATCATCAAAATATTCATTTTCTACTATGTATACATCCACCTCTTCTTCTAAATCAAATATTTTTATTTTTATTGTTATCAAGCGATCTTCTTTTTTCACACCATTAACCGTTTTCATATATTATGCTATATTTACAATAAAGTGGAAATATCAAAATAACTCATAGTGATTGTGCAAATAATATTTTTGAACATACCCACCCATACATTGTTTCAAATTTATATTTTTGGCACTACTGTTACTCTATTTCGCTTTCATCATTAACGTCAGATTAGCTGAATTCGTTAAGAAGCTACAAAATCGCACACTGGACGAGAAACTCCGAGTTCGAATCTCACTGACGAAAGACTCACTTTTTGTATTTTTTTTTTATTTCATTTTTGTTTTCTTTTTTGGACATTTTTTTTTAACAACCACACTGCAATGTCATCGACTGGTGAATGCGCCGGGTGTCGTGGCATTTTGGGCAGCGATCCTTATCTTGGATGCTTTAGTTGCGAGGCAAAATACGACCTTGTTTGTGCGAATGTGGCTTCTAGGAGTTATGAGCTAATGGACGCTGACCACAAAGCCACATAGAAGTGCCCTGAATGCTGCAGTAGGGAGCCAAAGACGGGTAACATTAATACTCCTGTCCGTTCAACTTCATGCTCGGAAGGTAAAAGTCAGGAAGAAGACGCAAATGGAAATTCCAACGTGACGGTACGCAGAAGGCCTACAAAATCGCCGCTGAAAACAGTGCAAAAGGCGCCCCAGAAACCATTGCAGAAATTACCACAAAAACCATCGCATAAAATGCCAGTAAAATCATCGCAGAAGTCACCGCCAAGAATGCAACCACAATCACCACCGAAATCGCAGCCGCGGTCACCACAGCCTTCCATAGAGCCTACAAACTTTGTTACTGAAAGCAAACTGCGTGAAATTCTACAACAGGAAATTTCTGCCGCTCTAAACTCAACTATCAAGCGACTTGTAGCCACCGAGTTTAAGAATATTCACGACAAAATAGATGGATTTGGGAATTCTTTGGAATTCATTGAAACTAAGTTTGAAGAGATGAAGTCTAAACTTGAAAGTGAAACTGCAATTATCGCCGAGCTGAAGCGTGATAGTGAAAATCTCAAATCTACTATTAAAGACCTCACTTCCAGGCTGAATATAGTTGAACTACATATGCGCGAGTCAAATATAGAAATAAATGGTGTTCCGGAAAGTCGATCTGAGAATTTAGTCACCACCGTCATTCAACTATCTAACATTGTTGATAGTCCGTTAATTAAAGAAGATATCCAGCATGCCGTCAGAGTTGCAAAAGTTAGCAACGACAATCCACGACCTCGTCCTGTAATTGTTAAGCTGCGTAGTCCTCGTTCCCGTGATGATATCCTGGCAGCAGTTGCCAAATTTAATCACAAAAATCCTGAGAAGAAGCTCAGCACACATCATCTTGGTATGGGAGGACCTGTAAGCCCTGTCTATGTTTCGGAACACCTGACTCCGGCACTTAAGTCTCTTCACGCCGCAACTCGTATAAAAGCTCGAGAAATGTCGTACAGATTCGTATGGGTTCGCAATGGGCGAATTTTTGTCCGGAAGGCAGTGGAGCATCAAGCTATTGTGATTAAAAGTATTGAAAATCTTAAGCTTTTAGTGTAGTAAGTTTTGTTGGTGCACCTGGGTAATGTTTTGGGGTTTTTTACATTCATAATGCTTGACATATACTATCAAAATGTACAAGGACTTAGAACTAAGACAAACGAACTCTCTAAAAATATTCTGACTTCGAATTATAAGGTTATCGCTTTTACTGAAACTTGGCTTAAATCTAGTATTTCTAATCGTGAAATGATGGATGATAGATACGTGGTTTATCGCAGGGACCGAGAAAGTAGTAGTAATTCTAAAAAAGATGGTGGTGGGGTGCTTTTGGCCGTTTCTAAAGACATACCGTCAGTTCGTATCAAAGATTGGGAAACAAGTGTGGAGGACTTGTGGGTCACCTTGCAAATTAATGTTGGATCAGGTACTAGAAAGCTTGCTGTATGTGTGGTGTACTTACCTCCACCTGTTAAAGCCGAAACTCTTAAGTCTTTCTTGGAAAGCACTGAAAGTATTTCAAACCGGGTTGATGATCTCGTCATTCTGGGTGATTTTAACTTGGGTTTTATTAATTGGGACTCTAAAAGCGGCTGCAATTCTATGGCACCCTCTAATTATAATTCTCCCCTGGGACACTTGCTTGTGGATTTCATTTCTATTAATAATCTCTTACAAGTCAATGGAATTGCAAACAGCGACAATAGATGTTTGGACTTAGCTATTACTAGCTGTCATGATGCACATGTTGTAAATCCTGTAAGCGTGCTGAGTAAATGCTACAAGCAACATCCCAGTCTGTTACTGAATTTGCCTTTCAACAGAGTTGCTTATCTGAAGCCGAAGTGCGAGCCTAAATATAATTTCTATAGAGCTGATTACCCATCCATAGTTAATTGTCTGAAAAGGGTGGATTGGCAAGTGGAGCTACTGGACTGTGAAAATGTTGATTCAATGCTGCTGAAATTCTACAAAATACTTTCGGATCTTATAGATAAATATGTGCCGAAACATACATTCAATAAATCAAAATTTCCGCCATGGTTTAGTAGTGCACTCATCAAATTAATGTATGAAAAGGAAAAAATCCGAAAGAAGTTCAAAAAATTTGGAAATCCCAGAGACGAATTAGAATACCACCTGCTCCGCTCAAGATGTCATGCAATTTACGATAAATGTTTCTCTAAATATAAAAATAACATAGAAGCCAACATCTCAAAAAATCCTAAAATATTCTGGAGCTTTATAAAGCATAAGCGAGGTGCAGACTCGTCGATGCCTGCTACTGTGAACTTAAAGGATCGGGTTGTGGGGACAGGCCCTGAAATTGTTAATCTTTTTGCTGAACATTTTTCCTCATCCTATTTGCCTAGCACAGCCCCTCCGGAAGCTTCCACACCTAACACCCAGTGTCACCAGTCTCCGCTACAAACATTATGCTCTTTAAATATTGAAGAGTCTGAAGTACTTAATGCGATTAAAAAAATCGATTCTTCGAAAGGTGCCGGACCCGATGCGATTCCTCCCGTGTTTGTGAAAAGGTGTGGATCTGCTATCACTCTGCCGCTATCATTGATATTTAATCGATCATTAGCAGATGGCACATTTCCATCAGAGTGGAAAAAAGCACGCATTGTGCCAGTTTTCAAGAAAGGAGAAAACTCTGACATTCAAAATTATCGCCCTATTTCCATACTGTCTTGCTTTTCAAAATTATTTGAAATGATTGTTTATCCCGTGATTTCTCATCTTGTTGACAGTAATATCTCAGATTTTCAGCACGGTTTCAGACGTGGTCGCTCAATCCTTACCAACTTGGTCCCCTATATTTCCGACATTTCTAATGAGGTCGACTCAGGCAGGCAAGTTGACGCCATCTATACCGACTTTAGCAGCGCATTTGATCGAGTCAACCATTCAATTCTTCTTCGGAAACTGCATCAGTTTGGTGTGAGTGGTGCGATTTGGAAATGGTTCGAGTCTTATTTAAAACAAAGACCCCAGTCAGTAATGGTCAACGGATTTAACTCGGCCATTTATTTTGCGAGCATGGGTGTTCCTCAGGGGTCACATTTGGGACCTTTGCTTTTTCTGATATTTATTAACGACGTGGTGGAGAAGGTAAAACACTGTAAGGTGGCTTTATTTGCCGATGATCTGAAAATTTATAAAACTATAAATTCTGGTGTTGATTCTCGCCAATTGCAGAGTGACCTAGACGAGATATTGTATTGGTGTCACTGCAATAGTATGACTCTCAATGCAAGTAAATGTTTTCATATTAAATTTACAAGAAAAACAAAACCACTTGCTACGAAATACAAGCTCAATAGCACATTGCTGGCAGAAGTAAATGAAATTAGAGATCTTGGCGTGATAATTGACAGTAAACTTAAATTTACTTCGCATGTCAACAGGGCCGTCACTAAAGCAGCTCAAATGCTCGGGTTTTTGAAACGGAACACAAGCGGTTTTAAACATGCTCGCACCAAAATCTTGCTGTACCAAACCTTAGTGCGCAGTCATCTTGAATTTGCTAGCGTTGTATGGAATCCGTTTTATGCAATACATTCGCAGCGCGTTGAAAGTATTCAAAGAGCGTTTACTAGGCATCTGGCCTTTAATTTCAGTGGCTTTTCGCACAGGAATCCCTACGAAGAGCGCTTAAAAAAATTTAAAATTTGTCCTCTTCGTGATCGGAGATGTTTGTTGGACATGTGCTTTTTTCATAAAATCATGAGCGGTCAAAGTCAGTGTTCCTACTTTCTTCAGAATGTGTCTTTGAAGGTTCCTCGCAGCTATCCTCGAGGAAAATTCGGAAATCTTTTTCACACTCCACCAATAAAATCTAATTTGGGACGTCAGGCACCCCTCCGTAGAATCATTGACGAGTACCATGCTCTTAAACTGAAAATGCCCGATCTAGACGTGTTCCACGATAAACCACGTGACTTTAAGAAAAAAGTCAAGAGCATACTCGGAATTTGAACTTGAATTGTTTAATTGAATTGTTACTATTTTTATAATATTAAATTTAAATTAAGATTAAATAAATAATATTGTGTTAATTAACTCTCGACATTTGTATTACAAATAATTTTGACTAAATTTTAATTTTATTGTATATTTTATATTTTTATATATTCATATGAGATGTTAAATTGTAAATGCTATGTACGCCCTCATTGTCACGTACATCAGACCATAGTAATGCAATTGTTTTCCAATAATGTTAAATGTATGTGATGTGGCAGTACTATTATAAATAAATAAATAAAAATAAATATATTCTCATTGTCCTTTTTTTCTTTTATTTTAATCAGTCTTGAATTTATTAAAGAGATCTGTGAGCCTGAATCATAAATGCCGCTCACTTCTAGTTTATTTTCTAATAAGAGCTTGATTTTGATTAATGGTGTACTCACTCGTTTTTTTTCTCAGTATTTATATCTACTTCAATAATGGAGTTGTTATTTACATTTCTGGGTTTAAAAACTTTTTCAGATTCATTTTTATTTTTCTTGAACCAACATGACTCTTCCGGATGATATCTAATTCCTTTGTTCAAAGATTCACAAGTGTTACATGGCTTCTTCTCATTAGTTTTATTGTAAATCTATGTGAGCTTCATAATCTCTAACTGTTCCTATATCATACTTGTCCTTTGCAAAAATTGTTTTATATTCCTTTATTATTTTCTCGATCTCAATTTTCTTTTCATTATCTAAATGGTCTGTCATACTTACAAACTCTTCTGTTTCTATATGTTCATTAAAATTTATTGCTAATGTTTTTATATTCTTTTCTTCATTTCTGTTATCTTTAGACATTTCATCTATTTTATTTGTTCTTATCTTTTGTTCTATCCGCAAGTCCTCGTTTTGGGTTAGTTTGAATTTCTTTATCATATCCAATCCGATTATAAAATCATCAAAATATTCATTTTCTACTATGTATACATCCACCTCTTCTTCTAAATCAAATATTTTTATTTTTATTGTTATCAAGCGATCTGTTTTTTTCACACCATTAACCGTTTTCATATATGCTATATTCTCATTGTCCTTTTTTTCTTTTATTTTAATCAGTCTTGAATTTATTAAAGAGATCTGTGAGCCTGAATCATAAATGCCGCTCACTTCTAGTTTATTTTCTAATAAGAGCTTGATTTTGATTAATGGTGTACTCACTCGTTTTTTTTCTCAGTATTTATATCTACTTCAATAATGGAGTTGTTATTTACATTTCTGGGTTTAAAAACTTTTTCAGATTCATTTTTATTTTTCTTGAACCAACATGACTCTTCCGGATGATATCTAATTCCTTTGTTCAAAGATTCACAAGTGTTACATGGCTTCTTCTCATTAGTTTTATTTTTATAAAGGAATGTACAACTCTTTATTGTACTTGAGTTTTTCTTGTACATCATACCTTCATATTTTCTTATCTCATTGAACAAATCAGTAGTGTCATTGAGTTCATCTCTGTTTAACCTATTTAAGATAAACCCAGGTAAACCTGTCGCAATAAGATCTATCATTGTTTTGGAGTCTATCGATTTGTTTATGCCTAGCATTAGCCTTTCTTTTCTAATAGCGTAATCAATTAGTAGTCCTTCTTTATATCTAAATGCGAGAGCATATGTAACTATGTCCCATCCTCGGTTTTTAAAAGTTTCTAAAAATTTGTTTTTCCATTCATTCCATTCAGCCTTTATTGTTAGTTTTATGGCCATCGAGCTATACCAATCCAAACAAGATTTTTCTAAAAATAATCTCAATATATCTATTTTTGTTTCATCTTTTGATATATTAAAGCGCTCACACTCCTTTTCAAAATTCTCAATCCATTGCATTGCATTAGGGTTCTTGCTTGTGAATTTTTCAATAATAAATTTCTCAGAAATATGTTTTAGGTTATGTTGATTTTCTTTCTTTGTAGTAGTTTCTATTAATTTTTCCAAGATATGTTGGAAATTGTCGTTTATGTCTATTGGTTGTTTTGTACTCATTTCTTCTAAATATTGATCTAAAAATTGCATATTACCTTCCTCATCTCTATATGTTTTCTTAAGATCTTCATCCAATTTTATCCATATTTTTCTACTTTGATATCTTTTTTTTATACTATTTTTTATTTTTGAGAAAGTATTCATTTTGACAATATATGTATGATGAATCACCGGCTTCAGCTCATCAGGTAAAACATAACATTTTCCTTCTTCTGTAGATATTGAGGTTATGGCTAATACATTTGATTTGCCATCATTTGAAGCTATCATCGTAAACTCAAATTGCAGCCGGTCCATCTTCTTTTAGTTAACAAAAATGTCGTTTTATAAGGTATATTATTGAGGATTTTCGAAATAAACAACAAATTGTTTCTCTGAAAACAAAGATTTGTTTTATTCAACATGCTTTTACAGTATTATGTAATAAATTATCGTTTAACTAAAATTACACTTTTATCTCACCTGAAAACAAAGAAACGACATTAAAGTTCACTAATATCGCCTCCTCAATTATATCCCTTTAATTATCTCTCTACAAGTTTTTATAACAATAAAATGCACAAAATAATCTAAACACCATCTGTCATTGAATGATACGTCACCCCGTATCCACAGCTTAAAAATTAAAAAATGAAATGTCATTTCCAAGGAGGTCATTTCATTACATGTATGTAAATAATATGTAGCAATGTTTTAAATAAAAATTCTTGGGTTTACTGTGAGACCTTTTAAGCCATGTTAATATATATTGTTTAAAAACTGTTTATGTAAGTCTTTAATTTTTTTGTCTTGCGTAAAAGTTTATTCTTTTAAATTTTTATAAAATGAAAATAACTATAAAATATGCTAGAAAAGTAGAATATCACTAATCTGCCCTCCTAGCCAAGTTACAACCGTTTCGCTTGCGTTGAACGCCTCGAGTTGGCTACGCCCCCGAAACTTTTGTTCTCACCACGTGTCTGAGCGTTGAGATAACATCAATCCCGTACACTTGAAGTTTTCTACAAGCGTAACGATTGCAGATTATCAACTTGGCTGGGGTACTGGCATTTCAATAGACCGACACGTCCAATAATCCGGCACCCTCGCCCTCCCCTCCCTTCGCCACACACTGCTTATGCGCTATGTCTTCGTCGAGCTATCTAACCTCAAAATCTATATAATCCAAGTAGCTTTTTCTCGCAGCTTCGTTCGCGTATATAAAATGTAACAAATATAATTACAATCGCTTGACGAACAAAGTTTTAATAATAGGGTAACAAATAAGACAGCCCAGAGCATACGTTGCACAGTTTTATGTAGGAAAGAAAATAACTAATTTTAATTACTATCTTATGAGTCAGTGTATTGCAAAATAACTCAAACGCGCTGTTGTTATTATTATATATACATAATATATGAACTTCGTTCCATCCGGGTGTCCCTTGACACCTCTCAATTTTTATTTATTAAAAATGGCTGCTAGCTATTATTATATATTATTTTTAGTTTGTTCTAAAAATATAACAACAGCGCGTTTGAGTTATTCTGCAATACACTGACTGCGAAAAGCGCTAATTCTGATGATGATTGATGATGAGATGATTTTTGTACTAAATATATTGTATGATTTTTGCTTTTTTAATACTTTGGTGACTAAGAGTAATATACGTTTACAAAGCCATTTATTGCCAAAAGATAGCGCCATCTTTTTGTGGCTTTAAAACGGCATAAAGCCACCTTAAAATAGTTCAGATGGGTAATGCTTTTTTACTTCATTTTAAAACTTTTGTATCTGACTGTAGGTACTAAACAGTATTTGATAATGTCCGAATCGTCACCAAAAAAAATATTGACATTAAAAAGTGTCATTTCGGACACTGTGTCCCAAAATGACGTGACCGAAACGACAGTAAGCTCAAATTGGACAACACTGACACTAAGTACAACACCACGCAGCGGAATACGACGCCGATGTTACGACCGTGTATTATTATTAAATAAGTTTTATTGTTATGATACGTATTAGTTTATTATTTTATAAGATTATTTTATGTATTTTTTCTATGGGCCTCCGATGCCTGAAAATAAATGGTTATTATTAATATGATTATCACACTAGAGAGGAAAAATAGTTCCTTTTTTACTTTAGATTTGAAGAACGAAATATATCTAGAATCCTAAGCGGAAGAGAGTTCCACAACCTTGCTGCATGGACTGAGGAAGAGTAGGAGTAGTAGCAAGAGTAGGAGTAGTAGCTGGATTTGGAGTTTGGAGTGGTAGCATAAGAAAAACGGTCTCGCAGGTAGGAGAGATTTCACCGTAGACGCGGGCTTGCGGACAGTGAGCAATGGGTAGCTCGCTGTCCGGCGTTCGGTAACTGTCCGGACCAAGCCCAAGTCGTCGACGGCGCGCACTGTTCCTGCGCGCCTCAAGGAGCTGTCAGCAACAGCAGGGACCCAGCCGGGTCGAAGCCTACTGGGGCCAGAGTTATCCGAAAGGGCGCTCGAGCCCCGGTATGAAGGCTAGAAGGAAAAGGGTGGGTCTTTTAGTCAGTAAGAGTCTGACACTATCTCCCGCTCCGCCCAAGAGCGGGGGTTGTCATTGAACGATTTTTTCCCACCATAAAAAAAGGTAGGAGAGATTTTTTTTTATCGTTTAAATGACATCTCCTGCCCTTGCGCGCAGCGGCAAATAGTGTCCGACTTTTACGAAAAACCCATTCCTGTTCCTTCTTTGCCATTGTTCCAGGGTCCTCTCTTTCGCATTACCCATGGCCCTAGAAGCTTCGACCCTGCTGAGCCCCTAAGGTTGCTGATAACTCCTTGAGGCGCGTGTGGAACACCACGCGCCGTCGACGACTTGGGCTCTGTCCCGACGGTTACCAGACAGTCGGACGGCGAGCTAGGTAGGAGGGATAAGATGATGATCCACTGTTGCATTTACAGTCACCTTGCTTCTGAAATATGCTAATTTCCTCACGATGTTTTCCTTCATCGTTTAAGAGCAATGGTGATGAAATAAAATACACCAAGTAATGCACCTGGCTGGGTTTGAACTCACGACCTACCACTCGTAAGGCCACTCGTCAGGGCCGGTATTACTGGACCAACATTGCTCGCTGTATCAGATAAATCATCAGTCAGTGATCGTCATCATCGTCATCATTATAGCTGATATACGTCCACTGTTGGACACATCCCCCAAGTGTCGCAACAATGAACGATCTGGCGCGTCTCGCATCCATCGGATTCCTTCGCACTTTCACCAGGTCATCGGCCCACCTTATAGGAGGCCTTCCAACGTCTGCGTCTTCCGGTACGCGGTCGTCACTCCAGAACCTTTCGGCCCTAACGACCATCTGTTCTGCGAGCAACGTGCCTTGCCCATTACCACTTAAGTTTGGCGATTCAATGTGCTATGTCGGGAACCTTAGTTCTCCTGCTGGTATCTTCATTTCTGATTCGATCACGCAAGGAAACCCCGAGTATAGTCGTTTCCATTGCCCTTTGGGTGACTTTAAGCCTTCTGATGAGGCCCATTGTGAGCGACTACGTTTTGGAGCCATATGTCATCACTGGCAACACGCACAGACTTTCGTTTTGAGACACTGTGGTATGTTGGACGAGAAGATACCGCATAGCTTGTTGCGCGCAGTGATCGTTTTTCTTAGAAAATCTGATCATTATTGAAAGCACACTTGTCCTATACTCGCCATCTTCAAGAACATATTCGAAGTTCAGACTATTGTTTGCCCAATTTATCCACAATATGAATACACATGATTTCTGACTCAAACTGTCCTATTACACCCGAGTCACTCATAGTATTTGCCAGTGACCGTTCTGTTTGTCTATCGTTAGTTGCAGTGGAATATGGCTGACGTCAATCCAGGTTAAAGTGTACGATAAACAATGGACTGTAGTCAGTTTTCCGCAAATTAGAACCTGTAATTTTCCTATGAAACAATGTTTTTTATTATATAACTAGCTTTTGCCCGCACGGCTTCACTCCCGCTCTTCCCTGCTGCACCCTACTGTATCCGACTCTATCCTACTATACCCTACTCTACTCTACTCTACCCTACTCTACCTTACTCTACCCTACTCTAACCTACTCTACCCTACCCTAGCCTACTCTACCCTACCCTACACTACCCTAATTTTCATTTTTTTTCCCATAAGAACCTTCTCTTCACAATAACGAAAACAACAAAAAAAGAATTAGCGAAATAGGTTCAGCCGTTCACGCGTGATGGCGTGACCAAGGAAATAGGGATTCATTTATATATACTCGTATATAGATATTCTCCAACTATCACATAATGTCTAGTCCCAAGCTAAGCAGAGCTTGTGTTACCTAACTTGCCAAGAAAAGTCAAGAAGTTGAAATTTAAGAAAAACAGTGTGCAATTCTTCTCAAATATGCAGCTTTATGTTTCACTATACAGCTAACTCTTCTTTTAATTCAGTGAGTAAACTGCGAAGCGTATCACCAGGAAACGTGTAAGCACCACTTCAAATAGCGTAGCGCAATAAAAAGATTTAAAACTACCGTCGCGTCGGCGAATTGTAGGAGACCTTTTTTCGGTTTTAAAGTTCATCGGTGTTCCATTTTTAGAGTATCGTGTAGAATACTGAAATAGCATTGTTTTAAGAAATATACGATCGTGTTATGTAAAAGAGATTTTGATGGCAAAGTTTATTTTGCCATTTCTTCTCAAAGTAGTGCAATATGTAGCGGAGGAAACGCCAGGGTGTTACCATTACCCGTCCAGGGGCCCAAGTCTGCTATTTTTATAAAGTCGTCATTCCAATACGATTCCATTGTCACTTTGCTAAAAGTTCGTAATCTGTTAATTCATAATGATCGACCACGGATCGGTCAATGTTCTCGTGATAGAGTTGTGGTAGAATGACAAATGAATATTGAGCTTATTTCAATGACTGCCCAATGACGTTCTAATGGTAGGTCACTGATCAAAGGAACTGTAATTTTTTAAGCTATTGCATAGCTTCTATCGCGGGCCTTGTAGTCTAGTCAAATTAGCAAAAAGATTGGACCTAATTCGTGTAGTTGTAATTTTTTGTGGAATCATTAGAAGACATGAATATAAGTCTTCTCTGAGTTTGCACCATTCCTGTTATGTACGGAACATCGTTTAATATTAGGTTTTAACATTAAAGTCCCAAAATTTAAAAGTTTCATAAGTATTTCGTTGTGGTAAGTTTAGATATATGTAGATACCCCTTTGGTGTAAATTACTTTTCACGAAAAAAGTGTGAGGTGTATGAAACACTAATAAATCATTATTTTTATTTTGCGGCTCAAGGGAAATTTAGCCAGTTGGTGCAAACTCATAATTAGCTTTTTAAAGCATCCTATACACCCAGTTATTTTTGCACCCTTTTGCACCCCTAGGAAAACAGCATTTTACAATATTTGTAGATTGTACTTCGGGGCAAATTAGTGTAGTCATGGATTTTTTCATATATAATGTATTCTATATATAAAACATTCGCACGTAATAAAAATAAGAAATATATAACTGGAAGTTTATGTAGAGTTAACGTGAATTCATACTGCGCTCGTGGCGCTCGGAGGGCGAACGCGGGGTCGCGCGGCGCGCGCGCGGCGGGGTCGAGAGTAAGTAAGTGCGTGCATGTATATGCGTTTAGATCATTTTTGTGGCAAGAAGCGATCCCTGCGCTATACAAATTAATAACTATAATTTCCTCTATTTTATTAGCTGTGTTGTGAAAAATGGATTATGAAGTGTTTGTCGTGACCTCCCGACCTGCCCCTGTATTAAGTATTTATTTAAAAAGAAATTATGATAACCATAGCAATTCTCTGTCGATCTTTATTTCTTTCTGTACCTCAAAAGGAAAAAATGGAATCCTTATAGAATCACTTTGTTGTTCGTCCGTCTGTCTGTCAAGTCCCTTTATCTCGGGAACAAGTGCAAGTATCAAGTTGAAATTTAAACCGAATACTCAAGACTGCGGTCCCTTAAAGCTGTGTAAAAGTAAAAACTTCTAAGTTAACGAATAAAAAAGATACCGACATTTACGTCGTAAAAAAATTATATTTCGACACTCAAGGGAATCATAAACGTACTTCCCGTTGACCTAGAACCCTGAAATTTGGCATGAAGCAAGTCTTATAGCATAAGTATAGGAATAATTGCCGCTGGCAAAAGCTAGATATTTATTTTATTTAAGTTAGTTGATACGGAACCCTCAGTGTGCGAGTCCGACTCGCCCTTACCCAGTTTCTTTTTGAGGCGCATACTTAAAACTCCACATTTTTATACTAATATTTTTTTGTTCCTACCTTACCCGATGCCGTAGAATAATCAGCGCTGTCACACGGTTTATAGTTCTAAAGACAACCGAAATACAACTAATTTATTTGAAACTAGCTGTGCCCGCGAATTTCTTCGTGTGGACTACAGGATTTTGAATTTATTTTTTCTAAAATAAAAGTAGCTCATGTTACTCCTTATTACATCAGCTACTTGCCAAAAAAAGTCCCGTCAAAATCAGTCCAGCCATATTAGAGATTAGCCCGGAAAAACAGACAGACAGACAGACAAAAATTGCAAAAAATGTTATTTTGGTGTAGACTCTGACCAACGAAAGATGGCAAAACAAAAAGGAGGCCGTATTAAAAAAAATTGAAGCTGTTCACCCTAGCTGTACGCCACTTAAACGAAGTTGATACGTTTGATTATTCATGAAAATAATAAGTAGGTATGCGATAATATATGATGCATGTGTATTTAACAATTAAACATGTGCTGCTTATTTAGCCGCTATATTCAATGCCGCCAAAACTCAAGCATGTCGGTTTACTGCCAAAAGCAGCCTGATCACCTTGGCACCTGCTTTTTAGAATGTATCCTTGGAGTGTATCGACCGCCTTCAGCTCTTGGGAGTTAAAATTTCCTTAAACTTTGGGCAGTTCATTGAGCACAAAGCTACGGTAGCTGCTAGGAAACTCGACATTCATGCAAAGGTTAGATGGCACTCAGTGGCGGATTAGCCATGTACCAAGAGTAGCAAATGTTACAGACCCCCCCATTTTGGGGCCCCGCGCGTTCAGGGATCCCGCACTTTTGAACATAAAAAAAACTAGTCAAAATATTGGTACTGCGTGAAACCTAAATACAGCTGATTTTTTTGGATGTGATGAGATAGTCACATTACTTCAGACTATCCTGCAAGCAAACTACAGAATAGAAGATCTCTTAGAATTTATCCCATCATCGTACTTTTTACGCAAGTGATCTTAAAATCCACGGAGTTATTGGTGAATAAAAGCCTTGTTCAAGCTTATTTTAGAAAGGGTAGCTTTAGTCAGCAGCTTCTAGCAGCGCTAGCTAAAACCACTTAATTTTAATATGTGTAGGTTAAGCTCAATTTTAATAACCCTACTAAGAATAAGCTTAAACAAGGTTTTTAGGGAATTACATATTTTGTGTGTCTATGTGAATATTACATTTGGCTCTGAAACGTGGTCGTTCACAATGCGCCTCATCAGATGGTTTTAAGTAACACAAAGAGCAATGGAGAGGAAGATAAGCTTAAGTGGCAGTAAACTGGGTACATTGCTCGCAGAACAGATGATCGATGGGGCCGAAAGGTTCTGGAATGGCGACCGGTTTCCTGAAGACGTAACGTTGAAAGGTCTCGCAACAAGGGTACCGATAACCTTTTATTTAGTAAGGTTCACGTGAATTCGATAGAGGCGTGATAAACTGGACCGGCCGTTGTGGTGACATAGGAAAAACCTTTGTCTAGCAATAGAAGCCTTTCAGCTTAAATGATGATGACTATCGATGTTGGCATGTTGATGAAATCAATCTCTTAGAAAGATTACTCCACTTAAAAATTGGCTAAATCTGACTACTTCAAAAAAAAATTAAATGTTGCATCCTATTAGTAAATCTTAACTGTACAGCTTTTCTGTATAAATTCACAAAGGCTTCGCCATCAGCATCGAAAAGACTCCTTAATTCTGTATTACTTGTCAGAAGAAAACCTAAGACGTCCTATAAACAAAATTCTAATCATTCGGGATATGCAAAAAACGATCATCTTGTAAATTAATTGATTAGTAGTAGGGGGCCCCTTGGTCGAATTAGCAATAGATAGCGTCGGTTTAATCCGGCACTGACGGCATTTCATACCAGGACAACATCGAATCTTATACAAAGCACAGGTCCAATCATTTGTGGAGCCAGTGGGTCTTTCAATAAACACTTCCCTGGAATCTTTATATAACTCAAAAGAAATGGTATGTGACGTCAAAGCCGATGGACAGCCTATTGAGCTGACAGATCAATATAAATTCCTTGGCTTATTGATTGATCAGCACTATAACTGGAAAAGTCACATAGATCTTGTATGTAATAAAATTAATAGATTTGTATTTGCATTAAGGAAACTAAGGCGAATTGCTAGCGAAAAAGCAGCACTGACAGCATATCACGGATATGTTGCCTCCGTTCTCAGATATGGTCTTTTGATTTGGGGAAATTCAACAAATATAAATAAAGCGTTTCTTGTTCAGAAAAAGTGTGTAAGGGCAATTTGTGGTGTAGGCCCTTTAGAATCGTGTCGTCCACTTTTTAAAAGGCTTGGCTTGCTGACCATCACTAGTCTTTATATAATGCAAATTGGTGTATTTGTAAAAGAACATCCAGAATTATTCGAAACTTTTGGAAAAAGAAAATTGTACCCTAGCAGGGATCCGACGATACTTAGAAGCACTTGCTGTAAAAGTTCTTTGTATCAGAAAAACTGTAGCATGATGGCAATACGGGTCAAACACCTGGTGGACAAATGCTATTATAACTTAAGCGATTTTTTAATGACAAGAATGACGTAGAAAGAAAATATAAGTGACATAATATATATTATCTAATTGAGACATGTTAAAAATGCAAAATAATATTTTATTCAATTGTGGTCTTTTTTAATGTTGTAGGATGTTTAAATAATGTTCAATTAATGTTTAATAATTTTAAATGACAATTTTATTATATTAACTAATATTTGTATACCAATCATTGGTGAAACATGTAGAACTTATGTACTGAATTCAACATCCTCATTACCATGTTTCTGGCAAATAAAGTACTTTGACTTTGACTTTGACTGTTTGACTTTGACTGTTTGACTTTGACTGTTTGACTTTGACTTTAAATTTGAATAAAACAAATTGTGTGTTATCGATTTTTTTTATTAATTTGGATGGCCGATTGATGTAATTATGTATGGAATATAATATCGTTCAAATGTCCGCCGCTACTTTGCTAGATAGCGCGCATACGAAATATATAACTTTCCATGTCCTTTACTGTTTTCATTATTAGGAGTTTCGTCTACTCATTGCCGAAACCTCCTGAAAAGTATAATACACCGTGTGAGTAATATTACAATTATTAAATAGTCAAAAAGTATCAAGTTTTTATAATAGTAATTAAAAAACTAACCTAGAAATGATATTATTGTATCCAACCGTCGCATTTTATCTGCATGTTTTTAATTTAATTCACTTTTTGCGTCTTTAAATTTGTCAATTACATTAAATAGTAACCTTTCCATCGAACTAGTGATTGTTTATGGCATTATTTTAAGCAAAATGAGTATAATAAGATGCAGGAAAACAATTTTGACAATTCTTATTTTTTTTAAATGCTGCCATACACAACGTTTGATTAATAATTCGTTATCTTCTTTCGATGGTCAAACTCTATGTACCGTGTATAATATATTCATATGCATGTAGTAAAAAGCAGTTACTTCAATATTACAAACAGATACTCCAATTTTATTTATATGTATGTATAGAAGATAAATAAAGGACATGCTTGCAGGACACTCGTTTTTTTTGTTTAAACATAGACGGTTTTTTTTTTTATAAAAACAAAATTAGGTTTCTTTACTAACACTTACTAACAGAGCATTTACAATCAGAAAGTACTCCTTCCTCGTAAAATACATCCCACAACACTCCTAAGTAATAACTACGCTTATCTCTTCTTGTCAGTTTATTATTCCGTGTCGCGCGCTTGTCACTTCCATGGCGTAATAGTTCTTTGGCAATTAAGACAACACTAGAAAAACGTATGTTCTATAAAAAAATGCTAATTTTTTATAGGGTGCAAATATAAAGGAAACCAAATTAATGTAATGTGATTATTTTCAAAACTACTTAAATTTCCCCCGAAGTACAGAGGCAAAAAAACGTGAAAAACTAATTTCCATACGTCGCACTGGGGTGCAAAATCAATCATGTACTTAGGTCGAAATGTATAACACTTTCCTCAGTTTACAAAACTACACAATTTTCCCCAATGCCGCAATGGCCAAAAATAACATTTTTATTTTTTTGTAATGCTGCGTTGGTCGAATTAAAATAATTAAAATGCAATAATGTAGGTTGAGGTTTAATATACCATAAAAAAAAAAATGGTGAGCACACCTATATTCTCTGGTTAGTTATGAGCAATAAACAGTTTTCACCCCCTTCCGTAGGGGTGCCAAATGATTTTTTTTTTATACTCTATTTTTCACTCATACAATACCACCAGAAACGTTTTTGCCTCTCCAGAGAATTTATTCCAATCTTTATTAAAAAATGACCTAATTTGACTAGACTATTGAGCGTGGAGACCGAATCCAGAAATTCCGTAACGAAAATAACCTAACACCCCTCACTCACACAGATGTTTTGAGTTGTGAACTTGTGACGAGATAAGGTTCACTAAAAACTACAGAACTTAGGGATAACATTGCCGTGCGATGCGCGCTGTTGACGCCATCTGTGATTCCCCGGTGGTACTAGTCTGTGGTGTTTGTATACATTAACTATAAATAAATAAACCACGATTATGGCGAAATGTGGCGGCTGCGGTCAGTTTTTGGCCAGAGCTGAATGTATTCGCTGCACAAAGTGTCCTGGGTCGTATCATCCCACTTGTATCGGCGTTACATCTGCAAAGGTGGCGCCAACTGGTTGTGCCCGGACTGTAAAATGAAGATCCCAAGGAAGGATAACTCGGCCACTCCTGTCAAAGGGCCGTCTGATGGTGTAACAGTGAGCAGCCAGCCTGGTATAGTTCAGTCTCCACCAAGAACTCAACTAGCAGCGGTAAACCGGGGTGCGATGGTTGAGAAATCCACCAAAGAACCAGCGATCAACCAGCCTATTCAACCCCTCTCCCCAATTACAACAGAGCCTGGGGAGCTCAGTGTGGCCCATGAAATTCGATGTTTTCGTGAGGAGCTAAGTGCCATGCGAGTGGAGTTGCGTCTGTTCCGGGACGAAATGGCGAGTTTGAAGGTTGACATCGAGTTATGTGGGGAACGAATGAGCGTCATTGAGGGCAAGGTTTCCCACCTCGAGAAGCGTTTTGAGGAGACTGGCCCATCGTCTAATGAACACCTTGAAGAGACCATCTCTGAGCTGAAGATGCAGTTGAATGACCGTGATCAGGATCTTTTGTTGAATGACGTCATAATCACGGGTATACCGGAAATGAAAGATGAGAGCCCACTACATATTACCCAATTGGTGTCTGTTAAGCTGGGTGTCACCGTCGACGACCGTGACATAGTGAACGTGGAGCGTGTTGGTGCGGTGCGCCGCAATTTCACCGCGGCGGGCAGTGAGGACATGGCAGCTCCACCGCGGCCGCGCGCGCTCGTTGTGCGTCTGGCGCGCCGCACTGTTCGCGATCAACTGTTGAAGGCGGCGCGCGTGCGACGCGGCCTCACCACTACGGACCTCGAGCTGCGCTGACCCTCAAGGAGGTTTTATTTGAACGAGCGACTGACGCCGATCAATGGGAAATTGTTTTTTAATGCACGTCAGGCTGGACAAAAGCATAGATTCAAGTATGTGTGGACCAAAGACGGCCGCATATTTGTAAGGAAAGATGATGGTGTGCCGCCACAACGCATTCGTTCTGACCTAGATTTAGTTCGAATTTTTTGTAACGGTTCAGTTTGTCTCGAAGTTTGAATATATAAAAATACGTTTAAATTTTAATTATTGTTATTTAGTTATTTTTGTTAGTGTTTGTTTTAAATGTTTTCCAATTCATTTATTTGTATACTTGTGGTCGCAGCTAGCCCACCTAGCCCAGCCTAAAGGGTGCGTTTTTTTGGTTGGCATTTTCCGCAGTCGCACAGTTTTGTCGGTGCCCCTCTCCCATCATATTAAGTTATTGTTATATCTTTATATATCATATTATTTTAATTATTTTTCACAAGTATCTCCTACATACTTAGTTTTTTTTATACTTACAATTACACTACAACTTAACATTACATTAATTATATTTAATCTAATTTTAATCGCACATGGGCCTATTTTAAAATAGGCCCATGTGCGATTAAAAATGTGTGATGTGCGAAAATTAGATTAAATATAATTAATGTAAGCATTGTTTTATATTTTTCATGACGTCTCAATATATATTATAAGCCATTTAACTGCACACAGATGTCGTTTTGTGCTGCTAAGTGATATTGAAAAGCTGCAATGAACTCAAAGTACATCAAATTTGGTTTTCTCAACCCTGGCTCACTAGGCACTCGCCATGATGAGTTTATTGCTGCTTTGGAGAATCATGACGTCAGTATAATGGCAATAAATGAAACATGGCTAAGGACGGATCAGGACGGACGTGCGCCCGCTGTGCCTGGGTACCGGTTGCGGCACGTTCCACGTCCGATGAGCGTGCGCAGTGACCGCGGCGGCGGCGTCGGATTTTACATCAAACGCGGTATTAGGGTGCATACCCATTCGCATCCGGTTGACCCTTTTCATGAGGCTGTAGAACAAATGTGGCTTATTCTTAGTACTCATGGTGTGAAAATCGCTATCGGAACTGCGTACAGACCGCCATGGATGGATGTTGAATTGTTTTTGGATGCGCTAACCTGTTCAATAAATTCCATGACGTTTTGCAAACACACCATTCTCCTTGGTGATTTCAATATTAATTGTTTGAACCAAACTGACCCTAAAACAAAGAAATTAAATATGTTCCTTCAAAGTCTCGATCTAACTCAATTAGTGACATGGGCCACTCACTTTACTACCACCAGCGAGACTCTTATTGACCTGGTGTGCACGGATGCGATTGCGCGCGCCGTTGAGGTGGACTGGATTAGTGCGCTTGGTGCGCATGCTTTTATAACTGCTGTTTTTCATTTTAAAAAAGAGAGAATACCGCCAATTATTGTAACTCGTAGAAACCTAAAAGCTATACTATTAGACAAGTTTAACGAGGACATGGGTGACGTGAACGCTATGGTGGCACAACTCAATTGTAACATCACCATACTTTTTGACAAATATGCTCCATGTGGGACTCGGGTAATTAGGGATAGGTCGTATCCATGGATTACAGATAATATCAAGTTTATGATGCGTTTGCGAAATCAGGCGCACATACGGTGTAAAGGGTCAGTTTCAGAGAGTAAACTATCGTATTATAAGGAGTTAAAAAGTCTAGTAAACAAGTCTTTATACTACGAAAAAGTGGCTTATTTTAAACACAACATTAATAGTAAAATACATCAACCCAAAATTCTGTGGAAAAACCTAAAATCAACCTTGTTACCTTTTAAAACTGTATCGGAATTACCCTCACATATCAATGACCCTGACGAAATTAATTCACTTTTCTTGAATGTTCCCGGTGATATTATGGCACCAGAATCATGTTTAAATTTCTATGAGACTCACAGATTTAATGAGGCTGTTTTCTCTATTAACTCTGTAGATCAATCTGACATTATCAAAATTATATCAAAAATTAAATCTAATGCAGAAGGTTTTGACCACATTACGCTTGACATGTTTTCTCTGACTCTCCCTCAAACTTTAGATATCCTGACCTCTATTGTTAACTGTTCCATTTCTACATCGAGCTTCCCGGACCTGTGGAAAATTGCCGTGGTCCGTCCGATTCCAAAAGTGGCAAACCCAAGCACTGTTAAGGATTTAAGGCCAATAAGTATTTTACCCTTCCTGTCAAAAGTGTTGGAAAGGGTAGTGAATTCCCAGCTGAGTACATATCTTGAGCAAAATAACATTCTACCGGAGACGCAATCAGGTTTTAGGAAGGGTCGTAGCACTGCAACGGCTTTGTTAGATGTTACCGACAATATATTATCGGCTCAAGATGAAGGAGAATGTACTGTGTTGGTTCTACTAGACTTTTCCCGAGCGTTTGATGCGATTAATTTGTCTCTTTTGCTTGATAAGATGATGTATTATGGTTTTGACGAGGCTGCGGTTGCATGGTTTAGAAGCTACCTAAATAACCGTAAACAGCTGGTAGAAATAAAGGATGCAAATTGATCGATTATTTTTTCAGACATGACTCCAGTCGTAAAGGGTGTTCCACAAGGATCTATACTGGGACCTCCTTTGTTTATTTTGTATAGTGCTGATATTGTAAATGTTATAAAAAATTCTAAATTTCATATTTATGCGGATGACATTCAATTATATATTTCTTTTAAACCCGAAGATTATGAAACCGCAGTAAAGTTATTAAACGAAGATCTAGACCGGATCGTGGACTGGTCGAAACAAAACTCCCTATTACTAAACCCAGCTAAAACTAAATTTATGCATTTCGGTTCTAAGAGTCAACTAAATAAGATAAATCATAGTCATGCAAAAGTGATGGTAATGGGCCAATGTATTGATCGTGTCTATGAGGCGAGAAACCTGGGTTTGATCATGGACCAGGAATTGCGCTATGAGGCTCATATTGCAAACAATGTGAAAAACTGTTTCTACCGTCTGAAGGTATTGTACAAGATGCGCCCCTATCTAGTTGAAGAACTGCGTATTCAGCTGGTTGAAAGTCTGGTTCTTTCGAAATTAAATTATGCAGATACCGTCGTGGGACCTAGGCTTCTGGCACGTACTGTAAAACTTATTCAACGGGTCCAAAATGCTTGCGCGCGCTTTTGCTTCAACGTACCACCGAGGAGTCACATTACACCTTTTCTAAACAAGCACAATATTTTAAAAATGAAGTCGCGACGGAAGTTACACTTAGCTTGTCTCCTTTTTGGTGTCATCAAAAATAAATGTCCGTCATACCTGTACTCAAAGCTTGCGTGGGTAAATAGTCACCGGCAGCGCAGGGCCAGGCGGTGTGCTCAGCAACTGGCTACTCCGCATCACCGTACTGCAGCTTTCAGAGGTAGTTTTCGGTACATGGCTACTAAGTGTTGGAATAACATTCCTCCACCAATTAGGGACCTGAGAAGTATAAATACGTTTAAGGCTAATCTTAAGAATTTTATTTTGAGTTCACAAATCGATTTTAATGATGTTAATATTGATAAATCATTTATATAATTCAGTAATTACATGTCTATTTATATTTTAATTATTATCATACAAGTAATCATTAATCGAATCAATCTCCAATTTAAGTATGTATTCTCTAAATTTTAATTTTTCTCTATTTTAATCTTGATCTTTTGCTCGTGAAATACAAAACTTACCATTATGTTTTGTTCCTAATTCCAGGTAATAAGGGAGTTTGTAGGTAGTTTTGATGTATATAATCAAAGTAGGCAATTTGACGAGCGCGTTTGCATCCGTGTCGCCAGGGACCACATAGTATTCACTCCACTTTCGTCTTGCTTCCATTCTACTCCTTTCCAATTTGTAATTCTAAACCTTAACAATCTAAATATAACTTTTTTCTGGAAGCCAAAATTATTTTATGTAATATTTGTATTATACTTGTCTTAGAACAGGATAGCGGCTAGTCGACGAGCCGGTGCAGCGTTGTCTGTCTCGATTTATGCGTCATCAAGTCAACCGTCGCATCGCGCGATGCACTATGTTTCCCGCGATATATTTTGTTGAAATATTGTGGGTATAATGAGAAAGTTGGTTTGTAACTACCATGGCACATTTTATAAAATATTTAGTTACGTACCTATATAACAATATTATCACACAAATACACTAGTATCAATATTTATTTTAAGTATGGGTTATATTTATATAGATTATATGTATACTTTATTTACCATCATCCGTGCGTCACTGCGGGGTGCCAGCTGAAAATCAGCGCTGGGTGTTTGACGCCCAGCAATTGCTGAGTTGGTGACCCTTTCGGTTCAGGCACAGTCACTGCAACTTGTATTGTATGTCTGTACTTTTTTATTATTATTTTATGTTGTTGTATATTGTGTTGCTTGCGCCGAATAAATGCTATTCTATTCTATTCTATTCTATTCTATTCTATTCTATTCTATTCACTCATTTGTTTTTTGAGCGTGGTGACCGATAAGAAAACAAATGAGTGAAAGCAGCTGTCTGTCGTTTTGGATGGGTGGGGTTAAGCAGCTGTTAGCGAGGTCTGGTTTTTGATGGAAGAGGTTAAGCAGCTGTTGGCGAGGTCTGGTTTTGGATGGAAGAGGTTAAGCAGCTGTTGGCGAGGTCTGGTATTGGATGGGTGGGGATAAGCAGCTGTTGGCAAGGTCTCATTTTGGATGGGTGGGGTTAAGCAGCTGTTAGCGAGGTCTGGTTTTGGATGGGTGGGGTTAAGCAGCTGTTGGCGAGGTCTGGTTTTAGATGGATGGGGTTAAGCAGCTGTTTGTGAGGTCTGGTTATGGATGAGTGGGGTTAAGCAGCTGTTGGCGAGGTCTGGTTTTAGATGGGTGGGGTTAAGCAGCTGTTGGTGAGGTCTGTGTTTGGATGGGTGGGGTTAAGCAACTGTCGGCGTTTTGGATGGGTGGGGTTAAGCAGCTGTTAGCGAGGTCTGGTTTTAGATGGATGGGGTTAAGCAGCTGTTGGTGAGGTCTGGTTTTGGATGGGTGGGGTTAAGCAGCTGTTGGCGAGGTCTGGTTTTAGATGGGTGGGGTTAAGCAGCTGTTGGTGAGTTCTGTGTTTGGATGGGTGGGTTAAGCAGCTGTCGGCGTTTTGGATAGGTGGGGTTAAGCAGCTGTTAGCGAGGTCTGGTTTTAGATGGGTGGGGTTAAGCAGCTGTTGGTGAGGTCTGGTTATGGATGGGTGGGGTTAAGCAGCTGTTGGCGAGGTCTGGTTTTAGATGTATGGGGTTAAGCAGCTGTTGGCAAGGTCTCATTTTGGATGGGTGGGGTTAAGCAGCTGTTGGCGAGGTCTATTGCATAAGTTGATAAAAAATGCTATGCAATAGCTTTACCGCGGCAGTCCCCGAGTGCCACACGTCTTTTTTTTTTCAAATTACCGCATACGTCAGACATTCATTTTAATGTACGAGATTACCATTATATGCCACTACTTCCAATGGAACGTCAGTGGTTGACCATTGGAAAGTCGTAATGAGGCCATTATATTAGTAGGTTACCAAAACTTGTCAAAATCAACAATTATGAAATCAATGATGAACCATTCTGACACTATTGTAATAGCAGACTTGAGGCCCAGATACGGCAGGTAGTGTTCCACGCGCTTTCAAAGAGAAGTCAGCAAAACCGTAGTGGCCTAGCAAGGCCAAAACCTATTTGGGCTATTTATTGGCGTCTGAAAGAGCAATCCAAGGTCCTGGAAGGCAAAGCAAAAAAAGGAATATGGCAATAAATTTTAGTCAGTAAAATTTGACACATCTAGCTTGGACACTCCATCATAGCTTGGAAACAATCATTGGTTGAATTCCATCCTAAAAATAAATAAATAAAATAGCGTAACGAAACTAAAAGAAAAAGTTTTCTTAAGTAACATAATTCTCATATCAATAACAAGACGTCCATTCAAAAAAGTTTCGCAATATGGTATTTTCGCTGTAAAATCTTTCGCAGTACCTCAGTACCTATAGTTTTTTGATGTGACGAAACATCGCAGTAACAAAACGTCGATTTAACAAGGCGTCGCAGTATAGAGACGTCGCGTCTTTGAAAGGTTTAAACAAAATTCAGTGATACGGTTTTCGTAATCAAGTAGGTATTTCAGTTTGTAGTGACGAAAACATTATTGTGTGTTTTTAAAAACCGATTTGTAAAATAAATATCATTTATTTTAACATTTATCTACACACATTATGGCACGGCTCTGAAGAAAGACGCCCAATAGAGTGCGTAATCGCTCTCCAGCCATTCATTTGCTCTGGCGGTCACCTAAAGTCGCAAATTATTGCTGCAAATTATTCGATACAAACGCCATTTTTATACCAGAGAAAAACATCTCTATTAAAAAAAATAATAATTATCAAATTATCAAAGCCTGCCGCTATACCTCACTTTGCCTTTAAGAGGCACTCTTTGATGTATATACCTGCCGTCTTTACATGTTGTCAGCCTTGTAAACGTGATCCTATAAACCTTGGGATACCTGGCGCCTCCACCGTTTCTTAGGACAGGACTGGAGATAAAGGCCGCTTATACGTGTTAAGCTGTAAGATTTACTCATATCGATTTATTATTTAAGCTGAAGAAACAGAGAATTACTGACAGATATGGTGGACCAAACTTTGTCTTATTAATTGGGGAAAAAATATTTAATGTTTGTCATGGACTCGTGGGGAACAAAAATTTTAAAATTTTTAATTGTTTCGGGAATAGGCTGGTGGACCTCTGGAAATAACCGGTTTTATGTTTTTTTTAGGTAGGAAGATCATCTAGTGACATCCCCCGCTCTTGGGCGGAGAGGGAGATAGTGTCAGACATTTACTGACTAAAAACCCACTTCTGTTCCGTCTTTGCCATTGTTCCAGGGCTCCGGGAATGTGCCCTCGTGGAAGCGATCGGCGGCGGAGACCTCTCGCGCCGGGCCTTGATTGAGGCCATGGTCCGGAGCGAGGAGGAGTGGCAGGCGGTCGCCGACTTCTGCGAAACAGTAATGCTCGCAAAGGAGGAGGCCGACCGCATCAGGCAACGGCGTTCTCGCCGCCACCGCCGGGATTCTGATCCCGATTTCCGGCTACCGTAGGCGCGGGCTTGCGGACAGTGATCAATGGGTAGCCCGCTGTCCGGCCGTCCAGTAACTGTCCGGACCAAGCCCAAGTCGTCGACGGTGCGCACTGTTCCCTCGCGCCTCAAGGAGTTGTCAGCAATAGCAGGGGCCCAGCCGGGTCGAAGCCTACTGGGGCCTTTTAGTCAGTAAGAGTTTGAGACTATCTCCCGCTTCGCCCAAGAGCGGGGGTTGCCATTGGATGATTTTCCCACCATAAAAAAAGGGCTCCGGGGATCTCTTTCGCATCACCCAATATGGTTCCAGTAGGCTTCGACCCAGCTGGGCACCTATAAACCTATTTTATGTAGATCAAAATTCACCTACATTCTTTTGAACAAGCAAACTATAGATTTGACTCGGAACTGGACAAAATATTCAAACATAAGGAAAAACAAGATAAAAATCGTACGCCAAAGTGTCTGCTTCCCGTACATTTAAGAATAAATCCTTACTTCAAGTTGTTTACGTAAACAACAATACTGTTAGTACTTCAAACCAAAACTATTGGATTACAAATTAAATCGAATTTTTTGATACTGTTCTATGAGCAATACATACCTTTTTCGTGATGAAATAAATACATAAAGTAATGCGTCTGGCTGGGTTTGAATCCGCGACCTTGACTTGTAAGTCGGGGCCATTACCACTCAGCCATCACTGCTCTTCACCACATATAGACTATGAAAGGTGATATTTCCAAAAATTTTTGTGGTTATACAAAGTACACATTTATACATCACAACATTATACATTTTGCAATTCCGGAGTCCTCATAAAAATCATAATAAACACAATGCATGCCAGTAAAAACCTACGTTCATTAATTTTATCATAGACTGAAAATTAGGGCTCCGTTTTATCATAGTTTTTCCCTCTAATGGTTATTTTTTTGAAGGGTAAAAATCATCAAATGACATCTCAGTCCTTGAGATTCTAGCCTTCTAGGCCAAACGGGAGATAGTGTCTTACTTTTACTAACTAAAAAACCCACCCCGTTCCTTCATTGCCTTTCATACCGGGGCCGAGCCTTCCTTTCAGAAGCAGACCCTTGGTCCCAGTAGGCTTCGACCCTGCTGAGCGCCTACGGTTGCTGACAACTCCTTGTGGCGCGCGGGAGCAATACGCTCCGTCAACGACTTATGTTCGATCCGGACGGTTACGGGACGGTCGAACAACGAGCTACCTATTGCTCGTCGTCTGCAAGCCCGCGCTTACGGTAGTCGGAAATCGGGATCGGAATCCCGGCGGCGACGAGAGCGCCTTTGCCTGATGCGGTCGGCCTTCTCCTTTGCTAGTATTACTGCTTCGCAGAAGGAGGCGACCGCCTGCCACTCCTCTTCGCTCCGGACCATGGCCTGTACCCGATCGCCCCCACAAGGACACGGCGATGCTCTGCCCAAGCGGAGCACAGCTCTAGCGTGTGCTCTACCGTGTCTTTCAGGCGGTCCACACAGTGGCGACACCCGGGAGTCACTTCCGCACGAATCCGATGCAAGAACACCCCGAACTTACCATGTTCGGTGAGAACCTGTGTCATACGGAACCTGCTCCGTCTTTAGGGGTCTAGGTCCTCTTAGGGTACCGTTTTTTTCTTTTGAGGTACTGAACCCTGAAAACGATTCGCGCCTCTATTATTACTTACCACAGACTCCTTTACTAAAGACTTGAGCGTAGATATATGTACAAATAAGGCTGTTACGGCACGGCACGGTATTACAGAAGTGTGGGTGTCCCTAATGAAATGTCGTTGCATGGCAACGGGGCTGTAAAAACAGTAAAACATACGTTTTTTCCTACGTGGGTAGGCTTGACAAGTAAACATACTTTTATTGCTCTTTATTTAAATAAATAATTAAAATAGTTATTTAATATTTTCTTCTATTTACATGTGCTAAATAGCTTTTAAACCCACCTTCGCTTCGTTTTTAGGGTTCCGTAGCCAAATGGCAAAAAACGGAACCCTTATAGTCTCTCTGTCTGTCTGTCCGTCTGTCCGTCTGTCCGTCTGTCCGTCTGTCCGTCTGTCCGTCTGTCCGTCTGTCCGTCTGTCCGTCTGTCCGTCTGTCCGTCTGTCCGTCTGTCCGTCTGTCCGTCTGTCCGTCTGTCCGTCTGTCCGTCTGTCCGTCTGTCCGTCTGTCCGTCTGTCCGTCTGTCCGTCTGTCCGTCTGTCCGTCTGTCCGTCCGTACAGCCACTTTTTTCCGAAAATATAAGAGCTATACTGTTGAAACTTTGTAAGTAGATGTATTCTGTGAACCGCATTAAGATTTTCACACAAAAATAGAAAAAAAGCAATAAATTTTGGGGGTCCCCATACTTAGAACTGAAACTCAAAAATTTTTTTTTCATCAAACCCATGCGTGTGGGGTATCTATGGATAGGTCTTCAAAAATGATACTGAGGTTTCTAATATCATTTTATTCTAAACTGAATAGTTTGCGCGAGAGACACTTCCAAAGTGGTAAAATGTGTGTCCCCCCCCTCTAACTTCTAAAATAAGAGAATGATAAAACTAAAAAAAATATATGATGTACATTACTATAAAAACTGCCAACGAAAATTGGTTTGAACGAAATCTAGTAAGTAGTTTTTTTTTAATGCGTCATAAATCGAAAAAAATACACTATTATTAAAACATCGATCAAAGTTACAACACATTACAAGAGCTTTTATATTATGTTACTTGCTGCTACGGAACCCTTCATGGGCGAGTCCGACTCGCACTTGGCCGGTTTTTTCCTATTACTTTTTCTCTATCTCAACCACAACAGTTAACAAATTCTTCAGCATCATGGACAGCAAGCTTGTTCAAAGTATGGCAGAACTTGAGGAACTGTTTAGCTCACGCATGCGTGAGTATGAGGATAAGCTGCAAAGAGCTACTTGCGGAACTGGTGCCACACACTCGGACCTTGCTTCACTGTCAAAGGATTTCACCGACTTCAAAGCTTTTGTATGTAAAACCTTTTCGCACTTAAGACACAAATTGAACAATTGTCACTGAGTTTGGACAGCCACGAGACCACTTTGAGACGGAAAGTTTTGCTTTTTCACGGTATTCCTGAAGAGCCCGGTGAAAAGTTGAGTGACACATTGATCAAAATAATCACGAACCAGTTACACATAGAGGACTTTAAACTGGAGAATTTAAATGTGTGCCACAGACTTGGAGCCTCTCGGGGTAAGAACTAGACCAGTGTTGGTACGTTTTAAGGTGATGGAGCATCGTCGGCTGGTATGGGATGCCAAAACTTCACTCAAAGGAAGCGGAATCACCATATCGGAGTTTCTAACTAAAACTCGGCATCAAGCTTTTATGGCCGCCCGCAAGCACTTCGGCGTCAACAGCTGCTGGTCTGCTGAGGGAAAGGTTGTTGTCATGACGCCTGATAAGTCTCGCCGAAAAATAGCGACAATGGGTGAGCTACATAATTTGATCGCGCTATTTCCCACCGCCGCCAGCGCCGCTGCATCTACTGGTCTCGGGCCTGCTGCTTCAACTTCGCCTGTGGGTGCGGCTACTTTGCCCTAAACTGCAACCCCAAAGGGAAAAGTTTTGAGAAAAGCCCGCCGCTGAGTTTTCGTTCCCATGCTACCTACCGGCTATTACTGTTTTGTACTGTCGGTACACTTTAACATTCACTTTTGTAACTACCCATAGTTTCTTCTAATTTACTGATTTTTAGTTTTCTTTGCTTTTTGTATGTCTGCCGGTAGATTTTTCGTTTTATTTTTGTTTTACTTTTATCTTGTGATGACATGACGTTTGACGTCTGTCAGATCCTACGTTTTGTTGTAACTATTATGAATCAACATGTCTGCTTCCGTATATTTTATCTGTTATTCTCGTTAGCTTACTTTTTCTTTTTAATGTGATTTCACAAGTTTTAAATTGTTGTTAAAATCTCTTCCTTCATTAGCGTATGAGTGGTTTTATTAGTTAGTGTATTAAATTATTATTTTTGTTTTTCTTGAGTATTGTGTAAATTATATTTATATATATATATTTTTAAAATTATTTTATTATATATTATAAGTAGTATTTTGCAACTATGATGGATAGTAATTTTGATGATGACTTCTTCTCTTGTTCTTCCTCTTCTAGCAGCTTTCTTAGTGCGGCGAGTAGTTCTTCCTCTCCATTGAATCTGGGTGATCAGATTTCTTCCCTGTTTTCTCGCTATCCCAATAACCTTAATATAGCCCACATCAATGCTCAGAGTGTCCCTAGCCATTACTCTGATCTTCTGGCATCCATTAACTGTGCACATTTAGATGCTTTACTGATCTCTGAGTCTTTCCTGAAACCTTCTCTTTTATCAGTTCACTATTCCCTTCCTGGCTTTGTTCTTGTCCGCAACGACAGAACGGGGAAAATTGGTGGAGGTGTTGCCATGTACTTGCGTGCTGGTATTCCTTTTAAAATTATCAGTGCATCACCATCTTCTTACTCGGGGTCAGCAGAGCATCTTTTCTTAGAAATTTCTCTACATAATGTTAAAATGCTTCTTGGCGTAATTTACAGTCCTAACCTCAGTATCGATTACTTTGATTCTTTCGATACACTGTTAAACAATTTCTGTCCCACCTATGATCACGTGGTCTTGATGGGTGATTTTAACACGTGTCTTCTTAAAAATGACTCTCGTTCTCACAAACTTCAATCTCTCATAACTTCTTTTAACCTCAGCATTCTGCCTCTCTCTGCTACTCATCATTTTCCCAATTGCTCCCCTTCTCTTTTAGATCTTATGATTGTTTCTAATACTAATAACGTATCTATCCACGGCCAGCTCACCGCTTGTTTTTCCTACCACGACTTAATCTTTTTGTCATATAAGATCCGTCCTCCTAAGCGCAAGCCGCATTATATTTTCCTTTTGAACCACAAGGGCATGGATCTGGAGGCATTACTGCGTGATGCTGTAGGCATTGACTGGACTGATGTTTTCCATAGCTCATCTGTCGATGATATGGTAAATATTTTAAACAATAAAATACTAAGTCTCTATGATCAACACGCCCCGATACGTCGAGTTAGAGTTCGATATGTCCCTGCTCCCTGGCTCACTCCCGCCATTAGGGATTTGATGGCAATTAGAGACCGAGCCAAAAGGAGGTTGAAGCGCTGTCCTTCCGAGCGCAACCAGAGCTTATTTAAGGAACTGCGTAATCGCTGCAGTCGTATGTGTAGAGATGCAAAGAGACGCTACTTCCATAATTCTCTTGACAACCGGAACTCTTCCGAAGTCTGGAAGTTTTTGAAAACTGTCGGCATTGGTAAGTCCCCTAACGTTTCCAGCAAAGATATTGACGTGTGTGCTCTTAACCAACATTACTCACTTCCCCCTGTAACTTTAGATCCACACGTCAAATCAGCTACTCTTAATAAGTTGTCTGGTCTGCTATTGCCGCAGTGTTCTTCTTTTGAATTTAGTTCTGTGAGTGAAAATGATGTCAAAAAATCCATTCTTGCTATCTCCTCTTCCACAGTTGGCAATGATGGCATTTGCTCAAGAATGATTTCCCCTATCCTCCCCGCAATACTTCCCGTCTTAACCCACATTTTTAACTTCTCCTTATTTTCTTGCGCTGTTCCCGATGCCTGGAAACAAGCCCATATCATTCCGTTACCCCAAATCCCTAACCCGGTCTCGCTGACTGATTTCAGACCAATTTCTATCCTTCCGTATCTCTCTAAAGTTCTTGAGCACATTGTCCATCAGCAACTCTCTCTCTTTCTCTCTAGTAATGATCTTCTTAGCCCTTTCCAATCCGGTTTTCGGCCTGGTCACAGCACTGTCACTGCCCTTTTAAAGGTTACTGATGACATCCGCTTGGCCATGGACCACAAATCTCTTACGTTACTTGTTCTTCTTGATTTCAGCAGTGCCTTCAACTCTGTTGACTTCGATATCCTTCTTGGGATACTAAAATCTCTTAATTTCTCCTCTTCCACTGTCAATTGGTTCCATTCCTATCTTAATGGCCGCTCGCAGCGGGTACGCCTTGATGAGTCTTCATCGGATTGGTGCTATCTTGCTGCGGGTGTGCCTCAGGGTGGCGTTCTCTCACCTCTCCTTTTTTCTATTTATATCAACTCTGTCACTAGAGTCATTTCCTCTTACTTCCATCTCTATGCAGACGACCTGCAGCTCTACCATCACTTTCGTGTGGAAGATGCTGAAGCCGCTGTGTCCGCTGTGAACAGTGACCTGAAGCTGATAGGGGAGTGGTCGCAGTCCTTTGATTTGCAGATTAACCCCAAGAAATCCCAGGCTTTAGTTATTGGTGGCAGATATATGTGGAACAAGCTGGACATTACATTGCTGTCTCCACTCTGGTTAAATGTAGTTCAGATAGACTATGTTAAGACGGCTAAAAATCTTGGGGTGATCATGGACTCGAATTTATCGTGGACTTCCCATGTCGCTGAGGTCAGTCGCAAAGTGCACTACACGTTTCACTCCTTAAAATGCCTTCAGAGTTTTTTGCCCTTGAAGACCAAAATTTCTCTTGCCCAAACACTGATTCAACTCATCATTGACTACGCTGATGCATGTTATTTGGATGCCACCGAGGAGCTTTTAAATAAACTTGAGCGTTTGCAAAATATCTGTATTCGTTTTGTTTTCAACCTTAAAAAGTATGATCATGTCTCAGGCTTTCGCATGGTACTCAAGTAATAATAATAATAATAATAATAATTCTTTATTGACATAATTTACAATTTGTATTACAGGATTCCCTAACGCCTGCGCTAGTAGAAACTGTGTTGCAGGTGTTAGTGTCTTCCCTACAATAAAGTGACATTAATTTTACGTCAAACAGAGTGTGTTAGTTAATTGAAAAAGAAAAAGAAACAAAACAAAAAAATAAATAAATAAAAAACAATTAAATTAAAAGTGGACAAACATGCTGCTATGAGTGTGTCTGTGAGTGAGTTTGTGTATATTAGAGTGTTTATTCAGTTGAGTGTGTTTATGCATGCGTGGGCGTGTAATATATAAATGTGTACGTATGCTCATGATGGCTTTTGTGTTTGGAGCTGTGTGTATAACAGTGCGGTTTAAAATGGATTATGTTATTTTTATTAAATTTTCTACATCAGTGTAGTCCATTGACTTTAGCCAGTTAATTAAAATAATCTTAAATTTATTGTTATTTAATTTGCTTACCGTGCTATTTTTCTGAATTTTGATCAATTTATTATATATCTTTGGGGCTAGAAAAGTGTAGTATCTTTTGGCAAATGCTGTTCTAGTGCGTGGGACAGGGCATGTTTCTACACGTTTTTGTAATTTGGGCAGGTTAGGGACAACTTCTTTGTGGTATCTTCTCAGTATTTCATAGGCAAACATTTTTCTTACCGATAATACTCCGGTCATTTCATACACTGAGGATGTAGGATATCGGTACGGTAGATATAAAAGCACTTTAAGCACCATTCGCTGTGCTCGCTCAATTGCTATCATATGGGTTTTCGCTGCACCTCCCCAAGCGCAAATGCAGTATCTGATAATGCATTCACATAAGGCTCGGTAGGTTTGTACTAGTAAAATGCTATTTGCAATTGTGCGTAAATGTTTAAAGACATACACTAGTTTTCTGACTCTAGCTACTGTTAACGTGAGGTGCAAAGTCCAGGTTAGTTGTTCATCTAGTGTGACTCCCAAATACTTCATGGAGGCGACTCTAGAAAGTGAAGAGCAGTTACAGCTGGAACGTGTCTCACTTCTGTTGCACGGGTAGGTATGTATTCTGATACCGTGTGATATAGTCGGTTTACCTGCAGATGTTTTACTGAAACATAGATATTTCGTCTTACTGGCATTTAAGGATAGAAGACTGTTTTCTAGCCAGGAGGTTACCTTTGCTAAGCCTGCCTCAGCCAGTTTAAATACCACATCCCAAGTTTGGGCATGAAAGATCAGCACCGTATCATCCGCAAACATTAGAAGATCCAAGTGAGGTAGGGTAGCAGCTATCTCGCATAGATTATTAATATAAATAAGGAATAATGTGGGGCCTAGGATGCTACCTTGTGGAACTCCATATTTACATGCTGAGTCAGAACTTTCGTATCCGGCCACCCTAATGCGTTGAGTCCTATCCGTTAAGTAGTCTCTAAACCAGTCCAGAGCCACTCCTCTCACACCAACGCCCTCCAAGCGCGTTAATAATATTTTCACGGACACGGTATCAAATGCCTTTTGGAGGTCTAGAAAGACCCCCAAACATTTGTCCCCCCGGTCAAGCGAAGATACAAGAGTTGAAGTAAGGGCTAGAACTGCGTCTTCGGTTGACTTTCTTTCTCTAAACCCGAATTGAAAGTTGCTGAGCAGTTTATTCTTCTCTAGATATTTCACTATTCTCCTGTTAACAACCTTTTCCAGGATCTTGGATAGCGTTGATAGAAGAGAGATGGGACGATAATTACTTGGCTCATTTCTGCTCCCGGATTTAAAAATAGGACATACTATAGCTTTTTTGAATATAGACGGAAATGCACCAGTAGTTAGACTAAGATTGCACATGTAGGTGATGGGTGGAGTAAGAGATGTGATGTTTTGTTTCAAAATTTCAGCTGTAATTTTATCCCATCCGGGTGCGCTACGCGATCTGAGTCCCTGAATAATGCCCCTGACTTCATATGGATCTGTAGGCGTAAAAGACATTGAATTTGGTGGTGAAGTATCCCTGGCAGCTTCTCGTGATAGTTCCTGCTCAGATTTTTTTAGCTTGGTAAGTATCTCACTTGCCAGTGCTTCACCGATTCCGGTAAAATAGTTATTGACTTTATCCAGAGACTTCATTGGAGTGCTGTCAACATCCAATAATTCCATAACTGGTTCTTTATTTCTTTTCATATTACAAAATTCTTTAATGGTTTCCCAGGTTTTCTTTATATTCCCTTTATTAGTGATTAACCTTTCTTCGTAATATTGTTTTTTTAGCTTTTTTATTATATAATTGCACATATTTCTATATTTTTGGTATTTCGTTTGCAGAAGTGTATTATCCGGTGTTTTCGCTGCAGCTTTATGTAACTTGTCCCTTCTTTTAATGCATTTAACTATCCCCTTTGTTATCCACGGTTTTAAAGGCCTATATCTATTAGTTTGTCTAACAGTCGTGGTATTACTAGCAATGACGTTTAAAAGTTTTGATGTTATAAGTTCCGATGCTATATTAATATCAGTGACTTTGTAAAGACTATCCCAAGACTCTTCAGTGAGTATATTTTTTATTGTATTGTAGTCAATCATTACCTTATCGTGCACTTCAACTTTATACTGTATTTTAGAGTTGCTGATATACAGAAGTATCGGAGAGTGGTCTGTTATGGGTTGCTCAAAGACTGCTGTTTTCCAATGACACAAGCACTTAACCATAAAATGATCAATACATGTCTTGATACGTGTTGGTTTATCAATGCCAGGTCGTAGTCCATGCATGGCCATCAGGTTTAGGTAATCTTGAGAGGCTCTAGATTGATTCTGGGGTAAAGTGTCAATATTTATGTCATCTGTAAGAATCACATTATTCGTTGTGAAACTACTTAGGATAGTATCTAGTGATTCCAGGTACGGATTTGGATTTTTAAAACTGGGTGGCCTGTACGAGCAAACAATTGTGTAATCAGGTTTAATAGTGACGATTAGACAATTACCTTCAGTAGTTTTAGGCTCATGGACACTCGCCACAATATTTATTTATTTATTTATTTATTACAACTTCATGCAACACAAAGGTACAAAGGCGGACTTAATGCCTTAGGCATTCTCTACCAGTCAACCTAGGGTGGTGAAGAGAAAATTTGGCTGGTGCATAAAAAAAAGAATAGTTTGATAAGAAAACAAGTGTACAAATATTTATATAATAAACATACTTAAATATTCAATATAATATAAACCTACATATATACAAATATATATAATTTATATCAGGTAACGAAAGGATTTTTGAGACTACTCCGCTATTTGTGTTGAAAATGAAGCCGCAACTTCCGCTTAAATGCATACCGACTGGTGGCCGTCCTGATTTCAAGAGGAAGCGCATTCCACAGAAGAATGGACTGTATATGAAAGGAAGAATGGAAGAATATCACTGCGCACATAAACCACAACTCCATCATTTTGGTTTAGAGTGGTTTTGGTCCAATGTGTTCTTCAAGTGGCTCCCTATTCGACTTCGCAGGAACACTCGGATATTATGTCTGCTATTTAACATCCTTTTCAACCCTAAAACTCCCTCTTACCTGCGGGAACGTTTCTCCTACTCTCGTCCTTCTGATGCACCTTGCAGGTCGCATCTTAAGAATCTCCTTAAATTCCCTCCCCACTCCACCGATTTCTATTCCTATTCCTTCACTTCGCACGCAGTACGGTTGTGGAATTCACTTCCGCCTGACATCAGGGGCTGCCAAACTCTTGCAGTTTTTAAAAGAAGAGTGAAAGAGCACTATCTTTCTATTTCGTCATAATTGCAAATTTAAACTAATATGTATTATTTTATTTTAGTTATTATTTAGTATGTATTTGTGTGATATTTATTTTAATATTTATGTGTATGTTTATAATTATAGCAGTATATATATATAAGGTATATTATTGAGGATTTTCGAAATAAACCACAAATTGTTTCTCTGAAAACAAAGATTTGTTTTATTCAACATGCTTTTACAGTATTATGTAATAAATTATCGTTTAACTAAAATTACACTTTTATCTCACCTGAAAACAAAGAAACGACATTAAAGTTCACTAATATCGCCTCCTCAATTATATCCCTTTAATTATCTCTCTACAAGTTTTTATAACAATAAAATGCACAAAATAATCTAAACCTCATCTGTCATTGAATGATACGTCACCCCGTATCCACAGCTTAAAAATTAAAAAAATGAAATGTCATTTCCAAGGAGGTCATTTCATTACATCTCCCCCCCATAGGAACGAAAATTCTAAATAATATCATACAAACAATGCACCTGCAAGCTATCTTTATACCTATTCGTTTTCTTCTACTTCATCTTCTGCCGTAACAGGTTGTAATTTTGTTATGTGGAATAAAGTTGATTCTGTTTTTCTGTTGCCAGTGTCAATCTTATAAATGGAGTTCGATATTTTCTCTATTATCTTGAAAGGGCCTATTTTTAATTCGTCTAATTTTTTCCTGTTCAGTCTATTTCCATTTTCTACATATACACTGTCTCCTATCTCGAACTCTTGTATTTTCCTATTTCTATCAAATATTTTCTTGTTGTACTTGTGAGACTTTATTGTATTCTCTAATGCTAATCTTCTATCAGCAATCCACTTGTCTTCCTTTTCTATTGTTTTAATTTCATTTGGTAAAATATTGCTGTTGCAGGCGATATTAGTGAACTTTAATGTCGTTTTATAAGGTATATTATTGAGGATTTTCGAAATAAACCACAAATTGTTTCTCTGAAAACAAAGATTTGTTTTATTCAACATGCTTTTACAGTATTATGTAATAAATTATCGTTTAACTAAAATTACACTTTTATCTCACCTGAAAACAAAGAAACGACATTAAAGTTCACTAATATCGCCTGCTCAATTATATCCCTTTAATTATCTCTCTACAAGTTTTTATAACAATAAAATGCACAAAATAATCTAAACATCATCTGTCATTGAATGATACGTCACCCCGTATCCACAGCTTAAAAATTAAAAAAATGAAATGTCATTTCCAAGGAGGTCATTTCATTACATATATATATCTTTAATTATTATTATTTTTTTTAATACTATTTCATTGTTAACTTTGTATTTTGTGTGTACTAATTTTCCTTTTACTTTTACACACGGTGTCTACTTCTCTATTTTCTTCAACTTTCCTGTCGCAGGTATGCTGGAAGAGATTTCATTAGAAATAAGCATCACCTTTGTACTATTTTTTCTGTTTCCTTCCTCTTTTCTTGTATTTCTATGTGTGTGTACATAAATAGTTAAATAAATAAATAAATAAATAAAACCCCGTAAATTACAGCGTAAATACGATTCGGGGATTACTCCTACGTTACAGGGATCGTAGTAAAACTGAGAAAAATGGTCGTTAAGACAAAGCGAGGACATGAATACGGTTTTTAGAACAGCTTTCATATATATGTGGTAAGTATTATAATTCAACTATGATCCAGAAGTTAATATAGACACCAGGACATCTTTTAATGTTATAAAAAGTACAGGTCCGTTCGTGTGTTGAGTACACTGCAGCCACATGTGGGCTGGTGCTGCAAAATGCCACTGGCAGCTTTGGACTAGGTGGAAAGGCGTGCAAAGAGGCTCCAGATCTGATTAATTCCAATCTTCAAAGCCATGAGCACAGGCGAAACCAGCCTTTCGATGTTCTGCAGGATGCATTTTCGAGGGTGTGCGCGAGATTTTGCATGACTTGATTCCATTATCTCATTTCTACTATCGGACAACCCAACGAACGGCGAGTATCCAGCCTTACGTTGTTGAAACCTCTACGGTCCGGACCAAACGTTTCGCCTCGTCGTTTATACCGCGTAAAAACGTGAAAGTCGCAACATCAAAATCGAACGTCAAAAACTTCTTTCGCAAACATATTTCTCACAGACTGCGCTTTTCCTTAAAAATATAACATTACCCCTCTGACGTGTGACCGTACGTAATCAACTGAAAAAACAACATTAATGCGATATGAAGGCTCAAGGGAGAACAGTCCCTGAGCTCGCTAAACTGATACACGTGAACAGAATAAATATTTCTTTATTTCCTGTTTCTATGCTATCTCAATCCGTCATGTTACTTTCCATTTCCCTATAAGGTCTATCATCATCATCATGTCAGCCCAAAGACGTCCACTGTTGGACATATGCATCCTCCAAGTGTCGCCACAATGAACGGTCTGTACGTCTCGCATCCATCGGATTCCCTCAACCCTTACCAGTTCATAGGTCCACTTTTTTAGGAATCCTTCCAATGCTACGTCTCCCAGTACGAGGTCGCCATTCCAGAACCTTTCGGCCCCAACGGCTATCTGTTCTGCGAGCAATGTGCCCTGCCCATTTTTTTTTATTTTTTTATTAATGATAGGCTTGCGTTTGACCACCATCTCACCTGATGGTAAGCGATGATGTGGTCGACGATGAAGCACGCTTGCCTAGAAGAAACCTATTCACTCTCGACTTAAAAACTCCTAAGTTGTAGCTATCAGGAAACACAGATTCCGGCAGGGAATTCCACTCCTTGGCTGTACGCACAATAAATGTGTTCCCAAAACGCTTTGTGCGTATGGGTGGGATGTCTACCGTGTACCGGTGGCGCAACGCTGTACGTCGTGTGGTCCGATGATGGATCGGACTTGGCGGAATTAGATTGCGCAATTCCAGTGCACACTCCCCGAAATGTAAACGATAGAAAACCGAGTTGCTAGTCTGTCGACTAGCAACTCGGCGGCGATGCTCAAGGCTTTGGAGCTTCGACTCTACAAGTGCATCATTGCCGATGATTCTCTTGGCTCGCCTCTCAATCGACTCCAGCGCATCAAGCTGGTATTTGGCAGATCCATTCCAAAGATGAGAACAGTACTCCATACATGATCGAACTTGGGCTTGATAAAGATTGAGCAGCTGTTCCGGCCCTTTGCCACTTAAGTTTGGCGATTCTTCGTGCTATGTGGGTAACCTTGGTTTTTCTGCGGATATCCTCATTCTTGTTTCGATCACGCAAGGAAACACCGAGTATAGCCCTTTCCATTGCCCTTTAGGTGAATTTAAGTCTTCTGATAAGGCCCATTGTAAGCGACCACGTTTCGACTACGACCACGACTTTCGTCTTGAGACACTGTGGTATGTTGGGCGAGAAGATACTGCGCAGCTTTCCGAACGCTGCCCATCCGAGTCGGATTCAAAGATTGACCTCTTAAGGTAAGGTTTTCTATATGGTCTATAGTAGGCCTATAATAGCTATATATTCGAAGCTAAAGCCCCGGCCTAAGACCTGCCCGGCGCCGCGGTTACCCGGCCAAAAAGTTACAACACTTTCGGGCGTCGGGTCCGAGTGCTCTTATGCTATTTATAGATTTATCCAAGCGCCTAGTTGATACTTTGCGTAACCCAAGGGCTGGCTTTTACCTCAGTTAGAGATTAAGCATTGCCATACAACGTGGCAATGCCGCCCGTTTTTGTTTTGTTTTTTTCTCGGGGCACAATTCCAATCGATAGCGATGCGGAGAAATGGTTTGACGCCATAAATACATTTAGTTTTAGTTAGGTGTTTTTGTCATACTGTATACGAGTATAGTACAGTTAGCTAAATTTTTAATTATGCTTAGTTGTTTATATTGTAGCCATATGTGTCGCCGCACATTGGCAAAACGCCGCCACGAGAAGTTAGAAGCGGTCACAAGTCAGTTGTGGCCAATGGCTGTTACTTAACTTTGTTTAACCCATGTGCGCAGTGGTAGGTATAATGAACTCTATCGAAGAAGGTTTAAATGCTCGAATAGTGTGTGACAGTGTTTTGTATCGGCGTTTAGTGACCAGTAATAATAAAAATATTCCACAACTATCACACAACGTTTTCTAGTCTCGAGCTAAGCAGAGCTTGTGTTATGGGACAACTGATAAACAGTATAATATATATATATTCACAATATATATTAAATACTTATATATTTCTAAATATATACATATTATAGATAAATTACACCCAGACACAGAACAAATGATCATGCTCAAATATTTGTCCTGGGTGGTAATCGAACCCACGACCTCCGGGATAGCAGTCAGGGCCACTAACCACTAGACCAACAGGCCAGTCGAACAATAATAATAATAATAATAATTTATTAATGCAACAAATATTTTAGCTTTACAATACAAGCACTTTGAGATACAGTTTAGTGATAATATTCAATACAATGAACATCTGTGTCTGAACTAGATAAATAAATATCTGTGTCTCAGACAACAGCGCTCTTCCCTTGTAGGCGATACATTTAATTGTAAACAGGACAGACGCTATACAATTCAAATTTAATATTTGTAAAGTGTAGACAACCCTCCTTGTGTGTGATGTGATGGTGTGTGTATGTGTGTAGGAGGTTGAGTAAGTATAGGATTCAACAAGGTACAATAAGTAATTGTTCAGTTTCATCATAGTTCAATTTAAAAATGTATTCAAAAAGTTTTCTTTTTAGCTGTCTGATATTTAAACATCTAATGTCAATGAGTTTACTAAATTTAGTATATAAGTATGGACCCAAAAATCGAAAATATCTATTGGCGAAACGGTGCTTAAATATAGGTCTATTGGCGAAAGTTATATCTCCACGACGCTTGGAAGTTATGACAACTGTATCAGATAAGCAGCATGTGTGTTGTTTCATAATAGTGAGCAAAATGTACAGTTGGCGCACTGAGAGGACTTCACAGGACTGATACAGGAGATGGGTAGGAAACAAATAGGGGCGAAAGAATAGCCCTTTGAGCTATTTCAAGCGGTTTAATAGTCGTTTTAGGTGCACCTCCCCAAACAGTAATGCAATATCCTACGATAGATTGCCCAAGAGCCAGGTAGATCTGCTTAACTAATTTAGGATCTGCCACTTTCCTGATATTTTTAAAAACGTATATCAACTTTCTCACTCTTGCAGTCAATAAATTAACATGAGGTTGAAAAGAGAGATTTTTGTCCAATAGGATGCCAAGATATTTAACTTCATTAGTGGCAGTTAGAGACGGACAACGGCATACATCAACATTGCAGCAATCATGGGCAATTAGAGAATAAGAATGAGTTGATGAGGTGGTATTTCTCATAGAAAAGGGAATAAAGACGGTTTTTTTTGCGTTTAGAGTCAGTACGTTGCACTTTAACCAGTGACACACAGTGTTAAAGCCCGCCTGCGCTATTTTATAGACCTCTTCCCAATTGTCAGCCGAGAATAGGATTGCAGTGTCATCCGCATAAGAGATGATTTTGCCATTCTTCAGACGAAGATCACATAGGTCGTTTAGATAGACTAGAAAGAGGGTTGGCCCCAAAATACTGCCTTGTGGCACACCATAGGTAACAGGTAGTTCACCACTAGTTATATCGTCAATTTTGGTGCATTGACAGCGATCTGAAAGATAATCTTCAATTAATTTCAGTTGATTACCTCGAATTCCTAGCCTGTCTAGTTTATAGAGTAGCAGTGGCACTGAAACAGTGTCAAAAGCCTTTGCTAAGTCCACAAAAATGCCCAATGTTTTTTTGCCAGCATCAACATTACTTACCACATGATCAACAAGCTCATGGACCGCATCACATGTTGATTTGCCAGATCTAAAGCCAAATTGATTACTAGAGAGTAAGTTCTTAGCTTCTAGATATCTAATAATTCTAGTATTGATGATACGTTCCAAAAGCTTGGAGATCGAAGGCAGAATAGAGATCGGTCTGTAATTTGTTACATGGTTCTTATCACCAGTTTTATAGATAGGTAGAATCACAGATTTTTTTAGTACTGTAGGAAAAGTGCCTTCGTGCAAACATTGATTAAAAATATGGGTTAATATTGGAACAAAAATGTGTCTGTTTTCCTTTAAGAGGTAGTTAGGAATGGAATCCCAACCTACTGAGCAAGAATTTTTAAGATCCAATATTAGGCGGTCAACTTCGTCCTCATCAGTGTCCAATAAAACCAAGGAATGCAAAGACTTGGTTGATTGCAATGAGAAATCGTTAATGTGAGATGGATTCTTACACTCTATAGTCTTCTCAGCTAACGTCTTACCAACTGAAACGAAGAACTCATTAACATCTTCCACAGATTTTTTTGGGGAAGCCCTATTTATTAATTGTGTAGCCGAATTTTTTATTTTTGATGTATTAGTGATGTTTTTAATAGCGTCCCAAAGTTTTTTATTATTGTTTCCAGCTACCTTTATAAGGTTAGTTTCGTAAGCTAATTTAAGTTTTTTAATTAACTTAATACAGAAATTTCTATATCTAACGTACGTTAGCTTAAGGGTTTTTTTTTTTTTTTTTTTTTTTTTTTTTTATGGTGGGAAAAAATCATGCATTGACATCCCCCGCTCTTGGGCGGAGCGGGAGATAGTGTCAGACTCTTACTGACTAAAAGACCCACCCCGTTCCTTCTAGCCTTCATACCGGGGCTCGAGCGCCCTTTCGGCCTCATTGTTAGGAAACTGTCTCACTTTTTTATGAAGATTATCCCGATGTTTCATACAGCGCAGTAAGCCAGGAGTCACCCACGGTTTAATCATTCTATTTTTCCTGGGTATTTTAACAGTGACCGAGTTATTAGTTATAGCTTTTTGAATAGTTTTGACCACATATTCCATTGAAAAATTGGCAGAGCTTGAGCTAAAAATAGGGTCCCAGTTAATAGTAGTTAGTTCTAAGGATAACTTTTCTTTATCGATTTTATTAAAAGTACTATTAGTAAAATTTCTATTTTGTTTATATTTAAGGCATAGTATGACAGCCTGGTGATCAGTGACGGTAGTTTGTAACACTATTGTAACAGCTGGGTTTTTAGTTTTTAACATCACATGATCAAGGCATGTCCTGCTATGTCTCGTTGGGAGTGTATGAGCTGGTAGGAGACCGTGAAAGGAGCAGAGATTTAAATACTCAGTTTAAGTTACGGAGATTTGGTCAGGACAGATATTAATGTTAATATCGCCAATGATAGTAATATTTTTAAAAGGAGATAAGTCTTGTAAAATTTTGTTTAAGGATTGTAAAAAATTGTCGATGTTTTTATATGAAGGAGATCTATACGCGGCAAGAATAGCTGTTTCACTGCCGATTTTAATAATCAAACAGTTCGAGTCCTGACATTCGGGCTCCTCTACAGTAACATTCAGATTTGATTTAAGGAAGACAGTTACGCCATCATTTTGGGAAAAAATCCTCTTAGTTGAAAATGACTTGTACCCATCTAGGATTGGTATAAATGGGCAACAAGATAACCAGCATTCTGTCAAAATAATGATGTCGCATTCAACCTTAAGCCTACTCAACATAGCTAGAAAATTATCAAAATTAGCGGAGATGCTGCGTATGTTTTGAGTAACAACGATGAGACTCTCAGCGGGGTGTGTTATAGATTTATGGCAGTCGTCAACATCACAAAACATGGATTCAGAGACGGATAACTTGTCTATTTCTAGAGCAACATCGTCCATTTAATGGGAGATGTATAAAGCATATGATCACGAAGGATAGAACAGATGAATAAATTATATACAAGGGCTATACTGTTTTTTATGATTTTAACCTTAATATTTTTCAAATTAGCTGAACAAAGCATATCATTGGAATGGAAACACTGTAAAACTATAATTGCTTGTCTAGACGTTATATAAGCAATCATTATGTAATGTGGAGAACTACGTTGAAACCGAAAAGCCATACTGTATTGGGTAGTGTATAGTATTTGAGAGAAAATACGTCTAGATTGCATAAACTTACAGTGAAGTAAGATAAAAAGCAAATCATTACACATAAAGGCATGCAAGGGAAAAAATGTTTTAACAATATTCAATGAAATCATAAATAATACCATTACGTAAATCTTAGTTATAATTTTCAGAGCTAGTCAGGTTGATGGCACCTTCAGTTTGGCAAGTTCAGACTCTTCTTGTATACGAATGTGGGGCAATCCTTCCTTTTTACGAAGGTAGATTTTTCCATATGATGTCCAACAGTATGCATAACCATAAGAGTTAGCAAAATCTCTAGCTAGAAAAAACAACCGTCTACCCTTTGCCGTGAGACTTTCCGAGATAAAAATAGGTTTTCTAGGGCTATTAGCATTAAATAGACCTGTATTTAATTTGTCTCTTTTTTCTTCCAAACTTAGTTTTTTGAGGTTCAATAAAAAACTATCTTTTGTAAGTACCGAATTCAACTCAACAATAATCGGCTTGATATTGTCGCCTTTTGCGAACGGTCTATAGACATCTTTTATATCGGTCGTTTGAAGATGTAAGTTTAAAACCGTACTGATTTTTTTCACAGCGTCTGAAAGAGCCTGCTTAGTTTCATTTGGCATTTTTGGTACATTTCTAATCTCTAATTTAGTAGTACAGGATTGTCTCTCCAAGTTTTCTATCTTATTTTCCAACTGTTTAATATAGGAAGTGTGTTCTTTACGCTCCTGTCTATATGATTCCAATTCTTTTTGTAAATCGTCGTACTTGGCTGACAGAGTAGACATTGATAAAGTTATACTTTCATTTTGACTTTTTATTTCGGTTAGTGTCAACTCCAGAGTATTAAGTCTAGCCTTTTGGTCTAATACAAATTTTGAAAACATATTACGTACCTCTTCCATGAAATTCAAAAGCTCAGCATCACGCTTCCTCTTAAAACGATCTGTGTTTATATTAGGATTTCCTTTGTTCTTAAGTAAATCGGATGTACTACCGTCCACGCATTCCGAGTCGGTATCTGATAAAGGGACCTTAGTTGTAGGTGGGGTCCGTTGAAGCGACATTATAGATTATTGCGGCTGAGGTACCAGAATAACAGAGCAGCGCAAGGGTCACTCCAATGATGAGTAGAGCGAGACGCTGCCGGAGTAGTTAACGAAGTACCAGGAGCACGGCTACGTACCTCCCTCCTGAGCAGCGATGACCTTGCGCGCGCGCAGCTAATAGGTCAAGCGTAGAGACGCCCTCTTCGGCAAGTGCAGGCGGCGGGTGGGTGTTGACCTTACGCTGTAGGTGGGCGTTGACCTCCGGCTGGTGGTGGTGCGATGATTCACTGTGGTGAGTAGTTGCGCGCCCCACAATAAGAGCTCCTTTATATTTATGCACTCCTAATTTTTAACTATGATTATTTTCGGTAAATTTAATTAAATTGTTAATAAAATAATAATAAAAAGCACAAAAATGGTCTCCTTAGATACGTCTGTACTGCACAGAGGTCCGGGGGGAAGGGAACAGACCAGTGCAAGCCTCAAAAAGCTGAAAATGTTTGAAACCTGCAGGAAATATGCCGGTGGCAACGTTTAGTGGTTGTGACCGGGGGCCCCTGTGCTGCGACCCTAATTTGTTGCAAGTAAGCTAAGTCAAGTCCAAGCATACATAAAATTAGTTGTAGTGGGTGCAGGATTGTTAGAAAGAGTCACCCTGAACCTGAAATGTAAAGGGCAAGTGAAGAAACACTGGTGGGTTTTAGTTACTAAAAGTCGGATACTCCATCTATAGCAGGAAAATTTATTTTATGATTTTTCAACCTGTAGCGACATCTAGGCACCACATAGGAACTACAAAAAATACAAAATCCTGCATCGCGCAACCGAAGTTCTCCGCGCGATTTTAATGTAATTATACCAAAGCCCGAAATAAAGTACTGGGCAGTTGCCCACCAGACATGATACCCGTCTGGTTGGAGGATTCTCCCTTTTCAATGGAGGTACGGAGGGACTTTACTCTCTGTTCCGCTTACCTCCAAAACCTGAAAAAAAAAATGTGGCTTTAACTGAGTGACCAGACCCCTAGCGGGACTCTCACTCTTCAATTAAAACAAAGTATATCACCGACAAAATAAAACCCGATCCAGTTAATATAGTGCTTGATTGAACGGAGAGCAAATAGAAAGAGCTGACAGTTAGTTTGCAGACCAACTGCACCTAATTCAGCAAACAGCATAGAATAAAAATGTATGGAAGAGACACTAGTACCTATATGTTTTTTTTTAGGGAAAAATTTAGGTTAAACGAAAAAAAAAAATTAAAAGCAAGCCAGGAGTAGGCGAAGCCGCCCCTTGCCCTCGGTTTTGCAACTCAAAGAGACCTCACACATGCAAGAGCTCTATAAGAACGAGAGTTTTTTTTATGATTGGCTCGCGTTTGACCAAATTTATTTCCACCTGATGTTAAGCGACGATGTGATCAGACACTGGGTTGCGACAGATGCTGTCTAATTTTCGAATTTATGAAAGAAAAAGGCCTCGCTAAGGCTTTAATTAGTCCACGCTACGCCTGTGACTAAAACGCCCGAATTCCTCACGCGAGCTTGCGGTCGACGTGCTATGGATAGCTTGTCGTACGGCCGTCAGGGACAAGGACTGAATTCGAGTCGTCCATGGCGCTCTCGCCGCCGCCGGAATTCCGATCCCGATTTACCCACCGTAGGCGCGGGTTTGCGGACAGCGAGTTATGGGTAGCTCGCTGTCTGACCGTCCGGTAACTGTCCGGACCGAGCCCAAGTCGTCGACGGCGCGCACTGTTCCCGCGCGCCTCAAGGAGTTGTCAGCAACAGTAGGGGCCCAGCTGGGTCGAAGTCTACTGGGGCCAGGGTTAGTTTCGAAGGACAGCTCGAGCCCCGGTATGAAGCCTTGAAGGAACGGGGTACGTTTTTAGTCAGTAAGAGTCTGACACTATCTCCTGCTCCGCCCAAGAGCGGGGGTAGTCATTGATGATATTGCCACCATAAAAAAAAATGCCCGCTATGGTGGCGGGGATTTTCTGAAAGGGAAACCATGGTCCTAAAACGCAAAGACCAACTTAAAGACACAGTATCGTTTAGATAGTAAAAGTGTAACGTGATTTCTTATTCCTATTTCATCCTAGAGCGAAAGAAGTCATTGGATGATTTTCCTCTCAAAAAACCCATATTCTTACTTGTTCCTTGCGTTTCATGGCCACGGTGACTATTTCGAACACGCCCGCGGCCCAATGCCTTCCCTGACCTATTCCAGTTCAACCGAATCAAATTGATCGTTTTTGTTTGTATTTTACTGTCATTGGAATTTCCGTTGTCCTGGATTTTTAGTTCACTGAAGTGTTTGAGGTGGAGTTAGTTTTCTCTAAAATGACTATAGCCCTTCTTAAGTAACTGCTTCGAGGTTAAATTTTTGTCTCAGTGGCGGCGGATTCAACTGTTCAACAAAAGCCTCAGCAGGCCCAATGCCTGCCAGGGTTTTTGCACAATTATATCTAATTTATTTTACAGATTTCTCAATCCAACTCGTCTTATCGGCCTTAATATGCACGCATTACTTTTAATTTTGCATGATTTGTAGGTAAAATTTTATCGCAACAACGTACGTGCACGTAGGTTTAAAAGAACGTTCGCGAGTGTCACTTCCATGCGGTTTTTTTATCTCTATGTAAACAATTTGAGTAAAACGAAATTCTGTCGGAGAAAGTGAGAAAGTTTTATGTGCTGTATAAGTTTCAGCGATCAACAGATGGCATAATGGTGTTGCATTCTTATTGTTAAGTTTTCATTTAAGGTAGAACTACTCTGCGCACGTGTGTGACACACACGCAAATCTGAGTGCGAAGGTCTCCATACATTTTATATGGCAACTGGACTTGTAGAGCTACACTTGATGCACGCCACGCGACGCTACGCGAAGTCGGTCTACGTACAAATCAGGCGGGTTACACGTGTGCATTGGTTTAATGTCCAACAGTGGACGTGTAACGGCTGAAATGATGATGATGATGATGATGATGATTGGTTTAATGTAGTTCTAGCTTAACTTTTGGGGTTGCTAACTTACCTACTGGTCAAATATAACTGGCCAGAGTAGCTTAGTATTGGTCGTCAAGACCAAATAAAACACTGCAATTTTGTAATTGTAGTATTTTCTTTAAGCTTTAGCGGGACCGTCGTATTTTTATACGGCGGTTCTGCTAAAGACATATTGCAGTGATAATTTTAATGAAGTTTAACATTAAGCATTTACTAGCCCAAAGAGAAAATTTATATAATTAATTAGTGGTAAAACCTGCAAAAGACTAAAAGAACATTGTAAGATATACTTAACTGAGCATCAATTGCTCTAAAAGTGTCAGTAAGACAGCTCTAAATAAAACTACTTTTATTGAACATAAGAACTCCGGGTATTCAGAAGCCGGATCCCAAAGGTGTAACACACCTTGACACTAAAAAATTACGTTACGTTAGAGTAAACTGAATACATAACGTCGGAGTGAAAACCTCACAAATACGAAAGAGAAAAAACTACGCCCTGTAAAATTTTATTACCTACTACAACTTTTTTACATACGTGTATTTTATGATACGTTTTCAGATGCTTAACTGCGACGTTATGTCGATGGGAGTAGCAGTATAACATGTTGCTTTGTTTAATTTTTCCCATAACCATTTCATTCCATTTTTAACCGACTTCGAAATGGAGGAGGTTCTATGTTCACCTGAATGTATGTTCTTTTTTTGTGTAGGTATGTTCACCTATATCTCCGTCAATTGTGGACCGATTTTGAAAACTCTTTTTTTGATTGAAAGGTTATGCTTCCAAGCTGGTTTCATTGAAATATTGTTTTGATCTGATCATGAACTTCGAAGATATGGCACAGAACTCCTCATAGGATCTCAGCAGAACTGTCGTAACAAGTAAAATTGCTTTGTTTATACGTGTAGTCGATGACTGGCTGAAGGAAAACAAGGGGGAGGGGATTTATTGGACTGATCTGATGATGAAGCGAGAAGGTAAATTAATGTAATCTAACCGTGTTTGGGATTATTAAAATCGTTATGAGATGCTCTCTGGCTATAAGGTATTTAAGTTTGGCTGAGAGGTACTTTTTAGTGGTGGTACCATAACTAAAAAGTGTAAAATAAAAACTTTTTCCAAAAAAAGTACAACCGACTTCAATGTTTAAAAAACACTGAAAAGTACAAAATAACTAATTTCGGAAGTCGGTGTTAAATAACGAAGAGACAACTATTATAGAAACCACATATTGGAAATTACAGACACAATAGAAAGACAATAGGTGCTCGAACGCCGGCGTTCGCTTGGGGTTTAATGAATTAAAGTTATTTTGTACTTTTCAGTGTTTTTTTAACATTGAAGTCAGTTGTATTTTTTTTTTTTGTAAAAAGTTTTTTATTACTCAGTTGTCAATAGTGTGAGCTCACATCGAGACGCGAAGACGCACAAATTTAAAAAATTTGACACAATGGGATATCTTACTATCCTCATCCATCATCACCATAACTGTTTTTAGTCACACACGTTTTATCTCTCCTCTCAACATTTCCATACCATGACAAACCCGTTCACTTCAAGATGCGCTTCGCGAGGCGGTGCTGCGCAGTATGAAACTATTGACCTCTTCAAGCCGCATGGCATCACGTCGCGTTGCGATGCGAGCTAACCCTTAGGCGTTATTTATATAAAAAAACAGGGTAAACTACATCAAAACCCGTGGCACGAATTCCATGTCAAACACGCATCGACGCGTGAGGTAGGCCGGGATCAACTAAGATTTGAGGTCTGATCTCTGATACGTGACCCGATTGAGAGCCTAAAGCGACTCGACGAGCTAGGGGTGGTTTTCAAAAAAAATGTTCGTTGCGTAATGGAATTCCACCCAGAAAGAAAAGAAAAATATTGAAATTCAACAAGTTATTGGCTAACGAGTTATATTATGTTTTAAAAAATAATAAAATTTAATATGATATGTTTCTAATTAAACGAGAAATATATATTTTAAGGAAGGATGGTAACTAAAAAGTTCCGTTACGTGACAAAGTTTAGATTGGTATTAAAACTCAATGGTAAATGAAATAAAATTACTTTTAATTATAATATATTCTAACAAGAACAGTCTTCAAAATCACAAACTTATAATTAGTTATTTAAGTAAAATCAACATTTTTTCTACGAAAACTATTCCTCTACGTTACTTTATGGCACGTTTCATTGCACAGTCAAGCCTCTACTTTGGCATTTTTCTATAAAATATGTTATATAAAATTATGTTTCATAAAACTTTTAAATAATATTATTATAAACAATTTAAATCACAGTATTAATCATATGAGAATTATTTTTAAATTAAATCTAAATATCACCATGAAAGTAGGACAAGTGACGTTAATAGAACAAATCGTCACGTTTAGGAATTATAAGGCACAGTTTACATTACTTAGAATTAATCAATTTTAAAACGTACATCTACAATCAAGAAAAGTCATTAAAAACACTCTAAAATAACATTTTGAGGAATTCCTAAGTAACGTGACATACGTATTCTTAATAACGTATGTCTTAAAATAGTAAAAAAAATATAAAACTGTCATTATTATTTTCTTAGTGTTGTCTTATTATTTTGTTGTGATTCGTTCATCAAATAATGAAATTATTTATTTTTACGTACCAATCTACACTATGAAAATTATAGCGTATCGAGAAGTCGGTTATGAGACCCATTTAAGAAAAAAATAAATATGACATTTACTCATCATCACCTAAGCACACTGAACAAATATAATCAAATGATGTAGTACCACTGCATGTGATGCAAACCCATTTGTTGCATACCATACACTTTGCCATTTCTTGCAGAATGAAACTTTGGCGGGTTTTACAAACTTGACAAGGAAATGTTCTCGATGACGCATTACGTTTTCCTATTATTATGTTCTGATTCTCAACTTTTTCTTGTAATATTTTCCTTGGGTTTGATTGGTGTTTATTGGCGTATTCTTCAAAGGGTACTTGAAGGGGTTTGAGCACCTTTACCTTTTTAATGGGTGACGTAAGTTGGATAGGATCGCTATCTAAATTTTTGTGAATTCCTTCAACGGTCGGTGGAAGATGAGGTTTAAGAGTGGAATTTTTTGGAGAAACGACTAGTGGTAGGGCTTCTATACCTTCCAAAAAGGGACATTCATCAATTAGGAAATCGGTTTGAAGCAGTGATATAGACGGTTCTGGGCTTGAAATTAAGGATGGTCCTGGATCTGCACAATCAAGAAATGAAAGGTTTGATAGCTCATTAATCGTATCATCACTTACAGGTGCTACAGTAATTGATTTCAACTGATCCGTCAATAAATGTGTTTTGGGATTATAACAGCTGCACAAACCTCGCATTTCACCACAGAAACAACTCAATTCACGGTATTGGATCTCATGAGGTTGAACAGAAATTACTTGATGCAATTGCATCGTTCCAGGTACGGCGCGCAAACCATCAGGGATTAGTTTTTTTAAATTGTGTATGTCACTGTCCAATATGTAAAGACACTTTACAGATTTCATAGTGTTTTGCAAAACATGACACGCTTCAGTCGCATTGGTAATATCATGACCATAAGATATTCTTTTGTCAAGCTGTCTTTTTACAGATCCTCCGATGCCATCTGCCATACTTTTTCCATGTCCTGCTTCAGAGAATGACCAAGTTGAGTAGGCTAGTTTTAATGTCTGTGTGAACAAATTAAGCAAATAGAATTTTTTTTTCTGTCTATATTGCGTGCTGGGCCCGTCGGAAAAAAAAAGGATTATTTGTGCGTTTGGAAACTCCTCTTTGGCCAGTTTTAAAACAGGCATAAGATGTGCCCAAATGGCATGAGGCTCGTGACTGTTATCGTCGGACACCGTGACAAACGACTGCGAACGCTCATTTCCAAAAATCACACCACAATGCAGACTAATTGCGTTTTTCGACGCACCAAAGTGCATCGATTGAATTTCTTCGCTGTATTTGCATTCGTAATTTTCAGAGAAATCACACAAAATGCCAATTTCATCCTGTTTCATATTAGTGACACAAGCTCGATACTGACGTTGCTGCTCTGTCCAATTAAAGCAATGAGTTTTAAATGCAGGCAATTCTTTTTTAAACTCCGCGATAAGATCTAGTACTTTACCTTTTATTTGTTGTTTAGTAGTTTTTTTTTGTCATCATTTCTTGCCCTGATTTTACATATGTATGAATCACCCTACCCCATTTGAACCAAGCTACCTCATCGTGAAATTTGTCTTCATTGTATTGAATTTTAGCAATTTTACATTGATAACATTTATTGTACATGCAGTCAAAAGATTTAGTGTCACATGCGATTTCGTTTAATAGCTCAGTAATGCTTTTGTGTGGTATGACTTCTTTGAGTTTCAGAGCATTAAACATGAATTCTATGTTACTGTGCTTGATACACATACATGTGTTTCTGGTTGTTGCACTTGGTGAAAGTACGTAATATGGCTTATACCTGAAAAATGTAGTAAAACTATGCTTTCCGCCCTCATCTTTGTACATTTTATAAAGATTTTGCATGGTATCGACTAGATATCTGATCTGCACTTTTCTTTTATTCTTCGTCCTCGTTTCACGTTTACCTGCAGTACTTCTACTAATATCATCACGATTGTAAAACTTCTCCAAGTCCTCCACAATACTTTTGTTCAAAGGTCTGCTCTTGAAATTGGTTTTCCTTACTTGACCTTTAAGTCCCAATAAGTTTCGTTCCGGTTTTGTGTTCATTTTTTCACCTACTTTTAATGCTATATTTTTAATAACTCTTTTTTCTGGATTTTTCTTGCAGCCAGAGTATGCTTCACGTATTGCCACTTCCATGACTTCTTGCCGCGCCTTAAGCTTATCGTTTTCAGTCTGTAGTAAATGCATTTCCTTTTCGTGTCGTTTTTTCGCTCGATAGAGCTTCTTCCTTATATTGTTTAGAGCTGTTTTATATTTTTGTATATTGTTCAGAGCGATCGTATAACTTTTACTTAATTTTTTCAATTTTATTCTAAACAAACGAGGAACTGCATTGCCTGTTACAGCTAACTGTTGTTCCGTTGGAGCCAACTGCTGTCTAGCTGCAGCCTCCCCTTGTCCTAATGACTTCTTCTTTTTTTCTTTTTGATTTCTTTTTTGTTCTCTCCATCGCTTTCGTCTGGCATCTTTTTCTTCTTCAGTTAGTTCGTTTATCTTCTTAAAATGCTTCTTCAGTCTTTTGAGTTCCTTTTTTTTATGAAGCTCGTGCTTTACTGGATCCTGTTTTATTTTTTCCCTGTATCTTTTAGACCGCTCCGCTGCCGTCAACACCATAATCTGGTAAAAAAAAATTGTCTAAAGCTGCATAATTTACGTTTTGATTATCGAAAATAATGATTATTACAAAAATCTGTAATTATTCGATCGATTAAATTATTTAAATTAAACCTTAATGCTTTACTCAATTACTTTTCACTAAAAATAATTAATCAATCTCTCAACAATTTAAAAACATTTTTTTTATGTTAAACCTGTTTTGATTGTAAAAACTATATTGACATGTGTAAACCATGCTTTAAAATTCCACTACGTCACATTTGGTGTTCCACCAGTACAATACGTAGCGTTTTGGACGTGACGTATGATGGCTTCACAAAAACAAACTCAAGAAATCAACAGTTCGAAAGCAATTTAAGGAATTGTTCCACTTAATTCGAATTAAAGACACTTTTTTCTAATAAGCTATGAAAAGTTATAAGTCAAACAAACATTACTTACTTAATAAAATCAAGTTCGTAGTGGAAAATGCGAACAGGACTCCGTGACGGCCGACCGCTCACTCTCGCTTTTAGACAAAACTGCTGTCATTTAACAAATATGGCGGACATTTGCGTTCTAAAATGTTGTCAGCACTAAAAAAAATCTCTTAGTTTATTCAATTTTCTACTCAAAATCAATAAAATAGTGTAGCGTATATGGAATTTTCCATCAACGTTATTTTGAGGGACAAGATAAAACGTGTATTTTAAATAATTTTGTACTCTAGCACCTTATGAATTAAGTTTATTATTCAATTTATATCATATAATCCTGCCAAATTACATAAAATTACTGAACAAAAGGTCGGATAACAGTGATATTTTACGTTCGGAACTTTACAAATCCTGCGTGGGACACGTCAAAAATCATCTTTCATCTTCCTGATAATGATTAATTTAATCAATATTACAGAGATTTTCGTACTTCTGAATATGTTAATAGTACATTTCGAACATATTTTGTCGTTTTCTTATTAAAACACTGAGTTTTAACTGCATTTGCCTGAAGAATAGAGGCTTAAAGTCGTAGGACACGCAATTTTCTGATGAACATTTTTTTTTTAAAAAAGACCCCTAGATGAAAATAGATTGTAAGATTTTATCGAGAATTCCGATGAAAATGTATAAATGGTGAATGTATTACTAATATTGTTGTGAACTTGGCTTCATAGCGCGACGTGACTATTGTTACCCAATAGTCACATATTTTCTTCACACACTGGGTAAAGAGGCGGTAAGTTATTGATTCGATTTCGGTTTTTTTTCATGCTTTCACCTTTCTTTCTTAGATTAATAATAATAATACAATAATAATAATAATAATATTCCACAACTACCACACAACTCCGTCTAGTCCCAAGCTAAGCAGAGCTTGTGTTATGGGTACTAGACAACTGATAAACATACTTATATTTTTCTAAATACATACATATTATAGATAAATTACACCCAGACACAGAACAAATGATCATGCTCATCACATAAACATTTGTCCTGGGTGGGAATCGAACCCACGACCTCCGGCATAGCAGTCAGGGCCACTACCCACTAAACCAACAGGCCAGTCATGAAGATTGAAGTGGCGACCGCGGAGACTCAACGTTGGATGGCCTCCCAAGGTATACGAAGACTGGAAAGGGTCGCAGAAATCCGATGAGTGCGAGACGCATAAGTATAAAAGTTGTGGTAATATTTGGAGGAGGCCAATCCCACATCCACTGTCGGACATAGGCCAATCATCATGAATGATATCACTTTTTGAACACTTGAAAATAGTAATATTCTTGCTATTAAGGAATAAGAAGAGTCTTACGCTTTATGACAGTAATACAAGAACAAGCAAGCGAATCAGGAGACAGAGAGTCTGTTAAGTTCTATGACCTAATAACAAACCACCCTCACCAAACATATACAACGACTATCGCAACCCAGTGCTGGGCACGCCACAATCTTGGCGGTAAGTCCCCTCTTTGAGGCGTGGCTGGAAAGACCTCACGGCGTCCTTACCTTCCGCATGACGCAGGTACTCACCGGACATGGTTCGTTCGGGAGTTTCCTGCACCGGATTCATGCGGAAGTAACGCCCGGGTGTCGCCACTGTGCGGAACGCCCGGAGGATACGGTGGAGCACACAGTCGCGGTGTGCCCTGCTTGGGCGGAGCAACGCCATGCCCTCGTGGGGGCGATCGGCGGCGGAGACCTCTCGCGCCGGGCCCTGGTTGAGGCCATGGTGCGGAGCGAGGAGGAGTGGCAGGTGGACGCCGACTTCTGCGAAGCAGTAATGCTCGCAAAGGAGGAGGCCGAACGCATCAGGCAACGGCGTTATCGCCGCCGCCGCCGCCGCCGGGATTCTGATCCCGATTTCCGGCCACCGTAGGCGTGGGCTTGCGGACAGTGAGCAATGGGTAGCTCGCTGTCCGGTCGTCCGGTAACTGTCCGGACCAAGCCCAAGTCGTCGACGGCGCGCACTGTTCCCGCGCGCCTCAAGGAGTTGTCAGAAACAGCAGGGACCCGGCCGGGTCGAAGCCTACTGGGGCCAGGGTTATCCGAAAGGGCGCTCGAGCCCCGGTATGAAGACTAGAAGAAACGGGGTGGGTCTTTTAGTCAGTAAGAGTCTGACACTATCTCCCGCTCCGCCCAAGGGCGGGGGATGTCAATGCATGATTTTTTCCCACCATAAAAAAAAAAAAAACATATTATACACTCACAAATAAACACACACCACTATCACACAAACTCACCGTTTTTCAATTAGTTTATTACATTATTGATAATTAATTAAATATTTTGCTTTATTAAATTATTCAATTCATGATTATTTGTATTACCGAACTAAATCAAATTAATTACAAAAATGTCATGTTTATTAATATTTTAAATTATAAATATTACTAAATTAACAGAATCATCTCAAAACTCCTTTTCTTTGTGTGTATATATATATAGTATATATTTGTATGTATGTATAGCTATATATTTTATTAAATATGCTTTTGTATATGTATGTTTTTTTTTTTTTTATGGTGGGAAAAATCATGCATTGACACCCCCGCCTTTGGGCGGAGCGGGAGATAGTTTCAGACTCTTACTGACTAAAAGACCCACCCCGTTCCTTCTAGCCTTCATACCGGAGCTCGAGCGCCCTTTCGGATAACCCTAGCCCCAGTAGGCTTCGACCCAGCTGGGTCCCTGCTGTTGCTGACAACTCCTTGAGGCGCGCGGGAACAGTGCGCGCCGTCGACGACTTGGGCTTGGTCCGGACAGTTACCGGACGGCTGGACAGTGAGCTACCCATTGCTCACTGTCCGCAAGCCCGCGCCTACGTTGGCCGGAAATCGGGATCAGAATCCCGGCGGCGGCGGCGGCGATAACGCCGTTGCCTGATGCGTTCGGCCTCCTCCTTTGCGAGCATTACTGCTTCGCAGAAGTCGGCGACCGCCTGCCACTCCTCCTCGCTCCGGACCATGGCCTCAACCAAGGCCCGGCGCGAGAGGTCTCCGCCGCCGATCGCCCCCGCGAGGGCACGGCGAGTATATGTATGTTTGGTTTTAATTTTATATATAATTCTATAATTGTTTTAAATAATATTTTCTTTATTTTTTATGCACCTGCCATTTTGTCTCTGCACTACCCTAGGTTGACTGTTAGAGAATGCCTAAGGCATTAAGTCCGCCTTTGTATCTTTTGTTGCATGAAGATTAAATAAATAAATAAATAAATCTGATACAAGAAAATTTGACCCTGTGGGAAATGGAATTGGTATCTTTAACACATGTCACCTAGCTAAGACGCCAGTTGCACTATATTTTGTGTCGAAAATTCTTTTAACTGATTTTTCTGTGACTCAATGCAGCATTATTATTGTAATAAGATAGGTTTAACTTCGAAAGAAGAAAGGTTCTGGAATGGTGACCTTATACTGAAAGACGCAGCGTTTGATGGCCCCCACAAGGCTGACGAAGACTTAATGAGGGTAGTGGGAATTCGATAGATGCTGAACGCACAGGTCTGATCGTTGTAGCGACACTTGGGTGAACACTTATGTCCAGCAGTAGACGTCTTTTGGCTGATATGATGATGATGATGATGACTATGATGATGATGATGATGATGATGAATGAAATCCAGAAACTTTAGTCAAGCGTAACCTTTAAGGCCAATTTTCTCGACCTATTAAAATACCTCTTCTGGAACATTTTTTATTTATTTATATAATTCTTTATGCACATAAAAGTATGGAGGCGGACGGCATTTTCTACCAGTCATTTTCTACCTTTAGATGATGCAAAGACAAATTGTGTTCGGTTTTCTACCAATACTGAACATATTTTTTGGTTTTCACAACAAACCGCCTCAATAAATACTGTTTCTAGACAATTAAGCATAATATTGTGGTTTATGACGGCCACGAAAATCCTTATAGCCAAAAGTCTTCTGAATCCTATTTATACCTACTCGAAACGCTATCCTGGTAAAATAGTATAAAATAAATAAAAATATACGTTGGAACCAAGTGAGAAAACGGGATAGAGTCTGTCTATAAAGTCAAACGACTTGGGTAATGTACTCAAATAGTTTAATTCTTCAAACCTAATGCAGTCAGCACTGGTTGAATAATCAATGTTGCAAAGAGATGATCATTATTTACAATAGAACCTTATTAGAAGTATTGTATTTAATATATAGTAGTGTAAATGTTACATTTTGTAAATTCTATTTCATTATTGTGAATGTGGGGACTATGTGGATTACTTTTTCCTTTTCTGTATTTTAACATGATGTCTGGCAGTTTTAAGTATTTGACGCGGCCTACCCAAATGTCCTTTCTTTGGTATTGTTCGTCAAGTCGTTGAGCTCCTTAGTAGTCCTAAGATTGAGCTACACGAATACTGACAAATGCTTACACTGACTGGACAGGTCCACTCAAATCTGTGTGGTTCTTTCCTCTAAAGATGCTTCTACACACTAATTTGCATGGTTCTCATATGATTTGACCATTGCATGTTCTTTACTGTATGGACTTCAAAAGAGATTTTGATCCCTGAGTTTGTTTCGGTGTTTCTCCTCAGGGCAGGGACCGGACGAGCGGATTAATTTTCAAAACCCTTTGAAGGGGTTTCCCTTACGATCGACTATCCCTTTATTTAGGAAACTTGAACGAATACTTAGCGAAATACTATGGAAAGCCGATTGAGAAGGAAACCCAAGCGAAATCGTAAGGGTAAGCGCTAACTTAGCCTTTAATGGGTAACCCAAATGCTTTATTGCTTTCCACTTAATAAAAGGGTATTTTCTTCCGCCAGCAATTATCCCTTTTAAGTAGGAGTAGGCAGGCTAGAATTCTTCTTTGACCTCATAGGTTTTATCCTGTGAATATCTATACCTTATGGGTATATATTATATAGAGAATAACGGGATGGTTTGCTTATTTTTAACCGACTTCGAAATGTAGGAGGTTCTATGTTCGGCTGAATGTATGTTTTTTTTTTATGTATGTTCACCGATATCTCGGTCAATTGTGGACCGATTTTGAAAATTATTTTTTTGATTGAAAGGTTATGCTTCCAAATTGGTTCCATAGAAATATTGTTATGATCTGATCATTAACTTCGAAGATATGGAACAGAACTTCTCATAGGATCACAGCAAAACTGTCGTAACAACAAAAATTGCTTTGTATACGTGTAGTCGATGACTGACTGAAAAAAAAAGGGGAGGGGATGTATCAAACTGATCTGATGATGACGCTAGAAGGTAAATTAATGTAATCTAACCGTGTTTGGGATTATTAGAATCGTTATGAGATGAATGAGTTTGGCTGAGGGGTACTTTATACATTTCAAAAGTTTTTTTTATTAGCGAATTCATAAAGAGCTCACGCTGGCCGCACCCATAAAAAATAATCTTAAAAACATGTTAGCATAGCCTGTACCTGGTGTACGCATCACACTTCTATACACAGAGGCATAGTTCACGCGAACGAAGTCACGGGCACAGCTAGTACATCATTATATTAATACGCACACAACTAAAATACGCTTTGTGCCAGCCTATTGGCCAAAACCCATGAATTTGGCGAACGAACCGTGAGCCTTCCTATACAATTGTTGTACCTACTTAAGGTGGACTTGCGGAACTGTTGCCGATGATACCTCTCGCTTTCTCAAATTCAAAAACGTCTGACGACGAGGCAATCCGTATTCGTTTCGCTATAAAGTTGGGTAAATAAACATTAAAATGGCTTGACTAGCCTGTTGGTCTAGTGGTTAGTGACCCTAACTGCTATGCCAGAGGTCGTGGGTTCGATTCCCACCCAGGACAAATGTTTGTGTGATGAGCATAATCATTTGTTCTGTGTCTGGGTGTAATTTATCTATAATATGTTTGTATTTAGAAATATATAAGTATGTTTATCAGTTGTCTAGTACTCATAACACAAGCTCTGCTTAGCTTGGGACTAGACGGCATTGTGTGATAGTTGTGGAATATTATTATATTATTAAAATAGTAATGAAATATCATTAGGTACCATTCTACATCAAGCTATTGCTACTACTATTACTAGGTACTTAGGTACCTATTATAAACCGTAACTTATTCATTATGATATATTTTTAAGCATTATTAATAATGCACGTCACATTCACATCCCGTCCTAGGTATTATATTATACCGTTACATATGCAGACAGAGACCCCACTCAAATCGCGCGTGATTTCGCGCCATTACGGTTAAACAACAAGCGAACGACGGCGTCCGTTTCGATTATAAAATATTGAGCATTTATTTATAGAGTATTTATCCAAGAACGTAATCAAAAAGTTCTGTATAAAGTAGTCTGTAAATATCGAAAAAAAGTTTTTACAAAAAAAAAAAAAATATAACCGACTTCTAGGATATATAAAATCTTTGCCGACTTCAATGTTCACTGAAAAGTACAAAATAATTTAAATTTCGGAAGTCGATGTTAAATAACGAAGGGACAAAACTATTATAGAAACATCGACTTCCGAAATTTAAGTTATTTATTTTACACTTTTTAGTTATGGTCAGTTATGGTACTTTTTATTTATTTGTTGGAATTATTTGTCTCGTCATACTGAAAATATTTTATGCACTGCATCTTTTCTTGGCTATTATATAGCTATAATAATATCATATTATTACCGTGCCCGTGACGTATTAGTATGTAGTAAACAAACACAACATCATGCACACAAACACGCGCTGCGCCAACGCTGCACTCACTGACACGACGCACGGCACACGATAGATTTTAAAAGAAAGATCATAAGTTATATTTTAGCATAACGCGGTGATCGGTAGGCTTATCTTTGTGTGCCTTAGAGTTGCCGAATTCGTCTGCACGTGATGCTACTGGCTTTAGATCGCTCTTATTTTGCTAAAAATACGGTTCAAACTCGCTTGAATTAATATATTGGTTAGCGCTTACGAAGGGGTTTCCCTTTCAGAATGGGATAGCTGATTGTTAGCGCTTTTTGTATTCGACTGTAAAAACCCAGATAATTTTTTGGGATAGTCAATGAATGGTTTCCCTCGAGAAGGTTAGCTAAAAAACTATCCAGCAAAACCATGGGGGTTTTTAATTGAATTAAAATATCCTAGCCCTTCAAAACCCGGGGTAAAACCCTATAAAAGGAAAGCGCTATCGGTCCCTGCCTCAGGGTAGTCAGCTAGGAAACACCGGTCTCATCTCGTTTAAACTGACTGAAAACCAAATTGACGTGTAAAAGTGTTTTTTTAATAATCCTACGAGTATTTGCAAAATAAAGTTCACTTATTTATTTATTATTTATTTATTAGAACTTTATGCAACGCACAGGTACAAAGGCGGACTTAATGCCTTAGGCATTCTCTACCAGTCAACCTAGGGTGGTGAAGAGAAAAACATGGCAGGTGCACAAAAAAAAAAAACAACAAAAAATGGATTATTAAGAAAAATAAGGGTGCAAATGTATATATCTAAAATAGACATACATATATATGTAATGAAATGACCTCCTTGGAAATGACATTTCATTTTTTAATTTTTAAGCTGTGGATACGGGGTGACGTATCATTCAATGACAGATGATGTTTAGATTATATGTGCATTTTATTGTTATAAAAACTTGTAGAGAGATAATTAAAGGGATATAATTGAGGAGGCGATATTAGTGAACTTTAATGTCGTTTCTTTGTTTTCAGGTGAGATAAAAGTGTAACTTTAGTTAAACGATAATTTATTACATAATACTGTAAAAGCATGTTGAATAAACAAATCTTTGTTTTCAGAGAAACAATTTGTGGTTTATTTCGAAAATCCTCAATAATATACCTTATAAAACGACATTTTTGTTAACTAAAAGAAGATGGACCGGCTGCAATTTGAGTTTAAGATGATAGCTTCAAATGATGGCAAATCAAATGTATTAGCCATAACCTCAATATCTACAGAAGAAGGAAAATGTTATGTTTTACCTGATGAGCTGAAGCCGGTGATTCATCATACATATATTGTCAAAATGAATACTTTCTCAAAAATAAAAAATAGTAAAAAAAAGATATCAAAGTAGAAAAATATGGATAAAATTGGATGAAGATCTTAAGAAAACATATAGAGATGAGGAAGGTAATATGCAATTTTTAGATCAATATTTAGAAGAAATGAGCACAAAACAACCAATAGACATAAACGACAATTTCCAACATATCTTGGAAAAATTAATAGAAACTACTACAAAGAAAGAAAATCAACATAACCTAAAACATATTTCAGAGAAATTTATTATTGAAAAATTCACAAGCAAGAACCCTAATGCAATGCGATGGATTGAGAATTTTGAAAAGGAGTGTGAGCGCTTTAATATATCAAAAGATGAAACAAAAATAGATATATTGAGATTATTTTTAGAAAAATCTTGTTTGGATTGGTATAGCTCGATGGCCATAAAACTAACAATAAAGGCTGAATGGAATGAATGGAAAAACAAATTTTTAGAAACTTTTAAAAACCGAGGATGGGATATAGTTACATATGCTCTCGCATTTAGATATAAAGAAGGACTACTAATTGATTACGCTATTAGAAAAGAAAGGCTAATGCTAGGCATAAACAAATCGATAGACTCCAAAACAATGATAGATCTTATTGCAACAGGTTTACCTGGGTTTATCTTAAATAGGTTAAACAGAGATGAACTCAATGACACTACTGATTTGTTCAATGAGATAAGAAAATATGAAGGTATGATGTACAAGAAAAACTCAAGTACACTAAAGAGTTGTACATTCCTTTATAAAAATAAAACTAATGAGAAGAAGCCATGTAACACTTGTGAATCTTTGAACAAAGGAATTAGATATCATCCGGAAGAGTCATGTTGTGAATCTGAAAAAGTTTTTAAACCCAGAAATGTAAATAACAACTCCATTATTGAAGTAGATATAAATACTGAGAAAAAAAACGAGTAAGTACACCATTAATCAAAATCAAGCTCTTATTAGAAAATAAACTAGAAGTGAGCGGCATTTATGATTCAGGCTCACAGATCTCTTTAATAAATTCAAGACTGATTAAAATAAAAGAAAAAAAGGACAATGAGAATATAGCATATATGAAAACGGTTAATGGTGTGAAAAAAACAGATGGCTTGATAACAATAAAAATAAAAATATTTGATTTAGAAGAAGAGGTGGATGTATACATAGTAGAAAATGAATATTTTGATGATTTTATAATCGGATTGGATATGATAAAGAAATTCAAACTAACCCAAAACGAGGACTTGCGGATAGAACAAAAGATAAGAACAAATAAAATAGATGAAATGTCTAAAGATAACAGAAATGAAGAAAAGAATATAAAAACATTAGCAATAAATTTTAATGAACATATAGAAACAGAAGAGTTTGTAAGTATGACAGACCATTTAGATAATGAAAAGAAAATTGAGATCGAGAAAATAATAAAGGAATATAAAACAATTTTTGCAAAGGACAAGTATGATATAGGAACAGTTAGAGATTATGAAGCTCACATAGATTTACTAGTAAATAGATACTGTAGTAAAAGACCATACAGATGTACAATAGAAGATAAATTAGAAATTGAAAAGCAAATATCCATGTTACTAAAGAATAATTTAATAGAAGAATCCTACAGTCCTTTCGCTGCTCCAGTGACATTGGCATTTAAAAAGGGTGAAAATAGGAAATCCCGCTTGTGTATAGATTTCAGAGAACTAAATAAAATTGTTGTTCCACAAGCTCAACCTTTTCCGTTAATAGATGATTTGATTGTTAAAACTAGAAATTGTAAGTATTTTACTACACTGGATATAAATTCAGCATTCTGGGCGATACCATTACGGGTGGAAGATAGATATAAAACAGGATTTGTCACACAAGATGGCCACTTCCAGTGGACCTGCCTTCCCTTGGCTTGAAAACATCACCAGCAATTTTCCAGAGAATTTTAAGCAATATTCTAAGAAAGCACAATCTCACAGGATACTCCGTAAACTATATTGATGATAGTCTGATATACTCGAACACCTTTGAAGAACATATAAAATACATAAGAAATGTATTAGAGGCAATAATACAAGAAGGCTTTAGATTGAAGTTTACGAAATGTAACTTTGCTTCAGACTCAGTAAAGTACCTCGGCCATGTAATTCAGAACAATTCGGTAAGACCACTAAAAGACAATTTGATCTCGATAAGACATTTTCCAACTCCTAAGACACAAAAGAATATCAGACAATTTTTGGGAAAAATTAACTTCTACCATGAATACATACCAAGAAGTGCAATTATTTTAGACCCATTACATAATTTATTAAGAAAAAATGAAAAGTTTGTGTGGTCAGAGAAGTGTGAAGAATCATTTAATCAAATAAAAAGATATTTATGTTCTCAACCTGTGTTGGAAATATTCGACAAAGACTTACCAATAAAAATCTTTACAGATGCATCTTTAGAGGGTATCGGGGCAATATTAAAACAGACTCAACTAGACGGTAAAGACAAACCGGTGGCATATTTTTCAAAAAAACTAAACGAATCTCAAAAACGAAAAAAGGCCATATATTTGGAATGTATTGCTATGAAAGAAGCAGTTAAATACTGGCAACACTGGCTAATTGGAAAACATTTCACTATTTACTCAGACCACAAACCTCTAGAGAACATGAATATTAAATGCAGGACAGATGAAGAATTGGGTGACCTCACATATTACCTATCTCAATATGACTTCACAGTAAAATATATACCTGGTAAAGAAAATATAGAAGCAGACTGTTTGAGCCGAAACCCTGTATTAGAATCAGAAGATAACAAGGAGGAACTATTAAAAATAGTTAATTTAATACAAATAAAAGATATAGTTGAAGACCAAGAAAAAAAAGAAACAATAAAAGAAAAAAAACAAAATCTACTACATAAAAATAAAATCTATTATAAAAAAATAAAGAAACTTGAAAAGATTATACTCTCAGAAGAATTTAGTAAAAAAATTATAAAAAAGGTGCATGAAGATTTATGCCATATTGGAATCAGACAATTACAGAAAAAAATAAGTCCACTATATACAGCTAAAAACCTAACAAAAAATATCATAAATATTTGTAAAACATGCGAAATATGCATAAAAAATAAATCAAGATGTCAAGGAAAATTTGGGTTAATGTCACAACTGGGACCAGCAACAAAACCATTTGAGATAATGTCAATGGATACTATAGGTGGCTTTGGAGGATCTAGGTCAACAAAAAAATACTTACACCTTTTAGTAGACCACTACACAAGATATGCGTTTATTGTGACTTCAAAAACACAGAACGCAAGTGACTTTATAAAACTAACAAAGAAAGTACTCGAGACAGATGAGATTGGAATAATTCTGACAGACCAATATCCAGGCATCAATTCAAAAGAATTTAAACAGTATTTGCAGGAGAATAACATCAAACTAATATTTACAGCTGTGAATACGCCATTTTCGAATGGCTTGAACGAAAGATTAAACCAAACAATAGTAAATAAAATAAGATGTAAAATAAATGAGAAAAATAATAAGAGAACATGGACAACAGTAGCAAGAGAATGTGTACAGAAATATAATGAAACAGACCATTCTGTTACAGGTTTTGCACCAAAATATTTACTGGATGGTACAAATGTCAGTATTTTACCAAATGAAATTAAAACAATAGAAAAGGAAGACAAGTGGATTGCTGATAGAAGATTAGCATTAGAGAATACAATAAAATCTCACAAGTACAACAAGAAAATATTTGATAGAAATAGGAAAATACAAGAGTTCGAGATAGGAGACAGTGTATATGTAGAAAATGGAAATAGACTGAACAGGAAAAAATTAGACGAATTAAAAATAGGCCCTTTCAAGATAATAGAGAAAATATCGAACTCCATTTATAAGATTGACACTGGCAACAGAAAAACAGAATCAACTTTATTCCACATAACAAAATTACAACCTGTTACGGCAGAAGATGAAGTAGAAGAAAACGAATAGGTATAAAGATAGCTTGCAGGTGCATTGTTTGTATTATATTATTTAGAATTTTCGTTCCTGTGGGGGGGAGATGTAAGGAAATGACCTCCTTGGAAATGACATTTCATTTTTTTAATTTTTAAGCTGTGGATACGGGGTGACGTATCATTCAATGACAGATGATGTTGAGATTAATTTTGTGCATTTTATTGTTATAAAAACTTGTAGAGAGATAATTGAAGGGATATGATTGAGGAGGCGATATTAGTGAACTTTAATGTCGTTTCTTTGTTTTCAGGTGAGATAAAAGTGTAATTTTAGTTAAACGATAATTTATTACATAATACTGTAAAAGCGTGTCGAATAAAACGAATCTTTGTTTTCAGAGAAACAATTTGTGGTTTATTTCGAAAATCCTCAATAATATACCTTATATATATATATATATATATATATATATATATATATATATCTACCACTAAAGTCCTGTGCGACATATGACTTGTCTGTGTTAATTTTAATGTTTTCTCCTTTTGTGTTATGTGTTTAAATAGTGTAATTAGTTTCGGCCGTTCTATTTGAATTAAATAAATAAATTATAGCCTATGTCACTCAGAAATAAAGCAGCTTTCAATCGGAGAAAAAATTATTGCGATTGGACTAGTACTTCCTTCCAAAGATTACCTCCTACAAACAAATAAACAAAAAAACATACTTTACCTCTTTATAATATTAGTACAGATTATTTTTAGTTTATGCGAAACCTGAATATAGTTGGTTCAGAATCAGTAACTGAATGGATTCCAATAGTTTTTACATGTTTTTACACATGTTATATTTTGTCACAAAATTATTTTAAAAGGTTACAAGTTGGACACCACCGACACTTAGTACAAAACAGGCCAAGGCAGGTCATAGCGGGCATTAGGCGCCAGCGCACAGCTAGGTGCAAGAGCAAAACAACCCCTTTTTTATGGTGGGAAAAAATCATCCAATGACAACCCCCGCTCTTGGGCGGAGCGGGAGATAGTGTCAGACTCTTACTGACTAAAAGACCCACCTCGTTCCTTCTAGCCTTCATACCGGGGCTCGAGCGCCCTTTCGGATAACCCTGGCCCCAGTAGGCTTCGACCCGGCTGGGTCCCTGCTGTTGCTGACAACTCCTTGAGGCGCGCGGGAACAGTGCGCGCCGTCGACGACTTGGGCTTGGTCCGGACAGTTACCGGACGGCCGGACAGCGAGCTACCCATTGCTCACTGTCGGCAAGCCCGCGCCTACGGTGGCCGGAAATCGGGATCAGAATCCCGGCGGCGGCGGCGGCGGCGATAACGCCGTTGCCTGATGCGTTCGGCCTCCTCCTTTGCGAGCATTACTGCTTCGCAGAAGTCGGCGACCGCCTGCCACTCCTCCTCGCTCTGGACCATGGCCTCAACCAAGGCCCGGCGCGAGAGGTCTCCGCTACCGATCGCCCCCACGAGGGCACGGCGATGCTCCGCCCAAGCAGGGCACACCTCGACTGTGTACTCCACCATGTCCTCCGGGCATTCCGCACAGTGGCAGCAAAACAACCTCTCAGTCGCCTGGGTGATCCGCTGACTATGTATTTTTGCTGACATAACAAGCTTATAACTTTGTGATTTTTCAGGATAAAGTTATGAAATTTTGTACATAGATTCTTTACATTAAAAAACTAGGCATGTGTTGCGAGTTTCGCATATACGAAAACTAATGTTGTACACATCTTACAGTACATAAGTAAAAAGTACCCTTCGACCCAAAAAACAAAAACTATTTTAAGGAAACCCTTTTTCATTGCCAATAAAAACCTTGAAGATCGTATCTATTACCTGAACACACTTCGTGGGTTCAACAGAAACTGTTAACGGATAAACTATTGGAATTCGTCAAAAGGATAACCTTCCAACCCTTAGGCAGTTATCACACTGCCACGCACCACGAAGCGTAGCGCGTGAAAACGCACCTACGCACGTTCTTGCGGGAGTGCAGATCTGCATCATCGTGCGGGTTTTTTTACACACCACTCATTTCGTACAAAATCACGCACGATATTACGAGACTCAGTGTACCATACCTGTGTGAATGCCGTGAATGGTCACCTCTTTTTCCGGCAATTTTTTTTCTTTCTTTTTCTTTTAAAAGAAACAGCTGCCCACGTGAGAGAACGGACTTCCACAAGCCTTGTGGCTTGAGGATGTCCGTGTGGTTGTCCACAGCTGACCTCGACCCCTTCTGCTAGCACGGTAGGCTCGGGCTTGCGAACGATGAAGAATGGGTAGCTCGCCGTTCGGCCGTTTGGTAACTGTCCGGACGAAGCATGTGGTGTTCTACGCGCTCCTCAAAGAGTTGTCAGCAAACCTTAGGTCCCGGCAGAAACTAGGGCCCCGGGGATTTTCTGAAATAGAAACCCGGCCGTGGTCCTAGAATACACCGGGCAACTGAAGGACCCAGGTGTTGTTTCAGTCAGTAAAAGTCTGATATGTCACCCGTTCCATTACCCCTAGAGTGAGAAAAGTCATTAGATGTTTTCTCAAATAAAAAATAAACAGGGAAAATATATATTCCAGCAAAAGTCCGAACACTATATCAAGCACCTGGCAGTATGGCTTTACACATATGTTAGGGAAGTTTCAGATAAACATATAAGTTTGTGTCGGAAAGTTTCATAAGTTCCGGAAATTGTTGGAATATTTAGGCACCAATAAACATGTAACTTCTTTATTTATTTATTTAACTATTTATGTACACACATAGAAATACAAGAAAAGAAGAAGGAATCAGAAAAATAGTACAAAGGTGATGCTTATTTCTAATGAAATCTCTTCCAGCATACCTGCGATAGGAAAGTTGAAGAAAAAAGAGAAGTAGACACCGTGTGTAAAAGTAAAAGGAAAATTAGTACACACAAAATACATAGTTAACAATGAAATAGTATAAAAAAAAAATTAAAGATTTACATACTGCTATAATTATAAACATACACATAATAAAATAATATATATTTATATATATATATATATATATATATATATATATATATATATATATATATATACTTGTTGTTTATGAGCAATGGTAACGCAGTGTAACTGAGAGACGAGTTACGGCTGTAAGTTCAAATCTAGGCAGGCGCTTTGTTGTGTGTAATTTATTTCATCACCATGTCTGATCTCTAAATTGTTAAGTCACACATCGTGAGGAAGCCGCCATGACCATAAACTCGAAGATATTGCCATGTGAGAATCACTGTACCACTCTGAGCCCGTGTGATGGAACACGCCCGTTCCCTTATTCCTAACAATAAAAGACTTTTGAATTTATTCAGATAAATAAACTTTTTCGTTGTCCTTTCGAAATATTATGATGTAAGTACACTAGGCACCAAAAATTGGTATTCACAAAAGCTTAGGCTGCAAACCATTGCAGTGTAGGTTTTTAAAATTAACGATAGATCTTCCTTTTTCAATGAAAGTTTGCGAAACTGTAAAGTGTACACTCTGTTCCACCTAAAGGGACATATGATCTTAAGTCAAGTATGTCAGATTGCACAATCGTTTTCCCAAAAACAAATACCCGTAATAATTGACCGAATTATGCAACTGCTGTAACATATACGAATGACTGTCGGTACCAACGTATTTTCACAAGTATGGACTTGTTTATCTTGATGTTTTTGATAAGTTTTGATGTGAAATGGATGTACACCTGGCCTCAGAATGATATTTGTGGCTGTTATTATTTAATTAGGGCTCCCACTCAAACTCACTCGTGCGGCAGAGCATCGATTTAGCCCCCCTAGCCAAGTTACAACCGTTTCGCTTGCATCGAACGCTTCGAATTGGCCGCGTCGCCGAATCTTTTGTTCTGATCACGTGGCTGAGCGTTGAGATAACGTCATTCCCATACATTTGAAGCTTTCTACTAACGTTAATTATTGCAGATTAGTAACTTGACTAGGGGTACGGGTATACATTTTTTTTAAGGTGGGATATTATCTCCAGCCCTAGGGCGCAGCCGGAGAGCGTGTCAGATTTTTACTGACTAAAACTACATCTACTCGTATGTTCCTTCTATGCCCTTTGCATTCCCGGATCACGGGTATTCCTGTCGGAAGTCAACCCATGGCCCCAGCAGGTATATAATTTGCTATGTAAATTAATTCCTAGTTCTTGCAATAGGTTAGTACGTTACGCGAGCTTGCAGATTTTTACGGTGTGACGTCACATAGTAGTTTTGCGTTTAGGCCCTTAGTTACCATTAAATACCTCTATGCATTCTAAACCACAGAAATTACGCAGTTATTTACATCAATGATAAAATGTTACCACTTCAGCAGTTACATAAAAAACTTGCTCCAAGGAGGTTTCGCTTCCAGGCAGATAATGTCAACGTTATGTCTAACCCTGCATAAACACCACCAGTTCTTGACTTGTAACCTGTGCCACTGGTTTAGTGAGAGTTACATTTATGATTTACATAGGTATGTAGATATAAATAGGTTCTGATGTAAGGATTTTTATATTATTACGAGCATCTGCCATCGGTGATGAAAGACATAGTGAGGAAACCGGAATGTCCTGTAACCAAAAATTCGAAGACATGTTACATTCACCAACCCGCACTGGGCCCGCGTGGTGGGTTACGGCCTATTCCCTCTCCTAGAGAGGAGGCTTGAGTCCCAGCAGTGGGAACATTAAAAAAGCTGATGATGATGGTGATGATCTGCTATCGGCTTCACCCACGTGATAGCAGAAAATTATCCCAAGGCAACATAATTTTCCGGGATAAAAAATTCCACATGCTATGTAATAACATGGTCTACTTTGTATACCGATTTTATCCAAAGCCGTTTAATTGCTTAAGCATGAAGGAAAAGTCGAGGAGTAAGAAATTTTGAAAGTTTTTTTTTATAATTTTATCGTCGATTTGCCACAGGTCAATTGTTTTTATCTTCCTATGTCCCAATATGTCATCACAGGCCACTATTCTCTTTACTGTGGTCCGGTGCTGTGAGTCTCAGTATCATGTAGCCGAGACTCGACAAGGTATTACTGGGTTTTTCCACCTGTAAACCTCTAGCAGTATAATGACCTGTTTGACACAATACAGTGCGTTTTGGTTAGTATACGCGGGATTGTATGACATGATTCCACCTCTTCTTTCTACCATCGGACAACCCGACGTACGGTGAGTATCCCATCCTTACATTGTTGAAACTTCTACGGTCCGGACTAGGCGTTTTGCTTCGTGGTTTATACTGCGTACATCGAAAGACTGAAACAATTTACCTGCTGCGGTTTTCCCAACCAATTATAATTTAGGTGCCTTCAAGGCTAGAGTCTGACTTGAACGGGAGAAGCCATTAGACATACTAGTGACGCAATCAAGACTTATCAAGACTAGGCTCTTATTAAACTTGCCCGCCTCACCGTCAGCGATTGTATCACTGCTTACCACCAGGTAGGATCGCAGCCAAGCACTGGTTTATATCAATAAGAAAACAAAATTTCTCTCGCTCCGAGTGAACGAGAGGGTGTGTCAGATTTTTTTCAAGGACCTCGGTGACTCTTCCGAATTATATCGCACAATTTCGGCCACAAATGCGTGCCTGGATTATAACAATAGGTTCACTCTCTATTAGATGGGATAGAAACATAACTTGAAAATGTGGGTGTACTGCGCACTTGTGTGAGTATATACCTAATTTGTCTAAAACTTCGAAGAACATAGGCGTATACGTGTGTGTGTATTATAAGTTATTCACAGAACTAATCGCTAAGATCACAGCCATAATAAACCAATAGAACAGGCAACTGACCTCACTCCAAACCCTTCATCAGTTCGACAATTACATGCAAGAAAGTTAAACGTCACTAAATAATCTTCGAAACCCACAAACTTCAAACAGAGAGTAGTTAACCACGCGTATAGAAACTAAAACAATACCACATAAGTTAAAGGAAAGTTTTACTAATACAATAGTAAGTACAACTTTCACATATTTACTAAATGATTGATTTTGCGGTGTCTGACGTGGAAAGTTGCAAAGTTTCTGCGCCTTGTAACCCTTTTCGTTAAAATACGGTCGATTAACTCTTTGAATGTCGTAATTAGAGACACAATAGAAAGACAATTACCTTATGTCGGACTGTGTAACTTAAGACATTCGAAAGGTTAATAATGATAAGTTTATCCTGGTGGTCCTGTGCGTCTCGCATCCGTGGGATTCCCGCAACCCTTACCAGGTCATCGATCCACCTTGTAGGAGGACTTCCAACACTGCGTCTTAAGATACGTGGTCGCCACTCCAGAACCTTTCGGGCCCAATGGCCATCTGTTCTGCGAGCAATGTGCTCTGCCCATTGCCACTTAGGTGAGTTTGGCGATTCTTGGTGCTATGTCGGCAACCTTGGATCTCCTGCAGATATCCTCACTCCTGATCCGATCACGCAAAGAAACTCCGAGCATAGCCCTTTCCGTTGTCCTTTGGGTGACTTTAAGCCTTCTGATGCGACCACGTTTCGGATCCATATGTGATTACGGGCAACACCACTGGTCATAGACTTTCGTCTTGAGACACTGTGGTATGTTGGACGAGAAGACACCGCGCAGCTTTCCGCACGCCACCTTGCCGAGTCGGTCGACTTCTTTCACGAAATTAGATCTACTCAACTGGACTGTCTGTTCGAGGTAAACGTAATTGTCCACAATACAATGATGAGTTACTGCGTGTAAAAACGGATCATTTTGTTTACCTGGTGCCTTAACATGACGTGATAAAGTGTCAAGTGTGCGAGCGAGAATGAGAGATGGGCCTTGTACAGGTCATCTCTATCTATTTCTCTATATAACCACAAAATAGATAGGTACAGAAGTCAATCTACATACAAAGCGCGCTCGAGCAACGCACATAATAGACATCGCTCAGACACGATGTCTCGGTCGCGTCTCGGATCGCTCTTCGAACAGTTCCGGCTCAAACGCTCATTAGTGTGCGTCCACCGAGCGTAGGTATAAAATGTGAAGACGTGAAGTACATACATGAAATTGTCTTCTGTACCTATCTATTTTGTGATATAACTCCATCGAGCTCTAATTGCCTGCTGCGGACTTCCCGTCAGATTATAATTTAGGTGTATTCAAGACTTGGGTGAATAGTGTATTAATAAATAGGGCGTCTCATCATCAACGATTCCATCATTGCTTACCATCAAGAGGGTCATTCTCCACTCGCCTATCGTCAACGTCGAGCATGGTTTAAAAGCTAGTCAGTACATCTAACGCAATCCAACGCGATGTTTCATAAAGAGGTAATGCCAAAAAAAAAGATAACGCCTGAAAACTCTGTTAGCATTCAGAAATTCCGTGATTTACTCGAAAATTTCACAAAACTTATTCCAGGGGAAACGTGTTTTTTTTTAAATCATTAAAAGTTTTTTAAAAAATTGTCGACATTCAGAATCTCGATTAAAAGTGCAAGGCTTCTATGGATGTACTTTTTTATTATTTTTATTATATGATAAAGGGCCAAAGTTCACGTAAAATAGCAGATTTTCAGAGGTATTGACTAGATTAATTTTACACAAATTGATTTTCATTGCCTAGATAATATTCACAAGATAGCTGTGTGTCCAAAATATCTGGAGAAAGATGTATAATATCATTATAATGACGTAAGAGCGGTTGTATGGACATGTAATTCGAGTTGCCTGCTGTTTAGTGGGTCAAGCACCAGTTTATAATATTTAGGTATATATTATAAACTAGTGCCTAGTAGTAGGTTTATACCTACTACCAGTACTAGAAGAGTAGATAGGTAGATAAGTTATTTCCCATCTGTAAAATTATACCCATTGATAAAAAAGTAGATTATTTGGTAGGTCTGGAATTTTATTATAATGATGAATATAAAGTTAATGTGAAAAATAAGTACAACACACGTAGGGTTAGAGATAATAAATTGGTTCAACCACAGACTACAAATTATTATGGTGAGAGAACATTTAAGTATTTGGTACCTAAAGTGTTTAACAAAATAGATTTATTGAGAAAAGAAGTAAAACTGAGTAAACAATCACTTAAAACAAAATTAAAGAACATTGTACTCGATTGCGAACATTACTAAATATATTAATTACTAGCTGTACCCGCGCGGCTTCGCTCCCGCTCTTCCCTACTTCAGCCTACTATACCCTACTCTACCCTACTATACCCTACTCTACCCTACTCTACCCTACTCTACCCTACTCTACCCTACTCTACCCTGCCCTACTCTACTCTACTCTACCCTACTCTACCCCACTTTACCCTACTCTACCCTACTCTACCCTACCCTACTCTACTCTACCCTACTCTACCCTCCTCTACCTTACTCTACCCTACTTTACCCTACTCTACCCTACTCTACCCTACTCTACCCTACTCTACCCTACTCTACCCTACTCTACCCTACTCTACCCTACTCTACCCTACTCTACCCTACTCTACCCTACTCTACCCTACTCTACCCTACTCTACCCTACTCTACCCTACCCTACTCTACTCTACCCTACTCTACCCTCCTCTACCTTACTCTACCCTACACTACCCTACTCTACCCTACACTACCCTAATTTTCATTTTTTTTTCCATAACAACCTTCTCCTCATAATAACGAACACAACAAAAAAAAAAATTAGCGAAATCGGTCCAGGCGTTGTTGAGTTATGCGCTTACCAACACATTTTGCGATTCATTTTTATATTATAGAAGATTTAAGATGTAATTCTAACTATACGGTAGTAAGTGTGTACAAGCCCGGGTGTCGCCACTGTGCGGAACGCCCGGAGGACACGGTGGAGTACACAGTCGAGGTGTGCCCTGCTTGGGCGGAGCATCGCCGTGCCCTCGTGGGGGCGATCGGCGGCGGAGACCTCTCGCGCCGGGCCTTGGTTGAGGCCATGGTCCGGAGCGAGGAGGAGTGACAGGCGGTCGCCGACTTCTGCGAAGCAGTAATGCTCGCAAAGGAGGAGGCTGAACGCATCAGGCAACGGCGTTATCGCCGCCGCCGTCGCCGGGATTCTGATCCCGATTTCCGGCCAACGTAGACGCGGGCTTGCGGACAGTGAGCAATGGGTAGCTCACTGTGCGGCCGTCCGGTAACTGTCCGGATCAAGCCCAAGTCGTCGACGGCGCGCACTGTTCCCGCGCGCCTCAAGGAGTTGTCAGCAACAGCAGGAACCCAGCCGGGTCGAAGCCTACTGGGGCCAGGGTTATCCGAAAGGGCGCTCGAGCCCCGGTACGAAGGCTAGAAGGAACGGGGTGGGTCTTTTAGTCAGTAAGAGTCTGACACTATCTCCCGCTCCGCCCAAGGGCGGGGGATGTCAATGCATGATTTTTTCCCACCATAAAAAAAAAAAAAGTGTGTACAAAGGTAGCACTGTTATGTTAAAGAGCGCTTCTCGCCTTCAAACGTCAAAGTTTGGCGAGTTTTAGATCTAAAGTAACACCTGTATTTTATAATTTCCATAAACGAATTAAAAAAGCAGGGTGAATACTGTTCAGTTTTAGGTCTTGAAATGGATCGCGTTAAGACCTCGTAGTAGGGCCTCAGGTGTTGGTATTAGGAATCGGTAATCGATTCGTAACTTGCCAGGGCGTAAGGGTCAAGCTAGGCATATTGACGCAGAGGCGAAATGAAAACGCGTTCATTCGAGCTTAATATTTTCGAAGGCGATCTTTTTTTTTATTGGGATAGAAATGTGTGTGTTATACTGTGGAAATAGAAGTCAATAAACTTGGGAGTCCTATGTTTTTTGCTCTATTAATGATCCTTTTTATTTAGGTTGGGCTTTTTTCACGGTAATATTTTTTTAAGCTATTGCAAGCTATAGCTTCTATCGCGGGCCTTGAGCGTGGAGACCGAATCCAGAAATTCCGTAACGAAAATAACCTAACACCCCCCACTCATTTGTTTTTTGAGCGTGGTGACCGATAAGAAAACAAATGAGTGAACAATCAATCAAAATTAAATTCAATGTGTGAAAGTGTAACTTCAATTAATATCAAAGAAAAAAAAAAACAAAGGAAAAAAAATACTGCATAAATAAAATAAATAAATAATTATAATTGCATAAGTTGATAAAAATGCTATGCAATAGCTTTACCGCGGCAGTCCCCGAGTGACACACGTCTTTTTTTTATTGTTGATAGGTTTGCGCGTGACCGCTATCTCACCTGATGGAAAGCGACGATGCGGTAGCGATGGGCAACTCGAGTTATCTAACTCGAGTAACTCGAGTCAGACCGTAAGCGAGTCAGCCCGAGTCAAAATATCTGCAAACCGAGTTGACCCGGAGAGCGCGCGCGACGGGCGGTGCGGTGGGTTGGCGGCCCGCGGCTAGCTCGCGAGTCGCGAGGCCCGAACGACTGCGAGCGAGCCCGAATCAGCCCGACGACCGAACGTCCGAGTCACGAGTGAAAGAGATAGTTTTCGTTCTTGGTTTCTTAGCAGACGATTGTCGGTTAGGTCAGACAGAACGAGAACTAATGTGTGAGTTTTGACATAGAAAGCCAGCTCGCTTTTTTGGTTTGTTTACGTTTTTGTTATTGTTACTTCGTTCGTTGTTTATTGTTTTGTTGCCGTTTCATTAGTTTGTGTTAGTTATTTTTATAGAATTACTTAAACCTATGGTATTTTTTGAACTTAAAACTGGTATTCATTCAGAAATTAGTGCCATTACTTAGATGTTGATTAGCTTTTTTTATAGGTGTTAGTTGAAAGATAGATGACCAAATACCAAACGGTGCGGTGTTTAATTTAAGGAATAAAGTGCCATTATTATTTTAGTTTTTTTTATTATTTACGAGATGAAAATGTTACCATTCTTTTGCGCTACATAAGTAGTTCGTTTTGTGATGTGATGTTTGTAAACGCTAATAATAAACGTCTGATTTTTGAACGGGCTCAATTTTATTTAACTAACATTGAATTGACTCCACGCCGCCACGCAGCCCGCGGCCCGCCGAACCCGAACGAACCCGAGAACGTAGCAAACTAGCAACCCGCGGAACGATGCACCGAGTTGAACATTTACTGACTCGGACGGACAACGCGGCGACGCGGCAGACTGATACGAGTCAACTCGAGTTGCAACTCGAGTTGGTAAGCGAGTCAACTCGAGTTACTCGAGTTACCAAAAAGTCGACTCGGCCCATCGCTACGATGCGGTCGACGATAAAGCACGCTTACAAAGAAGTAACCTTTTCACAGTTTCCTGGTTGTAGCCATCGGGAAACACAGACTCCTGCAAAGGATTCCACTCGTTAGCTGTACGCGCAATGAATGTGTAAAAATCCAAGGATTTCTAGAGGCGGAGAAGGCGTGGCAGATTTTTACAGACTAAAACACATACAGCTTTTTTACAGACTAGAACTTTGCCTTGCGTTCCAAGACCCTGGGTTTCTCTTTCGGAAGTCAACCCATGGCCCTAGTACCTAGGTCTCTATGGTGCTGACTCCCTGATCTCCTAGAGGCGTGCGTGGAACTCTACGCGCCGTCAACGACTTAGGCTTGGTCTGGATAGTTGCTGGACGGCTGGACGGCGAGCTATCCTTTGCTCATCATGTGCAAGCCAAGTAAACATAAAACGAGAGAAAGTGTCAGAATTTTGCTAAATAAAACCTTATATATTACTAGCTGTACCCGCAACTTCGTTCGCGTGGACTACAGGATTTTGAATTTATTTTTTCTAAAATAAAAGTAGCTTATGTTACTCCTTATTACATCAGCTACCTGCCAAAAAAAGACCCGTCAAAATCGGTCCAGCCATTTCAGAGATTAGCCCGGACAAACAGACAGACAGACAGACAAAAATTGTAAAAAATGTTATTTTGGTGTATGTACCGTATATATACGCATGTAGTAAAAAGCAGTTATTTCAATATTACAAAGAGACACTCCAATTTTATTTAGATGTATAGAGTATAGATGTATAGATTATATTATATTCCTTTAGTTGCCCTTTGAGTTTCAGGATCACGGTGATTCTTTAGAGCAATCCTGCGGCCCTGGTAGGCTCCACTATTCACTAACCCGGCTACCCTACTCTACCCTACTATACCCTACTACTTTCCACGAGTGCAAACTACTTAGGTACATTAACAAACCTTCCTCTTAAATGAAACCACTTCATTTTTAAGCCATTAGATGAAATAAATATCTACAATGCGTTCCAAATGAGAATAGGATCGCCCGCCATGTTGTGACGTCACGATTTACTGTCAAATTGGGGAAGAAATTTTTAAACATTAATTAATTTACGAAAAATTTAATTTATTTATGAACTGTGAACGAAAAAAGTTTAATCAGAATCCAGTTTTTCAATTTTACTCATCTCTAAGTTCTTCAATTTTGCCAAAATTTCTTCGATTTGACAGTACGACGAGACGTCAAAACATAGGAATCGGTCCTATTCTCATTTGGAACGCGTAGTATAGACGAAAATCCAGCTTTTACACAGGATAATATCGGTCGGGACCTCTAGTGTTCATACAAAAATCTCTGGTGTTTGTTATCTAACTCCTTCAAAACAGCTTGCCCGATTTTTACGTCTTCTTTTGTGTGTAATTGTTCTATCTATTTTTACCCTCCTAGATTTAATTTTTTTCTTTGATAATTTTACAAGACAGAACAACGTTTACCAAGTCAGCTAGTAACTTCATAAAAATGAATATAATATTCTTAGATTAATTTGTACACGTGTACTCAAAATGTCCACCCTTAACCATAACACAGGCCTTTAAGCGTTCCGGCTACGCGTCTATCGCTGTGCGCCCTGTTGCCATTGGAAAGTTACCCACTGCTGGTCTTAAAGAACCGCTTAGAGCTGGTTTTTTTATTTATTTTTTTTTATGGTGGGAAAAATCATCCAATGACAACCCCCGCTCTTAGGTCTAGCGGGAGATAGTGTCAGACTCTTACTGACTAAACGACCGACCCTGTTCCTTCTAGCCTTCATACCGGGGCTCGAGTTCCCTTTCGGATAACCCTGGCCCCAGTAGGAACCAATTTCTAACACAGTCTACAATAAAATTTGTCCAGGGGGCTAAGGTCTGGGCTAGCCAAGGGTCAATCGTCAACCTTAATGAAGTCCGAAATATTTTCTGCAAGCCAAGCCTGTGTAGTGCATGCCTAATGGTCGGTTGCTGAGTTTTGCTGAAACATTAAAAAAGGGTAAGAAAAAGGGCTTTTTTATCAAAAAGGGTAACTTTGAGTAGTCTTGTTACGCTGTCTAAGATATTATCTTTACCTGAAGTTATCATCAATTTTTCACAAAATTGGACCCATGTCACTCGTACTTCGTATTTGTACATTATAATATACAAATACGAAGTACGATTATTTCCTGGATACTTCATTGACAAGCCAGCGGTTAACTTTTTTTTTACTTGCTCTTGATTACTATCTCACCTGAGGGTAAAAGATATTGCGGTCGACGATGAAATACACTTAACTAGAAGTAAACTATTTAATCTTGAGTTAAAGACCCCTAGCATAGCATAGTCGGCCTTATAATGTTCCCACTGTTCGGACTCAGGCCTCCTCTTTAGGAGAGGGAATAGGCCGTAATCCACCACGCGGGCCCAGTGCAGGTTGGTGGATGTCACATGTCTTCGAATTTTTGGTTCTAGGACATGCCGGTTGTCTTGTTGAGGAAGGAAGGTAGGAATTCGGATTCAGAGTCTCCCTCTGCATACCGTCCCATTTGCTTGCTCGATGAGGTCTCCAAATTATTCGAAAGAATAATTGCCGAGAGGCTCATCAAGCACCTGTCGCGTGTTGGTCCGGACCTAGCTGATAGCCAGTATGGATTCCGACAGCAGCGCTGTACCATCGATGCGATTTTACGCGTTCGCACACTGTCGGAGCAGGTAGTGTCCCAGGGTGGAGTGGCGTTGGCAGTAAGCATAGATATCGTCAATGCTTTTAACTCCCTGCCCTGGAATGCGATTAGGGCGGCATTAGTATACCACAGAGCGCCGCCTTACCTGCAGCGCATCATCTGGGATTACCTACGCGACCGGCACATCCGTTATGTGAGTCGGGACGGTAGCGTTCATAGGAGGGAGATAACGTGCGGGGTTCCACAGGGGTCAGTTTTAGGCCCTCTTTTGTGGGATCTTGCATACGATGTTGTCCTGCGCGTCGACCTCCCTTTAGGTGTAAATATTATTTGTTATGCAGACGACACCCTAATATTGGCCGGTGGGAACACCTACGACGAGACCATCCAGCTTTCTGAGCTAGGTGTGGCAAGAGTTGTGGCTTCGATCCGCGAGTTGGGTTTGGAGATAGCGCCTCATAAAACTGAGGCGCTCTGGTTTCACAAACTGCCGAGGACCAAAGAGCCACCAAGCTCATCAGTCATAGTTGGAGATACGCAAGTTCAGGTGGGCCGATATATTAAGTACCTTGGCCTAACTCTGGACGGTCGGTGGGGCTTCGAAGAGCACTTCGAGCGCCTGGTTCCCCGCGTTGGGAAAGCAGTGGGTGCTTTGCACAGAGTGCTGCCCAACCTCGGGGGTCCTTGGGAAGAAGTTCGTCGTCTTTACGCGGGGGTCGTGCGATCGATGGTCCTTTACGGGGCACCTGTGTGGTCAAATAGACTCTCAGGTGTCCGTCGCTGCAGGACTAAAATTGATAGTTTGCAGCGGAAAATGGCCATCCGCATCGCACGTGGATACCGAACGGTATCCTTCGAGGCGGCAACTCTCCTGGCACGCTTTCCGCCACTGGACATTCTGGCGGATATGGACGCAAGAGTCTATAATCGGATTCGTGATATGCGCCAAAGTGGCAATAGCGTGCCGGGAATTGCTGTAGTAAGGCTGAGGCGGCAGGAACGGCGACACGCGCTCGAGAGGTGGCGCGAGCGGCTACAGCAGCCGCAATTCTCGTGCAAGCGCGTTGTCGAAGCCGTTCTACCGCACTTCGAAACCTGGCTGGCAAGAAAGGAGCGCATCTCCTACAGACTGACTCAGGTGCTGACCGGGCATGGCTGCTTCGGTGAGTACCTGAACAGAATTGGGCGAGAGGCCACGGCTAATTGCCACCATTGCGGGGGCAACCTGGATTCAGCACAGCACACGCTGGAAGAGTGTCCAGCGTGGGCCACAGAGCGACGAGTCCTGGTCGGCAGGATCGGGCGAGATCTGTCTCTGCCAGCAGTAGTGAGGGCTATGTTGGCGGAGCCAGAAAACTGGAGGGAAGTTGCTTCCTTCTGTGAGACCGTGATGGTCCAGAAGGAGGCCGCTGAGCGAGATCGTGAAAGGGCCGATCCCGCTCTCCCGCTCGGAGAAGAAGGCGTCGGGGAGGCAACCGCCTTGATGCCTAACACGCCGAAACCCCGCTTGCATTGAATGCAAGTGGGACTTTGGAACCATGGGCGCGCAGAGTGGGGACTCTACTCGCTCATCGAGGGATTCCAGGGAAGGGACTGAGGGGGTTCCGGAATGGTCTTTTGAGAGGTAACGGGGCCCCTTCTATGTGCTGATGGTGATCACCGGGGTGGTTTTAGTGAGGTAAAAATTCCACACTCCCCGGACTTATCCCCAAAGTCCGGGCACCTTTTGAAGGTTTCCCCTCGAAAACAAAAAAAAAAAAAAGGACATGCCGGTTTCCTCACGATGTTTTCCTTCACCGTTTTGAGAGCAGTGGTGATGAAATAAATTACACAAAGTAATGCGCCTGGCTGGGTTTGAACCCGCGACCTACAAGTCGTAAGTCGGGGCCATTTCCACTCGGCCACCACTGCTCTTTCACTCCGTGATACCCCCATAAAATTATTACTGATACCGCATGATGACCACGCAAGAGTCTGTCGATGAAGCTTATATGAAGTTACAAGCATACACCCGATTTTGCTTGTTGTCATGTTGAGACTCATCGATAAAAAGAATATTTTTGTATTTTATCAGCGTAAAAGCATACATTTTGTTTTTTCCACTCTTCGATTTAAGCGACTTATTTCAAGTCTCCTTTGGCGATACACGACAGCGTTTTATCTTCAGTTCAAAAGATAAGATTATTTTGTTTCCTCAAGTGATTGCAACAAATTCTGGCCCTGACAGCATTCACTACCTATTGAGTCCTCACAAGACTTGGCTAGCCTGAATTTTTATAATCGTCAATGGAACGCCACCCTAGTGTTTGAGTGACCAATCGACCAGTACGCAAATACGGGAGAAGATTTTACAAGTTAATTAAAATCTTTCACACAATAGAAACATGTAGTATTTGTGTATATACATCTAACAATCAATAAACATAAATCAATAATAAACAAGAAATAACAAAAATAAGGAAGAAAAAATAAAAAAAAATAAAAAAATAAAAATAAAATAAGGAATATCAATTCAATAAACATTATTATTATTATTAGTTATTATTATTTATCTGAATATTAATTAAAAAAATAAACACTACAGAGATTAGTGTCTACACATTAAAATAAAAAAGTCAGTTTTTCTAAAATTGTTCGCTTGGCTATTCAAACATAGGCAACAAGAAGAAGAGTTGGTGGATCTATAATATATATTTACGGTACAATAAACACTTTGGTATCAGTCGTAAGTTTGTTTATTGTAACAAACTTACGACTGATACCAAACTTCAGCAGCATTTCAAAAGTTGTAATTGGTTTCATTCCCACTTTATGCAGAGCAATCAGTGCAATTCTGTTTTCTTTAATACCCCACTCAATTAATTTATCAGGAATAACGGGAAAAACTACACAGAAATACGTCACAACTATACAGTATACATATTTAGAAATTAGCCTCGTTCCAAATTTAAAAAAAGAAAAAAAAAACTTTTTTAAGTGTACCAAAATTTTATGGCCAGACAAGGTACGAGTAGGTTCATTCTATATTATATCGATGCTTCCGACAACAAAGGTCGTAAACACCAAAATAGCACTTTTGGTAATCAACGAAAAACAAAAAATAATTTCGTTTTTGGCTTATATCTTTTTAACTTTAAAAGTTGTAAAATTGTGTTCTATACAAGAAATACGTAAAATACGATGGTGTTTCATAATATATTATTGCTATTTATGCCAAAGCCTTATTTTAAAAGTTAGCTTGGACATACACCCCAGAAAATTCAAGAAGTTGGTATTTACGACCACTAACAAATCAATAGAGAACGATTTGTCTAACGGAAGTTAGAAGTATGCACCAGTTTTTAAATACAATAGTTCTGGGTTTGGTTTTAAAAACCATATACTGAAATAAAAATGAGTGTAAACACCACGATCTGATGCGATGGTATGTAACAAACATGGAAATATCTGAAGCAAATCAATGAATTTAAGACTGTAAGTTGAGTTTTCATTACTTGTAATAAAAACAATAAAATAAAACACAAATTGACATAATTAAAAAAGGTTTTTTATTCATTGACCGTCATCGTTTAATCAAAATAATGGTTAAGCAAGGCACTAATACAAATTCAAAGTAAAAAAATGTCTAAACCAATCACTTAAATTTCCATTAGAGGATCTTGTACATCAATCATCATTCATCATCATTGTTTGTGTCGCGGCTCGAAATTTTTATACCTTTAGGACCTGGCAGGTCCTAAAGGTATAAAAATACACCTATGTAAGTATATTATAGGCATCGTCCCGTATAATTTAATCAAGCGTTTGTTACAAGATGCCTATAGTGTTCTACCTCCAACGGCGTACCTAACCAGCCAGACATAATTCAAAATGTTAAGTAATCATTTTGTTTAATTGATTTCAAGAAGATTTTATAATCATAACATTTTTTTAAAACGTATTGATAATGAATTACAAAAAAATATAAGTAAACATTCTACCAAGCTTACTACTCTAATAATTTTAATAAACAATGCCCATTTTCACCAACGCCCTTAAAAATTTAGGTAGTTCATCTTTCTAGATCTTGTTGGTTCGGAAAGCTTCTGTATTAAGGTCTACCTAACTTTTAGTGTCGTTGGTGAAAATGGGAAAGTGTTATCGACAAGATAATAAAAAAGTAGATGCAAAACATAATACGACGACGAGTTATAGAAAATCAGGTTTTCAAATTTCTGATTAATAATCTTCTGTCATTGGATAGAAGATTATTAACCAGAAATTTGATGACCTGATTTTCTGATAGAAGATAATTAATCAGAAATTTCATCTTCCTCGTCAGTCTCAGGAAGAGTATCAATGACATTATGAGACTGACAAGGAAGCTGTTTGTATTCGGCATGAAACCGTTTGTGTATTGTCCCCTGATCACACAATCGTTGCAGATCTTTGTATTTAGCTGCGGTAATTGGTAGTTTATCCGTATATAGCTGTTTTGGAGTCAACTGCTTTACTCGATTATATTGTATTTCTCAGCAGAGCTTACGTTTTAAAAATGATTGTGGGTTGTAATTACAATTAATTATGTATTCATGTTTTTACGACCGACAGCTGTTTGTACGTTGTATTATACGACCTGCACGGTTATTTGGTTCTAAGCAATATGAGTTATACATACCCTCTTTTCTAAAAAATCTTAATTATACTAGTAAAAATTTTGGGTGTAAAAGTATTTTTTTTAGGCGAATATTTTTTTCACATTTTTAGATCGACGCAGCGCCAAAAATTAAGTAGGGCTGCATTCTTAACTCCTTTTCGCCAAAATGGCGTTTACGACATTTGTTGCCGGAAGCATCGATATTTTCGTTCCCATAAAATTTCTGCCTAATAAATTAACGTAACATTGGTAAAGTTATAGCAGGTTCTATCTATATAATAACTCTGAATTATAACAAATCCGAAATTGAAACAATAAATCATTGTTTATAATTTTATTTTAGATAAGTTTATTGTGATTTTATACTTGGCAAGGCTTTAGGTAAGTATTTAATTTCATGCACAATTGCTATTGAAAGGTAAAACGTTACTTACTTGCTAGCTTTATCCTACGGCTGCACCCAAGTGGTCTATCCTAGAACCAGAAACCTTAATTTTTTTCCAGCATAAAACCCATTACAGTCAGCGTGAATAGATTAATCCATCCAGTACCCCTAGCCAAGTTGCAAATAATCTGTAATCGTTAACGCTAGTAGAAAACTTCAAATGTACGGGAATGACGTCATCTCAACGATCAGTCACGTGGTGAGAACAAAAGAATCGAGGGCGTGGCCAACTCGAGGCGTTCGACGCAAGAGAAACGTTTGTAACTTGGCTAGGGGGGCAGTACTCTCGTTTCAATTCTCTTTCGTCGATCGCCTCCAATCGTCCACGTCTTCGATTCCTTTGTTCTGCCCGCGTGACTGAGCGTTGAGATGACGCCAGAACAAAGAAATCCGAGGCGTGACCAACTCGAGGCAATCGACGGAAGAGAATCATAACGAAGCAGTCGTAACTTGGCTGGGCTGACTTATAATTATCGTGACGGGTGTCAAAGATGACAAAGACAACCAGGATCTACGGCGCTTTCCAAGGCACAAAGAAGTCTCGGTATGTAATGGATGGTCACCCATCCACGGATTGACTTCGGAAGCGTGACTTGACGTAAACAATTTTTTTTTTAAAGTTGCCTCATAATAGGAATTATTCCTGTTTCGTGAGTGCGTTCACAAACATGTAAATTCACATACACAAGACTATTCTGTAGCACAGCATAGCATAACATATTCGGCCTTATAATTTTCCCACTGTTGAGACTCAGGCCTCCTCTCTAGGAGAGGGAATGGGCCGTAATCCACTACGCAGGCCCAGTGCGGGTTCGTGGATGTCACATGTCTTCGAATTTTTTGATGATTCTCTTTTGTTTAAAAAAAAAAAAATCTGTATGCCGTACATTTTTTTTTTTCCGTGCCGGAATCGAACCCGTGAAACGTAGCGCAGCAACCACTGCGCCAACCGTGCCATCCAAATATTAATCCGTGTGCTGCTATTATTAAGGCACGAGGTCTAACTGTCCCCGCACACGGGCTTCAAAAAAACGCCGCTTCAAGCTTATTTTTGAGGCGGCCTATTTTTTGTGGGTCGTGTACGGTGGTGTGGCCACAAAAAAACACTTGAAGCGGCTTCAAGCTTCACCAGACACAAGAGGTGTCACGCGCTTCAGCTGTTTTTACGGCCGCTACTAGCTTTTTTTAGTGGCTGTTTCTAGCGTTTTTTTGTGGCGGCGTTTTTTTGAGGCCCGTGTGGACAGTAATGGCCTGGTCACGGCTTCGGTCTTAGCCGTGCGGCGCGGCGAGCGGGGCGGTATCGGTAAACGCGTGCATTTTCGCTATGTATTCTCGAGGCATGATAAATGATAAATGATCTTTATTTTGCAAGTAGGTTTTATAAAAACACTTTTACACGTCAATTTTTTTTTTTTCGTCAATTATTGCTAGATGAGGCCGGTGTTTCCTAGCTGACTACCCTGAGAAGAAACACCGAAACAAACTCAGGGGATGCTTCAAACATTTTCATACTTTTGAAATTCTCAGCTCCTCACCCCAAGCTTAGCTACCGCTCACAGCGGCAAGGTCGTGAATGAGCCTTTTTACTGTCACAAAATAGATAGTACAGAAGTCAATCTCATGTATGTACTTCACATTACCTACGCTAGGCGTTCGCGCTAGGGTCAGCGCGTTGCGCTAAACTGTACGCGTGCGACCGGGTGATTGAGCCGAGATATCGTGTTCGTGAGCGGTGTCTATGTATGCGTTGCTCGAGCGCGCTTTGTGTGTAGATTGTCTTCTGTACCTATCTATTTTGTGCTGTATTGAAACACTGGATCAAAGAAAAAACCTTTATAACTATTACATTTAATTTTAACCAAATTCTCATCTACAACTTTTATCTAACTCTTTGGATAGTTACATTTCTTCTTGCAAACCATGCAAATGAAAGAGGGTTCTTCAGTGGTCGTTGCCATAGTAGTGGTCTTGGGCGCGGCTGTAGTGGTCGTAGTCTTCGGCTTGCAATATAGGTAGTGGCCGTAGTGGTAAGGGTACGGAGGGAAGTTCGGGTCATCTTCGATCCAAACGTCGGGGCTGAAGGAGTAGGGATGGTCTTCGTGGTAGATTAGGGATCCAGCATCTGTAATAACATAATGACATGGTAACTTTTGTCGTGGGATCGAGTCGCACCCAGAACAAATGTTTGTGTGATGAGAGAGGGTAGAGTAAGGTAGAGGAGGGTAGAGTAGGGTAGAGTAGAGTAGGGTAGGGTAGAGTAGGGTAGAGTAGGGTAGAGTAGGGTAGAGTAGGGTAAAGTAGGGTAGAGTAGGGTAGAGTAGGGTAGAGTAAGGTAGAGGAGGGTATAGTAGGGTAGAGTAGAGTAGGGTAGGGTAGAGTAGGGTAGAGTAGGGTAGAGTAGGGTAGAGTAGGGTAGAGTAGGGTAGAGTAGGGTAGAGTAGTGTAGAGTAGAGTAGGGTAGAGTAGGGTAGAGTAGGGTATAGTAGGGTAGAGTAGGGTATAGTAGGCTGAAGTAGGGAAGAGCGGGAGCGAAGCCGCGCGGGCAAAAGCTAGTCTATAATATATATGTATCTAGAAATGTATAAGTATATGTTTGTCAGTTGTCTAGCACACATAGCACAAGCTCTACTTAGTTTGAGACTAGATGGCGTTGTGTGTGTTCTTCCCTCGACCTAACCTCGACTCGAGCAATCATCATTCAAATTTTATAGTATTAATTTAATATTATTGTTTATTGAAAACTAGAATAAATAATTTGGTGTCTGTGTTTCCTGATAGCTACAACCTAGGGGTATTTAAGAGTTCTCAAAAGTGTTCAGGTTAATTCTAGGCAAGCGTACTCCATCGTCGATAATATCATACCTTACTATCAGATGTGATAGTGGTCAAACGCGAGCCTATCCTTAATAAAAAAGACGCGTTTCAGTTGTGGTAATATTTAAAACAATACTCGACCATGAAACATTCATAATTCAAACTACTTGGATACAGAAACGGTATTTGAAAACACTTGTGGAGCTTAGTAATACTGTGCAAAGTGTATGAGGCAGTTTGAAATAGAATGCTTTATAGGCACTAACGAGTCACTTGTACCGAGAATTCCTAGTTAGTGCGAACCATTTCAGAACGTTTAGGAATTCAAATTACATTGACAGATCCAGGGATTATTTCCTGTTCTCTTATCATTCGTGGTCAAGACAATAAATTGGACTAAAACTTTTTTATTAACTCTACATTATTAATCATGTCTGTTATCAAACCCCTCCAAAACGGCTTGACCAGCTTTTATGAATATTTGTTAGGTCTGGGAATAATAGGTCGTAGGCTAGTTTTCACCCACCCCCATTATTTTTTCTTAGTTAATTAAAATGGTAGAATAACATTTGCCTAGTCAGCTAGTAACATATTATTATCATTATCTATTATTAAACAGAAATAAGGAAAAGATTAAAAAAACATCCAATAAAGATCTCTATTAACACGGAATTTTCATAAAGAATTACGTGATATATCTTAATAGTGCGTGATCGAAACCTTATTCGACATTTTTCGCACCACGTACTGTAATCACAAGCCTAAAGGTCAGTTCATACTGAGACGCGACGCGATGCTTGCAGTGACCCGGAGCCTAAGTCTGCTATTTTTATAAATCCGTCATTTCAACACGATCCCATTGTCATTTTGCTAAAAGTACATGATTTGCTAATTCATAATGATCGCTCATTAATCGGTCAATGGTCTCGTAATAGAGTTGTGGTAAAATGACAATATCGAGCTTTTTAAAAGCAATGACTGCACAATGACGTTCTAATGGTAGGTCACTGATCAAAGAAACTGTCAAAATTTTTGCAGATTTTTTTTTTTTTTATCTGTTATAAACTAGTACTTGACTGCGATCCCGCCTGATGGTAAGCAGTGATGCAATCGTTGATGGTGAGGCGCACTAGTTTATTAAGAGCCTATTCACTCTAGCCTTGAAAACACCCAAATTATAATCAGACGGAAAGACCGCAGCAGGCAAACTGTTCCAGTCCTTCGAAGTTCGCGGTATAAATGACGAGGCGAAACGCTTAGTTCGGACCGTAGATGTTTCAACAACGTAAGGGTGGATACTCGCCGTGCGTCGGGTTGTCCGATGGTAGAAATGAGATGGCGGAATCAAGTCATGCAATTCCTGCGCACACTCTCCAAAATGCAATCTGTAAAACACCGAAAGGCTGGCTACCCTACGCCTGTGCTCAAGGCTTAAATCTGGATCACCAATCAGCCTCTTCGCACGCCTTTCCACTGAGTCCAAAGCTGCCAGGTGGCACTTTGCAGCACCAGCCCATATGTGGCTGCAGTACTCCACACACGATCGGACCTGTGCTTTGTATAACATTAAAAGCTGTCTTGGTGTGAAGTACCGCCGGACTTTTGCGAGAACGCCTAGTTTCCTAGCAGCTACTTTGGCTTTGGACTCAATGAACCGCCCAAAATTGAGGTCGGTGGAAATTTCGACACCCAAGAGCTGAAGGTGGTCGGTACAATCCAATGATACATTCTGAAAAGTAGGAGCCGAGGTGAACGGGCTCCTTTTGGCGGTGAACAGACACGCCTGTGTTTTGGCGGCGTTGAATTCCACCAGATTGGTTTCGCCCCACTTGGAGACTGCCTGAAGCGAGATATTCGTACGCTCTACCATAGCCTCTCGTTCGGACCGGATTTGCTCTTTACTAGCCCGAGCACCTGGCAGGTATCTCTCTACAACTGTGCTATCATCTGCATACCCATAGATACCGGGCATCAGCAGATCATTAATATGCAGCAGGAAAAGAGTTGCAGAGAGAACTGACCCCTGAGGAACTCCGGCATTAGTCGTCATGGGCTCTGATGAGCATCCATCGACAACAACTCGAAGAGACCGTTCTCTCAGGAAGTCTTTTACCCAGTTAATCAGACCAGGAGAAATGCCGTATGCTGGAAGCTTACTCAAGAGGCTAGCATGCCATACCCTGTCGAAGGCCTTCGAGACGTCTAAGGAGACAGCAATTGCTTCCCCATTCTTCTCGAGGGCCTCGCCCCACAAGTGGGTGGCATACACTAGTAGTCCCCAGTAGATCGATTGCGGCGAAACCCGTACTGTCGGTCACTGAGGAGATCGTTACCTTCTAGGTATGCCATGAGGCGCGAGTTCAATACCCGCTCCATAATCTTGCAGAGTATGGAGGTTAATGAAATCGGCCGATAGTTGGTAGGATCGGCACGACTGCCCTTTTTGGGCACGGGTTGCACGTTGGCAAGCTTCCAGGACTTGGGCAGTATTCCAGTCCTAAACGAGAGGCGATACAAACGTGTCAATACAGGAGACAACTCGGGCGATTGTTCTCAAGACTTGTGCCTTGAGAACAATCGCTGGTATACCATCGGGTCCACTAGCTTTATTCACGTCTAGACGACACAGTGCTCTCAGAACTTCTTTGTTCCTTATGCGAACCTCGGGCATCAAAGTGTCGCAGTGAGGTAGAGTCGGTGGAGTAGCACTGCCAGTATCAAGACGAGAATTATGGGCGAAGAGCAAAGAGACCTGCTTTCTCTCTCGCCGTATGAGCCAGTGTTCCGTCAGGTTTAACCAGCGGAGGCAATGTGGGCCGACAGAAGTTCGCTTCGACCGATTTGGCAAGGGACCAGAAAGCTCTGTTACCGGATAGTTGTGCAGAAAGCTTTGTGCCAATATGGGCAATGCGGCCAAAGCGAGCCTTCTTTATTGCCTTTTTGTAGGACTTGGCAGCAAGGTTAAAGGCTCTCTTAGCTGAGCTCAGATCCGGAGAATTGCGGTCACGAGCGTCAACCCAGGCTAGAAACGCCGAATGCTTACGCTCTTCAGCTTGAACGCAATCAGCGTTGAACCATGGGTGAGCTGAGCTTCCGATGGGTACGTCACTATAAGGAATGAAATACTCCATAGCTTGACGCACCACATCGGACACAGCATCCGCACACCTCGACGGATCTTTAGAAGAGAAGCAGACCCGCTGCCAAGGATAAGACGCAAAAAAGTGACGCATCTCATCCCAATCTGCTGACTTGTATCGCCACATTCACCGTTCACCACGAGAGTCGCAGTCAAGTGGGGAAAAGGACGATACAGACTTCACCAGACAGTGATCTGAAGTTCCAAGCGGTGAAGAAACTGTTACGATACATCTGTCTGGGTCGGTGGTCAGCAGAAGGTCCACACAGTTGGCAGTATGACCAGCCACATCAGGCACTCTAGTCGCTTGCTTCACCAGCTGGGACAGGCCCATCGATACCGCAAAGTTTCGCGCTTCTCTCCCAGCATGGTCGGTCTTCTGGTACGGGAAAAGCCAGTCTTGGTGACAGGCATTAAAGTCCCCCAGAGCGACGAGCTGCGCATCAGGGTGCCGATGCAGAGCCTTATCGGCGGCCTCACTGAGGTGGTCAAACATTCGAGTTGTCTCCTGATCACCGCTGTGCGATCGATAGACACAGGCATAGACAATTTTGTCCATGCCAGTGTCCACCAACAGCCATAGCGTGGAAAGAGTTGTGTCCTCAAGGTGACGGAGACGCTGACAGCAGATGTCATTACGGACGTACACACAGACCCCAGCACGCTGCAGGAAATGATGCTCCAATGAGTATCCCGGGTAGTTGAGGTACGCCGCATCTGCCGGACATCTAATCTGCGTCTCCGTCAAGAAAAGCAAGTGTGGCTTGTCAGTCTCTAGATGGTGGTGGACCGCATCGAGATTGGAGTGCAGTCCTCTAATGTTTGAGAGGTGCACTTTGAATGAGAGGACGTGCATCCGCTGTTGACACTTGCTTCTCTTTTTACCTTTCATTGTTAATTTTTTTAACTTGGAGTGAATAGGAATGGTGGAAGATGGCAGTTGAGCGAGGTGATGCGATGTTAAGCCGCGTTTTCACTAGGACACATGTCGCGGAGACATATCGCCCAACATTCACGTGGTATGTCTCTGCAACTTTGTGGGACAATGTCGCTCGACATTTCCCTTGTTCACATTGGCCAGTCGTGATCAGTATGTCGCCCGAGGAGGTAGTGTTGTTCAGTGCAGCTTACATAATTATTCGGAAGACAATAGCAAAACGTAAAAAAAAGAGGTGGTGGGCCCGAGAATATTTGCTACAAAGGGAAAGTTCAAGTTTAATAAACGCAAATCGCGCGTGTCGACACTCGCAGAGCATCGACTAGCGACAAGTTACGCGACCCGTAAAAATCCCGCGCGACGTCGGGCGACATCGCGCGGGACACGTGAATTTCGTGTCGAGCGACAGAGTCGCGGAACAAATGTCCCCTAGTGAAAATGCGGCTTTAACCTCGACAACACAACCAGAGTTGCCGCGCCAGTGGAGGGTTGATCTGGAGACTGCGGGGACGCCCGAACCCGCCCAGGGATCGCCATCGGGTCCTCTCACCCGGTCGCCAACCGGCACGATGGGGCCACCCCGGGATTTTTCGCAGTTGGCGGGGCAGCCTTTCGTGTGTGGCTGGCACACTACTTGGGCCCCCAACTACCTACGGTCGGCCAGCGGAGCACCGTGCTTCGGATCCCGCTACCCTCCACGATCAAACCTCCAACGCAACAACAGCTGGTGCATCATAACCGGTATACATCGCAACACAACTGCTCAGACCCAAATTCCACCGTACGGCTTCACCAGACATCACGCCGGAACACGACGGATCGCTTGGCAGCATGGCTTTGTCTGGTGGGTGGTAACTTTAAAGCCGGCAGCCGATGTTATGGCCTACCACCGCGTTAACTGCTCGTTTAGCACTACCCAGGGGACACGTGTAGGGTGGTCAGAAATCAAGTAAATCCTACGGACGCGAGCAGCTCATCCCCCAAAATTACCGCATACGTAAGACATTCATTTGTAAATATGTACGAGATTACCATTCTATCCCACTTCTTTCAATGGAGTGTCAGTGGTTGAATTTCTTTAAGAAAAAGTCAGCTGAGCGAGTTCAATGACCTGTAGGTACTTTGTACGTAATGCCGACTATTAACTACAGGTCATTGAACTCGCTCAGCTGACGTTTTCTTAAAGATACTAATTTCGTACATGCGTGAATTAATACGAGTTTTGAAAAAGAGGTACTTTATTTTTTTAATTTTATCTTTACAAATTGACAGTGTTTCATGTGCCGGATCGGGGATTAAGTCCCCTCTTTGAGGCGTGGCTGGAAAGACCTCACGGCGTCCTTACCTTCCGCATGACACAGGTCCTCACCGGAAATGGCAAGTTCGGGAGGTTCCTGTTCCGAATTAAAGCGGAAGTGACGCCCGGGTGTCGCCACTGTGCGGAACGCCCGGAGGACACGGTGGAGCACACAATCGCGGTGTGCCCTGCTTGGGCGGAGCATCGCCGTGCCCTCGTGGGGGTGATCGGCGGCGGAGACCCCTCGCGCCGGGCCTTGGTCGAGGCCATGGTCCGGAGTGAGGAGAAGTGGCAGGCGGTCGCCGACTTCTGCGAAGCAGTAATGCTCGCTAAGGAGGAGGCCGACCGCATCAGGCAACGGCGCTCTCGCCGCCGCCGGGATTCCGATCCCGATTTCCAGCCACCGTAGGCGCGGGCTTGCGGACAGAGAGCAATGGGTAGCTCGCTGTCCGGCCGTCCGGTAACCGTCCGGACCAAGCCCAAGTCGTCAACGGCGCGCGCTGTTCCCGCGCGCCTCAAGGAGTTGTCAGCAACAGCAGGGGCCCAGCTGGGTCGAAGCCTACTGGGGCCAGGGTAATCCGAAAGGGCGCTCGAGCCCCGGTATGAAGGCTTGAAGGAACGGGATGGGTTTTTTAGTCAGTGAGAGTCTGACACTATCTCCCGCTCCACCCAAGAGCGGGGGTTGTCATAAGATGATTTTTCCCATCGAAAAAAAAAAAAAAAAAACCCTCCACGGGATTAAAACGATTAAAATTTAGCGGTGTATTAGTAGATTACCAAACTTACTCAAAATTAACAATTATGAAATCAATGATAGACAATTCTGACACTATTATAATAGCAGACTTGGGGCCCAGTTGATTTACCGCAAAAACCATCATGATATTGACGTGCGTATTCAAATATCGCAACATGCTGCACCTCAGGCTCTAACTCCTGTTGAGGGAATGTTTGAATGAGTTCCTGTGGCCCTAGAACGCTAAGGGCAACTAAAGGAACGCGGGTGGGTTGAAGTCTGACACGAAAAGTGGGAATTTTTTTATTCCTATAATTTCTTAAACAGAAAAAAAACGCTCTAAATCTTCTTTCTGTATTCTACTCTTTACTCAGGAAGAGTAATGCTCACTCAAATGTTTTGCTGCTGTGGCATTAACGGTGCTGTATCACTAGACTTTCATCAAAATGGTTGAGCTGATTGGTGATGGCATATAAGTGGAGTGGATGCGTGCCGATAGTTGGGAATAGTCATTTTTCAGCTGTCATGGTTTGTTTTAATTTTTGTTCCTTGAATTGTTTTAATTTTAGTCGATATCCGTGATTGAATGTTACTTTCCTATAGCTCATGGTACAATATGACGTCTCAGTGTTGTTGATGAGTAAATTGAGTAGAAATTAAGGATCTATATTCTAGTGCTAGCATCAAAAAAACTCACGCAACGTCGCATATCTGTGTGTGCTGGCCTTTACAAAACAGTTTCGTAGTACAAATTAATGGGAACATGTTCAACACTGCGTAGTAACTAAAGAGGTCTTACCCTCGTCACTCCGGCGTTGCGAACAGTAGAGAGGGCCACTTTGAAACAGAAGAAAATCGGCTTATCTGAAACGAATATGGAAATACCTATGATAATTATTTTTATTTGGGCTGATATTATGCACGACTAACTTACTAATATCTTTTTCATTTTATATGTTTTTTTAGGGTTATGGCGATAGTGACTGAAAAGTTTCAAGGGAATCGTTTGTCTTGGTATGGTCATACGAAAAAGAGGAATGAAACGCACGTTAGGTACTAAAAGAGTTATGAGTAGATAGTTGTAAATGAATAGAGAGGGACAGGGAGTATCACTGAAGCAGTAATTATATTACTGCTTCACTGATACTCCCGTAAAAATATTATTTCCTATGTTAAATAAAAATAATGTTATGTCTTAACGTTTACACTTTAGATTTCTAAATATTCCGGAACTTAACCCCTTAAAGAAAAGTGTATTAATGCAGCTCGCAGGGAAAATTGATTGTCAAAAAAGTATAGTGTATTTGTTCAAGGCATTTCATAGCTCATTTCTCTTTAAAATTGTAAAGGACCGACGGATCAATGAGGATTTTTTAGATATTATTTATGTCTTTCAGTTTTTTGAACAATAGGCTAGTTGCCGTAAAAATGTAATTGGTCCGTCTTTTAGATTATTCAAAAATAAGGGAAACGTATTTTTTTATTTGTAAATTAAATCAAAAATGACAAAGATATAGCCCAATAAAGTTACGTGTGACGTCAAGCCGCCGCCGTGCTGCATTTTTTCGCACGGGGTGACGTTTAATCGAATAAAGAAAAAATACGTGTCCAATATTTTTTTTTAATCTACAATACGGACTAAATAAAATGTAATTATATTGACCCTGGAAACTACCATATTCTACCAATTTTCAGCTGGGTGCGAATTTTTGTAATTTTAGTCATATTTTCGGTCTAATTTGACCGGACGTGATAGGGGTGGAGCCGTGGGCTACAATTACTACCTACAAAAATTATCCAAATATGAAAACTGATCTCTCAACGATTTAACCGCTAGACCTTTGTGACAATGGGACGGACGAAAGGACACAATAAACTAAAACAATTAATAATAATAATAAATAATATTCCACAACTATCACACAACGCCGTCTAGTCCCAAGCTAAGCAGAGCTTGTGTTACGAGTACTAGACAACTGATAAACATACATATATAATTCTAAATACATACATATTATTATAGATAAATTACACCCAGACACAGAACAAATGATCATGCTCATCGCACAAACATTTGTCCTGGGTGGGAATCGAACCCACGGCCTCCAGCATAGCAGTCAGGGCCACTAACCACTAGGCCAACAGGCCAGTCAAATTAAAAGTAAAATCCTAAAAAAGAAAAAAATTGAACCGAAACATTGTTTAGTTTTGTTGTCTTCACAGGATGTGGGACAAAACACACTAGTGACGAATATGTCAACTAATTTGTAAAGAGGTTTTTTTAGGTGGGTAATCATCTAATGACATATCCCGCGCTTGGGCGGTGCTGGAAGGCGTGTCAGACTTTTTCTGACTAAAATCCACTTCTGTTCTTTCGTTGCCATCATCCCAGGGCTCTGGAGTTCTCTTTGACACAACCTATGGCCCCAGTTGGCTTCGACCCCTACAGTTTTGCTGACATCTCCTTGAGGCGCTCGTGGAAACCTACGGTCTGTCGACGACTTGGGCTCGGTCCGGACGGTTACCGGACAGAATTTGTAAAAAGGTGAACTTATGCGTATAGTTTTTTTTTTGTGGTGGGAAAATCATCAATGAGAACCCCCGCTCTTGGGCGGAGCGGGAGATAGTGTCAAACTCTTACTGACTAAAAACCCACCCTGTTCCTTTAAGCCTTCATACCGGGGCTCGAGCTATCTTTCGAAACTAACCCTGGCCCCGGTAGACTTCGACCCAGCTGGGCCTCTACTCTTGCTGACAACTCCTTGAGGCGCGCGGGAACAGTGCGCGCCGTCGACTACTTGGGCTCAATCCGGACAGTTACCGGACGGTCGGACAGCAAGCTACCCATTGCTCACTGTCCGTAAGCCCGCGCCTACTGTGGCCGGAAATCAGGATCGGAATCCCGGCGGCGGCGAGATCGCCGTTGCCTGTTGCGGTCGGTCTCGCCACCTGCCACTCCTCCTCGCTCCGGACCATGGCCTGAACCAAGGCCCGGCGCGAGAGTCTCCGCCGCCGATTGCCCTCACGAGGGCACGGCGATACTCCGCCCAAGCAGGGCACACCTCGACTGTGTGCTCCAGCGTTCCGCACAGTGGCGGCAACTTATGCGAATAGTTCCGTGACTACCCGTCCTTGAACAATCAACTCCTGTGCGCTTCAATATAGCCAGAGCTTTTCTTTACCGTTTTATTATTAAATTTCACAGAATCTTACGATACTTGACGTGTATTAATATTAAAATAGCCGAAAAAAGCAAATTATTCATAGAATAAACAACAAAGACTAAGTTTTAATAGTTAAGTCTTGGAATAAACTTTGATATAAATCTAGTGTAAATTTTTGATAACCACATTTTCAAGTACCTAATTATTTTTAATGATGTCTTCAACGAACTTTTCTAAGATTTTTCTTTATCACATAGTACATGGTAATTATTATAATTACAGAGATTTTGTTAACAATTTGAGTATTTTTGAGTAATTAGTTTCTTGAAGAAACTTTAAATAAGTGTAAACTTAGTTCATAAATAATAAAATGCATTGAAACTAAATTAATTATATTTATGGCTCAAAAACATACTACAATGTCATACTTCACTTAAATTATAAAGAGGTTTTTTTTTTGTTTGTGGTAGTTTGTAGATAATCTCTGAAAGTACAGGTCCGATTGCTGACCAATAGAAAGCTGCTTTATTCCTGAGTGACATATGCTGTATTTAATGTACGCAAGCGAAGCCGCTGGCAAAAGTTAGTACATAATAAACTGAGATAAAAAACATTAATGCGGTATGAAAGCTGAATATATTTCGTTAACGTACCATAAACGTTACTACAAGAATTGTGACGGCATAGTTGGCGCAATGTTTGAGCGATTGGCTACTGTGCTAAGTGTTGCTGGTTCGATTCCCGCACGGAACGTAAAAGGGAGACAGAAGGGGACAGAGGTCCCATGTAATATTGTCCCTTGTCATATTTTTTTTTTTTTTTAATGTGGGAAAAAATCATGCATTGACATCCCCCGCCCTTGGGCGGAGCGGGAGATAGTGTCAGACTCTTACTGACTAAAATACCCACCCCGTTCCTTCTAGCCTTCATACCGGGGCTCGAGCGCCCTTTCGGATAACCCTGGCTCCAGTAGGTCCCTTGTCATATGACAATGGCCCTATTCCATAGGATTTAAGCCTTTAACGATCTGGTAATAAATTCTCTCTACTCCTGAACATAAACTCTGAGGTCTCTGAGCAATAGCAAATCCTCCGAATATCATCATCATCATTTCAGCCGAAAAACGTCCACTGTTGGACATAGGCCTCCCCCAAGCGTCGCCACAACGACCGATCCTGTGCGTCTCGCATCCACTGCATTCCCGCGACTCTCGCCAAGTCATCGTTCCACCTCTTGGGAGGCCTTTCAACGCTGCGTTTTCCAGTGCCGTCGCCACTCCAAAACCTTTCAGCCCCATAGACCATCAGTTCTGCGAGCAATGTGCCCTGCCCACTGCCACTTTAGTTTGGTGATTCTTTGGGCTATGTCGGCGACCTTGGTTCTCCTGCGGATATCTTCATTCCTGATGCGGTCACGTAAGGAAACTGCGAGCATAGCCCTTTCCATTACCGTTTAGGTTACTGTAAGCCTTCTGATGAGACCTTTGTAAGCGACCATGTTTCAGTGCCATACGTCATCACTGGCAACACGCAATGGTCTTTCCTCCAAATAAAATTATCCTAAAATTCCCACAAACACTGGGAAGTAATAAATCAATATAAAGCTACTAATCATTTTGACAACACGGTGGGCACAGTGGTTCACCGATAGGCACTGCGTGTTGCATGTTCGATAACCGCACGGAAAAAAATATTCGGTTATTTTGCATGTCAGTTTGCGTATTTGTGTACGCACTTACTATACCAGAGTATTTCTTATTTATACTAGTATAATTTAAAGAAAGATTTTTTTTTTTTTTTTTTAATTGAGATAAACTAGTGCTTGACTGCGATCCCACCTGATGGTAAGTAGCGATGCAATCTTTGATGGTGAGGCGCACTAGTTTATTAAGAGCATATTCACTCTAGCCTTGAAGACACCCAAATTATAATCGGACGGGAACACCGCAGCAGGCAGACTGTTCCAGTCCTTCGACGTACGCGGTATAAACGACGAGGCGAAACGCTTAGTCCGGACCGTAGAGGTTTCAACAACGTAAGGGTGAATATTCGCCGTACGTCGGGTTGTCCGATGGTAGAATTGCGATGGCGGAATCAAGTCATGCAATTCCTGCGCACACTCTCCAAAATGCATCCTGTAAAACACCGAAAGGCTGGCTACCCTACGCCTATGCTCAAGGCTTTGAAGGTTGGACTTAACCAAATCTGGATCACCAATTAGCCTCTTTGCACGCCTTTCCACTGAGTCCAAAGCTGCCAGGTGGCACTTTGCAGCACCAGCCCATATGTGGCTGCAGTACTCCACACACGATCGGACCTGTGCTTTGTATAACATTAAAAGCTGTCCCGGTGTGAAGTACCGCCGGACCTTTGCAAGAACGCCCAGCTTCCTAGCAGCTACCTTGGCTTTGGACTCAATGAACCGCCCAAAGTTAAGGTCTGAGGGAATTTCAACCCCCAAGAGCTGAAGGCGGTCGGTGTACTCCAGGGATAAATTCCGAAAAGTAGGAACCAAGGTGCACGGGCTCCTTTTGGCAGTGAAAAGACACGCTTGTGTTTTGGCGGCGTTGAATCCCACTAGATTGGCTTCACCCCACTTGGAGACTGCCTGAAGTGAGATATTCGTTCGCTCTACCATAGCCTCTCTTTCGGACCGGATTAGCTCCTTACTAGCCCGAGCACTGGGCAGGTATCTTTCTACAACTGTGCTATCATCTGCATACCCATAGATACCGGGCACCAGCAGATCGTTGATATGCAACAGGAAGAGAGTTGCAGAGAGAACAGACCCCTGAGAAACTCCGGCATTAATCGTCATGGGCTCTGATGAGCATCCGTCGACAACAACTCGGAGAAACCGTTCACTCAGGAAGTCTTTTACCCAGTTAATCAGACCAGGGGAAATGCCGTACGCTGGAAGCTTACTCAATAGGCTAGCATGCCATACCCTGTCGAAGGCCTTCGAGACGTCTAAGGAAACGGCAATCGCTTCCCCATTCTTCTCGAGGGCTTCGCCCCACAAGTGGGTGGTATAAACCAGTAGGTCCCCAGTAGACCGCTTGCGGCGAAACCCGTACTGTCGGTCACTGAGGAGATCGTTACCTTCCAGGTATGCCATGAGGCGCGAGTTCAATACACGCTCCATAATCTTGCAGAGTATGGAAGTTACCGAAATCGGCCGATAGTTGGCAGGATCGGCACGACTGCCCTTTTTGGGCACGGGTTGCACGTTGGCAAGCTTCCAGGACTTGGGCACTATACCAGTCCTAAATGAGAGGCGATACAAGCGCGTCAATACAGGAGACAACTCGGGTGCACAAGCCTTTAAAACAATCGCTGGTATGCCATCTGGTCCACTGGCTTTATTCACGTCTAGACGACGCAGCTCTCTCAGAACTTCTCTGTTCCTCATGTGAACCTCCTGCATTGAAGAGTTACAATGAGGCAAAGTCGGTGGAGCAGCATTGCTAGTGTCAAGACGAGAATTATGGGCAAAGAGAGATGCAAAGAGTCCTGCTTTCTCTCTTGCCGTATGAGCCAGTGTTCCATCAGGCTTTACCAGCGGAGGCAAAGTGGGCCGACAGAAGTTTGCCTCGACCGACTTGGCAAGAGACCAGAATGCTCTGCTACCGGACGGCTGTGCAGAGAGTTTTTTGCCAATATGGGTTATGCGGTCGAAGCGTGCCTTCTTTAGTGCTTTTTTGTAGGACTTGGCAGCATGGTTGAAGGCTCTCTTCTTTGAATTCAGATCCGGAGCTTTGCGGTCACGAGCGTCAACCCAGGCGAGAAACGCCGAATGTTTACGCTCTTCAGCCTGAACGCAATCGGCGTTGAACCACGGGTGAGCTGAGCCGATGCGTACATCGCTATAAGGGATAAAATACTCCATAGCTTGGCGTATCACATCGGTTACACCATCCGCACAGCTCGACGGATTTTCAGAAGAGAAGCAGCCCTGCTGCCAAGGATAAGACGCAAAGAAATGCCGCATCTCATCCCAATCTGCCGACCTGTATCGCCACATTCGCCGTTCGCCACGTGAGTCGCGGTCAGGTGGGGAGAAGGACGATACAGACTTCACCAGACAGTGATCTGACGTTCCAAGTGGTGAGGAAACTGTTACGACACATCTGTCCGGATCGGTGGTCAGCAGTAGGTCCAGACAATTGGCAGTATGACCAACTACATCAGGCACCCTCGTCGCTTGCTTTACCAACTGGGAGAGGCCCAGCGACACTGCAAAGTTTCGAGTTTCCCTCCCAGCGTGGTCGGTCCTCTGGTATGGGAAAAGCCAGTCTTGATGGCAGGCGTTAAAATCCCCCAGAGCGACAAACTGCGCATCAGGGTGCCGATGCAGAGCCTCATCGGCGGCCTCACTGAGGTGGCCAAACAGCCGAGTCGTCTCCTGGTCGCCACTGTGTGACCGGTAAACACAGGTGTAGACAATTTTGTCCACACCGGTGTCCACCAGTAACCATAAACTTGAAAAACTGGGGTCTTCAAGGTGACGGAGACGCTGGCAGCAGATGTCATTGCGAACGTATACACAGACCCCGGCACGCTGCACGAAATGGTGCTCCAATGAGTATCCCGGGTAGTCGAGATACGCCGCATCAGACGGACATCTGTTCTGCGTCTCCGTCAAGAAAAGTAAGTGGGGCTTGTCAGTCTCGAGGTGGTGGTGGACTGCATCGAGATTGGAGTGCAGTCCTCGTATATTTGAGAAGTGCACATGGAACGAGAGGACAATATGGAACGAGAGGAAAAGTAATTTTTTATTTATTTTACGTTAAATAAAACACACACATAATATAATAAAAGATAAGAAGAAGGAAACAGAAAAATAAGTACATGGGTGATGCTTATTTTTAAAGCTAATTTATATATATATGCTTATTTATATATCTATATATTTTCAATTTAACGCGGATGAAGCAAGTTTATTATTTAACACCCCCATTTTTTAATTAGTACAAAAAAATAGGGCTCCATCCGTACCCGTAACCGATCGATTTGTGTAGTTAAAAGTAAAAAAAATGAAATCACAAAATTATCTACGAAAGTTTCTTATAAATTGTAAATTCATAATTGAATCAATCATTCATAACAATTACTACTATAAAATACTACGCGCAGTGTTTTTCCTTTTTTATCGCTATTCAATATTTCCATAAATTGAGTGATATTTTGGGATATCAACAAGCGCTCATAACTTTACTATCTATGAATATTATTTATTGAGACTTTACTTAAATAATAACAAGAACTTTACTAATAAGCTCTTTAAGTTTTTGTACTAATTAAATATTAGTGATGAATATCAAATTACCTGTTAAATGAAAGAACGGTTCACTCCAAACGTTGTTCAAAAGCACGGAATAAATTAAAAAATACCTAAACATTTCTATCACTGGACGCTAGTACGTAAGTACTGCCTTTCACTGCGCTATGGTCACAAGTTTTCTTCAAAACTCGCCGCTCTTTATATTAACTCGGGGAAACTTGTCGATTACGTGTTGATATGGAAATTACAGGTCTTTCAATGTTTTTGAAATTAAGTTTGCACAGTTGACAAATGATAAGTGATGGTTATTTGAGAGCCGTTTGGGGTTGAAACTCTAGGATCGTGGGGTCCACAAATTGTTTTAAGACCTTTCCTTCGCTTGACCTAGAGCTGACAGTTATCTTTTTTTTTATTTGATTAAAGGGCTTTGTCGCTTAGCGACCACATCGCCCAGTACAGAAAACAAAAACTTACAAACTACCTTAAGGCTAATTCAAACAATTGTTTGGCTTTATCGGACATTGGAGAAGAGAGGATTGCATTACAAATGCCAATATCATAGGTTTTACTGAGTCCAGAAACATTCATTCTTGTATTTTCGTTCCGGACACACTCCATCGAGATGTGGAAAACATCATCAACCACACCACAGTCATCAATTTGGAGACAAAACTTTCTTCATTAAATAATTAAATTTATTTGATGGAATATATCCGGATCGAGTCTTACGAAGAAGAAGAAGTCTTACGGCTATAGTTATTAAATTTCTGTTGAGATTATAGTCAATCCATGGAACCCGAGAAATCTCTAGCTTGATAGTTCTGTACCATATTCCTTTTTCTTTTGACCTTTTGTCAAAATATTCCTGCCAAAGTTCCAAACATTTTTTTAGGAAGAGGAAAAGCATTGCCATAAGTACAGCGTGGCAATGTTGCCAGCGTTTTGGATATATTACCAGTCGACAGCGATGTGGAGTTTTTTGACGCCATACTTTAGATTAAGTTCTTGTAAAAGGTTATAGGTTTCTTTTACGGTGGCTAAAAATCATCCAGATGACATCTGGCTTTTGACTCCCAACACGGGTGGACTAATTTTTTTTATTTTTTCAAATGTTTTTATATGTGTATGATTTTGTTAAAAATAAAAACTTCAAATTTAATTTTATTAATTTGTTTAATAAAATAAATAAAAGAATGATGAGTAAATATGAATAACTAGCTTCATTCTGCTCCTTACCGCTGCCCTGGAACGTAAAAGGCAAATGAAAGACACAGGTGGATATTAGTCAATAAAAATCTGATACGCTCTCTCTCTCTATCCAAGAGCGGGAGAAGTCAATTGATGATTTTCTAACTCAAAAAAACCTTCACATTTAAAATCTGAAACTGTCAATGTAGAGCATAAATGTACACTTTGTGAACAAAACATAAGCCTCAATCAAGCTCTTTGTACATCTTATTTACAAACATGAAAGGTATTGAAAAAAACACTATAAAAAACGCTCTTGTGCCTAAATCACAAAAGTATACACTCTTGATTTTCTTCGAAACTTTGTTTGAGAAAAATCCTGTACAACACAGATTGAAATAAAACACTCTGTATAAGGAGAGAACAAAGCTAGGCTGTAGACAGCTACTGTGTGTACATTGTACTTTACGATTGTAGATTACATAAAGTGTCGCCTGTTTGTAACATTACACGTTTATTTTTCTTTTAGTAATAGATACATTTACAGACTAACAAGTAACGCAAATAGATTTTTTTGTTTTTGGAGAAAATTCGACCACAATTTTTCAATATGATTGGTACGAGTATTATTAAATCCAAATTTTTTGTGTGTGCTTTTTTTCTATTTATGTGTTATATTATATTTATCTATTACTAGCTGTTGCCCGCAGCTTCACCCACGTACATAAAATATAACCTATGTCACTTAGGAATAAAGCAGCATTCTATTGGTAAAAAAGTCTTAGCAATCGGGCCAGTACTTCCAGATATTACCTCCTACAAACAAAAAAACAAACTTTACCTGTTTATTATATTATACATATAATGTATATATAACACATAAACGGAATACAGCATAACAGTATAGCACTTTAAATAAATATAGGTACATATGTTGTTGTGAAATCAATTTAGTATTGTTGTAGCCTTTGACTTTTTTGTAATATTTTTAATTTCATTTTTGACGTTGCATATTTTTACACTCATAACAAATGTTCAGGATGATGTTGAAACTCCCTCGTTTCTGTAGTGCCTCGGGGATGTTCGCCCAATCGCGTATAGATGGTTTTCATGCGATCATCAGAAAAAAGGTGGCATCGCTTATGAGGAGGATTCGGGGGAGTGACAATAGCATCCTGAAAGTCGTTGCTGAGGATCCGAGAGCTCCTGTGCTGAGGCATCTCATGAGGAATCATTGTCCGCCTGAAGTGCCTCGTAAGTACATGACTCACTAATAATTTGTGTATGTTGTAATTATAATTACTAATCCTAGTGTTTAAGTTTTAGCATGTAAGTTACTAACAAATATGGTTCCATTGTTGTCCGAAAATTAAACAATTTATTATTATTATTATCTCCTTTATTTTCCATTTTAACATATCATTTACATTTTTAAATATTTCTTAAAAAAATAATTTAAAAAAAAAAAATTAAAAATATAAAAAATAGTTGTCCGCCGGTGTCGGGAGCAGGGTCCAAGCTACCGGTGGTTAGGGCTCCAGAGACAGGAACCTCCTCACAATACGAGCCGTATCGAGGAGTACTGCCTTCTGTATCAGGCCCTTGATCCATCCGCGCAACGCCAGCTTCGACAGATGGTCGTCGAAGCTTTTTTCTATAAGGCCATTGACGCTCACGACAATCGGCACAATGACAGCCGAGTCCACATTCCACAAGTCGACAACCTCGTGTGCTAAGTCGAGATATTTGATTTTTTTCTCTTTCTCAGCTTTCACGAGATTCTCGTCATGTGGGATGGTGACATCGACTATCATTGCGCGGCGCGCTAATCGGTCTATCACTACTATGTCCGACTTATTGGCTATAATAGTCCGATCAGTAATGATAGACCGATCCCAGTACAACGTGACATGGTCATTTTCGAGAACTGGGTCGGGCACATACCTGTAATACGGTACCTCTGATTCCATAAGTTTGTATTTCAAAGCAAGTTGCTGGTGAATAATCCTGGCCACTTGGTTGTGTCTGTGCAAGTACTCGCCGTTAGCCAGACGAGAACAACCAGAAATAATGTGTCTAATGGACTCTCCAGGTCGATGGCATGCCCGACACACGTCCACCGTCCCATCCTTCATTATATATCTCCGGTAGTTATTCGTCAAGATGACTTCGTCCACAATTGCACAGATAAAACCTTAAGTTTCCCCGAAGAGGTTGCTGAAACGTAGCCAGGCGACGGACGCTCCAAAATCTACATCAGGCTCATGAAGAGCCCGATAAAAGCGCCCGTGTAGCTCCTTGTTTTTCCATACTTCCCTACGGTCATCAGTTGTAAGTACCACAGGTTTGCGCCAGTTCTCTTTAGCCATGGACAACGGGGTGAGTCCTTTGTCCACTGCGACCACATCTCGGTGCATACCCACATCGGTTTTTTGAAAGTATTCTCTGAGGCTGCACACCTCGCGGTTGTGTAGAGTCTTCGCGTTTAGAAAACCTCGACCTCCACACTTCCGCGGGATGTACAGTCTCATAACCGACGATCGTGGGTGATGCATCCGATTTGCGGTCAGCAGTGTACGGACCCGCCTATCCAAAGCGTCTAGCTCGGTCTGAGTCCATTTGAGTATGCCGAAAGAGTACATTAAGACCGGCATGACCCAACCGTTGAAGGCGCGCACCTTATTACCACCTGACAGAAGGCTGTTTAATACCTTCTTCAGGCGGCTAAAGAAGCGCTCCCTCAACGATTGCTTCATGTCAGTAACGTTAATGCCCAACGCTTCCGATATACCCAAATACTTGTAGGTTTCGGTCGAGGAGAGTGATCTAAGGTGTATGGAATCCGAGAGTTGAATCCCCTCAGATTCCATAATCTCCCCTCGCTTTACATGCATGACTGCACATTTATCCACACCAAATTCCATCCTGATGGCACTAATGAAAGTTTCCGTTACCGTCAGTAGTTCCATCAGTTGCAACTTGTTGGGGGCAATGAGTTTCAGATCATCCATGTAAAGAAGGTGAGATAGAACCTGACCTCCTCTTCTTAACCGATAGCCTAAGCCTGAATCCTCCAGCAATGTGCTTAGAGGATTCAGGGCTAAACAGAACCAAAGTGGACTCAGACTGTCGCCCTGGAATATTCCCCGTTTAATCCATATAGGCTCATCGTCCCCCCGGATCGATCGACACCCTGGATAGCGAAGGACTGTGTTCCATTCCCCCATACATGACTCAAGGAAGGTGCGTAGAGTTGCATCTATTTTATACAACTCCAACACCCTCATGAGTAGTGTTGGGTAAATAGTCGGATGCTTTGAGTTATTATCGATTATAATCCATAAGTAGCCATTAATAGCCTAGCAATGGCTAATAACCCTGCTATTAATGTTTTGTTAAAAAAATGAATGCTTTTTTTTGTTTATTGTAAAATCTGTGGGTGTGAACATAAATTGGGTGCGTGTACGCAGTGTCATTCAATGTATAGTAATTCTTTTTATTTATTTTCACTTTTTGTATGTGAAAAAGTGTTAATAATAAAATAAATACACATTTTTTGGGAAATTCAGTTTTGTTAATTTAGAGATCCAATACTATCAAGTACAATAAGTAAGTTACTTATTAGCTCTTTTCTGTGAATACGACGTAGGTAAATTATAACAATGGAAAACACCAGAGCGGTTAGTAGATAACATGCATCCTCGCACCCCCGTTTCTCGTGCTATCTCTTTCTGGCACTAATATTATTCGTGCCAGAAAGAGATGCATGAACTGCACTACAGCGACGCCAACCGAATCCGGAATCAGTACGTCGACTGATATGTTTCGGTGAAGAAGTCCTTTTTCGTGTGTCGTTGTTGGTTTATGAGAAAATGGTTAGACCAAAGAACAATCTCGTGTGGAATAATTATGAACGTTTGGCAGATAAATCTGTGAAATGTAAACACTGTGATATGGTTTATAAACAAGCTAATTTAAAAAGGTGTTTCTATAATAGCTTTGCCTCTTCGTTATTTAACACCGACTTCCGAAATTAAAGTTATTTTTATGGTTTTAGTGTTTTTTTAGTAAGTCGGTTATTTTTTTTTTTGTAAAAAGTTTTTTATTTCACACTTTTTAGTTGCAATACACTTACAGCCAGAGTACCTTTTTCTCATGACAATTTCAATTAACTCAAACCCTGCTAGGATACATTGTTTTATTATGAAGTTCCCGTGTCTACCTTCCGGCTCCATAATCATCATCAGATCAGTTCGATAGTACCTTATAGCCAAAGTGCATCTCATGACAATTCTAATAAGCCCAAACACGGCTAGGATACATTGATTAATTACGGAGTTCCGGTGCCTATCTTCCGGCTCCATCATCATCATCAGGTCACATCGGTGATACCATTTTCAACATACCTATACCTATTGAGAGATCTGTGTGAGTATGAACTTCCGTTGGCCATTTCTGGTCTTCTTTACCAGTTTCACTTCATCAAATGCCATGTTTTGACTATAAATGCTTAAGTCTTTGATGAAAATATCAAAAGAACTATATGGTTGCCTATAATATTTGAGGAGTTCCCTCGATTTTGCCAAGATTCCATAATCAGATCCCGACTTGGTGACTATGGGACCATTTGAGAAGTATACCCTTTCCAACAAAAAAATAATTTTTCAAATCGGTTGGCAATTGACGAAGTTATGCGAGAACATACATAAAAAAAAAAAAAAATACAAACATCCGAATTGAGAACTTATTCCTCCTTTTTTAGAAGTCGGTTAAAAAGAATGTCTCAACATTTAACTAAGTGTTTTAGATGTCCAGTTGACATAAGAAGTAATATATCGGAAGGTACTTCAACCACAAATTTTACCCAGACAACAGACCGAGAACAAGGACAAAATTTAAGTCAAACAAGAGTTTTAAGTGAAAATCAGCAGACATCAACAGCACAAATTACTAATTCTAATGTTTCTTGTGACATGGATATGACGACTGAAAAAAAATCAAGATTAAACATGAAATTTCCAAAGGCAATATTCGTGACTCGCTGTTCTTTATCTTTACATCATCATACTCTATGGCAGAGTTTTTTTGATGATTTAAACCCATCGTATAAAATACCATCAAGAAAAGCACTTTCAACCACACTTCTTGAAAACTGTTACACTGAAATGAAGCAGTCAATAACAGAGAAGGTAACCCTTAGCCAATACTTGCACTTACAATGCGATGGATGGAGTAATATCCGTCACGAAGGTATTATAAATTTTATATTATCAACACCGGAACCTGCTTTTCTGGAATCTTTACCCACTGAACAATCACGTCATACAGCAGAATATATTTCTGAACAAATTATTCGAATCATGAAACAATTTGATGAGAAAAAATTTATTGTTCTAATCGGAGACAATGCGAAGAATATGCAAAAAGCTTTTCAGCTAGTTAAATTGCAACAAGCACACATCACAAAGCTGGGGTGCTCTGCACACATCCTAAATTTGCTTTGCCATGATTTTATTAAAATTAATATTATAGAAAAAATTATAAACACTGCAACTAAAGTTGTGAACTCTATCAAAAACCACAAAGTTCTTAATTCGTTGCTTCAGGACATAGTGAAAAAAAAAAGGTTCAGGAGAAACACTTAAACTAGCAGTAAAAACCAGATGGAGTAGTCATTTGACCTTGTTGAAAAGCTTACAGAACACAAAAATAGCATTGAAAACACTAGCTATAGACGAGAAAGCTGCAGAACTTCCATCAGATGTTAAAAGCAACTTGCTAGAAGAATCATTTTGGGACCTTTTGAAGCAGATTTCATGTATGTATGTATGTATGTATCTTAGAACCGATTGCTGATGCTATAAAAAAATTAGAAGGTGATAAAACTAAAATAGACAAAGTATTTCTCATACTCAAGAATTTAAGGTCCCAAATCAACTTTATTTTATCAGACGTCACAGTTCTTGACAATGATATTAAAAAAAATATTATGAAATTTATTGATAATCGGACTGCAATGGCTATTGAACCAATACATTTGGCTGCTTATTTGCTCAACCCTGCTTCACATGGAATAGAATTAAATCCAGAAGAAGATATAAAAGCAATGCAATATATTTATGAACTAGGCCAACATTTAAAAATAAACGTCATGAAAGAATTAGCCGATTACAAAGCAAAAGATAACTTTTGGAAGAATCGTTTTATTTGGTCTGAAGTCGAAGAAACAGACGCCCTTAGCTGGTAGAAGGGTATTTGCAGTTCTACTAGGCTTCATAAAATTGCAGTTGCTATTTTGTCAGCTCCTTACACATCAGCAGCTACGGAAAGGACCTTTAGTACTCAAGCTGATGTACATACAAAAAAAAGAAATAAACTAACTACTGAACGAGCAGGAAAAATAAATTATATATCACACAACTGGAATTTGGAAAACAGACCGTCAAGTATAGATACGGAAAGTGATTTCCACATGGATTCGGAACCTTTCTCTCCAACATCAGAAATCGATGAAATATCCTGTGACTGTAATAATAATAATAATAATAATAATAATAATAATAATAATTTATAATGAACCTGTTCTTCTTAATTCACCAGAAATAGATCCATTAGCGTCCGATCCAATCGATGTACTATAGGTGCCCTAAGACGGCTGACCCACTATTTTGATAAGCTATTTTGATCATTATTTAACTGTTTTTAAAGATGAAAATCCTTTGTGCCAGCATTTCGATAAATCTTGCTATCCTAGTGTGAGGGTAGATTGATAAAATAAAATGGCACGTCAGTGACAAAAGTTAACTTAGTTAATTCCATGAGTCTTATCAACTGCTTGTAAATCGGCCATAATATTGCGTCCAGCATTACAAGTGTGATAAATCAAACACTTCAGGATAAATTGTATAAATATTTTATTCACTTTGATCAACACAATTTCATACTTATCGTTCTATTAACAATCATTTACAAATACACAGATTAGTCGGACATGTTTTCTGTTCAACGACTTAAAGCAGACTGACTCTGTCCAACATGACAGTAACAAACTCAGTGTTTCCCTACCACAAACTTTCACAAACACTCGGTCGACTAACCGACCAATCAGAGCAAAGTAAAGAGTACGTAACATCAATTGACTAACTAATATACATTAGAGTTAATCTAATAATTAACTGCAAGTAAATATTTCATTTTAACAATTATGATATATTTATACAAAACAAATCCATAAAGTCTAATATTATAAATTATTACTTAATATCTACAAGGAATGTCTAAAGTTCATGTAACTACTAGCGCCATCTATCGCTTATCATTGGAAGTTGAACGATTTATGAATATTTTCTTTAAAAATCATTACATTCGGCCATCCGACATCGTGCGATCTCCTGACGCACGATTACAATTAAAATGATAGGATATTTTCATTAAAATTATGAAACTTAATTCCAGTTCTACAAGGAACTGAGTCTTACATTCATAATCATTACATTCGGCTTAGTCTTGATTATTTGCTTTATCGTCACGTCATATGTTTATAACATTCTCATCACACGAAGAATAGAGTATTTTTTTTTTTGTCAAAGGCTTTTCTCTATATCCGAGTTTATATAAGGTCGGAGGAAAGTATGCCTCTAAATGTTATTCCTCAGTTTGCCAAAATCGGTAATTACAGTAATTTTATACTTGAAATTTTGTTTTTTTTTTTTTCAATGGATCTATGGATTTTAAAATGAGGCAAATTCAATTTTACCCTCATAATTGCAATCAGATCTTTTTTTTTTTTTTTTTTTTTATGGTGGGAAAAAATCATGCATTGACATCCCCCGCCCTTGGGCGGAGCGGGAGATAGTGTCAGACTCTTACTGACTAAAAGACCCACCCCGTTCCTTCTAGCCTTCATACCGGGGCTCGAATGCCCTTTCGGATAACCCTGGCCCCAGTAGGCTTCGACCCGGCTGGGTCCCTGCTGTTGCTGACAACTCCTTGAGGCGCGCGGGAACAGTGCGCGCCGTCGACGACTTGGGCTTGGTCCGGACAGTTACCGGACGGCCGGACAGTGAGCTACCCATTGCTCACTGTCCGCAAGCCCGCGTCTACGTTGGCCGGAAATCGGGATCAGAATCCCGGCGACGGCGGCGGCGATAACGCCGTTGCCTGATGCGTTCGGCCTCCTCCTTTGCGAGCATTACTGCTTCGCAGAAGTCGGCGACCGCCTGCCACTCCTCCTCGCTCCGGACCATGGCCTCAACCAAGGCCCGGCGCGAGAGGTCTCCGCCGCCGATCGCCCCCACGAGGGCACGGCGATGCTCCGCCCAAGCAGGGCACACCTCGACTGTGTGCTCCACCGTGTCCTCCGGGCGTTCCGCACAGTGGCGACACCCGGGCGTCACCTCCGCATGAATCCCGTGCAGGAAACTCCCGAACGAACCATGTCCGGTGAGTACCTGCGTCATGCGGAAGGTAAGGACGCCGTGAGGTCTTTCCAGCCACGCCTCAAAGAGGGGACTTACCGCCATGATTGTGGCGTGCCCAGGCAATCAGATCTACTAATCTTTATTAAACCACTTATGCTGTAGGCTGTATCAAGGATTTTACTGATAACGAAAGTATCTTTTTGCTAGTCTAACCCAGATATTGGCGCTCACTTCATATCTTAAACTTTTTAACGTATTTTACTTCGTAATGTTTATCTTTTAAAGGCACTCTGATCCTGGTAGTTTTGTGGCAGTCTGTCTAGTGGGACATTTAACAGAATTAATAACACGCCATAGGCATATGTTTCCTTGGTGTTCGTCATACGAATCATTTTATTTTGCTAGGGGATTTAAAATAGTGGTTATACATTTTAGCAAAACCGCGCTCAACCTTAGACAAGATACAGCGTTAAAAACAAGGTCAATACCATGACTATCGCAAAAGCTCTTGATAGTAGGGTATCTAAAAGAAATCCATGATTGCAGTATTATTCAAGTTAATAAACTACTGTCAAATATGTTTTATAACCAACACTCAATTAGGTACTCAAAACCATTGGTCAATGTTAATTATGTGAGACTGTAAGCATAAAGTAAAATTGATCAGCATTTTGTTCGAAAGTATTCTTCATTATTTACGCGCACTGAATTCACTTCATGTCATTAGGTTTTTCATCGGGTTCAGCTATAAGAATTTGAAATCTAGATCTTATTCATTTAATCCTAAGCAAATGCTGGCGCTTGCTCTCTCATTTTGTTTCTATTGTGTCTCTAGTCAAAGTATTCGAAAATTTGATATTTAGATCAATTCTCGTCTCAATACTATAAACAGAAACAGTATTCGTCTTAATTTCTGTGGAAAACATGATATTACGACTTAAGGTATCGACATACGCGTCCTAGATCTTACACTCTCAGTGGTTAAATGAAACTCACAAATCTGTAGCCACCATGTTGCTACATGTTGTGTGGCGACTCGTTTAGTCAGAGTTCATTACTTTCATTATTTGAAAGCATAATATAAAACAGAAACTTAAGCATTTAGAATAAAAGTGATCCTTCAGCTAGAGGCTAAGGGCTTAATTGTACTAATATTATCTCTCAAATAATATTAGCAGCATATGTGCGTGATTTCGTACCAAGTAAAGGTTCTAATAATGAAGTTCGGATCGCACTGTTCGTCAAACTTTATTTTTATTTGAAACCTTGAAATTGGTCTTCTACTCTAGTGTATGGATTTTCAATCCATCTTCCCCTTAACCGAATAAATAACGATGTAATATTTAGCTCTATTTAAATCATTCATTGTATCATAATCATCTTAGGAACCGGCTTCGATTTCAGTCTGGACGACGAGAACTAGTTATGGTCATGTAATAGTATATATTTTATCCTACTTGTAAAATAAATATCATTGTGTTCTCTATCTATGGAATCAGTCTCTGCTACAGTATGCACACGTCACAGGAATTGAAAACGTGTAATAAATCCATTTCCTCGTCTACAATTTAATGGTTTGGCTCAATTCCTAATAGATTTATCATTAATCCCGTGTGTTTAAATTTCTATCTGCAGCTCTTTTGCTTATATGTTATCCGTATATAAGCATTAATTTGTCGTAATAATATTCACATAAGTTACACCTTAATTCTTACTAGCTAACATTTCTGCTTGAAACCGACCATAATTCTGCTCATTAGATAAAATCATTTTAGTTTAGTTTACCACTTCGTCACTAAATGCTAACTTACAAAACTTGACAAGGTTTCGTAAATTTTCTATTTTCTCTTGGTAAGACTAGCAAGTTTTTGAGACAAATTGTATAGTCAGTTTCTGATCCTACTTGCTTAATACAAATCAATTATAATTACTCTTTCTAATCAAACTTAAATACTCTCAAAATTTACAGAAGTGATAGAACTCCCGTATCACAAAGTTCCAATGGATATGTTCAAACCTCGATACTTGTAACGCTTTCCTCCTTGAAAATCATTCAACCACTCTCTTAGACCAACGTGGGGTACCTCTTCGCTTCTTGCATCGTGGTGGTGTCTTATTCCTTCCAAATCGTCTCTTTGCATCATTTTTCTTCAAGTCTGTACTGTTTGAACCAGGAACTATCTATTTGTTCAATAAGACTGGCAATTTTTCGTTCTGTAGTTCTGTCGGAATCCAAGTCCTCAAAAATAAAAAAATCAGTGGTTAAAACATTTACAGGAAATAGTACTTGTATCGTTCATTTGAAACTCTTTTTAAGAATCAAATCCCAGTGTTAAATTATACTTTCAATTCAATTTATCTATACCTATAATATCTTCAAAAACTATAATAGAATGTTCAAATCTCATCCAATAAACAGTTCAAATATGATATGAATAAACTTAATAAATTATTCAATTCATTTACAACATCTGCATTAAGCCAACGTAGTCAGACTAAAATCACATTAATAGGTAAATTCATACGTTACTTACGCTCTTGAGGATAATTTCATCTGCACCGGGCACACTTAACCCGAATCTTAATTGGCTCATCTGGCCAAATCAAATGGCCCACTTGGCCTCAGATGGCCCACTTGGCCTCAAATGGCCTACATGGCCTCAAATGGCCCACTTGGCCTCAAATGGCCCACTTGGCCTCAAATGGCCCACTTTGCTCCAAATGGCCCACTTGGCCTCAAATGGCCCACTTGGCCTCAAATGGCCCACTTGGCCTCAAATGGCCCACTTTGCTCCAAATGGCCCACTTGGCCTCAAATGGCCCACTTGGCCTCAATTGGCTCACTTGGCCTCAAATGGCCCACATGGCCTCAAATGGCCCACTTGGCCTCAAATGGGCTCGCTTAGCTTCATCAAAGGCATGCTTGCCTCATCCCTCATTAAGGCTCGCTTGGTCTTATTAAGGCTCACTTGGCTTCGTCAAAGGCACGCTTAGCTTCATCAAAAGCACGCTTGGCTTCATCAAAGGCACGCTTAGCTTCATCAAAGGCACGCTTGGCTTCATCAAAGGCACGCATGGCTTCATCAAAGGCACGCTTGGCTTCATCAAAGGCACGCTTGGCTTCATCAAAGGTACACTTGGCTTCATTAAAGGCACGTTGGGCCTCATCAAAGTCACGTTTGGCCTCATCAAAGGCACGCTTGGCCTCATTAAAGATACTCTTGGCCTCATCAAAGCACTGAAATCAATTCAAAACATTTTAAATGAACCATCATTAAGGCTCGCTTGGTCTTATTAAGGCTTGCTTGGCTTCGTCAAAGGCACGCTTGGCTTCATCAAAGGCGCGCTTGTCTTCATCAAAGGTACACACTTAGCTTCATCAAAGGCACGTTTGGCCTCATCAAAGGCACGTTTGGCCTCATCAAAATCACGCTTGACACTCTTGGCCTCATCAAAGCACTAAAATCAAATCAAAACATTTCTAATGAACCATTTACAGACTCTTAAATTGCCAAGAAGTCAGTAAGTCAGCAAACTGACGGTAATTACATATTCCAAAGTGTAGATCTCTATTGAGAAGAAATTCCATTTACAGCCTTTTAAATCGTGTTATACATATACAAACTCAGTTTTAACTTTGTTCTCTCAAATTCATTTATTGTTTGTCATAGGTGGAAATTTAGTTCATAAAACAACAGTACAAAATAAATATCATTTATCATTTAAGACTTATCATTTATCATCTATCATTTATCTTTTATCGTTTAACATTTATAAATAAATAAATTTATCATTTATTATCATTTACTATTTATCATTTATCGTTTAACATTTATAAATAAATAAATTTATCATTTATCACTGATCACTGACCACCTATCACTGATCACTTATCACTGATCACTAATCACTGATCACTAATCACTGATCACTAATCACTGGTCACTAATCACTGGTCACTAATCACTGGTCACTAATCACTGGTCACTAATCACTGGTCACTTATCACTGATCACTTATCACTAATTACTTATCACTAATTACTTATCACTTATCACTGATCACTTATCACTGATCACTGATCATTTATCATTTATCATTCATTATATATCATTTATCATTATTGTGACATACTAATAAGGGGTACAACATGTTTTTACAACTATGCGTCGAAACGAAAGGGAAATTATCGAGGCAACAATGACAATTATCGCTTTGGGAAATAGGAAAATTTTACATATAAACTGTTTTTTTTTTTAATCTATCACTATACGAATTCGATGAAATTAAATAAAGGAAAAGCAACCCAATTTGAAATATAGAAACTAAAATGAATCACCAACATTTAAGAGGTGTTTAGTCTTGTCAACGTTCGATTACGAACATGACGCGCATATCTGTACCACTCAGTTCACACATTTGAAGGGAATCGAATGATTCAATACACGAGCCTGTCACCATCAGTAAGAAATTTGGGTGAGTATGATACTGGTCTAAAATACTTGGCACACTTGGCTAAAAAATAAATAAATCTCGAGCTCACTTAGCTTCAATTTAGGCACACATAACCTCTTGTCTGAAGTAACACTAGCACACATGGGAAAAAGAATAAAAAATATCTCGAGCTCATTTAGCTTCAATTTATGCACACAACTTCTTGGCTTAAAGTAACACTTGCACACTTTGGTGACAAAAAAAAAAATATCTCGAGCTCACTTAGCTTCAATTTAGGCACACATAACCTCTTGTCTAAAATCACACTAGTACACTTGGAAAGACAAAAATATATTTCTCGAACTCATTTATCTTCAATTTAGGCACACATAACCTCTTCCTGTTATCACTGCACATATTTGTAGGCATATCCCACTTCTGAAATGTGATAAATCAAACACTTCAGGATAAATTGTATAAATATTTTATTCACTTTGATCAACACAATTTCATACTTATCGTTCTATTAACAATCATTTACAAATACACAGATTAGTCGGACATGTTTTCTGTTCAACGACTCAAAGCAGACTGACTCTGTCCAAAATGACAGTAACAAACTCAGTGTTTCCCTACCACAAACTTTCACAAACACTCGGTCGACTAACCGACCAATCAGAGCAAAGTAAAGAGTACGTAACATCAATTGACTAACTAATATACATTAGAGTTAATCTAATAATTAACTGCAAGTAAATATTTCATTTTAACAATTATGATATAGTTATACAAAACAAATCCATAAAGTCTAATATTATAAATTATTACTTAATATCTACAAGGAATGTCTAAAGTTCATGTAACTACTAGCGCCATCTATCGCTTATCATTGGAAGTTGAACGATTTATGAACATTTTCTTTAAAAATCATTACACAAGTAACGTTGAATTTCGATACCGTCTATAAGAATACATTTAGTCCAGTGGCTATATCAGCGACTTGGCACGCAGGTGTAGCTGGTTCAAATCTCAGTTTAAACGCCTAACTTTTTGTTTTCCATCTTTTGTGTTTTAGTTATATTTTTTTACTTTTCTATAACGACAAAAGTCGAGAAATGGAGTTTGTATAGATATGAAACAAAATATTGCAAGTAAATAAAATGTTTATTATTTCACTATATTTAAAATATATATGTAATGAAATGACCTCCTTGGAAATGACATTTCATTTTTTTTAATTTTTAAGCTGTGGATACGGGGTGACGTATCATTCAATGACAGATGATGTTTAGATTATTTTTTGCATTTTATTGTTATAAAAACTTGTAGAGAGATAATTAAAGGGATATGATTGAGGAGGCGATATTAGTGAACTTTAATGTCGTTTCTTTGTTTTCAGGTGAGATAAAAGTGTAATTTTAGTTAAACGATAATTTATTACATAATACTGTAAAAGCATGTTGAATAAAACAAATCTTTGTTTTCAGAGAAACAATTTGTGGTTTATTTCGAAAATCCTCAATAATATACTTTATAAAACGACATTTTTGTTAACTAAAAGAAGATGGACCGGCTGCAATTTGAGTTTACGATGATAGCTTCAAATGATGGCAAATCAAATGTATTAGCCATAACCTCAATATCTACAGAAGAAGGAAAATGTTATGTTTTACCTGATGAGCTGAAGCCGGTGATTCATCATACATATATTGTCAAAATGAATACTTTCTCAAAAATAAAAAATAGTATAAAAAAAAGATATCAAAGTAGAAAAATATGGATTAAATTGGATGAAGATCTTAAGAAAACATATAGAGATGAGGAAGGTAATATGCAATTTTTAGATCAATATTTAGAAGAAATGAGCACAAAACAACCAATAGACATAAACGACAATTTCCAACATATCTTGGAAAAATTAATAGAAACTACTACAAAGAAAGAAAATCAACATAACCTAAAACATATTTCAGAGAAATTTATTATTGAAAAATTCACAAGCAAGAACCCTAATGCAATGCAATGGATTGAGAATTTTGAAAAGGAGTGTGAGCGCTTTAATATATCAAAAGATGAAACAAAAATAGATATATTGAGATTATTTTTAGAAAAATCTTGTTTAGATTGGTATAGCTCGATGGCCATAAAACTAACAATAAAGGCTGAATGGAATGAATGGAAAAACAAATTTTTAGAAACTTTTAAAAACCGAGGATGGGATATAGTTACATATGCTCTCGCATTTAGATATAAAGAAGGACTACTAATTGATTACGCTATTAGAAAAGAAAGGCTAATGCTAGGCATAAACAAATCGATAGACTCCAAAACAATGATAGATCTTATTGCAACAGGTTTACCTGGGTTTATCTTAAATAGGTTAAACAGAGATGAACTCAATGACACTACTGATTTGTTCAATGAGATAAGAAAATATGAAGGTATGATGTACAAGAAAAACTCAAGTACACTAAAGAGTTGTACATTCCTTTATAAAAATAAAACTAATGAGAAGAAGCCATGTAACACTTGTGAATCTTTGAACAAAGGAATTAGATATCATCCGGAAGAGTCATGTTGTGAATCTGAAAAAGTTTTTAAACCCAGAAATGTAAATAACAACTCCATTATTGAAGTAGATATAAATACTGAGAAAAAAAACGAGTAAGTACACCATTAATCAAAATCAAGCTCTTATTAGAAAATAAACTAGAAGTGAGCGGCATTTATGATTCAGGCTCACAGATCTCTTTAATAAATTCAAGACTGATTAAAATAAAAGAAAAAAAGGACAATGAGAATATAGCATATACGAAAACGGTTAATGGTGTGAAAAAAACAGATGGCTTGATAACAATAAAAATAAAAATATTTGATTTAGAAGAAGAGGTGGATGTATACATAGTAGAAAATGAATATTTTGATGATTTTATAATCGGATTGGATATGATAAAGAAATTCAAACTAACCCAAAACGAGGACTTGCGGATAGAACAAAAGATAAGAACAAATAAAATAGATGAAATGTCTAAAGATAACAGAAATGAAGAAAAGAATATAAAAACATTAGCAATAAATTTTAATGAACATATAGAAACAGAAGAGTTTGTAAGTATGACAGACCATTTAGATAATGAAAAGAAAATTGAGATCGAGAAAATAATAAAGGAATATAAAACAATTTTTGCAAAGGACAAGTATGATATAGGAACAGTTAGAGATTATGAAGCTCACATAGATTTACTAGTAAATAGATACTGTAGTAAAAGACCATACAGATGTACAATAGAAGATAAATTAGAAATTGAAAAGCAAATATCCATGTTACTAAAGAATAATTTAATAGAAGAATCCTACAGTCCTTTCGCTGCTCCAGTGACATTGGCATTTAAAAAGGGTGAAAATAGGAAATCCCGCTTGTGTATAGATTTCAGAGAACTAAATAAAATTGTTGTTCCACAAGCTCAACCTTTTCCGTTAATAGATGATTTGATTGTTAAAACTAGAAATTGTAAGTATTTTACTACACTGGATATAAATTCAGCATTCTGGGCGATACCATTACGGGTGGAAGATAGATATAAAACAGGATTTGTCACACAAGATGGCCACTTCCAGTGGACCTGCCTTCCCTTTGGCTTGAAAACATCACCAGCAATTTTCCAGAGAATTTTAAGCAATATTCTAAGAAAGCACAATCTCACAGGATACTCCGTAAACTATATTGATGATATTCTGATATACTCGAACACCTTTGAAGAACATATAAAACACATAAGAAATGTATTAGAGGCAATAATACAAGAAGGCTTTAGATTGAAGTTTACGAAATGTAACTTTGCTTCAGACTCAGTAAAGTACCTCGGCCATGTAATTCAGAACAATTCGGTAAGACCACTAAAAGACAATTTGATCTCGATAAGACATTTTCCAACTCCTAAGACACAAAAGAATATCAGACAATTTTTGGGAAAAATTAACTTCTACCATGAATACATACCAAGAAGTGCAATTATTTTAGACCCATTACATAATTTATTAAGAAAAAATGAAAAGTTTGTGTGGTCAGAGAAGTGTGAAGAATCATTTAATCAAATAAAAAGATATTTATGTTCTCAACCTGTGTTGGAAATATTCGACAAAGACTTACCAATGAAAATCTTTACAGATGCATCTTTAGAGGGTATCGGGGCAATATTAAAACAGACTCAACTAGACGGTAAAGACAAACCGGTGGCATATTTTTCAAAAAAACTAAACGAATCTCAAAAACGAAAAAAGGCCATATATTTGGAATGTATTGCTATGAAAGAAGCAGTAAAATACTGGCAACACTGGCTAATTGGAAAACATTTCACTATTTACTCAGACCACAAACCTCTAGAGAACATGAATATTAAATGCAGGACAGATGAAGAATTGGGTGACCTCACATATTACCTATCTCAATATGACTTTACAGTAAAATATATACCTGGTAAAGAAAATATAGAAGCAGACTGTTTGAGCCGAAACCCTGTATTAGAATCAGAAGATAACAAGGAAGAACTATTAAAAATAGTTAATTTAATACAAATAAAAGATATAGTTGAAGACCAAGAAAAAAATGAAACAATAAAAGAAAAGAAACAAAATCTACTACAGAAAAATAAAATCTATTATAAAAAAATAAAGAAACTTGAAAAGATTATACTCTCAGAAGAATTTAGTAAAAAAAATATAAAAAAGATGCATGAAGATTTATGCCATATTGGAATCAGACAATTACAGAAAAAAATAAGTCCACTATATACAGCTAAAAACCTAACAAAAAATATCATAAATATTTGTAAAACATGCGAAATATGCATAAAAAATAAATCAAGATGTCAAGGAAAATTTGGGTTAATGTCACAACTGGGACCAGCAACAAAACCATTTGAGATAATGTCAATGGATACTATAGGTGGCTTTGGAGGATCTAGGTCAACAAAAAAATACTTACACCTTTTAGTAGACCACTACACAAGATATGCGTTTATTGTGACTTCAAAAACACAGAACGCAAGTGACTTTATAAAACTAACAAAGAAAGTACTCGAGACAGATGAGATTGGAATAATTCTGACAGACCAATATCCAGGCATCAATTCAAAAGAATTTAAACAGTATTTGCAGGAGAATAACATCAAACTAATATTTACAGCTGTGAATACGCCATTTTCGAACGGCTTGAACGAAAGATTAAACCAAACAATAGTAAATAAAATAAGATGTAAAATAAATGAGAAAAATAATAAGAGAACATGGACAACAGTAGCAAGAGAATGTGTACAGAAATATAATGAAACAGACCATTCTGTTACAGGTTTTGCACCAAAATATTTACTGGATGGTACAAATGTCAGTATTTTACCAAATGAAATTAAAACAATAGAAAAGGAAGACAAGTGGATTGCTGATAGAAGATTAGCATTAGAGAATACAATAAAATCTCACAAGTACAACAAGAAAATATTTGATAGAAATAGGAAAATACAAGAGTTCGAGATAGGAGACAGTGTATATGTAGAAAATGGAAATAGACTGAACAGGAAAAAATTAGACGAATTAAAAATAGGCCCTTTCAAGATAATAGAGAAAATATCGAACTCCATTTATAAGATTGACACTGGCAACAGAAAAACAGAATCAACTTTATTCCACATAACAAAATTACAACCTGTTACGGCAGAAGATGAAGTAGAAGAAAACGAATAGGTATAAAGATAGCTTGCAGGTGCATTGTTTGTATTATATTATTTAGAATTTTCGTTCTTATGGGGGGGAGATGTAATGAAATGACCTCCTTGGAAATGACATTTCATTTTTTTTAATTTTTAAGCTGTGGATACGGGGTGACGTATCATTCAATGACAGATGATGTTTAGATTATTTTGTGCATTTTATTGTTATAAAAACTTGTAGAGAGATAATTAAAGGGATATAATTGAGGAGGCGATATTAGTGAACTTTAATGTCGTTTCTTTGTTTTCAGGTGAGATAAAAGTGTAATTTTAGTTAAACGATAATTTATTACATAATACTGTAAAAGCATGTTGAATAAAACAAATCTTTGTTTTCAGAGAAACAATTTGTGGTTTATTTCGAAAATCCTCAATAATATACTTTATATATATATATAAAGTAAGTAAATGGTCAACGTCAAAAATTAAAAAAAACAGTTTTTTAATATTATAATCAAACAAACACATGTATAAACATTTATAAAGGGATATAATAATGGTATAAATAACTACTTATTAAGCAATTTTGATTCTTACGCTCTTAGACTTAAAGTTTATTATTGGTATTTTAAAATGTAGTGACTAATGATAGCTTATTTTGGTATTCTTAAATAAGATAGTATGGCTTATTGATCTGTGGAAAGACTTTGACGCAATAAGGCACGAGTTCAATTCTCATACCCTGTATATTGTTTTGCTTTCCATTCAGAACTTTTTTATTATTTTAAGTAACAATCAACGAACTAAATATTCTTCGAACATAATTATTTGGAATAATTTGGCCTGACTTGTAGCGGGTAGTCAAGATAAATATGCGTATTCATTATAAAACTGGTATTCAAATGTTACTTAGATTAAGGGTAGAGGAATAAAAATGAACCGTTTTAGTAAAGCAAAAACCAGTCGACGCTCAATAGCAGTGACGTCGTGCAAACAATTTTTACGTTGCCTTACTAAATTGCGTAAAACAATATCTTTATTTAGAATATTTGTATATACCTAGTTCTAAAATACAAAATAATCTATTTACATGAGGAGAATGTTGGTTTTCGGAGAGATTGATAGGAGACATCTTAATATAGCAGTAGGTAAGTGTCTTTTTTTCCATTTAATTTATACTTCTTTTTTAAACTTACACATTTTTATGCTGTGACGTAATCAAACATCTTTTTAATTATACTACGTCTCTTTGTTTCAGAGAAATACAGTCAGATTGTGGTTTAAAACTATAACAAACAATACAAGTCAGGACGTAAAATTGAAATAACTGCTGGTCATCCGTCAAGTCCATTTTCCCCAAGAATATCTGGATTTCTATCTGTAAAAAAAACATGTTATTATACTGCCGTATGGAAGTGGCGGGTATAACTCTGGGTTACTTGTGTTGAATGTCTTCTGTGGAACCTGGTTATCTTGTAGAAATTGGTCCATTCAGTAATAAATATTACGTGACGTAATGCCATCAGTGCGTGTAAGCAACAATGGATAATTATTTACTTCTTGTAAGCTGCTACAATACCTTCTTGTCAGTGCTTATGTGTAGTGTATTGGTTAAATAAATCATAGTGTGATAAATCAAACACTTCAGGATAAATTGTATAAATATTTTATTCACTTTGATCAACACAATTTCATACTTATCGTTCTATTAACAATCATTTACAAATACACAGTTTAGTCGAACATGTTTTCTGTTCAACGACTCAAAGCAGACTGACTGTCCAAAATGACAGTAACAAACTCAGTGTTTCCCTACCACAAACTTTCACAAACACTCGGTCGAATAACCGACCAATCAGAGCAAAGTAAAGAGTACGTAACATCAATTGACTAACTAATATACATTAGAGTTTATCTAATAATTAACTGCAAGTAAATATTTCATTTTAACTATTATGATATATTTATACAAAACAAATCCATAAAGTCTAATATTATAAATTATTACTTAATATCTACAACGAATGTCTAAAGTTCATGTAACTACTAGCGCCATCTATCGCTTATCATTGGAAGTTGAACGATTTATGAATATTTTCTTTAAAAATCATTACATTCGGCCATCCGACATCGTGCGATCTCCTGACGCACGATTACAATTAAAATGATAGGATATTTTCATTAAAATTATGAAACTTAATTCCAGTTCTACAAGGAACTGAGTCTTACATTCATAATCATTACATTCGGCTTAGTCTTGATTATTTGCTTTATCGTCACGTCATATGTTTATAACATTCTCATCACGCGAAGAATAGTTTTTTTTTTTGTCAAAGGCTTTTCTCTATATCCGAGTTTATATAAGGTCGGAGGAAAGTATGCTTCTAAATGTTATTCCTCAGTTTGCCAAAATCGGTAATTACAGTAATTTTATACTTAAAACTTTGTTTTTTTTTCAATGGATCTATGGATTTTAAAATGAGGCAAATTCAATTTTACCCTCATAATTGCAATCAGATCTACTAATCTTTATTAAACCACTTATGCTGTAGGCTGTATCAAGGATTTTACTGATAACGAAAGTATCTTTTTGCTAGTCTAACCCAGATTTAGGCGCTCACTTCATATCTTAAACTTTTTAACGTATATTACTTCGTAACGATTATCATTTAAAGGCACTCTGATCCTGGTAGTTTTGTGGCAGTCTGTCTAGTGGGACATTTAACAGAATTAATAACACGCCATAGGCATATGTTTCCTTGGTGTTCGTCATAGGAATCATTTTATTTTGCTAGGGGATTTAAAATAGTGGTTATACATTTTAGCAAAACCGCGCTCAACCTTAGACAAGATACAGCGTTAAAAACAAGGTCAATACCATGACTATCGCAAAAGCTCTTGATAGTAGGGTATCTAAAAGAAATCCATGATTGCAGTATTATTCAAGTTAATAAACTACTGTCAAATATGTTTTATAACCAACACTCAATTAGGTGCTCAAAACCATTGGTCAATGTTAATTATGTGAGACTGTAAGCATAAAGTAAAATTGATCAGCTTTTTGTTCGAAAGTATTCTTCATTATTTACGCGCACTGAATTCACTTCATGTCATTAGGTTTTTCATCGGGTTCAGCTATAAGAATTTGAAATCTAGATCTTATTCATTTAATCCTAAGCAAATGCTGGCGCTTGCTCTCTCATTTTGTTTCTATTGTGTCTCTAGTCAAAGTATTCGAAAATTTGATATTTAGATCAATTCTCGTCTCAATACTATAAACAGAAACAGTATTCGTCTTAATTTCTGTAGAAAACATGATATTACGACTTAAGGTATCGACATACGCGTCCTAGATCTTACACTCTCAGTGGTTAAATGAAACTCACAAATCTGTAGCCACCATGTTGCTACATGTTGTGTGGCGACTCGTTTAGTCAGAGTTCATTACTTTCATTATTTGAAAGCATAATATAAAACAGAAACTTAAGCATTTAGAATAAAAGTGATCCTTCAGCTAGAGGCTAAGGGCTTAATTGTACTAATATTATCTCTCAAATAATATTAGCAGAATATGTGCGTGATTTCGTACCAAGTAAAGGTTCTAATAATGAAGTTCGGATCGCACTGTTCGTCAAACTTTATTTTTATTTGAAACCTTGAAATTGGTCCTCTACTCTAGTGTATGGATTTTCAATCCATCTTCCCCTTAACCGAATAAATAACGATGTAATATTTAGCTCTATTTAAATCATTCATTGTATCGTAATCATCTTAGGAACCGGCTTCGATTTCAGTCTGGACGACGAGAACTAGTTATGGTCATGTAATAGTATATATTTTATCCTACTTGTAAAATAAATATCATTGTGTTCTCTATCTATGGAATCAATCTCCGCTACAGTATGCACACGTCACAGGAATTGAAAACGTGTAATAAATCCATTTCCTCGTCTACAATTTAATGGTTTGGCTCAATTCCTAATAGATTTATCATTAATCCCGTTTAAATTTCTATCTGCAGCTCTTTTACTTATGTTATCCGTATATAAGCATTAATTTGTCGTAATAATATTCACATAAGTTACACCTTAATTCTTACTAGCTAACATTTCTGCTTGAAACCGACCATAATTCTGCTCATTAGATAAAATCATTTTAGTTTAGTTTACCACTTCGTCACTAAATGCTAACTTACAAAACTTGGCAAGGTTTCGTAAATTTTCTATTTTCTCTTGGTAAGACTAGCAAGTTTTTGAGACAAATTGTATAGTCAGTTTCTGATCCTACTTGCTTAATACAAATCAATTATAATTACTCTTTCTAATCAAACTTAAATACTCTCAAAATTTACAGAAGTGATAGAACTCCCGTATCACAAAGTTCCAATGGATATGTTCAAACCTCGATACTTGTAACGCTTTCCTTCTTGAAAATCATTAAACCACTCTCTTAGACCAACGTGGGGTACCTCTTCGCTTCTTGCATCGTGGTGGTGTCTTATTCCTTCCAAATCGTCTCTTTGCATCATTTGTCTTCAAGTCTGTACTGTTTGAACCAGGAACTATCTATTTGTTCAATAAGACTGGCAATTTTTCCTTCTGTAGTTCTGTCGGAATCCAAGTCCTCAAAAATAAAAAAAATCAGTGGTTAAAACATTTACAGGAAATAGTACTTGTATCGTTCATTTGAAACTCTTTTTTAAGAATCAAATCCCAGTGTTAAATTATACTTTCAATTCAATTTATCTATACCTATAATATGTTCAAAAACTATAACAGAATGTTCAAATCTCATCCAATAAACAGTTCAAATATGATATGAATAAACTTAATAAATTATTCAATTCATTTACAACATCTGCATTAAGCTAACGTAGTCAGACTAAAATCACATTAATAGGTAAATTCATACGTTACTTACGCTCTTGAGGATAATTTCGTCTGCACCGGGCACACTTATCCCGAATCTTAATTGGCTCATCTGGCCAAATCAAATGGCCCACTTGGCCTCAGATGGCCCACTTGGCCTCAAATGGCCCACTTGGCCTCAAATGGCCCACTTGGCCTCAAATGGCCCACATGGCCTCAAATGGCCCACATGACCTCAAATGGCCCACTTTGCTCCAAATGGCCCACTTGGCCTCAAATGGCCCACTTGGCCTCAAATGGCCCACTTGGCCTCAAATGGCTCACTTGGCCTCAAATGGCTCACTTGGCCTCAAATGGCCCACATGGCCTCAAATGGCCCACTTGGCCTCAAATGGGCTCGCTTAGCTTCATCAAAGGCATGCTTGCCTCATCCCTCATTAAGGCTCGCTTGGTCTTATTAAGGCTCACTTGGCTTCGTCAAAGGCACGCTTAGCTTCATCAAAAGCACGCTTGGCTTCATCAAAGGCACGCTTAGCTTCATCAAAGGCACGCTTGGCTTCATCAAAGGCACGCATGGCTTCATCAAAGGCACGCTTGGCTTCATCAAAGGCACGCTTGGCTTCATCAAAGGTACACTTGGCTTCATTAAAGGCACTTTGGGCCTCATCAAAGTCACGTTTGGCCTCATCAAAGGCACGCTTGGCCTCATCAAAGACACTCTTGGCCTCATCAAAGCACTGAAATCAATTCAAAACATTTCAAATGAACCATCATTAAGGCTCGCTTGGTCTTATTAAGGCTCGCTTGGCTTCGTCAAAGGCACGCTTGGCTTCATCAAAGGCACGCTTGGCTTCATCAAAGGCACACACTTAGCTTCATCAAAGCCACGTTTGGCCTCATCAAAGGCACGTTTGGCCTCATCAAAATCACGCTTGGCCTCATCAAAGACACTCTTGGCCTCATCAAAGCACTGAAATCAAATCAAAACATTTCTAATGAACCATTTACAGACTCTTAAATTGCCAAGAAGTCAGTAAGTCAGCAAATTGACGGTAATTACATATTCCAAAGTGTAGATCTCTATGGAGAAGAAATTCTATTTACAGCCTTTTTAATCGTGTTATACATATACAAACTCAGTTTTAACTTTGTTCTCTCAATTTCATTTATCGTTTGTCATAGGTGGAAATTTAGTTCATAAAACAACAGTACAAAATAAATATCATTTATCATTTAAGACTTATCATTTATCATCTATCATCTATCATTTAAGACTTATCATTTATCATCTATCATCTATCATTTATCTTTTATCGTTTAACATTTATAAATAAATAAATTTATCATTTATCATCATTTATCATTTACTATTTATCATTTATCGTTTATCGTTTAACATTTATAAATAAATAAATTTATCATTTATCACTGATCACTGACCACCTATCACTGATCGCTTATCACTGATCACTTATCACTGATCACTAATCACTGATCACTAATCACTGATCACTAATCACTGGTCACTAATCACTGGTCACTAATCACTGGTCACTAATCACTGGTCACTAATCACTGGTCACTAATCACTGGTCACTAATCACTGGTCACTAATCACTGGTCACTAATCACTGGTCACTAATCACTGGTCACTAATCACTGGTCACTTATCACTGATCACTAATTACTTATCACTTATCACTGATCACTTATCACTGATCATTTATCATTCATTATATATCATTTATCATTATTGTGACATATTGATAAGGGGTACAACATGTTTTTACAACTATGCGTCGAAACGAAAGGGAAATTATCGTGCCACACAAAGTAATCCGGGGCAACAATGACAATTATCGCTTTGGGAAATAGGAAAATTTTTTTAATCTATCACTATACGAATTCGATGAAATTAAATAAAGGAAAAGCACCCAATTTGAAATATAGAAACTAAAATGAATCACCAGCATTTAAGAGGTGTTTAGTCTTGTCAACGTTCGATTACGAACATGACGCGTATATCTGTACCACTCAGTTCACACATTTGAAGGGAATCGAATGATTCAATACACGAGCCTGTCACCATCAGTAAGAAATTTGGGTGAGTATGATACTGGTCTAAAATACTTGGCACACTTGGCTAAAAAAATAAATAAATCTCGAGCTCACTTAGCTTCAATTTAGGCACACATAACCTCTTGTCTGAAGTAACACTAGCACACATGGGAAAAAGAATAAAAAATATCTCGAGCTCATTTAGCTTCAATTTAGGCACACAACTTCTTGGCTTAAAGTAACACTTTCACACTTTGGTGACAAAAAAATATCTCGAGCTCACTTAGCTTCAATTTAGGCACACATAACCTCTTGTCTAAAATCACACTAGTACACTTGGAAAGACAAAAATATATTTCTCGAACTCATTTATCTTCAATTTAGGCACACATAACCTCTTCTTGTTATCACTGCACATATTTGTAGGCATATCCCACTTCTGAAATGTGATAAATCAAACACTTCAGGATAAATTGTATAAATATTTTATTCACTTTGATCAACACAATTTCATACTTATCGTTCTATTAACAATCATTTACAAATACACAGTTTAGTCGAACATGTTTTCTGTTCAACGACTCAAAGCAGACTGACTGTCCAAAATGACAGTAACAAACTCAGTGTTTCCCTACCACAAACTTTCACAAACACTCGGTCGAATAACCGACCAATCAGAGCAAAGTAAAGAGTACGTAACATCAATTGACTAACTAATATACATTAGAGTTTATCTAATAATTAACTGCAAGTAAATATTTCATTTTAACTATTATGATATATTTATACAAAACAAATCCATAAAGTCTAATATTATAAATTATTACTTAATATCTACAACGAATGTCTAAAGTTCATGTAACTACTAGCGCCATCTATCGCTTATCATTGGAAGTTGAACGATTTATGAATATTTTCTTTAAAAATCATTACAATAGTAATCTTAATTTGTTAGGAAGTGTTTTTAAAATAAATTAACTGATCTTTATTTCTTTCATAATCAAACTTAAAATGCTACATAAAACCTGTCAAGTAGTTAAAATGTCAAAATATTTAGTGGTATTTTCACTTTGATTTTTTGAGGAGATAGGACAGTTAATGCAGTGATGCTATTGTTATAAAATAGAAATATTATATATTTCTAATCATGTAACATGTTGATTCACAGCATTAAACTCTTCTTTTAAAATAAAATTAGTATTTCATTAGCACTATGTATTGAAATAAATAAATAGTTTTTTCTCCTGCTCAAAACTGTATTACAAATAATTCTACCATATCAAAAGCAGTTTAATATTGTAACTTCTGTTATGTTTTACCTTTATGTATAGTTATTTAAATTATGTCTATTAGACGAATTACGGAGGCTACAGGCGGAGTACTCAAAAAAAACCAATTTACTTAAAATAATTTTAATTAAAAATGGAAAAGATTACAATAAATGATTATGACTAAAGAAAATCTGACAACGTTCGAGGTTGGAACCGAAGTGGCCGTTTCCGCTGGCCGGGAAACGGTGGCGTGATTGACGTTGAGCGAAGTCAGCAACTCGTGGCCTGCCTCGTGCCCGTGGCTGATGCAATGTGTTGCTAGGTGTAATGGGGTAAACGCCTGGTCAGCGATCTTCCTTTGGTACTGTAGTATAACACCTCCCGCCGCAGTTCAGCAATTATTTGAGTACTTTCGTCGAGAATAATGCTGAGTAGTGATCTGTCGTTGCAGCTTCAGTATTGTCATCTCGGCATGCCGTTTGCTTCGTTTCAGTTACTGATATTTCCTTAGATCGCCGTTTTACTATGAGCCTTCGTATGATGAAATAACTGCTTATTACAGTTGCGCTTAATAGGATAGCGTACAACGGTATTGTAGTATGATATAAGGTTGTATCTTGAGGCTTCTTTAAGTTGATTGGCGGCTGTAGCGTTATCTTAGCGTTGCCTGCATGTAGATTCTCCAAATTTATAGAATTTAGAGTTAAGACTGGTTGCGATGATGGTCTCAAATTGGGGTCTTGTGGAGGTAAGTCAGTTATCTTGATAACTTGTCCTCTTGCATGGTCATTGATATTGATGAGGGTGAACTCAGGAGTTCGCAGGAAACAGTTGTGAGGTAAGACTACTAAGAAGCTCCCTTGTAGATTAGTGTATTCATTTCTTCCACAGGACGTCTGGACTTTGGTGGCTTCTGGAAACGTGACGGTGTAGTGCTTGTCATCTAGTTGCTCCAGTGCTGCTCTGGTAAGTATAACTGGGATCTGGTTGCAAGTAGAGTCGATTTTCTGTGTCGTGATCAGCTGATGAATGCAGTCCACTTGGTCCCGGAGTTTGAAGCTGGTTTTCATCTCGCAGAGGTACCAATTGTTTGCCTTCGGACATTCTGTCTCCATGTACATGAATTCGTCTTCATGTATTGCAATATAGGGAGAGGATGGTATCAGGATTTCATGGTTTTTATTGGGAACTATGGAGAGTTTGTATAGGTCATAGGTGTTACGCAGGGCAATCGGTACTTTGAATACTATAACTAAGTTATTACTACTATAATATGAACCCAATTTTATGATATCGAAATATTCCCTTATGCTTATATCTAGTATTTCTTCCTTACTATATAACCTACGTGTTCTATCTATCATATTTCTTAACGCGTTTAAACTAAGCATGGAATGGTGCGTGCTTTTTGCATGAATGAAAGCTAAAAGATTCTCTATCCTGACTAATTCTTCATATAAATTTTCGACATTATCCCCCAGGATTAATAGTAACTGTGAAAGGTGAGCATAATTTAGAAGGTCTATATTAGTAACTGCAGTGGTTTTGATTATTACGTTAACTATTTGGGATATGTTTTTCTGGTTTTCTACAATACTTTCGAGGATTTTTGAGTGCCGTAACATCCAGTCCTTGCTTAAACTTATGTGCTGATTGAATTGCGAGGTTATCTCTTGTTCGTTATCCTGAAGGACTTTGATGGCGTTGTCATAACGTAAAGCGTCTGTAACATCCAAGTTTCCTGAAATGCTTTTAATTACTGAGCCTAGGCCGTCTATAAGACCTCTCTTAACACGATGGGAATCAAATGTTTGTAATTGATTTGAAATTTTATCTAATTTGGTTTTAAGATGTGCAATATGTGGTTCGTACAAGAAACGAGTTTTATTATTTAACTGAGGCTGAATATAGTCTATCTGGGTTTTAACTAATACTATCTTAGATCTAATTTCATCTAAATTTATAGGCTGTAAAAAGGAATGGTGTTGGGTTATGATCCTTGCAGTGCCTAGCTTGAAAGGGAGAAGTCCTGGTCCATCTTCAAGACTCTCAAGTGTTATCTCTTGAGCAGCCACTGCTTGTAGTAGGTACATCAGTACTATCCTGTAACAATTGTGCACTGTTAGGCACTCTTTTTAGACGGGACTTAGCGATTGGACCTCGTTTTTTCTTTGTATAGATGTGTATTGGGAGATCTGCCAACACCGTATCCTGTGTATACCGGGGTGCTAATTTCTGACGACTAGCCATGGGATTCTTTATAAATATTTGCTGCTCGGGATTATAATTTTTTTCAGGTTCACGACTTTTGTTAAAGTTATCAATAATTTCAGTGCGATGGGTTAAAGAATTTTCGCTTATTAATTCATATACTTTATTCATTCTTAGCTTATGGTTTTGAATGTACTGTTGCATTAAGTGCTCTGTGGCGTCCATGTCTAATGGGTCACGGGGGTCAAAGTGTCCGTTTATTAGTTCTAAAGGTCTGCACTTGGTAAAGCTGTGAATACTGCTGTTATATGCTAATATGGCATATGGCATTAAATTGATAACTGGTTCGCCACGATTTTGTAGTTTTAGTATTCTTAAATGTTCTAACAAAGTAGAATGGAGACGCTCAACCATTCCATTCTCATTGGGTGTATGTGCTAGTATTTTATGATGGTTTATCTTATGGACCCTTGCGAATTCTGAGAATAACTGGTTGGTGAATTCCGTGCCTCGGTCAGTTACTAACATTAAGGGTACTCCGTGGTGAGTACAAAATATTAATAAAGCTTGAACGACACTTATTGCAGTTCCATCCCTTAAATGGTATGCTTGAGCATACTTTGAAAAGGAATCGATGATTGTAAGGAATTTCTCAGTTTCAGCTGTAAATAGATCGAGATGGATAACTTCAAATGGTTTTATTTATTTATTTATTTATTTTACAATTTATGTACACACAAAAATAACAGAAACAGATAATACATAAGAGACGTTAGTACAAAGGTACTGCTTGTACTAAGGTACTGGTTTTGTTGGAGGGGGAACTATGTGTAACTGTTGCTTAATTGGATTACGATCGTATTTACTCTGTCCACAGATGGTGCACTCATTGATATATTTCGCTATGTGTTCTTTCATCTTAGGCCAAAAGTAACGCCGAGATAATGCAAGGTGACATTCGTTAATACCGCGATGGTTAGTTTTTCCTTCGTGATATTTCCGAATGATTTCTTGTTGGCGTAGATATTCCTTAACGTTCTCTAGTTCTGTTTTTGTAAGTACAAGATTCATGGAGGAATTCTTAAAGTGGTTTTGAATTATAGGTATAATTGAGTACATTTCCAGAGGCGGGTTAATTAATATACCTGTTTTTACTCTAGGGTTAACGAATTCTTTGATCGCATTCACTACATCTGTTTCAAGATTGGATTTAGACACTTGAATAGCCGTACGTGTGTGGGTGTCGAATGGTTTTGCAACGACTGTTCTGCCCTTAAAATCACCTACAACTGTAAAATGAATTTGTCTATTGAATTTATTGAGCGGATCGTCTGATATCGGTACTTCTAATATAGGTTTTTCTGCATCAGTGTGAACTGTGAGTGTTCTAGATTCATCTAGCGTTGGCGGATTGACTGTAGGATTAGCTATCACGGAACTTGTCTCTTCGTTGCATATTTCTATCCTAGATAATGCATCAGCGTTAGTGTTTGTTTTTCCCTGTTTATAGATTACTGTGAAATTGTATTCGCCTAATTTTAATCGCCATCTCGTTAATCGAAAGTTCGCCTCTTTAAGATTCATCACCCATTGGAGTGGCTTATGGTCGGTGATAATTTTAAATTTTCGACCAAATAAATAAGGGCGAAAATACTTAGTGGCCCATACAATGGCTAGCAACTCCTTTTCGATCGTGCTGTAATTTATTTCGCTGGAATTTAATGTTCGCGAAGCATAAGCTATAGGTTTGTCTTGGCCTATCGGACCTTGTGATAGTACGGCGCCAATCGCTAAATTAGATGCGTCAGTGGTCAGAATAAATTCCTTGTTGAAATCAGGGTATTGAAGTATGGGGTCGTTAGTTAAAAGAGTTTTGCATTTTTCGAAACAATTTATGTAGTTTGTATCGAGGGTAATTTTTGAGCCTTTCTTAAGACACTGTGTAAGAGGTTTTGTTAAGCGAGCGAAATCAGGTATGAATTTCCGGTAATACCCGAGTAAGCCAAGAAAGCGCTTTATTTCGGTAGCGGTTTTCGGCAACGGATAATTTTGTATGACTGATATCTTATCTGGATTTGGTTTGATGCCATCTTTGCCAATAATATGGCCTAAATAGGCTGTCTCTAACTTCAAGAATTCGCTTTTGTCTAATTGAATTTTAAAATTTGATTCTCGTAGTCTTTGGAAGACTTTTTCGAGGTTATTCATATGCTCTTGTAGGGAAGTGCTGAAAACGATGACGTCATCTAAATACACTAGACAAATGACGTTCTGTAGGCCTCTGAGCACATTATCCATGACTCTTTGAAACGTGGACGGGGAGTTCTTGAGACCCATAGGCATACGTAAAAATTCGAAGTGTCCCTGTTCAACATTGAATGCGGTTTTCGGTATATCTTCTGTATTCATCTCAACTTGATAGAATCCACTCGCGAGATCGAGGGTGGTGAAATACTGACAGTTGCCTAACTTATCTAGTATATCTGCGATGTTTGGTATCGGATACTTATCATCGATAGTCTTTTCGTTTAACTTCCTAAAGTCTACGACGATTCGCCATTTTGTTACGCCAGAGGCATCTGCCTTTTTAGGTACAACCCATATAGGAGAGCTCCAGGCTGATTGTGAGGGCCTAATTATGCCTTGGTCTAACATTTTTCCTATTTGGTTCCTAACTTCTTCTCTATGCACGTATGGATACCGGTAGCTTTTTGTGTACACGGGTACTTCGTCTGTGGTTTTTATTGAATGCTTAATTTGGTTGGTAAATGACAACGGTTCGCCTTCTATATAAAATACGTCTGCATATTGTGCACAAAGTGATTCGAGATTTGCGCGTTCTTCTGGGTTTAAATGACTAGTACGTAATTTTGAAAGCACGTCTTGAGCGCGTGGTGACAACTGTTTAGTACGCGTGCACTCGACATTAAATATTTCGGCACTGACTTGACGATCGACAGAAAATATTAAATCGTTATTAGTAGGGTTTGAAATTTCTAAAATACCGCGATTATTGCTAACTGACGTAATGCATTCACCTATAGTGCAGTTACAAATGACCTGTTCCGGGATATAAGCATCTCCATCTTTAATGTTGATTGGTAGTTTTATCAATTTAGAAGAACGAGCGGGTATAATATCCTCATAAAGATTAACGTTACGGGAATCATAAACCTGTATCGGATTGGTGGCATGTCTGGTGTTTAAGCACATATTTTTATAATCTATGTTCGATTCCCACTTACTTAGTAAATCGGATCCTATTAACCCGTCAAAGTAATTATGAAACTTATAAACGTACAATTTTATATTATCAGACTCACTGAATTCCGGAAAGCATGGTAATATGATCGAATTATTATTCCTGCTCGTCGCGTGAACATTTACGACTTCAAAAGGTTCATAGTTTAGTGGTATAAATGGAAAATATTTCTGTATGGCCTCGGGGCTAATAAAAGATTGGTTGGCACCTGTATCTATAAGCAATTTTAAAGGGGGGTTCGAAATTTGTATGTATGGAAGCTGTCTCTGGGTCTGTATATTAATTTCTATTTTTGTTTGTCTGATTTCGAGTCCGTCCGAAAATCCTCATTGCTTGTCGATGGCTTGGACTCTGTCAACGGTTCATTAGTCCCATTTGGCACTTCCGAAACTATTAATTGCTCGTTGTAATTATCGTCATTAAAATACACCAAGTTATCATTATATTCCGGGTCGACGTAATAGTACTCCGAGTGATCGTAATATGGGCCGTATGCATAGTACGGACATTCGTTGAGATTTAATTCGCGAGACTTAAAGTAATTGCTTGGTGGTGGGTTACCTGATTTGGTCCAGTCGTGTCCTCTAACAGGCATGGGTTTGCTAACAAAATGACTTACACCACTCATAGGTGCAGGCCTCTGGGGACCAGGCCCACTTTGCATATTTCCGGATACGTTACGTGGGATCATTCTAAATGCATTATTCCTATCATTATAATTTGGTGGTAAAGCCCTAAATATTTGCTGGGTACGTGTCGGCCCTCGGTTAAACTGAGGTGAATTATTATTATCATTAGGGCGCCACGACTGTTGAACCAGCATTGGTGGATGGCGTGAGGGGCCAGGCATACTAAAATTAATTGGTGTCATAGTGAACGGTTGATTAATTGAGGGTTTAATTTGAGAGCCCGCTGGAACGTTTGGTTGCTTTTTATAATCTAAGAAATTATTATTCCGCTGCTGCAAATACAAAGTGTTCGTTTCTTCCTGCACATACTCTAACGCCTTCTCTATAGATACGGGACGCATGCACCGAATACGCGAGCCTAGCGGTTCCTTCAAGCCGCGCAAGTAGGACTGCAACGTAAGCTTTTTATAAAGTTCACGCTTTGCCTCTACGGTGGTAGGCAGACTATCGTGCAAAGTTACATATGTCATAATGGTGCTAAATAAAGTTTGGCATTTTTCAAAGAATTCTTGTGGAGTACTTTGTCCCTGTGTTAACAATGAGAGGTCGTTATAGAGTGCAGTTTCGTCGCGTTGGTCTGCAAAATTATTAATCAACGCGGTACGAATGCCCATCCAGTCAGTCGGGATACCATTTGAATTAATAAATCGGGCGGCTGGACCCGTAACTTTATTCAGAATTCCATTAAGCAAGGCTTGGTTCTCCAGCTCATTTCCTGGATTAGGGTTAAGAAATCTACCAACTAATTGATCACTTAAATTAATAAATCTAGTTAATGTATTGGGGTTTCCATCAAACTCTGGGAGTAATCGAAGGGATTTCAATATAGCGTCAATTTGGTCTCCTTGAGCCATTGCGCTGGTTTGTTCTACTTCACTTAAGTCTCTAAATTGATCTAATCTAGCTTGCCTTACGACCCTAGGGGTACAAGAACCAGATTGCCTAGGATGAAAAATCTTGAAGGATTAACGTAAGACCGGAAAGGAAAATTACAATTATAAGGAAGCAACACAAGAACGATTCAAGTGTACTCACAGTTTCATTTCTTGGTACCTCTGAGTCTGCATCAAAGTCTGGATGCACCGCTGCAGCTTTCCGTGGTTCAGGATACTCGATGAAGGCTTGAGAGCACAAGCAGCGGCTATGCGGAGCCGACAGGATCGATTTTAGAGTCCTTTTACGCGCCGCGCACTGCTTCGAGTATCCTACCGACTGCGCCAATTACGGAGGCTACAGGCGGAGTACTCAAAAAAAACCAATTTACTTAAAATAATTTTAATTAAAAATGGAAAAGATTACAATAAATGATTATGACTAAAGAAAATCTGACAACGTTCGAGGTTGGAACCGAAGTGGCCGTTTCCGCTGGCCGGGAAACGGTGGCGTGATTGACGTTGAGCGAAGTCAGCAACTCGTGGCCTGCCTCGTGCCCGTGGCTGATGCAATGTGTTGCTAGGTGTAATGGGGTAAACGCCTGGTCAGCGATCTTCCTTTGGTACTGTAGTATAACAGACGAGTAAATATTTTTTTATGTAAATTGTAAATATTACTTGAATAAACCGTTACCTATCCTAACCATTTTTGTTTTTTATTCATGTTACTTTTATGTTTGAAAAGTTAATTTAAATTTATTTATTTAACATAATATAAATTATAATTTGATTTCAAAAATCATAATCCAATATTGTAAAAACAAAACTACTAAAAGAAGCACGACGGATTTGAACTTACGACCATGTCAATATAAGTCTACTGTTATGACCATTAGACTAATTTGACTTATGATATTTTGTTGAAATTAACAAGTGGATTATGAGACAAAACCGTATTCAAAGTTTACCAACCTTTTAAAGATCAAATTGACGTGACAGTATTCTATAATATTTGACTACCTACCTCTCGTTATATTCGTTTAAATTATTATGCTCCGAATTGATTATCATGGAATGGACGACAGATGGCGCTGTCGACAAGCGAACATCTAAGTAAATGAGCTCCGTATATTATTTTTGTTTAAAATAGATTAAAGTGTTAATTTTTAATTAAGCTTCATTAAATCTATACAGTACGATATTGACCATAAGAACAAGTGTTATCCTCTATATAAAAAGTGAACTTTTTGGACAAAATGACTCATGAATAAAACTCATTACCAAGTGCATCAAACAACTAATAGTATAAGTTAAACAGTGTTAAAAACATTAAAGTAACTATCGTTAAGGTGTTAAAACAGTTGTAATAAAACGGACCAATCTATTTTAATTGTACTTATCAAAATAGCAAAAAATAAAAAATAACAACATTCATAAACTTATTTCTTCAATAAACTTGAGCGTGTATTAGAATGGTGAAAAGTGTAATTTAAAACATAATAGTGGAAACAATCTGAACACAACCGTGACAAAAAAAACTATTTTTGTGAAAAAAAAGTGCAAAAATAACTATTGCATGAATCATCACAACGTCTTTTTTAAAATTTAAAATCATACGATGATTGTGGATCACTATTTTACCTGAGATCGTAACTATACATTTGGTCTCGGGGTCGCGGTCGCGCCTAGAATATTGCGTAGACGACGTGTCTCGAGTTCGATCCCCAGATTAAACCGCTTCACTTTTTAAAGTTTATTTCAAACTTTACGAATATCGTGTTATAATCTAACATGAATTTTCTGGACAATATTACATTCCGCCGTACGAGGACCAATTCAATATCAAACGACAATGAGGTAATAGCTGCTACGCCAACTTTGAATGAGACTGTTACCAGCGTACCAGAAATGTCCGATGATGATGACGATTTAGTTAAGAAACTACGTGAACAAATTACCAATCTTACATTAGAACTACAGAGCGCTCACTCGGAAATTGAATCTTTGTCTTTAGAAAATAGTAACCTCAAGTCTTTGAACGAAAAATTAAGTAAAAATAATGAACTTTATAAGAAAGTAACTATAACACCCGTTAAACTGAAGTCGTCCAGCTCAAAAAAGAACAAAAGTACTCGTAGTAACAATAGAAACAATAAACAAACTCAAACAGAAACACCGAAATCAAAGATATATGATACTAATCAACCAACACCACAAAAATGATTCAAAACGGAATAAAATATGCATTATAAGCACAGACAACAAAAATAACTTGCTTTATATTGCAGAAAACGTTTTTGAGAAAAGTAAAATTTGTCACTACATCACACCCCATGGTAGCATGCAAGTTCTGCTGAAAGGTATTAAAGAAAAGTTAGCGAATTTCACCTCACTGGACTTCTGCATTATTCTACTTGGTGAAGAGGATTTTAAAATCACACATAGATATTTAGATAGTATATTACAGATAAGGCAAGTCCTACAAGAAATCACAAACACTAACATAATAATCTGTACCCCTACGTACAAATTTTTTACAAATAACTATTTGTACAACTCGAGAGTAGAAACTTTCAATAACTTATTATATTTGGATACAATTACTCACGAACATGCTTACTTTTTGGACAGCAATGAGAACTTGACATATGACGACACGATGTTCGACAGACGCACTGGCGCGATAAATAGTTCCGGAATGCAGTTATTGTTCAGGGATATTTATAGAATGACTATTTATATAGAATCCTCCATCAATAGCTGTAAAGATGTAGTTGACCGAAACAAGGAAACCGAGTCACCGAGTCAAAATAACGCCTTAAAACATACTCCGCAAACGCTTTTTCGGTCATAAATTTATCAATATACTGCACCAAAATATTGCAGGTTTGAGGAGCAAATCGGATGCATTAACAATCTGCTTACAAGAATTATCAGATAGAAATACTGATATTGATGTTATTTGTCTCACTGAACATTTTATGATGTCGGGAAACGAAGATATATGTGTAATACCCAATTTTTGCATAGCTGCCTACTTTAGCAGAAGTAACTCTAATAGAGGAGGGTCGTGTATCTACGTGAAGAAAGGTCATCATTGGAAAACGATTCCAGAGTCAGCGTTATTCACTGAGTGCTCAACTTTTGAGTGCTCTGCCATAGAGCTAATTGACTACAAAGTAATTATAATTTGTTTGTATAGGGTTCCGGTTGCTAGTAACCTAAGTAATTTCTTTGAAAGATTAAACAAGATGCTCAAATATGTAAATAGAACCTACAATAAGCATAATATTGTGATAGCTGGGGATTTTAATATTAACATTTTAAAACAAAATAATATTACATCTGAATTTGAATGTTTGCTTCTCAATTATAACTTACGGCTCAAGATAACTGAGCCGACCAGAAAAATCAGCAATACATGTATTGATAATTTTGCTCACAACTATCACAATAAGTGTAGAGCAGAAGTGATTGACTTAGCATTGTCTGATCACACAGCTCAGATATTGAGGTGTCAGGTCAAAAAGGTGTGCCTGATAAAAAGTTGGAAAATTAAACGTAGAGATTACTGTGAGGAAAATCTTAAGAAGTTTAGAACTTGTATAGAGAAGTTGTCTTTTTCGGAAATGTACTCAGCCTCTGATCCGAATATAGCCTATAATGCTTTTATTGATTTGTTTAAGTTATTTTATGAACTATGCTTTCCATTCAAATATATCACCATTAATACACATCGTAAAGCTAACTGGATAACGCGAGGGATCAAGGCCTGTAGTATCAAAAAACGTGATCTTTTATGGCAATACAGAAAAAAACCCAGCCAGATAAATAAAACTAGACTGACACAATTCTCAAAAAGATATAAAAAAGTAATAAAATTAACCCAGCGCGCACAAAATAATAATTTAATTAACGCGTCGGATAATAAAAATAGAGCGGCTTGGAAAATTATAAATGAACCTAAACATGCGTGTGATGCGTTCAGTGAGTCGACGCACTTTGTAATAATGTCTCAAGTATTAAAATGTAATGTCTGCAATATTGTCATTGATGAATTATTAGCTTATGTGCAAAATAAAATATCAGTGATTGACGAAGAAACGTTGAAAAGGATTTGTGTGTCTGCGTTCACAAGCAGTGAAATCAGCAACTCGAAAACATTGTTGTTCGAGTCCCTGCCGACGGATCAGCGAAAAATCACGAGAAAAAGAAAAGGGAAGGAAGAAAGAGACTTGGATGACATCATTAGTATGTTTAAAAGCACTGATCCAGATGTGATCCCAGTGTTTGTGGCTAGGGTACTCGAAAAACTACCCCCAATTTTGTTCGATCATCTTGATTGCACAAAATTATTGAAAGATATAACAAAATTAAACTTAGAAATCGAAAATATCAAAAATATGTATGCCACGGTAAAACAAGTTGAGGATTTGCGCGCAGATATGCATGATCTAAAGCACGCGTCGCTACCTCCACCGATTTGCCCAACTGGATACGTAAATATAAGACGGGGTGCTTGGAACCTGGAAAGTGGACCAATAGGGATGACTTTGAGCCACACTGATACATCGGCATCGGAAGCACAGGACGTGCTACAGTTGCATAACGGTGTAAAGAAAAACTTCGCCGCATCGGTAATGTCCCCCGATACTAATTGTCAAGTCATGCACAAGGAAGACTCGCCGAGTGTACCGGCCGCTGCGGTGACGCCAGACACGATCAGCTGTGAGGGAGGCATGGAGGGGCGAGTGAAACCGTTATCTTTGATTGCAGGCTCAAATACACCGAAACAAATAAAGCGGGTGGATAAAAACGGTTCATCGGTAACTTGTCAACCTTTTGACTTGAATGTTCAAATTGAAGTCGAAAACAAAAATCCCTGGCAAACCGTAAATAACCGTAAAAGAAAGCCAAAATACAGGTATTTAGGCGAGAAAGGAAAAGCTGTAGTACCTACGATATCGTCCTTCAAAGCAGCTAATAAGAAAATACCTATTTTCATAACAAATGTGCATATGGATACGTTGGAGTCTGACATTGTTAATTATTTGAAGGAAAAAACACAAGAAACGGTAGTTTTGGAAAAAGTTAACACGAAAAAAGTGTTAGATCACAAGGCTTATAAATTTTTCGTGTCTGAGTCTAAAATGTCCATGTTTTTAGACGAAACAATATGGCCTGAGGGGATTATCTTCAGGCGTTTCCAACACTATAAATATCGAAAGGCGGACGGAGGGTTCGCTGCAATCGGTCCAGTGCTCACTAACAATGGATAGTACGACCTGTAAGTTTACCAGCTATAATTGTAAGAACGTGAAGAGCGCCGTCAGTGATATTCGACGTTTATGTGACGAGTGTGTCGTGATAGCACTACAGGAGACTTGGTTACTGCCAGAAGAACTGCCGTATTTGAATGGCATTGATAGCAGATTTAGCTGCACGGGGACGTCAGCTGTTGACACGACTGCGGGCCTGCTGCGTGGCAGGCCGCACGGGGGCACGGCGCTGTTGTGGAATACTAGTGTGTTTCCAAGTGTTACGGTGATCAATTGTGATAATCCGCGAGTTTGTGCCATTCGTGTTAATACGGCCACTAGTCCGTTGATCGTAGTGTGCGTGTATATGCCAACAAACAAGTCGGACAACCTGGCGATGTTTACTGACTGCATGGGAACTGTAAGTGCTATATGTAATGATTATGTAAACGAACCTATTTTTGTTTTAGGGGATTTTAATGCTCATCCTGGAGAATTATTCTTTAATGAATTAAATATTTTATGTGACGAATTTAAATGGATAATTATCGATGTAAATAAGTTAGGATTGACTTCGGAAACATTTACATATATAGATCAAGCCTGTGGGTCTAGACGGTGGCTGGACCATTGTGTTGTGTCGCAAACAGCTGTTGTCTCTGTGTGTAATGTTTACATAAACTATGATGTGTTGTGGTCGGATCATTTTCCCGTCATATGCGAATGTAAATTGGAAGGTTTGACTCCACTAACATTTGTGTCAAGTGTATCTGACAATAAAGTTAAGTGGGGGGATAAAACGGCCGACGATATTGCACATTATCGACGTGAATGTCACATGCGTCTCAGATTGATTGATTTCCCAGACGATTTTCGGATATGTAGTGATCGTTATTGTGTTGACCCTACCCATAGCTCACATATTGATAGACTGTACTCTGACATCGTGCTTGCATTATCACAGGCGTCGATGGAGGGGCGGGGGCGCGGGCGTGCACGGAGTAAACGTCCATCTAAAACTGTTGTTGGTTGGAACAAGGTTGTGAGCGACAGTCACGGGGCGGCCAGGGCGTGTTTTCGGGAATGGCTATTGTGTGGTAGTCCTACCACTGGTGATATTTACACCCGTATGTGTGAGACCAGAAAAATATTTAAGTCCCGCTTAAAGTGGTGTCAAAACCACCAAGATCAGTTAAAAATGGATTTTCTGGCAGCTAAACATAGCTCTAAAGATTTCAGTGGTTTCTGGAAAAGTACCAACAATTTGAGGGTTCGCCCTGGTCTTCCCGTGAGTGTGGACGGGACAAATGATTTAAAAGGTATAGCGGACAGATTTAAAGATAACTTTATTGTAAGGTCACCGTTAGGACCATCCTCATCAATGGCGGCGGTAGGTGTGAGTGGGGAGCATGTCGGTACTAGAATTACAGCTAGGGATGTATTAAGAGCGGTAAAATCGATTTCCAATGGCAAGTCCCCTGGTCATGACGGCTTGAGTGTGGAACATGTTCAACATGCTGGACCTCATATGTGCAGGGTGTTGGCCATGTTGTACAACTTTTGCATTTCACACTCGTACCTGCCTGCCGATATGATGAGAACTATTGTGGTGCCTGTAGTAAAGAACAAGGCGGGCGATTTGTCAGATATAACTAACTACAGACCTATTTCTTTGGCAACAATAGTTGCAAAGGTGTTTGACAGCATTCTTAACACACAATTAAACAAATACATAAAGTTGCACGATAATCAGTTCGGGTTTCGGCCGGGACTGTCTACAGAAACTGCAATATTGTGTTTTAAGAGTGCTGTTAAATACTACACTGAGAGAAAAACCTCTGTGTACGCTTGCTTTCTCGACCTTTCTAAGGCGTTTGACCTGGTCTCTTATGATGTCTTATGGAAGAAGATGAGATCATCCCAGATACCGCCGGAACTTATTAACACCTTTAAGTATTGGTATGGGAACCAGGTGAACACCGTGAAGTGGGCGGGCACGCTGTCGGACCCGTATAGGCTGGAATGTGGAGTGAGGCAGGGGGGGTTGAGCTCTCCCTCCATTTTCAACCTGTACATGAATGGACTGATCGAGGCGCTCAGCGAGCAACATGTCGGTTGTTACATAGATGGCGTCTGTTTTAACAATATCAGCTACGCGGATGACATGGTGCTGTTGAGCGCATCGGTCTGTGGTCTTAGAAGGCTGATAAGGATTTGTGAAGGTTATGCAGCTGAGCATGGGCTGATTTATAATGTAAAAAAGAGTCAGTGTATGGTTTTTCAGGGCGAGCACAAAAAAGTCACAGTAATGCCACCACTAAAACTAAATGGGTTTTTACTAGACAGGGTGGAAGTATTTAAATACTTAGGCCATTTGGTGACCCCTACCCTGAAGGACGATGCGGACATCGAACGGGAGCGGAGGGCGCTGTCGGTCAGGGCGAACATGGTGATCCGCAGGTTTGCGCGGTGCTCAGATGAGGTAAAAATAACTCTTTTCAGAGCCTACTGCACGACACTGTACACGTGCAGCCTGTGGACCGACTACTCGCAAAAATCGTACAGCGCCCTTCGTGTCCAGTTCAACAATGCGTTCAGGGTGTTGTTGGGGCTCCCCCGCTATTGCAGCGCGTCGGCGATGTTTGCGCAAGCGCGTGTTGATTGCTTCCACACATCAATGCGCAAGAGAGGCACGTCGTTGGTGCGTCGAGTGCGGGGGAGCGCTAACAGCATGCTGGCCGTACTTGCGGAGAGGCTTGATTGTGGCATCATAGCGCACTGTTCTATGCGACATGTGACAGGCTTGCGATGTAGATGACATGGAATTAATTAATTATTATTTTAATTTTCTTAATTGGATTTAATGTACATAATGTGATTTTAATTATTTATTCGAATGTTAATTTTAATTGTGACTTCTGTGTTGTATTAATTTTTTATGAGTCATTGATACTTGAAATAAAAATTATATATTATATTATATTTGTAAACAGAATGTACCAAGAGATAATATAACTAGCATTAAAATAAATGACGAAATAATAACTGACCCTTGTGAAATATCTAATGCTTTTAACATTTATTTTATCGATAAAATAGTACCTAGGGATGATTCACTCAACATGCAGTATAAATTTTATATGTCTTCTCAACAGAAATCTATGTTTTTGAAACCATGCTTGCCATATGATGTATTGCAGATTATCAGGAGTTTAAAAAATACGAATAGTGTAGGTTATGATGGCATATCAACAAAAGTCTTGAAATATATAGCTATGAATATTTCTGCTCATCTTTCATATCTGATAAATCTATGTATTGAAACTGGAATCTACCCCGATAAATTAAAAATTTCTATCATAAAACCAATATTCAAAAAAGAAAATAGAGAATGTCTAGAAAACTATAGACCTATTGCCTTAGTTCCAGTTATTTCCAAAATATTTGAAAAATATATTTACAAAGAATTAAATAACTATTTAGAAAATAACAATATTCTAGCCAAAGAACAAAAAGGGTTTAGACACAATAAATCTATAAATATGGCCATATATGACTTTCTGGATTTTGTTATGGATAATGTTGACAAAAGAATACCTGTCTGCTCTATCTTTATGGATATGACACAGGCTTTTGATTATGTTGAACATGATATTTTGGTTGGCAAACTTTATGAATATGGTATAAGAGGTAATATACTGAAATTATTTGAATCATATCTCAAAGGCCGTCAGCAATACACTGAATTGACTAGAGTGAATATCCTAACTAAAATAGAAGAAACCTTTAGATCATGTGTACGTCAACTGAACTACGGTGTTCCTCAAGGAACCGTTTTGGGACCACCTCTTTTTATATTGTACATCAATGACTTACCCAATGCCACTAACAATCCTATAGCTCTTTTTGCAGATGACAGTACAGTAACGATTAAATGTAACGACAAGAATACTTTTGAAGATGACATAAATAACACTTTGAGCTCCATTATGAATTGGCTTAATATTAATAATCTGAAAGCCAACTTAAGAAAAACTAAATTAATGTACTTTAGACAGCGTTTACCGGCACCGAATAACCTAAATGTAAATTTTAACATGCAAACAATAGAGGAAGTTGACAATTGTAAATTTTTAGGCTTATATATCGATGATAAAATGACTTGGAAACCGCATATTCAACAACTATGCAAGCGTGTTAGTAAATCTGCCTATGCCTTACATACACTTGCAAGCAAAATAAACTCCAGTGCCCTTTTAATTGCGTATCATGGATTAGTGGCGTCTGTTCTTAGATATGGTATAATTTTTTGGGGTAATTCTACCGACAAAGATCTCGCCTTTAAGGCACAGAAACGATGCATTCGGGCTATGTTTGGTTTAAAATCAACGGAGAGCTGTGTGCCTTTCTTTAAAAAGCACAGTATCCTTCCATTACCGTCACTATACATATTTGAAGTAGCAGCTTTCGTCAAACAAAATCCTCATTTATTTACTTTAGCATCTATAGCTATCAATCGGACCCAAAGGGACGAAAGTCGTCTTTGTGTTCCAAAAGCGAATACTGCCTTGATGTATAAAAGTGTCTTTCACATGGCATCAGTTGTATTTAATAAATTACCAAAAGAACTAAAAAGTCTACATGTTAACTTATTTAAAAAAAATCTAAGAAGTTTACTATGTCAAAAATGTTATTATTGTGTATCGGATTTTTTATTGGATAAATTCTGACATGTAATTGTAATTTTTGTAATGTAATGTTTGCTTCTTTGACATTTAAATCCGAATTATTATGACATTTACCTAACAAATTATTTTGACATTTACTTACTTATAAAATATTTTGACATTTACCTAACAAATTATTTTGACATTTACATAACAATTTATTTTGACTTCTTGACTTTATTGTACCTATATTAATCAAATAATGCAATCATTTGTGTAATTAATTTGTTGTTTAATACGAGTAAATTCTTTATTTGCATGTCAAAATTATAATTTATTATTTTTGTATGCCTATAATAGGCTGATCATAGCGCACTTTAATGTAAACATTACCAACTACTGTACCTATGTATCACAAATAAAATATTTCTGATTTCTGATTTCTGATTTCATGTATCTTCTGCTAATTGCAGAAGGTTTAAATTCGTCTAACTTTTAGGATGTCTTATATTACCTTCTGCTGTCACGTGGGTCAGATATCTTGGGTCTTTGTGTGTACCAAACTTAGAAGATTTTGAAGAATCCGGTGTTTCTAGCTGTAGGCTGAAAATTATTTTTGAGCAACAAATATAAAAAAAACGAAAATAAAAAAATCCCAAAAAAATATCCCAAATAAATGACTGAATAAGAATTAAAAAAAAAAAACTAAGTACATAAAAATCTAATTATCAAAAATCAATGTAAATAGCTGATTGAAAATTTTTAAATGGGCCAGATTAGTTTTAAATTGCATATTTATTTACTACAAAGAAAGATGATGAAAATGAAGTCTAATCTGACAGTCCTAAGCCTGAAAACCATGAAGGGAAATTTTCAATCACTAAAATCATTAATAGCAGGGTTATCATCCATAATTGCTATTAATGGCTATTAACTGAGTTTTAATCGATTATTAGCCAAATGATATTAACCGGATTTTTATCATTGCCCATCACTACTCATGAGCCATGTATGTGGAACAGAATCATAGGCCTTTTTATAATCTATCCAGCATGTCGACAAATCCTTGCGGGATCGACGAACCTGTTGACTTATGGCCATGTCAATGAGGAGTAGCTCCTTAGTACCGCGTGACCCGTTCCTACATCCATTCTGAGAGGCAGACATAATTGAGTTATTTTCAATGTGGTTGTTAATTTTAGTTCTCAGAATGGATGTAAGAAGTTTATAGACCGTAGACAAGCATGTTATCGGTCTATAATTCTTGAGTTCCGCAGTACTACCTGTTTTATGGAGCAGATGGGTAACGCCAGTTGTTAGAAACTGAGGTAGCGACCCAGACTCTAAAGATGACTGGAATTGAGATGCTAAGAGCGCGTGTGAGCTACTATACCATTTTAACCAGAAGTTTTATTATTATTATTAATGTGAAATTTCGAATAAATATGATTTTTTTTTGGTGGGTAAAAATCACCCAAATAACATCTCCCGCTCTTGGGTGGAGCGGGAGATAGTGTCAGACTCTTACTGACTAAAAACCCCACCCCGTTCCTTCTTGCCTTTCGTAGCAAGGCCGAGCTTTCCTTGCCTTGCGGATATCCTTGGCCCCAGTAGGCTTAGATCTTGCTATTGGGCGTGTTGTGCCATATTTTTCGTAAATCGAGCACCCCACGCTTTTTTCACAATGATATTAATATTTTTCGTTCATTATTATTTTGTACCTATATTGAAAATTATTTTACACTTTTTAGTTTGATATGCTATGAAAGCGTGTTTTTTTTAGTTTTTTAAAACTATATTTTTATTTTTCACAATAAAAAATGGATTACTGTATTGTCATCAGTGTGTGTGCAAAGTTTGAAAAAATCTGATCGCCTATAGTTGGTCAAAATCGAGCTCAAAGGCGTTGGTTACAAACATACAGGTGAAGCTAATATAAGCGTGTTAATAAGTCGGGTTTTCCTTCCTGACGCTATAACTCCAGAACGCACGAACCGATTTTCACGGTTTTGCATTCGTTGGAAAGGTCTCGGGCTCCGTGAGGTTTATTAGAGTAGAGTAGGGTAGAGTAGGGTAGAGTAGGGTAGAGTAGGGTAGAGTAGGGTAGAGTAGGGTAGAGTAGGGTAGAGTAGGGTAGAGTAGGGTAGAGTAGGGTAGAGTAGGGTAGAGTAGGGTAGAGTAGGGTAGAGTAGGGTAGAGTAGGGTAGAGTAGGGTAGAGTAGGGTAGAGTAGGGTAGAGTAGGGTAGAGTAGGGTAGAGTAGGGTAGAGTAGGGTAGAGTAGGGTAGAGTAGGGTAGAGTAGGGTAGAGTAGGGTAGAGTAGGGTAGAGTAGGGTAGAGTAGGGTAGAGTAGGGTAGAGTAGGGTAGAGTAGAGTAGAGTAGGGTAGGGTAGAGTAGGGTATAGTAGGGTAGAGTAGGGTATAGTAGGCTGAAGTAGGGAAGAGCGGGAGCGAAGCCGCGCGGGCAAAAGCTAGTTTTCTATACAATCTGTATTGTGAACGATTGTATGAGATACGAATTAACGTTTTCTTTCTTTCTTTCTCTCCTTTTTTCTTTCTTTTTTTTCTTCTTTCTTTACTGTTTCATAACACATTACTCGAAGCATATCATACTAAACATGACGCGCGGCTTTCGGCGTATTCTCGTACTGTTCTGCAACGTTTAGCTATTTCAGATGCTCTAATGTACCTACTTGGGGGGGTTACAAGTATACGTTGTTCATGTTACAGATTTGATGTAGAATTTAAGCTCAAAATAGATAAGTACAGAAGTCAACGTCATGTATATACTTCACTTTTCATATCTATGCTCGGCGGTCGCGCTAGGGTCACTCAGTCAAAAACAAAAGTGAAGTTAAATTGCACGTTCTAATGTGGATCACTATGGAGAAGAACGTGTAAGAAACTCCCTGGACAGTCATTTTAATCATATTGTTTCGTCATTCAGTAACATCACATCACTCGTTGCCATGTTATAATAATACACCCAAACATTGCATGATAATATTACAGGAGTGATAGAAGGTTATCACATGGCGCGACTGGGTACAATATCACATCATATTTAAGTGATGGTAAAAAGCGATACCGGAAGACGCAGCGTTGGACGGCTTCCAACAACGTGGACCGATGACCTGGTCAGGGTCGCGGGAATCCGATGGATGCGTGATGCACAGGACCGGTCGTTGTGGCGACGCTTGGGGAGGCCTATGTCCAACAGTGGACGTCTTTCGGCTGATATGATGATGATGATGAAAAAGCGATATTACTCAAACCTAATGACATATCACAACACTTCATGAAGCACTGTTTTTAAAGGCATATGTATGAACACAGGTATTATTTAAATGAATTGGAAAACTTCCAAATCCACCCACACGCAAACGTACAAGTTTGTACGTTTGTTTGTTTGCACATCAAGTTTTTTTTATGTGTGTGTATATTTGTTACGCCTTTACGCTGAAACGGCTTAAGGGATTTGGACGAAATTTGGCACGTGGTTTTGGCACCTTGGGATAATTTTCTATTGTTGCGCGGATGAAACTGCTGGCAGAAGCTAGCAACTTCTTCAACTGTTGTTATATTGTCTTACTAAACACATTAAGAAAGAGGATATCCGCAGAAGAACCAAGGTTACCGACATAGTACGAAGAATCGCCAAATTTAAGTGGCAATGGGCAGGGCACATTGCTCGCAGAACAGATGGCCGTTGGGGCCGAAGGTTCTGGAATGGCGACCACTTACCGGAAGACGTAGAGTTGGAAGGCCTCCTACAAGGTGGACCGATGACCTGGTAAGGGTTGCGGGAATCCAATGGATGCGAGACGCACATGACCACTCATTGTGGCGACGCTTGGGGGAGGCCAATGTCCAACAGTGGACGTCTTTCGGCTGAAATGATGATGATGAAACACATTTAAAAGCAATGTGTAGAGGTCCCGAAACAATCATAGCGATACAGTAATTAGACAAGATTAAGGGTCACCGGACACAGGCCACCGGCCACAACTACAAAATATCGCTACCGATACCGCTACATTTTCTATAGTTTCATACATTTTATATGGATTCGCCGCACACGGTTGACGCCGGTGGCTGTCACACGCTACAAATCACCACTGATTGCTTCATGTGGCCCGCAGCGGCCACTAAACACTGATACAAAACGCCGCGCCGCCTCATGCCATTCGCGCATTTAAGCCTTCTTCGACAGAGTCCATTATGATACTGCGTGACACAAGTGTCTCTCGCACGCTTCCTCTTCTAGCTTCTGGTAGCGGCATTTGTGGCTATGGCATGTCGCCCGTATGCGGCGGCTCTAAGCGCTGGCTTCTGAACTGAGAAATTACAGAGTGATGACATGTCTAGACATAAGTTAAAATAGGGTTCAAAAACAACTCAACTTTGAATAAAATTCTTCTTAATCTAGAAACTGAAGTAGCTTTGAAATATGGTTACAAAAACGATTTCGATGTTGATTTTACTTGAAATAGAAGAACAACTATGTTATCACGAGCTCCTAACGTTATCCATTTTACAACCTAAACTGAATTATTAAATAGATGTATTATTTAACTCTTCGAATGCCGTAATTAGAGACACAATAGAAAGACAATGGCTTATGTCGAACTGTGTAACTTAAGTCATTCAAAAGGTTAATATACAAGGTGCAGTTTTAAAACTGCACAATATTTCAGGAGGTTGTAATAAAACTCATAAATAATCATGTAAAAAAACGATACCTGGTCAATAATCAGTAATACTTGTTATTTAATTTTTTAATTACACTAAACTAAATCGATTGATCGATGGCCGCGGAGGCGTGGCTAGGGTGTGGCGTGCGGGATGATGATTGGATGATACATTATTTAAGAAACTATCGTTGCGAGTTAGTGTGTGTGAAAACGCCCTTTATTGTTCCGTGTTTGTGTGTGTGAAAAAAAGCGCGGTTATAAAAAAAAAAAATTACCTACTTATTTTATTATTGATTCGGGTCGAGAATCACTAACATAATTACCTCCTGAAATATTTTGCAGCTTCAAAACGACACCTTGTATAGGATGGATGTATAGCTCTATCCTTATTTCTCGCTTGCACGACTAACATTTTAATACGTCATGGTAAAGCCTAGATCATCCTGTCCAGTGAAGCGATCCAGATTTCTTCCAGGCATCGTTACTCACTGTCTTCAGAACTACGTGATGGAATTCCAAATTCAAACTACAATAAGAAGGATTAGTATTTACGAAAAGCAAAAATTCTATCTGTCTTCAACACTGTAGGTTTCATAGAAGATCTGAATGCCTAAACAGATTGATTGATTGGCGTTACCTACAGAAAAGACTACGATGAAATATTGAGAATTTCGTCAAAGGGAATTTGAGTCGTATTCGACGGAGTGACAATTTATCACGGAGTTTTTTTGTCTGTAGTGTTTGGCGGGCGACAGATAGGTCTTCAGAACTTAGTATTTTCAAAGCTATTTTATTCATTTGTGTTTGCTTTGTTCTAAAACGTTTGTTCGCAATTACTTTTGTAAAAGATATATTATTTATTAGACAAAAATTATTAACTTAGATGATGAGGCCGGCCTGTTATGAAAAGAAAACAAAACCGCTCGGAAGACTGAACAAAAACAAATGTAATGTTATTACATTCAAACTTTTCATAGCTGCCAATATTAGCTAGATAGGTACTAAATGAAAGTAGAAAATATATTAGACTAGCTTTTGTCCGCAGCTTCGCCTGCGTACATAAAATAAAGATTATGTCCCTCAGGAATAAAGCAGCTTTCTGTCGGTGAAAAACTATCAATCGGACCAGTTCTTTCAGAGATTAACCTCCTACAAACAAAAAAACAAACTTTCCCTCTTTTTTTCTTTTTGTTCTTGTTTTTTTTTTAGAGTAGATAAAAGTAGAAAACTAGCCTTATCTTGCGGCATCTTTTTAAGAGCGTCCAACCCAAGATACATTTCCATACAGTCTAGCATGAAAATAATAATAATTTGTTTATTTTTCTACCTACAATATCACAGCAATTACAAAAACTAAGGGTGAGTTCCACCATTTAACTATAACGATAACAAAGTTAACAGTTGCCAAATCGTTGAATTGACCAATATACGGGTGTTTCACGGCTGGTTATGGTTTGGTTCAATTCACCCTAAGACAATCACAATGATTGGATTGATACTGTGGGAGAGTGGTGCCTAAGCTAAGACTTGGCCTGTATTCAGGTCACCAGGTCTTCCCCTCTTTTAATGGAAAAGTATCTTGGGTTGTACCAAAATGATCCCAAGGGAACATACTCCTAGAATAAAAAGTATATCATCATTCCATTACAGAACATGATCTACCCGTCTCAAGTTTTGTCGACCCCTTTCAGCCGTTGAAGCGTGAAGAAAAAGTAACAAGCACACACACCGTACGGTGTGCGTACAAACCATCACACACACTAACTAACTTTCGCTTTTTAGAGTTTCGTACCTTTTTTTTTTTTTTTTTTTTTTTTTTTTTTATGGTGGGAAAAAATCATGCATTGACATCCCCCGCCCTTGGGCGGAGCGGGAGATAGTGTCAGACTCTTACTGACTAAAAGACCCACCCCGTTCCTTCTAGCCTTCATACCGGGGCTCGAGCGCCCTTTCGGATAACCCTGGCCCCAGAGAGTTTCGTACCTCATAAGGATAAAACGGAACCCTTATAGAATCACTTTGTTGTCCGTCTGTCTGTCAAGACCCTTTATCTCGAGAACCCGTGGAGGTATCTATTTGAAATTAAACCGATATACTTAAGTCTGCAGTCTTTTGAAGCTGTGAAAATATCAAACTTCTGAGTTAACGAAAAAAAAAAATACGCCTGCATGTCGCAAAAATACGGAAACACTCTCAAGGCAATAAAAAATTCATAAGGTAGGTAGGTACTTGCTGGGGCTGCGCTCAAGCGGCTCCTGCCCAACCTTGGGGGTCCAGACGCCTTCTGCCGGAAGCTCTACGCGGGGATCGTTCGGTCCATGGCCCTCTACGGGGCGCCGGTGTGGGCGCCGACGCTGAAAAAGCAACCGGCGGCCATACTGAACGCCTGCCAGAGGGTCATGGCGATAAGAATGGTGCGGGGATACTGCACGGTCTCCCGCGAAGCGGCGAGCCTTCTGGCTGGCCTACCACCGTGGGATCTGGAGGCAACAGTCCTTGCACACATGCATGATATGCGCGTGGAGATGCAACGCCGGGGTGAAAGTCCGCTGCCGCGACAGGTCACGGCATGGCGGACAGAGCTCCGGTGGGATCTCATGGTGAAATGGCGTCAACGACTATCGCAACCCAGTGCTGGGCACGCCACAATCATGGCGGTAAGTCCCCTCTTTGAGGCGTGGCTGGAAAGAACTCACGGCGTCCTTACCTTCCGCATGACGCAGGTACTCACCGGACATGGTTCGTTCGGGAGTTTCCTGCACTCGATTCATGCAGAAGTGACGCCCGGGTGTCGCCACTGTGCGGAACGCCCGGAGGACATGGTGGAGCACCCAGTCGAGGTGTGCCCTGCTTGGGCGGAGCATCGCCGTGCCCTCGTGGGGGCGATCGGCGGCGGAGACCTCTCGCGCCGGGCCTTGGTTGAGGCCATGGTCCGGAGCGAGGAGGAGTGGCAGGCGGTCGCCGACTTCTGCGAAGCAGTAATGCTCGCAAAGGAGGAGGCCGAACGCATCAGGCACCGGCGTTATCGCCGCCGCCGTTGCCGGGATTCTGATCCCGATTTCCGGCCAACGTAGACGCGGGCTTGCGGACAGTGAGCAATGGGTAGCTCACTGTCCGGCCGTCCGGTAACTGTCCGGACCAAGCCCAAGTCGTCGACGGCGCGCACTGTTCCTGCGCGCCTCAAGGAGTTGTCAGCAACAGCAGGGACCCAGCCGGGTCGAAGCCTACTGGGGCCAGGGTTATCCGAAAGGGCGCTCGAGCCCCGGTATGAAGGCTAGAAGGAACGGGGTGGGTCTTTTAGTCAGTAAGAGTCTGACACTATCTCCCGCTCCGCCCAAGGGCGGGGGATGTCAATGCATGATTTTTTCCCACATAAGTTTGTGCGGAACCCTCAGTACGCGAGTCCGAACCGAACTTGCCCAGTTTTTAGGGTTCCGTAGTCAACTAGGAACCTTTATAGTTTCGCCATGTCTGTCTGTCCGTCTGTCTGTCCGTCCTCGCTTAATCTCTGTGACCGTTAGCACTAGAAAGCTGAAATTTGGTACCAATATGTATATCAATCACGCCGACAAAGTGGTAAAATAAAAATTGGAAAAAAATGTTTTATTAGGGTAGCCTCCCTATATGTAAAGTGGGAAGTGATTTTTTTTTTTAATTTCAACCCTAAGGTGTGATATATCGTTGGATAGGTATTTAAAAATGAATAGGGGTTTACTAAATCATTTTTTGATAATATCAATAATTTCGGAAATAATCGCTCCAAAAGTAAAAAACAATGCGTCCCCCCCCCCCCCTAACTTTTGAACCTTAAGTTTAGAAAATATGAAAAAAATCTGAAAAGTAGAACTTTATAAGGACTTTCTAGGAAAATCATTTTGAACTTGATGGAAAGAACAGTTTTTGTACAAAAAAGACAAAAAGGTTGTACAAAATAATTTCTGGACTAAGTTTGTAGTATAATCGTATATGCAAGCATTTTTTTTAACTTCGTTTACATATTTTATTATCCTGAACGTATCTTCTTTCAAACAAAAAAAGAATTATTAAAATCGGTTCTCGCAATCCAAAATTACCTATTATTTTCCGTGCTTTCATGACCTACCGTGGTAAATAAAAACGTTGCTTCTTAAATATAATTCGTAATTTTACGAGTGCACAATCGCTGAAATTTCTACTACTTGCATACTGTTTTAGTTATCATTATCACCGTCCTTTGTGGGCCCGTTTTTAGGGTTCCGTATTTATTAGAGTTCCGTACTTAGTATGTCAACGTAACAAATAGCCTTTTTTTAAACTCATAAGTGGGAACACTTATTGTGACGGACGGGAAACTACGGAACTCTACACTGAGCGTGGCCCGACACGCCCTTGGCCGGTTTTTATTATTAGTATGATTGACAGAATGAAGTCTGTCGGGTCAGCTAGTGTAAAATACATATTTAAAATCTATAGGTACTTTAGTTGCAAATTCACAATATTAATTATAAATTTTCTTTAGAGAAAATGTAAAAGCGATTGTCTTGTCACACCTTCATCATATTCACACACGTGACTTTACATTCATACATAAATTAGGCACATTTTATTTTAATAGTTACCTCTCTTCTCAGCATTTCTAATTTCTAAAATGTAGTACGTAAATCTTTTCTAAAATGTTGAAAAGTATCTCGAAGTTATTCCAAGTTTGAAAAAGAAAATAGTGAGCGATAAATAAGGGAAGTATGGAATCCTATTTTTTGTTCCACAATTATTTCGTAGGTTATTATAAAATATTCGCGAATTTGTGTTCTGTAACTCGAACTTAATGAAACTTTTAGTGTAAACATTTATATATGTTTTTTAATTATTGTTAGGCTCGTACTTGACCACTGTATCACATGGTGGCAGGCGATGATGTGGTCAACTATGGAGGACCCTTGCCTAGAAGTAACTTATTCATTTTTGACTTAAAGATCAAAGTAGTAGTAAGAAGTATCAAAGTGCACTGAATTTAATCATTACTATAGCTGATGCCAGCGGCTTCACCAGCGTGACAGTAGAAAATTATCCCAGGATTAAAAGTATCCTATGTGCTATTCTAGTATATAATCTACCTGTATACCAAGTTTCATCGAAATCCTTTCAGTAATTTTTGCGTGAAAGAGTAATAAACATCCATACATACAAACTTTCGCGTTTATAATATTAGTAGGATTGTATCTGTTTATATTAAGGCTGATTACTAACTTTATTTTCAATTCAACCACATCGTTTATATGAGAAATGTAAAAGAGTTGTAAAACATTATACAAATTTTAGTTAAGTATACAATGAAGTACCTCATCATCATCATTTCAGCCGGAAGATAGCCACTGTTAAACATAGGCCTCCCCAAGCGTCGCCACAACGACCGGTCCTGTGCGTCACGCATCCATCGGATTCCCGCGACCCTCATCAGGTCATCGGTCCACCTCGTGGGAGAGCTTTAAACGCTGCGTCTCGCGGTATGTTGTTGCCATTCTAGAACCTTTCGTCCCCATCGACCATCTGTTCTGCATAATGTCTAACTGTATTCCAAACCTCCTCCTCCTTGCGTCGTATTCCTCAATGCTGAGGGTCGTGACCTCCCTCCTTCATCCTCCTCCTCCTTGAGTCGTATTCCTCATTACTGAGGATAAATGATAAATGATATTTATTTTGTAAATAGGTTTAAAAAACACTTTTACACGTCAATTTTTTTTCGTCAGTTTATGCTAGATGAGTCCGGTGTTTCCTATCTGACTACCCTGAGAAGAAACACCGAAACAAACTCAGGGGTCAAAGTCTCTTTTAAAGTCCATACAGTAAATATGTAATGGTCAAATCATCAGGGTCGTGAAGTTCCCGCTGGATTACCTTCTTATTGATGATATCTCGCCATCTGTGACGATTCTTAGCATCATGAAGTGCGCCCTGCTTCATCACTTTAACCTAAATGATAGTCCTTCATCTATTTCTGTCTTTGGCGATGTGAAGGGTCGGTACATCGTAGGGTCAAGAGCGGTGCGGATCTGGTCTGGTATTCCAAACAATCGACGTAAAATATCTTAAAATTTCTAGGCCTTAACTCAAGAGACATAAAAACACAAGCTAGTTTTATTTTTTGACATCAAGTGAAATATACCTACTCACATACTTGAGACGTAGATATTATAGAAGAATATTTTGTGAAGCAACACTTCAGATACTTATACTTTCAAGATTCATATCCTAAAGATATCTTACTAACACCACATTTAAATTTGTTGTTTTTCTTAAGGCGATGTTTCATTTTTTACGTGACTGCTCATACAGCCGGTATTCTCCGCTGGATTACGTAAAAGTGTTATTTTATTACAGTACCATTTTGATCTTTTATAAAAATCAAATAAATCAGCTGAATTAAATAGTTCAACATGTAAAAATATACACAATTATGAACAAAAATTATCAAATATGAACTCATGTTCATATTTATATAATTCTTAACCTATGAAATTGTCGTTATTTAAAATGGGTCACTTTGAACAGTGATATCTTCGGATTACCTTGGAATTATAAGAAAAAAAAACTTTATAATAAAGGTACGTTATTCTTTTTTCGTACATAATTAGTTATTTATTTGTTTCTTGCCGTTTTATGTTTTCTGTAATATCGCTATTATTAAGCGCAAAAAAAAAGTCATCCATTATATATTTTTTCGGGCATTAATTAATTAGATAAAGAAAAACAACAGAAACACTTACCTAATTTTCATCACACTACACTCTAATTAAACTAATAATAATATAAAAGCGAAAGTTTGTGTGTGTTCGTTACTCCTTCACGCTTAAACGGCTAAATGGATTTGGATGATATTTAACAAGCGCATAAACTAAAGTCCTGCAAATTTACACAAGATACTTTTTAATCCCCGACAGAAGCGGGCTTGCGGACAGTGAGCAATGAGTAGCTCGCTGTCCGGCCGTCCGGTAACTGTCCGGACCAAGCCCAAGTCGTCGACGGCGCGCACTGTTCTAGCGCGCCTCAAGGAGTTGTCAGCAACAGCAGGGACCCAGCCGGGTCGAAGCCTACTGGGGCCAGGGTTATCCGAAAGGGCGCTCGAGCAATGTGAAGGCTAGAAGGAACGGGGTGGGTCTTTTAGTCAGTAAGAGTCTGACACTATCTCCCGCTCCGCTCAAGAGCGGGGGATGTCAATGCATAAAAAAAAACCCCGACGGAAAAGAGGGGTATTATAAGTTTGGCGTATCTACGTGTCTGTCCGTGACATTGTAGCTTCACACGAACCCGCGGGCAGGAGCTAACTATTAAGTTAAATTCTCGAACACCTGAAGAATCGCAAGCATCCCCTTAACCAGCTAAGTCTCGAACAACTCCATTACAACCTTTCTCATAGAAAATGGCTTCCGACAAAAGGGTTGAACGTTATCTCTAGCGTCAGTTTTTCTACGAGTATTCTGACCCGAAATACACTCAGCAACGTGCAATCACGTGAAATGGCTAAAAAAATTACTGCATAAGATACAGAGTGTACACAATAGATTCGAAAAAGCTTGAACCACAGGTGTAGGGTAACCAGCTTTTTGATATTATACAGGATGCATTTTGGAGAGTGCGCAAGTATTACATGACTTGATTCTACCATCACCGTTCTACCATCAGACAACTCAAAGTACGACGACTGTTCACCGTTACATTGTTGATATCTTTACTACCAGATTAAGCGTTTCGCCTCGTCGTTTATACGGCGTAAATTGAAGGACTAGAACAATTTGCCTGTAGCGATTTTCCCGTTTGACTATAATTTAGGTGTCTTCACAGCTGTAGTGAAAGAGCTCTTGATATACTAGTGCGATTTACCATCATTGATTGCATCACTGCTTACCATCGGGTGGATCGGACTATATAACCTGCACTAATTTAAGTACCTCTGAAATGCCACGTGAATGTGATTTCCAAACATTCAAATCTGCAATCATAACATAACTTTTGTGTATTCGTGAAAGCAGAAATAAAATGTAAGGAATCATATTCCTTGTATTGTCTGTGCGATAAAAGAACCGTCGTGGCGTAAAGTGAAAACAACATTAAAGATTTTAAGTAGCAACCCAACCCAGCCATCCGTCAAATGCCAAACGTCATATCATGTTGACAGAGGGTTTGTTTATTATGTTATTTTATTGTGATTTTTAATTGAAATCTTCAGAAATGTGATAAAAACATTTCACTGAGCTGCAAGGGAAATAATATTTAATATATTACAGTTTTGCCAAAGATAGCAAATGGCAAATCACACCATTATTGATCAAAACGAAGTCACGAAGTTGGGAAACATTGGTATGCTGTTTTTTTGGTACGTAATACTTTTATTTTAATGTTTTTAGACTTCCTAGGTGAACTCCTGTCTATGTTATCTCCATATATATATAAATTAAACGGAAATTCATTTAAACATGACGATATTTGTTTATTTTGTTTTGGTCAATATTTTCGATGGCTAGTATAAAGAGTATTGATACTTTTTTATAATGCATTTCGACTAACTTAGAATATTTCTTTTCAGGCTTGAGTAAGGATACAGTAACTAAAATAAAAAAGGGCAAGTGCGAGTCGGACTCGCGCACTGAGGATTCTGTACAAAGGAAATGGGCGAAACTGGGCTTGAACGTTACACAAATGAATTATTTATTAATATTTTTTATTTATTTTTTTATTTTCATTCATTTATTACCAAGGCATTTTAATATGGGATAAAAAAAATAATATTTAATCAAAATATTACTGACTTTCTTTACTTTCACTTTTTAACAATGTTGCCAAATGAAATAAGGATTAATTTAATAATCGATTTTAATCGATAAATTGTATTATTATAAAAATAGAAAAACAAAATAATAAAAAAGAAACAGTATTACTTCTTTATATTAGGTTTAAAAAACTTTTAAAATAAGTACTTAATTATATTATCTAAAATCATCTCTTAGAACATCTTAAAACGATTTGATTAACGTTTCGATTTGACAATCGATTAATATACTTTTTTATTATACAGGCAACAAAGTAAAACTCGTGTCAATATGACATCAAACGCCAAACAAACAAAAACCGTTCGCTTTCGCTTTGAACTTGCGATAGTGGATACTGTATTTTGTTGTTTTCGTGTGCTTTTATATTATTTTGCGACTTTGACTAGGTACGTTTATAGGATTTTGACGGTTATTACTTTGACGGACGAATCACGCATTTCTTACAACGGACTTTGTTATCTTGCCTACTCGACTTACCTCAGACCGCTTACCGGATTTGGAAGCAAAATACAATGAGTGATCAACGTCTTCATTGTATCAACTGCGGCATCTGGCAGGGTAATCCTTCTATAGGGTTACGACCAATAGAAGAGGAAAACATTCTTTCAGTTATACAGGAATGGGTTGCACCTCAAGTGGTAAGTAGTTTATTTAATTATATCTTCATATATGATCGATATTTTAAGTACAGTCCAGCAAAGATACCTTTAAAACAATATCTAATTGGCATATTATTGAAGTAAGGTTCAATAATATTCCTACATAATATCACTATAATGCCTTTGATTTATTTAAATTCCAAGTAAGATTTACAGTTCGATTATCACTATTAAAGGCATTTATTTAGAAGAAAATAAGTACTGAAGATAGTTCTTTTTATATAACTAACTTAAATAATTAAGCAATTTAATGAAACAATAGTACTATTGAGTGACCTGGTATGAAAGTATTAACATATAACCTCAACGTCACCATGACGTCAGTAAGAAGTAATATGCAATTCTGAATGATACAGTTTTCTCACTGTTTTTATTTTGTGCAACAAATATGTACAATGTTCTGAGTCATAATTCTGTAATTATTATTTGTGGAAACTGTAAATAACTAACTAACATTGTTGTAGGTCAACAGATCTCATCACATTTGCCAAGGATGCAGGGATTTAGTCGTGAATACCTTGAGCACAGATGAGCAACTTTCATCGCCAATGTCTGGACATCGCCAAGTGTGTGTGAACTGTGGACGTTCAGTGTTGCGGGCAAGATCTCATTTATTGCGCACTGACACTGAACGAGAAAGAAGGATTTATACAGTCATTTCTGAATGGATATTGCCTCGGACTGTAAGTTTTTATTAGGTTTAGTTTTTTTGTATTTTATACTACTACAGGGTAATATATGTATACTACTATGTCTGTTTATTTTTCACACTAATTTCTGAAATACCTGTCAGATTTGAGAATCATTTTTGTATATTATTGTCACATTCATAAGGAAGATTATACGGAGAGGGAACAAATGGGATATGCGCTTACAAAGGTACGGGCAAAAGCTAGTGTAATATAATTAGGCAACATATAAAAACACAAATAATCACATTGCAGCCTGTATTTCACGAAGGTGTAGATTAGAAGAGATACACGTTTTACAGTGCTGTTTTTATGATCAGGTATTACCTTTTTTAGAAAAAGGCTTATGATAAAATATTTTTTCCAGATTTCAAGAGCTCGAGCTCTCATATGTCATAGTTGCTGGGTGAGAGCTGATAGAAATGCCCATCAGTTTTTGGCTGAGCCATCTGGATCTTCAGCATCAGTAGATGTAACAAGTGAACATGATGAATCAACTTCGCAGTCTAGTTCACAGCCTACTTTGCAGTCTACTTCACTGTTTACTACTGACGTAGCTGTGTCACAAGCCACTGCACAAGGTATATCACAGACAGGAGGAGTTGACATCGGTGTTGGGTCGACGATGAAGTACCTGGGACTCGTCCTCGACAGCCGGTGGAATTTCGTGGAGCATTTCCGACGTCTGGCTCCCAAACTCAACCGGGCTGGGGCTGCGCTCAAGCGGCTCCTGCCCAACCTTGGGGGTCCAGATGCCTCCTGCCGGAGGCTCTACGCGGGGATCGTTCGGTCCATGGCCCTCTACGGGGCGCCGGTGTGGGCGCCGTCGCTGAAAAAGCAACCGGCGGCCATACTGAACGCCTGTCAGAGGGTCATGGCGATAAGGATGGTGCGGGGATACTGCACGGTCTCCCGCGAAGCGGCGAGCCTTCTGGCTGGCCTACCACCGTGGGATCTGGAGGCAACAGTCCTTGCACACATGCACGATATGCGCGTGGAGATGCAACGTCGGGGTGAAAGTCCGCTGCCGCGACAGGTCACGGCATGGCGGACAGAGCTCCGGCGGGATCTCATGGTGAAATGGCGTCAACGACTATCGCAACCCAGTGCTGGGCACGCCACAATCATGGCGGTAAGTCCCCTCTTTGAGGCGTGGCTGGAAAGACCTCACGGCGTCCTTACCTTCCGCATGACGCAGGTACTCACCGGACATGGTTCGTTCGGGAGTTTCCTGCACGGGATTCATGCGGAGGTGACGCCCGGGTGTCGCCACTGTGCGGAACGCCCGGAGGACACGGTGGAGCACACAGTCGAGGTGTGCCCTGCTTGGGCGGAGCATCGCCGTGCCCTCGTGGGGGCGATCGGCGGCGGAGACCTCTCGCGCCGGGCCTTGGTTGAGGCCATGGTCCGGAGCGAGGAGGAGTGGCAGGCGGTCGCCGACTTCTGCGAAGCAGTAATGCTCGCAAAGGAGGAGGCCGAACGCATCAGGCAACGGCGTTATCGCCGCCGCCGTCGCCGGGATTCTGATCCCGATTTCCGGCCACCGTAGACGCGGGCTTGCGGACGGTGAGCAATGGGTAGCTCACTGTTCGGCCGTCCGGTAACTGTCCGGACCAAGCCCAAGTCGTCGACGGCGCGCACTGTTCCCGCGCGCCTCAAGGAGTTGTCAGCAACAGCAGGGACCCAGCCGGGTCGAAGCCTACTGGGGCCAGGGTTATCCGAAAGGGCGCTCGAGCCCCGGTATGAAGGCTAGAAGGAACGGGGTGGGTCTTTTAGTCAGTAAGAGTCTGACACTATCTCCCGCTCCGCCCAAGGGCGGGGGATGTCAATGCATGATTTTTTCCCACCATAAAAAAAAAAAAAAAAAAAAAAAAAAGGTATATCACAGACTACTCCTCAAAATACATCACAAGGTACGTCTCAGGGTACTCCACAGTTTACCCCCAGGTCAAGTACAACTATAATATTACCTGATTATGTAAGAGCAGTAGAAACTGAATCACATTGTTTTATTGAAGGTTGCCGAAGGCAAGAGAGGAATAGAGTTCCTGTCACAACCAGGAAAATGTTGTTAGATCTTTATAAATTCTACATCCCAAAAAACAATAGATTATGCAATCATCATATTAATATTCAGTCTTGGGATTTTCTCACTGGGGTTTTAGAAAACTATGTTAATGTGTTTACAGCATTGCACATTCAAGACATGCTAGAATTAAAGAGTCACTCAAATACTGGTCTTGATTTTATTAATATCCAAAATATGGAAGATCGTTTGGTACACCATTGGTTAGGCTTTACTAAAGAACAGTATCAAAGGATTTTAAATGAAGTGCCACAATTACTGTTAAAGTCATCAGGCCCCATTGGGTTGACAGCATACTTGATAAAGTTGAGAACCGGTGATTCCAATGAAAGAATATCTGCGCTATTTAACATTCCAAAAAGAACACTTGATGGTTATGTTTCTGAAGCTCGACACTTGATGTATGATTATTTTGTACCTAGGCACTTAGGGCTTAACCATATTAATCGCCAGGAAATTGTTGACAGAACCTTGTTAATACCTCAAGGTTTATTTGGAAGCCATAACGGGGAAAATAAACCTGTAATAATAATCGATGGTACATATTGCTATATTGAAAAAAGTTCTAATTATTTGTACCAAAAAAGAACTTACAGTTTACACAAGTTTAATAACTTAGTAAAACCATTTATACTTGTATGTACAGATGGTCATATTGTTGATGTAATGGGCCCCTATCCTGCTACCACGTCGGATGCAGAAATCATTAATAATGTGTTTCGTGATGCTAATTCGATGTTACGACAGTATTTTCAAGCTGGTGATGCATTCATTTTGGATAGGGGCTTCAGAGATGCCTTGCCTTTATTAAATGAATGTGGTTATAGAACTTACGTACCACCAACATTGCCGGAGGGTGAATGGCAGCATTCCACATTAGAAGCTAATAAATCAAGGGCAGTCACCATATGCAGATGGGTTGTTGAAGTTGTGAACGGAAGATTTAAAAGAGATTTTAAATTATTTAGACAAGAATATTTTAATACTGCTTCAAAACATTTAATTTTTTTTTTTTTTTAATTTATTTCAAGTACCAAAGACTCATTTCAGTTACAAAATCATACGTATACACAGGTATTTTAAAATGACATAAAATTGAAAGGTCAATAACAAAATTAAATTAATTTAGATTGTATTAGATTATTTTATCATTTAGATTGCATTATCATTATTTTGCATTGATCCGATGATTAATCATTAAATTAAATTCATTTTACAATTATATAGTCAAGCAGTCAAATATTAAAAGAATTGCATTAAAAATCAAAATAAAATGAAATAATTGTATAAAGTTAAATTTCAATTACATGTCACTATTCTACTAAAATAAAATAAAATACCCTTGATCCAAAAAAAAAAAACCACTACAATTTCCTAACAGGCATTGGAATAGTAACATGTCTGGCACAGCCATGTCGGATATAGGGACAGTCTAACCGGTCAGCGATCATTGCCAGGATGGCATTATTATTATTATTTTATTATTATATACTTTATTGTACATACAAAACATAACAAAGAAAAACTTATATCTAAAACACGTACAATGGGCGGCCTTATCGCATTCCGCGATCTCTTCCAGGCAACCTAGAATAGACAGTAATTGTCAGAACATGATATGGGGCTGTCATAAGTTAAACAATAAGTATTATTTTAAAATTAATTACATCTATAATTATTATAATTGATAGATACACAGATACATACATATGCAATATAATACATACATAAATATATACATACCAAATATATGAGCAATCATAAGAAAGAACGACTTTCGAATAATCACAGCGACAAGTAGTGATCCTTAACAAGTCTCTTGAAGGCAGGCAACGATTGAGCGCGTTTTATAGCATCCGGTAATGCATTCCACAGACGGGTAGCCTGGACAGTAAAGGATTTATCTAAGAAAGTTGTGGAATGCACCGGCATCTTGAGTCGTAAGTTATCTGATGACCTAAGAGATTTTGAATGGGAGTCGCAAAGAAACTGAAAACGATTCTTGAGGTAAAGAGGGGTAAAAGGAGAAAAGAGTATATTATATAAAAGAGAAAGAATATGGGCATTCCGGCGAAGGCGAATTGGCAACCACTTGAGCTTCACACGAAATTCAGAAACATGGTCATATTTTCGCAAACCGAATATGAACCTTATGCAAAAGTTTTGAAGCCGCTCAAGTTTATCGAGTTGTTCTTGTGTAAGGTCAAGATAGCTAGCAGCAGCATAATCAAGGATGGGGAGAAGAAGTGATTGTGCAAGTGCAATCTTGGTGGTAGTCGGAAGAAAATTACGCAGTCTCCTTAAAGAACCAGCAGACGCAAAAAGTTTACGGCTAACTTCCTGTAGCTGGGCAGACCAAGTGAAGTTCTTATCAATGACTAACCCCAAGTTTTTAACTTTCTCGGAGAAGGGTATAACTGTGTTATCGAATAAAACCTGGGGAAGAGACGTCCAGTCAATCCTTGAAACCAACCTAGAACTGCCCACCACAACAACCTGCGTCTTTATGGGGTTGACCAAAAGTCCATATCGTTTACTCCACTCGCATATGCGGGCCAGATCATGGTTGATGGTGATAATAGCCTCGGACAAATCAGCAAGAGGAGCTCGCGAGTAAATTTGGAGATCGTCAGCATAAAGGTGGTAGGATGAAATTAGATTATTGGAGATTGAGTTAATAAAAACTGCGAAAAGTAAAGGGGATAAAACGCCACCCTGAGGTACCCCGGCAAAAGTACAACACCAGGAAGACAAGGTCTCTCCGATGCAAATACGTTGCCGACGACCAAACAGGTAACTACGAAACCAGTCAATCACCGATGGAGATATATTAAGAGAGCTGAGAATGCCAAGCAAAACGTCAAAATCTACAGTATTGAATGCATTACTGAAATCGAGCAATGCCAAAACCGTGAGATTGCCGCCTTCCATGGCAGACCTTATATCATCCGTAATATTGATAAGGGCTGTGGTGGTACTATGACCAGGACGGAAACCGGACTGGAAGGGATTGAGGAGATTATTTTTAGACAGGAAAGTACTAATTTGGTTATAGATTAATCGTTCTAGGACTTTGGACAAGAAGGGTAAGACGGATATTGGACGGTATTCAGAAAATAATGTGGGGTTGGACTTTTTCGGCAAAGGAATAATTTGAGCATCTTTCCATGAACATGGAAAGACACCGCTAGATGTAGAAAAGTTGAGGATGTGGCATATGATAGGAAGGATTACGTCCAGCACCGGTAGCAACATTTTACGGCTGATACAATCAATTCCTACTGCATTCGAAGTAATCGATAGAATGCTTTTCTTAACATCACAAGCAGTGAATTGACTAAAAACAAATGGAGAGTAACTGGGAGTCGGAAGAGATGAAAGATAATTCAACGTTTCTATTGGCATTGGGGCTGGCCCACACCCGGCGCACCAGGGATGCGCACCGCTTGCGTATAGTAGTGTGAAAACAATCGGTACGCGCCTCCGTGAACATTCCTGATGCGCTACAGAAGCGGGGCAGCCCCACTACCGCCCGGAACGCGTTGTTGTACTGGATACGGAGGGCACTGTATGCCCTTTCAGTATAGTCAACCCACAGGCTGTACGAGTACAGGGATGTGCAGTACGCTCTGAAGAGCGTGATCTTCACCGCCCTAGAACATCGCGCAAACCGGCGGGCTATCATATTGGCTCGCACTGACAGTGCCCTCCGCTCCCTCTCCATGTCAGCCTGATCCTTAAGGTCCTCGGCGAGTATATGCCCTAAATATTTAAACTGATCCACTCGCTGTATTGGAACACCATCAATATGAACTGTTGGTAAGTTCATTGGACTCGACCCACCGACGGCCCGAAAGACCATGTATTGGCTCTTTTTCACATTATATTATATTAACCCATGACCACGCGCGTAATCCGTACATGTACTGAGTAGCCTCCTCAATCCACAGATTGACGCGCTCAACAGCACCATGTCGTCCGCATAACTCACATTGTTAACGCACACTCCGTCCACAAAGCACCCGACATGCCGACTGCTGAGCGAGACGATCAGCTCGTTCATGTATAGATTAAACAATGTGGGCGAGGTCAGGCCGCCCTGCCTAACGCCGCACTCGGTGTTATAAGTATCCGACATCGCCCCCGCCCATCTGACGCTATTGACCTGGTGCCCATACCAATATCGAAGTATGCTTATGAGTTCCCGAGGTAACCCCGTGCTCCCCAACTTTTCCCACAGTATATCATATGAGACAAGGTCAAATGCCTTGGATAAATCAAGGAAACACGCGTATACCGGAGTCTTTCTTGTCGTGTAGTACTTGACGGTATGCTTTAAACACAGTATTGCACTCTCTGTGGACATTTTAGGTCGAAACCCAAACTGGTTACTGTGAAGCGATACATGTATATTTAACTGCGCATTAAGCATACCGTCAAATACCTTCGCTACTACAGTTGCAAGTGATATAGGCCTGTAGTTATTTTTATCGGATAAATCGCCTGTTTTATTTGTAACCACAGGCACTACAACTGTCCTCATAAAATCATCTGGCAGGTAGGAGTGGCACACACACAGCGAGAAGAACATTGCCAGAACTCTCGCCAGGTGCGGGCCAGCGTGTTGTAGGTGCTCAATGCTAAGTGCGTCGTGGCCAGGAGACTTTCCCCGCTCAATCTGTCCAATGGCTTTCGCAACATCTTTCGCAAGGAACGTCATTCCTATTATTTTATTGTCCAAGTCAGCATTCAGCACCCCACGCGCCGGCCCCAGTGGTGACCGAACCGAAAACTGCTCTCTGAACACGTCCGCAATTCTCTTCGGATCGCTTAGACCATCGACGCTACCGGGAAGGCCAGGCCGAGAGTTGACTTTTCTCGTATTCCGCCAGAAGCCACGGAAGTCACCTTTCGAGTGTTGCTTAGCTAGGGCGTCCATCCTAATCCGGTCCTGGTTATTCTGGCACCACTTTAACCTGGACTTAAAGACCTTCCTACTCTCACGCATCTCCTCATACACACAACCGGATTTGGGTCTACCACACAGCACCCATTCGTTAAACCTCGCCCTAGCCACCCTGTGAGCCTCACCCACATGCTTGTTCCATCCCGCCAAGCGTGCACCACGTCCCCCCGTCCGCTCCCGCGCGCTTCCCCCACTCACCACTGCTGCGCCTTGAAGGGCGGTCACAATGTCAGAGTACAGTCTATCCAGGACACGCGCGTGGTCAGGGTCACTACACAAATAATCCGCACATTGTGTACATTCCGATGGAAAATCAATGGATTTTAATCTCTTATGACACTCCTCACGATAAATCAAGACCTGTTCCTCATTTCTCTCTCCCCAACGAATATTACTATTATTGTTATTGCAAACAGTACGTGTTACAATTTTTGGTGTAACTATACGGAGATTACATTCCACAATGAGAGGAAAGTGGTCCGACCAAAGAGTGTCATATTTTATATACACATTTGTAATGGATTGCTTCGCCGCGTGAGTTACAACACAATGGTCGAGCCAACTAGGCGACCCATGTACGTCACTAATATAGGTATAGGTACCGGAATTTATCCCTAACATTTCTACATCTATACAGGACCAGTTCTCTTCATTACACGCACTAATTAGTTCATTGTAAAATAACTCACCCGGCGCCGCATTGAAATCACCCAACATAAAAACTGACTCGATGTTACTTTCATCAATAATCGCACTTATTGCACCCATACAATCAATAAAATTCGGCAAATTGTTTATAGAGTTCGTTGGCAAATACACACTTACAACAAGCACTGATCTATTGCCTTCCGCTATTTTAATAGCACAAATACGCTCACTACACTGAACCACTGACAATTCCTGGAAGGCACTGTAGCGCCACAGCACCGCGACGCCACCATAGGGGCGCCCGCGTAAAATGCCCTCCGACGTATCCACAGCCGACGTCGCCGTGTAACCAAAACCGCTATCAATCGTGCCAACAAAAGGTATGTCATGTGGGAGCAACCAGGTTTCCTGCAAGCATATCACGTCACACGTACTGCACAGATATCTGATGTCATGGATAGCTCGCTTCACATTTTTACAATTATAGCTTGCTAAACGATAAGACCGACTATCCATTATTTAAGTTATTTATGCCGTCAGCAGGGATATTTCCCTGATTCATAATATGTCTTCGCCTGTAATTAGCAAACCGCCGGAATATGATACCAGCCGGCCATAGCTTCTCGTCCATGTATAAAGGCAGATTAGTTTCTAATATATAAAACTTATATGCTTTATAACCTCGCTGCACTCGCATGTTTATGGCCTCCAATGATACTAATTCCTTTGTTCTATTTCGTATGTACTGGATTATGTCGCACTCCTTAGTCGTACTATGTATGTTCGTGATGAACATCGGTATTTTTCTGTCAGCAGCCTTAAAAGAACATTCTATGTCCCTCGCCACGCCAGCTTTTCCCATAAATCTATATTTTTGACTTTTCTGACGACGAGACACTTGCTGCCATCCCTCGACATCATTATTGGCTTTATTGTTTTTATTCGTCATATACGACGCATCACACGGCACAGCTGTCGGCGGGCTACACTGCTCTGACTCGCATTGGCCCGCACCAGCCGCCAGCCGATCAGGTACCCGCAGCGCGTCCGTACCCGTAGCCGCACAGCTGAGTAGTGATGACGTCACCGTAATATTCGCTGTATCTACTCGTGCGGTGCTCAGCTGACTCACACGCAGTGGGCTTTCCCCTCCCGCTACACCTGCTCTCGCCTGCTCACTTTCCGTAGCCGTCGTCATCGCGCCGTATTTCTTCATCTACCCCCATTTCTCTATATTGTAAAAGATGAGAATTGTTATTCGATAAGTCGTTTATGGAGCGATTGTTGTTATACTCATGCGACAATCCCACAGGTCCACTATCTAAACATGTTCCACGCATTTTGTTTACTTTAAAAGCGGACGTCGGTGGTAGGGAATCGTTTCTAATTCGCATAACTTCGGCCCTTACATCTTGTACACTGTCTTTGGTTGCATACTCGTTCTTTATTTTCTCAATTTCTGTTTTCATGATTAACATGTCTTTTAACACCTTTGAACAGTCTAAATGATCCCACAGTATTGGAGGTAACTTATCCAACTGTCGCGCAACAAATACGGGGATGTCGTCCGGTTCGGTGGATTTGAACAGATTGATAATATCTGCCAGGTCACGCTCCTCCTTGCCTCTATTCTTCCGCAGTATTTTTCGTTTGTCCGTTGGTAAGGCTTCATATAACAGCGCCTTGGACTTTTTTATTTCGTCACTGGTGAACGCCGACGCACATATCCTAACTAAAGATACCTCGTCGGCGATTGATATTTTCTGCTGCACATAACAAAGCAATTCATCTATGATGAGATTGCAACTAGTACACTTCACTAGATTCGTCATTTTACGCGAATAAACGCTCCGATCCGACAACACACACCCGATACGTGTGGGTGCGCGAGCGAGACAATGACTGATTTTGAGGTGGCTGCCTCACTATTAAATGCTTTTCACCCTCCCATTACAAATCGTGTTGATGCTGGGGATATTTTACAAATAATCAATGAGAATATGAACAGAGAAAATGATTTAGGCTATTATGTCATTCAAAATAATATAAGCCGACGTAAGGCTGATTTTACAAGAATTCATGTGCAAAATGATAATTTAAATGATTTTCCCCAGCTCACACATAGTGATTTAATAAAAGTATCTTTAGGTATTTACCAAATTAAACAGGCTAGGTCATATTATGGAGAACACATACGACAAGATGGTAGATATGAAATAGAAGTGTGTCGAGATACGGACAGCAACCTACTAAGAGAACTGTCGATTGCCACTCATTCTTGCTGGCTATTGAGAGGTCGAATAAAATCAAGACATATAAGTTCAAAAACATATTTTACCTACATTTTAGTTGACAGTTCTCTTAATGGAAGAGAGGCCATAAAACAATATTATTGTAATTGCTTGGTAGGAAAACGGACTGTAGGTTGCTGTTGTCACATAATGTCCATAATATGGTACCTAGGCTGGGCAAGGCATCAACAGGATGTAACACCGCCTGCACAGTTTTTAGACGATATTTTAATTGTATATGATGAAGTGGATTAATAAATAAATATAAGAGAAATGTGATTTTTATTCCTGCTTACCCTTTTTTATAATAAGATTGCAAATATTTAACATTTACAATCCAGTTAGGCGACGCCGGCGCTTTGAAAACCACTTACAATGTGTTCATGCTCTAAAATACATTCTGATAAAATCTAGTCTACAATAAAGTCTAAATAATAATCCCAATAGGCCATAAGAGCACTGACAGCTTGGAAGAATAACTTATAAAGAAGCAAAAAAGGTTAGTTTTGTGTAAACTAATAATACCCTATATTTTTTTCTCCCATATTGCAATTCTATAAAATTTTTTTTATTTTTAATAGTAATAATATTGAAATGATATAATGTAATAATCGTTGCTGTACGGTGAGGCCCAACTTTGTATGAATCTATGAGACCTTGATTTATGCCAAATTTCAGGATTCTAGGTCAACGTCACCCTATGAACTTTTATTCCCTTGAGTATCGAATTATATGTTTTTTTGCGACATAAACAGCCGTTTCTTTTTTTTTTTCGTTAACTCAGAAGTCTGATTTTTTCACAACTTCAAAAGCCATACACTCAAATCTGCGGTAGATTTGAGTGTATGGTTTTAATTTTAACTCGATACCTCCAAGCGTTCTCGAGTTAAAGGGTCTTAACAGATAAACAGACGGACAAACAAGTGATCCCAAGGATCTTATATACGAGATGGTCCCTTACAGGCTAAATAGATTTTTTACGAAGCAACATTACAAATTCTGAAGTGTACTTTATTTTCATAGTCATTAAGTTCATATTTTTCATTGATTAGCAAAGGGGAAAAATGTACTGAGGAAGACAACGAGAAAGTGGTAGTGTGTCCCATTTTTACCTTTAAATTTAACTAGGGTAAACATAAACCTGCTGCTAGGTACAATATTCCAGTCAGTGGTAATAGACCGATCCCAGTCAAAGTGATAGAACCATTTTCGTTGGAACTAGGTAAGTGGTCGTTGGTGGAACCTACCTAGATAGGCAGTACAGCAGTTTCTTCACGCTATTTTCCTTTACCGGTTCGTGTTTGCATTTAAATGTTCATCATCATTACAATCGAAAGACGTCCACTGTTCGACATAGGCCTCCCCCAGGTGTCGCCACAATTAACGGCATTACGTATTATAAACGGATGAATTTAATGATAAACGTTGCAATAATATAGCTTAAAATCTATATTTTTGCTGAGTTTCATCACGTGAGCAAGTTCAATAAATAGGCTACTAATATTATAAATGCGAAAGTTTGTGAAGATGGATGGAGGTACTCGTATGTATGGATGTGTCGCGCAAAAACTACTACACAGATGAACTTAATCATAAACATTGCAATAATATAGCACATAAGCTATAACTTTGCAGTTTCATTAGGTGAGCAAATTCAGCCAATAGGATAATTTTTATTATAGGGTGAAGCCGTTGGAAAAAGCTAGTCTACCATAGTTTCAAAATATCAAGATTTAACAATCGCACTATAATGACGTCACAATGTTGCTTACATAACAAAAACGATATTTATCTACAGCAGCGCCCTCAAATCCCACGATGGTTTACTTTCCGCACAGACTCTATTATAAGTATCCTACGTCCTGTTCCAGAATATGAGAGGTTGTCAGTGTTTTACAAATAACATATATATACATATAATATATATCTATTATAAATATCTCTATTTTTTTTAAATTTAATTTGGTACAGCCATATACAACAGGAAAATCTTAATAACAATAGGGACTAATGCCGACAATTAAGGCGCACATAGCGCTATAACCATAGTAATACTGCAGCCTTGAGAAATATAGTCTGTCATTATATAATTTTAAAGCAATTATAGTCAATTTAACGTAATAATATACCTCACACACTTCTCAAAACGGCGGAGTTGTATCTTAAAAAAATAGTCTTGACAAAAGTGAGTACAACCTTATGTTTCTCGTTTCACATTTCAGATATTTCTAGGCACATCAAGCTGCTTTGAGCCAGCCCTAATCTTCAATGCTTCCGGAGAAAAAGGGCTTATTTTAAATCGGTCTGAATTTTTAGTCGCCTTTTGTGGCGGGATTTTTGTATCAGGGTTTTTGTGTTGAGGTTTTTTGACTTTGACTTTTTACCCATTGATACCTATTTTACCGTTTACCTATTGTACTATCACTTGCAAAAGTCCATAAGAATTCTTAAAACTTATTCGTTTGACGTTTAATTTGACTTACGACCTTTTATTTTCAAGTTTCGCCAACAAATGATTGAAATTCACAATTTCATCAACTTATCTTAAGTCAAGATGGCCCAGTGGTATAGGCACACAGATTGAAGCGCAAATCAGTGTGCCGCAAGTTCAAATCCCACGCAATTATTGACTTTTTGTAAGTTCTTACCCGATTGGAAGTTATGTATTTGCATTACAATATTAAATTATTCTTTAAATTGTTCACACATTTCTTGGAGTTAGAAAGGTAGATCACAAAAAAACTAAATAAAGAATTAGATTTCTGCGAGGTAGACATGAGTTTTAACTTAACCGAAATGAACTGTCGTTTGGTTGTAGTTGTTGGTTAGTGACGTGAGGTTGACAGTATTGTAATATTCGCAAAATGCAGGCTAATATTAGTATTGAAGTGAGGGCGACTATCATTGGGCTGCATAAAAGTGGTCTTAATAAAACACAAATATCTGAAGAAACCGGATTGAATGTGAGTATAATAGCTATTAATGAATTGTAACTTTATTACAAATTAATCTTCTAATTAAAACGTATGCCATTTATGAATCCATTCATCGTATCTTTATGAGGTTTAAAAGAGAAATACGTAAATCGTTGGGTTTATTGGATTGGTTATTGGATTAATAAATGCAGTTTTATTTTAAAATTATATTCAATAATTATGATTATTAACATTTTATATAATGAAAATGAAGTGAAGTAGGTATAGCTGCCTAATATATATATTTTTTTTATTTTAGAAAAATACTGTAAATCTTTGGCTAAAAAGATATGAGGAAGAAGGTAGCCTTGCTAGTCGAAAGAGAAGTGGGAGACCGAAGCTTATTAGCGAGGCGCAGCGACGACATATGGTGGACGTATACGAAACGAATGGTTTCGCACCAACGAGACATTTTGCGGAATTATATGACACCTCGATGGATACTGTTCGCCGTGCACTTCACGCTGAAGGCGTGCATCACAGAAAACCTGCTAAAAAGCCGTACTTGACAGAGAGGCACAAACAAGAACGATTACGTTTCGCACTAAATATTTAATGTTAACTAAACTAAATGGCCTACCATTTTATTTTAACATATCTGTGATTATTCGTTAACATACACTGTATTATATTGTGTTTACTTTCGTTTAAAACAGCTATATCTTTTAACTTGTGCCATCGCCTCATCTTAAGAATGCAGTGAACTCGCTATCAATTTTGTTGACAATAATCATGAGTCTATTTCGTTTTTTATTCTTCTACCCGCACTGTTTTAACATAATACTATAATTCAATTTATTTTTCTCATCTAATTGACGATTATCTTGTGAGAACTAAAGTTCTTTTAACAGAAATTGAGGTTTGGTTTCAATCTTCTTTTCGTCAAGAAAATGAACAATTAAGCTATGACCTCAATACATTCATTGTGACGTTACACAAAAATAAAATGTTTACAAAGTCCAAATCATATATCACTTTTCAATAAATAACTGGATATAAACAATTACCTATATTTTATTTTATTAAAATTTGAATATCCGTTCATTGTTACGTTATTCATATTATGAATGGTCTAAGTGGGTATACTTCCAACAAACAATCTTAGGCGTAACATAGATAACGGTTACAAGATAACTTTTTGTCTAGGTAACAATTCGACGTCACAATTCTCATAAATGTTTAATTTGTAAATATAAAGAATAAACATTTTTATTAAACACGTCTTTTTATTTCCACCTTATAACATCGAAAAGATGTAACAACTAAATAATTGCAAATTACGAATGTGATTCTTCTTGTGGTTAATAGATCACATTCGTAATTTGCAACTATTTAGTGCAAAAAATGCAATAGTATTTTTCATAGAAATATAAAAAAACAACTATATCAATATAGATTGGGAATTTTCAAAGTAAGAAATAACTGCAACGGACCGACCATGATTTGAACTCGGGTTACGTGATTTGCGAATCCAACACTTAATTCACACGGCTACCAGCACATGACGTATTTGCGCGAATCAATGCTATGGTAAGAACAGAAAAATAATAATGTTTTTAAGCTCAGTGCGACGACAGTTCCTTAGTGTGTGTTATCTGTGGAATGTGGATACTCATACATGCGCACACATACGCACGGACGTATCGCGCTCGCTCGGTTCGTAGCAATGTAATCTTTAGCGTTCCTATGGACTTTTGCGGCCTTACTGTACGTCGTGGCACGTTTTATACCGAGCTTGACTTACGTGAAGTGATTTCATAAAAATATTAAAAAAATTGCGGAGTTTCTGTTTTTTAGTAACTTGCAGCCAAGATATCAAATCGTGATAATATCTTCAAGAATTTACTAGAGTGCCCAAAGTGTCCCTACTACACTTCGGAGGACCTGAAAAATGGCACTGGTGCTATTATTAATGTGGCAACTTACTGGGCCCAAATACTTTAATGAAAAAGAAAATTCTAGAAGAAAAAATCCTCAAGAAAATTAGGTATTACTTGAAAGTATACTCTTCGAACTTAATCTTCTATTAACACTGCAACATGAAACTGCAAGATAGAATTGAATGAGGTACCTACCAATTTCTGATAAATTTAACATTTTCCTAGAAGCTTATGCACATATGTATTCTTACATATACTTCCAATTTAAAAGACTCTACCATTACTATTCTCAAACTCTGAAAAAGCTTTCATAAACAAACATAAATAAAATAAAATGGAGTTACCTATATTGTCTTAAATCCAAATAAACTGGTGTGAGGCTTTCCCCTGTCCACAAATTCACTTTATCCCCCTACTGGGGTTGTCCTCAATGCGTAGGCCGTGGGATGTACAGGAAGGATATGTTCCAACGTGAGCTCCATTATATGTCAACTTATAACATACTTATTTTTAACTTATTTTTAGTATGTGGCTTATAGAGGTAACCGCTTGTGGTAGTTGGTTTACTTGTAAGAAAAAAGATTTTTGAAGTAATGTAAAGTTATTTCTTTATGGATCAGAATGTTGGGCGGTATTAAAGACGAATAAAAAGTACATGTGGCAGAGATGAGAATGTTGAAAGTGATTAGAGGAAATCGAAAAGGCATCGTTTGTCTTTATACGTGGGTGGTCTGAAAAGTTTCCGACCTCAATGTGAAGATAGCAGCACTCGTGAATAAAAGCTAGGGAATGTAGTTGTGCATCTTTTGACTGTTACTCACCAAAGTTTCAGCCGTTTTGGACGCGTAATTTTTATTTGACAGTCACTTGAGTGAATCGATGTGAGATGCAGAAAAAAAAATTTTTTTCACCAAGACAGCTCTCATATCTGAACGATTACCAAAGTGAAAATCTACGAATTACAGTTTTAACTGCTTGATCATCCACCTTACTCACCAGATCAAGTCCTAAGCATCTTCTTTTAGTTCCCTTATCTAATAATTGCACTCTGAGGATAGAGATTTCCGTCAAATGCAGAGGGAAAAATTAATGAATAATTATTTTGCAGAGAAAAACACCAACTGATATTTGAACGAGTTAGAGAGATGGGCATCGCTGGGAGAAGTGTGTAGATTTACAAGGAGACAATTAAAAAAAATAAAAATTAATTGCAAGAAAAAACGTAGGTAGCTGAAACTTGACCTGAACCTGTGTATGTATGTAATGAAATGACCTCCTTGGAAATGACATTTCATTTTTTTAATTTTTAAGCTGTGGATACGGGGTGACGTATCATTCGGTGACAGATGATGTTTAGATTATTTTGTGCATTTTATTGTTATAAAAACTTGTAGAGAGATAATTAAAGGGATATAATTGAGGAGGCGATATTAGTGAACTTTAATGTCGTTTCTTTGTTTTCAGGTGAGATAAAAGTGTAATTTTAGCTAAACGATAATTGTTATACTGTAAAAGCATATTGAATAAAACAAATCTTTGTTTTCAGAGAAACAATTTGTGGTTTATTTCGAAAATCCTCAATAATATACCTTATAAAACGACATTTTTGTTAACTAAAAGAAGATGGACCGGCTGCAATTTGAGTTTACGATGATAGCTTCAAATGATGGCAAATCAAATGTATTAGCCATAACCTCAATATCTACAGAAGAAGGAAAATGTTATGTTTTACCTGATGAGCTGAAGCCGGTGATTCATCATACATATATTGTCAAAATGAATACTTTCTCAAAAATAAAAAATAGTATAAAGAAAAGGCATCAAAGTAGAAAAATATGGATAAAATTGGATGAAGATCTTAAGAAAACATATAGAGATGAGGAAGGTAATATGCAATTTTTAGATCAATATTTAGAAGAAATAAGCACAAAACAACCAATAGACAAAAACGACAATTTGCAACATATCTTGGAAAAATTAATAGAAACTACTACAAAGAAAGAAAATCAACATAACCTAAAACACATTTCAGAGAAATTTATTATTGAAAAATTCACAAGCAAGAACCCTAATGCAATGCAATGGATTGAGAATTTTGAAAAGGAGTGTGAGCGCTTTAATATATCAAAAGATGAAACAAAAATAGTTATATTGAGATTGTTTTTAGAAAACTCTTGTTTGGATTGGTATAGCTCGATGACCATAAAACTAACAATAAAGGCTGAATGGAATGAATGGAAAGACAAATTTTTAGAAACTTTTAAAAACCGAGGATGGGACATAGTTACATATGCTCTCGCATTTAGATATAAAGAAGGACTACTAATTGATTACGCTATTAGAAAAGAAAGGCTTATGCTAGGCATAAACAAATCGATAGACTCCAAAACAATGATAGATCTTATTGCAACAGGTTTACCTGGGTTTATCTTAAATAGGTTAAACAGAGATGAACTCAATGACACTACTGATTTGTTCAATGAGATAAGAAAATATGAAGGTATGATGTACAAGAAAAACTCAAGTACAATAAAGAGTTGTACATTCCTTTATAAAAATAAAACTAATGAGAAGAAGCCATGTAACACTTGTGAATCTTTGAACAAAGGAATTAGATATCATCCGGAAGAGTCATGTTGGTTCAAGAAAAATAAAAATGAATCTGAAAAAGTTTTTAAACCCAGAAATGTAAATAACAACTCCATTATTGAAGTAGATATAAATACTGAGAAAAAAAACGAGTAAGTACACCATTAATCAAAATCAAGCTCTTATTAGAAAATAAACTAGAAGTGAGCGGCATTTATGATTCAGGCTCACAGATCTCTTTAATAAATTCAAGACTGATTAAAATAAAAGAAAAAAAGGACAATGAGAATATAGCATATATGAAAACGGTTAATGGTGTGAAAAAAACAGATGGCTTGATAACAATAAAAATAAAAATATTTGATTTAGAAGAAGAGGTGGATGTATACATAGTAGAAAATGAATATTTTGATGATTTTATAATCGGATTGGATATGATAAAGAAATTCAAACTAACCCAAAACGAGGACTTGCGGATAGAACAAAAGATAAGAACAAATAAAATAGATGAAATGTCTAAAGATAACAGAAATGAAGAAAAGAATATAAAAACATTAGCAATAAATTTTAATGAACATATAGAAACAGAAGAGTTTGTAAGTATGACAGACCATTTAGATAATGAAAAGAAAATTGAGATCGAGAAAATAATAAAGGAATATAAAACAATTTTTGCAAAGGACAAGTATGATATAGGAACAGTTAGAGATTATGAAGCTCACATAGATTTACTAGTAAATAGATACTGTAGTAAAAGACCATACAGATGTACAATAGAAGATAAATTAGAAATTGAAAAGCAAATATCCATGTTACTAAAGAATAATTTAATAGAAGAATCCTACAGTCCTTTCGCTGCTCCAGTGACATTGGCATTTAAAAAGGGTGAAAATAGGAAATCCCGCTTGTGTATAGATTTCAGAGAACTAAATAAAATTGTTGTTCCACAAGCTCAACCTTTTCCGTTAATAGATGATTTGATTGTTAAAACTAGAAATTGTAAGTATTTTACTACACTGGATATAAATTCAGCATTCTGGGCGATACCATTACGGGTGGAAGATAGATATAAAACAGGATTTGTCACACAAGATGGCCACTTCCAGTGGACCTGCCTTCCCTTTGGCTTGAAAACATCACCAGCAATTTTCCAGAGAATTTTAAGCAATATTCTAAGAAAGCACAATCGCACAGGATACTCCGTAAACTATATTGATGATATTCTGATATACTCGAACACCTTTGAAGAACATATAAAACACATAAGAAATGTATTAGAGGCAATAATACAAGAAGGCTTTAGATTGAAGTTTACGAAATGTAACTTTGCTTCAGACTCAGTAAAGTACCTCGGCCATGTAATTCAGAACAATTCGGTAAGACCACTAAAAGACAATTTGATCTCGATAAGACATTTTCCAACTCCTAAGACACAAAAGAATATCAGACAATTTTTGGGAAAAATTAACTTCTACCATGAATACATACCAAGAAGTGCAATTATTTTAGACCCATTACATAATTTATTAAGAAAAAATGAAAAATTTGTGTGGTCAGAGAAGTGTGAAGAATCATTTAATCAAATAAAAAGATATTTATGTTCTCAACCTGTGTTGGAAATATTCGACAAAGACTTACCAATAAAAATCTTTACAGATGCATCTTTAGAGGGTATCGGGGCAATATTAAAACAGACTCAACTAGACGGTAAAGACAAACCGGTGGCATATTTTTCAAAAAAACTAAACGAATCTCAAAAACGAAAAAAGGCCATATATTTGGAATGTATTGCTATGAAAGAAGCAGTTAAATACTGGCAACACTGGCTAATTGTAAAACATTTCACTATTTACTCAGACCACAAACCTCTAGAGAACATGAATATTAAATGCAGGACAGATGAAGAATTGGGTGACCTCACATATTACCTATCTCAATATGACTTTACAGTAAAATATATACCTGGTAAAGAAAATATAGAAGCAGACTGTTTGAGCCGAAACCCTGTATTAGAATCAGAAGATAACAAGGAGGAACTATTAAAAATAGTTAATTTAATACAAATAAAAGATATAGTTGAAGACCAAGAAAAAAATGAAACAATAAAAGAAAAGAAACAAAATCTACTACAGAAAAATAAAATCTATTATAAAAAAATAAAGAAACTTGAAAAGATTATACTCTCAGAAGAATTTAGTAAAAAAATTATAAAAAAGGTGCATGAAGATTTATGCCATATTGGAATCAGACAATTACAGAAAAAAATAAGTCCACTATATACAGCTAAAAACCTAACAAAAAATATCATAAATATTTGTAAAACATGCGAAATATGCATAAAAAATAAATCAAGATGTCAAGGAAAATTTGGGTTAATGTCACAACTGGGACCAGCAACAAAACCATTTGAGATAATGTCAATGGATACTATAGGTGGCTTTGGAGGATCTAGGTCAACAAAAAAATACTTACACCTTTTAGTAGACCACTACACAAGATATGCGTTTATTGTGACTTCAAAAACACAGAACGCAAGTGACTTTATAAAACTAACAAAGAAAGTACTCGAGACAGATGAGATTGGAATAATTCTGACAGACCAATATCCAGGCATCAATTCAAAAGAATTTAAACAGTATTTGCAGGAGAATAACATCAAACTAATATTTACAGCTGTGAATACGCCATTTTCGAATGGCTTGAACGAAAGATTAAACCAAACAATAGTAAATAAAATAAGATGTAAAATAAATGAGAAAAATAATAAGAGAACATGGACAACAGTAGCAAGAGAATGTGTACAGAAATATAATGAAACAGACCATTCTGTTACAGGTTTTGCACCAAAATATTTACTGGATGGTACAAATGTCAGTATTTTACCAAATGAAATTAAAACAATAGAAAAGGAAGACAAGTGGATTGCTGATAGAAGATTAGCATTAGAGAATACAATAAAATCTCACAAGTACAACAAGAAAATATTTGATAGAAATAGGAAAATACAAGAGTTCGACAGTGTATATGTAGAAAATGGAAATAGACTGAACAGGAAAAAATTAGACGAATTAAAAATAGGCCCTTTCAAGATAATAGAGAAAATATCGAACTCCATTTATAAGATTGACACTGGCAACAGAAAAACAGAATCAACTTTATTCCACATAACAAAATTACAACCTGTTACGGCAGAAGATGAAGTAGAAGAAAACGAATAGGTATAAAGATAGCTTGCAGGTGCATTGTTTGTATTATATTATTTAGAATTTTCGTTCCTATGGGGGGGGAGATGTAATGAAATGACCTCCTTGGAAATGACATTTCATTTTTTAATTTTTAAGCTGTGGATACGGGGTGACGTATCATTCGGTGACAGATGATGTTTAGATTATTTTGTGCATTTTATTGTCATAAAAACTTGTAGAGAGATAATTAAAGGGATATAATTGAGGAGGCGATATTAGTGAATTTTAATGTCGTTTCTTTGTTTTCAGGTGAGATAAAAGTGTAATTTTAGTTAAACGATAATTGTTATACTGTAAAAGCATATTGAATAAAACAAATCTTTGTTTTCAGAGAAACAATTTGTGGTTTATTTCGAAAATCCTCAATAATATACCTTATATGTATATATAATTGCCGAAACGGATCTTGAGCGCTCGACGTCAGAGTGGGGATTGCTTTGCGCATTCCATACATTGGCGAGCCAATCGTCTTTGTTGTTAGATAGATGCAGCAACGCAGGGAACAAAACAGGAGTTACGTCTATGACACGATGGCGCGGCGTCAATCACTGACACTCCCCACCCCCGCGTCTCACTTCGCACCACTAAAGAAACCGAATATTTGACTTCTGCGCAACTTGAAGCCAGCGCTCAAGATCCATGTCGGTAATTGTATATACATACACAGGTGGTCTGAAAAGTTTCCGACCCGACCGGATATGAAGAGGAGTGATGAAAAGCATATTTCTAAAAGAAAAATGAGTACACATGACTATGTATGAATAAAAAGGACCGAGTGTCCAAAAAAAAAATGTGAGGAATGACATTATTATGAAAGAAAAGGCAGGCATTGATAACGTCACGGTTGACAACACAGAATAAAAGGGGAAAAAAAGTGTTGCGTGGATCCCAAGTAACGTGGAACAAGGGTAGGAAAACGCAGAACCAGTGTCATTGTGTTGACTTAAATGAGCGCTGCTGGATAAAGGTATGAAATTAATTATAAAAACCGGCCAAGTGCGAGTCGGACTCGCCCATGGAGGGTTCCGTAGCAGCAAGTAACATAATATAAAAGTTCTTGTAGTTCGTTGTAACTTTGATCGATGTTTTAATAATAGTGTATTTTTTTAGATTTATCGTATTTAAAAAAAAACTACTTACTAGATCTCGTTCAAACCAATTTTCGTTGGTTTTAGTTTTATCATTCTCTTATTTTAGAAGTTACAGGGGGGGGACACACATTTTATCACTTTGGAAGCGTCTCTCGCGTAAACTATTCAATTTAGAAAAAAATGATATTAGAAACCTCAATATCATTTTTGAAGACCTATCCATAGATACCCCACACGTATGGGTTTGATGAAAAAAATTTTTTTGAGTTTCAGTTCTAAGTATGGGGACCCTCCAAATTTATTGACATATACAGACAGACAGACAGACAGACATGACGAATCTATAAGGGTTCCGTTTTTTGCCATTTGGCTACGGAACCCTAAAAACTGTATACCTTTCGAATACCGTTAGAGATAATTTAGCTTCACTTTTCTTGGACTGACCGACATATTCAAAAGTGCCTGCAAATGGTCTATTTGAAATAAATGATTTTGATTTTGATACAATGAGAGAGCGAACGCCGTCGTTCGCTTGGGATTTGATAAATTAATAGCTTTTAGTCCTCCTCCTTACATCGTATTCCTCAAAACTTACCCTTCCAAGTTTAGTAAAACGTAATATATCGTCACCTCAGAGGGAAAACCTCATAAATGAAAAACAGGTAACTTTTGGAGAGGATAAAAAACTATGCCCTGTAAACTTTTATTACACAGCTTATTTATATACAAACAGCTTTTACCCACGACTTCGTTTGCATGAATATCGGTTATAGTGGATGTGAAGTGGAAACCAGATAAGTAGCTATGCCCTTTTTTTCTTGAGGATCTTACAAGTTTATTCCGTACTGTAAATTCCATCGAAATTGATTCAGTAGTTTAACCGTTTAAGCGTAATGCACGCAGATAGAGTTACTTTCACATTTACAATATTAAAGTATTTTATGTATAGTATTGCTATGGACGGTTCGGAACACCATGTGCGTTTTTGACTGAGTTTGAATATAGTTTGTTCATTTATCACATTGTGACGTAATCAAGATTACGTGTTATCGTGGGGCATTTAGTCGTAAAATGTAAACATGAGTATTAACTGTTTAAATCTGATTTTTAAAATTGAAATTAATACGTCATAAGTCTAAAAAAAAAAATACATTATTATTAAAACATTGATCAAAGTTACAATGAACTACAAGAACTTTTATATTATGTTACTGCTGCTACGGAACCCTTCATGGGCGAGTCCGACTCGCACTTGGCCGGTTTTTTTTTTAATTTTATATGTATTACGTGTTCATTCTAACATGAAATAATGCGTTTTTAAATGAAACAACTTTTTTTTTCGTAGCAATATACAAGAAATAACAAAAATGAAGAAAAAATTAACTACGACTTCAGACTAATAAAAAAAAAATGGTTTCGCTTATGACGTAATCTTTCTTTTAGTAACATGTATTGCATTTTCTAGCTTTGATAACACATACCATCCTTTTATTTATGGATTTTATCAACTTTCTAGTGGTAGATTGAGTTGAGGTATCGATATAGTCGATTTCAGCTGCTGCACGTTCTGCGGAGCTGGTTCTCGCTGTCTTACTCTTAGTTTTAGCTCGTCCCATTAATGATCTATAGGATTAAGGTCTGGACTTCATGCTGGCCAGTCCAGAACCTGTATCTCAACTTCTCGCAAGTAACTTCTTAACGCACATCGCAGTGTCGGGCGCCCATTATCATGCTTTAATTTAAATTGTTGACCAGTAAACCCTGAATATGGCACTAAATGCTCTTCAAGAATGTCATTTATATACGATTCAGCAGTCACAGTTCCTTTTTTACGATAACCAGCTCTGTACGGCCTTCTAAATTTATGCCTCCCCAGAACAAAATTGAACCACCTCCAAAGTTTACCCTTTCAGATATGGCACACCGTGCATATCATTCTCCCAGTCTACGCTTTGGACACTTAATCATTTAAGCCATGTCTTCTTCTGGAGTAGAATGAATGGAATAGAATGTAATTTCTTGAAAAAAACATAAAAATAAGAATGGCCTAATTTTTTTGTCCACCAGTTTATATCCAATCCAATACTTAAAAAGCACGATATTCTAATAAATGTCTTTTTTATGCCAGATTTATGTGAACACAACATAAAGAATCCTTTCCATTTTAAATTAATTACCATTGAAATTTTTGTTATTATTTTGAAAATTCAAAGGAAAGTTATGTTGACAAAATTGACCTACCTCAACCACTTGCTGCTTTTCACATGTTTCCATGAGTGCAGAAACAATCTCTTAAGAGGCCGGCGACAGATGAATTTCCATACAAACGTAATACCACGCTCATTCGCAGTTGGAGCATATGTCCAACATATTATGATGATATTCGATTTTAGACAATATTTATCTAGGTTCCTACGTCTTTCTTTTTTAAAAAAACAAAAAGAAATTTAAGCGAATTGTATTTCGCACTTTTTTACAGCGTAAATGGCAAAACATGCCATTTGGCTTTTTATGTATTAAAAATAACAATATTTCTAATTTTCTCGACGTAGGAACCTAGATAAATATTGTCTATAACCAAATATCATCATAATATGTTGGAAATATGCTCCAACTGCAAATGAGCGTGGTATTACGTTTGTATGGAAATTCATCTGTCGCCGGCCCCTTAAGAACTACTCTCCAGTACACATGACCGGAATGCTTGAGGCCTTCCACCTGTTTGACGGTTGCTACAAGTGTCGCATAGCCTTTGTGATCTATAAGTGTTTTAAAAATACTGTCCATATTTAAACATGCCAATATTATAAAAAGAAAACGTATTTTTGTTTGTATGGCATAAACTCAAAAACAGGGACCGTACAACCCCGGTTAAGAGTTAAGTCTTTGGAAGGGTAACCCGTTTATGAGGTTACCTTTATCATCATGTAACCCCGTGATTGGGTTTTAAGCTCGAACCCATTAAAAGGGTTACCTTTATCATGATGTAACCCCGTGAATGGGTTTTAAGCTCGAACCCATTAAAAGGGTTACCCATTCAATATGGATAACCCATTGAATGGGTTCCAACTTGAAACCCAGTGAAAGGGTTACATATAGGTAAGGGTTTTCTTCGGGTTACCATTATTATTATGGTTATTCAATAAACTTGTGCTAAGTAGGTGCTGGACGGCCCACCACACACAAACCATATCGTTAGCGCACTGATTTCACTAGACATTGCAGATTTGTAGACAAAACACGTGTTACTAAAAATATTTAGATTTTAGATACTCTCATATTAAGGAGTGACGAAGACGTTAAAAGTTTAACAAACAATCAATTTCGAATTACTATTTTAGTCCCTTAGACTTATTGAAAATTCCTTTTCGCGCGTTGTGAAAGGGGGCTAGGCGGAAAAATTTCTCACGGAAAGTTGTAACGACACTTTTTGCACTTTTTTTTATGTTTTTGACTTGGAAACTAAATCTTTATCTAATAATGGAAATTCAAGATGGAGGCTGCAATAAATTATCAACTTTTTCGATATGGGTGTCGTTTTCATGGTTTTCGAGGGTGTTGAAACCGATAGCACTGTCAAAATATAAATCCAAGATGGCGGCTGCAATAAATTATCAACTTTTTCGATATGGGTGTCGTTTTCATAGTTTTCGAGGGTGCTGAAACAGATGGTACTGTCAAAATATAAATCCAAGATGGCGGCTGTAATAAATTATCAACTTTTTCGATATGGGTGTCGTTTTCATGGTTTTCGAGGGTGTTGAAACCGATTTTACTGTCAAAATATAAATCCAAGATGGCGGCTGCAAGAAATTATAAAATTTTCCGTCATGGGTGTCGTTTTCATGGTTTTCGAGGGTGTTGAAACCGATGGTACTGTCAAAATATAAATCAAAGATGGCGGCTACAAGAAATTATCAACTTTTTCGTCATGGGTGTCGTTTTCATGGTTTTCGAGGGTGTTGAAACCGATTTTACTGTCAAAATATAAATCCAAGATGGCGGCTGCAAGAAATTATAAAATTTTCCGTCATGGGGGTCGTTTTCATGGTTTTCGAGGGTGTTGAAACCAATGGTACTGTCAAAATATAAATCCAAGATGGCGGCTACAAGAAATTATCAACTTTTTCGTCATGGGTGTCGTTTTCATGGTTTTCGAGGGTGTTGAAACCGATTTTACTGTCAAAATGTAAATCCAAGATGGCGGCTGCAAGAAATTATCAAATTTTCCGTCATAGGCGTCGTTTTCATGGTTTTCGAGGGTGCTGAAACAGATGGTACTGTCAAAATATAAATCCAAGATTTTTTTTTTTTTTATGGTGGGAAAAAATCATGCATTGACATCCCCCGCCCTTGGGCGGAGCGGGAGATAGTGTCAGACTCTTACTGACTAAAAGACCCACCCCGTTCCTTCTAGCCTTCATACCGGGGCTCGAGCGCCCTTTCGGATAACCCTGGCCCCAGTAGGCTTCGACCCGGCTGGGTCCCTGCTGTTGCTGACAACTCCTTGAGGCGCGCGGGAACAGTGCGCGCCGTCGACGACTTGGGCTTGGTCCGGACAGTTACCGGACGGCCGGACAGTGAGCTACCCATTGCTCACTGTCCGCAAGCTCGCGTCTACGTTGGCCGGAAATCGGGATCAGAATCCCGGTGACGGCGGCGGCGATAACGCCGTTGCCTGATGCGTTCGGCCTCCTCCTTTGCGAGCATTACTGCTTCGCAGAAGTCGGCGACCGCCTGCCACTCCTCCTCGCTCCGGACCATGGCCTCAACCAAGGCCCGGCGCGAGAGGTCTCCGCCGCCGATCGCCCCCACGAGGGCACGGCGATGCTCCGCCCAAGCAGGGCACACCTCGACTGTGTGCTCCACCGTGTCCTCCGGGCGTTCCGCACAGTGGCGACACCCGGGCGTCACTTCCGCATGAATCGAGTGCAGGAAACTCCCGAACGAACCATGTCCGGTGAGTACCTGCGTCATGCGGAAGGTAAGGACGCCGTGAGGTCTTTCCAGCCACGCCTCAAAGAGGGGACTTACCGATAAATCCAAGATGGCGGCTGCAAGAAATTATCAAATTTTTCGTCATGGGTGTCGTTTTCATGGTTTTCGAGGGTGTTGAAACCGATAGTACTGTCAAAATGTAAATCCAAGATGGCGGCTGCAAGAAATTATCAACTTTTTCGTCATGGGTGTCGTTTTCATGGTTTTCAAGGGTGTTGAAACCGATTTTACTGTCAAAATGTAAATCCAAGATGGCGGCTGCAATAAATTAATAACTTTTTCGATATGGGTGTCTTTTTCATGGTTTTCGAGGTTGCTGAAGCCGATAGTGCTGTCAAAATATAATTCTCTCAATTTTGTCTCGAAGTTCCTTATCACGCGTTGTGAAAGGGGGCTAGACGAAAAAAAATTCTCACGAAAAGTTGTAACGACACTTTTTGCTATAGTAAGCTATTGTAAGCAGGGACCGTACAACCCCGGTCAAGAGTTAAGTCTTTGAAAGGGTAACCCGTTTATGAGGTTACCTTTATCATGGTGTAACCCCATGAATGGGTTTTAAGCTCGAACCCATTAAAAGGGTTACCCATTTAATATAGATAACCCATTGAATGGGTTCCAACTTGAAACCCAGTGAAAGGGTTACACTAACAATATGATAACCCATTGAACGGGTTCTAAACTTGAAACCCAGTGTAATGGTTATTTCTACATCAAGTAACCTATTAGTACAGGTAAGGGTTTTTTTCGGGTTACCATTATTATTATGGTTATTCAATAAACTTGTGCTAAGTAGGTGCTGGATGGACCACCACGCACACATCATATCGCTAGCGCACTGATTTCACTAGACATTGCAGACTTGTAGACAAAATTTTACATAACATTAGAAAAAATAAAAAGCAGAGATACTTTATATCAGCTATACCAGGAAAAATCATTATCGTCTGATCTTAGCTTTCATAACCATGTTAGAATGTATTCAAAGATGTTCAAAAGAGTCTGCGCCCAAGCTAAATCTAAGTCTATAAGTAAGATAATTAAAAATTCTAACAATAAAATAAAAGCTGTCTGGAAGGTGATAAACAAGGAAACTGGAAGAACAAACCAGCGAGATCGAAATGAATTGTCCCTAAAAATTGATAATGAAATCATTTCAGATAGGACCGAAGTGGCTGAGAAGCTAGAAAACTTCTTCACCAACATCCCAATAGAAGTTACGAAATCTCTCCCTTCTTCATCTTTGTTAGCTGAATCTTTTTTAAAAGAAAATTTCACAAAGGATGTACCAATCTTTGAATTTAAGCGTATTTCTGTTGATATGATTAAAAATACATACAAAAGTCTTAATATAAAAAACACTGAGGACTTATGGGGTATATCCGTTAAGGTTCTTGGAGATATTATTGATACAATTGCTCCTGTCCTAACAGGCATATTTAATCAATGTACCGCTGTCTAGACGACAGCGGTACATTCCCTGATTTAATGAAACATAGTAAAGTAGTACCAATTTTCAAATCAGGTAGTAAGAGTGATCCCTCTAATTATAGACCAATATCTGTGCTTCCAGCATTGAGTAAAATATATGAAAAAATCATGCTCGACCAGATGTTGTCTCACTTTAATTCAAATAGGATTTTGCATAGTCATCAGTTTGGCTTCACGAAAGGAAGTTCAACGACGGATGCAGGAGTGAATCTCATCAGTCACATTTTAGAATCCTGGGAGAAGTCCCAGGATGCTATTGGCATATTCTGTGACCTCTCAAAAGCATTTGACTGTGTTGACCATAATACTCTGATCTGTAAATTACATCATTACGGAATTCGTGGAAGAGCTGCTGATCTTGTTTTTTCCTATTTATCTTGCAGGCAGCAAAAAGTATCCATAAATGGGGTGACGTCCTCGGGGTCTTTAGTAAGGATGGGCGTGCCCCAGGGTTCAATTCTTGGCCCTTTCCTTTTTCTGGTTTATATTAATGACCTTCCTTACATGATGGCTAATTTATCAGATATAATTCTATTTGCTGACGACACTTCTCTTATTTTTAAAGTGGATAGAAAAGATGCGGATGTCTTGCGTGTTAACGAAAGTCTGGCTGTTCTTTTGAAATGGTTCGCAGCCAATAATCTTTTACTAAATGCAAATAAAACTAAATGTATATAAGGTATATTATTGAGGATTTTCGAAATAAACCACAAATTGTTTCTCTGAAAACAAAGATTTGTTTATTCAACATGCTTTTACAGTATTATGTAATAAATTATCGTTTAACTAAAGTTACACTTTTATCTCACCTGAAAACAAAGAAACGACATTAAAGTTCACTAATATCGCCTCCTCAATTATATCCCTTTAATTATCTCTCTACAAGTTTTTATAACAATAAAATGCACATATAATCTAAACATCATCTGTCATTGAATGATACGTCACCCCGTATCCACAGCTTAAAAATTAAAAAATGAAATGTCATTTCCAAGGAGGTCATTTCATTACATGTATAAAGTTTTCATTACCGAATGTTCCTCAAGTTGGCGTCAATCTAATTCTTGATAGCAAAAAACTTGATGTAATTACAGAAACTGTTCTTAGGTATAACTGTCGATTCCAAACTGCAGTGGGGTGCTCATGTTAGAACTCTCTCAGGTAGATTAAGCTCAGCGGCATATGCAGTAAGAAAAATAAGGCAGTTGACAGATGTCGCCACAGCTAGGTTAGTTTACTATGCCTATTTCCACAGTATTATGTCTTATGGCATTTTACTGTGGGGATCTGCAGCTGATGTAGACTCGATTTTCGTATTGCAAAAGAGAGCAATCAGGGCTATTTATAAAATGGGTCCTCGCGAGTCCCTCAGATATAAATTCAAAGAAATCGATATATTGACACTGCCTTCTCTTTATATCTTAGAAAGTATTTTGTATGTCCGTAAAAACCTAGGACTTTTCAAGATTAGAAGCGATTTCCATAACATTAATACTCGTAGTAAACACGAAATTATATTACCCAAATGGAGATTAGCCAAGACCAGTAAGTCATTTTTAGTAAATAGCATACGCTTTTATAACAAGCTACCAAAAGCGGTGACTGAACTTAGCGAAGGAAAGTTCAAAACCCATATTAAGCGTGTCTTAACCAAAAAAGCATATTACAAGGTTAAAGACTATGTCGAAGATACGCTTGTTTGGCAATGACTACCTCTGCACTTGTGGCCCCCTGGTAACTCATAATAATGTGTGAATGTATCTATTAACTGCTCCATCTTTGTTGTAACATTTTTTTTTTTTTTTTTCTAACACATTGCTTTTGCAATATTTTTATTTTATTTTATATTATCTGACTCCAACCACATTAAATTCGTTAGTTTTTCTTTTTTGGTTGTTAACGTCTCATTTATTGACAGCTTTTTTTTATATAGCCTCTTTTTATAATGTAAATGGAAGAACAGTAGACTCCACGAATTCTTAGATTACTTCATATTTTGACTCACTTTTTTTAAATGATTATTTTGATGATTTTATTGTGCTTTTGAGTACAATATAGACCGGTTTACACTGTTCTTAAATAATACCTATTAATACTGTAATATGGAAATATTGTAACTACAACCATTTTTTTTTAAAAGAGTAACCATGGAGTTTCTTGCCGGTTCTTCTCCATAGGAAACGACCAATTTCGAACCGTGCACTAGCTTCTGACGTTTTATAAGTGCCCATGTAGGCCTATGTGAAATAAAAAACTTTTGACTTTGACCTTGAAAACACGTGTTACTAAAAATATTTAGTAACACGTGTTACGTGCCCTGCCTACACCAAATCAGCTGAATAGCGACATGATAGCTATTTACGTACAACGGATGTTTCCACACAAAATTGCAACACACGGGCTCCGCTGACTCGACGCCTCGTGCAGCCATCGGCCACCTACTTCCAATCTGCTGACAGCGCACCCGCATTTCGCAATCATTTGAAAATGTATTTTTTGTAAGAATTATTTAGGCACTTCGGAACCAGCATCGTCCAAGTCTAGACTTAAGATTTAATATTGTAATTTCAAAGTAATTAAACTTTTCTTTAAATAAATTTCGGTTTTTTTTAAGTCCTCCGGCTGTCACCTTCGTAATTGGCGCAGTCGGTAGGATATTCGAGGCAGTGCGCGGCGCGGTATAGATTTCCAAAAATCGTTAATCTGCTGACTCCGATAGTCGCTGTCGGTACTCCCAAGTACCTCGTCGAATATCCGAACTTAAGAAGACGCAGCTGAAGACGTATCCAGCCATCGATACGACAAGAAAACCATGTATAAGTCCTTGAAACTTTCTTTAAGTGTTGCTTCCTTGTCCTTCCTTATACCCAAATATTATATTACTCAATCAAGATTTTTCACCCAAGGGAAACTAGGAACAAATCTGTCTCCTCCAGACAGATAAATAGGAGCAGAGAGGTAGATTCAAGTAGGTTTACGGAATCCGATAGTTTAGGCCTAGATTTATTATTTGATAGTGACAGTATGGCATTGAACCCCGATACTATCTACAACGCTTTGCGCGCAGTTCCAAATTTTGATGGCAATCCGAATGTTCTAACTCGATTTATTAAAATATGCGATCAGCTCGTAATACAATATGCTAGAAATGACCCGAGTCACGAGTTAACTAATTTATGTCTCATAAACGGCATCCTGAATAAAATCACCGGACCAGCAGCTTCAACTATTAATTCTAATGGCATAGCAGACAATTGGCAAGCGGTCCGTGACGCGTTAATTAATAATTTTTCTGACCAAAGGGATGAGACCGCCCTTTATAATGATATGTCTTTACTGACACAAGGAAGTAGCACCCCGCAGGAGTATTATGACAAATGCCAGACCCTTTTTAGCACCATAATGACTTATGTCACACTCCACGAAAATGTAGCGACGACCATCGAAGCAAAACGCGACCTTTACAAAAAGTTAACTTTACAATCTTACGTTAGAGGTCTTAAGGAACCTTTAGGGTCCCGTATCCGATGTATGAGACCCGAAACTATCGAAAAGGCTGTGGAATTTGTACAACAGGAAATGAATGTCATGTACCTACAGCAACGTAACGACAGTATTCCCGAGCGACGTAACCCGACACAGCAAACGCAATCAACCCATAAAATGCCACCCGCGGTCCCTATGACCACACCGAAAGTTTTTAGTTTTCCTAGCCCAGGCCCCAGCTGGCATAAGCCTATGCCTATGCCGCCGCAGCAGCAGCAGCAGCAGCAGCAATGGAGGCGGCCCTTCCAGCAAAATCAGGTACCTCAACGGGCCCCTAATATGTTTAGCCGTACTCAACAGATGTTTCGTGCGCCCCCGCCGAATTATAACCCCCAAAGCGACGCATTTAAATTTCCAAATAGGAACCCCCAAACGCAGAATACCGGTCCAAAACCGATGAGCGGTGTTAGTCATTTTGTACCAAGACCACTACCAGTAAATGATTGGCGTAGGTTTGGAAACCCACCACCTAGTAACTACTTCAAAACGCGCGAAATGAATTTTAACGAAATGACCGATTACTATGACGCTTACAATTACCCCGACTATTACTACGAATTACCCGACTATTACTATGTCTGTGAGCCTTATGACTATTCCGACTTTTATGACTATCAGCAGACCAACCCCGAAAATCAATTAAATGTGCCGGACCAATTGAATAATGTAAAATGCTTAGAAGCACAGCCGTCCGCTACTTCTAAAGCAGATCAGGATTTTCGCAAGGAGAAGGATCAAAAAGGCTTAAAATAGAATTAAATGTGCAATCTAAAAGGGAATTACGCTACATACAGATATCAAACCCACCACTTAAACTATTAGTAGATACCGGAGCTAATCAGTCTTTTATTAGTCCCGAGGCAGTCGAACAATACTTTTCACATATTCCTTTAAACTTTGATCCCTTCAAAGTAACGAACGCTCGTGTGACTAGTACACACGAACATTCTATTACGATTCCGAACTTTGCTGAATTTAATAATCCCACGAATGTAAAATTTTTTATCTATAGATTTCATAACTACTTTGATGGTCTATTAGGGCTAGATTTACTTGACGGAGCACAGATTGATCTAAAAAATAATTATTTAATTACAGACTTTACAACCATTCCTATACGTTTTTATCAAAGTAAAAGATCAAATAGTCACGAGACCATTTCCGCTAACTCGTCAAAATTAGTGAATATCCCTATCTATTGTCCAGATGGCGACGTTTCGATAGCTCAGCAAATTTATTGTAATTGCATTATTCATGAGTGTATTACTCGCGTTACTGATTGTACAGGAATTGTAGAAATCGAAAACCCGACGGAAGATGACCTGACTATTGTATTTGACCGACCTTTACGAGCCGAGATATTTAATACTGAGTGCATTAGCACCGAACAAGACCCTATGCGCGTTAAAGAGGTTTTATCTCGATTGCGTACAGATCATTTAAATATTGAGGAAAAAACTAACTTAGAGACATTGTGTGCCCGTTTTGCTGACGTATTCTATATTGAGGGAGAGCCCTTAACTTTTACAAATAAAATCAAGCACCGTATTCGAACAACTGACGAACTTCCCGTGTACACTAAAAGCTACCGCTACCCTTTTGTGCATCGACAAGAAGTTAGAGACCAGATAACCAAGATGCTGGACCAAGGTATTATACGACCTTCTGAATCAGCCTGGAGCTCACCTATTTGGGTAGTTCCTAAGAAAGCCGATGCATCAGGCAAACAAAAGTGGCGCATTGTAGTAGACTTTCGCAAACTGAATGACAAGAGAAATACCCGATTCCTAACATCAATGACATACTTGACAAGCTTGGTAAGTGCCAGTATTTTAGCACGCTAGATCTTGCATCAGGGTTCTATCAATGTGAGATGCATCCAGACGACATTCCTAAGACAGCGTTCAATGTAGAGCATGGACACTTTGAATTCTTGCGTATGCCCATGGGTTTGAAGAACTCTCCATCTACTTTTCAAAGAGTAATGGACAATGTGCTCAGGGGCTTGCAAAATGAGATCTGTCTCGTATATCTTGATGACGTCATCATATTTAGTACATCTTTGCAAGAGCATATGGTCAACTTAGAGAAAGTGTTCAGAAGATTGCAGGAATCTAACTTCAAAATCCAGATGGATAAGTCCGAGTTTTTGAAATTAGAAACCGCGTTTTTAGGACATATAATCAGTGGCGAAGGCGTTAAGCCTAACCCAGATAAAATAGCAGCGATAGAAAAATACCCGTTACCAAAGACGCCTAAGGAAATAAAACAATTCCTACTAGTCCTACTATTAGGATATTACAGGAAATTTATCCCAGACTTTGCTCGCATCACTAAGCCTATGACAAAATGTCTCAAAAAGACTAGTAAAATTACTTTAGACTCTGAATACATTGACTGTTTTAACAAGTGTAAGAGCTTACTGACAAACGACCTTATTTTACAGTATCCCGACTTCACTAAGGACTTTATATTAACAACAGACGCTTCAAACGTAGCTATAGGCGCCGTACTCTCGCAAGGTACGATCGGCTCGGATAAACCTATCTGTTATGCCTCGAGAACTCTGAATGACAGTGAAACCAATTATAGCACTATTGAAAAAGAGCTCTTAGCCATAGTTTGGGCTACAAGATATTTCAGACCTTACCTATTTGGTCGCAAATTTAAAATATTCACCGACCACAAGCCGTTACAGTGGATAATGAATTTGAAAGAACCCAACCAAAGATTGACTAGGTGGAGACTTAAACTAAGTGAATACGATTACACCATAGTCTATAAAAAAGGAAAATATAACACCAATGCGGACGCCTTATCCCGGGTAGAAATTAATAATGAGGAGACAGAGTCAATGTTAGCCAATCCTTCAGAACGACCACCTTCTCGAACAGGTTCTACGACAGCCACTGCCCACACTAGCACTGAAAACCCTATTTTAGAAGTTCCTATCACTGACGAACCTTTAAATAAATTCCACCGACAAATATGTATAACTATAGTCAGTAACACCCCTTACATTAAACGAACGACAGCCACTAAACCTTTTGAGACACATACTCGCACACATATTCAGGTCTCAGATTCTAACATTCTAAATACAGATTTACACAATAGATTGAACACATAGGTATAGTTATAGCTAACTTAGAACAGAACGTAGTAAACGCCATAAAAGAATATGTCAAACCTAAAGTTAAAACTGCTTTAAAGATAACTCCGCCCTTAGGTATGTATTCAATCATACCTATTATCCAAAAGAACTTTAAAAGCTCAGCTATGAATCTAGTGCTAACAAAAACTGAACTAGAAGATGTAAAAGAATATTTAAAGCAGCAACAGATCATAAAAATTATCACGAAGGCAAAACCAATCACAGAGGGATAAACGAATGTTATCTTGCTCTTTCCCGGAAATATTATTGGCCTAAGATGAAGGATGAGATAGCTAAATATATAAATGAATGTATAATTTGCGGGCAATCCAAGTATGATAGGAACCCAATTAGACCTTAATTAAATTTAGTGCCTCCGGCTACCAAACCTTTTGAATTAGTACATATGGACCTCTTTACAGCCCAAAATGAAAAATATCTCACAGTGGTAGACGTTTTCTCAAAATACGGACAAGCATACTATTTAAGAGATGGCACAGCAATTAGTATTCTTCAGGCAGTCTTAAACTATTGTACGCATCACGGTCTTCCACTTACTATCGTAACCGATAACGGCACCGAATTTACAAACCAATTATTTTCTGAATTTACTAAAATGCATAAAATTAACCACCATAGAACACTAGCTCACTCCCCTAATGATAATGGAATTGTTGAACGATTTCACTCTACGTTACTAGAACATCTACGAATCCTACGACTACGTCAGAAAGATGAACCTGTAGTCAACCTCATGCCTTACGCTATATTAGCTTATAATAGCACAATTCATAGTTTCACAAAGTGCAGACCACACGACATAATTAGAGGACATTTTGACCCAAGAGACCCACTTGACATTAACATGACAGAACATCTTATGCAACAGTACATCTTGAATCACCGAGACCGTGTCCGTGTACGTGTCTGGTCCTACTCGATTTTTCCCGTGCATTTGACACAATAAATATACCATTATTACTGTCAAAGTTGATTTATTATGGTTTTGACCCTGACGCTGTTCAATGGTTCCGTAGCTACCTTAGTAATAGGAAGCAACTTGTAGATTTACGCTTGGAGGATGGCACCACTCTAAAATCAGCTTTAAGTGCTATACAGAGAGGAGTCCCGCAAGGCTCTATATTAGGTCCAATTATATTTATTTTATATTGCGCAGATATAATTAAATGTCTTCGTAAAAGCAAATACCATTTATACGCCGATGACGTGCAACTTTATGTATCATTTTACCCTGACGAGTATGATACTGCTATAAAAGATCTAAACGACGATCTTCGCAGAATTGCCGACTGGTCCGAAGATAATTGTCTGTCGCTAAACCCAAATAAAACCAAATATATGGTACTTGGCTCTAAACAACAGCTGGCCAAGCTACCCTCAACGTTTGCACTCGAACTTATGGGCAAGCCGATAGACAGAGTCTATGAAGCGAGGAACCTTGGTCTCATTATGGATAAAGACCTTCGTTACGAAAAGCATGTTGCAGAGTCGGTAAGAAACTGTTTTTATCGCCTAAGAGTACTTTATAAAATGAGGCCTTACCTAACTGAAACACTTAGGGAGCAGCTCGTGGAAAGTCTGATTTTGTCTCGGCTGAATTATGCAGACACGGTATACGGCCCGCGCCTGCTAGCTCGTACAGACCGACTCATTCAAAGGGTGCAAAACGCCTGCGCACGCTTTTGTTATAAAATTCCTCCTAGAAGCCACGTAACACCTTTTCTAAACAAGCATTTTACCCTCAAAATGAAGTCGAGACGTAAGCTTCACTTGGCCTGCCTTCTATTCGGTGTGATTAAATTTCAGAAACCAGACTACCTCTTCAATAAACTGAGTTGGATCACGAGCAAGCGAGAATGCGCAAGAAGGCAATGTTCACAGCAACTCTCTTCACATCCCCATAGCACAGCATCATTTAGAGGCAGTTTCCGTTATTCAGCATCGAAAGTGTGGAACAACATCCCTCCGCCTATTAGAATAATAAATACGATAAGTACTTTTAGAAGACGTTTACGGCAATATTTGATTGATGCGCAGCGGAAACTAGACCTGACCAATTTAAACGTTTCATTAATATGATATGTTAATTGATTCAGTTATTTATAAACGGGTAGGTCGCTTATGGTAACATACCCTATGTGCCTGGCCTACTCGCAACGAGTAGGTACTTGCGGTCGGCGCCTGCCTAGCCGTTCATCCTCCTTATTGCAAATAACATTCTTTTTGGTGGTATGATTGAATCACTATGACCCGCTCCTGCAAAAAGAAAAATCATACATAATATACTTATTTAGTAACGAACTATTTTTTTTTCTACTTGATTTTTTACTGTAGATAAGCGATAATTACCTTCTATCAATATCTTTCTATATTTTCACAATTTTTGTTTCACTTTACTGACTGCACACACATACACAGATTGATTTTATCATGATTATTATTTATTTATTTTCAAATACCCGTAGTCGACTTGTTTTTCTTATAACACTTTTTTTCACTAGTTTGCAACTCCTCTACTGCGCTCAGCTGCTAATAGCATAATAAGTTATGTAACGTGCGCTGTATTGATGGCGGTGGCTCGAGACCGGTTTTGTTAAACATGAATGTACGCTTAGACCTACTTAAAGTTTTATTTAATTTGTTGACATTGATTATATTATTACTCAAACAATTAACACTGAACATTTACGACATACAATTTTGTACACATAAAAATATACATATATATATATACATATAAATTTACATACATTTATATATTTTAAAAGACGATTTTCATCCGTTACTCACCCTAAAAGGTTCAGTTGAAAACCAGCGTCGGGCAACTGCTACAGTTGTCCGACAGTATGCTGAACTGAACCTATTTGGCACTACCGTGAGACACAATGTTGCTGTATGTTTTTATTTTATTTATTTTTTTTATTTTGTTTTAAGTTTTATATTTTATTAATGTTTCAATACTTGTTTTGTTCATTGTGTGCCAAATAAACATGTTTTCTTTCTTTCTTTCTTTCTTTCTTTCTAGACCAGATGAAAACTGTATACGACCTTATCAACGACTTCACACTTACTGACCGAACGAATATCATACAAAATAGGAATAGGGACAGAGAGCCCCAAATAGAATACCAACCAGAACAGCAAGTCTTCATTAGCAACCCATTAGCTAGTCGACAAAAATTAGCTCCGCGTTATACTCATGACACCGTGCTGGCTGACCTTCCGATTCACATATACACCTCTAAAAAGAAAGGCCCCGTAGCAAAGTCCCGACTCAAGCGTATCCCTAAGACCTCAAATCTGTTACAGGATACTACTGGTGATGATCGTTCACACAACACTGGCGCTCGAGATAAAACTTGAAAGCTTAGACGAAGGACCCGGACTCTTACCTTTCAACCTTGGACAATCCAGACTCATAACACACTATCATTCTTTTCTACAATACATAGACTTAACCGACATTGAACATAGACTTAACTCTGTAGTTAACCAACTAGACTATTTCAAAACTAGACTAGATAACCAAACTCTTGTTCTATATGAACTTCAAATTAATCATTTATCTAACAAATTGGACAAAATTAATTCTCAGCTAAAAACGTTAGAACCCAGTCGTAGCAAAAGGGGCCTCATAGACGGTTTAGGTTCAGTTGTAAAAAGCATAACTGGTAACTTAGATCAATCGGATGCCCAAACTTACAATAATGCCATTAAACTTTTAGAAAATAATGATGACAAGATATTATCGGAAGTAAATGAGCATATAAGTCTTAATAAAGTCTGGATGACTAAATACAGTGACATACTTTCAAAAATTGTAAGTAATCAAGAGAGAATCAATAGCACTCTCGGATTACTTTTAGACGAGAAAGCTTCTGCTAAAAATGATCTTACAAGATTCGCAAAGTTTGCTCAGCTGTTAACTATTATTAGCGATAATACAGATGATTTATTTCTAGAGATAACTAGGATAGAAGATACTTTAGCTTTTATACGTGCATCAAGCACTCACCATAGTACTTTAAGCATAGATACTTTAGGTAATATGACTAAACGTTTAAGATCTATATACGGTTCAGACCAACTGCTAGAGGCAGATCTAAGAGAATACTATACAGTTATAAAACCTGGTTATTACTTTACAGGAAAAAAAATAGTTATCATATTCAAAGTCCCAATAATCTCCCCTGATAAGTTCGAATTATATAGATTAGCATAATTCCCAATAAATTTATGTACACCTTTATTTCTCCTTACCCTTTCATTGCAACCAACGGGAAAGTTTTCAAGTACATAGAGGCTGAATGCCCGAAGTTTAACCAGCTCCATCTCTGCGAAGAGGAAGTGAACCATCAACCGACGAGAGGACACCTAGACTGCATCCAAGGGCTCATCTTTAATCAATCTCTACAGAAGTCATGCCTGCCCACTAAACTCACGCTGACCAAAGAAGCCATGGAGCAATTGGACGACAGACGCTATACACTCACCTTTCCACAACCAACCCGAACCGAGCTAAAATGCGAACGTCAAGAATTCATCTCTCTACACGGAAGTTATCTCGCCACCATTCCGCAAAAATGCTTACTACGCACTGAGCAGTTTACTATCATCAACACGAATGACCGTATCAAAGGACAACCGCTGAAAATCACCGAAATACCCATGAACCTGAACATTGTCAACGAATCTATTCCACACCTAAAGCTAAATTCATTACGCTTGAAAAGTCTACATGAAATCGAAGATAAAATCTTAATGCAGCAACCAGTACAAATCGATCGCACTAACCTGGAACAATCGATCTACCATACGACTATCCCACTATATGTCGTAATATTCGGTGCAACTGTACTGATCGTTACCCTCACCATACGTCGGTATAATGTTTGCACAAAGCTCAGAAAGCCACAGCCACCAGATGAAAGCGATGAACATCATCAATACGAAGACGCAGAATCTCCTAAAACCAAGAAAAATGTACCAGCAACATTCTCGCTGAAATTGCTCAAATAGTTGCTGTTCTGAGGGGGGAGGTGTTACGTGCCCTGCCTACACCAAATCAGCTGAATAGCGACATGATAGCTATTTACGTACAACGGATGTTTCCACACAAAATTGCAACACACGGGCTCCGCTGACTCGACGCCTCGTGCAGCCATCGGCCACCTACTTCCAATCTGCTGACAGCGCACCCGCATTTCGCAATCATTTGAAAATGTATTTTTTGTAAGAATTATTTAGGCACTTCGGAACCAGCATCGTCCAAGTCTAGACTTAAGATTTAATATTGTAATTTCAAAGTAATTAAACTTTTCTTTAAATAAATTTCGGTTTTTTTAAGTCCTCCGGCTGTCACCTTCGTAATTCACGTGTTTTTTTTTAGTATCTAATATTGTTGAGAGGAAATAAAAAAAAAATACTATTAAACAAATACAATTACAAATATATCCTTGTGTGATATTAGACTCCTGCCAAAAAAAATCATATATGCGTGTGGCGATTAGGTTATCACATTAATTAAAGCCACGTACTCTATATTAGGTATTTTATCATAAACGGATAAAATATTTTAATAATAAACCATATTATACCCGTGGAAGATTTTTTTTTCCATTTTAATAATTCACAACATCATGTATTGCATAATCTTAATCAGCTGATCATTAAAAGTAGGTCAAAGACCCGAGGTTGGTGAAGATACCTAGTTCACAACTTCAAACGTTGTCATTCCGTATTACCTACAAGCACTAAACTATCATTTTACAATCTGTTTACGTTAGAATTGTTTATGTTTCTTCTAATCATTATTACAAACGCAAACAATTCAAGCGAAAAATGTCCTTATGACTAATAGTTGAAGACGTAAAAAGGTTTTACGATAGTATAGTGAAAATCGTACATGTGAGTCTTAGACAATTCTAATACTGTATACCCTATGTATATTGGTTTATTAAGCATAACGCGCAGAGGCTTCATTTGGATTGCAACTAGATCTTCCGAAAATATTGAGACACTATGAAAATACGGGCTGGATATCAATTTGTCAGCACAAGTGACCTTTTTTGTTTTATTGTTTGAATCACTCCACTTATTTACTAACTTAACATCTATGCGATGTTCATTATTTTCTAGTCTTTCCAAAAATACTGTTGTTTAATAATTTAAAAAAATCCTGTTCAAACGTGGATTCTGCCTGTTGACGTAGATGAGTATTAATATCGATATATTGCTTGAGATAGCTACTTTGCTTAAATATAATAGCGCGGTGGATCTTTTTCAAAACCAAACCATGCTGTAAACATTTTTTTAAATGTACATAATGAATAACATAATGATATATTATTTATCGTACAAATTTGGAACCAGTTTTTTGTTCTTACTACCAGGTGGCAAGCATTTTTCTGGACAAAATGGAAAGTCATTATGCTCCATGTGCAAATTTTCAGGATATCTTAAATCTACTTCAAGTATGTAACCGTTTTCTGCAGTATCACTGACATTTATCAAGTTCAATTGTAAAAAATCTATTTCCTGCTTACTCATAAATCTAAAATCGGAATAAGGTAGTGATTGACACATGCTATAGCCGCATAAATTGTTACAATCTAAATAAATAATAAAGGAATTTGGTTTAGTTGGATTGTAAGTATCTAAATATTTATGATTGGCTTTGACTTGCCTTTTTGAACACATACAAACACATCCTCTAATACCTTTTTGTATCATTCTAAAAATTTCATGATCACTAATCAATTCTAATTTTACTCCTGTTTTTAAAAGCATTGCATCGAGATTGTAATGCCGCTTACAAGTTTTACGAAAATTTTCAAATATATCAGTTAACAACAGAACATCTGTTTTAAGATATAAATCTGTGTATATACCCATGTTTTCAATATTAAATTCTGACCAAACCGATCGAGCGTGCTCATAGTCTTCGTCAGTAATAGATTCATTTATCAAAGAGTTAAAAAAATATTTTTTAGGAGGCAAACAGGTGTCTTTATAACGATCCCAATGAGACATATAGTCATATGGATACACTCCTTTACGAGTTAGTAATTCAAATTATTTTTTATTAGGGAAATAAGATTTTAATTGATTAAAGTCTTGTTTTTTCATTGCACCAGCCAGCTTTTCTAAGCTGGTTCCTAAAAATTTGAAAGAATCTACAAATCGAACTTGTATGCTCTCTTCGGTTGAAATAGGGACAAATTTTGTGAATGAAATATAGTTTTCTTTTGTTTTAGGTATGACCTTGATAGATCCAGAAGCTTCACCTAATTCTTTTATGAAGAGGTGACAATCGTAGCCCGACAAATTATGAAAAAACACAGGCAAAAATTGTGGTACTTTGTACTGTAAATTGCAATAATTGTGCGCTGCACCGCGGTATTTACCAGTCAAGTGACAATGATCACGAACCCTATCGCCAAATAAGAAGTGATCACAAATATGACAGGTCATAGCGTTCTCAAAGTCTCGAGCATTATCCTCTGTGTAAATCATAGGAACATTCGTTTTTAAAATTTGGGATATATTTTTAGCCTCTTTATAAATAGACTTAACAAAATTTGATACATAATCCGAACCGCGATAAGAAACGTAACGATTGTAGCTTTCGTCTAGCGCACATGTGATATGATAAGCGAAAGCTACAGGCACATGACGTTGTACTGTTACAGTGCTTGCCTTAGAGGGATCAGGGTCGCAAGATGCATAACGTTCTAGCATTGTTTCAAAATCCGCATATATAACAAATGGTACAATTTGTTTTTTATTATAATTTTCAAATTGTATGAAAGAACCTATTGGTGGTAATTCAGTTGCTATACCCCCACAACTATGCGAACTAAGATCGTCACAAGTATTAAAATATATTAAACACGCATCACAAAAGTGTAATTTACCGTGGTGCTTAGTTATCTGAGTCCTAACAAGTCGCGGCAAGTCTTTAATGAGACAATAATGCGACAAATCGTTGCTTTCTAAATAAAGTAAATGAACCACTTTACCGTTCAAGGTTTTTGGTTTGTAAAGCGGTCCTATGACAGTATTATTTTTTAAACCATAAATATAAATACAAATTTCAGGGTTATTTACTTCAAACTGCGCAATATCTGAAAAACTTACAGGAAATGATATGTTCTTTATATTGAATACGTTACGGAAATTTGGATAAGACGATACCCTTTCGGGATGACTTTTAGCGGGGTATAAAGCAGCAACAACTGACCATAAAAAGCAAAAGTTGTCGTTATTACGGATATTAACACATGCTTTTTTCGATTTTATTGCAGCAGGCAATTCGATAAAGCGTGAACCACCGCGCATAGGTTGATATTTGTTAACATTGACTTCTAAATGAGAACTGCTCAAGAACGTCCATCCACTGTCACGATCCTGAAATTCTTCTATCTTTTTTGCTAAAGAGTTTTTAACTTGTGATAATAATGAGTTTAATTCATAATTCTGATGCAGAGTAACGTTTTTTGTTGCAAAAGATTTCATTTGCTAAGAATCATTTTTAACTAATAAAAATAAAGCAAAATATTCGAAATTAACTTTTAGGCACGTGTGTTTTTTAAGAGATAGGTCAATTAATATTTTAATTTGATCTCCAATATTATTTAAAAATGAATGTAAATTACAAGTCTCAGATGGAGCGACAATTCTATAGGAAGCTATACGATTACGAAATGCAGAATGTATTATTTCAACACCTTCGCAAAATTGCGAAATATTCTTATTTTTATGTTTAGTACTACGTAGGTGACCTGTCCAGTGGCTGCTCTCTACAGATGTTTTACAAACAGTACAAAAAGGCATTTCTGATTATTGTAACTAATACCAACAAGATACTTAATACGTTGAAATAATTTTGATTTACTGTTAGACGGACTGACTTCAATATTAATACTTATTATGATTCTGACACGAAATCACTATGATACATATCAATAAATAGGTACAGCTTATAAAGAATACATGGAAAGATTTGGAGGAGACTTTGCTCAACAGTGGGACTGTATACAGACTAATATACAGTGATAGCATAAAAATAACATAGCTAACTTAATTAACTACTTTATATTTATGCTATCGCTGTAAAAGACGGGCTCCGAATCATTAAATAACTCATGAGTCCGCCTCATAAAAATCTGTAGACCATCCCACTGCGGAGTATTGCGGTCTAACTGAACTTTAAGGGTCACCTCAGCTCTCTTCCACCGATCCTCTTTAGCGATGTTGGCCACCTCAGCCTTATTGTACACTTTCACCTCCACGTAAAAGTCTCCAGTTACGTCCGCAATCCGTCGCACTTTTCCGTTTGCGACCCGGCTAACTAGCGACGAACAGAAGTCCGCACTGGAGGTCGTTCGCGGAGAAATCTCGCTTTCCAACCCGAAGAGGTCTGAGCGGCTGGAGCTGGGTTTTTTACTGAAACAATTTAATTAATTTAATAACAATATTTCGTGAACTAACTGTAAACCTGCAAAATAAATGCCTAAAACGGGTCTGTATAATATATCTTAAGGTAATTAGGCAAGAAACCCTATCGCCTAGCAATCTAGATGCGACTGTGAGTTTATTTGTTTGTTACTGTTTCAATGCACTCAAATATATCATGACTTGGAATAGGACATGAGATAGTTATATAACAATTACCTCGGTTTTGTTGCTGGCTCGGAGACCTTGCGCTTCACTGCCTTTTTTTTCGCCTTGGATGTCTCCGCAATGGCTGCTGACTGGTAGATAGTGCTAGCTTCGGAGTCAGACCTGAAATTATATACATCATTTTATTAATAACATAGCCATCCAATAGACTGCGAGAGTTCTTTTGTGAAAGACAGAACCTCAATAGTCATTTAGAACAGAATTTAAATGAATCGTTATGTTTAATGGAGTACAACAGTTAAAGGTAGACTGGTAGAGAATGCCTAAAGTATTAAGTCCGCCTTTGTACGTTTATGTTGTATGTTGCATGAAGTTTTAATACATAAATAAATAAATACTAGCCGGCAGGCAAAAACCAGGTCCGTAGCTAGAAAATTCTGTAAACTTAGTAATAAGTACTTACTTACATTTTATGATTTTTGAAGACGATTGTAGAATTGTAGATAAAGTATGGTAAGTAGTCTTTGCCACTAGAAAATACTGGAGCAAATGTAACGTATTGATCGAAATGGATTGGTTTTATACATAAAAAATACCATATCAGCAGTATTTGTCTCATTACAATATTCAACCTTAATTACAGGTCTTCGAAGTTGCATGAATAATTTGTGTTAGTTACGTCAAATTAAAGCGTAATGATACCCAATTTTTCTGTCTAATTACAATTTTACAGTGAGAAATGAAATATAAAACCAGCCTTTTTCGCTCGCCGACAAAGATGAACCCGACACCTGGCTGTCGCTTATGATAAATACATTAGGTATTATAATTAAGTTTGTATGTTTGTTTAATGTTATGGGGAAGCGAAATAAATTTATGCAAATAGACTACAGACGGAAAATCCAAAACAAAATAATTTCATAGCTAGATTGCTCCAATGTAGACTATTACATACACATATGTAGACTAGTAGTCTACACGGGCAATCTAGCGGTTATATAATTTCCACATAACTTCGCAAAATTACTTAAATTTAATATATAAAAAAGTCCTTTTTATACATATGTAAATAAAAATAACAAAGTACTCTGAAATCATTATTTTTATACAAAATAATTAATGGAAGCGAATCCATGTCAAGCAGTTAGTTTGCAAGTACCTATGTTGTAGTAAAACTTAAAATTATTATATAAAAAATAAAACCATTAAATGTCTAAAATGAATGTATGAGTTTTAAATAACATCGTTCAAAAGTTTTAGGTAAAAAGCTACTGCTAAATTCATTTTTGATAGAAGATTCATCCTTCTAATAATTTTAAATTGATATACCTACTATCTAATTAGAGATGTGCATACCTTAGCAAAGTCTGTCTACGTATTTTACAGTAAAACATAATCTATATTTTAATGAATTAAACATTGGTTATGGGATGTTTTGTATCATACAAATTTTAACAATGACTGCTACATGCACGAGGATCACAGCGGTTGCATTATAATTGTAGAACCTATGGGAATCACCCACACATAGATAAATCAAACGCAGCAAATTTATATAATGCAACTTTGCAGTCTTGGTGATTGTTAAGAGTCATTTACACTTATCGTGTAAACGTTCAATATGATCGCTTCTGACGCCGTCGTCCGGCGATTTTTTTTTTTTTTAATTGAGATAAACTAGTGCTTGACTGCGATCCCACCTGATGGTAAGTAGCGATGCAATCTTTGATGGTGAGGCGCACTAGTTTATTAAGAGCCTATTCACTCTAGCCTTGAAGACACCCAAATTATAATCGAACGGGAAGACCGCAGCAGGCAGACTGTTCCAGTCCTTCGACGTACGCGGTATAAACGACGAGGCGAAATGCTTAGTCCGGACCGTAGAGGTTTCAACAACGTAAGGGTGAATATTCGACACGATATGTGCGAATTATCCGTTTGACGGCGATTGTATCAGTGTAAAATCCTCTTAACATAGCAGAAAGTGATGTGACGGTGCGATACGTATTTATAAACAGTACAGTTTTTGTTGGTAAGGTGCAGAGTGGTTGTCTGCCTGAACGAATTAAACTAAAATTCGGACGTCCTTGGAATCCAATCTGGATCATAAAATACGGAGTGGCGTGTCAACTACACATGCCATTTCTAATTTTGTGAAGAGACGTGAGACAATCTGTCCTGAATCTTAGTTTAATGATTACGGTATCCTAAAATTTAGACGTCCTGGGAGTCCAATCCGGATCATAAAACACAGAGTAACGTGTCATCTACACACGGAACCTCTAATTTTATGGAGAGACGTGAGACAATCTGTCCTAAATTTTAGCATACTATATTCAGATAGTTTGCTTAGTAAAAAATGTGAAGTAGTGGCTTAGTGACGTGCAAAGTGGCGATGTCTGTCTAAATGAATTAAACTAAAATTCGGACGTCCTTGGAATCCAATCTGGATCATAAAATACGGAGTGGCGTGTCAACTACACATGCCATTTCTAATTTTGTGAAGAGACGTGAGACAATCTGTCCTGAATCTTAGTTTAATGATTACGGTATTCTAAAATTTAGACGTCCTGGTAGTCCAATCCGGATCATAAAACACAGAGTAACGTGTCATCTAGACACGGAACCTCTAATTTTATGGAGAGACGTGAGACAATCTGCCCTAAATTTTAGCATACTATATTCAGATAGTTTGCTTAGTAAAAATTTGAAGTGAAAATGTGAAGCTTAGTTATTTGCTTAGTATTATAGTGGCATAGTGGCATTGCGCAAGAATCTAGTAAGCAGCCGAGGTAAGCAATTATATTTAAAAGTGGAATAGGCCTTAGTGACGTGCAGGGTGGTGGTGTCGTATCTGAATGAATTAAACTGAAATTCGGACGTCCTTGGGATCCAATCTGGATCATAAAATACGGAGTGACGTGTCAACTACACATGTTATTTCTAATTTTATGAAGAGACGTGAGACAACCTGTCCTGAATCTTAGTTTAATGATTACGGTATTCTAAAATTTAGACGTCCTGGGACTCCAATCCGGATCATAAAATACAGAGTAACGTGTCACCTACACACGAAACCTCTAATTTTATGGAGAGACGTGAGACAATCTGTCCTAAATTTTAGCATACTATATTCGGATAGGTTGCTTAGTAAAAATGTGAAGTGAAAATGTGAAGCTTAGTTATTTGCTTAGTATTATAGTGGCATAGTGGCATTGCGCAAGAATCTAGTAAGCAGTCGAGGTAAGCAATTATATTTAAAAGTGGAATAGGCGCTGAACCAGTGTTTTAAGATATCATTCAACTAAACGATTGCTTGTTTGCTCACCATGGCCGTCCTTCAATAAAAGATAGTGAGTATTTTATAAATTAGATTTTGAAAGTGGAATAGGCGCTGAACCAGTGTTTTTAACATATCATTCACAAAAATGTTATTGTGCATTCTACCACACCGCGACAAGCAACCGAAGCGAAGCGAAGTCGCATCAGGTGGGGTAGAATGCCCAATAACATCCTACTCTCGTCCATTGTTCGGCGCCACACTCGGCGCCGAACAATGGACGAGAGCGATCGCGCAGACGCGCATCATCTAACTTTGATGTGAACAAAGCCAGCGGTCCCGTCGGGATACCAGCGGTCGTGCTTTAAACTCGTCCGCTTGAATTGTCTCCGATCTTGACAAGCATATTTCGCCTCCCTTATGAGACTGGAAAAGTGCCGATTGTTTGGAAGCAAGCTAACATGCAGCCTGTGCCCAAGAAGAGCAGTCGAGTTGACCCGGTAAACTACCGACCCAACTCCGTTACGTCCGGCCTCTGTAAAAGTATGAAACGGGTGCTTAACACGAAGCTTCTAGCATACCTAGAAACTAACGACATCCTCAGTGACCGGCAATACGGTTTTCGCCAAAATGGGTCTACTGGGGACCTTCTAGCGTATGCCATTCACACCTGGAGCTAGGCCATCAAGAAGCATGGGGAAGTGGTTGCCGTCTCCCTTGATATCTCGAAGGCTTTCGATAGGGTCTGGCACGAAAACCTTATTGCTAAGTTTCCTTCCTTCGGTCTACCCACTGGTCTGTGTAATTGGATCGCAGATTTCTTGAGGGATCAATCTATTCGAGTGGTTATTGATGGCTACTCGTCCTATCAAGTGGATATTAACGCCGGGGTCCCTCAGGGGTCAGTGCTGTCGACAACACTGTTTTTGCTGCACATAAATGACCTACTTATCTTTGGGTATGCAGACAACAGCACTGTTGCTGAGAGATATGTGTCTGACGCACGAGCTAATGGGTCACCGATTGAGTTATACTGAGAGGCTACGACTGAACGATTGAACTCGTCCTTGAAGCGGTCGTCGATTGGTGCGATGCCGATTTGGTCAAGTTCAATGCAACTAAAACACAGGCGTGTCTTTTTTCGGAGCCCCGCTCCATCTTTCCGAGGTGTGACCGTACCGATAACCGACTACCTTGAGGTTTTGGGGCAAAAGTGAGTCGGTACTTCACACCGGAACAGCTGCTCAATCTTTATCAAGCCCAAGTTCGATCGTGTCTGGACTACTGTTCTCATCTTTGGGATGGGCCTGCCAAATACCAGCTTGATGCGCTGAAGTCAATTGAGAGGCGAGCCTAGAGAATCATCGGCAATGATGCACTTGTAGAGTCAAAGCTCCAAAGCCTTGAGCATCGCCGCCGAGTTGCTAGGCTGTCGGTTTTCTCGTTTACGTTTCGGGAAGTGTGCACTAGAATTGAACAATCTAATTCCACCAAGTCAGTTTCATCATCGGACCACAAAACGTACGGCGTTGCGCCACCGGTACATGGTAGACATCCCACTTATACGCATAAAGCGTTTTGGGAACACGTTATGCGTACAGCCAAGGAGTGGAATTCCCTGCCAGAGTCTGTTTCCTGATAGCTACAATTTAGAGGTCTTTAAGTCAAGAGTGAATAGGTTTCTTCTAGGCAAGCATGCTCCATCGCCGACCACATCATCGCTTACCATCAGATAAGATGGTGGTCAAACGCGAGCCTTTCAATATTAAAAAAAAAGCTTTGCAAATTCTCTCCTTAAGAATTGGTGCAATTGGAATTTATAAAACACATTGCATTTACCTGTTACTTTAATGGCGGCCTCATATTTTGCCCTGAAAAAAAAATACACAAAACTTTGACAAAACTATCTCAAAATATAGTAAAAATAACTTTTTAAGATAGTAAAGCTTAAAACAAAAAAAAAGATATGTCTTATCGTTGTAATATCAATCCTCAAAGTGTGGGTAAAATAAAAAATAAAATAAAATAACATATAGAGCATCTGTGACCTAAGGTTGCAGGGGGGGGAGCGACGTTTGATGTATTTACCCAACATTTACTTGTATTATTTGATGCATCCAAGATGCATCATATAAATAGTAGTAATGTACAGCGTCTCGTTTCGTTTTGCCATCTTTTTTATATAAATTTCAAGATTCACTAATTCAAAATAATAAAAAAAATTGAGAGGTGTCAAGGGACACCCGGATGGAACGAAGTTCATTTATATATATATAAGAGAGAAAGAGAGACAGACAGAGAAACATGCGCACGCCGCACGGCTTACAATAGCTTACTATAGCAAAAAGTGTCGTTACAACTTTTCGTGAGAATTTTTTCCGTCTAGCCCCCTTTCACAACGCGCGATATGGAACTTCGAGAAAAAATTGAGAGAATTACATTTTGACAGCACTATCGGCTTCAGGAACCTCGAAAACCATGAAAAAGACAACCATATCGAAAAAGTTGATAATTTATTGCAGCCGCCATCTTGGATTTACATTTTGACAGTAAAATCGGTTTCAACTCCTTCGAAAACCTTGAAAACGACACCCATTACGGAAAATTTGATAATTTCTTGCAGCCGCCATCTTGGATTTACATTTTGACAGTAAAATCGGTTTCAACACCCTCGAAAACCATGAAAACGACACCCATGACGAAAAAGTTGATAATTTCTTGCAGCCGCCATCTTGGATTTACATTTTGACAGTACCATCGGTTTCAACACCCTTGAAAACCATGAAAACGACACCCATGACGGATAATTGGATAATTTCTTGCAGCCGCCATCTTGGATTTATATTTTGACAGTGCTATCGGTTTCAACACCCTCGAAAACCATGAAAACGACACCCATATCGAAAAAGTTGATAATTTATTGCAGCCGCCATCTTGGATTTACATTTTGACAGTAAAATCGGTTTCAACACCCTCGAAAACCATGAAAACGACACCCATGACGAAAAAGTTGATAATTTCTTGCAGCCGCCATCTTGGATTTACATTTTGACAGTACTATCGGTTTCAACACCCTTGAAAACCATGAAAACGACACCCATGACGAAAAAGAATCATGGCCAATTTGGACTAGAAAAAAAAAAGTGTTGGTAACGAAATGAGATTGTCATCATAACATAATATCGCTCCTCCCACCGAATAATATCGTAATGTGATAAAACGATACTTTGCGTTTTATTGCATATTCATCATGTAGGCACTCTCTTACACTTTGTCAATTTTATTCACATTTTTCCCATGAATACATTACAAACTAATATTTTTATAAAAACCATAGCCCTAATATTCCGTTACCGATTTTTTGTACTTATTTACGTGAATAACATCGCTACTAGTGATTACGGATAGCACTGCAAATAAGTATTTCAATATGTTACGATAACGATATTATTCTAGTAAGAACGGCAAACTCGTTTTATAGTAAAGTATTCTAACAATACTATTCCTGTAGAGATTTTTATTTGAAAAATATGGAAATGCTTGGTTACTATGTTAATGATATAAAAAAAAAAATAGCAATTACTTTTGCAATAGTTTACCGAGGCGATATCTACACTCAATCTACGGTTGCTGTATTATCATTACACATTACTTTCTTTTTTTCAAATGATAAAGAAAGGGATAGAATAATACCGAGTCCGTGGCACGTGCTGTCTAGTCACCGTGTTTGATACAAACTACTACGTGGCTACTGATACAAACACTGAAGTAGTTTTAGTAGTATCTAGTAATAAAAAAAATACTAGGAAAAGATGTTGCAATGAGCAAGAATGGTGTGACAACAAAAACAAGAGACTCAAAAATAGCGGTAAATCTTAGGAAGGTGCACGTTCAAAAAAACGATATGCTGCTAAGACCATTGGTCCTTTATGCTCATGCAAAAAACGCTGTGGCATAATACTTTCTATGGAACAACGCCAGGAGACATTTGACACTTTTTATAGACTGAAAGATCGTGAACTCCAATGGCATGAGACACGTTCAAGCACAACCTGTAAAACGTATGACCTCAGAAAGAAAAAATAACAGGACACAAAAACTTTAATATTAATTCAAGCAGGACCAGACTTTTATTCAAGTTTGTAAAGTATTCTTTTTGAGTAGTCTGCGAATTTCAGAACAGGTAGTTTTTACAGCTCTAGAGAAAATTAGGCAGGACGAGAGCTTAATATACAACATAGGAACTCATTATAATAGACCTCATAAGATGTCCGAAGTTACAAGAAGGAGTATAATGACACATATTAAACTATTTCCATCTATTGAATCTCAATATACAAGCAAAAGATCCAAGCGCCAATATTTATCTGAAGAACTAAACATTTCCAAAATGTATCGACGATTGTGTGATAATTACTCATTTTTTATACCCAAGAAAGATTTATGTGAAACATGCTCTTTGTATGAACAAGCTAACGACATAAATAAATCTTTATTGGAAGAAAAATATCAACAGCATTTACTACGAAAGACTACGGTACAACAAAAAGGTACGTCAAATAAAAGAAGAAGAAAAAGCGACAGCAGATAAGGATGCTACGACAGTAGTTATTTTTGATTTAGAGAAAGTGCTTAATGTGCCTCAATCAGAAGTGGTAATTTTTCATTACAAAAGAAAATACCCAATTTATCCTCGTAATTTTACTGTCTACAAGGTGCAGTTTTAAAACTGCACAATATTTTAGGAGGTTGTAATAAAACTCATAAATAATCATGTAAAAAAACGATACCTGGTCAATAATCAGTAATACTTGTTATTTAATTTTTTAATTACACTAAACTAAATCGATTGATCGATGGCCGCGGGGGCGTGGCTAGGGTGTGGCGTGCGGGATGATGATTGGATGATACATTATTTATGAAACTATCGTTGCGAGTTAGTGTGTGAAAACGCCCTTTATTGTTCCGTGTTTGTGTGTGTGAAAAAAAGCGCGGTTATAAAAAAAAAAAAAAATTACCTACTTATGATTGATTCGGGTCGAGAATCACTAACATAATTACCTCCTGAAATATTTTGCAGCTTCAAAACGACACCTTGTATAATGCTTTGAATAAATATGGACACAGTTATGTGTGGCACTTTTCTATAGCTAAAAGAAGCTCTATTGAAATAAGGAGCTACTTACTAAAGTTCATAAATATGGAAGGATATCGAGGAATCAAATGCATATCATTTTATTCGGATGGTTGCGCGGGCCAGAATAAAAACCGTTATGTCTTTACTTAGATGCCGTAAAAAAGGTTTTATAGAAACTATTACCCACCGTTTTTTGAAACCGATCAAAGTCAAAACGAAGGTGACAGTATGCATTCGTTGATTAAACGAGCTATGAAATATAAGGTTTTGTATACATTTGACCAAGTATATGGTGTTATAATGAATGCCAAAATTACTGGAGATAAATATAATTTAATAGAAATGGAACAAACTGATTTTTAAAATATTAAAGAGCTCATCGCTGGTAAAAACTGGACTACCAGATACTCAAGGCAATAAAATCGCATAGACTAAAATCGTACAAGTAAAGGTCTCAAATTCCAATCCCAATATAGTTCAATTATGATGATCAATACCTTGAGTTAAACACGGAAAGTTGTATCAATAGATCAAGAAGAGGCAAACAGAATAGAACAGGTAATGTTGAAGTGACCGGTCTAAAGCCAGCATACTCTGAACCAATTGCTGCCAGCCAAGCTCTGCTAGCAGATTTACTTAACTTATGCAGAACTGAAGCCATACCTGCTCACTATTATTCGTTTTATAGCTAGAATTATAAAACGAAGCTGTAATGAAAACCCACAACCAGCTTCGGAATTTGATGGTGATGATGATAATGACGAAGACCTATTATGTTACTGAGAGGTTTATGACAGATCTAATCTAAGTTTAAATCTTGATTTTTTTTTCAAAACATATGATTATATTTTTTCATTTTATTAATAAACAGTTTTCTTTTATAATAAACCCATAGTTTAGTTGAAAGTTATATTTCTAATAATGATATTACTTAATAGGCAATTGAAGAATAAAATAGTATTAAAACAAAAATTTAATATATAATACGTATTATATCGGCGAAAAACCCAGTTACAGTCTATTACCGTTTATGTTTGGATGTCTTTGTTTAACGAATAACATTGTAGTATACTATTATTGTGCACGCTGTCCTTTTGTTTTTACGCGAATAACATCGTTATGCTTGTTTGCAAAATAATGTTTTTCTAGCGTATTCAGTAAAATATATTTCCTTTAATAACTTGGTTCTAATAAAATAAAAAATAAATAAGTTTATTTAGAATGATTCTATAAAAAAATAACTTTCATTTGATGTATAAATCATTCTCTTAGGTTGGACAATTTTTACAATAATCATAAAAAGACAATGTTTTATTTTTCCTGTAAAATTTGAATTTATCGATAACGATATTATTCGGTGGGAGGAGCGATATATTATCAATGTAATTATCTGGTGGGTTCAGTTTATTTTTAAAACTAGGAGGAAAAAAGATATTCATTTTTATAATTATTATTTTTTTTCAATAGAACGCGTCATAATATATTCTATAATCATGAACGCATCCTTAATATTAACATTCATAGAGAAGTCCACAGTTTTTAAGTAGTCGATATCGATTTAATTTCTAAATAGAAATGCAAAAATACATAATTGTTAGATTATAGCTGTTTATGATTTTGTTATATAGTTAATCTAATATAAGCCACTAACAGACTTTTTTGATTTTTATTGTATGATTGAATCAAGTCATGAGTTAAAAAATGATTTTTGCTTCTAAAAATCAATAATGCCGTAAATCGATTGAATACGGAGCCACCCTATTTTTGACAAACAAACAACATAATTGTTTGTTATTGTCTCTGCGCAGACCGTCTTGTAGTTTTGGCAACGACTATGTTCTGTGTGATCTTGTGTTTTCCCTATAATTCTAACCATAACTTGCTTTGCTTACGGACTCCGATCGAATCTTCTATACTTGGCATTCGTCTTTTGGACTTTGATTTCATCTAGTTTTGGATTTGTCAGTGAAGTGAAAGTAGTCATGTCTTCGCTCATTCTGTTAATTCATAAAATATCTTATAATTTAATAAACTGTGGATTATGCGTTAATCGCATTGCATGGCACATTGTCCTAGAACAAGATACTAGAGTGGTGTCTTTTATTGCTGAAAGGATTTCGCCTCGTATCGTAAGTATTCAGATATCAACTTACTAACATCACAACTCATCGTACGATATTTCATTTTAGTACATCGTCATAGAAGTGTTTTACATACAGTAATATTTATTTAAAAAGTTCCTTCCAAGAAAAAAGAAAAAAAGTACTTTCCAAATGGATTCTTCAGCAATTATTTCATTTTACAGATTGAGGACCTGTTTGGATGCTGTGAGAATGAGGGTTAATCAAATTATCCATGGAGAAATATCAAGCCATGACAACCAACTACCTGCAAGTAGTCGAACTCAGGTGGTGGGTCACTCTAGAATCTGCTTGATGTGTGGATGTTCAATCCTTCGAAGAAAAAGTGATTTAATATTATGTAACAATCCTTCAGAACTGCAACAAATGATTACTACCTGCATAATAAATTCTATCCTATCACAAGAGGTAATTTAACCTTTCAATCGTGGAAATCACAGACACAATAGAAAGACAATAGGTGCGCAAACGCCGGCGTTCGCTTGGGGTTTAATGAATAACAATTTTTTAGTATTACTAAGACTAGCTGTTGTTTTATATAGTAATCAATTGGATTTGATGTTTATAACTCCTAGATCTTATTTTTAAAAGAAACAAAGTTGCAACGAAAGCTGGGTTCATAATTAACCTGTCAAATACCATCAATTAGAGACACAATTGTGATGAATCAAACACTTCAGGACAAATTGTATAAATATTTTATTCACTTTGATCAACACAATTTCATACTTATTGTTCTATTAACAATCATTTACAAATACACAGATTAGTCGGACATGTTTTCTGTTCAACAACTCAAAGCAGAATGCCTCTGTCTAACATGACAGTTACAAACTCGATTTTCCTACCATAAACTTTCACAAACACTCGGTCGACTAACCGACCGATCAGAGCAAAGTAAACAGTACGTAACATCAATTGACTAACTAATATACATTAGGGTTTATCTAATAATTAACTGCAAGTAAATATTTCATTTTAACAATTACGATATATTTATATAAAACAAATGCATACTGTCTAATATTATAAATTATTACTTAATGTCTACAACGAATGCCTAAAGTTCATGTAACTACTAGCGCCATCTATCGCTTATCATTGGAAGTTGAACGATTTATGAATATTTTCTTTAAAAATCATTACATTCGGCCATCCGACATCGTGCGATCTCCTGACGCACGATTACAATTAAAATGATAGGATATTTTAATTAAAATTATGAAACTTAATTCCAGTCCGACCAGGAACTGAGTCTTACATTCAAAATCATAACATTCGGCTTAGTCTTGATTATTTGCTTTATCGTCACGTCATATGTTTATAACATTCATCACACAAAGAATAGTGTATATTTTTTTTTTTTTTTTTTTGTCAAAGGCTTTTCTATATATCCGAGATCATATAAGGTCGGAGGAAGGTATGTATTATGAATGTTATTCCTCAGTTTGCCAAAACCGCTAATTCCAGTAATTTTATACTTAAAACTTTTTGTGTTTTTTTTTTTGTTTTCAATGGATCTATGGATTTTAAAATGAGGCAAATTCAATTTTACCCTCATAATTGCAGTCAGATCTACTAATCTTTATTAAACCACCTATGCTGTAGGTAGTAGGGATTTTACTGGTAACGAAAGTATCTTTTTGCTAGTCTAACCCAAATATTGGTGCTCACCTCATATCTTAAACTTTTTAACGTATTTTACTTCGTAATGTTTATCATTTAAAGTATCTCTGATCCTAGTAGTTTTGTGGCAGTCTCATATGTTTCATTGGTGTTCGTCATAGTCAGTAATCATTTTATTTTGCTAGGGGATTTAAAATAGTGTTTATACATTTTAGCAAAACCGCGGTCAATCTAAGACAAGATATAGCGTTAAGAACAAGGTCAACACCATGACTATCGCAAAAGCTCTTGATAGTGGGTAAAGTATATAAAAGAAATCCATGATTGCACTATTATTCAAGATATTAAACTACTGTCTGAACTACTGTTAAACTCTCTACTGATATTAAAGTATAATTGATCAGCTTTTTGTTCGAAAGTATAGTCTTCATTATTTACGCACACTCAACTCATTTCATGTCATTAAGTTTTTTATCGGGTTCAGCCATAAGAATTTGAAATCTAGATCCGATTCATTAAAACCCAAGCAAATGCTGGCGTTTATTCTCTCATTGTCTTTCTATTGTGTCCCTCGTCACAGTATTCGAAAAGTTGATATTTATATTGTTGATAATCAATTCTCGTCTCAATACTATAAACAGAAACAGAGGATTCGTCTTAATTTCTGTAGAAAACATGGTATTACGGCTTAAGGTATCGACATACGCGTCCTAGATCTTACACTCTCAATGGTTAAACGAAACTCACTAATATGTAGCCACCATGTTCCAATATGTTGTGTGGCGTCTCGTTTAGTCAGAGTTCATTACATTCATTATTTGAAAGCATAATATAAAATAGAAATTTAAGCATTTAGAATAAAAGTGATTCTTCAGCTAGAGGGTCTAAGGGCTTTGTACTAATATATCTCCTAAATCTAAGGTCCCAGCACATGTGCGCGATTTCGTATCAAGTAAAGGTTCTAATAATGAAGTTCGGATCGCACTGTTTGTCAAACTTTATTTTACTTTGAAACCCTGAAATTGATCCTCTACTCTAGTGTATGGATTTTCAATCTATCTTCCCTTAACCGAATAAATTACGATGTAATATTTAGCTCTATTTAAATCATTCATTGTTTCATAATCATCTTAGGAACCGGCTTCGATTTCAGTCTTGACGACGAGAACTAGTTATGGTCATGTAATAGTAATATTTTTATCCTACTTGTAAAATAAATATCACTGTGTTTTCTATCTATGGAATCAGTCTTTGCTACAGTATGCACACGTCACAGGAATTGAAGACGTGTAATAAATTCATTTGCTCGTCTAAAATTTAATGCTTTGACTCAATTCCTAATAGATTTATCATAAATACCGTGTGTTTAAAATTCTATCTACAGCTCTTTTACTTATATGCATCCGTTTATAAGCATTAATTTCTCGTAATCATATTCACATAAGTTATACCTCAAGTATTACCAGCTAACATTTCTGCTTGAAACTGACCATAATTCTGCTCATTAGAAAAAATCATTTTAGTTTGGTTTACACTTCGTCACTAAATACTAACTTACAAAACTTGGCAAGGTTTCGTAAATTTTCTATTTTCTCTTGGTAACACTAGCAAATTTTTGAGCCAAAATCTATAGTCAGTTTCTGATTCTACTTGCTTAATACAAATCAATTCTATTTACTGTTTCTAATCAAACTTAAATACTCTCAAAATGTACAGAAGTGACGGAACTCCCGTATCACAATGTTCCAATGGATATGTTCAAACCTCGATACTTGTAACGCTTTCCTCCTTGAAATCATTCAACCACTTTCTTAGACCAACATGAGGTACCCCTTTGCTTCTTGCATCGTGGTGGTGTGTTACTCCTTCCAGATCGTCTCTTTGCACCATTTTTCTCCAAGTTTGTACTGTTTGAACCAGGAGCTATCCATTTGTTCAATTAGACTGGCAATTTTTCTTCTGTAGTTCTGTCGGAATCCAAGTCTTACGCTCCTGAGGATAATTTCATCTGCACCGGGCACACTTAACCCGAATCTTAATTGGCTCATCTGGCCAAATCAAATGGCCCACTTGGCCTTCTCAACTGACCCACTTGGCCTCAAATGGCCCACTTGGCCTCAAATGGCCCACTTAGTCTCAAACGGCTCACTTGGCCTCAAATGGCCCACTCGGCCTCAAATGGCCCACTTGGCCTCAAATGGCCCACTTGGCCTCAAATGGCCCACTTGGCCTCAAATGGCCAACTTGGCCTCAAATGGCCCACTTGGCCTCGTCAAAGGCACGCTTAGCTTCATCGAAGGCACGCTTGGCTTCATCAAAGGCACGCTTGGCTTCATCAAAGGCACACTTAACTTCATCAAAGGCACGTTTGGCCTCATCAAAATCACGCTTGGCCTCATCAAAGACACTCTTGGCCTCATCAAATCACTATTCTAAAGTGTAGATCTCATTTATCATTTACCATTTACTATTTACTATTTATCATTTTTCATTAATTGTCGTTTAACATTTATAAATAAATAAATTTATCATTTATCACTGATCACTTATCACTGATCACTTATCACTTATCACTTATCACTTATCATTTATCATTCATTATATATCATTTATCATTCATTATATATCATTTATCATTCATTATATATCATTTATCATTATTGTGACATACTCATAAGGGCTACAACATGTTTTTACAACTATACGTCGAAACGAAAGGGAGATTATCGTACCACACAAAGTAATCCGAGGCAACAATGACAATTTTCGCTATGGGAAATAGGTAAATTTTACATTATACGAATTCGATGAAATTAAATAAAGTAAAAGTAACCCAATAGAAACTAAAATGAATCACCAGCATTTAACAGGTGTTTAGGCTTAACTGTCAACGTTCGATTACGAACATGACGCGCATATCAGCACCACTCAGTTCACACATTTGAAGGGAATCGAATGATTCAATACACGAGCCTGTCACCATCAGTGAGAAATTTGGGCGAGTATGATACTGGTCTAAAATACTTGGCACACTTGGCTAAAAAATAAATAAATCTCGAGCTCAGTTAGCTTCAATTTAGGTACACATAACCTCTTGTCTGAAGTAACACTAGCGCACATGGGAAAAAGAAAAAAAATATATCTCGAGCTCATTTAGCTTCAATTAAGGCACACATAACCTCTTGTCTGAAGTAACACTAGCACACATGGGAAAAAGAAAAAAAAAATATTTCGAGCTCATTTAGCTTCAATTTAGGCACATAACTTTTTGGCTTAAAGTAACACTTGCACACTTTGGTAAGAAAAAAATATCTCGAGCTTACTTAGCTTCAATTTAGGCACACATAACCTCTTGTCCAAAATCACATTAGTACACTGGTGAACAGGTCATAGTTCACCCCCTAACATAATCTGATGAACATACATAGTCCACCCTTAACATAATCCGATGAACGTACATAGTTCATCCCCTAACATGATCCGATGAACATACATAGTCCATCCCCTAACATGATCCGATGAACATACATAGTTCACCCCCTAACATAATTCAATGAACATACATCGTTCACTCATATCATGTCTCGATATAAAATATTTAAAATCAATACGATACTTTATCATTAGATAGAGATTTAAAAATCAGCGCTGCGATGTATTAACAATTACCCTAAATATTTCATGTGTTATTATATAATGTGTCATATTTAGATAATGCACCGTAAGGCAAGAGTACAAATGGAAACCTTGGGTGAAACATTCCAAGTAAAAAGAGGCGTCAGACAGGGCGACCCGATGTCTCCAAAGCTGTTCTCCGCGGTGCTGGAAAACATATTTCGAAAGCTAATATGGGACCAACATGGATTAAATATAGATAGTAAAAAACTAAACCATCTTAGATTCGCTGACGATATTGTTTTATTTGAAGAACAACCAGGGAGCCTAGAAAAAATGATACAAGAACTAAATACAGAGAGCAAAAAAGTGGGCTTATCTATGAATATAAACAAAACGAAGCTATTAACGAATTCAAACAAATATGAAATAAAAATTAACAACCAACCCATTGAATATGTAGATGAATATATCTATTTAGGACAAATCATCTCACATACAGACACAACTACAAAAGAAATTAAAAGACGAATAGCTAACGGATGGAAGAGATATTGGTCACTGAAAGAGATCATGAAATCCACAGATCTGAGTACTGGTATCAAAAGGAAGGTCTTCAATACCTGCATTCTCCCATGTATTACATATGGGTGTGAAACTTGGGCTCTCACAAAACATCACAGAAACATGCTGGAACACTGCCAAAGAGCTATGGAACGAATTATGATGGGTATTAAGAAACAAGATAGGATACGAAACACTGTCATAAGAAGTAAGACAAAAGTCACAGACATACTCACTAGAATAGATAGTTTGAAGTGGAGATGGACTGGGCACATGATACGGGATAAACAAGAAAAGTGGAGCAACATCATAACTGACTGGTACCCTAGAGATGGGAAAAGGAACAGAGGAAGACAAAGCAAGAGATGGGAAGACGAACTAAAATTAACAGCAGGCTCAAAATGGAGAAGGGTTGCAAGAGACAGAGTACAATGGAAATTGTTAGAGGAGGCCTTTGCCAAGAGGCACACTGAACTCAGAGATATTTTATAACTTAAAGATAAGAGTCAACCACAAAGTCAAAGAAACAGTTCAGGATAAGAGGCTTATTATTATTATTATTATTTAGATAATGCGTGATCGTAATGCAGTATATATTGTCGATGTGAGCAGTAAAACAAAGAAATCAAAACGCTACCAGAGTGTAGCTCTGGCTCTCTCCCTCAATTTGTTTATCTAACACATATTACTTTTAATTATCTAAATAGGCACATTTGCAATAGTATATATATATATATATATTTTAAGTCCATACAAAATATTGTCTTTGTATTCTGACTATAGTTTTATGCATAACTAAACAAACAACCTATAAGTGGAAATTATCATAACAATAAGAAAGAGTTAAAAAAAAAAAGAACTAATATAAATATACATTACATATTAATTACTTTGTTCGCAACGCTATCGCTATGTTACGGGCTTTAGTAAAAAGTATCGTATCATTCACGCACACTAACCCGCCGCTGTGGCAATGCGCATACGATGCCGCGCACTTTGTTTTTGTTAACGTACTTTTTTATGTAACTACCCACTACTTTTATAGCTTACTACACCGATCGGCTTAATTTATTCTTACTTAAGTATTAATATTGTATTTTCTCAGTAAGTGATTTGTAAATCTTTTGAGAACAATAAATATCTAAAACCATATTAAACGTCTGTTAAGATGAACGTTATCGGAGTGTAGCCCCGACCAAACGCTTATACAAGAAATAGTACACAAAATAATAATAATCATCTTTATTTCACTCTTCACAAAGGTACAGTACAAAAAGTTTCATATAAAATATACAATGATGCAAAAAAAAAAGCTTTGTGAGAGTCTGGAGTCCATACTAGGATACCCTGTGTGACGGATCACCAGGCTCTCACCCCAAAATTCCGACGCTTAATTATCTGTACCTAATACCAAACAATTGACAAAAATAAAAAAAAACAAAATTTGAGTGAGAATACAGACAAACCATAAAAACAATAATTTTATCCAAAAATAAAAAGTGAAGTGTAATAGTTGTAGCGAAAGTGCTTGCAGTGTGGTGTTGTGAGTGTGAGCGAGTGTATGAGTGTGTGCGGTGTAAATACGTCTTTAAAATATTTTATAACGAAATACGATGTTACGAGGGAACAATTAGCAACTGTTCAGTGGCATCGTAATCTAACTTTTGTAACCAGGCTGAGAGTTTTTTTTTGCAAAGTTTTTTAGGTAGGGCATAAATATTTAGGACTCCATTAATTTTATTATATAGATAGCTTCCGAGAAAACCAAAATGTCGACGGGCAAAAGTTGTATGAAACCGAATTGTGGAACAGACTGCGTGTTTACGACCCTTACCCTCAGATAGTTTAGGATTATAGGTAAGTACAGAGTGCTTGCGTAGAATCGTATTCAATATGAAAAGTTGACGTACAGTTAACACTTCAGTACGTTCATAAAGTTCTTTGGTAGGAAATAAGAAAGGCAGGAAATTACTTACTTTTAATACGGCTCTTTGCGCTCGTTCGATTCGAAGCATAACCGTTTTGGTCGCGCCACCCCATACAGTAATGCAATAAGAGATTAGCGACTGGCACAGTGCAAAATATACCGCTTTCAATATTTTTGAGTCCGCAACATAACGAAGGTTTTTAAATATAAATATTAGTTTTCTAATTTTAGTGGCAAGTGAATCTATATGCGGATGGAAACTCAAAGTATTGTCTAGTATGACGCCCAGGTACTTTATAGACTCTGTGCGCTGTAGATGGGGACATGAGCAAGGAGAACCATGAGTCTGCTGGCACAAAGATGAGTGGGCAGCTATTTTGAGGGTATCCAGGGAATAATTAGATTGTTTGATACAAAAAGCAATGTACTTTGTCTTGTCAACATTGAGCGCCAGTTTATTGGTAGCCAACCAAGATAGAACCAGGTTTAGTCCAGTCTGTGCATAGCTGTAAACCTCAGGCCAGGTGTCAGCTTCAAACAACAAAGCTGTGTCATCAGCGAAAGTTATGATCTTGCCGTTTGGCATATTCAGCTCACAGAGGTCATTAATAAAAGTCAGAAATAAAGGGGGACCGAGAATACTGCCCTGTGGGACGCCGTGAATGACAGGAAGACTAGAGCTAGTCCACATATCTATTTTAACCCTCTGAAATCGGTTAGTGAGATAGTCGGAAAAAAGCTTTAATTGCTCATTCCTTATACCAAGGCTCTCCAACTTGTTCACCAACAGTGGGACGGAGACCGTGTCAAAGGCTTTGGCGAGGTCCATGAAGATTACTATCATTTTTTTGTTTACATCAAGTTTTTCAGAAACAAACTTTGTTAAATCATGAATAGCGTCGCTGGTTGACAAACCAGACCGGAAACCGTACTGTGAAGCTGATAGCAGCGAGTTCCCTTCGAGGTATCTAACCAGGCGCTCCTTCATGATCCGTTCCAGTACCTTAGACAAAGCTGGTAGGATGGAAATAGGTCTATAATTATTGACACAGGCTCCGTCTCCACTTTTGAAGATTGGGCGAATCTCTGCTATCTTCCATGCATCCGGAAATTTCCCAGACTCAATGGCAAGGTTGCAGATAAAAACGATTGGTGAAATAAGGACCTGCTTATATCTCTTCAAAAAGTTGGAAGAGATGTTGTCATAGCCAACCGCGCAATCAGACCTCAGACTTGAAATTATATTTCCCACTTCTTCTTCGTCGGTGGGTAGAAAAACCATCGAGTGCGGGTACTGTTTAAGCGAAGCCGTTGGAGTAATGCTATCAGAACTACAGCGATCAGCGATATTTTTGCCGATGTTCACAAAAAAACTCATTAATAAAATTAGTAGAAGAAACCAAGATCCAGGGTGTTGATTAGTTGAGAGGCGTCGATTTTAGTCTTTTTGGTGTGAGTAATGTCTTTTATTGTGTTCCATAATTTTTTGTTATCGGTTTTAGCTGCAATCTGAAGTTCCATTTTGTCATGTTCTCTTTTAATTTTTTTTTAACAAGTCATTGCAGAAATTTCGATATCTTTTATAGGATGTAACTGTAACTTGATCGTTAGGATTCCGTTTTGCTTTTTGGTGCAACTTATTCCGTGTCCTCATACAGCGCAGTAGTCCGGGTGTTATCCAAGACTTTGATATTCGCTTTCGGTTGGAAGTTATAATAATTTGAGTATTAGAAACTATAATTCTATTAATTGTGTCAACAAAGTACTGTACTGCAAGATTAACATCTGTCATTAAATATAATTTATGAAAGCTAATATCCTTAATTTCCAAGCCAACCTTTTCGTAATTTAAACTTTTAAATATTTTAGATGTCTTGTTTTGAGGCATATTAAAATTCAGGACCAGGATTACCGCGTCATGATCAGTGATGGAGGTTTCAGCTACATAGCAAGAAGCTTGAAGTCGCGTTTTCAAAATAATGTGATCAAGACATGTTTTATTATGTGTGGGGATAGTATAAGCCGGCAACATACCATGGGATGCTAACAGATTAAGGTAATAAGCAGAATTTGAGTCTGTGTTAGTCTCAGTTATGTCCACATTAATGTCCCCTATTAAAATAAAGTTTTTTATATTAGAATTTTTATTTAAAAAAAGTTCGAGATATGAGAAAAAGTTACTAAGATTTTTGTACCCCGCAGGTCTGTAGATTGCTAGCATCGCTTTACTTTGATTAATCTTGATCATTAGACTGTTACAATCAGAAATATTGGGTTCCTCTACGGATACGCTAATGTTATTTTTACAATATACAACCACCCCTTCATTTTGGGTTAAGATATTATTAGTTTGGTAGTAATTATAACCATCAAGCGGTGGAATGCGTTGTGTACAAGACAACCAGCACTCCGTTAACACAATAAAGTCCCAATCAACTTGCGATCTTTGTAATAATGTCAGAAAACCTGGTGTATTGCGCGTTATGCTTCTTATATTTTGGTGTATAACTTTAAGTGATTGATTGGAATCAGGTATAATATTAACGCAATTGTCAATATCACAGGTCGACGAATGTGCAACGGTAAAGCTGTCCAGGTCAGAGATTAAATCTTTCGTACTATTGAATTTTAAAGTTAAAGAATAGCGACATTGTATTCAGATTGATGTAATAAGTTTCAATTAAATAGGAACAGTATTTAGAGAGTAATCTAAGATTACTCATAAAAACATTAGAAAGCGTCATATGTAAACACCACCTTATGTACAAGTGAGATGTGTAAAAATGTACCATAACAAGACATGATAAGGCAGTGAATAGTCTGGCGACTCTACAGAGTACATCCGCGGAAGCGGTACAATTATAAAAGTATAAACTCGGTTGTAGGGTATGCCGAATAATTTTTGTCACAAAAGTTCGCTTACTATATTGTTGAATAAGTACAGCCCGTGAATCGTTAATAAGTAGACGTTGTAAACAAATACGCTCGATAAGTAAAGTTGTCTCTGAGATAATATAACATGGAATATAAATGCCTATAATTGTTATGTCAGTAGTTTTGTTGTGGTGATATTTTATTTGTTTAAATACTAGTATTTGTGATAAGTATGTTGGAAAGTGTTTAAATGTAAAGTATAAAGTGCGTGTTAATGTAATTGTGATGTTCAGTAGATTACAAAATAGGTTATAACAAATTACGGCGGTATATGCAAACAGATGATAATAAAAATCTTAATAAAATGTATATTAACTAAAAATTTAGTAGGTTATATCGAGATTATTTGTCTGCTGACAGTTTTAATATGAATAGTTGATAGATTAACGATTATGTATCTATGTGATACATAAATTACCATTGGTGGGCGTTGAAGCAACATCCCAACAGACAAAATTTCTCGATAAACGTTATAATATTTGTTCAAACATACCTTTTTGTCTGGTCCATCCCACTTCTGAAATGTGATGAATCAAACACTTCAGGACAAATTGTATAAATATTTTATTCACTTTGATCAACACAATTTCATACTTATTGTTCTATTAACAATCATTTACAAATACACAGATTAGTCGGACATGTTTTCTGTTCAACAACTCAAAGCAGAATGCCTCTGTCTAACATGACAGTTACAAACTCGATTTTCCTACCATAAACTTTCACAAACACTCGGTCGACTAACCGACCGATCAGAGCAAAGTAAACAGTACGTAACATCAATTGACTAACTAATATACATTAGGGTTTATCTAATAATTAACTGCAAGTAAATATTTCATTTTAACAATTACGATATATTTATATAAAACAAATGCATACTGTCTAATATTATAAATTATTACTTAATGTCTACAACGAATGCCTAAAGTTCATGTAACTACTAGCGCCATCTATCGCTTATCATTGGAAGTTGAACGATTTATGAATATTTTCTTTAAAAATCATTACACAATAGAAAGACAATAGCAGTGCAAATGCCAGCATTCGCTTGGAGTTTTATGAATTAATTTAAGTTTGATATTGCCAAACTGTCGCAAACAAACAGTGATCAATGTATGTGCCTATTTTGTATGAGAACAAGACAGTAGAACAATATAAGACGGGTTTTAATAGTATTTTTAGATGAGTTTACCAATTCTCTCTATTGTTTTAGCTAACTACAAATGACAGAGTGTGTCATTCTTGCTGGATGAAAGCAAAAAGAAATGCTCTGTGTATGCAGACAGAACGAAAAGAAAATGAATTAGTTGATTTTTCTTCAACAAATACGGTAGAAGCACCTGAATAAGTACAACATGACATTGAGATACCTGAATTACATTCAGCAATGGAGCAGTCTGAGATGGCTGGTAATGATTACCCAGAACAAGGATCTGATGAAGTGGATATTGTGTTATCTAATCCCAGTATATGTACCTGCATCATCAACTATTACACTTTCGAATTACAGACGAGCACCCAATACTGCTGCACAGTGTGTATTTACTTATTACACTAATCGAGACTTACATGGATTTTCAATAAAACATTATTATGTAAACATTTTAATAAATAATAACACATTTGGGTTAGCTGGCATTAGAGATTATTGATGCAATTGTCTAGTTGGTCAACGCACACTAGGATATTGTGCTCATGTTATGACCATCGTTTGGTTTCTTGGATGGGCCAGATACAAACAAAATGTAGCTGCTCCTGCTGCATTTCTTGATGATATATTCATAAGAGAATTGTAATAAAGAATAAAAAAGTACCTAATCAGTTTTTATTTTTTTACATACATAATTTATTTTTTACCAGTACCTTAGTGATTGTGATCTTGCAAGTGAAGAGGATTAAATGATAGCAAGACAACTCAAAAATTCTTTATTTAATTTTTATGTCAGCATGTTTAGTAAGATTCTTACATATGATACAATGTTTTAGAACAGATAATATAGTGTGTCCTCCAAATAAATCTAAAGGCTTATGACTTAAATTCGATAAATTAAGCACTGTTTATAAAACAGTGGGACACCTGACCCCAATAAGTTTGGTTCATACATCGGTTTTGCCCGTGCGCGGGCTTATAGGTGAATCTAGAGGATAATTTCATAATGGTTAACCAGTATACTAGTCTTTGAAAATGGCTACTAGGCTGTACTAAGTTTTAAAGTCTATTGTTGCCATCGACCCTGTCCAATAAAAACAAAGCAACATTCCGCTCCGTCTATTTATTAGGTACAGTCAAGAATCTTGTTTGTCCGTAGGATATATAAATTCTTGGAGTACACCGTACAGTTTATCCTATTTGGCGCGAAATGGACAAATGACATATTTGACGTATTTTTTTACAGCTACAGATTATTAATAAACCACATAACCTTAAAAAACATTTTAATTATTTACTAGTTTCTCCGTACTTTTAAAAATATATTGAATGTCGTACTTAGTAATGTTCCTTCAGGCAAATCAAACGATACATGTTTCATCAAGTTACGATTTACTAATTTTTTATAGTCCAAGCATGTTAGGAGATTGACCATTGTTCTTTGATAATTTCTTGCAGCCGCCATCTTGGATTTATATTTTGACAGTACCATCGGTTTCAACACCCTCGAAAACCGTGAAAACGACACCCATTACGGAAAATTTGATAATTTCTTGCAGCCGCCATCTTGGATTTATATTTTGACAGTACTGTCGGTTTCAACACCCTCGAAAACCATGAAAACGACACCCATGACGGAAAATTGGATAATTTCTTGCAGCCGCCATCTTCGATTTATATTTTGACAGTGCTATCGGTTTTAACACCCTCGAAAACCATGAAAACGACACCCATATCGAAAAAGTTGATAATTTATTGCAGCCGCCATCTTGGATTTATATTTTGACAGTGCTATCGGTTTCAACACCCTCGAAAACCATGAAAACGACACCCATATCGAAAAAGTTGATAATTTATTGCAGCCGCCATCTTGAATTTCCATTATTAGATAAAGATTTAGTTTCCAAGTCAAAAACATAAAAAAAAGTGCAAAAAGTGTAGTTACAACTTTCCGTGAGAAATTTTTCCGTCTAGCCCCCTTTCACAACGCGCGAAAAGGAATTTTCAATAAGTCTAAGGGACTAAAATAGTAATTCGAAATTGATTGTTTGTTAAACTTTTAACGTCTTCGTCACACCTTAATAAGAGAGTATCTAAAATCTAAATATTTTTAGTAACACGTGTTTTGTCTACAAATCTGCAATGTCTAGTGAAATCAGTGCGCTAGCGATATGGTTTGTGTGTGGTGGGCCATCCAGCACCTACTTAGCACAAGTTTATTGAATAACCATAATAATAATGGTAACCCGAAGAAAACCCTTACCTATATGTAACCCTTTCACTGGGTTTCAAGTTGGAACCCATCCAATGGGTTATCCATATTGAATGGGTAACCCTTTTAATGGGTTCGAGCTTAAAACCCATTCACGGGGTTACATCATGATAAAGGTAACCCTTTTAATGGGTTCGAGCTTAAAACCCATTCACGGGGTTACATCATGATAAAGGTAACCTCATAAACGGGTTACCCATATGTTATGGGTTGTTTATTAACTGCTTAGAAAAACCCTATCGAAAACCCCTTTAATGGGTAACCAGAACGGACCCTGCTCAAAAACTACTAAAAAATTCTGTCACCAATAGAATGGTACTTTATCACCGAGTAACATAGGCCATTTATTTTCTCCTTCTACGTGGGAAAACCGCTGAGTGAAGCTAGTATTTAGTAAGGCTATTGTACCTGTATTCAAGTACAGTCTGTCAAGAAAGTCATGAAAAAGAAGGGAGGGCGCCACCATCATTAACATGGTATCCCAATAAATTTCGACTAAAAGATATTGATACTTTTATTTATAAAATAATAATTACCGATTTACGGTCCCTTTACTGCCGTGTACATTATTTTACCGATCTATCTGACAATCGTCTATCTATTTAATACATGCTTGCAAACGAGTTTTGACTTTCATTTGTAGTGGCTCCCTATAAATAAAAGTACTTTGTCGTAGTGGCGAACAATATTTCTATTAGAACTAATTTTCATTCAAGTGACGTTTAATTTTAACTGATACCTAATAGTTATAGGAGTTCTCATTTATTTATTTATTAAAACTTCATCCAACACAAAAGTACAAAGGCGGAGTTAATGCCTTAGGCATTCTCTAACAGTCTGAATTTTGTTTTATAAACATTGCGACGAAACCCGACTTCTTTATTTGCTTATTAGGATAATTATATGTTTATCCTACGTACCTACACGCAAGAGTTTATCAAACCAGACATTCTTCTGAATGGTTTTATATTCATAAGAATGTCTGGTTTGATCAACCCTTGTTTTGTCCTTTCAGCTACTAGCATTTATGTACTTACTACAAAGTGCAAATCACGATGTTTCGCCAATCTGCACTGCCGTCAGCATTGCGCTGAGTTTCGATAGGTATGAGCTCATTGCAAAAATAAAAAGCTTATGAAATAAATCTTTATTAATCCGAATCCAAAAAATCCGAGTCGAGGTATTCGACTTATTCGACTCCCGAAATGTTGCCTGAAACTTCTTGAAAATGAAACTGGCCAACATCTGACTCGTAGTTTGTTTCGTAGGTCGGCCTTTCCTGTGTTTTCCAGGCGTTGAAAATTTACCTCCATTCTTCATGTCTTAGTCCACAATGCGCCGAACTGTACTTTCGAAAACACCTGAATTCAATAAAGATATGTCAAATATACAAATACATTTATCATACCTAAATAAAAAACACCAAAATATCAAAACCGTAAAGTGGTAGTATAATAAATCGTAGGTAAATTTCATAACCTTAGCAAGACATAAACAATGTTAAAGATAGATAAATCTTGTGAAGATCTTGTGAAGGATAACTATAGATCACGCAAGCTGAGAGCAATCCTGGAGTCGTCGAGTCTATCACTCCTTTCACTTAACCCAACTCATCACAATCTCGACACAGACGATTCCTGGCTTGATCTCATGCTAGCATCTTCGGTGAATTTAGTTGCTAATCATGGCCAGATTGCGGTCCCCGGGTTATCGAGGCATGATTTGGTTTATTTATCCTACAAAATTAAGCCACCAAAACAGCGGCCTGCCATTGTGTTCCTCCGGAATTTTGCGAGGCTGGACGGGGATAAGCTCAACAGTGATGCGAATGCTGTCGACTGGGTCGATGTCGAAAAGGCAGCGACTGTGGATAAAAAAGTGGAAATTTTTATTAGAACTTTACTGAAGCTCATTGATGCGCATGCGCCACTGAGAGCCGTCCGTGTTAAGCGCCCCCCGGCTCCATGGATTACCCCGGAAGTTCGATTGGCGATGAGACGGCGTGACAGGGCTTTTCGAAGATATAGAAGAGATCGCAGTGAGGAGATCTGGAACTTGTACAAGTTGACTAGAAACCGCTGTAATCAGATGGTCAGAGCATCAAAACGCCGATACATTTGCGAAAATGTCCTCAATTCTTCACCGGCTGATATTTGGAAGTTCCTCAAATCGCTTGGCATAACTAAGTCCTCCTCTCATACTTTTCCTTCTAATATATCGTTGAATGATTTGAATCTACACTTCTCATCGTCGGCTATGCTGCCGATTCCTGTCAAAAATTCCACTATTCTTGACATAACTTCCGCGCCAATTTTACCTCATGATTCTTTTTCTTTTTCCCCAGTGACCGACTCGGAGATCCTCAAAAGTTTCACTGCGATTAAGTCCAAGGCTGTCGGCTGTGACGGAATCAGCAGAACCATGTTATCCCTCTTGATTAAAAGTTTGCTCCCCACTATCACACATATCATCAATTCGTCCTTCCAGACTGGGGTGTTTCCTACATGCTGGCGTAAGGCTTTCATTATCCCTCTTCCTAAAATTCCCACCCCCACTATATCAAATCACTTTAGACCTATTTCCATTCTTCCTTTCCTATCTAAAATCCTAGAAGCTGTTGCTCTTAAACAATTTTCATCCTTTGTGTTTAAGAACAATCTATTATCCCCTTTCCAATCAGGTTTCCGACCTGGCCACAGTACAGCCACAGCCTTGCTTAAAGTCACGGAAGACGTCAGGAATGACCTGGAGAACTCGAGATTAACGGTGTTAGTTTTAATAGATTTCTCCAACGCTTTTAACACCGTTGATCACGACATCCTCCTGGCTATCTTGTCTCAAATTAGGGTTTCCTCGTTGGCACGGGATTGGTTCTCATCATATCTTCGTGGACGTCAGCAAGCTGTACGTGCTGATCAGAAATTTTCTGACTGGTGCGACCTGCAAACCGGCGTTCCACAGGGCGGTATACTCTCTCTTATTTTCTTTATTTATAAACTCTATCACAGCTATTCTCAAATGCTCTTACCATCTGTATGCTGATGACCTACAGCTCTACGCGCACACTGACATTGACCACCTTGATGACTGCATCTCCTTACTAAATGCTGACCTTCTGGCTATTGCTGATTGGTCGAGCAGATTTGGGGTTACTGTCAATGTCAGTAAATGCCAGGCTATCCTTATTGGTAGTCCTTACTTTTTACGGAGTTTAGACACTAGCCGACTACTGCCGCTAGTTTTTGGTAATACAATAATTCCTCTCTCACCTCACGTTAAAGACCTAGGTTTATATATTGACGATAGGTTAAGCTGGAATAAACAGATTGCTCAGGTTAGCCAGAGAGTCACCTTCACGCTGCGGTCTCTCTATAGATTCAAAAATTTCCTACCGTCAAGCACTAAAACTACTTTGGTCCAGTCGCTTGTGTTGCCTATAATTGACTATGCTGATGTTTGTTACTCTGATCTTTCCCAAGAACTTCTAAACAAATTGGATCGACTTCTCAATAACTGCATTCGTTTCATATTTGGCCTTCGTAAATATGATCACATTTCTTCCTTCCGTTCTCAGCTTAAATGGCTGCCTATCCGTCAGAGGAGATCCCTCAGATCCCTCTGCACGCTCTTCACCATAGTGAACGATCCTTGTGCTCCTGATTATTTAAAACAATATTTTAAAATGTTGGGCAGTTCTCATAATCTTAACCTTCGTGCATCCAAAAACATGCTTCTTCATATTCCTTCTCACCGTACTGGCTTTATGTCCAATTCTTACGCTGTTTCCACCATAAAACTCTGGAATGTGCTTCCCCTTGACATCAAAAAAGCTGAAAGTAAATTATCCTTCAAACGTAAAATTCGGAACTACTATTTGAAGTCCTCTCAACCTTAGTTCAGTCTTCGTTCAGTATTGTTATTAAGTTCTCATAGTGATATCATATTTTTCATAGTATTTATTAGTTTATTATTTTAGCATATATATGTATTTTATTATTATAAATAACTTATTTTATATTTTTCCATTTGAACTATTTGTTATTATGTATTTGTTTATTGTGCAAACCTACCACAGTGTTGTCTTTTTTAACCCAAAGGTTGACTGGTAGAGAATGCCTTGTGGCATTAAGTCCGCCTATGTACCACTATTGTACATGAAGTTTAAATAAATAAATAAATAAATTGTACTTAAAAACAGAAGATTGTCAAAACATTATATTTCCGTTAGTATGTTAAACTTTAGAATATATTTACGTACCGGTTAACTTTGCTGTTCGAACATAAACATCGTCTTTGCTCGTCCCAGCACTCCCACCTTGAATTTCGGCCATACACCCTTGAAAAACCTTGAATATAATTTGTCTCGCACCGCTCTTATAAACATTTCGATTCATTTTTTGTATCTTAACGCTAAAAAAACTCGAAATAGCACCGAAATATTGTAAAACATCAACCACACAGATACGACGTGACAGTTCAGGTACTCAGCTTTAACAATCATTCAGTGTTGCCAGTATTAGCAAAAAACAGTAGTTCCCAAAACATTCTTTTCATGACTTTCTTGACAGACTGTAAATAAATTAATCCTAAAAAAATTGAGATTACTCTATTTTACACCGAAATAGTAATATAAATTTTAAGCAAACTAAAATCTATGGATATAATGACGACTGACAGTAATAATTACTAAACAATAGCTAAAATTGCTAAACCAAGCTAAAATTAAGGTTCACTGTAACAGCTTTCCTATATTTACAGACTATTTGTGTACACGTATTTCGGATACATTTTTGGGAACAGAGAAGTAAGAGATGTTCGAAACATATGAAATTATCACCAATACAGAAATTAAAACCACCCATATAAAACCAAAAAACATGAAGCCTTTTATTCAAGTCAAAGAACTTAGGATTATTGGAGTTATTCTTCAAATAACTTCCGTAATCTTATATTATGTGTAGTCTAAAAAAAAAGACAAAACTGCTAAAGACATCGGTCTTTAGCAGTTGTCTTGCCGCCTTCTGAAACAGTTCAGTTTTTTTTTCCTTCAACAACTTAACTTTCCAATTTCATATAAGTAATCCAGACAAGAAACCAGACCAGAAAAGAAGGACACGTGGTAAACAAAGACATTAAATTGCTATCTCAACATTCTTGATATTTTTTTCAGTAGTTTCAGTTTTTGTCTTACCCTCTAAGTTTGCGTGTGTTGACATCAAATTATACCTGTATGCCATCCTTTTAGTATCAGGAGAGCTTTTACTGAAATCGACCTCTTCATAACGTGCTCTCCTAATACACATGACTGGAGTGCTGAAACCTTCCGCCTGTTTGAGGGGTTTTTATGGGTTTTTTAGTCAGTAAGAGTCTGACACTATCTCCCGCTCCGCCCAAGAGCGGGGGTTGTCATAAGATGATTTTTCCCATCGAAAAAAAACTTACTTACTGACTAAAAAACCCAACCCGTTCCTTCAAGCCTTCATACCCGGGCTCGAGTTCCCTTTCGGATAACCCTGGCCCCAGTAGGCTTCAACCCGGCTGGGCCCCTGCTGTTACTGACAACTCCTTGAGGCACGCGGAAACAGTGCGCGCCGTCGACGACTTGGGCTTGGTCCGGATAGTTACCGGACTTGCCGGAGTTGCCTGTTGCGTCGGCCTCCTCTTTAGCGAGCATAACTGCTTCACAGAAGTCGGCGACCGTCTGCCACTCCTCCTCGCTCCGGACCATGGCCTCAACCAAGGCCCGACACGAGAGGTCTCCGCTGCCGATCACTCCCACGAGGGCACGGTGATGCTCCGCCCAAGCAGGGCACACCTCGACTGTGTGCTCCACCGTGTCCTCCGGGCATTCCGCACAGTGGCGACACCCGGGCGTCACTTCCGCACGAATCCGGTGCAGGAAACTCCCGAACGAACCATGTCCGGTGAGGACCTGTGTCATGCGGAAGGTAAGGACGCCGTGAGGTCTTTCCAGCCACACCTCAAAGAGGGGACTTATTACCATAATTGTGGCGTGCCCGGCACTGGGTTGCGATCGTCGCTGACGCCATTTCGCCATGAGATCCCGCCGGAGCTCTGTCCGCCATGCCGTGACCTGTCGCGGCTGAGGACTTTAACCCCGGCGTTGCATCTCCACGCGCATATCGTGCATGTGTGCAAGAACTGTTGCCTCCGGATCCCACGGTGGTAGGCCAGCCAGAAGGCTCGCCGCTTCGCGGGAAATCGTGCGATATCCCCGCACCATCCGAATTGCCATGACCCTCTGGCAGGCGTTCAGAATGGCCGCCAGTCGCTTTTGCAGCGACGGCGCCCACACCGGCGCCCCGTAGAGGGCCATGGACCGAACGATCCCCGCGTAGAGCCTCCGGCAGGAGGCGTCTGGACCCCCAAGGTTGGGCAGGAGCCGCTTGAGAGCAGACCTAGCCCGGTTCAGTTTGGGAGCCAGATGTCGGAAATGCTCCTCGAAATTCCATCGGCTGTCGAGGATGAGTCCCAGGTACCTCATCGATGACCCGACGCCGATGCGAACTCCTCCTACCGCTATTGGGAACCCGATGGCGGCGCGTTCCGAGGGCCACGACCGTGAAAACACATGGCCTCGGATTTGCGAAGCGCCACCTCGAGTCCCAACTCCTGGATTCTACCAACAACTATCGCAACCCCGCGTGTCGCTAGAGCGGCCGCCGCCAGGTACGACTCTCCCTGCGATAGAACCAGCGTGTCGTCTGCGCAGACCACGCTGACCCCGTCAGGGAGGTCGCCCCGCAGCACGTAGTCGTACCCGATGTTCCACAAGGGTGTTCCTAGTACCGACCCCTGCGGAACAGCGCACGACATCTCTCGACGTTTCCAGTCTCCCTGGTGACCGGGGTAACCTGTTTGACGGTCGCTATGAACGTTGCGTAGCCACGGAGCAACGGAATGTTTTTCATTTGTTTCGCCACGTCAGTATATAAGATGATTTTGATTTTGATTTTGATTTTGATTTTGATTTTGATTTTGATTTTGATTTTGATTTTGATTTTGATTTTGATTTTGATTTTGATTTTGATTTTGATTTTGATTTTGATTTTGATTTTGATTTTGATTTTGATTTTGATTTTGATTTTGATTTTGATTTTGATTTTGATTTTGATACTTCTGTGAAATGCGCTTCCTCTTGACATCAGGACGGCCAAGTCAGTAGGTAAGCAGTTAGGCGGAAGTTGCGGCTTTATTTTCCACACAAATAGCGGAGTAGTCTCAAAAATTCTTTCATTTTATTTATATAAATAACATTTATTTATATATATGTAGGTTTATATTATATTTAATATAAATGTAAGTTTATTATATAGGGTGAATTAATTAGTGTATGATACTTAAACACGTGATTGTGCTTATGACAACAAACAATTTTTACACATTTTATCGTACACTAATTGCCAATTACCCTATATATTATATAAATGGCGGTTGTTAATAATTTTACTTAAAAAAAATTAACCAAATGACTAGAAACTGGTCTTTAATCAATTTAAAACAATTATAAACTTAGACAAGAAAAATAAAAAATTAACAATATTATTACGATACGATGCTATCACGACGGCTGATCGGCAAGAAGTAAGGGGCGAGTACTGGCTGCGCTCTGCTTTTATAGGTACGACCGCAGGGTAGAGTGAAGATAACGTTCTTGATGCTAATACGGCCTCTCCTGACGTGTGGTTGTCCTCAATCACAATGTTCAGATAGTGGTCCTTGTTCGTTGCAGTCATGATCTTCGGCAAGTGGACTCGGGTGATGCGAAGGGCTCATGGCAATGGCTGCATCATGAACTGGTGGACCCTGGTGTGTGTCTGCGTTTCCATCACTCGTGTGATCTTCATCTAAAAGAGAGAAAATAGCACTTTTTTTTTTTTTTTAATTGAGATAAACTAGTGCTTGACTGCGATCCCACCTGATGGTAAGTAGCGATGCAATCTTTGATGGTGAGGCGCACTAGTTTATTAAGAGCCTATTCACTCTAGCCTTGAAGACACCCAAATTATAATCGGACGGGAAGACCGCAGCAGGCAGACTGTTCCAGTCCTTTGATGTACGCGGTATAAACGACGAGGCGAAACGCTTAGTCCGGACCGTAGAGGTTTCAACAACGTAAGGGTGAATATTCGCCGTACGTCGGGTTGTCCGATGGTAGAATTGCGATGGCGGAATCAAGTCATGCAATTCCTGCGCACACTCTCCAAAATGCATCCTGTAAAACACCGAAAGGCTGGCTACCCTACGCCTATGCTCAAGGCTTTGAAGGTTGGACTTAACCAAATCTGGATTACCAATTAGCCTCTTTGCACGCCTTTCCACCGAGTCCAAAGCTGCCAGGTGGCATTTTGCAGCAACAGCCCATATGTGACTGCAGTACTCCACACACGAACGGACCTGTGCTTTGTATAACATTAAAAGCTGTCCCGGTGTGAAGTACCGCCGGACCTTTGCAAGAACGCCCAGCTTCCTAGCAGCTACCTTGGCTTTGGACTCAATGAACCGCCCAAAGTTAAGGTCTGAGGGAATTTCAACCCCCAAGAGCTGAAGGCGGTCGGTGTACTCCAGGGATAAATTCCGAAAAGTAGGAACCAAGGTGCACGGGCTCCTTTTGGCAGTGAAAAGACACGCTTGTGTTTTGGCGGCGTTGAATCCCACCAGATTGGCTTCACCCCACTTGGAGACTGCCTGAAGTGAGATATTCGTTCGCTCTACCATAGCCTCTCTTTCGGACCGGATTAGCTCCTTACTAGCCCGAGCACTGGGCAGGTATCTCTCTACAACTGTGCTATCATCTGCATACCCATAGATACCGGGCACCAGCAGATCGTTGATATGCAACAGGAAGAGAGTTGCAGAGAGAACAGATCCCTGAGGAACTCCGGCATTAATCGTCATGGGCTCTGATGAGCATCCGTCGACAACAACTCGGAGAGACCGTTCACTCAGGAAGTCTTTTACCCAGTTAATCAGACCAGGGGAAATGCCGTACGCTGGAAGCTTACTCAATAGGCTAGCGTGCCATACCCTGTCGAAGGCCTTCGAGACGTCTAAGGAAACGGCAATCGCTTCCCCATTCTTCTCGAGGGCCTCGCCCCACAAGTGGGTGGCATAAACCAGTAGGTCCCCAGTAGACCGCTTGCGGCGAAACCCGTACTGTCGGTCACTGAGAAGATCGTTACCTTCCAGGTATGCCATGAGGCGCGAGTTTAACTTATTAGTAATATTCTTATTACTTAATCTAAACATGTTTGTTGTAATTGAATACAACACTTCTAGACGGAGGCACCCAGTTAGGTCGTCTCGACAGAGACATATCTCATTACCTTTATAAATAAACTGAGACGGAGGCACCCAGTTAGCACGTCTCGGCAGAGCCTTCGCTCGATGCCCTCATAAGCAGACAAAGGCGCCCAGTTAGCATGTCTTGGCAGAGTCATTGCTCAATGCCCACATAAACAGACAGAGGCGCCCAGTTAGCATGTCTTGGCAGAGTCATTGCTCAATGCCCACATAAACAGACAGAGGCGCCCAGTTAGCATGTCTTGGCAGAGTCATTGCTCAATGCCCACATAAACAGACAGAAGCGCCCAGTTAGCATGTCTTGGCAGAGTCATTGCTCAATGCCCACATAAACAGACAGAGGCGCCCAGTTAGCATGTCTTGGCAGAGCCGTTGCTCGATGCCCACATATACATTATGCATGTACCTACACGTGACTCTTTCAGCCAATGTAATCGAAGACATTTGGTACAATACATGATCAAACAGATAGAACAGTAAATACAAAAATGTACTTACTGTCAAAAAAAAAATAACCGACTTACTAAAAAAAACACTAAAACCATCAAAATAACTTTAATTTCGGAAGTCGGTGTTTCTATAATAGTTTTGCCTCTTCGTTATTTAACACCGACTTCCGAAATTAAAGTTATTTTGATGGTTTTAGTATTTTTTTTAGTAAGTCGGTTATTTTTTTTTTGTAAAAAGTTTTTTATTTCACACTTTTTAGTTGCAATACACTTACAGCCAGAGTACAGTAAGGCCGCAAAAGTCCATAGGAACGCTAATGATTACATTGCTACGAACCGAGCGAGCGCGATATTTCCGTGCGTATGTGTGCGCATGTATGAGTATCCACATTCCACAGATAACACACACTAAGGAACTGTCGTCGCACTGAGCTATATGGTAGCATTGATAAAATTCAATTCAATTCGTCATGTGCTGGTAGCCGTGTGAACTAAGTGTTGGATTCGCAAATCACGTAACCCGAGTTCAAATCATGGTCGGTCCGTTGCAGTTATTTCTTACTTTGAAAATTCCCAATCTATATTGATTTAATTGTTTTTTTATATTTCTATGAAAAATACTATTGCATTTTTTGCACTAAATAGTTGCAAATTACGAATGTGATCTATTAACCACAAGAAGAATCACATTCGTAATTTGCAATTATTTAGTTGTTACATCTTTTCGATGTTATAAGGTGGAAATAAAAAGACGTGTTTAATAAAAATGTTTATTCTTTATATTTACAAATTAAACATTTATGAGAATTGTGACGTCGAATTGTTACCTAGACAAAAAGTTATCTTGTAACCGTTATCTATGTTACGCCTAAGATTGTTTGTTGGAAGTATACCCACTTAGACCATTCATAATATAAATAACGTAACAATGAACGGATATTCAAATTTTAATAAAATAAAATATAGGTAATTGTTTATATCCAGTTATTTATTGAAAAGTGATATATGATTTGGACTTTGTAAACATTTTATTTTTGTGTAACGTCACAATGAATGTATTGAGGTCATAGCTTAATTGTTCATTTTCTTGACGAAAAGAAGATTGAAACCAAACCTCAATTTCTGTTAAAAGAACTTTAGTTCTCACAAGATAATCGTCAATTAGATGAGAAAAATAAATTGAACTATAGTATTATGTTAAAACAGTGCGGGTAGAAGAATAAAAAACGAAATAGACTCATGATTATTGTCAACAAAATTGATAGCGAGTTCACTGCATTCTTAAGATGAGGCGATGGCACAAGTTAAAAGATATAGCTGTTTTAAACGAAAGTAAACACAATATAATACAGTGTTTGTTAACGAATAATCACAGATATGTTAAAATAAAATGGTAGGCCATTTAGTTTAGTTAACATTAAATATTTAGTGCGAAACGTAATCGTTCTTGTTTGTGCCTCTCTGTCAAGTACGGCTTTTTAGCAGGTTTTCTGTGATGCACGCCTTCAGCGTGAAGTGCACGGCGAACAGTATCCATCGAGGTGTCATATAATTCCGCAAAATGTCTCGTTGGTGCGAAACCATTCGTTTCGTATACGTCCACCATATGTCGTCGCTGCGCCTCGCTAATAAGCTTCGATCTCCCACTTCTCTTTCGACTAGCAAGGCTACCTTCTTCCTCATATCTTTTTAGCCAAAGATTTACAGTATTTTTCTAAAATAAAAAAAAATATATATATTAGGCAGCTATACCTACTTCACTTCATTTTCATTATATAAAATGTTAATAATCATAATTATTGAATATAATTTTAAAATAAAACTGCATTTATTAATCCAATAACCAATCCAATAAACCCAACGATTTACGTATTTCTCTTTTAAACCTCATAAAGATACGATGAATGGATTCATAAATGGCATACTTTTTAATTAGAAGATTAATTTGTAATAAAGTTACAATTCATTAATAGCTATTATACTCACATTCAGTCCGGTTTCTTCAGATATTTGTGTTTTATTAAGACCACTTTTATGCAGCCCAATGATAGTCGCCCTCACTTCAATACTAATATTAGCCTGCATTTTGCGAATATTACAATACTGTCAACCTCACGTCACTAACCAACAACTACAACCAAACGACAGTTCATTTCGGTTAAGTTAAAACTCGTGTCTACCTCGCAGAAATCTAATTCTTTATTTAGTTTTTTTTGTGATCTACCTTTCTAACTCTAAGAAATGTGTGAACAAGTTAAAGAATAATTTAATATATGTAATGCAAATACATAACTTCCAATCGGGTAAGAACTTACAAAAAGTCAATAATTGCGTGGGATTTGAACTTGCGGCACGCTGATTTGCGCTTCAATCTGTGTGCCTATACCACTGGGCCATCTTGACTTATGATAAGTTGATGAAATTGTGAATTTCAATCATTTGTTGGCGAAACTTGAAAATAAAAGGTCGTAAGTCAAACTAAACGTCAAACGAATATGTTTTAAGAATTCTTATGGACTTTTGCAAGTGATAGTACCTTTTTCTCATGACAATTCCAATTAACTCAAACCCTGCTAGGATACATTGTTTTGTTATGAAGTTCCCGTGTCTACCTTCCGGCTCTATCATCATCAACATATCAGTTTGATAGTACCTGATAGCCAAAGTGCATCTCATGACAATTCCAATAAGCCCAAACACGGCTAGGATACATTGATTAATTACGAAGTTCCGGTGCTTATCTTCCGGCTCCATCATCATCATCAGGTCACATCGATGATACCATTTTCAACATACCTATTCAGAACTATTCATTTATTTGTAACTATGTTCATTGAGAGATCTGTGTGAGTATGAACTTCCGTTAGCCATTTCTGGTCTTCTTTACCAGTTCCACTTCGTCAAATGTCATGTTTTGACTATAAATGCTTAAGTCTTTGACGAAAATACCAAAAGAACTATATAGTTGCCTATAATATTTGAGGAGTTCCCTCGGTTTCGCCAAGATTCCATCATCAGATCCCGACTTGGTGACTATGGGACCATTTGGAAAGTATACCCTTTTCAACAAAAAAAGAATTTTTCAAATCGGTTGGCAAGTGACGAAGTTATGCGCGAACATACATAAAAAAAAAAAAAAAATACAAACATCCGAATTGAGAACCTCCTCCTTTTTTAGAAGTCGGTTAATAAACGTGGCACACGACTCGGGGGTCCATTCTCCTCGCCAAGCAACCATATGCTCGGCGGCAGCCTGAGTAACTTTGCCATACGAACCAGTTAACAACTGTAGTTCATATCGATCGTGGGGAAGGACTTTCACCACACGATATGGCCCTCGCATCCCCGAATCCAGCTTGCCTGTAACTTGAGAGGTTTTTATTACAAACACATTATCATTCATATTAAACTTGCGCTTGACCTTCCGATTTCTATTAACGTATTAATCTTGTTTACGTCTATTCTGATCAAGCAGTTCGCTAGCACGCTGTCTTTGTAATTCTTTTAACCCTTCGCGATTCGGTCGCACGTCGTCAATAGCGATATCGCGAACAAGTGTTCTTATGACTGGCGTGACTGCTTCAACACCAATTAGCAATTGTAAAGGTGAGATCTGAGTGGTTTTGTGTTTAGTGCAGTTGATAACGCACTGCATTTTCCACAAGGAATCGGACCATTTACTGTCGGGCTTAGACGCCTCTATGCGCAACATATTGAGCAGAGTACGACAATAGCGCTCGACCTGACCATTCTCATTGTGCATCTCGGGAGTCACAAAGTGAATTTCGCTACCCATTTCAGTAACCCAGTCCCGAAAACTCGCACTCTTAAACATTCGTCCTCTATCACAAACAATAAGTTTGGGAGCACCAAATAGGGAAACAGCATTTGAAAACATTTGCTTTAATTCGTTGGAAATCTTGTCTTTTTATTGCATAAAATAAACAATACTTAGAGTAGGCATCTACTATTGTAGCAGTACATACTTTTTATCATTAGAAATAGGTAGGGGGCCTAATACGTCAGTATGGACTGTGTTAAATGGGATATCTGGCTTATGCCATGATGAAATCGGGTAATGAGGAGCCCTAGGAACTTTCTTCGACGAAAGACAAATCAAACAATGACCTACGTATTTTCGTACAAAGGCGTAGAGCCCTGGGAACCAAAAATTACGCAAAATTAGGTCAACGGTCTTGTCTGCACCTATATGGTCATGCTGGTCATGAAATACCCTTAAGAGACTTAATCGGTGCCCTTTAGGAATGAAGCATAGTAGCCTTGGCTCTTGGCCCGTGGAGGTGTATTTATAATACAGGAGATCGTTACGAACGACATACCGGGAGGAGTCTAACTCATTATTGTTGACTTTGTCAATCAGCGTACGAGTTTCCTCATCCGCAGATTGAGCAATCTGTGCCCAGTTTTTCAGTCTAGTTATTTGGAGAACATCAACAGGGTTTCGACTTAGATAATCTGCGTGTTGCATCATAACGCCTTTTCTGTACTCTATCGTAAAGTTGAAATCCTGCATGTATATCCACCAACGCGCGACACGTGGTAAAAGATCTTTCTTACGTTCTGTCATTTTAAGCGCGTTACAGTCCGTCACGATTTTAAACGTAATCCCCAATAAATAGTGGCGAAAGTGTTGTAAAGCTTTAATAATTGCGAGCGTCTCAAGCTCATAAGAATGGTATCGCGGTTCGGCACCTTGGGTAGTTTTACTAAAATACGCCACTACTCGCCGTTTACTATTCTCATGCACCTGAATGAGAACTGCGCCGTAACCGATGGAGCTCGCGTCCGTATGCAACTCAGTTGGTAATAACGGATTGAAAATAGCCAGCACAGGTTCATTTGTAAGACAACCGACTAGATAATTACGGGAGTTTTCTTGCTCTTCGCCCCAGTGAAATTTAACGTTACCCCGTGTTAAACTAGCAATGGGAACCGTCTTAGATGGGTAGCCAGGTATATAGCGGCGAAAATACCCTGCTAAACCAAGTAACTGTCGAACCTGTTTTACGTTTGTGGGCACAGGGGAGTCAATCAAAGCCTTAATTTTTTGTGCGCTCGGTCTAACATGACCCTCAGAGATAGTTCGACCTAGGTACTCAACTTCTGTAGCCACAAACGTATTTTTCTTTAAGTTAATAGAGAACCCAGCTGAAGTCAGTGTTTTTAATACCTCGCGTACGTTCTCGATTGCTTCATCAATAGAAGACGCCAATAACAACACATCATCAATAAAAATTAGGGACTTACCAGAGTCTATTAGCGATTTAAGCGTGTTCGTGATGATTCGTTGATATACTACTGGCGCGTTCGCGAGACCAAACGGCATTTTCAAAAATTCGTAATGTCCTTCCGGGGTCACGAAGGCGGTCTTCGCTACAGACTCGCTATCCAGCTCTATTTGATAGAAGCCTGTTGCCATATCTAAACAGCTAAAGAACTTACTCTTACCAAGGCGATCAATATGGTCTTCTATCAAGGGTAAAGAATAGCAATCTTGCACAGTAATCGAATTCAACGCGCGGTAATCAACACACAAGCGATCTTTGCCGTCCTTTTTCTTAACGAGAATAATCGGACTTGCGTATGGAGAGTTGGATTCGCGGATTATCCTTTTGTCTTGCAAATCTTTTAAAATATCACGCACTTTTTTTTTTTTTTTTTTTTTTTTCGATGGGAAAAATCATCTTATGACAACCCCCGCTCTTGGGCGGAGCGGGAGATAGTGTCAGACTCTTACTGACTAAAAAACCCATCCCGTTCCTTCAAGCCTTCATACCGGGGCTCGAGCGCCCTTTCGGATAACCCTGGCCCCGGTAGGCTTCGACCCGGCTGGGCCCCTGCTGTTGCTGACAACTCCTTGAGGCGCGCGGGAACAGCGCGCGCCGTCGACGACTTGGGCTTGGTCCGGACAGTTACCGGACGGCCGGACAGCGAGCTACCCATTGCTCACTGTCCGCAAGCCCGCGCCTACGGTGGCCGGAAATCGGGATCGGAATCCCGGCGGCGGCGAGGGCGCCGTTGCCTGATGCGGTCGGCCTCCTCCTTAGCGAGCATTACTGCTTCGCAGAAGTCGGCGACCGCCTGCCACTCCTCCTCGCTCCGGACCATGGCCTCGACCAAGGCCCGGCGCGAGAGGTCTCCGCCGCCGATCACCCCCACGAGGGCACGGCGATGCTCCGCCCAAGCAGGGCACACCGCGATTGTGTGCTCCACCGTGTCCTCCGGGCGTTCCGCACAGTGGCGACACCCGGGCGTCACTTCCGCTTTAATTCGGAACAGGAACCTCCCGAACTTGCCATTTCCGGTGAGGACCTGTGTCATGCGGAAGGTTAGGACGCCGTGAGGTCTTTCCAGCCACGCCTCAAAGAGGGGACTTATCGCCATAATTGTGGCGTGCCCATGACGGGGTTGCGATAGTCGCTGACGCCATTCCACCATGAGATCCCGCCGGAGCTCTGTCCGCCATGCCGTGACCTGTTGCGGCAGAGGACTTTCACCCCGGCGTTGCATCTCCACGCGCATGTCGTGCATGTGTGCAAGGACTGTTGCCTCCAGATCCCACGGTGGTAGGCCAGCCAGAAGGCTCACCGCTTCGCAGGAAATCGTGCGGTATCCCCGCACCATCCGAATTGCCATGACCCTCTGGCAGGCGTTCAGAATGGCCGCCGGTCGCTTTTGCAGCGACGGCGCCCACACCGGCGCCCCGTAGAGGGCCATGGACCGAACGATCCCCGCGTAGAGCCTCCGGCAGGAGGCGTCTGGACCCCCAAGGTTGGGCAGGAGCCGCTTGAGAGCGGCCCCAGTCCGGTTGAGTTTGGGAGCCAGACGTCGGAAATGCTCCACGAAATTCCATCGACTGTCGAGGATGAGTCCCAGGTACCTCATCGATGTCCCGACGCCGATGCGAACTCCTCCTACCGTTAGTTGGGAACCCGACGGTGGCGCGTTCCGACGGCCGCGACCGTGAAAACACATGGCCTCGGATTTGCGCAGCGCCACCTCGAGTCCCAACTCCTGGATCCTACCAACGACTATCGCAACCCCGCGTGTCGCTAATGCGGCCGCCGCCCGGTATGACTCTCCCTGCGCTAGAACCAGCGTGTCGTCTGCGTAGCAGACCACGCTGACCCCGTCAGGGAGGTCGCCCCGCAGCACGTAATCGTACCCGATGTTCCACAAGGGTGGCCCTAGTACCGACCCCTGCGGAACACCGCACGACATCTCCCGACGTTTCCAGTCTCCCTGGTGACCGGGGTAGACAATATACCTGTCCGACAGGTAGGCCTCGACTACTCGACAGAGGTATTCGGGCACCCGGTGGTACCGGAGTGCCCTCCGGATCGTACTCCAGGGCAGGGAATTAAAAGCGTTGGCAATGTCCAAGGACACTGCCACGACACGCCTACCCTGGGACACCGCATCCCCCGTCGTGAGGGCTCGCACGCGCATGATGGCGTCCACCGTCGAGCGCATCCTGCGAAAGCCGAACTGTCCGTCCGAAAGGTCCGGCCCCACCCGTGAAAGGCGCGCGACGAGGCGGCTCGCAATCACTCTTTCAAAGAGCTTGCCCACCTCGTCGAGCAGCACAATGGGCCGGTACGCGGACGGAGAGTCCGCAGGGCGCCCTGGCTTCGCGATGAGGACCAGTTTCCCCGTCTTCCAGCGAAGTGGGAACTGGCCCCTCTCCAAGCATGCGCTGAAGAGCCCTCTCAGTCGAGGCCCGAGAGCCTCCATGGCCAGGACCCAGGCTTTCCCAGGCAGGCCATCGGGTCCTGGGGCGGCGTTCTTGGCACTCAGCCTTTGCACCGCCACTCTCATCTCTGCCTCGGTCACCTCTGGAGCATTATCGTCGTCGTCGCTATTGCGGTCCGCGTCAGACACCGCTGGCGGAGGCGGAGCCATGGGCGGGGGGGAGTGTTCCCCTCGCGCAGGGAACAGAGCGCTCACCACACCCTCCACGAGTTGGGGCCGGAGACTCTGAGTCAGCGGGGGAGCCCAGGGGCGCAGTTTCTCCCGTACCAATTTGTACGGGCGCCCCCACGGGTCCGCGTTCAGAGACCCCAGCCACACGTCGCGGGCCTCGAGTTTGGCCCGCTTAATCTCCGCTCGGAGGGTGTGTTTTGCCTCTCTGTAACCTTCGTACAGCTCCGCCTCTCTGGCCTCCGCATCCGGCGCGCGGATGCGGCGCCTGCAGTATCTGGCGTACCGGCGTCGCGCGTGATTGCACGTGTTGCGCAGTGCAGCGATTTCCGGCGACCACCGGTACACCTGGCGCTTAGCACGTCCTGGACGGACTCGGGGCATTGCCGCATCGCAAATTTGCGACATGGCCTCCCGGAACCACTCCGCCTCGACGTCGATGTCGACAGGCCTGTCCGGTGCTTGCACCCAGGCCTGTACCGTCGCGGCTTCCAGGAGGAGCTCCCGGTCCATCTGCTTAAGCGCCCACCGCGGACCGCAAGAGCTCTGTCGGACCGGCGCAGCCGAGGTTTCGGCGGAGACGTCCAACCGGATATACCGGTGGTCGGAGTACGTCTCCACCTCCTCCATAACGCGCCAGTCGACGACACGCGGCGACAGAGCGGGGCTGGCGAACGAGAGGTCCACCACTGATTCACCCCGCCTCCGCACCAACGTGGGGACAGAACCCCGGTTCAGGACGACCAGGCCCAGCTCCAAGGCCCAGTCCTCCACCAACCGACCCCGTATGTTCGTGCGCCGGGAACCCCAAGCCGTATTCCAGGCGTTGAAGTCCCCACAAACGACCATGGGGAGGGTACCAAACCCAGCGACGACGACACTTAGCTCCATAAGGGAGACATGGAGTTCGTCGGGAGTTCTGGTCGGGGACAGGTAGACGCCTACCACTGCAATGTCCCCGACCCGTGCTGCCACGCAACCCCGTCCTCTCGCAACAGCCTCGAGGGGCGGGGTACCGGCGGCGGCCGACGAAATTAGCGTCACCGAGCCGTCCAGGTCCTGAACCCAGCGGGGATGGACGTAGTACGGCTCGGAGACGACGGCGACATATCACGCACTTTCAATTTTTCATCAAATGAAAGTCTGTACGGCCTATAACAAATCGGTGTCTCACTCGTCAACTCAATGCGCATCTTACCAGTTGTTACTGTTGTTAAAGCAGTCCCAATAATAAAGAATTCCTTGAACTCATTTACTACTGACATTAATTTTTCACGATCGCTACCTTCAAGTGGCGTGTTAATCGAAATCTGATCACTTAAGTTGACGAGCAATACATTTTGACCCACTGAACTAGGAGTTCGAGTAATGCGTTGCTCATTGTTTGCACGAATGTACGTCACCCCCTCACGGTTCAAAACATCGGTTCCTATTAACACTGGCACGTTTAGGCAATTCGGGGGTACAACGAAAAGATCCACCTCTAATGAAATTTCGCTAAATTCTACAATTAATGTTACGCGACTCATCATCTTCCTGCCCTAGTCCCGTTTTATTTGGGGTCGGCGCAACACGTTTTTTTTCTTCCATTCTGTCCTGTCACTCGTCACGCTATCACTAACTCCCTTTTCTTTCATATCGCTTCTCACACAATCCATCCATCTTTTCTTTGGCCTCCCTCTTCCCCTCCATCCATCCACTTGTAAACTCATAACTTTTTTAGTAACATGCGTTTCATCCCTCCTTTTCACATGACCATACCAAGACAAACGATTCCCTTTCAACTTTTCAGTCACTGGCGCCACTTTCAAACTTCCCCTAATATACTCATTTCTCACTTTATCCATTCTCGTCACACCACACATCCATCTTAACATTCGCATCTCCGCTACATGCAATCTTTTTTCATCCGTCTTTTTCACAGCCCAACATTCTGATCCATACAGTATGACAGGCCTTATCACGGACTTGTAGATTTTACCCTTCAACTTGAGGGGCATCCGTGGGTCACAAGTGGTTCCCGTGACCTGTCGCCACTTCATCCATCCTGCGTTGATCCGACGTGTTACGTCCCGGTCCACCTCACCATCCCCTTGGACGAGTGACCCGAGGTACCGAAAGTCGGAACAGATCGGTATGGGCGTTCCATCGAGAGCTAAAGGCACTGGATTGGAGACACCGCCGAAATCGCAGAACAAGTACTCCGTTTTGGTTCTACTCAATTTCAGGCCAACACTCTCCAGTCTGTGCCACCACGCCTCCAATCTGTTCTGGACCTCTAGGCCACTCTCGGCAACCAGCACAATGTCATCGGCAAACAGCATACACCAGGGAGCCTCTTCCTGAATATCCGACGTCAGAGCGTCCATAATCATCAGGAAGAGGTAAGGGCTGAGAGCCGACCCTTGATGTAAGCCAACAGCCACATTGAAGCTGCCGGTGGTGCCAACTGTAGACCGGACTTGGGTATTACATCGACTATACATCGCTCGGATCAACTGCACATACTTCCCAGGCACACCTTTCTTCTTAAGGGCCCACCACAGAACCTCACGAGGTACTCGGTCGTATGCCTTTTCGAGGTCAACGAATACCATGTGCAAGTTTTTATGTGCACTTCTGTATTTCTCGCACAGCTGGCGTATAGCAAAAATGGCATCCGTTGTACCCCGACCCGGCATAAAACCGAATTGGTTCTGCGAAATTTCACTCTCTTCTCTCAGACGCCTTTCAATAACTTTCTTCCAGGCTTTCATTGTATGTGACATTAGCTTTATTCCTCTATAATTGTTGCACTCAAGCACATCACCTTTGTTTTTAAAGATGGGCACCAAGAAACTGCTGCACCAATCGTCAGGTATGGCTTCTTCCTGCAACAACTTATTGAAGAACAAAGCTAACCACGTCCATCCATCCACTCGCAATAACTTCCACACTTCAACTGGTATTCCATCTGGACCAATGGCTTTACCATTTTTCATTTCATTCACTGCTATTCTGACTTCATCCATACTAACCATTCTCACTAACCCTACATTCACTGGTTTACTCTCTAAAATTCCATTCCAATGATTTTCCTCATTCATTAGTCTTTCAAAATAGTCCTTCCACCTCTCTTTGATTTTTTCATCGTCTGATAGGACCATTCCAGCTTCATTCTTTACACATCTTACCTGACAAACATCTCTCGTCATTCTCTCTCTTCTTTTAGCAAGCCGGTACAGCTCTTTTTGGCCTACAGGACTGTCTAGTGTGTTGTACAGTTTGTCCTGGGCTTTTGCTTTTGCTAATGCCACGGCTTTCTTAGCTTTCTTCTTCAAAATATCATACTCACTCTTTTTTTCAGCTTTCAGACTACCATTTCCCGCTTCTACACGCTGCCATTCCTTGAACTTTCTTTTCTTCTCTTTCAACACATTCTGAATTTCTATCGACCACCACCATGTATCCCTATCTATTGTGCCTTTTCCTCTCGTTTCTCCCAAAATATCTTTCGCTGCATGTCTAATACACTCTGCCATCTCATTCCAGCTTTCATTTATACTTCGGTCATTCATGTCACCCATCTCTATCATTTTGTCCACCACTCGCTCTCTGAACCTTTTCGCACAATCATTCTTCTCTAACATATGCCACTTTATTTTGGGGGGAGGACGCTCTTTGCCTTTGTTACGTTTTATTTCGACTAGCGATTCCATAACCAGGAGTCGGTGCTGCGATACTAGATCTTCTCCTGGCAGCACTTTGCAGTCTTTGACGTGCTTTATGTTGTTGCGCCTAACTAAAAAGTAGTCGATTTGGGTCCTGTGGTGACCGCTTTTGTACGTTATAAGGTGTTCCTCACTTTTTTTGAACCAAGTGTTGGCTACTGCTAAGTCAAAGGCGGTAGCAGATTGCAGCAGCGTCTCTCCCTCATTATTTGGACTTCCGAAACCCCATCCTCCATGTACTCTTTCATAAATACCTTTCATTCTTCCCACATGTCCATTAAAATCACCTCCAACTATCAATTCCTCATGTACAGGGATGGTCATTAAGGCAGTATCAAAATCCTCCCAAAACTTCTCTTTCACTATTTCATCACATCCTACTTGTGGTGCATACACACTAACTACATTCAGCATCACATTCTCTAACATAACTTTCACAACTATAAATCTATCACTAATCCTTTGAACTTCCATCACGCTTTCTTTCAATTTACTATCTAGCACTACTCCTACACCATTTCTTTTTCCATCACTTCCACAATAATAAAACTTATATCCCTCACCAATTTCTCTCGCTTTTGTTCCTCTCCATTTCGTCTCCTGCAAACATGCTACATTTATCCGTCTTCTTTTCAATACATCCGCTAACTCTCTGGCCCTTCCAGTCATAGTCCCAACATTCCAACTAGCATACCTCAATCTCATTTCCCGAGCTTGCTTCTTACGTTGCACCCGCCCGGGATGGTGCAACAACCCTGGTCCATTTCCCACAGAAGCCGGGTGCTGCCCCTGCGCGTCGCCTGTGGGGTACGCCCTAATCCTATCGCGCATTCTATTATTAACAAACATGTTACAAAAAGATTTGGCAACTGTTTTATAGTCGGCCGCCAGCCTGACACCAACCCTCCTTGGGAACGCTATTGTTGGTGGTTAACGCATCACCATGCGGTGACCTCAGGTGCTCAACAGTATGCACGGTCTCAAAATGTCCCTTAGTCGCCTCTTACGACACCCACGGGAAGAAATGGGATGGTGTTATTCTTTACGTCCGGACACCATACGGAAGTTAATGTTACGCGACTATTACACTCAATATTTTGATCACCTATGCCGCGTAATACCTGATATGTCGGTAGTTGGGTATACTTAAAGTATTTTAAAACCGATTCCGAGATAAGCGAAACGCGCGATCCGCTGTCTATTAGCACGTCAGTAGGTATACCCTGTATCACAGCCGTTGTGACGTCACTGTCTGTTGACGCGCCTTTCAACTTGAAACAAAAATAAACGTTGTTTTTATTACGCGTTTCGGATCTTTGTTTAGCAAAACAGGCGGAGGCGTCATGACCTGGCTTTTTACAGAATGAACACGATCCATTCGGTTTCTTATTAATTATTTCTGTTGAGTCTTCGGATTTAACAGTTTTTGATTGTTTAGGGCACGCGCGCTGTATATGACCCACACTACCACAAGAGAAACACTTTACTTCGCGATCACTATGTGGACGTTTTCGAGAGTTTCGGTCGAACTGTTTACTTTGAGAAGATTTCACCGAGGTAACAGATGATTTGGGGTTTGGTTTCGTATAAATAGAAAATAATTCAACAAGATCTTTGGTCGTTAAATGAGCGTTAGTCGAAGCGGCACGTACTTGCGCATCGGTTACACCACGTATGATAATCGCGACCGTTAGATCGTCGCTTAACCCCCTAACAATATTTAGTCTCAAAATGGAGCGTCTAGCGTATTCGGCATACGTGGTATTTATCAGAATTAGTACACATGACATCAAACAATATATTTGCAACATCGATTCTTCGTGAGCAAAGTGGTTTAAATTCGATCTTGAAGTTAGACCAGGTGCGGTCGTTTGTAACCCAATCGTTTAACCAACTACGCGCATCTCCCTTCAGGCAGTTAGCAATCCGGGATAAACACTCGTTGTCGTCCCATCTATTAATATCACGCGCCCTTTCAACCTCTTCACACCAAGAATCGATATCATGTATGCTAGGATCAAAGTTTGAGATATAATAATGGTTTGATCTCACCTTGGTTAACGCACTCAACGCTCCGATGAGGCGATCTGTAGCATCCAGTGACGTTGAGGTACTGGCAAGCGATTCTCCAACAATGCTGGTGTTGGACTCAAGCATTTCTGGTTGTGGTTCCTGAAGTAAAGACGTGGTTACCTGCCCAGGCGCCACAACGGCAAGTGCATCAGGAGTCGCTGGCGCCGACACGGTGCTAGATGTGGGTAGACTGGTGTTTTCTAGCGCAGTCAGACGCGCCAAAATAACTCCAAGGGTTTCTTGGAGTTCATTATTTTGATCACGCCTACTTCTACCTCTATTACGAGTGCTAGCTCGTTCAGACATGATTCAAAAGCTGTTTGCACAACAAAAAAGATAAGATAGGCAATGAAGCCTATCCCACTTCTGATAATGGCGGTTGTTAATAATTTTACTTAAAAAAAATAAACCAAATGACTAGAAACTAGTCTTTAATCAATTTAAAACAATTATAAACTTAGACAAGAAAAATAAAAAATAACAATATTACGATACGATGCTATCACGACGGCTGCTCGGCAAGAAGTAAGGGCGAGTACTGGCTGCGCTCTGCTTTTATAGGTACGACCGCAGGGTAGAGTGAAGATAACGTTCTTGATGCTAATAATATACATTTGTTCCCTTGTTTTCTTATTAATCTTTTCTTTTTTTTAAGCACCTGTCATGTTTTTTCTTCACCATCTTTGGTTGACTGGTAGAAAATGCCTAAGGCATTAAGTCCGTCTTTATACCTTTATGTTGCATGAAGTTTTAATAAATAAATAAATATAAGTAGCAGTTTCAGTATTTCTCTTACTCTCTAAGTTTGCTTGTTTTCACATCGAAATATAACTGTGTGCCATCCTTGTAGTATCAGTATAGCTTTTACTGAAATCAACCTCTTCATTACCTGCTCTTTTAGTACACATGACAGTAGCGCTGAAGCCTTTCGCCACTAGACGGTTCCTATGAACGTCCCGTAGCCACGGAACAACTGAATGATTTTCGTTGCTTTGCCTATTCAATTTTTTTTTTTTAGTGGCAAAATCATCCAATGACGTCTCCCGCTCTTGGGCGGACGTTCTAAGTTTGCGTGTGTTAATATTAAATTATACTTGTGTGCCATACTTGTAGTATCAGGAGAGCTTTTACTGAAATCGGCCTCTTCATAACGTAAGTTAAGGTGTGCAATAAAGCTGTATAATAATAATAATAACGTGCTCTTCTAGTACACATGATTGGAGCGCTGAAACCTTTCGCTTATTTGACAGTCGCTATGAACATTGCGTAGCCACGGAGCATGGGAATAATTTTTATTTGCTTTGCTACGTCAATAAAAAAAATCCTTTCAGGGGAAACCGACCTTCATACGTTCGCAGAAGTCGGCGACCGCCTGCCACTCCTCCTCGCTCCAGACCATGGCCTCAACCATGGCCCGGCGCGAGAGGTCTCCGCCGCCCATCGCCCCCACGAGGGCACGGTGATGCTCCGCCCAAGCAGGGCACACCTCGACTGTGTGCTCCACCGTGTCCTCCGGGCATTCCGCACAGTGACGACACCCGGGCGTCACTTCCGCACGAATCCGGTGCAGGAAACTCCCGAACGAACCATGTCCGGTGAGGACCTGCGTCATGCGGAAGGTAAGGACGCCGTGAGGTCTTTCCAGCCACGCCTCAAAGAGGGGACTTACCGCCATGATTGTGGCGTGCCCAGCACCGGGTTGCGATAGTCGTTGACGCCATTTCACCATGAGATCCCGCCGGAGCTCTGTCCGCCATGCATATCGTGCATGTGTGCAAGGACTGTTGCCTCCAGATCCCACGGTGGTAGGCCAGCCAGAAGGCTCGCCGCTTCGCGGGAGACCGTGCGGTATCCCCGCACCATTCTTATTGCCATGACCCTCTGGCAGGCGTTCAGCATGGACGCCGGTTGCTTTTTTAGCGACGGCGCCCACACCGGCGCCCCGTAGAGGGCCATGGACCGAACGATCCCCGCGTAGAGCCTCCGGCAGGAGGCGTCTGGACCCCCAAGGTTGGGCAGGAGGCGCTTGAAAGCAGCCCCAGCCCGGTTGAGTTTGGGAGCCAGACGTCGGAAATGCTCCACGAAATTCCACCGGCTGTCGAGGACGAGTCCCAGGTCCCTCCTACCGTTAGCTGGGAACTCAATGGCGGCGCGTTCCGAGGGCGGCGACCGTGAAAACACATCACCTCGGATTTGTGAAGCGCCACCTTGAGTCCCAACTTCTGGATCCTGTCAACGACCATCGCAACCCCGCGTGTCGCTAGAGCGACCGCCGCCTGGTACGACTCTCCCTGCGCTAGAACCAGCGTGTCGTCTGCGTAACAAACCACGCTGACCCCGTCAGGGAGGTCGCCGCGTAGCACGTATTCGTACCCGATGTTCCACAAGGGTGGCCCTAGTACCGACCCCTGCGGAACACCGCACGACATCTCTCGACGTTTTCAGTCTCCCTGGTGACCGGGGTAGACAATGTACCTGTCCGAAAGGTAAGCCTCGACCACTTGACAGAGATATTCGGGCACCCGGTGATACCGGAGTGCTCTCCGGATCGTACTCCAGGACAGGGAATTAAAGGCGTTGGCAATGTCCAGGGACACTGCCACGACACACCTGCCCCGGGACACCGCATCCCCCGTCGTGAGGGCTCGCACGCGCATGATGGCGTCCACCGTAGAGCGCATCCTGCGAAAGCCGAACTGACCGTCCGAAAGGTCCGGCCCCACCCGTGTTAGGCGCGCGACGAGGCGGTTTGCAATGACTCTCTCAAAGAGCTTGCCCACCTCGTCGAGCAGCACAATGGGCCGGTACGCGGACGGAGAGTCCGCAGGGTGCCCTGGCTTCGCTGACGACCAGTTTCCCCGTCTTCCAGCAAAGTGGGAACTGGCCCCTCTCCATGCATGCGCTGAAGAGCCCTCTCAGTCGAGGCCCGAGAGCTTCCATGGCCAGGACCCAGGCCTTCCCAGGCAAGCCGTCGGGTCCTGGGGCGGTGTTCTTGGCACTCAGCCTTCGCACCGCCACTCTCATCTCTACCTCGGTCACCTCTGGAGCATCGTCGTCGTCGTCGCTGTTGCGGTCCGCGTCAGACACCGCTGGCGGAGGCGGAGCCATGAGCGGGGGGGAGTGTTCCCCTCGCGCAGGGAACAAAGCGCTCACTGCACCCTCCACGATTTGGGGCCGGAGACTCTGAGTCAGCGGGGGAGCCCAGGGGCGCAGTTTTTCCCGTACCGTTTTGTACGGGCGTCCCCACGGGTTCGCGTTCAGAGACCCCAGCCACACGTTGCGGGCCTCCAGTTTGGCCCGCTTGATCTCCGCTCGGAGGGTGCGTTTTGACGCTCTGTATCCCTCATACAGCTCCGCCTCTCTGGCTTCCGCATCCGGCGGGCGGATGCGGCGACTGCAGTGTCTGGCGTACCGGCGCCGCGCGTGACTGCATGCGTTGCGCAGTGCAGCAATCTCCGGCGACCACCAGCACACCTGGCGCTTAGCTCGCCCTGGACGGACTCGGGGCATTGCCGCGTCGCAGATTTGCGACATGGCCTCCCGGAACCACTCCGCCTCGACGTCGATGTCGACAGGCCTGTCCGGTGCTTGCACTCAGGCCTATACCATCGCGGCTTCCAGGAGGAGCTCCCGGTCCATCTGCTTAAGCGAGCCTAGGGTATTTTATGATCAGTCACATGAAAGTCAGTTTTAGCTTAGCTTACCTTCTATGTTTTCTTTTGTTGATATCAAATTATACCTGTGTATCATCCTTGTAGTATCAGGATAGCTTTCCCTGAAATCAACCTCTTCATAAAATGTTCTCCTAGTACACATGACTGGAGCGCTGAAGCCTTCTACCTCTATGGTAGTCACTACAAACGCTGCGTAGCTTTCTGTTGCTATGTAGCAACAGAAAGATTTTCATTGCTTTGCCTCGTCAATTTGATATGACTTATTATTATAAGAGAGTCCGGCATGTTATCTGGTGAAGCCGAAAGGTGGAGGATGGGTCTGAACAGTTGTGTTGCGATGTACGCCGGGTATGATGCACCAGTTGCTGTTGTGTCGGAGGTTTGATCATGGAGGGTAGCGGGATCCGAAGCACGGTGCTCCGCTGGCCGACCGCAGATAGTTGGGGGCCCAAGTAGTGTGCCAGCCACACACGAAAGGCTGCCCCGCCAACTGCGAAAAATCCCAGGGTGGCCCCATCGTGCCGGTTGGCGACCGGATGAGAGGACCCGATGGCGATCTCTGGGGGGGTTCGGGCGTCCCCGCAGTCTCCAAATCAACCCTCCATTGGCGCAGCAACTCTGGTTGTGTTGTTGGGTTTGACATCGCATCACCTCGCTCAACTGCCATCTTCCACCAGCCCTATTCACTAAAATTATATACATGAAAGCTAATAAAAGGAAAAGTAAGTGTGTACAGCGGATGCACGTCCTCTCGTTCCATGTGCACCTCTCAAACATACGAGGACTGCACTCCAATCTCGATGCAGTCCACCACCACCTCGAGACTGACAAGCCCCACTTACTTTTCTTGACGGAGACGCAGATCAGATGTCCGTCTGATGCGGCGTATCTCGACTACCCGGGATACTCTTTGGAGCACCATTTCCTGCAGCGTGCCGGGGTCTGTGTATACGTCCGCAATGACATCTGCTGCCAGCGTCTCCGTCACCTTGAAGACCCCAGTTTTTCAAGTTTATGGTTACTGGTGGACACCGGTGTGGACAAAATTGTCTACACCTGTGTTTACCGGTCGCACAGTGGCGACCAGGAGACGACTCGGCTGTTTGGCCACCTCAGTGAGGCCGCCGATGAGGCTCTGCATCGGCACCCTGATGCGCAGTTTGTCGCTCTGGGGGATTTTAACGCCTGCCATCAAGACTGGCTTTTCCCATACCAGAGGACCGACCACGCTGGGAGGGAAACTCGAAACTTTGCAGTGTCGCTGGGCCTCTCCCAGTTGGTAAAGCAAGCGACGAGGGTGCCTGATGTAGTTGGTCATACTGCCAATTGTCTGGACCTACTGCTGACCACCGATCCGGACAGATGTATCGTAACAGTTTCCTCACCACTTGGAACTTCAGATCACTGTCTGGTGAAGTCTGTATCGTCCTTCTCCCCACCTGACCGCGACTCACGTGGCGAACGGCGAATGTGGCGATACAGGTCGGCAGATTGGGATGAGATGCGGCATTTCTTTGCGTCTTATCCTTGGCAGCAGGTCTGCTTCTCTTCTGAAAATCCGTCGAGCTGTGCGGATGCTGTAACCGATGTGATACGCCAAGCTATGGAGTATTTTATCCCTTATAGCGATGTACGCATCGGTGGCTCAGCTCACCCGTGGTTCAACGCCGATTGCGTTCAGGCTGAAGAGCGTAAGCATTCGGCGTTTCTCGCCTGGGTTGACGCTCGTGACCACAAAGCTCCGGATCTGAATTCAAAGAAGAGAGCCTTCAACCATGCTGCCAAGTCCTACAAAAAAGCATTAAAGAAGGCACGCTTCGACCGCATAACCCATATTGGCAAAAAACTCTCTGCACAGCCGTCCGGTAGCAGAGCATTCTGGTCTCTTGCCAAGTCGGTCGAGGCGAACTTCTGTCGGCCCACTTTGCCTCCGCTGGTAAAGCCTGATGGAACACTGGCTCATACAGCAAGAGAGAAAGCAGGACTCTTGCATCTCTCTTTGCCCATAATTCTCGTCTTGACACTAGCAATGCTGCTCCACCGACTCTGCCTCATTGTAACTCTTCAATGCAGGAGGTTCACATGAGGAACAGAGAAGTTCTGAGAGAGCTGCGTCGTCTAGACGTGAATAAAGCCAGTGGACCAGATGGCATACCAGCGATTGTTCTAAAGGCTTGTGCGCCCGAGTTGTCTCCTGTATTGACGCGCTTGTATCGCCTCTCATTTAGGACTGGTATAGTGCCCAAGACCTGGAAGCTTGCCAACGTGCAACCCGTGCCCAAAAAGGGCAGTCGTGCCGATCCTGCCAACTATCGGCCGATTTCGGTAACCTCCATACTCTGCAAGATTATGGAGCGTGTATTGAACTCGCGCCTCATGGCATACCTGGAAGGTAACGATCTCCTCAGTGACCGACAGTACGGGTTTCGCCGCAAGCGGTCTACTGGGGACCTACTGGTTTATGCTACCCACTTGTGGGGCGAGGCCCTCGAGAAGAATGGGGAAGCGATTGCCGTTTCCTTAGATGTCTCGAAGGCCTTCGACAGGGTATGGCACGCTAGCCTATTGAGTAAGCTTCCAGCGTACGGCATTTCCCCTGGTCTGATTAACTGGGTAAAAGACTTCCTGAGTGAACGGTCTCTCCGAGTTGTTGTCGACGGATGCTCATCAGAGCCCATGACGATTAATGCCGGAGTTCCTCAGGGGTCTGTTCTCTCTGCAACTCTCTTCCTGTTGCATATCAACGATCTGCTGGTGCCCGGTATCTATGGGTATGCAGATGATAGCACAGTTGTAGAGAGATACCTGCCCAGTGCTCGGGCTAGTAAGGAGCTAATCCGGTCCGAAAGAGAGGCTATGGTAGAGCGAACGAATATCTCACTTCAGGCAGTCTCCAAGTGGGGTGAAGCCAATCTAGTGGGATTCAACGCCGCCAAAACACAAGCGTGTCTTTTCACTGCCAAAAGGAGCCCGTGCACCTTGGTTCCTACTTTTCGGAATTTATCCCTGGAGTACGCCGACCGCCTTCAGCTCTTGGGGGTTGAAATTCCCTCAGACCTTAACTTTGGGCGGTTCATTGAGTCCAAAGCCAAGGTAGCTGCTAGGAAGCTGGGCGTTCTTGCAAAGGTCCGGCGGTACTTCACACCGGGACAGCTTTTAATGTTATACAAAGCACAGGTCCGTTCGTGTGTGGAGTACTGCAGTCACATATGGGCTGGTGCTGCAAAATGCCACCTGGCAGCTTTGGACTCGGTGGAAAGGCGTGCAAAGAGGCTAATTGGTGATCCAGATTTGGTTAAGTCCAACCTTCAAAGCCTTGAGCATAGGCGTAGGGTAGCCAGCCTTTCGGTGTTTTACAGGATGCATTTTGGAGAGTGTGCGCAGGAATTGCATGACTTGATTCCGCCATCGCAATTCTACCATCGGACATCCCGACGTACGGCGAATATTCACCCTTACGTTGTTGAAACCTCTACGGTCCGGACTAAGCGTTTCGCCTCGTCGTTTATACCACGTACGTCGAAGGACTGGAACAGTCTGCCTGCTGCGGTCTTCCCGTCCGATTATAATTTGGGTGTCTTCAAGGCTAGAGTGAATAGGCTCTTAATAAACTAGTGCGCCTCACCATCAAAGATTGCATCGCTACTTACCATCAGGTGGGATCGCAGTCAAGCACTAGTTTATCTTAATTAAAAAAAAAAAAAAAAAAAAAAAGAGTAAGAGAAAAATGTAAACTGCTAGTTAAAATTTTTCTTTTGTTCTCTAAGTTTGCGTGTGTTAACCTTAAATTATTATTTGTAGCAGTTTCAATTTTTCTCTTATTCTCTTTTCGAGTGTTAACTTCGAAATATATGTCAAAGTCAAAGTCAAAAGTTTTTTATTTCACATAGGCCTACATGGGCACTTATAAAACGTCAGAAGCTAGTGCACGGTTCGAAATTGGTCGTTTCCTATGGAGAAGAACCGGCAAGAAACTCCATGGTTACTCTTTTTAAAAAAATGGTTGTACTTACAATATTTCCATATAACAGTATTAAAAGGTATTATTTAAGAACAGTGTAAACCGGTCTATATTGTACTCAAAAGCACAATAAAAATAATCATTTAAAAAAAGTGAGTCAAAATATGAAGTAATCTAAGAATTCGTGGAGTCTACAGTGTTCTTCCATTTACATTATAAAAAGAGGCTATATAAAAAAAAAAGGTAGAAAAAATATAATTACAACTGTCAGTAAATGAGACGTTAACAACCAAAAAAAAAAGAAAAACTAACGATTTTAATGTGGTTGGAGTCAGATAATATAAAAGAAAAAAATAATTGCAAAAGCAATGTGTTAGAGAGAAAAAAAAAATGTTATGTATGTGTGCCATGCTTGTAGTATCAGGATAGCTTTCCCTGAAATTAACCTCTTCATAACGTGCTCTCCTAGTATACATGACTGGAGCGCTGAAACTTTTCGCCCGTTTGGCAGTTCCTATGAACGTTGCGTAGCCACGAAGCAACGGAATGATTTTCATTGCTTAGTCTCGTAAATATAATTAATTATTAATATATTTAGTAGTTTCAATTTTTCTCTTAATCTCTTTTGAGAGTGTTGACATCGAAACATATATCTGTGTGTCATTCTTTCAGTATCCGGGCAGCTTTCCCTGAAATCAAGCTCTTCATAATGTTTTCTCCTAGTACACATGATTGGGGCGCCGAAGACTTCCGCTATGATTTTCATTGCCTCGCCTCGTCAATATATAAGTAGCAGTTTTTACTTTTCTCTTACTTTCTATGCCCATTTTTGTGGTATCAGAGTAGCTTTCACTGAAATCTTCTTCATTACGTGCTTTCCTAATACACATGACTGGTACGCTGAAACTTTCCGCCAGCATGCTAGTCGTTATGATCGTTGCGTAGCTGCGGAGCCACGGAATGATTTTCTTTGCTTCGCCTCGTCATTAAATATATGTAGTGATAATATTGACTTATGGGACTTGCGAGCATGGTAAAAAAAAAAAGAAGATAAATTAAAGAGCGAGAGCTTTGAGGGCCTTTCTCAATTGTCATAATATCATAATCATAATCATTTATTTGTTAGAACATGGTAGGTATGTATATTACATGGTCTTAGGTTTAAACATTCAGTCTCGGCACGTTCTGCCACATGGGTGTACAAATATTAAAGTTATATAAGTAATTAATTACATTAATTTGTGATAAATAATATAATTGAAAATAGAAATATCAAATAAAATCGTATAAATAATCATTGAATTAATATGTCAAAGTGTCATTTAAGTAGTCATTTAAATTATAGTAACATTTATTACACAAAAATTCTTTAAATTTTTTCTTAAACCCGGTCAAGTCCAACTCTCTAATAGATTTTGGAATTTTATTATTTTGCGGGGCTTTGCAAAATATGCTTTTTCGCATAAAAGCGGTTTTGACTCTGCGTCCGCGTAGAGTATCATATCGCCTATAACGTTGGACCGTATTAGATAGGTAAGGAAATAAATGTAGATTGGATCTTACAAATAAGGCAGTCTCATATATATACAAAGCTGGCAGTGACAGAATTTTATGTTTTCTGAAATATGGCACACAACTTACATGAAGTCCAAACATCGCTCTTATGCAACGCTTTTGCGCTTTAGAAGCAGCTTCTCTATTAGTGGAGTTGCCCCAGAATATAATGCCGTATCTTAGTATTGATGCAACAATTCATGATAAGCTGTGAGTAGTGCATCGGTGTTAACTATTGGAGCAAGTTTATATAAGGCAAAGGATGAACTACTAATCTTCTTGCATGATGTTTCGATATGACCCTTCCAGTTAAGCTGACTGTCAATTATATGGCCTAAGAATTTTGCACTATCTACGTCATTAATATTATTATTTTGGAACTTTACATTCACTTTAACACTGGGTTTTCTATGGCCGAAGTGCATAATTTGAGTTTTACCTAGATTGATTTTCAAATTATTATTACTAAGCCAAGAGATTATTGATATTAAAGCGTTATTAACATCTGCTTACTGTGCTGTCGTCAGCAAATAGTGTAATGGGGTAGTCTATGGCTTTAGGCAGGTCATTAATATAAATTAAAAAAACAAAGGGCCTAAAACACTGCCTTGTGGTACGCCAAAATGTACATTACGTTCTTTAGATAGGTATGTAACTTGTTCTTTAGTATTAAAATTTAAGTTAGTTATAGCAGTTATTTGCTTTCTATTTGAGAGATAAGTGCTTAATAAATCTAAAATGTTACCTCGTATACCATAGGAGTCAAGTTTGTATATATCCATGTTTCAGTATATATATGTCCATATGTATTTTAGACGTACATATTTATGAAGGTTTATGTTACTGGATCCTACCCTCAAATGTGATCTCTTTCTATCACTCAAAGATTTGCTAGCGGAAAACTCATTATTGAGTTAAGCTCGCCTTTGTACTTAACTTAAGTTTTTTGTGTTTACAATAAAGAATTAAGAATAATTATGCTATGGATCTTTTTCATTTATTTGTTTATTTACGACCCCATATTGATCCCCTACTTGGCAAAAAGTCTCCCCCATTCCTTGCAATACTTAAAATGGCTCGCTTCTTCTTTTTAATGTAACTCATTCAGGTCGTCCCGCCATCCCCTTCGTTGTTTGTCGCGGTCCCGTGACGCTGTGTCAAGGCACCAATCCCAAGTTTGACGCACAGGCATGCGGTATTCATGTCCTGACCAAAACCAGTTCTATTTCAGTTGGAAAAAGAAATAATTTATTTAATTTTTCCAGTATTTCGTTAATTACCATATGCTGCTTAGACTTCAAAATCATTTACAAAAAAGTTAAATAAAATACCTATACCACCTTTGAAATCCAATTAAATAATGTCTATCTGTCTTTTTTTAATTTTAATATAAGTATTTTATTTCGAATGAAAGACGCTGAACGTAAGACATGAGTTAATAAAACATATAGTCTAATCCCGCCTAAAATGAATAGAGCCAAACATTTTTATTGTAAATAAATAGAACAATATTTTCCATTACTAATTTATGTTTTTCTTTCCACGATTTGTTTTATATTTCCACTATTTATTTTATTATTCCACGTTGACAGAAAAAATACACGTGGTTGTCTAGACCATTATACTGCCATTTCTCTCCCATGAAAGTTTCAGCCTATCTCTGTCTCCCTTTCAATTTATTGACAGTTGTGTTAATAAACATCATAACTGTGTGCAGTCCGTGTGCTTTCACGAAAGCTTTCACTGAACATGATCTCTTCAATATGTGCTCTCCTAGTACTAATGACCGGAGCGCTGAAGCCTTTCAGCCGTTTGATGGTCGCTACGAAGGGCGCGTAGCAACGAATTGAATTTTGTTATTGTATATGCACAATTCGACAGATTCTGCTTGTTCGTTTCGTGCAGAAAACCACATCGAATAAAATATTAATTTAAGGCGTGATAGTCGCGATTTTATGAAATTATTTCTGCAACATACGATTGATATGATATTATAAAAAAGATATAAATCATGTAAATATTTTTTTTTTTATGTCAATTAGACAAGAAGAAAGTGACCGACTTCAACCCCTTCATGTTTTTTTGCTGGTTTACATGACTACGTAATCTACTAAATACAGTGCTAAACTATCAAATTATTATTTACTACACACGATCAACCCAGCTAACCGCTAAAAGATTACCGACATATTACAAGAATCACCAAACTTATAATATTGGTGTACAATAAAGTATATCAAAATAAATTAAGTGGCAAAAGGCCATATTGCTCGCAGAACAGATGGTTGTGGGGCCGAAAAGATCTATAGTAGCGACTAAGTACCGGAAAGCGCAGCGTTGGTATACCTACCACAAGGTAGATCGATGACCTGGTGAGAGCCGTGGGAATCCGATGGATACGAGACGCACAGGACCAATCATTATGGTGACACTTACGGAAGGCATATGTCCAACAGTCAGGGACCGTTTTCGGTTAAGGTATACGGTTACGCTACCGGTATTAAAAACCGGTACCGCTTTATTTTAAAGGTATACCAAAACCGGTTAAGATTTGCGGTTACGCTACCGTTATATACCGGTATAAACCTTTATTCAACCGAAATAATTTCGGTAACGAAAAAACGTATGAGTAGTACCTACGACATGTGCGACGTTGTCAGCTCGCTGCGAAAAGTACCTATTGCGAACGATTGGCGTCAACAGCGTGCCGCGTCGCGCCGCCTGTTCTCCCGCATCTTTCGTCTTGCAGTATGAACATTTTAGGCATGATTCAATAGGTACAACGAATGATGTTGAAAGATGGTTTTTGGAACGAAGTTCCTTATCGCGCGTTGTGAAAGGGGGCTAGACGGAAAAAATTCTCACGAAAAATTGTACCGACACTTTTACTGTCAAAATATAAATCCAAGATGGCGGCTGCAAGAAATTATTAACTTTTTCGTCATGGGTGTCGTTTTCATGGTTTTCGAAGGTGTTGAAACCGATGGTACTGGCAAAATATAAATCCAAGATGGCGGCTGCAAGAAATTATAAAATTTTTCGTCATGGGTGTCGTTTTCATGGTTTTCGAGGGTGTTAAAACCGATGGTACTATCAAAATATAAATCCAAAATGGCGGCTGCAAGAAATTATCAAATTTTCCGTCACGGGTGTCGTTTTCATGGTTTTCGAGGGTGTTGAAACCGATGGTACTGTCAAAATATAAATCCAAGATGGCGGCTGCAAGAAATTATAAAATTTTTCGTCATGGGTGTCGTTTTCATGGTTTTCGAGGGTGTTGAAACCGATAGTACTGTCAAAATATAAATCCAAGATGGCGGCTGCAAGAAATTATCAACTTTTTCGTCATGGGTGTCGTTTTCATGGTTTTCGAGGGTGTTGAAACCGATGGTACTGTCAAAATGTAAATCCAAGATGGCGGCTGCAAGAAATTCTCAAATTTTTCGTCATGGGTGTCGTTTTCATGATTTTCGAGGGTGTTGAAACCGATGGTACTGTCAAAATGTAAATCCAAGATGGCGGCTGCAAGAAATTATCAACTTTTTCGTCATGGGTGTCGTTTTCATGGTTTTCGAGGGTGTTGAAACCGATAATACTGTCAAAATGTAAATCCAAGATGGCGGCTGCAAGAAATTGTTAACTTTTCCGTCATGGGTGTCGTTTTCATGGTTTTCGAGGGTGTTGAAACCGATAGTACTGTCAAAATGTAAATCCAAGATGGCGGCTGCAAGAAATTATCAACTCTTTCGTCATGGGTGTCGTTTTCATGGTTTTCGAGGGTGTTAAAACCGATGGTACTATCAAAATATAAATCCAAAATGGCGGCTGCAAGAAATTATCAAATTTTCCGTCACGGGTGTCGTTTTCATGGTTTTCGAGGGTGTTGAAACCGATGGTACTGTCAAAATATAAATCCAAGATGGCGGCTGCAAGAAATTATCAACTTTTTCGTCATGGGTGTCGTTTTCATGGTTTTCGAGGGTGTTGAAACCGATAATACTGTCAAAATGTAAATCCAAGATGGCGGCTGCAAGAAATTGTTAACTTTTCCGTCATGGGTGTCGTTTTCATGGTTTTCGAGGGTGTTGAAACCGATAGTACTGTCAAAATGTAAATCCAAGATGGCGGCTGCAAGAAATTATCAACTCTTTCGTCATGGGTGTCGTTTTCATGGTTTTCGAGGGTGTTGAAACCGATAGTACTGTCAAAATATAAATCCAAGATGGCGGCTGCAAGAAATTATCAAATTTTTCGTCATGGGTGTCGTTTTCATGGTTTTCGAGGGTGTTGAAACCGATGGTACTGTCAAAATATAAATCCAAGATGGTGGCTACAAGAAATTATCACATTTTTCGTCATGGGCGTCGTTTTCATGGTTTTCGAGGGTGTTGAAACCGATAGTACTGTCAAAATATAAATCCAAGATGGCGGCTGCAAGAAATTATCAAATTTTTCGTCATGGGTGTCGTTTTCATGGTTTTCGAGGGTGTTGAAACCGATGGTACTGTCAAAATATAAATCCAAGATGGTGGCTGCAAGAAATTATCACATTTTTCGTCATGGGCGTTGTTTTCATGGTTTTCGAGGGTGTTGAAACCGATGGTACTGTCAAAATGTAAATCCAAGATGGCGGCTGCAAGAAATTCTCAAATTTTTCGTCATGGGTGTCGTTTTCATGATTTTCGAGGGTGTTGAAACCGATGGTACTGTCAAAATGTAAATCCAAGATGGCGGCTGCAAGAAATTATCAACTTTTTCGTCATGGGTGTCGTTTTCATGGTTTTCGAGGGTGTTGAAACCGATAATACTGTCAAAATGTAAATCCAAGATGGCGGCTGCAAGAAATTGTTAACTTTTCCGTCATGGGTGTCGTTTTCATGGTTTTCGAGGGTGTTGAAACCGATAGTACTGTCAAAATGTAAATCCAAGATGGCGGCTGCAAGAAATTATCAACTCTTTCGTCATGGGTGTCGTTTTCATGGTTTTCGAGGGTGTTGAAACCGATAATACTGTCAAAATGTAAATCCAAGATGGCGGCTGCAAGAAATTGTTAACTTTTCCGTCATGGGTGTCGTTTTCATGGTTTTCGAGGGTGTTGAAACCGATAGTACTGTCAAAATGTAAATCCAAGATGGCGGCTGCAAGAAATTATCAACTCTTTCGTCATGGGTGTCGTTTTCATGGTTTTCGAGGGTGTTGAAACCGATAGTACTGTCAAAATATAAATCCAAGATGGCGGCTGCAAGAAATTATCAAATTTTTCGTCATGGGTGTCGTTTTCATGGTTTTCGAGGGTGTTGAAACCGATGGTACTGTCAAAATATAAATCCAAGATGGTGGCTACAAGAAATTATCACATTTTTCGTCATGGGCGTCGTTTTCATGGTTTTCGAGGGTGTTGAAACCGATAGTACTGTCAAAATATAAATCCAAGATGGCGGCTGCAAGAAATTATCAAATTTTTCGTCATGGGTGTCGTTTTCATGGTTTTCGAGGGTGTTGAAACCGATGGTACTGTCAAAATATAAATCCAAGATGGTGGCTGCAAGAAATTATCACATTTTTCGTCATGGGCGTTGTTTTCATGGTTTTCGAGGGTGTTGAAACCGATAGTACTGTCAAAATTTAAATCCAAGATGGCGGCTGCAAGAAATTATCAACTCTTTCGTCATGGGTGTCGTTTTCATGGTTTTCGAAGGTGTTGAAACCGATGGTACTGGCAAAATATAAATCCAAGATGGCGGCTGCAAGAAATTATAAAATTTTTCGTCATGGGTGTCGTTTTCATGGTTTTCGAGGGTGTTAAAACCGATGGTACTATCAAAATATAAATCCAAAATGGCGGCTGCAAGAAATTATCAAATTTTCCGTCACGGGTGTCGTTTTCATGGTTTTCGAGGGTGTTGAAACCGATGGTACTGTCAAAATATAAATCCAAGATGGCGGCTGCAAGAAATTATAAAATTTTTCGTCATGGGTGTCGTTTTCATGGTTTTCGAGGGTGTTGAAACCGATAGTACTGTCAAAATATAAATCCAAGATGGCGGCTGCAAGAAATTATCAACTTTTTCGTCATGGGTGTCGTTTTCATGGTTTTCGAGGGTGTTGAAACCGATGGTACTGTCAAAATGTAAATCCAAGATGGCGGCTGCAAGAAATTCTCAAATTTTTCGTCATGGGTGTCGTTTTCATGATTTTCGAGGGTGTTGAAACCGATGGTACTGGCAAAATATAAATCCAAGATGGCGGCTGCAAGAAATTATAAAATTTTTCGTCATGGGTGTCGTTTTCATGGTTTTCGAGGGTGTTAAAACCGATGGTACTATCAAAATATAAATCCAAAATGGCGGCTGCAAGAAATTATCAAATTTTCCGTCACGGGTGTCGTTTTCATGGTTTTCGAGGGTGTTGAAACCGATGGTACTGTCAAAATATAAATCCAAGATGGCGGCTGCAAGAAATTATAAAATTTTTCGTCATGGGTGTCGTTTTCATGGTTTTCGAGGGTGTTGAAACCGATAGTACTGTCAAAATATAAATCCAAGATGGCGGCTGCAAGAAATTATCAACTTTTTCGTCATGGGTGTCGTTTTCATGGTTTTCGAGGGTGTTGAAACCGATGGTACTGTCAAAATGTAAATCCAAGATGGCGGCTGCAAGAAATTCTCAAATTTTTCGTCATGGGTGTCGTTTTCATGATTTTCGAGGGTGTTGAAACCGATGGTACTGTCAAAATGTAAATCCAAGATGGTGGCTGCAAGAAATTATCAACTTTTTCGTCATGGGTGTCGTTTTCATGGTTTTCGAGGGTGTTGAAACCGATAATACTGTCAAAATGTAAATCCAAGATGGCGGCTGCAAGAAATTGTTTACTTTTCCGTCATGGGTGTCGTTTTCATGGTTTTCGAGGGTGTTGAAACCGATAGTACTGTCAAAATGTAAATCCAAGATGGCGGCTGCAAGAAATTATCAACTCTTTCGTCATGGGTGTCGTTTTCATGGTTTTCGAGGGTGTTGAAACCGATAGTACTGTCAAAATATAAATCCAAGATGGCGGCTGCAAGAAATTATCAAATTTTTCGTCATGGGTGTCGTTTTCATGGTTTTCGAGGGTGTTGAAACCGATGGTACTGTCAAAATATAAATCCAAGATGGTGGCTACAAGAAATTATCACATTTTTCGTCATGGGCGTTGTTTTCATGGTTTTCGAGGGTGTTGAAACCGATAGTACTGTCAAAATGTAAATCCAAGATGGCGGCTGCAAGAAATTATCAACTCTTTCGTCATGGGTGTCGTTTTCATGGTTTTCGAGGGTGTTAAAACCGATGGTACTGTCAAAAAATAAATCCAAGATGGCGGCTGCAAGAAATTATCAAATTTTCCGTCATGGGTGTCGTTTTCATGGTTTTCGAGGGTGTTGAAACCGATGGTACTGTCAAAATGTAAATCCAAGATGGCGGCTGCAATCAATTATCAACTTTTTCGATATGGGTGTCGTTTTCATGGTTTTCGAGGTGGCTGAAGCCGATAGTGCTGTCAAAATGTAATTCTCTCAATTTTTGCGCGTTGTGAAAAGGGGCTAGACGGAAAAAAATCTCACGAATAGTTGTAACGACACTTTTTGCCATAGTAAGCTATTGTAAGCCGTGCGTCTCTCTCTCTCTCTCTCTCTTATATATATATATATATATATATATATGATAGAGAGATAATACATAATAAAACAATGTATCCCAGCAGATTTGGATTAATTGGGAGAGTACCTTTTTCTCATAAAGGTACTCTGGCTATAAGTGTTTCGCAACTAAAAAAAAATTGAGAGGTGTCAAGGGACACCCGGATGGAGCGAAGTTCATATATATATGTAATGAAATGACCTCCTTGGAAATGACATTTCATTTTTTTAATTTTTAAGCTGTGGATACGGGGTGACGTATCATTCAATGACAGATGATGTTTAGATTATTTTGTGCATTTTATTGTTATAAAAACTTGTAGAGAGATAATTAAAGGGATATAATTGAGGAGGCGATATTATTAAACTTTAAATGTCGTTTCTTTGTTTTCAGGTGAGATAAAAGTGTAATTTTAGTTAAACGATAATTGTTATATTGTAAAAGCATGTTGAATAAAACAAATCTTTGTTTTCAGAGAAACAATTTGTGGTTTATTTCGAAAATCCTCAATAATATACCTTATAAAACGACATTTTTGTTAACTAAAAGAAGATGGACCGGCTGCAATTTGAGTTTACGATGATAGCTTCAAATGATGGCAAATCAAATGTATTAGCCATAACCTCAATATCTACAGAAGAAGGAAAATGTTATGTTTTACCTGATGAGCTGAAGCCGGTGATTCATCATACATATATTGTCAAAATGAATACTTTCTCAAAAATAAAAAATAGTATAAAGAAAAGACATCACAGTAGAAAAATATGGATAAAATTGGATGAAGATCTTAAGAAAACATATAGAGATGAGGAAGGTAATATGCAATTTTTAGATCAATATTTAGAAGAAATGAGCACAAAACAACAAATAGACATAAACGACAATTTGCAACATATCTTGGAAAAATTAATAGAAACTACTACAAAGAAAGAAAATCAACATAACCTAAAACATATTTCAGAGAAATTTATTATTGAAAAATTCACAAGCAAGAACCCTAATGCAATGCAATGGATTGAGAATTTTGAAAAGGAGTGTGAGCGCTTTAATATATCAAAAGATGAAACAAAAATAGATATATTGAGATTATTTTTAGAAAAATCTTGTTTGGATTGGTATAGCTCGATGGCCATAAAACTAACAATAAAGGCTGAATGGAATGAATGGAAAAACAAATTTTTAGAAACTTTAAAAAACCAAGGATGGGACATAGTTACATATGCTCTCGCATTTAGATATAAAGAAGGACTACTAATTGATTACGCTATTAGAAAAGAAAGGCTTATGCTAGACATAAATAAATCGATAGCCTCCAAAACAATGATAGATCTTATTGCAACAGGTTTACCTGGGTTTATCTTAAATAGGTTAAACAGAGATGAACTCAATGACACTACTGATTTGTTCAATGAGATAAGAAAATATGAAGGTATGATGTACAAGAAAAACTCAAGTACAATAAAGAGTTGTACATTCCTTTATAAAAATAAAACTAATGAGAAGAAGCCATGTAACACTTGTGAATCTTTGGACAAAGGAATTAGATATCATCCGGAAGAGTCATGTTGGTTCAAGAAAAATAAAAATGAATCTGAAAAAGTTATTAAACCCAGAAATGTAAATAACAACTCCATTATTGAAGTAGATATAAATACTGAAAAAAAAAACGAGTAAGTACACCATTAATCAAAATCAAGCTCTTATTAGAAAATAAACTAGAAGTGAGCGGCATTTATGATTCAGGCTCACAGATCTCTTTAATAAATTCAAGACTGATTAAAATAAAAGAAAAAAAGGACAATGAGAATATAGCATATATGAAAACGGTTAATGGTGTGAAAAAAACAGATGGCTTGATAACAATAAAAATAAAAATATTAAATTTAGAAGAAGAGGTGGATGTATACATAGTAGAAAATGAATATTTTGATGATTTTATAATCGGATTGGATATGATAAAGAAATTCAAACTAACCCAAAACGAGGACTTGCGGATAGAACGAAAGATAAGAACAAATAAAATAGATGAAATGTCTAAAGATAACAGAAATGAAGAAAAGAATATAAAAACATTAGCAATAAATTTTAATGAACATATAGAATCAGAAGATAACAAGGAGGAACTACTAAAAATAGTTAATTTAATACAAATAAAAGATATAGTTGAAGACCAAGAAAAAAATGAAACAATAAAAGAAAAGAAACAAAATCTACTACATAAAAATAAAACCTATTATAAAAAAATAAAGAAACTTGAAAAGATTATACTCTCAGAAGAATTTAGTAAAAAAATTATAAAAAAGGTGCATGAAGATTTATGCCATATTGGAATCAGACAATTACAGAAAAAAATAAGTCCACTATATACACCTAAAAACCTAACAAAAAATATCATAAATATTTGTAAAACATGCGAAATATGCATAAAAAATAAATCAAGATGTCAAGGAAAATTTGGGTTAATGTCAAATCAAATACTTACACCTTTTAGTAGACCACTACACAAGATATGCGTTTATTGTGACTTCAAAAACACAGAACGCAAGTGACTTTATAAAACTAACAAAGAAAGTACTCGAGACAGATGAGATTGGAATAATTCTGACAGACCAATATCCAGGCATCAATTCAAAAGAATTTAAACAGTATCTGCAGGAGATTAACATCAAACTAATATTTACAGCTGTGAATACGCCATTTTCGAACGGCTTGAACGAAAGATTAAACCAAACAATAGTAAATAAAATAAGATGTAAAATAAATGAGAAAAATAATTAGAGAACATGGACAACAGTAGCAAGAGAATGTGTACAGAAATATAATGAAACAGACCATTCTGTTACAGGTTTTGCACCAAAATATTTACTGGATGGTACAAATGTCAGTATTTTACCAAATGAAATTAAAACAATAGAAAAGGAAGACAAGTGGATTGCTGATAGAAGATTAGCATTAGAGAATACAATAAAATCTCACAAGTACAACAAGAAAATATTTGATAGAAATAGGAAAATACAAGAGTTCGAGATAGGAGACAGTGTATATGTAGAAAATGGAAATAGACTGAACAGGAAAAAATTAGACGAATTAAAAATAGGCCCTTTCAAGAAAATAGAGAAAATATCGAACTCCATTTATAAGATTGACACTGGCAACAGAAAAACAGAATCAACTTTATTCCACATAACAAAATTACAACCTGTTACGGCAGAAGATGAAGTAGAAGAAAACGAATAGGTATAAAGATAGCTTGCAGGTGCATTGTTTGTATTATATTATTTAGAATTTTCGTTCCTATGGGGGGGAGATGTAATGAAATGACCTCCTTGGAAATGACATTTCATTTTTTTAATTTTTAAGCTGTGGATACGGGGTGACGTATCATTCAATGACAGATGATGTTTAGATTATTTTGTGCATTTTATTGTTATAAAAACTTGTAGAGAGATAATTAAAGGGATATAATTGAGGAGGCGATATTATTAAACTTTAAATGTCGTTTCTTTGTTTTCAGGTGAGATAAAAGTGTAATTTTAGTTAAACGATAATTGTTATACTGTAAAAGCATGTTGAATAAAACAAATCTTTGTTTTCAGAGAAACAATTTGTGGTTTATTTCGAAAATCCTCAATAATATACCTTATATATATATATATATAAGAGAGAGAGAGAGACAGACAGAGAAACATGCGCACGCCGCACGGCTTACAATAGCTTACTATAGCAAAAAGTGTCGTTACAACTTTTCGTGAGATTTTTTTCCGTCTAGCCCCCTTTCACAACGCGCGATAATGAACTTCGTAAAAAATTGAGAGAATTACATTTTGACAGCATTATCGGCTTCAGCAACCTCGAAAACCATGAAAAAGACACCCATATCGAAAAAGTTGATAATTGATTGCAGCCGCCATCTTGGATTTACATTTTGACAGTACCATCGGTTTCAACCTTTCAACACCCTTGAAAACCATGAAAACGACACCCATGACGGAAAATTGGATAATTTCTTGCAGCCGCCATCTTGGATTTATATTTTGACAGTACCATCGGTTTCAACACCCTCGAAAACCATGAAAACGACACCCATGACGGAAAATTTGATAATTTCTTGCAGCCGCCATCTTGGATTTATATTTTGACAGTACCATCGGTTTCAACACCCTCAAAAACCATGAAAACGACACCCATGACGGAAAATTTGATAATTTCTTGCAGCCGCCATTTTGGATTTATATTTTGACAGTACCATCGGTTTCAACACCCTCGAAAACCATGAAAACGACACCCATGACGGAAAATTTGATAATTTCTTGCAGCCGCCATCTTGGATTTATATTTTGACAGTACCATCGCTTTCAACACCCTCGAAAACCATGAAAACGACACCCATGACGGAAAATTTGATAATTTCTTGCAGCCGCCATCTTGGGTTTATATTTTGACAGTACCATCGGTTTCAACACCCTCGAAAACCATGATAACGACACCCATGACGAAAAATTTGATAATTTCTTGCAGCCGCCATCTTGGATTTATATTTTGACAGTACCATCGGTTTCAACACCCTCGAAAACCATGAAATCGACACCCATGACGAAAAAGTTGATAATTTCTTGCAGCCGTCATCTTGGATTTACATTTTGACAGTAAAAGTGTCGGTACAACTTTTCGTGAGAATTTTTTCCGTCTAGCCCCCTTTCACAACGCGCGATAAGGAACTTCGTTCCAAAAATAGAACCGAATTGAGAACCTCCTCCTTTTTTTGGAAGTCGGTTAAAAAGTACAACTTAAAAATAGTAGGTAGAATCTAAGAAAGACAAACGATGAGCGGCAACAGGCAGCTAGCTGCAACAGGACGAAAGAACGCAGAAGTGGGGGGTTTCAAACGATACCTTAATATAAGCGGTTTAGGTACCGTAAAAAATAACGGTACCGTTATTTTTCGGTAGTGAAATTTTTGTGTATCGTAATTTTACGGTAAATAACGGTACCGTTATTTTTCGGTATTGAAATAAAAAGGTATGACGCAATACCGTTAACCTTTATAACCGATATTTTTTCGGTATGCAGTCCCTGCCAACAGTAGATGTCTTTCAGCTGAAATGATGATGAATCGCTAAAGGTAATACAAGATTGATGTTATGAAAAGTTTCCAACACGTGGGAAATCCACGTGAAACTAAAACTTTACACATAAATTTTCGGCTATTTCACTCCCTAAACTGTTTAGCATATAACCATCCCTCTCACTCAAAGGCTTATTAGTATTATTATAAGTCATATCTGTATGTTTTCTGCTAATGGATGCATACACTATGCCATGCCGTGTTCACTCAGTTCGTTTTCATGAAAGTTGTTACTGGATATTGTGATCTCTGTCTAATATGCTCTCCTAGTATAAACGACCGGAGCGCTGAGGCCTTCCCCACTCGTTTGACCGTCACTACGAGAACGGCATAGCAATGAATTGACTTTCTTGGAAACTTTTACTCTTCGAAAGTTTTTCAGTTAGTTAATAAAATGTATGAAATTAGTTGTAATTTCAATACGGCTTTATTACTCGTTAAATAAATAACATAGTACATCACAGTAATCATCTTCTTAATCTCTTCGAATCGATTGTAAATTCGTCAAACAGGTTTAGCCCAGTAGGTGGCTACGTTAACTGCAGCATTGGTGGCGCTCATTAAAGCCTCCAAAGTATAGGAGTATGGGCACTTGGGGCACTCTAACGTGTGGCTCATTTTTTGAACAGATGTATCATATGACCCTTGTTGTTCAATATCTTTATCAATAATGTCTCGTCATGCTTTTCTTACTCATCAGTTCTTTTGTTTGTGGATGACATGAAGATTCTGAGTGAAATTAGAACTGAAAGAGACGCTGAACATCTCCAACATGATTTGGAGAGATTTCAGAATTATTGTGTTGCCAACCGGTTGGATTTAAATGTTTCCAAATGTTATCTATGTACGTTTACTCGCAAACCTAAACCCGTTCTTTACGATTACAAACTAAATAACACTTCAATAGCCAGAGTTAACACAATCAGAGACTTAGGCGTCACTTTTGATTCAAAACTACTCTTTGACACACACGTTGATAATATGATTAAAAAAGCTTCAAAAGCACTAGGTTTCATTTTGAGGGTATCAGCTGATTTTAAAAACATTAAAACACTCAAAATCCTTTATTGTGCTTTTGTGCGTAGTCATCTCGAATACTGTTCACCGGTATGGAACCCTATTTACAACTGTTACATCAATCGCATCGAAAGTATCCAAAAGAAATTTTTAAGGTACATTCAGTTTAGATCTAAAACTTACCTGCCTAGCTATCATAGTCGCTGCAGGAAGTTTCACATTCTTCCATTAAATGAGCGTAGAAAAATTGCTGACATGACACTTTTGTTTAAAATAGCGAATGGTTCAGTCGACTGCTCGGAACTGGTTGGCAAGATTGGACTGCGTGTTCCATCCTTTACTTTTAGGAATCATCGACCTCTATACGTTCCTTCAGTGCGGTGTATTTACAGGCAAAACTCTTACATGATAAGAGCTAGCAAAGCGTACAACGCAATGTGTGAATATGTTGATGATCTAGACCTGTTCTCCACCAGCATCACCAAACTTAAGAAAATTATGTGTGCTGGATTTTTCGAAGACCGCTGACAGTTTCAGCGATCTTCGAGAAATCTAGTGCACATACGTTTATAATTTCTTACTATTATTAATTATGTACTTGCTCCGAGCGTCTTTACTTTTTTCTTTTCTTTTTATCTGTCTACTGTCTCTTGTTCTGCTCTAATATTATCTGTGAAAACTTGTAATTGGCCTTCTTTCAATATTTTTCAACTATCTGTATCTTAGCTGTAAGTTTTCCGAAAATAATAAAATAAAATAAATTAAATAAAAAAATAAAATAAAATATTGTTACGCCATTAAACTTGAACACGCAATATCTTCGAGAATAGCACGCAATAGCTTCTTTTGGCTTAAGGCCCACGTGGGAACCGTGGGGAATGAAGGAGCGGACGAGCTGGCCAAGGAAGCAGCTTTAACCAAACAATCTCCAGACTACAACAAGGTACCCGTATCGTTCGTGAGAAAAATGATACGGGAGAGGACTATAAAGAGGTGGCAAGCGCGATATGAATCCTCAAGTACAGGAGCGGTCACAAAAGTGTTTTTCCCAGACGTCCTTGCGGCAAAAAGGATACTCAGAGACGTAGTTCTCTTACCGGTCCATGTACAAATCCTAACTGGACATGGAGGGTTCTCAGCGTATCTCCATCGCTTTCATCTCAAAGAAAGTCCCTCGTGCGTCTGTGACCCTAGTTGCGAGGAAACGGTGTGGCATCTGCTTTTCGAATGCCCGAGGTTCAGTCATGACAGAATGGAGCTGGAAGTAAAGATCCAAATCCAGCTAAACCAGTCCACGGTCCACATCATTATGGGGAAACCGGTCACTAGGACACCATTCTTGGCATTCGCGAGTAAAGTCGCTATCGTCGCGGCAGGGGCAAACAAAACGGACGCAACCTTCCGAAGTCAAAACCGACCACCATCCACTCGAACAGTTACACAAACAACCACTGCAACCACCACACAAACAAACACTGCAACCACCACACAAACAGCAAACATTCAAAACACAACACACACAGCACTCACACATACAACACAGGTCACACACATAAACCAACAACCAGTACCGGCATTAACAGAAGACAGCGGCTTGCAACTAGCCCCTAGTTCCATGCTCATATCACAGCTTCTGGCATGTGGAGGAGACGGCTTGCCTGGCGTCAGACTGCGAGGCGTCGCTCTGTTTATGAACAGGGAAGAGGAAAAGTTGGGCATAAGTTTCTGCATAGGCTCAAGCCGACCTAAAGCCCGTATTCCCATATCACCGGGTCTTGCCGCCTTGATCAACGGAAGCACCACCAAAACAACCTTAAAAGGCAGCAAATATGCTGCCCTGCCTGAAGTAGAAGTGGCCACGCACCGATGCCGTCTAATGCGATTGAAAAAAAAGACGATCGCACTATTAGAGTGGCGAGAGGAGACGCCATTCGCTCAGGCGAGCGCGCTGCTTCAAAAGATCAAGGAGGCAGGAGAATACGCGACAATCACGGCCCGTACCATAAGTGTTGATGCGATGGTGGTTAGAGGGGAGAGAGGAAACGTCGCAGACCGCTATGGATGTCTAAAAGCATCAGAACATCATGAGCTGGTCATCTATGAGGACAGAGGGGAAACTCTAAGTTTCCTTAAAGCTCCAAGATGCCCAGCAGCCACTGCAACAACCCTCGTAACAAGCCCGACCATCCAAAGTGGATCAGAAAGGGTTCAGCTGAAGGCGGCTGCTGAAAAAGCCGCAAAGAAGCAGAACACAATAACTAGCCCGGAGGATCGGGCCAAATCGAGGAGTCGCCTAAAAGCCTTCAGCGCTTTTCTCAGTGCAATGCTCCCAAGCACAAGCTGCGCATCGCCGTCGCAAAAACAGGAAACAGCAGTGGAGAGGTTCTTCAGAAGAAAGGAAAAAGAACCAACTCCACAGAAGCCCTCACCAACAAGAGCCGATAAAGGGCACGTCAGCCCACCGATCCTCGCAGTTAACTCGGGCACCACAGATCACATTAAGAGTGCCTTCCTCGAGTACGTTGCAATTGTGAGAGCGACCAGAGAAGTTAATCTCATGACATGCAAAAAGATCCATCTGACCTTCCAAAGAGAAACAGAGGGCTTACTGAAGGTACTGCTCGAGGAGGCAGAGGCAGCGGTGTACGACAACACCAATTCTCAAGTCATCAAAGGGGAAATGGTGGGGTCGTACATGGCAGCATACAGTGCAAAGTGCGGTTTTGTTGCCTTGGATGTGGAGGAAACGGAGCGCTCAGGCAAAATAAAATTTAAAACACCGGAAGATGACCCGATAGTGGTTACCGCCAAATGTACCAAAATCATGCTAGACGATAAGATTCTTGAAATGGCACAGTCCATCGCAGGAACTTCGGATACGTTGGCATCGCAGGAATGTTGGGCGATACCCACTATCAAGTGGATAAATGGAGTACCGGGTTGTGGCAAAACAACCTGGGTGGTAAAGCACTTCGACGAGGAGAAGGACGTCGTTGCCACCACGACAGCTGAAGCTGCCAGAGATCTAAGAGAAAAGCTTGTGCGCCGCTTGGGAGACCGAGTAAAGTCAAAGGTGCGCACTATGGCCTCAATCTTAGTCAACGGGTTCAGGAGCCACCAGAAATGCTATCGTTTAACGGTAGATGAGGCTCTTATGAACCACTTTGGGGCCATAGTTATGGTAGTAAAGTTGTCTGGAGCAAGCGAGCTTGTCCTCGTCGGAGACATAAACCAGCTTCCATTTTTGGACAGAGAAAACCTATTCGAACTAAGGTATACCCGTCCAAACCTGGTGGCTGGCATCACCCAGGAGCTACTTTGCACACATCGCAGCCCAATGGATGTGGCTTCGTTTACACTGAGTGAGATATACTCAGGTATATACTCCTCCAAGTCGTCGCTGTCGCGGGTCCACTCCCTGCAAGTGAAGGGTTATACAGGAGCGCAAATTTCGGGCACTACCCGAAACACTCTATTCCTGGTTCATACGCAAGAAGAGAAAACTTCTCTTATCAGCCAGGGATATGGGTCCGGTGAAGGGTCGCAAGTTTTAACCATACACGAAGCTCAGGGGCTGACCTACGACAGTGTTATCATCATTAATACAAAATCCAGGAGGCTCCAAATCCACGACAGTATCTCCCACGCGGTGGTGGCGGTATCGAGACATACTGTTAGCTGTGTCTATTACTCCGATGACACCGATGACGCCACGGGTCGCCTTGCAAGGAGAGCGATGGAGGCGTCGACAAAAGCGGTCGTTGATTACAACTTAAAGACGGCCATGCAGCATCGAGACTCAGCCGTTGTAGATGCTCTGCTCGGGCTAGCGAAATCCCTGATCAAAAGACCACAATAAAAACCACTAACAAGACCCCATCCAACTCTTATTCGGATTCCTATCCACTCAGTAAGCTCTGCAAACACAAATAGAAATGTAAAACTTCATAGCAGCGCGAGTTTGACAAACTGTTCTGCCGAGGGTAACGTAGCGCGTCTGGTCACAGAGCTCCCCAAGATATAGTTGAGCTAAACGATGCGGATGCGTTCGTCGTGTCCGTGAACCAACGATTGAAACCGGCCGGCTCGCGCTGCCATGAAGTTCTAGTTTATAGTTTAAATAGTTTAAGTGGCTACCAATGTTGTGTGTTTCTATTAAGCAGTGCATGGCTATGTGCTGTTTGGTGGAGATACACAGCCTTGGTATAATCAAGTATATGATAAATAATGGATAAAAATTGTAATGCCTGTGAAATAATAATAAAAAAAAAAAAAAAAAAAAAACAAAAAAAAAAAAAAAACAAAACATAAAAAAAAAAACAAAATGCCTAAATAATATAAGTATTTATAAGAAAAAAAAAAAAAAAAAAAAGATGGACTCACCTAAGCATAAGATTTAGATTACTTGTACTGTAGCGCCTTCATGCTAGCGTTTGTCAGGTGTGGGCGTTCGATGGGCGTATGCGCTGCGCTGGCGTCGCGTTGTTGCGACGTTCAATCGGTCCTGAGGAAGCGTTGCAGCGGCTAGACGCCTGCGACGCTGCGCGTGCGTTTGTCGGGCGCCTGCGTTGGGCGAGCGCTGGTGTGAGGGCGCTCCTTTTCATAAATTATAGAAAAAGCAACAAATAAAGAGTTTGCACTTATAATATTTTTAGATTTTCATCATCATCATCATCATCATTTCAGCCGACAGACGTCCACTGCTGGACATAGGCCTCCCCCAAGCGTCGCCACAACGAACGATCATGCGCGTCCCGCATCCATCGGATTCCTGCTACCTTCACCAGGTCGTCAGTCCACCTTGTAGGAGGCCTTCCAACGCTGCGTTTTCCGGTACGCGGTCGCCACTCCAGAACCTTTCGGCCCCAACGGCCATCTGTTCTGCGAGCAATGTGCCCTGCCCATTGCCACTTAAGTTTGGCGATTCTTTGTGCTATGTCGGCAACCTTGGTTCTCCTGCGGATATCTTCATTTCTGATTCGATCACGCAAGGAAACTCCGAGCATAGCCCTTTCCATTGCTCTTTGGGTGAATTTAAGCCTTTTGATAAGGCCCATTGTGAGCGACCACGTTTCGGATCCATATGTCATCACTGGCAACACACACTGGTCATAGACTTTCGTCTTGAGACACTGTGGTATGTTGGATGAGAAGATACCGCGTAGCTTCCCGAACGCTGCCCAGCCGAGTCGGATTCGACGGTTGACCTCTTTCTCGAAATTAGATCTACCCAACTGGACTGTCTGCCCGAGGTAGACGTAATCGTCCACAACTTCGAGTATAGAGTCTCCGATCTTGATAGGAGTGGGTGCTACATGGTTGTTTATCATGACTTTAGTTTTGTCCATGTTCATTTTAAGATCCACTCTTTCGGAAGCTCTACTGAGGTCATTGAGCATTGTACTGAGCTCTTCTGTAGTCTCAGCCATGACTACTATGTCGTCGGCAAACCGAAGGTGAGTGATGTACTCGCCATTGACATTAATGCCTAGTCCACTCCAGTCCAGAACCTTGAAGACATCCTCCATTGCGGCCGTGAACAGTTTCGGAGAAATGACGTCTCCCTGCCTCACACCTCGCTGCAGGAGGATAGGTTTCGAAGTCTGGTCCTGAAGTCGGACTGACATAGTGGCGTTTTCGTACAAACACTTCAGCACCTCGATGTACCGATAGTCAATCTGGCACCGTTGGAGAGACTGCAGTACAGCCCAAGTCTCGATCGAATCAAAGGCTTTCTCGTAGTCCACAAACGCTAGGCACAGAGGCAGATTATACTCCTCGGTCTTCTGTATAACCTGTCGTAGCGTATGTATGTGGTCCACGGTGCTGAAGCCTTTTCGGAATCCGGCTTGTTCGGGAGGCTGGAAGTCGTCGAACCTGCGCGCGAGACGATTCGTGATGACTCTGGAAAACAGCTTGTGCAACATGGCTCAGAAGTGAGATGGGCCTATAATTCTTCAGTAGGGCCTTGTCGCCCTTCTTAAAGAACAGTACCACCACGCCTCCGCTCCATGCCTGTGGCGTTTTTCCCTCGAGTATGACGGAATCAAACAGCTTCTGAAGGGCCTTAAGGATCGGTTTTCCACCCGCCTTCAAAAGTTCGGCCGTAATTCCGTCGTCACCCGGCGCCTTATTGTTATTAAGCTGCTTCAGAGCCATCCTAATCTCGTACAGGCTGACGTCCGGGATATCTTCGGTATAGTGTCGGCTCAATCTAGCTCTCGGGTCGTTTGCTAGATTTACAGTGGGTTTAGTGATTGACGTGTACAACTGTCTATAGAAAGCCTCGATCGCTCCTAGAAGCTCTGGTTTGGCGGATATGACTCTGCCATCTTCGGTCTTCAGTTTCGTGAGCTGGCTCTGCCCAATAGACAGATCTCTTGCAAACACCTTGGAGCCCTTATTTCGCTCAATCGCGTCTTTAATTTTTCCCGTATTATAATGACGGAGATCGCGTTTCAAGGACTTAGAGATCCGTTTATTGAGCTGCCGATATGTGTACGAATCGTCTGAAGACTGCAGAATCATCTCACGCCTCTCCTTCATGAGCTGGAGAGTTTGATCGGTGACCCTCTTGCTCTTATTTGTGCGAGTCTTAAAGAGTTTAGAGCCGACCGTGTGGACAGCTTCCACGAACCCATCGTTGTATTCGTCCACGGAGCTTCCTAGGCATTCGAAACGATTTTGAAGTTCGAGCTGAAAGCTTTCGGAGTTATGGATTTGGATCTGTGCAGGACGGAGCGTAGACTTCATCAGTCGAGATCTTTCAAGCTTGACATTGATATTCAATGTGCCTCTTACCATGCGGTGATCACTTCCGGTTTTCACCCTATTGATCACGGAGACATCATTGAATATTTGCTTCTTCGTCGACATGATGAAGTCAATCATCATGTCGACAATAAAAAAAAAAAAAAAAAAAAAATATCTTCGAGAAAATAATGAGTAGCACCCAATTATTAAAACGCATTGCTGTTCGAAAGATCTAGAATGAAGGTACATAACAAAATCTCGAAACATCTTTCATGGGTACATACCACAATCGACTGCACTCGTAGCATACAGACGTGCTCAGTAGCAATATTTAATTTTATAAAATAATATCAGTGACCTTCTTTTTTGCGTTTTGCCTAGTGTGTAGTTTAGTCAATACAATGGAAACTTAGAATAAGTGAACTAGTTTTAAATAAAATGGACAACAGCCCGTTCTCGAGAGATGGAGTGAATCTCGCCGCATCTTCAGCGAAGACGATGACGCAAATTCCAGCCCAATCTGATCTCCCAATCGAACCTGTTTCAACACCTGAGATACAAAGATGGATGTCAGCCATTAAGCAGCATCTAAACGAGGTTTGTACTATAGCCTCGGATGGCAAACTCAACTCGGAGCAAAAATTGAAAATTTCAACCTTGTGCCGTAAAATAGGATCTGGCATCTCACAGATGGCAGTCCTATATCAATCGCTAAAGCAGAAAGCAATCCAAGAGCGCATCCTCAATGAAGATCTGATGAAAAAGTGCAACTTGACTGACCACATCTTGGACCTCACGAAGATGATTAAGGACACTGGCACTGTTTCATTTGCCGACATGGTAAAGAAGGGGTCAAATGATTTCATTTGACCGAACAATTTAAATTCCGTGACCATATATCCCAACAACAAATTAAAGTCCAGTGACGAAACAAAAGTCCTCGTGCAAAAGATGATACGACCAGACCAAGTCAAGCTGCATATGGTGTCCGTAAGACTAAAAACGGAGGCGTTATAATCAGTACCGAGACAAAAGATGATGCGGATAAAATTAAGCTCGCAGTCCTGCAATCAGCATCTGGCCTTACCACCGACGAACCCAGCAAGCGAAAACCCCGGATTGTAGTAGTAGGAGTGCCGTCCTCTTTGGCTGACACAGAAGTCTTCCGGTGCATTTATGAACAGAATGTGGCCGAAAAGTTTCCGACGATTTCCATGGAGTCCTTTTTGACATTAGTTAAATTAAGCCACAAATCGGGGAAAAAAGATTCGCAGACTTGTAACTACGTGATTGAAGTACCAGCCAATATTCGCAGAGCTCTGATTTCTCAGTCAAGGATTTTCATAAATTGGACGTCCTGCCCTGTCAGGGACTTCACCCTTGTTACGAGATGCTACAAATGCCAGCAATATGGACATGCAGCAAAAACCTGTAAAGAGGTCAACTCGACGTGCGGCCACTGCAGCGAGACAGGACACTCGATGGCCGAGTGTGCAAAGAAAGCGGACTCACCGAAATATGCAACTTGCTCTCGCTTCAAAAAGCCCTCCAACCACAAGACGGGAGACGCTGAGTGTCTTGCTAGAAAAATAGCGAAATACAAATATATAAACTCTGTCGATTATGAGGGCGCCTAGAGCGTCATACTCAAGGCCAAACTTCCATATAACGCATACCGCTGACTCAAAATTCTTGTGCGCTAACCTACAGACGATTGTTTTTCTTAATATTTAAGCATATTAGTTGACCGGTAAAAGTGTCCAATGTAAACATAACTCTTCAATATTGATGCAACCTCGACTTTTAACCCAATTATAAATTCTGCTGACACAAAATCATGTGTGTGTAACGAGACCATTAAGTGCAAGAAACAGATTTAAAATAAGAAATAAATTATTGTGACTTTTAGTGTTTAAGTAAACAAGGTATAAAATATAGTAAATTATTATTTTTTCCCTTGTTTTGAGACTTTAATTGTTAAATATTGTTATCTATTTTATTGTTCTACAAAAACCATAGCGTAAGAACTTCTACGCCTGTGATACAGGTTTATCCTAGTACAGGCATATAACATAGTCATACCTTTGTAATTATTTCTAAGATTAAACTTTAATTCTGAATAAATATGTATATTATTATTATTATATTACAATTATTATTCAAATAATAATAGTAGGTAGGTATGTAGGTAGATAAGGGAAATGGTACTCTCTGCTATTGACAATAGAGTCGAAATTTGCGTGAAGGTGACTCTTGGTACATTGCAATATAAATGATTTATGGCCCCGCGACGCGACCCTATTGTTCTGGATCGATCTTGAGACGTCGGTATCTAGAATTTTCTTCGCTCCGCATATAGATACGAGTCCCCGACCGGAAGTCAGTCAGTGGATTAACCTGTGGCCCATTTACTGTTATACGTGTACCTACTGCGCTCACCACTACTGGAAAGTACCCACATCAGCCGCACGAATCCGGATTCAAATCGGGCCAACCGTTTGTGGTGTCGGCGGGGCGAACCTTGGTTTGCGTTGGCGATAGCACAAGGGAAAGGCCCCCTGTGCATACCCCGGTGCATAGCACCGTCGGATTGCGGAGGGCTACACCCAACGGAGAGGGAGAACAGTCCAAAAAGTAAGAAAAATGTCGAAGCCTGGCGGAGTCCGCGTCCCCCCGGACCGTGGAGACGCCGAAGAAGACGAAGACGGACGCCCAGCGCTGGACCGGTCGACATCACTCCCGAATATTCGGGCGATGGCGGCAGGGATAGCGCCCAGAACAAAGAAAGTCGGCGGTGAAAATAAAGAGGGTGAAAGGAAAAAACCTGCCAAGCCGGCTCACTTGAAGCCAAATTCAAGCCCAGCACCGCTCCAAACACCGGGAAAAACCCACCAACACCGTCCCCAACATCAATCCAGCAAGACGGAACCCCATACACCATCATACGCGAGTATAGTGTCGCCGAACGGATGTCCACAACTCGTTCCACCGACGGCCGCCGCACGAACCGCGGCGCCACAGCCGGCCAAAAAATATCCCGCTACTGCGCCGACCGCTCGCCGCCACATATCGCGCTCCAGCGCCGTTACCAAGTGTCCCAGCGCCCCTTCAACCGCTGATGAGTGGTGCTGGCGCGTTCCGCGACCCTCGGCTGCGATCGGCGCGCATACAGCCCGCGACACCGCCCGTACCGACCTTGCCGGCGCCGCCGCGCGCCGCCGCGTTTGACTCGCCCGCGCAGCTATCCACCTGCTCGTCGCACGCGGGCTCGAGTCTATCTCTCGCGTCGTGTGGAATGGACACCGACCAAGAGCAAGCGAGGGACACACCAATGTCCCCCACACCGTCCCAGGAAAACGTTGAAAGGACGGCAAAAGCCCAGAGGAGGAGACGGAGCTCTGACGACGCCGACGAGGGGGCGAAGAGATACTGTGGCCCGCGCTACCCACATATGGACGAATATAACGGGGTGAGTGATGCTAATGATAATACTAGGCATATTATTAATAATGTAACAAGTACAGTCTCAAAGCCCGGCGTCGCCGAGTTCGAATCGGCATCGGGGGTATTTTGAATTTAAATTCAAAAAATAAAAAGAAGCCACGCTACCCTCCGTTGGTAGTAGAAAAGCTGCCCGACTGGCATGCCCATTTCAGGACTATAAGGGCCAAGCTAGCAAGCTAGTGGCACCATCGTCGGCCACATCATCGCTTACCATCAGGTGAGATTGTGGTCAAACGCGAGCCTATCCATTATAAAAAAAAAAGCTAGGCCGTCCCCCAAACGCCCGCCCTTAGCAGGCGGGCATCCGCTTTATGCCGGAGAGCGAGAAGGAATACAGGTTGGTTCAGAAATATCTGACCAACCTGGAAAAGAAATCGGGGCTAGCCTGGTTTGCCTACTCCCTGCCAGTGGAGCGGAGCGTGAGGGTGGCCATCAGAGGCCTACCTGCAGAGACGCAGGGTCAGTCTCTCTCTCTCATAGAGGAGGAGCTTTGTTCGGTCCAAGCAACCGAACACCTGCTAACGCAGCAATTTCCTACAATCGTACTTTAACATAAGTGCATTACGAGACACCGAACGGACCGGGTGCATTCATCTAACATAACCTTTTAACATAACATTTTAACGTAACATTTGAAGAACTTTTAATAAACTATCCAAAACCTATCAGTGCTTTTATATCAACTACAACCCACACCCCGCACATATTGGTCCTTCGAGCCGGATCGCGCGAGTTCCGAAAAGTAATCGCGAGTGTTGCGTGTATATCAGTGTGGTGTGTGTGGACTAAAGTGGTATTCTGGACTGGTAGGTGACTGGTTTACGCTCCTGATCCAAGAAGAACATCAACGGTGGTTTAGCAGCAGACCACAAGTAAGATCTTTCCATAATTTTCTAAACTTTGGGAGATTTGACGTCCTTAAACAACGTGCGAAATGGCTGAGCTTTACGACGTCCAATTGGAGCTCGCCATCAACATCGAAAAGATCGGGGTTAATTTAAAGAAGAGCAGTGTCCAAAGACGAACCTTCGAATACTTGAAAAAGTGTTTGAGTACTTTAGAAGAATACTGGAAGGAGTACCAATTTAAACACGATCGCCTTACAACAGAAGTAAGTAAGACGCATGTCTACTTTACGAAACAGGAGTTCGAGAAAACAAGCAAGTCAAGCCAAGCTGTCAAAACGCTGATCAACCAGATGCATTAACAACTTCTGGGAGCTCCATCTAGGAGTGATGATCAAGGACTGCTAGAAGAAGGTACGTATTTTGGTAAAGAATTCGAGACTGAACAGGAGTGTAAAGAGGAACAGCAGCCAGGAGAAGATGGTCAACCTTCGGAGTTAGGTCAAAGAGCTCGTCGTGCTTGGATGGTAAATCAGGGTACAAACAGTAAACTGGATGAAATGCTTCGCAAGCAGGCAGCTAATTTTAAGGCTTTCCGACGAACGGTAACTAACATCAACTTAGAACTTATTTCTGACAAATGGGAATTTGAAGACGTCCTCAAAACACTGCAATCTAGGTGGATAGCAATCGATACTCTGCATTGGGAAATTGATTCAGAATTATGCGAAGAAAATGGAGAGTATGAAACAACATTCTTGAGTCACGAAAAACAATACAACAGTCTGAAGAAGGCAATTAATACTAAAATGTGGTCCGTGGCTCACAGAGAAAAATCAACACCTACACTAGATATACCTGTAATTATTGGTAACTATAACCAGTGGACGTGCTTCAAGGATTTGTTCCAAGAAGCAATACATAACAATCCGTCGCTTTCGAGTGCCCAAAAAATGCAGTTTTTAAAAGGAAAAGTTAAAGGGGAAGCTGAACGGCTCATCCAACATTTACCAATCAGCGCAGATAACTATTCCGTATGCTGGGATATTCTGCATCACCGATACAATAACAAAAGAGCTATATTCTCTTCTCTCATGAACATTCTTCTAGGACTGCCCAACATGCAACAGCAGTCCTTACAACAAATCAAAAAAACTGCATGACACAACAATATAATGTCTGAATGCTGTCCACAATTTAGATATTGACACTACATCTTGGTATCCTATGGTGGTACACATCGTATCCCAAAAACTAGACTCTGACACGTATACCAATTACATTGAGTCTTTAAAAGATTCGCGGGAGCTACCAGTGCTTCAAGAATTTTTGGACTTTTTGGAGACCAAATTCATCAGTTTGGAGTCAGCTCGTCGCAAACAAGATAACCCTCAACAAAAAGGGTTTAACAACCAACATTCCTCAACAGGTTTCAAGAAGCATAACCACAGTGGGAATAATGGAACCTTGAAAAAGACACTACACGTGTCGAAGTTCAAATGTCCACATTGCAGCGGCGAACATGGCCTCTACAATTGCAAAACTTTCTTGGAACTGCCCACTGAACAAAAGCTTGCAATTACGCAAAAACTGCAGGTGTGCATCAATTGTTTATTTAGCCACAATGGTAACAAGTGTACTTCTACAAAACGATGCCGCAAATGTACAGCTAATCATAGTACGATATTACATGACGCATTTGTCAAGCCGACGGGGTCTCAAGTGTCTTAACATATCGAACCAACGGTCAAGGTCTTTAACGCGTCACAAGATGGAAATGCTGAGATTTTGCTTACAACTGCTCTCGTGAAGGTTATGGCAGCCGACGGGACTTATCACAACATGCGAGCCCTTATCGACCAGGGGTCACAGATTTCTCTAATAACTAAAAAAGCCGCTCAGTTGTTGAAGATAAAACGCCAAAAATGCAATGGGGTTGTCCTTGGAGTAGGCGCAAAGGAGAACAACTGCAAAGGGTTGCTTCACATAACGTGCAAGTCCACACATAGTGACTACTCTTTTACAACAGAAGCTATGATCATGAACAACCTACTTAAAAATCTCCCCAACCAAACATTTTCGAAGCCCTCATGGTCATTTACAGAAAATATTAACTTGGCTGATCCGGAGTACTACATTAGTCGACCAGTTGACTTGCTACTCGGAGCCGAAGTTTACGCGAACATTATTATGGAAGGAGTCATTAAGGGGACTAACACAACACAGCCTATCGCTCAGCAGACCCGCTTGGGGTGGATACTGTGTGGAGGTTCGACAAAAACATTCCAATGTAATGTAGTTCTGCACAATTTGGAAGATATACATAAATTCTGGGAAACAGAAGACATAACAGAACAGTCTAATCTATCGGTCGAAGATCAGGAATGCATTACGTTTTATTTAAATACCACAACTAGGAAAGAAAACGGGCACTACGAGGTCAGACTACCTTTAAAGGATAAAATAGAAAACCAGTTGGGTTCCTCAAAACAAATGGCTTTAGCTCAGTTTCGAAATTTGGAGCGCAAGTTTCAGAAACACGAGACGCTAGCTGTACATTACAAAACGTTCATGAATGAATATTTACAAATAAAACATATGAAATTAGCTTTGCAAAGTAACTTGACACTGGAATGCTACTTACCGCATCACGGCGTGCTACGAGAGGAATCTATTACAACAAAATACAGGGTTGTTTTTAACGCATCTGCGAGGACATCTTCAGGATTCAGCCTCAACGATTTGATGCATAAAGGACCCAATCTTCAACAAGATCTGCAAATATTATTGCTAAAATGGAGGCAATATCAATACGCTTATACAGCAGACATCGAGAAGATGTATAGGCAGATCCAAGTACATGAATTGGATCAACCTCTAGAAAAAATAATTTGGCGCAGCGATGCTCAATGTCCTATACAATCATATCAACTCACAACAGTTACATACGGAACTAAAGCGGCTCCATTTTTAGCTCTAATGACGCTGAAGAAATTAGCAGCTGATGAACAGAAAAATTATCCTGACGCGGCTCAGGTGTTGGACAAAGACTTTTACATGGATGACCTTGTACATGGGTGTCATTCTATTGAACAGGGGAAGAAACTTATATCTGATTTGATGACCTTACTACAAAAAGGGGGTTTTAACTTGCGTAAATGGGCCTCCAACGAACCAACATTAATTGAAGACATACCGAGTCATCAAAATCCAGACACAAACATTGTATTTAATTCGAAATCGGAGTCAACATCATCAAAAACTCTGGGTCTGTGTTGGAACACAAATAAAGATAATTTTTTCTTTCGTTGCAGTTTTTCTAAGCAGTCTTCAAGCCCAACAAAACGCAACTTATTATCGGAAATATCGAAATTATTCGATCCGTTAGGCTGGTTGACGCCACTATCCACCCAACTAAAATTATTATTCCAAAAACTATGGGAAAACAATTTACAGTGGGATGAACAAGTGTCCGATGACATTTTCAACGATTGGGCCAAAATAAAAGCGGACCTAGACAACATACACAGCTGCGAGGTACCAAGGTGGTTGAAGAACAACAGTGATGACGTCATCGAAATTCATGGGTTTTTTGACGCATCCATGAAGGCTTATGCATGCGTAGTTTATGCGCGCATAAAACATCAATCGGAAGTAACACTCATTGCCGCAAAATCTAAGCTTGTGCCGCATAAGAAATCCCTTAAGTTGCCAAAACTGGAACTTAGTGGCGCATACCTACTCTCTAAACTAATACATAAAATTCAACAATCCTTAACAAATAGACTAGAAATATTTGGATGGACGGATTCGAAGGTAACACTCAGTTGGATACAGGGTGAGCCTAATCGTTGGAAGGCGTTCGTTGCAAATAGGGTTGTCAAACTCACAGAAATAATGCCTCCTGACTGCTGGCGTTATGTAAAATCAACGGAAAATCCAGCGGATTGTGCCAGCCGTGGAATGTTAGCGTCGCAGCTGATACAACATACATTGTGGTGGCAAGGCCCTCAATGGCTAAAAACATGGACTCCGGAAGAAGAAACTGAAAAACAAATATACAACATCAACGAAGAGATCAGAACAGTCAAAAAACAAGTCATCATCGTACAAGATTGCCCAAATATCGTTGACCATTTCTTAGAAAAATACAACAGTACAAAGAAGATAGCACATATATTATTAGCATGGGTATATCGAGCGATCACACCTGCACGTTGCCGTAAATATTTGCCGAGCTATATCACATTACAAGAGTTACACAAAACTAAAACAATTATTATAAAACATGTGCAAAATAAGGAATTTGCAACGGAAATAGAAAAATTGCGCAAACACGGTAGCATTGGCTCAAAAAGTCAATTATTGAATTTAGATCCCTTTATTGATCAAAACGGATTGTTACGTGTTGGTGGACGATTGAAGAACGCTAACATAAGTGAGGAAATGCGGCACCCGATAATCATACCACATAAGTGTCGGTTGGCGGAGATTCTCATCGATGAAGCACATCAACTATCATTTCATGGCGGACCACGTGTGACCCTCGCCAAATTACGACAATACTATTGGATAACGAGCGGGAACAATGCTACCAAGAAACAAATACGAAAATGCGTGATTTGCCGAAAACAAGAAGCGGGACGACAGTATCAACTAATGGGCGATCTTCCTGAGGAGCGATGTAACCCCACTCTGCCCTTTTATCACACAGGCGTCGATTACACGGGGTTTGTGGAAATAAAAACAAACAAAGGACGTGGAGTTAAAACAACTAAAGGATACGTGGCGGTATTCATTTGCATGGTCACTAAAGCCGTGCAATTGGAGTTAGTCTCGGACTTAACAAGCTCTGCTTTTTTGGCTGCGTTGAAAAGGATGGCAGCTAGGCGAGGAGCGCCACGACAGACTTTACAGCGACCAAGGAACTAATTTCGTTGGCGCCAGCAACATTTTAGAAAGCGAATACCAACAATTACAACAAATTTTCAACGATAGCTTCTTGCGCGCACTGAATCCCAGACATGCACGACTCTACATTCGAATAAACTCACGCACCAAGCTGCGTGGCGCAGGCACACACTTGGGTGCTAACATGGGCGGTGTTACACACTCAATACCGCCCACACACACACCAACACGACCCCGCGGCCCGGAGTGTGACCGGCTCGAGCTGGAAGCGTGACGGGCGGGGGTCACTCATCTAAAGATGGGCGCGCCACCAAAGTCGGCTCCCTCGTCGCAGGTCGCTCTTTGCTAGGCCTCCCCTGGGAAGCTGGAGTCGCGAAGTAGCGACGCTGTATTATAAACAGCATCGCGGCGCTCCCACTGCACCACAACACGAATACTTAGCCTAAATACTGGCAACACGGTTTTTTTTTTATGGTGGGAAAAAATCATGCATTGACATCCCCCGCCCTTGGGCGGAGCGGGAGATAGTGTCAGACTCTTACTGACTAAAAGACCCACCCCGTTCCTTCTAGCCTTCATACCGGGGCTCGAGCGCCCTTTCGGATAACCCTGGCCCCAGTAGGCTTCGACCCGGCTGGGTCCCTGCTGTTGCTGACAACTCCTTGAGGCGCGCGGGAACAGTGCGCGCCGTCGACGACTTGGGCTTGGTCCGGACAGTTACCGGACGGCCAGACAGCGAGCTACCCATTGCTCACTGTTGGCAACACGGTGAAGCACCCGTCGTTGCGGGTGCCCTATGACACTGCGAGCAGGGGGCGATGCCCCGATCTCGCCTGCCGCGACCCCCTAGGGGGTCGTAGCGATTACTCCACGTGAAGTCAGTCAGTTTTGATTTCGACTGCGATCAAGAGCGAACTACTTAAGTGTGTGAAGTGATTTTATCTAACGACCTAAGCGATAGTGTAACGGAACGGATTATTGTTGACTGAACTAATTTGTTATTGTTTGTGGTGAATAAAGTTCTCTGTTAGTAAATCGGCATTTAATTACCCACGTACATAACAACTGGTGTCAGAAGTAAAATGCCATAACCACAGAAGGACGACGAACAGCGACCACGAACAAGAAGGCAAATGGAGATGGATGCTGCACGTCAACGTCTAGAGGAGGAAGATCAGGCTGATATGGGAGCAACGGCAGCTGCTGAGGTGCCAACAGGACCATCCTCGGAATTGAACCTCGCTGCGGTGTTGGCCACCATGTAAGCTAGTATGGAAGCTGTACGCCGCGACCAGAAAGCCGCCTGCCGCGACCAGGAAGCCGCCCGCCGCGAACAACAGGCCAACCAGCGTAAGCTCCAGGACCTAATCGTGGCTAACCAAGAAGAAGCCCGCCGCGAACTAGAAGCTACTCGCCGCGAATAGGAAACCGCTCGCCGCGATCAGGAAGCCGCTCGCCGCGAACAGGAAGAAGCTCGCCGAGATCAAAAGGCTAAGCAGAACCTGATCCTTGAAAAAATTGATCACGGCCTCGTCACGTTGGGCGAGAAAGTAAAGAATCTCAACTTAGAGGTCAAGGAGGTTTCCGCCCGAGCTGATAGCCTCGAAACAAGAATTGATGGCCATGAAGATCGCCTGCTGGACATCAATAAAAAAATCGTTAGACTCGAAGCACGCGAACCCGTTGCTGTGGGCTCACCATCGCACACCCACTGTGCATCGGCCGCTTGTGCGTTTTGACGGCACGTCGTCATGGACAGTATTTAAGTATTATTATTATTAATATCCGGGCTCACACAGCATCTGAGTGAGGCGGCGGATGTGGCTCTACAGCGGTACCCTTCTGCCCAATTGGTGTTACTGGGGGATTTTAATGACCACCACCAAGAGTGGTTATTCCCGTACCAGTCCACAGACCATGCCAGTCGTGAGATACGAAAGCTAGCGCTAGCACTTAATCTCACCCAGCTGGTCCAGGGGGCAACGAGGGTGCCGGATGTGGATTCGCACACAGCCAATTGCTTGGACCTCCTGCTGACAACAGATCCAGACCGATACTCTGTGTCGATATGTTCGCCTTTAGGCAGTTCCGACCACTGTCTGGTTAAGTCTGTGTCCGTCTACTCCCCGCCCGATCCCAGCCCTAGAGGCACCCGGCGGGTTTGGCGATACAGGTCAGCAGATTGGGATGGCTTGGGGTCTTTCTTCGCATGCTATCCTTGGCAGCTCACTTGCTTTTCTTCGGAGGATGCTTCGTCGTGCGCAGATGCCGTGACGGATGTGTTACGATAGGGGATGGAGTACTTCATCCCATTCTCTGACGTAACAATGTCTGGCCAAGCTCGTCCATGGTTCGGCGCTGAGTGTCATCGCGCAGACGCGCTTAAGCACGTGGCATACCGAGCTTGGGCTGACGCTCGTATGCACAAAGCAAGCGACGTGGCTCAAAAGAAGAAGGCCTTTAACAGGGCTGCCAAGTCCTGCAAGAAGGTGTTGAGGAGGTCTCGGTTCGACCACGTAAGCCGAATTGGGAGCAAACTTGCTTCATACCCTGCAGGTAGTAAAGCGTTTTGGTCCCTGGCTAAGTCGGTTGAATCGAACTTCTGCCGCCACTCACTTCCGCCACTGCTAAAACCCGATGGCTCGCTGGCCCACACCGCGGAAGAGAAAGCAAACTTATTTGCCTCTCTTTTTGCGGAATCTTCTCGTCTGAACTCTGGTGACGCACGACCCCCTGCCTTTCCTGAGCGATGCGAGACGACTATGTCAGATATTCGCATCCATCAGAAGGACGTCCGTAGGGTGCTACGTAACCTAGACGTGAACAAAGCCAGCGGTCCTGACGGGATACCAGCGGTCGTGCTTAAATCTTGTGCGCCTGAATTGTCTCCGATCTTGACACGCCTATTTCGCCTCTCATATGAAACTGGAAAAGTGCCGATTGCTTGGAAGCAAGCTAACGTGCAGCCTGTGCCTAAGAAGGGCAGTCGAGCTGACCCGGCAAACTACCGACCCATCTCTGTTACGTCCGTCCTCTGTAAGAGTATGGAACGGGTGCTTAACAGGAAGCTTCTGGCATACCTAGAAACTAACGACATCCTCAGTGACCGGCAATACGGTTTTCGCCAAAACCGGTCTACTGGGGATCTTCTAGCGTATGCCACTCATATCTGGAGCGAGGCCATCGAGAAACATGGGGAAGCGCTTGCCGTCTCCCTTGATATCTCGAAGGCTTTCGATAGGGTCTGGCACGAAAGCCTTATTGCTAAGCTTCCTTCCTTCGGTTTGCCCGCTGGTCTGTGTGATTGGATCGCTGACTTCTTGCGGGATCGATCCATCCGAGTGGTTATTGATGGCTGCTCGTCCGGTCAAATGGATATTAATGCCGGGGTCCCTCAGGGGTCAGTGCTCTCGGCGACGCTGTTTTTGCTGCACATAAATGATCTACTTAAACCCGGTATCTTTGGGTATGCAGACGACAGCACTGTTGCTGAGAGATATGTATCTGACGCACGAGCTAGCGGGACACAGATCCAGTCATCCCGAGAGGCTATGGTTGAACGCTTGAACTCGTCCTTGAAGGCGGTCTCCGATTGGGGCGACGCCAATCTGGTCAAGTTCAATGCATCTAAAACCCAGGCGTGTCTTTTTTCCGCCAAACGGAGCCAATTCCACCCGGCTCCATCTTTCCGGGGTGTGACCGTGCCGATAACCGACCACCTTGAGCTTCTTGGAGTTACGTTATCATCTACTTTCAATTTCGGCTCATACATCGATGCAAAGGCTCAACTGGCTGCCAAAAAATTGGGGATCTTAGCAAAGGTGAGACGGTACTTCACGCCGGAACAGCTGCTCAATCTTTATCAAGCCCAAATTCGATCGTGTATGGAGTACTGTTCCCATCTTTGGGATGGATCTGCCAAATACCGGCTTGATGCGCTGGAGTCGATTGAGAGGCGAGCCAAGAGAATCATCGGCAATGATGCACTTGTGGAGTCGAAGCTCCAAAGCCTTGAGCATTGCCGCCGAGTTGCTAGTCTGTCGGTTTTCTATCGTTTACATTTCGGGGAGTGTGCACTGGAATTGCACAATCTAATTCCGCCAAGTCCGTTCCATCATTGGACCACACGACGTACAGCGTTGCGCCACCGGTACATGGTAGACATCCCACCCATACGCACAAAACGTTTTGCGAACACATTTATTGTGCGTACAGCCAAGGAGTGGAATTCCCTGCCGGAATCTGTGTTTCCTGATAGCTACAACTTAGGAGTCTTTAAGTCGAGAGTAAATAGGTTTCTTCTAGGCAAGCGTGCTTCATCGTCGACCACATCGTCGCTTACCATCAGGTGAGATAGTGGTCAAACGCAAGTCTATCATTAATAAATAAAAAATAAAAAAAAATATTATATATTCTTTATTGTACACCACATATACAAAAAACTACAGGACAAACATTCTAAAAAATAAGTGTACAATGGGTGGTCTTATCGCACAGGGCAATTTCTTACAGACAACCTTTGGATGGACTGAAAGAAAGGAGAAAGATTTAGGGTTGTCAGTGTACAACAACAGAAAAAGAATAATATTATTGATAATAAATAACAACACAAATACCTACATATATAAATTAAAATTAAAAGAATTGCAACCTGGTCCGAGGAACATTGCCTGTTGCTAAACCCAACCAAAACCAAATTCATGATACTTGGTTCTAAACAACAGTTAGCTAAACTACCTGCTACGTTTTCACTCGAATTGATGGGCAAACCGATCGACAGAGTATATGAAGCAAGAAACCTTGGTCTTATCATGGACAAAGACCTTCGTTTCGAAAAGCATGTCGCCGACTCGGTAAGAAACTGCTTTTATCGCCTAAAAGTTTTGTATAAAATGAGGCCTTACCTATCCGAAACACTTCGGGAGCAGCTTGTGGAAAGTCTGGTTTTGTCCAGATTGAATTATGCAGACACAGTGTACGGCCCACGCCTACTGGCTCGTACAGACCGGCTTATTCAAAGGGTTCAAAACGCGTGTGCTCGTTTTTGTTATAAAATTCCTCCCAGAAGCCACATAACGCCATTCCTTAACAAACACTTTACCCTAAAAATGAAATCGAGACGCAAGCTACACTTGGCGTGTCTTCTATTCGGTGTAATTAAATACCAAAAGCCAGACTACCTTTACAATAAGCTGAGTTGGATCACTGGTAGACGTGAATGCGGAAGAAGGCAATGCTCGCAACAGCTGTCATCGCAGCCCCATAGTACAGCAACATTTAGAGGCAGTTTTCGTTACGCGGCTAGTAAAGTATGGAATAATTTGCCGCCGCCTATTAGAACAATAAACACGATTAGTACGTTTAGAAGACGTTTACGGCAGATTTTGATCGATGCGCAGCGAAAGTTAAACCTAACTAATTTAAACGTATACATGCAATTTTTTTTTATATAATTTGTCTTTGGTCATAATATTAATTAATAAATATGTTTCACTATTGTTGTAAATAAAACTTTGAAGAACTTTGAAACTGTTTTATTTAAGTAATTTAACTTGTACATAAGAGCTTGAAAGTTAACAGATCCTTCGACCAAAGATAATCTATAGAGAGACTTAAGACAACGGTGTTGCCAACTTAAACCAAATGCATTTACATTGCACCAACATTTCAACACCCCTTCTCAATGTAAATACATTTAAAAAAAAAATAAACCAACTTATTCTTAATACATATCTAAGGCTGTGTTCACAATACAACATTTCTTTAAATGTCTGGCAATTAATTCTTTACTCAAAGCTTTAGTTAAAATATCAGCTGGTTGTTCACTAGTAGTAATATAATGAATGCAAATTTGTTTATTTTTAATCAAATCCTTAACAAAATGGTAGCGAATGTCTACATGTTTTAATCTTTTAACACTATCTGTTTTAGCATTAACAATAGCCGACTGATTATCAGAATATATATTTATTGGAGACACAATTTCAATATCAAAATCAGTTAACAATTTAATAAGCCAAATGGCCTCGCTTGCAGCCATACTCATTGAAACATACTCGGCTTCTGTGGAAGACAGACTTACAGAAGTTTGTTTTCGTGATTTCCATGAAACTAAACAATTAAAAATTAAAAACAAGTATCCTGAAGTGGACTTTCTGTCCTTTAAATCCCCACCCCAGTCTGCATCACAATAACCTTCTAAAACCCCTTCACACTTATAAATTAGTTTGTAATTTAAGCTATATTTTACATATCTTAATAACCTTTTTAATGCACTTAACAGTTCAGTATTCGCACTCACTTGATATCTGCTTAGCAAGGAAACTGGAAAACACAAATCAGGTCTAGTACCCATTGCAGCATACATTAAACAGCCAATAATTTGTCGACACAACTTTTCTATTTGCTTATTTACAGGTTTGTTACAGTTTTCAAATATTTTGGTATTAATATTAGGATCCATAGGAGTTACCATATCCTTACAATTTTCCATATTAAACCTTTTGAGAATACTTTTTAAGTAACTACTTTGATCAAGTTCAGTAACACCAGTTTCAATATTCTGCTTTACATTTATGCCTAAAAAGGTTGAAATTAATCCCATATCTTTCATTTTAAATTCCTTGTTCAAAGTAATTTTAAGTTGCGAAATATCACTTTCATTTGAACCAAAACACAATATATCGTCAACATACAATAAAACATAAGTTTTATCCTTACCAAAGAATTTAACGTACAAACATGAATCACTTTTAGATGTTACATAACCTTGTTTAGCCATTATTGAATTAAATTTTACATTCCAACACTTAGGTGAGCTCTTTAAGCCATATAATGACTTGTTTAATTTAACAATATTTTTATCTCCAAAATAGGCCCCTTCTGGCAATCTAATTAATACCTTTTTATCTATGTCCCCATACAGAAATGCCCCAGTGACATCCATTTGGTATACAGGAAGATTTAACTTAGTTGCTACTGCTATGAACACTCTAAAGGTTGTAAGCATTGCTACTGGAGCATAAATATCACCTAGATCATAATGACTATTTTGTTCAAAACCCCTCGCTACTAATCTAGCTTTATATTCCTTTTTATCCCCATTCCTTTTAACTTTAAAAACCCATTTAGTGCTAATAACATCTTCACCCTCCTTTGTATCACAAAATTCCCAAGTATTGTTATCTTTTAAGGTTTGTAACTCCCTATTAATAGCTTCAGTCCACTTACTTGCATCTTTCCTACTCATTGCCTCCTTGTAGGTAACGGGCTCACTTTCACTACTCACCACATTGTGACACTGATAGAATGAAGTCTGTTTCTTTGTTCGCCTGCTTCTTTCTCGCGGTTGCAAAGTGTCATCAATCTCAGATTCTTCACTCGAGGGTTCATACTCGCTCACATACTCACTTTCAGCAGATGTGTCAATATCAGGACTTTGAGCTTCATTTAAATCATCTTCTAACTGTTCAAAAGCTTGATCCTTATTATTTCCTGTCTCAGTTTCTTGAGCACCTTGTTGTGTGGATTGCTCATCTAATTCCAACATAATTTGTGGTTCAGTCTCTACATCTTTTAGGAATACAACATCTCGCTTTGTGTCAACATAATTTTTCTCAGGAAAATATATACGGTATCCTTTAACATGCTCACCGTAGCCAACCATCATTCCCTTTTCCCCTTTTTGATCCCACTTTCTTCGTTTTTCTTTAGGGATGTGCACATATACTGGAGAACCAAAACTCCTCAGTTGACGGATATCATAAGTTTTGTTTGTCCACACTTCATATGGTGATCTGTCATCAACACCCTTTCCAGTTCTGTTAAGAACGAATGCAGCTGTGTTTACCGCCTCTGCCCAGAATTTCTTGGGTAGATTTTTAGCATGTAGCATTGTCCTTGCCGCTTCGACAAGTATTCTGTTCTCTCGCTCAGCTTTCCCGTTTTGTTGAGGTGTATATGTTACGGTTGTTTCATGAATTATACCGCGTTTGGAACACATGGCATATACTTCTTTGTTGAGAAACTCCAAGCCGTTATCGCTTCTGAACGTCATGACTTTGTTTCCAGTAATGTTTTCGGCTTTGTTAAAGAAATCTTCCATACAACGCTTGACCTCGTGTTTCGCTTTGACAAAGTATACAGTCCTGAAGCTTGAATAATCGTCTTTCAGAACCAAGAAGTATCTCGACCCACCGATGGATTCTTCTTCCATGGGACCACAAGTGTCACCATGTATTATTTGACACGTTCTGGTGCTTATTGTTACACTATTCTTAAAAGGTAACCGGTGTATTTTACCTTTCAAACAACTTTCACATTGAGGCGCGTGTGTTTGCTTAACCTCAATGTTATTTTTCTTCAACACCTTTTTCACATAGTCAAAATTTTGATGGACCAACTTTTCATGCCATTCATTAAAATCGTTTTTCACTACGTTTGCAACGCCTGCGATTTCACATTTGAAACGAAAATCCATGTAATACGAGTTTTCAATTCTGTTTGCAATTGCACAGATTACGCCATTTTTGAAGAATGAACAAGAATTGACATCGGTCATTATTGTGTATCCTCGGTCGGCAATGCGATTCATAGACAACAAATTTGTTTTTAGTTCCGGAACGAACAACACATTATAAATTGTCGTATCAATCCATTCACTCCCGTTGTTGACTTGTACCGCCATCTGTCCGTGCCCTAATACACTAATGATATTGCCGTTTCCAACGATTACGGATTTTTGCGACACGCTTACAAATGTTGAGAATAATGACCGATCACGACACATATGCTCACTCGCTCCGGAGTCAACCAACCACTTAGTTTCTTCGTATTGTTTACATACCGAATTAGTTATCACGAACGCATTGTTCATTTTCTTTCCTTCTTTTGACTTTCTAAACCTACACTGCGCCTTAAAATGTCCGGGTTTACCACAGTAATAGCACTTGTTATCGTTCACCTTCTTTGCACTGTCTTTATTGTTCCTACACTCAGTTTGAAGATGTCCAGATTTACCACACTTATAACATGTAACGTTTCTTTTAGCCACTAACGCCGATGACAAAGTATCCTGCTTTTCATCAGTTTTAACCTTCAATCTGTCCTCTTCGACCAATAATCGCGCTACTAAGTTGTCGAAAGTTTGTTTGTTGTCCGGGGCAGACTCCCATGCAGAGATAAAATGTTTATATTCGTCTGGCAAACTCATTAATACCTTGGTTATTACGAACTTATCGGAAATTTCTTCGCCCATTTGTTTTAGTTGGCTTTGCATTTCTTGTATTTTGGATAAAAACACCGACATCTCAATATCTTTTCCGAATTTATATTGAAAAAATTTTTGTTGCAGTATGTGTATACTTGTTTCCGATTTTTGTTCATAGACGCTCAAAAGTTTTCTCCACATGTCTGCCGAGGTTGAGCACGTTATAAGGTGCAACATAACATCTTCTGTCATCCGTGTGACCAGTAATGTCTGAGCCTTCGCGTCTTTGGACTCCCAGGTGGCCCGTGCAGCTGCATCTTCAGGTTTTAATGACCGCCCTTCCACGATGTCAAGCCATCCCTGCCCTCGCAGTAACACCATCGTTTGGAACTTCCAGATGTTCCAATTTCTGGCTCCTTCCAGTTTCATCACATGACTAATATTGCTGATAGTTCCTTCCATCTTGCTTTTCCGCCTCGTTGTATTACTACAGCAAGTATTCAACCTTCTCGACGATGACGATGTAAGTTTTCGCGCTAGCGACCACGCGTTCCTAACCTTACTAATTTTCGCCGATATTCTTTTCACACGATGTTATCAGTTATTTTGCATTTACAACAAGGTAGGCGTTCTGGGCCCATAACCTGTTGTAAATAAAACTTTGAAGAACTTTGAAACTGTTTTATTTAAGTAATTTAACTTGTACATAAGAGCTTGAAAGTTAACAGATCCTTCGACCAAAGATAATCTATAGAGAGACTTAAGACAACGGTGTTGCCAACTTAAACCAAATGCATTTACATTGCACCAACATTTCAACAACTATAATAAAAACAGGGTTTACATAGTTACAATTATGTGGGTGGTTTGGGTTTTATTTTTCCTGCGTGCCGTTGGTCTCTTATAGCTGCCTCGTCTCGAATATTTTTGAGGCCTGCATAAAACGAAGGATGCGTTATATATATGTATAATTTTTTATTTGTTTTTTTTATTTTTAAATTTTACATTTTGTTGTTGCCGTTTCTGTCATGCGATTTGCGTGTATGTTCACTTACCTTATGGGCCTGGCCTACTTGCAGCAGGTGCTTGCAATCGGCTACGGCTTCGCCTTTCTTTCTCCTTGAATTGCAATAATTATCTTTTTTGGTGACATGATAAAGTCATTATGACCTGCAATTAAAAAAGTAATATATACATATACTTACATGCATTGCTTACTCAAACATTTAAATGGTTATTACTATTTTGCGATACTTACCTTTGATACACATAATTACACTCACTGGGTTTCACTGTTACATTATTTTGGTTTCACTGACACTGACATAATCAGATCGTAATAGGTATTTGGTTTTTTTTTTCTAATACCCGAAGTTTACTTCTCTATTATATAATATATTTGGCTACAACTTGTCTGTTGCGCTCAGCTACCCAAGATATACTGGATAAATTGTTACGTAACACGAACTACGTTAATTTGAATCGTTTAGGACCGGTTTTTAGGGTTCCGTAGCCAAATGGCAAAAAACGGAACCCTTATAGATTCGTCATGTCTGTCTGTCTGTCTGTCCGTCCGTATGTCACAGCCACTTTTTTCCGAAACTATAAGAGCTATACTGTTGAAACTTAGTAAGTAGATGTATTCTGTGAACCGCATTAAGATTTTTACACAAAAATAGAAAAAAAGCAATAAATTTTGGGGGTCCCTATACTTAAAACTGAAACTCAAAAAAATTTTTTCATCAAACCCATATGTGTGGGGTATCTATGGATAGGTCTTCAAAAATGATATTGAGGTTTCTAAAATCATTTTTTTCTAAATTGAATAGTTTACGCGAGAGACACTTCCAAAGTGGTAAAATGTGTGTCCCCCCCCTGTAACTTCTAAAATAAGAGAATGATAAATCTAAAAAAAATATATGATGTACATTACCATGTAAACTACCAACGAAAATTGGTTTGCACGAGATCTAGTAAGTAGTTTTTTTTTAATACGTCATAAATCTAAAAAATACACTATTATTAAAACATCGATCAAAGTTACAACAAACTACAAGAACTTTTATATTATGTTACTTGCTTCTACGGAACCCTCCATGGGCGAGTCCGACTCGCACTTGGCCAGTTTTTTTATATTTATTTATCTCACACCTAACAACTGATTAACATCCGTAGACTCATAGCAAGGTTCAGTTGAAAACCAGCGTCAGGCAACTGCTACGTAGTGGCCTGGCATGATGCTGAACTGGACCCATTTGGTGCAGCCGTGGGACATACAATGTAGATATATTTTAAGTTTAAGATTCCATACTATAATAAATTTGTATATCATTGTGTTACCTATCTATATGTGTTATCTTTAGAGAAAGATTGACTAAGAAAGTTATTTAGTGTACCTACGGGGTTTGTTATCAGGTTATTTAAATAAAACGACCAAAACGGGTACCACACCCTTTATACTTTTGCCTTGCCACACACATAATACAAGTATACAATAACAATAACAGTAGGAATAAATAAATTATATACTAGCACTTACTGAGATGTTGCTTGCTCCGAAAACTAAGACGAAAAGAGGGACATGACAGCGCGCCGTTCCTTTTTATAAACTCTTGTAACCGTCAAATGCCCCGCGCTGTCAAGTCGCAGTCCGTTCGAGTTGTCAGTGCAAAAAATACATTTAATGTTGCTAATACAGAAAATAATCATAACATTATCATAAGAATCGCTAACAGTCGGCCATCCATTATATAACAAATACGACCTCGTATGTGAGACACCAAATAAATAAATAAGAAATTGGTTTTACATACAAAATAATGAGCGAAGAAAGAATATAACATTATATTTAACATATTATCTACAGGTACTTGGACATAGATATCTATTACAGAAGTGAATAAAGATTTAGATTATTCAGACAATGTTCGCTGTACCTAGGAACGACACTAAACTTATATTAATTGTACACGTCAAGTAGAAACAAAACTGAACAATTGCCAATTTATCAATTATTGTCTATACAAAACTTTAAAAAGAAATATATTGTAATGGCACCTGGAAAAGAAACATTATCATATTAAAACGAATGTAGAAATTAAAACCTTAGATCAGTCGTGCATCGCTGGTTATATCTGGGAACAAAACTTTATTAATTGTACACAAATTGTTACACGTAGCAACAAAACTAAAGAATTGTCATTCTGTCGATTACGATTTTTCCACCAACATGTCTCTTACAAATATGAGCAATGGCACCTGAGAAAGAAATAACGTTTATATTAGCTTAGACATTTTTACCTATAGCTAAACATTGGTATTAAAATGAATGTAGCAAACAAAACAGCAATCGTACATTGATACAAAACAAAACTTATATAGTTGTATGCAATTGTTACACAAAAAACAAAACTGAACAATTGTCAATCTGCCAATTATGATTTGTTTAACATGTTTCATAAAATATAAACAATGGCACTTGAAAGTGCAGATGTATCAGTGACAGCTCATTCTTATAAATCATCATCTTATTTATTATACAATCTTTCAAAAACAGGCCCCTAAAATGTCCTGCCTCTAATGAAAAACATACAGGCCTCTCAAATGTCCTGCCTCTAACGATAAACATACAGGCTCCTCTAATGTCATGCTTCTAATGAAAAACATACAGGCCCCTCAAATGTCCTGTCTCTAATCAAAAACATACTGGCCCCTCAAATGTCCTGTCTCTAATCAAAAACATACAGGCCCCTCAAATGTCCTGTCTCTAATCAAAAACATACAGGCCCCTCAAATGTCCTGTCTCTAATTAAAAACATACAGGCCTCTCAAATGTCCTGTCTCTAATTAAAAGCATACAGGCCCCTCAATTGTCCTGTCTCTAATTAAAAGCATACAGGCCCCTCAATTGTCCTGTCTCTAATTAAAAACATACAGGCCCCTCAATTGTCCTGTCTCTAATTAAAAACATACAGGCCCCTCAATTGTCCTGTCTCTAATTAAAAACATATAGGCCCCTCAATTGTCCTGTCTCTAATTAAAAACAAACAGGCCCCTCAAATGTCCTGTCTGTAATGAAAAATAAACATTAGTAACACACAGGCCCTTAAAATGTCCTGTCTCTAAATAAAAAAACAAACAGGCTCCTCAAATGTCCTGCCTGCAATGAAAATTAAACATTAGTAACATACAGGCCCTTAACATGTCCTGTCTCTAATAAAACAAACAGGCTCCTCAAATGTCCTGCCTGCAATGAAAAATAAACATTAGTAACACACAGGCCCTTAACATGTCCTGTCTCTAATAAAAACAAACAGGCTCCTCAAATGTCCTGCCTGCAATGAAAAATAAACATTAGTAACACACAGGCCCCTAAAGTGTCCTGTCTTTAATAAAAAACAAACAGGCTACTCAAATGTCCTGTCTGCAATGAAAAATAAACATTAGTTAGACACAGGCCCCTAAAGTGTCCTGTCTCTAAAGTAAACAGACAGGTTCCTCAAATGTCCTGCTGTAAATAGAAACAAACATTAGGAAATAAACAATTGCCTGCTAAAGCCAATATGTTCCTGGTTTGTCCTGAACAGGCTCCTTAATTGTCCTGAACAGGCGCCTCAATTATTCTGTACAATTTAGGTCAATACCCGGCCACTCAGGCTAGGTACATGATAACTTTCAAGTGAATGTCACAAACAATGACATCAATGATTACTTTTCACCTGATGTTTATGACATCTAAATTGAAATTCGTTCAATGACTGACCAACAATGACTTATAATCACTGCCCCGACTAAAACGTAAGGGTACATATTATTTAATTTACTCTTTCGGCTCTAATTAGTTTTTATTGAAACTCCAAACGATACAATAAATAATCAAAATACATGATCACGAACTATGAAATTGTTTCGTCTCCATTTTATTTCATTCATTAAAAATTACCAACTATGAATTATGCCGTAAATACCACCACTTTTAAAATATTCAAGGCAAATACAGTAGAGACTGGTTTCTCTTAAAACAAGAATAGGTTTCACGTCAATCACTTATTTCATTAACATATTTTTAGATGTGGGAAGTTAGGTACACTTTTCTAAAAATACCCTTTGGTAATCAAAATATTCATGGACATACTGTTTTAAATAAATATTCTAATGACCTTATCATTCATGAGATAGTTTAATAGTAACGAATGCTAAATCATCTTTCCATATCCCTAGTGAACAAGTTCTTGCTATATATTAATTTATCCACAATAACTCCTAATCACCCCTCCTAATAAGAAATTTATAAAAAAAACAATGCCTACAACAGGCTTACCAACTTTAGCAACACTGTGCTGCACCTGTGCGTTTAGTTTTCCATGAAAATACCAACTTCCTATAATTCGACCAATACTTATACTATGCAACGATACTTTGAAGATCCATTAAAAATCGTGACCCCTAAGTTTGTATACTAAATTTAGTAATTCAATAATATATTCTACAACTTTTTCACAACGCCATCTAGTCCCAAACCAAGTAGAGCTAGTGGTATGTGTACTAGACAACTGATAAACAATTTGACAGTGCTCTCTGAGTCATTAAATAGAATTTACGTTACATTTCTTACATATTCTGCAGGACTAAAGCCCAAATCAGACCATTGATTCTTGGCAATCGTGTCCTCAGATGCCTCTGCACGAATTGCAACCTCATTCGAATATTTATTACGTGGAAGGTACCTATTGAAAATTAATTCCAAAAGTAATAGTCAAAGCCAGTCCCATTTATTTGATCTTATAAAGTTCAGAAGCTATAACAGTTATGGAATTTCAAACTCTAACCCCAAAAACAAGTATTCAAGTTGGGTAAAATGCATGAAACGTTTGTTTGACAGACATTTCCATCCGAATCATTGAAATGCTTCGAAACAGTGATATGCATCATTTGGAACATCGGCTCAAAAGATAGAAACGGAACACCCGAAACATCGGTTCACAAGAAACAAACGGAACATTTGAAACATCGACTCACAAGTCACAAACGTTATGAATCGTGATCTGTCAAGTTGCGTCACACTAAGTTTTATTTAACTTTGATTTGAGAACAATCCAAAGCAGATGTTTCCAGTTCAGGTCACTAATTATATTAAGTACACTATTTACGTTTTAATTTGAATTTCATAAAGGCTGCTGGTCACTCAAAGTAAAGTGTTTCAGTGTTCCAAATGATGCCTTCAAAACATTACCAATGTTCAATCCTTCGGAACACCAAAATGCCTCAGAACAGTGAGTCGGCTCAGCAAAAAGCTACACACGCCTACAGTGACATGACACTGTTATATCACCGCTTGCAGGTTAAGGCTAAGTTTTCATCTCAAAGACTCAAACTTTATCCGACTTGCAGTCACAACTTTTCACCAGTGTAGGTATATTTAAAAATAAAAAATAAACTGCGTGTGTCAATTCCCTTGAAAGTACACAGAATATAGTGTGTATTTTTAAACCAAGAGCAAACATAAATTTTAAACTAGTTCCCTAGTTGGACAAGAACTAAAATAATGGGATTCAGCTAATCTTTGGTACCCACATCACTTCAAAAATATAAAAAAAAACATTTAATCAACAGCAAAGATGCATTAGGGTAATATTTGGACTCGACAAATTCGACAGTTGCCAATCAAATTTTGATAAATATGTTTTCTACCTTGCTTATTCAACTATCAGTACTATTCGTTATTTGTTTTAACTAGAGCCAACAAAGCGTTGATGCCTATAAGTACCACACGCAAGGCACCTATAATAAGTAAACAAAATAGGTACCTACTGAAACTTTTTACACATTCTTTAGTATACTCAGAGTATTAGTTTATTTGGACAGTGATTACATTTTATAATTCGTTGATTTCCTCTTGTGTAATTTCTCGAAAACTATTTCAACTATTTCAATATATTAAACTATGTATTTGGCAACTACTTGTGGATAATATGTAATTTTATATTCTTCACACTTGTTACCCATGGCAAATCATATAGGTCATCACCTAAACAATGTTTTACACATTTCCATTTTGTACCAAAATAAGTTGATGTCGACAACTATATATATTAAAATTGTGCACAACCTGATATTGATATATTACTTAGGCCCTGCCCCACCACAACTAGTTGACTATATCGAATGGTATACCACACATTAACTGCCAGGCGGGACGAGTTCGCCGGGTCAGCTGGCTCACTAAGTTTAATCAGTACCTACCTACTTCTTCCCACCCTACCCTCCTTTTAATTAACCTTTCAATCGTGGATATTACAGATGCAAAATAAAGAGAATAGGCGCGCGAACGCCGGCACTCGCTTGGGGTTCAATGAATTAAAAGGTGTTTCGCGGAAACATAAGATAAATAGTCATCTATTAACATTTTCACATCTAGAATTTTGCCAGCAAAGCGATTTATACTCTGGTGATGAAATAAAATGTTACTATTAGGCTTACTATATACTACTGATTCGCCATTTAACCCGGTTTCAGTTAAATTGACAATGATAGTAGGCATGTAAAATCACTTTAAACAGTAAAGCCATACACAACACCAGTTCCTGCCTATGCGAAATGTAAAGAATCAATGTACTAAATTTCATAACTATCATGTAACATCACAAAGTTATAAACTTGCTATGTTTCCTGGTTGTCTGCTAGAACTACATGGTCACCGGACAATCCGGGCGACTAAGGGGCCGTTTTGCTCCCGCACCCAGCTGTGTATGTGTGTGAGGCTAACGCTCCTCTCGCGCTCAAAAGTCCCCAAGCGCCATGAATGTAATGGCTTCTATACGCGCTTCGCTCAACACAGCGTAATTTATTTATTTATTTATTATAATGATCAAGGTGAACACTGTACAGCCTACATCATACCCGAATCGACTGAAGCTAGTGCTCGGCACACCCAATCTAGCGCATAGCAGTTACATAAAATATAATATGCTAGCACCGATTTACTGGCGCAGTAGCTCGGTATGAACCAAATAATAACTTATAAAGGATGTGAAAAAATGGACAATCAGATAATCTACTCAAAATACATGAAACTACTGTTACTAACTCATTATTTATTATAAAATAATAATAATGATCTCTGCCGTTGAAAGTACTCTGTGGTTGAAATGCAAATCTAAACATTTTGGCACAATTCTAGTGAGATACACACAGAAAATCTAATAACGCAAATGGTTATAGTAGAGCGAGAATAAGCTGAGCGAGCGCAGCACTATGAAATCACGGTTATTGAATGAGGAAAGATCGTCTGGTCTGCTCATTAACTCAATAAGTAAACTCAGAATGCAGGTTCTGGGTAACAACGATAAAGATCTAATAGAAAACTATAGACCTATTGCTCTATTGCCAATTTTCTCCAAAATTTATGAAAAATATATATATAATGAACTGTATGCGTATTTAGAAAAACATATGATTCTCTGTAACGAGCAAAAAGGTTTTCGGAAAAACAAAACTATAAATATGGCAATATATGACTTCTTAAATGTAATTATGACCAATATAGATAATAAGATTCCTGTTTGTGCTATGTACTGTGATATGACTCAAGCTTTTGACTGTGTTGACCATGATATTTTAAGAAACAAACTTGACTCCTATGGTATACGAGGTAACATTTTAGATTTATTAAGCACTTATCTCTCAAATAGAAAGCAAATAACTGCTATAACTGACTTAAATTTGAAAACTAAAGAACAAGTTACATACCTATCTAATGAACGTAATGTACATTTTGGCGTACCACAGGGCAGTGTTCTAGGCCCTTTGCTTTTTTTAAATTTATATTAATGACCTGCCTAAAGCCATAGACTACCCTATTACACTATTTGCTGACGACAGCACAGTAACAGTAGCTTGTAATAATCCTGACCTATATGAAGCAGATGTTAATAACGCTTTAATATCAATAATCTCTTGGCTTAGTAATAATAATTTGAAAATCAATCTAGGTAAAACTCAAATTATGCACTTCGGCCATAGAAAACCCACTGTTAAAGTGAATGTAAAGTTCCAAAATAATAATATTAATGACGTAGATAGTGCAAAATTCTTAGGCCTTATAATCGACAGTCAGCTTAACTGGAAGGATCATATCGAAACACTATGCAAGAAGATTAGTAGCTCATCCTTTGCCTTATATAAACTTGCTCCAATAGTTAACACCGATGCACTACTCACAGCTTATCATGGAATTGTTGCATCAATACTAAGATACGGCATAATATTCTGGGGCAACTCTACTAATAGAGAAGCTGCTTTTAAAGCGCAAAAGCGTTGCATAAGAGCGATGTTTGGACTTCAAGTAACTGACAGTTGTGTGCCATATTTTAGAAAACATACAATTCTGACACTGCCAGCTTTGTATATATATGAGACTGCCTTATTTGTAAGATCCAATCCACATTTATTTCCTTACCTATCTGACACGGTCCAACGTAATAGGCGATATGATACTCTACGCGGACGGAGAGCCAAAACCGCTCTTATGCGAAAAAGCATATTTTGCAAAGCCCCGCAAATTTATAATAAAATTCCAAAATCGATTAGAGAGTTAGACTTGACAGGGTTTAAGAAAAAATTTAAAGAATTATTGTGTAATAAATGTTACTATAATTTAAATGACTACTTAAATGACACTTTGACATATTAATTCAATGATTATTTGTATGATTTTATTTGACATTTCTAGTTTCAATTATCTTAATTATCACAATTTAATGTAATTAATTATTTATATAACTTTAATATTTGTACACCCTTGTGGCAGAACGTGCCGAGACTGAATGTTTAAACCTAAGACCACGTAATGTACATACCTACCACGTTATAACAAATAAATGATTATGATTATGATTATGATTATGATTAACGACTCCTAATTTAATAGATTTGTTTGCTACGGTTACTCAAAATGACCCAAAACCTGTCTATAATCCACCTGAACACAGCTCGAGTTGTCCTCTTACAACTCCAGGGTACAGCCCTGGCTAGGCACGTGTGATGTGGCAATACCTCCAGAGTGTAGCCCTGGCAAGGCACGTGTGGTGTGGTTGTACCTCCAGGGTGTAGCCCTGGCAAAACACGTAAACGACTCGTTTATCCCACTTCTGAATTGTTATCTATATGTGTTATCTTTAGAGAAAGATTGACTAAGAAAGTTATTTAGTGTACCTACGGGGTTTGTTATCAGGTTATTTAAATAAAACGACCAAAACGGGTACCACACCCTTTATACTTTTGCCTTGCCAGCACACACATAATACAAGTATACAATGACAATAACAGTAGGAATAAAAAAAATTTTAGGTTAAAAAAATTTTTGGGACTTATAAAATTTCTCCTTACTTTTCACCTTGAGTACGGTTAGGGGCAAACACTTAGAATTTTTTTTTTTTGTTTTCTGCACTGCTCATGGTGCCTATAAGCGTATGGTACCAATTCGAAAAAAAAAATTTTTTTTCGAAAAATTTCCCAAAAAGTCCCAAAAATTTTTTTAACCAAAAAAATTTTTTTTTTCGTTTTCTTTGCTTCTCATAGCGCCCCTAAGGATATACTCCAACTCCTAAAAATCCGCCCCTAAGGCTACCCACTGACCAAATTATATACTAGCACTTACTGAGATGTTGCTTGCTCCGAAAACTAAGACGAAAAGAGAGACATGACAGCGCGCCGTTCCTTTTTATAAACTCTTGTAACTGTCAAATGCCCCGCGCTGTCAAGTCGCAGTCCGTTCGAGTTGTCAGTGCAAAAAAATACATTTAATGTTGCTAATACAGAAAACAATCATAGTGTATGAACATTATCATAAGAATCGCTAACAATTGTGTGTACCTGTGTACCAAATAAACGTATTTTCTTTCTTTCTTTCTTTCTTATATATACACAAATAAAATATAGTAATAAATATCAAATATAAATATAATATATATAAGTACCAATTTGAAACATTGGTTAAGACGAACCGCTGAGTACCGTTGAAAAAAACTGGGATTATTCCCGTTTCTTTCAAATACTGTTGTTTTATTCAATGTAACATTCGAAACTTTCAAGAAATTTATAAATTTTAAATTTCATGTATTTTTCCAATAAAACCGAAAAAAACGGAAAAATATGAAAAGAACCGAAAACTTCATGTTTGTTTTTTTCAAATGCGTACTTTTTTTTAAAATTAATATAAACTAGATGACGCAATCTGATGGTGAGTCACACTAGTTTATGAGGCCTATGTCCAACAGTGGACAGCAATCCTTATAATCCTTAAATGGTGATACTTGGGAGAGGCTTATGTCCGGCCTCATCTAGCATTAATTGACGAAAAAAAAAAATTGACGTGTAAAAGTGTTTTTATAAAACCTACTTGCAAAATAAAGATCATTTACCATTTATCATTGTCCAACAGTGGACACAAGTCATTATAGCGAGGGGAGACTTATGTTCAACAGTGGGCATCAGTCATTATAACGCCTAAACGGTGATATTTGGGGGAGGCTTATGTCCAACAGTGGGCATCGATCATTATAGCGCCTAAATGGCGACACTTGGGAAGTCTTATGCCCAACTGTGGGCATAGGTCATTATAGTAAGGGGAGGCCTATGTCCAACAGTGGGCATCAATCATTATAGTGCCTAAATGGCGACCCTTGAGGAGGCTTATGCCCAACAGTGGGCATAGGTCATTATAGCACCTAGGTGGTGACACTTGGGGGAAGCTTATGCCCAACAGTGGGCATAGGTCATTATCGCGAGAGGAGACCTATGTCCAACAGTGGGCATCAATTATTATAACGCCTAGGTGGTGACGCTTAGGGGAGGTTTATGCCCAACAGTGGGCATAGGTCATTATAGCGAGGGGAGACTTATGTCCAACAATGGGTATCAGTCATTTTAGCGCCTAATGGCGACACTCGGGGGAGGCTTATGTCCAACAGTGGGCATGGGTCATTATAGCGAGGGGGAGGCCTATGTCCAACAGTGGACAGCAGTCATTAAAGCCCTAAATGGCGATACTTGGGAGAGGCTTGTGTCCAACAGTGGGCACCGATCATTATGGTGACACTTGGGGGAAGCTTGAGGGAGCTCGATTCTGATCAAGCTGACGACAGTGAAATCGAGATTTTGGCTGAGGAAAGCTAGATATTATTATTTGTATAGTGTAGTACACTATAATATACAAGGTGCAGTTTTAAAGGTGCAAAAAATTTCAGGAGGTAATTATGTTAGTGATTCTCGACCTGAATCAATAATAAAATGAGTAGGTAATTTTTTTCTTATTTATGGAAATCGGTATGTGTGAACTACCTTTTTTTAAAACACAGCCAGTCTGATACCTCCCTTATAACCGCGCTTTCACACACACAAACGCACCATTATTTTAACCGCGCTTTCACACACATACACGCAACGATAGTTTCATAAAGCACCAATCATCTCCCGCACGGCACACCCTATAACAAATATCACTGATTATTGACCAGGTATCGTATTTTTATATGATTATTTATGAGTTTTATTACAACCTCCTGAAATATTGTGCAGTTTCAAAACGGCACGTTGTATATTTCAATTTCAATAAAACTTGTTTTTTTTTTTCCATTTTTCATGAAATTAACCGAAACAATGAATAAAACATTCGAAAGATTTCTATTTTGTTCCCAAACGATTTTTTCCGCAAAATTTCAATGCAACATATGAAAAAAATGGAAAAAAAAACACAATTTGTTTTTTTCATTGAAAGAAACAATGGTTTCTTTCCGGAATTTTCAACGCTACCGCTGAGATGATGAGCAGTCTTTCGCGGCATTAACTTTGGCTCTACGAGGAGACGCCCTGCTAGTCCTAGAGAACCTCCCTCCGGACGGCAGGATATTGGAGCGTCTCATGGAGGGACTGGACACTCGTTATGGTGACAAGCACCTCGAGCACGTTTCCCGCGCACAGCTACGCGAGAGAACGCAGAGGTCGAACGAGAGCCTCCAGCAATGGGGAGTCGAGGTTGAACGGCTGGTCATAGTCAATGTATACAGGTCGATGACACCAGAGATGGTGGAAGTTAATTCGGTGCAAGCATTCATCGACGGTCTACGGGATACAGAAGTAAGTGATAATGATAAATGATAAATGATGATAAATGATCTTTATTTTGCAAGTAGGTTTTATAAAAACACTTTTACACGTCAATTTTTTTTTTGTCAATTAATGCTAGATGAGGCCTAAGGACTACGGTGCGACTCGGACACCACCAAACTCTGAAGAGTGCGATAGCTCACGCTTTGGAAGTGGAAGCCATACGAGAAGATTCTCGTAAGCACAGAGTTCGGGAAGTGGTGGTCTCGCCTTCAGTGCAACCACGTCACCGAGAAGTAGGCAGTAGGAGTAGTAGGCGTAGGGTAGCCAGCCTTTCGGTGTTTTACAGGATGCATTTTGGAGAGTGTGCGCAGGAATTGCATGACTTGATTCCGCCATCGCAATTCTACCATCGGACATCCCGACGTACGGCGAATATTCACCCTTACGTTGTTGAAACCTCTACGGTCCGGACTAAGCGTTTCGCCTCGTCGTTTATACCACGTACGTCGAAGGACTGGAACAGTCTGCCTGCTGCGGTCTTCCCGTCCGATTATAATTTGGGTGTCTTCAAGGCTAGAGTGAATAGGCTCTTAATAAACTAGTGCGCCTCACCATCAAAGATTGCATCGCTACTTACCATCAGGTGGGATCGCAGTCAAGCACTAGTTTATCTTAATTAAAAAAAAAAAAAAAAAAAAAAAGTAGTGACTTTTTCTCCTGCAAAGTCTCGCTATATTCCAACATGTACGGGTGCACAGAAAAAGGACACATTCGCACCGATTGTCCTAAGAAAAAGAGGGAAAGTGTGAACACCGAAACCCAAGTCAATGAGGAGCCGATAAGACTTAATGTCGCCAAGGCCGCGGCCCCAACAATCACCATCAATCAAGTTCACAACGGAAATAGTTTGATCATCGAAGGAACGCTGAATCATCGTGCCTGCAATTTTACCGTTGACACCGGGGCATCGCGAACTATTGTAAGACCTGAGTTGCTGAAACGAACCATCTCATGACAAAGAGAGTCTCCATCCTGCCGACTTCAGACAGCAACCGGCCAGTCAGTCTCCGTCCTTGGTGTTACAGAAATCAAGTTCAAAATCGGTAATCAAGTGTATACCCATCCTGTGTTAATTGCAAATATTTCCGACGATTGCATACTGGGTCTTGACTTCTTGCGGAATAACCAATGTATTTTAAATATCGATAGAGGAGTATTGAAATTCCCAGATTAAGAAGTCTTCCTGCGAGGAATTAACTCAAGCAACCTCTATTGTTTCAAGAATACTACACTGGCTCCGAGAACAGGAACCTTAGTCGAAGTAAAATTTCCCAAGAAAATCAGGCAACGAAGATGTGTAATGGTTGAGGATACTGGCCGGCACCCGGAGCTCATCACTGTGAGGACATTAGTTATGACGAAAGGGAAATCCAAGGTCAGGATTGTGAAACTTGGGAAAGAAGAGGTTCAACTGAAGAAAAACAGTGTTGTTGGGAGATGTGAAGAAGTGAAGTATCTCTGCCAAATCAATACGTCTACAGTAAAGCAACATGCGACGAAAGTTGAAACTGATCACATCCAGCAACTTCTGGAAAATTCTGAGAGCAATTTATCGGCGTTGGAACTACAGCAAGCCAGGGAATTTCTGCTATAGTTTCGAGATATCTTTGTAACGGGAAAAGACTGCGGAAAAACAGGTCTCGTCAAGCATGAGATGGATACAGGTGATGCTAGACCAATTAAACAGAGACCGCGCCGCATACCTTGAGCTAAGGAAACTGAGATAGCAAAAATGGTAAAGGACATGGCTGATAGTGGAATAACAGTCGTTCTGGTGAAGAAGGAGGACGGCAGTACAAGATTTTGTGTGGACTAGAGAATGCTGAATAATGTGACGAAGAAGGACAGTTATCCCTTACCAAGGATAGACGATACGCTAGATATGCTCAGTGGCATGAAGTAGTTTTCTACCATTGATTTGAAAAGTGGCTACTGGCAAGCGGAAATCAGCGAGAAAGATAAAGAAAAGACAGCTTTCAGTACGGGTATTGGCAACGGCCTGTGGCAATTTAACGTCATGCCTTTTGGGTTGTGCAACGCAACAGCGACGTTTGAACGCCTTATGGAGAGAGTCATGGTGGGCCTTCTTGGTGACGTCTGTCTCGTATATTTGAATGACGTCATTATAATGGGTCGCACTTTTAAGGAAAACCTAAGGAACATAGAAAAAGTGTTCACCAGAATACGAGGGGCTAACCTAAAACTAAGCCCAAAGAAGTGCGCCCTGTTCAAGAAGGCGGTCATCTACCTAGGACATGTTATTTCCGCCGACGGGGTGAGAACCGACCCTGAGAAGATAAAGGCAGTCCAACAGTGGCCGGTTCCAAAGAACAAAACGGAAGTACGTGCATTTCTAGGGTTGTGCACATACTACAGACGGTTTGTTATGAGTTTTTCGGACATTGCAAAACTTTTACATAAGCTGACTGAGGATAAACGAGACTTCATCTGGGACAAGAACTATGAGTCAGCATTCGACGAGCTAAAGCAACGGTTATGTGAAGCGCCTATACTAGGGCATCTGAACAGAGACGGAAGATTTATCGTTGATACCGATGCCAGCAACACGGGATTTGGAGAGTTTTGTTACAGGTGCAAGATGACAGACAGGTCGTGATCGCTTACTTCAGTAAGGCACTTTCTAAGCCAGAAAGGAACTACTGCGTGACTCGACGAGAACTGCTGGCTGTGGTAAAAACCTTGCAACATTTCCACAAGTACCTCATAGGAAGACAGTTTACGTTTAGGACGGATCACGCTGCACTGAAATGGCTTTTACAATTTAAAAACCCTGAAGGCCAAGTTGCAAGATGGCTCGAGCAGCTGCAGGAGTTTAACTTTGTGACGGAACATCGCAGTGGAAAAGGGCATAAAAATGCTGACGCCCTGTCGCGACGTCCATGTAATGAGGACTGCAGACACTGCCAGCAGAATGAAGCCTGAGAACACGTTAATCTAATTAGGACTGAAGACAACTTCAAGAAGTCCCAGGAAGAGGATGATGATATTCGACCTATACTGGACTGGAAGCGTAGCGGAACTAGGCCTCAGTGGAGCGAAGTATCGTCATATAGTCCCGTCACAAAGAGCTACTGGGCACAGTGGGACAGTTTAGTCCTAGAAAATGATGTGCTTTGTAGGAAATGGGAATCGAACGATGGCAAGGAGGTGACCACACAATTGATAGTAAAGTCGGTACCCTAAGAGAGCTGACCCACCCCCTTTGATAAGCTATTTTAGTCATTATTTTGCTACTATTAAAGATGAAAATTCTTTGTGCCAGCATTTCGATAAATCTTGCTATCCTAGTGTGAGGGTAGATTAATAAAAGAAAATGGCACGTCAGTGACAAAAGTTAACTTAGCTAATTCCGTGAGTCTTATCAACTGCTTGTAAATACAGCATTACAAGTAACGTTGAATTTCGATACAGTCTATAAGAATCCGTTAGTCCAGTGGTAGTAACAGCAATTTGACACGCAGGTATTGCTGGTTCCCGAATACCTCTGTCAAGTGGTCGAGGCTTACCTGTCGGACAGGTACATTGTCTACCCCGGTCACCAGGGAGACTGGAAACGTCGAGAGATGTCGTGCAGTGTTCCGCAGGGGTCGGTACTAGGGCCACCCTTGTGGAACATCGGGTACGACTACGTGCTGCGCGGCGACTTCCCTGACGGGGTCAGCGCAGGGAGAGTCGTACCAGGCGGCGGTCGCTCTAGCGACACGCGGGGTTGCGATGGTCGTTGATAGGATCCAGGAGTTGTCCAGGAGTTGTTGTGTGTTGTGTGTTGTTGAGAATCCGAGGCTATTAGTCTAGTCAAATTAGGTCATTTTTTAATAAAGATTGGATTCAATTCTCTGGAGAGGCAAAAACGTTTCTGATGGTATTGTATGAGTGAAATATAGAGTATAAAAAAAAACATTTGGCACCCCTACGGAAGGGGGTGAAAACTGTTTATTGCTCATAACTAACCAGAGAATATAGGTGTAGTTAGCATATTTTTTTATGGTTTATTAAACCTTAATCTACATTATTGCATTTTAATTATTTTAATTAGACCAACACACACAGCATTAGAAAAAAATTAAAATGTTATTTTTGGACATTGCGGCATTGGGGAAAATTGTGTAGTTTTGTAAACTGAGGAAAGTGTTATACATTTCGACCTAAGTACATGATTCATTTTGCACCCCAGTGCGACGTATGGAAATTAGTTTTTCACGTTTTTTTGCCTCTGTACTTCGGGGGAAAATTAAGTTGTTTTGAAAATAATCACAATTACACTAATTTGGTTTCCTTTATATTTGCACCCTATAAAAAATTAGCATTTTTTTAAGGAACATACGTTTTTCTAGTGTTGTCTTAATTGCCAAAGAACTATTACACCATGGAAGTGACAAGCGCGCGACACGGAATAATAAACTGACAAGAAGAGATAAGCGTAGTCATTACTTAGGAGCGTTGTGTAGTAGAGTACTTTCTGATTGTAAATGCTCTGTTAGTAAGTGTTAGTAAAGAAACCTAATTTTGTTTTTATAAAAAAAACAGTTAAAAAAACCGTCTATGTTTAAACAAAAAAAACGAGAGTGTCCTGCAAGCATATCCTTTATTTATCTTCTATACATACATATAAATAAAATTGGAGTATCTGTTTGTAATATTGAAGTAACTGCTTTTTACTACATGCATATTTTTTTTTTTTTTTTTTTTTATTAATGATAGGCTTGCGTTTGACCACTATCTCACCTGATGGTAAGCGATGATGTGGTCGACGATGAAGCACGCTTGCCTAGAAGAAACCTATTCACTCTCGACTTAAAGACTCCTAAGTTGTAGCTATCAGGAAACACAGATTCCGGCAGGGAATTCCACTCCTTGGCTGTACGCACAATAAATGTGTTCGCAAAACGTTTTGTGCGTATGGGTGGGATGTCTACCATGTACCGGTGGCGCAACGCTGTACGTCGTGTGGTCCGATGATGGAACGGACTTGGCGGAATTAGATTGTGCAATTCCAGTGCACACTCCCCGAAATGTAAACGATAGAAAACCGACAGACTAGCAACTCGGCGGCGATGCTCAAGGCTTTGGAGCTTCGACTCTACAAGTGCATCATTGCCGATGATTCTCTTGGCTCGCCTCTCAATCGACTCCAGCGCATCAAGCTGGTATTTGGCAGATCCATCCCAAAGATGAGAACAGTACTCCATACACGATCGAACTTGGGCTTGATAAAGATTGAGCAGCTGTTCCGGCGTGAAGTACCGTCTCACCTTTGCTAAGATCCCCAATTTTTTGGCAGCCAGTTGAGCCTTTGCATCGATGTATGAGCCGAAATTGAGAGTAGATGATAACGTAACTCCAAGAAGCTCAAGGTGGTCGGTTATCGGCACGGTTACACCCCGGAAAGTTGGAGCCGGGTGGAATTGGCTCCGTTTGGCGGAAAAAAGACACGCCTGGGTTTTAGATGCATTGAACTTGACCAGATTGGCGTCGCCCCAATCGGAGACCGCCTTCAAGGACGAGTTCAAGCGTTCAACCATAGCCTCTCGGGATGACTGGATCTGTGTCCCGCTAGCTCGTGCGTCAGATACATATCTCTCAGCAACAGTGCTGTCGTCTGCATACCCAAAGATACCGGGTTTAAGTAGATCATTTATGTGCAGCAAAAACAGCGTCGCCGAGAGCACTGACCCCTGAGGGACCCCGGCATTAATATCCATTTGACCGGACGAGCAGCCATCAATAACCACTCGGATGGATCGATCCCGCAAGAAGTCAGCGATCCAATCACACAGACCAGCGGGCAAACCGAAGGAAGGAAGCTTAGCAATAAGGCTTTCGTGCCAGACCCTATCGAAAGCCTTCGAGATATCAAGGGAGACGGCAAGCGCTTCCCCATGTTTCTCGATGGCCTCGCTCCAGATATGAGTGGCATACGCTAGAAGATCCCCAGTAGACCGGTTTTGGCGAAAACCGTATTGTCGGTCACTGAGGATGTCGTTAGTTTCTAGGTATGCCAGAAGCTTCCTGTTAAGCACCCGTTCCATACTCTTACAGAGGACGGATGTAACAGAGATGGGTCGGTAGTTTGCCGGGTCAGCTCGACTGCCCTGCATATGGATATATATACGGAACATAGAGTTTGATCATCGAAAGAAGACAGCGAATTATTTATCAAACGTTATGTATGGCAGCAGGAGAGAGGGCGCCACGGTGCTTACTGTTTACATCGTCTCCGTAATATTTTCTGATTTAAAAAAGTACAAGTGCATAATATCTACTAAAAAAGAAGAAAAGTTACAAAGACTCATATGACTTTCAACATACATTGTGGACAGTGTTAAAAACGAGTGCAATAAACAATAAATCAGTGAAATAGCTCCAGGCTAAATAAACTGTTATTGTGTCGATATTAAGTGACTTTTTTCCAAACAAAAGCGAATACTGAGTGATTAGACTTGTGTACGCTGCGTGAAGTGTTGTTTAAACAAATCGTGAAGACTTTATAAAAAAATTATAAATTTTATAACCTAATAATTCACATGAATCAGCAAAGTTGAAACCTAAATACGTTAACAACGCCATCTCTTGCAATCTGAAAGAACGACGAAGACAAAATTCGCATAGGTTAATGGTTAATCACTGATCGATTCATAGATTGAGCCGAAACAGTAATTTGTTAATAGTACGGAAGTGTGTCACGAGAGTGCGCTACTAATAACATAAACAAACAGAAACACTATTTAACATGGAAGAAGTTTTAAAAGCACTGCAAAAAATCCAAAAAGAACTAGATGAACAAAAAATAACTATCCAGAAAAGCGGAGAAAACGTAACAGAGCAAGTAACGCAAAATATAAATATTATATTAGACGAGAAATTCAAGATCTTGGAAGAAAAGTATGAAAACCTCAAGGAAAAAGTAGATAATCAGGAAAAAAGACTATATTTCCTGGAAAAACAGGCGAGACAAAGAAATATAGTTCTATTCGGTCTACAGGAAAATGAATCATCATACTCCAACTTAGAAAATACTATTATAAATTTCATAAATGAACACTTCTCTATAAAGATAGACCAAAGAGACATACAGGAGGCTAAACGAATCGGAAAAAAAGGGGAAAGGCCAAGACCAATAATAATCACTGTTTCAACACTTGGTACAAAAATAGCCATATTTAAACAGAAGAAAGAAAGTACTTGAGAATACCCCCTATTACATAAAAGAAGACTATCCTGAGTATGTCCTAAATAAAAGGAAGGAGCTACAAGAACAAGTGCGAATGGAAAAAGAGAAAGGAAACTCTGTTAGAATCAAATATGATAAAATAGTAATTATGAATAAAAAATCAAATACACCAGGTCATAATAAAAGAATGTTTTCAAACTCCCCTGAAAGTATCACCACATGCACAAACCCTAACGATGAACACAAAACGCAGGCCAACAAGAAAAATAAAATAGGAACTTCCATACAAAGATCATCCAGTCTATCAGAGGGGCCAATAAAACCGGGCATACTGAACTTCTTCCATAAACACCCAGCTAACACATCAAAAAGTCAGGAAAACAAAACAAATAACATATAACAATTAAGGGGCCGGCGGAGGATGAATTTCCATACAAACGTAATACCACGCTCATTTGCAGTTGGAGCATATATACAACATTTTATGATGATATTCGGTTAAAGACAATATTTATCTAGGTTCCTACGTCGAGAATATTAGAAATATTGTTATTTTTAATACAAGAAAAGCCAAATGGCATGTTTTGCCATTTACGCTATAAAAAAGTGCGAAATACAATTTGCTTAAACTTCTTTTTGTTTTTTTAAAAAAGAAAGACGTAGGAACCTAGATAAATATTGTCTATAACCAAATATCATCATAATATGTTGGAAATATGCTCCAACTGCAAATGAGCGTGGTATTACGTTTGTATGGAAATTCATCCTCCGCCGGCCCCTTAAAGACCCCCTCTCACACCCAAAACTACCCTGAAAATAGACCAAAAACGAAACATCTTCCAAGCCGGCCGGTCACCGTGGAAGAATATGACCACAACCCTCCAAAGATATCACCAAAAGATCACGAAGAAAAGTCGAAAATAAATAAAAATGAACTCTACATATTAACCTACAATGTAAGAACTCTGCTGTCACACGAACGAATAATAGAACTGGAAAAAGCATTAACGCATATAAAATACGACATAATAGGTATATCAGAAGTTCGGCGCCTCGGAAATAACATAAAAGAATACAAAGAATTTATTCTTTGCAGTACAGGACAAACGCAGGGTAAATATGGAGTCGGTTTTATAATAAAAAAATATCTGAAACAATATGTAGAAAGTTACATCGGGGTCTCGTAACGCGTAGCCTTGCTAAATCTGAACATACCAGGAAAGAAATTCACCATCATACAAGTATACGCCCCAACTGAAGCAGCAGACGATGAACAAGTAAATATTTTCTATGACACCGTCTATGAGGCAATGGACAAAGCATACGAAGATTTCATTTTGATCGGTGATTTTAATGCCAAAATTGGTAAACCACAAAAAGATGAACACTTAGTCATGAAACAGTATGGATATGGAACAAGAAACGCACGAGGTCAAAGACTTATAGACTTTGCGATGGAAAACAAGCTAGCTATCATCAACACCTTTTATAAGAAAAAAGATAAAAGAAAATGGTCATGGCAGTCTCCGAATGGTCACAGAAACGAAATAGATTTTATACTGTCAAATCATCCTCATTCATTTCAAAACATTGAAACACTAAGTATAAACTTTACATCAGACCATCGACCACTCAGAGCCAAAATATCGCTCACTAAACCTGTGAAAACACGAACCAGGTTTGTAAATAAACAAAACAGTATACTCAAAAACGAAGAAGAAATACAAATATATAAGGAAAACTTGGAAACCCAAATATCTCTGCTCCACACCGAAACAAATGTGACAGTACAGGACTACTACGATAAAATAATAAATATTATAACAGACAGTTTACAAGTCGCACGAACTTCACATTCAACAAAAGTGCGAAGTATACTTACAGAAAATACAGAAAGACTTTTAAAACGAAGACAGGAGTTACAAAGAACTAAAAATAAAACGCGAACAATGAAAAATGAGCTCAAAGCACTATACAAGTTGTTAAGCAAATATATAAAAAAAGATTATAAAAACCATAGAATTAATATTCTTCAAAAACATTTAGAACAAAGTGGCAGTTTAAAAAAGGGATATAAAGAGCTAAGGACAGAAAAAACATGGATTGATCGTTTGAAAGAGTCGGGAAACATTGCTCATAACCGAAAAGACATAATAAACATTGCTACAAATTTTTATAAAGAACTATATAGTACACCGAACATAGTCACAGACACGAACCACTTTGGAAATGATCACATGGACATTGAAACGAATCAATCCAACATAGAATCAATAGAATGTACAGAAATAATTGAAACAATAAATAAGCTAAAACCAGACAAAACCCCAGGATCAGAAAATATCACTAATGACGCTATAAAAACCGCCTGCTTTATACTAGCTGCTCCACTAAGCAAATTATTTAATTTGATACTTGAAACTGGTGTCACCCCTTCTCAATGGTCTGAATCTAATATTATCCTGCTATATAAGAAAGGAGACCCAAAAGACATCAGTAACTACCGGCCGATAAGCCTTTTACCAAGCATTTATAAACTTTTCTCTACAATAATAAATCAAAGAATTAGTTCAACACTAGAGGAAAGTCAACCTATTGAACAAGCAGGATTTAGGAAAAACTTTTCTACTATAGACCACATACACACATTAGAACTGATAATTGAAAAATATCAAGAGCAACAGAGACCGCTGTATATCATATTCATTGATTACCAAAAAGCGTTTGACACAATCTCACACGAAAGTATATGGAACACGCTAAAAGCCCAAAATCTGGATCAAAAATACATAACAATACTCAAATACCTATACAGTAATTGCTCAAGTAGAGTCAAACTGGAAACCATTGGACCAAACTTTCCAGTCAAGAGAGGAGTCAGGCAAGGAGACCCCTTATCCCCAAAAATTTTCATTGCGATATTAGAATCTGTCATAAGCAAATTAGACTGGAGAAATTGTGGTCTATACATCCACGGTAAATACCTAAACCACTTACGATTTGCGGACGACTTGGTTTTACTATCAGAATCGAGCCTACAGTTGCAATATATGTTAGATTCTCTACATACAGCAAGCAGACAAGTGGGATTAGAAATGAACATCACAAAGACCAAAGTCATGACAAACTTCAAAAAATCAAAAATAACAATCGTAAAAGAACTAGTAGAATATGTGGATCAATATGTATATTTGGGGAAACAAATTGGATTCCACAGAGATAGCAATGAACTGGAAGTAGAGAGAAGAGTAAAACAAACCTGGAAAAAATATTGGAGTTACAAGGAAATATTTAAAATCGAAATGCCTATCAATTTGAAGAAAAGAGTCATGGACTCGTGTCTCATTCCTTGTCTGACGTATGCATGTCAAACATGGAAATTTACTAACAAAATAAAGAATAAAATAAACACATGTCAGCGAGGAATGGAGCGCAGTATGTTAAATATCAAGAAAATACAAAAAATAAAACACAATAAAATACGATCAAAAACAAAAGCAATAGATGCTCTCAACTACAGCCAAAGATTAAAGTGGAAATGGGCTGGTCACATAGCACGCCTTAAAGATCATAGATGGACTAAAACAGTTACATCATGGAAAGGCCCACTGGGCAAAAGATATAGAGGAAGACCGTTCACTAGATGGGAGGACGATATTAAAAAAATAGCTGGGCCAGAATGGCAACAAATAGCCCAAGACCGAGAGAAATGGAAAGCTTTGGAGGAGGCTTTTACCTGAGGGGGGTTCCAGTACAGTCAAATGCTACTGTCTACCTACTTAAAATATGATTTTTTATATTAGTATTAGGTACGTAATGAAATATAATTATCAAGTTAATTTAAGTTACATAGTTGCTAATTATTCTTTTATTTTTAAATTTTTTGTTAAGTATAGGTAGGAAACAACATTTTTAGGTTAACTTTGTTAAACTGGAAATATAAGGCTTTTTATTTTATTTTATTTTATTTATTTATTATTTATGTATGGCAGCATTTAAAAAAATTAAGAATTGTCAAAATTGTTTTCCTGACGTTTCGTACATAAGTCATTGTTTGTTTACATACGTGCATCTTATTATACTCATTTTGCTTAAAATAATGCCATAAACAATCACTAGTTCGATGGAAAGGCTACTATTTAATATGATGGACAAATTTAAAGACGCAAAAAGTGAATTAAATTAAAAACATGCAGATAAAATGCGACGGTTGGATACAATAATATCATTTCTACGTTAGTTTTTTAATTACTATTATAAAAACTTGATACTTTTTGACTATTTAATAATTGTAATATTACTCACACGGTGTATTATACTTTTCAGGAGGTTTCGACAATGAGTAGACGAAACTCCTAATAATGAAAACAGTAAAGGACATGGAAAGTTGTAATATTTCGTATGCGCGCTATCTAGCAAAGGAGCGGCGGACATTTGAACGATATTATATTCCATACATAATGACATCAATCGGCCATCCAAATTAATAATAATTTAAAAAATAAAAAAACCCGACTGCGTAAAAAATTACTTTAAATAAAAACTTAAAGAAAAATAAACAAGTTCAGTCCACAGTTCAGCAACAGTCGGGACCCACATTAGATAGAATGATTTTAGTCTAGATTATTTTAATGGGTATTTTACACTTTTTAGTTACTACTATAATATCACTATTTATTCACTATATTTTAGACGTAAAATTACTATAAAGTTCAAAAACCGACCTAAGCATTCGCCTCAGTACAAAATAGATAACATAGATTTCCTGTTGTACTTTTTTTAATATGGTCATGACATACCATTTTGACATCCTCATGAAAAGCCCTTTAATTTGATACCCATATTGCAGAATAAAAAAAAATAAAAAACAAATTTTTACTCTACCATATAGCATCTCACAGTCGATATGTTGTTTATTTTTTAACGTCACCTATCTAAGAACACTTGGGTTATCAAGACGAATCTAACGATATGTTAATTATAAAAATCTGTTCAGCGGTTTGGAAGATAATAATAATAATAAAGCCTTTTATTTCATATGCTTGATAACTATAAAAATATGTTTACATTTTATATTTATATATATATATATACAACGTGTAACAAAAAGGGTATATACATCAAGAAGCACTGAAGATTACAGGTTGTATAGAATCTCTACACAAAGTTTCAGCTAAAAATAAATTACTCAAAGAATTGATACCAACTTCTTGGTATCCTTGGTATCGTATGATTCTTGAATTCAAATCATAACAAACGTGTCACGACACTACGGAGGGTCAATAACATTCCAAGTCACTTGCTAATATTACGAAACATTTCTTCTGTAAATCTGTTCGCCTAGTACCTGTCTACCTAATTATGAAACGCGCGGCGCGCGCGTGCACGAGACGCTCTGTTCGCCTAGTAGTTACCTGCCTACTTAAATTTTGCCTCAAAAAAATGTCTTAACATAGTCCGAGCAATCGGAAAAATAAATATGAAAATGATAAATAATAATTTAACTTACATTTTTTAAAGATGTGGTTCGAAGTGACGACCGTGATACTGTACACACAAGGCTGCTCGCTTGTGCATGGACACCTGGACATTCCGTAGCATGTCTGGTGTTACTGTCCTGAAAGCGGCTTCAATTCGCTCTCTCATTTGCTCTGCTGTATCACACGGCATTGCGTACACTATGTTTTTAATATACCCCCACAAAAAGAAATCTAATGGAGTTAGGTCTGGAGATCGCGGTGGCCAAGCTACGTGTTTGCTACCGCGCCCGATCCACTGACGAAAGCGCATATCTAAATGCTCCCGAACATCACGTGCGTAGTGTGCTGGAGCACCGTCATGTTGGAAGATTAAATTGTTGTCCATCACGAGATTGGCGTAACCTAAAATTGATAGGCTTTCAGTGAGCGCATCGTCCAATTCGTTCGTCAAAAAATTTAAATAATTTTGACCGTTTAGGCTATGCGGCAAAAAAATTGGTCCTAAGACAAAATCTCCCACGATACCAGCCCACACGTTTAGTCGCCATTGGTGTTGAAATGACGACTCCGTCGAAGCATGAGGGTTGGCGTGAGACCAAACATGGTCATTGTGAATGTTGCTTATCCCCGCTCTAGTGAATGATGCTTCATCTGTCCACAGTCAGGTACTCTTGAGCCAAAATCTGGCGAAGCTTCTACCTGACCGCAGTACCACTCGCAGAAGGTCACGCGAGGCAAAAAATCTGCAAGTGTCAGTTCCTGGGTGCGACGGAAGTGGTATGGGTGCTGACCATCATTATGCAACACTCGCCATACTTGCATATGGTTAGAGGCACCCAGCGCTAATGCAGCTCGCCGAGTGCTAGTACGTGGGTTATTTTCAAAATGATCTAGTACGGCTTCCTCTAATTCTGGATCGGTAGTGTTCGGGCGACCCCCTAAACCAGGAGCGTGGAAGGAACTGGTTTCGTGCAGACGATGTACCATCCTATGGAAACACGCCACCGAAGGAAGCTGTCGACGCTCAGCTTCTGGCCTACCCTGGATAAATCGGCGACGATAAAGTTCGCGAGCAGCTCGCACGTTACCGTCCTTTCTTCCGATACACAACATCATCTCATAATATTCACTATTACTTAACGCCATTACACACGATTGTCACACACAACTACAATAAATCCAAATCACAAGCACCGGAACGGATATGCGACTGCAATGTACGATTATTGGTCGTCCACTAATGCAATTGCAAAATTTTACTTTATTTATTTACCTAATTTCACTTTCGGCTAGCCTTTCGGCGCGTCCAAAGATGCCGCCAGTACCGCCAAAGGGAGTAGCCCAACGGACGATGGAAACATTGCCATCTCTCTCACATAATACACGCAGGCGGCGCGTGCGACTGGGATCACAATATTTTATCGTATTCAATATCATATTTTTGAGCTTCTGAAAGGAAATTAAATTAGGGATCTGTAATTGCGCAACCGCTGTTTAATTCAGCAACAATTCTCGTTTCTTATGGACTCCTAGTACTTTCGCATGTTTTTCATTGATTTTGAAAAGATAAATTAAAGGACTAAACTGGCTAAACTACTATTATCGGCTGCTGAGTTTTAAGCTTGTAATATTTATGTAGAAAAGGCAAAAAGTTTTATGTCGAAGAAGAAATTACGCAGTGCCGCGCGAAGAGCCGAGGTGAGCGCACGCATTGCAAAGAGCCTATATTTTTATATTTGAACTTTTTTTTCATCTACCTACACTTTATCATAAAATCCAAATGTTTACCGATAGTGGATAAAGTGACGAATGTTATTTGTGAGTCGAGTGGAAGTGACATTATAGAAGAGGAAATATTAATTGAAAGTGAGCAACAAGTTAATTCAGAAATAATGGAGACGAGCCGTAATACTTCAAGTGAAAGTAAAAGGGTTCCAGAGAAAAGAGGTCGCGAGGATAGTGAGGAAATTATAGAAGATGATGATGGGTTTATAACCGTTAGAAAAGGAAACAAAAAACCGGCGAGAAGATTATCAGAGAGCTTGAACAGTAGTATGAGCGGTGAAAGAAGTGTACAAACAAACGGTAATATTGTGAGTATTACGGGAAAAGACACAGTATTGCCAAAACAATTCGGTTTAGCAAAGTTATTAAAGTCAGAAAACATCATTAACATTAATAAAATACAGTACAAAAATGCATACAAGGTGATTTTAGAATTTGAAGACAGGAAAAACGCTGAAAAACTAGTTAAGTGTCAAAAGTTTCCAGATTTAGGGTACAGATGCCAATTAGCAGATGAAATCAGTTTATCGTATGGAGTTGTAAAACAGATAGATTTAAATATAGACGTAGAAGAAATTCAGCAAAGCTTAGAAAGTGAGTATGAAGTTGTTAGCGTGAGGAGATTAAAACGCCTGGGAACGTCCATGGAATGGGTGGACAGCGAGTCAGTTCGACTGTGCTTTAAAAGTTCCACTTTGCCCCCATATGTCTCTATGTATGGGTGTCGGTTTAAAGTGGAACCATATATGTTTCCAGTGACGCAATGCTCTGGTTGCTGGCGGTTTGGGCATTTAATTAAGTCATGTCCAACAAAAATAATACGCTGCCCAAAATGTGGGGAAAATCATACAAACTGTGACACTACCAACTACAAATGTATAAATTGTAAGATGTCACATATGGCTTTGGAGAAGTCATGTCCCGTATTTATAAAAGAAAAGGAAATACGAAAAATAATGTGCGAGAAGAATATTACATACCGAAAAGCCATGTTCACATATTTAGAGGGGAGGAAAACACCAATGGACCATCAAATTGAAAAGGAGATTACACATAATACTCGTAAACCTAACTATTCCAATAATAATAAGATTTCGTATCGAGATGCGTTAGTTACAAAAACTCGGCCAAAGAAACAGATACAGGTGAGAAATGAACAAAATACTAATAGTGAAGACAATGGAGACCAAAGTATGGAAGAGTCGGGAGATTCACTAATTCTGGGTGAATCTGTGAGGAAACTAAGTAAAAGGAAGAAAAAGTCAGACCATAGTCGTAATCTTACACATAGTAATGAAGAGGAACCACCTGTAGCACGAGAAAGAATAGAAAACGAGGAGGAGCCCACAAAGCGTATTATGGACTTTAAAAGATTATTTAATAAACTAAAACAAGTATGTTTGTCGGAGTGTAGTTTCGATGTCAAAGTTAAATTATTAGGTAATATTATGTTTGAACAATGTTTCAATTTAGTTTGGAGGTGGCTTAAGGAAGGAGATGTGTACAGTAAAATAATTTCTATGTTTAAAGATGGCTTTTTCACGTAAAACTATTAATCTGAATATAATGCAGTGGAACGCACAGAGCTTGAAGCCCAAACTTGAAGAATTTAAATGTTTACTGTTGCAGGAAAAAATACACGTAGCATTAATTAGTGAAACCTGGTTAGGGGAAGATGTTTATGTCAATATTAATCAGTACAATATGTTTAGAAGAGATAGAGAGGATTCGTACGGGGGAATTGCTGTTGTAGTTCATAACTCACTAAGTGTACAAGAGGTAGCGGTAAGTCAAATTAATCCAGGTATTGAATTATTGAGTATTAAACTAAATAATTGTAACTATATCAAATATATAATTTTAATTTATTGTCCTAGTTCCGTTCATACGATACAAGCCGACTGGGATAGGATCTTTTCTTTGTTCCCAAATAATTGTTTAATAACAGGAGATTTTAACGCTCACCACACAAACTGGTCTTATAAAAATGATAATAGGGGTTTACAAATCTTTGAGTCAGCATTAGAGTTTGGTTTTACATCTCTGAATACTAGACAGCCCACTAGGGTTAAACTAGTGAATAATATATTGCAATCTTCTTCACCAGATATTACATTTGCATCTGCGGATATTGCTATTAACTGTGACTGGATTGTTATGAACGAAAACTTAGGTAGTGATCACTTATTTATTAAAGTTAAAGTAAATTACTGTGACGATGTCTATATCCGTAAAAAGCGCAATTACAAATTAGCCAACTGGACTGGCTACAGAGCATGTCTCCTTGATTGCTTTTCTCTGTCTAATACATATGATGATGTTCAGGGTTTGTACGATTATTTCTCCTGTCAAATAAATAAATCAGCAGATGAAAATATTCCTCTTGTTAAATATTGTAATAAGCCAAATAATAAATTTAAACCGAAAGGGTACTACTGGAGTCCAGATTTATCTAAATTGGTTGCGGAGCGTCGACTGGCACTTAAGATATTTAGAGGGAATCCAACACCAATGAACCTCGCAAAACTTGAGGAAAAAACTCTGAAGGCTAAACAAGCTATTCAAAAAGCGAGATCTAATGACTATAAGAAATTCTGTGAAAGCATTGACTACAAAGTTTCAGCTTCAGATATGTGGCATCGATTACGGTGGGTCAAAGGTTACAAGAAGTCCAATATCCAATGTTCTCAGGAGCTAAAGAGGGAAATGTTATGTGATCTTACACCAGACTATGTCGCTTCCCCTAAGCCTATATTTAATTCTACAAATGTTTTGCTTGAGTCTGAATTTACGTTGCAGGAACTAAATAGCTGTTTAAAGAAAAAAGATACTGCTCCAGGAGATGACAAAATTACTTACTCTATGATTTCACATCTACCACTTATTGGCAAATTATACTTACTCAAAATCTATAACAGTATATTAAACTCAGGTAATTTCCCACTCCAGTGGCGTCAGATTAGAGTTGTCCCCATACCGAAGTCAGGTACCGGCTTAAATACTAACAGCAAACCAAGACCTATTTCGTTGATGTCGTGTACGTGCAAGATTTTTCATGCTATGATAACCAAAAGACTCGAATGGTATATAGAGAAGAATCGAATTTTGTCGCCAAACACAGTTGGCTTCAGGAGAGGACAATCCTGCCTTGATTGTCTTACGCGTTTGGTGACTCAAATACAGATAGGCTTTTCAAAGAACGTCCCAACTACTGCTTGTTTTATTGATATCAAAAGTGCCTATAATAATATATTAATAGATAAGCTATTGCAGGTGCTTGATGGTTTGGGTGTTGGTAGGAATATTTGCCAATATTTGTGGAACTTTCTTAACGAACGTCATCTAAAAGTGGCAGATGAGTCCGCAACTGATATGGTAAGATATGCACGAAAAGGTTTAGCTCAAGGTGACCCCATGTCACCGCTGCTTTTTAATATAGCCACGTATAAAGTTTGTCAGGATATTTCTGAAGTGTATTCATGCCAATACGCTGATGACTTCGTTTTTTATTTTACTTGCCAGGATATATTGGAGGGTCAATACAAAATACAAAGTGCTTTGGATATTTTTACTGTTTTATTGGACGAATTAGGGTTAGAAATATCTACAAGTAAATCGAAATGTTGTGTTTTTAGTAGGGGTTTTAGGCGACAGCAGGTACAACTTTCCATAAATAACAGTGTGCTTGACAACGTATGTTACTATAAATATTTGGGTGTTTGGCTAGATAAGACATTACGCTGGGGTAAACACATCAACGAAATAGTCGAAAAGATCCAGAGACTTCTCAATTTACTTAAAATTCTTACTAGTCCTTCTTGGGGCATTCATCAGATTCATCTTCGTAGGCTCTATGTGTCTCTAATTAGAAGTAGGTTAGACTACGGGTGCTTTCTATATGACAATAGCGCTAAGACAAATATTTACAAGTTAGAAAAAGTTCAAAATCAGGCTTTGAGAGTAGTAGGGAGCTTTATAAGAAGCACACCAATACATGTTATGGAGTGCGAGCTCTGTGTACCTCCACTGCACATTAGGAGAAGATGGTTAGCATCCAAATATTGTTTAAAATCATTGTCTGTATCTGATAATGTAGTAATAAAACTGTTGTTAGAACTTAGTGCTATTAGTCATGTCAGATATTGGGTAACTAAAAAGCTTCCATTACTTGTTGTTATGTTTGAGGAGGTCAAGGAGGAAAATTTAAGGGCAACTCTTATTCCAGAAATGTTCTCTTTAGATGTTTGGGTTACTAGGATTAATGTCCAAGACATAATAAAGGTCAATTTAGACTCAATTAAAAACCCTAAGAAGACATACGATTTAAATTCAATTAGAGCAGAAACTCTGAGGAATTAGCAGAAAAATATCACGATTATTACAAAATCTATACTGATGGGTCTAAGAGTGCTAATGGCAATGGAGCTGCCTACTACGATCCTTTAAATTTGGATAATACAAGTACTTATTATAAAATAAATAATTATGTCTCAGTTATGTCTTTGGAGCTTTTTGCAGTTTCAAAGGCACTTTCTTATATCCTAACTATTAATAATATCAGAAAAACATTGATTTGTGTAGATAGCAAAAGTGCACTACAGCATATAGCTCGATGCGCCTCTGGGCACAGAGGTGCATCGATAGCTTATGAAATTCTATCTAAAATACAAGATTTATCTAAAAGAGGGATAGATTTGAAACTGCAATGGGTTCCATCACATATAGGTATAAGGGGTAATGAGGAGGCAGACCGTTTAGCAAAGTTGGGTATAGATGAAGGTAGAGAAACATGTATTGGAACTGATTACGTAGAATTGTTGCCTAGATATAAAAACAAATGTCACGAAGTCTGGAAAGAATATTTCAATGAACGATCGAAAGAAAAGGGAATATGGTATAAGTCTATAGTTTCCGAGCCTCCTCATATACCATGGTTTTGTAACACCAGGTTTAGCAGAAAGTTGATAGTAACAGCTCACAGACTGAGATCTGGACACATGCCGCTCAATAAGTTTGCATTTTTAATGAAAAAAACGAATTCACCAAATTGTGAGGAGTGTGGCACAGTAGAAGATGTTATGCATCTATTGACGGAATGTGTCAGATTTCAGTCTGCAAGAGAACAATTGTATAGAGAGCTAGATACAAACATGTACGATGTTGGAATTTTTCATCACATTTTGTCGACACCTAACTCCGAGGCTGCTTATAGCTTAATTAAGTTTGTGCTGTTACGTTTTAGTGTAAAGTAATAATTGTATAAGGTCCGATGGGACTGGCATGTACATTTGTATAAAAGTCCCAAATACAAAATAAAGAGAAAAAAAAAAAAAAAGAAATTACGCAAAGACCTAATTGTGCGCAAACGTATAGTTTTTTGTTTTCTGTCTGTCTCTGTAAAAACCTCCCCTTGAAAATGTAGGTAAAATAAGCGCGAAAGATTTGATTATAATCTCGGGTTAAAATTAAACATAAATAGTAAGGCGATTATCACACTGCCACGCACCACGCAGCGTAGCGCATAAATGCGTGTTTTAACGTTGCTTGTGAGTATCTGCATTTGCATAGAAAACACGCACAGTCCAATACACCGAAATTGCATCCACGCGCGCGTTCATGCAGATCACAATATTTTAAGTTAAACTAAATTGTATTAAGTTCTACGTTCTAGGAAAAAACTATTGATTTAAATCAACGATTTTTTTTTAAACATTTGATTTTAATCGAGATTTAAATTACCTACTTAAAAATCAATTGATTCAAATCATCTGCCCTCTTATCAACCCTGCAAAAAAGTAACAACTTATTAAAGTCCTCTAATTAAATTAAATTCAAGAACGGAACCCACGGGGTGTTTATTTGTACTAGGAGACACATAAGTTGCTTAGAAATGATATTTTGGGTTCATTTTAACAGATATGAAATCCTTTTTCGTAGCGTCTTTCACACGTTTATCCAATTAAGTAATTAATTTTTCGTAAACTAAGTACCTACCTATGTATGGCAATGGCAACCGACATAAAAAGAATTAGGTACGTAATAAAATTCATCTCGACCCTGCAAAACGTAGGTAACAACTTATTTAAGTCCTCTTATTAAATTAAATTCAAGAACGGAACCCATGGGGACCTCATTTGTACTAGGAGACACATAAGTTGGTTAGAAATGATATTTTGGGTTCATTTTAACAGATATGAAATCCTTTTTGTTGCGTCTTTCGCACGTTCATCTAAGTAATTAATTTTTCGTAAACTAAGAACCTACCTATGTATGGCAATGGCAACCGACGTAAAAATAATTAGGTACCTACGTAAGAAAATTCGACTCTGCAAAAAGTAACAACTTAAGATAATTAAATTAAATTCAAGAACGAAACCCATGGGGAGTTTATTTGTACTAGGAGACACACAAGTTCCTTAGAAATGATATTTTGGGTTCATTTTAACAGATATGAAATCCTTTTTCGTAGCGTCTTTCGCACGTTCACCTAAGTAATTAATTTTTCGTAAACTAAGAACCTACCTATATATGGCAATGGCAGCCGACGTAAAAAGAATTAGGTACGTAAGAAAATACTTCTTGACTCTGCAAAAAGTAACAACTTATTAAAGTCCTCTAAGATAATTAAATTAAATTCAAGAACGGAACCCATGGGGAGTTTATTTGTACTAGGAGACACATAAATTGCTTAGAAATAATATTTTGGGTTCATTTTAACAGATATGAAATCCTTTTTCGTAGCGTCTTTCGCACGTTCATCTAATTAAGTAATTAATTATTCATAAACTAAGTACCTACCTATGTATGGCAACCAACATAAAAAGAAATAAGTACGTAAGAAAATTTATAGGAATGTAGTTAATAGATAGAGGTATTATTTACTGTGTTGTAGTTACCTACTCGATTCCATCGATTTGTTAGTTACGTTCACTCATTTATTTGTTGCTATCCTATCTACCTACGTAAAACAAAAAAAAATCGCAAGTGACTAAAGCCGCTAGCCCAAAGTTGGGTAGCATCCGTCTTTAGCCGCGCGGTAAAAATCGTGGGGCTCTAGTCATCCGTGTAAACCCCGCATGCCGGGCACGTCCCTACGTGGCCGGCGGGTTTTTCGATGTCCAGCGCACGCACTCACTCTAGTTTTTGACTTGGTTTGTTATTCACAAACATAATCTTAGCTTTCGTAGGAAAAACTTATTTCTTCCTAAAACTATTTTTCTTAAAAAAAATGTTAAGAAAAATAAACATCCGGAACCCTTTATCCACTGTTTGAAGAAATACCAGGAGTAAGAGGTTTGTTTTTATTCATGAACTGTTCACTGACACCGATCAGCTGCCTTTTTGCTAGTGATGTATTGATTTCAGTTTGAAATTGCGGTTTCTGGTATCATATGTATTGGAATAATTCATAACTTCCTACCATGTAAACATAAGGTTAGAGAACCCTTTCCGTATCGTTTCTTATCTTATTAAGAGGCCGTGTACTTGATATGTATACCCCCTTTTTGTTACACATTGTATATATATTTTTTTTTTATAACATTTTTTTTTTTTTTCTTAATTTATCTAGTGGATAGGAACCCCTTCTTGGGTATAGGCTTCCTCCAGCTTATTCCAGTCTTCTCTATTTGCGGCTTCTCCTATCCAATCTTTTCCCGCTATTGCTGCTATGTCATCAGCCCAGCGTTTCCGTGGTCTCCCTTGTCGTCTCTTGCCACTGGGTCCTGTCCATCGGGTCGCCTCTATGGTCGATCTGTTGTCGGTATAGCGGGCCAAGTGTCCGGCCCATTTCCACTTGAGTTTGAGAGCGTAATGGAGAGCATCAGTAAGCCTTGTTTTTCGTCTGATGGATTCACTTCTTACTTTTTGTATTTTTCTTATTTTTAATATGCTTCTTTCCATAGCTTTTTGGCATACAACTAGCTTATTTTGTATTTTTGAGGTATACGTCCATGTCTGACATCCATAGGTGAGGGACGGTAAGATGCATGAATCCAGTACGACCTTTTTTTGGTGGAGAGAGAAGTCGCTTTTTAATATTTCTTTGAGAGCCCAAAATTTTCTCCAACTTAGGTCTATCCTTCGTTCCACCTCATCTTCGGTATTTTTGCTTTTGAATGATAACTGTTTTCCTAAGTAAACATAACCATTGACATATTCTAAAACTTTGCCGTTTAGTATGACTGGGGTGGCTATGCTGTTCGTCATTACTTTTGTTTTGTTCTCATTCATTTTTAGACCCACTTTTTCACTTTCAACACTTAGTGCGTGCATCAATTCTTCCAACTTGCTGCTTGTTTCTGCGAAAAGGACGATGTCGTCCGCAAATCGGAGGTGACTTAAGTGATGTCCAGCTACTGTGATACCTTTCTCCCGCCAGTTTAGCTTCGTAAATATACTCTGTAGTACTGCTATAAAAAGTTTTGGCGACAGTGGGTCTCCCTGCCTCACTCCTCTCCGGATTGGTATTTCCGATCCACGATTTTCCAATTTAACTGTACTAGTACTACCCTTGTAGATGTTCTTCAAGATCTCCACGTACTTTCTGTGAACACCACATTTGTTGAGGGCCGCCCAGATCGAATCAAGTGAAATGCTATCGAATGCCTTGGCGTAATCTATAAAAGCAAGGTACAGAGGGCGATTGGACTCCTGGTATTTTTCCATAACTTGTTCCATTACATGAATATGGTCTATTGTGGAGAAACCGGATCGGAAACCGGCTTGTTCGATAGGTTGAAGCTTATCAATTTTCGGGCTTATTCTGTTCTGCAGTATTGACGTAAATAACTTGTATATACTAGAAAGAAGGCTGATTGGTCGGTTCCCTATGTCCTTTGGATCCCCTTTTTTGTAAAGTAGTATTATGTCTGACCTTTTCCATTGTTCTGGTGCCTGACCTGAGTCTAGAGCCTTGTTGAAAAGGTAGCTTAGTGGACGTGCTATTTTAAGGGCTCCTATCTTTAAGGCTTCATTTGGTATACAATCAGGTCCAGGGCTTTTGTCAGGTTTCAGTTTTTTAATATTGATGATTACTTCAACTGTATCAATTTCTTCTGGATCTTCTTTTTCTTCATGGTCTTTTAGTTGATCATTCTTTTCCTCTTTCTTGTGATATTCAGTATTATTTCCATAGAGCTCTGTGTAGAATTCCGTGGCACAATTGATGATATCTTGTCTAGTATTTGTGATTCTATTTTTTGTTTTGATATTTTGAATCCAGTTCTTATGTGTGTTTAGTTCTTTAAAAGCCCTTTTCGTACTTCTATAGCGTTTTATATTTTCTTCTATTACATTATATCTGTAGTTTTTGCAATCTTTTTTAATGGCCTTGTTTGTTTCTTTAATAGTTTGGTCAGTTCTTTTTTCATTTCTTTCGTTTTTTGTCTCGTTTTTATTAGTTTCGTTCGTCTGGCTATGAGGTCTTTTGTAGATGTGGTAAAAATTTTGTTGACTTTTTCTTGTTTTTCTCTGTTTTCTTTTGTTTCTATACTCTTCTTGATAATTGATTCCAATGTATTGTAATATGTTTGGATATTGTCATTAAGGTGTATTGTCTCTAATTCTTGTAAGTTGTTGTGCAAGTTGGCTTTATATAGTTGCGATTCTGGCTCTGTTTTCAAGTTATTGAGAGAGGGTGGTGACGCCATTGACATTACGTTCCGGCGCTCAACGGAATCGCAAGCCGAATATCGTTGTCTCGCTTCAACCTGGCAATTCAATTCGGCTGTCCTGCTCTCGCTATTTTTTCTGCGAATAAGCGACAAAAAACTAGTGCCATCTTGTCCGCGATCGAGCGCGTACGGACCGCTACCGCGACCTCACTCTTCGTTTTTTTATTCTAAGTATCGTCGTGAAATCTCTACTCCAGCATTGAGCTGAGCATGAGAGACCCTCATCCGCATACAGACATCCATCAAGCCACCGTCATCTTAGCATCCAGCCTCAAGAAAGTCCGGAAGTGTTTGTTCCCGGACAGCCAGGCCACGTGGTTCAACGGTTGAAGGTGAGTGATTTTGTTGAGTTGCTGATTCGTTTTTGGCAAGGGTGTCATTCCATTCCAACCATCCGAGGGCTATATATTACCGACCAAATAAGTAAAAGCCGCCTCACCAGAGGGTCTGTATGAGGGTCTACTCTTCTTAGTTCCTTGTATGTGATATTTGGCTCTGACCATTCGATGATCTGATGGAAATTGGATTGTATTTAATACCTCTACATTTTCAATTTTTTTTTTGGCAATTTGATAGAATGTAATCAATTTGGTTTTTTGTGTTTTGATCGGGGGAGACCCAGGTCCATTTCCGGTTATTTTTCTTTTTAAAATAGGTATTCGTTATTGACATTTTGTGTTCGTAAGCATACTGTATGAGTCTCTCTCCTCTTTCATTTCTATATCCATAGCCATGTATTCCCATTATAAGGTTTTCATATTTCTTTGGTTGTCCTACTTTTGCATTAAAGTCTCCGATAACAAGGATATATTTACTAGCAAGATTGTGGGCTTTTTCTAGTGTATCATAAAAACTCTGTACTTCCACATCTTTTGCGTTTTCGGTTGGGGCGTAGACTTGTATTATGGATAGGTCTCTGTTTTCATATTTCATTTGGAGCATAGCTACTCGTTCAGATAACCCTATAAACTCTATGATGTTATTTTTGTGTTTTTTCTTGATTAAAAAACTTTTTATAAAAAAATATAACCGACTTCACTAAAAAAACACTAAAACGATCAAAATAATTTTAATTTCGGAAGTCGGTGTTTTTCGTTATTGTTTGTTCCTTATTTAACACCGACTTCCGAAATTAAAATTATTTTGATCGTTTTAGTGTTTTTTTAGTGAAGTCGGTTATATTTTTTTTAATAAAAAGTTTTTTTATTTCATACTTTTTAGTTGCAACACACTTACAGCCAGAGTACTTTTTTCTCATGTCAATTCCAATTAACTCAAACCCTGCTAGAATACATCATTTTCATATGAAGTTTCCGTGTCTACCTTCCACCTTCCGGCTCCATCATCAGATCACTTCGATAGTACCTTATAGCCAAAGTGCATCTCATGACATTTCTAATAAGCCCAAACACGGGTAGAATACATTGATTAATTACGGAGTTCCAGTGCTTATCTTCCAGCTCCATCACTATCATCAGGTTACTTCGATGATACCATTTTCAACATAACTATTCAGAACTATTCATTTATTTGTATTGTCATAGTCGCTTAACTATGTTCATTGTGATATTTGTTTGAGTATGAAGTTCCGTTGGCAATTTCTGGTCTTCGTAACCAGTTCTACCTCATCAAATGTCACTTTTTGACTGTAAATGCTTAATTCCTTGATGAAAATATCAAAATGACTACATAGTTGCCTATAATATTTGAGGATTTCCCTCGATTTAGCCAAGATTCCATCATCATATCCCGACTTGGTGACTATGGGACCATTTGGGAAGTATACCCTTTCCAACAAAAAAAGAATTTTTCAAATCGGTTGGCAAGCGACGAAGTTATGCCCGAACATACATAAAAAAAAATACAAACATCCGAATTGAGAACCTCCTCCTTTTTTAGAAGTCGGTTAAAAAACCAACTCCGTGCAATCCAAGTGTTTCTCCTTTATCACAGAATATGTAATTTTCATGTTCTTCGATGTTACAGCCCATTCTTCTAACTTCTGCTAAGCCAATTATATCAAATTCTATATTTTCCACTGAGTATATAAATCCTAAAAATCTTTCCGTTGTTGCTAGAGATCTCGCGTTATATATTGCTATGATAAGGGGTTCTTTTGATTTTTCCTTTGCTAGAGGGTTGTGGTCATTTTCTCTCACAGTGACCGGCTTGCTTGGGAGAGGTATGATTGTTGTTTTTGTTTTTAGTAGGTTGTTTTGGTTCTGGTATTCTGTTTTTTGTTTTAATTGCTAGCTGCTGACTTTTTCTTTTTGCTGGTTCAGGCGCGCGCGAGCCATGTATTTAAAAGCATTGGTTGTGTTAATCTTTTTTGCTGTTGATGTTGCAGATAAAGATATTTAGTTATCGTTGGTGTTAGACAGTTCAGGTGAAAATGCTGCCACTCTCTTTCTTTTCTCTCGACTCATATCAGTCTGTTCTTTAATAATCAGTTTATCATTTTTAATGTACGCAATATTGCCCTTCTTTCTTTCTTCTTCTAGCTTTGGTTGCAATTGCTTTCTAATTTCTAGTACTTCTTTAGTAAAGTCCTCTTTCATGTAAACCCCCTCGGGTAGTTTCTTTTTATTTTTGAAAACCTCTACTTTTCTCCAATTAGTAGTGAATCTATAATATCACTATTTATTCACTATATTTTAGACGTAAAATCACTATAAAGTTCAAAAACCGACCTAAGCCAAAATTTCGCCTCAGTACAAAATAGATAACATAGATTTCCTGTTGTACTTTTTTTTTAATATGGTCATGACATACCATTTTGAAATCCTCATGAAAAGCCCTTTAATTTGATACCCATATTGCAGAATAAAAAAAAATAAAAACAAATTTTTACTCTACCATATAGCATCTCACAGTCGATATGTTGTTTTTTTTTTAACGTCACTTATCTAAGAACACTTGGGTTATCAAGACAAATGTAAGGATATGTTAATTATAAAAATTTGTTCAGCGGTTTGGAAGATATGAGGTAATAAAGAATATTACATACATACAAACATACAAGATACGCGCGAAAAACATAACCCTTCTTGCAGTCGGGTAGTAAAAAAAATCGATAACACACAATTTGTTTTATAAGATTTCAGGGAAGTGTTTATTGAAAGACCCACTGGCTCCACAAATGATTGGACCTGTGCTTTGTATAACATTCGATGTTGTCCTGGTGTGAAGCGCCGTCAGTGCCGGATTAAACCGACGCGGAGTCTATTGCTAATTCGACCAAGGGCCCCCTACTACTAATCAATTAATTTAGTAGTAAGATACTAATTAATTTAGTACTTTTGGAAAACCTAGGTGAGGATCGTTTTTTGCATACCCCGAATGATTAGAATTTTGCTTAGGACGTTTTAGGTTTTCTTCTGACAAGTAATACAGAATTAAGGAGTCTTTTCGATGCCGATGGCGAAGCCTTTGTGAATTTATACAGAAAAGCTGTACAGTTAAGATTTACTAATAGGATGCAACATTTATTTTTCTTTGAAGTAGTCAGATTTAGCCAATTTTTAAGTGGAGTATTCTTTCTGAGAGATTGATCTGATCAACATGCCAACATCGATAGTCATCATCATTTCAGCTGAAAGGCTTCCATTGCTAGACAAAGGTTTTTCCTATGTCACCACAACGGCCGGTCCAGTTTATCACGCCTCCATCGAATTCACGTGAACCTTACTAAATAAAAGGTTATCGGTACCCTTGTTGCGAGACCTTTCAACGTTACGTCTTCAGGGCCCCAAGTCTGCTATTTTCACAAATTCGTCATTCCAACACGATCCAATTGTCATTTTGCTAAAAGTTTGTAATCTGTTAATTCATAATGATCGATCATTGATCGGTCAATGGTCTTGTAATAGAATTGTGGTAGAATGATAATTTCGAGCATATTAAAACCAAACCAAGAAAATGGTCAAGAAACAAAAGTTCTTCATCAAAAATGTCAAACTAAATAGGGAAAGGTTACATCTACTGAAACAATTAGATATTTATTCTTCAAACTTAGAAAAAAGTACCAGACAATACCAAACTGACACTAAAGACTTGCAAAGTGAATTAAACCGTCTACAACACAGACTGAGTTCAATGACTATAAAATATACAGCTTCTGAAAATCAAATGAGGGAATATGTATTGGCAATGAATGAGCTGGTGAGCTCACAAAAAACGAATTGTGAGCATTGTCAATTACCATCTATTGCTTCTGCGCTGGATCATTCATTGACAATATGTAATACCACCTTACCCCGGTCTAGTGTCAGTTTGCCGGTAGAAATTACTAATTGTTTGTCACAACAGATTTTAAATAAAGAAATAGTTATATTTTGTGATGAAATTGGGAAAGGTTTAGGCCACCTTTTGGCACATGAATATCCGGGACACTCAATAATTAACAACTGTATGCCTGGCTGTTCATTATTTGATATTATGAAAAAAATTATAAAATGTAAATTTCACCAGGATACTATACTTTTAATTTTTGTTGGTAATAGGGGTTATGTAAACAAAGGAGAATTACTGCAATATTATAGCACCTTGAGTAACCTGAGTTTAAAAAAAATAGTTATGTTCACATTCCCATATAGTAAAAGTTTGCCACAGGAAGAAAATCTAATTAGATATAAGATCAATACAACTTTGTACAATGTGACATTAAAAAATAACTTATTTCATTTAATTGACTCCAATAATTATGTTGGTACTGACTATTATTTGACAAGAGATAGAAATTTTGTAGATAATTACTATCTTTCAAAGTTTTGTAGGAGACAGATAGCTTTGTCGCTATCATATTATTTTTCTATTACAGCCAAGAACTTGGCTAAACAAATTGCTCCTATTGAGCAACGCAATAGTATGATAATTGATTTTGCCAATAACTTGGCATCAAATATTAATTTAAATTAGAATTTAAGACAACAGAGTCAATCTCTAGCATGAATGTACTTACAAACAAAAATATTTCCAATACAGTTTTAAAATCGTTAAGTAGTATCAACTTGGTGCATCAAAATATTCAAGGATTTATGAACAAGGATTTAGAAGTAGACTTATTCCTTAATTGCAATAATATTGACATTCTTTGCTTAACTGAACATTGGCTTAAAAGCCATCAATTGATGTTTAATTTTAGTAATCACCAGGTTGGTAGTTCTTTCTGTAGATGTGATGCCATACGGGGTGGCTCACTAATTTTAGTAAGCAACAACCTTAAATTCAAAGAACGAAAGGATATTGTGAGCCTATCTGTTGAGCGGTCAGTTGAAATAGCCTGTATTGAATTGGAACAGTTTATTATATTAAGTGTGTACAAACCCCCTTCTGGATTGTATGACTCCTTTGAAAAGGTAATGGATGAAGTATTCCACAAGATTTGCAATTCAAACAAGTACATAATCACTTGTGGTGATTTTAATGTTAATTTATTAGAGAATTCAGGTTTATGTAGTAAAATTATAAGTTTGTTTCGGTCCTACAATCTTGTTAACCTATTTTTGGAGCCCACAAGAATAACTCCTACTAGTGCCACATGCATAGATAATATTTATACGGATATTGTACCAAGTCACAAAGAAATAATAAATTTATTAGATTCTGATCATTGTGGACAATTAATTACTTTTCAGAATAAAAATCACGTAGCGGCTAAAAAGAATATCATTATTTATTATTTATTATAATCTTTATTGTACACCAAATAAACAAAAATACAGGACAAACATTTAAAAGAATAAGTGCACAATGGGCGGTCTTATCGCACAGGGCGATCTCTTACAGACAACCTTTGGATGGACTGAGAGAAAGGAGATAGATTAAGGGTTGTCAGTGTACAAACATCAGATATAATACTAACAAGATACATTAACACAAATACATACATACAGTACTAAAAAAAAAAAATATACTAATAAATATCAAATATATAGTTGAATCAGGAGAAGAAAAATATATCAAAGAGAAAGGTAATGCTCCTTCACCATCTTTTTAAATGTTGGTAGCGTTTGAGCACGCCTTACTTCTAAGGGTAACGCATTCCACAAACGTGCAGCTTGAATTGTGAAAGATTTGTCAACGAAGGTAGTGGAATGCGTGCGAATACTTAATTTTAGGTTCTCCGATGATCTCAAGGACCTATTATGTGTGTCACTAAGGAACTGAAAACGTTCTTTAAGATAAAACGGGGTACAAGGATTAAATAGCACATTATAAAGCAAAGAAAGTATATGGGCGTTCCGGCGAAGGCGAATAGGAAGCCATTTGAGCTTAGTACGAAATTCAGAAACGTGGGCATACTTGCGCAAGCCAAATATGAACCTGATACAAAGATTTTGAAGTCGCTCAAGCTTATCCAATTGGTCCTGGGTGAGATCAAGATAGCTGGCAGCAGCATAGTCCAGGATTGGAAGAAGAAGAGATTGGGCTAACGCAATTTTGGTATTGATGGGAAGAAAATTACGAAGACGTCTCAGGGAGCCCGCTGAAGCAAATAGCTTACGACTGACTTCCTGCAGTTGTTTTGTCCAGGAAAGAGTGCGATCGAAATAAATCCCCAAGTTCTTCACAGTGTAACTTAAAGGAATAATGGTATTATTGAAAGAAACCTGGGGAAGTTTCGACCAATCCACTTTAGACACAGTCCGAGGACTACCAATAACAATCACTTGTGTCTTAGTTGGATTGATCTTCAACCCAAACTCAGCGCTCCAGTCACCTATTCGAGCCAGGTCTATGTTGATAGTATCAATGGCCTCAGATAATTTACCGATAGGGGCTTGAGCATAAATTTGGAGATCATCAGCATACAGGTGGTAGAAAGAAGATAGTCGTTGAGTGATAGCGTTTATAAAAAGTGCGAAGAGTATCGGTACCATTGCGGTATTGCGGTATCATTGTTAACCCTAAAACTACAAGTCGTTTAGAAACTTTTAAAACTAAACTCATTAATAATTTACCAGACTTGTCTACATATGATGATCTCAATCATCAATATGAAGGTTTCTTTAACATGTACTGTAATCAATTTAATTCTACTTTTATACCTAAGACTATTTCGGTTAATAGTAACGTGTCGTTCAGTGAATGGGCTACCACTGGTATTCATATAAGTAGAACTCGGCTTTACGAATTGTATGATGAAAGGATTGTTGTCAATACTTCTGAATTTAGTTTATATGTGCGAAATTATTCAAAATTATTTAAAAAGCTTTGTTCTGTAGCGAAATCGCGTTATTTGAGTTCCAAAATTAAAAACAGTAATAATATTATTAAAACCACTTGGAATGTTATAAATAGTGAAACTGGAAGATCTAAAAGACCATCTAGTGACTATAGACTTGTAATTAATGACAATGTGATCACTTCAGACTCACAGGTTGCCGCGGCTTTTGAGGACTTTTTCTCAGAGATCCCCATATCAACAACAAAATCTCTGAACTCATCACCCACTGCTGCAGAGTCTCTGCTTATAGAGAATGTAAAAGCTTGCGATTCTGATTTTAATTTCGAACATGTGACTTATGTTGATATTATTAAGACGTTTCACTCTTTAAATGTAAAAAAGACTGCAGATTTATGGGGTAATTCTGTGGACGTTGTTAAGTCTATAATCAACATTGTAGCTCCTTCTTTAGCTTTAATTTTTAATAATTGTATCGATCGCGGTGAGTTTCCTGACCTAATGAAAAATAGTAAAATAATACCATTGTTCAAAACCGGTAGTACATCGGACCCCACAAATTACAGACCTATTTCAGTACTACCTACCTTTAGTAAAATATTTGAAAAGCTCATTCTACAGCAATTACAGAGATTTTTTAATAGACATAAATTGTTGCATACCAAACAGTTCGGTTTTACTAGGGGTCGTTCGACAACCGATGCTGGTGTTGAACTTTTAGGACATATTTATAATGCATGGGAAGATAAATGCGATGCCTTGGGCATTTTTTGCGATTTGTCCAAGGCCTTCGATTGCGTTCCCCATGAAACATTAATCAGGAAACTACACCATTACGGGATCCGGAACTCCTCCCTGGATCTTCTTACATCATATCTGAGTGAAAGGATTCAGAGAGTTGACGTAAACGGACAAAGATCTCCCGGATCTATTGTAAAAATGGGTGTGCCCCAGGGCTCAATTCTTGGCCCATTTTTGTTTCTAATTTACATAAACGACTTACCTTACCTCATAGAAGACAATCATAATATAGTGTTGTTTGCAGACGACACTTCACTTTTGTTTAAACTTAAACGTCAGCAGCAGGTTACTGACGATATAAATATAGCTCTTTCAAAAATAGTACACTGGTTTAATGTAAATAGCCTGCTTTTTAATGAAAAAAAAACCAAATGTATTAAGTTTACCATGCCTCATGTGAGGCAAGTAGAAACCAGTGTGCTAATAAAAGGTAAAGAGTTGAGTCCTGAAGATACTACTGTGTTCTTGGGCATTACTCTAGACGCTAAGATTCAGTGGGGCCCACATATAGACAAATTGTCGAAAAAACTTAGTTCAGCAGCATATGCTGTAAGACAAATTCGAAATTTAACTGATTTAGAGACAGCCCGTTTAGTTTACTTTAGCTATTTTCATAGTGTCATGTCGTACGGTATTCTATTATGGGGAAATGCCGCCGATATACAGACAATTTTCGTTTTACAGAAAAGGGCTATTCGTTCAATTTATAAATTAAGTCCCAGATACTCCCTCAGAGATAAATTTAAAGAAATTAATGTAATGACTGTGCCTTCACAGTATATTTACGAGAATATTTTGTATGCCCATAAAAATATAGACATGTTTAAAAAATACAGTGATATTCATAATTTTAATACAAGAAACAAACATAAATTTGTAGTTCCTGCAACCAGGCTAAAAAAATAGGGGGCTCATTTAGATGCCAATATATACACTTCTATAATAAACTTCCTAGTCATATTCAACAACTAAGCCTTAATAAGTTCAAATCATTTGTAAAACGTAAACTTTGTCAAAAGGCTTTTTACACTGTAAAGGACTATATTCAGGACGAGAAGGCTTGGGATTGACCTGCTCCAGTACCTACTACAACTGTTGATATTTTTATTTTTATCTTCTTTTTGTATATTTTTTTTAATTATTTTTATTTTCAAATGTGCCTTTTCTTTTTATTTTATTTAATTTTTTACAATTTGACATTGGACATTATTTTTATTTTATTTTACAAATTGACGTGTATACTTTTTAAGTACTTAAAGTATTTTTTTTTTTTTTCTTTGACACAAATATTTACTTTGCTAAATATTTTGTAAACTTTTAATTTCCTTAGATTATTGTAAATGTGAGGACTATGTTGATTGCTTTTTCTTTTCTATTCAGTAATTTTAACGTATGTCTGGCAATTTGAGTATTTTCTGCGGCCTACCCAAATGTCCTTTCTTTGGTATTGTTCGTCAAGTCGTGGAGCTCCTTAGTAGTCCTAAGTTGAGCTTTTCGAATACTGACAAATGCTTACACTGATTGGACAGGTCCACTCAAATCTGTATGGTTCTTTCTTCAAAAGACCATCTCAGACAAATCTGCATGGTTCTCATGTGATTTGACCATTACATATTTACTGTATGGACTTTAAAAGAGACTTTGACCCCTGAGTTTGTTTCGGTGTTTCTTCTCAGGGTAGTCAGATAGGAAACACCGGCCTCATCTAGCATAAATTGACGAAAAAAAAATTGACGTGTAAAAGTGTTTTTTAAACCTATTTGCAAAATAAATATCATTTATCATTTATCATTTATCAATAACTGAAACCTACTCTTTGGCACAATTCTCACAAAAAAACCTACATATCTGTATGATAATCTAACTTGGTCACGTGATGTAAACAAAGTTAAAACAAGAGCATCTTCTTACCTTTTGTTAACCTTGACTCATAAAACTGCTGCATTCCGTGGAAGCTTCAAATACGCCAGTAGCAAGATCTGGAATGATTTGCCTCCACCTCTTCGTGCTTTAAAGACGGTTGGTGCTTTTAGCTTCAAATACAAACAGCATTTATTACGCAATCAAAGGGAAACCACGAAATAATTTAACCAGAGTTCTGCACGATTTTGCATTAGTGACTTAATGTCACTCGTCGCTCGGCTAGTTTGGCATCTTTTTCTTGCGTCCAACACAACACTACAATTACACTTCACAGACATACACAATAACATTTCAGATGCACCCGAATCACTTTTGTTCTAAACGTATTTATGTATCAATATTTACTCAACTTTTGTTTATTTGTTTTTTTTGAAGATCCACCTACTTTTTCTTTTGACAGTCGATGGTACTTGCCATAGACTACTAGTTTCCACAGATTAGCTTTAGACTCCACAGTTTAGTAAGAGTATACTCTAATATTCGCGAACCGCCGCTGCGCCAGCTGCGGCGCCCTGCAGTGCGCCCGTGCGCTCGCGTTCCTCCGTTTGTCTATGATTTTGACAAATGATTTTGGAGCGCAAGTTGTCGGGCGTCTGTCTCTAGTTCATTATTTATTGCATTTTTTCTTATATTTTCTTATATATAACACATAACACGTATTGTATTTATTATTTTTCCAGTGGTTGTCTTATCAATGTTCGTATTTAATTATTTATTATTTTAATGTTTCGATACCAATTAATATATTGAGACTCCGTGAATGTGACCGTGGCATCACCGCGGGCCCTAACAGAATACCAGCGCTGCGTTATTTATCTTTTTAAATATCGCAGCATACGCTGAGTTAGGCGCCCTTTTGGCCTTGCACAGATTTTAAAGTTTTTTAATTTTTTTATTTATTATCGAATTCTGCTGTATGTGTGAGGTACGAATAAAAGTTTTTTCTTTCTTTCTTTCTTTCTTCTAACTGCACAATAACGTTCTAATGGTAAAACACTGATCAAATTTTTTTTTTTTTTTTTTTTTTCAATAAACTGTCAAAGTTTTAGCAGATTACCACAAACTTCAAATATTCATTTGTCAATATGTACGAGATTACCATTCTATGTCACTTCTTTCAATGGAGTGTCAGTGGTTGACCAATGGAAAGTCATAATGACGCCATTATATTATTAGATTACCAAACTTGTCAAAATCGACAATTATGACACCAATGATAGACCATTGTGACACTATTGTAATAGCAGACTTGAGGCCCAGGTATCCGGTTACCATTCCAGAATCTTTCGGCCCCATCGATCATCTGTTCTGCAAGCAATGTACCCAGCTTACTGCCAGTTAAGCTTATCTTCCTCTCCATTGCTCTTTGTGTTACTTAAAACCATCTGATGAGGCGCATTGTGAACGACCACGTTTCAGAGCCAAATGTCACTACGCACAGGCAATGTAATATTCACATAGACACACAAAATATGTAGTTCCCTAAAAACCTTGTTTAAGCTTATTCTTAGTAGGGTTATTAAGATTGAGCTTAACCTACACTTATTAAAATTAAGTGGTTTTAGCTAGTGCTTCTAGAAGCTGCTGGCTAAAGCTACCCTTTCTAAAATAAGCTTGAACAAGGCTTTTATTCACCAATAACTCCGTGGATTTTAAGATCACTTCCGTAAAAAGTACGACGATGGGATAAATTCTAAGAGATCTTCTATTCTGTAGTTTGCTTGCAGGATAGTCTGAAGTAAAGTGACTATCTCATCACATCCAAAAAAATCAGCTGTATTTAGGTTTCACGCAGTACCAATATTTTGACTAGTTTTTTTTTATGTTAAAAATTCGGGATCCCTGAACGCGCAGGGCCCCAAAATGGGGGGGTCTGTAACATTTGCTATTCTTGCTACATGGCTAATCCGCCACTGAGTGCCATCTAACCTTTGCATGAATGTCGAGTTTCCTAGCAGCTACCGTAGCTTTGTGCTCAATGAACTGCCCAAAGTTTAAGGAAATTTCAACTCCTAAGAGCTGAAGGCGGTCGATACACTCCAAGGATACATTTTAAAAAGCAGGAGCCAAGATGATCAGGCTGCTTTTGGCAGTGAACGGACATGCTTGAGTTTTGGCGGCATTGAATATCGCGGCTAAATAAGCAGCACATGTTTAATTGTTAAATAAACATGCATCATATATATATCGCATATTTATTATTTTCATGAATAATCAAACGTATCAACTCCGTTTAAGTGGCGTACAGCTAGGGTGAACAGCTTCAATTTTTTTTTAATACGGCCTCCTTTTTGTTTTGCCATCTTTCGTTGGTCAGAGTCTACACCAAAATAACATTTTTTTGCAATTTTTGTCTGTCTGTCTGTCTGTTTGTCCGGGCTAATCTTTGATATGGCTGGACTGATTTTGACGGGACTTTTTTTGGCAAGTAGCTGATGTAATAAAAAGTAACATGAGCTACTTTTATTTAAAAAAAAATAAATTCAAAATCTGTAGTCCACGCGAACAAATTCGCGGGCACAGCTAGTTTCAAATAAATTAGTTGTATTTCGGTTGTCTTTAGAACTATAAACCGTGTGACAGCGCTGATTATTCTACGGCATCAGGTAAGGTAGGAATAAAAAAATATTAGTACATAATGGATTTTATTGAGGATTTTCGAAATAAACCACAAATTGTTTCTCTGAAAACAAAGGTTTGTTTTATTCAACATGCTTTTACAGTATAACAATTATCGTTTAACTAAAATTACACTTTTATCTCACCTGAAAACAAAGAAACGACATTTAAAGTTTACTAATATCGCCTCCTCAATTATTTCCCTTTAATTATCTCTCTACAAGTTTTTATAACAATAAAATGCACAAAATAATCTAAACATCATCTGTCATTGAATGATACGTCACCCCGTATCCACAGCTTAAAAATTAAAAAAATGAAATGTCATTTCCAAGGAGGTCATTTCATTACATCCCCCCCCCATAGGAACGAAAATTCTAAATAATATAATACAAACAATGCACCTGCAAGCTATCTTTATACCTATTCGTTTTCTTCTACTTCATCTTCTGCCGTAACAGGTTGTAATTTTGTTATGTGGAATAAAGTTGATTCTGTTTTTCTGTTGCCAGTGTCAATCTTATAAATGGAGTTCGATATTTTCTCTATTATCTTGAAAGGGCCTATTTTTAATTCGTCTAATTTTTTCCTGTTCAGTCTATTTCCATTTTCTACATATACACTGTCTCCTATCTCGAACTCTTGTATTTTCCTATTTCTATCAAATATTTTCTTGTTGTACTTGTGAGATTTTATTGTATTCTCTAATGCTAATCTTCTATCAGCAATCCACTTGTCTTCCTTTTCTATTGTTTTAATTTCATTTGGTAAAATACTGACATTTGTACCATCCAGTAAATATTTTGGTGCAAAACCTGTAAGAGAATGGTCTGTTTCATTATATTTCTGTACACATTCTCTTGCTATTGTTGTCCATGTTCTCTTATTATTTTTCTCATTTATTTTACATCTTATTTTATTTACTATTGTTTGGTTTAATCTTTCGTTCAAGCCGTTCGAAAATGGCGTATTCACAGCTGTAAATATTAGTTTGATGTTATTCTCCTGCAAATACTGTTTAAATTCTTTTGAATTGATGCCTGGATATTGGTCTGTCAGAATTATTCCAATCTCATCTGTCTCGAGTACTTTCTTTGTTAGTTTTATAAAGTCACTTGCGTTCTGTGTTTTTGAAGTCACAATAAACGCATATCTTGTGTAGTGGTCTACTAAAAGGTGTAAGTATTTTTTTGTTGACCTAGATCCTCCAAAGCCACCTATAGTATCCATTGACATTATCTCAAATGGTTTTGTTGCTGGTCCCAGTTGTGACATTAACCCAAATTTTCCTTGACATCTTGATTTATTTTTTATGCATATTTCGCATGTTTTACAAATATTTATGATATTTTTTGTTAGGTTTTTAGCTGTATATAGTGGACTTATTTTTTTCTGTAATTGTCTGATTCCAATATGGCATAAATCTTCATGCACCTTTTTTATAATTTTTTTACTAAATTCTTCTGAGAGTATAATTTTTTCAAGTTTCTTTATTTTTTTATTATAGATTTTATTTTTATGTAGTAGATTTTGTTTCTTTTCTTTTATTGTTTCATTTTTTTTTTTGGTCTTCAACTATATCTTTTATTTGTATTAAATTAACTATTTTTAATAGTTCCTCCTTGTTATCTTCTGATTCTAATACAGGGTTTCGGCTCAAACAGTCTGCTTCTATATTTTCTTTACCAGGTATATATTTTACTGTAAAGTCATATTGAGATAGGTAATATGTGAGGTCACCCAATTCTTCATCTGTCCTGCATTTAATATTCATGTTCTCTAGAGGTTTGTGGTCTGAGTAAATAGTGAAATGTTTTACAATTAGCCAGTGTTGCCAGTATTTAACTGCTTCTTTCATAGCAATACATTCCAAATATATGGCCTTTTTTCGTTTTTGAGATTCGTTTAGTTTTTTTGAAAAATATGCCACCGGTTTGTCTTTACCGTCTAGTTGAGTCTGTTTTAATATTGCCCCGATACCCTCTAAAGATGCATCTGTAAAGATTTTTATTGGTAAGTCTTTGTCGAATATTTCCAACACAGGTTGAGAACATAAATATCTTTTTATTTGATTAAATGATTCTTCACACTTCTCTGACCACACAAACTTTTCATTTTTTCTTAATAAATTATGTAATGGGTCTAAAATAATTGCATTTCTTGGTATGTATTCATGGTAGAAGTTAATTTTTCCCAAAATTTGTCTGATATTCTTTTGTGTCTTAGGAGTTGGAAAATGTCTTATCGAGATCAAATTGTCTTTTAGTGGTCTTACCGAATTGTTCTGAATTACATGGCCGAGGTACTTCACTGAGTCTGAAGCAAAGTTACATTTCGTAAACTTCAATCTAAAGCCTTCTTGTATTATTGCCTCTAATACATTTCTTATGTGTTTTATATGTTCTTCAAAGGTGTTCGAGTATATCAGAATATCATCAATATAGTTTACGGAGTATCCTGTGAGATTGTGCTTTCTTAGAATATTGCTTAAAATTCTCTGGAAAATTGCTGGTGATGTTTTCAAGCCAAAGGGAAGGCAGGTCCACTGGAAGTGGCCATCTTGTGTGACAAATCCTGTTTTATATATATCTTCCACCCGTAATGGTATCGCCCAGAATGCTGAATTTATATCCAGTGTAGTAAAATACTTACAATTTCTAGTTTTAACAATCAAATCATCTATTAACGGAAAAGGTTGAGCTTGTGGAACAACAATTTTATTTAGTTCTCTGAAATCTATACACAAGCGGGATTTCCTATTTTCACCCTTTTTAAATGCCAATGTCACTGGAGCAGCGAAAGGACTGTAGGATTCTTCTATTAAATTATTCTTTAGTAACATGGATATTTGCTTTTAAATTTCTAATTTATCTTCTATTGTACATCTGTATGGTCTTTTACTACAGTATCTATTTACTAGTAAATCTATGTGAGCTTCATAATCTCTAACTGTTCCTATATCATACTTGTCCTTTGCAAAAATTGTTTTATATTCCTTTATTATTTTCTCGATCTCAATTTTCTTTTCATTATCTAAATGGTCTGTCATACTTACAAACTCTTCTGTTTCTATATGTTCATTAAAATTTATTGCTAATGTTTTTATATTCTTTTCTTCATTTCTGTTATCTTTAGACATTTAAAAAAAAAAAAAAAACACAGTCAGACATTTAAAATGTGGAGTTTTAAGTATGCGCCTCAAAAAGAAACTGGATAAGGGCGAGTCGGACTCGCACACTTAGGGTTCCGTTTCAACTAACTTAAATAAAATAAATATCTAGCTTTTGCCAGCGGCAATTATTCCTATACTTATGCTCTAAGATTTGCTTTATGTCAAATTTCAGGGCTCTAGGTCAACGGGAAGTACCGTTATGATTTCCTTGAGTGTCGAAATATACATTTTTTTGCGACATAAATGCCGGTATCTTTTTTATTCGTTAACTTAGAAGTTTTTATTTTAACACAGCTTTAAGGGGCCGTAGTCTTGAGTATTCGGTTTAAATTTCAACTTGATACTTGCACTTGTTCCCGAGATAAAGGGACTTGACAGACAGACGGACGAACAACAAAGTGATTCTATAAGGATTCCGTTTTTTCCTTTTGAGGTACAGAAAGAAATAAAGATCGACAGAGAATTGATCTGATTATCATAATTTCTTGTTAAATAAATACTTAATACAGGGGCAGGTTGAGAGGTCACGACAAACAATGCAATACACTTCATAATCCATTTTTCACAACACAGCTAATAAAATAGAGGAAATTATAGTTATTAATTTGTATAGCGCAGGGATCGCTTCTTGCCACAAAAATGATCTAAACGCATATACATGCACGCACTTACTCTCGACCCGCCGCGCGCGCGCAGCGCGACCCCGCGTTCGCCCTCCGAGCGCCGCGAGGCGCAGTATGTATTCACATTAACTCTACGTAAACTTCCAGTTATGTATTCCTTATTTTTATTACGTGCGAATGTTTTATATATTCCGGGGACCGAGTCACCCGCGTCCGTAGGAGAATACCCGAAGCAAGTCCCTGCACGTAGTCCCCGGGTGGTGCTAATCAGGTGACACTAACTGGTGGTAGGTTTCGACCGTTGGCTTGCGACCACCCACTGAGCAAAGACGTACCGCCAAACGGCCTGGCCGTGTTCCGGTATGATGCTCAGTGTAGCCAGTCTAGAGGAGTTGGGTCGAAATAGTTGTTCCAACGCAAGCAGACCAATCTGGCTCATGCTGATAGGGAGGAATCGGGAGGCTAGTCGCGGAGGGTAGCGGGATCCGAGGCACGGTTGCCGCTGGCCGACCGCAGGTAGTTGGGGGCCCAAGTAATGTGCTAGCCACACATGAAAGGCTGCCCCGCCAACTGTCGAAAAATCCCGGAATGCGCCATCGTGCTGGTTGGCGACCAGACGAGAGGGCCCGATGGACATTTCCGGGGGGGCTCGGGCGTCCCCGCAGTCTCCAGACTAGTCCCCCAATGATTTCGTCCCTTCAGTGCGTGCCTGAGGGTTAGCTGCGTGGAACCTCATTTCACTTCCTTCTCCTCTCCTCCCGTTCACTCATATGAAAATGAAAAGGACAAAGAGACTCGTTAAACAGCGGCTGCACTCCCTCTCCCACAAAGTGCACCTCATTAACATAAGAGGTCTGCACTCCAATATCGTCGCAGTCCACCATCACCTGGAGACTGAAAAGCCAGCTCTCTTCTTCCTTTCGGAGACGCAGATCAGGTGTCCGTCCGACGTGTCGTACCTTTCCTACCCAGGGTTTACCTTGGAGCACAATTTTAAACCACGTGCGGGTGTATGTATGTACGCCCGGGACGACATCTGCTATCGGCGTCTCCGTAACCTTGAGGACTCCAGTTTCTCGACGCTTTGGACTTTGGTGGACACAGGCCTGGATAAAATAATCTACGCTTGTGTCTACCGGTCGCACAGCGGAGATCAGGAGACATCCGGGCTCACACAGCATCTGAGTGAGGCGGCGGATGTGGCTCTACAGCGGTACCCTTCTGCCCAATTGGTGTTACTGGGGGATTTTAATGCCCACCACCAAGAGTGGTTATTCCCGTACCAGTCCACAGACCATGCCAGTCGTGAGATACGAAAGCTAGCGCTAGCACTTAATCTCACCCAGCTGGTCCAGGGGGCAACGAGGGTGCCGGATGTGGATTCGCACACAGCCAATTGCTTGGACCTCCTGCTGACAACAGATCCAGACCGATACTCTGTGTCGATATGTTCGCCTTTAGGCAGTTCCGACCACTGTCTGGTTAAGTCTGTGTCTGTCTACTCCCCACCCGATCCCAGCCCTAGAGGCACCCGGCGGGTTTGGCGATACAGGTCAGCAGATTGGGATGGCTTGCGGTCTTTCTTCGCATGCTATCCTTGGCAGCTCACTTGCTTTTCTTCGGAGGATGCTTCGTCGTGCGCAGGTGCCGTGACGGATGTGTTGCGACAGGGGATGGAGTACTTCATCCCATTCTCTGACGTAACAATGTCTGGCCAAGCTCGTCCATGGTTCGGCGCCGAGTGTCATCGCGCAGACGCGCTTAAGCACGCGGCATACCGAGCTTGGGCTGACGCTCGTATGCACAAAGCAAGCGACGTGGCTCAAAAGAAGAAGGCCTTTAACAGGGCTGCCAAGTCCTGCAAGAAGGTGTTGAGGAGGTCTCGGTTCGACCACGTAAGCCGAATTGGGAGCAAACTTGCTTCATACCCTGCAGGTAGTAAAGCGTTTTGGTCCCTGGCTAAGTCGGTTGAATCGAACTTCTGCCGCCACTCACTTCCGCCACTGCTAAAACCCGATGGCTCGCTGGCCCACACCGCGGAAGAGAAAGCAAACTTATTTGCCTCTCTTTTTGCGGAATCTTCTCGTCTGAACTCTGGTGACGCACGGCCCCCTGCCTTTCCTGAGCGATGCGAGACGACTATGTCAGATATTCGCATCCATCAGAAGGACGTCCGTAGGGTGCTACGTAACCTAGACGTGAACAAAGCCAGCGGTCCTGACGGGATACCAGCGGTCGTGCTTAAAACTTGTGCGCCTGAATTGTCTCCGATCTTGACACGCCTATTTCGCCTCTCATATGAAACTGGAAAAGTGCCGATTGCTTGGAAGCAAGCTAACGTGCAGCCTGTGCCTAAGAAGGGCAGTCGAGCTGACCCGGCAAACTACCGACCCATCTCTGTTACATCCGTCCTCTGTAAGAGTATGGAACGGGTGCTTAACAGGAAGCTTCTGGCATACCTAGAAACTAACGACATCCTCAGTGACCGACAATACGGTTTTCGCCAAAACCGGTCTACTGGGGATCTTCTAGCGTATGCCACTCATATCTGGAGCGAGGCCATCGAGAAACATGGGGAAGCGCTTGCCGTCTCCCTTGATATCTCGAAGGCTTTCGATAGGGTCTGGCACGAAAGCCTTATTGCTAAGCTTCCTTCCTTCGGTTTGCCCGCTGGTCTGTGTGATTGGATCGCTGACTTCTTGCGGGATCGATCTATCCGAGTGGTTATTGATGGCTGCTCGTCCGGTCAAATGGATATTAATGCCGGGGTCCCTCAGGGGTCAGTGCTCTCGGCGACGCTGTTTTTGCTGCACATAAATGATCTACTTAAACCCGGTATCTTTGGGTATGCAGACGACAGCACTGTTGCTGAGAGATATGTATCTGACGCACGGGCTAGCGGGACACAGATCCAGTCATCCCGAGAGGCTATGGTTGAACGCTTGAACTCGTCCTTGAAGGCGGTCTCCGATTGGGGCGACGCCAATCTGGTCAAGTTCAATGCATCTAAAACCCAGGCGTGTCTTTTTTCCGCCAAACGGAGCCAATTCCACCCGGCTCCAACTTTCCGGGGTGTAACCGTGCCAATAACCGACCACCTTGAGCTTCTTGGAGTTACGTTATCATCTACTCTCAATTTCGGCTCATACATCGATGCAAAGGCTCAACTGGCTGCCAAAAAATTGGGGATCTTAGCAAAGGTGAGACGGTACTTCACGCCGGAACAGCTGCTCAATCTTTATCAAGCCCAAGTTCGATCGTGTATGGAGTACTGTTCTCATCTTTGGGATGGATCTGCCAAATACCAGCTTGATGCGCTGGAGTCGATTGAGAGGCGAGCCAAGAGAATCATCGGCAATGATGCACTTGTAGAGTCGAAGCTCCAAAGCCTTGAGCATCGCCGCCGAGTTGCTAGTCTGTCGGTTTTCTATCGTTTACATTTCGGGGAGTGTGCACTGGAATTGCACAATCTAATTCCGCCAAGTCCGTTCCATCATCGGACCACACGACGTACAGCGTTGCGCCACCGGTACATGGTAGACATCCCACCCATACGCACAAAACGTTTTGCGAACACATTTATTGTGCGTACAGCCAAGGAGTGGAATTCCCTGCCGGAGTCTGTGTTTCCTGATAGCTACAACTTAGGAGTCTTTAAGTCGAGAGTGAATAGGTTTCTTCTAGGCAAGCGTGCTTCATCGTCGACCACATCATCGCTTACCATCAGGTGAGATAGTGGTCAAACGCAAGCCTATCATTAATAAAAAAAAAAAAAAAAAAAATATATAGAATACATTATATATTAAAAAATCCATGACTACACTAATTTGCCCCGAAATACAATCTACAAATATTGTAAAATGCTGTTTTTCTAGGGTTGCAAAAGGGTGCAAAAATAACTGGGTGTATAGGATGCTTTAAAAAGTTTATTATGAGTTTGCACCAACTGGCTAAATTTCCCTTGAGCCGCAAATAAAAAATAATGATTTATTAGTGTTTCATACACCTCACACTTTTTTCGTGAAAAGTAATTATACACCAAAGGGGTATCTACATATATCTAAACTTACCACAACTAAATACTTATGAAATTTTTAAATTTTGGGACTTTAATGTTAAAACCTAATATTAAACGATGTTCCGTACATAACAGGAATGGTGCAAACTCAGAGAAGACTTATATTCATGTCTTCTAATGATTCCACAAAAAATTACAATTACACGAATTAAGTCCAATCTTTTTGCTAATTTGACTAGACTACTATGTGTTTCCACGGTCACCGCTCTCGGAACGCGCCGCCATTGAGTTCCCAACTAACGGTAGGAGGAGTTCACATCGGTGTCGGGTCGACGATGAAGTACCTGGGACTCGTCCTCGACAGCTGGTGGAATTTCGTGGAACATTTCCGACGTCTGGCTCCCAAACTCAACCGGGCCGGGGCTGCGCTCAAGCGGCTCCTGCCCAACCTTGGGGGTCCAGATGCCTCCTGCCGGAGGCTCTACGCGGGGATCGTTCGGTCCATGGCCCTCTACGGGGCGCCGGTGTTGTCGCCGTCGCTGAAAACGCAACCGGCGGCCATGCTGAACGCCTGCCAGAAGGTCATGGCAATAAGGATGGTGCGGGGATACCGCACGGTCTCCCGCGAAGCGGCGAGCCTGGCTGGCCTACCACCGTGGGATCTGGAGGCAACAGTCCTTGCACACATGCACGATATGCGCGTGGAGATGCAACGCCGGGGTGAAAGTCCGCTGCCACGACAGGTCACGGCATAGCGGACAGAGCTCCGGCAGGATCTCATGGTGAAATGGCGTCAACGACTATCGCAACCCAGTGCTGGGCACGCCACACTCATGGCGGTAAGTCCCCTCTTTGAGGCGTGGCTGGAAAGACCTCACGGCGTCCTTACCTTCCGCATGACGCAGATGCCGACTTCCGGCCAACGTAGGCGCGGGCTTGCGGACAGTGAGCAATGGGTAGCTCACTGTCCGGCCGTCCGATAACTGTCCGGACCAAGCCCAAGTCGTCGACGGCGCGCACTGTTCCCGCGCGCCTCAAGGAGTTGTCAGCAACAGCAGGGACCCAGCCGGGTCGAAGCCTACTGGGGCCAGGGTTTTCCGAAAGGGCGCTCGAGCCCCGGTATGAGGGCTAGAGGGAACGGGGTGGGTCTTTTAGTCAGTAAGAGTCTGACACTATCTCCCGCTCTGCCCAAAGGCGGGGGATGTCAATGCATGATTTTTTCCCACCATAAAGAAAAAAAGGACGTAAACTTGAAATAACTGCTGGTCATCCGTCAAGTCCATTTTGCCCAAGAATATCTGGATTTCTATCTTAGAAAAAAAAACATGTTATTATACTGCCGTATAGATCTGGCGGGTATAACTCTGGTTTACTTGTGTTGAATGTCTTCTCTGGAATCTGGTTAACTTGTAGAAATTAACTTGTAGGGACTCGGTCGTCGTGTGTCGAAGCGCGCGGTCGCATGTGTCATATTTGCTTAAATATCGTTGAAATGTTATTGCTAAAGCTATACTAAATCAAGTTCTGTGTTATTATAAATAAAGTGAAATTTTAAAAATACGTAAATCTCATAAGTAATTTGCCTGCGGACGAGACGGATAAAAATCTATAACCGGTTTTGTGCGGCTAGTCAGGGAGCTAGGTAACATGAATTTACAACGGACTCCATCAAAATCAATTGTATTTGCTGAGAGTGCGAGTGATGGTTCAGCCGCTAATTTTGAAGATAAAAATGAAAATAAAATAAATAAAAAAATAAATAAAGATAAATAAAAAGATAAAGATGAATTGCTGAGTTGGTGACCCTTTCGGTTCAGGCACAGTCACTGCAACTGTATTGTATGTCTGTAATCATTTTTTTATTATTATTTTATGTTGTTGTATAGGTATTGTGTTGCTTGCGCCGAATAAATGCTATTCTATTCTATTCTTATTCTATTCTAAAGTCGAGTTAATAAAGACTCTAGAAAAAGAAAACCACACACCTTATGTGATTTCAAGGAAGACTTGGCCCAGTTTCGGACTGAAATGATGACCTGTCTAAAGGAAACAATGTCGGAACAAATCGATACCATAGCACAGACGCGAAACGAAATTAGGCAAGATATAAAAGATCTGAAATTAACGACTGATAAACTAACAGAAGAATATAAAAAACTGCATAAATCAGTGGAAAACATTACAATCGAAAATAAAATAACACAAAGTAGAATAATTTCCATCGAAGATGAGTTAAATCAACTTAAAAGTGAGAATCGGAAATCAGACTTAAATTTTGGAACACAGCACGAGTTTCTTGTCGAAATACAAGATCGGATTCAAAGAGAAAAAAACATAATATTGGTTTTTTTTTTTTTTTCGATGGGAATAATCATCTTATGACAACCCCCGCTCTTGGGCGGAGCGGGAGATAGTGTCAGACTTTTACTGACTAAAAAACTCATCCCGTTCCTTCAAGCCTTCATACCGGGGCTCGAGCGCCCTTTCGGATAACCCTGGCCCCAGTAGGCTTCGACCCGGCTGGGCCCCTGCTGTTGCTGACAACTCCTTGAGGCGCGGAAACAGCGCGCGCCGTCGACGACTTGGGCTTGGTCCGGACAGTTACGATAATAATTTTTAAAAAAATATATTATTTAAAAACCATTTATTTAAGCACAATACATTTTTTAAAGCACATTCAGAGTCATGATAAATACAGTTATATAAATCTTGAGAATATTTATATTGATCGTATAAACTTATCAAACTAGGACAACCTTCATCTTCTAAATTGAATATACTCAAATTACTATTTCCTAAAATATGCTTTAACCACAACACTTTTTCTGAACCTTTGACATAAATACATTTATCTCTTAAAATATCTATAACCAAATTCTAATAATTAGAATAGGGTACAAATCCTTCGCGCCAGTGTATCTTTCTGTTACGTTCAATCCAACTAACTTGTTTTTTTTCTTGTTTCGTTAATTTTTCAAATGGAAATGGTGGCTTAATTAAAAATACTTGTAATTTTTGATTATACAATATAGCGATTTCTTTTATTATAAATTCATTTGTTTCTGTTTTAAAGCCTTGAATATCCACAATAGCGATCATGATAATCTGCGCACAATGTTGCTGAGAGGTTTGTATTCCACAAGTCGATCGTTTATAATCAAACAATATGCAGTTGTCTTATCTGGTATTTGTGTTGAACATACAAATTCCAATCGTACATCCACTGGACCAGTTTTTAAACTATCGTTTTGCCTCGAGCAGTCTAAGATAAAGACTGGGGCCTTTTCTTTAAAGTCTTGTAGATCAAGCAACGGGTCTACCGGAGAGTTGTAATACGACTGACGAAATTTCACATACATTTCATATAATATACAATATTTGTTCTCACAAAACTTTAAAGATAAAGGCTCATAAGGATAATATTGAGAATTTAAAAAGAGCGTCACGTTTGTCACCTCACAATGATCAAACACTGAACTGTCTTTAGTTCTATTATTTTTTCTATTAGTCTGCAAGCAAAAAATGACATACCGGGGCTTTTCTAATTGAGAAGCAGTCTTTACTGACCAAGAATGCTTTGTGGTTTTAGGCAGTAAAGGATACTCATATAAATCCCAATTTCTAAAAGCCATCTGAATAGGTTTATCTCTTTCTAAATGCTTTAAAAGTGTTAAACGTTCTCGATCTGAAACTTTTATATGCGGTACTCTCCATTGCACCCTTTGTATATCTATTTGAACCTGAACGAGTTCATCAGTAAGAATAATGCTATTTAAGTTAGAATTACTCCTATTCAATATAAGTTCGTGTTTACAATTTATCACAATTTTATTGTAATCCTCTGCAAACCCTAAAATCTTATTTAATGGCACCACAACACTAAAATGCCCATCACTTTGGAACCCGTTTAAATTCCAACCCCATAATGCAGCAACTTTACTTTCTGCTTCATTTAATGAGATGTATGACTTTATTGTTGATGTTATTCCGGAATTTTTTATACGATCTATTTCAATTCCATTCATTTCGTATCTGATGTCTTGAAACAAATGCATAACAGGGTTATTAGTGAACGTAACAGTTTTCTTGATCGGATTCCCATCCTTACCGAACAGCTTTGCCTGACCTTCGATGTAGATTGAACTGGCTGATGGTAGCACGTATATATCTTACTGATGTATGGGGATTCTGATTTCATCGTTTTCTCTAAAGCTGTTATTGTAGGGATTGTATGAATGGACTTCATAACTTTCGATTGAACTATCAAAGTGTGGTAAATCAGTAATCTGTAGTATACTCATACTTTAAACCCTAAAGCTTTAAGAAAATCTTTATTTGATTTATTCAATTTCTTCACGTTTTTCTTACGTCTGTGCACCTTACCGGTTGTTGACGGAATAGGACGTTTTATTTTTACGGGAGGGTTTTTATCGTACACTATCATTTTGCTTTTCTTAAATGAAGACGTAATTGAATATGTTCTTCACCAAAGTCAATACAGTAACCAAACTGATCCACAATCCTGACAGATATGGATGAAATTATATTTTTGTTCACTGGGAAGTATAATAATAAACAATAATAATAATAATAATAATTTATTTATCGAACACAGTTTACAAATTTAACATCAAGTTAACAAAGGAGGATATTAACAATGGCCTTATAAATTTAGCAACGGTCCCCAAACTAGGCATAGCCTGTATCTTGGTGACCTAAACATTACACCTAGTTCACAATTTGTCTTGACCTGCTAGCAATACATGACACGTTTAGATATTGATGTACAAAAAATGAAATTGATGTACAAAGAATGAAAGATTAAATTAAAATTATATCAGAATTAAAATTAAATTAAATCAAATCAAACTTAAGTCAGAATTAAATCAAAATTACATTAAAATTAGAATTAAATTAAATCAAAATTACATTTAAATTAAATCAAAATTAAGATTAAATTAAGAATCAGAAATGTAGAATAAAAATGGAAAGATATTTATTTAGTGCAAAAAACAGTTTATAGATGAGGTGTAAAGTGTGAGTGTATGTATGAGTGTGTGTGTGTGTGTGTTTTATTCGGGTGTACGTTTTGATGTAAATAGGAATTAACTTCAGAATTGCAGTAATTTTTCTGTTTCCTCATAAGTCCGCACTAACAACCATTCTTTTAATTTAGTTTTAGCCTCAGAGTACTCCGTTGGAACTGTAAACGTTTTACTCACAGCATTGAAAACTCGTATTGGCAGGTGAGATGAGAGCCGCGCTGCGGACAAGGTCCTAGCCTTTGGAAGAGGGATTCTGTCAGGTAACTTCCTACCCCTCTTACTGCAACTAGAGCGAATAGCCTTGTTTTTGACCAATCCCAATAGAGACTCCAAGACAAATAGCTGCCGGACACGCAGAACCCCAGCCTCCCTGTAAAGATCGTCAGTAGAAAACCGACGCGGCTTTCCCAGAAGCACCTTGAGGACAGCACGCTGAGCCCGTTCCAGCTCCAGCATGCATGACTTAGCAGCGCCACCCCAAACACCAACACAGTATTGTAGAACAGATTGAGGAGAGAAATGTATACTTGGATGCAGATGTTCTTAGGTGCACTAGATCGTAAAAGTTTCGCGACGTAAATAAATTTGCGAGTTTTTTTTGCAAGTGTTCTAATGTGTGTTTTGAAGGAAAGATTCTGGTCAATATCAACCCCTAGGTATTTGGTAGACTCTACTCGGGAGATAGTGTTGCAGCTACAATTGGAACTCAAAGCGAGTCCCTTTGTCAGAAAATTGCATTTGCTGTTGTGTATTTTCATTATGTCAACATTAGGCCTAGTAGGTCGAGTAAGGTGGAAGGTCAAGAAACTAGTTTTTTTAGTATTAAGTGTCAGAAGATTCTCCTCCAGCCATGTACCAATGATACTCATCCCTTTTTCAGCTGAGTCTAAGGCCTCAGGCCAAGTAGCACCTTGAAAAATGATGGCAGTATCATCAGCGTAGCAAATGACATCCGATTGTGCTATATTCAGTCTTAATATGTCATCCATGAACATGATGAAGAGGGTGGGTCCCAATATACTACCCTGGGGTACTCCGAAGGCAATCGGCAAGCTCTCACTAATACTTTCCCCAATTTTGACAAGCTGAAGTCGCCCAGACAAGTAACTGCTGAACCATTCTAAAGGCAGGCCTCTGACACCAAAGGATTCGAGTTTTTTTAGTAGAGATGAAGTTGAGACTGTGTCAAAGGCCTTGGCAAGGTCCAGGAAGATACTTACCGAACGGCGACCCTTTTCAAAGTTTGCGGAGATAATGGAAGTCAGCAAACTTACCGCTTGTGAGGTAGAATTTCCTCGGCGAAAGCCAAACTGCCGTTCCGAGTGTAGGGAATTCTCCTGTAGAAAAGCTACGAGGCGGTTGTTAACTAGCTTCTCGAGGATTTTTGATGTCACACAAAGCAAAGAAATTGGCCTGTAGTTGTCAGGGGTATTCTTGGTTCCACTTTTATAGATGGGTGTGATAACAGCAGTTTTCCAGCAGGTAGGGACGGTACCAGTCTCCATACTCAGATTGCAGATGTATGTTAAGGGTGCAAGAATGTATTTTTTAATTTGTTTAAGGAGCAGAGGCCGAATTCCATCGAGACCCGGGGGGCTGTCATCTTTGAAACCATCTATGATGTTACTAATCTCCTGATCACTCGTGGGTTGCAGAAACAATGAGTTTTTAGGCGGTTCTCTACTGGCAACTCCAAAACTCCGGTCATTTCCCTCTTTCAGTTGCCTATTTAAGATTTCAGCAGCAAGGTTCTGACCCACTGAAACAAAATGCTCATTACACGCGTTGATGGAGCAGATAGTAGATCCTTTATATTTCAGTAATTCTTGGTTGTCGTTGGTTTTTTTAGGTACCTGACATATTTGTTTTATAGTCCGCTAGAGTTTTTTGGGTTCTTTGCAGTTTCTTTCTAGCTCTTTCCTGTCATAGTCAGCTTTGCACTGACGCAGAATTTTGTTGCAGTAGTTTCTGTACCTCGAGTAAATGACTTTTAAGAGACTATTACCTGGCTGCTGTTTTGTCTGCAGGTGGAGATTGTCACGATGGCGAATACATCTAATGAGGCCAGGTGAGATCCACGGTTTTAGGTTAAATTTAGAGCGACTAATTATATTTGTTGATGTATGTTTGTTTATAATATCTGTTAAAATTTTGTTAAAGTGAAGAACTGCGTAGTCAACATTTGTTGCAGATGTAACGTCCGTCCAGTCGAGCTGACTCACCTCCTCAATCACCCTGGAATAGTTCGTAATGAGTTTAGTTCTATTTTTGGTTTGAGCCTCAGGATTAGATAACTTGATTCCGAGAAACACAAGGTGGTGATCTGTCACCGAGGCCTCGCATACTACTACCTGAGCGAAAGTACCCCTGATTTTAATGTAGGCGTAGTCAAGACACGCTTTACCCCGTGTTGGATGAGTGATAGCTGGCAAGAGTCCATGTTCCGCCATCAAGCACTGGTATGTCGTATTGAGGGCATTAGGAGAAGTATTTAAAATGTCAATATTAATGTCACCCGTCACCACCACACGCGAGACGCATTTAAGTTTTTCCAAGATGCTGTCTAAAGAGTTCAGAAAGCGATCGGCGTTGGTGAAAGAGGGCGAGCGATAAATAGCAAAAAGTGTGACCCCATCCAGCAGCTCAATCTGTAGGCAATTTGCGTCATCCAATTCCGGCTCGGAAACCGATGCGTTCCAAAGATCGCTGACATAAACTGTGACTCCGCCACTTTTGTTGATTTTTTTGCAGGTGTGGTAGCTTTTGTATCCAGGTAATTGGTAAATTAGGGCGTTTTCATTCAACCAGCACTCCGTCAAGACAATAACATCCGGTTGAAAGTCAAGCCGGCGCAACGATGCTTGCAGGCTGAGGAAATTTTTTTGCAGACTTCTGATGTTTAGAGTCAAAACCCTGAAGTTATGTTCACGAAGCAAGTTCCCGCACAGCTCAAGTTTCTCGACGGTGCGGCAAGATATGCTCAACGTTTCGTCAATTTCGGTTAGCAGTTCAGTCATAACTAAAGTCAAAAATTATTATGAAAATAAAGGCTAATATGGTAACAATTGAAGCCACAATTATCCCTAAAAGTATTTGTTCATACGAGTGCGAGAAGTGCAGAGATGCAGTGCAGTGTGATACAAAAAGTACGTGTATATGTGTGTGTAAAAATGTATAATTAAGAGTATAATATGTATTGTATGTATTGTGTCTACAAATTTTTGTGCAGAGGGAGTGGAAATTTTGAGACAAGAGTTTATTGTTTGGGAGTATTGTGAGTGTAACAACTGTTGTTTTGCCACTGAGAAACTTAACAAATATAGAAAAACAATAAAACACAGTAAACATTAAATTAAAATAGAATAAATTAACAAAAAGAGTTAAGTCATAGGGAGTTAACAAATTACTGGAGTTTGACCTGAATACAGATGTTAATATGCTAATATAAATAAAAAGTGCAAATCCAAAAATAATAAACGCGTAACACATTTTATATAAGCTATCAAACAAATAAGTATTCATTATAGACCAAACACTGTTTAATTTCCCGAGGTACATTATAATATTATGACGATATTTAATTTTCTTTGACTGTATAACAATTTGATTATTATTTTTAACCAGAAGTATGAGTTCCAAGAAAGAGGTCGAGTTCCTTAATGGTCTTGATAGAAATGGCTGGTTGCCCCTCGGACTTGCGAACGAGTATACGACCGCTGTTTGTCCAGCAGTACTTGTAACCCGCGTCCCGAGCGCGGGCCCGTGCCTCACGAAACAACATTCGATTGTCCTTTGTTAGATGCTCGTTTACAAATATCTTATGGACAGTTCCTTTGACATCAATGTCTTTGGAAGAAAGATTGCGCCTTGTTTTGGACCCTTTTAACAACTCATCTCTCTTTGATTTTCTGAGGAGCCTTACAATAATTGGCCTTGGGAGCTTAGAGTCAGAAGCAGGTGTTTTCTTTTGACCTGCCCGAGCTGTCCAGTCGATGTCATCCAAGGTCAACTGAACACCTAGGTTAGAGGCAGTCAACAAGACAATGTGGTGAAGATTTTCGGTGGGGGATTCTTCTATGCCCATTATCTCAATCTCGTTACGCATTGCCGACTGCATTTGATGGTTCAACTGGTCCTTTAAGTTGCAAATAGTGTCATTCAAAATGACCACTTGCGAGTTACTTTGCTCGAGAGATTGAATTTGAAAAGTAAATAACGTTCTGGGGTATTTCTGTGTAGCCGTGACTTGAAGCAGTTTAAGATATGAATTCGTGAATAAAATGAGTCGGTAATCCGTTGTAATATGAACCGTGCACAAGATCACATTCGATTCTGATTACAGCTGTTAAACTGTTGTTATTAACGGGCACATTCGGTCTTGTTTTTAATACTGAAAAGTATAGTAAACCGCACTCGTATTGATCAGATAAATGAAGAGGTGGTTGAAAATACGAGACCAGTTCTGATTTATTTCCAGAGATGGTAACCGTAGTAGACATGCTTCAATCAATCAATCAATCAATCAATTTTATTTGCATAAAACATGGTGTACAATGGTGTTATGTCAAAAATTATTAGAGCATACATGTTTTGCTTATATCACAGCACGCAAATATTTTACAAATTATTATGTCAAAGAAAAAATTATTATATGTCAAAAAATTATTACATGTCAAAAAAAAAAAAATTATTACATAAAAAAAAATAATAATAAATTACATGTCCAAAAAATTATTACTTGATATCAAAAGAAAAATATTACATGTCAAAAAATTATTATGTGTCAAAAAAAAAAAAATATATACAACGTGTAACAAAAAGGGTATATACATCAAGAAGCACTGAAGATTACAGGTTGTATAGAATCTCTACACAAAGTTTCAGCTCAAAATAAATTACTCAAAGAATTGATACCAACTTCTTGGTATCCTTGGTATCGTATGATTCTTGAATTCAAATCATAACAAACGTGTCACGACACTACGGAGGGTCAATAACATTCCAAGTCACTTGCTAATATTACGAAACATTTCTTCTGTAAATCTGTTCGCCTAGTACCTGTCTACCTAATTTTGAAACGCGCGGCGCGCGCGTGCACGAGACGCTCTGTTCGCCTAGTAGGTACCTGCCTACTTAAATTTTGCCTCAAAAAAATATCTTAACATAGTCCGAGCAATCGGAAAAATAAATATGAAAATGATAAACAACTGAAAAACTTACATTTTTTAAAGATGTGGTTCGATGTGACTACCAAGATACTGTACACACAAGGCCGCTCGCTTGTGCATGGACACCAGGACATTCCGTAGCATGTCTGGTGTTACTGTCCTGAAAGCGGCTTCGATTCGCTCTCATTTGCTCTGTTGTATCACACGGCATTGCGTACACTATGTTTTTAATATACCCCCACAAAAAGAAATCTAATGGAGTTAGGTCTGGAGATCGCGGTGGCCAAGCTACGTGTCTGCTACCGCGCCCGATCCACTGACGAAAGCGCATATCTAAATGCTCCCGAACATCACGTGCGTAGTGTACTGGAGCACCGTCATGTTGGAAGATTAAATTGTTGTCCATCACGAGATTGGCGTAACCTAAAATTGATAGGCTTTCAGTGAGCGCATCGTCCAATTCGTTATTCAAGACCGTTTAGGCTATGCGGCAAAAAAATTGGTCCTAAGACAACATCTTCCACGATACCAGCCCACACGTTTAGTCGCCATTGGTGTTGAAACGACGATCGGTGTTGAAATCGGCGACGATAAAGTTCGCGAGCAGCTCGCACGTTACCGTCCTTTCTTCCGACACAACCACAACATCATCTCATAATATTCACTATTAACGCCATTACACACGATTGTCACACACAACTACAATAAATCCAAATCACAAGCACCGGAACGAATATGCGACTGCAATGTACGATTATTGGTCGTCCACTAATGCAATTGCAAAATTTTACTTTATTTATTTACCTAATTTCACTTTCGGCTAGCCTTTCGGCGCGTTCAAAGATGCCGCCAGTACCGCCAAAGGGAGTACGAACGGACGATGGAAACATTGCCATCTCTCTCACATAATACACGCAGGCGGCGCGTGCGACTGGGATCACAATATTTTATCGTATTCAATATCATATTTTTGAGCTTCTGAAAGGAAATTAAATTAGGGATCTGTAATTGCGCAACCGCTGTTTAATTCAGCAATAACAATTCTCGTTTCTTATGGACTCCTAGTACTTTTGCATGTTTTTCATTGATTTTGAAAAGATAAATTAAGACTAAACTGGCTAAATAAACTACTATTATCGGCTACTGAGTTTCAAGCTTTTAATATTTATGTAGAAAAGGCAAAAAGTTTTATGTCGAAGAAGTAATTACGCAAAGACCTAATTGTGCGCAAACGTATAGTTTTTTGTTTTCTGTCTGTCTCTGTAAAAACCTCCCCTTGAAAATGTAGGTAAAATAAGCGCGAAAGATTTGATTATAATCTCGGGTTAAAATTAAACATAAATAGTAAGGCGATTATCACACTGCCACGCACCACGCAGCGTAGCGCATAAATGCGTGTTTTAACGTTGCTTGTGAGTATCTGCGTTTGCATAGAAAACACGCACAGTCCAATACACCGAAATTGCATCCACGCGCGCGTTCATGCAGATCACGCGCATACATGCGTAGAAACATGCAATCACACGCGTGGGTGCGTGGCGACACGCAAGGTATGGCACACTGAGTCTCGTAGTGTCGTACGTGATTTTGTATGAAATGAGTCTGAGCCTGCGTGAATTTACAAAACGCACCGACGCGCGTAAGTGCGTTAATAATCGCCTAAGTACCTAATGCTGATATAGTACATTTTGATACAAGTGGGGAAAGTTTGTCATTGCAACCGAGGCGAAATTTACCCGAGTCGCAAAGGCGAGGGTGTTATGGAGCCGAGTGCTGCAGTGACAAATCTCCACGTGTATCAAACCACGTTTTTCAATACACTTACGAAGAAATACGTAATTTCTCTGAAAATTGCGACGCATTTTTGTTCATTTCACAGAAGAAAACTTTCCAAAGTTGCCATACATTTTAGTTTTGATTTAGATGGTAGCAGGCTATCGGAAGTATTTTTTAACTTAATCACAATATCTAGCGGCGGCGGTACCATCGAAAGAATTATCTTCAAATCTTAAACTTTTTTTTTTCACAAATAAGTAACACAAAGAAAAAAAAAATATTTAATAGGTATTTTTAGAAGAAGCAAAAGGTGTCAAACCGTCATCCTACTTATAATTAAAAATAGAAATTCAAATATTTTTGAATTTCGACCACTGATAATTTATTGTTTTGTTGATAATAACAAATTTTTGTGTAAATATTATTTATTCATGATATTCTGTTCATAAACACAATTTTAATTTACATTAAGTATTAAAACCTTAAAAATATCTGCCTCTATGCTTAAAAAAGTTACGGTTGACCGTGACGAAATAGAAATGAAAAAAAAGCCCTTGTAATGATAAATTAAAAAAAAACACTACGGTGGTATTGAAAAAATATTTTAAGTTAAACTAAATTGTATTAAGTTCTACGTTCTAGGAAAAAAGTATTGATTTAAATCAACGATTTTTTTTAAAACATTTGATTTTAATCGAGATTTAAATTACCTACATAAAAATCAATTGATTCAAATCATCTGCCCCTTATCAACCCTGCAAAAAAGTAACAACTTATTAAAGTCCTCTAATTAAATTAAATTCAAGAACGGAACCCACGGGGTGTTTATTTGTACTAGGAGACACATAAGTTGCTTAGAAATGATATTTTGGGTTCATTTTAACAGATATGAAATCCTTTTTCGTAGCGTCTTTCGCACGTTCATCTAATTAAGTAATTAATTTTTCGTAAACTAAGTACCTACCTATGTATGGCAATGGCAACCGACATAAAAAGAATTAGGTACGTAATAAAATTCATCTCGACCCTGCAAAAAGTAGGTAACAACTTATTTAAGTCCTCTTATTAAATTAAATTCAAGAACGGAACCCATGGGGACCTCATTTGTACTAGGAGACACATAAGTTGGTTAGAAATGATATTTTGGGTTCATTTTAACAGTTAAGAAATCCTTTTTCGTTGCGTCTTTCGCACGTTCATCTAAGTAATTAATTTTTCGTAAACTAAGAGCCTACCTATGTATGGCAATGGCAACCGACGTAAAAAGAATTAGGTACCTACGTAAAAAAATTCATCTCGACTCTGCTAAAAGTAATGTAACAACTTAAGATAATTAAATTGAATTCAAGAACGGAACCCATGGGGAGTTTATTTGTACTAGGAGACACATAAATTGCTTAGAAATAATATTTTGGGTTCATTTTAACAGATATGAAATCCTTTTTCGTAGCGTCTTTCGCACGTTCATCTAATTAAGTAATTAATTTTTCATAAACTAAGTACCTACCTATGTATGGCAACCAACATAAAAAGAAATAAGTAAGTACGTAAGAAAATTTATAGGAATGTAGTTAATAGATAGAGGTATTATTTACTGTGTTGTAGTTACCTACTCGATTCCATCGATTTGTTAGTTACGTTCACTCATTTATTTGTTGCTATCCTATCTACCTACGTAAAACAAAAAAAAATCGCAAGTGACTAAAGCCGCTAGCCCAAAGTTGGGTAGCATCCGTCTTTAGCCGCGCGGTAAAAATCGTGGGGCTCTAGTCATCCGTGTAAACCCCGCATGCCGGACACGTCCCTACGTGGCCGGCGGGTTTTTTGATGTCCAGCGCACGCACTCACTCTAGTTTTTGACTTGGTTTGTTGTTCACAAACATAATCTTAGCTTTCGTAGGAAAAACTTATTTCTTCCTAAAACTATTTTTCTTAAAAAAAAAATGTTAAGAAAAATAAACATCCGGAACCCTTTATCCACTGTTTGAAGAAATACCAGGAGTAAGAGGTTTGTTTTTTGTTCATGAACTGTTCACTGACACCGATCAGCTGACTTTTTGCTAGTGATGTATTGATTTCAGTTTGAAATTGCGGTTTCTGGTATCATATGTATTGGAATAATTCATAACTTCCCACCATGTAAACATAAGGTTAGAGAACCCTTTCCGTATCGTTTCTTATCTTATTAAGAGGCCGTGTACTTGATATGTATACCCCCTTTTTGTTACACATTGTATAATATCATTACATGTCAAAAAATTCTTTTAAACTATAAAAATTATGAGTGCTTAACCATGTTTAAGGTTTTTTTTTTAAACAGTCTAAGATCTAATATTTTAATGTCACTTGGGATTTTATTGAATATCCTAAAGCCTGCAATACACGTTGGCCGAGCTGAGACCAACGCGAGCCTTGGCGAACCTAAGCAAATATAGGCAAATTGACACACGGCAAGCGCCTCTACACGTTCGGCAAGCGCCTCTCTACACGTTCGGCCAGCTTGAACCAATGCAAATGGCCAATAAGACGAGTTTTGAGGGGACGCCCACATGTTGGGCCCTGTCAGTTGTTATTGTGCATTTAAACAATATGGACGACGAAGAAGTCATCGCGGCTGCTGCTATTTATTATTTTAATAAGCGCTTATAATTATTATTATTAAACGGAAAAGTATGAAAAGAACCGAAAACTTCATGTTTGTTTTTTTCAAATGCGTACTTTTTTTTAAATTAATATAAACTAGATGACGCAATCTGATGGTGAGGCGCACTAGTTTATGAGGCCTATGTCCAACAGTGGACAGCAATTCTTATAGCGCCTAAATGGTGATACTTGGGGGAGGCTTATGTCCAACAGTGGACACAAGTAATTATAGCGAGGGGAGACTTACGTCCAACAGTGGACATCAGTCATTATAACGCCTAAATGGCGATACTTGGGGGAGGCTTATGTCCAACAGTGGGCATCAGTCATTATAACGCCTAAACGGTGATATTTGATGGAGGGTTATGTCCAACAGTGGGCATCGATCACTATAGCGCCTAAATGGCGACACTTGGGGAGTCTTATGCCCAACAGTGGGAATAGGTCATTATCGCGAGGAGGCATATGTCCAACAGTGGGCATCAATTATTATAACGCCTAGATGGTGACACTAGGGGAGACTTATGCCCAACAGTGGGCATAGGCTATTATCGCGAGAGGAGGCATATGTCCAACAGTGGGCATCAATTATTATAACGCCTAGGTGGTGACACTTGGTGGAGGATTATGCCTAACAGTGGGCATGGGTCATTATCGCAGGAGGAGGCCTATGTCCAACAGTGGGCATCAATTTTTATAACGCCTAGGTGGTGACACTTGGGGGAGGCTTATGTCCAACAGTGGGCAGGGGTCATTATAGCTAGGGGGAGGCCTATGTCCAACAGTGGACAGCAGTCATTAAAGCCCTAAATGGCGATACTTGGGAGAGGCTTGTGTCCAACAGTGGGCACCGATCATTATGGTGACACTTGGGGGAGGCTTGAGGGAGTTCGATTCTGATCAAGCTGACGACAGTGAAATCGAGATTTTGGCTGAGGAATATTATTATTATTATGTGTATAGTGGGCGAAAATGTACCACTCGTACATTTTCGCCCACTATAATATTTCAATTTCAATAAAACTTGTTTTTTTTTTCAATTTTTCATGAAATTAACCGAAACAATGAATAAAACATTCCAAAGATTTCTATTTTGTTCCCAAACGATTTTTTCCGCAAAATTTCAATGCAACATGTGAAAAAAACGGAAAAAAACAACAATTTGTTTTTTTCATTGAAAGAAACAATTGTTTCTTTATGAGGTCTATACACGTTGGCGCACATTTGCGAGCGCCTTTGATTTGTGCAGAAAAACCGACACCGCTCCGAAGTGAGGCAAGTGATCGCGAGCGGCTGCGAGTCGTGACAAGCTACTCCAAATGAGGTCTATACACATTGGCGCACATTTGCTTTGATTGGTGCAAGTCTACTCAACCAACTAGGCGAGCGACACCGAGCGATGGCAAGACAAGGCAAATATACTGTCTACATATTGGTATTGGCCTTCACTCGGCAACGCTCGGCCAACGTGTATTGCAGGCTTAACACACATGGCCAAACAGCTTTTGCTATATTTCGCCAGTCTTGGCAGATCGCTCAATACAAGTTCATGAGGGTCCCGCCTGTTTCGAGGGTATACATCTTTTGCTTTTTTAAATAAGTCTTTGTACTTTTTAACAAACATACATACTTCATATAAATAGAGAGACGGTAGCGGTAACAAACCAAGTTCTTTAAATATTGGTCTACAAGATTCATCAGGTTGAAGCCCATATATTGCACGAATACATTTCTTTTGTGCAACAAATATCCTATTTTTATCTGTGCTGTTGCCCCACATAATGAGCCCGTAGCGTATTATGAATTCAACATAAGCGTGATAGGCAGTGATGGCAGTTTTGAAATTTGTTATATTTTTAATCTTTCTTAGCGCGTATACGAATTTATTTATTCTTTTAGATATATCATCTACTTGTGTTTTCCAATTTATGTCTTGATCAATTATTACTCCTAGAAATTTCGTTTGTGTTACTTCATTCAGTTCTGGTATGTCAAGTTTCAAATTATATTTATTATTGTTACATTTACTAAATTGTATTTATACAGATTTCTCTAAATTCATTTTTAGTTTATTCATATTAAGCCATTCAATTAATTTTTCAATCGTGTTGTTAATTTCTGTTTCATGTTCGTAACTTGTATCATTTCTTTTATCGGACGTCACTATAATGGAAATATCGTTAGCGAACAGTATGCATTTATGATGTGTTATATCTGTAATAGAGTTTATATAGAGCAGGAACAGTATTGGGCCCAGAATACTCCCTTGTAGGACACCACAATTATTGCATTTATACTCGGATGAGTATGATGTCATGACTTTGTGTTTGTCTAGTTTTGTAATAATAACACATTGCTGGCGGTTTTTTAGGTATGACGATATCCATTCCAGTGTATGTCCCCTTATTCCGTTTGCTTCCAGCTTTTGTAGTAATAGGTCATGTGACACTAGGTCAAACGCTTTAGACAAATCAAAGAATAATCCTGTAGTCAGATATTTTTTATTAAGATTGGATAGTATTGTTTTTATCAAAGTGTAGGTGGCTAATGACGTAGATTTGTTTTTTTGAAAGCCATATTGATCTTTATTAATAACTAGCTGTACCCGCGCGGCTTCGCTCCCGCTCTTCCCTACTTCAGCCTACTATACCCTAGTCTACCCTACTATACCCTACTCTACCCTACTCTACCCTACTCTACCCTACTCTACCCTACTCTACCCTACTCTACCCTACCCTACTCTACTCTACCCTACTCTTCCCTACTCTACCCTACTCTACCCTACTCTACCCTACTCTACCCTACTCTACCCTACTCTACCCTACTCTACCCTACTCTACCCTACTCTACCCTACTCTACCCTACTCTACCCTACTCTACCCTACCCTACTCTACTCTACCCTACTCTACCCTCCTCTACCTTGCTCTACCCTACTCTACCCTACTCTACCCTACTCTACCCTACTCTACCCTACTCTACCCTACTCTACCCTACTCTACTCTACCCTACTCTACCCTCCTCTACCTTACTCTACCCTACACTACCCTACTCTACCCTACACTACCCTAATTTTCATTTTTTTTTTTTTTTTTTTTCCATAAGAACCTTCTCCTCATAATAACGAACACAACAAAAAAAAAATTAGCGAAATCGGTCCAGGCGTTGTTGAGTTCGGTAAGTCCCCTCTTTGAGGCGTGGCTGGAAAGACCTCACGGCGTCCTTACCTTCCGCATGACGCAGGTACTCACCGGACATGGTTCGTTCGGGAGTTTCCTGCACTCGATTCATGCGGAAGTGACGCCCGGGTGTCGCCACTGTGCGGAACGCCCGGAGGACACGGTGGAGCACACAGTCGAGGTGTGCCCTGCTTGGGCGGAGCATCGCCGTGCCCTGGTGGGGGCGATCGGCGGCGGAGACCTCTCGCGCCGGGCCTTGGTTGAGGCCATGGTCCGGAGCGAGGAGGAGTGGCAGGCGGTCGCCGACTTCTGCGAAGCAGTAATGCTCGCAAAGGAGGAGGCCGAACGCATCAGGCAACGGCGTTATCGCCGCCGCCGTCGCCGGGATTCTGATCCCGATTTCCGGCCAACGTAGACGCGGGCTTGCGGACAGTGAGCAATGGGTAGCTCACTGTCCGGCCGTCCGGTAACTGTCCGGACCAAGCCCAAGTCGTCGACGGCGCGCACTGTTCCCGCGCGCCTCAAGGAGTTGTCAGCAACAGCAGGGACCCAGCCGGGTCGAAGCCTACTGGGGCCAGGGTTATCCGAAAGGGCGCTCGAGCCCCGGTATGAAGGCTAGAAGGAACGGGGTGGGTCTTTTAGTCAGTAAGAGTCTGACACTATCTCCCGCTCCGCCCAAGGGCGGGGGATGTCAATGCATGATTTTTTCCCACCATAAAAAAAAAAAAAAAAAAAAAAAAAAAAGGCGTTGTTGAGTTATGCGCTTACCAACACATTTTGCGATTCATTTTTATATTATAGATATCAAACTTGTTACAGAAATCAACTAATCTTTTGTACATGCATTTTTCTAATATTTTTGACAGAATAGGTATTAAGGTAATAATAATAATAATATTTATTTGCCCAAAAAGTTTGTACAAAAGAGACTTAAATTTAGTAAAGTAAGTCAGTGTTAAAATTAAAAATCACAATATAGTAAGTGCCTCTGTAACCGAACTAGGTAAAAACCTGTATCTCGGTATACAGCGCCAAACCTCTCGGAGTGTGATTAGCTTACTTAAAAACCATAAAATTGTGCTAACGAGTATGTATGTACAGTAGGTATTAAGGTGATTGATCGATAGTTATTTATACAATCTTTTTCTCCCTTTTTATAAAGTGGTTTAATTATGGAACGTTTTAATATATCTGGGAAAGTACCAGATGAAAAAAAAAACAAATTAATTAAATGTGTAAGAATTCCAACTATTTCATTAATGCATAATTTAATCATTTTTGTGCTAATTTCATCATAACCTTCTGATTTAGTGTTAGCTAGCGACATTGTTTCTGCTCTGACTTCCTTTTCCGATACCGGTCTAAGAAACATCGAACCGTGAGTAGAATTGGTAACATAGCTATTTTTTGTTTTTGTTGTTGTTGATGATTTGTGTGACAAGTTGAGGTACTGGTTATTGAAAGCAGATGCTATTTCGACAGGGTTTGTAAGTATTGTGTTATCAACTTTAATTTTCTTTATGTTATCTTTGTAGTTGGTGTTAAGAATTTCATTTTTCACAACTGTCCAAGTGGCTTTGCATTTGTTTTTGCTTCTATTTATAAACTTAATGTTGGCGTTTCTTTTTGAATAATAAATACACTTTTTTAATAAATTTGAGTATGATAAATATTTTGTTTTGTTATCTAGGTTTTTATGTTTATAGTAATTGTAGCGTAGTGTTCTTTTGATTTTACAACTTCGCTTTAGTCCATTGCTAATCCAATTTTGTTTATTTTTTATATTAACATTTACTTTTACCCTTATTTTCGGGAAGCAAAGATTATAGAATAGGCATATTGTTTTATGAAACTTACTGAATGCTATGTTCAAATCTTTTTCCATGTATATTTCTAACCAAGATAATTTTTTTAAACATTCGCGAAATTTTTGAACGTACTCCATCTTGAAGTCTCTCTTATATATATAATATGTAGTTGGTTTTTGATTTTTATGTTTTAATGGGATACTTAGCATTTGTGCGGTGTCGTGGTCAGATAGATGAAGTGGTAACACTGTTGCTATCGCATCTGGGATGTTACTTAAAATATGATCTATACAAGACGACTTACGCGTGGGCACGTTAATGTGAATTTTCATATTGAAGTTATTTGATAGGTCATATAACTCATTCGTAATATGGCCTTTTTTAATGTATTTATGTTAAAATCGCCTGCTATAATTATATTTATTTTAGATTTGTACTTTTTATTAATATCATCTAAGAGATTATTAAGTTTAGTCTGAAATAGGGTAGGATCTGATGACGGTGTTCTATAAAGACAAATAATAATTAATTTATTAGATTCAATTTCTATGCCGCAGGCTTCAAAAGAATGTTGTATGGTGTTTTAATAAATAGTAGTCCTCTAGAGATGAATCCTCTTTTAACTAAAATGCATGTACCACCTCTTTGCTTATCTCTTCAGAAATTAGCAGCCATTTCGTAATTGTGAATTTTTATGTAGGTCTCATAGCCTTTTTTTTTTAATAAAAGTTTCAGAGAGGCATATGACGTCTGGTTCATTATGTGCGTCACGTAACTCTTATAAAGTTAATTCTAGTATTTCTCGCTTTGACAATACACTTGCTATATTTTGATGTAGAATTCTAAATTGATGTGTCGTGGAAGCAGTAAGCTTATGCTCGAAAAAAAGTATTGTTCTTATTGATAGTCGAAAAATAGTAAGGTATAGTGCCTTTCTTTAGTGTCTCCGCAGTTTTTATAGGGTTTTCTATAGGGTGAACTTTAACACTGCTTTTGCGACTAAAATAGTAAGGGATTGTCCCTTTACCTGGTTTGTTAACATTAACGTTCACACTCAATTTATGACTTGGTTAATTATCTGCTATTCGTTTCTTTAGTACGTTTAGGTTTAAATAATTGTTATCATAATCGCTACAGTCTATAAGGTAATTTATTAATAGAATTACAAATATCAGATGATTTTTGCGTAGTGTTAACAAAATGACATGTTTTATAGTCTTTACATAAGTTTTTAATGTTGTTATTTAATTTATTAACTTGAAAATAATCATTTTTAAAAACATTAAGTACCAAAATCATGTTATTTTTAAAATGGTCTAATACAGTTTTAAGTTGTGACAGGATTAGTTCCATGTTGTAGTCGTTCTCCCCTACGCAGATTATAAGTTTATCATCTTTCTGCAGCCTCATCTTTCTACAGCTCTGTATTATTTGATTACTCAGTGCTTGGCTTAGCTTGGTATATGCAACCACTTCATATTTTTCGTATTGGGTTTCCACCCTTGAGCGCCAAATTGCTGCAGCCAATCCAACACATTGTTGAGCGCCGAAGATTAGTAATCTTTTCTTTTCAGGTTCGTATTTTTGAGGTTTGTTATGTGTCGGGGCTGTATTGGTCTGTACTGCCGGTATTCCAGATGCTATTTTATTACCGTATAAACTTTCTGTAAGGCTCTCTATTTGTTTCTTAAGGCTCTTAATTTCTTGATTCGCATTATTTAATTTTTTTTGTAGGTTTGTAATTTCTTGTTGTAAGACTAATAATTGAATGTCGTTATTACAGTCAATTTTTGTCGAGGGACGTAACGTAGCAGTCAAGGTTGTGGTTGTCAAGTTGTGCGGTAATAAAGAATGTCTCTTCTTTTTCACACTAGTGTTAACATTACTCTCTATTGGTGATGAGCACAGAGATTTCAATAATTTTATTTCTGCACTGAACTTAATGATTTGTTTGTTAAGGTCGTTGTTTTCCAGTATTGTGTTTTCCAGTTCCTTTTGAGTACTATTAAGTTCATCTGTTAGCTGGGAAATCGTGTCTTTCATTTCGGACATTGTTATTATCTCAGATATTGTACCGTCTACACTCTTTGACAGTTTATTTGGTGTTAAGTATGATTCCTCTGACGTATCAAAATCTGTGAGTATATGGGAATCCAAGGCGTTATTTGTACATTGTGGAGTGACCTGTATATCGTTCATACGTTTCTCATTCTTTGTATTGCAAGTTTGTTCTGGAGATGTTGAGCTTAAAGTAATGTTTGTCTGTTTTTTCCTCATCGTAATGTTAGAAATATCAGAACTACCTTTTTTAGTTTTCATGCACAATTTGCACCTCCATTTTTTTTTGCTTCTTTATCCATTAAAGGGTAAGTTTGTTCCGGGTAACCGTCGCAATTCAACTCGTATCTGTTATTGCATGTTGAACACAGTACCGTATCTTTAATGTTAACATTTTTTTTGCATTTGAAGCAAGTAACTAGTGCTGCCATCTTACAGCTACTATTGTTTGAAGTAGATGAAATATTTTTATGAGACATTCTATTCTTTCTCCCGATGTGGTGAGAACTTTATTTGTATTTTAGTGATAACATCATTTAAAATACAAAAAGTCGAACTGTCTAACTGAAGATCGAACTCACGACGTTCATCCCAGCAGTCGCGGCCGATTCCTCTTGACCATTTGGCTTTTAGTAAGGTGTTTTGAATTTAGTGTATGGTTTCTACAAATTTTATATTATTGCGTTACAAAACCGTGGGTGTTCAAATTTGAGAGTTTTTAACATAACCGTCACAGTTTTTTACTAACACAGTTTATGCACCTATCACGTTAAAATATACTAAATAGCAATTGTTTAACATTTATTTGAACGTTCTTCACACTGCAAGAGTTTTTCTATATTTGTTGTGTAATGTTTATCACTCACGTATTGATCATTTGAACACCACTATTTATGCACTGTTATGGTGGGGTTTTAGACACATTTCTTGGTTGTAATGTTTACATAACACTTGCACTTATTTGCTGGTCAGTTTTTTCCAATTTTCACTATTTATTATGGACTTATTTTTCTTAGTTATATTTTTAAACAAAAAATATTGCGGAGCTGATTCCAAAGTTGTTGACAGCTGCTGTCAAAAAATCTTGCATACTGAACTCTTTTAAATGATCCTGTTTTTTTTTTATTTTTTGATTATACCAAAAATTCTTTAAGAAATTTAAACATAGATGCCCACAGTTGAAGGGGTGATCACGTTGTATATTTTCATAATTATATTGAATGTTAGAACCTACATATTTTATAAATTCCTTTGGAGGTTTAAGATTTCCATAACTGTCGAAATACTCAACATAATCATTATATTTTGCATAGGCTACCCAATGAGAACCAGGATTTTTAGAACTATCTAAATTAGTAACTCCACATTCTTTTTTATACGGATATTTAGGGAGCTCATCTTTCATAAAGACACCTCTAAAATAAGGAATTCTATTTCCATACTTTAAAATGTCAAAGTTAGTTAGGGCTCGTTTGGGTAGCCGATATCTTAGTTTTTTTCTTTTGATACGAAAATTCCAAGGTCGCTTTTATTTATTTATTTATTTATTTATTTAAAGCTTTATGCACAAAAAACTGTACAAAGGCGGACTTAATGCCTTAGGCATTATCTGCCAGTCGACCTTAGGGTGGTGCAGAAACAAAACATGGCAGGTGCAACTTAATAAATAGACAAAACAGAAGAGAAACAAATATATACAATAGTAAATACATACTTAGATACATACATTTGAACTATTTGTTATTATGTATTTGTTTATTGTGCAAACCTACCACAGTGTTGTCTTTTTTAACCCAAAGGTTGACTGGTAGAGAATGCCTTGTGGCATTAAGTCCGCCTATGTACCACTATTGTACATGAAGTTTAAATAAATAAATAAATAAATAAATACATATATAAAAAAAAACAATGCTGTTGTATAATTGTTTTATGTGCTTTAAGGTGTAGTCCTTTCCCAATACATAGAGCTTCCATTTTTTCACTGTGTCTCCTCGATTCCTCATACAGCTTTTTAGCCATTTTGAATTCATTTATGGTTTTGGCAATACCAGCTGCACCACCTGCTAAAGCTTCCGCCGCTGATAATCCCGCAAAAACAGGAATCAGAGGTAGTACTCCCCCAGTTTTTGTAATAGGAATAACACGAGGGAGCTTAATCGATGAATTATCAGCTAATTCTCTGGTAGCGGCAATAGCTAATTCTATGGCCATTTTCTTGCTCTTAGGTTTTAATTTTTTTATGTGTCTTTTTGCTTTTGTAATAACAGTTTTTAATTTACTTTTTAATCCTTTCCCAGATGTAACTTTTGGAGAACGCTTTTTTCTCAAACCAGAATCAGTTTTAGTTTTTGCCGACATAGCCTTACTTACTAAGCGTGCCGCGAGTTTTTCGCCTATACTGGCATCGGAAGCAACCGCTCGCTGTTTCGCCATTTTTAACAAAATCAAATCAGCCTTATGTCGATCTTTCAAGTTTGATGACTTGTGATATGCAATATCGTGATCTTTGCAATATTCGTCCAACTTATTTACACCGTTATCTCCTTGTGCAAGTCTTTTTATTAATTTAGTACCAGGACCACAGTATATATCCTGGATATCCTGGTAAGTGTAATTCAAATGGTAGATTATTAATAAGCCAATTGAGAAGACTACTCTCTCCAAAACACATTATAAGACTGATGATTCCGGTTTGAATACTTTAATAAATAGTTATGCGATTCGAGTTTGTTGTTAATATTATTTTATTTATAATATAACATTCGATTTATCAATCCAACTGCTTTCAGCTGAAGACAAACCTAACCATTTTACTAAAACCCTGTTGCCTTTTCTTCTAAGAACTTTCTCGACTAGATATACATTGGGATGTTTTGTTTTTTGAAGTTCTTGTGTATAAAATGCACCTAAAATAGGCTGACCTCTGACAGTATCTTCGATTAAGTAAGTTATAGGAGTTGTATTTTGTATTTTACGAATTTTAAATATTTCTGTTGACCAGTTGGGAGTATAACCTTTTTCAAATGTTCCTTTGTATTTACTGATACGCACATAATCACCTACTTTGTACTTACTTTTTAAATTATCATTTTTTAGCAACTTTAAATACCTTTCTAATATCAGTTTTTTATTATTATTGTCCACATTAGCAGGGATTTCATTAATAGTGCGATGGTGTGTGTGATTGTATTTGTAAATAACAACATTAAGGGTATTATTTACCCAATTGTAATTACCTTTTAAACTAAATTCCTTATAGACTTTAGATTTCAATGTTCTGATAAATCGTTCAACTATTGAAGCCTTTTTTGTTGAGAAGGTTGAATAATGGTTAATATGATACGATGTCATAAGGTTCTGAAATTTGTTATTATAAAATTCTGCTCCATTATCCGTTTGCAGACTTTTAGGAACACGCCCTTTATCCAATAAAGTTTTGAAAGAGTTACACACATCTTCTTTGGTTTTACTTCTCATAGGAAAGGCCCAAGCATATTTCGAAAATGTATCAATAACGGCAAGAATATATCTGTAATTTTTATTTTCTTTTGAAATTGATTGCATATCAATTAAGTCTGTTTGCCACAGGTCATCTATATCTTTCATGATAACATGTCTTCGTGGATAGTTCACCCTCGCATTTTTATGAATTTCGTTTACAATGTCAGCTTTGCTCATGTTCACAATTCAGTATATTTGTCTTGAATTCAGCTTTAATACTGAATAAAAAGCATACTATTATAACTATTTATTATTTAATTATGTCAGCTTCTTTTAATTCTTCTATTATTGATAAAATTTCATTTTCATGGTTTGTATTACCGGCATCTCGGGAAGCAATTAATAGTTTCAATCTCTCAACCAGTTCGTTAGGATCGTCCAAATATACCAAGTCAGCGTCTTTTTTGTATTTCTTTAGCGTTGGTAAGCTTCCTCCGAAGAACAATGACCACTTTCCATACATTTCAAAACCTGATAATAAAAGTTAATGTATAGATATAATGTATAGTAGACAGAGTACCTGTAAGTCTAGAAAATAATGTCTCATAGTCATTTTTACGATTTAAACGCCACGAAGTCCAAAAAATATTAATGTTTCTTTTTAGGTTAGAATTTGCCGTAAGATGTTAGAAAAGTAATTATTAACTCTCGAATTGTAATCTTACTTAGCTGTGGTCGAAAAGTCCTTTTTTTTTTTTTTTTATTGTTGATAGGTTTGCACTTGACCGCTATCTCACCTGATGGAAAGCGACGATGCGGTCGACGATGGAACGCGATCTTTTTTTTTCCTTTTTATTTTATGTATTCTTTAATTACGTAGCTGCTTAGACTCTCGATGATTGGAAAAAATCGAGTGTCGGAGCATAATTTCTGTTTTTCCAGCACAAATAACTTGTACTTACTATCTAGTAAATACATTTTTAGTAAAGCATTTTTCTTTATAGTTTGTATAGGTATCTACCTCTAAAAAGTATCTCTTACGTGGTCATCACTTGATCACTTATCTACCCAACACATTTTATTGGCTTACGGTGTGTATACAGTACATATAATAAACAAAAAAGGAAAACAAAATTATACGATATGTTTTAGTGAAATGATTTATTAATTATCATCATTATCATCTAATTCTCTTATAACTACATCGTCCAGAAATTCTGCTGGAGCAGAGATATTTTCTTGATACCTAGCCCACCCAAGATACCACACTAATGTCATAATCGTTAACAAATGAAAAAATGTGTTCTACTTGTTGTGAAGTAAATGTACTCATGCTATTACTAGAATCATACAGATTACTCCACTCATTACTCAGTCTATGTTCTGTACAGACACGGCTATGTACAGGGATATAATATTTATATGTACTGAGTATCGTGGCTCTAAATGAATCTGCCACATTGTGCAGATTCATATTGGTACATTGAGGAAAAAGGCAGTGTTAAGCAGTATTTGCTGCTCGTCTATAATTTACTAATGTTATGTTGCTAGATACAACTTCAGAATGTACTTTTAGACTTTCATTAACTGGTTCAGCAGTGATTGGCTCAGAGTCACCTGTTTCAGCAGTTATTGACCCAGAGTCACCTGTTTCAGCAGTGATTGGCCCAGAGTCACCTGTTTCAGCTTCTTCAGTAGTAGATGCACCACGAGCTCCATCAGCTTACCTAATACGTATGGCAGCACGCTTACAACTCATCCAGCATAAATGGCATATTCTATTAGATTATGACATCTATGAAAGAAAATATTGAGTTAATATCAGGTATTATAAATGTATTAATAAAAGACAACATCCAGGTCAAAAAGAGAAATCACCACGACCGTAACGGTATGATGTAATATACTGGCAAATAATTAACAATATAGAAACATAAATACCTGACGTGGTGCAATCCTTGTTTGTATAACAGCATTTATCTGTCTTAGTTCTTCTGAAGGATTGTCAAAAACAATAGAATGGCTCTGACGATTAAGTGTTGACCGTCCACAGAGACTGCACACTTGTCTTTGACCTGGTTGAGATAACCCTGAAGCTTGAGCACCATCAGTGCTTGTCGTTAATTGCTAATTTATGCTTCTCATGAGGAGTTCATTACAAGGTTCACAAATGTAATCTTCCTCTTTAAGTAATCTGAAATAAGAAAGACAATATAAACTTCTTCTATTTACAATGATATAAGTAACAGTTTAATGCCAAGATTAACAGTTCAAAACGAAACACGAAATAACAAGACAAAACTGTATTAGTTTTAATCCATCTTTCGTCATTTGCGTGTGTGTTGTCATACATAATAAAGAAGCGCCAGGCAGTTAGTTTGATTAGAGTCTGTCTAATAAGTTAAACGACTTGGGTAATTATTAGGATTTAATGAAATCTGATGTAATCAACACGGGTTTAATAATCAAGGTTGATTAAGAGATAGAGATCGTTACTAGATTGTTTACTAACAGAAGAACCTTATGAAAAGTATCGAATATAAGTATTTTTTAAATGATTAAATATTATACAAAGTTCCCAAGTCGGTTGACTGATTAAACAGACAGTAGGACATCATAGATAGTTTTAGGTTAAACATTATAAAAATAAATACTTACGATTACTGGTGATATCCACTCAGTAAGAAGCGAAATAACTCTTGTGTTGAGCTCATAAACGAGTTAACGTCGAAACGTATTTAAGCAGACGTTGCAGTTTATGCAAAGTATACGTCGGCTTTCTGTTGACGGCGGCATTATCAAGAGGGCGGATTTACAACAATTTGAAAAGCAAAGGTCATCAGATGAGGAAGATATCTAGGTCCAGGGGGCAGCAATAAGGTCGTAAATAGAGGTATCACACACAAAATAGCACAACACACGCAGCAACGAAGGACTGCGCCAATTTCAATATTTTCAATCGTAGAACTGTCAAATGTAAAAAAAGTCCGTTTCAGTTATCCGAACTCAATTACATACTGAATGATTAATTTATTTAATCAATGTTTTATTTTCACTGAATCTGTATTATTCAAAGACTAATAAAGAATAACATACCAATTGAATTAAATGCAAAATAATGTATAAAATTGAGAAACAGAGATTAATAAAGTCAAGTAGTAGTGCGTAAAATGGAACGTTGTAGCAAAAGGTCTCAGTATTTATATATAATCTATGGCAAAAGGTAATAGAGGTGCGTTCAAAACATGGTAATATGTGACCCTAAACGTAAAATAAGTTTATAGAAAAATTAAAAAATCTTTTTTTCCTGCGTTTCTTTTAAAATTGTTTTTAGCGTATTAGACACATAATATAATTGGCTAAATTTTAACATTTATTTCATTACTATACAAAGTCAGGTGAAAAATGGTCATTCTTCTTTAGTAACAATATTACTGTTTAACGATTCAGAAAACAATGGTTTGATTATTTCACGATATTTTATACCTTTATCGCCTCTAATTTGCCTTTGGGGGATTGTATGTTTATGGATGTGTAATGTCAAGGTTCACTGAGAGTTCGACTTTACTTCCACTGAATGTGTTCTACGGTGTGTTGGGGTGAAGATTAATTGAAACGACTATTTGCGACTACGGTTTATTCGCGACCCAATTATATTGTCTATGCATCACGGGCGCAGCCGTGCGTCATAATAATATTGCTGAATTAGCATGTACATTGTGTCCATACAGTAGCCCCCTTCTTAAAAAAGAAAGTACTTACACTGAGTATACACATACAACATAATGTTAAACAATGTTAACAAATAAAATAAAATTAAAATTAATTAATCGCATTTTTTTTTTTTTTTTTACATAAATCCAATCCAACATCATCATTTCTTAACACAATTCCATTATATGGGTACAATCAACAATTACACATATAACACTGTACTACGTCTAGAAACACATAACACTCAATCCTAATATGCCTCTGAGTGACGGGGTACAGTCGGTGGTTGCACTGTTTGTACTTTTACCACGGGCGGACTCCACCCAGCTACGACTGCTTCTTTCTGAAACCAGTCCCGCACCCGTTTCTTACATTGGCTTCTGATGAACCATAGGGTCAATATTCCCATGAAAACAGCACACACAATTACTATTATTTCCAAAGAGCTGACTTTTTGTCCAATCATCTCATTTGACACTGTTTGTGCGATGGCGACATTGTTTTGTTGTGGTTTGCTTTGACTATAGCCCATTTTAATGACACTTACTAAATCAACTACAGAGATGTTTAGTTCTGAATAACTATGATACTTATGATCGTATTCACGCAATAAACAAATTACCTTTAGTAACAATCAGCTAGGCTCTATGCTAGTTATTCATTTCGTTGACCTAAAACAACAACTTTTTAAATGCAAACAAGACATTATAATTTTATTACTTATTACTAAATGCTTTAAAATTGTCTGTATGCAAAACAATTTAAGTGTCACTTACATGTTAGTTGACAAATGTATACCTTATACATAGTATTTTTCTTACGTGTCTAAATACATATTACAATACTTATTTAAAATTGGATTCGAACCTGTAGCATAACGATTCACTGCACCATTGGTCACATAACATATTTTTATTTTGTAAACCTTATCGGCTTTCTAACTGTTCTACCACTGTGAGTGGTGTAAGTTACACGCTTAGTACTAGTCATAACTCTACACAATTTATCAGTAGGTTGAGTTACAATACACTTTTTATCCTGTGGTTTTAGTGGAGAGGTTCCTTCGTTAGCTACGTATGCTGGTTTTAACCTATCAATTGAAACTCAAACTCGCTTATCCGCTATTTGTAATAAGAAATATTTTTCTTTTCTTTCTAAAACCTGATATGGACCATCGTAAGGAGGCTGTAAGGATCTTTTAACCAGATCTACTCTCACAAACACATGAGAACACGTTTTTAAATCTGAATGAACAAAGATAGTCCTCGCGTCCCTTTGTTTAATCGGTCTTGGCCTGAGGTTTTCAATAGTTTTTCTTATCTTACTAACATATTCGTTTGAATCGCTAATGTTTATACTGTGGCCTTCATAAAAGTTACCGGGTAAACGTAATGTTTTTCCGAACGTCAATTCCGCGGCACTGACACCAGTGTCACTATCCCTTCTGGCCATCAGTGCTGCTTTTAACACTCGATGGTATCTCTCAACAGCACCATTCGATTGCGGGTGATAAGCCGTAGTCCTTATTCTATTTATTCCTAAACATTTCATTAATTCATTGAACAAACTGCTTTCAAACTGTCTGCCCTGATCAGTTGTAACTCTTACAGGACAACCGTATCTCGAGATCCAGCCTTCGTACAGCGTCTTAGCTACCGTGTCAGCATGAATGTCTCTGATTGGAAAAGCCTCTGGCCAGCCCGTTGCCCTATCTACCACTGTGAGGCAATACCTATACCCATCTGGTGACGTAGGCAACGGCCCAATCAGATCGGCTTGAATATGCTCAAATCTACCACTGCTTTCGTATTTCCCTAGTCCCGATACAGTATGACAGATGACCTTCGACTTTTGACATTGAACACAGGTTTTGGCCCACTTTCCTACGTCTGTGTTCATGTTCGGCCAAAAATACTTAGACGTTACTAATTTCCTAGTAGTACGAATTCCAGGATGACATAAATTGTGCACCACCTGAAATGCCCTTTTTCTAAAAGCTATTGGGAGGTATGGCCTTGCATTCTTAGTAGATACTTCGCATGTCACCTCACCTTTACCGTTGGGTAATATGATTCGCTTAAATTGCATTACTTTGTGCTCTTGCGATAATAGCGCGTTCAGCTCGTCGTCCGTCCGTTGTGCTAACGCTAATTCATCGAAATCCAGCGTTATCGGACATGTGATAGTTTCGACACGAGACAGCGCATCCGCTACAGAATTATCACTCCCGCTTATGTGCTGAATATTTGTCGTAAACTCACTGATATACATTAGCTGTCTAACACGTCTAGATGTCTCTTTCTCGCTTGGTTTTTTTGCAAACGCGTAAACTAACGGTTTATAGTCCGTATAAATTGTAAAAGACCTGCCTTCAACCATATAACGAAAATGCTCTACCGTCAAATAGATGGCTAACAGTTCCCTGTCATACGTGCTATATTTCAGTTGTGCATCTGTAAGTTTTCTAGACACGTGGATGGATGGAGGGGAAGAGGGAGGCCAAAGAAAAGATGGATGGATTGTGTGAGAAGCGATATGAAAGAAAAGGGAGTTAGTGATAGCGTGACGAGTGACAGGACAGAATGGAAGAAAAAAACGTGTTGCGCCGACCCCAAATAAAACGGGATTAGGGCAGGAAGATGATGATGATCTGTAAGTTTTCTAGAAAAATATCCTAACGGGCGCCAGTGTGAGTCAACCTTAACTTGTAACACGCCACCTACACAGTGATTCGACGCGTCTGCCCATATAGCAAGCTCAGCGTTCATTATCGGATACGACAACATCGTTGCGTTCAGAAGGCTAGTTTTACATTTCTCGAACGCGATGTCCGCTTCTGCCGACCAATTAATGATAGACTTATCTTTTTTTTTACTGTTCTGTAAATACTTGTTTAACACAGATTGATATTCAGCTGCCCTAGGCAAGCTAGACCTATAAAAAATTATCATGCCCAAAAATCGCCGTAATTGATCTACTGTTTTAGGTTTTGGGAAATCGATTATTGCCTGCACTTTGTCTGATAATGGTTTGATCCCTGACGTTGTGACCTCGTAACCTAAAAATTCTAGCTTTTCCTTTCCAAAAGAACATTTCGCCATATTTATGGTTATACCGAATTGATTTAATCGCTCAAGTATCGCCCTTAAATGTAATTTATGATGCTCTGACGAATCACTGGCTACGATGACGTCATCTATATAACAGAAGTAAAAACTAGAGTCTGACTGACCTTCTGAATCTATTTTGCATTGTGCGAAAGCAAATATTTATTCACTAAATTATATAAATTGCAAGAAAGCTCTCAAGGAAACCCTACAAAATTTGTCCTATGAAGATACAGAGAAGTTATTAGTTGTACTAAGATAAAGATGTAATGCACTTTTTATTATGATTAGTTAGCTTAAATAATATATTAAGATTTTAGCAAGTAAGACTTTTATACTATTTACACTTGTTTTACATACCTATTAGATGTATATTTTACCTTTTTGTTATATAATTACTGTGATTATTTAGTTACATTATTTTACCTTTTCTCGCCTGAAACACAGGATAACCTAGTTCAGGCATATAGCACTTGTGAACTTGGCATAAATTAAGGCAAAAATGTTTTTACTGTATTACCTTATATTTTTTAATAAAATTTTATTATTATTATTATTATTATTTTATTATCTAAACCTTGCAATACCGAATTATTCATATATCGCTGAAAAGTTTGCGCAGCATTCCTTAGGCCAAAAGTCATACGCGTAAACTCGTATAGACCAAAAGGAGTAGTGATTGCTGTTTTCGCTATGTCCTCTGGTACAACTAAAATATTGTGATACGCTCTATTTAAGTCTAAACGCGAGAAAATGCACTTTTTGCTTAAAATATACGTAAAGTCATTTATCCGTGGGATGGGGCACCTGTCTGGAATTGTAATAGCATTTAAGGCTCTATAATCACCACAAGGACGTACCTGCCCATCCTTTTTGGGTACCACATGCAGCGGACTGGCCCATGGACTTTTCGACGGCCTACATATTCCCATTTCCTGCATGCGCCGAAACTCCTCCTTGACCTTGACGTATTTCTCGGGGGCTAATGGTCTAGCTCGAGCAAATACGGGAGGTCCATGTGTTTCAATATGATGAAACACCGCCTGTAGGGGTTCTTCCCTAAAAGACACTGGTTTAGTGATCTCTGGAAAATCCGCTAGTATCTCCGCATAAATACAAGTTCTATCAATCGTAGTTAAGGATGGCTCTCTCCACTCTACAATAGAACCTATTGAGCTTAAAGTAGTTACCTCATCTATAAGACGTCGACCGCTTAAATCTACTAGTAACTTATATTTTAATAAAAAATCCGCGCCTATTATAGGCTGATTCACATCTGCTACAATGAAATGCCAAATGTACGGTCGTCTTAATCCCAAGTTTAGAGTTAATGTCTGTATACCATAAGTTTTTATAACTGTACCGTTAGCAGCATACAAAGTAAAGTTTGACTTATTCCGATTATAATAACTAGTTGAACAATTTTTCTTTACAAGAATTACGGACACGTTCGCTCCTGTATCGATTAAAAATTTCATACCTGTTTTCTTATCACACACTATTAGACGGTTGTATATTGTGCAACGTCCCGCCGTCGGCTGCACTAATTCTAGTTTCCCGCTGACTTCTCCGCTCCGTTGCTCCAATTACAGGGTTTTACACATTTTGTTGCCTTTTCCCTGTAACGGTAGTGATAGAAACATAACCACTTATCACTCTTTCTATCGCCAACCGATGCTGACCTGGCTCTACGGCTGCTGCTGCTGTCCCGACGTCCTTTGCCTCTGCTACGCTCTAGTCCTGCCAACCGCAGGTTGATCTTCGCCAACTCCCCTCGGATTTTGCTTATATCCGATGATACGTCAGTCATCTTCCCTGCGGGCTTTTTCTGGGCCTTTTCTGCATTGACTACAGCTACCGATGATGAACTCTCTCCTGCAGTTTCCATCACCTTGTCTGCTATCGTAGCGAGCACATCCAAACTCTTTGAGTCCGTCACCGTCAGTACAGCTCGCACCGAAGTCGGCAGGTGTGATTGCCACATCAACTTAAGGGTCTCGTCAGGCACTCTCTCCCTGGCCAACTCACGCATACGCCGTAGCAAATGCGATGGTCGCTGATCTCCCAAGTCCATTTCGCTAATTAGTTTTTGAAGTTTCCTTGACTCCGATTCCTCGAAAACCTCCAGCAGCCTTTCCTTCAGCGTCTGATATTTCCGAGTTTCTGGTGGAGCGAGCAATAAATCGCTTACCTGTTCTATAGCCGTCTTGCTCAATTTGGTTACCACCAGATCTTGTTTCGCGGCATCGCTCAATTTTTGGTTTTCCACCGCGGCTTCGAACCGGACAAACCAGAGTTGCGTTTGGTCTGCCCAGAACTCTGGGATTCGTGAAGCGACGGTTATGCTCGCCAGCTCCCTTTCGCTGGTGTCGCCGGACCTGTCCACTTTCACGTCCTGAGCACGTGGTGTAACACTCTGTTGCGAATTCATATCCGTCTCAGTCTAATCTCACCGAAAAAAAACAACACTAAAGTTCACAGGGGTCACCAATTTGGGGGATTGTATGTTTATGGGTGTGTAATGTCAAGGTTCACTGAGAGTTCGACTTTACTTCCACTGAATGTGTTCTACGGTGTGTTGGGGTGAAGATTAATTGAAACGACTATTTGCGACTACGGTTTATTCGCGACCCAATTATATTGTCTATGCATCACGGGCGCAGCCGTGCGTCATAATAATATTGCTGAATTAGCATGTACATTGTGTCCCTACATGCCCATTAGGATTGAAATCTCTCTTATGTGCATTTGTATAATGCAACATATCTTTATAGACAAGTTTATCTTTGCTCGATATTAGTTTCAAATCAGGTTTTTTTCGAAGTAAAAGTTCTTTTAAACCAGGAGTTAAATTGTAGCTTTTGTCACCAATTTTAATTAAAATGACATTATCATCATTCACACTATCTATTTTAGAAAATGAAAATATTGAATTACCCATTAGTATTTTTTTGTTTGCACTCCTTATTCCAAATGGTATATTTAAACTATCATAAATATCATGAATATCACGACCCTCTAATGATATTTCTAAATCATCCAGTAATTCAGTCTGGGGAGACTTTTTAACGATCTGTACAGGATTCGGGTTTGGATCGTAGCATTCTTCAAACTTTGTTGATGAACTAGTATTAATGCCATCCAATTCCATGTCTTCAAAATTAGAGTGTGTATTTTCAAAACTTTGTATTTTCTCTATTGTCTTATTCGAATCAACTAGGGTTTTAAGGGGATCTGTGACAGGTTTTAACATTTTATCAAGTGACAAATTCATTGAGTGTTCCTGGTTTTTCATTTGTTTTATTTTATTCTTTATATAGTCTACAGACTTCACTAATTCTATTTTAAAGAACAAATTATACTGAATTTGATTTTGCATGTTAATTACTTATATGCACATGGAAACAGTCAGTCAAATTTAAAAAACATATCAAAATTTTGTCTGTACCTTCCGTTATTTAATGACGATTCTTTATTAATAAGTAGAAAATTATAAGGTTTACTCCAAACAGTTTGACAAAGATTTCTGAACTCTTTCCATTGTAAATCAGAACTAACATGCTCTTCATAAATATGTTTTAAATTCACATCATCTTGTTTGAATATAATAAGGAAATTCACATTGTCACGTAACAGTTGTTTCGGAATTTTAGAATAGGTCATACAGAAATAATTGCGGATATTTACTTGATTTTCACATGCAACATCATCAATTATAAATACAGAATTTGGTAAAGCTTCAGTCGGAGAAATGACCTCTTTACCATAGTTAAACTTATAGAAGTTCATCTGCTGCACTCTTCTTAATACTTGACTCAAGAAACGATACTTTGGTTGAAATGAAGTTTTGGAATAAAGATAAAGATTTTTAAATTTCAGCCCATTTTCATGTAACAACAAACTAATCATAACGTTTGTTTTACCACAGTTCGATGGACCACACATTATACATCGAATCGTATTCGGTAATAAAGAATTATGTCTGATCTGTTGAGAAGATTCATTTAAATCTATATTGTTAACTTTCAAAGATATTGGTTGCTTGATTAACTTCATTTTGACAATTACTGTAATGAGTGTCTAACACGCATATTTATAGGTAGCTATATATACCTTTAACACTAAATAAGATATATTACATAAAACATAAATACAGGATTTAACATGTTTGTACAGGTTAAAGTTAAGAATTTTTTATTCTTGTATTACAATATTATATTTTTAATAATTGATTTCATTTAATATCTATTGTCATACAGATTTTATGTTGCATTTCATATTTCATTATACTGTCATAGTTAGTCAAAGCAGGACCTGTTGCTAGCGGAGAAATCAAGTTTTATTGGTAAGTTTTTAATGTTATAAGTCATCAATATATTTTTAATGTGAAAAATTAGATATCTTACTTAAGTTTTATTTTCAGAATCATGTCATACAGCCCCAGCATTCTCGACATTGGAGGACTTAACAGATTTGTATTTGATAATTGTCCAAATTTGTATGTGGCGAAACCACGGCGCGATCTAATATTAATCCACTAAGTGTCCAAAGTTGACCCATGTGCTCGATAGATGGCGTTGGCGTCGAATTAGATCGCGCTATGGTTTCGTTACCGCCGGTAGTATAAGTATTTTAAGAAATATTTTTTTGTGTGAACTGATTTCATAAAATAAACGTTCAATTGTACTAGTTGTACAGAACTCGTGTTATTTCTCGCCTAACGGACCCAAGGTTTATTCATGGTCCTTCGAGCTGGATTTAGCAGGGCGTGTTTTTGGTAATCACCGGTGGTGGTAGTGGTTACCACCCGTTTCGTCGCTACTGGCAGTGGATTGCTGTCCAGAACATCCCTACAGCAAGGCGGCTGGAAAGGCGTCAAGGCAGTGGTGGAGCCGGGTGGCTACATCCGGAGGAGCGGTGAACTCGGGAGGAGGTGAAAGGCAGGTTGCGGAGCGCCAGAGGGCGCCACTTGTAGCAGGCGCGTGACGTCGAAGAAAATCAGTGATAGTGAGTGCAGTGTTTAACTGTGAGTACTATCACTTGCAAAAGTCCATAAGAATTCTTAAAACTTATTCGTTTGACGTTTAGTTTGACTTACGACCTTTTATTTTCAAGTTTCGCCAACAAATGATTGAAATTCACAATTTCATCAACTTATCATAAGTCAAGATGGCCCAGTGGTATAGGCACACAGATTGAAGCGCAAATCAGCGTGCCGCAAGTTCAAATCCCACGCAATTATTGACTTTTTGTAAGTTCTTACCCGATTGGAAGTTATGTATTTGCATTACATATATTAAATTATTCTTTAACTTGTTCACACATTTCTTAGAGTTAGAAAGGTAGATCACAAAAAAACTAAATAAAGAATTAGATTTCTGCGAGGTAGACATGAGTTTTAACTTAACCGAAATGAACTGTCGTTTGGTTGTGGTTGTTGGTTAGTGACGTGAGGTTGACAGTATTGTAATATTCGCAAAATGCAGGCTAATATTAGTATTGAAGTGAGGGCGACTATCATTGGGCTGCATAAAAGTGGTCTTAATAAAACACAAATATCTGAAGAAACCGGACTGAATGTGAGTATAATAGCTATTAATGAATTGTAACTTTATTACAAATTAATCTTCTAATTAAAACGTATGCCATTTATGAATCCATTCATCGTATCTTTATGAGGTTTAAAAGAGAAATACGTAAATCGTTGGGTTTATTGGATTGGTTATTGGATTAATAAATGCAGTTTTATTTTAAAATTATATTCAATAATTATGATTATTAACATTATATATAATGAAAATGAAGTGAAGTAGGTATAGCTGCCTAATATATTTTATTTTTTTATTTTAGAAAAATACTGTAAATCTTTGGCTAAAAAGATATGAGGAAGAAGGTAGCCTTGCTAGTCGAAAGAGAAGTGGGAGATCGAAGCTTATTGGCGAGGCGCAGCGACGACATATGGTGGACGTATACGAAACGAATGGTTTCGCACCAACGAGACATTTTGCGGAATTATATGACACCTCGATGGATACTGTTCGCCGTGCACTTCACGCTGAAGGCGTGCATCACAGAAAACCTGCTAAAAAGCCGTACTTGACAGAGAGGCACAAACAAGAACGATTACGTTTCGCACTAAATATTTAATGTTAACTAAACTAAATGGCCTACCATTTTATTTTAACATATCTGTGATTATTCGTTAACAAACACTGTATTATATTGTGTTTACTTTCGTTTAAAACAGCTATATCTTTTAACTTGTGCCATCGCCTCATCTTAAGAATGCAGTGAACTCGCTATCAATTTTGTTGACAATAATCATGAGTCTATTTCGTTTTTTATTCTTCTACCCGCACTGTTTTAACATAATACTATAGTTCAATTTATTTTTCTCATCTAATTGACGATTATCTTGTGAGAACTAAAGTTCTTTTAACAGAAATTGAGGTTTGGTTTCAATCTTCTTTTCGTCAAGAAAATGAACAATTAAGCTATGACCTCATTCACATTCATTGTGACGTTACACAAAAATAAAATGTTTACAAAGTCCAAATCATATATCACTTTTCAATAAATAACTGGATATAAACAATTACCTATATTTTATTTTATTAAAATTTGAATATCCGTTCATTGTTACGTTATTCATATTATGAATGGTCTAAGTGGGTATACTTCCAACAAACAATCTTAGGCGTAACATAGATAACGGTTACAAGATAACTTTTTGTCTAGGTAACAATTCGACGTCACAATTCTCATAAATGTTTAATTTGTAAATATAAAGAATAAACATTTTTATTAAACACGTCTTTTTATTTCCACCTTATAACATCGAAAAGATGTAACAACTAAATAATTGCAAATTACGAATGTGATTCTTCTTGTGGTTAATAGATCACATTCGTAATTTGCAACTATTTAGTGCAAAAAATGCAATAGTATTTTTCATAGAAATAAAAAAAAACAACTATATCAATATAGATTGGGAATTTTCAAAGTAAGAAATAACTGCAACGGACCGACCATGATTTGAACTCGGGTTACGTGATTTGCGAATCCAACACTTAGTTCACACGGCTACCAGCACATGACGTATTTGCACGAATTTTATCAATGCTACCATATAGCTCAGTGCGACGACAGTTCCTTAGTGTGTGTTATCTGTGGAATGTGGATACTCATACATGCGCACACATACGCACGGAAGTAATCGCGCTCGCTCGGTTCGTAGCAATGTAATCTTTAGCGTTCCTATGGACTTTTGCGGCCTTACTGTACATTTTCGCCCTTATTTACTAGAAGAAATAAATCTGAGAAGTACAAGCAAATTTGAACCTTAAAGTAAAGACTACTGGAACTTAGAAAAATTCAATAAACTTTCAAGATAGTGTTGAAATTTAACTTAGAAAAATTTTATTAGTTTGGACTTGTAATAGTTTTAAGCAATAGTTGGTTGAGACGGGGAATCCATGCCCGATTTTTACCTGAATAACTTGCAAAAAGACTTGTAAAATTTTAACCAATTTGTGTTTTAACTTTGTGTACCTATATTTTTGAATGTACAAACAAATAGACTTTGTTCATTTTTCTGCTTAGCTTTGTTTACATTTTTATTGTGGTATTTGTGACGATTTTGTTTGAGTGTTTTAAGTCAATTACAGAGTCTTGATAAACAATTTACAATGGAAGGGTTTAACGATTTACAGGAGGATATTAGAGCAAAAATTCTGAAAGTTAAGACTAATTTTAAAAAGTCACCTAAAGAGCGTTTAACCATTCCATATATTGAAACTAGGCTAGATAATTTGGAACAACAGTGGAGTTTATTTACAGGCACTCATACTAAAATTATTAGTCAAGTTAAGCGAAGTGATTTGTACAATTCGGATTATCATAAAAATTGTGTCTATGATGAGGTAGAAGAATTGTATGTACAATTTAAGACTGATTTAAAGGAAATGTTGTATAATTTAAAAAACCCAGAGACACAGTTAAATTCAAGTTCCAATAGTCAATGTGAAGGGTTAGCCAGACGTTTCAAATTGCCAGAAATTAAAATACCAACGTTTTCCGGGAAATACACTGAGTGGCAGACGTTCAGGGATTTGTTTTTAGGGCTTGTGCATGAAAACCAGTCTCTGGACGATGCTCAAAGGTTTTACTATCTCAGGGGTCATTTAACTGGTGACGCAGAACAGTTATTGCGGAATATTAAACTGACATCTGATAGCTATCAAGTTGCTTGGGAAAAATTGGATCGTATGTACAACAATAAGCGGTTTTTGGCTAATGGCATTTTGAATCGGCTGCTAAATCAAAAAAGTTTGGTATCTGAATCTGCCTCTGAAATTAAGAAGTTAATTAGTACCACATCAGATTGTTTAGAGTCTATCAGAAATCTAGGTGTAGATATTGCATCTTGGGATATTTTGATTATTCATCTAATGAGCACGAAATGAGACAAAGATACGCGAAAGGCATGGGAATTAAAGGTGTCCTCAGATCCATCTGACGACTTTCCTACGTTTGGGCAATTTTCTGATTTTTTGATAGGGCGTTTTAGAGGGTTAGAAAATTTAGACACCAAGCCCAACAAAGTAGAGAGCAAAAGTACCAAATCTTTTCACATTGTAAAAGAGAATAAAATTACGTCGTGTGCGTATTGTAAGGCTGATCATAAAATTACTGCTTGTAAAAAATTCGCCAAAGAATCTAATGACAAACGACGTGATATTGCAATGGAGAAAAATTTATGTTTTGTGTGTTTAAACAGCAACCACTCTGCCAAATTTTGCAGAAACATGGTCCGATGCCGGGTGTGCAAACGCCGCCACCATTCTTTATTGCACCCTAGTGGTGATTCTGGTTCTGTTAGCGCAGAAAATGAGACGGTTCACGAGGTAGCTTCGTCGACGACTAAAAGGTCGATGGAGGAAAATGCTGAATCCGACAGCATTAAGCTTTCCGCGCAAGCGGAGGGGTCTAATAAGCCACTTGTGTCTTGTCTTTCGACAGGGAACTGTTGTAAAACGGTTTTATTAACTACAGCTGTGGTGCAAGCTGAGTCGAAAGACGGGACTTATCTTCCGGTTAGGGCATTATTAGACCAGGGGTCGCAAGGGTCTTTTATTACTGAAGCTACGGCTCAGTACTTAGGATTAAAAAGGATTGCGGCCAAACACACCATAGTTGGTGTAGGTGGTGAAAAAAGTGTGACTTCAAAGTCCACGGTCAAAATTAATATAAGGTCGAGAGTAGACCCCCAGTTTCAGGTTAAGGTTGATGCTTATAACTTGAAATCAGTTACGTCCCTTCTCCCAGTTACCAAAGTAACCAGGGTAGAATGGGTGAATCTGACAGTCGATGATTTGGCTGATCCGGCATATCACAGACCTAATAAGATCGATATTTTATTAGGTGCTGAGGTATACAGCCAAATCATTCAAGAAGGCATTCAAAGAAATCTGGGTGGTTCTCTCTTGGCGCAGGGAACTGCGTTTGGATGGATAATATCGGGAGTCTGTGAGGTAGATAATTCATCCAATATACATTCTCACCTCCATGTAATGCATTCAAGTTTTGATGCTGACAGCATGCTGAAAAAGTTCTGGGAACTGGAGGCTGAAACATCTGAAACGAAAAAAATTCTCACAGAGGATGAAATTAAGTGCGAGAAACTATTTATAGCGTCCACAATGAGAAATAAGGAAGGCAGGTACATTGTGAAATTACCCCTACGTGACGCTGACCCGGTCAATAGGCTTGGTGAATCCAGGAGCATCGCTGAAAAAAGATTAAAAGGTTTAGAGATAAGGCTAGGAAAAAACTCAAAATTAAAGGCAGATTATACAAAAGTCATGCATGAATATTTAGACTTAAATCACATGGTCAAGGTTGCCGATGAAGAAAAGGGTAATAAAGCAGCAATTTATTTACCTCACCATGCAGTTGTCAGGGAGGATAAGGACACGACGAAAGTCCGAGTCGTCTTTGACGCTTCCTGTAAGGGAACCAAGGGCAAGGCACTTAACGATGAATTGATGGTTGGCCCGGCGTTGCAATCTGAACTTCGTCATACCATTTTGCGCTGGAGATCGCATAAGATAGGTCTGGTAGCAGACATAATAAAAATGTATAGGCAAGTATTGGTAAATAGGGAAGATACGCCATTTCAAAGAATACTTTGGAGAGACAGTCCGAACATGGAGCTTCAGGAGTATGAGTTGATTACCGTTACTTTCGGTACTGCATCAGCACCATATTTGGCGGTAAGGGCGTTGCAACAGTTGGCCTATGACGAGTGCTTGGACAAGCCTGATATTGCAAAGGTCATCTTGGAGGATTTTTATATGGATGATGTGATGACAGGAGCTGAAGATATGGAAGGTGCTTTTCATATTTACTCAGAGTTAAGTAAGGTGCTAGCAAGAGGAGGTTTTCAATTGCAGAAATGGAGAAGCAATTGCCGAGAATTGTTAGATAAGATATGGAATGAAAAAGGTGGCAAGGATGAGGGTTTAAGTATTAAAGTTGATGACATAACAAAGATTTTGGGACTTACCTGGAATCCAAGTGGTGACTTCTTTCAGTACTCCGTCGTTCTTACGCCGCTAGTTGAACCTGCAACAAAAAGGAAAATTATTTCGGACATTTCACGTTTGTTCAACCCACTCGGATGGTTAGCGCCTAGTATTATTGTAGCTAAAATATTAATACAAAAGCTGTGGCTAGCTGGAATAGGGTGGGATCAAGAAGTTCCAAATAATCTATTAAGTGAATGGCTTACTTACCGTCGAAACTTGGCTGCTTTGGTTGAGATAAAAATTCCACGGTGGTTACACACGTGTAATAAGCATAAACGCGAATTATACGGATTTTCGGATGCTTCAAAGGAGTGAGAGAGTACCTCAGAGTAGTGGATGACCAGGGAAAAATCCACGTCTCTTTATTGACGTCTAAAACGAAGGTCGCGCCCATAAAGCAAGTGTCGATACCCAGGCTCGAACTTTGTGGGGCTGTACTGTTGGCTAAGCTCATCGTTGAAGTAGCTGAAGTTATGGGAATAGCCAAGGATCAGTTGCATGCTTTCACCGACAGTGAAGTAGTTCTGGCTTGGTTAAATAATCATCCGAGCCGCTGGAAAACCTTTGTGGCGAATCGGGTCTCAGAAATTTTGTTAACTCTGGACACTCAGCACTGGTCTCATGTACCCACCAAGAAAAACCCAGCGGATTGTGCATCGCGAGGTATATCTCCTGCAGAGCTTTCAACAACCTCCATATGGTTTGAAGGTCCCGATTTTTTAAGACAGGAGTTGATTAGTTTTAAAAGGCCTAAGCATCTCGTGACTAACCTCAAAGAAGTTAGAGTACAAACGGCTATCTTTGACGTAGCTTTATGGCAAAGGTTTTCCTCGTTCTCCAGGCTTGTTAGAGTGATTGCCTACTGTCGAAGATGGTTGAATGTTAGAGGAAAGCTATATACCAGGCACGACAAAGTCTTGTCCAGACAAGAAATTGAGGATGCCATAGAGGTATGCGTTAGGAGATGTCAGGAAGAAGGATTTTCGGAAGAGTTGGGAGAACTGAAAAGGAAAGGATGTTTAGATAGAACAAGGAAGAAGCTAAGGTCCTTAAATGTATTTTTAGATTCAACCGGGATAATAAGAGTTGGCGGCAGATTAGAAATGTCTGCTTTAACATTTAATGAGAAACATCCGATACTTATACCCAAAGAATCATTTTTAACCGGTCTTTTGATTGCCGAAGCGCATCAAAAAACTTTTCACGGTGGTCCGCAACTTATGACTACGTACTTGCGGTCAAAGTACTGGATTGTAGGGGTCAAGGCGTTGGTTAAAAAGTATTACAGAAACTGTGTCACTTGTATTCGGTACTCAACTAAGGCCACGTCTCAGCTCATGGGATAGGTACCTTTATCCCGTGTGACTCCAAACAAACCATTTCTCATTAGTGGCGTAGATTATGCAGGGCCCATCAATATACGAGTGTCAAAGGGTAAGGGGCAATAAATCTTATAAGGGTTATGTTGCCTTGTTCGTGTGCATGTCGACAAGAGCGGTGCACCTCGAAGCAGTAAGCGAATTAAGCACTCAAGGTTTCTTGGCTGCCTTTAAAAGGTTTGTTGCAAGACGGGGCAGATGTGCTGAGTTGTATAGCGACAACGGCACAAATTTCGTAGGAGCGGCTCGCGAGTTATTGTGCTTGTTCAATGAAGAAAAATCAAACTTCAAACCGGAACTGGCAGAATATCTCGCGAACAACGGGACTCATTGGAACTTTATTCCTCCTCGCGCGCCCAATTTTGGGGGACTTTGGGAGGCTGGCATTAGGTCCATGAAGTTTCATCTTAAGCGAGTCATCGGGAATTCTACGTTGACTTACGAGGAGATGGCCACAGTGTTAGCTCAAATTGAGGCCTGCCTAAATTCTAGGCCAATGTCACACGTAGAGGATCAAAATGAGCTCTTGGTATTGACTCCTGGTCATTTCCTGGTGGGGGAACCACTCGTCGTAGTACCAGATTCCAATTTTGAAACTTCAAATATTCATACTCTGCGGCGATGGCAACTCCACCAGCGAATGATGCATGACTTCTGGCGTAGATGGTCGCAGGATTACCTACATCAATTTCTGCAAAGGAATAAATGGGAATACCAGAACCCGGAACCATCACTAGGCGATGTCGTCTTAGTTAAGGAGGACGATTTACCTCCTGGAAAGTGGTTGTTGGGTAAAGTGGAGCACAAACACCCTGGGCCAGATAAAATTACACGGGTGGTGACGATCCGTACCAAAAATTCCCTAATTAAAAGACCTACATCAAAATTATCGATATTGCCCCTAGCAAAATAAGATTTTCTGTTTATTCTTATTATATTTACTTTAAGATTTTGGCATGGTGGGCGGTTTGATTGAAGGACATTCTGCATTATGTCCTTGGTGAGCGGTATGTCCAAATTTGTATGTGGCGAAACCACGGCGCGATCTAATATTAATCCACTAAGTGTCCAAAGTTGACCCATGTGCTCGATAGATGGCGTTGGCGTCGAATTAGATCGCGCTATGGTTTCGTTACCGCCGGTAGTATAAGTATTTTAAGAAATATTTTTTTTGTGTGAACTGATTTCATAAAATAAACGTTCAATTGTACTAGTTGTACAGAACTCGTGTTATTTCTCGCCTAACGGACCCAAGGTTTATTCAATAATGTTGATTTTCAAATTAGAACTCCTTTGGACGAAGTTGGTCAGACAGAAATACAAGAGGTTAGTATAAATATTATTTTATTCATCATAGTTGAATTAATGATTAAACGAACTTACCTGTACGTGAAGTTCTATCATAATTATACGAGCGCCGAGTCCGAAGAGATTAGTAATGTACACATGTAGTTACGCCTAGTTTCCACCACTCATGCACTTAGTTGAGAAATAGGTATTTTATAAAAATTTTCTTTATCTATGGCAATTTAATTTGACATACCCACAAAACATTTTTTTTTTTTTTTTTGTGGGTACTTGGTCCAGCTCCGCTCTCAGACGACTATCGCCAATCATTTAGTTTAGAATAAGGATCCTGAGGTTCATTGATGTATTTCCGAGACACTGTACTATTTGGGGTGTAGGTACATATACAGCACTGGGAGGGTGGGATTACTAATCTCTTCGGACTCGGCGCTCGTATAATTATGATAGAACTTCACGTACAGGTAAGTTCGTTTAATCATTAATTATACTCGCGCCTCGTCCTCGAGATTAGTAATGTACACATGTAGACTTTGAGAGTATTTTAGGAATATCATCAATGAAAAATAATGTTTGTAAATATCAAAATATATATATATTTTTTTTTTGTTACAATTTAGTTACCAATACATAGATAAACAGAACTTAGTAATTCTAGGATTAACAATAATTGGACAATTTCTTTGAGTATTTACTCAAGAGGAAAATAAATCAAAAAGAAATGAAATTACATAATTAACTAAGGTATAACTATTCTTATAATAGCTATCATAGTTAATAGAAAATATATGAAATCCGTTCTATAGGTATCTGATTTTGACCGATCGTAATATGTTGTGATATAAGTTATGATGAATATTGATTAATTATTGATTCTGTTAATGTAGTACTATCGTCATCGAGCACAGCTCTGTGATAGAATTTTGCAAAAACTGTGGAATTCCTACTCCAGCCTGCCGTTTTACGGATAGTATCGAGGCTTACGCCTAGTGAGTGCGCGCGCGATGATGCTGCATGTCTCGTGCTGTGTGCACTGAACATGCTCGTGTCGATCCCACACTCACCGAGTGTTTGCTTTATCCAGCGGCTAAGCGTTTGTGTTCCTACTGGCTTATGAGGTTTCCTAACTCCAATAAATAATTCGTCAGACGTCCGTATTAATGAGGTGCGTTCCATGTAACACAGTAGTGTAGTGGCTGGGCAAATAGCTGTTTTTTCATTAAAAAAGGGTAAATTGATAATAGGTTGTTGAAATCCTGGTCGAGAAGTCTTTATAATGTCAGGGATTTTAATAGTGACACGCTGGGAAAGATTCTGAACATTGCTAACTTTAATTTTCGAGAGAGTTTGAACTCTGTGTGCAGTCGACAGGGCCAGTAAAGTAATAGTTTTATTTGATAACTTATCTAATGGTAATCCCTCATTGGGATGCCATAAAAATAATTTATCCAATACAAGGTTGGTGTCCCAAGTAATGTCATATTTAGGTCTTGGTGGCTTTAGTCTAAAAACTCCTTTGAGGAATCTTTTTATTCTATCATCATTAATTAGTACTGGGCTCAGCACTAGGGAAAGAGCAGATCTGCATGAATTAAGTGTACCATATTGGCAACCCTCATTAAAAAGCTGGGTTAAAAAGGAAATTATTGTGGGAACTGAGGCCCCATAAACATTCAACGAATTAATTTTACAGAAATCCCACCATTTCTTCAAGTAAACGTCATATTGTTTCATAGAGTTAGACGCTAATGATGCTAACATTATATCTAGCGATGATTCCGGTATATTTTTTCTTGAAAATGACTCCCGGATAATATGCCGGCCACCAGGGTAATCGACTCGTGCATCCGACGGGAGCTGGAATGAGACAGTAAAGCATGGCTTTTAGGAGGAAATGTAACAGTGTCCGAAATAAGGAGGGATCTGAACACAGGGTACCATGGCTGTGTTGGCCAAAAAGGTACGATCATGATACCCTGTGCCTTGTCTGTTATTATTTTCCTAAGAGTTTTAAGTATGACTGAAAATGGCGGGAATGCATAGAAATTGTAATTTGCCCATGAGACTGTAAACGAGTCTATCGCGAATGCGTCAGGGTCCCGGTGCCAGGATATGTATGTGGCACATTTGGTATTTATGCGGCTAGCAAACAAATCGATTTCTGGATGGCCGAATGCGCGAGTGAGAGTGCCAAATGCCCAATCGGACAGCTCCCATTCTATGTCCGGATGAGTTCTTCGTGATTCGTAATCAGCGATTATATTATCACTAGATTTTATGTAAGAGGCAAAGACGAAAAGCTTTTTGCTTTCGCACCAGTTCCAAATATCGCGAGTTATTTGTGTGAGATGAGGGTATTGTATACCTCCCATTTTATTTATATAGGCCACTGCTGTTGAATTGTCAACGCGTAGTAATATCTGGCAATTAAAAAGGTTTTTAGCAAAAACTTTTAAGGCAATAAATGCAGCAAGCAGTTCTAAATAATTTATGTGTTGTTCTCGTTCGGTGTTCGACCATTGTCCGCACGCAGATTTACCTTCACAGGCGGCCCCCCACCCCGTCGTTGAGGCGTCAGAAAATATCTCAACTTCGTAAATATCAATTTTGATTCGATGAACAGAATGTTCTATTTTATTAAGCCACCAGTCGAGGTCAGGTTGTAATGATTCCGGCAGATTCATATATTTGTTATAATCATCATGGCCTTTCAAGTTGAGATATTTACATCTTTCCATTTCTTTAGTGTGCAGCCACCCGTATTCGATAGCTGGACAAGAAGAAACTAATAATCCTACTAGCTGAGCGAAACTTCTAATTTTACAACGTTTTAATTTTAAAAACGTTAACAGTTGCGTTTTTATTCGTAACCTTTTATCCGTTGGCAAGCTGATCTGAAAATCGTGTGAATCTATAATCATGCCCAAGAATTTGCATTTGGTTGAGGGGGAAAGTGCGCTTTTTTCAACAATGAAGCCAAGTGAAGTTAATAATCTTTTAGTTACGTTTATGTTTGTTAGGCATTCCATACGGGAATCTCCAAATAATAGCCAATCTAAATATACTGTTGATAGAAAGCCGGCCGAGCGCAATAATTTAGCTATAGGTTTACATATTTTTGTGAAAACATATGGGGCTGTACTTAATCCAAATGGCAAAACATTAAATTCGAAAAGTTTACCCTCAAAATAAAATCTTAGATACTTTCGTGACTCTTTATGCATTTTAATTAAGAAATATGCGTCTTTAAGATCAATTGTTGCCATATGACAATTATAAGTTACCATTTTTACTGCCGTTCTCAAATCCTCTAACTTAAAATGATCTGGGTTAATAAACGTGTTTAGATTTTTTAAGTTTAAAATAAAGCGCATCTGGCCGTTTGGTTTGGGTACCAAGAAAATAATAGAGACAAATTGGTTTTCACATGGAGAACATTCTGAGACTGCGCCTATTTTGAGTAGGTTACTAATCGCTTCTAAATAATGCGTTTTTTCAATAACCGAGTAAGTCGGTCTTGCGGGGAGTGTATGTTGTACGACGGGTGATGTAAAGGGTATCTTATAACCTTTTATCCAAGCTAGTATAGACTGATCGTTTGTGATTGTAGCCCACTGTTGATAGAATTTAGATAAGCGGCCTGCGTACTTAACTGTATTTAGAGGCGGCGACGAGGGTACGTCGACTGATGGCCCCGCGATGACGTACTGGATGATTGCGCGTGCCGCGGCATGTACTGTGTCTACGGCGGGGGATACGGCGTGCGCGACGCGGCAGGCTCGCGGCTCCTCGGCGCTTGCGCCGGCCCCGCAGGCGGCCTGCGCGCCTGGGGCGGAGCTCTGCGGTTTAAAGCTCTCGATGCTGGTCCTTTATAGTTGGTGTTCACAGACTTATTGCTAATTTCTGCTTTCAGCTCAATCCCTGATTTATTTACAGCCTTCGCTGATCTTAAGGTCTCTGCTAAGTTTTCACCGAACAGACACGTGTCTGTCTTAGTGTTTTTAAGGTGTTCCTTCAAATCATTTTTGAGGGTAAATAAAATGAAATTTCTACGTGTGATAGAATCTGCATGTTGTAAATCGCATAGAATTCTGCTTATGTCCATTAATTTTTGCAACACGTCATTGGTTAATGTTTTTGAATTTAATTGGGAATTTATTATATCGACCAAACCAGCAATTGCGCTAGACATTTGTTTCTGTTTGTTTTCTATACCTTTATCGCGTTTAGCTGCGGTATCAGTAATTGCTGCTTTAATTTCCAAATTTATTTTAGGGGCGTCTAGTTGGATACAATTTTTAGGTAATAAATATTTGGAGATCAAATTTTTACGATTTTCCTTATTCAAACCATCTTTAACGATGTGTAGCAAACGATTTGCAAGTTCGTTGCGTATTTCAGGCCCGTAGTTGTCAATACTGGTAGGATCATCGCCTAGAATTTCTAGAATTTCCCTGTCTAAGTCAGTAATATTAGCATCATGAGCAATAGGCTCTTCGGCAGGGATGTCCATGGAAGTACTTGGGGCTGGCTGAGGTTCAGAGGTCTCAACTGAATCCTGAACTGTTTCATCTTCGGGTGGCCATTGTAATAACCAATCATCCGGTCGCAGTGCGGGGGTGTCTGGAAATTATCATAGACATGATAATTTTTCAAAACGTAAATTAAATAACTTAGTTAGAGGGTGGACCTAAATAAGTCCATGACTATGCGTCATAATAACTAGGTTAGGTTACAATCCCCAGCGGAAGGAACGCCAACCGTAATTTTAAATGCGTCGAATCAGCCCCAATGACTGTTCAGGTTGCATTAAGGTAACTTGAATACGTAGATACGTAAATCGAACGGTAACGAAATAATTATCACTTTAGAACATGTAGGTAGGTAAATACCTGCTTCAAAATCTTCATCGTGTAGGACAACAGCTTCCTCCAAGTCTGATACACTTTCCGAAGTACTAATTTGTCTATTACGAATTTTACGTTCTAATTTCCTTATTTTATTCTTGTAATGGTTAATGTCTTCTTCACGAGACCTAGAACTCTTACGTTTCGGCATTTTTTAAACAAACTGTGCGAAGACGCTAAATAGATATTGAGTGGTTGAGCACTAGAATGCGAATGATTGGCGATAGTCGTCTGAGAGCGGAGCTGGACCAAGTACCCACAAATAAAAAAAATAAAAAAAAAATGTTTTGTGGGTATGTCAAATTAAATTGCCATAGATAAAGAAAATTTTTATAAAATACCTATTTCTCAACTAAGTGCATGAGTGGTGGAAACTAGGCGTAACTACATGTGTACATTACTAATCTCGAGGACGAGGCGCGAGTATAATTCATAATATACCCCCAGACAAAGAAACTGCATCAAAGATTTTGTTTAAAAAAATTGATGGGCCCTTTTCTGTATACAAACATACACTTAGGGATAATGATACTACGCTGTTATGAAACTATAGGTTTCAATTTAAATTTGTATAAAAAAGTTGGAATGTTTTTTTTTTTTTCAAAGGTTTTTATTAGTCCGTCAGTGTAGTTATGTATGAACTTTTCCAGAATACCCAAGATAGTATTTAGCTTCTAATGTATTTATTTATAATGTTTAGCTTCTAATGTATTTATTTATAATGTTTCTATTTTTGATGTTAATAAATTGTATTTTTACAGCTCAATTCTGACTCTCAGAATAATCAAGCTCAAAGTTCCAAGAAGACGAAAAAAAGGAAGCTGGACACATCTTTGTCTTATGTTATTCGAAATGAACCAGGAAAATGTCATCATTTGATAAATATAACAGTTCATGATCTGAGTGGTGACACTGTTCCGGGAATTAATTGCAGTGAAAATAATACTGCTCGTGTAAGTGTTCAGTACCTAGTGTAAGACTATTGTGATGTTATTATGGATGAAACTGAATATTTGATAGGTAAAATAGTAAAAAAAAATAGCTTATCTAATCCACAGTGAATCTTATTTCGACAGGAGTGTTAAATATTTATTTTGCTGCTTATTACTTATTGTTAAATATAAAATGTTACAAAATTTCAAATCTCCTTTTATTTACCTTTCAGTAAACAATATATTTATATGGTAGGTATATTTTTAATTTATAAATAAAAAAAAAGAACAAAGTACTTTATAATATATTTATTTGGCATACAAGTATACATGTTATCAACACAGTGTGTTTTACATTCACACAATAGTAAATTATACATAATAATTCAATACGAATTCTTATTAAAGTATTGTACCATAGTGACCCCAAGGCACAGTTTCAAAACGATTTTTTATCATTTGTCGTTTATTGTCATCTCTGTTAAGAATTAACTTGTTCAATTTTTGTGTAAAAATGCAATGATTTTTTGATCGTATAATATACATATCATCTCTTAAATTTTCATTATATTTTAAAGCTCTTTTATATTTTTCAATATCCAATCTTTTTGTTACCGGTTTTGTAACCCCTTTTGCCTTCTTAATGGTTTTTTTCTCTGACTGTATACAATATAATTTAGCACGTAAACCAACAAATTCTGAGATCACATCTCCTCCCATTTCGTCTTTGAAATAACCCGGTAATTGCATGTTAGCTTTTGGCATACTATATATATTATTTTCTACGAAATTGCTTGTATCAAAATACATAATATTATTTTTCATGTCAGCGTAAAAGTCATCAGTTTTTATGTGATAAAGAAGACTATCGGACTTATTCTTTTAAATGTTTGTCCTGTATTTTTGTTTATTTGGTGTACAATAAAGATTATAATAAATAAATAAATAAATATCGGTGTCCGTATAACACAGTTTTATATTATCTTCATAGATCTTTTTCATAACAGAATAATGAAAATTATATAAATGTGTTTTAGATATTTCGAGTATAGAAAATCCAATATAAATGGGGCGATCTAAAATTACTTTTGTTTTATTTAACTGAATAGCCACTAAATTTTTGTCTAAAATTGCCAAGTCTTTAAAGTTTGGAGCACTTATATATTTTTCAGCCCCATGTATTTTGTTAGTGGTATTTAATTTATCTTTCCATAACTGAACTAGTCGAACATCAACTTGTTTGCGCTTGTTTTCAATCGTTTTCCCAAAAATAGAGTTGTTTTGTTTTTTGAAAAAGTCTCTTTCAAAATCTGACTTAGCTTTTTGTCTTAGAGATGTATTTAAAGAAACATATGGCTCTAAGAAATTATCCTGGTAGAATGTTAGTATTCTATGTATTTTAAGTAATATTAATAATAATAATGTTTATTGAATTGTTTGATTTACATAAATATTTCTACAATAAGGGCTTAAACTAGAGCTAAAGTTGCAAAATTGCGTTCTACCTGAACTAGGTATGTATATAAACCTGTATCTCAGGTAACTTATTTAAGTGCTTATATGTTAATAATATATAAACTAAAATTCATTAAACAAAAAAGTAAATAACATATGAACAAAATTATTTAGTCTAAAACTGACGAATACTTCGCTTAATCATCAAAACTGCATCACTGCAAGACATTATTGTGACACAACATTCCATTATATTTTTTTTTTTTGCGAAGTAGCAGCTACTCGTATATAAACTAGGTCGATTAACACAATCAGTAAAATTATAAGTAAATAGTTACAATATTGTTCATAAGTAAATTATTATGCTAAGAAGTTATAAAACTCGTATAAGTTATGTAAGAGAAAATATGACGCCGCTATTTACGTGTCCTCATTATAATTAATCGAATTTATGAGTCTTGTCTCAGCAATTTTCTTAGCCGGGCAGTCTTGATCCCCTGTCTTGTGATTACTCGGCTTATTAAAACGCATGCATGTTGCACACTGTGCCTGATCAGCTGTTTTATCGCACAGCGTCCACTGGTGGCCTTGTTCACCACAAAGTGCACATGTGTATAGACTGCTTCGCGACAAGTCTTCGCAGCATGCCCGTACTGTTGACATTTAAAGCACCTGGTCACAAGTGTGAAGTCCCTCACTGCGCAGGATGTCTAATTAATGAACACTCGGCTTTGGTTTATAAGCGCCTTTCTTATGCTAGCCGTTACTTCTAGAACATAATTGCATGTTGGTCCTTCTTTTTTGCCCGACTTGTGACTTAATTTTATAGAGGCCAAAAAAGAGTCACGGGGTAAATTAGGTAGCTTGTCAGCTAAGTTCTGCTCATAAATGCAATCGTACACTTCCTGGGCGCTTAACTCGGTCGGTACACCTATTACTACAATTCTTGGTCTTCTCTAATAGGGCTCTTCCACTTTCAGACTGGAACCACTTAGTTGAGATGATTTCCTAAGTTTCTCTATGTCATCCTTGGTCTCCGTGCTAATGATAACCCCTCCGTTCTTTGTCTAGCGCAATCCTCTAACGTGTAATTTCATTTCCTCAGGGCGTATTATTTTTTGGACAAGAGATTTAGTGTCGTCACTCGATTTATTCTTATCCGATGGATAAATTGCAAGAGAGCTGAGGTTATTGGGACGTAAATAATAATTTTTATTGGTTTTTACCATGTCAGCGAACGAAACTTTTTCTGCTATCGTTGGTTTGGTCCAGTTTTCTTGTATGCTTGTTTGTGAACAGAGCTTCCCACTTCCTGAGCCTTTAATTTCAAGTCCTGGTAGAAAACTGCCATCTGCGAAACGCCATGTCCTATCTTGCGCGACAGGGAGCTGATCTTCAGTTTTTGATCGGAGTTTAACTTTCCTTCTTGAGCAATGGCACACACTTCACTCAAACATTTATCTATAGATATCAGCCAATTACTAATGTCACAGGTGTCCACCGTTTCAAATTTTTCTTCCAGTGCATGGGTTGAAGGAGTTAGGAAACTCCGAGGGCTCTGTTCCATATCTGACATAATACTTATTGTTTGCTCATAATTATTTACTTAAAGTTAATCACTAACTTAGCAAAAATGCGCGATATGTTTTCTAGGTCACAAATCACTAGTAGATATTTTAACGTCAAATAATTGAAACATAAGAAACACGTCCGTTCTACTTGAGTGCCAATAGATCAATTATCAATATCAAACCATTTCCGCATGACGCAGGTCCTTACCGGACATGGTTCGTTCGGGAGTTTCCTGCACCGGATTCGTGCGGAAGTGACGCCCGGGTGTCGCCACTGTGCGGAATGCCCGGAGGACACGGTGGAGCACACAGTCGAGGTGTGCCCTGCTTGGGCGGAGCATCGCCGTGCCCTCGTGGGGGCGATCGGCGGCGGAGACCTCTCGCGCCGGTCCTTGGTTGAGGCCATGGTCCGGAGCGAGGAGGAGTGGCAGGCGGTCGCCGACTTCTGCGAAGCAGTAATGCTCGCAAAGGAGGAGGCCGAACGCATCAGGCAACGGCGTTATCGCCGCCGCCGCCGGGATTCTGATCCCGATTTCCGGCCACCGTAGGCGCGGGCTTGCGGACAGTGAGCAATGGGTAGCTCGCTGTCCGGCCGTCCGGTAACTGTCCGGACCAAGCTCAAGTCGTCGACGGCGCGCACTGTTCCCGCGCGCCTCAAGGAGTTGTCAGCAACAGCAGGGACCCAGCTGGGTCGAAGCCTACTGGGGCCAGGGTTATCCGAAAGGGCGCTTGAGCCCTGCGTCATGCGGAAGGTAAGGACGCCGTGAGATCTTTCCAGCCACGCCTCAAAGAGGGGACTTACCGCCAAGATTGTGGCGTGCCCAGCACTGGGTTGCGATAGTCGTTGACGCCACTTCACCATGAGATTCCGCCGGAGCTCTGTCCGCCATGCCGTGACCTGTCGTGGCAGCGGACTTTCACCCCGGCGTTGCATCTCCACGCGCATATCGTGCATGTGTGCAAGGACTGTTGCCTCCAGATCCCACGGTGGTAGGCCAGCCAGAAGGCTCGCCGCTTCGCGGGAGACCGTGCAGTATCCCCGCACCATCCTTATTGCCATGACCCTCTGGCAGGCGTTCAGTATGGCCGCTGGTTGCTTTTTCAGCGACGGCGCCCACACCGGCGCCCCGTAACATTTGGTACATATCAACATCCGAAATTAAATCCAGTTCAACTTTAGTGTGTAACAGCATAGCATCCCAACTTAATGATGGGAATGAAACATGAAGCACGGATCCAAACTATAATAATTTAAACTCATATCTCTAAATTTTTCAAAAATATCACATAGTAAAAGTACATCACATTTCAAATATAGGTCTGTATACTCTCCTAAATTTTTTATTTTGAAACCTTTCCACACTTTTTTGGCATGTTGATAATCATCTGTTGAAATATGTTCTCCAGTAAGTTTGTTAAAAAATTTAGATCGCTCAGGCAGTTGAGTTTCGTTATATTTTTCCCATGTATCAATGTAGTCATAACAGTACACACCTTTTGTACGGTCAGTATCCGTACATTGGACTCGGACCTAGTTAGTAATTACTGCAAATCGGGTAAAAGTAGGTTTGCTGTATCGTCACGTAGACAAGTGCGTCAGTAGTACGTTTGGCACCGAACTCTCATAACATTTTAACATCTTATTAACATTTAATTTATAGAACATTTATTAGTCTTTTTAAGTAACATTTATTTTAACATTTTTTAAGTAACATTAGATTAGTGAAGTGTTTTATTAAACATTATTCATAGAACATTAACATCTTTTCATTTATAACATTCAGCATTATATGTAAAGGTTTCTGCCCTTACATTTTGGTCCTTCGAGTTTTTTAGAATTAAAATCAGTGCCGCGTGGTGCCTATTCACTTGCGGGAACATTAAAACAGAACATTAAAATCAGTGCAAACAGTGACGAGTGATCCAGGTAGCAGAGAAGCAGAATATTCAGGCGGTAGCTGCGAACCCGGTGAGCGCGTTCCATTTCTTCCACTTTACTGCAATATCGCAATTTGTTGTGTGTACCCAATACCAATAAACAATAGCAATGTCTTCCTACGATGACTTACTTGCATCTCAATCTACAACTCTTGACGCTATTAAACGTCTTAGTGAAAATTTTAAGAAGGACGGTCCGACACGAAAAACAACACTTGAGTATCATGACGAAAGGTTAATCAAGCTGGAGGAGTTATGGGCCGATTTCAAGAAGAACGGCATTCAGTTGACCTTATTCGAAGGCGAGAAGTCTGGAGCCTACTACCAACAACGTGTGTACGATCGCCTGGAGCAATTGTATGAGGAGACGAAGATTATGATCAATAAATCGAGACAGAGGGTATTGGCTAAGCTAGAAGAAGATCAATTTAGTTCATTTGGTCAGGTCAAGAAACACTGAGAATGTAGCGGAACGTCTCAGCAAGCCCAGGAGAAGACTCCAGAACAATATGATAGGGACGAGTTAACAGACGGGTTCAAACACGTCTCGAGCAATGTCAAAGTCGTTGACCAAAGAACTACGGACATCATGAACGAGCAACGGTCGAACATCAAAGCGTTTGAGAGAGCTGTACGAAACATAGACATAGAGAACCTGAGAGAAAAGTGGCAACTGGAAGATAAATTGAGGACTGTCACACAACGCTGGGAAAGGGTCGACAGTACCTACTGGAAGTTGGACAACATTTTGGATGACACACAAGTGTTTGAAAGTGACTACAACAGATTAGAAAGGCTGTATGAGTTCAGCAAGGAACAAATTAACAAGAGAATATGGGAGAATAAACATCAAGAAAAGTCCACACCGAAAATAGAACTTCCGGTGTTCAGTGGCAGCTATGCACAGTGGACTACGTTCAAAGATTTATTTATGGAAAGCGTGCATAACAACACATTCATCTCAAACGCTCAGAAAATGCAACATTTAAAATTAAAACTAAAAGGGGAGCCCGAGAGGTTAGTACAGCACATGAACATTAGTGCTGATAATTACGAAACATGTTGGCAAATTCTTCAGCAGAGGTACGATAATAAGAGGCTGTTATTTACCTATCAAGCTAACATTCTTCTCAACCAACCCAACATACAAACCCCCACAGCATCCCAACTGAAGAGAATGCATGATACGACTGTCGAAAGTATTCAAGCAATTCAGAATCTACATTTCAACACCTCTACCTGGGACCCATTAGTGGTCTATATTTTGATGCAGAAGCTTGATTCAGACACAAACCAGTCGTTTCAGGAATCGTTAAATGATCCACGGGGTATGCCAACATTAAAAGAATTGCTGAAATTCGTAGAAAACAAGTTTATTTCGATGGAATCATCTGCGAGCCGTCCACGCACCATCAGTAATCAGCAACATAACAATCAATCAAAAACAGTTCATAATGCCATTAATAGTAAGTCTAAGATGCAACAGCAAAACGCGGAAGCTAAAAGCACGGCGAAAACATTCCATTACAAAAAAGCATTTCACAATTATATTATTACGTGCCCCAAATGTAATAAACAACACGATCTCTATAATTGCAGAGAATTCTTAAGTATGTCACCGCACGAGAGGTTAAAAACTGCCAACGACCTACATGTATGCATAAATTGTCTGTTTAGTCATAATGGCGAAATATGCACGTCCGAGAAAAAATGCAAACACTGCGAGCAGCCGCATAGCAGCATTTTACACGAGGCAATCGAATCGGCAAAATCGAAACCTAGCAAATCTAGCACAGGTCAACGATTAAACACGCACCTAGCATATGATAGCTCAAATGAAGTGCTACTGGCCACGGTTCAACTTAAGACAAAGGCTCTTGATGGCACAACAGTCATACTGCGTGCTTTACTTGACCAGGGGTCTCAAGTCAGCCTGATAACCGAGAATGCTGTACAACGATTACAGTTGAAACGGGACAAAATGATCGCCGTAGTGTCGGGGGTTGGTGCGTCAGCGAACACAAGGTGTAAGGGAGTACTTCACTTACAGTGCCAAGCCTTATACAACAACTATAACATTAACATTAACGCGCTGATTATGAAATCGATAACAAACAAATTACCTAGCAAAACACTTGATGCAAGCAACTTCGAATACATAAAACATTTACAACTTGCCGATCCAGACTTTAACATATCTCAGGAAATAGACTTACTTTTGGGAGCTGATGTCTATGCGGAAATAGTTGTAGAGGGGCTCATCAAGACAAAAACATCGTTGGTCATAGCTCAACAAACACAGCTAGGATGGATAGTGTGTGGCAATCACAAAACTTTCAATTGTCATGTAATTGTCAACAATATTCAGGATTTGGCTCAGTTCTGGGAACAGGAGTCTCTACAAGACAGCAAAAAAGACGTCGACTCTAACAGCAAGTGCGAACAATTGTACGCAGAAACAACAACACGACTGCCTGATGGGAGATACCAAGTTCGCCTTCCTCTTAAAGATAACTTTTCTGAACAATTAGGATCATCCAAATCGCAGGCCATTGCTCAATTCCAACACCTTGAGCGTAAAATGGCGAAAAACCCTGCATTTGCGGTTCAATACAAGGAGTTCATAAGGGAATACGAAGAAATGGGACACATAAAGCAAGTCGAAACCAACACACAAGTTAACATAGACTATTTCCTACCACACCATGGAGTAGTGCGGCCCGGTGCTATCACCACAAAGTTAAGAGTCGTTTTCAACGCGTTAGCAAAAACGAGTACAAAGCAGAGCTTGAACGATTTAATGGAGGCAGGTCCTAACCTACAAAAGGACATTCTTAGCATCTTGCTTAAATGGAGACAGTACAAGTACGTCTTAACATCCGACGTTGAGAAAATGTACCGTTTTATAGCAGTGCATCCAGAACATCAACCTCTGCAAAAGATCGTGTGGAGGGATTGTCCACGACAAACGCTAAGAGAGTACGAACTGTGTACGGTCACCTATGGAACGAAGGCCGCTCCGTTCTTAGCGCTACGAACACTTCAACAGCTGGCGATGGACGAAGGTGATAAGCATCCGGAAGCAAAACACATTCTGCTTAATAATTCTTTTGTTGACGACGCATTATTTGGAAAAAACACAGTGCGCGAAGCAAGGGACACGAGAGACCAACTTATAACATTGCTGCGAAAAGGAGGGTTTAATCTCAGGAAGTGGTCGAGTAACGACCCTCAATTATTGCAAGATTTGCCAGAAGATATGGTCAGTCCTGCCAGCCTCAACTTTACAGACGCATCAGCGTCAAAGGCACTTGGGTTGGCATGGGATCCGAGACACGATCAATTCATATTTTCAACGACACTAAAACCTAAAAACAAAAGTAACATCAACAAGAATACATCAAAACGTCAGATTTTGAGCGACATATCAACCATTTTTGATCCACTGGGGTTACTATCCCCAATAACAGTCAAGGCTAAAATCTTATTCCAGCAGATATGGAAGTACAACATTGAGTGGGACGATGCTATTCCAGAAGAAATAGAGAAGGAGTGGAGAGCATATAGACACGAACTATTTAACATATTTTATATATTAGCAGATGGCTGGGAATAGAAACAAACAATAAGTACGAGCTTCATGCGTTCTGTGACGCATCGGAAAAGGCATTTTCTTGCGTGGTGTACAGCAAGGTCTGCAAAAATACTACGCAGAAACATCGAGTTGCATTGGTTGCGGCTAAAACTAAGGTCGCTCCAATCAAACAACAACAAACATTGCCTACACTAGAATTATGCGGCGCTCAACTATTAGCTCAGCTGATTAAGAAAATTAAACATTGTCTCAATAAACCCAACATCAAAGTAACTGCATGGACGGACTCTATGATCGTACTTGGTTGGCTAAACGGCGATATCTCGCGGTGGAAGGCCTACGTCGGGAACAGGGTTAAAGAAATAGCATCAATTGTACCGCCCGGGAATTGGAGGCACGTGAGATCAGAACAAAACCCTGCTGACTGCGCGTCACGTGGACTACAACACTCGCAGCTACATAACTTTCCACTGTGGTTTGACGGACCGGAATGGCTTCACAGCGAAGAGATTCCTGAACCGATTCCGGAAACATAAACAGCACCAGAAATCGAGGTGAAAAAGGTGCATGCCGTGACGTCAAAAGCCATTGAAAACCAACACAGTAACTTTATTACACAACTCCTTATCAAAAACAGCTGCATAATGACAACAACACGGGTCATCGCTTGGGTGTCGCGTTTCATCACAAACATGTCACGAAACAATTGTCACGGGGAAGGCAAGACCGTGACCGTGAATCATAACGTAAACAACAAAAACTGCAACTTGACAGTCGATGAAATTCGACGCGCTCATAACATTATAATAAAACACGTATAGAGCGAACATTTCGAACAAGAAATCAAGGATATACAATCAAAAGGAAAATTATGTAACACCAGTGGAATTCTAAAACTTAACCCTTACCTCGATGAGAATAGCATCCTTCGCGTTGGAGGGAGGTTAAGTTACTCAAACTTGCCTGAAGAAACAAAACATCCTATCATCATACCAAAAAACAGCAGATTGACTTACTTATTAATTGATCGAGCCCATGCCAGAACGCTGCATGGTGGAGCGAGATTAACGTTGGCTACATTGAGACAAGAATACTGGATTATAGGAGGAAGCAGTACCATCAAAAAACATCTGCAAAACTGCGTGAAGTGTTGCCGCTTCAAACCATCGAAACAATACCAACTAATGGCTGATTTACCAAGTGAGAGGATAACGCAATCACCACCTTTCTACCACACAGGGGTGGACTTCACAGGATTCGTCAACGTCAAACTAAATAAAGGCCGAGGCGTCAAGACAAGTAAAGGTTACATAGTTGTATTTGTGTGCATGACTACAAAGGCTGTTCATTTAGAGCTTGCATCTGATTTGTCATCAAAAACATTTTTACTTGCTCTAAATCGCATGATTGGGCGGCGAGGCTGCCCGAAACATATTTACTCCGATAACGGAACAAACTTTGTTGGAGCCGAAAGAGAATTAGCCAAACAACTTCACATCGAGCACACATTCGACAACGACTACTTGTCGAGGAAGTACTCAGAAATGGGAATAGAATGGCATTTCAACGCTCCAAGCTGGCCAACTGCTGGAGGACTTTGGGAGGCAGCGGTCAATTCTATGAAATACCACCCAAAACGCATTTTAGGAGAGCAAAGGTTAACGTACGAGGAGTTCTTAACACTGCTGACACCGATTGAAGCCTGCATGAATTCTAGACCTCTCTGCCCTTTAACAGAAGACGTAGAAGACATAGACTGCCTCACTCCATCACATTTCCTGATTGGCCGACCAGCAACATTCCTACCACATGAAAACATCAGCGAGAAAGACATCAACATTCGACGAAGATGGCAGTTAACAACAAAAATGCATCAAGGGTTCTGGAAAAGGTGGTCTTCCGAATACTTACAACAACTTCAACTCAGAAGCAAATGGTTGCACAAAACTGAAAATATAAAAATAGGGGATATTGTTCTAATCAAGGAAGACAATCTTGCACCTGCGAAATGGGCTCTTGGCAGACTGCAGGACGCTCACCCAGGAAGGGACAACCTAACCAGAGTTGTAACTATGAAAACCAAAACAGGACTACTAACAAGACCAATAACAAAACTAATCAAACTCCCGATACCAGAAGCAGAGATAAAAATTGCAGACACCACCTCTACTAAAATACCAAATAAAGTAGAAGAAACCACAACAAAAAACAACACAAACAAAAAACGATTTAAAACAAACAAAATGAGCTCCAGCCTGCTATGCATGTTCTTAACATTATTAACATTACTCCATCCTACAAAACAACACAGTGACGCCATAATCGTGACGCCATTTGAACCACACAGGGCAATCTATTTTGACAGAATCGGCAACTTACAAAGCGTACATGATGACTGGAAAATAGTTACCTATTATAACATGACGTCATATTGGCAAGGTATTTTTTTTTTTTTATGGTGGGAAAAAATCATGCATTGACATCCCCCGCTCTTGGGCGGAGCGGGAGATAGTGTCAGACTCTTACTGACTAAAAGACCCACCCCGTTCCTTCTAGCCTTCATACCGGGGCTCGAGCGCCCTTTCGGATAACCCTGGCCCCAGTAGGCTTCGACCCAGCTGGGTCCCTGCTGTTGCTGACAACTCCTTGAGGCGCGCGGGAACAGTGCGCGCCGTCGACGACTTGGGCTTGGTCCGGACAGTTACCGGACGGCCGGACAGCGAACTACCCATTGCTCACTGTCCGCAAGCCCGCGCCTACGGTGGCCGGAAATCAGGATCAGAATCCCGGCGGCGGCGGCGGCGGCGATAACGCCGTTGCCTGATGCGTTCGGCCTCCTCCTTTGCGAGCATTACTGCTTCGCAGAAGTCGGCGACCGCCTGCCACTCCTCCTCGCTCCGGACCATGGCCTCAACCAAGACCCGGCACGAGAGGTCTCCGCCGCTGATCGCCCCCACGAGGGCACGGCGATGCTCCGCCCAAGCATATTGGCAAGGTATGGAAAACATTCATAAAGTCGTAAAACACCTGGAGGAAAGATGCGAGCAATTCAGCTATCAGACTATGTGCAAGACCATTACAACAGAATTTAAACAAGAACTCAACGAACTCGACCATAACAACTACATGCTGGAAACTCATCATGGACAGATACGAGGGCGGTTCACCCGAGGGCTCATTAATGGAGTAGGATATCTGGCCAATAGCCTGTTCGGCGTACTCGACGAAAGATTCGCATCACAGTATAAACAGGACATAGAAACACTGCACAACGACAGAGATCATTTATTGAACCTTATTAAGAAACAAACATCAGTTAATAATAATAATAAAGCCCATTTATTTCCAATCTACAATTGTTATTTACATGTTTTTTTTTTTTTTAATATATATTACAAATATAAGTTTAAGTATATATAAATTTGTTTTTCTTTTTCTTCTACTCGCTATCGTTACTTTCTTCAGTACCATTGATCGGAACCCCTTCACGGGTAAAGGCCTCCTCCAGCGTCTTCCAGAGCTCTCTATCCGTAGCCTTCTCCCTCCATTCACTTCCCGCTACCTCTTCTATGTCCTCTATCCACCTCTTTCGAGGGCGCCCTCTTTTTCTTTTTCCTCTTGGTCCCTTCCATATAATCGTCTCTAGAGTCCATCTTTTGTCTGTGTATCTCGCTATATGTCCTGCCCACTGCCACTTCTGTTTTAGGGCATATTGTAAGGCGTCTATAACTTGCGTTTTTCGTCTTATTATGTCGCTTTTCACTTTTTGTATCCTTCTTACTTTCAGTATGCTTCTCTCCATAGCTTTTTGACACACTACAAGTTTAGTTTTTATTTTAGTGTTGTATGTCCACGTTTGGCATCCATACGTTAGAGTGGGTAAGATACAGGTATCCAAGACTGTTTTCTTTAGGTGGACAGGATATTTTCCTTTTAAAATTTCCTTCAGGGACCAAAATTTTTTCCAGCTCATGTTAATACATCGGTCTACCTCTAGTTCTTCACTTTTGTCTTCGAATGACAGTTGTTTTCCTAGGTACATGTAATTGTTCACGTACTCTAGCGGCTTCCCATTTAGGTTTATAGCGTTTATGTGGCTGTTTGTCATTATTTTAGTTTCGTTCATTTTGAGGCCCACTTTTTCACTTTCTTCATTCAAGGTGCTTATCATTTTTTCTAATCTTTTACTTGTTTCAGCGAATAAGACAATATCGTCCGCGAATCTGAGGTGTGTAAGTCGATCTTGATTAACTCGAATCCCTTCTGACTGCCAGTCGAGATTGTCAAAAATGTGTTGTAGTATCATTGTGAACAGCTTGGGTGAAAGAGGGTCTCCTTGTCTCACTCCTCTACAAATCGGTATAACAGGTCCTCGTGTCTCTAGTTTGACTTGGCTTACACTACCCTCATAGATGTTTTTGAGTACCCTTATATAATTTTTGTTTATGTGGCATTTATTCAGCGCTTCCCAAATAGCGTCGTGGGAAATTGTGTCAAACGCTTTGGCGTTGTCTATGAAAGCAATATATAGTGGTCTTTTGAATTCCTTGTATTTCTCCATTGCCTGTTGCAGTACCTGTATATGGTCCATTGTAGAAAATCCGGAGCGAAAGCCGGCTTGTTCAACTGGTTGATAGGTCTCAATGTACTTACTCAGCTGGCTTTGTAGAATTGTGGTAAATAATTTATAGATACTTGAAAGAAGACTAATGGGGCGGTAGTTAGATGTCTTGAGGGTCTCCTTTCTTGTATAATAGAATGATGTCGGATCTTTTCCATTGTACGGGTACCTGGCCTGTGCTCAGAACCTTGTTGAATAAATACGTAAGTGGGTGAGTTAGTAGGAAAACACCGGCTTTCAGAGCTTCATTTTGTTTACCATCAGGGCCAGGGGTTTTATCTGCTTTCAGTTTTCTGATGTGGTCGAAAACTTCCTTCCCATTTATTAGTGGCAGATTGTTCATGTTATGAGAGTTTGTTCTTACTATGTCAGTTGTAGAGGTGCAAGAAATTGTTTTTGCATATAGTTAGTTCCTTATAAAAATCTGTGGCGCAGTTCATGATATCATTTCTGGTTTTTGATTCTTCTGATTTTGATTTTAAGTTTTGAATCCAATTTTTGTGTGTGATCAGTTTCTTATACGCCTTTTTAGTGCTTCTGTAAGTGTTTAGATTATTTTCTATTATTTTATATCTATTGTAGGATTAGTCTCAGAAGTGAAACGACGTATTACAAAAATCACACTTTATTGCTTATTGATACATATATTCGTACAGTATAATATGTTTAGCACTTGTTGCGTCCGCACTCTTCAACTGCTCACGACTTAATGTCCTCCCGACGAACGTTGTCGCCCTACCATCTCTAGAAAATCCCTACTACTCGCTTTCACACTGAGGGCGCCACTGCGACTCAAATAACGAACTATACTAAAATAAAATAAAAATAAATAATAATAATAATAATAATATACTCATGACTTATTACTTTTCTAGAGATAATTGAGCGACTTTAAATAATAACAATTGTACAATACGGTCTATAATTATTATAAATAAGCTACAATATATTAAGAGTACAACATCTAAATATTAATAAGCTAACACTATAGTCTTTGTAATCTTTATCTATTGCCTTACTTGTAGTTTTAAATAATATGCTCAGTTCTTGCTTCATTTCTTTAGTCTTTTGTTTCGTTTTCAAAAGTTCAGTTCGTCTTGTGAGGAGAGTTCTAGTAGACTCACTAAGTATTTTGTTAGTAGTCTTCATTTCATTATCCTTTAATCTGCGTACAAGGCTGGTGTTGATGATGTTGGCTAGTTTATTGTAAAAAGTTTGAATGTCTTCTTCTTGCTCTGTTTCTAGTTGATGTATGTTGATCTCTAGGTTTTTTAAGTATGTTGATTTTTAATCATCCGTCTTTAGTGGCTTAGGTTGTGATTTGAATGATGTTCTACTCTTTCTTCTTTGGTCTAGCATGTACGTAGCTCTAACCAACCGATGGTCAGATCTGAATCCGAAGCCATGTAATACTTCTACGTTCCTGATCCTGGTGGACCCGGCTTGACAGTATAAAGTCAATTTCGTTTTTAAAGTTACCATAAGGGGAGAGCCAGGTCCATTTGCGGTTTTTTCGAGCTTTAAAAAAAGAGTTCATGATTGTCAGTTTATATTCCAAGGCGTGTTGAATTAGTTTCTCTCCTCTTTTATTTCTGTTTCCATATCCAAATTTTCCCAGAACAAAGTTTTCACTGTCTTGTATAGTGTGTTGGCCAAATTTTGCATTAAAATCACCGATAAGGATTACGTTATCTCCTGCTTGGCTTTGAGCTACCTGCAGATATTCATAGAAAGAGTTAATTTCTTCATCTGTAGCATTTGTAGTAGGCGCGTACACTTGTATTATTGCAAGCAGTTGGTTGTTGTATTCTATTTTTAGTAGTACAACCCGATCTGAAAACGCTGTAAAGCTGACAATATTATTTTTATGTTCTTTTTTTTTATCAGAAATCCAACTCCATGTAAGCCGGGCGTTTCGCCTTTGTAGCAGAATATATAATTCTCATGTTCTTCAATTGCATAGCCCTTTCGTCTCACTTCTGCCAAACCAAGTATGTCGATTTTAATTTTTTGTAGCATATATGTTAATTCTGGGGTGTATACGGGGTCCCAACCAACATCTGCCGGGACCCAAGCCAACCTCACCTGCACGTGGTGCACCCTGCTGAAAAACGGACGAGCATACCCGCCAACACGCACTGGACCAGCGTTGCGGGTTATGGTCCGAACCCCCCCAATGCAACATAACAATACGCACAGGCCCCAAATGCCCGGCGACTCCAGTGGTTGTGTTGACGTGGACGGGCGTGGGCGCAGCCCTGGGGTCAGGGGTGCTAAGAATCTCCGGGCGGGAACGTTTAACCGTCGACGACTGAACCTGGCAACCTATAACGTACGTACACTCCGGTCCGACGAGAAGATCATCGAACTGGAGGAAGAGTTGAGCGGGTTACGATGGAGTATTGTGGGATTATCCGAAGTCCGAAGACAGGGGGAGGACACGATAATTCTCAAATCCGGTAACCTGCTTTACTTCCGGGAGGGTGATCAGCAGTCCCAGGGTGGTGTCGGGTTTATCGTCCACAGGTCCCTCGTGGACAATGTGGTGAGAGTCGAGAGTGTGTCGACCAGGGTAGCGTACCTGATACTCAGAGTATCATCAAGATATTCGCTGACGGTCATACAGGTGTACGCCCCGACCTCGACACACCCCGATGACGAAGTGGAGTCCATGTATGAGGATATATCCAGAGCCATGCATGGTTCTAAGACTCACTTCACCGTTGTCATGGGGGACTTTAATGCGAAACTGGGCAAACGAGACGGTGATGAGCTGCGAGTGGGGCAATTTGGATTTGGACATCGGAACCGCCGGGGACACCTACTGGCTAGTTTTATGGAAAAGGAGGGCCTCTACATGATGAACTCCTTCTTCAGAAAGCGTAAGCATAGGAAGTGGACCTGGCAAAGCCCTGATGGCATAACTAAAAATGAGATTGACTTCATCATGTCGACGAAGAAGCAAATATTCAGTGATGTCTCTGTGATCAATGCGGTGAAAACCGGGAGTGATCACCGTATGGTAAGAGGCACATTGAATATCAATGTTAAGCTTGAAAGATCTCGACTGATGAAGTCTACGCTCCGTCCTGCACAGATCCAGATCCAAAACTCCGAGAGCTTTCAGCTCGAACTTCAAAACCGTTTCGAGTGCCTAGGAAGCTCCGTGGACCAATATAATGATGGGTTCGTGGAAGCTGTCCATACAGTCGGGTCTCAGTTTTTTAAGACCCGTACAAGTAAGACCAAGAGGCTCACGGATCAAACTCTCGAGCTCATGAAGAAGAGGCGTGAAATGACTTTGCAGTCTTCAGATAATACGTGCATGTACCGGCAGCTCAATAAACAGATCTCGAAGTCTCTGAAACGCGACCTTCGCCGATTTAATACCGAGAGGATTAAGGACGCGATTGAGCGGAATAAGGGCTCCAAAATTTTTGCACGGGATCTGTCTATTGGGCAGAGCCAACTCACGAAACTGAAGACCGAAGATGGCAGAGTCATATCCGCCAAATCGGAGCTTCTGGAAGAGATCGAGGCATTTTATGGACAGTTATACACGTCGATCTCCAAACCCGCTACAAATCTGGCAAACGACCCAAGAGCTAGATTGACTCGACACTACACTGAAGATATCCCGGACGTCAGCCTGTACGAGATTAGGATGGCTCTGAAGCAGTTGAAGAACAACAAGGCATCGGGTGAGGACGGAATTACGGCTGAGCTCCTGAAGGCGGGTGGAAAACCGGTCCTAAAGGCCCTTCAGAAGTTGTTCGATTCCGTCATACTCGAGGGAAAAACGCCACAGGCATGGAGCAGAAGTGTGGTGGTACTCTTCTTCAAGAAGGGTGATAAAACCCTGCTGAAGAATTACAGGCCCATCTCACTTCTGAGCCATGTCTACAAGCTGTTTTCCAGGGTCATCACGAACCGTCTTGCGCGCAGGTTTGACGACTTCCAGCCTCCCGAACAAGCCGGATTCCGAAAAGGTTTCAGCACCGTAGACCACATACATACGCTACGGCAGGTCATACAGAAGACCGAGGAGTATAACCTGCCTCTCTGCCTAGCGTTTGTGGACTACGAGAAAGCTTTTGATTCGATCGAGACTTGGGCTGTGCTGCAATCTCTCCAGAGGTGCCAAATTGACTATCGGTACATCGAAGTGCTGAGGTGTTTGTACGAAAACGCCACCATGTCAGTCCGACTCCAGGATCAGACCTCGAAACCTATCCTCCTGCAGCGAGGTGTGAGGCAGGGAGACGTCATCTCTCCGAAACTTTTCACGGCCGCAATGGAGGATGTCTTCAAGGTTCTGGACTGGAGTGGACTAGGCATTAATGTCAATGGCGAGTACATCACTCACCTTCGGTTTGCCGACGACATAGTAGTCATGGCGGAGACTATAATAATAATAATAATAATATAATATTCCACAACTATCACACAACGCCGTCTAGTCCCAAGCTAAGCAGAGCTTGTGTTATGGGTACTAGACAACTGATAAACATACTTATATATTTCTAAATACATACATATTATAGATAAATTACACCCAGACACAGAACAAATGATTATGCTCATCACACAAACATTTGTCCTGGGTGGGAATCGAACCCACGACCTCCGGCATAGCAGTCAGGGTCACTAACCACTAGACCAACAGGCCAGCAAACTATGGAGGAGCTCAGTACAATGCTCAATGACCTCAGTAGAGCTTCTCTAAGAGTGGGTCTTAAAATGAACATGGATAAAACCAAGATCATGATTAACAACCATGTAGCGCCCACTCCTATCAAGGTCGGAGACTCTACACTCGAAGTTGTGGACGATTACGTCTACCTCGGACAGACAGTCCAGTTGGGTAGGTCTAACTTCGAGAAAGAGGTCAACCGTCGAATCCAACTCGGTTGGGCAGCGTTCGGGAAGCTACGCGGTATCTTCTCGTCCAACATACCACAGTGTCTCAAGACGAAAGTTTTTAACCAGTGCGTGTTGCCAGTGATGACATATGGCTCCGAAACGTGGTCGCTCACAATGGGCCTCATCAGAAGGCTTAAAGTCACCCAAAGAGCAATGGAAAGGGCTATGCTCGAGGTTTCCTTGCGTGATCGAATAAAAAATGAAGATATCCGCAGGAAAACTAAGGTTGCCGACATAGCACAAAGAATTGCCAAACTTAAGTGGCAATGGGCAGGGCACATTGCTCGCAGAACAGATGGCCGTTGGGGCCGAAAGGTTTTGGAGTGGCGACCGCTTACCGGAAGACGCAGTGTTGGAAGGCCTCCTACAAGGTGGACCGATGACCTGGTGAAGGTAGCAGGAAACCGTTGGATGCGGGACGCACAGGAACGTTCGATGTGGCGACGCTTGGGGAGGCCTATGTCCAACAGTGGACGTGTATCGGCTGAAATGATGATGATGATGATGTTAATTCTATAAATCTATTTGTTGTTGCTAGTGATCTTACGTTGAATGTTCCAATTTTGAGAGTTTGTTGTGGTTGTGGTGTTATTCCAGTTGTTTTTTCTAACCTTGCTGGAGGGTTGTGGTCATTTTCCCCCACGGGGACCAGCCGGCTTGGGGGAGAGTATTTCTTTATTGTTTCTTTAAATATTTTGTGTTGTTTTTGTTTTTGTTTCCGATCGCTGGTACCTAATTGTTATTGCTTCGTTGTTACCGAGGTTGTTGAAAGTGAGTGAGGTCGCCCTCTCATTACATCGAATGCATTTATTCTATTATTTTTAGAAATGTTTAGCGTTTGCTGTTTCCTTGGCTGTATTAATTCAGCTTGCGGTGAGGTGGATTTTTCTCTCTTCCTTTTATCTATGGGTCTTGAATTTTCTTTGACAATAAGTTTATCGTATTTTATGTACGCCAAGTTTCCTTTTTGCCTTTCTTCAATTAGTTTGGGTTGCAATGACTTCCGGATTTCTAATGTTTCTTTTGAGTAGTCTTCTGTTATATATGTCTTTTAAATTCTTTTTGTTCTTCATTATTTCAATTTTCTTCCATCCCGTAACCAATGAAAGGAGCGTAGGCCTCGGTTTCTCATTTTTGTTTTTTGAGCCAATGCGGAAGATTTTATTTATTTCAAAATTTTCTATAGCTATGCCGAGTTCATCCAGGAAACAGTTTTTAATGAGTTTGATTAAATCCAGCGTCGTCTGCTCACCTTCTGGTAATCCATGAATAATTATATTATTGCTCTTTTTTTCTCTCTCTAGAAGTTCCACCTTCTTTCCTAATTTATCTACTCTTTGTTTCAATATTTGGTTTTCTTCTAAAACGGGTTTTAATTTTTCATCCATTTTTTCAAGTATTGTATTAGTAACTTCAATTGTTTGGTTTTGCATTTCAATCCGCATCTTATCAAATAGTAGTTGAAATTGTTCGTCCATATTTTAAGTGTAATGGAACGTATTCTATTATTTTTTAATTGTTGGCAACACTGAAGTGGCGCTGTGCGATGCCGTTTGACTTTTGACAACAATGTGACAGTGACAGTTATGATGACACTGACAGATTTCTACAATATTTTGATGATCTATGGATGTAATAGTTCTAACCTCAAAGTTTTGCCAATGTTTTAGTCCAGTCTTCTGTGCAGATCCAGCAAATATTGCGATGTTTATTATCAAGATCACTTAATCGCAGTTAGTTTGTGGTTTGGGTAAAGTACTATTGTGAGAATTGTGGCCACAAACTATATAAATGAAATAATTTTTCGGAGCACTGACACTGTGATGTTTGTTGTACGAGTACCGGAAACGGAAAAAAAAAAAAAAAGAAGCGATGAATATTCAGTTCAATCTCATATCCAAACATCTTAACATCACAGATAACTACCTGCAGAGACTAGGTAAATCAGTTCAAGAAAACAAAGACTTGAACTATTTCAACATCATGGCTGTAATGACATCTATAATCACTTCGAAATTACGCCACATTCAACATATGCTCCTAGATACAGCTATCAACATTCACCATGGTCATGTGGACACTAGACTTTTACCACAAAGTCAGCTCTTCCAGGAACTTAACATTATCTCTGGGCAGTTACCTCAACACCTTTCCATTCCTGTCGATAATATGCAAACTCAACTAGCAGATATTTACAAGCTATTAGAAGTAAAATCGAGACTAATGGACAACTACTTCATTATAGAAATTACATTGCCACTGACAGGTGACACTCAATTCGCCTTATACCAACCAGTTCCGATTCCAATGATAACAAATGGCAAGGATTCACTCATAATGAAAACGAGCACAAAATATGTTGCAATTAATATCAGGAAAGAGACCTACATGCAGCTTACAGGCAGTGACCTGGAAAACTGTATAAAAATTGAACCAAGCACATATATTTGCTCACTAAACACACCAACGCGTAATATGAGGAGTCATCAAATTCCATGCGAAATCGGCGCGATAACAAACATCACACTCTCAAAATGCATCTACGCATCGGAGACCTGCAACAACAAATGGACACCATTACGAACACCTAACACTTGGCTTTATGTCTGCTGCGAGAATTGTCAGTTACAAATCTATTGCGAAGGCCAGAGTATGACATCCAAGGCAATACATTCTACAGGAATACTAGAAGCCAAGGAAGGATGTATATTGCGGAACAATGAAGACACATACTACACGCAAGTTTCTTACACAAACAACATTTACATCAACCCTGAAATACCATTGATAAATTTAGAAGATATCAATAATTTAACTTCCGTTCAACCTATAAATTTATCGTCGGGGCAAGAAAATATAAAATTCATCAAAAACAACTACGAACAAATTCACAACTCGCTGAAGGAATTAAAGGAAGAAACGAAACTTGCGGAAATGTCACAACATGACATTCATCAATACATCGTTTCCTACACTGCGTTGGGACTTCTGGTGTTGGCAGTAGTTGCGGCGGGAGGAGCCTACGTGTACTGCAAACGCTGCGGCAGCAGTGCCATCACAGGCGTGTCCGCCAGATTACCGCCACCGAAGCCACAGAGGGCCACATCACGGAGGTTGCAAACGTCCACGGAAGGCGTAGAAATGACCACTACAAGGAACGCCACCTACACAACACCTCATGCGTTTAACATTTAGCTAGCACTTGTTTTTACTTTTACACTACTTAGTTATTATTTTACATTTTTTACATTTATATAACATTAGTTAGTTCTTTTTTTCATTTTTTTAATATAAATTATTCTGGCCCCGCCAAGATGTACGGTCAGCATCCGTACATTGGACTCGGACCTAGTTAGTAATTACTGCTAATCGGGTAAAAGTAGGTTTGCTGTATCGTCACGTAGACAAGTGCGTCAGTAGTACGTTTGGCACCGAACTCTCATAACATTTTAACATCTTATTAACATTTAATTTATAGAACATTTATTAGTCTTTTTAAGTAACATTTATTTTAAAAATTTTTAAGTAACATTAGATTAGTGAAGTGTTTTATTAAACCTTATTCATAGAACATTAACATCTTTTCATTTATAACATTCAGCATTATATGTAAAGGTTTCTGCCCTTACAGCTTTTCTACGAACTAATTGAAATAAGTTTTCATTAGGAAAATACAATTGCAAGTGATGAAAATCGTTTGAATGTAAAGTTTTTGCCAATTTATCTAAACTAATACTCAAAAAGTTAAATGAATCTATATATTTTAACTGTGCAGTATTTGTTTTATCAATCGGTATGAACTTAGTAAACGATATATATTTTTCTTTTGATTTAGGAATTAAATTGATTCTACCAAGGATACCAGATAATTCTTTAATAAATAAATGAGAATCGTATCCAGAGAGATTATGAAAAATTATTGGTATAAATTGACATTTTTTAAAATTTAAATTGCAGTTATTATGTGCGGGACTTCTATATTTCCCTGTGAAATGATCATGGTCCTTAACAATTTTATCGTTTTTAACAAATGAATGCATGATTGTAAAAACCCACTTCAGACCAAATGCAAAAGTTTCAGAAAATCAATGAAAACTGTCTGGTGTAAAAAAAAAATTAAGTCCATGTTTTTCTTTATTTACTATTTACGTTGAAAAATATTTAATATATGATATGTTAAAAAGTGGTAGCATAATATATTCATAGATATTTTTATTTGATTTTTTTAAGTTTTGGGATAAGGTGGACTTTTACAGTCATCGTGTACAAGGTGTGTTTTTTTTTACTCGCCACTGTGCGGAACGCCCGGAGGACACGGTGGAGCACACAGTCGAGGTGTGCCCTGCTTGGGCGGAGCATCGCCGTGCCCTCGTGGGGGCGATCGGCGGCGGAGACCTCTCGCGCCGGGCCTTGGTTGAGGCCATGGTCCGGAGCGAGGAGGAGTGGCAGGCGGTCGCCGACTTCTGCGAAGCAGTAATGCTCGCAAAGGAGGAGGCCGAACGCATCAGGCAACGGCGTTATCGCCGCCGCCGTCGCCGGGATTCTGATCCCGATTTCCGGCCGTCCGGTAACTGTCCGGACCAAGCCCAAGTCGTCGACGGCGCGCACTGTTCCCGCGCGCCTCAAGGAGTTGTCAGCAACAGCAGGGACCCAGCCGGGTCGAAGCCTACCGGGGCCAGGGTTATCCGAAAGGGCGCTCGAGCCCCGGTATGAAGGCTAGAAGGAACGGGGTGGGTCTTTTAGTCAGTAAGAGTCTGACACTATCTCCCGCTCCGCCCAAGGGCGGGGGATGTCAATGCATGATTTTTTCCCACCATAAAAAAAAAAAAAAAAAAAAAAAGGTGTGTTTTTACAATCAAATTCCAATATTTGTACCAATGTTAAACAATATTTATTTTCATAAAAAACTAACAGAATTAATCTAATTCTTCATCTGCGACATTTTCAGCTGTTGGCCATTGCAATATTTCGTCCCAGAACTTAATTTTTTCGTCTTCAGGTACAAACTGAACACATTTTTTCAGGTCCTGCATCTTCTTTGCCTTAATGCAGAGCTGCCTTGATCCATATGCAGGTTCATTCGGTAGCGATACGGTAATCTGTGGCCTTATTTTCAACAAGAACGTATGCTTTGTCAGTCCATCAATGAATTCCTGCGTTTTTACCGGCACGTCACTGCCGATCTTTTTGAAAGTGAGGTGATGGAACTTTGAGATACTAAAGCTTACTTTCTCCGTTCTCGGAATTCGCCGATCCTTTGTTTCAAGGGATAGTGCAGTCTTTTTGAAATGTTGAACCCACCATTTTTTAAATTCTATCACATCCTCTCCGCTGACTAAGTGAACTGTAAAAAAATCACTCTGCCTACTCGAAGATACGATCAATTCCATAAGTTCCTGTACACTGTACAGCCTTTCTTTACGACGAAGGCTTCTTTTTATAATACCAAATGCTCTATCACACGGCAGAAAAGAATGACCTCGCATCGGAAAAATCTGTTGAATTTTTTTGAAACGCCCACTGTCAACTAGGGCCATATTCATTCGTACCGATGTATTGTTTTTATTCTGACCGGCGCAGTTATCAGAAAAGAGCATTAGTTCCACCACTTTTTTGTCAACGTACTCTTTAATGTATGTCATAATAAACGAGCATACTTCGTTTGGTCCCTTTTTTGCTTGCCCTTCGTGATATACGAACAGGACATTTTTACCCGTTTTCAAATTGTGGATGCAGAAGATAGAGACGCTTAGTTGCCGCAAATAAAATATTTCTTGCACTGGAATCATTGGCAGTGACACATTTTGCATGTAATCGTAGCAAATTCCCAAAAATGTTTCATCTTCTTGAGATCTTTGCCTTGCTTCTTGAAGTTTATTATAGAACTTCTTAGCCCTCTTTTTGTGTACTAGCTTTTCGGCCAAAGCTACCTTTTTAGCTACGTCGTTCAGGGTTTTCGAATTGATTCTCAAGTCTAGACTCTCGCAGAGGCAGCACGTATCTACTGCTGGGCGCCCAAAGCGAAGAGCGAAGTTCTCCCTGAATATTTTATTATAATATTCGTACTTAATCCTAGTTCCTGGGTATTTTTCCTTATTAAGTCGAAACATTTTTTTTACTGATAGGTCAGCAGGAAGATACTTTATTATGCCAGAAGAATAGTGGCTCTCTTTTGCCGGAAAACAGGAAATATGAGAAATCACTGCAGTGATTTCATTACTAGACATCGCATTGATCGTTTTCGATTTCCCTCTCTTGTCTTCCGGTATTTTACCCAAGACCAACAAGTCACGGAGCCTCTTAACACGGTCCTTAGTAATACCAAACAAGCTAAGAAAAGCAGAATGGCATACATCTTTCTTCTCATTACCAATTTGAACGGTGTATGTAAACACTTTCTGTCTCAATGGGTTCTCCTTTAGCACTCGGCGTCGTTTTATGTCCTTACAGGATATTAACCCCTGGAGATAGATATCTTGTTCATTTTTAGTCGCCAAGTTATATAATTTGGCAAGGTTTTCTAATTTGTCATTTTCGGATATGGTTTCCCAGCATTTTTTAGCACACTTGCATGGAGGTCCTATTGTCTTAGCCTGTACAGTTTTATTTTTCGCCGTCACATAAGCTTGCCCATGAATACGTGCTTGTTTGATCTTATTCCGAGAATAATCAGCAAAGTTGTCACGTCGTTTTTTAGTGCATGTTTCACCCAAAGAGGACTCACCTTGGTTTTCCTCCATTTCAGCACTCATTTTCACCAGTACGCAGTAAAATTTAATTTAATTTGTGTAATACAAGTAATCCGTGTCCGTTACAGTCACCTCAGTCGTTCAAACTAACGTTAGAAACGTCAATATTGACAGCTGACATTTTCAGGTGTTGCCACATGTTTGATTGTAAAAAAACACCTCATCCAGGATAAGGTGGATTTTTACACTCATTGAAATATTCGCGCCTCTATAACTAAAATAAAAATAAAATAAAAATAGTTTATTTGCACCTTCAAGTTAACAAATTTCCAAATTACAGTCAAATTAGGTCACAAGGTATATTAATTGTGATATTTAAGCGTTACAGCTAATACCTAAGCTAAGATAACTTAATATCTTGTAGTTATAGGCATCAGCGCCCACCCTCCTAATCACAAGCAGATTTAAATGTCCTTATAATCATAACCAATTGATGCAAAAATTAAGAAGTAAGTAGGTAACGGCATGAGTAGCATGTGTGTGGTGTGAGTGTGAATGTGAGTGTGAGTGTATGTGTATTTATGTAAGTAGCTTCTACGCGCTCAAGCGGTTTAGCAGATTTGGATGAACACTGGCATGGGGGAAGGCTATGTCACAGAGTACCACATAGGATACTTTGTACCCCGACTATTTTTATTTTCATACAGCAATGCCGTTGGCAGCGGCTACAATTACATAAATTAAATAAATAAATAATTTTTAACAAAAAATATTTTTATACATATATAAAAATACATACATAACTATCTCTACCATTGCACACCAATACCCATAAAGTCACTAAAAACATTATTTAAGTATGGTAAACAACTTCTCTGTTTCGTCATAGGTTAGGGACAGGAGCCAAGTTTTTACATTCCGTTTGCATTCTTTTTTTGTCATGGAGACAATTTCCAATTTTTTATTTGCGATGTTATACAATTTTGGGCCTAAAAACGTTTTGAATCTTTGAGCAAACGAAGTTCGGCAGGGTACTGATTTAAATACATCATAACGCCTTCTCCTTGTGTTTTCTTTTTGAATAAGAGTACTTAGCCTGCCACTGGAGTGCATTTTCATGATCAAGGCTAGCACAAAGAGTTTGCGAACAGTAAGCACCTCACAATCCTTGTATAAATCAGTGGTTGGATAATCCTTGGGCTTAAAGTAACTGACTTTCAACAAAGCTCTTTGTGCTCTTTCACCAATTAAATTATGAGATTTCGCGGCGCCGCCCCAACAAGTAATGCAATAGGTTATAACCGCTTGACACAAGGAATAATAAATCATTCTCATTATATGAGCATTGACAGAGTATCTAATTTGTTTAAACACATATATAAGTTTTCTAATTCTGCTTGCCAGGTTAATTATATGTTGTTTAAAGTTGAAATTTTTGTCAAATATAAGCCCTAAATATTTGATTGTGTCAACATTAGATAGAGTGGGACAGGAACATCCCAGTGATTCCCCGTGGCAGGTGTGAGATGTTATATGATGCGTTGTTTGTACCGACTCACTAAGGTTTCGTATTGAAAACGTTATGTATTTAGTTTTTTCCGTATTAAGTGAAAGGTGATTAAGAGCAAGCCATTTTGAAACCATGTTAAAACCTTGTTGAGCCTTATGAAAAGTCTCACTCCAAGTATCACCACGGAATGTCAAAGTAGTATCATCTGCGTATGAGATAATTTTGCAGTTTTCAATTTCAAGTTGTGTGAGATTATTAATATAAACTAGAAATAAAGTTGGACCTAAAATACTACCTTGTGGCACTCCGTGGGTAACAGGTAGACTATTACTAGTGTAATTGCCAATTTTTACCCTTTGTTTTCTTCCAGACAAATAATCTTGCACTAATTTGAGTTGATTTCCGCGAATACCAAGCAGATATAGTTTGTTGACTAGGGTGGAAATAGAAACCGTGTCAAAAGCTTTCGCAAGATCGAGAAATATCGTGAGGCATTTCTTTTTGCTATCTAAAGTTTGGGCAATATGGTCAGTAAAGTCATTTAAGGCATCTTCAGTAGATTTACCTGCTCGGAAACCATATTGACATTTTGAAAGCAGATTAAATCTTTCTAGATAACTAACAAGTCTCTTATTTATTATCTTTTCAAGTATTTTTGAAAGAGACGTTAATATAGAAATAGGACGATAGTTGGTGACACGGGTTCTATCACCACCCTTAAAAATGGGTCTCACTATAGACTGCTTAAGTGCTTCGGGAAAGATACCCATCTTTAGGCACATGTTAAAGATATAGGTCAGCGGGGCTAATATATTATCTTTTATCAGCTTTAGTATATCAGATGAGATTCCATCATCCCCAGCAGCACAGTTACTTTTCAGACCAATAATTAGTTTATCAATTTCATCTTCATCAGTGTCAAGGAGCACAAATGAGTTACTAGTCAATGATGAATCACTTTGTGAAGATTTACTAAAATTGGGTACGCTAGTTGGTGTTATGATTTTATTTGCCAAATTTTCTCCAATGGTGGCAAAGAAGCAGTTTACGGCATCGACTGATTGGTTAGGGGTTGACTGAGTTGTAAGTAGGTTAATTGAGTTATCTGTCTTAAAATTTCTATTCGTGATATTATTTATGGCTTTCCAAATGTTTCTATTACTGTTTCCAGCTTCTGTAAGTACTTTCTTTTCGTATTCGCGCTTTATTTTATTTATAATTTTATTGCAATAGTTACGGTATCCTTTGTAAGTAATTTCTAGGACTACGTTATCTGGATCTTGTTTCAGTTTTCTGTGCATCCGATCTCTATTACGCGCACATCTGACTAGTCCCATTGTCATCCAAGGTTTTAATATTCTAGATCTATTTGTTATATTTAGACACTTGGTATTACTTTGCATAATGTGAACTATTTTTGAAATAAAAATCTCCACGGCAGTATTAGGGTCAGTTGCATTAAAAACCGTTGTAAAATCTAGTTGATTACACGCCAATTTTATAGCTTCAAAATCAACTTTAACTATTTGCCCTTTTGGGTATTTATCTACGCTTTTGACTTCGGCACAACACAATATAGGTGCATGATCAGTGATGATCGATTCAATAATAAATGTCTTGATGGGTGTTTTTGTCTTCAAGATTACATGATCTAGACAACTATGAGCACGTGTTGGTGTGTGAAATGCTGGAAGTAGGCCGTTAAGGGACATAAAATCAAGGTAATCTGGTAAGAGGCGATCAGTGCTATTGGTAGCAATATTTACGTTAATATCACCCACAATTATGATATTTTTGTAAGATGACAAGCCGTCAACTATTTTTTGTAAGGATAATAAAAAGGCGTTAATAGTTTTGAAACAAAAAGGACGGTATATCGCCACAACAGCCACATCATTATATACAGCTGCGCGGGTAGAAGGTTTGTCGGACGCTATAGAGGATGTGAACCGAGATTTGGACGCTATCAAAGACTGGTCTGAAAGATTTGGGGTGTCTGTAAACCCCTCAAAGTGTCAGGCCATTATTATTGGAAGCTCGCGCATGATGGGTAAAGTGGTGGTTAACTCTCTTCCCCCAATTATTTTTAATGGTACCTCCATCCCCATTAGTCCTAGCGTTAAGGATCTCGGTTTGCATCTCGACTCGACTCTTGGCTGGCAAAGTCAGGTCTCCAGTGTCTGCCAAAGAGTCAACGGGACTTTGCGGTGTCTGTATCGTCTGAGGAACTTTTTGCCCGCGAAGACGAAGACTATGCTTGTGCAAACTTTAATTTTCCCTGTAATCGACTATGGTGACGTGTGCTACTTTGACCTGAATGCGGAGTTGTTAGACAAACTTGACAGGCTCCTCAACAACTGCATCCGATTCATATTTAACTTGCGAAAATATGACCATGTTTCGAGTTACAGATCGGAGCTCAAATGGATGCCCATTCGCCAGAGAAGAAGTTTGCGCGCACTGACTACACTCTTCTCTCTACTCAACTGTCCTACCCCTCCTTCTTATCTTATATCTCATTTTCAATATTTATGTTCTTCCCATTCTAAGAATCTTCGTTCTTCTAACAATCTCCTACTGCTCTGTCCCTCTCATACTTCTGATTTTGTTCATTCTTCCTTTCATATACAGTCCATACTTCTGTGGAATGCGCTTCCTCTCGACATCAGGATGGCCACCAGTCAGTATGCATTTAAGCGAAAGTTGCGGCATTACTTTCAGAACAAATAGCGGAGTCGTTTCAAAACCCCCCTTCTTCTACTTTATATAAATATATATGTAGGTATATATTATATTAAATATATATGTATGTCTATTTTAGTTATATATATACATTTGCACTCTTATTTTTCTTAATAATCCATTTTTTGTTGTTTTTTTTTTGTGCACCTGCCATGTTTTTCTCTTCACCACCCTAGGTTGACTGGTAGAGAATGCCTAAGGCATTAAGTCCGCCTTTGTACCTGTGCGTTGCATAAAGTTTTAATAAATAAATAAATAAATAAATCATCGTTTATTCTAATAAGTATGCAGTTTGCTTCGCATATAGCGGGTTCTTCAAGAGAAGCTTTAATATTATTTTTAATAAATACCACAACGCCATCATTCTGGTTATAATGAGAAGATGTTGCCATACTCTGATATCCATCCAACGTTGGTAAACTTCGCACACATGACATCCAGCATTCAGAAAGCACTATAATGTCGCATTCAAATTGAAGCCTCTGAAGAAGGATATTAAGACTATCAAAATTAGCATTAAGACTACGAATATTTTGCGATATTATTTTTAAGTAGCATTTTGGTTGTATCAGAAAAGATGCGCAGTTTTCAGGTTCACAGCTAACCGTATCAGATATTGAATATTCATCAATCTCACTTAATAAGTCTTTATCGAATTTTAGTTTTAGAAATTACAGTGGTTAATAACTTTATCATCTGACTTTTGCGTTTTACTATTGTTAAAAAGTATTTGCATTTAGTGACAAGCTTAATCCAAGACAGCTCAATATATATTACAGAATATAAAATCTCAAGGATAGTATTTTTATAATAATAATTGGTTTTGTGACGTAGTGGTACAATGTATAAAGTAGTAGAAGTTAATATCATGTTAGAAGTGTAAAATGTAATGTTTTGAATGTGTGTTAATTGTGTTATGTGTATGTAAGTAAACTTATGTATGTTATGGTGTGTATTTGCCGTTTTACATGCAAGATAAAAAATAATTGTTGAAAAAATTTGACAGGAAAAAAAAAGCAATATTATCAGAGACAGTCGCCAGGTCGCATTACAATGTAAGAAATAAACAGAAATTATTTTAGGAAATAAAAATGGCCTCGCATATAGTCATGTTTTCATATTCAGAAGATTAGTTAGTTGTTTTTCAGTTTTGATATGTATAGTCGGTTCTGATTCACCTTTTTTAACTAAAACTTTTCCATTTGAGGTCCACACGTATTTCAGCTGATTATTTTGTAAACAGGTTCTAGAAATATAATGAAGTTTTCTTCCATGCGAGGTAAGATGTTCTGTGATATACACCGGTGTTGTTCCTTCCGCTCCCAAATTGGCACAGTTCAGTTTAATGTTATTTGACTGGTTATAGGATTTAACCGCTTTTAACACGTTATTTTTAGTGGTGTTGTTGCAGAACTCAATGAGTATCGTAGGGTTGATACCTTTCTTGCTTGAGAGACGAAATGCATCTTTTATGCAAGAGATTGAGGCATTGGCATTGATTGTTTTGAGCAAGTTACTTAGATAATTTTGCATGTCACCTTTTGTTTCATTCTGAAGTTTTGGTAAGTTTCTTAATTCAAGAAAATTAATTTTCGAGATCCGTTGCATTTCTTCTATTTTTTCATCTAATGACATAATAAGCGCTAAATTTTCTTTACATTCCCTTTCTAAACACTCATTCTTAAGCTTCATGTCATCATACTTTTTATCAATAAAAGATGTCGTCGAATCTATTTCCTGGTTAAACTTCTGAATTTGCGCAAGGGAATCTTCTATTTTTGTGAGTCGCACATCAGTAGCCATCTTAAGAGAAGAAAATTGATTTTTGATTTCATTCATCGTATCCGTTTGAAGCTTAATAAACATTTGTTTAATATCATCCTTAAAGCTTATAAACTCATCTTTGAATGAAGGGCTGTTACTTCCTGACCTACTTCGGAAACGTTTTATTCGTTTTATCCCCCTACTTGTTGTTTCATGGTTTGTAGGGGTGTCAGTTATTCCAATAGTTTTTAAATTGGGTTCCAATTGATTCTCAGGGGTCCGGATCATTTTACATACCGAAAATAGGTGCTTCTCTAATAAGGAATTCTGTTATTCAATGTTCTAAAACCCAGTTATAAGTAATTAAAAATATATCTTCTCATAAGTCTCACGGAAATGTAGTCACATTGGTGGTTTTTGCATTACCTTCATTCATGAGGAGCGCAGTGAGTCACCCAAACTACACACATTCGTTGTTTTGATGGCGCTTGCGCTCACGCAGCGCTGTCGATGACGCACTGCAGGAGGCGGGCTATACGTATCACTCGTCTCTTTCACGTTTACGACAGCACTCGTCTCGCGCAGACAGCAATGTAAGTACTTGACTACTTACGAACTATGCACGCCTGGTACTTCGCCCGAATTTATTACTATTTTGTGCACACTTAAATTACTTATATTACAATTTTGGAAAAAAATTAAGTACGAGGGACACGTCCAAACGCTACCGCGATCCGAGGGGAAGGAAGTTTGTCTTGCCATAGAGAATACAAATCCGCAATAAACGGTATTTCGGAAAAAGTGGTTTGAGGTGAGTTTTTACAATCATGCATTCAAATTGAGTTTTACATATGTGACATGTTGTAGCTTCATTATGAACAGTTAATTCCTCAGGGGTAAGAGGTAACATAGGCCTATCTTCTTGTAAAATGTTATGAAGCCTTTTGACATCATTTATTATTGTTTCAACAAATGCTTGGGCACAATTTGGACCTCTATAACTAACAAAATCATTCAGTTAGGGGTTTAGCCTTGCAGCAAATATAGTAAGCAAATGAGGATGCTTTATGTGCTTGTACACTTTCAGTAAAAATGGATTTATTTTTGTCCGAGTATTCATATGTAGCGACATCTATGGCGCCACACATAAGAACTACGAAGAATATACGAAATCCTGCATCGCGCAATCAAAGTTCTCCGCGCGATTTGAACATATACGACAGCCCGAAATCATCTATTGGGCAGTAGCCTACCAGACCATAACACCTGTCTGGTCGGAGGATCCTCCCTTTTCAACGGAGGTTTGCGGGACTTTACTCTCTGTTCCGCATACCTCCAAACTGGTGACCCTCGACAAAGAACGTCAGCGCAGCCGTCGTGCAGCTACTACTTCGTGACGTCATCATCACTTCCTCAAGCTTTCGAGCAGCGAGCCATACAGCCAGCACCCACGGCTATAGAGGGTATCCTGACCACCAGCATGCCTACCTGGTCATACCTGGTCATCACTTTCAGCCTCATCAGCGACCTTGGCTTGGCACACTGCACCTTTGGCCAGTCTCATGAAGAGCTATGAAGAACCTCTCCTGGTCGACACCAGCAGTCAAGCCCTACGTCGCACAGCACCGCTTCGACTCACTGAAGCCAGCAACACTACTCCGACTCACTGGAGCCTGCAGCATCATCCCGACTCACTGGGACAGCACCACCCCGACTCACTGGGGCATCATCCCGACTCACTGGGACATCATCACCCCGACTCACTGGGGCATCACCGCAGACAGTCCCGACTCACCGAGAACTATGCGGCATCGGTTCCGACCCACTGGAACCAACCTATCACTGGCCTGGCACGCATCATGAAGCATCAAAAAACCATCGATCTCCGATCTCCGGAGGGGAGTGATGTAGCGACATCTATGGCGCCACATAAGAACTACGAAGAATATACGAAATCCTGCATCGCGCAATCAAAGTTCTCCACGCGATTTGAACATATACGACAGCCCGAAATCATCTATTGGGCAGTAGCCTACCAGACCATAACACCTGTCTGGTCGGAGGATCCTCCCTTTTCAACGGAGGTTTGCGGGACTTTACTCTCTGTTCCGCATACCTCCAAACATATGTATAATAAACTTTCAAAATCAAAATACAAGGTGTCGTTTTGAAGCTGCAAAATATTTCAGGAGGTAATTATGTTAGTGATTCTCGACCCGAATCAATAATAAAATAAGTAGGTAATTTTTTTTTTTTTATAACCGCGCTTTTTTTCACACACACAAACACGGAACAATAAAGGGCGTTTTCACACACACTAACTCGCAACGATAGTTTCATAAATAATGTATCATCCAATCATCATCCCGCACGCCACACCCTAGCCACGCCCCCGCGGCCATCGATCAATCGATTTAGTTTAGTGTAATTAAAAAATTAAATAACAAGTATTACTGATTATTGACCAGGTTTCGTATTTTTACATGATTATTTATGAGTTTTATTACAACCTCCTGAAATATTGTGCAGTTTTAAAACTGCACCTTGTATATCACAATAGGTATTCTTTGGGTTCTTTCAAAGTTCACAAAATGTAATTTGCTATGTTCTTCAGGTAAAATGGCTTGTTTTCTGCATAAAAATACTTTAGACTTGTGTTTAGTTAATTGACGATGCAAAAGGCGACTAAAGTCTTTTATTAAACAAAAATGCGCTTTTCCATTTTTAAATATGTATAACAGATTAGCATGGATAAGCTTACGTTTACATGTCAAATATAAAGGACCTGTTACATGATTATTAGCTTCCAGACCATAAACATTTACACTTATAAATGGATTATTCATCTCAAATATTTTTATGTCATTAAAATTCGGAGGAAATGATACATTATTTAAATTAAATAGTTTCGTATAGTGCGGATATGATTTTGTACGATTAGGATTCTGTGCAGTTGGATACATATGAGCTGAAAGACACCACAAAAAACAATAATTGTTATTGCTATGTATGTTTAAACAAGATTTTGTATTTCTTATGACAGCGGGTAACTGTAAATAAGTTCCAGCTCTTAGAGGATTATACTTATTTATATTTACTTCCAAATGACTTATAAAATTAATTGTCCAACCTGAGTCTGAAAGTTCAAACTCGGAACATTTTGATATTAATTTTTTAACAAATCAGGTAAATATCAGCAATATCAGAGCTTTGCACTATCTTTGAGGCGTGGCTGGAAAGACCTCACGGCGTCCTTACCTTCCGCATGACGCAGGTCCTCACCGGACATGGTTCGTTCGGGAGTTTCCTGCACCGGATTCGTGCGGAAGTGACGCCCGGGTGTCGTCACTGTGCGGAATGCCCGGAGGACACGGTGGAGCACACAGTCGAGGTGTGCCCTGCTTGGGCGGAGCATCGCCGTGCCCTCGTGGGGGCGATCGGCGGCGGAGACCTCTCGCGCCGGGCCTTGGTTGAGGCCATGGTCCGGAGCGAGGAGGAGTGGCAGGCAGTCGCCGACTTCTGCGAAGCAGTAATGCTCGCAAAGGAGGAGGCCGAACGCATCAGCAACGGCGTTATCGCCGCCGCCGCCGCCGCCGGGATTCTGATCCCGATTTCCGGCCACCGTAGGCGCGGGCTTGCGGACAGTGAGCAATGGGTAGCTCGCTGTCCGGCCGTCCGGTAACTGTCCGGACCAAGCCAAAGTCGTCGACGGCGCGCACTGTTCCCGCGCGCCCCAAGGAGTTGTCAGCAACAGCAGGGACCCAGCCGGGTCGAAGCCTACTGGGACCAGGGTTATCCGAAAGGGCGCTCGAGCCCCGGTATGAAGGCTAGAAGGAACGGGGTGGGTCTTTTAGTCAGTAAGAGTCTGACACTATCTCCCGCTCCGCCCAAGAGCGGGGGATGTCAATGCATGATTTTTTCCCACCATAAAAAAAAAAAAAAAAAAAAAAAGAGCTTTGCACTATAATATTAAATTTTGTGTAAGAAACAAATAGTTCAAAATTTACTTTAATTGCTTTATGTTTTTTAACGGTTTTTTTTATGATATTATACACAGTGTTTGAAATTTGACTTAAAAACGTTTCGGGAGTTATAGTGAAAACAATCGGATTTATTTTATAACTTATAATCCTTTTTTTAAATGCAGAAGCAATAACTTGAACATTGTCAATTTCAGAATTAGACAAGCGATTTGATTTATGAATATTAGATCTATTGTGAGATGACAATTTTGAAACATAAATCTTGCAATCTTTACAAAAAAAAACATTTCAAAAGTAGGTAAACCTTTTCAGTTAGATTTTTAAATTAATATATAAGTTTTGTATACTAGTTCCAATTTATAATAAAAAATATTAACCCGTATATATTTCATATATTTTATCTTATATGTTTTATATTATATTTTGTTTTATCAATTTAGTATCTCATTTGTAAATTTCATCAATTTTTAATTTCTCTTGTGTAAAATGTCTCTAAGAGAATACACATAATATATGCAATTTGAATTTTAAATGTATCATAAAACAAAGTTAATCTTATTTAAAGTCTCAATTGTAATTTTTAATCAATTTATTATTTCATTTGTACAGTTAATCAATTTTTATTTCTCATGTGTAAAATTTCTGTAAGAGAATACATATTGTTACGCCATTAAACGTGAACCCGCCATATCTCCGAGAAAATAAAGAGTAGCACGTAATAATTAAAACGCATTGCTGTTCGAAAGGTCTAGAATGGTTGTGCGTAGCCAGGCTTAGAAAAATCTCGAAACATCCACATAGTACCTTTTTTTTTTTTTTTATGGTGGGAAAAAATCATGCATTGACATCCCCTGCCCTTGGGTGGAGCGGGAGATAGTGTCAGACTCTTACTGACTAAAAGACCCACCCCGTTCCTTCTAGCCTTCATACCGGGGCTCGAGCGCCCTTTCGGATAACCCTGGCCCCAGTAGGCTTCGACCCGGCTGGGTCCCTGCTGTTGCTGACAACTCCTTGAGGCGCGCGGGAACAGTGCGCGCCGTCGACGACTTGGGCTTGGTCCGGACAGTTACCGGACGGCCGGACAGCGAGCTACCCATTGCTCACTGTCCGCAAGCCCGCGCCTACGGTGGCCGGAAATCGGGATCAGAATCCCGGCGGCGGCGGCGGCTGCGATAACGCCGTTGCCTGATGCGTTCGGCCTCCTCCTTTGCGAGCATTACTGCTTCGCAGAAGTCGGCGACCGCCTGCCACTCCTCCTCGCTCCGGACCATGGCCTCAACCAAGGCCCGGCGCGAGAGGTCTCCGCCGCCGATCGCCCCCACGAGGGCACGGCGATGCTCCGCCCAAGCAGGGCACACCTCGACTGTGTGCTCCACCGTGTCCTCCGGGCATTCCACACAGTGGCGACACCCGGGCGTCACTTCCGCACGAATCCGGTGCAGGAAACTCCCGAACGAACCATGTCCGGTGAGTACCTGCGTCATGCGGAAGGTAAGGACGCCGTGAGGTCTTTCCAGCCACGCCTCAAAGAGGGGACTTACCGCCACGATTGTGGCGTGCCCAGCACTGGGTTGCGATAGTCGCTGATGCCATTTCACCATAAGATCCCGCCGGAGCTCTGTCCGCCATGCCGTGACCTGTCGCGGCAGCGGACTTTCACCCCGGCGTTGCATCTCCACGCGCATATCGTGCATGTGTGCAAGGACTGTTGCCTCCAGATCCCACGGTGGTAGGCCAGCCAGAAGGCTCGCTGCTTCGCGGGAGACCGTGCAGTATCCCCGCACCATCCTTATCGCCATGACCCTCTGGCAGGCGTTTAGTATGGCCGCCGGTCGCTTTTTCAGCGACGGCGCCCACACCGGCGCCCCGTAGAGGGCCATGGACCGAACGATCCCCGCGTAGAGCCTCCGGCAGGAGGCGTCTGGACCCCCAAGGTTGGGCAGGAGCCGCTTGAGCGCAGCCCCAGCCCGGTTGAGTTTGGGAGCCAGACGTCGGAAGTGCTCCACGAAATTCCACCGGCTGTCGAGGACGAGTCCCAGGTACTTCATCGTCGACCCGACACCGATGTGAACTCCTCCTACCGTTAGTTGGGAACTCAATGGCGGCGCGTTCCGAGACTGGCGACCGTGGAAACACATCGCCTCGGATTTGTGAAGCGCCACCTCGAGTCCCAACTCCTGGATCCTGTCAACGACCATCGCAACCCCGCGTGTCGCTAGAGCGACCGCCGCCTGGTACGACTCTCCCTGCGCTAGAACCAGCGTGTCGTCTGCGTAGCAAACCACGCTGACCCCGTCAGGGAAGTCGCCGCGCAGCACGTAGTCGTACCCGATGTTCCACAAGGGTGGCCCTAGTACCGACCCCTGCGGAACACCGCACGACATCTCTCGACGTTTCCAGTCTCCCTGGTGACCGGGGTAGACTATAAACCTATCCGACAGATAGGCCTCGACCACTCGACAGAGGTATTCGGGCACCCGGTGGTGCCGGAGTGCCCTCCGGATCGTACTCCAGGGCAGGGAGTTGAAGGCGTTGGCAATGTCCAAGGACACTGCCACGACACACCTGCCCCGGGACACCGCAGCCCCCGTCGTGAGGGCTCGCACGCGCATGATGGCGTCCACCGTAGAGCGCATCCTGCGAAAGCCGAACTGTCCGTCCGAAAGGTCCGGCCCCACCCGTGTTAGGCGCCCGACGAGGCGGTTTGCAATGACTCTCTCAAAGAGCTTGCCCACCTCGTCGAGCAGCACGATGGGCCGGTACGCGGACGGAGAGTCCGCAGGGCGCCCTGGCTTCGCGATGAGATCCACATAGTACCTACAAGTGTGATAAATCAAACACTTCAGGATAAATTGTATAAATATTTTATTCACTTTGATCAACACAATTTCATACTTATCGTTCTATTAACAATCATTTACAAATACACAGTTTAGTCGGACATGTTTTCTGTTCAACGACTCAAAGCAGACTGACTCTGTCCAAAATGACAGTAACAAACTCAGTGTTTCCCTACCACAAACTTTCACAAACACTCGGTCGACTAACCGACCAATCAGAACAAAGTAAAGAGTACGTAACATCAATTGACTAATATACATTAGAGTTTATCTAATAATTAACTGCAAGTAAATATTTCATTTTAACAATTATGATATATTTATACAAAACAAATCCATAAAGTCTAATATTATAAATTATTACTTAATATCTACAACGAATGTCTAAAGTTCATGTAACTACTAGCGCCATCTATCGCTTATCATTGGAAGTTGAACGATTTATGAATATTTTCTTTAAAAATCATTACATTCGGCCATCCGACATCGTGCGATCTCCTGACGCACGATTACAATTAAAATGATAGGATATTTTCATTAAAATTATGAAACTTAATTCCAGTTCTACAAGGAACTGAGTCTTACATTCATAATCATTACATTCGGCTTAGTCTTGATTATTTGCTTTATCGTCATGTCATATGTTTATAACATTCTCATCACGCGAAGAATAGAGTTTTTTTTTTTTTGTCAAAGGCTTTTCTCTATATCCGAGTTTATATAAGGTCGGAGGAAAGTATGCTTCTAAATGTTATTCCTCAGTTTGCCAAAATCGGTAATTACAGTAATTTTATACTTAAAACTTTGTTTTTTTTTCAATGGATCTATGGATTTTAAAATGAGGCAAATTCAATTTTACCCTCATAATGGCAATCAGATCTACTAATCTTTATTAAACCACTTATGCTGTAGGCTGTATCAAGGATTTTACTGATAACGAAAGTATCTTTTTGCTAGTCTAACCCAGATATTGGCGCTCACTTCATATCTTAAACTTTTTAACGTATTTTACTTCGTAATGTTTATCATTTAAAGGCACTCTGATCCTGGTAGTTTTGTGGCAGTCTGTCTAGTGGGACATTTAACAGAATTAATAACACGCCATAGGCATATGTTTCCTTGGTGTTCGTCATAGGAATCATTTTATTTTGCTAGGGGATTTAAAATAGTGGTTATACATTTTGGCAAAACCACGCTCAACCTTAGACAAGATACAGCGTTAAAAACAAGGTCAATACCATGACTATCGCAAAAGCTCTTGATAGTAGGGTATCTAAAAGAAATCCATGATTGCAATATTATTCAAGTTAATAAACTACTGTCAAATATGTTTTATAACCAACACTCAATTAGGTACTCAAAACCATTGGTCAATGTTAATTATGTGAGACTGTAAGCATAAAGTAAAATTGATCAGCTTTTTGTTCGAAAGTATTCTTCATTATTTACGCGCACTGAATTCACTTCATGTCATTAGGTTTTTCATCGGGTTCAGCTATAAGAATTTGAAATCTAGATCTTATTCATTTATTGTTTGTCATAGGTGGAAATTTAGTTCATAAAACAACAGTACAAAATAAATATCATTTATCATTTATCATCTATCATTTATCTTTTATCGTTTAACATTTATAAATAAATAAATTTATCATTTATCATCATTTATCATTTACTATTTATCATTTATCGTTTATCGTTTAACATTTATAAATAAATAAATTTATCATTTATCACTGATCACTGACCACCTATCACTGATCGCTTATCACTGATCACTTATCACTGATCACTAATCACTGATCACTAATCACTGGTCACTAATCACTGGTCACTAATCACTGGTCACTAATCACTGGTCACTAATCACTGGTCACTAATCACTGGTCACTAATCACTGGTCACTAATCACTGGTCACTAATCACTGGTCACTAATCACTGGTCACTTATCACTGATCACTTATCACTGATCACTTATCACTAATTACTTATCACTTATCACTTATCACTGATCACTTATCACTGATCATTTATCATTAATTATATATCATTTATCATTATTGTGACATACTAATAAGGGGTACAACATGTTTTTACAACTATGCGTCGAAACGAAAGGGAAATTATCGTGCCACACAAAGTAATCCGAGGCAACAATGACAATTATCGCTTTGGGAAATAGGAAAATTTTCCATATAAACTTTTTTTTTTTTAATTTATCACTATACGAATTCGATGAAATTAAATAAAGGAAAAGCACCCAATTTGAAATATAGAAACTAAAATGAATCACCAGCATTTAAGAGGTGTTTAGTCTTGTCAACGTTCGATTACGAACATGACGCGCATATCTGTACCACTCAGTTCACACATTTAAAGGGAATCGAATGATTCAATACACGAGCCTGTCACCATCAGTAAGAAATTTGGGTGAGTATGATACTGGTCTAAAATACTTGGCACACTTGGCTAAAAAAATAAATAAATCTCGAGCTCACTTAGCTTCAATTTAGGCACACATAACCTCTTGTCTGAAGTAACACTAGCACACATGGGAAAAAGAATAAAAAATATCTCGAGCTCATTTAGCTTCAATTTAGGCACAACTTCTTGGCTTAAAGTAACACTTGCACACTTTGGTGACAAAAAAAATATCTCGAGCTCACTTAGCTTCAATTTAGGCACACATAACCTCTTGTCTAAAATCACACTAGTACACTTGGAAAGACAAAAATATATTTCTCGAACTCATTTATCTTCAATTTAGGCACACATAACCTCTTCTTGTTATCACTGCACATATTTGTAGGCATATCCCACTTCTGAAATGTGATAAATCAAACACTTCAGGATAAATTGTATAAATATTTTATTCACTTTGATCAACACAATTTCATACTTATCGTTCTATTAACAATCATTTACAAATACACAGTTTAGTCGGACATGTTTTCTGTTCAACGACTCAAAGCAGACTGACTCTGTCCAAAATGACAGTAACAAACTCAGTGTTTCCCTACCACAAACTTTCACAAACACTCGGTCGACTAACCGACCAATCAGAACAAAGTAAAGAGTACGTAACATCAATTGACTAATATACATTAGAGTTTATCTAATAATTAACTGCAAGTAAATATTTCATTTTAACAATTATGATATATTTATACAAAACAAATCCATAAAGTCTAATATTATAAATTATTACTTAATATCTACAACGAATGTCTAAAGTTCATGTAACTACTAGCGCCATCTATCGCTTATCATTGGAAGTTGAACGATTTATGAATATTTTCTTTAAAAATCATTACACAAGTAGTAATAGGTATTCATCTAACCGATAAGGGAAATGGTACTCTCCGACGTTAACAATAGAGTCGAAATTCGCATGAAAGTGACTCTTATTACCACGAGCCATAAAAATGATTTATGACTTCGAGAAGCGATTCAAATGTTCTGGAATTCTGGATAGATCCGGGGATGTCGGTATCTAGAATTTTCTTGGCTCCGCATATAAATACGAGCCCCCGGCCGGAAGCGAGTCAGTTGTGATTTCGACTGCGATCAAGAGCGAACTACCCTAGTACTTGAAGTGATTTTATCTAACGACCTAAGCGATAGTGTAACGGTACTCTAGTGTTAATTGCGATTCGGATTATTGTTGACTGGACTAATTTGTTATTGTTTGTGGTGAATAAAGTTGTCTGTTAGTAAATCGGCATTTGATTACCCCACGTACGTAACAACTGGTGTCAGAAGTGAAATGCCATTAACACCGAGAGACGACGAACAGCGACCACGAACAAGAAGGCAAATGGAGATGGATGCTGCGCGTCATCGTATGGAGGAGGAAGATCAGGCTGGTATGGTAGCAACAGAAGCTGCTGAGGCGCCAACAGGACCATCCTCGGAATTGAACCTCGCTGCGGTGTTGGCCGCCATGCAAGCTAGTATGGAAGCTGTCCGCCGCGACCAGGAAGCTGCTTGCCGCGAACAAGAGGCCAACCAGCGTAAGCTTCAGGACCTAATCGCAGCGAACCAGGAAGAAGCTCGCCGCGAACAGGAAGCCGCTCGCCGCGAACAGGAAGCCGCTCGCCGCGAACAGGAAGCCGCTCGCCGCGATCAGGAGGCTAAGCAGAACCTGATCCTCGATAAAATCGACCACGGCCTCGTCACGTTGGGCGAGAAGGTAAATAATCTCACCTTGGAGATCAAGGAGGTTTCCGCCCGAGCTGATAGCCTAGAAACAAGAATTGATGGCCACGAAGATCGCCTGCTGGACATCAACAAAAAAATCGTCAAGCTCGAAGCACGCGAACCCGTTGTTGTCGGCTCAACATCGCACACTCCTTGTGCATCCGCCGCAAAATTTGATGTGCCGCGTTTTGATGGCACGTCTTCCTGGACGGCATTTAAGTACCAATTCGAGACATTGGTCGAAACAAACCGCTGGGATGATAAGCAGTCTTTTGCGGCATTAACTTTGGCTCTACGAGGGGACGCCCTGCTGGTCCTAGAGAACCTCCCTGCGGACGGCAGGACATTGGAGCGTCTCATGGAGGGACTGGACACTCGTTATGGAGACAAGCACCTCGAGCACGTTTTCCGCGCGCAGTTACGCGAGAGAACGCAGAGGTCGAACGAGAGCCTCCAGCAATGGGGAGTTGAGGTTGAACGGCTGGTCCGGCGTGCGTACAGGTCGATGACACCAGAGACGGTGGAAGTTAATTTAGTGCAAGCATTCATCGACGGTCTACGGGATACAGAAGTAAGGGCTACGGTGCGACTCGGACACCACCAAACTCTGAAGAGTGCGATAGCTCACGCTTTGGAAGTAGAAACCGTACGAAAAGATTCACGTACGCATAGAGTTAGGGAAGTGGTGGTCTCGCCTTCAGCGCGACCACGTCACCGAGAAGTGGTGGCTTTTTCTCCAGCACAGTCCCGCTATATTCCAACGTGTTACGGGTGCAGAGAAAAAGGGCACATTCGCACCGATTGTCCTAAGAAAAAGAGGGAAAGTGTGGACTCCGGAACTCAAGTCAACGAGGAGCCGATAAAACTTAATGTCGCCAGGGCCACAGCCCCAACCATCACCATCAATCAAGTTCACAACGGAAATAGTTTGATCATCGAAGGAACGCTGAATCATCGTGCCTGCAATTTTACCGTTGACACCGGGGCGTCGCGAACCATTGTAAGACCGGAGTTGCTGAAACGAACCATCTCATGGCAAAAAGAGTCTCCATCCTGCCGACTTCAGACAGCAACCGGCCAGTCAGTCTCCGTCCTCGGTGATACAGAAATCGAGTTCAAAATTGGTGATCAAGTCTATATCCATCCTGCGTTAATTGCGAATATTACCGACGACTGCATACTGGGTCTCGACTTCTTGCGGAATAACCGATGTATTTTAGATATCGACAGGGGAGTATTGAAATTCCCAGATCAAGAAGTCTTCCTGCGGGGAATTAAGTCATGCAACCTCTATTGTTTAAATAATACTACACTGGCTCCGAGAACAGAAACCTTAGTCGAAGTAAAGTTTCCCAAGAAAATCAGGCAAACAAGATGTGTTTTGGTAGAGGATACTGGCCGGCACCCGGAGATCATCACTGCGAGGACATTAGTTATGACGACAGGGAAATCCAAGGTCAGGATTGTGGCCGTCGCCGGGATTCTGATCCCGATTTCCGGCCAACGTAGACGCGGGCTTGCGGACGGTGAGCAATGGGTAGCTCACTGTCCGGCCGTCCGGTAACTGTCCGGACCAAGCCCAAGTCGTCGACGGCGCGCACTGTTCCCGCGCGCCTCAAGGAGTTGTCAGCAACAGCAGGGACCCAGCCGGGTCGAAGCCTACTGGGGCCAGGGTTATCCGAAAGGGCGCTCGAGCCCCAGTATGAAGGCTAGAAGGAACGGGGTGGGTCTTTTAGTCAGTAAGAGTCTGACACTATCTCCCGCTTCGCCCAAGGGCGGGGGTTGTCAATGCATGATTTTTTCCCACCATAAAAAAAAAAAAAAAAAAAAAAAAGGTCAGGATTGTGAACCTTGGGGAAGAAGAGGTCCAACTGAAGAAAAACAGTGTTGTTGGGAGATGTGAAGAAGTTCAGTATCTCCGTCAAATCAATAAATCTCCAGCAAAGCAAGAAACGACCAAAGTCGAAACTGATCACATCCAGCAACTTCTGGAAAATTCTAAGAGCAACTTATCGACTTCGGAACTACAGCAAGCCAGGGAATTTCTGCTACGGTTTCGAGATATCTTTGCAACGGGAAAAGACTGCGGGAGAACAGGTCTCGTCAAGCATGAGATAGATACAGGTGATGCTAGACCAATTAAACAGAGACCGCGCCGCATACCCTGGGCTAAGGAATCTGAGGTAGCAGAAATGGTAAAGGACATGGCTGATAGCGGAATAATTGAGCCTTCTACGAGCCCATGGTCTTCCCCCGTCGTTCTGGTGAAGAAGAAGGACGGCAGCACAAGATTCTGTGTGGACTACAGAATGCTGAACAATGTGACGAAGAAGGATAGTTATCCCTTACCAAGTATAGACGATACGCTGGATATGCTCAGTGGCATGAAGTGGTTTTCAACCATTGATTTGAAAAGTGGCTACTGGCAAGTGGAAATCAGCGAGAAAGATAAAGAAAAGACAGCGTTCAGTACGGGTATTGGCAGCGGCCTGTGGCAATTTAACGTCATGCCTTTTGGGTTATGCAACGCTCCAGCGACGTTTGAACGCCTCATGGAGAGAGTCATGGTGGGCCTTCTTGGTGACGTCTGTCTGGTATATTTGGATGACGTCATTATAATGGGTCGCACTTTTAAGGCAAACCTGAGGAATATGGAGAAAGTGTTCACCAGGATACGAGGGGCTAACTTAAAACTAAGCCCAAAGAAGTGTGCCCTGTTCAAGAAGGAGGTCAGCTACCTAGGACATGTTATTTCCGCCGACGGGGTGAGAACCGACCCTGAGAAGATAAAGGCAGTCCAACAATGGCCGGTTCCAAAGAACAAAACGGAAGTACGTGCATTTCTAGGGTTGTGCACATACTACAGGCGGTTTGTCAAGAATTTTTCAGACATTGCAAAACCTTTACATCGGCTGACCGAGGATAAACGAGATTTTATCTGGGACAAGGACTGCGAGTCAGCATTCGACGAGCTAAAACAGCGGTTATGTGAAGCGCCTATACTGGGGTATCCGAGCAGAGACGGAAGATTTCTCGTTGATACCGATGCCAGCAACACGGGAATTGGTGGAGTGTTGTCACAAGTGCAGGGCGACAGACAGGTCGTAATCGCTTACTTCAGTAAGGCACTTTCAAAGCCAGAAAGGAACTACTGCGTGACTCGACGAGAACTGCTGGCTGTGGTAAAAACCTTGCAGTATTTCCACAAGTACCAAAGTCAAAGTCAAAGTCAAAGTCAAATCATTTATTTCAAATAGACCATTTACAGGCACTTTTGAATAGTCAAATGTCGGTCAGTCCAAGAAAAGTGAAGCTAAATTGCACGTTCCAAAGAGTAGGTCTCTATGGAGAAGAACGTGCAAGAAACTCCATGGACACTCTTTTAAATCATATTATGTGTTACATATAATGCTTGGTTACATATTACTTGTTGCTTCTATCATGTGAGCACAATGTCAATAATGAAATAAAAATGTAAAATAATTAAAAGATAGAAACTGAATTAAGCCACTGGCAGCTAAGAGATGACCAGTCCCATCTGACGGCACCCGTTCACGAGCATGACGCGTGCATCAGCCCCACTCAGCTCAACCATTTTGAAGGGAACTGAACGACCCAATAACACGTGCCACCAACAGCGAGACATTTGAGTGAGCATGACAAACTCTCAACTGCCATGCTCGTAATGTCAAAAAAAAAAAAAAAGTTGTAACCTAATAAAAATGCTCCATGGTGCTTCACATTCACAAACTTGGAAAAAGTGCTTCTACATTATACAATGCAATTATGTCTTTCAAATTAAAAAATAATAATATTAGTTTCCAACTAATCAACTAATTAGTACGCCCTAGTGGTAGTGGAGCTGGACCAGCATTGAGCCAAGCATTTTTATCTTGAATATAATCCTCCAACTTATAATATGCTTGCTTGCATAGTGTGCGTTTAATACAAGATTTAAATTTCGTTTCATTGAGTTCTAATTTTTGGGGTGGTATTTTATTATAACATTTCAAACAGTACCCCATGAAAGAAGAGGCCACTTTAGCCAGTCTGAAACCTGGTTGAACTAATTGATCCCTATTTCTTGTAACATAATTATGTCTATCGCCTCTTTTGCTAAAAAGATGAAGATTTTTTCTAACATACATGATGTTTTTTTTTTTTTTTTTTTATCTGTTATAAACTAGTACTTGACTGCGATAAGCAGTGCCTGATGGTAAGCAGTGATGCAATCGTTGATGGTGAGGCGCACTAGTTTATTAAGAGCCTATTCACTCTAGCCTTGAAGACACCCAAATTATAATCAGACGGAAAGACCGCAGCAGGCAAACTGTTCCAGTCCTTCGAAGTACGCGGTATAAATGACGAGGCGAAACGCTTAGTCCGGACCGTAGATGTTTCAACAACGTAAGGGTGGATACTCGCCGTGCGTCGGTTTGTCCGATGGTAGAAATGAGATGGCGGAATCAAGTCATGCAATTCCTGCGCACACTCTCCAAAATGCAATCTGTAAAACACCGAAAGGCTGGCTACCCTACGCCTGTGCTCAAGGCTTTGAAGATTGGTCTGTCTGATGTTTTCATAGATATATTGACAAGGTACCGTCATTATGTTAATATCTTTAAACAGTTCCCTTAAAGAATCGCACCGGCGGAGATTGTAAATAGCTCTGATGGCTCTTTTCTGTAATATAAAGATTGACTCGATGTCTGCAGCCCGTCCCCATAGTAAGATACCGTACGACATGACACTATGAAAATAACTAAAATAGACTAGCCTAGCGGTATCAACATCCGTAAATTGGCGGATTTTTCTAACAGCATATGCAGCTGAGCTAAGCCGCCCTGCAAGAGATGTTAAGTGAGGACCCCATTGTAGCCTTGAGTCAAGCGTAATCCCCAGGAAAATCGTTTTATCAACAAATTCTAGTTTTTCATTATTCAATACAATGTCACAATCACTACTTTTGACATTCGGTAAGGAAAATCTTATGCATTTAGTTTTTTTTCCCATTTAGAACCAGATTATTAGCAGTGAACCAGTTTTGAACCTGCAATAGGGCACTATTTTCGTTGTCAAGATTGTTAGTCTTTCTATTAACAACACCATATTAAGTTTATTTTGAACAAATTGGATAAATCATTAATATAAACTAAAAATAAAAAAGGACCTAAAATTGAACCTTGGGGCACCCCCATTTCAACATTCAATCCCGACGAATTGACACCGTTTATTTGCACTAATTGCTGTCTATTATTCAAATAAGATTTTAATAAGCTTAACGCTGCATTGCCTAGTCCGTAATGCTTGAGTTTCAGAAGCAATGTTTCATGAACTACACAATCAAACGCCTTAGATAGGTCGCAGAAGATGCCTATAGCATCTTGTGCCTCTTCCCACGCATTAAAAATGTGTTTTAGTAAGGAAACACCCGCGTCAGTTGTACAACGTCCTTTGGTGAAACCATACTGTTTATCATGTAGGATATTATTGGAGTTAAAATGACTAAGCATTTGATTTAACATTACCTTTTCAAATATCTTGCTAAGAACCGGCAAAACGGACACCGGCCTATAATTATTAGTGTCTCTACTATTCCCGGATTTAAAGAGTGGTATAACTTTACTATATTTCATTAGATCTGGAAAGACTCCTTGATCTATTCACAAATTAAATATTAAAGCCAAGTACGGCGCTATAGTCTCAATAATTGAGGTACAAACTTTGATAGACATACCCCATAGATCTTCTGTCAATTTAATCTTGATTTCTTTAAAAGCTTTTATTACTGTTATGGGGTTTATATGTTTAAAGTTAAATTCAGTCGAACAGGCTGCAACGTTCGCCTGTAATAAACCAAAAGCATGCGATGGCGACGAATTTAGGGCTTCAGTAGTTTTAATTGGTATACTGGTAAAGAAATTTACAAATTCTTCTGCAACTAGTTTGTTATCGCTAATAAGACCATGATGAGTCTCCAATGTGTAATCATTATTATTTCTTTTGTTTCTGTTGGTTTCATTATTTATAATATTCCAAACCGTTTTTATTTTATTATCTGCTGTTTTAACTTTGTTGCTAATGTATAAGGCCTTAGCTGCCTTACAAGTATTTTTAAACATTTTAGAATAAGTCGCAACATATTTATTAAAAGTTTCAGTGTTAATAATAGGCTTAAGGCCATACAACTCGAAAAGTCTTTCCCTACTTATTCTGATTCCTTTAGTTGCCCAGTCACTAAATCTAAACTTAGGGCAGATAGTTTTAGTTTTTTTTCTCAAACGTCTGATTAAACTCCTTTTGAACTACTGAAAAAAAATTTTTATACAAAATATTACCATTGTTTTCTGCAGGGTTCCAATCACCCAACCTGCTAGTTAAAGTGCTATTAAATTTATTTAGTTTACCGGATGTTATTGGTCTGAATTGTATCTGCACTTGTTGTATTGGTAAGTTGGATTCAAATGTTACCATTAGGCCGCTATGATCAGAAGGCAGATAATTTACAATGGCTTTTTCTAAATACTTGCAGCAACAAAAAACATTATCGATACATGTAGCAGTAGTTGTCGTTGTTCGAGTTGGTTCCATAAACACATTTGATAAATTAAATGATTTGAAAAGATTTAATAATCTACTGCTATCTGAATTATTTTCTAAAATATTAACATTAAAGTCTCCGCAGATAATTACTGGTTTATTACCCGTTGAAAGTTTTAGCCATAACATCTTCCATGACTGACTCAAAAATAGAGTAGTTTTGATAATTAGGGGGCCTATAAACGCACACTATGATATGCCTATCCAGCTCAACACACGACACTTCAATGCTATGTTCAATGGACAGTGCAACTATATCTTTACGAGTTTTAAATTTAATACTATTTTTAATAAGGATTAGTGAACCCCCACGTAACATTGACTTTCGGTTAAAACAACTGCCCACATTATAATTATCATAATTAATTAACATTTCAAAATCCTTTAACCAATGCTCAGTAAAACAAATGATGTCAAACATAGTTTTTTTCCAAAAATAATTCAATTTCTAATTGTTTCGAAGAAAAACCCTGAATGTTTTGAAGAAACAAATTAAAGGATTTTTGCTTACCCCTTGTAGCTTGAATGCTAGACGATACTTTATTGTTAAGTTGACATAAATTGCCAACAGTACCAACTGTTGTCTTATTACCTAGTTTAAAATATTAGTACTACTACTAATAGTGGGACTAATTACTGGGTACGTCGACATACTATTTATGTCTGAGTAAATATTAAATGCTAATAGCTTCGCTATTTGACGTCTTAAAACAATAGGTAGGTATACAGTATACCTGGTCGAAAAAAGTTTATCAACAATATTGTTGATGTCAAAATATAAAAATATATCACTATGGTGAGTAACTAAAAAATGCATATGCATATTTAGCATATGTATGTACTTATTTTGTCTGTTTGATAAGTGCTCAAAGTAAGGAAAAGCACACAAAATAATCTTTTTACAATTTATCTTCAACAGTTCAGTGACATTATTGGTGATATCATCTTTCTTCACATTTAAGCTATTACCCACAAATACAGTTAGAATAGCGTTGGGATCATATACTTGCTCATTTACTAATGACATTATGTGATGGTAGGAAGCTTGAGGTGTGCAATGATTTTGAGAAGGAAAAGGGAGTTTTTTACTAATTAATTGCCCTAATCCTCTTCCTATGCTATCTGAAAATATAATTGATTGATAATCCCTACTGTTATGAGAGGAAAAATAAATATTATTAATAGAATTTTCTGAATCTTACCCCTTGTGTTAATTCATGCTGAATGTGGGGTACCTGGTCGGGAATACAGTCCTGAGCACTGATGGGCTGGGATGAGTTCTCCGTTACCACAAGTTCGAGGCCAGTCGGGTTAGATTCTGTCTGGCAAGTGCATTTATTGTTTCTTAGAGTAAGAGAGTCTACTTTGTCCACCAACTCATTTGTAGCCAGAATATGTTCCTTTATGTGGTTCTTTGAACATACATATTTGTTATAAATTGATTTTAGGGAGTTATCAAGCGTCTGTATTTCAGACTGTAAGCGCTGAGTGTCAATTTGATAAATATTTATACTGTCTTCCAACTTAATCTGATAATTATTTAATTGATTAACTAAGTTAACACGTTCTTTCCGCAGTTGAATATTTTTGGAACAGTGTTTTTGTTGCTTCTTGTGGTTTTTACATTTTTTAATGATTTTATTGAGTTTAGCATATTTTTTAATTTTATTTTGACTAAGTTTGTAAGTATTACTGTCTTTTAGTATGGAATCTTCTGTAAGATCAATTGTTACTAAGGCATGAGGGTCATATTTTGAATGTATTAATTCATCATATAAACGGTTAGTCTTCTCAGTCTGAGTACATTCCTTTTCCTTCTGCAATTTAAGAATAAGACCATTAGCATGAAGTAATTCATCCTCAAGATCCCTAACCTTACACAAAGCCTCCTCATACAAGTCGCTACAGTTTTTGAAACCATCCGTGACCGCTCGCAGTTGGTCGCATTCATCAACAACATCCTGGTATTGCTGACTAAGGCCTACCAACTCTTGTTTAAGGCTTGTATTTTTAAAGATTATATTCTTTATTTCCCTCTCACTCTCCTCATTCTCCTGCAAAATTTGCTGGCACTGGAGTTTGGATTCTTTGAGCTCCTGGAGGGCATTTTCCAATTTAAGCTGCATATCTTGGGCTGTTGCCTTACGGGTCATCGTAGGCATGATTTCAGAATAAGTTACTGTAAATAGAAAAAGAAAAGAAACAGTGAGAATCAAGAAGATGACAAATTAAAGAAAAGTTGGAAAAGAATGGGGAAAAAAATTAAAACAAGAAAGTGCAGTTCAGTAGGGAAATGAGGTGGACTGCTGACTTGGCTTGAAAAGCTAATAATTATTGAGTTTTCTAGCTTTTCATTGCCTTATGATATTACTTTTACTTAATGTGGGTAAGTTGATTAGAATGTGAAAGTCTGGTTTAACAGATTTTTTATCAAATAATTGCCAATATAACAATTCAAAATAAAGACAAGAAGCGTTGTTGACCAGTATAATATTATCGGGATAAGTTAAAATGAATCAAATTATGAAATAAGATGTCGGTGATTTGTTTTCTACAATGTAAACAAAACTATTTCGTCACAACACGCTTAGTGTTAAGTGAAGTAAATTGAAAAGATAAAACTTGTACGATCGTGTTATAACTTAAATTAACGAGTGTGTTATTATAAATAAAAATATAAGTAAATAATACTCCCCGTGAAATTCCGTAGTTCAAACGTCAGCTGTTCGTTACCGGTGACAACCGGTTGACACCAAAAACTCGTGTTTTACAAGATATTTTACCACGAAAACGATAATCCTAACGATTTATGCAATTATATTATGGTTATACAAACAATTACACATTAATTACACTTAAATATTATTTAAATTAAATTTTACCTCATAGGAAGACAATTTACTTTGAGGACGGATCACGCTGCATTGAAATGGCTGCTACAATTTAAAAACCCTGAGGGCCAAGTTGCAAGATGGCTCGAGCAGCTGCAGGAGTTTAACTTTGTGACGGAACATCGTAGTGGAAAAGGGCATAACAATGCTGACGCCCTGTCGCGACGTCCATGTCATGATGACTGCAGACACTGCCAGCAGAATGAAGCCCGAAAACGCGTTAATTTAATTAGGGCTGAAGGCGACTTCAAGAAGTCCCAGGAAGAAGATGACGATATTCGACCTATACTGGACTGGAAGCGTAGCGGAACTAGGCCCCAGTGGAGTGAAGTATCGTCACACAGTCCCGTAACTAAGAGCTACTGGGCACAGTGGGACAGTTTAGTCCTAGAAAATGATGTGCTTTGTAGGAAATGGGAATCGAACGATGGCAAGGAGGTGACCACACAAGTGATAGTACCACGATGTGAAGTAGTCCCCCTGCTACAGGAAATACACGATGGTGCTTCTGGAGGACACCTGGGCATCAAGAAAACTCTACTGAAAGTGAGACAGCGGTATTACTGGCTCAATTGTGGAGATGACATAGAGCAATGGTGTCGGAAATGTACAGTAAGGCCGCAAAAGTCCATAGGAACGCTAAAGATTACATTGCTACGAACCGAGCGAGCGCGATACTTCCGTGCGTATGTGTGCGCATGTATGAGTATCCACATTCCACAGATAACACACACTAAGGAACTGTCGTCGCACTGAGCTTAAAAACATTATTATTTTTCTGTTCTTACCATAGCATTGATAAAATTCAAGCAAATACGTCATGTGCTGGTAGCCGTGTGAACTAAGTGTTGGATTCGCAAATCACGTAACCCGAGTTCAAATCATGGTCGGTCCGTTGCAGTTATTTCTTACTTTGAAAATTCCCAATCTATATTGATATAGTTGTTTTTTTATATTTCTATGAAAAATACTATTGCATTTTTTGCACTAAATAGTTGCAAATTACGAATATGATCTATTAACCACAAGAAGAATCACATTCGTAATTTGCAATTATTTAGTTGTTACATCTTTTCGATGTTATAAGGTGGAAATAAAAAGACGTGTTTAATAAAAATGTTTATTCTTTATATTTACAAATTAAACATTTATGAGAATTGTGACGTCGAATTGTTACCTAGACAAAAAGTTATCTTGTAACCGTTATCTATGTTACGCCTAAGATTGTTTGTTGGAAGTATACCCACTTAGACCATTCATAATATGAATAACGTAACAATGAACGGATATTCAAATTTTAATAAAATAAAATATAGGTAATTGTTTATATCCAGTTATTTATTGAAAAGTGATATATGATTTGGACTTTGTAAACATTTTATTTTTGTGTAACGTCACAATGAATGTATTGAGGTCATAGCTTAATTGTTCATTTTCTTGACGAAAAGAAGATTGAAACCAAACCTCAATTTCTGTTAAAAGAACTTTAGTTCTCACAAGATAATCGTCAATTAGATGAGAAAAATAAATTGAATTATAGTATTATGTTAAAACAGTGCGGGTAGAAGAATAAAAAACGAAATAGACTCATGATTATTGTCAACAAAATTGATAGCGAGTTCACTGCATTCTTAAGGTGAGGCGATGGCACAAGTTAAAAGATATAGCTGTTTTAAACGAAAGTAAACACAATATAATACAGTGTTTGTTAACGAATAATCACAGATATGTTAAAATAAAATGGTAGGCCATTTAGTTTAGTTAACATTAAATATTTAGTGCGAAACGTAATCGTTCTTGTTTGTGCCTCTCTGTCAAGTACGGCTTTTTAGCAGGTTTTCTGTGATGCACGCCTTCAGCGTGAAGTGCACGGCGAACAGTATCCATCGAGGTGTCATATAATTCCGCAAAATGTCTCGTTGGTGCGAAACCATTCGTTTCGTATACGTCCACCATATGTCGTCGCTGCGCCTCGCTAATAAGCTTCGGTCTCCCACTTCTCTTTCGACTAGCAAGGCTACCTTCTTCCTCATATCTTTTTAGCCAAAGATTTACAGTATTTTTCTAAAATAAAAAAAAAAAATATATTAGGCAGCTATACCTACTTCACTTCATTTTCATTATATAAAATGTTAATAATCATAATTATTGAATATAATTTTAAAATAAAACTGCATTTATTAATCCAATAACCAATCCAATAAACCCAACGATTTACGTATTTCTCTTTTAAACCTCATAAAGATACGATGAATGGATTCATAAATGGCATACGTTTTAATTAGAAGATTAATTTGTAATAAAGTTACAATTCATTAATAGCTATTATACTCACATTCAATCCGGTTTCTTCAGATATTTGTGTTTTATTAAGACCACTTTTATGCAGCCCAATGATAGTCGCCCTCACTTCAATACTAATATTAGCCTGCATTTTGCGAATATTACAATACTGTCAACCTCACGTCACTAACCAACAACTACAACCAAACGACAGTTCATTTCGGTTAAGTTAAAACTCATGTCTACCTCGCAGAAATCTAATTCTTTATTTAGTTTTTTTGTGATCTACCTTTCTAACTCCAAGAAATGTGTGAACAAGTTAAAGAATAATTTAATATTGTAATGCAAATACATAACTTCCAATCGGGTAAGAACTTACAAAAAGTCAATAATTGCGTGGGATTTGAACTTGCGGCACACTGATTTGCGCTTCAATCTGTGTGCCTATACCACTGGGCCATCTTGACTTAAGATAAGTTGATGAAATTGTGAATTTCAATCATTTGTTGGCGAAACTTGAAAATAAAAGGTCGTAAGTCAAACTAAACGTCAAACGAATAAGTTTTAAGAATTCTTATGGACTTTTGCAAGTGATAGTACAGCGTGCGCATCTGTGAAAGGACCACAGACTAGGAGCAGGGGCAGGCTTCAGCTGTACAATGTGGGAGCCCCATGGGAACGCATCGCTATCGACGTCGCTGGACCTTATCCAGTTACAAATGACGGAAACAAGTACATAGTGGTGATCCAGGACTATTTCACAAAGTGGCCCGAAGTCTTCGCCATACCCAATCAGGAAGCGACGACAGTGGCGAAGAAGGTGGTCGAAGAAGTAGTATGTCGGTATGGCGCACCTTTGGAAATCCATTCCGATCAAGGCCGTAACTTCGAATCTGCGCTGTTCCAGGAAATGTGTACTCTTCTGGGAATTTATAAGACACGTACAACACCTGCGCACCCTCAATCGGACGGAATGGTGGAAAGGTTTAACCAAACCCTGGAGAATCACCTGGCTAAGGTTGTCGATGACCATCAGAAGGACTGGGACCGGTATATTCCACTATTTCTGATGTCTTACCGATCGGCAGCGCACGATACCACGGGACATATCCCAGCAAGAGTGAATTTCGGCAGGGAGATGAGACTTCCAGTCGATGCCATAACTGGCGTGCCACCTGACAAGACTAAGCCAGTTACGGACTACGTAAGTGACCTTCAAGATCAATTGGACGAAGTGCATAAACCTTTTCTGACGCCAATGTTCACGCCGTCCTGGTTTCTGAGAGTTGGCTCAAACCTCACCTTCTCTCTACCACTTACCCTCTACCCGGTTTCGTTCTTATCTGCAATGATAGAATTGGAAAGGGTGGAGGGGGTGTAGCTATCTACCTTCGTAGTGATTTCCCGTTCAAGATTGTTGCTTCATCTCCTTCTAATTATTCTGCTTCTGTTGAGTACCTCTTTTTAGAGGTTTATGTCAAAGGAGTCAAGACCTTGCTCGCTGTGGTCTACTGTCCACCTGCCGTTGACTACTTTTCTGACCTTGAATTGGCGTTGGAATCTGTGGGGTCGGAGTATGCACATTGTATCATCATGGGCGATTTTAACACAGACCTTATCCATCCTACTCCTCGTTCCCGTAAACTCCTACATATCATCGAGTCCGCTAGTCTCCATGTTCTTCCACTGCAACCTACTCATTTCAATATCTCTGGTGAAGACACGTGGCTTGACTTAATTCTGACTTCCACTCCCTCCCTTGCTTCCTCACACGGTCAGTTCCCAGCACCTGGTTTCTCCCATCATGACCTAATTTTCCTCTCATACATCCTAAAACCACCCAAACTTCCCTCTAAAGTCTTGCGCATGCGTTGTTTTGCTCGCATGGATGTTGAGAAACTTCGCCAGGATGCGTCTCAACTTGATTGGGAACTCCTTGCAATGGCAACATCTGTTGACGATAAGCTGCATATTTTTAATCAGACGGTCCTTGCACTCTATGATAGACACGCACCTGTCAAGAGGGTGAAGCTTAAGCGTCCACCCGCCCCTTGGATGACGACAGGAATTCGCATGGCGATGAAGCGCAGGGATCGTGCTTTTCGTAAATTTAAAAAGGATCGCAGTGTGGAAAATAGAGACCTTTTCAGGACTGCAAGAAATCGGTGTAATCAGATGATACGCAACGCTAAACGCCGCCATATTCTCGAAAACATATCTTCTTCTTCTTCTGCTGATATCTGGAAATTCCTCGGAACTCTCGGTATCGGCAGACCACGTCATGTGGATTTTCCTAAGACTATCGCACTAGATGATATCAACCGTCACTTCACAACCACCTGTCATTTGGATTCGCAAATGCTGTCTCAGACGATTGATTTCATTGCTAGCTTACCAAGTCCTATAATAGAACCGTTTCACTTTTCCCCGGCCACCATGGACGAAATCAAAAAGATTATAGTATCCATAAAGTCCAAGGCTGTGGGCCATGACGACATCAGTCGTTATATGATTATCTTGGTCCTCGAATTTCTTCTTCCTCCGATTACCCACATTATTAATTATTCCCTTGATTCCGGACAATTCCCATCCCTGTGGCGTATGGCTTACGTACGTCCACTTCCTAAAATCTCTAATCCCTCCCTACCTAATCATTTTCGTCCAATTTCTATTCTTCCTTTCTTGTCTAAAGTACTTGAGGCCTGCGTCCATAAGCAGTTTTCAGGATTTGTTTACCGTAACAACCTTGTTAACTCTTTTCAATCCGGATTCAGGCCTGGTCATAGTACTACCTCTGCTCTCCTTAAAGTGACTGGTGACATTAGAGAAGCTATGGAGGATACCAAGGTAACTATTTTGGTTCTAATAGATTTCTCAAATGCCTTTAATGCTGTCAGTCACGATATCCTCCTATCTATCCTTTCCCATCTTATGGTTTCGTCTGAGGCGTTGGAATGGTTCTCTTCCTATCTTCGGGGACGTCAGCAGTCGGTTCGCGTTGACGAGAATTCCTCAAGTTGGCGTGACCTGGATTCTGGCGTTCCACAAGGCGGTATTCTTTCTCCCTTACTATTCTCCATCTTCATAAATTTTATAACTCTTTGTCTTCGGTGTTCATATCATCTTTATGCCGATGATCTTCAGTTATATGCAGCTGCGCGGGTGGAAGGTTTGTCAGACGCTATAGATGATGTAAATCGGGATCTGGAAGCTATCAAGGATTGGTCTGATAGATTTGGGGTGTCCGTAAACCCCGCGAAGTGTCAGGCTATCATTATCGGAAGCTCGCGCATGATGGGTAAAGTGGTGGTTAACTCCCTTCCTCCAATTATTTTTAATGGTGCCATCATCCCCATCAGTCCTAGTGTAAAGGATCTCGGTTTGCATCTTGACTCGACGCTTGGCTGGCAAAGTCAGGTTTCTAGTGTCTGCCAAAGAGTCAACGGGACTTTGCGGTATCTGTATCGTCTGAGGAACTTTTTGCCCGCGAAGACGAAGACTACGCTTGTGCAAACTTTAATTTTCCCTATAATCGACTATGGTGACGTGTGCTACTTTGACCTGAACGCGGTGTTGCTGGATAAACTAGACAGGCTCCTCAACAACTGCATCCGGTTCATATTTAATCTTAGAAAATATGACCATATTTCGATTTACAGATCTGAGCTTAAATGGATGCCAATACGCCAGAGAAGAAATGTGCGCGCACTGACTACACTTTTCTCTCTGCTCAACTCTCCCACTCCCCCATCCTATCTCATAACTCACTTTCAATTTCTTTGTTCTTCACACGCAAGGAATCTGCGTTCTTCAAACAATCTCCTTCTGCTCTGTCCTTCTCATACTTCTGATTTTGTTCATTCTTCCTTCTATATACAGTCCATCCTTCTGTGGAATGCGCTTCCTCTCGATATCAGGACGGCCGAAAGTCGGTATGCATTTAAGCGGAGGTTGCGGAATCATTTTCTACACCAATAGCAGAATCGTCTCAAAACTTCTGTCCTTACTTTATATAAATATAAATATGTAGTATATACAAGGTGCCGTTTTAAAGGTGCAAAAAAATTCAGGAGGTAATTATGTTAGTGATTCTCGACCCGAATCAATAATAAAATGAGTAGGTATTTTTTTTCTTATATATGGAAATCGGTATGTGTGAACTACCTTTTTTATAAACTCTGCTAGTCTGATACCTCCCTTATAACCGCGCTTTCACACACACAAACGCACCATTATTTAAACCGCGCTTTCACACACATACACGCAACGTAAAGCACCAATAATCTCCCGCACGACACACCCTAGCCACGCCCCCGCGCCATCGATCAATCGATCATGTTTAGTGTAACTGACGTCGCCGACGTGTGCATACACGCGCTTGCAATATTCGCCCACAGCGCCTTCGGTTAACGGTTGCGGTATCTAGTGATGAAAGATGACAGACCAATACTCCAATGTAGAGTTGGTGGAGATAGTCCGCTTGTATGCTATCAGTGGAAACATCGTAACGTCCATCTCAAAGGGTAATACTGGCTGCTACGCAAAGACTCCGCGAGTTTCGACGATTCGGCGTTCCCCGGCTTGCTGACGGTCGCGGCAACGAAGGCCTGCTTGTCGCCTTGCAGGAAAATATCCTGGAATACTTCAAGCGAGAGCCACGGGCCAGCACGCGGGATGCTGGTCTACGGTTTGGTTTCCTCACTACGGTCGGCAAGTACGTTACGTGTAAAGGTGATCACTAGTGATTAGTGCTTTCGACACTTTAAAACGAATGTGTTTGTGCTACGAAATTAAAAGAAAATCAGCAACGTCGTGCTAGACTGCTGTCTGTTTGAACAACACCTCCAGGTAACATAAGTACCTGCTTAGGTATTTATTTTATTTTATTAGTAAGTACATAAAAAGTCATTTGTAAATACGTTGTTAGCCGAATCAATTTGATTAGTGTAAATAAATTGATTTAAAAATTTTAACTACGGTAAAAATACCTACCTAACAGGCAAGATAAATCACTTAAAAACCTACCTATCTACGTAAATAGCACAAATTATCTTGAAGTGTTTTTTGTCGGTCCTCAGCCCATTAAAAAGTACGAAGGGAAATTTCACATCCACCAATTTAATCTACAAATAAAAACGAAATTATTACGGAAAACTGACCTTGAGAATGACACTGCGTCTGGTAGGTACGTTCATGTACCACTGCGTATCTAAATCTCGAGCGCGCGCGCTGTATGATACCTACGGACGGAGGCACGGACGCCTCATAAGGTTTATTGATCTCGGCCTAACATTTTATTCATCAGCTGATACGTAAGTACCTATCGACGCGACGTCAACGTGACTTTTAAAAGATTTTCACATTGTGATGATGCTTAAAAGCGAGTAATTAAATAGCGAAATTTAAGACATTAATGTACATTATGATCATCGAATTCGATCTACATCTAAGGTTAAATTATTCATTTCGTAAAATAAGTGGGCGGAGCCTCGTACAGGTTGATGCACTCACACACACAGTGACACGGCGTGCGATAAATCGCAACGGGTGATTCTGTATTTTTTTAAGAAGTTTATTTAGAGAGTTATTCTGAAAAACGGTTAAAATTAAAAAAATAAAATAACAAGTTTTACTGATTATTGACCAGGTATCGTATTTTTATATGATTATTTATGAGTTTTATTACAACCTCCTGAAATATTGTGCAGTTTTAAAACTGCACCTTGTATATTATATTAAATATATATGTATGTGTATTTTATCTATAGTTATGTATACTTTTTACTCTTGTTTTAATACCAAAATTTTCTTTTTGTGCGCCTACCATATTGTCTCTTCATCACCCTAGGTTGACTGGTAGAGAATGCCTAAGGCATTAAGTCCACCTATGTACTTTGTGTTGCATGAACATTAAATAAATAAATAAATAAATAAATAAATAAATAAATAAATAAATAAACGATTTCGTGAGAATAGCATGAACACCAGCGTAAAAATGAAAACTAGATACGACCGTAATGCCAATGCCAAGGGATTTGAGGAAGGTACACTGGTCTGGCTCCACAACCCGCTTCGACGGAAAGGGAAGTCGCCGAAACTCCAAGCTCGATGGGAGGGACCTTACACCGTGTTAAAAAGGATTAATGACGTGACCTACCGCATCAAGAAAGGGCTAAGAGGGAAACCCAAGGTTGTCCATGTGGATAGATTGGCGCCGTATCACGGATCTAATAATGCTCGGGACGAGCATGACTAAGAGGGGGGCACTGTTACGCCATTAAACGTGAACCCGCCATATCTCCGAGAAAATAAAGAGTAGCACGTAATAATTAAAACGCATTGCTGTTCGAAAGGTCTAGAATGGTTGTGCGTAGCCAGGCTTAGAAAAATCTCGAAACATCCACATAGTACCTACAAGTAGTAATAGGTATTCATCTAACAGATAAGGGAAATGGTACTCTCCGACGTTAACAATAGAGTCGAAATTCGCATGAAAGTGACTCTTATTACCACGAGCCATAAAAATGATTTATGACTTCGAGAAGCGATTCAATTGTTCTGGAATTCTGGATAGATCCGGGGATGTCGGTATCTAGAATTTTCTTGGCTCCGCATATAAATACGAGCCCCCGGCCGGAAGTGAGTCAGTCACCTGTGCGACCAGGAGAGGGAGTCCGGCCTAGCCTGGTTCGCGTACTCCCTGCCGGCGGAGAGGAGTTTAAAGGTGGCGATCCGTGGTCTGCCTGCAGACACGGAGCCATCAGCCATCGAAGAGGAGCTCAGACGGCTGGAATATCAACCGGAGTACGTGCGCAACATTAAGGCGCGCGGTGGGAGGCCCGGTTGTATCTTCCACGCCGTTCTGAAGAGGACACCAGGGGTCTTCAAGATCTACGACACCACGCAGTTCCTGCTCATGCGTGGTGTCAAAATCGAGGCGTGGAGGGGCAGGCGCGGGCCTGCGCAGTGTCACCGGTGCCAGCAGTTTAGACACAGCTCACACCGGTGCCACCGCCCGCTGGCCTGCGTTAGATGTGGGGAGAACCACGCCGCCAAGGACTGCCCACGCCCTAGGGAGGAGCCGGCCACCTGCGCCAACTGCGGAGGTGACCACCCTGCGTGCAACCGGAGCTGCCCAGTCTTCGTGCAGGAGGCACAGAAGAGGAAGGTTGGCACTGTGGCCCTCTCCCAGCGACAGCACCGGCCCACCGAATCCGTCCGTGGGCCCACGTCGGCCTACGCCACTGAGGCGCCTAGTGCGTCGCTCATGGCGGCGGCAAACGAGCCCACGACGAGAGGAAGCGCCCCCTCCAAACCTAGGAGAAAGAGGAGAGGAGGAAAGAAGGGGCCGAAGCCCCCTTCCACAGAGTCCAGGAGGCAGCCTGCGCCCGTCCCAACTCGGACACGGGCAACGAGTCCCCCCCCCCAACTGAGGTTAGCGTTGCAAGTTTGGTGCGACGCGTCATCAATGACATCACAGCCCTCAGGGCGGCTCGCCAAGAGGCCCTTGCTGCGGTCACCGAATCCGACGAGGAGCACCAGCAGCAGGAGCTCACTAAGATGCAGTCCGCCCTGGAGCAAGTCCTATTGAGAGCCGCTTCTGCAAGCACCCGGGACTTGTGGGGACTAGCCCTGGAGACCCTAACGATCGTGTTGGGGGCCTGCCGGGTATAGGACCCACGAATCCCCGCCCCGGAAATCCCCATACTTATATATGTATGTATATTTTATATTCTGACGCCTGAGTGAGTTACTCACACTTACACGTGACTCACTCACACAATAACACTCCACATGCACTACATGCATTGGTTGCGCCGCGTGCTAAGTTAATATAGGCGCGGCGTACACCTACCCCATACAACCATGACTTTACACTCGTTGTCCTCACGCGATGCGAGCGTGCGGGTCGGAACGCACGTTCTGCATCGCTACATGGGCGGTGTTACACAGTACAATACCGCCCACACCCGCACTACGGCCTCTTAGTCTGGAGCGCAACCGGCTAGACCTTGAAACGCGCCAGACGGGGGCCATCATCCTCAGTGGGTAGCGCCCCCAAAGTCGGCGTCTCTGTCGCTGGTCGTCGTCCGCTGGGCCTCCCCCGGGAAACCGGAGGTCTCACCCGGCGGCGATTGACCGCCGAGACGTCGTGAAATAGCGGCACTGTACGTGTACAGTGCCGCGGCGTTACTCTACTGAACTCAATACATTTACTCACAGGCAGCCAGCGCATGCGCGCCTGCCGCCAACCATTGCCTATAGGCCCCCCAACGCTTTGCCCGTTTTTACGGGCAACTATTCGATACTGCGGGATAAAGGTTCGCCTACAACCCGCCCGCCGCGCCCCCTTGCGGGGACGCAGTGACTTCCCGGACAAGTGAGTCAGTTGTGATTTCGACTGCGATCAAGAGCGAACTACCCTAGTACTTGAAGTGATTTTATCTAACGACCTAAGCGATAATGTAACGGTACTCTAGTGTTAATTGCGATTCGGGTTATTGTTGACTGGACTAATTTGTTATTGTTTGTGGTGAATAAAGTTGTCTGTTAGTAAATCGGCATTTGATTACCCCACGTACGTAACAATATTGATGCAATTAGAAGGAATAAAATGTAATTGTTATTTGTAAAGCCTGCAAGGTTTATTTTATATTGATGAACAATAATATAAGACTTATGCGTATAGGTACATAGGTAATAATAAGATACAATAAAAATATTTACTATGAAGTTAAATGGTTATTATAAACCTAAGGCGGGGATTACATGAATCTAAAAAGTTAAAAAAAAAACTTAGGATAGCTAGGATAATATCCTAATTATTGGGATTAGGGTACAGTACCGGACGAATATCCCTCATTTCATTCCGACCAGCATTAACAAGACCGGTTAATGCAGCCCAAACACCTGTGGTCTGGTCAGTAGCAAGCTTCAAAGTTACGAGAGCTTGCTTCCAGCGCTCGTTGTATGACAGTCGCTCAGCTTCGCGAGTGTTGTACACTCTCAGTTCGAAGAAGTATTGCCCTGTTTTCGTCGGGTCTGATTGGTAGCTGTAACCCGAAGCTACACGCTGAGAGAAAGCACTTCTTAAAGTCGCTGCTCGAGTCGGTTGTTGCGATAATTCATCCTGGAAAACAATAAAATTACAATTTAACATCTAGTATGTAATAGCGATTCTAAGAATCTAGGTTAAATTCAAGGTGTGTATCACCACTTAACGTTTCGAAGAATAAGGGAAAAAACACTTGCGTACTTTATTTTTGCCTGGAGAGGAAATATATCCTAGGTTGTGAAAGTCTGGGTTATCGATAGATTTAAGTAAACAGAAGTTAAAATTGAATAAAAAATGTACCAAGTTTAAAGTATATACCATAAGCTTACCTCAGAGTCAGGAAAAACAGCAATTTTCTTTCGTTTGATAGCTGGTGGAGTAGTATCTTCGGCAAGCTTTATCGCATCGCTGTCAGAATCTGATTCCCCAGCAAATGGATTTTTCACGGGCAGAACTTTTTTCTTTTGTGACTTTTTAGCCCGCTTCACTGGTTCAGCTTTCTTCTTAGGACTGCTATTAGCGGCAGTTGAAGGTTGTGCCGAATCCTCTTCATACAACCAAAATGGATTGTTCACCTGAGCCCTGAAAAGTAGTTGATATAATATTATTACACTTGTATACAATCAAATCAAAAGTTTACTTCGCCTACGTGTCACTACGATTGAGGAAGATTTCAAAGTTTAAAATTCAAATCTATAAGTAACGCCAAAAAATAACGTCTGTTGTATGGAAGAAATATTAATTAAATATTAATTTTATTCTGTTTTTTGACAAACAGACAGCAAGCAGACGGACGGACGGGCAGTGGAGTCTTAGATAGATTGTATATTCTTTATTGTACACCAAAATACATTGCCAGAAGATACACAAAAATAGTAATAGGGTACAGAACCCTAAAAAATCTAATTATATATTGACCCTTTATTATGAATTGACCTAGAATGATTTGGAAATCGAAGCCAAAACCTCTCGCTCAGTAAATGCACTTGCGACCACTGGTCAAATGATTAATGATAAAAATGTTAATAAATATTGAATTATTGTAGGATTTCAGTGGAAAATAGCCAAGATTTTATGATTGTGACTTTTAGAAAATATAGATATAATAAATAAGTACTTACATAATTTACTGTTGTAGAATTCACACAGTTGTTGGCACAAAAAAAATAAACGTAGGAAATACTTGTGACACTAACGAACACAGCTCCAATTAAATATGCACACTTACGTGTAAGAAAGTAAAGTAAAGCAAATTCATCGAGTGCATACTTTTATAAACCTTAAAAATAAAGCCGTGTTCATATACAAACTCCTTGCAACAAATTATAGCAAAAAAAAAAATTACAATTAATAAATATTTATGATATTTGGTCCCTATGACAGTAGTACTTAGAGCATACTTTTAATTGAACAAATTTCTTTTACTAGTATCAGGTATGAATGCATCCTAATGATACAGATATGGAACATGTCTGCTCATCACATTGACCATAATAGCTTTTCACCAAGCAATTCGAGACGAAAATCGTAAAAGGAATAAGAGCTCAATTAACCGCGGCCATAACAAGAAACTTTCTTACAACCAATTATATGAGACCTTTTTTTTTTTTTTTTCGATGGGAAAAATCATCTTATGACAACCCCCGCTCTCGGGCGGAGCGGGAGATAGTGTCAGACTCTTACTGACTAAAAAACCCATCCCGTTCCTTCAAGCCTTCATACCGGGGCTCGAGCGCCCTTTCGGATAACCCTGGCCCCAGTAGGCTTCGACCCGGTTGGGCCCCTGCTGTTGCTGACAACTCCTTGAGGCGCGCGGGAACAGCGCGCGCCGTCGACGACTTGGGCTTGGTCCGGACAGTTACCGGACGGCCGGAGAGCGAGCTACCCATTGCTCACTGTCCGCAAGCCCGCGCCTACGGTGGCTGGAAATCGGGATCGGAATCCCGGCGGTGGCGAGAGCGCCGTTGCCTGATGCGGTCGGCCTCCTCCTTAGCGAGCATTACTGCTTCGCAGAAGTCATTATATGAGACCTCATATTGTTTATGCATGAACTAATACGCTTTTTTTTATAGTAAGCTGACATTAGTACAAGAGTGTTTACACTGGAAATGCGACCTCATTGCGTTATCATAAGGTGGTTATTCCTTTTTAAGAATTATTCGACTTAGGCCACTATTATTGTGATGAGTTGATTAAAAATAAAACCAAATTGTGTACATAATACAAGGAAATAAGTTTATTAAAAATGTTTAAAGTAAAACCATATTTCTAATTTATTTTTAAAGCTAACATACATAGGTATGGTATAATTCTAAAAAGGAAGTTGTATGTACCATTGTACGCAGTGTTAGCCTAATATTTTGAACGCTCGCTTTCTATACAAGTGGGCGCAAGTTCGACTCATCTCGACTGTTTTTCAAAGCTATGAATAAAATTGAAATATAAATTATCACTTCCTTTCCCTTTCACTTCATTTTCTCAAACCAAATACCTAATGCCTAAAAACTAAAAAAAACCCTTTATCTGTTCTGGGGAATGAACCCTCGCCTCACCCAAGGTCCTCATGCTCAGTAGTTGCGCCTGTGCAGCTGTGGTCAGTAGACCAAAAAGACAGTCTGCTTACTACTATTAAGTACTTCTATTCTATTTTTTATGTTGCATCTTATAACGTTTATTCTTTATGTTAACTTGTAAAAGGAAACGTTTTATACAGTGTTATTACATGGGACATAAGCATAGCGGTCTACTCCTACGGGGAATACAACTGAGATGCAATGTTTTGTTATAACAGAGACATGATAATAAACGTGCTCACAAGTGTTATTTATATTTAATGCAAGTGTAATGAATGTCTTAACAGATTGTATTTCTGTATGCTACATCGTAAGTTTAGATTTAGACGATCAATTTCTTATACACTACTGTGCCAGCCAGAAGGCTCGCCGCTTCGCGGGAAATCGTGCGGTATCCCCGCACCATCCGAATTGCCATGACCCTCTGGCAGGCGTTCAGAATGGCCGCCGGTCGCTTTTGCAGCGACGGCGCCCACACCGGCGCCCCGTAGAGGGCCATGGACCGAACGATCCCCGCGTAGAGCCTCCGGCAGGAGGCGTCTGGACCCCCAAGGTTGGGCAGGAGCCGCTTGAGAGCGGCCCCAGTCCGGTTGAGTTTGGGAGCCAAACGTTGGAAATGCTCCTCGAAATTCCATCGGCTGTCGAGGTTGAGTCCCAGATACCTCATCGATGTCCCGACGCCGATGCGAACTCCTCCTACCGTTAGTTGGGAACCCGACGGTGGCGCGTTCCGACGGCCGCGACCGTGAAAACACATGGCCTCGGATTTGGGCAGCGCCACCTCGAGTCCCAACTCCTGGATCCTACCAACGACTATCGCAACCCCGCGTGTCGCTAAAGCGGCCGCCGCCCGGTATGACTCTCCCTGCGCTAGAACCAGCGTGTCGTCTGCGTAGCAGACCACGCTGACCCCGTCAGGGAGGTCGCCCCGCAGCACGTAATCGTACCCGATGTTCCACAAGGGTGGCCCTAGTACCGACCCCTGCGGAACACCGCACGACATCTCCCGACGTTTCAGTCTCCCTGGTGACCGGGGTAGACAATATACCTGTCCAACAGGTAGGCCTCGACTACTCGACAGAGGAACATAATATTGGTGGGTTTGAACGAGCAAGAGGACATCAACCTTTCTTCAGGTAACAACTGCGACACTGAAAAAATTTATAAGATCCTCACAGAAATCTATGCACACTGCCCTAAACCCTCATTATGTATAAGACTAGGCAAATAGAATGGAGATAAACCACGCCCAATAAAAATTGTGTTTGATACTCCTGAAGTTCTGATGCGTCAAAAAAATTATTAAAAAATCGCTTAATGTTGCCTAAGACCATAAAAATATATTCGGACCAAACACCAACTCAAAGATCCTACATGAAAAAACTGAGATGAGCTTAAAGAGCGTGAGAATAAGGGGGAAACTAACCTAAAAATTAAATATCTAAAAGGAGTACCTACTATAACCAAAAACGAATCCCATTCAAAAAACTAGAAGAAGCTAATCCCGGATGTTCCAAAAATGATAGCCCTGGAAATATTACTTACCAGCTAATTAATCCACAAGTATGATATGAAAATTTGAAGAACTACAATGTATCCTTAAAACAGTTCCTTCTACTATACATCATATCATAATACTAACTGAGACCTGGATAACATCAGAAGATGATGCAAAATTATACAATCTACCTAACTACAAACATACATATAATTACAGACATGATAGCAAGGGAGGTGGGGTATCTATCTACATTCATGAAGATATTCTATTTGATGTAACAGAAAACACCTATAGGGATAGCAACCACTACCTATGGATATATCTTCCTAAATATGCTCTGAACGTTGGAGGAATCTACAAACCAGGCAGTACAAATGTTGCAGAGTTTCTTGAAAGATACACCTTGCAACTGGAAACTAGAAAAAGATCGATCGTGTGCGGCGATTTTAACTTGGACCTCTTGGATTCAAACACATATGTCACTCGTTACCTTTTTTTTTTTTTTTTATGGTGGGAAAAAATCATGCATTGACATCCCCCGCTCTTGGGCGGAGCGGGAGATAGTGTCAGACTCTTACTGACTAAAAGACCCACCCCGTTCCTTCTAGCCTTCATACCGGGGCTCGAGCGCCCTTTCGGATAACCCTGGCCCCAGTAGGCTTCGACCCGGCTGGGTCCCTGCTGTTGCTGACAACTCCTTGAGGCGCGCGGGAACAGTGCGCGCCGTCGACGACTTGGGCTTGGTCCGGACAGTTACCGGACGGCCGGACAGCGAGCTACCCATTGCTCACTGTCCGCAAGCCCGGGCCTACGGTGGCCGGAAATCGGGATCAAAATCCCGGCGGCGGCGGCGGCGGCGGCGATAACGCCGTTGCCTGATGCGTTCGGCCTCCTCCTTTGCGAGCATTACTGCTTCGCAGAAGTCGGCGACCGCCTGCCACTCTTCCTCGCTCCGGACCATGGCCTCAACCAAGGCCCGGCGCGAGAGGTCTCCGCCGCCCATCGCCCCCACGAGGGCACGGCGATGCTCCGCCCAAGCAGGGCACACCTCGACTGTGTGCTCCACCGTGTCCTCCGGGCATTCCGCACAGTGACGACACCCGGGCGTCACTTCCGCACGAATCCGGTGCAGAAAACTCCCGAACGAACCATGTCCGGTGAGGACCTGCGTCATGCGGAAGGTAAGGACGCCGTGAGGTCTTTCCAGCCACGCCTCAAAGAGGGGACTTACCGCCATGATTGTGGCGTGCCCAGCACCGGGTTGCGATAGTCGTTGACGCCATTTCACCATGAGATCCCGCCGGAGCTCTGTCCGCCATGCCGTGACCTGTCGCGGCAGCGGACTTTCACCCCGGCGTTGCATCTCCACGCGCATATCGTGCATGTGTGCAAGGACTGTTGCCTCCAGATCCCACGGTGGTAGGCCAGCCAGAAGGCTCGCCGCTTCGCGGGAGACCGTGCAGTATCCCCGTACCATTCTTATTGCCATGACCCTCTGGCAGGCGTTCAGCATGGACGCCGGTTGCTTTTTCAGCGACGGCGCCCACACCGGCGCCCCGTAGAGGGCCATGGACCGAACGATCCCCGCGTAGAGCCTCTGGCAGGAGGCATCTGGACCCCCAAGGTTGGGCAGGAGCCGCTTGAGCGCAGCCCCAGTCCGGTTGAGTTTGGGAGCCAGACGTCGGAAATGCTCCACGAAATTCCACCAGCTGTCGAGGACGAGTCCCAGGTACTTCATCGTCGACCCGACACCGATGTGAACTCCTCCTACCGTTAGTTGGGAACTCAATGGCGGCGCGCTCCGAGACTGGCGACCGTGAAAACACATAGCCTCGGATTTGTGAAGCGCCACCTCGAGTCCCAATTCCTGGATCCTATCAACGACTATCGCAACCCGTGTGTCGCTAGAGCGACCGCCGCCTGGTACGACTCTCCCTGCGCTAGAACCAGCGTGTCGTCTGCGTAGCAAACCACGCTGACCCCTTCAGGGAAGTCGCCGCGCAGCACGTAGTCGTACCCGATGTTCCACAAGGGTGGCCCTAGTACCGACCCCTGCGGAACACCGCACGACATCTCTCGACGTTTCCAGTCTCCCTGGTGACCGGGGTAGACTATAAATCTCTCCGACAGATAGGCCTCGACCACTCGACAGAGGTATTCGGGCACCCGGTGGTACCGGAGTGCCCTCCGGATCGTACTCCAGGGCGGGGAATTGAACGCGTTGGCAATGTCCAAGGACACTGCCACGACACACCTGCCCCGTGACACCGCATCCCCCGTCGTGAGGGCTCGCATGCGCATGATGGCGTCCACCATAGAGCGCATCCTGCGACAGCCGAACTGTCCGTCCGAAAGGTCCGGCCCCACCCGTGTTAGGCGCCCGACGAGGCGGTTTGCAATGACTCTCTCAAAGAGCTTGCCCACCTCGTCGAGCAGCACAATGGGCCGGTACGCGGACGGAGAGTCCGCAGGGCGCCCTGGCTTCGCGATGAGGACCAGTTTCCCCGTCTTCCAGCAAAGTAGGAACTGGCCCCTCTCCAGGCATGCGCTGAAGAGCCCTCTCAGTCGAGGCCCGAGAGCCTCCATGGCCAGGACCCAGGCCTTTCCAGGCAAGCCGTCGGGTCCTGGGGCGGTGTTTTTGGCACTCAGCCTTCGCACCGCCACTCTCATCTCTACCTCGGCCACCTCTGGAGCATCGTCGTCGTCGTCGCTGTTGCGGTCCGCGTCAGACACCGCTGGTGGTGGAGGCGGAGCCATGGGCGGGGGGAGTGTTCCCCCCGCGCAGGGAACAGAGCGTTCACCGCACCCTCTACGATCTGGGGCCGGAGACTCTGAGTCAGCGGGGGGGCCCAGGGCCGGAGCTTTTCCCGTACCGTTTTGTACGGGCGCCCCCACGGGTCCGCATTCAGAGACCCCAGCCACACGTTGCGGGCCTCCAGTTTGGCCCGCTTTATCTCCGCTCGGAGGGTGCGTTTTGCCGCTCTGTATCCCTCATACAGCTCCGCCTCTCTGTCCTCCGCATCCGGCGGGCGGATGCGGCGCCTGCAGTGTCTAGCGTACCGGCGTCGCGCGTGACTGCAAGCGTTGCGCAGTGCAGCGATCTCCGGCGACCACCAGCACACCTGGCGCTTAGCTCGCCCTGGACGGACTCGGGGCATTGCCGCGTCGCAGATTTGCGACATGGCCTCCCCGAACCACTCCGCCTCGACGTCAATGTCGACAGGCCTGTCCGGTGCTTGCACCCAGGCCTGCACCGTCGCGGCTTCCAGGAGGAGCTCCCGGTCCATCTGTCTAAGCGCCCACTGCGGACCGCAAGGGCTCTGTTACGGTTCAGGACGACCAGGCCCAGCTCCAAAGCCCAGTCCTCCACCATCTGACCCCGTGGGTTCGTGTACCGGGAACCCCAGGCCGTATTCCAGGCGTTGAAGTCCCCGCAAACGACCACGGGAAGGGTACCAAACCCAGCGACGACGACATTTAGCTCCATAAGGGAGACTTGGAGTTCGTCGAGAGATCTGTTCGGGGACAGGTAGACGCCTACCACTGCAATATCCCCGAACCGTGCTGCCACGCAACCCTGCCCCCTCGCAACAGCCTCGAGGGGCGGGGTACCGGCGGCGGCCGACGAGATTAACGTCACCGAGCCGTCTAGGTCCTGAACCCAGTCTCCACGGGGATGGACGTAGTACGGCTCGGAGACGACGGCGACATTTATCGACCACTGTGCCATGCTCTGGAGCAACAGATCCTGAGCGGGGGCGCAGTGGTTGATATTCGCCTGGAGGGGACAGGGAATGGGGACGTTATTGGCAGTCCATTGTCTCCTCCCGAGCCCCTCTAGGGGGCACTACCGCGGCGGGTGCGGCGGCGACTGCGGCGGTGGCCAAAGTGGCTGCTGCGGCGGTGAGTACATCGGCGGGGACGGGCCTACGGGCCTTGCCCTTGGCCTTGGCGGGGGGGTCGCAGGACCTGCCCCCAGCCCGGTGGTCGGCCGGCTTGCCTGCCGCCGCACATGCGTAGCAGTGCGGCGTAGCACGGCATTCGACGGCCTTGTGACCGGCTGGCCACACTGATGGCAGCGGTCGCTGCGGTCCTCCTCCGCGGCGCAGCGGGCGCCAACGTGGTGCCCCACTTGGCATCGGTAGCACCGCAGAGGTCTGGGCTCCAGCAGTTTTACTCACGCAGAGACCCAGCCCACTAAAAGCCGTCGGCCCTCCCCGGTGATGCTCTTGGCCGCTGACACGGGGCAGCTCACCGTTACTGCCCCCATGCCCGTGCTGTCAGCACGGATGGCGCCTGCTCGGACCTGGTCGGTAAGGCAACCACCCGTCCTGACGACGGTGGCCACGACCTCGTCCACCGTCACTGAGTCGTCCAGGCCCATAATGCGCATGTCAACGCATTTTGTGGGCCTGAATACTCGGGCCTCCTCCGCGTCCAAGGACGTCCGCAGTTTCTCGGCCAAAGCGTCCGCGGTGGTGCCGCTGTTCGCTCCGGGGACCTCCAGCATAAGGGCACCTGTCGCGGTGTGCCGCATCCGGAAGCCTCCGGTGATTCCGAGTTCGGAGAGGTTCACCTCCCGTCTCGCCTTCCGGATGACCTCTTCGTAGGTCGCGCCCTTTTTCTCCGCCGCCGGCTGCAGCGTGATCACTACAGCCGAAGAATTCGGGGAGCGAAGCCTAGCCTCGATGGCCCTCTTTTTGCGCTGCCGCCGCCGCTCGCGTTTCTTGGCGGCCCGTGCCGCCTTGCCCGCCCGTTTCTTGTCTCCGGCCACTCGCCATTCGGCTTCGGCCGGAGATTCCGTAGGCAGGGCAGCCGGCATAGGCCGCCTGCTTGACGCTACGGAGGGGGCTCCCGCCGCTTTGGTGACCGGCGCCGCTTTGCCCTTCTTGGGAGGGGTGGCAGCAGGAGCTGGCTTCCCCTGCTGCTGTTTTCTGGCCAGTGGGGCTGACCCCACCGACCCCGGCACCACAGCCCCGCGTCTGGCCTGCCCCGACGGGCCTGCCGTGGCTGTTGCGGCGGCGGCGGCATAAGACGCCGTGGTTCGCTGACCTGAGGCCGCCAGCGGAGGGCGCAGCACTATGCCCTCCAGCAGGGACAGCTGCTGCTGCATGCGCATCTGGAACTGCTGCTGCTGCTGTTGCAGCTGCTGCTGGAAAGCAGCTAGTTCCTGCCGCACCAGCGTCAGCAGCTGGCTCTCCGGCTCGGGCTGGGCCTGGGGTCGGCTTGGCCGTGCCCCTGCCTGTGCCCCTCATCCATCGGCGCCTGTTGGCCTGCTCTCACGAGCTCCGCCTGGATCTCAGCCCGGAGCTCGACCTGGAGCTCGCTCCGGAGCTTCGCCACCCTCTTTTTGAGGGATGCGTCAAATGCCTCCTTTAGGGACACGGCATGACGCTGCACCGTCCTCTCCTTCGAGGTCTTTTCCCTTTTGCGGCAAATATCCCGCAAAAGAGTGACGGCCAGCCCTTGGAAGGACCTGCCCGACTCCCCGTCCGAATCCGCCTCGGCACGCCTCTCGCTGCCAGACGGCTCCGAGAGGTCCCTCCCAAGGCCGGCCGCTCCGGGGTGACGCCCCTCTGCGGCAAGCCTGACGGCTCGCTGAGCGGAGTCTTTGGTCAAACCTCTCCCCTGCCCGCGGGCTCGGCCCACGCCGCGGCTGCTCGTAGGGACCTTCGGCGCCGGACGGCTCTCTCCCTCTGTGTCGGAGGACACCCTCCAACCACCCATGGCCCCACCGACATCATGTCATATGGGCCGAAACGCAAGGAGACGGCTGCGGACACAGACCACCCATATAAAAATATGAGCGTGCTGTCACCGCAGCCGCTTCTTGACTCCTTTACAAATTTCTGCGTCCTGTCCCTCAATGTGCCTTTCTCCCCATTCTGGGGCGGCAACCTGCTGACACCCCTCTCATGGGTTTTCGTACGCCACAGACAACGAAGCGAGTTCGCTGCCCGACCCTGGCCCGTCCTCTCTTTCGAGCTCGCTCCTTGCTCTATGCCAGCTGTATGCGAAGGCTTTTAGTTGACGGAAGTTAGCCTCAGAGGCGACGAGGTCGCAGTAGTAAACTGGTCCCTCCTCCAAGCGAGTGATCCCGTCCATCATCTTTCTTCTCTGATCTTCATACAAGGGGCATCGCCACAAAACGTGGTCCAAGCACTCGTCCTCCTCTCCGCAGTAGCACACACTGACTTCACATAACTTCATATCATACAACCTTTTGCGGAAACATCCATGCCCTGTCAGGATCTGGGAGACCTGATAGTCCGGCTCGACCCAGGTTGCCCCAAGTCTAACCGCCACGTCCGGGAAGAACCGATATAGTTCCCTACCCCTGTCCTCCTTCTCCCACCTCTGCTGCCACTTGGCTACAGCCTCGCTCGCGATGACCCTTCTCCCCGCCCTGAACGCATCCCGCGGCAAGCCACGAATGTCGTCGATGTTGCCCGCACGAGCTACCTCGAGGTCCGCCGGCAGCACCCCAGCCAAGACCGGAAGCGCCGCCGTGCTGACGGACCGGTAGGCCTTCGTCACCAAGATGAGAGCGGGCCTTTGCGTCCGCTGCAGTACAGCCCTAACCATGTGAGTATTCACACGCCTCCACCAACATCCCGCCGCGTAGGTGATGGTGGCGACAAAAATGCCCTTGTACAGGACCTTAAGGGCCCGGTACCTTATGCCCCAGGATGAGGCGGAGACGCGCGACATCTTGCCCAGCCCCGCTGCAGCACGCTCGCCGATGGACTGAGCGTGTTCCCCGAACGATAGATTCGCGTCGATCACCACCCCCAGGACCCTGGTCGAGCGCACGCTTTTGACCGATGCCCCACCGAGGCGGACCGTGGGAGGCCGCTTTGCCAACCCCCCCTTCAGCGTCATAGAGTATGACTTCGAAGGGGAGAAGCCCAGCCTATTGCGGTCCCCCCACTCAGTAATGAGTGCCATGGCGCACGAGGCCGAAGCCTCAATGCCGGCTCGAGAGTCCGACTCGATGAGGACCGTAAGGTCATCCGCGTACGCGATCACCCGAACGCCAACTGGGAACGGCAACCGAAGCAAATCGTCCAGGAGAAGGTTCCAGAGTGGTGGTCCCACTACAGAACCCTGCGGGCACCCCATGGTCGAGACCTTCCAGACAATCCTGCTCCCGGCGAAGAGTCCGACTCGGCGGTTAGTGAAGTACGCCGCCAGCATCCCATAGATGTTTGGCGGGCACCCACCCCTCTTCGCCTTGAGCAGGATCATGGGCCACCATGCATTGTCGAAGGCCCCGGATATGTCCAGGAAGATGGCCTGGACATACCTGGACCGGCTGCTTTGAACGGTGTCCACAATGGAGTTTAAGGCCGTCAGCGTTGACTTACCCCGAGAGAACCCGTGCTGGGCCGACGATACCCCGCTCATGATCGCGGGGGCACAAAGCAACAAAATCCGCTCAAGGATTTTACCCAGGACGGGGAGAAGAGTGATGGGCCGATACGCTTTGGGATCGGTCAAGGGCTTGTCGCCGCCCTTTGGCAGAACGATTAGCCTACCGTCCTTCCACGTATCGGGGAAGACCCCCTCGGCAACGCACATGCCAAACATGTGTGTCAGCTCGGCACTAGCCACCCGCCACACACGCCTGACTATGCCCGCCGTGATCCCATCGATTCCCGGAGCAGTGTTAGGGAGATCCTTGACTATCTTCTCCAGGTCCTGACACGACAGAGGAGGCGCATCCTGACCCGATGGGATGCAGGCGGCCGCCAGTCGCACTTGCCTGTGGTACGCGGTGTCCCGCGACGGATCGTCGTCAGGGCACAGGGCACCCACCAGGCCCCGCATGGCTCCGCCTACATCCACAGCAAACCCCTCCGCAAGCTTGGTGCCGTTCACCACGTTTGGTGGGGGTCGAAACCTGCCACTAGCGGCACGATATGCCAGGCCCCACGGATCCTGGTTACCTGTGTCGGCCAGCTTGCGGAAGAAGTCAAGCTGCGCCTTCTCCATCGCTGCCCTATAGCTACTGCGGCATACATGAAAGGCATTCCTCGCACTTGCTTCCCGATCCCCACCCACCTTTCTTACGTCCTGCCAAGCTTTCCTCAACCTATTATTCCTTTTGCGCAATGACTCCAACGCGGGAGACCACCATTCATACCCTTTCCCTTTTTTACGATCGCCGCACGTGCCCAGGCATTCATCAGCCGTCCACGCGATAATCCGCGTGAACTCCTTGCATACATCACCTGCAGGCCTCGACCAGTCAATTGTCCCCACTCTCTCGTGGATCCTAGCCTGAAATCGGTCCCAGTCCACTCCACGCTCCCACGCACATAAATAAATAAACCTCTTTGGCACCACCGACGGCTCCGCAGTAAGAGTGAGCCCACGGGCTCTCGTACCACATAACCTGAGAGTGATCAGGCGATGGTCGCTGCTACTCGCGTGTTCGTGGACCCGCCACTCGGAAACATCGACGCCGCGAGTCGTGACGGTGACATCTATGTTGGACTCCCCATTGATGGTGCCAAAAGTGTATAGCTGTCCTGGCGCATTGTGGATTACTAGATCGTGGGCCAGGATGAATCCCTCCATTTGTTCACGTCTACTGGCCACTTCACGGCCTCGTCCAACATAGTGTCGTGGTGCAGAATGCCATAGAGGCGAGTGGGCATTCACATCCGCCCCCAACAGCACACGGCGGCCCCTGAGGTCTCCCATAACTCTCCTGCAGTGCTCCAGATGCACTGCTATGTCTTCCGAGTACTGGAAGTATGCGCTGACGATGTGTAGCGACGACTTCCCCCAGGTTATGTGGCACACAATGCAATGCGCGTTTGTGAGGTGCCGCAGCACCGCACACGCCATATCCGTGCGCGCCAAAAATACTCCGGCCTTGGGGTTGGGCCCTTCCGGTAAGATAAGTAGTGGCCCCCCTATCGACAGTTCCTGATGAGCCGTATAAGGTTCCTGCACCAGGATGACGTCCAGCCTCTCCTCCTCCGCGATCCTTGGGAGCTCAGCCGTAGCCACCGCTGAGCCCTGCAAGTTTAGTTGGCCGACGCGTAGCTCAGCCATGGTAATTTGTCTGGCTTACCGCGCTCTGCTCGGCGTGTGCCCTGGCGGGGCAATCACGCGATGCGGTACGGTGCGTCTGCGCCCCCTTGCGCCCGAACCGCTTGCATGTTGCACACGTGGAGTTGGCGGCTTGGCATTCCGCGTTCCGGTGCCCCTCCTCTCCGCAATTGCCGCAAACCATGGTCTTGGCCCGACAATATTTCTCGGGATGGCCAAATAGCTGGCATCGGTTACAGCATGTGACGGAGACATGATCCGTCACCTCAACGACGTCCCACCCAAGGTAGATGCGGCCCTTGGTTATTAAAGTCTGCCGCAGATCCCTAGAGGCTTGGCACACCCACCTCGTTCTATTGCCGTGCCTGTTGCGCTTAAATATTAGGCGCAGCTCCCGCTCCAGCCTCTCTCTTGTCCACGTTTCATCCTCTTGGAGGTTCTGCTCTTTCAGATCGGTGAGCACCGTCTCCAGCGATGTGTCCCGGTCAATACCCGTCAGGGCTATAAGTGGCCAGCGCTCGGTTGGCTCCACCGTGCGTAGGGTGGGGGGGACCGCCTTCTTCAAGGTGTTGGCTGCCGCTACCGAAGTGGTCTGAACCACGACCCTGGCATTGCCGACCTTTCTAACCCCAGCAATTTGTAACCCCAGTTGCCCTGGTCTAACCGCGCCCAAAAGAACGCGCCGGGTGTCCTCCGCCGTCTTCAAAGCTTCCTTCTGGTCTTCCGCTGGATAGATGACGACTGAGGGACCGGGAGGGCGAACAATAGGGACCGGTTCCTGCCCTTTTCCCAGTCTAAGCGCGTTGGCGAAGCTCTTGGTCTTCGGGGGCTGCCCCTCAATTGCCACGCCATGAGGCGCAGGCGCCGCAACTCCACTCTTCACATCTCGCTCCGCCAGAGCAGCCCTGTTCTTCGCCGCAGCAACCCGCAGAGATAAGTGCATTATAACTGCACTTAGGCGCTCCGTGTGTACCCCAATTGCCGCAATCTCGTCCTTGTTTAGTTTCGACGTCTTCGCCTTTACCGCTTCCATTATGCCCTTGGTCGAGGCTGAAGCCAACCCTGCTAGTACGTCGACCGGTGCCGCAGATAGATCGCTGTCGGGCTGAGCTCTGTCCGTCCCAGCCGCGGGGGGGGGTGGTGGCGATGGCGGCGCGGGTACCGGCCGCGACAACAGACCCCCAATTGGCGGCACTTCCACGCGGCCCTTTCTCATTCCCAGGCAGCGTCGCAGCGCTCCTTGCACCTCCTCCGGTGAGGTGAGGTACCTCCTCTTTTCGCCGGGCATGGCGGCACCTTCCTCCGCCTCCATCGGTGATTCCGGCCGTGGCTCTCCCAACGGGGTGCTAAATCCCTGCGGGGGGGTGCGTGCCAGTGATTGCCGCGGAGTGAATCCAGCTTCCTGCCTCATCTCGCACAGCATACGCAGCTCTTCGGCCTTGCGCTCCATTTCCGCCTCTATTAGCTCTTGCTGGAGGCGAGCCGCGTAATTCTCGGCCATGTTTGGGGGGGTGCCGGCGGCGAGGCCGCTGCACCGTATCAGTGGAGAGCTAAACGCAGAAGGGCCCTAAACGCTCCCTCCCACCTAAGCACACCCTCCCTGTCTGGATTTGGTGGACGTCTTTTCCTGTATAATAAATTGTATTTTTTTTTTTTTTTTTTTTTTTTTTTTTTTTTTGGGGTCCTAGTCCCCTTTTCTTTTGCTATCCACTTCACTATACCTCTCCACTGTCAGTATAACACCGGAATATAGCACCGTTATAAAAAGCACTACACGCGACACTGTTCGTGTATCACTTCATCACTACACTTTGGCAAAGTCCTTTTAACTGTTCGTGTATCAAATATTTTTCTAAGTCCGAGAAACTGTTCGTGTCTGAAGTTCATGAACATAAATTTATACGACACTGATGGGATCAAGGGATCAAGAAACACTATTGCAAGGCTGGTGTTGCCGGCGTTTGCCGCCGATTTTTGGCAAAAATTTTCTAAGTGTCAAACTTGCACTTACCCTTGTTTGGGGCTCCCAGATCACGTTCCCGGCCGGAAAAGCCGTGGAAACCCTCGGGAAACCCGGAAAATTCGGGAAAACTTCAAAGTTCCTAACTCCTCTGGGCCGCCTCGGGGAACCTCCCGGGAGCAGTCCCCCGGTGGGCACACACCCGGGGGGGGGGAGGGGTGAGGGTAAAAACGTCAAATTCGTGGGGGTGGGGGACCGCACTGACAAATGTCACTGTCACTAACGTCACTATCGCTGAGGGGTGCGGGGGGACCGCACTATAACTGTCACTGTCAGATAACAAACGTCACTTTCGCGGGGGGGGGATCGCTCCACAAGTGTCACTGTCACACAGGGCATCCAAGTGTCACTGTCACTGTTAACCGTCACTATCGCACTTCACTACCGCGCCGCGGGGGGAAAACGTCAACACGCTCCGCCCACGGGTATCGCGATCTCGCTTCGATTCCAAGATGGCCGCGGGGTTCTATAGACAATCGCTAACGAAAGACAAGGAGGGACCGAGTTTTGAGTTCGACCAATCAGAAAAAAGATGAAGGAGAAAACGTCCGCACGACCGCACCGTAAGAGCGCAGGCAGCAACTCCCTGTGTCGGAGGACAGTCTGTCCCTCGGCATAGAGCGCCGCTTCCGGGAGAGACGAGAGACTCTACCGGGGTCTCCACCGGGGTCTCCACCTGGTTCTCCGCCGTGGTCTCCACCGGGGTCCCCCCCAGCCTCCTCGCCTCTACGGGGTCTCCCCCAGCCTCCTCTGCCTCCGAGCCCTCCAGGCTCCCTCTGGATGCCGCGTCGGACTCCGACCGCGCATCGCTCTCCTCGGGTTTTTTATAAAATTTTGATGTATAAGATTCCATATTGTTCCCACGAGTAATAAACTTCGGGTACTTGCTCAAAGACACGTGGTTCGCACTAGAGACTAATTTAGCTACCCATTAGTCAAGCTAACAACCTCCCTCACGGTGCGCCGCCGCTTGGAGGTTTGGGGTAATTTTTTATAGAGGTTGTCTTCCTCGCGGCCCGGGCGGTTAAGCCAAGACCCTCGTCCCCCATTAAAAGTCAGAAACATGACCTTGGACAATCTCTGGGGCTACGAGACTAACGGTGGCAGAAGGAGGAGCAAGCCTTTCTCCTGCCTGCCCGGCGGCAGTGTAAGTGCGCACCGAGCCCGCTCTTACTTCGCCACTGTGCCCTCTGCTATAGCAGAGGGACACGCGTTGAAGCGATCCTTCAGACAGAACATTCGCAGACGGCCATTGAGGCCCCTTAGGCAGCAATACCCAAGAGGGTCATTGGCCGCCTCCCAGGGTGCACCATCCCGCAGGCTGGCCTTCGCTCCGGACGTATCCGCAAGGGAACTACAGCCTGCGGGCACTCGTGGAGGTTTTCTGTCGTGGCACCCCGTCACTCGTTACCTGACAGAACTCGAAGAAACTGGTTACGATATTTTAAATAAAATAGATAAATACTACTCTACGAGACAAACTATGACCACAAACACCATCTTGGATCATGTTGCAACAGATTTACAAAAACAATCCTTTCATTTCACAGATAATTATTTAGCAGATAAACAAGTAGCTTATATTTATTTTCTTTTACTTTTTAAATTGTCATGACAAATCAGCTAATTTGTGATCTAGATAGTTTTTCTGTGTCGAAGTCGAAAGTCTGTAATGTTGAGGATTGTGAACACCTTCTTCCTTCTGGTGATAAAACATTAACACTACTCACACAGAATATTCGTAGCATAAGTCGAAATATGAACGGTTTTGAATTGCTGTTACAGGATCTTGACGTAAGCTGTGATATTATTGTCTTAACAGAGTGTTGGCTGTCAAAGCAGATGGTTAACTTACCATCTCGTGACGGTTATTATTCCTACAAAAGTGACATAAACGTAAACCAGAACGATGGTTTAGTAGTTTATATCAAAAATAATTTAAGAACATTTAGAGAAGAACCAGTATCCCTGGATAGCAATTGTTTAATAATTAAAATTATTCTCGATACGGTAGTCATGGCTATTTATAGGCCTCCTTCTCAAAACATACATAGATTTTTAGAGTCGCTTGACAAAAACTTAAAAAACATAACATCTTTTAAAAACATAATACTTTTGGGCGATATTAACGTCAACATTGCTTCCGGGAAAACAGATACTATAGTACACAATTATCTGAATATTTGCTCATTTCATGGACTTTTACCAGCTCACTACCATCCCACGCATCAGAGTGGCTCATGTTTGGACCACATAATTTTAAAATAAAAAAAATCCATCCAAAACATTAGTTACTAATTCTACGCTTACTGATCATCAGGCTGTTCTACTAACATTACAAATAAGTTCACCTAGAAAAAACTGCATGCGTAGCTACACTAAAGTCAATATTCTTACCCGCGACTACCGCTTGCTAGCATACGCTTATTTTATCGCTCCCAGTTATTAATTCATAAACCCAGTAAAAAGTGAATATTTACGTTTAAAACCTATATGAGTGTAAAGCTTAACTCAAGTGCTACAAAACAGTGTCAGTGAATACACCTTTCAAGCTGCAATTACTGAAGATACAACGGATTTAAAATCTGTGATTTGCAAAACTTTGAACAGCTGACCGGCTCGGGTGAGTCACCGCGCGCGAGCGCCGCACTTACTTCACACTATACCTGTCGCAGTCACACCACGCCGATTCGTGCTGCCTCTAGCCCGCTCACACACTTGTTTCGCGCCTACCACACCCGCGCTCGTTTGTGAAACAAAACTTCGTTTTCAAACGTAAACAATCCGTTAGAATGAATACTTTGTGCGAGGCTTGTAAGCAGGACATAACGACTGATAGACTGATTAAATGTTCAAAATGCGATGCTAACTATCACAAAATATGTGTAAACGCAGCCCTAATTGACACTAAAAAGCAAAATGATTTCTGGCTCTGTCCTTCCTGTCGAGCAAAGTCTCCTCACACAGATAATAGCAACGCTCCCGTTCGTCCAGTGTCTACGAGTGTCGAGTACGGCGGCTTAAACGTGAATACTCAATCTCGCGCTTGCAAGCGTTTGGCCGTTGGATCACCCGCTAGAGACGTTCCTGAGAAGTCAGTTTCTTTTGCTGATCTCGTATCTGAGATCCGGCTAATGCGTTCGGACATGGACGTGATCAACTTGTCACTGAAAACATTGCTCGATGGTGTTAATAAATGCAACGCACGCCTCGATAGCTGTGAAAAGAAAATTCAATCTCTCGAGCAAAGTAACTCGCAAGTGGTCATTTTGAATGACACTATCTGCAACTTAAAGGACCAGTTGAACCATCAAATGCAGTCGGCAATGCGTAACGAGATTGAGATAATGGGCATAGAAGAATCCCCCACCGAAAATCTTCACCACATTGTCTTGTTGACTGCCTCTAAACTAGGTGTTCAGTTGACCTTGGATGACATCGACTGGACAGCTCGGGCAGGTCAAAAGAAAACACCTGCTTCTGACTCTAAGCTCCCAAGGCCAATTATTGTAAGGCTCCTCAGAAAATCAAAGAGAGATGAGTTGTTAAAAGGGTCCAAAACAAGGCGCAATCTTTCTTCCAAAGACATTGATGTCAAAGGAACTGTCCATAAGATATTTGTAAACGAGCATCTAACAAAGGACAATCGAATGTTGTTTCGTGAGGCACGGGCCCGCGCTCGGGACGCGGGTTACAAGTACTGCTGGACAAACAGCGGTCGTATACTCGTCCGCAAGTCCGAGGGGCAACCAGCCATTTCTATCAAGACCATTAAGGAACTCGACCTCTTTCTTGGAACTCATACTTCTGGTTAAAAATAATAATCAAATTGTTATACAGTCAAAGAAAATTAAATGTCGTCATAATATTATAATGTACCTCGGGAAATTAAACAGTGTTTGGTCTATAATGAATACTTATTTGTTTCATAGCTTATATAAAATGTGTTACGCGTTTATTATTTTTGGATTTGCACTTTTTATTTATATTAGCATGTTAACATCTGTATTCAGGTCAAACTCCAGTAATTTGTTAACTCCCTATGACTTAACTCTTTTTGTTAATTTATTCTATTTTAATTTAATGTTTACTGTGTTTTATTGTTCTTCTATATTTGTTAAAATTCTCAGTGGCAAAAAAACAGTTGTTACACTCACAACACTCCCAAACAATAAACTCTTGTCTCAAAATTTCCACTCTCTCTGCACAAAAATTTGTAGACACAATACATACAATACATATTATACTCTTAATTATACATTTTTACACACACATATACACGCACTTTTTGTATCACACTGCACTGCATCTCTGCACTTCTCGCACTCGTATGAACAAATACTTTTAGGGATAATTGCGGCTTCAATTGTTACCATATTAGCTTTTATTTTCATAATAATTTTTGACTATGATTATGACTGAACTGCTTACCGAAATTGACGAAACGTTGAGCATATCTTGCCGCACCGTCGAGAAACTTGAGCTGTGCGGGAACTTGCTTCGTGAATATAACTTCAGGGTTTTGACTCTAAACATCAGAAGTCTGCAAAAAAATTTCCTCAGCCTGCAAGCATCGTTGCGCCGGCTTGACTTTCAACCGGATGTTATTGTCTTGACGGAGTGCTGGTTGAATGAAAACGCCCTAATTTACCAATTACCTGGATACAAAAGCTACCACACCTGCAAAAAAATCAACAAAAGTGGCGGAGTCACAGTTTATGTCAGCGATCTTTGGAACGCATCGGTTTCCGAGCCGGAATTGGATGACGCAAATTGCCTACAGATTGAGCTGCTGGATGGGGTCACACTTTTTGCTATTTATCGCTCGCCCTCTTTCACCAACGCCGATCGCTTTCTGAACTCTTTAGACAGCATCTTGGAAAAACTTAAATGCGTCTCGCGTGTGGTGGTGACGGGTGACATTAATATTGACATTTTAAATACTTCTCCTAATGCCCTCAATACGACATACCAGTGCTTGATGGCGGAACATGGACTCTTGCCAGCTATCACTCATCCAACACGGGGTAAAGCGTGTCTTGACCACGCCTACATTAAAATCAGGGGGACTTTCGCTCAGGGAGTAGTATGCGAGGCCTCGGTGACAGATCACCACCTTGTGTTTCTCGGAATCAAGTTATCTAATCCTGAGGCTAAACGAAACGAACTATTCCAGGGTGATTGAGGAGGTGAGTCAGCTCGACTGGACGGACGTTACATCTGCAACAAATGTTGACTACGCAGTTCTTCACTTTAACAAAATTTTAACAGATATTATTAACAAACATACATCAACAAATATAATTAGTCGCTCTAAATTTAACCTAAAACCGTGGATCTCACCTGGCCTCATTAGATGTATTCGCCATCGTGACAATCTCCACCTGCAGACAAAACAGCAGCCAGGTAATAGTCTCTTAAAAGTTATTTACTCGAGGTACAGAAACTACTGCAACAAAATTCTGCGTCAGTGCAAAGCTGACTATGACAGGAAAGAGCTAGAAAGAAACTGCAAAGAACCCAAAAAACTCTGGCGGACTATAAAAGAAATATGTCAGGTACCTAAAAAAACCAACGACAACCAAGAATTACTGAAATATAAAGGATCTACTATCTGCTCCATCAACGCGTGTAATGAGCATTTTGTTTCAGTGGGTCAGAACCTTGCTGCTGAAATCTTAAATAGGCAACTGAAAGAGGGAAACGACCGGAGTTTTGGAGTTGCCAGTAGAGAACCGCCTAAAAACTCATTGTTTCTGCAACCCACGAGTGATCAGGAGATTAGTAACATCATAGATGGTTTCAAAGATGACAGCGCCCCGGGTCTCGATGGAATTCGGCCTCTGCTCCTTAAACAAATTAAAAAATACATTCTTGCACCCTTAACATACATCTGCAATCTGAGTATGGAGACTGGTACCGTCCCTACCTGCTGGAAAACTGCTGTTATCACACCCATCTATAAAAGTGGAACCAAGAATACCCCTGACAACTACAGGCCAATTTCTTTGCTTTGTGTGACATCAAAAATCCTCGAGAAGCTAGTTAACAACCGCCTCGTAGCTTTTCTAGAGGAGAATTCCCTACTCTCGGAACGGCAGTTTGGCTTTCGCCGAGGAAAGTCTACCTCACAAGCGGTAAGTTTGCTGACTTCCATTATCTCCGCAAACTTTGAAAAGGGTCGCCGTTCGGTAGGTATCTTCCTGGACCTTGCCAAGGCCTTTGACACAGTCTCAACTTCATCTCTACTAAAGAAACTCGAATCCTTTGGTGTCAGAGGCCTGCCTTTAGAATGGTTCAGCAGTTACTTGTCTGGGCGACTTCAGCTTGTCAAAATTGGGGAAAGTATTAGTGAGAGCTTGCCGATTGCCTTCGGAGTACCCCAGGGTAGTATATTGGGACCCACCCTCTTCATCATGTTCATGGATGACATATTAAGACTGAATATAGCACAATCGGATGTCATTTGCTACGCTGATGATACTGCCATCATTTTTCAAGGTGCTACTTGGCCTGAGGCCTTAGACTCAGCTGAAAAAGGGATGAGTATCATTGGTACATGGCTGGAGGAGAATCTTCTGACACTTAATACTAAAAAAACTAGTTTCTTGACCTTCCACCTTTCTCGACCTACTAGGCCTAATGTTGACATAATGAAAATACACAACAGCAAATGCAATTTTCTGACAAAGAGACTCGCTTTGAGTTCCAATTGTAGCTGCAACACTATCTCCCGAGTAGAGTCTACCAAATACCTAGGGGTTGATATTGACCAGAATCTTTCCTTCAAAACACACATTAGAACACTTGCAAAAAAAACTCGCAAATTTATTTACGTCGCGAAACTTTTACGATCTAGTGCACCTAAGAACATCTGCATCCAAGTATACATTTCTCTCTGTCAATCTGTTCTACAATACTGTGTTGGTGTTTGGGGTGGTGCTGCTAAGTCATGCATGCTGGAGCTGGAACGGGCTCAGCGTGCTGTCCTCAAGGTGCTTCTGGGAAAGTCGCGTCGGTTTTCTACTGACGATCTTTACAGGGAGGCTGGGGTTCTGCGTGTCCGGCAGCTATTTGTCTTGGAGTCTCTATTGGGATTGGTCAAAAACAAGGCTATTCGCTCTAGTTGCAGTAAGAGGGGTAGGAAGTTGCCTGACAGAATCCCTCTTCCAAAGGCTAGGACCTTGTCCGCGACGCGGCTCTCATCTCACCTGCCAATACGAGTTTTCAATGCTGTGAGTAAAACGTTTACAGTTCCAAGGGAGTACTCTGAGGCTAAAATTAAATTAAAAGAATGGTTGTTAGTACGGACTTATGAGGAAACAGAAAAATTACTGCAATTCTGAAGTTAATTCCTATTTACATCAAAACGTACACCCGAATAAAAACACACACACACACACCATTACTTGTACAGACACCCATACGAGGACTATAGTCATAAGTCACAATCCGAGGACCTCCTAGAAAACTAGGTTAGAGACGACTTACGACCTTATTAACAAGACAGAAAGAAAGAGAAAACAATATTTGTGGTGATGAGACTATTCGTATAGCGCTATCTCAACATTTTTTAGTATGACTTTCTGTAAACGATGCGGGGACCTAAATACACTCGCAAACCCGCCCGGGTAGTACCATCCGAGGACCTGTGTGTGAGCCAAACGAGGACCTTAACCATGTGACCAGAGACGCCTATACGAGGACTTCATTTTTCACACTTTTTCTTATTACTTGCATGATGCGAGGACCTAGTACTAGAATATTCACGAACAATACGAGGACGTTTTTCCAGGTAGGGCTTGTACTAAACGAGGACCTTTTCTGAATTTCCAATAGCCGTTTCTTACACACTTATAATTTTGCCATAATAATATTTGAGCTATATTATTAGATATTTAACCAGTTACACACACCAATTTCTCGGTTTAAGTACTATCAGAGGACTTAGCATGATTTAACTGAAATATTTAAAATGAAAGGAAAGGTATTATTCTAAGCACTACGTCTCAACTAATCAAATTGATTTAGACTTTTAGTTGTGTTAGAAACACGTGGAAAATTACAATTTGACAGCAATTGAAAGATTTTATAGTCGCAACTTTGGATCCACAATAATAATCTAAAGTAACAGGTAAGATAACAAGTTGACATTAATATTCAACTATTATTCATTAATCTATCCGCTACGCGCTGTATGTGGATTGCTGACATTATATATCAATACACAGTTGTGTTAATGTCACAAAGCTGCAACTGAAATCATCTACATGTGACACAACTCTTTAACGGTCGTCTTCTAAGCATGCTGTTTGTTAACATTGCATAGCAATACAGTTGAGTAAGTGAAATGAACTAAGCATGCTGTTTGTTAACATTGCATAGCAATACAGTTGAGTAAGTGAAATGAAGTTGCAGCTTGAATCGTCTCCATGTAAGACTGCTCTTCAACAGTTACTTGTATCATCTTTTTTTTTGGTGGGTATAAATCATCCAAATGGCATCGCCCGCTCTTGGGCGGAGCTGGAGATAGTGTCAGACTCTTATTGATTAAAAAATCCACCCCGTTCTTTCTTACCTTTCATACAGGGGCCGAGCCTTCCTTTCAGAAGCAGACCCTTGGCCCTCTGAGCCCTTGCTGTTGCTGACCACTCCTTGAGGCGCGCGGGAACTCGGCCTCCTCCTTTGCTAGCATTACTGCTTTGCAGAAGGAGGCGACCGCCTGCCACTCCTCCTCGCTCCGGACCATGGCCTGTACCAAGGCCTAGCGCGAGGGATCGCCGCTACCGATCGCCCCCACCAAAATACGACTCGCTAGTTCTAGCGCAGAGAGAGTTGTACCAGGCGGCGGACGATCTAGCAGCATGCGGGGTTGCGATAGTCGTTGATAGGATCCAGCAGTTGGGACTCGAGGTGGTACTGCACAAGTCCGAGGCTATGTGTTTCCACGGCCTTTGGAACGCGCCACCATCGGGTTCCCAATTAACGGTAGGAGGAGTTCACATTGGGGTCAGGTCAACGATAAAGCACCTGAGACTCGTCCTCAACAGCTAGTGGAATTTTGTGCAGCACTTCTGAGATCTGGCACTTAAACTGAACCGGACTGGCTCAAGCGGCTCTTGCCCAACCGGGGCCTGGGGAGTTTAGACGCCTACTGCCAGAGGCTTTACGCAGGAATCGTTCGGTCCATGGCCCTTTATGGGTCGCCAGTGTGGGCGCCGTCGCTGCGTCAGCAACCGAGAGCCCAGCTGAACGCATGCCTGAGGGTCATGGCAATACAGATGGTACGGAGATACCGCATGGTTTCCCGCAAAGTGGCGAGCCTTCTTGCTGACCTGCCACCATGGGATCTGGAGGCAACAGTCCTTGCACGCATGAACAATTTGCGCGTGGAGATGCAACGCCGGCGCCGGGGCGAAAGTCCTGCTGCCCCGGCAGGTCGTGGCATGGTGAACAGAGTTCCGGCGGGATCTCATGATGGAAAGGCGTCAGCGACTATCGCAACCCAGTACTCGGCACGCCACAATTATGGCGGTAACTCCCCTTTTTGAAGCGTGGCTGGCAAGACCTCACGGCGTCCTCACCTTCCGCATGACGCAGGTTCTCACCGGACATGGTAAGTTCGGGAGCATACCTGCACCGGATTTGTGCGGAGCACACGGTAGAAGTGTGCCCCGCTTGGTCGAAGCATCGCCGTGTCCATGTGGCGATCGGCGGTGGCGATCTCTCGCGCCGGGCTTTGGTACAGGCCATGGTCCAGATCGAGAATGAGTAGCAGGCAGTCGCCTCCTTCTGCGAAGCAGTAATGCTAGTAAAGGAGGAGGTCGACCGCATGAGGCGCTCACGCCCCAGCCGCTGCCAGAATTTCGATCCCGATTCCGGCCATCGAAGGCGCGGGCTTGCGCACGGCGAGCTATGGGTAGCTCGCTGTCCGACTGTCCGGTAACCGTCCGGACCAAACCTGGCCGGATTGTTGAAGGAACAGGGTGGGTTTTTTAGTCAGTAAGAGTCTGACACTATCTCCCGCTCCGCCCAAGAGCAGGGGATGTCATCTAAATGATTTTTACCCGGCAAAAAAAAAATGCTATTTATTTATAGTTTAAAAGTTTTTAAATTGTAATTTTCGAGTATTTTATGTCTTTAATTTAATAAGTTTAAATTAACATGCTTATTATTTTCAAAATTATGCTCGCCATGTGTTTGTTATCTAAGAAAAAGTAATGTTTATTCTGCACAAGGCACTCTTATTTACCTCAAGCAATTGAGAGAGTTTTGGCCTTCTTAGTATCGTTTAGACTTGTATTCAATCAGCTGATCGGAGTTGTCCCTCTTAACTGAAAGAGTTATGTTTATCATTGACATGTTTACTATTTTTATGTAATAAAATTGAGTATGGCAATTAATAAAAGGGCATAAAATGCGGATCAATTTTTGCTTTCTACTTAAGATCGGCCAAATATCAAGGACGTCCGGGCCTTGGTTGAGGCCATGGTCCGGAGCGAGGAGGAGTGGCAGGCGGTCGCCGACTTCTGCGAAGCAGTAATGCTCTCAAAGGAGGAGGCCGAACGCATCAGGCAACGGCGTTATCGCCGCCGCCGCGGCCGCCGGGATTCTGATCCTGATTTCCGGCCACCGTAGGCGCGGGCTTGCGGACAGTGAGCAATGGGTAGCTCACTGTCCGGCCGTCCGATAACTGTCCGGACCAAGCCCAAGTCGTCGACGGCGCGCACTGTTCCCGCGCGCCTCAAGGAGTTGTCAGCAACAGCAGGGACGCAGCCGGGTCGAAGCCTACTGGGGCCAGGGTTATCCGAAAGGGCGCTCGAGCCCCGGTATGAAGGCTAGAAGGAACGGGGTGGGTCTTTTAGTCAGTAAGAGTCTGACACTATCTCCCGCTCCGCCCAAGAGCGGGGGATGTCAATGCATGATTTTTTCCCACCATAAAAAAAAAATATCAAGGACGTAGTAGTCAATTTTTCATGCCAAAGGCTAGGTTAATTTTAAAACCGATTGAATTAAATAGACTTTTTTTATAGATAATTAATTGCACTTAGAATAATGTTTCAGGACATCTAGCAATGTATAAGAACTCTTTGGTTAAATAAACTGAAATTCTAGAACTTAGTGTATTGTTTTTCAGTGCATGACATATTTTATTTTTAATTCCTTTCTCAAAAACATATACATTGTGCATTCTCAAGTCTCGTACAGTACATTATGACATACTTTTACGTAAAAAACCATCCGATGTTTTACTCTCTCAGTACAGAAGTTTCGATACTTTTGAAATTTCAATAATCAATACACACGGAAAACCTATCCAAATGGGGACCTAAATACACTTGTCTGGAAAAGCTACCCATGTGGGGACTTACATACACACTGTCTGGAAAAGCTACCAATCCGAGGACATTTGTGTGAAGATTTACACATAAGTCTCCACAAGGTACTAAAAACATGACTGAAGTGTTAAATGTCGTGTGTAAAAATTTTAAGTGGCGCCGCCTAGCGGTTACACACGATCGTGTGTGAACATGAAATTTCGCAACCAAACCGAGGTCCACCAAGGTTGATATCAACTTTTCCTTATTAAGTATATAGAAAGGTTCAAAATCGAACGTAGAATACGATGAACTGGGTCGGGCCATCCGAGGACGTACGAAAAAGTCCTCGCATTGAAAAGGTCCTCAGATGTGCCTTGTGTATTCAAGCGCATGTCCTCGCATGGTACTTAAAACAAACACACATACATTCACTCACACTTTACACCTCATCTATAAACTGTTTTTTTGCACTAAATAAATATCTTTCAATTTTTATTCTACACAATTTCTGATTCTTAATTTAATCTTAATTTTGATTTAATTTAATTCTAATTTTAATGTAATTTTGATTTAATTTAATTCTAATTTTAATGTAATTTTGATTTAATTTAATTCTAATTTTAATGTAATTTTGATTTAATTCTGACTTAAGTTTGATTTGATTTAATTTTATTTTAATTCTGATTTAATTTTAATTTAATCTTATTAATTTTCATTTTTTGTACATCAATATTTAAACGTGTCATGTGTGTGTCTAGCAGGTCAAGACAAATTGTGAACTAGGTGTAACGTTTAGTACACCAAGATACAGGCTATGCCTAGTTTGGGGACCGTTGCTAAATTTATAAGGCCATTGTTAATATCCTCCTTTGTTAACTTGATGTTAAATTTGTAAACTGTGTTCGATAAATAAATTAAAATTATTATTATTATTATTATTATTACTAATCTTGAAAATGACATACGCGGTATTGATCTTGACCTTGTTTATAATTCTGACGATGCAAATAGTTCGTTAAATTATTTCATAAGTACTTTACAATCCGCAATAAAGAAGAACACGTTTACTAAGACAATGCCTAGAAAGTATAGTTGCATTAAACCCTGGATTACCCCTGGTATTGTTCGTTGTATAAGGAATAGGGACAGACTTCATCTAAAATTAAAATTAGCTCCTGATAACGAAGTGCTTTCTTTAACTTACAAAAGATATCGGAACTTCTGTAACAATCTTTTGAAAAAACTAAAAAATCAGTACGATAAAAATGAATTACAGAAGGCCGGGAAAAATAGAAATACATTTCGATCAAATAAACTCGAACCTCCGTTTGATATATTATTAGCGGATGTAAGCCCAACAGAAGCAATAAATAAAGCAAATAACGTTTTTGCTAACGTTGGTAAAAACTTGGCTGAAAAAATACTTAACTCAAGTATCATTTCCCAACACAACTCGACCTCGACATCCTCCACAATAAATTCTCTTGTTTTATTAGATACCGACGTTAACGAAGTAGTCAGAATTATAAGCGAGCTTAAGGATGTTTGTGCCACTGGGTGGGATGACATACCTAACAATATTCTTAAAAGATTTAAATACCTACTTGCCCCTCCTCTAACCCACATCTTTCAACTTTGCTTATCTAAAGGTATATTCCCAAAATGACTTAAAAAGGCTGTGGTCACACCTGTATTACTATCGCAACCCAGTGCTGGGCACGCCACAATCATGGCGGTAAGTCCCCTCTTTGAGGCGTGGCTGTAAAGACCTCACGGCGTCCTTACCTTCCGCATGACGCAGGTCCTCACCGGACATGGTTCGTTCGGGAGTTTCCTGCACCGGATTCGTGCGGAAGTGACGCCCGGGTGTCGCCACTGTGCGGAACGCCCGGAGGACACGGTGGAGCACACAGTCGAGGTGTGCCCTGCTTGGACGGAGCATCGCCGTGCCCTCGTGGGGGCGATCGGCGGCGGAGATCTCTCGCGCCGGGCCTTGGTTGAGGCCATGGTCCGGAGCGAGGAGGAGTGGCAGGCGGTCGCCGACTTCTGCGAAGCAGTAATGCTCGCAAAGGAGGAGGCCGAACGCATCAGGCAACGGCGTTATCGCCGCCGCCGCCGCCGCCGGGATTCTGATCCCGATTTCCGGCCACCGTAGGCGCGGGCTTGCGGACAGTGAGCAATGGGTAGCTCGCTGTCCGGCCGTCCGGTAATTGTCCGGACCAAGCCCAAGTCGTCGACGGCGCACACTGTTCCCGCGCGCCTCAAGGAGTTGTCAGCAACAGCAGAGACCCAGCTGGGTCGAAGCCTACTGGGGCCAGGGTTATCCGAAAGGGCGCTCGAGCCCCGGTATGAAGGCTAGAAGGAACGGGGTGGGTCTTTTAGTCAGTAAGAGTCTGACACTATCTCCCGCTCCGCCCAAGAGCGGGGGATGTCATTGCATGATTTTTTCCCACCATAAAAAAAAAACACCTGTATTCAAATCTGGAGATAAAACCAGTGTGAATAATTACAGACCCATCTCAGTTTTAACAGGCATCTCTAAAATTTTGGAAAAAATTATTAACAATAGATTGATAAAATATTTAGAAGAAAACAGACTACTATCTGATAGTCAATGTAGTTTTAGTGCTAAAAGATCAACTAACCAAGCAGTCCATAATTTGACTAACTATATTACAACTAACCTTGATAATGGTATGCACACAATCGGGATTTTTCTAGACCTGGCCAAAGCCTTCGACACTATTTCTTGTTCTTTACTTTTGCACAAGCTTGAAAAACTTGGGATAAGAGGTGAACAACTACTACTGTTTTCTGACTATCTCACCGATCGTCATCAATGTGTAAAAATAGGTCAATATACCAGTACGGATCTTAAAAATAGCTGTTTTGGCATTCCACAAGGTAGTATTTTGGGGCCCACATTATTTTTAATCTACTTAAATGAGCTATGTAGCTTATCGCTCCAAAATGGTGTTACAATATCATATGCGTATGACACCGCTCTATTGTTTTTTTTTTTTTTTTTTTAATTTGTATAAACTAGTGCTTGACTGCGATCCCACCTGATGGTAAGCAGTGATGCAATCGTTGATGGTGAGGCGCACTAGTTTATTAAGAGCCTATTCACTCTTGCCTTAAAGACACCTAAATTATAATCAGACGGGAAGACCGCAGCAGGCAAATTGTTCCAGTCCCTCGATGTACGTGGTATAAACGACGAAGCGAAACGCTTGGTCCGGATCGTAGAGGTTTCAACAACATTAGGGTGGATACTCGCCGTTCGTCGGCTTGTCCGATGGTAGAAGTGAGATGGTGGAATTAAGCCATGTGATTCCTGCGCACACTCTCCAAAGTGTAGTTTCAGGTAAGTCAAAGGTTGAGGTGTATGAATATGCTCAAAATGGTTTTAACTTTGTGTCTAAATGGCTCCAGAATAATCTCCTAACACTAAACGCAGATAAAACAAATTACATTTTATTTACAATGAGAAATGCTAACATACTGCTTAATAGCCTAAACATTCACGCACATATTAACTGCACATATGCTGACTCTGCATGCTCTTGCCCCACATTAGCCAGAGCTGACCATTCAAAATATCTAGGTGTCACGATTGACACAAATCTAAATTTCCGTAAACATATCGAGTTATTGTGTACGAGAGTGCGCAAATTAATATATGTTTTTAAAAATTTACGGAACATAGCCGATTACAAATTAATTAAACAGGTCTATTTGGCTTTGTGTCAATCCATTCTTACATATTGCATAACTTCTTGGGGCGGTGCGGCTAAAACAATTTTACTCCCGTTAAAGCGTGCTCAAAGAGCAATTCTCAAGGTTGCAACCTTTCGCCCTTTTAGTTTTCCTACGTATCAGCTTTACATAGCGTGTAAAGTGCTTACAGTGTGGCAATTATTTATTTTAAATATAGTACTACTCCAGCATACTACACTTTGTTTTGACCCTTTACCATCCGACAAGAGAAGGAAGGACTTGGTTTGCATAAAGCCTCAGACCAGACATGCCTTTGCTAAGCGTTTTTACGTGTTTTTAGGACCTTTTCTGTATAATAGGCTTAACAAAGTACTAAGTTTCTATAGTGTAAGGTATAAAAAATGTAGTAAGATTTTGTCAGAATATTTAATGATACTCAATTACACAGACACAGAACAACTTCTAGAAATTTTGGCATAATGCATATCTAATCCCCTCGTTAATGTTTATTTTTGTATACACTCATATTCATAGTTTTTAGGTATTATTGTACCATAAGCTTATTTTCGTAGTTATAAATAGAATATATTTTTGTAATAGTTTTACTCTAATTTTAAATTTTACTGTCGCTTTGAAACTGAAATGTAAAGTGATGGCCTGAAACACAGGTTAAAATTAACCTAGTTCGGGCAGTCCACTAACAAACATGGCACATCCGAACCACGATTATTTGCACCTTTAATATTATTTTAGTTTTAGTATATTTTTAGGCACTGAACTGTATGAATATCCTTATTACTGTTGGCTTAATGTACCTTTTTTGTAAACGTTATTTGCAATAAATTTATTATTATATCGTTATTCTGGACTCGGCCATGTCCGACCATAAACAAATTTATCTAGAAATGTTTAAATATAAACCAAAGATCAAACAAAAAGTACAGTATGAGGCAATGGATTATGAAAATTTATATAAAAGTATTAACGAAGTTTCATACATCGGAAAAAACGATGACTACCAATGTCTGGAAGAATTCATTATATCACACATCGCAAAAAACAAGAAGCAAAAATCAAAAATAACGAATTTGCCAAAGGACGACTGGATTAACAAAGAAGTTATTGAGATGATTAATAGCAGAAACACTCTATGGCAAAAACTAAAATATGATAAAACAAACGTAAGCTTGAAGAATAAATTCTTATAGGAACGAAATAAAGTACGAAAGAAGATAAATAATGATAAAAACAATTACTATTATAAAGAATTCGAAAAATACAGTAAACATCCAAAAAAGATGTGGAAGACTATTAATTATCTAGCTATGAATAAGATTAAAGTCAATACGTTACCTCCAAAACTTGTAGTGAACGCAAAAACTGTAACAGAGGGTGAAGAAATCTGTGAGATATTGAACGTCTATTTTGCCAAAATTGGCACGGAGTTGGCTGATAGGATACCATCGGAATATCATTTAAATTCACGTAATACACTTATGTACAAAGACGGACATGAACACACAGAAACACTTACCCAATTTAGGCCTTGTACAGTCGAAGAGGTAGCTAAACTTGTTGATAATTTGGACTCTGATACTAGCACAGGTGTGGATTGAATTAGCACAAAAGTATTAAAATGTTTAAAAAATGCTATAATTACACCTTTAGTTAAATGCATTAATAAATGCCTTAGCCAAGGAGTGTTTCCAGATAGCCTGAAGATAGCAAAAGTGTCTCCTGTTTATAAGTCGGGCACTAAAACCGACCCTAGCAATTATAGGCCAATTTCTGTGCTTCCAGTGATATCTAAAATCTTTGAGAAAATAATTTACAAGCGCCTAATCGATTACTTAAATGATAAAAACTTCCTAATAGACCAGCAATATGGCTTCAGATCGAAATCAAACACCTTATCAGCAACTATTGACCTAGTTACAAATATAAAAAATAATATAGACAAAAAAAATGTAGGCCTAGGCGTTTTTATAGATTTAAAAAAAGCGTTTGATACAGTCTCGCATTCTAAACTGTTACAGAAGCTGATTAACTTGGGTATCACTGAAACAGCTTATAGTTTATTTGAATCTTATTTATCAAATCGGTTACAAATTGTAAAAATTGGTAACTACGAGAGTGTTCCCCAAAAAATTACATGTGGAGTTCCACAAGGCTCAATTCTAGGACCACCATTATTTCTCATTTATGTGAACAACATTAACCAGATTGGGTTAAAGGGATATTTGACTCTTTATGCTGATGATACAAGCCTGTTTTACTTTGGTCAATCGATACACGATGTTATTAGTGAGGCGCAAAACGATTTAAACATTATAAATGAGTGGTTTCTACACAATTTACTTACTATTAATACCTCTAAAACGTCATACATGATATTTTCAGCTAAAAATAAAACCATTCCACCTCACGCCCCTTTGAACGTTAATAATCTAACCATAAAACTGTCTTTTACCGAAAAGTACCTTGGTCTACTATTAGATGACAAATTATCCTGGAAACTCCATATCGACCACGTAAGAGCCAAACTTGTTTCACTTTCTGGAGCTTTGCGCAAAATGGGAAACTGCTTACCATCTAAAATAAAACGTATCATATACAATTCGCTAGTTAAATCTAATCTAGAATACCTGATTGAGATCTGGAGATCGGCTTCCAAGACTAACCTAAATTATCCACAGAGGACCCAAAACAAAATTATAAAACGGTTATATTGTTACGATTTCTTAACACCTACCTAATACCTATATGCGAAAACTAAACTTTTTAATTTACCTCAACTATATAAATACTACACTTCGCGGGTCTCAAACCATAGGGGCGTATATGCAAAAATGTGATTTTTCGTTTTTAATGCCATTGGATTCTACTATAAGTGATACATTAACTGAATTTTTTTTATAATTTAGTGTTAATTACTTTTTGCATAAATTAAAAAATATTATTTGCCGTATGCTGGAGAGTCTAGAATTATTTTTAGACCAAATAGCCGTATAATAGACGTAAGAGCAATATTATTGCGTATTGGGGCAGTTTCGACGTGCCATAGAGACGTACGCACGTACGAGTTTCAATTTTATCGTGATCCTAGGAAATCGCATCGGACCATAAAGGCGTATGAACATACGACTGTTTATTTTACTTTAACCTGAAATCATTTTGTCAAGCTATATAGACGTAAGTAATGTAACAAATATTCGCATTCGCGAATATTCGCACATTTTTTGATATTCGCATTCGCATTCGCGAATATTCGCACATTTTTTGATATTTGCATTCGTATTCGCAAAAAACATGCGAATATTTGGCGAATGTTTCTGACAAACAAAAAGGAAATAATATTTTAATATTTTTCCATTACACAACTTTATTTCACATTTTATCACAAATTGTGAAACAACATGTTAATCTCAAATCATAACAAATTTTTTCAAATGAATTTAACTGTTTCTCCAGATGGGTGCGTGACGAGTATTTCGGATATTCGTATCCATCAGAAGGACGTTCGTAGAGTTCTGCGTAACTTTGATGTGAATAGAGCCAGTGGCCTCGACGGGATACCAGCAGTTGTTCTTAAAACTTGTGCACTTGAATTGTCTTTAATCTTGACCCGCTTATTTCGCCTCTCTGAGACTGAAAAAGTGCCGTTCAGCCTGTGCCCAAGAAGGGCAGTCGAGCTGACCTGGCAAACTACCTATCCATCTCCGTTACGTGTATCCTCTGTAAGAGTATGGAACGGGTGTTTAACAGATAACTCCTGGCATACCTAGAAACAAACGACATCCTCATTGACCGGCAATACGGTTTTCGCCTAAATCGGTCTATTGGGGATTTTCTAGCGTATGCCATTCACATCTAAAGCAAGGCCATCGAGAAGCGCTTGCAGTCTCCCTTGATATCTCGAAGACTTTTGATAAGGTCTAAGCTGAAACTATGTAAAGTCTTATTGCTAAGCTTCCTTCCTCTGGTCTAACCACTGGTCTGTGTGATTGGATCGTAAACTTCTTGAGGGATCGATCCATCCGAGTAGTTATTGATGGCTACTCGTCGGGTCAAATGGATATTAATGCCAGGGTCCTTCAGCAGCCGGTACTCTCGGCAACACTGTTCTTGCTGCACATAAACGACCTACTTAAAGCCAGTAACCTTTGGGTATACAGACGATAGCACTGTTGTTGAGAGTTACATGTCCGGCGAGCGAGCTTATGGATCTGAGATCCAGGCTCTCTGAGATCTCTCTTAGATCTCAGAGATTCTTGGGGTGCCGCTGTCGACTACCCTCAATTTCGGCTTCTACATCGAAGCAAAAGCCAAACTGTCTGCCACAAAATTCGGGATCTTAGCGAGGACGAGACGGTACAACCATAGAGGTTGCAAGCACAAGTTTGATCGTGTATGGTCTTTTGAGCATCGACGCCGAGTTGTTAGCCTGTCGGTTTTTATTGTTTACATTTCGGAGAGTGTGCATTGGAATTGCAGAATTTAATCCCGCCATGTCCGTTCCATCATTGGACCACAAGATGTACAGCGTTGCGACACCGCTACATGGTGAACATTCCACCCATACGTACAAAGCGTTTGGGAACACACTCATTATGTGTATAGCTAAGGAGTGAAATTCCCTGCCGGAGTCTGTGTTTCGTGAAAAACTTTTTGTGTTAAACTTCATTCAATTAGTCTGTTAAGGCTCTGTTATGTTCGGTTTAAATTTGGCTGATACGAAATGTGAAAACTATCTGATATTTTGCGCGCACTTAGTTTGAAAGTCAATATTCGCATTCGCATACGCGAAAATTGAATTCGAATATTCGCATTCGCGTTCTCGAATGTGAGAAATCAGACATTCACACAAACATCACTAATGCCTCCTCACCGTGTTTCCTCGCGATGATTTCCTTCAGCGTTTTTGAGAGCTATGTTTTGTTTCAGCTCAATTTCAAATGTTTGTGATTTTAAAGATATTTCTAATAGTTATGTTCAGATTTATTAATAAATTTTATTTTTATAATGCTTATTTTTCTTTTCAAACACGAGAATATTGTGTAATTACCTATTAATCATTTCCTTTTTTTAAATTGTGGAACAAAACTGGTTTATACTTCCTCTTTGAGTTAAAACACCTCTCAAAATTTATGACAAGCCAGACAGGCGTATGATTTCTTGAAATTACGTAAATAACGTTAATTTCAATTGGTTCTCATTCCTAAATAGCAATATTTTAAGTCACCAATTAAGTAATAATAAATATTGGTATAAATATTAACAATCTGAGAAAAAAGATTTTACGTCCATAAATTTCATACATTTCAGGGAGTATTTTGACGGAATTTTACAGTATAGTCGTCATGCTATATAGGCGTATCAACCAAAAACTAGTGTTATAGAGGAAATGCCCTAAAATTAAGAATCCTACATTAATTGCTGTAGAAATATATAGCTACATGCAAAAAAACAACGAGCTGGCTCAATCACAGGAAAAGTTATTAAGTTTTTTGTCTCTCCTGAAAAGTAGGGGTTTTGTGGATACGCCCCTATGGTTTGAGACCCGCGACTTGTATACTAGTAAAAAAGATTTTGGAAAATAGTACGCAAACCAACATTAAACTAACAAAAAAGACGTATACACACAATCTGAGAAACAGAAATGAAATAGTTCTGCGTTTTCCCAGGACAGTAAAATATGGAAAAAAGAACTTTTTATACGAAGGAGTTCAATTAGATAATGAATTGCCAAATGAACTAAAAGAGTGATATAATATATAATATAAATGAAGTAAAAGTTTTATTTTGTAAGTATTGATACTTGTACAAGTATCAATATTTACAAAATAAAACTTTTTTTTTTTTTATTGTTGATAGGTTCGCGCTTGACCGCTATCTCACCTGATGGAAAGCGACGATACGGTCGACGATGGATCGCGCTTACCTAAAAGAAACCTATTCACTCTCGACTTAAAGATTCCCGGGTTGTAGCTATCAGGAAACACAGACTCCGGCAAGGAATTCCACTCCCTAGCCGCACGCACAATGAATGTGTTTCCAAAACGTTTTGTGCGTGTTGGTGGGATATCCACCATATATCGGTGGCGCATAGCCGTACGTCTGGTACTAAAAGATTTTATTATACAAGAAGGTAATTAATTATTAAGCTAATAAAATATATACTTTAGGAAAAAACAAAGAGTTACAATAATATATAGCAATAATGGATGTTAAATACAAGGTGTCGTTTTGAAGCTGCAAAATATTTCAGGAGGTAATCATGTTAGTGATTCTCGACCCGAATCAATAATAAAATAAGTAGGTAATTTTTTTTTTTTTTATAACCACGCTTTTTTTCACACACACAAACACGGAACAATAAAGGGCGTTTTCACACACACTAACTCGCAACGATAGTTTCATAAATAATGTATCATCCAATCATCATCCCGCACGCCACACCCTAGCCACGCCCCCGCGGCCATCGATCAATCGATTTAGTTTAGTGTAATTAAAAAATTAAATAACAAGTATTACTGATTATTGACCAGGTATCGTTTTTTTACATGATTATTTATGAGTTTTATTACAACCTCCTGAAATATTGTGCAGTTTTAAAACTGCACCTTGTAAATACGGACACGAATACAAACTAGGTAGTAATAAATCAAAACTTTGTTACAGTAAATATAAATAACACAATCCCCTACATGATTATTTAGTAATATATATTATGTATACCTACTTATTTCGAGTGATAAATTTGGCACTAACTATAGCGTAAGGTGACACTACCTCACATTATCTTCACAAAAATACTGTAATAAGGGAGTAACGGGAAACATGATTTCGTTATGAAAAAATAAAATCAAAAAATAGTCAGTGGTCTCCGAGACCAAAAGTTTCGCAACTCGCATACACACTATAACGAGCAAACGTAAACATGACTAGTTCAAGCGCAATGTTGTAGGTTCGTTCGCTCGCTGTCTAGTAGTAGTACTTTTTGAGTAGTGTAATTAATAACTTTATATTCTAAGATTTTATAATCTTCGTTGATGATAATTATTTATTCCGTTTTGAATTAAAGTACAGTATCTATATACAACTAGGTATATTTTCATATATATTATAACGAACAATCTTCCATAATATTCTTCGACCAATAAATAATATAGGTACCTACATGGTTGGGCGAAGAAAAATATCAATAAAGTTTTATAGTAAGTATAAAAAGTTTTACTTTTAATAAAGTTTTATAATGGATATAGTGGACTGTTAATGTTGAATTTATCTAATAAATACATAATGATATAAATAATACTACTAGCTGTCCCAAAGTCCCAACAGACATTGTCCTGTTCGAAAACTGGCATTTTGTTAGAAAATAATAATAATAATAATAAATATAAAATATAAATTAAGAACTGGATTTTAGTGCCACCTACTGGGTCTAATTGTATTGTTGAACCATCCAGGATCCCACTCAAATAGGTATACACATAAAATCTCATGCAAATCGATCAAGCCGTTTAAGAGGATTTATGTGACAAACACGAATGGAAGAATTATATATATTATAGATTATTATTGGTACTTTGCAATTAATATATTTATACATTAATTAATTATTATTATAATACTTAAAAATATGTCCAAAAGTACACAGTAAATCTGTAATTTATAATAAAATGTATGTATTTTTGACATGACGGACGAACGCGTTTTATACTTAGGATAGGACTATTGTATAGCTGGTGTTACGATTACGATGGAGCAGCATTACGCTGGCTGCTGGTCGTGCGCTGCCACATAAAAACACACACCTACATGTACACACCAATGGTAACCCTATCGGTCGTACTCTGCGATTCTTACAAAGCAAATTAAGAGGGTATCTCGGTGACGTCTAGAGTAATAATAATAATAACCCCATCGCCGTATCTCTACGTTGACGTCGTGGTGGGGCTTGCGCGCTCCAATGAACCCTAAGTCTGTCTCGGTAGCGCTTGCTTAGCCGTAACATGCCTAGGGTGAGGGGCCAGACCAAGAGAGATACAATCCGCAGGGCAGTTTTGTGGCGAACTGTTGGGCATTAGCGATCCCACGGACCCGATCTCCCGGGAGAATTCTTGTTCTTCATCTCCGGCTTGCCTTTATTGGCCGGTCGTAGTGAACACTGACGAGGAACAGAGCTCCCACCTCTCTCTTGCCTTTATTGGCTGGCTTGAGTGGAGATTCGCAAGAGCAAATGCGCTCGGGAGAAGGATGTATAATCCAGTAAGGTGCTGGTAGGGATCTTGACCGTACTTCCGGGATTGTCCTGATAGCCGTGGTATACCTCTCCACTCCTCAAGCACATCAGGATATGTTGCCCTCTTGTTGCTACGTCACTTCGTGCTAGCAACCATTTTGGGGGCCCATTTGTTGAGTGTGCAAGTCACCCCTTGCCTTTTTATCGATGGAAATTAAAAACATTGTTTAGGCAGGGGCCATAGTCTTAACATAGTTCCTGGTAACCAGTCCACTTAAGACTCCAAAAACCATAGCCTTATATTAGTTTTTCACATGTTGCAATAGTTTCCCTTCAACCGGGGGTTGTCCTTGGATGCACTAGCAAAACGCATACAGGGATAATCGCCGGTTGGTACCACGTTCCATTAGAAGCAGCTAAAAGGGCCTCTGTGAGTTGGTTTCGGCTCCTCGTATGCCTTCCAAAGGTCCAGGACTTCATTCATGGTCCTGATATAAATAAATGTATAAAAATAATAATAATAATATTTTTATTTGCTCAGTTAGTAGGTAAATAATAAAGATGTCTGGAAAAAAATATACATGGATCCATTACTAACTACCTTAAACTAGGCATGCAAAACAGTTTTTATTTATTTTGAGATCAATGGACACAACAAGTAAGTCAGTCAGCTGTGCCATATTGTGTTGGTTGTACCTACTTGCTTGTTTTAAATGATTTTGTCGTGCCCTGTTATATTCTATCATAGTATTATTACGTAATGTTGTAAGTCCATTGTGTATCTTATTGTAACTGTACTATAGGGAGTATTGCATGTGTAGCGGCTCACTGGCTCAGTCACCACACCTCACAACATATGTTAGGAATGACGTAACCGGCGAGCTCGCGCATCTTCGGGCATCTTCGTCGCCTCCGGGAGCCGTTCGGTTTGGCAGCGCGCCCGCACACCAGTCATTTAATTCGCTCCGCCGCGATCTATAGTATTTGTATCTTCATTTCGTACTCTAAAATTTTTCCGCCTAAATTCTATTCAGTGTGCTATTCTATCCTTCTATCGGCCTAACTTGCTTCTATTGTGTTTCTGTGCTTTCTACCCTTCTGTGCCTATTGTGAACTTTCAATTTAAAATATAACTGTTATTGAGAACTTTAGCTTTTTATTTGTGGACGATACCTACACATGCTTCGTCATTAGACGACCACAGTTAAGAGCACGGCGACAGATGAATTTTTCATACAAACGTAATACCACGCTCATTTGCAATTGGAGTATATTTCCAACATATTATGATGTTATTCGGTTATAGACGATATTTATCTAGGTTCCTACATCTTTCTTTTTAAAAAAAACTTGCCTAAAACGAAATTAAAGCAAATTATAATTCGCACTTTTTTACAACGTAAATGGCATGTTTTCATTTGGCTTTTCCTGTATTAAAAATAACAATATGTCCAATATTCTCAATGTAGGAACACAGATTATATTATCAATTTACAAATGATAGAATTTGTTAATTGGAAAAACATTAAGTTTTCATTCATCATTTTTGGTATTACGAAACACGTCCAATTTATCGCAAATTTCCAAGAGTTACTAGTGCTATCGCGGCAAGCGGGATGTCAGTGTCATTGTGTGCGTGCTGTCATTACTTCAGTTGCGTTCATAGGTCGAGTTATAAATTTTATTGTAATATTTTTGACACTATTGACTTAAATAAAATAGTACGTAAGCATTTAAAGTTTAATAAAAGGAATACAGAACTCTTGAGGACATGTCAGACTTTAGCTGACTAAAAGCGCCGTCAAAAACCCCTTAAAAAAAAGAGTAAAAAAAAAGCGCCGTTGACGATTTGGGTTCGGTCCAGATGGTTACCGGATGGCTGGACGGCGATTCCAAGCCCAGGGTGGCTAGAAATCTGGGTCGAGATCCTGGCTGCTGGGGCGTCAGGGTATTCCCTCATCCATGCGGCCGCCTTCTTCGCTAGCATTACTGTTTCGCAGAAAGAGGGCTCGGCGCGAGAGGTCGTTGCCACCGATGGCCCCCACGAGAACGCGGCGGTGTTCCGCCTAAACGGGGCACATATGTACATCTCTACCGTATGCTCCACCGTATCCTTCAGACCGTCCACACAATGGTGATAACCAAGCGTTTCTTCCGCCTAAATCCGACGCAGGAGCCTCCCGTACTTGCCATGTCCGGTGAGTATTTGCGTTACGACAGTCGCTGAGATCCTGCCGGAACTGTCTGCCTTACAGCGACTTGTCGTGGCAGCGGAATTTCGCCCCAGGGTTGCATCTCCACGTGTAAATCATGCTAAATCATGCGTGCAAAGGACTGTTGCCTCCACATTCCATGGTAGCAAGCTTGCAGGAAACCATGCAGGTATATTGCAGGAAACCGTGCTTTGTCTTTGTACCATTAGGATGGCTATAACTCCCTGGCATGCGTTCAGCTTGGCAACTGATCACTTTCGCAGCGACGGCGCTCCATAAAGGGCCATGGACCGAATGATGCCTGCGTAGAGCCTCCAGCAGGAGGCGTCTGGACACCCCAGGTTGGACAGGAGCCGCTTGAGTGCTTCAGTCTAATCCAGTTTGAAAGAAAGAAAGAAAGAAAAATAATTTATTTGATACAGCACAAGGCGCAACACAAAATAAACAATAAGTAACACGTTTGGGAACCAGACGTCGGAAGTGCTCCTCAAAATACCATCGACTGTCGAGGACGAGTCCCAGATACTTGTAAACTTTTATTGTAATTTGGGAAACCGGCGGTGGCTCGTTCCGAGGGCCATGAAAACACATGCTCTCGGACTTGTGCAGTGCCACCTCGAGTCCCAACTGCTGGATCCTCTTCACGACTGTTGCAACTCTGCGTTGCGGTTCAGGACAGGGAGCAGGGTTCTTGCAAGTGAGCCTGTGGCTAATTGGCAGCGGAGATGGGAGCAGGAAGAGAAGTCGATGGAACTTCATCGATTCCTCCCTGACGTGGCGGTTAGGCTCAAGGCAACTTGGGTCGAGCCGGACTACAAAGTCTTGCAGATCCTGACTGGACATGGATATTTCTGGAAGAAACCGTATGATATGCGGTTATGTGAGGTTAGCGTGTGCTATTGCGGTGATGAGGACGAAAATTTTGATCACGTTCTGTGGCGATGCCCCCCTTATGACGAACAGCGACGAAATGTGATGGACGGGATCACTCGCTTGGATGAGAGACCGGCTTACTACTGCAATCTCATGGCCTCAAAAGAGTTCGAACACGAATGGCACAGACTAAGGAGTAAGCAAGCAGCGAACCCGTACTGTGTGTTTGTCTTACCCACGTCAGGGGGGACCGTTAGTATGCCGCCCCAGGATGGGGAGAAAGGCAACATGGGTACAAGACGAAGAAATTTGTAAAGGAGTCAAGAAGCGGCTGCGGTGATAGTGCGCTCATATTTATATGAGTGGGCTGTGTCCGCAGCCGTCTCATTTCGATTCGGCCCATATGACATGATGTCGGTGGGGCCAAGGCTGGTTGGAGGTTGTTGCAACCCTGCGTTCCGCTAGTTCGACCGCCGCCTGTTACGACTCTCCCTTCGTTAGGATCAGCGTGTCGTCTGTATAATAGACCACGCTGACCCCGTTGGGGAGGTCACATAGCACATAGTATGCAAATATGGCTACAAAAAACGGTGACATAAAAATATAAACTACACTACAACTAGTGGCGGAGCCATGGGCGGATGAGAATGCTCCCCTTTTGACGGGAATAGAGCGTTCATCACACCCTTCATAAACAGGGGCCGGTACTCTGTGTCAGCGGGGGAGCCCAGGTACGGAGCTTGTTACGCACCATTTCGTAGGGTCGTCCCCACGGGTCTCTGTTCAGAGTCCCCAGCTACACGTCGCGGGCCTCCAGTTTGGCCAGCCGTATCTCCGCTCTGAGGGTGCGCTTCGCTGTTCTTTATTCCTCGTACGCACCTGGTACGGGTGGAGCCGGATCTTCCAGTTCTTTCCAGTTTGGCTTTTGCAGGGAGCGCTCTATTTGGACCCCGGTATCACCAGGTGCCGGTCTACCTCATTCGTGTGATCGAGGCCTACCTGAAGGACAGGTTCATTATCTGCCCCGCTTACCGTGGAGAATGGAAACGCCGAGAGATGTCGTGCGGTGTTCCCCAAGGATCGGTACCAAGATATGGTTCGGACTGTTTTTGATACTTGTCCTCGACAGCCGTTGGAATTTCGAAGAACACTTCGGACGTCTGGCTCCCAAACTGGACCGGACTGGGGCTGCCCTGAAGCGGCTTCTACCCAACATAGAGGTCCTTAGCCCTTTGCCGGAGGCTCCACGCAGCATTGTTTGGTCCATGGCTCATTACGGAGCGCCGGTGTTGGCCCCATTGCTGTGAAAGCGACCGGGGGCAAAGCTGAACGCATCCCAGAGGATCATGGCCATCCAAATGGTGCGGGGATACCGCACGTTCTCCAGCGAAGCGACGAGCCTCCTTGCTGGTCTGCCACCATGGGATCTAGAGGCAACAGTCCTTGCACGCATGCACAATTTGCGCATGGAGTTGCAACGCCGGGGTAAAAAACCACTGACGAAGGCGGTCAGAGTACCGGCGGGATCTCGGGGCAAGCCATAATTATGGCGATAAATCCAATCTTTGAGGAGTGGGTGAATAGACGTGGAAACATCCTCACCTTCCGCATGACGACACCTCACCTCGTGGTAAGTTCGGAAGAAACGCCTGGCTGTCATCATTGTGTAGACCGCCCGGAGGACAGGGTGGAGCATACGGCGATGGTATGCTCCACTCAGGCGGAGCACTGCCGCCGCGCTGTGTACTCGTGGGAGTGACCCTGGTACAAGCCATGGTCCGGAATGTGTAGGAATGGCAGGTGGTCGGCTCCTTCTACGAAGCAGTTATGCTAGCAAAGGAGACAGTCGTACACGTGAGGGAACATCATTCCTCACGCCCCAGCCACCGGGATCCTGATCCCTTTTTCCAGTCACCGTAGGCGCAGGGTTGCGGACGGCGAGCAATTTGTATCTCTCCGTCCGGCCGTCCGGTAAGCGTCCGTACCGAGCTCGAGACGTCGATGTTGCATAGTGTTCCACTCGCATCTCGAGGACATGTCAGCAAAACCGTAGGGGCCCAGCAGGTTCGAAGTCTACTGAGGCCAAGGGTTGAGCGAAAGAGAACATCGGGGCCTTGAAACGAAAGAACAGTTTTCATTTCCCTAAAAGTCTGACACTAAAAGAGCGGCAGAAGTCATTGAATAATTTCCCACCTATGAAAAAAGCTCTCGCCTCCATAACATTTTCTGATTTGACCACAAGAAGACCACCTTGGGCACGCCACAATTATGGCAGTAAGTCCCCTCTTGGAGGCATGGCTGGAAAGACCTCACGGCGCGGGCGTCCTCACCTTCCGCATGACGCAGGTTCTCACCGGACACGTAAGTTCGGTAGGTTCGGGCTGCGGAAGTGACGCCCGAGTGTCGCCACTGTGCGGAACGCCCGGAGGACACGGTGGAGCACGCAGTGGAGGTGTGCCGCTTAGGCAGAGCATCGCCTTGCCCTCGTGGAGGTGATCGGAGGCGGCGATCTCTCGTGCCAGACTGGTACAGGCCATGGTTCGGAGCGAGGAGGATCAGTGGCAGGCAGTCGCCTCCTTCTGCAAAGCAGTAATGCTAGCAAAGGAGGAGGCCGACCGTATCAGGCAACGGCGCTCACAGCCGCTGCCGGGATTCCGATCCCAATTTCCGGCCATCGTAGGCGCGGGCTTGCGGACGGCGAGCAATCGGTAGCTCGCTGTCCGACCGTCCGGTAACTGTCCGGATCGAGCCCAAGTCATCGACTGCGCGAACTGTTCCCGTGCGCCTCAAGGAGTTGTCAGCAACAGAAGGGGTCCAACCGGGTCGAAGCCTACTGGGGCCAGGGTTAGCTCCGAAAGGTAGCTCAGCCCCGGTACGAAAGGCAACGAAGGAACAGAAGTGGGTTTTTAGTCAGTAAAAGTCTGACACTATCTCCCGCTCCACCCAAGAGCGGGGAATGTCATTAGATGATTTTCCCACCGTAAAAAAAGATCACCTTTGTATGACATATCTGCTATTGTTATCATAATATGTTGAGATATTGGCGCGGTAATAAAATTTCCAAGAAACGCATTACTAGTTCGTACATTCACAAACAATTACCGAAGTATTCGGCAAAAATAAAGCAAATAATGAATATACCTCATTTTACTAACAATAAATTGTAAGACGCTCACATACACACACACAGCTGCACTCCGTCACTTGTTTTTGTCAAACAGAGATAGCTATATTCCACGAACGAATTTTGAATACGCGTCAACTTGCAGTTGCGAGTGACATTCGCCGGCCTCTTAAACTATAAATTTTAAATCTCATGTAAGTGAACGGTGTAAGTGTTCTTGATGTAAGTGTTCTCATGTAAGTGTTCTTATGAGAAATAAAAGATTCTTTAAACCTAAATTGGTGGCCGATTCAGTAATAAATATTACGTGATGTAATGTCATGTGTGCGTGTAAGCAACAACGGATAATTATTTACTTCTTGAAAGCAGCCACAATACCTTCTTGTCAGTGCTTAAGTGTAGTGAATTGGTTAAATAAATCATAGTAATCTTAATTTGTTAGGAAGTGTTTAGTAGGATGTTATTGGGCATTCTATTCCACTTGATGCGACATCGCTACGCTACGCTCCGCTTGTCGCGTGGAATAGAATGCCCAATAACATTTTTGTGAATGATATGTTAAAAACACTGGTTCAGCGCCTATTCTACTTTCAAAATCTAATTTATAAAATACTCACTATCTTTTATTGAAGGACGGCCATGGTGAGCAAACAAGCAATCGTTTAGTTGAATGATGTCTTAAAACACTGGTTCAGCGCCTATTCCACTTTTAAATATAATTGCTTACCTCGACTGCTTACTAGATTCTTGCGCAATGCCACTATGCCACTATAATACTAAGCAAATAACTAAGCTTCACATTTTCACTTCACATTTTTACTAAGCAAACTATCTGAATATAGTATGCTAAAATTTAGGACAGATTGTCTCACATCTCTCCATAAAATTAGAGGTTTCGTGTGTAGGTGACACGTTACTCTGTATTTTATGATCCGGATTGGACTCCCAGGACGTCTAAATTTTAGAATACCGTAATCATTAAACTAAGATTCTGGACAGGTTGTCTCACGTCTCTTCATAAAATTAGAAATAACATGTGTAGTTGACACGTCACTCCATATTTTATGATCCAGATTGGACCCCAAGGACGTCCGAATTTCAGTTTAATTCATTCAGATACGACACCACCATCCTGCACGTCACTAAGGCCTATTCCTGTTTTAAATATAATTGCTTACCTCGGCTGCTTACTAGATTCTTGCGCAATGCCACTATGCCACTATAATACTAAGCAAATAACTAAGCTTCACATTTTCACTTCAAATTTTTACTAAGCAAACTATCTGAATATAGTATGCTAAAATTTAGGACAGCTTGTCTCACGTCTCTCCATAAAATTAGAGGTTCCGTGTGTAGATGACACGTTACTCTGTGTTTTATGATCCGGATTGGACTCCCAGGACGTCTAAATTTTAGAATACCGTAATCATTAAACTAAGATTCAGGACAGGTTGTCTCACGTCTCTTCATAAAATTAGAAATAACATGTGTAGTTGACACGTCACTCCGTATTTTATGATCCAGATTGGACCCCAAGGACGTCCGAATTTCAGTTTAATTCATTCAGATACGACACCACCACCCTGCACGTCACTAAGGCCTATTCCACTTTTAAATATAATTGCTTACCTCGGCTGCTTACTAGATTCTTGCGCAATGCCACTATGCCACTATAATACTAAGCAAATAACTAAGCTTCACATTTTCACTTCAAATTTTTACTAAGCAAACTATCTGAATATAGTATGCTAAAATTTAGGACAGCTTGTCTCACGTCTCTCCATAAAATTAGAGGTTTCGTGTGTAGATGACACGTTACTCTGTGTTTTATGATCCGGATTGGACTCCCAGGACGTCTAAATTTTAGGATACCGTAATCATTAAACTAAGATTCAGGACAGGTTGTCTCACGTCTCTTCATAAAATTAGAAATAACATGTGTAGTTGACACGTCACTCCGTATTTTATGATCCAGATTGGACCCCAAGGACGTCCGAATTTCAGTTTAATTCATTCAGGCAGACAACCACACTGCACCTTACCAACAAAACTGTACTGTTATAAATACGTATCGCACCGTCACATCACTTTCTGCTATGTTAAGAGGATTTTACACTGATACAATCGCCGTCAAACGGATAATTCGCACATATCGTGTCGAATATTCACCCTTACGTTGTTGAAACCTCTACGGTCTGGACTAAGCGTTTCGCCTCGTCGTTTATATCGCGTACGTCGAAGGACTGGAACAGTCTGCCTGCTGCGGTCTTCCCGTTCGATTATAATTTGGGTGTCTTCAAGGCTAGAGTGAATAGGCTCTTAATAAACTAGTGCGCCTCACCATCAAAGATTGCATCGCTACTTACCATCAGGTGGGATCGCAGTCAAGCACTAGTTAAAAAAAAAAATCGCCGGACGACGGCGTTAGAAGCGATCATATTGAACGTTTACACGATAAGTGTAAATGACTCTTAACAATCACCAAGACTGCAAAGTTGCATTATATAAATTTGCTGCGTTTGATTTATCTATGTGTGGGTGATTCCCATGGGTTCTACAATTACAATGCAACCGCTGTGAATGTGATCCTTGTGCATGTAGCAGTCATTGTTAAAATTTGTATGATACAAAACATACCATAACCAATGTTTAATTCATTAAAATATAGATTATGTTTTACTGTAAAATACGTAGACAGACTTTGCTAAGGTATGCACATCTCTAATTAGATAGTAGGTATATCAATTTAAAATTATTAGAAGGATGAATCTTCTATCAAAAATAAATTTAGCAGTAGCTTTTTACCTAAAACTTTTGAACGATGTTATTTAAAACTCATACATTCATTTTAGACATTTAATGGTTTTATAATATTATATAATAATTTTAAGTTTTACTACAACATAGGTAGACAGCCAGGTGTCGGGTTCATCTTTGTCGGCGAGCGAAAAAGGCTGGTTTTATATTTCATTTCTCACTATAAAATTGTAATTAGACAGAAAAACTGGGTATCATTACGCTTTAATTTGACGTAACTAACACAAATTATTCATGCAACTTTGAAGACCTGTAATTAAGGTTGAATTTTGTAACGAGACAAATACTGCTGATATGGTATTTTTTATCGCAATTCATCTAATTAGAGCTAATATAAAGTTTGTTGTGTAGTTGTCCTAAATACATTTAAATAAAACAAAAAGTAGGTACATTTAGATTTTTATTAATTGAACATATTAAAATTAAAACATATTAAACACAGACATATTATTATCATCATACCATTTTCTAATACACACTGCATTATTTAATGCACAATTCTTTTTATGGTGCACACAATTAAAATCAGTTTTATTTTTACAGAACTTTTGTTTTAATGTCACAAAATTAGGACATCCTTTGTCACCTATATCAATCACTTCACAGTTTGCACATAACTCTTTAATCCATTTTATCTTTTCCAAACCCTTTGTAATAATTTTTTTGTTTTCTAAATAGGGTAAAATAACGCGATGAAACTCTTTGTAGTCTATGTAGCCTTCACTCCAGTAAATTCTTCGATTTCTTTCTAACCACCTCACCTGCTTTTTTTCTTCTGGTGTTAGGTAATGAAATGAATATGGTGGTTTTACCAAGAACGTCTGTGTATGATCCTGACTCACAATAGCCAATTCTTTGACGATGAAATTATTTACATAATCTTTAAATCCTTGCAATTCTACTATAAGGGTATCCGCTTTCATGATATCTTCTTAACAATATTACTTAGTGGTCGATATTCAACAATGCAGTCGTTCAGAATGAGACAGTATGCTGAAGTTTGATCTGGTATCTCTGATTCACTCTCAATTTCTACTCTCACATCCACAACCGGACCTGTCTTTAGGTTATCCGCTTGTCTAGAGCAATCGACTACAAACAGCGGCGCTATATCTCTAAATTGTTTCTCGGTTAGTATGGGCTCCGAGCGACGTCCGTAATACGACTGTTGAAATCTGGTATATTGTTCGTATAATAAAGCAATTCTGTTATTAGAAAAACTCACATTTAAGTTCTCATATGGAAAATAAGTTGAATTTAGATAAACTCTAACGTCTCGAATATGGCAGTGATCGAATTGAGACATGTCAGAACTTGCATTGTTTTTTCTTTTTGTCTGTAGACCAATAATAACGTATCTTGGTTTTTCTATCTGCGATGAAGTTTTGATGGACCAGGTATGTTTTGTAGTTTTAGGCAAAGCTGGGTATTCGTACAGATCCCAATTTCTGTATATCATTTGAAGTGGGCGATCTTTTTCTAATAATTTTAACAAACCAATTTTTTCTTTGTCAGATACTTTAACATGAGGTACGCGCCATATGATTTTGTTGATCTGAACATCATCTACTACTTCGCCAGTATTAAGTTTTACTGCGTTCAAATTAGTGCTACTTCGTAACAATATCAGTTCATGTCTACTATTTATCACGACTTTATTAAAATCCTCAGCAAAACCGAGGATGTTACGAAGTGGTATAGAAGCAGAAAATCTTCCTCCATCGATATTTTTTACACCATCAATATTCCATCCCCAGGCATTAGACATTTTAGATTCACTTTCATTCATTGAAATTAGTGATTTCATGGTTGTTGTTATACCTGCATTTTTTATTTTATCAATTTCCACTCCATTTAGCTCATACCTTATATCTTGGAACAAATAGAGTAGAGCATTGTTCGTGAAATTGACACTAGTAGCTCTGTCTTTCGTATCTTTTTTGGTAACAATAACAGTTCCTTCCAAATATAGGGTGCTAGCTGATGGTAATATGTACAAGTCTTGTTGGTTGATAGGTATGCGAATTTCATCGTTCCTGTTAAAACTTGTTACATATGGCTTGTAAGAATGAAATTCGATACCTTCTATAGTATGTATTATCATAAATTGGTGCGGATAAAACGTCTAAGATATTCATTTTAACAATCCGATGGCTCTAAGGAATGCTTTATTGTCTTTAGTTAGTTTTGTTTTCTTTTTAGAGAGAGGTCTTATTTGATAGGTAGCTCGAGCAGAACTGATATTCTTTACTTGTTGAGGCACATTTTTATTGTAATCGATCATTTTTTCTTCTAAGATGCAGATATACTTGCACTTCTTCACCACGTAAATTGATTAATCGATTGTTTATATCTAGCAGCCTGATATGTATGCAGCTTATGTTGTTTTGGTTGATTGGAAAATATATAGCGTTTTTTGGAATTTCTATAATCCTATATCCAGGTGGCACATTAAGTGCAAATTCGTGAATAATATGACTTGGTTCACCGTTTATATATGAACCGCTTACAATATCACATTCAACCCTGACTACGGTCGTAGGTAGAATGTTGACTGGAGACGGTGACACATGCCATTTATTTGCCTTCAAGATTTGTTTGTTAAATCCTAATAGTCTTCTAAAAGAGTCTTCTTTGATAAAATTAATGTCTTTTGTACAAAATATTGTAGTTTTTAAAGTATTATTATTGCACCGTAGTTTGATCTCTGCATTTTTTATTTCTGATTTTAAGTAATCGCTGATATCTTGCAATTCATAAGTACCTTCCGGTATTTCAATAACTTCATTAGAGCCATAATAAAACTTATTATTACTTTTATCAATGTTTGGAATAGAATTAAATGTAGAAAAGTGCAATAAAGCACACTCATACTCTCCATCTAATTGCAACGTATTGGGATAGTATGTAGTTAACACTGATGAGTCTCCAGTAATCGCCAAAGTGAGGGACATCTTGCAAATGATTGAAATGAAAGAGAAGCATATATTTTATATTATATTTTTATTCCAAAAAGTCCACAAATAGTTTAAACATAAATGACCACAATTAACTGCGTTGTATTTTTGATATCTTGTGTAGTTATAAAAAACACTACAATTTTTTAAATATTGCATTAATTCCATCGGAGGTTTTAGATTTCCATAGCTATCAAAGTATTCACAGTGATTGTATACTTTAGTATAAGCTACCCAATGCGTTCCTTCATTCCTGGAATCGTCTAAGTTAACGATACCACATTCAATGTGTTTCGGTTTTCGAGGTAGTCGATCTTTCATGTAGACCCCGCGAAAATATGGGATGTCTCTTGAATACTTTTGGATGTCTACATCAGTTAGAGGGCGATTAGGTAGCTTATTTTTCAGTTTTTTGAAGTTGTTATAAATAATCCTTTACCACTTTTATATGGTTTAATGTATAAACCCTTGCCCAACACTAAAGCCTCCATAGCTCTATTATGTCGTTCTGTTTCTTGTAAATTTTGCTTGCTTGCTTTATAATCATTAACGGTTTTTGCAATTCCAGCTGCACCACCAGCTAAAGTCCCTAAAGCTGATAAACCAGCGAAAATTGGAATTAAAGGTAGAACTCCACCACTCTTTGGTAAGGGTATTACTCTGGGTACTCGAATTCGATGGTGAATGTTTGGAAATAACTTTTTTGCGCATATGTAAGCTGCTTTTATTAAAGTTTTATTATCCTTGTGTTTAAGTTTCTTAATTTTTGATTTTATTTTTGAAACTAAGGTTTTAAATGTTTTAATGCCAGATCCAGACTTTAGTTTTGCTTTCATAACTTTGCTCACTAGCCAAGAGCTTAGTTTTTCGCCTTTTCCTGCATCTTTTGATTTAAGTCTTTGTTTAGCCATGTTAAGCAGTTGTAAATCGGCTTTGTGACGATTAGATAAGTCTGTATGGTTTGTATATGCAATATCGTGTTGCATGCAAGCTTCGTCTAACTTATTCACACCTCGATCACCTCGTGCTAAACGTTTGTAAAGTTTAGTTCCTGGTCCGCAATAATTATATCCCGGCAAATGAACTTCGAATGGTAGATTATTAATTATGTTGTTAACTAGTCCGCCTCCTTGCATTACTCAAATTATAATGATAGGATTTCAAATGAGAAATAGTTATATAATATCTTAGTTCACTATTTCAGCTTTCTCAATCCAGCTGTTTTCTGCACTGTTTAGACCTAACCATTTAACATATAATTTATTTCCTTTCTTTTTCAAAACCTTTTCTATTAAATAAACGTCAGGATAATTAGATCTTAGTAGTTCTTGTTCGTAGAAAGCTCCTAATATATTTTGTTTTCTTTGATCTTCTATGTGATACGTCACTGGTAAGGATTTATTCACCTTTTTTATAGTAAATAATTCTGTTGACCAATTAGGAGTGTAACCTTTCTCAAAATTATGTTTGTATTTGCTTATACGAACACAGTCACCAACTTTAAATTTAGGTCTCCACTGAACTAAAGTATGTTTGTTCATTTTGTTTATATTTTCTTTAATTACTTGTTCATTACATTTATTCACATCAGCCGGTTTAAATTGAATAGTGCGATGTTTTGTGTTGTTATATCTCTGCATTGTAGCTACCAATGGTTGACCTAACCACTTATAGTTTCCATTGAGACTAAAATATTTATACAATTTATTTTTTAAAGTTCTAATTAGTCTCTCTACAATTGATGCTTTTTTAGTAGAGAACGAGGAATAATGGTTAATGTTATGCTTTTTCATAAGCTTTTGAAACGTGATGTTATAAAATTCAGTCCCTTTATCAGTTTGTAAGTTTATAGGATTATTACGACTACTAAGCAGTATATGTTCGAAAGCACGAGTAACATCAAATTTATTTTTTGACTTTAACGGTTCAGCCCAGGCATATTTTGAGAAGCAGTCAATTACCACTAAGATGAATTTATAGTCTTTATTGTACTTTTTCAGGTTTTGCATATCCATCAAGTCTGCTTGCCATAAATCGTGGATTCCTTTCAGAATAACAGAACGCCGTGGAAAGTTTCTTCGTGCCGCTTTGTGGATTTCATTTACAATTTGCTGTTTTACCATTACGGAGTTTTTTGAAGTAATTGGTCTACCTCTGCTTTAGTATGAATCTTATCTTGCAAATGAGTTAAAACCTCAGGTATATTTGCTTTTAAAGTAGCTTGAACTGTACCCTTTGCATCTTTTATGATTTGAGAACGCAATTTACCAATCAAGTTATTTACTTCTCTTAATGTGGCAGCATTCAATCGATCTACATAATCCTTGTTCACAGCATCATCTGCTTCTACTGGAGATCTAACTCCTCTCAGTCTTGATGTTTTTAAATCGAAATCTCCGTTTTCTGATTTTAGCAATGCATTCTCATTAAACTCAAATAACTCTGACAAACGCATTCTTTTATGGATGTAGTGACCAAATTTGTCTACATTCATGTTTCAGGTGTATTGTGTCGAGAGGCTGATAGTAAAATAAACAAGTTTTAAAATATTTATTTATTTATAACTTTACTTTCACGCAATTCTTCAATGATAGATATAATTTCATTATCTAATCCTGTGTTGCCAGCATCTCTAGATGCAATTAACAATTTCAACCTTTCTACTAATTCATTAGGATCGTCCCAGTATACTAAATCTACGTTTTTTCTCCACCTTTTTAGTAACGGTAGACCCTTTCCGTGAACTGCATTCTTCAGTTTAAAAAGAGGTTTAATAACTTGCAAATATTTTTGTCCTTTATTACTTTTTATTGGTTTACTTGGTTCATAGTCTCGACGATGTGCATTTGTATCAAGTAACATTGACTTATAGTTTTGCATATCACTATCTGTAACCAAGTTTAAGTTTACATCTTTCTTGAGCAGCAACTGTTTTAAACCAGGCGTATTACGATATTTACGTCCAGCTACAGTGATGAACTGATCGTTGACCGTTATGCAAGCAGAACCTAACATCAGTTTCCCACGTTCTGCTCTAACGCCAAATGGAATATCTACTAACGCTTCCGAAGATACTGACCAAGATGACGTATCACAATCTTGATTACTTTCAACTACTGATTCATAGGAAGAGTCACTGTTGACATCGGATTCATATTTATCGACCTCATCACAGTTATTATCATTACTTCCTGTACTATCAGTTCTTTCTTTCTGCAAAGTTTTGTTAATAAACGGAACATCAGCAAAATCATCATTAGCTTGCAGGAGAGGAGTTTGCTTATTAGCATTAGCAATTAAGTTGAGAGGCTCTGTTACAGGTTTGAAAACTGACTCCAATGCTTGTTTATTATTAATCTCAGCATTTCTCATTTTACGTACTTTTACCTTTACAGCTTCTGCTGCGTCAACAATTTGTCGTTTTAATGATTTTTCCATATTGGTAAAGTTTGTCGTAATTGAATCAGCGTCGCAAGGCAAATAATAATTTCAGGCAGGTAACAGTCTTATATATATGTATTTGTGCCCTTAGTCAAAGACTACAAACGTATCAAACTTACTTCTATAACATCCTTTGTTTTTGGAACAATCTTTATTAATTACAACATAACTGAAAGGAATACTCCATATTTTTGAACACATTTCACGAAATTCAACCCATGTCATGTCAGTGTTGACGTGTTCTTCATAAACATGTCTCATATTTCTTTCATCTTGTTTAAAAAGAACGATTAGGTTAGCGTTATCTCGTACTAACTGCTTAGGGATTTTGCTGTAAGTCTGATTTAGATAAAAACAATCGATGAACTTGTGTCTACCCATAGCAAAATAATCCCGCATGTTATTTTGATTTTCACAAGCAACATCATCAAATACAATTACAGAATTCGGTTTTGCGTCCTGAACACTCAGTACTTGCTCATTTTCACAATATTTCTGAAATGAAATGCCTGGTACTTGTTGTAACACTTTTTCCAAAAAAACGTACTTTGGTTGTTGCAAGGTTTTCGAATAAACATACACATTTTGAAATCTTAAACCATCCTCATGTATAAGAAGACCAATTAATAAATTAGTTTTTCCACAATTTGACGGTCCGCAAATGATGCATCGTATCGAGCTAGGTAATAATTCTCCATGGCGAAAACCAGTCTCCTGAGAATTCACACAAAGTTTTTTTACATGTAATGATTGCGGTTGTTTTACAAATTTCATGATGACTGCTTAGAAGGGTTATATTGATAATGATTCAAATAATGTATTACATAGACATTTATAAGTCATGGTCGCTAACCCGAATAACTTATTTCCACATAACTTCGCAAAATTACTTAAATTTAATATATAAAAAAGTCCTTTTTTTACACATGTAAATAAAAATAACAAAGTACTCTGAAATCATTATTTTTATACAAAATAATTAATGGAAGCGAATCCACGTCAAGCAGTTAGTTTGCAAGTACCTATGTTGTAGTAAAACTTAAAATTATTATATAATATTATAAAACCATTAAATGTCTAAAATGAATGTATGAGTTTTAAATAACATCGTTCAAAAGTTTTAGGTAAAAAGCTACTGCTAAATTTATTTTTGATAGAAGATTCATCCTTCTAATAATTTTAAATTGATATACCTACTATCTAATTAGAGATGTGCATACCTTAGCAAAGTCTGTCTACGTATTTTACAGTAAAACATAATCTATATTTTAATGAATTAAACATTGGTTATGGGATGTTTTGTATCATACAAATTTTAACAATGACTGCTACATGCACAAGGATCACATTCACAGCGGTTGCATTGTAATTGTAGAACCCATGGGAATCACCCACACATAGATAAATCAAACGCAGCAAATTTATATAATGCAACTTTGCAGTCTTGGTGATTGTTAAGAGTCATTTACACTTATCGTGTAAACGTTCAATATGATCGCTTCTGACGCCGTCGTCCGGCGATTTTTTTTTTTTTTAACTAGTGCTTGACTGTGATCCCACCTGATGGTAAGTAGCGATGCAATCTTTGATGGTGAGGCGCACTAGTTTATTAAGAGCCTATTCACTCTAGCCTTGAAGACACCCAAATTATAATCGAACGGGAAGACCGCAGCAGGCAGACTGTTCCAGTCCTTCGACGTACGCGGTATAAACGACGAGGCGAAACGCTTAGTCCGGACCGTAGAGGTTTCAACAACGTAAGGGTGAATATTCGACACGATATGTGCGAATTATCCGTTTGACGGCGATTGTATCAGTGTAAAATCCTCTTAACATAGCAGAAAGTGATGTGACGGTGCGATACGTATTTATAACAGTACAGTTTTGTTGGTAAGGTGCAGTGTGGTTGTCTGCCTGAATGAATTAAACTGAAATTCGGACGTCCTTGGGGTCCAATCTGGATCATAAAATACGGAGTGACGTGTCAACTACACATGTTATTTCTAATTTTATGAAGAGACGTGAGACAACCTGTCCTGAATCTTAGTTTAATGATTACGGTATCCTAAAATTTAGACGTCCTGGGAGTCCAATCCGGATCATAAAACACAGAGTAACGTGTCATCTACACACGGAACCTCTAATTTTATGGAGAGACGTGAGACAAGCTGTCCTAAATTTTAGCATACTATATTCAGATAGTTTGCTTAGTAAAATTTGAAGTGAAAATGTGAAGCTTAGTTATTTGCTTAGTATTATAGTGGCATAGTGGCATTGCGCAAGAATCTAGTAAGCAGCCGAGGTAAGCAATTATATTTAAAAGTGGAATAGGCCTTAGTGACGTGCAGGGTGGTGGTGTCGTATCTGAATGAATTAAACTGAAATTCGGACGTCCTTGGGGTCCAATCTGGATCATAAAATACGGAGTGACGTGTCAACTACACATGTTATTTCTAATTTTATGAAGAGACGTGAGACAACCTGTCCTGAATCTTAGTTTAATGATTACGGTATTCTAAAATTTAGACGTCCTGGGAGTCCAATCCGGATCATAAAATACAGAGTAACGTGTAGGTAAGCAATTATATTTAAAAGTGGAATAGGCGCTGAACCAGTGTTTTAAGACATCATTCAACTAAACGATTGCTTGTTTGCTCACCATGGCCGTCCTTCAATAAAAGATAGTGAGTATTTTATAAATTAGATTTTGAAAGTGGAATAGGCGCTGAACCAGTGTTTTTAACATATCATTCACAAAAGTGGAATAGAATGCCCAATAACATCCTACTGTGTTTGTATAATAAATTAATTGATCTTTGTTTCTTTCCTAATCAAGCTTAAAATGCTACATAAAACCTGTAAAGTGGTTAAAATGTCAAAATATTTAGTGCTATTTTCACTTTGATTTTTTGAGCAGATATTATGACAGTTAATGCAATGATGCTATTGTTATAAAAAAGAAATAATATATATTTCTAATCATGTAAAATGTTGATTCACAGCATTAAACTCTTCTTTAAAAATAAAATGATTATTTCATTAGCACTATTTTTTACATTAAATAAATAAACAGTTTTTTCTCCTGCTCAAAACTGTATTACAAATATTTCTACCATATCCAAAGCACTTTAATATTGTAACTTCTGTTATATGTTTTACCTTAATATATAGTTATTTAAATTATGTCTATTAGATGAGTAAGTATTTTTTTATGTCATCATCATCATCATTTCAGCCGATACACGTCCACTGTTGGACATAGGTCTCCCCCAAGCGTCGCCACATCGAACGTTCCTGTGCGTCTCGCATCCATCGGTTTCCCTCTACCTTCACCAGGTCATCGGTCCACCTTGTAGGAGGCCTTCCAACGCTGCGTCTTCCGGTACGTGCTCGCCACTCCAGAACCTTTCGGCCCCAACGGCCATCTGTTCTGCGAGCAATGTGCCCTGCCCATTGCCACTTAAGTTTGGCAATTCTTTGTGCTATGTCGGCAACCTTAGTTTTCCTGCAGATATCTTCATTTTTTATTCGATCACGCAAGGAAACCCCGAGCATAGCCCTTTCCATTGCTCTTTGGGTGACTTTAAGCCTTCTGATGAGGCCCATTGTGAGCGACCACGTTTCGGAGCCATATGTCATCACTGGCAACACGTACTGGTTAACGACTTTCGTCTTGAGACACTGTGGTATGTTGGACGAGAAGATACCGCGTAGCTTCCCGAACGCTGCCCAACCGAGTTGGATTCGACGGTTGACCTCTTTCTCGAAGTTAGACCTACCCAACTGGACTGTCTGTCCGAGGTAGACGTAATCGTCCACAACTTCGAGTGTAGAGTCTCCGACCTTGATAGGAGTGGGCGCTACATGGTTGTTAATCATGATTTTGGTTTTATACATGTTCATTTTTCGCACTCGAGGCGTACAGACGTGCTCATAAAATAAATTAACTAACGCTACTGCATAATTAGTGACCTACTTTTTGTTTACCTATGTATTAGCTAGTTGTTAATAAGTGCTGATAAGTTAAAATAATGATTGTGTAATTATTTACTAAATAAAAAAAATGGAAGGCAGCCCCTTCAATCGCAGCGGGTTGACGCGACGCAGCCCTCCATCAACATCTGCGCAGACGCAGCCCCAACTACCAAGACGTGACCAAGCCAAGGAAGACGAGAAAATTGAGGCAATACCGACTCCCAAGATTCAGAACTGGATGAGCTCCATTGACCAATGCCTACAAGAAGTATGCAGTATTGTGGCCGATGGTAAGCTTAACTCCGAGCAGAAACTCAAAATAAATTCACTTTGTCGCAAAGTAGGACATGAAGTCTCGCAAATGGCTGTTCAATACCAGTCATTAAAACAATCTGCCTACAGGACCCATAACTCCCTGAACCTTTTGACTGAGGAACGCAATTTAATGGACTGTATTATAGAGATGAAAGAAGCGATCAACAAATCTTGTGCCCTGCAGGCGTCAATTGCACCAACATCTTCTGCAGATATGGTGAAGAAAGGGTCCAATAGTTTTGTTCGTCCTAACTCCTTTAGCTTCGTGGCGATTTACCCTCGGGACCACTTTTTTTTTTTTTTTTTTTTTTTTTTTTTTTTTATGGTGGGAAAAAATCATGCATTGACATCCCCCGCTCTTGGGCGGAGCGGGAGATAGTGTCAGACTCTTACTGACTAAAAGACCCACCCCGTTCCTTCTAGCCTTCATACCGGGGCTCGAGCGCCCTTTCGGATAACCCTGGCCCCAGTAGGCTTCGACCCGGCTGGGTCCCTGCTGTTGCTGACAACTCCTTGAGGCGCGCGGGAACAGTGCGCGCCGTCGACGACTTGGGCTTGGTCCGGACAGTTACCGGACGGCCGGACAGTGAGCTACCCATTGCTCACCGTCCGCAAGCCCGCGTCTACGTTGGCCGGAAATCGGGATCAGAATCCCGGCGACGGCGGCGGCGATAACGCCGTTGCCTGATGCGTTCGGCCTCCTCCTTTGCGAGCATTACTGCTTCGCAGAAGTCGGCGACCGCCTGCCACTCCTCCTCACTCCGGACCATGGCCTCAACCAAGGCACGGCGCGAGAGGTCTCCGCCGCCAATCGCCCCCACGAGGGCACGACGATGCTCCACCCAAGCAGGGCACACCTCGACTGTGTGCTCCACCGTGTCCTCCGGGCGTTCCGCACAGTGGCGACACCCGGGCGTCACTTCCGCATGAATCGAGTGCAGGAATCTCCCGAACGAACCATGTCCGGTGAGTACCTGTGTCATGCGGAAGGTAAGGACGCCGTGAGGTCTTTCCAGCCACGCCTCAAAGAGGGGACTTACCGCCATGATTGTGGCGTGCCCAACCCTCGGGACCACTCAAAGACTAGTGATGAAACTAAAAATATTGTCCAAAAAATCATTTGCCCTGGTGAAATGAAGTTAAAAGTCCGAGGCATGCGCAAAATTGAAAAAGGAGGTCTCATCATCAGCACAGAGACCAAGGAGGACCTGGATGAACTCAAGCAATCGGTCCAACTCGCTTCGCCATCTCTTACCGTCGACGAACCTCAAAAACGCAAACCGCGCATAATAGTGATTGGAATTTCTGCTTCAATGGCTGAAAATGAGGTTTACAAATGCATTTTTGAACAAAATTTGGCCGACAAACTTCCGACCATGTCTAGGGATACATTTTTGACCTAAATAAAACTTAGTCACAAATCTGGCAGAAAAGACTCTGAGAATTGCAATTACATCTTAGAAGTTTCCGCCCAAATCCGTAAGGCTCTCATCACACAGGACCGGTTATTCATTAATTGGACATCGTGCCCGGTACGAGACTTCACACTGGTAACGAGATGTTACAAGTGCCAGCAGTACGGGCACCCTGCTAAGACGTGCAAAGTTGCTACCATTTTTTTTTTTTTTATGGTGGGAAAAATCATGCATTGACATCCCCCGCCTTTGGGCGGAGCGGGAGATAGTGTCAGACTCTTACTGACTATAAGACCCACCCCGTTCCTTCTAACCTTCATACCGGGGCTCGAGCGCCCTTTCGGATAACCCTGGCCCCAGTAGGCTTCGACCCGGCCCGGGTCCCTGCTGTTGCTGACAACTCCTTGAGGCGCGCGGGAACAGTGCGCGCCGTAAAGTTGCTACCCCATCATGCGGCCACTGCGGCGAAGAAGGGCACACCATGCAAGATTGCACAGAAAAAGGCGAGCCGCTTAAATGCGCAACTTGTTTGCGTTTCAAAAAACCTGCCAACCACAAGACGGGAGATCCAGAGTGCCCTGCTAAAAAAGCCGCTGAACATAGGTATATAAATTCGATAGATTACGAAGGCGCCTAAGAGCGCAGACTTCCGTATAACGCATCAGGTCAGCGCACAAGAATTTTGAGTCAGCACCGCTGACTCAAAATTCTTGTGCGTTGACCTACAAACCATTTTTTTTCTTAATATTTAAGCATATTAGTTGACTGGTAAAAGTGTCCAATGTAAACAATCATAACTCTTCAACATTGATGTAACCTCGACTTTAACCTAATTATAAATTCTGCTGACGCAAGATCATGTGTGTGTAACTAGACTACTAAGTGCAAGAAACAGATTTAAAATACGAAATATATTATTATGACTTTTAGTGTTTAAGTAAACTGGGTATATAACATAGTAAATAATTATTTTTTCCATTGTTTAAAGACTTTAAATGTTAAATATTGTTATCAAATTTATTTATTTAAACTTCATGTACAATAGTGGTACATAGGCGGACTTAATGCCACAAGGCATTCTCTACCAGTCAACCTTTGGGTTAAAAAAGACAACACTGTGGTAGGTTTGCACAATAAACAAATACATAATAACAAATAGTTCAAATGGAAAAATATAAAATAAGTTATTTATAATAATAAAATACATATATATGCTAAAATAATAAACTAATAAATACTATGAAAAATATGAAATCACTATGAGAACTTAATAACAATACTGAACGAAGACCGAACTAAGGTTGAGAGGACTTCAAGTAGTAGTTCCGAATTTTACGTTTGAAGGATAATTTACTTTCAGCTTTTTTGATGTCAAGGGAACACATTCCAGAGTTTTATGGTGGAAACAGCGTAAGAATTGGACATAAAGCCAGTACGGTGAGAAGGAATATGAAGAAGCATGTTTTTGGATGCACGAAGGTTTAGATTATTTATTGTTCTACAAAAACCATAGCGTAAGAACTTCTATGCCTGCTCTACTGTGCTCATTGAGCATTGTGCTGAGCTCCTCCATAGTCTCAGCCATGACTACTATGTCGTCGGCAAACCGAAGGTGAGTCATGTACTTGCCATTGACATTAACCAAGTCCACTCCAGTCCAGAACCCCTTGAAGACCACCCACGCCTCCATCCTATTTTTATTTTTTATTTTTATTTATTGAGGGATAACAAACAGCTACAACATAAATCTTACGCATATAAATAATACTATATGTAAGTGGTAATATTGCAGCCAACTGCGTTATCCACAGATTAAACCTAGTTGAAATACATTAGGTTGCCACTAGATGGACATTATCGTGCAATAGATACATACATTATTATTATACACTGTAATGCTCAATATAAAAATAAAAATATTAGTGAAACATTTCCATATAAATAACTGAATCATAAAGAATAAATACCTATATACCTATAATATTAATTGCAAAAATACTTTTTTATGATACTTGTTTTAAACTTAAATTTAGAGCATGCAAATATATCAATGTCAATGAAATTTAAATTATAAGATTCCGACATTCTATGGATCGGGCAACGTAAGCCAGAATTTGTTCGGCATGAATTTAGCGCGAACAAGGTTCCTGCACGAACTTTGCGCACGTTAACAGTTCGAGGCACTGAATAACACAGCCTACTCGTGAGATCAATGGCATCAAAGTGATTATGGACAATATCATACAGAACATTGGCTTCCAAGTATTTGCGTCGGTCCTCCAAGCTCATAAGCTTGTACTTGCTTAGTAATTGGGAGTATGATAGGGAGGTCCTACTTCTATGACACCTATAGTGCATAGTACGGAGGAACTTGCGCTGGACTCTCTCTACTGCAGCAATGTACTTCTTGTAAAAAGGATTCCAAACGGGAACAGCATATTCCAATTGAGAACGGATTAGTGTCTTATATAGGTACAGATAAGTCGAGGTACGTTTAAATTCAGTTGATGATCTCATCACGAAACCATAAATTTTGAACGCTTTGTTTACTATGGCTTCAATATGTTGGTTCAGGGACAACCCACCATCAAAAAGTACACCAAGATCCTTAACTAAGCATATGTTATTCAATGGAGTTCTGTTTAGACTATAATCAAATTTTATAATTACCTTGTTTTTAGTGAAGTTTACATAGTTACACTTGGGTATACTGAGATGTAATTTATTTTTGGTACAGTAGTCTGTCAGTCTGTCCAGATCTTGTTGGAAAAGCAAGCAATCTTCAGGTGAATGTACAGTTTTAAAAGCTTTTAAGTCGTCAGCGTACATCAAGAACCTGGCATGTTTGAAACAGGTCTTAATATCATTTATGTAAATGATGAACAAAAGCGGCCCCAGAATTGAGCCCTGTGGAACACCTGATGTAATATCAACAGAAGCAGACTGGTGACCCTTAACCACAACCCTTTGCGATCGGTTTTTAATGTAGGACACAAACCAACGCAACAAGTTTCCGCGTATTCCATTGAAAGCAATTTTAGTGAGCAGTATCTCATGATCGACCTTGTCAAAAGCCTTCTTGAAATCCGTGTAAACCGCATCCACTTGCACTCGCCCATCAACATTTTCAAACAGGTAATTTGAAAATATTAGTAGGTTTGATGTTGTGGATCGGCTTTTCACAAACCCATGCTGTTCAGGGATTATATTTTTATGCAACAAAGGGTAAACCTCGTTGTGAACAAGCCTTTCAAAAAGTTTTGACAAGGTCGACAGAATTGAGATAGGTCTATATTGTTCAACATCATTTCTCGACCCACCCTTATGTACCGGTGTAATGTTAGCTTGCTTCCATACCGCCGGGAACACACCTTCGTGAAGACATCTATTAAAAAGAATATAGATTGGTTCACAAATACTGACAGCTGTAGCTATAAAGAAAGCTGGTGGAAGGCCATCAGGCCCTGGTCCCTTGGTAGGGTCCAGCCGTTTCAGCTCTGTGAGTATTTTAGATTTCTCTATCTGTAAATCGCTGATTAACGTATCATTTTCACTAAACTGCTGCGGTGGACACCACGTGGACAGTGTTGGGGACGCGGGCTCAAATACGGATAAGAAAAAGTCGGAAAACATATTACAGACAAGATCAGGATCATTCGACTTGACACTTTGATACTGCATCGTGGACGGAATACCTGAATTATTTTTGCGGTTAGAGATATAAGACCAAAAATGTTTGATGTTAGTGGTAAGACTTTCCTCAACAGACTCAATATAACTAGAGTAACATGCTTCACACATAGCTTTGAAGGTCGTTCTACATTCAGAGAAATTATTATAGTCTTTGATGTTGTTATGTTTTTTCCATTTAATCCAATAACGTTTTTTGTTTTTAAATACTTTTATCAATTGCGGCGTAAACCAGATAGGGAAGTCAAGTGATCGAGCCCTAGCAAAGGGTACCAGTGGACTAATTATGTCATTCAACATACCGTAAAAAGCCTCCACGGCCTCTTCTGATGAGAGGTTATCAAACAACACGGACCAGTTGACCTCATCTAAGCGCTTGTTAATGAGGTCATAATTAGCTTTACGAAAATTATATTTTGTCATAGGTTTTCTCTTCATAGTTTGTATAGATAAGCTAACAGGCGCGGTTATAACAAAAGGGGGGTGGTGAGGGTCAATCGGTAATAATGGATCTTTAAGATTGCCAGCTGAGCAGGAAGTGTTTGAAATAAATAAGTCTAGGATTTTACCGCCCCTATTAAGAGTAGTATTGTATTGGTGTGCATCCAGTGACGACATGAGATGTATTAGTTCCGAGCATATGGGATGAGAACAAGTGCATGCCTTGCAAGCCACATGCCCAGGTGCGATCGCACTCCAAGTAATATTAGGTAGATTATAGTCACCTATGATGTAAACATTCATAACATTTGGGCCATTTAAAGTGTCCTGCAAAAAATCAAAATGTGAAGTGTAGACGTCGGTGCCGGTCCCCGGCGGTATGTAAACTGCGCTAACTACATGTATTTTGTCTTTGTCACTCCTACTAGGCAGTGCTATCATAACATGCTCGATACAAGACAAAGGTTCAAAGAGTGGGTTATTGTGAACATCGAGTGTGACCGACTGAAGTTCACGCAGTACCGCAATAAGCACCCCTCCACCGTCTCGTTTTCCCGTAGCGTCCCGGTTCCTATCACATCTGAATACAATGTAACGAGGATCTATAAATTCGTTGTTCGCTATTTCCGGAATCAACCAAGTCTCTGTCAATATGATGATGTCATAAGAGGATGCCAATATGTTCACGAGTAGTGTGTGTAGTTTAGTTCTAATGCCCCTACAGTTTTGATAATATATAGTTAAATTATTAAAGATATCCATTTGCAATAAGTAACACAGCTAATTCATATAAAACTCGCGTTATTTGGTAGACTTTGATCCATAACGGAATCTCAGCGTAAAGTCTTGAATTAAAGTTAAACATTGTATATATTATTTGACATTGTATAATAAATTGTATCAAATTAAAATTAGAACACATTGTGAATATACATTGACATTGTACGAGTATGATTAGTTGCATTGTATTAAACTTAAACATTATATTAATTAATTGACATTTTATAAAAAATATTATCAAATTAAAACATATATGTAATTTCATGTAACAATATATAACATATTGACAAGAATTACAATTCGAAACTGTATGGATAAATTGACATTGAATAATAATCTGGGTTGTATTAAAATTAAAATTTGTATACATTAATTGACATTGAATAAAAAATAGTATCATATTAAAATTAAAATAAGTGTATAATTTCAAGTAACAATGCATAACAGGTTGACTAGAATTACAATTAAAAACTGTATTGATAAATTGACATTGCATAATAAATTGCATTGAGATCAAATTAAAACATGCATATAATTTCAAGTAACATTGTATAATAGGTTTATTAGGAATAAAACTTAAAACTGTGTATATCAATTGATGTAGTATAATAAGTTGCGTTGAATTAAATATTAAAATGATAAATATTAATTGACATTAAATAATGAGTCTCATTGAATCAGAATTAAAACAGGCCCATAGCTTCAAGTGAAACCGACCACCTTGATCCAAATACTGACACACAATACTAGTTATAATGAGATAAGAATTAAAATTAATGGCATGCACAATTTTGTAAGAATAACAAACAGAAAAGATTAGTCCATAATTAACAAGCCAGCAGAAATAATTGGAAATACTTATTATTTTGTGACACTTATTCAGCTGGCTTTTTAGATTTAATTTTGTTAAGGTCTCTTTCACCGCGTATTGCAAACGAGACTTCACCCTCTCGCTCACGCACAAGTATTGTTGCATTCCTGACCCATACGTATTTGTAGTTGTGACTCTTAGCGACCTCCCGGGTTTTTCGAAATAATTGCTTCTTCTTTAGTGTTAAATGCTCATTAATATAAATGGAGCATGATGTTCCAGTTATGCCGATCTGTTCTGACCTTAATGATGAGGCTTTACGAAAAGCACTAATCAGATTGTCTCTTTGCAAACTAGATGTGAATTTTACTATGACATTTTTTGGTCTAGTGATTTGTTGGTGCGCATGTGGCACTCTATGGACCGAGACAATACTTTGTTGCGAAAGTGGGAAGTTAAGTGCAAGACCAATTGCCTCAATAATGGCTGGTAGGTTTTCGTTGCGCCTTTCAGGCAAATTGCCTATTTCGACATTGCATTGACGTGCCTGTTGTTCCAAAGTGTCAATTTTGGACTCGAGAGCACTGATTGTTAGCTCCATGCCAGTAGACCCAGAGCCCTCCAAATCTGCGATTCGCTTTTCGAGGAGTTCATGCTGCTGCTTTTGGTCCTGAGTAGCGGCCTGAAGGCTAACAACATCGCTACGCAGACCATGTACACTCTCCTTCAGAAGGGACTGCTCGGTACGCAACGAGGTTATCTCCTTATAAATGTTAGCCATAGTTGATTTTATGTCATCACGAATTTGAAGAAAGTCTTTATTCATTTCGTCCCGCCAAATACCAAGGGTTTCATTCAAGTCTCTTGTGAACCTATGAAAGTCCGAGCTAGAAATGGGGTTGGCGGATGCCTCAACATGTTGATTTCTATTCCTGGAATCAGTAAGAGCACGGAGCGAACTACGTTCGTCTAGAATATCACATGACATGTCCATAGAATTATCCTCAACCGTAAGGTCCGTGTAGCTACGTACTGGAGTGTTAACGTTAGACCTATTACGCCTGGTGACATTGCTGCACGATGGGCACTTCCAGGATGCCTTAAACTCGGCGCTCAGTGCAGCATATTGGCTGTGCGTTACATTGAGACATTCATAGTGATGTTTTCCCTCGCATAGACAGCACAAAAGGATGTTATCAGCAGTCGCAACCAGTTCACTGTGGCAGCAATTCATTGTTTCTTAACGTAAACAAAGTAATATGTCAGTAGAACAGCGCCACCTAGTCTAATTCGTCAGAAGTATTACAACTTCGAAAGCTGTATAATGATTGCTAATGCGTATTGATGTTGTACGATCACGAAGCCCTAGATCCCGACGCAGCTCCACGATGTGCCAACAGATGGCGCTCGCAGACACAACAAGATCTATTAATGACTTGCAAAATTTGCAACTTAGCAACTCAGTCAATAAACTCCAGCAATATTGTAGAAACACTTTTAAGCTCAGCAAAAGGCAGATAAGTTATGTTGTTATATAGTACGAGCAACGTAACTGAATGTTATTACTTAGCTTTCAAGTCCAGGGTTCGTCACAAAAAAAAAGAAAATCACAGCAATACAGCACTTTTATGGATAGTCACAGCACAAATAATTCTTGTAGTACTATATATCACTGTTATATCTATTTTCCAGCAAACACAGTCACAAAAAATTCAGTTTCACTATTTTTACGATATAATAAATACGGAGCAGCGTTCCAACAAAACCGACGATATTGCCCTCTAGCGAGCGAAAAAAGTATCTCATAACATAACTCACTTTCAATTTCTTTGTTCTTCACACGCAAGGAATCTGCGTTCTTCAAACAATCTCCTTGTGCTCTGTCCTTCTCATACTTCTGATTTTGTTCATTCTTCCTTCTATATACAGTCCATCCTTCTCTGGAATGCGCTTCCTCTCGATATCAGGACGGCCGAAAGTCGGTACGCATTTAAATTAAACTATGTATTTGGTAACTACTTGTGGATAATATGTAATTTTATGTTCTTCACACTTGTTACCCATGGCAAATCATATAGGTCATCACCTAAACAATGTTTTACACATTTCCATTTTGTACCAAAATAAGTTGATGTAGACAACTATATATATTAAAATTGTGCACAACCTGATATTGATTTATTACTTAGGCCCTGCCCCACCACAACTAGTTGACTATATCGAATGGTATACCACACATTAACTGCCAGGCGGGACGAGTTCGCAGGGTCAGCTGGCTCACTAAGTTTACTCAGTACCTACCTACTTCTTCCAATGCTCCTTTTAATTAACCTTTCAATCGCGGAAATCACAGACACAACAGAAAGAAAATAGGCGCGCGAACGCCGGCACTCGCCTGGGGTTCAATGAATTAAAAGGTGTTTCGCGGAAACATAAGATAAATATTCATCTATTAACATTTTGACATCTAGAATTTTGCCAGCAAAGCGATTTATACTCTGGTGATGAAATAAAATGTTATTATTAGGCTTACTATATACTACTGATTCGCCATTTAACCCGGTTTCAGTTAAATTGACAATGATAGTAGGCATGTAAAATCACATTAAAGCCATACACAACACCAGTTCCTGCATATGCGAAATGTAAAGAATCAATGTACTAAATTTCATAACTATCATCTAACATCACAAAGTTATAAATTTGTTATGTTTCCTGGTTGTCTGCTAGAACTACATGGTCACCGGATAATCCGGGCGACTAAGGGGCCGTTTTGCTCCCGCACCCAGCTGTGTATGTGTGTGTGAGGCTAACGCCCCTTTCGCGACCAAAAGTCCCCAAGCGCCATGAATGTAATGGCTTCTATACGCGCTTCGCTCAACACAGCGTAATTTATTTATTATAATGATCAAGGTGTACACTGTACAGCCTACATTACACCCGAACCGACTGAAGCTAATGCTCGGCACACCCAATCTAGCGCGTAGCACTTACATAAAATATAATATGCTAGCACCGATTTACTGGCGCAGTAGCTCGGTATGAACCAAATAATAACTTACAAAGGATGTGAAAAAATGGACAATCAGATAATCTACTCAAAATACATGAAACTTACTGTTACTAACTCATTATTTATTATAAAATAATGATAATGATCTCTGCCGTTGAAAGTACTCTGTGGTTGAAATGCAAATCTAAACATTTTGGCACAATTCTAGTGAGATACACACAGAAAATCTAATAACGCAAATGGTTATAGTAGAGCGAGAATAAGCTGAGCGAGCGCAGCACTATGAAATCACGGTTATTGAATGAGGAAAGATCGTCGCACGCTCACTTTAAAATTATATACATAAATTAAGGTTTTAGAAGTTAATCTCTGAAAGCACTGGTCCGAATCCCTTTTTTAGGGTTCCGTAGCCAAATGGCAAAAAACGGAACCCTTATAGATTCGTCATGTCTGTCTGTCTGTCTGTCTGTCTGTCTGTCTGTCCGTCTGTCCGTCCGTATGTCACAGCCATTTTTTTCCGAAACTATAAGAGCTATACTGTTGAAACTTAGTAAGTAGATGTATTCTGTGAACCGCATTAAGATTTTCACACAAAAATAGAAAAAAAGCAATCAATTTTGGGGGTCCCCATACTTAGAACTGAAACTCAAAAATTTTTTTTTCATCAAACCAATACGTGTGGGGTATCTATGGATAGGTCTTCAAAAATGATATTGAGGTTTCTAATATCATTTTTTTCTAAATTGAATAGTTTACGCGTGAGACACTTCCAAAGTGGTAAAATATTTTTCGGCGGTAGGTGTAAAAAAGATAAGACGCGTTTTTTTTTCAACAGCTTTAATTAAAAATAAATTTAAAGTATTTTTTTAATATTTCTTTATCAGTTATAGTTATTTTACTAAGTTAAACTACTATACTTACATTGGTGAAAGATTCCATGTAATAAATCACTTAAATCTACACCACCTGCCAGCTCACAAGTACTTTCTACATTCCATAATTTTCTTCATGATGTCAACACTGGACGATATTCAATCTGCACAGAAGAACCTCGAGGAGTGCTTTTTAAGGAAGATGAACGAACTCGAAGCGCAAATCCAATCCGCAGGACCTGCCAAAGACACTGTGGCTAAGGTCCGAGAGGAGTTCCGGTCATTCAGAGAGCTCATGTTTGGCATGCTGGGTCTTCTCCGGAAGCAAATCACCGAGTGCTCCAGAGTGGTTGATGGACTGGAAACGCGTTCTCGACGGAAGGCCCTACTCTTTACTGGATTTGCTGAGTCGGATAAAGAAGACTGCAAGGCTTTAGTTCTGGATATTCTTCACAACAAACTAGCCCTGCCGGACGTCACTGCAGCATCGATAAAGGTGTGTCACAGACTGGGGGTATCAAACCGAGATACTACACGCAGCCGGCCTATCCTGGTAAGATTCTCCTGTGTTGACCATAAGTCTGCTGTCTGGAAGGCGAAATCGGGATTGAAGGGCTCTACTGTCACAGTTAAAGAATTCCTGACTAGGGTACGACAGGAAGCATTCAGTAGAGCCCGCCTGCATTTTGGGGTACGAGCATGCTGGACTCAGGACGGGGTTATTATTATCAGAACCCCTGATGGAACACGGCACAAGGTAACCTCCTTAGAAGAACTTAATCCTATGCTGATTAAATATCCAAGGAGGGCTGGGGAATCCTCATCTGGCAGCAATAGCGGAATGCGTAGAAATTAGTTTCTGTTTGTTTTGTTTAAACTTTCCGAGGTTGGGGCGTCACTGTTCACTCATTTTTATTGCAATATTTGTCATACGTGTATACCCGCTTATTAGGTTTTATGTTCATCACTGTTTTATTATTTTTGGTGGTATTTGTCTATTTGTATAATCCTATTTTGTATGACGGCGTTTACGTCAAACGTCAGGTTGACAGGACTGTCAATGTCAACCTAGCGAAGCGTCATTGTCGATGGTAGTGCGGGCGGCCATCTTAAAAGACACTCTTTGCCTGAGACGGCGCCCGCGCACCACGCTCGTGACGAATCGCTCTGAATCTTCGCCATCACGTTATTTCAAGACTCTTTATATTTTGTTACGTGTAGTAGTCATTGCTAATTACCTAATTATATTGTGATTCCTGTGAGAAGTGATTAAAATACGTGGATTGTGATCTGAAGTTGTATTTCATTTCAACTACCGCGCCCACCTACCCACATAATTAGAAGATGAGTTCTGATGAAGGGCCTCCAGGCCATCCTGCCCCTTCATGTATGTAATAAATATTGTATGTATTTTATGTAATCTTCATCTGCCTTTTGACAGTGATTGATTAATTGTCATCTGTCAGAATTGTTGTGAGGATGTCAAAAGTGCGTTCCTTTTTACATGTAACTTGTGTTGTGATTTGCGTTTCGTTTTTGTTTATGTATCGTATTTTTAGCTTACTTTTATTGCTGTGTTGTTTTTCTGTTTTGTTTCTTTATTAATTTCACTTTTATACTGGTGCTGCTGGTGGGTGGTGAACAGAGAGTGGTGTAGTACCGTAAGGCTAAATATTTGCCGAAGTTTAATTTATAGTATTTTATTTTTATTGTATTTATGATTTCTGATGACGACTCTTTTCACTCCGCTAACGAATCCTTCATCTCATCTGCCAATGCAAGTTTTAGCTCCGTAACTGATACCCTTGGTGATTTTGTGCGTCGAAACTTCGGTCAACAACAAAAAGGTCACTTATTTAATGTCTGTCATATTAATGCTCAAAGTGTGCCAAGCCATTATAGTGACCTGCATGATGCCTTTTCGGACGCCAATCTACACGCCGTCCTGATTTCTGAGAGCTGGCTCAAACCTCATCTTCTCTCTACTAGCTACCCTCTTCCCGGTTTCATTCTTATCCGCAATGATAGAATTGGAAAGGGAGGAGGTGGTGTTGCTATCTATCTTCGTAGCGATTTCCCTTATAAAATTGTTGCATCGTCTCCTTCACCTTATAGTGCTTCAGTCGAGTATTTGTTTTTGGAGGTTTATGTCAAAGGTGTCAAAACCTTACTTGGTGTTGTCTACTGCCCGCCTGCTATTGACTACTTTTCAAATCTTGAGCTTGCGTTGGAATCAGTAGGGTCAGAGTATGCACATTGTATTCACATGGGCGATTTCAACACAGACCTCTCCCATCCATCCCCTCGCTCTCGTAAGCTCCTTCATATCATCCAATCCGTTAGTCTCCATGTCCTTCCACTGCAACCTACACATTTCAATATCTCAGGTGAAGACACATGGCTAGACCTTATCCTTACGTCCACTCCCTCCTTGGTTTCCTCTCATGGCCAGTGCCCTGCACCTGGTTTTTCCCATCATGACCTAATTTTCCTATCTTATGTCCTAAAACCACCTAAACTTCCTCTTAAAGTTTTGCGCATGCGTTGCTTCGCTCGCATTGATGTTGAAAGGCTACGTCAGGATGCTTCAAAATTAGATTGGGACCAGCTTGCAGCGGCGACATCTGTGGACGAGAAACTGCAAATTTTTAATCAGACGGTCCTTGCGCTTTACGACAAACATGCTCCTGTCAAGAGTGTAAAGCTTAAACGTCAACCTGCTCCTTGGATGACGGCAGGTGTTCGTATGGCAATGAAGCACAGAGATAGGGCCTTTCAAAAATTTAGAAAGGATCGCAGTGCTACAAACAGGGATCTTTTTAAAACTGCAAGAAACCGGTGTAATCAGGTGATACGTAACGCTAAACGCCGCCATATTCTCGATAACATATCCTCTTCTTCTCCTGCTGATATCTGGAAATTCCTCGGATCTCTTGGTAGGCCACGTCATGTGGAATTCCCTAAAACAATCGTCCTGGATGATATCAACCGTCACTTCACGACCTCCTATCATTTGGATTCCCAAATGTTATCTCGCACGGTTGATTTCATTTCTGGTTTACCAAATCCTACCACTGAACCGTTCCACTTTTCTCCGGCTACTTTGGATGAAATCAAAAAGATCATCCTGTCCATAAAATCTAAGGCTGTGGGCCACGATGACATCAGTCGTCATATGATTACCTTAGTCATTGACTATCTTCTTCACCCGATAGCCCATATTATTAATTTTTCCCTTGATTCCGGACAATTCCCATCCCTGTGGCGTATGGCTTATGTGCGTCCACTTCCTAAAATCTCTAATCCCTCCCTACCTAACCATTTCCGCCCAATTTCTATTCTTCCTTTCCTATCCAAAGTACTGGAGGCCTGCGTCCACAAGCAGTTTTCAGGATTTGTTCACCGGAATAATCTTGTGAACACTTTTCAATCCGGATTCAGGCCTGGTCACAGTACCTCCTCTGCTCTCCTTAAAGTGACTGGCGACATTAGAGAAGCCATGGAGGACACCAGGGTTACTGTTTTGGTTTTAATTGATTTCTCAAATGCCTTTAATGCTGTCAGTCACAATATTCTTCTATCTATCCTTTCACATCTTATGGTTTCGTCCGAGGCGCTGGAATGGTTCTCATCTTATCTTCGGGGACGCCAACAGTCTGTTCGCGTTGACGAGAATTCATCGAGTTGGCGTGATCTAGATTCTGGTGTTCCACAAGGCGGTATTCTTTCTCCGTTGCTATTCTCCATCTTCATTAATTTTATAACTCACTGTCTTCGGTGTTCGTATCACCTTTATGCCGATGATCTTCAGTTATATACAGCTGCGCGGGTAGAAGGTTTGTCGGACGCTATAGAGGATGTGAACCGAGATTTGGACGCTATCAAAGACTGGTCTGAAAGATTTGGAGTGTCTGTAAACCCCTCAAAGTGTCAGGCCATTATTATTGGAAGCTCGCGCATGATGGGTAAAGTGGTGGTTAACTCTCTTCCCCCAATTATTTTTAATGGTACCTCCATCCCCATTAGTCCTAGCGTTAAGGATCTCGGTTTGCATCTCGACTCGACTCTTGGCTGGCAAAGTCAGGTCTCCAGTGTCTGCCAAAGAGTCAACGGGACTTTGCGGTGTCTGTATCGTCTGAGGAACTTTTTGCCCGCGAAGACGAAGACTATGCTTGTGCAAACTTTAATTTTCCCTGTAATCGACTATGGTGACGTGTGCTACTTTGACCTGAATGCGGAGTTGTTAGACAAACTTGACAGGCTCCTCAACAACTGCATCCGATTCATATTTAACTTGCGAAAATATGACCATGTTTCGAGTTACAGATCGGAGCTCAAATGGATGCCCATTCGCCAGAGAAGAAGTTTGCGCGCACTGACTACACTCTTCTCTCTGCTCAACTGTCCTACCCCTCCTTCTTATCTTATTTCTCATTTTCAATATTTATGTTCTTCCCATTCTAAGAATCTTCGTTCTTCTAACAATCTCCTACTGCTCTGTCCCTCTCATACTTCTGATTTTGTTCATTCTTCCTTTCATATACAGTCCATACTTCTGTGGAATGCGCTTCCTCTCGACATCAGGATGGCCACCAGTCAGTATGCATTTAAGCGAAAGTTGCGGCATTACTTTCAGAACAAATAGCGGAGTCGTTTCAAAACCCCCTTCTTCTACTTTATATAAATATATATGTAGGTATACAAGGTGCAGTTTTAAAACTGCACAATATTTCAGGAGGTTGTAATAAAACTCATAAATAATCATGTAAAAAAACGATACCTGGTCAATAATCAGTAATACTTGTTATTTAATTTTTTAATTACACTAAACTAAATCGATTGATCGATGGCAGCGGGGGCGTGGCTAGGGTGTGGCGTGCGGGATGATGATTGGATGATACATTATTTATGAAACTATCGTTGCGAGTTAGTGTGTGTGAAAACGCCCTTTATTGTTCCGTGTTTGTGTGTATGAAAAAAAGCGCGGTTATAAAAAAAAAAAATTACCTACTTATTTTATTATTGATTCGGGTCGAGAATCACTAACATAATTACCTCCTGAAATATTTTGCAGCTTCAAAACGACACCTTGTATATTATATTAAATATATATGTATGTCTATTTTAGTTATATATATACATTTGCACTCTTATTTTTCTTAATAATCCATTTTTTGTTGTTTTTTTTTTTGTGCACCTGCCATGTTTTTCTCTTCACCACCCTAGGTTGACTGGTAGAGAATGCCTAAGGCATTAAGTCCGCCTTTGTACCTGTGCGTTGCATAAAGTTCTAATAAATAAATAAAATAAATAAAATGTGTCCCCCCCCCCCTGTAACTTCTAAAATAAGAGAATGACAAAACTAAAAAAAATATATGATGTACATTACCATGCAAACTACCAACGAAAATTGGTTTGAACGAGATCTAATAAATAGTTTTTTTTTAATACGTCATAAATCTAAAAAAATATTTTTTTATTAAAATATCGATCAAAGTTACAACGAACTACAAGAATTTTTATATTATGTTACTTGCTGCTACGGAACCCTCCATGGGCGAGTCCGACTCGCACTTGGCCGGTTTTTTTTTTTTTGTTTTCACAGAAACCCGCTTCAATCCTGAGTGATACAGGCCACACTTTATGTACGCAGGCGAAGCCGCGGGCAAAAGCTAGCAGGCAATAAATGTCGGACTATCTGTCAAAAAGCAATCCATATAATATTAATTTACCCAATTTTAATTTCAGTTACTGTCAATAACATAGACTGTTCCTTTTAGTTGCATTTAGATTATTTCCAAATAAAAGTATCACTGGTCTGCTCATTAACTCATTAACTCAATAAGTAAACTCAGAATGCAGGTTCTGGGTAACAACGACTCCTAATTTGATAGATTTGTTTGCTACGGTTACTCAAAATGACCCAAAACCTGTCTATAATCCACCTGAATACAGCTCGAGTTATCCTCTAACAACTCCAGGGTACAGCCCTGGCTAGGCACGGGTGATGTGGCAATACCTCCAGAGTGTAGCCCTGGCAAGGCACGTGTGGTGTGGTGGTACCTCCAGGGTGTAGCCCTGGCAAGGCACGTGTGATGTGGTGGTACCTCCAGGGTGTAGCCATGGCAAGGTACGTGTGGTGTGGTAGTACCTCCAGGGTGTAGCCCTGGCAAGGTACGTGTGGTGTGGTAGTACCTCCAGGGTGTAACCCTGGCAAGATACTTGTAGTGTCGTAGTACCACCAGAGTGTCAGAAGAAATTCATATTGAATAAGCTGAGCACACCATTTCAAACTACACATCACTTTGCCCGCTTAGATAAAATAGTATAGTTTATCCCAAAAAAAAATGTATCGGTGCCTACATAGGTTACGTAGGTACTTTCAAAGCAAAAGTAGAAGATGCAAAGTTAGGGAAAAAAAATCACTTGTGGGCGGGATAAACGAATGCATTTAAATTAACGACTCGTTTATCCCACTTCTGAATTGTTATCTATATGTGTTATCTTTAGAGAAAGATTGACTAAGAAAGTTATTTAGTGTACTTACGGGGTTTGTTATCAGGTTATTTAAATAAAACGACCAAAACGGGTAGATAGATAGATAGATAGATTAATTCTTTATTGTACACCAAAAATAAAAATTACATGAGAAACTTAAAATTTATAGGGTGTCACAAAGGGCGGTCTTATCGCTAAAAGCGATCTTTTACAGACAACCTTTGGATGGATTTGACAGAGAAGGAGAAAAAGATACTCAGGTAGTTGATGGTGTACTATCTACATATATACACAATACATAAACTAATAAATCACATAAATTACAAAACAATATACAATATATATATATATATACTTATACAATTAAATGAAAGCAGAGAAATTACTGTACATAATGACAACGTTCAGGAAGAAAGGTAGTGAACAGTAACCTCATTTTTAAAAATTGAGAGTGTTTGAGCTTGCCTTATCGACACGGGCAAAGCATTCCACAACCGCACAGCCTGAACTGTAAATGACTTATCATAAAAGTTGGTGGAATGACTTGGCATCTCTAACCCCAAGTTTTCTGATGACCTAAGATATCTATTGTGTGTGTCATGAAGGAACTTGAAACGTTCTTTAAGATAAGCGGGGGTTTTAGGATTGAACAGAACACTGTAGAGCAGAGATAAGATGTGTACGTTCCGGCGAAGACGTATTGGAAGCCACTTGAGTTTTATACGAAAATCGGATATGTGATCATACTTGCGCAAGCCAAATATAAATCGTATACAAATATTTTGAAGTCGCTCAAGTGTATCAAGTTGTGCCTCAGTAAGATCGAGATAACTGACATCAGCGTAGTCAAGGATAGGGAGTAAGAGGGACTGAGCTAGTGCAATTTTAGTGGCAGTGGGCAGAAAGTTACGCAACCGTCTCAGGGACTTGGCAGAAGCAAATATTTTGCGACTTACCTCTTGTAATTGGGGACCCCAAGAAAGATGCTTGTCTATCCATACCCCTAAGTTCTTAACGTTCTCGCTTATTGGAATAGCAGTACCGTTGAATAGAACCTGAGGAAGCTGGGACCAGTTTACCTTGTGCATTAACCTAGAGCTGCCAACAACAATGACTTGAGTCGATGGATTAACCTTCAGACCGTGTGCCTCACTCCACTCACAAATTGAAGCCAAATCCTGGTTGATGATATTAATAGCATCATCCAAATCCGTATGAGGAGATTGTCTATAAACTTGCAAATCATCAGCATAGAGGTGGTAAAAGGAAAGAAGTTTTTTGGAAATAGAATTTATAAATATTGCGAAGAGTAAAGGAGATAAAACGCCACCCTGAGGGACACCGGCAGAAGTATAACACCAAGAAGAACAGGACTCATCTATAGAAATACGTTGCCGGCGGCCATACAGGTAACTTCGAAACCAGTCAATCACTGTTGGAGATATGTTAAGAGAGCGAAGTATGGCGAGTAGGATATCGAAATCGGCGGTATTAAAAGCGTTGCTAAAATCTAACAAGCAGAGAACCGTCATATTTCCTCTATCCATACCTAAGCGTATGTCATCAGAAACGTTTACTAGGGCAGTGGTGGTGCTATGACCAGGACGAAATCCGGATTGGAAAGGATTCAGCAGACTATTCTTGCAAAGAAAAGCACTGAGATGATTGTGGACCAGGCGTTCTAGGACCTTAGAGAGGAAAGGCAGGATGGAGATTGGTCGATATTCTGAAAAGGAAGTAGGATTTGATTTCTTGGGTAAAGGAGTAATTTTGGCTTCTTTCCATATTGATGGAAAGACACCTTTGGAAATGGAATAGTTAAGGATATAACACAGGATAGGAAGGATTTCATCGAGGACAGGGAGTATCATTTTCCGACTGACACAATCACTGCCAACTACGTTAGAAGTGATTGAAACTATGCTCTTCTTAACATCACAATTAGAGAATTGACTCAAATTAAATGACGAATGATCCGGAGTTGGAAGGTTTGAAAGATGGTTTAACGTTGATGCCTTTGTGGTCCCATTATAGTAGGACGAAGACGAGAAGTGTTGATTAAGAAGATTTATGTCTAAGTCTTTAGGAATCGATTCTTGGCGTGATTTTCCAACTCCCATAGATTTTAGAAACTTCCAGACTTTAGCTGGATCACCGTTTTCAACAGAATCATGGACATGGTGGCGTAGTGCATCCCTACACACCCTATTGCTGCGATTGCGTGCTTTGACATAAAGGTCACGGTTCGATGATGTAGGCCTGCATTTATATTTAGTTTTGCATACTGCCTTCTTGTGCATGACATCCCTTACTTCATCTGTTATCCAAGGCGCTGGAAGATGTTTGAGCTTTACGGCACGGATGGGAGCATGCACGTCGTAAAGCTGTACCAGTGTATCCGTAAACAAGTTTAATTTTTCATCGATTGACTCAGCGGTAATAATAGGGTTCCAATCAATGTTGCTGGCATCCTTATGCAGATTGTCAATATTCATACCACTAAAATTGCGAAGCAGGAGAGTTTTGGGCTTGAGTTTAGGTGGACGAATTTTGTAAGAGAGGAATATTAGGTCATGGTAGGAAAACATGTCAGCTGCACATTGGCCATGCTCGCTGACATGCTGGGGAGAGGAGATAATGGCAAGGTCTAAAAGTGAGGGATTACAGTTGGGGAAGTTGTATGTGGCACTTGATGGAAGAATGGACAAGTTTGACGACTGAACTATTGATAGAAGTAAGGAAGAGCGAGAATCATTTTTCAGTAAACAACTATTGAAATCCCCCATGATAATCGTATGACTGTAAGATGGTATTAGATTTTCTAGGATCTTATCAAAGGAAGGAAAGAAATTTACCCGTGACGAAGGGCTGTAATAAACACCTAGAAGTATTTTTACATGGTTCAGGTTTACTTCTAAAAAGAGATGCTCGCCCGCGTTCTGCGAGGGAGGCTGTGCTGACATATCAATAATTGAAAAAGGAATTTGGGGACGAAGGTATATGGCAACACCACCTCCACCGCCAGACACACGATCATTTCTTATCAGTTGAAAACCTGGCAAGGAATAGGAAGTTGAAGGGAGACATGGTTTTAGCCAAGACTCGGAAACAAGGATAGCGTGGATATTCTTACAGTCAAAGTTAGCTAGCATGTCAGAGTAATGAGCTGGAACACTTTGGGCATTTATATGGACTACATTAAAATTCTTAGGCACATCAGAAAAATGAGATTCAAGAGTGTCGGCAAGAGACGGGTACCCAACAAAACTGTCATTACAAGAAGCTGAACTTTCGGTGTCGCTGTCATTGTTTACAGACATCGATAACAAAGAAAAGAAAAAAAACAACATAAACAAAAACAAATTAATGCGGTTGAAATTTCGTCGTCCGGGCAACAGAAAGATACTAAATACAATAGTTGCACAGTTCAATAAATACACTGAGCACACTGTAATATTGATTTCTGAACGGAAACAATTACGACATTGACATTAAAAATTTTGACAGAAACAAACGGTTGACAGATATAAAAACAACAGAAATAGCAGATTATTGAAGAAATGGAATAAAAATGCTTGTCGACATGAAGGGTAGAGAATAAACAAAACACCTACTTTACTATAGTGAATTGAGAGGGTATCGAGTTAAAAAGGAAATAGTTACCCGGACCGTAATAATACCTAAAAAGTGCACAAAAATGCTACTTCCTTGCCTGCCTTCTTCGGTGCTGGCGATGATGGGGATGGCGACGACGACGGCGCCGACGCAACAGGTGACATGACCTTGTCGCTGACCTGCTCGATGTTGTTGAGGTCGTTGTGTGAATTTACACGATGCCGGGAGCCGTCGGAGCCGAGGACATAAATAAGTCCGTGCTTAGTCCAGCAGTTATTTACACCAAGCTTCTCACGCGCAGACATAAACAGTTGATGCCGTGACCTTGTCAAAAACTCGGATACTGTCATGCCGGTGCCTTTCAACTTGGTCTTGGCAAACTAACCCTAAGATTGACATCACGTAGTTTACAAAGTATGGGCCTTGGCTTAGCGGTACCTGTTTGTCTCCCCATCCGATGGCACCGCCTGATGTTCCCAATTGTGAAGTCTGGTAGCTTCAGATGACACCGCACAACTTCAGCCACCACCTGCGCTGTGTCCTCTTTGGCCTGCTCTGTGACAATATGAAGCAACAGCATCTTTCGTCGCCCACGCATCTCCAGATTGTCCAGCCCATGTGCCAGCAAATCCATTTGCTTCTGAAGACAGTTCAGCGCCTCAAGAATGAACTTTTTGAATGAGCTGAAGTCCGAATCCAAACTGTCACCGCTGGTTGAAGCTCCTGGAGGGTTCCTGTGCAGCTCTGCTTCAAAATTGGACATCCTATTTTGAAATAGGGTCATCATTTCAGTGAGTGAGCCCTTAAGTGCTTCCATGTCAATGAAATTTGTTGTTATTTCTCTTGTTAGAAATGACTTTTAGCGGGAGGACTCTGTTAGCATGTATATGTATACATTAAATAGTTGAATTTACTACTATTTGGATAATAATATAATTTTTAAAATTAGCAGCAAAATTTTAAGACCTGTCTCCTACCCGCGATTTTTTTTTTGGTACCACACCCTATGTACTTTTGCCTTGACAGCATACACATAATACAAGTATACAATAACAATAACAGTAGGAATAAATAGGTAAATTATATACTAGCACTTACTGAGATGTTGCTTGCTCCGAAAACTAAGACGTAAAGAGAGTCAGTGCAAAAAAATACATTTAATGTTGCTAATAAAGAATATATATAGATAATGTTTCATAAACTGTGATTATTACAGTTTATGAAACATTATCATAAGAATCGCTAACAATTATATCTTAAAATGATGTACGTCAAACGTACATAATGTACGCATACAGTCATTACTGTACGTGCATTAGGTAATGATAAAATAGAGATTGATTGTGGCTCCGCTACAGAGAATACTCTCTAGCAGAGCTACACAGAACTTAAACTCAGGAAAGACAAACGCTACTGAGTTTTGATAAAATCTGTTGTACGAACAGTGTTTATTGCGTGCGTGTTGAAAAATACCATTATTATATAGCGGTTTTATTTATTTCACTTTTTTAAGTTTTCATAGAAAGCGCCTGATTATTTACACAAAATGTTTTGCAGCTGGTGCTATATTTATGATTAGGCGCTCAACCATAAATATTATGATAGAGGAGCATATTATTTTTTACATAGGTAATATTACTAGATTTGTTTACTTTTCCAATATGCACATGCACCTATTATACCCGTACTTACCTACCTACGAGTATTATATTATCAACTTATTTTCCATGGTTTTGTTTAGATATTATTATTTTTTGACATTTTATTCAACCTACGGTAAATTATGTCAGCAAAATATATATAGACTCAGGATGGCCTATATCAGAATCTTCCATGTTTCACGTGGGTCAGAAACTCGAACAAAGTCATAAATTGATTCTCCAATGATTTATTTCTTCTTAACTTCACAGATTAACAAAATATAACGCTAACACTCTTTAATTAGGCATAGATAACGATACTAAATTAAATCAACTTAGAAACTGTTAAAGATGGCGTCGGAAGTAAGCGATTCGTCGAGCGCGTGGTGCGTTGGCGGTTCTCGATTCCGAAGTGAACAAGATGGCCGACCCGCTCCCACCGGTGTGACGTTCCGCAAGAATGGCAGCTGACAGACAGCTGACATATGTCATGCTGCCATTCTGTTCCGACGTCGTCGACAGCAAACATCAAATGTCATGTGTCGCGACGTCACGGCCGGACTGACATTCGACCGTTCTCGGGCGTAGAGCTAACGTTGTCCTAAAACAGGCAATTTTATTATTTCATGGTTAGCTGCTCGTCCAGCCTGACAAGCAACACAGCACTAATTCTAACAAATTTCAGAAGCAACATTATGAAACCATGTATCCCTTCGACCATTATGAATAATGGACCGGGTGACATCTCACAAGCTGGACAACACAACCCGGACCGGACGAGTGTGTCCTTTCGACCAGCTTCAATGCATGGACCGGACGACACTGTCCCTTCGACCGGTTCAGACAGGGTCTAGACAAGTGTGTCCCTTCGACCAGCCCCAATGGCATGGACCGGACGGCACTGTCCCTTCGACCAGATCACAGACAGAGTTTAGACAAGTGTGTCCCTTCGACCAGCCCCAATGGCTTGGACCGGACGGCACTGTCCTATCGACCAGATCACAGACAGGGTCTAGACAAATGTGTCCCTTCGACCAGCCCCAATGGCATGGACCGGACGGCACCGTCTTTGCGACCAGTTATAACACAGCATTTTAAATACAAAGGAACAGAAATGTGGCATACCTATAAGTTACGGACAATCTTGCTCATTTTGAATTTCGACTTCATCTAGTGCGCCGGGATCAGAGTACACACTGAGTGTATCTGACCCGGCAGTAAGGGTAACTGAATTTGCCGAGACAGTGTCCGAGTCTGTGTTCGACCTTTCATCTCTAATATTAAGGTCATCTCCTCCCTGAATTGGGCTTTGTGGTAGCATGACATCACTACTGGGTTTATTTATTTTATTTATTTATTTAATGTTCATGCAACACAAAGTACATAGGTGGACTTAATGCCTTAGGCATTCTCTACCAGTCAACCTAGGGTGATGAAGAGACAATATGGTAGGCGCACAAAAAGAAAATTTTGGTATTAAAACAAGAGTAAAAAGTATACATAACTATAGATAAAATACACATACATATATATTTAATATAATATATATACTACATATATATATTTATATAAAGTAAGGACAGAAGTTTTGAGACGATTCTGCTATTGGGTTCTAATTGCTCCGCATCTTCCGGCGCCGTCTCGGCCTCCTCATCGTTCAACAAACAGGTAGTGACTTCAAGCAACCCAGCGTGTCCCTGAGGCACTGTGCGCAAACTCTCGTGTGCGTATTTATAAGTGCGGTGTGAACCACTTACACTTTTTAGCTCGTACCGATCATTTTCTAACACGGAGGTAATAACGAACGGTCCCCTAAACTTTCTATCTAGTTTAGTTTGATTTCGTTCACTGTTCTTGATAAAAACAAAATCGCCCTGAGCAAATGGTTTAATGGTAGCACGGCCCCGGTTAAACCTTAGAGTATCCGCCGCGGCTGCCTTTTGAATATTTTCCGATGCACTTTCTCGAATGGACTCTAAATCTAAACGGTTATTTCGCTCATCAGAATGTGAAGATATCTGGGACATACCTAATGATTCTGCACGTATCCCGAACATCAGTTCCGTAGGTGAGTAGTTGTATATTGCCTAACTCATCGCGCCATGTCTTATTGGGGTCGTTTTCGACTATTGTGAGCAAGCTTTTTAGTGTTCGCATAACTCGCTCAACTTGTCCGTTGGCCCTGCCGGTTGCAATGAAATGCAGATCAATTTTATAATTTTTGCAAAAGTTTCTAAATTCACTATTCACATAGCATCGGCCCTGATCAGCAATTACGCGTGCAAGAGCCCCAAAAAGACAAACAGCCTTTTCGAGAGCTCGCACCGCGCTACTTGCATCTAGTGATATTGTGTGTTCTAGCAGGACATACTTAGTAAACGCGTCTATTATGACTGAACAATACTCTTTCCGGTCGCTCTTACCACTATGCTTCCCGGTAAAGTCTATGTGGATTGTGTGCCATGGCACAGATAGTTTTGGGATCGAATGTAACTGAATGGGTTGAGCGCCTGATGGTCCCTTCGATGCTTTGCAAACTATGCAGGAGTCAATAAACTTACGAACGCACTTGGACATTTGCGGGAACCAGTATTGTTCGTAGAGTTTATCTAGTGTCTTATCACTACCAAGGTGTTGAATTTCGTTATGGACGTGGTTGATAAGAGTCCAAATCAGAGAGCGTGGAACGACCGGTAACCAAGAAATTGTTTTGTTGCGCCCAACCTTTCTATACAGGATACCATCCCTAACATCGTAAGTATGTGCTACTGTTTCCGGGAAGTCACCGTTGTTATGCTTACTAATCAAGTCTTGGATTTCGCTATCGCGTTTTTGTTCAACTGAGAGCCATCCTTGATGTAACTCAACAAACTGGACACTTTTAGTAGTAGGGGTTTGGGACGAAGACGCGCCAGCATCTGACTGAAGGTTACGGGAAAAGAAGTCTGCATGTTCCATACTACGGCCTTCACGATATACTATTTCAAAGTCGTAGGCTTGTAGGAAAGCCCACCAATGATGCACGCGAGGCGTCAGATCAACCTTAGATTTTGATGCTTTGAGCGAATTGCAATCAGTGTAAACTACAAAATGTCGGCCGTACAAATAATGCCGAAAATGTTCTACCGCTCGTACGACAGCCAAGGCCTCTAATTCGTACGAGTGGTAGCGAGATTCTACCTCAGATGTACGCCGGCTGAAGTACTCCACAACATGGGGTAAGTTATTCGCTCTTTGTATAAGGATCGCACCATAACCTTCGGCACTCGCGTCTGTGTGCAACTCGACCGGCAATTCAGGATTAAAAATCGTTAAAACTGGTTCTGAAGTTAGTATTTTAACCACATTTCTACAGATATCTTCATGTTTGTCGGTCCAATTAATGGGGCCATTTAGTTTAGTTAACGGGGCCTTTTAGTTTAGTTAACGGGTATAACGGTCCAACAACATTTGTAAACCCAGGTATAAATTTCCTAAAATATGACGCGAGTCCGAGAAACTGGCGAACCTGCGTAGCTGTATGTGATGATGGTGCTTCGACTAATGCTTGAATTTTGCGGGAATTGGGTCTAATTTCCCCAGACTGTAAGGAATAACCTAGATAGTCTACTTTTTGTTTCATGAATTTGCACTTCCGAAGGTTAAATGAAAAACCTGCCGCAGTTAAGGCTTGTAAGGCCTCATCTAGGCGGTCCAAACCCTGCGAAATATTGGAAGAATAACAAAGTACATCGTCCATATAGATGAGAGGCCTGTCATTAAGGTGTTGTAGTGCTTTTGTGATACAACGCTGGTACACAGAAGGTGCGTTGCGTAAACCGAAAGGCATCGCGAGGTACTCATATTGGCCCTCCGGAGTGACGAATGCAGTCATCTCAATTGAATCGGGGTGAATTAAAATTTGGTGAAATCCGCTAGCCATATCTAATGAGGAGAAGTAGTTGGCTCCACTGAGCTGGTCTATCTGTTCCTCGATGCGAGGCAAGGGATAGTGTTCCGGCTGTGTGTTGGAATTCAGTTCCCGATAATCAACGCACATTCTGTCGGTATTATCCTTTTTCTTTACGAGGAGTATCGGACTTGCTAAGGGAGAGGAACTCTCACGAATTATACCGGCATCTAACAGTAGTTGTATTTTTTCTCGGACTATTTGCTTCTCTATAGGTGCTAGTCGATAGGGAGACCTTCGAACTATTTTATGAGGATCTATCAATTTAATGCTCAACTGCCCTGTAGTAACGCGCCTAGTAGGTATACCGTCTATAAAATAGTCTGAATATTTACTAATTATTTTTGACAGCAGCATTTTATCTTCACCTTCTAAGTCAGTATCGATTGAAGAAATATCAAAATCTGCCGATTTAGTTTCACAAAAATTAGTATGATCTTTGGTCTTAAATAGGACTTTGTCATTATCGATCGTCACAGAATAGCCTTTATCTAAGATATCCCTGCCTACAATAATCGGCACAGACATTACCGTATCTGGAACGATGTGAAACATAAGGTCTACTGAGGCATTTCCAATTTTTACGGTACTTAAAATTTGGTAAGTGGACTGTACGTCATCACCTCCGATACCAGAAAGATGAACTAGATTATTGCGCACAGTACCCGGAAACCGACAGCGAATACTTTCAGATAAGAGCGAGCAAGATGATCCGCTATCAAATAAAAATGGAAATCTCTCACCAGCTGATGTCTCTAACGTAGATCTGGAAAGTTGGTGGTCGCAAAGGTTGACTTCCTTCCTTTCAGACTTTCCTCCATTCTTCTTTTCTGGACAAGTCGTAGACGCGTGACCAGGTTTGCCACACGCGTAGCAGGTTATAGACGGCTTGTCTTGATTATTTGTAGAACTGGATGCTTCATGAGACTTCAATGATTTGGAGTCATCCTTTCGCTTCTTGCATTCAAACTGTCGATGTCCTGGCACGCCACACCAATGACACTTTCCAGGGAATCTAGAGTCTGTCATTCAAGGTCGCTTAGAATCGGCGTCTTGATTTCCATCACTGACGTCCAACCGTCGCTTTAGTGATATGCCATTGAGGATCCGAAACAACTGAGCACGAGTAGTTATCACATGTGCTATCAACTCTCTACGTATCAAATTATCCTTTTGACATAGCACCGATATCACGAACCCAGTGATAACTTCCTCAGGAAGGTCAGTTTTTGGTATACGTTCGATCAAGTTCCACAATCGCATTGCAGACTCTGATGCGGTTTCTTTGACATTAATTTGAAATCGTAAAATGTCATCAAAATGATCTTGCATTAGTTTGGGTTTAGCAAATCTAGCTAGCAAAGTTTCTTTAACTGCAGCCCATGTTAATTCCTTGAGGTTCATTCTGGTCAAGTGGGTCGCTGCGCGACCTTTGAGCGCCTTAGTAAGTGCCATCAACAGATCAACACCTACAAGATTTTTCTCCTGCACTATTACTTCTGTGACGTTGCACCAGCCCTCGATGTCAGATTCGGAATCATCAGGATCAAAGTCAATTAGTTTTATCGTGTTGGTACTTACAGGAGTTGATGCTTGCGACATCGCAAAAATCCGGGTAAACATTTCCTCCATATTCGACAATATTCTCGTTGCAGGGATGTTTTCTGCAGGCTGCGTGTTCCCTGTTTGTGGCCCGTGGGATCCCACTTCTGATATAGACTCAGGATGGCCTATATCAGAATCTTCCATGTTTCACGTGGGTCAGAAACTCGAACAAAGTCACAAATTGATTCTCCAATGATTTATTTCTCCTTAACTTCACAGATTAACAAAATATAACGCTAACACTCTTTAATTAGGCATAGATAACGATACTAAATTAAATCAACTTAGAAACTGTTAAAGATGGCGTCGGAAGTAAGCGATTCGTCGAGCGCGTGGTGCGTTGGCGGTTCTCGATTCCGAAGTGAACAAGATGGCCGCCCCGCTCCCACCGGTGTGACGTTCCGCAAGAATGGCAGCTGACAGACAGCTGACATATGTCATGCTGCCATTCTGTTCCGACGTCGTCGACAGCAAACGTCAAATGTCATGTGTCGCGCCGTCATATAAATAAAACAGAATAATATTTTTTGTTTATTTAATAACAAAATATATGTAAAAACTGAAATAAATCAAGAATTTACATTTTATTTTAGTGTAATGTGTTTTAATAACAATGAACGTAAGGGAAAGAAATAAAACAAGAAACGATCTAGAAGAATTATATTATGTCTTCATTTGTTGTTTCAAAAATAGTATGTTTTATTAAATTTTGCTGTGCACCGATTCCCAGGATTTGCCATGAAAGAGAACAATAATGTCTAACAATTTCTAAACTATGCTCTCCAGCGTTTATATATCAGTAGATGGGAATTAACTATAACGTTGCACTTAACTGGAACAGCCTTACGGGCCATATCTACTCAACACTAAGCTCCTGGCATACCTAGAAGCTAATGATATTCTCAGTGACCGTCAATACGGCTTTCGCCGAAATCGGTCAACTGGAGATCTTCTAGCGTATGCCATCCACATCTGGAGTGAGGCCATCGAGAAGCACGGGGAAGCGCTTGCCGTTTCCCTCGATATTTCGAAGGCTTTCGATAGGGTTTGGCACGAAGGCCTTATTAGTAAGCTTCCTTCTTTCGGTTTACCCGCTGGATTGTGTGCTTGGATCGCAGACTTCCTGAATAACCGGTCCATTCGAGTGGTTATCGATGGCTGCTCGTCTGATCTATCGGCTATTAATGCCGGGGTCCCTCAGGGGTCAGTACTCTCGGCAACATTATTCTTGCTGCACATAAACGATCTGCTTAAGCCCGGTACCTTTGGGTATGCAGACGACAGCACTGTTGCTGAGAGTTACATATCCAGCGCGCAAGCTAGTGGGTCACAGATCCAGTCTCTTCGAGAGGCTATGGTTGAGCGCTTGAACTTGTCCTTGGAGGCAGTCTCCGAATGGGGCGATGCCAATTTGGTCAGGTTCAACGCTGCAAAAACCCAGGCGTGTCTATTTTCCGCTAAAAGGAGCCAATTCAGTCCTGCTCCAACTTTCCGGGGTGTAACCGTGCCGATAACCGACCATCTTGACCTTCTTGGTGTTACGCTGACATCAACACTCAACTTTGGGCCATACATCGAAGCAAAGGCTCAACTGGCTGCAAAAAAGCTGGGAGTTCTCGCAAAGGTCAGACAGTACTTCACGCCGGAACAGCTGCTCAAACTTTATCAAGCGCAAGTTCGATCGTGTATGGAGTATTGCTCTCATCTTTGGGACGGATCTGCCCGATACCAGCTTGATGCACTTGAGGCAATTGAGAGGCGAGCCAGAAGGATAATTGGCGATGATACACTCGTCGAGTCGAGGCTTCAAAGTCTTGAGCATCGACGCAGAGTTGCTAGCCTGTCGGTTTTCTACCGGTTGCATTTCGGGGAGTGTGCGTCGGAATTGCATAACCTAATTCCGCCTAGCCCGTTTCATCATCGGACTACCAGACGTACGGCTATGCGCCACCGGTTTAAGCGGAAGTTGCGGAATCATTTTCTACACCAATAGCAGAATCGTCTCAAAACTTCTGTCCTTACTTTATATAAATATATTTATGTAGTATATATATTATATTAAATATATATGTATGTGTATTTTATCTATAATTATGTATATTCTTACTCTTGTTTTAATACCAAAATTTTCTTTTTGTGCGCCTACCATATTGTCTCTTCACCACCCTAGCCTGGTAGAGAATGCCTAAGGCATTAAGTCCGCCTATGTACTTTTTGTTGCATGAAGATTAAATAAATAAATAAGACATCCTCCATTGCGGCCGTGAACAGTTTCGGAGAGATGACGTCTCCCTGCCTCACACCTCGCTGCAGGAGGATAGGTTTCGAGGTCCATCTGTGTTTTGTGTGTGTGTTTTTTTATGTAAATTGTAAATATTACTTATATTGAATAAATCTTTACCTACCCTAACCATTTTTGTTTTTATTCATGTTGCTTTTATGTTTGAATAGTTAATTTAAATTTATTAATTTAACTTAATATAAATAATAATTTGATTTCAAAAATCATAATCTAATATTATAAACAAAACTACTAAAAGAAGCATGACGGATTTGAACTTACGACCATGTCAATATAAGTCTACTGGTATGACCTTTAGACTAATTCGACTTATGACATAATGTTGAAATTAACAAGTGCATTACGAGACAAAACTGTATTCATAAGTTTACCTACCTTAACGTTACGTTTTAACCCGTTGTGTGTCTAAACGTGGATCCACGCGAGACACAATGGCTTTTTAATTGTGTCTCTAATTACGGCACACGAGAGGTTATAGATATGCACGATATGCGCGTGGAGATGCAACGCCGGGGTGAAAGTCCGCTGCCGCGACAGGTCACGGCATGGCGGACAGAGCTCCGGCGGGATCTCATGGTGAAATGGCGTCAACGACTATCGCAACCCAGTGCTGGGCACGCCACAATCATGGCGGTAAGTCCCCTCTTTGAGGCGTGGCTGGAAAGACCTCACGGCGTCCTTACCTTCCGCATGACGCAGGTACTCACCGGACATGGTTCGTTCGGGAGTTTCCTGCACGGGATTCATGCGGAGGTGACGCCCGGGTGTCGCCACTGTGCGGAACGCCCGGAGGACACGGTGGAGCACACAGTCGAGGTGTGCCCTGCTTGGGCGGAGCATCGCCGTGCCCTCGTGGGGGCGATCGGCGGCGGAGACCTCTCGCGCCGGGCCTTGGTTGAGGCCATGGTCCGGAGCGAGGAGGAGTGGCAGGCGGTCGCCGACTTCTGCGAAGCAGTAATGCTCGCAAAGGAGGAGGCCGAACGCATCAGGCAACGGCGTTATCGCCGCCGCCGTCGCCGGGATTCTGATCCCGATTTCCGGCCAACGTAGACGCGGGCTTGCGGACGGTGAGCAATGGGTAGCTCACTGTCCGGCCGTCCGGTAACTGTCCGGACCAAGCCCAAGTCGTCGACGGCGCGCACTGTTCCCGCGCGCCTCAAGGAGTTGTCAGCAACAGCAGGGACCCAGCCGGGTCGAAGCCTACTGGGGCCAGGGTTATCCGAAAGGGCGCTCGAGCCCCGGTATGAAGGCTAGAAGGAACGGGGTGGGTCTTTTAGTCAGTAAGAGTCTGACACTATTTCCCGCTCCGCCCAAGGGCGGGGGATGTCAATGCATGATTTTTTCCCACCATAAAAAAAAAAAAAAAAAAAGAGGTTATAGATCAAACTGACGTAACAGTATTCTATAATATTTGACTACCTATCTCTCGTTATATTCGTTTAAATTATTATGCTCCGAATTGATTATCATGTATCTTCTGCTAATTGTAGAAGGTTCAAATTCATTTAACTTTTAGGATGTCTTATATTACCTTCTGCTGTTACGTGGGTCAGGTCTCTTGTGCCTTCATGTGTACCACGATGTGAAATGTTCCCCCTGCTACAGGAGATACACGATGGTGCTTCTGGAGGACACCTGGGAATCAAGAAAACTCTACTGAAAGTGAGACAGTGGTATTACTGGCTCAATTGTAGATATGACATAGGGCAATGGTGTCGGAAATGTACAGCGTGCGCATCTGTGAAAGGACTACAGATTATAAGCAGGGGCAGGCTTCAACTGTACAATGTGGGAGCCCCGTGGGAACGCATTGTCATTGACGTTGCTGGACCTTTTCCAGTTACAGGTGACGGAAACAAGTACATAGTGGCGATCCAGGACTATTTCACAAAGTGGCCCGAAGTCTTCGCCATACCCAATCAGGAAGCGACGACAGTGGCGAAGAAAGTGGTGGAAGAAGTAGTATGTCGGTATGGCGCACCTTTGGAAATCCATTCCGACCAAGGCCGTAACTTCGATTCTGCGCTGTTCCAGGAAATGTGTACTCTTCTCTGGGTTTACAAAACACGCACAACACCTGCGCATCCACAATCGGATGGGATGGTGGAAAGATTTAACCAAACCCTGGAGAATCACCTGGCTAAGTTTGTCGATGACCATCAGAAGGACTGGGGCCGGTATATTCCACTATTTCTGATGTCTTACCGATCGGCAGTGCATGATAGCACGGGACATACTCCGACAAGAGTGAATTTTGGCAGAGAGATGAGACTTCCAGTCGATGCCATAACTGGCGTGCCACCTGACAAGACTAAGCCAGTTACGGACTACGTAAGTGACCTTCAAGATCAATTGGACAAAGTACATAAACGAGTTCGCGAGAATAGCATGAACACCAGCGTTAAAAAAAACTAGATACGACTGTAATGCCAACGCTGAGGGATTTGAGGAAGGTGCACTGATTTGGCTTCATAACGTAGTTACATGAACTTTAGGCATTCATTGTAGACATTAAGTAATAATTTATAATATTAGACTTTATGCATTTGTTTTATATAAATATATCATAATTGTTAAAATGAAATATTTACTCGCAGTTAATTATTAGATAAACCCTAATGTATATTAGTTAGTCAATTGATGTTACGTACTGTTTACTTTGCTCTGATTGGTCGGTTAATCGACCGAGTGTTTGTGAAAGTTTGTGGTAGGGAAACATTGAGTTTGTAACTGTCATGTTAGACAGAGTCAGTCTGCTTTGAGTTGTTGAACAGAAAACATGTCCGACTAATCTGTGTATTTGTAAATGATTGTTAGTAGAACGATAAGTATGAAATTGTGTTGATCAAAGTGAATAAAATATTTATACAATTTATCCTGAAGAGTTTGATTTATCACATTTCAGAAATGGGATATGCCTACAAATATGTGCAGTGATAACAGGAAGAGGTTATGTGTGCCTAAATTGAAAATAAATGAGTTCGAGATATATATTTTTGTCTTTCCAAGTGTACTAGTGTGATTTTAGACAAGAGGTTATGTGTGCCTAAATTGAAGCTAAATGAGCTCGAGATATTTTTTTTTCTTTTTCCCATGTGTGCTAGTGTTACTTCAGACAAGAGGTTATGTGTGCCTAAATTGAAGCTAAGTGAGCTCGAGATTTTTTTTTTTTAGCCAAGTGTGCCAAGTATTTTAGACCAGTATCATACTCACCCAAATTTCTTACTGATGATGACAGGCTCGTGTATTGAATCATTCGATTCCCTTCAAATGTGTGAACTGAGTGGTACTGATATGCGCGTCATGTTCGTAATCGAACGTTGACAGTTAAGACTAAACACCTCTTAAATGCTGGTGATTCATTTTAGTTTCTTTATTTTAAATTGGCTTGCTTTTCCTTTATTTAATTTCATCGAATTCGTATAATGATACATTAAAAAAAAAAAAAAAAAAAAAACAGTTTATATGTAAAATTTACCTATTTCCCATAGCGATAATTGTCATTGTTGCCTCGGATTGAATGATAAATGATATTTATTTTGCAAATAGGTTTAAAAAACACTTTTACACGTCAATTTTTTTTTCGTCAATTTATGCTAGATGAGGCCGGTGTTTCCTATCTGACTACCCTGAGAAGAAACACCGAAACAAACTCAGGGGTCAAAGTCTCTTTTAAAGTCCATACAGTAAATATGTAATGGTCAAATCACATGAGAACCATGCAGATTTGTCTGAGATGGTCTTTTGAAGAAAGAACCATACAGATTTGAGTGGACCTGTCCAATCAGTGTAAGCATTTGTCAGTATTCGAAAAGCTCAACTTAGGACTACTAAGGAGCTCCACGACTTGACGAACAATACCAAAGAAAGGACATTTGGGTAGGCCGCAGAAAATACTCAAATTGCCAGACATACGTTAAAATTACTGAATAGAAAAGAAAAAGCAATCAACATAGTCCTCACATTTACAATAATCTAAGGAAATTAAAAGTTTACAAAATATTTAGCAAAGTAAATATTTGTGTCAAAGAAAAAAAAAAAAAATACTTTAAGTACTTAAAAAGTATACACGTCAATTTGTAAAATAAAATAAAAATAATGTCCAATGTCAAATTGTAAAAAATTAAATAAAATAAAAAGAAAAGGCACATTTGAAAATAAAAATAATTAAAAAAAAATACAAAAAGAAGATTAAAAAAAAAAAAAAAAGGTTGTCTGTAAGAGATCGCCCTGTGCGATAAGGCCGCCCATTGTACACTTATTTTGAATAATGTTTGTCCTGTATCTTTTTTGTTCATGCGGTGTACAATAAAGAATATAATAAATAATAAATAAATAAATAAAAATAAAAATAATTAAAAGAAAATACAAAAAGAAGATAAAAATAAAAATATCAACAGTTGTAGTAGGTACTGGAGCAGGTCAATCCCAAGCCTTCTCGTCCTGAATATAGTCCTTTACAGTGTAAAAAGCCTTTTGACAAAGTTTACGTTTTACTATGATTACTTTGTGTGGTACGATAATTTCCCTTTCGTTTCGACGTATAGTTGTAAAAACATGTTGTACCCCTTATGAGTATGTCACAATAATGATAAATGATATATAATGAATGATAAATGACATAAAATGAATGATAAATAATAAATGATACATTTATTTATTTATAAATGTTAAACGATAAACGATAAATGATAAATAGTAAATGGTAAATGATAAATGATAAATCTTAAATGTTAAATGATAAATGATATTTATTTTGTACTGTTGTTATATGAACTAAATTTCCACCTATGACAAACTATAAATGAATTTGAATTTGAGAGAACAAAATTAAAACTGAGTTTGTATATGTATAACACGATTTAAAAGGCTGTAAATGGAATTTCTTCTCCATAGAGATCTACACTTTGGAATATGTAATTACCGTCAATTTGCTGTCTAGCCAAGCGAGCCTTAATTAGACCAAGCGAGCCTTAATGAGGGATAAGGCAAGCATGCCTTTGATGAAGCCAAGCGAGCCCATTTGAGGCCAAGTGGGCCATTTGAGGCCAAGTGGGCCATTTGAGGCCAAGTGGGCTATTTGAGGCCAAGTGGGCTATTTGAGGCCAAGTGGGCCGTTTGAGGCCTAGTGGGCCATTTGAGGCCAAGTGGGCCATTTGAGGCCAAGTGGGCCATTTGAGACCAAGTGGACCATTTGAGGCCAAGTGGGCCATTTGAGGCCAAGTGGGCCATTTGAGGCCAAGTGGGCCATTTGAGACCAAGTGGACCATTTGAGGCCAAGTGGGCCATTTGAGGCCAAGTGGGCCATTTGAGGCCAAGTGGGCCATTTAAGGCCAAGTGGGCCATTTGATTTGGCCAGATGAGCCAATTAAGATTCGGGTTAAGTGTGCCCGGTGCAGATAAAATTATCCTCAAGAGCGTAAGTAACGTATGAATTTACCTATTAATGTGATTTTAGTGTGACTATTTTGGCTTAATGAAGACGTTGTAAATGAATTGAATAATTTATTAAGTTTATTCATATCATTTTTGAACTGTTTATTGGATGAGATTTGAACATTCTATTATAGTTTTTGAAAATACTATAGGTATAGATAAATTGAATTGAAAGCATATTTTTACATTGTGATTTGATTCTTAAAAAAGAGTTTCAAATTAATGATACAAGCTACTATTTCATGTAAATGTTTTAACCACTGATTTCTTATTTTTGAGGAGTTGGATTCCGACAGAACTACAGAAGAAAAATTGCCAGTCTAATTGAACAAATGGATAGTTCCTGGTTCAAACAGTACAGACTTGAAGAAAAATGGTGCAAAGAGACGATCTGGAAGGAGTAATACACCACCACGATGCAAGAAGCAAAGGGGTACCTCATGTTGGTCTAAGAAAGAGGTTGAATGATTTTTCAAGGAGGAAAGCGTTACAAGTATCGAGGTTTGAACATATCCATTGGAACATTGTGATACGGGATTCTATCACTTCTGTAAATTTTGAGAGTATTTAAGTTTGATTAGAAAGAGTAATTATAATTGATTTGTGTTAAGCAAGTAGGATCAGAAACTGACTATACATTTTGTCTCAAAAACTTGCTAATGTTACCAAGAGAAAATAGAAAATTTACGAAACCTTGCCGAGTTTTGTAAGTTAGTATTTAGTGACGAAGTGGTAAACCAAACTAAAATGATTTTTTCTAATGAGCAGAATTATGGTCAGTTTCAAGCAGAAATGTTAGCTGGTAATAGTTAAGGTGTAACTTATGTGAATATGATTACGACAAATTAATGCTTATAAACGGATAGCATTTAAGTAAAAGAGCTGTAGATAGAAATTTAAACACACGGTATTTATGATAAATCTATTAGGAATTGAGCCAAAGCATTAAATTGTAGACGAGCAAATGAATTTATTACACGTCTTCAATTCCTGTGACGTGTGCATACTGTAGCAGAGACTGATTCCATAGATAGAGAACACAATGATATTTATTTTACAAGTAGGATAAAAATATTACTATTACATGACCATAACTAGTTCTCGTCGTCAAGACTGAAATCGAAGCCGGTTCCTAAGATGATTATGATACAATGAATGATTTAAATAGAGCTAAATATTTCATCGTAATTTATTCGGTTAAGGGAAGATAGATTGAAGATCCATACACTAGAGTAGAGGATCAATTTCAAGGTTTCAAATTAAAATAAAGTTTTACAAACAGTGCGATCCGAACTTCATTATTAGAACCTTTACTTGATACGAAATCACGCACATATGCTGAGGCCTTAGATTTAGGAGATATATTAGTACAATTAAGCCCTTAGACCCTCTAGCTAAAGAATCACTTTTATTCTAAATGCTTAAATTTCTGTTTTATATTATGCTTTCAAATAATGAATGTAATGAACTCTGACTAAACGAGACGCCACACAACATATTGCAACATGGTGGCTACAGATTAGTGAGTTTCGTTTAACCATTGAGATTGGAAGATCTAGGACGCGTATGTCGATACCTTAAGCCGTAATACTATGTTTTCTACAGAAATTAAGACGAATCCTCTGTTTCTGTTTATAGTATTGAGACGAGAATTGATTATCAACAATATAAATATCAACTTTTCGAATACTGTGACTAGGGACACAATAGAAAAACAATGAGAGAGCAAACGCCAGCATTTGCTTGGGGTTTAATGAATCGGATCTAGATTTCAAATTCTTATGGCTGAACCCGATAAAAAACCTAATGACATGAAGTGAATTCAGTGTGCGTAAATAATGAAGACTATAACTTTTGAACAAAAAGCTGATCAATTATACTTTATACTTACAGACAGTCTCACATAATTAACATTGACCAATGGATTTGAGTAATTAAGTGTTGGTTATAAAACATATTTGACAGTAGTTTAATATCTTGAATAATAGTGCAATCATGGATTTCTTTTAGATACTTTACCAACTATCAAGAGCTTTTGCGATAGTCATGGTGTTGACCTTGTTCTTAACGCTATATCTTGTCTTAGGTTGACCGCGGTTTTGCTAAAATCTATAAACACTATTTTAAATCCCCTAGCAAAATAAAATGATTACTGACTATGACGAACACCAATGAAACATATGAGACTGCCACAAAACTACTAGGATCAGAGATACTTTAAATGATAAACATTATGAAGTAAAATACGTTAAAAAGTTTAAGATATGAGGTGAGCACCAATATTTGACTAGCTAAAAGATACTTTCGTTACCAGTGAAATCCCTGCTACTACCTACAGCATAGGTGGTTTAATAAAGATTAGTAGATCTGGTTGCAATTATGAAGTTAAAATTGAATTTGCCTCATTTTAAAATCCATAGATCCATTGAAAACAAAAAACAAAAAGTTTAAGTATAAAATTACTGGAATTACCGGTTTTGGCAAACTGAGGAATAACATTCATAAAACATACTTTCCTCCGACCTTATATAATCTCGGATATATAGAAAAACCTTTGACAAAAAAAAAAATTCCACTATTCTTCGTGTGATGAATGTTATAAACATATGACGAGACGATAAAGCAAATAATCAAGACTAAGCCGAATGTAATGATTTTGAATGTAAGACAGTTCCTCGTCGAACTGGAATTAAGTTTCATAGTTTTAATGAAAATATCCTATCATTTTAATTGTAATCGTGCGTCAGGAGATCGCACGATGTCGGATGGCCGAATGTAATGATTTTTAAAGAAAATATTCATAAATCATTCAACTTCCAATGATAAGCGATAGATGGCGCTAGTAGTTACATGAACTTTAGGCATTCGTTGTAGACATTAAGTAAGAATTTATAATATTAGACTTTATGCATTTGTTTTATATAAATATATCATAATTGTTAAAATGAAATATTTACTTGCAGTTAATTATTAGATAAACCCTAATGTATATTAGTTAGTCAATTGATGTTACGTACTGTTTACTTTGCTCTGATTGGTCGGTTAGTCGACCGAGTGTTTGTGAAAGTTTGTGGTAGGGAAACATTGAGTTTGTAACTGTCATGTTAGACAGAGTCAGTCTGCTTTGAGTTGTTGAACAGAAAACATGTCCGACTAATCTGTGTATTTGTAAATGATTGTTAATAGAACGATAAGTATGAAATTGTGTTGATCAAAGTGAATAAAATATTTATACAATTTATCCTGAAGTGTTTTTGATAAATCATCACACACCCAATTATTAAAACGCATTGCTGTTCGAAAGATCTAGAATGAAGGTACCTAACATCTCAAAACATCTTTAATGGGTACTGTTAACGAGGGTTTTAAATGACGACACGGAATTTGAGATAATTTAGAGTATAATTTAGCGAAAATACAATTGTTATCTATATGTGTTATCTTTAGAGAAAGATTGACTAAGAAAGTTATTTAGTGTACCTACGGGGTTTGTTATCAGGTTATTTAAATAAAACGACCATAACGGGTACCACACCCTTTGTACTTTTGCCTTGACAGCACACACATATTACAAATATCATCAAACAATAGGTAACAGTAGGAATAAATAAATTATATACTAGCACTTACTGAGATGTTGCTTGCTCCGAAAATTAAAACGTAAAGAGAGACATGACAGCGCGGCGTGGCCTTTTATAATCTCTTGTAACTGTCAAAAGCGCCGCACTGTCAAGTCGCAGTTCGTTCCAGTTGTCAGTGCAAAAAAATACATTTAATGTTGGTAATACAGAAAATAATCATAGTGTATGAAACATTATCATAAGAATCGCTAACAGTCGGCCATCCATTATATAACAAATACGACCTCGTATGTGAGAAACCAAATAAAATAATAAGAAATTAGTTTCACACATAAAATAGTGGGCGAAGAAAGAATATAATGTTACATTTAAAAAATTATCTACGGGTAGACATAGATATCTATTACAGTAATGGATAAAGATTTAGATTATTCATACAATGGTACCTGGGAACGACACTAAACTTATATTAATTGTACACGTAATGTAGAAACAAAACTGAACAATTGCCAATTTATCAATTATTATCTATACAAAACTTTACAAAGAAATATATTGTAATGGCACCTGGAAAAGAAACATTATCATATTGAAACGAATGTAGCAATTAAAACCTTAGATCAGTCGTACACCGCTGGTTATATCTGGGAACAAAACTTTATTAATTGTACACAAATTGTTACACGTAGCAACAAAACTAAAGAATTGTCATTCTGTCAATTACGATTTTTCTATCAACATGTCTCTTAAAAATATGAGCAATGGCACCTGAGAAATAAATAACGTTTATATTACCTTAGACATTTTTACCCATAGCTAAACATTGGTATGAAAATGAATGTAGCAAATAAAATAGCAATCGTACATTGGTACAAAACAAAACTTATATAATTGTATGCAATTGTTACACAAAAAAACAAAACTAAACAATTGATAATCTACCAATTATGATTTGTTTAACATGTTTCATAAAATATAAACAATGGCACCTGAAAGTGCAGATGTATCAGTGAGTGTGTGTTCTTACAAATCGTTATCTTATTTATTATACAGTCTTTCAAAAACAGGCCCCTAAAATGTCCTGCCTCTAATGAAAAACATACAGGCCCCTCAAATGTCCTGCCTCTAATGAAAACATACAGGCCCCTCAAATGTCCTGTCTCTAATGAAAAATAAACATTAGTAACACACAGGCCCTTAAAATTTCCTGTCTCTAATAAATAAAACAAACAGGCTCCTCAAATGTCCTGCCTGCAATGAAAAATAAACATTAGTAACACACAGGCCCCTAAAGTGTCCTGTCTCTAATAAAAAACACAAACAGGCTCTTCAAATGTCCTGTCTTTAAAGTAAACAGACAGGTTCCTCAAATGTCCTGCTGTAAATAAAAACAAACATTAGTAAATAAACAATTGCCTGCTAAAGCCAATATGTTCCTGGTTTGTCCTGAAGAGGCTCCTTAATTGTGCTGAACAGGCGCCTCAATTATTCTGTACAATTTTCGGTCAATACCCGGCCACTCAGGCCAGGTACATGATAAGTTTCAAGTGAATGTCACAATGACATCAATGATTACTGTTCACCTGATATTTATGACATCTAAATTGAAATTCGGTCAATGACTGACCGACAATGACCATTTAAATTTGATATCAGTTATAATCACTGCCCCGACTAAAACGTAAGGGTATATATTATTTAATTTACTCTTTCGGCTCTAATTAGTTTTTATTGAAACTCCAAACGATACACTATATAATCAAAATACATGATCACGAACTATGAAATAGTTTCGTCTCCATTTTATTTCATTCATTAAAAATTACCAACTATGAACTATGCCGTAAATACTTTTAAAATATTCAAGGCAAATACAGTAGAGACTGATTTCTCTTAACACAAGAATAGGTTTCACGTCAATCACTTATTTCAGTTTAACATACTTTTAGATGTGGGAAATTAAGTACCTACACTTTTCTAAAAATACCCTTTGGTAATCGAAATATTCATGGACATACTGTATTAAATAAATATTCTAATGACCTTATCATTCATGAGATAATTTAATAGTAACAAATGCTAATTATGAAGATGTTAACATTATCTTTCCATATCCTTAGTGAACAAGTTCTTGCTATATATTTATCCACAATAACTCCTAACCAACCCTCTTAATAAGAAATTTTTAAAAAAACAGTGCCTACAAAAGGCTTACCAACTTTAGCAACACTTTGTGCTGCACCTGTGCGTTTGGTTTTTCCATGAAAATACCAACTTCCTATAATTCTACCAATACTTATGTAATGATTTTTAAAGAAAATATTCATAATTATATCGTTCAACTTCCAATGATAAGCGATAGATGGCGCTAGTAGTTACATGAACATTAGGCATTCGTTGTAGACATTAAGTAATAATTTATAATATTAGACTTTATGCATTTGTTTTATATAAATAAATCATAATTGTTAAAATGAAATATTTACTTGCAGTTAATTATTAGATAAACCCTAATGTATATTAGTTAGTCAATTGATGTTACGTACTGTTTACTTTGCTCTGATTGGTCGGTTAGTCGACCGAGTGTTTGTGAAAGTTTGTGGTAGGGAAACATTGAGTTTGTAACTGTCATGTTACACAGAGTCAGTCTGCTTTGAGTTGTTGAACAGTGAACATGTCCGACTAATCCGTGTATTTGTAAATGATTGTTAATAGAACGATAAGTATGAAATTGTGTTGATCAAAGTGAATAAAATATTTATACAATTTATCCTGAAGTGTTTGATTTATCACATTTCAGAAGTGGGATATGCCTACAAATATGTGCAGTGATAACAGGAAGAGGTTATGTGTGCCTAAATTGAAGCTAAATGAGTTTGAGATATATTTTTTTTGTCTTTCCAAGTGTACTAGTGTGATTTTAGACAAGAGGTTATGTGTGCCTAAATTGAAGCTAAATGAGCTCGAGATAATTTTTTTTACCAAAGTGTGCAAGAGTTACTTTAAGCCAAGAAGTTATGTGTGCCTAAATCTAAGCTAAATGAGCTCGAGATATTTTTTTCTTTTTCCCATGTGTGCTAGTGTTATTTCAGACAAGAGATTATGTGTGCCTAAATTGAAGCTAAATGAGCTCGAGATATTTTTTTTTCTTTTCCCATGTGAATAGGTATGAATAAGTTTAGCGTCAACGTTGGATGCGAATATATTTATAAAAAAAAGTTACAACCACTTTATTAGTCTGTTAAGCTTGTATAAATAACCGGTCAATGCAAGTCGGGTTCGAATCCTGAGGGTTTTGTAATCCACATGAGCGGTCATATCTTTTAATTGCGTTGACTTGGAAATTCGATTTTTTTTTTTGCCGCAAGGGACCGCATTATTTATTGTTAATTTTAACTTGATATGTCGACACGAAATTGTCGATTATAATATTTTCTAGATCTATGATTCACTATTTAACTATTGTTATTTACATAACGAGGTACGACTCTTTTTGCTTTTAGTTTTAAAGCTGAAATGTGGGTAATTGGTATAAATTTTTCGTAAGTGCCTTATTTTAATACTTATACGTGTGATGACTTAATGCGTTATGTCATGTGTGCCATAGGCACAATTTGGCACATATTTTTGGCATAATCAGTAACTTCCCACTATTGATATTTTATTAGATCTGGTTGTGGTCGGGTCAGGAACCGTGATCCCCAGCCCGACCACAATCGTACTCTTATTACTCAAAAAGTACAAGGCACAAATTCCTGGGATAAGTGACACAATAAAACACAATTAAAATAACCATTTTGTGCCATAGTAAAATCTCCGTTTCATGTCGTGGTCGGGTCAGGAATCACAACACAAAGTACTATTGTAAGATTCACCCAAAGAGCATTTGTTATCCTTTAAGAGGATGGGTACGACGGATCGTCCGTCAGGTTCGCGATAGGTAAGATCAGTGTACAAGCGTTCGCCGATGTCATTCTCGGGTACGGTGATAACGCGCGGTGGTTCCTCCACTTTCCAAGATTTTTTTATTTGTTCATCTAATTTAAATGTGGTGGCCACTAAAGAGCACGCACGCACGGTGTTTAATGGTGCAGAATTAAAGTTTACTGTCCCTGTGAGAATCCACCCAAAAACGCTATGCACAGCTGCAGGTAAACTGGGCCCCAGATTGATACGTTGACCGTCATAGATTTCGTGGAATAACTCTGCTCCTATTAATAAATCAATTTTGGCGGGAACATCGTAATCGCGATCAGCTAGCACGAGATGGTTATACCGTTCACGAACAGCTGACGGTACTTTAACGCTAGGTATTAGAGCAGTGATGTTGTCTAATACGACTGGCTTGATATTAAATTGTGGAGCATCACCGTGTACAGGTCGTATAGTGCATTCCACCACCCCTTTTACTTGTGTGACTGAGTTTTGTCCTAGTCCGGCTATGCTAAGATTACACCGGTGGAGTTTTAACCCGAGCGTGCGTGCACACGCAGAGGTGATAAAGCAGTCCTGCGCCCCACTGTCCACGAGTGCCCGTACAGTGCATTGAGTGCCGGCGGCGGTGTTGAACGCGCGCACCTGACATGTTCCTAGTAGGACTAGCTCGCAGTTGGGAACGGCGGCCTGAGCGTGAGCCGTGACGCTCGCTCCAGTGGTTGCGCCGACGCTGGATGGCGAAGGATCAAGATGCAATAGGGTGTGGTGACGTAATCCACACATCGTACAAGACATTTTAGACAGGCATTTGTCTATGACGTGATTTGTACGTAAACAATTGGTACACATGTTATTTTTACCTTGTACTAACGCGAGTCTAGTACGAGAATCTAAAGCCTGCAATACACGTTGGCCGAGCTGAGACCAACGCGAGCCTTGGCGAGCCTAAGCAAATATAGGCAAATTGACACACGGCAAGCGCCTCTACACGTTCGGCAAGCGCCTCTCTACACGTTCGGCAAGCTTGAACCAATGCAAATGGCCAATAAGACGAGTTTTGAGGAGACGCCCACATGCTGGGCTCTGTCAGTTGTTATTGTGCATTTAAACAATATGGACGACGTAGAAGTCATCGCGGCTGCTGCTATTTATTTAATAAGCGCTTATAATTATTATTATTAAACGGAAAAGTATGAAAAGAACCGAAAACTTCATGTTTGTTTTTTTCAAATGCGTACTTTTTTTAAAATTAATATAAACTAGATGACGCAATCTGATGGTGAGGCGCACTAGTTTATGAGGCCTATGTCCAACAGTGGACAGCATTTCTTATAGCGCCTAAATGGTGATACTTGGGGGAGGCTTATGTCCAACAGTGGACACAAGTAATTATAGCGAGGGGAGACTTATGTCCAACAGTGGACATCAGTCATTATAACGCCTAAATGGCGATACTTGGGGGAGGCTTATGTCCAACAGTGGACATCAGTCATTATAACGCCTAAACGGTGATATTTGATGGAGGGTTATGTCCAGCAGTGGGCATCGATCATTATAGCGCCTAAATCGCGACACTTGGGGAGTCTTATGCCCAACAGTGGGAATAGGTCATTATCGCGAGGAGACATATGTCCAACAGTGGGTATCAATTATTATAACGCCTAGATGGTGACACTAGGGGAGACTTATGCCCAACAGTGGGCATAGGCCATTATCGCGAGAGGAGGCATATGTCCAACAGTGGGCATCAATTATTATAACGCCTAGGTGGTGACACTTGGTGGAGGATTATGCCCAACAGTGGGCATAGGTCATTATCGCGGGAGGAGGCCTATGTCCAACAGTGGGCATCAATTTTTATAACGCCTAGGTGGTGACACTTGGGGAAGGCTTATGTCCAACAGTGGGCAGGGGTCATTATAGCTAGGGGGAGGCCTATGTCCAACAGTGGACAGCAGTCATTAAAGCCCTAAATGGCGATACTTGGGAGAGGCTTGTGTCCAACAGTGGGCACCGATCATTATGGTGACACTTGGGGGAGGCTTGAGGGAGTTCGATTCTGATCAAGCTGACGACAGTGAAATCGAGATTTTGGCTGAGGAATATTATTATTATTATGTGTATAGTGGGCGAAAATATACCAATCGTACATTTTTGCCCACTATAATATTTCAATTTCAATAAAAGTTGTTTTTTTTTTTCAATTTTTCATGAAATTAACCGAAACAATGAATAAAACATTCGAAAGATTTCTATTTTGTTCCCAAACGATTTTTTCCGCAAAATTTCAATGCAACATGTGAAAAAAACGGAAAAAAACAACAATTTGTTTTTTTCATTGAAAGAAATAATTGTTTCTTTATGAGGTTTACACGTTGGCGCACATTTGCGAGCGCCTTTGATTTGTGCAGAAAAACCGACACCGCTCCGAAGTGAGGCAAGTGATCGCGAGCGGCTGCGAGTCGTGACAAGCTACTCCAAATGAGGTCTATACACATTGGCGCACATTTGCTTTGATTGGCGCAAGTCTACTCAACCAACTAGGCGAGCGACACCGAGCGATGGCAAGACAAGGCAAATATACTGTCTACATATTGGTATTGGCCTTCACTCGGCAACGCTTGGCCAACGTGTATTGCAGGCTTTAGGATTGAAAGATAGGGCAACGATAAATCGAGTGCGCTTCACTGCAATGAGCACAAGTCACATTTGCAGGTGGGTTGGAATTTGTGAGATAAGATGAGCGTTTGGATCCGCTGCTATTTTGCCTATTAGTCGCGGGCGAAGATTTTTTCCCCTCAAGGTTACGAGGGTTAGAATTGTTATTGACATTAGATTTAGAAGATAAATGACTAGTTTCTAAGATTTTTACATAATCTTGAAGAAACTTAAACAATTCATTAAAGGTGGGTATTTGTGAAATGTTTTGCAATTCGAAACGATCACGCGTGCCTGAGTCCAGTGCGCGCGAAGTTAAACAAAATAAGATAAAATCACCTAAGTCGTCAATTTTTAAAGCTTGAAGTGCATAGTATGCCTCATAAATTTCGTTTGTTAACCTTTGTAAATCTTGGAAGTTACCCGATTTTAAAACTGGCTGGTTGATGAATTTATCTAAGTATGTCAAAGCTATAATTCGTTTGTTTTGATAACGTTCGATCAAACTATTAACAACAATTTCATAATTATTAGCGGTCATAGGGACCCCTTTGACAATGGATGAGGCCGGGCCTTGTAAACAGGACGCTAAATAGTGAAATTTTTCTATTTGTGAGATCGAATTGTTGTCGTGAATTAAGGTTTTATAAATATCATAAAATGCTTGCCAGTTCTCAATTTTACTGTCGAATTGAGGTAACTCAAGCTTAGGTAGCCGCGCGTTACGTCCCGTTTGCATGGAAGTCGCAGGCGGCGGCCCGTCGACGTTGTCGCTCCTATCAGTAATGTGCCGATCAGTCGCTGCACTAATTACGGCGTAGTACAAATCGTCAAACGAACTCAAAGACTTTTGACACACTCGTGCGTCAGGTTTTATGGCTAACTCCAAACTTTGTATGTTACCACATAACGAAACGAATTCTTCGCGAATTGAATGTATTCGAGTATATCTCGCCTTGAACGCCGATACCTTTGAACGATCTTGATCATAGTTTTTGATAAGTCGTAAAGGATTTGAATATCACGATATACATATTCGCGTTGAGATTGAAGAAGTTTTAATTTGCTTTCCTCCATTTTGCTTCGTTCGAATAATAAGTAGGTAGGTAGGTACGAAATACGAACGAACTTAAGTTGAGATTTATTAACCCTTTTCTTGGCAGAAAAAAAAATGTATAGAATTATTTTTTTTGTATAATTCTCTTTTGAAAATTAGTATTAGTGAATAAAAAAAATTGAAAAAAAAATCTTGTATGTTTAGTTTTGGAGATATGTAATGTATCTTATGAGATACATTGCCAAGTATCCGTAATTTTTCCTACACAAGGCAATGTATCTGAGAAGATACATTGCTCAAATAAATTAATTACTGAAAGTAAAAATATAATCAGAATTACAGAAAAAATCAAACACAAACATTAGATCTTACAAAATAACACAACTACCATCAAAATAAGTATGTGCAGGAAAATAAAAAGTTTCTATTAGACATATGACAAATTCTTAGACTGACTTCGAACACATTGCAGTGGTTTGTCTTAATGCATAATTTTCAACTCCCCTTGGTACTGAATATTGGGAAATATCCAATTGGTCTTGGCATAACAGAGGCTTCAATTTTTTAGCTGGAGTAGACCCTGCTACCTCTAATTCCTTTAATGAAGTCTTCTTTTTGTGCCAGTTTCGTTCGTTACCAGTTGGGACAAAATTTATTAATACATTGTACCAACTGGTAACGAAATTTTTTATATATGGTATATATTTTTTTGATCTAGTGTGCCTGCGCTAAAGCAATCAGCTATTACTGATACACATGTCCAGCATTTGGGAAACTAAGGGCAAATACCAACGGTGACAGTGTTGGTTCTATAACAGGTGATGGCGAGCTACTACGCCACCCATTTATAAGTTGTACTTCTTCTTCTGTAACTTCTTCTTATTATGTTTACAATATCTTTGAATTATAAACACTGGATCTGCTTCAACATAGTTGCTTGCAGTGGTCACGCATTTATTAAAATGGCACTTTGCTACACAAATGTTGTTGCTATTGCAAACTATCTGGGAATAAAACCCTTTGGGTTTTGTTTTCCACGCTTTGTCCATAGTCAGCTCTTTTTTCAGTTCCCTGTAACCTATTTAAAGGATCGAATACGTTCCAAGTGAGAATAGATAATGAATTAATTTTGAACTGGTGAAAAAGGTAGGTATCGAAAGAGACCCCTGAAAATGTTGGTTCTGGAATGTTTTTTTATGCAAAAGGATACAATTATTATAGCCCCTAACCCGAAGCCAGAATCTAGTGGGGTAAAATCTTCGTATCGAAATGTGTCATCACCTCCATACACAGTAAAGTCGTAAATTAATTCAAACAACATTTGGAGCTCTAACGAATATTTTGATCTCCCATTTCTTAGGTTTGCTTTTTATATATCATTTCCAATGGCCGGTTTTTTTTCCTTTACATGGCACCATCACCCCGTCAATGAATCTACTCTCATGGTATGATTCTTGAAGTTTTTCCGTAAGTTTAAAAAGATACATTGCGTACACAATAACTTGGCGGTGTGCACCTAGAGATACATAGTACGCTGTACCTAATTCTGTGATAACTTAGCGGTGTGCACTGTGAGATACATGCAAAAACAAGATTCGTTTTTTTGCACTACAGTAAATATTTGGTTTGAAACCATACTTGATACAAATGTTTACTTCATATGGAATATAAAAACATTCAATACTACATAAAAATCCGGGTACAATATAAAAAAATAATAATATTCTTACCTCCATGTCTACGATCGTGCCGACTCTGTGCACAATTTTTTAATTCAAAATATAACGATACTACCAATATCATCATGCTAAATAAAAATGAATTCGGAATCATTCAAAATATAAATTGTTGTGAGAAGTTTTATGTCATTCACTATATTTTCGAAACCAGGATTTTTTTAAGTTGACTGTAACTGACAAGATACATTGTCAAGAAAAGGGTTAAGTGTGTAAATCGATACCTTTAGGTGAAATAGTTATGTAATAATGTTTGTAAGTGTATAAATACCGTGAATAGTTATAGATAATAATATTTCCACAACAAATTACGTAAATTACATGAATTTTTGTGACTATAATCCGACTAAATTAACATGACCTCTGAATCCGCATGGGTTACACGGCGAATATGACCAACACAATTTTGTAGGATAATACTTTTAAAATGCAAAAATATAGCAAATCTCAGAGTTTTCATTCGAAATTGAACCTGAGAATGCCTGAAAAAACTGTAATCTACAGGTATCCGGCTCGAAGGACCAAAAATATGAATAGGTATGAATAAGTGTAGCGTCAACGTTGGGTGACGCGATATAAAAGTTTCTAAAAAACAGGCTACAAGGATGGTACAAAATTGGAAGTCAGGTACTCACTGGGCGCTGGGATCCAGAATCATCTTGGATGCACTTTCAGACGATATTTCACGGTATTTTCAGAGGTTGTTAATCGCGCGCGTGTAAGATATGTTAGCCGGCCGGCTCGTTGGATTCGAATCGTAGTTTTTTCCCTTACACCGTCAGAGGTGGTGCTGTGCGGTTTGGATATGAGGTTTTTGGGACGGAATGGGATAAGGAAATTCATCCTAAAGCCTGTTCACCATGTGTGCTAGTGTTACTTCAGACAAGAGGTTATGTGTGCCTAAATTGAAGCTAAGTGAGCTCGAGATTTATTTTTTTAGCCAAGTGTGCCAAGTAATTTAGACCAGTATCATACTCACCCAAATTTCTTACTGATGGTGACAGGCTCGTGTATTGAATCATTCGATTCCTTTCAAATGTGTGAACTGAGTGGTGCTGATATGCGCGTCATGTTCGTAATCGAACGTTGACAGTTAAGACTAAACACCTCTTAATTGCTGGTGATTCATTTTAGTTTCTATATTTTAAATTGGGTTGCTTTTCCTTTATTTAATTTAATCGAATTCGTGTAATGATCCTATTTCCCATAGCGATAATTGTCATTTTTGCCTCGGATTACTTTGTGTGGTACGATAATTTCCCTTTCGTTTCGACGTATAGTTGTAAAAACATGTTGTACCCCTTATGAGTATGTCACAATAATGATAAATGATATATAATGAATGATAAATGATGAGTGATAAGTGATAAGTGATCAGATATAAATGATCAGTGATAAGTGATAAATGATCAGTAATAAATGATAAATGATAAATTTATTTATTTATAAATGTTAAACGATAAACGATAAATGATAAATGATAAATAATAATAATAAATTTATTCAAAAAGTATAAAGTAATACAGTAAATACATTTTTTCTTAATTCTATGTAGAGTTCACATGTGTTATATAATAATAATAATCTTTATTCAGGTCAAAGTACCCATTTTCACAAAATTATGACATTAAATATAAAAAAAAATACAATTGAAACCTAATCAAATACATTAAATTAAAATAATCAAAACAAGGTCATTAAATTAAAATAAAATTAATTAAAATCATTACAAATTAAAATCAATATAAATTAAAATCAATACAAATTAAAATCAAATTAAATAAATTAAAAACAAGATAAATCTAAATTAAAATCAAATTAAAAAAAAAAAAATTAAAATTACAATCAAAGTCAAAATAAAATAAATACAACCAATTCAAATTAACTTAAAGTAAAAATTAAAATTAAAATTAATACTTTCTCTCCGACATTGGTACCGGAACATGTCTAGCCGAACAATGCCGGATGAAAGGACAATCCAGTCTAGCTGCAATCATCGCCAGTACGGTGTTGGAGCTAGCCCGCACTCTGTTCACTAGGGATGTTGCGCGCTTGCGCATAGTTGCGTGAAAGCAGTCAGTGCGTGCCTCCGCAAACATACCCGAGGCACTGCAGTAACGGGGTAGCCCCATCACCGCCCTGAACGCGTTATTATACTGGACGCGGATGGCATTATAGCTTCTAGCCGAATAGTCAGCCCACAGACTACACGTGTAGAGTGATGTACAGTACGCCCTAAATAGCGAAACCTTCACCTCATTAGAGCATCGTGCAAATCTGCGAGCTATCATATTCGCCCTCACTGATAATGCCCTCCGCTCCCGTTCCATGTCAGCATGATCCCTGAGGTCGCCAGTCAGAACATGCCCTAGATACTTATAGTGCTCAACCCTTTCCAGAGGAACACCATTCAGTCTAACCAGAGGCACATTCCCAGGGCATCTCGCACTGGCGGTCTCAAAGATCATCCACTGGCTCTTTTTTACATTGTATACCAAACCGTGGCCACAAGCATTAGGGTGTCCCAAGCTTTAAGGGCGAAATTTTTTTTTCCGATTTTGAATTCGCATACCCTCTATTTTTTTTCTATTTGACCCTAAGAACTAAAATAATAAATATTATTGGTATCGGATGACGATAACCCGTGCCGACTTGATGTCAAACTTTTAGAAGAAAGTTTGTATGGAAACTACTGAGGACATTTTAGAACTTAATTTTTATTCAGAAAATAAAACATTGCTTTACCTGTATCTTTATTTTTCAAGTATCTATTATTACTAGGACTTAATCTTTCCAAATTTTGATTTTTACACTCAGGCTAAACCTATCTATCTGTTCTTGTACACAACATTAGAAAATATGCTTTTGTTCGTTGTTCCTCTTTAGTATTGATTTTGCTATGAAAGTGCTCTCAGATTCAGCACCTGTTTTGTAGCATGTTGTAATGCATTACTTTTTTTCTAAACTGCTGATGCCTATTTACTTCCTGTAAAGTTGTCCAGTTTTGGCACCACGACAAGTTGTTCTATAGGATTGTGTCACTATGCGAAATAACTAACGATGAGGCATTATTCTTTACATTACGCACATCTAAAGCCGAAAACAGTTTATCATCTGTGTCAATCGACAGTTTATAATCGTACTAGTTCCTACCTTGTTTTGGAAATCGACTTTAATAGCTCCTGCGTGCTCTTTTTCGAATCATTTGAATTGAGGACTTGCTTATGGGAAATTCGTCAGTGTTGTATGCAAGTGTCTCAACAGTAGCTTTTATAGCAAAATTCTGTGTTTATTATTGTTAACACAGAATTGCTCTTATTTAACTGTTCTCTACTCAAAGCTGCAACTGTCTTTGGAGTGATAAAATTTTTCCCCATGGAACTTTTATTCGTATGGGGCTGTGTACTCTGGGTATGAGTAGATTTTCTTGTAAATCCATCATTTCAGAATCTGAAGACGCATTTTCGTGATAAGATGATTACAAAACAGTTAAGGAGAAACAATTAGTAGCCAGATGGCATGGTTCCTAAATATTTCTTAGGCGCGTTTTTTTTTTTCGAATTTTTGGTCTACTCCATCTAAGTAACCACATCAACCTGGCTCTCTCTGGCACTACAAGAAGATTTTATCTTTTATTAATGGAAACGCATCGGCATGTGCAATGTCAAACAATTTGTTTAATTTTATTACAAGCTCATGTCTTTGCTTCTCGAATACCTACTTCTTGTGTTTTGTTCGCATTTTTTGCAGATCTCTCCAAAACTCTCAAGTTCAAGTTTTTAACACAGATAATGCTTTAATTAGGAAATGTCACGTATATTGTGCCTTTCCCAATAAATAACACACTTTCGAATAGTAAGATTCACGATTTTCAGTGACACATAAATTCATTAAAGGAATGTTGTAAAACAGTACTGCCAATACTTGTCAATTATAGGATAGTTTTGAACCCGTAATTTGATTTTATACGTATCCCATATTCAAAATATTTATTTTGTAAGACTTCGTAATCCTACTGACATGTAGACTGAATGAAAATTATGCGTTTACTAATTAAATAAATAAATAATAACGAGCACTTGATACATTAGCTGCTTCGTGTCAAAGTACGAAGTTCCGATATCTATCGATGCAAGTCGGCACGGGTTCCGTTGGTCCTAAGTACTTAAAATTTTATTAACAATTGTTTTGACACTATTCAAACAAAATTAGAGGGTATGCGTTGTAAAAAAAAGAATTTGATTTTTTTGGGACACCCTAACAAGCATATTCCTCGCATATCTGCATCAGCTTCCTCAGTCCGCAGACTGACGCACTCAACAGCACCATGTCGTCCGCATAACTCAGATTATTGACGCACACACCATCTATGTGGCAGCCGACATGCTGACTGCTGAGCGCGACAATCAGCCCGTTTAGATATAAATTAAACAGGGTAGGAGAAGTTAAGCCGGGTTTCCTGAATCCGCACTCAAGCTGATACGGATCCGACAATGCCCCCGCCCACCTGACACTGTTAGACTGGTGCGCATACCAGTACTGGAACACGCTAACCAGGTCATGGGGCAAGTTTATGCTCCTCAGCTTATCCCACAACCGATCATACACCACAAGGTCAAATGCCTTGGACAAGTCAAGGAAACACGCATACACGGGCGTCTTACGATCTGTGTAGTATTTGACGGTATGCTTCAAGCACAGTATAGCACTTTCGGTGGACAAACGGGGACGAAACCCGAACTGGTTGTCATGCAGTTCTACATACTTATTTAACTGTGCATTTAGCAAACCGTCAAATACTTTAGCAATAACAGTGGCAAGAGAAATAGGCCTGTAGTTACTCTTATCAGTAAGGTCACCAGTTTTATTCTTCACTACAGGCACAACCACTGTTCTCATAAATTCATCTGGCAAGTAGGAATGGCTCGCACACAGCGTGTAAAACATTGCCAAAACGCTAGCGATGTGTGGGCCGGCGTGCTGGAGGTGCTCAATGCTGAGTCCATCATGCCCCGGCGACTTGCCTCTCGAGATAAGCTTTATGGCTTTTTTAACGTCTTTTGCCAAGAAAGTAGTCCCTATATTTTGACAGTTCATGCCAGCGCTGAACACCTCCCCCAACGCACCCAACAGAGACTTTACAGAAAAACAGTTCTTGAACAAGTTTGCAATCTCCTTTGGGTCGCTCACACCATTGACACTCACAGGAGGGCCTGGTCGAACATTCAATTTATTCGTGCTCTGCCAAAAACCTCGAAAATCTCCTCTGCTATGCTTCATAGCCAGAGCGTCCATTTTTATTTGGTCCTGATGATTTTGGCACCATTTTAATCGTGACTTGAACACCCTTCGACTATCACACATTTCTTCATAAAGAAAACCCGACTTTGGCTTACCACACAACACCCAATGCTTGAACTTGCGTCGGGCCACCCTGTGAGCGCCACTGACATGTTTGTTCCAACCCGCCACGCGCGGACCACCCCCACCCTTCCTCGTGCTTCCTCGACTCGCCACTGCCGCATCACGGAGGGCAGTCACAATGTCGGAATATAACGTGTCCAAAACACGCCTGTGACCACGGTCGTCACAAAAACTATTCGCGCAACTTTCACAGTCATGAGGAAAGTCAATCATTCTAAGCCGCTTATGACACTCTTTGGCGTAAATAGAAATTTGTTCCTCACTTTTTGTACCCCATAGCACATCTCTATTTAAATTCTTAACTTTTGGCGTAACCTTAGGGGATAGTAACTTTAAATCACACATGATTATAAGTGGGAAGTGATCAGACCACAGAGTGTCGTATCTGACATCAACATCAACAACAATTTGTCGAGCCGAGTGAGTAGTTAAACAGTGATCCAACCAGCTGCCAGTCCCGTGCACATCACTAATAAAAGTAAAAGTACCCGAGTCCAACCCTAAAACATCTATATCTATACATAACCATTGTTGGTCATTACAAATATTAATAAGTTCACTGAAAAACAACTCACCCGGATCCGCGTTGAAGTCGCCCAAAATAAAAACAGATTCAACTCCTTGCTCGTCAACGATAGCACTTATCTCACTTAAACAATCTGTATAATCCTGCAAATTAGCAACAGAGTTTGTTGGCAAGTAAACACTCGCTATGATCACTTGTCTGTCACTTGCCGTAATTGCACAAATACGGGCATTATTACACTGTAATACGGACACTTGTTGAAACGCACTATATCTCCATAACAACGCGACGCCACCATAAGGACGCCCACGCACTGTGCCTGCAGACGTATCAACCGCAGACGTCGCAGTGTATCCGAACCCGCTATCGATTGTACCAATGTAGGGTATATTATGTGGCATCACGGCCGGTTAACTTCGAACAAAAAAATTAGGACGTAGCCGCCATATTAAAAAGAATTGTACACGACGTTTTTGCTCTTTCTGTTGGCTAAATATGACGTAATAATTAGTACGTCATAACAATACGTTGTGACTCTATACTCTTTGGTCACGACTACTTTACATACTCTTTGGTCAGTTCAGTCAGTTTGGCAGCCATTTTTTTTTTCATTTAACTAATTTATAATTTGTAGTACTTTTACTAAAAGTTCTTTGCGAAAACTGTTGTAAATCTTCGTGATATGACGCTTCGTGAAAGAATCTTATCGGTAGTGCCTATCTTTTCATGTATACTGAAGATAAATGTTTTGAAGATGATATTTTGAGTGGAATAGCATTTTAGCATAGAGCTGGTAAATATACATCAAATTATTACTTCTTGCTTAGCTGATTTTCAAACTTTCTTCATTTTAGTCTTAGGTTTGTAGAACCTAAGACTAGAATGAAGAAAATCCTAACTTTCAAATGCCCATATATAAGACCATGTCACAGTAATTCAACACTACTGCTAAGGTGCTTTTGCACCATTGATGTGCTATGCTACGTTGCTATGGATGCGTTTGATATCTACCAATCATTCATTCATTGGTGCACATAGCTTAGCACTGGTAGAAACGGATACAACTATATGTTTTTTTCTAAGGAAGGCTACATGCTTACATGCTATACTGTTATGGATGGTAGCAAGTAATGTGTGTACGTGCCGCTTCCCTACTATAGATAGGTACATCGCATAGCTCAAGCTGCGCATCTTCCTCGCGCTGTTACTTTGCGGCGGCGTATCTTCATAGGACAACTTACCCGCATAGCTACTTATCTTAGTATCAGTGGAAACGGTCACATAAATGATATTTATTTTTGTAAATAGGTTTAAAAAACAGGTTTCACAGCATAGCTTTACATCCTCGCAGCATAGCAAATCTCTGGTGGAAAAGCAGCCTTAAACTACAAAAAGTTTAGCCATTAGAACAAGATTAATCCATGACTGGTGAAAATGCAATAAATTGTAACCTAAAGTACCTAATTGCTTCAATAATTTTTCTTCTCTGGGCTGAAATCTGTTTTATGGATACCGATTTTGATTTGTTGGTCATATTTCAGGAAATGGTTTCCTCAGAAGGAGTATTCAAAATCTTGTTAGTTTATACTTATTGGTCAATTTTTGTCTTGATACAATTTATTTATAGTATTATTCTGTGTACAAGAAACTTGAATTTGTTAAACACGCTTGTTTTATTTTTAAATGGATTTTCCTGTTGTTTTTCAGAAATTCGCATACTTCCAGTGAGTTCCTCCATAGCACCAAACGTGCCTATCACAACATACAAGATAACGGCAGGATTCAGGTAATAAAGATTTATGTAATGATGTGGTCTCAGTTGTGAGTTGTACATCTGGTTTGTCTGATTGTTAGAAGTCAGAATTTCTGATACTACATCATGTTACCCAATTTACCTAAAACCTCTGTTAATTCATAAAACCCAAAGTGAATGTCGGTGTTCACTCTCTCATTGTCTTTTTCTTGTGTCTCTAATTATGGTGTTGGAACAGGAGTGGCTTTTTAGCCAATAAAAGTCTGACATACCCTCCATTCCCACCAAGGTGAGAGATGTCATTTAGATGATTTTACCACCTCTAAAATAAAGCTGGGAACAACCTCTCCTTTTTAGGGTTCCGTAGTCAACTAGGAACCCTTATAGTTTCGCCATGTCTGTCTGTCCGTCTGTCTGTCTGTCCGTCCTCGCTTAATCTCTGTGACCGTTAGCACTAGAAAGCTGAAATTTGGTACCAATATGTATATCAATCACGCCGACAAAGTGGTAAAATAAAAATTGGAAAAAAATGTTTTATTAGGGTAGCCCCCCTATATGTAAAGTGGCAAGTGATTTTTTTTTTAATTTCAACCCTAACGTGTGATATATCGTTGGATAGGTATTTAAAAATTAATAGGGGTTTACTAAAATCATTTTTTGATAATGTCAATAATTTCGGAATTAATCGCTCCAAAAGTAAAAAACAATGTGTCCCCCCCCTCTAACTATTGAATCATAAGTTTAGAAAATATGAAAAAAATCTGTAAAGTAGAACTTTATAAGGACTTTCTAGGAAAATCATTTTGAACTTGATGAAAAGAACAGTTTTTGTACAAAAAGACAAAAAGGTTCTACAAAATAATTTCTGGACTAAGTTTGTAGTATAATCGTATATGCAAGCATTTTTTTAAACTCATAAGTGGGTACACTTATTGTGACGGACGGGAAACTACGGAACCCTACACTGAGCGTGGCCCGACACGCTCTTGGCCGGTTTTTTTCATGGATGTTACAATAAAGTGGTTTTTAAATTTTCAGATGTACCTGTGTTACTTTCCAAATCCTGAAACATTTGCAGTAAAGTTCCATGTATGGGTGAAGAGTATTGGGAGTGATATTGCAAGTCTGGACAGTATTACTGTTCAAAACACCCAAAGAATTTGTGGTTGGCACTTTGAAAAGCAGTTTCTGTATTCAAATAATAGCAAATTGGCTGTTCCCACGTAGATTTTACCTCCAGGAAATATTTCAGGTACCTATTTAAACAAATATTATAATAAGTTTTGAAAGTCTTCACATGCTTTAATAATCATAAATTGTTGGTTATAGGCTATGCCGCCTTGAGCAATTTATTGTTTCACCATGGCTACCAAAAGAGTGTGGGAAAATATTGTGAGAAAACTGTGAAATCCACCAATATAATGGTTATAATGGTTGATAGCAGCTCACTGTTTCTTAAAAGAGAATATACCTATGTTCCAGTAGTGTTAACATTGTCTTTTAATATTGAATTTCAGATCATAATTTTTTTTACAGTACCACAGTTTTGATTGGTCCAGTAGTAGGGCAAACGTTGCTGATACCTCGCATTCCTATGATAAATTTATAATATTATTATTATGTAGGCAATATAATAAATAATGGGTAAACGTCCCAACCAAGGTGACCTTGCTAGTTGCAATCCTTGTAGACGGCAATTGTAATCCATGACCTTCAACACCCATGGTTGGGCACGTTTTTTCAACCACTGAACGCGTGGATAACTTCCATTTAGCTGACATAACTAAACATAAATCTATTTTATTTCCTCTCGTCATTTGGTCCAATTTCTTAGAATATATGTGTTTTCATTACTGTTATTCAAATCTCAACTCTCATATTTTTCAGAAATTCAAGCGATTTCTTCTACTTCCAGTGAGTTTCCCCTCCAGATCAAACCACAATGTACACAAACGAGTCGGAATCCAGGTAATAAATCTTCTCTGTTCTCCAATTTCTTAGAATGTGTTTTCATTACTGTTATTCAAATCACAACACTCATATTTTTCAGAAATTCAAGCGATTTCTTCTACTGAGTGAGTTTCCCCTCCAGATCAAACCACAATGAACACATACGAGTTGGAATCCAGGTAATAAATCTTCTCTGTTCTCCAATTTCTTAGAATGTGTTTTCGTTACTGTTATTCAAATCTCAACTCTCATATTTTTCAGAAATTCAAGCGATTGCTTCTACTTCCAGTGAGTTTCCTTTCCAGATCAAACCACGATGTACACAAACAAGTCAGAATCCAGGTAATAAATCTTCTGTTCTCCAATTTTTTTGTGTATTAATTACTCTTCTGTTATTCAAATCTCAACTCTGATATTATTTTCTTTCATTTCAGAATTCATTGCTGCTAGCTCACATGAGTTTCAAACTTTACCAGAAGCTTCACAAAATCCATCAACTAATCAAAACTCAGGTAATTCAATAAAAATAAAGTGTATCTTAGATAGACATGCCCCCATGGCCTATATCAGGGATGGCGAACCTTTATTGGAGAACGTTAACGTGCCACTAAATATATAAAAACTATTTTTTTTTTTCATATATTTCGCTTTAGTAATTAAATGGACAAATTGAAACTAAATGCTTAATTTGCAACTTAAAAAGTCATGTAGCGTAATATTTTAGTCTTCTAAATCTTATACTGCCCGAATTATTATGCCACGTGCCACCGTGCACCACGCGTGCACTAGGTTCGCCATCTCTGACCTATATCATTTACATAGACTATTTTCCTATGTTTCAGATTTGAGTCAAGTCAAAAATGTTAAAAAACTAAAAACATCCAAACAAAGGATATTAAGTAAATTTACAGATTTATCTCCCAACATTCAAAACGTTGTACAAAGAGTACAAAAAGGCAAAAGAACCAATGGATTTTTACAGAAGAGCCAAGAGAGCTTTGAAATTTAACAAAAAAACGTCGAAAAATTGACAGCAGAAATCACCACCATTTGCAAAAAGAATCTTCAAAATGAAGATTAATCTTTGTACCAGAAATAAGCAAGGGTGTCAATTTTCACTGGAAGAAAAATTGATCGCATCTATAATGAAGCAAAGTTCCAAGTGTTATCGATTTTTACACAAAATATTTATACTACCATCAAGGTCAACTTTGAATAACATGGTGGCGAAATTGAATGTTGAGACGAATCTGCCCTCAAGTTTTCGAATTAATAAAAAAAGAGGTTTGTATTATATTTGTAGTTTTAATGGAAACGATACTCGTGCCTAACTTTCTACTTTGGGTCTGAAAAAATATTTACTTATATTACTTTAATTTGTTTCCAGGTTGCAACATGGAAGACCAATAAAAAAATGTGTTCCGTGATCTATGATGAAATGTCACAAGCCTTAACTTACAACAAAAATAAGGACACCATTAATGGCTTTGTAGAGTTAAACACAAAAAAAATCAGTTTGCTGATCATGCCCTCGTTTCTATGCTGAGAGGAGCAGTTTTTAATTGGCAGCAACCAGTGGCTTATTATTATTGCCAAGGAGCTACCTCGGGGCTGGAACTCAAAATACTGTTGAAAGAAGTGATTTCTGCTGTGGTTGGATGTGGACTGAAACCAATTGCATTAATTTGTGACCAAGGTGCTTCTTTTCAATCTGCACTAAGAAGCCTAAAAGCAGACACGGCTCGTGACCAAATACTTGCAGATCGAGAACCAGGTTAGCATAATTGAATTAACTGTCCCATTATGGCTGTGAATTTTCAAAAATTCAGAAAGATTTTCAAATGATTACCATTAAGGGTAATTTGCTTTCATGACTGATCAAAGCAGTAGGCAGGTTTAAAATAACGAAAATCGTTCAAGGGATCTTCGTCACCAAGATGTGATACTTACCATCTTTTTGACTGTGCTGCGATATTTTACCAACTGTAAAACTTGTTGGCAACCATTTATCATTATTTACTTTAAAATGTTTTATATTTTCAGATGGCACAGTTACAATAAGTGGGGTCAATCTGAGTATTGTGTATGATCCCTCTCACCTGATAAAGGGTCTGAGAAATAACTTTTTAATTAAAAACATAACCTACAATGGAAAAAATTCTAAATGGCAAGACATAGTAGATGTGTATGAAACAGATTGTCATCACACCGAAGCCAGACTTCTCCATAAACTGAGTGATCAACACGTTATTCCAGAAAAGATTAAGAAAATGAAGGTACTTGTATTTGTAATTTGTTTTATTTTATTTTATTGGGGACAAAAAACAGTTGCATGTTAAGAAAATTCAAAGAAAATCCAATGTCCACATCGTAATATACATATGAATAACAGAGGTGGAGAACTTTACTGTGGTAAGAGTATACAGAATACAGGGCCTCTTGCGAAAGCTTCACGTATAACAAAATAATTAATTTCTATAATCAAAATTAATATAATTTAATCCAGCTATTTGTATTCTGCTGTAGATTGACTATGATGGCAAATTTTTTCTTTGTACTTAAAAGCTTATTTTTAATTTTCAGGTTAAAAATTGTGTGAAGGTCTTCAGCTCAACTATATCTGCAGCCTTAACATATACAGCAAAATTTTGTAAGTAACATTATATGAAACTAAATGTTTTGCATGTAAAGTCTTGTAGTCCCATGAACATTTGGCCGGAATTAAATGGACACAACACTCGTACCCGCATATGCGGCAGTACGCGTATCTGTCTGCATTTGCGGCCAGCTGCGCCCGGATAGAGCCCCGATAACCGCGAATGTTTGTGTAAAAATGTTTCAAGAGATCCAAGTCGTTTCGAAAGAGTAGTGAAATTTGCGAAATTGCTAAATATTTTTTTTAGATAAAAGTATTAATCGCACGAAAAAATCAAATGTTGATAATGTTGTTCACAAATCTAATATATATATTTTTTCAAACTTGGCGGTTACTGGGGAGTAAGCTTCAGAAAGTCAGTGTTATAATGTACACAATTTGCATTTTCTATTTCAATATGAATGTGGTAATTAGATGGTATTAAGTAGAATTAAACATTAGTATTATTAAACGCATAGAAATGGCTAAAAGCCGGGAACAATGAAAGGAAAGGAAGGAGGCCTTTGCCCAGCAGTGAGACTGTATAGGCTAGATATAAATAATAAAAATAAAATTAAACATATAGTGAAGGAAACAAAGTACTTATATAGAAATAAATTATTCATTTCAGCTCACTATGCTGATGGGAGACCCGTCAGTAGCACACTTCCAAATACAGCGGAGATCGTTCTACTTTTTGACCAATTGTTCGACAGCGTCAATGGAGCTGCAGGATTCTCTAAAAGTACGGGAAAAATTTTAAGAACAGCAAAGGTAAAAAAGTCACCGCATCACCAATTTTGGAAAGAGGCAATTAATAAGTTACGGAAAGTTAAATATGTAGATATGAATGGAAGGGAAAAATCGGTGCCCTCTTTGCAAAATTTTATTGTTACACTAAAAAGCTACATGAGGCTATGGCAGTTTTTAAAAAAAACATAATTTAAAAATTATGAGACCCAGGTATTTTAATTCAGATCCAATTGAAAACTTTTTTGGCCAGGTAAGGGCATATAATTATCGAAATAATGACCCAACCTGCCACAGCTTCAAGTATACCTTTAAGTCATTGTTGATAAATAGAGTCATAAAGTTTCACAGTCATACCAACTGCGAGGATGATCCGGCAGACCAAATCATTCCTTTACAGCCATTGTTTATTGAAAAAGTAAAAGAGGTGGTCGAGCCAGGTCATTCTACTAAAAATCAAAATATTGAAATGATTTTAGAGCAGGCTCGTAGGGAACGATTGAATGTTCATTCACGTGCTTACACTGCGGGATGGGTAGTACAAAAATTTTTGATAAGTTACAACTAAAATATAGATTGTGTAAAAGTAGTCTTACAAGTGACCAAAGCAATATTCACGACTGGATAAACCACCGCGAATACACAATGGCAAAAAAGGTTAAATTACCGATCTGAAGGTGTAGTAAGATGTTTTGGTACAGTGGTTACAGAAACAAATGAATATTTGGAGAACAATGCCCATCTAAATAATGTAGCGTTAAATGTAAAAAACACGATTTTGTCTAAGTATTCATTTGATTTGATCAATTGTACCGAACACAAGGCAGTTATTCTGGATCATTTAATTTCATTAACTGTAAGGTTTACTATTTTTAATTGGTGCAATATTATAAATAAAATTTTAAAGGGCACAGATATTTATAGGTTACATACTCGTAATTTACCTGCTATGCAACTAAAAGCGTTTGAAAAATATAAAAAGAAATTGAAAAATAAATCATTAAATAACTAATGAGTACTCGGTAGTCATTACTACTTTTTGCGTTCTATACTAGTGATATAACGAAAATTTTCATTCGCGAATGTTCGCAGAATTCACAAGAAACATGCGAATGTTTGGCAATTTTTTTTTATAAACAAAAAGGTATTTAGATATCGATTGAATGGATATAGAATGATAATACAACTGAAATAAAGAATGTTAAATTTTGACGAATATTCGCGAATATAATCGCGTTGGCGAATATATTATATAGCCGTTCAATCAATAAATACTTTTTCGTTTGTCAAGAAAAATTGCCAAACATTCGCTTGTTTCTTGTGAATTCTGCGCATATTCGCGAAGGCGAATATTCGTTACATCACTAATCCATACATGTTGCATAGTTCGTACCAATATTTAAAAGATTTTAATGACATATTGCCCATAAGGCAATATTTTGATTATAGCATTTGTTACTCAGTTAAAGATGTAGCTTTCTAATAGTGAACAAACAAAAATTTAATCTTTCCTCTTATTTAAAGTAATTGTTAGTTCTTAGCTAGCTTTTGCCAACAGCTTCGCCCGCGTGAAAATAGAAAAATATAGGTCTGTTACTCAGTGATAAAGTAGCTTTCAATGTTGAAAGAATTTTGAAAATTGGTCCAGTAGTTTTTGAGTTAAATCGTAACATACAAACAAAAAATTAAATTCTTCTTCTTTATAATATTACTCTAGCGGTCCGGCCTGGCTTCGCACAGGTGGTAACTTTTAGTAAGGAAGGAGCAATAAATATATTACCCAGGGTGAATGTAGCTTTCCAATGGTGAAAGAATTTTTAAAGTCGGCATCGTAGTTATTGAGTTTATTCATTACAAACACACACACAAAAATACAAATTCTCCCTCTTTATAATATTAGTGTAGACAGTTTAAACTCCATCTGTTTAGGTAGTTGACTAAAGGTAAACTATCTTGATCTGTCTTTTTATTAAAAACATAAAGATTGTTTAAATTTAGTTTATTACCTACTACATTTAGGTAAATACATAAAAATGTAACTTGTTATATCGACGGTCCGTACGTAATATAAAGACATGTCCAAAATAGCATATTTTTTATTTCATTATTTACTTTTTTTAAACAAAGTAAATAATGAAATAAAAAACATGATATTTTATTATTTATAAAACATGTCCAAAATAGCATATTTTTTATTTCATTATTTTTTTAAATTAAATAGATTTTTTAATTCCTTTAAATCAATTTAACTTATAACATACACAACTAAACTTGTTTAAACAAAGTAAATAATGAAATGAAAACATGATATCTTAGACATGTCGTAGGGACCGTCGATATATATGCAAAAAATAAATCTTGATGTCTTTTTATTAATAACACAAAGATTATTTAAATTTAGTTAATTACTTATCATCGGTTTAGGTAGGTAAAGACAAAATATTGTAAATTAAAAATGTAACTTGTGTAATGTGTGCAATAAACAAATGTTTAAATAAATAAATACTGTGTTTTAATTATTTTCCTGCAATCGGATCAGAAAATAAATAAAAGTATATAATACAGCATTATATGCTGTATACGTTGCATTCCTTTGCCATTATAAGCAGCCATTTATAAAAAATATGGCATTACTTTCTGTATCTGTTGCCTTCCTTTGTCATTTCAAGCAGCCATTTTTAAAAAAAAACACACGTCATACAAGGTTTCTAGGTACTTATGTGGTACTTTTTTGGCCCAGAAAATTTGTTCGGGAGTTTGTTATCTGTACTACTCTCTTTCATCTGTGTGTGGCATCAACCAAGTTTCCTGGAGACAAACCACGTCGCACGTACGACACAAGTCCCTGACGTCATCAATGGAGCGTTTTATATTTTTACAATTGAAAGTAGCAAACCGATAAAGACTATCCATTACTCGTTTTGTTAAGGCCATCGGCGACAGCAAACTGTACACCGTTTGTTTTTCTTTGTTTAAAGTTCATAAACCGTCGAAATATGACACCTTCAGGCCATAAAGTTTCATCCATATACCTCGGTAGATTGGCCTCGGATATAAGAAACTTATAAGCTTTGTGTCCTTTTTCAAACTTCATATTAATTTTCTCTAGAGAGACAGTTTCCCGTGTTTTATTGTAAATATGTTTTATTATGTCGCTTTCTAACGTCGACAGATGCACATTTGTTATAAAGATAGGTATTTTTCTATCTGCCCCTCAAAATGTGCATTCCAAATCACGGGCTACACCTGATTTGCCCATGAAACGATATTTCGTTGACTTTTTACGATAAGCCACTGTTTGCCAGCCTTCGCTGCTAGTGTTTTCGTTTGTCAATGCTTCGATGTACAGCGGCCGCTCCGATTCACGCCGTCCATATGTACATGTGTCCTTATCAGTAACAATCAGCTGATCCACCACCTGCGACGTAGCACTAAGTACATCTAACGTCACCGCAGCGCTAGCTGCAGAACCGGTTCGGGCGCTCGCGCTAGCCTCCTGACTAGACTGGCACATCCCCTCCGCATAGTAACCAACGCCCGCGCTCGCCTTATGACGCGGTAGCCGGGACCGACCACCTCCCGCTGCGTCAGCCGCGCTCGCCTTCCGATCTTCCTCAGACCGTTGACGCTCATTTGAATCTCGCTCGGTAGGTTTATCTTCATGTACCCTCATTTCCTTCACGTGGTTTTTTAACCGAAAGATATCATTTTTTACTTGATCAACAGTTTCCTTCGTAACATAGGTTGATTTTATGTCTTCAATTTCGGTATTCAATACTTGTATATCCTTTAGCAACTTTGAACAATCTAAGTGATCTATTGAAATCGGAGGTAGTTTATCCAGTTGTCTTGCCACATAAACTGTAATATTATCCGGTTCCGTTGACTTAAATAGATTTATTATGTCTGATATGTCACGCTCCTCCTTTCCTCTGTTTTTTCGTAGTATTTTTCTTATATCCGTTGGAATGGACTCAAACAGAAGAGACTTCGATTCTTTGATTTCGTCACTCGTGAAAGCCGTCTTACAAATCCGCACTAGCGACTCTTCGTCCATTATCGACATTTTGTTTTGTATTTATGACAACATCTCATCGATGACGATGTTACACACATTACACTTAATAACTTTCGTCATTTTAACAAAACACTCGAGTCAACGCTCCGTATACAAACACGCCCGGCGCTGTAGGGTGTGCGCGCGCGACTCCCGCCGATATGCCTGAACTAGGACATCCTGTGTTTCAGGCCAGAGAAGGTAAAATAACTAAAATAATCACTGTAACTATATAACAAAAAGTAAAGTAGTCAACTAATAGGTACGTAAAAGAGGTGTAAACAGTATAAAAATCTTACTTGCTAAAATCTTTGTATATTAACTAAGCTAACTAATCATAATAAAAAGTGCAATTAATCTCTATTTGAGTACAACTAATAACTTCTCTGTATCTTCATATGACAAACTTTGAAGTGTTTCCTTGAGGTTTTTCTTGCAATTTACATAATTTAGGGGATAAATATTTGCTTTTGCATTAAGTCTATTAGAGTAGTGGTCCCAGAAACACAAAAAATCTGGATGTAAATGCATGTTTTGTGCTGTTTGTGGGACAAACTATATCTTTCCGTCTCTTTTTAGTAAGTTCAGTGCTGAAGCGGAGGGCTGCGTGTTGTTTTAGTACAATGCTCATTATTATTAATGTTTATTATGGAGTCTCGCTTGTGCTGCGTTCCGATGCGGACGTGTTATTTGCGTTTTATTCATACCGGTTAGCGCAGCGCAAGCTGTCGCTAGTAAATACTCGTCATGACTGAAAATCTTGTGGCGAACGAGCTGTTGGCGTTCCTGCAGCAGAAACTGGATGTTATGGACGAAGTGTCTGTAGTCCAGATCTGCGCAACGAACTTCAGCGAGGAAGACATAGCTGCTGCGAAGCTGTTGCTGTTCAGCGTGCTGAATAAGCGCGACCAGATGCCATCCCGCCGGCGTGACGGGACTAAGAAAAGCCTGCAGGATATTATCACGCTGTTCAAGGAGACCGACCCTGACGACGTGCCGACTTTTGTGGCCAAAGAGTTGCACAAGCTTCCTCCAGTCACCTTCGACCACGTCGATGTAACAAGCCTTTTGAAAGACATTGTCTTTTTGAGGGCCAGTCTCACGGATGTGCTAGCCAAGTTGGATGCGTCTCAGAAAACCGTCGCCGATTTGCGCAAGGAATTCGATGAATTTCGCAATAACGCGGCGGCAACTAGGTCATCAGTCGATGCATCTAACGTAAACATGCGTCATGGAGCCGGCCTCGATAAATTGTCGCCGAACTTCGCGTCAGCAGTTTCGTCGCCGGCGCATACGTCGATTGCTGAGGTTGCAGAGTGCCCTGCTCGTGCGCCCCGCAACTCCGTTCCGGTCACCGCGGCTCCTCCAAGCAGCGCCGCACGAGCCCTTCGCCCCGTCCCGCTGCCTGTTCCTGCAGCCCCAACGAATCGAATTCGTATGGATTTCGCTGGCATCACCGCGAGCGCCCCTAGCGCCCCTAATCTGAAACCTGTGCTGAACAAAGCAACGAACAAGGTTGAAAATGACGATGGTTTCGTTACGGTGCAAAGGAGGAAGCGTCGAACGCAAACCAACAAGAACCGCTGCGGCATAGCACCTGCAACTCCTAGCGTGAGCCTGCGTGCTGCCCAGCCGAACACTCCCGTGTACATCTCTCGCCTGCATCACACGACAAAGGTGGAGGACATCGTAGAGTACGTGCGCCAAAAGACGAAGTTCGCACTGAGGGTACAGCAGCTGGAGTCGCACCGTAACGTCAATTTCAAGGCATTCGTGGTGCGAGTCCCGAACACTTTCTTGCCTCTCATGCTGAAGGAAGACTTTTGGCCGCAGGGCGTGGTGTTCCGTCGCTTCCGCGGACAGGTGCCACAGAACAGCACGAAGTGAACTTAGTGCAATGTGAAGTGTTACTAACATAATCCTAAGTCTTATTTACTAACAACAAGTTGTATTTACTCTATATATATGTTAGTCTGTAAGGTATATATCTATGGGCCAAGATGCCTGATAATAAATGATTTATTATTATTATTATTATTATTATTATAAATAGCTGCCGGACTGTTAGTACTTCACAAGTTTTGTAGAGGAGGTCAGTGGGAAAAAGGAAAGGGCGGCAAGTAGACATCTTGAGAATTGCTCTTTGGGCTCTTTCGATTGGTAGTAATAAAGTTTTACCTGCTCCACCCCATGAGATAATGCAGTATGTCAAAATTGACTGACATAGAGCAAAGTAAACTTGCTTAATTATTTTTGGGTCCGCAATATGTCGCAACTGTTTAAATACAAATATCAGCTTACGAACTCTATTATTTAAGACTTCTATATGTTGTTTGAACGTAAGGGTCTCATCTATTATAACACCTAGGTATTTTATTTTGTTAGTCTTATTAATATTAGGACACTTAAGCGGGCATTCAGCAGGGACTGTGCAACAATGAGCATAAAGCGTTGAGGAATTATTAGAATTTGGTTTGCGCATGGAAAACTTAATATAATTTGTTTTATCTGTATTTAGGGTTAATGAGTTGTGCTGAAGCCATTTATTTACAATATTGAAACCGTCTTGCGCAAGCTTGTGGACTTCATGTTCTGATTCAGCCGAAAAAAGAAGAGCAGTGTCATCAGCGTAAGATATTGCTATGCCGTGCTTTAGTTTTAGATTGCAAAGGTCGTTTATGTATATCAAAAACAAAGTGGGCCCTAATACACTTCCTTGGGGAACACCAAAAGACGTGCTTTTTTGGTCTGCGCTGAGGACATTGCCAATTTTAACGCACTGAGTACGGTCTTCTAAGTAACTTTTGAAGAGTTTTAGCTGGGTACCTCTGATACCTACTGTCTCAAGCTTGCACAATAGAGTAGGAATAGATACTGTGTCAAAAGCCTTGGCAAGGTCCAGGAAAATACCTACAGTATGGTTACCCTTGTCAAGTTCTTGCGCTAGAAAGTCAGTGAGATGATGTACGGCATCGGCAGTTGAAACTTTAGGTCTAAAACCAAACTGACGCTCCGATAAAATTGATTTGTCCTCTAGATATTTGAATAACCTTTTATTTATAATTTTTTCCAATATTTTGGACATACTAGGCAGTAGAGAAATAGGTCTGTAATTTGTTACTTGTTCTTTACTGCCTGATTTATGAATAGGAATGACAACTGCTTTTTTGAGGCACTCAGGAAAAATACCTAAGGTTAGACACATTCGAAAAATGTAAGTCAGTGGAGGTACTAAAATATTCCTGAAATGTTTTATAATTTTATTTGGTATTTCATCCCAACCAACTGCACATTCATCTTTCAAGGACATGATTATATTTTCTACCTCTGTCTCATCAGTATCTAGCAAGGCAAAAGATGATAGAGTGGAACTACCCGTGGTAGTGGTCTGTTGATATAATTAAAAATACATTCAAAAGTCTTAATATAAAAAACACTGAGGACTTATGGGGTATATCCGTTAAGGTTCTTTGAGATATTATTGATACAATTGCTCCTGTCCTAACAGGCATATTTAATCAATGTACCGCTGTCTAGACGACAGCGGTACATTCCCTGATTTAATGAAACATAGTAAAGTAGTACCAATTTTCAAATCAGGTAGTAAGAGTGATCCCTCTAATTATAGACCAATATCTGTGCTTCCAGCATTGAGTAAAATCTATGAAAAAATCATGCTCGACCAGATGTTGTCTCACTTTAATTCAAATAGGATTTTGCATAGTCATCAGTTTGGCTTCACGAAAGGAAGGTCAACGACGGATGCAGGAGTGAAACTCATCAGTCACATTTTAGAATCCTGGGAGAAGTCCCAGGATGCTATTGGCATATTCTGTGACCTCTCAAAAGCATTTGACTGTGTTGACCATAATACTCTGATCTGTAAATTACATCACTACGGAATTCGTGGACGAGCTGCTGATCTTGTTTTTTCCTATTTATCTCACAGGCAGCAAAAAGTATCCATAAATAGGGTGACGTCCTCGGGGTCTTTAGTAAGGATGGGCGTGCCCCAGGGTTCAATTCTTGGCCCTTTCCTTTTTCTAGTTTATATTAATGACCTTCCTTACATGATGGCTAATTTATCAGATATAATTCTATTTGCTGACGACACTTCTCTTATTTTTAAAGTGGATAGAAAAGATGCGGATGTCTTGCGCGTTAACGAAAGTCTGGCTGTTCTTTCGAAATGGTTCGCTGCTAATAATCTTTTACTAAATGCAAATAAAACTAAATGTATAAAGTTTTCATTACCGAATGTCCCTCAAGTTGGCGTCAATCTAATTCTTGATAGCAAAAAACTTGATGTAATTACAGAAACTGTGTTCTTAGGTATAACTGTCGATTCCAAACTGCAGTGGGGTGCTCATATTAGAACTCTCTCAGGTAGATTAAGCTCACCGGCATATGCAGTAAGAAAAATAAGGCAGTTGACAGATGTCGCCACAGCTAGGTTAGTTTACTATGCCTATTTCCACAGTATTATGTCTTATGGCATTTTACTGTGGGGATCTGCAGCTGATGTAGACTCGATTTTCGTATTGCAAAAGAGAGCAATCAGGGCTATTTATAAAATGGGTCCTCGCGAGTCCCTCAGAAATAAATTCAAAGAAATAGATATATTGACACTACCTTCTCTTTATATTTTAGAAAGTATTTTGTATGTCCGTAAAAACCTAGGACTTTTCAAAATTAGAAGCGATTTCCATAACATAAATACTCGTAGTAAACACGAAATTATATTGCCCAAATGGAGATTAGCCAAGACCAGTAAGTCATTTTTAGTAAATAGCATACGCTTTTATAACAAGCTACCAAAAGCGGTGACTGAACTTAGCGAAGGAAAGTTCAAAACCCATATTAAGCGTGTCTTAACCAAAAAAGCATATTACAAGGTTAAAGACTATGTCGAAGACACGCTTGTTTGGCAATGACTGCCTCTGCACTTGTGGCCCCCTGGTAACTCATAATATTATGCGAATGTATCTATTAACTGCTCCATCTTTGTTGTAACATTTTTTTTTCTTTCTCTCTAACACGTTGCTTTTGCAATTTTTTTTTTTTATATTATCTGACTCCAACCACATTAAATTCGTTAGTTTTTCTTTTTTTTTTGGTTGTTAACGTCTCATTTACTGACAGTTGTAATTATTATTATTTTTCTACCTTTTTTTTTATATAGCCTCTATTTATTATGTAAATGGAAGAACACTGTAGACTCCACGAATTCTTAGATTACTTCATATTTTGACTCACTTTTTTTAAATGATTATTTTTATTGTGCTTTTGAGTACAATATAGACCGGTTTACACTGTTCTTAAATAATACCTTTTAATACTGTTATATGGAAATATTGTATGTACAACCATTTTTTTAAAAAGAGTAACCATGGAGTTTCTTGCCGGTTCTTCTCCATAGGAAACGACCAATTTCGAACCGTGCACTAGCTTCTGACGTTTTATAAGTGCCCATGTAGGCCTATGTGAAATAAAAAACTTTTGACTTTTGTAGAAGTGTTCACTAGATAAGGAGATTGACCCCGGTTATTTTTTTCCGCCAGACACTTTCCAACGTTAACAAAAAAATTATTTGCTATGTTAGCAGACGTCAGATGTGACGAGTGCGCTTGTAATAAACTTAAAGATGACTCATTTTGTTTTGAGGAAAAAGTTACATGTTTAATATATTTCCAGATCTCTTTACTATTTGTTCCGGCCTTATCCAGTGCAGTTTTATCGTAGTTGCTCTTAACCTTTTTTAAGAAGATCATTACAAAAATTACGATATCTTTTATACGACAGTTGTAGAGCTGTATTCTCTGGATGAGATTTAGCTTTCATGTGCAGCTTATCTCGGTGTTTCATACAGCGGATAAGACCTGTTGTGATCCAGGGTTTTATGTTGCAATTTTTGTTGCTCAACTGCGATATGTCAGTATTTTTCTGAATTGCATGACGTACATTTTCTATTACGTACATCATACAATACTGTGGGTCAGCGTAATTATAGACTGGATCGAAGTTGATGACGCGTAAGTCTTCTTCAAGTTTATTTATATTCAATTTCGAAACTACGCGAGTGTTTTGTTTAGGTAAATTACAATTTAGTGTTAGTAGGACAGCATTGTGATCCGTTATTGTAGAGTTAATAATAAGTGCAAGTGAGGGGAAATTTGATTTAAGTATGATATGGTCCAAGCAGGAGCCACTATGATGCGTAGGAAAACTATGTGCGGGGAGCAAGCCATGATATGCGCATAGGTTGAGGTAGTCCTGAGCAGATGCGTCAGCACTTCCTGGAAGAATATTAATATTAATATCCAATCAATAAATCAATATATCTCCAATTACTAGCGTGTTTTTAAAAGGTGATAGGTTTTGCAAGACATTATTCAGAGAGTCAGTAAAATTGTTAGTATTTTTGAAAGAGGGGGGGCGATATAATGCACTATCGCAAAATCTGATCCAATCTTCACTACCAAACTGTTACAGTCTTGCATAGTTGGTTCCAAAAATGATAAATGATAAATGATAAATCTTAAATGATAAATGATATTTGTTTTGTACTGTTGTTTTATTAACTAAATTTCCACCTATGACAAACAATAAATGAATTTGAATTTGAGAGAACAAAATTAAAACTGAGTTTGTATAATTATATATAACACGATTTAAAAGGCTGTAAATGGAATTTCTTCTCCATAGAGATCTACACTTTGGAATATGTAATTATCGTCAATTTGCTGACTTACTGACTTCTTGGCAATTTAAGAGAGTCTGTAAATGGTTCATTTGAAATGTTTTGATTTGATTTCAGTGCTTTGATGAGGCCAAGAGTGTCTTTGATGAGGCCAAGCGTGATTTTGATGAGGCCAAACGTGCCTTTGATGAAGCTAAGTGTACCTTTGATGAAGCTAAGCGTGCCTTTGACGAAGCCAAGCGTGCCTTTGATGAAGCCAAGCGTGCCTTTGATGAAGCCAAGCGTGCCTTTGATGAAGCCAAGCATGCCTTTGATGAAGCCAAGCGTGCCTTTGATGAAGCCAAGCGTGCCTTTGATGAAGCCAAGCGTGCCTTTGATGAAGCCAAGCGTGCCTTTGATGAAGCCAAGCATGCCTTTGATGAAGCCAAGCGAGCCCATTTGAGGCCAAGTGGGCCAGTTGAGGCCAAGTGGGCCATTTGAGGCCAAGTGCGCCATTTGAGGCCAAGTGGGCCATTTGAGGCCAAGTGGGCCATTTGAGGCCGAGTGTGCCATTTGAGGCCAAGTGGGCCATTTGAGGCCGAGTGGGCCATTTGAGGCCAAGTGGGTCAGTCGAGAAGGCCAAGCGGGCCATTTGATTTGGCCAGATGAGCCAATTAAGATTCGGGTTAAGTGTGCCCGTTGCAGATGAAATTATCCTCAAGAGCGTAAGTAACGTATGAATTTACCTATTAATGTGATTTTAGTGTGACTATTTTGGCTTAATGAAGACGTTGTAAATGAATTGAATAATTTATTAAGTTTATTCATATCATTTTCGAACTGTTTATTGGATGAGATTTGAACATTCTATTATACTTTTTGAAAATATTATAGGTATAGATAAATTGAATTGAAAGCATATTTTTACATTGTGATTTGATTCTTAAAAAAGAGTTTCAAATTAATGATACAAGTTACTATTTCATGTAAATGTTTTAACCACTGATTTCTTATTTTTGAGGAGTTGGATTCCGACAGAACTACAGAAGAAAAATTGCCAGGCTAATTGAACAAATGGATAGTTCCTGGTTCAAACAGTACAGACTTGAAGAAAAATGGTGCAGAGAGACGATCTGGAAGGAGTAATACACCACCACGATGCAAGAAGCAAAGGGGTACCTTATGTTGGTCTAAGAAAGAGGTTGAATGATTTTTCAAGGAGGAAAGCGTTACAAGTATCGAGGTTTGAACATATCCATTGGAACATTGTGATGCGGGAGTTCCGTCACTTCTGTAAATTTTGAGAGTATTTAAGTTTGATTAGAAACAGTAAATATAATTGATTTGTATTAAGCAAGTAGGATCAGAAACTGACTATAGATTTTGGCTCAAAAATTTGTTAGTGTTACCAAGAGAAAATAGAAAATATACGAAACCTTGCCAAGTTTTGTAAGTTAGTATTTAGTGACGAAGTGGTAAACCAAACTAAAATGATTTTTTCTAATGAGCAGAATTATGGTCAGTTTCAAGCAGAAATGTTAGCTGGTAATACTTAAGGTGTAACTTATTTGAATATGATTACGACAAATTAATGCTTATAAACGGATAGCATATAAGTAAAAGAGCTGTAGATAGAAATTTAAACACATGGTATTTATGATAAATCTATTAGGAATTGAGCCAAAGCATTAAATTGTAGACGAGCAAATGAATTTATTACACGTCTTCAATTCCTGTGACGTGTGCATACTGTAGCAGAGACTGATTCCATAGATAGAGAACACAATGATATTTATTTTACAAGTAGGATAAAAATATTACTATAACAGGACCATAACTAGTTCTCGTCGTCAAGACTGAAATCGAAGCCGGTTCCTAAGATGATTATGATACAATGAATGATTTAAATAGAGCTAAATATTACATCGTAATTTATTCGGTTAAGGGAAGATAGATTGAAAATCCATACACTAGAGTAGAGGATCAATTACAAGGTTTCAAATTAAAATAAAGTTTGACAAACAGTACGATCCGAACTTTATTATTAGAACCTTTACTTGATACGAAATCGCGCACATATGCTGGGGCCTTAGATTTAGGAGATATATTAGTACAATTAGGCCCTTAGACCCTCTAGCTGAAGAATCACTTTTATTCTAAATGCTTAAATTTCTGTTTTATATTATACTTTCAAATAATGAATGTAATGAACTCTAACTAAACGAGACGCCACACAACATATTGCAACATGGTGGCTACATATTAGTGAGTTTCGTTTCACCATTGAGAGTGTAAGATCTAGGACGCTTATGTAAAGCCCTAAGCCTAGGCCTTAAGCCGTAATACCGTGTTTTCTACAGAAATTAGACGAATCCTCTGTTTCTGTTTATAGTATTGAGACGAGAATTGATTATCAACAATATAAATATCAACTTTTCGAATACTGTGACTAGGGACACAATAGAAAGACAATGAGAGAGCAAACGCCAGCATTTGCTTGGGGTTTAATGAATCGGATCTAGATTTCAAATTCTTATGGCTGAACCCGATAAAAAACCTAATGACATGAAGTGAATTCAGTGTGCGTAAATAATGAGGACTATACTTTCGAACAAAAAACTGATCAATTATACTTTATACTTACAGACATAATTAACATTGACCAATGGATTTGAGTAATTAAGTGTTGGTTATAAAACTTATTTGACAGTAGTTTAATATCTTGAATAATAGTGCAATCATGGATTTCTTTTAGAAACTTTACCCACTATCAAGAGCTTTTGCGATAGTCATGGTGTTGACCTTGTTCTTAACGCTATATCTTGTCTTAGGTTGACCGCGGTTTTGCTAAAATGTAAATATAAACACTATTTTAAATCCCCTAGCAAAATAAAATGATTACTGACTATGACGAACACCAATGAAACATATGACGTGGCGATAAAGCAAATAATCAAGACTAAGCCGAATGTAATGATTTTGATTGTAAGACTCAGTTCCTTGTCGAACTGGAATTAAGTTTCATAATTTTAATGAAAATATCCTATCATTTTAATTGTTATCGTGCGTCAGGAGATCGCACGATGTCGGATGGCCGAATGTAATGATTTTTAAAGAAAATATTCATAAATCGTTCAACTTCCAATGATAAGCGATAGATGGCGCTAGTACTTACATGAACTTTAGGCATTCGTTGTAGACATTAAGTAATAATTTATAATATTAGACTTTATGCATTTGTTTTATATAAATATATCATAATTGTTAAAATGAAATATTTACTTGCAGTTAATTATTAGATAAACCCTAATGTATATTAGTTAGTCAATTGATGTTACGTACTGTTTACTTTGCTCTGATTGGTCGGTTAGTCGACCGAGTGTTTGTGAAAGTTTGTGGTAGGGAAACATTGAGTTTGTAATTGTCATGTTAGACAGAGTCAGTCTGCTTTGAGTTGTTGAACAGTGAACATGTCCAACTAACTCTTTGAATGTCGTAATTAGAGACACAATAGAAAGACAATTACCTTATGTCGGACTGTGTAACTTAAGACATTCGAAAGGCTAATCCGTGTATTTGTAAATGATTGTTAATAGAACGGTAAGTATGAAATTGTGTTGATCAAAGTAAATAAAATATTATAAAATTTATCCTGATGTGTTTTATTTATCACACTTATATATTATGCAACGATAGCTTGAAGATCCATTAAAAATCATGACCTCTAAGTTGGTACACTAAATTTAGTAATTCAATAATATATTCTACATCTTTTACACAAAGCCATCTAGTCCCAAACCAAGTAGAGCTTGTGGTAATGGGTATAAGACAACTGATAAACAACTTGACAGTGCTCTCTGACAGTCATTAAATAGAATTTACATTACATTTCTTGCATATTTTGCAGGACTAAAGCCCAAGTTAAACCATTGATTCTTGGCAATCGTGTCCTCAGATGCCTCTGAACGAATTGCAACCTTATTCGAATATTTATTACGCGGAAGGTACCTACCTATTGAAAATTAATTTCGAAAGTCATATTCAAAACCAGTCCCATTTATTTGGTCTTATAAAGTTCAGAAGCTATAACAGTTATGGAATTTCAAACTCTAACCCCAAAAACATGTATTCAATTTGGGTAAAATTCATGAAACGTTTGTTTGACAGATATCTGCATCCGAATCATTGAAAAGCTCCGAAACGGTGATATGCATCATTTGGAACATCAGCTCAAAAGATACAAACGGAACACCCGAAACATCGGCTCACAAGAAACAAACGGAACATTTGAAACATCGACTCACAAGTCAAGTTGCGTCACACTAAGTTTTATTTAACTTTGATTTGAGAACAATCCAAAGCATATGTTTCCAGTTCAGGTCGCTAATTATATTAACTCTTTGAATGTCGTAATTAGAGACACAATAGAAAGACAATTACCTTATGTCGGACTGTGTAACTTAAGACATTCGAAAGGTTAAGTACACTATTTACGTTTTAATTTGAATTTTATAATGGCTGCTAGTCACCCGAAGTAAAGCGTTTCAGTGTTCCAAACGATGCCTTTAAAACATTACTGATGTTCAATCCTTGGGAACACCAAAACGCCTCGGAACAGTGAGTCGGCTCAGCAAAGAACTACACACGCCTACCGTGATATGACACTGTGTTATGTCACCGCTTGTAGGCTAAGTTTTTATCTCAAAGACTCAAACTTTATCCAACTTGCAGTAACAACTTTTCACCAGTGTAGGTATATTTAAAAATAATTTGTGTGTGTCAATTCCCTTGAAAGTACACATAGGTAGTGTGTATTTTTAAACCAAGAGCAAATACAAATTTTAAACTAGTTCCCTAGTTGGACAAGAACTAAAATAATGGGATTCAGCTAATCCTTGGTACCCACATCACTTCAAAAATTATAAAATAACATTTAATAAACAGCAAAGATGCATTAGGGTAATATTTGGACTCGACAGTTTCGACAGTTGCCAACCATATTTTGATAAATATGTTTTTATTCTACCTTGCTTATTCAACTATCAGTACTATTTATTATTTGTTTCAACTAGAGCCAATACAGCGTTGATGCCTATAAGTACTATATGCAAGGCACGTATAATAGTAAACAAAATAGGTTCCTACTGAAACTTTTTACACATTCTTTAGTATACTCAGAGTATTAGTTTATTTGGATAGTGATTACATTTTATAATTCGTTGATTTCCTCTTGTGTAATTTCTCGAAAACTATTTCAACTATTTCAATATATTAAACTATGTATTTGGCAACTACTTGTGTTCAAATGGATAATATGTAATTTTATATTCTTCACACTTGTTACCAATGGCAAATCATATAGGCGATCACCTAAACAATGTTTTACACATTTCCAATTTGTACCAAAATAAGTTGATGTAGATAACTTTATATACTAAAATTGTGTACAACCTGATATTGATATATTACTTAGGCCCTGCCCCACAACTAGTTACCTATATCGAATGATATACCACGCATTAATTGTTCGCCGGGTCGGCTGGCTCACTATGTTTACTCAGTACCTACCTACTTCTTCCAATGCTCTTTTTAATTAAAAGCCGTTTCGCGGAAACAAGATAAATATTCATCTATTAACATTTTCACATCTTTAATTTTGCCAGCAAAGCGATTTATACTCTGGTGATGAAATAAAATGTTATTATTAGGCTTAGTATATACTACTGATTCGCCATTTAACCTGGTTTCAGTTAAATTGACAATGATAGTAGACATGTGTTTCGATTTCAGCTCTGTTGCGTGTTGGGAGACTGAGGGTTTCTTGAAAATGATACCAGGAATAATTAACTCTGACTTTTAATATATTGCGAATATATGAGGTCTAGTGCGTGCGATGAAGTAAAGTGAACAAAGAACAAAAGATTTTGGAAAAAATCGTTGATGCGTGCGGTGATTATTGGTCGACGTCATGCGTGGGCGACCAATCGCTGCGAGGTAGATGGCAGCTCCAGTCTTTAAGGCGATGTCTGAACATGCCCCCGGCCTTGGAAGTAGGTACCGACGTCCAACACCTTCTCATCATCTCCATCGTTGAACAGTGGACAGATTCGAGGAAATGCGCGTCTGATGACTCCTGACTTCGTTTGGATGTCAGCTACTCGAGAAACTCCATCCTTTCCTGGCACTGTTGAGATGATCCGCCCCAAGCTCCATTTCAGTGGCGGCGTGTTGTCCTCTTTGATGACGACCAGTGTGTTTGGCTGCAAATCTCGCCCATGTTGTCTCCATTTAGTCTTGGTTTGCATTTCGGATATGTACTCTTTGGACCATCGTATCCAGAAATGTTGTCTGAGCTGTTCGAGCCTCTGGTAGCGTGTCAACCGGTGAGCAGGGACGTCAATCAGCTGTGGCGTTGCAGGCGCTGTTAGGAGACGACCAACCAGGAAGTGAGATGGACACAAAGGAAGGAAGTCGTTAGGATCTGCGGATAAAGGACTAATGGGGCGGGAGTTGAGGACAGCTTCAATTTGCGATAATACAGTGCTATATTCCTCGAATGTTAGATGTGCGTTACCAACGACTCGTAACAAGTGGTGCTTGCACGACTTTACTCCCGCCTCCCACAATCCACCAAAATGAGGCGCATAAGGTGGGATAAAAGTAAATTTAATGTCCTGACTAGTCGCGTATTCAGTTAAATCATTAGAGCAAGTGGATAAAAATTTTGAAAATTCGTTTGCGAGACCTACAAAGTTCCTGCCGTTATCCGAAATTATTTCATCAGGTTTACCACGTCGGGAAATAAATCTCTTTAATGCAAGTAGATAAGCATCAGAAGAAAGGTCACTGACAAGCTCTAAATGTATTGCGCGTGTAACCAAACAAACGAATAGGCAAATATAACCTTTTATTAATTTAGAGCCCCTACCCTTACGATTCAGTACGAGCACTGGCCCAGCGTAGTCTACACCAGTACGTAAAAACGGAAAGCTTGGAGTGATTCTCTCTTCCGGTAAGTTGCCCATAATAGGAGATAAAGATGCACCTCTCAACCGTGTACACGTTACGCACTCATGGACAGTGCGCTTGGCCAAGTTCCTCCCCCTCACCGGCCAGTGGGACTCGCGTATGTTGTACAGCAACGCCTGCGGCGCGGAATGCTGCAGTCGCTTGTGCTCGTGTCGAAACAATAGCACTGAAAACCAGTGGTTGGAACAAATTAGTAAAGGATGTTTCTTATCAAAATTAAAATCCGATGATAACTTTATTCGTCCACCGACTCGTAAAATGCCATCACTATCTGCGAAGATATTTAATTTACTTAAATTATGCTTATTTTTAAGAAATTTGTTATTACTCAATAAATTATATTCTTCAGGAAATGATTCGCGTTGGGACAACTTCACTAAAGTCATGCGCGCATTTCTCAACTCATCAACAGTGAGAGGGCCGCGACGAATGTTATTCCTATTGCGAACATTAAAAATAAAACGTAATACATACGCACAAGCGCGTTGCATACGATTAAATTGAGAGAATTTCTTAAATGGAAACAATGAAGTATCCATAGTATTTAAAAATGCGTGAGTTTTGGCTGGCTTCACTTCCGGTAAATCAGACTGTGCTAAATACCTACCTGAGTTAGCTTGACTACTATCAAAGTCAAGCTGTCGTAAAAAATCTGGGCCCTCCCACCATAGCGTGGAAGACTGAAGATCTTCCAGTCTGACTCCGCGAGACACCAAGTCGGCTGGGTTATCTTTCCCGCTGACGTGACACCACGGATGTTCTTTCGCGATTTCGTGAATCTCAGCCGCTCGATTTTGCACGAAAGTTTTTAGTAAATTGGGAGCCATGCGTAGCCAACCCAACACAATGGTGGAGTCACACCAGAAAACTGTGTGGTTAAATTGACAGCGTAGTGATTCGCGTACTTTATTGAATAGTCTAGCACCTAGCAAAGCCCCGCATAGTTCTAGCCTAGGGATACTTACAGGATTTAATGGTGCGACCTTGCTCTTCGCGCAACACAACCTGACAGACACTGAGGAGTCATGATTTATAGTGCGAACATAAATACATGCCCCATACGCGGCTTCCGATGCGTCTGTAAATATGTGTAGCTCAATAGAAGCAGGGTCGCTGCCTATGACGTGTCGCGGTACACTCACGTTGTTGAGAATAAGCAGAGAACTAACAAAAGTTTCCCAAGTACGTTTGACGTCACTGGGAACTTCATCGTCCCAGCCAATCTTCACTAGCCATAATTTTTGTAAAAGAATTTTAGCTATTACTAGCTGTACCCGCGCGGCTTCGCTCCCGCTCTTCCCTACTTCAGCCTACTATACCCTACTCTACCCTACCCTACTCTACCCTACCCCTCTACTCTACCCTACTCTACCCTACTCTACTCTACTCTACCCTACTCTACCCTACCCCTCTACTCTACCCTACTCTACCCTACTCTACCCTCCTCTACCTTACTCTACCCTACTCTACTCTACTCTACCCTACTCTACCCTCCTCTATCTTACTCTACCCTACACTACCCTAAACTACCCTACTCTACCCTACACTACCCTAATTTTCATTTTTTTTTCCATAAGAACCTTCTCCTCATAATAACGAACACAACAAAAAAAAAATTAGCGAAATCGGTCCAGTCGTTGTTGAGTTATGCGCTTACCAACACATTTTGCGATTCATTTTTATATTATAGATTATCATAGGGCTTAATAATCCTAACGGGTCAAAAATCTGTGATATTGTTGACATAATATAACGCTTGGTAATTAATTGATTGGAGTTATTGTTAAATTGCGTGTTAAAATAAAATATGTCGTTCACATTATGCCAACCCAACCCTAACGTTTTAGAATGGACATTATCACCTAATGATAATTCCTTAACTAAGTCAGATTCATTGTTTTCAATGTTGAAATTAAACATCCACTTGCGAAGGGGAAAACAACCTGACTTTAAAACGTCTGCAACATTTTTGCAAACATCTAAAAGTTGTTGTTTATTATCACAACCCGTGATCATATCGTCAACGTAGAAGTCTTCATTAATGATTCTCGTGACGTCACGATCCGTGCAATCAGCTGCCAGCTGTTTAAGACACCTACAACTTAGAAACGGCGCAGACGCGGTACCATAAGTGACCGTGTTCAGCCGGTAAACATCCAGTGGCCGCGACGGATCATCACGCCACAATATCAGCTGGAGATCACGCTGATCTTCGTGAATGAGACATTGCCGATACATTTTCTCAATGTCTGCACAAGCCGTGTATTTATGCTGCCTAAATCGTAATAAAATAGACAACAAATCGCCTTGTATCGGTGGGCCTACCATTTGTATATCATTGAGCGAGATGTCATTGCTAGCTGCGGCACTGGCATCAAACACCACACGCAGCTTGGTGGTGGTGCTGTGCTCACGAAATACTCCATGATGCGGTAAAAAATAGTTAGGCGTCCCAACGCGATCAACACGACTCATGTGACCTAATCGAATGTACTCGTGAATGAAATCGGCATAAAGTTTTTTATAATCAGGGTTGCGTAATAAACGTTTTTCGAGGGCAAAAAACCTACGTTTTGCCTGTGAATAAGATTCGCCTAAGGTATCGGGTGATGATTTAAAAGGAATGCGAACTTTGAACCTTCCGTCACTATTGCGCGTAGTAGTATCGACGAAATGTTGTTCACAAGAACGCTCCTCATTTGTGCGCGTATCCCGATACGCAGACATGTCTTCCAACTCCCAGAATTTGCGTAGCTGGGAGTCGATAGACTGAGAAAAACTACACTGAACGTACCTATCATAACGCGTAAGAGAACAAATTGGGCCGGAAACAACCCATCCCAATTTTGTATCTAATAAGAAAGGCCCATTAGGTAATCTTATTTTATTAGAATTAATTAATTCCCAAAATATATCCGCCCCGATTAGGATATCTATATTTTGAGACTCATTAAAATGCGGGTCTGCCAAAACAATATGTTCGGGAATTTGGAGTTGTCCGCTTTGTTGTAATTGTGATAAAGCAGGCAACGCCGACGTAATGTTAGGCAAAACAAAACATTGTAGGCGCGTAGTGTATGGATGGACGCGTGATTTTAATTCGATGTCACATATTTGCGTAGATTTTGTGATCGAGTTCCCTACACCACGAATTTCTTGAGCGGACTGTATTACTGGCGCTTGAATTAAATTGCATAAAGTTTGAGTAATGAAACAGCGTTCACTACCGCTGTCAAGGAGCGCGCGTGCTAAGTGATAATTGTTACGATTATCAACAATTTCAACTAACGCAGTCGATAGTAAAACCGGTTTCATAACAGGTGATTGAGTGGATGTGTTCATGTGCGCTTTGTTCGCATAGATCGTGGTAGATTCCACAGCGGAGGGCGATGCCGGTGCGGTGGCCGCGGGAAGGGGCAGACGATGCGCTCCTGGAGTCCTGGTCACCGCGGTCGGCGCCTCATTAGCGTGCGACACATGAAGTGCTACAGATTGATTCGTATAATTATCGGAATGCATTAACGAATTGTGTTTTTTGTTGCATAATCTACACGGCCCGAACCTACAACTATCCAACGTGTGATCGGAACGTAAACAATTTATGCAAAGTTTCTTTTCGTGAACAAAATTAAGTTTAGAATCTAAATTAAAATCAAGAAATCTTTGACACGCGTAAAGTGGATGATTTGAGTTGCACAATAGACAAAGCCTTTTATTTTTAGTGGATTTTTGTGACTGTTGACCCTGTAGCTCATTGGTGGAAACATTGCAGTGAATTTTAGATTGATTAATTTTCGTGTTTTGTTTTTTATTATCAATATTTCGTTTGTTATGTGTCACCTGCAATGTTTCCAGCACGTCAGCTCGGTCTTTAAGAAAATTTATCATATCATCCAGTTTAAGCTTTCGCTTAGGTTTAGAATCGCCATTTCTAGATAATACTTGTGCGCGTTTGTATTGTTCCCATTGTTGTTCGGTGACTGGATTAAATCTAAGCAGAATTAAATAGATAATTAATGTATCCCATGCGTCGGTTGGTTCGTCAAGCATTTTTAATGCACGTAAATTTTTTAACACGGTATCTATTAATTGTCGAATTAGATCTGGCGATTCTTTGTTCAAGTTCTGCATAGTGAACAAAGACATGACGTGATTATGCACCAACAATTCGTTATTATTGTACCGATTGAGAAGTAAATCCCATGCAACCGGGTAGTTGCCACTAGAAAATTCTACGGCATTGATTACCAGCTCCGCACTTCCCTTCAATGAGGATTTTAAGTAGTGAAACTTTTCTATATTGCTTAGATCATTAGAATTGTGCACTAGTGACAGAAAAGTATCCCTGAACTCCAACCAATGCTCGTATGAACCGTCAAAGGTGGGCATAGAAATAGTGGGTAATTTAACGGCCGGTTTGTGGTGATGACTACATTTATTAGAACTGTCAGTAACCTCACTCGGATTTAAAAGACATTCAGCTTGAGATAATAAAGTGTAATATCTATTTTCCATCAATTCTCTTTGCGTTAATTGCTCATCCACATCGGAGACTGATTCCTCGATTTGTCTTTGGATGTCACTGAATTCATCAAATAATTTAGAGGCTCCCTGAATCCGTAATTTGAGATCTACGCGTGTTTGACCAGACAAAGGTCCATCAGGAATACTAGACAAGTAATTCGAGAATTTTGACAATCTGCCTTTTACTATGCCACGTTTTTTAACAAGATCCCTAATAAGTGGACAGTCGTCGTTTGGATTATATTTGAAAGGAGATTTATCGCGAGGCTTATTAGGTACTGAGATCTCTGACATACTAGGCTGACTCATTTTGGTGGAAAGTAGAAAGAAAGGGGTACTCACGTTTGAATGTGACGGTTACGATGAGATTCTTTGTTGGCAGCGCACAATTTCACACCAGAATTTCACTGAAATTGAGTAAATAGCACGGTATCACACAACTGAAATGGAGATAAATAGGGCTGGGCAGGATGGCTGGCCGTACCTGATATGCGCGTTTTCAGGATATACAGCACTCCAAAGTCCAACGTTCGGCTCGAAGGTCCAATGTTTCGATTTCAGCTCTGTTGCGTGTTGGGAGACTGAGGGTTTCTTGAAAATGATACCAGGAATAATTAACTCTGACTTTTAATATATTGCGAATATATGAGGTCTAGTGCGTGCGATGAAGTAAAGTGAACAAAGAACAAAAGATTTTGGAAAAAATCGTTGATGCGTGCGGTGATTATTGGTCGACGTCATGCGTGGGCGACCAATCGCTGCGAGGTAGATGGCAGCTCCAGTCTTTAAGGCGATGTCTGAACAACATGTAAAATCACTTTAAACAGTAAAGCCATACACAACATCAGTTCCTGAATATGCGAAATGTAAAGAATCAATGTACAGTAAGGCCGCAAAAGTCCATAGGAACGCTAAAGATTACATTGCTACGAACCGAGCGAGAGCGATACTTCCGTGCGTATGTGTGCGCATGTATGAGTATCCACATTCCACAGATAACACACACTAAGGAACTGTCGTCGCACTGAGCTTAAAAACATTATTATTTTTCTGTTCTTACCATAGCAGCAATTCGCGCAAATACGTCATGTGCTGGTAGCCGTGTGAACTAAGTGTTGGATTCGCAAATCACGTAACCCGAGTTCAAATCATGGTCGGTCCGTTGCAGTTATTGCTTACTTTGAAAATTCCCAATCTATATTGATATAGTTGTTTTTTTATATTTCTATGAAAAATACTATTGCATTTTTTGCACTAAATAGTTGCAAATTACGAATGTGATCTATTAACCACAAGAAGAATCACATTCGTAATTTGCAATTGTTTAGTTTTTACATCTTTTCGATGTTATAAAGTGGAAATAAAAAGACGTGTTTAATAAAAATGTTTATTCTTTATATTTACAAATTAAACATTTATGAGAATTGTGACGTCGAATTGTTACCTAGACAAAAAGTTATCTTGTAACCGTTATCTATGTTACGCCTAAGATTGTTTGTTGGAAGTATACCCACTTAGACCATTCATAATATGAATAACGTAACAATGAACGGATATTCAAATTTTAATAAAATAAAATATAGGTAATTGTTTATATCCAGTTATTTATTGAAAAGTGATATATGATTTGGACTTTGTAAACATTTTATTTTTGTGTAACGTCACAATGAATGTATTGAGGTCATAGCTTAATTGTTCATTTTCTTGACGAAAAGAAAATTGAAACCAAACCTCAATTTCTGTTAAAAGAACTTTAGTTCTCACAAGATAATCGTCAATTAGATGAGAAAAATAAATTGAACTATAGTATTATGTTAAAACAGTGCGGGTAGAAGAATAAAAAACGAAATAGACTCATGATTATTGTCAACAAAATTGATAGCGAGTTCACTGCATTCTTAAGATGAGGCGATGGCACAAGTTAAAAGATATAGCTGTTTTAAACGAAAGTAAACACAATATAATACAGTGTTTGTTAACGAATAATCACAGATATGTTAAAATAAAATGGTAGGCCATTTAGTTTAGTTAACATTAAATATTTAGTGCGAAACGTAATCGTTCTTGTTTGTGCCTCTCTGTCAAGTACGGCTTTTTAGCAGGTTTTCTGTGATGCACGCCTTCAGCGTGAAGTGCACGGCGAACAGTATCCATCGAGGTGTCATATAATTCCGCAAAATGTCTCGTTGGTGCGAAACCATTCGTTTCGTATACGTCCACCATATGTCGTCGCTGCGCCTCGCTAATAAGCTTCGGTCTCCCACTTGTCTTTCGACTAGCAAGGCTACCTTCTTCCTCATATCTTTTTAGCCAAAGATTTACAGTATTTTTCTAAAATAAAAAAAAATATATATTAGGCAGCTATACCTACTTCACTTCATTTTCATTATATAAAATGTTAATAATCATAATTATTGAATATAATTTTAAAATAAAACTGCATTTATTAATCCAATAACCAATCCAATAAACTCAACGATTTACGTATTTCTCTTTTAAACCTCATAAAGATACGATGAATGGATTCATAAATGGCATACGTTTTAATTAGAAGATTAATTTGTAATAAAGTTACAATTCATTAATAGCTATTATACTCACATTCAGTCCGGTTTCTTCAGATATTTGTGTTTTATCAAGACCACTTTTATGCAGCCCAATGATAGTCGCCCTCACTTCAATACTAATATTAGCCTGCATTTTGCGAATATTACAATACTGTCAACCTCACGTCACTAACCAACAACTACAACCAAACGACAGTTCATTTCGGTTAAGTTAAAACTCATGTCTACCTCGCAGAAATCTAATTCTTTATTTAGTTTTTTTTGTGATCTACCTTTCTAACTCTAAGAAATGTGTGAACAAGTTAAAGAATAATTTAATATATGTAATGCAAATACATAACTTCCAATCGGGTAAGAACTTACAAAAAGTCAATAATTGCGTGGGATTTGAACTTGCGGCACACTGATTTGCGCTTCAATCTGTGTGCCTATACCACTGGGCCATCTTGACTTATGATAAGTTGATGAAATTGTGAATTTCAATCATTTGTTGGCGAAACTTGAAAATAAAAGGTCGTAAGTCAAACTAAACGTCAAACGAATAAGTTTTAAGAATTCTTATGGACTTTTGCAAGTGATAGTACTAAACATAACTATCATGTAAAATCACAAAGTTATCGGCAAATTTTGTAATCTAGGAACGTATTTTCTGCAATCGTTAGTATTTTATTTCTGTTATTTGTACTCAGAATGCATAACTTTCTTTGGTCTAGTATATTTTTTGGTTGTTTATTATTATGTACATGAAATGTCTCATTTTGGCTTTTCTGCTCTGTAATTTGTGTATTGTTGTCCTAGTTGTTCAAGTTGCAAGTTTGTGAACCATTGTTGGAAGTAATTTTTTTCTCAATTTTCTTTTTCATTTTCCGCGTCGAAGTTGGTGGGGTGGAAGAGGATTCTCCGTATCCCACCTTTTTGTACAATTCTATATTTTTTTGACATCTTTCCAATTCCCATTTTAAGTTAGTATTTTCTGCGTTTAAATTATCAATTTCATTGGTTGCAATTATTAGTTCCTCCTGTACAGATGATAATTTTATTTGTAATTCACGAACTTCAAACTTTCGCTCGTGTCAGGTAGACTTTGCATCGTTGTATCGAAAAGCGACGAGTCTGACGTATTCATAATCGACACATTGTTACGGGAGGTCATTTTCCGTGTTTTCCTTAATGTAATGTTAGTAGAGCCTCCACTCGACATTTTAGAAATTGAGTTGGCATCAGTTTCAATTTGTCTAAAAATTGTTGTTGCAATTTTTTTTTTTTTTTTTTAATAAGATATTGTTTTTTACGTTGTACATTGCTACAAGAATGTTCAGTTTTTATTACAGAACATTATTACAATACAAAAAGACAAATATTGTTTAACTGGGATTTGAACTCGAGGCACGATGATAATGTAGGCAAGGCTTTATGCCACTGCGCTACACGGGTCGTTAGATCGTATACGTAAATACGTGTTGTGTTTCTGTTATTTTTTAAGAAAAGACGTTAAAACGTAAAGTTTAAATTTTTATAAAGTTTTTAGGTACACCGTCATCACTTTTTTGTTTATATATTTTCCGTGTTTTTGTGGTTTTCAAGCATTGAATTGAATGTCACTTTGGTAATATGTGTAGTTATGAAAAATATACACTGTTAGACTATTGTTTTAAGTTCTGTTATATTTACTGATACTGTCACTGTTACACTGTTTACATTTTAAAGTTTTGATACACTGGTTTTTTTTTGTGTTTTATGTACTTTTTCTTAATTTATTCTCTTAGATAACACTGTAGGGACACAAAGTGTCGGCTAAGCAATAATATATATGTAAGCGTGGGCGTGTGTGAACTACGTGGCTGTGACCACGATGCTAGTACGTTAGTCGCAAATAAACTCGCAGTCAATTCAGTGGTATAATATTTTATTTCCAAAAACCTACCTCCTGTAGTGCACGATCAATAAATTAGAACATTGTTAGGAGATATAACAAGAGACTCTAAAGTGGTGACCCCGACTAATATTAATTGTATTTTTTTTCGTTTTCTGAGAACTTTGTAGTACTGTGTCAGCAACATGAATCCGGAAAGCGCACGTGCACCAGTGGCAAAAAGTGAGGTTAGTGGCGAAAGCAGCGAGAGGGCGTTGGCCAGCATCACGGTGGCTTCACGTATCCCGGAATTTTGGGCAGATCAAACGCGACTCTGGTTTGTCCAATTCGAGGCTGTTGTGGAGAATCAGCGGCTGAGCGATGCCGCCAAGCAAAACCTGGTGGTCACAAAACTCAGCAAGGCCGCTATACAGCAAGTGAGTGATTTATTACTAGCTCCGCCAGAAAACCGCAAGTATCAAACCTTAAAGGAGAGGTTGCTGCAAGTGTTCGAAGAATCAGAGACTAGAAAGCTTCAAAAGCTCATAGGAGAGATGGAGCTGGGGGAGCAAAAACCTTCACAGCTGTTACGCCGAATGCGGGATTTGGCAGGAGGGAAAATGCCAAATGACACATTAAAGTTAATGTGGCAGTCACACCTACCGACTGCGGTTCGAGCCATACTCACGGTGACAGACTCGGAGAACCTGGATGTGCTGGCGGTGATTGCGGACAAAGTCCTGGAAAATACGGGCACGAACGAGGCGCAAATCGCGGCGGTTAAAGCAGCGGCGATAGCGGCGCCTGCAGGAGCACCTGGATCAGCTGGTGAGCCGTCAGAAGAATCGGAATTAGGCAAGATCAGAGCAGAAGTGGCTAGGATAAATGTGCGACTCCAAGATTTGGAACGTAGCAGGCCTAGAGAACGCCACGATACGGATCGGAGGTTTAGATCGGCTTCGAGGAGTGATAGCACGTCTGGTAAAAGAAAAACGGCTAATTGGTTGTGTTTTTACCACTTTCGTTACAGAGAGAACGCGACAAAATGTGTGAAACCCTGTAATTGGAGTGGGGAGCAGCAGAAGCCGACGGGAAACTAGCGTGCGTGCAGCCGACGGCGGGTGCCTGCACGATAAATGACCGCCTCATTGTATGTGATAAGAACTCAGGTATGAGATTTTTAATTGATACGGGAGCGAATGTGTCAGTGATACCGGCAGACAAAAATAGTTTACGTAAATGTGACAGCGATAAGTGGAAATTAAACTTGTACGCAGCAAACGGGACAATAATCAGAACTTACGGGTTAAGATCTTTAACTTTAAATTTAGGTCTAAGGCGTCCGTACACTTGGAACTTCATTCTAGCTGATGTCAAGCAGCCGATTATCGGCGCCGATTTTTTAACAAAGCACAAGTTGATGGTAGATCTGAGTGGACGGCGGCTTTTAGACCAACGCACTAGCTTAAGTATTATAGGGTCTATTGTATTGTGGAAGGAGCCATCGTTAACTACGATAGATAACAATAATATTTACTCTGAGTTGCTACTACAATATCCGGAAATTACTAAGCCTGTATCATTTAGAGAGGATCCACCGTATACTGTGTATCATCACATAGAAACAAAAGGGCCACCAGTTTTCGCGCGTGCTAGGCCATTAGCACCGGAGAGGTACGTAAAGGTGAAGGAAGAATTTCAGCGAATGCAGGGGTTAGGCATAATATGTAGGCCGTCGAAGAGTCCCTGGGCAAGCCCGCTGCATGTGGTGCCTAAAAAGGATGGGCAATTGCGTCCTTGCGGAGATTACAGGGCATTGGACGCTATAACACGACCGGATCGGTATCCCATCCCCAGAATCAACGATTTCACATACGTACTAGGTAATAAGAAAATATTCTCGCGTCTCGACATTAATAGGGCTTATCATAACATATTGGTCGCGCCGGAAGATGTAGAAAAAACTGCTATAACGACTCCGTTCGGCTTGTACGAGTTCACACGTATGACTTTCGGGTTGAGGAATGCGGCTCAGACATTTCAACGATACATGAACAATACTGTTTTCCAGGGTTTAGAACAGGAATTTAGTGGGGAAGACAAATCATTAAACCCCAACTTTTATTTTTGTTACATAGATGACGTAATTGTGGCCAGCGAAACAGCGGACATTCATGAGCGTCATCTGAAAGCGATCTTCGAGCGGTTAAATAATTACGGCATTACTATTAACTTAGCGAAATGTTGTTTTGGAAAAACAAAATTAGAATTCCTCGGCTATGAAGTTACACCGGAGGGAATTAGCCCATTAACGGAAAAGGTTCAGGCAATCATAGATTTTCCGAAACCCAAAACTGTAGATCAGTTAAGGCGTTTCCTGGGAATGGTGAATTTTTATAGGCCCAGTTTACCAAAAGCCGCGGAATATCAAGCCGTGTTAAATAGCTATTTACAAAATGCAAAGAGAAAGATAAATCGCTCATTTCGTGGACGGACGAAGCGGTCGCCGCGTTTGCGAAATGCAAAAGTAGCCTGCAGAACGCAACTATGTTGAGTTACCCGATAGCAAATGCAGAGCTTGCTATTATGACGGACGCCTTAAATGACTGTGTAGGTGGCGTGTTGCAAATAAGGACTGGTACACACTGGAGACCGTTAGGTTATTTTTCTAAAAAGCTCAGTGATGTTCAGTTAAAATATAGCACGTACGATAGGGAGCTTTTGGGAATATACTTATCTGTGCAACATTTTAGATACATGGTAGAGGGTAGACCATTCGTAATTTATACTGACCATAAACCTTTGATTTACGCGTTTTCAAAAAAACCTAGTGACAAGGAGACACCTAGACGTATAAGGCAGCTCATGTTCATTAGTGAGTTCACGACAAACATTCAATATATTAATGGTAATGAAAACGTAGTGGCGGATGCTTTATCGCGAATAGAAACTATTGTATGCCCGACGTCGCTGGATTTCGCAGAATTAGCGAAGGCACAACGGTCAGACGCAGGACTGGCTAAGTTGTTATCAGAGAGTAGCGAGCGATTGCGGTTTAAGCAAATTGTTTCGCCTGACGGTCATTACGAGCTCACTTGTGAGGTCTCAACTAATAATATCAGGCCATATCTACCTGTGGAATTTAGGAGAAGGGCTTTCCACGCGGTCCATGACATATCACATCCGGGAATTCGGACGACCAAGAAATTGGTTTCGGCCAAGTATTTTTGGCCAGGTTTAAATGCAGACGTTAACAGCTGGTCTAAAGCCTGCATACATTGTCAGAAGTCGAAGGTTATACGGCACACGGTATCAGGTTTAGGAACATTTGAAGCTAGCGGCAGATTTGAACACCTACACGTAGATTTGGTCGGACAGTTCCCGATATCAGCCGAGGGTCATCGGTACTGTCTTACGGTAATCGATAGGGCAACTGGTTGGCCCGAAGTATTCCCGTTAAAGGATATGTATGCAAAGTCAAACGGTGGCCAAGACACTCTACGACGGCTGGGTTACCCGTTATGGTTGCCCTGTTAGGATCACTACTGACCAGGGCAGGCAGTTCGAAAGTAGTCTATTTGCGGAATTGATGAAGTGCTTAGGGATAAATAAGTTAAGAACAACGGCATATCACCCGCAGGGAAATGGAGCCGTTGAGAGATTTCACCGCGTTTTGAAAGCAGCTCTAATGGCTCAGAGAGACAAGGGAACGTGGGTTGAGGAGTTACCTACGGTTTTATTCGGTTTGCGAGCAATGCCACGTAGTGACACTGGTGTCAGTGCGGCTGAGTTGGCATTCGGCAAAACGTTAAGGTTACCTGGAGATTTTTACGGTGGTAATGATGTAAGAGTTAGTGATGCGAATGAATGTGTAGAGCAGGTCAGGGAAGCGATAAGGAAGCTCGCACCGAGGCCGGCACAACAACGAGATTCGCGTAATATTTTTATACACTCAGATTTACACACCTGCTCGCACGTATTTGTACGGGTTGACTCAGTTAGGAAATCTTTACAACCTCCATATGAAGGGCCATTTAAGGTTATTGGCAGGAAGGACAAGTATTTTCTGGTACAGATGGCAGATAGGCAGGCAAATGTGACAATAGATAGGTTAAAACCAGCTTACGTAATTGACGATGGCAACTTATCACATAAAAAACTAAAATTAGGTTGACTGGTAGAGAATGCCTAAGGCATTAAGTCCGCCTCTGTACCCATGTGCATAAAGTGTTAAATAAATAAAAACAAAAGAAAAATGTAACTTTTACTAGTCATAAGTGTAACGATAAGTCTATTACTGATAGTGATAAAACTACTGTTAATGTTAAGCCTAATACTTGCACCACGCGCAGTGGAAGAGCCGTTAAGCGGCCAAAAAAGTTTCTGTAATTCCATGATTTTTGGTATAGAGTAGTGGGTTCGATTCCCGCACTGGGCCGCGCATGAAATTATACATGTACATAATTGAAAACATAATGTATTATTCTGTGTACACCTACCTTTATTATTTATTAGTTAAGCAATATGTAGGTACATATGTGTGCAAAATAGGTGATGCAATTTAGCGATGGAAAATAATGTAAAGTAATTAAAAAGTCGAAATCAGCAACTATGCTTGATATTATTGGCAGCAAAAGTTTTATTGCTCAATCATAACCAGTCTGTACGCTAACGAAACAATTACGTTGTATTATAAGTCTTCCTTTCCTTTATTCTTTATTGTACATAAATTTACACATTATTCAATGTAAGAAAGCCGATGTACACAGGCGAGCTTAACCCAAAATTGGGTTTTCTTACAGCAAACCTTAATTTTTCTAGAAATTTTATAAAAGAGGATAACTCAAGATATGCACAACAAAAACCAAAAAAAAAAAAAAAAATTACATAGAAATGTGCGCAGCACACAATTCTTATAAACATACTACATAAATACAACAATATTGAAGGGCTATATTGTTTTCTTGTGCGATTAAACCAGTGTAAATTAAAAATGGGTGGCACTACCAGTAAACCACAACAAAATAACGTTGCACTGACTCAAACTGTATCCAATGAAATCATGGGGCAACGAATAAATACTGTCGAAATTGTATTAGTAGTATTTGCCATCATGATTGGAATAATGTTATTGTGGGTTCTAAGGAACCACTGCAGAAACAATGTGCGGAATTGGTTCCGCAAGGAAGCAGCTGTCATTGGATTGGTACCACCAGTGGTTAAAGTCCATACCGTGCAACCACCAACCACTCCGCGTACAGATGTGTATTAGTATGGTTAAGTGTCATGTGCATTAGTGTAATTAAGATTAGGTGCATTAAGTTGTAACTTAATAACGACCAGTGTAACAATAGATGTAGCCCGTAACACATTTCAGATGTTTAAAAATTATACAGATTTTTTTTATGATTATAAAGATATTTTTTATTGTATAAAATGTTTGATTATATAGATTTTTTTGATAAAAAAAAATATTATAAAGAATGATTGATTATATAGATTTGTCTGATTATATAGATTCATGATTTATTTTTGGAGGGGGGCTACTGTAGGGACACAAAGTGTCGGCTAAGCAATAATGTATATGTAAGCGTGGGCGTGTGTGAACTACGTGGCTGTGACCACGATGCTAGTACGTTAGTCGCAAATAAACTCGCAGTCAATTCAGTGGTATAATATTTTATTTCCAAAAACCTACCTCCTGTAGTGCATTTTTTTTTTTTTTTTTTTTTCGATGGGAAAAATCATCTTATGACAACCCCCGCTCTTGGGCGGAGCGGGAGATAGTGTCAGACTCTTACTGACTAAAAAACCCATCCCGTTCCTACAAGCCTTCATACCGGGGCTCGAGCGCCCTTTCGGATAACCCTGGCCCCAGTAGGCTTCGACCCGGCCGGGCCCCTGCTGTTGCTGACAACTCCTTGAGGCGCGCGGGAACAGCGCGCGCCGTCGACGACTTGGGCTTGGTCCGGACGGTTACCGGACGGCCGGACAGCGAGCTACCCATTGCTCACTGTCCGCAAGCCCGCGCCTACGGTGGCCGGAAATCAGGATCGGAATCCCGGCGGCGGCGGCGAGAGCGCCGTTGCCTGATGCGGTCGGCCTCCTCCTTAGCGAGCATTACTGCTTCGCAGAAGTCGGCGACCGCCTGCCACTCCTCCTCGCTCCGGACCATGGCCTCGACCAAGGCCCGGCGCGAGAGGTCTCCGCCGCCGATCACCCCCACGAGGGCACGGCGATGCTCCGCCCAAGCAGGGCACACCGCGATTGTGTGCTCCACCGTGTCCTCCGGGCGTTCCGCACAGTGGCGACACCCGGGCGTCACTTCCGCTTTAATTCGGAACAGGAACCTCCCGAACTTGCCATTTCCGGTGAGGACCTGTGTCATGCGGAAGGTAAGGACGCCGTGAGGTCTTTCCAGCCACGCCTCAAAGAGGGGACTTATCGCCATAATTGTGGCGTGCCCATGATGGGGTTGCGATAGTCGCTGACGCCATTCCACCATGAGATCCCGCCGGAGCTCTGTCCGCCATGCCGTGACCTGTCGCGGCAGAGGACTTACCCCGGCGTTGCATCTCCACGCGCATGTCGTGCATGTGTGCAAGGACTGTTGCCTCCAGATCCCACGGTGGTAGGCCAGCCAGAAGGCTCGCCGCTTCGCAGGAAATCGTGCGGTATCCCCGCACCATCCGAATTGCCATGACCCTCTGGCAGGCGTTCAGAATGCCCGCCGGTCGCTTTCGCAGCGACGGCGCCCACACCGGCGCCCCGTAGAGGGCCATGGACCGAACGATCCCCGCGTAGAGCCTCCGGCAGGAGGCGTCTGGACCCCCAAGATTGGGCAGGAGCCGCTTGAGAGCGGCCCCAGTCCGGTTGAGTTTGGGAGCCAGACGTCGGAAATGCTCCTCGAAATTCCATCGGCTGTCGAGGATGAGTCCCAGGTACCTCATCGATGTCCCGACGCCGATGCGAACTCCTCCTACCGTTAGTTGGGAACCCGACGGTGGCGCGTTCCGACGGCCGCGACCGTGAAAACACATGGCCTCGGATTTGCGCAGCGCCACCTCGAGTCCCAACTCCTGGATCCTACCAACGACTATCGCAACCCCGCGTGTCGCTAAAGCGGCCGCCGCCCGGTACGACTCTCCCTGCGCTAGAACCAGCGTGTCGTCTGCGTAGCAGACCACGCTGACCCCGTCAGGGAGGTCGCCCCGCAGCACGTAATCGTACCCGATGTTCCACAAGGGTGGCCCTAGTACCGACCCCTGCGGAACACCGCACGACATCTCCCGACGTTTCCAGTCTCCCTGGTGACCGGGGTAGACAATATACCTGTCCGACAGGTAGGCCTCGACTACTCGACAGAGGTATTCGGGCACCCGGTGGTACCGGAGTGCCCTCCGGATCGTACTCCAGGGCAGGGAATTGAAAGCGTTGGCAATGTCCAAGGACACTGCCACGACACACCTACCCTGGGACACCGCATCCCCCGTCGTGAGGGCTCGCACGCGCATGATGGCGTCCACCGTCGAGCGCATCCTGCGAAAGCCGAACTGTCCGTCCGAAAGGTCCGGCCCCACCCGTGAAAGGCGCGCGACGAGGCGGCTCGCAATCACTCTTTCAAAGAGCTTGCCCACCTCGTCGAGCAGCACAATGGGCCGGTACGCGGACGGAGAGTCCGCAGGGCGCCCTGGCTTCGCGATGAGGACCAGTTTCCCCGTCTTCCAGCGAAGTGGGAACTGGCCCCTCTCCAAGCATGCGCTGAAGAGCCCTCTCAGTCGAGGCCCGAGAGCCTCCATGGCCAGGACCCAGGCTTTCCCAGGCAAGCCATCGGGTCCTGGGGCGGCGTTCTTGGCACTCAGCCTTTGCACCGCCACTCTCATCTCTGCCTCGGTCACCTCTGGAGCATTATCGTCGTCGTCGCTATTGCGGTCCGCGTCAGACACCGCTGGCGGAGGCGGAGCCATGGGCGGGGGGGAGTGTTCCCCTCGCGCAGGGAACAGAGCGCTCACCACACCCTCCACGAGTTGGGGCCGGAGACTCTGGGTCAGCGGGGGAGCCCAGGGGCGCAGTTTCTCCCGTACCAATTTGTACGGGCGCCCCCACGGGTCCGCGTTCAGAGACCCCAGCCACACGTCGCGGGCCTCGAGTTTGGCCCGCTTAATCTCCGCTCGGAGGGTGTGTTTTGCCTCTCTGTAACCTTCGTACAGCTCCGCCTCTCTGGCCTCCGCATCCGGCGCGCGGATGCGGCGCCTGCAGTATCTGGCGTACCGGCGTCGCGCGTGATTGCACGTGTTGCGCAGTGCAGCGATTTCCGGCGACCACCGGTACACCTGGCGCTTAGCACGTCCTGGACGGACTCGGGGCATTGCCGCATCGCAAATTTGCGACATGGCCTCCCGGAACCACTCCGCCTCGACGTCGATGTCGACAGGCCTGTCCGGTGCTTGCACCCAGGCCTGTACCGTCGCGGCTTCCAGGAGGAGCTCCCGGTCCATCTGCTTAAGCGCCCACCGCGGACCGCAAGGGCTCTGTCGGACCGGCGCGGCCGAGGTTTCGGCGGAGACGTCCAACCGGATATACCGGTGGTCGGAGTACGTCTCCACCTCCTCCATAACGCGCCAGTCAACGACACGCGGCGACAGAGCGGGGCTGGCGAACGAAAGGTCCACCACTGATTCACCCCGCCTCCGCACCAACGTGGGGACAGAACCCCGGTTCAGGACGACCAGGCCCAGCTCCAAGGCCCAGTCCTCCACCAACCGACCCCGTGTGTTCGTGCGCCGGGAACCCCAAGCCGTATTCCAGGCGTTGAAGTCCCCGCAAACGACCACGGGGAGGGTACCAAACCCAGCGACGACGGCACTTAGCTCCATAAGGGAGACATGGAGTTCGTCGGGAGTTCTGGTCGGGGACAGGTAGACGCCTACCACTGCAATGTCCCCGACCCGTGCTGCCACGCAACCCCGTCCCCTCGCAACAGCCTCGAGGGGCGGGGTACCGGCGGCGGCCGACGAAATTAGCGTCACCGAGCCGTCCAGGTCCTGAACCCAGCGGGGATGGACGTAGTACGGCTCGGAGACGATGGCGACATTGATCGACCACTGCGCCATGCTCTGGAGCAACAGATCCTGAGCGGGAGCGCAGTGGTTGATGTTCGCCTGGAGGAGACGTAATGGTGTCGTTATTGACATTCCATTACAGTCTCCTCCTGAGCCCCCTGTGAGGGCACTGCCGCGGCGGGAGCGGCGGCGACAGCGGCGGCAGCCAAGGCGGTGGCTGCAGCGGTGAGGACGTCAGGGTGGATGGGCCTGACCTTGCCCTTGGCCTTAGCGGGGGGGTCGCAGGACCTGCCCCCAGCCCGGTGGTCGGCCGGCTTGCCTGCAGCCGCACATGCGTAGCAGTGCGGCTTTGCACGGCATTCGACGGCCTTGTGACCAGGCTGTCCGCACTGGTGGCAGCGATCACTTCGATCCACCTCCGCGGCGCAGTGGGCCCCCACGTGGTGCCCCACGTGGCAGCGGTAGCACCGCAGAGGTTTGGGTTCCAGCATCTTGACTTGGGCCGAAACCCAACCCACCAATAGCCTTCGACCCTCGGTCGTGATGGCCTTGGCCGCCGACACGGGGCAGCTCACCGTAACGGCTCGCATGCCCGTGCTGTCAGCGCGGATGGTGCCCGCCCGGACCTGATCGGTCGTGCACCCACCCGCCCTGACGATGGCGGCCACCACTTCCTCCACCCTAACGGAGTCGTCCAGACCCATAATGCGCATGTCAATGCACTTGGTGGGCCTGGACACTCGGGCCTCCTCGACGTCTAAGGACGCCCTAATCCTTTCGGCCAGGGCGTCAGCGGCTTGTCCGCTGTTCGCACCTGGGACCTCCAGGATACGGGCTCCGGTTGCGGTGCGCCTCATACGGAAGCCCCCTGAGGCTCCGTATTCGTCGAGGTGGCCCACCACCGCCTCTTTCGCCTTTGCCATGACCATGTCATAGTTCACGCCCCTCTTTTCCGCAGCTGGCTGTAGTGTGATCACTACAGCTGCGGAAGTTGGGGCGCGAAGTCTGGCGGCCATGGCCCGCTTTTTTCGCTCCTGTCGCCGCTTGCGCTTTTTGGCCGCCCTTGCCGCCTTGCTCGCCTTCTTTTTAGCGCCGACGACCGTCCACTCGGCGCTAGCCGAGGGGTCTTCGGGCAGAGGAGGCGGCAGGCGCGACCTTGTCGCCGCCGCGGCGGGAGTCCCCGCCGGCTTAGTGGCACCCGCCACCCTGCCCTTCGGGGGAAGGGCAGGCTTCCCTTGCCGCTGTTGCTGCCTGGCCGCCGGGGCCGGCCTCGCAGGCTCCGGCGCCGCAACCACGCGCCTGGCTTGCCCCGACAGACCTGCCTTCGGTGCTGTAGACGTGGCCGCGGCGACGGCGGCATACGATGCCGTCCTTTTCTGGCCGGAGGCCGCGAGAGGGGGGCGCAGGACAATGCCCTCCAGGACGGAGAGCTGGCGCTGAATGTGCCCCTGGAACTGCTGCTGCTGCTGCTGCTGCTGCTCCCTGAAGGCAGCCAGCTCTTGCCGCAGCAGAGACACAACCTCGCCTTCCGCCTGGGGCGAGGGCCGGGATCGGCCCCGCTCCTGTCTGCTCCCCTCCTCGGGACGAGAGCCCTGGAGAGCGGCCACAGCCTCCTCGAGCCGGCCAAACCTCCCGCTGAGGGTGCGCTCGTAGGGCTCAAAAACGATCCCCAGCGCCTCCTCAATCGAGGTGTTGGCCAGCTCAATAGACCGCTTTTTGGCCACCCTCTCCCTCTTGTTGGCCACGCTCGTTATTGCGGCTGCCACAACCTCCCGAAACTTAGCCAGCGCCTCCACCATCCCTTCAGGCAAGTCCTGAGGGATCTTCGGCACTAAGGCGCTGGCCTGGCGTCCCTCGCTGGCAATCTCAGCGGGGAGCCCTCTTCCTATGCCCGTTTTTCGGGCTGCGCCCCGCCCCGAGGACGAGATTTTCCGGGCAGGTCCCGTCTCGTCGTCGGACACGGAGCGCATGAACGCCCTCCTCTTGTTGGACGTGGACGGATCCACCTCCATCAAATGGAGGGGCTCCCGCACCTCCTCCACCTCCTTCCCGTCTGAGTTGAGTGAAGACACGGCATCTGAGTCCGATGCCGCGTCTTCACTCACCTCCCTGAGGCAAAACCTACGGCCGGCCTCCATTGGCATCGCGGACGTGCTGGGAACTGGTCCCAGGGACTCCGCGCTGCCGAAGTGTGAGCCACCCTGGCTCTGTGCGTCCACGGAGGACGGAACAGGGTCTGAAGACCCGAGGCGATGGTTGCCCCCCCCAGAATACGAGGGGCAGCCCGAGCTCTGCTCGGGGAGGGATTCTCCTGCAAGCAGGTACCCTCCTGGGGTAGTTATTTTTTTGCCATTCGCGCTCATGGTGTGCTGATCACAGCTTTGCCTTTTTTGAATGGGGTGGGGTCCCCATTACACGTTCGCCATCCTGGTCATGTCTGCTGAACAGACACGTACCGGAGGCAAACCCTATCTCCCCGACATCACTATCCAGAAGGCGCCAACAGCTGTTGTGCCAGCGCTTCTGGACAGCGCACCCTCCGGGCGGTCCGACTGGACTCCGCCGTATGTTCCTCTTGGTCTGGTCTCTCGCTTGAGGCCTTCCGGCATGAGTAGCTCTACCGGCATAGCCCTCAAGGTCACTGAGACACGCAAGCCCCACCACGACGACAACGTGGGAACACAGTTGGTGGGGACCTCCTGTAGTGCACGATCAATAAATTAGAACATTGTTAGGAGATATAACAAGAGACTCTAAAACACTATCACACGGTGTTTATGATAACTTGAGAATGTTTTAATACTAATTAATCGTTTTTGCTGGTTATTACTATTTTTAATTATTTAAATACGCGGAGCTAGTTGTTATGCCTGGCTGGTGCTGCCCTCTACTCTCATAATGATCGATCATTGATCGGTCAATGGTCTTGTAATAGAATTGTGGTAGAATGATAATTTCGAGCATATTAAAACCAATAACTGCACAATAACGTTCTAATGGTAAAACACTGATCAAATAAACTGTCAAAGTTTTAGCAGATTACCGCAAACGTCAAATATTCATTTGTCATTATGTACGAGATTACCATTCTATGTCACTTCTTTCAATGGAGTGTCAGTGGTTGACCATTGTGTTGTCGCTTCGAAAATGGACATCCATTTTTAGAGATAGTTATAATTATTTTAATATTAATGGAATTATGATTTTGTAATAAGTTGATTTATTAGCTTAAAAGCCCTCTCTAAAAGCCCTCTGAATTTAAATACACTATTTATTTAGGTTGGCAACACTGGTGTCACGCTACTATTGGTCCGTTGTAAAACTTCCGGAGCAATGGTGGGGCGACACTAGCCTATGGCTAATAAACTGTAGAGATCGTTCACTTGGTTGGCGAATACAGTGTGAGCAACATCTCCTCAGTTGTCATTATGCTTCGCAGCTTCATTCTTTGCGATTTACGTTTAACATGGTGTAGTAGCGCCATCTACTGTAGGCCTTGCACGATGGTTTAAAGTCTATGATTTTTTTTTTGACATTTCACCCCACCAGTGCACACCGCTGTCATAGCAGACCGCTCAGACGTTATTCCTCATTCTGTGTTATCGTGCTGTAGCCTTCGCACGCATTCGGTTAGCCTGCCACTGCGTTCTTACTTTTTAGGGTTCCGTAGTCAACTAGGAACCCTTATAGTTTCGCCATGTCTGTCTGTCCGTCTGTCCGTCCTCGCTTAATCTCTGTGACCGTTAGCACTAGAAAGCTGAAATTTGGTACCAATATGTATATCAATCACGCCGACAAAGTGGTAAAATAAAAATTGGAAAAAAATGTTTTATTAGGGTAGCCCCCCTATATGTAAAGTGGGAAGTGTTTTTTTTAAATTTCAACCCTAACGTGTGATATATTGTTGGATAGGTATTTAAAAATGAATAGGGGTTTACTAAAATCATTTTTTGATAATGTCAATAATTTCGGTAATAATCGCTCCAAAAGTAAAAAACAATGTGTGTGTGTCCCTCTAACTTTTGAACCATAGGTTTAGAAAATATGAAAAATATTTGAAAAGTAGAACTTTCTAGGAAAATTATTTTGAACTTGATGGAAAGAACATTTTTGTACAAAAAGACAAAAAGGTTGTACAAAATAATTTCTGGACTAAGTTTGTAGTATAATCGTTTATGCAAGCATTTTTTTAAACTCATAAGTGGGTACATTTGTTGTGACGGACGGGAAACTACGGAACCCTACACTGAGCGTGGCCCGACACGCTCTTGGCCGGTTTTTTTAAATAGGTAGTGTATAATAAGATGGGAAACAAAAGGAAACATCGAGAAGAGGAAGAATCTAGGATCACAAAGAAGATTAAAAAACTGGAACGGAAATTACAACGAAGAAGGCGCGTTATTTCTTCGGATGATATTCTATTCTATTTTTTGTTAATGGCAAGTAGAGCCGATGTCGACTATTCTGCCAATGTCTAAAGTGAATTGGAAAAGCAAGCGTGTATATTATTTCAGAAAATGGAAAGGGATGGTAACTGTAGACCAAAATTCTTCGATTGATACAGTTGAACTCGATGGGTTAGTATTGGACTGAAACAAACAAAAAATAAAAATGCATAAATATTATACTTGTTAAAACATTAAACATATACGTAAACCACAACTATACAGACAGAATACTTGAAGCTATGACTCATAATTTTATATTATTGTGGCGGATGAAAATCATCATCGCCACAAGAAGTTCTGGAGAGGGATATGTTAGGAGGGCGGAGACATTGATTGGAAGAGGAATTTTAAATTTAGGGAGGCGGCTGTATAGGTCTAGAGGTGGAAAGTTGTTTGTGCATTCAAAAAATATGTGCTCCAGTGTGCCTTCCTTCAAGCCGCACTCGCATAGAGAGGAGTCGCGAACACGGATTTTTTCCAAAAAAACGGGTGTGCAACAGAAACCTAAGCGTATTCTACAAAGGACAGAGATCACACATTTGGACATTTTCTTGTAGGTGAAGAACCAAGGTTTTGGTTTTATGGTTGGCTGTACTGCAAAGTAAAATTTTCCTTTCTTTTTGCCAGTGGTATTCCACTGTTCCTGCCATGCATATTGAAGACTTGCTTTTGGCAGGTTCAGCAAGTCATACCCCTGAATAAAATAGTGTGAGAGATCAGCTGTAGTTGATGAACAAGCATCTTTGGCCAGGGCATCAGCGCGTTCATTGCCCTTGATGCCACAATGACTGGGTATCCAAACTAACTGAACGTCGCTTTGACTGTTGGCACATGACATAAGGATTTTTTAATTTTTAAGAAAATCGCGCTGTGCAATCTACTTTTGAAGGGATTCTGGACTAAGGCTTGTAGACAGCTAAGAGAGTCTGTGAAGATTACAGCTTTGTCGATATTATAGTGTGACTCTATAAAAAGACAAGCTTCTAATAAAGCCACACATTCGCCTGTGAACACAGAGGACTCTTTGGAACATTTGAATTGTGGGATGATACTGGAGCTTTGGTAATATACCGCAGCACCAGTATGACTGGAGTCATTGAATTTGGAAGCATCGGTGAAAAACGTTTGAAACCCGTTTCAACGCTCGTCCACCACCGCATTGAAAGTCGAATTCGCTGAGGGGGAATTTTTGGATATACAATTGGAATTGGAATGGAATACAATTTTTGAAGTGAAACATAGAGCTTCATATTCAAAATTAAAAAGGGGTAATTTGGGGTACTGGACGATTGCGCATTCTAAATTTTGCGTTGTGCGAAAATATGTTAAAATTAGGGGAATTTCTTTATGTTTCCAGTAATTTGAATTTCGGCATATGATATCCAGCTCGTTTAATTTTGCATTGAGAGGATGTGAGGATCTACACATTACCCTAGACAAAAAACCAGAAGCTAAATATTGTCGCCTCAGAGCTAGAGGAGGTTCAGCGCACTCGACCTGCAATGCGTTGACAGGAGTGAATTTCATACATCCGGAGATGATCCGAAGACACTTAGACTGGAGCCTATCCATTCCGGCCAAGGCGCCTCTGTTGCATGGAATTAGATTCAAATTCAAATTCAAATTCCTTTATTTATTTGATAAAAATTCAAGTACAGACTTATAACTACATACAGAATTGAAAGACATTATGCAGCTCGCAACGGGTGAGAGAACGAATCCCAAATCCATACTAGGAACTAACCTGTGCTATGGTAGGGTCCGTTCCACCACCCACCCGCAACCCACTTACATCGATCAGCGCATTATAGTTATAAGTATTTGAGGTCACTAGGCTCCCATAATAGGCATGCCTGTATAATGGGAGTCAGTGTGAAGACAATAAAAAGCATGCAAAAAGAGACACCACACATTGTAATGTATTAGAGTGAGGCTGTTGTGAGAGTCAGTGCGAATGTTGAAGAGTGTGCGTGTGAGTAATTATGAATGTGTCAGAATGGTAGACGAGTGTAAATATGTACTATATATAGGACAGCTTGCGTTACAATATTGTTTATTTTATGATTAGGTACTTGGGTTCATTTCTTTTACGTTATGTTCAGCAAATTTTCAGTATCTATGTAATTAAGGGTTTGGAGCCAGTTTTGTAATTGTGATTTACATTTAAATTTAGTAAGAGGGTATAAGTTAAGTATTTTATTTATTTTATTATATAGGAAGCAACTAATGACTTGGTAATGCCTTTTAGCCATTGTGGTTCTGTGCGGAGTCCCTGAGCATACTTTACCCGTCCGGCGTTTACTTCGAAAAACACAGGGGTTGAAAGTCAATGTCACGTGTTTCCTTAGTGTTAACTGATACACAAAGAGCTGTCTCACGGTCAAGACAGAGGTATCAGCATAAAGTTGTGAAGTTGGGTATCGAAAGTTCTTTCTAGTCATGACCTTGAGGACAGCTCTCTGTGCTCTCTCCAAGGGCAAGAGAATAGTTTTAGCTGCGCCACCCCACGATGTGATGCAGTATGCTATTAACGATTGACACAAGGCATGATATGACAGCATTAGTGTTTTAAGGTCGGCTGGTTTACTGAGGAGTTTGAATACATAGATCAGTCTTCTTACACGTGCAGTAATATGCTCAATGTGAGGTTGCCATTTAAGACACTGATCTAAGCAGATCCCAAGGTATTTGATCTTAGTAGCTCTTGTGATTAATGGGCAACTACAGTTGGCTGTTGGACTTACACATGTGTGAGCTTTTAAATAAAAAGAATCAAATGACGGGAGCATGCATTGTTTTAGTGCAAACGTTATGAAGTTTGTTTTATTGACATTAAGTGTAAGTAAATTAATTGACAGCCATGCCATGACCCTGCTCAAAGCTGTCTCCGCGGAAACTCTTACACTTTCCCAAGTTGGGCCGTGAATGAAGAGTGCAGTGTCATCTGCGTAGGCCAGAATATAGCAATTAGGTGATTTTAGTTCACAAAGGTCATTTATATATATTGTGAATAAAGTGGGCCCCAGAATGCTTCCCTGAGGTACGCCGAAATCTAGTAAAGCTTCTGCACTGATGTAGTCCCCGATCTTAACAGACTGTGTCCTGTTAGTCAGGTAATCTCGGAATAATTTTAGGGCCATATCTCTTACACCTATTCTCTCCAATTTCATCATAAGGATGGGTATGGAGACTGTGTCGAAAGCTTTGGAGAGATCTAGAAAAATACCTAGGCATTTTTCTCTATTGTCTAAGCTAGCTACCGCTTCATTTACAAATGATAAAACTGCATCCTCTGTGGACAACTTTTTTCTAAAACCGAATTGATGACTAGAGATAATGCCTTTGGATTCCAGATATTTTGTTAGTCGCTTATTTAATATCTTCTCAACAACCTTAGACATGGCTGGAAGCACCGAGATAGGCCTATAATTATTCAACACATCTCCATCACCACCCTTATGAATTGGGTGTACAATAGCCTTTTTAAAAACGTCCGGGAAGACACCAGTTGAAAGAGACAGCTGGCATATATGTGCTAGTATGGGGATAAATATATCTGAAAACTGTTGCAGTATATTAGTAGAAATGCCATCTATGCCAATGGCACAATCCCTACGCATATTTTTTAAGACTGCTTCTATTTCGTCATGGTCCGTATCAAAAAGCACCATGGAATCGCATTGAGGGGTTGTGGTCATGTATGTAGTTGATACACAAGATGATGGCTGAATTTTAGTAGCCAATTCCCTGCCCACGCTAGTGAAAAAATTATTAACCGCGTCGACAGACATGTTAGGGGTTTCTTTGATTTTTAAAAGTAAATCAGCTTTTGATGCTTTTGATTTGGTATTTGTTATGGTTTTTATAGCTTCCCAAGTAGCCTTTGTATTATTTTTTGCATTTACGAGCAAGTTTTCCTGATATATCCTTTTTTGGTTTTTAAGAAGTTTGTTAACAAAGTTCCTGTATCTTAGATATGATATTTTAAGCGTAACGTTAGAGGCATCTTTTTTTAGTGCTATGTGCATTCTATCGCGATTTCGGATACATCGGAGTAAGCCTGGCGTGATCCACGACTTGATATTCCGTTTATGACGTGGTATTTTTAACGTGGACGTGTTATCTTTAACTATTTTAGAAACGTGATTTACTAAAAAACTTGCAGCGAAATTAGCATCATGTGACGTTAAGGCCGGCGAAAAGTCAGTCTGTGTTAGAGCTTTGCGAATACCGGTATAATCAATCTTATCACGAAAAGCGGCAGGTTTATTAAAGTTTTTTTTTTCATAGATAAAGCGAGTATCGTCGGACAGTGATCAGTTATGTAACTCTCAACCACTAAAGTGACGGATGAGCATTTTGTCTTTATGTGAACATGATCCAAACAGTTGTCATTTCTTGTTGGAAACAAATGCGTTGGCAATAGACCATGTGACGCTAACAAGTTCAGGTAATCCCCAGATCGGCGATCAGAACTGTGAGGTTTAATGTCGATATTTATATCGCCCATCAAACATACAGTGCTAAAGTTGCTCGATCTTGTCAGCACCTCATTCAACCCACCAAGAAAGCCATCGATATGATGAAATGATGGTGACCGATACACTGCGACAATTGCGAGTTCATCGCCCAACGTACACACTAAACAATTGAACTCTTTTATGTAATTTGGTTCATAAATATTACAGCTGATTCCTAATTTAGTGTAAATGACGATGCCATCGTCTTGGTTTAGTGTGTTTTGAGTAAAACGTGAGATATAACCATCCAGTATAGGAATGTTACATATTTTTGAAAGCCAGCATTCAGATAAAATTAGTACGTCACAAGAAATATGCATATTTTTTTTTATATGCGAATATTTAAATGGAAAATTGAGATGGGACTGTTGATATGACGTATAAAATTATAGTAATTATCCGATGTGCACATATACGATTGCGTTGTGTAAAGCTCTTCAAGTTCCGACGATATTTCTTCTATGTCGTTATGCATTATACAGATATTGAAATACAAACAAATATAACAAATATAACTTGAGGCTTACCTTCGCTCTCGTACGACGCACCGACAGAATATAATAAAACGGGAAACTCGTATTATCACGCATTTGTTTATCTAAGATTGGATAATTCTGAATGTTTTGTGTATAAACTGTAGGAAGTGTACGTGTAATGTATGGTGTGTAAAGAAGTGATTTGTTTATGAGTACAACATGTGGTGTATTAAGTTTTATGACTAAATACATGCTTATTATATAAAAAATAAAAGGTACTTTAAATGTGAGCAACTGGTGTAGTCTAAATAAGTTTCCTTTTTGAAAAATACATTGACTTAGTCATGCGGTCTCCAAGGCAATAAGATCGTCTTCCGAGTTTATTTTTATACGTTGACTGGATTCCTCTTTGCGAAGAAAAATTTTCTGATTAGAAGTCCAGCAAAATTTATAATTATTATTTTTCGCAAACTCTCTGGCCTGATAAAATAATTTTCGGCTATTGCCTGGTAGATATTCGGAAATGTAAATCGGCTGGGAGTGTCCTTGTATTCCTATTATATTGGTATTGAGTTTGGGCACTTTGTTCTTATTATATTCACGCGTTGAGGTGAGTATTTTGTTCCTCATTAGTACTGAGTGGAACTCAACCACAATAGTCCTGTTTCTACCTGGTTTGGCTGGCAGGCGATATACGTCTCTAATATTTGAGGTGTTCATGTTGAGAGATAATGCCTTTCCAATATTGAGTACGTGTTTGACCATCTCTTCAGTAGTCTCTTCTTTCTTTGAAGGGATGTTGCGTAATTCAACACATGACGACCTGGGGCCAAATTCTAAGTCCTCGATTCGTTTTTGCAACTTTTCTATATACGAGTAACATTCTAACCGCTCTTTTTCAAGTTTATGAAGCTTTATTTTTAACTCCTCATTATTATTTTTGATGTTTTCAAGTGATTTTTCTATCTCGGAATTACATTTTTGTATGTTTGAGTATTGCAATTTAATTTCCTTAATGTCATCAACCAACACTGTTTGCCCCTGTTTTAAACTTACAAAAATATCTCTGATTTCTTTTTGGAACAGGGAAAACTCACTCATTGGTGGGCTCTCTCTAAGAGACTCGCTCGTTGACGCCGGGCACTCCATACGAGGTCTTTTCGACGTATTTCTAGTCGTAATATTCGGAGTCTCCTCTTCCACCATCGCAGCGTTGTTCGATCCTGATTGTGAACTAATTTGTGAAGTAGGAGTGGCTGGAGGCGTGCGTTTCAACATTATCACTTGCAAACAATAATAAAGCACAGCAAAATTAAAAGCGAGTCGGCCGCAACGCAGTCGTAAGCGGGCCTCACAACTGATGGAACATACCATAATCTAGTATACTACGGACTAAAGCATTATAAACTAATTTCATGGTGTACGGGTGGGCTCCCCACCACACGCCCGTCAAGACTTTTAAAATGGAGATAACGCGTTCGCATTTTTGTATTAAGAAATAAATATGATACTTACCTGTTAATTTTGAGTCTACAATAACGCCTAAAAATTTCGCCTTATTTGACAATGGAATATTATTTCCTGAAATAGCCACTGTGACGGGAGGGATTGTTCTTTTGCGGGAAAAGATTACTGCCGAACTTTTTGGTGCAGATAGCGATAGACCGTGGTTTAACAGCCAATGATTCAAAGAGTCCAGAGAGAGGCATAAAGATGATGCAGCGTCGGCGATGGAGGAGTCTGACACATAAAGGACTATGTCATCAGCGTACTGTAGGATGTGACAATTATTATTTAGGCAGGAGCCGATTTCGATTGTATACAGGTTGTACAGTAGGGGACTGAGGACAAAGCCCTGAGGAAGTCCTCTCCAGGTCTGCCTTTTGTCAAAATCCTCGCCCGGGACTCTCAGAACCAATGAGCGACAACAAAGCAATCCACATATGCATTCGATCATCTTCACCGGAATGCTCAGCTGGTGCAATTTCTGCCTGAGAACGGGAAGGAGAACGTTGTCGTTGCGGAGCGGATGCGGAGGAGATGTCTAAGAAGGCAGCAACCACGGACTCGTTTTTAGACAACGCTAAGTGGATATCCGTAACTAGGATCCCCACACTGTCCATTGTGCTAAGCCCTTTTCTGAAGCCAAATTGATAGTTCGGAAGCAAACCCCGCGACTCGACTATCCACTCCAGACGATTTTTGATGAGATGTTCCATCAATTTGGTTAAGACTGAGGACAAAGCAATAGGTCTAAGGCCGTTCGGATCATCCACATGTTTGCCGGGTTTCAATAGGGGGATAACAATTTGAAGTTTCCATTGATCAGGGACCCAACCATGAGAGTAATAAAAATTGATAATGTCCAAAAAGTATTGTTTGGCTTTATTCCCAGAATGAGTTATGAAGGAGTATGGTACTCCGTCAATGCCGGGATCCGAGTCCCGGCCATGTCCAAGCACCAAGTTCAACTCCTTTAAAGTAAATGGTTCATCATGGGGATCATTTGGTGTAGAATTTGAAGGAGAAGTAGTTGGTAAACATTCGGAAGGAAGTGGGACATAAGGTGGAGCTGTTTTGTCAAAGAAAAGTTCAGCTGTTTCCCTAGTGATTGGCGAAGTCGTTGATGGAGAGCAACCACGTCTAAATCTGTTGATGGTCTTCCATACAACTGAGATTGGGGTGGAGGGGGAAAGTGAAGTGCAGAACTTAACCCAACCTGCACGTTTCTTCCTGCGGAGGAGACGTTTAGATCGTGCGTTGATTTGCAAATAGGCCAACAAATTCTGGTTGGTCATATCCCTATTATATTGCATCTCAGCCATGTTTCTCGACTTGATCGCAGAAGTGCATTCCTGGTCCCACCACGGAGGTAAGGGGATTTTGTTTCTAGCACTGTTTTTTAGAGGGAAACAAGCGTCTGCACTAGAGGTAATAGCTTCAACGAAGCCTTCATAGCAGCTCTTGGCATGGTGGTGATCAGAAGGGATGGATAAACTTGAATTTAAATTTGGAAGAGTATCAATTTTCTGATCCAGTAATTAAGAAAATTTAGACTAATCTGGTTTAGATAAATTGTACTTCAGAAGTGGAGAAGAAGTTTTTTCTAAATAGGTCTTGTTAGTCAAAGAAATAACAATGGGGTAATGATCACTACCATGCGACAAGGATGTGCATTCCCACTGGGTTGAGGAAGCTAATTCAGCAGAGCAAAACGTTAAATCGACACAGCTCTTCTGTTGACCGGGAGGCGACCTACGTGTTGGGCAATCATTATTTAATATGCACAGGTTCAGGTCATCCAAAATTTCAACCAAGGCTACACCAAATGTATCACAACGCTCAGACCCCCATCTGTAATGGTGACAGTTAAAGTCGCCCATGACAAGTATGGGACCCTGAACATTGGAGAGAATGTTATTTAGAGTTCCTAGAAAGTTATGAGTAGGGTGAGCAATATATACCGAGAATACAGTAATACCTTCCATCCTACCACATACAATGCTCATGTCACCCGTGAGAGAAGGCAAAGTTAAGGGTGAGAGTGGGACCCGATTGTTAACAAGAAGAGCCGACCCTCCATAGCCGTCAGATCTGTCACAACGGAGAATGTTATAGTGTGGGATTCGGAAGCTAAGACTTGGGGTGAGCCAAGTCTCAGTTATTGAGCAAGCTAAAGGTTTAAATATATTAAGGAGGAATATGAGGTCGTGCTTTTTATGCCACACGCTCCTCACATTCCACTGTAAGAATGTTTGGCTGGACGCCATTTTTAATATCTAAAAGAGTTCTAATAAGTTTATCGGCAACGTTGGACGGTAATTGTGAGTTAGAAGAATGAGTAGAGATGATAGAAGGAAGAAGTTTTATGAGAAGTTCTTTAATGAATATAGAAAATAGAAAAATATGAAACAGTGTTGGTGTGTTGAGTAATATTATTGGAATTGAGAGCACAGCCATTAGGTTGTGAGGGTTGGGGGGAGCGAACAAGTTGGTGGTGAGCAGATTTGTCAAAGGATGGGGAAAGAGGGGCATGGGTCTTGGGCTTTAGCGTAACGGTTTTTCGGTACGACTGTGTTTTGGCCGCATTGGCGTAATTACGGGAAGGAATAGGAATCAGCTTGCTCGCCTCAACATAAGGGATGGACTTTTCAGCCATAACCGTTTTGATGGCCTTCTGTCTACCATGCTCAGGGCATGACCTGCTGTTGGCGAAGTGATTCCCCGAGCAGAGCACACAAAAAGCCTCGCTTTCAGTAATGTTGCAACCATCACCGGGGTGATCATGGCCACATTTACTGCAGCGTGGTTTCGATCTGCACAAGTTAGCCACATTTCCAAATCTACAACACTTACGGCATTGTATAGTAGGGTAAATATACTGTTCTACGGGAAGGGATGTGTAACAGCAAAAAACCCGTTGTGGTAGCACTTGGCCATCAAAGGTAATGACACAGGTTTCAGTTGGTTTCCACTCATTCACACCGTCTGTTTGTACTTTTCTGTTTATACGGCGGACTTTGAGGATTTTCCCACATCCAGAGGGCACCGACAGAAAGGTTAGGGCTTCTTCTTCCGATATATCAGTAGGTACACCTGTAATCACACCCATCCTTGTAATATTAAAAGTGGGAATTGAGGCGGTATAGCTGGATTTCGGAAGAAGATTATTGACTAAAAATGCATTTGCGTCCTGGGGGGAGGTAAACTCTACGGATACGCGGTTTCGGCCTACTCTTTTAACACCGTCTCGAAGAATATTTGCTATGTTTTTTTTTAAATGTTTGTTTGATATTAAAAATTTACCAAAATTTACAGGGTGTAGTGTGGTGCCTGTGCTTGGTGTAGCCTCGATTCTAGAGACATGAACAACATAGGGGCCCTTGTCCAAAGCTGAATACTTTATCCGGCCTATTTGGCTCTTGGGTTGTTTAATTGGTGGAGTGGGAGCAGGCGTTTGTATATCACTGGCGCGTTTACGTGAGCTTAGGCTCACATCCATTTCCGATATGTTACATACAACGTTGGCAAATTGAGAAAGTGGGTTCTGGGATAAAAGGTTTGGGGAAGCTGGGATGTCGGGAGGGTCAGGATCTGGGGGTTTATTTTTATCCATCTTGGGAGCTTCTAATTTAAGTAAGTTAGTACAAACTTGTACTAACTACTTAAGACAAACACAATACAAACCTGTTTACAAACACAAGGACAACACAATTATATAAAAACACTACACAAAAGTCACAACAATCACTCAAGAGCGGTCAAAATTCTCAAAACACACGTGCTATCCGAGACACCCGTGGCGAGAAATCTCTTCGGATGATAGCAGTAAGTAAAAACAATATTATTCTAATCGTCGTTGACGTGTTACTATTGCTAATTTTAAATCGTCTCGAATAACAAAATTATTACATATTTGAATCAATTACCGTCGCGTCGTTGGCGGTTAATTTTTCATAATATTTCGTGATTTCATTTTCGATATAAATAAACAGGTAGTCCTTTGACCTACAAGGCAACACTCGCACGCTTTTAAAAGTTATTTATAATTAGAATAACAAATCGATTCCTTTTTCGAATAATCGATTAAAGTATCGATTCGGCTACACTAGACGTCAAACACTCATTCTTTTTCTTATAACAATTAATTGTATACGAATATTAAACTTAGAAACTAATACACAGCAATAAACAGTAATGACTAATAATAATGAAATGTCAAAAAAAGTTCACAAAAAAAGAAAAAAAAAATGTCAATTAATAATTTAGCAATAATAATGTCAATGAATAATTTAATAATAACAATGTCAATAAATAATTATAGTAATAAAAAAAAAAATGATAACAATGTCCATACAAAAAAAAAAGGCAAATTAATAACATAAATTTAAAAAAAAATAAAAAATATATATTTTACAATTTGTCTAGGGCAGAGAGAGAGTAGAGGCATTTCTCCAACAGGAATGCCTTGAGCCTTGCTTTGAACGAGCTTGTATACAATATGCTTTTTAATTCAAGAAGCAACTTATTAAATATTTTAACTGCCTGGTACAGTGGACTGTGTTTAACAATGTTTAGTGATGGAATTAGTTTGTTATCTAAATCCTTTCTACGAGTTTTTTCTCTTTCCAGTCTATCCTCATGAGTTTCAAAGTGAAAAATATATTTTTTCAAGGTGGATAAAAGTACCAAAATGTAAAGTCCAGGTACTGTGAGGATGCCAAGTTCTTTAAAATAGGGTCGACAGCTTTCTTGTTGAGGAATACGGACAATTGTTCTAATTGCTCTTTTCTGAAGAATAAACGCCCTTTGAAAATTATAATTGTAGCTGTTTCCCCAAAACTGTATGCTGTACCGTAACCTTGACTCTATCAGCGCATAGTAAACCAACTTCAGAGCTTCTAAACTAGCTTCATCCCTGAGAGTTCTTAGTGCATAGCACGCAGATGATATAGAAGAATCAAGTGCTACTAATTCTCTTTTCCAATTTAACAAATCATCAATATATATCCCTAGAAACTTAACTTCCCTAACAAGCTCAACCTTAACCTTATTTAGTTCTATGTCCATAGTCCCGGTATCTTTATTACGTGCTGTCGTTTTAAATAACATGATATTCGTTTTCTTTGCGTTTATTATAAGTTTATTCGCAGAAAACCAAGAATGGAAAACAGCTAGAGCGGCATTAACTGCATTGTTAAGCGTTTGAATGTCGTTAGCTGAAACTATTGCATTTGTGTCATCTGCAAAGACTATTAATTTAATGTCGGGTAATATTTTATTGAAATAATTTATGAGATCATTAGTGAACAGAATAAATAATAAAGGTCCTAAGATTGATCCTTGAGGCACACCAGCTGTGATATTGCGCATGGATGATTTGTAACTTTTTTTACACCCATTCGATTCGGTTTTTTCAATTTCGACAAACATTTTCCTATTTTTCAAATACGAAGAAAACAGTTGCAAAGCTTTACCTCTTACACCGTAATACTCAAGTTTTTTGATGAATTCTAAGTCGATAGTATCGAAGGCAGAGCTTAAATACAGAAAAATACCAGCTGCCTTCATTTTACGGTTAATTTTGTCAACTACATCATTTATTAGAAGAAAGAAAGAAAGAAAGAAAGAAAAAGTGTTTATTCACGTCAAACATGACGCATACCATAAAAAAATAAATAACAATATCGAACTAAAAGTAAGTATAAGATATGCGTCACATCCGCGCAAAACGGCCAGCGCTCAGCAAAATGCTGGGGCTCATGAAAAACAGAGCCACAGCGCTGATTTTCAGCACCAGCCGTCGTCGACGATGAGACGCCGATCGGTTAGCAAAGATTTATTTACTTGCAATGAATTAATAAAATAAACAAATTAAAACATAAAATAACAACAAACTAAAAAAACACAAGTTGGCTAACTAATAAGAACTAGTCGATTTTTTTAATCGATCAATGACCGGTCGAACTGTCAGTGCGCAGTCACTTAGCCACATTTTGAGTCTGTGGTAACAAAAAAAGATGGCTGATCGATAGATAACTACGGCAAAGTTACGTAATTATTATGAAAAAAATAAGATTCCTGACCTACGCAACTTACGCAATCGATTTGTTTGCCTATATGTGTTAATGGGTGAATTAAGTCGTTGAAATGTTGAGCTTTAGTGAGTTGTAAAGATACTAAGGAGATGTTTGAGTGCGCATAGATGACAGACACGGTCAGATGAAATTGGCAAACCAACCTTATTTATGTGTAAATTGCATCTCCTGTGCCAACATTCTTCTGATACCCAAATTGTCTAACATGTATTACCTTGTTTAAGTTAAGATGTTTACATAAGCGATCCTTTAATATTTTCTCAAAAATCTTTGAAAGTGTGGGTAATAAAGAAATAGGCCTGTAGTTTTTTGCATCCGTTTTTGGACCCTTTTTTATGGATAGGGATGATTTTAGCCAATTTTAATTGTTCCGGAAATATGCCTTCCACAATGCACTTATTATAAAACACAGAAAGTGGCTCTGATAAAATTTTTAACTGAAATCGGAATTTCATCGTAGCCGCACGATTTCTTGTTTTGCATACTGGTAACTATTTTCGAAATTTCATTGGGAGTGGTGAGTCTGATAACAATGTCATTGTTCACTCTTTCCGTACTTTGCTGAAGAAAAGTTACAGCATCTTGCCCATGGTATTCAGTCGTGATACATTTGTGATCAAATTGTTTTATTAGAACGTCAGCCACTTCCTTCGGATTAGCGACGATTTGGCTGTTTACTTTTAGTCTAATGTCCGTTTTCTTAGCTCTAACTCTGTTCGTACTCTTGTTATTATTATTATTATTATTATACATCTTTATTGCACACCTTAACTTACTAAAGAATAAAATTTAACAAAAATAAGTTTACAATAGGCGGTCTTATTGCACAGGGCAATTTCTACCAGACAACCTTTGGATGGACTGAAACGAAAGGAACAAGATTTCGGGTTGAAAGTGTACAACAACTTATAGAAACAATGTAAAAATATATAACAAATAAAAATATAATACATAAATAAAAAGCCAAATAATAAACTAATAAATATAAAATATACTTACAATTAGAAAGAAGAAGAAGAACTAAAGACCTGAACTTGTTTATTACTTTCCAAATTTCCTTACTTGAATTTCTCGATTTATAAATATTTTCATTTACAACAAGCTTTTTTGCCTTCGAAATAACCTTTCTATAAATTCTGACGTATTTATTTCTGTAGCTTAGAACACTAGTATCAATTTTATTTCCACCAGTACATAATAATCGCTTCATTTTACTTGAAGTTTTCACACCTTTTGTGACCCATTTTAACTGAAAATTATTTTTTAAGTTAACTTTTTGCTCTCGTTTCTTGAAACTAGAATGGAAAACCTTACTAAAAGTCTTTAGAAAGGTGTTGATTCCCATGTCGTCCCAGTTATGCTCAAGTATTCGTTGCCTAAATGTTATACCATTCCTACTATTAAAAAATCTCCTATTTATAGTGATTACATTATTGCTATTAGAATTATCAATTACATTTTCCATTAAAAACTCACCCAGTAGAGCACCATGTCCATCTGCCAAACCATTGTGATCTACCTCACATTGCGCTACACAGTCATTAGGCAAATTAGTTAAAATATTATCTAAACAAGAAAAGGAGTTATTACGAATAAAAGTGTGAGTGTCAATAAAGTGTCTAAAATTGTAGCAGGCTAACAGGCTAATAAACTCGGTTCGTTTTTTGCTCTCTGTAAGTAAGTCAATGTTAAAGTCTCCACAAATAATGCACTTCTTGTTAAATAAATGTTCCAATAACTTTTCAAGGCTACTCAAAAAAAATCAAAATTCTTATCATTAGGAACTCCGTAACAACAACACAGATAGAGATTATTACTGAGATCTCTAACACAGCAAACTTCAAAGCTATCCACCCTATACAGGTTATTTATTACATTCACATTATCAACCTTTCTGCCTGTGCATCCTAAAGTGCACGCGCTTCTAGCTACGATTATTTTGTTTAGTTCGAACTTTGAGTAACGGTGTTTTGCAATGCCTAAAAGGTCATTATGAAGAAAATATTAACTAGTACATGAAGAAGTTGGAAAAATTACGGGATAAACACAAAGGCGGCGGCGAAATTCTTCCTCATATTCTGCCGATAACCAACAAGGTTTGTTACTTTAAAAGTCTGTGTTATTAATCCCTACCGTACAAGTACTGGTCCAAGTGACAGCCTTGATACTGGTAATTTGCCATAGATTCAAATTTGAACGCGGCAAATATTCTACCCGCCATAGATTCCATAGTGAACGAGGCGTTACAAATAAATTGGTAATAGATTCGAATTTAGAACTGTTACATTTTAACGTAGGTACCTTCTATAGTTACCATATGTTTATTAGTCTTCTTTTTAGAAGATGAATCGGTGATGTGGGATGTATCCGAACCACCGATGGAAACTGAGCCGGAATATGGTCTTGGGGCTGAAGACGCAGTCGTTATACCTGACTCCGATAGACCTCGGCCTGACATTTAGCTGGAGTCGTCGACTCAACAGCATGATTTGAAGTCGTTACCACTGGCATCGCCGTCGGCGCACCCTGAGCCTTTATTGGATCCAGATGTATAGTGCGCTCTAAGCGAGGCAACTGATGATGGACTTTTATGAGGCCAAAAATTACATTATAATTTAACATAAAATTGGTTACCATTACTCAAAAAGAGAATGGTTAATAAAATAAGAGGCAAAATAATAGAAACAGTATCTCACAGCCAGTAAATTTCCATTACTTATTTCAAACGCCAAAATCAGGTTATCTCAACAACAATTGGTTGCAGGTAAGCACTAGCAATACGTTGACATTATTAACCCAGTGATCACAAATTCACAAGATCGAAGCGATCAAAACACTGTGTGATGGTTGTCGCATTTTAAGCGATGCGATTTGAAGCGATAATTCTGAAATCCCTGGCTTGAGTCAAAATGACCCTGACTAGCGAAACTTGTTCTCAATGTCACAAAGAACGGCAACCGAGATGAGATGTTGTTCGATTGGCATCTGAAACTATTGAAAAACAATAAAGAAGACTAAGTAAAAATCTAGACCAGTAAAATCTAATAGAAACGCCTAGTTCCTAAATACGATGTCCACACGCCATCAGTTCTATGAAAACTAGGCTGAACCTTCTCGTTACTTAGTGAACAGGAGGGGGGGGGGGGGCAAGGGGGTCAGGGCGCCTCCATGTCAGAGCGTCGATCAGCAGCGGCGACGGCGACAGCGAGACTGCTAAGCAAAGCGTAACTGGTTTCTTACTCCTGCACGCTAGTAACACAGGCAGGGTACAACTTTTCAATAATTGTTTTACCCACATTACTTATAATAAGATTATGTATTCATTGGAACATAAAAGAAATACCTATTCCGTTTTTATGCGAGCCAACCAAGCATCTTGTATTTTTCAACCTAGTATTCCTCGTTTTACATGGTCACTGAGTGATCAACATGACATGTCAATAGCTATGGAGGATTTAAGGGAACTAGTGTTGCTATATCAAAATCTGATGCCAATTCAGGTCAGTTTATTTTCAATACATTCTTAGCTCCAAAGTATAACTGTGATAAAAGGTTTATTTTGAATTTAGATACTTAGTCGATTAAAGATTTTCTCTAATCGATTTAAACCTAAAAAACATTTTAAAATGGAGGATAGTTGAACTGCTTGTAAGTTAATACAAACAATCTGGTATTACGGCAAACATAGATAACTATGACGGAAGCATATCAACTTATGCCTTTTTTTTTTTTTGATGGTGGGAAAAAATCATGCATTGACATCCCCCGCCCTTGGGCGGAGCGGGAGATAGTGTCAGACTCTTACTGACTAAAAGACCCACCCCGTTCCTTCTAGCCTTCATACCGGGGCTCGAGCGCCCTTTCGGATAACCCTGGCCCCAGTAGGCTTCGACCCGGCTGGGTCCCTGCTGTTGCTGACAACTCCTTGAGGCGCGCGGGAACAGTGCGCGCCGTCGACGACTTGGGCTTGGTCCGGACAGTTACCGGACGGCCGGACAGTGAGTTACCCATTGCTCACTGTCCGCAAGCCCGCGTCTACGTTGGCCGGAAATCGGGATCAGAATCCCGGCGACGGCGGCGGCGATAACACCGTTGCCTGATGCGTTCGGCCTCCTCCTTTGCGAGCATTACTGCTTCGCAGAAGTCGGCGACCGCCTGCCACTCCTCCTCGCTCCGGACCATGGCCTCAACCAAGGCCCGGCGCGAGAGGTCTCCGCCGCCGATCGCCCCCACGAGGGCACGGCGATGCTCGGCCCAAGCAGGGCACACATCGACTGTGTGCTCCACCGTGTCCTCCGGGCGTTCCGCACAGTGGCGACACCCGGGCGTCACTTCCGCATGAATCGAGTGCAGGAAACTCCCGAACGAACCATGTCCGGTGAGTACCTGCGTCATGCGGAAGGTAAGGACGCCGTGAGGTCTTTCCAGCCACGCCTCAAAGAGGGGACTTACCGCCATAATTGTGGCGTGCCCAGCACTGGGTTGCGATAGTCGTTGACGCCACTTCACCATGAGATCCCGCCGGAGCTCTGTCCGCCATGCCGTGACCTGTCGCGGCAGCGGACTTTCACCCCGGCGTTGCATCTCCACGCGCATATCGTGCATGTGTGCAAGGACTGTTGCCTCCAGATCCCACGGTGGTAGGCCAGCCAGAAGGCTCGCCGCTTCGCGGGAGACCGTGCAGTATCCCCGCACCATCCTTATCGCCATGACCCTCTGGCAGGCGTTCAGTATGGCTGCCGGTTGCTTTTTCAGCGACGGCGCCCACACCGGCGCCCCGTAGAGGGCCATGGACCGAACGATCCCCGCGTAGAGCCTCCGGCAGGAGGCGTCTGGACCCCCAAGTTTGGGCAGGAGCCGCTTGAGCGCAGCCCCAGCCCGGTTGAGTTTGGGGTATCAACTTATGCCTGTTGTTAAGCAATTTCGTAGGTAACACACCTTCGATCTCATTATATTGCGCAAAACTAAAACGAAACAATAACTTCCGAGTTTAACGCATTACCTTATGGGCTCGCTATAGCTCCTAAGTGTTCTACTAAGAATGTCAGAGAGGTTGTTGGTTTCTTACATAGTCGTGGGTATATATGTACTCACATTTTAGTTTGTTTAAAAGGTTACGAAGAATATCTTCTTATTGTAAAGGGAACTAGCATTGCTAGAACGTTTGGGGTTGATAATAAATTATGATAAAAGCAATTTACATCCTCAAATTTTTAATATTTAATTACCTATGACACCACTGATTTGATTGTATCGTTACCTCTAAATAAACTCAAAATATTTCAAACTACCCACGGTTTCAATTAGAAATTTTTCTCAACTAATTTGAGTATTAGAAGCATCATGCTCTACTATCCGTTACGGTTGGTCGTACCTATACAATGTTAGGTGCATTTATAGATATTAGAAAGACATACATATTTGGTACCAACAACATGGTACATTTAACTTAAAAATTAAACTTCCTAATGGCATCTTAAATGATTTGAACTGATTGACATGGTCTCAAAATATTTATAAAGTACTTAATCCAATTAAACTCCAAACTGCGCTAGAAATTTACACGGACACGTCGCGCACAGGCTGGGGTTGCTTTTAGTGTCGAGATCTGAATCAATGGTGCTGGGAATTAAAGTAAAGTTAGTTCTCAAATCACATAGCCGTATTGCGACCAAATTGAGCGAGATATTCTGCTTCGTGTGCATAAAACTACCGCAATAAGTTGCATAAATCGAATTGGCGGTACCCAATTCCCTCATTTATGCGCACTTTCTTGTGATATTTGACAATGGTGTGAGATGCAAAAGCTATGGTTATTCGCTTCTTATATTATAAACACAAAAGACAGTGTGGAAGCTGACGAAGAGTCACGCAGGGTGAACACCGTCGACGATTATGAGTTAATTATTACAATCCGCATCTGAATATATTGGAAAATAGTTAGGTCAATCAAAGACTGACTTATTCGCTTCTTGCATCCATGTCAAGTGTCATAAATATGTGTTCTGGAAACAGGACCCAGACGCGATTGCCGTCGACGTATTGGTACTCAAAATTATGTACATACTCCCACCATTTTCTCTGTTAATTCATTAACCTCTGACAATTAAGGGGCCTGTAAGTTTTTAATTAAAGACAGGACATTTGAGGGGCCTGTATGTTTTTAATTAGAGACAGGACATTTGAGGGGCCTGTATGTTTTTGATTAGAGACAGGACATTTGAGGGGCCTGTATGTTTTTGATTAGAGGCAGGACATTTGAGGGGCCTGTATGTTTTTCATTAGAGGCAGGACATTAGAGGAGCCTGTATGTTTTTCATTAGAGGCAGGACATTTGAGGAGCCTGTATGTTTTTCATTAGAGGCAGGACATTTGAGAGGCCTGTATGTTTTTCATTAGAGGCAGCACATTTTAGGGGCCTGTTTTTGAAAGATTGTATAATAAATAAGATGACGATTTATAAGAATGAGCTGTCACTGATACATCTGCACTTTCAAGTGCCATTGTTTATATTTTATGAAACATGTTAAACAAATCATAATTGGCAGATTGACAATTGTTTAGTTTTGTTTTTTGTGTAAAAATTGCATACAACTATATAAGTTTTGTTTTGTATCAATGTACGATTGCTGTTTTGTTTGCTACATTCATTTTAATACCAATGTTTAGCTATGGGTAAAAATGTCTAAGCTAATATAAACGTTATTTCTTTCTCAGGTGCCATTGCTCATATTTGTAAGAGACATGTTGATGAAAAAATGTAATTGACAGAATGACAATTCTTTAGTTTTGTTGCTACGTGTAACAATTTGTGTACAATTAATAAAGTTTTGTTCCCAGATATAACCAGCGATGCACGACTGATCTAAGGTTTTAATTTCTACATTCGTTTTAATGTGATAATGTTTCTTTTCCAGGTGCCATTACAATATATTTCTTTTTAAAGTTTTGTATAGACAATAATTGATAAATTGGCAATTGTTCAGTTTTGTTTCTACATGACGTGTACAATTAATATAAGTTTAGTGTCGTTCCTAGGTACAGCGAACATTGTATGAATAATCTAAATCTATATTGACTTCTGTAATAGATATCTATGTCCAAGTACCTGTAGATAATATGTTAAATGTAATGTTATATTCTTTCTTCGCTCATTATTTTGTATGTAAAACCAATTTCTTATTTATTTATTTGGTTTCTCACATACGAGGTCGTATTTGTTATATAATGGATGGCCGACTGTTAGCGATTCTTATGATAATGTTCATACACTATGATTATTTTCTGTATTAGCAACATTAAATGTATTTTTTGCACTGACAACTCGAACGGACTGCGACTTGACAGCGCGGTGCATTTGACAGTTACAAGAGTTTATAAAAAGGAACGGCGCGCTGTCATGGCCCTCTTTTCGTTTTAGTTTTCGGAGCAAGCAACATCTCAGTAAGTGCTAGTATATAATTTATTTATTCCTACTGTTTTTGTGCAATTTAATATGTGTGTGCTGACGAGGCAAAAGTAAAAGGGTGTGGTACCCGTTTTGGTCGTTTTATTTAAATAACCTGATAATAAACCCCGTAGGTACACTAAATAACTTTCTTAGTCAATCTTTCTCTAAAGATAACACATATAGATAACACACGTTTGACAAACATGGATCGGGAGCAGAGGACGATCCTGGCTCCGGAATTACAGCTTCTGCATTGGTATGTTCCAAACTAGTAGATTCATACAGTAAGGTTTGTGGAATAGAAGAAATCAGATCTGGCATATCTAAGGATTCATTCCTGAGGATGAGTGGTGAAGCTCCAAGACCGGTTGGTGATTATCTTGGTGACATCACGGGCAAAACTTGCTCGTCGATTTCAGAATCTGTGTGACAAAACAAAACTACTTTGTCATTTCAAAACTTGACACACGTAACCGTCAACGACGGTAGTGGATTCAAGCATTAACCGCCAACGACGGCATTATGCAATGAAAAATTAACCGCCAACGACGGTAATTAGTTCAAATATTAACCGTCAACGACGGCATGTACTATATAAGATCAAACGAACTTCTTAAGTGAAGTTCGATCGATATAATATGAGTGGTTTCATTTGAAGATATAAATAAAGGACTACCTCCTTTGACCTACAAGGCAACACTCGCACGCTTTTAAAAGTTATTTATAATTAGAATAAAAAATCGATTCCTTTTACGAATAATCGATTAAAGTATCGATTCGCCTATGCTACACTAGACGTCAAACACTCATTCTTTTAGAGATGCGACTTGAGTTCAAGTCTTCTCGTGTTATAGTAAAAATAAACTGGGTTTTGGGTGGGTTGGGTATTTATATAACCACTATTTATATAACCACTCATATTATATCGATCGAACTTCACTTGAGAAGTTCGTTTGATCTTATATAATATTTCGTGGTTTCATTTTCGATATAAATAAACAGGTAGATGTTCAGAGGCTGTGTTATTTTTACATTTGTTATATATCTCTCGGATAAAGTATACATATAACAATTAATATAACACGATAGCGTAAATTACATTTTTTAAATCTTATGTTTCAATAAACACTAACTGCATCACGATCATTTAAATCATAAATGTTGCGATATTATAAAATTAATAATCATGAGTTAAAAAATAAATAAACGAATTTTGTAAATAGTTTTTTTATTTTTTATTGTTATTTACAAGGGGTCGGTCGTAAAACTTAACAAAGGCCTGGCATGACGCGGACCAGCCGACAGTTTTTCGAATGAGATCAAGACTAAGCCCAGCCGCACGCGCCATTACGATGCAGTATGAATAAACTGACGCGTCAATGCCGCTCGGACACTTTAGTGTGCTTGGTCCACCTGCTTACTGCTTGTAATATCGCGTTTTTTGTAACGTAAGTAATTAACAGGTGGTCTGTGTCTGAAGGCCTCGAGGCTTTCGATACAGATAAAAAATCGACTAGCATTGTGGCTGGACATAGCGGAAAATATGGTAAATACAAAACTGGCTGGTCCCACCCAACCCCTGAGGTTTTTATTATTATCCGTTATCAATTCTTGATGTTATTAACCCGTTGTATGTCCGGAACGTGGATCCACGCGGGACACATTAACTTTTTAATTGTGTCTCTAATTACGGCATACGAAAGGTTAAGGAAAAACCAATTTAAATTAAGGAAGAAGTTGGTTTGTATAGTCTGTGTGCAGTACACAAACTTAGTATACTTAGTAGTTAATTTTTCTAAATTAAGTTGAGTATGTGGAACTCATTCCGCAATATGGTCCAACCCTATTTAAGCCTATTCAACCGAGTATTTAGGTAAGGATGGTCTCAGTTTGAATAACCCTAAGGTGGCGTTTGACGCTCCTGAACGGTTGCTGTCAATTAAGCCGTAAATCGCACTTTTTAGCATAAATAATTTAATTAGCTATTTAAAAAAGTGACTATGTGAAGAATAGAACTTTCGAACACATTACATAAAATTGATAAATATTAATTATTATATTGTCGTTAGATTTTAGGGTACTTTCTGATAGAGAGACGAGCATTAAACGTAAAACGGCTAGTAGTGTACCGCGGTGGGAGACCGCGAGCCTGAGAGCAGTTTTTTTCTGGGTGCGGTTTTAGGATAATAATTTTTCCGATTAATACGTATATTAATTTCGGGTACCAAACCTGTGCAGGCCACATGGTGAAAACTAAGATACCAGTAGTTTTATCCTGAACATCTTTTATGTGCAGTTTATTAACCTTTCAATCGTGGAAATTACACACAATAGAATATGTATGTATGTATGTGTGTGTGTGTATTGTGTCTGTAATTTCCACGATTGAAAGGTTTTACTTTTGCCTCGTCAGCACACACATATTAAATTGCACAAAAACAGTAGGAATAAATAAATTATATACTAGCACTTACTGAGATGTTGCTTGCTCCGAAAACTAAAACGAAAAGAGGGCCATGACAGCGCGCCGTTCCTTTTTATAAACTCTTGTAACTGTCAAATGCACCGCGCTGTCAAGTCGCAGTCCGTTCGAGTTGTCAGTGCAAAAAATACATTTAATGTTGCTAATACAGAAAATAATCATAGTGTATGAACATTATCATAAGAATCGCTAACAGTCGGCCATCCATTATATAACAAATACGACCTCGTATGTGAGAAACCAAATAAATAAATAAGAAATTGGTTTTACATACAAAATAATGAGCGAAGAAAGAATATAACATTACATTTAACATATTATCTACAGGTACTTGGACATAGATATCTATTACAGAAGTGAATATAGATTTAGATTATTCATACAATGTTCGCTGTACACACAAAGACCCAAGTTATCTGACCCACGTGACAGCAGAAGGTAATATAAGACATCCTAAAAGTTAGACGAATTTAAACCTTCTGCAATTAGCAGAAGATACATGATAATCAATTCGGAGCATAATAATTTAAACGAATATAACGAGAGGTAGGTAGTCAAATATTATAGAATACTGTCACGTCAATTTGATCTTTAAGAGGTAACGTTAAGGTTGGTAAACTTTGAATACGGTTTTGTCTCATAATCCACTTGTTAATTTCAACAAAATATCATAAGTCAAATTAGTCTAATGGTCATAACAGTAGACTTATATTGACATGGTCGTAAGTTCAAATCCGTCGTGCTTCTTTTAGTAGTTTTGTGTTTACAATATTGGATTATGATTTTTGAAATCAAATTATAATTTATATTAAGTTAAATAAATAAATTTAAATTAACTTTTCAAACATAAAAGCAACATGAATAAAAAACAGAAATGGTTAGGATAGGTAACGGTTTATTCAAGTAATATTTACAATTTACATAAAAAAATATTTACTCGTCTAATAGACATAATTTAAATAACTATATATAAAGGTAAAACATATAACAGAAGTTACAATATTAAACTGCTTTTGATATGGTAGAATTATTTGTAATACAGTTTTGAGCAGGAGAAAAAACTATTTATTTATTTCAATACATAGTGCTAATGAAATACTAATTTTATTTTAAAAGAAGAGTTTAATGCTGTGAATCAACATGTTACATGATTAGAAATATTTAATATTTCTATTTCATAACAATAGCATCACTGCATTAACTGTCCTATCTGCTCAAAAAATCAAAGTGAAAATAACACTAAATATTTTGACATTTTAACTACTTGACAGGTTTTATGTAGCATTTTAAGTTTGATTATGAAAGAAATAAAGATCAGTTAATTTATTTTAAAAACACTTCCTAACAAATTAAGATTACTATGATTTATTTAACCAATACACTACACATAAGCACTGACAAGAAGGTATTGTGGCAGCTTACAAGAAGTAAATAATTATCCATTGTTGCTTACACGCACTGATGGCATTACGTCACGTAATATTTATTACTGAATGGACCAATTTCTACAAGATAACCAGGTTCCACAGAAGACATTCAACACAAGTAACCCAGAGTTATACCCGCCACTTCCATACGGCAGTATAATAACATGTTTTTTTCACAGATAGAAATCCAGATATTCTTGGGGAAAATGGACTTGACGGATGACCAGCAGTTATTTCAATTTTACGTCCTGACTTGTATTGTTTGTTATAGTTTTAAACCACAATCTGACTGTATTTCTCTGAAACAAAGAAACGTAGTATAATTAAAAAGATGTTTGATTACGTAACAGCATAAAAATGTGTAAGTTTAAAAAAGAAGTATAAATTTAATGAAAAAAAAGACACTTACCTACTGCTATATTAAGATGTCTCCTATCAATCTCTCCGAAAACCAACATTCTCCTCATGTAAATAGATTATTTTGTATTTTAGAACTAGGTATATACAAATATTTTAAATAAAGATATTGTTTTACGCAATTTAGTAAGGCAACGTAAAAATTGTTTGCACGACGTCACTGCTATTGAGCGTCGACTGGTTTTTGCTTTATTGCTTTACTAAAACGGTTCATTTTTATTCCTCTACCCTTAATCTAAGTAACATTTGAATACCAGTTTTATAATGAATACGCATATTTATCTTGACTACCCGCTTATTACAAGTCAGGCCAAATTGTTCCAAATATGTTCGAAGAATATTTAGTTCGTTGATTGTTACTTAAAATAATAAAAAAAGTTCTGAATGGAAAGCAAAACAATATACAGGGAATGAGAATTGAACTCGTGCCTTATTGCGTCAAAGTCTTTACACAGATCAATAAGCCATACTATCTTGTTTAAGAATACCAAAATAAGCTATCATTAGTCACTACATTTTAAAATACCAATAATAAACTTTAAGTCTAAGGGCATAAGAATCAAAATTGCTTAATAAGTAGTTATTTATACCATTATTATATCCCTTTATAAATGTTTATACATGTGTTTGTTTGATTATAATATTAAAAAACTGTTTTTTTAATTTTTGACGTTGACCATTTATTTACTTTATATATATATATATTTTAAATATAGTGAAATAATAAACATTTTATTTACTTGCAATATTTTGTTTCATTTCTATACAAACTCCATTTCTCGACTTTTGTCGTTAAAGAAAAGTAAAAAAATATAACTAAAACACAAAAAATGGAAAACAAAAAGTTAGGCGTTTAAACTGAGATTTGAACCAGCTACACCTGCGTGCCAAGTCGCTGATATTGCCACTGGACTAAATGTATTCTTATAGACGGTATCGAAATTCAACGTTACTTGTAATGCTGGACGCAATATTATGGCCGATTTACAAGCAGTTGATAAGACTCATGGAATTAGCTAAGTTAACTTTTGTCACTGACGTGCCATTTTATTTTATCAATCTACCCTCACACTAGGATAGCAAGATTTATCGAAATGCTGGCACAAAGGATTTTCATCTTTAAATACAGCTAAATAATGATCAAAATAGCTTATCAAAATAGTGGGTCAGCCGTCTTAGGGCACCTATAGTACCTAGGAACGACACTAAACTTATATTAATTGTACACGTCATGTAGAAACAAAACTGAACAATTGCCAATTTATCAATTATTGTCTATACAAAACTTTAAAAAGAAATATATTGTAATGGCACCTGGAAAAGAAACATTATCATATTAAAACGAATGTAGAAATTAAAACCTTAGATCAGTCGTGCATCGCTGGTTATATCTGGGAACAAAACTTTATTAATTGTACACAAATTGTTACACGTAGCAACAAAACTAAAGAATTGTCATTCTGTCAATTACAATTTTTCCATCAACATGTCTCTTACAAATATGAGCAATGGCACCTGAGAAAGAAATAACGTTTATATTAGCTTAGACATTTTTACCCATAGCTAAACATTGGTATTAAAATGAATGTAGCAAACAAAACAGCAATCGTACATTGATACAAAACAAAACTTATATAGTTGTATGCAATTTTTACACAAAAAACAAAACTAAACAATTGTCAATCTGCCAATTATGATTTGTTTAACATGTTTCATAAAATATAAACAATGGCACTTGAAAGTGCAGATGTATCAGTGACAGCTCATTCTTATAAATCGTCATCTTATTTATTATACAATCTTTCAAAAACAGGCCCCTAAAATGTGCTGCCTCTAATGAAAAACATACAGGCCTCTCAAATGTCCTGCCTCTAATGAAAAACATACAGGCTCCTCAAATGTCCTGCCTCTAATGAAAAACATACAGGCTCCTCTAATATCCTGCCTCTAATGAAAAACATACAGGCCCCTCAAATGTCCTGCCTCTAATCAAAAACATACAGGCCCCTCAAATGTCCTGTCTCTAATCAAAAACATACAGGCCCCTCAAATGTCCTGTCTCTAATTAAAAACATACAGGCCCCTCAAATGTCCTGTCTTTAATTAAAAACTTACAGGCCCCTTAATTGTCCTGTCTCTAATTTAAAACATACAGGCCCCTCAAATGTCCTGTCTGTAATGAAAAATAAACATTAGTAACACACAGGCCCTTCAAATGTCCTGTCTGTAATGAAAAATAAACATTAGTAACCCACAGGCCCTTAAAATGTCCTGTCTCTAAATAAAAAACAAACAGGCCCCTCAAATGTCCTGCCTGCAATGAAAAATAAACATTAGTAACACACAGGCCCTTAACATGTCCTGTCTCTAATAAAAACAAACAGGCTCCTCAAATGTCCTGCCTGCAATGAAAAATAAACATTAGTAACGCACAGGCCCCTAAAGTGTCCTGTCTCTAATAAAAAACAAACAGGCTCCTCAAATGCCCTGTCTGCAATGAAAAATAAACATTAGTTACACACAGGCCCCTAAAGTGTCCTGTCTCTAATAAAAAACACAAACAGGCTCTTCAAATGTCCTGTCTCTAAAGTAAACAGACAGGTTCCTCAAATGTCCTGCTGTAAATAGAAACAAACATTAGTAAATAAACAATTGCCTGCTAAAGCCAATATGTTCCTGGTTTGTCCTGAACAGGCTCTTTAATTGTCCTGAACAGGCGCCTCAATTATTCTGTACAATTTTCGGTCAATACCCGGCCACTCAGGCTAGGTACATGATAAGTTTCAAGTGAATGTCACAAACAATGGCATCAATGATTACTTTCACCTATGACATCTAAATGGAAATTCGTTTAATGACTGACCAACAATGACTTATAATCACTGCCCCGACTAAAACGTAAGGGTACTTACGTATTATTTAATTTACTCTTTCGGCTCTAATTAGTTTTTATTGAAACTCCAAACGATGCAATAATTAATCTAAATACATGATCACGAACTATGAAGTAGTTTCGTCTCCATTTTATTTCATTCATTAAAAATTACCAACTATGAACTATGCCGTAAATACCACCACTCCTAAAATATTCAAGGCAAATACAGTAGAGACTGGTTTCTCTTAACACAAGAATAGGTTTCACGTCAATCACTTATTTCATTAACATATTTTTAGATGTGGGAAGTTAGGTACACTTTTCTAAAAATACCCTTTGGTAATCAAAATATTCATGGACATACTGTATTTAAATAAATATTCTAATGACCTTATCATTCATGAGATAGTTTAATAGTATCGAATGCTAAATCATCTCACCATATCTCTAGTGAACAAGTTCTTGCTATATATTTATCCACAATAACTCCTAATCACCTCTCCTAATAAGAAATTTATAAAACAAACAATGCCTACAAAAGGCTTACCAACTTTAGCAACCCTGTGCTGCACCTGTGCGTTTGATTTTCCACAAACACAACAAATTGTTGTTTTTTTCCGTTTTTTTCACATGTTGCATTGAAATTTTGCGGAAAAAATCGTTTGGGAACAAAATAGAAATCTTTGGAATGTTTTATTCATTGTTTCGGTTAATTTCATGAAAAATTGAAAAAAAAAAACAAGTTTTATTGAAATTGAAATATTATAGTGGGCGAAAATGTACGAGTGGTACATTTATACACATAATAATAATAATATTCCTCAGCCAAAATCTCGATTTCACTGTCGTCAGCTTGATCAGAATCGAACTCCCTCAAGCCTCCCCCAAGTGTCACCATAATGATCGGTGCCCACTGTTGGACACAAGCCTCTCCCAAGTATCGCCATTTAGGGCTTTAATGACTGCTGTCCACTGTTGGACATAGGCCTCCCCCTAGCTATAATGACCCCTGCCCACTGTTGGACATAAGCCTCCCCCAAGTATCACCACCTAGGCGTTATAAAAATTGATGCCCACTGTTGGACATAGGCCTCCTCCCGCGATAATGACCTATGCCCACTGTTGGGAATAATCCTCCACCAAGTGTCACCACCTAGGCGTTATAATAATTGATGCCCACTGTTGGACATATGCCTCCTCTCGCGATAATGGCCTATGCCCACTGTTGGGCATAAGTCTCCCCTAGTGTCACCATCTAGGCGTTATAATAATTGATGCCCACTGTTGGACATATGCCTCCTCGCGATAATGACCTATTTCCACTGTTGGGCATAAGACTCCCCAAGTGTCGCCATTTAGGCGCTATAATGATCGATGCCCACTGTTGGACATAACCCTCCATCAAATATCACCGTTTAGGCGTTATAATGACTGATGCCCACTGTTGGACATAAGCCTCCCCCAAGTATCACCATTTAGGCGTCATAATGACTGATGTCCACTGTTGGACATAAGTCTCCCCTCGCTATAATTACTTGTGTCCACTGTTGGACATAAGCCTCCCCCAAGTATCACCATTTAGGCGCTATAAGAATTGCTGTCCACTGTTGGACATTGGCCTCATAAACTAGTGCGCCTCACCATCAGATTGCGTCATCTAGTTTATATTAATTTAAAAAAAAGTACGCATTTGAAAAAAACAAACATGAAGTTTTCGGTTCTTTTCATACTTTTCCGTTTAATAATAATAATTATAAGCGCTTATTAAATAAATAGCAGCAGCCGCGATGACTTCTACGTCGTCCATATTGTTTAAATGCACAATAACAACTGACAGGGCCCAACATGTGGGCGTCTCCTCAAAACTCGTCTTATTGGCCATTTGCATTGGTTCAAGCTTGCCGAACGTGTAGAGAGGCGCTTGCCGAACGTGTAGAGGCGCTTGCCGTGTGTCAATTTGCCTATATTTGCTTAGGCTCGCCAAGGCTCGCGTTGGTCTCAGCTCGGCCAACGTGTATTGCAGGCTTTACAGTTATGGAATTTCAAACTAACCCCAAAAACAAGTATTCAAGTTGGATAAAATTCATGAAGCGTTTGTTTGACAGACATTTGCATCCGAATCATTGAAATGCTCCGAAACATTGATATGCATCATTTGGAACATCGGCTCAGAAGATAGAAACCGAACACCCGAAACATCGGTTCACAAGAAATAAACGGAACATTTGAAACATCGACTCACAAGTCACAAATGTTATGAATCGTGATCTGTCAATTTGCGTCACACTAAGTTTTATTTAACTTTGATTTGAGAACAATCCAAAGCAGATGTTTCCAGTTCAGGTCGCTAATTATATTAAGTACACTATTTACGCTTTAATTTGAATTTCATAAAGGCTGCTGGTCACCCAAAGTTTGTTTCAGTGTTCCAAACGATGCCTTTAAAACATTACTGATGTTCAATCCTTCGGAACATCAAAACGCCTCGGAACAGTTAGTCGGCTCAGCAAAGAGCTACATACGCCTACAGTGACACGACACTGTTATGTCACCGCTTGTAGGTTAAGGCTAAGTTTTCATCTCAAAGACTCAAACTTTATTCGACTTGTAGTCACAACTTTTCACCAGTGTAGGTATATTTAAAAATAAAAAATAAATTGTGTGTGTCAATTCCCTTGAAAGTACACATAGTGTGTATTTTTAAACCAAGAGCAAATACAAATTCTAAACTAGTTCCCTAGTTGGACAAGAACTAAAATAATGGGATTCAGCTAATCCCTGGTACCCACATCACTTCAAAAATATAAAATAACATTTAATCAACAGCAAAGATGCATTAGGGTAATATTTGGACTCGACAGTTTCGACAGTTGCCAACCATATTTTGATAAATATGTTTTTATTCTACCTTGCTTATTCAACTATCAGTACTATTTATTATTTGTTTCAACTAGAGCCAATACAGCGTTGATGCCTATAAGTACTATATGCAAGGCACGTATAATAGTAAACAAAATAGGAACCTATTTTGTTTACTGAAACTTTCTACACATTCTTTAGTATACTCAAGAGTATTAGTTCATTTGGATAGTGATTACATTGATTTCGTTGATTTCCTCTTGTGTAATTTCTCGAAAACTATTTCAACTATTTCAATATATTAAACATGTATTTGGCAACTACTTGTGTTCAAATGGATAATATGTAATTTTATATTCTTCACATTTGTGTAAGACTCAGAAGGGAAAAGGGCAAAAATCAAACATGGAATAGATTCTAATCAGTATATTTACAAAAATAACAGAAACATCACTTACACTATTACACGCTCGGCGATCGTCAACCAACTGAACACCTTGACACTTGTCACGTTGACATTCGGAACGAATGTATGAGTGTTGGGATCGATTTGCTAATCGATACCAACTTGTTAGTCGATTAATGTGATTTATATTAATAAAATTATATCACAAAGTATACTACGTGTTACAGTCGGCCATCCTTCGCATAACGTGTCCTCACGTTAAATTGACATATATATTATTACTTTACTTAAAGAGAAAAGAAAAAAAATAGAATACATAAACTCTGTAAGTGAAACTTAAGGTCTAGTTATTCACCTAACCGCTATTGTGATGCTGTGCAACAACTCCTGGGCGGCACAATGTTTGCCTCTCATGCCCGCTACACAACACACTCTAATACTACTATAGTAGTGCGGAGTGAGAGCTACTTCCTTCACTCTTTTTTTGACAGTTGATTCACCAGACGCCCGCGTTCCTCCGTTTGTCTATGGTATTGACAAATGATGTATGTAGGAGCGTTAGGCGTCGGTCTATGATTTACTAATTATTCTTATATGCACTATATTTATATATTACACACATATAAATTCACGAATTTTATATACATATATATATATATTCTATCTCTTCTTTGTTTGTTCTTTTTTGAAAGACTATTGTTATGTAACATCCGTAAATATGTTCGTGACGTCACAGCAGGCCCTAACAGAATATCAGCGCTGCGTTATTTATCGTTTTAAATAACGTAGCATATGCTGAGTTAGGTGCCTTTTTGGCCTCGCACTGATTATATCTTTCTTTTTCTTTTCATTGTGTATTTTTAGTTTATATTATTGTGTGAGGCACAAATAAACGTTTTTCTTTCTTTCTTTCTTTCTTTCTTTCTTTCACTGTCAACCCGCTGCCACTGCGATGCCACGCAACAACTCCTGGGCGGCAAGTTCATATGCCTCTCATGCCCGCTACGTAACATCCGAGGTACTTATCTATAGTGATGCGGAGCGAGGGCTACTTCCTTCACCTTCACCACGCAACCACTGCGATGCCACGCAACAACTCCTGGGCGGCAAGTTCATATGCCTCTCATGCCCGCTACGTGACATCCAAGGTACTTATCTATAGTGGTGCGGGGTGAGAGCTACTTCCTTCACCTTCACCACGCAACCACTGCGATGCCACGCAACAACTCCTGGGCGGCAAGTTCATATGCCTCTCATGCCCGCTACGTGATATCCTCACTTGTCACTTGGTAAGTTCACTTAATGTATTTCTCTATTGTATAATTCGCTATTTAATAACATAAATACTCGTAGTTATTACATGTCATGTTTTCACTGCCATAATGTTTGATTACATGGTAAATATTGTTTTTACATTCACTACTAATCACATACATAATTTATATTACCTCTATAAATGACATTACATTGTTGATTATTTTATTAATAATTTATTAATTCAATCAGCACTTTCACTATCGCTACAATCGCTACTTTCGTGTGAATGACAAGCGGTTTCACCAAAACTCAACCATGGAAATATTTTGTCAACCGACATGACACTTTCATAACGTTGACCCTTTCTGGTCAACGGGGTATCCTCTACTAAATAGCGATCGTTTGGTAAAACCCTTTTAATCCTATAAGGCCCTTGGCATTTTGCCTCTAGCTTTTTGGACTGACCGGGGCCAGTCACAACTGCTCTTACTATACGCACTAGATCGCCTTCCTTATATTTCCTACTATCCTTCCTACGTTTATCAAATCTACTCTTATTGATTTGTTGATTCTTCCTTATACGTTCACCTGCCTCAGAACGAATATCATCTAATGTCTCGCTACTCGTACCTTCACCTATATCGTCGACTATATCATTAAGCAAACCTTGTGCTGGGTTACTGACTTTCCTACCTAAAAGTAGCTCGGTCGGAGTTTTCTTAGTGACCTCGTGTATAGTGGTATTGATACCAAGTTGTACATCGGGTAACAGTTCGTCCCAAGTATTATTGCCTTTTCCATGAGCCATAGATCCTAAGGAGGCCAAAATCGTGCGGTTGTACCGCTCGACTTGGCCATTTGCCCGGGGAGTAGCCACAGAGTTCAGGATATGCTTAGTTCCGATTGAATTAACAAATGACTTGAACTTTTTGCTTGTAAAGCTAGTTCCTCTATCCGTAATAATGCGTGTGGGACTACCAAAGTAACTAAAGAGATTTTTAAACGCTTTAATAGTCTCTTTAGTTTTTGTGCTCTTGACGGGGGTCAAGCTCACGTACTTGGTATATGCATCAACGATGACTAATATATAAACATTACGTCGTTTGCTTCGTGGGAAGGGACCAAGATGATCCGCGTGTAGTGTGTGAAATGGGATCTCGATTTTGGGTATTGGGTGGAGAAACCCTTCTTTCGCTCCTGAGGGGAGTTTGTGATGGGCACACTCAAGACACGCGCCGACATATTTTTTTATGAATTTACGCATTTTGGGGAACCAAAAGAGCGATCTCACTCTTTGCAAGGTTTTATCAAATCCAAAATGTCCTATGTCGTCATGATTTGTCTTGAGCACTTGCCATCTAACTCCGCGAGGTACCAACCATCTTAATGTTCCATCACTGAGGATACGGAATACCCGACCATTTTTGATCTTGTATTCCTTGTGAACACCCGCAATCTTCGAGGTTTCAGGATCCTCTAGGATATCCTTAATTCGTCTTACTTCCTCATCAGATGACTGTACTGTAGCGATCCAATCTTCGGATCCCACTGACAGAATGTCAAGTGTATGTACGGCCTCAGCACTTTCACCTTCTATAGGACCCCTGCTGAGAGCGTCTACATGGGACATTCTTTCTCCTGGTCGATATTCAATACTGCAGTCAAACTCCAAGAATTGAATCCACCACCTAGATATCCGAGGAACTAAGTCTCTCTTTGTGAATGTAGAACGCAGAGCGTTGCAGTCCGTGACAATAGTAAACTTAATTCCGATGAGATAAATACGGAACTTATTAAGTGTACTAACGACAGCCAACGTCTCCAGTTCGAACGAATGGAGTTTCATTTCGTCTATGGTGGTCTGCCGACTGAAGTACGCTATTGGGCGCCAAGGGTCATCTCCAGTTCTTTGGAGTAATATCCCAGCTACGCCAAATTTGCTGGCGTCAGTGTGTATCTGCGTTTGTGCGCTATGGTTATAAAGAGCTAGTACTGGTCTATTAATTAAACATCTTTTAAGGGTTTCAAAGGCATCAGACTCCGCCTTCTCCCATTTCCACTGTACATCCTTCCTCAAGAGATTTGTCAAAGGTCTCGCTATCATCGCAAACCCCTTGACAAACCTCCTAAAGAAACTGGCTAGTCCAATAAACCGCCTAACTTCGTGCTGATTACGTGGTTCAGGAAATTTAGCAACAGCCTCAACCTTTTGAATCCCTGGCCTAACACCGTTTCTATCTATTTGAAAGCCAAGGAACTCTATCTGTTCTTGGAAAAAACTACACTTTTCTATTTTTAGAGTAAGTCCGGCTTGTTTAAGGAGATCTAAAACTTCTTCAAGTCGTAATAAACCCTCTTCAAAGTTTTTGGAGGGGATTAGGATGTCATCCATATATATAATGACGTAACTAATCTTAGATTGACTTAAGATTTTGTGAATGGTGCGTTGAAAAACTGCAGGGGCATTCGCCAAGCCAAAAGGCATACGAGTATATTCGTACTGCCCATCAGGTGTAACGAATGCCGTTTTCTCACGAGACTGTTCTGCTATAGGTATCTGATGATATCCTGAAGCCAAATCTAAAGACGTGAACAATGATTGTCCTGATAATTGGTCTAGTAAGTCCTCTATCCGAGGTAGCGGATAGTGGTCTCGTTTGGTGCGACTATTTAGGGCCCTATAGTCGACACAAAGACGTTTTTCACCAGACTTCTTCTGTACCAGCACAATTGGGCTGGCATACGGAGAGCTCGATTCGCGAATGATGCCATGAGCCATCATTTCACTCACCATATCTCGAACTAATTTTCGCTCAGAGTATGGTAAGCGATAGGGTCTATACACAACAGGGGTCATATCTTTAAGACATATTTCCATCTCCGTGACCGTTGTAAATCCCAAATCGTGCATACCATTGGAAAAGCAAGCCTTATACTTAGTTAATAAATCGGTACATTGTTTTATTTGTGTGTCAGTCAATTGCTGGCCATGTTTAATGGTCACGTCTTCAAGAGAACTACTTTCATCCTTGGAAACTCTATGAACAGACATATCAGATCCAAGATAGCGTGCTCTAGTGATGAGTGTATCTTTTGTGATCACTACAGGCTTACCACCTACATTCTGTAATAGCAATGAGCAAGTGCCGTTAACTATTTGGTACTCCCCTGGCAAAAGATAATATTCGTTGCCAATACTGCCCCTAACTGTACCATCTACGTAAATGTTTCCGCTCAGATTATTAAGAGATTTGACCGGGATACACTTCATTTGGCCAATATCTATTTCTGTTTCTTCTTTGGATAAAAGAAATAGTTTAATTGGTGTCACTGTTACACGTTCGAATTTTAGATCTGTATTTGTCTTAACGATTTGTAAATTTGGCCGTTCAGTGAAACTATGTCCGAGTAAAATGCTATAGCTAATCAATGTGTCATCTACTATAAATACCTCAATATCCTTTTCTATAATACCTTGAACTTCAATGTCTACTTTAGTGCGGCCTCTAGGTAAATATGGGATATTTCCTAGTCCCCTTAAGAATGGACCGTCAACATATTCCCATTGCAAACCTATTTTTTTAGCATCACTCTCACGCATAACTGTCGCTTCGCTACCTAAATCTACCAAGCAATCTATAGGATTCCCGTTGACCTTTATGATTAACTTATACTTGTTACTAGAATCGTTTTGAAGTGAAACCTTAAGGACACTTTTGTCTTTCTCGCTTAACTGCTGTTCCTTAATTTTATTTGTACAATTAGAAGACGTGTGGCCCATAAGGTTGCACTTAGTACACTTTATAATTGGTTTAGGGCACTTAAAACTCGGGTGTCCTACCTCCCGACAGTTAAAACAAGTCATAGTCTTTGCCTTATGATTGTTTCTGTTCGCCGCACTGTCACTAGAGGAATTGTTGGTGTTACTCGATAAGCGAGTGTCACGACTATTGCGTACTTTTGAATCAGACTGTTCTCGAGAAAAGGACTTAATGGTTTTGAAAAATTGATGTATTTCTTCAGGTTTTTCAAATTTAGCCGCTTGGGCCCCTACTCGAACACCCCTATCCTCGATCCCATGAACCAAACAGTCCACTGCTTGTTTATCGAAAATCTTACAACGGTTGAGAAGGTTTATTTTCGCAAAATAATAAATTTCTAAGGACTCCCCGGGTCGTGTTCTTCTATTAAGCATTTCCGTGAGTAAGTCCGCGTAATTCTCGGTTGCTGGGAAGGATTCTTTGAGCATGACTCTCCATTCGCTCCACGTATGCTTAATAGAAGGCAATCCCTGATACCATGTACGAGCATGACCAGTGAGTTTAGGCAGGGCATAGTGAATTGTCTGTTTTTCATTCCAGCCATAGATTTCGGCACATTCCTCAATCTTATCGAGCCATGCGTTAATGGTTTGTTCCTTGGATAGTGGATCATATTCTGGCACGACATTATTGAGGCTGGAAAGGAACTCACGATCCCCTGACCTACCCTTCAAAACATTTAGGAATTCTTCAAAGAATTCTGAAGGTTCTAATCGAGGTTTCTTAGAGCTAGGTTCTTCGTCCATATTTGGATGAGAGGAATCCAAACGAGCATGCAATTCTGACGTACCTCGCTTGCCCGTTGAAGGACTCCGACGTAAATCACCTGGCGCTTGTCGGCGGTGAACCTGGTCTTCTAATAACCTCAGCCGCTTCCTGGTTTCCGACAGTTCTCGTTCCGAGTCCCGCAATCTGCGATCTGGCGTGTGATGACCTCCACGGTGAGGCCTATCACGACGGGAATTGCGACTTCGACTGCGCGTCTCTCGACATCGAGAATGACGGCGGGTATTTCGACTGCAACAACGGCTTCGGCTGCGGCTACGCCGGCTACCATGCCTGGTACGGCTGCGCGATACTCGACTACTTCGCATCTCGTGGTCCGAGTGAGGGCACGGTGTAGTCAGCCTTTTTGGTTTATTCGTATTCGCTCCACATTTGTCGCTCATTGTCTGAAACTTACAGGTTTTGATTTTAGGTTTTGATCAATGAATAACTAAATTTACCCAGATTACTAAAATCTTTCAATTGGGTAGGTGCTAAATGGATAATTCATACAACAAGTAAAGGTACCCAAATAAATATGGAGGCCAGGTCTTATTATAATCTATTCAATTAATTTCACTATTTTGATAAATCCGTTTTCATCCACAAAATCCATAGCTATAATTCTAAATTTGCGGTTTTAGGGTATTCAGGGTCATGTGCTTAGTTAAATTAAGTTCATATTTTGAAAAAATAAACTTGCAATATCTGTATATTATTTTCAAAATGGCGAATTTCTAGGCTTTTAACTAAAATTAAATCCAATTACATCCAAAAAATCCTTTGTTAAAATTTGAAATTAACGGTTTTCGAGAACCATGGCCCAGTATTTTGTTGGTTTGAGTTCATATTTTGACAAAATAATAGGCTGGCAACCCGTTTTTGTAGTGACGGTTTTTTTTCAAACAATTAAAATTAGATTAAATCTATTCGCATCCATTTGATCCTTACTCGAAAGTTAATAATCTACATTCGATTAGAGATATTGTTTAGTGTCACACTAGATTTTAGCAATATTTAACAAACAGTTATGATCAAAATGGCCGCGCCGTTATGTTCTCACTATTATGGCGCGTAGGTTATTTATGCAAAAACTATTCGTTTTCACACCGATCCCACTTCTGAGATGTAAGACTCAGAAGGGAAAAGGGCAAAAATCAAACATGGAATAGATTCTAATCAGTATATTTACAAAAATAACAGAAACATCACTTACACTATTACACGCTCGGCGATCGTCAACCAACTGAACACCTTGACACTTGTCACGTTGACATTCGGAACGAATGTATGAGTGTTGGGATCGATTTGCTAATCGATACCAACTTGTTAGTCGATTAATGTGATTTATATTAATAAAATTATATCACAAAGTATACTACGTGTTACATTTGTTACCCATGGCAAATCATATAGGCGATCACCTAAACAATGTTTTACACATTTCCAATTTGTACTAAAATAAGTTGATGTAGATAACTTTGTATATTAAAATTGTGTACAACCTGATATTGACATATTACTTAGGCCCTGCCCCACCACAACTAGTTGACTATATCGAATGATATACCACACATTAATTGTTCGCCGGGTCAGCTGGCTCACTATGTTTACTCAGTACCTACCTACTTCTTCCAATGCTCTCTTTTAATTAAAAGCCGTTTCGCGGAAACAAGATAAATGTTCATCTATTAACATTTCCACATCTAGAATTTTGCCAGCAAAGCGATTTATACTCTGGTGATGAAATAAAATATTATTATTAGGCTTACTATATACTACTGATTCGCCATTTAACCTGGTTTCAGTTAAATTGACAATGATAGTAGACATGTAAAATCACTTTAAACAGTAAAGCCATACACAACACCAGTTCCTGCATATGCGAAATGTAAAAAATCAATGTACTAAATTTCACAACTATCATGTAAAATCACAAAGTTATAAGCTTGTTATGGTTCCTGGTTGTCTACTAGAACTACATGGTCACCGGACCATCCGGGTGACTAAGGAGCTATTTTGCTCCCGTACCCAGCTGTGTGCTGATAGGCTAACGCCCACTATGATCTGCCGTGACCTTTGTTGTACTTAGGGTCGGTAGTGTCTTGGGCGGAGCATCGCCGTGCCCTCGTGGGGGCGATCGGCGGCGGAGACCTCTCGCGCCGGGCCTTGGTTGAGGCCATGATCCGTAGCGAGGAGGAGTGGCAGGCGGTCGCCGACTTCTGCTACTAATTTTGCTGCTTCTTCTTCTTCTAATTTGGGTGTCTTCAAGGCTAGAGTGAATAGGCTCTTAATAAACTAGTGCGCCTCACCATCAAAGATTGCATCGCTACTTACCATCAGGTGGGATCGCAGTCAAGCACTAGTTTATCTTAATTAAAAAAAAAAAAAAAAAAAGCAGTAATGCTCGCAAAGGAGGAGGCCGAACGCATCAGGCAACGGCGTTATCGCCGCCGCCGTCGCCGGGATTCTGATCCCGATTTCCGGCCAACGTAGACGCGGGCTTGCGGACGGTGAGCAGTGGGTAGCTCACTGTCCGGCCGTCCGGTAACTGTCCGGACCAAGCCCAAGTCGTCGACGGCGCGCACTGTTCCCGCGCGCCTCAAGGAGTTGTCAGCAACAGCAGGGACCCAGCCGGGTCGAAGCCTACTGGGGCCAGGGTTATCCGAAAGGGCGCTCGAGCCCCGGTATGAAGGCTAGAAGGAACGGGGTGGGTCTTTTAGTCAGTAAGAGTCTGACACTATCTCCCGCTCCGCCCAAGGGCGGGGGATGTCAATGCTTGATTTTTTCCCACCATAAAAAAAAAAAAAAAAAAAAAAAAAAAAAAAAAAAAAAAAAAAAAAAAAGGGTCGGTAGTGTCCAACTTGTGACCCTTCAAAATATTTTTGGGAAGAAATAACAATGCTGCCGTCCTCCAACTAAAAAGCAGCCAAGTGCTTTGTTTTCTAAGTAACCTAGCCGCCCCTCAGCTAGAGGACGGCAGAATGCAAAACATGTTGGAATCGATTCCGTTACCAACTCTGAACTATTATAATATGCAACGCTAAGACAACCTCCAGAGGATACCCCTTTCGCGACCAAAAGTTCCCAAGCGCCATGAATGTAATGGCTCCTACGCGCTTCGCTCAACACAGCGTAATTTGTTTATCTATTTATTTATTATAATGATCAAGGTGTACACTGTACAGGTATACATCACACCTGAATCGACTGAAGCTAGTGCTCGGCACGCCCAATCTAGCGAGTAGCACTTACATAAAATATAATATGCTAGCACCGATTTACTGGCGCAGTGGCTCGGTATGAACCAAAAAATAATTTACAAGGGATGTGAAAAATGGACAATCAGATAATCTACTCAGAATACATGAAACTTACTGTTACTAACTCATTATTTATTACAAAATAATAATAATGATCTCTGCCGTTGAAAGTACTCTGTGGTTGAAATGCAAATCTAATTTTAGCACAACGTATGATTTTCTAGTAATGGAAAAATAATATAAGTTATTGTGAGATACACACAGAAAATCTAAAAACGCAAATGGCTATAGTATAGCGAGAATAAGCTGAGCGAGCGCAGCAATATGAAATGACGGTTATTGAATGAGGAAAGATCGTCGCACGCTCACTTTAAAATTATATACTATTAGAGAAGAAAATTTAATTCAGGAGTAGCAACACTACGACTATAGATTACCACGAAGATCCAACATACGGAAGGCGGCTGGCGAGTCTTGTCTATCTTTTTTTGGCGGGAATCACGATGTGCGGAAGGTCTGCCCGAATAGTTAGCGATCGTCATTATTTCTAATATTTTATTTTGTTTGCCTTCTTCTCTATAATTGTAATTTGTTTGGCCGAAAGCCAATAAAACCTTTTTAAAAAAGTCATCTCGTGTTTCCATTTGTAACATCAGAAGTTGGATTCGAGGCTGAAAAGCCGCTGAAAGCCTACATCTGGTTTTATAAAGGGAATTTAGTTTTCCAACTCGTGGTCTGGTTATTCAATAATCGTCTGTGCGATGCTTTCCACTGACCAACGCAGCAAACGAAAACGCCGTGAGCAAACTCCATCGCCCAAACCAATGGAAGAGATCATGAGGAGGCTGCGCGTGTTGGAGGACCAGTCCCGTGCGTCTGTGGAGACGCAAGCCATTGCAACGACCAGCGCTGGCGCTAAGCGCGGCGCTGAGCTACCCAACACGACACCATCGACATCGGTGCTTGGGGCGCCCACATCGCCGCGTGAGCTCGTGTCCGCGCCATTGGGGACGCCGCCGCTTACTCCACACACTAGCAACGTGGGATCAACGCAGTCCGAAGACGCAGTGACGAACGCTGCAGAGCGTCTTTTGACCGCTATCAGCTGTGCTCAGGTCAGATCCAACCGATATTTTGTCTCTGATTTTGATCCGAGTGTTCATGACTTCGATACGTGGTGTGATGAAGTAGAACGTGCCCGTATTTTAAACTATTGGGACGACAGAGAATGCCTTGCTCGCATCGGACATTGTCTTAAGGGTGAAGCTCGCACCTGGCTTAGCCAATGGACAAGCACTATTCGCACGTAGTCCAATTTCAAATCGGAATTAAAATCATTATGCCCACGTTCTGTCGATGTCGCGAATATTCTTTATGACGTAATGCGGACAGAGTCCAATAAATACTCCACATACGCTGAGTATGCTCGTAAATCGCTTTTGAGGTTACGCATAGTTAAAGGACTAGTTAAGTAACGAGCTGCTTACTGCTATTATTATTCGTGGAATTTCAGATCCACAAATTCGCGCTATGGCTTCCAACGCTAAATTATCACCTGATTCAATAGTGAAGTTTTTATCGAGCTTTGTTAAACCTTCTAACTGCTATAATAAGAAAGTGTTCTATAGTGGTAATCGATTCGATAAATTATCCAACAGTAATAGCTCAAATCGTCAATTTGATTCTAGAGATTTAAAATCAATAAAAATTTTTCAGTGTAATCAATTTGGTCATAAGAGTGTTAATTGTAATAAACGGTCAAACACAACCCCGAGTAATAATGACGAAAAAGTAATCGCGATACCGGCGACATCTCGTGGCGATACATTAAAGTGTACGTTTTGCAAAAAAGTAGGTCATTTGGAAAGTACTTGTTTTGCTAAAGAACGCGCAAATTCTCGAAATAAAAATGGTGTCAACTTTTGCCGCGAAATTGCAAGTAGTTATAAAAGTAGTGATGTGACAACTGCTGTTATATTGGGAATTCCGCTAGACGTAGTGATTGATAGTGGTTCATGTGTTTCTTTAATGGCAAAAAATATTGCAAAACATTTCCCGTGTCAATTAAAGCCTACTTATCAGTTATTATGTGGCTTAGGCGGAACGGAAGTTAGATCGGAATCATTTGTAACACTACCCGTTGAGTTTAACGATATAACCGTAGAAATTGATTTTTATATTGTAGGGTGCAATAATTTTAATGTACCTGTTATTATCGGTACGGACGTACTAAATAGAAAAGGCATTACTTATGTGCGGACCGGCGATTGTCAACGCTTAGTTCACAGGGAGGTGACCGTCAATCAAGGATGTTATGCATGTAAATACGATTCCTTTGTCCGATCAAGTTAATACGTCGGTATCTGGAACTGATAGGGAACGGTTAGTGGAGATCCTCACAAAGTATTCAGAGTTCTTTTTGAGCGGTACCGCGACCACAACAGTGAAAGATAGTGAGATGCATATAAAATTAATAACTGATGTGCCCGTGTAGTACAGACCTTACAAGTTGTCGCATGACGAAAAATTAAAAGTTCGAGTTAAATAAAGGATTTGCTCGATAAAGGAATAATTCGCGAGTCCGATTCAGAATACGCTAGCCCGATCTTACTGGTTAAAAAGAAGGATGGTTCAGATAGAATGGTCGTGGACTACCGTGCACTGAATCGAATAACTGTCAAAAATTGGCAACCACTCCCCTTGATCAACAACTGCATAGATAGGTTAGGTATAGCTCGCTGGTTTAGCTCCCAAGATATAGTTTCAGGCTTCCATCAGCTCAGCGTGGCTGAAGAGTCCATTCATAAGATCTCTAAAACACCTAAATCCTTTCTTGATACTGGAAAAGGCATGGTGTATATTGATGGTGTACTAATCTTGACGGAAGAGATTGACGAAAAACCTCGTTTTATTAGATTCGGTCAAACACTAACTGAAGCAGGTTTTTCAATAAATTTAAAGAAATGTACTTTTCTTACTAATGAAGTAGAATACTTAGGTAGGATTATAAGAGATGGTTAGGTTAGACCGAGCAATTATAAAATTGATGCATTAGTTAAATCACCGCGACCAAGTAATGTCAAACAAGTCCGCCTATAAGGTTTCAAGTTAATGATTTAGTTTATGTGATTAAGAGCTCTCAAAGCACCGGAAAGTTGGATAGCGGTATGAGAGGCCCTTATAAAGTGAGTAAGCTCCTCCCTTATGATAGATATGAGGTCTAATTGTTGGCCGGATCTTATGGAAAGACTAGTCAGGCAGCTGCTGCATACATGGTTTTATGGAAGGGTGAATGGACACCCAAAACTTGTGCTGCATTTTTTGAAGGTACTTCAAGTCTATTCTCTATTGTTGAGTTAGATTATGTACTAAACAAGCCCGTAGTTATTGAGTTTGGCTATGTGGTTTTGTGTGATGTATTCAGTGGAACAGACCCATGTAAATCCTGTGCGCCATGGTATTGGGGTGACCATGACACGGATGGTTTCTGGGGTGAGTCGGTAATGACCGGCAACAGACCTGTGTAAATCCAGTTGACGGGTGGTTTCTGGGGTGAGTCGGTGGCGCAACCGGCAACAGACCTGTGTAAATCCAGCCCTTAAGCCCTTAATAGGTATCTGGGGTGACCTACTAGAGACTGATGTAAATCCTGTGTGCACTAGGGTATGTGCAGGGTATTCGGGTGCGTGGGAACAGACCTGTGTGAAGCCTATGTGTTTGAAACGCTTGTGTGTAGCGTTTGAGTTTAACGCTTGTTTGGCTACTTGGTACATAATCTAATGCTTTTATGCCCTTTACGAACTTAGACCAACTGTTGATAAATGATGTAAATGAGTAAGTCTCTTAGAATGTGTGTGTCTTCACAGAGACCAATGATGATGACACCGAACAGCCGTTGGACGCGCAGGGTGTTGCTGGACCATCTTCGAGTTCCTGCTGAGGGCTTCGAGCACGCAGCCCCGTCAGGAGAGGCCGTATTAGAGAAGAAAATTTAATTCAGGAGTAGCAACACTACGACCATAGATTACCACGAAGATCCAACATACGGAAGGCGGCTGGCGAGTTTTGTCTATCTTTTTTTGGCGGGAATCACGATGTGCGGAAGGTCTGCCCGAATAGTTAGCGATCGTCATTATTTCTAATATTTTATTTTGTTTGCCTTCTTCTCTATAATTGTAATTTGTTTGGCCGAAAGCCAATAAAACCTTTTTAAAAAAGTCATCTCGTGTTTCCATTTGTATAATACATATATTAAGGTTTTAGAAGTTAATCTCAGAAAACACTGGTCCGATTGCCTCTCCTTTTTTATTGTTTTCACAGAAACCCGCTTCAATCCTGAGCGATACAGGCCACATCCTATGCACGCGGGCGAAACCGCGGGCAAAAGCTAGCAGGCAATAAATGTCCTGCTATCTGTCAAAAGGCAATCCATATAATATTAATTTACCCAATTTTAATTTCAGTTAGTGTCAATAACATAGGCTGTTCCTTTTAGTCGCATTTAGATTATTTCTATATAAAAGTATCACTGGTCTGCTCACTAACTCAATAAGTAAACTTAGAATGCAGGTTCTGGGTAACTCCTAATTTGATAGATTTGTTTGCTACGGTTACTCAACAATGACCCAGAACCCGTCCATAATCCACCTGAACACAGCTCGAGTTATCCTCTAACAACTCCAGGGTACAGCCATGGCTAGGCACGTGTGATGTGGCAATGCAAGGCACGTGTGGTGTGGCAGTACCTCCAGGGTGTAGCCCTGGCAAGGCACGTGTGGTGTGGTGGTACCTCCAGAGTGTAGCCCTGGCGAGGCACGTGTGGTGTGACAGTACCTCCAGGGTGTAGCCCTGGCAAGGTACGGTTGGTGTGGTAGTACCTCCAGGGTGTAGCCCTGGCAAGGTACGCGTGGTGTGGTAGTACCCCCAGGGTGCAACCCTGGCAAGATACTTATAGTGTCCTAGTACCACCAGAATGTCAGAAGAAACTCATATTGAATAAGCTGAGCACACCATTTCAAACTACACATCACTTTGCCCGCTTAGATAAAATAGTATAGTTTATCCCAAAAAATTGTGCACATAGGTTACGTAGGTACTTTCAAAGCAAAAGTAGAAGATGCAAAGTTAGAAAAAAAAAATGACTTGTGGGCGGTATAAACGAATGCATTTAAATAAACGACTCGTTTATCCCACTTCTGAATTGTTATCTATAGGTATGTGTTATCTTTAGAGAAAGATTGACTAAGAAAGTTATTTAGTGTACCTACGGGGTTTATTATCAGGTTATTTAAATAAAACTTACTTACTTACTTGATATCATACTTGTTTCTTCTACTCAACATGTCGCTAAACATGGGCAATGTGCAGCTGACGCATTCTCTTATCATGACCTTGTCTTCCTTTCTTATAAAATTCGCCCTCCTAAGGTGAAACCTAAGATCCTCCTCCAGCGAAGTTTTGGTGGTATGAACCTCGAGAGCCTCCGTGGGGATGCCGGCAGCATTGACTGGTCGGATCTCATTGCCGCTGAGTCAATTGATGTAAAAGTCAATTTACTTAACGCCAAACTTCTCCAACTATACGATGTCCACGCACCTGTTCGGCCTGTGAAGATTAAGCACCTGCCGGCCCCTTGGCTAACAGACGACTTAAGGGTTATGTTGAAGAGGAAAGCAGCGGCCAAGTCTCGATTCAGAAGCAGACCGAATTCGTTAAATAGAGAAAAATATGTTGCAATCCGCAATCGCAGCAACTTGATGTGTAGAGATGCCCAACGCCGCCACGTTCATAAGTCCGTTGAAAACGGTGACCCAGCTAAAGTCTGGAAATTTCTTAAATCAATGGGAGTTGGTAAGTCACGCCAAGATTCTATTCCTAAGGATGTAGATCAGCAATTACTTAATCAACATTTTTCCACATCTTCTAACTTCAATGGTGCTATGAAAGCAAAAACTCTAAATGATCTTTCAACACTTCCTACTCCCGATTATTCACCCTTTGTCTTAAATCAATTCTCTGATTGTGATGTTAAGAAGAGCATAGAATCAATCACGTCTAATGCTGTTGGTAGTGATTGTATCAGTCGCAAGATGATACTCCCTATTCTCGACGAAATCCTTCCTGTCATCTGCCATATCCTCAACTATTCCGTATCCTGTGGTGTTTTTCCCGCTTCTTGGAAAGAAGCCCAAATCACCCCGCTTCCAAAAAAGCGTAATCCTGTTTCCTTCTCTGACTTCCGTCCTTTCTCCATATTACCATTTCTATCCAAAGTCCTCGAACGCCTTATCCATAGTCAACTTAGTGCTTTCCTGTGCAAAAACCGCCTCCTTAATCATTTCCAATCCGGATTTCGTCCAGGTCACAGTACTACAACAGCTCTCGTTAGCATCACAGATGACATTAGACTTGGTATGGAAAATGGAAATCTGAAGGTCCTTTCCTTGTTAGATTTTAGTAATGCATTTAATACCGTCGATTTTGATATATTACTTGGAATACTCAGCTCTCTTAACATATCTCCAACGGCGATTGATTGGTTTCGTAGTTACCTGTGTGGCCGTCGGCAACGTATTTGCATTGAAGGTTCGTCCTCGTCGTGGTGCAATACCTCTGCCGGCGTACCGCAGGGGGGCGTTCTATGTCCTCTCCTTTTCGCTATCTTTATTAACTCTATTTCCAACGAACTCCTGTCATCCTACCATGGTTATGCTGACGATTTGCAAATATATTCGCAAGCTCCCATAGATGAACTATCTGAAGCGGTTAAAATGATCAATAAAGATTTGACTCGTATTGCCGAGTGGAGTGTGGCTCATGGTTTAAAGGTCAATCCTACGAAGACTCAGGTCATTGTTGTCGGCAGCCCCAGGTTGCGCTCAAAAATCAACTGGACTCAGCTACCACCGATAGTCTTTGATAACTCAACTATTTCATACAGCGATTCAGTGAAAGATCTTGGTATTTTTATTGACAAAGACTTTTCGTGGGCTCCTCAGTTGCAGGAAGTAAGCCGTAAGTTGTTTGCGTCTGCGGGGTCTTTGCGAAGGCTGCGCAATTTTCTTCCAACTGCCACCAAAACTGCGCTTGCCCAATCCCTCCTTCTCCCAATCCTTGATTATGCCGATGTCAGTTATTTAGATCTAACTGAAGTGCAGCTAGATAAGCTTGAGCGACTTCAAAACTTTTGTATAAGGTTCATATTTGGTTTACGCAAGTATGACCATGTCTCTGAATTCCATAAAAAGCTTAAGTGGCTGCCGATCCGACTTCGCCGGAATACCCATATCTTTTCGTTACTTTACAGTGTCCTGTTTGTTCCCACAACCCCCTCATATCTCAAAGAACGTTTTAAGTTCCTTCATGACACACATACTAGACATTTGAGATCATCGGAGAACTTGAAACTTTTGATGCCTTCGCATTCTACCAAATTCTGCGACAAATCGTTTACGGTTCAGGCGGTGCGATTATGGAACGCTTTGCCATTGTCAATTAGACAAGCCCAGTCGCTAGGTTCTTTTAAAAACCTTGTCAAAGAACATTACCTATCTCTCTAATATTACTCTGATACTGCCAAATTTATTTTATTTTATTTTTTATTTTATTGATTTTAAGAAAACTTACAGCTAATACAGTACAGTAAAAACATTATAATATACAGAAGAAGGCCAATTACAAGTTTCCACATATATAAACTTATAAATAAAATTAAGAAACGGTATAAAAGCGTGAGCAATAAACATAGAAATATTAGACAAAAAGAAACAAAGATACGATACATCACAAAACACAATCAAGCTTCAAAGAAAAAGTTGCTTAACATTTTTTTAAGTTTTTCGACACTATTTGTGAACAAATCAAGCTCGACATCCCGGCACATTGAGTTGAACTTTCGACATACTCTTTGAATGTACTATCACTTGCAAAAGTCCATAAGAATTCTTAAAACTTATTCGTTTGACGTTTAGTTTGACTTACGACCTTTTATTTTCAAGTTTCGCCAACAAATGATTGAAATTCACAATTTCATCAACTTATCATAAGTCAAGATGGCCCAGTGGTATAGGCACACAGATTGAAGCGCAAATCAGTGTGCCGCAAGTTCAAATCCCACGCAATTATTGACTTTTTGTAAGTTCTTACCCGATTGGAAGTTATGTATTTGCATTACATATATTAAATTATTCTTTAACTTGTTCACACATTTCTTAGAGTTAGAAAGGTAGATCACAAAAAAACTAAATAAAGAATTAGATTTCTGCGAGGTAGACATGAGTTTTAACTTAACCGAAATGAACTGTCGTTTGGTTGTAGTTGTTGGTTAGTGACGTGAGGTTGACAGTATTGTAATATTCGCAAAATGCAGGCTAATATTAGTATTGAAGTGAGGGCGACTATCATTGGGCTGCATAAAAGTGGTCTTAATAAAACACAAATATCTGAAGAAACCGGACTGAATGTGAGTATAATAGCTATTATTGAATTGTAACTTTATTACAAATTAATCTTCTAATTAAAACGTATGCCATTTATGAATCCATTCATCGTATCTTTATGAGGTTTAAAAGAGAAATACGTAAATCGTTGAGTTTATTGGATTGGTTATTGGATTAATAAATGCAGTTTTATTTTAAAATTATATTCAATAATTATGATTATTAACATTTTATATAATGAAAATGAAGTGAAGTAGGTATAGCTGCCTAATATTTTTTATTTTAGAAAAATACTGTAAATCTTTGGCTAAAAAGATATGAGGAAGAAGGTAGCCTTGCTAGTCGAAAGAGAAGTGGGAGACCGAAGCTTATTAGCGAGGCGCAGCGACGACATATGGTGGACGTATACGAAACGAATGGTTTCGCACCAACGAGACATTTTGCGGAATTATATGACACCTCGATGGATACTGTTCGCCGTGCACTTCACGCTGAAGGCGTGCATCACAGAAAACCTGCTAAAAAGCCGTACTTGACAGAGAGGCACAAACAAGAACGATTACGTTTCGCACTAAATATTTAATGTTAACTAAACTAAATGGCCTACCATTTTATTTTAACATATCTGTGATTATTCGTTAACAAACACTGTATTATATTGTGTTTACTTTCGTTTAAAACAGCTATATCTTTTAACTTGTGCCATCGCCTCATCTTAAGAATGCAGTGAACTCGCTATCAATTTTGTTGACAATAATCATGAGTCTATTTCGTTTTTTATTCTTCTACCCGCACTGTTTTAACATAATACTATAGTTCAATTTATTTTTCTCATCTAATTGACGATTATCTTGTGAGAACTAAAGTTCTTTTAACAGAAATTGAGGTTTTGTTTCAATCTTCTTTTCGTCAAGAAAATGAACAATTAAGCTATGACCTCAATACATTCATTGTGACGTTACACAAAAATAAAATGTTTACAAAGTCCAAATCATATATCACTTTTCAATAAATAACTGGATATAAACAATTACCTATATTTTATTTTATTAAAATTTGAATATCCGTTCATTGTTACGTTATTCATATTATGAATGGTCTAAGTGGGTATACTTCCAACAAACAATCTTAGGCGTAACATAGATAACGGTTACAAGATAACTTTTTGTCTAGGTAACAATTCGACGTCACAATTCTCATAAATGTTTAATTTGTAAATATAAAGAATAAACATTTTTATTAAACACGTCTTTTTATTTCCACTTTATAACATCGAAAAGATGTAAAAACTAAACAATTGCAAATTACGAATGTGATTCTTCTTGTGGTTAATAGATCACATTCGTAATTTGCAACTATTTAGTGCAAAAAATGCAATAGTATTTTTCATAGAAATATAAAAAAACAACTATATCAATATAGATTGGGAATTTTCAAAGTAAGCAATAACTGCAACGGACCGACCATGATTTGAACTCGGGTTACGTGATTTGCGAATCCAACACTTAGTTCACACGGCTACCAGCACATGACGTATCTGCGCGAATTGCTGCTATGGTAAGAACAGAAAAATAATAATGTTTTTAAGCTCAGTGCGACGACAGTTCCTTAGTGTGTGTTATCTGTGGAATGTGGATACTCATACATGCGCACACATACGCACGGAAGTATCGCTCTCGCTCGGTTCGTAGCAATGTAATCTTTAGCGTTCCTATGGACTTTTGCGGCCTTACTGTACGAGTTCTGTCTATAGACAGTTTTCACGATAGGTACATGTAGAAGATCAGGTCTCCGAAGAAACACAGACGGTGCACGCAGTCCAACCTTGGCCACCAGCTCAGGTACATCAATAGACCCGTTCATTATATTGAACAGGTAGGCAAGGTCTGCAATTTTTCTTCGTTCATGTAAAGGAAGAATATGAAATTTCTTGCATCGGCTATTATAGTTCGGAAGATAACAATTTGCTCGGTATTGAATGTACCTTAAAAATCGCTTTTGTATGCCTTCAAGGCGTTTAATATAAACATTGTAATTTGGATTCCAAATTTGAGAAGCATATTCTAGATGGCTGCGGACAAAGGCACAGTAGAGGATTTTCATGGTTTTGATGTTCTTAAACTCAGAGGATACCCTAAAAATGAAGCCTAACGCTTTAGAGGCTTTATTGACCACATTTTCGATGTGCGCGTCAAACAAAAGTTTAGAGTCAAAAATTACCCCAAGATCCCTAATAACGCTCACTCTAGCAATTGTTGTATTCGACAATTTATAATCGTACATAATAGGGTTTGGCTTACGAGTATACGTACATACGTAACATTTGGAAATATTTAAATCCAACCTATTTCTGTAGCAGTAATTATGGAAACGGTCCAGATCCTCTTGTAATAGATGCGCGTCTTCGATTGTCGAAACTTGACTCAAGATTTTCATGTCATCCGCATACAATAATATTTTTGAATGTAGGAAACATGAGGCGATATCATTTACAAAGATATTGAATAACAGGGGTCCCAATAAGGATCCTTGGGGGACTCCCGAAGGAATGTACATCGCTCTCGAGGCATAGCCGTTGAGAACTACAGTCTGGCATCTGTTTTCTACATATGATACAAACCATCTGTACAGACTGCCCCTCACACCAATGTCTAACAGTTTGCGCATTAGAAGCGCATGATCTATTCGATCAAAGCACTTGCTGTAGTCAGTGTATATAACGTCGACTTGAGACCGCTTAGACATATGCTCAGATATGAAGTCACTACAGACCACAAGATTGGAGGTGGTGGAACGACCTTTTAAAAATCCATGTTGATGTTCGGAGAAACTTAATTTAAGTGCAGAGGAAAGTTGCACGTGTACGATTTTCTCCATAATTTTAGCGAACACGCAGAGTTTTGAGATCGGTCTATAGTTAACTACGTTGTCTTTAGGTCCTTTTTTATGAATCGGCGTTATATACGCCGACTTCCAGATAGTAGGCACCACTCCTAAGTCGAATGACCGTTTAAACAATAATGTTAATGGAATGGACAGACACTTGGCACATTTGGCTATAAAAATAGGCGAAATATTATCGGGGCCAGCGGATTTGTTAATATCAATTTGCTTTAACAACCGAAATACCTCCTCCTCTCGCACATTGATAGTGCTAATGTCTGATACAAGACCAGTAGACTGATCTAGTTGATCCATCCTCGCAGTGCCTAAGAAATCATTCGCGTCACGTTGCTCTTGAAAGTTCGAAAGGAAGTAGCTACCAAACATATTACAGATCTCCTCTCCACTGCCAGAAGACACTTCATCAAATTTAAACACTGATGGGTAACAGTTGGTTTGTCGTTTGGATTTAACATATTGCCAAAAAGCTCTAGGATTCTTAGAAATGGCTAACTCGATATTTGCAATATACTCATCGCACATTTCCTTCTCCAAATCTTTAGCTCGTTGACGTAAGGTAACAAAAGAATGGTAGTCTGAGAGATTTCCATAAGTTTTAAATTTTGCGTGAAATTTTGACTTTTCTTTAATTATTTTAATAAGAGCACTCTTGTACCAAGGAGGATACTTACCCTTTGGAGTGATACTTTTGGATGGAATATGTGTATTATGAAGAAAGTAAATAGTGTCATAAAAGAATTTAACAGCTTCCTCAAGAGACCTACTATTCAGCTGTAAAGGCCAGTCAATTGCCATCATTTCTTCCATTATGGCATCATAATTTGCCTGAGCATACAAAAACTTAACTCTAGGCCGAGAATGCAGCTGGTGAAGTTGAACGAAGTCGGCAGAGATGCAGAGAATTAATTTCTTACATCGCTAATCTTTATTCTATTCTTTTCTTTTTCGCTTCCATTTAATTGTAACACATGATATATATATGTATATTGTATATATTTATATATGTATATATGTACTTGCATATTATTATTATTATTTTTTCCCCCTTAATTAATTTGTCCCTTGATATATTGCTTGAAGTACACCGCAGACTACCCCCTTTTTTAGTTTCAGTTATTATATTCCATCCCAAGGTTGTCTGGAAGACATCGCTTTCAGCGATAAGACCGCCACTGTGCACATAGGTTTAAGTTTCTGTGAAATTGTTACTATTTTGGTGTACAATAAAGTTTATTCTATTCTATTGTATTCTATTCTAAAACGACCAAAACGGGTACCACACCCTTTTACTTTTGCCTCGTCAGCACACACATAATAAATTACACAAAAACAGTAGGAATAAATAAATTATATACTAGCACTTACTGAGATGTTGCTTGCTCTGAAAACTAAAACGAAAAGAGGGCCATGACAGCGCGCCGTTCCTTTTTATAAACTCTTGTAACTGTCAAATGCACCGCGCTGTCAAGTCGCAGTCCGTTCGAATTGTCAGTACAAAAAATACATTTAATGTTGCTAATACAGAAAATAATCATAGTGTATGAACATTATCATAAGAATCGCTAACACGTGCAAGAGGAGGATACCCAGCTAGAAGAAGATATACTTCAGATCTTAGGGGAACCACCACAGCCAGATATTGCGCTGGGTAAAAATATTCATAAAGATATCGCATCTCGTTGGCAAGATATCTTGGTTAAAGGTTAACATAGAGAACAAAAAGAACCGCTTCTCAAAAAGTATCTTATTTATTTATTTATTTATACTTCATGCACATGAAAGTACAGAGGCGGACTTAATGCCTTAGGCATTTTCTTCCAGTCAACCTTTGGGTGGTGCAGAGAAAAACAGTGGTAGGTGCAATAAAAGAAAGAGATAAGGTGATTCCAAGAAATATATAAACCATAATAATACTAATAAACCATAAATATTACAATACACTTACAATTATATAATATATACATACTCAAATTATTAAACTACATACATAATATACCCTAATATAGTCAAACAATTGGTTCAAATCGACAATTGGAAAACTTTAACGCTGTGATGATACTACTGCCAACCTCTTGCGAATTATCTCGCGAACTTTAGTTTTGAATGCTAATCGGTTTGTTACCATCTTGATCTCCTGGGGGAGCGCATTCCACAAAGAAATCGCTTGAACAAAGAAAGAATGGTGAAGAAAGTCAGTATGGTGAATGGGACATTGAAGTAGGCGGTTATGAGATGAGCGCAGATTTCTATTGTGGTTGGCGCAAATATATTGAAAGTGAGGGGCTAAATAGCTAGGGGAATTAGGAGAATCAAGAAATGAAAACAAGGTTGTGAGCGCCCGTTGCTCTCTGCGCTGACGTATGGGCAACCACTTTAGAAGCGATCGATGCGCTGAAACATGATCATATTGACGTAGATTGAAAACGAATCGAATGCAGTAATTTAGAAGACGGTCAAGTTTATTGAGGAGATCTGCATTCAGGTCGTAGTAGCACACGTCGCCATAATCGATGATTGGAAAAATCAAGGTCTGTACAAGCATGGTCTTCGTGCTCGATGGTAACAGGTTCTTCAACCGATACAGAGCTCGCAGCGTTCCTGTAACTTTCTGGCTTACACTAGCCACTTGAGTACGCCAGTTCATTGTACTATCGATGCGCAAGCCCAGATCCTTTACATCGGCGCTAAATGGGACGATCGTACCGTCGAAACGAATTGGTGGCAAAGTAGTACAATCAATTTTAGCGATGCTTCGAGGACTCCCAATGATGATAGCCTGACATTTATTGGGGTTTACTGCAACACCAAATCTATCGGACCAGGCTTTTATGGCTGTTAAGTCCCTGTTTAATTGGTCGATAGCGGCAGAAATTTCGTCAACTCTCGCTTGACAGTACAACTGCAAGTCGTCAGCGTACAGATGATACGAACACTGAAGTACAGTAGTGATGATATTAATAAAAATAGAAAACAGAAGAGGAGAAAGGATGCCGCCTTGAGGAACACCAGTTTCCAACCCACACCAGCGAGAAGAAGAATCCCCGACATGAACTGACTGCTGACGTTCCTGAAGATAGGAAGAGAACCACTCCAGCGCTTCGGAAGAGACCATAATGTAGGAGAGAATGGCTAAAAGGATTTCGTGACTAACGGTATTAAAGGCATTCGAGAAATCTACCAACACTAATACAGTGACTTTGGTATCTTCCAGTCCTGCCCTTATATCGCCAGTCACTTTAAGAAGGGCGGTAACAGTCTTATACCGGCTAACTGTAACTTTCTTGTAGACCCGTTATTAAACCCTGAAGCTAAAGCAGCTACCTCAGATATTCTATCTAGGAGAGACGCCAGTTTGTTACAAAAGCAAAATCAAATTGGCGTCGCATTAGCCGCGTTATCTCAGCTTACTGAAATGATTATACGAAATGAAACCTCCAAGCAAACACTTCTGCAGCCTCTTAGTGATGCTTGCCGCATTCTATGCGACAGCCACTGTATTGAAAGTAGAACCAGACGTAGCATAATCATGAGTTCTATTAATACCAGTTTACGCTATGCTCTTGCTAACACAAATCGTGACAAGTACTTGTTTGGAGAAGATTTGGCCGAGAAACTAAAAGCCGCTAAGTTTGTCCAAAAAACAGGAGAATCTCTGCAAAAATCTAATCCTATACCGTCAACTAGCAAAAGTAGTTCGAACTTCAGGGGCACGCCAAGGAACCAGAATTTAAACTTCAGGGGCCCAATACAAAGGAAACCACCGAACAAGACAAACGAGGCATCGAGAGGACGACAGCCAGCGCGTCAGACGCGCGGCTCCAACTATTCGCGTCACCTCCGCCGAAGACGTCTTCACCGACCAGGAGGAACTATCGCAGATAAATACCCAGGTAATGCAATACGCTGGACGTTTGCAATATTTCTATTTACAGTGGTCTCAAATTACAGATAACCCAACTTTACGGTCTTGGATAAAGGGATATAAAATCCCATTTATATCCACTCCAATCCGATTTGACAGCCCATGTTCTATGCCTAAATCAGAACAGGAGCATTACGATTATGTTAAAACAATCAAAAAGTTAATTGAGGTCAATGCAATTTCACAATGTTCACATGAGAAGGGTGAATTCATTTCAAGTATCTTTCTTGTCCCTAAGCCAAACGGTGAAAAACGCTTTATCCTAAATTTAAAACATTTAAATAGATTTATAAAAACTAATCATTTTAAAATGGAGGATTACAGGACAGCCATTAAATTAATAACTAAAAATTGTTACATGGCTTCAATTGACCTAAAGGATGCATATTTTTTTTATTAATGTTGCTAAATGTCACAGAAAATACTTGCGTTTTAATTATAATGGAACTCTTTTTGAGTTTAATTGTCATACATTAACACTAAAGATAATCAAAAAGCTGATATATTGTCTCAGAAAAAATTTCAGGATACCGAATGGGAATTAGGAAATTACGCATATGAGGAAATAAAACACAAGTTAGGATCACCAAAAATAGATTTATTTGCCAGCCGTTCTAATACTAAATGTAATACATACGTTACCTGGAAAAATGATCCTGATGCTTGGGCTATTGATGCGTTCACCATTTCATGGAAAGATTTAAACTTTTACGCCTTTCCACCATTTTCAATGATACTAAAAACGATCCAAAAAATCATATCCGGTAAAGCGGAAGGTATAGTTGTTATCCCATACTGGCCAACTCAACCTTGGTTTCCGTTATTTAATAAAATATGTAAATCTGAATTTATTTACTTTCCACCTGATAGTAATTTGCTAAAATCTCCTTACAGATCAACCCACAGTCTGCATCGAACATTAACATTGGCTGCCGCGAGATTATCTGGCAGACTCTATTAAACAAATTTCTGTCACCAAGGTCGGTGGAAGTAATGTTAGCATCCTTGTCAAGTAACACTTATAAACAATACGACGGCTGTATGCATGGATTATTTACTGTCAAAAACATAATTATGATCACACTTATGCTTCAATACCGATAGTTATTCATTTTTTAACAGAAGTATTTGACAAGGGTGCGAAATATGGAACAATCAACTCTTTTAAATCTGCTTTATCTTTATTATTAGGTCATAATTTAGATGATGAAAGACTTAACCGATTCATGAAGGGTGTTTTCAAATTAAGGTCAACTAACCCAAAGTACAATATTACTTGGGATCGTGACATTGTTTTAAACTTCTTAGCCCTCAAATGGCCTAATGAAAACCTAGATTTGAAAACTCTCTCCAAGAAAACTGTAACGTTAATTGCTCTTGTGACCGCACATCGTGTACAGACCTTATCTCTAAATAAAATTAACAATATAATTACAAATCCCAATGAAATTATTATTAAAATTCCAGATACAATAAAGACAACTAAATTAAATTTTATAATACACGTCCAGAAATCTGCCCAGCTAGATGTTTACAAGCATATATGAATAAAACTAAAACATTACGTAAGAATAACAATAATAGTTTATTTATAAGTTTCAAAAAACCACATTCAAACATTACTTCTCAATCTGTTAGTCATTGGTTGAAGGATACGCTACTAGAAAGTGGCGTAGACACTTCAATATTTTGTGCTCACAGTACACATATGCAGCCACATCAAAGGCAAATAAATTAGGAGTAAACATACATGTGATTAAAAAGACAGCTGGATGGACCGATTCGTCTTCAGCTTTTGCTCGATTCTACAATAAAGAAATTGTAAATCATAATCAATTCGCCGAAATATTGCTTAATTCTTCTCAAATATAATGTAATAGGTAATACAAATTATATTTATTACTATGTATACTTAAATAATACAAGAATTGATTTTGAATAATTGTGTGTTAGCTTACCTTTTTCCTTTACTTTAATACTTACCTTGGTATTTATTATTTATTTATTTATTAACACTTCTTGCACAAAAAAAAAACTGTACAAAGGCGGACTTAATGCCTTAGGCATTATCTACCAGTCGACCTTAGGGTGGTGCAGAGACATAACATGGTAGGTGCAACTTCAAGGCAAACAAACGAAAAGAAAATTAAAATCAACATAAATACAAAAATATATAAATAAATACTTATATAAATACATACAAATAAACAAAATTATTATGAGAAATGAATATAACAATTATTATGATGATTGAAATTTAAATACCCGAAGTAAAAGCAATGTTCAAACCTACAAGTATTGAACATTGAGCTGTGTACAATGGCATTCTCTAGAATATCATTGTTATTGTATTTATTTTAAAACCATTGCTATAAACATCCTACACCATGTTAAACATAAATCGCAAAGAATGAAGCTACGAAGCATAATTGAAGATGAAACGAACTTACCAAGTGAAGTTCGATCCCAATTATGCGAGCAGCTTCATTCGACGCGATTTACCAACTCCCACCCTACTGTCATGTTAATTATCAATTCGGAAATTAACCCTATCCCGATATGTCCAGACGGTTCTAAAATAAATATTCTTTACCTCTAAACAAAATGAGGAATAACGTCTGAGCGATCTGCTATGACAGCGGTGTGCACTGGTGGGGCGAAATGTCAAAAAAAAAAATCATAGGCTTTAAACCATCGTGCAAGGCCTACAGTAGATGGCGCTACTACACCATGTTAAACGTAAATCGCGTCGAATGAAACTGCTCGCATAATTGGGATCGAACTTCACTTGGTAAGTTCGTTTGATCTTCAATTTTATAAGTATAAATGTTGTGATTATGTTTTGAGGTTAGAATAACGAACACGTGTTACTTGAATTTATGTAAAGTGTTTGATTAAATTTATATTGGCAGTTATTCAGTGTTTCTCCGTACATTTTTCTTTATATCAGAAGTGTTACGAAAACGCGCCCAAATATGCCGCGACCGCGTTTGTTAAAAGACTTGATTCAAACGAAACCTGTGGACGGTCAATATTTATGAATTTTGTACAAAAAGGCAAAATAGATAAAATGAGGTTATCGTTTTCTGAACAAGATATTATTTCAGTTATTGTAGGATCAATTGGCGATAAAAATATAAGCACTGCGGCAGATGCTGGTAATTTTAAATACTGTGATGAACTGGCCTCATTCTTACACGGGAAAATTCATGTAGACTCTGAACAAAAGTCCGCTCAGAAGCACAGCAGCCTAAACAGTAAAAATTCAGTTCGCTCAGGTTATGCTATTGTATATAAAAAAGCAGAAAGCTCTTCAAGCTTTAATGCTGTACCAATACATAGTTCTGTTTCCAGTGCTAACACAAATATTACATGTTTTCGCTGTGGTGAACGTGGGCATAAAAAGCCCACCTGTAGTCAAAAAGACAATGTCAAATGTAATTCGTGCAATCGATTTGGTCATTTGGAGCTTGCTTGTAGATCTAAACCTAAAGTGAAACCTGAAATGGAAAGTGAAGTTAAGCTTATTGCTGAGCCTAGTTCTAAGGATAAATGTTATAAGGATGTTATTATTAATGGATACAAACGACAGGCTTTCATTGATATGGGTAGTAGTTGTTCTCTAATAACGTCCTTTTTAGCACGCGAGTTAAACCTTAATATTTTTCAATTAAAAAAGTCGGTTTTACTAACTGGATTTAAAACGAATTCCTGCTCCAATGTCACTCTTGGGGTACAGGTTGACATTATGGTTGACACAGCTGAGCTTAATGTGATACTATATATTTGTGATGAATTAGCTGGCTGTCCTATTTTAGTTGGTAGAAACTTTACGGAGGACAAAAGAATTATGTATGCACGTGTAGGAAATAGCCTTTCTTTTTGCCCTATAAACAATGAACACGTGGCCTTAATAGAGCCATCTATGTTCAACTCTGATTCTGTTGAACACGTCTCATTATTAAATGATATCTTTGCTAAATATCCTCGAGTTGTTTCAAAAGATTTACAATCATTAGAACAGACATCTTGTGTCGAATTAGAAATTGAGTTAACAACTAACAAACCCGTGTACCAAAGACCTTACCGTATGTCTGAATCCGAGAAGGCAACAACTAGGGAAATTATTGATGAATTATTGAAAAATGGCATAATTCGTGAGAGTAATTCCGCTTATGCCAGTCCGGTTTTATTAGTCGATAAACCTTCAGGTAAAAAACGTATGTGCATTGATTACAGGGCTCTAAATAAAATAACTATAAAAGAGAAGTATCCAATACCCATCGTAGAAGACCTTATAGACAAACTTCGAGGATGTAAATGCTACACATCAATTGATTTAAAAAGTGGCTACTATCAAATCAATGTAAATGAAAATTCCATTTATAAAACTGCATTTATCACCCCTGACGGTCATTTCGAGTTGAAAAGAATGCCGTTTGGGTTATGTAATGCACCATCTGTATTTCAAAGGTTAATGAATACGGTCTTGGGTAAACTACGCTTTGATAAAGTTATTTGTTATATGGATGACCTATTAATAGCTACAGAATCAATAGATGAGAATATTAAACAATTAGATGAAGTATTAGAAATATTGCAAAATAATGGTTTGACAATAAATTTAGAGAAATGTCACTTTTTCAAGAGCTCTGTTAACTTTCTCGGATATGACATATCCGAAGACGGTATACGACCAGGCAAAAAGAAATTAAAGGCAGTAGAGAATTATCCTGAACCTAAAAATGTGCACCAAGTGAGACAATTTCTAGGCCTCATTAATTATTTTAGAAAATTTATAAAGAACTGCGCTCTTATAGCGAAACCGTTGACAAAGCTCTTGAAGAAAGACATCACATGAGTATGGGGATCTGAACAAGTATTAGCCGTAAATAAATTAAAGGGAGAGTTGTTGCAGAATGCTATGTTAAACATTTATGACCCCAAATTACCTACTATTCTGTACACAGACGCTAGTCGTGATGGCGTAGGATGCATTCTGGTTCAGTTGACTGATAAAGGTGAAAAACCGATCCATTTTTATAGTCGACAGACTTCCAATGAAGAAAAAAAGTATCACTCCTTTGAATTAGATATTTTAGCTATAGTTATTGCGCTTCAAAAATTCCGTCACTATTTATTAGGATCTATATTCAAAATTTATACAGATTGCAATGCTGTTAAATATACGATTAATAAACAAGAAATTAATTCTAGAATTGATAGGTGAGTGTTACTTACCGAGGAATTTACGTTTGAGATAGTGCACAAACCAGGAGCTCAAATGCAACATGTTGATGCTTTGAGCCGGAATTCATTTGATACAGACTCTACCCCCATATGCAATGAAAGTGTGTTTGTTATTACTGAAGCAGATTGGTTGTTATCAGTTCAGTTACAAGACCCAAGTATTTGTGCGATTAGAGAAATATTAGAGTCAGGTCAGGCCGAGCTTAATAAGAAAGTGTATAACGACTATGAGCTGTTATGTAATAAGGTATACCGCCGGACTGACTATGGTAGACGATGGCTAGTTCCTAAACAATGTATTTGGCAGATTATTAAAGCCAATCATGATGATCTTGGCCATTTTGCCGTGGACAAAACAATTGAGAGAATAAAGTCGTGTTATTGGTTTCCTAAGATGAAGAAAATAGTGTGCAAATATATTAAAAATTGCATTAACTGTATTTACTATAAAAATGTCCACGGCAAAAAGGAAGGAAAACTGTATCCTATACCTAAGTATGCAAAGCCTTTTCACACATTGCACATAGACCATCTGGGTCCATTTGTAAAGACTACACATAAAAATACCTACCTATTGGTGACCGTCGATTCATTTACCATATTTGTATTTATATCACCTGTTCGTAACACTAAAAGTAAAGCTGTTATTAGTGAATTGGATAAAATATTTAAAGTTTTTGGTAATCCGAAGCGTCTGATATGCGATGCTGGAAGTTCTTTTACGTCCAAATTATTTGTTAAGTACTGCCAGGACAAAAATATTCGACAACACGTAATAGCTACTGCTGTCCCACGCTCTAACGGTCAGGTGGAGCGCTTTAATCGCACCATCCTGGACGCGTTAAGAAGTATGGGTGCTAACACTAGCTATGATAAATGGGATATGCATATTACTAGTATCCAACAAGGGATTAACAGTACCATTAATAAAACTACTTCAGCCATACCCAGTGAAGTATTCTTTGGGTACCGACTCCAAACTGATGCTGACATGTTGACACAAGATCAGTCTGTTGATGTCACTTTATTAAGGAATAATGTTAACAGTCGCATTCAGGCCAGTGCAGACAAACAAAAGCAGGCTTTCGATTCCAAACGAAAAGAGGCCCATCAGTTCAATGTTAAAGATTTGGTAGTGATAAAAATCTCCAGTCAATCGAATGAAGGGCAAAGTACTAAATTATTACCGCTGTTCAAAGGACCTTTCCAGGTGACCGAAGTACTAGGACATGATCGATTCAAAGTAAAGGATATGCGTGGAGCTGAAAGGACAACCAAGTGTTATGAGGGGACCACGTGTGCTGAAAATATGAAACTATGGATCAAATTGGCCGACCTAGATCCTGAAGGTTTAGAAATGGCCTAAGATGTTGTCAGGTATTTATTCGATCTAAGTAATATTTTATTTCTCTACATTATCTATTTTTTTTACGACTTTTACTATTATACAACTTGTGATAAGATGTCTAGTGCATTTGCTTCAAACATGTATTGGTATTTTAGACAACAGTGTTTATTCGTGTAAAATAGATCTGTTGCTAATGGGTTTGGGTTTTGTGGTAAAATAACTAGGGTTGACCAAAGGCATCGCCTAGGGTGAACTGCAAAATCTAGACATTTCAATAGCTGACCGCTGATGGAACAGTTATAGATTACATCCGAATACCAATATATGCCATGCCAGCAAATCTTTTGATTTGGGGTCTTTCTTCTGCTGGCCGTTGATGGAATAGCGGAGTAGACGCCTAACTCAAATAACTATAGTAAATTAAATTTCACTTGATAAAATGTGACTTAATACATGTATATACTTTGTTCTCAGCAATTGCACCAGACTGGGACGCTATCCGGGGACGGATGCGTGCGCAGGACGGCCGGATGTTGTCGCTCGAAGATGGCCATCCATTTTTAGAGATAGTTATAATTATTTTAATATTAGTGGAATTACGATTTTGTAATTAGTTGATTTATTAGCTTAAAAGCCCTCTCTAAAAGCCCTCTGAATTTAAATACACTATTTATTTAGGTTGGCAACACTGGTGTCGCGCTACTATTGGTCCGTTGTAAAACTTCCGGAGCAATGGTGGGGCGACACTAGCCTATGGCTAATAAACTGTAGAGATCGTTCACTTGGTTGGCGAATACAGTGTGAGCAACATCTCCTCAGTTGTCATTTTATAAGTATAAATGTTGTGATTATGTTTTGAGGTTAGAATAACGAACACGTGTTACTTTAATGTATGTAAAGTGTTTGATTAAATTTATAATAATATATAAAATCAAAATCGACAATTATGACATCAATGATAGACCATTCTGACACTATTGTAATAGCAGACTTGAGGCCCTGGTTGTCTGCTAGAACTACATGGTCACCGGGCCATCCGGGTGACTAAGGGGCCGTTTTGCTCTTGCACCCAGCTGTGTGCTGATAGGCTAACGCTCACTATGACCTGCCGTGACCTGTGTTGTACTTAGGGTAGGTGGTGTCCAACTTGTGAACTTTTAAAATATTTTTGGGAAGAAATAACAGTGTAAAACATGTTGGAATCGATTCCGTTACTAACTCTGAACTATTATAACAAGCAACGCTAAGACATCCTCCAGAGGATACCCCTTTCGCGACCAAAAGTTCCCAAGCGCCATGAATGTAATGGCTTCTACGCGCTTCGCTCAACACAGCGTAATTTGTTTATCTATTTATTTATTGAGAAGATCATCGAACTGGAGGAAGAGTTGAGCGGGTTACGATGGAGTATTGTGGGATTATCCGAAGTCCGAAGACAGGGGAGGACACGATAATTCTCAAATCCGGTAACCTGCTTTACTTCCGGGAGGGTGATCAGCAGTCCCAGGGTGGTGTCGGGTTTATCGTCCACAGGTTCCTCGTGGACAATGTGGTGAGAGTCGAGAGTGTGTCGATCAGGGTGGCGTACCTGATACTCAGAATATCATCAAGATATTCGCTGAAGGTCATACAGGTTTACGCCCCGACCTCGACACACCCCGATTACGAAGTGGAGTCCATGTATGAGGATATATCCAGAGCCATGCATGGTTCTAAGACTCACTTCACCGTTGTCATGGGGGACTTTAATGCGAAACTGGGCAAACGAGACGGTGATGAGCTGCGAGTGGGGCAATTTGGATTTGGACATCGGAACCACCGGGGACACCTACTGGCTAGTTTTATGGAGAAGGAGGGCCTCTACATGATGAACTCCTTCTTTAGAAAGCGTAAGCATAGGAAGTGGACCTGGCAAAGCCCTGATAGCATAACTAAAAATGAGATTGACTTCATCATGTCGACGAAGAAGCAAATATTCAATGATGTCTCTGTGATCAATGCGGTGAAAACCGGGAGTGATCACCGTATGGTAAGAGGCACATTGAATATCAATGTTAAGCTTGAAAGATCTCAACTGATGAAGTCTACGCTCCGTCCTGCACAGATCCAAACCCAAAACTCCAAAAGCTTTCAGCTCGAACTTCAAAACCGTTTCGAGTGCCTAGGAAGCTCCGTGGACCAATATAATGATGGGTTCGTGGAAGCTGTCCATACAGTCGGGTCTCAGTTTTTTAAGACCCGTACAAGTAAGACCAAGAGGCTCACGGATCAAACTCTCGAGTTCATGAAGAAGAGGCGTGAAATGACTTTGTAGTCTTCAGATAATGCGTGCACGTACCGGCAGCTCAATAAACAGATCTCGAAGTCTCTGAAACGCGACCTTTGCCGATTTAATACCGAGAGGTTTAAAGACGCGATTGAGCGGAATAAGGGCTCCAAAGTTTTTGCACGGGATCTGTCTATTGGGCAGAGCCAACTCACGAAACTGAAGACCGAAGATGGCAGAGTCATATCCGCCAAATCGGAGCTTATGGGAGAGATCGAGGCATTTTATGGACAGTTATACACGTCGATCTCCAAACCCGCTACAAATCTGGCAAACGACCCAAGAGCTAGATTGACTCGACACTACACTGAAGATATCCCGGACGTCAGTCTGTACGAGATTGGGATGGCTCTGAAGCAGTTGAAGAACAACAAGGCGTCGGGTGAGGACGGAATTACGGCTGAGCTCCTGAAGGCGGGTGGAAAACCGGTCCTAAAGGCCCTTCAGAAGTTGTTCGATTCCGTCATACTCGAGGGAAAAACGCCACAGGCATGGAGCAGAAGTGTGGTGGTACTCTTCTTTAAGAAGGGTGATAAAACCCTGCTGAAGAATTACAGGCCCATCTCACTTCTGAGCCATGTCTACAAGCTGTTTTCCAGGGTCATCACGAACCGTCTTGCGCGCAGGTTTGACGACTTCCAGCCTCCCGAACAAGCCGGATTCCGAAAAGGTTTCAGCACCGTGGACCACATACATACGCTACGGTAGGTCATACAGAAGACCGAGGAGTATAACCTGCCTCTCTGCCTAGCGTTTGTGGACTACGAGAAAGCTTTTGATTCGATCGAGACTTGGGCTGTGCTGCAATCTCTCCAAAGGTGCCAAATTGACTATCGGTACATCGAAGTGCTGAGATGTTTGTACGAAAACGCCACCATGTCAGTCCGACTCCAGCACCAGACCTCGAAACCTATCCTCCTGCAGCGAGGTGTGAGGCAGGGAGACGTCATCTCTCCGAAACTGTTCACGGCCGCAATGGAGGATGTCTTCAAGGTTCTGGACTGGAGTGGACTAGGCATTAATGTCAATGGCGAGTACATCACTCACCTTCGATTTGCCGACGACATAGTAGTCATGGCGGAGACTATGGAGGAGCTCAGCACAATGCTCAATGACCTCAGTAGAGCTTCTCTAAGAGTGGGTCTTAAAATGAACATGGATAAAACCAAAATCATGATTAACAACCATGTAACGCCCACTCCTATCAAGGTCGGAGACTCTACACTCGAAGTTGTGGACGATTACGTCCACCTCGGACAGACAGTCCAGTTGGGTAGGTCTAACTTCGAGAAAGAGGTCAACCGTCGAATCCAACTCGGTTGGGCAGCGTTCGGGAAGCTACGCGGTATCTTCTCGTCCAACATACCACAGTGTCTCAAGACGAAAGTCTTTAACCAGTGCGTGTTGCCAGTGATGACATATGGCTCCGAAACGTGGTCGCTCACAATGGGCCTCATCAGAAGGCTTAAAGTCACCCAAAGAGCAATGGAAAGGGCTATGCTCGGGGTTTCCTTGCGATATCGAATAAAAAATGAAGATATCCGCAGGAAAACTAAGGTTGCCGACATAGCACAAAGAATTGCCAAACTTAAGTGGCAATGGGCAGGGCACATTGCTCGCAGAACAGATGGCCGTTGGGGCCGAAAGGTTTTGGAGTGGCGACCGCGTACCGGAAGACGCAGTGTTGGAAGGCCTCCTACAAGGTGGACCGATGACCTGGTGAAGGTAGCAGGAAACCGATGGATGCGAGATGCACAGGAACGTTCGATGTGGCGACACTTGGGGGAGGCTTATGTCCAACAGTGGACGTGTATCGGCTGAAATGATGATGATGATTTATTTATTATAATGATCAAGGTGTACACTGTACAGTCTACATCACACCCGGATCGACTGAAGCTAGTGCTCGGCACGCCCAATCTAGCGCGTAGCACTTATATAAAATATAATATGCTAGCACCGATTTACTGGCGCAGTGGCTTGGTATGAACCAAATAATATTTTACAAAGGATGCGAAAAATGGACAATCAGATAATCTACTCAAAATACATGAAACTTACTGTTACTTACTCATTATTTATTATTAAATAATAATAATGATCTCTGCCGTTGAAAGTACTCTGTGGTTGAAATGCAAATCTAAACATTTTGGCACAACGCATGATTTTCTAGTAATGGAAAAATAATATAAGTTATAGTGAGATACACACAGATAATCTAATAACGCAAATGGTTATAGTAGAGCGAGAATAAGCTGAGCGAGCGCAGCACTATGAAATCACGGTTATTGAATGAGGAAAGATCGTCGCACGCTCACTTTAAAATTATATACATATATTAAGGTTTTAGAAGTTAATCTCTGAAAGCACTGGTCCGATTGCCCACTTTTTTTATTGTTTTCACAGAAACCCGCTTCAATCCTGAGTGATACAGGCCGCACTTTATGTACGCGGGCGAAGCCGCGGGCAAAAGCTAGCAGGCAATAAATATCGGACTATCTGTCAAAAGGCAATCCATATAATATTAATTTACCTAATTTTAATTTCAGTTAGTGTCAATAACATAGACTGTTCCTTTTAGTTGCATTTAGATTATTTCCAAATAAAAATATCACTGGTCTGCTCATTAACTCAATAAGTAAACTCAGAATGCAGGTTCTGGTTAACAACGACTCCTAATTTGATAGATTTGTTTGCTACGGTTACTTGAGGAAGTGCCCCTCAGATATCGCGCGCGTGTCAACATTAGGTTGAGATGCGCAACATTTAGCTTATTCGCCGTCAGACACTTGTCGCGATTGGTTCTCTCAGAAATACGCGAAATATTACAAATTATGCCTGGTTTTTCGGTTTTGACCTGCAAAAACGAAAGCAGAAAAAAAAATGTATCTTGTGGAGGTGTATTGTATCATCGTTAAGTACTAAACTTTGTTAATTTTTAATAAAATTGATTTTAAATGACAATACCACATTTTATGACTTTAATGCAAACTATAAACAACCTTATTGTCATAACTACAAAGTCTAAATACACTTGGCCGTCATTTACAAAATCATAACATAAATTCTAGTAACTTCGACGCTACTCAATTAGGGATGGGACACATCCGTAAAGTAGGTCGGTATCGATAATTTTTATTTATTTCCAACTATTTATTTCATGGCTGGCACCATCATTCAGAAAATTTGTGTCGGACTTTTCATGTGTATAATTTATAAATATTTAACTAAGATTGCACATAAATCACGAGGTTTTAACAACACGTAACCGGCATCCGTCCGAAGTAGGTGCGGGTTGCTAATCACTTTCTTTACTTCTTCACGCTTGAAAGGCTGAATATTACATAATATTAACCGTAATACATTAACTTCACAAAACAAGTATAGATATTTGAACGATAAAGCAATACCTACTAAGAACATTTTAATTTTTTCAAAAAAAAAATATTTCAAAGTCAGTCCACAATTGACCGAGATATCGGTGAACAAAACATACATTAAGCCGAACATAGAATCTACTCCTATTCGAAGTCGGTTAAAAATAAGATTACCCCCCTACATACAAATACCTCTTTAACATTGATATTTTAAAGATAATCAATCTTATCCATTATTAAGCATTTGTAAGATGTTAACAAATTATTACATTGCTTACCTGAATAAATTACGTAACATCAATATTAAAATATCGATATATGTCTACATCTCTAAATGAGTAGCAAAAATAATTACATGTGCAGGTGAATATGGCATCTATTTTAAAGACGATAGCGTTCTGAATAGAATGAATTGGTTACAGCACCATCTATCGTGGAGTAGCTGAACTCGTTGTAAATTGGTTATAAGACGAAAAACATCTTTATTGTTTGTGTCATGTCAAATAATAACAACTTTCAGTTGTTGTAATAAGACTTAATTTATGAAAGCAATAAGAAGATGATTAGTAAAAGTTGCGTTTTTAATTTGAAGCCAATCATATTACTGTTTTTTATGTATGTAATGGACAATTTGATATGCGAATGTGTGAGTTTGGCGACACTAGTTCCCGTACTTTGCCAGGATAGGGGCACTTCTACCTGTATTTTCTGTACTGTGCACAACAATGACCCAAAACCTGTCCATAATCTACCTGAACACAGCTCGAGTTGTCCTCTAACAACTCCAGGGTACAGCCCTGGCTAGGCACGTGTGATATGGCAATACCTCCAGAGTGTAGCCCTGGCAAGGCACGTGTGGTGTGGCAGTACCTCCAGGGTGTAGCCCTGGCAAGGCACGTGTAATGTGGTGGTACTTCCTGGGTGTAGCCCTGGCAAGGTACGTGTGGTGTAGTAGTACTTCCAGGATGTAGCCCTGGCAAGGTACGTGTGGTGTGGTAGTACCTCCATGGTGTAACCCTGGCAAGATACTTGTACCACCAGAGTGTCAGAAGAAACTCATATTTAATAAGCTGAGTACACCATTTCAAACTACACATCACTTTGCCCGCTTAGATAAAATAGTATAGTTTATCCCAAAAAAAATTGTATCGGTGCCTACATAGGTTACGTAGGTACTTTCAAAGCAAAAGTAGAAGATGCAAAGTTAGAGAAAAAAATCACGTGGGCGGGATAAACGAATGCATTTAAATAAACGACTCGTTTATCCCACTTCTGAATTGTTATCTATGCCGGAGCGTCAGAAGGGGCCTCGTAGCGGTCTTGGCTTTCGCTATCGTGGGCGTTGTAACGACCGGAATTTGAAAATAAAAGCACACTTGTATTGTCCAATGTTTTCTTATTTGACTTTCTTACAATTTTACGCAAAATTACAAACACTTATCAGGATGAAACTGGATTGCGAGCCAATAGGTTAGCACGTGTGCACTTCGTTCGGTAGCTGTCAGTAGAATGACCGCCGCCATTACTCGTAGTGACACTTACTACTCTATTCGGGGTTACCCGCTCATAATTTTTATTTTATCGATAAACTAATCGACTGAAACTAACAACATTGACAAATCGAGTTATGATTAACAATAAATCGTAAAGTAATAATTACCTACTTTATAATTAAAGCTAATCAATAATCGGCGCGCCGTCACGGCCGTCCTGCATTATCACACGTCCTCGTGTGAGTCGGTCTCATCTGTAAGCCAAAGACATAATCCATTACAGTATACTCCGTTCGGTCTCCTCAAATGATTCCCTTTGCTCATGTTATACAACAACTTACAGTGATTACAAATTTTGATCTCAAATACAACGAAATGTTTCGTAAAAGACACACATAACATAGAGTCCTACAAAATATGTCACAAACGTCAGTCAATGCCACACAGGCTAGTCATTGCCACACAGGCTAGTCATTGCCACACAGGCTAGTCGTTGCCACACAGGCTAGTCGTTGCCACACAGGCTAGTCATTGCCACACAGGCCAGTCTTTGCCACACAGGCTAGTCGTTGTCACATAGATCAAAAAGTACAATTGAAAGGAAACGTAATTACTTACCATGGCCATTGTATAAAATTGTAGGATATTCTCAGGAATTTTAGAAACTAAAAATACAGGATCGTAACTTGCAGTGTATCAGTTTTAATTTGCCAGTTATGAGATTCAAAAATCATGGAGGTAGTTAAAAGTTAACTCCTGATAAAAAACTTATAGCTAATATTTATTTATCTACTTATTGCTAACTTAAACTAGTGGTGCAAAATTGAAGTGACGCTTCAACATGCCGCCGGCCGTTGAAAGCTTGCCTTTCAACAGCTGTCTTCCAACAATGGACAGATCTTGGAAAATGCTCTTCTGACAGTTCCGGTGGAGGTCCTGATATCAGCAACTCTGCTAATGCCATCTGTGCCAGGATGAAGAGCAATAACGCGACCCAACTTCCACTTCAAGGGTGGCTGGTTGTCCTCTTTGATAACAACGAGGGAATCCAAATGCAGGTTGTCGTTGCCGGTCCGCCATTTTACACGCTGCTGAAGTTCAGAGACACGTACTCCTTGCTCCATCTCGTCCAAAAATGCTGCCGCAGCTGCTCAATACGCTGGTGGCGTGTCAAATGAGGAGTGGAGTGGTCCCGGATGTCCTTTACAGGCAGAGACGTGATAGGTCGGCCGATCAAAAAATGACCAGGAGTGAGAGGCAACAGGTCTTCTGGGTTCGACGTTAGCGGTGTTAGCGGTCGAGAATTCAGAATGGCCTCAATCTGTATCAGGACGGAGTTAAGCTCCTCGTAAGTCAAATTACAATTGCCCAACACTCGAGACAAATGATAAATAATAATAATAATGTCCTGATAGCCGTGGTATACCTCTCCACTCCTCAAGCACATCAGGATATGTTGCCCTCTTGTTGCTACGTCACTTCGTGCTAGCGACCATTTTGGGGGCCCATTTGTTGAGTGTGCAAGTCACCCCTTGCCTTTTTATCGATGGAAATTAAAAACATTGTTTAGGCAGGGGCCATAGTCTTAACATAGTTCCTGGTAACCAGTCCACTTAAGACTCCAAAAACCATAGCCTTATATTAGTTTTTCACATGTGGCAATAGTTTCCCTTCAACCGGGGGTTGTCCTTGGATGCACTAGCATAGCGCATACAGGGATAATCGCCGGTTGGTACCACGTTCCATTAGAAGCAGCTAAAGGGCCTCTGCGAGTTGGTTTCGGCTCCTCGTATGCCTTCCAAAGGTCCAGGACCTCATGGTCCTGAGATAAATAAGTGTATGAAAATAATAATAATAATAATATCTTTATTTCATAAAAATACAGATTTGACATGCTTTACATAAAAAAAAGAAAAAAACAACCTGAGTGAGCTTTTGGTAGAAACACAATACAATACAATATATGGACTGTAATCTGATACACAATAATGGAAAACCCTGCCTCTCAAACTAGGGTGGAACCTGTATCTTGAGAGACAGTGATTCAGCTTAGAATGAGATGCCATAGGTATACAATAGTGGACTGTGCCGATCTACCCGAATGATTGATGATAATAAAGACCATATAAAATATAAATAATTAATATTAATAAAAGTAAATTTAAATTTCTTACATGAGTGTGATGATACATTTGTATGTATGTAGGTATGTATGTATGTATGTATGTGTCTATGTTTATATATATAGTGAGAATATGTATAATGGGTGCTTTGTGTGACGTATGTAGGTGTGTGTGTTTGGAGATTTATATAGGCAGTTAGGTGACGTACTTAAGTAAGAATTCTGTTTCTAGATAGTTACGCGCTAGTAGCCATTTGGTTAATTTAGACTTTATTTCAAACTTTTGTGAACTTGTTTGTAGATATGTGTACTTAATGTGTAGTACTGGTGTCGAGCAAAGGTGGTTTTGTGAGGGGTACCTATCGGAAGTTTCTTCCTTTTTGTGGGGTCAGCTAGAGGAACGCTAGCATGTTTTTTAATAGTAGACTGGAGTACAAAAAGCTGGCGCACTGAAAGTACTTTGCAATCTGCGTATAGTTGCGTAGTAGGATAGCGAAAGGGTTTACGCGACATCACCTTCAGTACGGCTCTCTGCGCTCTTTCAATACTCAAAAGAATGGTCATATTTGCACCACCCCATACTGTGATACAATATCCAATAACGGATTGACATAATGCATAGTACACCATCTTCAGGGTTTCGGGCGCGGCCGAGTCCCTAAGGGATTTGAAAACATGCAAAAGTTTCATACATCTAGTGGAAATGGCGTCAACCTGTTTTTCCCAACGCAAACCTCCGTCTATTTGGACACCCAGATATTTGACAAGGTCAGCTCTTGTAAGTGTCGGACATGAGCAAAATATGGATTGATTTGTGCAAGTATGTGCTGTTAGGGAAAAGGAATTGTCGGGTAAATTGTTACGTCGGATAGAGAATGGAATGAACGTAGTCTTATCGCAATTTAGGGTAAGTAGGTTTAGGTTTAGCCATTTCATTATTCTTGTTATTGCCTCTTCTGCGTAGCGCTTAACACTATCCCAAGTTGTTCCGTGAACTATGACTGCGGTGTCGTCTGCATACGCAAAGATCTTGGAGTTGGGGATGGACATTCTGCATAACTCATCGACGTATATCTGAAAAAGGGTAGGTCCAAGAATGCTTCCCTGAGGTACACCATACGTAGTTGCTACTTCGTTACTTATATATTCTCCAATTTTTACACGCAGGGTCCGGTTGTGTAGATAGTCTTTAATATTTCAAGGGTGTTTCCACGTACCCCTAGAAGTTCAATTTTAGAGATAAGTTTGGGAACAGATACTGTGTCAAACGCTTTAGAGAGGTCTAGGAAGATCCCTAGACTTTTAACACGACTATCAAGCTTCCTAGCAACGAACTGGGTTAGGTCAAGAACTGCATCTTCAGTTGAAATTCCTGTGTGAAAACCATACTGATTATCAGCAATGAGTTGATGTTTGTTGAGGAATTTTTTTAAACCATTGCTTAGGATCCTTTCTAATATCTTAGAGAGTGCTGATAGGACCGATATGGGTCTGTAATTGTTGACACAGTTTCTGTTCCCTCCCTTATGAATCGGATGAACGATAGCTTTTTTTAGCGCATCAGGAAATATGCCTTTCTGAAAGCAACAGTTAAGGATATACGTCAATGGTGGCGTCAAAGTTTGGTGGCAACTCTTTAGCACTACGGAAGATATGCCATCCCAACCTGTTGCGCAGTCATTTCGAAGCTGTAGAATAAGAGACTCTACTTCTGATTCATCAACCTCAAGTATCACAAGAGAGCTGGTAGCCCTGGATCCCGTATTTTGGCATGATCGCCTAGGAGTGTTTAAAGGTTGATGAGATTGGGACAAGATTTTTTCTGCCAAGTTACTACCTATACTACTAAAAAATCTACACACTTCGTTTACGGATGATATTGCGTTATCACAGATACCCAACAATTCATCCGGGCTAGTTTTCTTTTTGCTAGTATTGGTAATTTGTTTAATTGTTTTCCAAAGCGCTTTAGGGTTGTTACATGATTTTTCTAATTCGTTTTTTTCATGGGCTATTTTAAGTTTCCGGAGAAGATTATTACAAAAATTCCGATACCGCGTATAGGTAGTTTTAAGGACGAGATTGTTGAGTTCATTTCTTGATCTGTTGTGCAAACAGTCCCGATTATTCATACACTTTAATAGGCCCGTAGTTATCCACGGTTTTATAATTCTTTTTTTCCTTGGGATTTTAATTTGTTTAGTGTATTTGGAAATTACTGAAGAGATAATATTTATGAACATATTCATGGATATATTGGGATCAATAATTTCGTATATTGGGGTGAAATCCGATCTTTGCAACTCTAACTTAACTGCATCGTAGTCTATGCGGGTAGCCATGTGAGGTGGTTTATTATCAGGGTTTGTGTTAGCAGTTGTAAGTAGGATCGGTTTATGGTCCGTAATATGTGAGTCCAGTATAAGGGTAGTAACAGGGAGGGTAGTTTTCACGAGAGCATGATCTAAACAGCTATTTAGCCGAGTGCTGCACCGGTGGGTTGGTAGAAGACCGTGGGAGGCATTTAGAATGAGATAATTGAAACAGCGGTTATCTGTATTATATGGGTTAAGGTCTATATTAATATCACCCATAAGGATTATATTTTTGTAGGAGGAGAGGCCTACGTATACACTATTTAAACTATCCAAGAAATTTTCGGTACTCTCCTTGTAACTGTATGACGGGGATCGGTACACTGCAACAATTGCAATATTTAGGTTAACTAAATGACATACCAAGCAATTACCGTCTACAAATCGAGGTTCCCATTCTGTGGTTCGGAGAGATTGCTTTGTAAAGATAACAATTTCATCATTTTGGTTACTGTTTATTCCGGTACAATAAGAATCATATCCATCCAAAACAGGTATATTACTGACTTTACAAAGCCAACATTCCGTAAGAATCATCACATCTAAATCAAGTTTCGTTGAGTGAATTAATGCTTGAAGTTGGTCAAAATTTTTATTTAAGCTACGGATGTTTAAGTGTAATATTTTTAAGCTGGAGTTCTTGGGGTTAACATATTCAATACACTTTTCTGGAGCACAGTTAAATGTATTACCTACAATTGTTAGAGAGTCAAGCTCGCTGCTTATACTATTTATGCTAGCCATTGGGAGAGTATAGAAAAATCGAGAGGTGACTCAAAGCTAAAACGATTTTAATTAGGTTTTGTTTAATAATTAGTACGCCGTTTATTGAGAGGTGTATGTAAGAGTGATTGTTATAGCAAGTGTCTCTGGGGGAATGAAATGTGAGTGTATTTTTGTGTAGAGTATATAAGCTGTTGTGAGATTTTATTTGTGCAGTTATGTGAATGTTAGGTGATTTATGGATATTTTGAGGTGTGCGTAAGAGTATGTAAGAGTGGCTGTTATAGCAGATGTCTTCGTGAGAGCGTGTTGGGAATGTGTTTGTGTGTAGAGTACATATGCCACCTTGAATTTTTATTTGTGTTATTATAAGAAAATTAACTGATTTATGTATTATTAATATCGAAACAAGAGCAATATAGAAAAAATACGCTGATGTATGGCTAATAACTATACGGATTATGAGTCATATGTTAGTATTATCTATATCCAGCAGACATCTTTCGGAGCTGACTAGCAGTTGTTTGTCTCCTTCCTTTTTGCGCAAAAATATGTTTCCGTTTGAAACCCAGCAGAATTTGAAATTGTGGTTTTTCGCAAACTCTCTTGTTTGGTAAAACAGTTTTTTAGTGTTACCTGGAAGCTGTTCTGTGACATAAACTGGGTGACAAGGTCCTTGAATGCCAATGTGTTGAGTGTTTAATTTATGTTCTTTGTCTTTGGCTTTGTTAAATGTTCGAACCTATTTGGTCGATTTGACACCCGCCTCCCAAAGACCACCAAAGTGTGGAGCGTAAGCAGGTATAAAGTGGAAGTTTATACCGTCTTGAGCTGCACTATCAGTTAAGGAGTCACAGTTGCGTTTCAAAAAATGAGATATTTCATTGTAGGCTCCTACAAATGAAGTTCCGTTATCGGAGTAAATGTTGAGAGGTTTTCCTCTCCTAGACATAAACCTACGTAAAGCCTGTAAATAATTGCTGCTCGTCAAGTCACCAACCAACTCTAAATAAATGGCCTTGGTGGTGAAGCACACGAAAACAACGATGTATACCTTCACCAATCTACATCCACGACCTTGACGACTAGCCGCGGTTATAGGGCCTGCATAGTCAACCCCTACACTTTAAAAACCGGCCAAGAGCGTGTCGGGCCACGCTCAGTTAGGGTTCCGTAGTTTCCCGTCCGTCACAATAAGTGAACCCACTTATGAGTTTAAAAAAATGCTTGCATTTACGATTATACTACAAACTTAGGCCAGAAATTATTTTGTAGAACCCTTTTGTCTTTTTTGTACAAAAACTGTTCTTTCTATCAAGTTCAAAATATTTTTCCTAGAAAGTCCTTATAAAGTTCTACTTTTCAGATTTTTTTCATATTTTCTAAACTTATGGTTCAAAAGTTAGAGGGGGGGGGACACATTGTTTTTTACTTTTGGAGCGATTATTTCTGAAATTATTGATATTATCAAAAAATGATTTTAGTAAACCCCTATTCATTTTTAAATACCTATCCAACAATATATCACACGTTAGGGTTGAAATTAAAAAAAAAATCACTTCCCACTTTACATATAGGAGGGCTACCCTAATAAAACATTTTTTTCCAATTTTTATTTTACCACTTTGTCGGCGTGATTGATATACATATTGGTACCAAATTTCAGCTTTCTAGTGCTAACGGTCACAGAGATTAAGCGAGGACGGACAGACAGACAGACGGACAGACAGACATGGCGAAACTATAAGGGTTCCTAGTTGACTACGGAACCCTAAAAAGGGAAGTCGGCTGGCGAGAGTCTGTTCAGTGGTAGATTACCCATTTGATGAGTAATTGTCTGTGGCTTTAGTCGCTGACACCGAACGCACTGACGATAACAGGCTCTGGCTAAGTTGCGACCACCTAGTGGCCAGTAGGTCTCTCTGATTGTACTTAATAATAATTGAGGACCTGCATGCATTAATCTAATGTGCTCAGATTTAAATAAAAGTTTAACAAAATGATGAGTGGACTGTATCAATATTGGTTGTTTCTTTGTGTATAAATATTCTGAGTTATGTAACCTACCCCCTATACGAATGATTTTGTTGTTATCTAGAAATACGTTTAAACTTGATAACCTATTTTTATGGGGTAGTTTTTTATTATTTATTAATAAATTGTATTCAGGGAAAGACTCCTTTTGCGACTGAGTAATGATAACGTTTAAAGCATCTTGTAGCTCATTTGCATTAAAACAAGATGTAGTTTTTGTTGAGCGTCCTTTGCAAGTATTAATGAAGCGGAAAACATAACAAACGGAACGCTGTAATCGATTAAAATTAGAAAATCGATTAAACTCGATTATTCCCTTAAATAAATCTTCAGTAGTGTGGTGATCTTGGGCTAAATTAACTAAAATAGTAGATTATTTTAATGTCTGGTAAGGTTTCTTTATTTATAGCAGTGGGTGGCCATGTAGTACTATCGTGTTTTAAGAAGCATGGACCGAACCACCACAAGTCCAGTGATTGCATAGCGGTAGGATCCACTCCACGAATTATTAAATCAGCTGGATTGTCGTGGGTCGACACATGTCTCCAGATACATGTACCGGATGTTCCTAACACTTCGGCAACACGGTTACGAACAAAAGTATTTAATTTTATAGGCAACATTTTCAAACAATCCAACACTATCATGGAGTCAGTCCAAAAAACAATACTAGACGGTTTAATGTGAAGAGAATTAGCAACCTTTTGATATAAGCGTACACCAAGCACAGCAGCACAGAGCTCCAGTCGCGGTATAGTTAGTGGCTTGATAGGAGCGACGCGACTTTTGGCTGTTAATAATCGCACGTCGACGTCACCCTGCTCATTCATACTACGAACATACAAACAAGCGCCATATGCTTGCTCTGACGCGTCAGTAAAAATGTGAAATTCGAAGTGTTTGAATGCGTCACAGAGCACGCGACGTGAAACCCGTAAATTGTGAATGCAAGGTAATGATTTAATTATGTTCGCCCATATTGTTGCAATGTCAGGTGATAACTGATCATCCCATTTCAACTTGTCTAGCCAAAGTTTTTGGAGCAACATCTTCATGTTCACGACACACGGTGCTAACAGTCCTAAAGGATCGTAAATTCATGCAATTTCTGCTAACATGCCACGCTTAGTGTTTTCTATGCAGTCAGGAACTTGTATAGGGAAAATGAGGTCATCTGTGTCTGTTCGCCCAACTAAGACCCAGTGTTTTACTACAGACATCACCTTCCTTGTGGAACTCGAAGCAAGACTTGTCAGATGGATTTGAAATTAAAGTGGGCTCGTTCGATTTCCACTTCCGTAACGGCATGCAAGCAGAGGCAAGAGCATCAGTCACCTTTTGACGCAACACGAGAGCTTCCTCATACACGTCTTCGCCAGTCAGCAGGTCGTCTACATAAAAATCATGAAGAATGACTTCAGCGACCCTTTGATCCTGGCATTCCAGCACTATTTGTTTTATGCACCTAGTCGCGAGAAAAGATGCACTAGCCGTACCGTACGTTACGGTATTTAACTGATACGTTTTAAGAGTGCTCGTAACATCATCACGCCAAATTATTTGCTGCAGGTGCCTATCTGAAGAATCTACAGAAACCTGCCTGTACATTTTCTCTACATCAGCAGAGAGGACATACTTATGAGTTCGAAATCTAAGAATGATTGCAGTCAAATCGTCCTGAACAATAGGCCCGACCATCTGGATTGCATTTAAAGAAAGTCCAGAGGTAGAGGGTGCACTAGCATTAAATACAACCCGTAATTTTGTTGTGCTACTGCTTTCACGCAGGATTCCGTGATGAGGAATATAATATGACTGCAAATCATTAATATGACACTCTGACATATGGCCTAAATAAATGTACTCAGTCATGAAGTCTTTGTACATTTTGTCAAGTGGAGGTTGGCTGAGGTTTCTGCGCTCTATTGACAGAAAACATCGTTTTGCACGATGAAATGAATCACCTAAACTCTCCGGAGATTCCTTCAACGGAATCTTAACACTAAAACGGCCATCTGATAAGCGCGTCATGTTTTTTATGAAGTGTTCTTCACACATGTTCTCCTCAGCTGAATAAGTCGATGCATCATGGCTAACTTCCTCGAGCTGCCAGAAACGCGTCAATTGGTTTCGGATGTAATCTAACTCATTCGAACTGGAAGAACTTTTGTAACAATCGTTTACGAAATTACACTTAATTCAAGAAAGTTGAGAAGAATTAATATTATAATTAAAGCCGCCGTTAATTGGGCCACAAACTAGCCAACCTAGTCTAGTTTGGTGAAGTGTTGGTTTCCCATCACCTAATAAAATCTTATCAGAACCTAATAAACTCCAGAATACATCAGCCCCTATAATCATATCAATAGAAGCCGGTGTGTGGAAATATGGATCAGCTGATTGAACATTTGAAGGTACATATATTTACATGTACCTGTCTAGCGGGAACATTATCAGTAATTGTGGGTAAGACAAAACAAGTTAAATTATTTGAGTACGATTCGTGCAACGACTTAATATGAACACGACACATTTTATTAACATGAGACAGAGAATTGTTTATACCTTGTATCGATCTTTCTGTGTTTACGTAGGGCAACTTCAACTTACTGTATAAAGTCTCCGTCATTAGACAAGCCGAACTACCTGAGTCGAGAAGCGCTCGAGCGATGTGTTCCTTATTATTTGCATCGTAACATCTAATTAGTGCAGTCGACAACAAAATGTTACCTGTGCTAGTCGTATGCGAATGTGCGGAGCAGTGTTGGGCGTAATTAATTTACTTTTGTAATTTAATTATTAAATTAATGAAAAGTAATTGAATTAAAATTACATGTAATTGAAATTACTGTTATTCAATTACATAAGTCACAAGTAATTCTAATTACATTAATTTGTAATTCAAATTACCCAATTACTGTTTATGGGGTAACATTGCGGGTAACATACAAAACCACCTAAATTGTGCGGTAGTTCGCTTGCTGCGCGCATGCAGCACGACACGCGTTATCACGCGTACAATTAACATTGGATAGAACGAGACGGTAAACGAAACGGCAACGACGCCGGCGTCACTGCGTCCTTAAGGACCTATTACACTGCGCTGAATATCGCGTGCGATATTCCGACTCGTACTATTTTTCATTCATAGAAAGACAGTCTAACCCTTATTACACTACGCGATACGTCGAACCATAGACTAGACTGTCTTTCTATGAATGAAAAATAGTAGGATCGCACGCGATATTCAGGGCAGTGTAATAGGTCCTTTAGCGGTGGTTTCGCTCACACGCATTTCGAAGAATCAGCAGCGCTGCCATCGTCGATTCGACAGTTACCATCTCACTTAAGATGTTGTGCTCACAAACTTAGTTTGTGTTGCACTTCGGACAGCAACAAAGTTTTGAACGTACCTAATACACGACTTTCCATAACACATAACCAAATATTGCAAAAATGTACCACATTATGGAATGCTGCTAACCGACCAAAATCTGCTGAAATTATTCAGAGCATCATAGGACATACACTTTCAAGACCTGGGACTACAAGGTGGAACCTTGTATGTCTGTTTATGACAGTTTAAAGTCTAATTTAAAGTAAATCACATTTTTAAAATAAATAAACACATTTGATCAATCATTCATCGTTTTATATAACTTACTACCTCAACTTTTGAAGAAATTATACATAAGTAATTGAGTAATTGCAAATAACAATTACAATTACTAATTGTAATTGTTAGTTGAATTACTTTTCAATAATTTCAAGTAATTTGTAATTGAAGTCGCCAATTACAATTTGTAATTGTAATTGTTAATTTGTAGTTAACTACATTTTGCCCAACACTGGTGCGGAGATATTGGCTGAGAGTGCAACGTGATTGTTTGTGTCGATAGTGGAGGATGACTCACAGTTAGTCTTATCAGTCTTAACAGCTGATTTGCTTGAAACGGGTTTTTGTTTGTACTCTGCGTTATGAATAAGCGTGTGGTGTTTGCGCTTACATATTTTGCACCCCGATTTCTTGCAATTATTAGGATAGTGACCGTGACGCAAACAGTTATAACATACCTTATAGCTAGGTAGTAAGGACATTCTCTCGTTGACACTTAACCTTTCAATCGTGAGAATTACAGACACAATAGAAAGACAATGGGTGCGCGAACGCCGGCGTTCGCGCGGGTATTAATGAATTAATGATAGAAATTGTGGGCATGAATTAAGGTTGTGATCACCTTTACACCTAGGACAGTTTTGTGATGAGGAACTACTGGTGTTGTCTGTCGTTAGAAAGGATTTTATTTTTGTGTTGTGTTTTATGTTAGTTGTGGAATGACGTGACTTTTCCAGTGTTTCTATCAACTCAGCGCGATTACGCATAAATTCAATGAACTGCTCAAAAGTGATTCTTTTCGATTTATCAATACGCCCTTTGTATTCTTCCCATTCTCGAAATGATTTTGTGTCTAATTTTTGTCGATAATTTTTGTTTTTTGTTTGTGTTAGCGATTCTTATGATAATGCTCATACACTATGATTATTTTCTGTATTAGCAACATTAAATGTATTTTTTGCACTGACAACTCGAACGGACTGCGACTTGACAGCGCGGTGCTTTTGACAGTTACAAGAGTTTATAAAAAGGAACGGCGCGCTGTCATGTGCTTCATTACGTGTTAGTTTTCGGAGCAAGCAACATCTCAGTAAGTGCTAGTATATAATTTATTTATTCCTACTGTTATTGTATAATGTGTATGTGCTGGCAAGGCAAAAGTATAAAGGGTGTGGTACCCGTTCTGGTCGTTTTATTTAAATAACCTGATAACAAACCCCGTAGGTACACTAAATAACTTTCTTAGTCTATCTTTCTCTAAAGATAACGTGTCATAGTTTATCCCACTTCTGAATTGTTACATATAGTTAACAATTCAGAAGTGGGATAAACGAGTCGTTTATTTAAATGCATTCGTTTATCCCGCCCACAAGTGATTTTTTTCCCTAACTTCGCATCATCTACTTTTGCTTTGAAAGTACCTACGTAACCTATGTAGGCACCGATACAATTTTTTTTGGGATAAACTATACTATTTTATCTAAGCGGGCAAAGTGATGTGTAGTTTGAAATGGTGTACTCGGCTTATTCAATATGAGTTTCTTCTGACACTCTGGTGGTACTACGACACTACAAGTATCTTACCAGGATTACACCCTGGAGGCACTACCACACCACACGTACCTTGCCAGGGCTACACCCTGGAGGTACCACCACATCACACGTGCCTTGCCAGGGTTACACCCTGGAGGTACTGCCACACCACACGTGCCTCGCCAGGGCTACACCCTGGAGGTACCACCACACCACACGTGCCTTGCCAGGGCTACACCCTGGAGGTACAACCACACCACACGTGGCTTGCCAGGGCTACACTCTGGAAGTATTGCCACATCACACGTGCCTAGCCAGGGCTGTACCCTGGAGTTGTTAGAGGACAACTCGAACTGTGTTCAGGTGGATTATGGACAGGTTTTGGGTCATTTTGGGTAACCGTAGCAAACAAATCTATCAAATTAGGAGTCGTTGTTACCCAGAACCTGCATTCTGAGTTTACTTATTGAGTTAATGAGCAGACCAGTGATACTTTTATTTGGAAATAATCTAAATGCAACTAAAAGGAACAGTCTATGTTATTGACACTAACTGAAATTAAAATTGGGTAAATTAATATTATATGGATTGCTTTTTGACAGATAGTCCGACATTTATTGCCTGCTAGCTTTTGCCCGCGGCTTCGCCCGCGTACCTAAAGTGTGGCCTGTATCACTCAGGATTGAAGCGGGTTTCTGTGAAAACAATAAAAAAAAGGGGGCATTCGGACCAGTGCTTTCAGAGATTAACTTCTAAAACCTTAATATGTATATAATTTTAAAGTGAGCGTGCGACGATCTTTCCTCATTCAATAACCGTGATTTCATAGTGCTGCGCTCGCTCAGCTTATTCTCGCTCTACTATAACCATTTGCGTTATTAGATTTACTGTGTGTATCTCACTAGAATTGTGCCAAAATGTTTAGATTTGCATTTTCAACCACAGAGTACTTTCAACGGCAGAGATCATTATTATTATTTTATAATAAATAATGAGTTAGTAACAGTAAGTTTCATGTATTTTGAGTAGATTATCTGATTGCCCATTTTTTCACATCCTTTGTAAGTTATTTGGTTCATACCGAGCTACTGCGCCAGTAAATCGGTGCTAGCATATTATATTTTATGTAAGTGCTACGCGCTAGATTGGGTGTGCCGTGCACTAGCTTCAGTCGATTCGGGTGTGATGTAGGCTGTACAGTGTACACCTTGATCATTATAATAAATAAATAAATAAATTACGCTGTGTTGAGCGAAGCGCGTATAGAAGCCATTATATTCATGGCACTTGGGGACTTTTGGTCGCGAAAGGAGCGTTAGCCTCACACACACACACACAGCTGGGTGCGGGAGCAAAACGGCCCCTTAGTCGCCCGGATTGTCCGGTGACCATGTAGTTCTAGCAGACAACCAGGAAACATAACAAATTTATAACTTTGTGATGTTACATGATAGTTATGAAATTTAGTACATTGATTCTTTACATTTCGCATAGGCAGGAACGTGTTGTGTATGGCTTTACTGTTTAAAGTGATTTTACATGCCTACTATCATTGTCAATTTAACTGAAACCGGGTTAAATGGCGAATCAGTAGTATATAGTAAGCCTAATAGTAACATTTTATTTCATCACCAGAGTATAAATCGCTTTGCTGGCAAAATTCTAGATGTGAAAATGTTAATAGATGAATATTTATCTTATGTTTCCGCGAAACACCTTTTAATTCATTGAGCCCCAAGCGAGTGCCGCCGGCGTTTGCGCGCCTATTCTCTTTATATTGTATCTGTAATTTCCACGATTGAAAGGTTAATTAAAAGGAGGGTAGGGTGGAAAGAAGTAGGTAGGTACTATCACTTGCAAAAGTCCATAAGAATTCTTAAAACTTATTCGTTTGACGTTTAGTTTGACTTACGACCTTTTATTTTCAAGTTTCGCCAACAAATGATTGAAATTCACAATTTCATCAACTTATCATAAGTCAAGATGGCCCAGTGGTATAGGCACACAGATTGAAGCGCAAATCAGTGTGCCGCAAGTTCAAATCCCACGCAATTATTGACTTTTTGTAAGTTCTTACCCGATTGGAAGTTATGTATTTGCATTACATATATTAAATTATTCTTTAACTTGTTCACACATTTCTTAGAGTTAGAAAGGTAGATCACAAAAAAACTAAATAAAGAATTAGATTTCTGCGAGGTAGACATGAGTTTTAACTTAACCGAAATGAACTGTCGTTTGGTTGTAGTTGTTGGTTAGTGACGTGAGGTTGACAGTATTGTAATATTCGCAAAATGCAGGCTAATATTAGTATTGAAGTGAGGGCGACTATCATTGGGCTGCATAAAAGTGGTCTTAATAAAACACAAATATCTGAAGAAACCGGACTGAATGTGAGTATAATAGCTATTAATGAATTGTAACTTTATTACAAATTAATCTTCTAATTAAAACGTATGCCATTTATGAATCCATTCATCGTATCTTTATGAGGTTTAAAAGAGAAATACGTAAATCGTTGGGTTTATTGGATTGGTTATTGGATTAATAAATGCAGTTTTATTTTAAAATTATATTCAATAATTATGATTATTAACATTTTATATAATGAAAATGAAGTGAAGTAGGTATAGCTGCCTAATATTTTTTATTTTAGAAAAATACTGTAAATCTTTGGCTAAAAAGATATGAGGAAGAAGGTAGCCTTGCTAGTCGAAAGAGAAGTGGGAGACCGAAGCTTATTAGCGAGGCGCAGCGACGACATATGGTGGACGTATACGAAACGAATGGTTTCGCACCAACGAGACATTTTGCGGAATTATATGACACCTCGATGGATACTGTTCGCCGTGCACTTCACGCTGAAGGCGTGCATCACAGAAAACCTGCTAAAAAGCCGTACTTGACAGAGAGGCACAAACAAGAACGATTACGTTTCGCACTAAATATTTAATGTTAACTAAACTAAATGGCCTACCATTTTATTTTAACATATCTGTGATTATTCGTTAACAAACACTGTATTATATTGTGTTTACTTTCGTTTAAAACAGCTATATCTTTTAACTTGTGCCATCGCCTCATCTTAAGAATGCAGTGAACTCGCTATCAATTTTGTTGACAATAATCATGAGTCTATTTCGTTTTTTATTCTTCTACCCGCACTGTTTTAACATAATACTATAGTTCAATTTATTTTTCTCATCTAATTGACGATTATCTTGTGAGAACTAAAGTTCTTTTAACAGAAATTGAGGTTTGGTTTCAATATTCTTTTCGTCAAGAAAATGAACAATTAAGCTATGACCTCAATACATTCATTGTGACGTTACACAAAAATAAAATGTTTACAAAGTCCAAATCATATATCACTTTTCAATAAATAACTGGATATAAACAATTACCTATATTTTATTTTATTAAAATTTGAATATCCGTTCATTGTTACGTTATTCATATTATGAATGGTCTAAGTGGGTATACTTCCAACAAACAATCTTAGGCGTAACATAGATAACGGTTACAAGATAACTTTTTGTCTAGGTAACAATTCGACGTCACAATTCTCATAAATGTTTAATTTGTAAATATAAAGAATAAACATTTTTATTAAACACGTCTTTTTATTTCCACCTTATAACATCGAAAAGATGTAACAACTAAATAATTGCAAATTACGAATGTGATTCTTCTTGTGGTTAATAGATCACATTCGTAATTTGCAACTATTTAGTGCAAAAAATGCAATAGTATTTTTCATAGAAATATAAAAAAACAATTATATTAATATAGATTGGGAATTTTCAAAGTAAGAAATAACTGCAACGGACCGACCATGATTTGAACTCGGGTTACGTGATTTGCGAATCCAACACTTAGTTCACACGGCTACCAGCACATGACGTATTTGGGCGAATTTTATCAATGCTATGGTAAGAACAGAAAAATAATAATGTTTTTAAGCTCAGTGTGACGACAGTTCCTTAGTGTGTGTTATCTGTGGAATGTGGATACTCATACATGCGCACACATACGCACGGAAGTATCGCGCTCGCTCGGTTCGTAGCAATGTAATCTTTAGCGTTCCTATGGACTTTTGCGGCCTTACTGTACTGAGTAAACTTAGTGAGCCATCTGACCCGGCGAACTCGTCCCGCCTGGCAGTTAATGTGTAGTATACCATTCGATATAGTCAACTAGTTGTGGTGGGGTATGGTCTAAGTAATATATCAATATCAGGTTGTGCACAATTTTAATATATATAGTTGTCTACATCAACTTATTTTGGTACAAAATGGAAGTGTGTAAAACATTGTTTAGGTGATGACCTATATGATCTGCCATGGGTAACAAGTGTGAAGAATATAAAATTACATTATCCACAAGTAGTTGCCAAATACATAGTTTAATATATTGAAATAGTTGAAATATTTTTCGAGAAATTACACAAGAGGAAATCAACGAATTATAAAATGTAATCACTGTCCAAATAAACTAATACTCTGAGTATACTAAAGAATGTGTAAAAAGTTTCAGTAGGTACCTATTTTGTGTACTTATTATAGGTGCCTTGCGTATGGTACTTATAGGCATCAACGCTTTGTTGGCTCTAGTAAAACAAATAACGAATAGTATTGATAGTTGAATAAGCAAGGTAGAAAACATATTTATCAAAATTTTGGTTGGCAACTGTCGAATTTGTCGAGTCCAAACATTACCCTAATGCATCTTTACTGTTGATTAAATGTTATTTTATATTTTTGAAGTGATGTGGGTACCAAAGATTAATAATAATAATAATAATAATTTTTATTTATTCAGACATCATTGATCCAATGGTTAGTAGCAAACTTATCATCTAGGTGTTAGTAAAATTAAAAGATTAAAAATGTCATACTATACTTAGTCACTTTTTACATTCAGTCAGCACCCTAATTTGATGCTGCAGTAAAGGGCAGTCAAATTTATCAGCAACAACCGCCAGAATGCCATTGCTGCTCGCACGAACCCTGCTTAATAGGGAGGCCACATTCTTGCGCAAAATGGCTGCGAATCCGTCTGTACGCGCCTCCGTGAACATGCCAGATGCGCATTTGATTAGCTAAATCCCATTATTTTAGTTCTTGTCCAACTAGGGAACTAGTTTAAAATTTGTATTTGCTCTTGGTTTAAAAATACACACCATGTTCTGTGTACTTTCAAGGGAATTGACACACGCAGTTTATTTTTTATTTTTAAATATACCTACCTACACTGGTGAAAAGTTGTGACTGCAAGTCGGATAAAGTTTGAGTCTTTGAGATGAAAACTTAGCCTTAACCTGCAAGCGGTGATATAACAGTATCATGTCACTGTAGGCGTGTGTAGCTTTTTGCTGAACCGACTCACTGTTCCGAGGCATTTTGGTGTTCCGAAGGATTGAACATCGGTAATGTTTTGAAGGCATCGTTTGGAACACTGAAACACTTTACTTTGAATGACCAGCAGCCTTTATGAAATTCAAATTAAAACGTAAATAGTGTACTTAATATAATTAGCGACCTGAACTGGAAACATCTGCTTTGGATTGTTCTCAAATCAAAGTTAAATAAAACTTAGTGTGACGCAACTTGACAGAGTTTGTGACTTGTGAGTCGATGTTTCAAATGTTCCGTTTGTTTCTTGTGAACCGATGTTTCGGGTGTTCCGTTTCTATCTTCTGAGCCGATGTTCCAAATGATGCATATCACTGTTTCGGATGCAAATGTCTGTCAAACAAACGTTTCATGCATTTTACCCAACTAGAATACTTGTTTTTGGGGTTAGAGTTTGAAATTCCATAACTGTTATAGCTTCTGAACTTTATAAGACCAAATAAATGGGACTGGCTTTGACTATTACTTTTGGAATTAATTTTCAATAGGTACCTTCCACGTAATAAATATTCGAATGAGGTTGCAATTCGTGCAGAGGCATCTGAAGACACGATTGCCAAGAATCAATGGTCTGATTTGGGCTTTAGTCCTGCAGAATATGTAAGAAATGTAATGTAAACTCTATTTAATGACTTTCAGAGAGCACTGTCAAATTGTTTATCAGCTGTCTAGTACCCATACCACTAGCTCTACTTGGTTTGGGACTAGATGGCGTTGTGTAAAAGTTGTAGAATATATTATTGAATTACTAAATTTAGTATACCAACTTAGGGGTCACGATTTTTAATGGATCTTCAAACTATCGTTGCATAATATAAGTATTGGTCGAATTATAGGAAGTTGGTATTTTCATGGAAAACCAAACGCACAGGTGCAGCACAGTGTTGCTAAAGTTGGTAAGCCTTTTGTAAGCATTGTTTTTTTTTATAAATTTCTTATTAGGAGGGGTGATTAGGAGTTATTGTGGATAAATATATAGCAAGAACTTGTTCACTAGGGATATGGAAAGATGAATTAGCATTCGTTAAGAATATTTATTTAGTACAGTATGTCCATGAATATTTTGATTACCAAAGGGTATTTTTAAAAAAGTGTACCTAACTTCCCACATCTAAAAATATGTTGATGAAATAAGTGATTGACGTGAAACCTATTCTTGTGTTAAGAGAAACCAGTCTCTACTGTATTTGCCTTGAATATTTTAAAAGTGGTGGTATTTACGGCATAGTTCATAGTTGGTAATTTTTATTGAATGAAATAAAATGGAGACGAAACTATTTCATAGTTCGTGATCATGTATTTTGATTATTTATTGTATCGTTTGGAATTTCAATAAAAACTAATTAGAGCCGAAAGAGTAAATTAAATAATATGTACCCTTACGTTTTAGTCGGGGCAGTGATTATAAGTCATTGTTGGTCAGTCATTGAACGAATTTCAATTTAGATGTCATAAACATCAGGTGAAAAGTAATCATTGATGTCATTGTTTGTGACATTCACTTGAAACTTATCATGCACCTAGCCTGAGTGGCCGGGTATTGACCTAAATTGTACAGAATAATTGAGGCGCCTGTTCAGGACAATTGAGGCGCCTGTTCAGGACAATTGAGGCGCCTGTTCAGGACAATTAAGAAGCCTGTTCAGGACAAACCAGGAACATATTGGCTTTAGCAGGCAATTGTTTATTTACTAATGTTTGTTTCTATTTACAGCAGGACATTTGAGAAACCTGTCTGTTTACTTTAGAGACAGGACATTTGAAGAGCCTGTTTGTGTTTTTTATTAGAGACAGGACACTTTAGGGGCCTGTGTGTTACTAATGTTTATTTTTCATTGCAGGCAGGACATTTGAGGAGCCTGTTTGTTTTTTATTAGAGACAGGACACTTTAGGGGCCTGTGTGTTACTAATGTTTATTTTACATTGCAGACAGGACATGTTAAGGGCCTGTGTGTTACTAATGTTTATTTTTCATTGCAGGCAGGACATTTGAGGAGCCTGTTTGTTTTTATTAGAGACAGGACATGTTAAGGGCCTGTGTGTTACTAATGTTTATTTTTCATTGCAGGCAGGACATTTGAGGAGCCTGTTTGTTTTTATTAGAGACAGGACATGTTAAGGGCCTGTGTGTTACTAATGTTTATTTTTCATTACAGACAGGACATTTGAATGGCCTGTTTGTTTTTTATTAGAGACAGGACAATTGAGGAGCCTGTATGTTTTTAATTAGAGAGAGGACAATTGAGGGGCCTGTATGCTTTTAATTAGAGACAGGACAATTGAGGGGCCTGTATGCTTTTAATTAGAGACAGGACATTTGAGGGGCCTGTATGTTTTTAATTAGAGACAGGACATTTGAGGAGCCTGTATGTTTTTGATTAGAGACAGGACATTTGAGGGGCCTGTATGTTTTTGATTAGAGACAGGACATTTGAGGGGCCTGTATGTTTTTCATTAGAGGCAGGACATTAGAGGGGCCTGTATGTTTTTCATTAGAGGCAGGATATTTGAGGAGCCTGTATGTTTTTCATTAGAGGCAGGACATTTGAGGGGCCTGTATGTTTTTTTATTAGAGGCAGGACATTTTAGGGGCCTATTTTTGAAAGATTGTATAATAAATAAGATAACGATTTGTAAGAATGAGCTGTCACTGATACATCTGCACTTTCAGGTGCCATTGTTTATATTTTATGAAACATGTTAAACAAATCATAATTGGCAGATTGACAATTGTTTAGTTTTGTTTTTAACCGACTTCTAAAAAAGGAGGAGGTTCTCAATTCGGATGTTTGTATTTTTTTTTTTTTTTTTATGTATGTTCGGGCATAACTTCGTCGCTTGCCAACCGATTTGAAAAATTCTTTTTTTGTTGGAAAGGGTATACTTCCCAAATGGTCCCATAGTCACCAAGTCGGGATCTGATGATGGAATCTTGGCTAAATCGAGGGAACTCCTCAAATATTATAGGCAACTATATAGTCATTTTGATATTTTCATCAAGGAATTAAGCATTTACAGTCAAAAAGTGACATTTGATGAGGTGGAACTGGTTAAAAAGACCAGAAATTGCCAACGGAACTTCATACTCAAACAAATATCACAATGGATGACAATACAAATAAATGAATGGTTATGTTGAAAATGGTATCATCGAAGTAACCTGATGATAGTGATGGAGCTGGAAGATAGGCACCGGAACTCCGTAATTAATCAATGTATCCTACCCGTGTTTGGGCTTATTAGAAATGTCATGTGATGCACTTTGGCTATAAGGTACTATCGAAGTGATCTGATGATGGAGCCGGAAGGTGGAAGGTAGACAAGGGAACTTCATATGAAAATTATGTATTCTAGCAGGGTTTGAGTTAATTGGAATTGACATGAGAAAAAAGTACTCTGGCTGTAAGTGTGTTGCAACTAAAAAGTATGAAATAAAAAACTTTTTATAAAAAAAATAAAACCGACTTCACTAAAAAAACACTAAAATGATGAAAATAATTTTAATTTCGGAAGTCGGTGTTAAATAAGGAACAAACAATAACGAAAAACACCGACTTCCGAAATTAAAATTATTTTCATCATTTTAGTGTTTTTTTAGTGAAGTCGGTTTTATTTTTTTTATAATTTGTGTAACAATTGCATACAACTATATAAGTTTTGTTTTGTATCAATGTACTGCTGCTGCTGTTTTATTTGCTACATTCATTTTAATACCAATGTTTAGCTATGGGTAAAAATGTCTAAGCTAATATAAACGTTATTTCTTTCTCAGGTGCCATTGCTCATATTTGGAAGAGACTTGTTGATGGAAAATCGTAATAGACAGAATGACAATTCTTTAGTTATGTTGCTACGTGAAACAATTTGTGTACAATTAATAAAGTTTTGTTCCCAGATATAACCAGCGATGCACGACTGATCTAAGGTTCTAATTTCTAAATTCGTTTTAATATGATAATGTTTCTTTTCCAGGTGCCATTACAATATATTTCTTTTTAAAGTTTTGTATAGATAATAATTGATAAATTGGCAATTGTTCAGTTTTGTTTCTACATGACGTGTACAATTAATATAAGTTTAGTGTCGTTCCTAGGTACAGCGAACATTGTATGAATAATCTAAATCTTTATTCACTTCTGTAATAGATATCTATGTCTACCCGTAGATAAATTTTTAAATGTAATATTTGTAACTCACTTCAAGATTACGAATAAAATAAAGTCTTTGTAGTAGTTTTATAAGTTCTTTAGTAGTACTATTACATATACTTGGTATAACACTCCTTAACAAGTACACGTGTTCACTCTGCGACTGCTCAAGCTCAAGTGCCAGTGCCGTGTTCGCAAGTGAGTCTCCCCACTATGACAGCTACGTAGTTGCTGTCTACCGACAAAAGTCAGTTTAACAACTATCAAAGGAATTTCACTTGGGAACATGGTTACATTTTGAAAGTAATTTAAAGACTAAATAAATAATTTAAAATACTGATTTAAGTACATATAAGGTATATTATTGAGGATTTTCGAAATAAACCACAAATTGTTTCTCTGAAAACAAAGATTTGCTTTATTCAACATGCTTTTACAGTATTATGTAATAAATTATCGTTTAACTAAAATTACACTTTTATCTCACCTGAAAACAAAGAAACGACATTAAAGTTCACTAATATCGCCTCCTCAATTATATCCCTTTAATTATCTCTCTACAAGTTTTTATAACAATAAAATGTACAAAATTAATCTCAACATCATCTGTCATTGAATGATACGTCACCCCGTATCCACAGCTTAAAAATTAAAAAAATGAAATGTCATTTCCAAGGAGGTCATTTCATTACATCTCCCCCCCATAGGAACGAAAATTCTAAATAATATAATACAAACAATGCACCTGCAAGGTATCTTTATACCTATTCGTTTTCTTCTACTTCATCTTCTGCCGTAACAGGTTGTAATTTTGTTATGTGGAATAAAGTTGATTCTGTTATTCTGTTGCCAGTGTCAATCTTATAAATGGAGTTCGATATTTTCTCTATTATCTTGAAAGGGCCTATTTTTAATTCGTCTAATTTTTTCCTGTTCAGTCTATTTCCATTTTCTACATATACACTGTCTCCTATCTCGAACTCTTGTATTTTCCTATTTCTATCAAATATTTTCTTGTTGTACTTGTGAGATTTTATTGTATTCTCTAATGCTAATCTTCTATCAGCAATCCACTTGTCTTCCTTTTCTATTGTTTTAATTTCATTTGGTAAAATACTGACATTTGTACCATCCAGTAAATATTTTGGTGCAAAACCTGTAACAGAATGGTCTGTGTTGAAGCATTTTAACCCATATAAATTAGTACATACAGTCCACATTGATTTAAGTAAGTAGGAAGCTAGCCACATTATATTTAAAATGATGTATTGATAGTTTAAGTTTAGTTGCCAATAAACACCATCAAAGACAGACGCTTGTTTTACTTGGACAGCTACTCGCCAATGGAAAGCAAACCTTAACCTACACAACATAATGGTCATAATCGAGCCGGATCATTAGTGAAGTGAATACAAAAGAACCACATTCCATCAGAGATAAGAAGCCGGCGAGTGAATCCTTATGCGTAAACAAAGTAATTAGTGACTTGTACAATTTATAATATTGAAGATTTACGTTTTTAACATCGAAATAATGTCTAAATCAGCTGATGAAGCACTAAGTATATTACAAGATACGGCAGAATTACTGAAGAAAACACAAATAAACTTAGGAAAATGTCCTAAGCAACGTTTAACTAAAGGATACGTTCAATCTAGAATTCAGTGCCTCGAAGAATACTGGAAAACATTTAACGGTGCGCATCAAGACTTGGCAAGGGTTACACCGAGAGATAAGCGTAGTTTATTACCGTATTTTGTTAATGAAGAGTTTTTTATTTACGAAGATCTTTATTTGTGTGTGTTAGGTGAATTACGCGACATGTTAGAAAGGTTAACTAGACCATCGCAAGCGACATACATGGATAGCGCGGATGACGATAACCAACAGACACAAGTGAGATTGCCACGCATAACGATACCTACGTTTTCTGGAACCTACGAAGATTGGCCTGCGTTTAAAGATTTATATGTTTCGTTAGTACATGATAACAAGTCACTAAGCAACGTTCAAAAGTTGCATTATTTAAAAACCAGTATCAGCGGTGAAGCAGCGACCCTACTCAAACATATACAAGTTACTGAAAGTAATTACTTTCAAGCATGGGAAACTTTAAGGAATCGTTACGGCAATAGAAGATTGATAGTTAACTTAATGTTGAAGAGATTAGTTTACCAAAAAAAGGCGAACGCTCAATCGGCCAGTCAACTGAAGTCAATTTTGGATACAACTTCTGAAATCTTAGATAACCTCAAAAACTCGAACGTGAACACCGACTCCTGGGATCCAATAATCATATTTCTGGTTGTACAGAAGCTGGACCCGGAGTCCCATAAAGCCTGGGAAGAGCACGCCTACAAGGGCAACTTAGAGGAATTACCTACATGGAATGAATTGAAGACTTTCCTAGAAGGAAAATTTCGTGCATTAGAACTAATAACACCTTCTTCAACGTCAGCTACACGGGAAAAATCCTCTAAAGAACGAAGTACATTCCATGTGTCAACAAATGAAAAAGAAAACACTTGTATAGTGTGTAAAGAGAATCATACCCTGTCTCACTGCAAGTTGTTTGCGAAGATGCAACCTTCAGAACGATTTGATTGTGTAAAGAATAACAAGCTCTGTTTTAACTGCCTGGCATCAGGACACACGGTCTTCAAATGCCATGTACCAATGTCCTGTCGCACGTGCAAACGACGCCATCATACTCTCATACATCTAACAAAGAAGACGGATACCTCGGCATCATTAGAAACTGTACAAGCGGCGCCGACAGTATCAAATCAAGCAGATGTAGAAGAAAAGGTGCAAGTTAATACAATGATTGCGTCGCACTTCAATGCCAGTAAAAATATAGGAATGCTAGCAACAGCAATGGTGATAGTAAAGAGCGAACAAGGAAACACCATTGCGCTCAAGGCACTCATAGATCCAGGATCACAAGCCTGCTTTATAAGTGAAAAGGCGGCACAGCAATTAAAAGTCAAAAGGCAGGTAACTAATTGCATAGTAACTGGAATGGAATCCATGAAGGTCGCTGTCAAGCATGAAGTGAACATAGAAGTTTCATCACGATGGGAATCAAATTTTGTTCTACCTATACAAGCCTACGTGATGTCCAAGCACTTGACAGTACAATTACCTGCAAATACATGGTCAACAAAAAATGGCCACACTTGGCCGATCTAGACTTGGCAGATCCAAGGTACGGAGTGTCAGGAAACATCGATCTGCTACTAGACGTCCAGGTATACGCGAAAATATTACAAGACGGCTTAGTCAAAGGTCCACCGGGGTCACCTATAGCTCAGAGAACCAACCTCGGCTGGATAATATTTGGTGAAATAAGTATAAAAACAAAAGCAAAAGAAAAATGTTTAATGGCGATAAATGAACATGTCGATGTGAAGGAACTATTAAAAACTATGTGGGAGTTAGAAAGCGATGCTAAGAGGAAATTTACTATGGAAGAACAATTATGCGAAGAGATATATGAAAAAACACACAAAAGAAACACTGAAGGACGATATGTAGTAAAATTACCCTTTAAAAACGACAACATAAAATCACCCGACGGCAAGACAAGAGAGATAGCATTAAACAGGTTTCTTCAACTAGAAAATAGACTAAACAAAAATCCTGTTCTGAAAGAAGAATATAAAAAGGTTATTGAAGAATACATACACATGAAACACATAGAAAAGGTACCACAACATGAAATAAATACAAAAAGGTCTGTCTACTTACCCCACCACGCCGTAGTCAGGAACGATAAAGAAAGCACGAAGACTCGCGTCGTTTTTGACGCCTCCTGCAAGGGTTACAATGGAGTTTTCGTTAAACGACGAGTTACTAACAGGTCCTGTTCTACAAGATGACTTGCGAAACCTAATTGCAAGATGGCGAACACACGCAGTGTGTTTTATTTCTGACATACAGAAAATGTACCGAATGATTTTGGTAGCCCAGGAAGACACTGATTACCAAAGAATACTGTGGCGAAGCGATTCATCCGAAATCATTCAAGATTTAAGACTCCTGACTGTTACTTTCGGTACAGCGTCAGCTCCGTATTTAGCGATAAAAACACTCATGCAACTTGCAAGCGATGAAGGTGCTAAGTATCCTGAAGCAGCTAGGGTGTTGCAAGAAGATCTATATGTTGATGACGTTATGTCAGGAGGTGACGATTTGAAGCAAGCCATTAAAATAAGCAAAGATTTGAAAAAGTTATTATTACTAGGCGGCTTTCAGTTAAAAAAGTGGTCGTCAAACAACATAGATTTTTTAAAATCCATAGATCATGAGGACAGATCTATTAACGCACATTTGGATTTAAATTTAGATGGTACCATAAAGGCTTTAGGTATACAATGGAACTTAGGCAACGATCAATTTGAATACCAACTGAACTTAGCTCCCCTTCCTGCGATTGTTACCAAGCGAAATATATTATCAGATGTCCAAAAGCTCTTTGACCCGCTTGGTTGGATAGCGCCATGCATCGTACAAGCAAAAATTTTGATTCAAACCCTCTGGCAAACCAAAATTGAGTGGGATCAAGAAATCACTCCAGCTTTAAAGGATGAGTGGAAAACCATACGTGAAGATATGGCCAACGTTAAGGGAATAAAAATAGATCGATGGATGGGCACATACAGTTCAAACAAGAACAGCATACAACTGCATGGATTCAGTGATGCATCAATGAGAGCATACGCAGCTGTTGTATACTGTCGTGTACATAACTTGGATGGTACAAATTTAAATTTAATTTAATTATCAAATTTAAAAAAAAATCTGTTTATTATGTTTATTCTTACTATTATTTATTCTGTATTTTAATTATTGTTATTATCTGTTAAGGCGTACAAATTAGTGCATGCAGTGCTCTTCTTTAAGTGATGGGGCGCTTAGACGTAAGATTGTATTGTTTTTTCTTTATACATATGTAATAGTGCACTCATTGTTGAAGAGCCAAATAAATAAATAAATAAAATAAAAAATAAATACAGTCAAGACGTCATTGATTGCAGCACGAACGCGTGTTGCACCACTGAAGACCGTGTCGCTGCCACGACTTGAATTGTGTGGAGCAGTTTTAGTGTCGAGACTACTAAAACAATTTTCGACAACCATGAAGGTCCCACCCGCTAATGTTTTTGCTTGGACTGATTCCTCAATAGTCATTGCTTGGCTTCAAAAGGAACCTAACAAATGGAAGACCTTCGTTGCAAATCGCACGGTTGAAATAACTAGCAATGTCCCGAAAGAGCAATGGTATCACGTACAATCAAAGGAGAACCCCGCTGATATAGCGTCTAGAGGTGCACTAGTATCGGAGTTGAAATCGTGTGATTTATGGTGGAATGGTCCAGAATGGCTTTCAAAGGGGGATATGTATTTTACAAAACCAGAAATAATACCTACAGAACTAGAAGAAAAGAAAAGTATACAAACCTTTACAATTACCAAAGGTGAAGTTGAAGAGAGAAGATTTTCAGATCAATTTGAAAACTACGACTCATTGAGAGAATTACTTAGAGGTATAGCGTTTTGTAGGAGATTTTTAAAACACAAAATGCTAAAAGAAGACATAGACAGTTCTTTGACAACAGAAGAATTGGAAGATGCATTAAACATATGCATAAAAAGGGTACAAGGTGAAGAATATGCAGAAGAAATTGAGTTTCTAAGGAAAGGTAAAGCAGTTAAAAGAACTAGCTCACTGAAGACTTTAGATCCATACTTAGACGAGTTACAGATACTTCGGGTTGGCGGACGCCTAAGAAACGCTAATATGACTGATCAAAGTAAGCATCCAATCATATTGGGTCATAGAAATAAACTAACTCCTTTGATCATAGGTGATGCACACTCAAGAACCCTACACGGAGGAATCCAACTAATGTTGAGCTATTTGAGAGCGAAGTATTGGATAACGCGAGCTAAGGCACAAGTCAAACTATACATACACCGATGCTTGATATGTGCTAAACAGAATGCGACCGCTAGAACTCAGGTAATGGGTGACTTGCCCAAGGTTCGTGTGACACCAGCTCGGCCGTTTCTACATTCCGGCGTCGACTTTGCTGGACCCTTACCAGTTCTATGGAGCAAGGGCAGAGGAGTCAAAACACATAAGGCGTACATCTCGATTTTTGTTTGTATGGCTACCAAGGCCATTCATTTGGAATTGGTTGGAGATATAACGTCAGAGGCATTCATCGGCGCCTATAAAAGATTCTGTGCACGAAGAGGCAAGTGCGCACATTTATGGAGTGACCAGGGGAGGAACTTCATCGGTGCAAATAAAGAGTTAGTAGCCATGTGGAAGGAGGCAAGTTTGGAATTCTCTGGAGCAATCGCAGACACGCTTGCATCTGATGGCACACAATGGCACTTCATTCCCGCGTACAGCCCCAACTTCGGTGGCCTCTGGGAGGCAGGAGTAAAATCCACGAAATATCACCTAAAACGGATACTAACTAGTAATTTAACTTACGAGGAGATGTCGACAGTGCTATGTGAGATAGAGGCTTGCTTAAACTCTAGACCTTTGTGCCCCCAAGATGATTTGGATAATGAAAATATTGAGCCATTAACACCTGGGCACTTTTTAATTGGAGAAGCACCCATAGTCATACCTAGTCCCAATTTACAAAATTTGAAAGTGCATACGTTATCAAGATGGCAATACGTTCAAAAGTTGTTACATGATTTTTGGTCTCGATGGCAACAAGAGTATTTGTCTAGACTACAACAACGCCCAAAATGGCTCAAACGTGTAAAGGAGTTTGAAGTTGGTAACGTTGTTTTAATCAAACAGGAAAACCTTCCACCAGGCAAATGGTTGCTAGGAAGAGTAGTAAGCAAACATCCAGGACCAGATGGCTGCACAAGAGTTTATAGTGTTAAGAGCGGCAGCGATATAATTAAGAGAACTGTTTCTAAGCTTTGTCCACTACCAGTGGATAGCGACGTTGATTGATTATATAATTCATCCGTTGATTTGCATGTAAAATTACGTATATTTGATTCATTTGAAAGGACTCATATAGTCCTTTGGTGGGCGGCTTATGTTGAAGCATTTTAACCCATATAAATTAGTACATACAGTCCACATTGATTTGAGTAAGTAGGAAGCTAGCCACATTATATTTAAAATGATGTACTGATAGTTTAAGTTTAGTTGCCAATAAACACCATCAAAGACAGACGCTTGTTTTACTTGGACAGCTACTCGCCAATGGAAAGCAAACCTTAACCTACACAACAGTCTGTTTCATTATATTTCTGTACACATTCTCTTGCTACTGTTGTCCATGTTCTCTTATTATTTTTCTCATTTATTTTACATCTTATTTTATTTACTATTGTTTGGTTTAATCTTTCGTTCAAGCCGTTCGAAAATGGCGTATTCACAGCTGTAAATATTAGTTTGATGTTATTCTCCTGCAAATACTGTTTAAATTCTTTTGAATTGATGCCTGGATATTGGTCTGTCAGAATTATTCCAATCTCATCTGTCTCGAGTACTTTCTTTGTTAGTTTTATAAAGTCACTTGCGTTCTGTGTTTTTGAAGTCACAATAAACGCATATCTTGTGTAGTGGTCTACTAAAAGGTGTAAGTATTTTTTTGTTGACCTAGATCCTCCAAAGCCACCTATAGTATCCATTGACATTATCTCAAATGGTTTTGTTGCTGGTCCCAGTTGTGACATTAACCCAAATTTTCCTTGACATCTTGATTTATTTTTTATGCATATTTCGCATGTTTTACAAATATTTATGATATTTTTTGTTAGGTTTTTAGCTGTATATAGTGGACTTATTTTTTTCTGTAATTGTCTGATTCCAATATGGCATAAATCTTCATGCACCTTTTTTATAATTTTTTTACTAAATTCTTCTGAGAGTATAATCTTTTCAAGTTTCTTTATTTTTTTATAATAGATTTTATTTTTATGTAGTAGATTTTGTTTCTTTTCTTTTATTGTTTCATTTTTTTCTTGGTCTTCAACTATATCTTTTATTTGTATTAAATTAACTATTTTCAATAGTTCCTCCTTGTTATCTTCTGATTATAATACAGGGTTTCGGCTCAAACAGTCTGCTTCTATATTTTCTTTACCAGGTATATATTTTACTGTAAAGTCATATTGAGATAGGTAATATGTGAGGTCACCCAATTCTTCATCTGTCCTGCATTTAATATTCATGTTCTCTAGAGGTTTGTGGTCTGAGTAAATAGTGAAATGTTTTCCAATTAGCCAGTGTTGCCAGTATTTAACTGCTTCTTTCATAGCAATACATTCCAAATATATGGCCTTTTTTCGTTTTTGAGATTCGTTTAGTTTTTTTGAAAAATATGCCACCGGTTTGTCTTTACCGTCTAGTTGAGTCTGTTTCAATATTGCCCCGATACCCTCTAAAGATGCATCTGTAAAGATTTTTATTGGTAAGTCTTTGTCGAATATTTCCAACACAGGTTGAGAACATAAATATCTTTTTATTTGATTAAATGATTCTTCACACTTCTCTGACCACACAAACTTTTCATTTTTTCTTAATAAATTATGTAATGGGTCTAAAATAATTGCACTTCTTGGTATGTATTCATGGTAGAAGTTAATTTTTCCCAAAAATTGTCTGATATTCTTTTGTGTCTTAGGAGTTGGAAAATGTCTTATCGAGATCAAATTGTCTTTTAGTGGTCTTACCGAATTGTTCTGAATTACATGGCCGAGGTACTTTACTGAGTCTGAAGCAAAGTTACATTTCGTAAACTTCAATCTAAAGCCTTCTTGTATTATTGCCTCTAATACATTTCTTATGTGTTTTATATGTTCTTCAAAGGTGTTCGAGTATATCAGAATATCATCAATATAGTTTACGGAGTATCCTGTGAGATTGTGCTTTAGTTTACGGAGTATCCTGTGAGATTGTGCTTTCTTAGAATATTGCTTAAAATTCTCTGGAAAATTGCTGGTGATGTTTTCAAGCCAAAGGGAAGGCAGGTCCACTGGAAGTGGCCATCTTGTGTGACAAATCCTGTTTTATATCTGTCTTCCACCCGTAATGGTATCGCCCAGAATGCTGAATTTATATCCAGTGTAGTAAAATACTTACAATTTCTAGTTTTAACAATCAAATCATCTATTAACGGAAAAGGTTGAGCTTGTGGAACAACGATTTTATTTAGTTCTCTGAAATCTATACACAAGCGGGATTTCCTATTTTCACCCTTTTTAAATGCCAATGTCACTGGAGCAGCGAAAGGACTGTAGGATTCTTCTATTAAATTATTCTTTAGTAACATGGATATTTGCTTTTCAATTTCTAATTTATTTATTTATTTATTTATTTATTATTTATTATATACTTTATTGTACATACAAAACATAACAAAGAAAAACTTATATCTAAAACACGTACAATGGGCGGCCTTATCGCATTCCGTGATCTCTTCCAGGCAACCTAGAATAGACAGTAATTGTCAGAACATGATATGGGGCTGTCATAAGTTCAACAATAAGTAATAAGTAATTTATCTTCTATTGTACATCTGTATGGTCTTTTACTACAGTATCTATTTACTAGTAAATCTATGTGAGCTTCATAATCTCTAACTGTTCCTATATCATACTTGTCCTTTGCAAAAATTGTTTTATATTCCTTTATTATTTTCTCGATCTCAATTTTCTTTTCATTATCTAAATGGTCTGTCATACTTACAAACTCTTCTGTTTCTATATGTTCATTAAAATTTATTGCTAATGTTTTTATATTCTTTTCTTCATTTCTGTTATCTTTAGACATTTCATCTATTTTATTTGTTCTTATCTTTTGTTCTATCCGCAAGTCCTCGTTTTGGGTTAGTTTGAATTTCTTTATCATATCCAATCCGATTATAAAATCATCAAAATATTCATTTTCTACTATGTATACATCCACCTCTTCTTCTAAATCAAATATTTTTATTTTTATTGTTATCAAGCCATCTGTTTTTTTCACACCATTAACCGTTTTCATATATGCTATATTCTCATTGTCCTTTTTTTCTTTTATTTTAATCAGTCTTGAATTTATTAAAGAGATCTGTGAGCCTGAATCATAAATGCCGCTCACGTCTAGTTTATTTTCTAATAAGAGCTTGATTTTGATTAATGGTGTACTTACTCGTTTTTTTTCTCAGTATTTATATCTACTTCAATAATGGAGTTGTTATTTACATTTCTGGGTTTAAAAACTTTTTCAGATTCATTTTTATTTTTCTTGAACCAACATGACTCTTCCGGATGATATCTAATTCCTTTGTTCAAAGATTCACAAGTGTTACATGGCTTCTTCTCATTAGTTTTATTTTTATAAAGGAATGTACAACTCTTTATTGTACTTGAGTTTTTCTTGTACATCATACCTTCATATTTTCTTATCTCATTGAACAAATCAGTAGTGTCATTGAGTTCATCTCTGTTTAACCTATTTAAGATAAACCCAGGTAAACCTGTTGCAATAAGATCTATCATTGTTTTGGAGTCTATCGATTTGTTTATGCCTAGCATTAGCCTTTCTTTTCTAATAGCGTAATCAATTAGTAGTCCTTTATATCTAAATGCGAGAGCATATGTAACTATGTCCCATCCTCGGTTTTTAAAAGTTTCTAAAAATTTGTTTTTCCATTCATTCCATTCAGCCTTTATTGTTAGTTTTATGGCCATCGAGCTATACCAATCCAAACAAGATTTTTCTAAAAATAATCTCATATATCTATTTTTGTTTCATCTTTTGATATATTAAAGCGCTCACACTCCTTTTCAAAATTCTCAATCCATTGCATTGCATTAGGGTTCTTGCTTGTGAATTTTTCAATAATAAATTTCTCTGAAATATGTTTTAGGTTATGTTGATTTTCTTTCTTTGTAGTAGTTTCTATTAATTTTTCCAAGATATGTTGGAAATTGTCGTTTATGTCTATTGGTTGTTTTGTGCTCATTTCTTCTAAATATTGATCTAAAAATTGCATATTACCTTCCTCATCTCTATATGTTTTCTTAAGATCTTCATCCAATTTTATCCATATTTTTCTACTTTGATATCTTCTTTTTATACTATTTTTTATTTTTGAGAAAGTATTCATTTTGACAATATATGTATGATGAATCACCGGCTTCAGCTCATCAGGTAAAACATAACATTTTCCTTCTTCTGTAGATATTGAGGTTATGGCTAATACATTTGATTTGCCATCATTTGAAGCTATCATCGTAAACTCAAATTGCAGCCGGTCCATCTTCTTTTAGTTAACAAAAATGTCGTTTTATAAGGTATATTATTGAGGATTTTCGAAATAAACCACAAATTATTTCTCTGAAAACAAAGATTTGCTTTATTCAACATGCTTTTACAGTATTATGTAATAAATTATCGTTTAACTAAAATTACACTTTTATCTCACCTGAAAACAAAGAAACGACATTAAAGTTCACTAATATCGCCTCCTCAATTATATCCCTGTAATTATCTCTCTACAAGTTTTTATAACAATAAAATGTACAAAATTAATCTCAACATCATCTGTCATTGAATGATACGTCACCCCGTATCCACAGCTTAAAAATTAAAAAAATGAAATGTCATTTCCAAGGAGGTCATTTCATTACAAACATATTCCAATAAATTAATGAAAGGCTAACAGTCGGCCTTTCCTGACATATTCACGTCTCGTGAAGACAATATTATAAAAGTTTGTACAAAATATTGATTCATCAAATATTCTTACTACAAAACAAAACAAAAAAAAAAAAAAAAATACAACAACAATAAATAACAGAAAAAAATAATAATTCATATAACTTAAAATATCTAACAATAAATATCACAAAACTAAATCATCTTGGCACGAAATCCCTTAATATTTTCGTGTGTTCTCAAAATCACACTTACAATAAATTGCTTAGCTTCTATATAAATCTACATCAAATATTTTACATTGGTAACTAAGCGAGGACGAAACCCCTGCATGTTTTCGCCTCAAAATATTACATTTGATTGTAGCCTCTACATATCTACATCAAACATTTCATATAAAATAATTATGCGAGGACGAAACCCCTTCATGTTTTCGCCTCAAAATATTACATTTGATTGTAGCCTCTACATATCTACATCAAACATTTCACATAAAATAATTAAGCGAGGACGAAACCCCTTCATGTTTTCGCCTCAAAATATTCTATTTGATTGTAGCCTCTACATATATACATCAAATATCTCACATGATCATCCGAGGACAAAACCCCTTCATGTTTTTGCCTCATGATGTTACATTACAGTACTGAAGCCCCTTCATGTCTTCAGCACTGTCTAGTCATTCCACTGAACCCTCTACATATTTTCAGTGGATTGACAACTAAGCTAGAATAATTAATTATTTCTCTGGAATAAACAGTTCGGATTAATAGCATGCAGAAATACACAATTAGTTTGCAGCAAATCAAACAGTTTTAAAGACTAGTTTTCATCATCATGAACAGATTTGTGATCGTCGTTAGAATCGTCATCAGATTCATTACTGGTTCTGTCAAATACTAACCATGGGTGAATCTTGTCTACTGAAAAAGTGCCAGTAAAACGACGATTACCTTTTCGAGATAAAGGAGTATCTTCAACAATATATCTATCATTATTTAATACAGTTATTATACGATAAGGACCATGAAGTTTTGGGATAAGTTTTCGACTCTGACCACAGGAAGGAATATCTCTTTCTACTCTGACTAAGTCACCCAAACCGAATGCAACCCTTTTTCTATTTTTATCAAAATTTTCCTTCTGTTTAATTTGATTATCAGCGATATGTTCAGACACTTGATTTCGAATATTTTCTAGTCCATCTTCATTATTCGTAGATTCCTCAATATTAGTTGTAAGGGACAGAGAAGAATCATTAGTACCAATTAATTTTAGTCCAAACAATGCCTGAGCTGGTGTTTTTCCTGTCCCCTTATTAAGAGTATTGTTTAGTCCCCACTGAATTTCGGAAACCCATTCATCCCATAATTTTTCGTCTTTATTAAAGGTTTTGGCACTGAGAGCAGCAAGGACAGTTCTATTGTACCTCTCTATTTGACCATTTGATCGTGGCGTAGCGACAGCATTTAAAACATGTTTTACTTCCAATGAATTTAGGAATTTCTTAAATTTTTTGGAAGTAAAAGAGGTTCCTCTGTCCGATATGATTCTCTGCGGTACACCGAAAGTATGAAAGTAACGTTGTAATGCTTTAATACTATTTGTACTTTTCGTGCTCTTAACTGGATCAAGAATTATATATTTAGTAAAGGCATCTATAATTAAAAGCAAATAAGAATTCTTCCTCTTACTACGCACGAAAGGACCTAAATGATCTATGTGGAGTGTGTGGAACGGGCGATCCACCTTTGGTATAGGGTGTAATTCCCCAGACTTTTTGCCAGTAGGAACTTTAGTATGAGCACATAAGACAGGAATTCACATATTTTTGAATAAATTTTCTCATTTTGGCAAACCAATATTGACTTTTTATTTTGTCATAAGTTTTCTCAAAACCAAAATGTCCCAACATATCGTGATTTGATCTGAGTAAATGCCACCTTATTCCTTTCGGTACGACCCATCGTTCACCCTCAGGAGTCTTCCTGTAAAGCATTCCTCGTTTAACTACAAAATTATTTTTAATTTCAATAATGTTATTGGTTTCTCTATCGTTAAGTATGGTTATTATCCTTTGTTATTCAGAATCATTTTGTTGGGCCGTTGCTAACCAATTAGTATCTATTAATCTAACTTCTGTATACTCGTTTGGCTTTAAAGGATTACGACTGAGGGCGTCGACATGACACATACTTGAACCAGGTTTGTAAATAATATTAAAGTCAAATTCCTGTAAAGAATTCCACCATCTTGCAACCCGTGGAAGCATGTCTTTCTTTTCAAATGTAGCTCTAACAGAGTTGCAATCGGTGACTATCGTGAACTTGATCCCTAACAAGTATACTCTAAATTGTTTTACCGACATTACTACAGCCAGCGTCTCTAAATCATAGGAGGTGAAACGAGCCTCTTCGGGGGAGGTCTGCCTGCTGTAATAAGCAACAGCACTAAACGGGGAGTCCTTTGTTGGCCTTTGCATTAGTATCCCTGCAATTCCTAATTTAGAAGCGTCTGTGTGAACTTATGTTTCATAAGTTGGATTATAAAAAGCAAGAATGGGGCGTTTTGTTAGTTCAGTCTTTAATATTTGGAAAGCCTCTTCTTCAGAACTACCCCACTGCCAAGCAGAATTTTTCTTAAGGAGTTGAGTTAATGGTCTAGCGATTGTAGAAAATCCCCTTATAAAGCGCCGAAAGAAACTGGACAAACCAATAAACTGACGGACTTTATGTTGATCCGTTGGGCGAGGAAATCGTTCGACAGCTTCTATTTTATGTTGCCCAGGCCTTATTCCTTTTTCATTTACTTCAAATCCTAAATAATTAATAGATCGCATAAAAAAGTTACACTTCGATAACTTTAATGTTATTCCAGAGGTCCTAAATAAATTCAAAGTATTACTTAATTTCTCAAAATCCTCTTCAATAGTTTTAGACGGGATAATAACATCATCCATATAAGCGAATGCATCTTTAAACCGCGCGTTACCAAGGATATTATTAATAGCTCGTTGAAAATTAGACGGAGCATTAGCTAAGCCAAACGGCATCCGGTTAAACTCAAAATGGCCGTCAGGCGTTACAAAAGCTGTCAAATGTTTGGAAGTTTCCGACATACGAATCTGGTAATAACCGGACGCAAGATCTAAGGTTGTATAAAACCTAAAACCTGATAAATTGTCCAATTGATCATCAATCCTCGGTAATGGATAGTGTTCTTTAACTGTTTTCTTATTCAAAGATCTAAAATCTACACAAAGCCTATAATCCCCAGTTTTCTTTTTGACTAATAAAATTGGAGACGCATAATCAGACGTGGATGGACGTACTATCCCCGAATCCTCTAATTCTCATGCCTCTAACAACTTGGCGTTCCGAATGAGCTAATCTGTAAGGCCGATAAACAATAGGACTATTGTCACTTAAATTAATACTCATCTCAATCCCTTTAATACATCCTAATTCTTTGGTTGAAAAAGCAAAGCAGTCTCTATAGTCGTTTAATAAACGAAACAGCAACTGACGATCTTTTTCGGCTAATTCGTCACCTACATTAACTATCGAATTGTCTATATTAGGATTGGGCAAGGTTTCATTATTACCTATAATTCTATTAACACGGTATGACTGCATTTCCGTGAATGGGACTGCGCGAACTATTAGCGAACCTTGTTTAAGAGTAAATCCTAGCGAGGTATGTCCTTTTACCACAATTTGACCCTTGCCATCTGTTAGTTTAATTAAAGTCTGGATTACTTCGTATTCCTTCTCAGGTTCGCGACTTAAACTGGGTTCTACTAAAACATCGCCATTATATTTATTTTCAGTGTAAATATCGACACCGGTGTATCCTTGTACATTAGTATCATTTAAAACATGTAAAGCAATTTTGAATTTTGATATCAGTTTATCCTTAATTAGTAAAGTATCATTAGTTTTAATAACTATTATGCTTCGCAGCTTCATTCTTTGCGATTTACGTTTAACATGGTGTAGTAGTAGCGCCATCTACCGTAGGCCTTGCACGATGGTTTAAAGTTTTTTTTTTTTTTTTTTTGACATTTCGCCCCACCACTGCACACCGCTGTCATAGCAGACCGCTCCGACATTATTCGTCATTCTGTGTTATCGTGCTGTAGCCTTCGCACGCATTCGGTTACCCTGCCACTGCGTTCTTACTTTTTTAAATAGATAGTGAATAATAAGATGGGAAACAAAAGGAAACATCGAGAAGAGGAAGAATCTAGGATCACAAAGAAGATTAAAAAACTGGAACGGAAATTACAACGAAGAAGGCGCGTTATTTCTTCGGATGATAGCAGTAAGTAAAAACAATATTATTCTAATCGTCGTTGACGTGTTACTATTGCTAATTTTAAATCATCTCGATTATCAAAATTATTACATATTTGAATCAATTACCGTCGTTGGCGGTTAATTTTTCATTGCATAATGCCGTCGTTGGCGGTTAATGCTTGAATCTACTACCGTCGTTGGCGGTTAATATTTGAACTAATTACCGTCGTTGGCGGTTAATTTTTCATTGTATAATGCCGTCGTTGGCGGTTAATGCTTGAATCTACTATCGTCGTTGACGGTTAATATTTGAACTAATTACCGTCGTTGGCGGTTAATTTTTCATTGTATAATGCCGTCGTTGGCGGTTAATGCTTGAATCTACTACCGTCGTTGACGGTTACGTGTGTCAAGTTTTGAAATGACAAAGTAGTTTTGTTTTGTCACACAGATTCTGAAATCGACGAGCAAGTTTTGCCCGTGATGTCACCAAGACAATCACCAACCGGTCTTGGAGCTTCACCACTCATCCTCAGGAATGAATCCTTAGATATGCCAGATCTGATTTCTCCTATTCCACAAACCTCACTGTACGAATCTACTAGTTTGGAACATACCAATGCAGAAGCTGTAATTCCGGAGCCAGGATCGTCCACTGCTCCCGATCCATGTTTGTCAAACGTGCAAGAGGAGGATACCCAGCTAGAAGAAGATATACTTCAGATCTTAGGGGAACCACCACAGCCAGATATTGCGCTGGGTAAAAATATTCATAAAGATATCGCATCTCGTTGGCAAGATATCTTGGTTAAAGGTTTACCTAGAGAACAAAAGGAACCGCTTCTTAAAAAGTATCTTATACCGGCTAACTGTAACTTTCTTGTAGCCCCGTTATTAAACCCTGAAGCTAAAGCAGCTACCCCAGATATTCTATCCAGGAGAGACGCCAGTTTGTTACAAAAGCAAAATCAAATTGGCGTCGCATTAGCCGCGTTATCTCAGCTTACTGAAATGATAATACGAAATGAAACCTCCAAGCAAACACTTCTGCAGCCTCTTAGTGATGCTTGCCGCATTCTATGCGACAGCCACTGTATTGAAAGTAGAACCAGACGTAGCATAATCATGAGTTCTATTAATACCAGTTTACGCGATGCCCTTGCTAACACAAATCGTGACAAGTACTTGTTTGGAGAAGATTTGGCCGAGAAACTAAAAGCCGCTAAGTTTGTCCAAAAAACAGGAGAATCTCTGCAAAAATCGAATCCTATACCGTCTACTAGCAAAAGTAGTTCGAACTTCAGGGGCACGCCAAGAAACCGGAATTTAAACTTCAGGGGCCCAATACAAAGAAAACCACCGAACAAGACAAACGAGGCATCGAGAGGACGACAACCGGCGCGTCAGACGCGCGGCTCCAACTATTCGCGTCAGCCGCCACCTCCGCCGAAGACGTCTTCACCGACCAGGAGGAACTATCGCAGATAAATACCCAGGTAATGCAATACGCTGGACGTTTGCAATATTTCTATTTACAGTGGTCTCAAATTACAGATGACCCAACTTTACGGTCTTGGATAAAGGGATATAAAATCCCATTTATATCCACTCCAATCCGATTTGACAGCCCATGTTCTATGCCTAAATCAGAACAGGAGCATTACGATTATGTTAAAACAATTAAAAAGTTAATTGAGGTCAATGCAATTTCACAATGTTCACATGAGAAGGGTGAATTCATATCAAGTATCTTTCTTGTCCCTAAGCCAAACGGTGAAAATCGCTTTATCCTAAATTTAAAACATTTAAATAGATTTATAAAAACTAATCATTTTAAAATGGAGGATTACAGGACAGCCATTAAATTAATAACTAAAAATTGTTACATGGCTTCAATTGACCTAAAGGATGCATATTTTTTTATTAATGTTGCTAAATGTCACAGAAAATACTTGCGTTTTAATTATAATGGAACTCTTTTTGAGTTTAACTGCCTACCTTTTGGATTATGTACCGCTCCATATGTTTTTACAAAAATTATGAAGCCTGTGATGGAGTATTTGCGGTCGAGAAATATGATTTCAGTTATTTACTTAGACGATATATTTTGTATAGGAAAAAACTTAAAAGACTGTACTTTTAATGTTAAACATACTTGTGCATTTTTAGAAAACTTAGGATTCATTATAAACAAAGATAAAAGCTGTTTAATACCAAGTACTAAGTGTAAGTTCTTAGGTTTTGTTTTCGACTCCCAAAAAATGATCATGGAATTGCCTTCTGATAAGAAAGATAAAATAAAAAGTAACGTTCAAATTCATTTAGACATACGTAAATGTAAATTACGCGATTTTGCTAGAACAATTGGGCTACTGATATCTGCGTGTCCTGCGATACAATATTCTTGGATGCGTACAAAATTATTTGAGCGATTCAAATTTAATATTTTGTTAAAAAATGATAGTTACAATCAAACAGTTGTATTGCCTAACTTTATTAGGGAAGATCTTAGGTGGTGGTTAAATAATGTGGCATTTGGTTATTCTAATATTAAAACCAATACATATATAAAAGAAATTTTTAGTGATGCATCATCCACCGGATGGGGTGCATATTGTGATGGTGATGAATCGTATGGTTATTGGAAAGAAAATGAAATGAAATTACACATTAACCAGTTAGAGCTAAAAGCTGCCTTTTTCGGATTAAAAGTCTTTGCCAGTGATTGTTTTGATTGTGAGCTGTTATTAAGAATCGATAATGTTACAGCCATTTCATGCATTAACAGGATGGGCAGTGTACAATACCCACATCTCAATGATGAGACTCGTAATATTTGGAAATGGTGTGAAAGGCGACGTGTTTTGATTTTTGCGTCATACATTAACACTAAAGATAATCAAGAAGCTGATATATTGTCTCGGAAAAAATTTCAGGACACCGAATGGGAATTAGGAAATTACGCATATGAGGAAATAAAACGCATATTAGGATCACCAAAAATAGATTTATTTGCCAGCCGTTCTAATACTAAATGTAATACATACGTTACCTGGAAAAATGATCCTGATGCTTGGGCTATTGATGCGTTCACCATTTTATGGAAAGATTTAAACTTTTACGCCTTTCCACCATTTTCAATGATACTAAAAACGATCCAAAAAATCATATCCGATAAAGCGGAAGGTATAGTTGTTATCCCATACTGGCCAACTCAACCTTGGTTTCCGTTATTTAATAAAATATGTAAATCTGAAATTATTTACTTTCCACCTGATAGTAATTTGCTAAAATCTCCTTACAGATCAACCCACAGTCTGCATCGAACATTAACATTGGCTGCCGCGAGATTATCCGGCAGACTCTATTAAACAAATTTCTGTCACCAAGGTCGGTGGAAGTAATGTTAGCATCCTTGTCAAGTAACACTTATAAACAATACGACGGCTGCATAAAAGCCTGGATTATTTACTGTCAAAAACATAATTATGATCACACTTGTGCTTCAATACCGATAGTTATTCATTTTTTAACAGAAGTATTTGACAAGGGTGCGAAATATGGGACAATCAACTCTTGCAAATCTGCTTTATCTTTATTATTAGGTCATAATTTAGATGATGAAAGACTTAAACGATTCATGAAGGGTGTTTTCAAATTAAGGCCAACTAACCCAAAGTACAATATTACTTGGGATCCTGACATTGTTTTAAACTTCTTAGCCCTCAAATGGCCTAATGAAAACCTAGATTTGAAAACTCTCTCCAAGAAAACTGTAACGTTAATTGCTCTTGTGACCGCACATCGTGTACAGACCCTATCTCTAATTAAAATTAACAATATAATTACAAATCCCAATGAAATTATTATTAAAATTCCAGATACAATAAAGACAACTAAATTAAATTCATTTCAACCAATTTTAAGACTTCCATTTTATAATACACGTCCAGAAATCTGCCCAGCTAGATGTTTACAAGCATATATGAATAAAACTAAGACATTACGTAAGAATAACAATAATAGTTTATTTATAAGTTTCAAAAAACCACATTCAAACATTACTTCTCAAACTGTTAGTCATTGGTTAAAGGATACGCTACTAGAAAGTGGTGTAGACACTTCAATATTTTGTGCTCACAGTACACGACATGCAGCCACATCAAAGGCAAATAAATTAGGAGTAAACATAGATGTGATTAAAAAGACAGCTGGATGGACCGATTCGTCTTCAGCTTTTGCTCGATTCTACAATAAAGAAATTGTAAATCATAATCAATTCGCCGAATCATTGCTTAATTCTTCTCAAATGTAATAGGTAATACAAATTATATTATTACTATGTATATGTACTTAGATAATACAAGAATTGATTTTGAATAATTGTGTGTTAGCTTACCTTTTTCCTTTACTTTAATACCTACCTTGGTATTTATATACCCGAAGTAAAAGCAATGTTCCAACTTCAAACCTACAAGTATTGAACATTGAGTGTACAATGGCATTCTCTAGAATATCATTGTTTTTTGTATTTATTTTAAAACCATTGCTATAAACATCCTACACCATGTTAAACGTAAATCGCAAAGAATGAAGCTGCGAAGCATAATTGAAGATCAAACGAACTTACCAAGTGAAGTTCGATCCCAATTATGCGAGCAGCTTCATTCGACGCGATTTACCAACTCCCACCCTACTGTCATGTTAATTATCAATTCAGAAATTAACCCCATCCCGATATGTCCAAACGGTTCTAAAATAAATATTCTTTATCTCTAAACAAAATGACGAATAATGTCGGAGCGGTCTGCTATGACAGCGGTGTGCAGTGGTGGGGCGAAATGTCAAAAAAAAAAAAAAAAACTTTAAACCATCGTGCAAGGCCTACGGTAGATGGCGCTACTACTACACCATGTTAAACGTAAATCGCGTCGAATGAAGCTGCTCGCATAATTGGGATCGAACTTCACTTGGTAAGTTCGTTTGATCTTCAATTATGTGATCCTGTTCAGTAAAAGTTTGTCCTAATAATAAAGGGACTTGCAGAAAATGATCAGAGACTACTAGTATTGGCACTACTGCTCTCACAGAATCTACTTCAATTTTTAAATCGCATTTTCCTAGACAATTAACAATAGAATCTCCAAAACCTCTTAGGATAGGTAAGTCATTCATTGACCATGAGGTGATTAAGTCTTTAGCAACTGATTCTCTCAACATGGAGCATTGGCTTCCAAAATCAATATAACAGTCAAGATTTACACCACTAACAGAGGCTGTTTTAAAATATTTCAAATCTGTATCATGTTCCGTGGAAATACGTAAAACCGTTTTAGGGGTTGAGTCCTTTTTCTCGCTACAGTCGTTAACTAAATGTCCTACTTTATTACAAGCAGTACACCGTTTGATTGGCTGCTTACACTTATAATATGGGTGACCTTCTTCACCACAGTTGTAACATTTAGATGTAGATTCTGTTCTGTTACTTTTAATCCCTTTAATTTTATTGCGTTTATTATCGGTTACGCCCGCCTGCTGTGTGGTTTTGTCAATTCGTTTATTAATTTTAACTCCCTTTAAGTAGACAAGTAACTTATCAAGATCAGAGTATTGTGCCGCTTCGGCACTAGTTCTTATAGATCGATCTTCGATTCCAAACAGTACGCAATCAATGGCATTCTTTCCAGTGATATTACATCTGTTCAATAACACCATCTTGTCGTAAAAATATTCCTCTAGAGAATCGCCAAAACGAGCTTTACAGGCAAGCATATCCGACAACAATTGAGCATAATTTTCGTCGCTCGGAAAAGCTGATCGCAGTTTGCTTTGCCACTCAGACCAGGAAAACATGACACTAGGTAGCCCTTGGTACCATTTCTGAGCGAAACCTACAAGTTTCGGGAGTGCGTAATGAATGGTTTGTCTTTCTGACCAATTATAAATTAGTGCACACTCATTTACTTTAGTTATCCACATCTCTATCGATTGGTTTCTTTTAGACGGATCGAATTCGGGAATTACATTAAAGACAGGAAAACGTTCATTGTTTCCATCAGCTTTCATGGTCTGAACAACGTCTTTTAACATTTGTGCAAGCAACAATTTGTCACTAACCTGGTCGGCAACGATACTGTCACCTTGGGGAATCCTTGTATTGTGGTGGTCGCTCTGCCTTGCACTGATTCGGCTGCACGCAGCACTAGTGCAGTTGCACCTCACGCTGCTACGGCAACGTTGCGCGCTGCTTCGGCTGCGCCCTGCGCAGCCACAGCTGCGTTTTGCGCCGCCCTTACTGCGCCTGGCGCAGTCACGGCTACGCTGCGTGCCACTCCGGCTGCGCCTCGCGTTGCCACGGCTATGCCTCACGCTGCCACGGCTGCGCCTCACGCTGCTACGGCTGCGCCTCACGCTGCCACGGCTGCGCCTCACGCTGCCACGGCTGCGCCTCGCGCTACCATGGCTGCGCCTCGCGCTACCATGGCTGCGCTGCACACCGCTACGGCTGCGTCTCACGCTGCCACGGCTGCGTCCCACGCTGCCACGGCTGCGTGTCACGCTGCCACGGCTGCATCTCACGCTGTCATGGCGGCGTCTCAAGCGGCCACGGCTGCTTTGCGCGCCGCTCTGGTTGCGCCTTGCGCTGCCACGATTGCGCTGTACACCGCTCCGGCTACGTCTCACACTGCCATGGCTGCGATGCTCGCCGCTCTGGCTGCGCCTCGCGCTGCCACGGCTGCGCTGCACACCGCTCCGGCTGTGCCTTGCGCTGTCACAGCTGCGTTGTGCATGGGCAGGCAGCTTTGGATCAGGAGTCTCCAAGCGTCTGCTTCGATTACTTGCCTGATTTTCCATTTGATTGGCTGAAATTGAATTTTGTACACAAGAAAAATGTTTTTTTTTTTTTGTGTAGGTATATAAAAAAAGAAAACTAAAATAATTTATTTGTGTATCATTTGATATTGGATAAGTAATATACTTCTTTTGTTTTGAAAAAAAAAAAAAAATAAAACAACGATAGTCAATCGCATAAATCTACTAATGAAAATGCATAAACTAATCAAATACGAAAAAGAAAAAATAAAATAAACGATACCTTCTTATTGCACTGTGCTGGGCGTTTGGCAACACGGAGAATACAATATTCTCAGTGCTATCCCACTTCTGAACTGTAACTCGCTTCAAGATTACGAATAAAATAAAGTCTTTGTAGTAGTTTTATAAGTTCTTTAATAGTACTATTACATATACTTGGTATAACACTCCTTAACAAGTACACGTGTTCACTCTGCGACTGCTCAAGCTCAAGTGCCAGTGCCGTGTTTGCAAGTGAGTCTCCCCACTATGACAGCTACGTAGTTGCTGTCTACCGACAAAAGTCAGTTTAACAACTATCAAAGGAATTTCACTTGGGAACACGGTTACATTTTGAAAGTAATTTAAAGACTAAATAAATAATTTAAAATACTGATTTAAGTACATATTCCAATAAATTAATGAAAGGCTAACATATTGACATTTTGACTGGCCTGTTGGTCTAGTGGTTAGTGACCCTGACTGCTATGCCGAAGGTCGTGGGTTCGATTCCCACCCAGGACAAATGTTTATGTGATGAGCATGATCATTTGTTCTGTGTCTGGGTGTAATTTATCTATAATATGTATGTATTTAGAAATATATAAGTATGTTTATCAGTTGTCTAGTACTCATAACACAAGCTCTGCTTAGCTTGAGACTAGACGGCGTTGTGTGATAGTTGTGGAATATTATATTATATTATATTATATATTATTATATTCTTTCTTCGCTCATTATTGTGTGTAAAACCAATTTCTTATTCATTTATTTTGTTTCTCACATACGAGGTCGTATTTGTTATATAATGGATGGCCGACTGTTAGCGATTCTTATGATAAAGTTCATACACTATGATTATTTTCTGTATTAGCAACATTAAATGTATTTTTTGCACTGACAACTCGAACGGACTGCGACTTGACAGCGCGGTGCTTTTGACAGTTACAAGAGTTTATAAAAAGGAACGGCGCGCTGTCATGTGCTTCTTTACGTGTTAGTTTTCGGAGCAAGCAACATCTCAGTAAGTGCTAGTATATAATTTATTTATTCCTACTGTTATTGTATAATGTGTATGTGCTGGCAAGGCAAAAGTATAAAGGGTGTGGTACCCGTTCTGGTCGTTTTATTTAAATAACCTGATAACAAACCCCGTAGGTACACTAAATAACTTTCTTAGTATATCTTTCTCTAAAGATAACACATATAGTTAACAGATGTAAATAAGTAATGTGTCCCAATTGTGAATAGGTTCACCTAATATTTTTAAAGCTCTGATATTTTTGTTTATATTATCTACGATGCCTTTTAACGCAATTGAGGACTCCTTTGTGATTGACTCGATATTGAATAAAGCTGTAACGTGATTCTCAATTAATATTCTTTCGTTATCGAATCGCTCACAAAGCAGTTCCCACGCCATATTGTAGTTTCGAGCTGAAAACTCGATAGACTGAATTACAATAGCAGCAGATTCTGTTAATGAGGACCTCAAATAATGGAATTTATTGACCTCGTCTATATCGTCATTGCCGTGAATGAGACTAGTGAAAGTATCTCGAAATTCGCTGTTATCGTACGAGCCTGTAAATTTAGGTAACTGTATGGTGGGTAACTTGACGAACTGACGCTTACTACTAGAGGTGGACTTTACTTCCTCTTGCTCAGATTTTAAGAACTTATTTAATAGTACTTTAGCTTGAGCCATCAAATCATAATATTGCGATTCAATTGTAGCTCGTTCGAGTACCTCAGAGTCAACGTCACACATACATTCTAACTTTGATTGAACTTCGTTAAAATCGTCATATAAATTATCTAATTTGTTGACTCGCAACTGCAACTCCATTACCTGAGACGGGTTTACCGTAGAATCTTGAAATTTATTTAAATATGTTTCAAAGACGGTTAATCTTCCCTTATAACTGCTTCGCTTCTTTTTAAGATCTTTAATATCAGTCATTTTGACAGGAAGGTGTCGTAGACCTGAAATTATACAGTTATAATGTTAAATACCGAAACTATATTTAACAAAAATACCTAGGCGTAATAAATAATGAGACTAAGCAACTATTGGTCTGAGTTATTGATTAATTTTACAATGTTGACCTTTGATCACTGCAAATTATAAAGAACTACCGTAATCAAGTAGGTAGGTAAGGTTTACTATTAGAATAATGTAACAAACAAATTAATTACCTAAGAATTTATATTCTAAAGGTTTACAAAGCGACAATTAATGGTAAAGGTTAAAATTAAGAAATAATATTTGTAAATTGAAAAATAAATAGCTAACTAATGTAGGTTAACACAAACACTACTGTACGGTGTTATAAGCACGGTTAACTATATTTTACAAATATTGTTCACGCGCGAACGTCCGTTCCGGCCGGCCCCGGCAGCGGAGTTGGCGGCCGATCGTGTGGACGCGGCAGCAGAGTCGGCGGGTCGAGGGGGCGCGGGACGGGTGTCAGCGCGAGCGCGTCACCCACCCGCCAGTGTCCGTCAGATCTCGCTAGCGAACGGGCATACACAGAGTACTTTGTAACATCGGGCATACATCTGCGTTCCAAAATCCAAACGATTGTAATTTTACCTATTTAATACAACCATCTTTTATAATTTACAGTCCACTTTCATTGAAGAGTACCATCCCCAACATTGGTCCTTCCACCGGTCAAGAAAATCGTCGTAGGAACCGAGAAAAGACTACAAGAATCGGGTCGGGGCGCGGACTTCGCCCCAAGCCACGTGTGCCGCTCTATTGTACCGTGGCGTCGCTGTCGAGTGAAGACTTGAAAAAACGAGGCACCATCACCAGTGGAATCCACGTACGCCGATCTATTGCGTCGTGGCCGCGCTTTTCCGAGAAGAACGAAGATACTTGGATAAGGACGGACGTGTTGTGAGACCATTCCAATTTTTTCTTCCTTATTCCACACTTCTGTGCGTTTATATTCATTTATATTCATTTATTCATTTCATCAACAAATTTACATTTGTGTCGAATGCTTGAAAAATTACAATACTTAAAATTAAAACATCAATTTATATATAAATGTTGGTACAGTAATTGTTCAGGTAAAGAAATAAAATTACATTCCACATTAGTCGTCACCACATCAAAATCACAATTTAATTACAATAAGGAAAGAAAAGAAAAAAACTAAATGTCAATAAAATGAGAATAACGTCAATAAATGTAAATATGTCAAAAAAAAAAAATAACAATAATATAATGTCAATAAAATTCTAGAAATGTTATTTCAATAAAATCCACTATGATGCAATGTCATGACAAAAAGTCGAATATAAATAAGTACACTTAATTGAATTTAATAACATACAGAATTGGGTTAACTATCACTTGGTACAATCTTTGAGAAACTCTTCTATGCTGTAATAACATTTTTCCAACAACAATGCCTTTCTCTTGAATTCGTTTGAACTCATAGCGTTTTTAAATTCTAGGGGTAGTTTATTGTATAAATTTACTGACTGTACTCTTGAGGCATGTTTAACGACATTAAGTTTAGGTTGTATGAGATTATGTAGATCCTTTCTTCGCGTTTTAATTCTGATTTGCCTGTGTTCTTCAGTCTCAAATTTATAAAGATTTTTAACAAAATGACTAAGTAGGACCAGAATATAAATGCACGGTACTGTAAGAATGTGCAGTTTTTTGAAGTGATCTCTACAAGATTCAGTTTGTTCAATGCGAAGCATAGTTCTCAAGGCTCTTTTTTGCATAATGAAAGCAGCATTAATGTTGTATTGATAGCTGTTGCCCCAGAACTTTATGCTATACCTTAGTCTAGACTCTATTAGAGCAAAATATACCATTCTGAGGTGTGCAATGGTTAACTCATCTCTAAGACTCCTGAGAGCATAGCAAGCACTACTCATAGTGTTGGTGACCACTTCCAATTCCTTCTTCCAATTTAAAACTGCATCTATTTGTACCCCCAAAAATTTAACATTGTCTACAGTATCCAATTTATTTCCCAAGAAATGTATGTTGACGGTATCATTGTTTTTTGCGGTCGATTTAAATAATAAACATTGCGTCTTTTTTAGATTTAGTTTCAAATCATTCATAGTGAACCATTTCTCTAGAGCATATAAAACAAAATCTATTTTCCTTTCTAGGTTTTTTATATTGTCGCTAGCTATAATAGCACTTGTGTCGTCAGCAAAAACTACAAGTTTAGTGTCCTCAGAAATATTTTTCATGTAAGCTATGAGATCGTTTATAAATATTATAAAGAAAACAGGACCCAGAACAGATCCCTGTGGCACACCTTTATTTATAACGACTGTGTCCGATTTGTATATCTGTTCCTGCCCATCTTCCTGAACCGTCTTAATTTCGACATATTGCGTTCTATTATGTAAGTAAGATCGAAATAGATTCAGCACATTTCCTCGAATGCCATAGAATTCTAACTTATCTAGAAGAATACTATGATCGACTGTATCGAACGCAGAACTCAGGTCGAGAAAAAGACCTGCTACTTTTAGTTTAGCATTCAACTTGCATACTATATCATCAATTAGCATATCAATAGCATCTATAGTACCAACATTATTCTGATATCCGAATTGTTGTTCAGTTATAATTTTATGTTTATTTAAATGACAGACAAGCCTTATTTTCATAATTTTTTCAAATATTTTAGAACATACTGGCAAAAGAGAGATAGGCCTATAATTCCCGGGATCAGTTTTAGAGCCTTTCTTATGTATAGGCAGTATTTTAGCTAATTTAAACTCATCAGGAAAAACTCCTTGATTTATATTTTCATTTATGAAATCAGCCAAAGGGCGAGCCAATAGATCAATGTTTTCTTTTATAACAGTCATAGGAATTTCATCGTGGCCAAAAGACTTTTTACTCTCCATACTCTTAACAATTTTAAAAACTTCTATTGGAGTAACAGGTTCAAAGACCATGTCCTCCTCTACTCTTGTCCCATGATTTTTTAAAGACTCTTTTGCTTTATTAACGTCACTCATGATTAAATTCGACTTATTGCAGAACTTTTTCAACAGAATATTAGCCACTTCTGTAGAATTATGCACCATTTTATTATTGTCCTTAAGCATCAAATTGTCATTTTTGGATTTTTTTGGATTTCTCTTACTATTTATAATTTTCCAAATAACTTTACTAGAACTCCGAGCTACATTTATTTCCTTTCTAACTACTAAACGTTTCGCATATCGTACTACTTTTTTATATATCCTTAGATAATTACTACGGTATTTTACTATTGAATCGTCACAATTTTCTTTGTCAACAAAATTTAGAAACCGTTTCATTTTACTAGCGACTCTTATTCCTGTCGTTAACCATTTAGATTTGTTGCTATTTTTTGTATTGATTTTTATTTTCTTTTTATTAAATGTTTTACAATGTAGTTCACTGAGTTTGTCAGTAAATGTGCTTTCGCACCAGTTTTCCTGCAACAATTTTTGCCTAAAACAAGAACTGTTTACTTCATTATATAGTCTTCTTTCTATGTACATAAAACTTTGCTCTTTCTTGGACGCTACTTTTTCCAATGATACCGCACAAAAGAGACCCGCATGTCCATCGGATAAACCGTTATGGTCTACGTCTATGCTTTTAATAAATGTCTCATCAATATTAGTCAGAATATTATCTATACACGAACTTGAGTTATTGCGCCTAAACGTATCTGAATTAATTAAATGTCGGAAGTTGTAACACGCCAAGAGTGACAGAAAAGAATTCCGCTTTGAGTCATCCTTTGACAAATTAATATTAAAATCACCACAAATTATACATTGTTTATTGATGAAATGTTGTAACAACTGTTCAAGCTTCTGCATAAAACTATCTATGTTACTATTCTCAGGTATTCTGTAGCAACAAATAATATAAGTATTTGTCTCCAGATCCCTGACACCGCAAACCTCAAAACAGTTAATTTTGTAAAGTTTTTTACAAATTTGTAGTTCTTCAATCTTTTTGTCGTTTAATGTCAAGATCAATGTACCTCCACGTTTTTTATTTAATCTAGTGTTGTAGGAACTCAAATTATAATTAATTAAACTAAACTGGGCTGCTAATGATTGATTTAAAAAATGTTCACTAATACAAATAAAGTCTATTTCTTTGTTCAATTCGTCTAAATATATTTCAAGGTCATCCTTCTTACTATTTACTCCACATAAATTTTGATGATAGATAGTCAATGTTTTATATGTATTTGTACAATTTTCCTGAGATAATACAATTTGTTTATTATTTGAATGATTACTACTCACGAAAAAAATTCAGTGAATTATCCTGTTCTGAATCATTTACATAACTATTCACGTATCTAAAATATATCTCAGCATTAATTATTAATTGCTGTATTTGCTCAAAAATTATTTTTATTCCCCTATTGTTGATGTTACCTTTATAGGGGTTAAACATACTAAAATCATACAAAAGATTAGAATTTGAGTCAATTATAAAAACATATTTTTTTGTTTGATTGTCATTGTATAATATTTTATTAAATGATTGTACTCGCCAGTTGTACATAGTTTTATGACTCTGAAATTTAAACGTTGGAAGACATAAAACAATGTTAGTATGAGCATTAATCAAGATGTTTTGCCGTATTAAGTCAACAAGTTCAGAGTAGTTGCTAGTTATGTTAAAATCTTCTTCGCCAATCATAATAATGCAGTAATCCCGAGAAGTAAGATTATGTATTTTATTGTTTAGTCCGTGTAAAAGTTGTTTTATGCCACAATTTTCTTGGATGTAGTGGCATATATGAAACTTTTCAGCAAACAGGGTCTCAGCTATTGGTAGTATTTTGTTTTTTGTATTACTACTCAGAATCACTAAGTTATTCTTCTTATTCTCATGTCCTTCGGCGCTCAGCGTTGTAGTTTTGTTCACAAGGTTGGTGCCATTGTTAAGTATTACCTGTATAGGATTTTTAGAGTGTTTATAATTCGATTCCAATAACGAACTACTAGCGCCATCCTCAGCCGCCGCCGCTGACGAGATACAAGGTTGTGTGGGTTTGTTTGAGTCACTGTTAGCGCCATCTGTTAACAATTCCTTTGTATCATCAATGAGTCCCAAATCAACACAGCTGGTATCTCTTGCTTCCTCGTCTTTCAATAGGAGGAAACTATTTACGTTAGTTTTATTTTTCTTGTTTCTTGTTGAGCTAAATGTGTTATTACGGGGATGAGAACATATTAATTGCAAGTTTTTATTTTTAATTTGTTGTTTACTAAGGGCTTTTTCTAACTCCCTCTTCTCTTCGTGAAGTCTATCTATTTCATTATGTGCACTTGCTAATTCTCTGTTCAGTTTTTGTATCTCCTCTCTCATTTCTTCTTTTTCGCAATCATATCCCGCAGCTAAGTCAGGCAAGCTTAATCTTCTTATTTCGGAATGACTTGAACCAAAAGAGAGATCAAGAGAATCATTGGTTGTATATTTGTTTCGGCGTATTGTAATGTTATCTTGATCCATGTTTTTATTTTTACGTATACAAAAATTAACACTAACAATGGTCTTGAAATTAAAAGTTTGTGTAGATACAGTTTTTCTTTGATAGTAGCGTCATCTATTAGTTGGAAAAATTAATATCAGGAGATCAACTATCGATCATACGGGTCGCTGCTACTATGCGTTAGATGTCGCCTCTTCAATAACTCCTCTATCACACGCAACAAGCGCTGATTGTCATGGTAACTCCATCATAAACTATCGCCATCTAGACAATAGCTGAGGAACAGTTAACAGAATTGTCGAATGTATCGCTCGCTGCTACTGTGTGCTAGATGTCGCCACTCAAATAGTTTATCTATTGTCCGCATGGAGTGCTGATTGTCAAGGCACCCAATTTAAAAATTGGAAAAAAAACCGTCACTCAATGTTTGTTACTTTGAATTAGTAAATTAAACTGTTTTTGCACGATTAATATGATGATTCCATTGTTTATTAGTTTGATCTTCACACAGTCACCCTATAGATAGTTTGTTTTTTTTTTTTTCTTTAAGTTTCACGTAATACACTGATACTTTTTATTGCATTAGTTCAAATCCAATTCAACTAAGTACCTATATTCCATCTATTTGAGTTGACTCGAGCTAATCACTTCGCATGTACTTTTTCTCGTCGCTTTGCTGGGTTGGCGATCGCATGACGCCATCTTGTTGCAAACTTTTTTATCTTACAGGTCGCGCGGTGAATCAAGATCGCTCGGTGAAAGTAGTGGGGGCAATCGGCGCATGTGTACAATTGCGCACAGAAATTCTTAGTATGTTAGGATTTCATTTTTAATTTTGTATGTTTGAACCTTAGTAACATAACTTATAATAACTAGTTTTTGCTTGTAATTTATCTTGTAAGTAGGTAAATTCAGAAAAATTATTTTTTTTTAAATAAAAAAAAAAAAAAAATTTCGTTACTTTCTTTCTTAACGTAACAATTCACGTCGTAAACCATTTTTCTGGCTAGCCGTTTTCAAACTTTATTTTTAACCATTTTTTTTACGACTACGTATTACTAATACGATAACACAAGCTGTACGCAACAGTACCCAAGTACAACAGTATCCAATGAGACGCGAGAACGCAACGCGGGAATTGAAGAGCGACTCTATCTACCAATGACGTGTCGCCGACGCCGCACACCCGCCCGTACGTCGCCAAATAGACCTTAGAATTGAATACTGCGCATGCCCCTTCCACTTTTGCCGAGCGATCTTGATTCATCGCGCGACCTGTACACATTTCAGCCTAGCTTATTTCTAGGAATATCGCATGCAGGACAGATCTGAGGGTGTGTGCGTGTGTGCCTATTTATTGCAGACTTGCATACCTAATTATTGCGTAATTAACCTGCATCGTTCCGTCTTTTCAACACACGTTGCTCTAACACGCGTTGCTTTTACAAGATGGCTGACAAGTTAATTAAAAAACGCAGTTCCATGAAGGCCAAGCTAACTAATTTCACTAAATATCTGGATTGTTTGGAAAACGGTGATCAGTTGTCCGACTTGCAAGTACTCGAACTAGAAAGTCGGTTTAGCAAATTTGAACAGTTGTATGACGAGTTTAATTCATTACAGACCGAGATTGAGCTGCTATCGGACAATCACAACGACGCCTACGCGGATCGCTTCGAATTCGAAGAAAACTACCACACCTTGGTTGCCACGGCGCGGAAACTCATATCTGCAGAGCAAGACCAGCAGCAGCAGGGCAAGCCTTCAGCAGGTTCCGTATCAGGCTCCGAGGTAACAGGTGGGACAAAGAATAACTTTATACGTTTGCCAAAAATTGATTTACCTCGTTTTGATGGCAGCTATCAGTGTTGGCTGGAATATAGGGACACTTTTATATCCTTGATCCATAATAATAACAATATAGATAATATAAATAAATTTCATTATTTACGAGCTTCCCTAAAGGGTCAAGCTGCTGAAATTATCAAAAACATAGATTTTAGAAATGAAAATTACAAGTTAGCTTGGGATTTATTGTGTGAGCGATATAACAATAGCCGCCTATTAGTGAATAATCATGTAAAAGCACTATTTAATGCAGAGCCATTAACTGATGAATCCAGTGTTGCTTTACGCCGCCTTGTTGATGTCACAAATAAAAACATACGAGCATTAAAATTGTTGAATGAGCCTACTCGGGATACTCTTATCATCTATTTAACCTTTCGAATGTCTTAAGTTACACAGTCCGACATAAGGTAATTGTCTTTCTATTGTGTCTCTAATTACGACATTCAAAGAGTTAATGACCTTAAAATTAGATAGTACTCCCAGTAGGGATTGGGAAGAGTACCGTAACACTTTACCCGACTCACCAACATTGCTTCAGTTTTGTACATTCATGAACAATAAAGGTCATAGCACACTTAAACGACTCTGCTCCAACACCGCTCCCACCCAACACCGCCATAAACTAAGACGACTGCTCGCAGTCCACGCGGCGTCAGCTAGCAGGCACCCAGCAGTCCACTCGGCGACAGCTAGCAGACGGCCAGCTGCCCACCTGCCGACCGCTCTCGCTTTTCGCGATAGACACAGTTCGCGATCGGTTTCTATTAAAGCAACTCGTATTTTTTACTATGTCCCGATCCACAACATACAAACTAGCAATTATTGCTAATGCACTTGAGGATGAAGAGAGAAGCGCAAGAAATAAGAGACGAAGATTTTGGGTGCATAAAAAGTGGCGAGGGCGCGGCGACTGCCAGCAGTGAGCTCGCGGACGCCACGCGGCCACCGCGCCAACCGCTCGTCTACAACGTGCAACCAGCAAGGCGTCAACTACCGAGCAGTCTGACGGCGGTAAGCTCGCTGAAAGCGAGCTGTCTGCTAATTTATGATGCCAATGTAAAATATATCTTAAGAGCAATATTTAAAGCCCATATTTGAATTATATTCTTTTTGCCGGTCGGGAGCAGAGTCGTGTAAGTGAGCTATGACCTTAAGGCCGATTTACTACAAACAATAGAAGAAAATAAAAAAACAAGATAAAATGCAATATAGTGGCAATAATAAGTCTAAAAGTTTTATTTAGTTTTTGAGGTAGGCGGAACAGAGAGTAAAGTCCCGCAAACCTCCGTTGAAAAGGGAGGATCCTCCGACCAGACAGGTGTTATGGTCTGGTGGGCGACTGCCCGATAGATGATTTCGGGCTGTCGTATATGTTCAAATCGCGTGGAGAACTTTGATTGCGCGATGCAGGATTTCGTACTTTCTTCGTAGTTCTTATGTGGCGCCATAGATGTCGCTACAGTAACCTCGCAGAAACAGGAAACAAACAATATTGAGAAAGAGAAAAATTAAATCTGTCCTATGTGTTCAAAAAACCATTTTCTTTACTCATGTGAAGCCTTTAGAAAGTTAACAGTAGAAGATAGGGCACAGAAGGCAAAAGATTTCGAAGTGTGCATTAATTGTTTGCGGGTTGGTCATACAGAAAAGCGTTGTAGATTTACACGCTGCAAGTACTGTAAGAATCGTCATAATACCTTGTTACATTTAGATCAGTCAGAGCCACAAGTGTTAAATAACACTGGTCAACAAAATTTCAACTTTGTCGTGCCACACGGACTTTTTTTATATTTTTTACTTTAATTAGTGATTGTAAGAACAAATAAACAGTTAAAAAAAATTTGCTAGAGAAGGATTTTATTCTATTGAGTAATTTAAAATATTAAGAAAAAACACAGATCTCGTAAACCAATAGTTTTTTTTTTTTTTTATAATGACTTATAATCTAAGATTTTCTTGAATATTTAGCTTCTGGTTGGTCCCTTTTAATTGTCCAGCAGTAATCTGCTAACACATTCGGGCTCCATTTGCCCTGGTACCACTTTTCCATATTAGAAATGTCCTAATGGAACCTCTCACCTTACTCGTCACTGACAGCCCCTAAATTGTCAGGAAAAAAATCCAGGTGCGAGTCTAAAAAATGGATCTTAAGTGACATGTTGCAACACAATACTTGATATGACAATAGTAGCTCGCTAACCAACTCTCTGTAGCTGTCAGTCTTGTGGTTACCCAAAAAAATTGCAATAACATTTTTAAAAGCCTTGTTCAGACTGCTTTTTTGACAAATTTAAATCCCGAACCAAATCATTTAGGTCTCCTTGAGTTATCAAATGTGGCTCGTTTACAATTCCTTCAAACTCAAAGTCATCGTCCTCTTCAACATGTTGACCTGAAGAGGACGGTTGTGAATTGTCGTTCTCAACAGACGTAGTTGCAACTGGTATTAGTTCCGGCAATTTTTTACAATGAGAGACTGGTCTTATAGCCGAAGATAAGTTAGGGTAAATAACTGTGTTTTTTTTCTTGTAATTGTGTTTTTATGTCAGTGAGACAAAAATAGCAATCTGAAACGTGATCTCGCTGTTCAGTCCATATCATGGATACAGCAAACGCCATAGGCCGTGCACCTCTCTTCCAGTCAGTTAAATTTTTCACACACGTTATGCAACAGACATGAGGGGTCCAGAATTTGTCTTGATGGGCGACAGAAAAACCAAAACATTGGTGATAACACTCCAACACAAGATTCGTAAAATTTCGTCGTTGTTTTTTAAATGTAAGTTCTCCGCAGACATAAAAAAGAGTTAGGATCATTATTACACACCCTCAACATGTTCACAGGGTTAATGAATCACAAAAAAGTGTTCAAATTCAACGACAAATGTTTTTCTAACGATTTACTTGTGAGCGTTTCTGTTAATTTACTGCCGTAGTACTAGTTATGAGTATTACCGTATCACAACAAATATGAGGCTAATTGACATATGACAATTATGATTTAATTATGAGAGTAGATTGATAAAACAAAATTAGCTATCAAAGGTCGTGTGGCAATACCAGTGTTGACCAGTGTAATCCTATGCCTAGCATATCGACAAATAATGTGTCACTCTCCGCAGATATACAGCCTACTTCTGAGAAACACATTTTTCTGTCCACAGCGGTGGTGAAGGTGGTGAGTGATAAAGGCGTAAGGTACAACGCCAGAGTCCTATTAGACAGCGGCAGTACAGCCAACTTCATCACTGACAGGCTTAGCAGCAAACTTGGATTGTCTCGAGCTGGTACCGCCTCCATGGTCACAGGTATTAATAGTTTGACCAGTAACAGTACACACTCTTGCAACCTCACCATTGAGTCCACATATAAACATTATTCTTTCAATATTACCTGTCTCATTCTGCCAGAAATTACTAGGAGATTGCCATCATCCCTATATTAATATTGAAAACATACCAATTCCTTCAGGTTTATTTTTAGCTGACCCTTCTTTCAATATTCCGTCAGACATTGATATTCTGTTAGGAGCTGAACTATTCTGGGATGTTATTCAAACCAATCATATCAATATGGGAAAAAATTTACCAAAACTGTGTGAAAGCAAATTAGGGTGGTTAATCTCAGGCACCGTGCCTGCTAGCTTGCATAAACAAACACATTTTTGTAATTTTTCTAAAACAACAAATAATCTTGACTTGAATAAGTATTGGGAACTTGATAGGTACAATATCAACTAAGCATTGTCTTTCTGTAGAGGAACGTGCTTGCGAAGAAAGTTTTCAGTTAAATACGGTTCGTGGCTCAAATGGCCAGTTTGTTGTAACTATACCACTTAAGGCGGATCCTAGCGTATTAGGCGATTCATACGCTGCAGCAAAACGTAGGTTTTTACCATTAGAAAAACGCTTTGAACGCGATCCGATATATAAAAGCATGTACATTGACTTCATGAAAGAATATGAAACATTAGGTCACATGACTGAGGACAGCAATTTAACAGTAAGCAATGAAAATAATGTAAGTTATTTTCTGCCACACCATGGGGTATTGCGGGAATCAAGTAAAATAACGAAGTTCCGTACAGTCTTTGATGCATCAGCAAAAACAACTTCGGGATTATCACTAAACGACATACAATATGTAGGTCCTACTTTACAGGATGATCTACTCTCGATCTTACTGAGATTCAGACAACACAAATATGCAATCTCAGGGGATATCAAAAAAATGTATCGAGCTGTCGAGTTAAATCCCAATCAACGATCCCTTCAACGCATTTTATTGAGGAAAAATCCATCAGAGCCACTCAAAATCTACACATTAAATACAATCACTTACGGGACAGCGTCTGCGCCTTATCTGGCGACCAAGTGCCTAGTGAGCCTCGCAGAGGCCACAGACAATCAGCACGTGAAGAATAGCATCCAACGTGATTTTTACGTTGACGACTTGTTAACTGGATTAGATACTATAAACGGCGCAATCGAACTTTGTCAAAATATAAAAACAATATTAAGTTCAGCAAAATTTAATTTACGAAAATGGCAGTCGAATAGTAGTCAAATTCTTAAAGAAATAGTAGATGTAGAGGATGACTCAAGTTTAGATTTAGATTTGTCAAATAATTACACATCAAAGACATTAGGGCTGCTATGGGCTTGCAAATCAGATAATTTATCATTTTCCATTAATATTGACAACCACAAAACTATAACAAAAAGACACATTTTATCGATAATAAGCCAAGTATTTGACCCATTGGGGTTAATTGGTCCATGTGTTGTTGAAGCGAAAATTATAATGCAAAAATTGTGGGTCAATAAATGCGACTGGGATGATGAGGTTCCTCAGGACAGCAGATCAGTGGTCGAAATTTGTAGAAGCATTAAAACATTTAAATTATTTAAACATTCCCAGATGGGTTCTATGTGACAACTGGATCATTAATGAAATACACATATTTACTGATAGCAGTGAAAGGGCGTATGGAGCATGTGTTTATATACGCAGCATTGACAACAGTAACTCCGTCACGGTACGCTTATTAGCTTCTAAAAATCGTATAGCCCCAATAAAACCAACAACAATGCCCAGGTTAGAGCTATGTGGAGCGTTGTTAGGTGCAAGATTGTGTACAAAGGTCAAAGAATCCCTTACCATACCAATCAGCCGATGCGTCTTTTGGTGTGATTCAACAATAATGTTGAGCTGGTTATCCGCACCATCGACACAACTCAAACCTTTCGTCAGGCATCGTGTCAACGAGATACAGGAGACAACTCTTATAATTAATCAATCATAATTTAAGGGGCCGGCGGAGGATGAATTTCCATACAAACGTAATACCACGCTCATTTGCAGTTGGAGCATATTTCCAACATATTATGATGATATTTGGTTATAGACAATATTTATCTAGGTTCCTACGTCTTTCTTTTTAAAAAAAACAAAAATAAATTTAAGCAAATTGTATTTCGCACTTTTTTATAGCGTAAATGGCAAAACATACCATTTGGCTTTTCTTGTATTAAAAATAACAATATTTCTAATATTCTTGACGTAGGAACCTAGATAAATATTGTCTTTAACCGAATATCATCATAATGTTGGATATATGCTCCAACTGCAAATGAGCGTGGTATTACGTTTGTATGGAAATTCATCCTCCGCCGGCCCCTTAATCAATTGCAATTGATTCAATCTGTAATTTTCAAGCGAATGTTTTTTTGAAGTGAAAACTTCTTTAGCGGCGTTGAGCACTTTTTCTGTAATGGGTATAAAATCTTAAACTCGCGTCAGGACCAGGGACTGCATACCGAAATAATATCGGTTATAAAGGTTAACGGTATTACGTCATACCTTTTTATTTCAATACCGAAAAATAACGGTACCGTTATTTTTCGGTACCGTAAAATTACGATACACAAAAATTTCACTACCGAAAAATAACGGTACCGTTATTTTTTACGGTACCTAAACCGCTTATATTAAGGTATCGTTTGAAACCCCCCACTTCTGCGTTCTTTCGTCCTGTTGCAGCTAGCTGCCTGTTGCCGCTCATCGTTTGTCTTTCTTAGATTCTACCTACTACTACTCTCTCTACTACTACTATTTTTAAGTTGTACTTTTTAACCGACTTCCAAAAAAGGAGGAGGTTCTCAATTCGGTTCTATTTTTTTTGGAACGAAGTTCCCTAACGCGCGTTGTGAAAGGGGGCTAGACGGAAAAAAATCTCACGTGTTTGTCACACAATGTTTTTGGCTTGGAAACTAAATCTTTATCTAATAATGGAAATTCAAGATGGCGGCTGCAATAAATTATTAACTTTTTCGATATGGGTGTCTTTTTTATGGTTTTTGAGGGTGTTGAAGCCGATAGTACTGTCAAAATATGAATCCAAGATGGCGGCTGCAATAAATTATCAACTTTTTCGATACGGGTGTCGTTTTCATGGTTTTCGAGGGTGTTGAAACCGTTAGCACTGTCAAAATATAAATCCAAGATGGCGGCTGCAAGAAATTATCAAATTTTCCGTCATGGGTGTCGTTTTCATGGTTTTCGAGGGTGTTGAAACCGATGATACTGTCAAAATATAAATCCAAGATGGCGGCTGCAAGAAATTATCAAATTTTCCGTCATGGGTGTCGTTTTCATGGGTTTCGAGGGTGTTGAAACCGATAGTACTGTCAAAATGTAAATCAAGATGGCGGCTGCAAGAAATTATCAACTTTTTCGTCATAGGTGTCGTTTTCATGGTTTTTGAGGATGTTGAAACCGATTTTACTGTCAAAATGTAAATCCAAGATGGCGGCTGCAATAAATTATCAACTTTTTCGATATGGGTGTCTTTTTCATGGTTTTCGAGGTTGCTGAAGCCGATAGTGCTGTCAAAATGTAATTCTCTCAATTTTTTCTCGAAGTTCCTTATCGCGCGTTGTGAAAGGGGGCTAGACGGAAAAAATTCTCACGTGTTTGTCACACAATGTTTTTGGCTTGGAAACTAAATCTTTATCTAATAATGGAAATTCAAGATGGCGGCTGAAATAAATTATCCAACTTTTTCGATATGGGTGTGGTTTTCATGGTTTTCGAGGGTGTTGAAGCCGATAGTACTATCAAAATATGAATCCAAGATGGCGGCTGCAATAAATTGTCAACTTTTTCGATATGGGTGTGGTTTTCATGGTTTTCGAGGGTGTTGAAAGCGATGGTACTGTCAAAATATAAATCCAAGATGGCGGCTGCAAGAAATTATCAAATTTTCCGTCATGGGTGTCGTTTTCATGGTTTTCGAGGGTGTTGAAAGCGATGGTACTGTCAAAATATAAATCCAAGATGGCGGCTGCAAGAAATTATCAAATTTTCCGTCATGGGTGTCGTTTTCATGGTTTTCGAGGGTGTTGAAACCGATGGTACTGTCAAAATATAAATCCAAGATGGCGGCTGCAAGAAATTATCAAATTTTTCGTCATGGGTGTCGTTTTCATGGTTTTCGAGGGTGTTGAAACCGATGGTACTGTCAAAATATAAATCCAAGATGGCGGCTGCAAGAAATTATCAAATTTTCCGTCATGGGTGTCGTTTTCATGGTTTTCGAGGGTGTTGAAACCGATGGTACTGTCAAAATGTAAATCCAAGATGGCGGTTGCAATAAATTATCAACTTTTTCGATATGGGTGTCTTTTTCATGGTTTTTGAGGGTGTTGAAGCCGATAGTGCTGTCAAAATGTAATTCTCTCAATTTTGTCTCGAAGTTCCTTATCGCGCGTTGTGAAAGGGGGCTAGATGAAAAAAATTCTCACGAAAAGTTGTAACGACACTTTTGCTATAGTAAGCTATTGTAAGCCGTGCGGCGTGCGCATGTTTCTCTGTCTGTCTCTCTCTCTCTCTTATATATATATATGAACGTCTTTCCATCCGGGTGTCCCTTGACACCTCTCAATTTTTTTTTTTTGTTGTAGTCGGGTTTTAGTTTTTACTTTTTTTTTTATACCTACGTATTGTAAGTTGTATATCGAGGAATATAACTGATTTTCGGGTCTCAACCGAGGTAGGGCTGCGCGTAGCAGGGACTGCATATGTACCGATAAAATGTTGATATCGATATCAAAATATTTAATCTATTTGTTAAAATTGTACTCTTATTGTTACCACTGGATGTGCTAGCTATGTATATTTATAACCTTTAATTTTCGATTATTAGAGAAAAAAAAAACAAAGTTTTTAAGTTCAAATAAACTTTGCTATTTATTTTTCTCAGGTGCTTACAATTTAAATTTAAAATTAATTGAACACATCAGTGGTAATAAGAAGAGTTCAATTTTTACGCTAACGCTAAGAAAATATTATAACTCAACTCTGGCTTTGTCTGTGTTGGTTTGTGCCAAAGATGCCAAATTCGTTGAAGAACAATGGGGCTCATTTTCTTTATCACTGTATAGATTTTGTAAACGATAATATCATTATTTGATTGATAATGTATCGATAACAAATTAATATGAGATGGTCATAAGAATTGATACATCACTAGTTTTCCTACCTACATCAGATCTTTAATGTCATATGTAATAATAATAATATGTATTCGACGTTATAAGCGGCGAGTTGACCGGTACTCGCAGAATCGCATGTTCCAGAGCGATGAGAGATGGGTATACAGAGCTTGGGAGCGACCTGAACAAAATGTGTCAGACGTGCTCCGCCCGGATGATGCTGCCACGAATACATTCTGGCGCAGCATCTGGTCGGTGCCCGTCTGTCATACTGAGGGTGGCTGGATGCGTGATGTCGAGCGCGTGTGCGAAGCTATACCAGAAATGGAAAAAGTAATCATTAGCTCAACAGACGTGGCCAGAGCAGTCCGTCCGTTACCGAATTGGAAGTCTCCAGGACCGGACGGACTGCAAAACTTCTGATTAAAATGGTATAGCAGCTCACACGCGCTCTTAGCATCTCAATTCCAGTCATCTTTAGAGTCTGGGTCGCTACCTCAGTTTCTAACAACTGGCGTTACCCATCTGCTCCATAAGACAGGCAGTACTGCGGAACCCAAGAATTATAGACCGATAACATGCTTGTCGGCGGTCTATAAACTTCTTACATCCATTCTGAGAACAAAAATTAACAAGCACATTGAAAACAACTCAATTATGTCTGCCTCTCAGAATGGATGTAGGAACGGGTCACGTGGTACTAAGGAGCTACTCCTCATTGACATGGCCATAAGCCAACAGGTTCGTCGATCCCGTAAGGATTTGTCAACATGCTGGATAGATTACAAGAAGGCCTATGACTCTGTTCCACATACATGGCTCATGAGGGTGCTGGAGTTGTATAAAATAGATGCAACTCTACGCACCTTTCTTGAGTCATGTATGGGGGGATGGAACACAGTCCTTCGCTATCCGGGATGTCGATCGATCCGGGGGGACGATGAGCCTATTTGGATTAAACGGGGAATATTCCAGGGCGACAGTCTGAGTCCACTTTACTATTACTTTAAATATTGTTAAAAAATATTTAAAAATGTAATTTTATATGTAAAAAAAATTGAATAAAGAGAATAATAATAAAATTTTTTTGTTGTTGTGATCGATACTAGTTGGATCAACTAGTATCGATCACATCCGGTGGCTTTCATCAGCTGTCAACCAAGAAAAAACAATAAAACAATTGAAAAGACAGAAATCCTTTATTTTAAATTTAGTCAAATAGGAAAATAGTTTTTCGAAATGACAACGATTTCCTCGAAGAGCCTTTTGGCTCAATTTCGTAAAAAAAATGTTAGTTGTGCCCTTTTTTATTACGACGACAGAATAACAAAAGGTTATTAATCAATACAAATCATTAAATAAAGAATGCACGCTTCTATAAAAAAACTCTCCAACTCGCAAACTAAACATGACACATACAAACATTGAAAAATTATTTGAGAGTACCCAAACATAAGCAAGGGCCTGCGCTCACGTAAGACAGACTTGTCTAAAACAAAATAGTTTTATCTAAAACGTCTTAGACCTGTCTGAGAGAGAAAATATCGACATATCGGAATATCAATATTATCGCAGTACTCAAACAGCTGAACATATGGTAACGTTTCTGACAGGTCTAAGACGTCTTAGACTAAACTGTTTTCTTTAGACGTCTAGGTCTCAGACAAACAAGTCTGTCTAAAACGTCTTGTCTCAAGAGAGCGTAGGCCCTAAGCCCTAACGAGCGAATTACACTTGTTATACACATAGCCATCGAAAAATAAAGAAATAATATAAAGCGGGAGAATTAGGTGGGCGGCCATTTTGTTTGTTTATATTTTTGTTTCGCAGACCAGCTTGAAATAAAAATCTAATCTTAACTTAAATTTCGTACCTTATGTACGAGTACCTATATTTCTTGACTGAAAACTATTATCGAGTGTACATTCAATGTGTTTGTTATTATTTTTTACACAGAACTAGTCTCACAGTTTAATAAATTACGATAGTTTTCTGACAAAATTCTAATGCTGTTACTAAAAACCATACAGAAATATATTTACATTTTCATTTATAAGGATTCAATCAAGGAATCTGTTTATTTATTTATTAATTTATTTATTTATTATATTCTTTATTGTACACCGCATGAACAAAAAAGATACAGGACAAACATTATTCAAAATAAGTGTACAATGGGCGGCCTTATCGCACAGGGCGATCTCTTACAGACAACCTTTGGATGGACTGAAAGAGAGTAGAAAGATATAGGGCTGTCAGTGTACATCAGAATAATACAAATATGAAATAACAACACAAATACATACATACATTACAAAAAATATACTAATAAATATTAAATATGTAATCAAGTCAGGAGAAGACAAAATCAAAGTGAAAGGTAATGCTCCTTCACCATTGTTTTAAACGTTGGGAGCGTTTGAGCACGTCTCACTTCAATAGGTAACGCATTCCACAAACGAGCAGCTTGGACTGTAAACGATTTGTCAAAAAACGATGTGGAATGCATACGAATACTTAATTTCAGATTTTCCGACGATCTCAAGGACCTAGAATGAGTGTCACAAAGGAACTGAAAGCGTTCTTTAAGATAAAAAGGAGTAGAAGGATTAAAGAGCACATTATAAAGCAATGAAAGTATATGAGCATTCCGGCGAAGGCGAATAGGAAGCCATTTGAGCTGAGTACGAAATTCGGAAACGTGGTCATACTTGCGCAAGCCAAATATGAACCTAATGCAGAGATTTTGAAGTCGCTCAAGCTTGTCTAATTGGTCTTGGGTAAGATCAAGATAGCTGGCATCAGCATAGTCCAAGATTGGGAGAAGAAGAGATTGTGCTATCGCAATCTTAGTGTTGATAGGAAGCATGTTACGAAGCCGCCTCAAGGAGCCCGCCGAAGCAAACAGCTTTCGACTGACCTCCTGCAGTTGTTTAGTCCAAGAGAGACTGCTGTCGATATAAATCCCCAATCCAATCTGTTTACTTAATAATGTAAATTTTTGTCAAAGCTTAGTTGAGTTTTAATGTTGATTATCGTAGTACACATTATATTGATTGCAAAAAATACCTACAGCAAGAAATAATCGCAAAAACGGACTGTTTATTTATTATTCCTTATAACTAAAATGTCATCCACAATGTTTTCATTTAAATTGTAACGTAAATCATTCAACACAAATTTTAATGATGAAAATAAACGTTCCACGCTCACTTGCGTGGCAGGTACGGCGAGTACTGTTTTTGCCAGGCGATACAGTATTGGTTCGAGAGTAGCTTTTCTTTCCCAATATAACAATATGTCTTCTTTTGAAGGAAGACGTGGACAATTAGAAAAATTTTGTATAGTTGACAAAATATCAGACCTCACTTGAACGTATCGTGCACGTTGGTCGGATATCCTTTTTCTTTCGGTCTGTGACAAAATCAACTCCATTTCGTCTTCGACGTCAGAAACAGCCGATGTAGATGGACGGTTAGTGTCATCTTCGTGATGAATAATGTTCTTTTTTGATTCTAGTTTTAGAATTTTCTGCCAAGTTTTATGCAAATGTTGAATGGCCAATGCCTCTTCTTCAATTGAAAGAACAACTTGGAAACGTGGGTCCAAATAAAGTGCACTTACAAATGCAACATTCGTCATCAAGTTACTTTGCCGGACTTTCATAAATGCACAAATGGCTTGTGCAAGAGGTGTACACACGTGAGATGTCGCTAAATAACATTTCGTCCAGTGATAAAAAAAGTCGCCTGGTGTTAACTGCTCTTCTTGTAGTACTTTTGTGCAAATTTTGGAAGGTTTCAGTGCATTTATGATATCATTGATCGCGTCCCATGTAGTGTTTGGCATATATAAAATGTCTCCCGGCGTGTCCGAGCAGCACTCTCTTAAACTTACTAACCGCTCAAGCATATCAAAGGTTGAATGCCAGCGAGTGCTATTATCTAAAATTGGTTTCGTTTTATTTACTGATTTGATTAAATTTTTCATAGTTGGTGTCCTCAGCTTTCTTACAATTTTTCGCGCTTCTTCAATGACTGGAAGGAACTCATTATCCTTAAGAGCGTCTTGCACAGCGAGCTGCAGAGAGTGAGCAGCGCAACGTACTGCCTCGATTAAGAAAGGTTCTGCTCCATCGTCGGACTGAATGGTAATCTCCGGTAGCCTGTCATCATAGGTAAACTCCGGTAACCTGTCTTCATCCGACTCATCATCACTTATATGATCTTCGGTATTTTTTCTTAACGTTTCGTTCATTAAACGGGTTAGTTTTAGCATATTTGCGCCATTATCCGACGTGATTGTGTAAATTTGGTCTATACTTAAGCTATATTTTCTTATTATAAATAATAATTTTTCTCGCAGGTACTCTGAAGTGCTTTTCTCCCACATTTCTGTGACACCCAATGTTTTTACGACTACTGCCCCGTTTTCTATATATTGAGCGTTGACGGCAAAAAAGGTTCTATCTAGTCTCGTTGCACTGTCAATCTTTAATGAAACCAACCTACACTGAAAATCTTTAGCTATGTCTTTCCTGATTTGGTCAGCTATCTCTGTAATTGTGGTTTTTATGGACCGCGAGTTTATATGTTGCAGTTCTCGTGGATTGAGACCACACATTGCCATAATATTTTTAAATGCCAAATCGTCTAATAGAGAAAAGGGCCTTCCGTGCACAGTAACTAAGTTTACACATTGCGTACGTACATGAATAAGTTTTTGAGAGCATGATCCTGCAGAGCTATTGCTATTTTCAGTGTTGTCACTAGTATTTGATATATTTAAATTATTTTCATCATTTGATTGGTTTGGTTGTTGGGTTTGATTGTTTAATTGATTTCGTTCTTGCACAATTTTATACTCATCCGGATGATGCGATGATAAGTGATAAAGCAAATTGGTTCCATGGTCACCCTGAATGGACAATAATATTAGACATAAGTAGGTACTCATAAATTACGTAACTATATATTACTATTACACAACAGTTAACTTTTAATTTTATTGAGTAATTATGTGGTCCAGATATTTTTAAGGTGGATGCTCTAGGTAGCACGAAATTCAAGTTTTCGTACGTTTTTTGCAATTTGCAACTCAGTATGTTAGTAAAAATTAAGTTTGCGGTAATAAACTGTACGCATTTATAGAATCATACTCATTAAAACTTCTCTAAGTAAGAGAGTATGTTGATGGTTCTAATGAGTATCATGATAATACAGCAAATATAATTTATATTACAATACTATTCGATACTGAGCTAAAAATAGCAAAAAAGATACGGAAAATTGAATTTCGCTGGCTACCTGGTCTTAAAATTATTCGGACTACATAACAAAGTTCATTTAATGATAACGATTTTTGATGATTTCTAAATAACTATCTAAATATAATAAAATTATACAGGGTTATTTGTAAAACACTAAAAACCTTGCAGGACTGTATTACAAAAACAAACGTTCAAGATTGAGTTGTTCTATCTAACACATTTCAACTCTGTATTTTGCTATACCTATCCCCGCCGCTCGATCCCCGTTCCCCTCCGTTATTGTACTATCGCTTGCTTCGCATCGTCTTCGTAATATTTCTAACGTTCAATTTAAATAATTTTATTTCAGTATGAAAATCTGATGAACTAAAATATGATACATTAAAAAAGTCATAGAACAAAAGTGGATGTTTATGATGTTAGTAATACAGTCCTGCAAGGTTGTTAGTGTTTTACATATAACCCTGTATATAATATAGGGTGACTGGTAATTAGTGTACGATACTTAAACACCTGATTGTGCTCATAATAACCAACAACTTTTACTATGGGAACAAACCTGAAATCGCGAAAAAAAGTCAGCTGTTCAGTACATTTTTGCGTACAAGCTAACTACAGGTCATCGGATTCGCTCAGCTGACGTTTTCTTAAAGAAATTAATTTTGTACTTGCGTAAATTAATACGAGCTTCGAAAAAAAGATACTTTATTTCTTGGTTTTATCTTTACAAATAAACCCTCCACGGGATTAAAACGATTCAAATTTAACGGTGTATTAACCGAAACATATATGCAGGTACCTAAATTGATTACATAAATCGATGGGTTTGCAAGCTAGGTAAAATGAGACAACGGCGTTACGCGGCTAACAGCTGAGCGGTCGCAGGCGCGCGTGCTAATTTCAAACAGATGTTTTGTTACTGTGTTAAAACTAACAAGTAGAAAAAAAATGTTTTTTTGGGAAAGTTGTTTGTAATCATGAATGCAATCACATGTATAAGTATCGGTCACTATTTATCAGTCACCCTATATATAAATGTGTTGCTAAGCGTAAATCTTGAGAACAGCTGAACCGATTCCGCGAATTCTTTTTTTGTTGTTTGTTATTGTGAGAAGGTTCTTATGAAAAAAATGAAAATTAGTGTAGGGTAGAGTAGAGTAGAGTAAGGTAGAATAGAGTAGAGTAAGGTATATTAGGGTAGAGCGGGAGCGAAGCCGCAGGCAAAAGTTAGTATGCCAATATAATATACCTAAGTAACTAAATCTGATGTATGTACCTATTCAACTACCTATAGGTAATCCATTTTAAGGGTTCCGTACCTCAAAAGGAAAAAGGAACCCTTATAGAGTCACTTTATTGTCCGTCTGTCTGTCAAGACCCTTTATCTTGGGAACGCGTGGAGGTATCGAGTTGAAATTAAAACCATATACTCAGATCTGCGGTCCCATTAAGTTGTAAAACATCTAAGTTAACGAATAAAAAAGATACGGCCATTTATGTCGCAAAAAAACGTAATTTTTATACTCTCAAAGATCGAAATTCATAGGGTACTTCCCGTTGACCCAGAATCCTGAAATTTGACTCAAAGCAAGGTCTTATAGCACAAGTATTTGAATAAATCTGAAAACAGTAAATTTTTTGTTAAGTACATACGTCACAAAAAAAAAATTGCAATTCGGAACAATCTTCGAGACTCCATTCAGGAATTGTAGTTTGCACGGAACCCTCGGTGCGCGAGTCCGACTCGCACTTGCCCAGTTTTTTTTTTTAGGTAGTTACATCACCTCATATAGGGTGACTGGTAATTAGTGACCGATAGTTATTCTCGTGATTGTATTCATAATTACAAAAAAAAAACCCAAAGAAACTTTTTTTTACTCATTACTTTTATAACAATAACAAAGCTCCGGTTTTAGCCGGGTAACGCCGTTGTCTCATGTACCTTCATGTACCTAGAATAGCAATAGAACACCCGTGCCGCTTGCAAACCCGTAGGCAAACCGCGCGAACCGATGGGTGACCACGGTGGGCGCGAATTTGTGCGAACAGCTGTTTTGTTATTATGATAAAACTAATGAGTATAAAAAAAATTCTTTGGTAAAGTTATTTGTAATCATGAGTACAATCACGTGTATAATTACCGGGCACTAATTATCAGTCAACCTATATGAACAATCCTGATAGCTATAGCTTTTGCCAGCGGCTTCGCCCGCGTGAAAGTAGGTTTCTCCATACAAACTTTAGACCCCCGTTTCATCCTCTTTGAGGGGGGGGGGGATTGCATTTTGGAAAATCCTTTATTTCTTTATCATGAAAGAAACTTCTGTGCATAATTTCAGTATTCTGGGTTCAAGAGTTTAGGCTGAGCGTTGATGAGCCAGTAAGTCAGGACTATCATTGATATGTCTTTGAAAAATGTGAAATAATGTCTATTTAAAATATCCATTTTGTAATGTATTTTAAAATAAAAATATAAGTCAAGATTATTTATATTTGAGTAAATAGGTACTAAGGTCAACAAATGAAATATAAGAAGGTACAAATACCGGCAAAGATTTTACATTGGCGAGCCAATCGTCGCCGTTGTTAGGCAGCAAACGCAGGGAACGAATTACGAGTGACGTCTATGACACGATGGCGCGGCGAGCCAATCACTGACACTCTCCGCCCCCGCGTCTCATTCGCACCACTAAAGAGACCGAATATTTGACTACTGCACAACTTGAAGTCAGCGCTCAAGATCCGTGCCGGTAATTGTACTTAGATAATTATAAAAAAATTCATCAACACAAAAAGAACCTACCTATATAACTATTTATTTATCAATATGATAAGAATCATGTTTAGTTTGACCTAAATATTCTATAAAATACAGTTTAATCTTCGTTACAAAAGTTGCTACCTACTTTCATAATAACATGAATTAGTAGGTAAGTAGGTGCAGTAAGTACCTACCTACTTTTAAATCTCACAAAACAGCGCGCACTTTGCAGTTTGCTTGTTGTAACAGTTTACAAAAACATGTATGTGCGTGAAGACGGACATGCATCAGCATGACATTCCACCCGCGCTGTTTTGTAGTTTCTTGTCTCAGACAGTAGGTACGATGCCTAGGGTGGTTCACTTGATTAACACAAGAAAAGCGTACGTCGCCGCTTTGTGAGATACATACAGTGCCGAATTTTATACCTCCCAACCCTTATGACCTACATTGATTAGGTACCTAAATGTTGTTGCAATCCGTTGTGCAACTATCCTACAACAAATTAATCTTTCAAATACCTACCGTCAATTAGAGACACAATAGGTACCTAGTAAGACAATGACAGCACGAACGCCGGCGTTCGCTTGGGGTTTAATGAATGGAGGTACTTAACTAATTAGTTGGATTTATCCAAAGTAGTAGTTACTTATTACGTAGGTAGCAGGTACATAGGTACTTACAATAAAAGAACTTGAAACTACCTACCTAGCTATGTATTCTATTTAGTAGTTTCAAGTTCTTACCTACCTAGGTAAGATAGAATGAACAGTTAAATTCTCACCTTTATAACTGACGAACATCCAAGAACTAAACAAGTAGAGCTATTAGTTTCTTTATTCAAAGAAAAGAAAGCGTAAACCGCATTCCTTCGTTTTCTTCCCATTATTTTAAGCCAGCCAAAAGCGACTCATGCGACTAGGATTATTTTAATAAAATAAGTTTACTCAAGTATTAGTAACAGTGGTTGGTCTTTAGTAAGTAAGTAATTAGTTTTAGTAAGAACGTGGCACAGCGACACACACAAACAGCGAGCGCAAGCAAGCAAGGCAAACTATTTATTTCGAACAACATGTCATTCGTTGGCGGAGCGACAGGGATAGAACGTGCAGCGCGCGAGGCGCGCTCTTTCACGCCGATCGCAATACACGTCTTGTCGCGAGAGCTGGCAACGTCGCGCGTCGCACTCTCACGAGAAATAATTTCGGTACCGGAATTATTTCGGTTGAATAAAGGTTAAATAAAGGTATAGCGGTACCTAAAAAAAATAGCGGTATCGTTATTTTATACCGGTAGCGTAACCGCAAATCTTAACCGGTTTCGGTGTACCTTTAAAATAAAGCGGTACCGGTTTTGAATACCGGTAGCGTAACCTTATACCTTAACCGAAAACGGTCCCTGGTCAGGACACGTGACCTGATCGAAAAAGCGTAAGACGGATGGAGAGTAGACAGCTATCCCTTATCGCGCGTTGTGAAAGGGGGCTAGACGGAAAAAATTCTCACGAAAAATTGTACCGACACTTTTACTGTCAAAATATAAATCCAAGATGGCGGCTGCAAGAAATTATCAACTTTTTCGTCATGGGTGTCGTTTTCATGGTTTTCGAGGGTGTTGAAACCGATGGTACTGTCAAAATATAAATCCAAGATGGCGGCTGCAAGAAATTATCAAATTTTTCGTCATGGGTGTCGTTTTCGTGGTTTTCGAGGGTGTTAAAACCGATAGTACTGTCAAAATGTAAATCCAAGATGGCGGCTGCAAGAAATTATCAAATTTTCCGTCATGGGTGTCGTTTTCATGGTTTTCGAGGGCGTGGAAACCGATGGTACTGTCAAAATGTAAATCCAAGATGGCGGCTGCAAGAAATTATCAACTTTTTCATCATGGGTGTCGTTTTCATGGTTTTCGAGGGTGTTGAAACCGATGGTACTGTCAAAATATAAATCCAAGATGGCGGCTGCGAGAAATTATCAACTTTTTCGTCATGGGTGTCTTTTTCATGGTTTTCGAGGGTGTTGAAACCGATGGTACTGTCAAAATGTAAATCCAAGATGGCGGCTGCAAGAAATTATCAACTTTTTCGTCATGGGTGTCGTTTTCATGGTTTTCGAGGGTGTTGAAACCGATGGTACTGTCAAAATATAAATCCAAGATGGCGGCTGCTAGAAATTATCAACTTTTTCGTCATGGGTGTCGTTTTCATGGTTTTCGAGGGCGTTGAAACCGATGGTACTGTCAAAATATAAATCCAAGATGGCGGCTGCAAGAAATTATCAACTTTTTCGTCATGGGTGTCGTTTTCGTGGTTTTCGAGGGTGTTGAAACCGATAATACTGTCAAAATGTAAATCCAAGATGGCGGCTGCAAGAAATTATTAATTTTTCCGTCATGGGTGTCGTTTTCATGGTTTTCGAGGGTGTTGAAACCGATAGTACTGTCAAAATATAAATCCAAGATGGTGGCTGCAAGAAATTATCAAATTTTCCGTCATGGGTGTCGTTTTCATGGTTTTCGAGGGCGTGGAAACCGATGGTACTGTCAAAATGTAAATCCAAGATGGCGGCTGCAAGAAATTATCAACTTTTTCGCCATGGGTGTCGTTTTCGTGGTTTTCGAGGGTGTTGAAACCGATGGTACTGTCAAAATATAAATCCAAGATGGTGGCTGCAAGAAATTATCAAATTTTCCGTCATGGGTGTCGTTTTCATGGTTTTCGAGGGCGTGGAAACCGATAGTACTGTCAAAATGTAAATCCAAGATGGCGGCTGCAAGAAATTATCAACTTTTTCGTCATGGGTGTCGTTTTCGTGGTTTTCGAGGGTGTTGAAACCGATAGTACTGTCAAAATGTAAATCCAAGATGGCGGCTGCAAGAAATTATCAACTTTTTCGCCATGGGTGTCGTTTTCGTGGTTTTCGAGGGTGTTGAAACCGATGGTACTGTCAAAATATAAATCCAAGATGGTGGCTGCAAGAAATTATCAAATTTTCCGTCATGGGTGTCGTTTTCATGGTTTTCGAGGGCGTGGAAACCGATGGTACTGTCAAAATGTAAATCCAAGATGGCGGCTGCAAGAAATTATCAACTTTTTCGCCATGGGTGTCGTTTTCGTGGTTTTCGAGGGTGTTGAAACCGATGGTACTGTCAAAATATAAATCCAAGATGGTGGCTGCAAGAAATTATCAAATTTTCCGTCATGGGTGTCGTTTTCATGGTTTTCGAGGGCGTGGAAACCGATAGTACTGTCAAAATGTAAATCCAAGATGGCGGCTGCAAGAAATTATCAACTTTTTCGTCATGGGTGTCGTTTTCGTGGTTTTCGAGGGTGTTGAAACCGATAGTACTGTCAAAATGTAAATCCAAGATGGCGGCTGCAAGAAATTATCAACTTTTTCGCCATGGGTGTCGTTTTCGTGGTTTTCGAGGGTGTTGAAACCGATGGTACTGTCAAAATATAAATCCAAGATGGTGGCTGCAAGAAATTATCAAATTTTCCGTCATGGGTGTCGTTTTCATGGTTTTCGAGGGCGTGGAAACCGATGGTACTGTCAAAATGTAAATCCAAGATGGCGGCTGCAAGAAATTATCAACTTTTTCATCATGGGTGTCGTTTTCGTGGTTTTCGAGGGTGTTGAAACCGATAGTACTGTCAAAATGTAAATCCAAGATGGCGGCTGCAAGAAATTATTAACTTTTCCGTCATTGGTGTCGTTTTCATGGTTTTCGAGGGTGTTGAAACCGATAGTACTGTCAAAATGTAAATCCAAGATGGCGGCTGCAAGAAATTATCAAATTTTCCGTCATGGGTGTCGTTTTCGTGGTTTTCGAGGGTGTTGAAACCGATGGTACTGTCAAAATATAAATCCAAGATGGTGGCTGCAAGAAATTATCAAATTTTCCGTCATGGGTGTCGTTTTCATGGTTTTCGAGGGTGTGGAAACCGATAGTACTGTCAAAATGTAAATCCAAGATGGCGGCTGCAAGAAATTATCAACTTTTTCGTCATGGGTGTCGTTTTCGTGGTTTTCGAGGGTGTTGAAACCGATAGTACTGTCAAAATGTAAATCCAAGATGGCGGCTGCAAGAAATTATCAAATTTTTCGTCATGGGTGTCGTTTTCATGGTTTTCGAGGGCGTGGAAATCGATGGTACTGTCAAAATGTAAATCCAAGATGGCGGCTGCAAGAAATTATCAACTTTTTCGTCATGGGTGTCGTTTTCGTGGTTTTCGAGGGTGTTGAAACCGATAGTACTGTCAAAATATAAATCCAAGATGGCGGCTGCAAGAAATTATCAAATTTTTCGTCATGGGTGTCGTTTTCATGGTTTTCGAGGGCGTGGAAATCGATGGTACTGTCAAAATGTAAATCCAAGATGGCGGTTGCAAGAAATTATCAACTTTTTCGTCATGGGTGTCGTTTTCGTGGTTTTCGAGGGTGTTGAAACCGATAGTACTGTCAAAATGTAAATCCAAGATGGCGGCTGCAAGAAATTGTTAACTTTTCCGTCATGGGTGTCGTTTTCATGGTTTTCGAGGGTGTTGAAACCGATAGTATTGTCAAAATGTAAATCCAAGATGGCGGCTGCAAGAAATTATCAACTTTTTCCTCATGGGTGTCGTTTTCGTGGTTTTCGAGGGTGTTGAAACCGATAGTACTGTCAAAATTTAAATCTAAGATGGTGGCTGCAATAAATTATCAACTTTTTCGATATGGGTGTCTTTTTCATGGTTTTCGAGGTTGTTGAAATAGTGCTTTCAAAATGTACATAAAATAGGATAGTATTTTTTAGTTATATTGTATTGGCTAGACGGAAAAAATTCTCACGAAAAGTTGTAACGACACTTTTTCTATAGTAAGCTATTGTAAGCCGTGCGGCGTGCGCATGTTTCTCTGTCTTTCTCTCTTTCTCTCTCTTATAGAAAGCAAGCCAGAACGGAACTTCGTTCCATCCGGGTGTCCCTTGACACCTCAGTAGTTTTTCGGAGAGATAAACTTTTTAATGTAAAATAATTGTAATAGTTTTAAAGTGTTAAATTTTTAATGTAATATAAATTGTCATGTTTGTGTACGATAGCGCAATAAATGAATATTGTATTCTACCACATAAATGATAGTACTTTTATACTGATAAAGCAATTGGTGCAAAATTATTCCCTAACCATTCCAAAATATCAAACATGCTCAACGTTAATAATCAAGTTTTCACTTCTGCCGGCACTCCCGGAGTGCAACCCGTCTTTTTTTTTTATGTGGTATCTTTACATTACTGAATGATAATTAATTGTTAATTTTCTTAATTGTTATTTTAAATTATTATTATTATTATTTTTTATAATGTATAACTTATAATTTTAAATATGTTATTTAAAGCCGTTTTTTGTGCATGTGGTGTTAACCTTTAATTCATTGTTGCACTTGCAAATGTTAACCTAGTCACTAAGTTAGAAATGTATATGTGTAAACAATTGTTGGTTAACCTAAATAAATAAATAAACTCTTGGATCTGTATGGAACTATGTACCTACTCCAGACAATCCTGCGGATTTAGTTTCTCGAGGGGTGAAGGCTGATCATTTCAGCGATTCTAGCTTGTGGTGGGCAGGCCCTACATTTTTGTCACAGGATGAATGCCTGTGGCCAAAGCCACCAAACGATATTGCAAAACAAGACTTGCCTGAACTAACTTATTTTGTAAATCAGTCTAACAATAGCCACATTGTAGTAAATCAAATATTAATACAACTATTAATTCATAAGTATTCAGATTTTAATCGTTTGCAAAGAATTGTGGCCTACATTAAAAGGTATATTTACAATTTAAAAAATAAAAATTATAGGTTAGTAGGATGTTTGTCTAATCAGGAGATTCAATCTTCATTAAAATGCATTTGACATAATACACAAATTGAAAGTTTTCCGGAAGAATATTCTATTTTAAAATCAGGAAAAGCCTTGCCTCATAAAAATCGACTCTTATCTTTATCTCCTTTCTTAGATTCTTATGGCATTATTCGTGTCGGAGGCAGGCTTAATAACTCTCCATACGATTACAGCGTAAAACATCCTATACTCATGTGCAGTAAGCATCATTTAACTAAAATCATGTTTCAATCTGTTCACAGAAATCTGTTATATTGCCGGACCTCAATTGCTCTTGGCAAACATTCGGCAAAACTATTGGCCCCTGGGGGGTAGAAACTTATCCAGAGTCATTGTTCAAAAATGTGTAGTATGCTTCAGGCACAAGGCTCAAATTGTGCAACCAATAATGGGACAACTTCCAAATTCACGAAGCAATCTTGAGTTTCCTTTCTTAAATTCAAGTGTTGATTATGCTGGCCCAATATTGATCGCTGACCGGAAGGGAAGAGGCTGCAGACTTATAAAGTCCTATATCTGCATCTTTGTCTGCCTTGCTACCAAGGCTGTTCACTTGGAGCTTGTCACGGACCTCACTAAGGAAGCATACATGGCTGCTTTAAATAGATTCATTGCGTGCCGTGGCAGGCCTCGTAGTATATTGTCCGATAATGGTACAACCTTCGTCGGTTTATGTAATCAATTACGTAATTTTTTGCAGACTTCAGACATTGCTTATGATGTCGCTCAGGAAGGGATTGAGTTCAATTTCATTGTTCAACTTTGTGCCGGCCTACTCCCCTCATTTTAATGGCATCACTGAGGCCGCTGTGCGTTCCACAAAGTATCACTTAAAGAGACTGCTCAAATTAACGCATTTCACATACGAGGAGATGGCCACGTGTCTGACCCAAATAGAGGCTATTCTCAATTCCCGTCCCCTGACTCCTTGTTCTTCTGATCCACTTGATTTTTGTGCACTAACTCCATCTCACTTTTTAATTGGAAGATCACTCACGTCCATTCCACTTCCACAGATGACTGACAATGGAAACATAAACAGACTCGAGAGTTTCCAAAGGGTGGAATATATCAAGCAGCATTTCTGGAAACGGTTTAACACTGAATACATATCTCTGCTGCAGCAAAAAACCAAGTGGTCCACAGCATCGGGCGACATCAAAGTGGGGAGCCTCGTCCTGGTTAAGGATAAGACGCTTCCACCTCTCTGCTGGCTGCTGGGTCGCGTCGTGCAAGTGTACCCGGGCGCTGACGGTGTTGCGAGGGTCGCCGAGTTGAAGACGAAGAAGGGAACAATTCGGCGGGCTTTCAACAACATCTGCCCACTACCACTTCATTGAAGATTCCTTCAACCCGGGGAGCATGTTCACGCGCGAACGTCCGTGTGGCCCCGGCAGCGGAGTTGGCGGCCGATCGTGTGGACGCGGCAGCAAAGTCGGCGGGGCGAGGGGTCGCGGGACGGGTGTCAGTGCGAGCGCGTCACCCGCCCGCCAGTGTCCCACAGAGTACATTTTTATACAAGGTGCAGTTTTAAAGGTGCAAAAAAATTCAGGAGGTAATTATGTTAGTGATTCTCGACCCGAATCAATAATAAAATGAGTAGGTATTTTTTTTCTTATATATGGAAATCGGTATGTGTGAACTACCTTTTTTATAAACTCTGCTAGTCTGATACCTCCCTTATAACCGCGCTTTCACACACACAAACGCACCATTATTTAAACCGCGCTTTCACACACATACACGCAACGTAAAGCACCAATAATCTCCCGCACGACACACCCTAGCCACGCCCCCGCGCCATCGATCAATCGATCATGTTTAGTGTAACACGTCGCCGACGTGTGCATACACGCGCTTGCAATATTCGCCCACAGCGCCTTCGGTTAACGGTTGCGGTATCTAGTGATGAAAGATGACAGACCAATACTCCAATGTAGAGTTGGTGGAGATAGTCCGCTTGTATGCTATCAGTGGAAACATCGTAACGTCCATCTCAAAGGGTAATACTGGCTGCTACGCAAAGACTCCGCGAGTTTCGACGATTCGGCGTTCCCCGGCTTGCTGACGGTCGCGGCAACGAAGGCCTGCTTGTCGCCTTGCAGGAAAATATCCTGGAATACTTCAAGCGAGAGCCACGGGCCAGCACGCGGGATGCTGGTCTACGGTTTGGTTTCCTCACTACGGTCGGCAAGTACGTTACGTGAAAAGGTGATCACTAGTGATTAGTGCTTTCGACACTTTAAAACGAATGTGTTTGTGCTACGAAATTAAAAGAAAATCAGCAACGTCGTGCTAGACTGCTGTCTGTTTGAACAACACCTCCAGGTAACATAAGTACCTGCTTAGGTATTTATTTTATTTTATTAGTAAGTACATAAAAAGTCATTTGTAAATACGTTGTTAGCCGAATCAATTTGATTAGTGTAAATAAATTGATTTAAAAATTTTAACTACGGTAAAAATACCTACCTAACAGGCAAGATAAATCACTTAAAAACCTACCTATCTACGTAAATAGCACAAATTATCTTGAAGTGTTTTTTGTCGGTCCTCAGCCCATTAAAAAGTACGAAGGGAAATTTCACATCCACCAATTTAATCTACAAATAAAAACGAAATTATTACGGAAAACTGACCTTGAGAATGACACTGCGTCTGGTAGGTACGTTCATGTACCACTGCGTATCTAAATCTCGAGCGCGCGCGCTCTATGATACCTACGGACGGAGGCACGGACGCCTCATAAGGTTTATTGATCTCGGCCTAACATTTTATTCATCAGCTGATACGTAAGTACCTATCGACGCGACGTCAACGTGACTTTTAAAAGATTTTCACATTGTGATGATGCTTAAAAGCGAGTAATTAAATAGCGAAATTTAAGACATTAATGTACATTATGATCATCGAATTCGATCTACATCTAAGGTTAAATTATTCATTTCGTAAAATAAGTGGGCGGAGCCTCGTACAGGTTGATGCACTCACACACACAGTGACACGGCGTGCGATAAATCGCAACGGGTGATTCTGTATTTTTTTAAGAAGTTTATTTAGAGAGTTATTCTGAAAAACGGTTAAAATTAAAAAAATAAAATAACAAGTTTTACTGATTATTGACCAGGTATCGTATTTTTATATGATTATTTATGAGTTTTATTACAACCTCCTGAAATATTGTGCAGTTTTAAAACTGCACCTTGTATATAGAAATAGACACCTATCTTCGATGTCAAAATGGGTAACCACTGACAGCGCCATCTGTAATCCATGCAAGACAACTTTTCCATTATATACATAGTTATACTATCTATAGATCGTTGGACACCCTATAGCATTCCTCCACTACGTGACATATATTTTATAACTTGTATTATGTAGTGGATTACATATCCACTACATAATAGAACTGAAGGTATAATATAAATGAAACAACATATTGGATGAAAATCTAGTTTATTTGTGTTTTTTATAGCATTCATTCAACTTTTTAGCTTTAATTTGTAAAGTGTCCTCATCATCATCAACCTCTTTTCTCCCAGCTAATATTTTATTAATATTTTTACAATAATTATAAATCATGCACCTAATAACAATATTAATTAGATAATCAACTACTTTCTTTTTATGTGTTTCACATTTTATAAAATCAAAATTAACAAAAATACTAATGGCTGTATTTATTATTAATTTTAAATTTGATTTTTCAATATTTTCTTTTGTTATTTCATTGATTAAATCTTGGATATTTGAAATCAGCTCTATTAACTTCTTGCTGGGAGTGCAAAGCCATCGTCGACCTGCGTATTCTCTATATTTTATGTATTCTAATTCATTTTTTGACATAAAATCGTCACAGCAATCTGTGCAAGATTTGAAAATTTTAGTTTTTATTTTTTTCAAAAAATATCCACTCATGTATTGTAAAGGCGCAATAATACGGAGATCTCCTTCCTTTACCTCTAGAGGTGTAAAATTAAAATCAAAGTATTTTGCAAAATCAAACGAGCAGGTCGACGTTGCTTTCGCATTTTCGTTGATGATGCGAGAGTACAATGCATTACAATAGTCTTTTTCGCAGGTTCCGCGGGTGTGGACACTGCTTATATTATTTATTAATAATGTGGCGAATGCAGACTCGAATTGGTCACATGTCGGATTAGTGTTGCGGCACCCTTGGCTTCTCACTGCTCCAAAGAAATTTTCTAAAGGGTCCTGATTCAGGTGCCGCAACCATACTGATGACACGTTAAAATCTTTTTGGAGCTTTTTTAATAGGGTTTGAATTCCATTCAGTGTCCACACCCAATTAGTAACTGAGGGAATTGATTGTTTTTTAGAATCAGTTGATAAAAATTTCATTGATTTAAATATTTGTACACCCTCAATCCACATTTTGTGATGTGCAGAGTTCGGCGTTGCTGGACCTAGTAAGGGTTTGGCGTTCTTATTTTTCTGGTGACTTCCATTTACCGAGTCGAAGATGTTGTCCATGAACAGCAGCAGATCAGCAGTGTCCTTGCACTCTGTGGGAAGTATGTTCTTATCTGAAAAAAAAAAACAATTACAAGACAGGTCAATCATCTGTAGTTTTGAATTGTATTTATTCTTGCATGCCAATTTACTTACAGTAATTTTAAATAAATAACAATAGAAAATCATCAAGTAATTTTCCGAAACATGACTGATTACGATACTTGTGATATTAAATTTCGTTAAATGGTACATACAGAAAAATGTGTTACAATACTAATATAAATGATAATAACAATTGAGATTTATGTACATAATTATAACCGAAAGTATAATAATCTCAAATTAATTTTATTATATGAGAAATATCTTCATTATGTAAGTAATAAAAAGCATAATAAATAACATTAATAGCAAGCCTTGATCTTTTAAAATAATACAGATCATAAGTCAATTTACAGATCCAAATTTCATTAATTATACCTACTTACTAACAAAAACAATAAGAGTATTAGAGTATGTTCTTATTAATTTTAAAATATTTTCAATGTTTCTAAATACATAGATCAAATCAAATACAAAATCAGTCATAATTATTCTTCCCTATTCCTAGACTTGTAACCTAAACCAACAAACTTTTTTATTTTTTGCATGTATAAAAAGAAGGGAAAATACTGCTAAGGGCCGACGCACATATGGCGTAGAGCAGCACAGAGCATTTTTCACTGTCAAACTATTATCGATATTGTCGCCACTAAAATAATATCTAAAATCAATTATCCTACTTTCGCATGTAGTCGCTTCGATGCTCAATATAATTGTTATGTTGATTGATTTTAGATACTATTTCAATGACGACAATGTCCATAATAGTTTAACAGTGAAAAATGCTCTGCACTGCGCTCTGCCATATGTGTGCCGGCCCTAAAAGTCGCTATGTGTTTCAGATGTATTCTAATTATAAAATAAAACAAACATTACCTGCTAAATATCCCATATTAGACGCCACAGTACGACTGAATATTTGTGAGGCCAATTTCACTTTTTGTTTGTTCATTTTGAGAGGGTTGACGTGATACTCTGTTAACTTTGGGATCAATCTAACGCCTTTATAACCAGGGTTTTCATTAAGGAGTAATTTTAAATGCGACCATTTTGCGGTTTTTTTTACGCCATTTATGGTATATTCTAAATTTTTAGTCATGAGGTTGTTTCTAATTCCTTTGAGAAGATGTGGGGGATCATACAGTGGAACAATTTCTTGACCGTTTATTAAAATTATATTTTCTTTCGGATTTTCTCCTTTTCTTAAATAAATTCCCCTGGTCTCATCCAGTAACAGGTTGAGAGCCTGTCTATTATTAGTACCCTGGTCACATACAGACGCAACCACTATGAACCCTGATTCTTGCAAGGCTCCTATCACTTCCTTAATTTGTCTAGCTAGTTCAGGTCCCTTTGATGATTTGCAGATGTATCTGTCTTTTCATCCTCAGCAGGCTGTTGACACTGTTAGGAGAGTGAATGAGGACTTAGACAGGATCACAGCCTGGTCTTCGAGAAACTCACTGGTTTTGAACCCGAGCAAGTCCAAATATTTGATCATAGGATCACGAGATTTTTTAAATAAATTGGGCTATAGTAATATGGATGTGAGGATTGATGGCTGTCCCATTGAGAGGGTGCAGGAAGCCCGTAATCTTGGAGTAGTATTTGATGAGCACTTGCATTTTGAGACTCATATTACAGAAGCCGTGCGCAATTGCTTCTATCGTCTCAAGCTTTTATACCGTGTACGTCCCTACTTAAGTGTGGATATGCGTATCATGCTCTGTGAGTCACTTGTTCTATCCAAGCTGAACTACGCTGACACTGTGTATGGGGCATGCATTCTCGGTAGAAGTGAAAAGTTAATCCAGCGAGTACAAAATGTCCCTCCAAGATCTCACATAACACCATTCTTAAATAGGGGTAATCTGATGAAAATGTCCGACCGCAGAAAACTTCATCTGGCCACCCTACTCTTTGGCACAATTCTCACAAAAAAACCTACATATCTGTATGATAATCTAACTTGGTCACGTGATGTAAACAAAGTTAAAACAAGAGCATCTTCTTACCTTTTGTTAACCTTGACTCATAAAACTGCTGCATTCCGTGGAAGCTTCAAATACGCCAGTAGCAAGATCTGGAATGATTTGCCTCCACCTCTTCGTGCTTTAAAGACGGTTGGTGCTTTTAGCTTCAAATACAAACAGCATTTATTACGCAATCAAAGGGAAACCACGACATAATTTAACCAGAGTTCTGCACGATTTTGCATTAGTGACTTAATGTCACTCGTCGCTCGGCTAGTTTGGCATCTTTTTCTTGCGTCCAACACAACACTACAATTACACTTCACAGACATACACAATAACATTTCAGATGCACCCGAATCACTTTTGTTCTAAACGTATTTATGTATCAGTATTTACTCAACTTTTGTTTATTTGTTTTGTTTGAAGATCCACCAACTTTTTCTTTTGACAGTCGATGGTACTTGCCATAGACTACTAGTTTCCACAGATTAGCTTTAGACTCCACAGTTTAGTAAGAGTATACTCTAATATTCGCGAACCGCCGCTGCGCCGGCTGCGGCGCCCTGCAGTGCGCCCGTGCGCTCGCGTTCCTCCGTTTGTCTATGATTTTGACAAATGATTTTGGAGCGCAAGTCGTCGGGCGTCTGTCTTTAGTTCATTATTTATTGCATTTTTTCTTATTGTTTCTTATATATAACACATAACACGTATTGTATTTATTATTTTTCCAGTGGTTGTCTTATCAATGTTCGTATTTAATTATTTATTATTTTAATGTTTCGATACCAATTAATATATTGAGCCTCCGTGAATGTGACCGTGGCATCACCGCGGGCCCTAACAGAATACCAGCGCTGCGTTATTTATCTTTTTAAATATCGCAGCATACGCTGAGTTAGGCGCCCTTTTGGCCTTGCACAGATTTTAAAGTTTTTTTATTTTTTTATTTATTATCGAATTCTGCTGTATGTGTGAGGTACGAATAAAAGTTTTTTCTTTCTTTCTTTCTTTCTTTCTTTCTTTCTTTCTTTCCTTAGTAGCACTTGACGCAAATGTGTAGGATACTGCCTGCTTATAATTGTAAATTAGACCACGTACCATAAAAACTTGGGCGTGATCTGCAAATTCACTTTTCCTGTCTTGCCCATTGTCAACAAGACCAGTGATTTTATCTTTTCTCTCATTATAAGTTAAATTATGCTTCAAAGAAACTTCGTCAAACATAACAACACATAGCTTTTCTTCTGTTTTCATGTTGTCAGCTTTATTTTTCAATTGAGAGAAAACATTTTTGTTAATCCCAGGCTTTATGTTGCAAATTTGCACTAATTTAATAAGTGTTTGTTGAGCAGGCAAAATAAAATTTTTTCTCAAAAATCTGTATCCTTTGGGACTTTGTTTAAAAATCGATAAGGAAGCAATTTTTTTTTTTAAAGTAAAACGTCGCCCCTTCTCCTTTTTGTGGTCCTCTCGACATTGCATATTAATTAATAATTTTCCTGTACTCGTACAATTTTCTAGTATGTCAAATACTGCAGGATTGGACGCAATTCTTTTTGCTGCTTTTACATTGGCAGACAGTTTTTTAACTTTATTTTTCATCTTGCTTATCTTGATCCTTGCAGCAACAAGTTTTTCGTGCAATTCCTTTTCTGTATTTGAAAGGAATACACGATTTTTAATTTTTCTAACTGTTCTTATTCCTGCTGTAAAAAGATAAATTAAAACATGTTATTAATTTATTCAAAAAAAACTTTTTGGTTTATACAAAAGCAAATGCTCAAAAAAAACAAAAACAGGTCCGGCAGAAACGAGATGGATCTTAATGTTAGTAATAATCTACACTATTAAAATACATAATAAAGAGGTAGTTTGTTTTTTTTGTTTGTCTCTGGAAGTACTGGTCCGATTGCTAAAAATTTTTCACCGATAGAAATCTGCTTTATTTCTGAGTGACATTTTTATTTTATTTTACTTTATTGGAACATAAAACAGTTACCCATTACAATTAAGGTATTCCAGAATTTACATTACTAAGTTAACGTGCAAATAAATATCCGCGAAATAATGCTGTCGAACTATTTTATTATTAAAAGCGTGCGTGAGAAGTAAGTGCTCGTAAGTATTATATTTGATGACTAAAAATAGGCTATACTTTATGTACGCGGACGAAGCTGCGGGCAAAAGCTAGTAAGTAATAAAACAATAACCAGCTATTATCGTGATCCTTACTTGCAAGCATAAAAATTGCCAGTCTTATTAATCAGGTGTCGATTAAAAAAAATGCTTAATTATAATTCTAATTAATAGAAGTCCTCGATTCGGTTGTACATATATATTTTTTTTATATGTTTTCTAGTGAAATGAAGTATGTAATGTGATGTTCCGTAAGCTATTCTATTCGTTACTTATCACATTAATTACTCATAATTTGAGATACATTTCGTTTCTGCCGGAGCTGTTTTTTTTTCTATGGAGCCAGAGCTAACTTACCTAGATTGAGTTGCATATTAGTTTCTGAAGTACTTGGTAAAGCAACTTCTTCTTGCATCGTAGCCGTGAGATCTGAAATCAATAGTTGTACGAATTATAACTTATGTATATTGCGCCAATCTAATGCAAATATAAAGTGGAAAGATTTTTATATTCTTGTATGTTTGCTTGTAATGAAGAAACTACTCTACTGGACCGATTTTAAAATTTTTTTCACCAGTAGAATGCTACTTTATCACTCAGCAACAACCTATTAATATTGTTACGCCATTAAACGTGAACACGCCATATCTCCGAGAAAATAAAGAGTAGCACGTAATAATTAAAACGCATTGCTGTTCGAAAGGTCTAGAATGGTTGTGCGTAGACAAACTTAGAAAAATCACGAAACATCCACACAGCCAGTACCACTAGTAATAGGTATTCATCTTACTGATAAGGGAAATGGTACTTTCCGTCTTTAACAATAGAGTCGAAATTCGCATGAAAGTGACTCTTATTACCACGAGCAATAAAAATGATTTATGACTTCGAGAAGCGATTCAATTGTTCTGGAATTCTGGATAGATCCGGGGACGTCGGTATCTAGAATTTTCTTGGCCCCGCATATAAATACGTGCCCCCGGCCGGAAGCGAGTCAGTTGTGATTTCGACTGCGATCAAGAGCGAACTACCCTAGTACTTGAAGTGATTTTACTTAACGACCTAAGCGATAGTGTAACGGTACTCTAGTGTTAATTGCGATTCGGATTATTGTTGACTGGACTAATTTGTTATTGTTTGTGGTAAATAAAGTTCTCTCGTCAGTAAATCGGCATTTGATTACCCACGTACGTAACAACTGGTGTCAGAAGTGAAATGCCATTAACACCGAGGGACGACGAACAGCGACCACGAACAAGGAGGCAAATGGAGATGGATGCTGCGCGTCATCGTATGGAGGAGGAAGATCAGGCTGATACGGGAGCAACAGCAGCTGCTGAGGCGCCAACAGGACCAGCCTCGGAAATGAGCCTCGCTGCGGTGTTGGCCGCAATGCAAGCTAGTATGGCGGCTAACCAGCGTAAGCTCCAGGATCTAATCGCGGCTAACCAAGAAGAAGCTCGCCGCGAACAGGAAGCCGCTCGCCGCGAACAGGAAGCCGCTCGCCGCGAACAGGAAGCCGCTCGCCGCGATCAGGAGGCCAACCAGCGCAAGCTCCAGGACCTCATCGCGGCTAATCAAGAAGCTGCTCGCCGCGAACAGGAGGCTAAGCAGAACCTAATCCTCGATAAGATCGATCACGGCCTCGTCACGTTGGGCGAGAAGATAAAGAATCTCACCGTAGAGGTCAAGGAGGTTTCCGCCCGAGCTGATAGCCTCGAAACAAGCCTGCTGGACATCAACAAAAAAATTGTCAAGCTCGAAGCACGCGAACCCGTTGTTGTCGGCTCACCATCGCACACTCCCTGTGCATCCGCCGCAAAATTTGATGTGCCGCGTTTTGATGGCACGTCTTCCTGGACGGCATTTAAGTACCAATTCGAGACATTGGTCGAAACAAACCGCTGGGATGATAAGCAGTCTTTTGCGGCATTAACTTTGGCTCTACGAGGGGACGCTCTGCTGGTCCTAGAGAACCTTCCTCCGAACAGCAGGACGTTGGAGCGTCTCATGGAGGGATTAGACACTCGCTATGGAGACAAGCACCTCGAGCACGTTTTCCGCGCGCAGCTTCGCGAGAGAACGCAGAGGTCGAACGAGAGCCTGCAGCAATGGGGAGTTGAGGTTGAACGGCTGGTCCGGCGTGCGTACAGGTCGATGACACCAGAGACGGTGGAAGTTAATTTGGTGCAAGCATTCATCGACGGTCTACGGGATACAGAAGTAAGGGCTACGGTGCGACTCGGACACCACCAAACTATGAAGAGTGCGATAGCTCACGCTTTGGAAGTAGAAGCCGTACGAAAAGATTCACGTACGCATAGAGTTAGGGAAGTGGTGGTCTCGCCTTCAGCGCGACCACGTCACCGAGAAGTGGTGGCTTTTTCCCCAGCACAGTCCCGCTATATTCCAACGTGTTACGGGTGCAGAGAAAAAGGGCACATTCGCACCGATTGTCCTAAGAAAAAGAGGGAAAGTGTGGACTCCGGAACTCAAGTCAACGAGGAGCCGATAAAACTTAATGTCGCCAGGGCCACAGCCCCAACCATCACCATCAATCAAGTTCACAACGGAAATAGTTTGATCATCGAAGGAACGCTGAATCATCGTGCCTGCAATTTTACCGTTGACACCGGGGCGTCGCGAACCATTGTAAGACCGGAGTTGCTGAAACGAACCATCTCATGGCAAAAAGAGTCTCCATCCTGCCGACTTCAGACAGCAACCGGCCAGCCAGTCTCCGTCCTCGGTGATACAGAAATTGAGATCAAAATCGGTGATCAAGTGTATATCCATCCTGCGTTAATTGCGAATATTACCGACGATTGCATACTGGGTCTCGACTTCTTGCGGAATAACCGATGTATTTTAGATATCGACAGGGGAGTATTGAAATTCCCAGATCAAGAAGTCTTCCTGCGAGGAATTAACTCATGCAACCTCTATTGTTTAAAGGATACTACATTGGCTCCGAGAACAGAAACCTTAGTCGAAGTAAAGTTTCCCAAGAAAATCAGGCAATCAAGATGTGTTTTGGTAGAGGATACTGGCCGGCACCCGGAGATCATCACCGCGAGGACATTAGTTATGACGACAGGGAAATCCAAGGTCAGGATTGTGAACCTTGGGAAAGAAGAGGTCCAACTGAAGAAAAACAGTGTTGTTGGGAGATGTGAAGAAGTTCAGTATCTCCGTCAAATCAATAAATCTCCAGCAAAGCAAGACACGACCAAAGTCGAAACTGATCACATCCAGCAACTTCTGGAAAATGCTAAGAGCAACTTATCGACTTCGGAACTACAGCAAGCCAAGGAATTTCTGCTACGGTTTCGAGATATCTTTGCAACGGGAAAAGACTGCGGGAGAACAGGTCTCGTCAAGCATGAGATAGATACAGGTGATGCGAGACCAATTAAACAGAGACCGCGCCGCATACCCTGGGCTAAGGAATCTGAGGTAGCAGAAATGGTAAAGGACATGGCTGATAGCGGAATAATTGAGCCTTCTACGAGTCAATGGTCTTCTCCAGTCGTTCTGGTGAAGAAGAAGGACGGCAGCACAAGATTCTGTGTGAACTACAGAATGCTGAATAATGTAACAAAGAAGGACAGTTATCCCTTACCAAGGATAGACGACACGCTGGATATGCTCAGTGGCATGAAGTGGTTTTCAACCATTGATTTGAAAAGTGGCTACTGGCAAGTGGAAATCAGCGAGAAAGATAAAGAAAAGACAGCGTTCAGTACGGGTATTGGCAGCGGCCTGTGGCAATTTAACGTCATGCCTTTTGGGTTATGCAACGCTCCAGCGACGTTTGAACGCCTCATGGAGAGAGTCATGGTGGGCCTTCTTGGTGACGTCTGTCTGGTATATTTGGATGACGTCATTATAATGGGTCGCACTTTTAAGGAAAACCTGAGGAATATGGAGAAAGTGTTCACCAGGATACGAGGGGCTAACCTAAAACTAAGCCCAAAGAAGTGCGCCCTGTTCAAGAAGGAGGTCAGCTACCTAGGACATGTTATTTCCGCTGACGGGGTGAGAACCGACCCTGAGAAGATAAAGGCAGTCCAACAGTGGCCGGTTCCAAAGAACAAAACGGAACTACGTGCATTTCTAGGGTTGTGCACATACTACAGGCGATTTGTCAAGAATTTTTCGGACATTGCAAAACCTCTACATCAGCTGACTGAGGATAAACGAGATTTTATCTGGGACGAGGACTGTGAGTCAGCATTCGACGAGCTAAAACAACGGTTATGTGAAGCGCCTATACTGGGGTATCCGAGCAGAGACGGAAGATTTGTCGTTGATACCGATGCCAGCAACACGGGAATTGGTGGAGTGTTGTCACAGGTGCAAGGTGACAGACAGGTCGTAATCGCTTACTTCAGTAAGGCACTTTCAAAGCCAGAAAGGAACTACTGCGTGACTCGACGAGAACTGCTGGCTGTGGTAAAAACCTTGCAGCATTTCCACAAGTACCTCATAGGAAGACAATTTACGTTGAGGACGGATCACGCTGCATTGAAATGGCTTCTACAATTTAAAAACCCTGAGGGCCAAGTTGCAAGATGGCTCGAGCAGCTGCAGGAGTTTAACTTTGTGACAGAACATCGTAGTGGAAAAGGGCATAACAATGCTGACGCCCTGTCGCGACGTCCATGTAATGAGGACTGCAGACACTGCCAGCAGAATGAAGCCCGAGAACACGTTAATTTGATTAGGGCTGAAGGCAACTTCAAGAAGTCCCAGGAAGAAGATGACGATATTCGACCTATACTGGACTGGAAGCGTAGCGGAACTAGGCCCCAGTGGAGTGAAGTATCGTCACATAGTCCCGTCACAAAGAGCTACTGGGCACAGTGGGACAGTTTAGTCCTAGAAAATGATGTGCTTTGTAGGAAATGGGAATCGAACGATGGCAAGGAGGTGACCACACAAGTGATAGTACCACGATGTGAAGTAGTCCCCCTGCTACAGGAAATACACGATGGTGCTTCTGGAGGACACCTGGGCATCAAGAAAACTCTACTGAAAGTGAGACAGCGGTATTACTGGCTCAATTGTAGAGATGACGTAGAGCAATGGTGTCGGAAATGTACAGCGTGCGCATCTGTGAAAGGACCTCAGACTAGAAGCAGGGGCAGGCTTCAGCTGTACAATGTGGGAGCCCCATGGGAGCGCATCGCTATCGACGTCGCTGGACCTTTTCCAGTTACAAATGACGGAAACAAGTACATAGTGGTGATCCAGGACTATTTCACAAAGTGGCCCGAAGTCTTCGCCATACCCAATCAGGAAGCGACGACAGTGGCGAAGAAGGTGGTCGAAGAAGTAGTATGTCGGTATGGCGCACCTTTGGAAATCCATTCCGATCAAGGCCGTAACTTCGAATCTGCGCTGTTCCAGGAAATGTGTACTCTTCTGGGAATTTATAAGACACGCACAACACCTGCGCATCCTCAGTCGGACGGAATGGTGGAAAGGTTTAACCAAACCCTGGAGAATCACCTGGCTAAGGTTGTCGATGACCATCAGAAGGACTGGGACCGGTATATTCCACTATTTCTGATGTCTTACCGATCGGCAGTGCATGATAGCACGGGACATACCCCAGCAAGAGTGAATTTCGGCAGGGAGATGAGACTTCCAGTCGATGCCATAACTGGCGTGCCACCTGACAAGACTAAGCCAGTTACGGACTACGTAAGTGACCTTCAAGATCAATTGGACGAAGTGCATAAACGAGTTCGTGAGAATAGCATGAACACCAGCGTAAAAATGAAAACTAGATACGACCGTAATGCCAATGCCAAGGGATTTGAGGAAGGTACACTGGTCTGGCTTCACAACCCGCTTCGACGGAAAGGGAAGTCGCCGAAACTCCAAGCTCGATGGGAGGGACCTTACACCGTGTTAAAAAGGATTAATGACGTGACCTACCGCATCAAGAAAGGGCTAAGAGGGAAACCCAAGGTTGTCCATGTGGATAGATTGGCGCCGTATCACGGATCTAATAATGCTCGGGACGAGCATGACTAAGAGGGGGGCACTGTTACGCCATTAAACGTGAACACGCCATATCTCCGAGAAAATAAAGAGTAGCACGTAATAATTAAAACGCATTGCTGTTCGAAAGGTCTAGAATGGTTGTGCGTAGACAAACTTAGAAAAATCACGAAACATCCACACAGCCAGTACCACTAGTAATAGGTATTCATCTTACTGATAAGGGAAATGGTCCTTTCCGTCTTTAACAATAGAGTCGAAATTCGCATGAAAGTGACTCTTATTACCACGAGCAATAAAAATGATTTATGACTTCGAGAAGCGATTCAATTGTTCTGGAATTCTGGATAGATCCGGGGACGTCGGTATCTAGAATTTTCTTGGCCCCGCATATAAATACGTGCCCCCGGCCGGAAGCGAGTCAGTTGTGATTTCGACTGCGATCAAGAGCGAACTACCCTAGTACTTGAAGTGATTTTACTTAACGACCTAAGCGATAGTGTAACGGTACTCTAGTGTTAATTGCGATTCGGATTATTGTTGACTGGACTAATTTGTTATTGTTTGTGGTAAATAACGTTCTCTCGTCAGTAAATCGGCATTTGATTACCCACGTACGTAACAATATTTTAAGTATGCCTTGGCCCATAAAATATTCTGTTGATTTTTTTTTTTTTATTTACTCGTATGTTTTGTGTGCAATAAAGAATGTCATTTAATTCTTTATTGAAGAATGGTTGAATTGAATAAATGCGAAAGTTTGTGAGGACGGACGTATGGATGTTTGTTACTCTTTCACGGTAAAAGTGCTGAAGAGATTTTGATGAAATTTGTTACACGGGTAGACAATATCTTAGAATAGTCCATAAGATACTTTTTATCCCAGGAATAAGTTCCCTTGGGACAATTTTCTATTTTCACAGAGATAAAGCCACTGGCAGAAGCTAGAGTCTGTCTAAAAAGTCAAACGACTTGGGTAATTATTAGGGCAAAATGAAGTCTGATGTAGTCAACGCTGGTTCAATAATCAAGGTTGATTAAGAGATCTTGATCATTGTTTACTAATAGAAGAACCTCACAAAAAGTGTCGAATATAAGTATTTTTTAAATGACTAAATATTATACAAAATTCCCAAGCCGTTTGACTTTTTAGACAGACTATAGTCGGTAATATAACTAGCTGTTGCCGGCGACTTCATCCTCGTCGTGTTCGTAAAATTCTAATTCATATATTTTACGTTCACATAAAACGCTAAAGACCAAAATGTCAAATACCTTCATAACATAACACACCTGTTGGTTAAAGTCCCGTTGTTTATCCATTTCGGATATCGTTGTCCCCGGGAATTAAGTAGTTCCTTTTTCATATGCATTTATTGTGTGTTAATTTGATATTACAAACAAACACTTTACTGATATCGGAAAGTATGTAAAGCTGTTGGTCCTGGTTGTCAATTGCAGATCTTTGACAGTCATTACTGGTAGTCAAAAGCCAGAAAGTGTGACCAGATTACTCAAAGAGTATTTATTGTTTTACTCAGTAAATGGATAATACTAATTACCACTTATATGTATAGATGAAGTACCCAGGCGACTGCGGTTCATTTATTTTTTCTGTGCGTTTTTACAAGAAATACAACTATATGTATTAATAAACTTAAAAAGCGAACCCTTATCTAAATGTTTACAAAATTTCGCCAAAATCAATAGAGCCATTATAAAAGCTTCAAACATTTAAATTTATTAAATAGATAATTACTTAGATATATCTCTTGTTGGATAGTTAATAAAATTCAACTTACCCAGATTTTGTTGGTTTTCAATTTCTGGAGAAACATCTTCATGCATTATAGCCCTGGCATCTGAAAGTAATGATTGTATGGATTTAGCATAATGTAAGTTGTGGTAATCTTTTGAACTAACTAAATCTATTACATTTTATGTGCAGATGCATAAATATGTATAAAACATTGCTCCACATTTATGTTGAATTGAACAACACTTCATAAGTTACTGTTATTTAGGCTACATACAGCACTTACTGAGAAGTGAGTATGAACTTCGCAACATTTTACCATGTTGGCCTCGCCAGTTTATTGCAAGAACGTTAAGTACTTACTCATCAACCATGAGTAAATCAACTTTTTGCTGTTTCTTTCTTATGTAAATTAAGTAAAAGCCTAAATCATGTATTCTAAATTTCTTGGAAGCCTCCGGGCTAAAAGAGTTACTCTAACAAGGTGGCGAGTCACAATAGATCTTTTAGGTCGCAGTGACTACATCCCCTACACTATGGGTGATGCATAGCCCCTTATCTTCTAAATAATAATAATAATAAATCATGAAACTTTTCCGTAGTAAATGCTTGAGGAATGGTGTGGACTCATTAGGGATTTAATGAAACTGCAAAATATGTAATTAATATATTCGGAATTACCTGACATTGGTGGTAGCCCCAGAATTTGTTGAGGTAGACAGCCTGTAGTTGATGTTAATGAAGGAAGCAATGGTGCTGAAACATAAAAAACAAATATGAACAAAGCTATAAATTAACTATGAATGAACATGATATGTTGACTAGTCATTTAATTGAATTTGTCTTATGAATAGCCACCAAATGTGCAAAATATTTCTTAACATAAAAAAAAACTTATTATATTTTAGATGGTAAGAAGTGAAATTAATCAACTATGACTCTCTCTGTCATCTTCATCGTTACAGGCAAAAGATATCCGCATCCATCGGATCCTATGATCCTCACCACTGAATGTACTCCCTAGCTTTCCTAACTAGCTTGGGGTCAGCTTCCCGTCTAAGCAAGTGCAGCTGAATACCCCTGTTTTACCTAGAGCAACTGCCTACCAGATCTTAACAACCCATTTACTGAGTAACACAATAAATACTCTTTGAGTAATCTGGTCACACTTTCTGGCTTTTGATTACCAGTATTGACTGTCAAAGATCTACAATTGACAACCAGGACCAACAGCTTTACATACTTTCCGATATCAGTAATGTCCTGGATGAACTTGAAAAAGTATATATGAATTGAAAAAATCACATTGGTGCTTGCCCGGTTTCGAACCCACAACCTCAAGCATGAGAAGTGGAAGCCTTAACCACATATAAATAACTAATTAATTGGAGTAATTTATAAATATTAAGTAGTGTTATTTACCTGATGATGTTGATGGTAGGTTGTGAATTTGCTGCAAAGGCTGTCTATTAGTACTCATAGATGAAGTACGTTGAGACAATAATGCTGAAAAAAAAAAAAACACAAATTTGAATAGAACAATAAAGGACTATGCATTAATGTGAATTTTATCATAATATGAGCAGCAAACAATTTTTTTTAGCCAAAGTTTATCAACTTAATGCACCCCTGTTGCGACACTTGTTTATGCTAAAATAGGATGTTTAAAATAATCTTACAGCTGCATCCTTTTTACAATATTAAGTGGTCACTATTTTTTTAAAAGAAACATTGACATTGTAGCATAAGCTCTTGTCTAAATCATGTCAGAGCCTTAAAAGTTTAATTTATGCAAAAGAGACAGTTTCGCACCAGGGCTGCGGGGGTGTGTATGCCTGTATAGTAAATATACAAATAGTATCTGTACTAATATAAAGCTGAAGAGTTTGTTAGTTTGGTTGATAGCGCTAATCTCAGGATCTACTGGTCCGATTTGAAAAATTATTTCAGCGTTAGATAGCCTATTTATCACGAAGGTTATAGCTATATAACATCACACTATGATCAATAGGAGCGGAGCAGTGAGGAAAAAGTTTTATAATAATTATGTAGTGATTATACTTACTTGGCATTTTCAATGTTGGCACAGCAATATTACTGAGTCTGTTGTTACGGCATAAATATTTATCTTCAAAGTGTGCACGACACACTGTGTCTCAATATTTGTTCATTCTTCAAACCCAAGATGTCATGACAGCCAATTGCATACAGCCAAGTGTTGAAGCATTCTCTATCGAATACAGGATTCGGGAACCCATGAAGTACTTGATGCATACCTTAAATAAATAATGAAGTTTTATTATTGGAAAATGATTGAACTCACAAACATAACTTTTGCTGTATTGTCAAGATAACGACTTTGCTGCAAAGTTGGTGAACTTGCAGTCAAAAACCTACAGCTGTAAAACTTAAAAAAGAGAGAGAAAATATGATAATCTGACAGGTTTTCTTTACCTAAGTTAACTTATAGCGCGAAAGAGGAGAGATTTGTTTCTGTTTGCAATTAATAAACTCGTAAACTAGGTACTGGACCGATTTTACGAATTCTTTCACCAGTAGAATGCTACAGTATCACTGAGTGACATAGGTAGTCATGTATTTTCACGCGGACGAAGCCGCTGCCACAAACTCTCAAGCCCCAAGAGGACACCAGTGTCCGCACACCTATTGTGTTTCTAAGCATCAAGAGGACACCGGTGTCCGCACACCTATTGTCTTTCTATTGTGTCTCTAATTACAGTATTCGAAAGGTCTGACATACCTCCACTCTCCTTACACCCTGAAACACAGCAGTGCCTGCCCGAAGACATGGTACTAACTTCACCCACAAGAGTCCTGTCTCAATTAAACACAAAAAACCTTCTCTGTTCACAATTATGGTTTACTCGGAGGAACTGAAGCTCAACTCGACGAGAAATTTACAACGAAACACAAAAAGGAGATCACAAACAAAATATCGCAAAATAACCGGCGCAAGCGAGTTCTATTCTATTCTATTTTTTATTAACCCTAGATTACTACTCAAGTTGCGACGTACAAAGAAACTACTCATACGCCCGCGAGGCGCATCATTTTGACTAGATTTTATTCAAAACCCATAAGTGTGATTGATATTTTTTGATTGTTTATATAATTGTATATATAACTAAAAGGAGAAAAACACAATTTTAAATAATATTTATATATTTCTATTATAAAATCTTTAATCAAATAAATCTTAGGAACAAATTTTAGGAACTTAGACAATTAAACAGATTTCTCATTAAAAATTAAGAAAAAAGAACTTAAAGTATGCACTTCTCCTAAAAAATAGTTAATTATGAAGTAATTAACTAAAAAAAACTAACAAAGTAACAAAAAAAATATTTTAGATGCATTTGATACATACATGAACTTGATATTCGCCACAGATAGATTTTGCGCACGTCATTTTGGACATCCTCTTCTTTTTAGATGTACAATAAGAGCAATATCTTCTTTATTTTTGGCGGTGGTGGACCCTCATTTTCTACAAAAGAGTCATCCGAAGGTTTTTTCAGGATGACTTCGATATTATCCCGGATATTGCGTTTCAACGTAGGTACTTCTAGTCTTTTTTGCATTCATTCAGTAGTCAACTGCGTGCTAAGTTTTTTCATAAATTATCTTCAACCCAGGGGTTTTTCAAAAGTTGAAGTTTCAAAACATACCTAAAAAAAGATAAAACACACCGGTAGCAACTAATAATGCAAAAAATCACTAAAAAAATAATTTAATTAATAGCACAAAACTTACATACAAGCTACTCATACGTCTTTGGAGCGCCAAGGGTAGTAATATCAAAAAAACTAGCACACTTACCGTAATGCAACCACCGTCCTGCGACACGTGCTGGCGATGCCTGAGATGCCCTTGAACGTGAATGCCATACGTGCGAAAAATATAAAGAGAGAGCAATATATCAAAAACGCGGGCGCCTCTGCGACGTAGAGTAGTAATCTAGGGTTAATGGCAAATAGAGCCGATGTCGACTATTCTGCCAATGTCAAAAGTAAATTGGATTGGCTAGAGGTTTGCACCGGAGCGAGATTTCAACAACCGATTGAATTCACCGGTGATTGACCAATCTCCGGAGAAAAACCGGAGGTCACCGGAGAATAATGAAATTTTGTTTCTTTTTTAATTTATACATTTAAAATGAAGAAATAAGAATAATTATGTAATTGATTTAATTTATATAATCATTTATTTAAAAAAAGACGTTTTATAAAGACAATAAATGCTGATTTTGGTTTAAAAAACACAACATGTCAACAGCGTCATAGCGTAACATGTTTATTCTATCATTAAGTACTCTGATCTTACAGAAGTAGCAGGCACAGTTAGGTATTTGAAGGCTATTTCGTCTAATGGCTTTAAATGTTTATTGCATATCCAGAATTGCACAACTTCATCCCAATTGTGGCTTTTTAGGGTTCCGTAGCCAAATGGCAAAAAACGGAACCCTTATAGATTCGTCATGTCTGTCTGTCTGTCTGTCTGTCTGTCTGTCTGTCTGTCCGTCCGTATGTCACAGCCACTTTTTTCCGAAACTATAAGAGCTATACTTTTGAAACTTTGTAAGTAGATGTATTCTGTGAACCGCATTAAGATTTTCACACAAAAATAGAAAAAAAGCAATAAATTTTGGGGGTCCCCATACTTAGAACTGAAACTCAAAATTTTTTTTTTCATCAAACCCATACGTGTGGGATATCTATGGATAGGTCTTCAAAAATGATACTGAGGTTTCTAATATCATTTTTTTCTAAACTGAATAGTTTGCGTGAGAGACACTTCCAAAGTGGTAAAATGTGTGTCCCCCCCCCTCTAACTTCTAAAATAAGAAAATGATAAAACTAAAAAAAATATATGATGTACATTACTATAAAAACTGCCAACGAAAATTGGTTTGAACGAAATCTAGTAAGTAGTTTTTTTTTTAATGCGTCATAAATCGAAAAAAATACACTATTGTTAAAACATCGATCAAAGTTACAACACATTACAAGAACTTTTATATTATGTTACTTGCTGCTACGGAACCCTTCATGGGCGAGTCCGACTCGCACTTGGCCGGTTTTTTTTAGGATACTGTATTCATTTTGAATAAATTCATTGCCGAAGCGGATGTCATATCTGCATTACTGGTGTTTCTTTTTAGAAATCCAAGCAAATCCGGATGACCAGTTTCTCTTGTACTATTTTCACTTGACGTGGCAATTTCTTCTGCGCTTTAAGATATGCTTCGGATCCGGAAATTTTTATTTATTTCTGCCTATAAAGCATCTTTAGCAGCCAATTTATTTATTTAATTGATTGTTGAATGTGTCTTTTATTTTGTGTAAATTTATTATATAAAAAAATAAGATGCGACGATCACCGGAGATCAATCGGTGAAATACCGATTATTTTAATCGAGTACTTTTACCGGTAAATCTCCGGTGATTCTCCGGTACTCACTGCTCCGGTGCAAACCTCTAGGATTGGCAAGAGTGTTTAATAATAACACAAGGAACCAGAAAGTTAAAACAATAGTAACTGTATGTATGCATAAAAATCTTCGATTGATACAGTTGAACTCGTTGGGTTAGTACTGGACTGAAACAAACAAAAAAATAAAAATACATAAATATTATAATTGTTAAGACATTACATATATACACGTAACCACGATTACATAGGAGTCAGGACTTATAATTTGATGTTATTGTGACGGATGAAGCTCATCAGCGCCACAAGTAGTTCTGGGGAAGGATAAGTTAGGAGGGCGGGGACATTGATTGGGAGAGGGATTTTAAATTTCGGGAGACGGCTATATAGGTCTAAAGATGGAGTGTTATTTGTGCATTGGAAAAATATGTGGTCCAGTGTGCCTTCCTCCAAACCGCATTCGCATAAGGAGGAATCGCGGACTCGAATTTTTTCCAAAAAAACTGGCGTACAACAGAAACCCAGGCGGATTCGGCAAAGGACGGAGATAACAGGTTTAGACATTTTTTTGAATGTGAAGAACCAAGGTTTTGATGTTATGGTTGGTTGGACTGCCAGAATTTACCCTTTTTTTTACCAGAGGTATCCCATTGCTCCTGCCATGCACATTGAAGACTTGCTTTTGGCAGGTTCAGCAAATCATACCCCTGAATAAAATTGTGTGAGAGGTCAGCTGTAGTTGATGAACAAGCATCTTTGGCCAAGGCATCAGCACGTTCATTGCCCTTGATGCCACAGTGGCTAGGTATCCAAACTAGCTGAACTTCCTTTTGACTATTAGTGCTTGATAGCAGGGATTTCTTAATTTTTAGAAGTAGTGGGCTGTGCAATTTACTTTTAAAAGGATTCTGGGTTAGGGCCTGAAGACAGCTAAGGGAGTCTGTGAATATTACGGTGTGAATTATATACGGAAATATATTATGGTGTGACTCTATAAAAAGACAAGCTTCTAATAGGGCCACACATTCGCCTGTGAACACAGAGGACTCCTTAGGACATTTAAATTGTAAAATAATACTGGAGCTTTGGTAATATACTGCCGCTCCAGTATGACTAGAGTCAGAAAATTTGGAAGCATCAGTGTAAAATTTTTGAAAACCACTCCATCGTTCTCCCACCACCGCATTGAAGGCCGAATTCGCCGAGGGGCTATTTTTAGATATACCAATATTGTAGAAAATTTTGGGTGTGAAACATAAAACTTCATAGTCGAAATTAAAAAGGGGTAGTTTGGGATATTGAGCAAGCGGGTATTCGAAGTTTTGAGTCGTGCGAAAGTATTTCAGTGTTAAGGGCAGTTCTTTATTTTTCCAGTAGTTTGTAGTTCTATATAAGGAATTTAACTCGTTCAGTTTTCCGATGAGAGGATGTGAAGATCTGCATATTACCCTGGATAAAAAACGGGAGGCTAAATATTGGCGCCTTAAGGCTAGAGGCGGTTCGACGCATTCGACCTGCAAAGCGTTGACGGGAGAGGACTTCATACACCCAGAGATGATCCGAAGGCATTTAGACTGGAGCTTATCGAGACCAACCAGAGCACCCCTGTTGCATGGAATTAGGTGGAACGTACCATAGTCCAGAATACTACGGATTAGGGCGTTGTAGACTAGTTTCATGGTATAGGGATGGGCGCCCCACCATACACCTGCAAGGACTTTTAAAATGGAAATAACACGCTCGCATTTTTGGATTAAATAATTTAAATGATGTTTACCAGTTAGTTTTGAGTCTAGTATAACGCCTAAAAATTTTACCTTACCAGACAATGGAATATTTTGCTCTGAAATGGCCACTGAGATGGGAGGGATGGTTCTTTTGCGAGTAAAGATCACTGCCGAACTTTTTGGAGCAGATAATGATAAGCCGTGGTTTAGAAGCCATTGATTTAGAGAGTCCAGAGAGAGGCATAGAGACGATGCAGCATCAGTGATGGAGGAGTCTGTCACGTAAATGGCCAAGTCGTCTGCGTACTGTAAGATGTGACAGTTGTTGTTTAAACAGGAGTCAATGTCAGCTGTGTATAAGTTGTACAGGATTGGACTGAGGACGAAGCCCTGTGGGAGGCCCCTCCAAGTCTGTCTTTTATCAAAGTCCTCACCCTGGACTCTCAGAACCAACGAGCGACAGTTCAGTAGTGCACATATGCATTCAATCATCTTGACCGGGATGCTCAGCTGGTGCAATTTTTGCCTGAGAACGGGAAGAAGAACATTGTCATATGCAGAGGAAATATCAAGAAAGGCTGCAACCACAGACTCGTTTTTGGAGAATGCTAGGCGGATGTCTGTAACTAAAACACCTACACTGTCCATTGTGCCGAGTCCTTTCCTGAAACCAAATTGGAAGTTCGGCAGTAAATCTCTGGATTCGACTATCCATTCCAACCGGTTTTTAATGAGGTGTTCCATTAATTTAGCTAGGACTGAAGACAGAGCAATAGGTCTAAGGCCGTTCGGATCATCAACATGTTTGCCTGGTTTCAAAAGGGGAATGATAACCTGTAACTTCCATTGGTCTGGGACCCAACCACGGTTGTAGCAAAAATTAATTATATTTAAGAAATATTGTTTGGCATTATTACTAGAGCGAGAAATAAAAGAATATGGCACGCCGTCAATACCAGGTGCCGAGTCCCGGACATGACTGAGCACTACATTCAATTCTTTCAAGGTAAACGGGGCATCAAAGGGGTCATTGGAAACAATATGTGGGGGTATATTATGACATTCGGAAGGAAGTGGGACATAAGGAGGTGCTATTTTGTCAAAAAAAATTTCAGCTGTTTCTCTAGTGATTGGTGAAGATACTGAAGGAGTACAACCACATCTAAACCTGTTAATGTTTTTCCACACAACTGAGACTGGGGTGGAGGGAGAGAGAGATGTGCAGAATTTGACCCAACCTGCACGTTTCTTCCTACGCAGAAGGCGTCTGGATCGTGCACAGACTTGCATATAAGACATCAGATTTTGGGTGGTCATTTCCCTATTATAGTGGGTTTCAGCCTCATTTCTCAGCTTAACCGCTGAAGTGCATTCTTGGTCCCACCATGGAGGTGAAGAGATCTTGTTTCGAGCACTATTTTTCAAAGGGAAACAAGAATCTGCACTAGAGATGACTGCTTCCACAAAACCTTCATAGCAACTCTTGGCATGGAGGTGATCAGAGGGATTAGATAAGTTTGAATTTAAATTTGGAAGAATGTCGATTTTCTGTTCCAGTAATGATGCAAACTTTGACCAATCTGGTTTGGTTAAATTGTACTTCAAAAGTGGAGGAGAAGTTTTTTCTAAGTAAGTCCTGTTGATTAAAGAAATGACAATGGGGTAATGATCACTACCATGCGACAAGGCTGTACATTCCCAATGGATTGAAGCTGCTAGTTCAGCAGAGCAAAAGGTAAGGTCAACACAGCTCTTCTGCTTTCCGGGAGGAGACCTGCGTGTTGGACAACCATTATTTAAAACGCAAAGGTTCATATCATCAAGAATCTCGACTAGAGCTGCACCAAATGCATCACAACGCTCAGACCCCCATCTATAATGGTGACAATTAAAGTCACCCATAACTAGTACAGGGCCTTGGACATTGGAAAGAATGTTTCTTAAAGTAATTAAAAAGTCATGATGAGGATGAGCAATATATATTGAAAATACTGAAATGCCTTCCATCCTTCCAGAAACAATACTCATGTCGCCTGTAAGTGAAGGCAGAGATAAGGGCGAAAGTGGGACCCGGTTATTAACAAAAAGAGCCGACCCTCCATATCCGTCGGATCTGTCACATCGGAGGACATTGTAATGTGGTATACGGAAGCTAAGACTTGGGGTGAGCCAAGTCTCAGCTATAGAACAAGCTAGAGGTTTATATTTATTAATAAGGAATATGAGGTCGTGCTTTTTATGCCACACGCTCCTCACATTCCACTGCAGAAATGTTAGGCTGGACGCCATTTTTAATTGGTAAAAGAATTTGGATAAGTTGATCGGCAACGTTGGACGGTGATTGAGAGTTAGAAGGAGAAGAGATAAGAGTTGGTAAAAGTTTTACGAGAAGTTCGATAATAGAAACATTGTTATTAGTGAGAGTGTTATTCAAATTTAGTGCACAGCCATTAGGATGAGTAGGTTGGGGAGAACTAACAATTTCATTGTGAATGATTTTATTATAAGATGGGGAAAGTGGGGCATGGGTTTTGGGCTTGAGTGTGACAGTTTTGCGGTATGACTGAGTTTTAGTGGCATTGGCATAGTTGCGGGATGGTATTGGAACCATTTTGCTAGCCTCAACATATGGGATTGCCTTCTCAGCCATAATGGTCTTGATAGCCTTCTGTCTACCATGCTCAGGGCATGACCCGCTGTTGGCGAAGTGGTTCCCCGAGCAAAGTATACAGAAAGCCTCGCCTTCAGAAATGCTGCAACCATCACCAGGGTGATCGTGGCCACATTTACTGCAGCGTGGTTTCGACCTACACAGGTTGGCCACATGTCCGAATCTACAGCATTTGCGACACTGGATCGTAGGATAAATGTATTGAGTAACTGGAAGAGATGTATAGCAGCAGAATACTCTTGGTGGTAGAACTTGGCCATCGAAAGTGATGACACAAGTTTCTGTGGGTTTCCATTCGATAGCACCGTCATTGCATATTTTCCTACTAATGCGTCGAACCTTGAGGATTTGCCCGCAACCAGAAGGCACAGACAAAAAAGTTAAAGCTTCATCCTCGGAGATGTCAGTAGGAACTCCAGAAATAACACCCATCCTAGTGATGTTGAATGTAGGGATGGAAGCTGAGTAGCCATGTTTGAGCAGAAGATTATTACACAAGAACGCATTTGCGTCCTGAGGGGAAGTAAATTCCACCGAAACACGGTTTCGACCAACTTTGTTTACTCCGTCCCGACGAATATTCGAAATTTTATTGAATATTAAGAACTTTCCAAAGTTCACAGGGTGTAGTGTGGTGCCTGAGTTCGGTGAAGTTTCCAGTCGAGAAACATGCACGATATATGGGCCTTTATCCGTCGCAGAGTACTTTGTGCGACCTATTTGACTCCTAATTTGTTTACTTGGTGGAGTAGGAGTGGGATTCACTTCTTCGTTGGCGCGATTACGTGAAATCTGGGAAACATCCATGTCTGTAATGCTACAGACTACATCGGCAAATTGCGACAATGGGTTTTGGGATAGGACATTTGGGGAGGATTGGATGTCAGGGGGGTCAGGATCTGGAGGTTTGTTTTTATCCATCGTGGATAAAACCTAGCCTGGACCTTAAAGTATAGGAACAACAACACAACAAACCTGTTTACGAACACAAGAACAGCACAATTATATAAAAACAAGTCACAAGAGTTACAACAATCACTCGGAAAACGTTAAAATTCTCAAAACACACGTGCTAACCAAGACACTCGTGGCGAGAATCCCGCAAGCGAGTTATCAGCAGACATTCATTTGTGTGTGCACAGAGTATATTTTTATTTTGGAGGTACATTAGTGTGACCAGGTTAGCGGTTCACCTGAATTGTAAAAAAAGTTAATAAATATTTAGATTTGCTAAACATACTCTCAAAAACTTGTTAAAAGTATGTTAAGTAATTTATCTAAAAATTTAAGTGTTCAATAAAAATAAAACTAGTTCAAAACATTAGTTTTCGTGTAGTGACATCTATTGGCACTTTGGTGAAACTTAGCACTAAACTGCCATCTCTTATCCATACACGGAATATCATCTGTCTACGTTACAATGCAACCCGACCAAATTGAAAATACATTCAAACTCATTTTGAGCAGGGACTGTTACATACTTCGTCATTTTGTATCATTGTAACCATTGCTGTCCCTAGTTTTTAGGGTTCCGTAGCCAAATGGCAAAAAACGGAACCCTTATAGATTCGTCATGTCTGTCTGTCTGTCTGTCTGTCTGTCTGTCTGTCTGTCTGTCCGTCTGTCCGTCCGTATGTCACAGCCACTTTTTTCCGAAACTATAAGAGCTATACTGTTGAAACTTTGTAAGTAAATGTATTATGTGAACCGCATTGAGATTTTCACACAAAAATAGAAAAAAAGCAATAAATTTTGGGGGTCCCCATACTTAGAACTGAAACTCAAAAATTTTTTTTTCATCAAACCCATGCGTGTGGGATATCTATGAATAGGTCTTCAAAAATGATACTGAGGTTTCTAAAATCATTTTTTTCTAAACTGAACAGTTTGCGCGAGAGACACTTCCAAAGTGGTAAAATGTGTGTCCCCCCCCCTCTAACTTCTAAAATAAGAGAATGATAAAACTAAAAAAAATATATGATGTACATTACTATAAAAACTGCCAACGAAAATTGGTTTGAACGAAATCTAGTAAGTAGTTTTTTTTTAATGCGTCATAAATCGAAAAAAAAACACTATTATTAAAACATCGATCAAAGTTACAACACATTACAAGAACTTTTATATTATGTTACTTGCTGCTACGGAACCCTTCATGGGCGAGTCCAACTCGCACTTGGCCGGTTTTTTGTACTAAGTTTGAAGCACCTGATCTGACGGACACTGCAGGTACTTCAAACTTAGTTTAAATGTATTTTCAATTTGGTCGGGTTGCATTGTGACGTAGACAGATGATATTCCGTGTATGGATAAGAGATGGCAGTTTAGTGCTAAGTTTCACCAAAGTGCCAATAGATGTCACTACACAAAAACTAATGTTTTGAACTAGTTTTATTTTTATTGTACACTTAAATTTTTTAGATAAATTACATACCATACTTTTAACAAGTTTTTGAGAGTATGTTTAGCAAATCTAAATATTTATTAACTTTTTTTACAATTCAGGTGAACCGCTAACCTGGTCACACTAATGTACCATGTACCTCCAAAATAAAAATGTACTCTGTGCACACACAAATGAATGTCTGCTGTTAACTCGCTTGCGCCGGTTATTTTGCGATATTGATGTGCCTCCGGAAAACATACAGCATTGTTTATGAAGAAGCAGTGTATGCTTTGCCGTCTTTGTACGGTCGGTACTATAAATCAAGTAACGCAATTTAGACACAAGATGGCGCTAGCAGCGCTGTCAGCTAGGACGCGGGAACGGCTGTCGCTTTTGAAGTTCATAGCGTTGTGTGCTTTCGCCGCGTTCGGTCGAAATCAAAAAATAACTCGTTAATCGTTTAACTAATTTTAAAATAACTTAAGCAAAGTGTTAGACTAACTAGTTCTGTAAAAAAATAAAAACTTGTATATTTTACAATGAGTCTCGCGCCGAATGACGACGTCGATACGGCTACCGAGGCCAATCGATCGATCGTCTCGCCATCACCAACTTCCGAGAGGGATCCAGATAATATGCGCAGCTCTTCGAGCACCAGCAGTTCGTCGGACAGTGAAGCAGAGCAAGAGGAGCCTCCGCGCAAGAAACAAAAGCGAGACAACGATCACAGATCACAGATATCGGTCGATCCTCGGATCGACGCGTTATACAACCAGGTCAGTTTTCTTACAAATTTTATTATGCATCAACATTGTGCATCGGACACCAATGTGAGTCATGTTATCGATCAACCAGAGATCATCAATAGCGGCTTCCTGAGTAACCCGTCTACTTCGGAAACACCGCAATCCCTAGATCTAGGATTTTGTAAGACAAACTTTGATGAGAAAAAAATTCTCAGACCAGCCGACGATAAACGGTTACGCCAATTAATAAATCTCCAACATTTTAATACCCCCACTTGGCAACATATCCGGTACAAAAAGACCTTGTCAGATATGCTAGCGTACCCAGGATTCTGCAATTTAAAAATTAACGACGAAATATGTTCCCTAAACAAAGGTAAAGACTTCTTAGCCTCAACGGAGGAAATCATGGCCGCTACCACCAACGCCATATTACACCAGAGAGAGCTATTACAATCCGGCTTACAGGAGATTATAAATTGGGCTCATAATAACCCAACCGAGCTAAAATCCGATACCTTATTCAATAAAATTTCTGAAACCTTCGGTGACACATCTGCGTCCTATAAATTATATGAAGATACCCTACAAATAATTTGTGGTAAAAGAGCAGAATGCATAGAGACAAGGCGCAAAAGACTAATCTCAGAAATTCCGAATAAAAACATTCAAATTGCGCTTAATAATATACCGCCTAGTGAGGAGTTTTTAATTGATAAAACAAAATTAATTTCTTTAATCCAATCCCTCGGAGGGCCTCATTATTGGTTAACACCACCACAAATCCCCAAAACTAAAGAACAATTCAAAGATAAATTTAATTTAAACAAAGAACCAGTACCGTCTACCTCCAAATACAGACCTCAAACACAAAATAAAAATAATTTTCGAGATACCCACAAAAAACAACAGAACAGACAAACATACAAAAGAAAAAATAACGATTTTAAACAAACCAAAAACTATTAATTTCGAAACAAAGACGACAAAAAGTGACTATCCGACTCTGTTCAGGGGAGGTTGTCTGAGCTATTTTCAAAACCGTTGGCAAACAATTGGTGCCAACAAATTTATAATATCCGCAATCACGGGGTTTCGAATACCTCTATACAAGAAACCTCCTCTATTAATGCCAACTATACCAATCATGACTCAATACGCAACCAAGCCGTCCCCTGCCATGTCTCGGATCATAAAAGACCTTCTGGATCAAGGTGTATTACAAGCAGTCTCCAGAAAAACGCCCAGTTTTATCTCCAAGCTGTTTCTGCGCAAGAAAAGCGACGCACAGTGTTTTATGAAGACCATTTTTCGGACATGGCCTTTTTATATAAAAAACTGATAGTTTAAGTTATTCAAATGCAATATTTCGTATCCCCATTTCACTAGCATTTTTAGTGTTTGAGATAAAAATTTTTGAAAATCGTCTTTTTTTCAACCGGGTATTTAGAAAAAAAATCATTTCTTTGAAACTAAATATGATACGCAATTATGACCTTAGAAACATCGACGGCGTTTTTTATGTTGCATATTTTAAAATAAAAATAAACCTCGGAACTTTGTTTGATTCAGACTTATACGAGGTTTTTACTTTTTACTTTTTATTTTTTTTCTCGGTAATTCCATCGTATTTGGAAAAGTTATTTATACTAAAATTATGCCCTTTATCTCCCCTACATACCACAAAAATCACACATCCTAATTGCGTGGAATCTAGAAGTTATTCCAAATTAACTGTTTTTGCTAGGGTTGTCACTTTCGAATCTGAATATTTGATGACTTAATTTTTATTTAATGGGACGTATTGATTATTAAAATTTCAACTATTAAACTTAGGAACTTAGTTAGGTTCAGACTTATACAAGGTTTTTAGTTTTGATCAATGTTGTTCTTGATAATTCCATACTATTGAGATAAGTTATTTATACTGAAACTAGCACTTTTCCAGCAACTTCATTTGTAAAAGTTTTCATAAAAACTTTATCACCCTTTAAAACTGTATTTTTAGGGTAGTTTGGTAAAACGAATAATGACCATCTTTATTTTGATTAGAATTTGTGCTAAGTTTTAAGTTTATTAACCTAAGAAATAGAATTCCGTCTTTGAAGCACGTATACACTTGAGAATTTGAGATTACCGGATCAGATGACTCTAAGGTCCTATGGAATAAATCAGTCATTGTTTTCACCCTATCCATTTTTCGACAGTGATGTTCACGATCGCTTCTCCAAAATTTATTTCTGGATTCTGATGCCTGCTCAGATAGCATTCCTATATGAAGCGATGTTTTTCTACATATTTGTATGCGACTCGTTTACAAAAATCGCCAAATTTATTACTATTGATTGGTAGACCACTGGACATTACACTTAAAATGACGTGTAAATCGTCTAGTAATCACTGCTCGAGGTCCAGGATTTCCTAAAAAATTTGGCAGTTTTAATTGTATAATGCAATTTGCGCAGTATTCCCGTCATTTATGGTGCCAGAATCAGGCCGAACAACATCTACCAATAAACCTAGCTTCTCTTTCACTTGTTGCTGAATAAGTCTTTTTCTAGCATCCACCAGGTCCTTTTCTGCAGATTTTTACGTTATCCGCCATTTCTTAACCACCATTTTAAAAAGGAACTCTAGCACACGAATTCACGCATGTAGAGGGCTCAAGCCATACTTAAAAGCAGCAACATTTACATCTTGCTCTACAGCTCTGTTAATATTGTTACGTACGTGGGTAATCAAATGCCGATTTACTAAGAGACAACTTTATTTACCACAAACAATAACAAATTAGTCCAGTCAACAATAATCCGAATCGCAATTAACACTAGAGTACCGTTACACTATCGCTTAGGTCGTTGAGTAAAATCACTTCGAGTACTAGGGTAGTTCGCTCTTGATCGCAGTCGAAATCACAACTGACTCGCTTCCGGCCGGGGGCTCGTATTTATATGCGGAGCCAAGAAAATTCTAGATACCGACTTCCCACGAACGATCCAGAATTCCAGAACAATTGAATCGCTTCTCGAAGTCATAAATTATTTTTATTACTCGTGGTAATAAGAGTCACTTTCATGCGAATTTCGACTCTATTGTTAACGTCGGAGAGTACCATTTCCTATAAATACCTAACTACTACTTGTAAGTACTTTGTGGATGTTTCGAGATTTTTCTAAGTCTGACTAAGCACAACCATTCTAGACCTTTCGAACAGCAATGCGTTTTAATTATTACGAGCTACTCTTTATTTTCTCGGAGATATGGCGGGTTCACGTTTAATGGCGTAACAATATTATTAAATTGTGTCGCAGTTAAACGACAGTAAAAGCAAGGCATTTGAGAAGATGTATCCAATATAGTATTTAATACTTTGCCATCAATGGCAGCCAAATGCATTCTGCAGGAGACTTACTTTCTGTTCTTTTAATGTTTCACCTGATAAAGGCAAAAGATTTTTAATTTCGTCTTCCCTCTTCGATGTTTCTGATAATATTAGTTCCGCTGTTTCTTTTCTATACTGCATGCATACCGGTCTACAGTATCAATATGATTGTGGGGCTGGATTCCTCCAAAGTATAACATTATTTAAAGTTTTTAATAATAAGGGGATGTACGTAGTGGCTATTAGGCTACTTTCATCACTATCTTCAGCATCAGAAAAAACCTGTTTACACAATGCTTGGTCACTACTCCCGTCAAAACCCCAGTTTCCTTCCAACAAAAAACAACAAACAAACAACAAACAAACAAAGCGCGAACCTATCAACAATAAAAAAAAAAAAAAAAAAAGAACATTCCAATTCTTCCAAAGAGTTTTATGTCACAGTATTGTGTTACAACTTCATCACTAATTTTAATATTCTGATAAAATTGCGTTGCAATAAATCTTGAAAAGGAGCTGAGGCTTCTCTCTCTGATAAGGTAATATTAGCTGGGATAACAGTCCTTTTGGCTGCCAACACTTTAAAATAGGGGGGAAATGCAGAGAATCCACGATCTTGAAGATCCATGTGTATAAAATTGTAAGTCTTTATTGTTAATTTTCTATCTATTACTACGGATAGTGCTTCCTCTGAGGTATACGGCCGAGTACAATGAGTTATTTTTTTTTTAAACAGTTGATGCTGCTTCAGGTGCTTCTAAACAAGTATGAATTACCTTTTCTAAATCTTTTGCTGGCTTTGATGGTATTGAAACATTGTTAACGGAAACAGATGAAGTAATGTTCTAGTTCTACAACTAAACAAGTTTTTAATGAAAATATTTTTTTCACAGCAAGCTTTTATAGCGCAGTATACCTGTATAATTAATACTCGTCAAGACGAATCATATAAGCCCAAACTCGATGAGGTTGTGTCGTTTAACTACCGAGTTCCCATGGTCACCTTTCGGTTCCATCATCAGATCAGCTCCTTGTCACAATAATTTTGAATTGTCATCTGATTTACACATGTGTGCAAAATTTGAGCTCAATCGGTAACCGGGAAGTGGGTCAAATTTAATTTACAAGATTTGATGACAGACAAACATCGGGACGGGTGAAACTAAATAAAGGCTTGTAAAAGTACCCCTCAGCCAAACTTAAAGAGTGTGTAAGTTTTATAGTGTGATAAATCAAACACTTCAGGATAAATTGTATAAATATTTTATTCACTTTGATCAACACAATTTCATACTTATCGTTCTATTAACAATCATTTACAAATACACAGATTAGTCGGACATGTTTTCTGTTCAACAACTCAAAGCAGACTGACTCTGTCCAAAATGACAGTAACAAACTCAGTGTTTCCCTACCACAAACTTTCACAAACACTCGGTCGACTAACCGACCAATCAGAGCAAAGTAAAGAGTACGTAACATCAATTGACTAACTAATATACATTAGAGTTTATCTAATAATTAACTGCAAGTAAATATTTCATTTTAACAATTATGATATATTTATACAAAACAAATCCATAAAGTCTAATATTATAAATTATTACTTAATATCTACAACGAATGTCTAAAATTCATGTAACTACTAGCGCCATCTATCGCTTATCATTGGAAGTTGAACGATTTATGAATATTTTCTTTAAAAATCATTACATTCGGCCATCCGACATCGTGCGATCTCCTGACGCACGATTACAATTAAAATGATAGGATATTTTCATTAAAATTATGAAACTTAATTCCAGTTCTACAAGGAACTGAGTCTTACATTCATAATCATTACATTCGGCTTAGTCTTGATTATTTGCTTTATCGTCACGTCATATGTTTATAACATTCTCATCACACGAAGAATAGAATTTTTTTTTTTTTTGTCAAAGGCTTTTCTCTATATCCGAGTTTATATAAGGTCGGAGGAAAGTATGCTTCTAAATGTTATTCCTCAGTTTGCCAAAATCGGTAATTACAGTAATTTTATACTTAAAACTTTGTTTTTTTTCAATGGATCTATGGATTTTAAAATGAGGCAAATTCAATTTTACCCTCATAATTGCAATCAGATCTACTAATCTTTATTAAACTACTTATGCTGTAGGCTGTATCAAGGATTTTACTGATAACGAAAGTATCTTTTTGCTAGTCTAACCCAGATATTGGCGCTCACTTCATATCTTAAACTTTTTAACGTATTTTACCTCGTAATGTTTATCATTTAAAGGCACTCTGATCCTGGTAGTTTTGTGGCAGTCTGTCTAGTGGGACATTTAACAGAATTAATAACACGCCATAGGCATATGTTTCCTTGGTGTTCGTCATAGGAATCATTTTATTTTGCTAGGGGATTTAAAATAGTGGTTATACATTTTAGCAAAACCGCGCTCAACCTTAGACAAGATACAGCGTTAAAAACAAGGTCAATACCATGACTATCGCAAAAGCTCTTGATAGTAGGGTATCTAAAAGAAATCCATGATTGCAGTATTATTCAAGTTAATAAACTACTGTCAAATATGTTTTATAACCAACACTCAATTAGGTACTCAAAACCATTGGTCAATGTTAATTATGTGAGACTGTAAGCATAAAGTAAAATTGATCAGCTTTTTGTTCGAAAGTATTCTTCATTATTTACGCGCACTGAATTCACTTCATGTCATTAGGTTTTTCATCGGGTTCAGCTATAAGAATTTGAAATCTAGATCTTATTCATTTAATCCTAAGCAAATGCTGGCGCTTGCTCTCTCATTTTGTTTCTATTGTGTCTCTAGTCAAAGTTTTCGAAAATTTGATATTTAGATCAATTCTCGTCTCAATACTGTAAACAGAAACAGTATTCGTCTTAATTTCTGTAGAAAACATGATATTACGACTTAAGGTATCGACATACGCGTCCTAGATCTTACACTCTCAGTGGTTAAATGAAACTCACAAATCTGTAGCCACCATGTTGCTACATGTTGTGTGGCGACTCGTTTAGTCAGAGTTCATTACTTTCATTATTTGAAAGCATAATATAAAACAGAAACTTAAGCATTTAGAATAAAAGTGATCCTTCAGCTAGAGGCTAAGGGCTTAATTGTACTAATATTATCTCTCAAATAATATTAGCAGCATATGTGCGTGATTTCGTACCAAGTAAAGGTTCTAATAATGAAGTTCGGATCGCACTGTTCGTCAAACTTTATTTTTATTTGAAACCTTGAAATTGGTCCTCTACTCTAGTGTATGGATTTTCAATCCATCTTCCCCTTAACCGAATAAATAACGATGTAATATTTAGCTCTATTTAAATCATTCATTGTATCATAATCATCTTAGGAACCGGCTTCGATTTCAGTCTGGACGACGAGAACTAGTTATGGTCATGTAATAGTATATATTTTATCCTACTTGTAAAATAAATATCATTGTGTTCTCTTTCTATGGAATCAGTCTCTGCTACAGTATGCACACGTCACAGGAATTGAAAACGTGTAATAAATCCATTTCCTCGTCTACAATTTAATGGTTTGGCTCAATTCCTAATAGATTTATCATTAATCCCGTGTGTTTAAATTTCTATCAGCAGCTCTTTTACTTATATGTTATCCGTATATAAGCATTAATTTGTCGTAATAATATTCACATAAGTTACACCTTAATTCTTACTAGCTAACATTTCTGCTTGAAACCGACCATAATTCTGCTCATTAGATAAAATCATTTTAGTTTAGTTTACCACTTCGTCACTAAATGCTAACTTACAAAACTTGGCAAGGTTTCGTAAATTTTCTATTTTCTCTTGGTAAGACTAGCAAGTTTTTGAGACAAATTGTATAGTCAGTTTCTGATCCTACTTGCTTAATACAAATCAATTATAATTACTCTTTCTAATCAAACTTAAATACTCTCAAAATTTACAGAAGTGATAGAACTCCCGTATCACAAAGTTCCAATGGACATGTTCAAACCTCGATACTTGTAACGTTTTCCTCCTTGAAAATCATTCAACCACTCTCTTAGACCAACGTGGGGTACCTCTTCGCTTCTTGCATCGTGGTGGTGTCTTATTCCTTCCAAATCGTCTCTTTGCATCATTTTTCTTCAAGTCTGTACTGTTTGAACCAGGAACTATCTATTTGTTCAATAAGACTGGCAATTTTTCCTTCTGTAGTTCTGTCGGAATCCAAGTCGCTCTTGAGGATAATTTCATCTGCACCGGGCACACTTAACCCGAATCTTAATTGGCTCATCTGGCCAAATCAAATGGCCCACTTGGCCTCAGATGGCCCACTTGGCCTCAAATGGCCCACTTGGCCTCAAATGGCCCACTTGGACTCAAATGGCCCACTTGGCCTCAAATGGCCCACATGGCCTCAAATGGCCCACTTGGCCTCAAATGGCCCACTTTGCTCCAAATGGCCCACTTGGCCTCAAATGGCCCACTTGGCCTCAAATGGCTCACTTGGCCTCAAATGGCCCACTTGGCCTCAAATGGCTCACATGGCCTCAAATGGCCCACTTGGCCTCAAATGGGTTCGCTTAGCTTCATCAAAGGCATGCTTGCCTCATCCCTCATTAAGGCTCGCTTGGTCTTATTAAGGCTCACTTGGCTTCGTCAAAGGCACGCTTAGCTTCATCAAAAGCACGCTTGGCTTCATCAAAGGCACGCTTGGCTTCATCAAAAGCACGCTTGGCTTCATCAAAGGCACGCTTGGCTTCATCAAAGGCACGCTTGGCTTCATCAAAGGCACGTTTGGCTTCATCAAAGGTACACTTGGCTTCATTAAAGGCACGTTGGGCCTCATCAAAGTCACGTTTGGCCTCATCAAAGACACGCTTGGCCTCATCAAAGACACTCTTGGCCTCATCAAAGCACTGAAATCAATTCAAAACATTTCAAATGAACCATCATTAAGGCTCGCTTGGTCTTATTAAGGCTCGCTTGGCTTCGTCAAAGGCACGCTTGGCTTCATCAAAGGCACGCTTGTCTCCATCAAAGGTACACACTTAGCTTCATCAAAGGCACGTTTGGCCTCATCAAAGGCACGTTTGGCCTCATCAAAATCACGCTTGGCCTCATCAAAGACTCTTGGCCTCATCAAAGCACTGAAATCAAATCAAAACATTTCTAATGAACCATTTACAGACTTTTAAATTGCCAAGAAGTCAGTAAGTCAGCAAATTGACGGTAATTACATATTCCAAAGTGTAGATCTCTATGGAGAAGAAATTCCATTTACAGCCTTTTAAATCGTGTTATACATATACAAACTCAGTTTTAAATTTGTTCTCTCAAATTCATTTATTGTTTGTCATAGGTGGAAATTTAGTTCATAAAACAACAGTACAAACTAAATATCATTTATCATTTAAGACTTATCATTTATCATCTATCATCTATCATTTATCTTTTATCGTTTTACATTTATAAATAAATAAATTTATCATTTATCATCATTTATCATTTATTATTTATCATTTATCGTTTATCGTTTAACATTTATAAATAAATAAATTTATCATTTATCACTGATCACTGACCACCTATCACTGATCGCTTATCACTGATCACTTATCACTGATCACTTATCACTGATCACTAATCACTGATCACTAATCACTGGTCACTAATCACTGGTCACTAATCACTGGTCACTAATCACTGGTCACTAATCAGTGGTCACTAATCACTGGTCACTAATCAGTGGTCACTAATCACTGGTCACTAATCACTGGTCACTAATCACTGGTCACTTATCACTGATCACTTATCACTAATTACTTATCACTTATCACTGATCACTTATCACTGATCACTGATCATTTATCATTTATCATTCATTATATATCATTTATCATTATTGTGACATACTAATAAGGGGTACAACATGTTTTTACAACTATGCGTCGAAACGAAAGGGAAATTATCGTGCCACACAAAGTAATCCGAGGCAACAATGACAATTATCGCTTTGGGAAATAGGAAAATTTTACATATAAACTGTTTTTTTTTTTTTTATCTATCACTATACGAATTCGATGAAATTAAATAAAGGAAAAGCAACCCAATTTGAAATATAGAAACTAAAATGAATCACCAGCATTTAAGAGGTGTTTAGTCTTGTCAACGTTCGATTACGAACATGACGCGCATATCTGTACCACTCAGTTCACACATTTGAAGGGAATCGAATGATTCACGAGCCTGTCACCATCAGTAAGAAATTTGGGTGAGTATGATACTGGTCTAAAATACTTGGCACACTTGGCTAAAAAAATAAATAAATCTTGAGCTCACTTAGCTTCAATTTGGGCACACATAACTTCTTGTCTGAAGTAACACTAGCACACATGGGAAAAAGAATAAAAAATATCTCGAGCTCATTTAGCTTCAATTTAGGCACACAACTTCTTGGCTTAAAGTAACACTTGCACACTTTGGTGACAAAAAAAAAAAATATCTCGATCTCACTTAGCTTCAATTTAGGCACACATAACCTCTTGTCTAAAATCACACTAGTACACTTGGAAAGACAAAAACATATTTCTCGAACTCATTTATCTTCAATTTAGGCACACATAACCTCGGTAAAATCGGTCCAGTACCTAGTTTACGAGTTTATTAATTGCAAACAGAAACACAAATCTCTCCTCTTTCGCGCTATAAGTTAACTTAGGTAAAGAAAACCTGTCAGATTATCATATTTTCTCTCTCTTTTTTAAGTTTTACAGCTGCACAGTGTTTTATGAAGACCATTTTTCGGACATGGCCTTTTTATATAAAAAACTGATAGTTTAAGTTATTTAAATGCAATATTTCGTACCCCCATTTCACTAGCATTTTTAGTTTTTGAGATAAAAATTTTTGAAAATCGTCTTTTTTTCAACCGGGTATTTAAAAAAAAAATCATTTCTCTGAAACTAAATATGATACGCAATTATGACCTTAGAAACATCGACGGCGTTTTTTATGCTGCATATTTTAAAATAAAAACGAACCTCGGAACTTTGTTTGATTCAGACTTATACGAGGTTTTTACTTTTTAGTTTTTATTTTTTTTCTCGGTAATTCCATCGTATTTGGAAAAGTTATTTATACTAAAATTATGCCCTTTATCTCCCCTACACACCACAAAAATCACACATCCTAATTGCGTGGAATCTAGAAACCACAACATTTTTAATTTTGATCCGTATTTTACGTCGTTAGGGTTGTCACGCGATCATTTATATTAGTTCATATCCGGATCTGACGTTATCCATATATTTTTAAAAGAGAAATTGACTGACTAAAATACCGACGTATAGCCGAAACTACAGAGCCTAGGAACATGAAATTTTGCACACGTTTTCGTTTTTAACAGACTTCCAAAAGACAAGGATTATACGTTCGGATGTTATTTTTTATGTATGTTCACCAATTTCTCGGTCAATTGTAGACCGATTTTGAAAATTATTTTTTTGTTTAAAAGATTATGCTTCCGGATTGGTCCCATAGAAATATTGTTATGATCTGATAATGACCTTCAAAGATATGGAACAGAACTCCTTATAGGATCACAGCACAACTGTCGTAACAAGTAAAATTGCTTTGTTATACGTGTTATCGACGACTGGAAGAGGGGGATATATCGAACTGATCTTATGATGAAGCCGGAAGTTAGGTACCTGAACTTTGTAATAAATCAATGTAACTTCTTCGTATTTGGAATTATTAGAATTGTCATGAGATGCACTCTGGCTATATGGTACCACCGAGCTAATCTGATGATAGAAGCTAGGCACTAAAACTCAGTAATAAAACAATGTATCCTAACCTGTGGCTTATTGGACTTGTCATGCAATTTTTTAAGTATTAAATTATACAGGTTACCTTACTATAAAACTTACACACTCTTTAAGTTTGGCTGAGGGGTACTTTTACAAGCCTTTATTTAGTTTCACCCGTCCCGATGTTTGTCTGTCATCAAATCTTGTAAATTAAATTTGACCCACTTCCCGGTTACCGATTGAGCTCAAATTTTGCACACATGTGTAAATCAGATGACAATTCAAAATTATTGTGACAAGGAGCTGATCTGATGATGGAACCGAAAGGTGACCATGGGAACTCGGTAGTTAAACGACACAACCTCATCGAGTTTGGGCTTATATGATTCGTCTTGACGAGTATTAATTATACAGGTATACTGCGCTATAAAAGCTTGCTGTGAAAAAAATATTTTCATTAAAAACTTGTTTAGTTGTAGAACTAGAACATTACTTCATCTGTTTCCGTTAACAATGTTTCAATACCATCAAAGCCAGCAAAAGATTTAGAAAAGGTAATTCATACTTGTTTAGAAGCACCTGAAGCAGCATCAACTGTTTAAAAAAAAAATAACTCATTGTACTCGGCCGTATACCTCAGAGGAAGCACTATCCGTAGTAATAGATAGAAAATTAACAATAAAGACTTACAATTTTATACACATGGATCTTCAAGATCGTGGATTCTCTGCATTTCCCCCCTATTTTAAAGTGTTGGCAGCCAAAAGGACTGTTATCCCAGCTAATATTACCTTATCAGAGAGAGAAGCCTCAGCTCCTTTTCAAGATTTATTGCAACGCAATTTTATCAGAATATTAAAATTAGTGATGAAGTTGTAACACAATACTGTGACATAAAACTCTTTGGAAGAATTGGAATGTTCTTTTTTTTTTTTTTTTTTATTGTTGATAGGTTCGCGCTTTGTTTGTTTGTTGTTTGTTTGTTGTTTTTTGTTGGAAGGAAACTGGGGTTTTGACGGGAGTAGTGACCAAGCATTGTGTAAACAGGTTTTTTCTGATGCTGAAGATAGTGATGAAAGTAGCCTAATAGCCACTACGTACATCCCCTTATTATTAAAAACTTTAAATAATGTTATACTTTGGAGGAATCCAGCCCCACAATCATATTGATACTGTAGACCGGTATGCATGCAGTATAGAAAAGAAACAGCGGAACTAATATTATCAGAAACATCGAAGAGGGAAGACGAAATTAAAAATCTTTTGCCTTTATCAGGTGAAACATTAAAAGAACAGAAAGTAAGTCTCCTGCAGAATGCATTTGGCTGCCATTGATGGCAAAGTATTAAATACTATATTGGATACATCTTCTCAAATGCCTTGCTTTTACTGTCGTTTAACTGCGACACAATTTAATAATATTGTTACGCCATTAAACGTGAACCCGCCATATCTCCGAGAAAATAAAGAGTAGCTCGTAATAATTAAAACGCATTGCTGTTCGAAAGGTCTAGAATGGTTGTGCTTAGTCAGACTTAGAAAAATCTCGAAACATCCACAAAGTACTTACAAGTAGTAGTTAGGTATTTATAGGAAATGGTACTCTCCGACGTTAACAATAGAGTCGAAATTCGCATGAAAGTGACTCTTATTACCACGAGTAATAAAAATAATTTATGACTTCGAGAAGCGATTCAATTGTTCTGGAATTCTGGATCGTTCGTGGGAAGTCGGTATCTAGAATTTTCTTGGCTCCGCATATAAATACGAGCCCCCGGCCGGAAGCGAGTCAGTTGTGATTTCGACTGCGATCAAGAGCGAACTACCCTAGTACTCGAAGTGATTTTACTCAACGACCTAAGCGATAGTGTAACGGTACTCTAGTGTTAATTGCGATTCGGATTATTGTTGACTGGACTAATTTGTTATTGTTTGTGGTAAATAAAGTTGTCTCTTAGTAAATCGGCATTTGATTACCCACGTACGTAACAATATTAACAGAGCTGTAGAGCAAGATGTAAATGTTGCTGCTTTTAAGTATGGCTTGAGCCCTCTACATGCGTGAATTCGTGTGCTAGAGTTCCTTTTTAAAATGGTGGTTAAGAAATGGCGGATAACGTAAAAATCTGCAGAAAAGGACCTGGTGGATGCTAGAAAAAGACTTATTCAGCAACAAGTGAAAGAGAAGCTAGGTTTATTGGTAGATGTTGTTCGGCCTGATTCTGGCACCATAAATGACGGGAATACTGCGCAAATTGCATTATACAATTAAAACTGCCAAATTTTTTAGGAAATCCTGGACCTCGAGCAGTGATTACTAGACGATTTACACGTCATTTTAAGTGTAATGTCCAGTGGTCTACCAATCAATAGTAATAAATTTGGCGATTTTTGTAAACGAGTCGCATACAAATATGTAGAAAAACATCGCTTCATATAGGAATGCTATCTGAGCAGGCATCAGAATCCAGAAATAAATTTTGGAGAAGCGATCGTGAACATCACTGTCGAAAAATGGATAGGGTGAAAACAATGACTGATTTATTCCATAGGACCTTAGAGTCATCTGATCCGGTAATCTCAAATTCTCAAGTGTATACGTGCTTCAAAGACGGAATTCTATTTCTTAGGTTAATAAACTTAAAACTTAGCACAAATTCTAATCAAAATAAAGATGGTCATTATTCGTTTTACCAAACTACCCTAAAAATACAGTTTTAAAGGGTGATAAAGTTTTTATGAAAACTTTTACAAATGAAGTTGCTGGAAAAGTGCTAGTTTCAGTATAAATAACTTATCTCAATAGTATGGAATTATCAAGAACAACATTGATCAAAACTAAAAACCTTGTATAAGTCTGAACCTAACTAAGTTCCTAAGTTTAACCCTAGATCACTAACCTTCGTCAAAACGACGACGCGGACTTAAAAAAAGTGGTATAAATTTTGAGTGCGTCGTCTTACGCATTCCAGATTCCGGGTAATCTCAGTCGATCCGCAGCTCGTGCAGTGCTCAGGTTTGTTTTTTGTGTAGGGGCCCTGTGTGCGCCGTTCCAGCTACCATGAGTCGTCGAATCGACGAAGGTTAGTATTAACGTTATTCTTGCAGAGTTATTTTTTATTATTTTTTGGTATTATAATTATTTCGGTGTTTTGCAAACTTTGTACTTAATTTGCTTACATTGAAATAAGAACCTACATAATTTTTATTTGAGTATTTTTTTATTTTAGATACGAATCATTAGCTGTTATAGATGATAATAGTGACGAAGAAAACTGCTCAGAGTGAGAAAGAAGACCATCTTGTGGCTGATGCGACTTATGAAACAGATGGTGAGGAAGAGGTTTTTTCTGTGACAGAATAACCTTCAACTGAAGACTTCCAGGCAAATAAATCGTCATCAATTGAATACCCATTACCTTGTACTTCAGGTCAGTCACACGAATTAATTATTACTCCAACGAGTAATATGCGAAAAAGACAAACACAAATGATCATCAGTGAAACTGAGTTCATGAAGCCGAACAGCCTCAAGAAATGTTGTTGTTATACCTGGGCCCACGCGTAATTGTAAAAACGAATTAGATCCGCTTTCATGCTTTTTATTTTTTGTAATCGATAGTATGATTGATTTAATTGTAACCCATACTAATGCCGAGATATCAATGAAATGCGTGTAGTAGATGCCCTATCACTAAAAAAAGAAAAAATTGTGCGATTTGCCCCTCCACAAAGCCAAAAATGACAAACAGTTGTTGCACCAAGTGCAACAAATCCTTGTGTGGCGAACACAAACTTGACATTTGTCACAAATGTATTAATTAATAGTTTTTTTCTAAAATGTTTCTTTCTTTTGTTGATTTTATTACTTAATTTTATTATTTTAATTTTTTTTTTAAGTCTATGTTTTTTTTAGTTAATAAAATTTAAGCATTTAAAAAACAAAAATGTAAAAACTCTCGTCTCTATTAAAAGACTGTCAAATTAATTAAAATGTGATTTTAGTAAATAAAAAAATTGTAAACATGTTAACAAATGATTATTGTAATATATAATTAAAACACATATAAATATTTTATTCCATAAACCCTCACAAACCTCCCTTTAATACCGCGTAGCCGAAACGACGAAGGTTAGTAATAAGCGTTGTAAAATAAGGTTAGTGATCTAGGGTTAATAGTTGAAATTTTAATAATCAATACGTCCCATTAAATAAAAATTAAGTCATCAAATATTCAGATTCGAAAGTGACAACCCTAGCAAAAACAGTTAATTTGGAATAACTTCTAGATTCCACGCAATTAGGATGTGTGATTTTTGTGGTATGTAGGGGAGATAAAGGGCATAATTTTAGTATAAATAACTTTTCCAAATACGATGGAATTACCGAGAAAAAAAATAAAAAGTAAAAAGTAAAAACCTCGTATAAGTCTGAATCAAACAAAGTTCCGAGGTTTATTTTTATTTTAAAATATGCAACATAAAAAACGCCGTCGATGTTTCTAAGGTCATAATTGCGTATCATATTTAGTTTCAAAGAAATGATTTTTTTTCTAAATACCCGGTTGAAAAAAAGACGATTTTCAAAATTTTTTATCTCAAACACTAAAAATGCTAGTGAAATGGGGATACGAAATATTGCATTTGAATAACTTAAACTATCAGTTTTTTATATAAAAAGGCCATGTCCGAAAAATGGTCTTCATAAAACACTGTGAGCTGTAGGTTTTTGACTGCAAGTTCACCAACTTTGCAGCAAAGTCGTTATCTTGACAATACAGCAAAAGTTATGTTTGTGAGTTCAATCATTTACCAATAATAAAACTTCATTATTTATTTAAGGTATGCATCAAGTACTTCATGGGTTCCCGAATCCTGTATTCGATAGAGAATGCTTCAACACTTGGCTGTATGCAATTGGCTGTCATGACATCTTGGGTTTGAAGAATGAACAAATATTGAGACACAGAGTGTGTCGTGCACACTTTGAAGATAAATATTTGTGCCGTAACAACAGACTCAGTAATATTGCTGTGCCAACATTGAAAATGCCAAGTAAGTATAATCACTACATAATTATTATAAAACTTTTTCCTCACTGCTCCGCTCCTATTGATCATAGTGTGATGTTATATAGCTATAACCTTCGTGATAAATAGGCTATCTAACGCTGAAATAATTTTTCAAATCGGACCAGTAGATCCTGAGATTAGCGCTATCAACCAAACTAACAAACTCTTCAGCTTTATATTAGTACAGATACTATTTGTATATTTACTATACAGGCATACACACCCCCGCAGCCCCGGTGCGAAACTGTCTCTTTTGCATAAATTAAACTTTTAAGACTCTGACATGATTTAGACAAGAGCTTATGCTACAATGTCAATGTTTCTTTTAAAAAAATAGTGACCACTTAATATTGTAAAAAGGATGCAGCGTAAGATTATTTTAAACATCCTATTTTAGCATGAACAAGTGTCGCAACAGGGGTGCATTAAGTTCATAAACTTTGGCTAAAAAAAATTGTTTGCTGCTCATATTATGATAAAATTCACATTAATGCATAGTCCTTTATTGTTCTATTCAAATTTGTGTTTTTTTTTTTCAGCATTATTGTCTCGGACTTCATCTATGAGTACTAATAGACAACCTTTGCAGCAAATTCACAACCTACCATCAACATCATCAGGTAAATAACACTACTTAATATTTATAAATTACTCCAATTAATTAGTTATTTATATGTGGTTAAGGCCTCCACTTCTCATGCTTGAGGTTGTGGGTTCGAAACCGGGCAAGCACCAATGTGATTTTTTCAATTCATATATACTTTTTCAAGTTCATCCAGGACATTACTGATATCGGAAAGTATGTAAAGCTGTTGGTCCTGGTTGTCAATTGTAGATCTTTGACAGTCGATACTGGTAGTCAAAAGCCAGAAAGTGTGACCAGATTACTCAGAGTATTTATTGTGTTACTCAGTAAATGGGTTGTTAAAATCTGGTAGGCAGTAGACGGGAAGCTGACCCCAAGCTAGTTAAGAAAGCTAGGGAGTACATTCAGTGGTGAGGGTCATGGGATCCGATGGGTGCGGATATCTTTTGCCTGTAACGATGAAGATGACAGAGAGAGTCATAGTTGATTAATTTCACTTCTTACCATCTAAAATATAATAAGTTTTTTTTTTAATGTTAAGAAATATTTTGCACATTTGGTGGCTATTCATAAGACAAATTCAATTAAATGACTAGTTAACATATCATGTTCATTCATAATTAATTTATAGCTTTGTTCATATTTGTTTTTTATGTTTCAGCACCATTGCTTTCTTCATTTACATCAACTACAGGCTGTCTACCTCAACAAATTCTGGGGCTACCACCAATGTCAGGTAATTCCGAATATATTAATTACATATTTTGCAGTTTCATTAAATCCCTAATGAGTCCACACCATTCCTCAAGCATTTACTACGGAAAATTTCATGATTTAGGCTTTTACTTCATTTACATAAGAAAGAAACAGCAAAAAGTTGATTTACTCATGGTTGATGAGTAAGTACTTAACGTTCTTGCAATAAACTGGCGAGGCCAACATGGTAAAATGTTGCGAAGTTCATACTCACTTCTCAGTAAGTGCTGTATGTAGCCTAAATAACAGTAACTTATGAAGTGTTGTTCAATTCAACATAAATGTGGGAGCAATGTTTTATACATATTTATGCATCTGCACATAAAATGTAATAGATTTAGTAAGTTTAAAAGATTACCACAACTTACATTATGCTAAATCCATACAATCATTACTTTCAGATGCCAGGGCTATAATACATGAAGATGTTTCTCCAGAAATTGAAAACCAACAAAATCTGGGTACTTAAGTTGAATTTTATTAACTATCCAACAAGAGATATATCTAAGTAATTATCTATTTAATCAATTTAAATGTTTGAAGCTTTTATAATGGCTCTATTGATTTTGGCGAAATTTTGTAAACATTTAGATAAGGGTTCGCTTTTTAAGTTTATTAATACATATAGTTGTATTTCTTGTAAAAACGCACAGAAAAAATAAATGAACAAAAAATAAATGAACCGCAGTCGCCTGGGTACTTCATCTATACATATAAGTGGTAATTAGTATTATCCATTTACTGAGTAAAACAATAAATACTCTTTGAATTATGACAGGCCTGTTGGTCTAGTGGTTAGTGACCCTGACTGCTATGCCGGAGGTCGTGGGTTCGATTCCCACCCAGGACAAATGTTTGTGTGATGAGCACGATCATTTGTTCTGTGTCTGGGTGTAATTTATTCATAGTATGTATGTATTTAGAAATATATAAGTATGTTTATCAGTTGTCTAGTACCCATAACACAAGCTCTGCTTAGCTTGGGACTAGACGGCGTTGTGTGATAGTTGTGGAATATTATTATTATTATTATTATCTGGTCACACTTTCTGGCTTTTGACTACCAGTAATGACTGTCAAAGATCTGCAATTGACAACCAGGACCAACAGCTTTACATACTTTCCGATATCAGTAAAGTGTTTGTTTGTAATTTCAAATTAACACACAATAAATGCATATGAAAAAGGAACTACTTAATTCCCGGGGACAACGATTCCGAAATGGATAAACAACGTGACTTTAACCAACAGGTGTGTTATGTTATGAAAGTATTTGGCATTTTGGTCTTTAGCGTTTTATGTGAACGTAAAATATATGAATTAGAATTTTACGAACACGACGAGGATGAAGTCGCCGGCAACAGCTAGTTATATTACCGACTATAGTCTGTCTAAAAAGTCAAACGGCTTGGGAATTTTGTATAATATTTAGTCATTTAAAAAATACTTATATTCGACACTTTTTGTGAGGTTCTTCTATTAGTAAACAATGATCAAGATCTCTTAATCAACCTTGATTATTGAACCAGCGTTGACTACATCAGATTTCATTTTGCCCTAATAATTACCCAAGTCGTTTGACTTTTTAGACAGACTCTAGCTTCTGCCAGTGGCTTTATCTCTGTGAAAATAGAAAATTGTCCCAAGGGAACTTATTCCTGGGATAAAAAGTATCTTATGGACTATTCTAAGATATTGTCTACCCGTGTAACAAACATCAAAATCTCTTCAGCACTTTTACCGTGAAAGAGTAACAAACATCCATACGTCCGTCCTCACAAACTTTCGCATTTATTCAATTCAACCATTCTTCAATAAAGAATTAAATGACATTCTTTATTGCACACAAAACATACGAGTAAATACAAAAAAAAAATCAACAGAATATTTTATGGGCCAAGGCATACTTAAAATATTAGTAGGATGTTGCTGAGTGATAAAGTAGCATTCTACTGGTGAAAAAAATTTTAAAATCGGTCCAGTAGAGTAGTTTCTTCATTACAAGCAAACATACAAGAATATAAAAATCTTTCCACTTTATATTTGCATTAGATTGGCGCAATATACATAAGTTATAATTCGTACAACTATTGATTTCAGATCTCACGGCTACGATGCAAGAAGAAGTTGCTTTACCAAGTACTTCAGAAACTAATATGCAACTCAATCTAGGTAAGTTAGCTCTGGCTCCATAGAAAAAAAAACAGCTCCGGCAGAAACGAAATGTATCTCAAATTATGAGTAATGAATGTGAGTACCAGGCGGCGGTCGCTCTAGCGACACGCGGGGTTGCGATGGTCGTTGATCGGATCCAGGAGTTGGGACTCGAGGTGGCACTTCACAAATCCGAGGCGATGTGTTTCCACGGTCGCCAGTCTCGGAGCGCGCCGCCATTGAGTTCCCAACTAACGGTAGGAGGAGTTCACATCGGTGTCGGGTCGACGATGAAGTACCTGGGACTCGTCCTCGACAGCCGGTGGAATTTCGTGGAGCACTTCCGACGTCTGGCTCCCAAACTCAACCGGGCTGGGGCTGCGCTCAAGCGGCTCCTACCCAACCTTGGGGGTCCAGACGCCTCCTGCCGGAGGCTCTACGCGGGGATCGTTCGGTCCATGGCCCTCTACGGGGCGCCGGTGTGGGCGCCGTCGCTGAAAAAGCAACCGGCGGCCATACTGAACGCCTGCCAGAGGGTCATGGCGATAAGGATGGTGCGGGGATACTGCACGGTCTCCTGCGAAGCGGCGAGCCTTCTGGCTGGCCTACCACCGTGGGATCTGGAGGCAACAGTCCTTGCACACATGCACGATATGCGCGTGGAGATGCAACGCCGGGGTGAAAGTCCGCTGCCGCGACAGGTCACGGCATGGCGGACAGAGCTCCGGCGGGATCTCATGGTGAAATGGCGTCAACGACTATCGCAACCCAGTGCTGGGCACGCCACAATCATGGCGGTAAGTCCCCTCTTTGAGGCGTGGCTGGAAAGACCTCACGGCGTCCTTACCTTCCGCATGATGCAGGTACTCACCGGACATGGTTCGTTCGGGAGTTTCCTGCACTCGATTCATGCGGAAGTGACGCCCGGGTGTCGCCACTGTACGGAACGCCCGGAGGACACGGTGGAGCACACAGTCGAGGTGTGCCCTGCTTGGGCGGAGCATCGCCGTGCCCTCGTGGGGGCGATCGGCGGCGGAGACCTCTCGCGCCGGACCTTGGTTGAGGCCATGGTCCGGAGCGAGGAGGAGTGGCAGGCGGTCGCCGACTTCTGCGAAGCAGTAATGCTCGCAAAGGAGGAGGCCGAACGCATAAGGCAACGGCGTTATCGCCGCCGCCGTCGCCGGGATTCTGATCCCGATTTCCGGCCAACGTAGACGCGGGCTTGCGGACAGTGAGCAATGGGTAGCTCGCTGTCCGGCCGTCCGGTAACTGTCCGGACCAAGCCCAAGTCGTCGACGGCGCGCACTGTTCCCGCGCGCCTCAAGGAGTTGTCAGCAACAGCAGGGACCCAGCCGGGTCGAAGTCTACTGGGGCCAGGGTTATCCGAAAGGGCGCTCGAGCCCCGGTATGAAGGCTAGAAGGAACAGGGTGGGTCTTTTAGTCAGTAAGAGTCTGACACTATCTCCCGCTCCGCCCAAGGGCGGGGGATGTCAATGCATGATTTTTTCCCACCATAAAAAAAAAAAAAAAAAAAAAAAGTAATGAATGTGATAAGTAACGAATAGAATAGCTTACGTAACATCACATTACATACTTCATTTCACTAGAAAACATATAAAAAAATATATATGTACAACCGAATCGAGGACTTATATTAATTAGAATTATAATTAAGCAATTTTTTAAATCGACACCTGATTAATAAGACTGGCAATTTTTATGCTTGCAAGTAAGGATCACGATAATAGCTGGTTATTGTTTTATTACTTACTAGCTTTTGCCCGCAGCTTCGTCCGCGTACATAAAATATAGCCTATTTTTAGTCACCAAATATAATACTTACGAGCACTTACTTCTCACGCACGCTTTTAATAATAAAATAGTTCGACAGAATTATTTCGCGGATATTTATTTGCACGTTAACTTAGTAATGTAAATTCTGGAATACCTTAATTGTAATGGGTAACTGTTTTATGTTCCAATAAAGTAAAATAAAATAAAAATGTCACTCAGAAATAAAGCAGATTTCTATCGGTGAAAAATTTTTAGCAATCGGACCAGTACTTCCAGAGACAAACAAAAAAAAAACAAACTACCTCTTTATTATGTATTTTAATAGTGTAGATTATTACTAACATTTGAGATCCATCTCGTTTCTGCCGGACCTGTTTTTGTTTTTTTTTTTAGCATTTACTTTTGTATAAACCAAAAAGTTTTTTTTGAATAAATTAATAACATGTTTTAATTTATCTTTTTACAGCAGGAATAAGAACAGTTAGAAAAATTAAAAATCGTGTATTCCTTTCAAATACAGAAAAGGAATTGCACGAAAAACTTGTTGCTGCAAGGATCAAGATAAGCAAGATAAAAAATAAAGTTAAAAAACTGTCTGCCAATGTAAAAGCAGCAAAAAGAATTGCGTCCAATCCTGCAGTATTTGACATACTAGAAAATTGTACGAGTACAGGAAAATTATTAATTAACATGCAATGTCGAGAGGACCACAAAAAGGAGAAGGGGCGACGTTTTACTTTAAAAGAAAAAATTGCTTCCTTATCGATTTTTAAACAAAGTCCCAAAGAATACAGATTTTTGAGAAAAAAATTTATTTTGCCTGCTCAACAAACACTTATTAAATTAGTGCAAATTTACAACATAAAGCCTGGGATTAACAAAAATGTTTTCTCTCAATTGAAAAATAAAGCTGACAACATGAAAACAGAAGAAAAGCTATGTGTTGTTATGTTTGATGAAGTTTCTTTGAAGCATAATTTAACTTATAATGAGAGAAAAGATAAAATCACTGGTCTTGTTGACAATGGGCAAGGCAGGAAAAGTGAATTTGCAGATCACGCCCAAGTTTTTATGGTACGTGGTCTAATTTACAATTATAAGCAGGCAGTATCCTACACATTTGCGTCAAGTGCTACTAAGGGACCTGAACTAGCTAGACAAATTAAGGAAGTGATAGGAGCCTTGCAAGAATCAGGGTTCATAGTGGTTGCGTCTGTATGTGACCAGGGTACTAATAATAGACAGCCTCTCAACCTGTTACTGGATGAGACCAGGGGAATTTATTTAAGAAAAGGAGAAAATCCGAAAGAAAATAAATATAATTTTAATAAATGGTCAAGAAATTGTACCACTGTATGATCCCCCACATCTTCTCAAAGGAATTAGAAACAACCTCATGACTAAAAATTTAGAATATACCATAAATGGCGTAAAAAAAAACCGCAAAATGGTCGCATTTAAAATTACTCCTTAATGAAAACCCTGGTTATAAAGGCGTTAGATTGATCCCAAAGTTAACAGAGTATCACGTCAACCCTCTCAAAATGAACAAACAAAAAGTGAAATTGGCCTCACAAATATTCAGTCGTACTGTGGCGTCTAATATGGGATATTTAGCAGGTAATGTTTGTTTTATTTTATAATTAGAATACATCTGAAACACATAGCGACTTTTAGGGCCGGCACACATATGGCAGAGCGCAGTGCAGAGCATTTTTCACTGTTAAACTATTATGGACATTGTCGTCATTGAAATAGTATCTAAAATCAATCAACATAACAATTATATTGAGCATCGAAGCGACTACATGCGAAAGTAGGATAATTGATTTTAGATATTATTTTAGTGGCGACAATATCGATAATAGTTTGACAGTGAAAAATGCTCTGTGCTGCTCTACGCCATATGTGCGTCGGCCCTTAGCAGTATTTTCCCTTCTTTTTATACATGCAAAAAATAAAAGTTTGTTGGTTTAGGTTACAAGTCTAGGAATAGGGAAGAATAATTATGACTGATTTTGTATTTGATTTGATCTATGTATTTAGAAACATTGAAAATATTTTAAAATTAATAAGAACATACTCTAATACTCTTATTGTTTTTGTTAGTAAGTAGGTATAATTAATGAAATTTGGATCTGTAAATTGACTTATGATCTGTATTATTTTAAAAGATCAAGGCTTGCTATTAATGTTATTTATTATGCTTTTTATTACTTACATAATGAAGATATTTCTCATATAATAAAATTTATTTGAGATTATTATACTTTCGGTTATAATTATGTACATAAATCTCAATTGTTATTATCATTTATATTAGTATTGTAACACATTTTTCTGTATGTACCATTTAACGAAATTTAATATCACAAGTATCGTAATCAGTCATGTTTCGGAAAATTACTTGATGACTTTCTATTGTTACTTATTTAAAATTACTGTAAGTAAATTGGCATGCAAGAATAAATACAATTCAAAACTACAGATGATTGACCTGTCTTGTAATTGTTTTTTTTTTTTCAGATAAGAACATACTTCCCACAGAGTGCAAGGACACTGCTGATCTGCTGCTGTTCATGGACAACATCTTCGACTCGGTAAATGGAAGTCACCAGAAAAATAAGAACGCCAAACCCTTACTAGGTCCAGCAACGCCGAACTCTGCACATCACAAAATGTGGATTGAGGGTGTACAAATATTTAAATCAATGAAATTTTTATTAACTGATTCTAAAAAACAATCAATTCCCTCAGTTACTAATTGGGTGTGGACACTGAATGGAATTCAAACCCTATTAAAAAAGCTCCAAAAAGATTTTAACGTGTCATCAGTATGGTTGCGGCACCTGAATCAGGACCCTTTAGAAAATTTCTTTGGAGCAGTGAGAAGCCAAGGGTGCCGCAACACTAATCCGACATGTGAACAAATTCGAGTCTGCATTCGCCACATTATTAATAAATAATATAAGCAGTGTCCACACCCGCGGAAACTGCGAAAAAGACTATTGTAATGCATTGTACTCTCTCATCATCAACGAAAATGCGAAAGCAACGTCGACCTGCTCGTTTGATTTTGCAAAATACTTTGATTTTAATTTTACACTTCTAGAGGTAAAGGAAGGAGATCCTCGTATTGTTGCGCCTTTACAATACATGAGTGGATATTTTTTGAAAAAAATAAAAACTAAAATTTTCAAATCTTGCACAGATTGCTGTGACGATTTTATGTCAAAAAATGAATTAGAATACATAAAATATAGAGAATACGCAGGTCGACGATGGCTTTGCACTCCCAGCAAGAAGTTAATAGAGCTGATTTCAAATATCCAAGATTTAATCAATGAAATAACAAAAGAAAATATTGAAAAATCAAATTTAAAATTAATAATAAATACAGCCATTAGTATTTTTGTTAATTTTGATTTTATAAAATGTGAAACACATAAAAAGAAAGTAGTTGATTATCTAATTAATATTGTTATTAGGTGCATGATTTATAATTATTGTAAAAATATTAATAAAATATTAGCTGGGAGAAAAGAGGTTGATGATGATGAGGACACTTTACAAATTAAAGCTAAAAAGTTAAATGAGTGCTATAAAAAACACAAATAAACTAGATTTTCATCCAATATGTTGTTTCATTTATATTATACCTTCAGTTCTATTATGTAGTGGATATGTAATCCACTACATAATACAAGTTATAAAATATAAGTCACGTAGTGGAGGAATGCTATAGGGCGTCCAACGATCTATAGATAGTATAACTATGTATATAATGGAAAAGTTGTCTTGCATGGATTACAGATGGCGCTGTCAGTGGTTACCCATTTTGACATCGAAGATTGGTCTCTATTTCTATATATAAAAATGTACTCTGTGCGTCAGATCTCGCTAGCGAACGGGCATACACATAGATGAGAATAAGACAAGTATAGATGGCCGTCTCTCGGTTTTGTACTTTATACTGCCATCTATCCGCCAGACCCCGTACTACTTAGAAATACACACACACGCAGATGTATCGTACGAAGCTACTACATAGACAGGATGACCTAGGATGACCTTTTACCGGCGGGAAAATTAAAAGAGTGATTATAAACCTCAAATACAACTTTTTCTAGGACCAATAGACTTTTGTATTGGTCATAGAAAAAGTTGTATTTGAGGTCTAGAATCACTCTCTTCATTTTCCCGCCGGTAAAAGGTCACCTGTAAATACACAAATGTATATCCAATTATTAGTGTCATGCTCCGCAGCAGAACCACTTTGACTACATTATGTACAAATTACAGGATAAAATGTAGATAATGTCTATATTTTTGTAGCTTAATATCAAAAAATGTATGTTGCTAGTTTTTTGGCAAATATCAATTCAAAGTGGTCATGCTACAGAGCATACTCTCCAGCAGGGCCAATTTAAAATAACGCTTATTTCACGCTGATTATGCACAGGTCATAATATAAACAAATGTATATTTATTGTATGTCAAGATAACATCTACAATTTTAGATAAATACTTACTGATTTTTAGTAACATGTAAATACTTTATCGGAAAGCGCCTGCTATGAATTTCTTAGCAAATAACAAGATTAATATATTTCTTTACGATAAATAAATTGTATATCAAGATAACTACATCTACAATTAATTATTAATTAAATTTTACCCATCAAAAGACGCGGAATTTAATACACTGCCATCTCGTATATTCCTTAGAAAGCTTTTTTTATTTGTTCCCTGGACGTTTCACTGGTGTAGTAAGTAGATATGTTACGTTTATACGTACTTTTGTATATCTGTTTGAACAACTATTTTCCTGTAATGTGCAATGCATATGTCATCATAATAAAAAATTGTAGTCTGATTCACGCTTTATTACTTATTTTTTTTTTATTGATGATCTGAAGAGGGTAGGTAAGTGTTACTACTACTACGATACGTACTAGCACGATTACCGACTCTTACGAGTTATCTGATATTAAAATTTTTGAATATGATGATTATTTAATTATAACCGATGTACCAGAAATAATACACTTCTGGACACATCTATTGGCCCACCTTGTATTTTCAGTTTCGTTTGGTCCTAGCTAAAATTTTATATTAGGTCGAGCAAAAAGTTTTTATGCAGTTTTGAACCTGGCACATTCACAATTTAATTCAATAGTCTTTTTTGAATTTCGAACACAGAATTTAAAGAAACAAAAGACAATTTGGAGCCTGTTTGTTGATATCAAACAATCGAATACTAAGAAAACTTGGTTTTATTGGTTTACTTGGATTTAAATCTTGAAAAAGTGATTGATCTTTGGTTTTGCAACAAACATTACTTATTCTTAACATTAAGGTGAGGTTCTATCAATAATCTATGGATACTTCACCTGAAGTCGCCGCCCAAGCTGTGGCACTTATTCAGGCCGGACACAGCCAAAGAAACGTGAGTGCTCAACTTAATTTAAGTCGATCTGCGGTCCGAAATGTTTATCGGAGGTACCTAGAGACTGGCGGCTTTGTTCGTCGCCAAGGAAGGCCACGGTCTCGGGTCACAACTGAAAGGCAGGATCGATTCATCGTGACGACCAGCTTGAGAAATCGTCACCTTACCTCCATTGAGATACAAAACCAACTCCGCGACTTCCACGGAGTATCTGTGAGCGCTCGAACTGTTCGGAGAAGGTTAAAAGAACGCGATATGGTACCACACAAGCCAGCTAATGGGCCCAAACTAACGCGAGCCCACCGAACAGCGCGCCTTCATTTCGCACGCAGTCATTTAAATTGGACACAGCAAGATTGGAGCCGTGTACTCTTTTCTGATGAGTCTAAAATTGTGTTACATGGCAATGATGGAAGGAAGAAGGTCTACCGACGTAAGGGAGAGCGTTTCGCACAATGCTGCTTTGAAGAGAGGGTTGCTTATGGCGGTGGCTCATGGACTGTCTGGGGCGGTATATCCGCGAGCGGCAAAACTCAACTTGAGGTTGTTACAGGACCACGGCTGCCAACATTAAATGCTGAAAGGTACATTCGTGAGTGCTTAGAACCTCACGTGATACCATACGCGGACTATGTGGGCCCAAATTTCCTTTATAAGCATGATAATGCAAGAGTCCATGCGGCCGGCATCGTCAGGGAATATCTTCGGGATGTGAACATCACAGTTATGGACTGGCCAGCCAGAAGCCCAGACATGAACCCCATTGAGCACATGTGGGACGAGCTAAAAAGACGTGTTAGGGCTCGTCAGCCAGTTGCCCAGACGATGCAGGAGTTGAAAACTGCCATAGAAGAGGAATGGGAGATGATCCCTCAAAATTTCATAGAGCGGTTGATAAACTCTATGCCTAATCGTATGAGAGCTGTGGCAGATGCCCATGGAGGCAACACGCGTTATTAAATTAAACCTTTATTTGATAAAACATGTTTTTTACTCAAAAATCAATTGCCTTTAACAAGGCGCATATCCGACTTGTTAGGCGTAGCTCCATTTCGTATGGTATTCTGAATTCAAATTTAAAACAATACGATCGAAAAAGATGGTAAAATGTATCAGGTTTAAAACTGCATCAACAGTTTTTGTTCAATCTAGCAATCATATTTCGGTAGGGGCCATCGAAACCTAAACTCTAAGGTGGGCCAATAGATGTGTCCAGAAGTGTAGTTTTGAAACATAGGACGTACTCTGTCGTTTCTATCGTGGAGTATATTTCAGGCTTACCTGGTGATGTAGGACATTATAAGTCACACTGTAAAAGTAGTTCAGGTTGGTACTGTTATGATGACAATATAAGCAAAGTAACCAAAACTAAATTAAAAATAAGTATTAAATCACATATCATAATTTACGCTAAAAAATGATTAAATGTGTGGCGTATTACGTCGCAACACCGCCTACTATATTTTTGTGTGACAACACCAAACGTTTCCGGCGCCAGACTAGAGTCTGCCGCCATATTGAAAGACATAGATTGTTGCCGCTACTCGAGACAGTGTGAGCTCTGGTTGTAATTTTGGCTTTCGTGTGAGTTATTACTGCTTACTGCAAATAGAAGATATTCCGAAATCCACGACGTGTTTCATTGTGTGTGTACCTCCAAATTGGTGACCCCGACGTGATACGAGACGCAACTACACAGCAAGGTACCTACAGCAGGAACGTGGAACCGGACTTCAGCAGTAAACCTCGCTGAGATCTTCAGCCTGCTTAATTTGACAACGCCCCGCAACGTTCCCAGGCTGGTTTTATCACTAACCGCCGGAAAATCGCCGAACGAGAAGTTGCCGAGTAGATACCTACCTACCTACCGGCTCACACCAGCACGCTACGCGCCTCTCCGAGGATCGGAAGGCGTACCAACGGTTCGCAGAAAGTTTGTGTTAACTAGTGCATCATTTTTCAAGCAGTTTTCGTCATCCTACGCATCATTTTCGCGTTTTCTCGAGTTTGGAATGCTCCGAGGCCATCGACCCGGAAACGGAATTTCGTGAAGACCTGCGACTAGTGACGCCATACGCTACCTATCGGGGAGTAGCGGAACTTTCGGTTAGTGATCGAATCGAATGAATGATTGAACTGCCGTCAACCCGATACGTCACTGTCATCTGGTATCGCAACGCGGGATTCTGAAGACTGGAAATTGAAAATTGAAATACGACTGCATGCCTGCATGTGCATCTTAACGTACTGATCCTACTAAACATTTACTAAAGAACTAACTTGTGGTGTGCTCGGTGGTTTCAAACGTTGATAACAAAACTTTATCAAATCTATCTCTTTATATCTTTATTTTTACACATTTTTGTTTTTTCGGTTTACATATTTTTGGTGTTTGGTTTATCGTGTGCGTGTTTGCTTAGAAGTTAGCTCTGTCTGAAGCTCATTTTAAGTCGCTAATGGTACAAGGTATTGTATTTTTAAATTAAGCTATTTGCACCCATTTGTTTTGTGGATTATTTTTATATTCTTGTTGTCTGCAGCACATGCATAATTATCTTGCTCATTCTGTATATACCTTGTCTTCAGTGTTAAGTTGCTTGTTATAGTTTTAAGCAACCTGACTGAGTGGTAACTGCAACAAACGTATACCTCGTTTTATAATATATATAAATACACATTCAACATGGAGAGCCAACAAATTGAGGAGAGACTCAACCAAATTTTGGCAAATAATGAACGACTGATGCAACAAAATGAAGACCTGCGGGCACAACTAAATGCCCAAAGTGTGCAGAATCCAGCAGCATATGCGGTCCGTCCTAAACTGCCTCCTTTTTGGCATGAGCATCCCGCTGGATGGTTTGCTCACTTGGAATCACAGTTTGTTTTATGTAATATATCGGTGGATGAAACAAAATACAATTATGTCATTTCACAATTTGATTCTAGGATATCTCATGACGTTGAAGACCTGGTCACTAACCCTCCTCCTAAAGGTGGCCGGTATGAGTGGATAAAGGAGGAAGTTATCAAGCGTTTCTCCACTTCCGAGTCACAAAAAGTCAGACAACTACTATCAGGTGAGGAGCTCGGTGACCGGAAACCTACTCAGTTTCTCCGTCATCTGAAGTCTCTGGCTGGTAAGTCGTTCAAAGATAACACTATAATTAGAGAACTGTGGCTACAACGTCTACCAAAACATGTTCAGGCAATTTTGACTGCCCAAGGTGATCTCACCCTGGACAAAGTTGCCGAACTGGCTGACAAAATATTAGAGGTCAATCCCGTCTCCGTCAATGCCATTTCTCCCAGTACAGCTAGTGCTCCTGACCTTGCTGCCATAATGGTACAAGTTCAAGAACTTACACGTCAGGTGGCCGCTTTAACTACAAGGGAGTCTAGCTCTAGGCGACGCTCTGGACCTAGGTCCCATCAACCTAGATCTAGATCTGCGTCCCAGGCGGCACGACAGCCTCTGTGTTGGTACCACCATAAATTCGGTGCAAAAGCAACTAAATGTACTAAACCGTGCTCGTGGTCGGGAAACCAACAGAACAGTCAGTAGCAGCGGCGACTGATTGCTTCAATAGCAGCCGCTTATTTGTTGTGGACAAAGACACCAAATTCAGATTTTTGCTAGACACTGGATCCGACATTTGTTGTTTTCCTAAAAAATTGTTAGGGAACAAAATAGCAGATGTAAACTACAATTTATGCGCAGCAAATGGCAGTACCATTAAAACTTATGGCTGTCACACTTTCACACTTAATTTTGGTCTCCGCCGCTCTTTTAAGTGGAACTTTGTAGTTGCCGATGTTGATACCGCCATCATTGGTGCTGACTTCATGGCCTTCTACAACTTGCTTCCTGACTGCAGAAACAAAATAATACGTTGCGGAGTTACTGGTCTTACTGCTCCAGCCTCCATAGCTAAATTTAACCAGGTCAGTGTAAAAACTTAAAATCGAAGATTCAGATTTTCATAAAATTTTATCTGAATTTCCAGCTATTACGAGACCCCCTGGCATCCATCGCGAGGTGAAGCACAACACGGTGCACTACATCAAGACGACCGACGGCCCACCCGTGGTGTCTAAGCCGCGACGCCTCGCGCCGGACAAACTGCGGGCAGCGCAGAAGGAGTTTGCAGATATGGTGCAAGCAGGCACCGCACGCCCTTCCAAGAGCCCGTGGTCATCGCCACTGCACCTAGCCCCGAAGAAAGACTCTTCATGGCGCCCTTGCGGTGACTATAGAGCGCTGAATGCTCGTACTGTACCGGATAGGTATCCCGTGCGCCACATAGGGGATTTTGGTCATGCTCTCGCTGGTTCTACCATCTTTAGTACTATTGATTTAGTTAAGGCTTATCAACAAATTCCAGTAGAGCCAGCTGATGTCTGCAAAACTGCCATTACAACACCATTTGGTTTGTATGAATTCCCTTATATGACGTTCGGGCTCAGAAATGCTGGACAAACATTTCAGCGTTTCATCGATGAAATTGTCCGAGGGTTGGATTTTTGTTTCCCATATGTCGATGACATTTTAATATTTAGCAGGGACGCCACGGAGCATTGTAACCACTTGCGCACGCTCTTTGAACGATTGGCTAACTACGGTGTAGTAGTTAATCCAACTAAGTGTGTGCTAGGCACATCTGAGGTTATTTTCCTTGGTTATAAAGTCTCTAGTAAAGGCATAAGTCTCCGCAGGTTCTTGGGCATGATAAATTACTATCGACAGTTTCTGCCCAATGCTGCCGAGACTCAAGCCCCGCTCATTGACTTCCTTACAGCTACGAAGCTTAAGGGAGCCAAACCCATGCCCTGGACTCCTGAACTGGAGCACGCCTTCACTGCATGCAAGGACAGCCTCTCTCAGGTCACCAGGTTAGCACATCCTGTACCTAACGCCCCATTGGCATTGTACACAGATGCTTCTGGCACACAGGTGGGCGCGTGCTTACAACAGCAGACTGAACAGGGCTGGCAACCACTTGCTTTCTTTAGCAAGAAGCTTACGGCAACTCAGTCAGTGTGGCCAGCGTATTATAGGGAACTGTTGGCAGTATATTCGGCAGTGCAGCATTTCAGGTATATATTAGAGGCGCAACACGCCACAATATATACGGATCATAAACCTCTTTTGTATGCTTTCAAGCAACGTAGAGAAAAGCTGCCACCCAGCCAACTTAATCAGCTCACCTTTATCTCCCAATTTACTACCGACATACGACATGTAAAAGGAGACGATAACGTCGTTGCCGACACGATGTCGCGCATCGAAGCCGTCTCGCTCGAGTGCGATTATACCGCGTTGGCTCGAGCACAAGACACTGACGATGAATTAAAAACCTTATTTGACTCGTCTCTCAATATGCAACGTACTTTAATTCCAGGCACGGACACCACCGTCCAGTGTGACGTCTCAACAGGCAAGCCGCGCCCCTACTTGCCAGCACCTCTGCGCCGCGCCGCCTTCGAGCGCCTGCACGCGCTCAGCCACCCCGGTGCTCGCGCCAGCGCGCGCCTCGTGGCACAACGTTACGTGTGGCCTGGCGTTGCACGCGACTGCCGCACCTGGGCAAGAGAATGTCTCCATTGCCAGCGAGCTAAGGTGACGCGCCACGTGTCCGCGCCACTTGGAACTTTTGCCGCTCCATCTTCCAGGTTTCGCCACGTCCACTTAGATATAATCGGCCCCTTGCCAACATCGAGAGGCTACTCATATTGCCTGACGGCGATTGACCGTTTCTCTCGATGGCCTGAGGCTTGGCCGATGACTTCGATAACCGCCGAGGAGGTAGCTGATCGTTTCGTCGAAGGTTGGATTGCTCGCTTCGGCGTTCCTACCACAGTCACAACTGACCAAGGCCGTCAATTCGAGTCGGACCTTTTCAAACGGCTCATGAATGTTGGCGCGACTGAGCGAAGGCGAACCACCAGCTACCACCCTCAAGCTAACGGCATGATCGAGCGCTTTCATCGACAATTGAAAGCTGCTCTCATGTGCCAAAGCGACACCTGGCACCGAGCCTTACCGATCGTGCTTCTCGGCATTCGATCTGCCTTGAAAGAGGATCTTGAGTGTTCGGCTGCCGAACTTGTTTACGGGGAGCCGCTTCGCCTACCGGGAGAATTCCTGATAGCCAGCACGTCCCATAACATTGACAACGTCAACGATTTTGTGACGGTTCTGCGCACGAAAATGGCTAATTTGCGTCCAATTCAGGCCTCACGACACATGCGGCCGACGTCGTTTATTTTCAAGAACCTTCAGAATGCCTCTCATGTTCTCTTGAGAGACGATACTGTTCGCCGTGCGCTGCAGCCGCCCTACACAGGACCCTACAAGGTAATGTCACGGACTGACAAGTTACTCGACATTGACATTGCGGGTAAACGCGTGACGGTCAGTATCGACCGCGTGAAGCCTGCATACATCGCACCTGACTTGGAGAGCGACCTTTCCCGGGCAACCGCTCCGCAACAGATCGTAGCGCCCGCGCCTGACGTGCAAGCGCCTTCCGCGCCTGCGCCCGCGCCACCTGCGCCTTCCGCGTCTGCACAGCCGACTGTGCCCCCTGTTGCACAACAACCAGTTACTACCCGGTCAGGTCGCACGGTTAGATTTAAGGATAGGTTAGATCTTTAGCTTAAGTTTTATTTTTTCTTTAACTTTTTGTTGCCTATCTTGTGTCATCAAGTGTATGTATATTTTTATTTGTAAATAACTTTTTGTTATTTTCTCCGTAGGGGGGTGGTTGTGGCGTATTACGTCGCAACACCGCCTACTATATTTTTGTGTGACAACACCAAACGTTTCCGGCGCCAGACTAGAGTCTGCCGCCATATTGAAAGACATAGATTGTTGCCGCTACTCGAGACAGTGTGAGCTCTGGTTGTAATTTTGGCTTTCGTGTGAGTTATTACTGCTTACTGCAAATAGAAGATATTCCGAAATCCACGACGTGTTTCATTGTGTGTGTACCTCCAAAAATGTATTGTTTTTTGTGTACATAAAAATAAAACAAATTGTATTTACATTTGTCTATTTTTACTTAATTTCTATATTTTTAACAATTTATTAGTTTATGTATTGTAAAGAAATATATGTGTTAATCTTGTTATTCGCTAAGAAATTCATAGCAGGCGCTTTCCGGTAAAACATTTACATGTTACTAAAAATCAGTAAGTATTTATCTAAAATTGTAGATGTTATCTTGACATACAATAAATATACATTTGTTTATATTATGACCTGTGCATAATCAGCGTGAAATAAGCGTTATTTTAAATTGGTCCTGCTGGAGAGTATGCTCTGTAGCATGACCACTTTGAATTGATATTTTCCAAGAAACTAACAATATACAATTTTTGATATTAAGCTACAAAAATATAGACATTATCTACATTTTATCCTGTAATTTGTACATAATGTAGTCAAAGTGGTTCTGCTGCGGAGCATGACACAATTATTAATATTATCCAGTTACTTTTGAAGGTGCTACTAGTTGTGTATTTAAAAATAGCCAGTAGTTACTGTTTATTACATGCTGTATTTTATAATCAAAACGAAATTAAAACTGCCTATTATTAAATACACAATGCGTTAAGGAAAATATTTATTTATTTATTTATTTAACTATTTATGTACACACATGTATATCATACATAGTACATAGTACATATATAGTACATATCATGAAAGTAAACATTGTTTTTTTTTCAAAAAAATATTTATTTAACTCCTTTATGGCGTACATAATAATTATGAGCTAATTGTTTAATTTGGTTATTCTCATCCCAAATTGTGTTTTTGCCACATAACAAATTACTTATATCTTTGCACCAATTAAAAATGCATAAAAGTATGCTATTTTTTAAAAGAAATTATTTTAATTTAAGTTTATGTTGGTCGCATTGAATAAATTCGAGTGAAACAAGTGTGTGGTGGTTACCAATTTTATATAATTATCTCTTTGGATCCACAATTCGTTTTCAAAATTTCAACTGTAATAATTTCTATATTTATTAAACATTTCAGCAAATTTTTACGGGGATAGTGAAGAATACATTTACTCGTATTTTTTTTTAAGTAATAAACTTCAGGTATGACAGGTATGTTTTTTCACTATCCTCTTCTAATGATTTTTTACAATCAATGCAATTTTTGAATTTTTTTGTACATTAAATTAATTAGCCAGCCACAACAATAAGCTACTACTGCACACTTCTCAATTTCGCTTGGAATTTGACTCGATAATACTAAGTCTATATTTTTAATTCTTTATTTAAATGATTAAAATCAATTTCTGTAGGTTCAGGGACATTTTGACTTAAAATATATTTTAAGCTCTATAGGCAATGACTATCATCACTCTCGCAGTTAGCCCCTACCGACTTAGGTGACACCATATTATTAACCAATAAGGCTTTATAAGATGCCTCAAAAGATACCAGATTTGGCATCACATTTCGTTGCCCATGAGTTCGTGTGGCACCAAAAAAAATCTCCAGCGGGTCTTGGTTGAAATTGCGCAGCAGTACAGATCGCAAGCCTAAGCCGTGTAGTTTTTTGATTATTTGCTGAAATGCTTGAATTGTTTTTATCCAACTAGAAATTGATGGAACCAACCTTACTCTGTCACCAATAAATTTCATTGATCTTAAAATTGGTAAGCTCTTATGCCATAATTTGTGATGTGGCGATTTTGGCGAAACTGCTGACCGATATATTTTGCCGTTTACAATTTTACTATAATTTCCATTAACGGAATCAAAAAGCCGATCAAAAAACAGTAATAATTCTGCAGTGTCCGTGCTTTCCTTTGGAATCCGGCCAACTTCTGAAAAAAAAAAAAAAAAAAATTAGATTTCTCACACTTATTACATACAATTTACTCAGAAGTGTAATATAATATAATATAATATAATATTCCACACAACTATCACACAACGCCGTCTAGTCCCAAGCTAAGCAGAGCTTGTGTTATGGGTACTAGACAACTGATAAACATACTTATATATTTCTAAATACATACATATTATAGATAAATTACAGCCAGACACAGAATAAATGATTGTGCACTCACACAAACATTTGTCCTGGGTGGGAATCGAACCCACGACCTCCGGCATAGCAGTCAGGGTCACTAACCACTAGACCAACAGGCCAGTCTTTTTAGAGTGTACTTTTAGACATTGAAAAAGTCACAGTGGTACTAGTCAGTTTCGAAATAAACTCCCACTTTAGCCTTAATGTCAAGGAAAATGCTTTTCTAGCCTGAACTGTCCCTGGGCAAAGGCTTCCCCCACTCTTTCCATTTCCACCTATCTAAAATTTCTCTTGGAAGCCATCCCATACCTCCATCTTCTCCTCGGTCTGTCGCAACTCCGACTGTTAGGGCTCCAATCTTGTGATATACGAGCTCAAGACCAGGACAGCATCCGGCAGACATGCCCAGGATAATAAAAAAGTAAAAATGATTAAGGTAATTTATTTACCTGCTGTGAATCCCATTGCTACACTGACAGTTTTACTGAAGACTTGTGTGGCGTATTTCACCTTCATTTTTGGTATTAAATTTGGAATGACATGACGTACGGTCAATTTTGGTATTAACCGCCGTCCTTTGAATCCAGGGCCATTTTTATATAGAGCCTCCAGATGAGCCCATTTTGCAATTTTTTTCTTCCCGTCCAGATAATGCTCTAAATTGTTTGTAATAAGATTATTTCTTATGCCTTTTATAAGATGTGGCGGGTCAAAAATTCTTCTGGACAAGTCCAGCTTTAGCTTTTTTGCAGCTGTTGAGTTCCCCTTGCATTTTTGCAACCGCTTTATACAGCTCTATTTCAGACTGGTATTTCAGCCGACTGCCTGAAAATAAATGAATAGGAATTAAAATTTGACAATTTTTTTTTACTCTCTAGTTGCATGTATAATGGCCTACATAATTATGTTATTTACAGAATTATGTTGTATAATTAAAAAAAAAGGGAAATGCGAGCTACTGCTCTAAAGTCTCGTCTACCAATCTTAGGTAAAATGACCTAAGATTCTGGATCTGTGCCTAATTATACATGATGAGATAATAAACAGTCAGGCAGTTCAATTATTATGATATGTAATTAGAGAAATTACTTACTTTTAAAAGCATCAGTGTTGCACATTTTAGTAGTAGCCGGTTGTAGCTTGTATGGAGCTGGTATTACAGATGGTTTTCTTGCAATGCCTGCAAATAAAACTTCAATTAACATAATATTTGAAATTCCATACGAACGATGTCGTGAGCAACTGCTTGTTAATAATATTATTATTATTTCCTTTATTTGTCTTTTTTACATATTAAAAAAAAACATTTAAAAATACAAAAAATAGTAGTCCACCGGCATCGGGAACAGGGTTCATGCTGCCGATGGTCAGGGCTCCTGAGAGAGGAACCTCCGGACAATACGTGCCGAGTCCAGGAGTACTGCCTTCTGGATCAATTATTATTATTATTATTATGAGCCCATTGTGTCCCATTGCAGCGCAAAGGCCTCCTTTCCGTTATTCCACTCTTTTCGTGTGCATCAGAATGGCGGGTGTAATTTCCAGATTTGCGTAAATTTATTACAGTTATTTGGTACCTTCTGTGAACCTTTACGTACCTCTTTTGAAAATCTGTGTACCGAAAGCCATACAATGATATTTTAAAAATTAGGCACACCCGCCATGCTGACGTCAGAACCGCGGGTGTACTGCTAACCAATATATGTAGCCAAACGTACTGTATAAGTAAATTTAGTACCTCTAGTGTACCTGCAGATACAAGTACCAAATAAACGAAATACTGTAACGTTGCTGCGAAAAAAAGAAAAGATTTTTCTTAGACGGCGTTACTATTTTTATAATACTAACTAAACATAGTAACGACGTCAAAGGAACATCTACATTAAACATTATGGCCACAATGAGTTTAATGTGCAATATGTTTAATATCAGGAATCCCAAACCTCCGTATATCATTTAGTCACTATTGCGTGACCATACCGGGAGTCGGAAATGAAATTAACGGACACATCTTACACACAGACTCAGGAGAACACTTTATGTGATCCGCTAATTGTTGTTTTATGTGGGACTAGCTGTGCTCGCGACTTCGTTCGCGTGGACTACAGGATTTTGAATTAATTTTTTCTAAAATAAAAGTCTAAATACATAAATAATAAAAATAAAATCTTACTCCTTATTACGTCAGCTACCTGCCAAAAAAAGTCCCGTCAAAATCGGTTTAGCCATTTCAGAGATTAGCCCGGACAAACAGACAGACAAAAATTGTAAAAAATGTTATTTTGGTGTATGTATCGTATATATATTCTTATGCATGTAGTAAAAAGCAGTTATTTTAATTTTACAAACAGACACTCCAATTTGATTTATATGTATAGATGAAACCCACAACTTCGTCTTCAGCAGTCGCATACTACGACCACTGGACCACTGGCAGTCCACAACAATTTATTTTGATGGTTGAAAAAATTAAAATAACTTCGTAGACAAATATCTCTTTGAATATTCTGAACTAGCAATTAATTAATATTTACCCGACTACGGCAAAGCCAAAAGATGGTTATGATTTTGACAGACTATGTATGTATGTGAGTATGTTCATTTGTTCCCTCACAGCTCCTAATCTACTTATCAGAACTCGACATATGAGGTGTCGTTAGAACCGTCTCAATCGTCCGCTGAACAGAGGCTGCGTGACGTGTCACAAACCTCGATATGGCGCCCTCTAGCGGACAAAAAGTCAGATTCCCTACCGCAACCCTATATGATGAGTGTCAAGTTCTCACTGTGCGGCAAATGTACGTTTTACATATAGTCATCAAACAGCATCTTATCACACCGTTGAATATAAACGCACTATCAGGGATGTTTGCGTGCCTGTTATATTTAACACTGCAGCTGCCAGGAGACAACGCAGATACTTATCGAGTCACCTTTATAATTAAATTAATAGAGCACTAGATATTAATTCAGCATCGATCAGGGAAGCAAAATTTAAAATTAAGTCATGGCTACTTACACTAGACTATAAAAAAAACTGAAAGTCATTTAATATAAGTGTACATATTTGTCCACGTAGATATATAATTCATTAACTTTTATACTATTTACATACACATACCATTACACACCATCACACATACACACACACCATAGTTTCACATGTATTTGACAATATCAACAAAACTATAATTACTGTATTAGTTTTAAGTTTTTATCTTCTTTTTCACTTGCAATAATTTATTACTTTTAATTAATTCTTAATGATAATTTTAATTATACAACTATTTTAATAAAATAATGAAATTCTTATTCTCTAAATTTGATCGAATGAAATATTTCTATTTTAAATGTTTTTTGTAAGATAATGTATTTCTTCAATTTTTAATGGATTTTTTGCACTAAATTATTGGGAGAAGACACTGATTCCTGTAACACAGGTGTCCCACCTAGCACAGGAGTCAGGGCCTCACTGCATTTGTACATGTTTTTTTATGCTAATAAATTATCTTAAATTATCTTATCTTTAAAGTAATGTGTTAAAAAAAATAGAGATAAATATGTCGTGTCTGATCATTTGAAAGGGCTTTACTTGTACATTTCCAAAATATGTGACGCCCTCTAGCGGACAAAAAGTCATGTGTTAAAAAAAATATCCGATACCCGCGTTTGATATCATTTGAAAGGGCTTCACGTAAATAATATAGAAGCATAGTGATTTAACACCAAAATTGTTTAAATAAAAAAAAGTAAATAACTAAAACCCGGCTACCACAAAAAAACAACAGTTCTTCAGTTCTTGTTTTTCCAGTTACCTTGTTTATTTCAGCATCCTGAAAAACTTGTTTCATACTTTTTTAGTGTTGTTTTTTGAGGTAGTCGGTTTTAGTTTTTTACTTTTTTTTATCTGAACTTAAGTTATCAGTACTTACGTAGATTGTTATTTTTAAAACAACAATCTACGTTATTTGTCAAAGAAAGAATTATTTTTTTCGCAGCAACGTTACAGTATTTCGTTTATTTGATACTTGTATCTGCAGGTACACTAGAGGTACCAAATTTACTTATACAGTACGCTTGGCTACATATATTGGTTAGCAGTACACCCGCGGTTCTGACGTCAGCATGGCGGGTGTACCTAATTTTTAAAATATCATTGTATGGGTTTAGGTACACAGATTTTCAAAAAAGGTACGTAAAGGTACACAGAAGGTACCAAATAACTGTAATAAATTTACGCAAATCTGAAAATTACACCCGCCATTCTGATGCACACCTCTTTTCTGTCCTTAGCCACTTCTGGCCAATCCCTAAGGTAGGTGACCATCGCCACGCCATCTCCTCCTGGGCCTACGGCCTCAGGCGACGCGGTTAATAATATTATTAAATGTAATCTATATAGTGATTTACTTACTTTTAATAAGTTTGCTGTAGCTACTGGTACTTGCGGCGGGCTGTACATTATCAACAACTATGGGCTCAGGTCTATTAGAGGCAGAACTCGACGGTGCACCTGGAAAAGATTATGAATACATTAGATTAGAAAACATTGTTAACACAAAAAGAATCATAACTTTATCAAAAAAATCAAATTAATACAAGATGTGTAAAGTGGTTATAGCGCTAAAACTGACAATTGGTGACAAATTTATTTGAATATTGATGAAATTAAGATATTTATATTTTCTAGATCTTAAACTCACAATTTAAGTCAAACTGATACTTCCTCATATTAATCTGTTTAGACAAACGAACAATATCTGTTTAAACATTTTATTTTATTCAAAGTCATAATTTACTTACTTAAAACCACGTCACTGTAACTACTGGTACTTGCGATAGGCTGTACATCATCAACAACTATGGGCTCAGGTCTATTGGAGGCAGAACTCGACGGTGCACCTGGAAAATATTACGAATACATTAGATTAGAAAACATTGTTAACACAAAAATTTTTCAAAAAAATCAAATTAATACAAGATGTGTAAAGTGGCTGTAGCGCTAAAACTGTCAATTAGTGACAAATTTATTTGAATATTGAGGAAATTAAGATATTTATATTATCTAGATCTCAAACTCACAATATAAGTCAGACTTATAATTCCTCATATTAGTCTGTTTAGACAAACTAACAATATCTCTTTAATCATTTTATTTTATACAATGTCATAATTTACTTACTTAAAACCACGTCACTGTAGCTACTGGTACTTGCAGTGAGCTGTACATCATCAACAACTATGGGCTCAGGTCTATTGGAGGCAGAACTCGACGGAGCACCTGGCAAAGATTATGAATACATTAGATTAGAAAACATTGTTCACAAAAAAATCTAATCCTTATCAAAATAAATCAAATTAATACAAGTTGTTATTTCCATGCAGATTAAATTAAACCGCATTGTTTTGAAATTTCATTAGTAGTATTGTTTGTCAGGAGTTTTGCTACTCATTTTATAAATCAAGATCCCATGTCACGTAAAGTTAACCAACCTAAAAATTGACATACAGGAAACATTAAAAAAATCTCCCGAGTGTTTGTTGTCTGCTGATACCAACACTACGATACATAGGACCTATAGATGTGTGTTAACTGACTATAGAAACACAGTACAGTTGTAGTAACTGTCCATTGGTGCCATATTTATTTAAATATTGAGGAGATTAAAACAATCACTTAAATAAAAAATATATATATAAAAAAAAAATATGCTCAATACCTGGAAGATGCAGCGTCGGTACAGCCAATTTACTTAATCTGTTTTTCGGATAATGATATTTTTTTTTCAAAATGAAGATGGCAGATTCATCTGTTTTTAAATATAAAATCATCATCATCAAGACCAGCATTGACAGCCCATGTTTTAAACTTGTTACTTTCAGTTGAAGCGTTTGGGAAAGCATGTAGCACTGCACCTATTAATAAAATACGAAATTTAATTACAATCTAAAAGCTAAATTGCAAACAATAAAATGGAAAAATATTGTAATAAATTTAACCTTCTGCATTATACATATATTATTACTATACTCCATCGGTATTAGGTGGTTAACTAAATGTAAACAATCTTAACATCTCTTTTATCCAAAAAATTGTCTAAAAATGTTTACAATTAGGTATTTGCTTAAACCGATGTTAAGAAATTAACTAAGTTAAAGAAAAAATTGTATGTCTTTTATACAATTTATTAAATACAAAGACATTTATCACGATTACCTACGTTTAGTGAACTATTTAAACAGATGAAGTATAGTTACAATGATAGTAATGTACATAAATTTTGGTCCAGCCAACAAATTGCCTGGAGTGTTGATAATGAAGAATACAAAATAACATTTATCTTTTAATAACTGAAACTATTAGTGATGTGTGATAGTTCAAAGTGGAAGGTAATTTTCCTAATACTAAAAGATTATTGTTTATATTATCAAGTGCTAGTGCAATTTATTGTGTCATGCTCTGCAGCAGAGCCACCGCTTTAAAGTCGATCAATTATATCTTAAAATGATGTACATCAAACGTACATAATGTACGCATACAGTCATTACTGTATGTGCATTAGGTAATGATAAAATAAGAGATTGATTGTGGCTCCGCTACAGAGCATACTCTCTAGCAGAGCCACACAGAACTTAAGCTCAGGAAAGACAAACGCTACTGAATTTTGATAAAATCTGTTGTACGAACAGTGTTTATTGCGTACGTGTTGAAAAATACCATTATTATATAGCGGTTTTATTTATTTCACTTTTTTAAGTTTTCATAGAAAGCGCCTGATTATTTACACAATATGTTTTGCAGCTGGTGTAGCGTTGAAAAAACAGGGAATATTCCCGTTTCTTTCAAATACTGTTGTTTTATTCAATGTAACATTCGAAACTTTCAAGAAATTTATAAATTATAAATTTCATGTATTTTTCCAATAAAACCGAAAAAAAACGGAAAAATATGAAAAGAACCGAATACTTCATGTTTGTTTTTTTCAAATGCGTACTTTTTTTTAAAATTAATATAAACTAGATGACGCAATCTGATGGTGAGGCGCACTAGTTTATGAGGCCAACAGTGGGCATCAATCATTATAGCGCCTAGGTGGTGACACTTGGGGGAAGCTTATGCCCAACAGTGGGCATAGGTCATTATCGCGAGGAGGCATATGTCCAACAGTGGGCATCAATCATTATAGCGCCTAGTACTAAAGAAAGGACATTTGGGTAGGCCGCAGAAAACACTCAAATTGCCAGACATACGTTAAAATTACTGAAAAGAAAAGTAAAAGCGATCAATATAGTCCTCATATTTACAATAATATAAGCAAATTGATAGTTTACAAAATATTTAGCAAAGTAAATATTTATGTCAAAGAAAAAAAAAATACTTTAAGTACATAAAATGTATACATGTCATTTCGTAAAATAAAAATAATCTCCAATGTCAAATTGTAAAAAAACAAATAAAATAAAAAGAAAAAGCACATTTGAAAATAAAAATAATTAAAAATACAAAAAGAAGAAAAATAAAAATAACAACAGTTGTAGAAGGTACTGGAGCAGGTCAATCCCAAGCCTTTTCGTCCTGAAATACATGTGCTTTTGATGCCATACTTAACGCTTTGTTAGTCATTGTAGTGATTACATAAATATTTTTATATCTATTACATATAAAGTTCGGCTTTTTCGAGGCTTGTTTTTGCTTTGGTACATAAAGATATTAATGTAAATTGTTTAAAAAGTAGAACAGAAATCTTACGAAAACGTTATCAATCTATGATACAAGTACATGTTGAATTAATTGATTGTAATTGTAACGTTACTTTTGTGCTAGAAAAAAATTTGATCGACGACGTTTTTAGTACAGCTTTTTCAAGTTTGTTCTAAATGTGAAATGCGAGTAATAAGAAAAGTTTCGATTCTTCCTTTAAATATATTAAATTATTAATGATATCAGATGGTAGTCCGGCCTCATTAAATGAATCGGCATCATCTATGTTGGTAAGCGAAGTCACCAATTGCAAAAACCATAATTGTACTGGAAAAGTAACCTCAGAATATTTCATTTCCGATCATTTAATTTTTTTTTTTAATTAACCTAACGTGTGATATATTGTTGGACAGGTATTTAAAAATGAAGAGGGGTTTACTACAATCATTTTTTTATAATGTCAATAATTTCGGAAATAATCGCTCCAAAAGTAAAAAACAATGTGTGTGTCCCCTCTAACTTTTGAACCATAGGTTTAGAAAATATGAAAATAATCTGAAAAGTAGAACTTTAAAAGGACTTTTTAGGAAAATCATTTTGAACTTGATGGAAAGAACAGTTTTTGTACAAAAAAGACAAAAAGGTTGTACAAAACAATTTCTGGACTAGGTTTGTAGTATAATCGTACATGCAAGCATTTTTTTAAACTCATAAGTGAGTACACTTATTGTGACGGACGGGACACTACGGAACCCTACACTGAGCGTGGCCCAATACGCTCTTGGCCGGTTTTTTTTTATTTATATTTTGCTGACATAATTTACTGTAGGTTGAATAAAATGTCAAAAAATAATAATAAACAAAACCATGGAAAATAGGTTGATAATATAATACTTGTAGGTAGGTAAGTACGAGTATAATAGGTGCATGTGCATATTGGAAAAGTAAACAAATCTAGTAATATTACCTATGTAAAAAATAATATTCTCCTGTATCATAATATTTATGGTTGAGCGCCTAATCACAAATATAGCACCAGCTGCAAAACATATTGTGTAAATAATCAGGCGCTTTCTGTGAAAACTTAAAAAAGTGAAATAAATAAAACCGCTATATAATAATGGTATTTTTCAACACGTACGCAATAAACACTGTTCGTACAACAGATTTTATCAAAATTCAGTAGCGTTTGTCTTTCCTGAGTTTAAAGTTCTGTGTGGCTCTGCTAGAGAGTATGCTCTGTAGCGGAGCCACAATCAATCTCTATTTTATCATTACCTAATGCACGTACAGTAATGACTGTATGCGTACATTATGTACGTTTGACGTACATCATTTTAAGATATAATTGATCGACTTTTAAAGTGGTGGCTCTGCTGCAGAGTATGACACAATTTATTTGCAAGTACAAGCTAATCTAGAGTTGCATTGCATTAAACATGCAGTTTCAAACATCATCTTTGTTTTTGAATGGCCAAAGCATTATATTTTTTGTTAGTTAAGCCACCAGCAGGTGATTCGGTTGCCGCCATCTAATTTTTTGATAGAATAATGTCGTCTATACATGTCGTTGGTGTAGCAACTGATTTGCCCTACCGTGGTGTCCTAGCGAGATAGGGCAATCTTTTTCCAACCTGTTACAACGTAAATACAATGTAATGTGCAGACGCCAGCAGGTCAAGCTTCCCGAAACTGTCAGATTTCCTCAACTAACCTTGAACCTAATATTTTAGAGATAAAGTTGAAAATCTATTAAAGAAACTGATAGATTGTAGTAACAGTAGTAATTTGTTGCTGGCATCTGTACTTAGTTATCACCGGCCGGCAAGCCTAATTAAAGGTAAATAATAAGGAACTAACCTGTACCAAGTGACGAAGCGCAAGTAGGAATACAACACGTCTTTTGAGGCATTTTATTGTGTCAATATCACAAAACCGGCCAAGTGCGAGTCGGACTCGCCCATGAAGGTTTCCGTTGCAGCAAGTAACATAATATAAAAATTCTTATTAGAAACCTTAATATCATTTTTGAAGACCTACCCATACGTACCCCACACGTGAGGGTTTGAAGAAAATTTTTTTTTGAGTTTCAGTTCTATTTATAGACCCCCAAATTTTATTGTTTTTTTTTTCTATTTTTGTGTGAAAATCTTAATGCAGTTACAGAATACATCTACTCACTAAGTTTCATCAGTATAGCTCTTATAGTTTCTGTGGCTGTGACATACGGACGGACAGACAGACAGACATGACGAATCTATAATGGTTCCGGTTTTTAGCTACGAAACCCTAAAAACAACAAAGTCTCGAACGAGTGGACTTGGAGCTGAAAAGTAAAATAAAATAAGTTTAAACGAATTATCCTGAATCAGGATCATTGGTAACATACCAGCAAGGTTTAACAGCAGAGCTTGTCGAGTAGTAGGTGGTTGCAGTCTCGAACCAGTGGACTTGGAGCTGAAAAGTAAAACGAAATAAAATAAAATAAATTTAAACGAATTATCCTGAATCAGGATCTTTAGTAACATACCAGCAAGGTTTAACAGCAGAGCTTCTCGAGTAGTAGACGTGCAGCTCAAGTAGTGTTGTAGGACGTACTTTTAATTGCGTTTAAGACAAATATGCGTAATGGTCTACTATCAGATACGGGGTTTACAAAGCTCAGAGAAAGGTTGTGAAGCGCTATCTTACACAATTCAAAGTGATCATCAAAAAGATGAAGAAGCATATTTTCACAAGAAGGTATCAAATATGAGAAACAATCAAACTGTCAACACTTACCCAATACGGAGAATAATACTAATATTACTCATAGGTTAATAATCAGTGATCAGAACAGGCAGAGTTAATTTACTTAAAGCTAGCGAGACGACATGACATAACATACAGTAGTTAAAACCACTTTAGGTAGGGACTCTCAGGCAACGGCGCTCTCGCCGCCGCCGCGCCGCCGGGATTCCGATCCCGATTTCCAGCCACCGTAGGCGCGGGTTTGCGGACAGTGAGCAATGGGTAGCTCGCTGTCCGGCCGTCCGGTTACTGTCCGGACCAAGCCCAAGTCGTCGACGGCGCGCACTGTTCCCGCGCGCTCAAGGATTTGTCAGCAACAGCAGGGACCCAGCTGGGTCGAAGCCTACTGGGGCCAGGGTTAGTTTCGAAAGACAGCTCGAGCCCCGCTATGAAGGCTAGAAGGAACGGGGTGGGCTTTAAGTCAGTAAGAGTCTGACACTATCTTCCGCTCCGCCCAAGAGCGGGGGACGTCATTGGATGATTTTTCCCACCATAAAAAAAGGTAAGTACTCTATTTTTAAAAATATGTCTATGTTACTTTTTAATGGTGAATGAATTTTTGAGTTAAATCGAACATACAAACAAACAAATAATTTTTATGCGACTTTTGTACAACTGATTACCCACTAGTGCCGCGTGCCACTGAAGCCTAGTGTATTTGAGTAAGGTTAGTACTTTTACTACCCCCATAAATAAATATTAGTGATGTAACGAATAATGGCATTCAGATTCTTTCATTAGACTTTGATTTTGTCTATTAAGGCATATAGTCCCTTGAACGATCTGGCCGAAATTATGTGGACGCAACTCTCACCTAGGCGGCAGTACGCAAATCTGTGTATTCATTTGCGGCCAGCAGCGCCCGGAAAGCGCTTTAAAACGATTCTCTTTGCAAAATATTGATTGATTTACATATGCTATGTTCACTTTGAAGAATATTTAACCACCAATTTTTATGTGTGAAAATGTTTCTAAAGATCCAAGCCGTTTCGAAGGAGTAGGGAAAAGTTGCGAAAAGTTGCGAAATTGCTAAATATTTTTTTTAGACAAAAGTATTAATCGCAGGAAAAAATCACATGTTGATATTATTGTTCATGAATCTATAATAAACATATATTTTTTTCAAACCAATTGACCTAGCCGTTACGGAGAAGTAGGCCTCAGAAAGTCACTGTTTTATGGCACTTTTCGGGCGCTTGGCCCTTGACTACTCTCAAATGCTACAAAATCATATCAAATTATGATAAATACTAGCTTTTACCCGCGGCTTCGCCTGCGTGAAAAAATTTGCCTATGTCCGTCTCCAGGGTCCTAACTATCTCTGTACCAAAATTCATCAATATCGGTTTTGACATTTAGGCGTGAAGACGTAACAAACAAACAAACTCACTTTCGCTTTTATAATACTAGCTTTTACCCGCGGCTTCGCCCACCTCTTTCTCCCCCTTTTCTCACTATTTTTTTAAATTATGCCTATGTCCGTCTCCAACGTCCCCAACTATCTCAGTACCAAAATTCATCAACATCGGTTTTGCCATTTAGGCGTGAAGACGTAACAAACAAACAAACAAACTCACTTTCACTTTTATAATATTAGTAAGGAAGTAAGGATTCACCCATGATTATCCTAGGTACGTTTTTTTAATCGTGGAATATAATCCAGTGACTTATTCTGGTCTAGGGCAGTGCAAGAAGTTGTGTCAGACTTTTATTGACTAAATTCAAACAGTTGCCCTTTGCGTTTCAGGACCATGATATCTTTTTTAGAAAGCCCTTTGGCCGGTCAATCCAAGCACTTAGGTTGAGATGCCACCTTTATTTTCATATAACTTTTGAATTATTATACCACAAAATCGAGAATCATTTCAACAATTATTCTACAAACAAAAAAATAACAAATAATATTAACGGTCCTTACGTGTATAAAAAAAAAATTGAAATAATAATTATAATTATCAATAATGATAATTAACAAATATCAATTAATATCAAATATATTTTTTTAATTAAATATTTTCTTTAAATATTTAATTGATATCAATTAAACAAAGTAAATAATAAAAAAATGATATTTTGGACATGTCTTTATATACGTAAGGACCGTCAATATTATTTGTTATTTTTTTGTTTGTAGAATAATTGTTGAATTGATTCTCGATTTTGTGGTATAATAATTCAAAAGTTATATGAAAATAAAGGTGGCATCTCAACCTAAGTGCTTGGATTGACCGGCCATTATTCGTCAATTAAACAAAGTAAATAATGAAATAAGAAAAAATATATATTTTGGACATGTCTTTATATACGCAGGGACAACAATATTTTACTTATATAATATTAGTGTAGCTGTGTAGATAAATACAATTAGTTACATACCACTGAGAGGATGTTCAACAGTTCCTATTGTTGTCGTTGTAGAGCATTGAACAGGATTCAACAATGAAGCTTCTTGAGATTGGAGTAGATAGTCAGCTATCTGGAATCAATGAAATTGTAGTTTGTAGATTGTCATAAAAAATTATGTTCTGAAATTTAATATTATAAGATTACGGTACTACTGCTAGAACATAGGTGGAACATCTTAAATGGTGAGTCCAGATCAGTTGTCAGATTAGAGACAGTGGGCTGCAATCAACCATTCAGGCCTAGCATATGTTGGTGGATTTCTCAGTTTTCTCACAATATTTTCCTACACTCTTTTGAGAGCCAAGGTGAAACAATAAATTGCTCAAAGAGGCATAGCCCATAACCAACAATTTGTGGTTATTAAAGCATAACAAGCAACACACGCGTTTTTATTCATTAATCCCCAAGCCAACGCTGGTGTTCGCGCACCTGTTGTCTTTCTATTGTGTCTCTAATTCTCACGATTGAAAGGTTAACCCTTATAGGACAGGAGTGGACTGGACTGTGTGGGGTGGACTTTTAGAAGTTATTTTAATATTTGGTTAAGTAGGTACCTGCAATATTTTCTGTAGGTAAAATCAAGGTCGGGACAGTCAATTTGCTAAGTCTATTATTTGGATACAGAAACTGTATCTCATAGTGCCAACAGCAAATTCTTTGAGTATTTTGGACAGTAGTATTCTCCAGACTTGTAATATCACCTCCAACACTCTTCACCCAAACTTAGAACTTTTCTGCAAATGTTTCAGTATTTGGAAAGTTATACAGATACATCTGAAAATACAAAAACAACTTTATTGGAACTAGGCGTGGGAAAAGTGTGTCATCTTTGCGATTAGAACATTTGCATCTGACTCAAAATGATCCGAAACAGTTTTATGTATCATTTGAAATATTTGAAACATCGACTCGCAAGATACAAACAGAACATTTGGAACATTGGCTCAAAAGATTCAAACGGCACATTTGAAACATCAGCTCAAAAGAAACAATCGGAACATTTGAAACATCTTCCGATGTTGGAACATTTGGAACATCAGCTCAAAGATACAAACGGGACATTTAAAATATCGACTCACAGGATACAAATGTTATGAATCATGGTCTGTTAAGTTGCGTCAAATTATAAGTTATGTTTAATTGAATTTTGATTTGAGAATAATATAAAGCAGATGTTTTTAGTTCAGGACGTTTACGTCACTATTTACGTTTAAATTTGAATTTTAAAAAGACTGCTCTCTTAAAGAGTGTTTCAGTGTTCCAATTGTTCCAAATGATGCATTTAAAACATTACTGATATTCCAATCTTTCGAAACACTAAAATGTGAACAGAGAGTTGATTCAGTAAAGAGTTACACACGCCTAATTGGAACATTAGGCAACGAAAACACCATTTTTATTTTATTTTTTCCCAGCTTTAATGGGACTCGCTTCCAATTTAACCATAACTTTAAGTATTATATATGGAGCAACTTCTACATCACAGTAGGTTATTGGGTAACATGATGTAGTATCAGAAATTCTGACTTCTAACAATCAGACAAACCTTAAGTATAACAGCTGGGAGCAACAACTTTACATTCTTTCTGAAGTATGGTAAAATCTCTTGATGTAGGTACAAATCATGGAGCAACTTCAGAAACATTTGCTTAACCTTGAAGTTCGACGTAAGGATCGTACGTACTGTTATAATTTAGTTAGCCATCCAAATCCACTAGAAAAATTTATCTGATACGATGATTTGGCATCCAGGAACACAAAGAATATTTTTAGGCATTGTGTAAAATGTTAAACTAAGATATACTTACGTTTCAAAATCCTTCCGGAGGGCCTATCTTCACGCGTATGTCAGGAATACTTTCAGAACACCACAGTCTATAATTGTGTTTCTTGTTTTATAGAGGAAACAAAGCTCAAACCACTGTAAATAGCACTCGAAAAACACAAGGATTATTAGTCTCGTTATGGCGGCCATTTTCAATATGTTACAAAGTACCAGTGTTGCCAACTCTATACCACCAGTGAGTGCTAAAAATCTTCTCAAATAGTACTAGATTGCTATGGATTTCCAAAAATAGTGCTATAAGAAATAAAATCACATGAGTAAAATTTACATAAAAACTGTTAAAATTATTATTTTTAATCATACATATTTACTAACAAACAAAAAAAAAAGACAAGCTTATAGAAGAATATCCTGGCCAGTGCCTCGCCAACCTCGCACCACACTAATCACACCACTATCCGGTCTCACACGCTCCTGCCTCCAGCTACTGAGCGAGCTAGCGTCGCCAGACGAGGATTTCTAAATATCCACTATGAGTCAATTTGCAAATAACAGTCACTGAACATTACACGAAGAAATCCCACCAAAAACTCATTGTCTATGTGTAATTCCATAGATAATAAATCTATGTGTCAGTAATACGATTGTGTTTGTTATACTGCACGCATGCTGTGCGTGTGTGCGTTTTATTAGTATCTGAAAATTTCGCTTGACTATCAAATAGTGCTAGATTGAATGCTAGGTGCTGTATGTTCGATTTCAGTGCTGGCCTTGTGAAAATAGTGCCAAATCTAGCACTGAAAGTGCTAAGTTGGCAACACTGCAAAGTACTCTGTGGCGGCCATGACAGAAAACAAACAGTGCATTTTTATGGACGCGTTCGTTTCATTTTGAATTATTATTGTTACTTGTTTTGTTTATAGAAATAATAAGTTTATTAAATAGGAAAAAAAAGTAATAATTATTGTTTTTTTTTTCACCAGTAATTTAAAATAACATGAATAAAATTATATTCATTTGGAACGCATTTTTCATTCGAAAAAGTACGGGGTCTGGCGGATAGATGGCAATGCGGACGCTCGAAATTTTCCAATGTATAGAAGACGAACTAGCATGGGCATACATCTGCGTTCCAAAATCCAAACGATTGTAATTGTACCTATTTAATACAACCATCTTTTATAATTTACAGTCCACTTTCATTGAAGAGTACCATCCCCAACAAATATAATTCAACCTAAACTCTGCAAATAAATCCTTTTAAAATAAATTGTATAAAATAATGTGTAACTAATTTGTAAATATGTATAAAATTATGTTACTAACCTTATTTAAGTTTTTATAATCGCTACTTATTACCTATATTTTATATTACCTGATTAAATATTAATGAGTGTCGGGTGAATTAAATTGATATTATAATGCTTTGGCTTTAACGCTTATGGTTTTACTTCACTTGACCTTCACTTCACTTTCCCTCCAAAACGTGTTCGTCACCTCGTCACTCCGGTAATTTTCAATATAATCACTAAAATATCCAATATTGAGCTTTTTCCACTTTGCTAGTTGTAGATAATATAATATCCGGTTCGTATGGACCATGTATAAAATTGTAGGATATTCTCTGGAATTTTAGAAACTAATTTTAGAAATACAGGATCGTAGCTTGCAGTGTATCAGTTTTAATTTGCCAGTTCTGAGATTCAAAAATCATGGAGGTAGTTAAAAGTTAACTCCTGATAAAAAACTTATAGCTAATATTTATTTATCTACTTATTGCTAACTTAAACTAGTGGTGCAAAATTGAAGTGACGCTTCAACAGCCGTCATCGGCTCATTCTGTCTCAATTTGATTGGTTGGGATTTCTAATCCACCACTTAACTCTAATGGAACATAACATTCGGGCATAGCACGCACACGATCGTGCGCGTATTTATACGTCCTATTAGAGTTAAGGGCCCGCAGTAAATATCTGTCACCATCCAACAGCTCAACTACTTTATAAGGGCCTTTAAATTTTGGGTCAAGCTTGGTTTGATTACGCTCGTGATTTTCAAGGAGCACATAATCATCTACTTGAAGTTTTTTTTAAATTTTGCTTTACTTTTATCAAACCTAACTTTTTCCGAAGAAGCGTTAGCCTGTATTGCTCGTGTCGCTTGCTTTCTAATATGATTCAAATTAACTTCTATGTTATCTGTTTCTAATGACATTAAATTTAGGGGCCTAGCAACCTTTCCTATTAACAATTCCAATGGACTTGCCTTTGTAACCCTACACATAGTACAGTTACCGGCTTGATCCGGTAGCTACAAGGTGTAGGTTAATTTTGTGTGCATTGCAAAAATCCCTGAACTCTTTTCCAGCAAAGCATCGACCCTGATCGGCTATAACGCGTGTGGGGGCACCAAACAAAGACACATTGTATTTTAATGCTTTAATGGTACTATTTGCGTCTATGTTGCGTGTGTAATGTAATATTACGTACTTAGTAAAAGCGTCTATTGATACAAAAGCATACTCTTGTGTCTTTTTTACCGCTAAGTTTACCTGTTGCATCCATGTGAATGGTATGTCATGGGATTGGAGTTTTAGGGATTGGGTGTAGTTCAGCTTGAACTTTCCCTGAGTTGGACTTTGACATTCTGCAAGTTATGCAATTTTCTACAAATTTTCGTACGTATTTGTTCATATTTGGGAACCAATAGTGGCAGTAGGCCTTTTCTAGTGTTTTGTCTCACCCTAAGTGCATGATACTTTCGTGCACATGGTTAATTATAGCCCACTGGAATTCCCTAGGCACTATTGGCAACCAATAGCTCTTATTTCTGTCAATTTTCCGATAAAGAAGACCGCGCCTAATTTCGTAAGTTTTAGCGATATCACTATTAAGCTAATTTGCCTGAAGTTTTGTCATATTAGAATTAATTTCGTTATCTTTTTCTTGCTCAGCCTTTAACCAATGGTCTGAAATCGTGGTCAAATGAATACGTTTTGGTTCGGTTCTAATGACTGAATCCACTGTGGTTGGCAACGGGTTACGGGAAAAGAAGTCTACGTGGCTCATGTGTTTCCCCAGTCTATACTCGATATCAAAGTCAAAAGCTTGCAGGAAACACCACCACCTAAGAACCCGAGGTGTAAGGTCTACTTTCGACTTGGATGCCTTGACAGCATTACAATCAGTTACGACGGTAAACTTTCTACCCTGCAAATAGTGACGAAAATGCTTGACAGCGTTCACCACTGCAAGCGTCTCCAGCTCGTATGAGTGGTATTTTGATTCAGCGCTTGAGGTTCGGCGACTGTTGTTGTTGTTCAACTACATGCAGTTTGCCATCGACTCGCTGCATTAGTATTGCACCATAACCCTTAGCGCTGGCATCTGTATGCAGCTCTGTTGGAAGATTAGGATCAAAGATCATCAATACAGGTTTATCGATCAAAATGTCTATTAAATCGAATCTTCTCGAGCTGGGGAGTCCAATTAATTTTTCCTTTTCCCGACGTAAGCCCATAAAGCGGAGCTACTTTTTGGGAAAACCCCGGTACGAATTGCCTAAAGTAGGAAGCCAAACCAATGTATTGGCGAAGCTGAGTAACGTTTTGAGGTGGTGGGAGTTCAGTAAGGGCTCGAATTTTACGAGGATTCGGTCTTATTTCACCGGCTGACACCTCAAAACCCAAAAATTCTACCCTCGTCTTAAAAAAACTACATTTCTTAACGCTTTGAGAACTAGTTGTAATCGTTCGATGCCCTCACATACTGTGCGTGATGGAATGATTACGTCATCAATGTATACGACAGCGAATGACTCAGTTAATGCCCCAAGGGCCTTATTAAAGGCACGTTGGTACACTGACGGTGCATTACGAAGACCAAATGGCATTGACAAATATTCAAACTAGCCATCCGGTGTAACAAACGCGGTTCGTTCTATGGAATTTTCTTCGACTGGTATTTGATGGTACCCGCTAGCCATATCTAACGAAGTAAAATAGTTAGCCCCCACTAAACGCTGTATTTGATCCGAAATGAGTGGCAAAGGATATCTATCAGGCACCGTATTGCTGTTTAATTCCCTATAATCTGCGCAGAGCCTATCGCCTCCCGTCCTTCTTCTTAACCAGGATGATTGGGCTCGCGAAGGGGGAAGAACTTTCACGTATAATGCCAGCGGACAAAAGTTCTTTGATTTGACGGCGTACTTCTTGTCTTTTTTTTTTTTTTTTAATGTTGATAGGTTCGCGCTTGACCGCTATCTCACCTGATGGAAAGCGACGATGCGGTCGACGATGGAACGCGCTTACCTAAAAGAAACCTATTCACTCTCGACTTAAAGATTCCCGGGTTGTAGCTATCAGGAAACACAGACTCCGGCAAGGAATTCCACTCCCTAGCCGCACGCACAATGAATGTGTTCCCAAAACGTTTTGTGCGTGTTGGTGGGATATCCACCATATACCATCATATTTCATCTGGACTTAACCTATAGGGTCTACGTTGAACCGTGAGATTAGGGTCAATTAATTTAATGACCAGCTGACCTGTACTAACCCTACCAGTGGGTGTACCCTCTACGAAATTACTAGAATGATTTTTCAGTAAAGTTATTAATTGCTCTTTCTCACGATAAGGCACGTCGCACTCTATACTTTCGAAGATGTTTACCTTTGTACCTATATCACAAATAGAAACTACCCTATTTTTTTTAAGGATAAGATTATTTTCAAAAATCTCTATTGAATACCCTAATGTAAGCAGATCCCGTCCAATCATTATATCGTTGGAAATACACAAATCAGGCACCACATGAAATAGTAACTGCACTAAATAACCCTGAATTGAAACTGTAGAAAAAGTTTGGATGTTGCAATTAAGGCGCGCGTTACTTATACCCACTAATGTTACTGTATTATATTGTCGTTTACCTGGAAAATCTGACAGAACTTGTTTTATTAAAGAGCATTCGGCACCTGAGTCAAAACAAAATGAAAACTTCTCACCGGTTTCATCTAAGAGCTGATCTGTAGCTGGCTGGATGGCACAGATATCCACTCGTCGTTCGGTCCGTGCATCGTTGGCCTTGGCATACACACTGGGGCAGCGCGGCGCGATGTGGCCCCGTTCACCACACTTGAAGCAGGTTGGAATAATCGTCTTCTTCTGCGCACCAGTTTCCTTTGATTGTTGAGAGGAGGTGGTATCTGAAATCTCAGGACGTGTATTAGTATTGTGGTCACGACTACTATTGCCTCGACATTCACTAGATACGACCCGATCCATACGTGGCTTCTTCGCTTCCACAGTCGGAGTAATCTTCTCACTATTCGGGGGTCCTCTTTTTCTAAAGCTAAAAGCCATGAGCTCTTGTTGTAATTTATTACGAGTGTTAATCTCAGTAGTAAATATGATTCTTTGCAATCGCGGCTCAATTTTTGAAGCATGTGCTAGAAAAAGCGCGATTGCAATCTGTTCCATCGACAAAGACTTCCACCGCGCTAATATAGTGCTCATAAATCACCCAGCATACGCAGATAAACAATCGTCTTCTTTTGGAGTACTATTGAGTAATCGCCATAAATTCGCAGCTGGGGTTTCAACAGTATCATAACGAGCTAAAAACAGGTCTTTTAATTGCGGCCACGTAATTCCAGAATAACTAGATTGGGCAAGCCATGATATTGCCGATCCTTTGAGTGCCTTGCTCATTGTAATTATCAAATCACTGCCGGAAATAGGTTTTTATTGTAAACACATGTCCACCGTTTCACACTAAGCGCGAGCGTCGTGCTCTGGAGTATCAGGATTAAACTCAGGTAACGTTATTATCATGCTAGAAGCACGTGGTTCTCGTATAGTACGAATTAATTGCATCATACTTTGTTGCTGCCTTTCAAAAACACGTTTCCAACGGTCACACTCATTATCTTGTGAAATATTAACGCACTGACCTGTATTCTGTTCCTGGTTCGTCACAGGTGATCCCACTTCTGATGCCGGAGCGTCAGAAGGGGCCTCGTAGCGGTCTTGGCTTTCGCTATCCATCGTGGGCGTTGTAACGACCGGAATTTGAAAATAAAAGCACACTTGTGTTAGCGATTCTTATGATAATGTTTCATACACTGTGATTATTTTCTGTATTAGCAACATTAAATGTATTTTTTTGCACTAACAACTGGAACCGACTGCGACTTGACAGTGCGGCTCTTTTGACAGTTACAAGAGATTATAAAAGGCCACGCCGCACTGTCATGTCCCTCTTTACGTTTTAGTTTTCGGAGCAAGCAACGTCTCAGTAAGTGCTAGTATATAATTTATGTATTGCTACTGTTATTGTGTAATATGTATGTGCTGTGTGTAAAGGGTGTGGTACCCGTTTTGGTCGTTTTATTTAAATAACCTGATAACAAACCCCGTAGGTACACTAAATAACTTTCTTAGTCAATCTTTCTCTAAAGATAACACATATAGATAACAATTCAGAAGTGGGATAAACGAGTCGTTTATTTAAATGCATTCGTTTATCCCGCCCACAAGTAATTTTTTTTCCTAACTTTGCATCTTCTTCTTTTGCTTTGAAAGTACCTACGTAACCTATGTAGGCACCGATACAATTTTTTGGGATAAACTATACTACTTTATTTAAGCGGGCAAAGTGATGTGTAGTTTGAAATGGTGTGCTCAGCTTATTCAATATGAGTTTCTTCTGACACTCTGGTGGTACTAGGACACTACATGTATCTTGCCAGGATTACACCCTGGAGGTACTACCACACCGCACGTACAGTAAAGCCGCAAAAGTCCATAAGAACGCTAAAGATTATATTGCTACGAACCGAGCGAGCACAATACTTCCGTGCGTATGTGTGCGCGTGTATGAGTATCCACATTCCACAGATAACACACACTAAGGAACTGTCGTCGCACTGAGCTTCAAAACATCATTATTATTTTTCTGTGCCATTGAATACGCATCACACAGTCACAGAGGCGACTTTGTCTTACCATTGCATTGATAAAATTCGCGCAAATGTGTCATGTGCTGGTAGCCGTGTGAACTAAGTGTTGGATTCGCAAATCATGTAGTCCAAGTTCAAATCGTGGTCGGTCCGTTGCGGTTATTTCTTACTTTGAAAATTCCCAATCTATATTGATATAGTTGTTTTTTATATTTTTATGAAAAATACTATTGCATTTTTTGCACTAAATAGTTGCAAATTACGAATGTGATCTATTAACCACAAGAATTCTAATTCCTAATTTGCAATTATTTAGTTGTTACATCTTTTCGATGTTGTAAGGTGGAAATAAAAAGACGTGTTTATTAATAATGTTTATTCTTTATATTTATAAATTAAACATATACAAGGTGCAGTTTTAAAACTGCACAATATTTCAGGAGGTTGTAATAAAACTCATAAATAATCATGTAAAAAAACGATACCTGGTCAATAATCAGTAATACTTGTTATTTAATTTTTTAATTACACTAAACTAAATCGATTGATCGATGGCCGCGGGGGCGTGGCTAGGGTGTGGCGTGCGGGATGATGATTGGATGATACATTATTTATGAAACTATCGTTGCGAGTTAGTGTGTGTGAAAACGCCCTTTATTGTTCCGTGTTTGTGTGTGTGAAAAAAAGCGCGGTTATAAAAAAAAAAAAAATTACCTACTTATTTTATTATTGATTCGGGTCGAGAATCACTAACATAATTACCTCCTGAAATATTTTGCAGCTTCAAAACGACACCTTGTATATGAGAATTGTGACGTCGAATTGTTACCTAGACAAAAAGTTATCTTGTAACCGTTATCTATGTTACGCAGAACATTATATAATATGAATAACGTAACAATGAACGAATATTCAAATTTTAATAAAATAAAATATAGGTAATTGTTTATATCCAGTTATTTATTGAAAAGTGATATATGATTTAGACTTTGTAAACATTTTATTTTTATGTAACGTCACAATGAATGTGTTGAGGTCATAGCTTAATTGTTCATTTTCTTGACGAAAAGAAGATTGAAAGTAAACCTCAATTTCTGTTAAAAGAACTTTAGTTCTCACAAGATAATCGTCAATTAGATGAGAAAAATAAATTGAACTATAGTATTATGTTAGAACAGTGCCGGTAGAAGAATAAAAAACGAAATAGAATCATGATTATTGTCAACAAAATTGATAGCGAGTTCACTGCATTCTTAAGATAAGGCGATGGCACAAGTTAAAAGATATAGCTGTTTTAAACGAAAGTAAACACAATATAATACAGTGTTTGTTAACGAATGATCACGGATATGTTAAAATATAATGGTAGGCCATTTAGTTTAGTTAACATTAAACATTTAGTGCGAAACGTAATCGTTCTTGTTTGTGCCTCTCTGTCAAGTACGACTTTTTAGCAGGTTTTCTGTGATGCACGCCTTCAGCGTGAAGTGCACGGTGAACAGTATCCATCGAGGTGTCAGATAATTCCGCAAAATGTCTCGTTGGTGCGAAACCATTCGTTTCGTATACGTCCACCATATGTCGTCGCTGTGCCTCGCTAATAAGCTTCGGTCTCCCACTTCTCTTTCGACTAGCAAGGCTACCTTCTTCCTCATATCTTTTTATCCAAAGACTTACAGTATTTTTCTAAAATAAAAAAAAAAATTCATTGGCAGCTATACCTACTTCACTTCATTTTCATTATATAAAATGTTAATAATCATAATTATTGAATATTATTTTAAAATAAAACTGCATTTATAAATCCAATAACCAATCCAATAATTCCAACGATTTACGTATTTCTCTTTTAAACCTCATAAAGATACGATGAATGGATTCATAAATGGCATACATTTTAATTAGAAGATTAATTTGTAATAAAGTTACAATTCATTAATAGCTATTATACTCACATTCAGTCCGGTTTCTTCAGATATTTGTGTTTTATTAAGACCACTTTTATGCAGCCCAATGATAGTCGCCCTCACTACAATACTAATATTAGCCTGCATTTTGCGAATATTACAATACTGTTAACCACACGTCACTAACCAACAACTACAACCAAACGAGAGCTCATTTCGGTCAAGTTAAAACTCATGTCTACCTCGCAGAAATCTAATTCTTTATTTCGTTTTTTTGTGATCTACCTTTCTAACTCTAAGAAATGTGTGAACAAGTTAAAGAATAATTTAATATGTAATGCTAATCCATAAGTTCCAATCGGGTAAGAACTTACAAAAAGTCAATAATTGCGTGGGATTTGAACTTGCGGCACACCGATTTGCGCTTCAATCTGTGTGCTCTATACCACTGGGCCATCTTGACTTATGCTAAGTTGATGAAATTGTGAATTTCAATCATTTGTTGGCGAAACTTGAAAATAGAAGGTCGTAAGTCAAAATAAACGTCAAACTAAAACGTTTTGAGAATTGTTATCGACTTTTGCAAGTGATAGTACCTTGCCAGGGCTACACCCTGGAGGCACTACCACACCACACGTACCTTGCCAGGGCTACACCCTGGAGGTACTCCCACACCACACGTGCCTCGCCAGGGCTACACTCTGGAGGTACCACCACACCACACGTGCCTTGCATTGCCACATCACACGTGCCTCGCCAGGGCTACACTCTGGAGGTACCACCACACCATACGTGCCTTGCATTGCCACATCACACGTGCCTAGCCAGGGCTGTACCCTGAAGTTGTTAGAGGATAACTCGAGCTGTGTTCAGGTGGATTATGGACAGGTTTTGGGTCATTGTTGAGTAACCGTAGCAAACAAATCTATCAAATTAGGAGTCGTTACCCAGAACCTGCATTCTGAGTTTACTTATTGAGTTAATGAGCAGACCAGTGATACTTTTATTTGGAAATAATCTAAATGCGACTAAAAGGAACAGTCTACGTTATTGACACTAACTGAAATTAAAATTGGGTAAATTAATGTTATATGGATTGCCTTTTGACAGATAGCAGGACATTTATTGCCTGCTAGCTTTTGCCCGCGGTTTCGCCCGCGTGCATAGGATGTGGCCTGTATCGCTCAGGATTGAAGCTTTTTTTTTTTTATGGTGGGAAAAAATCATGCATTGACATCCCCCGCTCTTGGGCGGAGCAGGAGATAGTGTCAGACTCTTACTGACTAAAGACCCACCCCGTTCCTTCTAGCCTTCATACCGGGGCTCGAGCGTCCTTTCGGATAACCTTGGCCCCAGTAGGCTTCGACCCGGCTGGGTCCCTGCTGTTGCTGACAACTCCTTGAGGCGCGCGGGAACAGTGCACGCCGTCGACGACTTGGGCTTGGTCTGGACAGTTACCGGACGGCCGGACAGCGAGCTACCCATTGCTCACTGTCCGCAGGCCCGCGCCTACGGTGGCCGGAAATCGGGATCAGAATCCCGGCGGCGGCGGCGGTGGCGATAACGCCGTTGCCTGAGGCGTTCGGCCTCCTCCTTTGCGAGCATTACTGCTTCGCAGAAGTCGGCGTCCGCCTGCCACTCCTCCTCGCTCCGGACCATGGCCTCAACCAAGGCCCGGCGCGAGAGGTCTCCGCTGCCGATCGCCCCCACGAGGGCACGGCGATGCTCCGCCCAAGCAGGGCACACCTCGACTGTGTGCTCCACCGTGTCCTCCGGGCGTTCCGCACAGTGGCGACACCCGGGCGTTCAGGATTGAAGCTGGTTTCTGTGAAAACAATAAAAAAAAGGAGGCAATCGGACCAGTGTTTTCAGAGATTAACTTCTAAAACCTTAATATATGTATATAATTTTAAAGTGAGCGTGTGACGATCTTTCCTCATTCAATAACCGTGATTTCATAGTACTGCGCTCGCTCAGCTTATTCTCGCTATACTATAGCCATTTGCGTTATTAGATTTTCTGTGTGTATCTCACAATAACTTATATTATTTTTCCATTACTAGAAAATCATACGTTGTGCCAAAATGTTTAGATTTGCATTTCAACCACAGAGTACTTTCAACGGCAGAGATCATTATTATTATTTTATAATAAATAATGAATAAGTAACAGTAAGTTTCATGTATTTTGAGTAGATTATCTGATTTTCCATTTTTCGCATCCCTTGTAAATTATTATTTGGTTCAAACCGAGCCACTGCGCCAGTAAATCGGTGCTAGCATATTATATTTTATGTAAGTGCTACGCGCTAGATTGAACGTGCCGAACACTAACTTCAGTCGATTCGGGTGTGATGTATAATGTTCAGTGTATACCTTGATCATTATAATAAATAAATAGATAAACAAATTACGCTGTGTTGAGCGAAGCGCGTAGGAGTCAATACATTCATGGCGCTTGGGAACTTTTGGTCGCGAAAGGGGTATCCTCTGGAGGTTGTCTTAGCATTGCATATTATAATAGTTCAGAGTTGGAATCGATTCCAACATGTTTTACATTGTTATTTCTTCCCAAAAATATTTTAAAAGTTCACAAGTTGGACACCACCGACCCTAAGTACAACACAGGTCACGGCAGGTCATAGTGGGCGTTAGCCTATCAGCACACAGCTGGGTGCGGGAGCAAAACAGCCCCTTAGTCACCCGGATGGTCCGGTGATCATGTAGTTCTAGCAGACAACCAGGAACCATAACAAGCTTATAACTTTGTGATTTTACATGATAGTTATGTTTAGTACATTGATTCTTTACATTTCGCATGTGCAGGAACTGGTATTGTGTATGGCTTTACTGTTTAAAGTGATTTTACATGTCTACTATCATTGTCAATTTAACTGAAACCAGGTTAAATGGCGAATCAGTAGTATATAGTAAGCCTAATAATAATATTTTATTTCATCACCAGAGTATAAATCGCTTTGCTGGCAAAATTCTAGATGTGGAAATGTTAATAGATGAACATTTATCTTGTTTCAGCGAAACGGCTTTTAATTAAAAAGAGCATTGGAAGAAGTAGGTAGGTAATAATAATATAATATAATAATAATAATATTCCACAACTATCACACAATGCCGTCTAGTCCCAAGCTAAGCAGAGCTTGTGTTATGGGTACTAGACAACTGATAAACATACTTATATATTTCTAAATACATACATATTATAGATAAATTACACCCAGACACAGAACAAATGATCATGCTCATCACATAAACATTTGTCCTGGGTGGGAATCGAACCCACGACCTGCGGTATAGCAGTCAGGGCCACTAACCACTAGACCAACAGGCCAGTCGAAAGGTACTGAGTAAACATAGTGAGCCAGCTGACCCGGCGAACAATTAATGTGTGGTATATCATTCGATATAGTCAACTAGTTGTGGTGGGGCAGGGCCTAAGTAATATGTCAATATCAGGTTGTACACAATTTTAATATATAAAGTTATCTACATTATCTTATTTTAGTACAAATTGGAAATATGTAAAACATTGTTTAGGTGATCGCCTATATGATTTGCCATGGGTAACAAATGTGAAGAATATAAAATTACATATTATCCATTTGAACACAAGTAGTTGCCAAATACATAGTTTAATATATTGAAATAGTTGAAATAGTTTTCGAGAAATTACACAAGAGGAAATCAACGAAATCAATGTAATCACTATCCAAATAAACTAATACTCTGAGTATACTAAAGAATGTGTAGAAAGTTTCAGTAGGAACCTATTTTGTTTACTATTATACGTGCCTTGCATATAGTACTTATAGGCATCAACGCTGTGTTGGCTCTAGTTGAAACAAATAATAAATAGTACTGATAGTTGAATAAGCAAGGTAGAATAAAAACATATTTATCAAAATATGGTTGGCAACTGTCGAAACTGTCGAGTCCAAATGTTACCCTAATGCATCTTTTCTGTTGATTAAATGTTATTTAATATTTTTTGAAGTGATGTGGGTACCAAGGATTAGCTGAATCCCATTATTTTAGTTCTTGTCCAACTAGGGAACTAGTTTAAAATTTGTATTTGCTCTTGGTTTAGAAATACACACTATGTGTACTTTCAAGGGAATTGACACACACAATTTATTTTTTTATTTTTAAATATACTTACACTGGTGAAAAGTTGTGACTACAAGTCGGATAAAGTTTGAGTCTTTGAGATGAAAACTTAGCCTTAACCTACAAGCGGTGACATAACACAGTGTCATGTCAATGTAGGCGTATGTAGCTCTTTGCTGAGCCGACTCACTGTTCCGAGGCATTTTGGTGTTCCGAAAGATTGAACATCAGTAATGTTTTAAAGGCATCGTTTGGAACACTGAAACACAAACTTTGGGTGACCAGCAGCCTTTATGAAATTCAAATTAAAACGTAAATAGTGTACTTAATATAATTAGCGACCTGAACTGGAAACATCTGCTTTGGATTGTTCTCAAATCAAAGTTAAATAAAACTTAGTGTGACGCAACTTGTCAGAGTTTGTGACTTGTGAGTCGATGTTTCAAATGTTCCGTTTGTTTCTTGTGAACCGATGTTTCGGGTGTTCGGTTTCTATCATCTGAGCCGATGTTCCAAATGATACATATCACTGTTTCGGAGCATTTCAATGATTCGGATGCAAATGTCTGTCAAACAAACGCTTCATGAATTTTACCCAACTTGAATACTTGTTTTTGGGGTTAGAGTTTGAAATTCCATAACTGTTATAGCTTTTGAACTTTATAAGACCAAATGAATGGGACTGGCTTTAGCCTGCAATACACGTTGGCCGAGCGTTGCCGAGTGAAGGCCAATACCAATATGTAGACAGTATATTTGCCTTGTCTTGCCATCGCTCGGTGTCGCTCGCCTAGTTGGTTGAGTAGACATGCGCCAATCAAAGCAAATGTGCGCCAATGTGTATAGACCTCATTTGGAATAGCTTGTCACGACTCGCAGCCGCTCGTGATCACTTGCCTCACTTCGGAGCGGTGTCTGTTTTTCTGCACAAATCAAAGGCGCTCGCGCGCGCTCGGCCAATAGTGTTCACATGTTTGTCCGCGCCAGTGTTGCCAGACCTCCTGATTTTTCCAGATTTTCTGATTTTGTCAAGTTTCTCCTGATCTACTGATTTTGTTAGTAAATCTCCTGATATTTGTGTTTTTAATAGTAGTTTATGTGACTAGGGGATAAAGCAGTGTCTTTAAGTTGCGGGCGGCATGTTGAATTCCGAACGAAACGAAGGTTGCTGATTGCAATCCCGAACGATAGTGAGGGACTTATATAATTAACTCCCGAGCATTGCGAGGGAGTTAATAAAGAAACCTGAGTGAAGTGAGCAATTTAAGCCGCCCAAGACGAAGACTGCTTTATCCCCGTGTTGCATACTCTACTTTTTACACCTTCTGCGAGATAATAAAAAAACCGGCCAAGAGCGTGTCGGGCCACGCTCAATGTAGGGTTCCGTAGTTTCCCGTCCGTCACAATAAGTGTTCCCACTTAAGAGTTTAAAAAAAGGCTATTTGTTATGTTGACATACTAAGTACGGAACCCTAAAAACGGGCCCACAAAGGACGGTGATAACTAAAAGTTAAAACAGTATGCAAGTAGTAGAAATTTCAGCGATTGTGCACTCGTAAAATTACGAATAGGTATATTTAGGAAGCAACGATTTTTTACCACGGTAGGTCATGAAAGCACGGAAAATCTTAAGGGGCCGGCGGAGGATGAAATTCCATACAAACGTAATACCACGCTCATTTGCAGTTGGAGCATATATCCAACATATTATGATGATATTCGGTTAAAGACAATATTTATCTAGGTTAGGAACCTAGATAAATATTGTCTTTCGTCGAGAATATTAGAAATATTGTTATTTTTAATACAAGAAAAGCCAAATGGCATGTTTTGCCTTTTACGCTGTAAAAAAGTGCGAAATACAATTTGCTTAAATTTCTTTTTGTTTTTTTAAAAAAGAAAGACGTAGGAACCTAGATAAATATTGTCTATAACCAAATATCATCATAATATGTTGGAAATATGCTCCAACTGCAAATGAGCGTGGTATTACGTTTGTATGGAAATTCATCCTCCGCCGGCCCCTTAACATAGACTTTTAAAAAGATGACGTCATTACGCAACGCCATCTATCGAACCATTTATGAACTGGTTTTACCTTAACATTTTGATAGATGGCGTTTAAAAAATGAATTTTAGTTTTGTTCTAAATTGCCAGCATGTTCCTGATAGAAGTTTTATGTAGTTATAAGATAATACCGCCAATACTGCGCCATCTCTCGGGGAATTGGGTTACTAATTAATACATAGGCACCAGAAGAAGTTTTCCGTGGTAATTTTGGATTGCGAGAACCGATTTTAATAATTATTTTTTTGTTTGAAAGAAGATACGTTCAGGATAGTAAAATATGTAAACGAAGTTAAAAAAAATGCTTGCATATACGATTATACTACAAACTTAGTCCAGAAATTATTTTGTACAACATTTTTGTCTTTTTTGTACAAAAACTGTTCTTTCCATCAAGTTCAAAATGATATTCCTAGAAAGTCCTTATGAAGTTCTACTTTTCAGATTTTTTTCATATTTTCTAAACTTATGGTTCAAAAGTTAGGAGGGGGGGGGGGGACAAATTGTTTTTTTACTTTTGGAGCGATTATTTCCGAAATTATTGACATTATCAAAAAATAATTTTAGTAAACCCCTATTCATTTTTAAATACCTATCCAACAATATATCACACGTTAGGGTTACAGTAGACGGACAGACAGACATGGCAAAACTATAAGGGTTCCTAGTTGACTACGGAACCCTAAAAACAATTTGGTCGACCAAATCATATATTATAGAAATATAAGTATTATATTATTTACAAGTTCATCAAACAAACAAAATTCACTACTCCAAGATTCTTATTGTTTCAATTTTCTATAACGCTCCCGTCAAGCACGTTTTATTCTATTTTCTTTTTTGTTAGTGGTCAGTTTGAATTTCGAGTCAACTTATGCGATGCTTGTACATTTTAACTCACAATGTTGACGACTTTTGGTGTTCCAAATTCAAATCTCATTATTCCCTAGGGATCGGCCATACTGCATTATCTCCCTATGGATAGAATGACTTGCTCTAAGTGAGGTTTGTATGACGTATAAAACGACATTATCGAGCAGGTGGTGTAAAATGTTGTTTTATACGTCATACAAACCCACTTAAAGCAGGCTTAACATCCACCACCGTCTTTTTTGTCTTTTCATTTTCACGACTTTATTGCGGTATACCTACAGTGACATAATAAATATAAGCGCTTATTAAATAAATAGCAGCAGCCGCGATGACTTCTACGTCGTCCATATTGTTTAAATGCACAACAACAACTGACAGGGCCCAACATGTGGGCGTCTCCTCAAAACTCGTCTTATTGGCCATTTGCATTGGTTCAAGCTTGCCGAACGTGTAGAGAGGCGCTTGCCCAACGTGTAGAGAGGCGCTTGCCGTGTGTCAATTTGCCTATATTTGCTTAGGCTCGCCAAGGCTCGCGTTGGTCTTAGCTTGGCCAACGTGTATTGCATTGCTTTTGAGTTTAATTAATTTTGGGATTAATTTTCAATAGGTACCTTCCGCGTAATAAATATTCGAATGAGGTTGCAATTCGTGCAGAGGCATCTGAGGACACGATTGCCAAGAATCAATGGTCTGATTTGGGCTTTAGTCCTGCAGAATATTTAAAAAATGTAATGTAAATTCTATTTAATGACTTTCAGAGAGCACTGTCAAATTGTTTATCAGTTGTCTAGTACTCATACCACAAGTCTACTTGGTTTGGGACTAGATGGCGTTGTGTAAAAGTTGTAGAATATATTATTGAATTACTTATACCAACTTAGGGGTCACGATTTTTAATGGATCTTCAAGCTATTGTTGCATAATATAAGTATTGGTCGAATTAAAGGAAGTTGGTATTTTCATGGAAAACCAAACGCACAGGTGCAGCACAGTGTTGCTAAAGTTGGTAAGCCTTTTGTAGGCATTTTTTTTTTTATAAATTTCTTATTAGGAGAGGTGATTAGGAGTTATTGTGGAATTTCAATTTATATGTCATAAACATAGGTGAAAAGTAATCATTGATGTCATTGTTTGTGACATTCACTTGAAACTTATCATGTACCTAGCCTGAGTGGCCGGGTATTGACCGAAAATTGTACAGAATAATTGAGGCGCCTGTTCAGGACAATTAAGGAGCCTGTTCAGGACAAACCAGGAACATATTGGCTTTAGCAGGCAATTGTTTATTTACTAATGTTTGTTTCTATTTACAGCAGGACATTTGAGGAACCTGTCTGTTTACTTTAGAGACAGGACATTTGAGGAGCCTGTTTGGTTTTATTAGAGACAGGACATGTTAAGGGCCTGTGTAACTAATGTTTATTTTTCATTGCAGACAGGACATTTGAGGAGCCTGTTTGTTTTTTTTATTAGAGACAGGACACTTTAGGGGCCTGTGTGTTACTAATGTTTATTTTTCATTGCAGGCAGGACATTTGAGGAGCCTGTTTGTTTTTATTAGAGACAGGACATGTTAAGGGCCTGTGTGTTACTAACGTTTATTTTTCATTGCAGGCAGGACATTTGAGGAGCCTGTTTGTTTTTTTATTTAGAGACAGGACATTTTAAGGGCCTGTGTGTTACTAATGTTTATTTTTTATTACAGACAGGACATTTGAGGGGCCTGTTTGTTTTTTATTAGAGACAGGACAATTGAGGGGCCTGTATGTTTTTAATTAGAGACAGGACAATTGAGGGGCCTGTATGTTTTTAATTAGAGACAGGACATTTGAGGGGCCTGGTTGTTTTTAATTAGAGACAGGACATTCGAGGGGCCTGTATGTTTTTCATTAGAGGCAGGACATTAGAGGAGCCTGTATGTTTTTCATTAAAGGCAGGACATTTGAGGAGCCTGTATGTTTTTCATTAGAGGCAGGACATTTGAGGGGCCTGTATGTTTTTCATTAGAGGCAAGACTTTTAGGGGCCTGTTTTTGAAAGATTGTATAATAAATAAGATAACGATTTGTAAGAATGAGCTGTCACTGATACATCTGCACTTTCAGGTGCCATTGTTTATATTTTATGAAGTTTAGTTTTGTTTTTTGTGTAACAATTGCATACAATTATATAAGTTTTGTTTTGTACCAATGTACGATTGCTATTTTATTTGCTACATTCATTTTAATACCAATGTTTAGCTATGGGTAAAAATGTCTAAGGTAATATTAACGTTATTTCTTTCTCAGGTGCCATTGCTCATATTTTTAAGAGACATGTTGATAGAAAAGTCGTAATTGATAGAATGACAATTCTTTAGTTTTGTTGCTACGTGTAACAATTTGTGTACAATTAATAAAGTATTGTTCCCAGATATAATAAGCGGTGCACGACTGATCTAAGGTTTTAATTGCTACATTCGTTTTAATATGATAATGTTTCTTTTCCAGGTGCCATTACAATATATTTCTTTTTAAAGTTTTGTATAGATAATAATTGATAAATTGGCAATTGTTCAGTTTTGTTTCTACATGAAGTGTACAATCAATATAAGTTTAGTGTCGTTCCTAGATACAGCGACCATTGTATGAATAATCTAAATCTTTATTCACTTCTGTAATAGATATCTATGTCTACCCGTAGATAATTTTTTAAATGTAACATTATATTCTTTCTTCGCCCATTTTTTGTGTGTAAAACCAATTTCTTATTTATTTATTTTGTTTCTCACATACGAGGTCGTATTTGTTATATAATGGATGGCCGACTGTTAGCGATTCTTATGATAATGTTTCATACACTGTGATTATTTTCTGTATTAGCAACATTAAATGTATTTTTTTGCACTGACAACTGGAACCGACTGCAACTTGACAGTGCGGCTCTTTTGACAGTTACAAGAGATTATAAAAGGCCACGCCGCACTGTCATGTCCCTCTTTATAGAGGTTTGCACCGGAGCGAGATTTCAACAACCGATTGAATTCACCGGTGATTGACCAATCTCCGGAGAAAAACCGGAGGTCACCGGAGAATAATGAAATTTTGTTTCTTTTTTAATTTATACATTTAAAATGAAGAAATAAGAATAATTATGTAATTGATTTAATTTATATAATCATTTATTCAAAAAAAAACGTCTTATAAAGACAATAAATGCTGATTTTGGTTTAAAAAACACAACATGTCAACAGCGTCATAGCGTAACATGTTTATTCTATCATTAAGTACTCTGACCTTACAGAAGTAGCAAGCACAGTTAGGTATTTGAAGGCTATTTCGTCTAATGGCTTTAAATGTTTATTGCATATCCAGAATTGCACAACTTCATCCCAATTGTGGCTTTTTTCAGGATACTGTGTTTCCGTATTCATTTTGAATAAATTCATTGCCGAAGCGGATGTCATATCTGCATTACTGGTGTTTCTTTTTAGAAATCCAAGCAAATCCAGATGACCAGTTTCTCTTGTACTATTTTCACTTGACGTGGCAATTTCTTCTGCGCTTTAAGATATGCTTCGGATCCGGAAAATATTATTTATTTCTGCCTATAAAGCATCTTTCTGCCTATAAAGCATCTTTCTGCCTATAAAGCATCTTTAGCAGCCAATTTATTTATTTAATTGATTGTTGAATGTGTCTTTTATTTTGTGTAAATTTATTATATAAAAAAAATAAGATGCGACGATCACCGGAGATCAATCGGTGAAATACCGATTATTTTAATCGAGTACTTTTACCGGTAAATCTCCGGTGATTCTCCGGTACTCAATGCTCCGGTGCAAACCTCTACCTCTTTACGTTTTAGTTTTCGGAGCAAGCAACGTCTCAGTAAGTGCTAGTATATAATTTATTTATTCCTACTGTTATTGTGTAATAGCTGTGTGTAAAGGGTGTGGTACCCGTTTTGGTCGTTTTATTTAAATAACCTGATAACAAACCCCGTAGGTACACTAAATAACTTTCTTAGTCAATCTTTCTCTAAAGATAACACATATAGATAACACTTGTATTGTCCAATGTCTTCTTATTTGACTTTCTTACAGTTTTATGCAAAATTACAAACACTTATCAGGATGAAACTGGATTGCGAGCCAATAGGTTAGCACGTGTGCACTTCGTTCGGCAGTTGTCAGTAGAATGACCGGCGCCATTACTTCGTAGCGACACTTACTACTCTATTCGGGGTTACCCGCTCATAATTTTTTTATTATCGATAAACTAATCGACTAAAACTAACAACATTGAAAAATCGAGTTATGATAAACAATAAATCGTAAAGTAATAATTGCCTACTTTATAATTAAAGCTAATCAATAATCGGCGCGCCGTCATCTATATGTGTTATCTTTAGAGAAAGATTGACTAAGAAAGTTATTTAGTGTACCTACGGGGTTTGTTATCAGGTTATTTAAATAAAACGACCAAATCGGGTACCACACCCTTTGTACTTTTGCCTTGACAGCACACCCATATTACAAATATCATCAAACAATAACAGTAGGAACAAATCACTTATATACTAGCACTTACTGAGATGTTGCTTGCTCCGAAAACTAAAACGTAAAGAGAGACATGACGTCGTTCGAGCAATCGCTACGACCCCCTAGGGGGTCGCGGCAAGCGAGATCGGGGCTTCGCCCCCTGCTCGCGGTGTTGGTTGCCACCCGCTACTACGGGTGCTTCACTTTGGTGCCATTGTTTGGCTATGGAATCTCTGTTTTTGTGCAGTGGGAGCGCCGCGACGCCGCTTAACATGCAGCGTCGCTGCTTCGCGACACCCCGGCGGTCGGACCCCTCCAGGTGGGACCCCCAGTTACCCAGGGGAGGCCTAGCGAGGAACGACCAGCGACGAGGGTGCCGACTTTGGTAGCGCTCCCTACTGTAGATGCGTGACCCCTACCTGTTACGCTTCCAGGTCTAGCCGGTCACGCTCCAGGCTACGGGGTCGTGTGTCTGTTGTGTGGGGGCGGTATTGAATGTGTAACACCGCCCATGTTAGCAACCTAGGTGCGTGCCTGCGCCACGCAGCTTGTTGCGTGAGTTTGTCCAATGTAGAGTTCGTGCATGTCTGGGGTTCAGTGCGCGCTATGCCTATATTAACTTAGCACACAGCGCACACTGAGCGTGTGTAGTGTTGTAGAGTCTTATTGTATGATTAGGTCACGTGTAGGTGCGTGTGACCTAGTCATGGGTCAGTCCGGTGGGCCATGAGCGTCATCGTCAGGCAGTAGGTCGCGGGGGAGGCGTCTCGCGTCCGGAGGCCGCGCGTGCCATGGCGCTATGTTCTTGATGTGTGGCCAAGTAGAGGCGTCGGCACGCGCGAACATGTTCGACGCTAGCCGCGCGCAAAACTCGTCCAGGCTCTCAATCTGTAGATCTCTTTGTAGTACGTCGTTCCTCACGAAGCGAGGCGCGCCAGCAATGCGACGCAAGGCGATATTTTGCTGCGCGCGGAGTATGTCTTTACTCGACTCGCTCGTGAGGGTGAGCCAGGCTGGAGCGGCGTAGGTGATTATTGGGCGTATATAGGTCTTATATACGCCCAACTTTGCACGGAGCGGGAGGCGAGATGAGAGCACTGGGGTGAGCAGAGCGCGGGCTGCCCTACCCTTTGCGACTACCTGACGTACGTGACTACTCATGGAGAGTCGACGGTCAATCGTAACCCCTAGGTACTTGACCGTGTGGGACCACGAGACGTCGACTCCTAGCAGCTGTAGGGGTGGTGGGAGGCGTCCCTGCCCGATGGCGATCGCCTGTGTCCTACTTACTTACCCACATTTACGGAGAGCCGCCATTTACTTAGCCATTCTGGCAGCTTGTCGAGCGCGCGCTGCATTTTGACCGCCGCATGTCTAGCGTTTAGCGACGTCGTGACGTAAGCGGCGTCGTCAGCATACAGCGCGAGCGTGGCGTCTTGTGTGGTAGGGATGTCGTCCGTGTATTGTGAGTAACACACAGGCGAGACACAGCTTCCCTGCGGTACGCCCGCGGCCACCGGGCGGGCGCTGGATAGCGTGCCTTCTACCACCACTCTGAAAGACCTGTTTTGCAGGAACGATGAAAGCACTTTTACAATACGACGGGGCGTATCCGATTTCGACATCTTGTAAATGAGACCGGCGTGCCAGACGCGGTCGAACGCCTTCTCCATGTCGAGGAATACTGCAACCGCCTGCTCTTTCTTATTGAGCGCTGCCGTCATGAGGTGCAGTATCCTCGACAGTTGGAGCGTCGTGCTGTGTTCCGACCTAAAACCGAATTGTTCTGGCCTGGGCGTGACGTGAGGTGTAAGGTGTCGCAGCAGGGGGCCAATTCTCGATTTTCGCCATTTCGAGATTGCAAGTCTATCTCTATGTCTATCAAAAATATCTCTATCTCTAGCAAAACATGTCGAATTAAGCAGAATTCCGTATTCTCAGTCAAAATAGAAATAAATATCACAAAAATGTCAAGTGAAGATAATGTTCCCATTAGGAAGAATCCACGTTCCGTTTTATGTAGTTATAAGTGAATGAATGATTGGGTTTTAAAATGCTGACTAAATATAAAACGATTCATTTAGTCTAAAAATAATCAGCTTGATAGTTGAAGAATTTGTCTTCAAAACTTTTCATTTGTTTACTTCTTTGGTGGGCTGTGCTGTCCAAACTTTTACGTTTCATATAATATTTTAAACAACATGGAAGGGAAAAAATACAAAAAGTCTTGGGATAGTTGGCGAAAAGTATGTACACTCGTGGATACACAAATTACTGAGTCCGTTATTGTGTGCGAAGGTCGTCGTTTCAAGAAAATACACAATGCACAAATCACAGAGCAAATCGAATATCCAATATAAGAATCCAAGTAGTATTTTATTTAAAAACCAAAGAAAACACAATGTATCGCACTAACAATTAACTATATAACAAAATTCAACGACTTCACTCAGGAGGCCAATTCGTGATTTTCGCCATTTATCTCGAGTTCGAGATTGCAAGTTTATCTCTACCTATGTCTGTCAAAAATATCTCTATCTCTACCAAAAAATGTCGAATCGAGCAGAATTCCGTATTCTCAGTCAAAATCGAAATAAATTTCACATAAATGTCGAGTCGAGTGAAGATAACGTCTCACTCAACAAAACGACAACAGCGTGGCCAAAACGGAATAGCAATATAGCGCGAAAGCGCCGAGCCGCGCGCCCAGTGATGCCAACTTAGCAATTTTATAGCTAGATCTTTTGGTGGCAGACAGCGCCGAGTGCCGAGCCGCGCGCCCAGTGATGCCAACTTAGAATTTTATAGCTATTATTTGGTGGCAGACAGCTACAATTTAATTAAACTTGTAGCTAAACTTTTTAGCTACTTTTTCTAGCACTTTTTCATTTCATCATGAGACGTGAAGCTATGCTTATTCTACAGCTATTCTTATTCTATTCTTATTCTACAGCTATTCTTATTCTATTCTTATTCTATAGCTGTTTTATTTTTTCTTATAGTTTCTTATAAATAAAAACTCGAAGAGAATCTATGGTCAAAGATGCTATTGCAGGTACAGCCATGGGTCTGCGTTAGCCGGGAATTCCTTGTTTCCTACTGCGCCAAGACATGACAGAAGAATATTAAAGTTCTAAACCAAAATAGTACACGCTACTCGTATTTTATCGTGTGTTGTTGGGTTTTATTCATGGAGCATACCAGCCAGTGGAGAGCGCGTGCGGCGCTACCGCGGTCACAAAACATATGCTGCTTAAACTAAATTTTGGCAGCAATTATAGGTTTGGGTATGAACGTCACGCGCTCCCATTGTTATTTTATTAAAACCTAAATTACCTACAGAAACATTTAGCAAATCTAGTTTCTTTTTGGCAAAAAACTAGCAATCTAAGCAACATTTTGCAAATTATCTAGCTACTGGGCATAGCAGTTGGCAATACCGGCGCACTCCGTCTGTAGCGCATCGTGTGAACTCGTAGAGTCATGCCATGCGTATTTTTTATTATTATAACCCGTATGAGTTAAGTAGGCATAGCGCAATACGAATCTTGTTACAACGAGTTGTCTAGTTAATTCACTGGTATTGAATCTAAACTTATTTTTTGTTATTACTTTCCCTTAGTTCCGAATTACGTCAAAAACGATTATCCGACCGAATTTAATAGTCACAAAATATAAGGACTATTGAGTACTGTTTGTGACGTTGCGCATTAGTCGGATTCACGATATAATCGCTTTTGACGCAATTCGGAACGCGGGGTTTGTTAGTTACACGGCCGGTTAACTTCGAACAAAAAAATTAGGACGTAGCCGCCATATTAAAAAGAATTGTACACGACGTTTTTGCTCTTTCTGTTGGCTAAATATGACGTAATAATTAGTACGTCATAACAATACGTTGTGACTCTATACTCTTTGGTCACGACTACTTTACATACTCTTTGGTCAGTTCAGTCAGTTTGGCAGCCATTTTTTTTTTCATTTAACTAATTTATAATTTGTAGTACTTTTACTAAAAGTTCTTTGCGAAAACTGTTGTAAATCTTCGTGATATGACGCTTCGTGAAAGAATCTTATCGGTAGTGCCTATCTTTTCATGTATACTGAAGATAAATGTTTTGAAGATGATATTTTGAGTGGAATAGCATTTTAGCATAGAGCTGGTAAATATACATCAAATTATTACTTCTTGCTTAGCTGATTTTCAAACTTTCTTCATTTTAGTCTTAGGTTTGTAGAACCTAAGACTAGAATGAAGAAAATCCTAACTTTCAAATGCCCATATATAAGACCATGTCACAGTAATTCAACACTACTGCTAAGGTGCTTTTGCACCATTGATGTGCTATGCTACGTTGCTATGGATGCGTTTGATATCTACCAATCATTCATTCATTGGTGCACATAGCTTAGCACTGGTAGAAACGGATACAACTATATGTTTTTTTCTAAGGAAGGCTACATGCTTACATGCTATACTGCTATGGATGGTAGCAAGTAATGTGTGTACGTGCCGCTTCCCTACTATAGATAGGTACATCGCATAGCTCAAGCTGCGCATCTTCCTCGCGCTGTTACTTTGCGGCGGCGTATCTTCATAGGACAACTTACCCGCATAGCTACTTATCTTAGTATCAGTGGAAACGGTCATAAATGATATTTATTTTTGTAAATAGGTTTAAAAAACAGGTTTCACAGCATAGCTTTACATCCTCGCAGCATAGCAAATCTCTGGTGGAAAACCAGCCTTAAACTACAAAAAGTTTAGCCATTAGAACAAGATTAATCCATGACTGGTGAAAATGCAATAAATTGTAACCTAAAGTACCTAATTGCTTCAATAATTTTTCTTCTCTGGGCTGAAATCTGTTTTATGGATACCGATTTTGATTTGTTGGTCATATTTCAGGAAATGGTTTCCTCAGAAGGAGTATTCAAAATCTTGTTAGTTTATACTTATTGGTCAATTTTTGTCTTGATACTATTTATTTATAGTATTATTCTGTGTACAAGAAACTTGAATTTGTTAAAGACGCTTGTTTTATTTTTAAATGGATTTTCCTGTTGTTTTTCAGAAATTCGCATACTTCCAGTGAGTTCCTCCATAGCACCAAACGTGCCTATCACAACATACAAGATAACGGCAGGATTCAGGTAATAAAGATTTATGTAATGATGTGGTCTCAGTTGTGAGTTGTACATCTGGTTTGTCTGATTGTTAGAAGTCAGAATTTCTGATACTACATCATGTTACCCAATTTACCTAAAACCTCTGTTAATTCATAAAACCCAAAGTGAATGTCGGTGTTCACTCTCTCATTGTCTTTTTCTTGTGTCTCTAATTATGGTGTTGGAACAGGAGTGGCTTTTTAGCCAATAAAAGTCTGACATACCCTCCATTCCCACCAAGGTGAGAGATGTCATTTAGATGATTTTACCACCTCTAAAATAAAGCTGGGAACAACCTCTCCTTTTTTCATGGATGTTACAATAAAGTGGTTTTTAAATTTTCAGATGTACCTGTGTTACTTTCCAAATCCTGAAACATTTGCAGTAAAGTTCCATGTATGGGTGAAGAGTATTGGGAGTGATATTGCAAGTCTGGACAGTATTACTGTTCAAAACACCCAAAGAATTTGTGGTTGGCACTTTGAAAAGCAGTTTCTGTATTCAAATAATAGCAAATTGGCTGTTCCCACGTAGATTTTACCTCCAGGAAATATTTCAGGTACCTATTTAAACAAATATTATAATAAGTTTTGAAAGTCTTCACATGCTTTAATAATCATAAATTGTTGGTTATAGGCTATGCCGCCTTGAGCAATTTATTGTTTCACCATGGCTACCAAAAGAGTGTGGGAAAATATTGTGAGAAAACTGTGAAATCCACCAATATAATGGTTATAATGGTTGATTGCAGCTCACTGTTTCTTAAAAGAGAATATACCTATGTTCCAGTAGTGTTAACATTGTCTTTTAATATTGAATTTCAGATCATAATTTTTTTTACAGTACCACAGTTTTGATTGGTCCAGTAGTAGGGCAAACGTTGCTGATACCTCGCATTCCTATGATAAATTTATAATACTATTATTATGTAGGCAATATAATAAATAATGGGTAAACGTCCCAACCAAGGTGACCTTGCTAGTTGCAATCCTTGTAGACGGCAATTGTAATCCATGACCTTCAACACCCATGGTTGGGCACGTTTTTTCAACCACTGAACGCGTGGATAACTTCCATTTAGCTGACATAACTAAACATAAATCTATTTTATTTCCTCTCGTCATTTGGTCCAATTTCTTAGAATATATGTGTTTTCATTACTGTTATTCAAATCTCAACTCTCATATTTTTCAGAAATTCAAGCGATTTCTTCTACTTCCAGTGAGTTTCCCCTCCAGATCAAACCACAATGTACACAAACGAGTCGGAATCCAGGTAATAAATCTTCTCTGTTCTCCAATTTCTTAGAATGTGTTTTCATTACTGTTATTCAAATCACAACACTCATATTTTTCAGAAATTCAAGCGATTTCTTCTACTGAGTGAGTTTCCCCTCCAGATCAAACCACAATGTACACATACGAGTTGGAATCCAGGTAATAAATCTTCTCTGTTCTCCAATTTCTTAGAATGTGTTTTCATTACTGTTATTCAAATCTCAACTCTCATATTTTTCAGAAATTCAAGCGATTGCTTCTACTTCCAGTGAGTTTCCTTTCCAGATCAAACCACGATGTACACAAACAAGTCAGAATCCAGGTAATAAATCTTCTGTTCTCCAATTTTTTTGTGTATTAATTACTCTTCTGTTATTCAAATCTCAACTCTGATATTATTTTCTTTCATTTCAGAATTCATTGCTGCTAGCTCACATGAGTTTCAAACTTTACCAGAAGCTTCACAAAATCCATCAACTAATCAAAACTCAGGTAATTCAATAAAAATAAAGTGTATCTTAGATAGACATGCCCCCATGGCCTATATCAGGGATGGCGAACCTTTATTGGAGAACGTTAACGTGCCACTAAATATATAAAAACTATTTTTTTTTTCATATATTTCGCTTTAGTAATTAAATGGACAAATTGAAACTAAATGCTTAATTTGCAACTTAAAAAGTCATGTAGCGTAATATTTTAGTGTAATTATTGCTATAGAAAATTATGTTGTAAATCTTATACTGCCCGAATTATTATGCCACGTGCCACCGTGCACCACGCGTGCACTAGGTTCGCCATCTCTGAGCTATATCATTTACATAGACTATTTTCCTATGTTTCAGATTTGAGTCAAGTCAAAAATGTTAAAAAACTAAAAACATCCAAACAAAGGATATTAAGTAAATTTACAGATTTATCTCCCAACATTCAAAACGATGTACAAAGAGTACAAAAAGGCAAAAGAACCAATGGATTTTTACAGAAGAGCCAAGAGAGCTTTGAAATTTAACAAAAAAACGTCGAAAAATTGACAGCAGAAATCACCACCATTTGCAAAAAGAATCTTCAAAATGAAGATTAATCTTTGTACCAGAAATAAGCAAGGGTGTCAATTTTCACTGGAAGAAAAATTGATCGCATCTATAATGAAGCAAAGTCCCAAGTGTTATCGATTTTTACACAAAATATTTATACTACCATCAAGGTCAACTTTGAATAACATGGTGGCGAAATTGAATGTTGAGACGAATCTGCCCTCAAGTTTTCGAATTAATAAAAAAAGAGGTTTGTATTATATTTGTAGTTTTAATGGAAACGATACTCGTGTCTAACTTTCTACTTTGGATCTGAAAAAATATTTACTTATATTACTTTAATTTGTTTCCAGGTTGCAACATGGAAGACCAATAAAAAAATGTGTTCCGTGATCTATGATGAAATGTCACAAGCCTTAAGAGCCCACACTACTCCAGCTCAAATCAAAAAATTCGTTCAACCGGCCCGTAGCTACAGTCGCAACTATCTCGCTCGCACGAAGTAGGTACTTACATAGCGCGGCCGTGTCACATCGGCGCGGTGTCGCGTCGCGCGTCTTTTCGAGCGTACGGTAGGGTAAAACACACATTTACTGTCCATATAGGCATGGGTATGGAAATAAAATTAGAGATTATTGATATAATAATTATAATCAAAAATCAAAAAACGTTTATTTCAAATAGACCAATTACTCGTACAGGCACTTTTGAATTTTCAAAAACAAAAAAAAAGTGAAGCTAAATTGCACGTTCCAAAGCGTAGATCTCTATGGAGAAGAACGTGCAAGAAACTCAATGGACAATCTTTTCTTTTTAATCATATCATGAGCTCCATATTTCTTGTTGCTAATATGTGAGCACAATGTAGATAAGTAATAATAATATATAATTTTAAAAATAAAAGTAATTAAAAAAAAATGATTCTGAATTAAGCCACTGGCAGCTAAGAGATGACCAGTCTCAACCGATGGCACCCGTTCACGTGCATGACGCGTGCATCAGCCCCACTCAGCTCAACCATTTTGAAGGGAACCGAATGACCCAATAACATGTGCAATGATGACATGATGTGACATGACAAACTCTCAACTGCCATGCTCGTAACGTCAAACAAGTTGTAACCTAATAAAAAAAAAATGCTCCATGGTACTTCACATTCACAAAATTTGAAAAATAACACATTATACAATACTATTGTTTTCAAATACAAAAGGTAATAAATTATCTTATACTCTATTGAAATAAACAAAAAAAAATATTTAAAAAAGAAACACTTCGAAAACAAAAATACAAAAAGGGGAATAGTATCTCTTCCAATATTTATAAATACAAACAAATAAAACTAAAAAATAAAACTAATTTGTAAGCAAAAGTGGCTGTGGTTGTGGAGCAGGACCGGCATTTAGCCAAGCATTTTTATCAAGGACATAATCTCAGGGTCACTAGGTAATGTTTCTGGAAATCTGAAAAGGAAAAAATAAGTAAATATACAAAGCTAACCTGTACCAGTGGTTTCGCTCGCGTGAAAATAGAAAATTACCCTAAGGAAAAATACCTTTGGGATAAAGTACCCTATGTGCTATTCCAGGACATAGTCTACCCGTACTCCAAGTTTCATCAAAATTCGTTCAGCCGTTCGAGCGTGAAAAGGTAACAAATATATACACACAGACCCACACACACACTCACAAACTTTAGCCTTTATAATATTACTAGCTATGCCCGCGACTTCGTTCGCGTGGACTACAGGATTTTGAATTTATTTTTTCTAAAATAAAATTAGCCTAAGTTACTCCTTATTACATCAGCTACCTGCCAAAAAAGTTCCGTCAAAATCAGTCCATTCATTTCAAAAATTAGCCGGAACAGACAGACAGACAAAAATTGTAAAAAACCGGCCAAGAGCGTGTCGGGCCACGCTCAGTGTAGTGTTCCGTAGTTTCCCGTCTGTCACAATAAGTGTACCCACTAATGAGTTTAAAAAAATGCTTGCATATACAATTATACTACAAACTTAGTCCAGAAATTATTTTGTACAACCTTTTTGTCTTTTTTGTACAAAAACTGTTCTTTCCATCAAGTTCAAAATAATTTTCCAAGAAATTCCTTATAAAGTTCTACTTTTCAGATTTTTTTCATATTTTCTAAACTTATGGTTCAAAAGTCACACATGTTTTTTACTTTTGGAGCGATTATTTCCGAAATTATTGACTTATCAAAAAATGATTTTAGTAAACCCCTATTCATTTTTAAATACCTATCCAACAATATATCACACGTTAGGGTTGAAATTAAAAAAAAATCACTTCTCACTTTACATATAGGGGGGCTACCCTAATAAAACATTTTTTTTCCAATTTTTATTTTACCACTTTGTCGGCGTAATTGATATACATATTGGTACCAAATTTCAGCTTTCTAGTGCTAACGGTCACAGAGATTAAGCGAGGACGGACAGATGGACAGACAGACGGACAGACAGACGTGGCGAAACTATAAGGGTTCCTAGTTGACTACGGAACCCTAAAAATGTTATTTTGGTGTATGTACCGTATATATATTCATATGCATGTAGTCAAAAGCGGTTATTTCAATATTACAAACAGACACTCCAATTTTATTTTTATGTATGTATGTATGTATGTATGTTTGTTTTTATTTTCTTAAAAAACACACACCATCTTTACAGGTTGGACCCAATACAATAGTGGTTTTACTACTCTGTTAAAAAAGTACCGGGAAATGATCATTAATACACAATTTTTTTGTTATTCATCCAAATTTATTTTATCACCTTCAAAGTATGCCCCTTCAGAAACGATACACTGACGCCAACGAATAATCCAATCATCAAAACATTTTTTAAACGCTGTTTCCGAAATTGAGTTCAGTTCTCGCCGCGAATTCTCCTTTATGTCTTCTTTATATTGAAAACGGGTGCCACGAAGTGGTAATTTGAATTTAGGAAAAAGATAGAAGTCGGCTGGAGCCATATCTGGCGAATATTGTTGCTGCTCGATGGTATTTGTTGAGTGTTTGGTCAAAAATTCGTTCACAATGAAGGCCTTGTGCGAAGGCGCATTATCGTGGTGCAAAATCCAAGAATTTTCTTTCCACAAATCTGGCCTTTTTCGTCGAATTTGCTCTCTTAAATGCCGCATAACGCTCAAATAATATTCTTTATTTACCGTTTGACCTTTTGGTAAGAATTCCGAGTGCAAAACATCGCGATAGTCAAAGAAAACAGTCAACATGACTTTGACTTTTGATTGACTATGGCGTGGTTTTTTCGGTTTTGGTTCAGTTGGAAGGCGCCACTCTCGCTTGTTGACTTGTTTGCATGTCAAACTCGTAAACACACGTCTCGTCGCCAGTAACAATGCGTTTCATGAGTGTTAGGTCGGAATTGACTCGTTCTAGCATGTCCTCAGCGACTCTCATGCGATTGAGTTTTTAGAGAAAATTCAGGTCTTTTGGGACTAGCCGAGCGGCAACTTTTTTTAATACCCAAATGATTAGTTAAAATGGTACGGATCGACTCGTGAGATACAGAAAGTTCGGCGGCTATCTCTCAAACTTGAATGAGGATTTTCAGTCACTATTTCCTTCACTTTTGCGATGTTAACTTCAGTTGCACAGGTTGATGGCCTACCACAGCAAGGCAAATCTTCCATCACATCTTGACCGCTTTTGACTCCGAACACGAAATTCCATTGGCGATGCAAAATAAATTAATTTAATTAAATTCACAATACACACTAGACATGATATAACTAAAAACAGCACTGTATTTAATATAAATAATAGATGCAACTCAAACTCCGCGCCAAAATGGAAAACAGTTGTGCCAATCTAGCAACAACAAAATAAACTAAAATTTGAATTTGGAACCATAAACAAATCATCCATTCCCGATACTTTTTTTGACTGAATGTAAGATAGATGTATATAGTGTGATTAGTGTGAAAACAAATCTTATAAAAATGTGGGTGAGTAATAGTAAAATACTTTTATGATAACTCACAATTCTACAGCTTTTGTATCATCAAGATTGTTCTCATTTTAGGAGTACTACACCCATGTGTCGTCGCCCATAATTAGGACATTCAAATAAATGTAATTCAAAAATATTTTAGAGAGAGATAAACTTACATTTCTACAGTTTGTAACGTCATAAAACGATATTCGTTTGCATTTCTACAACTACTAGGTTCCGTATGCTCCGTTGGTATTTGCATTCTGTAACAAAATATAGGTTTACTTACCTTGTTCAGTATGTAGGTACCTACTACAAAAATAATTGTGATCGTGGAAACAACTGGGACTGCTACCCTAATATTTAGATACGGTAGCTGTGTAGTTGCACCTACGTAATTCTATGCAATCGACAAGATGATAAATTGAAAATAAATAAATAGTAATAAAAAATTACAATACAATATTTATTCTAGCAATTCAATATAGACGTACCCAGTACCCACCTACAAGGTACCAAAGAACAAAAATATACCTAAATGATCTAATTTGTGAAAAAATATAATATGTGATAATCACGGGCTCGGCTCTTTTTTTTTTTTTTTTTTTTTTTCGATGGGAAAAATCATCTTATGACAACCCCCGCTCTTGGGCGGAGCGGGAGATAGTGTCAGACTCTTACTGACTAAAAAACCCATCCCGTTCCTTCAAGCCTTCATACCGGGGCTCGAGCGCCCTTTCGGATAACCCTGGCCCCAGTAGGCTTCGACCCGGCTGGGCCCCTGCTGTTGCTGACAACTCCTTGAGGCGCGCGGGAACAGCGCGCGCCGTCGACGACTTGGGCTTGGTCCGGACAGTTACCGGACGGCCGGACAGCGAGCTACCCATTGCTCACTGTCCGCAAGCCCGCGCCTACGGTGGCTGGAAATCGGGATCGGAATCCCGGCGGCGGCGAGGGCGCCGTTGCCTGATGCGGTCGGCCTCCTCCTTAGCGAGCATTACTGCTTCGCAGAAGTCGGCGACCGCCTGCCACTCCTCCTCGCTCCGGACCACGGGCTCGGCTCCGTCTCCGATACGTTCTCTCTTTATTGCAGTCACTATTGGGTAATATTTTCTTATTTCTGAAAATGCAAAACGTATTTAGGTAAGTATTAAAAGATTATATTACGGTTTACCTAGGTATCTGATTTACTTATTATTGTAAAGAAGGTAAATAGTTAGCTAATTTCCTACAAATTTAGATACAAACTAAGAATTTTCGTGTCGACAAAACATAATTAAACTAAATATTATGTAGTTGATAAGGTAATATTTATGACTTATTAGGATCTGAAAGATAGGCACTTACTTCCATATTTTATTCATGTTTTTAGCATTTTCTTTTCTCCAACTTCTTTTTTTTTGTATTCCGGTCATTTCCCATTTCAGAAATAAAACAATATACTAATAATACGTAAGAGCGCGTGACGACGCGACGCGACACAGGCTCCCCGTCTGAGCGCCGGAGCGCGACTGCATCAGTACAGCGGCCGTCGCGGACGCGTAGTTTTCCACGCAATATTTCGGTATTAAATTTCTAACAAAATAAAAAGTAACATTATTTTAAATTGAAAACATATAGTACACGTATTATATTAGTTTAGATTTGTATAAAAATTTTCATTACAATACGTTAAGTATTAACCGAGTACTGCGGTTTATTAACAAAATTAAGAGGGAAGTTTGTGATTTTTTTGTATCGAGATTTTTTTTAGTAATCGTGTTTTCACAACATATGGGACTCAGAGTATATGCCCAACTATACCATATATTTTTTTCAACACGATTGATTCAATATTATTTATGATATGCAGGTTCTAACGCGAACGGTAAAGCAGTTTTGAGGTAGTGTACAGCCTTAACTTACAACAAAAATAAGGACACCATTAATGGCTTTGTAGAGTTAAACATAAAAAAAATCAGTTTGCTGATCATGCCCTCGTTTCTATGCTGAGAGGAGCAGTTTTTAATTGGCAGCAACCAGTGGCTTATTATTATTGCCAAGGAGCTACCTCGGGGCTGGAACTCAAAATACTGTTGAAAGAAGTGATTTCTGCTGTAGTTGGATGTGGACTGAAACCAATTGCATTAATTTGTGACCAAGGTGCTTCTTTTCAATCTGCACTAAGAAGCCTAAAAGCAGACACGGCTCGTGACCAAATACTTGCAGATCGAGAACCAGGTTAGCATAATTGAATTAACTGTCCCATTATGGCTGTGAATTTTCAAAAATTCAGAAAGATTTTCAAATGATTACCATTAAGGGTAATTTGCTTTCATGACTGATCCCAGCAGTAGGCAGGTTTAAAATAACGAAAATCGTTCAAGGGATCTTCGTCACCAAGATGTGATACTTACCTACCATCTTTTTGACTGTGCTGCGATATTTTACCAACTGTAAAACTTGTTGGCAACCATTTATCATTATTTACTTTAAAATGTTTTATATTTTCAGATGGCACAGTTACAATAAGTGGGGTCAATCTGAGTATTGTGTATGATCCCTCTCACCTGATAAAGGGTCTGAGAAATAACTTTTTAATTAAAAACATAACCTACAATGGAAAAATTTCTAAATGGCAAGACATAGTAGATGTGTATGAAACAGATTGTCATCACACCGAAGCCAGACTTCTCCATAAACTGAGTGATCAACACGTTATTCCAGATAAGATTAAGAAAATGAAGGTACTTGTATTTGTAATTTGTTTTATTTTATTTTACTGGGGACAAAAAACAGTTGCATGTTAAGAAAATTCAAAGAAAATCCAATGTCCACATCGTAATATACATATGAATAACAGAGGTGGAGAACTTTACTGTGGTAAGAGTATACAGAATACAGGGCCTCTTGCGAAAGCTTCACGTATAACAAAATAATTAATTTCTATAATCAAAATTAATATAATTTAATCCAGCTATTTGTATACTTTCATTATTATAATTATTATTTTTTTTTTTTTTCTTTTTTTGACAGGCCTGTTGGTCTAGTGGTTAGTGACCCTGACTGCTATGCCGGAGGTCGTGGGTTCGATTCCCACCCAGGACAAATGTTTGTGTGATGAGCACGATCATTTGTTCTGTGTCTGGGTGTAATTTATCTATAATATGTATGTATTTAGAAATATATAAGTATGTAAAGCCGGGAACAATGAAAGGAAAGGAAGGAGGCCTTTGCCCAGCAGTGAGACTGTATAGGCTAGATATAAATAATAAAAATAAAATTAAACATATAGTGAAGGAAACAAAGTACTTATATAGAAATAAATTATTCATTTCAGCTCACTATGCTGATGGGAGACCCGTCAGTAGCACACTTCCAAATACAGCGGAGATCGTTCTACTTTTTGACCAATTGTTCGACAGCGTCAATGGAGCTGCAGGATTCTCTAAAAGTACGGGAAAAATTTTAAGAACAGCAGTGGTAAAAAAGTCACCGCATCACCAATTTTGGAAAGAGGCAATTAATAAGTTACGGAAAGTTAAATATGTAGATATGAATGGAAGGGAAAAATCGGTGCCCTCTTTGCAAAATTTTATTGTTACAATAAAAAGCTACATGAGGCTATGGCAGTTTTTAAAAAAAACATAATTTAAAAATTATGAGACCCAGGTATTTTAATTCAGATCCAATTGAAAACTTTTTTGGCCAGGTAAGGGCATATAATTATCGAAATAATGACCCAACCTGCCACAGCTTCAAGTATACCTTTAACCCTAGATCACTAACCTTATTTTACAACGCTTGTTACTAACCTTCGTCGTTTCGGCTACGCCGTATAAAAGGGAGGCTTTTAAGGGTTTATGAAATAAAATATTTATATGTATTCTACTTATTTATTACAATAATCATTTGTTAACATGTTTATAAGTTTTTTATTTACTAAAATCACATTTTAATTACTTTAACAGTCTTTTAATTGAGATCAGAGTTTTTACTCATTTGAACATTTTTGTTTTTTTAAATGCTATATCTTATTAACTAAAACAAAACAAAGAATTAAAAAAGTATTGAAATATTAAAACTAAGTAATAAAATCAACAAAAGAAAGAAACATTTTAGAAAAAAACTATTAATTAATACATTTGTGACAAATGTCAAGTTTGTGTTCGCCACACAAGGATTTGTTGCACTTGGTACAACAACTCTTTGTCATTCTTCGCCTTGCGGAGGGGCAAATTGCACAAATTTTTCTTTTTTTGGCGTTAGGAAGACTAACTGCACCTTCTCTTTGATCAGTCTCATGTGTAGGAATAGAACTACTGGTTCCTGGCATATTCAAAATCGCTGTTATCGAGTCCCGCAGCCCCGTTTGAAGTGTCGGAATTTGTAATCTTTTTTGCATGTGTGGCTCGACTAATTTTTGATGCAGAGTTTTTAAGTACTCACGCCTCGATAAAGGTTTTTTATTAGCCTCCAAAGTGTTGGTTACATATATAACATAACTATTTATAAATGCAATGTTTAGCATTCCGTAAAAAATACATAAGGGCCAACGTCGAGTTTTTCGGCTGCACGAAGCGAGAGAACACATTTGGTCCAAGGTGTCAACTCCGCCTTTAGTTTGATTGTAAAACTCGACCATCGTAGGCTTTTTGGTCATCTCATCAATTGTCCCTTCCTCATCACAAGTTGACAATAGGAATATGGTCTTTTGAGGCTTTGGCTTGTATGAAAGCAATGTCAATTCCTGGTCATAACAGAAAATAGCTGTTCCTGTCTTCCGGGTACGCTCGTGCTGTAATTCTAACGGTATCTCCCTTTTGTTAGCACGTAAAGTCCCAACCAAAGTCAACTTATACGGTTCTTTTACTAAACTCTTGGCTAGTGGTACCGAAGTGAACCAGTTGTCCATGGTTATATTTCTATTTGTGCCGTGCACAGTTCGTGTCAGTTTTTTGACAAAATATTCGCCAAGTGGCAATCCATCCGTTTTAGTAAAAGAACCTAGATAGGGCTCGGCATCTATCATATACTTTGTAGAATTATCTACCAACATTACAATTTTCACACCATATTTATTGGGTTTATTAGGAATATAAATTCTAAAAGGGCATCTGCCTCTGAAACCCAATAACTGTTCATCAATGGTAAGGTAGCAACTAGGTTTATGGTTCTCTTGACATGCAGTTATAAAAAGATCCCAAATATCTCGAAAAGGGGCATATACATCGGTCAATCTTCGCTGTTCGCGTGTAGACTTATCGTCAAACCTGAGGCAGTTTATAAGAAAATCAAACCTCTCATTAGACATAGTACTTCGGTATCGATTGCCACAAAAGGTAACATCAAAAAGCTCCCTTGTTGGTAAATGATTATCCTTCATTGCTGCAGATAATGTGAGGATCCCGATGAGAGCTCTTATTTCATTGGAATCTGTCGGTCTGTGGGTGGCTTTTAAATCCTTGTATTTAACGCATTTTATTGCTATCTCGGCATTAGTGTGGGTTACAATTAAATCAATCATACTGTCAGTTACAAAAAATAAAAAGCAAGAAAGCGGATCTAGTTCATTTTTACAATTACGCGTGGGTCCAGGTCTAATATGAACAATATTTCTTGAAGCTGTTCGGCTTCGTGAACTCGGTTTTACTGATGACCATTTGTATTTGTCTTTTCCGCGAAGAATATTACTCCTTGGTGTAATAATCAATTCATGTGGCTGACCTGAAGTACTAGGTAATGGGTCTTCAATTGAGGAAGATGTACTTGCCTGGATGTCTTCAGTTGAAGGTGGGTATTCTGTCACAGATAAAAACTCTTCCTCACCATCTGTTTCATAAGCCGGATCAGCCTCAAGGTGGTCTTCTTTCTCACTTTCAGAGCAGGTTTCTTCGTCACTATTGTCATCTAATAACAGCTGATGAATCGTATCTAAAATAAAAATATATTCAAATAAAAATAATGTAGGTACTTATTTTAATGTAGACAAATTAAGTACAAGGTTTACAAAACACGGAAATAATTATAACACCAAAAAAGAACAAAAAAGAATAAAAAATAACTCTGCAAGAATAACGTTAATACTAACCTTCGTCGATTCGACGACTCATGGTGGCTGGAACGGCGCACACAGGGCCCCTACACAAAAAACACACCCGTGCGCCGCGCGAGCTGCGGGTCGACTGAGATTAGCCGGAATCGTGAATGCGTACGACGACGCACTCAAAATGTATACCACTTTTTTTGAGTCCGCGTCGTCGTTTTGACGAAGGTTAGTGATCTAGGGTTAAGTCATTGTTGATAAATAGAGTCATAAAGTTTCACAGTCATACCAACTGCGAGGATGATCCGGCAGACCAAATCATTCCTTTACAGCCATTGTTTATTGAAAAAGTAAAAGAGGTGGTCGAGCCAGGTCATTCTACTAAAAATCAAAATATTGAAATGATTTTAGAGCAGGCTCGTAGGGAACGATTGAATGTTCATTCGCGTGCTTACACTGCGGGATGGGTAGTACAAAAATTTTTGATAAGTTACAACTAAAATATAGATTGTGTAAAAGTAGTCTTACAAGTGACCAAAGCAATATTCACGACTGGATAAACCACCGCGAATACACAATGGCAAAAAAAGGTTAAATTACCGATCTGAAGGTGTAGTAAGATGTTTTGGTACAGTGGTTACAGAAACAAATGAATATTTGGAGAACAATGCCCATCTAAATAATGTAGCGTTAAATGTAAAAAACACGATTTTGTCTAAGTATTCGTTTGATTTGATCAATTGTACCGAACACAAGGCAGTTATTCTGGATCATTTAATTTCATTAACTGTAAGGTTTACTATTTTTAATTGGTGCAATATTATAAATAAAATTTTAAAGGGCACATATATTTATAGGTTACATACTCGTAATTTACCTGCTATGCAACTAAAAGCGTTTGAAAAATATAAAAAGAAATTGAAAAATAAATCATTAAATAACTAATGAGTACTCGGTAGTCATTACTACTTTTTGCGTTCTATACTAGTGATATAACGAAAATTGTCATTCGCGAATGTTCGCAGAATTCACAAGAAACATGCGAATGTTTGGCAATTTTTTTTTATAAACAAAAAGGTATTTAGATATCGATTGAATGGATATAGAATGATAATACAACTGAAATAAAGAATGTTAAATTTTGACGAATATTCGCGAATATAATCGCGTTGGCGAATATATTCTATAGCCGTTCAATCAATAAATACTTTTTCGTTTGTCAAGAAAAATTGCCAAACATTCGCTTGTTTCTTGTGAATTCTGCGCATATTCGCGAAGGCGAATATTCGTTACATCACTAATCCATACATGTTGCATAGTTCGTACCAATGTTTAAAAGATTTTAATGACATATTGCCCATAAGGCAATATTTTGATTATAGCATTTGTTACTCAGTTAAAGATGTAGCTTTCTAATAGTGAACAAACAAAAATTTAATCTTTCCTCTTATTTAAAGTAATTGTTAGTTCTTAGCTAGCTTTTGCCAACAGCTTCGCCCGCGTGAAAATAGAAAAATATAGGTCTGTTACTCAGTGATAAAGTAGCTTTCAATGTTGAAAGAATTTTGAAAATTGGTCCAGTAGTTTTTGAGTTAAATCGTAACATACAAACAAAAAATTAAATTCTTCTTCTTTATAATATTACTCTAGCGGTCCGGCCTGGCTTCGCACAGGTGGTAACTTTTAGTAAGGAAGGAACAATAAATATATTACCCAGGGTGAATGTAGCTTTCCAATGGTGAAAGAATTTTTAAAGTCGGCATCGTAGTTATTGAGTTTATTCATTACAAACACACACACAAAAATACAAATTCTCCCTCTTTATAATATTAGTGTAGACAGTTTAAACTCCATCTGTTTAGGTAGTTGACTAAAGGTAAACTATCTTGATCTGTCTTTTTATTAAAAACATAAAGATTTTTGGAGGTACACACACAATGAAACACGTCGTGGATTTCGGAATATCTTCTATTTGCAGTAAGCAGTAATAACTCACACGAAAGCCAAAATTACAACCAGAGCTCACACTGTCTCGAGTAGCGGCAACAGTCTATGTCTTTCAATATGGCGGCAGACTCTAGTCTGGCGCCGGAAATGTTTGGTGTTGTCACACAAAATATAGTAGGCGGTGTTGCGACGTAATACGCCACAACCACCCCCCTACGGAGAAAATAACAAAAAAATTATTTACAAATAAAAATATACATACACTTGATGACACAAGATAGGCAACAAAAAGTTAAAGAAAAAATAAAACTTAAGCTAAAGATCTAACCTATCCTTAAATCTAACCGTGCGACCTGACCGGGTGGTAACTGGTTGTTGTGCAACAGGGGGCACAGTCGGCTGTGCAGACGCGGAAGGCGCAGGTGGCGCGGGCGCAGGCGCGGAAGGCGCTTGCACGTCAGGCGCGGGCGCTGCGATCTGTTGCGGAGCGGTTGCCCGGGAAAGGTCGCTCTCTAAGTCAGGTGCGATGTATGCAGGCTTCACGCGGTCGATACTGACCGTCACGCGTTTACCTGCAATGTCAATGTCGAGTAACTTGTCAGTCCGTGACATTACCTTGTAGGGTCCTGTGTAGGGCGGCTGCAGCGCACGGCGAACAGTATCGTCTCTCAAGAGAACATGAGAGGCATTCTGAAGGTCCTTGAAAATAAACGACGTCGGCCGCATGTGTCGTGAGGCCTGAATTGGACGCAAATTAGCCATTTTCGTGCGCAGAACCGTCACAAAATCGTTGACGTTGTCAATGTTATGGGACGTGCTGGCTATCAGGAATTCTCCCGGTAGGCGAAGCGGCTCCCCGTAAACAAGTTCGGCAGCCGAACACTCGAGATCCTCTTTCAAGGCAGATCGAATGCCGAGAAGCACGATCGGTAAGGCTCGGTGCCAGGTGTCGCTGTGGCACATGAGAGCAGCTTTCAATTGTCGATGAAAGCGCTCGATCATGCCGTTAGCTTGAGGGTGGTAGCTGGTGGTTCGCCTTCGCTCAGTCGCGCCAACATTCATGAGCCGTTTAAAAAGGTCCGACTCGAATTGACGGCCTTGGTCAGTTGTGACTGTGGTAGGAACGCCGAAGCGAGCAATCCAACCTTCGACGAAACGATCAGCTACCTCCTCAGCGGTTATCGAAGTCATCGGCCAAGCCTCAGGCCATCGAGAGAAACGGTCAATCGCCGTCAGGCAATATGAGTAGCCTCTCGATGTTGGCAAGGGGCCGATTATATCTAAGTGGACGTGGCGAAACCTGGAAGATGGAGCGGCAAAAGTTCCAAGTGGCGCGGACACGTGGCGCGTCACCTTAGCTCGCTGGCAATGGAGACATTCTCTTGCCCAGGTGCGGCAGTCGCGTGCAACGCCAGGCCACACGTAACGTTGTGCCACGAGGCGCGCGCTGGCGCGAGCACCGGGATGGCTGAGCGCGTGCAGGCGCTCGAAGGCGGCGCGGCGCAGAGGTGCTGGCAAGTAGGGGCGCGGTTTGCCTGTTGAGACGTCACACTGGATGGTGGTGTCCGTGCCTGGAATTAAAGTACGTTGCATATTGAGAGACGAGTCAGATAAGGTTTTTAATTCATCGTCAGTGTCTTGTGCTCGAGCCAACGCGGTATAATCGCACTCGAGCGAGACGGCTTCGATGCGCGACATCGTGTCGGCAACGACGTTATCGTCTCCTTTTACATGTCGTATGTCGGTAGTAAATTGGGAGATAAAGGTGAGCTGATTAAGTTGGCTGGGTGGCAGCTTTTCTCTACGTTGCTTGAAAGCATACAAAAGAGGTTTATGATCCGTATATATTGTGGCGTGTTGCGCCTCTAATATATACCTGAAATGCTGCACTGCCGAATATACTGCCAACAGTTCCCTATAATACGCTGGCCACACTGACTGAGTTGCCGTAAGCTTCTTGCTAAAGAAAGCAAGTGGTTGCCAGCCCTGTTCAGTCTGCTGTTGTAAGCACGCGCCCACCTGTGTGCCAGAAGCATCTGTGTACAACGCCAATGGGGCGTTAGGTACAGGATGTGCTAACCTGGTGACCTGAGAGAGGCTGTCCTTGCATGCAGTGAAGGCGTGCTCCAGTTCAGGAGTCCAGGGCATGGGTTTGGCTCCCTTAAGCTTCGTAGCTGTAAGGAAGTCAATGAGCGGTGCTTGAGTCTCGGCAGCATTGGGCAGAAACTGTCGATAGTAATTTATCATGCCCAAGAACCTGCGGAGACCTTGGGCTGTTTTGGGAAGGGGAAAATCTTTCAAGGCTTGGACTTTTTCTTCCGGGGGATTTATGCCTTTACTAGAGACTTTATAACCAAGGAAAATAACCTCAGATGTGCCTAACACACACTTAGTTGGATTAACTACTACACCGTAGTTAGCCAATCGTTCAAAGAGCGTGCGCAAGTGGTTACAATGCTCCGTGGCGTCCCTGCTAAATATTAAAATGTCATCGACATATGGGAAACAAAAATCCAACCCTCGAACAATTTCATCGATGAAACGCTGAAATGTTTGTCCAGCATTTCTGAGCCCGAACGTCATATAAGGGAATTCATACAAACCAAATGGTGTTGTAATGGCAGTTTTGCAGACATCAGCTGGCTCTACTGGAATTTGTTGATAAGCCTTAACTAAATCAATAGTACTAAAGATGGTAGAACCAGCGAGAGCATGACCAAAATCCCCTATATGGCGCACGGGATACCTATCCGGTACAGTACGAGCATTCAGCGCTCTATAGTCACCGCAAGGGCGCCATGAAGAGTCTTTCTTCGGGGCTAGGTGCAGTGGCGATGACCACGGGCTCTTGGAAGGGCGTGCGGTGCCTGCTTGCACCATATCTGCAAACTCCTTCTGCGCTGCCCGCAGTTTGTCCGGCGCGAGGCGTCGCGGCTTAGAAACCACGGGTGGGCCGTCGGTCGTCTTGATGTAGTGCACCGTGTTGTGCTTCACCTCGCGATGGATGCCAGGGGGTCTCGTAATAGCTGGAAATTCAGATAAAATTTTATGAAAATCTGAATCTTCGATTTTAACGGTTTTTACACTGACCTGGTTAAATTTAGCTATGGAGGCTGGAGCAGTAAGACCAGTAACTCCGCAGCGTATTATTTTGTTTCTGCAGTCGGGAAGCAAGTTGTAGAAGGCCATGAAGTCAGCACCAATGATGGCGGTATCAACATCGGCAACTACAAAGTTCCACTTAAAAGAGCGGCGGAGACCAAAATTAAGTGTGAAAGTGTGACAGCCATAAGTTTTTATGGTACTGCCATTTGCTGCGCATAAATTGTAGTTTACATCTGCTATTTTGTTCCCTAACAATTTTTTAGGAAAACAACAAATGTCGGATCCAGTGTCTAGCAAAAATCTGAATTTGGTGTCTTTGTCCACAACAAATAAGCGGCTGCTATTGAAGCAATCAGTCGCCGCTGCTACTGATTGTTCTGTTGGTTTCCCGACCACGAGCATGGTTTGGTACATTTAGTTGCTTTTGCACCGAATTTATGGTGGTACCAACACAGAGGCTGTCGCGCCGCCTGGGACGCAGATCTAGATCTAGGTTGATGGGACCTAGGTCCAGAGCGTCGCCTAGAGCTAGACTCCCTTGTAGTTAAAGCGGCCACCTGACGTGTAAGTTCTTGAACTTGTACCATTATGGCAGCAAGGTCAGGAGCACTAGCTGTACTGGGAGAAATGGCATTGACGGAGACGGGATTGACCTCTAATATTTTGTCAGCCAGTTCGGCAACTTTGTCCAGGGTGAGATCACCTTGGGCAGTCAAAATTGCCTGAACATGTTTTGGTAGACGTTGTAGCCACAGTTCTCTAATTATAGTGTTATCTTTGAACGACTTACCAGCCAGAGACTTCAGATGACGGAGAAACTGAGTAGGTTTCCGGTCACCGAGCTCCTCACCTGATAGTAGTTGTCTGACTTTTTGTGACTCGGAAGTGGAGAAACGCTTGATAACTTCCTCCTTTATCCACTCATACCGGCCACCTTTAGGAGGAGGGTTAGTGACCAGGTCTTCAACGTCATGAGATATCCTAGAATCAAATTGTGAAATGACATAATTGTATTTTGTTTCATCCACCGATATATTACATAAAACAAACTGTGATTCCAAGTGAGCAAACCATCCAGCGGGATGCTCATGCCAAAAAGAAGGCAGTTTAGGACGGACCGCATATGCTGCTGGATTCTGCACACTTTGGGCATTTAGTTGTGCCCGCAGGTCTGCATTTTGTTGCATCAGTCGTTCGTTATTTGCCAAAATTTGGTTGAGTCGCTCCTCAATTTGTTGGCTCTCCATGTTGAATGTGTATATAAATATATTATAAAACGAGGTATACGTTTGTTGCAGTTACCACTCAGTCAGGTTGCTTAAAACTAAAACAAGCAACTTAAAACTGAACACAAGGTATGCACAGAATAAGCAAGATAATTATGCACGTGCTGCAGATAACAAGTATATAAAAAAAATAATCCACAAAACAAATGGGTGCAAATAGCTTAATTTAAAAATACAATACCTTGTACCATTAGCGACTTAAAATGAGCTTCAGACAGAGCTAACTTCTAAGCAAACACGCACACGATAAACCAAACACCAAAAATATGTAAACCGAAAAAACAAAAATGTGTAAAAATAAAGATATAAAGAGATAGATTTGATAAAGTTTTGTTATTAACGTTTGAAACCACCGAGCACACCACAAGTTAGTTTTTTAGTAAATGTTTAGTAGGATCAGTACGTTAAGATGCACATGCAGGCATGCAGTCGTATTTCAATTTTCAATTTCCAGTCTTCAAAATCCCGCGTTGCGATGACAGATGACAGTGACGTATCGGGTTGACGGCAGTTCAATCATTCACTCGATTCGATCACTAACCGAAAGTTCCGCTACTCCCCGATAGGTAGCGTATGGCGTCACTAGTCGCAGGTCTTCACGAAATTCCGTTTCCGGGTCGATGGCCTCGGAGCATTCCAAACTCGCGAAAACGCGAAAATGATGCGTAGGATGACGAAAACTGCTTGAAAAATGATGCACTAGTTAACACAAACTTTCTGCGAACCGTTGGTACGCCTTCCAATCCTCGGAAAGGCGCGCGTAGCGTGCTGGTGTGAGCCGGTAGGTAGGTAGGTATCTACTCGGCAACTTCTCGTTCGGCGATTTCCCGGCGGTTAGTGATAAAACCAGCCTGAGAACGTTGCGGGGCGTTGTCAAATTAAGCAGGCTGAAGATCTCAGCGAGGTTTACTGCTGAAGTCCGGTTCCACGTTCCTGCTGTAGGTACCTTGCTGTGTAGTTGCGTCTCGTATCACGTCGGGGTCACCAATTTGGAGGTACACACACAATGAAACACGTCGTGGATTTCGGAATATCTTCTATTTGCAGTAAGCAGTAATAACTCACACGAAAGCCAAAATTACAACCAGAGCTCACACTGTCTCGAGTAGCGGCAACAGTCTATGTCTTTCAATATGGCGGCAGACTCTAGTCTGGCGCCGGAAATGTTTGGTGTTGTCACACAAAATATAGTAGGCGGTGTTGCGACGTAATACGCCACAGATTGTTTAAATTTAGTTTATTACCTACTACATTTAGGTAAATACATAAAAATGTAACTTGTTATATCGACGGTCCGTACGTAATATAAAGACATGTCCAAAATAGCATATTTTTTATTTCATTATTTACTTTTTTTAAACAAAGTAAATAATGAAATAAAAAACATGATATTTTATTATTTATAAAACATGTCCAAAACAGCATATTTTTTATTTCATTATTTTTTTAAATTAAATAGATTTTTTAATTCCTTTAAATCAATTTAACTTATAACATACACAACTAAACTTGTTTAAACAAAGTAAATAATGAAATGAAAACATGATATCTTAGACATGTCGTAGGGACCATCGATATATATGCAAAAAATAAATCTTGATGTCTTTTTATTAATAACACAAAGATTATTTAAATTTAGTTAATTACTTATCATCGGTTTAGGTAGGTAAAGACAAAATATTGTAAATTAAAAATGTAACTTGTGTAATGTGTGCAATAAACAAATGTTTAAATAAATAAATACTGTGTTTTAATTATTTTCCTGCAATCGGATCAGAAAATAAATAAAAGTATATAATACAGCATTATATGCTGTATACGTTGCATTCCTTTGCCATTATAAGCAGCCATTTATAAAAAATATGGCATTACTTTCTGTATCTGTTGCCTTCCTTTGTCATTTTAAGCAGCCATTTTAAAAAAAAAACAAACGTCATACAAGGTTTCTAGGTACTTATGTGGTACTTTTTTGGCCCAGAAAATTTGTTCGGGAGTTTGTTATCTGTACTACTCTCTTTCATCTGTGGTTAGTTATTTGTAAACATTGCGAATGCGCTCGGTGTTGTCGCGAACCGCGATCGTTTTGAGTATTTTCGAACGTTTATGAATGTTTATCACTGTGAATGTGGTGATTGTGATTCATACCTAATACCTACTGTTGCTGTAAAGTATAACTTCTGTAAATTAGTGTTTAAGAACTGTGACAGTGAAAGTTGTAGGTTTAGGTGAACTCCTTGCGCCAAAAAAGATTTGTATTTTGATAAACTTATATAAAAATGCCTCCCCGTAGCGATTTACCTATTTGGAACTTTTTGAGAAGTCCTGTGAAGGCAGTAAAACTGTGTTTGTAAGTCATTATTTTCGCCGAGAACGGTTGTAATCGTCAATTCGATATAAGCCAAGCCGTATTTTATTTAAAAACCAAAGAAAACACGATATAACGCACTAACAATCTAACAAAATTCAACGAATTCACTCTGAAATGACATATCTCTACAATCGACATGACATCTCTACTGCTCAGAAGCACTCGTCATGAACTCTAACGTTATCCTGCGACAAATGTCGAATTCGACAACCCAGAATAGCAACTTTAAAAAGAACAATGACCACTTTCCATACATTTCAAAACCTGATAATAAAAGTTAATGTATAGTTATAAAGTATAGTAGACAGACTACCTGTAAGTCTAGAAAATAATGTCTCATAGTCATTTTTACGATTTAAACGCCACGAAGTCCAAAAAATATTAATGTTTCTTTTTAGGTTAGAATTTGCCGTAAGATGTTAGAAAAATAATTATTAACTCTCAAATTGTAATCTAAAATAGGAATACTTAGCTGAGATCGAAAAGTTCTTTTTATTTTATGTATTCCTTAATTTACGTCGCTGCTTAGACTCTCGATGATAGGAAAAAATCGAGTGTCGAGCATAATAATTTCTGTTTTTCCAGCACAAATAACTTGTACTTACTATCTAGTAAGTAGATTTTTAGTAAAGAAACATGCCAAATAGTTTGTATAGGTATCTACCTCTAAAAAGTATCTCTTACCTGTTCATCATAGTCATAGTCATAGTAGTCATAGTAATCACTTGATCACTTATCTACCCGATACATTTTATTGGCTTACGGTATGTATAGGTACAGTACATATAATAAACAAAAAGGGAAAAACAAAATTATACAATATGTTTTAGTGAAATGGTTTATTAACTATCATCATTATCATCTAATTCTCTTATAACTACATCGTCCAGAAATTCTGCTGGAGCAGAGATTTTTTCTTGATACCTAGCCCACCCAAGATACCACACTAATGTCATAATTGTTAACAAATGAAAAATGTGTTCTACATGTTGTAAAGTAAATGTACTCATGTTATTACTAGAATCATACAGATTACTCCACTCATTACTGTCTATGTTCTGTGCAGACACGGCTATGTACAGGGATATAATATTTATATGTACTGAGTATCGTGGCTCTAAATGAATCTGCCACATTGTGCAGATTCATATTGGTACATTGAGGAAAAAGGCAGTGTGAAGCAGTATTTGCTGCTCGTCTATAATTTAGTAATGTTATGTTGCTAGATACAACTTCAGAATGTACTTCTAGACTTTCATTAACTGGTTCAGCAGTGATTGGCTCAGTCACCTGTTTCAGCAGTGATTGACCCAGAGTCACCTGTTTCAGCAGTGATTAGCCCAGAGTCATCTGGTTCAGCAGTGATTGGCCCGGTGTCACCTGTTTCAACTTTTTCAGTAGTAGTTGCACCACAAGCTCCATCAGCTTGCCCAGTACGTATGGGAGCACGCTTACAACTCATCCAGCATGAATGGCATATTCTATCAGATGATGACGTCTATAAAAGAAAATATTGAGTTAATATCAGGTATTGTAAATGTATTAATAAAAGGCAACCTCGAGGTCAAAAAGAGAAATCACCACGACCGTAACAGTATGAAGTAATATACTGGCAAATAATTAACAATATAGAAACATAAATACCTGATGTGATGCAATCCTTGTTTGTTTATCTGTTTGGAATTTATCTGTCATAGTTCTTCTGAAGGATTGTCAAAAACAATAGAATGGCTCTAACGATTAAGTGTTGGCCGTCCACAGAGACGTCGTTTATTGCTGGTTTATGCTTCTCATGAGGAGTTCATTACAAGGTTCACAAATGTAATCTTCCTCTGTAAGTAATCTGAAATAGGAAAGACAATTTCATCTTCTTTTATTTACAATTGATATAGGTTATAGTTTGATGCCAAGATTAACAGTTCAAAACGAAACACGAAATAACAAGACAAAACTATTAGTTTTAATCCATCTTTCGGTCATTTGCGTGTGTGTTGTCATACATAATAAAGAAGCGCCAAGCAGTTAGTTTGATTATGACATCATAGATAGTTTTAAGTTAAACATTATAAAAATAAATACTTACGATTACTGGTGATATCCACTCACTAAGAAGCGAAATAACTCTTGTGTTGAGCTCTTAAACAAGATAACGTTGAAACGTATTAGGCAGACGTTGCAGTTTATGCAAAGTATACGTCGGCTTTTTGTTGACGGCGGCATTATCAAGAGGGTGGATTTACAACAATATGGAAAGCATAGGTCGTCAAGTGAAGAAGATATCGAGGTCCAGGGGGCAGCAATAAGGTCGTAAATAGAGGTATCAGTTCACACACAGTACACAACGAGACGCACACGCACCAACGAAGGGCAGGGCTGCGCCAATTTCAATCGTAGAACTGTCAAATGTAAAAAAAGTCCGTTTCAGTCATCCGAACTCGAATGATTAATTTATTTAATCAATATTTTATTTTCAATGAATCTGTATTGTACAAAGACTAACTAGTTATTCTTTAAATAACATATCGATTGAATAAAATGTAAAATAATATATAAAACTCAGAAACAGAGATTAATAAAGTCAAGTAATACTGCGTGAAATGGAACGTTGTAGCAAAAGGTCTCAGTATTTTTATATAATCTATGGCAAAAGGTAATAGAGATGCGTTCAAAACATGGTAATTTGTAACACTAAACGTAAAATAAGTTTATAGAAAAACTTAAAAATCTTTTTTTCCTGCGTTTCTTTTAAAATTGTTTTTAGCGTATTAGACACATAATATAATTGACTAAATTTTAACATTTATTTCATTACTATACAAAGTCAGGTCAAAAATGGTCATTCCTCTTTGTTGAAAAAATGACGTCATTAGAAATTTTTGTCGAGTTCGACACCATCTCTAAAATCGAGAATTGACCCCAAATGACATTATCTCTACAATCGACATGAACTCTAACGTTATCCTTCGACAAATGTCGAATTCGACATCCCCAGAATAGCAACTTTTAAAATTTGTCGAAAAAATGACGTCATTAGAAATTTTTGTCGAATTCGACACCATCTCTAAAATCGAGAATTGGCCCCCAGGAGCAACTCAAACACCTTTGACACGGTGGGGAGGAGAGTGATGGGCCGATAGCTCTCCGGCTTCAGGGTGTTCTTCCCAGGCTTTGGCAGCATGATGACGCGCCCCTCCTTCCACGAAGCGGGGAAGGTCCCGGTGCGCAGTATCCCAGTGAACAGGCGCGCCAAGGCCGCTACCGTGCGGAACGGCAGGTGGCGCAGCACTGTGTTTGTGATACCGTCAGCACCGGGGGCCCTCCTAGGCTTCGTTCGTAGGATGGCGCGTCGGACGGCGTTGGGCGAGAAATGAATGGGGTCCTCATCGTGAGCTATCGGCGTTGCGCAGTACTCGTGTAGGTGCCTCTCAACTGCTGCGACATGCTCCGCGAGAGACATGACAGCGCGGCGTGGCCTTTTATAATCTCTTGTAACTGTCAAAAGCGCCGCGCTGTCAAGTCGCAGTTCGTTCCAGTTGTCAGTGCAAAAAAATACATTTGATGTTGCTAATACAGAAAATAACCATAGTGTATGAAACATTATCATAAGAATTTAGACATGAAGACATTATCATTATCATCAGTTTCGTGTGAACACGCATTAAAACAGTACGCATACGCTCAAAAAAATAGATCGTCAACCTTTTGTTGCGATTCATAAAGCTGCACAATATATTATTTTGTTGCCCCCTAGTAATTATTTTGACCAAAATGAAGACGTGTGCAATTTGCAATGATCAGTTTAACGATGGGGTGCAATGTGGAAGCTGCAAGAAATTCCTGGATTTCTCATGTGCAAGTGTGTCTGAAGCGGGTTGGAGAAAACTAGGATCCGACCGAAGAGCACAATGGAAATGTCCTGCTTGCAAGTCATCGCCTGCTCTGCTTTCACCACAACCTTCTGCTTCATTGGATACGGTTTTGGGTGAGATTCGCGAGATGAAACAGCACCTACTGAGCTTACCAACGTTAGTTAGCGACATAAAAGTGATTAAAGACGAGTTGACCGAGCTTAAAAAAAGTTGTGATTTCTCCAGTGGAAGACTAGATGAACTCGATACCAGACTTGCTGAATTGGAAAGGAAACCCTCCGAGTTTGAGAAGCTCCAGGACACTGTCTCTTCTTTGCAGTCAGAATTGGCTTCATCAAAGCTTGAGCTTTCTTCGTTTGATCAGCGATCCAGGCTTAACAATGTGGAGATTAAGGGTGTCCCATTAAAGAAGGATGAGAATTTATACTCAATCGTGGACGCCATCGGCAGTAAAATCAATTACAGGTGTTCTAAGAACCAGATCAACTATATCTCGAGGGTGCCTATTCACAATTCCAAGGAGAAGTTGGTGATAGTCAGCTTCCTTAACAGGTATATTAAAGAAGATTTTATTGCGGCGGCACGAGCTGATAAGAACCTCTCCACCTGCGACATCGGTTTCCAAGGAGCGCCACATCGTATTTACGTCAACGACCATCTAACTGTGGAATCCAAGAAACTCCTGAGTACAGCTAAAATCGCAGCTAGAGAGAAACACTGGGAGTTTGTTTGGGTGAAACATGGCAAAATTCATGTGCGCAAAGATGTGAATTGTAAAACCTTAATCATACGAAAGGAACTTGATTTAAACAAAATTGTTTAAACCGCTTCTATTTACATCCAAGATTAATTTCTAGCTTTTCTATGTTTAAAATGTATCAAAGTTTGCAAATCATTTGTTATTTAGTTTGTTTTTGTAAAAGGTTTAGCTCCTCTGCATTGCTACTGGGCTTCTTTTGTATTCCTAATTGCGCTGTTTATCTTGGAGTTCCAAAACTTATGTTAATATTCGTCTCGCTTACTCATATGCGTATGATATATTGCTGCTTGCTCGCTTGCACAGTCATGTTTTTACTAATATCGGGTAACTTACACAATTTTACTAAATTTACTTACTTTTACCTACATTTTAATTTCATACCTCTTTTATACGTAACTAATTATTGTTTCGAAATGAATTGGCTAAAGTTATTATACAATATTGTTTTTGATGTTTATTCAATTGTTTCTGGATATATGTGCAATGGCTAACATTAGTGATCAGTGTCTTACTGTGTTTTATCAGAACGTACGGGGATTGCGAACCAAAACGGACTCGTTCTATCGGCAAGTATTACATAATTCCTACGATATTATTGTTCTAACCGAGACGTGGTTAATAGATGGTGTTTTGAATTCGGAGTTGTTTGATGATCGTTATTTGGTGTGGCGCCGTGACCGGGATTATGCTTTGACTGGACAATCGAGGGGTGGTGGTGTGCTTATAGCGACGCGTAGGGAGTTACCTGTCACTCCTCAACCGCTCTTACACTCCTCGGCGGAGGATCTTTGGATCAATTTACGGCTTAAAAACTCAAAATCACGAGAATACGTTAACCTTTATATTTGTGCTGTTTATTTGTGTCAACAAAGCAGAGGGCTTTCGTTTTCAGAACAATTAAATAACTTCCTGACTAAATTGAATCACACAGCTTTAAATAAAACTTCGGATGTGTTTTTAGTTATAGGTGATTTTAATATGAGTGGAATTTCGTGGACTCCGTCTAATAATAACCATTCATTGGTTCCGGTGAACCCCGCCTCTAGTGACGAATGCTTGTTCGTGGATGAGTTATGTACGTTGGACTTTGGACAGTATAATGGGGTAGCCAATAGGTATGGGAAACTGCTGGACTTAGTCCTCTCAAATAAATTAGCGTGTGTTAGTGAGAGTGTTGACCCCTTAGTGCCCATTGATCCTTATCATCCTGCGTTAATTATTAATTTTGACATCTTTGAAATACCTCCCCTGGACTGTGCGCCGCGTTGGCGGTATATCTATAGCAAAGGCGATTTTGATTCAATACAGAGCGAGATCTCTAACACTAATTGGGAACGAGAATTCTCAATCCGATCATTGGATGAGTCCGTTGACTTCTTTGTTGACACTATTGAATAACTTCATATTAAGTATATACCACAAAAACTAGTACGTAATAAAAACATGGTTCGTTCGGGAGTTTCCTGCACGGGATTCATGCGGAGGTGACGCCCGGGTGTCGCCACTGTGCGGAACGCCCGGAGGACACGGTGGAGCACACAGTCGAGGTGTGCCCTGCTTGGGCGAAGCATCGCCGTGCCCTCGTGGGGGCGATCGGCGGCGGAGACCTCTCGCGCCGGGCCTTGGTTGAGGCCATGGTCCGGAGCGAGGAGGAGTGGCAGGCGGTCGCCGACTTCTGCGAAGCAGTAATGCTCGCAAAAGAGGAGGCCGAACGCATCAGGCAACGGCGTTATCGCCGCCGCCGTCGCCGGGATTCTGATCCCGATTTCCGGCCAACGTAGACGCGGGCTTGCGGACAGTGAGCAATGGGTAGCTCACTGTCCGGCCGTCCGGTAACTGTCCGGACCAAGCCCAAGTCGTCGACGGCGCGCACTGTTCCCGCGCGCCTCAAGGAGTTGTCAGCAACAGCAGGGACCCAGCCGGGTCGAAGCCTACTGGGGCCAGGGTTATCCGAAAGGGCGCTCGAGCCCCGGTATGAAGGCTAGAAGGAACGGGGTGGGTCTTTTAGTCAGTAAGAGTCTGACACTATCTCCCGCTCCGCCCAAGGGCGGGGGATGTCAATGCATGATTTTTTCCCACCATAAAAAAAAAAAAAAAAAAAAGTACGTAATAAAAAATTCCCAGTTTAGTATAGCTCATCACTCGTCAAAACAATTAAAGAAAAATATAAGTATTTAAAAAGGTTCAAGATTTATGGCAATAAATCTGACGAGTTAACTTTTAAATATTTGCGTGACAGAATCAAGACTATGGAAGCTTCGTGTTATAAATGTTATCTTGATCAAACTGAAAAATCCATTAAAGATAACCCTAAATATTTTTGGACCTTTGTTAAGAACCGCTACGACTCCAATTCTATACCTAATACATTAAATTATAATAATGAATCGTTAATGACTGGAGATTCTATTTGTGAAGCTTTTTCATCTTACTTCATGTCGACTTTTCTTAACTCCACTTCCTCTAATACTAATTCTACCAATCCACATGCTTTAATACATTCGGATAATAGAAATTCGTCTGATATTTCTCACATAGAGGTCAATGTTGATGCTGTGACCGATTTACTTCGCAACTTAGATCCAACAAAAGGTGCTGGCCCTGATAAAATTTCATCGAAATTTCTAATCAATTGCGCGCCTACCATTGCCATACCTATCTCTATTTTGTTTTCCAAGTCTTTGACTCTTGGTATTGTCCCTAAAGTATGGAAATCTGCTTTTATTACACCTGTACATAAGAAGGGGTCAAAAACTGAGGTCACTAATTATAGACCTATATCCAAGCTATGCATTATAGCTAAAATATTTGAGAGGATTGTCTATAACCAATTATATCCCGCCCTTGCTAGCTCACTCAGCTTTTTCCAACACAGATTTTTAAAAGGACGCTCTACCACTTCTAATTTGATACTATTTAACGATTTCATTACAGATGCTATGGTCAATGGTAAACAGGTCGATGTAGTTTACACAGACTATAGCAAGGCGTTTGATCGGATCGACCACGATACTCTGATAAAAAAGCTAAACTCCTTAGGGATCCGTGGGGACCTCTTAAGATGGTTTTCCTCTTACATTAACAACAGGTCACAGGCGGTAGTACTTAACAATTATATGTCTAGCTGGGTAAATGTGCCCAGTGGAGTACCTCAGGGTTCGTTGCTCGGTCCTTTCTTATTCGTTATCTATGTGAATGACATCGACCAGTGCCTACACTCTTCTAAAATGCTGTGCTTTGCTGATGACATGAAAATCTTTGCCACCATTTTAACGGTCGAAGATAGGTTAGCATTTCAGGCTGATTTGCATCGGTTAGAAGAGTACTGTCGTATTAATAAACTTGATTTGAACCCATCAAAGTGCTCCGTGATCACCTACACTAGAAAACGTGCTGTCATAGCTAACACTTACACTTTGGTGGGCCAGATCTTGCCAAGGTGCAATACTATTCGTGACTTGGGCGTCCATCACGACACTAAATTAATCTTTGACGTACACATTGATACAATTGTCAAAAAAGCTTCCAAGCTACTTGGCTTTATTATTCGTCTCTCTAAGTGTTTCACGGATGCTAAAACATTAAAAATATTGTATTGCACTTTTGTTAGAAGTCATCTAGAGTACGCGTCTCAGATATGGAATCCACGTTATCATAAATACATAGACCGCATTGAAAACATCCAGAGACGTTTTATTAAATATCTTTGCTTCCATCAAAAGATTCCATATCAGTCAACTGATTATCTTGAACTGTGTAAGAAGTATCATCTATTACCACTGGTAGATCGTCGTAGAATTGCCGACTGTCTGTTTTTGCTCAAAATCCTTCATAACAAGATTGATAGTCCTGACCTTTTGTCCAAGTTTTATTTTAATGTGCCAAATAAAACATTTCGTTTTAATCCACCCATTCGTGTTCCTCACACATCTTCAAATTATAGACGGAACTGGGCCTCAAGTCTGCTATTACAATAGTGTCACAATAGTCTATCATTGATGTCATAATTGTCGATTTTGACATGTTTGGTAATCTACTAATATAATGGCGTCATTATGACTTTCCAATGGTCAACCACTGACACTCCATTGAAAGAAGTGACATAGAATGGTAATCTCGTACATATTGACAAATGAATATTTGACGTTTGCGGTAATCTACTAAAACTTTGACAGTTTATTTGATCATTGTTTTACCATTAGAACGTTATTGTGCAGTTATTGGTTTTAATATGCTCGAAATTATCATTCTACCACAATTCTATTACAAGACCAGTGACCGATCAATGATCGATCATTATGAATTAGAAGATTACAAACTTTTAGCAAAATGACAATGGGATCGTGTTGGAATGACGAATTTATAAAAATAGCAGACTTGGGGCCCAGTTATATCGTGCGTGCAAGCAGTAACTTTAATGACATATGCAAGGAATATGATCTGGATCCATTCACCATTAGTGTGAACTCGGCCAGAAGGAGCTTAAGTCTCAAATTTTTCAAATAGCATTAGGTTTTAATAGTTTATTAATTAGTTTCTTAAGTGCAATCTAAGGATTTTTGCTGTATCCTACGTAACCAAGAAGCGCAACTTTTTGTTTTTGTGCTCACACTTTATTTAATTTATATTATAATGTCTACACGTGAGGACTTGTAATTGGCTTTCTAATGATTATGGATTCCTTTTTTTTGTCTGGTTTTATTAGCTGTAAGTCCTCCATGTACTAAATAAATAAATAAATAAGAATCGCTGGCACAATAATGCAACACATCATACGTGTTGCATCATAATTGAGCGTCGTCGTCTTGAGCGAGCGCGAGTGACCGCTGGGACGGCCAGTGGCGGAATGGTGGAGCGCCGGCGCGCCGGCCGGCGGAGCCCGGCGATGCGCGGGCGCGTGGCTCGACGACTTGGCGTTAACAGACTGGCCCCCTTGGAGCAGGAGCAGCATCCTGGTCCAACTTCACGGGTAATGGACAGAGCCTGTTCCAGGCTCTGCGTAAAGTTCCTGATGTGTTTGCGACGTCTGCCACCCGGTTGACGCCGTCAGCGCCAGGGTAGACCGTGGTGACACGGCCTAGCAGCCGTCTGTTGGGAGGCAGCCGGTCATCCTTAATGATAACCATATCCCCTGACTGAGGTTGTCCTCTGTCTTTGCGCCATTTGTTTCGGATCTGCAATAAATTCTGAAACGTACTCCTTGTAGTAACGATTACAAAAATATGTTTTCAATGATTGAATCCTTTTGTATCTGGAGAGCGTATGAAGTGGACCCTAGTCGATCTGAGGAGCAGGCAGCATAGTGAGTGTACGTCCAATTAAGAAATGCACTGGCGTGAGTGGAACTAAATCTGATGGATCAGATGAAATTGGAGTGAGAGGTCTAGAATTTAGTATTGCTTCCATTTGAACCAATACAGTGTTCGTTTCTTCGTAATCTAGATGAGCCATTGACACTAAGGCTCGCCAGAGGGCGCTCTTCTGTAAACATTCAATTCTGTCAGCTCCTCATTAATAAATCTTTTAAAATTTTATTAGTTCATTATAAGTTGTGAAAAGTGTCAAAAAGTGAATATTATGAACTAATGTGTCTGTGAAAGTGAAGATTTTACTTCGATTGACTTGTGAACTAAAATATGTGGTGACAAAACCAATAACATAAAATACACCGGAATCTGTATACATTCGTACTTTCCGTTGATTAATAATTGTGACTTCAAGGATATTATCTAACACACTGATTGCAAATACTGCGTAAGTAATTCATAAATAGTGAAATAACAAAAACTTAAATTATAATAAAGGTGAAAATATATGACGCCTCTAGTGCTCAATAGCGAGAACATTCCTTCAAAATTTCGTCCGTTGATACTTCAGTTTGACCATTTTCACTACTAGATGGCATTACTTTCTTCATTGATTAACGACAATCCATAAAACGACATCTATTATTGGATAGCAGAACTAATTACGCAACTATAACATCACATAGTTATTGAATCAACCTCAACCATAGAGGGCACTACATTGGTACTCAGTTTGATAAATTTCACTGATAGAGGGCATTGCTTTCTTAATTGTTTCTCGACAACCCGCGAAACGAGATCTATTGCTGAGTAGCATAACTACTTACACATCATCGAAATCACATGGTTATTGAAGATCAAGTATAGAGGGCACTACATTCTTCATCGATTACTACGATATTCAACACGACATCTGCTGACAAATAGGAAAACTTTTTATTGAGTATCCATTGCACTGCTTTAGATTAGCAACACAAATTTGACATAGAGGGCACATAACGATGGAAGATCTAAATAATGTAAGTCATAGCATAACGATGGAAGATCTAAATAATGTAAGTCATAGCATAACGCTGGAAGATTTAAATAATGTAACCCATAGAAGACCTTTAAAAAAGTGTATGTCAATAGATAAAATGAATAATAGCACTTCCATCAACTTATCTTATTCTGACGAATTCTTGAGTAGAAGACTGGATGTTTCTTCACATATAACAGCATTATGCCGAGACGAAATGAACACCGAAGTAAAAACATTAAAGGCGGAGTTACAATCTACGCAACATGAATTAGAAAATATTATTCTCGAAAATATAGAACAGAAAAAACTAATTGCCCAACTATCTCAGGAAGTTGAAATATTGAAACAGATTTGCCGAAGTCCACGAACAGCTTTACGTCAGTCAGCTATACAGAAACATAATGTCAAGCCACGACGTCTTACTGAGGCATTTAGGGACTCTCTGCTTATAACACAAAGCTCACCTAGTGTTGAAAAACTTTCTACCCACACTCGTCCAACAGTCCAACAAGAAAAGACACAAAATTCAACACAAAGCAATCAACCGACAACAAATCCGAGTTGTTCTGAGAAAAGTGTTACAATATCAGTTATAAATCCACAAGACAGACAATCATTGGAACGCAGTATAGAGATTTCATGTGCTCAAACTTTATATACACTACTGAATAAAAGTAATAATCAAGTTTTAAATATTTCAAAAGTCTACAACTCAACAAGTGTTCCAAAAATTATCATTTTAGGTGACCAACAAGTACGAGGTTTTGCCAGTGAAATAAAGTTACAGAGGGACGCAAATAAATGGAATAACGTATATTCTGTATCAGGGTTTTCAAACCCAAACTCAACTAGTACACAAATATTATGTAAAATAGATGGTTATATCAAAAACTTGCACAATGATGACATAGTAATATTGGGTATAGGTGGCAATGACAGCAACCCTTACAAATTACTATCACAGCTGATTCCAACCCTTCATAAACTAAGAAATAACCAAGTATTTGTATTAAATATTATTAATAATCCCCATTTAAATGTTAAGTTATTAAACCAAAATATTAAATTATTCTTACAAAATTTTCCTAACTGTAAGTTCATTGATACAACTGAGAATATATATAGTTATAACAATTATAATTACATATCCAAAAAAATGCTGTGTTATAAACTAAATATAGAAATTGATAATATTAACTTTAGAAAAATTATGGACACTGCCTGTACATTGAAACACATGCGCACTTCATCAAACTCAAACATAAATAGTAGTATATACGTTAACAAAAAAGGAACAATCCCCTATTATTTTACGGTCCAAAAAAAGATCCCCCTTCAACCATTAAATGCTAATGAAGCTACTGCAGTTATGTCGAACCCTAATGAAGCTAGTAAATCCACTTTTTTTCGAAACTGAACGTAAATGTACACTGTTTCACCAAAACATCGCCGGCATTTTTAACCGACTTCTAAAAAAGGAGGAGGTTCTCAATTCGGATGTTTGTATTTTTTTTTTTTTTATGTATGTTCGGGCATAACTTCGTCGCTTGCCAACCGATTTGAAAAATTCTTTTTTTGTTGGAAAGGGTATACTTCCCAAATGGTCCCATAGTCACCAAGTCGGGATCTGATGATGGAATCTTGGCTAAATCGAGGGAACTCCTCAAATATTATAGGCAACTATATAGTCATTTTGATATTTTCATCAAGGTATTAAGCATTTACAGTCAAAAAGTGACATTTGATGAGGTGGACCTGGTTAAGAAGACCAGAAATTGCCAACGGAACTTCATACTCAAACAAATATCACAATGAACATAGTTAAGCGACTATGACAATACAAATAAATGAATAGTTATGTTGAAAATGGTATCATCGAAGTAACCTGATGATAGTGATGGAGCTGGAAGATAGGCACCGGAACTCCGTAATTAATCAATGTATCCTACCCGTGTTTGGGCTTATTAGAAATGTCATGAGATGCACTTTGACTATAAGGTACTATCGAAGTGATCTGATGATGGAGCCGGAAGGTGGAAGATAGACACGGGAACTTCATATGAAAATGATGTATTCTAGCAGGGTTTGAGTCAATTGGAATTGACATGAGAAAAAAGTACTCTGGCTGTATGTGTGTTGCAACTAAAAAGTATGAAATAAAAAAACTTTTTGTAAAAAAAATATAACCGACTTCACTAAAAAAACACTAAAACGATCAAAATAATTTTAATTTCGGAAGTCGGTGTTAAATAAGGAACAAACAATAACGAAAAACACAGACTTCCGAAATTAAAATTATTTTGATCGTTTTAGTGTTTTTTTAGTGAAGTCGGTTATATTTTTTTTACAAAAAGTTATTTTAAATAAAACAGATTTATTAGAAATTACTTTACAAGAAATGCATGAAAAAGGTAATAATATTGATATATTATGTTTCTCAGAAACTTTCATAAAAAGAGGATCAGAAAGAAACTTAATACTAAGAAATTACAAGCTAGTCTCATCTTTTTCTAGACCACACCAACGACGAGGCGGAACTTGCATAATGGTTAAAAAGAACTTCGAATGTAAACATATCCCTAACTTAGTTACGCCTGTATTGTATGATTTCGAATATTGTGCGATAGAAATTATCACTCTAAAAATCGTTGTTGTCTGTATTTACCGTACCCCAAATTCAAATTTAAGTTTATTTTTACAAAACCTAGAGGATGTTTTAAGGAAAATAACAAAACTAAATAAAAATGACATAATACTATGCGGTGATTGGAACATTGACGCGTTAAAGCGTAATAATAACTATAAAGAACTAGAACTTCTCTTGCATAACTATAATATTTCTAACCATATAACTAAACCCACAAGAAAATCATCATGTATAGATCTCATCGCAAGCGATGTACCTAATGTTCAGCCTCAGGTTCATATCCTTGCATTATCTGACCATGAGACTGGTCAATCCATTAGCTTCAATTCGTCTGTGGATACTGCAAAGTGTAGAAAACAATTTTGGTTTGAAAAGAGAAGAGATCTAAGTCAAAACAACATTGAAAAGTTTGTATCTTGCGTGTCGTCTCTTTCGTTTTCAGAAATATACGAATCTGAAGATACTGATCTAGCAGTCAATCTCTTTCACGATACACTGTTCCTCTTTTATGATCTCTGTTTTCCCATCCTAAAAGTAAAAATTACAAATAAACCGATAAAAACTAAATGGATAACAAAAGGAATAAAAAGATGTTGTGTTAAGAAAACAAGTATGTACCTAAAATTTTAATATAGACTAGTAAATTCTAACAAAAACCTGCATTTAAAGAGCTACCAAAATTACAATAGAATATTGAGACGATGTATATTACATGCTCAGAAAATTTATAACACTCGTTATATACTTCAATCAAACAATACATATAAAGCCGCCTGGGATATAATAAAAAAGAATAGTGCAGATATCGATAATAACACTGAAATTTCTTCTATTAAAATTGATCAGTACACATACACTGATGGAAATACAATTGCCAACCAATTTAATGACTTTTTTATTAACATGACAAACAAAACAAAAATCCCTAATTCTGAAACGTCTATTGACTACAAACATACCATCACTGACATATCAGATAGCATTTTTTTGACTCTAACTGATGAAGATACTGTGTATAAAGTTATCAATTCTTTAAAATCAACAAACTCAACTGGCTATGACAACATTAATACAAAGATTCTTAAACTTTGCTCTAAATATATATCTCGTCCACTGGCCCACATTATTAATTTATCATTGTTTCAAGGTTTATTCCCCACCAAACTAAAGTTTTCAATAGTCAAACCATTATATAAAAAAGGAGATAAAAATGATATGAATAATTATCGCCCGATTACTCTAATACCCGTAATTTCTAAAATTTTTGAAAGAATTATGTACGATAAACTGCACTCCTTTATAGTAAAACATGCAATTTTAAAAGAGGAACAGTTTGGTTTCAGAAAGGGTAAATCAACAACTCTTGCATGTTTTTCTCTTGTAAAAATGATTACCTCAAGTCTTAATGAGAAAAGGCCAATAGCATCAATATTTCTTGATATGTCTAAAGCGTTTGACTTCGTAGATCACAAACTGCTACTCTTCAAACTGAATCGCTATGGTATTAGGGGAAATGCGTTAAACTGGATAAAAACTTATCTGCATAATCGCCAACAATGTGTAGAGATATCCAGACATACTGCATCGGAAAAAATTATATATAGATCCGCCTATCGTCAAAACTCATGTGGCGTCCCCCAGGGCAGTATATTGGGACCCTTTTTGTTTTTACTGTATATTAATGATTTGCCCAACGTGACTCCATATTCATGCATTCTCTACGCGGACGATACAACTCTTAGTATTGAACTCAATGACAAAAGTATCACCAAATACGAAAAAGAGATCAATGACACACTAAACAAAATAATAAAATGGTTAAAAGACAATAATTTACATGTCAATATCGGTAAAACTAAACTTATACAGTTCCAAACGTTCAATAGCAAACATCATGGATTAAAAATAAGAAATGCAAATGACCCTATAGAAGAGGTTGAAAATGCTACTTTTTTGGGTATAACATTAGATATTATGTACTAAACTGCAAAGATTTGTATTTGTTTTAGGTAGAATAACTCGCATAGCTGGTATCGACGCAGCACTTTATGCGTATCATGGTTACGTAGCATCAATTCTGCGCTACGGTATTATCATATGGGGCAATTCTGTTGAAATTATTAAAGCATTCCGAGCACAAAAAAAATGTATTCGGTCAATAACCAAAGCCAAAGCATTAGATAGCTGCGTCCCGCTCTTTAAAAGTTTAAAAGTATTACCACTCCCATCTTTATATATATTCAAACTTTGTATCTTTGTACATAAAAATATAGCTTTATTTAAAAAACATAATGATGTTTTTATAAGAAAAAGTCGAGATACCCACAAATTATGTGTACCCCAACAAAGAATTAAACTATTTTCCAATAATGTTTACTGTATGGCAATTCGTATTTATAATAAATTACCTAATGTTTTTATAGATCTTAACTTCATGACATTTAAAAAGAAATTATTTAACTTCCTATTGTTTAAGTGCTACTACTCAACAGATGGGTTTTTAAATGAAAAGTTTGATTCTAAATTTAAATTGGAGGACTTGCCCTTACATCCCTAATAATTGTATTAAATCTAATACCTATGACATTGTATTGAATAATTCTTAACACTGTATTTATTAATGTTTTCTTTATTCACTGTATGGTTTTTACCAATTGAATTTAATTTAATTTAACTTCCTGAAAATATTTGTACGCTGGAAACAGCAGAATATTTTGGACATGAAATTGTATCTAACAGCTTGTAACAACAGTATTCTAACAAATAAATTTATTATTATTATTATTTACATGTCGCTGTTGTTACTATTGGACCAAATGGACTCTTATGATCTGAATTGAAATTTAACGTTACTTGTTACGCTAGACGCAATATTCGTGCCCGTTTACAAACAGTTGTTAAGAATTACGAAATTAGTTATGCTTGTGTCTCATATTTTTTTATCAATTTACCCTCACACTCAATTGTTGACGATAATGATGACGCATATGACTATTTTCTGTCAAACTAAAATTCAAGTTTATCGTTTGTGAGATTGCCTTGGCCGCCATTTAGCTGGGAAGAAACAAACGCCATCTAGTAACATTTTCGAAAACTTGAATTCTAACGTGCAAGGGAAAATAGACACTAAGGTACCCAGGCAATTTCACAGCTGTCTGTACATACCACTATTATTATTCAAATAATAATAGCAGGTAGGTATGTAGATAGATAAGGGAAATGGTACTCTCCGCTATTAACAATAGAGTCGAAATTCGCGTGAAGGTGACTCTTGGTACATTGTGCAATATAAATGATTTATGGCCCCGCGACGTGACCCTATTGTTCTGGATCGATCTTGAGACGTCGGCATCTAGAATTTTCTTCGCTCCGCATATAAATACGAGCCCCCGACCGGAAGTCAGTCACCACTGCCCCCACCACTGCCCCCAGGGGGCTACAAAACCCGAGTTCACGACCTGCGCCATCCAATTGCTGATGGACCTAATTAAGGCCATCAGCCAGGGGCAGAGCCCGGAGCAGGTCATCCTCGACGGCCTGGCCAGACTACTCACCCTGTGACATGGATAGGTCGTTGAGGGTGTTGCATTGGAACGCCCGCGGCCTTAGGGACAAAATCACCCCACTCCGCCATCTCCAGAGGGAACAAAACATCGACGTGGCGCTTATAAACGAGACGCACCTGGGACCCGAAGATAGGGCCGAGTTCCCGGGTTTCCTCGTTTATAGGAAGGACGAAAGGTCGGCACTTAACACAAGATACCGTGGTCTGGCGGTACTAGTGAAAAGGAGAGTCGTCCACCAGGAAATCCCCTCGTCGTCGCACAACACGCTCTACGTGCTGGGCGTGCAACTGTACGTAGCCGGCGAGGACCTACGACTTTATGCTTGCTACAAGCCGCCCTCAGTTCGACTAGACCTAAACGAGCTGAGGGCCACACTATTTGACGCCAACTCGCCAGCTATCCTCGCCGGCGACATGAACTGCAAGCACCCGGCATAGAACGCTCTGCAGAGAAACAACGAGGGGAGACGGCTCTTCGACGACTCGGAGACCTATGGATACACAGTGTCCGGCCCTGAGACGCCAACTCACTACCCGGAAAACCGGCTGCACATGCCCGACGTGCTGGACATTGTGGTCCATACAGGGATACACTGCCAGATCACACAACAGGTAATTGACGACGAGCTACAATCAGATCACCATCCTGTACTCGTCGTCCTATCGGGGATGCCGACCCGACAGAAGCCGACAGCGCCACGTCGACTCACAGACTGGACAAAATACGCTGAAAAACTTGAGACCACTACGCCAACTCGGCCCATCGTTACCACCGCAGACGTCGACGCACTGGCGAATGACGTCACTGCTTGCGTGCAATGCGCCTTAGAAGAGGCGACATGCATACTCCAGCCTCCCCTACCACCCAGAATCCGAGCAATGGTCGCCCAGAAGAGGCGCCTACGCAAGCAGTGGCAACAGCTGCGCTGCCCCACTCTTAAAACGCAGCTTAACCGTCTCGCGGCAAAGGTAAAGGCCAAAGTCAAAGTCAAAGTACTTTATTTGCCAGAAACATGGTAATGAGGATGTTGAATTCAGTACATAAATTCTACAGGTTTCACCAATGATTGGTATACAAATATTAGTTAATATAATAAAATTGTCATTAAAATTATTAAACATTAATTGAACATTATTTAAACATCATTAAATTATTAAACATTATGTTAACATCCTACAACATTAAAAAAAAGACCACAATTGAATAAAATATTATTTTGCATTTTTAACATGTCTCAATTAGATAAAATATATTATGTCACTTATATTTTCTTTCTACGTCATTCTTGTCATTAGAAGTTATAATAGCATTTGTCCAACAGCCATTCGCGTAATCTCATTTTAAATAATCTTATTAATTGCAATTCTCTGATAGATTTTGGTAATTTATTAAAGACCCGTATTGCCATCATGCTACAGTTTTTCTGATACAAAGAACTTTTACAGCAAGTGCTTCTAAGTATCGTCGGATCCCTGCTAGGGTACAATTTTCTTTTTCCAAAAGTTTCGAATAATTCTGGATGTTCTTTTACAAACACACCAATGAAAACGCTCAGAAGAAGGGGTTCTTGAAAGAAACACAAACTTTCACAAAGTACTTTTATTTTTACTCGCTCTGCACAAAATGTACTCGACGGGTTTCGGAATTCGAATTCGAATGGCGGACCGAGACAGTGTTGCAAGTGCAACGTTCGGAAAATAATCGATTCATGAGTCGATTTAAAACTATGGCTATATTACTATTTGATGATTAGTGTTTAAAGTGAATAATAATGATTACAAATTAGTAATGAATATAAATATAGTAAGCGATAAAATTAATGACTGTTACAGTCGGCCATCCGTCACATAAACGGGTCCCTCCGTTTAAGGTCATAATTATGTAATAACAACAAACATACATTTTAACTGAGAGAAATAAATCTACTTAATTCTACTGTTATACTTAGATATAGCTAAGCAAAAGAAGGTTACTTCAAGTCTTTCACCATCAATTTGCCTTGGCTGCGTGTTATATCATATCACTCATGCGTGGTTAGATTCTGCTTGAACTCTGTGCTTATGACCCTCAAGGACATATCACTCGTATCCAGCTCGTATCTAACCAAGCTCTGTGCTATGAAACACCCTCACTGATCACATAATCATTCTCATGCTAGGCTCGAATCTGCCAAAGCTCTCAATTAAGGTAAGCAGTGTTATCCTCTTCGAAATGCACTCATGCTTGGTTTAAACCAACCGAAGCTCTGTACAAGGTGTGAAACGCTCATGTTTCTGTATAGCCAATATCTCATGTAAATAAGTATCATTATTGTAATTCACAGTCAGTCAGCCAAATGGTTCACTCAACCTAATAAAATTATCTTACTATGAAAATCGATTTGATTAAAACACCTATTTAAAATTACCTATCAAATAATGTTCTAAAGACATATCATTGGTACTAAAGTTACATATTTGTGAAGTATAACATAAAAACAAGGAAATTAATTGTACTTTTACGTACTAAAAAAAAATTACTATCTTTTTAATATTATTGATTTAAAACTGTACGTGTTTATGGAAACATTGTTGAATATCATTTAGGTACCTAAGTATTGCTGGGTATTATGGCAAAGTCGGTATTATTGAGTTATCTGTATTATTCATTCACAGATTAATAAATCATAAAAGTATTAATCTATTATAACTAGATACTTTCATCACTAGAAGAACATGACGGTGCATTGAAGCTCATCCAGGGGTAAATTTTATCAATCGCTACCACATTCTCGTATGCTTTCCCCTTCCGTGTAAGCGGTGTGTCTACTATAAGAAACCTGTCATTGGGTAAAATCTTTTTGATTCGATACGGCCCTTGGCATTTGGATTCTAGCTTCTTTGACTTTCCTGAACCGGAAACAATAGCTCTTACTACCCTGACTAGGTCTCCCTCTTTATATTTGTTTGATGATCTTCGATGCCTGTCAAATCGATCCTTGTTTTTGTTTTGGTTTTCTTTAATGCGATCACTAGCGTCTGCCCTAATTCGCTCTAAGGATTCGTTAGTCTCACTGTTTAAAATCTCTTCAGAGACATTATTCAAAATACCTTGCGATGGGTTGCCTAATTTTCGCCCAAATAGCAATTCAGTTGGTGACCTTTTTGTGACGTCATGTATCGAAGTATTTATGCCTAATTGGACATCGGGGAGGAAAGTGTCCCAAATGTCACTGCTTTTCCCATGAGTCATACTTCCCAAAGAGGCTAAAATCGTGCGATTATATCGTTCGACCTGTCCGTTAGCACGTGGAGTCGCGACTGAGTTGAGTATATGTTTCACCCCAACGGACTGAACAAACGTTTTAAATCTTTTGCTGGTAAAACTGGTACCTCTATCAGTAATCAGCCGCGATGGAGATCCAAATAAACAAAAATACGTTTTAAAAACTTTAATGCTTGCCTTTGATTTTGTACTACGGACTGCAGATAAATAGACATATTTTGTGAAGGAGTCCACAATGACTAAAATATACATGTTACCGTGCTTACTGCGTGGAAATGGTCCGAGATGATCAGCGTGTATGGTATGTAATGGGACATTCACTTTTGGAATCGGATGTAACATACCCTCTTTAGCGCCAGATGGAACCTTATGGTGCGCACACGCCAAGCACGCCGACACATACTTTTTAATAAATTTCCGCATCTTTGGGAACCAGAATATGGACTTGACCCTTTGCAAAGTCTTCTCAAAACCAAAATGACCTACGTCATCATGGTTGGTTTTGAGAACCTGCCAGCGTACACCTCTCGGGACAAGCCATCTTAATGCTCCATTTTCGATCACCCTATAAACGCGACCATTTTTGACCTGATATTCTTTATGGATAGCTGCAATTTTGGCGGTTTCAGGATCCTGTACGATTTCTTTGATTCGCTTAACTTCTTCATCGGCGGATTGAACTGTTGAAATCCAATCATCGACACTGACGTTTAGAATATCGAGCACGTGTATTGTTTCTTGTTGGTCTACGGTTGCGCCTCTGCTTAAAGCGTCAACATGAGCCATTTTCTCACCTGGACGATATTCTATGCTGCAGTCGTATTCGAGAAATTGGATCCACCACCGCGATATCCGAGGTATAAGGTCTCGTTTGGTAAATGTCGACCGTAATGCATTGCAGTCAGACACGATGGTAAATTTTATACCCAATAAGTAAGTGCGGAATTTATTTAACGCGTTTATGACTGCGAGCGTCTCTAACTCGAAGGAGTGGAGTTTTTGTTCGTCAGGGCTAGTTTGACGGCTATAATAAGAGACGGGTTGCCATGCATTATTTCCGGTCTTTTGCATCAAAATGCCTCCCAAGCCGAACTTGCTCGCATCTGTATGTAATTGGGTTTCGGCCCTATGGTCATATAGTGCTAAGATAGGTCTTTCTACTAGCAGCCTCTTCAAGGAATTAAATGCGTTTTGCTGTGACTCTGTCCAAAGCCAAGCGGTATCCTTTCTTAGCAGGTATGTCAAGGGTCTCGCCAATAGAGCAAAGTCCTTGACAAACCTACGGAAAAATCCGGCCAGGCCAAGAAATCTCCTAACGTCACTTTGGTTGCGTGGCACAGGGAATTGGGATACAGCTTGGGTCTTTTGTTCTCCAGGTCTGATACCAAGTTTATCGATCTCAAAACCTAAGAAGACTATTTTCTCTTGGAAGAAATTGCATTTCTCCATTTTTAGTGTTAACCCTGCATCCAACAATAAGCCAAGGACTTGTTCGAGGCGTTGTAAGCCCTCATCGAATGTTCTAGATGGAATTAAAATGTCATCCATATAAATGATCACGAATGGTACCTTAGTTTTATTGAGGATTTTATGAATTACCCGTTGAAAAACGGCGGGTGCATTTGCCAGTCCAAAGGGCATACGATTGTATTCGTATTGCCCCTCGGGCGTGACAAATGCTGTCTTGTCTTTAGACGCTTCAGCAATGGCGATCTGATGGTAACCAGATGCGAGGTCAAGCGTTGTGAAAAGTGACTGTCCTGAAAGCTGGTCAAGTAAATCCTCTATACGCGGAAGCGGGTAATGGTCTCTTTTTGTGCGTCGATTAAGGGCGCGGTAATCCACGCACAAACGCTTCTCACCCGATTTCTTTTGAACGAGGACAATCGGACTCGCATAAGGCGAGCTAGATTCACGTACTATACCATGTTCTACCATTTCCTCCACCAAACCTTGGACATAGGCACGTTCCGAATGCGAAAGTCGGTAAGGCCTGTATACGACTGGTGTTGAGTCAGTCAAATGAATTTCCATTTCAGCCACAGATGTATAACCTAAATCATGTAACCCTGTCGAAAAGCAACCCTTGTACTTGGATAATAAAGCCCGACATTTATCCTTTTCACTAACAGTGAGTCCCTCTCCCATTTTGATGGGGTTACCATTAGTTTCATTAACCAAATCTGTATTTATCTGTAGCACATCTAAAACTCGATTCTGAAACAAGGTCGTCCTAGCTCGAGAAACCAACGCATCCTTGTTAAAATGAATTTTTTGAGAACTTAAGCTCTGTACTAGAACGCGGCACACTCCATTGGTCATCTGATATTCACCAGGCAATAAATAGTATTCCCTGTCGGGTTTACCCCTTATCGAGCCTCCAACATAAATGCTACCGCTATAATTCGTTTTGGCTCCGACTGTCACTGCTCTAATTCCTCCTGTATCTAATTCAAATTCATCAACTGTAACAAGCAGAAGTCTACCTTCACCACTTACGTCAACCTTTTCAATTCGTAAATCAGTAGCAGTTTTTATTATTCTTAAATTAGGTCGTTCCGTAAAACTGTGCCCAAGGAGCACTGGAATATTTATAAGTGAATCATCAACTATCAAGACCTCTACCTGTTCTTCTCTTACATCCTGAATCTCAATTGTAACAAAAGTTTTACCTATGGGTACATGGGGAATACTGCCTAATCCTCTTAGCAATGGGCCCTGTACTGTGTCCCACTGAAGGCCAATTTTATGAGCATCGGTCTTACGGACAAGAGTAGCTTGGCTACCTAGATCAATTTGACAAGCAATAACTACGCCATTTATTTTAATGCCTACTCTATACTTGTCATTGCTATCATCATTTATGGACACTTCAAGAACACTTTTCGGTTTACTATCGTTAACATTTCTATTAGTGACGTTACCGTTATTGGAGTTCCTTTTAGGGCAAGCATTTGAGTTGTGCCCTAGAAAATTACACTCAGAGCATTTGGTTATCGGCTTACGACACTGGTAGCTCATATGACCAGTTTCCTTACAATTGAAGCAAACTGCATTCCCTTTCGGTCGATTTCTAAGGGTTTTATCAACGATTTTAGAAGGCACAGAGCTGGTCAAGGTTGAACTTTGAAAGCGTCTATCCTTACTGGTCCCCTCTTTCATTGCACCCTCATTGTACTCCCTAGGGTGAGATTTAACCGTCTTAAAGAATTCTAAAGTTTCCTCGGGTTTGTTAAATTTTCCAGCTTGAGCACTTAACCGAATGCCTTTGTCTTCAATTCCAAATATTAGACAATCTACGGCCTGCTTACCAAATATTTTACATCTATTTAATAAGTTAATCTTGGAAAAATAGTATAATTCTAAGGAGTCACCAGGGCGCGCCCTTCTATTAAGCATTTCGGTCAGAAGTTCAGCATAGTTCTCGGTAGACGGAAAAGATTCTCTCAATAGATTCTTCCACTCTTCCCACGAATGCCTAATAGATGGCAAGCCCTGGTACCATGTCTTAGCGTGTCCTACTAGTTTGGGCAGGGCATAGTGAACCGTTTGCCGGCCATTCCAATTATATATTTCCGCGCATTCATCTACTTTACTAATCCACATCTCGATGGTCTGTTCTCGAGAAAGCGGGTCAAAATCAGGAAGAACATTATTTAGTACAGGAAACGATTCACGATCCCTGCCCTTAAAAATATTAACAAATTCTTCAAAGAACTTAGCGGGCTCCACATCCCTTGGCCGTGGGGAGCTTGGGATCCTAGTGTCACTTCCGAGGGGGCTGCGAATCATTCTAGACGGAGAAACATGCCGTCGATGGCTATCAGCGACATCGTACGATTTCAAGTTGCGGCCACGTTGTCTTCTCAACTCTTGCTCTAGCAGACATAGCCTCTCACGCAATTCATCATTCTCATCGTTCCGTTTACGAGTACCACTGTGACTACGTTGATAAGTTTCTCTACGAGAATGACTACGGCTATGGCGGCTGCTCCTAGGTCTACTGCGACTGCGACTGCGTTGTTGATATCCACCACCTATTTCTCGTCTACGACTGGGTCTATTCTCGAGTGAGTTGCGGTTCGTATTTAGATCCTGACGTACTAGCTCACGGTTACTGTGGTGGCTGCGTTGGATGCTCTGGATGCGGTGACGGCTCCGGCTTCGGCTTCGATCCTGACTTCGACGTTCGTGCCTCACACGGCTCCGGCTTCGTCGCATACCTCCGCTGTTTCCTGCATCACGTTCGACTCCCATTGTTGGTAGAATGGGGCTCCCAGGTGGTACGGGTGTTCGAAGTCTACGACTTCGACACCGTATCTCGTCAGGGCTACCTCGTTCCATTGTCTGAAACTCGAAACAAACTTCTTGTATTTCTTGTTTTGAGGCTTACTCAAAATTAGAATGGGGCAGGAGAATTTCTAGGGTTAAATTCTTATTAACCGATCTTCATCACGCTAGGGTCTTAAGTTTCCTGTTATTGTGCATAAATAATGTATTTAACTGCCCGCCCTACTATCAAATACGGGTATATTTTTCTTCGATTGCAAAATTTTGGAGATACTGTGGCGTCATAATAGTTATCTAGTAGTATAATTACTGTGTGGGACCCACTTGTTCGAAAAATGCATTATTTAGTCTGTGGTTTTTTTTTATTTATTATTTTTTTTAGTCTGTGGTTTTTTTTATGGTCTGTGGTTTGTCAAAGATTTACTCTATGGTTTTTCTTCTCTTTGACACTTCACTTGTGGCGGTTTTATAGAATACAATTTGCTCAACCATACATGATTTTTATTTCAGGTTCGCTACTAAAATTAATCGGCCTTAGACACCAAAATACTAAAATTAATTCAATACAATCGCATCACAGGCCTTTATTTTCAGTTATGTTGTAATCGAAACGAAATGTACCTACTTAGGTTTAGATCATAGAATTATAAGCGTATTACGATTTATTTTCGATATAAAAGAAGCTGTTTGATTTCTTTTCAAAACCCATACGCATAGCACAATAATAACAGCTCGAGATGTTCAGTGTTCATTTAAAAGGATCGTGATGATGTCTAAATAAACATCTTCGTAGGCAAGTATACCTACACATTTTTACTGGACTTGTCGCGTCGTGTTTAACGATGTGTTATTTATCCAATGTAAACTATTGTGGCAGTAAACCTAATTTTGAAATTGTATTCGTTATTATTTAGCCTCCGTTACATATACCTTTTAAGAGACAGTGTCATTATAATCTACTCAAGAATCATGGAGAGAAAAAAAAAATCACGTACCTTAGATGTCGACTTGTGGGCGTAGCAAAAACAATATATTTTTGCTGTAATCCCACTTCTGAGCTGAAAACGCTCAGAAGAAGGGGTTCTTGAAAGAAACACAAACTTTCACAAAGTACTTTTATTTTTACTCGCTCTGCACAAAATGTACTCGACGGGTTTCGGAATTCGAATTCGAATGGCGGACCGAGACAGTGTTGCAAGTGCAACGTTCGGAAAATAATCGATTCATGAGTCGATTTAAAACTATGGCTATATTACTATTTGATGATTAGTGTTTAAAGTGAATAATAATGATTACAAATTAGTAATGAATATAAATATAGTAAGCGATAAAATTAATGACTGTTACACCAATTTGCATTATATAAAGACTAGTGATGGTCAGCAAGTCAAGCCTTTTAAAAAGTGGACGACACGATTCTAAAGGGCCTACACCACAAATTGCCCTTACACACTTTTTCTGAACAAGAAACGCTTTATTTATATTTGTGGCCGAGTTGGAGGCCCTAGCCACCGAGAGTTGGGAGGCACAAATCGACACAGTAGCATGTGACTGACAGGCGACACACAGACTGTGCCGCCAGCTCACGAATACCCCAGCTCCGGTGCGCCCTCTGCAAACAGACGACGGGGCCCTCAGGTACGTAGCTGAGGACCGAACGGAGGTCTTTGCAGAGCACCTGGAGCGTCAGTATAGCACGAACCCGACCAACGAACACGACCACGTCGCAGCAGTGGAGCAACACCTTAAGGACTACTTCGCATCGCCGATAGCTCCTGACGAGGACCCGATTTTCTTCTCGCCCGGCGCAGTAAGATGCGCCATCCTACGCAAGCAGCCTCGCAAGGCCCCCGGTGCCGACGGTATCACCAATACAGCGCTGCGCCACCTGCCGTACCGCACGGTCGCGGCATTGGCGCGCCTGTTCACGGGGATACTGCGCACGGAGGTCTTCCCCACATCCTGGAAGGAAGGGCGCGTCATAATGCTGCCCAAGGCGGGAAAGAATCCCCTGAAGCCGGAAAGCTATCAGCCCATCACCCTGTTGCCCTCCATCTCTAAGGTGTTCGAGTGTCTCCTGCTGCGGCATCTCACCCCGCACATTACTCCGCGGCCGGAACAATTCGGGTTTCGGGCGGAGCACAGCACGACGCTCCAGTTGTCGAGGGCCAGTACCCTCAGTATGACAGGAGGTGCAGTCACCTCCTGTCATCAGCGATGAACAAGAAGGAGTACGGGGTGGCAGTATTCCTCGACATGGAAAAAGCCTTCGATCGCGTGTGGCATGAGGGGTTAGTTTATAAATTAACCACCTCTACCACGCCCCGTAGAGTCGTGAAAGTGGTCCAAGCTTTCCTGTCTAACAGGTGTTTCAGAGTGGTGGTTGACGGCGCGCTCTCCGCCCCTCGACTTATCCGAGCGGGCGTGCGTCAGGGGAGCTGCGTCTCGCCGGCGTGTTACTCACGTTACACCGACGACATACCGACGACACAGGACGCCACGCTCGCGCTGTACGCCAACGACGCCGCATACATCACCACATCAATGAACGCCAGGTACGCGGCGACGAAGATGCAGCGCGCGCTGGACCTCATCCCCGAGTGGCTCGCCAAATGGCGACTGTCGGTGAACGTGGGTAAGACGCAGGCGCTGGTCACAGGTTCAGTGCGCCTCCCACCACGTCTGAAACTCAGCGGAGCCGAGGTCGAGTGGACGCCCCGGGCGAAGTACCTGGGCGTGACCATAGACCGACGGCTCACTATGGGGCCGCATGCCCGCAATGACGTCACGCAGGGGAGAGTCGTTCGTAACTTACTCAAGCCAGCGCTCTCGTCCCGCCTCCCGGCGCGCGTCAAGCTGGGCATATACAAAGCGTATATTCGCCCAGTACTGACGTACGCCGCCCCAGCCTGGTTCGCCCTCACTGGCGAGACGAGCCGCGACAGACTCCGCGCGCAGCAACACCTTGCGTTGCGAAGAGTCATCGATGCTCCTCGCTATGTGAGGAACGACGTCATAGAACGCGACCTCGGGATTGAGAGCCTGGATGAGTTCGTGCGACGCCTCGCGAAGGGAATGTTCGCGCGTGCCGACGCCTCAGCTTGGCCACACGTCAAGCACTTGGCGCCCTGGCACGCGCGCCCCCCCGACGCGAGAAGACTCCCCCGCGATCTGATTGCGGGCAGCGAGTCCCCACCATCACCCCTCCCGGACTGACGCCTGGGTAGGCCGTACCAGTCTACACGCGGCCTACTCAAACAACAAGACTCTACATTCGTACTCGCACCCGATAAACGCCGTGCGCTAAGTTAATATAGGCACGGCGCGAATCGACCATTCACTCGCCACTAAACACACGCCGGACACACGCAACGAGTGGGTAGCGCAAGCTAACTATTCGGTGCACGTGCACTGAGCGGTGTTACACAATACAATGCCGCTCACACACACACATAAGTCGTCCCTGCGGTCTGAACCGTAACCGGCCCGCTCTGGAAGCGGGTCAGACGGGGGTCACACTTCCTACTGTGGGTTCGTAGCAAGCTGTCGACAATACTGTCGCTGGTCGTCCCCCGCCGGGCTTCCCCTAGGGGTCTCACCTGGCGGAGACTGACCGCCAGTATGTCGTGAAGAAGCGACGCTGCGAACAACAGCATCGCGACGCGCCTACAGTACACACATACAAGCAAAACACACATAGAGCCTCGCTCTACATATCCATGCCGACACTAGGCACCCCAGCGACAAGCCTGTTGTGGCAGGCTTCGGAAGGACTCCGCGGTCAGAGGGCGAAGCCCTGACACCGCTTGCCGCGCCCCCAGCCGGGGACGCAGCGAAGGACACGATCGAAGTCAGTCAGTTTTGATTTCGACTGCGATCAAGAGCGAACTACTTAAGTGTGTGAAGTGATTTTATCTAACGACCTTAGATAGGCCCAGGTGGAATAAAAAGCGGACTGTATTTCTAGGTTATATATAATATTAGGTATTTTACAGGTCAAAATTTAATTATTGAAATCGATGCGATCGTGGTCGCGGTGTTAAAAGGAGTGTTCTGTCGAGGGCGCGCGAGCTGTCGTCGAGCCGCTGCTGCTACCACGCCGCCCGCTCCCCTCTGTTTGATGACGCATGTGTGTCTTGGAGGTGTTAACGTGTGCGTTAACATATTCCCGGGCCACCATGGAAAGGCCAGCCCAGCTGATGATGATGATGATGTATAAAGTATGCTTCGTGATCAGTTCGATGGTCCATCCAACAATGGGCATATTTTATGAAAAGCCCGTCTGATTGTCCCGGTCTTTATTTTGATGTCCGCTACTCGAGCTTCTCCGTCATGTCCCGGATACAGCTTCACGATACGTCCCAACGGCCACTGAGCCACCGGTAGCGCCTCGTCCTTCACGATGACCAATGAGCCCTCTGTGAGCGCGCCTTGTGAGCGCTGCCAGCGCGTCCTTTGGTGCAACTGGGAAATATATTCCTTATTAAAGCGTCTCCAAAAATATTATCGTAGAAGTTCGACTCGTTGATGACGCGGCAGCCGTGCCGAGTCGCAGTCGGACATCTGTGGATGAGGTAGAACAGTTAGAGTACGACCAATGAGAAAATGAGCTGAGAGATCAGATGGATTGGATGAAAGAGGTGTGAGAGGCCTTGAATTAAGAATGCCTTCTATTTGGACTAGCAATGTGTACATTTCCTCATACGTGAGGTTTGCCATCCCAAGTACTCTTTTGAGATGATGTTTCACTGATTTAACAGTGCTTTCCCAAAGGCCCCCGAAGTGGGGTGAATATGGAGGAATGATGTGGAAATTTACACCTTGTTCTGCAGCGCAACTGTAAATTGACTCACTGTGATTCCTGATAAAGTTGGTGACCACACGCGCAGCACCTACCAGATTCTTCTCGTTGTCTGAATAAATATTATTTGGTTTACCTCTGCGAGAAATGAACCTGTTAATTGCTGCTATGTAAAACTCTGTCGTCAGATCTGTAACCAACTCCAAATGCACAGCTTTAACTACAAAACAGATGAAAATACAAATGTAAGATTTAATAAGTACACTTCCACGTCCCTTACGGTTGTTGATCATAATTGGCCCTGCGTAGTCGACACCTACGTCACTGAATACAAAGTTTGCGTGCAATCTCTGTTCAGGTAACTGTCCCATGATAGGTGTTACAGTTTTACCTTTAAACCGTTTGCATGTAACACGAACATGATTGTGTAGTTTTTCTAGCCAGGTTTCGACCAGAAATTGGCCAGAAAGCTTGACGTATGTGAGACAACAACAGTTGTGGGCCAGCGTGTAGAAGTGTGATGTGATATGTTGAGAATATGATTTGAGTAATGTGATGACCTGGATGCAGTAGGATAGGAAACTTTCTATCATAATTGTATGGCGATTGTGCTAACCTTCCGCCCACACGAATGAGGTGATTATCTCCTATAAAAGGATTAAGTGAATTTAATCTATGTGAAGCAGGTAACTGCTTGTTATGTAATATTAGTTGATATTCCTCAAAAAAGAAATCTAATTGTACTATCTTCGCTAATTGGTATCTAGCTGAATTAAGTTCGTTAGTAGATAAAGGCATGACGTTGCACCTATGCACACCTGTTGGCATTTTTTTGTATTGATGTTATTTGATTGTTTATGTTTGCAGTGATGAATGAACCGAAGTATGTAAGCTACGATTCGTGTAAGTTTGTTAAAATTAGAATATTTGTAAATAAATGAATTATTATCAATTGTATGTTTGTGCGTGAGATGTGTTTGGGAGCGGACTTCTGGAAGGTCAGATACGCTGAGATGCCCTGGTTGTTCAGGCCAGCTGTGATTATCATCATTCCTTAAGAAGTCAGGTCCTGAGAACCATAAAGGTGTATGAAGTAACTGTTGTGCATTGGTACACTTCGTGATTATGTCAGCTGGATTTTGTTTGGTTGGTACATAGTACCATGACTGTGGTTCAGTATGTTTGAGAATGTCCGTGACTTTGTGTTTGACGAACGTTTGTAATTTGTGTGTCGGTGAATTTATCCAAGATAAAACAATTATTGAGTCACTCCAATAATAACCTACAGTTGTTTTTATTGCGAAGTGAGTTTAAAACTTTATTACTTAAATTAACACCGGTAAACGCGGCACATAATTCAAGTCGCGGTATGGTAAGTGTTTTTAAAGGAGCCACCCGTCCTTTGGCAACTAACAGCTGAACATTGGTATGCGCACGCACCATACGCCTGTTGTGAGGCATCGCAAAAAATATGAAGTTCATTGCTATCGCGCAATGAGTCATGGAATGCTCGCCGAGGAATAGATGAATGATTTATAAAAGATAATGATTCCACGAATTTTGCCCATTGTTGTTGTATTGAAACCGGTATTTCACCGTCCCAGCTGATGTTATTTATCCACATCTGTTGCATAATTAGTTTAGCTTCGAGTACGCAAGGGCTAATGAGTCCCAGTGGGTCGAAAATATGACCTATAGTTGATAAAATTGTGCGTTTTGTGATTTGTTTTTGTGATACAAATTCTGAATGTACTGTGTATGAAATTGTATCTTTGTTGATGTTCCAATAAATGCCTAGTGTTTTTGATGGATCGTTTGAACTAAGATTAAATGTTGTGTTGTCTGAATCATTGAAACCTAGTTTATTTAGAACAGCGGGACAGTTAGACTGCCATTTTCTAAGTGGGAATTGATATTTTTGCAATTCGGAAAAAACTCCTTTGGCAATTTCCAATAGTACCGACTCATCATCTGTCCCGGTCAAAAGGTCATCACAATAAAAATCATGCAAGATGATCTCGGAGACCAGTTTGTGATCATAGGTGTCCGAATGATTTTGTGTGTTTTGACAATCTAGGCCTATTTGTTTTATGCAGCGTGTTGCTAAAAACGGCGCCGATGCCGAGCCGTATGTGACAGTGTTGAGCGTGTATGTTTGCAGAGGTTCCGTAGGATTGTATCGCCATATGATTTGTTGCAGTGGGCGCTGATGTTCTGCCACTGTTATTTGGCGAAACATTTTTTCAATGTCCGCTGAAATTATATACTTATGTTGACGAAATCGTATGAGTATAGAAATAAGATCGTCTTGGACGACAGGGCCTACTAACTGAATGTCGTTGAGTGCCAATTTTGAGGATGTCTTTGCGGAACCATCGAATACTGCTCTGAATTTTGTGGTTGTGCTTGACTCGCGTATAATACCGTGATGTGGAAGATAGTATACTGGTGAGTGCTGTATGTTTGTGTTAGTGCTGTTTGCACTTGACTGTATGATTGATGTATTATGTTCTGAACGAATGTATGTATTTTTATGTGAATGTTTGTTTAAAGTCATGTGACCTAGTTGTATGTACTCTGTTATGAAGTTCGAGTACTGTTGTTTGTATGTGGGATTTGAATTCATGCGGTTTTCTATTGAATAAAACCGTTTTTTGGCTTGATAATATGAGTCACCCAAGCAATCGGGTGATTTTTTATATGGAATAGTGACAACGAATCTGCCATCACTTTGTCTCGTAGTTGTTTGTGTAAAAATTATCTCGCATGCATCTGATTCGGAGGGATCGTTTATTTGTGAATTAGATAAACTATCCAGCTCCCAAAAGCGTGATCTGTTTGTGTGTTTGTCGGTGTTTGTTGTACACCCGGAAACTAGCCAGCCTAATTCAGTTTCTTGTAGTGTTGGCTGTTGTTTACCTAACCGAATGTGACCGCTGCTAACTATTTGCCAGAATATGTCCGCGCCTAGCAATATGTCAATGGGTGCGGGTTCATAGAACTGAGGGTCGGCTAGTTTTAAATGTTTAGGTATATTGAAACCTTGTGTATTGATGCGCATGTGAGGTAATGATTGTGCTATTGTATCAAGTACCAAACATGACAAATTGGCTGTGAATGAACCATGTAATGATTTTATCAAAACATTTGTGCGATGAAAAATTTGTGTATGTTGCTGATTTATGCCCGAAATTGTGCCGCGAATGGGTTCGAATGTGAGATTGAGCTTTTTACTCAGACTGTTAGTGATATAACAGGAGGTACTTCCACTGTCCAGCAAAACCCTCGCCAAGTGTGGTGTTCCATCACTGGCGAGGACATGTACTAAGGCAGTGGAAAGTAGAACTGATGTCTGTTGTGAGCTACTGTTACTAGCGAGTGTGGTGTGCGCAGTGTCCCTGGTCGGTTCCTTATGTATGTGTAGCATTGTGTTATGTTTATGTTGACAATATTTACATGCTCCGCTACGGCAAGACTTTGTTTCATGACCGTTATGCAAGCAGTTAGCACAGAGGTTGGAAAACTTGGAAACCCTTTCTATCCTCTTCTCCACAGTCATTTGTTTGAATTGTGGAAAAGCGAATAGGAAATGTTGACCTTTACATAAGGGACAAGGAATGCGAGATTGTTTATCTTTATTGTCTGATTTTGATGTATGTGATTTTGAATCTGTTTGTTGTATGTTTTTATGTATGTTTTTAGTGTATTCAAGATTTTGTAAAAGCATTAAACGATCACTGAGATATGATTTTAAATCTTGAAGTGTGGGCTTTTCTACTGTGTTGTTTTTGCTTGATTCTTTCCAATATCTGAGTGTTGTGAAATCTAATTTGGAGGTAATCAGATAAAATTGTGTCTACTGTGGGTTCGCCTAAATTATTAAGAGCTCTGAGATTTTTATTTTCTGTGTCTAGTAATTGTCTGAGTGATGTTGCGGATTCTTTTTCAATGTTTTGTATGCTGAATAATGCGTGAAGATGATTGTAAATCAGCTGATGTGTGTTATTATATCTTTCCGTTATAAGTTCCCAAGCTACCCGGTAATTGTGTGATGACATTTCTAACGATTAATTAATATCGGAAGCTTCACCTTGCAGAGGTGCACGCAAATAGTGAAACTTTTGAATGTTATCTATTGATTTGTTGTTGTGTATGAGTGATTCAAAAGTGTATCTGTATTCGAGCCAATTCTGATATTCCCCTGAGAAGTGTGGAAGGTCAATGGTGGGTAATTTTATGAATGCTTTTGTTGCTGTGTCACCTGCAGTTGGAGTTGGTACAGACCCGGCGACGCAGGCAGTTTCATTTTCACGCAGCAGATGGATGCCGAGCGCAAGTTGATATTGGTATTCCAGTTCAAATTGCTCCCACTCCCTCAGCTGTTCATCTGAAACCCCAACAATGTCGTCGATGAGGGTTTGATTTTTCTCGAAATCGTTTGCAAGGGACTTGTAGGACTAATGGATTGCTAAGTTGTATAATATCTAAATCAGACAATGGCTTTTTAGATTTTAATAATGACTCAAGATAATTTTTAAATACCGTGACCTTTTCTTTATGACTGGATCTTCTCTTTTTGTATGTATTGAGCTGAGGAATGTCATATTCGTCGGGCTTATTTGTAGTTTGAGCTGATTTGGGATCAGTCATAATTGAAATTTAATTAAAGTAATGTACTTAATTGAAACGTTACTTAAATTGGATTGGGAATGTGGCAAGCACAGCGCGGCGATCACGTAACTTTACCAAATTACCCTCGGTGTGTTAATGAATGAACTCGGTAGTGTAATGATTTTTAAAGAAAATATTCATAAATCGTTCAACTTCCAATGATAAGCGATAGATGGCGCTAGTAGTTACATGAACTTTAGGCATTCGTTGTAGACATTAAGTAATAATTTATAATATTAGACTTTATGCATTTGTTTTATATAAATATATCATAATTGTTAAAATGAAATATTTACTTGCAGTTAATTATTAGATAAACCCTAATGTATATTAGTTAGTCAATTGATGTTACGTACTGTTTACTTTGCTCTGATTGGTCGGTTAGTCGACCGAGTGTTTGTGAAAGTTTGTGGTAGGGAAACATCGAGTTTGTAACTGTCATGTTAGACAGAGTCAGTCTGCTTTGAGTTGTTGAACAGAAAACATGTCCGACTAATCTGTGTATTTGTAAATGATTGTTAATAGAACGATAAGTATAAAATTGTGTTGGTCAAAGTGAATAAAATATTTATACAATTTATCCTGAAGTGTTTGATTCATCACATTTCAGAAGTGGGATATGCCTACAAATATGTGCAGTGATAACAGGAAGAGGTTATGTGTGCCTAAATTGAAGATAAATGAGTTCGAGATATATTTTGTTTTTTTTTGTCTTTCCAAGTGTACTAGTGTGATTTTAGACAAGAGGTTATGTGTGCCTAAATTGAAGCTAAGTGAGCTCGAGATATTTTTTTTTACCAAAGTGTGCAAGTGTTACTTTAAGCCAAAAAGTTATGTGCCTTAATTGAAGCTAAATGAGCTCGAAATATTTTTTTTTCTTTTTCCCATGTGTGCTAGTGTTACTTCAGACAAGAGGTTATGTGTGCCTAAATTGAAGCTAAATGAGCTCGAGATATTTTTTTTTTCTTTTTCCCATGTGTGCTAGTGTTACTTCAAACAAGAGGTTATTTGTGCCTAAATTGAAGCTAAATGAGCTCGAGATTTATTTTTTTAGCCAAGTGTGCCAAGTATTTTAGACCAGTATCATACTCACCCAAATTTCTTACTGATGGTGACAGGCTCGTGTATTGAATCATTCGATTCCCTTCAAATGTGTTAACTGAGTGGCACTGATATGCGCGTCATGTTCGTAATCGAACGTTGACAGTTATGACTAAACACCTCTTAAATGCTGGTGATTCATTTTAGTTTCTATATTTTAAATTGGGTTGCTTTTCCTTTATTTAATTTCATGAAATTCGTATAATGATAGATTAAAAAAAAAAAAACAGTTTATATGTAAAATTTACCCATTTCCCATAGCGATAATTGTCATTGTTGCCTCGGATTACTTTGTGTGGCACGATGATTTCCCTTTCGTTTCGACGCATAGTTGTAAAAACATGTTGTACCCCTTATAAGTATGTCACAATAATGATAAATGATATATAATGAATGATAAATGATATATAATGAATGATAAATGATAAATGATGAGTGATAAGTGATAAGCGATGAGTGATAAGCGATGAGTGATAAGCGATGAGTGATAAGCGATGAGTGATAAGCGGTGAGTGATAAGCGATGAGTGATAAGCGATGAGTGGTAAGCGATGAGTGATAAGCGATGAGTAATAAGCGATGAGTGATAAGCGATGAGTGATAAGCGATGAGTGATAAGCGATGAGTGATAAGCGATGAGTGATAAGCGATGAGTGATAAGCGATGAGTGATAAGCGATGAGTGATAAGCGATGATTCAGATTCAGATTCAGATTCGTTTATTCATTGTAAAACATAGGTAGGTACATAGGTAGCTAAGTGAGTAATGAGTGATAAGCGATGAGTGATAAGCGATGAGTGATAAGCGATGAGTGATAAGCGATGAGTGATAAGCGATGAGTGATAAGCGATGAGTGATAAGCGATGAGTGATAAGCGATGAGTGATAAGCGATGAGTGATAAGCGATGAGTGATAAGCGATGAGTGATAAGTGATCAGTGATAAGTGATCAGTGATAAGTGATCAGTGATAAGTGATCAGTGATAAGTGATAAGTGATCAGTGATAAGTGATCAGTGATAAGTGATCAGTGATAAGTGATCAGTGATAACTGATCAGTGACAAATGATAAATGATAAATTTATTTATTTATAAATGTTAAACGATAAATGATAAATGATAAATAGTAAATGTGCTTTGATGAGGCCAAGTGGGCCATTTGAGGCCAAGTGTGTCATTTGAGGCCACGTGGGCCATTTGAGGCCAAGTGTGCCATTTGAGGCCAAGTGTGCCATTTGAGGCCAAGTGTGCCATTTGAGGCCAAGTGTGCCATTTGAGGCCAAGTGTGCCATTTGAGGCCAAGTGTGCCATTTGAGGCCAAGTGTGCCAATTGAGGCCAAGTGTGCCATTTGAGGCCAAGTGTGCCATTTGAAGCCAAGTGAGCCATTTGAGGCCAAGTGTGCCATTTGAGGCCAAGTGTGCCATTTGAGGCCAAGTGTGCCATTTGAGGCCAAGTGAGCCAATTAAGATTCGGGTTAAGTGTGCCCGGTGCAGATGAAATTATCCTCAAGAGCGTAAGTAACGTATGAATTTACCTACTAATGTGATTTTAGTTTGACTATTTTGGCTTAATGAAGACGTAAATGAATTGAATAATTTATTAAGTTTATTCATATTATTTTCGAACTGTTTATTGGATGAGATTTGAACATTCTGTTATAGTTTTTGAAGATATTATAGATAAATTGAATTGAAAGCATATTTTTACACTGTGATTTGATTCTTAAAAAAGAGTTTCAAATTAATGATACAAGTTACTATTTCATGTAAATGTTTTAACCACTGATTTCTTATTTTTGAGGACTTGGATTCCGACAGAACTACAGAAGAAAAATTGCCAGTCTAATTGAACAAATGGATAGCTCCTGGTTCAAACAGTACAAACTTGAAGAAAAATGGTGCAAAGAGACGATCTGGAAGGAGTAATACACCACCACGATGCAAGAAGCAAAGGGGTACCTCATGTTGGTCTAAGAAAGTGGTTGAATGATTTTTCAAGGAGGAAAGCGTTACAAGTATCGAGGTTTGAACATATCCATTGGAACATTGTGATACGGGAGTTCCGTCACTTCTGTAAATTTTGAGAGTATTTAAGTTTGATTAGAAACAGTAATTATAATTGATTTGTATTAAGCAAGTAGGATCAGAAACTGACTTTAGATTTTGGCTCAAAAATTTGTTAGTGTTACCAAGAGAAAATAGAAAATTTACGAAACCTTACCAAGTTTTGTAAGTTAGTATTTAGTAACGAAGTGGTAAACCAAACTAAAATGATTTTTTCTAATGAGCAGAATTATGGTCAGTTTCAAGCAGAAATGTTAGCTGGTAATACTTAAGGTGTAACTTATGTGAATATGATTACGACAAAATAATGCTTATAAACGGATAGCATATAAGTAAAAGAGCTGTAGATAGAAATTTAAACACACGGTATTTATGATAAATCTATTAGGAATTGAGCCAAAGCATTAAATTGTAGACGAGGAAATGAATTTATTACACGTCTTCAATTCCTGTGACGTGTGCATACTGTAGCGGAGACTGATTCCATAGATAGAGAACACAATGATATTTATTTTACAAGTAGGATAAAAATATTACTATTACATGACCATAACTAGTTCTCGTCGTCGAGACTGAAATCAAAGCCGGTTCCTAGGATGATTATGATACAATGAATTATTTAAATAGAGCTAAATATCACATCGTAATTTATTCGGTTAAGGGAAGATAGATTGAAGATCCATACACTAGAGTAGAGGATCAATTTCAAGGTTTCAAATTAAAATAAAGTTTGATAAACAGTGCGATCCGAACTTCATTATTAGAACCTTTACTTGATACGAAATCGCGCACAAATGCTGGGGCCTTAGATTTAGGAGATATATTGGTACAATTAAGCCCTTAGACCCTCTAGCTGAAGAATCACTTTTATTCTAAATGCTTAAATTTCTGTTTTATATTATGCTTTCAAATAATAAACGTAATGAACTCTGACTAAACGAGACGCCACACAATATATTGCAACATGCTGGCTACAGATTAGTGAGTTTCGTTTAACCATTGAGAGTGTAAGATCTAGGACGCGTATGTCGATACCTTAAGCCGTAATACTATGTTTTCTACAGAAATTAAGACGAATCCTCTGTTTCTGTTTATAGTATTGAGACGAGAATTGATTATCAACAATATAAATATCAACTTTTCGAATACTGTGACTAGAGACACAATAGAAAAACAATGAGAGATCAAACGCCAGCATTTGCTTGGGGTTTAATGAATCGGATCTAGATTTCAAATTCTTATTGGTGAACCCGATAAAAAAACCTAATGACATGAAGTGAATTCAGTGAGCGTAAATAATGAAGACTATACTTTCGAACAAAAAGCTGATCAATTATACTTTATACTTACAGACAGTCTCGCATAATTAACATTGACCAATGGATTTGAGTAATTAAGTGTTGGTTATAAAACATATTTGACAGTGGTTTAATATCTTGAATAATAGTGCAATCATGGATTTCTTTTAGATACATTACTCACTATCAAGAGCTTTTGCGATAGTCATGGTGTTGACCTAGTTCTTAACGCTATATCTTGTCTTAGGTTGACCGCGGTTTTGCTAAAATGTATAAACACTATTTTAAATCCCCTAGCAAAATAAAATGATTACTGACTATGACGAACACCAATGAAACATATGAGACTGCCACAAAACTACTAGGATCAGAGATACTTTAAATAATAAACATTACGAAGTAAAATACGTTAAAAAGTTTAAGATATGAGGTGAGCACCAATATTTGGGTTAGACTAGCAAAAAGATACTTTCGTTACCAGTAAAATCCCTGCTACTACCTACAGCATAGGTGGTTTAATAAACATTAGTAGATCTGATTGCAATTATGAGGGTAAAATTGAATTTACCTCATTTTAAAATCCATAGATCCATTGAAAAAAAAAAAAAAAAGTTTTAAGTATAAAATTACTGGAATTACCGGTTTTGGCAAACTGAGGAATAACATTCATAATACATACTTTCCTCCGACCTTATATGATCTCGGATATATAGAAAAGCCTTTGACAAAAAAAAAAAAAAAAATTACACTATTCTTCGTGTGATGAATGTTATAAACATATGACGTGACGATAAAGCAAATAATCAAGACTAAGCCGAATGTAATGATTTTTAAATGTAAGACTCAGTTCCTTGTCGAACTGGAATTAAGTTTCATAATTTTAATGAAAATATCCTATCATTTTAATTGTAATCGTGCGTCAGGAGATCGCACGATGTCGGATGGCCGAATGTAATGATTTTTAAAGAAAATATTCATAAATCGTTCAACTTCCAATGATAAGCGATAGATGGCGCTAGTAGTTACATGAACTTTAGGCATTCGTTGTAGACATTAAGTAATAATTTATAATATTAGACTTTATGCATTTGTTTTATATAAATATATCATAATTGTTAAAATGAAATATTTACTTGCAGTTAATTATTAGATAAACCCTAATGTTAATGTTGTTAAAGTTAGTCAATTGATGTTACGTACTGTTTACTTTGCTCTGATTGGTCGGTTAGTCGACCGAGTGTTTGTGAAAGTTTGTGGTAGGGAAACATCGAGTTTGTAACTGTCATGTTAGACAGAGTCAGTCTGCTTTGAGTTGTTGAACAGAAAACATGTCCGACTAATCTGTGTATTTGTAAATGATTGTTAATAGAACGATAAGTATAAAATTGTGTTGGTCAAAGTGAATAAAATATTTATACAATTTATCCTGAAGTGTTTGATTCATCACAGTAGGTACGCTGAGAACAAGGCGATGTAAGCTGTACAAGAGAAAAAAAAAAGGTATTAGGAAGTGATATAATAATGAAAAAGAAATGGTTGGTGATAGGAAAGAATCGAAATGAGAAAAAAGTTACAAGAAAATTAAGAAAAGAAATATGTAGGTAGGTGATGTCTGAAAAAAAAATCTGATGCAATAATTGCTTATAAGAATAATTGATTATAGAAAGGACTAATTATGGATGAATTTATGCTTGAAAATGGGAATGGATGGCAATTAAGCAAGTTGACTGAATATGTGATGAGTTTTAATGATTTTAAAAGAATGAATTGGTCGAACTCACGAAACCGCTGCTACCAAACCCTTTGTTCGTCCTTTGCGACTGATCTGGCCGACGCTGCTTGAGTGGCTGCTTCCAGATGCTGGTAGGTTGAGTTCACTGATGCGATGTCCTCTGTTTGACCTCCAGCTGATTTCTGACGCGCTTTGTGGTGGCGTGGCTTGCGATCACGGCGAGATATTTAGTTAAAATTGACCTAAACCTCGAAGGACCATAGATAGGCCCAGGTGGAATAAAAAGCGGACTGTATTTCTAGGTTATAAATATTAGGTATTTTACAGGTCAAAATTTAATTATTGAAATCGATGCGATCGTGTTCGCGGTGTTAAAAGGAGTGTTCTGTCGAGGGCGCGCGAGCCGTCGTCGAGCCGCTGCTGCTACCACGCCGCTCGCTCCCCTCTGCTTGATGACGCATGTGTGTCTTGGAGGTGTTAACGTGTGCGTTAACAGACCTAAGCGATAGTGTAACGGAACTGTAGTGTTAATTGCAATTTGGATTTTTGTTGACTGGAGTAATTTGTTATTGTTTGTGGTGAATAAAGTTCTCTGTTAGTAAATCAGCATTTAATTACCCACGTACGTAACAATAAAGTTTAGTTTAAAAGGCGAAAGTTTTGTGAGTATGTGTGTGTGTATGTTTGTTACTTCTTCACGTTCGAACAGCTTAACGGCTTTGAATATAATTCGATATACGGGTAGGCTATGTCCTGGAACAGCACACGGGAATATGTTCCTATCGCACAATTTTCTAATTTCACGCGGGCGAAACTGCTAGTAGTAGCTAGTAATATAATATAAAGGAAATCCAACTTTTAATATTCATTGATACCTGCGGGATAAAGTTGAATATACACACACTAACATTGGTTTTCATAATACAAAATTCAAGCGTGCTCCATCGTCGACCACTTCATCGCTTACCATCAGATGAGATGGTGGTCAAACGCGGGCCTATCAATAATAATTTAAAAAAAAATTGGTCAGACATAAAGAGCTATGGTATTTAAATTAGAAACTTAATATCTTTCTTGTGATCGGAACAAATATGCTTAAAGTGATATATACATATATTTCCCTTGGCTTCAGAAACTAAAACCTCCTGAAGCGTGCTCTCCTAGTACACATGACCAGAGCGCTGAAGACTTTCCACCTGTTTGACGGTCGCTACAAGTGGCGCGTAGAAGCGAAGAGTCTACCATCGTGTTTGTCTTCCAGCTAGATTTATATTTACTAATCGCGATAAACTCAAAACTACTGAACGGATTTTCATGCACTTTTCACCAATAAACGAAGCAATTCATGAGAAAAATTTAAGTGTATATTTTTCATATCCCATCGCATTTGTCAGACAGAGAGACATACACCGTGGAGGACTTTGATTTATTCGCGATAAACTCAAGGACTACTGAATTTTTAAGCAGTTTCCACCAATAGACAGGATAATTGGTGAGTGTTAAATAGGGCTGGGATTTGTCCACAATAAGACGCAGCAGTCACTTGGTGATTTCCGTATATTAGCACTATACAACTAACTAGGCATACAAAACTAGGGACAATTACAGATTGTTACACACAGTACAATACACACATAAAGCTAAATTAGTAAGGAAACTGAAAAGCTTTTGGCGGGAACTTAGAACATTTATATACACGCCTGCGCGTGTTAGGAATGAACTATATATATATTTATAACTACCTATATATCATAATAAAATGTCAAGATGGATAACGGTTATTTACTGTGTATCAAAGTTCCTATGACTGGTGTGTAAGGAAAGGGTTTTATGAAGAAAAGCACAGTAAGACAAGACTAAGTATTTATTTCAAATAGGCTTGTCAATTATTCGAATAAACTACTGGCTCGTTCGGAAACTAGGTCTTCGAGGTGAAGAACGGCCAAGAAACACCTCGGAAGCTCAGATATAGTATTTTTCAGACACATTAAAACAATACCTAGTTAACAATAACATAATTAGAAACATAAGTCACAGTATAACAAATACACAGAATCAAAACAACATTAGCAATAATATTAAGCTATTATATTAAATAACTTACGTGAACTTAGGTAGTCCGTAAAGGTCTAGAGCTGAACAGCAAGTAAGAGGACTTTAATAGAAACCAATCTTATTTATAGGAAAGTCCTGACGTTTAAGTGTCAAACCTCTGGGTTGACACTTAAACATCAAATATCCTTCCACCTTCTACAAATCTCAGGTTGTCGCACAACACACAACTTCTTATATTATAGTAGACATACAATCTAAGATATATTACAAAGATTATTAATAATTACATTACAATTTACAACATTATCATAAATACGGCTTTTTATAAGTTTGGCGTTTTATGTTTGTAAACACATCATTATTATCTTTGGCAGGTACTTCAACATTAGATTCAAGCTTCATAAATGTTACCAATGTATAAAATACTACTAACAATATACATGAAAAATGAAAATTCGTGATTTAATTACGTCATAATAATTCAGAATCTAACACGCGCATCGAGTTTTTGGCAGCGACCAGTCTTGTGAAACTCCGAACAAATTACTTTTTCTATGGAATTAGTTGCATTCTTTAGCCAACATTGAGAAAAACATCAATTTGACCAACATTACACAACGAACTTACTACATGTTTTAGTCTGTGGTCAAAAACTACTATAGTATTGTCTGTGGTACTTAAAAACAAACATGGTTCCTTTGTGTAATTAAGTTTGTGTTGTGACTATTCTGTTTGTTTTTTTTCCTTTTTCTTTAAGATTTCGGAATATAAATTATCAGAATAAGTTCTGTGATTGTACGTATAACGTTGAGTTGAGCACCTGTTCGTTCGTTTCATCGGTTTTATCGAGATATTGACTCTGTTAGTGTAAGTGACTCTTGCGAGATATTTGACTCTTCTATTTTTTGTTACTACATATTTTAACGAGACAGAGACGCTTAAGTTGTTCTCAAGTTTGTGAACCATCATGGGTAAAGGCCACAGAAGATGTGAAGTTTGCGGTATCAAAGAAGCTTGGCATGCTGAAACCATAAAACCATAGGTATAGGTTGATTTGTAGAAAAGCGGTACAAACAGATTCTGTAACTTTGTATGTTTAAACTATTAAATATATAAATAATCATGAAATAAAATCATGTAAATTACTGTTTTATTTTACTCAGTTTTCAAAATAAATACGTCAGTTCTAGAAAACCCTATAACAACACTAGTGCATTTTATCGATATCGATAAAATGCACTAGTGTTGTTATATATATACTAGTGTAAACTCTGAATATCGATACGTGTACGTTGCGCATCCCTATCTATGACAGATCTTTACTTCGAGTTTTCATGTTGGTAGCCTTGTTTTTTTTAAGTGGTTGGCTAAAGAATGTTAACAATTTCTCTCGAACTGAATGTTCTAAGTTCCGTCTCTTGTTTAAATGCTCTGTGGCAGCGACTACTCGGCGTTCGAGCGCGCGTGGCGTGGGTAGGGCTCGCAGTTCAAAAATGCACGCGAAGCAAAATCAAAATGGCAGTTGGTGTTCGCGCGTAAATATTGCCAACATAAATCTGATAATAAAAAAAATACAAACATCCGAATTGAGAACCTCCTCCTTTTTTAGAAGTCGGTTAAAAATACATTTGCAAAAATGAGTTGCCTACAGTGAGGAATGTACAAATTTATAATATATGTTAGCGATTCTTATAATAATGTTCATACACTATGATTATTTTCTGTATTAGCAACATTAAATGTATTTTTTGCACTGACAACTCGAACGAACTGCGACTTGACAGCGCGGCGCTTTTGACAGTTACAAGAGTATAAAAAGGAACGGCGCGCTGTTATGTCTCTTTGGATTCGCTCCGTTGCCTGGATAGGACTCGCGCGCGCTATCCATACTCGCTCGGACCGCCCCTCCAGTTGGCCCAACCCGTTGTACTGTCGTGAGCGTGAGCTTAGGCGAACGCTTGCGAGGGTGCGCGGGGAAAGCCACTGCTTCTACTCCTAGTTTTTAAACTTATTTTAAATTCTGTCGCGGTTGCGACAACAACGCGTCTCTTTGCCGACTCCAAATTGTAGAAGTGTTTCACGATGCCGAAGAAGAAAAAGGGTGTCCGTAGCTCCCTCGAGCCCGACACCAGCACGCCCCTGGACCGCGAGATGGGAAGCCGGACGACGTCGCTCCCGTACCTTGGGGGTCCGTCACCCGGTCCCCCTTCCCTCGCTCCAGACCAAGTGAAGAAGACGGCCGCTGCCGGCCCGCCGACGCTACCGGCGACTGCGCGCGTTTCGCCGGCACCGTCGTCGAGCCGACAACCGGCCGTCCCAGTGCGCCCGCCGGCGTTCCGCCCTGTGCCCATACAGGCACCAGGACCGGCTGCATCCAGCAGCCGTACGCACGCCGCGCGACCTGCCACCCCTGCCTCTCTCCCGACGCGCACCACCGAATCCGCGCCACGGCGCCACCAGTGCGACCGGTGGCGCCACCTGCAACCCGCGCCGTAAAACCTACGCGCCCCGAGGCGCAGCACGTGCCACGCCACACCGCTACTCCCACAGCTGCCGCACCTACCAGTGCCCAGGTCCGCAATCCGTTGCTGGCATCTCCCGCCGCACAACCTGCGCAACCCGGAACAAGTAGGCAGACTGCGACCGTGACGTTTGCAGCGACCGCACGCCGCACGACGTCGCCCGCTACCCGCCGCTTGCTGACGGACTCGACCAGAGCGACGCCAGCAAAGCAGGTAAGTAAGATCGAAGTGCCTTTCTTTTCGCCCCCCCCCCACCCCGGAGCTCCGCCCAAGACTCCCCCGCAATGCGGTCGCAGTGCTCGACTCGTCAAGGGTCGGACATGTCGGCCTATTCGGAGGAGTCCCTCGCTGAGGACGAGGACGTGTCGGATGTATCGACCGACACGCCCTCCCATCACATGGACGTTGAACACCCGGCCACAACCGAAGAACCCGTAGGCTTCGGCTACGAGTTTAGTCTCGATGCCAGGCCTCATCGGAGACCGAGAAGCCCGGAGGACGACGCCGCCGAGGAAGCCAAGCGATACTGCCCCGAACCGCCCAGGCCACAGCATGGGCCATGCGGGCGGTCCGAGGCGGACTCGCCCACGTTTTCCGAGGCGGTACGACGATTGCCGCCCACCCCACTTAATGTGTCAGCTCCTGGGGGCTCCCCGCCCCCAGTGACGAAGAAGAAGTGCCGATTCCCGCCACTGGTGGTGGAGAGGCTGCCGAACTGGGCCGCCCACTTCAGGGCGGTGAGGGAGCTGCTGGGCCACCCGCCGAATGGCCGCCCCTACCAGGGCGGCATTCGGTTCCTCCCCGAGTCCGAGGCGGAATATAGGGTGGTACAGCGCTATATAACCTACAGGTCTCGCTAAGCAAAAATTAAGCTGCCTGATATGTACTAATAAGTATTTATTTATTACAGGTCGACGCCTGAGTGAGTTACTTACACTTACACGTGACTCACTCACACGGTAACAAACCACATGCACTACATGCATTGGTTGCGCCGCGTGCTAAGTTAATATAGGCGCGGCGTATACCTACCCCATACAACCATGACTCTACACTCGCAAGTGTCCTCACGCGATTTAGTCGTGCGGGTCGGAACGCACGTCCCGTATCGCCTCATGGGCGGTGTTACACAGTACAATGCCGCCCACACTCGCACTACTGCCTCTTAGTCTGGAGTGCAACCGGCTAGACCTGGAAACGCTCCAGACGGGGGCCATCATCCTCAGTGGGTAGCGCCCCCAAAGTCGGCGTCTCTGTCGCTGGTCGTCGTTCGCTGGGCCTCCTCCGGGAAACTGGAGGTCTCACCCGGTGGCGATCGACCGCCGAGACGTCGTGAAATAGCGGCACGTAGTGCCGCGGCGTTACTCTACTGAACACAATCCAACTACACACAGGCAAGTAGCGCGTGCGCACCTGCCACTACCACAGCCTATAAAGGCCCCCTAACGCTTTGCCCGTATTAACGGGCAACTCATAGAAACCGCGGGACAAAGGTTCGCCTATACCCCGCCCGCCGCGCCCCCTTGCGGGGACGTAGCGACTTCCACCGAGCATGTCTCTCTTTACGTTTTAGTTTTCGGAGCAAGCAACATCTCAATACTCACTACTCAATACTTTATTGCAATCCATATGTAAACATAGATGGTTTTGAAAATTTTCATAGAACAATAAAAATTTCATCCATATCTGTCAGGATTGTGGATCAGTTTGGTTACTATATTGACTTTGGTGAAGAACATATTCAATTACGTCTTCATTTAAGAAAAGCAAAATGATAGTGTATGATAAAAACCCTCCCGTGAAAATAAAACGTCCTATTCCGTCAACAACCGGTAAGGTGCACAGACGTAAGAAAAACGTAAAGAAATTGAATAAATCAAATAAAGATTTTCTTAAAGCATGAGTTTAAAGTATGAGTATACTACAGATTACTGATTTACCACACTTTGATAGTTCAATCGAAAGTTATGAAGTCCATTCATACAATCCCTACAATAACAGCTTTAGAGAAAACGATGAAATCAGAATCCCCATACATCAGTAAGATATATACGTGCTACCATCAGCCAGTTCAATCTACATCGAAGGTCAGGCAAAGCTGTTCGGTAAGGATGGGAATCCGATCAAGTAAACTGTTACGTTCACTAATAACCCTGTTATGCATTTGTTTCAAGACATCAGATACGAAATGAATGGAATTGAAATAGATCGTATAAAAAATTCCGGAATAACATCAACAATAAATTCATACATCTCATTAAATGAAGCAGAAAGTAAAGTTGCTGCATTATGGGGTTGGAATTTAAACGGGTTCCAAAGTGATGGGCATTTTAGTGTTGTGTTACCATTAAATAAGATTTTAGGGTTTGCAGAGGATTACAATAAAATTGTGATAAATTGTAAACACGAACTTATATTGAATAGGAGTAATTCTAACTTAAATAGCATTATTTTTACTGATGAACTCGTTCAGGTTCAAATAGATATACAAAGGGTGCAATGGAGAGTACCGCATATAAAAGTTTCAGATCGAGAACGTTTAACACTTTTAAAGCATTTAGACAGAGATAAACCTATTCAGATAGCTTTTAGAAATTGGGATTTATATGAGTATCCTTTACTGCCTAAAACCACAAAGCATTCTTGGTCAGTAAAGACTGCTTCTCAATTAGAAAAGCCCCGGTATGTCATTTTTTGCTTGCAGACTAATAGAAAAAATAATAGAACTAAAGACAGTTCAGTGTTTGATCATTGTGAGGTGACAAACGTGACGCTCTTTTTAAATTCTCAATATTATCCTTATGAGCCTTTATCTTTAAAGTTTTGTGAGAACAAATATAGTATATTATATGAAATGTATGTGAAATTTCGTCAGTCGTATTACAACTCTCCGGTAGACCCGTTGCTTGATCTACAGGACTTCAAAGAAAAGGCCCCAGTCTTTATCTTAGACTGCTCGAGGCAAAACGATAGTTTAAAAACTGGTCCAGTGGATGTACGATTGGAATTTGAATGTTCAACACAAATATCAGATAAGACAACTGCATATTGTTTGATTATAAACGATCGACTTGTGGAATACAAACCTCTCAGCAACATTGTGCGCAGATTATCATGATCGTTACTGTGGATATTCAAGGCTTTAAAACAGAAACAAATGAATTTATAATAAAAGAAATCGCTATATTGTATAATCAAAAATTACAAGTATTTTTAATTAAGCCACCATTTCCATTTGAAAAATTAACGAAACAAGAAAAAAAACAAGTTAGTTGGATTGAACGTAACAGAAAGATACACTGGCATGAAGGATTTGTACCCTATTCTAATTATCAGAATTTGGTTATAGATATTTTAAGAGATAAATTTATTTATGTCAAAGGTTCAGAAAAAGTGTTGTGGTTAAAGCATATTTTAGAAAATAGTAATTTAAGTATATTCAATTTAGAAGATGAAGGTTGTCCTAGTTTGATAAGTTTATACGATCAATATAAACATTCTCAAGATTTATATAACTGTATTTATCATGACTCTGAATGTGCTTTAAAAAATGTATTGTGCTTAAATAAATGGTTTATAAATAGTATATTTTTTAAATAATTATTTTCTTGTTTAATTTTCAAATCTTCTATCCCCCACCAATCAAATGATAATCTTCATAAGTTGCTGGCTACAGCAGTACGATATCATTTCACTTTTATAATTATATGTATGAAGAACTGTATAGTGAGTGAACAGAACATGTCTCAAAATAAATGTAGCCCTCGTTATGACATCTATAATACGTATAAAATGCGTAAAATTTCGTTTAGACATTATTGGGCAACGGCTAATTCAAGGAGAAGGTTGGTGATGGAAATGGCTGAAGCTGGATTTTTTTATTGTGGAAATGGTGTAAATGATAAAGCACCGTGTTTCTCATGTGGAGGTGTTATAGAAGATTGGGAGATTTACGACGACCCTTGGATGCAGCATGCTACACATTTTCCTTAATGTTTTTATTTGAATGCTGTGAAAGGAGTATATTATATTAATAACTGTGTAATGATTTTTAAAGAAAATATTAATAAATCGTCCAACTTTCAATGATAAGCGATAGATGGCGCTAGTAGTTACATGAACTTTAGGCATTCGTTGTAGACATTAAGTAATAGTTTATAATATTAGACATTATGGATTTGTTTTGTATAAATATATCATAATTGTTAAACCAACCAACCAACTACACAAAAACCAAAATACCTTTTTGACAAACTAAAGTGGAGACACAGCAAATTTGAACCACGTTTCTCCACATACCCTCTTTGTACACCGCATCACAGTACTGCAGCATTCAGGGGTAGTTTCAAGTTTGCCGCCACTCACTGTTGGAATGACCTTCCCCCTCCATTTAGAGTCCTGAAGACAAAAAAACATTTTATTAACATTTTAAAAAAATATTTCATGCACATGCAATTATCGACATAACTTAATATATCAATCATACTATAATTATTTTGTCGACAAGCCTGTTGATCTAGTGGTTAGTGACCCTGACTGCTACAACGGAGGTCGTGGGTTTGTCTGATGAGCACGACCATTTGTTCTGTGTCTGGGGGTAATTTGTCTATAATATGTGTGTTTAGAAATATATAAGTATGTTTATCAGTTGACTAGTACCCATAACACAAGATCTGCTTAGCTTGGGACTAGTCGGCCTTGTGTGATAGTTGTGGAATATTATTATTATATTATTTTAACTTTACCTCTTCGGTCACGGACTTCGGGTAATGGATATGGTCTTCCTCAGTGGTGGTGGTCTTCGATTTGAGCTCGCTCTCTTTGGTCAGTATTCTTGGCGCGGTTTTCGTTTTGGGGGAGATGGGTCACTGAATTATTCCCAACGAGTCGCAATGTATTTGGTCTCTCAATACTCAAACATAGACATCACTTTGGGGCAATTAGTATAAGTACGCCTCATCTCATACTGTGCACTTTTTCTTCCTATTGATTTATTTCAATGTAACGATGAATGACGATGATGATGAAGAAATGATTTATTGCATTTTCTATATGTAGACGGATGAAATTTCTTGCTTTCCAGAGCGGTTAGCTCTCGCCAAGCCGTCTAGGTGAGTGGCCGCAATCGTGCCGCCTCCCCATGTCATGGTGCTATCGGAGGGTTGTTGTATTTGCCGTCTATACAAAATGATAGCTGCAAGAAAAATAATTGTGGGTGAATCAGTTTCATCTATTTTGAATGTAATTTCATGAAAATTAATATATTTGTGTAATAAATGGTTAAAATTTTGTATTATGTAGTCCAGTTTGGTTAATGTTGTTTTCTTTATGGCCATGTTTTGTTTGTTTTCATATTGTATAATTTTAATAATGTATGTATTTACTCAATGTTAGAAGAATGTATACTGACCTTGGATTATTGTTTACCTACTCACGGAAGGGACGCCAATTTGTCACTCACGGTGGTTGCTGAAAACCAGCACTGTAGATTGCTGGATTTGTCCAGCGTCACAGTATAAGCTGAGCAACGGCCTATTCTTGCCTAGATGCGACGCACAATTTGAATGTATTTATATTGTATTTGTTTTGTTTTTAACTTTTATTTTTGTTTGTCTTTCTCGAGGCGGCCGTCGTCGCACAGATTATATATTATTATTACGCGTGTTTTAATAGACAACCTAGACAACAAAGTTGTCTATGGTTCTATTCTGTTAGGCCTGGTGTACACTTGACGTTATGGCAACTAATTTTTATTTTTATCTTGTTTTTCTTTAATTAATTTTTATTTTTATTTTGTTTTTCTTTTATTAATTTTTATTTTTATTTTGTTTTTCTTTCATTAATTTTTATTTTGTAATTATTTGTGTGTCTCTAAGGGCAGAATAAACATGTTTTCTTTCTTTCTTTCTTTTTCTTTCTTTCTTTAAAATGAAATATTTACTTGCAGTTAGTTATTAGATAAACTCTAATGTATATTAGTTAGTCAATTGGTGTTACGTACTCTTTACTTTGCTCTGATTGGTCGGTTAGTCGACCGAGTGTTTGTGGGAGTTTGTGGTGGGGAAACATTGGGTTGGTAACTGTCATTTTGGACAGAGTCAGTCTGCTTTGAGTTGTTGAACAGAAAACATGTCCGACTAATCTGTGTATTTGTAAATGATTGTTAATAGAACAATAAGTATGAAATTGTGTTGATCAAAGTGAATAAAATATTTATACAATTTGTCCTGAAGTGTTTGATTCATCACATTTCAGAAGTGGGATGGACCAGACAAAAAGGTATGTTTGAACAAATATTATAACGTTTATCGAGAAATTTTGTCTGTTGGGATGTTGCTTCAACGCCCACCAATGGTAATTTATGTATCACATAGATACATAATCGTTAATCTATCAACTATTCATATTAAAACTATCAGCAGACAAATAATCTCGATATAACCTACAAAATTTTTAGTTAATATACATTTTGTGTACTATTTCTTGTATAAGCGTTTGGTCGGGGCTACACTCCGATAACGTTCATCTTAACAGACGTTTAATATGTGTTAGATAAACAAATTGAGAGAGAGAGCCAGAGCTACACTCTGGTAGCGTTTTGATTTCTTTGTTTTACTGCTCACATCGACAATATACAAGGTGCAGTTTTAAAACTGCACAATATTTCAGGAGGTTGTAATAAAACTCATAAATAATCATGTAAAAATACGAAACCTGGTCAATAATCAGTAATACTTGTTATTTAATTTTTTAATTACACTAAACTAAATCGATTGATCGATGGCCGCGGGGGCGTGGCTAGGGTGTGGCGTGCGGGATGATGATTGGATGATACATTATTTATGAAACTATCGTTGCGAGTTAGTGTGTGTGAAAACGCCCTTTATTGTTCCGTGTTTGTGTGTGTGAAAAAAAGCGCGGTTATAAAAAAAAAAAAATACCTACTTATTTTATTATTGATTCGGGTCGAGAATCACTAACATAATTACCTCCTGAAATATTTTGCAGCTTCAAAACGACACCTTGTATACTGCATTACGATCACGCATTATCTAAATATGACACATTATATAATAACACATGAAATATTCAGGGTAATTGTTAATATATCGTAGCGCTGATTTTTAAATCTCGATCTAATGATAAAGTATCGTATTGATTTTAAATATTTTATATCGAGACATGATATGAGTGAACGATGTATGTTCATTGACTTATGTTAGGGGGTGAACTATGTATGTTCATCGGATAATGTTAGGGGGTGAACTATGTATGTTCATCGGATTATGTTAGGGGGTGAACTATGTATGTTCATCGGATTATGTTAGGGGGTGAACTATGTATGTTCATCGGATTATGTTAGGGGGTGAACTATGTATGTTCATCGGATTATGTTAGGGGGTGAACTATGTATGTTCATCGGATCATGTTAGGGGATGGACTATGTATGTTCATCGGATCATGTTAGGGGATGGACTATGTACGTTCATCGGATTATGTTAAGGGTGGACTATGTATGTTCATCAGATTATGTTAGGGGGTGAACTATGACCTGTTCACCAGTGTACTAGTGTGATTTTAGACAAGAGGTTATGTGTGCCTAAATTGAAGCTAAGTAAGCTCGAGATATTTTTTCTTACCAAAGTGTGCAAGTGTTACTTTAAGCCAAAAAGTTACGTGCCTAAATTGAAGCTAAATGAGCTCGAAATATTTTTTTTTTCTTTTTCCCATGTGTGCTAGTGTTACTTCAGAAAAGAGGTTATATGTGCCTTAATTGAAGCTAAATGAGCTCGAGATATATTTTTTTCTTTTTCCCATGTGCGCTAGTGTCACTTCAGACAAGAGGTTGTGTGCCTAAATTGAAGCTAAGTGAGCTCGAGATTTTTTTTTTTTAGCCAAATGTGCCAAGTATTTTAGACCAGTATCATACTCGCCCAAATTTCTCACTGATGGTGACAGGCTCGTGTATTGAATCATTCGATTCCCTTCAACTGTGTGAACTGAGTGGTGCTGATATGCGCGTCATGTTCGTAATCGAACGTTGACAGTTAAGCCTAAACACCTCTTAAATGCTGGTGATTCATTTTAGTTTCTATTGGGTTACTTTTACTTTATTTAATTTCATCGAATTCGTATAATGTAAAATTTACCTATTTCCCATAGCGATAATTGTCATTGTTGCCTCGGATTACATTGTGGTGGTACGATAATCTCCCTTTCGTTTCGGCGTATAGTTGTAAAAACATGTTGTAGCCCTTATGAGTATGTCACAATAATGATAAATGATATATAATGAATGATAAATGATATATAATGAATGATAAATGATAAATGATGAGTGATAAGTGATCAGTGATCGGTGATAGGTGATCAGTGATAAGTGATAAGTGATCAGTGATAAGTGATCAGTGATAAGTGATCAGTGATAAGTGATCAGTGATAAGTGATCAGTGATAAGTGATCAGTGATAAGTGATCAGTGATAAGTGATCAGTGATAAGTGATCAGTGATAAGTGATCAGTGATAAGTGATCAGTGATAAGTGATCAGTGATAAGTGATCAGTGATGTGATCAGTGATAAGTGATCAGTGATAAGTGATTAGTGATAAGTGATCAGTGATAAGTGATCAGTGATAAGTGATCAGTGATAAGTGATCAGTGATAAGTGATCAGTGATAAGTGATCAGTGATAAGTGATCAGTGATAAGTGATCAGTGATAAGTGATCAGTGATAAGTGATCAGTGATAAGTGATCAGTGATAAGTGATCAGTGATAAGTGATAAGTGATCAGTGATCAGTGATCAGTGATAAGTGATCAGTGATCAGTGATCAGTGATCAGTGATCAGTGATAAGTGATCAGTGATCAGTGATCAGTGATCAGTGATCAGTGATCAGTGATCAGTGATCAGTGATCAGTGATCAGTGATCAGTGATAAGTGATCAGTGATCAGTGATCAGTGATCAGTGATCAGTGATAAGTGATCAGTGATAAATGATAAGTGATCAGTGATAAATGATAAGTGATCAGTGATAAATGATAAGTGATCAGTGATAAATGATAAGTGATCAGTGATAAATGATAAGTGATCAGTGATAAATGATAAGTGATCAGTGATAAATGATAAGTGATCAGTGATAAATGATAAGTGATCAGTGATAAATGATAAGTGATCAGTGATAAATGATAAGTGATCAGTGATAAATGATAAGTGATCAGTGATAAATGATAAGTGATCAGTGATAAATGATAAATTTATTTATTTATAAATGTTAAACGACAATTAATGATAAATGATAAATAGTAAATGGTAAATAGTAAATGGTAAATAGTAAATGGTAAATAGTAAATGGTAAATGATAAATGATAAATGAGATCTACACTTTCGAATAGTGATTTGATGAGGCCAAGCGTGATTTTGATGAGGCCAAACGTGCCTTTGATGAAGTTAAGTGTGCCTTTGATGAAGCCAAGTGGGCCATTTGAGGCCGAGTGGGCCATTTGAGGCCGAGTGGGCCATTTGAGGCCGAGTGGGCCATTTGAGGCCGAGTGGGCCATTTGAGGCCGAGTGGGCCATTTGAGGCCGAGTGGGCCATTTGAGGCCGAGTGGGCCATTTGAGGCCAAGTGGGCCATTTGAGGCCGAGTGGGCCATTTGAGGCCGAGTGGGCCATTTGAGGCCAAGTGGGCCATTTGAGGCCAAGTGGGCCAGTCGAGAAGGCCAAGTGGGCCATTTGAGGCCAAGTGGGCCAGTCGAGAAGGCCAAGTGGGCCATTTGATTTGGCCAGATGAGCCAATTAAGATTCGGGTTAAGTGTGCCCGGTGCAGATGAAATTATCCTCAAGAGAAGAAATCGTGCTTTTATTTTTTTATTTATGCTGGAACCTTAGATTTAGGAAATATATTAGTACAATTAAGCCCTTAGACCCTCTAGCTGAAAAATCACTTTTATTCTAAATGCTTAAATTTCTATTTTATATTATGCTTTCAAATAATGAATGTAATGAACTCTGACTAAACGAGACGCCACACAACATATTGCAACATGGTGGCTACAGATTAGTGAGTTTCGTTTAACCATTGAGAGTGTAAGATCTAGGACGCGTATGTCGATACCTTAAGCCGTAATACCATGTTTTCTACAGAAATTAAGACGAATCCTCTGTTTCTGTTTATAGTATTGAGACGAGAATTGATTATCAACAATATAAATATCAACTTTTCGAATACTGTGACTAGGGACACAATAGAAAGACAATAAGAGAACAAACGCCAGCATTTGCTTGGGTTTTAATGAATCGGATCTAGATTTCAAATTCTTATGGCTGAACCCGATAAAAAACTTAATGACATGAAATGAGTTGAGTGTGCGTAAATAATGAAGACTATACTTTCGAACAAAAAGCTGATCAATTATACTTTAATATCAGTAGAGAGTTTAACAGTAGTTCAGACAGTAGTTTAATATCTTGAATAATAGTGCAATCATGGATTTCTTTTAAATACTTTACCCACTATCAAGAGCTTTTGCGATAGTCATGGTGTTGACCTTGTTCTTAACGCTATATCTTGTCTTAGGTTGACCGCGGTTTTGCTAAAATGTATAAACACTATTTTAAATCCCCTAGCAAAATAAAATGATTACCGACTATGACGAACACCAATGAAACATATGAGACTGCCACAAAACTACTAGGATCAGAGATACTTTAAATGATAAACATTACGAAGTAAAATACGTTAAAAAGTTTAAGATATGAGGTGAGCACCAATATTTGGGTTAGACTAGCAAAAAGATACTTTCGTTACCAGTAAAATCCCTACTACCTACAGCATAGGTGGTTTAATAAAGATTAGTAGATCTGACTGCAATTATGAGGGTAAAATTGAATTTGCCTCATTTTAAAATCCATAGATCCATTGAAAACAAAAAAAAACAAAAAGTCTTAAGTATAAAATTACTGGAATTAGCGGTTTTGGCAAACTGAGGAATAACATTCATAATACATACCTTCCTCCGACCTTATATGATCTCGGATATATAGAAAAGCCTTTGACAAAAAAAAAAAAAAAAAAATACACTATTCTTTGTGTGATGAATTTTAATTTAAAAAATTTGATGACGTGACGATAAAGCAAATAATCAAGACTAAGCCGAATGTAAGACTCAGTTCCTGGTCGAACTGGAATTAAGTTTCATAATTTTAATGAAAATATCCTATCATTTTAATTGTAATCGTGCGTCAGGAGATCGCACGATGTGGGATGGCCGAATGTAATGATTTTTTAAAAAAATATTCATAAATCGTCCAACTTTCAATGATAAGTGATAGATGGCGCTAGTAGTTACATGAACTTTAGGCATTCGTTGTAGACATTAAGTAATAGTTTATAATATTAGACATTATGGATTTGTTTTGTATAAATATATCATAATTGTTAAAATGAAATATTTACTTGCAGTTAGTTATTAGATAAACTCTAATGTATATTAGTTAGTCAATTGATGTTACGTACTCTTCACTTTGCTCTGATTGGTCGGTTAGTCGACCGAGTGTTTGTGGGAGTTTGTGGTGGGGAAACATTGGGTTGGTAACTGTCATTTTGGACAGAGTCAGTCTGCTTTGAGTTGTTGATCAGAAAACATGTCCGACTAATCTGTGTATTTGTAAATGATTGTTAATAGAACAATAAGTATGAAATTGTGTTGATCAAAGTGAATAAAATATTTATACAATTTGTCCTGAAGTGTTTGATTCATCACAACTGTCTGAAACAATTACTCTATTACAATATGCGCCAATGCATTGTGCTCCGAGTCGGATAATGTCTACCCTAGAATATTTATTATTTATTTATTAACACTTCTTGCACAAAAAACTGTACAAAGGCGGACTTAATGCCTTAGGCATTATCTACCAGTCGAATGAATGGACTTCATAACTTTCGATTGAACTATCAAAGTGTGGTAAATCAGTAATCTGTAGTATACTCATACTTTAAACCCTAAAGCTTTAAGAAAATCTTTATTTGATTTATTCAATTTCTTCACCTTTCCCAGATGTAACTTTTGGAGAACGCTTTTTTTTAAACCAGAACCAGTTTTAATTTTTGCCGACATAGCCTTACTTACTAAGCGTGCCGCGAGTTTTTCGCCTATACTGGCATCGGAAGCAACCGCTCGCTGTTTCGCCATTTTTAACAAAATTAAATATTATTATTATTATTTAGTATATATTTGTATGTATGTATAGCTATATATTTTATTAAATATGCTTTTGTATATGTATGTTTAGTTTTAGCTTTATATATAATTCTATAATTGTTTTAGATAATATTTTCTTTTTTTTTTATGCACCTGCCATTTTGTCTCTACACTACCCTAGGTTGACTGGTAGAGAATGCCTAAGGCATTAAGTCCGCCTTTGTATCTTTTGTTGCATGAAGATTAAATAAATAAATAATAAATAAATAAATCAGCTTTATGTCGATCTTTCAAGTTTGATGACTTGTGATATGCAATATCGTGATCTTTGCAATATTCGTCCAACTTATTTACACCGTTATCTCCTTGTGCAAGTCTTTTTATTAATTTAGTACCAGGACCACAGTAATTATATCCTGGTAAGTGTAATTCAAATTGTAAATGATTGATAAGCCAATTGAGAAGACTACTCTCTCCAAATCACATTATAAGACTGATGATTCCGGTTTGAATACTTTAATAAATAGTTATGCGATTCGAGTTTGTTGTTAATATTATTTTATTTATAATATAACATTCGATTTATCAATCCAACTGCTTTCAGCTGAAGACAAACCTAACCATTTTACTAAAACCCTGTTGCCTTTTCTTCTAAGAACTTTCTCTACTAGATATACATTGGGATGTTTTGTTTTTTGAAGTACTTGTGTATAAAATGCACCTAAAATAGGCTGACCTCTGATAGTATCTTCGATTTAGTAAGTTATAGGAGTTGTATTTTGTATTTTACGAATTTTAAATATTTCTGTTGACCAGTTGGGAGTACTTACATAACCTTTTTCAAATGTTCCTTTGTATTTACTGATACGCACATAATCACCTACTTTGTACTTGCTTTTTAAATTATCATTTTTTAGCAACTTTAAATACCTTTCTAATATCAGTTTTTTATTATTATTGTCCACATTAGCAGGGATTTCATTAATAGTGCGATGGTGTGTGTGATTGTATTTGTAAATAACATCATTAAGGGTATTATTTACCCAATTGTAATTGCCTTTTAAACTAAATTCCTTATAGACTTTAGATTTCAATGTTCTGATAAATCGTTCAACTATTGAAGCCTTTTTTGTTGAGAAGGTTGAATAATGGTTAATATGATACGATGTCATAAGCTTCTGAAATTTGTTATTATAAAATTCTGCTCCATTATCCGTTTGCAGACTTTTAGGAACACGCCCTTTATCCAATAAAGTTTTGAAAGAGTTACACACATCTTCTTTGGTTTTACTTCTCATAGGAAAGGCCCAAGCATATTTCGAAAATGTATCAATAACGGCAAGAATATATCTGTAATTTTTATTTTCTTTTGAAATTGATTGCATATCAATTAAGTCTGCTTGCCACAGGTCATCTATATCTTTCATGATAACATGTCTTCGTGGATAGTTCACCCTCGCATTTTTATGAATTTCGTTTACAATGTCAGCTTTGCTCATGTTCACAATTCAGTATATTTGTCTTGAATTCAGCTTTAATACTGAATAAAAAGCATACTATTATAACTATTTATTATTTAATTATGTCAGCTTCTTTTAATTCTTCGATTATTGATAAAATTTCATTATCATGGTTTGTATTACCGGCATCTCGGGAAGCAATTAATAGTTTCAATCTCTCAACCAGTTCATTAGGATCGTCCAAATATACCAAGTCAGCGTCTTTTTTGTATTTCTTTAGCGTTGGTAAGCTTCCTCCAAATTTAGTAACAATATTACTGTATAGCGATTCAGAAAACAATGGTTTGATTATTTCACGATATTTTATACCTTTATCGCCTCTAATTTGCCCATTAGGATTGAAATCTCTCTTATGTGCATTTGTATAATGCAACATATCTTTATAGACAAGTTTATCTTTGCTCGATATTAGTTTCAAATCAGGTTGTAGCTTTTGTCACCAATTTTAATTAAAATGACATTATCATCATTCACACTATCTATTTTAGAAAATGAAACTATTGAATTACCCATTAGTATTTTTTTGTTTGCACTCCTTATTCCAAATGGTATATTTAACCCATCATAAATATCATGAATATCACGACCCTCTAATGATATTTCTAAATCGTCCAGTAATTCAGTCTGGGGAGACTTTTTAACGATCTGTACAGGATTCGGGTTTGGATCGTAGCATTCTTCAAACTTTGTTGATGAACTAGTATTAATGTTCTTAATACTAGTTCATCAACAAAGTTGATGAACTAGTATAAATTCCTTGTTGATGAACTAGTATAAATTCCAAAAATATTCAACTGCGGAAAGAACGTGTTAACTTGATTAATCAATTAAATAATTACCAGATTAAGTTAGAAGACAGTATATATATTTATCAAATTGACACTCAGCGCTTACAGTCTGAAATACAGACTCTTGATAACTCCCTTAAATCAATTTATAACAAATATGTATGTTCAAAGAACCAAATAAAGGAACATATTCTGGCTACAAATGAGTTGGTGGACAAAGTAGACTCTCTTACTCTAAGAAACAACCAATGCACTTGTCAGAAAGAATTTAACCAGGCTGGCCTCCAACTTGTGGTAACGGAGAACTCATCCCAGCCCATCAGTGCTCAGGACTGTATTCCCGACCAGGTACCCCACATTCAGCATGAATTAACTCAAGGGGTAGATTCAGAAAATTGTAATTTTTCCTCTCATAACGGTAGGGATTATCAATCAATTATATTTTCAGATAGTATAGGAAGAGGATTAGGGCAATTAGTTAGTAAAAAACTCCCTTTTCCTTCTCAAAATTATTGCACACCTCAAGCTTCCTATCATCACATAATGTCATTAGTTAATCAGCAAGTATATGATCCCAACGCTATTCTAACTGTATTTGTGGGTAATAGCTTAAATGTGAAGACAGATGACATCACCAATAATGTCACTGAGCTGTTGAAGATAAATTGTAGGAAGATAATTTTGTGCGCTTTTCCTTACTTTGAGCACTTGTCAGACAGACAAAATAAGTACATACATATGCTAAATATGCATATGCATTTTTTAGTTAGTCATCATAGTGATAAGTTTTTCTTTTTTGACATCAACAATTTTGTTGATAAACTTTTTTCGACCAGGTATACTGTGTACCTGCCTATTATATTAAGACGTCAAATAGCGCAGCTATTAGCAGTTAATATTAACTCAGACATAAGCAGTATGTCGGCGTACCCAGTAATCAGTTGCACCATTAGTAATAGTACTAATATTTTAAACTAGGTAATAAGACAACAGTTGGTACTGATGTTGGCAATGTATGTCAACTTAAAAATAAAGTATCTTCTAGCATTCAAGCTACAGGGGGTAAGCAAAAATCCTTTAATATGTTTCTTCAAAACATTCAGGGTTTTTCTGCAAAACAATTGGAAATTGAATTATTCTTAGAAAAAACTATGTTTGACATTATTTGTTTTACTGAGCATTGGTTAAAGGATTTTGAAATGCTAATTAATTATGATAATTATAATGTGGGCAGTTGTTTTAACCGAAAGTCAATGTTACGTGGGGGTTCATTAATCCTTATTAAAAATAGTATCAAATTTAAAACTCGTAAAGATATAGTTGCACTGTCCGTTGAACATAGCATTGAAGTGTCGTGTGTTGAGCTGGATAGGCATGTCATAGTGTGCGTTTACAGGCCCCCTAATTATCAAAACTACTCTATTTTTGAGTCAGTCATGGAAGATGTTATGGCTAAACTTTCAACTGGTAATAAACCAGTAATTATCTGCGGAGACTTTAATGTTAATATTTTAGAAAATAATTCAGATAGCAGTAGATTATTAAATCTTTTCAAATCATTTAATTTATCAAATGTGTTTATTGAACCAACTCGAACAACGACAACTACTGCTACATGTATCGATAATGTTTTTTGTTGCTGCAAGTATTTAGAAAAAGCCATTGTAAATTATCTGCCTTCTGATCATAGCGGCTTAATGGTAACATTTGAATCCAACTTACCAATACAACAAGTGCAGATACAATTCAGACCAATAACATCCGGTAAACTAAATAAATTTAATAGCACTTTAACTAGCAGGTTGGGTGATTGGAACCTTGCAGAAAACAATGGTAATATTTTGTATAAAAATTTTTTTTCAGTAGTTCAAAAGGAGTTTAATCAGACGTTTGAGAAAAAAACTAAAACTATCTGCCCTAAGTTTAGATTTAGTGACTGGGCAACTAAAGGAATCAGAATAAGTAGGGAAAGACTTTTCGAGTTGTATGGCCTTAAGCCTATTATTAACACTGAAACTTTTAATAAATATGTTGCTACTTATTCTAAAATGTTTAAAAATACTTGTAAGGCAGCTAAGGCCTTATACATCAGCAACAAAGTTAAAACAGCAGATAATAAAATAAAAACGGTTTGGAATATAATAAATAATGAAACCAACAGAAACAAAAGAAATAATAATGATTACACATTGGAGACTCATCATGGTCTTATTAGCGATAACAAACTAGTTGCAGAAGAATTTGTAAATTTCTTTACCTGCATTCCAATTAAAACTACCGAAGCCCTAAATTCGTCGCCATCGCATGCTTTTGGTTTATTACAGGCGAACGTTGCAGCCTGTTCGACTGAATTTAACTTTAAACATATAAACCCCATAACAGTAATAAAAGCTTTTAAAGAAATCAAGATTAAATTGACAGAAGATCTATGGGGTATGTCTATCAAAGTTTGTACCTCAATTATTGAGACTGTAGCGCCGTACTTAGCGTTAATATTTAATTTGTGTATAGATCAAGGAGTCTTTCCGGATCTAATGAAATATAGTAAAGTGATACCACTTTTTAAATCCGGAGACAGTAAAGACACTAATAATTATAGGCCGGTGTCCGTTTTGCCGGTTTTTAGCAAGATATTTGAAAAGGTGATGTTAAATCAAATGCTTAATCATTTTAACACCAATAACATCTTACACGATAAACAGTATGGTTTCACCAAAGGGCGTTGTACAACTGACGCTGGTGTCTCCTTACTAAAACACATTTTTAATGCGTGGGAGGAGGCACAAGATGCTATAGGCATCTTCTGCGACCTGTCTAAGGCGTTTGATTGTGTGGTTCATGAAACATTACTCCTGAAACTGGAGCATTACGGACTAGGCAAAGCAGCGTTAAGCTTATTAAAATCGTATTTGAATGACAGACAGCAACTTGTTCAAATAAACGGTGTCAATTCGTCGGGATTAAATGTGAAAATGGGGGTACCCCAAGGTTCAATTTTAGGTCCTTTTTTATTTTTAGTTTATATTAATGATTTACCCTATTTGCTGAAAAATAAACTTAATATGGTGTTGTTTGCTGACGACACTTCTTTGATTTTTAAGATAAATAGAAGGACTAATAATCTTGACGATGAAAATAACGCCTTATTGCAGGTCCAAAACTGGTTCACTGCTAATAATCTAGTTCTAAATGGGAAAAAAACTAAATGCATAAGATTTTCATTACCAAATGTCATAAGTAGTGATTGCGACATAGTATTGAACAATGAGAAACTAGAATTTGTTGATAAAACAGTTTTCTTGGGGATTACGCTTGACTCTAGGCTACAATGGGGTCCTCACTTAACATCTCTTGCAGGACGGCTTAGCTCGGCTGCATATGCTGTTAGAAAAATCCGCCAATTTACGGATGTTGATACCGCTAGACTAGTCTATTTTAGTTATTTTCATAGTGTCATGTCGTACGGTATCTTACTATGGGGACGGGCTGCAGACATCGAGTCAATCTTTATATTACAGAAAAGAGCCATCAGAGCTATTTACAATCTCCGCCGGTGCGATTCTTTAAGGGAACTGTTTAAAGATATTAACATAATGACGGTACCTTGTCAATATATCTATGAAAACATCATGTATGTTAGAAAAAATCTTCATCTTTTTAGCAAAAGAGGCGATAGACATAATTATGTTACAAGAAATAGGGATCAATTAGTTCAACCAGGTTTCAGACTGGCTAAAGTGGCCTCTTCTTTCATGGGGTACTGTTTGAAATGTTATAATAAAATACCACCCCAAATATTAGAACTCAATGAAACGAAATTTAAATCTTGTATTAAACGCACACTATGCAGGCAAGCATATTATAAGTTGGAGGATTATATTCAAGATAAAAATGCTTGGCTCAATGCTGGTCCAGCTCCACTACCACTAGGGCGTACTAATTAGTTGATTAGTTGGAAACTAATATTATTATTTTTAATTTGAAAGACACAATTGCATTGTATAATGTAGAAGCACTTTTTCCAAGTTTGTGAATGTGAAGCACCATGGAGCATTTTTATTAGGTTACAACTTCTTTTTTGACATTACGAGCATGGCAGTTGAGAGTTTGTCATGCTCACTCAAATGTCTCGCTGTTGGTGGCACGTGTTATTGGGTCGTTCAGTTCCCTTCAAAATGGTTGAGCTGAGTGGGGCTGATGCACGCGTCATGCTCGTGAACGGGTGCCGTCAGATGGGACTGGTCATCTCTTAGCTGCCAGTGGCTTAATTCAGTTTCTATCTTTTAATTATTTTACATTTTTTATTTCATTATCGACATTGTGCTCACATGATAGAAGCAACAAGTAATATGTAACCAAGCATTATATGTAACACATAATATGATTTAAAAGAGTGTCCATGGAGTTTCTTGCACGTTCTTCTCCATAGAGACCTACTCTTTGGAACGTGCAATTTAGCTTCACTTTTCTTGGACTGACCGACATTTGACTATTCAAAAGTGCCTGTAAATGGTCTATTTGAAATAAATGTTTTGATTTTGATTTTGATTTTGATTTTGATTTTGAATGCCATCCAATTCCATGTCTTCAAAATTAGAGTGTATTTTCAAAACTTTGTATTTTCTCTATTGTCTTATTCAAATCAACTAGGGTTTTAAGGGGATCTGTGACAGGTTTTAACATTTTATCAAGTGACAAATTCATTGAGTGTTCCTGGTTTTTCATTTGTTTTATTTTATTCTTTATAGAGTCTACAGACTTCACTAATTCTATTTTAATGTTTTTCTCCATGTTGTAATAACCTATTATCACAACTGTATTAAGCTAAAGAACAAATTATACTGAATTTGATTTTGCATGTTAATTACTTATATGCACATGGAAACAGTCAGTCAAATTTAAAAAACATATCAAAATTCTGTCTGTACCTTCCGTTATTTAATGACGATTCTTTATTAATAAGTAGAAAATTATAAGATTTATTCCAAACAGTTTGACAAAGATTTCTGAACTCTTTCCATTGTAAATCAGAACTAACATGCTCTTCATAAATATGTTTTAAATTCACATCATCTTGTTTGAATATAATAAGAAAATTCACATTGTCACGTAACAGTTGTTTCGGAATTTTAGAATAGGTCATACAGAAATAATTGCGGATATTTACTTGATTTTCACATGCAACATCAATTATAAATACAGAATTTGGTAAAGCTTCAGTCGGAGAAATGACCTCTTTACCATCGTTAAACTTATAGAAGTTCATCTGCGACACTCTTCTTAATACTTGACTCAAGAAACGATACTTTGGTTGAAATTAAGTTTTGGAATAAAGACAAAGATTTTTAAATTTCAGACCATTTTCATGTAACAACAAACTTATCATAACGTTTGTTTTACCACAGTTCGATAGACCACACATTGTACATCGTATTCGGTAATAAAGAACTATGTCTGATCTGTTGAGAAGATTCATTTAAATCTATATTGTTAACTTTCAAAGATATGGGTTGCTTGATCAACTTCATTTTGACAATTACTGTAATGAGTGTCTAACACGCATATTTATAGGTAGCTATATATACTATCACTTGCAAAAGTCCATAAGAATTCTTAAAACTTATTCGTTTGACGTTTAGTTTGACTTACGACCTTTTATTTTCAAGTTTCGCCAACAAATGATTGAAATTCACAATTTCATCAACTTATCATAAGTCAAGATGGCCCAGTGGTATAGACACACAGATTGAAGCGCAAATCAGTGTGCCGCAAGTTCAAATCCCACGCAATTATTGACTTTTTGTAAGTTCTTACCCGATTGGAAGTTATGTATTTGCATTACAAATATTAAATTATTCTTTAACTTGTTCACACATTTCTTAGAGTTAGAAAGGTAGATCACAAAAAAACTAAATAAAGAATTAGATTTCTGCGAGGTAGACATGAGTTTTAACTTAACCGAAATGAACTGTCGTTTGGTTGTAGTTGTTGGTTAGTGACGTGAGGTTGACAGTATTGTAATATTCGCAAAATGCAGGCTAATATTAGTATTGAAGTGAGGGCGACTATCATTGGGCTGCATAAAAGTGGTCTTAATAAAACACAAATATCTGAAGAAACCGGACTGAATGTGAGTATAATAGCTATTAATGAATTGTAACTTTATTACAAATTAATCTTCTAATTAAAACGTATGCCCTTTATGAATCCATTCATCGTATCTTTATGAGGTTTAAAAGAGAAATACGTAAATCGTTGGGTTTATTGGATTGGTTATTGGATTAATAAATGCAGTTTTATTTTAAAATTATATTCAATAATTATGATTATTAACATTTTATATAATGAAAATGAAGTGAAGTAGGTATAGCTGCCTAATATATATATTTTTTTTTATTTTAGAAAAATACTGTAAATCTTTGGCTAAAAAGATATGAGGAAGAAGGTAGCCTTGCTAGTCGAAAGAGAAGTGGGAGACCGAAGCTTATTAGCGAGGCGCAGCGACGACATATGGTGGACGTATACCTACGAAACGAATGGTTTCGCACCAACGAGACATTTTGCGGAATTATATGACACCTCGATGGATACTGTTCGCCGTGCACTTCACGCTGAAGGCGTGCATCACAGAAAACCTGCTAAAAAGCCGTACTTGACAGAGAGGCACAAACAAGAACGATTACGTTTCGCACTAAATATTTAATGTTAACTAAACTAAATGGCCTACCATTTTATTTTAACATATCTGTGATTATTCGTTAACAAACACTGTATTATATTGTGTTTACTTTCGTTTAAAACAGCTATATCTTTTAACTTGTGCCATCGCCTCATCTTAAGAATGCAGTGAACTCGCTATCAATTTTGTTGACAATAATCATGAGTCTATTTCGTTTTTTATTCTTCTACCCGCACTGTTTTAACATAATACTATAGTTCAATTTATTTTTGTCATCTAATTGACGATTATCTTGTGAGAACTAAAGTTCTTTTAACAGAAATTGAGGTTTGGTTTCAATCTTCTTTTCGTCAAGAAAATGAACAATTAAGCTATGACCTCAATACATTCATTGTGACGTTACACAAAAATAAAATGTTTACAAAGTCCAAATCATATATCACTTTTCAATAAATAACTGGATATAAACAATTACCTATATTTTATTTTATTAAAATTTGAATATCCGTTCATTGTTACGTTATTCATATTATGAATGGTCTAAGTGGGTATACTTCCAATAAACAATCTTAGGCGTAACATAGATAACGGTTACAAGGTCACAATTCTCATAAATGTTTAATTTGTAAATATAAAGAATAAACATTTTTATTAAACACGTCTTTTTATTTCCACCTTATAACATCGAAAAGATGTAACAACTAAATAATTGCAAATTACGAATGTGATTCTTCTTGTGGTTAATAGATCACATTCGTAATTTGCAACTATTTAGTGCAAAAAATGCAATATTATTTTTCATAGAAATATAAAAAAACAACTATATCAATATAGATTGGGAATTTTCAAAGTAAGAAATAACTGCAACGGACCGACCATGATTTGAACTCGGGTTACGTGATTTGCGAATCCAACACTTAGTTCACACGGCTACCAGCACATGACGTAATTGAGCGAATTTTATCAATGCTATGGTAAGAACAGAAAAATAATAATGTTTTTAAGCTCAGTGCGACGACAGTTCCTTAGTGTGTGTTATCTGTGGAATGTGGATACTCATACATGCGCACACATACGCACGGAAGTATCGCGCTCGCTCGGTTCGTAGCAATGTAATCTTTAGCGTTCCTATGGACTTTTGCGGCCTTACTGTACCTTTAACACTAAATAAGATATATTACATAAAACATAAATACAGGAATTAACATGTTTAACAGGTTAAAGTTAAGAATTTTGTATTCTTGTATTACAATATTATATTTTTAATAATTGATTTCATTTAATATCTAATGTCATACAGATTTCATGTTGCATTTCATATTTCATTATACTGTCATAGTTAGTCGAAGCAGGACCTGTTGCTAGCGGAGAAATCAAGTTTTATTGGTAAGTTTTTAATGTTATAAGTTATCAATATATTTTTAATGTGAAAAATTAGATATCTTACTTAAGTTTTATTTTCAGAATCATGTCATACAGCCCCAGCATTCTCGACATTGGAGGTCTTAACAGATTTGTATTTGATAATGATGATTTTCAAATCACAACTCCTTTGGACGAAGTTGGTCAGACAGAAATACAAGAGGTTAGTATAAATATTATTTTATTCATCATAGTTGAATTCATAATATACCCCCAGACAAAGAAACTGCATCAAAGATTTTGTTTAAAAAAATTGATTGGCCCTTTTCTGTATACAAACATACACTTAAAGATAATGATGCTACGCTTAGGTTTCAATTTAAATTTGTATAAAAAAGTTGGAATGTTTTTTTTTTTTTCAAAGGTTTTTATTAGTCCGTCAGTGTAGTTATGTATGAACTTTTCCAGAATACCCAAGATAGTATTTAGCTTCTAATGTATTTATTTATAATGTTTCTATTTTTGATGTTAATAAATTGTATTTTTACAGCTCAATTCTGACTCTCAGAATAATCAAGCTCAAAGTTCCAAGAAGACGAAAAAAAGGAAACTGGACACATCTTTGTCTTATGTTATTCGAAATGAACCAGGAAAATGTCATCATTTGATAAATATAACAGTTCATGATCTGAGTGGTGACAGTGTTCCGGGAATTAATTGCAGTGAAAATAATAATGCTCGTGTAAGTGTTCAGTACCTAGTGAAAGACTATTGTGATGTTATTATGGATGAAACTGAATATTTGATAGGTAAAATAGTAAAAAAAAATAGCTTATCTAATCCACAGTGAATCTTATTTCGACATGAGTGTTAAATATTTATTTTGCTGCTTATTACTTATTGTTGAATATAAAATGTTACAAATTTCAAATCTCCTTTTATTTACCTTTCAGTTAACAATATATTTATATGGTAGGTATATTTTTAATTTATAAATAAAAAAAAAGAACAAAGTACTTTATAATATTTATTTGCCATACAAGTATACATGTTATCAACACAGTGTGTTTTACATTCACACAATATTAAATTATACATAACTAGCTTTTGCCCGCGCGGCTTCGCTCCCGCTCTTCCCTACTTCAGCCTACTATACCCTACTATACCCTACTCTACCCTATTCTACCCTACCCTACTCTATCCTACTCTACCTTACTCTACCCTACCCTACTCTACTCTACCCTACTCTACCCTCCTCTACCTCACTCTACCCTACACTACCCTACTCTACCCTACACTACCCTAATTTTCATTTTTTTTTCCATAAGAACCTTCTCCTCATAATAACGAACACAACAAAAAAAAAATTAGCGAAATCGGTCCAGGCGTTGTTGAGTTATGCGCTTACCAACACATTTTGCGATTCATTTTTATATCTATATAATATAATATAATATCTATAATAGAGTAGGGTAGTGTAGGGTAGTGTAGGGTAGTATAGGGTAGTGTAGGGTAGTGTAGGGTAGTGTAGGGTAGTGTAGGGTAGTGTAGGGTAGTGTAGGGTAGTGTAGGGTAGTGTAGGGTAGTGTAGGGTAGTGTAGGGTAGTGTAGGGTAGTGTAGGGTAGTGTAGGGTAGGGTAGGGTAGTGTAGGGTAGGGTAGGGTAGTGTAGGGTAGAGTAGGGTAGAGTAGAGTAGGGTAGAGTAGGGTAGGGTAGAGTAGGGTAGAGTAGAGTAGGGTAGAGTAGGGTAGAGTAGGGTAGAGTAGGGTAGAGTAGGGTAGAGTAGGGTAGAGTAGGGTAGAGTAGGGTAGAGTAGGGTAGAGTAGGGTAGAGTAGGGTAGAGTAGGGTAGAGTAGGGTAGATTAAGGTAGAGGAGGGTAGAGTAGAGTAGGGTAGAGTAGGGTAGGGTAGAGTAGGGTAGGGTAGAGTAGGGTAGGGTAGAGTAGGGTAGGGTAGAGTAGGGTAGAGTAGGTTAGAGTAAGGTAGAGTAGTGTAGAGTAGAGTAGGGTAGAGTAGAGTAGAGTAGGGTAGGGTAGAGTAGGGTATAGTAGGGTAGAGTAGGGTATAGTAGGCTGAAGTAGGGAAGAGCGGAAGCGAAGCCACGCGGGTACAGCTAGTTATAGATAATTAAATACGAATTCTTATTAAAGTATGGTACACATGAAGGCACAAGAGACGTGACCCACGTGACAGCAGAAGGTAATATAAGACATGCTAAAAGTTAGACGAATTTGAACCTTCTGCAATTAGCATAAGATACATGATAATCAATTCAGAGCATAATAATTTAAACGAATATAACGAGAGGCAGGTAGTCAAATATTATAGAATACTGTTTACGTTAATTTGATCTTTAAGACGTAACGTTAAGTTAGGTAAACTTATGAATACGTTTTGTCCGTAATGCACTTGTTAATTTCAACATTGTATTGTAAGTCGATTTAGTCTAATGGTCATAACAGTAGACTTATATTGTCATGGTCGCAAGTTCAAATCCGTCATGCTTCTTTTAGTAGGTTTTGTGTTTATAATATTGGATTATGATTTTTGAAATCAAATTATAATTTATATTAAGTTAAATTAAAAAAAAAATAATTAACTATTCAAACATAAAAGCAACATGAATAAAAAATAAAAAATGGTTAGAATAGGTAACGATTTATTCAATATAAGTAATATTTACAATTTACATAAAAAAATATTTACTCATCTAATACCTAGACATAATTTAGATAATTATATAAATAAAGGTAAAACATATAAAAGAAGTTACAATATTAAACTGCTTTTGATATGGTAGAATTATTTAAAATACAGTTTTGAGCATAAAAAAAAAAACAGTTTATTTATTTCAATAGTGCTAATTATTATAAATAAATGCTAATTTTATTTTTAAAGAAGAGTTTAATGCAGTGAATCAACATGTTACATGACTAGAAATATTTAATATTTCTATTTTATAACAATAGCATCACTACATTAACTGTCATACAGACAGGTTACAGGTTTTATATAGAATTTTAAGTTTTAAATTTGATTAAGAAAGAAACAAGGATCAGTGAATTTATTATATAAACACTTCCTAACAAATTAAGATTACTATGATTTATTTAACCAATACACTACACATAAGCACTGACAAGAAGGTATTGTGGCTGCTTACAAGAAGTAAATAATTATCCATTGTTGCTTACACGCACAGATGACATTACGTCACGTAATATTTATCACTGAATCGGCCACCTATTTCTACAAGTTAACCAGGTTCCACAGAAGACATTCAACACAAGTAACCCAGAGTTATACCCGCCAGTTCTACGAGTATACGGCAGTATAATAACATGTTTTTTTGTCAGATAGAAATCCAGATATTCTTGGGCAAAACGGACTTGACGGATGACCAGCAGTTATTTCAATTTTACGTCCTGAATTGTATTGTTTGTTATAGTTTTAAACCATAATCTGACTGTATTTCTCTGAAACAAAGAAACGAAACAGAAGTTACTTCATGTGTAAGTATAATTAAAAAGATGTTTGATTACGCACAGCATAAAATGTGTAAGTTTAAAAAAGAAGTATAAATAAAATGGAATAAAGACACTTACCTACGGCTATTTCAAGATGCCTCCTATCAATCTCTCCGAAAACCAACATTCTCCTTATGTAAATAGATTATTTTATATTTTAGAATTAGGTATATAAAAATATTCTAAATAAAGACGTTGTTTTACGCAATTTAGTAAGGCAACGTAAAAATTGTTTGCACGATGTCACTGCTATTGAGCGTCGACTGGTTTTTGCTTTATTAGAACGGTTTATTTTTTATTCCTCTACCCTTAATCTAAGTAACATTTGAATACCAGTTTTATGATGAATACGCATATTTATCTTGACTACCCGCTTATTACAAGTCAGGCGAAATTATTCCAAATATGTTTAAAGAATATTTAGTTTGTTGATTGTTATTTAAAATAATAAAAAAGTTGTAAATGGAAAGCAAAACAATATACAGGGTATGAGAATTGAACTCGTGCCTTACTGCGTCTAAGTCTTTACACAGATCACCAAGTCATATTACCCTAATTAGGGCTACCAAAATAAGCTACTCGTATCAGTTGTCAATACATTTTAAAATACCAATAATAAGCTTTAAGTCTAAGAGCGTAAGATACAAAATTGCGTATTAAGTAGTTATTTATACCATTATTATATCCCTTTATAAATGTGTTTGTTTGATTATAAAATTAAAAAAAATGTATTTTAACTTTGGACTGTTTTGGACCATTTACTTACTTTATATATATAAAATATAGTGAAATAATAAACATTTTATTTACTTGCAATATTTTGTTTCATTTCTATACAAACTGTTTCTCGACTTTTGTCGTTAAATAAAAGTAAAAAAAAGATAACTAAACACAAAAGATGGAAAACAAAAAGTTAAACGTTTTAGTGAGATTTGAACTAGCTTTACTTGCGTGTCAAATCGCTGTTATTACCACTGGACTAAATGGATTCTTATAGATTGTGTCGAAATTCAACGTTACTTGTAATGCTGGATGCAATATTATGGACCAAATTTACAAGCAGTTGATAAGATTCACGGAATTAGCTAAGTTAACTTTTGTCACTGACGTGCCATTTTCTTTTATCAATCTACCCTCACACTAGGATAGCAAGATTTATAGAAATGCTGCACAAAGAATTTTCATCTTTAATGGTAGCGAAATAGTGATTTAAATAGCTTATCAAATTGGTGGGTTAGCCCACTTAGGGCACCGACTTACATACCGACGTACATAGTGACCCCAAGGCACAGTTTCAAAACGATTTTTTATCATTTGTCGTTTATTTCATCTCTGTTAAGAATTAACTTGTTCAATTTTTGTGTAAAAATGCAATGATTTTTTGATCGTATAATATACATATCATCTCTTAAATTTTCATTATATTTTAAAGCTCTTTTATATTTTTCAATATCCAATCTTTTTGTTACCGGTTTTGTAACCCCTTTTGCCTTCTTAATGGTTTTTTTCTCTGACTGTATACAATATAATTTAGCACGTAAACCAACAAATTCTGAGATCACATCTCCTCCCATTTCGTCTTTGAAATAACCCGGTAATTGCATGTTAGCTTTTGGCATACTATATATATTATTTTCTACGAAAGTGCTTGTATCAAAATACATAATATTATTTTTCATGTCAGCGTAAAAGTCATCAGTTTTTATGTGATAAAGAAGACTATCGGTGTCCGTATAACACAGTTTTATATTATCTTCATAGATCTTTTTCATAACAGAATAATGAAAATTATATAAATGTGTTTTTAGATATTTCGAGTATAGAAAATCCAATATAAATGGGGCGATCTAAAATTACTTTTGTTTTATTTAACTGAATAGCCACTAAATTTTTGTCTAAAATTGCCAAGTCTTTAAAGTTTGGAGCACTTATATATTTTTCAGCGCCATGTAATTTGTTAGTGGTATTTAATTTATCTTTCCATAACTGAACTAGTCGAACATCAACTTGTTTGCGCTTGTTTTCAATCGTTTTCCCAAAAATAGAGTTGTTTTGTTTTTTGAAAAAGTCTCTTTCAAAATCTGACTTAGCTTTTTGTCTTAGAGATGTATTTAAAGAAACATATGGCTCTAAGAAATTATCCTGGTAGAATGTTAGTATTCTATGTATTTTAAGTAATATTAAACCATTTTTTAAACACTTTTGTAATTGTAAATAATGGATTACAAAACGATGTTTGTTATACAGATTTGCTATTAATTTTTTACATTGACTTTGCAAAGGCGAAAACTTTTCAGCTGCAAAAGGTAAATCTGAATGGGAATTATGAATGCTAGTTGGATAATATAAGTCTACTTCAAGAAAATAACCTTGTTTGCTCTTTTTAGATACATTCATGACATTAAAATTGACTATTTCATTTTCATTCATAAATTTAAAATTACGCATAGGCAGTTTTTGCATCATAGCAAATCCATATAAGTTAACACAGTCTAGGTAAATTAGATAGGAACTTGGCTCTTTATTATTATAAGACGATAGATATTTATTATTGGCTTTAGCATATCTCAGTGAACACTGGGCAAGACCACCCCGAATTCCATCTTCTAACATTTGGTACTATAGGTGCCCTAAGACGGCTGACCCACTATTTTGATAAGCTATTTTAATCATTATTTTGCTGTTGTTAAAGATGAAAATCCTTTGTGCCAGCATTTCGATAAATCTTGCTATCCTAGTGTGAGGGTAGATTGATAAAAGAAAATGGCACGTCAGTGACAAAAGTTAACTTAGCTAATTCCATGAGTCATATCAACTGCTTGTAAATGGGCCATAATATTGCGTCCAGCATTACAAGTAACGTTGAATTTCGATACCGTCTATAAGAATACATTTAGTCCAGTGGCAATATCAGCGACTTGGCACGCAGATGTAGCTGGTTCAAATCTCAGTTTAAACGCCTAACTTTTTGTTTTCCATCTTTTGTGTTTTAGATATATTTTTTTAACTTTTCTTTAACGACAAAAGTCGAGAAATGGAGTTTGTATAGAAATGAAACAAAATATTGCAAGTAAATAAAATGTTTATTATTTCACTATATTTAAAATATATATACATATGTAATGAAATGACCTCCTTGGAAATGACATTTCATTTTTTTAATTTTTAAGCTGTGGATACGGGGTGACGTATCATTCAATGACAGATGATGTTGAGATTAATTTTGTGCATTTTATTGTTATAAAAACTTGTAGAGAGATAATTAAAGGGATATAATTGAGGAGGCGATATTAGTGAACTTTAATGTCGTTTCTTTGTTTTCAGGTGAGATAAAAGTGTAATTTTAGTTAAACGATAATTTATTACATAATACTGTAAAAGCGTGTTGAATAAAGCAACTCTTTGTTTTCAGAGAAACAATTTGTGGTTTATTTCGAAAATCCTCAATAATATACCTTATAAAACGACATTTTTGTTAACTAAAAGAAGATGGACCGGCTGCAATTTGAGTTTACGATGATAGCTTCAAATGATGGCAAATCAAATGTATTAGCCATAACCTCAATATCTACAGAAGAAGGAAAATGTTATGTTTTACCTGATGAGCTGAAGCCGGTGATTCATCATACATATATTGTCAAAATGAATACTTTCTCAAAAATAAAAAATAGTATAAAAAGAAGATATCAAAGTAGAAAAATATGGATAAAATTGGATGAAGATCTTAAGAAAACATATAGAGATGAGGAAGGTAATATGCAATTTTTAGATCAATATTTAGAAGAAATGAGCACAAAACAACCAATAGACATAAACGACAATTTCCAACATATCTTGGAAAAATTAATAGAAACTACTACAAAGAAAGAAAATCAACATAACCTAAAACATATTTCAGAGAAATTTATTATTGAAAAATTCACAAGCAAGAACCCTAATGCAATGCAATGGATTGAGAATTTTGAAAAGGAGTGTGAGCGCTTTAATATATCAAAAGATGAAACAAAAATAGATATATTGAGATTATTTTTAGAAAAATCTTGTTTGGATTGGTATAGCTCGATGGCCATAAAACTAACAATAAAGGCTGAATGGAATGAATGGAAAAACAAATTTTTAGAAACTTTTAAAAACCGAGGATGGGACATAGTTACATATGCTCTCGCATTTAGATATAAAGAAGGACTACTAATTGATTACACTATTAGAAAAGAAAGGCTAATGCTAGGCATAAACAAATCGATAGACTCCAAAACAATGATAGATCTTATTGCAACAGGTTTACCTGGGTTTATCTTAAATAGGTTAAACAGAGATGAACTCAATGACACTACTGATTTGTTCAATGAGATAAGAAAATATGAAGGTATGATGTACAAGAAAAACTCAAGTACAATAAAGAGTTGTACATTCCTTTATAAAAATAAAACTAATGAGAAGAAGCCATGTAACACTTGTGAATCTTTGAACAAAGGAATTAGATATCATCCGGAAGAGTCATGTTGGTTCAAGAAAAATAAAAATGAATCTGAAAAAGTTTTTAAACCCAGAAATGTAAATAACAACTCCATTATTGAAGTAGATATAAATACTGAGAAAAAAAACGAGTAAGTACACCATTAATCAAAATCAAGCTCTTATTAGAAAATAAACTAGAAGTGAGCGGCATTTATGATTCAGGCTCACAGATCTCTTTAATAAATTCAAGACTGATTAAAATAAAAGAAAAAAAGGACAATGAGAATATAGCATATATGAAAACGGTTAATGGTGTGAAAAAAACAGATGGCTTGATAACAATAAAAATAAAAATATTTGATTTAGAAGAAGAGGTGGATGTATACATAGTAGAAAATGAATATTTTGATGATTTTATAATCGGATTGGATATGATAAAGAAATTCAAACTAACCCAAAACGAGGACTTGCGGATAGAACAAAAGATAAGAACAAATAAAATAGATGAAATGTCTAAAGATAACAGAAATGAAGAAAAGAATATAAAAACATTAGCAATAAATTTTAATGAACATATAGAAACAGAAGAGTTTGTAAGTATGACAAACCATTTAGATAATGAAAAGAAAATTGAGATCGAGAAAATAATAAAGGAATATAAAACAATTTTTTGATTTAGAAGAAGAGGTGGATGTATACATAGTAGAAAATGAATATTTTGATGATTTTATAATCGAATTGGATATGATAAAGAAATTCAAACTAACCCAAAACGAGGACTTACGGATAGAACAAAAGATAAGAACAAATAAAATAGATGAAATGTCTAAAGATAACAGAAATGAAGAAAAGAATATAAAAACATTAGCAATAAATTTTAATGAACATATAGAAACAGAAGAGTTTGTAAGTATGACAAACCATTTAGATAATGAAAAGAAAATTGAGATCGAGAAAATAATAAAGGAATATAAAACAATTTTTGCAAAGGACAAGTATGATATAGGAACAGTTAGAGATTATGAAGCTCACATAGATTTACTAGTAAATAGATACTGTAGTAAAAGACCATACAGATGTACAATAGAAGATAAATTAGAAATTGAAAAGCAAATATCCATGTTACTAAAGAATAATTTAATAGAAGAATCCTACAGTCCTTTCGCTGCTCCAGTGACATTGGCATTTAAAAAGGGTGAAAATAGGAAATCCCGCTTGTGTAAAGATTTCAGAGAACTAAATAAAATTGTTGTTCCACAAGCTCAACCTTTTCCGTTAATAGATGATTTGATTGTTAAAACTAGAAATTGTAAGTATTTTACTACACTGGATATAAATTCAGCATTCTGGGCGATACCATTACGGGTGGAAGACAGATATAAAACAGGATTTGTCACACAAGATGGCCACTTCCAGCGGACCTGCCTTCCCTTTGGCTTGAAAACATCACCAGCAATTTTCCAGAGAATTTTAAGCAATATTCTAAGAAAGCACAATCTCACAGGATACTCCGTAAACTATATTGATGATATTCTGATATACTCGAACACCTTTGAAGAACATATAAAACACATAAGAAATGTATTAGAGGCAATAATACAAGAAGGCTTTAGATTGAAGTTTACGAAATGTAACTTTGCTTCAGACTCAGTAAAGTACCTCGGCCATGTAATTCAGAACAATTCGGTAAGACCACTAAAAGACAATTTGATCTCGATAAGACATTTTCCAACTCCTAAGACACAAAAGAATATCAGACAATTTTTGGGAAAAATTAACTTCTACCATGAATACATACCAAGAAGTGCAATTATTTTAGACCCATTACATAATTTATTAAGAAAAAATGAAAAGTTTGTGTGGTCAGAGAAGTGTGAAGAATCATTTAATCAAATAAAAAGATATTTATGTTCTCAACCTGTGTTGGAAATATACGACAAAGACTTACCAATAAAAATCTTTACAGATGCATCTTTAGAGGGTATCGGGGCAATATTAAAACAGACTCAACTAGACGGTAAAGACAAACCGGTGGCATATTTTTCAAAAAAACTAAACGAATCTCAAAAACGAAAAAAGGCCATATATTTGGAATGTATTGCTATGAAAGAAGCAGTAAAATACTGGCAACACTGGCTAATTGGAAAACATTTCACTATTTACTCAGACCACAAACCTCTAGAGAACATGAATATTAAATGCAGGACAGATGAAGAATTGGGTGACCTCACATATTACCTATCTCAATATGACTTCACAGTAAAATATATACCTGGTAAAGAAAATATAGAAGCAGACTGTTTGAGCCGAAACCCTGTATTAGAATCAGAAGATAACAAGGAGGAACTATTAAAAATAGTTAATTTAATACAAATAAAAGATATAGTTGAAGACCAAGAAAAAAATGAAACAATAAAAGAAAAGAAACAAAATCTACTACATAAAAATAAAATCTATTATAAAAAAATAAAGAAACTTGAAAAGATTATACTCTCAGAAGAATTTAGTAAAAAAATTATAAAAAAGGTGCATGAAGATTTATGCCATATTGGAATCAGACAATTACAGAAAAAAATAAGTCCACTATATACAGCTAAAAACCTAACAAAAAATATCATAAATATTTGTAAAACATGCGAAATATGCATAAAAAATAAATCAAGATGTCAAGGAAAATTTGGGTTAATGTCACAACTGGGACCAGCAACAAAACCATTTGAGATAATGTCAATGGATACTATAGGTGGCTTTGGAGGATCTAGGTCAACAAAAAAATACTTACACCTTTTAGTAGACCACTACACAAGATATGCGTTTATTGTGACTTCAAAAACACAGAACGCAAGTGACTTTATAAAACTAACAAAGAAAGTACTCGAGACAGATGAGATTGGAATAATTCTGACAGACCAATATCCAGGCATCAATTCAAAAGAATTTAAACAGTATTTGCAGGAGAATAACATCAAACTAATATTTACAGCTGTGAATACGCCATTTTCGAACGGCTTGAACGAAAGATTAAACCAAACAATAGTAAATAAAATAAGATGTAAAATAAATGAGAAAAATAATAAGAGAACATGGACAACTGTAGCAAGAGAATGTGTACAGAAATATAATGAAACAGACCATTCTGTTACAGGTTTTGCACCAAAATATTTACTGGATGGTACAAATGTCAGTATTTTACCAAATGAAATTAAAACAATAGAAAAGGAAGACAAGTGGATTGCTGATAGAAGATTAGCATTAGAGAATACAATAAAATCTCACAAGTACAACAAGAAAATATTTGATAGAAATAGGAAAATACAAGAGTTCGAGATAGGAGACAGTGTATATGTAGAAAATGGAAATAGACTGAACAGGGAAAAATTAGACGAATTAAAAATAGGCCCTTTCAAGATAATAGAGAAAATATCGAACTCCATTTATAAGATTGACACTGGCAACAGAAAAACAGAATCAACTTTATTCCACAAAACAAAATTACAACCTGTTACGGCAGAAGATGAAGTAGAAGAAAACGAATAGGTATAAAGATAGCTTGCAGGTGCATTGTTTGTATTATATTATTTAGAATTTTCGTTCCTATGGGGGGGAGATGTAATGAAATGACCTCCTTGGAAATGACATTTCATTTTTTTAATTTTTAAGCTGTGGATATGGGGTGACGTATCATTCAATGACAGATGATGTTGAGATTAATTTTGTGCATTTTATTGTTATAAAAACTTGTAGAGAGATAATTAAAGGGATATAATTGAGGAGGCGATATTAGTGAACTTTAATGTCGTTTCTTTGTTTTCAGGTGAGATAAAAGTGTAATTTTAGTTAAACGATAATTTATTACATAATACTGTAAAAGCGTGTTGAATAAAGCAACTCTTTGTTTTCAGAGAAACAATTTGTGGTTTATTTCGAAAATCCTCAATAATATACCTTATACATATATATAAAGTAAGTAAATGGTCAACGTCAAAAATTAAAAAAACAGTTTTTTAATATTATAATCAAACAAACACATGTATAAACATTTATAAAGGGATATAATAATGGTATAAATAACTACTTATTAAGCAATTTTGATTCTTATGCCCTTAGACTTAAAGTTTATTATTGGTATTTTAAAATGTAGTGACTAATGATAGCTTATTTTGGTATTCTTAAACAAGATAGTATTGCTTATTGATCTGTGTAAAGACTTTGACGCAATAAGGCACGAGTTCAATTCTCATACCCTGTATATTGTTTTGCTTTCCATTCAGAACTTTTTTATTATTTTAAGTAACAATCAACGAACTAAATATTCTTCGAACATATTTGGAATAATTTGGCCTGATTTGTAATAAGCGGGTAGTCAAGATAAATATGCGTATTCATCATAAAACTGGTATTCAAATGTTACTTAGATTAAGGGTAGTGGAATAAAAATGAACCGTTTTAGTAAAGCAAAAACCAGTCGACGCTCAATAGCAGTGACGTCGTGCAAACAATTTTTACTTTGCCTTACTAAATTGCGTAAAACAATATTTTTATTTAGAATATTTTTATATACCTAGTTCTAAAATACAAAATAATCTATTTACATGAGGAGAATGTTGGTTTTCGGAGAGATTGATAGGAGACATCTTAATATAGCAGTAGGTAAGTGTCTTTTTTCCATTTAATTTATACTTCTTTTTTAAACTTACACATTTTTATGCTGTGATGTAATCAAACATCTTTTTATTTAATTATACTACGTTTCTTTGTTTCAGAGAAATACAGTCAGATTGTGGTTTAAAACTATAACAAACAATAGAAGTCAGGACGTAAAATTGAAATAACTGCTGGTCATCCGTCAAGTCCATTTTCCCCAAGAATATCTGGATTTCTATCTGTGAAAAAAACATGTTATTATTCTGCCGTATGGAAGTGGCGGGGTTACTTGTACTTTGTAACTCTGGGTTACTTGTGTTGAATGTCTTCTGTGGTGTGGTGTGTTATCTTGTAGAAATTGGCCCATTCAGTAATAAATATTACGTGACGTAATGTCATCAGTGCGTGTAAGCAACAATGGATAATTATTTACTTCTTGTAAGCTGCCACAATATCTTCTTGTCAGTTCTTATGTGTAGTGTATTGGTTAAATAAATCATAGTAATCTTAATTTGTTAGGAAGTGTTTTAACTGATCTTTATTTCTTTCATAATCAAACTTAAAATGCTACATAAAACCTGTCAAGTAGTTAAAATGTCAAAATATTTAGTGGTATTTTTCACTTTGATTTTTTGAGCAGATAGGACAGTTAATGCAGTGATGCTATTGTTATAAAATAGAAATATTATATATTTCTAATCATGTAACATGTTGATTCACAGCATTAAACTCTTCTTTAAAAATAAAATTATTATTTCATTAGCACTATGTATTGAAATAAATTAATAGTTTTTTCTCCTGCTCAAAACTGTATTACAAATAATTCTACCATATCAAAAGCAGTTTAATATTGTAACTTCTGTTATATGTTTTACCTTTATATATAGTTATTTAAATTATGTCTATTAGACGAGTAAATATTTTTTTATGTAAATTGTAAATATTACTTGAATAAACCATTACCTATCCTAACCATTTTTGTTTTTTATTCATGTTGTTTTTGTGTTTGAAAAGTTAATTTAAATTTATTTATTTAACTTAATATAAATTATAATTTGATTTCAAAAATCATAATCCAAAATATTGTAAACACAAAACTACTAAAAGAAGCACGACGGATTTGAACTTACGACCATGTCAATATAAGTCTACTGTTATGACCATCAGACAAATTTGACTTATGATATATTGTTGAAATTAACAAGTGGATTATGAGACAAAACCGTATTCAAAGTTTACCAACCTTAACGTTACCTCTTAAAGATCAAATTGACGTGACAGTATTCTATAATATTTGACTACCTACCTCTCGTTATATTCGTTTAAATTATTATGCACCGAATTGATTATCATGTATCTTCTGCTAATTGCAGAAGGTTCAAATTCGTCTAACTTTTAGGATGTCTTATATTACCTTCTGCTGTCACGTGGGTCAGATTTAACTTAATGATGGGGATGAAACATAGAAGCACGGATCCAAACTATAATAATTTAAATTCATATCTCTAAATTTTTCAAAAATATCACATAGTAAAAGTACATCACATTTCAAATATAGGTCTGTATACTCTCCTAAATTTTTTATTTTGAAACCTTTCCACACTTTTTGGGCATGTTGATAATAATCTGTTGAGATATTTTCGCGGGTAGTTGCAACAGTAGGCAGGAAAAAGTTGCTCATAATAAATTTTATCTTTTTAATTATTTTAATTCTTTATTCTTTAATTCTTTATTGTACACTATAGCAACAAAAAATATTTTAATTATTTTAAATAGTTTTGCTGACGCCATTGTTCTTACGTGTCGGCGCTTGGTGGATCGCAAAGCCGAATATCGTTGTCTCGCTTCAACCTGGCAATTCGGTTCGGCTGTCTCGCTCTCGCTTCCTCTGGCGAGTACGCGACGCAATAGCCAGTCCTATACTGAGCGCGACCGAGCGTGGGCGCATATCGCAAAGTGAGCCACCGCTATCGATTTCTATTCTAAGTATCGCCGCGAAACCTCTCCTCTAGCATTGAGCTGAGTCGAGAGCCCTCGTCCGCTTACCGACACCCGTCAAGTCACCGGCAGCCTAGCGATTACAGCCTCAAGAAAGTTCCACAGCCAAACCACGCGGTTCAACGGTTGAAGGTGAGTGATCTTGCGGAGTTGCTGATTTGTTTGGGCAAGGGTGTCATTCCATTCCTTCCGAGGGTTATTATATATTATCGAACAAATAGGGAAAACCGCCACACCATTTTTTTTGGTCCGTCGAGCAGGATAGAACCAGTCCTCTTACATCTCCCGCTTATTTATTTATCTATATATTTACTTTATATACTTATTTGGTTATAATATATATACACAAGCGTTCATATAGCGCAAAAATAATATACCTGTTCAATACCTATTGTAGGCGAACAGGCGTGGTTCGTTTTCTTTGTCTCGGTAATCAAGATGGCGACCGAAACAAAGTTGAAATTAATATCCGCTAAAAAACAAGCCGTTTTCGAGCAAATCAATGCTTTGTATAAGGCATCCAAAAATATGCAACCTGGAATTGATACCAGGTCCAAATATACATTTATAGCTTCCACGTCTAACATTTCAAAATTATATGACGAATATAATTCGTTATGTGATCAATATAACTTATTAGAAATCGAAAGTAATCCTACATATACACTTAACTTCAGCGATTGGAAGTCTTTCGAACAATTGTATTCACATGTTGCTTATACGCGTTCATTATTAGTTGAACCAGAACATAGAATCAGTGAATCTCGTGTTGGGAATGGGCATCTGAAGATATAACTAAATGCAGACTGCCACCCATTGAATTACCGTCCTTTGACGGTAATCCATCGAATTGGCCTTTGTTCTACGAGTCATTCAAAACCAATGTCCATAACAATAATAGTTTATCTGATGCCCACAGGGTACAGTATTTAGTTGGAAAATTGAGTGGCAGGGCGCTTGCAGTATTCGCGGGAATTGTTCCCAACAAGGCCAATTATTCCACAATATGGAACTCACTCATAACTAAGTATCAAGATAAACGCCTGCTGGGTACTTTATATTTAAACAACATATTTGAGTTAAAATTACCCATTAATTCGCCCGGTCAATTGAATGATTTCGTGGAAAGGATTAATTCCTCATTTCACGCTCTAAAACAATTAGAAATTCAGGATTTAACAGATTTTATAATAACTCACATAATGTTAAAGAAATTAGATTTGCAATTAGTTCAACAATTTGAGTCGTCAATACGTGACAAGGAAATTCCTGATAGTTCAGACCTGATTAATTTCATACGTCATCATACAAAAATGCTTGAACGAACGTCGGGTTCCATATCGTTCGGTAATCCGCAACAAAATAGTTCTCATTCTCGTCCGCGTAATAATAATAACAACACTCGACCATTAAAGACTTCGAATGCTTTCGCTATAACTAGTAGTCAGACTAATGACAATGCTTCTTCGTGTTGTTATTGTAAACTTAATAGTCACTCGCAACTATATCAATGTTTGGAATTTAAAAACCTCTCTGCAAAGGAACGCTTCAATTATATAAAACAAAAAAACCTTTGCATAAATTGTTTTAGTAATAAACACATAACGTCAAAATGCAAATCTAAACAACTGTAAGGTATGCGATAAAAGACATCATTCAATTTTGCATTTCGATACTAAATCGAACTCGCAATCTCCAAACGTGAACAGCGCGTCGGCGCAGTTTGCCGCCGCGCCTCCGTTCGAGACGACGGCGCCGCCTCCGGCGCAGTCAATTTGTTTACATGCGTGTGGTCAGTTAACTCGCCGCTCTGAGACTGAATGCGATGTTCATCCTCGCGGGAAAATGAACGGCGCCGATTTGATTACGTCACAGGTCAATAACATTATTGCGTTGCCAACCGCACGAGTGTTTGTACTTACAAAAGGTAAACATTTTACTATTCGATGTTTGATCGATAGTGCCTCGCAAAATAACATAATTACGCTTTCTTGTGTTAAACAATTAAAGTTAAACATTCAGCCGCTCATTAATTCTACGATTAAAACTGTAGGTTCAATTAATACGCCTGTTTTAGGGTTCGTTTTGCTCACAATTAAATCGCGTTTATCAGATTCTCAGTATACTTTTAACTGTTTAGTAATCGATAAAATTAGTGATAATTTACCCACTCGCGAAATTAATTCCGAAGTTTGTTCTGAATTTGCAAACTTGCCATTAGCTGAAGAATTGTGGTATTTGCCAGGGGAAATACACGTAATTTTAGGTGCACAGCTGTTCCCTCATTTACTACTCGGAGGCAAACGTATATCTTCATTATCACAATCGGCGAGCGGTTCAATGGACGCACGATTAGCACCTTACGCACTCCAGACCACGCTCGGTCATGTTGTTATGGGTGAGATACCTAGCATCGAATCTAGTCATAAGACTTGGTCCTTTGGTCCGTTATTAGAAGAAAATTTAAACGATTCAATTTCGAAATTTTGGGAACTCGAGGAGTTGCCAAGCTTAAAACATAATATGAGCCGGAATGACCGCGAGTGTGAGCGTTTATATCAGCAATCCGTAAAACGCGACACGTCTTCGGGTAGATATATTGTGTCTTTGCCGTTTAAGGGAGATCCTAAAACTTTAGGTAATTCGCAAACTGCCGCTCAAAGGCGATTAGTCGCACTCGAGCGAAAGTTTGTCGCGCTGCCTGCCTTACGCGAGGCATATGATGAAATAATATTAGATTATTTACAAAAAGGATATTTATCGGAGATACCGTATACTCCATCCGCGTTAGCCGACGGCTACTTCATTCCGCATCACGCTGTAGTGCGCCCTGATAAGACCACTACTAAAACTCGCATTGTGTTAGATGCGAGCGCTAAAACCGATTCAGGTACATCGCTTAACGACTTACTTCATACAGGTCCCAATCTCCAGGCTGACTTATTTACGCTATTGCTAAGATTTCGCCAATTTGAAATTGCGGTTACGGCCGACGTACGGCAAATGTATCTTCGTGTAGGCTTATGTGAAAACGATCGTAAGTTTCAAAAAATCTTATACCGTTTTGAAAATGAACCGCTTCGGGTTTTTCAGTTTAATTCAGTCGCTTTCGGCCTCCGTTCTAGTCCGTTCCTAGCAATGCGCACAATCTGCCAATTAGCTTGCGACGAGATTGCACGCTTCCCCCGCGCAGCAGAGGTCGCCACTAGCGACCTATACATGGATGACCTAACTTCTTCTGTGCCCACTGCCAAGGAAGGTATTCTGCTTACGCATGAATTAATCTCGCTATTTAAGTCTGGTGGATTTGACCTTGTAAAATGGGCGAGCAACTCGCCCGAGCTACTTGCTTGCTTGCCTGAATCGCACCGAGCTTCTATCGAGTTTAATGATAATGGTGACTCGCTCAAGGTTCTGGGCTTGAAATGGCTACCTGTAATTGACGCATTCACGTTTTACTGTTACTGCTACGCCTGCTAAGAGCACCAAGCGTGCTATTCTTTCTACTATTGCTCGCCTATTTGATGTGTTGGGCTTAGTCGCTCCTGTTATTGTATTCGCCAAACTTTTAATGCAAGAGTTGTGGCTCGCTAAGATTGACTGGGATGAAGTACCGCCTCAGTCTATTGTAGACCGCTTTATTGAATTCAAAACTGAATTACCGCTTTTATCTAAATTGCAAATACCGCGCCATTTAGGCATATCCGCTGGATGCACTGTGCATCTGCTCGGCTTTGGAGACGCAAGCCTCAAGGCTTATGGTTGCGTGATCTACTTGCACGTAACCTATCCTAATGGGAACACCGATGTACATCTGGTATGTTCCAAATCCAAGGTCGCTCCGCTTAAGACTGTAACACTAGCACGGCTTGAGTTGTGTGCAGCTCTTCTCCTTTCTGAACTTATTAAGCAAGTTTACACCACCTTTAATAATCGCTATCCTATAAAGGAAATCTACGCTTTCTCGGATTCCACTATCGCACTGTCGTGGATTCATTCTTCGCCGCACCGTTGGCAAATCTTTGTCGCTAACCGTGTGAGTAAAATTCAGGACAATGTGTCTCCTGACCGCTTTTTTCATATAAACGGGACTGACAATCCCAGTGACTGCGTCTCGCGGGGTCTTCTACCCTCACAATTAATTGAACACCCCTTGTGGTGGAATGGCCCTACTTGGGCACGTGGCACTGTATCTCAGTGGCCTATCGCTTCCTTTGAGGCTTCTAATATTGAAGACCTACCTGAAAATAAATCTTCAGTTACTCTTACCGCTTTATCTGATGTAAACATTACATCACATCCGCTTCTTGAGCTCGCACTTCGAATTTCATCGTGGAAGAAGCTGTTGCGAGTTGTTGTGCGTGTCTTACGCTTTATAAAAAGGTTACCTGAGCTACCGCTTGAAGCTTCGCATTTTGACGCTGCAGAACTCGCTATTTTACGTGCGCTGTAGCTTCAATATTTTAGTGAAGATATAAAAAACATATCTAAATGTAATTTACCTTCGCCTTCTTTACGGAAATTGGATCCATTCCTTGATAGCAATGGTTTGCTTCGTGTTGGCGGTCGTCTAACGAACGCTAACATTCCTTTCGAAAATAGGCATCCTATTTTGCTTCCGCGTCGTCATCATATAGTTGATCTCATAATCGATGATTGTCATCGTTCTAATTGTCACACAGGTTCGCACCTTCTTATGTCCTTGTTGCGACAACGTTACTGGATAATCTCCGCCCGAAACGTAATTCGACAACGCATTCGTAAGTGCAACTATTGTTTTAAGGTTGCTCCTAAGCACCCGTCGCCAATGATGGCAAGCCTTCCGCCTGCTCGTGTGCAAGAAGCAAAGGCATTTACCCACACCGGTGTCGATTATGCCGGGCCTATAAACATAACTATGACACGACGACGTGGCGTCCGCAGTCAAAGGGCTTACATTTGTCTCTTCGTGTGCTTGACTACTAAGGCAGTTCATATTGAGATAGCATCTGACCTTAGTACGGAAACCTTCTTAAACGCTTTCAGTCGGTTTCTTTCACGGCGAGGCCCCGTAGCCTGTATGTACTCGGACAACGGGACTAATTTCATCGGAGCGAAACGTCAGTTAGACGAAATTTATAATTTCCTATCTTCACGCGAAACGGTGTCAGCCTTCAAGGCAGAGTTTCACAAGCGACGAATTTCTTGGCGAACCATCCCAGCTCGCGCCCCTCATATGGGTGGACTGTGGGAAGCTAATATTAAAAGTGTTAAAACTCATCTTTATCGTACGATAGGTCAACAGTTACTCTGTTACGAAGAACTGCTGACGGTGCTAACCCAGATCGAGTGCCTATTGAACTCTCGCCCTTTGTGTTTGTTGGCTGATCAACCACACGAGATTCTAACTCCTGCTCATTTTTTAATGACTACGCCATTACAGTCTTTGCCGTCGATTCCTTCTGATTCGACGTTCACGCTTTCTGCTTGCAAAACGCTTTTGGACAGCTTAGTCCAATCGTATTGGAAAAAGTGGCATGTAGACTATCTACATACCTTACAAATAAAACAGAAGCGGAACACGCCTGATGTTCCCCTGTGTCCTGGTACATTAGTACTTATCCATCAGGATGACACGCCACCCCTTCGTTGGCCTACGGGCATTGTTGAACAGGTATTTCCGGGAAGCGATGGTATCGCACGTATCGCTTTAGTGCGGACTGCGACTGGGACTTATAAAAGACCAGTTGTCAATATATGTCCTCTACCTTCGCAATAATATAACTCCGCAGCAATTGCGCTATGTATATATATTATATATTCCTATATTTATATCTATTATATCAATATCCTCTCGCTTGCATTTTGTTTAAACACTTCCCTTTACAATTATTTATCCCGATATTCCTTCCTTTCGAAAATCCCTAGTATTTTCAACCCCGGGAGGAATGCTGACGCCATTGTTCTTACGTGTCGGCGCTTGGCGGGATCGCAAAGCCGAATATCGTTGTCTCGCTTCAACCTGGCAATTCGGTTCGGCTGTCTCGCTCTCGCTTCCTCTGGCGAGTAAAGCGACGCAAACCAGTCCTATACTGAGCGCGACCCAGCGTGGGCGCATATCGCAAACGAGCCACCGCTATCGATTTCTATTCTAAGTATCGCCGCGAAACCTCTCCTCCTAGCATTGAGCTGAGTCGAGAGCCCTCGTCCGCTTACCGACACCCGTCAAGTCACCGGTAGCCTAGCGATTACAGCCTCAAGAAAGTTTCATAGCCAAACCACGCGGTTCAACGGTTGAAGGTGAGTGATCTTGCGGGGTTGCTGATTTGTTTGGGCAAGGGTGTCATTCCATTCCTTCCGAGGGTTATTATATATTATCGACCAAATAGGGAAAACCGCCACACCAAGTTTATTTTAATTATTTTATATGTACAACAATCAATCATAATAACTACCTGCTAGTTTTGTGTTATTCCTAAATTTTCACTAGTGATTTCTCAAGTACAAAATAATGGATTCACTGAAGGGGTCAATGACCGAGTTGATGGCACAATTCCATGACAGGATGTCAAAGTTTGAGGCGGAGCTATCGAAGACATCCAGCACTACAACCGGCTATAGCCTCCTCAGGGTTGAGGGACAAGGAACCTGAGCCGACCCAGTGTGAGCAATTCCCAACATTATGTAAAAGCACCTAATTAGTTGACCTTACTTGTAACACTGAAACGATGTAAATTCCAAGCACTAAGAAACATTTATCAATCAGAGCAGCATTTATCAATCAGGGCAGGTACACGGGTACATTATATAATTGACGTATTTTGTGCCACCATATCTAGCTTTCGTTGTGTATCGATCAGATACTGCCGCAAGCGTCTTCTAAACGTACCTATCGTGTTGGTCACTCTAATAGGTGGTGGGACGTTATTCCACACTTTAGAAGCAGAATAACGAAAGCTGCCCCTAAAAGCAGCTGTACCATAGGAGTGGGTCGATAGTTGCTGTGAGCATTGTCTTCTTCCGCATTTCCCTTCTGCTCGTAAGCCAACTCAACTTGTGGTATAAGTAGTCCGGTTTCTGGTATTTAACTACGGGTAGTATTTAAACGAGTGACTGTAAATTAAAATTTTAAGTGACAAAAATAATTATTTTGGGTTATAGAAATAATAAGTGAGCGACTGACTGCGAGTGACGAGAAATCAATAGAACAGCGACTTAGAAACTTTAATTTGAGTTACTTAAAATACAAAATGAGAAGCTTCATAATATTTGAGCGACCTAATATTTGTTTGTGTGTCAACGTCTTGCATTTTTTTCAATATATGGATATTGCGAAAACCCGAATAATTAAAAAATGGTGAAATAAAATCTGCGAGCAACTTGGTCGTAGCGTTCGCCGGCCGCTGCGCTGCCGCGGCACCGCTCGCTTCGCTCACTCGGCTCACGCGCGGTAGGTCACAGTTCTAACCTAACCTAACCTATTTCACCCAGTTCAAATGATGAATCTACCTGCGACTAGATAATTAGACAATGATGAAAACATTTGCTAGCGTAAATTCCTTATTTAATACCTCATTTTTATTTCTAGTCGCTCACTTATTATTTTAGTCGCTCACATACTAATTTAATCGTTTAACTAGGATTTCAATAACCCACTTTTAGTAAGCTCGTTCTGGATTTGATTGTTAATCAATATTTGTTGTTAGTTTAGTTAATGTGTCGCTTACTCAAATTCATACCGCTCAAGTTATTAAAACAGTATCTCATCATCAGTCGCTAAGTTTTTTTTTTAGTCGCTCGTTTTATAATTCCCCTTTAACTACACCAAACAAAAGACAAGCCAAGTGCAGTTTGCGTCTGGATTTCATTTTCAACGTAAAATGCTCGTTTAGATAGGGCGTTACATGGGTTCTGCGAGGAATGTTGTAACAAAATCGAGCGCAAGCATTTTGTACCCTTTGGATCAGCCGATCTGTACGAGCTAACAGGCGCCGGCCATATACCGTGTCAGCGTAGTTCAACCTAGAAAGAACTAGGGTTTCTACCAGCTGCTCTCGTAATGCTTCTGACAAGTACGGTCGCATCTTATATAAAACCTTCAGGCGATAGAAGCAATTTCTAACTGAGTCTGCTACGTGTTTTTCAAAACGCAGGTCTTTATCCATAACTAGTCCTAAATTCCTCGCCTCGTACACCCGCTCGATCTGCTCGCCCATTAGCTTTAGATCAAATGATAAAGGTAGCTTGGCAAGCTGCTGTCTTGAGCCAAACACCAAATATTTGGTTTTTGTAGGGTTCAATGACAAACAGTTCTCCTCAGCCCAAGTGGCAATTCTTTGAAGGTCATCATTAAGATCTTTAATGGCATCATTGTACTCGTCTGGTCGGAAAGATATATAGATCTGAACATCATCGGCGTATATGTGATATTTACATTTATGGAGACATTTAATAATATCTGCGCAGTACAAAATGAAAATAATCGGACCTAAGATGGAGCCCTGTGGCACTCCTCTTTCTACTGCAATGAGTGCCGATCTTAGGGTAGTGCCATCACCCAAACGTAAGTCGAAAACTGCTTTCTATTTGTCAGGTAGCTGCGGAACCACTGCACGGCGCTTGGGTCGAAACCATAATATTTCAAATTGGATAATAGTAGCGGAATATTTATTGCGTCAAACGCCCGGGAAAAATCTAGCAAGACGAGCATTGTACACATCCCCTGATCCTGGGCAGCCAAAATATTATCAGTAACGTCTAGTAAAGCAGTAGACGTACTGCGTTGTCTCCGGAACCCAGATTGTAAGTCAGGTAGAATGTTATTTTGTTCCAAAAATTGACTTAGTTGTTGGCTGACGACTTTCTCTAGTACCTTGGATAGGCATGGTAAAATGCTTATAGGGCGCAGGTCTTTTAACTCGGTTGGATTTGAATTTTTTGGTAATGGCCTAACTGAAGCAATTTTCCATTGTTCTGGGAACGTTGACGTCACTATGGAACAATTCATTATTTCAGTTATAACGTTTAATGTGTGCGGTAGAGTTAAGCTAATCATATCCAAAGTAATGTTGTCGTGGCCCTCAGCGTTACTTTTAAGATTAGTGATAATCCGTGAGATATCACTCGGTTCTACTGGGTTGATAGCAAAAGCAGCTCCACCATGTCTGTTTTCATTATAAAACGTCATCAGTGATGTGCTGGCTACAGGGTTACCAGGAACTATCAAAAAGTTGTTGTTAATTAAGTCAGGATCTGTAAATTGCGACGGTAGATCTTGTATAGTTTTGAAGGGCAACAAAGTGGATTTCAGGTTTTTCCATAACAATTTTGGATTTTTTATTTTGTTATTTATATTATGCTTGAAGTACGCAACTTTTTCATTATGCAATGAACTAACCACTAAGTGCTTTAGCTCCTTATAATATTTTATTTTTGACTCGGTTTTTGTTTTCCTACAGGCACTTAGTGCGTCATCACGTAAACGCATCATAAGTTTAATTGTATCGGTAATCCACGGATATGACTTCTCCTTAACAGTGCACGACTTAAACGGGGCGTGAGCATCAAACAGGGCGATCATAAGAGAGTTAAAGACATGAACCATGTCAGTAACACTGTCTAGCAAAGAAATATGCTCTAAACCCAAAAACGTTAGGTCTTCGTTCAATCTCTCTGTGCACACAATCATCTTTAAGAGGCCGGTATTTTATCAAGTATGGTTTGAATTTATCACGCTTAATGTGGAATTCACCTACTACAATAGAATGGCCATTAAGAGAGCCAAGTGGTTCCACAGATATAAACCTTGCTCTCATATCTGTACACAGAAGGTCGATGAGAGTTTCACTGGACGATGTGAAGTGTGTGGGAGTAGTTACCAACTGCGTGAGATTGAGACAATTAAAAAATTTGTTAATTTTGTTTGTTTTTGTCCCGCCTGTGTCCAGCAAATTTACATTAAAGTCGCCAAGCAGAATGTAGTGGTCGCAGCTGATATAATCCGTTATGGCGTCCAGGAATAAGACCAGGTCAGGCCAAGGTGGTCGGTAGGCCGTACCAACGGCGATTTTTTTGCCGTTCATTGTAAGTGTTAGCCACATTTGCTCAACCGATTCGTACCTGGGATCGACCGCCGTAGTACAAGTACGCGCGCTCAGTCCCCGGCGGAGGTAAAAGCCGACCCCTCCACCGCGACCCGAGCGCACACTCGCCGGGCGCGGCGTGTGGCGAAGTCGATAGCCCGGCACCACGGGAGCGCGTCCTTCCTGTCCCGACTGCAACCACGTTTCGTTAATGGCCATAATATCAAAGCAATGCCTGTCTAGAGCTCCAATTAAATCATCATGACCCGTACACAGTGATCCAGCATTAAGAAAACCAACTTTTAAAAACTTATCTCCTTTAAATGTCACAGCAATGATAAAACGCAGATCGCGTAAATTTAATTATTTCGTAACATAGGTGTATTAGCATTAATTGTAGTCCAGAAATTGTAAATAATATTTTAAGATTACTGTAAAAAGTCAAGAGAAACAAGAATAACGAGCTTAGATATATAAATGTAGCTGTTAATAGTGTAATAAAAGTAATAATATCTAAATAAATATGTGTAATAATATAAAACTGGCTTACGTTTCCGTCACTAAGGAGTGCCATCATGAGACAAGCACATACCTATTAATACAGAACAACTAAAACAATAGTAATATTTATATATACACACATGCCATAAATAATTGCAACTAATTAATAAACAGGTTATAAAAAGTACAACATCCATAGAATGAATAAACAACAATAATAACTTGCTTATATGACTTATTTTGTATATAAATCGATATTTGTATGAACACACACGCAATAATAGTTCGCAACTGACTAATAAATATGTTACAATGACAATGACCACAAAACAATTAATAATAAACAAGTAAGTTAAGAATTTAATATAATGACTTTGCAGGTAGCTCAAACAGGTCCCTAGTCGTGAAGGTAGTGGCGGACGGCACCGCGGCCGTCATATTGTCGGATGGAATGTTCGTGACGCTCACAGGGAGGCTAGGCAGAAGTTTTTAACCTGGGTATATTATGGTCGACCTAACAGTGGTAAATTTTATAACGTAATGTTATGGTAAATGTACGAGTCTAGGAAAAAAATCAAAAGCAAATTACACTATTGTCAAAATAACCAAGAATTAATAAAAATGAATATTTTAGCTGCTAAACATAAAAACAAAGATTTTAAAGGATTTTGGCAACAAACAAAAAAGTTAAACCCGAAACCTAGTGTCCCTGTGAGTGTCAACGGCATCTGTGAACCGAGAGACATAGCAAATATGTTCCGATGTCACTTTCAAGTGGAGTCTCCGCTTAAAGGTGAGCCGACAAGAGATGTGGAGGTCGTCGTGTCAGCGGTGCCTGAGCGTGTCACAGCAAAACAAGTTGCTCTAATAATAAAAGACATGACTCGAGAGAAGTCGCCCGGGCACGACGGCCTCAGCATCGAACATTTTCAGCATGCGGGGCCTCATCTCCCGAAGCTCCTGGGACTATTATTTACGCTCTGCATTAGGCACTCCTACCTGCCAAATGAGCTGATGAAGACGGTGGTAGTGCCTATAATTAAAAACAAGACTGGAGATAATTCTAATAAGTGCAACTACCGCCCGATATCATTGGCTACAACCACAGCTAAGGTGCTTGATGGGCTGCTTGAGAGACAACTTAAGAAACACTTAAATTTAAACGACGCACAGTTCGGTTTCAGACCAGAACTTTCGACAGAATGCGCAGTTATGTCTCTCAAGCAGATTGTCAGGTATTACACAGACAGGAGCAAGCCTGTTTATGCAGCCTTTCTTGATCTCTCCAAGGCTTTTGACCTGGTTATGTATGATATTCTCTGGCACAAATTAAAGTGTACAGGTGTGCCGGGTGAGCTTATCAATATTTTTAAATATTGGTATGCTCACCAAGTTAAGCTAAGTGTGGATATGCGTATCATGCTCTGTGAGTCACTTGTTTTATCCAAGCTGAACTACGCTGACACTGTGTATGGGGCGTGTATTCTTGGCAGAGGCGAAAGGTTGATCCAGCGAGTACAAAATGCATGTGCTAGGTTTTGTTTCAATGTCCCTCCGAGGTCACACATAACACCATTTTTAACTAAAGGTAACCTAATGAGAATGTCAGATCGCAGAAAGCTTCATCGCGCTACCTTACTTTTTGGCACGATACTTACTAAAAAACCGGCCTATCTATATAATAAACTCACTTGGTCACGAGATATAAACAAAATTAACACCAAAGCATCTTCGTACCTTTTGTTGACTTTGTCACATAAAACTGCTGCATTCCGTGGGAGTTTCAAATTCGCTGCTAGCAGAATCTGGAATGACTTGCCACCGCCTTTTCGAGCTATAAAGACGGTTGGTACTTTTAGTTACAAATATAAACACCATTTACTGCATATCCAAAAGGAAACAACCACGTAATTTACCTAGGCTGTGAATGGCTTGTATTTGCAGCGATTTTGTCGGTCGTGCATAGCGTCTTGTTCTTGTTTCCAACTCAACAAATCATTTTCACTTCACAATTAAACACAGTATCATTTTAGATACACCCGAATCACTTTTAAAATGGACATTTATGTAATAATATGTATTTACCTACACACCTTTTGTTTTCTAGTCTATTCTATTTTTTGTTAATGGCAAGTAGAGCCGATGTCGACTATTCCGCCAATGTCTAAAGTAAATTGGAAAAGCAAGCGTGTATATTATTTCAGAAAATGGAAATGGACGGTAACTGTAGACCAAAATTCTTCGATTGATACAGTTGAACTCGATGGGTTAGTATTGGACTGAAACAAACAAAAAATAAAAATACATAAATATTATACTTGTTAAAACATTAAACATATACGTAAACCACAACTATACAGACAGAATACTTGGAGCTATGACTCATAATTTTATATTATTGTGGCGGATGAAAATCATCATCGCCACAAGAAGTTCTGGAGAGGGATATGTTAAGAGGGCGGAGACATTGATTGGAAGAGGAATTTTAAATTTAGGGAGGCGGCTGTATAGGTCTAGAGGTGGAACGTTGTTTGAGCATTCAAAAAATATGTGCTCCAGTGTGCCTTCCTCCAAGCCGCACTCGCATAGAGAGGAGTCGCGAACACGGATTTTTTCCAAAAAAACGGGTGTGCAACAGAAACCTAAGCGTATTCTACAAAACAAATAATTACCGGTCCATGTGATAAATTATTATATTCATAGCTAACTTTTTTCTAACTTTATTTCAGGTCTGAATCAGAAGGTGAATACTACCAGTCGTGTGACATCGCTGAGCCGGAACAGAAAACGAAATCCAGCCGCAAGCTAGTTGCAACAGGCTCCGTGAAACGCAAGTCGCAAACACCATCAGCTCATAAGAGGTACAAATAAATTATCTTTGTCTTTTCTCATTAGCACAAGCCTACCTTAGTCTCCATGCCTCGTATCGCAATGTGTGAATATTGTATGGATTGTTAGCCCACGAGCTAGTTAAAACATTCATAAAGTTTTAGTGCATTTGTCGCTCGCTAGGTAAAAGCTATTCGAATCGACCGCATTATTATTTTAACACTTATGTTTTTTTTTACTAGGCTGTAAAAATAAATTATATGTCATAAATAAGTTTAAATTCGAAATCTATTTTTTGTTTATAACAATGCAGGCAGATTGTTTTCATCATCCGAAACGATTTAAGTAAATAATGTACTAACATTAACTTTCATTATTATTTCAGCAAGAAAACCCCTACTGTAATCGACGTATTCGAGATCAGTAAAGACCGTGGAAGAGATCAAGAGTGCAATATTTCACCGGACAAACTTATGTTATTCTTTGTGAATCGAGTGGCAAACGGATGCGAACCAAGAACAGCAATCATCACTGGAGAGTACTACATTGATTGCAAGGTCTACAAGGCTGACGACGCGCGCCACACCGACGGCATGGAACTATGGAAGAAAGCACTAGTGCGCATCAAGCTTCAAACTGAGCCCGATTCTCCTCAATGGCGAAAACTTCAAGACTTTGTACATTCGGTAGATACGGTGTTCAAAGAAAATCCAAAGTTTTATGAAAAATAAATAATTTAACATTGTTTTTTTTTTTTTTTTCTTTCATTCAATAATCTTTGAAACACAATGTTCAGAACGATGCACATTATGTACTATACTCGCATGATACCTAACGGTCGAGTATAGTGATTGACTTGACAGTCGAGTCGACTGTTTTGTCGTGGACACTGTCCTGTCGTGGAGACGAACTCGTCTAGCTACTGGGAGACAAACTCGTCTAGCTATTGGGAGACAGTAGATCACACAATGAGCAACCTACACATTGTACTAGTTTATTAGTGGTTATTGGGCATTCTGAGCCACTTCATATTCAACAACTAAGCCTTAATAAGTTCAAATCATTTGTAAAACGTAAACTTTGTCAAAAGGCTTTTTACACTGTAAAAGACTATATTCAGGACGAAAAGGCTTGGGATTGACCTGCTCCAGTACCTACTACAACTGTTGTCATTTTTATTTTTCTTCTTTTGTATTTTTTAATTATTTTTATTTTCAAATGTGCTTTTTCTTTTTATTTTATTTGTTTTTTTACAATTTGACATTGGAAATTATTTTTATTTTACAAAATGACATGTATACATTTTAAGTACTTAAAGTATTTTTTTTTTTTTTGACATAAATATTTACTTTTCTAAATATTTTGTAAATTATCAATTTGCTTATATTATTGTAAATGTGAGGACTATGTTGATTGCTTTTTCTTTTCTTTTCAGTAATTTTAACGTATGTCTGGCAATTTGAGTGTTTTCTGCGGCCTACCCAAATGTCCTTTCTTTGGTATTGTTCGTCAAGTCGTAGAGCTCCTTAGTAGTCCTAAGTTGAGCTTTTCGAATACTGACAAATGCTTACACTGATTGGACAGGTCCACTCAAATCTGTATGGTTCTTTCTTCAAAAGACCATCTCAGACAAATCTGCATGGTTCTCATGTGATTTGACCATTACATATTTACTGTATGGACTTTAAAAGAGACCTTGACCCCTGAGTTTGTTTCGGTGTTTCTTCTCAGGGTAGTCAGATAGGAAACACCGGCCTCATCTAGAATAAAATGACGAAAAAAAAAATTGACGTGTAAAAGTGTTTTTTAAACCTATTTACAAAATAAATATCATTTATCATTTATCATTTACTGTCCTGTAGCGAGGCTTACTTGCCGAGCTACTGGAGGACAGTGGCTCAGAATGCCCAATAACTCCCTACTTAGCTACAAATTTACAGTTTTATAGATATATATATATATATATATATATATTTGCTGTAAGACCTTGTTTCATGCCAATTTTTTTTTGTTTTCCTTAACTTAGATGTTTGATTTTTTCACTGCTTCAAGGCACCGCAGACCTGAGGACGAGTATATAGTATTAATTTCAACTCGAAACCACTGCTCGTTCCCGAGAAAAAAGGCTTGACAGACCGACTGACAGACCGACAGACAGACGGACGGACAACAACGTGATTTTATAAGAGTTTCGGTTTTTCCGTTTGAGGTACAGAACCCTAAAAAGAATCATTGAAGTCGGTTAATATTTAGAGAAGGTATCGCTGAACAAGATACAAAATAAATCAGACAACTTGAGAATCGTTTTCTTTTTTAGAAGTCAACAAATATAACTTTGCGGCCGATAAAAAACCTTTTACTAAAGTGCATGAGTGAGTATATAAATCCCAATTACGGCATCCTCACTAAAAGTATTTGAAAAAAATGCACATAGAAAATAATTTATAAAGAACTAATAAAGGGTCCACGCACATTATTGGCACAGTGGTTGAGCGATTGACTGCTGCGCTTCGAGTCAGGATTCGACTCCCGCGCGATGTATATGTTTAGGAACGCACCCTCGATACAAGAGTAATTCCGAGAGTATGGCAAAATTTATCTGTATGATGTGTTCGTGTGTGAAATGAAAGATTACATGTCGAGCAGATTTTTTTTGCGCGCATAAATGTTACAGATTACAAGCGATATAATTTTTATCATAAGCTATACAGTATACTCTGATCAAGCCGTGTACGCCTTCCTACTCGGTAAGTTATACAACACAGAGCGACTATCTGCCACCCGAAATTTATATATCGTATCATATTGGGTCCTCTGCAAGCGAACTAGCCCATAAACTCACACTAATACAAAATCTTCGTAAACATTCGCGCCGACACATACGTAGCGCGCTGTCGTTCCATTTTTTTTTTTTTTAATTGAGATAAACTAGTGCTTGACTGCGATCCCACCTGATGGTATGTAGCGATGCAATCTTTGATGGTGAGGCGCACTAGTTTATTAAGAGCCTATTCACTCTAGCCTTGAAGACACCCAAATTATAATCGGACGGGAAGACCGCAGCCGGCAGACTATTCCAGTCCTTTGACGTACACGGTATAAACGACGAGGCGAAACGCTTAGTCCGGACCGTAGAGGTTTCAACAACGTAAGGGTGAATATTCGCCGTACGTCGGGTTGTCCGATGGTAGAATTGCGATGGCGGAATCAAGTCATGCAATTCCTGCGCACACTCTCCAAAATGCATCCTGTAAAACACCGAAAGGCTGGCTACCCTACGCCTATGCTCAAGGCTTTGAAGGTTGGACTTAACCAAATCTGGATCACCAATTAGCCTCTTTGCACGCCTTTCCACCGAGTCCAAAGCTGCCAGGTGGCATTTTGCAGCACCAGCCCATATGTGACTGCAGTACTCCACACACGAACGGACCTGTGCTTTGTATAACATTAAAAGCTGTCCCGGTGTGAAGTACCGCCGGACCTTTGCAAGAACGTCTAGTTTCCTAGCAGCTACCTTGGCTTTGGACTCAATGAACCGCCCAAAGTTAAGGTCTGAGGGAATTTCAATCCCCAAGAGCTGAAGGCGGTCGGTGTACTCCAGGGATAAATTCCGAAAAGTAGGAACCAAGGTGCACGGGCTCCTTTTGGCAGTGAAAAGACACGCTTGTGTTTTGGCGGTGTTGAATCCCACTAGATTGGCTTCACCCCACTTGGAGACTGCCTGAAGTGAGATATTCGTTCGCTCTACCATAGCCTCTCTTTCGGACCGGATTAGCTCCTTACTAGCCCGAGCACTGGGCAGGTATCTCTCTACAACTGTGCTATCATCTGCATACCCATAGATACCGGGCACCAGCAGATCGTTAATATGCAACAGGAAGAGAGTTGCAGAGAGAACAGACCCCTGAGGAACTCCGGCATTAATCGTCATGGGCTCTGATGAGCATCCGTCGACAACAACTCGGAGAGACCGTTCACTCAGGAAGTCTTTTACCCAGTTAATCAGACCAGGGGAAATGCCGTACGCTGGAAGCTTACTCAATAGGCTAGCGTGCCATACCCTGTCGAAGGCCTTCGAGACGTCTAAGGAAACTGCAATCGCCTCCCCATTCTTCTCGAGGGCCTCGCCCCACAAGTGGGTGGCATAAACCAGTAGGTCCCCAGTAGACCGCTTGCGGCGAAACCCGTACTGTCGGTCACTGAGGAGATCGTTACCTTCCAGGTATGCCATGAGGCGCGAGTTCAATACACGCTCCATAATCTTGCAGAGTATGGAGGTTACCGAAATCGGCCGATAGTTGGCAGGATCGGCACGACTGCCCTTTTTGGGCACGGGTTGCACGTTGGCAAGCTTCCAGGACTTGGACACTATACCAGTCCTAAATGAGAGGCGATACAAGCGCGTCAATACAGGAGACAACTCGGGCGCACAAGCCTTTAGAACAATCGCTGGTATGCCAGCTGATCCACTGGCTTTATTCAAGTCTAGACGACGCAGCTCTCTCAGAACTTCTCTGTTCCTCATGTGAACCTCCTGCATTGAAGAGTTACAATGAGGCAGATTCGGTGGAGCAGCATTGCTAGTGTCAAGACGAGAATTATGGGCAAAGAGAGATGCAAAGAGTCCTGCTTTCTCTCTTGCCGTATGAGCCAGTGTTCCATCAGGCTTTACCAGCGGCGGCAAAGTGGGCCGACAGAAGTTCGCCTCGACCGACTTGGCAAGGGACCAGAATGCTCTGCTACCGGACGGCTGTGCAGAGAGTTTTCTGCCAATATGAGTTATGCGGTCGAAGCGTGCCTTCTTTAGTGCTTTTTTGTAGGACTTGGCAGCATGGTTGAAGGCTCTCTTCTTTGAATTCAGATCCGGAGCTTTGCGGTGACGAGCGTCAACCCAGGCGAGAAACGCCGAATGCTTACGCTCTTCAGCCTGAACGCAATCGGCGTTGAACCACGGCTGAGCTGAGCCACCGATGCGTACATCGCTATAAGGGATAAAATACTCCATAGCTTGGCGTATCACATCGGTTACAGCATCCGCATAGCTCGACGGATTTTCAGAAGAGAAGCAGACCTGCTGCCAAGGATAAGACGCAAAGAAATGCCGCATCTCATCCCAATCTGCCGACCTGTATCGCCACATTCGCCGTTCGCCACGTGAGTCGCGGTCAGGTGGGGAGAAGGACGATACAGACTTCACCAGACAGTGATCTGAAGTTCCAAGTGGTGAGGAAACTGTTACGACACATCTGTCCGGATCGGTGGTCAGCAGTAGGTCCAGACAATTGGCAGTATGACCAACTACATCAGGCACCCTCGTCGCTTGCTTTACCAACTGGGAGAGGCCCAGCGACACTGCAAAGTTTCGAGTTTCCCTCCCAGCGTGATCGGTCTTCTGGTATGGGAAAAGCCAGTCTTGATGGCAGGCGTTAAAATCCCCCAGAGCGACAAACTGCGCATCAGGGTGCCGATGCAGAGCCTCATTGGCGGCCTCACTGAGGTGGCTAAACAGCCGAGTCGTCTCCTGGTCTCGCGACCGGTAAACACAGGTATAGACAATTTTGTCCACACCGGTGTCCACCAGTAACCATAAACTTGAAAAACTGGGGTCTTCAAGGTGACGGAGACGTTGGCAGCAGATGTCATTGCGAACGTATACACAGACCCCGGCACGCTGCACGAAATGGTGCTCCAATGAATATCCCGGGTAGTCGAGATACGCCGCATCAGACGGACATCTGATCTGCGTCTCCGTCAAGAAAAGTAAGTGGGGCTTGTCAGTCTAGAGGTGGTGGTGGACTGCATCGAGATTGGAGTGCAGCCCTCGTATATTTGAGAGGTGCACATGGAACGAGAGGACGTGCATCCGCTGTACACACTTACTTTTCCTTTTATTAACTTTCATGAATTAAATTTTAGTGAATACGGCTGGTGGAAGACGGCAGTTGAGCGAGGTGATGCGATGTCAAACCCAACAACACAACCAGAGCTACTGCGCCAATGGAGGGTTGATTTGGAGACTGCGGGGACGCCCGAACCCCCCCAGAGATCGCCATTGGGTCCTCTCACCTGGTCGCCAACCGGCACGATGGGGCCACCCTGGGATTTTTCGCAGTTGGCGGGGCAGCCTTTCGTGTGTGGCTGGCACACTACTTGGGCCCCCAACTATCTGCGGTCGGCCAGCGGAGCACCGTGCTTCGGATCCCGCTACCCTCCATGATCAAACCTCCGACACAACAGCAACTGGTGCATCATACCCGGCGTACATCGCAACACAACTGTTCAGACCCATCCTCCACCTTACGGCTTCACCAGATAACATCGACGGATCGCTTGGCGGCATGACTTTATCTGGTGGGTGGTAACCTTTAAGCCGGCAGCCGATGCTATGGCCTACCACCGTATTTACTGCTCGTTTAGCACTACCCAGGGGACACGTGTAGGGTGATCAAGAGTCAAGTAAATCCTACGGACGCGAGCAGTTCATCCCCCAAAATGGCGGGAACGGAGCGCCGAACGACACAGCCTCCCCGTCTGAATGCTAGCGCATGACTGGCCGCCTGCGCCCGCACAGAGTTTTATATATATTCGGTCTCAATATTGATCATTTTATTTAGTAAATATTGATTGATTTACGTAAGCAATGTTCACTTTAAAGAATATTTAATTACCAATTTCTCTGTGTAAAAATATTTCCAAAGATCCAAGCCGTTTCGAAGGAGTAAGGAAAAGTAGCGAAATTCGTAAAATATTTTTTTTAGACAAAAGTATTAATCGCACGAAAAAATCAAATGTTGATATTATTGTTCATGACTCTATAATAAACATATATTTTTTTCAAACCAATTGACCTAGCCGTTACGGAGGAGTAGGCCTCAGAAAGTCACTGTTTTATGGCACTTTTCGGGCGCTTGGCCCTTAACACCGAGGGACGACGAACAGCGACCACGAACAAGGAGGCAAATGGAGATGGATGCTGCGCGTCATCGTATGGAGGAGGAAGATCAGGCTGATATGGGAGCAACAGCAGCTGCTGAGGCGCCAACGGAATCATCCTCGGAAATGAGCCTCGCTACGGTGTTGGCCGCCATGCAAGCTAGTATGGAGGCCAACCAGCGCAAGCTCCAGGACCTCATCGCGGCTAATCAAGAAGCTGCCTACCGCGAACAAGAGGCCAACCAGCGTAAGCTCCAGGACCTAATCGCAGCTAACCAGGAAGAAGCTCGCCGCGAACAGGAGGCTAAGCAGAACCTAATCCTCGATAAGATCGATCACGGCCTCGTCACGTTGGGCGAGAAGGTAAAGAATCTCACCTTAGAGGTCAAGGAGGTTTCCGCCCGAACTGATAGCCTCGAAACAAGCCTGCTGGACATCAACAAAAAAATTATCAAGCTCGAAGCACGCGAACCCGTTGCTGTCGGCTCACCATCGCACACCCCCTGTGCATCTGCCGCAAAATTTGATGTGCCGCATTTTGATGGCACGTCTTCCTGGACGGCATTTAAATACCAATTTGAGACATTGGTTGAAACAAACCGCTGGGATGATAAGCAGTCTTTTGCGGCATTAACTTTGGCTCTACGAGGGGACGCCCTGCTGGTCCTAGAGAACCTGCCTGCGGACGGCAGGACATTGGAGCGTCTCATGGAGGGACTGGACACTCGTTATGGAGACAAGCACCTCGAGCACGTTTTCCGCGCGCAGTTACGCGAGAGAACGCAGAGGTCTAACGAGAGCCTCCAGCAATGGGGAGTCGAGGTTGAACGGCTAGTCCAGCGGGCATACATGTCGATGACACCAGAGATGGTGGAAGTGAATCTGGTGCAAGCATTCATCGACGGTCTACGGGATCCTGAAGTCAGGGCTACAGTGCGACTCGGACACCATCAAACTTTAAAGAGTGCGATGGCACACGCTTTGGAAGTGGAAGCAGTACGACAAGATTCTCGTACGCATAGAGTTCGGGAAGTGGTGGTCTCGCCTACAACGCAACCACGTCACCGAGAAGTGGTGGCTTCTTCTTCAGCAAAGTCCCGCTATATCCCGACGTGTTACGGGTGCGGAGAAAAAGGGCACTTTCGTACCGATTGCCCCAAGAGGAAGAAGGGAAGTGTGGACTCCGGAACTCAAGTTAACGAGGAGTCGTTAAACTAAATATGTCGCCAGGGCCGCGGGGCGGGTGCTGGCTGGTCAACTGAAGGCCCCAACCATCACCATCAATCAGGTTCACAACGGAAATAGTTTGATCATCGAAGGGACGCTGAATCATCGTGCTTGCAATTTTACCGTTGACACGGGGGCGTCACGGACTGTTATAAGACCCGAGTTGCTGAAACGCACCATCTTGTGGCAAAGAGAGTCTCCATCCTGCCGACTTTAGACAGCAACCGGCCAGCCAGTCTCCGTCCTCGGTGATACAGAAATCGAGTTCAAAATCGGTGATCAAGTGTATATCCATCCTGCGTTAATTGCGAATATTACCGACGATTGCATACTGGGTCTCGACTTCTTGCGGAATAACCGATGTATTTTAGATATCGACAGGGGAGTACTGAAATTCCCAGATCAAGAAGTCTTCCTGCGAGGAATTAACTCATGCAACCTCTATTGTTTAAAGAATACTACACTGGCTCCGAGAACAGAAACCTTAGTCGAAGTAAAGTTTCCCAAGAAAATCAGGCAAACAAGATGTGTTTTGGTTGAGGATACTGGCCGGCACCCGGAGATCATCACTGCGAGGACTTTAGTTATGACGAAAGGGAAATCCAAGGTCAGGATTGTGAACCTTGGGAAAGAAGAGTTCCAACTGAAGAAAAACAGTGTTGTTGGGAGATGTGAAGAAGTTCAGTATCTCCGTCAAATCAATACATCTCCAGCAAAGCAAGACACTACCAAAGTTGAAAGTGATCACATTCAGCAACTTCTGGAAAATTCTAAGAGCAATTTATCGACTTCGGAACTACAGCAAGCCAAGGAATTTCTGCTACGTTTCCGGGATATCTTTGCGACAGGAAAAGACTGTGGGAGAACAGGTCTCGTCAAGCATGAGATAGATACAGGTGATGCTAGACCAATTAAACAGAGACCGCGCCGCATACCCTGGGCTAAGGAATCTGAGGTAGCAGAAATGGTAAAGGACATGGCTGATAACGGAATAATTGAGCCTTCTACGAGTCCATGGTCTTCTCCAGTCGTTCTGGTGAAGAAGAAGGACGGCAGCACCAGATTCTGTGTGGACTACAGAATGCTGAACAATGTGACGAAGAAGGACAGTTATCCCTTACCAAGGATAGACGATACGCTGAATATGCTCAGTGGCATGAAGTGGTTTTCAACCATTGATTTGAAAAGTGGCTACTGGCAAGTGGAAATCAGCGAGAAAGATAAAGAAAAGACAGCGTTCAGTACGGGTATTGGCAGCGGCCTGTGGCAATTTAACGTCATGCCTTTTGGGTTATGCAACGCTCCAGCGACGTTTGAACGCCTCATGGAGAGAGTTATGGTGGGCCTTCTTGGTGACGTCTGTCTGGTATATTTGGATGACGTCATTATAATGGGTCGCACATTTAAGGAAAACCTGAGGAATATGGAGAAAGTGTTCACCAGGATACGAGGGGCTAACCTAAAACTAAGCACAAAGAAGTGCGCCCTGTTCAAGAAGGAGGTCAGCTACCTAGGACACGTTATTTCCGCTGACGGGGTGAGAACCACGGAACAGTAAAAACTGTTTTTACTGTTCCGTGGTGAGAACCGACCCTGAGAAGATAAAGGCAGTCCAACAGTGGCCGGTTCCAAAGAACAAAACGGACATTGCAAAACATTTACATCAGCTGACTGAGGATGAACGAGATTTTATCTGGACGAGGACTGTGAGTCAGCATTCGACGAGCTAAAACAGCGGTTATGTCAAGCGCCTATACTGGGGTATCCGAACATAGACGGAAGATTTGTCGTTGATACCGATGCCAGCAACACGGGAATTGGTGGAGTGTTGTCACAGGTGCAAGGTGACAGACAGGTCGTAATCGCTTACTTCAGTAAGGCACTTTCAAAGCCAGAAAGCAACTACTGCGTGACTCGACGAGAACTGCTGGCTGTGGTAAAAACCTTGCAGCATTTCCACAAGTACCTTATAGGAAGACAATTTACATTGAGGACGGATCACGCTGCAGAGCCAAGTTGCAAGATGGCTCGAGCAGCTGCAGGAGTTTAACTTTGTGACAGAACATCGTAGTGAAAAGGGCATAACAATGCTGACGCCCTGTCGCGACGTCCATGTAATGGACTGCAGACACTGCCAGCAGAATGAAGCCCGAGAACACGTTAATTTAATTAGGGCTGAAGGCAACTTCAAGAAGTCCCAGGAAGAAGATGACGATATTCGACCTATACTGGACTGGAAGCGTAGCGGAACTAGGCCCCAGTGGAGTGAAGTATCGTCACATAGTCCCGTCACAAAGAGCTACTGGGCACAGTGGGACAGTTTAGTCCTAGAAAATGATGTGCTTTGTAGGAAATGGGAAGGAGGTGACCACACAAGTGATAGTGCCACGGTGTGAAGTAGTTCCCCTGCTACAGGAAATACACGATGGTGCTTCTGGAGGACACCTGGGCATCAAGAAAACTCTACTGAAAGTGAGACAGCGGTATTACTGGCTCCATTGTAGAGATGACGTAGAGCAATGGTGTCGGAAATGTACAGCGTGCGCATCTGTGAAAGGACCTCAGACTAGAAGCAGGGGCAGGCTTCAGCTGTACAATGTGGGAGCCCCATGGGAACGCATCGCTATCGACGTCACTGGACCTTTTCCAGTTACAAATGACGGAAACAAGTACATAGTGGTGATCCAGGACTATTTCACAAAGTGGCCCGAAGTCTTCGCCATACCCAATCAGGAAGCGACGACAGTGGTGAAGAAGGTGGTCGAAGTAGTATGTCGGTATGGCGCACCTTTGGAAATCCATTCCGATCAAGGCCGTAACTTCGAATCTGCGCTGTTCCAGGAAATGTGTACTCTTCTGGGAATTTATAAGACACGTACAACACCTGCGCATCCTCAGTCGGACGGAATGGTGGAAAGGTTTAACCAAACTCTGGAGAATCACCTGGCTAAGGTTGTCGATGACCATCAGAAGGACTGGGACCGGTATATTCCACTATTTCTGATATCTTACCGATCAGCAGTACATGATAGCACGGGACATACCCCAGCAAGAGTGAATTTCGGCAGGGAGATGAGACTTCCAGTCGATGCCATAACTGGCGTGCCACCTGACAAGACTAAGCCAGTTACGGACTACGTAAGTGACCTTCAAGATCAATTGGACGAAGTGCATAAACGAGTTCGTGAGAATAGCATGAACACCAGCGTAAAAATGAAAACTAGATACGACCGTAATGCCAATGCTAAGGGATTTGAGAAAGGTACACTGGTCTGGCTCCACAACCCGCTTCGACAGAAAGGGAAGTCGCCGAAACTCCAAGCTCGATGGGAGGGACCTTACACCGTGTTAAAGAGGATTAATAACGTGACCTACCGCATCAAGAAAGGGCTAAGAGGAAAACCCAAGGTTGTCCATGTGGATAGATTGGCGCCGTATCATGGATCTAATAATGCTCGGGACGAGCATGACTAAGAGGGGGGCACTGTTACGCCATTAAACGTGAACACGCCATATCTCCGAGAAAATAACGAGTAGCACGTAGTAATTACAACGCATTGCTGTTCGAAAGGTCTAGAATGGTTGTAGGTACCACTAGTAGTTAGGTATTTATCTATCGATAAGGGAAATGGAGAGGAATGAGAGAGGTGGCGCTAGTGAGCCAGTGTTTACTTCGTCTCCGGATTAATTATTACCGTAAAATTAATTAAAGTGCAAAAACTCAGTGAATAAGAAACAAAGTGATAAAGAAATAATTAAATCATAACATACAGTGTGGAAAAAACCTAATAAATGCTACAAACTAAGAAAAACTGTGAAATACCGTGACTGTGTTTTTACATCTTCTGTATATTTTACACCTACTTACCGAAGAAACAAAGTATACGAGGTAAAGAGACAACCAATAATATAGCAAACCGTGAATAACAACTATACAGGTGTATGATAAATAAAATCAGTGATATTATAACCTATAATCATTGAATGATTTGCAAAAATTTTTCTAAGAAGCTAACGCCATCTGTTGAAAAAATCGGGAAGTAAGACAATAAGTATCGAACCTGCACGCTTAGCCAAGTTGTTATTCTGCAATCGTTAACGCTGTCGAAAAGCGATGAAACGTATGGGAATGACGTCATCTCAACGTAAAGTCGCGTGGTCAGAACAAACGAATATACAATTCGTAGCCAAGTTCACATCGTTCAAAATCGTTTCTACAATGTTTAACGCTACATCCTTTGTTATACAAACGCTACATTGTAGAACGAGCAGCCGACTCAGGCGCGTCAACATGGCTACCAACTTATCGTTTTCTACAATTGCTGTCACCGAGGCGTTACCGATTAGAGAACGGAATTCGATACAAACTGGTTGTTACTTGGCTAGGGGGGCTGTCGAGATAGCGAACGGATAGTTCTAGTCAGTCGCTACATACGACGAGTTCTTGTATCAACCACGAGAGGGCGCCTGTAGTACCAAAACAACCTAAGACAACCTCGAAAATCATGGAAGAAGTTATGATTGCGCTTCGTAAAATCCAGAGTGAACTCGATTCACAGAAAAGCACAATTTTAAAAAGCGGAGAAAAAGTAACGGAAACAGTAACACAAAACATAAATAGCATAATAGAAGAAAAGTTTAAAACTTGGGATGAAAAATATGAAAATCTCAAAGAAAAATTGGAAAACCAAGAGAAACGAATCTATTTCCTGGAAAAGCAGGCACGGAAAAATAATATCATCTTTTTCGGCATTGAGGAAACCGAAACCTCATACCAAATATTGGAAAACATTGTAATTAACTTCGTAAAGGAATATTTTGACGTGACAACGTCTTATAAATTGGTTTGCCGGGTGACACTTCAAGAAACTGCGTTACGCTCCGCTCACGTTATGCGCTCACAATGAGAGCGAGTGAGAGGCACGCGTCCCTTCCACTCGGGCATGGTTAGCCCGCCTAAGAGCGAGAGAGACAGACATAAAAAGTCGTTGTCACGTAAAACTTTCGCCCGTATACCGACTTTACAGGCAACCAATTTTTTCTCTAGACCTAGATCATAGAGATATACAAGAAGTCAAGAGAATCGGCAAAAAAGGAGAAAAGTCCCGTCCAATAGTTGTTACATTTACCACACTTGGCACCAAAATAAAAATTTGGAAACAGAGAAAAGAGGCACTAAAACAAACCGCATATTATATAACGGAAGACTACCCGAAGCAAATACTAGAGAAACGAAAAGAGCTACAAGTGCAGGCTAAACTCGAAAGAGAAAAAGGAAATTTAGCAAGTATTAAGTATGATAAACTGGTTATACAAGTCAAAAACAAAACCACGGGCAATAATAAGAGATTGTTCATATTATCTCCTGAAACATCAACAGACAGCGGAACAAAAGCACAGGCAAACAAGAAAAACAAACACCAGGCACAAATAAGAGGAACCCCTAGCCCGTCTGAAGGAATTGTGAAGTCAAGCATGCTCAACTTCTTAGTAAATAAAAAGCAAAACAATACGCCCAGCTCTCCGTGCAACAAAACTGATAACTCATAGCAACTACCGCCCCCCTCCGACACAGATAACCTGCAAAACACAACAGCAACAAAAACCAAACCTCATCTTCCAACCCGGCTGGTCACCGTGGAAGATCAAGACCAAAACCCTCTAAAGAAGACATTCCAATCTTCCTCAAAAATACAAGAAATTACACAATCACAAGAAATATATAACTCTACAAACAAAACAAAAAATGTCCTCTACATAATAACTTACAACGTCAAAACATTATCTACTCACGAATGCTTAATCGAACTAAGCGAAGTAATCAAAGGAATTAAATACGATATAATTGGTTTGTGCGAAATAAGGCGCAGCGGCACCCTGATAGAAGAACACAATGATTTTATACTATGCCACACGGGCCACACACCTGGTAAATATGGAGTCGGATTCATAATAAATAAAGTTTGCAAGGAATGGATTGAAAGCTTCACAGGCATTAGTGATAGAGTGGCATTATTAAACATAAACATTCAAGGACTGGACATGTCAATTATACAAGTATACGCACCAACTGAAACAGCTAGAGAGGAGGAGATTAACACTTTCTACTCGAATATCAATAAGGCCATCGACCAAGCACATCGGATTTACCTAGTAATCGGTGATTTAAATGCAAAAATAGGACAACCAAGAAATAACGAATATTTAATAATGAAACCAAACGGTTATGGCAAAAGAAATCAGAGAGGCCAGAGGCTAATTGACAAACTTGCAATTCTAAATCAATTCTTCCATAAAAAACCGAACCAAAGATGGACCTGGCGATCACCAAATTGTAAACACAGAAACGAAATAGACTACATATTGTCAAATCGACCTAACCTTTTCCTAAATGTAGAAGTTTTAAACCTTAACTTTCCGTCGGACCACAGGCCAATTAGAGCAACCCTGACCATCACAAAACAAAAGAAAAAACGCACAGAATATAAAAATAGATATTCTTCACTGAAAGACGAGCAGGAAATAATAAATTATAAACAAAACATTTCATTTCACCTACAAGCGGTAAATGATTGTCAAGGAAAAACGCCAGTGCAGACTTATTATAACACATTAACAAAGGCTATATCCCAGAGCTTACAAGATGCCCGAACACCTAACGAAAAATCAAGAGGTACCCATAAAGTTTTAAAAGAACGCACTTTGGCACTTATCAAGAGAAGACAGGAGCTACATCACGTTAAGACCAAAACTAGAACAACAAAAAATGAATTAGCTGCACTATACAAACTAATAAGTAAATACATAAAACATGATTATAAATGTTACAGATCGAAGACTATCGAAAAACATTTAAAACAAGCGGGAAGCTCAAAAAAAGCTTTTAAAGAATTAAAAAGAAATAAATACTGGATAGATGGCTTACACCGAAAAGGTAAAAGCGTAAATAACCGCAAAGAAATTATAGAGATAGCAACTGATTTCTACAAAACTTTATACAGTGACCAAGTAAAAGAGTGCATCGATCATGATTTGGAAAACCCTATAAATTTAAACATGTAAACAATATAACATCAATATCTGAAAATGAAGTTATACAAGCAATAAAAAGGCTAAAGGCAGACAAAAGCCCAGGACCAGACGGTATTACGAATGAGGCTATAAAGGTCGCCTACCCGTTACTGACTCCATCCCTAACACATTTATTTAACCAGATATTAGAAACTGCCGAAATACCATCGCAATGGATGGAGTCAGAAATAATTTTAATCTATAAAAAAGGAGACTCAAAAGATATAACAAACTATAGGCCTATAAGTTTACTCTCGTGTATCTACAAACTGTTTTCTACCATCTTAAATAACAGAATAAGTGTTACATTAGAAGCAAAGCAACCGATAGAACAAGCAGGTTTTCGAAAGAGCTTTTCGACAATCGATCACATACATACGCTAGAACTAATAATGGAAAGATACCAGGAAAAGCAAAGAGCGCTCTACATCGCGTTCATTGACTACAAAAAAGCTTTCGATACTGTGTCACACTCTAGTATATGGACGTCTTTACAGGCTCAGGAAGTTGAACATAAGTATATTGAAATAATCAGAAATATCTACAAGAGTAGCAAAGCCAAAATAAAACTAGAAACTACTGGCCCTACATTTCCCATTGAAAGAGGAGTGAAACAGGGCGATCCGTTATCCCCAAAACTATTTATATCTATTCTAGAGTCAATAATAAAAAATAAAAAAAAATTAAATTGGGAAAAAGCAGGACTCAACATTAACGGCAAATATTTAAGTCACCTGCGCTTCGCAGACGACTTAGTTCTCTTGTCAGAGTCTAGCATTCAGCTCCAAGCTATGCTTGATGCACTAAACGCAGCCAGTAAACGTGTAGGACTGGAAATGAATCTTTCCAAAACAATGATCATGTCCAACAGCATAAACAGAAAAATATCTATAGACAATGAAACATTAAAATATACAGAAAAATACATTTATCTTGGAAAACAAATTGGCTTCGACAGAAAACAGAATGAACAAGAAGTAGAACGAAGAGCTCAAAATACTTGGAATAAGTACTGGTCCTTAAGCGAAATATTTAAAAGCAACATGCCAATAAATATCAAAACAAAAGTTATGACGTCATGCCTCCTACCATGCCTAACCTACGCGTGTCAAACTTGGAAGTAACTATCCATCCAAAATCAAAAACAAAATCATCACCTGCCAGCGCGAAATGGAACGAAGCATGCTTAATATTAAAAAAATACAAAAAATTCGTCACGCAAAAATTAGAAAAATCACCAAAGCCAAAGATGCCTTAAGTTACGCTAAAAAATTAAAATGGAAGTGGGCAGGTCATGTAGCGAGGTTAGAGGATGACAGATGGACTAGCAGGATAACAAAGTGGAAGGGCCCACACGGCAAACGTCCCAAAGGTAGACCACATTCGAGATGGGCAGACGAAATTATAAAAATAGCTGGGCCCAGTTGGACGCAAATAGCCCAAGATAGAGACAAATGGAATTCTTTAGAGGAGGCCTTCGACTTCGTCTGAAGAGGGGTTCTTGCACATAATTAGCGTTTGGATCAATCAATTTGGATTCCCAACCATTTTGTAAATAATTTTAACTACATATTTTTTATTTTTATTTTCGTACTTGTAATGCAAGAAATAAAAGGCTTTTTATTTTATTTATTATTATTTTATTTTATAAGGGAAATGGTACTCTTCGACGTTAACAATAGAGTCGAAATTCGCATGAAAGTGACTCTGAGTACCAAGTGCAATAAAAATGATTTCTGACTTCGAGAAGCGATTCAATTGTTCTGGATGTCGGTATCTAGAATTTTCTTGGCTCCGCATATAAATACGAGGCCCCGGCCGGAAGCGAGTCAGTTGTGATTTCGACTGCGATCAAGAGCGAACTACCCAAGTGTGTGAAGTGATTTTATCTAACGACCTAAGCGATAGTGTAACGGTACTCTAGTGTTAATTGCGATTCGGATTATTGTTGACTGGACTAATTTGTTATTGTTTGTGGTGAATAAAGCTCTCTGTTAGTAAATCGGCATTTAATTACCCACGTACGTAACAATATGTATACGGCTCTTGCAGAGTCGATAATATCTTATGGACTTACAAGCTATGGGCGCACATTTAAATCTTACCTCGATAAAATTCATAATATACAAACCCGTATACTGAAACTCGTAGTACCAAAATATGTGAAAAATAAATACCGAGACAATTACATTGGGTTATTTAAACACTGCAAAGTATTACCTGTTCAAGCGCGCGCTGAGTATCTATTCCTCATTGAACATTTTGATAATAGCGATATTCAAATACCACTAAAAAATGACGTGAACACACGGCAGGCTAAATCTAAGCTCCTTCAAGTGCCACGCAAAAATAACTTTTATGGCAAGCGTACAGCTTCTTATTCAATACCTAATCTAATAAATCAGATACCTGTAGACGTGAGATGCTCATTCAATACCAAAAACATAAAGCGTAAGTTGAAGGATTACTATATCGAGTCAATTGGACCTTGACAGTTTATAGCGCGTTGACTAATTGTCAGGTTGTGGCACGCTGAGACAGACCCCAGGGGTCTAATTGTGTGCCTTTTTCTAAACCTAAGGAAAACCTTTGTTTTTTATAAATAAATAATAAATAAATAATCTACCTCCATATGTACATTAGCTTTTTCTTTAGTTTTTTTCTTTTTCTTCCTCTTTTTTAGTAAAGCATTGTTATCTATTGGATTACTTATTATGACACTTTCTGCTCCAGAGTCGTTGCTTGTCTCAATATTTTCTGCATGAACTAAAGCCGCTGAAGTTAAGATATTCCTAGTACTTTTTGTATTTGTATCCTTACTAGCAGTTGGCTCAACACTTTGGCTGTTTGTTGCATTTAACTCTTCATTTGTTTGGCCGCAAAACGATATTGTGCCGATTTGTTGCTTCATTAGGTAAATCATCAACGCTTCTCTATATACGACACATTTTTTGATGACATTATATCTCGAATAGCTTTCTCCTTAATAAACATAGGACATATCTTTACAATTGATACATTTGAAGGTTGTTATTTCACAATTAACGTGATTTAGGGCACAGTATTTTCTTTGTGGGGCAATATTTATCAAAATGACCATATTTCCAGCATGCTGAATATTGAGTTACAGGAATCTTACATGGTTCAACTCTAAACCGTATCCCATAGGCACATAGGCCGGTAGACTAGGACTTAAAAATTTCAATCTGACTGTTTCGCTTTCTATCTACACGGACTTTACCAGTGCGTTCGATAAGGTTGACCATTCTCTTCTGTTATCGAAGTTGGAATACAATGGTATACATGGTTCACTGTTAAACTGGTTCTCATCATATCTGGCTCGTCGATCTCAAATTCTTGTCGTGAACGGTTATCAATCGTATCCGTACTATGCTGACTCAGGAGTTCCCCAAGGTTCTCACCTAGCCCCAATTTTATTCTCGCTCTTCATAAACGACATAACCAGTGTAATCCGTAATTGTAAATATTTAATGTTTGCAGATGATCTTAAAATTTATAGAACTATCAGTACAGGTGAGGACCCAACTCTTATACAAGAAGATATAGATAGGATTGAGCGTTGGTGTATCCTGAACGGCATGAAACTCAATGTACAAAAATGTAGCCACATACGATTTAGTACGAAAAAAAATGATACCAGAGTTGTTTCGTATAATATAAACGGAGTGAATTTAGAGTTAGTGAATGAAATCCGTGATCTTGGCGTCATCATGGACGAAAAACTCAATTTCAGAAGTCATGTTGATAGCATCGTCACTAAATCAGCTCGGCTATTTGGATTTCTTAAGAGAAGTACAAAAGGTTTTAAGTTGGTAAGAACTAGAATCGCGTTGTTCAATGCGTTAGTTCGAAGCCACTTAGAATTTGCTAGCGTGGTGTGGAGTCCTCACTATGTAGTGCACTCGCAAAGACTCGAAAGTATCCAGAGGGCTTTCACAAAACACTTAGCATATAGGTACCTCCGGTAAAATATCTCCCAGGTGTCCGTATGAACAGCGTGTTCGGTGCTTCAACATGAACTCTCTGCGTGATCGACGAATGACGCAGGATCTGACGTTTCTCTACAAATTGTTAAATAATAGATTGGATTGCCTAAAGCTGGTTGAGCGGATTGGGATAAAAGTTCCTTACAACATACCTAGATTCCCAGTTACCAATGTCTTTTATACTTCTCCATGTAGGACGAATATTGTCATTAACTCGCCAATAAACAGCACACTATGTAGAGAGATGAACTTCTTCGTAAAATCCGTACCTGAGGTTGATATTTTCCACGACTCCTTAAAAGTCTTTAGAACCAGAGTACTCGAGTACCGAGGAACACAACTTGTCAATTAACATAGTGTATGAGTGATGATTGTTTTTTTTTTATTGTGATTTATGATTGTGATTTATTATTTAAATTTATTATTATTTAATTTATTATTTAATTTATTTTTTCAATTATTCTGACTATTTTAATTGTTTTGATTATTTTGACCTTTTTGATAATTCTAATTATTTTGACATTATTGATTACGTTGATTATTTTGATTGTTTTGATTATTCTGTTTATTTTGATAATTTTGATTATTATGATTGTCATGATTATTATGATTATTGTGATTGTTATGATTATTGTGATTATTTTTTGATTTATAACATATCTTATTTTGCGAATGCTGGTTAACCTGTAATTGGCGACTGTGTAAGACTTAGGCCAATTATTATTCATACTTGTAAAATGCTGTACACAGAAGCTGTTGGTTTGACCTTAATAAATAAATAAATAAATAAATATATTGATGTTAATATGGTGGATTTTTAGTTAATACTTACAACCCTTCATTATCACTAGTTTTGAGCATATACGCGAGTTTGCCAATTGTGCCGTTTCAGTTCTTCATCTCACACACTCAAAAGTTTGTCACGTTTAACTAATGTAGTTTATCAATAATTATTTATTATGACATGCTGTGATATTCCAATGGCCTTTTAAATAAAACTACCTACTATAATCTAATATAAACCGCCAAATATTACTTAAAAACTTTTTACAAAAAAAATGGTGTTTCTACAATAGTTTTGTCCCTTCGTTATTTAACACCGGCTTCCGAAATTAAAGTTATTTTGTACTTTTCAGTGAACATTGAAATAGGTTACATTTTTTTTTGTAAAAAGTTTTTTATTTTACACTTTTTAGTTATGGTACCACCACTAAAAAGTACCCCTCAGCCAAACTTCTCTCAATCATCTCATAACGATTCTAACAATCCCAAACACGGTTAGATTACATTAATTTGCCTTCTGGCTTCATCATCAGATCAGTTCAAACCTACATCCTCTCCCCCTTTTCTTTCAGTCAGTTATCGACTACACGTATAAACAAAGAAATTTTTCTTGTTACGACAGTTCTGCTGTGATCCTATGCAATTGCAATCAAAAAAATAATTTTCAAAATCGGTTCACAATTGACAGAGATAACAGTGAACATAAAAAAAAAACATACATTCAGCCGAACATAGAACCTCCTCCTTTTCGAAGTCGGTTAAAAATACGGATATGCAACTTTTAGATGATTTGTTCGTAGAAAACTATTCTTTGCCGACACCACACACACACACATACACATTCACACACAACACACACATTTCATGCATAAAACATATTTGGTAAACATTTTTTATTCCTAAAAAAAATGTATTAAAGACTTTTAAAAAAATCTAAAAAGTAAATACTCTATATATTTCGGTATTTACCCGGGCGCTCGAGCCCTGGTATGAAGGCTAGAAGGAACGGGGTGGGTCTTTTAGTCAGTAAGAGTCTGACACTATCTCCCGCTTCGCCCAAGGGCGGGGGATGTCAATGCATGATTTTTTCCCACCATAAAAAAAAAAGGGTAAAAACCCTGATTTTGGGTATTTACCAGATAGAAACATCTCTATCTACGACACGGGGCGCTAGGGCCGTTGATAAAATATAGATATATCGAAATATCGATATATTTTTTAAATTTATTTTATCGGCTTTGACTAGTAAATTATTTTTGAGCCGACTTACGATTGTCTTTTAAACAATCGTAAAAAAAGCTCAAAAATAATTTACTCAATTCATGATATTTATTAAACAAATTAAATTATCCGCTCCGATGTTGAATGACCACTCCGTACTTGTATTATTTTTCGCCGACGATGTGGCGCGTACGGAGTGGCGGGCAATCTCCATGCGTCGTATTTTGACGTAATACACTTGTTAAAACTATGTTTATTCCGCTCAAATTTGCACAGAGTAAAAGTGATAGATATATTTCGACCGTAGCAATTAACATAGTCGTATGTGAAAAATGCTACTTTACAGTACGGCCGTTTGAAGTTTCAAATGTGTATAAAGTGAACAATAGTCAATGTACCTTAACCAAATTTGGTATGACGTATAAATATTAATTACCTGACGTAGTAATATATACAAACTTATCAAAAAGGTATCGGAAATATAAGAAATTGCACATGCAACAGTGGTAACCACTAAATCATGCAATCATTTTGTCAGAAATGGCTGATCCGACATTATTAACTGAACTAGAATTTCTGAATTTGGTCGGATGTGGCACTACCCGCAGTATTCCCTGGATTTTAAAATTTAATTTATGTTGGATGTGCCACTTAATACGTTACTGCCCGCAAGATATAAATATTTTATGATGTAGATACAACTTACTTTATTTCGGGATTTGAATAATACAATGTTGAGTTACATTTACCTTGCTTTTAATTACATGCCAGACCGGAGGACACAGTGGAGCATACAGTGGAGTTCTGCCCCGTTTGGGTGGAGCACCACCGTGTCCTCACAGAGGCGATAGCCTGAGCGTCCGGTCCTGGTTCAGGCTATGTTATGGAGCGAGGGGAATGAAGATTTCTGATTAGCTATATACGTCCAAAAGCATTTTACATTACTGCGAATACCGTCTTCAACAGATTCCATGTATTTTGAGTAGTAAAATTTACATTCCGCATGAAATTTAGATCTATATAGCGAGAATTGTTCATAATCGCAGATATTGTGATACACTTTCCATTTAACCCAAGCCTTTGCTTTATAAATACGTATCAGCGAAGGTGAAAACCAAATCGGAAATCTCGGAGACTTTGTTTTGACAAGTGGAACGTAAGATCTAAATATGCTAAAAATTTTATCATAGAATTTAGTTACTGCCACATCTACAGAGTGTTCCGAACCGATCAGCTCATCACAATTGATTTCACCTAATTCTTCATTTATCCTCTCGTAATTAGCCTTGGAATAAAAAAAATTCTTTAACGACATCCGAATCATACATTGTTGGGGGTATACAAATGGTATTAATACACAGAATGGTAGGTGGTGCATATCGAGTTGAAGTAAATAATAATCGGTAGGGGGGTACACAAAACATTCGCAGTTACTGACAGCTAGATCCAATATTTTTCCATTCGGTTACTTGATAGAGTTGTACTGGTAAAGTCGGTGCCCTAAGTGGGCTAACCCACCAATTTGATAAGCTATTTAAATCATTATTTCGCTACCATTAAAGATGAAAATTCTTTGTGCAGCATTTCAATAAATCTTGCTATCCTAGTGTGAGGGTAGATTGATAAAAGAAAATGGCACGTCAGTGACAAAAGTTAACTTAGCTAATTCCGTGAATCTTATCAACTGCTTGTAAATTTGGTCCATAATATTGCGTCCAGCATTACAGGTAACGTTGAATTTCGACACCATCTATAAGAATCCATGTAGTCCAGTGGTGATAACAGCGATTTGACACGCAAGTAAAGCTAGTTCAAATCTCACTTTAAACGTCTAACTTTTTGTTTTCCATCTTTTGTGTTTTAGTTTTTTTTTTACTTTTATTTAACGACAAAAGTCGAGAAATGGACAGTTTGTATAGAAATGAAACAAAATATTGCAAGTAAATAAAATGTTTATTATTTCACTATATTTAATATATATATATATATATATAAATTAAGTAAATGGTTCAAAATAGTCCAAAGTTAAAATACATTTTTTAATATTATAATCAAACAAACACATTTATAAACATTTATAACAGGATTTAATAGTGGTATAAATAACTACTTATTATGCAATTTTGATTCTTACGCTCTTAGACTTAAAGTTTATTATTGGTATTTTAAAATGTATTGACAACTGATACGAGTAGCTTATTTTGGTAGCCCTAATTAGGGTAATATGGCTTAGTGATCTGTGTAAAGACTTTGACGCAGTAAGGCACGAGTTCAATTCTCATACCCTGTATATTGTTTTGCTTTCCATTTACAACTTTTTTATTATTTTAAATAACAATCAACAAACTAAATATTCTTCAAACATATTTGGAATAATTTCGCTTGACTTATAATAAGCGGGTAGTCAAGATAAATATGCGTATTCATCATAAAACTGGTATTCAAATGTTACTTAGATTAAGGGTAGAGGAATAAAAAATAAACCGTTCTAATAAAGCAAAAACCAGTCGACGCTCAATAGCAGTGATATCGTGCAAACAATTTTTACGTTGCCTTACAAAATTGCGTAAAACAACGTCTTTATTTAGAATATTTTTATATACCTAATTCTAAAATATAAAATAATCTATTCACATAAGGAGACTGTTGGTTTTCGGAGAGATTGATAGGAGGCGTCTTAATATAGCCGTAGGTAAGTTTCTTTTTTTCCATTTTATTTATACTTCTTTTTTAAACTTACACATATTATGCTGTGCGTAATCAAACATCTTTTTAATTATACTTACACATAAAGTAACTTCTGTTTCGTTTCTTTGTTTCAGAGAAATACAGTCAGATTATGGTTTAAAACTATAACAAACAACACAAGTCAGGACGTAAAATTGAAATAATTGCTGGTCATCCGTCAAGTCCGTTTTGCCCAAGAATATCTGGATTTCTATCTGACAAAAAAACATGTTATTATACTGCCGTATACTCGTAGAACTGGCGGGTATAACTCTGGGTTACTTGTGTTGAATGTCTTCTATGGAACCTGGTTAACTTGTAGAAATTGGTGGCCGATTCAGTAATAAATATTACGTAACGTAATGTCATCAGTGCGTGTAAGCAACAATGGATCAACAGCCTCAATACCTTCTTGTCAGTGCTTATGTGTAGTGTATTGGTTAAATAAATCATAGTAATCTTAATTTGTTAGGAAGTGTTTATACAAGGTGTCGTTTTGAAGCTGCAAAATATTTCAGGAGGTAATTATGTTATTGATTCTCGACCCGAATCAATAATAAAATAAGTAGGTATTTTTTTTTTTTTTTATAACCGCGCTTTTTTTCACACACACAAACACGGAACAATAAAGGGCGTTTTCACACACACTAACTCGCAATGATAGTTTCATAAATAATGTATCATCCAATCATCATCCCGCACGCCACACCCTAGCCACGCCCCCGCGGCCATCGATCAATCGATTTAGTTTAGTGTAATTAAAAAATTAAATAACAAGTATTACTGATTATTGACCAGGTATCGTTTTTTTATATGATTATTTATGAGTTTTATTACAACCTCCTGAAATATTGTGCAGTTTTAAAACTGCACCTTGTATAATAAATTCACTGATCCTTGTTTCTTACTTAATCAAATTTAAAACTTAAAATTATTTATAAAACCTGTAAAGTAGTTAAAATGTCAAAATATTTACAACAAGTATGACAGTTAATGTAGTGATGCTATTGTTATAAAATAGAAATATTATATATTTCTAATCATGTAACATGTTGATTCACTGCATTAAACTCTTCTTTAAAAATAAAATTAGTGTTTCATGAGCACTATTGAAATAAATAAACTGTTTTTTTTTTCATGCTCAAAACTGTATTTTAAATAATTCTACCATATCAAAAGCAGTTTAATATTGTAAATTCTTTTATATGTTTTACCTTTATATATAATTATCTAAATTATGTCTATTAGATGAGTAAATATTTTTTTATGTAAATTGTAAACATTACTTATATTGAATAAATCGTTACCTATTCTAACCATTTTTAATTTTTATTCATGTTGCTTTTATGTTTGAATAGTTAATTTAAATTTATTAATTTAACTAATCCAATATTATAAACACAAAACCTACTAAAAGAAGCATGACGGATTCGAACTTACGACTATGTCAATATAAGTCCACTGTTATGACCATTAGACTAAATCGACTTACCATACAATGTTGAAATTAACAAATGCATTACGGACAAAACGTATTCATAAGTTTACCTACCTTAACGGAGCCCACACTACTCCAGCTCAAATCAAAAATTTCGTTCAACCGGCCCGTAGCTACAGTCGCAACTATCTCGCTCGCACGAAGTAGGTACTTACATAGCGCGGCCGTGTCACATCGGCGCGGTGTCGCGTCGCGCGTCTTTTCGAGCGTACGGTAGGGTAAAACACACATTTACTATCCATATAGGCATGGGTATGGAAATAAAATTAGAGATTATTGATATAATAATTATAATCAAAAATCAAAAAACGTTTATTTCAAATAGACCAATTACTCGTACAGGCACTTTTGAATTTTCAAAAACAAAAAAAAGTGAAGCTAAATTGCACGTTCCAAAGCGTAGATCTCTATGGAGAAGAACGTGCAAGAAACTCAATGGACAATCTTTTTTTTTATCATATCATGAGTTCCATATTTCTTGTTGCTTCTAATATGTGAACACAATGTAGATAGGTAATAATAATATATAATTTAAGAAATAAAAGTAATTAAGAAAAAATATTAAAAAAAATATTTAAAAAAGAAACACTTCGAAAACAAAAATACAAAAAGGGGAATAGTATCTCTTCCAATATTTATAAATACAAACAAATAAAAATAAAAAATAAAACTAATTTGTAAGCAAAAGTGGCTGTGGCTGTGGAGCAGGACCGGCATTTAGCCAAGCATTTTTATCAAGGACATAATCTCAGGGTCACTAGGTAATGTTTCTGGAAATCTGAAAAGGAAAAAATAAGTAAATATACAAAGCTAACTTGCACCAGTGGTTTCGCGTGAAAATAGAAAATTACCCTAAGGAAAAATACCTTTGGGATAAAGTACCCTATGTGCTATTCCAGGACATAGTCTACCCGTACTCCAAGTTTCATCAAAATTCGTTCAGCCGTTCGAGCGTGAAAAAGTAACAAATATACACACACAGACCCACACACACACTCACAAACTTTAGCCTTTATAATATTACTAGCTATGCCCGCGATTTCGTTCGCGTGGACTACAGGATTTTGAATTTATGTTTTCTAAAATAAAATTAGCCTAAGTTACTCCTTATTACATCAGCTACCTGCCAAAAAAGTCCCGTCAAAATCAGTCCAGTCATTTCAAAAATTAGCCGGAACAAACAGACAGACAAAAATTGTAAAAAACCGGCCAAGAGCGTGTCGGGCCACGCTCAATGTAGGGTTCCGTAGTTTCCCGTCCGTCACAATAAGTGTACCCACTAATGAGTTTAAAAAAATGCTTGCATATACGATTATACTACAAACTTAGTCCAGAAATTATTTTGTACAACCTTTTTGTCTTTTTTGTACAAAAACTGTTCTTTCCATCAAGTTCAAAATAATTTTCCAAGAAAGTCCTTATAAAGTTCTACTTTTCAGATTTTTTTCATATTTTCTAAACTTATGGTTCAAAAGTTAGAGGGGGGGGACACATTGTTTTTTACTTTTGGAGCGATTATTTCCGAAATTATTGACATTATCAAAAAATGATTTTAGTAAACCCCTATTCATTTTTAAATACCTATCCAACAATATATCACACGTTAGGGTTGAAATTAAAAAAAAAATCACTTCTCACTTTACATATAGGGGGGCTACCCTAATAAAATATTTTTTCCAATTTTTATTTTACCACTTTGTCGGCGTGATTGATATACATATTGGTACCAAATTTCAGCTTTTTAGTGCTAACGGTCACAGAGATTAAGCGAGGACGGACAGACGGACAGACAGACGGCGAAACTATAAGGGTTCCTAGTTGACTACGGAACCCTAAAAATGTTATTTTGGTGTATGTACCGTATATATATTCATATACATGTAGTCAAAAGCGGTTATTTCAATATTACAAAGAGACACTCCAATTTTATTTTTATGTATGTATGTATGTTTTTTTATTTTATTTTCTTAAAAAACACACACCGTCTTTACAGGTTGGACACAATACAATAGTGGTTTTACTACTCTGTCAAAAAAATACCGGGAAAAGATCAATAATACACAAAATTTTTGTTATTCATCCAAATTTATTTTAACACCTTCAAAGTATGAAACGATACACTTACGCCAACGAATAATCCAATCATCAAAACATTTTTTAAACGCTGTTTCCGAAATTGAGTTCAGTTCTCGCCGCGAATTCTCCTTTATGTCTTCTACAGATTGAAAACGGGTGCCACGAAGTGGTAATTTGAGTTTAGGAAAAAGATAGAAGTCGGCTGGAGCCATATCTGGCGAATATTGTGGCTGCTCGATAGTATTTGTTGAGTGTTTGGTCAAAAATTCGTTCACAATGAAGGCCTTGTGCGAAGGCGTATTATCGTGGTGCAAAATCCAAGAATTTTCTTTCCACAAATCTGACCTTTTTCGTCGAATTTGCTCTCTTAAATGCCGCATAACGCTCAAATAATATTCTTTATTTACCGTTTGACCTTTTGATAAGAATTCCGAGTGCACAACATCGCGATAGTCAAAGAAAACAGTTAACATGACTTTGACTTTTGATTGATTATGGCGTGGTTTTTTCGGTTTTGATTCAGTTGGAAGGCGCCACTCTCGCTTGTTGACTTGTTTGCATGTCAAACTCGTAAACCCACGTCTCGTCGTCAGTAACAATGCGTTTCATGAGTGTTAGGTCGGAATTGACTCGTTCTAGCATGTCCTCAGCGACTCTCATGCGATTGAGTTTTTAGAGAAAATTCAGGTCTTTTGGGACTAGCCGAGCGGCAACTTTTTTTAATACCCAAATGATTAGTTAAAATGGTACGGATCGACTCGTGAGATACAGAAAGTTCGGCGGCTATCTCTCTCAAACTTGAATGAGGATTTTCAGTCACTATTTCCTTCACTTTTGCGATGTTAACTTCAGTTGCAGAGGTTGATGGCCTACCAGAGCAAGGCAAATCTTCCATCACATCTCGACCGCTTTTGAATGCTTTGTACCACTCATAAGCACGTGTGTTTGATAAAGTCGATTCACCGTAAGCCTTCTGTAACATTTTCAGTGACTCCGAACACGAAATTCCATTGGCGATGCAAAATAAATAAATTAAATTAAATTCACAATACACACTAGACATGATATAACTAAAAACAGCACTGTTTGAGTTGCATCTATTATTTAAAATAAATAATAGATGCAACAATCTAGCAACAACAAAAAAATCTAAAATTTGCATTTGGAACCATAAACAAATCATCCATTCCCGGTACTTTTTTGACTGAATGTAAGATAGATATATATAGTGTGATTAGTGTGAAAACAAATCTTATAAAAATGTGGGTGAGTAACTCACAATTCTACAGCTTTTGTACCATCAAGATTGTTTTCATTTTTAGGAGTACTACACACATGTGTTCCATTGGTATCCTGTAACAATACGTTTGCAATAATATGTAAACATAGCTCGTTCCTGGCATAATTAGGATATTCAAATAAATGTAATTCAAAAATATTTTAGAGAGAGATAAACTTACATTTCTACAGTTTGTAACGTCATAAAACGATATTCGTTTGCATTTCTACAACTACTAGGTTCCGTATACTCCGTTGGTATTTGCATTCTGTAACAAAATATAGGTTTACTTACCTTGTTCAGTAGGTAGGTACTACAAAAATAATTGTGATCGTGGAAACAACTGGGACTGCTACCCTAATATTTAGATACGGTAGCTGTGTAGTTGCACCTACGTAATTCTATGCAATCGACAAGATGATAATAAATAAATAGTAATAAAAAATTACAATACAATATTTATTCTAGCAATTCAATATAGACAAAAAATTACAATACAATATTTATTCTAGCAATTCAATATAGACGTACCCAGTACCCACCTACGAGGTAGGTACCAAAGAACAAAAATATAAATGATCTAATTTGTGAAAAAATATAATATGTGATAATCACGGGCACGGCTCCGTCTCCGATACGTTCTCCTAATAAAGTTCTTCCGTAATAAAGATATTGCAGTCACTATTGGGTAATATTTTCTTATCTCTGAAAATGCAAAACGTATTTAGGTAAGTATTATAAGATTATATTACGGTTTACCTATCTGATTTACTTTTTATTGTAAAGAAGGTAAATAGTTAGCTAATTTCTTACCAATTTAGATACAAACTAAGAATTTTCGTGTCGAAAAAACATAATTAGACTAAATATTATGTAGTTGATAAGGTAATATTTATGACTTATTAGGATCTGAAAGATAGGCACTTACTTCCATATTTTATTCATGTTTTTAGCATTTTCTTTTCTCCAACTTCTTTTTTTTTTGTATTCCGGTCATTTCCCATTTCAGAAATAAAACAATATACTAATAATACGTAAGAGCGCGTGACGACGCGACGCGACACAGGCTCCCCGTCTGAGCGCCGGAGCGCGACTGCATCAGTGCAGCGGCCGTCGCGGACGCGTAGTTTTCCACGCAATATTTCGGTATTAAATTTCTAACAAAATAAAAAGTAACATTATTTTAAATTGAAAACATATAGTACACGTATTATATTAGTTTAGATTTGTATAAAAAATTTCATTACAATACGTTAAGTATTAACCGAGTACTGCGGTTTATTAACAAAATTAAGAGGGAAGTTTGTGATTTTTTTGTATCGAGATTTTTTTTAGTAATCGTGTTTTCACAACATATGGGACTCAGAGTATATGCTCAACTATACTATATATTTTTTTCAACACGATTGATTCAATATTATTTATGATATGCAGGTTCTAACGCGAACGGTAAAGCAGTTTTGAGGTAGTGTACAGCCTTAAAGATCAAATTAACGTAAACAGTATTCTATAATATTTGACTACCTGCCTCTCGTTATATTCGTTTAAATTATTATGCTCCGAATTGATTATCATGTATCTTATGCTAATTGCAGAAGGTTCAAATTCGTCTAATTTTTAGCATGTCTTATATTACCTTCTGCTGTCACGTGGGTCATGTCTCTTGTGCCTTCATGTGTACCTAAATACACTTAGATTTCCGCAAATAGGAGTGTTGCCGCTAGAAACCAATCCCGATACTGAAACTTTATTATTATGTGGAATCCAGTTAAGATCAAGTAAGTTATAATCACCCAGGAGGAAATCGAAGTATTGAGCATATACGGATTCCGGTGTTCTAGGTGGAATATAGACAGCCTCAACTATTTGGTTTTTTTCAGCTTGAAAATCTAAGAAGAACGTGCTCTAAATTGGCTTCCAGAGCAAATTGAGAAGCTATTCTAACTGAGTGAAGCTCCTTCAATACCGCTACAAGGACACCATCTCATTCTTTTTTATTCGTGGCAGTACGGTCTCGATCGCACCTATGTACCAAGTAACGAGAATCTATGAACTCGCTATTAAATATTTCAGGCGTCAACCACGTTTCAGTGAGTACTATAATATCGTAACAATTTGATAAAATGTTCATGAATAAAATGTGCATTTTAGAGCAAATCCCTCGACAATTTTGATAATAAATAACCCGGTTGTAATTAAAAATCATACCAGCATTACGCGTCTCAATAAAAGATAATAAACTGACATAATTTTTAAATTAGAATGAGTGTAGCAATATATAGTTATATATTTGGACACATCTATAGCCTGATTCACGTAAAATCAAACAAGCCAAATATCGTTGAAGTTTTATAGTCGTTCGATCGAAGTCCTATCCAAAAGCGGTATTCACGATCTATCGACTTATTTCTAGTTACATTCATAAGTATTCTACCAGGATAATGTAATACAGTTTTTTTTTTAAATCGACGAATTTCAAAAGACTTTAAAATCGGTGTCGTTTAAACTCGATTGATGAATGTGAATACGGAAATGGTCTAAAAGACTAAATCGCTACGATATCGTTACGGTTCTCATTACGTGAATCGGGCTACTGGTTAAGAAATGCTTTGTTAACCAGATGTGTTGTTAATCTTAGCAATATTATCTGGTGATCTGATTGCGAATGACTTAGCACTCTCTTTCTCCCGAACAACGAAACGAAAGCAACGAAAGCGCGGTACCACCCGTCCCACGCTTAACCTATAAAGACCGGTAATTATTTGCTGTAGGTGCATCGCGGCACTCACGAAATAAAATTTTGTGTTTCAAAGTAAGATGTTCATGCCTAAAAATAGAAAGTGACTTTCCTGATTAGCCCAGTTTTACGGTATTGAGTCCCTTGTTTAATCGGTAAGCGCTTAAAACATTATCGCACAATATAGCTAAGTTCAGTTTTACAATAATATTCTTAGGCCTATCATAATCGCGATGGGCGTGTGGTACTCTCTGTATTGAAATAATGTTGCTTTGTTTCAAATTATAATTAATGGATGATCCAATATTACGCCTTTCAGGAATATTACAGATTTCAATGTTGCAGCTTCGAGCGCTTTGTTCCAGGGAGTTGATTTTAGCAACAAGTTCGGATATAGTCAGTTTAGATTTAGTGTTCTCATGGTTTTGTTTACGAAGCTTACTAACTTTTTTCAAAATATTAGACTGCTCATCACTGGCAAAACGAAAAGTGTCCTTTAAACGGTCGATTTCTTGCATAGCATAATAGAAAAGTTATGAAAAGCTTAGTTGAAAAAACAAAACTAATTGATTCCTCGTAAAACAAAAAAAAAAAACAACTTAACAAAATAGCAATATCTGTAGTACCATATTCAACAGTAGCCCATAAAGGGAATAATAATGTCGAATGTTCGACATTCGACACCAAAAAATGAGAAATAAACAAGTAACAAAGTTAGTAATTCCTTATCCTACAAAACACAATCAAACACACAACAGTCAATAATGTAGGTAGTGGTAGATCATACAATACTATTTATAAAATGAACATGCAATAAAGTCTATTGTACCATATCCGACAAAATAAAATTAACACCGATCATGCAATAATGTAGTATTTGATACATCCGACACAGTAAACGAAATAGAAAGCCATAAACATTGTTGTATCTGGCATAAACGACATTATTGTCCGTTCAGAGTAGTTTTCAACATTTCTTAAAAAAATATAAACTCACTTAGTCGCTAATGATAAACAAAAAAAAGTTTAAAAATAAGCCCGACGAGTGCGCTCCTCCCGCTAACTCTGACGGAAGTGGCAGATCCGCGCCACGCGCTCGCGTCTGTTCTCCTCACGCGCCCCGCAACTAACGTCTCAACGTATTATGCGACAATATTAATCGTGCGCACTGAACACATAGGTACTACTTTTTCCACTTGGAAAAACAAAGATGGTTGATTTTAGGTATTTGAAAATTTGCGGGGGTATAAATATGATTATTTTAAGACCTTTAATGCAATAAAATGAAAATTGAAAAAATGTAGATCCGACAATGCGGTCGATTTACTCAATACTCTATGACGCCTTCAATGAATGAATGAGCTGAGTGAACAGAATTATATCAAATTATATCACGTCACTAAACCAGTCGTCCGCCCTAGCCATGGTACATAATAAATATAAGGACTGGAAATACCTACGAAAAAAAGGTGCATACCTACAATTAGAAAAATCGCACAAAATGGCTGCCTTTGCTAGGGTTGTGCCGACCAAAGATTTAACGGTATCGATACTATTTATTTATGGGTTACGTACAAGTTTTACGTTTGGTTTTACTAGATACTACGTACGGAATATGACATTTAACAGGGTGTTCGAAATTACAGCAACGATATTATGATAAATTTTATTATAGTTTTCTTATCCTAAAATCTACATAGAATCAATAATGACGTTATTAGTTTCACTGATAACAATGTCATAAAATAAGAACTACTTTTAACCAATTTTCAAAAAACCATCACATAACTGTTAACACAGTTTTTTCGTTTAAGGTCTTGGACAAGATCTGCCAAATTGGCTATCTTTTTGTTTCGTTTCCTAATTCTCTCGTTGAGACGTTTAATTTTTTTCTGCTGCTTGAGACATTTTATTTCCAACGCCTTCACTTTTTCATCGTGCACAGCCTGAAAAAATATTATAACAAATTGTATTAATATACAAGTGTCAAGGTGAGATAGTGGTCAAACGAAAGCCTATCATTAATAAAAAAATAAAAAAAAAATTGTGATATCTGCAGAATGTTTCAGAGGTCTAAAAGAGAGTCTAGAGAATAAAGAAGTCATACTTATCATGTGAACTGAATTTCTAAAACTTAGTTTTATTATATTTTTGGAAGGTATAAATAAAATAATCGTCACCCAGTAGATACATACCCCTTTATGTACGTATTCTACAATTTCATGGGATAACTGCAATGGGGGCAGCTCAGTCGATGTACAAGAATCACCTTTTCTGATATTGCTACTACTTTCACTTAAAACAACGCCAGGTCGTTTTTTTGGTAACTGAAAATAATAATAAAGGAATATACCAACATATTTATTTTTTATTTCAGCCACAGAGCCAAGCTTTTTATCAGCCATTTCAATGCAAACTTACCAAAAAGTCTGGCTTTTAACCAGTACAAGTTTGCTCGCGTTCCACCCTAGAACGGGAGAAGTTATACGATGATTTCCCAATTCAAAAAAAAAAATTACTGAAAAAAAAACTGTCCCGATCTAAAACCCTAAATCCCGATTTGTTTTGCTGTCTGTCCCGATTTTCATCCAATCGGACCTGGCAACACTAGTCCCTACCCAAAAATCCTGCCAATGTCGGCCTCACATCGGACACGTTCAGCCTTCTGGCCATCCTCCTTGCGTGCCAAGATTCTCCCGTCTTTCGTCCAGACATACCTCCAATTGCATCGAGCCCCCGCCTGACGAGCGCGATAAAATAATTGGCGGTTTGCTCGCGTAAGTCGCTCGTTTACGTACACACGGTGCGCCTGCCCCGTCACATCGAGGTCATGTGTGTTCAGTCCGCGTCGCACCCGAGCCGCGCGCAGTAGTGAGTCTCGCGTCGCTCGCCTAGCGAAACGAACAGATATACTACGCGGCCGTTGCGCAGTGGGGTCGGCAGAGGTGGAGGTGTTGATCCGATTTCGGTGCGTCGATCCAACGCGTTCGACATGAACGACGTCTCTGTCCTCGACAACGACACCGAGCTTTGTTCCGAGAACCTTGACCAAGTGTAGGGCGCTCTCATCCTTGCTTTCGGGAGTTCCCGAAATCTCAACGTCGTTTAGCAGCAGCTCCTGGTCGCGATCATTAAGTTGGCACCTCAGCTCGTCGATGGTGTTCTCTAAGAGATCCTGGTCCGGCAGGGCCTTTTGCTCCATCCTTTGCTCGAGGGAGCCTATTCGCACTTCCAGGCTCTCCATACGCTCGTCAGAAGTCTTAATAGACTCCTTGATCAGCGCCATTTCAGTGCGCAGTTGCTGGAACTCCTGATGCATCAGGCGAAACTCTCTACGCAGCTCCTTCTTGAACAGCCGCAACTCATCCGTCAAATCAGGAGATAAATTATTGGTGGCATCCAGAGTCGTGCAGCTTATTGTGCTGGTCTCCATAAGTTCATCGGAACTTATGTGCTCCTTAACGTGGGCTGCCCTGGTTCGGACTGGTGTATCCGCCTTGTTGTCTCTCATCTTGTTCTTATTGCACTCAGGGCAGCGCCAAGCGGGTTTGATGAGGCCAGTGCTCGGAAGGCAAACACAAGCACGGTGATAGTAACCATTACACTGGTTGCATTTAGCGGCATCTATCGGCGACAAGAATTTCGCACAACCACCGCACTTTGCTGTAGGCATGTTCGTATCGTTTGACTTCAATCAATGATCTCGATCCGTCTGTCGTTCCGCACTACCTCAGTAGATGGCGCTGCATAAAATAATGAGAGTTATGGTGTGATGGGGTCTATGACGTATGTTGACACCATACAACTGTCACTGGGGTAAACAGAACAAGACGCACGCACTCAGACGATACTTCACGGCTTATTTTTAGTCTGATCACTTAAAAGTTTTATATTTTTAATGTTTAGGGTAGATTATTTGAAGACACTTAGGTTTAGTTTTAAGTTAAAACATCGATTAACTTATAAGCACTGTACTAGAACACTGGATAACACTTTATGTAGTGAAATACTGTTCGCTAAACTTTCTGAATAAAGAATTGTTCGGCGTTCGAGCAATCGCTACGACCCCCTAGGGGGACGCGGCAGGCGAGATCGGGACATCGCCCCCTGCTCGCGGTGTCAGGTGTCACCCGCCACTGCGGGTGTTTCGTTAGGTTGCCATTTAGTCTGTGGCGTCATTGTTTATGTGCAGTGGGAGCGCCGCGACGCCGCTTAACACGCAGCGTCGCTGCTTCGCGACACCCCGGCGGTCAGACCCCGCCAGGTGGGACCCCCAGTTACCCAGGGGAGGCCTAGCGAAGAATGACCTGCGACGAGAGTGCCGGCTTTGGTGGCGCTCCCTACTGTGAGTGCGTGACCCCCGCCTGTCACGCTTCCAGATCGAGCCGGTCACGCTCCAGGCTGCGGGGTCGTGTGCCTGTTGTGTGAGTGCGGTATTGAGTGTGTAACACCGCCCTTGTTAGCAATCAAGGTGCGTGCCTGCGCCACGCAGCTTGTTGCGTGAGTTTGACGAATGTAGAGTTCGTGCATGTCTGGGGTTCGGTGCGCGCTATGCCTATATTAACTTAGCACACAGCGCGCATCGAGCGTATGTAGTGTTGTAGAGTCTTATTGTATGATTAGGTCACGTGTAGGTGTGTGTGACCTAATCATGGGTCAATCCGGTGGGCCATGAGCGTCGTCATCAGGCAGTAAGTCGCGGGGGAGGCGTCTCGCGTCCGGTGGCCGCGCGTGCCATGGCGCTATGTTTTTAATATGTGGCCAAGTAGAGGCGTCGGCACGCGCGAACATGTTCGACGCTAGCCGCACGCAAAACTCGTCCAGGCTCTCAATCTGTAGGTCGCGATGTAGGACGTCGTTCCTCACGAAGCGAGGCGCCCCGGTTATGCGACGCAAAGTAATGCTTTGTTGTGCGCGGAGTTTGTCTTTGCTGAACTCGCTCGTGAGGGCGAGCCATGCTGGGGTGGCGTAGGTGATAATTGGGCGTATATAGGTTTTATATACGCCCAATTTTGCGCGAAGCGGGAGGCGAGATAGAGCACTGGGGTGAGCAGAGCGCGGGCTGCCCTACCCTTTGCGACTACTTGACGTACGTGATTACTCATGGAGAGTCGACGGTCAATCGTGACCCCCAGGTACTTTACCGTGTGGGACCACGAGACGTCGACCCATTGCAGCTGTAGGGGTGGTGGGAGGCGTCCCTGCCCGATGGCGATCGCCTGTGTCTTACCCACATTCACGGAGAGTCGCCATTTACTCAGCCATTCTGGCAGCTTGTCGAGCGCGCGCTGCATTTTGACCGCCGCATGTCTGGCGTTTAGCGACGTCGTGACGTAAGCGGCGTCGTCAGCATACAGCGCGAGCGTGGCGTCTTGGGTGGTGGGTATGTCGTCCGTGTATTGTGAGTAACACACAGGCGAGACACAGCTTCCCTGCGGTACGCCCGCAGCCACCGGGCGGGCGCTGGATAGCGTGCCTTCTACCACCACTCTGAAAGTCCTGTTTTGCAGGAACGATGACAGCACTTTTACAATACGACGGGGCGTATCCGACTTCGACAATTTATATGTGAGACCGGCATGCCAGACACGGTCGAATGCTTTCTCCATGTCGAGGAATACTGCAACCGCCTGCTCCTTCTTGTTTAAAGCGCCCGTCATGAGGTGCAGTATCCTCGACAGCTGGAGCGTCGTGCTGTGTTCCGACCTAAAACCAAATTGTTCTGGCCTGGGCGTAATATGCGGTGTAAGGTGTCGCAGCAGGAGCAACTCAAACACCTTTGACACGGTGGGGAGGAGAGTGATGGGCCGATAGCTCTCCGGCTTCAGTGTGTTTTTCCCCGGCTTGGGCAGCATAATGACGCGCCCCTCCTTCCACGAAGCGGGAAAGATCCCGGTGCGCAGTATCCCAGTGTACAGGCGCGCCAAGGCCGCTACCGTACGGAACGGCAAGTGGCGCAGCACTGTGTTTGTGATACCGTCGGCACCGGGGGCCTTTCTGGGCTTCGTTCGTAGGATGGCGCGTCGGACGGCGTTGGGCGAGAAATGGATGGGGTCTTCATCGTGAGCTATCGGCGTTTCGAAGTACTCGTGTAGGTGCCTCTCAACTGCTGCGACGTGCTCCGTGTCGGTGGTCGGGTTAGGTCGGAATTGACGCTCCAGGTGCTCAGCAAAGATCTCCGCGCGGTCTGTCGCAGCGTATCTTAGCGCCCCGTCGCTGTTTTTGAGCGGGCGCACCGGAGCTGGAGTGTTTGTGAACTGCCGGCATAGCTTATGTATGGCCGGCCAGTCGCCCTCAGCGGCGTCGATGGTGTCCTCCCAACTCGCGGTGTTGTGCGCGCGCAACTCGGCCTTCACTTTCTCCGCGAGACGGTTTAGTTGCCTCTTGAGTGTCGGGCATCTGGTTACCTGCCACCGTCTGCGTAGGCGCCTTTTCTCGGCGACCATCGAATGCAAGTGGAGAGGCAGGGGTGGAAGGGCCCCCTGCGGCTGCGACGTGGTGGATGTCGCCACCTTCAAGGCGTCCTGGATGCAGACGGTGAGCTCCTCGGCTAGTATGTCCACGTCCGCGGCAGTGTTAATAGGCCGAGTGGGCGTTATGCTTTCCATCGTTCCTGCAAATAATGTCCAGTCCGTTTTTTGACGTGGCGCAGGAGGAGTAAGTCGGGTCGGGGCCCCTTCGAGGACGACGAGAACTGGCTGGTGGTCTGACAGTAGCTCGTCGTCCAGGACTCGCTGGGTGATCTGGCATTCCAGATCACGGTGGGCCACGATGTCCAGCACGTCAGGTGCGTGGCGAGCGTTGTCGGGGTAGTGGGTCGGTGTTTCAGGGCCGGACACCGTGTACCCATGGGCCTCCGCGTCAGCGAAGAGCCGTCTCCCCTTGGTATTCTCTGTGTTGCTGTTCCACGCTGGGTGCTTACTGTTAAGGTCGCCGGCAAGGATAGTCGGGTTTGGCGATTGCGTGATTAGCCCCCGTAGCTCGGCTACGTCTAGCGACTGCTCGGGTGGGGCGTAAGTCGCATAGATATTTAGATCCTTGCCGGCCAGGTGGACTTGGACACCCAGCGCGTAAAATGTGTTGAGTGACGGCAAGGGGAGTTCTTGGTGTACGACTCTCCGCCTCACAATTACCGCCAGACCTCGGTAATTGTGGCCGAGCGCCGACTTCTCATCTTTCCGATAAACGAGATACCCCGGGAACTTGGCCCTGTCCGCGGGTCCCAGTAGTGTCTCGCTTATGAGCGCCACGTCAATGTCCTGCTCTCTGAGGAGAAGGCGGAGGGGGGCGACCTTAGATTTAAGGCCACGGGCGTTCCAGTGAATCATCCTCAGCGGTTTATGGGACATGGTATAGGGCGAGTAGGGCCGCTAGACCGTCGAGGATGACTAGGGCCGGATCTTGGCCTTGTCTGATGGCCTGGATCAGGTCCATGAGGAGCTTAATGGCGCAGGCGGTGAACTCCCGCCGCTCTTCCATGTTAGCGGACGGGATGGTCCCCATTGCTGGGGCACGTGCCGCGTTTGCGCCGGCAGGAAGCGCGCTGTGTGTTGCGCGTCCCATGTTTGATTGGGGGGCCGCTTTTCTAGCGACTTCCCCTTGTCCTTTCTTGGGTACGGTCGCCGCCTGTGCCATGGTTGGCCTGGGTTCCACCCGTGGAGGTCGCTGTTGTTGAGTGGGGAGAGTTGGGGGCTTTTTCCCACTTTTCTTTCCCCCCCCCCTTTTCCCCTTCCTCCGCCCTGTGGAGGGGGGCATAGCTCTGTCCGTGGGGCCGTTTGCCACCGCCATCAATGTGGTGCTCGGGGCTTCGTTGGCGTCCACGGTGGGGGCCTGGGGGATGTTCGTCCCAGGCCGGGTGTTTATTTTAGTGAGGGCGGCTGTCCCCGCCCTTTTGTTTTTGGTCTCCGCTAGGAAGACGGGGCACTCACGTCGAGAGGCGGGGTGAGGTCCGCCACAGTTTGCGCAGGTGGCCGGTTCGGTGCGCGGGCGCGGGCAATCTCGCGCCGAGTGCCCATCTCCACACCGTACACATACTAGTGGGCGGTGACATTTATGGGAGCTATGCCTGAATTGTTGGCACCTGTGGCATTGTGCCGGGCCCTTTCGTCCCCTCCAGGCTTCGATCTTGACCCCTCGCATGTATAGGAACACGGAGGTGTCGAAGATACGCCGGTAATCAGGTGTCTTTTTAATGACCGCATAGAAAATGCAACCCGGGCGTCCTTGTCGAGCCCGTATGTTGCGGACGTATTCGGGCTCGAACTCTAGGCGGCGAAGCTCCTCCTCAATCTGAGCAGGATCGGTCTCTGCCGGGATGCCTCTAATTGCTACTCTAAGACTCTTCTCCGCTGGTAGAGAGTAGGCAAACCATGAGAGCCCCTTCTCCCTCTCCAGGTTGGTGAGGTAGCTTTGGATGAGTCTATACTCCTCCGCACTCTCCGGGATGAAGCGGATGCCCGACTGGTACGGGCGAGCGTGCGGAGGGTGGCCTAGTCTTTCACTACCCACTTTATTGCCCTGAAGTGGGTAGGCCAATCGGGCAACTTTTCCACTACCATAAAGAATTGTTCGTTTAAGATGCTTCGTTTTATTTATAACACCACTGACAACAATAAGGTGCACCGAACAACTTGACGTCCGTGACGTCACTCGGTTTCGCATAAACTGTCACACACTATTTTCACTTATGTACAATGTACAACTAATAATACTTTCTACTACTTAATAATTTATCTTATTCCTATTACAAAAATAAAGCTAACACGAAAAAAATGTCCACAAAATAAAAACAACAATAATATCTACGAAGGGCGCGCGCGCAGATAGTTAACTCGTCAACTATCCCTCAAGTATTTTGGCGGCGGACTAGTAGACTCATTCGGCGGACGTACCAAAGAAATTAGAATTATGCCTAAAACACCCCCGTACCCCGTAACATTTCGCGCATAGAGATTTAAACCTTAAGTCGTGAAATTTAAGAATATTGTTGCATAATTTTTTCATACCTCACCTGCGGTCCCTTTTCTTCTTTTAATTGGGCGAAGAAAAAACGCCTTTGTTAATTATGAATTATATATATATTTATAACTACCCATATATCATAATAAAATGTCAAGATGGATAACGGTTATTTACTGTGTATCAAAGTTCCTATGACTGGTGTGTAAGGAAAGGGTTTTATGAAGAAAAGCACAGAAAGACAAGACTTAGTATTTATTTCAATTGGCTTGTCAGTTAATCGAATAAACTACTGGCTCGTTCGGAATCTAGGTCTTCGAGGTGAAGAACGGCCAAGAAACACCTCGGAAGCATTGTATCATCACAATAACATTATTAGAAACAAAAGTCACAGTATAACAAATACACAGAATCAAAACAACATTAGCAATAATATTAAGCTATTATATTAAATAACTTACGTGAACTTAGGTAGTCCGTAAGGACTTTAATAGAAACCAATCTTATTTATAGGAAAGTCCTGACGCTCAAGTGTCAAACCTGTGGGTTGACACCTAAACATCAAATATCCTTCCACCTTCTACAAATCTCAGGTTGTCGCACAACACACAACTTCTTACATTTTAGTAGACAAAGTCTTTAGATATTTTACAACCATAATAATATCGCAACAACAATTAATTTAATAAAATAATAATTATACTTATCTTTTAACTCACAATTTCCACACTTATAAATAAACTGTGTAACTTATTTTTGTAGAGAGAGCTCCGCACCGTCCGACGTCTGAACCGAGAATGACCCAGGACGGTCGGCGCAGCGGCTTTTATAAGCGGTAACAAACAACCGTGAGTCACTTGCTTGTTACCGCTTGAACGTTGGTTTTTAGTTTGAATTTAAACGTTATCTTTCAAATATCTATTGTAATTATTATTTAACACATTATTACTATTATATATTTTATATATCTATATCTATACATAGGCATAAACTATCACGGCCATACTGACAGTACTTCGTCCTCGAAGTATTACTATGTTATTTATAACATACAAGTAGGTAGGTACATTCGATTCATTAATCAACATATACATATCACAAAATTCATATTTCATAAATTTCGAGTCAACCAATTGTATGGACACGATGGTCCTCTTAAAATAGGTAACAGAGTATTCTTGCCAACTACATAGACATGTCGATCACATCCACCCGCTGCTCGTGGGATAATCGACACCAAATAGTAGGCCGACCAGCGGTTATTGAGTAATGCCAACTACATAGACATGTCGATCACATCCACCCGCTGCTCGTGGGATAATCGACACCAAATAGTAGGCCGACCAGCGGTACTCAAATATTTTTTACTCATTTACATTATGACATTGGTTCTAATTATTGAGTAATGCCAACTACATAGTCATGTCAATCACATTCACCCGCTGCTTGTGAGATAATTGACACCAAATAGCAGGCCGACCAGCGGTACTCAAATATTTTTTATTAGGAGCTTCTCCAGAGAAAGTTAATCAGGGTATTTATTTTTTGTATCATGTATATGTTTCCAATAATATTTTATGTTGGCAACTTATGTTTTTATAAAAGCCTTAATTTAAACCAAAACATTGTACAGTTGATAAATAATTTCTAATTCAAATCAATAAGATTGAACCTTGAATTGACTTTAAAATATGGCAATGACAAGGTAGAAGTAGTTTCACATTTAAGGTTATACACCTCAATCACAAATTAGTACATATATAATTACAATATTTTGTCATTAATTTGTGACCTAAACATTTGCAGATAACCGACACAGCTGACACAAAAGCATTCCAGACAATACCTACTTGAGCCAAATACCTAGTCACGCCAATTACATTCACCTGCTGCCGGTGAGACCTATTGGCGCCAAATAAAAGGCCTAGCAGCTAATACTTGAGCCAAATATCTAGTCACGCTAAGCACATTCACCTGCTGCTGGTGAGACACATTAGCGCCAAATAGAAGGCCTAGCAGCTAATAAGCAATAACTAAATCACTGTAACAGCTATGTTGATTCTATACACCTAGTTACGGTAAGATTAGATTAATCAACACTAAATTACAGAGCATAATTTTGAATTGTATTTTTCAATTTTACTTTATTAGAACAGAATGATCGTTTTAGTCGGCATTATTGACTTTTCAAAATAACCGGGAAATAAATAATTCAATGCTATTCCACAGTTGATTCAACACACTAACCCGTTTTAGCAACATAATCAACACAATACATCGCTCGGTCAACCTGACAATATTATTGCAAATTGCTCTTAACGTTGAATTTCTGTTTATACCTACTATATCAGTTATTTACTTCAGACCACAACATTAAATTTTATTTGATATTATCAGTTACCATCACAGCTTGTGACTAAAACCGAGGGTAAATAAAATTTACACTTAACTATCATTAGTTACTTTTGCAATTCTTAAAAGATATCTTAGTAAAATAGTTTTCACGCCCCTAAGACGACTCACTGACCTCAATTTGTTTTCCGACATATCAAAATCTATGATCACGAAACTTTGAAATAGATTGTTTACTTTATTGTTCCACATCAACTTTTAATTTTATTTAAAACGAGTAACTTTGAACTACCAGCACACTAATTTTATTCCCTTTAAAATTTTATCAAACAAGACACGCCAAGAAACCATAGCCCAAAGACTAGCTTCTTCTAAACGTGAGAATATTACAGAAAACCAGCCGATTCGGCAAACATTGTTTTGAAGTATAAATATTTCTAATGAATATTATGGTAGTCCAATAAAATATAAATATGATTTCCTACCTAACCAACCACTCTACGCTGCCTAACTAACAACTATCCTAAGCTACCTAAATAACAACTATCCTAAGCTACCTAAATAACTACCCTACTGTTGAGCAAATATAAATTCATAAGATAGATAGATGCCTTTGTAAACACCTTTGTGGAAGAGTGTCTTCGTAAACCTGTTCTTACGTTTCATTTTCGAACACGAGTGGCGCTGTTGTTTTTCCGTCACCGTCATGTCATGAAAATATTTTTTTTTCTTTGTGAACAAGAACAAAATTGCGTTTATAGAAATCTATTCGACTTTATTGAAATATTACCTAAACCCAATACCTACGCTACCTAACTAAACTATTGACGGTATTACGTTACTAAACTTGCAAAAATATGGGTACCAACTATTTCCATTTTATGTCAAGTACACTTTTTGTAAAAATACACTCTGGTTATCAAAATAATTATGAACATTTTATACCGAATAAAAATCTAACGATCTTATCTCGTGGCTTTATAGGAACAATGCTAAATGCCCATTACCTACAGTGAGACATCTTTAGCAAAGTGTTTAGTTTTGTTTCAAATAGCCATCCTAGATGTAACTAATATCGACGTAGTCCGTAGACTACCCCCATTTTTATATTAATATGCATAATCTTTTTGTACAACTTTATACTTATGATTACAAAATCATGTAGCCTTTTATGTCACTGGTAAAAGAATCGGGATTTTTCTTAATGCTTTGTATTGGGACCAATTTTACGTTTATCTATAAAAACCCTTTACAACATATAAGATACTCAAACAAACTTAAACTATTTATAATAAATGTTTATGTAGAATCTTTTGATTAATAAATCAAAAAATAAACACAATCTCAATAAGTCTCAGATACTCAACATTATCTTTAAAAACAAAAAGCAATGCTAACGAAGGTCTTACAGACTTTAGCACAGAATTCTAACACTTCCGTCACTTTACATATTAGAGATATCGGTATTTGTAAAATCTAATCCGCATTTGTTTCTCCTCTTAAATAAAAAAAAATTGCTACTCAGTAAGGCTTATTATAATGTTGCGGAGTTTTTAAACGAAAAATTTTGAGCCATGACTATTTAATATTTTAATTTTACTTTTAATTTTATTATTCTATTTACTGTATTGACTGTAATTTTTATTGATGGAATTTTGACTAAATTATGTAGACTATTATTGAATTGACTGAATTTTGAATGTTTTTATTTGTACATGTTGACTATTATTGAATTGACTGAATTTTGAATATTTTTATTTGTATATGTTGACTATTATTGAATTGACTGAATTTTGAATGGTTTTTTAAGGAATTGTTTTTTTTCTTTTTGCTTTTTTTTTAATTAATTTTGTACGCCGATTTACGGCAAAACATGTTGAACTGTATTCACTTTATCACCGTCTTAACATACACATGTTTATACAAATAAATGATCTTATCTTATCTTTTAGCTACTGAAGGTACTTGCTATATTTTACCAATGCAGATGCAGTAGCTTGATTGAAGATCCACAGCTCATTTGCAGCTCCGTTTTCCGGGACGGCATGGTGACATCGTGGCGTCATCTTGATGGTAGTAGACTCGACGGTTATAGTTCATGAAAATAACAAGACAAAAGGCATTAAAAATCAGTTGTGTAAGCCAGAGGCCTATCCCACTTCTGATGTTAATTATGAATTATATATATATTTATAACTACCCATATATCATAATAAAATGTCAAGATGGATAACGGTTATTTACTGTGTATCAAAGTTCCTATGACTGGTGTGTAAGGAAAGGGTTTTATGAAGAAAAGCACAGAAAGACAAGACTTAGTATTTATTTCAATTGGCTTGTCAGTTAATCGAATAAACTACTGGCTCGTTCGGAATCTAGGTCTTCGAGGTGAAGAACGGCCAAGAAACACCTCGGAAGCATTGTATCATCACAATAACATTATTAGAAACAAAAGTCACAGTATAACAAATACACAGAATCAAAACAACATTAGCAATAATATTAAGCTATTATATTAAATAACTTACGTGAACTTAGGTAGTCCGTAAGGACTTTAATAGAAACCAATCTTATTTATAGGAAAGTCCTGACGCTCAAGTGTCAAACCTGTGGGTTGACACCTAAACATCAAATATCCTTCCACCTTCTACAAATCTCAGGTTGTCGCACAACACACAACTTCTTACATTTTAGTAGACAAAGTCTTTAGATATTTTACAACCATAATAATATCGCAACAACAATTAATTTAATAAAATAATAATTATACTTATCTTTTAACTCACAATTTCCACACTTATAAATAAACTGTGTAACTTATTTTTGTAGAGAGAGCTCCGCACCGTCCGACGTCTGAACCGAGAATGACCCAGGACGGTCGGCGCAGCGGCTTTTATAAGCGGTAACAAACAACCGTGAGTCACTTGCTTGTTACCGCTTGAACGTTGGTTTTTAGTTTGAATTTAAACGTTATCTTTCAAATATCTATTGTAATTATTATTTAACACATTATTACTATTATATATTTTATATATCTATATCTATACATAGGCATAAACTATCACCTTCAACTATTAGTCGTAAGGACATTTTTCGCTTGAATTGTTTACGTTTGTAGTAATGATTAGAAGAAACATAAACAATTCTAACGTAAACAGTTTGTAAAATGATAGTTTAGTGCTTGTAGGTAATACGGAATGGCAACGCTTGAAGTTGTGAACTAGGTATCTTCACCAACCTTGGGTCTTTGACCTACTTTTAATGATCAGCTGATTAAGTTTATGCAATACATGATGTTGTGAAATATTAAAATGGAAAAAAAATCCCACGGGTATAATATTGTTTATTATTAAATTATTTTAACTGTATATGATAAAATACCTAATATAGAGTACGTGGCTTCAATTAATGTGATAACCTAATCGCCACCCTGTATTTCCGCAAAAGACAGATTTTGCAAGCATTCTTTGAACTTTTTTATGTTGTTTATGTTATAGTCGCGTCGTTTAACATACCATTGTTTAAGCAGAAATGTCCTTTTTGTTCGACATTTAAGTATTTGGCAAGTGTGATCTGATAGAGCAAAATCTATTACGTCGTGTTCACATTTTTTACCTAGATTATGGGCAAAATTGTCAATACAGGTGTTACTGTTAAGCCTAGTCGGTTGTCTTATAGCTAAATTTAAATTATAGTTCAACAATCGACACTCCAAATCTAATGAAAGGTTGGTACGTTTTAAAATGTCAATATTAAAGTCTCCGCATATTATAATATTTCTTTTATATTTATTTGTAATATATTGTAGTAACTTTTCCAGGCGTTCAAAAAATATATTTAAATTACTTGAGGTTGGCACCCTATAAATACAGACTATAATGGTGCTAGTTTGTGTTAATTGATGGCACAACATTCAAAAGCACTACTTATTGCCATGTTTTTTACTTCAGGTATTTCCTTCCAGTAGTGGCCCTCTTTTACCAAAATGCAGGTTCCGCCTCTTTTACAGTCCCTTCTACTAAAACATGAGGCAAGTTCATAGTTGGGGATTGAGAGATAGTTTTCGTAACCATGCATCATAAAATGTTCGGAGATGCAGATGACGTCGATGTTAATTTTCTTTGTCAATAGTTCATGCAGACAAACACTAAGGGCGTCCGCTTTATTTAAAATCCCTGCAATATTTTGATGAAGTATGTTTACCTGACTGACATAGAAAAAACAGGTTAGCGACTTTTCCGTTTAAGGATATTTGTTCTTTAATGTTGTCACTTGTTAATGGTTGTAGGTCGTATTTTTGGATGCCATAAATAAAATCGTCTATGTCTTTGAAGATGGTATTCATACCAAAGTTATTCAATAACCCTGTACGTTTGTTAAACATTTCGTAGTCAAGATTTTTATTTGAGTCCAGGAAGTATGCATGCTCATGTGTCGTTATGTCAAGATACAGCAAGTTTACGAAATTTTCAACTCTCCAGTTGTACATGTTTTTATAATAGTAGTCATATTTATAGGTCGGAGCGCATATTATAATATTTGTATTATTAACCTTTTGTAAAGTTGTCCTTATACTGTGTATCAACTGGAAGTAGTCTTGCGTTGTGTAGAAATCTTGCTCACCTATCATAATAATGCAAAAATCACTCATGGTAAAAGTTGCTAGTTTATTATCTAAGTTACTTATGTTCTGCTCAGTGTTACAGTTTGGCAACAAATAATGGCATAAGTTTTCTGAATGTTTGTGTAGGTTTTTTTCTGCGATGTTTCTGATTTTGTTTCTTTTATTTGTACTTATTATGCATATTTTACAGATATCTTCGTTTTGTCCTGAGGTATCGGTCTGGAAGATATTATGTTTTGTGTCACAGGTGATGCGATAGTTTCATTTTGCTTAAGCAGTTCGCGCATCTCATCAGATGTTTGTAAAGTGCCTGTTTGAGTGTATTTAGACTTTATTTATTTATTTATTTATTTATTTATATCTTTATTGCACACCTTAGCTAAATACAGGATAAACATTTACAAAAGATTATGTGTACAATAGGCGGTCTTATTGCGCAAGGCAATTTCTACCAGACAACCTTTGGATGGACTGAACGAAAGGAAAAAGATTTGGGGCTGTCAGTGTACAACATAAATATTATAGTATAATAATATAGTACAATAGAAAAAAAAATATATATATATACCTATATATAATACATAAATAAACTACCAAATAATAAACTAATACATATTAAAAAATACAATAGAGAAAGGGGAAGAACAATTAAAGTGATAGGTAGTGCTCCTTCACCATTTTTTTGAAGTTCGGCTTAGACTTTGTTTCGTGTTTTTTGACCGTTGTATGTGTTTTAAATTTCTTAGCGGGGCTGTAGGCGATTTTTTTGTAAAGGCTGTTTTTTTCTGTAATTCTTCATTTATTTGCTTGACATTATTATTTTCTACAGTACTTCGATTTCCTGGTGCGCGCTACTTAATTCTATCTTAAGTTTATTTATTTGTTCCATCAATTTTGCAATAATATTTTGTTGTGAGTCGTCTATCTCATCGCTAGATATATCGGGTAGACTGTTTGTTGTATCATTTAGTGTGTCATTTTTCGATTCATTTTTGACGGTGTTTGAATCTGATTTTGTGCGTTTACGATTACGGAAAGTGATGTTCTCTAGAAGTTCATTTTAATATGTAACTTCTTTACTTATTTGCAAGTTATTAAACGTAATTAGAAATACACAAAAAGTGTGTCTGACTTGTGAGTCTCGAACCTGCGCCTTCTTGAGTACCGCGCTGAACAGGTAGCACGTTATCACACTAAACCAAGGTGGATTGTACAATATTAGGTGAATTTTGTGTTCCCTTTATGCACAATGCAGATTTTAAAGCAAGATAGTCGTTAGCTGTTACTCATAGCACAGGAATTTTTGTCCACATTCCGAACTCAGATTGAAAAGAAGTTATTCACTTTTTTTTAAGTTTTATCACTGTTTTTTTACTGATTGTCACTTTAAACTTAGTTTTTGTTTATAGTAATGGTTTTTGTTTACTTCTGTATAAGATATTTATTTTCTGCACTTTTTTTTTTATTGTTCCATAAAATGTATATTTCACAGTCACACACCATTAACAGGGAATTATACACTAATTTGTAAAGTTTAATTATAGAAAAAAGGCGTAGACATAATTTTAAATTTAAAAATAAACACAGAGCTTATTGATTTACTGTCACTCGCGTCGTTGCGCGGGTAGTTCTTTGCCCTCCCTATAAACCCAACGAAACGATTTTGTAACCTTTTACGCTGCACTTTAATCCATCCGTCATTTGTCAACATATTTTTCCATTCACCGCCTTGTTTTAACACATCTGACATTAATTGTTTTCGCTCACTACCGCCAAAAGACTCGATATTCGGTTCCGCAGTAGGCCTCGTAGCTCCATCTCTTTTCAACGCCCTCTTTGGTGTCACTGTCTCTGTCGCGCCAACGTCCAGGCCTAGGGAAACCGCGGTGCAGGCCTCCCGCCGCTTGTCATTGTTAGATCTATTGCATAAAGTTTCTTGCGCCGGCGCCGGTGAGACGACGCTATCATTTAAAATGGTATCGTTAAGCATCTCGCTTACGCCTTACGCACACTTGTTACTCGCAGCATTCATTGACCCTCCGACACGATATGCGTCATCAGGCCAATCGGACCGCTCTCACATTCAAAACTATTGTCTATTAGATATGCTCCTCTTTTGCGATTTATATTATGTTCCTATAATGATGATCACCCGATATTTTTATGCGATTCAGATCATCCATAGTGACATACTTTTCTTTAATAACTGCCACATCCTCCTGCAGTTTAATCAAATCTCTTAGCAGCCTTGTGGCGTCCAGATGATCGAAAGTGACTGGTGGAAGTTTATGGAGATACCTCGCAACGAAAACTGGCAACAACTCAGGATCTGTCTCCTTTATCAGCGCAATAACATCTTCAATTTCTCTCTGACTTTTGTCTTCCTTCCTTCTGTTAATTTTTCGGGTAGACGTATCAACCGACTCGAATAATAGCTTCTTAGCAAGCGTTATGTCTTCCTTTGAAAACGCTGTTACACAGTCGAATCATGCTATCCTCATCCATGATTGCCGGATATTTATTTTGGATAAAAGCAAGCACCTCATTAATCACAACATTGCAATTATTCCATTTCACGATGTTACCCGCCATTGTCACATTACACAGTCACGTACGTTCGACTCTTTTTACACTCGCGGCTCGATGCGCACGCGTACTCGCTCGCACAGCTAGGAGCGGGATCTTTTAATATAAATCCGTTTTGGCCTTTAACTCCATGTACTAGAAAGAAGAAAACACATTTTGTAACTGAAAATATACTTTCATCCAATGCCCACTAACATCCAGATTAAATACTATCCTAAACCATGTAAAACTACTTAGAATATACCTTTCGAATACCATAATTAGAGACATAATAGAAAGACAATAAAATAAATGAATGCAAGCATTCGCTTGGGGTTTAATGAATTAACTACATAATTCAATTAAAATGCACGCTATTTTTAATAGTGATGAATATTTTTAAGTCGTCTCACTACTTAGACTTCATGTGAGGTAAAGGTACCTAGAAAAATCATCATTTAGGTAGGTAATTCTAGGAAAATCATCATTTGAATATGTAGGTCTGTTAATGAACTGAATAGAAATGCATTATTTATGGCAGGAAATATTTAGAGTTGATAGAAAGTAAGATGTGAACTTGACTTACCCTTCGCCACTAATACGTCATCAGATAAGACATCACGTTCTAAAAAATGATTGGCCCACAAACTTTTTAAAAATTACATTTTACGTTTTTTATTTTAGACATTGTCGTTCACTTTAAATTTTTTTTTTTTTTGTTGTTAAATTTCGTTTCGATATGACATGAATGACGTATTCGGGGTTTGACAAGACTAACATTAGATTTTTGGAGGTATGCGGAACAGAGAGTAAAGTCCCGCAAACCTCCGTTGAAAAGGGAGGATCATCCGACCAGACAGGTGTTATAGTCTGGTGGGCGACTGCCCGATAGATGATTTTGGGCTGTCGTATATGTTCAAATCGCGCGGAGAACTTTGATTGCGCGATGCAGATTTCGTACTTTCTTCGTAGTTCTTATGTGGCGCCATAGATGTCGCTACACATTGATGTTAATCTGTTCGGTCGGAAATATTTCTGTTTTGGAGTGTTAATTAGTAATTTGGATATTAGTCTTTCAATCTTTCTCTATATGTCGGGTGCATCAAGGATGGGGTGCCACGACAGAAAACCTCCACGAGTGCCCGCAGGCTGTAGTTCTCTTGCGGATACGTCCGGAGCGAAGGCCAGTCTGCAGGACGGTGCACCCTGGGAGGCGGCCAATGACCCCCTTGGGTATTGCTGCTTAAGGGGCCTCGATGGCCGTCTGCGAATGTTCTGTCTGAATGAACGCTTCAATGCGTGTCCCTCTGCTATAGCAGAGGGCACAGTGGCGAAGTAAGAGCGGGCTCGGTGTGCACTCACACTGCCGCCAGGCAGGCAGGAGGAAGGCTTGCTCCTACTTCTGCCACCGTTAGTCTCGTAGCCCCGATGATTTCCCGAGATTGTCCAAGGTCATGTTTCTGACTTTTGATGGGGGACGAGGGTCTTGGCTTAACCGCCCGGGCCGCGAGGAAGACAACCTCTATAAAAAATTACCCCAAACCTCCAAGCAGCGGCGCACCGTGAGGGAGGTTGTTAGCTTGACTAATGGGTAGCTAAATTAGTCTCTAGTGCGAACCACGTATTTGAGCCAGTAAAACATGATATCTACTCGTGGGAACAAAAATGGAAACACAAAAATCGAAATTTTTCAAAAAACCAGGGAGTGATGCGCGGTCGGAGTCCGACGCGACATCCAGAGGGGGCTCGGAGGGCTCGGAGGCGGAGGAGATGGCTGGCGATTCTGGGAGAAACTCGGGTTTCTCCCCGAAGCGTTCCGAGTTCGTCAGGAGGGATGACGGGCGCTCGGAAGTGGAGGAGGTTGCGTGCAACTCTGGGAGAAACTCGGGTCGGTCCCGGAAGCGCTCCGCGTCTGCCAGGAGAGAAGACGGATCGTCTGGCTCTGGCTCTGAGGGGAGGAGCAAAATTCCCACCATCAGCCGTGGTCCGGGCCAGTTCCGCGGAAAGGGGAGGGGGCTAACGGCCAAAGACTCCGCTCAGCGAGCCGCCAGGCTTGCCGCGGAGGGGCGTTACCCCGGAGCGGCCGGCTCAGAGAGGGACCTCTCGGAGCCATCTGACAGCGAGAGGCGTACTAAAGCGGACTCCGACATGGAGTCCCTTCAGAAGATGGCAGTCACCCTGCTGCGGGATATGAGCCGCAAAAGGGAGAGGACGTCAAAGGAGAGGACGGCGCAACGTCACGCGAAGTCCCTTCGGGAAGCCTTTGACGCCTCTCTCGAGAAGAGGGTGGCTAGAATCCGGAGCGAGCTCCGGGCTGAGCTCCGGGCCGAGCTCCGGGGCGAAGTCCGGACTGAGCTCGCGAGAGCGCCCAATAGCGGTGGCTGCCAGGAGCCGGCGACAGGAGGGGGGGCCCAGGCCCAGCCCAAGCCGGAGAGCCAGCTGCTAACGCTGGTGCAGCGGGAACTAGCTGCTTTACAGCAGCAGCTGCAACAGCAGCAGCAGCAGTTCCAACTGCGCATTCAGCAGCAGCTGTCCCTGCTGGAGGGCATCGTGCTGCGCCCTCCGCTAGCGGCCTCTGGCCAGTAGCGAAAGGCGCCGTCTTACGCCGCCGCCGCGGCTGCGGCTTCTGTGCCCAAGCGGGTCCATCGGGGCAAGCAGGGCGCGGGGCTGTGGCATCGGAGCCCGCGAGACTGTCCCCGACGGCCAAGCAGCAACGGCGGCAAAAAGGTGTGGCGGTGCCGGCCGCTAAACCGGCGGGACCTCCTGCCACGGCGGCGACTAGGCCCCACCCGCCGCCTCCTCCACCTGAGGAACCCGGCGGCGCGTGGACGGTTATCGGCGCCGCGAAGAAGGCGGGCAAGGCGGCCAGAGCGGCCAAAAAGCGCGTGAGGCGGAAGGATAGGAGGAAGCGAGCCATAGCGGCGAGACTTCGCGCCCCGAATTCCGAGGCTGTAGTAATTACGCTGCAGCCTGAGGCGGAAAAGAAGGGCGTGACGTACGACGACGTCATGGCGAAGGCGAAGGAGGCGGTGTTGCCCCACCTTGGCGAGCTCGGAGCTGCTGGGGGCTTCCGCATGAGGCGTACGGTCACCGGGGCCCGAATCCTTGAGGTCCCCGGTGCGGGCAGTGGCCCTGCGGCGGATGCCCTACGAGAATTAGGGCGTCCCTCAATTCAGAGGAGGCCCGAGTGTCCAGGCCCACAAAGTGCATAGACATGCGCATCATGGGCCTGGACGTCTCAGTCAAGGTGGACGAGGTGGTGGCCGCCATCGTCAGGGCGGGTGGGTGCACGACCGATCAGGTCCGGGTGGGCACCATCCGCGCTGACGGCACGGGCATGCGAGCGGTGACAGCTAGCTGCCCCGTGGCGGCGGCCAGGACCATCACCGGGGAGGGCCGACGGCTGTTGGTAGGCTGGGTCTCCGCGCAGGTTAAACTGCTGGAGCCCAGACCTCTGCGGTGCTTCCGGTGCCAAGTGGGGCACCACGTTGGCGCCCACTGCGCCGCGGAGGTGGACTGCAGCGACCGCTGCCACCAGTGTGGCCAGCCCGGTCACAAGGCCGCAGAATGCCGTGCTGCAGGCAAGCCGGCCAACCACCGGGCTGGGGGCAGGTCCTGCGACCCTCCCGCCAAGGACAAAGGCACGGCCCGTAGGCCCATCCCCGCCGACGTCCTCACCGCCGCAGCCACCTCCTTGGCCGCCGCCGCTATCGCCGCCGCACCCGCCGCTTTCGCCGCCGCACCCGCCGCAATCGCCGCCGCACCCGCCGCGGCAGTGCCCCCTAGAAGGGCTCGGGAGGAGACGATGGACTGCCAATAACGGCCCCATTCCGTCTCCTCCAGGCGAATATCAACCACTGCGCCCCCGCTCAAGATCTGTTGCTCCAGAGCATGGCGCAGTGGTCGATAAATGTCGCCGTCGTCTCCGAGCCGTACTACGTCCATCCCCGTGGAGACTGGGTTCAGGACCTAGACGGCTCGGTGACGTTAATCTCGTCGGCCGCCGCCGGTACCCTTTTTTTTTTTTATGGTGGGAAAAAATCATGCATTGACATCCCCCGCCCTTGGGCGGAGCGGGAGATAGTGTCAGACTCTTACTGACTAAAAGACCCACCCCGTTTCTTCTAGCCTTCATACCGGGGCTCGAGCGCCCTTTCGGATAACCCTGGCCCCAGTAGGCTTCGACCCGGCTGGGTCCCTGCTGTTGCTGACAACTCCTTGAGGCGCGTGGGAACAGTGCGCGCCGTCGACGACTTGGGCTTGGTCCGGACAGTTACCGGACGGCCGGACAGCGAGCTACCCATTGCTCACTGTCCGCAAGCCCGCGCCTACGGTGACCGGAAATCGGGATCAGAATCCCGGCGGCGGCGGCGGCGACGATAACGCCGTTGCCTGATGCGTTCGGCCTCCTCCTTTGCGAGCATTACTGCTTCGCAGAAGTCGGCCACCGCCTGCCACTCCTCCTCACTCCGGACCATGGCCTCAACCAGGGCCCGGCGCGAGAGGTCTCCGCCGCCGATCGCCCCCACGAGGGCACGGCGATGCTCCGCCCAAGCAGGGCACACCTCGACTGTGTGCTCCACCGTGTCCTCCGGGCGGCCGCCAGTACCCCGCCCCTCGAAGCTGTTGCGAGGGGACGGGGCTGCGTGGCAGCACGGTTCGGGGACATTGCAGTGGTAGGCGTCTACCTGTCCCCGAACAGATCTCTCGACGAACTCCAGGTCTCCCTTATGGAGCTAAATGTCGTCGTCGCTGGGTTCGGTACCCTCCCCGTGGTCGTTTGCGGGGACTTCAACGCCTGGAATACGGCTTGGGGTTCCCGGTACACGAACCCACGGGGTCAGATGGTGGAGGACTGGGCTTTGGAGCTGGGCCTGGTCGTCCTGAACCGGGGTTCTGTCCCCACGTTGGCGCGGATGCGGGGTGAATCAGTGGTGGACATCTCGTTCGCCAGCCCCGCTCTGTTGCCACGTGTCGTCGACTGGCGCGTTATGGAGGAGGTGGAGACGTACTCCAACCACCGGTACATCCGGTTGGACGTCTCCGCCGAAACCTCGGCCGCGCCGGTCCGACAGAGCCCTTGCGGTCCACGGTGGGCGCTTAAGCAGATGGACCTGGAGCTCCTCCTGGAAGCCACGACGGTACAGGCCTGGGTGCAAGCACCAGACAGGCCTGTCGACATAGACGTCGAGGCGGAGTGGTTCCGGGAGGCCATGTCGCAAATCTGAATAGAATAGAATAGAATAGAATAGAAAAACTTTTATTCGGTACAGACACAGCACAACGGTTATATTTATACACAAAGTAAATAAAAATAAAAGTACAAAGTACGCCGAGCGTGCCCGCACCGAAAGGGTGACCACCTCAGCATTTGCTAGACGTTAGACACCCAGCGCTGGTTTTCAGTTGGCACCCCGCAGTGACGCACGGATTAGGGTAAAGCATATATATATACTCATAAGTGTAATTGAAATAGATATTGATGTAGTGTACCTTTTAAAGCAGCTGCGGGTGTAAAATTTTATTTAAATAAAATACATAAATAACTATTTGATAAATAACAACGCAATATTATAAAATAAAATTTGTGCCTCATTGAATAAAACGATAAAACTATAAAATAACTTAGTACCCACAATACTCCGATAAAAAAAAACATCAGCCGACGCGCGGCGCGATGTTCAACGCCATGATAATGAGCCACCGCTGCACCGGCCCGGCAATTACCGACACCTAGGGCTAATACTATAACTATAAATTAATATACGAAGCCAGTAAAAACAAAAAGAAAAACATTGCCGTCTAGAAAATGTTTACAAGTGCCAGTAAAAAGTTACTATTATGTGATTTTTATTTAAATTGCAAATGGAAAGGAGTCAGGCTGAAATAAACAAAAGTACCCGCCAGCTACCTCCATAAAGACTAGAAATAGGTACATAACGTGAAGGTGAGTTTTTAAATTATACGATAAAATTAGTTGTTTAAAATAAATTATTAAAAGTCTAAGAATGCGTCATTGGTAATTTATTAGATACATTATTATATTCTTAAAAACTATTAAATTAGCATTACTATAGACTTAATTATATAAAAGATTTATCAACATTAATTTCATTAAATTGTATTTGTGAACTTAAAATAAACTGCTTAAGTCTAGCCTTAAAACTACTTATATTTTTAGGTCCCTAATGGGAGGAGGAATATTATTCCAACATTTAGTGGCTGAGTACCGAAAACTACCTCGAAAAGCTGCAGTTCGGTGATGCGGAGTAACCAGCTGCTGAGCACAACGCCTGGCCTCGCGCTGCAGGTGACTATTTACCCATGCAAGCTTTGAGTACAGGTATGATGGACATTTAGTCTTGATGACGCCGAAAAGAAGACAAGCCAAATGCAACTTGCGACGCGACTTCATTTTTAAAATGTTATGTTTGTTTAAAAAAAAACCGGCCAAGTGCGAGTTGGACTCGCCCATGAAGGGTTCCGTAGCAGCAAGTAACATAATATAAAAGTTCTTGTAATGTGTTGTAACTTTGATCGATGTTTTAATAATATTGTATTTTTTTCGATTTGTGACGCATTAAAAAAAAATTACTTACTAGATTTCGTTCAAACCAATTTTCGTTGGCAGTTTTTATAGTAATGTACATCATATATTTTTTTTTAGTTTTATCATTCTCTTATTTTAGAAGTTAGAGGGGGGGGGACACACATTTTACCACTTTGGAAGTGTCTCTCGCGCAAACTATTCAGTTTAGAAAAAAATGATTTTAGAAACCTCAGTATCATTTTTGAAGACCTATTCATAGATACCCCACACGCATGGGTTTGATGAAAAAAAAATTTTTGAGTTTCAGTTCTAAGTATGGGGACCCCCAAAATTTATTGCTTTTTTTCTATTTTTGTGTGAAAATCTTAATCATGCACGCATCTTGTACAAGACTTTCAACCGGTAAAAGCAATTTTTTACGCAGTCTGCAACATGAGACTCAAAACGTAGGTCTTCGTCCATGATCATTTGGATTGATCCATTGGCACTCAAGTAGAACGGACGTGTTTCTTATGTTTCAATTATTTGACGTTAAAATATCTACTAGTGATTTGTGACCTAGAAAACATATCGCGCATTTTTGCTAAGTTAGTGATTAACTTTAAGTAAATAATTATGAGCAAACAATAACTATTATGTCAGATATGGAACAGAGCCCTCAGAGTTTCCCAACTCCTTCAACCCATGCACTGGAAGAAAAATTTGAAACGGTGGACACCTGTGACATTAGTAATTGGCTGATATCTATAGATAAATGTTTGAGTGAAGTGTGTGCCATTGCTCAAGAGGGAAAGTTAAACTCCGATCAAAAACTGAAGATCAGCTCCTTGTCGCGCAAGATAGGACATGGCGTTTCGCAGATGGCAGTTTTCTACCAGGACTTGAAATTAAAGGCTCAGGAAGTGGGAAGCTCTGTTCGAGCGATAAGAGAAAAATGTGACCTAACCAACTGCCTTGAAAATTTCCAGCACACCATACAAACAAGCATACAAGAAAACTGGACCAAACCAACGATAGCAGAAAAAGTTTCGTTCGCTGACATGGTAAAAACCAATAAAAATAATTATTTACGTCCCAATAACCTCAGCTCTCTTGCAATTTATCCAACGGATAAGAATAAATCGAGTGACGACACTAAATCTCTTGTCCAAAAAATAATACGCCCTGAGGAAATGAAATTACACGTTAGAGGATTGCGCAAGACAAAGAACAGAGGGGTTATCATTAGCACGGAGACCAAGGATGACATAGAGAAACTTAGGAAATCATCTCAACTAAGTGGTTCTGGTCTGAAAGTGGAAGAGCCCTATAAGAGAAGACCAAGAATTGTAGTAATAGGTGTACCGACCGAGTTAAGTTCCCAGGAAGTGTACGATTGCATTTATGAGCAGAACTTAGCTGACAAGCTACCTAATTTACCCCGTGACTCTTTTTTGGCCTCTATAAAATTAAGTCACAAGTCGGGCAAAAAAGAAGGACCAACATGCAATTATGTTCTAGAAGTAACGGCTAGCATAAGAAAGGCGTTTATAAACCAAAGCCGAGTGTTCATTAATTGGACATCCTGCGCAGTGAGGGACTTCACACTTGTGACCAGGTGCTTTAAATGTCAACAGTACGGCATGCTGCGAAGACTTGTCGCGAAGCAGTCTATACATGTGCACTATGTGGTGAACAAGGCCACCAGTGGATGCTGTGCGATAAAACAGCTGATCAGGCACAGTGTGCAACATGCATGCGTTTTAATAAGCCGAGTAATCACAAGACAGGGGATCAAGACTGCCCGGCTAAGAAAATTGCTGAGACAAGACTCATAAATTCGATTAATTATAATGAGGACACGTAAATAGCGGCGTCATATTTTCTCTTACATAACTTATACGAGTTTTATAACTTCTTAGCATAATAATTTACTTATGAACAATATTGTAACTATTTATTTATAATTTTACTGATTGTGCTAATCGACCTAGTTTATATACGAGTAACTGCTACTTCGCAAAAAAAAAAATGTAATGGAATGTTGTGTCACAATAATGTCTTGCAGTGATGCAGTTTTGATGATTAAGCGAAGTATTCGTCAGTTTTAGACTAAATAATTTTGTTCATATGTTATTTACTTTTTTGTTTAATGAATTTTAGTTTATATATTATTAACATTTATGCACTTAAATAAGTTACCTGAGATACAGGTTTATATATACCTAGTTCAGGTAGAACGCAATTTTGCAACTTTAGCTCTAGTTTAAGCCCTTATTGTAGAAATATTTATGTAAATCAAACAATTCAATAAACATTATTACATGATCAAACCTAGATTTCTCGCCTGTTTGACACGCTCAATGCATTGTCCCAACACGATTACGTTTGCACGGGGAGAGGTTATTGTATTGAGTTGACATTTTGAACCAAATAGCATAAATTTTGTTTTGGCTGGGTTAAGTAGTAGGGAGTTTTGTTTTGACCAGGTTACTATCCTGTCCAGATCTTCATTTAACAAATTTACTGCTACATCATAATCTTTAGGTTTAAAAGAAAGGTACAATTAAATGTCATCTGCATTAATATGAAATTTACAATTTTTCAGAACTTTAACAATGTCTGCACTGTACAAAATAAATAAAGCGACGATCTGCGACGCGGCAATGCCCCGAGTCCGTCCAGGGCGAGCTAAGCGCCAGGTGTGCTGGTGGTCGCTGGAGATTGCTGCACTGCGCAACGCATGCAGTCACGCGCGACGCCGGTACGCCAGACACTGCAGGCGCTGCATCCGCCCGCCGGATGCGGAGGCCAGAGAGGTGGAGCTGTATGAGGAATACAGAGCGGCAAAACGCACCCTCCGAACGGAGATCAAGCGGGCCAAACTGGAGGCCCGCAACGTGTGGCTGGAGTCTCTGAACGCGGACCCATGGGAGCGCCCGTACAATATGGTACGGGAAAAGCTCCGCCCCTGGGCTTTCCCCACTGACTCAGAGTCTCCGGCCTCAGATCGTAGAGGGTGCGGTGAACGCTCTGTTCCCTGCGCGAGGGGAACACTCCCCCCCGCCCGTGGCTCCGCCTCCGCCGCCAGCGGTGTCTGACGCGGACCGCAACAGCGACGAAGACAACAATGCTCCAGAGGTGACCGAGGTAGAGATGAGAGTGGCGGTGCGAAGGCTGAGTGCCAAAAATACCGCCCCAGGACCCGACGGCTTGCCTGGAAAGGCCTGGGTCCTGGCCATGGAGGCTCTCGGGCCTCGACTGAGAGGGCTCTTCAGCGCATGCATGGAAAGGGGCCAGTTCCCACTTTACTGGAAGACGGGGAAACTGGTCCTCATCGCGAAGCCAGGGCGCCCTGTGGACTCTCCGTCCGCGTACCGGCCCATTGTGCTGCTCGACGAGGTGGGCAAGCTCTTTGAGAGAGTCATTGCAAACCGCCTCGTCGGGTGCCTAACACGGGTGGGGCCGGACCTTTCGGACGGACAGTTCGGCTTTCGCAGGATGCGCTCTACGGTGGACGCCATCATGCGCGTGCGAGCCCTCACGACGGGGGCTGCGGTGTCCCGGGGCAGGTGTGTCGTGGCAGTGTCCTTGGACATTGCCAACGCGTTCAACTCCCTGCCCTGGAGTACGATCCGGAGGGCACTCCGGTACCACCGGGTGCCCGAATGCCTCTGTCGAGTGATCGAGGCCTATCTGTCGGATAGATTTATAGTCTACCCCGGTCACCAGGGAGACTGGAAACGTCGAGAGATGTCGTGCGGTGTTCCGCAGGGGTCGGTACTAGGGCCACCCTTGTGGAACATCGGGTACGACTACGTGCTGCGCGGCGACTTCCCTGACGGGGTCAGCGTGGTTTGCTACGCAGACGACACGCTGGTTCTAGCGCAGGGAGAGTCGTACCAGGCGGCGGTCGCTCTAACGACACGCGGGGTTGCGATGGTCGTTGATAGGATCCAGGAGTTGGGACTCGAGGTGGCGCTTCACAAATCCGAGGCGATGTGTTTCCACGGTCGCCGCTCTCGGGACGCGCCGCCATTGAGTTCCCAACTAACGATAGGAGGATAGGAGGAGGAGTTGGAGGAGAACAATAGACGATGAAGTACCTGGGACTCGTCCTCGACAGCCGGTGGAATTTCGTGGAGCATTTCCGACGTCTGGCTCCCAAACTCAACCGGACTGGGGCTGCGCTCAAGCGGCTCCTGCCCAACCTTGGGGTCCAGACGCCTCCTGCCGGAGGCTCTACGCGGGGATCGTTCGGTCCATGGCCCTCTACGGGGCGCCGGTGTGGGCGCCGTTGCTGAAAAAGCAACCGGCGGCCATACTGAACGCCTGCCAGAGGGTCATGGCAATAAGGATGGTGCGGGGATACTGCACGGTCTCCCGCGAAGCGGCGAGCCTTCTGGCTGGCCTACCACCGTGGGATCTGGAGGCAACAGTCCTTGCACACATGCACAATATGCGCGTGGAGATGCAACGCCGGGGTGAAAATCCGCTGCCGCGACAGGTCACGGCATGGCGGACAGAGCTCCGGCGGGATCTCATGGTGAAATGGCGTCAACGACTATCGCAACCCAGTGCTGGGCACGCCACAATCATGGCGGTAAGTCCCCTCTTTGAGGCGTGGCTGGAAAGACCTCACGGCGTCCTTACCTTCCGCATGACGCAGGTACTCACCGGACATGGTTCGTTCGGGAGTTTCCTGCACTCGATTCATGCGGAAGTGACGCCCGGGTGTCGCCACTGTACGGAACGCCCGGAGGACACGGTGGAGCACACAGTCGAGGTGTGCCCTGCTTGGGCGGAGCATCGCCGTGCCCTCGTGGGGGCGATCGGCGGCGGAGACCTCTCGCGCCGGGCCTTGGTTGAGGCCATGGTCCGGAGCGAGGAGGAGTGGCAGGCGGCCGCCGACTTTTGCGAAGCAGTAATGCTCGCAAAGGAGGAGGCCGAACGCATCAGGCAACGGCGTTATCGCCGCCGCCGCCGCCGGGATTCTGATCCCGATTTCCGGCCAACGTAGGCGCGGGCTTGCGGACAGTGCGCAATGGGTGGCTCACTGTCCGGCCGTCCGGTAACTGTCCGGACCAAGCCCAAGTCGTCAACGGCGCGCACTGTTCTCGCGCGCCTCAAGGAGTTGTCAGCAACAGCAGGGACCCAGCCGGGTCGAAGCCTTCTGGGGCCAGGGTTATCCGAAAGGGCGCTCGAGCCCCGGTACGAAGGCTAGAAGGAACGGGGTGGGTCTTTTAGTCAGTAAGAGTCTGACACTATCTCCCGCTCCGCCCAAGGGCGGGGGATGTCAATGCATGATTTTTCCCACCATAAAAAAAAAAGGGTGCATCGAGGATTTTTTAAATAGAAATTGCAGTCAAACTGTTATTTTTATATCCGCTTATTAAATATTGTACCTATATTGTTTATATTATATATATATTTTGTTAATATTTTTATATTTGAGTCATGTCTGATAACGCTGATGGCAGTTGTTTCTTGTTCTTCTGCTGATTCGTCTGATGAGAGCAGCTATTCTAGCGCATTCAGTGATGATTCTGTACATCTACGTGACCAACTCTTTTCTACTTTTTCTTGCTATGGTAAATTTTTAATGTTGTCCATATAAATGCTCAAAGTGTTCCTGCTCATCACTCCGATCTAATATTTTCTTTCGACTCAGACCTTATTCACGCTGTCCTTGTATCTGAAACTTTTCTCAAACCTATGCTTCCCTCAACACAATACTCGTTGCCTGGTTTCAAACTTGTGCGTAATGACAGAACTGGCAAGGGCTGTGGAGGAGTTGCCATCTATCTCCGTGGAGACATTCCATGCAAGGTTGTTGATCAGTCCCCAAGTAATTATTCAAAATCTGCGGAACACCTGTTTATTGAAATTACTTTTAATCACACTAATTTACTTTTAGGTGTTTACTACCGGCGGCGGCGACCTCTCGCGCCGGGCCTTGGTTGAGGCCATAGTCCGGAGCGAGGAGGAGTGGCAGGCGGTCGCCGACTTCTGCGAAGCAGTAATGCTCGCAAAGGAGGAGGCCGAACGCATCAGGCAACGGCGTTATCGCCGCCGCCGCCGCCGCCGGGATTCTGATCCCAATTTCCGGCCACCGTAGGCGCGGGCTTGCGGACAGTGAGCAATGGGTAGCTCGCTGTCCGGCCGTCCGGTAACTGTCCGGACCAAGCCCAAGTCGTCGACGGCGCGCACTGTTCCCGCGCGCCTCAAGGAGTTGTCAGCAACAGCAGGGACCCAGCTGGGTCGAAGCCTACTGGGGCCAGGGTTATCCGAAAGGGCGCTCGAGCCCCGGTATGAAGGCTAGAAGGAACGGGGTGGGTCTCTTAGTCAGTAAGAGTCTGACACTATCTCCCGCTCCGCCCAAGAGCGGGGGATGTCATTGCATGATTTTTTCCCACCATAAAAGGTGTTTACTACAGTCCTTCCTGTCATATTGATTATTTCTCTTCTTTTGAATCAAAACTTGAATATTTTTCTTCTTTATACGACCACACGATAATACTCGGGGACTTCAACACCTGTATAATAAATGATGATGTGCAAAGCCGTAAACTCCACTCACTTGTCTCTTCAGTCAACATGCATATCCTTCAGCTTAACGCTACCCATTATGCTCCCCACTATAACCCTTCACTTCTAGACCTTATTCTAGTTTCCGATACAAGTAAAGTAGCCACGCACGGACAGCTTTCCGCATCTTTCTCTTACCATGACCTTATATTTCTTTCTTATAAAATTCGTCCTCCTAAACGTAAATCTAAATTTCTCTTCCTTCGCAGTTTCAAGAACATAGTACTGGATCGTTTGGTGGAGGATGCGGGCAATATTGATTGGTCTCCTGTTTATGATAGCAATGATGTGGACACTAAGGTAGCTGAATTTAACACACTTATGATGAAACTCTTTGATGTGCATGCCCCACTCAAAAAGGTTAGAGTGAAGCATCTTCCAGCTGCTTGGTTATCTGACAGTGTTAGAAATGCGATGTCTAAAAGAGACAAGGCTAAGAGGCGATACAAAAGAGATCCTACTGATGAGAACTGGTCTGTATATGTATAAAAAACTGCGAAATCGATGCGGTCGGATGTGTAGAGATGCTAAAAGGCGCCATATCCACAATTCTATTCAACAAAGTCAAAGTCAAAGTCAAAGTCAAAACGTTTATTGCAAACCAAGTGTACAATGATGACATTATATTAGTTTAGTGCTTATGACTTAGCAGCCTTTTTCAAGCATTGCAATAATTTATGATACGCATGCATTAAAAATGAGGTACTTACAATTAATTATTTTATATTATTACAAATGAATTAAAAATATATATATATATACATAAGTCAAAATTACATGTCAAAGATTCAAAGAAGATCAATTATTTGTTACAATTAATGTCATTGAAGTTATAGTTAAAAATGTCAAAAAAAAAAATCAATATCAATAATAATTAAAATTTCATGTCAAAAATTTTTATAGTAAAATTAATTATCAAATATTATATAATATGACCAAAAATTTAATGTCAATAGTAATCATTTGATACAATTATTTAGCAATATTTGTCAAAATAAATGTCTTCTTTTTCACGTAATTTAGTCAGAATTAAAAAAAAAAAAAAACAATAAATTGAAATGTAAAGATAATAAAATTTTCATATTACTGTTATAAATCTTATTATTTATATAATACAGATCGCCACTTGTGTACATGAGGGAAAGCCGTTATTTTAAGCTAGACTCTAAATATTCTTTTACTGAATAGAAGCATTTTTGTATTAAGTATAGTTTTAGCCTTTTTTGGAATATTATTACCGATTTTTCAGTTTTAAACATGTCGGGCAACTTATTATATATTTTTATTGCCATATAATATGGGCTATTACTTAACATTTTTATTCTTGATATTGGAGCACATAACCTCTTTTTGTGGCGAGTGTTTACGTTGTGCGTGTCTTCTACTTTTGTAAACTTGTCGATATTTTTAAAAACAAATACGCAAATGTCAAATATATATATTGACGGCAGAGTTAGAATTTGGTATTGTATGAAGTATGGTTTACAGCTCTCAGTATTATCTATTTGAGCCAGAATTCGTATACACTTCTTTTGTACAATAAATAATTCGTCTACATTAACACTATTTCCCCATAGCATAACGCCATATCGCAGCCATGAGTATGCATATGCGTAGTAGGCAGCCATAGCTGTTTGTGTGTCAGTGCTTTGTTTTATTTGAAACAGAGCGTAAGTGAATCTGGAAAGTTTTGCTTTTAAATGTTCTATGTGTGACTTCCAATTAATGTGCGTGTCAATATTTATGCCAAGTAGGCTAAACGTATTCACTTCTTCTATTTGTGTATTTTTAAATGTTGTTTTTAGATTAAGAGGTGGTTTTTTGTAGGATCTAAATTGTATTATTTTAGTTTTGTTACTATTAATTTCCAGGTTGTGGTTCTGGAGCCAAGTATCAACCGTTTGGAGGGTATTTTGTATTTGTAGACTAGGATTATTAACATTTTCACACTTTATTATTATAGAAATATCATCTGCAAATAGTACGGGTAAAGCGCTTTCTTTATCTAAAATTTTTGGAAGGTCATTTATATAAATTAAAAATAGTGGGCATCCTAGCACGCTTCCCTGTGGGATTGAGCAAGTGATTCGTTTTTCTTGTGACCGAATAGTGTTGATCTCATTTTTATTATAGTTATAATTTTCAATTTGTACTATTTGTGTCCTATTCTGCAAATATGATTTAAACCATGAATAAGCTGGTCCTCGTACGCCGCAACCATACAATTTCTTGAGTAAGATGTCATAAAGTACTTTGTCATATGCTTTAGTCATGTCAAGTAGTAGCCCAATTACATATTGTTTGTCGTTTATATGTTGTAACGCCTGTTGAACATATTTATAGACTGCAGATGTTGTTGATCTACATTTTCTAAATCCATTTTGTGCATCGTCGAGGATATTAAATTTTTCTAAGAATTTATATAGCTGATTGCACATAGCTTTCTCAAATATTTTGGAAAAGGTTGGTAATAATGCTATGGGTCTATAATTGCTTGGGATATGCTTGTCACCTTTTTTATGCACTGGTTTTACCAAAGCTACTTTAAGTGCGTCTGGAAATTGGCCGTCTTGAAAGCTTTGATTTACTAAATACGTTAAAGGAAGGGAAAGTTCTAAAGCACATTGCTTTAACAAAATTGGTGGGATATCATCTATACCGCAGCTATGCTTATTCTTAGTTGATTTTATTATATTAACTATTTCTTTTTGGTCTACCGGACGTAAATACATTGAACAAGTAGAGGGGTTGACCACAGGTTGTCCAATATTATTGTTCGCGTCAGTAGTTTGAGTGTGCCCCACCGTCGCAAAAAATTCGTTAAATCTGTTTGATACAGTTAACGGGCATTTTACTTCTTCGTTGCCTATTTTCAGTGATATATTTTCACGTTTATTTATTTTTGTCTTCCCTGTTTTGGCATTTATTATATTCCACATTGTCTTTACCTTATTGTCAGTTTTTTGCATTTGTTTAATATATGTTAGTGTTTTTGATTTTTTAATACTCAATTTTAATATTTTACTAAATACTTTATAATATTTTTTTATAACATCACTTTTGGTTTCATTAAAAATAGTTCTTAACACTCTTTTGTGTTGGCATGATTTTTTGAGACCTTTAGTAAGCCATCCTTTTTTTGGTTTGTATTTTATTCTTATTTTTTGCAATGGAATATATTTATTTAGATCTTGTTTTATTATTGTGATGAAGGATTCGTAATTTGTGTTTACATTATTATTTTTATTTAATATAATCTCCCAATTTTTTGATTTTAGTGACTGTTTAAAACATTCAACGTTATTTTTTGTGAATAATCTTTTTTGGGTAAACCAGGTTTTATTATTGTCATTTGATAAATAGTCTACATTTAATTGAACATTTATTGACTTGTGGTCCGATAGTCCATAATCCTTGATAGTAGCTTTTTTTATGAGTGGTGGGTAGTTTGCAAAAAGTAGATCAATGCAAGTGGATGTTGTCTTGGTTACTCTTGTTGGTTTGCGGATTATTTGGTGCAAGTTATGTGATTTCATAAAGTTTAGGAATTCCAGTGTCTGTTTACTTTTGTTAGAAACGTTTATGTTAAAGTCGCCTCCTATTATTAAATGTTTGTGTGATTTTTTAGTATTTAATTTTTGTAAAACTTTTCCCAATTGTTCAAAAAATATATCAATATGACGATCTGCTCTATAAAGCCCTATAAATGTGCAATTTAATTTGGGAACATCAATAGCACTTAGTTCTATAACATACTCCTTTGAATAATTTACAATGTCCAATCGTTCAGTGAAATCTAATGAGTCTTTAACAATAATACACACTCCTCCGCCTTCGCGGGTTTTGCGACAAAAAATAGAGGCTATTTTATATCCCTGGGGCAAGATTGATAGACAATAATTTTCATTTTTCCACAATTCGGATAATGAGATAAAATCAACTTGAGAATCTAAAAGTAATTGCTCTATCAATTCTTTGTTACCGATGCTCTGGATGTTTTGGAAAATTAGTGTAAACTTAGACAGATGATCTATTTTGTTTCTTTGTACTTTGTTTCGTTGTTCAAATTCGAAATCAGAGAAAAAACTGAGAGATGTCATCTAGTTGTTCTGTTGTTTTTGGTTGACCTTCTTGATCGTGTTCGTAGTTATCATTTATCATACGGTTTACAGCAATTATATCTTCCATTTGACGTTTTATATCGTCAAATATGGTGCGCATTCCATTGTTATTCAATCTTCCTGTAACATTGCTAAACATTCTACTGTCATACGTAAGGTGTAGGTTCGAGTCCAAAAGGTATGCATGTAAATGCGTCATTATATCTAGGTATAGTAAGTTAGAAAAGTTTTCTACTCGCCAGTTGAATAAATTTGAACTGCTATTAAACTTAAAGGTAGGTAGGCAAAGGATAATATTGGTATTGTCAATTTCTTTCAAGGTATTTCTTATGTCATATATTAAATCAAAGTAGTCAATAGTCGTCTTGAAGTCCTCCTCACCAATTAATATTATACAAAAATCTTCCTTATTGTAGTCTCTAAGCATGTTTTTTATTCCTTTGAGTAGTTGTTTGGTTCCGCAGTTTGTTTTTATGTAATGACAGATACTATAATTGTTTATTTTTTCTTCTGCAATCGATAATATTTTATTCAATTTGTTGGTACTGATGATACAAATTTTATTTTGTTTATTTTGAATATATTGCGCTTTTGTGGTATTTATTATTGGTTCATTAAAAACTATTGACTTGCTGTTTTCGTTTACACTTTTGTCTATTGCTGTTTTTAGTTTTGAGGTACTAAGTGTCATGTTTATATACTGTTCATTTTGCTCCAGCAACTCTTTATTCATACGCTTGAGGTTAGTATTTTCTAGAGATAATGATTCTATTTTATCGCAACACAAAACAAGTATGGCAATTTCTCAAATCTCTTGGCGTTGGTAAAGCTGTTGTTGACAGCTCACCTGATATTGACCTGAACGTAATTAATTTTAATTTTTCCAAATCTCCTGTTGTTCTAGACGACAATGTTAAAGCTTCCACCCTAAACAATATCTCTAAACTTCCTCTGCCAAGTTGTAATTCATTCTCTTTTCACCCGGTTGCAGAAGGGGATATTAAACGGGCCATAACATCAATATCCACAAAAGCGGTGGGTGATGATGGTCTTCATCTCCAGATGATTCTTCCTATCTTGAATGAACTCACTCCTGTCATTCTCCATATTATCAACTATTCCCTTTTCACTGGCTGCTTTCCTTCTGCGTGGAAGAAAGCGCATGTCTTACCTCTACCTAAAGTCCCTAGTCCGTCCTCAGTTTCCCAATTCCGTCCAATCTCCATTCTCCCAATTCTATCTAAAGTCCTTGAGAGTGTTGTCAATAATTAACTGTCTCATTTCCTATCTTCTAATGGCCTGCTGAGTCCTTACCAATCTGGTTTCCGTCCTGGTCACAGTACTGTATCGGCACTAGTTAAGATAACTGATGACATCCGACTGGCCATGGAAAATAGGCTTCTTACAGTATTGGTTCTATTGGACTTTAGCAGTGCTTTTAATTCAGTTGATTTTGACATCCTCTTGGGAATCCTATCCTCTCTTAATATATCTCCCCCTGTAATCACTTGGTTTAATTCTTATCTTCGTGGTCGCTCGCAGTCGGTTCGCTCAGGAGAAACCTCCTCTGATTGGTGCAACCTAGCTGCGGGTGTTCCTCAAGGTGGCGTCCTTTCTCCTCTTCTTTTCTCTATTTTTATTAATGCTATCACAAAGGTCTTATCTTCACACTACCATCTCTATGCAGACGACTTGCAGATTTATCGACACTTTAAACCTGAGGAGCTTCCTGACGTTATTGATGCCGTCAATAATGATCTCAAAAATATCTATCAATGGGCTAAAAGTTTTGGACTCTTAGTCAATCCAACTAAGTCACAAGCGATCATTGTTGGTGGTAGATATTTCCTAAATTTGCTGAATAACCAATCTCTCCCTCCAGTATTGTATGACGGCGTCGCCATAGAATATTCCAAAAAAGTTAAAAACTTGGGTGTCCTTTTAGATTGTAACCTGACCTGGAATGTCCACATTGCGGAAGTAAGCAGGAGGGTGTTTTGCTCGTTTCAGTCACTAAAACGTCTCCAGAAGTTCCTGCCTTTCTCTACTAAACTTACTCTTGCTCAGTCTCTCCTTCTACCTATTTTAGATTACGCTGATGTCTGCTTCCTGGATGCGACTGAGGAACTTCTTAATAAGCTGGAGCGTCTGCAGAATCTGTGTATCCGCTTCATTTTTGGCCTTCGAAAGTACGACCATGTGTCAGAATTTCGAAGGCGATTGAAGTGGTTACCTGTTCGGCAGCGTCGGGATTGCCACATTCTATCTTTTCTCTTCTCTATTCTTTATAATCCCAACTCCCCCTAGTATCTCCGGGAACGCTTTGAGTATCTTGTTCCGAGAGGAAAGTCTTGTCGCTCATCATCCTCTCTTCTCCTTCGATTTCCTCCCCATTCCTCTAGTCGGTACAGTGGTTCTTTTACTGTTCGAGCTGTTCGCCTTTGGAATTCTCTTCCACACTCAATAAGGGCTAGCCCTTCGTTGGACGTCTTCAGGGGAAGGATCAGGGAACATTTCCTGTCAACATGACTCATGTATATATATATATATATATATAAGATAGTTTTATTGTTATGATTTGGATGGCACCGTAAATCAAACAAAACTGAGTTTCTCTGTAATAAAAGATTTTTAATGTGTTAACATACAATCAAATTAAACTTACTCTTATACCGTATGGATTGAGTAATAACAAAATAACCTGTGTAATAAAAGAAACGACATTAAATGTTATTTATCACAATGCCGATTCCCAAATCTAAATTATTTTTACAAAAATAATTCCTTTCAGCTGGACTTTGAAGTTCTGATTCACCACAGATTCAATATAGGTCCATAGTGCATGTTGAGATCTGTGACTATGATACAGGCAGAACTTCATACGCGGGAATTAAAATCTAACTTAAAATATCAAAGAAAATTACATTTTTCTTTACATCTCCCCCTCCCATAAAAGATATAACACTACAGCCACTTACTCATCTTCATAGTTTTCAAGCGCAGGGGCTGGAGTTAGTTTTGAGATATGGAAAAGATTTGACTCTGATTTCTTATGGTTAGTGTTTATCTTGTAAATTGAGCTCGATATTTTTTGTATGATTTTATAGGGTCCTATTCTTAGTTCATCAAGCTTTTTCCTATTCAGTTTTTTTTTTTTTCCAAATTTCTTATTTTACATTGTAGATTTTTTTTGCCATACAGCGAAAACCTCTCAGGGTTTATCTGTGTAATGGCGAGCCGCTCATTTAATATAAAACAGTGATGTTATAAATGTAACTATTTTACCTAATTATACATAAAAGTTTTGTGTAAAGAAACGTTTTGATTTGTACTTGTAACTTTTCGAACTCGTTCTATATAATGTTTGTAAATCTTCTGGAAGTCTATTAAGAAAATAAGGCACTAAATATTTTGCTACCCTCATTCCGTACACATTGTTGGCTTTTGGTAGAATGTATTTATTTTTGGGAGTAATAGATCTCAAAAAGTCCGGTCTTGTGTTTTCAATTAGAAATTCAGGTCTATTGATTTCAGCAAGGGTGAAAAATTTAACTTTATTGAACACTTTCATAACATGACAGTATTTAAATATATCATCGTCGCTGTTTTGAAATTTGTTTTTTATATGTTTAGGTATAATAACTTTTAATATTCTGAAATGCAACTTATAAATATCTGACAAGTATGTATGGTAAGTTCTCCCATAGCTGCTGAGCCCATAGTTGATAATCGAGTCTGCCAAAGCCATATATAACATTCTTAGCGTTTTATAAGGCAACTTGTATTTTAAAACACTAAGTTTCCCCATAATGGACCTTAACTTGTTGCAGACGTATTCTATGTGAGGACCCCAACATAACCGGCTATCAACTATTAGGCCGATATACATGTGTTTATCGACTACTTCCAAAAGTGGGCAATTGCAAGTCTTTGGCGTGCTATGCAGGCAAGAATGTTCATGTGCGATAACAGTTGGCACAGTAGCACATTTATTGTGTAATGAATGGATGTGAACAATTTTTGTTTTAGATGCGTTTATCACTATCCTACGTCATGCGCCCATTTACACAATTGATCGAAGTTAACTTGTAGGGATTTTTGAGCTTCACAGATTTATTTATTTATTTATTTATTTATTTAAACTTCATGTACAATAGTGGTACATAGGCGGACTTAATGCCACAAGGCATTCTCTACCAGTCAACCTTTGGGTTAAAAAAGACAACACTGTGGTAGGTTTGCACAATAAACAAATACATAATAACAAATAGTTCAAATGGAACAATATAAAATAAGTTATTTATAATAATAAAATACATATATATGCTAAAATAAATGCAGATGCAGATGTTTTTATGAGCAACCAAAATACATGTGTCGTCTGCAAACTGGTATAAAGAGCCCGAAATTATAGTGTTAATCATGTCGTTAACATACAACAAGTACTCTGTCGGTCCAACAATTGATCCCTGGGCTGTTCCTTGTGTGGATGAAACCTTATTACTACACTCATTTTCTATTTTAACGGTAGTATATCTGTTTGTGTGATAATTTTTTAATAATTCTAATAAGGGGCCTTGTATTCCATTTCGTGATAACTTGTCGTAAAGTACATTACAACGAAGCATATCGAACGCTTTGCTAAAATCTATAAAAAGTGTTAAAACATGTTTTTTTTCATTCATGTGTCTATTAACTTCATCTGTAAATTCTTGTAATAATTGTGTCGTTCTCTTATTTTTTTGAAATCCGAATTGTTTTTTGTTGATTATACTGTGAGTTTGTAAAAAGTTATTCATTTCATTACCAATATAACGTTCTATGACTTTATCTATACAAGACAATATAGTGATTGGACGATAGTTGTTGACGTCATCACGTGGACCTTTTTTGTGAATTGGACGTATTACCCCTATCTTTAAAATATCGGGATATATACCAGTCTGCAAGCAACAATTAATTAGATGTGTAATAACTGGTACTAATTTGTCCGAAATGTACTTGATATCCTTAGCTCTTATCCCATCGTAACCCGGGCTTTTTCTATCGTTCATTTGCTTGATAATTCGTTCAACTATTTCTTCCCGCGCTGGTTTGACTCTTATCGATCTATCAGGAATGATCTCGTATGTTCTTTTGTCTAAAAGAAGTACATCGCAAGAGTTACTTAAGTTCGGGATTAAATATAATGACCACCATAAAACGCTTTGGTATCCTTAGTTCTTTTGTCAAAAATATATTACTTGACACCAAAAAAATGAAATCCTAAAGTTACAATAGTATTTTAGTTACGACTGTACTTTAAATTGTATTCGAACACCAAATGTAGTAAATGATAACCAAATCTTAGCGAGCAAATTAAAGCGCTCTTTTTAGCCCCGTAGAGCAGGATGATACTTTGTCTAATCAACAATCTATCTTAGTGGAATTTTAGGGCACCCCGGGTCGGATAGATTTAGGTTAGAAGAAGGTGGCGACCTTCTTCGAGGTTATTTTTTTTTAAACCACCCAGAAGTAGGAGCCCCGCGTAGCGGGGCTCCGTCGAGCTGTCTTGGCAGGTAGTTAACCTAACCTCAAAATTTTAACTACTGATATCTCCGTAACCATGGGGTTCTGCCGATGCTTTATTTGGATTCATTTTGCTTAAATAGGATAGCGAGATGTTAAAACTTTGGTTATAATTTTACATTAAAATGTAGGTTTAATTTTGGTGATCATTTACTATTTTTGTCTTTTATATGTTACTATATCTGGTGGTAAGTTAAACATAAGCCCTTAAGTTCTTAACGTTATTATTAAATTCGGTCATGAAGGTGTTGGCTAATGTTAATGGAATCGTTCGAAAAGTTATCAGTAATAAGTGTTCAATACATTGCATAACCTTGCCGGTTAAACTATTCACAATGCTCCAAATTTTTTTGCTGTTTTTGAAATTTTGAGAAACTTCCATCATTATGTGTTTATTTTTTATATATTGTTAGTTTTATTTTTATATCTATTATATAACAGTCTTTTTTGTGGGTTATTTTCATCTTTGAGCCAAATATTATATAGTAAATCACGTTTCATACACATCTTTTTAAGTCTTATATTGGCCCATTTACATGTGCTACGTTTACTAGAACTGTCTTTACGAACTGTAAATTTACATTCATTATATATATTATTAAATTTAGTATGAATGAACGTTACAATTTCATTTGGGCAACTGTATTGTAAGGGTATACTCCAGTCGATGTTATTCAACTCATTGTGCGCTCTGCGATTATCTATCTTTGTTATTAATTGACTAGAAGATAGTGAGTCATTCTTGTTTAGCGCGCCCATTATCGCACAACCGGTTATGCAGTGGTCAGCCGGCGAAGTATTAACAACAGATGTTTAAATGTTATATGAACTAGCATTGCGAATGAACACATGATCTCGACCGTAGCAATTAACATAGTCGTATGTGAAAAATCGCTACTTTACAGTACGGCCGTTTGAAGTTTTAAATGTGTATAAAGTGAACAATAGTCAATGTACCTTAACCAAATTTGGTATGAAGTATAAATATTAATTAATTACCTGACGTAGTAATATATACAAACTTATCAAAAAGGTATCGGAAATATAAGAAACTGCACATGCAACTGTGTTAACCACTAAATCATGCAACTATTTTGTCGGAATTGGCTGATCCGACATTATTAACTGAACTAGAATTTCTGAATTTGGTCGGATGTGGCACTATCCGCAGTATTCCCTGGACTTTAAAATTTAATTTATGTTGGATGTGCCACTTAATACGTTACTGCCCGCAAGATATAAATATTTTATGATGTAGATACAACTTACTTTATTTCGGGATTTGAATAATACAATGTTGAGTTACATTTACCTTGCTTTTAATTACATGCCAAACCGGAGGACACAGTGGAGCATACAGTGGAGCATACAGTGGAGTAATTTTTCAATTTGGTTTTTTCCTCTAGTTCAGCTTGAAAATCTAAGAAGAACGTGCTCTAAATTGGCTTCCAGAGAAAATTTAGAAGCCACTCTAACTGAGTGAAGCTCCTTCAATACCGCTACAAGGACACCGTCTCATTCTTTTTTATTCGTGGCAGTACGGTCTCGATCGCACCTATGTACCAAGTAACGAGAATCTATGAACTCGCTATTAAATATTTCAGGCGTCAACCACGTTTCAGTGAGTACTATAATATCGTAACAATTTGATAAAATGTTCATGAATAAAATGTGCATTTTAGAGCAAATCCCTCGACAATTTTGATAATAAATAACCCGGTTGTAATTAAAAATCATACCAGCATTACACGTCTCAATAAAAGATAATAAACTGACATAATTTTTAAATTCGAATGAGTGTAGCAATATAGGGTTATATATTTGGACACATCTAGTTAAGAAATGCTTTGTTAACCAGATGTGTTGAGCGCTGTTCCCGCGCGCCTCAAGGAATTGTCAGCAACAGCAGGGGCCCAGCCGGGTCGAAGCCTACTGGGGCCAGAGTTATCCGAAAGGGCGCTCGAGCCCCGGTATGAAGGCTTGAAGGAACGGGATGGGTTTTTTAGTCAGTAAGAGTATGACACTATCTCCCGCTCCGCCCAAGAGCGGGGGTTGTCATAGGATGAATCTTCCCATCGGAAAAAAAAAGGGCACACCGCGATTGTGTGCTCCACCGTGTCCTCCGGGAATGTTGCAGCTTCGAGCGCTTTGTTCTAGGGAGTTGATTTTAGCAACAAGTTCGGATATAGTCAGTTTAGATTCAGTGCATTCATGGTTTTGTTTACGAAGCTTACTTTTTTCAAAATATTAGACTGCTCATCACCGGCAAAACGAAAAGAGTCCTTTAAACGGTCGATTTTTTGCATAGCATAATAGAAAAGTTATGTGAAGCTTAGTTGAAAAAACAAAACTAATTGATTCCTCGAAAACAAAAAAAAAAACAACTTTTAACAAAATAGCAATATCTGTAGTACCATATTCAACAGTAGCTTACTACCATAAAGCGAATAATAATGTCGAATGTTCGACATTCGACACCAAGAAATGAGAAATAAACAAGTAACAAAGTTAGTAATTCCTTATCCTACAAAACACAATCAAACACACAACAGTCAATAATGTAGGTAGTGGTAGATCATACAATACTATTTATAAAATGAACATGCAATAAAGTCTTGTACCATATCCGATAAAATAAAACTATCACCGATCATGCAATAATGTAGTATTTGACACATCCGACACAGTAAACGAAATAGAAAGCCATAAACATTGTTGTATCTGGCATAAACGACATTATTGTCCGTTCAGAGTAGTTTTCAACATTTCATAAAAAAATATAAACTCACTTAGTCGCCAATGATGAACAAAAAAAAGTTTAAAAATAAGCTTGACGAGTGCGCTCCTCCCGCTAACTCTGGCGGAAGTGGCAGATCCGCGCCACGCGTTCGCATCTGTTCCCCTCACGCGCCCCGCAACTAACGTCTCAACGTTTTATGCGACAATATTAATCGTGCGCTCTGAACACATACTACTTTTTCCACTTGGAAAAACAAAGATGGTTGATTTTAGAAATTTGAAAATTTGCGGGGGTATAAATATGATTGTTTTAAGACCTTTAATGCAATAAAATGAAAATTGAAAAAATGTATATCCGACAATGTTAATTGCTACGGTCGATCTATACATGATGTATTGGAGTGATGTAGGCAAAATAAAAGAGAACTGTTCAATGCGACGATTCGTGTAATAATGTAATAATTTAGTGTGTGCAGTTACAAATATAAGGTTAGGCGAGCTGCACACTACACCTCCCCTTTTTTTTAAAAAAAAAGATATAATTACATTATGTTTTTTTTTACATTATTATTTAGTTAAATTAACACAAAAATATTAATAAAATCTTAACTTTATTAACAAAAACGTCCAACAAAAAAAAAAAAATAATATTAAGACAATATTTTAAGTTACAAACAGTTTTGTATTATTTTTATGAATTATATACTCTTTATTATCTTTTACAATTTTTACATTAGGTGAGACATCTTCAATGACTCTGTATGGTCCTAAATAAATCTTATCTAACTTATCTCCTATTTGATTTTTAATTAATACTAAATCTCCTTTCTTGTATTTTATTGAATTAACATTTTTATCAAAATTATTTTTTCTTAATTCTTTACTATTTAACAAATTATTTCTTGCTTCAGCTTGTGCTCTTTGAAGTCGGTACTTTAATTCCAAAGGGTTAAGAATCTGGATTATATAAAGGATCAACATATGAACTTTTTTCTATGTTAGATGGTAAATTACAATTTTTGCCAAATACTAACTCAAATGGAGTGTACTTTGTCTCAGAGTGAACCGTAGTATTGAATTGTATTTTCCAAACCTCCTAGAGTCTCATGATGATAAGCTGTTGAATGCAGTTTATTTATATGCAGCAAATTACAAATTTCTGTAAATACTGATGACATAAACTCTGTTCCCTGATCTGTTATTATCTCTTTAGGAATACCATATCTCAGAATATTTTTTTTTACAAATGATCGTGCGACTGAAACTGTATCTTTCTTTTCTAAGGGATAAGCTTCAACATACTTTGTTAGATCACACTGTATCGTAAGAATATACTTGTAATTAAAATTATCTATATCTAATGGACCCATTAAATCTAAACTAACTCTTTCAAAAGCAGTGGATGCCGTGGAAGTGATAACCATTGGCTCCTTTGTATGTCTATTCGAATGCTTTTGAATCTGACAACTTCTACATTTCTTTACGTATTCTGATACGTCATTGGTCATTCCTGGCCAATAATAATACTTCCTAATATTATTCAACATTCTGTTCACCCCCGCGTGGCCACTCGTGGGTAACAGGTGGAAATCATTTAAGATCACAGTTTTTGTGTCTTTGTCAGTGATTCTTGTCACATCTTTAATAACAAGTAACTTGGGGAAATCTGTCAAATGGCTTATTTCCTTTATAATATTGTTTACAAATTGTTCATAGCGCTTGTTTTTAATTATTACGAGCTCGTGTATTTTGATTTGTTTGCAAAAACGTTGTAATTCTCTCGTTAACACACTTACGGTAGACAACGATTGAGATATCACAAAAATTGCTGATTTTTCAGGCACGTATTTGCAGTTACCATTATCACTAGTGAAATGTTTTAATTTTTCTATCTGCTGTGCAGTGTTTTTATTACATAATAAAATCAATTCAACGCTGTCAATTGGTCGTTTGAGGATTTCCACTACTTTAGGTTGATCAGGCCTTGGAGTAGAGGATACCCCAGTAGTCATGTCGTTGTTGTCACAGTCAAGTTGTAACCTACGAGCCTGTGCTCTTGTCATGACCGATACTGCATACTGTTGCATTTCCTTTAAACTGTTGGATGTCATAGGTATCCGGCTCAATGCATCTGCAGCTGCGTTGTGCCGTCCTGGGACATAGCTGATTTCAAAATCATACTCCTCAAGGTATAGTCTAAACTTAGTTAAACGGCTTGAAGGATCAGTCATAAATATATCAATGGTTTATGGTCAGTTTTAAAATAAAACTTTTTCCCATATAAATAAGGTCTAAAATGTCGAACTGCCCATACAATAGCAAGTAGTTCTAACTCTATCACAGGGTATCGCGTCTCAGCTGGTTTCAAGTTACGGCTGGCATACGCGACTACCTTGCCATTGCTGTTAGACAGCACGGCGCCTAATCCAAGTTTTGATGCGTCAGTTTGTAGCGTAAAAGTATTTTGGTCACTAAAGTCTGGATAGTCAAGTACAGTCGGACTAGTAAGTATCTCTTTTAACTTATAAAATGCTCTCTCGCATTCATCACTCCACACGAACGGTACGTTTTTCTTACATAACGCATTCAAGGGATAGGCTAATTCTGCAAATTTTGGAATAAAACGCCTATAATAGTTAGCGAATGCAACAAATCTCTTGACTTCGTCTACATTCTGCGGAATTGGGTATTTTTGTAAGCATGTTACCTTTGAAGGATCGGGAAATATACCTTCTGAAGTAATCTTGTGGCCTAAATATACTATTTCCTTACGCAAAAATTCACACTTTAATGGGTTTAATTTCAAATTTACTTTTCTTAAACATTCCAAAATTTTTATGAGATTCTTATTGTGCGTTTCAAGACAGTTACCTACGACAATACAATCGTCTTGGTATAAAAAACATGATTTATAATTTAACCCTGACATTGCTATAGTCATAAGTCGTGCAAAGGCACTTGGAGATGTCTTTAATCCCATTGGACACCGTTTCACCATTTCAAAATAGATGTTATTTGATAATGAATCCAAAATCTCAGTGATGTTAGGTAACGGAAACTTATCATCCTGTATCCTATTATTGAGTTGGCGATAATCCACTACAAGTCTCCATTTCCTTTCTCCTGATCTATCTGTCTTTTTGGGTACTAAAAGAATAGGACTAGACCACTCTGAAATAGTCTCTTCTATGATGTCGTTTTTAATCATCTCATCTATTTGTCTTTGTACTTCGCCTTTCAATGCTTTTGGCAATCGATAAGGCTTGACATATGATGGAGATGCGTTTTCCTTAAGTTGGATTGAATGCTCTATTATATTAGTTGTTGTGAGCGTATCTCCTGGTAAGTGAAAAACATCTGCATACTTGGCACATACGTTCTCAATGCTTCTTTGCTCCTCTTTATTCAGGTATGTGTGTAATTGCAAAGTAGTGAGCAAAGTTTTAACTCTATTCACCGATACACTATCGTCATCAAACTTACAAACATAAAAATTATCTAGACAACTAATGGATTATTCTGAAGTGTTTATACTAACTGAACTATCTGTTGTATTTAATATTCTAACAGGAATAAGTCCATTATGTGGCTTAGAGACTATACCCGCTGTGTACACACCTTTATGAATTTCCTTTGAGAAAATGACGCAATCACTGTTGTGTGACGTCGGGATGTGTTTGATTACTTCGCAACGGGGTGGAATTGTAAACGTATTTTTATTAACATTAACACTAACAGACTCGTCTTGGGTTTCTAAACTTAGTGTTCCATCTTTATAATTTAATACCGCGTTATATCGCTCGAAAAAATCCTGCCCGAGTATACCTTCTGCGGCGCAAGACAAATGTTCAAAAATGTAGAATTTCTGTTGAAAATTCACATGATTAATTATAATATCTAAATAAATATATCCCATTGATTCTAAATTACCACTAATTCCTTTTATAACTATCTTATCCTGTTTTACTAAGTTCAATAAATTCCTATGTCGCAACAACCATTCATACTTAAGTACGCATAAGCTAGCTCCACTATCAATTAATAAATTAAGATCAATATTACTATTTTTAAGATGACAATTAATTACACAAAAATTACTACCTAAAACTAAAAATAGAATGAGTGCACTAATTAGGTACGAAAAAACTCTAAGTCATTATTTACGTTTTCGTTGCGCAAGTTGTCTTGGACATTGGACTCTTGCGTGTTATGCTGTACTCGCTGACAACGCACCGGACGTCCGCGAAAATGCTGACGCTGGCGCTGATCGCCTAAGTCTTTACCTCGATTTACGCTATATGAAGTTCTTTGACCTGTGCTATTTTTATAATTTTTATAATTACGATTATAACTCATCTTATTTTTTTGGAAATGACTATCTTCTCGACCTCGAAAACCTCTGTAGTTCCCACGTTTAACGTTTTGGTTAGATCTGAATTGCATAACCTGCTCTTGTGGCTGAAAAGACATGGATTGCTCGTCTACCGCAGCCGTAATAGCTTCAGATAAGGACGCAAACTGTCGCGAGGCAATGATGGTGCTGAGCCGTTTGTCAGCCAAACCATCGCTAAACCGTTTAATTGCAGTCTTCTCATTGAGAGGACGCAATACCTCATAGGCATCACGCTTTTCGCTAGCCTGGGCAATCGTAAGATTTACAAACAACTCCTCGATCTCAGTACCAAACTTCTCTATACTCCTATGACCTTGAGTAGCTCTAAATAATTGGGTTTGTAATGCTACAGCCGATTTTTTAGGCAACAAATAAACGCGAATATCTTCTATTAAACTTTCAATGTCTGCATAAGTAGATTTAAGGCGCAGTTTAGCACTAGGTGAGAGACGTGTTTTTAACACAAAATCTATTAATTTACTTTTACTAGCTTCATTAATTAGCGAACTATAATGTAAAATACCATCAATAAGCTGATTTGTCACCTGCTCCTGGCCATTCATTACCGGCAACAGGGAAATTGCAGTTTTGATATCGAATGAGTCAGACATTTTTGTAGCACAATTAGAATATTCTATAAAATCCTTAGAACTAGTTTGACTACTACTATCTTTTAGGGAAAATAAACTCTTTATTTTCTTAAAATTAAGTTGTATCTCATCAATCAACGTTTGGAAAACCTCACAAGATTTTTTATCTAACTTGCGATCTTGAACTTCTTGGTTCAACTGAGTCAAAATACAATCCAATTTACTATATTCTTTTTCAGCTTCCTCTAGTTTCTTAATAGCTAAATCTTGTGAACGCCTATTTGGACCAAGTTTCACGACATATTCTTTTAAATATTTTAAATTAGCATGTAAATCTTGCAATTTTTGGGACATAATTTCCTTTAACTGAACATGAAATATTACTGTATGACCTTATTATAATAACATAATTATAAAATATCGTTGAAAAATCGACATTAGTAGTGCAAAAACTTACATTGCAGTAGGTAGGTATTTACTGTCAACGTTTATGTAGGTCATGATGTCTCACGTTGCATGGGGGAATGGACTCCTCAGCATTGGACTCGAACTGACTCCCAGCTGCTCCACATCAGACCCGTACAATTTATCTCCCGGCGCCCTGCATATCCTCTAATCATAAGGCTTGAGCATTCTCCCGGCACCCGGCAGCAACACCCTTTTCTGTCTTCTTATATTGTTTTCACAGCTTCATCCAAATCGATCTTCTTTGAGTGTTTTTCTGACTTCTATATTGAAAATCTTCTTCGCTTTCTTTCTTCTTATTGTTCGTCTTCTAATCTTCTAATCTTCATTATTGTATAATTATCTTCATAATTTATTCAGCTACTTTTTTTATTCCATGTATGTTGCAAAATTTTAATTGCTGGCTAAGGGTCGCCATGTATTGGAGTGATGTAGGCAAAATAAAAGAGAACTGTTCAATGCGACGATTCGTGTAATAATGTAATAATTTAGTGTGTGCAGTTACAAATATAAGGTTAGGCGAGCTGCACACTACAATGACTTAGTTATTCTGTCACCGTACTTTTCTACGCGTGTATAAGAACTGACACCACTGATAAATCCCAGGGTGCACAACGAATATAAATATTGTTTAACTACAGGGTTACATATTTTTAGATCTATATTCATATCTCCCATTATTATGCAATCCTGTTTTATCGGGCAATTCGATACTATGGACGATAATTCATTTATAAATCGTAGTTTGGATGTGTCGGGCGGTCTATATACGGCACATAAACCAATTTTAAGACTATTTAGTTCGCCGGTCACACATTCAAACTCTTGTGTGCACAAGTTACTATTTCTCATAAAAGATGCAGATTTACGAATATACAATAATACTCCTCCACCTCTTCTATTAGTTCTTAATTCTGAGTATAAGTTGTAGTCAGAAATTTAAGTGGTAATAAGTAGAAATAACAGTATTTGAATTATATGTGAACTGTTCATCACAATGTATTCAATTTGAGCAAAATTCATTTTAATGAATCTTATGTTTACATGAAGAAAGTATAAACATTTTTCGGGCACTGGTATGGATGAAGTAAAATCATCCCATGTTTGGCAGTCGGTTTCAGTTATGTTATGGTCTGCTGTATCCAGAGTAAAACTTATTTTGGTATATATTTACAATGACCATAAAGAGAAAAAATGTAACTCACCTATTCCTTATCATGCGATGATTTTACCTTTTCAATATCGGCGATCGAGCGAATAGTAATATTTTTTTTTTCTTGTTCACTTTTACGCACTAATATATTTCCGTGTTTGCACCATAAATAGTTAAATAGTCCTTTTAATTCTTCTTTTGTTTTCCATAACAAATAGGCGGTAGACGGTGTCAGACACTCCCGAAGATAAATCTTCTCAACTCCATCTTGACCCACGTTAGCAGCAGATATCGTCATGTTTTTCGCAGCATCTATCCATAGATCTCGGTTCCCCTCACGGAGTATCACAGTAATCGTAGGCTGGTCTTTCTTTTTCGCCACATTTGATGGGTTTCTTCCATATAATCCACTTCCATTATCCACATAAACAGTATCACCCACTTTGAAAACCACGTGTTTTCGATTTTTATCGTAAATTGTCTTGTTGTAATTATGTGATCTCAATGTATTTTCCATTGCTTTTTTCCTGTCTTGAATTAAATCATACTCGGTATTTTTAAGTTTCAACTCGTTTGGCAAAATTGTACAGTTGGAGGACTAAGACGGCTGACCCATTTGACAACAGAAAGTAATATAAGACATCCTAAAAGTTAAACGAATTTGAACCTTCTGCAATTAGCAGAAGATAAGTGGTATTCAGTTCTGAGCGATTTAACAAATAAAAACGAAATGAGGTAGACAAATATTTTAGAATGAATGTTTTGCGAGTTTGATCTTTAACACGTAACGTTAAGGTAGGTAAGCTTATGAATGCGGTTTTATCACGTAATGCACTTGTTAATTTCAACAATATTTCCTAAGACGAATTGGTCTAATGGTGTCAATAGTATACTTACATCGACGTGGTCGTAGGTTCAAATCTAACATGACACTTTTAGTAGGTTTGGGTAAAATATTGAATTATGTTTTTTGAAATCAAATATTATCTTCTATTCTAAGTTAAATTAATTATTTTAATGAAAATAACAATATTAATGAAACACAATAATGATTAAGATAGGTAGCCATTTATTCAATATAAGTAATATTTACTTTAAAAAATACGAGTAATAACTCATCTAATATACTTAATTTACAAAAATATATGTAAAGCTTAAAATATATAACTATAAATATACATAAACTATATATAGTTTGAATTTTTATATTAAAAGCAGTTAACATGCCAAAAAAAACAGTTTATTTGTTTCAGTAGTGTCAATGAAATACTAATTTTATTTTTAAAGAACGGTTAACTGTAGTGAATCAACATGTTACATAATTAGAAACATAAAATATTTCTATTTTATAACAATAGCATCACCACATTAACTGTCATACCTGCTCATAAAATCTAAGTGAAAATAACACTAAATATTTTGATGTTTTCATAGTTTACAGACTTTATGAAGAATTTTAATTCTAGTTTATTCATTGCATAAAAAATTAAGAAAACTACGGTTTATACACGCACTGACGCGAAAGTACTTATTGTTAGCTGCGGGCGGTGGTGCTATCTTAATAGCGAAGTGGAGCTCCATCTCTTTCGATAACTTGTTGCAATCGGCTTCGCATACCACAAACCATGTTCCAACAAGTATCACTTCCTCTCATGAGTTCCCATGTTGAAGTCACTAGTTGCGCCAAATTATCTTTTGTCCTGACTTCTGATGAATCCCAATTTAAAATCATTTGACCCCACAAGTTTTCTATAGGATTTAAGTCAGGACTTTTAGATGGCCAACTTATTATTTTGACTCCTTCTTGACTGGCTAGCCAATTTTGCACCACAGCAGCTCTGTGTATGGAGCAATTATCCTGCACAAAGTAAATATCCGTGTCAGGATAACAAGCACGCACTGTTGGTAACATTACGTCACGTAATATTTCCAAATATTGGTGACTATTAAATCGGCCACCCACTTCTACAAGTTCACCAGGTCCCATAGAAGATATCCAACCCCAATAACCCAGAGTTATCCTACCACTGGTTCTACATGGCAGTAAACAATTTTCATTATAACGTTCACCTTTTTTCCGTCCATCCTTGTCAGACTTGAAGGTCTTTTCATCGGTAAATATAACTACATGTTTTTCCCAATTAAAATCCAGGTATTCTTGGGCAAAGCGGACTCTTGCCTGCCGATGAGCTGCTGTTAACTGAATTTTACGTGCTGGCTTATATTGCTTCAGTCCAGCGGCGTGCAAATGTTTTCTAACCGTTTTCATTGAAATATTATACTGCACTGCTGTCGACCGAGTGGAAGTAAAAGGATTTTCTACATGTTTGCTAACAATCGCTTGGTGCCGTTCCGATGCGGGAGTAAACATAACAGGTTTTGGTCCGAAACGATCCTTTTGAACGTTTCCTGTTTCTTCAAACCGTCGTAACCATAACCAGACTGTATTTCTCTGAAACAAAGAATTTAAACAGGAATTATTTTCTGTAAGTATAATTAAAAATATGCTTGCTTACGTTATAGCATAAGGAATATCTAGGTTCAAAAGAGAAGTATAAAATATACACTTACTGCTATATTAAGTCTTCTAGAAATCTCTCTGATGCCAACATTCTCCTCATGTAAATAGATTATTTTATATTTCAAATAATCACTTAATTGAGACATAATAACAAAGCCTACCGGGGCCAGGGTAATCCGAAAGGGCGCTCGAGCCCCGGTATCGAAGGCTTGAAGGAACGGGATGGGTTTTTTAGTCAGTAAGAGTCTGACACTATCTCCCGCTCCGCCCAAGAGCGGGGGTTGTCATAAGATGATTTTTCCCATCAAAAAAAAAAAAAAAAAAAAAAAAAAAATAACAAAACAATATAAAAAAAATAAAAATGAAAAAAGATGTGGTTATTCGCAATTTATAAGGCAAGGTAAAAAGCGTTCGTCACTGCAATTGAGCTTCGACTGACTTTTGCTTTATTAGAACGGCTCATTTTTATTATTTTTCTACCCTCAACGTAACATTTTTTAAGACCAGTTTTATTATGAATACGCATATTTATCTTGACTTACCCACTTATTACAAGTGAGGCTAAAGTATTCCTATGTTTGAAGAATATATTCGTGTTTTATGATTTTTACTTTGTTGCTTTGAAAAAGTTCCAAATTGAAAGCAAAACGACATATCGGCTAGGCAGGATTTGAACTCATGCCATAAATCGTCGAAGTCTGACGATTAGACCACTAGACCATGTGTTATTAGATATAACGATCGAAATAAGCTATCTGTAGTCACCTTATTGTAAAATACAAAATAATAAACTTTAAGTCCTACAGCATAAGAATCAAAATTGCATAATAAGTAGTCATTACTATTATATGCATATATGTTTTTAAAATGTTTGTAAAAGTTCAAGTTTAATTATGATATTAAATAAAATGTATTTTAGTTTTGACTTATTTTTATTTATTTTTTTCTGTATCTGTTTAAAATATTTTAATTTTTTTTTTTGCTTACTTTATCTATCTATCTTGGGAAAATATTATATACCTAATTATATTGAATATAATTATAATGAAATAATAATCATTTTATTACTTGCAATGACTTTGTTTTATTTCTATACTAACTTTTCAATTTGAAAAGACATTTCTCGACTTAGTTCACTGAAGAAAAGTAAAAAAAGATAACTAAAATACAAAAGATGGAAAACAAAAAGTTAGATTTATTAAATGAGTTTTGAACCAGGGACATGTGCGTATTGTGTCGCTCCTGTTACCATTGGACCAAATGGATTCTTATTGTCCTTACTGAAATTTAACGTTACTTGTTATGCTAGACGCAATATGATCGCACAATTACAAACAGTTATAAGAATCTCGAAATTAGCTATTAAGCATAGACACACATAGACAGTTAACTTGTGTGACTGATGTGCCATAGTTTTTTTATTAATCTACCCTCACACTAGGCTAACATGATTTATCGAAATGCTGCCACAAAGAATTTTTATCTTTAATGACAGTGTGATAATGATTAAAATGGCTTATCAAGTCCCCGGGTTATCCCACTTAGGGCACTATATGTACTATCTGTACCGTTTAGAAGATATTTTGGAGCATATCCAGTGACAGTGTGCTCCGTTTCGTTATAGTTTGTCACACAATTTTGAGCTATGGTTGTCCATGCTATTTTAGTCTCACTTTCATTTATCTTACACCTGATTCTATTGACTAGCGTTTGATTTAGTCTCTCATTTAATCCATTCGAGAAAGGTGAGTCCACTGCAGTAAAAATTATTGGTATATTCTTTTCATCCAAAAAATTTTTGAACTCTCTGGAATTGATACCTGGGTATCGGTCTGAGAGAATCATGCCAATGTTGTTAGTCTCCGCACAGTTTCTTACTAGTTTGATAAAATCATTAGCATTTTGTGTACTTGAAGTCAAAATGTATGCAACCTTGTAAAATGATCTGATAACAGGTGTAAGTATCTCTTTGTTGACCTGGAACCGCCAAATCCTCCAATTGTATCAATGGAACAGATTTCAAAAGGTTTTGTGGCAGGACCCAGGTGGGACAATAATCCATATTTGTTTTTTCCTCTTGATTTATTCTTTATACATACTATACAATTTTCACAGATTCTTTTTATGTATGTTTTTTATTAAGTTTTCTGCTGTATACCATGAACTGATCATTCTTTGCATTTGTTTAATTCCTATGTGACCTAGTTCTGCATGTACTTTTTTTGATTAATTGTATACTGAATTGTTCTGATAGAATTATTTTTTCTTTTTTCTTGACTTTCTTGTAGTAAACATTGTTTTTTGTTATTAACTTGTCTTTTCTACTCCGTATTTTTTCATTTTTAATTTGATCTTTTAAAATATCTTCTAGTGTTATTATATTTACTATTTTCAATTGTTCATCCTGGTTTTCATTTGCTTCTAGGACTGGATTCCTGCTTAGACAATCAGCTTCGATGTTGTATCTTCCTGGAGAATATTTAATTTGGAAATCATATTGTGACAGATAGTATGTTAGATCTCCTAATTCTTCATCTGTTCTTGATTTTATATTCATATTCTCCAAAGGCTTGTGATCTGAAAAGACAGTAAATTTCCTACCTATCAGCAGATGCTGCCAATACTTCACACATTCTTTAATTGCTAAGCACTCTAGATATATTGCCTTCTTCCTTTTTTGTACTTCATTCAATTTTTTTGAGAAGTATGCCACCGGTTTCTCTTCATTATTTTCTTGTGGCTGTTTTAGGACTGCTCCTACTCCTAGAATACTGGCATCTGTATATATGTGGATGGGCAAGTTTGGATCAAAAATCGTTAATACTGGATGAGAGCATAATATTTGTTTCATTTCATTGAATGACCCTTCGCATGCCTTAGTCCAGTGAAAGGTTTGTCCTTTTCGTAATAGGTTATGTATTCCAATTTTATGGCTATTTGTGGTACATACTTATGATAAAAGTTTATTTTCCCTAAAAATTGTCTCACATTCTTCCTCGTTTTAAGAATAGGGAAGTTTTTTATGGATATTAAGTTATCTTTCAAAGGTCTAACCATATTATTTTGTATTATGTGACCCAAGTATCAAGTCAAGCCCAAGTAAGTCTAATTCAGATGCAAAAATACATTTAGAAAACTTTAATCTTAATCCTTCACTTTTAATTGCTTGAAATAGCTGTTCCAAGTGTCTAATATGATCTGTGAATGTTTTTGAAAATAATAATATGTCATCAATGTAACATACTGTGAAATCTCCAAGCTTGTGTTTCCGTATTATGTTACACATTATTCTCTGAAATATAGCCGGTGAGGTTTTTAAACCAAATGGCAAGCAGGTCCATTGGAAATGACCCTCTTGGGTGACATATGCGGTTTTGTGTCTATCTGTAATGCGCAGGGGTATAGACCAAAATGCAGCATTTAGGTCCAGTGTAGAGAAAAATTTGCAGTCTCTAGTCTTCACTATTAGATCCTCAATAAGAGGGAAAGGTTGTGACTGCGGGACAACGATTTTGTTAAGGTCTCGAAAATCTATGCACAATCTTGACTTTTTATTTTCATCTCTTTTATAAGCTAATGTGACTGGAGCCGCAAATGGACTATATGATTCTTCTATTATTTTTTTTCCAATAATTTTCCAATCTGATTTTCAATCTCCTTTTTGTCTTCAATTGTGGAACGATATGGCCTTTTACTGCAATATTTTTCTATTGACAGATCAATGTGTGCTTCATAATTTGTAACCCTTCCGATGTCAGAGACAGTTTTTTTTTGGGCCCACTAGTAAACGGTAACGTATATTAATAAAATTACACATGAAAAAAGTGACCATTTTATTATAATTAACAGACCAAAAATTATATAGAAATCTAACCGGAATAATGAAATAATGGTAAAAAAGTGTTACGGCAATAAATGCTTGTTTAGGAGCGTTTTTAGGTTTAGTTTAACGTGAAAAAAAAATGTTACTGCGATGCGCAGCGGTAATAACATTGGATTTAAATACGTTTAAAGATACAATAATTAATTGGTACAGTGGACTTGTTTTTAATGCATGCAACACAAATATCAATTATGGTACTTTAAAAATCACCGTGGAACGAAACGTAATTAATAGCCCGTTGCAGATGCTCTGTGGCAGTGTTGCCAACTTAGCAACTTTATAGCTAGATTTAGCTATTATTTGATGGCACACAGCTACAATTAAATGAACTTATAGCTAAACTTTTTAGCTACTTTTTCTAGCACCTTTTCATTTCACCATAAGACGTGAAGCTATCGAGATTCTTATGGTACCGAGTCTCGAACGGAAAAATAAAAATTAAACGCAAACTATGGTCATAGATGCTATGGCAGGTACAGCCAAGGGTCTGGAGGGTTATGGGACATCTCGCCCACGCAAAAACTGGCCTGTGGGCCAGATGTCAACTTTTTAAAATGTGCATGGGTAGATTCGTCCGAACCAGTTTACTAAAACGGGCCAGATGTCTCCTGTTAAAATTGAAGGGATATTTCGTTATTTTGTTTTTTTAAACAATTATCATTTGATGTTACGATTTGCAGATTTATCAGCTATTTAATTAATAAATAACCAATTAAGACGAAATATCCCTTCAATTATTAACAGGAGACGTCTGGCCTGTTTTACTAAACTGGTTCGGGCGAATCTACCCATGCACATTTTAAAAGTTTACATCTGGCCCACAGGCTAGTTTTTGTTTTTTAGTGATCTGATGATGGTGATGGTGCCGGAAGATAGGCACCGGAACTCCGTAACTAATCAATGTATACTAGCCGTGTTTAGGCTTATTAGAATTGTCATGAGATGCACTTTGGCTATAAGGTACTATTGAACTGATATGGTGATGATGATGATGGAGCCAGAAGATAGGCACCGTAACTCTGTAATTAATCAATGTATTCTACCCGTGTTTGGGCTTATTAGAATTGTCATGAGGTGCACTTTGGCTATAAGGTACTATCGAACTGATCTGATGATGGAGCCGGAAGGTGGGAGATAGGCACGGGAACTTCATAATAAAATAATGTATTCTAGCAGGGTTTGAGTTAATTCGAATTGTCATGAGCAAAAGATACTCTGGCTGTAACTGTATTGCACCTAAAAAGTGTGAAGTTTTTGGTCAAGTCGTTTTTTTTAAATTTTTTACTTAAAAAAAAACCGACTTGACCAAAAAAAAACACTAAAATTATCAAAATAATTTCAATTTCGGAAGTCGGTGGTACACGCCCCTGGGCTCCCCCGCTGACTCAGAGTCTCCGGCCCCAACTCGTGGAGGGTGTGGTGAGCGCTCTGTTCCCTGCGCGAGGGGAACACTCCCCCCCGCCCATGGCTCCGCCTCCGCCAGCGGTGTCTGACGCGGACCGTAATAGCGACGACGACGATAATGCTCCAGAGGTGACCGAGGCAGAGATGAGAGTGGCGGTGCAAAGGCTGAGTGCCAAGAACGCTGCCCCAGGACCCGATGGCTTGCCTGGGAAAGCCTGGGTCCTGGCCATGGAGGCTCTCGGGCCTCGACTGAGAGGGCTCTTCAGCGCATGCTTGGAGAGGGGCCAGTTCCCACTTCGCTGGAAGACGGGGAAACTGGTCCTCATCGCGAAGCCAGGGCGCCCTGCGGACTCTCCGTCCGCGTACCGGCCCATTGTGCTGCTCGACGAGGTGGGCAAGCTCTTTGAAAGAGTGATTGCGAGCCGCCTCGTCGCGCGCCTTTCACGGGTGGGGCCGGACCTTTCGGACGGACAGTTCGGCTTTCGCAGGATGCGCTCGACGGTGGACGCCATCATGCGCGTGCGAGCCCTCACGACGGGGGATGCGGTGTCCCAGGGTAGGTGTGTCGTGGCAGTGTCCTTGGACATTGCCAACGCTTTCAATTCCCTGCCCTGGAGTACGATCCGGAGGGCACTCCGGTACCACCGGGTGCCCGAATACCTCTGTCGAGTAGTCGAGGCCTACCTGTCGGACAGGTATATTGTCTACCCCGGTCACCAGGGAGACTGGAAACGTCGGGAGATGTCGTGCGGTGTTCCGCAGGGGTCGGTACTAGGGCCACCCTTGTGGAACATCGGGTACGATTACGTGCTGCGGGGCGACCTCCCTGACGGGGTCAGCGTGGTCTGCTACGCAGACGACACGCTGGTTCTAGCGCAGGGAGAGTCGTACCGGGCGGCGGCCGCTTTAGCGACACGCGGGGTTGCGATAGTCGTTGGTAGGATCCAGGAGTTGGGACTCGAGGTGGCGCTGCGCAAATCCGAGGCCATGTGTTTTCACGGTCGCGGCCGTCGGAACGCGCCACCGTCGGGTTCCCAACTAACGGTAGGAGGAGTTCGCATCGGCGTCGGGACATCGATGAGGTACCTGGGACTCATCCTCGACAGCCGATGGAATTTCGAGGAGCATTTCCGACGTCTGGCTCCCAAACTCAACCGGACTGGGGCCGCTCTCAAGCGGCTCCTGCCCAATCTTGGGGGTCCAGACGCCTCCTGCCGGAGGCTCTACGCGGGGATCGTTCGGTCCATGGCCCTCTACGGGGCGCCGGTGTGGGCGCCGTCGCTGCGAAAGCGACCGGCGGGCATTCTGAACGCCTGCCAGAGGGTCATGGCAATTCGGATGGTGCGGGGATACCGCACGATTTCCTGCGAAGCGGCGAGCCTTCTGGCTGGCCTACCACCGTGGGATCTGGAGGCAACAGTCCTTGCACACATGCACGACATGCGCGTGGAGATGCAACGCCGGGGTGAAAGTCCTCTGCCGCGACAGGTCACGGCATGGCGGACAGAGCTCCGGCGGGATCTCATGGTGGAATGGCGTCAGCGACTATCGCAACCCCGTCATGGGCACGCCACAATTATGGCGATAAGTCCCCTCTTTGAGGCGTGGCTGGAAAGACCTCACGGCGTCCTTACCTTCCGCATGACACAGGTCCTCACCGGAAATGGCAAGTTCGGGAGGTTCCTGTTCCGAATTAAAGCGGAAGTGACGCCCGGGTGTCGCCACTGTGCGGAACGCCCGGAGGACACGGTGGCGCACACAATCGCGGTTTGCCCTGCTTGGGCGGAGCATCGCCGTGCCCTCGTGGGGGTGATCGGCGGCGGAGACCTCTCGCGCCGGGCCTTGGTCGAGGCCATGGTCCGGAGCGAGGAGGAGTGGCAGGCGGTCGCCGACTTCTGCGAAGCAGTAATGCTCGCTAAGGAGGAGGCCGAACGCATCAGGCAACGGCGCTCTCGCCGCCGCCGCCGGGATTCCGATCCCGATTTCCAGCCACCGTAGGCGCGGGCTTGCGGACAGTGAGCAATGGGTAGCTCGCTGTCCGGCCGTCCGGTAACCGTCCGGACCAAGCCCAAGTCGTCGACGGCGCGCGCTGTTCCCGCGCGCCTCAAGGAGTTGTCAGCAACAGCAGGGGCCCAGCCGGGTCGAAGCCTACTGGGGCCAGGGTTATCCGAAAGGGCGCTCGAGCCCCGGTATGAAGGCTTGTAGGAACGGGATGGGTTTTTTAGTCAGTAAGAGTCTGACACTATCTCCCGCTCCGCCCAAGAGCGGGGTTGTCATAAGATGATTTTTCCCATCGAAAAAAAAAAAAAAAAAAAAAAAAAAAGTCGGTGGTACACATGAAGGCACAAGAGACATGACCCACGTGACAGCAGAAGGTAATATAAGACATGCTAAATGCTAGACGAATTTGAACCTTCTGCAATTAGCATAAGATACATGATAATCAATTCGGAGCATAATAACTTAAACGAATATAACGAGAGGCAGGTAGTCAAATATTATAGATTACTGTTTACGTCAATTTGATCTTTAAGACGTAACGGTGGGTAAACTTATGAATACGTTTTGTCTCGTAATGCAGTTGTTAATTTCAACATTGTATCGTAAGTCGATTTAGTCTAATGGTCATAACAGTGGACTTATTTTGACATGGTCGTAAGTTCAAATCCGTCATGCTTCTTTTAGTAGGTTTTTGTGTTTATAATATTGGATTATGATTTTTGAAATCAAATTATAATTTATATTAAGTTAAATTAATAAATTTAAATTAACTATTCAAACATAAAAGCAACATGAATAAAAAATAAAAATGGTTAGGATAGGTAACGATTTATTCAGTATAAATAATGTTTACAATTTACATAAAAAAATATTAACTCATCTAATAGACATAATTTTGATAATTATATATAAAGGTAAAACATATAAAATAAGTTACAATATTAAACTGCTTTTGATATGGTAGAATTATTTAAAATACAGTTTTGAGCATGAAAAAAAAAAACAGTTTATTTATTTCAATAGTGCTCATGAAATACTAATTTTATTTTTAAAGAAGAGTTTAATGCAGTGAATCAACATGTTACATGATTAGAAATATATAATATTTCTATTTTATAACAATAGCATCACTACATTAACTGTCATACTTGCTCTAAATATTTTGACATTTTAACTAGTTTACAGGTTTTATATACAATTTTAAGTTTTTTTGATTAAGAAAGAAACAAGGATCAGTGAATTTATTATATAAACACTTCCTAACAAATTAAGATTACTATGATTTATTTAACCAATACACTACACATAAGCACTGACAAGAAGGTGTTGTGGCTGCTTACACGAAGTAAATAATTATCCATTGTTGCTTACACGCACTGATGACATTACGTCACGTAATATTTATTACTGAATCGGCCACCAATTTCTACAAGTTAACCAGTTTCACAGAAGACATTCAACACAAGTTACCCAGAGTTATACCCGCCAGTTCTACGTGTATACGGCAGTATAATAACATGTTTTTTTTGTCAGATAGAAATCCAGATATTCTTGGGCAAAACGGACTTGACGGATGACCAGCAGTTATTTCAATTTTACGTCCTGACTTCTATTGTTTGTCATAGTTTTAAACCATAATCTGACTGTATTTCTCTGAAACAAAGAAACGAAACAGAAGTTATTTTATGTGTAAGTATAATTAAAAATATGTTTGATTACGCACAGCATAAAATGTGTAAGTTTAAAAAAGAAGTATAAATAAAATGGAAAAAAGACACTTACCTACGGCTATATTAAGACGCCTCCTATCAATCTCTCCGAAAACCAACATTCTCCTTAAGTGAATAGATTATTTTATATTTTAGAATTAGGTATATAAAAATATTCTAAATAAAGACGTTGTTTTACGCAATTTAGTAAAGCAACGTAAAAATTGTTTGCAAGATGTCACTGCTATTGAGCGTCAACTGGTTTTTGCTTTATTAGAACGGTTCATTTTTTATTCCTCTACCCTTAATCTAAGTAACATTTGAATACCAGTTTTATGATGAATACGCATATTTATCTTGACTACCCGCTTATTACAAGTCAGGCGAAATTATTCCAAATATGTTTGAAGAATATTTAGTTTGTTGATTGTTACTTAAAGTAATAAAAATGTTGTAAATGGAAAGCAAAACAATATACAGGGTATGAGAATTGATCTCGTGCTTTACTGCGTCAAAGTCTTTACACAGATCACTAAGCCATATTACCTTAATTAGGGCTACCAAAATAAGCTACTCGTATCAGCCTAGTAGTCAATACATTTTAAAATACCAATAATAAACTTTAAGTCTAAGTGAGTAAGAATCAAAATTGCGTAATAAGTAGTTATTTATACCATTACTATATCCCTTTATAAATGTTTAAATGTGTATGTTTGATTATAATATTAAAAAAAATGTATTTTGACTTTGGACTATTTTGGACCATTTACTTACTTTATATATATAATATTCTAAGAAGTTTAAAACTAAATTGAAATAAAAAAAATATGCAACAAACAAAAATGACGGTTTATTTCGATTCATAATTACAAAAATTGAAAACACTCCTTAAATTAATACAAGGCAAAAATAAAAAGGCAGAATTGGCTATGCAAACGGGCAGAGGTTCCCAAGGCAAGTCGACTCCACGAGAAAAAGGGGTTGAAATGAGCGCGCAGCGGCTTATATAGACGTGCGGCGGTGGAGAGGGTGGTCCCCTCCTTTTGGCAGCTGTGACATCACTTTTCAGCTAACAATATATATATTAAATGTAGTGAAATAATAAACATTTTATTTACTTGCAATATTTTGTTTCATTTCTATACAAACTGTCCATTTCTCGACTTTTGTCGTTAAATAAAAGTAAAAAAAGATAACTAAAACACAAAAGATGGAAAACAAAAAGTTAGACGTTTAAAGTGAGATTTGAACTAGCTTCACTTCCGTATCAAATCGCTGTTATTACCACTGGACTATATGGATTCTTATAGATGGTGTTGAAATTCAACGTTACGTGTAATGCTGGACGCAATATTATGGACCAAAATATTTACAAGCAGTTGATAAGGCTCACGGAATTAGCTAAGTTAACTTTTGTCACTGACGTGCCATTTTCTTTTATCAATCTACCCTCACACTAGGATAGCAAGATTTATCGAAATGCTGCACAAAGAATTTTCATCTTTAATGGTAGCAAAATAATGATTTAAATAGCTTATCAAATTGGTGGGTTAGCCCACTTAGGGCACCGACTTTACATAAGGAATAAACAATACCGAGAAACAACCCACTCACTCACTTGTTCTTTTGTTTCGTATTTTGCATATTGTATGTTTGCTTTTCATTTCCGCTTCCGATTCTAAATGCAGTTCCGAGACCGGTTGTGATACCGGTTCTGATGCCGGTTTCAATATTAATTCCGATACCGGTTCTGATGCTGGTTCCAATACTGGTTCCGATACGGGTTCTGCTGCCAGTTCCAATACTGGTTCCGAAACCGGTTTTGATACCGTTTCTTATAACGGTTCCGATATCGGTTCCAATACTGGTTCCAATACCGGTGCCATTACCGGTACCGTTACCGGTTCCGGTTTCAATGCAAGATCTGATACCGGTACCGGTTTCGATACCAGATCTGTTACCGGTTCCGATGCCTATTCCAATACGGGTTCCGATACCGGTTCCGATAACGGTTCCGTTTCTGGTCCCAATACAAGTTTCGATGCAGATTCCGGTACCGGTTTCAATACCAGATCTGATACAGGTTACGGTTCCGAAGACGGTACCGATACCGGTAACGGTTTCGATACGAGGTCTGATACCGGTTCAGATACTGGTTTCAATACCAGTTCCGATATTGGTTCCGAAACCGGTGCCGATACCGGTATCGTTACTGGTTCCGATACCGGTTTCGATGCAGGTCCCGATACGGGTACCGGTTTCAATACCAGATCTGATACCGGTCCTGATACCGGTTCCATTATGGGTCAGATAACAGTTCCGTTATCGGTTCCGATGACGGTACCCGTACCGGTACCAATTCCGGTACCTATATCGGTACCGGTATCGATACAAAGTCTGATACCGGTTCAGATAACGGTTCTGATACCAGTTTCGTTACCGGTTCCGATGACGGTACCAATACCAGTACCGGTTTCGATACCAGATCTGATACCGATTCAAATACTGGTTTTGATAGCGGTTTCGATACCGATTCGGTTCCAATTCCGGTTCCATATCCGGTTTGAGTCAGATTTCGATTCCGGTTCCAACTTCGATTCCGATGGCGACACACAATGTTTCGGGGACACCTTCATTCTGCGTAGAGCTAAAGAGTGGTATCCCCTGGCGAAGCCTGATTTTTCTGATAGCTACAACCTAGGGGTCTTCAAATCAAGAGTGAATAATTTACTTCTAGGCAAACGTGCTGCGCCGTCAACGATATAATCACTTACCATCAGGTTGCGATAATTTCGCAAACCTATCAATAGGTTAAAAAAAAACTTATTCCATAATTGATGAATTGAGGGTATATCTGAGTGAACTTTACATGACACATGACTGAAGTACCCGTTCTGAGCGTTTTGGCATGATGTTATGTTACGACATGGTATTGTCAACAAACTGACATGCGGTTGCAACAATTCCGGAAGTTTTACTATCATTTTTTGAAGTATTCCATGGTTATCTCAGAAGTTCTTCTTCAGATCGTCACCAAGTTTGAATGAGACTACCTTGCAGAGTGGCAGACACATTCTGCGAAACAAAAAAGAATCATCAAAATTGGTTAACATTTGACGAATATATTCTTAGCGATATATCGCTGAACTCTTCAAAACAAACAAAAACGTTTAGGTGACTTGAGAACCTCCTCCCTTTTTGGAAGTCGGTTAAGAATGTATTCAAACATTGACATTACTTCTTTTATTTCTTTATTAGATACTATTTTACATGAAAAACTATATGAAATCATGTTTAACGATCTTCATATTTTTATGCCCTGCGATCGGGCATTTATCGGGCAAATAAAAATAAATGCCCAATATAGGGAAGTTACTATATTTTCCCGCCGGGCAGAAACACTTTGCCCATCTCTAATACCAACCAAGTAGCTAGACATTTTGCAAAATGTTGCTAGATTGCCAGTTTTTTTTGCCAAAAAGTTGCTAGACTAGCTAAATACGGTTACGGTACCCACAAATTATGCGTTTAGTATAGTATTATAGTTTATTTAGTAATTACAGAAGTTAAGGCAGTAAATCCCTTTCCTATTTTATAATAAAAGGGTATGTTTATGATTATCTGTGTAAATAGACTAAAAGCTACAATGGGTTTGAGTTGACGTAACTGTGTGGATAAAAATCCCATAACAAGAATAAAAAAAAATGTTACGGTAGGTAGGTTATATTAAAATGACAACGGGAGCGCGTGACGTTCGTAAGCACGCGCTCTCAACTAGTTTTTTTACTACTCGTTTAGTTAGTATTCTGCTGTCATCGCGCAGCAGGAAACGGGGAATTCCCGGCCAACGTAGACACGAGTTATGGGAAATCTCGCCCACGCAAAAACTAGCCTGTGGGCCAGATGTAAACTTTTAAAATGTGCATGGGTAGATTCGCCCCAACCAGTTTAGTAAAACGGGCCAGACGTCTCCTGTTAAAAATTGAAGGGATATTTCGTCTTAATTGGTTATTTATTAATTAAATAGCTGATAAATCTGCAAATCGTAACATCAAATGATAATTGTTTAAAAAAACAAAATAACGAAATATCCCTTCAATTTTAACAGGAGACAGTATTTGAATCGGTATCAGATCTGGTATCGAAACCGGTACTGGTATTGGTACCGTCATCGGAACCGGTAACGAAACTGGTATCAGACTTTGTATCGATACCGGTACCGATATAGGTACCGGAATTGGTACCGGTACGGGTACCGTCATCGGAACCGATAACGGAACTGTTATCTGACCCATAATGGAACCGGTATCAGGACCGGTATCAGATCTGGTATTGAAACCGGTACCCGTATCGGGACCTGCATCGAAACCGGTATCGGAACCAGTAACGATACCGGTATCGGCACCGGTTTCGGAACCGATATCGGAACTGGTATTGGAACCAGTATCTGAACCGGTATCAGACCTCGTATCGAAACCGTTACCGGTATCGGTACCGTCTTCGGAACCGTAACCTGTATCAGATCTGGTATTGAAACCGGTACCGGAACCTGCATCGAAACTGGTATTGGGACCAGAAACGGAACCGTTATCGGAACCGGTATCGGAACTCGTATTGGAATAGGCATCGGAACCGGTAACAGATCTGGTATCGAAACCGGTACCGGTATCAGATCTTGCATTGAAACCGGAACCGGTAACGGTACCGGTAATGGCACCGGTATTGGAACCAGTATTGGAACCGATATCGGAACCGTTATAAGAAACGGTATCGAAACCGGTTTCGGAACCAGTATTGGAATTGGCAGCAGAACTCGTATCGGAACCAGTATTGGAACCGGCATCAGAACCGGTATCGGAACCAATATTGAAACCGGCATCAGAACCGGTATCACAACCGGTCTCGGAACTGCATTTAGAATCGGAAGCGGAAATGAAAAGCAAACATACAATATGCAAAATACGAAACAAAAGAACAAGTGAGTGAGTGGGTTGTTTCTCGGTATTGTTTATTCCTTAAGTACCACCGACTTCCGAAATTCAAATTATTTTGATCATTTTAGTGTTTTTTTTGGTCAAGTCGGTTTTTTTTTTAAGTAAAAAACTTAAAAAAAACGACTTGACCAAAAACTTCATACTTTTTAGTTGCAATACAGTTACAGCCAGAGTATCTTTTGCTCATGACAATTCGAATTAACTCAAACCCTGCTAGAATACATTATTTTATTATGAAGTTCCCGTGCCTATCTCCCACCTTCCGGCTCCATCATCAGATCAGTTCGATAGTACCTTATAGCCAAAGTGCACCTCATGACAATTCTAATAAGCCCAAACACGGGTAGAATACATTGATTAATTACAGAGTTACGGTGCCTATCTTCTGGCTCCATCATCATCATCACCATATCAGTTCGATAGTACCTTATAGCCAAAGTGCATCTCATGACAATTCTAATAAGCCTAAACACGGCTAGGATACATTGATTAGTTACGGAGTTCCGGTGCCTATCTTCCGGCACCATCACCATCATCAGATCACTTCGATGATACCATTTTCAACATAACTATTCAGAACCTTTCATTTATTTGTATTGTCATAGTCGCAACACTCGCAACTATGTTCATTGTGATATCAGTTTGAGTATGAAGTTCCGTTGGCTATTTCTGAACTTCTTCACCAGTTCCACCACATCAAATGCCACTTTTTGACTGTAAATGCTTAATTCCTTGATGAAAATACCAAAATGACCATTTATTTATTTATTTAAAGCTTTATGCACAAAAAAAACTCTACAAAGGCGGACTTAATGCCTTAGGCATTATCTGCCAGTCGACCTTAGGGTGGTGCAGAAACATAGCATGGCAGGTGCAACTTAATAAATAGACAAAACAGAAGAGAAACAAATATATACAATATTAAATATAAAGGCACTTGGGTACCTGTATCAAAATCACTCATCTTAAAGTGGGTAATCGCACGAGGTATTTTAGAAATAAGTAAGCAGGTATTCGATCAGCAGCCTTATAATCACGATCCATAACTTGAATTACAATAATCACTTAGTTTAACGCAGATGAAAATGGATTTCGATTTGGGACGTAAGCGATCCGTCGTAACCGTCTAGTCCACCCTACCGTTCGATTCAAAACTGCACGAGTCCGGTGGTTGTTTGACGTTTATGACGTTCCGCCAGAGTGACAATTGTGTTGTCACCCTCGTCCGTACAATGTTCATTCGATAAATCACACAATCAATGTCAAAATAGGGTTTTTAATCTTTACTACTAGATGGCGCCAGGGACGCGCCTTTACGGCCGGACTGACAATCGCCCGTCCTCGGGCGAATACCCTCCTGCAACAAGAAGGTATCATACTATTAGTCGAGCCGCCATGCTCGTCCACCCTGACATGAGCCAGTGCCTCTTATTTTAGGCCACAGCCTATTTCGAACTCACTCTCGCAACTTGCACCGCTCTTTTTCCTCATACGATGCGTAGCCCGGACAAATGCGTCCCTTCGACTTGCCCCAAGTGCAAGACCGGACAACACCGTCCCTTCGACTAGCCATCGGCTCTCTCATAATTATGATGCGTAGCCCGGACAAATGCGTCCTTTCGACTTGCTCCAAGTGCAAGACCGGACAACACCGTCCCTTCGACTCGCCATCACCACGTCAACGAACTAGATACGTACGTCCCTTCGACCAGCACCGCTAAGCCCGGACAATACTATCCATTCGTGACATACAGACGCATGCGTCCCTACGAACCTACTAGCACTCTAGTCAGGACCGGACAACATCGTCTTTGGGTTCGCGTCCTTTCGATTTACCAACCAACGGGCAAAACCGGACAACAACACTCACACATAATCACATCACATAATCTGAACGTACCTTAGGTTCTGAACACTATGCTCGGCGGATGTCTACTTCTACTTCAAAGGTTATAGGTCCCTCATCTTCCGAATCAGCACTAGCTGTTTCAGAAGCGGCCGTAAGCGTTTCAGACGATGCAGTCAGAGTAGCGGAATCTGCAGTCAGGGTGTCAACACTGCGAGCCGACATAGTCTCAAAATCGGCATCAATAATGCCATCTGACTGCACATCTACCGCCTTCACGGCTTCCTCGTCATTCATAATGCCTTCAGCTAATTCCATTAAGCCCTCGTGACCTCCCGGCACCAAACGCAAATTTTCGTGCGAATACTTGAACGTACGGCAAGGACCATCTACACTTTTTAATTCATAGCGGTCATTTTCCAAAACATTGGTGATCACGAAAGGTCCTCTAAACTTTCGGTCAAGTTTCGTTTGATTGCGTTCCGAACTTTTTACGAAAACGTAGTCACCTTTATTAAATGGCTTTACTTTAGCTCTTCCGCGATTAAAACGAATAGTCTCAGCGTTAGCAGCTTTCTCTATATTCTTGGATGCATTTAAGCGTATCGCTTCTAAATTTAAGCGCTTGTGTGGACCATCTCCAGTTGAAAGCTTAGAAATTCCTAACGAGTGATAAATGATAAATGATAAATGATCTTTATTTTGCAAGTAGGTTTTATAAAAACACTTTTACACGTCAATGGTTTTTTTTCGTCAATTAATGCTAGATGAGGCCGGTGTTTCCTAGCTGACTACCCTGAGAAGAAACACCGAAACAAACTCAGGGGTCAAAGTCTCTTTTAAAGTCCATACAGCAAAACATGTAATGGTCAAATCATATGAGAACCATGCAGATTGAGCCTGAGATGGTCTTTTGAAGAAAGAACCACACAGTTCTAAGTGGACCTGTCCAGTCAGTGCAAGCATTTGTCAATATGCGTGTAGCTCAACTCAGGACTACTAAGGAGCTCAACGACTTGACGAACAATGCCAAAGAAAGGACATTTGGGTAGGCCACATCAAATACTCAAAACTGCCAGACATCATGTGAAAATAAAAGAAAAGGAAAGAGTAATCCACATAGTTCTCACATTCACAATAATATAATTTACAAAAGTGTAAATATTACAAATTGTAAAAAAAGTAAGTAAAAAAAAAATCAGTCAAATAGTAAAAATAAATGTCATAATTGTTAAAAAATAATAATAATATATATATATATATATACAATATCATAATTGTAAAACAACAACAATCGTCAATAAAAAAAAGGCAGTTAAAACAAAAAAACATTCAAATGATAATAATTATAGTGAGTAGGTACTGGAGCAGGTCAATCCCAAGCCGTTTTATCCTCGAGATACTCTTTTACAGTATAAAAAGCCTTTTGGCAAAGTTTTCGCTTTACAAATATTTTGAATTTATTAATGCTAAGTTCCTGAATAGGACTGGGAAGCTTATTATAAAAATGTATACTTTGGCATCTAAATGAGCGTCCTATTTTTTTGAGCCTGGTGGCAGGAACCACTAACTTGTGTTTGTTCCTAGTATTAACGTTGTGAATGTCACTGTATTTTTTAAACATGTTTTTATTTTTATGAACATACAAAATATTTTCATAGATATACTGAGATGGCACAGTCAAAATATTAATATTTTTAAATTTATCTCTGAGGGAGTATCTGGGACTTAATTTATAAATTGAACGAATGGCCCTTTTCTGCAAAACAAAAATCGTTTGGATATCGGCGGCATTTCCCCATAATAGAATACCGTACGACATGACACTATGAAAATAACTGAAGTAAACTAAACGGGCTGTCTCTAAGTCAGTTAGATTTCGAATTTGTCTAACAGCGTATGCGGCAGAGCTAAGTTTTTTCGACAACTTATCTATGTGTGGGCCCCACTGAAGCTTAGCATCAAGAGTTATACCCAAGAACACTGTAGTGTCTTCAGGACTCAATTCTTTACCTTTTATTAGCACACTAGTTTCTACCTGCTTTACGTGAGGCATCGTAAATTTAACAAATTTGGTTTTCTTTTCATTAAGGAGCAGGTTATTGACATTAAACCAGTGTACTATTTTTGAAAGGGCGTTATTTATGTCATCAGTAACCGGCTGCTGACGTTTAAGCTTAAACAAAAGCGAAGTGTCGTCTGCAAACAACACTATATCATGGTTATCCTTTATGAGGTATGGCAAGTCATTTATATAAATGAGAAATAAAAATGGACCAAGAATCGAGCCCTGGGGCACACCCATTGATACTACAGACCCGGGTGATCTTTTTCCATTTACATCAACTCTCTGAATCCTATCACTCAAATAAGAAGTAAGAAGATCCAGAGAGGAATTCCGGATTCCGTAATGGTGTAGTTTCCTGATTAATGTTTCATGGAGAACGCAATCGAAAGCCTTGGACAAATCACAAAAAATGCCCAGGACATCGCATTTGTCTTCCCATGCATTATAAATATGTCCTAAAAGTTCAACCCCGGCATCGGTTGTTGAACGACCCCTTGTAAAACCGAACTGTTTATTATGTAACAACTTATGTCTATTAAAAAATCTTTGTAATTGATGTAAAATTAGTTTCTCAAATATTTTACTAAAGGTGGGTAGCACTGAAATAGGTCTATAATTTGTGGGGTCAGATGTACTACCCATTTTAAACAATGGTATTATTTTACTATACTTCATTAAGTCAGGAAACTCGCCACGATCAATACAATTATTAAAAATAAGTGCTAAACTAGGAGCTACAACCTTTATAATAGACTTTACAACATCCACAGAATTTCCCCATAAATCTGTAGTCTTTTTTACATTCAAAGTGTTAAAGGTTTTAATTATATCCACATATGTCACATGTTCGAAATTAAAATCTGAATCACAAACTTTAACATTTTCTTTAAGCAGAGACTCTGCAGCAGTGGGTGATGAGTTCAAAGATTTAGTAGTTAATATGGGGATCTCTGAAAAGAACTTTTCAAAAGCTGCAGCAACTTGTGAGTCCGATTTGATCACGCTGTCATTAATTTTAAGGCTATAGTCACTACATGGTTTTTTAGATCTTCCAGTTTCACTGTTTATAATATTCCAGGTAGTTTTAATTATATTATTACTATTTTTAATTTTGGAACTCAAGTAGCGCGATTTTGCAACATAGCATACTTTTTTGAATAATTTTGAATAATTTCTAACATACAAACTAAACTCGGCAGTGTTTACAAGAATTTTTTCCTCATACAATTCATAGAGTCGCGTTCTACTTTTATGTATACCAATGGTAGCCCATTCACTGAAAGATACATTACTATTAACCGATATAGTTTTGGGTATAAAAGTGGAATTAAATTGCTTACAGTACATATTAAGAGCACGGCGACAGATGAATTTTTCATACAAACGTAATACCACGCTCATTTGCAATTGGAGCATATTTCCAACATGTTATGATGTTATTCGTTTATAGACGATATTTATCTAGGTTCCTACATCTTTCTTTTTTTTAAAAACTTGCCTAAAACGAAATTAGAGCGAATTATAATTCGCACTTTTTTACAACGTAAATGGCATGTTTTCATTTGGCTTTTCCTACATTAAAAATAACAATATATCTAATATTCTCAATGTAGGAACACAGATTATATCATCAATTTACAAATGATAGAAAACAAATTGGAAAAACATTAAGTTTTCATTCATCATTTTTGGTATTACGAAACACGTCCAATTTATCGCAAATTTCCAAGAGTTACTAGTGCTATCGCGGCAAGCGGGATGTCAGTGTCATTGTGTGCGTGCTGTCATTACTTCAGTTGCGTTCATAGGTCGAGTTTTATTGTAATATTTTTGACACTATTGACTTAAATAAAATAGTACGTAAGCATTTAAAGTTTAATAAAAGGAATACAGAACTCTTGAGGACATGTCAGACTTTAGCTGACTAAAAACGCCGTCAAAAACCCCTTAAAAAAAGAGTAAAAAAAAAGCGCCGTTGACGATTTGGATTCGGTCCAGATGGTTACCGGATGGCTGGACGGCGATTCCAAGCCCAGGGTGGCTAGAAATCTGGGTCGAGATCCTGGCTGCTGGGGCGTCAAGGGTATTCCCTCGTCCATGCGGCCGCCTTCTTCGTTAGCATTACTGTTTCGTAGAAAGGGGGCTCGGCGCGAGAGGTCGTTGCCACCGATGGCCCCCACGAGGACGCGGCGGTGTTCCGCCTAAACGGGGCACATATGTACATCTCTACCGTATGCTCCACCGTATCCTTCAGACCGTCCACACAATGGTGATAACCAGGCGTTTCTTCCGCCTAAATCCGACGCAGGAGCCTCCCGTACTTGCCATGTCCGGTGAGGATTGGCGTAACGACAGTCGCTGAGATCCTGCCGGAACTGTCTGCCATACAGCGACTTGTTGTGGCAGCGGAATTTTGCCCCGGGGTTGCATCTCCACGTGTAAATCATGCATATGCGTGCAAAGGACTGTTGCCTCCACATTCCATGGTAGCAGGCCGGAAACCGTGCGGGTATATTGCAGGAAACCGTGCTTTGTCTTTGTACCATTAGGATGGCTAAAACTCCTTGGCATGCGTTCAGCTTGGCAACTGATCACTTTCGCAGCTACGGCGCTCCATAAAGGGCCATGGACCGAACGATGCCTGCGTAGAGCCTCCAGCAGGAGGCGTCTGGACACCCCAGGTTGGACAGGAGCCGCTTGAGTGCTCCAGTCTAATCCAGTTTTAAAGAAAGAAAGAAAGAAAGAAAAATAATTTATTTGGTACAACACAAGGCGCAACACAAAATAAACAATAAGTAACACGTTTGGGAACCAGACGTCGGAAGTGCTCCTCGAAATACCATCGGCTGTCGAGGACGAGTCCCAGATACTTGTAAACTTTTATTGTAATTTGGGAAACCGGCGGTGGCTCGTTCTGGGGGTCATGAAAACACATGTTCTCGGACTTGTGCAGTGCCACCTCGAGTCCCAACTTTTTTTTTTTTTATTGTTGATAGGTTCGCGCTTGACCGCTATCTCACCTGATGGAAAGCGACGATGCAGTCGACGATGGAACGCGCTTACCTAAAAGAAACCTATTCACCCTCGACTTAAAGATTCCCGGGTTGTAGCTATCAGGAAACACAGACTCCGGCAAGGAATTCCACTCCCTAGCCGCACGCACAATGAATGTGTTTCCAAAACGTTTTGTGCGTGTTGGTGGGATATCCACCATATACCGGTGGCGCATAGCCGTACGTCTGGTAGTCCGATGATGAAACGGGCTAGGCGGAATTAGGTTATGCAATTCCGACGCACACTCCCCGAAATGCAACTGCTGGATCTTCTTCATGACTGTTGCAACTCTGCGTGAAGAGAAGGCGATGGAACTTCATCGATTCCTCCCTGACGTGGCGGTTAGGCTCAAGGCAACTTGGGTCGAGCCGGACTACAAAGTCTCGCAGATCCTGACTGGACATGGATATTTCTGGAAGAAACTGTATGATATGCGGTTATGTGAGGTTACCGTGTGCTATTGCGGTGATGAGGACGAAAATTTTGATCACGTTCTGTGGCGATGCCCCCCTTTTACATATATATCTTTCGTCGCTGTTCGTCACAGCTATATATGTAGATGATGGACTGGATCACTTGCTTGGATGAGAGACCGGCTTACTACTGCAATCTCATGCCCTCAAAAGAGTTCAAACACGAATGGCACAGACTAAGGAGTAAGCAGGCAGCGAACACGTACTGTGTGTTTGTCTTACCCACGTGAGGGAGGACCGTTAGTATGCCGCCCCAGGATGGGGAGAAAGGCAACATGGGGACAAGACGAGGAAATTTGTAAAGAAGTCAAGAAGCGGCTGCGGTGATAGCGCGCTCATATTTATATGGGTGGACTGTGTCCGCAGCCGTCTCATTTCGATTCGGCCCATATGACATGATGTCGGTGGGGCCAAGGCTGGTTGGAGGGTGTTGCAACCCTGCGTTCCGCTAGTTCGACAGCCGCCTGGTACGACTCTCCCTTCGTTAGGATCAGCGTGTCGTCTGTATAATAGACCACGCTGACCCCGTTGAGGAGGTCGTATAGCACATAGTATGCAAATATGGCTACAAAAAACGGTGACATAAAAATATAAACTACACTACAACTAGTGTCGGAGCCATGGGCGGATGAGAATGCTCCCCTTTTGACGGGAATAGAGCGTTCATCACACCCTTCACAAACAGGGGCCCGTACTCTGTGTCAGCGGGGGAGCCCAGGTACGGAGCTTGTTACGCACCATTTCGTAGGGTCGTCCCCACGGGTCTCTGTTCAGAGTCCCCAGCTACACGTCGCGGGCCTCCAGTTTGGCCAGCCGTATCTCCGCTCTGAGGGTGCGCTTCGCTGTTCTTTATTCCTCGTACGCACCTGGTACGGGTGAAGCCGGATCTTGCGGATGGCCAGTTTGGCTTTTGCAGGGAGCGCTCTATTTGGACCCCGGTATCACCAGGTGCCGGTCTACCTCATTCGTGTGATCGAGGCCAACCTGAAAGACAGGTTCATTATCTGCCCCGCTCACCGTGGAGAATGGAAACGCCGAGAGATGTCGTGCGGTGTTCCCCAGGGATCGGTACCAAGATATGGGTCGGAATGTTTTTGGGACTTGTCCTCGACATCCGTTAGAATTTCGAAGAACACTTCCGACGTCTGGCTCCCAAACTGGACCGGACTGGGGCTGCCCTGAAGCGGCTCCTACCCAACATACAGGTCCTTAGCCCTTTGCCGGAGGCTCCACGCAGCATTGTTTGGTCCATGGCCCATTACGGAGCGCCGGTGTTGGCCCCATTGCTGTGAAAGCGACCGGGGGCAAAGCTGAACGCATCCCAGAGGATCATGGCCATCCAAATGGTGCGGGGATACCGCACGTTCTCCAGCGAAGCGACGAGCCTCCTTGCTGGTCTGCCACCATGGGATCTAGAGGCAACAGTCCTTGCACGCATGCACAATTTGGGCATGGAGTTGCAACGCCGGGGTAAAAAACCACTGACGAAGGCGGTCAGAGTACCGGCGGGATCTCGGGGCAAGCCATAATTATGGCGATAAATCCAATCTTTGAGGAGTGGGTGAATAGACGTGGAAACATCCTCACCATACGGCGATGGTATGCTCCACTCAGGAGGAGCACTGCCGCCGCGCCGTGTCCTCGTGGGAGTGACCCTGGTACAAGCCATGGTCCGGAATGTGTAGGAATGGCAGGTGGTCGGCTCCTTCTACGAAGCAGTTATGCTAGCAAAGGAGACAGTCGTACACGTGAGGGAACATCATTCCTCACGCCCCAGCCACCGGGATCCTGATCCCTTTTTCCAGTCACTGTAGGCGCAGGATTGCGGACGGCGTGCAATTTGTATCTCTCCGTCCGGCCGTCCGGTAAGCGTCCGTACCGAGTTCGAGACGTCGATGTTGCATAGTGTTCCACTCGCGTCTTGAGGACATGTCAGCAAAACCGTAGGGGCCCAGCAGGTTCGAAGTCTACTGAGGCCAAGGGTTGAGCGAAAGAGAACATCGGGGCCTTGAAACGAAAGAACAGTTTTCATTTCCCTAAAAGTCTGACACTAAAAGAGCGGCAGAAGTCATTGAATAATTTCCCACCTATGAAAAAAAAGCTCTCGCCTCCATAACATTTTCTGATTTGACCACAAGAAGACCACCTTGGGCACGCCACAATTATGGCAGTAAGTACCCTCTTGGAGGCATGGCTGGAAAGACCTCACGGCGCGGGTGTCCTCACCTTCCGCATGACGCAGGTTCTCACCGGACACGTAAGTTCGGTAGGTTCGGGCTGTACCGGATTCGTACGGAAGTGACGCCCGAGTGTCGCCACTATGCGGAACGCCCAGAGGACACGGTGGAGCACGCAGTGGAGGTATGCCGCTTAGGCGGAGCATCGCCTTGCCCTCGTGGAGGTGATCGGCGGCGGCGATCTCTCGTGCCAGACTTTGGTACAGGCCATGGTTCGGAGCGAGGAGGACCAGTGGCAGGCAGTCGCCTCCTTCTGCAAAGCAGTAATGCTAGCAAAGGAAGAGGCCGACCGTATCAGGCAACGGCGCTCACAGCCGCTGCCGGGATTCCGATCCCGATTTCCGGCTACCGTAGGCGCGGGCTTGCGGACGGCGAGCAATCGGTAGCTCGCTGTCCGACCGTCCGGTAGCTGTCCGGATCGAGCCCAAGTCATCGACTGCGCGAACTGTTCCCGTGCGCCTCAAGGAGTTGTCAGCAACAGAAGGGGTCCAGCCGGGTCGAAGCCTACTGGGGCCAGGGTTAGCTCCGAAAGGTAGCTCAGCCCCGGTACGAAAGGCAACGAAGGAACAGGAGTGGGTTTTTAGTCAGTAAAAGTGTGACACTATCTCCCGCTCCACCCAAGAGCGGGGGATGTCATTAGATGATTTTCCCACCGTAAAAAAAGACCACCTTTGTATGACATATCTGCTATTGTTATCATAATATGTTGAGATATTGGCGCGGTAATAAAATTTCCAAAAAACGCATTACTAGTTCGTACATTCACAAACAATTCCCGAAGTATTCGGCAAAAATAAAGCAAATAATGAATATACCTCGTTTTACTAACAATAATTATTGTACGACGCTCACATACACACACACAGCTGCATCAATCCGTCACTTGTTTTTGTCAAACAGAGATAGCTATATTCCGCGAACGAATTTTGAATACACGTCAACTTGCAGTTGCGAGTGACATTCGCCGGCCTCTTAAAAAAACATTCATATTGTTGATTCAGATCATCTAATGTTGACAATGCTGGTAAATTATTAATTAGTTTAGTTTTAAAAGTTTCTAAGCGATTTGCAGTTTTCGGGTTAACAGTGATATTCTTTTTAGCCACTATGATGTTTGGAATTTGAAAAGTAATTAATTGCCCACAATGATCAGAATCTAGTAAATTTATAATGTCTTTATGGCTAGGTACAACATCGGTATAAATATTATCTATGCAAGTGGCACTAGTAGGAGTTATTCTTGTAGGCTCTAAAAACAAATTAACAAGATTGTAGGACTGAAACAAACTTATAATTTTGCTACATAAAGCTGAATTTTCTAATAAATTAACATTAAAATCACCACATGTGATTATGTACTTGTTTGAATTACAAATCTTGTGAAACACTTCATCCATTACCTTTTCAAAGCAGTCATACAATCCGGAAGGGGGTTTGTACACACTTAATATAATAAACTGCTCCAACTCAATACAGGCTATTTCAATTGACCGCTCAACAGATAGACTCACAATATCCTTACGTTCCTTAAATTTAATGTGGTTACTAACTAAAATCAATGAGCCACCACGTAAGGCATTAGTTCTGCTGAATGAACTACCAACCTGGTGGTTATTAAAATTGAACATGAGCTGGTGGCTTTTAAGCCAATGTTCCGTTATACAAAGAATTTCAATATCATTACAATTAAGGAATAGCTCTACCTCTAAATCTTTATTCATGAATCCTTGAATGTTTTGATGCACCAGGTTGATACTATTTATTGATTTCAAGATTTGATTTGAATGATTTTTGTTTATCAGTAAATTCGTGCTAGAGATTGACTCTGTTGTCTCAATTTCTAATTTAAATTAATATTATTGTCAATATTTGATGCCAACTTATTGGCATAATCAATTATTAAGTCATTGCATTGCTCAACAAGAGCAAGTTGTTTAGCCAAGTTCTTGGCTGAAATAAAAAAATAATATGATAGCGACATAGCTATCTGTCTCTTACAAAATTTGGAAAGATAGTAATTATCAGCAAGATATCTATCTTTTGTCAAATAATAGTTAATACCAACATAATTGTTGGTGTCAATTAAATGGAACAAATTATTATTTAATATCAAATTGTACAATGTCATATTAATCTTATATCTAATGCTATTTTCTTCCTGTGGCAAACTTTGGCTGTAGGGGAATGTAAACATCACAATTTTTCCTACACTCAGGTTACTTAAGGTACTATAATATTGAAGTAATTCTCCTCTGCTCACATTTCCCCTATTACCAATAAAAATTAAAAGTATAGCATCCTGGTTAAATTTACATTTTATTATTTCTTTCATTATATCATATAAGGAACAGCCAGGCATACAGTTGTTCATAATTGAGTGTCCTGGATATTCATTTGTCAACAAATGGCCTAAATCTTTTCCAATTTCATCACAAAAAATTACTATTTCCCTATTTGAGAACTGTTGTGAGAAGCAATTAGTTATTTCAATCGGCAAACTGACACTAGACTGGGGTAAGGTGGTATCACATATTGACAATGAATGGCCCGGCGCAGATGTAATAGATGTTGTTTGACAATGTTCACAATTGGGTTTTTGTGAGCTCACCAGCTCATTCATTGCCAATACATATTCCTTCATTTGGTTTTCAGAAGCTGTATATTTGATGGACATTGAACTAAGTTTGTGTTGTAAGCGGTTCAGCTCACTTTGCAAGTCTTCAGTGTCAGATTGGTGTTTCTTAGTACTTTTTTCTAAGTTGGAAGAATATATATCTAATTGCCTAAGTAAGTGTAATCTTTCCCGATTTAATTTGACATTCTTGATAAAGTACTTTTGTTTTTTGACCATTTTCTTAGTTTTTACTATATATCTGTTGATTTTTATATATTTTTTAAGTTTATTTTTACTAGTGACTACCCTCACTCTTTTAGTTGATTGAGACTCATCATCACTAGTCAAATCTATGGTATAAGAGGGGTTAATTTGTGATACCATTGATGGAGCAATAGGCACCAACTCGCTGAACAGACTTTGATTCAACGAGGCAGTGATGTTAAGATTAGTCGTCTCGAGTTGTGATATTTGAGTTTTTGCCTCTTGCAGCTGTTGTTGCAATAAGTACTTGTGGCTCAGAGCATTTTCATACTCTGTGCTACATTGGCTGAACCCGTCCACAACAAGTTGGAGCCTATCCCGGTCTTCTATGGCTTCAGTGAATTGTATGTATAACTGAGCCATTTCATTTTTCAACTTTCTATTATTGTTATGGGCTTCAAGGAGGACCTTTTCACTGTCATCTATTTCCTTATTTAGTTGGTCACAGGACTCTTTGGAGGCCTTTAATTGGCTCAAAGCCAGACTGAGTTTGGACTCCAACTGGCGAGCATAGGCGCTGCGAGTCAAAGGCATGATTATAAGGAAATGAAAAGAAAACAGAATAGACAAGGTCGATTGTGATAAAGATTTAGAAGATAGTTAGTAAAAGAAATTAAACTTTAGAAATCTAAGTTCTGTCACCAACCAACTAAGGTTATGTTTACGTTTGAATTGTCATTCACAACAATACGTAACTTAACAAAAGAATTAGAAATCTAAGGATCACTAACTTAACAGAACGCAAACAATAAGATAGCAAGTAAAATGTAAAAAAAAATTGTACCTGATAACAGATGACAATGCAAAAATCACAAGTAGATACCGGTAACCTATAACTGTCACAAAGTTTAATTGAATTTTTTACACTTATTTGCACGAATCTAACAAGTGATACATATAAATACTCTATTTAATTGATGAATAATTGGAATAAGGCTTCGAAAACAAAGAAAATTAATATTTAAAATTAAAATTACAAGAGACCAATTTAAATCAGCTGTTAGCTGTAGTGTTGCCACAGGAAAAAAAAGTACGATTGGACTCCAAACATTAATTCAGTCGGGGTATATTTCTTGACAGTAGACCTTGTGCTATTTAGAGCAAGTTGCACGTTGCCTAACTCATCGCGCCAATTCTTGTGCGGATCATTTTCAATGATTGTAAGTAAAGATTTTAGAGTTCGCATTACCCGTTCGACCTGACCGTTTGCTCTACTTGAGCCTGTGGCGATGAAGTGAAGATCAATGTGATGTTCCGCACAAAATTTCTTGAATTCACTGCTAATATAGCAGCGACCCTAATCAGCTACAATTCGTTTAGGAGCCCCGAACAAACAAACTGCTTTCTTCAGTGCCATAATGGCACTGGCCGCGTCTAAAGAGGTGGTGTGTTCTAACAGAACGCACTTGGTAAACGAATCAATGATGACAGAACAGTATTCTTTTTGATCACTCTTACCTGTCAATTTTCCGGTAAAATCTATGTGCAGCGTGTGCCAAGGGGTTGGCTCTTTAGGAATGGGGCGTAGTCTAACTGGTTGGGCACCTCAGGGACCTTTCGAGGCTTTACATATTATGCATGAGTCGACAAACCGGCGAACACTTTTCGACATCTCGGGGAACCAATATAGATCGTAAATTTTGTCGAGGGTCTTGTCGGGGCCTAAGTGTTGAATTTCCGAATGAATGTGACTGATCAGAGTCCATACCAATGAGCGAGGTACTATAGGTAGCCAAGAAACAGTTTTATTGCGGTTAATTTTACGGTAAAGAACACCATTCCTAACGTCATAAGTTTATGCTACATTCTCCGGTAAATCACTATCCGAAAATTTCTATAGAATGTCTTGGATTTCAGCGTCGCGCTTTTGCTCGACAGACAACCAACCAGCATGCAACTCTATGAATTTAACTATTTTCTTTGTAGTAGTAGAACTAGGAGAGGCTTCAAACTTATCTGAACAATGTTCTACAATTGCGATCTCAGGTAGGTGATTTCGCGATAGATAATCAGCGTGTTCCATGCTTTTCCCTTCACGATAGACAATATCAAAATCGTACGCTTGAAGCATGGCCCACCACCTATGAACGCGGGGTGTCAAATCGACTTTTGATTTAGACGCCTTCAACGAGTTACAATCTGTATAAACTGTGAACTTTCGGCCGTGCAAATAGTGACGGAAGTGTTCGACTGCTCGCACGACTGCCAGAGTCTCTAGTTCGTATGAATGATAACGAGACTCTACCTCAGTCGTGCGGCGGCTTAAATAAGCCACTACGTGTGGCATATTGTTCTTTCTTTGGATAACTATAGCCCCGTATCCCTCCGAACTAGCATCACAGTGGAGCTCTACCGGCATTTTTGGGTCAAAAATTGTCAAAACCGGCTCTGACGTGAGAACACGAATAACATTTTGTCTGATCTTTTCGTATTTTTCCGTCCACTTAATGCCTCCTTTTAACTTTGTAAGAGGGTATAATGGACCAACTATCTGAGTATAACTAGGGATAATTTCCTAAAACACGAAGATAGGCCAAGAAATTGGCGAACTTGATTTGCTGTCTTCGGAGGAGGAGCATCGGCTAGAGCCTGAATTTTAAGGGAGTTAGGTCTAACCTCGCCGGCTTGGATAGCATAACCTAGATAGTTAACTTTGGTTTTAAGAAACTTACACTTACGTAAATTCAACGAAAACCCAGCTTTTGTCAGAGCTTCCAGGCATTGGTCTAACCGTCGCAGACCCTCTGTAACGTCCGGGGAATAGCACAGGACATCGTCCATGTACACCAGAGGTCCATCTTTCAAATATTTAAGTGCATCATTAATGCACCTCTGATATACCGACGGCGCATTGCGTAAACCAAATGGCATTGCAACATATTCGTATTGCCCCTCGGGCGTCACGAAAGCCGTCTTTTCTACGGATTCTGGGTGGATCAAGATCTGGTGGAAACCAGAGGCCATGTCTAAAGACGAAAAGTAATAAGCTCCGGTGAGCTGGTCTATTTGGTCATCTATAAGTGGTAGGGGATAGTGCTCAGGTCGCGTGTTTGAGTTGAGTTCTTTGTAGTCGACACACATTCTATCCGTGTCGTCCTTTTTCTTCACTAAGAGAATCGGACTAGCAAACGGCGAGGAACTCTCTCTTATAACGCCAGCTTTCAATAGCTCCTGAACCTTATCTCTCACCACCTGATTTTCGATGGGAGATAAACGATACGGTCGCCGTTGGACTATTTTATTAGGGTCAATAAGTTCAATTTTCATTACACCCGTATTGACACGTTTAGTTGGAGTACCATTTATGAAGTGATCAGTATATTTCGACAAAATACGCAGTAAGGCTTCCTTCCCGTCCCCGACTAAATCTGTATCTACAGCTGCGACGTCGATATCTTGTACACTTTCGCAAAAAAATATTTTCTCATTAGTGGAGATGAGAAGGTTTTCATTATCAATCTCAACACGCACTCCATTTTCCAATACGTCCCTACCTACAATAACATTTTCCGAAATGCAATTGTCTGGAACGATATGAAACAAGAGAGTCAAGCAAAGATTATTAATTTGGACCGTGCTAGAAATTTGTCTATTACACTCAATATCGTCTCCCCCAATGCCAGTCAAATAAACGGTGCTATTGCGTTCAATGCCAGGGAAATCCGAAGACACAGATTCTTTAATCAAAGAACAAGAGAAGCCACTATCAAAAAGGAAACAGATATGCTCACCAGATGCCGTCGTCGGTTTACCTCTCGAAGTCTTGTGCTCGCCAGTGTTGACTTCCCTGACCGCTGCGTCGCCTCTCTTCTCAGGGCATGACGTCGATACGTGGCCAGGTTTCCCGCACGTGAAACAGGTGATTGGTGTCGACTTGTCCTTGACCTGATCCGTGTTGGAACGATCAGCTCGATTAGCTGAGTCGTCACGTCGCCTTTTACACTCTGCCAATTTGTGTCCAGGAACTCCACACCGATGACATTTTCCATTGAACTTCGCGTCTGACAGGCGAGGTCTTTTTGTCTTGTTGTCATTACCATCATTATCCTCAGTACGACGCTTTAAAGAAATCCCACCAAGTGTTCGGAAGAGTTGAGCACGCGTTGTGATAGCATAGGAGTTCAGTTCACGACGAATCATGTGATCTTTCGAGCTCAGAACGGAAATAACGAACCCAGTGATTGCCTCTTCTGACATCTCGACTTGAGGGATTCGCTCGATTAGTGCCCATAAACGCATAGCCGATTCACTAGCAGTCTCCTTTGTTCCGATCTGAAAGCGCAAAACGTCATCGAAATAGTCCTGTATCAATTTGGGCTCTGCAAATTTCGCCAGCAATGTTTGCTTCACAACTTCCCAGGTTAAGTCTTCCAAACGCAACTTAGTCAGAACAGATGCCGCTCGTCCTTTTAGTGCAGTTGTCAAAGCAACTAAAAGTTCCACGCCACTCAAATTCTTGCTGTTAATAATCAACTCGAAAACACGGCACCAGCCCTTAACATCAGCATCTTCATCATCTGGGTTGAACTTGATCAACTGAACCGCGTTAGTGTTTGCTACAGACTGCGATGTTTGCTGCGGCATTGCTAATAAACGGGTTAGCAGGGCTTCCATATTGGTGAGTAATCCACTATTGCTAGGTTGATTATGGGGCTGAGTATCTTTATCCGACTGTTTTTCGCATCCCACTTCTGATAAAGGCACGTGGATACCTGTATCAGAATCACTCATCTTAAAGTGGGTAATCGCATGAGGTATTTTAGAAATAAGTAAGCAGGTATTCGATCAGCAGCCTTATAATCACGATCCACAACTTGAATTACAATAATCACTTAGTTTAACGCAGATGAAAATGGATTTCGATTTGGGACGTAAGCGATCCGTCGTAACCGTCTAGTCCACCCCAGGTGCTTCAATCTTAGAAGAAAAAACTGGGTACAGCCAAGGGTACAATGATACAAAATCACGGAGTTTACATTATCCATGTACAAAATAGGAAAAACAGTGTTTTTTAATTTTGCCGGTTTATATACTACTTTATTGTAACTTACAACACTAGATGGCAGCTTTGATGCCATATTCCCCAAGATTCAAATAGATGGCGCTAAACAAAATCACAAAGAATCGCAACAGAAGAACATTACGCATCCCATTGCTACTAAAATAGTAGGTATGTTTTCCTTTCAAAATGATTTAATAAAAAAACCGGCCAAGAGCGTGTCGGGCCACGCTCAGTGTAGGGTTCCGTAGTTTCCCGTCCGTCACAATAAGTGTACCCACTTATGAGATTAAAAAAATGCTTGCATATACGATTATACTACAAACTTAGTCCACAAATTATTTTGTAGAACACTTTTGTCTTTTTTGTACAAAAACTGTTCTTTCCATCAACTTCAAAATAATTTTCCTAGAAAGTCCTTATAAAGTTCTACTTTTCAGATTTTTTTCATATTTTCTAAACTTATGGTTCAAAAGTTAGAGGGGGGGGGACACATTGTTTTTTACTTTTGGAGCGATTATTTCCGAAATTATTGACATTATCAAAAAATGATTTTAGTAAACCCCTATTCATTTTTAAATACCTATCCAACAATATATCACACGTTAGGGTTGAAATTAAAAAAAAAATCACTTTCCACTTTACATATAGGGGGGCTACCGTAATAAAACATTTTTTTTGCAATTTTTATTTTACCACTTTGTCGGCGTGATTGATATACATATTGGTACCAAATTTCAGCTTTCTAGTGCTAACGGTCACAGAGATTAAGCGAGGACGGCAGACAGACAGACAGACAGACAGACAGACATGGGGAACTATAAGGGTTCCTAGTTGACTACGGAACCCTAAAAATATGGATACAATAATTAAAAAATTGTTCATCTTGGATGGATTTTCATTACAATTATCATAATGAGAGGTGTTATTTGAAAATTTAAATTAATTTCAACAATATTTTACAAATAATCATGGGCCTGGTGGTAGAATTCACTTGGTGGTTTTATTAACAATACACAGGCAACCCTGTAACTAATTTGCGAATAGGGATGTGATTCATCCTTAACACGATCGATTTTTGAATTGATGTGAATTGAAGTCTAAATAATTGTTTGAATTCAATCGAATTTTAAAATATTTATTTCTTAAAAATCGAATGAGTCCTAAAAAGCACGGTTTAAGTGATTCTAAAAACAGATAGTTTTACACAATAGTTTGAACACATAGGTATAGATTGAAAATATAAACACACGCATTTTATTAATGTGTAATCGGAAGCCGTGTACAACATTCATATAAAATTAGCTTGAGAAAAATAGGTACTTTAAACCTTTTTATAACCTATTTGCATTCTGATAGAAAAACGTCAAAAATCAATTTCAACTTTCCGAAATCGATTCACAGAATCGTCCCAAGGTCGATATAAAAAATCAATTTACTTGACCCATAAAATAGATTCGTCGATTAATCGATTTCAGATCGCCAGCCCTATTTACAAAAATGTCTGCCATTTAAGATTCTGGCGGGAACTTCAAAAAAGAGCGCGCGGAAAAAAAATCTCAAATTCTTTTTTAATTAAAAACTTGCATTTTTTACTTAAAAACTTAATAAAATAACAGTGCTAGGTGTGCTATATAAATGGTGGGAAACGAGGGGGGTGGAGACAACCCACCCACCCCAAAACGTCTTCGGTCTGAGGCCGGAGACGGAGGAAAGAACATGGACTTGGATGGCGGCGGCGGTGAGCTTGATTTACCGTACATTAAACCAGATTACAAAAGACTATACCCGGAAAATGCTAATTACGTAGACTTCAAAGTCTTCATTGAAGCTACTAATAATAAGGATAGAATAGGCAATAAGAGCCCTATCTACCTCAACCATATATTTTCTAGCGAAATAAAAGGTGTGACGGCTATACAAAGAATTAATGCAAATAAACTAGCAGTAATATTCAAACAATTTAATACGGCCAATAACTTTATTAATAACAGCGCTTTTCTTAACAAACATGGCTTGAAAGCATTTATTCCGGTTGCGCAAATAGAAAAAACAGGCATAATTAGATATGTACCAGCAAACATTTCCAACAAAGAACTTTACACTAAACTATCATCAATTTATGAAATAATAGCAGTAAGAAGATTTACAAACAAAGTAGGACAAGAGCGGGTACCACTACAAACAGTTAGCATTACTTTTCTATCAAATATACTTCCAGACAATGTACAATATGATTTGTTTTCATACCGAGTTTTTGAATATGTCGCCCCATTACAGCAATGTTTCCGCTGCTTTAAATTTAACCACTTTGCTAGGATATGTAATGGCAAACAAAGATGTTCCATTTGTGGAGGTGAGCATTTATATAAAGAATGTGATAGACCAACAGACATCTGCTGTTGCAACTGCAGCGGGCCTCATCTGGCAATATCTAGATTATGTCCAATTAAGATTAATAAAATTTTAGAAAAGAAAAATAAAATTACATATGCAAGTGCTACATCAACAAAACAAAACATGAATGAAAATACTCAATTTCCACCTCTACCACCTCCAAAAATGAAACCAATGGACACTGTAAATAAATTGGTAAATAAGTCTGTACATAAATCTGTAAATAAACCTTTATCTGTAAATAATCCTGTACAAAGTGTAAATAAATCTAAAGATGTCCCTCCTAAGAGTGACATCAAATCCCAAATAGTTGCCAACAATGATGTACTTATGGCCCTGGTACAGACATTGGTGGAACTGGGAAATAAGGGAGATAATACGCCTACCACCGTAAATAGTATTAAAGAAATACTTCTTAAAAATCTAAAATAATGGATCCAAGACACACACTGTCTAAGCTTCGTATTGCTCAGTATAATATTCAAAGTGCTAATAGTAAAAAACCCTTATTGATTCAATTCTTACAAAAACAAAACATTGACATTTGCTTACTTAACGAAACATGGTTTAAAGACAATAGTTTTAGAATACCTGGCTATAATATTTATAATAAAAATTCTAATAATACTCATAATGGTGTAGCAATATTGATTAAACCATATCTAAAATACAAAGTTTTAAACACTAGATTTTATGAAGACATTCAAACTGTTGCTTTGTCCTTATCTACTGTGCATGGTAGCTTGACTATTCTTTGTGTATACTGCCCTCCTAGTGGACATATAATATACGGATCAATAGACTACGTAACATAATTAATGATCTTCCAAAGCCTATTTTTGTCAGTGGTGACTTTAATGCACACCACATTGCATTTGGATGCCTATCCACTAAGAGCAGAGGTCAAAATTTATTTAATATCATAGATGACTTGGATCTATGTATTTTAAATGACGGTAGGTTTACAACTGTTAACAACCCGAGACGAAATCCGTCTGCAATTGATGTTACCTTTATTAGTGCTAATCTTGCATCAATATGCGAGTGGTCTGTGCATGACGACGCTATGGGCAGCTATCACTACCCAACAATAACAGAAATTTCACTACATATAGATAAATATCATATTAATCCTCCTGTTGATAGGTTTATATATAAAAAAGCAGACTGGGGAAAGTATAAAACTATTTCCAAAACAATATTTAATGATTTAGTCCTAAAATTGTATGATCCTATTTCAACCTACAATGATTTTTGTTCTCGATTGAATACTTTAAAAGATATGACAATTCCTAAATTTAATAAACCAAATGATTTCAAAAGCAGACCTCCAGCTCCTTGGTGGAATGACATTTGTGAAAAAAGTGTAATTGCCTCTTACAATGCATTGAAACTTTATAGAAGGGAACCTACCATGGAGAACTATTTAGCATATAAAAGAAAAGATGCACTTAAAAAAAGAACCATATCGGAACAAAAAAGAATAGGTTGGGATAACATATGTAACACTTTTAATAGAACTACTCCTATAAGTAAGATTTGGAATCTTCTTAAAATGTTCAAAGGTATATGAGTTGGCAATAAATCATATAAAGATGAGTTTATTTCTCAATTTCTAGATAAATTGTCCGACAATAGCAATTTAATTGACATTAATAGTTTTGGCAATATTTTCGAATTAAATAATGATAATCTAAATTCTAAATTTTTGCTAGATCCTTTTACATGGTCTGAATTTAAAATGAGCTTGTTATCCCGGAAAGACACAACACCTGGTTTAGATGATTTCCCCTATAGTATTATCAAAAATTTAGATGAGTCTGCACAAAAAATATTTCTTAATATCCTTAATTTACTTTGGCATTGTAAATGTATTCCACAATCATGGAAAACACAATGTGTCATTCCGATTCTCAAACCAGATAAACCTTCAGAGCTTGCCGGCTCTTATAGACCAATATCACTGTCTTCATGTCAAAAATCGTTTGGATTGGTATATAGAATCGAATGGCATCATTCCACATGTACAATATGGATTTCGTCGTGGGCGAAGTTGTGCAGACAGCTTCACTTCCTTAATTTCAGACCTGAACCATGCAAAGAAAAGAAAGTTACACACTGTTTGTGTATTTTTAGATGTTCAAGGTGCTTTTGACAGTCTAGATCCGGCTATACTTGCACAAGTTATGTCTAGGTTAGGTGTACCTGGTCAACTATGTAAATGGATATATAATTTTTTAAATAAAAGAACACTCTACGTAAGACACAATAATGCATTACATGGTCCAAAATGTGCATCTAAGGGTACAATGCAGGGTGCTACACTATCTCCTTTGCTATACAACATATACACAAGTGAGATTTGTAAATTTGTAAATAGTGATGTAGATATTTTGCAGTTTGCAGATGATATTGTTTTGTACAGTAGTAATTATAATGTAGAAATTGCAATTGAAAATATTAATAGAGCCTTGTCTCAACTATTTCATTATTATAATGATGTGCTACATTTAACAATTAATCCTTCAAAAAGCAATGCGATGATATTTGGAAATGAAAAAACAAACTTAAATGTAGTATACAATGGAGAATCTATAAAACTAGTAAATTCAAAGAAATTTTTAGGTATTGTCATAGATAAGAAATTAACTTTTGAGGAACATATTAAATACATATCAAAGAATGCTCTAAAAGGTATAAACGTAATTAAATGCCTTGCAGGCGTCTCATGGGGAGCAGACCCTAAAATATTGTCAATTTTGTATAAAAGTATTGTTAGAAGCCATTTTGATTATAGTTCTCTAGTTTATATAAATAGTAGTCATGTAAATAAACTAGATCTATTGCAGAACAGGGCTTTGAGAACAATTTCTGGTGCAATGTGCTCTACTCCCATAAGGGCCATGGAAGTGGAGACTAAAATTATGCCCCTAGCTTTGAGACGTATTTTACTTGCAAAGAGATTCTGTCTTAAATTAATTGCTGCTAATAATAGAAAAATAATAAATAAAATTGCACCTTCTGTAAATAGAACTCCTGGGCCTCTAACAAGAGGAGAGGAACTCTTGAATGGCAAATCCCCAACATTATCCAAAATACTCAATACTCAATACTCAATATTTTATTGCATTCCATATGTACATGTTTAGATGGTATAAAAATATAGTTAGGATCAATATGGACCCTGTCGGGCACAGCAAAGCTAGGAGAGAGGATGAAGGCTAATTAAATAAAGATATTTCACTTTTTTTTTATTGTATGTCTAAGTATTGGTATAGTTGATTTATTTATTTATTGTCGTCATTATTATTAAATTTTGATATTGTTGTAATTAATGTATGTATGTATATTATTATAATATCTAAATTTAACTAATTTATGTCCGGTGTTTTTATTTATTTTTATCATCATTTATTTAAATTAATCATGTATATATGGTATTACTATGTCTGTGTATCAGGTTGGTAAATTATGTTAGATATTTTAGTTTATTTTTTGTCCTGATTATTTTTAAATTGACAGATATTTTATTTATATTTTGTCATACTTATTATTAAATTGTCATTATTTAGATTTATTTATTTATGTCTATTATTGTTTCGTCATTGTATAAGTAGATTAAATGTCAGGTATTTATATTTATTTTTATCGTCATAATTATTAAAATATGTATTAATTTATATTAGTTATCAATATATATTATTACTTTGTATGTTTATCAGTAAAGGTAAATTATGTGAGATTTTTTATTTATATTTTGTCGTCATTATTATTAAATTATGTCAGATTTTTTATTTATATTTTGTCGTCATTATTATTAAAATATGTCAGATTTTTTATTTATATTTTGTCGTCATTATTATTAAATTATGTCAGATTTTTTTATTTATATTTTGTCGTCATTATTATTAACTTATGTCAGATTTTTTTATTTTTATTTTTTGTCGTCGTTATTATTAAATTATGTCATTTAAATTAATTATGTGTGAACATTATTATTATGTCTATGTATAAGTATTTTTGTAAATTATATTAGGTAATTTTAGAGTCATTGATATTTAGTTAGGTTATTATTTATGTAGGAATTTATGTTTTATTCTATTTTCTATATTTTATACTATATTATATTAAATAATTTAATAAATGTCTTAACATAATCTTTGGTAAGTAAGACGGAGGATAATTTATTTTGCAATCGATTTATCCTCTAAAAATTCCTTTACCGTGTAGTATGATTTGGATTCCAGAAATTGTTTCAATTTGTTAATAAATATGTTTGTTTTCTTTACTCCTCTAATATCGTTTGGCAGTTTGTTATAGATTTTTGCGGACATTACTAAAGGGCCAGTTGAGTGCATTTTGAGTCGGGATCGGGGTATGTTTATTTTGTTTCTATTGTGCCGAGAAATGTATCTTATTTGTGTTTCCTCGCAATTTGTATAAAAATCTGGGTATTTTCTGACAAATTTACATAATTATAAGATGTATAAACAGGGAAGTGTGAGTATTTTGTGTTTTAGAAAATATGGTTTGCAACTCTCTGTTTGTTCTATAATGGTAATAATTCGAATTAACTTTTTCTGCAAAATGAATATGGTCTGAGAATCAGCACTGTTGCCCCACAGCATGACCCCATAGCTAAGCCATGCCTGGGCATACGCATAGTAAGTAGCAAGTGCAGTTTGCAGATTGGTGGTTTTTTTAATTTCGCGAAGGGCGTATGAAAATTTTGAAAGTTTTGCTCTTATTTTCTGTATATGGGATTATGATTTATGATTTATAATTATATTTCTGATTATGGAATATTATTAGAAACAGAAGATAGTTTAACTGGTATTAGAAAACAGTGACCATGGCCATGTTACTCCTTCTCTTACCAATGTAGGTATTTCACATCCTGTAAAGGTATTGCAAAATCCCATAAATAATAATTTAGATATGTTGCAATTTTTGGAGGATAATCAGAATTATTATGTTATTTACACTGATGGCAGTAAGGGGAGTGCTGGACATGCTGCTATATATGATCCACATGGAAAAGTTTCTCGAAGCTTTGTTCTGCATAATTTAAGTTGTACTATATTCACTGCAGAGGCATATGCGGTTTATCAGGCATTATTACATATTCGCCAAATTAGCCATTGTAAATATTTTTTGATAGTATCGGATTCACTGAGTTTGATAAAAGCGTTAACTAACCTTACAGTTTCATTCAAGTCAAATTATATTCTGTATTTTATCAAGGAAATAGTTCATCAATTTTACCTTAAGCACATCAAAATTGCTTTCCTGTGGGTTCCTTCTCACCGGGGTATCTCTGGTAATGAAGCAGTTGATAAAATCGCATATGAAGGTAATAATGCTGTTGATGTTAGAAATGCAATGGACATTCCTATGACTGATTTCCTGCAATGTATCAATGAAAAAATATCTAAATTATGGTTAGAAATGTGGAAGAAAGACCAAGACATAAAAGGAAAGTGGTATGGCAATATTCAAGAAGCATTATCTGATAAACCGTGGTACAATAATTTAAAGGAAGCCAGCCGAGACTTTATCACTAAAAGAAAGAAGAAAGAAAGAAAATATGTTTATTCCGCCTATATATAGACGCACAAATAACAAAACTCAATAACAACATACAAAAGAAAGTACAAAATATAAAAGCCAGTCCCTTGTCAGGCCATGTGTGTAACGAGCTTAACAATATTACATCTTGTACCATAGACAACGGAGTTGTCTAGATTATCTGTTGCATTTTGACGCCGGCCATAACAGGGACAAACATAAACAAAATTAACCTAAGAAAGAGTAACTAAAACTAAAAGAAAATCATAATTATATACTAATACAATCTGAAATTATAAGCTGTGCGTCGCGCATCTATTTATCACTACGATAAATAGATTGCGCTTTGGCCATAATACTGCACCGTCACACCTTGCTAGACTTGGCATTATTGCAAGTAGCACATGCCCCTATTGTGAATCCGAAGAAGGGACCGTTGAGCATTTTATTTTTGATTGTCAAAACTTTTTACTTGACAGATTAGTGTTGGCTAGTGAACTTAGTGATGTGAACATTAAGTGCGATTATTCTGCCCGCCCGCCGCCAATTATACACCTTTTAAAAGACCAAAACACTTTCAAACCGCTTTATAAATATATTAAAAACACAATTAAATCTTTATAAAAAGTGATGTGATACATAGTGCAGTCTTTTGAAAAATAAAATAAGAATTGACTTAAAGGTCCAAGTGACCAGGTCATAAAAATACAAAAAAAAAAAAATCTGCCATTTAATGGCGGATATATTTTATGATTATTGTGAATTTGCGCTATTCTATTTATTTTATGATATTTCTTATAAATATAAAGTACTCTACGGTGATATGTTTTGCGGTTGTTGCTGAATCGAGGAACAGCGGGTCGTCTTAGGGGCGAAAGTTCCTCGCAACCAAACCATATTTACAACCAGCAAGTAATTTTACAAAACTTGCGACTCTGTAGTGAAATAATGATGATAAGTTTTAAATAGGACTCATAAAATGCGTCATGCCATCGAATAAGTGCTGCTATGTTCCTGGGTGCAAGAACAGTGGAGGTATGTAACTTTGGTAGAGCCAGATTATGTTTACTTTAGTTAGGTAGACAATAATATATAAGTACAATATTGTAGATTCTTTTCAGTTTTAGTTTCTCTTTCTAATAAATGAATTTATTCGAAATCCTTAAGTCTAACTCTTATCTTATTATGTATTCTCAAAGAGTAGTAAGTACATGTGAGAAGTTATCATTTTGAAGTTTGTAGTATTCACTCAATCTCCTTGGGTAATTAAAACCCCATGTCCCAAAAAAGTTGACAATGTGGCAGATAGCTATCACTTTTTTGTTTCAATCAATTTTATTTAACAATATTACAGAATAGAAATATGAAATATTGTCTTTAACACATTCAAATATTGATGCATGAAAATTTATAGTGCTAAATATTTAGTTATATGTGTAAATTAACCTTTTGAATACCATACTTAGAGACACAATAGAAAGACAATAAGAGAGTGAATGCTGGTGTTCACTTGGGTTTTAATTTAATTAATTAAGCATTTGGAAACATTCCATTTAATAATAAGTACTTACATGTTTATGTGAGTTTGATAAGGCTTGCCAACAATGTAAAACAAGTGCGGTAATATCAACAAATTAATTAAAATGATTCAAACTGCTTAAATTGAAGAAATTTTGGGTAGTTAACTAAGCCTAAGGTTTATCAGTGGGCACATATCTTAATTCTTATTTTTTTTTATCATGACAACTTCTGTTTATCATCACATTATTATATCATTGTAAATTTAACTATTATTAATTAATAAAATCTTAATTTTACATAATTAAAATTATATTAAAAATTAAAATTTAAATATTATAATATTTTTTATGTTTTTAATTATTTATATATTACACTAGCTTTTGCCCGCGCGGCTTCGCTCCCGCTCTTCCCTACTTCAGCCTACTATACCCTACTCTACCCTACCCTACTCTACTCTACACTACTCTACCCTACTCTACCCTACTCTACACTACTCTATCCTACTCTACCCTACTCTACCCTACTCTACCCTACTCTACCCTACTCTACCCTACTCTACCCTACTCTACCCTACCCTACTCTACTCTACCCTACTCTACCCTCCTCCACCTTACTCTACCCTACACTACCCTACACTACCCTAATTTTCATTTTTTTTCCATAAGAACCTTCTCCTCATAATAACGAACAGAACAAAAAAAAATTAGCGAAATCGGTCCAGGCGTTGTTGAGTTATGCGCTTACCAACACATTTTACGATTCATTTTTATATTATAGATAATGATTGCAACATTATAAATTCAGGTATGAATGCAGTTGTTCATAAATTCCCAAATCCTGAAAATGATTGTGTGTTCTATTGGAGGTGATATTTTGGAAGTTGAAAATGCACACATATTCGTCTGTCATTGTAACAAACTAAACAATTTTGCAGTCCCAATTTCAAATTTACCAGGTTAGTTGTCATATTAGAATAAAATTAAATGCTGATACAAATTTTTAGAAATTTGACATAAGCAAACTCAATGCGAAATTAAGTTGAACAAACCACCCAAACTTTTCATGTATTACAATAGTAAGTAGCTTCACATAAAAACAGTAGTTACTTAAAATAATACTATTTATAACTAGTTAGTTAGTTATAATATATAATAGCTCATATACATAAAATATAGCCTATGGCGTTTAGGAATAAAGCAGATTTATATTGGTGAAAAAATTTTAGCTCACGGACCAGATTGCCTCCTACAAACAAAAAACAAACTTAACCTATTTAGAATATTAGTATAGATGTAGTAGTCTAGATAAATAATACATTCATCCATAGCAAAATCTCATAAAAAAAAGTTATGAGTAATAATTTGAACTAAGCAAAATTTTCAATATAATATGTAGTTGAACTGTTATAATTTTTTCAGGACTCAATTTAGTGACAGTTAGAAAACCATTGCAAGGACTTCAAAATCTGCCAATGCCATCAACATCTTCAGGTATTTGAATAAATGTAAAAATCATACTGATTTGAAAATTAAATTTCCATGATGACACTTTACTCATGTTTCTTCATATTTTATTTCAGCTCCTGAATCACTTCAGCAGTTACTGTGTATGATTCTACCAACCTAGCATAGAAAACAATTGAAGAAGAAGAAAATATTTGTAAGTAGATTTTGATTAAATATAGGTCATTATTGTTTTGTGTTGATGTTTAATCAAAACAACCTGTACAAGTAGATAACACACACAGCAGTATAACAACACATTCCAGACCATGCTCAACTTGCAACTTCTTTTTTTGCACCTAGGAAGAAGCTCAAACCTTTATACTATGAACAGTTATTAAAACCTTATGTCATTTATAAGTCTTTTTTGAGATAGGAAATCATCTAAAGACTTCTGCTCTGCCCAAGAACTTAGAGGATTTAATGACTGTCTTCTTATCCCACTCAAGAGTGGAATGGGAAGACTTTCACTTACTGAAATGACACCTATGTTCTTGCCTATGTGTTAGGTTAGGACCACGGTTTTTCAGAAGTCGAGCCATGGCCTTAGTAGACTTCGGGTCTACTGGGCCCCCACAGTTTTGCTGGCCTCAAATTGAAGTGCGCGTGGAACTACGCGCCATTGACGACTTGTGCTCTGTCCGAACGGTTACCGGATGCCCGTATGGCGAGCTAGCCGTTGCTTGCCGTCCGTAAGCCCACGCCTAGCATGATATACATTTAGTGATAATCATTTATTAATGTTTCAGCTCCGGAAACAGTAGCATGTGCGCAAGGACCACCTGCTACTTCTAAAACAAGTAAAGTAAAGTATTACTGACACAATTACACTATATGCCAGAAAATATCTCAAACTCCTCCTCAAGTCAAAAAGAATTTTATTGTCTTTCTATTGTGTCTGTAATTTCCACGATTGAAAGGTTAAAAAAAAAACTTCTAACGAATTTGTACACATAAGATTTACAGTGGTTACATTATTCAGGTATTGTTTGCCTGTTTGTGTCTGTCTTCAAATACATATTATGTCCATTCTCAAACAAATCTTGTTTAAAATGATTTAGTGAAACTCAAATAAAATCATTTTTTAACCCCCAACGGAAAAGAGGGGTGTTATAAATTTAAGGTGTGTCTGTCTGTGGCATCGTAGCTTCTAAACGAAATCCGATTTTGATGCGGTTTTTTTTTATTTGAAAGCTGTCATTATCGAGATGGTTCTTAGATACAATTTATGAAGATCTAGTCAGGTGTTCAAGATCATCAACTCGTTTGTTAGCTGCGGTAGAGATCTTAAACACATAATGGGTGTTTACGTTCAAATATATGTGAAACTGACTCGTGAGTATTTGAAATACTCATGAGTCATGATTATGCTAGTGTCATTGAGCTAGTTTGATGACTGGGCTCGAAAGTAAGAGACGTAACTCTGGATTGCCTATTAGCAAACCCACCCAGTTTTGTCTCATTTGGATTCGTCTTAATGAGTTCTATACATTTCACATGACGACGTAGACCTGATGGTGGAACTGGGAGGTGGCAGCTAGGTGAAACCCTGGAATGGTTACTAGTAAAGCCATACAGCTTCGATTTGTTAGATTCGTCTTAACCAGTTCTATACATTTCTCATGATGATGAGGACCTGATGGTAGATAGAACTGGGATGTGGCTGATGAATGAGGTGTGTCCCACTTGGGCAGAGCACCGCCGTGTTTTCGTAGGGGTAATCGACAGCGACGACCTCTTTCACCGAGCCATGGTACTAGCCATGGTCCGAAGCGTGGAGGAATGGCAGGCGGGCGCCTTCTTCCGCGAAGCAGTAATGCTACGTCCAGCCATCTGGTAAACGTCTGGATTAAGCCCGAGTCGTCGTTAACTGGGTCGTCGTGTTCCACGCGCGCCTCAAGGGATGTCAGCAAAACCGCAGAGGCCCAGCAGGGCCGAAGCCTACTAGGGCCGTGAGTTGACTTCCGAAAGGGATACTCGGGGTTCGGGGGTTAAAAATAAAACTAAAAACACAACACACCACTTGAAACTAGAAGCTACACTTCTATTGCGATCCCGGGCTCAGCGACACTTGTCTTTAAAATTTTTAAAAGTTCTTTTAATGAAGTGAAAATAGCTGAAAGAATAATTTATTAACTTATTTTTTACTTCTTTTGGCTTTTTCGCGTCGTGTTTGCTTTTTTCATTTTAATATTTAATTTCCATTTTCTACTTTTCAGGCAGAAAAATATCTATTAGGAGGGTTCTTCAGTGTAGAAAGAAGTCTGCAACTATAAATTTGAGGCTGTATGTATTTTTTCTATGTATGTTCTCCAATTACTCAAAATCTGACTGACTGATTTTGAATTTTATATTTATATTTTTATACCTTAGAATAGATATACCCTAGAATTGGTCCCATAGAAATATTGTTGTGATCTGATTATGAACTTTGAAGATATAGAACAGAACTCATAGGATCAAAGCAGAACTATCATAACAAGTAAAATTGCTTTATTTGTATGTGTAGTCTATGACTGACTGAAAGAAGAGAGGAGAGGGATACATTGAACTGATATGCAGAGCCGGGAGGTAGGCATTGAAACTGTAATAAATCAATACATCATAGGCGTGTTTGGGATTATCAGAATTGTCACATACCATCGCATTGATCTGATGATGGAGCTGAAAGGTGGAAAGTATTTAAGTTTGACTGAGGAGTAAACCACAAATAAAAAGCGTAAAATAAAAACTCTTTTTGTAGCAAAAATACAACTGACCTCAATGAACTCTTTAGTAGTCATAAGTTTGAGCTACACAAATACTGACAAATGCTTGCACTGACTGGACAGGTCCACTCAAATCTGTGTGGTTCTTTCTTCAAAAGACCATCCGAGACACTAATCTGTATGGTTCGCGCGCTCTGTTCCCGCGCGCCTCAAGGAATTGTCGGCAACCGAAGGGGCTCAACTGGGTCGAAGCCTACTGGGGCCAGGGTTAGTTTCGAAAAATAGCTCAACCCCGGTACGAAAGGCAACAAAAAAACAGGAGTGGGTTTTAGTCAGTAAAAGTCTGACACTATCTCCCGCTCCGCCCAAGAGCGGGGGATGTCATTGGATGATTTTCCAACCGGAAATCTGCATGGTTCTCATATGACTTGACATTACATGTTTGCTGTATGGACTTTAGAAGAGCCTTTAACCCCTGAGTTTGTTTCGGTGTTTCTTCTCAGCGTATTCGGATAGTACACTATAGATAGGACACACTGGCCTCATCTAGATTAATTCATTAAACCCCAAGCGAACGCCCGCGTTCGCGCACCTATTGTCTTTCTATTGTGTCTGTAATTTCCACGATTGACAGGATGTAAAAAAATTGACGTGTTAAAGTGTTTTTTTAAAACCTTTTTGCAAAGTTAATGATCTATGTAAACAAAAACCGGGCAAGAGCGTGTCGAGCCACGCTCAGTGTAGGGTTCCGTAGTTTCCCTTCCGTCACAATAAGTGTACCCACTTATGACTTTAAAAAAAGTTTTGCATATTACGATTATACTATGTAGAAACTTAGTCCAGAAATTATTTTATACAACCTTTTTGTCTTTTTTGTACAAAAACTGTTCTTTCCATCAAGTTCAAAATGATTTTCCTAGAAAGTCCTTATAAAGTTCTACTTTTCAGATTTTTTCATATTTTCTAAACTTATGGTTCAAAAGTTAGAGGGGGGGGGACACATTGTTTTTACTTTTGGAGCGATTATTTCCGAAATTATTGACATTATCAAAAAATGATTTTAGTAAACCCCTATTCATTTTTAAATACCTATCCAACAATATATCACACGTTAGGGTTGAAATTAAAAAAAAAAAGACGGGTTGCACTCCGGGAGTGCCGGCAGAAGTGAAAACTTGATTATTAACGTTGAGCATGTTTGATATTTTGGAATGGTTAGGGAATAATTTTGCACCAATTGCTTTATCAGTATAAAAGTACTATCATTAATGTGGTAGAATACAATATTCATTTATTGCGCTATCGTACACAAACATGACAATTTATATTACATTAAAAATTTAACACTTTAAAACTATTACAATTATTTTACATTAAAAAGTTTATCTCTCCGAAAAACTACTGAGGTGTCAAGGGACACCCGGATGGAACGAAGTTCCGTTCTGGCTTGCTTTCTATAAGAGAGAGAAAGAGAGAAAGACAGAGAAACATGCGCATGCCGCACGGCTTACAATAGCTTACTATAGAAAAAGTGTCGTTACAACTTTTCGTGAGAATTTTTTCCGTCTAGCCAATACAATATAACTAAAAAATACTATCCTATTTTATGTACATTTTGACAGCACTATTTCAACATCTTCGAAACCATGAAAACGACACTCATGACGAAAAAGTTGATAATTTCTGACATCCGCCATCTTAGATTTACATTTTGACAGCACTATAAACGACACCCATGACGAAAAAGTTGATAATTTCTTGCAGCCGCCATCTTGGATTTATATTTTGACAGTACCATCGGTTTCAACACCCTCGAAAACCATGAAAACGACACCCATGATGAAAAAGTTGATAATTTCTTGCAGCCGCCATCTTGGATTTACATTTTGACAGTACCATCGGTTTCCACGCCCTCGAAAACCATGAAAACGACACCCATGACGAAAAATTTGATAATTTCTTGCAGCCTCCATCTTGGATTTACATTTTGACAGTACCATCGGTTTCCACGCCCTCGAAAACCATGAAAACGACACCCATGACGGAAAATTTGATAATTTCTTGCAGCCACCATCTTGGATTTATATTTTGACAGTACCATCGGTTTCAACACCCTCGAAAACCACGAAAACGACACCCATGGCGAAAAAGTTGATAATTTCTTGCAGCCGCCATCTTGGATTTACATTTTGACAGTACTATCGGTTTCAACACCCTCGAAAACCACGAAAACGACACCCATGACGAAAAAGTTGATAATTTCTTGCAGCCGCCATCTTGGATTTACATTTTGACAGTACTATCGGTTTCCACGCCCTCGAAAACCATGAAAACGACACCCATGACGAAAAATTTGATAATTTCTTGCAGCCGCCATCTTGGATTTATATTTTGACAGTACCATCGGTTTCAACGCCCTCGAAAACCATGAAAACGACACCCATGACGAAAAAGTTGATAATTTCTAGCAGCCGCCATCTTGGATTTATATTTTGACAGTACCATCGGTTTCAACACCCTCGAAAACCATGAAAACGACACCCATGACGAAAAAGTTGATAATTTCTTGCAGCCGCCATCTTGGATTTACATTTTGACAGTACCATCGGTTTCAACACCCTCGAAAACCATGAAAAAGACACCCATGACGAAAAAGTTGATAATTTCTTGCAGCCGCCATCTTGGATTTATATTTTGACAGTACCATCGGTTTCAACACCCTCGAAAACCATGAAAACGACACCCATGATGAAAAAGTTGATAATTTCTTGCAGCCGCCATCTTGGATTTACATTTTGACAGTACCATCGGTTTCAACACCCTCGAAAACCATGAAAAAGACACCCATGACGAAAAAGTTGATAATTTCTTGCAGCCGCCATCTTGGATTTATATTTTGACAGTACCATCGGTTTCAACACCCTCGAAAACCATGAAAACGACACCCATGATGAAAAAGTTGATAATTTCTTGCAGCCGCCATCTTGGATTTACATTTTGACAGTACCATCGGTTTCCACGCCCTCGAAAACCATGAAAACGACACCCATGACGGAAAATTTGATAATTTCTTGCAGCCGCCATCTTGGATTTACATTTTGACAGTACTATCGGTTTGAACACCCTCGAAAACCATGAAAACGACACCCATGACGAAAAATTTGATAATTTCTTGCAGCCGCCATCTTGGATTTATATTTTGACAGTACCATCGGTTTCAACACCCTCGAAAACCATGTAAACGACACCCATGACGAAAAAGTTGATAATTTCTTGCTGCCGCCATCTTGGATTTATATTTTGACAGTAAAAGTGTCGGTACAATTTTTCGTGAGAATTTTTTCCGTCTAGCCCCCTTTCACAACGCGCGATAAGGGATAGCTGTCTACTCTCCATCCGTCTTACGCTTTTTCGATCAGGTCACGTGTCCTGACGCGAGTTTAAGATTTTATACCCATTACAGAAAAAGTGCTCAACGCCGCTAAAGAAGTTTTCACTTCAAAAACACTTCCCACTTTACATATAGGAGGGCTACCCTAATAAAACATTTTTTTCCAATTTTTATTTTACCACTTTGTCGGCGTGATTGATATACATATTGGTACCAAATTTCAGCTTTCTAGTGCTAACGGTCACAGAGATTAAGCGAGGACGGACAGACAGACAGACGGACAGACAGACATGGCGAAACTATAAGGGTTCCTAGTTGACTACGGAACCCTAAAAATTGAGAAATAAGTTTAATTTCGGAAGTTGAATAACGAAGAGATAAAACTATTATAGAAACACCGACTTCCAAAAATAAAGTTATTTTGCACTTTATTGTATAGTAGGTACAGACTAGTTAACGATAAGTTGTGTCACATGCAAATGAATAACATATTTTCTTTCTTTTTTCAGATAGAGGAATTCCACCCACAGAATGCAGAGAAACCGCAGATGTACTGTTATTTATGAACAACTATTTCGACTCTTCGACGAAAGTTATAACAAAAATTAATATGCTAAGCCACTAGTTGATCCAGCTACGCCGCCAACGTCTGCTCATATAGAAAGTAGATAACCCTATATTTTTGTCTGGCAAGTTGTTAAAAAGGTCAAAACTGTGCTACTATAAGCAAAATTATAAAATTCTGAATTTATACTATAAGTTACAATTTATTAAAGTTTGACGAATTGAAACTTTAACAAATTGTAACTATTATTATGTTAGTATAAAAGCTGATTCAATATAATTATGTTACTTAAATAACTATTAAAAGTTGTTTTCTCAGTAGCCAGTTTTGACAGTTCTAACATCTGCCCAAACAAACATACGTTTACCTACCAAAGCCACGACGAACATTCGTATTAGGCTTCATATTAGGCCATCATTCCTACCTGTGTTGGAAGTATATGCCGAGAAATTTTCGGTTTTTATAAAATAACGAAGTTTTGGCAGTGGTAGGCTATTGTTTGATAAGTGTTACGGTAAGTCCACGTTACCACTTTGTCGTGACGATAGATAATCGTGTAGTTTTAAGTGTCGTGGCTTATATTTTTAAATGGAGGTATTCACATATAGGACTTAACGATTAACTGTCGTCTACGACTTTTCTTTCTGTGATAACAGATTGTCATGACGGTAGGAACGGCTAGCAAAACAATTAAACAGTTACGAAAAAACAAGTTTTGTTGCGACTATCTGTCATGGCCATGACAAACAGTTGTTATGATAGGAACAACTAGACAAGATAGTGTTGTCCGTCAATAAAATAACCGTTATGACACAGTGGGAACGCGGCCTAAGAGAGATGTATGATGTATTGTAGAAAGATGTCTTTTAATTTTTTATATTCTCTAAAATATTGCTTTGTAAGTTCAAAATTCAAAAAGAAATCACGTAGGCCTACAAGGGCACTTATAAAACGTCAGAAGTTTACGAGTACGATTCCAAATTGGTTGATTCCTATGGAGAAGAACCGACAAGAAACTCCATGGTTACTCTTTTAAAAAAAGCGGTTGATGTTACAATATTTCCATAATACAGTATTAATAGATATTATATAAGAACAGTGTAGACCACTCAATATTGTATCCAAAAGCATAATAAATATAATCATAACAAAAAAAGTGAATTGTAATAAGAAGTAATCTAAGAATTCATGGAGTCTACAGTGTTCTCACATTCACATTATAAAAAAAGTTTCCGTAAATGTTATTTGTGGTTTTTAAATATGTTGTAATATGGAATGTATAATGTAATTTGTTTGTGTTTTTGGAATGAATCATTTGGTGCAATTGGTTTCAATATAATAAGTTATCTCTTCTTTCAAAGTAAAGAAAATCTATGAGCACTGACTATATTTGAATCGCTTATATAGAAGTTCTTTATTCTTTATTCTTTATTGTACACAAAAAAAAATACAAACAAAACAAACAGGACATTAGATATGAGTACATAGGCGAGCTTAACCCACAACTGGGTTCTTCAGTTCTTTAGTTTTATTACCCTTTTTAACGGTATGCTAAATGTTCTAGAAGTCAAACATGTAGTTAAAACGCTTATAAGATATGATAATCAGAAAGATTATAAGATACGATGTAGTCTGAATGACTATTTAGCTAGGATCAGTGTTGCTGGAAAGTAAGCACTGGAACTCTTATAACACAAATAATGTCCTTTCTTACTCCCTAATACATCATATATCGTATTTTGACCACTCATTGACTTCTACGATATTTAGCGTATCGCTCATTTTTCTTTATAATCCATTAAAAATTGTTAACTTTTCATAGACTTTCACATTTTTTTACTTTGAAACCAATTGTATCAAATAATGGTAGAATAACACATTTTAAAATCCAACACAAGATATTTTGTACCACCACACCGACCACATATAAAAAAGGTGCTTCAGGGTAGCCTGCAAAATCCAAATTATCTTACGTTTTATTTTTTCAACTTGACTTCTTGTAAGTACAATGCAGTATGGTAATGAAATTGTAGTGTTTCAAATTGACTGTAAAGATTTCGTATGTGTGGTCGACGGCATCAAAAAAATATTCCTAACCAAATATTAGATAGATAAGACTCTTTATTGTACACCGAAAATAAACAATGGGTGGTCTTATCGCTAAAAGCAATTTTTACTTCAACAAAAGGAATTAGCTGGTCGCTGCTCCACTAGATTGTATGGCTACTATATACTCAACGGGATTACCCTCTGTTAATTGACATACTGTATTCTTTTAAAAGACACATCAATTCATTTCGTAATTTGGCCTTGCATACATACATTAAATAAGGAAATAATGTGTTTGAGTTTGTTTTTTGAGAAAACTTAATTGAAAGAGTGTTCATGTTTAATGTTTAATCCAATTCATGCCTAGTTTTGATCTGTATACTGAAACTGAAATAAAATTGTAATTTTCGAAGCATCCACTCTACACAGTAATCAAACCGGTTAACTCTGCAAAATTCTACTATACTCTAATTACCATACTTAAATTGTAATTATTTTGTATGTCTAATTTTGTGATTGATTCTGTAATTTTTTTTTTTTTTTTTAATTGAGATAAACTAGTGCTTGACTGCGATCCCACCTGATGGTAAGTAGCGATGCAATCTATGAATCTTTGTAATGTGTTATTTTATTTGTATTTTCATTTTATTTGTTTTTTTTTTTAATTTTAGTACATTTGTTTTTGAATTTTCTAAATGCCAAGTGATGTTCTTTAGTTTTGATTATTGTAATGTTTTATTTGATTTAATTATTTTTTTATGTATACATCTGAATTAAGTGAATCTATACTAATATAATAAAGAGGTAAAGTTTGTTTATTTTTATGTTTGTAGGAGGTAATCTCTGAAAGTACTAAAATTTTCTCACCGATAGAAAGCTGCTGTATTCCTGAGTGATATAGGCTATATAATTATTATGTACGTGGGTGAAGCTGCGGGCAAAAGCTAATTAATAATAATTTAAATGTTTACATATGATAGTATTTAGTGATAAATCCTTAATAAGCTGAGAAAAGTAGGATTTGTTCATGTTTTTATATATAACATTCTGCAAAACCAGTTTCTTTCAGAAAATCGTCTTTTGGAAAAGTTTATTGATATAATTATTCTCAAAGTCGGGCACATTGTTTTTTTACCAAAGATTTCGCTCTACAACACCATTATAAAATGTCTAAACACGATGTCTAATTAGTACCCAATCATGTAATAAACATAAATTTACGAACTTTATGAATAAACATTAAAAATAATTAAATTGTATTTCATTTATTCTACCAAGCCTACAAAATAAAAGTAAGAATATTATAAAGTGCACACAACTGCATATACGCACACGGCAACAGCAGTACACATATTATAATCGTGTACAGCTGCTGCGGTGTGCGTGCAAAAGTGTAACTTCAACTTTGAACTACAGGTGGCGCTAGTTTCGGGGTCCCCTTTTTTCCCCCCAAGATTGTTCTCTATTTCAGTATGTTACAAAGTACTCTGTGGTCCACCCTACCGTTCGATTCAAAACTGCACGAGTCCGGTGGTTGTTTGACGTTTATGACGTTCCGCCAGAGTGACAATTGTGTTGTCACCCTCGTCCGTACAATGTTCATTCGATAAATCACACAATCAATGTCAAAATAGGGTTTTCAATCTTTACTACTAGATGGCGCCAGGGACGCGCCTTTAAATACATACTTAGATACATACATATAAATAAACAATGCTGTAGTGAAAAAACAAATCCAACACATTAGCAAGTTATAGCAAACAAAGTAAAGAGATTTTAAGTGACATCGACAATAATCAGAACGCACCAAAACAAAACATTTCGTAAACGTATCAAATAAGAATTGACTTAAATTTGCCCGCAGGTCCAAGTGACCAGGTCATAAAAATACAAAAAAAAAAAAAAAAAAAAGTAAACGTATCCGATTTACAGCAAACGTCAAACCAAAATGACAAAAGGTAAACATTAAACATAACCTACAATTTTATTGCTGGGACTTTTGTTGGTAGTGGTGAAGGTATAACACGTGTTCCTTTATCAGTGCTACGATCTTTTTCGATTTTAGTGATCATCTTTGTGTGAAACTTGTTCCTTGTGTGTGCGTTCCTGGTTTAAGGTTTGTTTTTAGTTTGTGATTGTCCTTTTTATATACATTTCGCGATATGAACTCCAAAAAGCCCCCCGATCCTGACCCCCCTGATGAATTGTTTGATCTTTCTTCAAGCGTGCTCACCGTAACCCTCCCTCATGTCCCTGAAATACCCTCACAAGACCCCGCTATGGATACGGAGACCACTAGCCGTAAACGAGCTGCTGGTGCATCCCCTGTGACTTCTGACATACCGACCAAAATGCCCAAAAATGGACTCAATGGCAGACAAACATACACGAAAACCGACAATCCACCCTACATCATTCACGTTTCACTTAAAGACCAAGAGACTTCGGGCACTGTGCTGCAACCAATTAAGTTTGGTATGTTTTTGACGAAAAATAACGTCGATAATGTACGTCTGGACGGAATCAAACGGATAGGCAGAAATCGTGTGTCGGTTGAATTCAAATCACACCAAGATGCAAACAGCTTCCTCAAGAACACAATTCTGGACAAAAACAACTACGTTGCTGCTATCCCACAATTTAATATTACCCGAATGGGTATAGTCAGGGATATTCCGGTAGAGTGGTCGGAGGATGATGTTATCCGAAACATTCAGGTCCCGGAGGGCTGCGGCCCTATTATTAAAGCCAGAAGGATGAGCCGTAAGGTGACCTCCTCTGGAATAACGGAGTGGAAGCCTACCCAAACAGTAGTGCTAACATTTGATGGACAGGTCTTACCTAAGCGCGTTATCAGCTTCTACTCATCACTCCCAATTGAGAGATACACATACCCTACCATCCTGTGTTATCACTGCTGTCGTTTTGGGCATACCCGCACTTTATGCAGATCAAAACCAAGGTGCTTTAAGTGCGGTGGCGATCATCCAGGGGATGGATGTCAAACTACCCAGGAATCGAGCTTCTGTGTTTCGTGTACTGGTAACCATTTTGCAAATGACAGTGCTTGTCCTGAATTGGGCCGACAGAAGAGCATCAAAGCTCTGATGTCTGAAAAATCTATCTCATATGCGGAAGCAAGTCGGGTATTCCCTCCTGTTTCCAGGTCATATGCTGAAGTCTCTAAGTCCTCACCCCGTAACAAACACAATGTAAACCTTTCCCAATCCCCATCCTCGAGTCCCATACCGGTAACCCAGAAATCATACCGTAAAACGGTATTTTTGAAACCCAAGACCCGCACTCCTCTTTCACCTGGCTACAATAGGCAAGTTCACCAGGAACTTACACAAGATTACTCCTTCTCCCCTTCTAGAAACGGTTGTGCCCTGCCAACGGAAGTTGCAGAGCCATTGAACTATAGACGAGAGGATAACTCTACTAACATATTAGACTTTATCACCAATATGCTAATGTCTGTATTAGCTAGTCCGACCAGACCAATACCTGACCACGTTGCCTCTAAACTGACCTCAATCTTAAATTATATCCACGATATTCCATCCCCTGACATTTCTCCAGTGGAACGTGAGGAGTATTACTCCCAGAAAGTCTGACCTCACTTTCTTGATCAATAAATTTAAACCATCGGTTTGCAGCATTGCCGAGACATGGCTCTTACCTGATAGCAATTTCAGGTTGCCGTGCTTTGGCAGTGTTCGTAATGATAGACCTGATGGATATGGGGGATGTGCTTTGCTCATCAATAGCAAAGTATCATACTCCCAGATTCCTCTAACCTTCGTTGGTGACAACATTAATGTTGTCGCTGTTAAGGCTGAGGATATAAATATTTTTTCTTTTTATGTTGCACACCCAAAATCTGAATATCTTCTTATAATTAAAAATTTGTTATGTAGTGTTAGCGGTCCATTACTGGTCATGGGTGATTTTAATTGTCATCATTATCGTTGGGGATCAGACACTTGTGATAACTTTGGCATAGGGTTGCTGGATATATTGGATGATCTAGACCTCTGTATCATCAACGATGGCAGTGCTACACGTAGGTCAGCGCCTGGACAGAGCAATAGCTGCGTTGATTTGACATTCTGTTCGTCCAGTATATCTAGTCTTCTCATTTGGCGCCGCTTGGATATGACCCATGGAAGTGATCACTATCCCATCATAATTGAGTTCCCTTCCAAAAACATCCCCATTAAAGCCTCCTCTCCCCTTTTAAAACACCAACTTAATTCGGCAGACTGGGACTTATATTCCAAAATTTTAGACTTAAGAATATCCTCCCTCCCGAAAGTTGATAGTCACAATGCCCATGAATGTTTTTCACTCTTCTCTTCCACTATCTCCTCCACAGCAGATGATTGCTTCCTGCCCAAAAAAACCCCGTCTGGTAGACTCCCTCCTCCGCCATGGTGGGATAGGGAATGCACAAACATGATCAAGGCCAGGAACGAGGCTGAAAAGACAGTTAACAGTCATATGAACCTGGATAACCTCATTGCCTTCAAGCGAATATTAGCTAAGTCCAGGAAATTTTTAAAAAAAAAGAAGCGTGAAGGTTGGTCAAAATATTGTAGTTCGCTGAGTCCGTCCACACCCGTTTCGACAGTCTGGCGGAAGGTGAAACACTTTAGAAGCAGTTTAACACCTGTTGCTTCCAACAATATCTCTGATGAACTGGGGTACCAGTTCTTCTCAAAGATCGCTCCGGCTTATGTTCCAAGCGCGGAGGAGTGCAGTGTTGACATTGAAGATGTAGACGACACTGCCGACCCGATGAACATGCCATTTAGTGTGGAAGAACTAAAATCGGTTCTGTCTCATGTCAGAGACTCCGCTCCGGGAGTGGATGGATTCACCTACTCCTTTATTTCTAAAGCTGGTCCAAAAACTCACCAATATTACCTGGATTTGGCTAACTTCTGCTTCATTTCCGGCTACGTCCCCAAAGAATGGAAGGTTCAAGTTGTCATCCCGTTATTAAAACCAGGCAAAGATCCTAGCGATCATTGCTCATATAGGCCTATTGCTTTATCGTCCATACTTGTAAAACTCCTAGAGCATTTGGTTAAGAATCGATTGGAGTGGCTGGTGGAGAACGGGGGATTGCTCCCGGCGACTCAGTTCGGCTTCAGGAAAGGTTTGGGCACAGCTGATAGTGTAGGTATCCTCACGTCAGCGGTCCGACTGGCCCTCAGCAGGAATGAGTCTGCGGTCGTTGTCTTCCTGGACATATCAGCTGCCTATGATTCGGTACTCCTCCCTAACCTCAGGCAAAAGCTGCACGAGCTGAGAATCCCGGCTAGGATTTGTCGTATCATCGATAACATCTTTACCAACCGCACCATTCAATTGAGAATCCCTGGGGCTGACTCTGATCATAGAACGGTCTGGAGAGGATTACCTCAAGGATCTGTTCTTAGTCCCCCACTGTATAACATCTATACGGCTAACCTACCCTCATCTCTCAATTTTGACTGTAAAATTCTTCAGTATGCTGACGATATTGCTTTAATGGTCTCTGGCAGTTCCATTCAGGATGCCGCCCTCTCAATGAATGTCTCTCTGTCCTCACTGAATCAATGGCTACTTGATCACGGTTTGTCTTTAAGTGCACCAAAGAGTACAGCAGTCATTTTTACCCGCAAACGTTCTGTACCCTCAGTAGAAATTAATATTGATGGACAAATCATTCCAGTCAAGGATAAGGCTAGATTTCTGGGAGTAACTTTGGACTCAAAACTGTCTGGGGTCGACCACATAAACAACACGGTCAAAAAATGTGAACGTACTGTGTCGGTCCTTAAGGCTCTGGCCGGAGTATGGTGGGGCGCTCACCCCTATACCCTCAAGCTGATATATAATGCGTTGACAAGAAGCGCAATAGACTACTGCAGCTTTCTCATTGAACCCTGCAACAAAGAAGCGCTGAAAAAATTAAACAGCATTCAGGCCAAATGCCTGAGAATTGTCATTGGAGCTATGAAGTCCTCTCCCATAAACGCACTTCAAGTGGAATGTGCAGAACCGCCTCTTCACCACAGAAGACAGTATTTGGCAGACCGCTTTCTATCCAAAGCTTTCTCCCTTTCATCCCATCCCTTGCTCCCAATTTTAGAGCAAATCGACCTCTCCTATAATAACTCCCCTTATTGGAACAATAAAACAGTTCCCTTATTGATAAATAGGTACAGAGAGCTTAAAGGGCTCTCTGCGCCTATTTGTCAATATCCAATTCTCCCGGTCTTCTCCTCCGTATATGAGGCGATTTACTTCGAGCCAAAAGCCGTTTTGGGACTGGGTATATCAAGGAATTCCCAAAACGCAAGAGCCGACTTTGAGCAAGCTGTTAAGCGTTACTGGGAAGGATGGAATTTATTTTTCACGGATGCCTCAAAATTGTCTGAAACCGGAGGGACTGGTGTGGCAGTCTATTTTAGAAACTCAAGAATCGCTCTACTTTTTCAATGCCCTCCAGAATCGTCAGTCTTTACAGGAGAGTGTATTGGGATTCTTGAAGCAATACACTATATTAAATCCCATCAAATAACAAGATCAGTAATTTTTTCAGATTCCCTTAGTAGTATTCAGGCCTTAAAACAAAATCAATTTCATAGTAAAATCCATAGTAAAATCATTGTAGATATTAAGAACTTGTTATTTGAATGTTCCCAGAACGGCTTGGACATCGAGATAGTCTGGATCCCCGGCCATTCGGGTATTGTTGGCAATGAGTGCGCTGATTCGTTAGCAAAGTATGCCACATCGAATCCGGCTGATCGAAAGCACTACGTGGTTCATAACTACGATTTGCGGAATGGCGCCAGACCCAAGTTATTTAACTCGTGGACTGAAACATGGAAGACGACCTCCAAAACCAAGGGCATCTACTATGCAGCCATACAGCCGGGAATCCAACGTAGGCCTTGGTTTTTTAAATGCCCTAAATTGTCGAAGAGGACTGTTTCATCACTCTGTAGATTAAGACTTGGTCATTGCTGCAGCCCAGTGTTCTTAAATAAGATCCATGTCAGGGATAATTCCCTTTGCGAGTGTGGTCTTGCGGAGGGTACTTTAGACCATATTTTCTTCTGCTGCTCCTTAAATAACAAATCGTTCGATCTCTATTCTAAAATTTCTAAATGCAATATTCCTCTCCCAACCAATTTTCATTCCCTTCTTTCCCACTTCTCTCCTAAATTAATAAATATCTTGGCGACATTTTTAAACGAAAATGACTTAAAATTTTAATCGGTGTGTAATGTGATATAATTGTTCTGTATATATTAGTCTATGTGTTGTATATATATATAAGTTTGTAAATTAGATTATATGTCTACTAACACTTGTGTTTGTCTTTCCAGCCTACTAACATCTACCACGAAGTACAGTTCGACGGTTAAGCCGTCTCAACGTGACACTGGCAGAATAGTCGCAGTCGGCTCAATTGCCATATTAAAAAAAAAAAAAAAAAAAAAATTTATTGCTGATTACCTGGTTTGGTTTGACATTTTACTTATTTTAATTATAAGAGGCCTGTTGAGGGTAAATACAGTTGGCGGTAAATCCCCTCTTTGAGGCGTGGCTGGAAAGACCTCACGGCGTCCTTACCTTCCGCATGACGCAGGTACTCACCGGACATGGTTCGTTCGGGAGTTTCCTGCACTCGATTCATGCGGAAGTGACGCCCGGGTGTCGCCACTGTGCGGAACGCCCGGAGGACACGGTGGAGCACACAGTCGAGGTGTGCCCTGCTTGGGCGGAGCATCGCCGTGCCCTCGTGGGGGCGATCGGCGGCGGAGACCTCTCGCGCCGGGCCTTGGTTGAGGCCATGGTCCGGAGCGAGGAGGAGTGGCAGGCGGTCGCCGACTTCTATGAAGCAGTAATGCTCGCAAAGGAGGAGGCCGAACGCATCAGGCAACGGCGTTATCGCCGCCGCCGTCGCCGGGATTCTGATACCGATTTCCGGCCAACGTAGACGCGGGCTTGCGGACAGTGAGCAATGGGTAGCTCACTGTCCGGCCGTCCGGTAACTGTCCGGACCAAGCCCAAGTCGTCGACGGCGCGCACTGTTCCCGCGCGCCTCAAGGAGTTGTCAGCAACAGCAGGGACCCAGCCGGGTCGAAGCCTACTGGGGCCAGGGTTATCCGAAAGGGCGCTCGAGCCCCGGTATGAAGGCTAGAAGGAACGGGGTGGGTCTTTTAGTCAGTAAGAGTCTGACACTATCTCCCGCTCCGCCCAAGGGCGGGGGATGTCAATGAATGATTTTTTCCCACCATAAAAAAAAAAAAAAGGGTAAATACAGTAAAACGGTTCTCGAAAGTCAAAGTGTACTAAATACAAAATGCATTCGACAACAAACAATCCACACATACAAATAAACCGATGCCAAAAAAAAAAACGTTCAAAACTATGATAAGATTATTACATGGTGAGTAAAAACTTACTTTGAAATGTTGATACAGAGTTACCTAAAAAATACCGTGGCTAACGTGTCTTCGCTGTCTTCTTTTGCAGGCTATCACCTCCCTGGGCCCTCGGATACTTTGCCTGCAGCATACTCAGTTCTTCGAGTGAAGTAATTTTGTGTTCATTGCCGTCGGGGGTTTTAACCACAATGACACCATCCTGTGTCCAAGAGGATCGCATCCCGAAATGAAGCCGCGCCTTCCCGAAGACAGTCTGCCGATTTCTTGTCAAGAACTCCTTTAGTGAAACAGAGGAGCCCTTTAAGCCTGTCTTCGCCGCCGCCGGCGCCGGAACGCCCGTTACCCCACGCCGCCCGAACGGAACAGATGTCAGAGCTGGCCAGGCTCATCCTTCGAGCAACGCGGGATGCGGGACCGACGTGCGACGGCGAAGAGTATAAATTTATAATATCGGAGCTTGATTGTAGGTACCTGGGGTTTGATCCGAGAGGAATCATCTTTGTATTGGGGTTTGCTTCGCGTAAATCTGCCTTTAGTTCTTACTAGCTCGCACCGTGATTCAGCTCGCCATCTGTGGTTAAAGTTAAATTGATTCCCACCATTCTATACATTGTGATATACATAATTACATACTTAAACGTTTCTGGTGTCTTAGGTGTGACACATAGACAACTGATAAGATTAATTACTCATGCTCTACGACATACGAGTCATCGTAGCCTGTTTGGTATTGGAGAGTTAACTGCAGCCACGTCTGCCAATTAACCTATGCTCTACGAGATACAAGTCATCGTAGCCTGTTTGGTATTAGAGAGTTAACTGCAGCCACGTCTGCCAATTAACCTATGCACTACGAGATACAAGTCATCGTAGTTTGTTTGGTATTAGAGAGTTAACTGCAGCCACGTCTGCCAATTAACCTATGCTCTACGAGATACAAGTAATCGTAGTTTGTTTGGTATTAGAGAGTTAACTGCAGCCACGTCTGCCAATAAACCTCTCGCTATCTCTGCGTGCACCACAGAACTATTTCTCTTATTATCTTAGAGAGTTAACTGCAGCCAAGTCTGCCAATTAACCTCTCGCTATCTCTGCGTGCACCGCAGGACTATTTCTCTTAGTATCTTAGAGTTGACTGCAGCCAAGTCTGCCAATCAACTTCTCGCTATCTCTCTGTTGCATGTACCCTCTTAGTACATGCAACAGTACGCATCTCTGCATGCACCACAGAACTATTTCTCATAATATTTTAGAGAGTTAACTGCAGCCAAGTCTGCCAATTAACCTCTCGCTATCTCTGCGTACACCACAGAACTATTTCTCTTAGTATCTTAGAGTTGACTGCAGCCAAGTCTGCCAATCAACTTCTCGCTATCTCTCTGTTGCATGTACCCTCTTAGTACGTGCAACAGTACGCCATATTTGTCAGAGAGACTTCGTATTGCAGCACCGAAGGTCTCCTCTAACGGACTGATCACGGCCTTTCGCCCAGTCTGATTCTCACGAGGTTTTCGCATTGCAGCATCGAAAGACCTCTTAATGTAACCGACTTCCAAGAGCATCGGAAACTTTAATAAAGTTAGGAATCTTAGAGTTTAAACATTTAGGTGGGGAACCACTACACTATTTTCTTAGTGATACCACTTAGCTTATATTTCTCTCAGATGAGCCGCCGCCGTGCTGGACGCCTCCATGAAACACCAATCACTTTTACTATGCACTTATTGAGGTAACTACCTTACTTTGGTGAGTTGAAAAAATGGCTCAAAAATGCGGCAAACGCCACAGACTATATAGAGATACTACTTAAGTGCCATGACCATAAACTATAAGTACTCTTTATCTATGGTGATCGCCCTATGGATTCGGTGTTGCCAGCAGGTCACCGCATATTATCATGTACGACTAGCTTGTTCCACGTTTCGCACTATCAATATTAATTTGACTCTGTTACCTGTTTACTTCGCGAGCTACACGTCGCGACAAAGCCCTTCTTGGCTCTCCATATATCATCATACGATGCAAATCGCACTAGTATGGGCCTGTGATGGTTTTTATTGGCTGTACCGAGTCGGTGACAGGCTTTTATGGAGGATACAGTCAATGATTTGGCACCAAGCTGCTTGTTAATGACGTCCAAGACGACTGCACTGCTGACCTCACCGTCAACTTCCGCAATGCCCTGGAAGACCAGAGCCTTTCTCCGATGTCTGGTCTCCATCCCGTCAACTAGCCTAGCAGATTCGTTAATTTGATTCCTGACTATATAGTTGCCTATAATATTTGAGGAGTTCCCTCGATTTCGCCAATATTCCATCATCAGATCCCGACTTGGTGACTATGGGACCATTTGGAAAGTACACCCTTTCCAACAAAAAAAGAATTTTTTAAATCGGTTGGCAAGCGACGAAGTTATGCACACATAAAAAAATACAAACACCCGAATTGAGAACCTCCTTCTTTTTTAGAAGTCGGTTAAAAATGTACAAATTCATTAAAATATACATAAACAGAATTAACTATAACTAAATTCAATAAGATAGACCAGTTTTTAAAGCTAATATCAGTTTCGTAAATTAATTTTGTATCAAAATATAAATGCCCATATAAATGCCTTCGGGCAGGAATTTATGGGCATTTATTAGGAATTTTCCCAATCCACCCAAAATGCCGGGCATTTTGCCCATCTCTAGTTGATATAGCTAGCAGTTGGCAATATAGCTCTGTGTTCTGTTTGAAACGGTTACAGACAACATTATTATATTTTCGGACTACTAAGGATTCTTCTGTTCTTTCCGTGTTTTTATTCGAAAGATTTTATGAAAATAGCATCTGTAAAGCCATTGTATCAATTGTGCAGCACGATTTCAACGCAATGTGCGACGACAGTACTGTCCGAGACAGCTGCAGACGTGCGCCAACTTTTGTGTATTTGGATTTCTCTCGAGGTAAGTGTTTATGTCACCCACCCAGCATTCCTGGGAGGAAGACATTGCAATGCTGAGCTCTCCATACTATACAAGCTTGTTGTGAATTTAAAGTCTGATCCCACATCCATCTCCTCCGCCAATATAACTTGCCTACCTACTTTTTTCAGTTACACCCACTAGATGCTGTTTGTGAAAACTGCTTCATGATATTGCAAGAATGTAAATAAATAAATAAATAAATAAAGTTTATTTTGGAACAACATAAGTTTACAGGTTACAGAAAAAACGAAGATAGCGACAAAAGTAAAATACTGTAGCGCAGCTATCAACGCCCAATTAGACATAATATATTCATAGACATTGTTCCAGATTATCATTAACAGAAGTGAAAATATAAATTAAATAAGGCAAATTATGATACCAAATTAATATACACTACGTGGATACTGGGTCGTATACATGTAGAGTGGAGGTGGGGATGAGGATGGGGTGTGTATTTGTGTGTGTATGTGTGATGGTGATGGTGTGTATGTGTGTGTTTTCACCGCGTTTATGACACAATAAGTTGCTCAGTCTCGTCATAGGTCAAGCACTTAAGCCAGTCGATCAGTTTCCTCTTCAGCATATTTCTGGTCATAGGATAAATTTTAATTTTAATATTTATGGCATTGTAGAGTTTTGAGCTGATGTGAGTGAAGTGACGGCTGACTAACGCTAACCTACAGCGTTCAGTCCTACAGACTTTGTCGGCACGACGCTTCTTGGTGAGGGATTGAGTGTCATAAGCAAGAAGTAGGTGCTTCCTGAGGACTGTTTGCAGCACGAATAACTGTCTCACTGAGAGGACCTCACAAAGTGCATATAGGTCTGCAGTAGGGAATCTCACAGGTTTCTTAGCAAGTACTTTTAAGACTGCTCTCTGAGCCCTCTCTAGTCGCAGCATGGTTGTCTTGTGCGTTCCCCCCCACGTGGTTATGCAATAACCGAGAACTGATTGAGCAAGGGCGAAGTAAACCATTCTAAGGCATTGGAAATCAGCAGCCGCTCGAAGTTTTCTGAATATGTAGATCAGTCTTCTGACTCGAACCACAAGTGAGCTAATCTGCTTTTTCCATGTCATAAGATTATCCAATATTACACCAAGGTATTTTATGCTATCAGACCGTTCTATTTGAGCACAGCTACAGTTTCCACCGGGCTTCACTGGGTTAGTACACACGTGAGTCTTGATGTCAAAAGACAAAGGCGGTTGACTGAGAACACTCGGGGTGAAGGGGATGAACTTAGTCTTGGAGATATTGAGCGTGAGGAGATTCGTGGATAACCACCTCATAACAATCCTCAGTGCTAATTCTGCCCTCTCACGAGTCTCAGACCAATCCATACCGTGGATTATAAGAGCTGTGTCATCCGCATATGTAATAATTTTTGTGTTCGGAAGAAACAACTGACACAGCTCATTTACATATATGAGGAAGAGGGTTGGCCCTAAGACACTGCCTTGTGGGACCCCATAAAACAAATTTTCTTCGTCACTCACAAATGATCCAACCCTGACAACCTGTTTACGCTCCGATAGATAGCTACGAAAGATTTCGAGAGCAATTCCACGAATGCCTATCTGTTCTAACTTTTCAATCAACTTTGTGACAGATACAGTGTCGAACGCCTTGGAGAGGTCCAGGAAGACACCAAGAGTCTTCTGCTTATTGTTAAGGTGTGCAACTATTGTATTTGTGAGCTCCAGGGTAGCGTCCTCTGTTGATTTTCCTGCTCTAAAACCATATTGGTTTTCTGCTAAGATGTTGAATTTAGCCAAGAATTTTACAAGCCTCGCGTTGATAACTTTCTCAAAAATTTTTGAGATGGTTGAAAGAACGGATATAGGTCTGTAATTAGTAACAAGGTCCTTGTCTCCTCCCTTGTAAATTGGATGGACTATAGCAGTTTTAAAAACATCCGGAAAAACACCAGAGGATAGAGAGATATTAAAAATGTGGACAAGGGGAGGGACAATTGTATCTTTTGTGGCTTTAATAACTGTGGATGGGATTCCGTCATAACCGACAGCGCATTCATCTTTGAGGTTCATAATAATACTTTCAAGTTCAGCGTCATCAACATCGTACATGACCATTGATTCCAACGGGGTTGTCATGGAGGAACTCGCTATCTGGGGCGAAATGTCAGTGTCTGAGCAGCTATTTTGTAAGATAGAATTTGAAAACTTGGATGCGAGAGTACTGCCCACATTCGCAAAGTAGTGGTTTATTTTATTGACAGCGAGAACAGGATCGTCTTCACATTTCAGTAACTCTGAAGAAGAAGTTTTATCCTTGGCTGTGTGGGTTATTTCCTTGATGATTTTCCAGTTTACCCTTGGGTTCCTTCCGGCCCTCTCAAATTCTGATCTTTCATATACCCGTTTGAGCTTCTTAAGTAAGTTATTGCAGAAGTTTCGATAGCGAAGATAAATAATTTTATGAGTTTCGTTTTCTGGGTGTTTCTTGAAGGTTTTTTGTAATTTATCTTTTTGTCGAATACATCTGAGAAGGCCAGGAGTAATCCAAGGCTTGATGATGCGCCTTCTACTAGGAATTACCAAAGAACTTGTATGGAGATTTACTGAAGAGGATATAAGTGATACGGTAGTTTCAGCAGCAAAATTTGGGTTACCAGATTTTAATATATCAGTGAAATCTGCTTTTTCGATGTCAGACTTCACCTCAGCTATATTAATTTTTGTAACTGGAAGTTTGCGTGTACTCATTGTGATATCTGGATTACAAAACAAGACAACAGGAGAATGATCAGTTATGTCGCACTCCAGCACCAAGGTTGTGGCAATGTGAGTCGATTTCAACAATACATGGTCTAGACAATTTGCAAGCCTGGTGGGAAAAGAATGTGCGGGAAGCATAGCATGAGATGCAGTAATGTTTAAATATTCATCACAATTTGGGTCTAGAGTTGTAGGAGCAATGTTAATATTTAAATCTCCAATTAGTGAGATAGTTTTGAATTTTCCTAAGTGGTGGAGCAACACATCTAAACTGCTGAAAAATGGATTGAGGTCTTTAATAGAAGGTGATCTATATATCGCAACAATAGCAACCTTGTCAGAGAATTTCAGTATCAAACAGTTTGCGTCATTGACCGAGGGAGTCTCAAACGAGTATTCTAAATCCTTTCTGACGTAGGCAACTACTCCGTCATTTTGGTTTGTAAAAGATGTGGCACAAGTATTGTAGCCGGATAGAGTGGGAATATTTGGACATTTGCTCAGCCAACATTCAGACAACAAAATAACATCCAGTGTATAACTCAGTCTGCCTAATAACAATGATAGCTTGTCAAAGTTACAGTTGATGCTTCGAATATTGACATGTAAGATTTTAAGCGTACATTTAGGTTTTCTCAAATATTTAGCACTAGACTCCGGCGAGCAGACAAAGCATTCCGAGACGGAAAGTTTTTCAATCTCAGAATTAATTATGTATAGATCATCCATAAAGGCTTTGTAAAAATAAAAAGGAAATTCTTTGTAGGGTCAGCCTTAGGCTACCTGTGTTGGGTATCGATTTAAAATTTTGAACCAACTTAATAACACATGAAATTGATTCAAGATAAGGAAATTTTGTATAAGAGTGAAGAGCGAGACTATGTGTCGTATAATTGTAAAACTTGCGGTATGTGTACTGTAGTGTTAATTTTAGAGTGTAGTAGGTGAATTGTGTGTCGTGTAATGAAATAGTGTACATTTGAATGTTACTTAAAATTATGGTATGAAGTACTACTAATAAAAAGAAATACAAGCAATAAAAATAACCCAAAAATATATAAAACCGAAAAAGACAATAAACAATAAATGGCAAGATAGGTAAATTGGCCAGATAAAACGAGATTGGAAATAGTCATGCGGACTTCAGAATGGTGGAAAGGTCAGCATCAGTCTTAATTTCGAAGTGTTTGCATCCTTCTTTCTCACGGACGAAGATTTTGCCATGTTTAATCCAGCAGAATTTGTAGTCGTTGCTTCTGGCCGCTTCACGTGCCAGGAAGTATAGTCTCTTTTTCCTGGGTATCAGATTTTCAGAAACAAAAATTGGTTTGGTAGGGCCATGAATACATAATGTATTCAAACTGGTCGTTCATTGAGAAGATTCGGGCATAGGAATATTTGCATCTCATGTGGTTCTTCAATTTTAAGAGCACATCAAACACATGCTGTGCATGTTGACACAGCAGAAAGGAATATTATTTTACAGTGGATACCGTTGCACCAGGTAATACTAAAATTATAATTTTAAAATAATATAGCTTACTTATATAATATTTAATTTCAAATACCTATTTATTATATTTGGTTACCTATCTGAACTTTAAATTTTTTTAACTAACTCCAGCCATGTCTTTGCCCAAGTAGGATCTGGTCTGTCACTAAAATAGTAAAGAAACAAACACACTACATTAGGCTGCTTTTTCGTCGATTTACAGTGCAATAAAGATTTCTATAAACAAAACATTAAGATAGAAGACTTTATTTGCAATACTAATGATCTATTTTTTCAGGTGGAACGCTTAGAACAAGTCTGTTTGGCTTGTTGGCTGAGAGCTTCCCGAGCTGTGCATAGAAACAGACAACAGGATGAAACCAGGGACTTGGAAATACAGCTATTGGATATTGAACACAGCAGTAACATCCCACAACCACCTCCTATGCCCATGGCTGTTACACCTGTTTTACACAGGAGTATCAACAATTACTATGTCTAATTATAAGCGTGCTGCTTCTACTTCCCGCCACTGTATACTTAGGTTATGTGAAAATCCATCTAGGTTCTTAGTACCTATGCTGCTAAAGGAAAGATTACTGATTGATCATTCATTTTATGTTCCCCGTTGTGCTCGTATTTGTGAATACCATTTGAATGAATCTCATAATGATTGGAATAATTTATACACAATCAGTAACTTGTCAGATTTCACTGCATCCCAAATGGACGACTTATGTTCACTACTTAAAAGTAATTCAATTCGAAATTATGATATTGAAAACATCTTTCAACATAATGCAACATTATGTAAATATTGGTTAGGCTTTACTCCCTATCTGTCATGAAAGGGTTACATCTCCTAAAAGAAGTCTGGCTATGTTCTTAATGAAACTTCGTACAGGAGAGAGTAATGAACGTATAGCTTCTCTGTTTAATGTAGCTTCATCAACTGTATTCAAAAACCTTAATATCGTAAGGAAATGCTTTGAAGACCAATTCCTACAATTACATTTAGGGACAAATAACATAAGTATTCAGGAAGTTGCTCACTATAACTTGACAATACCCAATGGCTTATTTGGTAATCCAGACATGAATCCTGAATTTATGCCAGCCATAGTAATATGTGACGGTACATATACATTTATGTACAAAAAAGTAGTAATTATTTGTACCAAAAGCAAACATACAGTTTGCATAAGTTTTGCAACTTGGTTAAACCTTTTTTACTTGTGTGCTGTAATGGTTATATCCTTGATGTTGTTGGACCATACCCTGCAACAGTGTCAGATACTTCTATAATGGTTAGACTGTTCACTGATAATAGTCCACTGCAAAGGTTTTTCAGAGAAAACGACATTTTCATTCTTGATAGGGGGTTTAGAGATGCAATTCCATTCTTGCAACAACACGGTTATAAGGCTTATATGCCTGAATCTAAACAGACTGGTGAACACCAATTATCGACCATTGCAGCTAATAAGACCCGTTGTGTGACCTTGTGTAGGTGGGTGGTTGAAGTTGTGAATGGCAGATTTAATTTACGGGACTTCAAATTATTCCGTCAGGACTATTTCAATGCAGCATCATCCCACCTTATACTTGACTTTAAAATAGCTGCAGCATTAATAAATCGATTTCATACATTAATCAGAGATATTTTTTATGCTGTACAGATGTTAGCGATTGCTCAAGCAAAACTAAACACTCCAAACCATTTAGCCTCTTATGTAGAAATGCAAAATTTAAACAGAGTGAGAGTGCAATTTGCCAGTATTGATGGTAATCTTCCAGAGCTGGATAATTTTCCTCAATTGACATTCCAGGATCTAATTCTATTTTCTCTAGGAATTTATCAAATCAAACAATCTCGTTCGTACTATGGAGAGCATGTCAGGGCCTCCGGACTATATATGCTGGCGGGAAAAATTCCGAATCATTCCCGTCGAATACTTCGGAAGTATTCCGAAATATTCCGAAACTTTCGGAATATTTCAACTGTCAAAAAAAAACCAGGAAAATCGACCTTGCTACCTATTTCGCGCTTGGAAGTTGTAAAATATTATCTTTAGTTGTATTGTGAGCGGTAGGAATATATTTTTATAGTTGTGAGTGAACGTCGCATCAAGGACAATAGAACCGACTTCAATAAAGTTCCGACTTTATTGAAGTCCGGCCGGCACCTGCCGGCGCTTGGTGGTGGTTTGAAGTGCTCCGGCTTCATTGAAGTCAGTTCTATCTTTTTACTTAAACATTTTTGTTTCAACATTTTTTTATGTCACGTAAGGTACACATGAAGGCACAAGAGACGTGACCCACGTGACAGCAGAAGGTAATATAAGACATGCTAAAAGTTAGACGAATTTGAACCTGCAATTAGCATAAGATACATGATAATCAATTCGGAGCATAATAATTTAAACGAATATAACGAGAGGCAGGTAGTCAAATATTATAGAATACCTACTGTTTACGTTAATTTGATCTTTAAGACGTAACGTTAAGGTAGGTAAACTTATGAATACGTTTTGTCCGTAATGCACTTGTTAATTTCAACATTGTATTTTAAGTCGATTTAGTCTAATGGTCAAAACAGTAGACTTATATTGTCATGGTCGTAAGTTCAAATCCGTCATGCTTCTTTTAGTAGGTTTTGTGTTTATAATATTGGATTATGATTTTTGAAATCAAATTATAATTTATATTAAGTTAAATTTAAAAAAAAATATTAACTATTCAAACATAAAAACAACATGAATAAAAAATAAAAATGGTTAGAATAGGTAACGATTTATTCAATATAAGTAATATTTACAATTTACATAAAAAAATGTTTACTCATCTTGAGTAAATAAAGGTAAAACATATAAAAGAAGTTACAATATTAAACTGCTTTTGATGTGGTAGAATTATTTAAAATACAGTTTTGAGCATAAAAAAAAACAGTTTATTTATTTCAATAGTGCTCATAAAATGCTAATTTTATTTTTAAAGAAGAGTTTAATGCAGTGAATCAACATGTTACATGATAAGAAATATATAATATTTCTATTTTATAACAATACCATCACTACATTAACTGTCATACTTGCTGTAAATATTTCGACATTTTAACTACTTTACAGGTTTTATATAGAATTTTAAGTTTTAAATTTGATTAAGAAAGAAACAAGGATCAGTGAATTTATTATATAAACACTTCCTAACAAATTAAGATTACTATGATTTATTTAACCAATACACTACACATAAGCACTGACAAGGTATTGTGGCTGCTTACAAGAAGTAAATAATTATCCATTGTTGCTTACACGCACAGATGACATTACGTCACGTAATATTTATCACTGAATCGGCCACCTATTTCTACAAGTTAACCAGGTTCCACAGAAGACATTCAACACAAGTAACCCAGAGTTATACCCGCCAGTTCTACGAGTATACGGCAGTATAATAACATGTTTTTTTGTCAGATAGAAATCCAGATATTCTTGGGCAAAACGGACTTGACGGATGACCAGCAGTTATTTCAATTTTACGTCCTGACTTGCATTGTTTGTTATAGTTTTAAACCATAATCTGACTGTATTTATCTGAAACAAAGAAACGAAACAGAAGTTACTTTATGTGTAAGTATAATTAAAAAGATGTTTGATTACGCACAGCATAAAATGTGTAAGTTTAAAAAAGAAGTATAAATAAAATGGAAAAAAGACACTTACCTACGGCTATTTCAAGACGCCTCCTATCAATCTCTCCGAAAACCAACATTCTCCTTATGTAAATAGATTATTTTATATTTTAGAATTAGGTATATAAAAATATTCTAAATAAAGACGTTGTTTTACGCAATTTAGTAAGGCAACGTAAAAATTGTTTGCACGATATCACTGCTATTGAGCGTCGAGTGGTTTTTGCTTTATTAGAACGGTTTATTTTTTATTCCTCTACCCTTAATCTAAGTAACATTTGAATACAAGTTTTATGATGAATACGCATATTTATCTTGACTACCCGCTTATTACAAGTCAGGCGAAATTATTCCAAATATGTTTAAAGAATATTTAGTTTGTTGATTGTTATTTAAAATAATAAAAAAGTTGTAAATGGAAAGCAAAACAATATACAGGGTATGAGAATTGAACTCGTGCCTTACTGCGTCTAAGTCTTTATACAGATCACTAAGTCATATTACCCTAATTAGGGCTACCAAAATAAGCTACTCGTATCAGTTGTCAATACAATTTAAAATACCAATAATAAGCTTTAAGTCTAAGACCGTAAGAATCAAAATTGCGTATTAAGTAGTTATTTATACCATTATTATATCCCTTTATAAATGTGTTTGTTTGATTATAATATTAAAAAATGTATTTTAACTTTGGACTGTTTTGGACCATTTACTTACTTTATATATATGTATACATATAAAATATAGTGAAATAATAAACATTTTATTTACTTGCAATATTTTGTTTCATTTCTATACAAACTGTTTCTCGACTTTTGTCGTTAAATAAAAGTAAAAAAAAGATAACTAAACACAAAAGATGGAAAACAAAAAGTTAGACGTTTAAAGTGAGATTTGAACTAGCTTTACTTGCGTGTCAAATCGCTGTTATTACCACTGGACTAGATGGATTCTTATAGATGGTGTCGAAATTCAACGCTACTTGTAATGCTGGACGCAATATTATGGACCAAATTTACAAGCAGTTGATAAGATTCACGGAATTAGCTAAGTTAACTTTTGTCACTGACGTGCCACGTGTGCTTTTATCAATCTACCCTCACACTAGGATAGCAAGATTTATAGAAATGCTGCACAAAGAATTTTCATCTTTAATGGTAGCGGAATAGTGATTTAAATAGCTTATCAAATTGGTGGGTTAGCCCACTTAGGGCACCGACTTTACATATAGTGACTAATAATACTGTTCTGAAAACTGCATCAAATTCGGTTCAGCCAAACGCGAGATGATCGCGGACAAACATACATACATACGGTTCAAACTCATAACCTCCTTTTTTAACACGCTTTTTTTAGCTTCACCTATATATTTGTTTGTAATCAACGCCTTTGAGCTCGATTTTGACCAGCTTAGGGCGATCAGATTTTTTTAAAACTTTGCACACCCATCAAAGACTGATGACAACACAATGATCCTTTATTCTATGACCTTGATCTCAAGGGCAATGACCTTTACTTAAACCTTTACTTCATTAAAATGTTGGGAATCGCCTGTGACACCCAAAGGCAATGACTTTGACCCCAAGGGCCAGACCTTGACCTCAAGGTCAATGACTTTGACCCCAAGGTCAAATGTATAAAAAGTTGGAAAACACCTGGGACACCATAGGGCATGACCTTGACACCAAAGTCAATCACCTTGAACTTAAGGTCAAATGCAAAAATGTTGGGAAACGCCCGGGACACCAAAGGGCTGCTTTGACCGCCGGCGAGCGCTACTTCTCTAAATAACACAGATCAATTTTTTTTCGATAACATTTTAGGTCAAATACTTAGGGGTCATGGTCATTGACTTTAGGAAAAGCGTGGGGTGCTCGCTTCGACTCTTACGAAACATATGGCACAAAGCGCCCCACCCTTTTTTACAATATAATATTAATATTTTTCGTTCAAACACACAAACAAAACAAACATAGAACAAACAACAAATTCAATTTATTTATTGACTGGGCTATTTACGCGTAATGTTTTTATTGACTTGGTGGGCTATGCGACTCGCGAATCAGAGATCTCTCTCAACCGACTTGGGAATTTTGTATAATATTTAATCATTTAAAAAATACAAACATTCAGTACTTTTTATAAGGTTCTTCTGTTATTAAACAATGATCTCTATCTCTTAATCAACCTTGATTATTGAATCCGTGTTGACTACATCAGATTTCACTATATCCTACTAATTACCCAAGTCGTTTAACTTATTAGACAGACTCTAACCCTTTTTCAAAAAACAAATCAAATAATGCTAGACCTGGTTTTTTAATTCACAACTGACATTTATAAAAATAGCATTCGATTTCGAAATAAGTAGGTACCTACCTAAAAACAAAAGAATAAAAATCCTGTTAATCGCAGGCTAACATTAATCAATCCCATTTATATTAAAATAAACATTTATATTTTACTTACGAATGTGACACTGAACAATTATTAACTTACAAACACGTTTATTCCGATTGAATTATTCCGGCAATCCGGCGAAATATTCGGAAACATTCGGAAACATTCGATTGCGGGGTACGAATCTTTCTCGCGGGGGGGAAAACTTCTCCGGGGAGCATATCCCCTCTTACCGCACCCCGCACCGCCATCGCCTGCACGCACGACTCGTGGCAACTGGCAGTCGGGCCCGCGCGCGCGCCAGCGTACAAAGTACTCTGTGGCCAGCGCTGCAGCAGCGGCGGCGGCGATCGACGATCGATGCAAAATACAATTTTTCAGCAAAAAAAAAAAAAATCTTAATTAAATTCATTTTGAATAATTCCGATTTAAAGAAACTTTCCCAGAAGTATTCCGGAATTATTCCGAATTTTTCAGAAGTTTTGCAACTATACTCCGGACAATTCAAAATCGAGGTATACCGACAACCCGTCCATGATTTCGGTTCAGATAATTATCTTCTACGAGGTAGGATACAATCAAGGCACACAAGTAGGAAAACTTATTATATTTACCCTGAAATTTAATTGGTTGTTTTCCCGCGGCAGAACGACTTGCCTTAAGAAGTACTTTCGAAGTAAAGAGTTAAAGTAAATAAATAACGATGTTTCTGTTTTAAAATAATTAAAAAAATATTCATCAACTCGAAAAAGTGAGTAACAATAGTAACTCTAGACGTAACTTATAGGTACTAGGTACTACTCGTGTACCTACAAAGAAAACCGATGCACAAAATAATGTCAAACCAAAATAAACTCTCGCACGTTGTGATAAGGCATAAAATGTTTGCACGGAACAATACAAAAAATCACCGCGATACCGACAAAGAAAAGACCGATTTAGAAATGTTCAAAGTAAAATTAGCTCTCGCGTGTAGTGATACGGCATAAACTAGCCTGCGCGCAACAATTTCAAACGAAGCCGCCCGTGCCTATTTTACCCGTGCGGCACGTGCGGCTGTGACCCTGACCTACTTAGTTTTCCCGCGAATGTCGTACGCGCAGCACGCGCCATCACTGTAAACTGCAATGGATCGACATTACAATTACAGCAATGTGGAGTACGTCGCTATGGTGCAGCTGTATGCTAGGGCTGATTATGACTCCCATGCTGCCCAGCGACTTTACGCAGAGCGGCAACACTTGGAGTCGCTCCGTCTTCGCGGGGTTCTGAACCCCCAAGTCCCATCTCCACGGACGATCGTAGCGGCGACACAGCGGCTACTAGATCATGGACAGTTCCATGCACCGGCACATGCACAGGGCAGAGGTCGACCAGCCGTTATTTTGCCAGCGCTCGACGAGGAAATCATCGAGTACTTCGAACGGGATCCGCGTCGAAGTACGCGCCAGGCCGAGGTTAGGTTTGGCGTAAGCCAGTACCACGTCTGGAAACTACTCAACTCTGAAGGACAGTATCCTTATCATTTTCGCGGTGTTCACGCTCTCCACGAAAATGACCCCCAGAACAGAATTGCGTTTTGTCAGTGGTTGATCGCCAACCAAGATAAGAACATTTTGTGGACGGATGAATCAACTTTTACGCGAGTTGGTATTTTCAACCAGCGTAACGAACATTTTTGGGCAATAAATAACCCACACGTTATTCGCGAGTGTGCGCATCAAGTGCGTTTTAGTGTCAATGTGTGGGCCGGCATAATGAATGGCCACCTCATAGGGCCGCATTTCGTGGCAGGACACTTAACAGGTGGAACCTACCTGGAAATGCTATCCCGGACCTATTAGACGACCTTCCGCTAGCGGTGCCCGTGGACAACCTTTATTTTCAGCAAGACGGGTGCCCGGCTCATTATCACCGCGCCGTGCGAGAGCACTTGAACTCGGTGTTTCCCCAGCGCTGGATCGGACGCGGCGGACCAGTGCCTTGGCCACCAAGAAGCCCGGACTTAACTCCGTTAGACTTTTACTTGTGGTCTGAGCTCAAACGCCTAGTGTATCGTGAGGAACACGAAAGTCGCGAAGCGTTAGTAGCTGCGATAGTGGACGCTTTTGATATCGTACGTCGTGACAGAGACACCTTGTTTAAATTAAAAGAGAACCAATTAAAACGTGCGCGGTTGTGTGTACAACGGAATGGCTTACACTTCGAACAATTACTCCGTTACCGGGAAGTGTAACCAACTCGTACTTTTGTAAATAGTAGTAGTTTAGCTGATTAAAATTATTGTAAATAAGTTGATTCAAATTTTGTAAATACGCCTCAAATACTTTTTTAAGTATCTAATTCAGAAAATTCGTTTTTTTTGGTTAATTTTTCTTGGTTTTCTTTTTTAATTTAATTTTGTGTTCAATAAATTGCAGATAAAAAAGTATTTATGACGGTCCTAAGCCCGTAAAAGTATGAAGGGAAAATTTGAATAACATGTTGGATAACAGCTGATTGAAAAGCACGTGGGTCAATGGCCTCGCGGCCTTTAATAGTAACACTAGACGTAACATGTATTGTAGGTAATACTGGCGTCGCACGCGTCGCAGCCCTCAAAGGAAAGCGATGCATAAATGGTCAAACCAAAATAAGCTCTCGCACGTGGTGATACGGCATAAAAGTTTGCACGCAAAACAAACGAGCGAGCCACAAGCCGACAAAGCAAAGACCGATTTATTAAATGTTTAAAGTAAAATAAGCTCTCGCGTGTAATTATACGGCATAATCTAGCCCGCGCGTAACATGATCAAACGGAGCCGCCTTCGAACCTAATCCTTTCGACGGTGACCTAGCACCCGGGTCAACGGCTTGCTGTCGTTCTGCCGTAGATATCGGGAGGTATACTATTGGTTCGTGATCGCTTTCGAGTTTAGTTTTTCACAATGTTAAATATGCCAGTTTTTGTTTCTAATATTTTATATAACTATGAAACGATTGTATTACATAGACAAAACCATTTCGCTGCGGGAAAACAACCATTTAAATTTCACGGTGTATATTAGTTGACACCACCCCATCAATTAGTAACACTAGAGCTGCTCTTGCTGGATACTGTTGTAATTGTTTAGTGGGCAGACGCACTGATGGCTGCTGTGCACATGTGATGTGTATAGTGTGGTATTTATCTTGGGCGCGGCATCAAGGTGAGGTTGATCCACCTGCATCTTTTTTAGATGAAATACTGCTTTTAAGAGATGACTTTGAAAATGATAATGATGAACAGCAATAAATACTTCTTGTGACGTACCTATAGTGTGCTTTTTGGAACGAAGTTCCTTATCGCGCGTTGTGAAAGGGGGCTAGACGGAAAAAATTCTCACGAAAAGTTGTACCGACACTTTTACTGTCAAAATGTAAATCCAAGATGGCGACTGCAAGAAATTATCAAATTTTTCGTCATGGGTGTCGTTTTCATGGTGTTCGAGGGTGTTGAAACCGATAGTACTGTCAAAATATAAATCCAAGATGGCGGCTGTAAGAAATTATCAAATTTTTCGTCATGGGTGTCGTTTTCATGGTTTTCAAGGGTGTTGAAACCGATAGTATTGTCAAAACGTAAATCCAAGATGGCGGCTGCAAGAAATTATCAACTTTTTCGTCATGGGTGTCGTTTTCGTGGTTTTCAAGGGTGTTGAAACCGATTGTACTGTCAAAATGTAAATCCAAAATGGCGGCTGCAATAAATTATCAACTTTTTCGATATGGGTGTCTTTTTCATGGTTTTCGAGGTTGTTGAAGCCGATAGTGCTGTCAAAATGTAAATCTAAAATGGCGGCTGTCAGAAATTATCAACTTTTTCGTCATGAGTGTCGTTTTCATGGTTTCGAAGATGTTGAAATAGTGCTGTCAAAATGTACATAAAATAGGATAGTAGTTTTTAGTTATATTGTATTGGCTAGACGGAAAAAATTCTCACGAAAAGTTGTAACGACACTTTTTGCTATAGTAAGCTATTGTAAGCCGTGCGGCGTGCGCATGTTTCTCTGTCTGTCTCTCTCTCTCTCTTATAGAAAGCAAGCCAGAACGGAACTTCGTTCCATCCGGGTGTCCCTTGACACCTCAGTAGTTTTTTTTTCTCTTTAGGCCGCAAATTCGGAACGGCGGGGCATGCAGCGGAGCGTTCCAGCGTGCAGCGTCGCGGTCAGCGTGCACGCGGCATACTGTTGTAATTGTTTAGTGGGCAGACGCACTGATGGCTGCTGTGCACATGTAATGTGTATAGTGTAGTATTTATCTTGGGCGCGGCATCAAGGTGAGGTTGAGCCACCTGCATCTTTTTTAGATGATATACTGCTTTTAAGAGATGACTTTGAAAATGATGATGATGAACAGCAATAAATACTTCTTGTGACGTAACTATAGTGTGCTTTTTTTTCTCTTTAGGCCGCAAATTCGGAACGGTGGGGCATGCAGCGGAGCGTTCCAGCGTGCAGCGTCGCGTTCAGCGTGCACGCGGAATACTGTTGTAATTGTTTAGTGGGCAGACGCACTGATGGCTGCTGTGCACATGTGATGTGTATAGTGTAGTATTTATCTTGGGCGCGGCATCAAGGTGAGGTTGAGCCACCTGCATCTTTTTTAGATGAAATACTGCTTTTAAGAGATGACTTTGAAAATGATGATGATGAAAAGTAATAAATACTTCTTGTGACGTTCCTATACCTAATGTGTTTTCTTTTCTCTTTAGGCTACAAATTCGACACGGCGGGGCGTACAGCGGAGCGTTTCAGCATGTATTGCAGCACGTAGTGTCGCGTTCAGCGTGCACGGAACTAGTTTTCGCTAGAGCGTGCGTGCGAGCGGGGCGTTCAAGTACTTTGACCAATCGGAGGCCGCCATTCAAGAGCAAGTGTCATTACATCAAAGGAACGATATTACGAGACATTCTTGTATAATTGTTAGCGTTTGTTTTGTTTAATCTACGAATGCGATCCTTCCGGGATAGTATTAGTGTCAACATAATGTTTGGCAATGACTGCCTCTGCACTTATGGCCCCCTAGTAACTCATAATATTGTGTGAATGTATCTATTAACTGCTCCATCTTTGTTGTCACATTTTGTTTTTCTAACACATTGCTTTTGCAATATTTTTTTTATATTATTTGACTCCAACCACCTTCAATTCCGTAGTTTTTCTTTTTTGTTGTTAACGTCTCATTTATTGACAGTTGTAATTATTATTTTTTTTCTAGTTTTTTTTTTTTATATAGGTTGCCTCTTTTTAACACGCTTATATTAGCTTCACCTGTATGTTTGTAACCAATGCCTTTGAGCTCGATTTTGACTTACTTACTTTGGGCGATCAGATTTTCTTCAAACTTTGCACACCCATCAAAGGCTGATGACAATACAATAATCCGTTTTTTTTTTTAGTGAAAAATAAAAATATAGTTTAAAAAAACTAAGAAAACACGCTTTCATAGCATATGATTACGCTTTGTGCTATATTTTTCGTAAATCGAGCACCCCACGCTTTTTTCACAATAATATTAATATTTTTCGTTTATTATTATTATTTTCTACCTATACTGAAAATTATTTTACACTTTTTAGTTTGAAATGCTATAAAAGCGTGTTTTTTTTAGTTTTTTTTAAACTTTTTTTTTATAATGTAAATGGAAGAACACTGTAGACTCCACGAATACTTAGATTACTTTATATTTTGACTCACTTTTTTAAAATGATTATTTTTATTGTGCTTTTGAGTAGGTACAATATAGACCGGTTTACACTGTTCTTATATAATACCTATTAATACTGTAATATGGAAATATTGTATGAACAACCATTTTTTTAAAAGAGTAACCATGGAGTTTCTTGCCGGTTCTTCTCCATAGGAAACAACCAATTTGGAACCGTGCACTAGCTTCTGACGTTTTATAAGTGCCCATGTAGGCCTATGTGAAATAAAAAACTTTTGACTTGACCTTATTTTATTTTATGAACACACCACTTCTTTTACTGGCAAATCTTGACAAACAACAAACGCTCGTTAAAACGCCAAAACATTGATCACGCCACTTAACTTCGCGCTAAAAACGCTGCTACGAATACACCAACTGAAAAATCCCTATGTTCAGTAGTCGAGCGTGCACGCTCAAAACAACGCGCTGCTGCACGCACCACCAATTTGCAGCCTTACAAACACATCACCATATTATTTTAGATCTACAGTCAATGGCCTCCAAAAGCCACGCTATTTCGAAATGAATACGTCTAATCCATTTTCATGAATAAGTCTATCAAATCGTGTAAATCACATCAAAATCTGTCACGTAGTACTGTTAAGACTTTGTTTTATACTCTATACTATTGAACAGTGCACTATTTTGTCATAAAATACCAAGGACACCTATCCACTAATTAGACAGTCGTTCTTGTGAGATTTTAGGTTATAATGAGTCATGTTTTGACTGTCGTATTTCACAGTATTCCGGTTAGTTATAGGTTTGCTAATATTACCACTGTAATCTAGAGATAATAAGGAATAAACTGACGTGCATTTCATTGATATACGCCACAATTTGTAGTGGGCCCAAACTCCAAACAAAAAAAATTGACTCCTTTGAACACACTTCAAAATATTCAATACTTTATTAAATTCTTTTCTTTCACAAGAGGGTCTAAAACATGTTGATCAATTAAAAAAATATATAATGTCGGTTAAACAACTTGGGAATTTTTGAAGGAATTAAAAAATGTTGTTGGCAACGGGAATTTTAGTTCTCATTCACTTGTTTCTTGAGATGATGATAGTTCTATAACAGATGTTGATCATAGTGTAATTATTTTTAAAGAAAATATTCATAAATCGTTCAACTTCCAATGATAAGCGATAGATGGCGCTAGTAGTTACATGAACTTTAGGCATTCGTTGCAGACATTAAGTAATAATTTATAATATTAGACTTTATGCATTTGTTTTATATAAATATATCATAATTGTTATAATGAAATATTTACTTGCAGTTAATTATTGGATAAACCCTAATGTATATTAGTTAGTCAATTGATGTTACGTACTGTTTACTTTGCTCTGATTGGTCGGTTAGTCGACCGAGTGTTTGTGAAAGTTCGTGGTAGGGAAACATTGAGTTTGTAACTGTCATGTTAGACAGAGTCAGTCTGCTTTGAGTTGTTGAACAGAAAACATGTCCGACTAATCTGTGTATTTGTAAATGATTGTTAATAGAACGATAAGTATGAAATTGTGTTGATCAAAGTGAATAAAATATTTATACAATTTATCCTGAAGTGTTTGATTTATCACATTTCAGAAGTGGGATATGCCTACAAATATGTGCAGTGATAACAGGAAGAGGTTATGTGTGCCTAAATTGAAGATAAATGAGTTCGAGATATATATTTTATGTCTTTCCAAGTGTACTAGTGTGATTTTAGACAAGAGGTTATGTGTGCCTAAATTGAAGCTAAGTGAGCTCGAGATATTTTTTTTTACCAAAGTGTGCAAGTGTTACTTTAAGCCAAGAAGTTATGTGTGCCTAAATTGAAGCTAAATGAGCTCGAGATATTTATTTTCTTTTTCCCATGTGTGCTAGTGTTACTTCAGACAAGAGGTTATGTGTGCCTAAATTGAAGCTAAATGAGCTCGAGATTTATTTTTTAGCCAAGTGTGCCAAGTATTTTAGGCTAGTATCATACTCGCCCAAATTTCTTACTGAAAGTGACAGGCTCCTGTATTGAATCTTCGATTCCCTTCAAATGTGTGAACTGAGTGGTACTGATATGCGCGTCGTGTTCGTAATCGAACGTTGACAGTTAAGACTAAACACCTCTTAAATGCTGGTGATTCATTTTAGTTTCTATATTTTAAATTGGGTTGCTTTTCCTTTATTTAATTTCATCGAATTCGTATAATGATAGATAATTGTCATTGTTGCCTCGGATTACTTTGTGTGGTACGATAATTTCCCTTTCGTTTCGACGTATAGTTGTAAAAACATGTTGTACCCCTTATGAGTATGTCACAATAATGATAAATGATATATAATGAATAATAATAATAATATTTTTATTCAGAATAACATTTGGTAAAATGGTTACATAAAATCTTAAGAGTAATTACAAAGGTAAATGCTATGTTATGTGCCTGTACTAGGATAAACCTGTATCACAGGCGGTAGAAGCTCTTACATTATAGTTTTTTAGGACAATACTATTGATAACAATATTTAAAAAGTCTATAAGTAGTGAAAAATATGATTAAATTATTTATAATATTACATACTTAGTTTACTTAAACACTAAAGGTCACAATATGTTATTTTATATTCTAAAACTGTTTCTTGCACTTTATTCTCTAGTTACACACATATGATTTTGCGTCAGCAGAATTGGTAATTGGGTTAAAGTCGAGGTTGCGTTAATTCTAAAGAGTTATGTTTACATTGGACAAATATGCTAAAATAATAAGAAAAATGATGGTTTGTAGGTCAACACACTGGAATATTGAATCAGCAGTAAGCGTTACACGGAAGTCTGGCCTTGAGTATGACGCTCTAGGCGCCCTCATAATCGATAGAGTTAATGTATCTATATTCCGCTATTTTTCTATCACGACACTCAGCGTCTCCTGTTTTATGGTTGGAGGGCTTTTTGAAACGAGAGCAAGTGGCACATTTCGGTGTGTCCGCCTTCTTTGCGCATTCAGACATCGAGTGTCCTGTCTCACTGCAGTGGCCGCACGTCGAGTTGACTTCTCTACAGGTTTTTGCTGCATGTCCATACTGCTGGCATTTGTAGCATCTCGTAACCAGGGTGAAGTCCCTGACAGGGCAGGAAGTCCAATTTATGAAAATCCTTGTCTGGGAAATTAGAGCTCTTCGTATGTTAGCTGGAACTTCACGCTGGAACTGTTCGTAAATGTACCTGAATGATAAATGATGAGTGATAAGTGATAAGTGATAAGTGATCAGTGATCAGTGATAAATGATAAATGATACATTTATTTATTTATAAATGTTAAACGATAAACGATAAATGTTAAACGATAAATGATAAATGATAAATATGTTAAATTATAAATGATATTTATTTTGTACTGTTGTTTTATGAACTAAAATTCCACCTATGACAAACAATAAATGAATTTGAATTTGAGAGAACAAAATTAAAACTGAGTTTGTATATGTATAACACGATTTAAAAGGCTGTAAATGGAATTTCTTTTCCATAGAGAACTACACTTTGGAATATGTAATTACCGTCAATTTGCTGACTTACTGACTTCTTGTCAATTTAAGAGAGTCTGTAAATGGTTCATTTGAAATGTTTTGATTTGATTTCAGTGCTTTGATGAGGCCAGAGTGTCTTTGATGAGGCCATGCGTGATTTTGATGAGGCCAAACGTGCCTTTGATGAGGCCGAACGTGCCTTTGATGAGGCCGAACATGCCTTTGATGAAGCTAAGTGTACCTTTGATGAAGACAAGCGTGCCTTTGATGAAGACAAGCGTGCCTCTGATGAAGCCAAGCGTGCCTTTGAAGCCAAGCGTGCCTTTGACGAAGCCAAGCGAGCCCTTAATAAGACCAAGCGAGCCTTAAAGATGGTTCATTTGAAATGTTTTGATTTGATTTCAGTGCTTTGATGAGGCCAAGTGTGTCTTTGATGAGGCCAAGCGTGCCTTTGATGAGGCCAAACGTGCCTTTGATGAAGACAAGCGTGCCTTTGATGAAGCCAAGCGTGCTTTTGATGAAGCCAAGCGTGCCTTTGATGAAGCCAAGCGTGCCTTTGATGAAGCCAAGCGTGCCTTTGATGAAGCCAAGCGTGCCTTTGATGGAGCTAAGCGTGCCTTTGACGAAGCCAAGTGAGCCTTAATAAGACCAAGCGAGCCTTAATGAGGGATGAGGCAAGCATGCCTTTGATGAAGCCAAGCGAGCCCATTTGAGGCCAAGTGGGCCATTTGAGGCCAAGTGGGCCATTTGAGACCAAGTGGGCCATTTGTGGCCAAGTGGGCCGTTTGAGGCCAAGTGGGCCGTTTGAGGCCAAGTGGGCCATTTGAGACCAAGTGGGCCATTTGAGGCCAAGTGGGCCATTTGAGGCCAAGTATGGCTAGTGATGATGAATCATTAAGCGGAATAGAATATTTAGAATCAGATTTCTTTTACGATTCTAGATATATTTTATTACTTTATACTTACTGTACAATATCAGTACAAGGTGCCTTGCAGCCAGGGATACACAAATGAAAAGCAGTACCTCAGAGCGAGACAATTTTAATTTGTTAAAACGAACCATTCATACTTTGCCGTGTAACGAAACCATATCGCGATGTAATTCGATCCCGATCTATCGAGCTATCCGGTACTAACTTTGTAAAATATTGATTTTAGTTATGAAATAGCGTTGAGATCGATTACATCTTTATGAGTATTATTTCTACACTTAACATTCCGCCCACCAAAAGGACTATGTTCCTTTTCGCACCGCCCACCATGAAAAAACTCAGCAACAACAAGAACAATGGACTGTATGACAATTTATTACAAAACTACTTAAGTAGTGGACGGCTTCTTTACATTGATTTACAATATAGTGGACAGATACGGCTTCGATTAAAACATGAAAAATGCAACAAATTCTTATCAATTAACAAATTCCTAGAAGAACAACATACAACTAAACCTTTTTCATGACAATGTGGAGTTCGTATGAACTCGATCAAAAACCACAGTAGGTAATAAGTTTGATGAGTACAACACATTTTTTAAATCACAAATACAACAAGGAAATACCTTAAAACCACAACCTTATCAGAAAGTATAACAAATACAATATAGGTATACAAGCTTCAAATTTTATATTTTTAACATAAATTGACTTATTCAGTAGCAGGAAGAAAACACAATTTCGAAATTGGACGTTTAATCGTAGTGCCTTTACCACGCGCGTCAAGTTATCCTTGCCCGGATGCAGCTGTATAATTCGACCATATAACCACTTAGCCGAAGGTAAGTTATCTTCTTTAATTAAAACTACATCACCTACTTTACAATCAGGATTACGAATATTCCACTTATGCCGTTGGAAGAAGTTTGTCAAATATTCCTGTTTCCATCTACGCCAGAAGTTCTGCACCATACGTCGCACTAATTGCCATCTACGCAAAGTACTAATTGTGGCATCTTCATAATTGTAGTCTGGAGCCACTACCAATGGATGACCCACCAAGAAATGGCCAGGAGTTAGTAGTACAGGATCTTCTGGATCGGTACTACCCTGAGACAAGGGCCGAGAATTGAGGCATGCCTCAATTTGCGAAAGGACGGTAGACAGCTCTTCGAACGTCAACGTAGAGTCACCTATCACGCGTTTCAGATGATGCTTTACGCTTTTTACCCCTGCTTCCCACAGTCCACCAAAGTTTGGAGCGTGGGGAGGGATAAAATGCCATTCTGTTTGAGAGGTCGCAAGAGCAGCTGCGATGTCTTTAAACATCGAGCTTTCCTGATTGAAAAGGATTTGTAGCTCCTTGGCAGCGCCCACAAAATTGGTGCCATTATCGCTCCATATATGACGACACTGACCTCGCCTAGAATCGAACCGTTTGAACGCTGCCAGGAAACCCTCGGTGGTTAAATCTGAGACAGCTTCGATGTGTACTGCGCGTGTGGCCATACATATAAATAAGCCGAGTTAAGGAACGGTTTGCTGGGTGTCACTCTGCAAGCAGGGAGCTCTCCCATAAACTGTTGTTTCGTGGTCGCTGCATATCGAATACAGGGAACACAACGACGTATATGAGCTCTTACAATATTCTTTACGCGACTGATCCAATATTTGGTGCGTATAAAATTGAGTACCAGTTGCTGTCCTCCATGAAAAGTCTTTTCATGAGCGTCGGCTACAATTAACTTAGCCAAACTTGAGTCATGAGAAATAACAACTGGATGCTTTGTATCATCGAGTAGTTGAGAATGTCGCAGCCTTCCTCCAACACGCAATATGTCAGATTGGTCAAGAAATACATTTAATTTAAACAGAGAACTTGTTTTATCTAATGGAACTTTATTTTCCAGGGCCGTCAACACTGCATGAAACCATTGCTGTTGGCTTTGTCGGATACACACATTCAAGGATTCGCGAATTTCGGAAGCTGACAGGTAAGTAGTAACCTTAATTTTTGCTTTACGAGTTCTAGCTGAATGCAGAAACCTTTTACAGTACGCAACAACCCTCACTAAACGTGTCAATGATGAATACCTAGTTCCCCAAATTACTTCAAAGTCCGGCACTATGTTGGCAGTATGAACCTTAACAGGGTTTTTCTCCTCATTAGTGCATGTTGCGTTAGGTCTTGTGCACTCTATCTGATCATTTCTTAACCAAACTGGTCCTCGTTTCCATAGATCATCATTAAGTAGAACCGCTGGAGATGCTCCACGAGAAGCGATATCCGCTGGATTTTCTTTAGATTTAACGTAAGCCCATTGTGAATTGTCTAACAAACTAAGGATCTCTGAAGTGCGATTGGCCACGTAAGTTTTCCAACGGCTTGGATGATCATTCAACCAGGCCAAAACAACAGATGAATCGGTCCAAGCGTGTATATTAGCCTTCGGAACGTTCATTACTTCAGCTACTTCAATTAATAATTTTGCTATTAAAACAGCACCACACAATTCCAGCCGTGGAATGGATATCTGCTTAATAGGAGCTACCTTTGTCTTTGCGGTTATGAGGTGCGAGTGTATTTGCGCAGTAGCATCCACAATGCGACAATATACCACAGCCGCATAAGCTATATTTGACGCATCGCTAAAACCATGTAGCTCTATAGCCATATCTCCTTCCCTTCTGCCTATCCATCTGGGGATATGAAAATCCACCAGTTTCTCTAATTCTGATCTGTAAAATCTCCACTCTTGTGAGAGATCTGGTGGCAGTTCATCATCCCAGCCTATACCACTAATCCACAGCTTTTGTATGAAAACCTTTGACGTTATAATGCATGGCGCTATCCATCCTAACGGATCATAAAGTCTTGATATTTCTGATATGACCATTCTTTTTGTTTCAGGTGCAGCGGGAGGTGACATCTTTACAGAATAATCGAACTCATCTGTGTTCCGGTTCCAGTTAAGTCCCAAAATCTTAGTTACTTTATCAGTTTTAATTTCCAAGTCTCTACGTCGATAATTTTCTCCATGTGACCCAGTAATAAATACTCTTTTATCACATCAGTATACTGTTGTTTTAATTCATGATCCCTACCCAATTTCCTTTCTAATCCTAGCAATCTTTTTACAGCTATATTTTTAGAATGACCGTATTTACAAGGTAAAAGAACGAAAAGGTAATTTTACGACATAACGCCCATTCTCATCTCTTTCCGTCGACTGTGCGTAAAACTCTTCGCAGGCCTGTTCTTCAGGCGTAAGAAACCTTTTCGTTAGAGCAGGTTCAGAGTCTAGCTCCCATAAACGTTTTAACATTTCGTTCTCTTCAATTTGAGTGTGCATAGCGATCACAGTATTATGGGAGTTTAGAATCTTGTTTGTCTTACTAACATGGCCTGACACAATCCAACCTAAATGCGTGTCCTGTGCGACCGGAAAGCCCGCTGGACTCTTGATCAGACCCTCCTTTAAAATACGGCAATATGTTTCAGCTCCTAATAAAATGTCGATTTTATTAGGACAGTTGAACTTTGGGTCCGCTAGACGTATACTGTGAATTTCTGACCAATTTTCAAGTTCAAAATCTGTATCTGACATAACTAAGGTCAGTGAGCTTAGTACATGCGCAGTAACATTCACGGTAAAAGAGGGATCATGCAACGATTGTATATTAATATTCACTACATGTTTAGAAACGATGTTGCCATTCCCCCCTCCTATACCTGAAATAGTAGTCTTCGAAACTACTCTCTTTAGGCGAAGCAATTGCGCTGCTGCCTCAGTTATGAAGGATGCTTGTGATCCTTGATCCAACAAAGCTCTCAAAATTTGAGAGCACCCATTCTGTGATTCGGCCTTTACTGAAGCCGTGGCTAACAAGACTTGACCCTGCGCTTGTCCATTCACAAAATGAGTTGATATATTTGCACTAACCTCCTGTACTGGCTCTGAAGTACGTTCAGGTGGGATAACAGCATCCGCTGACGTAGTAGCTCCACTGGCTCCAACAGGGTTCTTAGGATGTAGCAACGTATGATGCTTACGCTGACATATACGGCATTTTGAAAGAACACGACAAAATTTGGAAGTATGATTACTTCCCAAACAATTAAAACAGACACCCAAAGATTGTGAAGTGGCACGACGTCCATCAATATCTAGCTGACAAAACTTCTTACAATTGCTGAGCTTGTGGCTCTCAGAACAATGTGGACATGAAACGTTAGTAGTACCATGCATTACTTTAGCGTGAGATGTAGAATTATTATTGACCTTTGATTTATGTTTAGGTTCAACGCATTCTAGGGCACGAAAACGTGTCTCTAAAAACTCGCAAAACTGTTTATAAGTGGGTAGATCGTCGGATGATTTACTAACATGCAGTTCCCACTGCTTCCTAGATTCTACGTCCAACTTCAAGCTTACAACATAAACCACAATAATATCCCACGAACTTACATCAATTCCAATATTGGTAAGTTCACGCAAACAATCGCTTGTAACATCAAGTAAATCTTTAAGTGCCTTCGATGATTCGCTTACAATATTACGCTGACCAAATTATAGTCGATTTAAAATACATGTGGACATCAATTTCTTATTGTTAAACCTATGTTCTAACATTTCCCAACATTTTTTATAATTTAGATCAGTTATAGGAACATGCCTTATAAGCTGCTCTGCTTCACCTGACAGCTGCGTTTTTAAATAGTGAAGACGTTGCACGTCGTCAAGTTTTTTATTATTGTGGACTAATGATAGAAACAAGTCTCGAATCGACGACCACTCTGTGTATTTGCCACTAAAAGTAAGTAAAACAATCTTTGGCAATCTTACTAGGCTGTCAGATGATCCATCGCTAACTTCTTTATTGGAACTTGGAACCTTTAATTGAGACAGGGTTTTTTAATTCAACCTTGTACATTAAGTATGTTTCATAAACCTTTTCATAAACGTCTTCCTGAAAGAATACATATAATTCGTCGTCGTTCGTCGTTCCTACTCCTTCATATTTTGCCGAAAAATTCTTAAATTGAGTCTCTAACGTCTCTAGACGTGTCTCCACATAAGTGTAATTTATCCGGTCTTTCGGCGACTTTTTAGGGTTACGTAGTCAACTAGGAACCCTTATAGTTTCGCCATGTCTGTCTGTCCGTCTGTCTGTCTGTCTGTCTGTCCGTCCTCGCTTAATCTCTGGGACCGTTAGCACTAGAAAGCTGAAATTTGGTTCCAATATGTATATCAATCTCGCCGACAAAGTGGTAAAATAAAAATTGGAAAAAAATGTTTTATTAGGGTAGCCCCCCTATATGTAAAGTAGGAAGTGATTTTTTTTTTTAATTTCAACCCTAACGTGTGATATATTGTTGGATAGGTATTTAAAAATGAATACGGGTTTACTAAAATCATTTTTTGATAATGTCAATAATTTCGGAAATAATCGCAAAAAAAAACAAAAAACAATGTGTACCCCCCCCTCTAACTTTTGAACCATAAGTTTAGAAAATATGAAAAAATTCTGAAAAGTAGAACTTTATAAGGACTTTCTAGGAAAATTATTTTGAACTTCATGGAAAGAACAGTTTTTGTACAAAAAAGACAAAAAGGTTGTACAAAATAATTTCTGGACTAAGTTTGTAGTATAATCTTATATGCAAGCATTTTTTTAAACTCATTAGTGGGTACACTTATTGTGACGGACGGGAAACTGCGGAACCCTACACTGAGCACGAGACACGCTCTTGGCCGGTTTTTGTAGTTAATGAAGCCCTTCTCAATCTGTCCTTTAAGATCCTTCAACCTTTTTAGTTCCTTCTCCAAGTTGTATTACAACGGTGTTTTTTGTAAGTGTCAACCAGTGGGAATTGTTCTAAGTCCAGTGAAGCGTGATTTTTCTAAGTCTCAATAAGAGAGGATTTTTCTAAGTGTTTTGACACTTGCGAATTCGGTGCAAAATCGGGCCTAGATTCGACGTCTGGTCGTTTTTATCGAAACTATTCTAAGTCCCTGACCGTCGCACACTGATTTTACTAAGTCCATGCAATTACTTGAATTCCCGAATATTGCACTATCTTAATAAACACTTGAATGTACTCACAGTTTTGTGTCCACTAATGCACTTCACTACTCACAAAGTCCAGTTGAAGTCGAAGTTCTCCGCAGCACATAATCCGCAACTTGTAATAACTTCACCGACTATTAGCGCCACCTCTTATCAAGTAGCGTAACTAATGCTTGTTACTTGTGTTCTTCCAAAAACGCCCTTCGGCTTGAAGGACCATGTACAATATCAGTACACGGTGCCTTGCAGCCAGGGATACTCAAATAAAAAGCAGTACCTCAGAGCGAGACAATTTTAATTTGTTAAAACGAACCATTCATACTTTGCCGTGTAACGAAACCATATCGCGATGTAATTCGATCCCGATCTATCGAGCTATCCGGTACTAACTTTGTAAAATATTGATTTTAGTTATGAAATAGCGTTGAGATCGATTACATCTTTATGAGTATTATTTCTACACTTAACACTTACAATGACACTATTATATCTTTGCAAATGTATCCTACTTTTTTAATAAGAATATCAGAAAAGCGGCTGAAAAAGGTATATTTTAAACAAAAAATCTTTTGCATTTTTTATTGTAAAAAAGTCCCCTAATAATATTTAAATAATAATTATATTAGATACTTTTTTAACAGACTATAAGAATTCAAATATTAAATTTACAGCCTTGCCAAGAAGTGTACGAAGCACACAGCCTCAGCAATTTCCAGAGGTGGTACCAATTACATCAGGTACATTGCAGTTAGAAGCAGAACCAACCACCTTACCAAGTGGTAAGTTAACTTTTATTTCTAAAAAGGGTACAAAATGTAACGTTACACTTTTTAATCTTTTGTTTTACCATCTATAAGTTTTAACCAACATCAAAAAAAGGAGGAGGTCATCATTTCGGTTGTATTTTTTTTGATACATCAGAACTTGACTGGCCTGTTGGTGTAGTGGTTAGTGGCCCTGACTGCTATACCGGAGGTCGTGGGTTCGATTCCCACCCAGGACAAATGTTTGTGTGATGAGCATGATCATTTGTTCTGTGTCTGGGTGTAATTTATCTATAATATGTGTGTATTTAGAAATATATAAGTATGGTTATCAGTTGTCTAGTACTCATAACACAAGCCCCTCTTAGCTTGAGACTAGATGGCGTTGTGTGATAGTTGTGGAATATTATTATTATTAACTCCATTGTTTATAGAACGATTTGCATTTTTTTCCCCTTAGAGAATATGCTTTCAGTTGGTCCCATTTTTTTTTCAAAGTCCATGTCCCATGATGGGATCCATGAGGAATCGAGAGAACTCCTCAAATATTATAGGCAACCATATAGTGATTTTGGTATTTTCATCAAGAACTTAAGCATTTACAGTCAAAAAGTAATATTTAATAAAGTAGAACTGATGAAGACCAAAAATGGCCAAAGAAGGAACAGGAGTGGACTTTCTGTCAGTAAAAGTCTAATACGCCCTCTCGCTCCGCCCAAGGGAGACCCGGCTCATTAGATGATTTCATATCTAAAAAACCCTTCCTAGTTTCCTTAGTGTTTTTTTTAATATCCAAAAATGTTATCTATAAATATTCATTTAACTTTTATTATTATTATTTTTTATATTGCTCACTTATACCTACATTTTATTTTATAATTTTGCTTACCACTTAATTTATAGGACCTATTTTAGGCTTTTTTTTTTTTTTTTTTTTTTCGATGGGAAAAATCATCTTATGACAACCCCCGCTCTTGGGCGGAGCGGGAGATAGTGTCAGACTCTTACTGACTAAAAAACCCATCCCGTTCCTTCAAGCCTTCATACCGGGGCTCGAGCGCCCTTTCGGATAACCCTGGCCCCGGTAGGCTTCGACCCGGCTGGGCCCCTGCTGTTGCTGACAACTCCTTGAGGCGCGCGGGAACAGCGCGCGCCGTCGACGACTTGGGCTTGGTCCGGACGGTTACCGGACGGCCGGACAGCGAGCTACCCATTGCTCACTGTCCGCAAGCCCGCGCCTACGGTGGCCGGAAATCGGGATCGGAATCCCGGCGGCGGCGAGAGCGCCGTTGCCTGATGCGGTCGGCCTCCTCCTTTGCGAGCATTACTGCTTCGCAGAAGTCGGCGACCGCCTGCCACTCCTCCACGCTCCGGACCATGGCCTCGACCAAGGCCCGGCGCGAGAGGTCTCCGCCGCCGATCACCCCCACGAGGGCACGGCGATGCTCCGCCCAAGCAGGGCAAACCGCGATTGTGTGCTCCACCGTGTCCTCCGGGCGTTCCGCACAGTGGCGACACCCGGGCGTCACTTCCGCTTTAATTCGGAACAGGAACCTCCCGAACTTGCCATTTCCGGTGAGGACCTGTGTCATGCGGAAGGTAAGGACGCCGTGAGGTCTTTCCAGCCACGCCTCAAAGAGGGGACTTATCGCCATAATTGTGGCGTGCCCATGACGGGGTTGCGATAGTCGCTGACGCCATTCCACCATGAGATCCCGCCGGAGCTCTGTCCGCCATGCCGTGACCTGTCGCGGCAGAGGACTTTCACCCCGGCGTTGCATCTCCACGCGCATGTCGTGCATGTGTGCAAGGACTGTTGCCTCCAGATCCCACGGTGGTAGGCCAGCCAGAAGGCTCGCCGCTTCGCAGGAAATCGTGCGGTATCCCCGCACCATCCGAATTGCCATGACCCCCTGGCAGGCGTTCAGAATGGCCGCCGGTCGCTTTTGCAGCGACGGCGCCCACACCGGCGCCCCGTAGAGGGCCATGGACCGAACGATCCCCGCGTAGATCCTTCGGCAGGAGGCGTCTAGACCCCCAAGGTTGGGCAGGAGCCGCTTGAGAGTGGCCCCAGTCCGGTTGAGTTTGGGAGCCAGACGTCGGAAATGCTCCACGAAATTCCACCGACTGTCGAGGATGAGTCCCAGGTACCTCATCGATGTCCCGACGCCGATGCGAACTCCTCCTACCGTTAGTTGGGAACCCGACGGTGGCGCGTTCCGACGGCCGCGACCGTGAAAACACATGGCCTCGGATTTGCGCAGCGCCACCTCGAGTCCCAACTCCTGGATCCTACCAACGACTATCGCAACCCCGCGTGTCGCTAAAGCGGCCGCCGCCCGGTATGACTCTCCCTGCGCTAGAACCAGCGTGTCGTCTGCGTAGCAGACCACGCTGACCCCGTCAGGGAGGTCGCCCCGCAGCACGTAATCGTACCCGATGTTCCACAAGGGTGGCCCTAGTACCGACCCCTGCGGAACACCGCACGACATCTCCCGACGTTTCCAGTCTCCCTGGTGACCGGGGTAGACAATATACCTGTCCGACAGGTAGGCCTCGACTACTCGACAGAGGTATTCGGGCACCCGGTGGTACCGGAGTGCCCTCCGGATCGTACTCCAGGGCAGGGAATTGAAAGCGTAGCGCAATGTCCAAGGACACTGCCACGACACACCTACCCTGGGACACCGCATCCCCCGTCGTGAGGGCTCGCACGCGCATGATGGCGTCCACCGTCGAGCGCATCCTGCGAAAGCCGAACTGTCCGTCCGAAAGATCCGGCCCCACCCGTGAAAGGCGCGCGACGAGGCGGCTCGCAATCACTCTTTCAAAGAGCTTGCCCACCTCGTCGAGCAGCACAATGGGCCGGTACGCGGACGGAGAGTCCGCAGGGCGCCCTGGCTTCGCGATGAGGACCAGTTTCCCCGTCTTCCAGCGAAGTGGGAACTGGCCCCTCTCCAAGCATGCGCTGAAGAGCCCTCTCAGTCGAGGCCCGAGAGCCTCCATGGCCAGGACCCAGGCTTTCCCAGGCAAGCCATCGGGTCCTGGGGCGGCGTTCTTGGCACTCAGCCTTTGCACCGCCACTCTCATCTCTGCCTCGGTCACCTCTGGAGCATTATCGTCGTCGTCGCTATTGCGGTCCGCGTCAGACACCGCTGGCGGAGGCGGAGCCATGGGCGGGGGGGAGTGTTCCCCTCGCGCAGGGAACAGAGCGCTTACCACACCCTCCACGAGTTGGGGCCGGCTCTGAGTCAGCGGGGGAGCCCAGGGGCGCAGTTTCTCCCGTACCAATTTGTACGGGCGCCCCCACGGGTCCGCGTTCAGAGACCCCAGCCACACGTCGCGGGCCTCGAGTTTGGCCCGCTTAATCTCCGCTCGGAGGGTGTGTTTTCCCAAGTCGTCGACGGCGCGCACTGTTCCCGCGCGCCTCAAGGAGTTGTCAGCCACAGCAGAGACCCAGCCGGGTCGAAGCCTACTGGGGCCAGGGTTATCCGAAAGGGCGCTCGAGCCCCGGTATGAAGGCTAGAAGGAACGGGGTGGGTCTTTTAGTCAGTAAGAGTCTGACACTATCTCCCGCTCCGCCCAAGGGCGGGGGATGTCAATGCATGATTTTTTCCCACCATAAAAAAAAAAAAAAAAAAAAAAAAAAAAAAAAAAAAAAAAAAAAAAAAAAGGGTGTGTTTTGCCTCTCTGTAACCTTCGTACAGCTCTGCCTCTCTGGCCTCCGCATCCGGCGGGCGGATGCGGCGCCTGCAGTATCTGGCGTACCGGCGTCGCGCGTGATTGCACGTGTTGCGCAGTGCAGCGATTTCCGGCGACCACCAGTACACCTGGCGCTTAGCACGTCCTGGACGGACTCGGGGCATTGCCGCATCGCAAATTTGCGACATGGCCTCCCGGAACCACTCCGCCTCGACGTCGATGTCGACAGGCCTGTCCGGTGCTTGCACCCAGGCGCGGCCGAGGTTTCGGCGGAGACGTCCAACCGGATATACCGGTGGTCGGAGTACGTCTCCACCTCCTCCATAACGCGCCAGTCGACGACACGCGGCGACAGAGCGGGGCTGGCGAACGAAAGGTCCACCACTGATTCACCCCGCCTCCGCACCAACGTGGGGACAGAACCCCGGTTCAGGACGACCAGGCCCAATCCTCCACCAGCCGACCCCGTGTGTTCGTGCGCCGGGAACCCCAAGCCGTATTCCAGGCGTTGAAGTCCCCGCAAACGACCACGGGGAGGGTACCGAACCCAGCGACGACGGCACTTAGCTCCATAAGGGAGACGTGGAGTTCGTCGGGAGGTCTGGTCGGGGACAGGTAGACGCCTACCACTGCAATGTCCCCGACCCGTGCTGCCACGCAACCCCGTCCCCTCGCAACAGCCTCGAGGGGCGAGGTACCGGCGGCGGCCGACGAAATTAGCGTCACCGAGCCGTCTAGGTCCTGAACCCAGCGGGGATGGACGTAGTACGGCTCGGAGACGACGGCGACATTTATCGACCACTGCGCCATGCTCTGGAGCAACAGATCCTGAGCGGGGGCGCAGTGGTTGATGTTCGCCTGGAGGAGACGTAATGGTGTCCTTATTGACATTCCATTACAGTCTCCTCCCGAGCCCCCTGTGAGGGCACCGCCGCGGCGGGAGCGGCGGCGACAGCGGCGGCAGCCAAGACGGTGGCTGCTGCGGTGAGGGTGTCAGGGTGGATGGGCCTGACTTTGCCCTTGGCCTTGGTGGGGGGGTCGCAGGACCTGCCCCCAGCCCGGTGGTCGGCCGGCTTGCCTGCAGTCGCACATGCGTAGCAGTGCGGCTTTGCACGGCATTCAACGGCCTTGTGCCCGGGCTGTCCGCACTGGTGGCAGCGGTCACTGCGGTCCTCTGCGGCGCAATAGGCCCCCACGTGGTGCCCCACGTGACAGCGGTAGCACCGCAGAGGTATGGGCTCCAGCAGCTTTACCTGGGCCGAAACCCAGCCCACCAACAGCCTTCGGCCCTCGGCCGTGATGGCCTTGGCCGCCGACACGGGGCAGCTCACCGTGACGGCTCGCATGCCCATGCCGTCAGCGCGGATGGTGCCCGCCCGGACCTGATCGGTCGTGCACCCTCCCGCCCTGACGATGGCCAGGGACGCCCTGATCCTTTCGGCTAGGGCGTCGGCGAGCTCTCCGCTGTCTGCCCCAGGGACCTCCAACATTCGGGCCCCGGTCGCGGTACGCCTCATTCGGAAGCCCCCGGAGGCTCCGAACTCATCGAGGTGGCCCACCACCGCCTGTTTCGCCTTCGCCATGACTACATCGTAGTTCACGCCCTTCTTTTCCGCAGCTGGCTGTAGTGTGATCACTACAGCTGCGGAAGTCGGGGCGCGAAGACGAGCAGCCATGGCCCGCTTCTTGCGCTCCTGTCGCCGCCTGCGCTTTTTGGCCGCCCTTGCCGCCTTGCTCGCCTTCTTCTTGGCGCCGACGACCGTCCACTCGGCGCCAGCCGAGGGGTCTTCGGGCGGAGAAGGCGGCAGGCGCGACCTAGTCGCCGCCGCGGCGGGAGGACCCGCCGGTTTGGTGGCAGCCGCCACCCTGCTCTTTGAGGGAGGGGCAGACTTCCCCTGCCGCTGCTGCTGCTTGGCTGCCGGGACCGGCCTCGCAGGCTCCGACGCCGTGGCCACGCGCCCGGCTTGCCCCGAGGGGCCAGCCCTGGGTGCTGCAGCCGTCGTAGCCGCGGCGACGGCGGCATAAGACGCCGTCCTCTTCTGGCCGGAGGCCGCCAGAGGGGGGCGCAGGACGATGCCCTCCAGGACGGAGAACTGGCGCTGGATGTGCCCCTGGAACTGCTGCTGCTGCTGCTGCTGCTGCTCCCTGAAGGCAGCCAGCTCTTGCCGCAGCAGAGACACAACCTCGCCTTCCGCCTGGGGCGAGGGCCGGGATCGGCCCTGCTCCTGCCTGCTCCCCCCTTCGGGACGAGAGCCCTGGAGAGCGGCCACGGCCGCCTCGAGCCGGCCAAACCTCCCGCTGAGGGTGCGCTCGTAGGGCTCAAAGACGAGCCCCAGTGCCTCCTCAATCGAAGCGTTGGCCAGCTCGACGGAGCGTTTTTTGGCCACTCTCTCCCTCTTGTTGGCCACGCTTGTGATAGCGGCTGCCACTACCTGCCGAAACTTGGCCAGCGCCTCCTCCATGCCTTCTGGCAGCTCGCCAGGGAACTTCGGCATTAAGACGTCGGCGCTGGTCTGGTCGTTCGCGACCTCCTGGGGTCGCCGAGACGCTTCCTCAGCGCACCCTCTCCCTCTGCCCGACTTTCGGGCCGCACCCCGCCCCGACGACGAGATTTTCCGGGCAGGTCCCGTCTCGTCGTCGGACGCGGAGCGCATGGCGCGCATGAACGCCCTCCTTCCGTTGGATGCGGATTCTTCCACCTCCATCGAAAGGAGGGGCTCCCGCACCTCCTCCACCTCCTTCCCGTCTGAGTTGAGTGAAGACGCGACATCTGAATCCGACGCCGCGTCTTCACTCACCTCCCTGAGGCCGAACCTACGGCCGGCCTCCACCGGCATCGCGGACGTGCTGGGAACTGGTCCCAGGGACTCCGCGCTGCCGAATCGTGAGCCACCCTGGCTCGTTGCGTCCACGTAGGACGGTACAGGGTCCGGAGACCCGAGGCGGTAGGTGCCCCCCCCAGAATACGAGGGGCAGCCCGAGCTCTGCTTGGGGAGGGATTCTCCAGCTAACTGGTACCCTCCTGGGGTAGTATTTATTTGTCTACTCGCGCTCATATTGGTGCTGAACACAGCTTTGCCTTTTTTTGAATGGGGTGGGGTCCCCATTACACGTTCGCCATCCTGGTCATGTCTGCTGAACAGACACGTACCGGAGGCGAACCCTATCTCTCCGACATCGCTATCCAGAAGGCGTCAACAGCTGTTGTGCCAGCGCTCCTGGACAGCGCACCCTCCGGGCGGTCCGACTGGACTCCGCCATATGTTCCTCTTGGTCTGGTCTCTCGCTTGAGGCCTTCCGGCATGAGTAGCTCTACCGGCATAGCCCTCAAGGTCACTGAGACACGCAAGCCCCACCACGACGACAACGTGGGAACACAGTTGGTGGGGACCTATTTTAGGCTGCGTATTGCCAGTGAGTGTGAAGCATTTTATTAAATGGATTATGTTTTCTTTCAGTAGCCCCAAAGAAACGCTGTTTGAAGCAGAAATCATCCAATGCTATCAATAGATTGACAAGACAATTAAACAAATTGCGTCAGAAATGCAGAACGCAGTCAAAACAAATAAAAGCAGCAATGAAGTGTGCAATGTCTAAATCATTTTTAAGTGCAATAGAAGAATTACCTGCGAAAGCTCAAACTTTTATAAAACTACAGTTGTGTGAAAAAAGACACCAAGAGGAAGGCGATACACTACTGACGAAAAAATCATGGCCTTATCTATATTGAAACAGAGCCCAAAAGCATACAAGCTTTTAGAGAAAATGTTTGTCTTACCATCAAACGAATTTTACAAAAGCTGTTGAGTGCATTTACAATTAGACCAGGCGTCAACAAAGAAATTTTAGAAAATTTAAAAAACTTGTAACACGCATGCCAGAAGAAAAAAAGTTAGTTAATTTACTATTTGATGAAGTGTCATTAGCGTCTGGTCTAATATATATAAGGTATATTATTGAGGATTTTCGAAATAAACCACAAATTGTTTCTCTGAAAACAAAGATTTGTTTTATTCAACACGCTTTTACAGTATTATGTAATAAATTATCGTTTAACTAAAATTACACTTTTATCTCACCTGAAAACAAAGAAACGACATTAAAGTTCACTAATATCGCCTCCTCAATTATATCCCTTTAATTATCTCTCTACAAGTTTTTATAACAATAAAATGCACAAAATTAATCTCAACATCATCTGTCATTGAATGATACGTCACCCCGTATCCACAGCTTAAAAATTAAAAAAATGAAATGTCATTTCCAAGGAGGTCATTTCATTACATCTCCCCCCCATAGGAACGAAAATTCTAAATAATATAATACAAACAATGCACCTGCAAGCTATCTTTATACCTATTCGTTTTCTTCTACTTCATCTTCTGCCGTAACAGGTTGTAATTTTGTTATGTGGAATAAAGTTGATTCTGTTTTTCTGTTGCCAGTGTCAATCTTATAAATGGAGTTCGATATTTTGTCTATTATCTTGAAAGGGCCTATTTTTAATTCGTCTAATTTTTTCCTGTTCAGTCTATTTCCATTTTCTACATATACACTGTCTCCTATCTCGAACTCTTGTATTTTCCTATTTCTATCAAATATTTTCTTGTTGTACTTGTGAGATTTTATTGTATTCTCTAATGCTAATCTTCTATCAGCAATCCACTTGTCTTCCTTTTCTATTGTTTTAATTTCATTTGGTAAAATACTGACATTTGTACCATCCAGTAAATATTTTGGTGCAAAACCTGTAACAGAATGGTCTGTTTCATTATATTTCTGTACACATTCTCTTGCTACTGTTGTCCATGTTCTCTTATTATTTTTCTCATTTATTTTACATCTTATTTTATTTACTATTGTTTGGTTTAATCTTTCGTTCAAGCCGTTCGAAAATGGCGTATTCACAGCTGTAAATATTAGTTTGATGTTATTCTCCTGCAAATACTGTTTAAATTCTTTTGAATTGATGCCTGGATATTGGTCTGTCAGAATTATTCCAATCTCATCTGTCTCGAGTACTTTCTTTGTTAGTTTTATAAAGTCACTTGCGTTCTGTGTTTTTGAAGTCACAATAAACGCATATCTTGTGTAGTGGTCTACTAAAAGGTGTAAGTATTTTTTTGTTGACCTAGATCCTCCAAAGCCACCTATAGTATCCATTGACATTATCTCAAATGGTTTTGTTGCTGGTCCCAGTTGTGACATTAACCCAAATTTTCCTTGACATCTTGATTTATTTTTTATGCATATTTCGCATGTTTTACAAATATTTATGATATTTTTTGTTAGGTTTTTAGCTGTATATAGTGGACTTATTTTTTTCTGTAATTGTCTGATTCCAATATGGCATAAATCTTCATGCACCTTTTTTATAATTTTTTTACTAAATTCTTCTGAGAGTATAATCTTTTCAAGTTTCTTTATTTTTTATAATAGATTTTATTTTTATGTAGTAGATTTTGTTTCTTTTCTTTTATTGTTTCATTTTTTTCTTGGTCTTCAACTATATCTTTTATTTGTATTAAATTAACTATTTTTAATAGTTCCTCCTTGTTATCTTCTGATTCTAATACAGGGTTTCGGCTCAAACAGTCTGCTTCTATATTTTCTTTACCAGGTATATATTTTACTGTGAAGTCATATTGAGATAGGTAATATGTGAGGTCACCCAATTCTTCATCTGTCCTGCATTTAATATTCATGTTCTCTAGAGGTTTGTGGTCTGAGTAAATAGTGAAATGTTTTCCAATTAGCCAGTGTTGCCAGTATTTAACTGCTTCTTTCATAGCAATACATTCCAAATATATGGCCTTTTTTCGTTTTTGAGATTCGTTTAGTTTTTTTGAAAAATATGCCACCGGTTTGTCTTTACCGTCTAGTTGAGTCTGTTTTAATATTGCCCCGATACCCTCTAAAGATGCATCTGTAAAGATTTTTATTGGTAAGTCTTTGTCGTATATTTCCAACACAGGTTGAGAACATAAATATCTTTTTATTTGATTAAATGATTCTTCACACTTCTCTGACCACACAAACTTTTCATTTTTTCTTAATAAATTATGTAATGGGTCTAAAATAATTGCACTTCTTGGTATGTATTCATGGTAGAAGTTAATTTTTCCCAAAAATTGTCTGATATTCTTTTGTGTCTTAGGAGTTGGAAAATGTCTTATCGAGATCAAATTGTCTTTTAGTGGTCTTACCGAATTGTTCTGAATTACATGGCCGAGGTACTTTACTGAGTCTGAAGCAAAGTTACATTTCGTAAACTTCAATCTAAAGCCTTCTTGTATTATTGCCTCTAATACATTTCTTATGTGTTTTATATGTTCTTCAAAGGTGTTCGAGTATATCAGAATATCATCAATATAGTTTACGGAGTATCCTGTGAGATTGTGCTTTCTTAGAATATTGCTTAAAATTCTCTGGAAAATCGCTGGTGATGTTTTCAAGCCAAAGGGAAGGCAGGTCCACTGGAAGTGGCCATCTTGTGTGACAAATCCTGTTTTATATCTGTCTTCTACCCGCAATGGTATCGCCCAGAATGCTGAATTTATATCCAGTGTAGTAAAATACTTACAATTTCTAGTTTTAACAATCAAATCATCTATTAACGGAAAAGGTTGAGCTTGTGGAACAACAATTTTATTTAGTTCTCTGAAATCTATACACAAGCGGGATTTCCTATTTTCACCCTTTTTAAATGCCAATGTCACTGGAGCAGCGAAAGGACTGTAGGATTCTTCTATTAAATTATTCTTTAGTAACATGGATATTTGCTTTTCAATTTCTAATTTATCTTCTATTGTACATCTGTATGGTCTTTTACTACAGTATCTATTTACTAGTAAATCTATGTGAGCTTCATAATCTCTAACTGTTCCTATATCATACTTGTCCTTTTGCAAAAATTGTTTTATATTCCTTTATTATTTTCTCGATCTCAATTTTCTTTTCATTATCTAAATGGTCTGTCATACTTACAAACTCTTCTGTTTCTATATGTTCATTAAAATTTATTGCTAATGTTTTTATATTATTTTCTTCATTTCTGTTATCTTTAGACATTTCATCTATTTTATTTGTTCTTATCTTTTGTTCTATCCGCAAGTCCTCGTTTTGGGTTAGTTTGAATTTCTTTATCATATCCAATCCGATTATAAAATCATCAAAATATTCATTTTCTACTATGTATACATCCACCTCTTCTTCTAAATCAAATATTTTTATTTTTATTGTTATCAAGCCATCTGTTTTTTTCACACCATTAACCGTTTTCATATATGCTATATTCTCATTGTCCTTTTTTTCTTTTATTTTAATCAGTCTTGAATTTATTAAAGAGATCTGTGAGCCTGAATCATAAATGCCGCTCACTTCTAGTTTATTTTCTAATAAGAGCTTGATTTTGATTAATGGTGTACTTACTCGTTTTTTTTCTCAGTATTTATATCTACTTCAATAATGGAGTTGTTATTTACATTTCTGGGTTTAAAAACTTTTTCAGATTCATTTTTATTTTTCTTGAACCAACATGACTCTTCCGGATGATATCTAATTCCTTTGTTCAAAGATTCACAAGTGTTACATGGCTTCTTCTCATTAGTTTTATTTTTATAAAGGAATGTACAACTCTTTATTGTACTTGAGTTTTTCTTGTACATCATACCTTCATATTTTCTTATCTCATTGAACAAATCAGTAGTGTCATTGAGTTCATCTCTGTTTAACCTATTTAAGATAAACCCAGGTAAACCTGTTGCAATAAGATCTATCATTGTTTTGGAGTCTATCGATTTGTTTATGCCTAGCATTAGCCTTTCTTTTCTAATAGCGTAATCAATTAGTAGTCCTTCTTTATATCTAAATGCGAGAGCATATGTAACTATGTCCCATCCTCGGTTTTTAAAAGTTTCTAAAAATTTGTTTTTCCATTCATTCCATTCAGCCTTTATTGTTAGTTTTATGGCCATCGAGCTATACCAATCCAAACAAGATTTTTCTAAAAATAATCTCAATATATCTATTTTTGTTTCATCTTTTGATATATTAAAGCGCTCACACTCCTTTTCAAAATTCTCAATCCATTGCATTGCATTAGGGTTCTTGCTTGTGAATTTTTCAATAATAAATTTCTCTGAAATATGTTTTAGGTTATGTTGATTTTCTTTCTTTGTAGTAGTTTCTATTAATTTTTCCAAGATATGTTGGAAATTGTCGTTTATGTCTATTGGTTGTTTTGTGCTCATTTCTTCTAAATATTGATCTAAAAATTGCATATTACCTTCCTCATCTCTATATGTTTTCTTAAGATCTTCATCCAATTTTATCCATATTTTTCTACTTTGATATCTTCTTTTTATACTATTTTTTATTTTTGAGAAAGTATTCATTTTGACAATATATGTATGATGAATCACCGGCTTCAGCTCATCAGGTAAAACATAACATTTTCCTTCTTCTGTAGATATTGAGGTTATGGCTAATACATTTGATTTGCCATCATTTGAAGCTATCATCGTAAACTCAAATTGCAGCCGGTCCATCTTCTTTTAGTTAACAAAAATGTCGTTTTATAAGGTATATTATTGAGGATTTTCGAAATAAACCACAAATTGTTTCTCTGAAAACAAAGATTTGTTTTATTCAACACGCTTTTACAGTATTATGTAATAAATTATCGTTTAACTAAAATTACACTTTTATCTCACCTGAAAACAAAGAAACGACATTAAAGTTCACTAATATCGCTTCCTCAATTATATCCCTTTAATTATCTCTCTACAAGTTTTTATAACAATAAAATGCACAAAATTAATCTCAACATCATCTGTCATTGAATGATACGTCACCCCGTATCCACAGCTTAAAAATTAAAAAAATGAAATGTCATTTCCAAGGAGGTCATTTCATTACATATATAATACGTATTCCAATGAAATAATTGGGTTTGAAGATGATGGGATTCAGAAAACGAGCTTGTTTTATTTTTGTCAGAAGCGGTACGAAAAAAGAAAAATTAAAAGCCCTAATAATAAACTTAATCAAAGAAATAAATAACATAGGGCTAACGGTAGTTGCCACGATTTGTGATCAGTGTCCAGCAAATGTTGCAGCTATTAAGGACGCGTGAGCAAGATTCACTCGCTCGAATTTAGGTATCTTGGTCGCAATACATCGACCTTACGCGCACGCACACATAGAGCCCATTGTTCGTTCAAATTTATACTTTAACCGAACATGTCTTGATATTTGAGGTATTATTTTATTTTTCTTAGTAAGTATTAATTGAGTCAAGCTTGTTTGATTTTTAGTATCAGTATTACTATACGGTAATATGTAATTGCCTGCTTATCCAGTTTCGAGTACTACTCGTATAGCAAAAATAAGTAGTTGCCATATCGTTACGGGTAATAACGACCAATTTCTTTGTAAACCTACGATTATTTCCCAGACTTATTTCTTTAAAAATGTACAACGCACAACCTCTCTCCGACATGAATTAAATCTTCAAACTCAATAAATACTCGTACGATGTCTGAAGCAAGTAGTTATTTCCAATTTAATATTCGATCTAATCGTAAAATACAGTTAAAACTATGAATACTTATGTATTTTTAACCGACTTCTAAAAAAGGAGGAGGTTCTCAATTTGGATGATTGAATTTTTTTTTATGTATGTTCGCGCATAACTTCGTTGCTTGCCGACCGATTTGAAAAATTCTTTTTTTGTTGGAAAGGGTATACTTCCCAAATGGTCCCATAGTCACCAAGTCGGGATCTGATGATGGAATCTTGGCGAAATCGAGGGAACTCCTCAAATATCATAAGCGACTGTATAGTTCTTTTGGTATTTTCATCAAGACTTAAGCATTTACACTTAAAAAATTACATTTGATGAAGTGGAACTGGTGAAGAAGACCAGAAATGTCCAGTGGAAGTTCATACTCACACAGATATCACAATGAACATAGTTATGCGACTACGATAATACAAATAAATGAATAGTTCTGGATAGGTATGTTGAAAATGGTATCATCGAAGTGTCCTGATGATGATGATAGAGCCGGAAGATAGGCACCGGAACTCCGTAATTAATCAATGTATCCTAGCCGTGTTTGGGTTTATTAGAATTATAATGAGATGCGCCACACTTTTCGCCACACGTACCTATAAGGTACTATCAAACTGATCTGATGATGATGATGGAGCCGCAAGGTAGACACGGAAGCTTCATAATAAAACAATGAATTTATCCTAGCAGGGTTTGAGTTAATTGGAATTGTCATGAGAAAAAGGTACTCTGGCTGTAAGTAAGTGTATTACAACTAAAAAGTGTGAAATAAAAAACTTTTTCCAAAAAAAATATAACCGAAATATGACTGACTTATACATAACAAACAAAATAATTTTAATTTCGGAAGTCTGTGTTTCTCGATATTGTTTGTTCCTTATTTAACACCGACTTCCGAAATTAAAATTATTTTGATGGTTTTAGTGTTTTTTTTTTTTTTGTGAAATCGGTATTTTTTTTGGAAAAAGTTTTTTTTTTATAATTATAAGGTAAAATATACAACGGATTTAGCCGTTATGTGTACTATCCAGACCCTATTTGTAGCATAGCCAATTTCTGTATTGTATTTGTGTGAAAAGATTGTATGGGACTGAATAATTTGAAAGCATGTAACTGGGAGATGAATAAATCATCTTTGATTTGATATCATGATATTGTGGCAACTTTAATTCCTTGTATATCAAAATGGTAACAGGAAAAATTGATTTATAAATACACTAGCTTTTGCCCGCGGCTTCGCCCGCGTGGCGTAACCTAATGTTATTTCCCATAAATTTTGGACCTCTATTTTACACGCGTGAGCAGCGTAATTCTTACTACCTTAATTCACATATACTACCATTGTTGGTGTTGTGTTAGTTAAGAAAACAAACACAAAACAAAAATGCAATTATAACTTTTCAACAACATCCAAAAGAAAACACAGTCATCAGTCGTGCGTTATTGTCGTTTGGCTTATTAGCTAAAGAAACAGTAGGCAAAACGGTGCGGGGGGAGGATCAATGAGCGCGTCATGCGTAGCTACTGAAGAGCGGAACTCGTCAACTCGTGAATTTAATTTTGGGAATGATTAAATTTATGAAAGCTTTCTAATGGTACGTCCGATTTAAATTATTCAAAAAGTAATTTACAGATACTGATATAGTCTTGAACGCAAAGTAACTTATTTTGATAAGAATTAATACCATAATTATGTAAATAGCTTTCCAATAAACGCTTCATGAATGCCAATTTTTAAAAGTAGTAAAATGGATATATTATGTTAACCTCAAGAGATAGACATATGCCACCCAGGACTTTTCTGTAGACCTATATAAGATACACAATTCCACGGTACATTATTTTGTTATATCTTAAAGGGTTTAGGCAGCGTTTTCGTTAAAAGCTCCCAGACGGCTTATTTTTTCCCGACATCTTCTACAAATATCGTTAATGTACACAAAAATACCTACAAAAACTTAACAAATTATATACTAAAAGCTTCCTCAAGAATAACGCTATCGAGTGGTGAAAACTGCTTGAAAATCGGTGCAGTAAATTTTGAGTTTATCGCGAACAGACAGACAGACAGACGCTGCGGGGGACTTTGTTTTATAATATGTAGTGAAAAGTGTCCTAATTTATCTTGGTACTCGAAGATATAGGCAAGCGTGCTCCATCGTCAGCCACATCATCGCTTACCATCAGGTGAGATTGTGGTCAAACGCGAGCCTATACATTATATAAAAAAAAGATATTGTTTTATTTTGTACTATACTTGAATTGCACTACGATGTCATACGTGTCATTATAACCTATATTCTAAGCTCGAACAAATTATTTTTATCGAGTTTCAAAGTTCATGACCAAATTCAACGCCCGATTGGATTACTATAGGGTTATCTATCATCATCAGATCAGTTTGATAGTACCTTATAGCCAAAGTCCATCTCATGACAATTCTAATAAGCCCAAACACGGCTAAGATACATTGATTAACTACGGAGTTCCGGTGCCTATCTTCCGGCTCCATCATCATCAGGTCACTTCGATAGTATTTTATAGCCAAAGTGCATTTCATGACAATTCCAATAAGCCCAAACACGGCTAGGATACATTGATTAATTACGGAGTTCCGGTGCCTAACTTCCGGTTCCATAATCATCATCAAATCAGTTCGATAGTACTTTACAGCCAAAGTGCATCTCATGACAATTCTAATAAGCCCAAACATAGCTAGGACACATTGATTAACTACGGAGTTCCGGTGCCTATCTTCCGGCTCCATCATCATCATCAGGTCACTTCGACGGTACCATTTTTAACATAACTATTCAGAACCATTTATTAATTGTTATTGTCATAGTCGCTTAACTATCTACATTGTTATATCTATGTAAGTATGAAGTTCCGTTGGCCATTTCTGGTCTTTGTTTTAGAATAACACTCATTCTGTATCAGTAAGTCCATTATTACTCCATAATAACAATTAAAAAAAAAACTACTGAGGTGTCAAGGGACACCCGGATGGAACGAAGTTCCGTTCTGGCTTGCTTTCTATAAGAGAGAGAGTGATGTATGTACATTTTGACAGCACTAAATCAATATCTTCGAAACCATGAAAACGACACTCATGACGAAAAAGTAGATAATTTCTAACAGCCGCCATCTTAGATTTACATTTTAACAGCACTATCGGCTTCAACAACGTCGAAAACCATGAAAAAGACACCCATATCGAAAAAGTTGATAATTTATTGCAGCCGCCATCTTGGATTTACATTTTGACAGTACAATCGGTTTCAACACCCTCGAAAACCATGAAAACGACACCCATTACGGAAAAATTGATAATTTCTTGCAGCCGCCATCTTGGATTTATATTTTGACAGTACCATCGGTTTCAACACCCTCGAAAACCATGAAAACGACACCCATGACGGAAAATTTGATAATTTCTTGCAGCCGCCATCTTGGATTTATATTTTGACAGTACCATCGGTTTCAACACCCTCGAAAACCATGAAAACGACACCTATGACGGAAAAGTTAATAATTTTTTGCAGCCGCCATCTTGGATTTACATTTTGACAGTACTATCGGTTTCAACACCCTCAAAAACCATGTAAACGACACCCATGACGGAAAATTTGATAATTTCTTTCAGCCGCCATCTTGGATTTATATTTTGACAGTACTATCAGTTTCAACACCCTCGAAAACCATGAAAACGACACCCATGACGGAAAATTTGATAATTTCTTGCAGCCGCCATCTTGGATTTATATTTTGACAGTACCATCGGTTTCAACACCCTCGAAAACCATGAAAACGACACCCATGACGAAAAAGTTGATAATTTCTTGCAGCCGCCATCTCGGATTTACATTTTGACAGTACTATCGGTTTCAACTCCCTCGAAAACCATGAAAACGACACCCATGACGGAAAATTTGATAATTTCTTGCAGCCGCCATCTTGGATTTATATTTTGACAGTACCATCGGTTTCAACACCCTCGAAAACCATGAAAACGACACCCATGACGAAAAAGTTGATAATTTCTTGCAGCCGCCATCTCGGATTTACATTTTGACAGTACTATCGGTTTCAACTCCCTCGAAAACCATGAAAACAACACCCATGACAAAAAATTTGATAATTTCTTGCAGCCGCCATCTTGGATTTATATTTTGACAGTACTATCGGTTTCAACACCCTCGAAAACCATGAAAACGACACCCATGACGGAAAATTTGATAATTTCTTGCAGCCGCCATCTTGGATTTATATTTTGACTGTACCATCGGTTTTAACACCCTCGAAAACCATGAAAACGACACCCACAACGAAAAAGTTGATAATTTCTTGCAGCCGCCATCTTGGATTTACATTTTGACCGTAAAAGTGTCGGTACAACTTTTCGTGAGAATTTTTTCCGTCTAGCCCCATTTCACAATGCGCGATAAGGAACTTCGTTCCAATAAGTACGATATTTGTACTTTTATTTCGGCCCGAAAAAGTAGCACGTCTTGGCAGTCGCAGTATACAAGTCGGCACACATTTTAGACGTATTTATTTTTTGTAAGAGAGCGATACGGACACCCGTTCACAAGCGCTTCTGAGCGCGGACTGACGCTAGACATCGCGCGTTCAATGAAAAATGTATGAAGAAATATTGAGAGTGGTTTTATTTTGGTCATAAATCATAAAGTTATTTATGTAGGTTCAAAATAATTAGCTATAGGTGTTGAAGACTATATAAGCTGTATTATTTTATGTTTTTTAAAGTAAAAATGTTTACTGGATTTAAGTTACGGGTTCCTACTCAGACTCTGTGTTTCGTAATTTTCTTGTATTAGTGCGTTGGTAAAATCGTATTTATATGAAAATTTTATATAAGACCGTAATATTTTTTATGCCATCCTGGAGATAGATATATTGTCTTTTATTTGATACCAAGATGTACTCATAATTATGATTCCTTTCTGGTCTTTTAACTTTCTGGTCTTTTATTAAAAACAAAAGAAAATCCAGCAGTGCTTATCCCGCAGTTATGTGTTATAAAGACAAAACCGCATCAACTGGTCACGATATTTGTAATCTGTTTGCTGAAAACTTCGCAGATGTCTACAATACTACAACTTCGTCACAACCACCAAATATCAACACAAATAATAACTCGCTGTCTCTCTGTAAGCTAGAACTCAATGCTGGTGAAATATTCCGAACTCTAACATGTTTAGACGAACAAAAAAGTGTAGGAGACGACGGTATTCCACCTATCTTTATAAAGAGATGCGCGAAAGCGCTAGTTTTGCCTCTTAAAATTATCTACAACAAATCTCTTCAAGACGGTATCTTCCCCGAGCAGCGGAAAAAAGCGTTGGTGGTACCTATTTTCAAGGCTGGAGAGAAGAAACTAGTTACCAACTATAGACCTATTTCTATCTTGGTCGTCTTTGGTAAGGTTTTTGAGAAACTCATAACCGAACGTCTTTCATCCCATGTTAAACACCTCATTACCATCCACCAACATGGCTTTATCAAATCCAGATCTACGACCACCAATCTCATGTGTTACGTATCATCCCTTTCAGAATCTGTGGATAGACGAATTCCTGTTGATACTATATACACTGACTTTAGTAAAGCATTCGATAAAGTGGATCATGCTCTTCTTCTAACAAAACTTCAGAATATGGGTATAGGAGGATCATTGCTTGAGTGGTTTCAGTCTTACCTTACTAACAGGGCATCAAAAGTTGTTATGAGTGGCCACCATTCTAAGTCCTTTAGAGCCACATCCGGTGTTCCGCAAGGTTCCCATTTAGGTCCAATCCTATTCAATATATTTATTAATGACATCATACACTGCTTCAAACATTCTAATTTCTATCTCTTTGCTGACGACATAAAAATAATGAAACCAATGGTGACTGAACGTGACTCTGCCTTACTGCAGGACGACCTGGACAGACTGACGAACTGGTGCCAAACCAATAATATGTTCCTCAATGTCTCTAAGTGTTACTACATGCAATTTAGCCGCAACAAAATCACTTTACCAAACTCTTATATCATAAACCAACAAAAACTAAAACAAGTGGAACAAATACGTGACCTAGGAGTCATTTTGGACAAACAATTGAAATTTGATAAGCACATCCAACACATATCATCAAAAGGGTTTAAAATACTAGGTTTCATCTTACGTAATAGTAAAGATTTTAAAAACGCCTCCACCAGAATAAAATTATTTAATACCCTGATTCGCCCCATACTCGAATACAGCAGTCCAGTCTGGAATCCCCACTATGACATATATATCAAGCATCTGGAAAGTGTTCAGAGGCGTTTCCTGTATCATCTTTGCTACAAAGATCGATTAGCCAAAAAAGTAACTAGCTACAAAGATAGATTAGAGCACTACAAATTGGTCTCACTTGCTGACAGACGAAAAATGGCAGATCTGGTGCTACTGCATAAAATATTTAATGGAGCCGTAGACTGCAGTGAACTGCTCAATAAAGTAAATATAAACGCGCCATCTCGCCTGCCACGGAAAAACAGTTACAGTTTATTTTACGTTCCTGGATCAAAATCCAATCTAGGACACTTCGCCTCTCTTGCAAGACTCTGTAGGCAGTACAATGATTTGTCGAAGCGTTTCAACTTGGACATAACCCTGCCAATATCAAAGTACAAAAAAAGCCTGACCACCGCAAAACAACAGTGATTGTAATAATAATATAATTAATCTTCTTAAGTTTAATTTTGAATTTTTTAATATTCTTATTTAATTCTAATTATTAATTTATAAGCTTTGACTTTAATAATTGTTACTAATTACTTAATTCATATTACCATAATATTAATTTAAATTGACCATAGACTAATGTATCCCTTTTGACCTTTGTATCTTGACTCTATTTTTTAGTTTTAATTTGACATGATTTATTGACATGTGTTTTTTTGTCGAATCTGTTTGGTATTTTTTTGTGAAATCCAATTTTTTCTATATTTCACCTAGTTATATGTGCATGCTGTGGTCTCTTGTAACTGAAGGAGCACATGTTGAAGTACCCCATGCCCAATATTTTATACTGTGTCTGTGTAACCTTTGTTGGAGATCCTAATAAATAAATAAATAAATAAATAAATTCCTAGAGCATCATAATGGTTTCCGAAAAACCGTGATATTTGTCGAAATAGGTGAATACGTCCTTAAAGAGCTAAAAGAAGAAACGCAAAAAAAATATGCCAACGAAGGATGGTTCTTTGAGGTAAATGAGAAGAAAGTGTTCCCATTATTTGATACGCCTCAAGAAATAACTTGTTAACAAAAAACGCAAAATTTATTCAAAATGGGCAAGAGAAATGGGCTAAGTGGGAACACTTTGAAAAAGTTTCTGGACATTGATATTGGTGATGACGAGATCCGATAATAATAGTAAGATAATAATATAATTAATGTGTTTTCTTTTTCAGGACATGGAATACTACCGGCAGAATGTGAGGGAACAGAAGATTTTCTTCTGATTTTCGACAGGTTATTCGATTCGTTTAATGGTCATTCCTACTAAGATGATTCGAAAATATACAAAAGCTGTATCAAAAAAAAAAAATCCCCTCACTTCCAACTGTGGGATGATTTGCTTCCAATTTTAGAATCAATCAAATTTGAATCAATAAAAAAATCAAAAGATGTTAATCAAGTAAAATATGAGTCGATTCCTTCAATTAAAAATTGGATTGCCAATATAAAAACATTTGTTGAAATGTGGGAATATCAATCAATAAATCATAAAATCAGTAATATAGTAGCTAGAAATTTTAATCAGGACCCATTAGAGAATTTTTTCGGTGCAATCAGAAGTAATGGTGTTAGAAATATTAATCCAAATTGTAATCAATTTATAAATGCTTTTAAAACGTTGATTGTTAATAATTATAGTTCACCTCGTTCTGCAGGAGCCAATTGTGAAGAAGATTTTAATTCAGTTATGCAATCACTGTCCCATCTGATCATAAATAATTATGATGATTCTCACACTGTTGATTTTGCATGTGTGATAAATCAAACACTTCAGGTTAAATTGTATAAATATTTTATTCACTTTGATCAACACAATTTCATATTTATCGATCTATTAACAATCATTTACAAATACACGGATTAGTCGGACATGTTCACTGTTCAACAACTCAAAGCAGACTGACTCTGTCTGCGTGGAGTAATCGCTACGACCCCCTAGGGGGTCGCGGCAGGCGAGATCGGGGCTTCGCCCCCTGCTCGCGATTTCGTAAGGCACCCGTAACGACGGGTGCTTCTTTGTGTTGCCATTATTTTAGCTTGGTATTCTTGATTGTGGTACAGTGGGAGCGCCGCGACGCTATTCATCGCTACTTCGCGACTCCCGGCGGTCGGACCCCGCCAGGTGGGACCCCCAGTTTCCCAGGGGAGGCCTAGCGTCTTGGCGGTAAGTCCCCTCTTTGAGGCGTGGCTGGAAAGACCTCACGGCGTCCTTACCTTCCGCATGACTCAGGTACTCACCGGACATGGTTCGTTCGGGAGTTTCCTGCACCGGATTCATGCGGAAGTGACGCCCGGGTGTCGCCACTGTGCGGAACGCCCGGAGGACACGGTGGAGCACACAGTCGAAGTGTGCCCTGCTTGGGCGGAGCATCGCCGTGCCCTCGTGGGGGCGATCGGCGGCGGAGACCTCTCGCGCCGGGCCTTGGTTGAGGCCATGGTCCGGAGCGAGGAGGAGTGGCAGGCGGTCGCCGACTTCTGCGAAGCAGTAATGCTCGCAAAGGAGGAGGCCGAACGCATCAGGCAACGGCGTTACCGCCGCCGCCGCCGCCGCCGGGATTCTGATCCCGATTTCCGGCCACCGTAGGCGCGGGCTTGCGGACAGTGAGCAATGGGTAGTTCGCTGTCCGGCCGTCCGGTAACTGTCCGGACCAAGCCCAAGTCGTCGACGGCGCGCACTGTTCCCGCGCGCCTCAAGGAGTTGTCAGCAACAGCAGGGACCCAGCCGGGTCGAAACCTACTGGGGCCAGGGTTATCCGTAAGGGCGCTCGAGCCCCGGTATGAAGGCTAGAAGGAACGGGGTGGGTCTTTTAGTCAGTAAGAGTCTGACACTATCTCCCGCTCCGCCCAAGGGCGGGGGATGTCAATGCATGATTTTTTCCCACCATAAAAAAAAAAAAAAAAAAAAAAGGGGAGGCCTAGCGAAGAACGACCTGCGACGAGGGAGCCGACTTTGGTGGCGCGCCCATCTGTAGGTGATTGACCCAGGGGTCGTGTTGGTGAGTGTGTGGGCGGCATTATGTGAGTAACACCGCCCATGTTAGCACCCAAGTGCGTGCCTGCGCCACGCAGCTTGGTGCGTGTGTTTATTCGAATGTAGAGTCGTGCGTGTCTGGGATTCAGTGCGCGCTATGTCTATATTAACTTAGCACACAGCGCGCACCGAGTGTGTGTAGTGTTGTAGAGTCGTTTTGGATGATTAAGTCGCGTGTAGGTGCGTGCGACTTATTTATTTATTTATTTATTATATACTTTATTGTACATACAAAACATAACAAAGAAAAACTTATATCTAAAACACGTACAATGGGCGGCCTTATCGCATTCCGCGATCTCTTCCAGGCAACCTAGGATAGACAGTAATTGTCACGACTTAATCACAGGTCAGTCCGGTGGGGCATGGGAGTCAGTGTCCGGTAGCAGGTCGCGAGGGAGTCGCCTCGCATCGGGTGGCCGCGCGTGCCATGGCGCTATATCCTTGATATGAGGCCAGTCGGAGGCGTCGGCACGCGCGAACATGTTCGACGCGAGTCGACTGCAGAACTCCTCCAGGCTCTCGATTTGGAAGTCCCGCTGCAGCACATCGTTCCTCACGTGGCGAGGTGCGCCGGCGATCCTTCTCAGGGCTATGTTCTGCTACGCCTGCAGTGTGTGCTTGTTTCTCTCGCCAGTGAGGGCGAGCCAAGCTGGGGCGGCGTAAGTTAAAATGGGGCGCAGGTAGGTCTTGTATACTCCCAGCTTGGTGCGCAGCAGGAGGCGGGACGAGAGCACTGGGTAGAGCAGAGCGCGGGCTGCTCTTCCCTTTGCGACTACTTGTCGGACATAACTGCCCATGGAGAGCCGACGGTCGATCGTGACCCCCAGGTATTTAACCGTGGGGGACCACGTGACGTCGACTCCCTGGAGCTGTAGAGGTGGTGGGAGGCGTCCCCGCCCGATGGCGATCGCCTGTGTCTTACTCACATTCACCGATAGCCGCCATTTTGACAGCCAGTCGGGGAGAAGATCGAGCGCGCGCTGCATCTTAACGGCCGCATGTCTCGCGTTCAGCGAGGTCGTGACGTATGCGGCGTCGTCAGCGTGCCTTCTACCACCACTCTCACAGTCCTGTTTTGCACGAACGAGGAAATCACTTTGACTACGCGGCGGGGCGTCTTCGTCTGCGACAATTTGAAGACTAGACCGGCGTGCCAGACACGATCAAAGGCCTTTTCCATGTCGAGGATTACTGCAACCGCCTGTTCCCTCTTGTTCAGCGTAGCTGTCATGAGGTGCAGTATCCTCGACAGCTGGAGCGTCGTGCTATGTTCCGACCTGAACCCGAATTGTTCTGGCCTGTGACGTGTGGGGTGAGGTGTCGCAGCAGAAGCCGTTCAAACACCTTCGACACTGTCGACAGCAGCGTGATGGGCCGATAGCTCTCCGGTAAAGCGGTGTTCTTTCCCGGCTTGGGCAGCATGATGACGCGCCCCTTCTTCCACGAAGCGGGAAAGGTCCCAGTGCGCAGTATCCCTGTGAACAGGCGCGCCAAGGCCGCTACCGTGCGGTGCGGCAGGTGGCGCAGCGCTGTGTTAGTGATACCGTCGGCACCGGGGGCCTTTCTAGGCTTCGTGCGCAGGATGGCGCGTCGGACCGCGCTGGGCGGGAAGTATATGGGGTCCTCGTCATGAGCTATCGGCGTCTCGAAGTACTCCTTCAGGTGCCTCTCAACTGCTGCGACATGCTCTGTGTCGGTGGTCGGGTTAGGCTGGAACTGACGCTCCAGGTGTCCAGCAAAGATCTCCGCGCGGTCTGTCGCAGCGTATCTTAGCGCCCCGTCGCTGTTTCTCAGCGGGCGCACCGGAGCTGGGGTGTTTGTGAGCTGCCGGCACAGTCTGTGTATGGCCGGCCAGTCGCCCTCGGCAGCATCGATTGTGGACTCCCAGCTCGCGGCGGAGTGCGCCTGTAACTCGGCCTTCACTTTCTCCGCGAGACGGTTGAGCTCTCGCTTCACTGTCGGGCATCTAGTAGCCTGCCACCGCCTGCGTAGTCGCCTTTTGTCGGCGATCATGCGGTGCAAGGGGAGAGGCAGGGGTGGAAGGGCCCCCTGCGGTTGCGACGTGGTGGTAGTCGCCGCCTTCAAGGCGCTCTGTATGCAGGCGGTGAGCTCTGTGGTTAGCTCGTCAACGTCCGCGGTAGGCCGACTGGGCGTTGTGATTTCCAGCGCTCCTGCAAACTGTGTCCAGTCTGTTTTATGACGTGGCGCTGGAGGAGAAAGTCGGGTCAGGGCCCCTTCTAGGACGACGAGAACTGGCTGATGATCTGACATCATCTCGTCGTCTAGGACACTCTGGGTGATCTGGAAGTCCAGATCACTATGGGCCACGATGTCCAGCACGTCTGGTGCGTATTGGGCGTAGTCGGGGTAGTGAGTCGGTGTCTCGGGGCCGGACACCGTGTACCCATGGGCCTCCGCGTCAGCGAAGAGCCGTCTTCCCCTGGGGTTGATGGAGTTACAATTCCACGCTGGGTGCTTACTATTTAAGTCGCCGGCAAGGATTGTCGGGTTTGGAGAATTTATTATTAGCCCCCGTAGCTCGACTAGGTCTAGCGGCTGGTCCGGGGGGATGTAGACGGCGTAGATGTTGAGATCCTTGCCGGCCAAGTGAACCTGGACCCCCAGCGCGTAAAAAGTGCTGAGTGACGGCACGGGGAGTTCCTGATGTACGACTCTACGCCTCACAATTACCGCCAGACCTCGGTAAATGTGGTTGTTCGCCGACTTCTCATCTTTTCTGTAAACGAGATACCCCGGGAACCCGGCCCTGTCCGTGGGTCCCAGTAGCGTCTCGCTTATGAGCGCCACGTCAATATCCTGCTCTCTGAGGAGGTGGCGGAGGGGGGCGACCTTAGATCTAAGGCCGCGGGCGTTCCAGTTTAAAATCCTAAGCGGCTTATGGGGCATGGTAGAGAGCTAGCAGGGCTGCCAAGCCGTCTAGGATCACCAGGGCAGGGTCTTGGCCCTGCCTGATGGCCTGTATCAGGTCCATCAGGAGCTTGATGGTGCAGGCGGTGAACTCCCTTCGCTCTTCTAAATTAGCGGGGGGAGTGACTCCCATCGCTGGGGTGGGCACCGCTGCTACAGCGGCCGGGGGCGCACGTAGTAGTGTGCGCCCTACTTGTTTTGTTTGGGAGACCGCTTTGGTTGCGGCTCTCCTCTCGCTCCGGGGTGCGAGTGTCGTCGCCTGCGCCATTCCTGGTGCTGGTTCGGCCCGCGCTGGTCGCTGTTGTTGGGTGGGGGGGTTTTTTGGGCTTCTTCCCCCTTCTCCTCCCTCCCCTCTTCCCCTTCCTCCGCCCTGTGGAGGGGGGGTGGCCTCTGGTTTGGTGGCCGTTCGCCACCGCCATTAGCGTGGTGCTTGGGGCCTCATTATCGTCCAATGTGGGGGCCTGGAGGATGGTTGTCCCAGGCCGGGTAATAGTTTTTGTTAAGGCGGTTGTACCCGCCCGTTTGTTCTTCGCCTTCTTGACGAAGACGGGGCACTCTCTATTTGAAGCGGGGTGCGGCCCGCCGCAGTTGGCGCACGTAGCTGGTTCGGAGCGGGGGCGCGGGCAGTCCCGCGCAGAGTGCCCCTCTCCACATCTCACGCACACCAATGGACGGTAACAGAAAAATTTGTGTTCGTAAACATGGTTTTGTAAAACTTAAATTAATAGAATGTGCAAATTCATATAAAAAACACCTATAGAGACTTAACCATTACTAAACTCATCGATTTAAGCCAGTTTCCAAAGCTAACATTAATGTCGTGAATTAATTTTGGAACAAAAAATAAATTCCCAGATAAATGCTCTCGGGCAGGAATTTATGGGCGTTTATTGGGAATTTTCTCAATCTGCCCAAAATGCCAGGGCATTTACCCATCACTAGTCGTGACGCGTAGGCGCAGGCGGCGATGTCCGATGCTCTGTCTCGTTCTGACCGCCGCGCCGGTCATTCAGCCGAGGTCTCAACATCCTTCTGCATGATGCAGGTCGGACATGTTAAGTTCAGGAGTTTCTTGCAACTGATTTGTACGAAAGAAACACCCGTCACCATTGTGTGGATCATAGGATAAGGCACGGTGGAGCTTACGGTAGAGTGCTCCACCCCGCTTGGGTGGAGCACTGCCGTGTCCGCATGAGGGCGGTCGGCGGCAACGATCAGCAACGCGGCAACGCTCTCACGCCAGGCCCTTGTACAAGTGGGATCTGGAGGCAACAGTCCTTGCACACATGCACGACATGCGCGTGGAGATGCAACGCCGGGGTGAAAGTCCTCTGCCGCGACAGGTCACGGCATGGCAGACAGAGCTCCGGTGGGATCTCATGGTGGAATGGCGTCAGCGACTATCGTAACCCCGTTATTGGCACGCCACAATTATGGCGATAAGTCCCCTCTTTGAGGCGTGGCTGGAAAGACCTCACGGCGTTCTTACCTTCCGCATGACACAGGTCCACACCGGAAATGGCAAGTTCGGGAGGTTCCTGTTCCGAATTAAAGCGGAAGTGACGCCCGGGTGTCGCCACTGAGCGGAACGCCCGGAGGACACGGTGGAGCACACAATCGCGGTGTGCCCTGCTTGAGCGGAGCACCGCCGTGCCCTCGTGGGGGTGATCGGCGGCGGAGACCTCTCGCGCAGGGCCTTGGTCGAGGCCATGGTCCGGAGCGAGGAGGAGTGGCAGGCGGTCGCCGACTTCTGCGAAGCAGTAATGCTCGCTAAGGAGGAGGCCGACCGCATCAGGCAACGGCGCTCTCGCCGCCGCCGGGATACCGATCCTGATTTCCAGCCACCGTAGGCACGGGCTTGCGGACAGTGAGCAATGGGTAGCTCGCTGTCCGGCCGTCCGGTAATTGTCCGGACCAAGCCCAAGTCGTCGACGGCGCGCGCTGTTCCCGCGCGCCTCAAGGAGTTGTCAGCAACAGCAGGGGCCCAGCCGGGTCGAAGGCTACTGGGGCCAGGGTTATCCGAAAGGGCGCTCGAGCCCCGGTATGAAGGCTTGAAGGAACGGGATGGGTTTTTTAGTCAGTAAGAGTCTGACACTGACACTATCTCCCGCTCCGCCCAAGAGCGGGGGTTGTCATAAGATGATTTTTCCCATCGAAAAAAAAAAAAAAAAAACAAAAACGTCATACAGGTTACCCATTTAATAAGAAAATAAATATTAATTTAATTTATGTATAGTAATTTTTATAATAAAAATAATTTAATGCTTATATTTTATAATCTACTATTTATTATAATACAATTCATTATTCATTTAATTCAAAACAATAACTGCTTACATTACCTTTTCAATTAGTTTATTTGGCTCTCTGTTCTAGGATCTTAACTTATTTTTATTTTTCTCCAAAACAGAATGCCGTTTCGCATATTGCCTGCCCTGGGTCGACTTCTCTTGGGTCCTCCTGATTTGCAGTTTATCGCAATACACTTTTAACACTTTATAATACATGAACACATAAGCTATTGCATATTGCAACCTTTTTAAATTTTGAATCTCCATTTCCACAAAGTTTCGTCACAATGGCGTAGCGTCATAGGCCTTGCAAAGCGTCACATCCTTTTAGTTCACGTTAAACGTCATCGTATGAGAGCTTGTTAATATTTGTTTTTATCTGTAGTGATTTTGGCTTGGATATTAAGTTTTTTAAGCCATCATTCTTGTTAAAAATGTGGTGTAATGTTGCAACTTTATACGTTTGTAGAAAATCGTACTTGTTATTTATTTATTTGTGATTGTTTATTTCCAATTGTTATTTTATCTGTCTTAAATTTATTTATTTTATTTAAATCTATTGGCACACCACACCGTTGCCGACTCCTTTAGTCGATATTGTTACCGGCCCACGCTGAAAACCAGCGCTGTGGTCTCGTTGCATTTTTGCGTGTAGACACAGCATTATGCTGAGCGTAAGGCCGTTTTGCTCGGACGTGGCGCATATTATCTTATTAATATTATTTTCTGTTATATTTTTTTTTTGTTTTAATTATTTTATTTCTTTTTTTAATATAAAAATGTATTATGTTAGTCTTTAGTGTGCGCCTCCTTCGGGCAAATGAAATGTTTTTCTTTCTTTCTTTCTATAAATAATTACAACTATCAATAAAATGTTAATAAGATAAATTACTAACAAATTTAAGACAGTTGAAGTCTAAATAATAAAAAAAATATTGCAAAAGCAATGTGTTAGAGAAAAAAAAAAATGTATATAAGGTATATATATTGAGGATTTTCGAAATAAACCACAAATTGTTTCTCTGAAAACAAAGAAACGACATTAAAGTTCACTAATATCGCCTCCTCAATTATATCCCTTTAATTATCTCTCTACAAGTTTTTATAACAATAAAATGCACAAAATTAATCTCAACATCATCTGTCATTGAATGATACGTCACCCCGTATCCACAGCTTAAAAATTAAAAAAATGAAATGTCATTTCCAAGGAGGTCATTTCATTACATCTCCCCCCCATAGGAACGAAAATTCTAAATAATATAATACAAACAATGCACCTGCAAGCTATCCTTATACCTATTCGTTTTCTTCTACTTCATCTTCTGCCGTAACAGGTTGTAATTTTGTTATGTGGAATAAAGTTGATTCTGTTTTTCTGTTGCCAGTGTCAATCTTATAAATGGAGTTCGATATTTTGTCTATTATCTTGAAAGGGCCTATTTTTAATTCGTCTAATTTTTTCCTGTTCAGTCTATTTCCATTTTCTACATATACACTGTCTCCTATCTCGAACTCTTGTATTTTCCTATTTCTATCAAATATTTTCTTGTTTTACTTGTGAGATTTTATTGTATTCTCTAATGCTAATCTTCTATCAGCAATCCACTTGTCTTCCTTTTCTATTGTTTTAATTTCATTTGGTAAAATACTGACATTTGTACCATCCAGTAAATATTTTGGTGCAAAACCTGTAACAGAATGGTCTGTTTCATTATATTTCTGTACACATTCTCTTGCTACTGTTGTCCATGTTCTCTTATTATTTTTCTCATTTATTTTACATCTTATTTTATTTACTATTGTTTGGTTTAATCTTTCGTTCAAGCCGTTCGAAAATGGCGTATTCACAGCTGTAAATATTAGTTTGATGTTATTCTCCTGCAAATACTGTTTAAATTCTTTTGAATTGATGCCTGGATATTGGTCTGTCAGAATTATTTCAATCTCATCTGTCTCGAGTACTTTCTTTGTTAGTTTTATAAAGTCACTTGCGTTCTGTGTTTTTGAAGTCACAATAAACGCATATCTTGTGTAGTGGTCTACTAAAAGGTGTAAGTATTTTTTTGTTGACCTAGATCCTCCAAAGCCACCTATAGTATCCATTGACATTATCTCAAATGGTTTTGTTGCTGGTCCCAGTTGTGACATTAACCCAAATTTTCCTTGACATCTTGATTTATTTTTTATGCATATTTCGCATGTTTTACAAATATTTATGATATTTTTTGTTAGGTTTTTAGCTGTATATAGTGGACTTATTTTTTTCTGTAATTGTCTGATTCCAATATGGCATAAATCTTCATGCACCTTTTTTATAATTTTTTTACTAAATTCTTCTGAGAGTATAATCTTTTCAAGTTTCTTTATTTTTTTATAATAGATTTTATTTTTATGTAGTAGATTTTGTTTCTTTTCTTTTATTGTTACATTTTTTTCTTGGTCTTCAACTATATCTTTTATTTGTATTAAATTAACTATTTTTAATAGTTCCTCCTTGTTATCTTCTGATTCTAAAACAGGATTTGTCACACAAGATGGCCACTTACAAGATTTTTCTAAAAATAATCTCAATATATCTATTTTTGTTTCATCTTTTGATATATTTAAGCGCTCACACTCCTTTTCAAAATTCTCAATCCATTGCATTGCATTAGGGTTCTTGCTTGTGAATTTTTCAATAATAAATTTCTCTGAAATATGTTTTAGGTTATGTTGATTTTCTTTCTTTGTAGTAGTTTCTATTAATTTTTCCAAGATATGTTGGAAATTGTCGTTTATGTCTATTGGTTGTTTTGTGCTCATTTCTTCTAAATATTGATCTAAAAATTGCATATTACCTTCCTCATCTCTATATGTTTTCTTAAGATCTTCATCCAATTTTATCCATATTTTTCTACTTTGATATCTTCTTTTTATACTATTTTTTATTTTTGAGAAAGTATTCATTTTGACAATATATGTATGATGAATCACCGGCTTCAGCTCATCAGGTAAAACATAACATTTTCCTTCTTCTGTAGATATTGAGGTTATGGCTAATACATTTGATTTGCCATCATTTGAAGCTATCATCGTAAACTCAAATTGCAGCCGGTCCATCTTCTTTTAGTTAACAAAAATGTCGTTTTATAAGGTATATTATTGAGGATTTTCGAAATAAACCACAAATTGTTTCTCTGAAAACAAAGAAACGACATTAAAGTTCACTAATATCGCCTCCTCAATTATATCCCTTTAATTATCTCTCTACAAGTTTTTATAACAATAAAATGCACAAAATTAATCTCAACATCATCTGTCATTGAATGATACGTCACCCCGTATCCACAGCTTAAAAATTAAAAAAATGAAATGTCATTTCCAAGGAGGTCATTTCATTACATGTATATAAAATGATTAAAACAAAGGTGGAGCAGTTAATAGACACAATATTGATGATTTACCAGGAGGCCACATGTAACGCCTTGTAACGTGTCGATTTCGCCTCGTTACATGTCTCCGAACGTTTAAGGTGATTTGGCTTGAAAGACTTAGTATCCTAGTAAAAAAATTCTATTATTTTTCTATGATGAGCTGTCAGATTTGACAATGTCACTTTTCGACCCAACTTTCATCCGCGAGCAGCGATATTTTTTTTTCTCTTTTTTTTCTTTCTAAATCTGTGATGATCCTCTCTAAATTGAGCCTTGTTGTGTTACAAGTTTATCGTAACACAATTAGGCAGATGTTTCTTGGAAAAATACACCATAATTTCGGTAAAAACTTATTTTCAAATTTCTTCTTGACGCGATGGCGTATTCTTGAATTGCTTTGGCTTACGAATCGTTGTTTATTTTCAGTCTAGCGATTTTTCGCCTCACTTGTGGACTCTTATTGATCCGATTGGCGCGCTAAACATTAGTTCGAAGAAAAAAACGGTAAGTATTTCTCAAACATAACCTAACTTCGCGACCGCGTATCCACATTGTCATTATACTGTTACGTACGTGGGTAATCAAATGCCGATTTACTGACGAGAGAACTTTATTCACCACAAACAATAACAAAATAGTCCAGTCAACAATAATCCGAATCGCAATTAACACTAGAGTACCGTTACACTATCGCTTAGGTCGTTAGATAAAATCACTTCAAGTACTAGGGTAGTTCGCTCTTGATCGCAGTCGAAATCACAACTGACTCGCTTCCGGCCGGGGGCTCGTATTTATATGCGGAGCCAAGAAAATTCTAGATACCGACGTCCCGCGATCGATCCAGAATTCCAGAACCATTGAATCGCTTCTCGAAGTCATAAATCATTTTTATTGCTCGTGGTAATAAGTCACTTTCATGCGAATTTCGACTCTATTGTTAACGTCGGAGAGTACCATTTCCCTTATCGGTAGATGAATATCTAACTACTACTTGTAAGTACTTTGTGGATGTTTCGAGATTTTTCTAAGCCTGGCTACACACAACCATTCTAGACCTTTCGAACAGCAATGCGTTTTAATTATTACGTGCTACTCTTTATTTTCTCGGAGATATGGCGGGTTCACGTTTAATGTCGTAACAATACGTATTTTTTATATTGTTTCAGCCATCTGGCATTTTTTTTCTATTTTTTTTATTTAAATTTTTCTGGATAAATATTTGAAGATTATCCTCTATTGGACCACGCCTGGAGTCTCCAAGTACCGGACGACATTCCTTTTTCTACATAACGAATATTAACTTTTTTTTCTATCTTCAAATGAATCAGATGCAATACTATCCCACAGCAATGATGTCGTAGATAAACTACGGGCAGGGAAAAAATTAAAGACAAAAGTTCTAATTATCTGTTTTATTTTTTTCCCATAGACCTCCCGCTGGAAGATTAATGGTCCAATCTCTTACCCGACCAAGTTATATCGGTTAATTTCGTGTTTCATCAGGCGCCTAAATTCTTATTATTTTTATTCTATTAGATGGAACACATTTTTTATAATATATTTTAAAAACACTCTCTGTTGGTTGTTACAACCGACAACAATTTTTTATTTTTTTTATTTACATTTTTTTAATTACCTTATAATTCCGTACCACGCGTGAATACGTTGACAACTCGAGATGTCGTTTTTTTTTTTTTTTAGCTTAAACGCTTCTGTGACCTTATACCCTACCGGTATTAAAAACTCAACTCGAAATACTCAAACAAAATCAAATTATTGCTTTCGTACATAAGTGAGTATCTACAATTATGGCAATTAATATTTGATAAAACGACATGTCAAATTAATAATACTTAACTGACAGCGTTTATATTATTGCATTTCGATTTATCAACATAAGTCAGAACATGCATTAGTTAATATATCAACATATACGTTTGTGGATTTGCGAGTGTAATATGACAAAATCAGTTATCAAGTTATGAACGTCTTTGAGTACGAAACACGCACATATATGTCGAGTTATCTAGTTATGCACGCTATCTAAAGTTGTGATATTTAAGAACATTTCGAATTGTCTAGTTATGCACGCTATCAAAAGTTGTGATATTTTAGAACATTTCGAATTGTCTAGTTTTATCATTATAAAATCACACGAGTCATTTATGAAACTCTTTAAAATGGACATTATATTGTTTATAATAACAAAGCGTGAATTGTTACGTTTACTAACTTTGAGAATACTTAAAATACGCATATAATTTAACTTTTATAAAAATAAAATCATTTCATCGTTTTAAGAGTTTGATGACCGAATTTGACTCAAAATCAACTTTTAGGAAAACTTTTAGCGCAAGGTAATTTGAACTCAATTGTAAACATATAAGGCAGGTTTATACTTGAATGCAAATGCAATAATTCAAACATTAATATTAGTAAAACTAAATTAATTCAATTTAATTCTTATAATTCTAAACAACTGGATTTAGACATTATTTATAAAAATGAAAAAGTACAACAAGTAAATGAAGCAAAATTTTTAGGTCTTATTGTAGATAATCATCTTAACTGGAAGAGTCACGTGGAAAATATTTGTCAGAAACTAGATAGGTTTGTGTTTGCTTTAAAAAAGTTAAGACAGAATGTATCAGTAGAAGCTGCTCTTTCGGCTTACCATGGCTATGTGTCATCTGTACTTAGCTATGGAGTAATAATGTGGGGCAACTCGACCGACGCCGACAGAGTTTTTAAACTTCAAAAACGTTGCATTCGAGTTCTAAACAAGGTGTGGTTCTTAGACAGTTGTAAACCATTATTTCAAAAATATAAAATTCTTCCACTGCCCTGTATATATATAAAAGATATCTGCATTTTTACCAAGAAGTACATGCAGTACTTTAAGCAACGTAGTGAGGTTCAGGCAAGGCAGAAAAGGGCTAAATTCCATAACTTATTGCATCAACCAGCCAGTCATAAAGATATTTATAAGAAAAATGTGTATAATATGTGTATATTGATTTATAATAACATCCCAAATGAATTAAAATTATTACAGGGTAATGTATTTAAAACAAAATTGACAGAGTGGCTACAAAAAAACTGTTTCTATAGTATTAAGGAATTTTTGGAATTTGGACATAAAAGTCTATAATTTAATTTGATAGTTAATGTTGACGATAATTTGTATGTAATAATTTAAATAATAATCGAATTTATGAAAATTATAAATAATGATAATAATTAAATTGCATGAAATAATAAATATTTTAATGACATAAATATTAATAATTTGCATGCTTGCTTGCAGGCTGAATACAGTGACTTTTAGGTTATAAGATCTTTCCTTGTAAACAATGTATTTCTTGCAAATAAAAATTTTGATTTTGATTTGATTTGATTTAGAACCAGTGTCCAGAGAGCAATTGCCAGTAAGTCGAGAGAAGAAAAAAGATTTGCTGGATCTATTACCTCTAATAGATACAGTATTTCATGAATTTTATAGAAATGTAAAAACCGGCCAAGAGCGTGTCGGGCCACGCTCAGTGTAGGGTTCTGTAGTTTCCCGTCCGTCACAATAAGTATACCCACTTATGAGTTTAAAAAAATACTTGCATATACGATTATACTACAAACTTAGTCCAGAAATTATTTTGTAGAACCTTTTTGTCTTTTTTGTACAAAAACTGTTCTTTCCATCAAGTTCAAAATGATTTTCCTAGAAAGTCCTTATAAAGTTCTACTTTTCAGATTTTTTTCATATTTTCTAAACTTATGGTTTAAAAGTTAGAGGGGGGGGACACATTGTTTTTTACTTTTGGAGCGATTATTTCCAAAATTATTGACATTATCAACCCCTATTCATTTTTAAATACCTATCCAACAATATATCACACGTTAGGGTTGAAATTAAAAAAAAAATCACTTCCCACTTTACATATAGGGGGGCTACCCTAATAAAACATTTTTTTCCAATTTTTATTTTACCACTTTGTCGGCGTGATTGATATACATATTGGTACCAAATTTCAGCTTTCTAGTGCTAACGGTCACAGAGATTAAGCGAGGACGGACAGACAGACAGACAGACAGACGGACAGACAGACATGGCGAAACTATAAGGGTTCCTAGTTGACTACGGAACCCTAAAAACGGATAATGATACAGAAAATATCGACCCCGATCTTGACGAAGAAGATCCTGATAAAGAAGAAAACACAGAAGAATAAGTAATTTAAAGTGTTTTTTCTTGTCATTTGATTAATTTTCATAAATTTAAAAAAGAATAAAGGATCTTAATTTGTTTCTGCGATTAAACTTTGTTATTACTTCATTTGGTTTTTATTTAAATTAAATTATGACAGTTAGAATTTTTATCTTCCTTCAGGGAATAAGTTGATAAGTCGTCGGTGAACAATTGGATAAGTCTGTTTTTAAATGCATTAACTAATATTACATTTATTTTGTAACGTAGACTTAAAACAGCTCCTTAAAGGACCTAAATTCAACTATTAAAAAAGTAATCATCATTATTTTTGATTTACCAGAAGATCGTAAACTTTAAATTGGCTGCCCTGAAAAGTATGCATAAATGACATATCAACTTATTCACGCCAGGTACGGATATATACCTAACCGTTCCAAATTACATTTTAGCATCATCTTGTAATAGACATAACAGAAATGGTGGATCGTGTATACTTGTAAGAAATATTCATAAACATAAAGTTTTACAGGATATAGTTGATCTTAGTGTTCCTAATGTTACGGAATGTTCAGCCATTGAACTACTGGAACATAATATAGTTATTATATGTATGTGGGAATTTTGAACGCAGCTATAGGAATGAGATGGCAAGTGTAAGAAAGAGAGGGAGGATAACCTAGCTAGGACACATTACGACGACGGCATTGGCATTGCATGATTAAGAAAACGTGTGCCAAAGAAACAGATTATAAGACGTCGATAAAAAGGCTCTGTTTTGTTCCCAATCCCCAACCCCACATTTGGGGGCCCGTCCGGGATCTAATAAAAGAAGATTTCGGGGTTGGCGACATAAAAAGACTCAGCACATCAAGAAGCCATTAGTGTCAAAAATTTTTTTTTCAAATCTTTGATAGACGTGTCAGTTTAGATTCGATTGAATTTTGTTTAACGACACACACGACGAAAATGCCACGAGAAAGACGACGAAGCCGGTTACTGGAATGGGAAGACGCAAAGCAAGAGAGCCCTGAGACGACGTCAGCTCCAGGCACAAGTATGTTGCAGATGACGGCGGAACTACTTCCCAAATTTAGCGGCCGTGACAACACCTACACAGTAGAACGATGGGTGGACGACGTGGAGAGCAACGCAGAAATATTTGGTTGGGCACCTCTCCAACAACTGTTAGTGGCTCGCCGAACGCTAACTGGCACAGCAGAACTCTGGTTACGCGCAGAACGACCGTTCAAGAGTTGGGACGAACTAAAAACTGCGTTATCTAAAGAATTTCCGGATACGGTTGACGTTAAGGCTATCCATGAGCTCATGAGCAATAGAAAGAAAAGAGCCAATGAGGGCTGTATCGATTACATGCTGACTATGAAAGAATTAGGTAAACGTGGGAAACTACCTGATTGTGTAGCTATCAAGTACATCGTGGACGGGATACCTGATATGGAAATGAATAAGATGTTGCTATATGGTATCACGACTTATGCCGAATTTAAAGACAAACTAATAATTTATGAAACTGTGTGCTCTAAAGTGAAAGAACAACGAAAATTAGAACCAAGTACATCGAAAGTACGCAGTAGAATCCGATGTTATGGTTGTGGTGAGCGGGGGCATGCATCCATTGATTGCCCACACAAGAGTAAAGGACTAAAGTGCTTCAAATGCAACGAATTCGGCCATGTCGGATCTACTTGTACGAACACTGAAAGTGTCGGCAAGGATCGTAAGTTGTCGGAAGATTTCGGTAAAGGTCGGCGACACCAACAGAGCAAAGAAATAAAGCGAACGATGTTCGGAGCAATGACCAAAGAGGACGACTTCACGTCGGTGAATAACTCTAACGACATAGACTATATGTATAGAAACGGAAAAGGTTGAAGTTCAAGATGAGAGTGACAGTGACAGCGACCTGTCAGTTCGAACTGAAGTCATGCAAGTTGAAGTTGTAAACAAACGACAAAAATTAGAGAAAAAACCAATGATCCTGCTACAAATAAATGGGAAGAATATTCATGAATTAGTAGATTCCAGTAGCTACGTGAACATTCTATCGTCTGCGGTATACGACGCTATTGGTAATCCTAAATGCATAAAGGACGAGTTAATGCTAACCGGTCTCGGACTTTTAACAGTGCGTTCGATGGGTGACTAAACGTGTGCATTAACGAACAATCTTATGATAGTGTTAAATTTCATATCATTTCTTGTAACATATCGCGGGTCTCAAACCATAGGGGCGTATATGCAAAAATGTGATTTTTCGTTTTTAATGCCATTGGATTCTACTATAAGCAATACATTAACAGAATTTTTCTTATAATTTTGTGTTAATTACTTTTTGCATAAATTAAAAAATATTATTTGCCGTAAGCTGGAGAGTCTAGAATTATTTTTAGACCAAATAGCCGTATAATTGACGTAAGAGCAATATTATTGCTCATTGGGGCAGTTTCGACGTGCCATAGAGACGTACGCACGTACGACTTTCAATTTTATCGTGAATCAAAGAAAATCGTATCGGACCATAAAGGCGTATGAACATACGACTGTTTATTTTACTTTAACCTGAAATCATTTTGTCAAGCTATATAGACGTTAGTGATGTAACGAATATTCGCATTCGCGAATTTTCGCACATTTTTTGATATTCCTATTCGCATTCACGAATATTCGCACATTTTTTGATATTTGCATTCGCATTCGCAAAAAACATGCGAATATTTGGCGAATGTTTCTAACCAACAAAAAGGATTGATTGAATGGATTTAGAAAGACAATACAACTAATATGATTTTATATTTACTTTAATTTTTTAACCGACTTCTAAAAAAGGAGGAGGTTCTCAATTCGGATGTTTGTATTTTTTTTTTTTTTTTTTATGTATGTTCGCGCATAACTTCGTCACTTGCCAACCGATTTGAAAAATTCTTTTTTTGTTGGAAAGGGTATACTTCCCAAATGGTCCCATAGTCACCAAGTCGGGATCTGATGATGGAATCTTGGCGAAATCGAGGGAACTCCTCAAATATTATAGGCAACCATATAGTTCTTTTGGTATTTTCATCAAAGACTTAAGCATTTATAGTCAAAACATGAAATTTGATGAAGTGGAACTGGTGAAGAAGATCAGAAATGGCCAACGGAAGTTCATACTCACACAGATCTCTCAATGAACATAGTTACAAATAAATGAATAGTTCTGAATTGGTATGTTGAAAATGGTATCATCGATGTGACCTGATGATGATGATGGAGCCGCAAGATAGGCACCGGAACTCCGTAATTAATCAATGTATCCTAGCCGTGTTTGGGCTTATTAGAATTGTCATGAGATGCACTTTGGCTATAAAGTACTATCGAATTGATCTGATGATGATGATGGAGCCGGAAGGTAGACACGGGAACTTCATAATAAAACAATGTATCCTAGCAAGGTTTGAGTTAATTGGAATTGTCATGAGAAAAAGGTACTCTGGTTGTAAGTGTATTGCAACTAAAAAGTTTGAAATAAAAAAACTTTTTACAAAAAAAAGATAACCGACTTACTAAAAAAAAACACTAAAACTATCAAAATAACTTTAATTTCCGAAGTCGGTGTTAAATAACGAAGAGGCAAAACTATTATAGAAACACCGACTTCCGAAATTAAAGTTATTTTGATAGTTTTAGTGTTTTTTTTTAGTAAGTCGGTTATCTTTTTTTTGTAAAAAGTTTTTTTCCATCACACAACTTTATTTCACATTTGCAGAATCACAAATTGTGAAACAACATGTTCACCTCAAATCATAACAAATCTTTTCGAATGAATTTAACTGTTTCTCCAGATGGGTGCGTGACGAGTATTTCGGATATTCGTATCATCCATCAGAAGGACGTTCGTAGTATTCGTAGTGTTCTTTGACGTGAATAAAGCCAGTGGCCTCGACGGGATACCAGCAGTTGTTCTTAAAACTTTTGCACTTGAATTGTCTCTAATCTTGACCCGCCTATTTTGCCTCTCTGAGACTGAATAAGTGCCGTTCAGACTGTGCCCAAGAAGAACAGTCGAGCTGATCTGGCAAACTACCGATCCATCTCCGTTACGTCCATCCTCTGTAAGAGTATGGAACGGGTGTTTAACATGCATCGCACGATGGCATTTGATTTGCCTACGTTTCTTACAACAACCTACCGTCAGTGTCGTCATTATTACGGCGACCCAATAAGTACCACTTATAATATGAATCAATGGATGAATCAACGATTCAAGAAAATAACCACAATACATGGTCATCTTTCATGAAGAGTGTTGAAACTAAGCCCAATCGCCTAAATGTCCTCCATGTCAACATTCGTTCAATGCTCAAAAATTGCGCCCATCTCGAGTACATAATTTCGTCGAGTCCTCACGTCGTACACATTATTATAATAACAGAAGTGAACCTGTCAGATAGTTGCGTAAATCTATTTCAACTCCCGGACTACAACATGTACTCGCAACTTCGTCGTTATCGTAAAGGAGGCGGCATAATTATGTTCGTGCATAACAGTGTTAGTTTTACGCGGAAACCTACGACTACAAGTTTCTTCGAGTGTATAATCGGCGAGATTGATACAAATTATGGATTGAAACTATGTGTGTGTGCAGTGTATCGGCCGCCCGACTTAGACAAAACATCTTTTATAAAAGAACTCTCTAGTGTCTTTAGCTTATACCCACGTAAATGTAATTATATTTTGTTAGGGGATATAAATATTAATCTCGAGCAAATGACACCTATACGGACGGCATATTTAAATGTTATGAGTGAATATGGTTTCGAATGTGGAATCACCCAGCATACGCGCGTTGAAACAAAAGGTAATTTACTAACTAAATCTTGTATTGATCATATTTTTGCACGCTTAACTAACTGCAGGGATGTGTATTCATCAGTAATTAACTATAAAATAGCTGACCATTATATAACGGGTTTAACACTTGTTCACAATTCACGGCCTACCGGTAACCACTCAAAGATTATTACTGTAATAGATAACAATAAGTTGCGAGATGAATTGCGTAAGGTTAATTGGAAGACTGCGCTAGATTTAAAAACTCCCACCGAAGTGTTAAGATTTATTATAAGAAATTTTAGCAAAATATATGAACAATGTAAAATGCATACTAAAATTAAGTTAGGTAAAAGGCATGTTAACAACTGGATAAATGATAGAATTCGACATATGTGTAACAAAAAGCTCGAGTTATTTGATATATGGAAACAAGATGAAAATAATGTTAAAAATAGATTACTGTATAACAAATATAGAAATAAAACGAATAAATATATATCCAAAGTTAAAAATGACTCAATCAGAAAAGAAGTCTCAGAAAATTTTAGAAATACCAGAAAAATTTGGCAAATTATTAACAATTTATGTGGAAGGATGAGTAATGCAGTGGATGACGTAATTAAAAAGCATTTTAGTGATGACCTTAGTTTATTAAGTAATAAATTTGCTCGTGGTTTTGAAGACAACATAAACAAAATTTGTAAGTACTGTGAGATACCTCTACTGCAAGACACTTCCTCCAAAAAAGCATCTAATCTGTCTATGAGATTTAAAAAAGTTAACGATGAATTAGTTTTTAAAATAATTTGAATAAGAAAAAAAGTCCAGGTCTAGATAGCATTCGTGTCAGTGATCTACAGTGTATAAATTCAGAAATAACACCTGTCATTACTCATTTAATAAACTTATGTATCTCTTCATCATCTTATCCTGACGAATTAAGAGCACGGCGACAGTTGAATTTTTCATACAAACGTAATACCACGCTCATTTGCAATTGGAGTATATTTCCAACATATTATGATGTTATTCGGTTATAGACGATACTTATCTAGGTTCCTACATCTTTCTTTTTAAAAAAAACTTGCCTAAAACGAAATTAAAGCGAATTATAATTCGCACTTTTTTACAACGTAAATGGCATGTTTTCATTTGGCTTTTCCTGTATTAAAAATAACAAAATGTCCAATATTCTCAATGTAGGAACACAGATTATATTATCAATTTACAAATGATAGAAAACAAATTGGAAAAACATTAAGTTTTCATTAATCTTTTTTGGTATTACGAAACACGTCCAATTTATCGCAAATTTCCAAGAGTTACTAGTGCTATCGCGGCAAGCGGGATGTCAGTGTCATTGTGTGCGTGCTGTCATTACTTCAGTTGCATTCATAGGTCGAGTTATAAATTTTATTGTAATATTTTTGACACTATTGACTTAAATAAAATAGTACGTAAGCATTTAAAGTTTAATAAAAGGAATACAGAACTCTTGAGGACATGTCAGACTTTAGCTGACTAAAAGCGCCGTCAAAAACCCCTTAAAAAAAGAGTTAAAAAAAAAGCGCCGTTGACGATTTGGGTTCGGTCCAGATGGTTACCGGATGGCTGGACGGCGATTCCAAGCCCAGGGTGGCTAGAAATCTGGGTCGAGATCCTGGCTGCTGGGGCGTCAGGGTATTCCCTCGTCCATGCGGCCGCCTTCTTCGCTAGCATTACTGTTTCGCAAAAGAGGGCTCGGCGCGAGAGGTCGTTGCCACCGATGGCCCCCACGAGAACGCGGCGGTGTTCCGCCTAAACGGGGCACATATGTACATCTCCACCGTATGCTCCACCGTATCCTTCAGACCGTCCACACAATGGTGATAACCAGGCGTTTCTTCCGCCTAAATCCGACGCAGGAGCCTCCCGTACTTGCCATGTCTGGTGAGTATTTGCGTTACGACAGTCGCTGAGATCCTGCCGGAACTGTCTGCCTTACAGCGACTTGTCGTGGCAGCGGAATTTCGCCCCAGGGTTGCATCTCCACGTGTAAATCATGCTTATGCGTGCAAAGGACTGTTGCCTCCACATTCCATGGCAGCAAGCCTGCAGGAAACCATGCAGGTATATTGCAGGAAACCGTGCTTTGTCTTTGTACCATTAGGATGGCTATAACTCCCTGGCATGCGTTCAGCTTGGCAACTGATTACTTTCGCAGCGACGGCGCTCCATAAAGGTCCATGGACCGAACGATGCCTGCGTAGAGCCTCCAGCAGGAGGCGTCTGGACACCCCAGGTTGGACAGGAGCCGCTTGAGTGCTTCAGTCTAATCCAGTTTGAAAGAAAGAAAGAAAGAAAAATAATTTATTTGGTACAGCACAAGGCGCAACACAAAATAAACAATAAGTAACACGTTTGGGAACCAGACGTCGGAAGTGCTCCTCAAAATACCATCGACTGTCGACGACGAGTCCCAGATACTTGTAAACTTTTATTGTAATTTGGGAAACCGGCGGTGGCTCGTTCCGAGGGCCAAGAAAACACATGCTCTCGGACTTGTGCAGTGCTACCTCGAGTCCCAACTGCTGGATCCTCTTCACGACTGTTGCAACTCTGCGTTGCGGTTCAGGACAGGGAGCAGGGTTCTTGCAAGTGAGCCTGTGGCTAATTGGCAGCGGAGATGGGAGCAGGAAGAGAAGGCGATGGAACTTCATCGATTCCTCCCTGACGTGGCGGTTAGGCTCAAGGCAACTTGGGTCGAGCCGGACTACAAAGTCTTGCAGATCCTGACTGGACATGGATATTTCTGGAAGAAACTGTATGATATGCGGTTATGTGAGGTTAGCGTGTGTTATTGCGGTGATGAGGACGAAAATACTGATCACGTTCTGTGGCGATGCCCCCCTTATGACGAACAGCGACGAAATGTGATGGACGGGATCACTCGCTTGGATGAGAGACCGGCTTACTACTGCAATCTCATGGCCTCAAAAGAGTTCGAACACGAATGGCACAGACTAAGGAGTAAGCAAGCAGCGAACCCGTACTGTGTGTTTGTCTTACCCACGTGAGGGGGGACCGTTAGTACGCCGCCCCAGGATGGGGAGAAAGGCAACATGGGGACAAGAAGAAGAAATTTGTAAAGGAGTCAAGAAGCGGCTGCGGTGATAGCGCGCTCATATTTATATGGGTGGGCTGTGTCCGCAGCCGTCTCATTTCGATTCGGCCCATATGACATGATGTCGGTGGGGCCAAGGCTGGTTGGAGGTTGTTGCAACCCTGCGTTCCGCTAGTTCGACCGCCGCCTGTTACGACTCTCCCTTCGATAGGATCAGCGTGTCGTCTGTATAATAGACCACGCTGACCCCGTTGGGGAGGTCACATAGCACATAGTATGCAAATATGGCTACAAAAAACGGTGACATAAAAATATAAACTACACTACAACTAGTGGCGGAGCCATGAGCGGATGAGAATGCTCCCCTTTTGACGGGAATAGAGCGTTCATCACACCCTTCATAAATAGGGGCCGGTACTCTGTGTCAGCGGGGGAGCCCAGGTACGGAGCTTGTTACGCACCATTTCGTAGGGTCGTCACCACGGGTCTCTGTCCAGAGTCCCCAGCTACACGTCGCGGGCCTCCAGTTTGGCCAGCCGTATCTCCGCTCTGAGGGTGCGCTTCGCTGTTCTTTATTCCTCGTACGCACCTGGTACGGGTGGAGCCGGATCTTGCGGATGGCCAGTTTGGCTTTTGCAGGGAGCGCTCTATTTGGACCCCGGTATCACCAGGTGCCAGTCTACCTCATTCGTGTGATCGAGGCCTACCTGAAGGACAGGTTCATTATCTGCCCCGCTCACCGTGGAGAATGGAAACGCCGAGAGATGTCGTGCGGTGTTCCCCAAGGATCGGTACCAAGATATGGGTCGGACTGTTTTTGGTACTTGTCCTCGACAGCCGTTGGAATTTCGAAGAACACTTCGGACGTCTGGCTCCCAAACTGGACCGGACTGGGGCTGCCCTGAAGCGGCTCCTACCCAACATAGAGGTCCTTAGCCCTTTGCCGGAGGCTCCACGCAGCATTGTTTGGTCCATGGCTCATTACGGAGCGCCGGTGTTGGCCCCATTGCTGTGAAAGCGACCGGGGGCAAAGCTGAACGCATCCCAGAGGATCATGGCCATCCAAATGGTGCGGGGATACCGCACGTTCTCCAGCGAAGCGACGAGCCTCCTTGCTGGTCTGCCACCATGGGATCTAGAGGCAACAGTCCTTGCACGCATGCACAATTTGCGCATGGAGTTGCAACGCCGGGGTAAAAAACCACTGACGAAGGCGGTCAGAGTACCGGCGGGATCTCGGGGCAAGCCATAATTATGGCGATAAATCCAATCTTTGAGGAGTGGGTGAATAGACGTGGAAACATCCTCACCTTCCGCATGACGACACCTCACCTCGTGGTAAGTTCGGAAGAAACGCCTGGCTGTCATCATTGTGTAGACCGCCCGGAGGACAGGGTGGAGAATACGGCGATGGTATGCTCCACTCAGGCGGAGCACTGCCGCCGCGCTGTGTACTCGTGGGAGTGACCCTGGTACAAGCCATGGACCGGAATGTGTAGGAATGGCAGGTGGTCGGCTCCTTCTACGAAGCAGTTATGCTAGCAAAGGAGACAGTCGTACACGTGAGGGAACATCATTCCTCACGCCCCAGCCACCGGGATCCTGATCCCTTTTTCCAGTCACCGTAGGCGCAGGGTTGCGGACGGCGAGCAATTTGTATCTCTCCGTCCGGCCGTCCGGTAAGCGTCCGTACCGAGCTCGAGACGTCGATGTTGCATAGTGTTCCACTCGCATCTCGAGGACATGTCAGCAAAACCGTAGGGGCCCAGCAGGTTCGAAGTCTACTGAGGCCAAGGGTTGAGCGAAAGAGAACATCGGGGCCTTGAAACGAAAGAACAGTTTTCATTTCCCTAAAAGTCTGACACTAAAAGAGCGGCAGAAGTCATTGAATAATTTCCCACCTATGAAAAAAGCTCTCGCCTCCATAACATTTTCTGATTTGACCACAAGAAGACCACCTTGGGCACGCCACAATTATGGCAGTAAGTCCCCTCTTGGAGGCATGGCTGGAAAGACCTCACGGCGCGGGCGTCCTCACCTTCCGCATGACGCAGGTTCTCACCGGACACGTAAGTTCGGTAGGTTCGGGCTGTACCGGATTCGTACGGAAGTGACGCCCGAGTGTCGCCACTGTGCGGAACGCCCGGAGGACACGGTGGAGCACGCAGTGGAGGTGTGCCGCTTAGGCAGAGCATCGCCTTGCCCTCGTGGAGGTGATCGGCGGCGGCGATCTCTCGTGCCAGACTGGTACAGGCCATGGTTCGGAGCGAGGAGGATCAGTGGCAGGCAGTCGCCTCCTTCTGCAAAGCAGTAATGCTAGCAAAGGAGGAGGCCGACCGTATCAGGCAACGGCGCTCACAGCCGCTGCCGGGATTCCGATCCCAATTTCCGGCCACCGTAGGCGCGGGCTTGCGGACGGCGAGCAATCGGTAGCTCGCTGTCCGACCGTCCGGTAACTGTCCGGATCGAGCCCAAGTCATCGACTGCGCGAACTGTTCCCGTGCGCCTCAAGGAGTTGTCAGCAACAGAAGGGGTCCAACCGGGGCGAAGCCTACTGGGGCCAGGGTTAGCTCCGAAAGGTAGCTCAGCCCCGGTACGAAAGACAACGAAGGAACAGGAGTGGGTTTTTAGTCAGTAAAAGTCTGACACTATCTCCCGCTCCACCCAAGAGCGGGGAATATCATTAGATGATTTTCCCACCTTAAAAAAAGACCACCTTTGTATGACATATCTGCTATTGTTATCATAATATGTTGAGATATTGGCGCGGTAATAAAATTTCCAAAAAACGCATTACTAGTTCGTACATTCACAAACAATTCCCGAAGTATTCGGCAAAAATAAAGCAAATAATGAATATACCTCATTTTACTAACAATAAATTGTAAGACGCTCACATACACACACACAGCTGCACTCCGTCACTTGTTTTTGTCAAACAGAGATAGCTATATTCCACGAACGAATTTGAATACGCGTCAACTTGCAGTTGCGAGTGACATTCGCCGGCCTCTTAAAGACTGGCATAATTAGACCCATACACAAGAAAGGTTCCTACAATGACATAAACAATTATAGGCCTATTACTATTCTACCTAGTTTAAATAAAATAGTGGAAAGATATATAGGTAATGAAATTAATACTTTTTTGTCCAGTAATAATATCATAAATAATAAGCAGTTTGGGTTTCAAAAAGGTCGTAATACTACGCAGCTACTGTCGGCCTTTTCTGATGAGGTCAATAAGCATCTGGGCGCTCGCGAACAGGTGCTTATTGCCCTCATCGACTTCAGCAAAGCATTTGATACTCTACGGCATAAAACATTATTCTGCAGATTCGAACAATATGGTATACGGGGTCCTCTGTTAAAATGGTTCAAAAATTACCATAAAAATCGATATACAGTAGTCCGTTTAGGCACTTGCCATAGTGAAAAAATACCTACTAAAATGGGCACGGCCCAAGGTTCAATAGTTGGCCCAACTGAGTACTTATTATATGTTAATGACATGTGTGATGTCATTCCAGAGGACTCTGTGTATCAGTTTGCTGATGACACATGCTTGGTAACCCATCATAAAAATATATTTGAGGCTCAAGCAGCAATGCAACGTTTATTCGATGATTTGTGTAAGTGGGCACACGATGCAGGCCTGGTTATCAACGCTAGTAAAACTAAAATCATACATATACACTCTCCTTACATGAAGATTAGACAGGTACCTAAAATAATCGCGCATGATCACCAGTGCCTGCATCGCGGGCCCACTGCACGCATATGTGGGTGTCCTGCGCTAGAGGCTGTCGATCAGCACACATATCTTGGCCTCACTATAGACAAGCATTTCAATTGGGGATCTCACATTGAAAATGTCTGTAACAAACTTAGAGCTGTTAGTGCCAAGTTAGCTATCCTCAAATACAAACTTCCCTTCTCCACGCTACGAATGCTGTATCTCGCCCTGGCAGATTCAGTCATAAACTATGGGCTTACTAGCTACGGACGTACCTACAAAACATATCTAGATAAAATATATAAACTACAACTAAGTATACTCAAGAATATTGTGCCTTTGAATATTAAACTTAAATATAAAGATGATGAATATGGATTATTTAAATATTGTAAAATTATGTCAGTCTTTGATAGATTCAGGTCGGCAATTATCCTGGACAAATTTGATTATATTAGCTGTTTAACGTTAAATAGTAGACCAAAACATTTACGTGATCTTGATTACCTGCCAACATACAGGGTGGCCAGAACATTAACGTCCAAAAATAAAATTTAGGTCCCTCGTATCGTGGGGTATCCGAATCACCCCCATGTATGTTCCGCGACTTTTCATAGTTTTCGAGTTATGAATTTTTTTCTGATTTTTTGAGGATGATCGACCAGACCAATCTAAAAATTTTTTTAAAAAAAAGTACATGTTTTTGTCGAGATTTTTTTTTTGCAACTGACTTTTCATGAGTAGTTCTTTTATGCATAAAATCATCAGCTTCGTAACTGTGATGGAAATTATAAAAAGTTGGTCTAAAGTGAAAAATTTACGTTCGTGAAATTATGACTTAGCTTTTCAACTTTAAATAAAAAAATTAAACAGGAGAATAGAATAGAATAGAATAGAATAAACTTTATTGTACACCAAAAAGTAATACAGTTTAAACAAAAACTTAAATTAACGGGCACAAAGGCGGTCTTATCGCTGAGAGCGATCTCTTCCAGACAACCTTAGGATGGATAAGAACTTAAAATAATACAGGGGGTAGTCTGTGGTGTACTGCTTACAAATTGATCACTCTATTTAAAACATAATATATAATTATATATATATATATACATACATATTATATGTTACACAATTTCATAAAAAAAAGGAAAGAATAAAAGATTAAAGTAGGGTTGGTGGAAGAAATTAAATTACATAGAAACAAGATAATGTTAGAGAGAAAGGAAATGGTTTTTAATTAGATTTTTAAAAGAAACTAGTGACTGGGCTTGCCTAATAGTTAATGGCAACGCGTTCCACAAACGCACCGCCTGGATCGCAAACGACTTATCACAAAATTTTGTAGAATGCGAGGGCATTAAAAGGGTCAAATTCTCCGATGATCTCAGGTGTCTAGAATGTGTGTCATGAATGAACTTAAAACGTTCTTTAAGATAAGAGGGGGTTGTAGGAATAAACAGGACACTGTAAAGCAACGATAAAATATGAGTATTCCGGCGAAGGCGGATTGGCAGCCACTTGAGCTTAATACGAAATTCAGAAATATGATCATATTTGCGCAATCCAAATATGAATCTAATACAAAAGTTTTGAAGTCGCTCAAGCTTATTTAGTTGCACTTCAGTTAGATCCAAATAACTGACATCGGCATAATCAAGGATTGGGAGAAGGAGGGATTGAGCGAGCGCAGTTTTGGTAGCAGTTGGAAGAAAATTGCGCAGCCTTCGTAAAGACCCCGCAGACGCAAACAACTTGCGGCTAACTTCCTGAACCTGAGGACCCCACGAAAAGTCTTTATCAATAATAATGCCAAGGTCCTTCACTGAGTCGCTGTACGAAATCGTTGAGCCATCAAAAACAATTGGTGGAAGCCGCGTCCAGTCTATTTTTGACCGCAACCTAGAGCTGCCGACAACAATGACTTGGGTCTTTATGGGATTGACCTTCAGACCATGGGCCACACTCCACTCAGATATACGAGCTAGATCTTTGTTGACCATGTTAACTGCCTCGGATAGTTCATGTGGCGGAGCTTGCGAATATATTTGGAGATCGTCAGCGTAGAGGTGGTAGGATGAGAGAAGTTCATTGGAAATTGAGTTTATAAATATAGCGAAAAGAAGAGGAGAAAGAACGCCCCCCTGCGGTACGCCAGCAGAGGTATTGCACCACGACGAAGACGAACCTTCAATGCAAATACGTTGCCGACGGCCACACAGGTAACTACGAAACCAATCAATTGCCGTTGGAGATATGTTAAGAGAGCTTAATATGCCAAGTAAGATATCACAATCGACGGTATTAAAAGCATTGCTAAAGTCTAACAAGGCAAGGACCGTCAGATTTCCGTTTTCCATACCAAGTCTAATGTCATCAGTTGAATAGGTATGAATATGTGTAGCGTCAACGTTGGCTGACGCAATATAAAAGTTAAAAAAACAGGCTACAAGGATGGTACAAAATTGGAAGTCAGGTACTCACTGGGTGCTGGGATCCAGGATCATCTTGGACGCACTTTCAGACGATATTTCACGGTATTTTCAGAGGTAGTTAATCGCGCGCGCGTAAGAATATGTTAGCCGGCCGGCTTGTTCGATTCGAAACGTAGTTTTTTCCTTACACCGTCAGAGGCGGTGCTGTGCGGTTTGGATATGAGGTTTTTGGGACGGAATGGGATAAGGGAATTCATCCTAAAGCCTGTTCATATCCCCCCACTTGAAATCAACGAGGGATTTCATAAGATAAGATAGATGAAGTTCGAGACTTGCGGTCCATGCAGATTCAGATATGTCACTGTACGGATATAGTTGTATGTTAAGTGTTGAGATTATGCTGGTTAAATGTACTTAATAAGTATAGGAGATGAGAAAAAATAAATAAAATAATAAGTGTTAGACTCTTAAAAAATAAAAAAAATAGTTGATAGATATTTGATATGATTTGATATGGGTTATTAATTATTTTGAGCGATTGGAAGAGGACAAATCTTGATAGTAGGTCTTACAAGTAAGCCTTTTGAAGTTTTGACTGTCACAACGCGAATGATATTATCTTTGCCCGGGTGGAGCTGGACGACGCGACCAAGTCTCCATTCGTTAGCGGGTAAGCTAGGTTCATAAATGGTTACAAGATCGTTCAATTTTGGTTGACCGTTACCGTGTTTAAACCATTTCATTCGCTGTTGCAATGTATGCAGATAGTCCCTCTGCCAAGTGCGCCAAAAGCTCTGAGATAGACGCTGCAAAAGCTGCCATCGAGTACGTAAGGTCTCGTTTTCAGCATACACCGGTTCAGGTAGAGATACCAAAGGTCGACCGATAAGGAAGTGACCAGCTGTAAGAGCATCAACCTCGCCGGGATCGGTAGAGAGTTCCACTAAGGGTCTAGAGTTTAACATAGCTTCCACCTTCGTTAAGATAGTATAAGATTCTTCGTAAGTCAAAATTTGTGATCCTATGACACGTTTGAGATGGTATTTTGTTGATTTTATTCCGCTCTCGAAGACGCCTCCGAAATCGATGCCTACTGTTTGAAAACAGTGACCCAGTTGTAATCGGGAAGGTGGAAGATCACCTTGTAAAGGTTGAAGTGAAAGAGGTTTGATTTTAAAACAGGTTACGCATTTAGATAGCTGCGATCTGATAAGATTTCTAACTCCGAGTATCCAAAATCGACGCATAATTAAAGATTGGAGTAGGCGTGGCCCACAATGAAGATAAGTTTTATGATAGTGGTCAATCAGAAGAATACTTAACCGAGAAATCTTAGGCAGGAGGTATGGATGTTTGACGCGACCTGGTAACGATGCGTGCTTGAGACGTCCCCCCACTCGCAAGATTCCGCGAGTATCGAGAAAAGGAGAGAGTTTAGATAAATGTTTGGGTAAAGGTTTCTTGGATGCTATCAAAGATATGACATCACTAAGACTTTGATGTTGAACATACTTTGTTATCTGATCTAAAGATTGGCTTAATTCAGTGGCTGTCAGGTAAGGTAAGAAGTTACGCTCTGAACGTTTAGCCTTTGCGTTATTAATGAAACGGTATATCCAAGCAACCACTCTTTCAACTTGGGAAAGAGAGGAGTGGCGTTCCATGATAGACTCCAGCACGTCAGCTTCACGTGTCGCACTAGCATGACACGCGCGGGATGCAGGCTTGAGTTCTGGCACGTTATCTGATACTTCTACTGCTGAAACAGGCCAGTTGAAGTGTTCAGTAGACAGCCACTGAGGACCAGACCACCAGATTCGAGAATCAGACAAAGATAAGCACGATAAACCACGGCTACAGATGTCGGCTGGATTGTCATGGGTAGACACATGTCGCCATTCAGTTGGCACAGGACTGTCGTTAATTAGGACCACTCGGTGCGCAACGAAAGTCTTAAGCTTATGTGGCTCAGCGTTTAACCATGACAATACAGTCGAGCTGTCTGTGAATAAGATAGATTTATTCAAAATGAGTTTTGAACTAAGCAAGGATTGAATGCGATTTATTACTTTAGATAGTAACACAGCACTGCAAAGCTCTAAACGGTTGACAGTCAACACTTTTAGAGGTGCTACCTTGGACTTAGCAACTAAAAGAGAAACGTGTACGTCATGAGAGGTAACGACACGAAGATAAACGCAACATCCATATGCTTTGGTGGATCCATCACAAAATCCGACAAGCTGGAATTCCTTAGATTGAGATGGTGTAATCCAACGAGGGATTTTTATTAGTTTTAAGTTATGGAGATCGGCTATGAAGTTTCCGTTAAGCCATATTTGAGTGATGTCTCTCGGCACAGGTTCGTCCCATGAAAGATTAAGACGCCACAAATCTTGAAGGAGCAATTTGGCTTTTAGGATACAAGGTGTAAGCCACCCTAGAGGATCGGAAATACTTGCGACGCTAGATAAGATGGAACGCTTGGTGCATTTACTGTCCTCGATAGGGGACTGTGAGTAACCAAAACTGTCACTCACAGGGTCATATTGGACTCCTAAGATTTTTGAAGTTGATTTAAACACTACTCTCAGTTTAGTGGTCGTGCTCTTAGAGCGAACGACGCAACTGTGAGGGATAAGATAAGGATTGAGAGTAGGTACCGCAGGGTTAGGTACAGGATATATGTGATTTAAATTCTCGTACTCGCGCATAAAGTTAATATAATCGGATTTAAGTTTAGTTTGACTACTAAGTTTCTTTTCAAGATGAGTCAACCGCGATAAAGTACTATTGTAAGATTCACCCAAAGAGCATTTGTTATCCTTTAAGAGGATGGGTACGACGGATCGTCCGTCAGGTTCGCGATAGGTAAGATCAGTGTACAAGCGTTCGCTGATGTCATTCTCGGGTACGGTGATAACGCGCGGTGGTTCCTCCACTTCCCAAGATTTTTTGATTTGTTCATCTAATTTAAATGTGGTGGCCACTAAGGAGCACGCGGTGTTTAATGATGCAGAATTAAAGTTTACTGTCCCTGTGAGAATCCACCCAAAAACGCTATGCATAGCTGCAGGTAAACCGGGCCCCAGATTGATACGTTGACCGTCATAGATTTCGTGGAATAACTCCGCTCCTATTAATAAATCAATTTTGGCGGGAATATCGTAATCGCGATCAGCTAGCACGAGATGGTTGCACCGTTCACGAACAGCTGACGGTACTTTAACGCTAGGTATTAGAGCAGTGATGTTGTCTAATACGACTGGCTTGATATTAAATTGTGGAGCATCACCGTGTACAGGTCGTATAGTGCATTCCACCACCCCTTTTACTTGTGTGACTGAGTTTTGTCCTAGTCCGGCTATGCTAAGATTACACCGGCGGAGTTTTAACCCGAGCGTGCGTGCGCACGCAGAGGTGATAAAGCAGTCCTGCGCCCCACTGTCCACGAGTGCCCGTACAGTACATTGAGTGCCGGCGGCGGTGTTGAACGCGCGCACCTGACATGTTCCTAGTAAGACTAGCTCGCGGTTGGGAACGGCGGCCTGAGCGTGAGCCGTGACGCTCGCTCCAGTAGTTGCGCCGACGCTGGATGGCGAAGGATCAATATGCAATAGGGTGTGGTGACGTAATCCACACATCGTACAAGACATTTTAGACAGGCATTTGTCTATGACGTGATTTGTACGTAAACAATTGGTACACATGTTATGTTTACCTTGTACTAACGCGAGTCTAGTACGAGAATCTAAGGATTGAAAGATAGGGCACCGATAAATCGAGTGCGCTTCACTGCAATGAGCACAAGTCACATTTGCAGGTGGGTTGGAATTTGTGAGATAAGATGAGCGTTTGGATCCGCTGCTATTTTGCCTACTAGTCGCGGGCGAAGATTTTTTCCCCTCAAGGTTACGAGGGTTAGAATTGTTGTTGACATTAGATTTAGAAGATAAATGACTAGTTTCTAAGATTTTTACATAATCTTGAAGAAACTTTAACAATTCATTAAAGGTGGGTATTTGAGAAATGTTTTGCGATTCGAAACGATCACGCGTGCCTGAGTCCAGTGCGCGCGAAGTTAAACAAAATAAGATAAAATCACCTAAGTCGTCAATTTTTAAAGCTTGAAGTGCATAGTATGCCTCATAAATTTCGTTTGTTAACCTTTGTAAATCTTGGAAGTTACCCGATTTTAAAACTGGCTGGTTGATGAATTTATCTAAGTATGTCAAAGCTATAATTCGCTTGTTTTGATAACGTTCGATCAAACTATTAAAAACAATTTCATAATTATCAGCGGTCATAGGGACCCCTTTGACAATGGATGAGGCCGGGCCTTGTAAACAGGACGCTAAATAGTGAAATTTTTCTATTTGTGAGATCGAATTGTTGTCGTGAATTAAGGTTTTATAAATATCATAAAATGCTTGCCAGTTCTCAATTTTACTGTCGAATTTAGGTAACTCAAGCTTAGGTAGCCGCGCGTTACGTCCCGTTTGCATGGAAGTCGCAGGCGGCGGCCCGTCGACGTTGTCGCTCCTATCAGTAATGTGCAGATCAGTCGCTGCACTAATTACGGCGTAGTACAAATCGTCAAACGAACTCAAAGACTTTTGACACACTCGTGCGTCAGGTTTTATGGCTAACTCCAAACTTTGTATGTTACTACATAACGAAACGAATTCTTCGCGAATTGAATGTATTCGAGTATATCTCGCCTTGAACGCCGATACCTTTGAACGATCTTGAATCATAGTTTTTGATAAGTCGTAAAGGATTTGAATATCACGATATACATATTCGCGTTGAGATTGAAGAAGTTTTAATTTGCTTTCTTCCATTTTGCTTTGTTCGAATAATAAGTAGGTAGGTAGGTACGAAATACGAACGAACTTAAGTTGAGATTTATTAAGTGTGTAAATCGATACCTTTAGGTGAAATAGTTATGTAATAATGTTTGTAAGTGTATAAATACCGTGAATAGTAATAGATAATAATATTTCCACAACAAATTACGTAAATTACATGAATTTTTGTGACTATAATCCGACTAAATTAAGATGACCTCTGAATCCGCATGGGTTACACGGCGAATATGACCAACACAATTTTGTAGGATAATACTTTTAAAATGCAAAAATATAGCAAATCTCAGAGTTTTCATTCGAAATTGAACCTGAGAATGCCTGAAAAAACTGTAATCTACAGGTATTCGCGCTCGAAATGGACCAAAAATATGAATAGGTATGAATATGTGTAGCGTCAACGTTGGCTGACGCAATATAAAAGTTAAAAAAACAGGCTACAAGGATGGTACAAAATTGGAAGTCAGGTACTCACTGGGTGCTGGGATCCAGGATCATCTTGGACGCACTTTCAGACGATATTTCACGGTATTTTCAGAGGTAGTTAATCGCGCGCGCGTAAGAATATGTTAGCCGGCCGGCTTGTTCGATTCGAAACGTAGTTTTTTCCTTACACCGTCAGAGGCGGTGCTGTGCGGTTTGGATATGAGGTTTTTGGGACGGAATGGGATAAGGGAATTCATCCTAAAGCCTGTTCATCAGTAATACTAACGAGAGCTGTAGTAGTGCTATGTCCTGAACGAAACCCGGATTGGAAAGGATTAAGGAGACGGTTTTTGCAAAGGAAAGTACTAAGTTGGCTATGGATAAGACGTTCTAGGACTTTGGATAGAAATGGTAGTATGGAGATAGGACGGAATTCAGAAGGGGAAACAGGATTACACTTTTTCGGAAGAGGGGTAATTTGTGCTTCTTTCCAAGAAGAGGGAAAAATACCGCAGGATAGGGAATAATTAAGGATATGGGTGATGACAGGAAGAATTTCGTCAAGAACAGGGAGTATCATCTTGCGACTGATACTGTCAGTACCAATAGCATTAGACGTGATAGATTCTATACTCTTCTTAACATCACAATCCGAAAATTGATTAAAGACAAAAGGTGAGTATTCGGGAGCAGGAAGAGATGAAAGATCATTTAACGTTTTTGCTTTGATAGTACTATTGAAATTAGAAGAAGTGGAAAAGTGTTGATTAAGTAATTCAAGATCTATATCCTTAGGAATAGAATCTTGGCGCGACTTCCCGACTCCCATAGACCTGAGAAATTTCCAGACTTTAGCTGGGTCACCGTTTTCAACGGACTTATGAATGTGGCGGCGTTGAGCATCCCTACACACCAAATTGCTGCGATTGCGGATTGCAACATATTTTTCTAGATTTTTAACATTTGGTTTGTTTCTGTACCTAGATTTCGCCGCTGCTTTCCTCTTCAACATATCCTTTAAGTCGTCTGTTAGCCAAGGAGCCGGCAGGTGCTTCATCTTCACAGGTCGAACAGGTGCATGGACATCGTACAGTTGGAGAAGTTTTGAATTGAGCAAATTGACTTTTACGTCAATTGACTCAGCGGCAATAAGATCCGACCAGTCAATACTGCTCGCATCCTCACGGAGACTCTCATGGTTCATACTACCAAAACTTCGCTGGAGGAGGATCTTAGGTTTCGCCTTAGGTGGGCGGATTTTATAGGAAAGGAAGATAAGGTCATGATAAGAGAACGCGTCAGCAGTACATTGTCCATGCTTAGCGACATGTTGAGTAGAAGAAACAAGTATGATATCAAGTAACGAAGGAGAACAGTTAGGAAAATGGTGAGTGGCAGTTAGGGGAAGAAGAGACAAATTACAGGAGTGTGAGATAGATTGGAGTGAAGAAGACCGCGTATCGCGTTTGAGAAGGCAAGTGTTAAAATCCCCCATTATAATAGTGTGACTGTAAGAAGGAATAAGGTTCACCAGGAGACTTTCAAAAGAAGAAAAATAGTCTATACGTAAAGAGGGACAGTAGTAGACACCAAGGAGAATCTTTGAATGGTGAAGGTTAACCTCTAAGAAGAGATGCTCGCCAGCATTCGGCGGTGGTGGCTGTGATGACATATTAATAACTTTGAAAGGAATGTTAGCTCGGAGATATATGGCAACACCGCCACCACCGCAGCCTGTGCGATCATTTCTAATCAGTTGGTATCCGGGCAAAGAATAGGAAGTGGATGGGAGACATGGCTTCAGCCATGATTCAGAGACAAGGATTGCATGGATGTTCTTACAGTCAAGGTTTGCCAGCATGTCATGGTGATTTCATGGTTTCTAAGTAGGCTTCAAGAATGCGCCAGACTCCCAGCTTTCAGAATCATAAAAAAATATAGCACTTAAATGGGCTACTTTGGCTTAAATCGGCCTTCAAAAACTGTGAGGTAGAAAATTCTTAAAATTAGCCATATGACGATTTTTTTTTGCCTATTTTCTCGTTCCTAAGGTTAATTTATGAAAACAACCGAGAGTGAGAGAGATAGCAATGATTCGGTCTCTTATCCTCTCAGCCCATTTTTATTGCAGGTAAAGGAGTAGCGCCTTCGTTTACAACCCATGGTGCACGAGAAAAGATCGCGAGAAGTTTTTGAATCTTAGCTTTCCTTCAAAAACTGCGAGGTAGAAAATTCTTAAAATTAGCCATCTGACGAATACTTTGCTAACCAAAAATGACTGCAAGAAAAGCTGGGCGGAGCGAGAGATAGTGTCAGACTCTTACTGACTAAAAGACCCACCCCGTTCCTTCTAGCCTTCATACGGGGGCTCGAGCGCCCTTTCGGATAACCCTGGCCCCAGTAGGCTTCGACCCAGCTGGGTCCCTGCTGTTGCTGACAACTCCTTGAGGCGCGCGGGAACAGTGCGCGTCGTCGGCGACTTGGGCTTGGTCCGGACAGTTACCGGACGGCCGGACAGCGAGCTACCCATTGCTCACTGTCCGCAAGCCCGCGCCTACGGTGGCCGGAAATCGGGATAGAATCCCGGCGGCGGCGGCGGCGGCGATAACTCTGTTGCCTGATGCGTTCGGCCTCCTCCTTTGCGAGCATTACTGCTTCGCAGAAGTCGGCGACCGCCTGCCACTCCTCCTCGCTCCGGACCATGGCCTCAACCAAGGCCCGGCGCGAGAGGTCTCCGCCACCGATCGCCCCCACGAGGGCACGGCGATGCTCCGTCCAAGCAGGGCACATCTCGACTGTGTGCTCCACCGTGTCCTCCGGGCATTCCGCACAGTGGCGACACCCGGGCGTCACTTCCGTACGAATCCGGTGCTGGTAACTCCCGAACGAACCATGTCCGGTTAGGACCTGCGTCATGCGGAAGGTAAGGACCGTGACTGTGCGGTATCCCCGCACCATTCTTATTGCCATGACCCTCTGGCAGGCGTTCAGCATGGACGCCGGTTGCTTTTTCAGCGACGGCGCCCACACCGGCGCCCCGTAGAGGGCCATGGACCGAACGATCCCCGCGTAGAGCCTCCGGCAGGAGGCATGGGTTGTAAACGAAGGCGCTACTCTTTTACCTGCAATAACAATGGGCTGAGAGGATAAGAGACCGAATTATTGCTATCTCTCTCACTCGGTTGTTTTCATAACATAACATAATAGGCAAAAAAAAAATCGTCATATGGCTAATTTTAAGAATTTTCTACCTCACAGTTTTTGAAGGCCGATTTAAGCCAAAGTAGCCCCATTAAGTGCTATTTTTTTTTATGATTCCGAAAGCTGGGAGTCTGGCGCATTTTTAAAGCCTACTTAGGAACCATGAAGTCTCCTGTTTAAATTTTTTATTTAAAGTTGAAAAGCTAAGTCATAATTTCACGAACGTGATTTTTTCACTTTAGACCAACTTTTTCATAACTTCCATCACAGTTACGAAGCTGATTATTTTATGCATAAAAGTACTACTCATGAAGATTCAGTTGCAAAAAATAAATCTCGACAAAACCATGTACTTTTTTTAAAAAAAAATTTTAGATTGGTCTGGTCGATCATTCTCAAAAAATCAGAAAAAAATTCATAACTCGAAAACTATGAAAAGTCGCGGAACATACATGGGGGTGATTCGGATACCCCACGATTCGAGGGACCTAAATTTTATTTTTGGACGTCAATGTTCTGGCCACCCTGTATAAAGTACCTACAACTGTAAATGTTTATGGCATGAGAACTTGGGAATATATATTGCCCGATAATTTAAATAAAATTCCAAAACTTGTGCAATCAAATATTGTCACTAGTACATATAAAAAATGTAAACTTACTTTGAAAAAGCTTTATATTACTGGTAACATCACATCATCTCAAAAATTATAGCATTAAGCTAAATTATATAAATTTTAATGTAATGTTGCGAGCGAGCTTGCTACCTCCACTTTGTCACATAAACCTTTAAAAGGTTTCAGACAAGTGTTTTTGTTGTAACAAATGTAAGAAAAATAAATGTAATGAACAATAAAGCAAAAAAAAAAAAAAAAAAACAAATAACTTCTGGCATACCTAGAAACTAACGACATCGTCATTGATCGGCAATACGGTTTTCGCCAAAATCGGTCTATTGGGGATTTTCTAGCGAGAAGCATGGGGAAGCGCTTGCCGTCTCCCTTGATATCTCGAAGGCTTTCGATAAACTGAAACGAAAGTCTTATTGTTAAGCTTCCTTCCTCTAGTCTAACCACTGGTCTGTGTGATTGGATCGTAAACTTCTTGAGGGATCGATCCATCCGAGTGGTTATTGATGGCTGCTCGTCGGGTCAAATGGATTTTAATGCCAGGGTCCTTCAGGGGTCGGTACTCTAGGCAACACTGTTCTTGCTGCACATAAATAACCTACTTAAAGCCAGTATCTTTGGGTACACAGACGATAGCACTGTTGTTGAGAGTTACATGTCTGGCGCGCGAACTAATGGGTCTCAGATCCAGTCTCTCCGAGATCTCTTTCAGATCTCAGAGCTTCTTGGGGTGCCGCTGTCGACTACCCTCAATTTCGGCTTCTACATCGAAGCAAAAGCCAAACTGTCTGCTAAAGAATTGAGGATCTTAGTGAGGGTGAGACAGTACAACCTCTATCAAGCAAAAGTTCGATCGTGTATGGTCTTGAGCATCGACGCCGAGTTGCTAGCCTGTCGGTTTTTTATTGTTTACGTTTCGGAAAGTGTGCATTGGAATAGCAGAATTTAATTCCGCCAAGTCCGTTCCATCATTAGACCACAAGATGTACGGCGTTGCGACACCGGTACATGGTGGACATTCCACCCATACGTACAAAGCGTTATGGGAACACACTCATTATGCGTATAGCTAAGGAGTGGAATTCTCTGCAGGATTCTGTATTTTCTGAAAAAACTTTTTGGATTAAGCTTCATTCAATCAGTCTGTTAAGGCTCTGTTATTTTCGATTCAAATTTGGCTGATACGAATTGTGAAAACTGTCTGACATTTTTTTGCGCGCACTTTGTTTGAAAGTCAATATCCGCATTCGCATTCGCGAATATTGAATTTGAATATTCGCATTCGCATTCGCGAATGTGAGAAATCAGTTATTCGTTACGTCACTAATGCCGGATTCGCTAGCTATGTTTTGTTTCAGCTCAATTTCAAATGAATGAATAAATTTTATTTTTATAATGCTTATTTTTCTTTTCAAACACGAAAATATTGTGTAATTGCCTATTAATCATTTCTTTTTTTTTAATTGTAGAATAAAACTGGTCTATACTTCCTCTTTGAGTTAAAACACCTCTCAATATTTATGACAAGCCAGACAGGCGTATGATTTCTTGAAATTACGTAAATAATGTAAATTTTAATGGGTTCTCATTCCTAAATAGCAATATTTGAAGTCACCAATTAAGTAATAATAAATATTGATATAAATATTAACAATTTGAGGAAAAAAATTTTACGTCCATAAATTTCATATAATATATTTTAGGGAGTATTTTGACGGAATTTAACAGTATAGAAGTCATGCTATATAGGCGTATCAACCAAAAACTAGTGTTATAAAGGCAATGCCCTAAAATTAAGAATCCTATATTAATTGCAGTATAAATATATAGCTACATGCAAAAAAACAACGAGCTGACTCAATCACAGGAAAAGTTATTAAGTTTTTTATCTCTCCTGAAAAGTAGGGGTTTTGTGGATACGCCCCTATGGTTTGAGACCCGCGATATATATAGGTCAAGAATTTTTAGATAACGTTACAGTAGTAATGGAAGGTGGTCGTGTAAGGTTTTTGTCTAAGGAATGGTCGTTACTGGGATGTTTTGCAAGCGATGTATGCTCATATGATTTTGTCCTAGGTTCCATGGAAAATCCTAAATTAAAACGAGAAGTAATTCAGACTGTGAATGAATACAAACCTATGCAAACTAGGGAGATACCGCTACTCTTTAAGATTGTGTTAAAGGATGACAATCCAGTGGCGCAGCTGCCTCGCCGTCTATCGATTAAAGAGCAAGAGATAGTTGAACATCAAGTGTCTGAGTGGTTGGAAAAGGGCATTATTCGGGTAAGTTATTCAGATTATAGTAGTCCGCTGGTGCTAGCAAAGAAGAAGGAAAGCTCTACCCGTGTATGTGTCGACTACAGAAAGTTAAATAGAAAGATGATAAAGGATAAATTCCCTTTGCCAGTCATAGAGAATTTGATAGAAAATGGATTTTTCCACCTTAAGGTTAGTGAGGAGTCTATTCGTTATACTTAATTTGTGACCCACCATGGGCAATTTGAATTCCTGCGTGCACCCTTTGGGTTGTTCAATTGCCCAGGTTATTTTATGCGATTCATCTCAATGATATTTAGAGACTTGTTAGTGCGGGGTGAGGTATTAATCTTCATTGACGATCTGTTGATTCCAGCTAAGGATGAGGAAGAAGCTGTCAAAAGGTTAAAATCTGTATTGAAGATAGCCGAGGAATATGGACTAGAAATAAATTGGAAAAAAGCCAAGTTGATTTGTCATGAAATCGAATATTTGGGGCACTTAGTTAAGAATGGAGAAGTGCGCCCTACTCCTGAAAAGACAGATGCTGTGATACGATACCCAAAGCCAACTAATACCAAGCAAGTACATAGTTTTATTGGGCTTACATCCTACTTTAGAAAGTATATAAAAGATTATGCAGTCATCGCGAAACCACTCACAGACTTATTACGAAAAAATTTACAATTCAAGTTTGGTGAAGATGATTCAGCTGTTTATAATAAGTTAAAACAAAGTTTAGGCAACAGTCCTGTGTTAAAGATTTATAATTCTAAATTACCAATAGAAATACACACAGACGCCTCATCCATTGCCTATGCTGCCATATTATTACAACTCCACCCAGATGGATTACATCCAGTATATTACAGAAGCAAGAGAACAACAGAAGCTAAATCTAAATACTCTAGTTACGAGTTGGAAGCTCTAGCTGTCATTGAAGGAGTAAAGAAGTTTCGTGTCTATCTGTATGGTGTGCACTTCAAAATTTTTACAGATTGCCAAGCTTTCAAATCAACATTGGAGAAGAAGGACTTGTCTGCTAAAGTTGCTCGTTAGGTGCTGTTTTTGGATCAATTTGATTATGAAATCGAGCATAGGTCAGGTTCGAAGATGCATCATGCCGATGCATTAAGCAGGAATCCGTGTTTTACTATATGGCTAACAATCTTCAGGATCAGATTAAGGCGGCTCAGCAGAATGATGAAGGATTAAAGGCTATATGTGAAGTATTGAAGACTAACTCGTATCTGGATTACTGGCTTGATAATGGACTACTTTATAAGGGAGAACAAAAGTTACTTGTAGTACCCAGAACATTGGAGAAAGAGATAATAAGACAGGTCCATAGCAATGGACATTTCTCAGCAAAAAAGATGAAGGAGCTTATAATGAAGGACTATCATATAAACCACTTAGAAAAAAAGTTATATGATTTTGTAGTCACCTGTATACCGTGCCTGCTGGCTACTAGAAAAGTAGGAAAACAGGAGGATATCTTAATCCAGTGGAAAAGGAAGGGATCCCTTTACATACACTTCACTTGGATCATATAGGACCCTTAACTGTGACAAAGAAGCAGTATAACTACATTCTTACCATGGTGGATGCCTTCACAAAATTTACATGGATCTTTCCCACAAAGGGTACCACCAGTAAGGAAACTTTAGATAAGTTAAAAATATACCAGCAACACTTTAGCAATCCTGTTCGAATAATCACTGATCGAGGAACTACTTTTTCAAGAAGTTCAAAGGATTCTGTGAAGAGAAAATTCTACACGTGACTATAACTACTGGAGTCCCGCGTCCAATGGTCAAGTGGAGAGAGTAAATAAAATTATCATATCCGTACTAACTAAGTTATGTGTACAGGACCCATCAGTCTGGTACAAGCATGTGAGCCGATTACAACGTGCCTTAAACAGCACTTATCAACGAAGCATAAATACTTCCCCATTCCAACTAATGATTGGTGTAGATATGAGATAAAAGGAAGATTTAGAAATAGTACAATTGTTAAAACAAGAGGAAATAGACTGTTTTGACAAGAACAGGGAAGATCTCAGGATTCAGGCAAAACAACAGATTCTGAAAGTACAAGAAGAAAACAAAAAAAGTTTCGACAGGTTTCGGAGAGCTAGCCATAAGTACGAGGTTGGGGACTTAGTGGCGATCAAGAGGACACAGTTTGGGACAGGCCTTAAGTTAAAACCTAAGTACCTTGGACCATATCGTGTTACTACTGTGAAAGGTAATGATCGTTACGAAGTGGAAAAAATTGACCCAAATGCGGAGGGATCAAATAAAACTTCAAGTTCTGCAGACCATATGAAAATGTGGCCAGGCATTGACCAGGAATAAACAACTTGGTAAGCCATATGTCTATTCATTATTTTATGTTGAACGAGTCTGTTGATGTATGAAAGAAGTATTCACTACTGTGACTCTGTTTTATTTTATTTTACTTACTTATATTAAATTAAACGGTTGATTTAAATTTGTCAGAGATTTATAAGGTACTTTTACTTTATTTTGTATTTTTATACTTAGTTTTATTATTAATGTGTAATGTTGTAGCTATGGCATATAAGAAAAGGTTTATCCACTGTGTGTCGATTTATGAATGTGTATGATTATGTGAATGATTTGAGAAAATATTGGAATGGATGCATGTTCGTGGGCGAACATGAGTGTCGGATAGCCGAATGTGGGAATTTTGAACGCAGCTATAGGAATTAGATGGCAAGTTTAAGAAAGAGAGGGAGGATAACTTAGCTAGGACACATTACGACGACGGCATTGGCATTGCATGATTAAGAAAACGTGTGCTAAAGAAACAGATTATAAGACGTCGATAAAAAGGCTCTGTTTTATTCCCAATCCCCAACCCCACATGTACATAGTCTGTTCAAAAGAAAAGGTGAATTTTAAATTTTTTTGGAAAGTATTTATTTATTCATCAATATCCATTTTGTCCCCTTCAAAGTAATCCCTTTCAGATATAATGCACTTATGCCAGCGCTTTTTCCAATCCTCGAAGCACTTCTGAAATGCGCTTTTCGGTATGGCCATGAGCACATTCTTCGATTCTGACTTTATCTCATCAATTGTAGCAAAACGCTTTCCTTTCATTGGTCTCTTCAGTTTTCGGAATAGGAAAAAGTCGCAGGGAGCTAAATCTGGTGAATATGGTGGTTGAAGCATGACTACGGTGTTGTTTTTGGCCAAAAAATCACGAACAAACATTGATGTGTGTGCGTTTCTTTTGCTCAAAATTTTGCAATTTCGGAACAAAATTCGCTGCCACACGTTTCATGCCCAAAACATTCGAGAAAATTGTATGGCATGATCTGATTGATATGCCAACATTCTCTGCAACTTCCCTAATAGTAATTCGACGATTTTCTAAAACAATTTTTTTCACTGTTTCGATGTTTTCTTCGCTTGCTCACGTGGTTGCAACTCCAGGAGGCTCATCGTCATCAACATCTCCTCGACCTTCTCTAAAGCGCTTGTACCACCTATAAACGCTTTTTTGAGACAAAGTGGACTTGCCAATTGCCACAGTCAACATTTCAAGTGCCTTGGAGCACTTTATTCCATTTTTAACGCAGAATTTAATACATATTAATTTTTTTCAAAAGTCAAAAATCGAAGAACACCCAAAAACGTAACTAATCTTTTCAGTTGTCAACAACAAACTATAATTCAAATTGGCTGATAATGCGATGCTACGTGTATAATAATATAAAATATTTATTTATTTATACTTCATGTACAATAGTGGACTTAATGCCACAAGGCATTCTCTACCAGTCAACCTTTGGGTTAAAAAAGACAGCACTGTGGTAGGTTTGCACAATAAACAAATACATAATAACAAATAGTTCAAATGGAACAATATAAAATAAGTTATTTATAATAATAAAATACATATATATGCTAAAATAATAAACTAATAAATACTATGAAAAATATGAAATCACTATGAGAACTTAATAACAATACTGAACGAAGACCGAACTAAGGTTGAGAGGACTTCAAGTAGTAGTTCCGAATTTTAAATAATAAGAAGTATGTATTAGTTTATTAAGTATTGCTTAAGATTATTTCATGTATTTTTTTAAGGGCCTCCGATGCCTGAAATAAACAGTTATTATTATTATTATAACAAAAAAAAAAATTCGAAAATCGAATGTACACAGCCCGTGAAAATTCAAAATTCACCTTTTCTTTTGAACAGACCTCGTATACATTGACCTTCGAAAAACACACAAACCGAACTTAATATATTTTTTGATACACTGCAGATACAATGTGTTATCTATATGTGTTATCTTTAGAGAAAAATTGACTAAGAAAGTTATTTAGTGTACCTACGGGGTTTGTTATCAGGTTATTTAAATAAAACGACCAAAACGGGTACCACACCCTTTATACTTTTGCCTTGCCAGCACACACATAATACAAGTAAAGTATACAATAACAATAACAGTAGAAATAAATAAATATTATACTAGCACTTACTGAGATGTTGCTTGCTCCGAAAACTAAGACGAAAAGAGGGACATGACAGCGCGCCGTTCCTTTTTATAAACTCTTGTAACTGTCAAATGCACCGCGCTGTCAAGTCGCAGTCCGTTCGAGTTGTCAGTGCAAAAAATACATTTAATGTCGCTAATACAGAAAATAATCATAGTGTATGAACATCATCATAAGAATCGCTAACAGTCGGCCATCCATTATATAACAAATACGACCTCGTATGTGAGAAACCAAATAAATAAATAAGAAATTGGTTTTACATACAAAATAATGAGCGAAGAAAGAATATAACATTACATTTAACATATTATCTACAGGTACTTGGACATAGATATCTATTACAGAAGTGAATAAAAATTTAGATTATTCATACAATGTTCGCTGTACCTAGGAACGACACTAAACTTATATTAATTGTACACGTCATGTAGAAACAAAACTGAACAATTGCCAATTTATCAATTATTGTCTATACAAAACTTTAAAAAGAAATATATTGTAATGGCACCTGGAAAAGAAACATTATCATATTAAAACGAATGTAGAAATTAAAACCTTAGATCAGTCGTGCATCGCTGGTTATATCTGGGAACAAAACTTTATTAATTGTACACAAATTGTTACACGTAGCAACAAAACTAAAGAATTGTCATTCTGTCAATTATGATTTTTCCATCAACATGTCTCTTACAAATATGAGCAATGGCACCTGAGAAAGAAATAACGTTTATATTAGCTTAGACATTTTTACCCATAGCTAAACATTGGTATTAAAATGAATGTAGCAAACAAAACAGCAATCGTACATTGATACAAAACAAAACTTATATAGTTGTATGCAATTGTTACACAAAAAAACAAAACTAAACAATTGTCAATCTGCCAATTATGATTTGTTAAACATGTTTCATAAAATATAAACAATGGCACTTGAAAGTGCAGATGTATCAGTGACAGCTCATTCTTATAAATCGTCATCTTATTTATTATACAATCTTTCAAAAACAGGCCTCTAAAATGTCCTGCCTCTAATGAAAAACATACAGGCCTCTCAATGTCCTGCCTCTAATGAAAAACATACAGGCTCCTCAAATGTCCTGCCTCTAATGAAAAACATACAGGCCCCTCAAATGTCCTGCCTCTAATCAAAAACATACAGGCCCCTCAAATGTCCTGTCTCTAATCAAAAACATACAGGCCCCTCAAATGTCCTGTCTCTAATCAAAAACATAACGTCCCTCAAATGTCCTGTCTCTAATCAAAAACATACAGGCCCCTCAAATGTCCTGTCTCTAATCAAAAACATACAGGCCCCTCAAATGTCCTGTCTCTAAACAAAAACATACAGGCCCCTCAAATGTCCTGTCTCTAATCAAAAACATACAGGCCCCTCAAATGTCCTGTCTCTAATTAAAAACTTACAGGCCCCTCAATTGTCCTGTCTCTAATTTAAAACATACAGGCCCCTCAAATGTCCTGTCTGTAATGAAAAATAAACATTAGTAACACACAGGCCCTTCAAATGTCCTGTCTGTAATGAAAAATAAACATTAGTAACACACAGGCCCTTAAAATGTCCTGTCTCTAAATGAAAAACAAACAGGCCCCTCAAATGTCCTGCCTGCAATGAAAAATAAACATTAGTAACACACAGGCCCTTAACATGTCCTGTCTCTAATAAAAACAAACAGGCACCTCAAATGTCCTGTCTGTAATGAAAAATAAACATTAGTTACACACAGGCCCCTAAAGTGTCCTGTCTCTAATAAAAAACACAAACAGGCTCTTCAAATGTCCTGTCTCTAAAGTAAACAGACAGGTTCCTCAAATGTCCTGCTGTAAATAGAAACAAACATTAGTAAATAAACAATTGCCTGCTAAAGCCAATATGTTCCTGGTTTGTCCTGAACAGGCTCCTTAATTGTCCTGAACAGGCACCTCAATTATTCTGTACAATTTTCGGTCAATACCCGGCCACTCAGGTACATGATAAGTTTCAAGTGAATGTCACAAACAATGGCATCAATGATTACTTTTCACCTATGTTTATGACATCTAAATGGAAATTCGTTCAATGACTGACCAACAATTACTTATAATCACTGCCCCGACTAAAACGTAAGGGTACATATTATTTAATTTACTCTTTCGGCTCTAATTAGTTTTTATTGAAACTCCAAACGATACAATAAATAATCAAAATACATGATCACGAACTATGAAATAGTTTCGCCTCCATTTTATTTCATTCATTAAAAATTACCAACTATGAACTATATAAATACCACCACTTTTTAAAATATTCAAGGCAAATACAGTAGAGACTGGTTTCTCTTAACACAAGAATAGGTTTCACGTCAATCACTTATTTCATTAACATATTTTTAAAATGTGGGGAGTTAGGTACACTTTTCTAAAAATACCCTTAGGTAATCAAAATAGTCATGGACATACTGTATTAAATAAATATTCTAATGACCTTATCATTCATGGGATAGTTTAATAGTAACGAATGCTAAATCATCTTTCCATATCCCTAATGAACAAGTTCTTGCTATATATTTATCCACAATAACTCCTAATCACCCCTCCTAATAAGAAATTTGTAAAACAACTATGCCTACAAAAGGCTTACCAACTTTAGCAACACTGTGCTGCACCTGTGCGTTTGGTTTTCCATGAAAAAACAACTTCCTATAATTCGACCAATACTTATATCATGCAATATAAGCATAGCATAATATAAGTATTGGTCGAATTATAGGAAGTTGTTTATTTTTCATTACAGACAGGACATTTGAGGGGCCTGTATGTTTTAAATTAGAGACAGGACAATTGAGGGGCCTGTAAGTTTTTAATTAGAGACAGGACATTTAAGGGGCCTGTATGTTTTTGATTAGAGACAGGACATTTGAGGGGCCTGTATGTTTTTGATTAGAGACAGGACATTTGAGGGGCCTGTATGTTTTTGATTAGAGACAGGACATTTGAGGGACGTTATGTTTTTGATTAGAGACAGGACATTTGAGGGGCCTGTATGTTTTTGATTAGAGACAGGACATTTGAGGGACGTTATGTTTTTGATTAGAGACAGGACATTTGAGGGGCCTGTATGTTTTTGATTAGAGACAGGACATTTGAGGGGCCTGTATGTTTTTGATTAGAGGCAGGACATTTGAGGGGCCTGTATGTTTTTCATTAGAGGCAGGACATTTGAGGAGCCTGTATGTTTTTCATTAGAGGCAGGACATTGAGAGGCCTGTATGTTTTTCATTGGAGGCAGGACATTTTAGAGGCCTGTTTTTGAAAGATTGTATAATAAATAAGATGACGATTTATAAGAATGAGCTGTCACTGATACATCTGTACTTTCAAGTGCCATTGTTTATATTTTATGAAACATGTTTAACAAATCATAATTGGCAGATTGACAATTGTTTAGTTTTGTTTTTTTGTGTAACAATTGCATACAACTATATAAGTTTTGTTTTGTATCAATGTACGATTGCTGTTTTGTTTGCTACATTCATTTTAATACCAATGTTTAGCTATGGGTAAAAATGTCTAAGCTAATATAAACGTTATTTCTTTCTCAGGTGCCATTGCTCATATTTGTAAGAGACATGTTGATGGAAAAATCATAATTGACAGAATGACAATTCTTTAGTTTTGTTGCTACGTGTAACAATTTGTGTACAATTAATAAAGTTTTGTTCCCAGATATAACCAGCGATGCACGACTGATCTAAGGTTTTAATTTCTACATTCGTTTTAATATGATAATGTTTCTTTTCCAGGTGCCATTACAATATATTTCTTTTTAAAGTTTTGTATAGACAATAATTGATAAATTGGCAATTGTTCAGTTTTGTTTCTACATGACGTGTACAATTAATATAAGTTTAGTGTCGTTCCTAGGTACAGCGAACATTGTATGAATAATCTAAATTTTTATTCACTTCTGTAATAGATATCTATGTCCAAGTACCTGTAGATAATATGTTAAATGTAATGTTATATTCTTTCTTCGCTTATTATTTTGTATGTAAAACCAATTTCTTATTTATTTATTTGGTTTCTCACATACGAGGTCGTATTTGTTATATAATGGATGGCCGACTGTTAGCGATTCTTATGATGATGTTCATACACTATGATTATTTTCTGTATTAGCGACATTAAATGTATTTTTTGCACTGACAACTCGAACGGACTGCGACTTGACAGCGCGGTGCATTTGACAGTTACAAGAGTTTATAAAAAGGAACGGCGCGCTGTCATGTCCCTCTTTTCGTCTTAGTTTTCGGAGCAAGCAACATCTCAGTAAGTGCTAGTATAATATTTATTTATTTCTACTGTTATTGTTATTGTATACTTTACTTGTATTATGTGTGTGCTGGCAAGGCAAAAGTATAAAGGGTGTGGTACCCGTTTTGGTCGTTTTATTTAAATAACCTGATAACAAACCCCGTAGGTACACTAAATAACTTTCTTAGTCAATCTTTCTCTAAAGATAACACATATAGATAACACATTGTATCTGCAGTGTATCAAAAAATATATTAAGTTCGGTTTGTGTGTTTTTCGAAGGTCAATATATACGAGGTCTGTTCAAAAGAAAAGGTGAATTTTGAATTTTCACGGGCTGTGTACATTCGATTTTCGAATTTTTTTTTTGTTATAATAATAATAATAACTGTTTATTTCAGGCATCGGAGGCCCTTAAAAAAAATACATGAAATAATCTTAAGCAATACTTAATAAACTAATACATACTTCTTATTATTTAAAATTCGGAACTACTACTTGAAGTCCTCTCAACCTTAGTTCGGTCTTCGTTCAGTATTGTTATTAAGTTCTCATAGTGATTTCATATTTTTCATAGTATTTATTAGTTTATTATTTTAGCATATATATGTATTTTATTATTATAAATAACTTATTTTATATTGTTCCATTTGAACTATTTGTTATTATGTATTTGTTTATTGTGCAAACCTACCACAGTGCTGTCTTTTTTAACCCAAAGGTTGACTGGTAGAGAATGCCTTGTGGCATTAAGTCCACTATTGTACATGAAGTATAAATAAATAAATATTTTATATTATTATACACGTAGCATCGCATTATCAGCCAATTTGAATTATAGTTTGTTGTTGACAACTGAAAAGATTAGTTACGTTTTTGGGTGTTCTTCGATTTTTGACTTTTGAAAAAAATTAATATATATTAAATTCTGCGTTAAAAATGGAATAAAGTGCTCCAAGGCACTTGAAATGTTGACTGTGGCAATTGGCAAGTCCACTTTGTCTCAAAAAAGCGTTTATAGGTGGTACAAGCGCTTTAGAGAAGGTCGAGGAGATGTTGATGACGATGAGCCTCCTGGAGTTGCAACCACGTGAGCAAGCGAAGAAAACATCGAAACAGTGAAAAAAATTGTTTTAGAAAATCGTCGAATTACTATTAGGGAAGTTGCAGAGAATGTTGGCATATCAATCAGATCATGCCATACAATTTTCTCGAATGTTTTGGGCATGAAACGTGTGGCAGCGAATTTTGTTCCGAAATTGCAAAATTTTGAGCAAAAGAAACGCACACACATCAATGTTTGTTCGTGATTTTTTGGCCAAAAACAACACCGTAGTCATGCTTCAACCACCATATTCACCAGATTTAGCTCCCTGCGACTTTTTCCTATTCCGAAAACTGAAGAGACCAATGAAAGGAAAGCGTTTTGCTACAATTGATGAGATAAAGTCAGAATCGAAGAATGTGCTCATGGCCATACCGAAAAGCGCATTTCAGAAGTGCTTCGAGGATTGGAAAAAGCGCTGGCATAAGTGCATTATATCTGAAAGGGATTACTTTGAAGGGGACAAAATGGATATTGATGAATAAATAAATACTTTCCAAAAAAATTTAAAATTCACCTTTTCTTTTGAACAGACTATGTACATGTGGGGTTGGGGATTGGGAATAAAACAGAGCCTTTTTATCGACGTCTTATAATCTGTTTCTTTAGCACACGTTTTCTTAATCATGCAATGCCAATGCCGTCGTCGTAATGTGTCCTAGCTAAGTTATCCTCCCTCTCTTTCTTAAACTTGCCATCTAATTCCTATAGCTGCGTTCAAAATTCCCACATTCGGCTATCCGACACTCATGTTCGCCCACGAACATGCATCCATTCCAATATTTTCTCAAATCATTCACATAATCATACACATTCATAAATCGACACACAGTGGATAAACCTTTTCTTATATGCCATAGCTACAACATTACACATTAATAATAAAACTAAGTATAAAAATACAAAATAAAGTAAAAGTACCTTATAAATCTCTGACAAATTTAAATCAACCGTTTAATTTAATATAAGTAAGTAAAATAAAATAAAACAGAGTCACAGTAGTGAATACTTCTTTCATACATCAACAGACTCGTTCAACATAAAATAATGAATAGACATATGGCTTACCAAGTTGTTTATTCCTGGTCAATGCCTGGCCACATTTTCATATGGTCTGCAGAACTTGAAGTTTTATTTGATCCCTCCGCATTTGGGTCAATTTTTTCCACTTCGTAACGATCATTACCTTTCACAGTAGTAACACGATATGGTCCAAGGTACTTAGGTTTTAACTTAAGGCCTGTCCCAAACTGTGTCCTCTTGATCGCCACTAAGTCCCCAACCTCGTACTTATGGCTAGCTCTCCGAAACCTGTCGAAACTTTTTTTGTTTTCTTCTTGTACTTTCAGAATCTGTTGTTTTGCCTGAATCCTGAGATCTTCCCTGTTCTTGTCAAAACAGTCTATTTCCTCTTGTTTTAACAATTGTACTATTTCTAAATCTTCCTTTCATCTCATATCTACACCAATCATTAGTTGGAATGGGGAAGTATTTATGCTTCGTTGATAAGTGCTGTTTAAGGCACGTTGTAATCGGCTCACATGCTTGTACCAGACTGATGGGTCCGAGGCTACGAGGTTCGTGTTGATCTGTTTGATAAGTTTTGGAGTACTGGTGATCACGCGAAACAATGGGAAATCATAGCCAAATATGTGATACAAAAAAGCAAAAAGACTGCCACTAATGTTGAAAGTGAATCTAGTCGTCGATCACACACTTTGCATTATCATCTTCCCATAAATTCTGACAATGGCATCACATTACAAAAAGTTTGCAAAACAATGTTCTTGAACACATTCGATATTAGTAAAGATTTTGTTTATACTGCAATACAAAAAATCCAAGAAATCAATGATTTACTGATGTTACTGATGACAGAGGTCGGCATAAAAACCGTAAATATATAATTTCAAATGAAATGAAGCAGAGTGTCATAGATCACGTTAATTCTTTCACCCCTGTCGAGTCTCACTACGTTAGAAAACGTACGAGTAAAAAATACTTACATGCTCCTTTATCTTTTTCGAAAATGTTTAAGTTGTTTGTTGAGTGGTGTGCTGATAATAATTATAATTTTAGAGTACAGACAGTAAGACAGTATAGGGATATAATTAATGCTAATTTGAAGATAAGCTTTCACTTGCCAAAAAAAGACCAATGCGACCTCTGTCATCAGTACAAAAATACACCTAGCCCTACAGATGAATTGAAAGAAAACTTCACTAAACATCAGACAGAAAAAGAAATTTCCCGTAAATTAAAATTAGAAAATAAACTGTTAGCTATCTCTAGTAACAATGTAGTTTGTATTGTGTTTGATTTTCAAAAAGTTTTAAGCTCACCACATGGTAATATAAGTGTTTATTACTATAAGCGTAAGCTCAATGTATACAATTTTACAATTTACGATATGGGATCAAAAGAAGCATTTTGTTATATGTGGGACGAGCGAACTGCTAAGAGGGGAGCCAATGAAGTTGCCAGTTGTTTATATGATTTTTTTAATAAATTATCTTCTAAGGGAGTTAACGAAGTCAACCTATGGTCAGACAACTGTGGGGGACAAAATCGCAATCGGATCGTATACTATATGTATTTATTAGCTGCAAAAATGTTTAAAATGAAGATTAGCCACCATTTTATGGAAAAGGGCCATACACAGAATGAGGGCGACTCAGTTCATGCTTTAATAGAAAAGACTGCAAGAGGTAGAGAAGTGTATTCGCCAGATGAATGGTATTCACTAGTGCGATGGGCAAAAGTCAATGGGAATCCTTATACTGTTATCGAGGTCAATCAAAACATGATATTTGATTTTAAAAGTAATATAAGCAAAAAAAATTGGACTAAAAATATAAATAACGATAAAATTATGTGGAATAAAATTAAAAAAATTGAAGTTTCTCCTGATAATTACGGTTTGTTGGAATATAAATATAGTTTAGGTGATTTCCCCGATATGCTGGATAGTTTTGACTGTAAGAATGTCCACGCAATACTTGTTTCAGAGTCATGGCTAAAGCCCTGTCTTCCCTCTTCAGCTTACTCTCTTCCAGGTTTTCAACTCATCAGGAATGACCGCGCTGTCGGTGGTGGTGGTGGGGTGGCTATTTATATTCGTAATTATATTCCTTTTTCAATTGTTAGCATGTCCGCACAGCCGCCCCCGCCGAATGCCGGTGAACATTTATTTCTGGAAGTTGAACTTAACCATACTAAGATTCTCCTTGGGGTCTACTACTGCCCTTCTCTTCGGATAAATTTTTTCTCTTCTTTCGAACGCATTTTAGAAGCTTTAATTCCTTCTTACAGTCAAAGCATTATAATGGGCGATTTTAATACATGTCTCCTCAAAAAAGATTCCCGTTCTACTTCTCTTCGTCACATTATTGAATCTACTAATCTTTCCATTCTTGATCTTGGTGCTACTCACCATTTTCCTAACTCTGTTCCTTCACTTCTCGATCTTATTTTTGTCTCTTCTCTCGATCACGTCGCTAAACATGGTCAATGTTCAGCTGACGCTTTTTCCTATCATGATCTAATTTTCATTTCCTATAAAATCCGACCACCCAAGCATAAGTCCAAAACTCTTCTGCTTCGCAATTTTGATGGGATGAACATTGATCGTCTTCGAGAGGATGCTAGAAACATTGACTGGACACCTTTGATTTCATCCTCGTCAGTTAACGAGCAAGTTGAAATCTTAACTTCTACCCTGATTCAGTTATATGACACACATGCACCTATTCGGGCTGTGAGAGTCAAGCATGTTCCAGCGCCGTGGCTGACTAATGAAATTAAACTTCTACTTCATAAAAAAGCAGCCGCAAAATTTAAGTTTAAAATTCGGCCTAACGACGTCAACAGGGATAAATATGTCTCGATTAGAAACCACTGCAACAAGGTGTGTAGAAATGCAAAACGCCAACATATTCATACTTCAGTTCAGAATGGTGATCCAGCTAAGGTCTGGAATTTTCTTAAATCATTAGGTATCGGAAAAAAGTCTCATGACACAATTTCTTAGACTTAGACTTCAACTTACTCAATAGTCATTTTTCTACTTCGCCCATATTAGATAGGGCCACCAAAGCAACTACACTAAGTCATCTTTCGAACCTTCCGTTACCTGATTATTCCCCTTTTGTCGTAAGTCAATTCACCGCTTGTGATGTTAAAAAGACTATTTTATCGATTACATCTAACGCTGTCGGTAGTGACTGTGTCAGTAGGAAGATGATCATCCCCATCCTTGATAACATTCTTCCTGTCATCCTTTACATCCTGAACTTCTCTATTTCCAGTAGTGTCTTTCCACAAGCTTGGAAAGATGCTCAACTTATTCCTTTGCCTAAAAAATCTCATCCGGCTTCCTTTTCCGACTATCGTCCTATTTCTATTCTTCCATTCCTATCCAAAGTCCTTGAAAAGCTTGTCCACCAACAACTTAGCACGTTCCTTTCCAGGCACAATCTATTAAATCCTCAGCACTCGTGCATATCACGGATGATATCAGGTCAGGCATGGAGATGGGGAAGTTAACAGTACTTGCTCTGCTTGACTTTAGCAATGCTTTTAATACTGTTGACTTCGACATTTTGCTTGGTATCCTTTGCTCTTTTAACATATCTCCTTCGGTAATTGACTGGTTTAAGAGTTACCTGTTTGGTCGCCGGCAGCGTGTTTGCATTGAAGAAACTTTTTCTTCTTGGTGTAACACAACTGCCGGTGTGCCGCAGGGTGGCGTTTTATCTCCTCTACTTTTCGCACTTTTTATTAATGCTATCACTCAACGACTTTCTTCTTTCTACCACCTGTATGCTGATGATCTTCAAATATACACACAATCCCCTCTCGATAAGCTGTGTGATGCCATTGAGACTATTAATATAGATCTGAATCGAATAGGTGACTGGAGCACTGAGTTTGGGCTGAAGATCAATCCAACCAAGACGCAGGTGATTGTTGTTGGTAGTTCCCGAACTGTATGTAAGATAGATTGGTCGACACTTCCCCAGGTTTATTTCAATAACACCATAATTCCTCTAACTTCTACGGTGAAGAACTTGGGGATTTACATCGACAGCACTCTTTCCTGGACTAAGCAACTGCAGGAAGTTAGTCGTAAACTGTTTGCTTCGGCGGGCTCCTTGAGGCGCCTTCGCAATTTTCTTCCCATCACTACTAAAATTGCGATAGCACAATCTCTTCTTCTCCCAATCTTGGACTATGCTGATGTCAGCTATCTTGATCTCAACCAAGACCAATTGGATAAGCTTGAGCGACTTCAAAATCTCTGTATCAGGTTTATATTTGGCTTGCGCAAGTATGACCATGTTTCTGAATTCCGTACTCAGCTCAAATGGCTTCCTATTCGCCTTCGCCGGAATGCTCACATACTTTCTTTGCTTTACAATGTACTCTTTAATCCTTCGACTCCTTTTTATCTTAAAGAACGCTTTCAGTTCCTCTGTGACACACATTCTAGGTCCTTGAGGTCATCGGAAAATCTAAAACTTAGTATTCATATGCATTCCACTTCGTTCTTTGATAAATCCTTCACGATACAAGCAGCTCGTTTGTGGAATGCATTACCCATAGAAGTGAGGCGAACCCAAACGCTACCAACGTTCAAAAAAATGGTGAAGGAGCATTATCTATCACTTTAGTTCTTCTTCTCCTTTCTAATTGTAAGTATATTTTATATTTATTAGTTTATTAATTGGTTTTTTATTTATGTATTATTTTTTTATTTGTTATTTATTTTTACATTGTTTCTATAAGTTGTTGTACACTTTTAGCCCGAAATCTTGTTCCTTTCGTTTCAGTCCATCCAAAGGTTGTCTGGTAGAAATTGCCCTGTGCAATAAGACCGCCTATTGTACACTTATTTTTGTTAATTATTATTCTTTAGTAAGTTAAGGTGTGCAATAAAGATATATAATAATAATAATAATAAACTGTTGATTACCTACTACACTTATTTTGTTTTAATTATGTATCTAGGTACCTACAAATATTACTATCTACACAATTTTATCTGGAATTTATAAAATTCAACGTGTATTATAGCTCAACGGAAAGTTAGATGATACGCTAACTTGTGGCACAGGGCGATGTATAGTACGCTATATATAATTTGACGGCTTTTAATACGAAATCCGCCAGAGACGCATGTACCGGTTAAACAAAGCTAACTTAAATAACTTGTTATTCAGCACGATAAATTACAATAATATATCTTGTCTGTGTATATAATACCCTAATGTTATGATTAATACACAAAATACTGTAATTTTTTTATTGCAACGTAATAAAAATAACACTTCTTTAGCACTACAACCTCCCGTACTACACTACGCTAACATTAGTTAGACGTGTATAAAATGTAACATTTTTTTGATGAATTACGTTTATATACGGCTAACTCGCGCTAAATCAAAAAATATAAATAATTAAGGAAAAGTAAATATGACATATTACAATGAATAAATTAAATATTAAGCATGCCAAATTTCAAATAAGTATCTTAATTAATGTAAAAGTTATCACGTTTTTCCCTTTAAACGCCTCTACTGTAAAGTACGCTTTTTTGAGTTAGCGTAGTATAAATTGCTGGTGTCGATTTGAAACATCAACTCACAAGTCACAAACGTTATGAATCGTGATCTGTCAAGTTGCGTCACACTAAGTTTTATTTAACTTTGATTTGAGAACAATCCAAAGCAGATGTTTCCAGTTCAGGTCGCAAATTATATTAAGTACACTATTTACGTTTTAATTTGAATTTCATAAAGGCTGCTGGTCACTCAAAGTAAAGCGTTTCAGTGTTCCAAACGATGCCTTCAAAACATTACCGATGTTCAATCCTTCGGAACACCAAAACGCCTCAGAACAGTGAGTTGGCTCAGCAAAAAGCTACACACGCCTACAGTGACATGACACTGTTATATCACCGCTTGCAGGTTAAGGCTAAGTTTTCATCTCAAAGACTCAAACTTTATCCGACTTGCAGTCACAACTTTTCACCAGTGTAGGTATATTTAAAAATAAAAAATAAACTGCGTGTGTCAATTCCCTTGAAAGTACACAGAACATGGTGTGGTCAGTGGGTAGCCTTAGGGGCGGATTTTTAGGAGTTGGAGTATTTTTAAACCAAGAGCAAATACAAATTTTAAACTAGTTCCCTAGTTGGACAAGAACTAAAATAATGGGATTCAGCTAATCTTTGGTACCCACATCACTTCAAAAATATAAAATAACATTTATCAACAGCAAAGATGCATTAGGGTAATATTTGGACTCGACAAATTCGACAGTTGCCAACCAAATTTTGATAAATATGTTTTCTACCTTGCTTATTCAACTATCAGTACTATTCGTTATTTGTTTTAACTAGAGCCAACAAAGTGTTGATGCCTATAAGTACCATACGCAAGGCACCTATAATATAACAAGTAAACAAAATAGGTACCTACTGAAACTTTTTACACATTCTTTAGTATACTCAGAGTATTAGTTTATTTGGACATTGATTACATTTTATAAATCAAATCAAATCAAATCAAATCATCTTTATTGTGGACTATAGGTATACATAATAAATACAGGTCTTAAATAATTAAAATAAGTTCAGCTATGTCCCGCCGTTGAGGCATACAATATTAAAATACAAATCAGAATTAAAACATAATTAGTCATATTAGTCTCGATACATTATTAAAATATTCCAAATTATAAATACATACAAATTCAATTCCAAGTCATATAAGTCATAATTCAAATTGTATTCTTACATAAATATTACACACAAGCAATTTAAACAGTATTCAACTACAATTCACAATATTATCATACATATGTGGGAAAAAATTATACTTATTTTTCCTTTCTTGTCATTAGAATACAATATTTTTATCACTTAAGTAATCTTTGACATCATAATAACATTTGTCTATTAATAATGAATGTAGTTTCTTTTTAAACTGGAGGATTGGTAATTGTTTAATGTCATCTGGCAATTTATTATATATTAATGATGTCATGCATAAAATACTTTTATTTAATAGTGCCGTTTTACCATAAGGTATTTGTACCTCTAACCTTTTTTTATCCCTTAATTTTCGATAATGGCTTTTGACAGCAGTCTTATAGTAGCTTGGATTTGATTTTACAAAAATACTTGCTTCGTAGATGTATAGGGAAGGCAAAGTGAGAATTTTTAGGTTTTTAAAGTAAGGTTGACAACCAATTGTACTGTTTATTTGGCACATTGCTCTAATGCACTTCTTTTGAGCTTTAAATATAAATTCCTTGTCTACCGAATTACCCCAAAATATAATGCCGTATCTCAGTAATGGTGCCACCAGTCCGTGATAGGCCGTTAAAATCGCTTCTTTGTTAACTATTTTGGAGAGCTTGTAAAGAGCGAATGAGGATTTGTTGATTCTTTTGCAGAGATTGTCTATATGCTTTGTCCATGAAAGTCTGTAATCAATATTTATTCCTAGAAATTTTGTGCTTGTTACAGATTCTACTGTCTGCCCGTTATAATTTACATTAATACTTTTCGGTTTAGTTCTTTGGTGAAAGTGCATTATATTTGTTTTTTCTAAATTTATTTTCAGATTGTTATCAATTAACCATTTAATTATAGTTCTTAATGTTTCATTAATTTCATTTTCATAGTCATTTTGACTGTCACATTTTATTACTACAGTGCTGTCATCTGCAAAAAGTACCATGGGATGCTTTATGTGTCTAGGGAGATCATTAATGTAAATTAGAAAAAGCAAAGGACCCAAGACACTACCTTGTGGAACTCCTAGTTTTATGGTTCTAGTTTGGGATCTATATGCCTTCTCATCCCGCGTTTTAAGGCATATTCTAGTTATTTCTGTTAACTGCTTTCTATCACATAGATATGAGTGAATGAGGTCTAGTGCCTTTCCCCTTATGCCATATGAATCTAATTTTTGAAGCAGTATGTTATGGTCAACACTGTCAAAGGCTTTACTCATATCCATGAAAATAGCACATATTGGATTTCTTTTGTCCATATTAGTCAAAACAATGTTAGTAAGTTCATAAATTGCAGCGTTAATGGACTTACCCTTGCGAAATCCTTTTTGTTCGCTAGCCAAGATATTATATTTTTCTAAAAAATTGTAAAGACGACTATGGATGGCTTTTTCGAATATCTTTGAGAAGATGGGTATCAAAGCTATAGGTCTATAATTTCCCATATTGCTTTTGTCATCTTTTTTGTGGAGAGGAATAACAACCGATGTTTTAAGTTTTTCTGGGTAAGTTCCAGTAGAAATGCATAAATTTATTATATGCTGCAATTGATTGCGACACTTGTTTTTTTTTTTTTTTTTTTTTTTTTTTTTTTTTTTTTTTTTTATACTTCATGCACATGAAAGTACAGAGGCGGACTTAATGCCTTAGGCATTTTCTTCCAGTCAACCTTTGGGTGGTGCAGAGAAAAACAGATGTAGGTGCAATAAAAGAAAGAGATAAGGTGATTCCAAGAAATATATAAACCATAATAATACTAATAAACCATAAATATTACAATACACTTACAATTATATAATATATACATGCTCAAATTAATAAACTACATACATATATACCCTAATATAGTCAAACAATTGGTTCAAATCGACAATTGGAAAACTTTAACGCTGTGATGATACTACTGCCAACCTCTTGCGAATTATCTCGCGAACTTTAGTTTTGAATGCTAATCGGTTTGTTGCCATCCTGATCTCCTGGGGGAGCGCATTCCACAAAGAAATCGCTTGAACAAAGAAAGAATGGTGAAGAAAGTCAGTATGGTGAATGGGACATTGAAGTAGGCGGTTATAAGATGAGCGCAGATTTCTATTGTGGTTGGCGCAAATATATTGAAAGTGAGGGGCTAAATAGCTAGGGGAATTAGGAGAATCAAGAAATGAAAACAAGGTTGTGAGCGCCCGTTGCTCTCTGCGCTGACGTATGGGCAACCACTTTAGAAGCGATCGACGCGCTGAAACATGATCATATTTACGTAGATTGAAAACGAATCGAATGCAGTAATTTAGAAGACGGTCAAGTTTATTGAGGAGATTTGCATTCAGGTCGTAGTAGCACACGTCGCCATAATCGATGATTGGAAAAATCAAGGTCTGTACAAGCATGGTCTTCGTGCTCGATGGTAACAGGTTCTTCAACCGATACAGAGCTCGCAGCGTTCCTGTAACTTTCTGGCTTACACTAGCCACTTGAGTACGCCAGTTCATTGTACTATCGATGCGCAAGCCCAGATCCTTTACATCGGCGCTAAATGGGACGATCGTACCGTCGAAACGAATTGGTGGCAAAGTAGTACAATCAATTTTAGCGATGCTTCGAGGACTCCCAATGATGATAGCCTGACATTTATTGGGGTTTACTGCAACACCAAATCTATCGGACCAGGCTTTTATGGCTGTTAAGTCCCTATTTAATTGGTCGATAGCGGCAGAAATTTCGTCAACTCTCGCTTGACAGTACAACTGCAAGTCGTCAGCGTACAGATGATACGAACACTGAAGTACATTAAAGGCATTCGAGAAATCTACCAACACTAATACAGTGACTTTGGTATCTTCCAGTCCTGCCCTTATATCGCCAGTCACTTTAAGAAGGGCGGTAACAGTGCTGTGCCCCGGCCTGAATCCAGATTGCAAAGGGCTAATAAGTGAATTATACTGTACAAAACTTGAGAGTTGTTTATGGACACAGGCCTCAAGCACTTTGGAAAGGAAGGGAAGGATAGAAATTGGGCGAAAGTGGGTTGGAAGGGTGGGATTTGAAACTTTGGGTAGTGGACGAACATAGGCTTTACGCCATAAGGAAGGAAATACTCCAGAATACAGGGAAAAGTTTACAATGTGGGATATGGCTGGTAGGAGGTGATCAAGGATCGCAATAATCATACCACGAGAGATATTATCACATCCTACCGCCTTGGATTTGATGGAAATAATTATTTTTTTGATCTCTTCCGGTTCAGCTGGAACGAAACGAAAAGGATTAATTTCAGGACGCGTTAGACCAGAGATCAGAGACAGAGTTTGTAGTTTGGTTGGATGATCCAAGGTAGGCACAGTGGAGAAATGACGATTAAGATCGTCTAAGTCAATAGAATTTGGAGGGTCTAAATGTCGCGGTTTGCCGATACCAAGTGTTCCAAGGAATTTCCAAATATCGGCAGAAGAAGAAGAGGAAATATTTTTAAGAATGTGGCGGCGTTTAGCATTACGTATCATCTGATTACACCTATTCCTTGCAGACTTAAATAAAACCCAGCTTTCGTCAGTACGATCCCTTTTATGTTTCCGAAAAGCGCGGTCTCTGCGTCGCATGGCCATCTGTATTCCTTCCGTCATCCAAGGTGCGGGAGGACGTTTTAATTTCACTTTTTTGATAGGGGCATGGATGTTATAGAGATTGACCACAATATCGTTGAAGATCAATACCTTGTCGTCAACTGAAGTGGCCTCCATCATAGGCTCCCAATCAACCATAGATGCATCCTTCTTGAGTTTTTCAACGTCCATCCTCGCAAAACAACGCCTGTACAGAACCTTGGGTTTAGGTTTAGGAGGTTTAAGAATATAGGACAGGAAAATCATGTCGTGATGAGAGAAACCGGGAGCGTCATGTTGACCATGGACAGAGACGAGAGAAGGATTTGAGGTGAGAATCAGGTCGAGCCATGTGTCATCACTCGCAGTGTTGTGATGAGTGGGTTGGAGCGGCAACACATGCAAACTCGCTGACTCTATAAGATGGAGGAGCTTTCGGGAGCGAGGGGAGTTATGGACAAGGAGATTTGTGTTGAAATCACCCATTATGATGTGATGTGCATACTCTGAACCCATTGATTCAAGTACTGATTCGAATTCAGTGAAGTAATCAACACTGGGGGGACAGTAAACAACACCAATGATGGTTTTGGCTCCCCTGACACAAACTTCTAGAAAAAGGAATTCAGCTGAGGCAGAATAGTTTGAAGAGGAAGAAGCCAGAACTTTGTAAGGAAAATCACTTCGGAGATATATAGCGACACCACCCCCTCCCTTACCAATCCGATCATTTCGTATAAGAACGAAACCAGTGAGGGGGTAAGTGGTGGACAGAAGATGTGGTTTGAGCCATGTTTCAGATATCAGGATGGCATGAGCGTTACTGTTGTTGAATGTATTGTACAACTCACTGTAGTGACTGGCGATGCTTTGAGCGTTAATATGACATACATTCAACAGCCGACCAGACTCATCACCAAAGCTGCGAAGTACGAAGTCACCAAGGGTGTCGCCGAGAGAACAAAAGCTCGTTTCACTTGAGGAGGCAGCAGATTCATTAGCTGAAAAGAAAGACTCATTGTCTGACATATAATATAAAAGTTAAAACTAATATAAATAGTTATATATACCATAGACTATAATAACAAATAAAAAAAAAATACAAACTGAACAACTACAGTGCAGCTCTGCACCACCCGCCAGCTAAAACTAAGACATCTAATAAAAATTTAAAAAGCATCACTACTCTATTATACACACAAACACAAAAATACACAATGAGCCAGGAAAAACCGTAGTTCCCGAAAAATAGGAAAAAGCAAAACATAAACAGAAAAAAAATAAACACAAAACAAAATCGAACAGTTTCCGAACGAGTGTTGAGACTGTCACTGACACGTTCACGTCAGTTCGACTTTGACATTCTGAATTGATACATAGGTACAGAAAATAATTAAAATATAGGTGCTCGAATCAATTTGAGGGTATCAAACAAAATCAATGAGATACCTAGCAAAAATAAATCCATAATTAAAACAGGCACAAATAAACAGTTGGGACAACAAAACAAATGAGGAATAACTATGAGACGGGAACACAACACTACGGTTAGTACAGATATGAGCTCAAATTGATGATGAAACAGTAAGTTAATCACAACAACAACAACAAAGATTAGGCTATTTACTGTTTTTCAGGTTCCCGGCAGCGTCCGCACTCCTACCGCTCGTGGATGGATTTGTGGCCTTCGGGTACTTAGCTACCAAGGGTTTCAACTCGTCTGTGGAAGTTACCCTGTGCCGACTTCCGTCAGGGGCTTTAACAAAGATGACGCCATCCTGAGTCCAGCACGACCGCATCCCAAAATGTTCACGCGCCTTCCCGAAGACTGACTGCCTCGCCCTGGTCAAGAATTCCTTCACAGACACTTTGGAGCCCTTCAGTCTTGTTTTTGCCTTCCAAACCGTCGCCCTGATGTCCACACTGGCGAACCTTACAAGGATGGGCCTGTGATGCTCGCTGTTGGTGGCACCAAGTCTGTGACAGGTTCTGATTGAAGAAACCAGAGGATCCTTCAGGCCAAGCTTTGTATTGAGCACATCCTGGATTACAGCAACGCAGTTCTCATTCTCCACTTCAGCCACTCCCTGGAAAATCAGTGCTTTCCGCCGGTGCCTGGTTTCTAAGCTGTCTATCTGTTTGGCACACTCACTGATTTGGCTTCGAAGCAGTCCAAGCATAGAAAATATGAGCTCTCGGAATGTCCGAAACTCATCGGCTATCTTTGCCACTGTAGTAGCTTTATTAGGTCCAGCACACTGGATCTGCGCTTCAAGGTCGCTCATCTTCCTCATGAAGTTCTCCTCTAATGTCCTCTGGGCAGCCAAAACTTCAGCGTACTGAGACATTATGTGTTTGTGAATTGCTGAATGGTGATGTAGTGACAGTGCAGTGATCAGCTGGCAGGTGGTGTTTATTTAATGTTCACTTTACATAAAAGCGCCACAAACGTAAGTGCTACGATTTGACTTAATGTAGACCAAGAATAATTGTAAATTAATCAAAATTACACTGTAATTATATTTAAAATTAAATTCCGAAAAAAACTGGACGTCTGAACTTTTTCAACCTTTTTCAACTTGTTTTATTACTTTAGTACAGACGCCATCGTAACCCTCACTCGATGTATTTTTAAGTTGCTTAATTTCTCTGTCCACTTCTATTGGGGTTGTGGGGGTAAGGAAAATTGAGTTTAGGTTAGTGTTCATGTTTTGATTCGAAGTTGCTTTATTATTATAATTATTTGTACGCATCGATTTTGCAGCTTGGTCAATAAAATAGTCATTAAAATTATTCGCAATCGACGTTGGATCTGTAATGCTTACGTTATCTTTTAATATTTCCCTAATTGGTTCCCTGGGAAATTTAAATTTAGTGTTATTTATAAGTGACCAAGTGGCTTTCGATTTATTTTGAGCTGTGTTGATGCGATGGTTATTTTGTGCCTTTTGTGTAAGACAAATATTTTTTTTTAAATTTCGCAGCGTATTGCTTGAATTTATGTTTGTTTTTTTTCGTCCGGTGTGTTCTATATTGCCATAGTAATTTTCTTTTCATTTTGCTACAGATTTTGATACCTTTTGAAACCCATTTAGTTATCTTGTATAACGATTTTGTTATTAATTTGTAAGGAAAACACAAGTTATAGAAACACAGAAAAAGCTCCAAGAAACGATTGTAGGCTTCATTTGAATCATTTGTCAGGTAAATGTCAGAGAATGTCAAGTTATTCATACAAGTTTTAAATTTTGTCAAATTTTCCTCACTATAATCGCGTACTTTTATGCGCCAAGATTTTAGTACACAGGATTTTTTGACTGGAAAATGCAATAATTGGGCAGTATGATCTGATAATCCTAATTCAATTATTTGGCTTTTGCATTTATGAATGTTATGAGCAAAGTTGTCGATGCAAGTGCTACTGATGAGTCTAGTGGGAACCTTAATTTCCAGTTTTAAGTTATGACTTTCTAGAATTTGTTCAAAATCTAAAGTTTGTCGGTTTCTTTTTAATGTATTGATATTGAAATCCCCGCATACAACAACTTTCTTACTAGTGTTATCACATATTTGGTGCAGTAACTTTTCTAAATTACTAAAAAATGTAGACATACATGAGTTGGGTACTCTGTACACACAAACTATTATCAACTTATGTTCAGTTAGTTCTATTGCACTATATTCTATGATACCTTTACTTGAAAATGTATTATTAAGTACAGCGTATGGGTGTCCTAATCTGGTCAATATACAGGCACCTCCCCTATTTACGTCTCTTGAAAAACTTGCTGCCAAGCGAAACTTGGGTAAATTAAATGTAGCCTCTTGTTCTGGTGTCATAAAATGTTCAGTTATACATAACACATCGACGGGTATATTCTTTAGTTCCAATTCTTCTAAATGTACTGTGAGAATGTCAGCTTTGGTTAGCAGACCAGCAATGTTCTGGTGTAAAATGTGTATTTTATTACAGAAGAAAAAACTGTGAGTTTTGCTTATTTTCGTTAGTATCTACGTAAGGAAATAACCTTATGTCAATTTTGATCCTCTCCATAATATTTTTAAATATGAAACTTATTCCAGATTTATTTATTTTCCCGGATCTATCTGAAAACATATCAAATTTAAATTCTAGGTCATTATTTGAGTCAAAAAAGTATGCGTATTTATGATATTCTAGGTCCATGTAAAGTAGGTTATTAAATATATCAACTTTATAGTTATATATAGGGGATCCCCGTACGTACGTAGGTGTGCATATTATGATATTTGTATGGGTCATTTGTCTCAAGCTTTCATTAATTACTTTCAAGAGGTCAATATAGTTATTGTCAGTTTTAATATCTGAATCACCTAATAAAATTATACAATAGTCATTTATAGTGAATTCTTCCAATTTTGTTTTAATATTAGTTAACAGATGTCTTATTTTTGAGTTGGGCATTAAATAGCTACAATACTTAAAGTCATAAGAAAAAAATTCTTCAATCGCTTGTAATATGCCTCTATGTGTACTATTACTTAATACGCACAGTTTTCTTTGCTTGGTATCATCGTGAACTCTTGGTCTCGTAGTGTTCTTCTTTTCCGGTGTAAAGTTACTTGTTTGGTTTAAGTTTTTATTTAGATTCAGTTTAGGTTGACTAGTTTGGGTGGTGCTTGAATTTTTGACAGAAGTATCTTTACTCAGTACTTTCACGTCGTCAGTCTCGAAGGGTTGAGCGGAGGCATCGAGGGTTTGTTGCTCAGTGGAGTTAAGACAGGATTCCAATGCTTGATTTTCAGAGTCCTGCTTTGAAGAAGGTCCGCCGTCGGTAATTTCCAGGTCATTATTATTTGTGTTTAGTTTAGAAAGTGTATGAGATTGAGTTGGTGTAGAGCAGCGTCCTTTTCGTTTATTAGCACGCGATGATAATGGAGTCGTGCATCGGCTATCTGATAGAGCAAGATTTTTATAAGCTTGAGTTGTTTTCAAGCTTTTGTTCAAATCACATTTTAAGCGATAGTTTTCCAAGTTTAAATTCTCAATTTCTTGATGAGCAATATCTAATTCTCTACTTAGACTGTCTATCTTTTCTCTTAGGTCATAAATAGTTTGGCTATCATTTAATGACGTGTTCGGTAAACTTGTCATAGTAGCATCGAATAGATTTGTGTCTGTGTTCGAAACATCATTTGAGGAGAGTGTGAGATGAGTTTTTTTTTTGCGCAAAGTAATATTTTTCTCGGGCTCCATGTTTTTGTATTTTATATTCAGTGAATATTTTTATTTTCCACCAAAAGAACTTAATTTTCTTATTCTGGCATCACAATTTTTTTTTTTTTTTTTGTAGCAACACTTCTATTTTTTTATATATTATTTTATAATGGCAACACTGGCCAGTGTGTCAATTTTATTTCCGCTCCTTGATACTAGGTGGCGCTGTTTGGCATGAAGTATGTGTTATTTGTAGTAACAACCCTAATGTTAATGTCAATTTTTATACGTCAATGTCAATATTTGTTTCGCTACTCACTACTAGGGGCGCCACTTATGGTACAAAGTTCACTTTTTAAAACAAAACATTATACTCAACCGTTTTATATATTTATTAGTAATTAATTCACCACTTATTATGTTTTTAAATGTTCTACTGATGATAGTACATTTGTATAGGTCCAATACACTTGCTTTTGTCCGTGATTAGCACTTTTTTGAAGCACAACAACGTTTAAAAGTCCAAATATTAAACACAATGTTTTTGTTGCATGTCTTGGTTTATAGAAGTCACCAACAATTTCACTTATGTAGTTCGATACGTCTATTAAGATTCGCTACAATACAAATCACTTGTACTAAGGTTTACTATTTATTTCGAGTTTTAAATACGCGGGCGATGTTTACTTAATGCTGTGTTGCCAGCCTATATGATTATATAATTCGTTGATTTCCTCTTGTGTAATTTCTCGAAAACTATTTGAACTATTTCAATATATTAAACTATGTATTTGGCAACTACTTGTGGATAATATGTAATTTTATATTCTTCACACTTGTTACCCATGGCAAATCATATAGGTCATCACCTAAACAATGTTTTACACATTTCCATTTTGTACCAAAATAAGTTGATGTAGACAACTATATATATTAAAATTGTGCACAACCTGATATTGATATATTACTTAGGCCCTGCCCCACCACAACTAGTTGACTATATCGAATGGTATACCACACATTAACTGCCAGGCGGGACGAGTTCGCCAGGTCAGCTGGCTCACTAATTTTACTCAGTACCTACCTACTTCTTCCAATGCTCCTTTATTAACCTTTCAATCGTGGAAATTACAGACACAATAGAAAGAAAATAGGCGCGCGAACGCCGGCACTCGCTTGGGGTTCAATGAATTAAAAGGTGTTTCGCCGAAACACAAGATAAATATTCATCTATTAACATTTTCACATCTAGAATTTTGCCAGCAAAGCGATTTATACTCTGGCGATGAAATAAAATGTTACTATTAGGCTTACTATATACTACTGATTCGCCATTTAACCCGGTTTCAGTTAAATTGACAATGATAGTAGGCATGTAAAATCACTTTAAACAGTAAAGCCATACACAACACCAGTTCCTGCATATGCGAAATGTAAAGAATCAATGTATTAAATTTTATAACTATCATGTAACATCACAAAGTTATAAATTTGTTATGTTTCCTGGTTGTCTGCTAGAACTACGTGTCACCGGACAATCCGGGCGACTAAGGGGCCGTTTTGTGTGTGTGTGTGTGTGAGGCTAACGCCTCTTTCGCGACCAAAAGTCCCCAAGCGCCATGAATGTAATGGCTTCTATACACGCTTCGCTCAACACAGCGTAATTTATTTATTTATTTATTATAATGATCAAGGTGTACACTGTACAGCCTACATCACACCCGAATCGACTGAAACTAGTGCTCGGAACACCCAATCTAGCGCGTAGCACTTACATAAAATATAATATATGCTAGCACCGATTTACTGGCGCAGTAGCTCGGTATGAACCAAATAATAACTTACAAAGGATGTGAAAAAATGGACAATCAGATAATCTACTCAAAATACATGAAACTACTGTTACTAACTCATTATTTATTATAAAATAATAATAATGATCTCGGCCGTTGAAAGTACTCTGTGATTTCAACCACAGAGTACTTTCATCAAGAAAATCTAAACATTTTGGCACAATTCTAGTGAGATACACACAGAAAATCTAATAACGCAAATGGTTACAGTAGAGCGAGAATAAGCTGAGCGAGCGCAGCACTATGAAATCACGGTTATTGAATGAGGAAAGATCGTCTGGTCTGCTCATTAACTCAATAAGTAAACTCAGAATGCAGGTTCTGGGTAACAACGACTCCTAATTTGATAGATTTGTTTGTTACGGTTACTCAAAATGACCCAAAACCTGTCTATAATCCACCTGAATACAGCTCGAGTTGTCCTCTTACAACTCCAGGGTACAGCCCTGGCTAGGCACGTGTGATGTGGCAATACCTCCAGAGTGTAGCCCTGGCAAGGCACGTGTGGTGTGGTTGTACCTTCAGGGTGTAGCCCTGGCAAGGCACGTGTGTGGCAGTACCTCCAGGGTGTAACCCTGGCAAGGCACGTGTGATGTGGTGGTACCTCCAGGGTGTAGCCCTGGCAAGGTACGTGTGGTGTGGTAGTACCTCCAGGGTGTAGCCCTGGCAAGATACTTGTAGTGTCGTAGTACCACCAGAGTGTCAGAAGAAACTCATATTGAATAAGCTGAGCACACCATTTCAAACTACACATCACTTTGCCCGCTTAGATAAAATAGTATAGTTCACCCCAAAAAAATTGTATCGGTGCCTACATAGGTTACGTAGGTACTTTCAAAGCAAAAGTAGAAGATGCAAAGTTAGGGAAAAAAATCACTTGTGGGCGGGATAAACGAATGCATTTAAATAAACGACTCGTTTATCCCACTTCTGAATTGTTATCTATATGTGTTATCTTTAGAGAAAGATTGACTAAGAAAGTTATTTAGTGTACCTACGGGGTTTGTTATCAGGTTATTTAAATAAAACGACCAAAACGGGTACCACACCCTTTATACTTTTGCCTTGCCAGCACACACATAATACAAGTAAAGTATACAATAACAATAACAGTAGAAATAAATAAATATTATATTAGCACTTACTGAGATGTTGCTTGCTCCGAAAACTAAGACGAAAAGAGGGACATGACAGCGCGCCGTTCCTTTTTATAAACTCTTGTAACTGTCAAATGCACCGCGCTGTCAAGTCGCAGTCCGTTCGAGTTGTCAGTGCAAAAAATACATTTAATGTCGCTAATACAGAAAATAATCATAGTGTATGAACATCATCATAAGAATCGCTAACAAATGTATTGCACATTATAAATTACGCAATCGGAAGTTAACTAAAACAATTATATGCGGTGATTATAACATTGACTTATTAAAAAGAAACTCTAATTCTCTACGATTTACACATCTGATTTCTAGCTTTGATATGAAAATTGGTACACGCTATCCAACCCGACCAAAGAGCAAAACTTGCATTGACAATATTTTCCATAATATAAGAGGTAGTAAGTGTGATGTAATTGATTTAGGAGTATCAGACCACACGGCACAATTATTGAAATTTCCAGTTAAAAAAACTTGTACCCTCAACTATTGGTATACAAAAAGACGAGACTTTTGTTATGAAAATCTAAATAAATTTAAAGAATGTTTGACGAGCTTAAGTTTTCAAGATGTGTACTCAACGGACGATCCAGAATTAGCTTACAATACATTTTTCGAGCATTACAAACTTTTCTATGATCTTTGCTTTCCTATTATAAAAAAAAAAACACTATATCTAAGAAACCCAAATGGTTATCTGAAGGAATAAGTGTTGTCAATTAAAAAGAAAATTATTGTGGAAATATAGAAGCAAATAGTGAAGGAAAGAAAATTGCTCTCAAACAATATAGCACTCGTCTCAAGAAAATTGTTAAACTTACCCAAAAGTCTCAAAATAATTACCTAATAGCTAATGCAGTAAATAAATCTAAAGCTACATGGAACATAATAAACTCTAATAAAAGCCACCTTCCAAAAGAAAATATTAATAAAATAAAAGTTAACAATCATATACTATCAGACCCTCAAACAATAGCGGAAGAATTTAATAATTATTATATTAATTTAATCAAACCAATAAATTCTAATAATCTACCCAATAATAACTTATTATGTACGGACAATTCTAATAATAACAGTTTTAATAATGACAATTTCAATAAAAACTATAATAAAAACAATTTCAATAATAACTGTAATAATGACAACTCCAATAATTACTATAATAATGACCGCTCTAATTGTGTCAAATTTAACAATAGCTCTAATAATGACAATTTCAATAATAATTCTCATTTAAATCAGACATCTTACAATAACAAATTGCCTTTATCTAATGGCTCATATAAATCTTTATTCTTAAACCCTGTAATTCCATATGACGTCTATAATATAATTAAATCCCTTAAAAATACTAGAAGCGCTGGGTATGATGATATTACGACCCTTTCAATAAAACAAGTTGCTCCTATTATTAGCCCAGTACTCTGTCACATTATCAATTTATGTATTGAGCATGGTGTCTTTCCGACCAAACTTAAAAAATCCGTAGTCAAGCCACTTTTTAAGAAAAATTACAAGGAAAACATGGCCTGCTACAGACCTATAGTACTTATTCCTATTTTTTACAAAATATTAGAAAAAGTTATGTATAATGCAATCAACACCCACCTAGAGAAATTCAATCTATTTGCTAAAGAACAAAAAGGGTTTAGGAAAAATAAGTCGATTAACTTAGCAATTTATGATCTTTTAAAAATTATACATACTAATATTGATAAACGTGTTCCTGTATTTGCAATGTTCATGGATATGACGAAGGCGTTCGATTATGTTTATCATGAGAGACTTTTAGACAAACTATACAGTTATGGTATAAGGGGAAACGTCCATAGACTCTTTGAATCTTATTTAAATGACAGATATAAAGTGGTAGAAATATGCACGATATGCGTGCGGAAATGCAACGCTGGGGTGAAAGTCCGCTGCCGCGACAGGTCACGGCATGGCGGACAGAGCTCCGGCGGGATCTCATGTTGAAATGGCGTCAACGACTATCGCAACCCAGTGCTGGGCACGCCACAATCATGGCGGTAAGTCCCCTCTTTGAGGCGTGGCTGGAAAGACCTCACGGCGTCCTTACCTTCCGCATGACGCAGGTCCTCACCGGACATGGTTCGTTCGGGAGTTTCCTGCACCGGATTCATGCGGAAGTGACGCCCGGGTGTCGCCACTGTGCGGAACGCCCGGAGGACACGGTGGAGCACACAGTCGAGGTATGCCCTGCTTGGGCGAAGCATCGCCGTACCCTCGTGGGGGCGATCGGTGGCGGAGACCTCTCGCGCCGGGCCTTGGTTGAGGCCATGGTCCGGAGCGAGGAGGAGTGGCAGGCGGTCGCCGACTTCTGCGAAGCAGTAATGCTCGCTAAGGAGGAGGCCGAACGCATCAGGCAACGGCGTTATCGCCGCCGCCGCCGCAACCGGGATTCTGATCCCGATTTCTGGCCACCGTAGGCGCGGGCTTGCGGACAGTGAGCAATGGGTAGCTCGCTGTCCGGCCGTCCGGTAACTGTCCGGACCAAGCCCAAGTCGTCGACGGCGCGCACTGTTCCCGCGCGCCTCAAGGAGTTGTCAGCAACAGCAGTGACCCAGCCGGGTCGAAGCCTACTGGGGCCAGGGTTATCCGAAAGGGCGCTCGAGCCCCGGTATGAAGGCTAGAAGGAACGGGGTGGGTGTTTTAGTCAGTAAGAGTCTGACACTATCTCCCGCTCCGCCCAAGAGCGGGGGATGTCAATGCATGATTTTTTCCCACCAAAAAAAAAAAAAAAGTGGTAAAAATAAACCACATCAGTTCCTTAAATAATACCGCAGAAAAAAACCAGTCAAACCCCAAAAAGGTTCTCTACGGAGTGCCTCAAGGCAGTGTGCTAGGGCCTCCCTTATTCTTAGTTAATATTAACGATTTGCCTAAAGTCTCTCAGCATCCCATGATTCTTTTTGCTGATGATAGCACAACCATTTTCGCAGGTGAAAATATCGATAACCTGGAAAAAGACATAAATGCCACCCTTCGCAATATAATTAACTGGCTCACAGATAATAACGTGGTTATCAACTTAGAAAAAACTAAATTGGTCAATTTCACACGAAATAATAAAGACACAAATATTAAAATACACTTTAACGGAACAAAAATTGAACAAGACCGCTGCGTTAAATTTCTTGGAGTTTGGATAGATTCTGATATGACATGGCAAACACACATTGACACAGTATGCAAAAAGCTCAATCAGTACTCATATGCTTTATATAAATTATCAAAAGTTGTTGATCAATCAGCTGTATTAACCGCCTACCATGCCTATGTTGCTTCAACACTGAAATACGCTGTGATATTCTGGGGCAACGCCACTAACAGGGATTTAGTCTGTAAAGCGCAAAAAAGATGCGTCCGAGCAATTGCCAGCATTCCTGATTCATTCTTGATTCAACTTTCCTGACTCATGTGAACCTCATTTTAAAAAATTAAAGATATTGACCTTTCCATGCATTTATATATATGAAGTAGCCTTATTTGTAAAACTCAATAAAAATCTATTCGATAAACTGAAATCAAAAAGACATATGTTAAAAATATCTAATGTACCACATAAAACGGCTCAGTTTGACAATAGTTTCTTTGGTATGGCATCAAAAATCTACAATAAAATACCTGTTGACATTTTGAGCACTAAGGAACTTACCCTATTTAAAAATAAATTACGTAATTTCTTAATCGTATAAGCCTTATGCTTACTACACGATCCAGGATTTCCTAAATTATTGAATAATTGTGTATTTTTGACATTCATGATTCTTACTCAATTTTGACATTTATAACTCTGACGCAATTTTGACATTTATAATTTATTTATTATTATTATTATTAACTAAATTTTGATTCAATTATTTTTAAATATTTTTTTAGTATAATCTGTAATTTATTATTGTATGCCTAATTGGCAGGACATAATGGACTACAATTTATTATTTAGTTTTAACACCTGTATGTAACCTATGCCCACAATAAAGACATTCTGATTCTGATTCTGATTTGTCGCTCTGCGAACAGGGACATTGAAGTAGTTTCATGACTTTGTACGGGATATCATTGCATCTTATAATTTATTAGTATTGTCACAGGAATATTTTTTAAATATTAACTATTGTTATTCGCTGTAAACAATTTAAATTCTTTTAATATTTTGTGTAAACAATATTTTCACTAAACTCCATTGTACACAATAGTACAATATTATTGTGGTTTATATTATTGTGTTTCGTTAACTGTTATTGTTACAGCATTGCATTTTGCTTTTACATAAGCAACATAATTGTTTGGTTTTTTTTTTTTTTTTTTTTTTTTTTTTTTTCGATGGGAAAAATCATCTTATGACAACCCCCGCCCTTGGGCGGAGCGGGAGATAGTGTCAGACTCTTACTGACTAAAAAACCCATCCCGTTCCTTCAAGCCTTCATACCGGGGCTCGAGCGCCCTTTCGGATTACCCTGGCCCCAGTAGGCTTCGACCCGGCTGGGCCCCTGCTGTTGCTGACAACTCCTTGAGGCGCGCGGGAACAGCGCGCGCCGTCGACGACTTGGGCTTGGTCCGGACGGTTACCGGACGGCCGGACAGCGAGCTACCCATTGCTCACTGTCCGCAAGCCCGCGCCTACGGTGGCTGGAAATCGGGATCGGAATCCCGGCGGCGGCGGCGAGACCGCCGTTGCCTGATGCGGTCGGCCTCCTCCTTAGCGAGCATTACTGCTTCGCAGAAGTCGGCGACCGCCTGCCACTCCTCCTCGCTCCGGACCATGGCCTCGACCAAGGCCCGGCGCGAGAGGTCTCCGCCGCCGATCACCCCCACGAGGGCACGGCGATGCTCCGCCCAAGCAGGGCACACCGCGATTGTGTGCTCCACCGTGTCCTCCGGGAACATAATTGTATGGTGAGACAGCTTTTGTTATATTTTAAGTTCTCAACGGTTTAAACTCAGTGCGGTGTAACTTAGTTTTATATTTAACCTAAGTTAAAACTTAACCTTAGTTTTACTTTAAAATCTTACTATAAGGCATTTAAACTTATATTGTAGGATATTATTGCATCTTTTGATGGATAAACACTCATATTTTCTTTTAAGGAAAAACTTAATACTTTAACTTAACCTCAAATATTTTGCAACTTTGAAGTTTTGCTTTTTGCTTAATTCAGTTCATTGATCATTTTGCTTGTTCATAATGGATAAGGAAGTTCAGTTGTCTCCGCCTCTTGCTGAAAAGAATAATTTGGAATCTGATGGCCCTTGCACAGTTCCTATTAGAAATACACATGTGCCGGACATTATTAATTTAACGGTATTTCAACATCCTTTTGATCATAATGACCGGGTTGCTCACTCTTCTTCAGCTTTTGCTGCACATGCTTTGCCTTCTTTTAATTCAATGAATGCTTAGGTTAATGAACACATTAAAAAGAATCTGTCTTCTGCAACTAAATTGCCTGATTTAAAAAAGAGTAGAATTAAATTTGATGGAAAATATTGTGTAAGGGAATTTATTACTGAGGTATTCCTTAAGAATACTTTTTATGTAAAAATTTTGATGAGATTTTATTAGTTGGTTCATTTACAGACTTGCTTAGTGATATTGCTCTTAAATGGTTTCGCACGGTTCGTATTCGCATTTCTTCATGGCACGAGCTTAAGCTTGCTTTACTTAAGCGTTTCGACAGGCTGGACTTCGATTACTTTTTGGAACATGACCTCCGTACCAGGAAACAGAAAAGTTCTGAATCACTTCCAGATTTCATTACTAATATTATGGATATGGCTAGTCGTCTTTCTTTTCCATCGTTTGATTCGGTTTTGGTTAGTGTAATTAAACACAACGTGTTGCCTATTTACACACCTTTCATTTTTGGTAAACACATTGACTCTGTTGAACAATTTCTTGATCTTGCAAAGGAACTTGAAGTTTTTTTCAACAGAAAAACTTTAAAAGACAATAAAACTGATAAGCCTACAGTCAAATCTAATGCAGTTTCAACAGATATAACTTGCTTAAAATGTAAAAAATCTGGACATCATTTAAAAAAATGTCCATCTATACCTGGTGTTATTTGTTTCAAATGTCAAAAGGTTGGAGTGACATCTAAGAATTGTGATGTTTGTAATGTACACTCACCGGCACGGAAACTTGGCCACCAATAACTTGCCGATAATTTCTATTTAAATATTTAATTTTCACTATATTATGGGTTTATTCACTAAATTAGGGTTTTTTTATGGTTTTGTAACTCAGTTATTGAAAAAATGATGCACCAGCAGTAATCTTTAAAAAAATAAGCAGTTTCACAAAAATATTGGTTTTAACACTGTCAATTTAAAAAGAACACAAAATGAAAAATAACCAAAAAGTCTTCGTTGTGTTTGCATTTTAATATCGGGTGTTTCCTCCCCTAGCCCCGATAACAGCTTGCATTCGTTCTGGCATACTTTGGATGATGTTTCTGATCTCAACTTGTGGTATGCTTTCCCAAGCGGTCAGTGCTGCATTTCAAAGCTGATTCAGAGTTTCAGGCGGGTTGGAGGAGGACTTTATTTTTCTTTTAAGCTTGTCCCAGATATGCTCTATTGGATTTAAACAAGGTAATACATGTGAGACAATTTCGGTACCAGAAGAATGTTGGCACAGGAGATGCAATTTATACATTAATAAATGATGTAGTTGACAAAATTAACCGTAAAATGAAGGCAGCTGGTATTTTTCTGGATTTAAGCTCTGCCTTCGATACTATCGACTTAGAATTACTCATCAAAAAACTTCGCATTGCAGCATTACGTTGTAAGAGGTAAAGCTTTGGAACTGTTTTCTTCGTATTTGAAAAATAGGAAAATGTTTGTCGAAATTGAAAAAACCGAATCGAATGGGTGTAAAAAAAGTTACAAATCATCCATGCTCAATATCACAGCTGGTATGCCTCAAGGATCAATCTTAGGACCTTTATTGTTTATACTGTTTACTAATGATCTCATAAATTATTTCAATAAAATATTACCCGACATTACTGCATTTGTGTCTTTGCAGATGACACAAATGCAATAATTTTAGCTAACGACATTCAAACGCTTAACAATGCAGTTAATGCCGCTCTAGCTGTTTTTCATTCTTGGTTTTCTGCGAATAAACTTATATAGTCTAGTCAAATTAGCAAAAAGATTGGACCTAATTCGTGTAGTTGTAATTTTTTGTGGAATCATTAGAAGACATGAATATAAGTCTTCTCTGAGTTTGCACCATTCCTGTTATGTACGGAACATCGTTTAATATTAGGTTTTAACATTGAAATCCCAAAATTTAAAAATTTCATAAGTATTTCGTTGTGGTAAGTTTAGATATATGTAGATACCCCTTTGGTGTATAATTACTTTTCACGAAAAAAGTGTGAGGTGTATGAAACACTAATAAATCATTATTTTTATTTTGCGGCTCAAGGGAAATTTAGCCAGTTGGTGCAAATTCATAATAAGCTTTTTAAAGCATCCTATACACCCAGTTATTTTTGCACCCTTTTGCACCCCTAGGAAAACAGCATTTTACAATATTTGTAGATTGTACTTCGGGGCAAATTAGTGTAGTCATGGATTTTGTAATATATAATGTATTCTATATATAAAACATTCGCACGTAATAAAAATAAGAAATATATAACTGGAAGTTTATGTAGAGTTAACGTGAATACATACTGCGACTCGTGGCACTCGGAGGGCGAACGCGGGGTCGCGCGGCGCGCGCGCGGCGGGGTCGAGAGTAAGTAAGTGCGTGCATGTATATGCGTTTAGATCATTTTTGTGGCAAGAAGCGATCCCTGCGCTATACAAACTATAATTTCCTCTATTTTATTAGCTGTGTTGTGAAAATGGATTATGGAGTGTATTGCATTGTTGGTCGTGACCTCCCGACCTGCCCCTGTATTAAGTATTTATTTAACAAGAAATTATGATAATCATATCAATTCTCTGTCGATCTTTATTTCTTTCTATACCTCAAAAGGAAAAAACGGAATCCTTATAGAATCACTTTGTTGTTCGTACGTCTGTCTGTCAAGTCCCTTTATCTCGGGAACAAGTGTAAGTATCAAGTTGAAATTTAAACCGTATACTCAAGACTGCGGTCCCTTAAAGCTGTGTAAAAGTAAAAACTTCTAAGTTAACGAATAAAAAAGATACGTCGCAAAAAAAAAATATATATTTCGACACTCAAGGGAATCATAAAGGTACTTCCCGTTGAACTAGAGCCCTGAAATTTGGCACGAAGCAAGTCTTAAGTATATAATAAGTATAGGAATAATTGCTGCTGGCAAAAGCTTGATATTTATTGTATTTAAGTTAGTTGATACGGAACCCTCAGTGTGACTCGCACACTGAGGGTTCCGACTCGCCCTTACCCAGTTTCTTTTTGCGGCGCATACTTAAAACTCCACATTTTTTATACTAATATTTTATTGTTCCTACCTTACCCGATGCCGTAGAATAATCAGCGCTATCAGACGATTTATAGTTCTAAAGACAACCGAAATTTATTTGAAACAAGCTGTGCCCGCGAATTTGTTCGCGTGGACTACAGGATTTTGAATTTATTTTTTCTAAAATAAAAATAGCTCATGTTAGTCCTTATTACATCAGCTACTTGCCAAAAAAAATCCCGTCAAAATTAGTCCAGCCATATCAGAGATTAGCCCGGACAAACAGACAGACAGACAGACAAAAATTGCAAAAAATGTTATTTTGGTGTAGACTCTGGCCAACGAAAGATGGCAAAACAAAAAAGAGGCCGTATTAAAAAAAAATTAAAGCTCTTCACCCTAGCTGTACGCCACTTAAACAGAGTTGATACGTTCGATTATTCATGAAAATAATAAGTATGCGATATATATATGATGCATGTTTATTTAACAATTAAACATGTGCTGCTTATTTAGCCGCGATATTCAATGCCGCCAAAACTCAAGCATGTCCGTTCACTGCCAAAAGCAGCCTGATCACCTTAGCACCTGCTTTTTAGAATGTATCCTTGGAGTGTATCGACCGCCTTCAGCTCTTGGGAGTTGAAATTTCCTTAAACTTTGGGCAGTTCATTAAGCACAAAGCTACGGTAGCTGCTAGGAAACTCGGCATTCATGCAAAGGTTAGATGGCACTCAGTGGCGGATTAGTCATGTAGCAAGAGTAGCAAATGTTACAGACCCCCCCCCCATTTTGGGGCCCCGCGCGTTCAGGGATCCCGCATTTTTGAACATAAAAAAAAAATAGTCAAAATATTGGTACTGCGTGAAACCTAAATACAGCTGATTTTTTTGGATGTGATGAGATAGTCACTTTACTTCAGACTATCCTGCAAGCAAACTACAGAATAGAAGATCTCTTAGAATTTATCCCATCATCGTACTTTTTACGCAAGTGATCTTAAAATCTACGGACTTATTGGTAAATAAAAGCCTTGTTCAAGCTTATTTTAGAAAGGGTAGCTTTAGCCAGCAGCTTCTAGCAGCGCTAGCTAAAAGCTTAATTTTAATATGTGTAGGTTAAGCTCAATGTTAATAACCCTACTAAGAATAAGCTTAAACAAGGTTTCTAGGGAATTACATATCTAGACATAATTACATAATTAGTCTATGTGAATATTACATTGCCTGTGCGTAGTGACATTTGGCTTTGAAACGTGGTCGTTCACAATGCGCCTCATCAGATGGTTTTAAGTAACACAAAGAGCAATGGAGAGGAAGATAAGCTTAAGTGGCAGTAAACTGGGTACATATATTGCTCGCAGAACAGATGATCGATGGGGCCAAAAGGTTCTGGAATGGCGACCGGATACCTGAAGACGTAACGTTGAAAGGTCTCGCAACAAGGGTAAGAATAACCTTTTATTTAGTAAGGTTCACGTGAATTCGATGGAGGCGTGATAAACTGGACCGGCCGTTGAGGTGACATAGGAAAAACCTTTGTATAGCAATAGAAGCCTTTCAGCTGAAATGATGATAACTATCGATGTTGGCGTGTTAATGAGAAAAATCACTCAGAAAGATTACTCCACTTAAAAATTTGCTAAATCAGACTACTTCAAAGAAAAATAGAACTGTACAGCTTTTCTGTATAAATTCACAAAGGCTTCGCCATCAGCATCGAAAAGACTCCTTAATTCTGTATTACTTGTCAGAAGAAAACCTAAACGTCCTAAGCAAAATTCTAATCATTCGGGGTATGCAAAAAACGATCATCATCTAGGTTTTCCAAAAGTACTAAATTAATTAGTATCTTACTACTAAATTAATTGATTAGTGGTAGGCGGCCCCTTGGTTAGCGTTGAAAAAAACAGGGAATATTCCCGTTTCTTTCAAATACTGTTGTTTTATTCAATGTAACATTCGAAACTTTCAAGAAATTTATAAATTATAAATTTCATGTATTTTTCCAATAAAACCGAAAAAAAAACCGGCCAAGAGCGTGTCGGGCCACGCTCAGTGTAGGGTTCCGTAGTTTCCCGTCCGTCACAATAAGTGTACCCACTTATGAGTTTAAAAAAATGCTTGCATATACGATTATACTACAAACTTAGTCCAGAAATTATTTTGTAGAAACTTTTTGTCTTTTTGTACAAAAACTGTTCTTTCCATCAAGTTCAAAATGATTTTCCTAGAAAGGCCTTATAAAGTTCTACTTTTCAGATTTTTTTCATATTTTCTAAACTTATGGTTCAAAACTTAGAGGGGGGGACACGTTGTTTTTTACTTTTGGAGCGATTATTTCCGAAATTATTGATATTATCAAAAAATAATTTTAGTAAACCCCTATTCATTTTTAAATACCTATCCAACGATATATCACACGTCAGGGTTGAAATTAAAAAAAAAAAATCACTTCCCACTTTACATATAGGAGCCCCCATGTAAAGTGGGAAGTGATTTTTTTTTACCCTAATAAAACATTTTTTTCCAATTTTTATTTTACCATTTTGTCGGCGTGATTGATATACATATTGGTACCAAATTTCAGCTCTCTAGTGCTAACGGTCACAGAGATTAAGCGAGGACGGACAGACGGACAGACAGACAGACGGACAGACAGACATGGCGAAACTATAAGGGTTCCTAGTTGACTACGGAACCCTAAAAACGGAAAAATATGAAAAGAACCGAAAACTTCATGTTTGTTTTTTTCAAATGCGTACTTTTTTTTTAAATTAATATAAACTAGATGATGCAATCTGATGGTGAGGCGCACTAGTTTATGAGGCCTATGTCCAACAGTGGACAGCAGTCATTATAACGCCTAAATGGCGATACTTGGGGGAGGCTTATGTCCAACAGTGGGCATCAGTCATTATAACGCCTAAATGGTGAAACTTGGGGGAAGCTTATGTCCATTACTGGTCACAGGTCATTATAGCGAGGGGAGACTTATGTCCAACAGTGGGCATCAGTCATTTTAGCGCCTAATGGCGACACTCGGGGGAGGCTTATGTCCAACAGTAGGCATGGGTCATTACAGCGAGGGGGAGGCCTATGTCCAACAGTGGACAGCAGTCATTAAAGCCCTAAATGGCGATACTTGGGAGAGGCTTGTGTCCAACAGTGGGCACCGATCATTATGGTGACACTTGGGGGAGGCTTAACCGAAACAATGAATAAAACATTCGAAAGATTTCTATTTTGTTCCCAAACGATTTTTTCCGCAAAATTTCAATGCAACATGTGAAAAAACGGAAAAAAAAACACAATTTGTTTTTTTCATTGAAAGAAACAATTGTTTCTTTCCGGAATTTTCAACGCTACCCTTGGTCGAATTAGCAATAGACTCCGGGTCGGTTTAATCCGGCACTGACGGCGCTTTATACCAGGCCAACATCGAATGTTATACAAAGCACAGGTCCAATCATTTGTGGAGCCAGTGGGCCTTTCAATGAACACTTCCCTGGAATCTTTAAATTTGAATAAAACAAATTGTGTGTTATCGATTTTTTTTGTTAATTTGGATGGACGATTGATGTCATTATGTATGGAATATAATATCGTTCAAATGTCCGCCGCTACTTTGCTAGATAGCGCGCACACGAAATATACAACTTTCCATGTCCTTTACTGTTTTCATTATTAGGAGTTTCGTCTACTCATTGCCGAAACCTCCTGAAAAGTATAATATACCGTGTGAGTAAAATTACAATTATTAAATAGTCAAAAAGTATCAAGTTTTTATAATAGTAATTAAAAAACTAACCTAGAAATGATATTATTGTATCCAACCGTCGCATTTTATCTGCATGTTTTTAATTTAATTCACTTTTTGCGTCTTTAAATTTGTCCAATATATTAAATAGTAGCCTTTCCATCGAACTAGTGATCGTTTATGGCATTATTTTAAGCAAAATGAGTATAATAAGATGCAGGAAAACAATTTTGACAATTAGTAATTTTTTTAAATGCTGCCATACATAACGTTTGATTAATAATTCGTTGTCTTCTTTCGATGGTCAAACTCTATGTACCGTATATATGTATGCATGTAGTAAAAAGCAGTTACTTCAATATTACAAACAGATACTCCAATTTTATTTATATGTATGTATAGAAGATAAATAAAGGACATGCTTGCAGGACACTCTCGTTTTTTTTGTTTAAACATAGACGGTTTTTTTAACTGTTTTTTTTTTTTTATAAAAACAAAATTAGGTTTCTTTACATAAACTTACTAACAGAGCATTTACAATCAGAAAGTACTCCTTCCTCGTAAAATACATCCCACAACACTCCTAGGTAATGACTACGCTTATCTCTTCTTGTCAGTTTATTATTCCGTGTCGCGCGCTTGTCACTTCCATGGCGTAATAGTTCTTTGGCAATTAAGACAACACTAGAAAAACGTATGTTCCTTAAAAAAATGCTAATTTTTTATAGGGTGCAAATATAAAGGAAACCAAATTAATGTAATTGTGATTATTTTCATAACTACTTAAATTTCCCCCGAAGTACAGAAGCAAAAAAACGTAAAAAACTAATTTCCATATGTCGCACTGGGGTGCAAAATCAATCATGTACTTAGGTCGAAATGTATAACACTTTCCTCAGTTTACAAAACTACACAATTTTCCCCAATGCCGCAATGGCCAAAAATAACATTTTTATTTTTTTCTAATGCTGCGTTGGTCGAATTAAAATAATTAAAATGCAATAATGTAGGTTGAGGTTTAATATATCATAAAAAAAAAATGGTGAGCACACCTATATTCTCTGGTTAGTTATGAGCAATAAACAGTTTTCACCCCCTTCCGTAGGGGTGCCAAATGATTTTTTTTTTTATACTCTATTTTTCACTCATACAATACCATCAGAAACGTTTTTGCCTCTCCAGAGAATTTATTCCAATCTTTATTAAAAAATGGCCTAATTTGACTAGACTAATAATAAACGCGAAGAAAACGAATATCATGTTATTTAAAACGACAGCACGTAATAAAGATACCGGGACTATGGACATAGAACTAAATACGGTTAAGGTTGACCTTGTTAGGGAAGTTAAGTTTCTAGGGATATGAGGGATATATATACATGATTTATTAAATTGGAAAAGAGAATTAGTAGCACTTGATTCTTCTATATCATCTGCGTGCTATGCACTAAGAACTCTCAGGGATGAAGTTAGTTTAGAAGCTCTGAAGTTGGTTTACTATGCGCTGATAGAGTCAAGGTTACGGTACAGTATACAGTTCTGGGGAAACAGCTACAATTATAATTTTCAAAGGGCGTTTATTCTTCAGAAAAGAGCAATTAGAACCATTGTCCGTATTCCTCAACAAGAAAGCTGTCGACCCTATTTTAAAGAACTTGGCATCCTTACAGTACCTGGACTTTACATTTTGGTACTTTTATCCATCTTAAAAAAATATATTTTTCACTTTGAAACTAATGAGGATAGACTGGTAAGAGAAAAAACTCGTAAAAAGGATTTAGATAACAAACTAATTCCATCACTAAACATTGTTAAACACAGTCCACTGTACCAGGCAGTTAAAATATTTAATAAGTTGCCTCTTGAATTAAAAAGCATATTGTATATGTCGGCGCATGATCGCCATCGGAGTTGACGTCACACAAAATTCACAGTCACAGTGATATCAGGAAATGTTTTAGAGTGATAATAAAGAAATACATTGCTTCAGTTCAAGTTGTTTATTCTATGGTCGGTCAAAAAGTGCCTTTCTAATCACATTACAACGGTTTTTATATTCAGAAATTGACAAGCACAAAAATTCACCATGAAGGTAGAAAAATACTTTAAATAAATTAATAGAACGGAAATTGTCACAGTAAATTCTTATTTAAATATGACCGGATGCTCTGATATTTTTAAAGAAATAAAAATAAAGTGGTCAAGTTAAATCCTCACAAATTCGACCGGATGTTTAATATTTTCTAGAAAGGAAGTTGTCATTTAATTTCTTATAAATTCAACAATATTTTAAAATAATTCGAAAGGAAGTTATCAAATGAAATCCTTTTATAAATTCAACACGATGTCGTAATATTTTAAAATAATTCGAAAGGAAGTTATCAAATGAAATCCTTCTATAAATTCAACAGGATGTTGCAATATTTAAAAGAAATTAGCAGGAAGTGATCGAATTAAATCCTCATCAAAATATTCAAATAATGGTTTTGCGCCCACACGGCCATTCTGATTTCAGCGCGCTCTCTGCGCTGTACAGAACTTTACATTAAAATTTAAAAAAATCAAAGCATTTATTTTAAATAGATATATAGCAGGCACTTTTGAATAGTCAAATGTCGGTCAGTCCAAAAAATTGAAGCTAAGTCGCACGTTCCAAAGCGTAGGTCTCTATGGAGAAGAACGTGCAAGAAACTCCATGGAGTGTCCATTTCCTTTTAAATCATATTATGAGTTACATATAATCTTGGTTACATATTCCTTGTTGCTTCTATTATGTGAGCACCATGTAGTTGAATGACTCAATGAAAAACTCAACTGCCATGCTCGTAAAGTCACAAAAGTTGTAACAATAAAACTGCTACATGGTACCTCACATTTACAAACTTGAAAAAAGTGCTTCTACATTATATAATGCAAAACTAATAAATAATACAAGCTTCAACTATGTTTTCAAATTACAAAAATAAAAGTTTCCAAATTAATCACTTACATTTTAACGGCGCCGGCGTTAATAACATATTTTATCGGCGTCACCCATATAGGGTTAGTCCAAATTTACAAAGCATCAAACATTTTATCGGCGTCACCCTTATAGGGTTAGCCTATAATTACATATTATCAAACATTTTATCGGCGTCACCCACATAGGGTTAACCCAAAAATTACTCAAAAATAAATATTTTATTGGCGCCACCCACATAGGGTTAGCCCAAAATCAAACAATTTATCGGCGTCACCCACATAGGGTTAGCCCAAAATCAAACATTTTATCGGCGTCACCCACATAGGGTTAGCCCAAAATCAAACATTTTATCGGCGTCACCCACATAGGGTTAGCCCAAAATCAAACATTTTATCGGCGTCACCCACATAGGGTTAGCCAAACTTACACAGTATCAAATATTTGATGTGAATTGGCTGATTGGCATTACACGGCATCATTCGCCTTCTAGTCCTAACTTGGCATCACCCGCCTAGAATCTAGCCATACCAAATGGCATCACCCGCCTTGGATATAGCCCCCTAACTAGCATCACCCGTCCTGGATCTAGCCATACCACATGGCATCACCCGCCTTGGATCAGCTCTGGACAGGGAAAAAGGATACGCATGGTGGCCAGCCAGCGTAATAGGTGGGAAGGGGACTAATTAATCTAATGAATCTAAATATCGCGCTTGAAAAATGATTAATGGCTTGAATAGGTCCGAACAAGAAATCAATATAATTTGTTTTAAAGCAATAAGCCAATTCACATTAAAACTATCTAATCTACGGCATCACCCGCCTTGGATCTAGCCATATTCCTTCATGGCATCACCCGCATAGGATATAGCCTCCCTAACTAGCGTCACCCGCCTTGGATCTAGCCATCTCTTGTGGCATCACCCGCCTAGGATCAGCTCTGGACAGGGAAAAAGGATACACTGGTGATCAGTCAGCGTAATAGGTGGGAAAGGGACTAGTTACTGCGATAAATCTAATTTACAAATTCTCCGCCCATACGGTCGGCTCATTATCATAAACTAAATCGTGAACATCGATTTTTTCGAAACATCTTAAATAATGGTTCTAACCATGCTTTACTTTATACCGCCCTTTGGCAGTACATGTAAAATTTTAATAGAAACTTCTAAATCTTTGATCAAGTTTTAACATTGTCTTTCATGTTTGCAAGACATCCTTTTTTCAAAAGATACAATTAACTATACATCGCTTGTTAAGGTTGTGGAAGATGGTAAAACGCAGCGTTGAGCGAAAAGATTTGTAATTGCAAAAAAGAAAGTTATAGAACAAAATTTCAGGTTAGGAAGCGCGCGCTGTCCGTCGCGTTGAAAATGGCACTGCGTCATCGCAAAACAAAATGGCGGTTCGGGACACGCCCCTTTAACCCTCTCAGACACCGCGCGTTCCCTTTTACATTTTTTTATGTTTTTAAAGGTATCATTAACACGCCCCACCCCAGTGCTGCCTCAGCAGCACTCACCATCAACTGGTATTCGAGCGACACGCGTGACCGGTCTAGTCAACGTTCCTGACTTGGTCTTTATCCGAATCATTCTGACTCGGTTGTCTTTTCCAGGGATCACTTTCTGAACTAATCCTTTGGGCCAAGAGTTACGAGGGTTATCAGGATCCACAATAACTACGAAGTCGCCCACTTGTATATTTTGGTGCTCCTCTTGCCATTTCTTCCGTGGCAGCAAGTCCGGCAGCACCTCCTTGACCCATCGGCGCCAGTACATGTCGGCTAATCTTTGGGCGATCCGCCACTGCTTTCGCAGATAAACATCTGAATCATCAAATTTTCCTATGTGAGGTAAGCCTGACGATGAGCCCAGCAAGAAATGATTAGGAGTTAACGTTTCAGGATCAGTTGGGTTTACAGATACGTGAGTTAACGGCCGGCTGTTCACTATGTTCTCTACTTCTGTCAAAAGCGTATTCAGAGTTTCATCTTTGGGTGCACGTTCTTTTAAAATTATTTTCAGGCTGGTCTTCACGCTTCTGATGAGCCTTTCCCACGCCCCACCCCAGTGGGGACTCGCGGGCGGTATGAAAGTCCAGTTGGTTCCGCGGTTCAAGGCCTCATCTTTTAACACTTCTTCATCTAATTCTTTTATAGACTTTTTCAGCTCCTTATCCGCTCCTCGTAAATTTGTACCGTTGTCAGAATACAAATACAATGGCCATCCCCTTCTCGCGGCCATCCTTCGTAATGCCATAATAAAGGAGTCAGTTGTGAGTTTTGTGACTACTTCCAGGTGAATTGCTCGTACTGTCAAGCACGTGAATAAGACGCCGTATCTTTTCTCGCGGCGCCTTCCCACCGTCACTTCCATGGGACCAAATAAATCCACACCGCAGCAAGTGAAGGGCCGTTCATGATGCGCCATTCGAGCAACGGGTAAGTCTCCCATTCTTGGTGTTTCAGGCTTAGACCTTCGTACTCTGCAAACTGAGCATCTGGACGTCACTTGCTTGACAGTGGGTCTTAGCCTGGTGACCCAATATTTTTGCTTGACCTCGTTTACCACGGTTTCTTGATTCCCGTGAGCGTAGTAGTGATGATAATATTTGACGATCAATCTCGCAACGTAATTTCTTCCATCTAATATGATAGGGTTTTTTATTTCAGTTAATTCGTTACTAAACGATTCAGCTTGTGATTTCTTTAGTAATAATATTTCAGCATTCTTCATAGTGTCATCGAACGTAAAGGTAAGTTTCTTGCATTTGTTTATAAACTTGAGCACCAACGAAGCCGATCGACGTAAGCGAAGCCATGAACTGAATCGAGTTGCGTCAGGTACAGGTAAGTTAATTTCTTGTGCATTTGTTCTTATTAAATTAATACACTCCAATTGTGTTTCTGTTCTTTCAGTGGATATGACGTCATACGGCCACTCGTCTTCTTTGCATCGTAAGAATGTAGGTCCGTAAATCCATTCATCTTGCAAGACGGGCCAGGTGTAGTTTTCCCGCGTAGCAATATCAGCCACATTTAATTTCGTGGGCACGTATCGCCATTCATTAATCCGCGTTAACTCATCAATTTCGCCTAAACGGTTCGCTACGTACACTTTATAGTTGCGAGCATCATTTCTTATCCAGTGTAGCACTGTTGTTGAGTCACTCCAGAATACACGCCGCTCGGGCTTCATAGTATGTTCTCTAGCTACTGAGTCTGCTAGTCTAGCCGCTAGGACAGCCGCTTGAAGTTCCGAGCGCGGAATAGTTATCGGTTTATTTCCTACAACACGACATTTACTCGCGATGAATGCTACGCGTGTATTATCTTTGTCGTCCTTCCATCGCCAGTACGCAACGGCGCAAATTGCTTTACTAGACGCATCACAGAATATGTGCATCTGTAGGTATCTATAACTTTCTTTTTTGCAATTACAAATCTTTTCGCTCAACGCTGCGTTTTACCATCTTCCATAACCTTAACATCGCTTGTGTCAAATCTTAACTTGTCTCGAAATTATCGCTCGTCCATCCTAAATTTACATAAAAGCTTAAAACACAGTGGCAATAGGTTAAAGCAATAATATGTGAAACTTTCATGTACTTTTTGATGTAAAATAAAGTCAACTGCAAATCTTTAATTGCCACTGCTTATAAAGCTCTACAAATGTCAACCTGACAGTTTGCCGGACCAGCATTGCTAACAATTAGGTTAAGCGATTACTGTTTATTTGTAAGTTTTGCCGTTACTTTTCCTAATATTATTTCGTTTGTAAATAAGAACATCGATTCAAGAATCGATCTAACCATCGATCCAACCATCGATTAACAATCAGTCCAACAATCAACTAACAATCGATTAACAATCAAAAAATCGTCCCAACAATCGATTGGAGATCGCTCCAACAATCGACTAACAAACGCCTCGCCAATCGACCAACAAACGCCTCGCCAATCGACCAACAAACGCCTCGCCAATCGACCAACAAACGCCTCGCCAATCGACCAACAAACGCCTCGCCAATCGACCAACAAACGCCTCGCCAATCGACCAACAAACGCCTCGCCAATCGACCAACAAACGCCTCGCCAATCGACCAACAAACGCCTCGCCAATCGACCAACAAAACGCCTCGCCAATCGATCCAGCAATTGATCTAACAATCGTCCCAGCAATCGATTATAGGATCGACCTAAAGATCGAGTCAACCGGCGAATCAAAAGTCAAACTAAAAATCGATCCAAAACAATATTCTAATTAGTTAAATTCTACCAATTGTTTCATGGTTGGCAGACTAGAGGAACCATTTAGAAAACATTAACCCTAGAAAGATAACCTACGTCGAAACGACGTATTCGAATTTGAAAAAATGTTGTAACTCGTTTGTTTTTTGCATCACTAAATTGCCCATTCCTGCCAACTCAGTCGGCTATCGGAGCTTGCAGAACACACCCTTAACACTTGGGTAAGTGCAATACTTTCGTCGATATTTATCTACCGTACGTCGAAGCGACGTATGGGTTATCTTTAGTGTCAGTTTCTAGACTATTGGGAAAATGCGTTACTTTCTTTTTTGAGAATAAACATACGTGTTTTTTTATTAGTTTTTTTACTTGTTATAATCACAATAAAAATAACATAATGACGTCACAAAATCATACAAACGGTTCAGAAATCAGTCAGTTGTTGCATGAAACGAGCCATGAAGAGATTCAGGGGTCGGACAGTGAAATTGAAGACAATTTATTAGAAGATAAAGTACAGAGTGATACTAGTGAGTGTTCTCCTAGTGGTATACCCATTCGATATTGAAGATGTTTCTGGAAATGATCCTGAAACTCCTGAAAATGCTTCGCCAAGTATGCTGAGTTGTACTATCATGCCACAGTGACAAATTCTTAGAGCAAAACACGACCATCATTGTTCAGCTATTAAAGGTAGAACAAGTGGCTAATTTAGGTCCTTATATATGAAATTAGCGTTTTGTCTACAATTGGAATGTCTGCGACATCCACCGTACTCCCCGGACGTTGGTCCAAAAGATTACCATTTTTTCTGGAATTTGGACAACTTCTTACAAGGAAAAAAAATCAATTCCGATGCGACAGTCCAAACCGCCTGCAAAGAGTTTATTGATTCTCGCCCCCATGGTTTATTTAGTAAAAGGATCAATGAACTACCTATGAGATGGCAAAAGTGCATAGATAACAACGGTGCATACTTTGACTAACAAATATTTTACAAAAAAAAAATGACTTTACGTTCTTCCTATACCAAACGCCAATTTCATTTGTAAGGACCTTATATTATGTGGACATGATAAAACTTATGAAGAAACTCGGCAATACCTCGATGAACCCATGAATAGAGACAAGGTAGAAAATGCTTACTATGCAGACGAATCTATAAGTTTTTTTTTTGTGATATATTGCCAAAAAGACAAGCCGAACCTTCCACACCACATGAAGGTATACCTGAGGCAAAGGAAAGAAAATATCATGCCTTTCTTCCATAAAAAATTAGAAGGATGACAAAAATAATGTCTGACCGCTGCAAAAATCTCATTTGTGGAAAGCACAAGTCCAGCGCCTGTTCTAAGTACCTTTGAGGCTAAAATGGATAAAAAGTGTTATTTTCTTAGGTTTTTTATATTATAGAGATTGTAAAAAGTTAATTTTAAAAAGTATACATAGTAAGTTATACGACTGACGGAGAGTTTCCGAAATGCTTAAGATTGGTAAAGTAAGAAGTGCCTTGTTCTGTTCTTTAATTTTTTTTTCTAATAAAAATTTAAATAAACTCTAATGTTTTTCATTTACTCACAATACAATTAAAGTACATAATATATAATATCACATTTATAAACCTAGTATATACATAATCCAATATATGCTCACTCAAACTTTCGCACGTCGAGTCGACGTATGGTTATCTTTAGTGTACAGTGAAATATGGTTATCTATCTAGGGTTAAGGCAGATAATGCAAACACTTTGTTTAGTGGGTATTTGTAAAAAAATAATAATAATAATAACTACAGTGAACGATAAATTATTAGCACCCCGATAGACCGTGCTGCGTGACACACGGGTCACTTTTGTTTGCTAACCAAAACACGTAACACGTTTTTTTTTTTTTTTTTCTTGCGCTGCGTTTTTAAAAATATTAAATTTTACTAGCAACCCGCAATGTTTGAATCTAACTATCAAAACCAGTACTTACAAAAATTAATCTTTATAGCATTTGAATCATTTTAATAATGACAGTACCTATTTAAAATTTCACAAAAACAAAACTCAACATTTCACTTTTTGACCGTTAATTTCATTCTTTCGTTATTTCGTCTCCGGAAATCGTTTGCGGAAATATGTTTTGACGGTTTTCCTTGCTGTTTCAGGTAAATTGACAACTTCTAGAAACGATAGTGACAGCTCCTAAAAACGACAATGACAGCTCCTAAAAACGACAATGACAGCTCCTAAAAACGACAATGACAGCTCCTAAAAACGACAATGACAACTCCTAAAAACGACAATGACAGCTCCTAAAACGACAATGACAGCTCCTAAAAACGACAATGACAGCTACATGAAAAACGGAGTTTTTCTTTTGGTTTGAATAATTTATGTTTGTACCGTCAGTTTTTGATTGGTCAGGTTTACGGAAAGTTTTGAAAAGACTAGTTTAGGCAAAAAGTCAGGAGTTTTACACTACAATACACATTTCATAAAATCAGGATAAATACCAGTGATTAGAGAATCAATAACCTCACCATCCGTTGCTTCTGGCTGCTCGCCTGCTCCGACATGCAGTCACGTCACCACTGGACGTTGTCAGCACACCGGAACTCTTCGCCAAACGCCTGCATCAGGTCCTGCTCGACTTGCTCCCATGTGATGTATTGCAGAGACCACGTTTCAGCCCAGGTCTTCGTTTCCTGGTGTGAGGGCGCACCTTGGGATCGAAAGGCAATAGGTAGAAATTGCCACGACCTCGTGAAGGCGCAGGAGTAGTGAACCGTGTTGCAGTCACGGCACTTGACCCGGAATCCAGAGGACTTCAGTAGGAGCGGGCTGTATCCCACCGCTGCTGTCGGCGCATGATCGCCATCGGAGTTGACGTCACACAAAATTCACAGTCACAGTGATATCAGGAAATGTTTTAGAGTGATAATAAAGAAATACATTGCTTCAGTTCAAGTTGTTTATTCTATGGTCGGTCAAAAAGTGCCTTTCTAATCACATTACAACGGTTTTTATATTCAGAAATTGACAAGCACAAAAATTCACCATGAAGGTAGAAAAATACTTTAAATAAATTAATAGAACGGAAATTGTCACAGTAAATTCTTATTTAAATATGACCGGATGCTCTGATATTTTAAAGAAATAAAAATAAAGTGGTCAAGTTAAATCCTCACAAATTCGACCGGATGTTTAATATTTTCTAGAAAGGAAGTTGTCATTTAATTTGTTATAAATTCAACAATATTTTAAAATAATTCGAAAGGAAGTTATCAAATGAAATCCTTTTATAAATTCAACAGGATGTCGTAATATTTTAAAATAATTCGAAAGGAAGTTATCAAATGAAATCCTTCTATAAATTCAACAGGATGTTGCAATATTTAAAAGAAATTAGCAGGAAGTGATCGAATTAAATCCTCATCAAAATATTCAAATAATGGTTTTGCGCCCACATATACAAGCCCGTTCAAAGCAAGGCTCAAGGCATTCCTGTTGGAGAAATGCCTCTTCTCCCTAGACGAATTGTAAAATATATATTTTTTAATTGTTTTTTTAATTTATGTTATTAATTTGCCTTTTTTTTTTGTATGGACATTGTTATCATTTTTTATTTTTATTACTTTAATTATTTATTGACATTGTTATAGTTAAATTATTCATTGACATTATTATTACGAAATTATTCATTGCCATTATTGTTACTAAATTATTTATTGACACTTTTTTTTTGTATAACTTTTTTTTGACATTTAATTATTAGGTATTAGTCATTACTGTCCTAGTTTTGTTTTAAGTGCGTGTGTGATCATAGTTTTTAAGTTTAATATTCGTATACAATTAATTGTTCAAGAATAAATAAATAAATCAATCAATCAATTATCGAGCCCCTGTTATTAATATAACCGCAAGTGTCTCGATGAACAAAAACTTTGTTAAATGTCACAAACCTGATGATGCTACTCGTAACAAAGACTTTGCAGATTGGTTAGATTATTTAAAAACATTCTTCAAAATTTATAAATCAGCTCCAGTTTTATTTGTTTAACATAATGATACTAGACCATTGGGCACGCCACAATCATGGCAATAAGTCCCCTCTTTGAGGCGTGGCTGGAAAGACCTCACGGCGTCCTTACCTTCCGCATGACGCAGGTACTCACCGGACATGGTTCGTTCGGGAGTTTCCTGCACGGGATTCATGCGGAGGTGACGCCCGGTATACACCGAAACTGCAAAGGATCTGGGTGTCATCATCGACTCCAATCTTTCGTGGCGTGCGCAGGTCAATGAAGTCAGTCGGAAGATAAATTTCTCCTTCCATTCACTCAAATGCCTCCAGGGTCTCTTGCCTTTGAAAACGAAAATCTCTTTGGCCCAAACACTTATTCAGCCGATTATAGATTATGCCGACGCCTGCTACCTGGATGCTACTGAGGAGCTATTAAACAAGCTTGAGCGACTGCAAAACTTATGCATTCGGTTTGTTTTTGGTCTACGAAAGTATGATCATGTTTCTCATCTTCGCAAGGAACTCAAGTGGCTCCCCATCCGTCTTCGCAGGAACACTCGGATTTTATGTCTCCTTTTCAACATCCTACACAACCCTTCTTATCCCTCCTACCTGCGCGACCGTTTTTCTTACGCACGCGCTAGCGACGCGCCGTGCAGATCACACCTGAGATCCCTTCTTAAATCCCCCCCTCATAAATCCAGCTACTATTCCTACTCTTTCTCTGTCCATGCAGTGAGGTTGTGGAACTCTCTTCCGCCTAACATTCGTGAGTTGAAAACTATTTCTCTCTTTAAGACTCAAGTAAAAGAGCACTATCTTTCCTCTCTTGTGTGATAATCTTATTTGTGTATATATATATATATTATGTATTTTTAGTATAAGGTATATATATAGTTATATAAGTATTTATTAGTTTAAGATTTCACTAACTCTACTTTACTTATTTCTGCACACTATTGTCTACATCTCTTCTGATCTTTCCTTTCGCAGGTCTGCTGGAAGAAATTTCTTCATGAAATAAGCAGTACCTTTGTACATAATTTATAATAATGTTGTATCTTCTTCTTTTTACTGTGTGTACATAAATTATAAAATAAATAAATAAATAAACGATACGTAAGCCAAACAAATTCATGAATACGCCATAGCGTTAAGAAGAAATTTAAAATAAGTTCCTACCGAAATTATGGTGTATTTTTCCAAGAAATATCTGTCCAGTTGTATTACGATAACCTTTTAACACAACAAGGCTCAAATAAGAGAGGATTATCACAGATTTAGAAATTTAATGAGAGCAAAGAAATATTGTTGCTTGCTGATAAAAGTTGGGCCGAAAAGTGACGTTTCAAATCTGACAGCTCATCATAGAAAAATAATAGATTTTTTTTTACTTGGATACAAGTCTTTCAAGCCAAATCGCCTTAAAAATTCGGAAACATGTAACGAGGCGAAATCGACACGTTACATTACATCCCTACCCGAAAAAATAAAAGAAAGCAATTTCTTTTATGCTAAGAAAAAAACAAAAGACAAAAGCGAAAGCTTCTAAAGAAAAGAATGGAAATTAAAATTCCAAAAACAATAAACCCAAAAAGGACAAGATTAAGGAAAATATTTGAAAAGTCTATCAAAAAATCCAGAATGAAATACAACACTGGAATGTCGCAAGTGTATAAATCTTTAAAATAACATGCAATTAAAATAAATACAGCTAGACCCGAACGTAACTGACCTACAATACTCAAAAGAACCAACATGAGTGCAGTTAGGCACCTACGCCACTGACTAACTAGCTAAATCCAAGAAAATATCGCAAGTAGGTACAGCAAGCGGAATCGCAGCTGACCAATAGGTTTAAGGCTAAAAACAAAAAAAAAACTAAATTGAGTACGGTTAGGCACCATCGCCACCGACTAGCAAGTTTTATAAAGCAACAAAAATGTTAAGTTAAGAGCACGGCGACAGATGAATTTTTCATACAAACGTAATACCACGCTCATTTGCAATTGGAGTATATTTCAAACATATTATGATGTTATTCGGTTATAGACGATATTTATCTAGGTTCCTACATCTTTCTTTTTAAAAAAAACTTGCCTAAAACGAAATTATAGCGAATTATAATTCGCACTTTTTTACAACGTAAATGGCATGTTTTCATTTGGCTTTTCCTGTATTAAAAATAACAATATGTCCAATATTCTCAATGTAGGAACACAGATTATATTATCAATTTACAAATGATAGAATTTGTTAATTGGAAAAACATTAAGTTTTCATTCATCATTTTTGGTATTACGAAACACGTCCAATTTATCGCAAATTTCCAAGAGTTACTAGAGCTATCGCGGCAAGCGGGATGTCAGTGTCATTGTGTGCGTGCTGTCATTACTTCAGTTGCGTTCATAGGTCGAGTTATAAATTTTATTGTAATATTTTTGACACTATTGACTTAAATAAAATAGTACGTAAGCATTTAAAGTTTAATAAAAGGAATACAGAACTCTTGAGGACATGTCAGACTTTAGCTGACTAAAAGCGCCGTCAAAAACCCCTTAAAAAAAGAGTAAAAAAAAAGCGCCGTTGACGATTTGGGTTCGGTCCAGATGGTTACCGGATGGCTGGACGGCGATTCCAAGCCCAGGGTGGCTAGAAATCTGGGTCGAGATCCTGGCTGCTGGGGCGTCAGGGTATTCCCTCATCCATGCGGCCGCCTTCTTCGCTAGCATTACTGTTTCGCAGAAAGAGGGCTCGGCGCGAGAGGTCGTTGCCACCGATGGCCCCCACGAGAACGCGGCGGTGTTCCGCCTAAACGGGGCACATATGTACATCTCTACCGTATGCTCCACCGTATCCTTCAGACCGTCCACACAATGGTGATAACCAAGCGTTTCTTCCGCCTAAATCCGACGCAGGAGCCTCCCGTACTTGCCATGTCCGGTGAGTATTTGCGTTACGACAGTCGCTGAGATCCTGCCGGAACTGTCTGCCTTACAGCGACTTGTCGTGGCAGCGGAATTTCGCCCCAGGGTTGCATCTCCACGTGTAAATCATGCTAAATCATGCGTGCAAAGGACTGTTGCCTCCACATTCCATGGTAGCAAGCTTGCAGGAAACCATGCAGGTATATTGCAGGAAACCGTGCTTTGTCTTTGTACCATTAGGATGGCTATAACTCCCTGGCATGCGTTCAGCTTGGCAACTGATCACTTTCGCAGCGACGGCGCTCCATAAAGGGCCATGGACCGAATGATGCCTGCGTAGAGCCTCCAGCAGGAGGCGTCTGGACACCCCAGGTTGGACAGGAGCCGCTTGAGTGCTTCAGTCTAATCCAGTTTGAAAGAAAGAAAGAAAGAAAAATAATTTATTTGATACAGCACAAGGCGCAACACAAAATAAACAATAAGTAACACGTTTGGGAACCAGACGTCGGAAGTGCTCCTCAAAATACCATCGACTGTCGAGGACGAGTCCCAGATACTTGTAAACTTTTATTGTAATTTGGGAAACCGGCGGTGGCTCGTTCCGAGGGCCATGAAAACACATGCTCTCGGACTTGTGCAGTGCCACCTCGAGTCCTAACTGCTGGATCCTCTTCACGACTGTTGCAACTCTGCGTTGCGGTTCAGGACAGGGAGCAGGGTTCTTGCAAGTGAGCCTGTGGCTAATTGGCAGCGGAGATGGGAGCAGGAAGAGAAGGCGATGGAACTTCATCGATTCCTCCCTGACGTGGCGGTTAGGCTCAAGGCAACTTGGGTCGAGCCGGACTACAAAGTCTTGCAGATCCTGACTGGACATGGATATTTCTGGAAGAAACCGTATGATATGCGGTTATGTGAGGTTAGCGTGTGCTATTGCGGTGATGAGGACGAAAATTTTGATCACGTTCTGTGGCGATGCCCCCCTTATGACGAACAGCGACGAAATGTGATGGACGGGATCACTCGCTTGGATGAGAGACCGGCTTACTACTGCAATCTCATGGCCTCAAAAGAGTTCGAACACGAATGGCACAGACTAAGGAGTAAGCAAGCAGCGAACCCGTACTGTGTGTTTGTCTTACCCACGTCAGGGGGGACCGTTAGTATGCCGCCCCAGGATGGGGAGAAAGGCAACATGGGGACAAGACGAAGAAATTTGTAAAGGAGTCAAGAAGCGGCTGCGGTGATAGTGCGCTCATATTTATATGAGTGGGCTGTGTCCGCAGCCGTCTCATTTCGATTCGGCCCATATGACATGATGTCGGTGGGGCCAAGGCTGGTTGGAGGTTGTTGCAACCCTGCGTTCCGCTAGTTCGACCGCCGCCTGTTACGACTCTCCCTTCGTTAGGATCAGCGTGTCGTCTGTATAATAGACCACGCTGACCCCGTTGGGGAGGTCACATAGCACATAGTATGCAAATATGGCTACAAAAAACGGTGACATAAAAATATAAACTACACTACAACTAGTGGCGGAGCCATGGGCGGATGAGAATGCTCCCCTTTTGACGGGAATAGAGCGTTCATCACACCCTTCATAAACAGGGGCCGGTACTCTGTGTCAGCGGGGGAGCCCAGGTACGGAGCTTGTTACGCACCATTTCGTAGGGTCGTCCCCACGGGTCTCTGTTCAGAGTCCCCAGCTACACGTCGCGGGCCTCCAGTTTGGCCAGCCGTATCTCCGCTCTGAGGGTGCGCTTCGCTGTTCTTTATTCCTCGTACGCACCTGGTACGGGTGGAGCCGGATCTTGCGGATGGCCAGTTTGGCTTTTGCAGGGAGCGCTCTATTTGGACCCCGGTATCACCAGGTGCCGGTCTACCTCATTCGTGTGATCGAGGCCTACCTGAAGGACAGGTTCATTATCTGCCCCGCTCACCGTGGAGAATGGAAACGCCGAGAGATGTCGTGCGGTGTTCCCCAAGGATCGGTACCAAGATATGGTTCGGACTGTTTTTGGTACTTGTCCTCGACAGCCGTTGGAATTTCGAAGAACACTTCGGACGTCTGGCTCCCAAACTGGACCGGACTGGGGCTGCCCTGAAGCGGCTTCTACCCAACATAGAGGTCCTTAGCCCTTTGCCGGAGGCTCCACGCAGCATTGTTTGGTCCATGGCTCATTACGGAGCGCCGGTGTTGGCCCCATTGCTGTGAAAGCGACCGGGGGCAAAGCTGAACGCATCCCAGAGGATCATGGCCATCCAAATGGTGCGGGGATACCGCACGTTCTCCAGCGAAGCGACGAGCCTCCTTGCTGGTCTGCCACCATGGGATCTAGAGGCAACAGTCCTTGCACGCATGCACAATTTGCGCATGGAGTTGCAACGCCGGGGTAAAAAACCACTGACGAAGGCGGTCAGAGTACCGGCGGGATCTCGGGGCAAGCCATAATTATGGCGATAAATCCAATCTTTGAGGAGTGGGTGAATAGACGTGGAAACATCCTCACCTTCCGCATGACGACACCTCACCTCGTGGTAAGTTCGGAAGAAACGCCTGGCTGTCATCATTGTGTAGACCGCCCGGAGGACAGGGTGGAGCATACGGCGATGGTATGCTCCACTCAGGCGGAGCACTGCCGCCGCGCTGTGTACTCGTGGGAGTGACCCTGGTACAAGCCATGGTCCGGAATGTGTAGGAATGGCAGGTGGTCGGCTCCTTCTACGAAGCAGTTATGCTAGCAAAGGAGACAGTCGTACACGTGAGGGAACATCATTCCTCACGCCCCAGCCACCGGGATCCTGATCCCTTTTTCCAGTCACCGTAGGCGCAGGGTTGCGGACGGCGAGCAATTTGTATCTCTCCGTCCGGCCGTCCGGTAAGCGTCCGTACCGAGCTCGAGACGTCGATGTTGCATAGTGTTCCACTCGCATCTCGAGGACATGTCAGCAAAACCGTAGGGGCCCAGCAGGTTCGAAGTCTACTGAGGCCAAGGGTTGAGCGAAAGAGAACATCGGGGCCTTGAAACGAAAGAACAGTTTTCATTTCCCTAAAAGTCTGACACTAAAAGAGCGGCAGAAGTCATTGAATAATTTCCCACCTATGAAAAAAGCTCTCGCCTCCATAACATTTTCTGATTTGACCACAAGAAGACCACCTTGGGCACGCCACAATTATGGCAGTAAGTCCCCTCTTGGAGGCATGGCTGGAAAGACCTCACGGCGCGGGCGTCCTCACCTTCCGCATGACGCAGGTTCTCACCGGACACGTAAGTTCGGTAGGTTCGGGCTGTACCGGATTCGTACGGAAGTGACGCCCGAGTGTCGCCACTGTGCGGAACGCCCGGAGGACACGGTGGAGCACGCAGTGGAGGTGTGCCGCTTAGGTAGAGCATCGCCTTGCCCTCGTGGAGGTGATCGGAGGCGGCGATCTCTCGTGCCAGACTGGTACAGGCCATGGTTCGGAGCGAGGAGGATCAGTGGCAGGCAGTCGCCTCCTTCTGCAAAGCAGTAATGCTAGCAAAGGAGGAGGCCGACCGTATCAGGCAACGGCGCTCACAGCCGCTGCCGGGATTCCGATCCCAATTTCCGGCCACCGTAGGCGCGGGCTTGCGGACGGCGAGCAATCGGTAGCTCGCTGTCCGACCGTCCGGTAACTGTCCGGATCGAGCCCAAGTCATCGACTGCGCGAACTGTTCCCGTGCGCCTCAAGGAGTTGTCAGCAACAGAAGGGGTCCAACCGGGTCGAAGCCTACTGGGGCCAGGGTTAGCTCCGAAAGGTAGCTCAGCCCCGGCACGAAAGGCAACGAAGGAACAGAAGTGGGTTTTTAGTCAGTAAAAGTCTGACACTATCTCCCGCTCCACCCAAGAGCGGGGAATGTCATTAGATGATTTTCCCACCGTAAAAAAAGATCACCTTTGTATGACATATCTGCTATTGTTATCATAATATGTTGAGATATTGGCGCGGTAATAAAATTTCCTAGAAACGCATTACTAGTTCGTACATTCACAAACAATTACCGAAGTATTCGGCAAAAATAAAGCAAATAATGAATATACCTCATTTTACTAACAATAAATTGTAAGACGCTCACATACACACACACAGCTGCACTCCGTCACTTGTTTTTGTGAAACAGAGATAGCTATATTCCACGAACGAATTTTGAATACGCGTCAACTTGCAGTTGCGAGTGACATTCGCCGGCCTCTTAAATACAGTTAGGCGAGAGCCGCTGTCTAAAAAACAAATTAAAAGAAATGTCTATATGAGTTTAGTTAGGCACCATCGCCACTAACTAGCAAGAACAAATTATAACCGTGAGACACAGTATCGAACCTCGCATCACTAAGAGTGAGAGAGAAACAAGAAAGAATGTTGTGACCGGTACAACACCACCGATTTTCCGAGCACAAACATCTTTAAAAAACGCATATTATGGTCGGCACAACACCACCAACTTTCCGAACACAATAGCAAAAAAAAAAATTGCATACACAAGAATGCAAAAGAAAAAGAAAGAATGTTGTGACCGGTATAATACCACCGATTTTCCAAACACAAACATCTTCAAAAAAACGCATATTGTGGTCGGAACAACACCACCAACTTTCCGAACACAATAGCAAAAAAAAAAATTGCGAAATCAAGAAAAAGAGCCGCAAAAAATATAGGGAAAATCCCTACCAGCGAGAACAAGTCACTAGTATAGAAATCCCAAGAGTAAGGATGCAGAACCCTAACTCGAAAGAGAGCCAGAAAATCTACACAAAAAAGGAACGCAAAATTCAATACTATTTTCACAAAGAGAAACAGAAAGATCCGCAAAACTTAAACAGAAAATAAGATTTTGCATCCTAACACAAAAAAGTTAGGAGCAAATCCCAAACATGCAGGGCCTCAAGTCTGCTATTACAATAGTGTCAGAATGGTCTATCATTGATGTCATAATTGTCGATATTGACAAGTTTGGTAATCTACTAATAGAATGGCGTCACTATGACTTTCCAATGGTCAACCACTGACACTCCATTGAAAGAAGTGGCATAGAATGGTAATCTCGTACATATTGACAAATGAATATTTGACGTTTGCGGTAATCTGCTAAAACTTTGACAGTTTATTTGATCAGTGAACCTTACGTTTACTTAAGTTTACCATTAGAACGTTATTGTGCAGTTATTGGTATTAATATGCTCGAAATTATCATTCTACCACAATTCTATTACAAGACCAGTGACCGATCAATGATCGATCATTATGAATTAGCAGATTACAAACTTTTAGCAAAATGACAATGGGATCGTGTTGGAATGACGAATTTATAAAAATAGCAGACTTGGGGCCCTGGTACAATAACAAGTACCTAAAGTGTAAATAAGTAGGTACCTATTAGGAAATTGTATACAAAAATGTAAAAGAGGTGTATAAACCGTATAAAAAAGTAGTGTATACAAAAAAATATAAGATCTTTTGATATGGGAAAAGATTGTGTGGGAGTGAAAAAGTTTGTGTGGGAGTGAAAAAGTCATCTAAATAAAATGTCCTAAGTTGTATTTTGGAATGTTAAATTGAATTTAACAAATTCGCCTGAAGCTTACCTAGTAAAATTTCATTAAAAGATCAGTAAACCTATTATTCATCCTTTCATACATCACCTATTATAAGATCCTCCAAACAAAAATATCAAAAACAAGTCAACATTTGGGAACCAATTTAAAATTTAATAATATCTTTAATATGATAACGACCAGTTGAACCTTTATTGAGGTCTTTTAAGACGTAGACGTTATCAGACACTTTTTCTATAATTTTACATTTAATAAACTTAGGAGCAAGTTTAGCCGAAAAATAGCTAGGTGCATGAGACTGAAAAAAACTTCTTCTCCACACAACATCACCCACACCAAAAGAAATTACTTTTCGACCCTTATTATAATAGCGAGCATTACGCTGATAAGCTTTTAATAAATGAGTTTGAACTTTAACAAAGATATCACTAAGAGAATTTAGAGAATCAGCATAGTGACTTCTATTGGAAACTTCCAGTTCACTCAGGTTTTCAATAGAATTACTTTAAGTAATAGAATTACTTAAACGATGTAAAGAAGCATCAAAAATAAGCTCCCTTCCAAACATCAAAAAGTTTGGTGTAAAATCTGTAGCAAGATTAACACTATTATTTAAAGCTAATTGGACATGAGGTAAATATTTAGACCAAGTCCTATGATCATCTTTCACAAAACAAGCTATGCAAGTCTCAACAGTTTTGTTATATCTTTCAACAGGATTATTTTGAGGCGTGTATAAAGTATTATAAAATATTTTAGTAATATTAAAACCTTTCATGAATTCTACGAAATGTTTAGAAGTAAATTGTGTACCATTATCACAAACAATTATTTTGGGACAACCAAATTTAAGAAATATTTCTTTTTCAAAAAGTTTATTTATTACTCTAGTAGTCGCATTTATCATAGGAAAAATCCAGCAGTACTTGGTAAAAACATCAACAACCGAGAGAATATATTTATGACCAGAATAAGTTTTAGGAAGTATACCTATAATATCTACTGAAAGCATCAACATAGGTTTATCGACTTTTTTAGGGTTAATCATAATATCAAAAGGAGGTGAGTGGTATGTTTATAAGCTTTACAAGTATCGCAGGCTAGAATATATTTTTGAACATCGTTAAACATTCCTTTCCAAAACTAGTGTTGTCGCAATTTATTTAGAGTTTTATGAATACAAAGATGACCAGAATTAATATCATCGTGATTAGAACGAATTGTATCTAAAATATGTTCTTTAGGAACAACTTTTTTCCAGTTAAGACGACTATTAGGATCAAATTTACTTTTACAAAATTTATATAAAGTTTTATTTTCTACTCTAAAATTGTTATATCTGCAAGGAGATTTTTGACAGTCAATAAATACTTTTTTATACCAAGGATCAAAAATTTCATCGTCAGGTAAAACTAAATTATTCTGCGAAATGCCAATAACGGCAACTTCAATCCGCGATAAGGCATCTGGGACTAAATGTAAAGATCCTTTCTTGTGAACTATATCAAAAGTAAATTGAGAAATTCTAGCTGCCCAACGTGCTAAACGTCCACTAGGGTTACTAAAACCTAAAAGCCACTTTTAACTAGCATGATCAGTTATTACAGTAAACTTCATTCCTTCAATATAAAGTCTGAAATGTTCTATTGAAGTTAAAATAGCGAGCAATTCGCGTTCTGTGGTACTATAATTGCGTTCACATTTATTGAGTGATCTAGAATAGAACGCAATAGGATGTTGATTTCCATTATCATCCTCTTGACTCAAAACACTACCAATGCCAACAGAACTGGCATGACAATATAAAAAGAAAGGTTTTTCAAAATTAGGGCATTGCAAAACAGGGCAGAAATAAAAGTTTCCTTTAGGTTATTGAATGCGATCTCGGCTTCATCATTCCAACAAAGCGGTTTTTAGGGTTCCGTAGCCAAATGGCAAAAAACGGAACCCTTATAGATTCGTCATGTCTGTCTGTCTGTCTGTCTGTCTGTCTGTCTGTCTGTCTGTCTGTCTGTCTGTCTGTCTGTCCGTCTGTCCGTCCGTATGTCACAGCCACTTTTTTCCGAAACTATAAGAGCTATACTGTTGAAACTTTGTAAGTAGATGTATTCTGTGAACCGCATTAAGATTTTTGCACAAAAATAGAAAAAAAGCAATAAATTTTGGGGGTCCCCATACTTAGAACTGAAACTCAAAAATTTTTTTTTCATCATACCGATACGTGTGGGGTATCTATGGATAGGTCTTCAAAAATGATACTGAGGTTTCTAATATCATTTTTTTCTAAACTGAATAGTTTGCGCGAGAGACACTTCCAAAGTGGTAAAATGTGTGGTCACCTCCTTGCCATCGTTCGATTCCCATTTCCTACAAAGCACATCATTTTCTAGGACTAAACTGTCCCACTGTGCCCAGTAGCTCTTAGTTACGGGACTGTGTGACGATACTTCACTCCACTGGGGCCTAGTTCCGCTACGCTTCCAGTCCAGTATAGGTCGAATATCGTCATCTTCTTCCTGGGACTTCTTGAAGTTGCCTTCAGCCCTAATTAAATTAACGCGTTCTCGGGCTTCATTCTGCAGTCATTATTACATGGACGTCGCGACAGGGCGTCAGCATTGTTATGCCCTTTTCCACTACGATGTTCCGTCACAAAGTTAAACTCCTGCAGCTGCTCGAGCCATCTTGCAACTTGGCCCTCAGGGTTTTTAAATTGTAGAAGCCATTTCAATGCAGCGTGATCCGTCCTCAAAGTAAATTGTCTTCCTATGAGGTACTTGTGGAAATGCTGCAAGGTTTTTACCACAGCCAGCAGTTGTCGTCGAGTCACGCAGTAGTTCCTTTCTGGCTTTGAAAGTGCCTTACTGAAGTAAGCGATCACGACCTGTCTGTCGCTCTGCACTTGTGACAACACTCCACCAATTCCCGTGTTGCTGGCATCGGTATCAACGACAAATCTTCCGTCTCTGCTCGGATACCCCAGTATAGGCGCTTCACATAGCCGTTGCTTTAGCTCGTCGAATGCTGACTCACAGTTCTTGTCCCAAATAAAATCTCGTTTATCCTCAGTCAGCTGATGTAAAGGTTTTGCAATGTCCGAAAAATTCTTGACAAACCGCCTGTAGTATGTGCACAACCCTAGAAATTCACGTACTTCAGTTTTGTTCTTTGGAACCGGCCACTGTTGGACTGCCTTTATCTTCTCAGGGTCGGTTCTCACCCCGTCGGCGGAAATAACATGTCCTAGGTAGCTGACCTCCTTCTTAAACAGGGCACACTTCTTTGGGCTTAGTTTTAAGTTAGCCCCTCGTATCCTGGTGAACACTTTCTCCATATTCCTCAGGTTTTCCTTAAATGTGCGACCCATTATAATGACGTCATCCAAATATACCAGACAGACGTCACCAAGAAGGCCCACCATGACTCTCTCCATGAGGCGTTCAAACGTCGCTGGGGCGTTGCATAACCCAAAAGGCATGACGTTAAATTGCCACAGGCCGCTGCCAATACTCGTACTGAACGCTGTCTTTTCTTTATCTTTCTCGCTGATTTCCACTTGCCAGTAGTCACTTTTCAAATCAATGGTCGAAAACCACTTCATGCCACTGAGCATATCCAGCGTATCGTCTATCCTTGGTAAGGGATAACTGTCCTTCTTCGTCACATTATTCAACATTCTGTAGTCCACACAGAATCTTGTGCTGCCGTCCTTCTTCTTCACCAGAACGACTGGAGAAGACCATGGACTCGTAGAAGGCTCAATTATTCCGCTATCAGCCATGTCCTTTACCATTCCTGCTACCTCAGATTCCTTAGCCCAGGGTATGCGGCGCGGTCTCTGTTTAATTGGTCTAGCATCACCTGTATCTATCTCATGCTTGACGAGACCTGTTCTCCCGCAGTCTTTTCCCGTTGCAAAGATATCTCGAAACCGTAGCAGAAATTCCCTGGCTTGCTGTAGTTCCGAAGTCGATAAGTTGCTCTTAGAATTTTCCAGAAGTTGCTGGATGTGATCAGTTTCGACTTTGGTCGTGTCTTGCTTTGATGGAGATTTATTGATTTGACGGAGATACTGAACTTCTTCACATCTCCCAACAACACTGTTTTTCTTCAGTTGGACCTCTTCTTTCCCAAGGTTCACAATCCTGACCTTGGATTTCCCTGTCGTCATAACTAATGTCCTCGCAGTGATGATCTCCGGGTGCCGGCCAGTATCCTCTACCAAAACACATCTTGTTTGCCTGATTTTCTTGGGAAACTTTACTTCGACTAAGGTTTCTGTTCTCGGAGCCAGTGTAGTATTCTTTAAACAGTAGAGGTTGCATGAGTTAATTCCTCGCAGGAAGACTTCTTGATCTGGGAATTTCAATACTCCCCTGTCGATATCTAAAATACATCGGTTATTCCGCAAGAAGTCGAGACCCAGTATGCAATCGTCGGTAATATTCGCAATTAACGCAGGATGGATATACACTTGATCACCGATTTTGATCTCAATTTCTGTATCACCGAGGACGGAGACTGGCTGGCCGGTTGCTGTCTAAAGTCGGCAGGATGGAGACTCCCTCTGCCACAAGATGGTGCGTTTCAGCAACTCAGGTCTTATGACAGTCCGTGACGCCCCCGTGTCAATGGTAAAATTGCAAGCCCGATGATTCAGCGTCCCTTCGATGATCAAACTATTTCCGTTGTGAACTTGATTGATGGTGATGGTTGGGGCCTTCAGTTGACCAGCCAGCTCCCGCCCCGCGGCCCTGGCGACATTTAGTTTAACGACTCCTCGTTAACTTGAGTTCCGGAGTCTACACTCCCCCTCTTCCTCTTGGGGCAATCGGTACGAATGTGCCCTTTTTCTCCGCACCCGTAACACGTCGGAATATAGCGGGACTTGCCGAAGAAGCAGCTACCACTTCTCGTTGACGTGGTTGCACTGACGGCGAGACCACCACTTCCCGAACTCTGTGCGTGCGTGAATCTTGTCGTACTGCTTCCACTTCCAGAGCGTGAGCCATCGCACTCTTTAGAGTTTGGTGGTGTCCGAGTCGCACCGTAGCCCTGACTTCAGGATCCCGTAGACCGTCGATGAAAGCTTGCACCAGATTTACTTCCACCATCTCTGGTGTCATCGACATGTAAGCACGCCGGACCAGCCGTTCGACCTCGACTCCCCATTGCTGCAGGCTCTCGTTCGACCTCTGCGTTCTCTCGCGAAGTTGCGCGCGGAAAACGTGTTCGAGGTGCTTGTCTCCATAGCGAGTGTCTAATCCCTCCATAAGACGCTCCAACGTCCTGCTGTTCGGAGGAAGGTTCTCTAGGACCAGCAGGGCATCCCCTCGTAGAGCCAAAGTTAATGCCGCAAAAGACTGCTTATCATCCCAGCGGTTTGTTTCGACCAATGTCTCGAGTTGGTACTTAAATGCCGTCCAGGAAGACGTGCCATCAAAACGTGGCACATCAAATTTTGCGGCGGATGCACAGGGAGTGTGCGATGGTGAGCCGACAGCAACGGGTTCGCGCGCTTCGAGCTTGACGATTTTTTTGTTGATGTCCAGCAGGCGATCTTCGTGGCCATCAATTCTTGTTTCGAGGTTATCAGCTCGGGCGGAAACCTCCTTGACCTCCAAGGTGAGATTCTTTACCTTCTCGCCCAACGTGACGAGGCCGTGGTCGATTTTATCGAGGATCAAGTTCTGCTTAGCCTCCTGATCGCGGCGAGCGGCTTCCTGTTCGCGGCGAGCAGCTTCCTGTTCGCGGCGAGCTTCTTCCTGTTCGCGGCGAGCTTCTTCCTGGTTCGCTGCGATTAGGTCCTGAAGCTTACGCTGGTTGGCCTCTTGTTCGCGGCGTGCGGCTTCCATACTAGCTTGCATGGCGGCCAACACCGCAGCGAGGTTCAATTCCGAGGATGGTCCTGTTGGCACCTCAGCAGCTGCTGTTGCTCCCATACCAGCCTGATCTTCCTCCTCCAAACGATGACGCGCAGCATCCATCTCCATTTGCCTCCTTGTTCGTGGTCGCTGTTCGTCGTCCCTCGGTGTTAATGGCATTTCATTTCTGACACCAGTTGTTACGTGGGTAATCAAATGCCGATTTACTAAGAGACAACTTTATTCACCACAAACAATAACAAATTAGTCCAGTCAACAATAATCCGAATCGCAATTAACACTAAAGTACCGTTACACTATCGCTTAGGTCGTTAGATAAAATCACTTTAAGTACTAGGGTAGTTCGCTCTTGATCGCAGTCGAAATCACAACTGACTCGCTTCCGGCCGGGGACTCGTATTTATATGCGGAGCCAAGAAAATTCTAGATACCGACATCCCCGGATCTATCCAGAATTCCAGAACAATTGAATCGCTTCTCGAAGTCATAAATCATTTTTATGGCTCGTGGTAATAAGAGTCACTTTCATGCGAATTTCGACTCTATTGTTAACGTCGGAGAGTACCATTTCCCTTATCGGTTAGATGAATACCTATTACTACTTGTACCTTGGTATCTTGTGGATGTTTCGAGATTTTTCTAAGCCTGGCTACGCACAACCATTACTACTAGACCTTTCGAACAGCAATGCGATTTAATTATTACGTGCTACTCTTTATTTTCTCGGAGATATGGTGGGTTCACGTTTAATGGCGTAACAATATTATAAATTTTGTGTAAATACTCTATATGCAAATCAAAATCCGAATTTACGCAAATTAAATCGTCTAAATAACAAAACACAGTGTTATCAAATTCAAGACCAAAAAGTTTATATACAAGTCTCTGCAACTCAGCTGGTGCATTAGTGAGACCGAATGGCATGCGAACAAATTCAAAAAGTCCTTTTCCCGGAACAACGAAAACAGTCTTTTCCCGAAAAAAGTTTTTTTTTTTTTTTTTTAATTGAGATAAACTAGTGCTTGACTGCGATCCCACCTGATGGTAAGTAGCGATGCAATCTTTGATGGTGAGGCGCACTAGTTTATTAAGAGCCTATTCACTCTAGCCTTGAAGACACCCAAATTATAATCGGACGGGAAGACTGCAGCAGGCACTGTTCCAGTCCTTCGACGTACGCGGTGTAAACGACGAGGCAAAACGCTTAGTCCGGACCGTAGAGGTTTCAACAACGTAAGGGTGAATATTCGCCGTACGTCGGGTTGTCCGATGGTAGAATTGCGATGGCGGAATCAAATCATTCAATTCCTGCGCACACTCTCCAAAATGCATCCTGTAAAACACCGAAAGGCTGGCTACCCTACGCCTATGCTCAAGGCTTTGAAGGTTGGACTTAACCAAATCTGGATCACCAATTAGCCTCTTTGCACGCCTTTCCACCGAGTCCAAAGCTGCCAGGTGGCATTTTGCAGCACCAGCCCATATGTGACTGCAGTACTCCATACACGAACGGACCTGTGCTTTGTATAACATTAAAAGCTGTCCCGGTGTGAAGTACCGCCGGACCTTTGCAAGAACGCCCAGCTTCCTAGCAGCTACCTTGGCTTTGGACTCAATGAACCGCCCAAAGTTAAGGTCTGAGGGAATTTCAACCCCCAAGAGCTGAAGGTGGTCGGTGTACTCCAGGGATAAATTCCGAAAAGTAGGAACCAAGGTGCACGGGCTCCTTTTGGCAGTGAAAAGACACGCTTGTGTTTTGGCGGCGTTGAATCCCACTAGATTGGCTTCACCCCACTTGGAGACTGCCTGAAGTGAGATATTCGTTCGCTCTACCATAGCCTCTCTTTCGGACCGGATTAGCTCTTTACTAGCCCGAGCACTGGGCAGGTATCTCTCTACAACTGTGCTATCATCTGCATACCCATAGATACCGGGCACCAGCAGATCGTTGATATGCAACAGGAAGAGAGTTGCAGAGAGAACAGACCCCTGAGGAACTCCGGCATTAATCGTCATGGGCTTTGATGAGCATCCGTCGACAACAACTCGGAGAGACCGTTCACTCAGGATGTCTTTTACTCAGTTAATCAGACCAGGGGAAATGCCGTACGCTGGAAGCTTACTCAATAGGCTAGCGTGCCATACCCTGTCGAAGGCCTTCGAGACGTCTAAGGAAACGGCAATCGCTTCCCCATTCTTCTCGCGGGCCTCGCCCCACAAGTGGGTGGCATAAACCAGTAGGTCCCCAGTAGACCGCTTGCGGCGAAACCCGTACTGTCGGTCACTGAGGAGATCGTTACCTTCCAGGTATGCCATGAGGCGCGAGTTCAATACACGCTCCATAATCTTGCAGAGTATGGAGGTTACCGAAATCGGCCGATAGTTGGCAGGATCGGCACGACTGCCCTTTTTGGGCACGGGTTGCACGTTGGCAAGCTTCCAGGACTTGGGCACTATACCAGTCCTAAATGAGAGGCGATACAAGCGCGTCAATACAGGAGACAACTCGGGCGCACAAGCCTTTAGAACAATCGCTGGAATGCCATCTGGTCCACTGGCTTTATTCACGTCTAGACGACGCAGCTCTCTCAGAACTTCTCTGTTCCTCATGTGAACCTCCTGCATTGAAGAGTTACAATGAGGCAGAGTCGGTGGAGCAGCATTGCTAGTGTCAAGACGAGAATTATGGGCAAAGAGAGATGCAAAGAGTCCTGCTTTCTCTCTTGCTGTATGAGCCAGTGTTCCATCAGGCTTTACCAGCGGAGGCAAAGTGGGCCGACAGAAGTTCGCCTCGACCGACTTGGCAAGAGACCAGAATGCTCTGCTACCGGACGGCTGTGCAGAGAGTTTTTTGCCAATATGGGTTATGCGGTCGAAGCGTGCCTTCTTTAGTGCTTTTTTGTAGGACTTGGCAGCATGTTTGAAGGCTCTCTTCTTTGAATTCAGATCCGGAGCTTTGCGGTCACGAGCGTCAACCCAGGCGAGAAACGCCGAATGCTTACGTTCTTCAGCCTGAACGCAATCGGCGTTGAACCACGGGTGAGCTGAGCCACCGATGCGTACATCGCTATAAGGGAGATTCTTCAAGAGCAATTTGTAAAAATGCTTTAGAAAGGTCAATGGTACTAATATATGTAGCTCCCCCAAGGTTATCTAATATTCTGGAGGTATAAGGAAGAGGATAAGAATCCTTTATAGTTACTGAATTTAAACGTCTCGAATCTAAACATAACCTAGTACTACCATACTTCTTTTCAACAGCCAAAACAGGTGAACACCAAGGTGATTTAGAGGGTTGAATGATACCTTCCCTTAATAAAACCTCAACTTCATCAAAGAGTTCCTTCTGCTTAGCAGGACTTAAAGGCCAATATCTTTGCTTGAAGGGTTCACTATTAACATTAATTTTATGTTGAACGAGATGAGTAAGACCTAGGCCTTTCTTTTCATAAGAAATATTTTCAAAAAGTGAAACAATATCATTTAGTTTTCATTTCTCAGAAGGAGAAAGTTCACTAGCAGAAGTGACTGTACAAACTTGAACAGTATCACTCTGAACATAAGTTATATTTTTCCATAAATCTGTAGCCAATTTAAATTTTAACCAAAAATCAAAACTTAAAATGAAATCAGGTTGAAAAGAGGATATAATTAGAAAATTAATATTTTTAGTTAAATTATCACAAGTAATCGGTAATTCAATAGTGCCAATAATTCTCTGAGAAGAACCATCAGCTGTATAAGCAGCACTCGAAACGGAATTTATTTTATAACCTAAACGTGAAAATTGTTCATGACTATTTGAACCTAAAACACAACTATTGGAACCACCGTCCAATAAACCAGAAAAAGTATAGTTATCTACGGAAAATTGTAAATATGGTCTAGTATCATTATATTTAACAAATAAAACTGGAGCTGATTTATAAATTTTGAAAAATGTTTTTAAATAATCTAACCAATCTGCAAAGTCTTTGTTACGAGTAGCATCATCAGGTTTGTGACATTTAAAAAAGTTTTTGTTCATCGAGACACTCGCGGTTATATTAATAACAGGGGCTCGATGTGACCTAATCAGTTTTTTGACTCACTAGAGTTTTTATTATCAACGTTACAAACATCACAATTCGTAGATGTCACAACCTGTTGACATTTGAAACAAATAACACCAGGTATAGATGGACACCCAGTGCTAGGCACGCCACAATTATGGCGATAAGTCCCCTCTTTGAGGCGTGGCTGGAAAGACCTCACGGTGTCCTTACCTTCCGCATGACGCAGGTCCTCACCGGACATGGTTCGTTCGGGAGTGCACTGGATTCGTGCGGAAGTGACGCCCTGCTTGGGCGGAGCATCGCCGTACCCTCGTAGGGGCGATTGGCGGCGGAGACCTCTCGCGCCGAGCCTTGGTTGAGGCCATGGTCCGGAGCGAGGAGGAGTGGCAGGCGGTCGCCGACTTCTGCGAAGCAGTAATGCTCGCAAAGGAGGAGGCCGAACGCATCAGGCAACGGCGTTATCGCCGCCGCCGCCGGGACTCTGATCCCGATTTCCGGCCACCGTAGGCGCGGGCTTGCGGACAGTGAGGAATGGGTAGCTCGCTGTCCGGCCGTCCGGTAACTGTCCGGCCGTCCGGTAACTGTCCGGACCAATCCCAAGTCGTCGACGGCGCGCACTGTTCCCGCGCGCCTCAAGGAGTTGTCAGCAACAGCAGGGACCCAGCCGGGTCGAAGCCTACTGGGGCCAGGGTTATCCGAAAGCATAAAGGCTAGAAGGAACGGGGTGGGTCTTTTAGTCAGTAAGAGTCTGACACTATCTCCCGCTCCGCCCAAGAGCGGGGGATGTCAATGCATGATTTTTTCCCACCATAAAAAAAAAAGGTATAGATGGACATTTTTTGAAATGATGTCCAGATTTTTTACATTTTAAACAAGTTATATCTGTTGAAACTGCATTAGACTTGACTGTAGGCTTATCAGTTTTATTGTCTTTTAAAGTTTTTCTGTGACAACAAAAACTTCAAGTTCCTTTGCAAGATCAAGAAATTGTTCAACAGAGTCAATATGTTTACCAAAAATGAAAGGTGTGTAAAGAGGCAACACGTTGTGTTTAATTACACTAACCAAAACCGAATCAAACGATGAAAAAGAAAGACGACTAGCCATATCCATAATATTAGTGTAGCGACATCTATGGCACCACATAAGAACTACGAAGAATATACGAAATCCTGCATCGCGCAATTAAAGTTCTCCGCGCGATTTGAACATATACGACAGCCCGAAATCATCAATCGGGCAGTCGCCCACCAGACAATAACACCTGTCTGGTCGGAGGATCCTCCCTTTTCAACGGAGGTATGTGGGACTTTACTCTCTGTTCCCATACCTCCAAACTGGTGACCCTCGACAAAGAACGTCAGCGCAGCCTTCGTGCAGCTACTACTTCGTGACGTCATCATCACTTCCTCAAGCTTTCGAGCAGCGAGCCATACAGCCAGCACCCACGGCTATAGAGGGTATCCTGACCACCAGCATGCCTACCTGGTCATACCTGGTCATGACCTTCAGCCTCATCAGCGACCTTGGCTTGGCACACCGCACCTTCGGCCAGTCACATGAAGAGCTATCAAGAACCTCTCCTGGTCGACGCCAGCAGTCAAGCCCTACGTCGCACAGCACCGCTCCGACTCACTGGAGCCAGCAGCACTACTCCGACTCACTGGAGCCTGCAGCATCATCCCGACTCACTGGGACAGCACCACCCCGACTCACTGGGGCATCATCCCGACTCACTGGGACAGCACCACCCCGACTCACTGGGGCATCATCCCGACTCACTGGGACATCATCACCCCGACTAACTGGGGCATTATCCCGACTCACTGGGATAGCAACACCCCGACTCACTGGGGCATCACCGCAGACAGTTCCGACTCACCGAGAACTATGCAGCATCGGTTCCGACCCACTGGAACCAACCTATCACTGGCCTGGCACGCATCATGAAGCATCAAGAACCATCGATCTCCGATCTCCGGAGGGGAGTGATGTAGCGACATCTATGGCGCCACATAAGAACTACGAAGAATATACGAAATCCTGCATCGCGCAATTAAAGTTCTCCGCGCGATTTGAACATATACGACAGCCCGAAATCATCTATCGGGCAGTCGCCCACCAGACCATAACACCTGTCTGGTCGGAGGATCCTCCCTTTTCAACAGAGGTTTGCGGGACTTTACTCTCTGTTCCGCATACCTCCAAATTAGTAATGAAATCTGGAAGTGATTCAGAACTTTTCTGTTTCCTGGTACGGAGGTCATGTTCCAAAAAGTAATCGAAGTCCAGCCTGTCGAAACGCTTAAGTAAAGCAAGCTTAAGCTCGTGCCATGAAGAAATGCGAATACGAACCGTGCGAAACCATTTAACCTCAGTAATAAATTCCCTTACAAAAGATTTTCCATCAAATTTAATTCTACTCTTTTTAGGGTTCCGTAGCCAAATGGCAAAAAACGGAACCCTTATAGATTCGTCATGTCTGTCTGTCTGTCTATCTGTCTGTCTGTCTGTCTGTCCGTCCGTATGTCACAGCCACTTTTTTCCGAAACTATAAGAGCTATACTGTTGAAACTTAGTAAGTAGATGTATTCTGTGAACCGCTTTAAGATTTTCATACAAAAATAGAAAAGGAGCAATAAATTTTGGGGGTCCCTATACTTAGAACTGAAACTCAAAAATTTTTTTTTCATCAAATCCATGTGTGGGGTGGGGTATCTATGGATAGGTCTTTAAAAATGATATTGAGGTTTCTAATATAATTTTTTTCTAAATTGAATAGTTTACGCGAGAGACACTTCCAAAGTGGTAAAATGTGTGTGGGGACACACACATTTTACCACTTTGGAAGGGTCTCCTGTAACTTCTAAAATAAGAGAATGATAAAACTAAAAAAAAATATATGATGTACATTACCATGTAAACTACCAACGAAAATTGGTTTGATCGAGATCTAGTAAGTAGTTTTTTTTAATACATCATAAATCTAAAAAAATACACTATTATTAAAACATCGATCCAAGTTACAACGAACTACAAGAACTTTTATATTATGTTTTAAATCAGGCAATTTAGTTGCAGAAGGCAGATTCTTTCTAATGTGTTCATTAACCAAAGCATTCATTGAATTAAAAGAAGGCAAAGCATGTGTAGCCAAAGCTGAAGAAGAGTGAGCAACCCGGTCATTATGATCAAAAGGATGTTGAACTTCCGTTAAATTAATAATGTCCGGCACATGTGTATTTCTAATAGGAACTGTGCAAGGGCCATCAGATTTCAAATTATTATTTTCAGCAAGAGCGGAGACAACTGAACTTCCTAATCCATTATGAACAAGCAAAATGATCAATGAACTGAATTAAGCAAAAAGCAAAATTTCAAAGTTGCAAAATATTTGAGGTTAAGTTAAAGTATTAAGTTTTTCCTTATAAGAAAATATGAAAGTGTTTATCCGTCAAAAGATGCAATAATATCTTACAATATAAGTTTAAATGTCTTATAGTAAGATTTAAAAGTAAAACTAAAGTTAAGTTTTAACTTAGGTTAAATATAAAACAAAGTTACACCGCACTGAGTTTAAACCGTTGAGAACTTAAAATACAACAAAAGCTGTCTTACCATACAATTATGTTGCTTGTGTAAAAGCAAAATGCAATGCTGTAACAATAACAGTTTACAAAACACAATAATATAAACCACAATAATATTGTACTATTGTGTACAATGAAGTTTAGTGAAAATATTGTTTACACAAAATATTAAAAGAATTTAAATTGTTTACAGCGAATAACAATAATTAATATTTAAAAAACATACCTGTGACAGTACTAATAAATTATAAGATGCAATGATATCCCATACAGTCATGAAACTACTTCAATGTCCCTGTTCGGGCGCCAAATGTAATAATAAAAAAATGAAAAAATTTGGGTGTCTCGTTTAAATGAATTGTGAATGTGAAAATGTGTTCCAACAATAAAAAAAATATAAGAAATTAAGAACTCGGGCGCCAGGTCGAAACACGAGATTAACCGGGATAACTTGATCGGGTACTAGATCGGACCATTAAATCTGCCGGTGGGAGGTCTAAGGGAAAAAAGAGTAAAATAAAGCCGATAGTTAGAACTTTTGTCTTTAATTTCTTCCCTACCCGTAGTTTACATAGGACAATCTTTGTTAGGGGATAACATTGTATCTGTTTCAAAGGTTAATTTTAATTGTGTAAAAAAAAGGAATGTCGTCCGGTACTTGGAGACTCCAGGCGTGGTCCCATAGAGGATAATCTTCAAGTATTCATCCAGAAAAATAAAGTAGGAGAAAAAAATAAAATAAAAAAAAAACGCCAGATGGCTGAAACAACATCAAAAATACGTTAATATTCTGTAAGACAATAAAGTGACAATGTAGACACGTGGTCGCGAGGTTATGTATCAGAAAAACTCACCGCTTTTTTTCTCCGAATTATGTTTAGCGCGCCAATCGGTTCATTAAAAGAGCATAAGAGAGGCGAAGAGTCACTAAACTAGAAAGAAATAACGATACGTAAGCCAAACAAATTCATGAATACGCCATAGCGTCAAGAAGAAATTTAAAAATAAGTTCTTACCGAAATTATGGTGTATTTTTCCAAGAAATATCTGTCCAGTTGTATTACGATAACCTTATAACACAACAAGGCTCAAATAAGAGAGGATTATCACAGATTTAGAAATTTAATGAGAGCAAAGAAATATTTTTTTTTTTTTTTTATGGCAATTGAGCCGACTGCGACTATTCTGCCAGTGTCACGTTGAGACGGCTTATTGGGGGTAACCGTCGAACTGTACTTCGTGGTAGATGTTAGTAGGCTGGAAAGACAAACACAAGTGTTAGTAGACATATATAATCTAATTTACAAACTTATATATATATATAGACAACACATAGACTAATATATACAGAACAATTATATCACATTACACACCAATTAAAATTTTAAGTCATTTTCGTTTAAAAATGTCGCCAAAATATTTATTAATTTAGGAGAGAAGTGGGAAAGAAGGGAATGAAAATTGGTTGGGAGAGGAATATTGCATTTGGAAATTTTAGAATAGAGATCGAACGATTTGTTATTTAAGGAGCAGCAGAAGAAAATATGGTCTAAAGTACCCTCCGCAAGACCACACTCGCAAAGGGAATTATCCCTGACGTGGATCTTATTTAAGAACACTGGGCTACAACAATGACCAAGTCTTAATCTACAGAGTGATGAAACAGTCCTCTTCGACAATTTAGGGCATTTAAAAAACCAAGGCCTACGTTGGATTCCCGGCTGTATGGCTGCATAGTAGATGCCCTTGGTTTTGGAGGTCGTCTTCCATGTTTCAGTCCACGAGTTAAATAACTTGGGTCTGGCGCCATTCCGCAAATCGTAGTTATGAACCACGTAGTGCTTTCGATCAGCCGGATTCGATGTGGCATACTTTGCTAACGAATCAGCGCACTCATTGCCAACAATACCCGAATGGCCGGGGATCCAGACTATCTCGATGTCCAAGCCGTTCTGGGAACATTCAAATAACAAGTTCTTAATATCTACAATGATTTTACTATGGATTTTACTATGAAATTGATTTTGTTTTAAGGCCTGAATACTACTAAGGGAATCTGAAAAAATTACTGATCTTGTTATTTGATGGGATTTAATATAGTGTATTGCTTCAAGAATCCCAATACACTCTCCTGTAAAGACTGACGATTCTGGAGGGCATTGAAAAAGTAGAGCGATTCTTGAGTTTCTAAAATAGACTGCCACACCAGTCCCTCCGGTTTCAGTCAATTTTGAGGCATCCGTGAAAAATAAATTCCATCCTTCCCAGTAACGCTTAACAGCTTGCTCAAAGTCGGCTCTTGCGTTTTGGGAATTCCTTGATATACCCAATCCCAAAACGGTTTTTGGCTCGAAGTAAATCGCCTCATATACGGAGGAGAAGACCGGGAAAATTGGATATTGACAAATAGGCGCAGAGAGCCGTTTAAGCTCTCTGTACCTATTTATCAATAAGGGAACTGTTTTATTGTTCCAATAAGGGGAGTTATTATAGGAGAGGTCGATTTGCTCTAAAATTGGGAGCAAGGGATGGGATGAAAGGGAGAAAGCTTTGGATAGAAAGCGGTCTGCCAAATACTGTCTTCTGTGGTGAAGAGGCGGTTCTGCACATTCCACTTGAAGTGCGTTTATGGGAGAGGACTTCATAGCTCCAATGACAATTCTCAGGCATTTGGCCTGAATGCTGTTTAATTTTTTCAGCGCTTCTTTGTTGCAGGGCTCAATGAGAAAGCTGCAGTAGTCTATTGCGCTTCTTGTCAACGCATTATATATCAGCTTGAGGGTATAGGGGTGAGCGCCCCACCATACTCCGGCCAGAGCCTTAAGGACCGACACAGTACGTTCACATTTTTTGACCGTGTTGTTTATGTGGTCGACCCCAGACAGTTTTGAGTCCAAAGTTACTCCCAGAAATCTAGCCTTATCCTTGACTGGAATGATTTGTCCATCAATATTAATTTCTACTGAGGGTACAGAACGTTTGCGGGTAAAAATGACAGCTGTACTCTTTGGTGCACTTAAAGACAAACCGTGATCAAGTAGCCATTGATTCAGTGAGGACAGAGAGACATTCATTGAGAGGGCGGCATCCTGAATGGAACTGCCAGAGACCATTAAAGCAATATCGTCAGCATACTGAAGAATTTTACAGTCAAAATTGAGAGATGAGGGTAGGTTAGCTGTATAGATGTTATACAGTGGGGGACTAAGAACAGATCCTTGAGGTAATCCTCTCCAGACCGTTCTTTGATCAGAGTCAGCCCCAGGGATTCTCAATTGAATGGTGCGGTTGGTAAAGATGTTATCGATGATACGACAAATCCTAGCCGGGATTCTCAGCTCGTGCAGCTTTTGCCTGAGGTTAGGGAGGAGTACCGAATCATAGGCAGCTGATATGTCCAGGAAGACAACGACCGCAGACTCATTCCTGCTGAGGGCCAGTCGGACCGCTGACGTGAGGATACCTACACTATCAGCTGTGCCCAAACCTTTCCTGAAGCCGAACTGAGTCGCCGGGAGCAATCCCCCGTTCTCCACCAGCCACTCTAATCGATTCTTAACCAAATGCCCTAGGAGTTTTACAAGTATGGACGATAAAGCAATAGGCCTATATGAGCAATGATCGCTAGGATCTTTGCCTGGTTTTAATAACGGGATGACAACTTGAACCTTCCATTCTTTGGGGACGTAGCCGGAAATGAAGCAGAAGTTAGCCAAATCCAGGTAATATTGGTGAGTTTTTGGACCAGCTTTAGAAATAAAGGAGTAGGTGAAGCCATCCACTCCCGGAGCGGAGTCTCTGACATGAGACAGAACCGATTTTAGTTCTTCCACACTAAATGGCATGTTCATTGGGTCGGCAGTGTCGTCTACATCTTCAATGTCAACACTGCACTCCTCCGCGCTTGGAACATAAGCCGGAGCGATCTTTGAGAAGAACTGGTACCCCAGTTCATCAGAGATATTGTTGGAAGCAACAGGTGTTAAACTGCTTCTAAAGTGTTTCACCTTCCGCCAGACTGTCGAAACGGGTGTGGACGGACTCAGCGAACTACAATATTTTGACCAACCTTCACGCTTCTTTTTTTTTTTTAAATTTCCTGGACTTAGCTAATATTCGCTTGAAGGCAATGAGGTTATTTATTTATTTATTTATATATACTTATCCAGGTTCATATGACTGTTAACTGTCTTTTCAGCCTCGTTCCTGGCCTTGATCATGTTAGTGCATTCCCTATCCCACCATGGCGGAGGAGGGAGTCTACCAGACGGGGTTTTTTTGGGCAGGAAGCAATCATCTGCTGTGGAGGAGATAGTGGAAGAGAAGAGTGAAAAACATTCATGGGCATTGTGACTATCAACTTTCGGAAGGGAGGATATTCTTGAGTCTAAAATTTTGGAATATAAGTCCCAGTCTGCCGAATTAAGTTGGTGTTTTAAAAGGGGAGAGGAGGCTTTAATGGGGATGTTTTTGGAAGGGAACTCAATTATGATGGGATAGTGATCACTTCCATGGGTCATATCCAAGCGGCGCCAAATGAGAAGGCTAGATATACTGGACGAACAGAATGTCAGATCAACGCAGCTATTATTCTGCCCAGGCGCTGACCTACGTGTAGCACTGCCATCGTTGATGATACAGAGGTTTAGATCATCCAATATATCCAGCAAGCCTATGCCAAAGTTATCACAAGTGTCTGATCCCCAACGATAATGATGACAATTAAAATCACCCATGACCAGTAATGGACCGCTAACACTACATAACAAATTTTTAATTATAAGAAGATATTCAGATTTTGGGTGTGCAACATAAAAAGAAAAAATATTTATATCCTCAGCCTTAACAGCGACAACATTAATGTTGTCACCAACGAAGGTTAGAGGAATCTGGGAGTATGATACTTTGCTATTGATGAGCAAAGCACATCCCCCATATCCATCAGGTCTATCATTACGAACACTGCCAAAGCACGGCAACCTGAAATTGCTATCAGGTAAGAGCCATGTCTCGGCAATGCCGCAAACCGATGGTTTAAATTTATTGATCAAGAAAGTGAGGTCAGACTTTCTGGGAGTAATACTCCTCACGTTCCACTGGAGAAAAGTCAGGGGATGGAATATCGTGGATATAATTTAAGATTGAGGTCAGTTTAGAGGCAACGTGGTCAGGTATTGGTCTGGTCGGACTAGCTAATACAGACATTAGAATATTGGTGATAAAGTCTAATATGTTAGTAGAGTTATCCTCTCGTCTATAGTTCAATGGCTCTGCAACTTCCGTTGGCAGGGCACAACCGTTTCTAGAAGGGGAGAAGGAGTAATCTTGTGTAAGTTCCTGGTGAACTTGCCTATTGTAGCCAGGTGAAAGAGGAGTGCGGGTCTTGGGTTTCAAAAATACCGTTTTACGGTATGATTTCTGGGTTACCGGTATGGGACTCGAGGATGGGGATTGGGAAAGGTTTACATTATGTTTGTTACGGGGGGAGGACTTAGAGACTTCAGCATATGACCTGGAAACAGGAGGGAATACCCGACTTGCTTCCGCATATGAGATAGATTTTTCAGACATCAGAGCTTTGATGCTCTTCTGTCGGCCCAATTCAGGACAAGCACTGTCATTTGCAAAATGGTTACCAGTACACGAAACACAGAAGCTCGATTCCTGGGTAGTTTGACATCCATCTCCTGGATGATCGCTACCACACTTAAAGCACCTTGGTTTTGATCTGCATAAAGTGCGGGTATGCCCAAAACGACAGCAGTGATATCACAGGATGGTAGGGTATGTGTATCTCTCAATTGGGAGTGATGAGTAGAAGCTGATAACGCGCTTAGGTAAGACCTGTCCATCAAATGTTAGCACTACTGTTTGGGTAGGCTTCCACTCCGTTATTCCAGAGGAGATCACCTTACGGCTCATCCTTCTGGCTTTAATAATAGGGCCGCAGCCCTCCGGGACCTGAATGTTTTGGATAACATCATCCTCCGACCACTCTACCGGAATATCCCTGACTATACCCATTCGGGTAATATTAAATTGTGGGATAGCAGCAACGTAGTTGTTTTTGTCCAGAATTGTGTTTTTGAGGAAGCTGTTTGCATCTTGGTGTGATTTGAATTCAACCGACACACGATTTCTGCCTATCCGTTTGATTCCGTCCAGACGTACATTATTGACGTTATTTTTCGTCAAAAACATACCAAACTTAATTGGTTGCAGCACAGTGCCCGAAGTCTCTTGGTCTTTAAGTGAAACGTGAATGATGTAGGGTGGATTGTCGGTTTTCGTGTATGTTTGTCTGCCATTGAGTCCATTTTTGGGCATTTTGGTCGGTATGTCAGAAGTCGCAGGGGGTGCACCAGCAGCTCGTTTACGGCTAGTGGTCTCCGTATCCATAGCGGGGTCTTGTGAGGGTATTTCAGGGACATGAGGGAGGGTTACGGTGAGCACGCTTGAAGAAAGATCAAACAGTTCATCAGGGGGGTCAGGATCGGGGGGCTTTTTGGAGTTCATGTCGTGAAATTTATATAAAAAGGACAATCACAAACTAAAAACAAACCTTAAACCAGGAACGCACACACTAGGAACAAGTTACACACAAGGATGATCACTAAAATCGAAAGAGTTCGTAGCACTGATAAAGGAACACGTGTTATACCTTCACCACTACCAACAAAAGTCCAAAGAAATATTGTTGCTCACTGATGAAAGTTGGGCCGAAAAGTGACGTTGTCAAATCTGACAGCTCATCATAGAAAAATAATAGATTTTTTTTTTTACTTGGATACAAGTCTTTCGAGCCAAATCGCCTTAAAAATTCGGAAACATGTAACGAGGCGAAATCGACACGTTACAGTAACCATACTTTTTCTGGTTTATTGGACAATGGTTTCAATAGTTGTGTTTTAGGTTCAAATAGTCATGAACAATTTTCACGTTTAGGTTATAAAATAAGTTCCGTTTCTAGTGCTGCTTATACAGCTGATGGTTCTTCTCAGAGAATTATTGGCACTATTGAATAACCAGTTACTTGTGATATTTTAACTAAAAATATTAATTTTCTAATTATACCCTCTTTTCAACCTGATTTCATTTTAGGTTTTGATTTTTGGTTAAAATTTAATTTGGCTAAAGATTTATGGAAAAATGAAACTTATGTTCAGAGTGATACTGTTCAAGTTTGTACAGTCACTTCTGCTAGTGAACTTTCTCCTTCTGAGAAACGAAAACTAAATGATATTGTTTCACTTTTTGAAAATATTTCTTATGAAAAGAAAGGCTCAACTCATCTCGTTCAACATAAAATTAATGTTACTAGTGAACCCTTCAAGCAAAGATATTGGCCTTTAAGTCCTGCTAAGCAGAAGGAACTCTTTGATGAAGTTGAGGTTTTAAGGGAAGGTATCATTTAAACCTCTAAATCACCTTGGTGTTCACCTGTTTTAGCTGTTGAAAAGAAGGATGGTAGAACTAGGTTATGTTTAGATTCAAGACGTTTAAATGCAGTAACTATAAAGGATTCTTATCCTCTTCCTTATACCTCTAGAATATTAGATAACCTTGGTGGAGCTACATATATTAGTACCATTGACCTTTCTAAAGCATTTTTACAAATTGCTTTTGAAGAATCTTCTCGGGAAAAGCCTGCATTCGTTGTTCCGGGAAAAGGACTTTTTGAATTTGTTCGCATGCCATTCGGTCTCACTAATGCACCAGCTGAGTCGCAGAGACTTGTAGATAAACTTTTTAGTCCAGAATTTGATAACACTGTGTTTTGTTATTTAGACGATTTAATTTGCGTAAATTCGGATTTTGATTTGCATATAGAGTATTTACACAAAAATAATATTCTCAAAGATGCTGGATTGACAATTAACTTAAAAAAGTGTAATTTTTGTAAAGATACTTCGTTATCTTGGTTATATAGTCGATAGTAATGGTTTGCATACTGATTCTTCTAAATTAGATACTATTAAAAATTTCCCACGTCCTAAAACCGCTAGACAACTTCGTAGTTTTCTTGGTTTATGCTCATATTATCGTAGGTTCATTTGTAAATTCGCTAACATTGCTTCTTCTTTAACTAAATTAACAGCTGGAAGTAAGAATTCTAAAAAACCACTTTATTGGAATGATGAAGCCGAGATCGCATTCAATAACCTAAAGGAAACTTTTATTTCTGCTCCTGTTTTGCAATGCCCTAATTTTGAAAAACCTTTCTTTTTACATTGTGATGTCAGTTCTGCTGGCATTGGTAGTGTTTTGAGTCAAGAGGATGATAATGTTTCGAGGTTACATCACACCACGAAGGTTGAGGAGATCGTGGAGTATGTTCGAGTCAAGACGAACTGGACTTTGAGAGTTGAGCAGCTGGAGCCGCGCCATAACACTAATTTTAAGTCGTTTGTGGTGCGGGTGCCGACTCATCATTTGGACACCTGTCTCAAAGGAGAGTTTTGGTCGAAGGGTGTCGTGTATCGACGATTTCGTGGAAGGATACCGACCTCGCAGCGGAACACGACGCCGTCACTTCGTGTGCAATAGTTTATAGTTTAATAATGATTAGTTATATTATCTCTTTATGTATTAGTTTATTATTTTGTAAGATTATTTTTGTATTTTATCTATGGGCCTTAGATGCCTGATAATAAAGAATTATTATTATTAATGGAGATCAGCATCCTATTGCGTTCTATTCTAGATCACTCAATAAATGTGAACGCAATTATAGTATCACAGAACGCGAATTGCTCGCTATTTTAACTTCAATAGAACATTTCAGACCTTATATTGAAGGAATGAAGTTTACTGTAATAACTGATCATGCTAGTTTAAAGTGGCTTTTAGGTTTTAGTAACTCTAGTGGACGTTTAGCACGTTGGACAGCTAGAATTTCTCAATTTACTTTTGATATAGTTCACAAGAAAGGATCTTTACATTTAGTCCCAGATGCCTTATCGCGGATTGAAGTTGCCGCTATTGACATTTCTCAGAATAATTTAGTTTTACCTGACGATGATATTTTTTATCAGGATGGCATCCAACCGGTTCTCCTTTATGGTAATGGCTCGTAAACACGTTCGCAAGAAGTTGGCAGAATCATCACAGCAGTGATTTGTTATATTCATTTCTCATAATAATTTTGTTTATTTGTATGTATTTATATAAGTATTTATTTATATATTTTTGTATTTATGTTGATTTTAATTTTCTTTTTGTTTGTTTGCTTTGAAGTTGCACCTACCATGTTACGAGTATGTCTCTGCACCACCCTAAGGTCGACTGGTAGATAATGCCTAAGGCATTAAGTCCGCCTTTGTACAGTTATTGTGCAAGAAGTGTTAATAAATAAATAAATATTTTTGATCCTTGGTATAAAATAGTATTTATCTGTCAAACTGTCAAAAATCTCCTTGCAGATATAAAAATTTTAGAGTAGAAAATAAAACTTTATATAAATTTTGTAAAAGTAAATTTGATCCTAATAGTCGTCTTAATTGGAAAATAGTTATTCCTAAAGGACATATTTTAGATACAATTCGTTCTAATCACAACGATATTAATTCTGGTCATCTTTGTATTCATAAAACTTTAAATAAATTGCGACAACACTATTTTTGGAAAGGAATGTTTAACGATGTTCAAAAATATATTCTAGCCTGCGATACTTGTAAAGCTTATAAACATACCACTCATCATCCTTTTGGTATTATGATTAACCCTAAAAAAGTCGATAAACCTATGTTGATGCTTTCAGTAGATATTATAGGTATACTTCCTAAAACTTATTCTGGTCATAAATATATTCTCTCGGTTGTTGATGTTTTTACTAAGTACTGCTGGATTTTTCCTATGATAAATGCGACTACTAGAGTAATAAATAAACTTTTTGAAAAAGAAATATTTCATAAATTTGGTTGTCCCAAAATAATTGTTTGTGATAATGGTACACAATTTACTTTTAAACTTTTCGTAGAATTCATGAAGGGTTATAATATTACTAAAATATTTTATAAAACTTTATACACGCCTCAAAATAATCCTGTTGAAAGATATAACAAAACTGTTGAGACTTGCATAGCTTGTTTTGTGAAAGATGATCATAGGACTTGGTCTAAATACTTACCTCGTGTCCAATTGGCTTTAAATAATAGTGTTAATCTTGCTACAGATTTTATATCTTTTTGATGTTTGGAAGGGAGCTTATTTTTGATGCTTTTTTACATCGTTTAAGTAATTCTATTGAAAACCTGAGTGAACTGGAAGTTTCCAATAAAAGTCACTATGCTGATTCTCTAAATTCTCTTAGTGATATCTTTGTTAAAGTTCAATCTCACTTATTAAAAGCTTATCAGCGTAATGCTCGCTATTATAATAAGGGTCGAAAAGTAATTTCTTTTGGTGTGGGTGATGTTGTGTGGAGAAGAAGTTTTGTTCAGTCTTATGTACCTAGTTATTTTTCGGCTAAACTTGCTCCTAAGTTTATTAAGTGTAAAATTATAGAAAAAGTGTCTGATAACGTCTACGTCTTAAAAGACCTCAAAAAAGGTTCAACTGGCCGTTATCATATTAAAGATATTATTAAATTTTAATTTGGTTCCCAATTGTTGACTTGTTTTTGATATTTTTGTTTGGACAGTCTATAATAGGTGATGTATGAAAGGCTGAATAATAGGTTTACCAACTTTTGAATGAAAAAACAAAAATTTTTTTGCGTACACTACTTTTCTTATACAGCTTATGTACACCTATTTACACTTGTTTACAATTTTCCTAATAGGTTCCTACTCATTTACACTTTAGGTACTTGTTATTGTACCTGCTGCTTGCATGTTTGGGATTTGTTCCTAACTTTTTTGTGTTAGGATGCAAAATCTTATTACCTACCTACCTTTTTAAATTATGCGGATCTTTCTGTTTCCCTTTGTGGAAATAGTATTGAATTTTGCGTTCCTTTTTTGTGTAGATTTTCTGGCTCTCTTTCGAGTTAGGGTTCTACATCCTTACTCTTGGGATTTCTATACTAGTGACTTGTTCTCGCTGGTAGGGATTTTCTCTATATTTTTTGCGAATCTTTTTCTTGATTTCGCAATTTTTTGCTATTATGTTCGGAAAGTTGGTGGTGTTGTGCCGACCACAATATGCGTTTTTTAAGATGTTTGTGTTCAGAAAAACGGTCGTGTTATACCGGTCACAACATTCTTTCTTTTTTGCATTCTTGCGTATGCAATTTTTTGCTATTGTGCTCGGAAAGTTGGTGGTGTTGAAAAAACGCATATTGTGGTCGGCAGACCACAATATGCGTTTTTTGAAGATGTTTGTGCTCGGAAAATCGGTGGTGTTGTACTGGTCACAACATCCTTCTTTTGTTCTCTCTCACTCTTGGTGATGCGAGGTTTGATACTGTGTCCCACAGTTATAATTTGTTCTTACTAGTCAGTGACGATGGTGCCTAACTAAACTCATTTCTTTTAATTTATTTTTTATACAGCGGTTCTCGCCTAACTGTATTTAACTTAACATTTTTGTTGTTTTATAATCCTTGCTAGTCGGCGGCGATGGTGCCTAGCAGTACTCAATTTAGTTTTTTTTTGTGTCTTTAGCCTTATACCTTTGGTCAGTGACGATTCCGCTTGCTGTACTTACGATATTTTCTTGGATTTAGCTAGTTAGTCAGTGGCGTAGGTGCCTAATTGCACTCATTGTTGTTCTTTTCTTATTGTAGGTCAGTTATGTTCGGGTCTAGCTGTATTTATTTTAATTGCATGTTATTTTAAAGATTTATACACTTGCGACATTCCAGTGGTGTATTTCATTCTGGATTTTTTTTATTAAAAGACTTTGTGGATATTTTCCTTAGTCTTGTCCTTTTTGGGTTTATTGTTTTTGGAATTTTAATTTCCATTCTTTCCTTTGGAAGCTTTCGCTTTTGTCTTTTGTTTTTTTTCTTAGCATAAAAGAAATTGCTTTCTTTTATTTTTTTTCGGGAAGGGATGTAATGTAACGTGTCGATTTCGCCTCGTTACATGTTTCCGAACTTTTATGGCGATTTGGCTTGAAAGACTTAGTATCCTAGTAAAAAAAATCTATTATTTTTCTATGATGAGCTGTCAGGATTCTGGCGGGAACTTCAAAAAAGAGCGCGCGGAAAAAAAAATCTCAAATTCTTTTTTAATTAAAAACTTGCATTTTTTACTTAAAAATTTAATAAAATAACAGTGCTAGGTGTGCTATATAAATGGTGGGAAACGAGGGGGGTGGGGACAACCCACCCACCCCAAAACGTCTTCGGTCTGAGGCCGGAGACGGAGGAAAGAACATGGACTTGGATGGCGGCGGCGGTGAGCTTGATTTACCGTACATTAAACCAGATTACAAAAGACTATACCCGGAAAATGCTAATTACGTAGACTTCAAAGTCTTCATTGAAGCTACCAACAATAACGATAGAATAGGCAATAAGAGCCCTATCTACCTCAACCATATATTTTCTAGCGAAATAAAAGGTGTGACGGCTATACAAAGAATTAATGCAAATAAACTAGCAGTAATATTCAAACAATTTAATACGGCCAATAACTTTATTAATAACAGCGCTTTTCTTAACAAACATGGCTTGAAAGCATTTATTCCGGTTGCGCAAATAGAAAAAACAGGCATAATTAGATATGTACCAGCAAACATTTCCAACAAAGAACTTTACACTAAACTATCATCAATTTATGAAATAATAGCAGTAAGAAGATTTACAAAGAAAGTAGGACAAGATCGGGTACCACTACAAACAGTTAGCATTACTTTTCTATCAAATATACTTCTAGACAATGTACAATATGATTTGTTTTCATACCGAGTTTTTGAATATGTCGCCCCATTACAGCAATGTTTCCGCTGCTTTAAATTTAACCACTCTGCTAGGATATGTAATGGTAAACAAAGATGTTCCATTTGTGGAGGTGAGCATTTATATAAAGAATGGGATAGACCAACAGAGATCTGCTGTTGCAACTGCAGCGGGCCTCATCTGGCAATATCTAGATTATGTCCAATTAAGATTAATAAAATTTTAGAAAAGAAAAATAAAATTACATATGCAAGTGCTACATCAACAAAACAAAACATGAATGAAAATACTCAATTTCCACCTCTACCACCTCCAAAAATGAAACCAATGGACAGTGTAAATAAATTGGTAAATAAGTCTGTACATAAATCTGTAAATAAACCTTTATCTGTAAATAATCCTGTACAAAGTGTAAATAAATCTAAAGATGTCCCTCCTAAGAGTGACATCAAATCCCAAATAGTTGCCAACAATGATGTACTATCACTTGCAAAAGTCCATAAGAATTCTTAAAACTTATTCGTTTGACGTTTAGTTTGACTTACGACCTTTTATTTTCAAGTTTCGCCAACAAATGATTGAAATTCACAATTTCATCAACTTATCATAAGTCAAGATGGCCCAGTGGTATAGGCACACAGATTGAAGCGCAAATCAGTGTGCCGCAAGTTCAAATCCCACGCAATTATTGACTTTTTGTAAGTTCTTACCCGATTGGAAGTTATGTATTTGCATTACATATTTTAAATTATTCTTTAACTTGTTCACACATTTCTTAGAGTTAGAAAGGTAGATCACAAAAAAACTAAATAAAGAATTAGATTTCTGCGAGGTAGACATGAGTTTTAACTTAACCGAAATGAACTGTCGTTTGGTTGTAGTTGTTGGTTAGTGACGTGAGGTTGACAGTATTGTAATATTCGCAAAATGCAGGCTAATATTAGTATTGAAGTGAGGGCGACTATCATTGGGCTGCATAAAAGTGGTCTTAATAAAACACAAATATCTGAAGAAACCGGACTGAATGTGAGTATAATAGCTATTAATGAATTGTAACTTTATTACAAATTAATCTTCTAATTAAAACGTATGCCATTTATGAATCCATTCATCGTATCTTTATGAGGTTTAAAAGAGAAATACGTAAATCGTTGGGTTTATTGGATTGGTTATTGGATTAATAAATGCAGTTTTATTTTAAAATTATATTCAATAATTATGATTATTAACATTTTATATAATGAAAATGAAGTGAAGTAGGAGCTGCCTAATATATATTTTTTTTTATTTTAGAAAAATACTGTAAATCTTTGGCTAAAAAGATATGAGGAAGAAGGTAGCCTTGCTAGTCGAAAGAGAAGTGGGAGACCGAAGCTTATTAGCGAGGCGCAGCGACGACATATGGTGGACGTATACGAAACGAATGGTTTCGCACCAACGAGACATTTTGCGGAATTATATGACACCTCGATGGATACTGTTCGCCGTGCACTTCACGCTGAAGGCGTGCATCACAGAAAACCTGCTAAAAAGCCGTACTTGACAGAGAGGCACAAACAAGAACGATTACGTTTCGCACTAAATATTTAATGTTAACTAAACTAAATGGCCTACCATTTTATTTTAACATATCTGTGATTATTCGTTATCAAACACTGTATTATATTGTGTTTACTTTCGTTGACAGCTATATCTTTTAACTTGTGCCATCGCCTCATCTTAAGAATGCAGTGAACTCGCTTTCAATTTTGTTGACAATAATCATGAGTCTATTTCGTTTTTTATTCTTCTACCCGCACTGTTTTAACATAATACTATAGTTCAATTTATTTTTCTCATCTAATTGACGATTATCTTGTGAGAAATAAAGTTCTTTTAACAGAAATTGAGGTTTGGTTTCAATCTTCTTTTCGTCAAGAAAATGAACAATTAAGCTATGACCTCAATACATTCATTGTGACGTTACACAAAAATAAAATGTTGACAAATCCCAAATCATATATCACTTTTCAATAAATAACTGGATATAAACAATTACCTATATTTTATTTTATTAAAATTTGAATATCCGTTCATTGTTACGTTATTCATATTATGAATGGTCTAAGTGGGTATACTTCCAACAAAAAATCTTAGGCGTAACATAGATAACGGTTACAAGATAACTTTTTGTCTAGATAACAATTCGACGTCACAATTCTCATAAATGTTTAATTTGTAAATATAAACAATAAACATTTTTATTAAACACGTCTTTTTATTTCCACCTTATAACATCGAAAAGATGTAACAACTAAATAATTGCAAATTACGAATGTGATTCTTCTTGTGGTTAATAGATCACATTCGTAACTTGCAACTATTTAGTGCAAAAAATTCAATAGTATTTTTCATAGAAATATAAAAAAACAACTATATCAATATAGATTGGGAATTTTCAAAGTAAGAAATAACTGCAACGGACCGACCATGATTTGAACTCGGGTTACGTGATTTGCGAATCCAACACTTAGTTCACACGGCTACCAGCACATGACGTATTTGCACGAATTTTATCAATGCTATGGTAAGAACAGAAAAATAATACCTAATGTTTTAAGCTCACTGCGACGACAGTTCCTTAGTGTGTGTTATCTGTGGAATTTGGATACTCATACATGCGCACACATACGCACGGAAGTATCGCGCTCGCTCGGTTCGTAGCAATGTAATCTTTAGCGTTCCTATGGACTTTTGCGGCCTTACTGTACTTATGGCCCTGGTACAGACATTGGTGGAACTGGGAAATAAGGGAGATAATACGCCTACCACCGTAAATAGTATTAAAGAAATACTTCTTAAAAATCTAAAATAATGGATCCAAGACACACATTGTCTAAGCTTCGTATTGCTCAGTATAATATTCAAAGTGCTAATAGTAAAAAACCCTTATTGATTCAATTCTTACAAAAACAAAACATTGACATTTGCTTACTTAACGAAACATGGTTTAAAGACAATAGTTTTAGAATACCTGGCTATAATATTTATAATAAAAATTCTAATAATACTCATAATGGTGTAGCAATATTGATTAAACCATTTTTTGAAATACAAAGTTTTAAACACTAGATTTTATGAAGACATTCAAACTGTTGCTTTGTCCTTATCTACTGTGCATGGTAGCTTGACTATTCTTTGTGTATACTGCCCTCCTAGTGGACATATAATATACGGATCAATAGACTACGTAACATAATTAATGATCTTCCAAAGCCTATTTTTGTCAGTGGTGACTTTAATGCACACCACATTGCATTTGGATGCCTATCCACTAAGAGCAGAGGTCAAAATTTATTTAATATCATAGATGACTTGGATCTATGTATTTTAAATGACGGTAGGTTTACAACTGTTAACAACCCGAGACGAAATCCGTCTGCAATTGATGTTACCTTTATTAGTGCTAATCTTGCATCAATATGCGAGTGGTCGGTGCATGACGACGCTATGGGCAGCTATCACTACCCAACAATAACAGAAATTTCAATACATATAGATAAATATCATATTAATCCTCCTGTTGATAGGTTTATATATAAAAAAGCAGACTGGGAAAAGTATAAAACTATTTCCAAAACAATATTTAATGATTTAGTCCTAAAATTGTATGATCCTATTTCAACCTACCATGATTTTTGTTCTCGATTGAATACTTTAAAAGATATGACGATTCCTAAATTTAATAAACCAAATGATTTCAAAAGCAGACCTCCAGCTCCTTGGTGGAATGACATTTGTGAAAAAAGTGTAATTGCCTCTTACAATGCATTGAAACTTTATAGAAGGGAACCTACCATGGAGAACTATTTAGCATATAAAAGAAAAGATGCACTTAAAAAAAGAACCATATCGGAACAAAAAATAATAGGTTGGGATAACATATGTAACACTTTTAATAGAACTACTCCTATAAGTAAGATTTGGAATCTTCTTAAAATGTTCAAAGGTATAAGAGTTGGCAATAAATCATATAAAGATGAGTTTATTTCTCAATTTCTAGACAAATTGTCCGACAATAGCAATTTAATTGACATTAATAGTTTTGGCAATATTTTCGAATTAAATAATGATAATCTAAATTTTAAATTTTTGCTAGATCCTTTTACATGGTCTGAATTTAAAATGAGCTTGTTATCCCGGAAAGACACAACACCTGGTTTAGATGATTTCCCCTATAGTATTATCAAAAATTTAGATGAGTCTGCACAAAAAATATTTCTTAATATCCTTAATTTACTTTGGCATTGTAAATGTATTCCACAATCATGGAAAACACAATGTGTCATTCCGATTCTCAAACCAGATAAACCTTCAGAACTTGCCGGCTCTTATAGACCAATATCACTGTCTTCATGTCTAGGTAAATTATTTGAAAACATGATTAAAAATCGTTTGGATTGGTATATAGAATCTAATGGCATCATTCCACATGTACAATATGGATTTCGTCGTGGGCGAAGTTGTGCAGACAGTTTCACTTCCTTAATTTCAGACCTGAAACATGCAAAGGAAAGAAAGTTACACACTGTTTGTGTATTTTTAGATGTTCAAGGTGCTTTTGACAGTCTAGATCCGGCTATACTTGCACAAGTTATGTCTAGGTTAGGTGTACCTGGTCAACTATGTAAATGGATATATAATTTTTTAAATAAAAGAACACTCTACGTAAGACACAATAATGCATTACATGGTCCAAAATGTGCATCTAAGGGTACAATGCAGGGTGCTACACTATCTCCTTTGCTATACAACATATACACAAGTGAGATTTGTAAATTTGTAAATAGTGATGTAGATATTTTGCAGTTTGCAGATGATATTGTTTTGTACAGTAGTAATTATAATGTAGAAATTGCAATTGAAAATATTAATAGAGCCTTGTCTCAACTATTTCATTATTATAATGATGTGCTACATTTAACAATTAATCCTTCAAAAAGCAGTGCGATGATATTTGGAAATGAAAACACAAACTTAAATGTAGTATACAATGGAGAATCTATAAAACTAGTAAATTCAAAGAAATTTTTAGGTATTGTCATAGATAAGAAATTAACTTTTGAGGAACATATTAAATACATATCAAAGAATGCTCTAAAAGGTATAAACGTAATTAAATGCCTTGCAGGCGTCTCATGGGGAGCAGACCCTAAAATATTGTCAATTTTGTATAAAAGTATTTTTAGAAGCCATTTTGATTATAGTTCTCTAGTTTATATAAATAGTAGTCATGTAAATAAATTGGATCTATTGCAGAACAGGGCTTTGAGAACAATTTCTGGTGCAATGTGCTCTACTCCCATAAGGGCCATGGAAGTGGAGACTAAAATTATGCCCCTAGCTTTGAGACGTATTTTACTTGCAAAGAGATTCTGTCTTAAATTAATTGCTGCTAATAATAGAAAAATAATAAATAAAATTGCACCTTCTGTAAATAGAACTCCTGGGCCTCTAACAACAGGAGAGGAACTCTTGAATGGCAAATCCCCAACATTATCCAAAATATTATTAGAAACAGAAGATAGTTTAACTGGTATTAGAAAACAGTGCCCATGGCCATGTTACTCCTTCTCTTACCAATGTATTTCACATCCTGTAAAGGTATTGCAAAATCCCATAAAAAATAATTTAGATATGTTGCAATTTTTGGAGGATAATCAGAATTATTATGTTATTTACACTGATGGCAGTAAGGGGAGTGAATATGTACATGCTGCTATATATGATCCACATGGAAAAGTTTCTCGAAGCTTTGTTCTGCATAATTTAAGTACTGTATTCACTGCAGAGGCATATGCGGTTTATCAGGCATTATTACATATTCGCCAAATTAGCCATTGTAAATATTTTTTGATAGTATCGGATTCACTGAGTTTGATAAAAGCGTTAACTAACCTTACAGTTTCATTTAAGTCAAATTATATTCTGTATTTTATCAAGGAAATAGTTCATCAATTTTACCTTAAGCACATCAAAATTGCTTTCCTGTGGGTTCCTTCTCACCGGGGTATCTCTGGTAATGAAGCAGTTGATAAAATCGCATATGAAGGTAATAATGCTGTTGATGTTAGAAATGCAATGAATAGAATAGAATAGAATAGCATTTATTCGGCGCAAGCAACACAATATACAACAACATAAAATAATAATAGGAAAAGAGTACAGACATACAATACAAGTTGCAGTGACTGTGCCTGAACCGAAAGGGTCACCAACTCAGCAATTGCTGGGCGTCAAACACCCAGCGCTGATTTTCAGCTGGCACCCCGCAGTGACGCACGGATGATGGTAAATAAAGTATACATATAATCTATATAAATATAACCCATACTTAAAATAAATATTGATACTAGTGTATTTGTGTGATAATATTGTTATATAGGTACGTAACTAAATATTTTATAAAATGTGCCATGGTAGTTACAAAACCAATTTTCTCACTATACCCACAATATTTCAATAAAATATATCGCGGGAAACATAGTGCATCGCGCGATGCGACGGTTGACTTGATGACGCATAAATCGAGACACACATCGCTGCACCGGCTCGGCAACTAGCCGCTATCTTGGTCTAAGACAAATGTATACAAATATTACGTAAAAATAATTTTGGCTTCCAGAAAAAGAGTTTATTTAGATTGCTAAGGTTTATAATTACAAATTGGAAAGGAGTAGAATAGAAACAAAACGAAAGTGGAGTGAATACTATGTGGTTCCTGGCGACACAGATGCTACGCGCTCGTCAAATACAGACTGCCTACTTTGATTATAAATCAAAGACTACCTACAGACACCCTTATTACCTAGAATTTGGAACAAAACATAATGGTAAGTTTTGTATTACACGAGCAAAAGATTAGATTAAAAATTGAAAATTAGAGAATGCATAATTAAATTGGTGATTGATTAGATTAATGATTACTTTTATAATAATAATTAAAAATAATTAAAAATAAATAGACATATAACTACTGTATTATATAAATGATTTATCAATATTAACGTCATTAAATTCGATTTGTGAACTCAAAATAAAATTCTTAAGACTAGCCTTAAACGTATTTATATTTTTCAGGTCCCTAATTGGTGGGGGAATATTATTCCAACATTTACTAGCCATGTACCGAAAACTTCCTCTGAAGGCTGCAGTACGGTGATGCGGAGTAGCCAGTTGCTGAGCACACCGCCTGGCCTTGCGCTGCCGGTAACTATTTACCCACGCAAGCTTTGAGTACAGGTATGACGGACATTTATTTTTGATGACACCAAAAAGGAGACAAGCTAAGTGTAACTTCCGACGCGACTTCATTTTTAAAATATTATGCTTGTTTAGAAAAGGTGTAATGTGACTCCTCGGTGGTACGTTGAAGCAAAAGCGCGCGCAAGCATTTTGAACCCGTTGAATAAGTCTTACAGTACGTGCCAGAAGTCTAGGTCCCACAACGGTATCTGCATAATTTAATTTCGAAAGAACCAGACTTTCAACCAGCTGAATACGCAGTTCTTCACTTAGATAATGGACATTCCTATGACTGATTTCCTGCAATGTATCAATGAAAAAATATGTAAATTATGGTTAGAAATGTGGAAGAAAGACCAAGACATAAAAGGAAAGTGGTATGGCAATATTCAAGAAGCATTACCTGATAAACCGTGGTACAATAATTTAAAGGAAGCCAGCCGAGACTTTACCACTACGATGAATAGATTGCGCTTTGGCCATAATACTGCACCGTCACACCTTGCTAGACTTGGCATTATTGCAAGTAGCACATGCCACTATTGTGAATCCGAAGAAGGGACCGTTGAGCATCTTAATTTTGATTGTCAAAACTTTTTACTTGACAGATTAGTGCTGGCTAGTGAACTCAGTGATGTGAACATTAAGTGTGATTATTCTGCCCGCCCGCCGCCAATTATAAACCTTTTAAAAGACCAAAACACTTTCAAACCGCTCTATAAATATATTAAAAACACAATTAAATCTTTATAAAAAGTGATGTGATACATAGTGCAGTCTTTTGAAAAATAAAATAAGAATTTACTTAAAGGTCCAAGTGACCAGGTCATAAAAATACAAAAAAAAAAAAAAAAATGATGAGCTGTCAGATTTGAAACGTCACTTCACGTCACTTTTCGGCCCAACTTTCATCCACGAGCATCGATATTTTTTTGCTTTCGATAAATTTCTAAGAAGCTCGCCACGAGTGTCTTGGTTAGCACGTGTGTTTTGAGAATTTTAACGTTTTCCGAGTGATTGTTGTAACTCTTGTGACTTGTTTTTGTACAATTGTGCTGTCCTTGTGTTCGTAAACAGGTTTGTTGTGTTGTTGTCCTTATCCTTTAAGGTCTAAGTAAGGTTTTATCCACGATGGATAAAAACAAACCTCCAGATCCTGACCCCCCTGACATCCAATCCTCTCCAAATGTCCTATCCCAAAACCCATTGTCGCAATTTGCCGATGTAGTTTGTAGCATTACAGACATGGATGTGTCCCAGATTTCACGTAAACGCGCCAACGAAGAAGTGAATCCCACTCCTACTCCACCAAGCAAACAAATTAAGAGCCAAATAGGTCGTACAAAGTACTCTGTAACGGATAAAGCCCCATATATCGTGCATGTTTCTCGACTGGAAACTTCACCGAACTCGGGCACCACACTACACCCTGTGAACTTTGGAAAGTTCCTAATATTCAATAAAATTTCGAATATTCGTCGGGACGGAGTTAGCAAAGTTGGTCGAAACCGTGTTTCGGTGGAATTTACTTCCCCCCAGGACGATTTGTTCTTATTCAATAACCTTTTGCCCAAACATGGCTACTCAGCATCCATCCCTACATTCAACATCTCTAGGATGGGTGTTATTTCTGGAGTTCCTACTGACATCTCTGAGGATGAAGCTATAACTTTCTTGTCTGTGCCTCAAGGTTCGACGCATTAGTAGGAAAATACGCACTGACGGTGCTATCGAATGGAAACCCACAGAAACTTGTGTCATCACTTTCGATGGCCAAGTTCTACCACCAAGAGTATTCTGCTGCTATACATCTCTTCCAGTTACTCAATACATTTATCCTACGATCCAGTGTCGCAAGTGCTGTAGATTCGGACATGTGGCCAACCTGTGTAGGTCGAAACCACGCTGCAGTAAGTGTGGCCACGATCACCCCGGTGATGGTTGCAGCATTTCTGAAGGCGAGGCTTTCTGTATACTTTGCTCGGGGAACCACTTCGCCAACAGCGGGTCATGCCCTGAGCATGGTAGACAGAAGGCTATCAAGACCATTATGGCTGAGAAGTCAATTCCATATGTGGAGGCTAGCAAAATGGTTCCAATACCATCCCGCAAATATGCCAATGCTACTAAAACTCAGTCATACCGCAAAACTGTCACACTCAAGCCCAAAACCCATGCTCAACTTTCCCCATCTTATAATAAAATCATTCACAATGAAATTGTTAGTTCTCCCCAACCTACTCAGCCTAATGGCTGTGCATTAAACTTGTATAACACTGTTTCTATTATCGAACTTCTTGTAAAACTTTTACCAACTCTTATCTCTTCTCCTTCTAACTCCCAATCACCATCCAACGTTGGCGATCAACTTATCCAAATTCTTCTACAAATTAAAAATGGCATCCAGCCTAACATTTCTACAGTGGAATGTGAGGAGCGTGTGGCATAAGAAACACGACCTCATATTCCTCATTAATAAATATAAACCTCTAGCTTGTTCTATAGCTGAGACTTGGCTCACCCCAAGACTTAGCTTCCGTATACCACATTACAATGTCCTCCGCCTCCGATGTGACAGATCCGACGGATATGGAGGGTCGGCTCTTTTTGTTAATAACCGGGTCCCACTTTCACCCTTATCTCTGCCTTCACTTACATGCGACATGAGTATTGTATCTGGACTGCACGGGATTCATGCGGAGGTGACGCCCGGGTGTCGCCACTGTGCGGAACGCCCGGAGGACACGGTGGAGCACACAGTCGAGGTGTGCCCTGCTTGGGCGGAGCATCGCCGTGCCCTCGTGGGGGCGATCGGCGGCGGAGACCTCTCGCGCCGGGCCTTGGTTGAGGCCATGGTCCGGAGCGAGGAGGAGTGGCAGGCGGTCGCCGACTTCTGCGAAGCAGTAATGCTCGCAAAGGAGGAGGCCGAACGCATCAGGCAACGGCGTTATCGCCGCCGCCTTCGCCGGGATTCTGATACCGATTTCCGGCCAACGTAGACGCGGGCTTGCGGACAGTGAGCAATGGGTAGCTCACTGTCCGGCCGTCCGGTAACTGTCCGGACCAAGCCCAAGTCGTCGACGGCGCGCACTGTTCCCGCGCGCCTCAAGGAGTTGTCAGCAACAGCAGGGACCCAGCCGGGTCGAAGCCTACTGGGGCCAGGGTTATCCGAAAGGGCGCTCGAGCCCCGGTATGAAGGCTAGAAGGAACGGGGTGGGTCTTTTAGTCAGTAAGAGTCTGACACTATCTCCCGCTCCGCCCAAGAGCGGGGGATGTCAATGCATGATTTTTTCCCACCATAAAAAAAAAAAAAAAAGTATTGTATCTGGAAGGATGGAAGGCATTTCAGTATTTTCAATATATATTGCTCATCCTCATCATGACTTTTTAATTACTCTAAGAAACATTCTTTCCAATGTCCAAGGCCCTGTACTAGTTATGGGTGACTTTAATTGTCACCATTATAGATGGGGGTCCGAGCGTTGTGATGCGTTTGGTGCAGCTCTAGTCGAGATTCTGGATGATATGAACCTTTGCGTTTTAAATAATGGTTGTCCAACACGCAGGTCTCCCCCCGGACAGCAGAAGAGCTGTGTTGACCTTACTTTTTGCTCTGCTGAACTAGCAGCTTCAATCCATTGGGAATGTACCGCCTTGTCGCATGGTAGTGATCATTACCCCATTGTTATTTCTTTAATCAACAGGACTTACTTAGAAAAAACTTCTCCTTCACTTTTGAAGTACAACTTAACCAAACCAGATTGGTCAAAGTTTGCATCATTACTGGAACAGAAAATCGACATTCTTCCAAATTTAAATTCTAATTTATCTAATCCCTCTGATCACCTCCATGCCAAGAGTTGCTATGAAGGTTTTGTGGAAGCAGTCATCTCTAGTGCAGATTCTTGTTTCCCTTTGAAAAATAGTGCTCGAAACAAGATCCCTTCACCTCCATGGTGGGACCAAGAATGCACTTCAGCGGTTAAGCTGAGGAATGAGGCTGAAACCCACTATAATAGGGAAATGACGACCCAAAACCTGTTGACTTATATGCAAGTCTGTCCACGATCCAGACGCCTTCTGCGTAGGAAGAAACGTGCCGGTTGTGTCAAATTCTGCACATCCCTCTCTCCCTCCACCCCAATCTCAGTTGTGTGGAAAAACATTAACAGGTTTAGATGTGGTTGTTCTCCTTCAGTATCTTCACCAATCATTAGGGAAACAGCTGAACTTTTTTTTGAGAAAATAGCCCCACCCTATGTCCCACTTCCTTCCGAATGTCATAATATACCCCCACATATTGTTTCCAATGACCCTTTTGATGCCCCGTTTACCTTGAAAGAATTAAGTGTGGTGCTCAGTCATGTCCGGGACTCGGCGCCTGGTATTGACGGCGTGCCGTATTCTTTTATTTCTCGCTCTAGTAATAATGCCAAACAATATTTTTTAAATATAATTAATTTTTGTTATAATCGTGGTTGGGTCCCAGATCAATGGAAGCTACAAGTTATCATTCCCCTTTTGAAACCAGGCAAACATGTTGATGATCCGAACGGCCTTAGACCTATTGCTCTGTCTTCAGTCCTAGCCAAACTAATGGAACACCTTATTAAAAACCAGTTGGAGTGGATAGTCGAATCCAGAAATTTACTGCCGAACTTCCAATTTGGTTTCAGGAAAGGACTTGGCACAATGGACAGTGTAGGTGTTCTAGTTACAGACATCCGCCTAGCATTCTCCAAAAACGAGTCTGTGGTTGCAGCCTTTCTTGATATTTCCTCTGCATATGACAATGTTCTTCTTCTCGTCCTCAGGCAAAAACTGCACCAGCTGAGCATCCCGGTCAAGATGATTGAATGCATATGTGCACTACTGAACTGTCGCTCGTTGGTTCTGAGAGTCCAGGGAGAGGACTTTGATAAAAGGCAGACTTGGAGAGGCCTCCCACAGGGCTTCGTCCTCAGTCCAATCCTGTACAACTTGTACACAGCTGACATTGACTCCTCTTTAAACAACAACTGTCACATTCTACAGTACGCAGACGACTTAGTCATTTACGTCTCAGACTCCTCCATCACTGATGCTGCATCGTCTCTATGCCTCTCTCTGGACTCTCTAAATCAATGGTTTCTAAACCACGGCTTATCATTATCTGCACCAAAAAGTTCAGTAGTGATCTTTTCTCGCAAAAGAACCATCCCTCCCATCTCAGTGGCCATTTCAGAGCAAAATATTCCGTTGTCTGGTAAGGTAAAATTTTAGGCGTTATACTAGACTCAAAATTAACTGGTAAACATCATATAAATTATTTAATACAAAAATGCGAACGTGTTACTTCCATACTAAAAGTCCTTGCAGGTGTATGGTGGGGCGCCCACCCCTATACCATGAAACTAGTTTACAACGCCCTAATTCGTAGTATTCTAGACTATGGTACGTTCCACCTAATTCCATGCAACAGGGGTGCTCTGTTTGGTCTCGATAAGATCCAGTCTAAATGCCTTCGGATCATCTCTGGATGTATGAAGTCCTCTCCCGTCAACGCTTTGCAGGTCGAATGCGTCGAACCCCCTCTAGCCTTAAGACGCCAATATTTAGCCTCCCGGTTTTTATCTAGGGTAATATGTAGATCTTCACATCCTCTCATTGGAAAACTGAACAAGTTAAATTCCTTGTATAGAACCACAAACTACTGGAAAAATAAAGAAATGCCCTTAACACTGAAATATTTTCGCACGACTCAAAACTTCGAATACCCACTTGCTCAATATCCCAAACTACCCCTTTTTAATTTCGACTATGAAGTTTTATGTTTCACCCCCAAAATTTTCTACAATATTGGTATATCTAAAAATAGTCCCTCGGCGAATTCGGCCTTCAATGCGGTGGTGGGAGAACGATGGAATGGTTTTCAAAAATTTTACACTGATGCTTCCAAATTTTCTGACTCTAGTCATACTGGAGCGGCAGTATATTACCAAAGCTCCAGTATTATTCTACAATTTAAATGTCCTAAGGAGTCCTCTGTGTTCACAGGCGAATGTGTGGCTCTATTAGAAGCTTGCCTTTTTATAGAGTCACACCATAATATCGACAAAGCCGTAATATTCACAGACTCCCTTAGCTGTCTTCAGGCCCTAACCCAGAATCCTTTTAAAAGTAAATTGCACAGCTCACTACTCCTTAAAATTAAGAAATCCCTGCTATCAAGCACTAATAGCCAAAAAGAAGTTCAACTAGTTTGGATACCTAGTCACTGTGGCATCAAGGGCAATGAACGTGCTGATGCCTTGGCCAAAGATGCTTGTTCATCAACTGCAGCTGATCTCTCACACAACTTTATTCAGGGGTATGACTTGCTGAACCTGCCAAAAGCAAGCCTTCAATGTGCATGGCAGGAGCAGTGGGATACCTCTGGTAAAAAAAGGGTAAATTCTACTATGCAGTCCAACCAACCATAACATCAAAACCTTGGTTCTTCACATTCAAAAAAATGTCCAAACCTGTTATCTCCGTCCTTTGCAGAATCCGCCTGGGTTTCTGTTGTACACCTGTTTTTTTGGAAAAAATTCGAGTCCGCGATTCCTCCTTATGCGAATGCGGTTTGGAGGAGGGCACACTGGACCACATATTTTTCCAATGCACAAATAACATTCCACCTTTAGATTTATATAGCCGTCTCCCGAAATTTAAAATCCCTCTCCCAATCAATGTCTCCGCCCTCCTAACTTATCCCTCCCCAGAACTACTTGTGGCGCTGATGAGTTTCATCCGTCACAATAATATCAAATTATGAGTCCCGACTTCTGTGTAATTGTGGTTAATGTCTTAACAATTATAATATTTATGTATTTTTTTTTTTTTTTGTTTGTTTCAGTCCAGTACTAACTCAACGAGTTCAACTGTATCAATCGAAGATTTTTATGCATACATACAGTTACTACTGTTCTAACATTCTAATTCCTTATGTTATTATCATACACTCTTGCCAATCCAATTTACTTTTGACATTGGCAGAATAGTCGACATCGGCTCTATTTGCCATTAACAAAAACAGAATAGAATAGAATAAATTTCTAAATCTGTGATAATCCTCTCTAAATTGAGCCTTGTTGTGTTACAAGTTTATCGTAACACAATTAGGCAGATGTTTCTTGGAAAAATACACCATAATTTCGGTAAGAATATGTGGGTAGTTTTATGCTTGCGCACAATTATGTTTGTAACTGACATCAGTTCAATATACGCTTGGCTCATACGCACGTCTTTTATTTAGCAGTGGCGACGAGGATTAAAAAAGTAAAGAAACTTTGTTCGTTGCAGAATAGTTTTGGATGGGTAGTATTTAAACGAGTGACTGTAAATTAAAATTTTAAGTGACAAAAATAATTATTTTGGGTTATAGAAATAATAAGTGAGCGACTGACTGCGAGTGACGAGAAATCAATAGAACAGCGACTTACAAACTTTAATTTGAGTTACTTAAAAACAAAATGAGAAGCTTCATAATATTTGAGCGACCTAATATTTGTTTGAGTGTCAATGTTTTGTCCTGCCTTTTTTCCAGATTTGGCCAATGATTTATTTAGACTGAGCGGCATTTTATCTTAAATGAAGTGTTTCGAATGTCCTAAATATGAATGTACACAGTATCGAATGTCCTAAATACCGATATTTATGTATTATGTATGTCACAAGGTAATTTGATAATCCGGATATTGCGAAAACCCGAATAATTAAAAAATGGTGAAATAAAATCTGCGAGCAACTTGGTCGTAGCGTTCGCCGGCCGCTGCCGCGGCACCGCTCGCTTCGCTCACTCGGCTCACGCGCGGTAGGTCACAGTTCTAACCTAACCTAACCTATTTCACCCAGTTCAAATGATGAATCTACCTGCGACTAGATAATTAGAGAATGATGAAAACATTTGCTAGCGTAAATTCCTTATTTAAAACCTCATTTTTATTTCTAGTCGCTCACTTATTATTTTAGTCGCTCACATACTAATTTAATCGTTTAACTAGGATTTCAATAACCCACTTTTAGTAAGCTCGTTCTGGATTTTATTGTTAATCAATATTTGTTGTTAGTTTAGTTAATGTGTCGCTTACTTAAATTCATACCGCTCAAGTTATTAAAACAATATCTCATCATCAGTCGCTAAGTTTTTTTTTAGTCGCTCGTTTTATAATTCACCATATTAGTATTGTAGTGAGGGCGACTATCATTGGGCTGCATAAAAGTGGTCTTAATAAAACACAAATATCTGAAGAAACCGGACTGAATGTGAGTATAATAGCTATTAATGAATTGTAACTTTATTACAAATTAATCTTCTAATTAAAATGTATGCCATTTATGAATCCATTCATCGTATCTTTATGAGGTTTAAAAGAGAAATACGTAAATCGTTGGGATTATTGGATTGGTTGTTGGATTTATAAATGCAGTTTTATTTTAAAATAATATTCAATAATTATGATTATTAACATTTTATATAATGAAAATGAAGTGAAGTAGATATAACTGCCTAATGTATTTTTTTTTTTATTTTAGAAAAATACTGTAAGTCTCTGGATAAAAAGATATGAGGAAGAAGGTAGCCTTGCTAGTCGAAAGAGAAGTGGGAGACCGAAGCTTATTAGCGAGGCACAGCGACGACATATGGTGGACGTATACGAAACGAATGGTTTCGCACCAACGAGACATTTTGCGGAATTATATGACACCTCGATGGATACTGTTCACCGTACACTTCACGCTGAAGGCGTGCATCACAGAAAACCTGCTAAAAAGTCGTACTTGACAGAGAGGCACAAACAAGAACGATTACGTTTCGCACTAAATGTTTAATGTTAACTAAACTAAATGGCCTACCATTTTATTTTAACATATCCGTGATCATTCGTTAACAAACACTGTATTATATTGTGTTTACTTTCGTTTAAAACAGCTATATCTTTTAACTTGTGCCATCGCCTTATCTTAAGAATGCAGTGAACTCGCTATCAATTTTGTTGACAATAATCATGATTCTATTTCAGAAATTGAGGTTTAGTTTCAATCTTCTTTTCGTCAAGAAAATGAACAATTAAGCTATGATCTCAACACATTCATTGTGACGTTACATAAAAATAAAATGTTTACAAAGTCTAAATCATATATCACTTTTCAATAAATAACTGGATATAAACAATTACCTATATTTTATTTTATTAAAATTTGAATATTCGTTCATTGTTACGTTATTCATATTATATAATGTTCTGCGTAACATAGATAACGGTTACAAGATAACTTTTTGTCTAGGTAACAATTCGACGTCACAATTCTCATATATATGTTTAATTTATAAATATAAAGAATAAACATTTTTAATAAACACGTCTTTTTATTTCCACCTTACAACATCGAAAAGATGTAACAACTAAATAATTGCAAATTAGGAATTAGAATTCTTGTGGTTAATAGATCACATTCGTAATTTGCAACTATTTAGTGCAAAAAATGCAATAGTATTTTTCATAAAAATATAAAAAACAACTATATCAATATAGATTGGGAATTTTCAAAGTAAGAAATAACCGCAACGGACCGACCACGATTTGAACTTGGACTACATGATTTGCGAATCCAACACTTAGTTCACACGGCTACCAGCACATGACACATTTGCGCGAATTTTATCAATGCAATGGTAAGACAAAGTCGCCTCTGTGACTGTGTGATGCGTATTCAATGGCACAGAAAAATAATAATGATGTTTTGAAGCTCAGTGCGACGACAGTTCCTTAGTGTGTGTTATCTGTGGAATGTGGATACTCATACACGCGCACACATACGCACGGAAGTATCGTGCTCGCTCGGTTCGTAGCAATATAATCTTTAGCGTTCTTATGGACTTTTGCGGCCTTACTGTACATAAAAAAACGGTAGCAAGGATTGACATCAACACAACAATGATCTACAATAACAGTGACAGTGACAGTAAGTTAGTATGAGATTTTTATATAATTAAAGGCGTTCTCATTGAGAACGCCTTGAATTTTATGACGTTTGGGTGCACGCTCTTGAAAATATTGCCGATTCATAATGTGTAACGTGAGTGCCATCAAAACGCGTGGCAGCTCGAAAAGTGGTGTCCTAACTGGACTTTTTAACTTCTGCAATACAATTGTGGTATTTACAAGTATTTTATATTTTATACCTTCAGGCGTACTACTACAGATGGGAACACTTTCTGTCTTATGCGTGTACCCAAACGTAAATGCAATTTATATCGATTTATCTTCATCCTCCATGATTGCTATGAAACAAAACGACTCAAAAACAATTAACATAAAGAATCCAAAAAAAAAATTTTTTTGGATTCTTTCTCGCCACTCCTAGCGAAATGTGATTGTTGCGACTTATTTTTATTTATTTTAGAAGTAATTTTTATATAATAAATAATTAATGTACCATATAATTGATTTTTTGGGCAGGATCCGGCCATGTCTTTTTTGTCGATTGTAATTAATGTAAATTATAATGTCGCTTACCTTATACCTGAATAAAGAATTATTATTATTATAATATTATTATTTATTATGAACCCTAAATACTTCACTTGGTCAGCTATAAACTCACATTTTTCCCTTTTTAATTTTTAAGCCATTCGTTTCCAAAATACTAAATACTTGTTCCACGCTTTTTAAATGAGACTCCAAAGATTTACTTTTTATTAAAATATCATCGTAAAATTAGTAGTATTTTACGATGATACGTCGGGGACATTTCTAAAGAGGTTTGTCATTAGTTTTTGAAAAATTCCTGGACTGGAAGAGAGACCATACACCAGTCGGTTGTATTTAAATAATCCTCTATGTGTGTTAATCACAGTGTATTTTCTCGATGTTTCATTTAAAACTAATTGATTATAAGCCTGTGATAGATCTATCTTGGTAAAATAATTATTACCACTCAGGTTACTAAATAAATCTTCTACCCTTGGAACCGGATACCTATCAACCAACAAAGCTTTGTTAAGTGTCACCTTATAATCCGCGCACAATCGTATTCCGCGGTCCGCCTTTCTCGCTATGACCAACGGCGTGGCCCAGTCGGACCGGTCAACGGGCTCGACGACGCCGGCGCGCAGCATCGCGTCCAACTCGGCGTCCACTCGCGGGAGCAGCGCGTACGGCACCGGGCGCGCGCGACAATAAATCGGCTGCGCTCCGTCCCGCACGTACAGCTTCACCTTCTCCCCGGTGTACTTGCCCAATGTGCCGTCAAATAGCTTCTCATGCCTGGAGATAATATCATTTAACAAGTTATTTTTACTTGTTACTATATTATGGATTTCTGTACACCTGCTCAGCTTAGGTATTTCTATACACAATTCAGACAACCACTGTCTTCCTAATAAACTGGTACTACCCTTATTTATTACATATAGATCTAACCTTTTCACTTTATTTTTATATTTAACATTAGTCTCCAAGTACCCTATAGGGTAGACAGCTGAGCCATCATAAAATTTTAACTTTAATTTACATTTTTCTAAAGGTAGATCTCTGAACAATTGAGTGTATGTCGAATAGCTTATACAAGATAACGCCGACCCAGTATCTACTTCCATTTTTAAGGGTTTATTATTTACCTTAATTGTCATACACACCGGTCTATACTTCGCTAACTACATCTGGTACATTGCCTCCTCATCATCACCCGACACGTCCCGTTCCTCCCCGGAGCTGTCCCCACCGGTTCGCGTAGCTAGTGCGCTCTGTCTGCGGCGCCGGCGCTCCGCCGGGCGCGCGCGCCGCGCCGCTGCGCCGCTTCCCGCCGTCGCGGTCGTCCGCCGCGCGGTAGCCGCTCGCTCCGGGCGCGCGACCTCTGCGTGACCTTCCCCGCGTACTGTTGGACTTTGGACTCGCCGATGTCATACGGTGATCGAATTCTTTCTTTTTGCATACTCTTCGTAAATGGCCCATTTTTCCACAGCAACTGCATTCAAAATCTCTATACCTGCAGTTTTGCGGTGTATGACCATTGCCACCACACGCTGAACAATTTCTGACTTCCAGCTGGTGCATCTTCTCGCTAAGTTCCCGGTCCGGAACTTGTTCCCGCGAGCCCTCGACATCCCCGGCGTCCTGCTCGGCTGCTTCCAAGGTATTGGCTAACTGTAGCGCTTTATTGTAGTCCAGGTCATTTTCCGCGAATGGTTTTCCTCTGACGAATAACTTCGCTCCGCAGTCCACACACAAACTGATCCCGTAAGTTTTCTTCTAAGTTTGTTTTAAACTCACAGTACCTGGCCATCTTTTTCAAGTCAGCCACGTAGTCTGTTATCTATTCGCCTGCCATTTTCCGCCTTTGACGAAATCTATATCTTTCCGCTAAGATTGAGGGTATCGGTTGCAGATGTGCTCGCAGTAGATCCACCGCGATTGTGTATGACGAGCTTGATGGCTTTTTAGGACTCGCCAATGTAGACAACAATTCGTAAGCTTGTTCCCCGATTATCGCGATTAAAGTTGGTAACTTTAAATCGTCCGTTATGTTGTTAACTATGAAGTACATTTCGAGTCGCTCGACATATGCTGACCAGTTACCGGTTTTCACATCAAAGTCTTTGATTTTGCCCACTGACATTGTAATTATTGTCCACGATTACACGACACAATCCAAAACGGGGAATTATAAAACGAGCGACTAAAAAAAAACTTAGCGACTGATGATGAGATACTATTTTAATAACTTGAGCGGTATGAATTTAAGTAAGCGACACATTAACTAAACTAACAACAAATATTGATTAACAATAAAATCCAGAACGAGCTTACTAAAAGTGGGTTATTGAAATCCTAGTTAAACGATTAAATTAGTATGTGAGCGACTAAAATAATAAGTGAGCGACTAGAAATAAAAATGAGGTTTTAAATAAGGAATTTACGCTAGCAAATGTTTTCATCATTCTCTAATTATCTAGTCGCAGGTAGATTCATCATTTGAACTGGGTGAAATAGGTTAGGTTAGGTTAGAACTGTGACCTACCGCGCGTGAGCCGAGTGAGCGAAGCGAGCGGTGCCGCGGCAGCGGCCGGTGAACGCTACGACCAAGTTGCTCGCAGATTTTATTTCACCATTTTTTAATTATTCGGGTTTTCGCAATATCCGGATTATCAAATTACCTTGTGACATACATAATACATAAATATCGGTATTTAGGACATTCGATACTGTGTACATTCATATTTAGGACATTCGAAACACTTCATTTAAGATAAAATGCCGCTCTGTATAAATAAAGGGATACCTACGTCAGTGCGAAAGCCGTATCATCGAAGTTTGTTTCTTCGAAAACGTTTCAACGATATCGCTATACTGCGACGCCTTGTTAAGTCGACTTTTTGTTACTGCGATGGTTCATTACATCGAAAAACTTTACTGCGAACGATTTTAAAGCGAAAACATCATACTGCGAAGCCTTGTTCAATGGATGTCTTGTTACTACGATGATAATTATGTTACTTAGGAATACTTAACTTTTAATTTCGTTACGATTTTCAACACCTAACGTTTGTTTTTAGAATATTTTACATATATATGTTTATAACTTTTTTTTTTCGGTGGGAAAAATCATCCAATTACAACCCCCGCTCTTGGGCGGAGTGGGATATAATATCAGACTCTTACTGACTAAAAAATCCATCCCGTTCCTTCAAGCCTTCATACCGGGGCTCGAGCGCCCTTTCGGATAATCCTGGCCCCAGTAGGCTTCGACCCGGCTGGGCCCCTGCTGTTGCTGACAACTCCTTGAGGACTTGGGCTTGGTCCGGACAGTCACCGGACCGCCGGACTGCGAGCTACCCATTGCTCACTGTCCGCAAGCCCGTGCCTACGATGGTTGGAAATCGGGACCGGAATCCCGGCGGCGGCGAGAGCGCCGTTGCCTGATGCGGTCGGCCTCCTCCTTAGCGAGCATTACTGCTTCGCAGAAGTCGGCGACCGCCTGCCACTCCTCCTCGCTCCGGACCATGGCCAAGGCCAAGGCCCGGCGCGAGAGGTATCCACCGCCGATCACCCCCACGAGGGCACGGCGATGCTCCGCCCAAGCAGGGCACACCTCGACTCTGTGCTCCACCGTGTCTTAAGAGCGTTCCGCACAGTGGCGACACGTGGGCGTCTCTTCCGCTTTAATTCGGAACAGGAACCTCCTGAACTTGCCATTTCCGGTGAGGACCTGTGTCATGCGGAAGGTAAGGATGCCATGAGGTCTTTCCAGCCACGCCTCAAAGAGGGGACTTACCGCCATGATTGTGGCGTGCCCAGCACTGGGTTGCGATAGTCGCTGACGCCATTCCACCATGAGATCCCGCCGGAGCTCTGTCCGCCATGCCGTGACCTGTCGTGGCAGAGTACTTTCACCCCGGCGTTGCATCTCCACGCGCATATCGTGCATGTGTGCAAGGACTGTTGCCTCCAGATCCCACGGTGGTAGGCCAGCCAGAAGGCTCGCCGCTTCGCGGGAAATCGTGCGGTATCCCTACACCATCCGAATTGCCATGACCCTCTGGCAGGCGTTCAGAATGGCCGCCGGTCGCTTTTGCAGCGACGGCGCCCACACCAGCGCCCTGTAGAGGGCCATGGACCGAACGATCCCCGCGTAGAGCCTCCGGTAGGAGGCGTCTGGACCCCCAAGGTTGGGCAGGAGCCGCTTGAGAGCGGCCCCAGTCCGGTTGAGTTTGGCATATGTATATAACTTACGTTTTAGTCATTTATAGCTAGAATGATTTAGACAAACATTTCAATGGTCTACGATATTTACTTAAACACTGATATTCATGACAGATGGCGCTCTTTACTTTTATATACATATATATATAATGGATTTTATTGAGGATTTTCGAAATAAACCACAAATTGTTTCTCTGAAAACAAAGTTTTGTTTTATTCAACATGCTTTTACAGTACAACAATCATCGTTTAACCAAAACTACACTTTTATCTCACCTGAAAACAAAGAAACGACATTAAAGTTCACTAATATCGCCTCCTCAATTATATCCCTTTAATTATCTCTCTACAAGTTTTTATAACAATAAAATGCACAAAATAATCTAAACATCATCTGTCATTGAATGATACGTCACCCCGTATCCACAGCTTAAAAATTAAAAAAATGAAATGTCATTTCCAAGGAGGTCATTTCATTACATCTCCCCCCCATAGGAACGAAAATTCTAAATAATATAATATAAACAATGCACCTGCAAGCTATCTTTATACCTATTCGTTTTCTTCTACTTCATCTTCTGCCGTAACAGGTTGTAATTTTGTTATGTGGAATAAAGTTGATTCTGTTTTTCTGTTGCCAGTGTCAATCTTATAAATGGAGTTCGATATTTTCTCTATTATCTTGAAAGGGCCTATTTTTAATTCGTCTAATTTTTTCCTGTTCAGTCTATTTCCATTTTCTACATATACACTGTCTCCTATCTCGAACTCTTGTGTTTTCCTATTTCTATCAAATATTTTCTTGTTGTACTTGTGAGATTTTATTGTATTCTCTAATGCTAATCTTCTATCAGCAATCCACTTGTCTTCCTTTTCTATTGTTTTAATTTCATTTGGTAAAATACTGACATTTGTACCATCCAGTAAATATTTTGGTGCAAAACCTGTAACAGAATGGTCTGTTTCATTATATTTCTGTACACATTCTCTTGCTACTGTTGTCCATGTTCTCTTATTATTTTTCTCATTTATTTTACATCTTATTTTATTTACTATTGTTTGGTTTAATCTTTCGTTCAAGCCGTTCGAAAATGGCGTATTCACAGCTGTAAATATTAGTTTGATGTTATTCTCCTGCAAATACTGTTTAAATTCTTTTGAATTGATGCCTGGATATTGGTCTGTCAGAATTATTCCAATCTCATCTGTCTCGAGTACTTTCTTTGTTAGTTTTATAAAGTCACTTGCTTTCTGTGTTTTTGAAGTCACAATAAACGCATATCTTGTATAGTGGTCTACTAAAAGGTGTAAGTATTTTTTTGTTGACCTAGATCCTCCAAAGCCACCTATAGTATCCATTGACATTATCTCAAATGGTTTTGTTGCTGGTCCCAGTTGTGACATTAACCCAAATTTTCCTTGACATCTTGATTTATTTTTTATGCATATTTCGCATGTTTTACAAATATTTATGATATTTTTTGTTAGGTTTTTAGCTGTATATAGTGGACTTATTTTTTTCTGTAATTGTCTGATTCCAATATGGCATAAATCTTCATGCACCTTTTTTATAATTTTTTTACTAAATTCTTCTGAGAGTATAATCTTTTCAAGTTTCTTTATTTTTTTATAATAGATTTTATTTTTATGTAGTAGATTTTGTTTTTTTTCTTTTATTGTTTTATTTTTTTCTTGGTCTTCAACTATATCTTTTATTTGTATTAAATTAACTATTTTTAATAGTTCCTCCTTGTTATCTTCTGATTCTAATACAGGGTTTCGGCTCAAACAGTCTGCTTCTATATCATACTTGTCCTTTGCAAAAATTGTTTTATATTCCTTTATTATTTTCTCGATCTCAATTTTCTTTTCATTATCTAAATGGTCTGTCATACTTACAAACTCTTCTGTTTTTATATGTTCATTAAAATTTATTGCTAATGTTTTTATATTCTTTTCTTCATTTCTGTTATCTTTAGACATTTCATCTAATTTATTTGTTCTTATCTTTTGTTCTATCCGCAAGTCCTCGTTTTGGGTTAGTTTGAATTTCTTTATCATATCCAATCCGATTATAAAATCATCAAAATATTCATTTTCTACTATGTATACATCCACCTCTTCTTCTAAATCAAATATTTTTATTTTTATTGTTATCAAGCCATCTGTTTTTTTCACACCATTAACCGTTTTCATATATGCTATATTCTCATTGTCCTTTTTTTCTTTTATTTTAATCAGTCTTGAATTTATTAAAGAGATCTGTGAGCCTGAATCATAAATGCCGCTCACTTCTAGTTTATTTTCTAATAAGAGCTTGATTTTGATTAATGGTGTACTTACTCGTTTTTTTTCTCAGTATTTATATCTACTTCAATAATAGAGTTGTTATTTACATTTCTGGGTTTAAAAACTTTTTCAGATTCATTTTTATTTTTCTTGAACCAACATGACTCTTCCGGATGATATCTAATTCCTTTGTTCAAAGATTCACAAGTGTTACATGGCTTCTTCTCATTACTTTTATTTTTATAAAGGAATGTACAACTCTTTATTGTACTTGAGTTTTTCTTGTACATCATACCTTCATATTTTCTTATCTCATTGAACAAATCAGTAGTGTCATTGAGTTCATCTCTGTTTAACCTATTTAAGATAAACCCAGGTAAACCTGTTGCAATAAGATCTATCATTGTTTTGGAGTCTATCGATTTGTTTATGCCTAGCATAAGCCTTTCTTTTCTAATAGCGTAATCAATTAGTAGTCCTTCTTTATATCTAAATGCGAGAGCATATGTAACTATGTCCCATCCTCGGTTTTTAAAAGTTTCTAAAAATTTGTTTTTCCATTCATTCCATTCAGCCTTTATTGTTAGTTTTATGGCCATCGAGTTATACCAATCCAAACAAGAGTTTTCTAAAAACAATCTCAATATATCTATTTTTGTTTCATCTTTTGATATATTAAAGCGCTCACACTCCTTTTCAAAATTCTCAATCCATTGCATTGCATTAGGGTTCTTGCTTGTGAATTTTTCAATAATAAATTTCTCTGAAATATGTTTTAGGTTATGTTGATTTTCTTTCTTTGTAGTAGTTTCTATTAATTTTTCCAAGATATGTTGCAAATTGTCGTTTTTGTCTATTGGTTGTTTTGTGATTATTTCTTCTAAATATTGATCTAAAAATTGCATATTACCTTCCTCATCTCTATATGTTTTCTTAAGATCTTCATCCAATTTTATCCATATTTTTCTACTTTGATGCCTTTTCTTTATACTATTTTTTATTTTTGAGAAAGTATTCATTTTGATTTTGCTTCAGCTCATCAGGTAAAACATAACATTTTCCTTCTTCTGTAGATATTGAGGTTATGGCTAATACATTTGATTTGCCATCATTTGAAGCTATCATCGTAAACTCAAATTGCAGCCGGTCCATCTTCTTTTAGTTAACAAAAATGTCGTTTTATAATGGATTTTATTGAGGATTTTCGAAATAAACCACAAATTGTTTCTCTGAAAACAAAGTTTTGTTTTATTCAACATGCTTTTACAGTACAACAATCATCGTTTAACCAAAACTACACTTTTATCTCACCTGAAAACAAAGAAACGACATTAAAGTTAACTAATATCGCCTCCTCAATTATATCCCTTTAATTATCTCTCTACAAGTTTTTAATAACAATAAAATGCACAAAATAATCTAAACATCATCTGTCATTGAATGATACGTCACCCCGTATCCACAGCTTAAAAATTAAAAAAATGAAATGTCATTTCCAAGGAGGTCATTTCATTACATATATGTATCTCACTTCAGGCAGTCTCCAAGTGGGGTGAAGCCAATCTAGTGGGATTCAACGCCGCCAAAACACAAGCGTGTCTTTTCACTGCCAAAAGGAGCCCGTGCACCTTGGTTCCTACTTTTCGGAATTTATCCCTGGAGTACACCGACCGCCTTCAGCTCTTGGGGGTTGAAATTCCCTCAGACCTTAACTTTGGGCGGTTCATTGAGTCCAAAGCCAAGGTAGCTGCTAGGAAGCTGGGCGTTCTTGCAAAGGTCCGGCGGTACTTCACACCGGGACAGCTTTTAATGTTATACAAAGCACAGGTCCGTTCGTGTGTGGAGTACTGCAGTCACATATGGGCTGGTGCTGCAAAATGCCACCTGGCAGCTTTGGACTCGGTGGAAAGGCGTGCAAAGAGGCTAATTGGTGATCCAGATTTGGTTAAGTCCAACCTTCAAAGCCTTGAGCATAGGCGTAGGGTAGCCAGCCTTTCGGTGTTTTACAGGATGCATTTTGGAGAGTGTGCGCAGGAATTGCATGACTTGATTCCGCCATCGCAATTCTACCATCGGACATCCCGACGTACGGCGAATATTCACCCTTACGTTGTTGAAACCTCTACGGTCCGGACTAAGCGTTTCGCCTCGTCGTTTATACCACGTACGTCGAAGGACTGGAACAGTCTGCCTGCTGCGGTCTTCCCGTCCGATTATAATTTGGGTGTCTTCAAGGCTAGAGTGAATAGGCTCTTAATAAACTAGTGCGCCTCACCATCAAAGATTGCATCGCTACTTACCATCAGGTGGGATCGCAGTCAAGCACTAGTTTATCTTAATTAAAAAAAAAAAAAAAAAAAAAATGTAAAACATTCTAAAAACAAACGTTTGGTGTTGAAAATCGTAACGAAATTAAAAGTTAAGTATTCCTAAGTAACATAATTATCATCGTAGTAACAAGACATCCATTGAACAAGGCTTCGCAGTATGATGTTTTCGCTTTAAAGTCGTTCGCAGTAAAGTTTTTCGATGTAACGAACCATCGCAGTAACAAAAAGTCGACTTAACAAGGCGTCGCAGTATAGAGATATCGTTGAAAAGTTTTCGAAGAAACAAACTTCGATGATACGGCTTTCGCACTGACGTAGGTATCCCATAAATAAATCATTGGCCAAATCTGGAAAAAAGGCAGGACAAAACATTGACACTCAAACAAATATTAGGTCGCTCAAATATTATGAAGCTTCTCATTTTGTATTTTAAGTAACTCAAATTAAAGTTTCTAAGTCGCTGTTCTATTGATTTCTCGTCACTCGCAGTCAGTCGCTCACTTATTATTTCTATAACCCAAAATAATTATTTTTGTCACTTAAAATTTTAATTTACAGTCACTCGTTTAAATACTACCCTACTAATATTTAGCCTGCATTTTGCGAATATTACAATACTGTTAACCACACGTCACTAACCAACAACTACAACCAAACGAGAGCTCATTTCGGTCAAGTTAAAACTCATGTCTACCTCTTAGAAATCTAATTCTTTATTTCGTTTTTTTGTGATCTACCTTTCTAACTCTAAGAAATGTGTGAACAAGTTAAAGAATAATTTAATATGTAATGCTAATCCATAACTTCCAATCTGGTAAGAACTTACAAAAAGTCAATAATTGCGTGGGATTTGAACTTGCGGCACACTGATTTGCGCTTCAATCTGTGTGCCTATACCACTGGGCCATCTTGACTTATGCTAAGTTGATGAAATTGTGAATTGGAATCATTTGTTGGCGAAACTTGAAAATAGAAGGTCGTAAGTCAAACTAAACGTCAAACTAAAACGTTTTGAGAATTCTTATCGACTTTTGCAAGTGATAGTACATTTATTTATTTATTTATTTAACTATTTATGTACACACATGTAAATACAAGAAAAGAGGAAGGAAACAGAAAAAAAATAGTACAAAGGTGATGCTTATTTCTAATGAAATCTCTTCCAGCATACCTGCGACAGGAAAGTTGAAGAAAAAAGAGAAGTAGACACCGTGTGTAATAGTAAAAGGAAAATTAGTACACACAAAATACAAAGTTAAAAATGAAATAGTATAAAAAAATAATAATAATTAAAGATATATACACTGCTATAATTATAAACATACACATAATAAAATAAATATCACACAAATACATACTAAATAATACCTAAAATAAAATAATACATATTAGTTTAAATATGCAATTATGACGAAATAGAAAGATAGTGCTCTTTCACTCTTCTTTTAAAAACTGCAAGAGTTTGGCAGCCCCTGATGTCAGGCGGAAGTGAATTCCACAACCGTACTGCGTGCGAAGTGAAGGAATAGGAATAGAAATCGGTGGAGTGGGGAGGGGATTTAAGGAGATTCTTAAGATGCGACCTGCAAGGTGCATCAGAAGGACGAGAGTAGGAGAAACGTTCCCGCAGGTAAGAGGGAGTTTTAGGGTTGAAAAGGATGTTAAATAGCAGACATAATATCCGAGTGTTCCTGCGAAGTCGAATAGGGAGCCACTTGAGTACCTTGCGAAAGCCTGAGACATGATCATACTTTTTAAGGTTGAAAACAAAACGAATACAGATATTTTGCAAACGCTCAAGTTTATTTAAAAGCTCCTCGGTGGCATCCAAATAACAGGCGTCAGCGTAGTCAATGATGGGCTGAATCAGAGTTTGGGCAAGAGAAATTTTGGTCTTCAAGGGCAAAAAACTCTGAAGGCATTTTAAGGAGTGAAACGTGTAGTGTACATGAATATTTTTAGTTTGGACACAGCTCCCTACTAATTCCGGCCATGTCATTTAATTCAAACATTTAAAAAAGAAAAACAACAATAGAAATGAAAGCTAAATTATAACGAAGACAATAATTTCAATGCCTTAAAAATAAACCATTAGAGTATAAATATTTTAAAACTAGATTAGTTACGATATATTATGTTCAAACAAATTAACGAATAATAATACCTAATGCAGATGAAGTGCAGACTATTAATTAGGTAAAAAAGTGATTTAGATTAGATAAACTTTATTTTACAATTTCTAGAAGTTTTTCCGTGTCGTTATAATTGTGTTTTGCCAAATATTCCTGAACTAGTAAATTGGTGTAATTGTAACTTAAACTATAAATCTTTAGTATTCTGTTAAACTGGTTGTATAAGTAGGGTCCTAAAAATAAATAAAATCGTTTAGCAAAAGCATGTTTAGTCTTAGAGTTAGCACAAACCAAATCCTTTCTTCTCCTATCTGAGGGTATTGGGTTGAAATAAAGTTCAGCGTGTTGGAACAAAACTACATTCAAAACAAATAATTGGCGTACTGTTAGCACCTTACATGCCATATAAAGCTGATTTGTAGGAAAACGAAATGGGCGAAAAGTAGCAACTTTTAAAACTGCTCTTTGGGCGCGTTCTAAAGGTAGTAAAATTGATTTAGCGGCACCGCCCCTTGACGTTATGCAGTAGGTAATTATAGATTGACACAAAGCCAAATAGACCTGTCTAATTAATTTAGATTCGGCAATGTTGCGTAAGTTTTTAAAAATATATATTAGTTTACGCACACGAATGCATAATAAATCGATGTGTTTGCGGAAATTCAAGTTTGTGTCAATCGTTACACCTAAATATTTTATATGGTCAGTTTTTGCTAAAGTGGGACAAGTACATGCAATATCAGCACAATGTAAATTACAATTGTTATGCGCTTGAATACTTAGATTAGTCAGCGTTGGATAAGTGTTTCTCATTGTAAATAATAGGTATTTGGTTTTATCTGCATTTAAGCTTAAGAGATTATTATAAAGCCAATTAGACACAGTATCAAAACCCTTCTGTGCTAGATCATAGACCTCGGTCTTTGATTTAGCTGCAAAAAGTAGAGCTGTGTCATCAGCATACGAAATAATTACACCATTTTGAAGGGTCAAATTGCACAGGTCATTTATATAAATAAGGAACAAGGTAGGACCCAAAATACTACCCTGTGGGATTCCGTAACAGGTACTTTTGAGTTCAGAACTTATGCACTGATCTATTTTTACAGACTGATGACGGTCGCTAAGGTAATCAGATAGTAATTTCAGTTGTTCTCCCCGTATTCCCAGCTTTTCCAGCTTGTACAAAAGCAAATTACAAGAAATTGTGTCAAAAGCCTTGGCAAGGTCTAAAAAGATCCCTAAGGTATGCAAACCGTTATCCAGGTTTGAGCTTATAAAATTCGTTAGATGGTGAACAGCTTGGCTGGTTGATCCTTTAAGCCTAAAACCAAACTGTTGATCAGAGAGTAATTTATTACTTTCAAGGTATTTTAGTAATCTACTGTTTATAATTTTTTCTAATATCTTTGACAGGCAAGTAAGAACTGAAATCGGCCTGTAATTATTAACACAATTCTTGTCTCCAGCCTTAAACACAGGGGTAACTACGGCTTTTTTAAGCAATTTAGGAAATATTCCTTTGGTTAAACATAACTGAAAAATATGAGTCAAGGGAGGTGCAATGACGTGTTTAAATCTTTTGAGTATGCTATTTGGTATGCCGTCATAACCTATGGCACAATTTTCCGTTAATCCATTTATTATGCCTATTATCTCATCAACGTCGGTATCTAGTAAAACATAAGAATTTCGTGATGCACATGTTCTAGTTTGGCTCTGACTGGATGGACAATTATTTGAAAGTAAGAGTTTTTCTGCTAAGTTTTTTCCTACATTAATGAAGAAGTTGTTAGTTTTATTTACTGCTTCGGTAGTGCTTTGGACAGAAGATAAAAGGTCAAGTGCTGGTTCGAGATTTTTGGACCTAATAGTGTTAGTTTTTATGAATTTCCATATGAGTTTAGTGTTTTTACCTGCTTTTTGTAGTTGAGTCTGATCATATTGGTTTTTTAACTTTTTCAATAGATTTGTAGGTATGTAGGTGTGTGTAAGGCTTGAGGTATTGCAAGTCACGAAACAGCGGTTGAGATTTTGAAAGGTTTATTGAAGGTCACAGAGAACAGATGTACAGTTATAGCAAGCACGGAAAGATAGCAGAGAAGATGAAGAATTAGGATGAAAATGTAAGAAATAACAGATATGAAGAGAAAGTCTAGATTAGGCAAGATACGCGTAAGCACTAGCGATTTTGGCGAGACAAAATTGAGCGTGCATTCGCCGCCGAGTTAGGTGAGCCACTGTCGGCGCGACCGACCCGACGCGTTAGCGGAGCGATCAGCTTGCGGCGCACGAGGTAGGTGCGCGGGCGCAGGCGCGGAGGTACGGTTGAGGCTCGCGTTGTAGTACAACCCCAGTCCGGTTGGCTTGGAGTGCAGTGCGGCTACAGTACTCCCCCGCTGAGACCGCTACTGCGGGCGATAGAAATCAGGGAAATGTACGCGTCGTCCACTTCGCGTCCTTTTCTCGTCTGCTTCCACTCTGGACCCAGACGCTCCAGGAGACAATTCCGGTGCTGGCAATGTAGACGTGTCGTCGTCTCGTGCGAGGAATGCAGGTTTCAGCCGGTCGACGGTAACTGTCATCGCTTTCCCACGCACATCGAGTCTGTAATACTTTGGGTGACGTTCCAGAACTCTGTAAGGTCCAGCATATGGTGGCTCCAGCGGTCTTCGGACATGATCCTGCCGCAGGAACACGTGGGAAGAACTGTCGAGTCCACGAGGTATAAAGAAGGGACCTTTCCGATGCCATGACGCGGGTTTTGGTGTCATCTTGCTCATGTGTCTTCGTAGTCGCGTTGCCAGATCCGTGACTTCGGCTGGATTGTGGTCGTCTGTAGGTGATATGAACTGGCTTGGTAGACGCAGCGGCTCTCCGTAGACCAGTTCTGCTGGCGATGCCTGGATGTCTGCTTTCCAAGCACTTCTGATTCCTAGAAGTACCAACGGTAGTACCTCTGTCCAGTGTGTGGTCGAGTGGCACATGATGGCTCCCTTCAGCTGTCGGTGTAGACGCTCAACCATGCCGTTTGCAGCAGGATGGTAGGCGGTCGTACGGAAGTGTTGTGCACCAACCATGGATGTGATGGCCCTGAAGAGATGAGACTCGAATTGTCGCCCACGGTCGGTTGTTATCTTCAGTGGACAGCCGAACCTGGCGATAATAATAATAATAATAATAACCATTTATTTTCAGGCATCGAAGGCTCATTGAAAAAATACATAAAATAATCTTATAAATTAATAAACTAATACATATTATAACAACAAAACTTATTTAATAATTATACACGTAACGTCGGCGTCGTGTTCCGCTGCGTGGTGTCGCGTAGCCGTCCTCGGAAACGTCGATACACGACACCTTTCGGCCAAAAGTCCTCTCTCAAAAAGGTCTCCAGATGGTGGGTTGGAACTCGTATCACGAACGACTTGAAGTTGGTGTCGTGGCGAGAATCCAGCCTTTCGACCCTCAGAGTCCAGTTGCTCTTTATCTTCATATACTCCACGACTTCCTCAATCTCCGTAGAGCAATGCAGACGTGAAATATACAGCTGCGTCGTAGGCACAGCAGGACGCAGCAGCATATTTGGTCCAGTCGGTGCGGTACCGCACAGGTTCCGGGAACAGGGCTTCTTCTTCTTCTTCTTCTTTTCTACTCGAGTGAAACCCTCTTCATCAACTTGTCCCGTTTTTAGCAAGGAGCTACGGACCGCAGTCTGGGTAGGATGAGAACCCGATGTCTCTTTGTCCCAGGATGCAGCTTTGTTTGATCCAGCCAGCCACCAGTGTAGCTGCACATGTGTCTGCCGTGATATCTTTGATGGGGTACGCCTCAGGCCATCGCGTGAATCTGTCGATGACAGTGAGACAGTACCTGAAATCAGAAGAAATTGGTAATGGCCCGATAATATCGAGATGGATGTGGGTGAATCTGGATGAAGGAGATGGAAATGGGGAAATTGGTGAAGAGGTATGACGAGTTATCTTGCTGCCTTGGCATTTGAGGCATTCACGAGACCACTCCCTACAGTTTTTGTGAATCCCTGGCCACACGTACCTCTGCGTGACCAGTCGCACTGTAGTTGTTCTTCCTGGGTGACTCAAGTTATGAAGTGACTTGAAGACTTGTCGTCGATATTCTGGTGTGACGTACGGACGAGGTGGTTGAGTTGCAACGTCACAAAAAACTTCAACTGATGTTCCTGGTATGTTCACCTTTTGCAGTTTGAGTGAAGACCCATTTTTTAGTAGATCTTATAACTCTGGATCAGTCTCTTGAGATCGTGCCAGGGCATAATAATCGATGCATTGAGTGACTTCCTCAATTCTCGACAAGGCATCCGCTACTATGTTTTGCTTCCCAGGAATGTATCCTATGTCAGTTGTGAATTGAGCAATAAATTCTAAATGTCTAAATTGCCTAGGCGAGTGTTTTTCACTGGCTGTTCTGAATGCGTGTGTGAGAGGCTTATGATCGGTTATGACAGAGAAGTCACGAGCCTCGACCATATGGCGAAAATATTTGATTGCTTCTTACATTGTTAACAGTTCCCTATCGAATGGGCTGTACTTTTTTTGTGGTGGCGCGAGTTTTTTAGAGAAGAACGCTAAAGGTTCCCAATTGCTATTCTTCTTTTGCTGTAGAACTGCGCCAATCGCCACATCTGAAGCGTCCGTGGCAATACTTAACTCAGCGTTCGGATCAGGATGAGCTAGTAGTGTGTAGTTTGACAGAGACTTTTTGCTTTCTTCAAACGCCTGTAGAAATTCTTGAGTCACCTGGATTGGATGTGAGCCTTTGACGTTTGAGCCTTCTAATAGTGAATTTAGTGGTGCTTGTTGTTTCGCTGCTTCTGGTACAAAACGTCGGTAGAAGTTCAGCATTCCTAGAAACCTTCGTAACTCTTTCACTGTTTTTGGTAGAGGGTAGTTCAAGATAGCTTGCACTTTATTTTCCATGGGCCGTGTACCAGCTGCGGAGATTTGATAGCCAAGGAAGCTCAGCTCTGGCTTTCCCAGAACACATTTAGATGTGTTGATGAGAACTCCATAACCAGTGAGGCGTTCGAGAACTTTCCGTAAGTGCTTTTTATGTTGCTCTTCTGAAGACGAGAAGATTAAAATGTCATCACAGTAACCATAAGTAAAGTCTTCCAGGCCTTGCAGTACTTCGTCTATAAAACGTTGGAAAGTCTGCGCGGCGTTCCGTAAACCAAACGTCATGAAGTCAAATTCAAATAGGCCGAAGGGTGTCGTTATGGCGGTCTTCTTGACATCTTCTGGGTTTACTGGGATCTGATTATATGCTTTTACTAAATCGATTGTGGAAAAGATTGTGCAACCCGAAAGCTGGTGTGAAAAATCCTGAATGTGACGTACTGGATACCTGTCTGGAATGGTCCTTGCGTTGAGTGCCCTGTAATCTCCACAGGGTCTCCAGCCGTCGTCCTTCTTCTTGACCATATGTAAAGGGGAAGACCAACAGCTTTCAGAACGCTTAGCAGTTCCATTAGCTAGCATTTCATCAAACTCCTTCTTTGCAGCTTTTAGTCGAACTGGATCTAGACGTCGTGGTTTGAAGGCAACTGGAGGGCCTGGAGTGGTGTTAATGTGGTGAACAGTATTGTGCTTGATTGTACGTACCACTCCAGTAGGCCGCGTGACCTCAGGAAATTCACGAAGTATGTTATGATAATCGGACTCACCCGTGACTGTCTTGATGGATACAATGCTCTCAGGAATGTTTCGCTTTGGTACAGCTACCGACAGTGACGTCTTGCCATCTATGAGACGCTGGTTCCTACAATCCACAAGAATATTATAGTAACTGAGAAAGTCCACACCTATTATTGGTTTAGATACATCAGCTATGATGAATTGCCATGTGAAGTCACGCCTCAGTCCTAGGTCTAAATGCAGTAATATAGGGCCGTAAGTATGTATGGTTGTTCCATTTGCAGCAGAAAGATCATATTTGCTTTTATAACACGGTACTTTAGTCGCTGATCGTGGGTAGACGCATAAATCCGATCCGGTATCTATAAGGAACTGCATCTTGGTGGTCCGATCTGATACAAATAAACGGCCTGTTTGGACTGGGCAGTCGTTAGCCGCTACTTCCGGCTGCCCGCATCGTTTCCCGCTTTGAACTTACATGGCTCGTTGCACTTCTTAGCTCTTGCTCCAAAATTAAAATGGTACCAACAGTGAGGGTGATCTGATGGTGGTTGTCGGTTGCGTGACTGGCTGCGGCTGCGGTGATGGCCGTGGGGGCCCCGTGACCTGGATCGGGAACGTGCACGTGACTGCCTGTATACATAAGAGGTAAGTTTAGCGACTTCTTTAGTTAAAGCACAAATCTCCTGGCCCAGCTCATCCATGCGCGAGGATGAGGCTGGTAGTGCCGCCGCTGAAGCTGCAGCCACGTGGTGGTGAGGCGTCGATGGTGCTATCTCGTGAACACGATCGGCTAACTCAGCCAGATCGTTTAATTCAAGCTTGGGCTGCGACGCTATGACGGTTTGTAAGCTATGAGGCAAGCGACCGGTCCACAATGTAGCTAACACATCATCTGACACGGTTGGACCAGCAAGATTCCTAAGGTATCTTAAAAATTGTGAGGGCTTACGATCTCCCATGTCCTCGTGAAGGAACAGCTGCTTCAGTTTCTTTTCCTTAGACGCACTGAGACGCTTGATTAACTCGCTCTTCAGTTTTTCAAATTTACCGGTCACGGGTGGGGCGCATAAAATATCTTTGACTTGAGAAACATACGTATGTTCTAGCTGAGTCACGGCGTAATAAAATTTTGTCGAGTCACTGGTGACACTTGACAGCGTAAATTGGGCTTCTAGCTGCGCAAACCAAAGTTCCGGATCATCTGGATAAAACGGCGGTACTCGCACACCAACACGCCAAATATCACTGCTATTTCCATCGGCAGCCTTCATTCCTGCTCCTACGGCAGTCTCCATCTTGTTTTTCGACTCTAAGTTCCTTTATCGGGGTCACCACTTGTAGGTATGTAGGTGTGTGTAAGGCTTGAGGTATTGCAAGTCACGAAACAGCGGTTGAGATTTTGAAAGGTTTATTGAAGGTCACAGAGAACAGATGTACAGTTATAGCAAGCACGGAAAGATAGCAGAGAAGATGAAGAATTAGGATGAAAATGTAAGAAATAACAGATATGAAGAGAAAGTCTAGATTAGGCAAGATACGCGTAAGCACTAGCGATTTTGGCGAGACAAAATTGAGCGTGCATTCGCCGCCGAGTTAGGTGAGCCACTGTCGGCGCGACCGAGCGTTAGCGGAGCGATCAGCTTGCGGCGCACGAGGTAGGTGCGCGGGCGCAGGCGCGGAGGTACGGTTGAGGCTCGCGTTGTAGTACAACCCCAGTCCGGTTGGCTTGGAGTGCAGTGCGGCTACAGATTATTACAGAAATTCCTGTATTGTTTGTAAATAATTGATAGCTGTACATTATCCGGTGCATTTTTTAAATTATGGTGGAGTTTATCTCTATGTCTAATACAGCGAACAAGTCCAGGGCCCCAAGTCTGCTATTTTTATAAATGCGTCATTCCAACACGATCCCATTGTCATTTTGCTAAAAGTTTGTAATCTGCTAATTCATAATGATCGATCATTGATCGGTCACTGGTCTTGTAATAGAATTGTGGTAGAATGATAATTTCGAGCATATTAAAACCAATAACTGCACAATAACGTTCTAATAGTAAAACACTGATCAAATAAACTGTCAAAGTTTTAGCAGATTACCGCAAACGTCAAATATTCATTTGTCAATATGTACGAGATTACCATTCTATGTCACTTCTTTCAATGGAGTGTCAGTGGTTGACCATTGGAAAGTCATAATGACGCCATTATATTAGTAGATTATCAAACTTGTCAAAATCGACAATTATGACATCAATGACAGACCATTCTGACACTATTGTAATAGCAGACTTGAGGCCCAGGTGTAATCCAGGGTTTAATATTACTATATTTTCTAGGAGTTATGTTGGTAAATGTATTTTTTCTTATCTTAGATTGCAACATATACGACAGCCCGAAATCATCTATCGGGCAGTCGCCCACCAGACCATAACACCTGTCTGGTCGGAGAATCCTCCCTTTTCAACGGAGGTTTGCGGGACTTTACTCTCTGTTCCGCCTACCTCCAAAAACCCATCAATACTTTGGGATGGTGGCCTGTAAATAGCTACAATCACCGTGTCGGGAATAATTTTAATTACTAAGCAATTGCAGTCTGAAAAATGAGGTTCCTCTACCAATACTCGTAAGTTATTTTTAATGTAAACGACGATACCATCATTCTGGTTGAATGTATTATCGCTTTTGTGAAGATTAAAACCTTCGAGAGTTGGTAAATTGGCCGACTGTTTAGATAACCAACATACTGTTAGAATGATAATATCGCAGCCTATTTCAAGATTTTGTAACAAAACTTGAAAATCATTGAAATTACGGGTTATACTGCGTATGTTTTGTGTAAGTAAAGTCAAAGTTTTATCCCCTGTATAGACAAGGTTTCTGCACTCGTCAACATTACATATTTTAGCTTCAGACACGGAAAACCCATCCAAATCATAGATAAGCTGATTAGCCATACGAAAAAAAAAAAAAAAAAAAATGTAGAAGTTAACTTACTATCTATGTTAGATAAATTAACTAGGTAGTTGGCGGCGCTCCTAGGCGCCATCATAGTCAACGGAATTAATATAATTGTCCTTTGCATATTTCCGTGCTGGGAAATTCACATCACCGATTGGATGATCGTTTTTCCGCTTGAAGCGTTTGCAGGTCGCACATTGAGGCAGAGAATCTTTATTATTGCAATCCTTGAATGAATGTCCGGTTTCGCCACAGAGGTTGCAGGTAGGGTTCGTTTCTCTACAAAATTTGGCGTGTGTTCCTCTGTGGCCGGACCACAATTTAGTACTCAGATGCTATAGTTCGAAATAATACCTACCTAAAGTCTACTTTCATCCGAATTTAAATATATTTTTAGTACCTCAAGAGATATCTTTTTAATTAATAATGTATGTGGTCTGGCCGCCAGGCAGTGCTCTCTGGACGCGCCACCTCAAATTAAATAGAGTATAATGATCTATTAATAAATCAATATCCCGAAAAAAACTACCTAAAGAGTACCTTGCATAAGACAAATATGGTCCATTATACCCCTTTAGTTAAGGAGTTATTGGTCGTAGGGTGTGGTCAGGCTGGAAGGTATACTCTGCAGCAAGTCAATTTTGCAATATTTAATATTATCTATCCATAAATCAATTTATGTAATAGTACCTTTTCTCTACTCTTCGTTGATACTTTTTTCTCTTAAGAAACTATTCATTTTGATTATCTTTAAAGTATGTGACGCGGCTAGGGAGGATTACTTTTAGCAAATATAACGAAATATTCTTTATTTCTTTATGCCAACGAAAACTGCATAATAAGTACTTTATAAAAAGACTTGGACTTCATGTATTATAAACTTTTATTTTTATTACCAACAATGATTTTGAAACAGGTGCACTTTTTGGTTTTTAACCGACTTCCAAAAAAAGGAGGAGGTTCGGTTGTATTTCCTTTGATTTTTTTTTATGTTTGGTACTTCAGAACTCCGTCGTTTATGGACCGATTTGCAAATTTTTATTTCCCCTTACATGATATGCTTCCAGATTGGTCCCATTTTTTTAAAATTTAGTTCTGATGATGGGATTCATGAGAAATCGAGGAAACTTCTCAAATATTATAGGCAACTATATAGTTATTTTGGTATTTTCGTCGAGGACTTTATTTATTTATTTATTTATTTAACACTTTATGCACATGGGTACAGAGGCGGACTTAATGCCTTAGGCATTCTCTTCTAGTCAACCTTTGGGTGATGCGGAGAAAAAGTAGTGGTAGGTGCAATAAAAGAGTGAGAAAAAGGCAAATACAAGAATTTAAATACTAATAGACCATAGAATATATATACTAATAAACCATAGAATAAATATATACAACTATACAATATATACTCAAATTAATACACTACATAAATGCACTAAAATAGTCAAATAATTGGTCCAAATCGACAATAGAAAAACATTAACGCTGTGATGAAACTACTGCCAACTTTTTACGAATCAACTCGCGAACTTTGATTTTGAATGTAAATCTGCTTGTTGCCATCCTGATCTCCTGGGGAAGCGCATTCCACAAAGAAATAGCTTGAATAAAGAAGGAATAGTGAAAAAAGTCAGTACGATGAGTGGGACAATGGAGAAGGCGGTTATGAGATGAGCGCAGATTTCTATTGTGGTTAGCGCAAATGTATTGAAAGTGAGGGGCTAAATAACTGGGGCAATTAGGAGAATCAAGAAACGAAAATAAGGTGGTGAGCGCCCTTTGCTCTCTGCGCTGACGTATGGGCAACCACTTTAGAAGCGACCGATGCGCTGAAACATGATCATATTTCCGAAGATTGAAAACAAATCGAATGCAGTAATTTAGAAGGCGGTCAAGTTTATTGAGGAGATCTGCATTCAGGTCATAGTAGCACACATCGCCATAATCGATGATTGGAAAAATCAGAGTCTGCACAAGCATTGTCTTCGTGCTAGATGGTAAAAAGTTCTTCAATCGAAACCGAGCCCGCAGCATTCCAGTAACCCTCTGACTAACACTAGCCACTTGAGTACGCCAGTTCAGGGTACTATCAATACGCAAGCCTAGATCCTTTACATCGGTGCTGAATGGGACAATCGTACCGTCGAAACGAACTGGTGGCAAAGTTGCACTGTCCACCTTAGCGATGATTCGAGGACTTCCAATGATGATAGCCTGACATTTATTGGGGTTCACTGCAACACCAAATCTGTCAGACCAGGCTTTTATGGCTATTAGGTCCCTATTTAATTGGTCGATAGCACCAGGTATTTCGTCGACCTTCGCTTGACAGTACAACTGCAAATCATCAGCATATAGATGATACGAACACTGAAGTACGGTAGTAATGATATTAATAAAAATAGAAAATAGAAGAGGAGAAAGGATACCGCCCTGAGGAACGCCAGTTTCCAAACCACACCAGCGAGATGAAGAATCCCCGACGTGAACCGACTGCTGACGTTCCCGAAGATAGGAAGTGAACCACTCCAGTGCCTCGGGAGAGATCATAATATAGGACAGAAGGGCTAAAAGGATTTCGTGACTGACGGTATTAAAGGCGTTCGAGAAATCTACCAACACTAGCACAGTGACTTTGGTATCCTCCATTCCGGCCCTTATATCGCCAGTCACTTTAAGAAGGGCGGAAACAGTGCTATGTCCCGGCCTGAATCCAGATTGCAAAGGGCTTATGAGCGAATTATAATGCACAAAACTTGAGAGTTGTTTGTGGACACAGGCCTCAAGCACTTTGGATAGGAAGGGAAGGATAGAAATTGGACGGAAATGGGTTGGAAGTGTGGGATTGGAAACTTTAGGTAGTGGACGAACATAGGCTTTACGCCATAAAGAGGAAAATACTCCAGAATATAGGGAAAAATTTATAATATGGGAAATGGCGGGTAGGAGGTAATCTAGGATCGTAACGATCATACCACGAGAGATATTATCACATCCTACCGCCTTGGATTTTATGGACATAATAATTTTTTTGATCTCTTCCGGTGCAGCTGGAACGAAACGAAAAGGATTAATTTGAGGACGCGTTAGACCAGAGATTAGAGATAGAGTTTGTAATTTCGTCAGATGATCCAAGGTAGGCACAGTGGAGAAATGACGGTTAAGATCATCTAAGTCAATAGAATTTGGAAGGTCCAAATGTCGCGGTTTGCCGATACCTAGAGTTCCAAGGAACTTCCAAATATCGGCAGAAGAAGAAGATGAAATATTTTCAAGAATATGGCGGCGTTTAGCATTGCGTATCATCTGGTTACATTTATTCCTAGAAGACTTAAATAAAGTCCAGCTTTCGTCAGTACGATCCCTTTTATGTTTGCGAAATGCACGGTCTCTGCGTCGCATAACCATCTGTATTTCTCTTGTCATCCAAGGTGCGGGAGGACGTTTCAGTTTTACTTTTTTAACCGGGGCATGGGTGTTATAAAGGTTGACCACAATGTCATTAAAAATCAACACCTTGTCGTCAACTGAAGTGGCCTCCGTCATTGGCTCCCAGTCAACCATAGAAGCATCCTTCTTGAGTTTTTCAACGTCCATCCTCGCAAAACAACGCCTGTACAGAACCTTGGGTTTGGGTTTAGGAGGTTTAAGGATATAGGAAAGGAAGATCATGTCGTGATGAGAGAAACCTGGAGCGTCATGTTGACCGTGGAAAGGGACGAGGGAAGGATTTGAGGTGAGAATCAGGTCGAGCCAAGTGTCTTCACCCGCAGTGTTATGATGAGTAGGTTGGAGCGGCAATACATGCAAACTAGCTGACTCTATAAGATGAAGGAGCTTACGGGACCGAGGGGAATTTAGAGCAAGGAGATTTGTGTTGAAATCACCCATTATGATGTGATGTGCATACTCTGAACCCAATGATTCAAGTACTGATTCGAATTCAGTGAAGTAATCAACAGTGGGGGGACAGTAGACAACACCAATAATGGTTTTAGCTCCTCTGACGCAAACTTCAAGAAAGAGGAATTCAGCTGAAGCAGAATAGTTGGAAGAGGAAGAAGCCAGTACTTTGTAAGGTAAGTCACTGCGAAGATATATGGCCACACCACCCCCTCCCTTACCAGTTCGGTCATTTCGTATAAGAACGAAACCAGTGAGGGGGTATGTGGTAGACAGAAGATGCGGTTTGAGCCACGTTTCAGATATCAGGATGGCATGAACGTTGCTGTTATTAAATGCATCGTACAACTCGCTATAGTGACTGGCAACGCTTTGAGCGTTGATATGACATACGTTCAACAGCCGACTAGACTCATCACCAAAGCTACGAAGTACGAAATCACCAAGGGTGTCGCCGAGAGAGCAAAAGCTAGTGTCGCTTGAAGAGGCAGCAGATTCATTAGCTGAGAAGAAAGACATAAGTAGAAGAGTGTTTAAAAATATTAAATATAATTAAATATACTATAAATTACAATTTCTAAAAGCAGAATAACTACTGTGCAACCCTGCACCACCCGCCAGCTAAAACAAACATTAATCAACAATTTTCTAAACATATATCTCGGCTATTACACACAAACTGAAACAATAAGCCAATAAGAAAAATTATAGATTCAACTAAAAAGAGAAAAAAAAACCAAAACATGGAAAAAAAAAAACAAAACAAAAAAATAAATAAAATAAAAACAGCACAAAACAGTGGTCGATAAAACCTCGTACAGAATATGCAGAAACCGCTATTCGACTTCTACATATTAAAAGTTTTCAACAAATCGATTCAACAGTCTCAATGGAAAAGTTTCTGAACGAGTACTGCGAATGTCAATGCCTTTACATCGTTTATTTTGCGTTGATTTGACTTTGACAATTTAGAAAAAATAAATAGTGTTGACAGTTGAGGGTGTCGAACAAAGTTAATAAATAACAAAAACAAATATATAGGTAATTAAAACCGGCACAAGTAGTCAGTTGGGACACAAAACAGAAGAGGAATAACTATGAGACGGGAGCACTACACAACGGTTAGTATACTACTATAAATTTGAAGCAAAGATGTAACAGCAAGACAAACACAACAACAACAAAGATGTACTATTTACGGTTTTCGGTTTTTCAGGCTCCCGGCAGCATCCGCACTCCCACCGCTCGTAGTTGGAATCGTGACCGGCACCTTCGGGTACTTAACTACTAAGGGTTTCAGCTCATCTGTGGAAGTAACACTGTGCCGACTTCCGTCAGGGGCCTTGATGAAGATGACGCCGTCCTGGGACCAACACGACCGCATGCCAAAGTGCTCGCGAGCCTTAGCGAATACAGACTGCCTCGCCCTTGTCAAGAACTCCTTGACAGACACTTTGGAGCCTTTCAATCCTGTCTTCGCCTTCCAGACTGAAGCTTTGATGTCCACGCTGGCGAATCTTATAAGAATTGGCCTGTGATGCTCCTTGCTAGGGGCCCCAAGTCTGTGACAACTTTTGATTGAGGAAACAGTAAGATTCTTGAGGGCAAGCTTTGTGTTGATAACATCAAGGATTACCGCAACGCTATCCTCGTTCTCCACTTCAGGCAGTCCCTGGAAAACCAGCGCTTTCCTCCGATGTCTGGTTTCTAAGCCGTCTATTTGTTTGGCACACTCACTTATTTGGCTGCGTAGTAGTCCCAGCATGGAAAACATGAGCTCACGGAATGTTCGAAACTCGTCAGCTATCCTTGCCACCGTGGTAGTTTTGTTTGGTCCGGCACACTGTATCTGAGCTTCAAGATCATCCATCTTCTTAATGAACTTCTCCTCAAGGGTCTTCTGGGCTGCCAAAACTTCGGCGTACTGGGACATTGTGAAGTGCTGAGTAATGTTGCAGTGAGTGACAGTTCAGTGAACAGCTGGCAGGTGGTGTTAATGTGGTGTTTATTTAAACAAACGAGAGTAGAGAGATTAAAACTGATCTAGATGAAGAATATTAGTAAATAAATCAAGATTTAATTACAATTATATTTTAAATAAAATTCCGAAAAAAACCAAACGTCTGTGCTTTTTTAACACCTACCCGCGAATCGGACTTAAGTACTTACAGTCAAAAAATTGACATTTGATGAAGTGGAACTGGTGAAGAAGACCAGAAAAGCCAACAGAACTTCATACTCAAACAGATATCACAATGAACATAGTTAAGCGACTATGACAATACAAATAAATTAATAGTTCTGAATAGTTATGTTGAAAATGGTATCATCAAAGTAATCTGATGATGATGATGGAGCCGGAAGGTAGACACGGGAACTTCATAATAGAACCGTTTTCCCCCCGAAGGGCAGAAAACGAATATTTAGGTTTCAGCCGTAGCTCGACCCACTGTGAGATTACCCCCTTGAACTTTGCGCATTTGCAGTGTGTATCTACCCCCATTTCACGAACTTTATAACTAAGTGACAGTTATTCGTCTTGGCGCCATCGCCGGTTAGCTTTTTCGTCAGTACTCTCACAACTGTATGCCGGCAAGAGCGGCAAATAGTGGGTCGAGCTACGGCTGAAACCTAAATATTCGTTTTCTGCCCTTCGGGGGGAAAACGGTTCTATTTAGGTGTTCGAGCCTACGCTCGACCCACTGTGAGATGTGTTTATATTCTGCCGGCGATGGCTAGACGTACTGTGATAATGCAGGGGAATATTGTGCACATTAAGTGAGACTATGAAAAGTGTTACTAATCAAAAAGTTTAATCAAAAAAATCACAAAGATATCAGTCTTGCATTATACTCGTAATACTAATTTTAGTTAAATAGGGGTGAACGAAGAACTTAAACTACCTGAATACCCGTTTGACTGATTTGGGATTTCCTTAAAGTAATGTTTTAAGAAGGTATCCCTTGATCTCCAGTTTCCACGTTTAATAACCTCATCAAGATTGAGATTTCTATTGATCCAATTGTCTGAATTGACTGCTGCCCTACAGCTTCCAGGAGACGCGTTAATTTGTGCATCCTTAAATAACGTGCGGATCCAGCCAGCAATAACGCTTCGAGAGGCTTCCTTTACTTTGCCCCTAGTAGAAATGAATAGGCTAGTCAAACTACCCCGTCTTAACTTACTGATGGTGATTAGTTTATTAACCCAATGTACTAAGTTTAATTTTTCAATGCCTTTATCATGTAACTGCCAACCAGATTGTCTATATTTAGAAGAGTCTGTTTTAGAGTCAAAACGAGGCCAAAACACAATGTAGTTACAATGGGACTCGAACGATTGTGGTCCTATATCTAGCAGCGTCAGGTCATGAATTCTTCTTCCCGATGATAATAAAAGCAATGCGGCTACGTGTCGCGATACTTGAAAAATACTATTATTATCAATTTCATAAATCTTCAAAAAATCAACTAGTTGCGACACATTCCAGGTTTGTGCCTTTGGTAAATGGGGTCGTGCAATGAAGACTGCTTTCATCATTTGTTTTACGAGCGGGTGACTGTTGAGACTATCGCTCATCTCTGGATTTGCGAACGTGGTAACTACGGATTTGTGAACCGCAATAGTTTTTGCTGCTAGTTTCATCTCATTGTGAAGGAAATGAATATATTTTACAACCTCTTGAGGTTTCGGGTTGTCGATTTGGCTGTTATTACTCTGAGCCCATGACTTCCAACGCTTCCAAGCAGAACTATAAGTTTTAAGTGTTGTCTGTCGCCATGATGTTTCCAACAGTTCCCGAGTCTCGCTTGACAACGATTCCACTAGATGAGACCAGCCCGTACCCTCCAAACCTGGAAACACAGGTTCTTTATCTCGGGAGGGGGGCGTCTCGTTCTCAGGTCTACTAGGTTCCGGTGCAGGTTCGGAATATTGAATGCGGGCCCTATTGCTCGTTTCTTGACCTCTGTTTTCCAAAAGGTTCGCTCCCATTGCGGCGTCACCAGAAAGTAGGTTCCTGTGCTTCTCTTGAGATGCTGTAGAACGCGTGGTATGAGACCCGGTGGGGGAAATATCCATCCCAGTGTAAATTCCCAAGGCCGGCTGAATGCGTCCACATAGAGACAATTGGGGTCTCTGGCGTCCTCGCTCACGTAGTTGTTCATGATAGCTGAGCGGGAACTTGCAAAGAGGTCGACTGTCGGGGTACCCCACCTTTGGAAAATTGTTTGAAGAATCGACTTGCGCAGTGTCCACTCGGGCATTGTTTTTGCTCTCGAGAGGCTGTCTGATGTCGTATTGTATCTTCCGGGAAGATAACGAGCTACCAAGTTTATCTGATAGTGTTTGGCTAACTGTAGAATTTCTTCGGTGATTTCCAAGAGATTTGGGGACTTCGTTCCGCCTTCCTTGGTGACATAGGCGACGACTGATCTGTTGTCTGATTGGATCATAACGGTTTGATTTCTCATTTGGGCACCGGTCTTTCGGAGTGCCTCCAAAACAGCCCACAGCTCTTTTCTGTTGCTGTGCCAGGATTTCTGGGCCTTGTTCCACGAGCCTTGCAGTTTCCGGCTGTTGACTGTTGCGCCCCATCCGGTACCGGCAGCGTCGGTGGTGATGAATATTGTGGCCGGCTTTTGGTGGATTAATGATGTTTGTCGAACATTGTGGAGCCACCATTGAAGTCTATGAGCAACTACATTTGAGAGGGGAAATTTTTTCAGTGAGTCTTCTTTTGGAAGACGGTTGGCTGCCATTTGAATGCGACGAGAATGTAACCTCCCCAGTGGAACCACAAAAGATGCGAAGTTTAGATGACCTAATAAAACTTTGGCAACCCTCCAGGACCATGTTTGATCTCGTAGGATTTCTTGAATCAGTTGTACTATCTTTAAGATTTTGGTGTTTGGTAGCCGTTTTGTGTTTACTTTTGTGTCCCAGAGAATTCCGAGGTATTCCACGTTTTGACAGGGAGTGAGAGCGGATTTCGGAAAATTTATGCACCATTTTTTTTTTTTTTTTTTTAATTAAGATAAACTAGTGCTTGACTGCGATCCCACCTGATGGTAAGTAGCGATGCAATCTTTGATGGTGAGGCGCACTAGTTTATTAAGAGCCTATTCACTCTAGCCTTGAAGACACCCAAATTATAATCGGACGGGAAGACCGCAGCAGGCAGACTGTTCCAGTCCTTCGACGTACGTGGTATAAACGACGAGGCGAAACGCTTAGTCCGGACCGTAGAGGTTTCAACAACGTAAGGGTGAATATTCGCCGTACGTCGGGATGTCCGATGGTAGAATTGCGATGGCGGAATCAAGTCATGCAATTCCTGCGCACACTCTCCAAAATGCATCCTGTAAAACACCGAAAGGCTGGCTACCCTACGCCTATGCTCAAGGCTTTGAAGGTTGGACTTAACCAAATCTGGATCACCAATTAGCCTCTTTGCACGCCTTTCCACCGAGTCCAAAGCTGCCAGGTGGCATTTTGCAGCACCAGCCCATATGTGACTGCAGTACTCCACACACGAACGGACCTGTGCTTTGTATAACATTAAAAGCTGTCCCGGTGTGAAGTACCGCCGGACCTTTGCAAGAACGCCCAGCTTCCTAGCAGCTACCTTGGCTTTGGACTCAATGAACCGCCCAAAGTTAAGGTCTGAGGGAATTTCAACCCCCAAGAGCTGAAGGCGGTCGGTGTACTCCAGGGATAAATTCCGAAAAGTAGGAACCAAGGTGCACGGGCTCCTTTTGGCAGTGAAAAGACACGCTTGTGTTTTGGCGGCGTTGAATCCCACTAGATTGGCTTCACCCCACTTGGAGACTGCCTGAAGTGAGATATTCGTTCGCTCTACCATAGCCTCTCTTTCGGACCGGATTAGCTCCTTACTAGCCCGAGCACTGGGCAGGTATCTCTCTACAACTGTGCTATCATCTGCATACCCATAGATACCGGGCACCAGCAGATCGTTGATATGCAACAGGAAGAGAGTTGCAGAGAGAACAGACCCCTGAGGAACTCCGGCATTAATCGTCATGGGCTCTGATGAGCATCCGTCGACAACAACTCGGAGAGACCGTTCACTCAGGAAGTCTTTTACCCAGTTAATCAGACCAGGGGAAATGCCGTACGCTGGAAGCTTACTCAATAGGCTAGCGTGCCATACCCTGTCGAAGGCCTTCGAGACATCTAAGGAAACGGCAATCGCTTCCCCATTCTTCTCGAGGGCCTCGCCCCACAAGTGGGTAGCATAAACCAGTAGGTCCCCAGTAGACCGCTTGCGGCGAAACCCGTACTGTCGGTCACTGAGGAGATCGTTACCTTCCAGGTATGCCATGAGGCGCGAGTTCAATACACGCTCCATAATCTTGCAGAGTATGGAGGTTACCGAAATCGGCCGATAGTTGGCAGGATCGGCACGACTGCCCTTTTTGGGCACGGGTTGCACGTTGGCAAGCTTCCAGGACTTGGGCACTATACCAGTCCTAAATGAGAGGCGATACAAGCGCGTCAATACAGGAGACAACTCGGGCGCACAAGCCTTTAGAACAATCGCTGGTATGCCATCTGGTCCACTGGCTTTATTCACGTCTAGACGACGCAGCTCTCTCAGAACTTCTCTGTTCCTCATGTGAACCTCCTGCATTGAAGAGTTACAATGAGGCAGAGTCGGTGGAGCAGCATTGCTAGTGTCAAGACGAGAATTATGGGCAAAGAGAGATGCAAAGAGTCCTGCTTTCTCTCTTGCCGTATGAGCCAGTGTTCCATCAGGCTTTACCAGCGGAGGCAAAGCGGGCCGACAGAAGTTCGCCTCGACCGACTTGGCAAGAGACCAGAATGCTCTGCTACCGGACGGCTGTGCAGAGAGTTTTTTGCCAATATGGGTTATGCGGTCGAAGCGTGCCTTCTTTAATGCTTTTTTGTAGGACTTGGCAGCATGGTTGAAGGCTCTCTTCTTTGAATTCAGATCCGGAGCTTTGCGGTCACGAGCGTCAACCCAGGCGAGAAACGCCGAATGCTTACGCTCTTCAGCCTGAACGCAATCGGCGTTGAACCACGGGTGAGCTGAGCCACCGATGCGTACATCGCTATAAGGGATAAAATACTCCATAGCTTGGTGTATCACATCGGTTACAGCATCCGCACAGCTCGACGGATTTTCAGAAGAGAAGCAGACCTGCTGCCAAGGATAAGACGCAAAGAAATGCCGCATCTCATCCCAATCTGCCGACCTGTATCGCCACATTCGCCGTTCGCCACGTGAGTCGCGGTCAGGTGGGGAGAAGGACGATACAGACTTCACCAGACAGTGATCTGAAGTTCCAAGTGGTGAGGAAACTGTTACGATACATCTGTCCGGATCGGTGGTCAGCAGTAGGTCCAGACAATTGGCAGTATGACCAACTACATCAGGCACCCTCGTCGCTTGCTTTACCAACTGGGAGAGGCCCAGCGACACTGCAAAGTTTCGAGTTTCCCTCCCAGCGTGGTCGGTCCTCTGGTATGGGAAAAGCCAGTCTTGATGGCAGGCGTTAAAATCCCCCAGAGCGACAAACTGCGCATCAGGGTGCCGATGCAGAGCCTCATCGGCGGCCTCACTGAGGTGGCCAAACAGCCGAGTCGTCTCCTGGTCGCCACTGTGCGACCGGTAAACACAGGTGTAGACAATTTTGTCCACACCGGTGTCCACCAGTAACCATAAACTTGAAAAACTGGGGTCTTCAAGGTGACGGAGACGCTGGCAGCAGATGTCATTGCGGACGTATACACAGACCCCGGCACGCTGCAGGAAATGGTGCTCCAAAGAGTATCCCGGGTAGTCGAGATACGCCGCATCAGACGGACATCTGATCTGCGTCTCCGTCAAGAAAAGTAAGTGGGGCTTGTCAGTCTCGAGGTGGTGGTGGACTGCATCGAGATTGGAGTGCAGTCCTCGTATGTTTGAGAGGTGCACATGGAACGAGAGGACGTGCATCCGCTGTACACACTTACTTTTCCTTTTATTAGCTTTCATGTATATAATTTTAGTGAATAGGGCTGATGGAAGATGGCAGTTGAGCGAGGTGATGCGATGTCAAACCCAACAACACAACCAGAGTTGCTGCGCCAATGGAGGGTTGATTTGGAGACTGCGGGGACGCCCGAACCCCCCCAGAGATCGCCATCGGGTCCTCTCATCCGGTCGCCAACCGGCACGATGGGGCCACCCTGGGATTTTTCGCAGTTGGCGGGGCAGCCTTTCGTGTGTGGCTGGCACACTACTTGGGCCCCCAACTATCTGCGGTCGGCCAGCGGAGCACCGTGCTTCGGATCCCGCTACCCTCCATGATCAAACCTCCGACACAACAGCAACTGGTGCATCATACCCGGCGTACATCGCAACACAACTGTTCAGACCCATCCTCCACCTTACGGCTTCACCAGATAACATGCCGGAACACGACGGATCGCTTGGCGGCATGACTTTATCTGGTGGGTGGTAACCTTTAAGCCGGCAGCCGATGATATGGCCTACCACCGTATTTACTGCTCGTTTAGCACTACCCAGGGGACACGTGTAGGGTGATCAAAAGTCAAGTAAATCCTACGGACGCGAGCAGTTCATCCCCCATCCATCACCATCCCATTCTCGCGAGAAGTTCTTGAACTAAGTTGCTCTGTTCCAGAAGAATAGCAGGGTCGTGATGCATTATCAAGAAATCGTCTAAATATACTACTATTCTGATTCGTCTTTCCCTGAAAATATTTGCAATCCAGTTAGTTACCTTTGCAAATACATAGGGGGCTGTTGCAAGCCCAAAAGGTAAACAGGTCATCTGAAATATTGTTTTTTTATAATAGAAGGCTAGAAATCTACGGTGCGATTCAACAATCGGGATGTGAAAATATGCTTGCGAAAGGTCTATTTTGATCATGTAATCTGATTTGTCTAAACAGAGTGGAATTTTCTGGTGATTTATTAATCGAAATCTAGGAGGGTTCAAGTATTCATTTAAAAGCTTAAGATTGAGTATGGGCCGATTTGAGCCATCGGATTTCTTTCTTAAAAACATTGGAGATAAGAATCCGGAAGGGTTTTTGCATATTTCAATTGCCCCGCACTGTAGCATTTTTTCAATTTCAAGTGTCATATCAGTAGCGTATTTTGGTGCTAGCCGAGTGCAAGTATCAGCATTGAACACTTTTAGTGGTGGAGTGCGTGTAAAAGGTATTCTGTAGCCAGATAATATGGACAGAAGATTTTTAGACGCACCAAGGTCTTTCCAGACTAATAATTTATCTTTTACCTGTCCTGCTATAAAGTTAGTATTTCCTTCCGTCAAATTTAGTTTTCTTCGCTTTCTGGGTAAATGTTGTGGAAGGGCGCTTTCTAGAGTGTCGGCCCGTAGTTTTTTCTTGCCTGAAGTTAGATCTTCTGGTATCTTCTCCGATTCGCGCCTTAGTCCTAATTTCTTGATGGGTGACCGGCGCCTTGAAGGGCCTTGTTTTATAGGAATTGATTTGGTTTCGTTGTCTTGTCGGAAAAAACTTGTTAGGGCCACCTTGTTCCTTGACTAGGTCTGACAGTTGAGGTTCCGTGAAAAGGTGAGTTGCTGATGGCGGGATTGAATGTAGTAGTTCGCTTAGGGTTTTATTGACAGGTTTGTAGACATTACGCCTGTGCTGTATAATCTCTGCTCTTTTTCCGCATGTATACTGAAGGAGTGCATCAGACGTTTTACGAAAATGGGAATCTGCTGCCAAGAAGTTTTTGCTGATATGCGATTTTACTTCTAGGGACGCATTTTTAAAAGTTTCCATGAAACATTGTCTCTATTGAAGAAGCCCGTGGGTGATTGCTGATAGGCATTGGTCCATGTTCTCTAACAACGTGATTGTTTGCCAAGGAGGCGTTGTGCTCGCAAGAATGCTATTAACTTTTAAAGAAGTGAAAACGGGGGTTGCAGTAAAATGTTTTTGGACATCTGCGTATCGGATGTTCTTCCACTTATCGCTATTTAACCTTTGAATCTGAATACCTTGTTTGGCGAGGGATTCGTCAGCATCACCAACTTTTGCTTCAGATTCTTTAGTCTCAGGGTTAAAGTTATTAAAATGTTCTTCTTCATCAGAGTTTTCGAAGATCTGTGAACGACAAGGCAGATTTATAACTCAGCCCATAGCATAATGTATATTACGCCGGCTAGCTAGCCGACCTCTGGTCTGTTTCCCGGTCGACGTTACGCCGGCTACACAGCCGACGCCTCGTCAGCTTCCCAGCCGACGTCGCGTCAGCTACCAAGCCGGCTGCCTAGCCGGCATTAGGTCAGCTGCCTAGCCGACATTAGGTCGGCTGTCTAGCCGACATTAGGTCGGCTGCCTAGCCGACATTAGGTCGGTGGCCGACGCATGGTTATGTTTGCTGAATATGCAGCCGACATTAACTCCGTTTAAGTGTAAGGAGGCTAGGTAGTATGCAGTACAGATCAATATCTGCGAGGATGTATGTATCAGGGGGCTTACCCCATTGCACATGTAGTAGCGAGTCTGCCGTCCTGAGCGCGGGCATTCGCAAGAAGTGAGATTAATCACTTATATATACTTTCACTTAATAAATAGAAAGCTCTTACCTCATTTACTTCGTGAAGAGCCATTTTCGTAGTGCACTAAAGTATTTATATTTATTTATTTATTTTTAAACACACTGCTCACTAGCAAAGTCAAAGACGTACTGACGAAAAAGCTAACCGGCGATGGCGCCAAGACGAATAACTGTCACTTAGTTATAAAGTTCGTGAAATGGGGGTAGATACACACTGCAAATGCGCAAAGTTCAAGGGGGTAATCTCACAGTGGGTCGAGCGTAGGCTCGAACACCTAAATAAAACAATGTATCCTAGCAAGGTTTGAGTTAATTGGAATTGTCATGAGAAAAAGGTACTCTGGCTGTAAGTGTATTGCAACTAAAAAGTGTGAAATAAAAAATTTTTTTTTTGTAAAAACAAAAAAAAAAAAAATAACCGACTTACTAAAAAAACACTAAAACCATTCAAATAACTTTAATTTCGGAAGTCGGTGTTAAATTGTTAAATAACGAAGAGGCAAAACTATTATAGAAACACCGACTTCCGAAATTAAAGTTATTTTGATGGTTTTAGTGTTTTTTTAGTAAGTCGGTTATTTTTTTTTTTTGTTTTGTAAAAAGTTTTTCTGTTTACCATCTACCTAAGAATAGGTAGTTAATTTGACGAAGTGAGTGAAAATTATGGTTTAAAATAAACAATAAGTTTACGAATAACAAATATATTTTCATAATCAAATATTAACAATTTAATAGGTAAAAGGCATTGTAAATGACGGAAAAGTGGTTTATATAACAAACTGAAGTCATTAGATTGAATTAACAAGAAATAACAATGAAAAAAAGAGTGTACCAAAAACGCGTATTAAAAATATAGTCAATCAGTATTACAAATAAAGGAGTTTTGAAGTTATTTTCCAACTTTACAATGCAAGGCCTAAATAAACATTTTGATAAAAATATTTTTTTATTGTTTATATTTAATTATAAAAATATATATTTGTTTTTCGTACATATACTTATTGTTTATTTTAAACCAAAATTTAAACTTACTTCGTCAAATTAACTACCTATTCTTAGGTATCTATAGGTAAACAAAAACCAAAAAGTGCACCTTTTTCAAAATCATTGTTGGTAATAAAAATAAAAGTTTGTAAATGAAGTCCAGGTCTTTTTAAGTACTTATTATGCAGTTTTCGTTGGCATAAAGTAATAATGCATATTTCGTTATATTTGCTGAAAGTAATCCTCCCTAGCCGCGCCACATACTTTAAAGATTAATTAATCAAAATTAATAGTTTCTTGAGAAAAAAAAAGTATCAACGAAGAGTAGAGAAAAGGTACTATTATACAAATTGATTTATGGATAGTTAATATTAAATTTTGCAAAATTGACTTGCTGCACAGTATACCTTTCAGCCGGACCACACCCTACGGCCAATAACTCCTTAACTAAAGCGGTATAATGGACCATATTAATTGTCGTATGCAAAGTACTCTTTAGGTAGTTTTTTTCGGTATATTGATTTATTAATAGATCATTATACTCTATTTAATTTGAGGTGGCGCGGCCAGAGAGTACTGCCTAGCGGCCGGACCACATAAATTGTTAATTAAAAAGATGTCTCTTGAGGTACTAAAATTATATATATATTCCGATGAAAGTAGACTTTAGGTAGGTATTATTTCGAGCATCGCATCTGAGTACTAAATTGTGGTCCGGCCACAGAGGAACACACAAATTTGGCTGCGTGTCCAAACTGCTGGCAGTTGAAACACCTGGTCACAATAGTAAAGTCTCTAACTGGACACGACGTCCAATTTATAAAGATTCGGCCTTGAGCTATCAAAATTTTCCTAATATTTGCAGGAACTTCCAATATGTAATTGCAGGTAGATCGTTCTTTCTTTCCCGACTTGTGGCTCAACTTCAAACTTTCTAAGAAGGACTCTCGAGTAACGTTCGGCAATTTATCTGTCATGTTTTGGACGTAAATGCAGTCGAAAACCTCTTTTTCAGTCAGGGCTACAGGGACACCAATGACCGCAATTCTAGGACGTCGTTTGGACGGTTCTTCAACTTTAAGGCCTGAGGAAACTAACTTCTGCGAGCTTTTTAATTTGTTGATGTCGTCTTTGTTATCCGTCCGAATGATAACGCCTCCGTTTCTAATTTTCCTTAGACCGCGGACATGCTTCAATTCCTCCGGCGAGATAATTTTTTGTACCAACGACTTGGTATCGTCACTGGTTTTAGTCTTATCGCTGGGATATATAGCGACTGAACTAATATTTGCTGGGCGAATTAATTTATCAGTACCTTTTTTCACCATGTTAGCGTAGGAGGTATTTTCTGGTTCGTATCGGCTCATCTTCGTTTCCACGACATCTTTGAACTGGCAAAGGGATTCCGCTACATTCTGCTGCACTTGAAGGTGCTGGATAGTGGTATGCACTTGGATGGACTTTTGCTTCAGGGATTGGTACAAAACGGCCATTTGAGACGTCCCATGGTTGACTTTTCGACAGAGATTGGTGACACGGAGTTTCTGGTCGGAATTCATTTTACCCTCTCCCACAATCAAGCATATTTCGCTCAAAATGGTATCGATGGACCCCATCCATCTTTGAATCTCTGACGTAGAGACGACTTCAGTTGGTAATTCAGTTTCCGTGGCTGCTGGTGGCACTGCTTCTCTTGTTTGATTTTGTTCAGCCAGTGATGGCGTCGGAGGGGGACTATGTCGTATCAATTGGCTACGGCCAAAGGAGCTACTTCCTGTGTTAGACATACTTCTAACACGCTAAATTATCTATAAAAATTCTATCTAGTTCATCTTTCGCAACGAAAAACGATTATAAATTTTTAGTCACACTCGACACAAAACTGACTAAGCAAATTATTGCAATAACATTATTCGCAATTAATTAAATCAATATCGCAACAATCAACATATAAAAACACGTCTGCCTATTCTCGCGTCTTCGAAAAGAGGGTAAAATAACAAAAGAGTTCGAGTAAATCCGGAAAAATTAAAACCAATATTAGATATGCCTCATCCAACTAATATATCAGAATTAAAGTCGTTTCTGGGCATGGTTATTTTTATGGAAAATTTATAAAAAAATTAAACTATCATATTATTTATTCGTTGGCGACTATTGCGGCTAAAGTACTTGATGGTGTGTTTGAGGGACAACTTAACAAACATTTCAAAATACATGATGCTCAGTTCGGCTTTAGGCCAAAGCTTTCAACGGAATGTGCTGTGTTGTCCCTCAAGCATACTGTAAGGTATTATACGGAGAGGAGTACCCAGGTTTATGCGGCGTTTCTGGACCTCTCCAAGGCATTTGACCTTGTTAGGTATGACTTGTTGTGGTGTAAGATGCGTGAAGCGGGAGTGCCTGAAGCCGTAATAACTATGTTTCAGTATTGGTACGGTTACCAAACCAATCAAGTTAGATGGGCCAATGAGTTGTCTGAGGAGTACAGGTTGGAATGCGGGGTGAGACAGGGAGGGTTGACCTCGCCGGCGCTTTTCAACTTGTACGTGAATCAGCTGATTGTCGAGCTCGGCAGTACACATGTCGGCTGTTCTATTGACGGTCTCTGTGTCAATAGTATTAGTTATGCGGACGACATGGTGCTGCTGAGTCCCTCAGTCAGTGCACTCAGAGGGTTGTTGGCGGTCTGTGAGGCTTATGCTCGGGCGCATGGACTTGTGTACAATGTACAAAAAAGCAAGTTACTGGTGTTCAAAGTAAAGCACAAAAAACCAGCTTACGTTCCGCCAGTTATGATGAAAGGTGTGGCCCTTGAGAGGGTGCTAAATTTTAAATACTTGGGGCACATAGTTACTGAGACTTTGAAAGACGATGATGACATGGAAAAGGAACGGAGGGCGTTGGCTGTCCGATGCAATATGTTGGCCCGCAGGTTTGCACGTTGTACACCAAAAGTGAAAATGACGCTTTTTAAGGCATTTTGCCAAACTTTGTACACGTGCACCCTGTGGGTTCGGTATACGCAGCGGGCATACAACGCCCTCAAAGTTCAGTATAATAACGCCTTCAGGATGTTGTTGGGGCTCCCACGTTACTGCAGTGCATCAGGAATGTTTGCCGAGGCACATACTGATGGTTTTAAAGCCATCATAAGAAAGCGGGTAGTGTCCATGATGCGCAGGGTGCGTGGGAGCGGCAACAGCATTTTGAGGGTCATTAGTGATAAGCCGTGTTGCGCCACTTTGGCGCACTGGGTGCATGTACACGTACATGTACCCGGTGTGTCAGGTGTACGCAAAAGGTACCAAAATTAAGCTCTGTTTTTTTTTCTTTTTTGTATCTTTTACTAACATAGTTTTTAAGATGTTTGATTACTAACATAATATGGACCACGGTCTGAAATAAAGTATTTTTATTTTATTTTATTTTTATTTTATTAACCCTCTTTATGACTTGCTCAAAACGGGAAGGCACTGGAAATGGACAATGACACATACGAGGGTATTATGTAATTAAAAAGCTATTGTGTAGCGCGGACGTTTTAACACACTTCGATAGGTATGTCGTTAGAGAGTATAGTGACATGCGACGCGAGCTCACGCGGGCTCGGCGCTGTGCTGGCGCAGCGCGCGCCCGGCGCGGTGCCAAGCGCGTAGTGGCGTACGCGTCGCGCTCACTTACTGCGGCCGAGCAACACTATAATCAGATTCATAAAGAAGCGCTTGCAATAATATTCGCAATGGATAAATTTCATCAATATCTGTTTGGGAGGAAGTTCACTTTGCGTATATGGACACACGAAGCTTTAAAAGAAAAAATCTCAAAGTTAACAAAATGTTACCACCTTCATTACAGAAACGGAGGTAAGGTGGCCATCTTATGCCACACGCCGGATGCTCACCAAGCTGTTAAAGATGGTCTGCGGCTTCAAAATGCTTCCTTTGTTACGTTCACCCGAAAGGACGAAAAGGTACCTAAAACCCCCCGGCCTCCCAGCTTATGTTGAAGAAGACCTACCAAAGGAGCTGGAAAAACTTGGCTTCACTGGAGCTTCAGTAAAACCCCTTAAGTCTCGCAGTGGTTTGATCAGTCCTTGTCCTCCCTTTTTGGTGCAGCTACAGGCTGGAGCTGATATCTTGAAATTTCGGCAAATAAAGTACTTATGTAGCTGTGTGGTGACTATAAGCAAATTCAAGCCAAATCGCACGCATGGTACACAATGTTTTCGCTGTCAAGAGTTCGGGCATGCATCCATCAACTGCAACAAGCCCCCTCGCTGCGTGAAGTGTGTTGCTCCTCACGCAACTGCGGGCTGTACCAAGACCGATCGCGCCGAGCCTGCGCACTGCTGTAATTGTAATGAAGCTCATCCGGCAAACTACAAGAAGTGCAGCGTACGAATGGCGTATCTTGAAGGCATTGAGAAGAAGAAGGCTATAGAGCGTAAGCCCGTACCTTCAATGTTGCCTCTGAGGCCAACACCTCCAGTGAAAAACAAAATGTTTCGATCAACTTCAACTTGGCCTTCTGTAGGAACTAGTAACGCAGCACCGGTGTTAAATCCAATTCCGATGGCTCACAGTACGACTGACCTTAATGATGAGTCCACAAACGACATGTTTGAAATTTTACTAGTTTTAAGAAATTTAAAACCCCAATTTGTTGCTTGTACGTCCTGGTTGGACAAAGTCATGCTTGTACTTACTCATCTTGGTAAATATGTCTGATTCTGCTAAACTCCGCCTACTATCCTGGAACTCCGATGGAGTACATTCAAAGTTAAATGAGCTATTCGATTTGGCGGTAAGAGTTTTCTCTATCGATATTATAGGTATTTGCGAAACTAGACTAACCTCTAAATTATCTTTATGCACTCCTGGTTTTATCTGTCACCGCCAAGATAAGCATCATTCTGGCTGGGATCAGGGAGTTGCTATGCTTGTGAGAGAAAACTTAGATCATACTGTTCTGACTATTCCTAATACAATACACATTGAAGCTGTCGGTATAACTGTCAAAATATCAGGAGTCCAACATACTATCTTATCCATTTACCAGTCACCTAACCTACCATTGCTTCGTAGTGACCTTGAGTTACTGTTTGGCTTGGGTTCCCATGTAGTTATCATGGGAGACTTTAATGCCAACCACTCACACTGGCTCAGTAGTTACACGAACACGCGAGGTAGAACTCTTTTTAATCACATGCTCGAATCCGACTACGTGATACACAGGCCTAGCTTACCTACTCAAGTTAATTATTGTCCCAATCGCAGACCAACGAGCCCTGACCTGGTACTGTCTTTGAGTGTAAATCGCATTAGTGACGTGGAAACGATTATTGCCTTGTCGTCTAACCATTACCCACTATTCTTTACCATTGGTGGTACATTGTGTCGTAAGGCAAATACTCGATATTTTAAGTTTAACTGCGCAAATTGGAGTCAGTATTGTTTCCACCTCAATCAGAACGTTATGCTTAATTCTAAAACATTTAAAACGAAAAAAGAAATTGATGATGCCATTGTTCATTTTCAACAAAGTATTATTGATGCTAGAAACTCTTCCATACCGTCTACGTATTTAGCGATACCCCTACCAAACTTCCTCGGTTTGTTAAAGGTTTAATCCGCTTTAAAAACCATTTACGTCGTACTGAACTCAAGCTGCCTAATGGTTACCTTAGAAGGCTTAATCAACATAAATGACATGGCCGGAATTAGTAGGGAGCTGTGCCCAAGCTAAAAATATTCATGTACATAAAAAAACGGTACGTCGTATTAAAGCTTAAGGGTACGGCTTTACAGTAGTTTAAGTTTTATGATCAGAGATAGAGCGAGAGACACTATAAATAAGATTTCAAAAAAACGCCTAATCATTTTGAATAGCAATGATTGACATCAATACGACAATCATTGACATCAACACAATGATCTACAATAACAGTGACAGTAAGTTAGTATGAGAACGCCTTTAATTCTATGAAAATGTACGAAACACTATCAGTGATACATATTCATAGAGGCTAGTGAAGAATGAGTCAAAAATCAAAATTCCAAGTAAAACGTATTTACATTGATGAACATATATTGGTAATACATAGTCACTTTCAAACGTCGACATTAACAAGCCGCAATATCGAAAAGCTCGTCATCTAACAGATATTTTTTGGATATTCAGGTGAATTAGCGAAAAATATACAATTGGACATGCAATAAAACACTAAAAACATAACACTTGAACTTTTATTTAGTCATATTGTTAAGGACGTATTCACCTATTTTGACAAATATCACGGTTTTTCGGGAACCATTATGATGTTCTAGGAATCATAATTATGAGTATATCTTGGTATCAAATAAAAGACAATATATTTATCTCCAGGATGGCATAAAAAAAATATTACGGTCTCATATAAAATTTTCATGTAAATACGATTTTACCAACGCACTAATACAAGAAAATTACGAAACACAGAGTCTGAGAAGGAACCCGTAACTTAAATCCAGTAAACATTTTTACTTTAAAAAACATAAAATAATACAGCTTATATAGTCTTCAACACCGACAGCTAATTATTTTGAACCTACATAAATAACTTTATGATTTATGACCAAAATAAAACCACTCTCAATATTTCTTCATACATTTTTCATTGAACGCGCGATGTCTAGCATCAGTCCGCGCTCAGAAGCGCTTGTGAACGGGTGTCTGTATCGCTCTCTTACAAAAAATAAATACGTCTAAAATGTGTGCCGACTTGTATAAAAAGTACAAATATCATACTCATTTTTTTTTTAAATTGTTATTATGGAGTAATAATGGACTTACTGATACAGAATTGAACAATCAAACTAGCTTACCTGTAAGCGCCGTTCGATTGAGATTATTCCTGTTGTTGTCTCGTCCGAAGATGATGAAGCAAGTTACTAAGGTAGTATATTTCCATGTTACCTGAGGGCGTCACATAAAGTTTAAATGTTCAAAATAAAAAATTGTAATCGTATCCGAACGCTCCCATTCCCAGCTCACCGTTCTATTATCTGTGGATTTCATTTAGTTATCAGCCAGAAAATATCTGATTGCTACAACCAAAAAAGGGTGCTATAAGGGTGGGTGGGACTCATCATCTTCGGACGAGACAACAACAGGAATAATCTCAATCGAACGGCGCTTACAGGTAAGCTAGTTTGATTGTTCAATTATACCTGTTGTTGTCTCGTCCTCGATGATGAAGCAAGTTACTAAGGTAGATGTTTAAAGACAGTTGTACAATCAGATCTTTTTAATAAATTTCTGTTAAGTTATAATTACTTAATAGACAGTAGTTTTTGCTTAATCAGTTATCCTTATTTAAATGCGAAAGATTGCTTCTGTGAAGCTTTCGCTACGTACAGGCCTGTTATAAAAACTAGCAAAACAAGTTGAGCTGTCAGTCCAGCCAGCCGTTCTTCGGATCTCGTCGATCGACACACCCCTCTGAAGCGCTGCAGAAGTAGACGCATGTCGAGTGCTGTGTGCAGAGAACATGTTAATATTTATGCCACTTTCCTGCAACACAGATTTTATCCAACGGCTGATTGAACTGACAGTTACAGGTTTATACGGTTTTTTATAAGATAAAAATAGGTTTTTAAAGTTACCTCTAATGTTTTTCGTGATATTTAAATAATCAATAACAGCCTTAGCTGGACAAACATGTGGTCGATCAGTGAAAAAAGGCAATTTAATGAAAGGTTGCATTCTATTAGGTGCAGATGTTTTAAGTATTTTATCTACTTGAATGTACACAAAATCAGATTCTATTTTAATATTATCTGTAACAATGGCACATATTGTTTGTGCCCTATGGCCTGTAGCTAGAACTAAAAGAGTTACAGTCTTTTTAGAACATATTTCTAAATTATCACAATCTATAAATTTGTTTTCCATATAATTCAATACTCTAGTCACATCCCACGTATAGTCATATTTAGGCTGACTTGGTCTTAATTTAAAGAAACCTCTAAACAGTCTTTTGATATTGCAATCTGTGCCAACATGGGAACCTAACAGTAATGAAAGTGCTGACCGGGTAGAGTTCAAGCTACCATATGATAAACCGTCTTTAAATTTACTTGTAAGATAAGATATGATTTCTGGTATACTAGGTTTTGATGTACTTAGCTGGTTTATATAACAGTATGTTATCCAATCCTTTATGTAGGGGGAATATTGCTTTAGAGTGTTGTTTGAGATTGAGTTAAGCATTATGTCTGCAGCTTCTTGATTTAAACCTGCTTCAAGAAAGCTGCGCCGCAGAGCTGTCCTACCATCAATGTTAGGCTCCCATGTAGCGGATGAGGTGATCTGGAATTACATAACTTTAGTAAACCTTTGTTTGGTTTAAATAACAATGGTTTACTTATTAGCATTTTTTGAAAAATAGGGTACCATGGTTGTGTTGGCCAATCTGGTACAACCATGATACCCTTACCTTTATCTACTATAATTTTTTCAATACTTTTAGAAATCATTGAAAAAGGTGGGAAGGCATAAAAATACATGATTGACCAAGAAAATGTGAATGCATCAACTTTAAATGCATCAGGATCAGGGTGCCAAGATACATATTTTTCACATTTTGTGTTTGTACGTGATGCAAACAAATCTATCTCAGGCTTTCCAAACTTGCTAACTATTATTTTAAAATATCTAGAACCAAGTTCCCATTCCGTATGGCCTAATTCCTTTCTTGACTGAAAATCTGCAACTAAATTATTCTTAGTATTTATGTATGATGCATAAATCCATATGTTTTTCGATTCACACCACTGCCATATTGATTTTGAGATATTATTCAAATGTTGGTGTTGGATCCCACCTAAACGATTTATATATGAGATTGCAGTGGTGTTGTCAATTCTCAACAGTATTTCACAATCATGCATATCTTTAGCAAAGCTTTTTAAACCTAAGAATGCTGCATGAAGTTCTAGCATATTAATATGGAGTTTTGACTCTTCCTGTGTCCATGGGCCACTGGCAGTTTTGTTACCGCATCTTGCACCCCATCCTGTAAGAGACGCATCAGTCTCAATCTCTAAACAAAATTTATTTTTCCTTATAGGACACACAGCTGTTTTCAAATTTCTAAGCCACCACAATATATCTTCTTGGCAACTAGTAGGTAAAGTTATTATACTTTCAAAATTATCATTACTCGACAGTAGTGATAAATATTTAATTCTTTCTAAATGTTTAGTATATAACATGCCATATTTAATGGCTGGACAAACAGAAATTAGTGTTCCTAAAACTTGAGCTAAAAACCTAATTGAAATTCTATGTTTAAGTTTTGAAAGTAACTCTAAACATCTCAGTCTTTTGTCCTGGTCAATTGAAATGATCATATCTTTAGTATTGAAAATAAACCCTAAGAATTTGCATTCTGTTTTAGGTATTATTATGCATTTTTTGTAATTTACTAAAAATCCCAGGTTTTCAAAAAGATTAAGTATGTAATTGACCTGTTTTGTGCATTCTAAATAAGATTCTGCAATGATACAGGTATCATCAAGATATTGTACCATTCTTATTCCTCTTTTTCTTATCACAGAGAGTATGGGTTTAAATATTTTTGTAAATAGAAAAGGGGCTGTACAGAGGCCAAATGGTAGAACTGTAAACTGGTACAATTTGCCATCAAAATAAAATCTGAGGTATTTTCTGTAGCTAAGGTCTATGTTTATCATATAATAAGCATTTTTTAAATCAATGGTAGCCATATAATCATTTTTCTGTATTAATTTGCAAACTGTACGGTAATCTTCTAACTTGAAATGGTCAGGGAGCATAAATTGGTTTAGTTTTTTAAGATTCAAAATAAAACGGTACTCTCCATTTGGCTTCTGTACTAAGAAAATGGGAGAACAAAAATGATCCTTTGTTGGTATACAACTTTCAACAGCCTTAATTCTAAGCAATTCATCAATTTCCTTTCTAATGAGAATTGTCTCAGATTGAGAAAATTTGTTATTAAGTGGACTACCTTCCTGAAAAGGAGCCTTAATAAAATTGAGAGTATATCCAGACACCCAAGTCAGGATTACAGGATCGTCTGTAATGGTTTCCCATATTTTTTTAAAATATGGTAATCTGCCTACCTCTTTGTGCAGGTTCATTTGCGTGGGTTGTGAGTCCGTTCGCGCTGATGCTGGGGTGGTCGTTGCATTTTCTTCTGAGAAAAAGCTTTCTTCCCTCCTCCAACCTGTTGGTTGTCGCTCTTCATTTTGTTGTAACCCGAGCGTTTGTATCCTGGCTGAGGAGGGACCCGCGAGTTTAAAGGTCGTTGATTAGCTCGAACATTATTTTGTTTAACAGTTGTACCCAGGTCCTGTGCAGACCTCTGGACCGCCTTGGCAACCTTAATCCTTTCTGTAAGGCCTGCCCCGAAAAGAAATTCGTCGGGGCTTCCTTGTAAGGAGTCTTTCATTTCCTTATTTATTACACTTAAGATAAGAGCTCTTCTGCTCTGAGTTTCATTATGTAATAGTTCACATAAGATCTTAGCAGCATCGTTAAATTTTTTTATTCCATCAACCTTATTGTAAAACATAAAACACTCCAAACCACGGCCAACGGCTGCTAGGGCAGCAGCTACATTTTTCTGCCTATATTCTATGATAATATCTCTCTTCTTTACTGGCTCAGATACAGCGGCTGCTAGTTCAGGATTCAATTTTGGGGGAACCATAGAGGGTATGTTGTGAAAAGGCGCATACTCTTTCAGTAAGAGAGCCTTATCCTCTTTTCTTAGGCCTTTATTTAGAATAGGTGCCCAGCGTTGAGCTATCTCCTGGTGAGCCGGAGGGCCATTTGCAGGCTCCTCCTCCACAGCACCCAAGGCAGATATAATGTCAATGTCAATTTGTTCAGCATCCTGCTGTTGTACAATCTGCTCTGATGAAACATTTGGTACTGTTTCAGGGACTTCATCAACTAATATTTGTGGAGTTTCCACGTTTGTGTTATTTGTAGGCTCACTGATATGTTGATTGTCAGGTTGTTGTTGCGCACTCGGAGACCGGGTGTGGTACTGTACGCTTGGCGATCGGGAATGATGCCGTACACTTGGCGATCGGTTGTGGCGCCGCACACTTGGTGATCGGGCGTGGCGCTGTACACTCGACGATCGGGAGCAGTCACGTGACTGGTGTCGCGGAGAGGAAAGAGTACTTGATGACCGGTGTCGCGATCGGGAACGAGCACTTGGTGACCGGGTGTGGCGACGGTCTTTTGGCGAGCGACTTTGTGAAGACCCTGTATCCAGAACAATAATGGATATTACACCTTTGCCGAGTTGTCCGATACTCTGACAGTATAGCAACAACAGGAAAAAATGAAGGAACTATATTGCAAGATCACTCACATAACACGCCTAGTTGTTCGATACTCGGACAGTATAGCAACAACACCCACCACTTGTGGTTTGCGTGTAAATAAGGTTTATAAAGTTGTTCGACACTCTGACAGTATAGCAACAACAATGTGAGACTTGCGCGCAAAATTGACCAAGTTGTTCGATGCTCTGTTAGCATAGCAACAAAATTTTTTCGTCAATATGGCTCGGTTTTATCATGAGAAAAGCTGTTCGGTACTCGTGTCAGTACAGCAACAACTTATTATTTCACACAAAGAAAAAATAAATTTTAGAGGGTAAGTTGGCGCCATTGGCGTCTGCACACTAACCTTTGGTTTTTTCTTCTAATTCTTCGATTTTCCTCTTTAATTTCCTTAATATTTTTTTATCTTTGTGTTTTCCCATTATTTGTTAAGGGATTTGATACAAGAACTGTAAAAAAGCACTAAAAAACACTAAATAGAAAAATATTTTAGCGGGAGCGGTGACGCCTCGCAGTGACATAAGAAACGAATGAAATCCACAGATAATAGAACGGTGAGCTGGGAATGGGAGCGTTCGGATACGATTACAATTTTTTATTTTGAACATTTAAACTTTATGTGACGCCCTCAGGTAACATGGAAATATACTACCTTAGTAACTTGCTTCATCATCGAGGACGAGACAACAACAGGTATAATGAGTTTTATTCTAAAACAAAGACCAGAAATGGCCAACGGAACTTCATACTTACCTAAATATCACAACGTACATAGTTAAGCGACTATGACAATAAAAATAAATAAATGGTTTTTTTTTTTGGAACGAAGTTCCTTATCGCGCGTTGTGAAAGGGGGCTAGACGGAAAAAATTCTCACGAAAAGTTGTACCGACACTTTTTTGCTTTTTTTTTTTCTTTTTTTTTTCTTCTTTAATATTCTTTCACAATTTTTTTTAAATGTTTTTGGCTTGGAAACTAAATCTTTATCTATTAATGGAAATTCAAGATGGCGGCTGCAATAGATTATCAACTTTTTCGATATGGGTGTCTTTTTCATGTTTTTCGAGGGTTTTGAAGCCGACAGTAATGTCAAAATGTGAATCCAAGATGGCGGCTGCAATAAATTATCAACTTTTTCGATATGGGTGTCGTTTTCATGGTTTTCGAGGGTGTTGAAACCGATAGTACTGTCAAAATATAAATCCAAGATGGCGGCTGCAAGAAATTATCAAATTTTCCGTCATGGTTGTCGTTTTCATGGTTTTCGAGGGTGTTGAAACCGATAGTAGTGTCAAAATATAAATCCAAGATGGCGGCTGCAAAAAATTATTAAATATTTCGTCATGGGTGTCGTTTTCATGGTTTTCAAGGGTGTTGAAACCGACAGTATTGTCAAAATGTAAATCCAAGATGGCGGCTGCAAGAAATTATCAACTTTTTCGTCATGGATGTCGTTTTCGTGATTTTCGAGGGTGTTGAAACCGATTGTACTGTCAAAATGTAAATCCAAGATGGCGGCTGCAATAAATTATCAACTTTTTCGATATGGGTGTCGTTTTCATGGTTTTCGAGGGTGTTGAAACCGATAGTACTGTCAAAATATAAATCCAAGATGGTGGCTGCAAGAAATTATCAAATTTTCCGTCATGGTTGTCGTTTTCATGGTTTTCGAGGGTGTTGAAACCGATAGTACTGTCAAAATATAAATCTAAGATGGCGGCTGCAAAAAATTATTAAATATTTCGTCATGGGTGTCGTTTTCATGGTTTTCAAAGGTGTTGAAACCGATAGTATTGTCAAAATGTAAATCCAAGATGGCGGCTGCAAGAAATTATCAACTTTTTCGTCATAGATGTCGTTTTTGTGATTTTCGAGGGTGTTGAAACCGATTGTACTGTCAAAATGTAAATCCAAGATGGCGGCTGCAATAAATTGTCAACTTTTTCGATATGGGTGTCTTTTTCATGGTTTTCGAGGTTGTTGAAGCCGATAGTGCTGTTAAAATGTAAATTTAAGATGGTGGCTGTCAGAAATTATCAACTTTTTCGTCATGACTGTCGTTTTCATGGTTTCGAAGATGTTGAAATAGTGTTGTCAAAATGAACATAAAATAGGATAGTATTTTTTAGTTATATTGTATTGGCTAGACGGAAAAAATTCTCACGAAAAGTTGTAACGACACTTTTTGCTATAGTAAGCTATTGTAAGCTGTGCGGCGTGCGCATGTTTCCCTGTCTGTCTCTCTCTCTCTCTCTTATAGAAAGCAAGCCAGAACGGAACTTCGTTCCATCCGAGTGTCCCTTGACACCTCAGTAGTTTTTTTTTTATTATTATTATTGATAGGCTCGCGTTTGACCACTATCTCACCTGATGGTAAGTGATGATGTGGCCAACGATGGAGCACGCTTGCCTAGAAGTAACCTATTCACTCTCGGTTCTGAATAGTTATGTTAAAAATGGTACCGTCGAAGTGACCCGATGATGATGATGGAGCCGGAAGATAGGCACCGGAACTCCGTAATTAATCAATGTGTCCTAGCCATGTTTGGGCTTATTAGAGTTGTCATGAGATGCACTTTGGCTGTAAGGTACTATCAAACTGATTTGATGATGATGATGGAACCGGAAGTTAGGCACTGGAACTCCGTAATTAATCAATGTATTTTAGCCTTGTTTGGGCTTATTAGAATTGTCATGAAATGCACTTTGGCTATAAGGTACTATCGAAGTGACCTGATGATGATGGAGCCGGAAGATAGGCACCGGAACTCCGTAGTTAATCAATGTATCCTAGCCGTGTTTGGGCTTATTAGAATTGTCATGAGATGCACTTTGGCTATAAGGTACTATCAAACTGATCTGATGATGATGGATAACTCTATAGTAATCCAATCGGGCGTTGAATTTTGTCATGAACCTTGAAACTCGATAAAAATAATTTGTTCGAGCTTAGAATATAGGTTATAATGACACGCATGACATCGTAGTGCAATTCGAGTATAGTGCAAAATAAAACAATATCTTCGAGTACCAAGATAAATTAGGACAGTTTTCACTACATATTATAAAACAAAGTCCCCCGCCACGTCTGTCTGTCTGTCTGTTCGCGATAAACTCAAAATTTACTGCACCGATTTTCAAGCAGTTTTCACCACTCGATAGCGTGATTCTTGAGAAAGCTTTAAGTATATAATTTGTTAAGTTTTTGTATGTATTTTTGTGTACATTAACGATATTTGTTGAAGAGGTCGGGAAAAAATAAGCCGTCTGGGAGCTTATAACGAAAACGCTGCCAAAACCCTTTGAGATATAACAAAATAATGTTTCGTGGAATTGTGTATCTTATATAGGTCTACAGGAAAGTTCGCGGTAGCATGTGTCTATCTCTTAAGGTTAACATAATATATCCATTTTACTACTTTTAAAAATTGGAATTCATGAAGTGTTTATTGGAAAGCTATTTACATAATTACGGTATTAATTCTTATCAAAATAAGTTACTTCGCGTTCAAGACTATATTAGTATCTGTAAATTACTTTTTGAATCATTTAAATCGGACGTACCATTAGAAAGCTTTCATAAATTTAATAATTCTCAAAATTAAATTCACGAGTTCACGAGTTCCGCTCTTCAGTAGCTACGCATGACGCGGTCGCTGATAGTCCTCCCGCACCTTTTTGCCTACTGTTTCTTTAGCTAATAAGCCAAACGACAATAACGCACGACTGATGACTGTGTTTTCTTTTGGATGTTGTTGAAAAGTTATAATTGCATTTTTGTTTTGTGTTTGTTTTCTTAACTAACACAACACCAACAATGGTAGTATATGTGAATTAAGGTAGTAAGAACTAAGCTGCTCACGCTTATAAAATGGAGGTCCAAAATTTATGGGAAATAACATTAGGTTAAGCCACGCGGGCGAAGCCGCGGGCAAAAGCTAGTGTATTTATAAATCAATTTTTCCTGTTGCCATTTTGATATACAAGGAATTAAAGTTGCCACAATATCATGATATTAAATTAACGATGATTTATTCATCTCCCAGTAACATGCTTTAAAATTATTCAGTCTCACACAATCTTTTCACACAAATATAATACAGAAATTGGCTATGCTACAAATAGGGTCTGGATAGTACACATAACGGCTAAATCCGTTGTATATTTCACCTTATAATTATAAAAAAAAAACTTTTTCCAAAAAATATAACCGACTTCACAAAAAAAAAACACTAAAACCATCAAAATAATTTTAGTTTCGCAAGTCGGTGTTTCTCGATATTGTTTGTTCCTTATTTAACACTTACTTGCAGCCAGAGTACCTTTTTCTCATGACAATTCCAATTAACTCAAACCCTGCTAGGATAAATTCATTGTTTTATTATGAAGCTTCCGTGTCTACCTTGCGGCTCCATCATTATCATCAGATCAGTTTGATAGTACCTTATAGCCAAAGTGCGGCGCATCTCATGATAATTCTAAATAGCCCAAACACGGGTAGGATACATTGATTAATTACGGAGTCCCGATGCCTATCTTCTAGCTTCATCATCATTATCATCAGATCAGTTTGATAGTACCTTATTGCCAAAGTGCATCTCATGACAATTCTAATAAACCCAAACACGGCTAGGATACATTGATTAATTACGGCGTTCCGGTGCCTAACTTCCGGCTCCATCATCATCAGGTCACTTCGATGATACCATTTTCAACATACCTATCCAGAAACATTCATTTATTTGTATTATCGTAGTCGCATAACTATGTTCATTGTGATATCTGTGTGAGTATGAACTTTCACTAGCCATTTCTGGTCTTCTTCACCAGTTCCACTTCATCAAATGTAATTTTTTGAGTGTAAATGCTTAAGTCTTTGATGAAAATACCAAAAGAACTATACGGTTGCTTATGATATTTGAGGAGTTCCCTCGATTTCGCCAAGATTCCGTCATCAGATCTCGATTTGGTGACTATGGGACCATTTGGGAAGTATACCCTTTCCAACAAAAAAAGAATTTTTCAAATCGGTCGTTAAGCAACGAATTTATGCGCGAACATACATAAAAAAAAATTCAAACGTCCGAATTGACAACCTCCTCCTTTTTTAGAAGTCGGTTAAAAATACATAAGTTTTCATAGTTTTAACTGTATTTTACGATTAGATCGAATATTAAATTGGAAATACCTACTTGCTTCATACATCGTACGAGTATTTATTGAGTTTGAAGATTTAGTTCATGTCGGAGAGGGGTTGTGCGTTGTACCTAATTGTCTGATAAAATTAATCTCAAATACCCATTTGATTTTGTTAAATATAATATTTTTAAAGATATAAGCCTGGGAAATAATCGTAGGTTTACAAAGAAATTGGTCGTTATTACCCGTAACGATATGGCAACTACTTATTTTTGCTATACGAGTAGTACTCGAAACTGGATAAGCAGGCAATTACATATTGCCATATAGTAATACTGATACTAAAAATCAAACAAGCTTGACTCAATTAATACTTACTAAGAAAAATAAAATAATACCTCAAATATCAAGACATGTTCGGTTAAAGTATAAAATTGAGCGAACAATGGGCTCTATGTGTGCGTGCGCGTAAGGTCGATGTATTGCGACCAAGATACCTAAATTCGAGCGAGTGAATCTTGCTCACGCGTCCTTAATATGAGTATCAAAATAAAGTTACCTGTCTCGATTACAACTGATTAGGATACTAGTAACGCCACCTAGTATGTTTGTAACTAAACTGTACACGTATTGGTTGAAATAAAGTCAGTGTGTTGCGAATACCCAACGAGTTTTAATAGGTTATGGGCCTATCCCGAATTTATCAGTTATTTTTAAGTTTAAAATAGATAATGTGAAGAATCAAACACTTCAGGACAAATTGTATAAACATTTAATTCACTTTGATCAACACAATTTCATACTTATTGTTCTATTAACAATCATTTACAAGTACACAGATTAGTCTGACATGTTTTCTGTTCAACAACTCAAAGCAGACTCCCCTGTCTAAAAATTACAGTTACAAACTAAAATGATTCCCTACCACAAACTTTCACAAACACTCGGTCGACTAACCGACCAATCAGAGCAAAGTAAACAGTACGTAACATCAATTGACTAACTAATATACATTAGGGTTTATCTAATAATTAACTGCAAGTAAATATTTCATTTTAACAATTATGATATATTTATACAAAACAAATGCATAAAGTCTAATATTATAAATTATTACTTAAGAGCACGGCGACAGATGAATTTTTCATACAAACGTAATACCACGCTCATTTGCAATTGGAGCATATTTCCAACATATTATGATGTTATTCGGTTATAGACGATATTTATCTAGGTTCCTACATCTTTCTTTTTTAAAAAAACTTGCCTAAAACGAAATTAAAGCGAATTATAATTCGCACTTTTTTACAACGTAAATGGCATGTTTTCATTTGGCTTTTCCTATATTAAAAATAACAATATGTCCAATATTCTCAATGTAGTAACACAGATTATATTATCAATTTACAAATGATAGAAAACAAATTGGAAAAACATTAAGTTTTCATTCATCATTTTTGGTATTACGAAACACGTCCAATTTATCGCAAATTTCCAAGAGTTACTAGTGCTATCGCGGCAAGCGGGATGTCAGTGTCATTGTGTGCGTGCTGTCATTACTTCAGTTGCGTTCATAGGTCGAGTTTTATTGTAATATTTTTGACACTATTGACTTAAATAAAATAGAACGTAAGCATTTAAAGTTTAATAAAAGAAATACAGAACTCTTGAGGACATGTCAGTCTTTAGCTGACTAAAAGCGCCGTCAAAAACCCCTTAAAAAAAGATTAAAAAAAAGCGCCGTTGACGATTTGGGTTCGGTCCAGATGGTTACCGGATGGCTGGACGGCGATTCCAAGCCCAGGGTGGCTAGAAATCTGGGTCGAGATCCTGGCTGCTGGGGCGTCAGGGTATTCCCTCGTCCATGCGGCCGCCTTCTTCGCTAGCATTACTGTTTCTTAGAAAGAGGGCTCGGCGCGAGAGGTCGTTGCCACCGATGGCCCCCACGAGGACGCGGCGGTGTTCCGCCTAAACGAGGTATGCTCCACCGTATCCTTCAGACCGTCCACACAATGGTGATAACTAGGCGTTTCTTCCGCCTGATTTCGACGCAGGAGCCTCCCGTACTTGCCATGTCCGGTGAGGATTTGCGTAACGACAGTCGCTGAGATCCTGCCGGAACTGTCTGCCATACAGCGACTTGTCGTGGCAGCGGAATTTCGCCCCGGGGTTGCCTCTCCACGTGTAATTCATGCATATGCGTGCAAAGGACTGTTGCCTCCACATTCCAAGGTAGCAGGCCTGCAGAAAATCGTGCGGGTATATTGCAGGAAACCGTGCTTTGTCTTTGTACCATTAGGATGGCTAAAACTCCCTGGAATGCGTTCAGCTTGGCAACTGATCACTTTCGCAGCGACGGCGCTCCATAAAGGGCCATGGACCGAACGATGCCTGCGAAGAGCCTCCAGCAGGAGGCGTCTGGACACCCCAGTAATCCAGTAATCCAGTTTGAAAGAAAGAAAGAAAAATAATTTATTTGGTACAGCACAAGGCGCAACACAGAATAAACAATAAGTAACACGTTTGGGAACCAGACGTCGGAAGTGCTCCTCAAAATACCATCGGCTGTCGAGGACGAGTCCCAGATACTTGTAAACTTTTATTGTAATTTGGGAAACCGGCGGTGGTTCGTTCCGAGGGCCATGAAAACACATGCTCTCGGACTTGTGCAGTGCCACCTCGAGTCCCAACTGCTGGATCCTCTTCATGACTTTTGCAACTCTGCGTGAAGAGAAGGCGATGGAACTTCATCGATTCCTCCCTGACGTGGCGGTTAGGCTCAAGGCAACTTGGGTCGAGCCGGACTACAAAGTCTCGCAGATCCTGACTGGACATGGATATTTCTGGAAGAAACTGTATGATATGCGGTTATGTGAGGTTAGCGTGTGCTATTGCGGTGATGAGGACGAAAATTTTGATCACGTTCTGTGGCGATGCCCCCCTTATACATATATATCTTTCGTCGCTGTGACGAACAGCGACGAAAGATATATATGTAGATGATGGACGGGATCACTTGCTTGGATGAGAGACCGGCTTACTACTGCAATCTCATGGCCTCAAAAGAGTTCGAACACGAATGGCACAGACTAAGGAGTAAGCAGGCAGCGAACCCGTACTGTGTGTTTGTCTTACCCCGTTAGTATGCCGCCCCAGGATGGGGAGAAAGGCAACATGGGGACAAGACGAAGAAATTTGTAAAGGAGTCAAGAAGCGGCTGCGGTGACAGCGCGCTCATATTTATATGGGTGGACTGTGTCCGCAGCCGTCTCATTTCGATTCGGCCCATATGACACGATGTCGGTGGGGCAAAGGCTGGTTGGAGGGTGTTGCAACCCTGCGTTCCGCTAGTTCGACCGTCGCCTGGTACGACTCTCCCTTCGTTAGGATCAGCGTGTCGTCTGTATAATAGACCACGCTGACCCCGTTGAGGAGGTCGCACAGCACATAGTATGCAAATATGGCTACAAAAAACGGTGACATAAAAATATAAACTACACTACAACTAGTGGCGGAGCCATGGGCGGATGAGAATGCTCCCGTTTTGACGGGAATAGAGCGTTCATCACACCCTTCATAAACAGGGGCCGGTACTCTGTGTCAGCGGGGGAGCCCAGGTACGGAGCTTGTTACGCACCATTTCGTAGGGTCGTTCCCACGGGTCTCTGTTCAGAGTCCCCAGCTACACGTCGCGGGCCTCCAGTTTGGCCAGCCGTATCTCCGCTCTGAGGGTGCGCTTCGCTGTTCTTTATTCCTCGTACGCACCTGGTACGGGTGGAGCCGGATCTTGCGGATGGCCAGTTTGGCTTTTGCAGGGAGCGCTCTATTTGGACCCCGGTATCACCAGGTGCCAGTCTACCTCATTCGTGTGATCGAGGCCAACCTAAAGGACAGGTTCATTATCTGCCCCGCTCACCGTGGAGAATGGAAACGCCAAGAGATGTCGTGCGGTGTTCCCCAGGGATCGGTACCAAGATATGGGTCGGAATGTTTTTGGGACTTGTCCTCGACATCCGTTGGAATTTCGAAGAACACTTCCGACGTCTGGCTCCCAAACTGGACCGGACTGGGGCTGCCCTGAAACGGCTCTTACCCAACATACAGGTCCTTAGCCCTTTGCCGGAGGCTCCACGCAGCATTGTTTGGTCCATGGCCCATTACGGAGCGCCGGTGTTGGCCCCATTGCTGTGAAAGCGACCGGGGGCAAAGCTGAACGCATCCCAGAGGATCATGGCCATCCAAATGGTGCGGGGATACCGCACGTTCTCCAGCGAAGCGACGAGCCTCCTTGCTGACCTGCCACCATGGGATCTAGAGGCAACAGTCCTTGCACGCATGCACAATTTGCGCATGGAGTTGCAACGCCGGGGTAAAAAACCACTGACGAAGGCGGTCAGAGTACCGGCGGGATCTCGGGGCAAGCCATAATTATGGCGATAAATCCAATCTTTGATCAGTGGGTGAATAGACGTGGAAACATCCTCACCTTCCGCATGACGACACCTCACCTCGTGGTAAGTTCGGAAGAAACGCCTGGCTGTCATCATTGTGTAGACCGCCCGGAGGACAGGGTGGAGCATACGGCGATGGTATGCTCCACTCAGGAGGAGCACTGCCGCCGCGCCGTGTCCTCGTGGGAGTGACCCTGGTACAAGCCATGGTCCAGAATGTGTAGGAATGGCAGGTGGTCGGCTCCTTCTACGAAGCAGTTATGCTAGCAAAGGAGACAGTCGTACACGTGAGGGAACATCATTCCTCACGCCCCAGCCACCGGGATCCTGATCCCTTTTTCCAGTCACCGTAGGCGCAGGATTGCGGACGGCGAGCAATTTGTATCTCTCCGTCCGGCCGTCCGGTAAGCGTGCGTACCGAGCTCGAGATGTCGATGTTGCATAGTGTTCCACTCGCGTCTCGAGGACATGTCAGCAAAACCGTAGGGGCCCAGCAGGTTCGAAGTCTACTGAGGCCAAGGGTTGAGCGAAAGAGAACATCGGGGCCTTGAAACGAAAGAACAGTTTTCATTTCCCTAAAAGTCTGACACTAAAAGAGCGGCAGAAGTCATTGAATAATTTCCCACCTATGAAAAAAAAAAGCTCTCGCCTCCATAAAATTTTCTGATTTGACCACAAGAAGACCACCTTGGGCACGCCACAATTATGGCAGTAAGTCCCCTCTTGGAGGCATTGCTGGAAAGACCTCACGGCGCGGGCGTCCTCACCTTCCGCATGACGCAGGTTCTCACCGGACACGTACGTTCGGTAAGTTCGGGCTGTACCGGATTCGTACGGAAGTGACGCCCGAGTGTCGCCACTGTGCGGAACGCCCGGAGGACACGGTGGAGCATGCAGTGGAGGTGTGCCGCTTAGGCGGAGCATCGCCTTGCCCTCGTGGAGGTGATCGGCGGCGGCGATCTCTCGTGCCAGACTTTGGTACAGGTCATGGTTCGGAGCGAGGAGGATCAGTGGCAGGCAGTCGCCTCCTTCTGCAAAGCAGTAATGCTAGCAAAGGAAGAGGCCGACCGTATCAGGCAACGGCGCTCACAGCCGCTGCCGGGATTCCGATCCCGATTTCCAGCCACCGTAGGCGCGGGCTTGCGGACGGCGAGCAATCGGTAGCTCGCTGTCCGACCGTCCGGTAACTGTCCGAATCGAGCCCAAGTCTTCGACTGCGCGAACTGTTCCCGTGCGCCTCAAGGAGTTGTCAGCAACAGAAGGGGTTCAGCCGGGTCGAAGCCTACTGGGGCCAGGGTTAGCTCCGAAAGGTAGCTCAGCCCCGGTACGAAAGGCAACGAAGGAACAGGAGTGGGTTTTTAGTCAGTAAAAGTGTGACACTATCTCCCGCTCCACCCAAGAGTGGGGGATGTCATTAGATGATTTTCCCACCGTAAAAAAAGACCACCTTTGTATGACATATCTGCTATTTTTATCATAATATGTTGAGATATTGGCGCGGTAATAAAATTTCCAAAAAACCGGCCAAGAGCGTGTCGGGCCACGCTCAGTGTAGGGTTCCGTAGTTTCCCGTCCGTCACAATAAAGTGTACCCAGTTATGAGTTTAAAAAAATGCTTGCTACGATTATACTACAAACTTAGTCCATAAATTATTTTGTAGAACCCTTTTGTCTTTTTTGTACAAAAACCGTTCTTTCCATCAAGTTCAAAATAATTTTCCTAGAAAGTCCTTATAAAGTTCTACTTCTCAGATTTTTTTCATTTTTTCTAAACTTATGGTTCAAAAGTTAGAGGGGGGAGACACATTGTTTTTTACTTTTGGAGCGATTATTTCCGAAATTATTGACATTATCAAAAAATGATTTTAGTAAACCCCTATTCATTTTTAAATACCTATCCAACGATATATCACACGTTAGGGTTGAAATTAAAAAAAAAAATCACTTCCCACTTTACATATAGGGGGGCTACCCTAATAAAACATTTTTTCCAATTTTTATTTTACCACTTTGTCGGCGTGATTGATATACATATTGGTACCAAATTTCAGCTTTCTAGTGCTAACGGTCACAGACATAAAGCGAGGACGGACAGACAGACAGACAGACAGACGGACAGACAGACATGGCGAAACTATAAGGGTTCCTAGTTGACTACGGAACCCTAAAAACGCATTACTAGTTCGTACATTCACAAACAATTCCCGAAGTATTCGGCAAAAATAAAGCAAATAATGAATATACCTCATTTTACTAACAATAAATTGTAAGACGCTCACATACACACACACAGCTGCATCAATCCGTCACTTGTTTTTGTCAAACAGAGATAGCTATATTCCGCGAACGAATTTTGAATACGCGTCAACTTGCAGTTGCGAGTGACATTCGCCGGCCTCCTACAACGAATGCCTAAAGTTCATGTAACTACTAGCGCCATCTATCGCTTAACATTGGAAGTTGAACGATTTATGAATATTTTCTTTAAAAATCATTACATTCGGCCATCCGACATCGTGCGATCTCCTGACGCACGATTACAATTAAAATGATAGGATATTTTCATTAAAATTATGAAACTTAATTCCAGTTCGACAAGGAACTGAGTCTTACATTCAAAATCATTACATTCGGCTTAGTCTTGATTATTTGCTTTATCATCACGTCATATGTTTATAACATTCATCACACGAAGAATAGTGTATTTTTTTTTTGTCAAAGGCTTTTCTATATATCCGAGATCATATAAGGTCGGAGGAAAGTATGTAGGGTAAGTGCTCCAGTGAATGAACACACCTCAGTGAATGAACAAAACGCAGCTTTTTAAAAAAAATAAGAAATTGAAATATTTCTATACAACGACGTATTTTTTTTTCGTAATTACAGCTCTATTTTCTATTATAGTGACAATATTCACTTCATATGTTACTGTTCGTTTCAAAACGGCGACCGTTTAAAGTTAGCAGTGTCATGTAAAAATATTTTTGTTCGGGCAAGAATTTAGGACTCGGGGTGGACACAAAATTTTTGATATCAAATTGTGGCTGTAATTTAAATATGCACTGTAAGTTATTTATTTATTTGAATAATGTATAGTTTTAATATGTCTAAAATCAATTACAATGCCATTCTAGCCAGTTTTACGTAAATTAATCGACGTCCCAGCATTGGAAATACAAAACGTTTGAAATCCAGTGAATGAACGGCCGTTCATTCACTGGTCAAATGCAAATTTCATATTTTTATTGAAATATGTTATTTATTTTCATGCCATAATGTTCATATTTTTGGAGTCGTTTAATCAATCCGTTTCTGATCTTTAGGCCAGTATTGGGACAGGGTGTGTTCATTCATTGGTTCATAAAATCTATTGAATGAACTAACATTTTTCACCATGTTCAATTATTAGCTTTCGTCGTGATGATGTAACCATTAAATGAACATAATATATTCAGTTAGAATTCATCCTTTTAAGACCTAAAATTTATTGTTACATATTTTTTTTCTTTGTTTGTACCTTTAAATCACCATGAATTCCAATAAAAATAAGTGCGAAAGGTTTTGATAGACCTAGCCAAGAAACTTTGAAAGAAGCTCGTTCTTCTTGCTCACATATTATTATTTAGAAGATAAGGGGCTATGCATCACCCATAGTGTAGGGGATGTAGTCACTGCGACCTAAAAGATCTATTGTGACTCGCCACCTTGTTAGAGTAACTCTTTTAGCCCGGAGGCTTCCAAGAAATTTAGAATACTCCTAGCTTTTAGAGTTTTAATCTCTTCCGGGCGAATAATGTGTCGGCCCAGATGGACACTGCGTTTGTGGACAAGGGGCCCGCATTCACACAAGAGGTGCTTAGGCGTCTCCCTCTCCTGATTGCAGTACCGGCAAACATCAGTGTCACTCAGTTTCATGTGAAATTGGTGCCTGTTTAGTTTGCAGTGGCCGGTTAAGGCGCGGGCTATCGCACAGATGTTCGTCCTGCTAAGCTCAAGAAGCTCGGCAGTTCGTTTTTGTGAGTAGCCTTCTATGAGAGATTTGGCGTGTAGCAGACCTGGTTGTACCAACCAGTGCTTTTTTGAATCGCCAAATAAGTTGCCCTTAAGGGTCTGCATGGCCTGGTTCTTTGAGATACCACAGAAGGGTTCTGGACCTATCTGATGACCTTGAGCCCCAGCCCGTGCAAGTTCATCGGCTTTTTCGTTGCCGTTGATTCCAGAATGACCTGGTACCCATCTCAGAATAACTTTATTCCTTTGCCCCAGGTCATTCAGTTTGTTAACGCAGTCTTTTACCAGTTTCGAATTTAAAGTATTCGAGTTCAAGGCGTTAAGAGCTGCCTGGCTATCTGAGTAAATCAGAATTAATTGATTTATGTAGTTTCGTTGACGGTTGGCCTCCACACATTCTATGATGGCGTATACCTCCGCTTGGAATATGGTAGCATGTTTACCCAGATTCAAGCTTTTGCTGAATTTCGGGCTAATGCCAAATATTCCACATCCTACATTCTCACCCATTTTGGACCCGTCTGTAAACCAGATCAGGCTTCCAGCCTTGCAAGTGATGAGGTTGTTTGACCAATCCTCTCTGCTCGGCAGTTCCACTGTGTAATTCCTTGTGAAATTACACTGTGGAAGCATGACGTCTGTTGTCGTAGCTAGTTGATCGTGTTCAAGTACTGATTCGTGTAGCGATCTCAGTGCTTGAGAGCGCCAGTTTGCTTTGCCAGTGCTGTTTGTTCTGTACATGCTTGCCTTCGCCTCCTTCGCAATGAATAGATGAAGTGGCGGTAGGTTAAGCAGGGCATTTAGAGCAGCTCCTGGGGTTGTGGACATGGCCCCTGTTGATATGAGGCATGCAAGTCTCTGCAAACCATTAAGTTTGTTAATGACTGTCACTTGAGTTGTTTTCCTCCACCATACTACGCAGGCATACGTTATTATCGGCCTGACTATGGCGGTGTACAACCACAGGGCGATTTTAGGGTTTAAGCCCCATTTCTTCCCTGCTAAGCGACAGCATATTCCTAAAGCTATTTTAGCCTTTTGGATCACATTGTTAATGTGAGTGTTCCAGGTCAGTCTCTGGTCGATAGTTACGCCCAGGTACTTGACTTCGCTGGAGAATGGTATGAGAGTCCCCTTTACAGTGGGCGTTACAAGTTTGTCCAACTTACGCTTCCTAGTAAAGGGGACTATTGTTGTTTTACTCGGGTTAACCGATAAATTGTTTTCTGTGCACCATGTGTTAATAATGTTCAGAGATCTTTGTAGTATAGATGATACCGTGCTGTGACAGGGGCCGACAACACAAGCCACCACATCGTCAGCATAGCTATGTACATCTAAGTCTCTTGTAGAGGCTTCAACCAGCAATTGGTCAACAACGAGTAGCCATAGAAGTGGCGATAAAACGCCTCCTTGTGGGCACCCTTTAGTTGTTTTGAAGCTCTTTGTAGTTCCGTGTAAGGTAACACTGATAGTTCTGTTGAGGAGCATGAATTCGATCCAACGAGTAGTTGTTTCGTCAATCCCTTTCGCCTTCATTCCCTTGGAAAGGGCGTCTATGGTGACGTTGTCGAAAGCTCCTTCAATATCAAGGAAAGCACATAGGGCTATCTGTTTATCTTCCAAAGCCCTTTCGATCCTGTCTGTTAGTTCTAACAGAGCAGTTTCTGTAGATTTTCCTTTTTGGTAAGCATGTTGCTTCGGATGCAGAGGGTTATCCCTTAATGGTCCATCCCTGATGCATTTGTCAATAATCTTTTCCATACTCTTGAGTAGGAAGGAGGTAAGGCTTATTGGTCTGAAGGACTTTGGTTGAGAGTAGTCCTTCTTACCGGCCTTTGGGATAAAACAGACTTTAACCATAGTCCATTTCTCTGGTATATATCCCCAGGCAAAGCTTGCTCTGAAGATTTTGATTAAAATAGGGATGAGTATAGTCTTCCCTTGCTGCAGAAGAGCTGGGAAGACATCGTCATCCCCTGCAGATTTAATTGGCTTGAATGAGTCTATAGCCCATTCTACCTTGTTCGGTCTAAAATACCTCGCCGCTCTTCTCCAGTCTTCATTTGAAGGCCTGGTGAGGCGGATATGAGGAGTATTTTGTACGATGTTATCTGGTGCCATCACCGAGCCAGGGAAGTGTGTAGACGCCAGAAGTTTCAGGGTTTCTTCCGCTGATGCAGTGAAGGCACCGTCTGGTTTCTTTAAGAATCCCAGTTGATTTGTAGGCGATTTGGATAAGACTTTATGGATTCTGGCTCCTTGAGGGACTTTAGTAATCTCCTCGCAGAACTTCCTCCATGACAGTCTTTTCGCCTTTCGGATTTCTTTATTATAGGTAGTTAAAGCTTTCCGATACCGATCCCAGTCGTCAGTCGATTTAGCCTTATTAAACAACCTACGTGATTCTTCCCTTAAAACATCGAGCTTTTTGTTCCACCACGTCACTTTTCTATCCCTCACAGTTCTTAGAGGGCAGCTCTCTTCGTAAGAGGCTGTAATGGCTTCCGTAACTTGAGCAACAGCATAATCCAATGTTTCAGGGGAGCGTATGGTTTTAGGAAAGTCTTGGAGTCTATCTTGGAGCTTTATTCTGTACAAGTCCCAGTCCGTGGCTTTTGCATCCCTAAAAGTGATGGTTTCGCAAATGTTGGATGTATTCAGTGCGAATTTAATTAGTCGATGATCAGACATAGATGGTTCATCACTGACATGCCAATTGGTTATCAGCCTGGCAGTGTGAATAGTAGCGAGAGTTACATCAAGAACTTCCTTCCTCGATCTAGTTACAAAGGTCGGTTTACATCCCTCATTAACTATTTGGAGGCGGTTAGTTAGTACAAAATCATGAAGCAACTCACCTCTGTCGTTGATGTCAGTGCTGCCCCAGTTGGTATGGTGGGCGTTGGCGTCACACCCAATGAGAAGCTCGGCATTGTTGGCATAGGCGTACTCGACTACCTTTGCAAGCTCCTCGGATGGGTCGGTTTTCGTCCCGTCCAGGTATGCCGAGCACACGATGAGGCGTCCATTTCCGCTCTTGACATTAACATAAGCTGCAATCAGGTCATCGCTGCACAGGCCTGGTATGCATAAGAAATCAATATTATTATTGAAAAGTATACACGCTCTTGGTTTGACTCCTCCGATATGGTGTACGACCTTACCTGCAGAGCCCAGTCCAGACACCGTGTTAGTATTAGCCAGCCACGGTTCCTGAATAAGAGCAATGTGAAGGTTCTTCTGTGTGAAGTGTTTTTCCAGAACAGCCGTGGCTGCTCTGGCATGGTGCAGGTTGATCTGCACCACTTGTGTGTTTGTGTGTGTCTGTGTTATGCTCACATAAACGCAAGATATTGGTTTAATTGTTCCTACTGCGCTGATTTGACTGATTTTAATAATATTACTACTTTATTCCCGGTGAATCTAGCAAACGACTCAAAAGCTAGCTTGACTGACACTATACCGAAGATATCCCGGCACTCAGCCTGTGCGAGACTAGGCTGGCTCTGAAGCAACGTAAAAACCACAAGTCTTTGGGTGAGGAATGAATTACGGCCGAATTCCTGAACGCGGGTAGAAAACCTGTCCTTAAGGCTCTTCTGAAGTTGTTTAATTACGTCATACTCAAAGAAGCAGAAACTCTACTTTAAGAAGGGTGACAATTCCTTGTCTATGAATTATTCATACATCCACATCTGAGCCATGTCTACAAGCTTCCAGGATCTTCACGAACTGTTTCGCGCACAGGTTTGGCGACTTCTAGCCTCAGGACGGAAAAGGTTTCAGCACCGTAGACCACATACACGCTCTGCAGCAGGTTATAAAGAAGACTGAGAAGTATAATCTGCCTCTCTGCTTAGCGTTTGTGTACTACGACAAACCACGCCTTTGATTTGATCGAAACTTGAGCTGTGTCGCAGTACTCCCCAAGTCAACGGTGCCAGGTTAACCATAACGGTACATCGAAGAACTGAAGTATTTGTACGAAATGCCACCATGTCAGTCTGACTTCAGGACCAAACCTTTAGAGGTTTTGACTTTAGAGTGTGAGACAGGGAGACATAATTTGTCGGAAATTATTCAAAGCCGCAATAGAAGATCTCTTTAAGGTTCTAGATTGGAGAGAGCTATCACTCACCTTTAATTTACCGACGATATAATAGTCATAGCTGAGGCTAAGCTTCAGAAATACTGGGTCTCAAGAAAAAATATGGACAAAACCAAAGTCATGGTAAACAACTATTTAGAACCCACTCCTGTCAAGATCAGAGACTAAACTCTACGTTTTGGACGATTACATCCACCTGGGACTGAAGGTCCAATTGGGTTGGCCTAACTTCGAGTAACAGGTCAATCGTCGAATTCGACTCGGCTAGGCGGCGTTCAGGCAGTTGCGTGGTATTTCCTCATCCGATATACCACAGCGTCCCAAGACGAAAGTCAATGACCAGTGCGTGTTGCCAGTGATGGTGCCTATATGGCTCTAAAACGTGGTTGCTCACAACTGGCCTCATCAGAAGGCTTAAAGTCACCCAAAAAACAAAGGAGAGGGCTATGCTCGGAATTTCCTTGCGTGATTGCATCAGGAATGAAAATATCCACAGGAGAACTAAAGTTACCGACATAGCCTGAAAAGGTAGGTCATATTGCTCGTAGAAAAGATGGTTAATGAAGCCGAAAGGTTCTGGAGTGGCTACCGTGTACTGGAATACGCAGCGTTTGTAGACCACAGGTCCCACAAGGAGATAGAATGAACTTTGATGATTTGAAGGCTTTTATTTTTATTTATGAATATTTAATTTTGTTTATTTTGTAATAGATTTAGAGGAAGGGGGCATATGTTCGTTTTTTAGCTTTTTCTGGGACTGAATATGTTAGAAAAACATAGATTTCTTGAATTATTAAGCAAACAAAAATTGTGTTCATTCACTGGATTTACTCTGTTCATTTACTAGAAAATTTTGTTCATTCACTGGGGTTTTAGGGTATTTTTCAATTAATTGCTAAATATCTAAAAATGTATCCAAGTTATATCGTAAATTTATCTTAAAAACAATTCTATAATATATTTACATTACCAAAATATAGATTTGGACCGTATACCTTAGAATTAACATAGTGTAATTATATTTAATGGATCTATGGATTTTAAAATGAGGCAAATTCAATTTTACCCCCATAATTGCAATCAGATCTACTAATCTTTATTAAACCACCTATGCTGTAGGTAGTAGCAGGGATTTTACTGGTAACGAAAGTATCTTTTTGCTAGTCTAACCCAAATATTGGTGCTCACCTCATATCTTAAGTATCTCTGATCCTAGTAGTTTTGTGGCAGTCTCATATGTTTCATTGGTGTTCGTCATAGTCAGTAATCATTTTATTTTGCTAGGGGATTTAAAATAGTGTTTATACATTTTAGCAAAACCGCGGTCAACCTAAGACAAGATATAGCGTTAAGAACTAGGTTAACACCAGACTATCGCAAAAGCTCTTGATAGTGGGTAATGTATCTAAAAGAAATCCATGATTGCACTATTATTCAAGATATTAAACCACTGTCAAATATGTTTTATAACCAACACTTAATTACTCAAATCCATTGGTCAATGTTAATTATGCGAGACTGTCTGTAAGTATAAAGTATAATTGATCAGCTTTTTGTTCGAAAGTATAGTCTTCATTATTTACGCACACTGAATTCACTTCATGTCATTAGGTTTTTTATCGGGTTCAGCCATAAGAATTTGAAATATAGATCCGATTTATTAAACCCCAGGCAAATGCTGGCGTTTGCTCTCTCATTGTCTTTCCACCGCGTCCCCAGTCACAGCATTCGAAAAGTTGATATTTATATTGTTGATAATCAATTCTCGTCTCAATACTAGAAACAGAAACAGAGGATTCGTCTTAATTTCTGTAGAAAACATGGTATTACGGCTTAAGGTATCGACATCCGCGTCCTAGATCTTACACTCTCAATGGTTAAACGAAACTCACTAATCTGCAGCCACCATGTTGCAATATGTTGTGTGGCGTCTCGTTTAGTCAGAGTTAATTACATTAATCATTTGAAAGCATAATATAAAACAGAAATTTAAGCATTTAGAATAAAAGTGATTCTTCAGCTAGAGGGTCTAAGGGCTTAATTGTACTAATATATCTCCTAAATCTAAGGCCCCAGCATATGTGCGCGATTTCGTATCAAGTAAAGGTTCTAATAATGAAGTTCGGATCGCACTGTTTGTCAAACTTTATTTTAATTTGAAACCTTGAAATTGATCCTCTACTCTAGTGTATGGATTTTCAATCTATCTTCCCTTAACCGAATAAATTACGATGTAATATTTAGCTCTATTTAAATCATTCATTGTATCATAATCATCTTACGAACCGGCTTCGATTTCAGTCCCGACGACGAGAACTAGTTATGGTCATGTAATAGTAATATTTTTATCCTACTTGTAAAATAAATATCATTGTGTTCTCTATCTATGGAATCAGTCTCTGCTACAGTATGTACACGTCACAAGAATTGAAGACGTGTAATAAATTCATTTCCTCGTCTACAATTTAACCTCTCATATGCCGTAACCAGAGACACAATTAAAAAGCCATTGTGTCTCGCGTAGATCTGCGTTCCGGCATACAACGGGTTAATGCTTTGGATCAATTTCCTAATAGATTTATCATAAATACCGTGTGTTTAAATTTCAATCTACAGCTCTTTTACTTATATGCTATCCGTTTATAAGCATTAATTTGTCGTAATCATATTCACATAAGTTACACCTTAAGTATTACCAGCTAACATTTCTGCTTGAAACTGACCATAATTCTGCTCATTAGAAAAAATCATTTTAGTTTGGTTTACCACTTCGTCACTAAATACTAACTTACAAAACTTTGCAAGGTTTCGTAAATTTTCTATTTTCTCTTGGTAACACTAGCAAATTTTTGAGCCAAAATCTATAGTCAGTTTCTGATCCTACTTGCTTAATACAAATCAATTATAATTACTGTTTCTAATCAAACTTAAATACTCTCAAAATTTACAGAAGTGACGGAACTCCCGTATCACAATATTCCAATGGGTATGTTCAAACCTCGATACTTGTAACGCTTTCCTCCTTGAAAAATCCTTCAACCTCTTTCTTAGACCAACATGAGGTACCCCTTTGCTTCTTGCATCGTGGTGGTGTATTACTCCTTCCAGATCGTCTCTTTGCACCATTTTTCTTCAAGTCTGTACTGTTTGAACAAGGAACTATCCATTTGTTCAATTAGACTGGCAATTTTTCTTCTGTAGTTCTGTCGTAATCCAAGTCCTCAAAAATAAGAAATCAGTGGTTAAAACATTTACATGAAATAGTAACTTGTATCATTAATTTAAAACTCTTTTTTTAAGAATCAAATCACAGTGTAAAAATATGCTTTCAATTCAATTTATCTATGCCTATAATATCTTCAAAAACTATAACAGAATGTTCAAATCTCATCCAATAAACAGTTCGAAAATTATATGAATAAACTTAATAAATTATTCAATTCATTTACAACGTCTTTATTAAGCCAAAATAGTCACACTAAAATCACATTAATAGGTAAATTCATACGTTACTTACGCTCTTGAGGATAATTATCATTTATCATTTATCATTTATCATTTATCATTTATCATTTATCATTTATCATTTATCATTTATCATTTATCATTTATCAATTTCATCTGCACCGGGCACACTTAACCCGAATCTTAATTGACTCATCTGGCCAAATCAAATGGCCCGCTTGGCCTTCTCGACTGACCCACTTGGTCTCAAATGGCCCACTTGGCCTCAAATGGCCCACTTGGCCTCAAATGGCCCACTTGGCCTCAAATGGCCCACTTGGCCTCAAATGGCCCACTTGGCCTCAAATGGCCCACTTTGTCTCAAATGGCCCACTTGGTCTCAAATGGCTCACTTGGCCTCATCAAAGGCATGCTTGCCTCATCCCTCATTAATGCTCGCTTGGTCTTATTAAGGCTCACTTGGCTCCGTCAAAGGCACTTTTGGCTTCATCAAAGGCACGCTTGTCTTCATCAAAGGTACACTTAGCTTCATCAAAGGCACGTTCGGCCTCATCAAAGGCACGTGTGGCCTCATCAAAATCACGCTTGGCCTCATCAAAGGCACTCTTGGCCTCATCAAAGCACTGAAATCAAATCAAAACATTTTAAATGAACCATTTACAGACTCTCCTAAATTGCCAAGAAGTCAGTAAGTCAGCAAATTGACGGTAATTACATATTCCAAAGTGTAGATCTCTATGGAGAAAAAATTCAATTTACAGCCTTTAAATCGTGTTATCCGCTTGTGTAAACAAACTGTGTTTAAATAGTTAAAGTGGCTCGATTTGCTTGGTGTTTGTTTTATTTTCAAGGTAAGTTAACAACTAATACGTAGAAATAAAGTTTTTAGTATGAAACACGAAATTTACTCGTCAAAACCCGAAACTTGGCGATACTGTTTCGCGAAAAATTTAAATTTACTGTTGTCACTAATTGTCGTATTTCTCAGCAAAGGTAAACGCTATCGCTATGACTTTTGTTTATTTTGTAAGAATATTAGACTACCTACATTATTGTATTACTTTTATTCTAGGCCTAAATGTGAAGTTTAACTGTAAATCAACACGCAAAATTTAACGGTTTTACGGCGCGCGCCGCCAGATGTTTTTGCAAAATAAAAGGGCTCAAAAATAAATAATTTTGTATGGACGGGTGTATGGTATTATTTTTTTTTTTCTTAATCTATATACCCTAAATATCGTAATTAAAAAACTACTGAGGTGTCAAGGGACACCCGGATGGAACGAAGTTCCGTTCTGGCTTGCTTTCTATAAGAGAGAGAGAGAGAGACAGACAGAGAAACATGCGCACGCCGCACGGCTTACAATAGCTTACTATAGCAAAAAGTATCGTTACAACTTTTCGTGAGAAATTTTTCCGTCTAGCCAATACAAGATAACTAAAAAATACTATCCTGTTTTATGTACATTTTGACAGCACTATTTCAACATCTTCGAAACCATGAAAACGACACTCATGACGAAAAAGTTGATAATTTCTGACAGCCGCCATCTTAGATTTACATTTTGACAGCACTATCGGCTTCAACAACCTCGAAAACCATGAAAAAGACACTCATATCGAAAAAGTTGATAATTTATTGCAGCCGCCATCTTAGATTTACATTTTGACAGTACAATCGGTTTCAACACCCTCGAAAACCACGAAAACGACACCCATGACGAAAAATTTGATAATTTCTTGCAGCCGCCATCTTGGATTTACATTTTGACAATACTATCGGTTTCAACACCCTCGAAAACCATGAAAACGACACCCATGATGGAAAAGTTAATAATTTCTTGCAGCCGCCATCTTAGATTTATATTTTGACAGTACTATCGGTTTCAACACCCTCGAAAACCATGAAAACGACACCCATGACGGAAAATTTGATAATTTCTTGCAGCCGCCATCTTGGATTTATATTTTGACAGTACTATCGGTTTCAACACCCTTGAAAACCATGAAAATGACACCCATGATGAAAAATTTGATAATTTCTTGCAGCCGCCATCTTGGATTTACATTTTGACAGTACTATCGGTTTCCACGCCCTCGAAAACCATAAAAACGACACCCATGACGAAAAAGTTGATAATTTCTTGCAGCCGCCATCTTGGATTTACATTTTGACAATACTATCGGTTTCAACACCCTCGAAAACCATGAAAACGACACCCATGACTAAAAAGTTGATAATTTCTTGCAGCCGCCATCTTGGATTTACATTTTGACAGTACCATCGGTTTCAACACCCTCGAAAATCATGAAAACGACACCCATGACGAAAAATTTGATAATTTCTTGCAGCCGCCATCTTGGATTTATATTTTGACAGTACCATCGGTTTCAACACCCTCGAAAACCATGGAAACGACACCCATGACAGAAAATTTGATAATTTCTTGCAGCCGCCATTTTGGATTTATATTTTGACAGTACCATCGGTTTCAACACCCTCGAAAACCATGAAAACGACACCCATGACGAAAAATTTGATAATTTCTTGCAGCCGCCATCTTGGATTTATATTTTGACAGTACCATCGGTTTCAACACCCTCGAAAACCATGAAAACGACACCCATGACGAAAAAGTTGATAATTTCTTGCAGCCGCCATCTTGGATTTATATTTTGACAGTAAAAGTGTCGGTACAATTTTTCGTGAGAATTTTTTCCGTCTAGCCCCTTTTTTTTTTTTTTTTTTTTATGGTGGGAAAAAATCATGCATTGACATCCCCCGCCCTTGGGCGGAGCGGGAGATAGTGTCAGACTCTTACTGACTAAAAGACCCACCCCGTTCCTTCTAGCCTTCATACCGGGGCTCGAGCGCCCTTTCGGATAACCCTGGCCCCAGTAGGCTTCGACCCGGCTGGGTCCCTGCTGTTGCTGACAACTCCTTGAGGCGCGCGGGAACAGTGCGCGCCGTCGACGACTTGGGCTTGGTCCGGACAGTTACCGGACGGCCGGACAGCGAGCTACCCATTGCTCACTGTCCGCAAGCCCGCGTCTACGTTGGCCGGAAATCGGGATCAGAATCCCGGCGACGGCGGCGGCGATAACGCCGTTGCCTTATGCGTTCGGCCTCCTCCTTTGCGAGCATTACTGCTTCGCAGAAGTCGGCGACCGCCTGCCACTCCTCCTCGCTCCGGACCATGGCCTCAACCAAGGCCCGGCGCGAGAGGTCTCCGCCGCCGATCGCCCCCACGAGGGCACGGCGGTGCTCCGCCCAAGCAGGGCACACCTCGACTGTGTGTTCCACCGTGTCCTCCGGGCGTTCCGCACAGTGGCGACACCCGGGCGTCACTTCCGCATGAATCGAGTGCAGGAATCTCCCGAACGAACCATGTCCGGTGAGTACCTGTGTCATGCGGAAGGTAAGGACGCCGTGAGGTCTTTCCAGCCACGCCTCAAAGAGGGGACTTATCGCCATGATTGTGGCGTGCCCAGCACTGGGTTGCGATAGCCGTTGACGCCATTTCACCATGAGATCCCGCCGGAGCTCTGTCCGCCATGCCGTGACCTGTCGCGGCAGCGGACTTTCACCCCGGCGTTGCATCTCCACGCGCATATCGTGCATCCGTCTAGCCCCCTTTCACAACGCGCGATAAGGAACTTCGTTCCAAAAAAAAAAACACTATGTCATCGCTTTAGATTTCGAGATATGATTTTTTTAAAAACAAGTCGTGCTTAAAAAGCGCTTATCTCTGTGTTTACAGTATCATATTTCGACTCCGGAGTCGACGAAACATAAACAAAACACTCGAATGTGTCGCCCCATTCATACTAAGAACAAAAAACATAACATTTGCGGCCTGATAAGGTTTGCAGCGGAGCGCGGGCAAGCTAGCGGTTAAACATATACAAACTCAGTTTTAATTTTGTTCTCTCAAATTCAAGTTCGTTTATTGTTTGTCATAGGTGGAAATTTAGTTCATAAAACAACAGTACAAAATAAATATCATTTAACATTTAAGATTTATCGTTTATCGTTTAACATATATAAATTAAAGAAATTTATCATTTATTATTTATCTTTCATCGTTCATCGTTCATCATTTATCAATGATCACTTATCACTGATCACTGACCACTTATCACTTATCACTGATCACTGATCACCGATCACTTATCACTTATCACTTATCACTCATCATTTATCATTTATCATTATTGTGATATACTCATAAGGGGTACAACAGGGGTTTTTACAATTATACGTCGAAACGAAAGGGAAATTATCATACCACACAAAGTAATCCGAGGCAACAATGACAATTATCGCTATGGAAAATAGGTAAATTTTAGTATTTTTTTCTATGAATTCGATGAAAATAAATAAAGGAAAAGCAACCCAATTTAAAATATAGAAAAAAAAAAAATGAATCACCAGCATTTAAGAGGTGTTTAGTCTTAACTGTCAACGTTCGATTACGAACATGACGCGCATATCAGTACCACTCAGTTCACACATTTGAAGGGAATCGAATGATTCAATACACGAGCCTGTCACCATCAGTAAGAAATTTGGGTGAGTATGATACTTGTCTAAAATACTAGGCACACTTGGGTAAAAAATAAATTTCGAGTTCATTTAGATTCAATTTAGGCACAAATAACCTCTTGTCTGGAGTAACACAAGCACACATGGGAAAAAGAAAAAAAATATATTATCTCGAGCTTCAATTTAGGTACACATAACCCCTTCCTGTTATCACTGCACATATTTGTAGGCATATCCCACTTCTGAAATGTGAAGAATCAAACACTTCAGGACAAATTGTGTAAACATTTTATTCACTTTGATCAACACAATTTCATACTTATTGTTCTATTAACAATCATTTACAAGTACACAGATTAGTCGGACATGTTTTCTGTTCAACAACTCAAAGCAGACTCCCCTGTCTAAAAATTACAGTTACAAACTAAAATGATTCCCTACCACAAACTTTCACAAACACTCGGTCGACTAACCGACCAATCAGAAAGAAAGAAAGAAAACATGTTTATTCTGCCCGTATAGACACACAAATAATTACAAAATAAAAATTAATAAAAGAAAAACAAAATAAAAATAAAAATTAAAAAAAGAAAAACAAAATAAAAATAAAAATTAATAAAAGAAAAACAAAATAAAGATAAAAATTTGTTGCCATAACGTCAAGTGTAGACCAGGCCTAACAGATTAGAACCATAGACAACTTTGTTGTCTAGGTTGTCTATTAAAACACGCGTAATAATAACAATGTAATCTGAAGATTCTCGCCACGGGTGTCTCGGATAGCACGTGTGTTTTGAGAATTTTGACCGCTCTTGAGTGATTGTTGTGACTTTTGTGTAGTGTTTTTACATAATTGTGTTGTCCTTGTGTTTGTAAACAGGTTTGTATTGTGTTTGTCTTAAGTATTTAGTACAAGTCGTACTAACTTACTTATATTAGAAGCTCCCAAGATGGATAAAAATAAACCCCCAGACCCTGACCCTCCCGACATCCCAGCTTCCCCAAACCTTTTATCCCAGAACCCACTTTCTCAATTTGCCGACGTTGTATGTAACATATCGGAAATGGATGTGAGCCTAAGCTCACGTAAACGCGCCAGTGATATACAAACGCCTGCTCCCACTCCACCAATTAAACAACCCAAGAGCCAAATCGGCCGGATAAAGTATTCAGCTTTGGACAAGGGCCCCTATGTCGTTCATGTCTCTAGAATCGAGGCTTCACCAAGCACAGGCACCACACTACACCCTGTAAATTTTGGTAAATTTTTAATATCAAACAACATAGCGAATATCCTTCGAGATGGTGTTAAAAGAGTAGGCCGAAACCGCGTATCAGTAGAGTTTACCTCCCCCCAGGACGCAAATGCGTTTTTAGTCAATAATCTTCTTCCGAAATCCAGCTATACCGCCTCAATTCCCACTTTTAATATTACAAGGATGGGTGTGATTACAGGTGTACCTACTGATATATCGGAAGAAGAAGCCCTAACCTTTCTGTCGGTGCCCTCTGGATGTGGGAAAATCCTCAAAGTCCGTCGTATAAACAGAACAGTACAAACAGACGGTGTGAATGAGTGGAAACCAACTGAAACCTGTGTCATTACCTTTGATGGCCAAGTGCTACCACAACGGGTCTTTTGCTGTTACACATCCCTTCCCGTAGAACAGTATATTTACCCTACTATACAATGCCGTAAGTGTTGTAGATTTGGACATGTGGCTAACTTGTGCAGATCGAAACCACGCTGCAGTAAATGTGGCCATGATCACCCCGGTGATGGTTGCAACATTACTGAAAGCGAGGCTTTTTGTGTGCTCTGCTCGGGGAATCACTTCGCCAACAGCAGGTCATGCCCTGAGGAGCACACAGTCGAGGTGTGCCCTGCTTGGGCGGAGCATCGCCGTGCCCTCGTGGGGGCGATCGGCGGCGGAGACCTCTCGCGCCGGGCCTTGGTTGAGGCCATGGTCCGGAGCGAGGAGGAGTGGCAGGCGGTCGCCGACTTCTGCGAAGCAGTAATGCTCGCAAAGGAGGAGGCCGAACGCATCAGGCAACGGCGTTATCGCCTCCGCCGCCGCCGCCGGGATTCTGATCCCGATTTCCGGCCACCGTAGGCGCGGGCTTGCGGACAGTGAGCAATGGGTAGTTCGCTGTCCGGCAGTCCGGTAACTGTCCGGACCAAGCCCAAGTCGTCGACGGCGCGCACTGTTCCCGCGCGCCTCAAGGAGTTGTCAGCAACAGCAGGGACCCAGCCGGGTCGAAGCCTACTGGGGCCAGGGTTATCCGAAAGGGCGCTCGAGCCCCGGTATGAAGGCTAGAAGGAACGGGGTGGGTCTTTTAGTCAGTAAGAGTCTGACACTATCTCCCGCTCCGCCCAAGAGCGGGGGATGTCAATGCATGATTTTTTCCCACCATAAAAAAAAAAAAAAAAAAAAAAAAAAAAAGGTCATGCCCTGAGCATGGTAGACAGAAGGCCATCAAAACGGTTATGGCTGAAAAGTCCATCCCTTATGTTGAGGCCAGCAAGCTGATTCCTATTCCTTCCCGTAATTATGCCAATGCGGCCAAAACACAGTCGTACCGAAAAACCGTTACGCTAAAGCCCAAGACCCACGCCCCTCTTTCCCCATCCTTTGACAAATCTGCTCACCACCAACTTGTTCGCTCCCCCCAACCCTCACAACCTAATGGCTGTGCTCTCAATTCCAATAATATTACTCAACTCACCGACACTGTTTCAATTATAGAACTTCTCATCAAACTTCTTCCTTCTATCATTTATTTATTTATTTATTTATATATACTTTATTGCACATCAAGATTATGAATTAACAAAAGGAAACCATCATCATCATCTCTACTCATTCTTCTAACTCACAATTACCGTCCAACGTTGCCGATAAACTTATTAAAACTCTTTTAGATATTAAAAATGGCGTCCAGCCAAACATTCTTACAGTGGAATGTGAGGAGCGTGTGGCATAAAAAGCACGACCTCATATTCCTCCTTAATAAATTTAAACCTTTAGCTTGCTCAATAGCTGAGACTTGGCTCACCCCAAGTCTTAGCTTCCGTATCCCACACTATAACATTCTCCGTTGTGACAGATCTGACGGCTATGGAGGGTCGGCTCTTCTTGTTAACAATCGGGTCCCACTCTCACCCTTAACTTTGCCTTCTCTCACGGGTGACATGAGCATTGTATCTGGTAGGATGGAAGGTATTACTGTATTCTCGGTATATATTGCTCACCCTACTCATAACTTTCTAGGAATTCTAAATAACATTCTCTCCAATGTTCGGGGTCCCATACTTGTCATGGGCGACTTTAACTGTCACCATTACAGGTGGGGGTCTGAGCATTGTGATACATTTGGTATAGCCTTGGTTGAAATTTTGGATGACCTGAACCTGTGCATATTAAGTAATGGTTGCCCAACACGTAGGTCGCCTCCCGGTCAACAGAAGAGCTGTGTCGATTTAACGTTTTGCTCTGCTGAATTAGCTTCTTCAACCCAGTGGGAATGCACATCCTTGTCGCATGGTAGTGATCATTACCCCATTGTTATTTCTTTGACTAACAAAACCTATTTAGAAAAAACTTCTCCTCCACTTCTGAAGTACAATTTATCTAAACCAGATTGGTCTAAATTTTCTTCATTATTGGATCAGAAAATTGATACTCTTCCAAATTTAAATTCAAGTTTATCCATCCCTTCTGATCACCACCATGCCAAGAGCTGCTATGAAGGCTTCGTTGAAGCTATTACCTCTAGTGCAGACGCTTGTTTCCCTCTAAAAAACAGTGCTAGAAACAAAATCCCCTCACCTCCGTGGTGGGACCAGGAATGCACTTCTGCGATCAAGTCGAGAAACATGGCTGAGATGCAATATAATAGGGATATGACCAACCAGAATTTGTTGGCCTATTTGCAAATCAACGCACAATCGAAACGTCTCCTCCGCAGGAAGAAACGTGCAGGTTGGGTTAAGTTCTGCACTTCACTTTCCCCCTCCACCCCAATCTCAGTTGTATGGAAGACCATCAACAGATTCAGACGTGGTTGCTCTCCATCAACGACTTCGCCAATCACTAGGGAAACAGCTGAACTTTTCTTTGACAAAATAGCTTATGTCCCACTTCCTTCCGAATGTTTACCAGCTAATTCTTCAAATTTAACACCAAATGATCCTCATGATGAACCATTTACTTTGAAGGAGTTGAACTTGGTGCTTGGACATGTCCGGGACTCGGCTCCCGGCATTGACGGAGTACCATACTCCTTCATAACTCATTCTGGGAATAAAGCCAAACAATACTTTTTGGATATTATCAATTTTTGTTACTCTCATGGTTGGGTCCCCGATCAATGGAAACTTCAAATTGTTATCCCCCTATTGAAACCCGGCAAACATGTGGATGATCCGAACGGTCTTAGACCTATTGCTTTGTCCTCAGTCTTAACCAAATTGATGGAACATCTCATCAAAAATCGTCTGGAGTGGATAGTCGAATCGCGGGGTTTACTTCCGAACTATCAATTTGGCTTCAGAAAAGGGCTCAGCACAATGGACAGTGTGGGGATCCTAGTTACGGATATCCGCTTAGCATTGTCTAAAAACGAGTCCGTGGTTGCTGCCTTCTTAGACATCTCCTCCGCATACGACAACGTTCTCCTTCCCGTTCTCAGGCAGAAACTGCACCAGCTGAGCATTCCGGTGAAGATGATCGAATGCATATGTGGATTGCTTTGTTGTCGCTCATTGGTTCTGAGAGTCCCGGGCGAGGATTTTGACAAAAGGCAGACCTGGAGAGGACTCCCTCAGGGCTTTGTCCTCAGTCCCCTACTGTACAACCTGTATACAATCGAAATCGGCTCCTGCCTAAATAATAATTGTCACATCTTACAGTACGCTGATGACATAGTCCTTTATGTGTCAGACTCCTCCATCGCTGACGCTGCATCATCTTTATGCCTCTCTCTGGACTCTTTGAATCATTGGCTGTTTAACCACGGTCTATCGCTATCTGCACCAAAAAGTTCGGCAGTAATCTTTTCCCGCAAAAGAACAATCCCTCCCGTCACAGTGGCTATTTCAGGAAATAATATTCCGTTGTCAAATAAGGCGAAATTTTTAGGCGTTATTGTAGACTCAAAATTAACAGGTAAGTATCATATTAATTTCCTAATACAAAAATGCGAACGCGTTATCTCCATTTTAAAAGTCTTGACGGGCGTGTGGTGGGGAGCCCACCCGTACACCATGAAATTAGTATATAATGCTTTAGTCCGTAGTATACTAGATTATGGTATGTTCCATCTAATTCCATGCAACAGAGGCGCATTGGCCGGAATGGATAGGCTCCAGTCTAAGTGTCTTCGGATCATCTCCGGATGTATGAAATCCACTCCTGTCAACGCTTTGCAGGTCGAGTGCGCTGAACCTCCTCTAGCTCTGAGGCGACAATATTTAGCTTCTCGTTTTCTGTCTAGGGTAATGTGTAGATCCTCACATCCTCTCAATGCAAAATTGAACGAGCTGGATATCATATGCCGAAATTCAAATTACTGGAAACATAAAGAAATTCCCCTAATTTTAAAATATTTTCGTACAACACAAAATTTAGAATGCGCAATCGTCCAGTACCCCAAATTACCCCTTTTTAATTTTGAATATGAAGCTCTATGTTTCACTCCAAAAATTGTATTTAATATCGGTATATCCAAAAATTCCCCCTCAGCGAATTCGACTTTCAATGCGGTGGTAGACGAGCGTTGGAACGGGTTTCAAATGTTTTTCACCGATGCTTCCAAATTCAATGACTCCAGTCATACTGGAGCGGCGGTATATTACCAAAGCTCCAGTATCATCCTACAATTTAAATGTCCCAAAGAGTCCTCTGTGTTCACAAGCGAATGTGTGGCTTTATTAGAAGCTTGTCTTTTTATAGAGTCACACTATAATATCGACAAAGCTGTAATCTTCACAGACTCTCTTAGCTGTCTACAAGCCTTAGTCCAGAATCCCTTCAAAAGTGGATTGCACAGCGCGATTCTCTTAAAAATTAAAAAATCTTTATTGTCATGTGCCAACAGTCAAAGAGACGTTCAGTTAGTTTGGATACCCAGTCATTGTGGCATCAAGGGCAATGAATGTGCTGATGCCCTGGCCAAAGATGCTTGTTCATCAACTACAGCTGATCTCTCACACTATTTTATCCAGGGGTATGACTTGCTGAACCTGCCAAAAGCAAGTCTTCAATGTGCATGGCAGGAACAGTGGAATACCACTGGCAAAAAGAAAGGTAAATTTTACTTTGCAGTACAGCCAACCATAAAACCAAAACCTTGGTTCTTCACCTACAAGAAAATGTCCAAATGTGTGATCTCTGTCCTTTGTAGAATACGCTTAGGTTTCTGTTGCACACCCGTTTTTTTGGAAAAAATCCGTGTTCGCGACTCCTCTCTATGCGAGTGCGGCTTGGAGGAAGGCACACTGGAGCACATATTTTTTGAATGCTTAAACAACGTTCCACCTCTAGACCTATACAGCCGCCTCCATACACGCTTGCTTTTCCAATTCACTTTAGACATTGGCAGAATAGTCGACATCGGCTCTACTTGCCATTAACAAAAAATAGAATAGAATAGAATGTAATCTGTGCGACGCCGGCCGCCTCGAGAAAGACAAACAAAAATAAAAGTTAAAAACAAAACAAATACATTATAAATACATTCAAATTGTGCGTCGCATCTAGGCAAGAATAGGCCGTTGCTCAGCTTATACTGTGACGCTGGACAAATCCAATCTACAGTGCTGGTTTTCAGCAACCACCGTGAGTGACAAATTGGCGTCCCTTCCTTGAGTAGGTAAACAATAATCCAAGGTCAGTATACATTCTTCTAACATTGAGTTAAATACATACATTATTAAAATTATACAATATGAAAACAAACAAAACATGGCCATAAAGAAAACAACATTAACCAAACTGGACTACATAATACAAAATTTTAACCATTTATTACACAAATATATTAATTTTCATGAAATTACATTCAAAATAGATGAAACTGATTCACCCACAATTATTTTTCTTGCAGCTATCATTTTGTATAGATGTAATGGCCCGAGCGGTGGCGTTGTCGATAGGTGTGTGGGAGACACTTGATTGAGACACGATTTAAATTTTCTGAACACTTTACTTACTATTAGTCAAACGAGCGTTATAACTTACAAGTAATATTAATTAAAATACAGACTGTTACTGACTTCAAATACTGACTGTAATAACTTTTACTGATTGTAATAACTTTTACTGACTGTTTCTGGTTTTAAATACTGACTGACTTGGAAAAGAGCTGTGGTGACTATTTATACATAGAATCATTACTGGAAGGGGTAGATAAGTACCACGACCCTTGTTCCTTCATTAGTTATCTGATCAACAACATTAACTAATTTGTGATCTTTAGTGCTATTACTAATTGTATACAAACATCATCAGTTTATGAGAACAGTAAACAATTAATTACTTAATGATACATAATATTCTAATGACATACAAACAGATAGCAAGGTTTCCTTGAGAAAGGTAAACAAATCATGATGTCCATCACATGTCCATTACACCTCCCCCCTTAAAATGAGAATAATTTGAAAAATTATTCACATCAAAATTAAATTTTTTATTTACTTTTTATTTGAGCAATTCTTGATGAACGTCTTAAGGGAGTGTCTTCTTGAGATGGTCCTGGAATTTGTTCTCGAATTTCTTCCATCTCAATATCATTGTTACCATTATTGGTATTTCTATTTAAATTAAAAGTAATACAATTTGTTATTCTTCCACAACAATTTTTTGTGTCTTCTATTGCTAACAATCTAGTTTGTGGTGTACAAAATAATTTCCTTATAAAGAAGTATTTTCCTATTCTATATAGTATATAAAAAGCTATAAACTTAACTATAGATAAAAATATGAATACAAAGTAAGTATTATTCTTAACTCTATGGAATACATTATCATTATTTATTTCATCTAATAAATCATTTATTTTGTCAATTTTATGACTTGCTATATTCAAATCATTGAGATTCATACTAAATTTATTAAATGGAATAAAATGTAACTTATCTTCTACGGTATTGTTTTTTAATTTATTACAACAATTATCATTAATTATATCGAAATCTGGAAGAACAGACAGATGGTTTGACATCATTCCTTGATTTGATGAATGTAATATAATATTAGGAGAGTATAATTTACAATTCTTTTGTAATTTTAGAATACCTGTAGATTTTAATTCTAGATCATGAGGTTCTTCGTTTTTACAAGAAATAGTTGAAATAACTTTACTAGGTATTACAAACAACCAACTATTTTCATTTTCTAATTTATACCATTGTTCTGATTTTATTAAACCAATCCTTGTATCACAAGATGACGGAATTTGGTTTTTAGTACCTAAGAATAATGTTAATTCACAATTATCTTTAGCGTAAACTGAATACAAAGGTTTTTCAAATTCACAAATATAATTATTATTATATAATTTCTTACAGATATTAATATTTTCTATAGTGGTATAATGAATTTTATTTTCAGAGATCAAAAAATATTTCTCTGTAGGTAATATAAAGACATAAGTATTATTTTTATTTAAATTTGGTACAGGAACTAAATTATACATATCGTAAGTTTGTTGAATAATCAACGGAGTCTTAACTATAAACACAATTTTCTCATTCATATAATATGAAATAATGTTAACTAACGATAGCAGTTCTGATGCGTTATCCATATTTAAATCCAAAGGATATTGTGTATGAATCGGAATATGTGATACAGTTCTCTTTAATTCGTAAATATACTGTTCAGGAGTGAACAGGCTTTAGGATGAATTCCCTTATCCCATTCCGTCCCAAAAACCTCATATCCAAACCGCACAGCACCGCCTCTGACGGTGTAAGGAAAAAACTACGGATTCGAATCGAACGAGCCGGCCGGCTAACATATTCTACGCGCGCGCGATTAACAACCTCTGAAAATACCGTGAAATATCGTTTGAAAGTGCGTCCAAGATGATCCTGGATCCCAGCACCCAGTGAGTACCTGACTTCCAATTTTGTACCATCCTTGTAGCCTGTTTTATAGAAACTTGTATCGCGTCAGCCAACGTTGACGCTACACTTATTCATACCTATTCATATTTTTGGTCCTTCGAGCCGGATACCTGTAGATTACAGTTTTTTCAGGCATTCTCAGGTTCAATTTCGAATGAAAACTCTGAGATTTGCTATATTTTTGCATTTTAAAAGTATTATCCTACAAAATTGTGTTGGTTATATTCGCCGTGTAACCCATGCGGATTCAGAGGTCATCTTAATTTAGTCGGATTATAGTCACAAAAATTCATGTAATTTACGTAATTTGTTGTAGAAATATTATTATCTATAACTATTCACGGTATTTATACACTTACAAACATTATTACATAACTATTTCACCTAAAGGTATCGATTTACACACTTAATAAATCTCAACTTAAGTTCGTTCGTATTTCGTACCTACCTACCTACTTATCATTCGAACAAAGCAAAATGGATGAAAGCAAATTAAAACTTCTTCAATCTCAACGCGAATATGTATATCGTGATATTCAAATCCTTTACGACTTATCAAAAACTATGATTCAAGATCGTTCAAAGGTATCGGCGTTCAAGGCGAGATATACTCGAATACATTCAATTCGCGAAGAATTCGTTTCGTTATGTAGTAACATACAAAGTTTGGAGTTAGCCATAAAACCTGACGCACGAGTGTGTCAAAAGTCTTTGAGTTCGTTTGACGATTTGTACTACGCCGTAATTAGTGCAGCGACTGATCTGCACATTACTGATAGGAGCGACAACGTCGACGGGCCGCCGCCTGCGACTTCCATGCAAACGGGACGTAACGCGCGGCTACCTAAGCTTGAGTTACCTAAATTCGACAGTAAAATTGAGAACTGGCAAGCATTTTATGATATTTATAAAACCTTAATTCACGACAACAATTCGATCTCACAAATAGAAAAATTTCACTATTTAGCGTCCTGTTTACAAGGCCCGGCCTCATCCATTGTCAAAGGGGTCCCTATGACCGCTGATAATTATGAAATTGTTTTTAATAGTTTGATCGAACGTTATCAAAACAAGCGAATTATAGCCTTGACATACTTAGATAAATTCATCAACCAGCCAGTTTTAAAATCGGGTAACTTCCAAGATTTACAAAGGTTAACAAACGAAATTTATGAGGCATACTATGCACTTCAAGCTTTAAAAATTGACGACTTAGGTGATTTTATCTTATTTTGTTTAACTTCGCGCGCACTGGACTCAGGCACGCGTGATCGTTTCGAATCGCAAAACATTTCTCAAATACCCACCTTTAATGAATTGTTAAAGTTTCTTCAAGATTATGTAAAAATCTTAGAAACTAGTCATTTATCTTCTAAATCTAATGTCAACAACAATTCTAACCCTCGTAACCTTGAGGGGAAAAAATCTTCGCCCGCGACTAGTAGGCAAAATAGCAGCGGATCCAAACGCTCATCTTATCTCACAAATTCCAACCCACCTGCAAATGTGACTTGTGCTCATTGCAGTGAAGCGCACTCGATTTATCGGTGCCCTATCTTTCAATCCTTAGATTCTCGTACTAGACTCGCGTTAGTACAAGGTAAACATAACATGTGTACCAATTGTTTACGTACAAATCACGTCATAGACAAATGCCTGTCTAAAATGTCTTGTACGATGTGTGGATTACGTCACCACACCCTATTGCATATTGATCCTTCACCATCCAGCGTCGGCGCAACCACTGGAGCGAGCGTCACGGCTCACGCTCAGGCCGCCGTTCCCAACCGCGAGCTAGTCCTACTAGGAACATGTCAGGTGCGCGCGTTCAACACCGCCGCCGGCACTCAATGTACTGTACGGGCACTCGTGGACAGTGGGGCACAGGACTGCTTTATCACCTCTGCGTGCGCACGCACGCTCGGGTTAAAACTCCGCCGGTGTAATCTTAGCATAGCCGGACTAGGACAAAACTCAGTCACACAAGTAAAAGGGGTGGTGGAATGCACTATACGACCTGTACACGGTGATGCTCCACAATTTAATATCAAGCCAGTCGTATTAGACAACATCACTGCTCTAATACCTAGCGTTAAAGTACCGTCAGCTGTTCGTGAACGGTGCAACCATCTCGTGCTAGCTGATCGCGATTACGATGTTCCCGCCAAAATTGATTTATTAATAGGAGCGGAGTTATTCCACGAAATCTATGACGGTCAACGTATCAATCTGGGGCCCGGTTTACCTGCAGCTATGCATAGCGTTTTTGGGTGGATTCTCACAGGGACAGTAAACTTTAATTCTGCACCATTAAACACCGCGTGCTCTTTAGTGGCCACCACATTTAAATTAGATGAACAAATCAAAAAATCTTGGGAAGTGGAGGAACCACCGCGCGTTATCACCGTACCCGAGAATGACATCTGCAAACGCTTGTACACTGATCTTACCTATCGCGAACCTGACGGACGATCCGTCGTACCCAACCTCTTAAAGGATAACAAATGCTCTTTGGGTGAATCTTACAATAGTACTTTATCGCGATTGACTCATCTTGAAACGTAACTTAGTAGTCAAACTAAACTTAAATCCGATTATATTAACTTTATGCGCGAGTACGAGAATTTAAATCACATATATCCTGTACCTAACCCTGCGGTACCAACTTTCAATCCTTATCTTATCCCTCACAGTTGCGTCGTTCGCTCTAAGAGCACGACCACTAAACTAAGAGTAGTGTTTAAATCACCTTTAAAAATCTTAGGAGTCCAATATGACCCTGTGAGTGACAGTTTTGGTTACTCACAGTCCCCTATCGAGGACAGTAAATGCACCAAGCGTTCCATCTTATCTAGCGTCGCAAGTATTTCCGATCCTCTAGGGTGGCTTACACCTTGTATCCTAAAAGCCAAATTGCTCCTTCAAGATTTGTGGCGTCTTAATCTTTCATGGGACGAACCTGTGCCGAGAGACATCACACAAATATGGCGAAACTTTATAGCCGATCTCCATAACTTAAAACTAATAAAAATCCCTCGTAGGATTATACCATCTCAATCTAAGGAATTCCAGCTTGTCGGATTTTGTGATGGATCCACCAAAGCATATGGATGTTGCGTTTATCTTCGTGTCGTTACCTCTCATGACGTGTACGTCGTTTCTCTTTTAGTTGCTAAGTCCAAGGTAGCACCTCTAAAAGTGTTGACTGTCAACCGTTTAGAGCTTTGCAGTGCTGTATTACTATCTAAAGTAATAAATCGCATTCAATCCTTGCTTAGTTCAAAACTCATTTTGAATAAATCTATCTTATTCACAGACAGCTCGACCGTATTGTCATGGTTAGACACTGAGCCACATAAGCTTAAGACTTTCGTTGCGCACCGAGTGGTCCTAAATAACGACAGTCCTGTGCCAACTAAATGGCGACATGTGTCTACCCATGACAATCCAGCCGACATCTGTAGCCGTGGTTTATCGTGCTTATCTTTGTCTGATTCTCGAATCTGGTGGTCTGGTCCTCAGTGGCTATCTACTGAACTCTTCAACTGGCCTGTTTCAGCAGTAGAAGTATCCGATAACGTGCCAGAACTCAAGCCTGCATCACGCGCGTGTCATGCCAGTGCGACACGTGAAGCCGATGCGCTGGATTCTATCATAGAACGCCACTCCTCTCTTTCCCAAGTTGAAAGAGTGGTTGCTTGGATATACCGTTTCATTAATAACGCAAAGGCTAAACGTTCAGAGCGTAACTTCTTACCTTACCTGACAGCCACTGAATTAAGCCAATCTTTAGATCAGATAACAAAGTATGTTCAACATCAAAGTTTTAGTGATGCCATATCTTTGATAGCATCCAAGAAACCTTTACCCAAACATTTATCTAAACTCTCTCCTTTTCTCGATACTCGCGGAATCTTGCGAGTGGGGGGACGTCTCAAGCACGCATCGTTACCAGGTCGCGTCAAACATCCATACCTCCTGCCTAAGATTTCTCGGTTAAGTACTCTTCTGATTGACCACTATCATAAAACTTATCTTCATTGTGGGCCACGCCTACTCCAATCTTTAATTATGCGTCGATTTTGGATACTCGGAGTTAGAAATCTTATCAGATCGCGGCTATCTAAATGCGTAACCTGTTTTAAAATTAAACCTTTTTCACTTCAACCTTTACAAGGTGATCTTCCACCTTCCCGATTACAACTGGGTCACTGTTTTCAAACAGTAGGCATCGACTTCGGAGGTCCTTTTATGACAAAAGAGAGTAAACGCCGTAACGCTAAAACTTATAAAGCTTACCTTTGCCTCATAGTCTGCCAAGCCACTAAAGCCGTTCATCTCAAACGTGTCATAGGATCACAAATTTTGACTTACGAAGAACTTTATACTATCTTAACGAAGGTGGAAGCTATGTTTAACTCTAGACCCTTAGTGGAACTCTCTACCGATCCCGGCGAGGTTGACGCTCTTACAGCTGGTCACTTCCTTATCGGTCGACCTTTGGTATCTCTACCTGAACCGGTGTATGCTGAAAACGAGACCTTACGTACTCGATGGCAGCTTTTGCAGCGTCTATCTCGGAGCTTTTGGCGCACTTGGCAGAGGGACTATTTGCATACATTGCAACAGCGAATGAAATCGTTTAAACACGGTAACGGTCAACCAAAATTGAACGATCTTGTAACCATTTATGAACCTAACTTACCCGCTAACGAATGGAGACTTGGTCGCGTCGTCCAGCTCCACCCGGGCAAAGATAATATCATTCGTGTTGTGACAGTCAAAACTTCAAAAGGCTTACTTGTAAGACCTACTATCAAAATTTGTCCTCTTCCAATCGCTCAAAATAATTAATAACCCATATCAAATCATATCAAATATCTATCAACTATTTTTTTTTAGAGTCTAACACTTATTATTTTATTTATTTTTTCTCAATCCTATACTTATTAAGTACACTTAACCAGCATAATCTCAACACTTAACATACAACTATATCCGTACAGTGACATATCTGAATCTGCATGGACCGCAAGTCTCGAACTTCATCTATCTTATCTTATGAAATCCCTCGTTGATTTCAAGTGGGGGGATATGAACAGGCTTTAGGATGAATTCCCTTATCCCATTCCGTCCCAAAAACCTCATATCCAAACCGCACAGCACCGCCTCTGACGGTGTAAGGAAAAAACTACGGATTCGAATCGAACGAGCCGGCCGGCTAACATATTCTACGCGCGCGCGATTAACAACCTCTGAAAATACCGTGAAATATCGTTTGAAAGTGCGTCCAAGATGATCCTGGATCCCAGCACCCAGTGAGTACCTGACTTCCAATTTTGTACCATCCTTGTAGCCTGTTTTATAGAAACTTGTATCGCGTCAGCCAACGTTGACGCTACACTTATTCATACCTATTCAAGGAGTAATTATAATAATAATAATAATAATATTCCACAACTACCACACAACGCCGTCTAGTCCCAAGCTAAGCAGAGCTTGTGTTATGGGTAGTAGACAACTGATAAACATACTTATATATTTCTAAATACATACATATTATAGATAAATTACACCCAGACACAGAACAAATGATCATGCTCATCACATAAACATTTGTCCTGGGTGGGAATCGAACCCACGACCTCCGGCATAGCAGTCAGGGCCACTAACCACTAGACCAACAGGCCAGGCATCAATAACCATAGATATTTCATTATTTACTTCGCTGGTAACCAGTGTTAAAAAAGATAAATGTTCATCTATGTTTTGTTTCATATCAATATTGAAAATTTTATTATTAGTATTTCTTGTATAATTAGCTAAAGTTTCTAAATTTTTACTAAAAATGTTTTCACTTTTCTTAAGATCAGTTATCGTATTATTAAAATTATGAATAGTAGTTTTTACAATTTGCGATTGAGATTTCAATAATGTTATTAATTCATGTTCGTTTTTGTCTAAATTATTGATAGCGTCATCGTAGCGTTTTGCGTCTTCTACGTCTAATGTTCCAAATAAAATCTTAAATAATGTTCCTTAACTATGTTTAATAAATCAAAATAAATTTCATAATTGGATTTATCCCAGTAGTTTTCTTTTGTACAAGCATAATAAAACGTTGACTTATTCTCGTTAAATATAGCAACTTTATTAACCTTAATATTACTAATTTTATTCAAATGATCATGACTCATTAACTAACTTTTTTAGACTTCCATCTTTAATTTGTTTATCCGCTGATATTGGTATAAAAATATTTTTCTTTATCACGCTTAATTCGTCATTAATTTCATTTAAATTATTATTTACTATTATAGACTTTTGCGCTGTTTCTAAAAATGATTTGTAATTTTCGCGTATTTTTGACGTTGTTGTCATTAATTCTTGGCTTTCTATAGTTGGGACTATTCGACTTAATGCGTCTGCATTAGTGTTTAATTTGCCTGGTTTATAAATTGGAGTAAATTCATATTCTTCAAGAGATAATCGCCATCTGAAAATTCTAGCGCCATCATTTTTTGAATTGAATAGGTATGTCAAGGGTTTATGATCTGTAATCATATTAAATTTACGGCCATATAAGTATGGACGAAAATGTTTGACACACCATACGATCGCTAAAAGTTCTCTTTCAGTGGTTGAATAATTTTGTTCGGCCTTGTTTAATGTCCTACTAGCGTAAGCGATTGGCAAATCCTGACCAATTGGGCCTTGTGATAATACTCCTCCTATGGCATAATTACTAGCATCTGTGGTAAGATTGAAAGGTTGATTGAAATCTGGATATATTAAAATTGGAGATTCACAAAGTTTACTCTTAAGGGTTTCAAATGCATGTTACTGTAGACTTGTCCAATTGAAAGGAACATCCTTTTTTAAGAGTTTAGTTAAAGGTTGTGACAAGCTACTGAAATCAGGTATAAACCTTCTGTAATATCCTGCTAATCCTAAGAATCCTTTTATATCTTTTACATTTTTAGGTATGGGGTAATTTTCGATTGTTGAAATCTTGTTTGGATCTGGTTTAACTCCATCTTCCGTAATCAAATGACCTAAATACATAACTTCGCGTTTTAAAAATTCGCACTTGTCAGGCTGCAATTTTAAATTATTGACAGAAAATCTTTCAAAAACTTCTTTTAACTTCCGATTGTGGTTTTCGAGATTATCAGCATGAATAACGACATCATCTAAGTAAACAAAACAACGATTTCCTTGTAATCCAGTTAACACGCTATTCATTAATCATTGGAAAGTCGCGGGAGCGTTTTTTAATCCAAATGGCATTCTATTATATTCAAAATGTCCTTGAGGGACGGTGAATGCCGTTTTTGGTGAGTCCTTAGGATGCATTTTAATTTGATGAAATCCTGAGGCTAGGTCGAGTGTTGTAAAATATTTACAATGACCTAGTTTGTCTAATATTTCCGTTATTTGAGGCAAGGGATAGGAGTCCCCGATGCTGACCTCGTTCAACTTCCTATAATCAACAACAACTCGCCATTTCTTTTGACCCGAAGCGTCAATTTTTTTCGGTACCACCCAGATAGGTGAATTCCAAGGGCTATTTGACGGTTTTATAATGTCATCTTTTAACATTTTATTAATTTGCATATTGACTTCCCCCTTTAAAGCTTCTGGATACCTATAACTTTTTGTATTAATAGGAGCTTCTGTTTTCGTATGTATTTCATGCATAACCACATCTGTGCAGCTTAATTTATCCCCATCTAAATGAAATATATGATTGTATTCTTTACATAATTCGATCAAAGAATCTTTTTCTTCTTTATTCAAATGTTCTGTCCGTAGACAACTTTCAAGTTTCTCAAGTCGACTGCTTCCGTAATTTTCGTTATTAATAACGTTTTCTGAGCTAATTTTATCTAATTTTAATATTTCCTTATTTAAAATAACTATATCTATTTTTTCTAAATTAATATTGGGTATAGGAAAGGTTACATCCTCATCGGTTGAGTTAAGTACGGTCGTAATGCCTTTGTTATTATTTACAGTGATAATACTCGGGCATAAAAGTACTCCCTTAGCTAACTCTATGCGTGGAACAATTCCATGTTGAACCTCTTCATTATTAGCTACTTTAATAGGAATAACACATTCGGTTCTTGCTTTGACCGTTAGAGTTGGTTCCGTGATTTTTTGATAATATTCGACTTTTTTTTTTTTTTTTTTTTTTTTTTATGGTGGGAAAAAATCATGCATTGACATCCCCCGCCCTTGGGCGGAGCGGGAGATAGTGTCAGACTCTTACTGACTAAAAGACCCACCCCGTTCCTTCTAGCCTTCATACCGGGGCTCGAGCGCCCTTTCGGATAACCCTGGCCCCAGTAGGCTTCGACCCGGCTGGGTCCCTGCTGTTGCTGACAACTCCTTGAGGCGCGCGGGAACAGTGCGCGCCGTCGACGACTTGGGCTTGGTCCGGACAGTTACCGGACGGCCGGACAGTGAGCTACCCATTGCTCACTGTCCGCAAGCCCGCGTCTACGTTGGCCGGAAATCGGGATCAGAATCCCGGCGACGGCGGCGGCGATAACGCCGTTGCCTGATGCGTTCGGCCTCCTCCTTTGCGAGCATTACTGCTTCGCAGAAGTCGGCGACCGCCTGCCACTCCTCCTCGCTCCGGACCATGGCCTCAACCAAGGCCCGGCGCGAGAGGTCTCCGCCGCCGATCGCCCCCACGAGGACACGGCGATGCTCCGCCCAAGCAGGGCACACCTCGACTGTGTGCTCCACCGTGTCCTCCGGGCGTTCCGCACAGTGGCGACACCCGGGCGTCACCTCCGCATGAATCCCGTGCAGGAAACTCCCGAACGAACCATGTCCGGTGAGTACCTGCGTCATGCGGAAGGTAAGGACGCCGTGAGGTCTTTCCAGCCACGCCTCAAAGAGGGGACTTACCGCCATGATTGATAATATTCGACTTGATCATTTATGTTTTCATAACATAAACTGAATTGGTTTTCCGCGAGTTTTAAGATCTTGGTGCTATAATCTATCATACCTTTATATTTATCTAACATATCACCTCCTATAATACCATTAGCACTAATAGGGAAATTATCGTCTACGATATGGAGTAATAAATTTAAATTTCCTATAAACTCCAACTCGACATAACCTAAAGTCCTTGTAGGTTTGTCTACTTTATCAATCCCCTTTAAATCAGCTAAAATGTCATGATGAATTTCAGCGTCCTTAGGTACAGCACTTTTCTTAATGAGGCTAATATTTGCACCAGTGTCTATAAGAAAATCTATTTTTCTTTTATCATCCTTTAAAATAAATGAAGCAAAATAACAATTATTATTTATCGCGGTTATGAGCCCCTCTACTAATCTGTTACCCTCTGGTTGGCTTTCACCATCAGGTTTTAATCGTTTTTTTGGTTTGACGTAGAGTTTTTATTTGGATAACGGCTACTACTAGGTGAGTCAGTTTTGGATGAATTTTTATTTTTTAAATGATAGCATTCGTCTTTAATATGACCCTTTTTTTTGCAATAATTGCAAAATTTTGGTTTTTGATTAGGTCCCGAAAACGATCTAATTCTACAATTTACTACGGTATGGCCTGGTTTGTTACACTTATAGCAGTGTTTGGTATTAGTGATGTTTAAATTTTGAAATTTAGATATTTCGTTTTTACTTTTAAGCTGTTGTTCTTCGACTACTGCCATGGAAATAGCATCTTCTAGTGTTTTAGGTTGTAGTTGTTGCTTTTAAAATTTAATTTAATTCTTGATTTAAACCTGTAATAAATACGCCTTAAGCTTGTGATTTAAGTAACTCAACGCATGCTTGGCGGGCTTCTTGCGTTTGGTTTGTTGTGTCTAATGAATTTATTAGTTTAACATAACAATTTTCGACCTTATTCGCATATGTTAATACGTTTTCGTTATGATTTTGTTTGCAACTGCTTAGTTCTAATTGCCATTGACCTATTGTTCGTTTTTCGGTGTATGTATCTAATAAATAATTTTTTAAATCATCCCAAATTTGAAATTCGCGATTCCTTATCATTGACCTAGCATTATCCGTGATTTTTGTAATAATTATTTGAAGTAATATTGTTTTAAGATTTGGATTAATTAAATTATTAACCGTGTCACAGTTGTCTAAAAACTCATGGATACGCGCCTTACTGCCATCAAATTTAGTTAGCATTCTTTCAGCCATTTCTAGTGAAATATAATTATTTTGTGCATTAGATGTAGATACACCAGAGCTTGCACCTTGAGACATGATTAATACTAACTTTTCACAATTGAACACTTTCGATGACTGGCAGATGATCCCGTACAGGAAAATATCCTTTATAACGGTGCTTAATGAAATATATTGGCGGCGTACTCACAGTAATAAAATTACTTGCAGATATCCCGTTGACATAGTAGTTGACGTGATGAGCAGGAGACTGGGCGGCGTAAGCGGTTGAATTCTAATCTTCGGACCGCTGAAGATACGTCTTGTCCAATTCCGTAGATCTCGTTCTCGTCGTGATGCTCAGATGCTCAGGACCGTTGCTTGTAGAAGAATCGGAGGTGAAGGACTCCGACGAAGGTCTCGTACAATCAGAGATATAGGACTCTGACGAAGGTCTCGAACAATCGAAGAGAGGTAGTCTCAATCAATCCCACTTCTGACACCAATTTGTAATGGCCCGAGCGGTGGCGTTGTCGATAGGTGTGTGGGAGACACTTGATTGAGACACGATTTAAATTTTCTGAACACTTTACTTACTATTAGTCAAACGAGCGTTATAACTTACAAGTAATATTAATTAAAATACAGACTGTTACTGACTTCAAATACTGACTGTAATAACTTTTACTGACTGTAATAACTTTTACTGACTGTTTCTGGTTTTAAATACTGACTGACTTGGAAAAGAGCTGTGGTGACTATTTATACATAGAATCATTACTGGAAGGGGTAGATAAGTATCACGACCCTTGTTCCTTCATTAGTTATCTGATCAACAACATTAACTAATTTGTGATCTTTAGTGCTATTACTAATTGTATACAAACATCATCAGTTTATGAGAACAGTAAACAATTAATTACTTAATGATACATAATATTCTAATGACATACAAACAGATAGCAATGGTTTCCTTGAGAAAGGTAAACAAATCATGATGTCCATCACATGTCCATTACATAGACGGCAAATACAACAACCCTCCGATAGCACCATGACATGGGGAGGCGGCACGATTGCGGCCACTCACCTAGACGGCTTGGCGAGAGCTAACCGCTCTGGAAAGCAAGAAATTTCATCCGTCTACATATAGAAAATGCATGTGTTACATTGAAATAAATCAATAGGAAGAAAAAGTGCACAGTATGAGATGAGGCGTACTTATACTAATTGCCCCAAAGTGATGTCTATGTTTGAGTATTGAGAGACCAAATACATTGCGACTCGTTGGGAATAATTCATTGACCCATCTCCCCCAAAACGAAAACCGCGCCAAGAATACTGACCAAAGAGAGCGAGTTCAAATCGAAGACCACCACCACTGAGGAAGACCATATCCATTACCCGAAGTCCGTGACCGAAGAGGTAAAGTTAAAAATAATATAATATATAATAATAAATAATATTCCACAACTATCACACAAGGCCGACTAGTCCCAAGCTAAGCAGATCTTGTGTTATGGGTACTAGACAACTGATAAACATACTTATATATTTCTAAACACATACATATTATAGACAAATTACCCCCAGACACAGAACAAATGGTCGTGAACATCAGACAAACCTACGACCTCCGTTGTAGCAGTCAGGGTCACTAACCACTAGATCAACAGGCTTGTCGACAAAATAATTATAGTATGATTGATATATTAAGTTATGTCGATAATTGCATGTGCATGAAATATTTTTTTAAAATGTTAATAAAATGTTTTTTTGTCTTCAGGACTCTAAATGGAGGGGGAAGGTCATTCCAACAGTGAGTGGCGGCAAACTTGAAACTACCCCTGAATGCTGCAGTACTGTGATGCGGTGTACAAAGAGGGTATGTGGACAAACGTGGTTCAAATTTGCTGTGTCTCCACTTTAGTTTGTCAAAAAGGTATTTTGGTTTCTGTGTAGTTACAACTCCAAACAATAAACTAGCAAAATGCAACTTTCTCCTTGCTGCCATTTTCATTATGTTATTCTCATTGATATAGGGAGTGATACGACTCCTATATGGTACACTTACACAAAACCTCACACATGCATTCTGTATACGTTGAATTAACCTTTCCGTTCTGGCTAATAGGCATGGTCCATATACCGTGTCACAATAGTTCAGACGAGACAAAATCAGGCTATCTACAAGTTGTTTGCGAAGATCAACACTCAGATGGGCTCTAATCTTATAAAGGAGTTTTAATCTATAAAAACAATTACGCATGGCATTGCTGATGTGTTTCTCAAATCTCAGTTCAGGGTCCATAGTCAAACCCAGATTGCATGCCAGTTCTACCCTGTCAATTTTATTACCATTGATAAAAACTACTGGATTGGATGACAGAATTGTATTGACCATTTTCCTGCTTCCTAAGACCATAAACTTAGACTTTAGTGGGTTCAAAACTAGCGAGTTAGCATCCGCCCATTCCACCACTCTATTGAGATCTGTATTAAGTTTATCCACTGCTTCATTTAGATCTGATGGCTTAAAACAAGTATATAACTGTATGTCGTCAGCATACATATGATACTTGCAGTGCTGGAAAGAATTGATAATATCTGCACTGTAGAGAATATACAAGAGGGGCCCCAAAATTGACCCCTGGGGCACACCACGTGACACATGCCGAGGAGAGGATGAGCTAGTTGATCCATCCTCCCTTTGAATTTCCACGAGCTGTGATCTATTCTGTAAATAGCTTCTGAACCACTCTATTGTTTCCACAGTAAACCCATAGTATGCCAACTTAGAAAGTAATAGAGTGGTGTTGATTGCATCGAAGGCACGTGAAAAATCAAGAAGTGCAAGTATGGTCCCCTCCCCTCGGTCACGAGCCTCCAATATATTTCCCACTACATCTGAAAGGGCTGTGGCTGTCCCACGACCACGAATCAGAGCAAAGTAAACAGTACGTAACATCAATTGACTAACTAATATACATTAGGGTTTATCTAATAATTAACTGCAAGTAAATATTTCATTTTAACAATTATGATATATTTATACAAAACAAATGCATAAAGTCTAATATTATAAATTATTACTTAATGTCTACAACGAATGCCTAAAGTTCATGTAACTACTAGCGCCATCTATCGCTTAACATTGGAAGTTGAACGATTTATGAATATTTTCTTTAAAAATCATTACAATAAATTGTGCTTGTTGATTCGCGGAAACATGAACTCGAACTATATAGCTAGTGTGCCGAAGTTAAAAGGCAGGGAGAACTTTGACGAGTGGTGTTTTGCGGCTGAAAACTTATTGGTCTTGGATGGGATGGAAAAATACATCAAACCACCGGCCGGTTTCGAAGTCAAGCCAGAGGATGATGCAAAAACGAAAGCAAATTTAATATTAACAATAGATCCAGCATTGTACGTGCACATCAGAAACACGGAAAGTTCAGCGGCATTATGGACTAAATTGAAGACCATGTTTGACGACTCCGGTTTCTCGAGGAAGATAACCTTGCTTCGACATTTGATTTCCATAAGACTGGATAGTTGTGACTCGATGGCAACCTATGTCACTCAAATCGTCGAAACAGCTCAAAGGCTAAATGGCACAGGATTTACAATCACCGATGAGTGGGTGGGATCATTATTATTGGCAGGTTTGTCTGATCGTTATTCTCCGATGATCATGGCTATAGAACATTCGGGAATTTCGATAACCGCTGACGTCATAAAATCCAAATTGCTTGACATGGAAGTTACCATAGAGTCAGAAAGCAATGGCGCTGCATTCGTTGCGAGAAATAAAAATTACTCCGGCAACACAAAACCGAAGAAAAATGGCGGAGCAAATACGGCAAACAAGAAAACAATGGCAGCAACAGATTCAACAACAAAAGAAATAGTTTGTTATAAATGTAAAAGCAGCGGACATTATCGGAATCAGTGCCCATTATTGAAGAAAACCGCAAGTAAATGCGTTTTTAACGTTGTTTTCATAAACGGAAAGTTTAACAAAACCGAATGGTACGTCGACAGCGGTGCAAGCGCACATATGACTGCGAACAAAGATTGGATGAAAAACATAAACCTATCGCCGTGTTTACCAGAAATCGTCGTTGCTAATGAATCAAAAGTATCAGTTGATTGTTCCGGAGATGTGGATATAGTTTCGCATTTGGAATGTCACATTACGGTCAAAAATGTGCTATGCGTGCTTAGTTTGACAACAAACTTTTTATCAGTTAGCAAGCTCATCAGGAATGGGAACAATGTTGTATTTGAAGAAAATCATTGTTATATTTATGACAGAAATGATGCTTTAGTTGCGATAGCAGATTTAACTGATGGTGTTTACAAATTGAGGTTGCAGTCGCCAAGTTACGTGTTGGCAGCTCCTGCAGTTACCGGACGATTATGGCATAGAAGGCTAGCACATATTAACAGTCAAGATATGAACAAAATGAGAAATGGCATAGTTGACGGCTTGTCATATGAAGGAACGTTTGACATAACAAAATCAGAGTGTACTACCTGTTGTGAGGGAAAGCAGATGAGGTTGCCGTTCTCTCATGTTGGTGAACGAAGTACTGAGACATGTCATCGGATACACAGTGATTTGTGTGGACCAATGGAGGTAAATTCTCTGAATGGCAGTAGATATTTCATGTTATTTGTTGACGATTATAGTAGGATGACTTTCATATATTTTCTCAAAAAGAAAGATGAAGCATTAAATAAATTTAAAGAGTTCAAATCAATGGTAGAAAACCAGCAAGGAAAGAAAATAGAGATCTTTCACACAGATAACGGATTGGAATACTGCAATAAAGAATTTCAAAATTATTTAAAACAAAACGGTATCATACACCAGAAAACTAACACATATACACCCGAACAAAATGGGATCTGTGATAGGGCTAATCGCACAGTGGTGGAAAAGGGAAAATGTCTTATATGATGCAAAGTTGCCAAGAGATTTTGGGCAGAAGCGGCCAACACAGCAGTTTATTTGAAGAACAGGTCCATTGTGACAGGAGTACCAAAGACCCCTTATGAACTGTGGCATGGGTCAAAACCTGACCTTAGTCACATAAGATTGTTTGGAAGTAAGGTGATGGTCCATGTCCCCAAGGAAAAGCGCCTCAAGTGGGATAAAAAGGCCACACAGCACATCTTAGTGGGATATGGAGAGGATGTGAAAGGATACAGATTGTATAACCCTATCAAAAACACCATTATTACCAGCAGAGATGTCATTGTGATGGAAGACGAGACAGATGACATTGCAACCAGTGAAGAGGCAATATGGATACCAATTGATGAGACAGCACAGGTTAGTGAGAAAACACCAGAGATCAGCGAGCAGAAGGAGAGCAGCGATTCAGTGGGGGATCAAACTGACAGCTCTTCAGATTCTTCAGTATACACTGACGGTGAAGACTCACATCAAGAAGATGTACCGAGTGAGGTGCAGGTGCAGGAGGTCCAGACAACATTAGTTCCGGAGCCAGAGTCTTATGTAACCACAAAGCGTCAAAGGAAACAAACTGAGCGATATGGCTATAGTAACCTGTGCACATCCAGTACTGTTCCAGCATCTGAGGAGATCACAATCACGGAGGCTCTAAAGGGGCCTGAGAAGGAGCAGTGGACGCGTGCCATGACTGATGAACTACAGTCATTCGAGGACAATGACGCGTGAGAGCTAGTTAAAAACCCTGGTGATGTGTCTGTAGTGAAGTGTCGTTGGGTGTTTGTCAAAAAGTATGATGTGGACAATAATGTGCGGTACCGGGCAAGGCTTGTGGCCAAAGGCTTTACGCAAAAGCCAGGTGTAGATTATACTCGTACTTTTGCACCTGTAATACGTCATTCCACTCTTAGATTACTGTTTGCTCTTAGTGTTAAAATGAGAATGAGCATAACACATTTAGATGTAACTACAGCTTTTCTAAATGGTATTTTGAAAGAAAAAATATATATGTCAATACCTGAAGGAAAGGAGGAAATGTGTTAAAGTTAAAACGGGCTATTTACGGATTAAAGCAGTCATCTTTAGCATGGTATGAGAGAGTGAAGGATTGTCTTTGTAAATTGGGTTTCAACAACAGCCAATATGAACCATGTTTGTTTGCAAAAAGTAACGGTAAGATAAAAATTATAATAGGGTTGTATGTCGATGATTTTTTGATATTTTCAAATAATGAAAAAGAAACAGAAAAATTGAAACATGTATTAGCTTCAGAGTTCAAATTAAAGGATTTGGGTCATGTTAGACAGTACTTAGGAATGAGAATAAATGTAAACAAAGATAAAAATGTAATCACTATTGATCAAACACAGTATATTGAACAACTACTTAAAAAATTCCAGATGTCAGATTGTAAACCTCAAAGTACTCCTATTGAACCAAAATTAAATATAGAAAAATCTACAAAATGCTTACCTAATGTTCCTTATCAAAAACTCATTGGTAGTTTAATATATTTGGCGGTCTTAACCAGGCCAGACATTGCCTATGCTGTTAGCTATCTCAGTCAATTTAATACTTGTTATAATGAAAAATGTTTTAATTATGCAAAACGAATATTGAGATATTTGCAATGTACTTAAAATTATTGTTTGAAGTATGTCTGTAATGATATGGATTTACAAGGTTTTGTAGACAGTGATTGGGCATCTGATGCTTTAGACAGGAAATCCTATACTGGTTTCTGTTTTATGATGTCAGGGTCAGCAGTTTCTTGGCAAAGTCGTAAACAGAAGTCAGTTAGTCTTTCCAGTACTGAATCTGAGTATACAGCTATGTCCGAAGCTTCTAGAGAGGCTGTTTATTAAAGAAATTTAATTTATGAGATTACTGGGAACTTATATGTAATCAATTTGCATTGTGATAATCAAAGTGCCATGAAATTGGCCTCTAGTCAACAGTTTCATAACAGGTCGAAGCACATAGACGTGCGATATCATTATATTAGAAATGTTATAAATGATAAGATAATTAATATTAAATATGTTCCTACTGAAGAAATGCCTGCTGACATTCTGACTAAGGGTTTGTGTCATTTAAAACATTATAAGTTCATGAATATGTTAGGTATTGTAAGTGTATAATGTTTAGTTTATTTTGATAAGTGGGGGTGTTAATATGAGTATCAAAATAAAGTTACCTGTCTCGATTACAACTGATTAGGATACTAGTAACGCCACCTAGTATGTTTGTAACTAAACTGTACACGTATTGGTTGAAATAAAGTCAGTGTGTTGCGAATACCCAACGAGTTTTAATACATATAAATAAGTAAGTACAGACATTTCTGTGATGTATGTAGTTAGTTAATAATTAGGTTAAGTGGGTAGCAGGTAAATTATAATAATCGAGATTGTGAAGGTGCGCCAGTCTGTGAATATACACTCTGCTATCCAGACGTTGTTTGATTTCGCTTCTTGCTATCAAGTACCCCGGGCCGTATACTTCTCAGTGGCGACGAGATTGAACAATTCGCGTGTAATAATTACTCGTAGTTACGATGTCTATCGGGAAGATATCCGAGTTTAACGTGCATAAGGACGATTGGAACCTATATGTCGAGCGGTTAGAACAATACTTCATCGTCAACAAAATACCGGAGAATTTACATGTGTCAACGTTAATAACCGTAATGGGGGCAGAAAGTTATGAGTTATTAGTTAATTTGTGCACACCTAATAAACCCAAAACAAAGAGTTTTGTGCAGTTATCGGAAATCATGGGTAAACATTTGCAACCAAAACCCATTGAGCTCGCAGAGAGGTATAAATTCCGACATAGGAAGCAGAAGGAAGGCGAGACCATATCGGAGTACGTGGCGGTACATAAAAAAATGTCAAAAACCTGCGAGTTTGGAAGTTGGCTCGAGGAAAGTTTAAGAGATCAACTAGTATGTGGAATAGCGAGCGAACATATCAGACAACGGTTATTCGCAGAACCTACACTGGATTTCGCCAAGGCTTACAAGTTAGCCGTCAGCATGGAGTCGGCAGAGAAGGACGCCGCCGCAATCGAAGGGCCTAAAGTACAGGTTGGAACGGGTGCAGCGACGGTTGAGTGCCAAGCGATGACGGTGAGACGACAAGCAGCGAACGTGGCGGAGCGTGGCGGGCAGCAGGGCGCGGGAGTCGCGCGGCGGGACATGCGCGAGCGGCGGGAGCGGCGCGCAGGTCGCGAGTCGGCGATGTCGGTGCCGGCTGAGCGGGCCCGGCTGGCTGAGCGGGCTCGGCCGCAGCGGCCGTGTCAAGTGTGCGGTGCAGACCATAACGAGTCGAGGTGCAAGTTCGCGCGCTACGTGTGTTGGGTGTGCAATCGTCAAGGACACCTGCGGCGTGTGTGCCCTAATTTAGTAGAACAGTATCAGGTAGGCGTGCAAACCGCGGGTGGTGACGTAGAAGCGGACAGCGATGAGGTAATTTTCGTTGATATTTGTCAATTGTCGATAGCAAGTTGTAAACCTATTATAATACCAATAAATGTGCATAACAAAGAAATATCTATGGAATGTGACACAGGTAGTGCAGTGTCATGTATTAGTCAAGAGTGTTACAATAAGTTGTTTAACGACCTTCCGTTACAACCCTGTAAATTAACTTTAAGATATTACACTGGTGAAACTGTAAAACCCTTAGGTATAATAAGATCCCTGGTTCGATATAAAGACAGAAGTGAATTTTTAGAGTTATTAGTCATAGAAAAAGGAAAAACTGTGCTTTTGGGGCGACATTGGATAGCGGCATTAAAAATCCAACTACCTGATATTAATTATAATGTGTATAATATGACCGAAAACAATAATTTTGATGTATCCTCTTTCAGTTCCAAATACTGTAACGTGTTCGCGGAGGGTCTCGGGCGCTTCACGGGCGGCGCAGTGAGCATACACGTGCGAGAGGGCGCGCGGCCGGTGTTCATGTGCGCGCGCCCGCTGGCGTACGCGCTGCGCGAGCCGGTGGAGCGCACGCTGGATCAGCTGGTGCGCGACGGAGTTCTCACCCCAGTCGAGTGTTCCGACTGGGCTACGCCGATAGTGCCAGTGGTAAAGAAAGACGGAAGTATTCGTATCTGCGCCGATTATAAACTCACTTTAAACAAAGTTATTGAAATTGACCGTTATCCTTTGCCTAAGATAGAAGATTTATTATTTCATCTCAGAGGGGCTGAATATTACAGTAAAATTGATTTGTCACAAGCGTACGCGCAATTTGAACTCGATGACACAAAGAAGTACACTGTGATAAATACACACAAAGGGTTGTATAGGTACAATAGATTAGTGTTTGGCTTGGCATCTAGCCCGGGTATTTTCCAGAGGCGAATTGAGCAATTATTCGTGGACATGCCTCGCGTAGGTGTATTTTTAGATGACATAATCGTGACGGGAAGTTCGAAATCCGAACACATAAGCAATTTACATAAAGTCTTTCAACGGTTACAAGACTACGGACTTAAAGTGAGGAAAGAAAAATGCGTACTTTTTTCAAAATCCGTTTCGTATTTAGGTCACACTATTAATAAAGATGGAGTGCATACATGCCCAGAAAAAGTTAAGGCGGTGATCGAAACGCCAGCGCCTACGAATGTCACTGAACTAAGAGCGTATATAGGACTGATCATGTATTACGCAAAATTTATTAAAAATATTAGTACCGTTCTCGCCCCGTTGTACAAACTTCTAAAATCAGGTATTAAGTTTATTTGGAGTTAGGATTGTCAGGATGCCTTCGAAAAAGTGAAAAGACTTTTGGCGGGTGGCGAAGTACTTATGCATTATAATCCAGAGCTACCACTGATTTTAACGACGGATGCGAGTAGTGTGGGCGTTGGTGCGGTCATATCGCACGTAACGGCGGACGGCGAACGCCCAGTGGCGTATGCGTCGCGCTCGCTCACACCGACCGAACGCGCCTATGCGCAAATAGACAGGGAGGCCCTAGGAATAGTATTTGGTGTACGTAAGTTCCACCAGTACCTGTACGGCCGTCACTTCATATTAAGAACTGATCATAAACCTTTAACACACATATTTGGTAATAAAACGGGTATTCCAGTGATGGTTGCTTCGCGATTACAGCGTTGGGCGGTACTGCTATCGGGATATAATTATAACATTGAGTATATCGCATCTAATAAGAACAGTGCAGATGCATTATCACGCCTTCCTTGTAGAAATGATAGCTCAGGTAGGCTAAAAACAGAAAACACGTATGTTAACTTTGTAGAAAATTTTTTACCCCTCACTAGCAGTGACGTCAAAAGAATGACATCGAAAGATAAAGTACTATAAGTAGGGTGATGTTCTATATACAGTCAGGATGGCCATCAGTTGGTCCGAATAATGATGAGATTAAACCATTCTTGACTAGGCGTGATGAATTATATGTAGAATGTGGATGTATAATGTGGGGCTATCGTATGGTAATTCCACATTTATTAAGAGGGCAAATATTAAACCAACTGCATAGCAGCCATATGGGTATGGTAAAAATAAAAAGTTTGGCTAGGAGTTACGTCTGGTGGCCCAACATCGATAAAGACATTGAGGCGTTATGTAAAAGCTGTGAGACGTGTGCGGTGGAAGCGAAAGCACCTCCGCGAGCCATCATACAACCCTGGCCATACAGTACTCAACCGTGGACTAGGCTTCACATTGATTTTCTAGGCCCATATCGAGGTATGACATTCTTAGTACTGATTGATTCGTCTTCTAAATGGATAGAAATATTCGAAATGTCACGTAATAACGCATCGAATGTTATTAAAGTATTACGTTCGACTTTCGCTAGGTTCGGCTTACCGGAGCAGTTGGTATCTGATCAAGGACCACCTTTTACTAGTGTTGAATTTAAAAGATTTCTTGCTAATAACGGCATTAGACAATGTTTTTCACCTGCTTATCATCCGTCTTCAAATGGAGCCGCAGAAAATGCAGTGAATATTTGTAAACGCACGATTAAAAAAGCAATTAGGGATCGCGAGGATATAGACACAGCTTTACAAACATATCTTCTAGCATATAGGAACACAGTGCACAGCACCACCGGTGAGACGCCTGCAATGCTGTTGCAGAGACGAACGCTACGCTCTAGATTAGATTTATTACGAACGGATCGATCAGTGAGTACGAGAGTACAAAACACGCAGCAAAGTCAAATCAATTCAGCAGGTGGGGTTGCGCGAACATTCAACGAGGGTGATCAAGTTTGGATGAGGGATTACAGTTCCTCGGATAAATGGGTAAAAGGTACGATTTCAGACGTAGATAGTGCTCGTAGGTATTCAATAGCAAGGATTAACGGTCAATTTATTAAAAGACATGTGGATCAAATACGACGCAGATCCCGTGCATCTTTCGGTATACCGAACACAGAGGAAGAGGGAACTATAGGGGATGAGAACTCTGTCGCACACGCGGGGGATAGCCTTATTAAGTCAGGGAAGAATGGGGATAACTGTACGAATGAGAGTGTGTGTGAAAGAGATGAACCAAAACCATCAATGAACAGTGAAGCAGGGAGCGTTGAGCACGGTGAGTGAGCCTTTTGATCATGTTCGTGATTCATCAGTTCAGCAAGAGCACCTAAAGCGAACTCGAAAGCCAGTTGTCAGATTCCAATGTACTTAAAATGTATTTTGTTGTAATTTAAGTGTTATTTAAGAAGGGAGGTGTGATGTATGTAGTTAGTTAATAATTAGGTTAAGTGGGTAGCAGGTAAATTATAATATAATAATCGAGATTGTGAAGGTGCGCCAGTCTGTGAATATACACTGCTATCCAGACGTTGTTTAATTTCGCTTCTTGCTATCAAGTACCCCGGGCCGTATACTTCTCAATTTCCTTAAATATATTTATTTCTTAATATTTTAACACATCATCACTACAATAATTACACAGACAAGACACATTGAATGTTTTCATCCTCTATTAAATCTCGAAAAGAAAAACTGGCTAGCTTCGAAGATATCAAGGAATGAGGCTGATGACGTTATATTTACTTGATTAGCAACTGGTGGAATTGAAGGTAGTTTAGGCAATCCAGATTCATTTTTCTGTAGTTCTTCAATCTGTATATGTATATCAGCCAATGCATTTTGTAAATATATGGTGTTAAAGTTCTTACAATATATCTTATCATACTCGATTAGAGGCCACAGTTCAGGGCCTCAAGTCTGCTATTACAATAGTGTCAGAATGGTCTATCATTGATGTCATAATTGTCGATTTTGACAAGTTTGGTAATCTACTAATATAATGGCGTAATTATGACTTTCCAATGGTCAACCACTGACACTCCATTGAAAGAAGTGACATAGAATGGTAATCTCGTACATATTGACGAATGAATATTTGACGTTTGCGGTAATCTGCTAAAACTTTGACAGTTTATTTGATCAGTGTTTTACCATTAGAACGTTATTGTGCAGTTATTGGTTTTAATATGCTCGAAGTTATCATTCTACCCCAATTCTATTACAAGACCATTGACCGATCAATGATCGATCATTATGAATTAGCAGATTACAAACTTGTAGCAAAATGACAATGGGATCGTGTTGGAATGACGAATTTATAAAAATAGCAGACTTGGGGCCCAGTTCAGGCACATTGACTTCGTGAGCGTCAGAATCAAAATCATAAACAAACCAATCCAATATGCACAGCAGAATATTAATATTAAAAGCGTAAAGGAAAGTCCGATAAAGGATAGCATGGAGCCAAGTTTAAAAATCAAATACAGTTACAAAAACACAAAACAGTAATATGTTGTAAGATCGACGCAACGTAAGACTGACACATACAGTTTGTTTTGACAGTTTAGTTTAAAGAGCGCAGAAACGTCAAAATAATTTTAGGACGTTTGGGTACACGCTCATGAAAATATTGCCGATTTATAATGTGTAACGTGAGTGCCATCAAAACGCGCGGCAGCTCGAAAAGTGGTGTCCAGTTAACTTTTTAACTTCTGCAATACAATTGTGGTATTTACAAGTATTTTATATTTTTAGTCTGACCTTCAGGCGTACTACTACAGATAGTAACACTTTCTGTCTTAGCGTGTACCCAAACGTAAATGCAATTTGTATCGATTTATCCTCATCCTCCATGATTGCTATGAAACAAAACGACTCAAAAACAATTAACATACTTATTTTTTTGGATTCTTTCTCGCCACTCCTAGAGAAATGTGATTGTTGCGACTTATTTTTATTTATTTTAGAAGTAATTTTCATTTAATAAATAATTCATGTACCATGTAATTGATTTTTTGGGCAGGAGCCGGCCATGTCTTTTGTTACTTACAATCGTTCATAAATTCAAATATTCAAAATTATCTTGATAATTTATGGAATGCTAAGCTGGCAAAAGTCGATAACCCCAGTCAAGATATGTGGCGTCTGACTAAATCCCTCAAGCCTAGATCTTCTAACATACCCCCTCTCAAAATGTCAGATGGGTCTCTAACGGCTAGCACAACTGAGCAATGTAACGCCCTAGCAAATGCGTTTAGTATGAATATGAGCCTTACCACAAACTGGACTTATGACCCGGAACTCCAAGACGAGGTATCAAACTCCATGTCAGTAATAAATGAATTTAACGTCTCGCCTGGTCTTATAAAGCCCGTGAGGCCTTCTGAGATTCGTAAAAGACTGACAAAGCTCAAATCCCGTAAATCTGCTAGTCATGATGGGATCTATAACTTACTTCTAAAAAACTTGCCACAGAGGGCGATAGTTTATGTGACTAAAATTTTCAATGGTTGTCTTGGTCTAGGTTATTTTCCAAATATCTGGAAAGAAGTCAAAATAATACCGATTAAAAAACCTGGGAAAGACAGTACCTTACCAGTAAATTATCGCCCGATAAGCTTGTTACCTGCTGTTGGGAAACTTTTTGAGTCAGTAATTTACACGAGACTATTAGGTGCCACTGAGCAGTTTCTGATCCATGAGCAAATCGGGTTTCGGGCCACACATTCTACTACTCAGCAGCTTGCCAGGGTCTCTGAACATGTATCCCAGCACCTAAACCTCAGACAATCTACGGGTATGTTTCTGCTAGATATCGAAAAAGCATTTGATACTGTTTGGCACGAAGGCCTGCTACACAAGTTGCTGACTCTGGGAGTGCCCTTGCCCCTTATCAAACTTATTCAATCATACCTTGCGGATCGTAAATTCTTGGTTTACGGAACTACTTCATTACTCTATATAATCCCAGCTGGCGTTCCGCAAGGTTCGATAGTTGGACCCTTTTTATTTATTCTATATTTAAATGATATTCCTATTCAACCTCGTACCTATTTAGCTTGTTTTGCTGACGATACTGCTTCATATACCTCCTCAGAAGATACTGATCTGATCATAGGCCGACTGCAATACTCTATCGACTTACTTCTTGACTATTTCAAGAAACGGAAGTTAAAAATAAATGAGGACAAGACGGAAGCAATATTTTTCTCACGCTCCAGGCACCCTCCTTTAAAAACTTTGAAAATTTCAGGTCATTCAGAACCTTGGAAAAATTGTGTGCGGTATAGAGAATGCAAACCGGTTAACCCGAAAACCGAAAAACCGGTTTTTCGGCATATTTTTAACGATTAAAATAACCAGTTTTTTTTTCAAGTAACCGGTTTTTTCGAGTTTTTTTTTATTACTTTCATGTTTCATGTTCCATGTGTTACGATGACTCCATTGTATAAATCCTGTCTTCAATGGCTTCTTGCCTGGAAATCTCGACGATTTTTTCCTGCGCCGCCCGTTGTTGTGAACGCGATGAAGACGGCTGTTGCCGCACCGACTCTCACAAAGACCAAATGCAGACGATGACGCGTGAAAAAATGAAGACCTCGACTCGAAGATGAAGATCTTAAAGATATTTAAATACAACGGTCGGTTGAACAAGGCGAGTGCAGCTCCGCACGACTCGACAATGATGAAGTAAATAAGTTGTTGTACAGTGAGGTGTCAATTGAGGGACGCGTGTGCCTTGGAAGCTGTCGAATCGAGAAGTGGCGCGCCGCTCGCCGTCCGGTGCAACCGACCGTTGTATTTAAATATCTTTAAGATCTTCATCTTCGAGTCGAGGTCTTCATTTTTTAAGCAAACATAGTTTTAAAACGCTGTTGAGGCTTGATATCAGTCGTAGGTTTGTTTATAAATATTTATGGGCCGAGCATTCCTGTGAGTGTTGATGGTGTAGTAGGTGATCAAAATATTGCAAATGTTTTTAGGGATCTGTTTACTGTAGAACCAATGCCCTGTGATAGTGAAAACGTATGTAAACCAGACGGTTTACATAAGTTTTTGATGTCTATCAGACCTGGTGATAACTATACTCGAATTATGCCAGTAGATGTGAGGAATGTCATAATAAAGATGGAACGTGGAAAGTCACCAGGTCATGACGGCATAAGTATAGAACATTTGCGATACGCAGGTGTACATCTGCCCAGAGTCTTGAGTCTTTTGTTTAACTTTTGTGTAGGTCACTCTTTTATTATCACGAGCGTTGATATATCCCGGACGTCAGCTTGTACGAGATTAGGATGGCTCTGAAGCAGCTTAATAACAATAAGGCGCCGGGTGACGACGGAATTACGGTCGAACTTTTAAAGGCGGGTGGAAAACCGATCCTTAAGGCCCTTCAGAAACTGTTTGATTCCGTCATACTCGAGGGAAAAACGCCACAGGCATGGAGCGGAGGCGTGGTGGTACTGTTCTTTAAGAAGGGCGACAAGGCCCTACTGAAGAATTATAGGCCCATCTCACTTCTGAGCCATGTCTACAAGCTGTTTTCCAGAGTCATCACGAATCGTCTCGCGCGCAGGTTCGACGACTTCCAGCCTCCCGAACAAGCCGGATTCCGAAAAGGCTTCAGTACCGTGGACCACATACATACGCTACGACAGGTTATACAGAAGACCGAGGAGTATAATCTGCCTCTCTGCCTAGCATTTGTGGACTACGAGAAAGCCTTTGATTCGATCGAGACTTGGGCTGTACTGCAGTCTCTCCAACGGTGCCAGATTGACTATCGGTACATCGAGGTGCCGAAGTGTTTGTACGAAAACGCCACTATGTCAGTCCGACTTCAGGACCAGACTTCGAAACCTATCCTCCTGCAGCGAGGTGTGAGGCAGGGAGACGTCATTTCTCCGAAACTGTTCACGGCCGCAATGGCGGATGTCTTCAAGGTTCTGGACTGGAGTGGACTAGGCATTAATGTCAATGGCGAGTACATCACTCACCTTCGGTTTGCCGACGACATAGTAGTCATGGCTGAGACTACAGAAGAGCTCAGTACAATGCTCAATGACCTCAGTAGAGCTTCCGAAAGAGTGGGTCTTAAAATGAACATGGACAAAACTAAAGTCATGATAAACAACCATGTAGCACCCACTCCTATCAAGATCGGAGACTCTATACTCGAAGTTGTGGACGATTACGTCTACCTCGGGCAGACAGTCCAGTTGGGTAGATCTAATTTCGAGAAAGAGGTCAACCGTCGAATCCGACTCGGCTGGGCAGCGTTCGGGAAGCTACGCGGTATCTTCTCATCCAACATACCACAGTGTCTCAAGACGAAAGTCTATGACCAGTGTGTGTTGCCAGTGATGACATATGGATCCGAAACGTGGTCGCTCACAATGGGCCTCATCAAAAGGCTTAAAATCACCCAAAGAGCAATGGAAAGGGCTATGCTCGGAGTTTCCTTGCGTGATCGAATCAGAAATGAAGATATCCGCAGGAGAACCAAGGTTGCCGACATAGCACAAAGAATCGCCAAACTTAAGTGGCAATGGGCAGGGCACATTGCTCGCAGAACAGATGGCCGTTGGGGCCGAAAGGTTCTGGAGTGGCGACCGCGTACCGGAAAACGCAGTGTTGGAAGGCCTCCTACAAGGTGGACTGACGACCTGGTGAAGGTAGCGGGAATCCGATGGATGCGGGACGCACATGATCGTTCGTTGTGGCGACGCTTGGGGGAGGCCTACGTCCAGCAGTGGACGTCTGTCGGCTGAAATGATGATGATGATGATGATAAGAAAATGCAATAAATATTAGTATTTGATACACTAATTTCTTACGTTTATTATCATATTATTCCTCTAATAAAGTAGTTTCCATTTTTATTCAGTATTTTTGAAACAAAACATAGGATACCTTACTGGGTCCAGAGCACCCGGTTGCGAGTATAGGTGTTACAAATTAAGGCGCGAGTTCTTAAGTGTTAACTTCTAGCTAGTATATGCAAACATCATTCTGAGACATTCGTTTTTATGAAGTTGAGATTTTTTTTATTTTTAACAGGATTTATATTAGGTATACAATACATTTTTTATAAATAAGTTCCAAGTTTAAAAATATTTATTAAGAATTTCACAAGCAAACAAAAATTTAAAATTCAAAAATTTCAAAATAAATTTCAAAAAAACTAATTTTAAAACCGGTTACCCGGTTAACCGGTTTTTTTTTTTGAAAAACCGAAAAAAAAAACCGGTTTGTAATTTTGGCGGTTTTTGCATTCCCTAGTGCGGTACCTTGGAATTAGTATGGACAGTATATTAAATTGGGCCAAGCATATTTCTGAATTACGCGTAATGGGCGCACAAGCGCTCGGTGCGTTAAGGACGTATTCACCTATTTCGACAAATATCACGGTTTTTCGGGAACCATTATGATGCTCTAGGAATCATAATTATGAGTATATCTTGGTATCAAATAAAAGACAATATATCTATCTTCAGGATGGCATAAAAAAAATATTACGGTCTTATATAAAATTTTCATATAAATACGATTTTACCAACGCACTAATACAAGAAAATTACGAAACACAGAGTCTGAGTAGGAACCCGTAACTTAAATCCAGTAAACATTTTTACTTTAAAAAACATAAAATAATACAGCTTATATAGTCTTCAACACCTATAGCTAATTATTTTGAACCTACATAAATAACTTTATGATTTATGACCAAAATAAAACCACTCTCAATATTTCTTCATACATTTTTCATTGAACGCGCGATGTCTAGCGTCAGTCCGCGCTCAGAAGCGCTTGTGAACGGATGTCCGTATCGCTCTCTTACAAAAAATAAATACGTCTAAAATGTGTGCCGACTTGTATACTGCGACTGCCAAGACGTGCTACTTTCTGGACCGAAATAAAAGTACAAATATCGTACTTATTGGAACGAAGTTCCTTATCGCGCGTTGTGAAAGGGGGCTAGACGGAAAAAATTCTCACCAAAACTTTTACTGTCAAAATGTAAATCCAAGATGGCGGCTGCAAGAAATTATCAACTTTTTCGTCGTGGGTGTCGTTTTCATGGTTTTCGAGGGTGTTAAAGCCGATGGTACAGTCAAAATATAAATCCAAGATGGCGGCTGCAAGAAATTATCAAATTTTCTGTCATGGGTGTCGTTTTCATGGTTTTCGAGGGTGTTGAAACCGATGGTACTGTCAAAATATAAATCCAAGATAGCGGCTGCAAGAAATTATCAAATTTTTTGTTATGGGTGTTGTTTTCATGGTTTTCGAGGGAGTTGAAACCGATAGTACTGTCAAAATGTAAATCCGAGATGGCGGCTGCAAGAAATTATCAACTTTTTCGTCATGGGTGTCGTTTTCATGGTTTTCGAGGGTGTTGAAACCGATGGTACTGTCAAAATGTAAATCCAAGATGGCGGCTGCAAGAAATTATCAACTTTTTCGTCATGGGTATCGTTTTCATGGTTTTCGAGGGTGTTGAAATCGATAGTATTGTCAAAATGTAAATCCGAGATGGCGGCTGCAAGAAATTATCAACTTTTTCGTCATGGGTGTCGTTTTTATGGTTTTCGAGGGCGTGGAAACCGTTAGTACTGTCAAAATGTAAATCCAAGATGGCGGCTGCAAGAAATTATCAACTTTTTCGTCATGGGTGTCGTTTTCATGGTTTTCGAGGGTGTTGAAACCGATAGTACTGTCAAAATATAAATCCAAGATGGCGGCTGCAAGAAATTATTAACTTTTCCGTCATGGGTGTCGTTTTCATGGTTTTCGAGGGTGTTGAAACCGATTGTACTGTCAAAATATAAATCCAAGATGGCGGCAGCAAAAAAAAAAAATTTTCGTCATGGGTGTCGTTTTCATGGTTTTCGAGGGTGTTGAAACCGATAGTACTGTCAAAATATAAATCCAAGATGGCGGCTGCAAGAAATTATCAAATTTTCCGTCATGGGTGTCGTTTTCATGGTTTTCGAGGTTGTTGAAGCCGATAGTGCTGTCAAAATATAAATCCAAGATGGCGGCTGCAAAAAATTATTAAATTTTTCGTCATGGGTGTCGTTTTTATGGTTTTCAATGGTGTTGAAACCGATAGTATTGTCAAAATATAAATCCAAGATGGCGGCTGCAATAAATTATCAACTTTTTCGATATGGGTGTCTTTTTCATGGTTTTCGAGGTTGTTGAAGCCGATAGTGCTGTTAAAATGTAAATCTAAGATGGCGGCTGTTAGAAATTATCTACTTTTTCGTCATGAGTGTCGTTTTCATGGTTTCGAAGATATTGATTTAGTGCTGTCAAAATGTACATACATCACTCTCTCTCTTATAGAAAGCAAGCCAGAACGGAACTTCGTTCCATCCGGGTGTCCCTTGACACCTCAGTACCTAGTTTTTTTTTAAATTGTTATTATGGAGTAATAATGGACTTAATGATACAGAATGAGTGTTATTCTAAAACAAAGACCAGAAATGGCCAACGGAACTTCATACTTACATAGATATAACAATGTAGATAGTTAAGCGACTATGACAATAGAAATAAATAAACTGTTCTGAATAGTTATGTTAAAAATGGTACCGTCGAAGTGACCTGATGATGATGATGGAGCCGGAAGATAGGCACCGGAACTCCATAGTTAATCAATGTGTCCTAGCCATGTTTGGGCTTATTAGAATTGTCATGAGATGCACTTTGGCTGTAAGGTACTATCGAACTGATTTGATGATGATTATGGAACCGGAAGTTAAGCACCGGAACTCCGTAATTAATCAATGTATCCTAGCCGTGTTTGGGCTTATTGGAATTGTCATGAAATGCACTTTGGCTATAAAATACTATCGAAGTGACCTGATGATGATGGAGCCGGATGATAGGCACAAGAACTCCGTAGTTAATCAATGTATCTTAGCCGTGTTTGGGCTTATTAGAATTGTCATGAGATGGACTTTGGCTATAAGGTACTACCAAACTGATCTGATGATGATAGATAACCCTATAGTAATCCAATCGGGCGTTGAATTTGTTCATGAACTTTGAAACTTGATAAAAATAATTTGTTCGAGCTTAGAATATAGGTTATAATGACACGTATGACATCGTAGTGCAATTCAAGTATAGTACAAAATAAAACAAGGGTAGTAATAAAAGCTCCGACAAAAAAAGAAGAATTGTCCTTACTCAAAATATTAAATCTACTGCCTAAAATACTAACTTTCCGACTACTTTTGTCCGAATAAAAATGATGAAACGACCGAATGAGATACTGAAATCTTCGAAAAATAAACATGACTGTCTATTGCTCTAATACTTTTCTACCAGCATAAATTACGTTCTACTGAAAACTTTGCTTTGTAATTTTTATCTTTACTTGCCTACTATTAATTCATAAATTACCTTTCATATTTCATAGATTGTGGTGGTATTTTAACTGTCACATTATGATGAATGACTGAAAATATTATTCTGAGTGGCTATACAGAAACTTATAAAAAATATAAAAATGTACTTGTAACAATAACATTTAATTGCATCATATATGGTGAATTTTACTTACCACGGGTATGCTTCGATATCGGTACCTATTTCAGGCGTCAAAAAGTTAAAACAGTTGTATTCATGGGTACGTATAAAAATCCCGAATTTTAAATTACCGATGGACGAAATCCCGAAAATTGAAACGCCAAATGGACGAAAGTTTAAAATCCCGAAAGTTCATTTGTTCGAATGTTTAAAATCCTGAAGTTCAAAATCCCGACTCGTCCGTGTCGGGGTGCCCTAAGGTCCCGATTTGTTTTATTTTGAGAAGTCGCTTTTGTCACAATTCTAACCTAACCTATTTCAGCCACAATCTCTCGTAAAAATGTGTTTACCATTGTCTAATAGTCTATTCACAGGTAGATTGTATCTTGATTGCTCTTTGAACTGGGTGAAATAGGTTAGGTAACGTTAGAACTGTGACCAACCGCTACGTTCAAGTTGTTTCGTCTATTCGGGATTTCGTCCTTTCGGGCATTTGAACATCGGTATTTTGTGTTTCGATATAACGACTATCGGCATTTAAACCTTTCGGTATTTTGAATTTCGGTGTTTTGCACGTCGGTGTTTCAGCCATAGGTATAATGAACTTTCGGGATTTTGATACGTACCCCTATTCATGCCTTAATCGAAAACCAAGAAGACTTTGGTTTCCTTGAATATTATACTGTATTATTATTCGACAAATTTCCTAACTTTTATAATGTCAGCGAGAACAAAGATAAAAATAAAACAAAACTCAGTTTATTATGAAAATGTAGTTACATAGTAGATCCGAACCCCATCGCGCGGGCCGAACAGTTGAGGTATTTTCATCATTATTGAGAGCTAAAAAATAAATTTGATAACCAAAAATAGAAATTAAAACAGTTCATGCAAGTTGTAAAAATATGATTATTTTGACCAAACCTCTGTTGTCGGTAACTTAGTAATTTTGTCGGAGGTTCAGTATTCTATTCGGAAGTTTAGTTTTGTTATTCGAAGATCCATTTTTTTTTAGGAGAAAATGTAATTTGAACATGCTCTTATTTGTTGTTAAATTGGATATTTTTTTTCGTTTATGTTTTGGATTTTTTGTCGGTAATTCATTATAACGCTAGTTAATTAGAATAATAGTCGGCCACAGATCGCTGGAGATTAAATTGTTTTTCGGAACCATTATTATTTCCCATAAAACAATATCTTTTTTTTTTATATTATGTATAGGCTCGCGTTTGACCACAATCTCACCTGATGGTAAGCGATTTTGTGGCTGACGATGGAGCACGCTTGCCTATATCTTCGAGTACCAAGATAAATTAGGACACTTTTCACTACATATTATAAAACAAAGTCCCCCGCAGCGTCTGTCTGTCTGTCTGTTCGCGATAAACTCAAAATTTACTGCACCGATTTTCAAGCAGTTTTCACCACTCGATAGCGTGATTTTTGAGGAAGCTTATAGTATATAATTTGTTAAGTTTTTGTATGTATTTTTGTGTACATTAACGATATTTGTAGAACATGTCGGGAAAAAATAAGCCGTCTGGGAGCTTTTAACGAAAACGCTGCCTAAACCCTTTAAGATATAACAAAATAATGTATTGTGGAATTGTGTATTGTAATGATTTTTAAAGAAAATATTCATAAATCGTTCAACTTCCAATGATAAGCGATAGATGGCGCTAGTAGTTACATGAACTTTAGACATTCGTTGTAGATATTAAGTAATAATTTATAATATTAGACTATGGATTTGTTTTGTATAAATATATCATAATTGTTAAAATGAAATATTTACTTGCAGTTAATTATTAGATAAACTCTAATGTATATTAGTTAGTCAATTGATGTTACGTACTCTTTACTTTGCTCTGATTGGTCGGTTAGTCGACCGAGTGTTTGTGAAAGTTTGTGGTAGGGAAACACTGAGTTTGTTACTGTCATTTTGGACAGAGTCAGTCTGCTTTGGTTCGTTGAACAGAAAACATGTCCGACTAATCTGTGTATTTGTAAATGGTTGTTAATAGAACGATAAGTATGAAATTGTGTTGATCAAAGTGAATAAAATATTTATACAATTTATCCTGAAGTGTTTGATTTATCACATTTCAGAAGTGGGATATGCCTACAAATATGTGCAGTGATAACAGGAAGAGGTTATGTGTGCCTAAATTGAAGATAAATGAGTTCGAGAAATATATTTTTGTCTTTCCAAGTGCACTAGTGTGATTTTAGACAAGAGGTTATGTGTGCCTAAATTGAAGCTAAGTGAGCTCGAGATATTTTTTTTTTGTCACCAAAGTGTGCAAGTGTTACTTTAAGCCAAGATATTTTTTATTTTTTATTCTTTTTCCCATGTGTGCTAGTGTTACTTCAGACAAGAGGTTATGTGTGCCTAAATTGAAGCTAAATGAGGTCGAGATTTATTTATTTTTTTAGCCAAGTGTGCCAAGTATTTTAGACCAGTATCATACTCACCCAAATTTCTTACTGATGGTGACAGGCTCGTGTATTGAATCATTCGATTCCCTTCAAATGTGTGAACTGAGTGGTACAGATATGCGCGTCATGTTCGTAATCGAACGTTGACAAGACTAAACACCTCTTAAATGTTGGTGATTCATTTTAGTTTCTATATTTCAAATTGGGTTGCTTTTCCTTTATTTAATTTCATCGAATTCGTATAGTGATAGATTAAAAAAAAAAACAGTTTATATGTAAAATTTTCCTCTTTCCCAAAGCGATAATTGTCATTGTTGCCTCGGATTACTTTGTGTGGCACGATAATTTCCCTTTCGTTTCGACGCATAGTTGTAAAAACATGTTGTACCCCTTATTAGTATGTCACAATAATGATAAATGATATATAATGAATGATAAATGATAAATGATCAGTGACCAGTGATTAGTGACCAGTGATTAGTGACCAGTGATTAGTGATCAGTGATTAGTGGTCGGTGGTTAGTGATCAGTGATTAGTGATCAGTGATTAGTGATCAGTGATTAGTGATCAGTGATAAGTGATCAGTGATAAGCGATCAGTGATAGGTGGTCAGTGATCAGTGATAAATGATAAATTTATTTATTTATAAATGTTAAACGATAAATGATAAATAGTAAATGATAAATGATGATAAATGATAAATTTATTTATTTATAAATGTTAAACGATAAATGATAGATGATAAATGATAAGTCTTAAATGATAAATGATATTTATTTAGTACTGTTGTTTTATGAACTAAATTTCCACCTATGACAAACAATAAATGAATTTGAGAGAACAAAGTTAAAACTGAGTTTGTATATGTATAACACGATTTAAAAGGCTGTAAATGGAATTTCTTCTCCATAGAGATCTACACTTTGGAATATGTAATTACCGTCAATTTGCTGACTTACTGACTTCTTGGCAATTTAAGAGTCTGTAAATGGTTCATTAGAAATGTTTTGATTTGATTTCAGTGCTTTGATGAGGCCAAGAGTGTCTTTGATGAGGCCAAGCGTGATTTTGATAAGGCCAAACGTGCCTTTGATGAGGCCAAACGTGCCTTTGATGAAGCTAAGTGTGTACCTTTGATGAAGCCAAGCGTGCCTTTGACGAAGCCAAGCGAGCCTTAATAAGACCAAGCGAGCCTTAATGATGGTTCATTTGAAATGTTTTGAATTGATTTCAGTGCTTTGATGAGGCCAAGAGTGTCTTTGATGAGGCCAAGCGTGCCTTTCATGAGGCCAAACGTGACTTTGATGAGGCCCAACGTGCCTTTAATGAAGCCAAGTGTACCTTTGATGAAGCCAAGCGTGCCTTTGATGAAGCCAAGCGTGCCTTTGATGAAGCCATGCGTGCCTTTGATGAAGCCAAGCGTGCCTTTGATGAAGCTAAGCGTGCCTTTGATGAAGCCAAGCGTGCTTTTGATGAAGCTAAGCGTGCCTTTGACGAAGCCAAGTGAGCCTTAATAAGACCAAGCGAGCCTTAATGAGGGATGAGGCAAGCATGCCTTTGATGAAGCTAAGCGAGCCCATTTGAGGCCATGTGGGCCATTTGAGGCCAAGTGGGCCATTTGAGGCCAAGTGGGCCATTTGAGGCCAAGTGGGCCATTTGAGGCCAAGTGGGCCATTTGAGGCCAAGTGGGCCATTTGAGGCCAAGTGGGCCATTTGAGGCCAAGTGGGCCATTTGAGGCCAAGTGGGCCATTTGAGGCCAAGTGGGCCATTTGAGGCCAAGTGGGCCATTTGAGGCCAAGTGGGCCATTTGAGGCCAAGTGGGCCATTTGAGGCCAAGTGGGCCATTTGAGGCCAAGTGGGCCATTTGAGGCCAAGTGGGCCATTTGAGGCCAAGTGGGCCATTTGAGGCCAAGTGGGCCATTTGAGGCCAAGTGGGCCATCTGAGGCCAAGTGGGCCATTTGATTTGGCCAGATGAGCCAATTAAGATTCGGGTTAAGTGTGCCCGGTGCAGATGAAATTATCCTCAAGAGCGTAAGTAACGTATGAATTTACCTATTAATGTGATTGTAGTCTGACTACGTTGGCTTAATGCAGATGTTGTAAATGAATTGAATAATTTATTAAGTTTATTCATTTCATATTTGAACTGTTTATTGGATGAGATTTGAACATTCTGTTATAGTTTTTGAAGATATTATAGGTATAGATAAATTGAATTGAAAGTATAATTTAACACTGGGATTTGATTCTTAAAAAAGAGTTTCAAATGAACGATACAAGTACTATTTCCTGTAAATGTTTTAACCACTGATTTTTTTATTTTTGAGGACTTGGATTCCGACAGAACTACAGAAGGAAAAATTGCCAGTCTTATTGAACAAATAGATAGTTCCTGGTTCAAACAGTACAAACTTGAAGAAAAATGATGCAAAGAGACGATTTGGAAGGAATAAGACACCACTACGATACAAGAAGCGAAGAGGTACCCCACGTTGGTCTAAGAGAGTGGTTGAATGATTTTCAAGGAGAAAAGCGTTACAAGTATCGAGGTTTGAACATATCCATTGGAACTTTGTGATACGGGAGTTCTATCACTTCTGTAAATTTTGAGAGTATTTAAGTTTGATTAGAAAGAGTAATTATAATTGATTTGTATTACGCAAGTAGGATCAGAAACTGACTATACAATTTGTCTCAAAAACTTGCTAGTCTTACCAAGAGAAAATAGAAAATTTACGAAACCTTGTCAAGTTTTGTAAGTTAGCATTTAGTGACGAAGTGGTAAACTAAACTAAAATGATTTTATCTAATGAGCAGAATTATGGTCGGTTTCAAGCAGAAATGTTAGCTAGTAAGAATTAAGGTGTAACTTATGTGAATATTATTACGACAAATTAATGCTTATATACGGATAACATATAAGTAAAAGAGCTGCAGATAGAAATTTAAACACACGGGATTAATGATAAATCTATTAGGAATTGAGCCAAACCATTAAATTGTAGACGAGGAAATGGATTTATTACACGTTTTCAATTCCTGTGACGTGTGCATACTGTAGCAGAGACTGATTCCATAGATAGAGAACACAATGATATTTATTTTACAAGTAGGATAAAATATATACTATTACATGACCATAACTAGTTCTCGTCGTCCAGACTGAAATCAAAGCCGGTTCCTAAGATGATTATGATACAATGAATGATTTAAATAGAGCTAAATATTACATCGTTATTTATTCGGTTAAGGGGAAGATGGATTGAAAATCCATACACTAGAGTAGAGGACCAATTTCAAGGTTTCAAATAAAAATAAAGTTTGACGAACAGTGCGATCCGAACTTCATTATTAGAACCTTTACTTGGTACGAAATCACGCACATATGCTGCTAATATTATTTGAGAGATAATATTAGTACAATTAAGCCCTTAGCCTCTAGCTGAAGGATCACTTTTATTCTAAATGCTTAAGTTTCTGTTTTATATTATGCTTTCAAATAATGAAAGTAATGAACTCTGACTAAACGAGTCGCCACACAACATGTAGCAACATGGTGGCTACAGATTTGTGAGTTTCATTTAACCACTGAGAGTGTAAGATCTAGGACGCGTATGTCGATACCTTAAGTCGTAATATCATGTTTTCCACAGAAATTAAGACGAATACTGTTTCTGTTTATAGTATTGAGACGAGAATTGATCTAAATATCAAATTTTCGAATACTTTGACTAGAGACGCAATAGAAACAAAATGAGAGAGCAAGCGCCAGCATTTGCTTAGGATTAAATGAATAAGATCTAGATTTCAAATTCTTATAGCTGAACCCGATGAAAAACCTAATGACATGAAGTGAATTCAGTGCGCGTAAATAATGAAGAATACTTTCGAACAAAAAGCTGATCAATTTTACTTTATGCTTACAGTCTCACATAATTAACATTGACCAATGGTTTTGAGTACCTAATTGAGTGTTGGTTATAAAACATATTTGACAGTAGTTTATTAACTTGAATAATACTGCAATCATGGATTTCTTTTAGATACCCTACTATCAAGAGCTTTTGCGATAGTCATGGTATTGACCTTGTTTTTAACGCTGTATCTTGTCTAAGGTTGAGCGCGGTTTTGCTAAAATGTATAACCACTATTTTAAATCCCCTAGCAAAATAAAATGATTCCTATGACGAACACCAAGGAAACATATGCCTATGGCATGTTATTAATTCTGTTAAATGTCCCACTAGACAGACTGCCACAAAACTACCAGAATCAGAGTGCCTTTAAATGATAAACATTACGAAGTAAAATACGTTAAAAAGTTTAAGATATGAAGTGAGCGCCAATATCTGGGTTAGACTAGCAAAAAGATACTTTCGTTATCAGTAAAATCCTTGATACAGCCTACAGCATAAGTGGTTTAATAAAGATTAGTAGATCTGATTGCAATTATGAGGGTAAAATTGAATTTGCCTCATTTTAAAATCCATAGATCCATTAAAGCAAAAAACAAAGTTTAAGTATAAAATTACTGTAATTACCGATTTTGGCAAACTGAGGAATAACATTTAGAAGCATACTTTCCTCCGACCTTATATAAACTCGGATATAGAGAAAAGCCTTTGAAAAAACATACTCTATTCTTCGTGTGATGAGAATGTTATAAACATATGACGTGACGATAAAGCAAATAATCAAGACTAAGCCGAATGTAATGATTATGAATGTAAGACTCAGTTCCTTGTAGAACTGGAATTAAGTTTCATAATTTTAATGAAAATATCCTATCATTTTAATTGTAATCGTGCGTCAGGAGATCGCACGATGTCGGATGGCCGAATGTAATGATTTTTAAAGAAAATATTCATAAATCGTTCAACTTCCAATGATAAGCGATAGATGGCGCTAGTAGTTACATGAACTTTAGACATTCGTTGTAGATATTAAGTAATAATTTATAATATTAGACTATGGATTTGTTTTGTATAAATATATCATAATTGTTAAAATGAAATATTTACTTGCAGTTAATTATTAGATAAACTCTAATGTATATTAGTTAGTCAATTGATGTTACGTACTCTTTACTTTGCTCTGATTGGTCGGTTAGTCGACCGAGTGTTTGTGAAAGTTTGTGGTAGGGAAACACTGAGTTTGTTACTGTCATTTTGGACAGAGTCAGTCTGCTTTGGTTCGTTGAACAGAAAACATGTCCGACTAATCTGTGTATTTGTAAATGGTTGTTAATAGAACGATAAGTATGAAATTGTGTTGATCAAAGTGAATAAAATATTTATACAATTTATCCTGAAGTGTTTGATTTATCACAGTATCTTATATAGGTCTACAGAAAAGTCCTGGGTGGCATATGTATATCTCTTAAGGTTAACATAATATATCCATTTTACTACTTTTAAAAATTGGCATTCATGAAGCGTTTATTGGAAAGCTATTTACATAATTACGGTATTAATTCTTATTAAAATAAGTTACTTCGCGTTCAAGACTATATCAGTATCTGTAAATTACTTTTTGAATCATTTAAATCGGACGTACCATTAGAAAGCTTTCATAAATTTAATCATTCCCAAAATTAAATTCACGAGTTCACGAGTCCCGCTCTTCAGTAGCTACGCATGACGCGCTCATTGATCCTCCCCCCGCACCGTTTTGCCTACTGTTTCTTTAGCTAATAAGCCAAACGAAAATAACGCACGACTGATGACTGTGTTTTCTTTTGGATGTTGTTGAAAAGTTATAATTGCATTTTTGTTTTGTGTTTGTTTTCTTAACTAACACAACACCAACAATGGTAGTATATGTGAATTAAGTTAGTAATAATTACGCTGCTCACACGTGTAAAATAGAGGTCCAAAATTTATGGGAAATAACATTAGGTTACGCCACGCGGGCGAAGCCGCGGGCAAAAGCTAGTGTATTTATAAATCAATTTTTCCTGTTACCATTTTGATATACAAGGAATTAAAGTTGCCACAATATCATGATATCAAATCAAAGATGATTTATTCATCTCCCAGTTACATACTTTCAAATTATTCGGTCCCATACAATCTTTTCACACAAATACAATATAGAAATTGGCTATGCTACAAATAGGGTCTGGATAGTACACATAACGGCTAAATCCGTTGTATATTTTACCTTATAATTATAAAAAAAATCTTTTTCCAAAAAAAATAACCGATTTCACAAAAAAAAAAAACACTAAAACCATCAAAATAATTTTAATTTCGGAAGTCGGTGTTAAATAAGGAACAAACAATATCGAGAAAAACAGACTTCCGAAATTAAAATTATTTTGTTTGTTATGTATAAGTCAGTCATATTTCGGTTATATTTATTTTGGAAAAAGTTTTTATTTCACACTTTTTAGTTGTAATACACTTACTTACAGCCAGAGTACCTTTTTCTCATGACAATTCCAATCAACTCAAACCCTGCTAGGATAAATTCATTGTTTTATTATGAAGCTTCCGTGTCTACCTTGCGGCTCCATCATCATCATCAGATCAGTTTGATAGTACCTTATAGGTACGTGTGGCGGAAAGTGTGGCGCATCTCATGATAATTCTAATAAACCCAAACACGGCTAGGATACATTGATTAATTACGGAGTTCCGGTGCCTATCTTCCGGCTCTATCATCATCATCAGGTCACTTCGATGATACCATTTTCAACATACCTATCCAAAACTATTCATTTATTTGTATTATCGTAGTCGCATAACTATGTTCATTGTGATATCTGTGTGAGTATGAACTTCCACTGGCCATTTCTGGTCTTCTTCACCAGTTCCACTTCATCAAATGTAATTTTTTAAGTGTAAATGCTTAAGTCTTTGATGAAAATACCAATAGAACTATACAGTCGCTTATGATATTTGAGGAGTTCCGTCGATTTCGCCAAGATTCCATCATCAGATCCCGACTTGGTGACTATGGGACCATTTGGGAAGTATACCCTTTCCAAAAAAAAGAATTTTTTAAATCGGTCGGCAAGCAACGAAGTTATGCGCGAACATACATAAAAAAAAATTCAATCATCCAAATTGAGAACCTCCTCCTTTTTTAGAAGTCGGTTAAAAATACATAAGTATTCATAGTTTTATCTGTATTTTACGATTAGATCGAATATTAAATTGGAAATAACTACTTGCTTCAGACATCGTACGAGTATTTATTGAGTTTGAAGATTTAATTCATGTCGGAGAGGGGTTGTGCGTTGTACCTAATTGTCTGATAAAATTAATCTCAAATACCCATTTGATTTTGTTAAATATAATATTTTTAAAGAAATAAGCTTGGGAAATAATCGTAGGTTTACAAAGAAATTGGTCGTTATTACCCGTAACGATATGTCAACTACTTATTTTTGCTATACGAGTAGTACTCGAAACTGGATAAGCAGGCAATTACATATTGCCATATAGTAATACTGATACTAAAAATCAAACAAGCTTGACTCAATTAATACTTACTAAGAAAAATAAAATAATACCTCAAATATCAAGACATGTTCGGTTAAAGTATAAATTTGAACGAACAATGGGCTCTATGTGTGCGTGCGCGTAAGGTCGATGTATTGCGACCAAGATACCTAAATTCGAGCGAGTGAATCTTGCTCACGCGTCCTTAAACCCAATTCTTAATCGAAAATCCAAATTAAGCAACAGTATCAAACTGAGAATCTATACTACACTGGTCCGTCCGTGTATAACGTACGCTTGTCCGGTTTGGAGTAGTACATGTCTCTCAAATCATCAAATTTTGCAAGTTATACAAAATAAGGCAGTAAAAATTTTGTATAAAACTTAATTTAAAACCAATCTCAAGAAATTGCATAAAGAAATCAAACTTCCATTTCTATTTGATTATATTATTAAAATATCATCAAAATTTTATAAAAAGAATAAAATGCATACTGCTAACCCCTTAATTTCAAATCTATGTTCATCAACAATATGCAAATTACCATATATCGATAGTACGGCACTTACCGCCTACCGCATCACTACATCTTGTTTCCACCAACTGAGTTGCAAGCGACCAGTGACTTGACCCCCGAGAGGCTCGCTGCCGACCCGGCCTCGGTCGCTGCCGACCCGGCCCCGGTCGCTGTAGCACGGGAGCGCGGGCGGCAGGGGGGCTCAGGCCGCTGATCCATTGACTGGTCGCACGGCTACTAGTTTGTAAAGTATACCGTGCGATCAGTTAACTTTTTAGATATATTATTATAATTGTTTTTGTCACACCCTCAAGTAATTAGCAAAATAATTATAAGTCAACAAAATAATTTGCATAAATGTTATTGAAATTGTAATTTCTAGCTAAGTTTATGTTTTCATCAGTGCTCAAAAATAATCTTTTTTAAATAAAACTTTGAAAGGCGACTTATTAGCCTGAGAAAGTGTTTAGATATAAGTGTTAATGTGTCTTAGGGTAAGTACATTTTTGTTAAGTTTTATGTTTAATAAAGATATTTGAAAATAAATAAAAATAACTTTGCGTTCGGACCATTAACCTCATGCCGGTATTCCCAACACGGCGGCTAGTCGGCTACAGAGGTGGGCTATTAAATTATCAGCCTATGACTTCAACATGGAGTATATTCGCACGGACAAAAACACAGCGGATGTTTTGTCTAGGCTGATTAGCGAGCATTAGGAAGGGGTTTGTAAAGAAGAATTAGACACGCCAGAACAAACATATTTACATTTTGCGGCAGAAGCATTACTCTTAGACTCACATCGTTTAAAAAAAGAAACGGCTTCGGACAGTATATTAAACAGAGTAGCTAGATATCGACGATGAAGTGACAAGAACCTTTATCTACCAGAACATAATTTTACAGGAAACGAAAAAAACGTTTTATTTATTTTAAACGCAAGGTATGAAAAATATTATTATTGGTTAAATATTAAATATACCCGCTCCTTGTATAATATAACCAATAATAATATTTTTTATACCTTGCGTTTAAAATAAATAAAACGTTTTTTTCGTTTCCTGTAAAATTATGTTCTGGTAGATAAAGGTTCTTGTCACTTCATCGTCGATATATTAATGACGGATGGCCGGACGATTGCGAAATGAGAGAACTTAAACCACATGCTAACAGAAAAAATGAGCTATATCTAGAATTAGGTTGCGTGATGTGGGGACATAGGGTCGTAATTCCAAACTCATGCAGGGATAAAGTAATTACGGAGCTTCATGAGGGTCACATGGGGGTAGTGAAAACAAAAGCATTGGCTCGGAGCTATGTGTGGTGGCCGGGCATAGATGAGGCTGTAGAAACAGCGTGTCGCGCCTGCACCATATGTGCCGCGGTAGCTGACGCCCCTCTGGCGCACGCACCGCGCGCCTGGCCATGGCCAGATCGCCCATGGACCAGAATACACATTGATTTTTCGGGGCCAATAGCGGGGCATACTTACCTTATTGTAGTGGACGCTCATTCAAAGTGGATAGAGGCAATTAAAATGACAAGCACTACGGCGAAAGCCGTAATAAAAGAATTGCGGGAAATGTGGGCGAGATTCGGGTTACCAAAACAAGTGGTTAGTGACAATGGTCCACCATTTTTTAGTACTGAGTTCAAACAATTTTTAAGTACTAATGGGATTGAACAAATTTTTTCAGCCCCCTATCACCCGGCCTCGAACGGGGCGGCGAAAAATGCCGTTAAAATATGTAAAGGCAATATAAAAAAGCAATCAAATCTAACACAGACATACACGCTTCTTTGTGTAGATTCCTACTGGCTTATAGAAATACACCACACTACGCAACCGGTGAAAGTCCGACAAAAATGTGCATAGGGCGCAATCTGCGCATGCGTCTGGATTGCTTAAAACCTGATCAGAAAGAATTAGTGAAGGTTCGTCAGAGGCAGGCAGAAAAGTCGGCTGGGGGAACGGTTAGACAGTTTACATCGGAGGACAACGTCTGGTTTAGAGACTATCGGGGTCTTGATAAGTGGACGGCGGGGACAGTGATAGAAAGGACAGGTAGTACGGATTACAAAGTTAGATCTATCAATGGAACCGATGAACACAGACATGTCGACCAACTAAAGCTTAGAGTGTCAAGAGATGTTACTAAGATAGTAAATTGTGACAGTCACCCTGTACGCGAAAGACCTTTAAAACGATTCCGCCCTTCGCTCATTTTTCCAGTAGACAGCGACCAACAGTCTGGCGCACCGGTCGCGGGCCCGAGCTCCCCTGAGCCGTTGATAGCCAAGGGAGCATTACCAATGGCGACCGATGATAGGAACATTGTGTTAACAGCAACTCCGCTAAAACCATCTAGCGTGCTTAATGTGCAGGAAATAGATATTCATGGCTCGAATAACAATGTAAAGTCGATGCCCTAAGAGGGCTGACCCACTATTTTGATAAGCTATTTTAATCATTATTTTGCCATCATTAAAGATGAAAATACTTTGTACCAGGGACTGCATACCGAAAAGATATCGGTTATAAAGGTTAACGGTATTACGTCATACCTTTTTATTTCAATAAAAAAACCGACCATTTCCGTAAAATTACGATACACAAAAATTTCACTACCGAAAAATAACGGTACCGTTATTTTTTACGGTACCTAAACCGCTTATATTAAGGTATCGTTTGAAACACCCCCACTTCTGCGTTCTTTCGTCCTGTTGCAGCTAGCTGCCTGTTGCCGGTCATCGTTTGTCTTTCTTAGATACTACCTACTATTTTTAAGTTGTACTTTTTAACCGACTTCTAAAAAAGGAGGAGGTTCTCAATTCGGTTCTATTTTTTTTATTATTGGAACGGAGTTCCTTATCGCGCGTTGTGAAAGGGGGCTAGACGGAAAAAATTCTCACGAAAAGTTGTACCGACACTTTTTGCTTTTTTTTTTCTTTTTTTTTCCTTCTTTAATATTCCTTCACTATTTTTTTTTTAATGTTTTTGGCTTGGAAAGTAAATCTTTATCTATTAATGGAAATTCAAGATGGCGGCTGCAATAGATTATCAACTTTTTCGTTACGGGTGTCTTTTTCATGTTTTTCGAGGGTTTTGAATCCGACAGTAATGTCAAAATGTGAATCCAAAATGGCGGCTGCAATAAATTATCAACTTTTTCGATATGGGTGTCGTTTTCATGGTTATCGAGGGTGTTGAAACCGATAATACTGTCAAAATATAAATCCAAGATGGCGGCTGCAAGAAATTATCAAATTTTTCGTCATGGGTGTTGTTTTCATGGTTTTCGAGGGTGTTGAAACCGATAGTACTGTCAAAATATAAATCCAAGATGGCGACTGCAAGAAATTATCAACTTTTTCGTCATGGGTGTCGTTTTCGTGGTTTTCGAGGGTGTTGAAACCGATTGTACTGTCAAAATGTAAATCCAAGATGGCGGCTGCAAGAAATTATCAAAATTTTCGTCATGGGTGTCATTTTCATGGTTTTCGAGGTTGTTGAAGCCGATAGTGCTGTCAAAATGTAAATCCAAGCTCTTCATCAAGAATCAGAAATTATCTACTTTTTCGTCACAAGTGACGTTTTCATAGTTTCGAAGATGTTGAAATAGTGCTGTCAAAATGTACATAAAATAGGATAGTATTTTTTAGTTATATTGTATTGGCTAGACGGAAAAAAATCTCACGAAAAGTTGTAACGATACTTTTTGCTATAGTAAGCTATTGTAAGCCGTGCGGCGTGCGCATGTTTCTCTGTGTATCTCTCTCTCTCTCTCTCTCTCTCTTATAGAAAGCAAGCCAGAACGGAACTTTGTTCCATCCGGGTGTCCCTTGACACCTCAGTATTTTTTTTTTATGTTTGTTACCTCAGAATTCTGTCGTTTATTGACCGATTTGCAACTATTTTTTTTTTTCTTAAATGATATGCATCCAGATTGCTCATTTTTTTCAAAATCCAGTTCTGATGATGGGATCCATGAGGAATCGAGGGAACTCCTCAAATATTATAGGCCATATAGTTATTTTGGTATTTTCATCAATGACTTAAGCATTTACAGTAAAAAAGTGACATTTGATGCAGTGGAACTGATGAAGAAGACCAGAAATGGCCAACGGAACTTCATACTCACACAGATATCACAATGAACATAGTTATGCAACTATGACAATACAAAATAAATGAATGGTTCTGAATGAAAATGTTGAAAATGCTCATCTAAGTGACGTGATGATCATGATGGAGCCGGAAGATAGACACGGGAACTCCGTAATTAATCAATGTATCCTAACCGTATTTGGGCTTATTAGAATTGTCATGTCAGTACCATTGTCTCATATGATTTGACCATTACATGTTTTGCTGTATGGACTTTAAAAGAGACTTTGACCCCTGAGTTTGTTTCGGTGTTTCTTCTCAGGGTAGCCAGCTAGGAAACACCGGCCTCATCTAGCATTAATTGACGAAAAAAAAAAATTGACGTGTAAAAGTGTTTTTATAAAACCTACTTGCAAAATAAAGATCATTTATCATTTATCATGAGATGAACTTTGGCTATAAGATATTATCGAACTGATCTGATGATGAAGCCGGAAGGTGGAAAGTGGAAGGTGGACACGGGAACTTCATAATAAAACAATGTATCCCAGCAGGTTTGAATTAATTGGAAGAGTACCTTTTTCTCATAAAAGTACTCTGGCTATAAGTGTATCGCAACTAAAAAGTGTAAAATAAAAAACTTTTTACAAAAAAATAAATACTTAACTGAGTTAACTAAAAAAAACACTAAAACGATCAAAATCATTTTAATTACGGAAGTCTGTGTTAATTATGGAACAAACAACACCGAGAAACATCGATTTACGATATTAAAATGATTTTGATCGTTTTAGGGGTTTTTTTTAGTGAATTCAGTTACATTTTTTTTTTGTAAAGAGTTTTTTTATACGTCTAGTGCTTGCACGCAAGCATGAAATCGTATAAGTGTACAGCATGACTCAAGACATCGATTGTCAAGCGTGCTCTTCGCCGCCACAATATTATGACGTGTATCGTATCAGGCTGCGCGCAGTGTGAGCCCCATTGGACGCGCGTGGACCCCCGCGAGGTACATGCTCTTCCCCACCACTATGTTATGACATGTATCGTATCAGGATGCGCGCAGGGCGACCCCATAGGTCACGCGTGGACCCCCGCGAGGTGCAAGGCGCTCGCATTTCCCCGCCACAACTTTATGACATGTATCGTATCAGGATGCGCGCTGTGCGACCCCCAAGGGTCGCGCGTGGACCCCCGCGAGGTGCGGGGCGCGTGCGTTTCCCCTCACAACGTTATGACATGTATCGTATCAGGATGCGCACAGTGCGACCCCCATGGGTCGCGCGTGGATCCCCGCAAGGTGCGGGGCATGTGTATTTCTCCGTCACAACGTTATGACATGTATCGTATCAGAATGCGCGCAGAGCGACCTCCATGAGGTACGGGGCGCGTGCCCTTTCCCGCCACAATGTTATGACATGTATCGTATCAGGCTGCGCGCAGTGCGACCCCCATGGGTTGTGCGTGGACCCCGCGAGGTGCAGGGCGCGTGCATTTTCCCGCCACAATTTTATGACATATATCGTATCAGGATGCGCGCAGTGCGACCGCTACGGGTCGCACGTGGACCCCAGAGCGGTACGGGGCGCGTGCTCTTTTCCGCCACAATGTTATGACATGTATCGTATCAGGCTGCGCGCAGTGCGACTTTTGTACCTATATATTTTGTGCTTGTAGCCTGAGTACCTTTTTCTTATGACAATTCCAATTAACCCAATCCCTGCTCGGATACATTGTTTTATTATGAAGTTCCCGTGTCCACCTTCTACCTTCCGGCTCCATCATCAGATTAGTTCGATAGTACCTTATAGCCAAAGTGCATCTCATGACTATTCTAATAAGCCTAAACACGGCTAGGATACATTGATTAATTACGGAGTTCCGGTGCCTATCTTCCGGCTTCATCATTATCATCAGATTAGTTTGATAGTACCTTATAGCCAAAGTGCATCTCATGACAATTCTAAGAAGCCCAAACACGTCTAGAATACATTGATTAATTACGGAGTTCCGGTGCCCATCTTCCAGCTCCATCATCATCGTTAGATCAGTTTGATAGTACCTTATAGCCAAAGTGCATCTCATGACAATTCTAATAAGCCCAAACAAGGCTAGGATACATTGATTAATTACGGAGTTCCGATGCTTATCTTCCGGCTCCATCATCATCATCAGATCACTTCGATGATACCATTTTCAACATAACTATTCAGAACTATTAATTTAATTGTATTGTCATAGTCGCTTAACTATGTTCATTGTGATGTTTGAGTATGAAGTTCCGTTGGCCATTTCTGGTCTTCTTCACCAGTTCCACTTCATCAAATGTCACTTTTTGACTGTAAGTGCTTAAGTCCTCGATGAAAATAACAAAACAACTATATAATTACCTATAATATTTGAGGAGTTCCCTCGATTCCTCATGGATGCCATCATCAGAACTGAATTTTGAAAAAAAATAGGACCAATCTGGAAGCATATTATGTAAGGGGAAAAAAAAATTTTGCTAATCGGTCCATCAACAACGGAATTCTGAGGTAACATAAAAAAAACCACCATCGAAAACCATGAAAACGACACCCATGACGGAAAAATTAATAATTTCTTGCAGCCGCCATCTTGGATTTATATTTTGACAGCACTGTCGGCTTCAACAATCTCGAAAACCATGAAAACGACACCCATGACGAAAAATTTGATAATTTCTTGCAGCCGCCATCTTGGATTTACATTTTGACAGTACAATCGGTTTCAACACCCTCGAAATCCGCGAAAACGACACCCATGACGAAAAAGTTGATAATTTCTTGCAGCCGCCATCTTAGATTTACATTTTGACAATACTATCGGTTTCAACACCCTTGAAAAACATGAAAACGACACCCATATCGAAAAAGTTGATAATTTATTGCAGCCGCCATCTTGGATTCACATTTTGACATTACTGTCGGCTTCAAAACCCTCGAAAAACATGAAAAAGACACCCATGACGGATGGGATCTGGAGGCAACAGTCCTTGCACACATGCACGACATGCGCGTGGAGATGCAACGCCGGGGTGAAAGTCCTCTGCCGCGACAGGTCACGGCATGGCGGACAGAGCTCCGGCGGGATCTCATGGTGGAATGGCGTCAGCGACTATCGCAACCCCGTCATGGGCACGCCACAATTATGGCGATAAGTCCTCTCTTTGAGGCGTGGCTGGAAAGACCTCACGGCGTCCTAACCTTCCGCATGACACAGGTCCTCACCGGAAATGGCAAGTTCGGGAGGTTCCTGTTCCGAATTAAAGCGGAAGTGACGCCCGGGTGTCGCCACTGTGCGGAACGCCCGGAGGACACGGTGGAGCACACAATCGCGGTGTGCCCTGCTTGGGCGGAGCATCGCCGTGCCCTCGTGGGGGTGATCGGCGGCGGAGACCTCTCGCGCCGGGCCTTGGTCGAGGCCATGGTCCGGAGCGAGGAGGAGTGGCAGGCGGTCGCCGACTTCTGCGAAGCAGTAATGCTCGCTAAGGAGGAGGCCGACCGCATCAGGCAACGGCGCCCTCGCCGCCGCCGGGATTCCGATCCCGATTTCCAGCCACCGTAGGCGCGGGCTTGCGGACAGTGAACAATGGGTAGCTCGCTGTCCGGCCGTCCGGTAACTGTCCGGACCAAGCCCAAGTCGTCGACGGCGCGCGCTGTTCCCGCGCGCCTCAAGGAGTTGTCAGCAACAGCAGGGGCCCAGCCGGGTCGAAGCCTACCGGGGCCAGGGTTATCCGAAAGGGCGCTCGAGCCCCGGTATGAAGGCTTGAAGGAACGGGATGGGTGTTTTAGTCAGTAAGAGTCTGACACTATCTCCCGCTCCGCCCAAGAGCGGGGGTTGTCATAAGATGATTTTTCCCATCGAAAAAAAAAAAAAAAAAAAAAACACCCATGACGGAAAATTTGATAATTTCTTGCAGCCGCCATCTTGGATTTATATTTTGACAGTATTATCGGTTTCAACATCCTCGAAAAACATGAAAACGACACCCATATCGAAAAAGTTGATAATTTCTTGAAGCCGCCATCTTGGATTCACATTTTGACAGTACTATCGGCTTCAACACCCTCGAAAACCATGAAAACGACACCCATGACGAAAAATTTGATAATTTCTTGCAGCCGCCATCTTGGATTTATATTTTGACAGTACTATCGGTTTCAACACCCTCGAAAACCTTGAAAACGACACCCATGGCGGAAAATTTGATAATTTCTTGCAGCCGCCATCTTGGATTTATATTTTGACAGTATTATCGGTTTCAACACTCTCGAAAACCATGAAAATGACACCCATATCGAAAAAGTTGATAATTTATTGCAGCCGCCATCTTGGATTCACATTTTGACATTACTGTCGGCTTCAAAACCCTCGAAAAACATGAAAAAGACACCCATATCGAAAAAGTTGATAATCTATTGCAGCCGCCATCTTGAATTTCCATTAATAGATAAAGATTTAGTTTCCAAGCCAAAAACATTAAAAAAAATAGTGAAGGAATATTAAAGAAGGAAAAAAAAAAAGAAAAAAAAAAGCAAAAAGTGTCGGTACAACTTTTCGTGAGAATTTTTTCCGTGTAGCCCCCTATTGGTCAGGAATAAAACACGTAACGTAACACAAACTTCACTTTTATTACAATGATACAGTATATAAATTAGACTTCTTACTTCAGCCAGTGCTACCCAGCGAATGCCTCTCATGGTCTCTAAGCTCAGAGCAGGTAACCTCCCACCTCATAGTCCCCACTATGAGGTAGCGTTAGTCAATTGAGCAACCAATAAATAATATATTGATCAATTTAAATGATTTGACAAACTTAAATTACGAATACATTTCTATTACAAGATTTACACGTACAAATTAATTATTAAGTCCTTAAAAACATTTTAAAGATACAAGTTCATAAGTGTATGACTCGTTGACAATACGTCATTTGACATTTCACTAATAAATTACAAACAAATTAATATTATGCGATAAGTGCACACAAATTGATTATTAAGTCTTTAAAAGTATTTTAAAGAAGTAAACTCACGACTTGTGGTCTAATCAATTTGAGTGGCATTATACTTAGTCAATACAATACTTCTTAAATACTACATAACCTAACACCCCTTTCACAACGCGCGATAAGGAAGTTCGTTCCAAAAACCATCTTGCGGTCTTCTTTCAACCTCATTCGTTGTACCTACCTACCTATTGAATAATGCCTAAAATGTTCATACTGCAAGACGAAAGATGCGGGAGAACGGGCGGCGCGACGCGTCGCGCTGTTGACGCCAATCGTTCGCAATCTAGGTACTTTTCGCAGCGAGCTGACAACGTCGCATATGTTGTAGGTACTACTCATTCGTTTTTTCGTTACCGAAATTATTTCGGTTGAATAAAGGTTTATACCGGTATATAACGGTAGCGTAACCGCAAATCTTAACCGGTTTTGGTGTACCTTTAAAATAAAGCGGTACCGGTTTGTAATACCGGTAGCGTAACCGTATACCTTAACCGAAAACGGTCCCTGCTTTGTACCAACATTTCGATAAATCTTGCTATCCTAGTGTGAAGGTAGATTGATAAAAAAATATGGCATATCAGTGACACAAGTTAGCTAATTTCGTGAGTATAACAATCAACTGCTTATAAATGGGCCATAATATTGCGTCCAACATTACAAGTAACGTTGAATTTCAATACTATCTATAAGAATCCATTTAGTCCAGTCATGGCAATAACAGTGACTTGACACGCAAGTGTAGCTGGTTCAAATCTTAGATAAAACGTTTAACTTTTTGTTTTCCATCTTTTGTGTTTCAGTTATATTTTTTTACTTTTCTTTAACGACAAAAGTCGAGAAATGGACAGTTTGTATAGAAATGAAACAATATATATTGTAAGGAGAATCCTCTCTTACGTCAGTAACTCCCCCTTACCTCGCCTATAAAAGCAAGGTGCTGGGATAGTTCGCCCCTTTTTGCTGCTCTGCGCTCGGACTGGACGGACGTGTGAATCATCGCTTGTCGCAAAGTTACGTAAGACATTTGAGTTTAGTCAGGTATAAAGGTTATAAAGTGACATTTTGTTTAGTGAATTTTCAGTGTTAGCGAATTGTGTTGATTGTGATTAAATTAAATTATTATTGGGAATAAAGAAATGGTTCTTTTGTTGTAATTTTTTTTTTTTTTTAATGATTTTCCACTTCTGAAGCTTATATCAGAAGTGGGATAGAGAACTTTTTAAGCCCACTTAGAGAACATTTCGTAACTATAAATTGTCGTAAACAGAAAAACCATTTTTTTTATTTTTACTATTTTTGTACATCTACCCACTTTATCACTTTTATTTTTATTCGATCATTTTGTTTGCTTATTTTTTGTGATAATGGGGCGTGAAGGCTCGTGTACTCGTGACAGACGGTCACATACTCGTGTGATAAATCAAACACTTCAGGATAAATTGTATAAATATTTTATTCACTTTGATCAACACAATTTCATACTTATCGTTCTATTAACAATCATTTACAAATACACAGATTAGTCGGACATGTTTTCTGTTCAACGACTCAAAGCAGACTGACTCTGTCCAAAATGACAGTAACAAACTCAGTGTTTCCCTACCACAAACTTTCACAAACACTCGGTCGACTAACCGACCAATCAGAGCAAAGTAAAGAGTACGTAACATCAATTGACTAACTAATATACATTAGAGTTTATCTAATAATTAACTGCAAGTAAATATTTCATTTTAACAATTATGATATATTTATACAAAACAAATCCATAAAGTCTAATATTATAAATTATTACTTAATATCTACAACGAATGTCTAAAGTTCATGTAACTACTAGCGCCATCTATCGCTTATCATTGGAAGTTGAACGATTTATGAATATTTTCTTTAAAAATCATTACATTCGGCCATCCGACATCGTGCGATCTCCTGACGCACGATTACAATTAAAATGATAGGATATTTTCATTAAAATTATGAAACTTAATTCCAGTTCTACAAGGAACTGAGTCTTACATTTATAATCATTACATTCGGCTTAGTCTTGATTATTTGCTTTATCGTCACGTCATATGTTTATAACATTTTCATCACACGAAGAATAGAGTATTTTTTTTTTCAAAGGCTTTTCTCTATATCCGAGTTTATATAAGGTCGGAGGAAAGTATGCTTCTAAATGTTATTCCTCAGTTTGCCAAAATCGGTGATTACAGTAATTTTATACTTAAAACTTTGTTTTTTTTTTTCATGGATCTATGGATTTTAAAATGAGGCAAATTCAATTTTACCCTCATAATTGCAATCAGATCTACTAATCTTTATTAAATCACTTATGCTGTAGGCTGTATCAAGGATTTTACTGATAACGAAAGTATCTTTTTGCTAGTCTAACCCAGATATTGGCGCTCACTTCATATCTTAAACTTTTTAACCTATTTTACTTCGTAATGTTTATCATTTAAAGGCACTCTGATCCTGGTAGTTTTGTGGCAGTCTGTCTAGTGGGACATTTAACAGAATTAATAACACGCCATAGGCATATGTTTCCTTGGTGTTCGTCATAGGAATCATTTTATTTTGCTAGGGGATTTAAAATAGTGGTTATACATTTTAGCAAAACCGCGCTCAATCTTAGACAAGATACAGCGTTAAAAACAAGGTCAATACCATGACTATCGCAAAAGCTCTTGATAGTAGGGTATCTAAAAGAAATCCATGATTGCAGTATTATTCAAGTTAATAAACTTCTGTCAAATATGTTTTATAACCAACACTCAATTAGGTACTCAAAACCATTGGTCAATGTTAATTATGTGAGACTGTAAGCATAAAGTAAAATTGATCAGCTTTTTGTTCGAAAGTATTCTTCAATATTTACGCGCACTGAATTCACTTCATGTCATTAGGTTTTTCATCGGGTTCAGCTATAAGAATTTGAAATCTAGATCTTATTCATTTAATCCTAAGCAAATGCTGGCGCTTGCTCTCTCATTTTGTTTCTATTGTGTCTCTAGTCAAAGTATTCGAAAATTTGATATTTAGATCAATTCTCGTCTCAATACTATAAACAGAAACAGTATTCGTCTTAATTTCTGTGGAAAACATGATATTACGACTTAAGGTATCGACATACGCGTCCTAGATCTTACACTCTCAGTGGTTAAATGAAACTCACAAATCTGTAGCCACCATGTTGCTACATGTTGTGTGGCGACTCGTTTAGTCAGAGTTCATTACTTTCATTATTTGAAAGCATAATATAAAACAGAAACTTAAGCATTTAGAATAAAAGTGATCCTTCAGCTAGAGGCTAAGGGCTTAATTGTACTAATATTATCTCTCAAATAATATTAGCAGCATATGTGCGTGATTTCGTACCAAGTAAAGGTTCTAATAATGAAGTTCGGATCGCACTGTTCGTCAAACTTTATTTTTATTTGAAACCTTGAAATTGGTCCTCTACTCTAGTGTATGGATTTTCAATCCATCTTCCCCTTAACCGAATAAATAACGATGTAATATTTAGCTCTATTTAAATCATTCATTGTATCATAATCATCTTAGGAACCGGCTTCGATTTCAGTCTGGACAACGAGAACTAGTTATGGTCATGTAATAGTATATATTTTATCCTACTTGTAAAATAAATATCATTGTGTTCTCTATCTATGGAATCCGTCTCTGCTACAGTATGCACACGTCACAGGAATTGAAAACGTGTAATAAATCCATTTCCTCGTCTACAATTTAATGGTTTGGCTCAATTCCTAATAGATTTATCATTAATTCCGTGTGTTTAAATTTCTATCTGCAGCTCTTTTACTTATATGTTATCCGTATATAAGCATTAATTTGTCGTAATAATATTCACATAAGTTACACCTTAATTCTTACTAGCTAACATTACTGCTTGAAACCGACCATAATTCTGCTCATTAGATAAAATCATTTTAGTTTAGTTTACCACTTCGTCACTAAATGCTAACTTACAAAACTTGGCAAGGTTTCGTAAATTTTCTATTTTCTCTTGGTAAGACTAGCAAGTTTTTGAGACAAGTTGTATAGTCAGTTTCTGATCCTACTTGCTTAATACAAATCAATTATTACTCTTTCTAATCAAACTTAAATACTCTCAAAATTTACAGAAGTGATAGAACTCCCGTATCACAAAGTTCCAATGGATATGTTCAAACCTCGATACTTGTAACGCTTTCCTCCTTGAAAATCATTCAACCACTCTCTTAGACCAACGTGGAGTACCTCTTCGCTTCTTGCATCGTGGTGGTGTCTTATTCCTTCCAAATCGTCTCTTTGCATCATTTTTCTTCAAGTCTGTACTGTTTGAACCAGGAACTATCTATTTGTTCAATAAGACTGGCAATTTTTCCTTCTGTAGTTCTGTCGGAATCCAAGTCCTCAAAAATAAAAAAATCAGTGGTTAAAACATTTACAGGAAATAGTACTTGTATCGTTCATTTGAAACTCTTTTTTAAGAATCAAATCCCAGTGTTAAATTATACTTTCAATTCAATTTATCTATACCTATAATATCTTCAAAAACTATAACAGAATGTTCAAATCTCATCCAATAAACAGTTCAAATATGATATGAATAAACTTAATAAATTATTCAATTTATTTACAACATCTGCATTAAGCCAACGTAGTCAGACTAAAATCACATTAATAGGTAAATTCATACGTTACTTACGCTCTTGAGGATAATTTCATCTGCACCGGGCACACTTAACCCGAATCCTAACTGGCTCATCTGGCCAAATCAAATGGCCCACTTGGCCTCAGATGGCCCACTTGGCCTCAAATGGCCCACTTGGCCTCAAATGGCCCACTTGGCCTCAAATGGCCCACTTGGCCTCAAATGGCCCACTTGGCCTCAAATGGCCCACTTGGCCTCAAATGGGCTCGCTTAGCTTCGTCAAAGGCATGCTTGCCTTATCCCTCATTAAGGCTCGCTTGGTCTTATTAAGGCTCACTTGGCTTCGTCAAAGGCACGCTTAGCTTCATCAAAAGCACGCTTGGCTTCATCAAAGGCACGCTTAGCTTCATCAAAGGCACGCTTGGCTTCATCAAAGGCGCGCATGGCTTCATCAAAGGCACGCTTGGCTTCATCAAAGGCACGCTTGGCTTCATCAAAGGTACACTTGGCTTCATTAAAGGCACGTTGGGCCTCATCAAAGTCACGTTTGGCCTCATCGAAGGCACGCTTGGCCTCATCAAAGACACTCTTGGCCTCATCAAAGCACTGAAATCAATTCAAAACATTTCAAATGAACCTTCATTAAGGCTCGCTTGGTCTTATTAAAGCTCGCTTGGCTTCGTCAAAGGCACGCTTGGCTTCGTCAAAGGAACGCTTGGCTTCATCAAAGGCACGCTTGTCTTCATCAAAGGTACACACTTAGCTTCATCAAAGGCACGTTTGGCCTCATCAAAGGCACGTTTGGCCTCATCAAAATCACGCTTGGCCTCATCAAAGACACTCTTGGCCTCATCAAAGCACTGAAATCAAATCAAAACATTTCTAATGAACCATTTACAGACTCTTAAATTGCCAAGAAGTCAGTAAGTCAGCAAATTGACGGTAATTACATATTCCAAAGTGTAGATCTCTATGGAGAAGAAATTCCATTTACAGCCTTTTAAATCGTGTTATACATATACAAACTCAGTTTTAACTTTGTTCTCTCAAATTCATTTGTTGTTTGTCATAGGTGGGAATTTAGTTCATAAAACAACAGTACAAAATAAATATCATTTATCATTTAAGACTTATCATTTATCATCTATCATCTATCATTTATCTTTTATCGTTTAACATTTATAAATAAATAAATTTATCATTTATCATCATTTATCATTTACTATTTATCATTTAACATTTATAAATAAAACAATTTATCATTTATCACTGATCACTGACCACCTATCACTGATCGCTTATCACTGATCACTAATCACTGATCACTAATCACTGATCACTAATCACTGGTCTCTAATCACTGGTCACTAATCACTGGTCACTAATCACTGGTCACTAATCACTGGTCACTAATCACTGGTCACTAATCACTGGTCACTAATCACTGGTCACTAATCACTTATCACTGGTCATTTATCATTTATCATTCATTAAATATCATTTATCATTATTGTGACATAATAATAAGGGGCCCAACATGTTTTTACAACTATGCGTCGAAACGAAAGGGAAATTATCGTGCCACACAAAGTAATCCGAGGCAACAATGACAATTATCGCTTTGGGAAATAGGAAAATTTTACATATGAGCTGTTTTTTTTTATTTTTAAATCTATCACTATACGAATTCGATGAAATTAAATAAAGGAAAAGCAACCCAATTTGAAATATAGAAACTAAAATGAATCACCAGCATTTAAGAGGTGTTTAGTCTTGTCAACGTTCGATTACGAACATGACGCGCATATTTGTACCACTCAGTTCACACATTTGAAGGGAATCGAATGATTCAATACACGAGCCTGTCACCATCAGTAAGAAATTTGGGTGAGTATGATACTGGTCTAAAATACTTGGCACACTTGGCTAAAAAAAAAAAAAAATCTCGAGCTCACTTAGCTTCAATTTAGGCACACATAACCTCTTGTCTGAAGTAACACTAGCACACATGGGAAAAAGAATAAAAAATATCTCGAGCTCATTTAGCTTCAATTTAGGCACACAACTTCTTGGCTTAAAGTAACACTTGCACACTTTGGTGACAAAAAAAAAATATCTCGAGCTCACTTAGCTTCAATTTAGGCACACATAACCTCTTGTCTAAAATCACACTAGTACACTTGGAAAGACAAAAATATATTTCTCGAACTCATTTATCTTCAATTTAGGCACACATAACCTCTTCCTGTTATCACTGCACATATTTGTAGGCATATCCCACTTCTGAAATGTGATAAATCAAACACTTCAGGATAAATTGTATAAATATTTTATTCACTTTGATCAACACAATTTCATACTTATCGTTCTATTAACAATCATTTACAAATACACAGATTAGTCGGACATGTTTTCTGTTCAACGACTCAAAGCAGACTGACTCTGTCCAAAATGACAGTAACAAACTCAGTGTTTCCCTACCACAAACTTTCACAAACACTCGGTCGACTAACCGACCAATCAGAGCAAAGTAAAGAGTACGTAACATCAATTGACTAACTAATATACATTAGAGTTTATCTAATAATTAACTGCAAGTAAATATTTCATTTTAACAATTATGATATATTTATACAAAACAAATCCATAAAGTCTAATATTATAAATTATTACTTAATATCTACAACGAATGTCTAAAGTTCATGTAACTACTAGCGCCATCTATCGCTTATCATTGGAAGTTGAACGATTTATGAATATTTTCTTTAAAAATCATTACACTCGGGATAAGTCACGCGGCCGCAAACGACGTCGATCTCGTGGATCAAATGATCGCAGTAGTGGTAGATCGTACCGCGATTCAAGTAGGAGTCGTCGTACTTCGCGAGATGTCTTGCGTAATCGAGATAGGCATGATTCTCGTAGTCCCGAAAGGCACCGATCGCGTACTAGGGATAGGCGCGATTCGCGTTGTGAGGATCGTTCGCGTAGTAAGAATCGATCGCGTAATAAGGATCGTTCGCGTAATAAGGATCGTTCGCGTAGCAATATTGGCAATAGAAAGCGCACTTATACTCCGTTGCCCCCGGTTCAAACGAGTTCTACCCACAAGAATAGCGAGGTTTTGCAAAAAACTAAGAAGCCGATAGTCCTTAATACGTCAGAACGGCATCGGTCTAGGGAGTCTAGTGTCCCCGGCTCCGAAGTATCCACTCTCGCTCATGCCTTGATGCAAGCAATAAAAACGATGCAACCAGCAAGATCACAGCACTATTATGTGTCGAACTTTGACCCATCAATTAACAGCATCGAAGCATGGTGCGACGAAGTGGATCGTGCTAGAGAGGCTAACGGTTGGAGTGACCACGAATGTCTGTCGCGTGTGGCTACTTGCCTTAAGGGTGACGCTAAGGTTTGGTTAGGGGAATGGGTGACGAACGATAGGACGTGGTCCAATTTCGTACGCGAGTTCAAACCCCTTTGTCCGAGTAAATTAGACTACGCGAATATTTTGTTAGAAGCTATGAATACAACTTCGGACAAGTATTCAACTTACTCGGAATACGCCCGTCGTACCTTATTGCGGTTGAGGGTATTCCAGGGGCTAAGTGATGAATTACGAACACTAATAGTTGTACGCGGTATAGACAATCCACAGGTACGTGCAGCTACTGCTAACGCAAACTTAACCCCTGACACTATTGTCTCGTTTCTGTCAATTTACGCGAAACCGTCGAAGTGCGACAGGGTTGCCGATTCTAAGAGGCAAGGTCAAATAAAATTAAACCACCGTTCTGGGCCAAAATGTTTCAATTGCAATCAAACTGGTCATATCAGTCGCAATTGTAAGAGACCTAAGGAAAATACAACCAGTAGTAAGCCTGCTAACGTGGCTTCGGACTCGTCTTCCAATACACAACCCTCCACGAGCAAATCTTGTACGTTCTGTAAGAAGTCGGGGCACACTGAGGACAAATGCTTCACTAAAGCTAAATCTGAGCAACGAAATCCGCGTAATGTCAACCTTTGCTCTTATCGATCAAGCATTGCACAAAGTAACGATGTGACTACCGCGATAGTAGATGGAATACCTGTAGACTTGCTCATTGATAGCGGAGCCCTCGATGTGTCTCTTATTTCTTCAGATATTTTGAAATATTTTACGTGTCAGCTAAAACCGAAACGTTGTGTGTTGAAAGGTTTGAGTAAGAAAGAAGTGGTCGCAACATCTTACGTCACGCTCACGGTGGAATTCAGCGATATTGCTATTGAAGTCGACTTAGTAGTAGTTCCATCAACTTTTATGAACACTCCTATCATAATAGGCACTGATGTTTTGAACCGCGAAGGCATTACCTACATTCGTACTAAAAATGAGCAATATCTCGCGTGTTGTGATAAAATCGTCGATGACGTCCTTCTGCTAAGTAATTCTGTGACCGAAGGGATTGAACTGTTACGTAATGTACTCAGGACGCTTACATCAGCCGGTTTTTCAATAAATTTAGCTAAATGTTCGTCCCTTGTCACGGAAGTAGAATATCTAGTGAGGTTAGTTAGTCAGGGTCAGGTTAGGCCGAGTCCACGAAAAGTGGAAGCTTTGGTTAACACCTTGCCACCTGAAAACGTAAAGCAAGTACGCCAACTCTTAGGCTTGGCGGGCTACTTTTGGCGATACGTAAAAGATTACTCCACTAGAACCGCTCCCATCGCTCATCTAACCCGTAAAAATGTCAAATTCAATTGGACTCCCGAATGTGAAGCCATTCGCCTCGATCTCATTAGAGAACTGACCAATGAACCAGTCCTTTCCATATTTAACTCTTTGAATTTCGTAATTAGAGACACAATAGAAAGACAATTACCTTATGTCGGACTGTGTAACTTAAGACATTCGAAAGGTTAATCCTAGCTTTCCCACCGAAGTCCATACAGACGCTAGCAGTGCTAGATACGGTGCGGTACTCCTACAAGTACACCCAGATTCAAAAAAACACGTTGTGGCCTATTCTAGTAGGTCCACTCAGGGTGCCGAAGGAAAATACCACTCTTACGAGCTGGAGACCCTTGCCGTAGTTAAAGCCCTCCAAAACTTTCGCCACTATCTGGTTGGTCTAAAATTTGTGGTGGTAACAGACTGTAACGCCCTTAAGGCAACCGAACGAAAGAAAGACCTTTTGCCTCGAGTAGCCAGGTGGTGGATCTACCTCCAGGACTTCCATTTCTCAATCGAGTATCGAAAAGGAGTGATGATACCCCATGCTGACTACTTAAGTCGCTACCCCGTTAGTGTCAATCAAGTTTCTAGACCCAGAAATTGGCCTCAGATTGCACAAGCAGCCGACAACGAGACGCAAAATCTCATTCAAAGACTTCACAATGGCAATCTTGATTCTGATCGTTCGTCGCGAAATGGAGTCTTATATTACAAGTACACCCCAGTAGGCCAAGATCTACGCCTACTCTGCTATATACCCAAAGGGCACAGACTTAGTCTTTTGAGAGTATTTCACGACGAGCACGAACACATTAACGTAGAGAAGACTCTTGACCTTATCCTTAGACATTTTTGGTTCCCCGGACTCAGGCCGTTCGTTAGCAAATAAATAGCCCACTGTCTCGTGTGTGTGTCGCAAGAGTTCCACGGGCTCCATTGCAAACAATTACTTCTAATCAATTTGTCTAGTGAGTTCGTGACTTGGATAGATGAACTCGGTTGTAATCTGCATTACATAACGCCGGAAATGCACCAGGCGAATGGCCAAGCTGAGCGTTACATGCGTACCGTCCTCAACATGTTACGCATCCAGGCGAACTACAAGAACGTCCCCTGGTCAGAAACGTTGTGGAAACTTCAACTGGTCTTAAACATTATAAGACAGAAGACTACGCAGGTATCACCATTGAACCTTCTGATTGGCACCGAATCTACAACCCCTGTGATTCGAGCTCTGGTGCGTGATATAACAGTCGAAGGATCGACACCGAACAGAGAAGCCCTACGTGAAGTAACCAGAAGCAGGACCCGCGAACTTCTAAGGACCAACCAAGCCAGGCAGGACGAAAAGGTTAACCAACGGCGACATCCACCTCGCCAATTTAACGTTGGTGACTGCGTGTTCGTTATTAAATTTTCTCAGTCAACAGGAAAACTTGACTCTGGAATGCGTGGTCCGTATAAGGTAGTAGTTCGAAGCACTGCCTAGTGGACGCTATACGCTGCGTTTGCTCAGCGGTAGCTATGGAAAGATTACACAGGCTGCTGCCCAGTACATGGTGCCGTGGCACGGCGAGTGGTGCCCAGAAACGTGTGCCGCATTCTTGAGAGTAAGTAAATCACTAATAGAATAGAATAGAATAGAATAGACTTTATTGTACACCAAAAAGTAATACAGCTTATACAAAACTTCAATTAACTTCAACTAAAACTAAAAACAAACTTCAATTAAATTTACTTCACTAATGTTTGATTTACAAAAGTAGCATCGTGTGTTTGTTTGAATTTACAGACAGGAGTGATGTGTTGGCTGCTGCGTTGTACTGCGGTACCACCGGTGGCAGGCGCATTTGTGTCGCTGATTGTGTTGGCACCTGTTGCCGAGTCACAGGTAGCCACATTAGTTTGACCATGTACGGTCAATTTGTGGTCTCACACGCATGAATATCATCAGCGTGTTGAGAGAACTCGTGCGTATGAATACGGTCTGCGTATCGAGTGGGCTCTTACGCATGATTGCGGTCAGCGTATGGGTCGGCTTACACGTATGAATATGGTCTGCGTGTTAAGCGGCTTGCACGTATGAATACGGTCTGCGTGTCAAGCGGGTCTACGGGTTGGTAGACCATGTTGTAGGTGGCAGAAGCTGAATGCTGGTCGCAGTCGCTGACAGCAGTATGGCAGCGAAAAACCAGTACTTGCGCGCTGGACATACATACAGGACAATGCTTTTGCTTTGCTTTTGATTTGAGAAAGATGGATGTGTGTGTCTATTTACAAAGTTATGAAATATTTGAAAGAACGATGAATGAATTAATTGGCTGAAGACGAATGGAACTTTATGAGAGGCTGAACGCTTCTATAGAAATTGCTTGAATAGCTTCTAATAAAATTTTGATTGCAGATGAAGATACTGATGAAGACTCTGAACAAACGGAGTCCTCTACTGTGGTCGACCCGTCGCCTCGACTAGTTGGCGAAGTGGAGGTCGAGCCGCTGACCTCTCCCTCGCGGGTTCTAGCCGGGCCACACCAGGAGTTTGTGTCGAGGACGACACCTCGTCAGGAGAGGCCGTGTAAGGAGAATCCTCTCTTACGTCAGTAACTCCCCCTTACCTCGCCTATAAAAGCAAGGTGCTGGGATAGTTCGCCCCTTTTTGCTGCTCTGCGCTCGGACTGGACGGACGTGTGAATCATCGCTTGTCGCAAAGTTACGTATTATTATTATTATTTAGAAGATAAGGGGCTATGCATCACCCATAGTGTAGGGGATGTAGTCTCTGCGACCTAAAAGATCTATTGTGACTCGCCACCTTGTTAGAGTAACTCTTTTAGCCCGGAGGCTTCTAAGAAATTTAGAATACTCCTAGCTTTTAGAGTTTTAATCTCTTCCGGGCGAATAATGTGTCGGCCCAGATGGACACTGCGTTTGTGGACAAGGGGCCCGCATTCACACAAGAGGTGCTTAGGCGTCTCCCTCTCCTGATTGCAGTACCGGCAAACATCAGTGTCACTCAGTTTCATGTGAAATTGGTGCCTGTTTAGTTTGCAGTGGCCGGTTAAGGCGCGGGCTATCGCACAGATGTTCGTCCTGCTAAGCTCAAGAAGCTCGGCAGTTCGTTTTTGTGAGTAGCCTTCTATGAGAGATTTGGCGTGTAGCAGACCTGGTTGTACCAACCAGTGCTTTTTTGAATCGCCAAATAAGTTGCCCTTAAGGGTCTGCATGGCCTGGTTCTTTGAGATACCACAGAAGGGTTCTGGACCTATCTGATGACCTTGAGCCCCAGCCCGTGCAAGTTCATCGGCTTTTTCGTTGCCGTTGATTCCAGAATGACCTGGTACCCATCTCAGAATAACTTTATTCCTTTGCCCCAGGTCATTCAGTTTGTTAACGCAGTCTTTTACCAGTTTCGAATTTAAAGTATTCGAGTTCAAGGCGTTAAGAGCTGCCTGGCTGCCTGAGTAAATCAGAATTAATTGATTTATGTAGTTTCGTTGACGGTTGGCCTCCACACATTCTATAATGGCGTATACCTCCGCTTGGAATATGGTAGCATGTTTACCCAGATTCAAGCTTTTGCTGAATTTCGGGCTAGTGCCAAATATTCCACATCCTACATTCTCACCCATTTTGGACCCGTCTGTAAACCAGATCAGGCTTCCAGCCTTGCAAGTGATGAGGTTGTTTGACCAATCCTCTCTGCTCGGCAGTTCCACTGTGTAATTCCTTGTGAAATTACACTGTGGAAGCATGACGTCTGTTGTCATAGCTAGTTGATCGTGTTCAAGTACTGATTCGTGTAGCGATCTCAGTGCTTGAGAGCGCCAGTTTGCTTTGCCAGTGCTGTTTGTTCTGTACATGCTTGCCTTCGCCTCCTTCGCAATGAATAGATGAAGTGGCGGTAGGTTAAGCAGGGCATTTAGAGCAGCTCCTGGGGTTGTGGACATGGCCCCTGTTGATATGAGGCATGCAAGTCTCTGCAAACCATTAAGTTTGTTAATGACTGTCACTTGAGTTGTTTTCCTCCACCATACTACGCAGGCATACGTTATTATCGGCCTGACTATGGCGGTGTACAACCACAGGGCGATTTTAGGGTTTAAGCCCCATTTCTTCCCTGCTAAGCGACAGCATATTCCTAAAGCTATTTTAGCCTTTTGGATCACATTGTTAATGTGAGTGTTCCAGGTCAGTCTCTGGTCGATAGTTACGCTCAGGTACTTGACTTTGCTGGAGAATGGTATGAGAGTCCCCTTTACAGTGGGCGTTACAAGTTTGTCCAACTTACGCTTCCTAGTAAAGGGGACTATTGTTGTTTTACTCGGGTTAACCGATAAATTGTTTTCTGTGCACCATGTGTTAATAATGTTCAGAGATCTTTGTAGTATAGATGATACCGTGCTGTGACAGGGGCCGACAACACAAGCCACCACATCGTCAGCATAGCTATGTACATCTAAGTCTCTTGTAGAGGCTTCAACCAGCAATTGGTCAACAACGAGTAGCCATAGAAGTGGCGATAAAACGCCTCCTTGTGGGCACCCTTTAGTTGTTTTGAAGCTCTTTGTAGTTCCGTGTAAGGTAACACTGATAGTTCTGTTGAGGAGCATGAATTCGATCCAACGAGTAGTTGTTTCGTCAATCCCTTTCGCCTTCATTCCCTTGGAAAGGGCGTCTATGGTGACGTTGTCGAAAGCTCCTTCAATATCAAGGAAAGCACATAGGGCTATCTGTTTATCTTCCAAAGCCCTTTCGATCCTGTCTGTTAGTTCTAACAGAGCAGTTTCTGTAGATTTTCCTTTTTGGTAAGCATGTTGCTTCGGATGCAGAGGGTTATCCCTTAATGGTCCATCCCTGATGCATTCGTCAATAACCTTTTCCATACTCTTGAGTAGGAAGGAGGTAAGTCTTATTGGTCTGAAGGACTTTGGTTGAGAGTAGTCCTTCTTACCGGCCTTTGGGATAAAACAGACTTTAACCATAGTCCATTTCTCTGGTATATATCCCCAGGCAAAGCTTGCTCTGAAGATTTTGATTAAAATAGGGATGAGTATAGTCTTCCCTTGCTGCAGAAGAGCTGGGAAGACATCGTCATCCCCTGCAGATTTAATTGGTTTGAATGAGTCTATAGCCCATTCTACCTTGTTCGGTCTAAAATACCTCGCCGCTCTTCTCCAGTCTTCATTTGAAGGCCTGGTGAGGCGGATATGAGGAGTATTTTGTACGATGTTATCTGGTGCCATCACCGAGCCAGGGAAGTGTGTAGACGCCAGAAGTTTCAGGGTTTCTTCCGCTGATGCAGTGAAGGCACCGTCTGGTTTCTTTAAGAATCCCAGTTGATTTGTAGGCGATTTGGATAAGACTTTGTGGATTCTGGCTCCTTGAGGGACTTTAGTAATCTCCTCGCAGAACTTCCTCCATGACAGTCTTTTCGCCTTTCGGATTTCTTTATTATAGGTAGTTAAAGCTTTCCGATACCGATCCCGATTTTTTTTTTTTTTTTTTTGTGGGTAGTTGTAAGAGTGACACAACAAAATTTTGCTCCAATTTTAAAAATTTAATTTATTTATTATATACATTTTATATAATTTTTGATGCCGTATACTAAAAGTTCTTAGTGAAAACCTGCTGGTGTAGCGTTATCTTTTCACTATTTCTTTGCTACCAACTACTATTCACTTCACTTCATCATAACCATGGAGTCACTGACTAGCACTCTGGCTGAACTGAAGGAGTTGTTCCACGCACGGATGTCAGTCTTCGAAGAGGAATTGCAGAGAGCCCCTCCATCTCCGGTCACGAGTTCTAGCCTGGCTGCGGACTTTACAATGTTCCGCACGTTCATCACGCAGTCACTGAACAGTCTGCAGCGTCAGGTGGAGCTTCTTGCCCGAAGTGTCGACCAGATTGAAATGCGAGGACGGAAGAAAATCCTGCTGTTACATGGTGTTGATGAGAAACAGAAGGAGGACACAGCCAAGCTTATTGTTGAGGTGATCTGCAGTAAACTACAGCTGGGCGACTTTACTGTTGCGGATATCAGCCGATGTCATAGAATGGGACGAGCGGTGGCCAACAAAACGCGGCCTATTTTGTTCAAGCTTCGTAGTCTTGCAGTCCGGGATAAAATATGGTTCTCCAAGACTAAACTAAAGGCTTCAGGTGTCACAATGTCCGAGTTTTTAACAAAGGCGCGGCACGATGTGTTTTTGGCAGCGAGACAAAGATGCGGCGTCTCCAAGAGCTGGACTAAGGCGGGCTACGTATACGTCCTTGGTCCCAACGATACGCGACACCGGGTCGAGTCCCTCGCTGAACTGGATAAGATTGCACCGATTTCCACTGAGCCTCATCCAGGTGAACCAAAATCGGTAGTACCAGACGCTGTTCCGACTGCTGCTGCTGCGAAGACCGCAAGATTAAAACGTGTTGCTGCTTTAAAGAAATGATATTCTTCTTTGTGATGTATTGGTCCATGTCCGGGTAATATTTTATTTTGTTTTCACCTTCAAGTATTATTTTTTGTAAAGATTTTATATTTGACATTGACTTTAAATTCTTCGTTTTGGAACTGTCAATGTCAACTGTCATGTCAATGTCTATTCTGTGCGTTCCTTTTTAGGTAACTTGTTTGTAACTTCATTTTAAAACTTTTGTTTCGGAATAATTTTCTCAACATTTTTTTTTTTTTTGTTATTATTATTTTATTTTATTACTATTTTTTTTTCTGCCTTATTATTATTATTTTTTTTTTTGTTTTTGTTTTTTGTTACTCGGACAACATATAGAATAGCGCAACTAGCAGGTGTAATATTAACTGTTTGAGCTTTATAATAAGTAATATTTTTTTTTTTTTATTAATTTATATTGTAGTTATAGGTAAATATTTATGTCTATAGATGAAAGTAGTGATAATGATAGTTTTTTTTCCGTGACAAGTGATGATGACAGTTTTGCGAGTGTTCCTTCTCTTGCAGACAGTCTTGCAGCGCAGTTTTCTGATGTACCTAAGAATTTTAATGTCTTACATATTAATGCCCAGAGCATTCCGGCCCATTTCCACGATATGCTGGCAAGTTTTGACTGTAAAAATATTCATGCTATTCTTGTCTCCGAGTCGTGGCTCAAGCCTTGTCTCCCTTCTACAAGCTACGCTCTTCCAGGTTTCGTGCTCATAAGAAATGACCGGACGGTTGGTGGTGGTGGCGGTGTTGCCATATATCTCCGTTCATATATTCCTTTCTCTGTTGTACATATGTCAGCACAACCCCCAGCATCAAATGCTGGTGAACATCTCTTTCTTGAGGTCGAACTTAATCACTCAAAATTACTACTTGGTGTTTATTACTGTCCCTCTTTACGCATTAACTTTTTTTCATCTTTCGAAAACCTCTTAGAACTTTTAATCCCTTCTTACAGTCATAGCATAATCATGGGTGATTTTAATACTTGTCTCCTGAAAAAGGATCATCGCTCTTCTTCCCTGTGTAATGTTTCGGCTTCTAGCAATCTTACTATTCTTCCTCTTAGTGCCACTCACCATTTTCCTAATTGTACTCCTTCACTTCTTGACTTGATTATTGTCTCCTCTCCTGATCGCGTCGCTAAGTGTGGCCAATGCTCAGCTGATGCCTTTTCTTATCATGATCTGATTTTTCTCTCATATAAAATTCGTCCACCTAAAGCTAAAGCCAAAATTCTCATGCAACGTAATTTTGGTGGCATGAACGTTGAGGGTCTTTGCGAGGATGCTAGCAATATTGATTGGTCTGCTCTATATAGCTCTACATCAGTCGATGAGCAAGTTGACATCTTCTCTACTAAACTTGTTAAGCTATACGATCACCACGCTCCCGTTCGGGCAGTTAAAGTCAAACATTTTCCGGCACCGTGGTTGACGGATGAAATTAAATCTCTAATGAAAAAAAAGGCCACAGCCAAGTCTAAATTTAAGCGTCATCCTAATGATGCTAATAGAAAGATATGTCTCCATCCGTAATCACTGTAATAAGGTGTGTAGGAATGCCAACCGCCAACACATTCATAACTCAGTCCAAAATGGGGACGCATCCAAAGTTTGGAATTTTCTTAGATCATTGGGGGTCGGTAAAACTCGACAAGAGTCGATTCCTAAAGATTTAGACATCAATGCGATGAATAATCATTTTACAGCTTCGTCCAATTTTGATAGGACTATAAAATTGAATACATTGGATTATCTTTCATCTCTTCCGACTCCCAGTTATTCTCCATTCGCTTTTGGTCAGTTTTCTGCGTGTGATGTTAAGAAGAGCATACTATCAATTACTTCCAATGCAGTAGGAAGTGACTGTATCAGCCGTAAAATGTTACTCCCGGTGCTGGACATAATCCTCCCTGTCATTTGTCACATCCTCAATTTTTCAGCGTCTAGCGGTGTCTTTCCATGCTCATGGAAAGATGCTCAAATAATTCCTCTGCCTAAAAAGTCCACTCCCACAGCCTTTTCTGAATACCGTCCAATATCCGTCTTACCATTCCTGTCTAAAGTCCTAGAACGTTTAATCCACAACCAATTAAGTACTTTCCTATCCAAAAATAATCTCCTCAACCCGTTTCAGTCCGGCTTCCGCCCTGGTCACAGCACCACTTCAGCGCTTCTCAATATTACGGACGATATACGGTCAGCCATGGAAAGCAGTAATCTAACGGTCCTTGCATTGCTAGATTTTAGTAATGCTTTTAATACTGTCGATTTTGATGTTTTACTTGGTATTCTATGCTCTCTTAATATATCTCCACCGGTGATTGACTGGTTTCGAAGTTACCTGTTCGGGCGACGGCAACGTATTTGCATCGGAGAGACCATGTCTTCTTGGTGTAGTACTTCTGCCGGAGTGCCACAGGGTGGCGTTTTATCACCATTACTTTTCGCAGTTTTTATTAACTCTATCTCCAACGAATTAATTTCTTCCTACCACCTTTATGCAGATGACCTTCAAATATATTCACGGGCACCTCTTGGGAAATTGTCTGAGGCTATCTCGACCGTTAACCTTGATCTGGCTCGTATATGCGACTGGAGCAAGAGATACGGACTCACGGTGAACCCTGTGAAGACGCAGGTTATAGTGGTGGGCAGTTCTAGAATGGTCTCAAAGATCGACTGGACGACTCTTCCCCAAGTTTCTTTTGACAACTCAGTAATTCCCTTTAGTGAGAAAGTCAAGAACTTGGGGATATTCATTGACAAGAATTTTTCTTGGACTGCCCAGCTACAGGAAGTTAGCCGCAAGTTGTTCGCATCTGCTGGTTCGTTGAGAAGACTACAGCATTTTCTGCCGATTGCCACCAAGATCACGATTGCACAATCTCTTCTTTTACCCATCCTTGATTATGCTGATGCCAGCTATCTTGACCTCACTGAAGTGCAACTGGATAAACTTGAGCGACTTCAAAACTTTTGTATAAGGTTCATATTCGGTTTGCGTAAATATGACCATGTTTCTGAATTTCGCGTTAAACTCAAGTGGTTGCCAATTCGCCTTCGCCGTAATGCTCATATTCTTTCTCTTTTGTATAATGTGCTCTTTTCCCCTTTTACCCCTCGTTACCTCAAAGAACGGTTTCAATTCCTTTGTGACTCCCACATGAAAGTTCTTAGGTCATCGGATAACTTGAAACTTAAAATGCCAATGCATTCAAGTACTTTCCTGGACAAGTCATTTACTGTTCAGGCCGCTCGTCTATGGAATGCATTGCCTGTGGAAATAAAGCGTGCACAAACACTGCCTGCATTTAAAGGGCTTGTGAAGGATCATTACTTGACTCTGTGATCTTGTCTTCGTTCTTCACTAACTCTCTTGCTTATATATATTTTGTATGTATGTATTTGTGTATCTATTTTAGTATTAAGTATTTATTAAGTTTTCTTACTTTTATATTTGCACTAAGTGCAACCCCATTTTGTGTCCAGGCAATCCCTGTCCATTCAAGGTTGCCTGGAAGAAATCGCCTAGTGCGATAAGGCCGCCAATTGTGTGTTTTTGATTATATGGTTTCCTTTTGTTAATTCATAATCTTGATGTGCAATAAAGTATATATAAATAATAAATAAATCCCAGTCGTCAGTCGATTTAGCCTTATTAAACAACCTACGTAATTCTTCCCTTAAAACATCGAGCTTTTTGTTCCACCACGTCACTTTTCTATCCCTCACAGTTCTTAGAGGGCAGCTCTCTTCGTAAGAGGCTGTAATGGCTTCCGTAACTTGAGCAACAGCATAATCCAATGTTTCAGGGGAGCGTATGGTTTTAGGGAAGTCTTGGAGTCTATCTTGGAGCTTTATTCTGTACAAGTCCCAGTCCGTGGCTTTTGCATCCCTAAAAGTGATGGTTTCGCAAATGTTGGATGTATTCAGTGCGAATTTAATTAGTCGATGATCAGACATAGATGGTTCATCACTGACATGCCAATTGGTTATCAGCCTGGCAGTGTGAATAGTAGCGAGAGTTACATCAAGAACTTCCTTCCTCGATCTAGTTACAAAGGTCGGTTTACATCCCTCATTAACTATTTGGAGGCGGTTAGTTAGTACAAAATCATGAAGCAACTCACCTCTGTCGTTGATGTCAGTGCTGCCCCAGTTGGTATGGTGGGCGTTGGCGTCACACCCAATGAGAAGCTCGGCATTGTTGGCATAGGCGTACTCGACTACCTTTGCAAGCTCCTCGGATGGGTCGGTTTTCGTCCCGTCCAGGTATGCCGAGCACACGATGAGGCGTCCATTTCCGCTCTTGACATTAACATAAGCTGCAATCAGGTCATCGCTGCACAGGCCTGGTATGCATAAGAAATCAATATTATTATTGAAAAGTATACACGCTCTTGGTTTGACTCCTCCGATATGGTGTACGACCTTACCTGCAGAGCCCAGTCCAGACACCGTGTTAGTATTAGCCAGCCACGGTTCCTGAATAAGAGCAATGTGAAGGTTCTTCTGTGTGAAGTGTTTTTCCAGAACAGCCGTGGCTGCTCTGGCATGGTGCAGGTTGATCTGCACCACTTGTGTGTTTGTGTGTGTCTGTGTTATGGTGTGTTTGTGTTGTGTTAGTGTTGTGTGTTTGTGTCGGTGGGTGGGTTAAGTGGCGTTATTCGACCCGCTTAGCTTCGGGGCTGTAGGGCAGCCCTGAGGTTTGGCCGGTCGGCTCTCCACTCCCGATCGATTGGGACGTGTAGCCTTTTTCGTCGGTGGTGCTCCGAGGGGGCGGTTCCTGACGCCCTGGCCTCCAGGTTTCGGCTTGGCGTTTTGCCGCTTTGCCGTTTTACCAGAGACCTGGACGCTCGGCCCCGCCCTAGGAGCGTGTTGAGCAGGTGGCAGAATCTCTGCGCTAGATTGGCTAGTTCCTGCCACCTGCTCAGTCCTCGCCGGCGTATTATCGCCGCGAATGCGAATCCAGACTTTGCGAAAGCCTAGTTGCGGCCTGCAGTCTAGCTTGCGCAAGGCTTCTACAGAGGCATCATCGATAGAGAGGGCGGTCGTGATTCCGTCCCTTTCTTTCTTGACGCTCAGCACCTTCCACAAGCCAGTCTGCAGGTCGTTTTGTTTTTCCAGGAGATTGAGGGCATCTCTTGGAGTTTTCAGGACATCTTCTGTCTTGAAGTGGAGGATCCCAACCTTAGCTTTTGGCAAGTCCTTCTCGTTAATGAACGAGAGTTCCGCCTCTGGCCACGGCTTTAGTGTCCCCACTTTTTCTTCAAGCCATTTCAGGCTGTAGTCGTTTTTAATTACGACTTGCAGCCATCCCGGTTTGAAAGTGCAGCCCTCAATTCGAATTTTGAATTCGGGGGCTTTGGGCATAGGGGCGTTAAGAATCGCCCTCAATAAGTCCTTGTAAAGCAGCCCCAATTGCGCGTCCGACATGGGCTCCTTGTTACGGATTCCCACCCGGATGTTAGTTAGGGCATCCTTAAAAGACATAGCGCTTGTCTCAGGCGGTGGTCCGACCTGAGTTGCGGACGTCTCATCAGGGATCATTGGAGTTGACCCTGACTTTTCGTCCACACGCGTAGTCTTTTTGGCATGATCTTTTGGCGACTCGTCCTCGGATCGAGATCGTTTTACCGGCCTCTTCCCCGAGGACATATCAGCCATTAGAGTAGTCGAAGGATTGCGCGCACTCGCCAACCGCTCCGTGACCAGCTTGTAGGCCTCAATGGGGTCCATACCGCCAGCCTTGAGGCGCCGCAGGCGCTTACGCGCTGCTCCTGGCAACCGTCGTTTCCTGGGACTGAGGTCAGTTTCCGACGGCACTTCCGAGTCCATCTCAGTAGGCCTCGTGCCATCGTTTGCTGACTCCAGTTCAGGAGGGTTGAGTTCGGTGTCCAAGGTGACTTGGGAGTCTCCCTCAGAACCGAGCAAGAGAGCAGTCAGATCGGGAATTGACCCAGTAAGACTACTCGAGAGTTCCGGACGTTCGTCATCGTCCAGAGATGGAGTATTTTTTTTAATAGAGTTTAAATCCATACAGTTCCCACGGGAAGCTAGGGAAATAAACAGTCCACCTGGGCAGAGCCCCGCTTGCCCAGGTAAGGCGAAATTACTACTCCAGGATTGCCATATCCCTGGAGAGACACCGATAGGAACCAAGCTCCCCCTTGGCCACGCATCCCTCGGCTCGGTACGTATGACACCTTGGATTGGGTTTTGCCGATTATTCGCCACCGCTGTAAGTGATTCCCCTACCTATGCCATAAGTAATGACACACGTAAGAGAGCCACCTACAGCGGCGCCCAGGATGCACCGTCCCCCCCACTGTTCTTCCCAGCGAATGCCTACATACAGCCGCATATATAATGCAGATGCATACATGCATGAACTGGGACGAACAGCAAGAGAGCACACGTGGAGGTTATCTAGCACGCATCCCAAAAAAAGTTACGTAAGACATTTGAGTTTAGTCAGGTATAAAGGTTATAAAGTGACATTTTGTTTAGTGGATTTTCAGTGTTAGCGAATTGTGTTGATTGTGATTAAATTAAATTATTATTGGGAATAAAAAAATGGTTCTTTTGTTGTAATTTGTTTTTTTTTTTAATGATTTTCCACTTCTGAAGCTTATAATATATATATAAAGTAAGTAAATGGTCAAAGTCAAAAATTAAAATACATTTTTTTAATATTATAATCAAACAAAAACATTCATAAACATTTAGAAAGCGGTATAATAATGGTATAAGTAACTAATCATTAAGCAATTTTGATTTTTATTTACTTAGACTTAAAGTTTATTATTGTATTTTAAAATGTAGTGACTACTGATAGTTTATTTTGGTATTCTTATACAAGGTACTACACGTTCCAAATGAGAATAGGACCGATTCCTATGTTTTGACGTCTCGTCGTACTGTCAAATCGAAGAAATTTTGGGAAAATTGAAGAATTTAGAGATGAGTAAAATTGAAGAACTGGATTCTGATTAAACTTTTTTCGTTCACAGTTAAAAAATAAATTCAATTTTTCATAAATTAATTAATGTTTAAAAATTTCTTTCCTCGATTTGACAGTAAAACGTGATGTCACAACATAGCGGGCGATCCTATTCTCATTTGGAACGCATTGTAGTATTGCTTATTGATCTGTGTAAAGACTTTGACGCAATAAGGCATGAGTTCAATTCTCATAGGTACCCTGTACATTGTTTTGCTTTTCATTTAGAACTTTTTTATTATTTTAAGTAACAATCAACGAACTAAATATTCTTTAAGGTGATTGTTCCGCTGGCCTGTTCATACATTTAATGGTGATGAGATACTCCGTACATAGACACTTTTTTCTCAAAACGAATCACTATCACTTTTCTACAATAAAACAGTGGCGCATTCGACTTTTTGGTAAATAATTTGCGTTATACAACGTGTAACAAAAAGGGTATATACATCAAGAAGCACTGAAGATTACAGGTTGTATAGAATCTCTACACAAAGTTTCAGCTAAAAATAAATTACTCAAAGAATTGATACCAACTTCTTGGTATCCTTGGTATCGTATGATTCTTGAATTCAAATCATAACAAACGTGTCACGACACTACGGAGGGTCAATAACATTCCAAGTCACTTGCTAATATTACGAAACATTTCTTCTGTAAATCTGTTCGCCTAGTACCTGTCTACCTAATTATGAAACGCGCGGCGCGCGCGTGCACGAGACGCTCTGTTCGCCTAGTAGTTACCTGCCGTCCTGCCTAGGTACTTAAATTTTGCCTCAAAAAAATATCTTAACATAGTCCGAGCAATCGGAAAAATAAATATGAAAATGATAAATAATAATTTAACTTACATTTTATAAAGATGTGGTTCGATGTGACGACCGTGATACTGTACACACAAGGCCGCTCGCTTGTGCATGGACACCTGGACATTCCGTAGCATGTCTGGTGTTACTGTCCTGAAAGCGGCTTCGATTCGCTCTCTCATTTGCTCTGCTGTATCGCACGGCATTGCGTACACTATGTTTTAATATACCACAAAAAGAAATCCAATGGAGTTAGGTCTGGAGATCGCGGTGGCCAAGCTACGTGTCTGCTACCGCGCCCGATCCACTGACGAAAGCGCATATCTAAATGCTCCCGAACATCACGTGCGTAGTGTGCTGGAGCACCGTCATGTTGGAAGATTAAATTGTTGTCCATCACGAGATTGGCGTAACCTAAAATTGATAGGCTTTCAGTGAGCACATCGTCCAATTCGTTCGTCAAAAAATTTAAATAATTTTGACCGTTTAGGCTATGCGGCAAAAAAATTGGTCCTAAGACAACATCTCCCACGATACCAGCCCACACGTGTAGTCGCCATTGGTGTTGAAACGACGACTCCGTCGAAGCATGAGGGTTGGCGTGAGACCAAACATGGTCATTGTGAATGTCACTTATCCCCGCTCTCGTGAATGATGCTTCATCTGTCCACAGTACTCTTGAGCCAAAATCTGGCGAAGCTTCTACCTGACCGCAGTACCACTCGCAGAAGGTCACGCGAGGCAAAAAATCTGCAAGTGTCAGTTCCTGGGTGCGACGGAAGTGGTATGGGTGCTGACCGTCATTATGCAACACTCGCCATACTTGCATATGGTTAGAGGCACCCAGCGCTAATGCAGCTCGCCGAGTGCTAGTACGTGGGTTATTTTCAAAATGATCTAGTACGGCTTCCTCTAATTCTGGATCGGTAGTGTTCGGGCGACCCCCTAAACCAGGAGCGTGGAAGGGACCGGTTTCGTGCAGACGATGTACCATCCTATGGAAACACGCCACCGAAGGAAGCTGTCGACGCTCAGCTTCTGGCCTACCCTGGATAAATCGGCGACGATAAAGTTCGCGAGCAGTTCGCACGTTACCGTCCTTTCTTCCGACACACAACATCATCTCATAATATTCACTATTACTTAACGCCATTACACACGATTGTCACACACAACTACAATAAATCCAAATCACAAGCACCGGAACGGATATGCGACTGCAATGTACGATTATTGGTCGTCCACTAATGCAATTGCAAAATTTTACTTTATTTATTTACCTAAATTCACTTTCGGCTAGCCTTTCGGCGCGTTCAAAGGTGCCGCCAGTACCGCCAAAGGGAGTAACGGACGATGGAAACATTGCCATCTCTCTCACATAATACACGCAGGTGGCGCGTGCGACTGGGATCACAATATTTTATCGTATTCATATTTTTGAGCTTCTGAAAGGAAATTAAATTAGGGATCTGTAATTGCGCAACCGCTGTTTAATTCAGCAATAACAATTCTCGTTTCTTATGGACTCCTAGTACTTTTGCATTTGTTTTTCATTGATTTTGAAAAGATAAATTAAGAACTAAACTGGCTAAACTACTATTATCGGCTGCTGAGTTTTAAGCTTGTAATATTTATGTAGAAAAGGCAAAAAGTTTTATGTCGAAGAAGTAATTACGCAAAGACCCAATTGTGCGCAAACGTATAGTTTTTTGTTTTCTGTCTGTCTCTGTACAAACCTCCCCTTGAAAATGTAGGTAAAATAAGCGCGATAGATTTGATTATAATCTCGGGTTAAAATTAAACATAAATAGTAAGGCGATTATCACACTGCCACGCACCACGCAGCGTAGCGCATAAATGTGTGTGTTGTTGCTTGTGAGTATCTGCGTTTGCATAGAAAACACGCACAGTCCAATACACCGAAATTGGATCCACGCGCGCGTTCATGCAGATCACGCGCCTACATGCGTAGAAACATGCAATCACGCGCGTGGGTGCGTGGCGACACGCAAGGTATGGCACACTGAGTCTCGTAGTGCCGTACGTGATTTTGTATGAAATGAGTCTGAGCCTGCGTGAATTTACAAAACGCACCGACGCGCGTAGTTGCGTTGACACGCAACATGCAGCGTGATGCGTGGCAGTGTAATAATCGCCTAAGTACCTAATGCTGATATAGTACATTTTGATACAAGTGGGGAAAGTTTGTCGTTGCAACCGAGGCGAAATTTACCCGAGTCGTATTGGCGAGGGTGTTATGGAGCCGAGTGCTGCAGTGACAAATCTCCACGTGTATCAAACCACGTTTTTCAATACACTTACGAAGAAATACGTAATTTCTCTGAAAATTACGACGCATTTTTGTTCATTTCACAGAAGAAAACTTTCCAAAGTTGCCATACATTTGATTTAGATGGTAGCAGGCTATCGGAAGTATTTTTTAACTTAATCACAATATCTAGCGGCGGCGGTACCATCGAAAGAATTATCTTCAAATCTTAAATTAAACATTTTTTTTCACAAATAAGTAACACAAAAAAAAAAAATATTTAATAGATATTTTTAGAAGAAGCAAAGGTGTCAAACCGTCATCTTACTTAAAATTAAAAATAGAAATTCAAATATTTTTGAATTTCGAACACTGATAATTGTTTTGTTGATAATAACAAATTATTGTGTAAATATTATTTATTCATGATATTCTGTTCATAAACACAATTTTAATTTACATTAAATATTAAAACCTTAAAAATATCTGCTTCTATGCTTAAAAAAGTTACGGTTGACCGTGACGAAATAGAAATGAAAAAAAAAGCCCTTGTTATGATAAATTAAAAAAAAAACATTACGGTGGTATTGAAAAAATATTTTAAGTTAAACTAAATTGTATTAAGTTCTACGTTCTAGGAAAAAACTATTGATTTAAATCAACGATTTTTTTTAAAAAATTTAATTTTAATCGAGATTTAAATTACCTACATAAAAATAATTGATTCAAATCATCTGCCCTCTTATCAACCCTGCAAAAAAGTAACAACTTATTAAAGTCCTCTAATTAAATTAAATTCAAGAACGGAACCCACGGGGTGTTTATTTGTACTAGGAGACACATAAGTTGCTTAGAAATGATATTTTGGGTTCATTTTAACAGATATGAAATCCTTTTTCGTAGCGTCTTTCGCACGTTTATCCAATTAAGTAATTAATTTTTCGTAAACTAAGTACCTACCTATGTATGGCAATGGCAACCGACATAAAAAGAATTAGGTACGTAATAAAATTCATCTCGACCCTGCAAAACGTAGGTAACAACTTATTTAAGTCCTCTTATTAAATTAAATTCAAGAACGGAACCCATGGGGACCTCATTTGTACTAGGAGACACATAAGTTGGTTAGAAATGATATTTTGGGTTCATTTTAACAGATATGAAATCCTTTTTCGTTGCGTCTTTCGCACGTTCATCTAGGTAATTAATTTTTCGTAAACTAAGAACCTACCTATGTATGGCAATGGCAACCGACGTAAAAAGAATTAGGTACGTACGTAAGAAAATTCATCTCGACTCTGCAAAAAGTAACAACTTAAGATAGTTAAATTAAATTCAAGAACGAAACCCATGGGGAGTTTATTTGTACTAGGAGACACATAGGTTCCTTAGAAATGATATTTTGGATTCATTTTAACAGATGTGAAATCCTTTTTCGTAGCATCTTTCGCACGTTCATCTAAGTCATTAATTTTTCGTAAACTAAGAACCTACCTATGTATGGCAATGGCAGCCGACGTAAAAAGAATTAGATACGTAAGAAAATACTAATTCTTGACTCTGCAAAAAGTAACAACTTATTAAAGTCCTCTAAGATAATTAAATTAAATTCAAGAACGGAACCCATGGGGAGTTTATTTGTACTAGGAGTCACATAAATTGCTTAGAAATAATATTTTGGGTTCATTTTAACAAATATGAAATCCTTTTTCGTAGCGTCTTTCGCACGTTCATCTAATTAAGTAATTAATTATTCATAAACTAAGTACCTACCTATGTATGGCAACCAACATAAAAAGAAATAAGTACGTAAGAAAATTTATAGGAATGTAGTTAATAGATAGAGGTATTATTTACTGTGTTGTAGTTACCTACTCGATTCCATCGATTTGTTAGTTACGTTCACTCATTTATTTGTTGCTATCCTATCTACCTACGTAAAACAAAAAAAAATCGCAAGTGACTAAAGCCGCTAGCCCAAAGTTGGGTAGCATCCGTCTTTAGCCGCGCGGTAAAAATCGTGGGGCTCTAGTCATCCGTGTAAACCCCGCATGCCGGGCACGTCCCTACGTGGCCGGCGGGTTTTTCGATGTCCAGCGCACGCACTCACTCTAGTTTTTTACTTGGTTTGTTGTTCACAAACATAATCTTAGCTTTCGTAGGAAAAACTTATTTCTTCCTAAAACTATTTTTCTTAAAAAAAATGTTAAGAAAAATAAACATCCGGAACCCTTTATCCACTGTTTGAAGAAATACCAGGAGTAAGAGGTTTGTTTTTATTCATGAACTGTTCACTGACACCGATCAGCTGACTTTTTGCTAGTGATGTATTGATTTCAGTTTGAAATTGCGGTTTCTGGTATCATATGTATTGGAATAATTCATAACTTCCTACCATGTAAACATAAGGTTAGAGAACCCTTTCCGTATCGTTTCTTATCTTATTAAGAGGCCGTGTACTTGATATGTATACCCCCTTTTTGTTACACATTGTATATTGAGAAAAACAGTCATGAAAACCGGGCAAAATTTGACATTGTGTTTACTAGTGTGAGTGCGATTTGACAACCAAACATACGGCCATGATTGCGATAGGTTATAATATTTAACGCTAGATGGCGTGCAACCGATAATATAAATTTGAAAAATCATTACTAAATTTATAATAATGGATTTCATTAAAAAAAAAAACATTATAATAACGTAAAACTAACTATCCTAGACGAAAACATAAAACATTGTTGTTTTCAAAAAATTGTTAGCATTAGTTATGATTATTGTTACTGGCAACGTATAGCGTTGGGTAGGCTATTGGGGTGGTCTGAAACGCTGCATTTCTGGTTTGTAAGCCGTTTATTATATGAAATACAATCGTACATGAAACCAGACAAATGCTAAGTCGACAACAAGAACATAATCACACAACTGATACATGAGCGCTAGCGCGGAGAAATCGTGGCACAGCGCAGCGCGTCTCGTAGAGCACTGTTTTGAATGTCCGCGCATCGGCGCGTGCTACTGCCACGCGCCCTCTTTACGCGGCTGGGGAATATATAACACTGCAGTGTATCTATGGTCTCACGCTATACACTCCCCCTCGAGTCGTGAGAACGCCCTCGCTCACGAACTCGCACTCGCACAACCCAAAAATTAACAAACGGGACAAACGTGCTTTTGTGGACGTCCTCTGTGTCTTTTCGGTACCACGGGTTGAGGAGGCGAGTCACCGCGGGAATGAAAACGTGTGAGCTCGGATACATGAAACTTGCCTAAGATACCCTCCGGGCTATCTAACTCTGCGATACAGTAGGCTGTAGGACTAACCCTTTTCGCAATAACATATGGACCATCTCTTTTCGGAATGAACTTAGCAGATATATTCTTACTTGCATTACTAAGGACATGAGACTTTAAGAGCACCTGATCTCCCACTTCGAAAACTTCGACAGGTTTCTTGGACTTATCCGCATATTCCTTGCGTCGGTCCTGCTGAGCTTCAACTTTTTCTCTTACAGAGACTAAACTACTAATAAAACTTTTCAAATAGGGCGTAATCTGAGGAACAAAGTTATCCTTATTAAGAATCGACCTAATGTCATGCTGCACTTCGAGTGGCGAACGAAGCTCCCTAGCAAACATGAGGTAAGCTGGAGACGACCCAGTAGTTTGACACACCGACGAGTTCATGGTAAACCTTATTGCAGGAAGGTGCTGTGGCCATGACGAGTGGTTGGTATCAACTAGACGTGACAACTGAAACTTCAAATCCCTATTTTTACGTTCAGCTGGATTAGCTGACGGATGGTATAAAGGTAACAACTCTTGACCTATACCTAAAATGAACATGCACTGCTGCATAACAGCTGAAACAAACTGGACGCCATTGTCCGATACAATGCGTCGAGGAAAACCATAACGAAGAAAATATTCTTCAATTAACGTACGGGCGCATACCTCCGAGGTAGCCTCCTTCAAGGCGTACAGCTCGGTCCAACGAGTCGCTGTGTCCTCTACCAACAATATCCATTTCTCATTATTGTCTCCTTTAGGAAGCGGGCCAAACAGATCTATGGCCAACACTTCGCCCCTTTGGTTTAAAACAGGAGTCTGTAAGAGACCCGATGTCTTCGTGTTTGAGGACTTATACCTTTGACATGTAGCGACATCTATGGCGCCACATAAGAACTACGAAGAAAGTACGAAATCCTGCATCGCGCAATCACAGTTCTCCGCGCGATTTGAACATATACGACAGCCCGAAATCATCTACCGGGCAGTCGCCCACCAGACTATAACACCTGTCTGGTCGGAGGATCCTCCCTTTTCAACGGAGGTTTGCGGGACTTTACTCTCTGTTCTGCCTACCTCCAAACTGGTGACCCTCGACAAAGAACGTCAGCGCAGCCTTCGTGCAGCTACTACTTCGTGACGTCATCATCACTACCTCAAGCTTTCGAGCAGCGAGCCATACAGCCAGCACCCACGGCTATAGAGAGTATCCTGACTACCAGCATGCCTACCTGGTCATACCTGGTCATCACCTTCAGCCTCATCAGTGACCTTGGCTTGGCACACCGCACCTTCGGCCAGTCACATAAAGAGCTATGAAGAACCTCTCCTGGTCGACGCCAGCAGTCAAGCCCTACGTCGCACAGCACCGCTCCGACTCACTGGAGCCAGCAGCACTACTCCGACTCACTGGAGCCTGCAGCATCATCCCGACTCACTGGGACAGCACCACCCCGACTCACTGGGACATCATCCCGACTCACTGGGACATCATCACCCCGACTCACTGGGGCATCATACCGACTCACAGGAATAGCAACACCCCGACTCACTGGGGCATCACCGCAGACAGTTCCGACTCACCGAGAACTATGCGGCATCGGTTCCGACCCACTGGAACCAACCTATGCTGGCCTGGCACGTGTTAAGAATGAACTATATATATATTTATAACTACCTATATATCATAATAAAATGTCAAGATGGATAACGGTTATTTACTGTGTATCAAAGTTCCTATGACTGGTGTGTAAGGAAAGGGAATAGAATAGAATAGAATAGAATAGACTAAACTTTATTGTACACCAAAATAGTAACAATTTTACAGAAACTTAAACCTATGTGCACAGTGGCGGTCTTATCGCTGAAAGCGATGTCTTCCAGACAACCTTGGGATGGAATATAAGAACTGAAACTAAAAAAGGGGGTAGTCTGCGGTGTACTTCAAGCAATATATCAAGGGACAAATTAATTAAGGGGGAAAAAATAATAATAATAATATGCAAGTACATATATACATATATAAATATATACAATATACATATATACAAGGTGTCGTTTTGAAGCTGCAAAATATTTCAGGAGGTAATTATGTTAGTGATTCTCGACCCGAATCAATAATAAAATAAGTAGGTAATTTTTTTTTTTTATAACCGCGCTTTTTTTCACACACACAAGCACGGAACAATAAAGGGCGTTTTCACACACACTAACTCGCAACGATAGTTTCATAAATAATGTATCATCCAATCATCATCCCGCACGCCACACCCTAGCCACGCCCCCGCGGCCATCGATCAATCGATTTAGTTTATTGTAATTAAAAAATTAAATAACAAGTATTACTGATTATTGACCAGGTATCGTTTTTTTATATGATTATTTATGAGTTTTATTACAACCTCCTGAAATATTGTGCAGTTTTAAAACTGCACCTTGTATATATCATGTGTTACAATTAAATGGAAGCGAAAAAGAAAAGAATAGAATAAAGATTAGCGATGGAAGAAATTAAATTTGGCAGTATCAGAGTAATATTAGAGAGAAAGGTAATGTTCTTTGACAAGGTTTTTAAAAGAACCTAGCAACTGGGCTTGTCGTTCCATAATCGCACCGCCTGAACCGTAAACGATTTGTCGCAGAATTTGGTAGAATGCGAAGGCATCAAAAGTTTCAAGTTCTCCGATGATCTCAAATGTCTAGTATGTGTGTCATGAAGGAACTTAAAACGTTCTTTGAGATATGAGGGGGTTGTGGGAACAAACAGGACACTGTAAAGTAACGATAAGATATGGGTATTCCGGCGAAGCCGGATCGGCAGCCACTTGAGCTTTTTACGGAATTCAGAGACATGGTCATACTTGCGTAAACCAAATATGAACCTTATACAAAAGTTTTGAAGTCGCTCAAGCTTATCTAGCTGCACTTCAGTTAGATCTAAATAACTGACATCGGCATAATCAAGGATTGGGAGAAGGAGGGATTGGGCAAGCGCAGTTTTGGTGGCAGTTGGAAGAAAATTGCGCAGCCTTCGCAAAGACCCCGCAGACGCAAACAACTTACGGCTTACTTCCTGCAACTGAGGAGCCCACGAAAAGTCTTTGTCAATAAAAATACCAAGATCTTTCACTGAATCGCTGTATGAAATAGTTGAGTTATCAAAGACTATCGGTGGTAGCTGAGTCCAGTTGATTTTTGAGCGCAACCTGGGGCTGCCGACAACAATGACCTGAGTCTTCGTAGGATTGACCTTTAAACCATGAGCCACACTCCACTCGGCAATACGAGTCAAATCTTTATTGAGGGTTTTATGAAGAAAAGCACAGAAAGACAAGACTAAGTATTTATTTCAAATAGGCTTGTCAATTATTCGAATAAACTACTGGCTCGTTCGGAAACTAGGTCTACGAGGTGAAGAACGGCCAAGAAACACCTCGGAAGCTCAGATATAGTATTTTTCAGACACATTAAAACAATAGTTAACAATAACATAATTAGAAACATAAGTCACAGTATAACAAATACACAGAATCAAAACAACATTAGCAATAATATTAAGCTATTATATTAAATAACTTACGTGAACTTAGGTAGTCCGTAAAGGTCTAGAGCTGAACAGCAAGTAAGAGGACTTTAATAGAAACCAATCTTATTTATAGGAAAGTCCTGACGTTTAAGTGTCAAACCTCTGGGTTGACACTTAAACATCAAATATCCTTCCACCTTCTACAAATCTCAGGTTGTCGCACAACACACAACTTCTTATATTATAGTAGACATACAATCTAAGATATATTACAAAGATTATTAATAATTACATTACAATTTACAACATTATCATAAATACGGCTTTTTATAAGTTTGGCGTTTTATGTTTGTAAACACATCATTATTATCTTTGGCAGGTACTTCAACATTAGATTCAAGCTTCATAAATGTTGCCAATGTATAAAATACTACTAACAATATACATGAAAAATGAAAATTCATGATTTAATTACGTCATAATAATTCAGAATCTAACACACGCATCATGAAGCATCAAAGAACCATCGATCTCCGATCTCCGGCGGGGAGTGATGTAGCGACATCTATGGCGCCACATAAGAACTACGAAGAAAGTACGAAATCCTGCATCGCGCAATCACAGTTCTCCGCGCGATTTGAACATATACGACAGCCCGAAATCATCTACCGGGCAGTCGCCCACCTGTGTTATAACACAGGATGCTTTACTTTGTACTTTACACCAAGATACTTTACTTTGTCCCGTACAAAGACACATTTTTCTCTATTTGCGCGTAATTTGAACAGACGTAACCTCTCGAATACTGCGCGTAGATCTAAAACATGCTTCTCGAAGCTACCATCTGAAATCAGCAAGAGATCATCCTGGTACGCTAACAGGGTCACGTCTTTCAGTGAGGCACCTGTACGAAGCCTGTCTATGAGACGCTGGAACGTTGCTGGCGCGTTTTTCAAACCAAACGGCATACGCTTAAAGCGAAACGAACCAAACGGCGTCAAAAACGCTGTTTTGTCCCTGTCCTGTTCACGAACGGAGACCTGCCAAAATCCACTGCGCATATCAAGGGTACTCATGAAACAATGCTTTTTAGTAGACTGAACAAGCTCGTCTATCAATGGCATCGGATAGACGTCGGTTTTCGTAACCGCATTGAGCTTCCTATAGTCAACACAAAAACGTACCTTACCATTAGCTTTAGGCACTAAGAGCGCGGGAGATCCCCAAGCGGACTCGCACTCCTCGACTATATCGTCAACCAACATCTTGTCGAGCTCTGCCCGCATAAGCTCTTTCTTTGCGGGTGTCAACCTATAGGGCGAGACAGCAATGGGGCGATTATCACCGGTGTCAATAACATGCTCGGCATACGGAGTCGCGTCTCCCCCTGTCTCAAAGATATCCTCATATTCCACGAGGAGGTTGGCAAGAACCTGACGCTGTTCGGAAGTAAGCGAAGTCGCCTCATCGTCCCGGAGCACCTCCAAGGCGGCGCACAAAGATACAGGTGACAAAACCTTTTCAAATTGTATTTCGAACTTTTGTTTACTATTTTCCGCAAAGTGCCATTTACTTTCACCAAAATTAAACACAAGGTTAAATAAGGTAAGGAAATTAATACCTAACAAGCTTTCATTATTATTAGTTTCAGGAAAAATCAAAAATTTTACTCCTCTAGTTTTATGATGTAGTGTCACCTTTACCTCCGTGGTAAGTACATTCATCTCCCTACTAACACCATCCGCCAACCTAACATTTTGCGTCGACGGCACTAACGGGTGTCCTAACCTGAGCAGGAGAGCGTAGAGCGTGTGACCGGCGATACAACTAGTAGCTGCAGAATCAACGAGCGCAGTACCACAGTTTCCCAGAATGTTTATATTTAACACGGGGCGACGAAAAGGTAAGTTACAACTATCACCATCATCTAAACTAGATACACAAGTATTATTAATACACGAAACACTTTTATCAACATTAAAGTTACATAAATCTCCTACGGCACATGTAGGGTTAACTTGAATGGACGAATTAGTGTTATTACAACGCGAAACATTTTTATCATAACTATCACAATTACATAAATCACCCATGGCACGCGTGGGGTTAATTTTTAACGAAACACTAGACTTATCATAAATAAGACAATCATTATCAATATTATTAATACAACAATTTAAATTACCCGCGGCACGCGTAGGGTTAACTTTCGACGATACACAAGACTTATTATAAATGACACAATTATTGTCAACATCATCGATACAGTAACTTAAATCACCCACGGCACCCGCAGGGTTAACTTTTGATGAAACACAAGACTTATGAATATTACAACCATTATCAACATTATCAATACAGCAACTCAAATCACCCGCGGCACGCGCAGGGTTACCTTGTACAAACATTCGCGTTGGTGGGTTAATTCGCTGCGATCCGGGGACGACGGGGACGGCAGCGGCGGCCGAGCGAGCCGGGGTCCTCCGATGCGCGGCAGCGCGGGCGGCGGGCGGCGGGGGCGGGTGCGGTGACAGCGGCGGCGGTTTCGCGCGCTTTATGACAACCGTTGCTGCGAGGTAGGGCTCCGCTATGCGACGTGTTATCAACTAAATAAAACGCTTGCTGACCCGAACAGTTTTTGCATTTAGATTTTATAACATTCGCGGCACCACATCCGTAACACTTTATTTCACTTTTTAGCTTTAAGCTACTGTCAACATTGTTGTCATTGTTATCGCTATTACGTTTAAGTTTCTCACACACATCCTTTACGTGGCCTGAACGTTTGCAGTATGCACAAAACTGCTTCTTGTCCTTGACGACGGCGGCGGTGGCTGTCTCGGCGAACTCAGCGGCGGCAGCAGCGCCGGCGGCCGGTACATTCCGTGGCGACGACGACGACGTTGACGACGATGTTACGCGCGTACTCGTCTGCGTACGTGATCTCGCCTGAGACGAGCTACTAGCCTGACCTGGACTAGCCTCCTTCAGGTAATCTTCCACGTTACGGCACTTGTGCAATAATTCTTCGAAACTGTTGACATTTTCTCTGCATACACGCTCCCTAATGCGTTGACTTAGCAGGCCGTAAGTCATATACAATTGCACCTTTTCCGATAGGTCGTCCTTTGGGAACTTGGCCAACAGCGCACGTATCTTGGCGATGAACAAGTCGGTATGTTCCTCTCCTTGAGTCAACGAAAACAGTTTCACGTAGAGTCGGTGTGGCGGGTCGCGGTCGCCGAAAGCACTCTTTATCCGCTCTAAGGCCTCCGACCACGACTTGGTGGAGCGCTTCACGCCCTGCCACCACACAGCAGCAGACCCTTCCAGCAACATAGAGAAACCACGTTGGGCGTTTTCGTCGGAAACGGCGACGCGCGACGCAATCTTTATACGTAATTACCGCATCTATGAAGTTTTCTAAAGATTCGTCCGCGCGTCCGCCATAGCGCGTCGTGCATTTCGCGAAGTTTCCGTTCGCGCCAAATACAAAGCCCGATGCTTGAACCTCAGACACGTTGCTATGAGGCGTTGACGACCGTACTTCGCGTAATAACTGCTGGCAGAACTCTTGTTGGGATTGCTGCATAGTATTAAGTAAAGTTGCGAGCGTCTCTTGAGACATTGTGATGTTGGTGGGTGCGGCCGAGCCGCCATCATTGGTCGGCTTTGAGCGATCTTCAGACCGTGTTCGCGGCATTTTCGATACGATATGACACACGCTACTCGTATAATACCGAAGAAACACAACACAGGGTTCGATATAAGTCCCAGATAATCACTTGTAGTGTTCGTTGCAACACACGACAAACTTTTCACTACGCGTTTTATACCTACACACGTTGGGCAGCTAGATACTTATAGCGTTGCGTAGGCTATTGGGGTGGTCTGAAACGCTGCATTTCTGGTTTGTAAGCCGTTTATTATATGAAATACAATCGTACATGAAACCAGACAAATGCTAAGTCGACAACAAGAACATAATCACACAACTGATACATGAGCGCTAGCGCGGGGAAATCGTGGCACAGCGCAGCGCGTCTCGTAGAGCACTGTTTTGAATGTCCGCGCATCGGCGCGTGCTACTGCCGCGCGCCCTCTATACGCGGCTGGGGAAACAACTCCCGGGGCTGCCAACTATATAACACTGCAGTGTATCTATGGTCTCACGCTATAAACGTGTTATATTCATCATACGTAAAACGCGACGCGCGACATTGCCGTTCTTCTTACTACTTAACAACGTGACCCTTTGACCTTAGATGTTACGTCGGGATTTCTAAGAAAACGCGTTGTCAAACTTATTTCAATTTGATGATTCGATTGACTTGAAATAAAATACATTTTGAAACTAGGCTAGCTAATGCAGTGATAGGTTTTACGCGCGGAATTGCTTGTATATTTTAAATTGTATGCATTTTCATTGATTTGAACTAATATTATTTTCTATTTTCACCCTTTTTAAATGCCAATGTCACTGGAGCAGCGAAAGGACTGTAGGATTCTTCTGTTAAATTATTCTTTAGTAACATGGATATTTGCTTTTCAATTTCTAATTTATCTTCTATTGTACATCTGTATGGTCTTTTACTACAGTATCTATTTACTAGTAAATCTATGTGAGCTTCATAATCTCTAACTGTTCCTATATCATACTTGTCCTTTGCAAAAATTGTTTTATATTCCTTTATGATTTTCTCGATCTCAATTTTCTTTTCATTATCTAAATGGTCTGTCATACTTACAAACTCTTCTGTTTCTATATGTTCATTAAAATTTATTGCTAATGTTTTTATATTCTTTTCTTCATTTCTGTTATCTTTAGACATTTCATCTATTTTATTTGTTCTTATCTCTTGTTCTATCCGCAAGTCCTCGTTTTGGGTTAGTTTGAATTTCTTTATCATATCCAATCCGATTATAAAATCATCAAAATATTCATTTTCTACTATGTATACATCCACCTCTTCTTCTAAATCAAATATTTTTATTTTTATTGTTATCAAGCCATCTGTTTTTTTCACACCATTAACCGTTTTCATATATGCTATATTCTCATTGTCCTTTTTTTCTTTTATTTTAATCAGTCTTGAATTTATTAAAGAGATCTGTGAGCCTGAATCATAAATGCCGCTCACTTCTAGTTTATTTTCTAATAAGAGCTTGATTTTGATTAATGGTGTACTTACTCGTTTTTTTTCTCAGTATTTATATCTACTTCAATAATAGAGTTGTTATTTACATTTCTGGGTTTAAAAACTTTTTCAGATTCATTTTTATTTTTCTTGAACCAACATGACTCTTCCGGATGATATCTAATTCCTTTGTTCAAAGATTCACAAGTGTTACATGGCTTCTTCTCATTAGTTTTATTTTTATAAAGGAATGTACAACTCTTTATTGTACTTGAGTTTTTCTTGTACATCATACCTTCATATTTTCTTATCTCATTGAACAAATCAGTAGTGTCATTGAGTTCATCTCTGTTTAACCTATTTAAGATAAACCCAGGTAAACCTGTTGCAATAAGATCTATCATTGTTTTGGAATCTATCGATTTGTTTATGCCTAGCATTAGCCTTTCTTTTCTAATAGCGTAATCAATTAGTAGTCCTTCTTTATATCTAAATGCGAGAGCATATGTAACTATGTCCCATCCTTGGTTTTTAAAAGTTTCTAAAAATTTGTTTTTCCATTCATTCCATTCAGCCTTTATTGTTAGTTTTATGGCCATCGAGCTATACCAATCCAAACAAGATTTTTCTAAAAATAATCTCAATATATCTATTTTTGTTTCATCTTTTGATATATTAAAGCGCTCACACTCCTTTTCAAAATTCTCAATCCATTGCATTGCATTAGGGTTCTTGCTTGTGAATTTTTCAATAATAAATTTCTCTGAAATATGTTTTAGGTTATGTTGATTTTCTTTCTTTGTAGTAGTTTCTATTAATTTTTCCAAGATATGTTGGAAATTGTCGTTTATGTCTATTGGTTGTTTTGTGCTCATTTCTTCTAAATATTGATCTAAAAATTGCATATTACCTTCCTCATCTCTATATGTTTTCTTAAGATCTTCATCCAATTTTATCCATATTTTTCTACTTTGATATCTTCTTTTTATACTATTTTTTATTTTTGAGAAAGTATTCATTTTGACAATATATGTATGATGAATCACCGGCTTCAGCTCATCAGGTAAAACATAACATTTTCCTTCTTCTGTAGATATTGAGGTTATGGCTAATACATTTGATTTGCCATCATTTGAAGCTATCATCGTAAACTCAAATTGCAGCCGGTCCATCTTCTTTTAGTTAACAAAAATGTCGTTTTATAAGGTATATTATTGAGGATTTTCGAAATAAACCACAAATTGTTTCTCTGAAAACAAAGTTTTGTTTTATTCAACACGCCTTTACAGTATTATGTAATAAATTATCGTTTAACTAAAATTACACTTTTATCTCACCTGAAAACAAAGAAACGACATTAAAGTTCACTAATATCGCCTCCTCAATTATATCCCTTTAATTATCTCTCTACAAGTTTTTATAACAATAAAATGCACAAAATTAATCTCAACATCATCTGTCATTGAATGATACGTCACCCCGTATCCACAGCTTAAAAATTAAAAAAATGAAATGTCATTTCCAAGGAGGTCATTTCATTACATGTATTTCATTACAATTTAATATAATAATTGCAAGGTATTGTAGTATAGATTGCTTAGCAATTTTATTTTAAAATAAAAGTAGTCTTTCGGTAGTGTTAGCAAGACGGCCCGTGAGTTTAGCTGGCTATTACAAACTAAAATCTTCTCATAATAGATAGAAATCACCGATTGATATTGTTAAGTTATAATAATATCAAGTAAACAAAATTTTTTTTACTTAATAATAATATTATTATGTATCATTTGTAAACAAAATTTTTAAGTCGCTGTATATATATATATATATAATACAATATATATATATATATATATATATATATATATTGTATTACCTGTCACATTACTTTTTCACATTAGTAATACAAATTCTATTCTATTTTTATAAATGGCAAATAGAGCCGATGTCGACTATTCTGCCAATGTCAAAAGTAAATTGGATTGGCAAGAGTGTATGATAATAACAAATTATTATGAATTAGAATGTTAGAACAGTAGTAACTGTATGTATGCATAAAAATCTTCGATTGATACAGTTGGACTCGTTGAGTTAGTACTGGACTGAAACAAACAAAAAAAATAAAAATACATAAATATTATAATTGTTAGGACATTAAACATATACACGTAACCACAATTACACAGAAGTCGGGACTCATAATTTGATATTATTGTGGCGGATGAAATTCATCAGCGCCACAAGTAGTTCTGGGGAAGGATAAGTTAGGAGGGCGGGGACATCGATTGGGAGAGGGATTTTAAATTTCGGGAGACGGCTATATAAATCTAAAGGTGGAATGTTTTTTGTGCATTGGAAAAATATGTGGTCCAGTGTGCCCTCCTCCAAACCGCATTCGCATAAGGAGGAATCGCGGACTCGAATTTTTTCCAAAAAAACAGGTGTACAACAGAAACCCAGGCGAATTCTGCAAAGGACGGAGATAACAGGTTTGGACATTTTTTTGAATGTGAAGAACCAAGGTTTTGATGTTATGGTTGGTTGGACTGCATGGTAGAATTTACCCTTTTTTTTTACCAGAGGTATCCCACTCTCTGCTATCTATCCTGCTCCTGCCATGCACATTGAAGGCTTGCTTTTGGCAGGTTCAGCAAGTCATACCCCTGAATAAAGTTGTGTGAGATATCAGCTGCAGTTGATGAACAAGCATCTTTGGCCAAGGCATCAGCACGTTCATTGCCCTTGATGCCACAGTGGCTAGGTATCCAAACTAGCTGAACTTCCTTTTGACTATTAGTGCTTGATAGCAGGGATTTCTTAATTTTTAGAAGTAGTGAGCTGTGCAATTTACTTTTAAAGGGATTCTGGGTTAGGGCCTGAAGACAGCTAAGGGAGTCTGTGAATATTACAGCTTTGTCGATATTATGGTGTGACTCTATAAAAAGGCAAGCTTCTAATAGAGCCCACATTCGCCTGTGAACACAGAGGACTCCTTGGGACATTTAAATTGTAAAATAATACTGGAGCTTTGGTAATATACTGCCGCTCCAGTATGACTAGAGTCAGAAAATTTAGAAGCATCAGTGTAAAATTTTTGAAAACCATTCCATCGTTCTCCCACCACCGCATTGAAGGCCGAATTCGCCGAGGGACTATTTTTGGATATACCAATATTGTAGAAAATTTTGGGAGTGAAACATAAAACTTCATAGTCGAAATTAAAAAGGGGTAGTTTGGGATATTGAACAAGCGGGTATTCGAAGTTTTGAATCGTGCGAAAATATTTCAGTGTTAAGGGCATTTCTTTATTTTTCCAGTAGTTTGTGGTTCTATACAAGGAATTTAACTCATTCAGTTTTCCAATGAGAGGGTGTGAAGATCTACATATTACCCTAGATAAAAAACGGGAGGCTAAATATTGGCGTCTTAAGGCTAGAGGGGGTTCGACGCATTCGACCTGCAAAGCGTTGATGGGAGAGGACTTCATACAACCAGAGATGATCCGAAGGCATTTAGACTGGAGCTTATCGAGACCAACCAAAGCACCCCTGTTGCATGGAATTAAGTGGAACGTACCATAGTCTAGAATACTACGAATTAGGGCGTTGTAAACTAGTTTCATGGTATAGGGGTGGGCGCCCCACCATACACCTGCAAGGACTTTTAGAATGGAAATAACACGTTCGCATTTTTGGATTAAATAATTTATATGATGTTTACCAGTTAGTTTTGAGTCTAGTATAACGCCTAAAAATTTTACCTTACCAGACAACGGAATATTTTGCTCTGAAATGGCCACTGAGATGGGAGGGATGGTTCTTTTGCGAGAAAAAATTACTGTCGAACTTTTTGGTGCAGATAATGATAAGCCGTGGTTTAGAAGCCATTGATTTAGAGAGTCCAGAGAGAGGCATAGAGACGATGCAGCATCAGTGATGGAGGAGTCTGACACGTAAATGACTAAGTCGTCTGCGTACTGTAGGATGTGACAGTTGTTGTTTAAACAGGAGCCAATGTCAGCTGTGTACAAGTTGTAGAGGATTGGACTGAGGACGAAGCCCTGTGGGAGGCCCCTCCAAGTCTGCCTTTTATCAAAGTCCTCTCCCTGGACTCTCAAAACCAACGAGCGACAGTTCAGTAGTGCACATATGCATTCAATCATCTTGACCGGGATGCTCAGCTGGTGCAGTTTTTGCCTGAGGACGGGAAGAAGAACATTGTCATATGCAGAGGAAATATCAAGAAAGGCTGCAACCACAGACTCGTTTTTGGAGAATGCTAGGCGGATGTCTGTAACTAGAACACCTACACTGTCCATTGTGCCGAGTCCTTTCCTGAAGCCAAATTGGAAGTTCGGCAGTAAATTCCTGGATTCGACTATCCACTCCAACCGGTTTTTAACCTTTCAGATACCGTCAATTTGAGACACAATAGTAAGACAATAGGTGCGCAAACGCCGGCGTTCGCTCGGGGTTTAATGAATTAATAAGGTGTTCCATTAATTTGGCTAGGACTGAAGACAGAGCAATAGGTCTTTTTTTTTTTTATGGTGGGAAAAAATCATGCATTGACATCCCCCGCTCTTGGGCGGAGCGGGAGATAGTGTCAGACTCTTACTGACTAAAAGACCCACCCCGTTCCTTCTAGCCTTCATACCGGGGCTCGAGCGCCCTTTCGGATAACCCTGGCCCCAGTAGGCTTCGACCCGGCTGGGTCCCTGCTGTTGCTGACAACTCCTTGAGGCGCGCGGGAACAGTGCGCGCCGTCGACGACTTGGGCTTGGTCCGGACAGTTACCGGACTGCCGGACAGCGAACTACCCATTGCTCACTGTCCGCAAGCCCGCGCCTACGGTGGCCGGAAATCGGGATCAGAATCCCGGCGGCGGCGGCGGAGGCGATAACGCCGTTGCCTGATGCGTTCGGCCTCCTCCTTTGCGAGCATTACTGCTTCGCAGAAGTCGGCGACCGCCTGCCACTCCTCCTCGCTCCGGACCATGGCCTCAACCAAGGCCCGGCGCGAGAGGTCTCCGCCGCCGATCGCCCCCACGAGGGCACGGCGATGCTCCGCCCAAGCAGGGCACACCTCGACTGTGTGCTCCACCGTGTCCTCCGGGCATTCCGCACAGTGGCGACACCCGGGCGTCACTTCCGCACGAATCCGGTGCAGGAAACTCCCGAACGAACCATGTCCGGTAAGGACCTGCGTCATGCGGAAGGTAAGGACGCCGTGAGGTCTTTCCAGCCACGCCTCAAAGAGGGGACTTACCGCCACGACTGTGAGCAATAGGTCTGAAGCCGTTCGGATCATCAACATGTTTGCCTGGTTTCAAAAGGGGAATGATAACTTGTAGCTTCCATTGATCTGGGACCCAACCACGATTATAACAAAAATTAATTATATTTAAAAAATATTGTTTGGCATTATTGCTAGAACGAGAAATAAAAGAATACGGCACGCTGTCAATACCAGGCGCCGAGTCCCGGACGTGACTGAGCACCACATTCAATTATTTCATGGTAAACAGGACATCAAAAGGGTCATTGGAAACAATATGTGGGGGTATATTATGACATTCGGAAGGAAGTGGGACGTAAGGTGGAGCTATTTTGTCAAAAAAAAATTCAGCTGTTTCCCTAGTGATTGGTGAAGATACTGAAGGAGAACAACCACATCTAAACCTGTTAATGTTTTTCCACATAACTGAGATTGGAGTGGAGGGAGAGAGGGATGTGCAGAATTTGACCCAACCTGCACGTTTCTTCCTACGCAGAAGACGTCTGGATCGTGCACAGACTTGCATATAAGTCAACAGGTTTTGGGTCGTCATTTCCCTATTATAGTGGGTTTCAGCCTCATTCCTCAGCTTAACCGCTGAAGTGCATTCTTGGTCCCACCATGGAGGTGAGGGGATCTTGTTTCGAGCACTATTTTTCAAAGGGAAACAAGAATCTGCACTAGAGATGACTGCTTCCACAAAACCTTCATAACAACTCTTTGCATGGAGGTGATCAGAGGGATTAGATAAATTTGAATTTAAATTTGGAAGAATGTCGATTTTCTGTTCCAGTAATGATGCAAACTTTGACCAATCCGGTTTGGATAAGTTGTACTTCAAAAGTGGAGGAGAAGTTTTTTCTAAATAAGTCCTGTTGATTAAAGAAATGACAATGGGGTAATGATCACTACCATGCGACAAGGCGGTACATTCCCAATGGATTGAAGCTGCTAGTTCAGCAGAGCAAAAAGTAAGGTCAACACAGCTCTTCTGTTGTCCGGGGGGAGACCTGCGTGTTGGACATCACCCATAACTAGTACAGGGCCTTGGACATTGGAAAGAATGTTTCTTAGAGTAATTAAGAAATCACGATGGGGATGAGCAATATATATTGAGAATATTGAAATGCCTTCCATCCTTCCAGATACAATACTCATGTCGCCTGTAAGTGAAGGCAGAGATAAGGGCGAAAGTGGGACCCGATTATTAACAAAAAGAGCCGACCCTCCATATCCGTCGGATCTGTCACATCGGAGGACATTGTAATGTGGTATACGGAAGCTAAGACTTGGGGTGAGCCAAGTCTCAGCTATAGAACAAGCTAGAGGTTTATATTTATTAATGAGGAATATGAGGTCGTGCTTTTTATGCCACACGCTCCTCACATTCCACTGTAGAAATGTTAGGCTGGACGCCATTTTTAATTGGTAGAAGAATTTGGATAAGTTGATCGGCAACGTTGGACGGTGATTGAGAGTTAGAGGGAGAAGAGATAAGAGTTGGTAAAAGTTTTACGAGAAGTTCGATAATAGAAACATTGTTATTAGTGAGAGTGTTATTCAAATTTAGTGCACAGCCATTAGGCTGAGTAGGTTGGGGAGAATTAACAATTTCATTGTGAATGATTTTATTATAAGATGGGGAAAGTGGGGCATGGGTTTTGGGCTTGAGTGTGACAGTTTTGCGGTATGACTGAGTTTTAGTAGCATTGGCATAGTTGCGGGATGGTATTGGAACCATTTTGCTAGCCTCCACATATGGGATTGCCTTCTCAGCCATAATGGTCTTGATAGCCTTCTGTCTACCATGCTCAGGGCATGACCCGCTGTTGGCGAAGTGGTTCCCCGAGCAAAGTATACAGAAAGCCTCGCCTTCAGAAATGTTGCAACCATCACCAGGGTGATCGTGGCCACATTTACTGCAGCGTGGTTTCGACCTACACAGGTTGGCCACATGTCCGAATCTACAGCATTTGCGACACTGGATCGTAGGATAAATGTATTGAGTAACTGGAAGAGATGTATAGCAGCAGAATACTCTTGGTGGTAGAACTTGGCCATCGAAAGTGATGACACAAGTTTCTGTGGGTTTCCATTCGATAGCACCGTCATTGCGTATTTTCCTACTAATGCGTCGAACCTTGAGGATTTGCCCGCAACCAGAAGGCACAGACAAAAAAGTTAAACTTCATCCTCGGAGATGTCAGTAGGAACTCCAGAAATAACACCCATCCTAGTGATGTTGAATGTAGGGATGGAAGCTGAGTAGCCATGTTTGAGCAGAAGATTATTACGACGGGTCCTACGTATACTAGTGTAAGTGCAAAAACACAACTGTGCAGGAGAGCGGTTTAAAGGTTCTAAAGCTTATAATTTTGTCATGTATCAATGGAAATGCTTAAAATTTTGATATGTTATATTTGAATATCTAAGGAAAAAGACTGCATTATTGGTTTTTCTTATTTTTTTATACTTTGGAAAATAGCATCACTTGCATTGATGTAGCAACATGTAAACTGATACAAGTGGCCACTTATACCAGTATATAGTGTACTTGCTTATACTTATAATAAAGGAAAATTGAAGAATTTTACTCTTTTAACATGCTATTTTCAATCTATTGATCAGTATCTGGTTATAACATTAACAATAACATATTCTTTTATCGACTTTTAAACACTTACAGCAGTTTACTCAGTACTGAAAAACTACTTGCAACAGTTTTCTGCATTGTTATTAACCTTAAATATTTGAAAGGGTGTGACAGGAAATGAAATAAAAACATTAAAAATACAAAATAAAAGTTTAGGTATTTCAAATAAATGACTTTTCCAGACCTATGCTTAATAGGTGTTATTATTATGATGTTAATATAAATTATGGCACTCTTTATGAAAAACCAAATCAATGGTCTTGTCATCTTAAAAATAATAAAAATAAAAAATTTAATCTTTTTCACTTAAGTAGGAACTTTCGTTAATTATATTAATTGTTTATTTATATTTTCATTAGTACTTATAATCAGTCTTACGTACTACATAATCAGTCTTTCAGACATTGGCAATGTGTCACATTGTTATTTATCGTAAAAGTAATCACAGTAGATAATGGTATAGAAAACCCAATAGAAAAGAGAAACAACATGTTGGAAAAGACAACTAAGCTTTTTAAAAGTATAACCTAGTCAGAGAATCCTCAGTGTTATCGGTCCGTATCTTCAAATTATTGTAAAATTTATGGTACCGCAATGGTATTATATCTTATCGTATTAATAAAAAAAAAATTGACGTCATGGTACCGCTCAGGAATAACATTGGACTTGCAAAGATCTTGAAGATCTTTAATTTTTTTCTTGTCAATTGGTAACAAACTCTTGTAAGCTACATTTAATCTGTAAAGTTTTTTGGAACACTTTGTATACTGGCATGTGTATTACTTCTCAAATATTGAATAGTTTTGTAAGCTCCTTCTTCAAACGCATAGTTATAATTAAGCATAAATAAATCTTTGGCTTGAACATTAAGTTCGCAAACCTTACTCTACATAACAAGTTCCCCCACAGAATTCTTTTTCCAGTTGTCAAAAAAGGGAAGGCAAGACTTAAAATAAAAGACGAAAGAGTGAGTTACTTCTCAAACAATATACGGTTTTGCATTAGCTGTCGCCATTTTAAAAGCTAGGTAGGATACACTGTTCTAAAAAAAAAAACTGGTTTTCTTTTCAATTACTGAGTGAATGCTGTCACCTTCATTTTCAGTATGACTAACAACAAGAAATCTATGGATTATGGTCACGTTAAATTTCTAAGCGCAATACATACGGTGTAAGGGACAGCCCTCAACAAACTTTAAGGACTTGCTCAGTAGACAAAACTGATCAACCTTACACAAGATTTTTTTTTCCGGTAACAAAAAAGAAAAATCGGCCCCTCCATACAAACTGTCCAATTACGTTTTTAATTTTGTATGGTGAGTCTGATTTTTTTTTCGTTTAATGAAAAAATGTCTTGTGGAAGGTTGTTCAGTTTTGTCTGCTGAGCAAGCTCTTAAAGTTTGTGGAGGGCTGTGCCTTACACCCTATATACATAAGGAATATGATCGCAATACATATATACAAAATAATTATGCAGTGAATTAATTTTAAGTCTTGCCTTCCCTTTTTTGACAACTGGAAAAAGAATTCCATGGGGGAACTTTTTATGTGGACTAATGTGGAGTAGGGTTTGCGAAATTAATGTTCAAGCCAAATATTTATTTATGTTTAATTATAAGTATGCGTTTGAAGAAGGAGCTTACAAAACTATTCAACGTTTGAGAAGTAATACGTATGTCAGTTTACAAAGTGTTCCAAAAAACTTTACAGATTAGATGTAGCTTACAAGAGTTTGTTACCAATTAACAAAAAAAAAATTAAAGATCTTCAAGATCTTTGCAAGTCCAATGTGATTCCTGAGCGGTACCATTCATTTTACAATTGTTGCTAAAACGTATTAAAAATAGTTTTTCGATTGATTTTATTAGTAAATAGATAATATTATTAAAATACTGTAACTTATATCAGTTAACAACACCACAAAAACAAAACAAAATCTGATGTGACTTTGTATACTGATACAAGTGCAAAATTTATTGAAAAAAAAAACATGATTTATAAAATCACATTTCATTAATTTTCTTTAGTATGTTTACCTGGCTTTTCTATTAAACTTTCATTTGTGAAACAATTTTTTTTCAATTAATTCGGTGGGATCCGTGGTCCCGTTACACATTTTGAAAGTTTGGTCTAATTCTTCTCGTATTTCGCGTGATGGTACTATTGGCCGATCTAAAATAAATTGAAATTAATGTGTTAATTCATTTTTAAATATATTTACAAATAATCGTCCAAACTTATTAAAACCACTATACAAAGTACGCGAGTAACTACTATAAACCTTGTATACTGGTACAAGTGAAAATACAAATAAACAACACGTAATTTTTTTTTTTTAATTTTACATTTGATCAAACAATACAAAGTGTATCATTGAACTATTTAAAATATCAATTAATACTTACCTTCTTAATTTTCTGAAATGTTTATTTTACTTTATTTATATTCTAATAAATCTATCATTAATTGACCTCGTGAGCGCTTCATTGTTGTGACTTCTTACCATTAATTACTCAAGATAGAAAAAATCTGAGTAGTTTTTAACAAATGAATAAGTAAATTAAAACGCATCCCAGTTATACCAGTGTTTAACGTGCTCCCGGCTCCTTCGCCGCGCGCATACTAGAGTAAATGTAAATGACACTTGTGCTGATGTGTCGCTTCGCACGCGACTACCTACACTGGTGCAAGTGACTTACATCAGTGTAAATGGTCGTGTGGCTGAAAATGATGTCACTTATATTAGTTTACAAGTTTGTATCTTTGAAATTACTTGATAATTTAATATAATTTTTACAGGGTATAAAGTTAAGGTAATTTTAAGGCTTTTGGTGCAAAAAAACGTATTTCGCTGTTTTGCGGGTTACACCAGTTTACGTAGGACCCGTCGATTACACAAGAACGCATTTGCGTCCTGAGGGGAAGTAAATTCCACCGAAACACGGTTTCGACCAACTTTGTTTACTCCGTCCCGACGAATATTTGAAATTTTATTAAATATTAGGAATTTTCCAAAGTTCACCGGGTGTAGTGTGGTGCCTGCGTTCGGTGAAGTTTCCAATCGAGAAACATGAACGATATATGGGCCTTTGTCCATTGCAGAGTACTTTGTACGACCTATTTGGCTCCTAATTTGTTTGCTTGGTGGAGTAGGAGTGGGAGTCACTTCTTCGTTGGCGCGTTTCCGTGAAATCTGCGACACCTCCATGCCTGTAATGCTACAGACTACATCGGCAAATTGCGACAATGGGTTTTAGGATAAGACATTTGGGGAGGATTGGATGTCAGAAGGGTCAGGATCTGGAGGTTTGTTTTTATCCATCTTGGATAAAACCTTACCTGGGCCTAGCCTAGGCCTTATTCTTATAACAACACAACAAACCTGTTTACGAACACAAGGACAGCACAATTATATAAAAACCAGTCACAAGAGTTACAACAATCACTCGGAAATAGTTAAAATTCTCAAAACACACGTGCTAACCAAGACACTCGTGGCGAGAATCTAGTAATACAAATAGTTATCGACGGACAATTAATATTAGACGAACAAACAAACATTAGTTTACTGCAATCTCGTTTCATTTGAATGGTTGCGTGCATTCCGTTACTTTTACATCAAAATGTATAATTATGTAATATGATTTATTATTTATGAAAATCTATTTTATATTTAGATTAATCCCTGCAGAATGACCGGCATTGATTTGTTGACTAGATATTATTTTTTTGATTGTCAATCAATATGATATTAAAATTATTTGGGTAAGTAAAATCTTACAGCTATATTTTTCTAAAAATGCTAATATAATCTCGACTCGACCGTAATTTGGAACGTCAGTTTGTAATATTCTGTACAATTCTGTATTATCTATGGATATTTGGACTTGCATTACCTACAGGTGCTACAATCTTCTAACAAAAAAGTGGGTACAGCAAGGGGTAAAATGATACAAAATCACGGAGTATATATGATATCTCTACAAAATAGGATAAACGGTGTTTTTTAATTTTGCCGGTTTATATACCATTTGTTGCTACCTAAAACACTAGATGGCAGCTTTGATGCCATATTCCCCAAGATTAAAATAGATGGCGCTAAACAAAATCACAAAGAATCGCAACATAAGAACATTACGCAACCCATTGCTACTAAAATAGTATGTTTTCTTTTCACAATGATTTAAAAATATGGATACAATAATTCAAAAATTGTTTATCTTGGATGGATTATCATTACAATTATCATAATGAGAGGTGTTATTTGAAAATTTAAATTAATTTCAACAATATTTTACAAATAAACATTGACCTGGTGGTAGAATTCACTTGGTTGTTTTATTAACAATACACAGGCAACCCTGTAACTAATTTGCGAATAGGGATGTGATTCATCCTTGAGACGATCGATTTATGAATCGATGCGAATTGAAGTCTAAATAATTGTTTCAATTCAATCGAACCTTAAAGTATTTATTTCTTAAAAAAACAATAAAACGATCAAAATAATTTTAATTTCGGAAGTCGGTGTTTTTCGTTATTGTTTGTTCCTTATTTAACACCGACTTCCGAAATTAAAATTATTTTGATCGTTTTAGTGTTTTTTTAGTGAAGTCGGTTTTATTTTTTTTTATAAAAAGTTTTTTATTTCATACTTTTTAGTTGCAACACACTTACAGCCAGAGTACTTTTTTCTCATGTCAATTCCAATTAACTCAAACCCTGCTAGAATACATCATTTTCATATGAAGTTCCCGTGTCTACCTTCCACCTTCCGGCTCCATCATCGGATCACTTCGATAGTACCTTATAGCCAAAGTGCATCTCATGACATTTCTAATAAGCCCAAACACGGGTAGGCTACATTGATTAATTACGGAGTTCCGGTGCCTATCTTCCAGTTCCATCACTATCATCAGGTTACTTCGATGATACCATTTTCAACATAACTATTCAGAACTATTCATTTATTTGTATTGTCATAGTCGCTTAACTATGTTCATTGTGATATTTGTTTGAGTATGAAGTTCCGTTGGCAATTTCTGGTCTTCTTAACCAGTTCCACCTCATTAAATGTCACTTTTTGACTGTAAATGCTTAATTCCTTGATGAAAATATCAAAATGACTATATAGTTGCCTATAATATTTGAGGAGTGCCCTCGATTTAGCCAAGATTCCATCATCAGATCCCGACTTGGTGACTATGGGACCATTTGGGAAGTATACCCTTTCCAACAAAAAAAGAATTTTTGAAATCGGTTGGCAAGCGACGAAGTTATGCCCGAACATACATAAAAAAAAAAAAAAAATACAAACATCCGAATTGAGAACCTCCTCCTTTTTTAGAAGTCGGTTAAAAATCGATCTGATGGTTATCATTTTTGTACTCTCTATTGAGTCCTAAAAAGCATGGTTTAAGTGATTCTAAATACCGATAGTTTTACACAATAGTTTGAACACATAGGTATAGATTGAAGATATATACACACACATTTTATTAATGACTAATGTGTAATCGGAATCCGTGTACAACATTCATATAAAAAAAATTAGCTTGAGAAAAATAGGTACTTTAAACCTTTTAATAATATGTTTGCATTCTGATAGAAAAATGTCGAAAATCAATTTCAAGTTTCCGAAATCGATTCACAGAATCGTTTCAATATCGATTTAAAAAATCAATTTACTTGGCCCATTAAAATAGATTCGTCGATTAATCGATTCCAGATCGCCAGCCCTATTTACAAAAATATCTGCCATTTAATGGCGGACATATTTTATGATTATTGTGAATTTGCGTTACATATTCTATTTATTTTATGATATTTCTTATATATATAAAGTACTGTGTGGTGATATGTTTTGCGATTGTTGCTGAATCGAGGATCAGTGGGTCGTCTTAGGGGCGAAAGTTCCTCGCAACCAAACCATATTTACAACCAGCAAGTAATTTTTTATACTGTAGTGAATTTGTGATGAAAAGTTTTAATTAGGACTCATAAAATGCTTCATGCCATCGAATAAGCGCTGCTGTGTTCCTGGGTGCAAGAACAGTGGAGGTATGTAACTTTGGCAGAGCCACATTATGTTTACTTAGGTTATGTAGACAATAATATATAAGTACAATATTGTAGATTCTCTTCAGTTTTAGTTTCTCTTTTTAATAAATGAATTTATTCGAAATCTTTAAGTCTAACTCTTATCTTATTATGTATTCTCAAAGAATAGTAATTACATGTGAGAAGTTATCATTTTGAAGTTTGTTAGTACTCTACACTCAATTTCCTTGGATAATTAAAACCCCATGTCCCTTACATTGTAAGAAAGCAATGAAAAGTTGACAATGTGGCAGATAGCTATCACTTTTTTGTTTCATCAATTTTATTTAACAATATTACAGAATAGAAATATGAAATATTGTCTTTAACGCATTCAAATATTGATGCATGAAAATTTATAGTGCTAAATATTTAGTTATATGTGTAAATTAACCTTTCGAATACCATACTTAGAGCTCGGGGCTGGCTGTGCCGATCAGACATGGTGGTATACTTACCCCATGGCGGGTCGGCATGGACCGCCAGGCACTTCTTCTCATGCAACCGAGTGGGTGGGCAGGTTGCGGATAGCCCAGCTCCGGCTTGGGGACCGCTTCCTGACTGCTTGAGGTCGATCCCCCATCCGGAGTGCCTCGGGTGAGGCTCCGGACAAGAGAAGTTACCCAAAGTCTAATCCCAGGCTAGGGTTAACCCGATACCCACTTCCCGTTTTCCCATACCCCCTATATCACTCCCTCCATACATCCCCTCATCCTATCGGTCCAGAGGAAGGGCAACCTCGGTTCCAAAAAATCCCACATACTCTTCAAAATGGAAAAGCAGAAAAGTAAAATAACTACCCAGGTGGGTCCCGGCTTAGCCGGGGAATCCCATGCGGACTTGTCCGTCAGCCCCCATCGTATTCTGGGAGGGGGCAACTCTCTGCCTATTGAAGCCGCGCCTTCAGCGCGACCGGCTGCCGTTTGGGCGCCTATAACTAGCACTGACCAGGCTGCTGTCGACCTGACAGCGCCCCTACCTTGCACAGAACAGGCTGCTGCATCTCACGCGCCCACATACCCTGACATGACTGGTGCGCAAGCGCCAACCAGACGACACTGAGCTTACCGTCCACGGAGCGGAGTTATTCCACGAAATCTATGACGGTCAACGTATCAATCTGGGACCCGGTTTACCTGCGGCTATGCATAGCGTTTTTGGGTGGATTCTCACAGGGACAGTAAACTTTAATCCTGCACCATTAAACACCGCGTGCTCTTTAGTGGCCACCACATTTAAATTAGATGAACAAATCAAAAAATCTTGGGAAGTGGAGGAACCACCGCGCGTTATCACCGTACCCGAGAATGACATCGGCGAACGCTTGTACACTGATCTTACCTATCGCGAACCTGACGGACGATCCGTCGTACCCATCCTCTTAAAGGATAACAAATGCTCTTTGGGTGAATCTTACAATAGTACTTTATCGCGGTTGACTCATCTTGAAAAGAAACTTAGTAGTCAAACTAAACTTAAATCCGATTATATTAACTTTATGCGTGAGTACGAGAATTTAAATCACATATATCCTGTACCTAACCATGCGGTACCTACTCTCAATTCTTATCTTATCCCTCACAGTAGCGTCGTCGTTCGCTCTGAGAGCACGACCACTAAACTGAGAGTAGTGTTTAAATCAAATTTGAAAATCTTAGGAGCCCAATATGACCCTGTGAGTGACAGTTTCGGTTACTCACAGTCCCCTATTGAGGGTGGTAAATGCACCAAGCGTTCCATCTTATCTAGCATCGCACGTATTTCCGATCCTCTAGGGTGGCTTACACCTTGTATCCTAAAAGCCAAATTGCTCCTTCAAGATTTGTGGCGTCTTAATCTTTCATGGGTCGAACCTGTGCCGAGAGACATCACTCAAATATGGCGAAACTTCATAGCCGATCTCCATAACTTAAAACTAATAAAAATCCCTCGTTGGATTACACCATCTCAATCTAAGGAATTCCAGCTTGTCGGATTTTGTGATGGATCCACCAAAGCATATGGTTGTTGCATTTATCTTCGTGTCGTTACCTCTCATGACGTACACGTTTCTCTTTTAGTTGCTAAGTCCAAGGTAGCACCTCTAAAAGTGTTGACTGTCAACCGTTTAGAGCTTTGCAGTGCTGTATTACTATCTAAAGTAATAAATAATAATAATAATAATTTATTTGCCAGAATGTAGGTATACAAAGTAGTATGATCATAACATTAATATTAAGGCCCCTTTACATTCTACCATTATAATATGTGGTGTGCAAATATTTAATTTCAGATTAAGTACATACAATTTAATAATAAATGTCAAACATAATATCTCTTTAGTTATTGAATCACTTTAATTGTTAAAAATGTCAAAATCAGAATAATAATGTCAGAATAATTAAAACATGGAATGTCAATTTAAAAATAAAAATGTAAACCAAAATTGACATTATTTTAGACATCATACAAAGATTGAGATATCCATCAATAATATTAAAATGTCAAAACCAGAATAAAATTGTCAGAATAATAATGTCAGAATAACTAAAATATTGAATGTCAATTTAAAAATATAAGTATAAACCAAAATTGTCATTATTTTAGACATCATACAAAGATTGAGATATCCAACAATAATATTAAAATGTCAAAACCAGAATAAAATTGTCAGAATAATAATGTCAGAATAACTAAAATATTGAATGACAATTTAAAAATAAAAATATAAACCAAAATTGACATTATTTTCTTTCCTTGCGTTCGTTATGTAACATAAATTCATTAACACTGTAAAAACATTTTTCTTTCAGCCAGTGGATTAACTTGTTTTTAAACATGGCAACGGTAGTTCTTTTAAGGCATTTGGTAATTTATTATACACCTTAATAGCCATTAAAAACGAATTTCTTTTGTATAAATCAAGTTTGCCTTGCGGCAAGCAGAGCCTATGCTTATCCCTAGAGGAAACATTCCTTTTGGTTACATCTCTGTGTTTAATAAAATATTCAGGATGTTGTCGTACAAATAGACATAATTCTTTAACATACATGCATGCTAATGGTAAAATGTTGTACTTTTTAAACAGTGGCTTACAGCTATCCATATACCAAGCTCCACAGATTGCACGCACACATTTTTTTTGTATAATAAATGCTTTATTGACATCCACCGAATTACCCCACAACAAGAGACCGTATGAAAGTACTGAGGAAACGTAACCATGATATGCACTAAGAGCCGCTTCATTTGAAACCGTGGCTCTTAATCGTCTTAGTGCATAGACAAATCGGTCCAGTTTGTCACAAACATACTCGACATGCTTTTTCCAGTCGCAATTTTGATCCAACTGTATGCCAAGAAATGTAGTACTTACTACTTGTTCGACCGTAGTATCATTATATTTAATATTTAGTGGTAATGGGTTCCTCCTGTAGGTTTGAAATTGGACCATTTTCGTTTTATCCATATTAATTTGTAGGTTATTGGTGTTCAACCAGCGTATTATATTTTTTATGGCTTCATTAATCTCATTCTCATAGGTGTCTCCTCTTTCACACTTCACTACAAGGGTCGTGTCATCAGCAAATAAAATTACTGTATGGCTAGTGACATTTGGGAGGTCATTGATGTAGAGGAGGAACAAAAAAGGCCCTAATACACTGCCCTGTGGCACTCCGAAATTATTTGCCTTAAAGTCACTTCTATACGACACCTTTTTGCCATTATCAATTCTGGAAATTTCCACACATTGTTGTCGGTTTTTTAAATAATTTCTCAACCAGTCGTTCGCTTTTCCTCTTATTCCATATTTTTCAAGCTTGTGTAAGAGCAATTCATGGTCCACAAAATCGAACGCCTTGGTCATGTCTAAGAAGATTGCCGCTACAGGCATGCCTTCATTTATTGCCTGGGTGACATTTTTCAACAAATTGAAACACGCTAATGATGTACTACTGTTTTTCCTGAACCCAAATTGTTCGTCTTTAAGTACACAATGAGCGATCGTAAACTCCTGTAACCTTTTTAGCATGATTTTTTCTAAGATTTTTGACATGATTGGTAACAGCGTCACTGGCCTATAGTTTTTCATGTCAGATGTATTACCTTTTTTAAAAAGTGGCTTTACAATTGATTTTTTTAAAATCTCTGGGAATGCACCTTCTTCAAAAGAAAAGTTTATCAAATAACTTAGTGGTTGGCAAATACATGAAGCGCATAATTTAATTGCCTTTGTTGTTATCTCATCCTGTCCTACTGCATTTGTATTTTTAAGATTTTTTATAACACCAAATACTTCAGTAGCATCGGTTGGTTTAACAAATATGGTATGTTCATTATTCCCATCGATAGTCTTATTTATCTCGTCAGTATTGTATTTAAAATTATTATTATTTGTCGATTGTATATAAAATTGATTAAACATGTCACTTATTTCCTTAGGGTCTTGAATTGTCCGATTATCTTTAGTTATTTTGTCAATTTGCGTCTTAAAGTTCGAGTCATTAATATTTTCATTAATTACCGCCCATGTGGCTTTACACTTATTTTTATTATTATCAATGTACTTCTTACTTTGTAGTTGTCTAGATTTATATATACATTTTTTGAGAATGCCACTATATGTTTTATACTTTTTGTTTAGTTTTAGTTTCTTAGTTTTACTGTGTTGTTGACTAAGATAAGCCTTTTTTTTATGCAAGATTTTTTTATGCCTTTTGTCAACCATTTGTGGTTCCCTTTACAATATGACCTCTTTTTTGAGTATTTTGGAAAGCACAAGTCAAAAAATAATTTAATTAGACCGTGAAATTCTGCAAACGCTTCCTGAAAACTATTTTTTTCGTACACGCTTGAAAAAGATAAAGATGATAAGTAACTATAGAACTTGTCCATGTTTTCTTGACTAAAGTCTCTGACCTCCTCATACCAACTGCGTGTTTTGTACGTTTCATTAGTCCTTATCGAAAGCGTCTGTCCTGTTTCATGATCGGACAAGGCAAGATGATGTACCTCCGCTTTAGTTTGCTTGATGTTACTTGCTATCTGATCTATACATGACAGTTGTCTTGTGGGCGTTTTAATATGCATTTCAATATTAAAATTTTTCAAAATGCTTTTTAGATTTTCACAGCTTTTGGTCGACTTTAATATGTCTAGGTTCCAATCACCGCATAAAATATTTTTTTTACGCTTTCTCGTCAATCTCACTAGCAACTGTTCTAGATTTTCGAGAAATACTTGAGGATTACTATTTGGAGTCCTATATAAGCAAACGATAATAATATTATTTATTTCTACGTCACAACATTCAAAATTATAATTACATGTCAAGTCATTAATATTATTTAATTTTTTATATTTCATACTAGCTATACCCGCGCGGCTTCGCTCCCGCTCTTCCCTACTTCAGCCTACTATACCCTACTCTACCCTACTATACCCTACTCTACCCTACCCTACTCTACTCTACCCTACCCTACTCTACCCTACTCTACCCTACCCTCCTCTACCTTACTCTACCCTACTCTACCCTACTCTACCTTACTCTACCCTACTCTACCCTACTCTACCCTACTCTACCCTACCCTACTCTACTCTACCCTACTCTACCCTCCTCTACCTTACTCTACCCTACACTACCCTACACTACCCTACTCTACCCTACACTACCCTAATTTTCATTTTTTTTTTCCATAAGAACCTTCTCCTCATAATAACGAACACAACAAAAAAAAAATTAGCGAAATCGGTCCAGGCGTTGTTGAGTTATGCGCTTACCAACACATTTTGCGATTCATTTTTATATTATAGATTATTATTAAGCAGTATACATACCCCTCCTCGTTTTTTGTCACGTGAGTATGATGCTACTACTATGTACCCAGGAATTTTTAAAAGCATTTCTGTACCTTTTTTGATAAACGTTTCAGTTAGACACACTACGTTTATTTTCGACCCTTGCTGCGATAGCTCATGGATTGCAAATGTTAATTCGAATAAATCGCATTCAATCCTTGCTTAGTTCAAAACTCATTTTAAATAAATCTATCTTATTCACAGACAGCTCGACTGTATTGTCATGGTTAAACACTGAGCCACATAAGCTTAAGACTTCCATTGCGCACCGAGTGGTCCTAATTAACGACAGTCCTGTGCCAACTGAATGGCGACATGTGTCTACCCATGACAATCGAGCCGACATCTGTAGCCGTGGTTTATCGTGCTTATCTTTATCTGATTCTCGAATCTGGTGGTCTGGTCCTCAGTGGCTATCTACTGAACTCTTCAACTGGCCTGTTTCAGCAGTAGAAGTATCCGATAACGTACCAGAACTCAAGCCTGCATCACGCGCGTGTCATGCTAGTGCGACACGTGAAGCCGACGTGCTGGATTCTATCATGGAACGCCACTCCTCTCTTTCCCAAGTTGAAAGAGTGGTTGCTTGGATATACCGTTTCATTAATAACGCAAAGGCTAAACGTTCAGAGCGTAGCTTCTTACCTTACCTGACAGCCACTGAATTAAGCCAATCTTTAGATCAGATAACAAAGTATGTTCAACATCAAAGTTTTAGTGATGTCATATCTTTGATAACATCCAAGAAACCTTTACCCAAACATTTATCTAAACTCTCTCCTTTTCTCGATAGGTACTCGCGGAATCTTGCGAGTGGGAGGACGTCTCAAGCACGCATCGTTACCAGGTCGCGTCAAACATCCATACCTCCTGCCTAAGATTTCTCGGTTAAGTACTCTTCTGATTGACCACTATCATAAAACTTATCTTCATTGTAGGCCACGCCTACTCCAATCTTTAATTATGCGTCGATTTTGGATACTCGGAGTCAGAAATCTTATCAGATCGCGGCTTTCTAAATGCGTAACCTGTTTTAAAATTAAACCCCTTTCACTTCAACCTTTACAAGGTGATCTTCCACCTTCCCGATTACAACTGGGTCACTGTTTTCAAACAGTAGGCATCGACTTCGGAGGTCCTTTTATGATAAAAGAGAGTAAACGCCGTAACGCTAAAACTTATAAAGCTTACCTTTACCTCATAGTCTGCCATGCCACTAAAGCCGCTCATCTCGAACTTGTTACTGAGCTCACATCTGAAGCATTCATAGTGGCTTTAGATCGTTTCGTGTCGCGGAGAGGACTCTGTCATTCCATAGTCACAGATGGTGGTACTAACTTCGTGGGTGCCAGACGTTATTTGTTGGAAGTTAGCGAAATGCTAGACCGCGAGAGCAACAGTATTTCCAGTCAACTCGCTTCTCGAAGTATTACGTGGAAGCTCAATCCTCCTTCCGGTCCCCATTTCGGAGGCATCTTCGAGAGCGGAATAAAGTCAACAAAATACCATCTCAAACGTGTCATAGGATCACAAATTTTGACTTACGAAGAATTTTATACTATCTTAACGAAGGTGGAAGCTATGTTAAACTCTAGACCCTTAGTGGAACTCTCTACCGATCCCGGCGAGGTTGATGCTCTTACAGCTGGTCACTTCCTTATCGGTCGACCTTTGGTATCTCTACCTGAACCGGTATATGCTGAAAACGAGACCTTACGTACTCGATGGCAGCTTTTGGAGCGTCTATCTCAGAGCTTTTGGCGCACTTGGCAGAGGGACTATTTGCATACATTGCAACAGCGAATGAAATGGTTTAAACACGGTAACGGTCAGCCAAAATTGAACGATCTGGTAACCATTTATGAACCAAATTTACCCGCTAACGAATGGAGACTTGGTCGCGTCGTCCAGCTCCACCCGGGCAAAGATAATATCATTCGTGTTGTGACAGTCAAAACGTCAAAAGGCTTACTTGTAAGACCTACCATCAAAATTTGTCCTCTTCCAATCGCTCAAAATAATTAATAACCCATAATCAAATCATATCAAACATCTATCAACAATTTTTTTTTTTAAGAGTCTAACACTTATTATTTTATTTATTTTTTCTCAATCATATACTTGTTAAGTACATTTAACCAGCATAATCTCAACACTTAACATAAAACTATATCCGTACAGTGACATATCTGCATCTGCATGGACCGCAAGTCTCGAACTTCATCTATCTTATCTTATGAAATCCCTCGTTGATTTCAAGTGGGGGGATATGAACAGGCTTTAGGATGAATTCCCTTATCCCATTCCGTCCCAAAAACCTCATATCCAAACCGCACAGCACCGCCTCTGACGGTGTAAGGAAAAAAACTACGATTCGAATCCAACGAGTCGGCCGGCTAACTTAACTTACGCGCGCGCGATTAACAACCTCTGAAAATACCGTGAAATATCGTCTGAAAGTGCGTCCAAGATGATCCTGGATCCCAGCACCCAGTGAGTACCTGACTTCCAATTTTGTACCATCCTTGTAGCCTGTTTTTTAGAAACTTTTATATCGCGTCACCCAACGTTGACGCTACACTTATTCATACCTATTCAGTATACACTACACGTACACAATAAATATATATTCACCTACATCTATTATGTCTATTTATACATTCATATATATTTATATATTTCCAAGTTCACAACACACATATTCACCACCACTAAACACGACATACACATTGACGTGACGCATTGGACACGCGCACAGTCGATGACGCGCCGGTGATTTATTTTCTTCTACCGCCGAGTTGCAGCACTAAGTTACATTTTTTTTCTCACCAGTCACGATCTATCTTGTCCGCTAGACATACGTGCGCTCGCGCCGTTAATATAAATTGTGACCAATCTACCCGCGGTAACCTACCACCGTGCTTATAAGAGCTGTTAGTAGTTGCTACTATAATAATATTCTAGCTTGCACTTGGCTTATTTTGCGCCTTCTTATAAACTGTGTTGTTGTGCTGTGTGTGAGGAAATTATACCTGGAGATACTTCAACAAGGTATTTTATTTACTCGCCATCTACCCAGTGAGTACCTACCTACACCACACACACACCACCCAAACAACCAAACTTACTAAGTTTACTGATTTCTAGTTCCTGTCTTGGTCTAGGTTTTTTTGGTTGTGTTGATTTTATTTCAGCTCTGACAAGTCTATGGTGTCTATGGTTGGTACTGAAGTTAAAGGACAATGCGACAAATTGGGCCTAATGAATGTGTATTGGACACATGAGATATTATTTTTGTGATAGGTCATAACACACAACTAACGATTAAAATAATAATAAAAAAAAATGTACCGGGTTCTTGTACAGCTACGTCGAAAAGTTTTATTTAATTATGTCAAATATTTTTCAATTATTAAATGTTTTTCAATAGGAGTGAAAGAATATTACTTTAAAATATTACTAAAGTCACTAATTCTAACCACATGGAGCCACATGGGATTATAATAACACAATATACCTGTTACAAAAATAATAATAAGTGTATTTCGACTATTAGAGTAATAAAAGTTCTATATGCGAGAGTGAATTGCAGACCGTTGCTTATTATATTGGCATTGTTTGCGATTAGTCCTCAAGCAAGATAACACGCGAATGCTAACGGGGCGCGTGAAAGAGAGAGAAACATGTTGACTTTGGACAAGCGCCCGCGCATAGCAGGTAAGTAAATCGTTTCATTCGACTCTTTTATGCAGTGATCAGTCGGTATTCTCCGCTTCTGACTGTGCAGTGCTCCTGTTATTCTTACTTTTAACGTATTTCTATTACGACGACCCTGCTTGTTTTTGGACTCTGGTGATATTCTTACATGAACTGACTTTGGCTACCTTTACGGACTTGAATTATGTTCTTAAAAATGCAGGAAGAACGTTTGTGTGTTCTGTGTCCACGTTCTGTTCATAGACGTAGACAAAATCATATTTTGCAAGCAAGCTTGTTACATACGCATCCTGCGCATGTTTCCTATATACAGGAAAACGCTTTAAGACAGGTGAGTTTTATACTGTTTATTATTATTAATATCAGTTATTTAAATAATGTTTATCTAACACATGTAAGTATATTTAATACATGTAAAGCGCAGGCTAGGTATACATAAAGTGCGATCCATATGAAATCTACAAGGTGTTACAAAAAACATAATTATATGTTACACAACCCGTGTTGCCGATTACGGTGATGTTTGATGCCAGTTTCGAATAGTACCACGATCTCTAATCCCTCTCTATTAACTTCTCTATGAACCGTATGTTCTTCGGTGGGAACTCGTATAGGCTGCTTGCTTAGAATACCTTCTTAATCCTTTAGAAAGTGTATAACAGGTAATCTAAGTTGTGAATTATTTTATTTGCAGGTATCATTCAACAGCACACAATCTGTCTGTCACCGTTGTTGGCAAAGAGTCGACCACAATGTTTTAAATCCAGTAGAACATGAACCAGAAGTTCCACCACCAGTACCAGTTCCAATACCAGTTCCACCTTTGCAAAATGATGTACAGGGTTCCAATGATGGCGAACTTTATGTGCCTTCATTTAAAAGAGCACCAAACACATCAAGCCACTGCATATTTGGCGCTTGTGGTAACGATAACCGCCGGCGTATACCGAAAACAATCAAGCTGTATATGATGACTAGACATCAGTTGTATATTCCTCAACATACACGAGTATGCAGGGAACATTTAGAAAGTAATATGTGGGATGAATTAGAGAACCACTGCACAATTTCTCATTACTTTACAGCAGAACATTTCACAGACGTATGTAACATCTTCACTGAAGGAATCATTAGTAACAAGCAGTATGATTTCGAAACTACTAACGGTCAGTCTCAATGACGACAGTCTTCATTTTTAGGTTGGACTCAATGGAAGTGAGTTTCGCTCCATATTATTGCAAACACCATCGCTACGTGCATACAGCGATAATAGAACCATACTCGGTCTTTACCTCGCTAAGCTACGGACTGGTGAGAGCAATGAAAGGCTTGCGAACCTATTTAAAATGTCTCGACGAACATTAGAGAGGAAGCTGGCGATTGCAAGGCAATGTTTGATTGATGAATATGTTCCTCAGCATTTAGGTATTGACCACATAACCAGAGAAGATGCACTACAAAGAAATCTGGCAATACCTAAATATCTCTTCGGAAATCATGAAAACACGAAGTTGATTGTGATTTGCGATGGAACATATGTCTATATTCAAAAAAGTTCCAACTTCTTATTCCAGAGACTGAGTTATAGCTTGCATAAGTTTTCCAATTTATTGAAACCGTTCATAATTACAACTAGTGATGGATACATAATAGATATTTTGGGTCCATATGCTGCAACAACAAGTGATGCGACCATATTGAATTCCATTTTGGAAAACGAAGAACACCCGCTGCACGTATTTCTTGTCCCAAACGATGTGTTTATTTTAGATAGAGGATTTCGTGATGCCATCGAAAATCTTGGAATGTATGACTATGAAGGTCATATTCCTCCTACAAAAGATAGAAGTGCCACACAATTAACGACTACCCAAGCCAACAAGTCTCGACAAGTAACAATTTGTCGTTGGGAAATCGAAGTAGTCAGCGGGCGTTTTAAGCGTGACTATAAACTTTTACGCCAGGAATATTTCAACAAAGCACTTTTACACATGTTTGATGATTTTAAGGTGTGCGGAGCATTAATTAACCATTTTCATCCTTTTTTTTTTTTTTTTTTTTTTATGGTGGGAAAAAATCATGCATTGACATCCCCCGCCCTTGGGCGGAGCGGGAGATAGTGTCAAACTCTTACTGACTAAAAGACCCACCCCGTTCCTTCTAGCCTTCATACCGGGGCTCGAGCGCCCTTTCGGATAACCCTGGCCCCAGTAGGCTTCGACCCGGCTGGGTCCCTGCTGTTGCTGACAACTCCTTGAGGCGCGCGGGAACAGTGCGCGCCGTCGACGACTTGGGCTTGGTCCGGACAGTTACCGGACGGCCGGACAGTGAGCTACCCATTGCTCACCGTCCGCAAGTCCGCGTCTACGTTGGCCGGAAATCGGGATCAGAATCCCGGCGACGGCGGCGGCAATAACGCTGTTGCCTGATGCGTTCGGCCTCCTCCTTTGCGAGCATTACTGCTTCACAGAAGTCGGCGACCGCCTGCCACTCCTCCTCGCTCCGGACCATGGCCTCAACCAAGGCCCGGCGCGAGAGGTCTCCGCCGCCGATCGCCCCCACGAGGGCACGGCGATGCTCCGCCCAAGCAGGGCACACCTCGACTGTGTGCTCCACCGTGTCCTCCGGGCGTTCCGCACAGTGGCGACACCCGAGCGTCACTTCCGCATGAATCGAGTGTAGGAAACTCCCGAACGAACCATGTCCGGTGAGTACCTGCGTCATGCGGAAGGTAAGGACGCCGTGAGGTCTTTCCAGCCACGCCTCAAAGAGGGGACTTACCGCCATGATTGTGGCGTGCCCAGCACTGGGTTGCGATAGTCGTTGACGCCATTTCACCATGAGATCCCGCCGGAGCTCTGTCCGCCATGCCGTGACCTGTCGCGGCAGCGGACTTTCACCCCGGCGTTGCATCTCCACGCGCATATCGTGCATGTGTGCAAGGACTGTTGCCTACAGATCCCACGGTGGTAGGCCAGCCAGAAGGCTCGCCGCTTCGCGGGAGACCGTGCAGTATCCCCGCACCATCCTTATCGCCATGACCCTCTGACAGGCGTTCAGTATGGCCGCCGACCCGACACCGATGTGAACTCCTCCTACCGTTAGTTGGGAACTCATTGGCGGCGCGTTCCGAGAGCGGCGACCGTGAAAGCACATCGCCTCGGACTTCGAAGCGCCACCTCGAGTCCCAACTCCTGGATCCTATCAACGACCATCGCAACCCCGCGTGTCGCTAGAGCGACCGCCGCCGCCGCCTGGTACGACTGTCCCTGCGCTAGAACCAGCGTGTCGTCTGCGTAGCAAACCACGCTGACCCCGTCAGGGAAGTCGCCGCGCAGTACGTAGTCGTACCCGATGTTCCACAAGGGTGGCCCTAGTACCGACCCCTGCGGAACACCGCACGACATCTCTCGACGTTTCCAGTCTCCCTGGTGACCGGGGTAGACTATAAATCTATCCGACAGATAGACCTCGACCACTCACCAGAGGTATTCGGATCGTACTCCAGGGCAGGGAGTTGAACGCGTTGGCAATGTCCAAGGACACTGCCACGACACACCTGCCCCGGGACACCGCAGCCCCCGTCGTGAGGGCTCGCACGCGCATGATGGCGTCCACCGTAGAGCGCATCCTGCGAAAGCCGAACTGTCCGTCCGAAAGGTCTGGCCCCACCCGTGTTAGGCGCCCGACGAGGCGGTTTGCAATGACTCTCTCAAAGAGCTTGCCCACCTCGTCGAGCAGCAACCAACCATTTTCATCCTGTAATCAGTGATAGTGAACGCTCTCCTGCAATAATAAACCGCATACAGGAAAGGATACACACACCTAACATTTTTCAAGAATAGGTGGAGCGAAAGCATCTTAACAGACAAAGGATTTCTTTCGTGAGAATAGAAGAAAATCAAATAGAGGACTTTCTACATTTGACTGAGGAAGAAATAATCCTTTTCGCGCTGGGCACATATCAATTGAAACTGGCAAGGTCTTACTGCAGTGAACATTTACGGAATGGCGTTTACATAATTGAGGTTTATCGAGACGAGCAATTAGAAGATTTGACAGATTTTAATATCTTTCAAACAAATGTATTTTTGATTAGAATTCATATTCAATCACGACATGCGAGGACACGCGAGTATCGTAGCTACATATTAATTGACAGAGACCAAACTGGCATCAGCTCTATTTTACAATATTATTGTACTTGTTTGACCGGAAGTCGTACGCTGGGAAGCTGTGCGCACATTTTATCCGTAGTTTGGTATATGGGCTTAGCTAGATACGAAGGATTTAACCCTCCAGCCGCATTTTTAGATTCTATTGTTCTGGATATAGACTAATGTAAAGAAAAATAAACAAATACGTAAAAGGAAACTTGTTGTTTCATTTATTGTATTTATTATTATACGTACCTAGTTGTCGATAGATGTCATAAGAGGCGTTTTAAATTGCAAATATTGCAATCAACAGCATTTGGGAGTGGCTCCAGCATTTGGGAGTGCTATTTTAGGGTAATATGCCTTCATTCGTATTAAAAAACAATTATTAATTGCAAAATATTTAACATAAATAAATAATACTTTTCGACGTGACTGTACAACAACCCGGTACATTTAATTTTTATTTTTATTTTTCTCGTTAGTTGTGTGTTATGACCTATCATAAAAACAATATCTCATGTGTATTGGTCAGCAGGCCCAACTCCCATAGTGTTTTGCCCATTGTCCTTTGTTGATGACGTCGAAATTTGAAAAGCAGTTATATCTATTGGTCATTATAAAATCAATTTAATTCTTTGTTTTTCCATCCAATTTAATTCTTTGGATTTCAATCCATGTCTACATCTTCTTTGTGTTTTTTTTTTGTATGCTGAGTTTAAGATAGTTAAGTTATTTTCTTTTGTGAAGTTTATAAGTTTTTCTCCATTTCTACTTCTAACTTTATTACTGTAGGTGAATGGTCCTAGTACTGTCTCTTCTCCTAGACGTTTCGCTCCAATTTGGCCATTAAAGTCTCCCATGACAATTTTATTAGGTTTTTATGGGCATGTTCTTGGATAGTGTTATTTACGTCAAGGTAGAATTTCTCTATTGTTTCCAGGTCCGATTGTTCAGTTGGTGAATAGACTTGTAAAATAGACCATGAATCTTTATATCCCGGTAACTTCAGATTCATCATTGCTATGCGCTCCGAGATTCCAATAAATCCTTCTATCGATTTTTTCAAGGTATTTTTTGACGATGAAACCGACGCCATGATGGCCTGGCGTCGTTCCTATGTGGTACAGTAACAAGTCTGGTTGAGAGATAATTCTTTCTCCCATTCTCCTTATTTCACTGAGGCCGACGATATCCCATTTAATCTGTTCTAATGCGTATGTTAGTTCTATAAGGTTTTCTTCGTTTTTCAGCGTGAGTACGTTAAGGGCTGCGACATATATTTTTGTTTCTCTATGGTTTTTTATCTGTGTTGTTGGAGGGTTGTGGTCTTTATCCCCCACGAGGACCAGTCGGCTTGGGGGAAAAGGTATTTCTTCTCTTTGTTTAGTTTCGTATTTTGTTAGGATTTTCCGTTTACCGGTTGATTGCTATTGCTTTTTGGATGTAGGGTTGTTGGACGAAGAGTTCGATCTGGGTCTCATTGCATCGAAGGCATTTATCCTGTTAACTTTGGCAGAGCTTAGAATATGTTGTTTTCTAGGTTGTGATTTAGAAGGTGACGGTGAGGTAGTTGGTTCTCTTTTCCTTTTCTCCGAGTTGGATTCTCTAACTACTAGTTTGTCGTAATTCAGAAAAGCAATATTTCCCTTTTCCCTCTCTTCCTTCAACTGTGGTAGCAGTGCCTTCCTTTTCTCCAAAACTTCCTTCGAGTAATCCTCCGATACATAAATGTTCTTAAAACTCTTTCTATTCTTCATAATTTCATCTTTTCTCCATGCATTTATAAAAGAACATAGCACCGGCCTTGATTTATTTTGATCCTTGTTTTTTCCTAAGCGGTATAATTTATTTACTTCAGATTGCTCTATATTTATATTAAGGTCTTTTTTAAGAGTCTCCTTGACACTCTTAAATAGCTCCGATGTTGAGTTTTTCCTTTCCTTCAGTCCGAATATAATCATGTTGTTACTTTTCTTTTCTCTTTTCAAATATTCCATCTCTTTCTCTAAATCACAAATTTTTTGTTTTAATTTTCCATTTTCTTCAATAATAGGCGTAAGTTTTTCATCCATCTTATCCATTAAGTTTTTTGTGAGTGATTAATAATAATAATAATAATAATAACCCCAACGCCGTATCTCTACGTTGACGTCGTGGTGGGTTTTGCGTGCTCCAATATACCCTAGGTTTGTGTCGGTAGCCGTTGCTTTGCCATCACATGCCTAGGGTGAGGGGCCAGACTAAGAGAGATACAATCCGCAGGGCAGTTTTGCGGCGGTCCGTGGGGTCGCTAATGCCCAACAGTTGTTGGGGATTAGCGACCCCACGGACCCGATCTCCCGGGAGAATTCTTGTTTTTCATCTCCGGCTTGCCTTTGTTGGCCGGCCGTAGTGAATACTGACGAGGAACAGAGCTCCCACCTCTCTCTTGCCTTTATTGGCTGGTTTGAGTGGAGATTTGCAAGAGCAACCGTGCTCGGGAGACGGATGTATAATCCAGTAAGGTGCTGGTAGGGATCTTGACCGTACTTCCGGGATTGTCCTAATAGCCGTGGTATACCTCTCCACTCCTCAAGCACATCACGATATGTTGCCCTCTTGTTGCTACGTCACTTCGTGCTAGCGACCGTTTTGGGGGCCCATTTGTTGAGTGTGCAAGTCACCCCCTGCCTTTTTATCGATGGATTTTAATAACATTGTTCAGGCAGGGGCCATAGTCTTAAAATAGTTCTAGGTTACCAGTCCACTTAAGAATCTAAAAACCATAGCCTTATATTATTTTCCACATGTTGCAATAGTTTCCCTTCAACCGGGGGTTGTCCTTGGATGCACTAGCATAGCGCATATAGGGATAATCACCGGTTGGTACCACGTTCCATTAGCGTCTAAAAGGGCCTCTGCGAGTTGGTTTCGGCTCCTCGTACGCCTTCCAAAGGTCCAGGACCTCAGGGTCCTGAGATAAATAAATATAAATATAAAAATATAATAATAATAATGTTTATTGAATTGTTTGATTTACATAAATATTTCTACAATACGGGCTTAAACTAGAGCTAAAGTTGCAGAATTGCGTTCTACCTGAACTAGGTATATATAAACCTGTATCTCAGGTAACTTATTTAAGTGCTTATATTATGTTAATAATATATAAACTAAAATTCATTAAACAAAAAAGTAAATAACATATGAACAAAATTATTTAGTCTAAAACTGACGAATACTTCGCTTAATCATCAAAACTGCATCACTGCAAGACATTATTGTGACACTACATTCCATTATATTTTTTTTGCGAAGTAGCAGTTACTCGTATATAAACTAGGTCGATTAGCACAATCAGTAAAATTATAAATAAATAGTTACAATATTGTTCATAAGTAAATTATTATGCTAAGAAGTTATAAAACTCGTATAAGTTATGTAAGAGAAAATATGACGCCGCTATTTACGTGTCCTCATAATAATTAATCGAATTTATGAGTCTTGTCTCAGCAATTTTCTTAGCCGGGCAGTCTTGATCTCCTGTCTTGTGATTACTCGGCTTATTAAAACGCATGCATGTTGCACACAGTGCCTGATCAGCTGTTTTATCGCACAGCATCCACTGGTGGCCTTGTTCACCACAAAGTGCACATGTATAGACTGCTTCGCGACAATTCTTCGCAGCATGCCCGTACTGTTGACATTTAAAGCACCTGGTCACAAGTGTGAAGTCCCTCACTGCGCAGGATGTCCAATTAATGAACACTCGGCTTTGGTTTATAAGCGCCTTTCTTATGCTAGCCGTTACTTCTAGAACATAATTGCATGTTGGTCCTTCTTTTTTGCCTGACTTGTGACTTAATTTTATAGAGGCCAAAAAAGAGTCACGGGGTAAATTAGGTAGCTTGTCAGCTAAGTTCTGCTCATAAATGCAATCGTACACTTCCTGGGCACTTAACTCGGTCGGTACACCTATTACTACAATTCTTGATCTTCTCTTATAGGGCTCTTCCACTTTCAGACCGGAACCACTTAGTTGAGATGATTTCCTAAGTTTCTCTATGTCATCCTTGGTCTCCGTTTCCGATTCAGTCATTTCAGCTGTTTGCTTTTGCATTTCTATCTTCATATTGTCGAATAATAGTTGAAATTGTTCGTCCATGATTTTGTAAGTAACGTAGAACGGAACGTACTATAAATGGTAGAATATATTTTTCGTATACTAGCAACACTGGATCTAATGCCAACTTAACAAACCGACATTAAGGGCTATGTATTCTCTTTGACAAATGACAGTTTTTTATTTGAATGTTGTTACCTCAATGTTGTTGTAAATTGTCTTCTGCACTTTATTGGATGGATCCTTCTAATATCCTGAGGTTTTATTTCTTCTGCGTTCTTCCGAAGTACTAATTTTGTGGTTTTTAGTTGTGTTAACGACTTAAAGTAACTTTGACTATTATTAAAAAACGATTTGTTACGAATTGAATCACAGTGATGTTTACGCTCCAAAGACCGGAAACGGAACGGAACGGAAAAAAAAAACAATATAATGTAATGATTTTTAAAGAAAATATTCATAAATCGTTCAACTTCCAATGATAAGCGATAGATGGCGCTAGTAGTTACATGAACTTTAGGCATTCGTTGTAGACATTAAGTAATAATTTAAAATATTAGACTTTATGCATTTGTTTTATATAAATATATCATAATTGTTAAAATGAAATATTTACTTGCAGTTAATTATTAGATAAACCCTAATGTATATTAGTTAGTCAATTGATGTTACGTACTGTTTACTTTGCTCTGATTGGTCGGTTAGTCGACCGAGTGTTTGTGAAAGTTTGTGGTAGGGAAACGTTGAGTTTGTAACTGTCATGTTAGACAGAGTCAGTCTGCTTTGAGTTGTTGAACAGAAAACATGTCCGACTAATCTGTGTATTTGTAAATGATTGTTAATAGAACGATAAGTATGAAATTGTGTTGATCAAAGTGAATAAAATATTTATACAATTTATCCTGAAGTGTTTGATTCATCACATTTCAGAAGTGGGATATGCCTACAAATATGTGCAGTGATAACAGGAAGAGGTTATGTGTGCCTAAATTGAAGATAAATGAGTTCGAGATATATATTTTATGTCTTTCCAAGTGTACACACAAAGACCCAAGATATCTGACCCACGTGACAGCAGAAGGTAATATAAGGCATCCTAAAAGTTAGACGAATTTGTACCTTCTGCTAATTGCAGAAGGTTCAAATTCGTCTAACTTTGATGATAATCAATTCGGAGCATAATAATTTAAACGAATATAACGAGAGATAGGTAGTCAAATATTATAGAATACTGTCATGTCAATTTGATCTTTATGAGGTAACGTTAAGGTTGGTAAACTTTGAATACGGTTTTGTCTCATAATCCACTTGTTAATTTCAACAAAATATCATAAGTCAAATTAGTCTAATGGTCACAACAGTAGACTTATATTGTCACATTCGTAAGTTCAAATCCGTCGTGCTTCTTTTAGTAGTTTTGTGTTTACAATATTGGAGTATGATTTTTGAAATCAAATTATAATTTATATTAAGTTAAATAAATAAATTTAAATTAACTTTACAAACATAAAAACAACATGAATAAAAAACACAAATGGTTAGGATAGGTAACGGTTTATTCAAGTAATATTAACAATTTACATAAAAAAATATTTACTCGTCTAATAAACATAAGTAATTTAAATAACTATATATAAAGGTAAAACATATAACAGAAGTTACAATATTAAACTGCTTTTGATATGGTAGAATTATGTGTAATACAGTTTTGAGCAGGAGAAAAAACTATTTATCTATTTCAATACATAGTGCTAATGAAATACTAATTTTATTTTTAAAGAATAATTTAATGCTGTGAATCAACATGTTACATGATTAGAAATATATAATATTTCTATTTTATAACAATAGCATCACTGCATTAACTGTCCTATCTGCTCAAAAAATCAAAGTGAAAATACCACTAAATATTTTGACATTTTAACTACTTGACAGGTTTTATGTAGCATTTTAAGTTTGATTATGAAAGAAATAAAGATCAGTTAATTTATTTTAAAAACACTTCCTAACAAATTAAGATTACTATGATTTATTTAACCAATACACTACACATAAGCACTGACAAGAGGGTATTGTGGCAGCTTACAAGAAGTAAATAATTATCCATTGTTGCTTACACGCACTGATGACATTACTTCACGTAATATTTATTACTGAATGGGCTAATTTCTACAAGATAACCAAGTTCCACAGAAGACATTCAACACAAGTAACCCAGAGTTATATCCGCCACTTCCATACGGCAGAATAATAACATGTTTTTTTCACAGATAGAAATCCAGATATTCTTGGGGAAAATGGACTTGACGGATGACCAGCAGTTATTTCAATTTCACGTCCTGACTTGTATTGTTTGTTATAGTTTTAAACCACAATCTGACTGTATTTCTCTGAAACAAAGAAACGTAGTATAACTAAAAAGATGTTTGATTACGTCACAGCATAAAAATGTGTAAGTTTAAAAAAGAAGTATAAATTAAATGGAAAAAAAGACACTTACCTACTGCTATATTAAGATGTCTCCTATCAATCTCTCCGAAAACCAACATTCTCCTCATGTAAATAGATTATTTTGTATTTTAGAACTAGGTATATAAAAATATTCTAAATAAAAATATTGTTTTACGCAATTTAGTAAGGCAACGTAAAAATTGTTTGCACGACGTCACTGCTATTGAGCGTCGACTGGTTTTTGCTTTACTAAAACGGTTCATTTTTATTCCTCTACCCTTAATCTAAGTAACATTTGAATACCAGTTTTATGATGAATACGCATATTTATCTTGACTACCCGCTTATTACAAGTCAGGCCAAATTATTCCAAATATGTTCGAAGAATATTTAGTTCGTTGATTGTTACTTAAAATAATAAAAAAGTTCTGAATGGAAAACAAAACAATATACAGGGTATGAGAATTGAACTCGTGCCTTATTGCGTCAATATCTTTACACAGATCAATAAGCCATACTATCTTGTTTAAGAATACCAAAATAAGCTATCATTAGTCACTACATTTTAAAATACCAATAATAAACTTTAAGTCTAAGGGCATAAGAATCAAAATTGCTTAATAAATAGTTATTTATACCATTATTATATCCCTTTATAAATGTTTATACATGTGTTTGTTTGATTATAATATTAAAAAACTGTTTTTTTAATTTTTGACGTTGACCATTTACTTACTTTATATATATATATATATATATTTTAAATATAGTGAAATAATAAACATTTTATTTAGTTGCAATATTTTGTTTCATTTCTTTACAAACTCCATTTCTCGACTTTTGTCGTTAAAGAAAAGTAAAAAAATATAACTAAAACACAAAAGATGGAAAACAAAAAGTTAGACGTTTAGTAAAGTGAGATTTGAACCAGCTACACCTGCGTGCCAAGTCGCTGATATTGCCACTGGACTAAATGTATTCTTATAGACGGTATCAAAATTTAACGTTAGTTGTAATGCTGGACGCAATATTATGGCCCATTTACAAGCAGTTGATAAGACTCATGGAATTAGCTAAGTTAACTTTTGTCACTGACGTGCCATTTTCTTTTATCAATCTACCCTCACACTAGGATAGCAAGATTTATCGAAATGCTGGCACAAAGGATTTTCATCTTTAATAACAGCAAAATAATGATTAAAATAGCTTATCAAAATAGTGGGTCAGCCGTCTTAGGGCACCTATAGTACTAGTGTGATTTTAGACAAGAGGTTATGTGTGCCTAAATTGAAGCTAAGTGAGCTCGAAATATTTTTTTTCTTTTTCCCATGTGTGCTAGTGTTACTTCAGACAAGAGGTTATGTGTGCCTAAATTGAAGCTAAGTGAGCTCGAGATTTATTTTTTTAGCCAAGTTTGCCAAGTATTTTAGACCAGTATCATACTCGCCCAAATTTCTTACTGTTGGTGACAGGCTCGTGTATTGAATCATTCGATTCCCTTCAAATGTGTGAACTGAGTGGTGCTGAAATGCGCGTCATGTTCGTAATCGAACGTTGACAGTTAAGCCTAAACACCTCTTAAATGCTGGTGATTCATTTTAGTTTCTATATTTTACACAGGATGCATTTTGGAGAGTGTGCGCAGGAATTGCATGACTTGATTCCGCCATCGCAATTCTACCATCGGACAACCCGACGTACGGCGAATATTCACCCTTACGTTGTTGAAACCTCTACGGTCCGGACTAAGCGTTTCGCCTCGTCGTTTATACCGCGTACGTCGAAGGACTGGAACAGTCTGCCTGCTGCGGTCTTCCCGTCCGATTATAATTTGGGTGTCTTCAAGGCTAGAGTGAATAGGCTCTTAATAAACTAGTGCGCCTCACCATCAAAGATTGCATCGCTACTTGCCATCAGGTGGGATCGCAGTCAAGCACTAGTTTATCTCAATTAAAAAAAAAAAAAAAAAAAAAATTGGGTTACTTTTACTTTATTTAATTTCATCGAATTCGTATAATGTAAAATTTACCTATTTCCCATAGCGATAATTGTCATTGTTGCCTTGGATTACTTTGTGTGGTACGATAATTTCCCTTTCGTTTCGACGTATAGTTGTAAAAACATGTTGTACCCCTTATGAATATGTCACAATAATGATAAATGATATATAATGAATGATAAATGATATGTAATGAATGATAAATGATGAGTGATAAGTGATAAGTGATGAGTGATAAGTGATGAGTGATGAGTGATAAGTGATGAGTGATAAGTGATAAGTCATAAGTGATCAGTGATAAGTGATAAGTGATCAGTGATCAGTGATCAGTGATAAGTGATCAGTGATAAGTGATCAGTGATAAGTGATCAGTGATAAGTGATCAGTGATAAGTGATCAGTGATAAATGATCAGTGATAAATGATCAGTGATAAATGATCAGTGATAAATGATCAGTGATAAGTGATAAGTGATCAGTGATAAATGATAAATGATAAATGATAAATGATAAATGATAAATGATAAATGATAAATGATAAATGATAAATGATAAATTTATTTATTTATAAATGTTAAACGATAAACGATAAATGATAAATAGTAAATGATGATAAATGATAAATTTATTTATTTATAAATGTTAAACGATAAATGATAAAGTAAATGTGCTTTGATGAGGCCAAGTGGGCCATTTGAGGCCAAGTGTGTCATTTGAGGCCACGTGGGCCATTTGAGGCCAAGTGTGCCATTTGAGGCCAAGTGTGCCATTTGAGGCCAAGTGTGCCATTTGAGGCCAAGTGTGCCATTTGAGGCCAAGTGTGCCATTTGAGGCCAACTGAGCTAATTAAGATTCGGGTTAAGTGTGCCCGGTGCAGATGAAATTATCTTCAAGAGCGTAAGTAACGTATGAATTTACCTATTATTGTGATTTTAGTTTGACTATTTTGGCTTAATGAAGACGTAAATGAATTGAATAATTTATTAAGTTTATTCATATTATTTTCGAACTGTTTATTGGATGAGATTTGAACATTCTGTTATAGTTTTTGAAGATATTATAGATAAATTGAATTGAAAGCATATTTTTACACTGTGATTTGATTCTTAAAAAAAGAGTTTCAAATTAATGATACAAGTTACTATTTCATGTAAATGTTTTAACCACTGATTTCTTATTTTTGAGGACTTGGATTCCGACAGAACTACAGAAGAAAAATTGCCTGTCTAATTGAACAAATGGATAGCTCCTGGTTCAAACAGTACAAACTTGAAGAAAAATGGTGCAAAAAGACGATCTGGAAGGACTAATACACCACCACGATGCAAGAAGCAAAGGGGTACCTCATGTTGGTCTAAGAAAGTGGTTGAATGATTTTTCAAGGAGGAAAGCGTTACAAGTATCGAGGTTTGAACATATCCATTGGAACATTGTGATACGGGAGTTCCGTCACTTCTGTAAATTTTGAGAGTTTTTAAGTTTGATTAGAAACAGTAATTATAATTGATTTGTATTAAGCAAGTAGGATCAGAAACTGACTTTAGATTTTGGCTCAAAAATTTGTTAGTGTTACCAAGAGAAAATAGAAAATTTACGAAACCTTGCCAAGTTTTGTAAGTTAGTATTTAGTAACGAAGTGGTAAACCAAACTAAAATGATTTTTTCTAATGAGCAGAATTATGGTCAGTTTCAAGCAGAAATGTTAGCTGGTAATACTTAAGGTGTAACTTATGTGAATATAATTACGACAAATTAATGCTTATAAACGGATAGCATATAAGTAAAAGAGCTGTAGATAGAAATTTAAACACGGTATTTATGATAAATCTATTAGGAATTGAGCCAAAGCATTAAATTGTAGACGAGGAAATGAATTTATTACACGTCTTCAATTCCTGTGACGTGTGCATACTGTAGCGGAGACTGATTCCATAGATAGAGAACACAATGATATTTATTTTACAAGTAGGATAAAAATATTACTATTACATGACCATAACTAGTTCTCGTCGTCGAGACTGAAATCAAAGCCGGTTCCTAGGATGATTATGATACAATGAATGATTTAAATAGAGCTAAATATCACATCGTAATTTATTCGGTTAAGGGAAGATAGATTGAAGATCCATACACTAGAGTAGAGGATCAATTTCAAGGTTTCAAATTAAAATAAAGTTTGACAAACAGTGCGATCCGAACTTCATTATTAGAACCTTTACTTGATACGAAATCGCGCACAAATGCTGGGGCCTTAGATTTAGGAGATATATTGGTACAATCAAGCCCTTAGACCCTCTAGCTGAAGAATCACTTTTATTCTAAATGCTTAAATTTCTGTTTATATTATGCTTTCAAATAATAAATGTAATGAACTCTGACTAAACGAGACGCCACACAATATATTGCAACATGGTGGCTACAGATTAGTGAGTTTCGTTTAACCATTGAGAGTGTAAGATCTAGGACGCGTATGTCGATACCTTAAGCCGTAATACTATGTTTTCTACAGAAATTAAGACGAATCCTCTGTTTCTGTTTATAGTATTGAGACGAGAATTGATTATCAACAATATAAATATCAACTTTTCGAATACTGTGACTAGGGACACAATAGAAAAATAATGAGAGATCAAACGCCAGCATTTGCTTGGGGTTTAATGAATCGGATCTAGATTTCAAATTCTTATGGCTGAACCCGATAAAAAACCTAATGACATGAAGTGAATTCAGTGTGCGTAAATAATGAAGACTATACTTTCGAACAAAAAGCTGATCAATTATACTTTATACTTACAGACAGTCTCGCATAATTAACATTGACCAATGGATTTGAGTAATTAAGTGTTGGTTATAAAACATATTTGACAGTGGTTTAATATCTTGAATAGAAAGAAAGAAAGAAAACATGTTTATTCTGCCCGTATAGACACACAAATAATTACAAAATAAAAATTGATAAAAGAAAAACAAAATAAAAATAAAAATTAATAAAAGAAAAACATAATAAAAATAAAAATTAATAAAAGAAAAACAAATCGCGGAATGCGATAAGGCCGCCCATTGTACGTGTTTTAGATATAAGTTTTTCTTTGTTATGTTTCGTATGTACAATAAAGTATATAATAAATAAATAAATAAATAACAAAATAAAAATAAAAATTTGTTGCCATAACGTCAAGTGTAGACCAGGCCTAACAGGTTGGTTAACTTTGTTGTCTAGGTTGTCTATTAAAACACGCGTAATAATAATATATAATCTCTGCGACGCCGGCCGCCTCGAGAAAGACAAACAAAAATAAAAGTTAAAAACAAAACAAATACAATATAAATACATTCAAATTGTGCGTCGCATCTAGGCAAGAATAGGCCGTTGCTCAGCTTATACTGTGACGCTGGACAAATCCAGCAATCTACAGTGCTGGTTTTCAGCAACCACCGTGAGTGACAAATTGGCTTCTCTTCCGTGAGTAGGTAAACAATAATCCCAGGTCAGTATACATTCTTCTAACATTGAGTAAATACATACATTATTAAAATTATACAATATGAAAACAAACAAAACATGGCCATAAAGAAAACAACATTAACCAAACTGGACTACATAATACAAAATTTTAACCATTTATTACACAAATATATTAATTTTCATGAAATTACACTCAAAATAGATGAAACTGATTGACCCACAATTATTTTTCTTGCAGCTATCATTTTGTATAGACGGCAAATACAACAACCCTCCGATAGCACCATGACATGGGGAGGCGGCACGATTGCGGCCACTCACCTAGACGTCTTGGCGAGAGCTAACCGCTCTGGAAAGCAAGAAATTTCATCCGTCTACATATAGAAAATGCATGTGTTACATTGAAATAAATCAAAAGGAAGAAAAAGTGCACAGTATGAGATGAGGCGTACTTATACTAATTGCCCCAAAGTGATGTCTATGTTTGAGTATTGAGAGACCAAATACATTGCGACTCGTTGGGAATAAATCAGTGACCCATCTCCCCCAAAACGAAAACCGCGCCAAGAATACTGACCAAAGAGAGCGAGTTCAAATCGAAGACCACCACCACTGAGGAAGACCATATCCATTACCCGAAGTCCGTGACCGAAGAGGTAAAGTTAAAAATAATATAATATATAATAATAAATAATATTCCACAACTATCACACAAGGCCGACTAGTCCCAAGCTAAGCAGATCTTGTGTTAAGGGTACTAGACAACTGATAAACATACTTATATATTTCTAAACACATACATATTATAGACAAATTACCCCCAGACACAGAACAAATGGTCGTGCTCATCAGACAAACCCACGACCTCCGTTGTAGCAGTCAGGGTCACTAACCACTAGATCAACAGGCCTGTCGACAAAATAATTATAGTATGATTGATATATGTATTAAGTTATGTCGATAATTGCATGTGCATGAAATATTTTTTTAAAATGTTAATAAAATGTTTTTTTGTCTTCAGGACTCTAAATGGAGGGGGAAGGTCATTCCAACAGTGAGTGGCGGCAAACTTGAAACTACCCCTGAATGCTGCAGTACTGTGATGCGGTGTACAAAGAGGGTATGTGGAGAAACGTGGTTCAAATTTGCTGTGTCTCCACTTTAGTTTGTCAAAAAGGTATTTTGGTTTCTGTGTAGTTACAACTCCAAACAATAAACTAGCTAAATACAACTTTCTCCTTGCTGCCATTTTCATTATGTTATTCTCATTGATATAGGGAGTGATATGACTCCTATATGGTACACTTACACAAAACCTCACACATGCATTCTGTATACGTTGAATTAACCTTTCCGTTCTGGCTAATAGGCATGGTCCATATACTGTGTCACAATAGTTCAGACGAGACAAAATCAGGCTATCTACAAGTTGTTTGCGAAGATCAACACTCAGATGGGCTCTCATCTTATAAAGGAGTTTTAATCTATAAAAACAATTACGCCTGGCATTGCTGATGTGTTTCTCAAATCTCAGTTCAGGGTCCATAGTCAAACCCAGATTGCATGCCAGTTCTACCCTGTCAATTTTATTACCATTGATAAAAACTACTGGATTGGATGACAGAATTGTATTGACCATTTTCCTGCTTCCTAAGACCATAAACTTAGACTTTAGTGGGTTCAAAACTAGCGAGTTAGCATCCGATCATTCCACCACTCTATTGAGATCTGCATTAAGTTTATCCACTGCTTCATTTAGATCTGATGGCTTAAAACAAGTATATAACTGTATGTCATCAGCATACATATGATACTTGCAGTGCTGGAAAGAATTGATAATATCTGCACTGTAGAGAATATACAAGAGGGGCCCCAAAATTGACCCCTGGGGCACACCACGTGACAGAGGAGAGGATGAGCTAGTTGATCCATCCTCCCTTTGAATTTCCACGAGCTGTGATCTATTCTGTAAATAGCTTCTGAACCACTCTATTGTTTCCACAGTAAACCCATAGTATGCCAACTTAGAAAGTAATAGAGTGGTGTTGATTGCATCGAAGGCACGTGAAAAATCAAGAAGTGCAAGTATGGTCCCCTCCCCTCGGTCACGAGCCTCCAATATATTTCCCACTACATCTGAAAGTGCTGTGGCTGTCCCACGACCTTTCCTAAATCCAGACTGCAGATCAGGTAGCATGTTATTAGCCTCTAGTTACTCCAGCATTTGGTTGTAAACTACCCTCTCCAAGACTTTAGATAAACATGGGAGAATGCTTACGGGGCGAAGATCTTTAACAGTAACTGGGAATAATAGTGCAATCATGGATTTCTTTTAGATACATTACCCACTATCAAGAGCTTTTGCGATAGTCATGGTGTTGACCTAGTTCTTAACGCTATATCTTGTCTTAGGTTGACCGCGGTTTTGCTAAAATGTATAAACACTATTTTAAATCCCCTAGCAAAATAAAATGATTACTGACTATGACGAACACCAATGAAACATATGAGACTGCCACAAAACTACTAGGATCAGAGATACTTTAAATAATAAACATTACGAAGTAAAATACGTTAAAAAGTTTAAGATATGAGGTGAGCACCAATATTTGGGTTAGACTAGCAAAAAGATACTTTCGTTACCAGTAAAATCCCTGCTACTACCTACAGCATAGGTGGTTTAATAAAAATTAGTAGATCTGATTGCAATTATGAGGGTAAAATTGAATTTACCTCATTTTAAAATCCATACATCCATTGAAAATAAAAAAAAAAAACAAAAAGTTTTAAGTATAAAATTACTGGAATTACTGGTTTTGTTAAACTGAGGAATAACATTCATAATACACACACATTCATTCATTTTTTTCTTAGGAGTTGGAAAATGTCTTATCGAGATCAAATTGTTTTTTATTGGTCTTACCGAATTGTTCTGAATTACATGGCCGAGGTACTTTACTGAGTCTGAAGCAAAGTTACATTTCGTAAACTTCAATCTAAAGCCTTCTTGTATTATTGCCTCTAATACATTTCTTATGTGTTTTATATGTTCTTCAAAGGTGTTCGAGTATATCAGAATATCATCAATATAGTTTACGGAGTATCCTGTGAGATTGTGCTTTCTTAGAATATTGCTTAAAATTCTCTGGAAAATTGCTGCTGATGTTTTCAAACCAAAGGGAAGGCAGGTCCACTGGAAGTGGCCATCTTGTGTGACAAATCCTGTTTTATATCTATCTTCCACCCGTAATGGTATCGCCCAGAATGCTGAGTTTATATCCAGTGTAGTAAAATACTTACAATTTCTAGTTTTAACAATCAAATCATCTATTAACGGAAAAGGTTGAGCTTGTGGAACAACAATTTTATTTAGTTCCCTGAAATCTATACACAAGCGGGATTTCCTATTTTCACCCTTTTTTAATGCCAATGTCACTGGAGCAGCGAAAGGACTGTAGGATTCTTCTATTAAATTATTCTTTAGTAACATGGATATTTGCTCTTTAATTTCTAATTTATCTTCTATTGTACATCTGTATGGTCTTTTACTACAGTATCTATTTACTAGTAAATCTATGTGAGCTTCATAATCTCTAACTGTTCCTATATCATACTTGTCCTTTGCAAAAATTGTTTTATATTCCTTTATTATTTTCTCGATCTCAATTTTCTTTTCATTATCTAAATGGTCTGTCATACTTACAAACTCTTCTGTTTCTATGTGTTCATTAAAATTTATTGCTAATGTTTTTATATTCTTTTCATCATTTCTGTTATCTTTAGACATTTCATCTATTTTATTTGTTCTTATCTTTTGTTCTATCCGCAAGTCCTCGTTTTGGGTTAGTTTGAATTTCTTTATCATATCCAATCCGATTATAAAATCATCAAAATATTCATTTTCTACTATGTATACATCCACTTCTTCTTCTAAATCAAATATTTTTATTTTTATTGTTATCTAGCCATCTGTTTTTTTCACACCATTAACCGTTTTCATATATGCTATATTCTCATTGTCCTTTTTTTCTTTTATTTTAATCAGTCTTGAATTTATTAAAGAGATCTGTGAGCCTGAATCATAAATGCCGCTCACTTCTAGTTTATTTTCTAATAAGAGCTTGATTTTGATTAATGGTGTACTTACTCGTTTTTTTTCTCAGTATTTATATCTACTTCAATAATAGAGTTGTTATTTACATTTCTGGGTTTAAAAACTTTTTCAGATTCATTTTTATTTTTCTTGAACCAACATGACTCTTCCGGATGATATCTGATTCCTTTGTCCAAAGATTCACAAGTGTTACATGGCTTCTTCTCATTAGTTTTATTTTTATAAAGGAATGTACGACTCTTTATTGTACTTGAGTTTTTCTTGTACATCATACCTTCATATTTTCTTATCTCATTGAACAAATCAGTAGTGTCATTGAGTTCATCTCTGTTTAACCTATTTAAGATAAACCCAGGTAAACCTGTTGCAATAAGATCTATCATTGTTTTGGAGTCTATCGATTTGTTTATGTCTAGCATAAGCCTTTCTTTTCTAATAGCGTAATCAATTAGTAGTCCTTCTTTATATCTAAATGCGAGAGCATATGTAACTATGTCTCATCCTCGGTTTTTAAAAGTTTCTAAAAATTTGTCTTTCCATTCATTCCATTCAGCCTTTATTGTTAGTTTTATGGCCATCGAGCTATACCAATCCAAACAAGATTTTTCTAAAAATAATCTCAATATATCTATTTTTGTTTCATCTTTTGATATATTAAAGCGCTCACACTCCTTTTCAAAATTCTCAATCCATTGCATTGCATTAGGGTTCTTGCTTGTGAATTTTTCAATAATAAATTTCTCTGAAATATGTTTTAGGTTATGTTGATTTTCTTTCTTTGTAGTAGTTTCTATTAATTTTTCCAAGATATGTTGGAAATTGTCGTTTATGTCTATTGGTTGTTTTGTGCTCATTTCTTCTAAATATTGATCTAAAAATTGCATATTACCTTCCTCATCTCTATATGTTTTCTTAAGATCTTCATCCAATTTTATCCATATTTTTCTACTTTGATGCCTTTTCTTTATACTATTTTTTATTTTTGAGAAAGTATTCATTTTGACAATATATGTATGATGAATCACCGGCTTCAGCTCATCAGGTAAAACATAACATTTTCCTTCTTCTGTAGATATTGAGGTTATAGCTAATACATTTGATTTGCCATCATTTGAAGCTATCATCGTAAACTCAAATTGCAGCCGGTCCATCTTCTTTTAGTTAACAAAAATGTCGTTTTATAAGGTTTATTATTGAGGATTTTCGAAATAAACCACAAATTGTTTCTCTGAAAACAAAGATTTGTTTTATTCAACATGCTTTTACAGTATAACAATTATCGTTTAACTAAAATTACACTTTTATCTCACCTGAAAACAAAGAAACGACATTTAAAGTTCACTAATATCGCCTCCTCAATTATATCCCTTTAATTATCTCTCTACAAGTTTTTATAACAATAAAATGCACAAAATAATCTAAACATCATCTGTCATTGAATCATACGTCACCCCGTATTCACAGCTTAAAAATTCAATTAATGAAATGTCATTTCCAAGGAGGTCATTTCATTACATACATACTTTCCTCCGACCTTGTATGATCTCGGATATATAGAAAAGCCTTTGACAAAAAAAAAAAAAAAAAATTACACTATTCTTCGTGCGATGAATGTTATAAACATATGACATGACGATAAAGCAAATAATCAAGACTAAGCCGAATGTAATGATTTTTAAATGTAAGACTCAATTCCTTGTCGAACTGGAATTAAGTTTCATAATTTTAATGAAAATATCCTATCATTTTAATTGTAATCGTGCGTCAGGAGATCGCACGATGTCGGATGGCCGAATGTAATGATTTTTAAAGAAAATATTCATAAATCGTTCAACTTCTAATGATAAGCGATAGATGGCGCTAGTAGTTACATGAACTTTAGGCATTCGTTGTAGACATAATAAGTAATAATTTATAATATTAGACTTTATGCATTTGTTTTATATAAATATATCATAATTGTTAAAATGAAATATTTACTTGCAGTTAATTATTAGATAAACCCTAATGTATATTAGTTAGTCAATTGATGTTACGTACTGTTTACTTTGCTCTGATTGGTCCGTTAGTCGACCGAGTGTTTGTGAAAGTGTGTGGTAGGGAAACATCGAGTTTGTAACTGTCATGTTAGACAGAGTGATGTGTATGTGCTTCTCGCTCACTCCTATTGTAGCACCGTATAGTGTGAGGGTGTAATTGAATAGCGTCAGTATTAAACTAGCGTTCATAGAAAGCACCCGAGTTTTTATTTCTGCACCTTCTACCCGAAAACATATCATTGGCGACGAGGACGATTTTACCCACAAAAAGAAGAAAAAAATGGCGAAGTCGTTTTTGGGAAATTTGACAACGTTTGATTACAAATCATGCGAGTGGTCAATTTATAAAGGGCGGCTGAACCAATTTTTGAAGGTCAACGATGTGAAAGACGAGAATAAAAGTGCAATTTTAATAACACATCTCTCTGATGACTCATATCGATTGGTGCGTAATTTGGCATATCCTGTCGAGTTGGAGGCGCTGAACTATGGGAAGCTGGTGGAACTGCTTGATACTCACTTCAAACAGAAGCAGTGTTCATTTTCGGACAAGGCCAAATTTTACGGAGCGAAGAGGAGCTCAGGCGAGTCGTTGGGCGATTGGGCTGCACGACTGCGAGGATTGGCGAGCTACTGTAACTTCGGGTCAGCTTTAGACACAAACCTGACGGATCGTTTCGTCCTTGGTTTGGGAGCGGGGCCCGAGCGTGACAAGCTATTTGAGCAGAATGCTTCTACGTTGGGATTCTCGAAGGCTCTGGAGATAGCTGAGCGAGCGGAATGCGCAAGAGAGGCCAGGAACATGGTGTCCACTGATGTCACGTTTGTAAAAGAAGAAGCAGTGTACAAAATGTGCAAAGGTGAGTGCAGGCGGTCGAGAGACGGCAGCGGTACACGTGGCGGCGGTGGTGGCAGCGGCGCCGGCGGCGCTCGTACGGGCTCGCGAGATGGGCGCTTGTCAACGTGGAATAATGATCCAGATCAGTGCGAAGTCTTCCGTTGCTCGGTATGCGGCTTAAAAGGTCATGACAAGGACAAGTGTCGTTACAAAAACTATAAGTGCCAAAAATGTGGAAAACCGGGACATTTGAAGAAAGTGTGTGATAAAAAGAACAAAACCGGCCGTGTTCGCGTCAATAATATCGGAAGCGATAATAGTGAGACAGAAACAGACAGCAGCTGTAAAGAATGTCATAATTTCAATATAAGGTATGTAACAGATAAACCGTTGAATTTAAACATTAAAGTAGGTGATACAAATGTGACTATGGAGTTAGATTCCGGGTCTGGAGTTTCGGTTATATCAAAGAGAATGTACTCAGAATTGTTTGCACATCATAACTTAATTGATTGTAATATCAAAATGTGTTTATATAACGGACATAAAATTTCGCCGTTGGGGTATTTCCAGGCTATTGTCGACTATAAAGCTCAAAAGAAGAAAATCAAGATATTTGTAGTAGACTCGAATGGGCCCCCCCCACTCGGGCGCGATTTCATGTCCGCTTTCGGTTTGATTTTAACAAATGTTTATAAAATAAGCCAAGATGACGATGTAAATGCATTATTGGAACAGTTTCCGAATTTATGGAAAGATGAACTTGGTTGTTTTAATAAGTTTAATGTCCACCTGCAACTAAAGGAAAATTCAGTACCAAAATTCTTTAAGGCCCGACCAATACCGTTTGCTTTAAAAGACAAGGTAGAATCAGAGTTAAACAGATTAGTCAGTTTGGGTATATTAGTTCCGGTCAGTAATTCACGTTATGCAACACCTATAGTACCAGTTTTAAAAGATAATAACACGGTTAAGATAGCAGGTGATTTCTCAGTCACACTTAATAAGGACCTTATAATAGATAAGTACCCGCTACCTCGAATTGAAGAAGTGTTCGCTAAACTTGGTGGAGGAGAACATTATTCAAAAATAGATTTAAAAAACGCATATAATCAATTTTGTCTCTCTGAAGATTCCCAGGAGTTGACTACCATTAACACACCAAAGGGATTATTTAAATATACACGCCTTGTTTACGGTCTAGCGAATGCCCCCGCCCTGTTTCAAAAGGCAATGGAAGTATTATTGTTTGGTATCGAAGGAGTTAGTATATGGTTAGACGATATTTGTTTGACAGCGCCAACGAAATCACTTCATATGACGAGATTAGCACAGGTTCTAAGCAGGTTAAATGAGGCTGGTTTGCGCCTTCAGAAGGACAAATGCGAGTTTTTTAAGGATAATGTAACGTACTTGGGTTACGTTATCGATAAAAACGGATTACGAACTAACCGCGATAAAGTTAAAGCTATATTAAATGCGCCAGAGCCAACAAATATAACGGAAGTAAAGAGGTTCTTAGGAGTAGTCAACTACTACAGAAACTTTATTCCTAATGCGTCAAGTATTATGAGCCCGCTCCACGAGTTGCTGCGCAGTGGCGCGCGGTGGGAGTGGGGACCGCGCCAGCGCCGCGCGGTGCGCCGCGTGTGCGCCGAGCTCGCCTCCGAGCGCGTGCTGGCGCACTTCGAACCGAGCGCGCAGCTGGTGCTTTCGGTAGACGCGGGCCCGCACGGGCTCGGAGCTGTCTTATCTCAACGGGATATTGATGGCGGCGAACGACCACTGGCGTATGCCTCGCGGTCGCTCTCGGTGAGCGAACGCAATTATAGTCAAATTAAAAAAGAAGCGACAGCGATAATTTTTGGTGTCAAACACTTTCATCAATACCTATACGGTAGGAGCGAACCTTTTGTTCTTAAAACCGATCACCGCCCCTTAGTATCAATATTTAATAATAAAACAGGTATATCGATAACCACAGCATTACGGTTGCAAAGATACGCTATTATACTATCTGCCTACAACTATACAGTTCAGTATATATCTAGTGACAATAACTTAGTCGCCGATTATTTTTCTCGTGCACCTGTGTCGGATACTGCGTGCAAAGGAGATAGCGAATATGACGCGTACTTGTCATTGAATTTTTTAAACACGACTGACCCAGCTGTTTTGTTAATGGATATTAAGAATGCTACCTGTACTGATAAGACTATACAAACCGTCATTAGGTATACAAGTGTAGGTTGGCCGCGCAAAATTGTTTGCGAGTCTATTCGTCCTTTCTTTTTATGTCGTACGGATTTGCAATATGAAAATGGCATTTTAATGCGGGGTCATAAAGTAGTAATTCCAACGGCACTACGAGAAAGAATGTTGCGTGAACTGCATAGCACACATTTAGGCATCGTCAAAATGAAATGCAATGCGCGTGGTAGGATGTGGTGGCCCGGTATAGACGAGGATATTGAGAGGTGGATCGGCGCATGCGATGTGTGCGCGAGCGTGCGGCCCGCGCCGCCACGAGCTGCGCCCGCGCCCTGGCCGAGTCCAGCGGCACCGTGGGAACGCATCCACATCGACTATTTATCTATACATCAACAGACATACCTGGTAGTGATCGACGCGTACTCTAAATGGTTAGAATGTATTTATATGCGGAATGATACCACCACCCAATCTTTAATAAGGAAACTGAAGCAAATTTTTTCCATGTTTGGTTTACCTCGTACCTTAGTCTCGGATAACGACGCCAAGATAAATTCAAAAGAATTTAATGTATTCTGTTCCAATAATGGCATTAAATACATGACATCTCCAATTTACCATCCATGTAGCAACGGTCAAGCTGAGAATTCAGTAAGAACATGTAAAAAGATGTTAAAAATAATATTAACTGAAAATACTTCACAACATGTATTACAGGAAAAATTGATAGGCTATTTGTTCGAATATAGGAATACAGAGCACTGTGCCACTGGACACTCGCCCGCAAAATTAATGTTTGGTAGGAATTTGAGATCGCGTCTTGATTTAATACTTCCAAAAGAAAACGAATCGCACAAAAAAACGTCAGAGGAAAGTGAATGTCGCGGCAGAGCTTTTGAAGCTGGTGATAGGGTATGGGTCCGGTGGTACAGTGGAAGGAAAGAGACCTGGAAATTAGGAGTCATACATAAAGTGATAGGAAAAAGAATGTATGAAGTGCTGGTTGATGATCAAAGTTTATCTTGTATCAGACATCTTGATCAATTACTAAAATGTAAAAATAAAAAAGGTATTGCAAGATCAATTGATTGTGTAGAACCGATACCTTCAGGGGTTCCACCTGTTCCTAGTCCACCGATTTCACCAGTTCAATTTAGTTTGTCAAGAACGCCCGAATCAATTAGTGAATCTAATGCAGCTAGCACGGCAATGGGTGTAGTCTCAGAAGAACCGGTGGAAGTGGAAACAGTCACAGCGCCGATTGCGGCAACTAGTGATGAAGCTGATAGCAATGTGACTGCGGTAACTGGTACTGAAGTCCGAGAAAGTGCACGCCAGTCCTTCAGTAATTTACCAGACGCGCAGGCTCCTCAAGCCTCGGCCGTCGCACAGGATTCAGCTACTGTGCAAGTGTCACGTGCACGTTCTCAGCGCGCCAGGAAAAATGTAGATTACTCGGTATATTATAAGTAGATTAAATAAGTTAGTTATAAGATTATATGTGGTATAATAAGTTTTAATAATAAGTATTCTGTCAACAGGTTTCAAAATTAGTGTGGAGGAGTGATGTGTATGTGCTTCTCGCTCACTCCTATTGTAGCACCGTATAGTGTGAGGGTGTAATTGAATAGCGTCAGTATTAAACTAGCGTTCATAGAAAGCACCCGAGTTCTTATTTCTGCACCTTCTACCCGAAAACATATCACAGAGTCAGTCTGCTTTGAGTTGTTGAACAGAAAACATGTCCGACTAATCTGTGTATTTGTAAGTGATTGTTAATAGAACGATAAGTATGAAATTGTGTTGATCAAAGTGAATAAAATATTTATACAATTTATCCTGAAGTGTTTGATTCATCACAATAACGAGCCTAAAAAGCTTCTCGGATCACGTTGCGGTATTGGTAGTAAGATTAGTTGATGACTCTATCTGGTCGTTCGTTCAAATATACGCCCCCACAAAGGTAAGCGCAAAGAAAGATATAGATCTCGTCTATCAAACAGTACAACTTGCCTTGGACTCTACTCACACTAAGAATACTATACTACTTGGTGATTTCAACGCAAAAATAGGGAGTGCCCAAGTAAATGAAGGGAAAAACATAGGGAAATATGCATACGGTAAAAGAAGCCCACACGGTCAGAGACTAGTTGGATTTGCAATCTAAAACAACTATTTTATCCTGAACAGCATGTTTTCGTGCAAAATACATAAAAAATGGATATGGCGATCACCCAATGGTCAACAACTTAATGAGATGATTACACACCCCTACTTTTTAATTAGTACACAAAAAAATGGGGCTGTATCTGTACCCGTTACTGATCATATTTTTGTATTCAAAAGTAGAAAAAACCGAAATCCTAAAATTGACCACGAAAAGGTAAATTCATCATAGATTCAATCATCCATAACAATTGCTAGTAGAAAATACTGCAGGAAGTGTTTTTCCATTTTAATCGTCATTTATTCATTCATAATCAAAAGCCTGCACAATATTTCCATAAATTGAGAGACATTTTAGGATAAACACAAACGCTAATAACTTTGCTGTTTATGAATATTATTTATTGAGACTTTACTTAAATAATAACAAGGGCTTTTCTAATAAGCCCTTTAAGTATTTGTACTAATTAAAAATTAGTGGTGTATACTCACAAACCAGCCAAAATACATACAAAAATTCAATATAATAATTCATTCATTTATGGATGCGCCTTCATGTCGTAGTCTAGTTGTGTGTGTAATTGTTTTGTGAAACCGAAATAAATGTTTTATTATTATTATTATAATAAAGACTCTGAATTTTAATACTGATCATAGGAAGCTACGTTGTGTGTTTTCCTTGGATCAAAAACCAAGAAAAAGAATGATAAAACCTGACTACAATTAATATATATATTTATGAATACCATTAGTACATCTTCTCAAGTCCAAGATCAATACGACAAATTGGAAGTAGAATTAAAGGAGCTTCTGAAACAGCTGCCTCGCGAAAAGAAGGATTTACATAACTATGTAAATGAAGAAAACAAAAATCAGTTCCAGCAGAGGAAAGAATTGTGTAAGATGAAAAGAACACCCGAAATTAATTCAACAATAACAAGCACAAGCAAACAAATAAATAGAAATATCACTCAAGAGAAAAAGAAAATACGTCAAAATTTATTGTAAAATCAGGGGCTATACGAAAAGCTTATAAAGAGCTGAGTGACAAAACAAAATGGACAGCGAATATAAAAAAATAGACAGGGAATAATAAAATATAGACGTCCCGACAATATAAAGGAAGCAACCAACTTCTACGCAGAGCTCTACAATATCCACGATAAATCGCACCCTTCAGAAATATATAAAAATGAACCGACCAACCACAACACAGTAAACAAAGACACATGTGCACCAAACATCCTCATATCAGAAATTGAACACGCAACAAAAACCCAAAAAAAACGACAAAGCCCCAGGGAATGACAACATCGCCAACGAAGTTCTTAAGTCGCTTTCATTATCACTCTTAAAACCTCTACAAGTATTCTTCCATAACATTCTAAAAACAGAAACCACTCCGGAACAATGGTCAAAATCTACAATTATACTACTTCACAAGAAAGGAGACAGAAATGACCTCGCCAATTACAGTCCGATCAGTCTCATGACAAACGTATATAACATATTCTCAAAAATAATTTTAAACAGAATAACAACTCGTTTGGAGGAAAATCAACCGCGTGAACAAGCCGGCTTTTGTAAAGGATACTCGACTCTAGATTACATTCAATGTATAACACAACTAATAGAAAAAACCAAAGAATACAGGAAGACGTTGTATATGTATTTTATAACTACACGAAAGCCTTCGATTCTCTATATTTTGAAGCAATATGGACAGCACTAACACAACAAGGCGTTCACCCAACATACATAAGTATAATAAAATGTATATATTTAAAATGTCACGCCAAAGTACGGTTAGAACGAGAAGGTTCAGAGTTCCCCATAAAAAGAGGAGTGAGACAGGGAGACCCGCTCTCGCCGAAGATTTTTTCGACGGTACTCGAATCTATATTTCGAGGTATAGACTGGGAAAGTAAGGGAGTAAGTAAGGGAGTAAATATAGACGGAGAGTTGCTGAACCACCTACGTTTCGCGGACGACATCGTTCTTTTCGCAGAAAGCGCAACAGAATTTGAGATCATAGTCAAGGAACTTAGCAAGAGAAAGCCACAAAGTGGAACTGTCACTCAACACCACAAAAATCAAGATTCTGACCAATGGTGACCGGCATGACATTGTTGTAGAGAACGAAAAAATTGAATATGTAACAGAATACATTTATCTAGGACAATTAGTATCTTTTGAAAACAGCACAGTAAAAGAAATACAATGAAGAATAACTGTAGCATGGAAGAAATATTGAAGCATGAGAGAAATAATGAAAAATGGCACAGTGAATTTAAACATAAAGAAACGAATATACGAAGCAACAATACTACCTTGCCTAACATACGGTTGTCAAACATGGTCAGTAAGAAAGGAGGACGAAGAGAAAATTGCTGTGTCAACGAAAGATGGAGAGAAGTATGCTCGGAATCAAATTATCAGACAAAATACGCAACAGTGACATCAGAAGGAAAACAAAATTAATAGACGTAATAAAAAGAATTCAACTTCTCAAATGGCACTGGGCAGGACATGTTTGTAGGATGAATAACAGATGGACCAAACGTTTAACAGAATGGGTACCAAGAGACAGAAAACGGAGAAAAGGAAGACGGGAAAAAGATGGAAAGACGTTTTCAGCCACAAGTGCGGAAATCACTGGGTGTAAATGGCCAGAAAAAGAAACATCTGGGAAGGTTTAGGGGAGGCCTACGCCGCAGAGGCGACTACTATCAGCATAGAATAAACTTATAGACAGTTTTTATTTATTTAAGTTTTCTAAAGTTATTTTTTTTTTGTATAAACGTAAAGAGTTTTGTAAACATAATGTAATGTACTCGTAGTAAGTAAACAAAGGCTATTTCTATTTTGATTAAGTTCACTTACCGCCTGTTACGTATCCTGCCTACACCAAAACGGCTGAATAGCGTGATGATGGTCATTTGCGTCAACGGATGTTTCCACACAAGATTGCGACATCGATATTGCTGATCCGAGTCCTCGTGTCGCCGCCGATCACCTACTTCCAATCCGCTGATGCTGCGTCCGTACTTCGCAATCGCCCAGAATGCTGTATACTTATAATAATTAATTAGACACTTCGGTACTAGCATCGTCCAAGTCTAGACATAAGATATTATTATAATTAATTAATATTGTAATTTTAAAATAATTAAATTTTTATTTTAAATTAATTTCGGTTTTTTTTGAGTCCTACGGCTGTCATCTTCATAATTGGCGCAGTCGGTAGGATATTCGAGGCAGTGCGCGGCGCGGTATAGATTTCCAAAAATCGTTAATCTGCTGACTCCGAGCCGCTGTCGATATTTCCAAGTACCTCGTCGAATATCCGAACTTAAGAAGATGCAGCTGAGGACGTATCCAGACATCGATACAACGGGAAAAACCATGTATGTACATGTAAGGGGTGCCACGACAGAAAACCTCCACGAGTGCCCGCAGGCTGTAGTTCCCTTGCGGATACGTCCGGAGCGAAGGCCAGTCTGCGGGACGGTACACCCTGGGAGGCGGCCAATGACCCCCTTGGGTATTGCTGCCTAAGGGGCCTCGATGGCTGTCTGCGAATGTTCTGTCTGTCGGAACGCTTCAACGCGTGTCCCTCTGCTATAGCAGAGGGCACAGTGGCGAAGTAAGAGCGGACTCGGTGCGCACTCACACTGCCGCCGGGCAGGCAGGAGGAAGGCTTGCTCCTCCTTCTGCCACCGTTAGTCTCGTAGCCCCAGAGATTGTCCAAGGTCATGTTTCTGACTTTTGATGGGAGATGAGGGTCTTGGCTTAACCGCCCGGGCCGCGAGGAAGACAACCTCTATAAAAAATTACCCCAAACCTCCAAGCGGCGGCGCACCGTGAGGGAGGTTGTTAGCTTGACTAATGGGTAGCTAAATTAGTCTCTAGTGCGAACCACTAACTTTGAGCAAGTACAGAATGAAGATACTCAAGGGGAACAGCATGGATACATTCAATTCAAAATTCTACACAAAACCAACGGAGAGTGATGCGCAGTCGGAGTCCGACGCGGCATCCGGAAGGAGCTCGGAGGGCTCGGAGAGGTAAGAGGCTGGGGGAGACCCCGGTAGAGGTTCGGAGGCAGAGGCTGTGGGAGACCCCGGTGGAGGCCCCGGTGGAGACCCCGGTGGAGACTCCGGTGAAGACCCCGGTGGAGACCTCGGCAGAGACTATCGTCTCCCGTTGAAGCGCCCTGTGTCGAGGGACAGATCATCCTCCGACACAGAGGGGGAGAAACCGTCGGCAAGGAAAATTGCCACCAGCAGCCGCGGGTGGGCAGAGCCCGCGGAAAAGGGAGGGTGCTTAAGAACAAAGGCTCTGCCTAGCAAGCCGACAGGCTTGCCGCAGAGGGGCGTCACCCTGGAGCGGCCGGCGCCCGGATGGACCTCTCGGAGCCATCCGGCAGTGAGAGGCATGCCAGGGAGGACTCGGACGGTGAGTCGCTCCAAAAGCTGGCCGTCACCCTTTTGCGAGATATGAGCCGCAAAAGGGAGAAGACCTCCAAAGAGAGGACGGTCCAGCGCCATGCCGTGTCCCTCAGGGAGGCTTTTGACGCCTCCCTCAAAAAGAGAGTGGCGAGGCTCCGGAGTGAGCTCCAGGCCAAGCTCCGGGCGGAGATCCAGGCGGAGCTTGCGAGAGCAGGCCATCAGAGGCCGACGAAGGGGAGGCGCAAGCAGGGGCACGGGCAAAGCCGGCCTCAGGCCCAACCCGAGCCGGAGAGCTAGCTGCTTACGCTGGTGCGGCAGGAACTGGCTGCATTCCAGCAGCAACTGCAACAGCAGCAGCAGCAGTTCCAGCTGCGCATGCAGCAACAGCTGTCCCTGCTGGAGCGCATTGTGCTGCGCCCTCCGCTGGCGGCCTCTGCCCAGCGAACGGCGGCGTCTTATGCCGCCGCCGCCGCAACAACCACGGCAGTTGCGCCCAGGTCGGGCCCGTCGGGGCAGGCCAGGCGCAGGTCCGTGGTGCCGGGGGCAGTGGGGTCAGCCCCATTGGCCAAAAAGCAGCAGCAGGGGAAGCCGGCCCCTGCTTCTGCCCCTCCCAAGAAGGGTAAAGCGGCACCGGCCACCAAAGCGGCCGGAGCCCCTTCCGTGGCGTCAAGCAGGCGGCCTATGCCGACTCCCCTGCCCACGGAATCTCCGGTAGAAGCCGAATGGCAGGTGGCCGGAGCCAAGAAACAGGCAGGCAAGGCGGCACGGGCCGCCAAGAAACGCGAGCGCCGGCGGCAACGCAAAAAGAGGGCCATCGCGGCTAGGCTCCGCGCCCCTAGTTCTTCTGCTGCAGTTATCACGCTGCAGCCGGCGGCGGAGAGGGGGGGCGTGACCTACGGTGAGGTCATCCGGAAGGCGAGGCAGGCGGTGAACCTCTCCGAACTCCGAGTCACCGGCGGCTTCCGGATGCGGCACACCGCGACCGGTGCCCTGATGCTAGAGGTCCCGGGAGCAAATAGCGGCACCACAGCGGACGCCTTGGCTGAGAAGCTGAGAGCGTCCTTGGACGCGGAGGAGGCCCGAGTGTCCAGGCCCACAAAATGCGTTGACATGCGCATTATGGGCCTGGACTACTCAGTGACGGTGGACGAGGTCGTGGCCGCCGTCGTCAGGACGGGTGGGTGTCTTACCGACCAGGTCCGTGCAGGCGCCATCCGTGCTGACGATACGGGCATGGGGGCGGTAACGGTGAGCTGCCCCGTTTCAGCGGCCAAGAGCATCACCGGGGAGGGCGACGGCTTTTGGCAGCGCAGCGACCGCTGCTATCAGTGTGGTCAGCCCGGTCACAAGGCCGTCACCTGCAGCGCGGCACCACACTGCTACGCATGTGCGGCTGCAGGCAAGCCGGCCGACCACCGGGCTGGGGGCAGGTCCTGTGACCCCCCCGCCAAGGCCAAGGGCAAGGCCCGTAGGCCCATCCCCACCGACGTCCTCACCACCGCGGCCGCCTCTTTGGCCGCCGCCGCCGCCGTCGCCGCCGCACCCGCCGCGGCAGTGCCCTCAAGAAGGGCTCGGGAGGAGACGATGGACTGTCAATAACGGCCCCATTCCGTCACCTCCAGGCGAATATCAATCACTGCGCCCCCGCTCAGGATCTATTGCTCCAGATCATGGCGCAGTGGTCGATAAATGTCGCCGTCGTCTCCGAGCCGTACTACGTCCACCCCCGTGGAGACTGGGTTCAGGACCTAGACGGCTCGGTGACGTTAATCTCGTCGGCCGCCGCCGGTACCCCGCCCGTCGAGGCTGTTGCGAGGGGACGGGGTTGCGTGGCAGCACGGTTCGGGGACATTGCAGTGGTAGGCGTCTACCTGTCCCCGAACAGATCTCTCGACGATCTCCAAGTCTCCCTTATGGAGCTAAATGTCGTCGTCGCTGGGTTTGGTACCCTCCCCGTGATCGTTTGCGGGGACTTCAACTCCTGGAACACGGCTTGGGGTTCCCGGTACACGAACCCACGGGGTCGGATGGTGGAGGACTGGGCTTTGGAGCTGGGCCTGGTCGTCCTGAACCGGGGTTCTGTCCCCACGTTGGTGCGGATGCGGGGTGAATCAGTGGTGGACATCTCGTTCGCCAGCCCCGCTCTGTCGCCGCGTGTCGTCGACTGGCGCGTTATGGAGGAGGTGGAGACGTACTCCGACCACCGGTACATCCGGTTGGATGACTCCGCCGAAATCCGTCTCCGAAATTTCGGCCGCGCCGGTCCGACAGAGCCCTTGCGGTCCGCGATGGGCAGATGGACCGGGAGCTCCTCCTGGAAGCCGCGATGGTACAGGCCTGGGTGCAAGCACCGGACAGGCCTGTCGACATCGACGTCGAGGCGGAGTGGTTCCGGGAGGCCATGTCGCAAATCTGCGACGCGGCAATGCCCCGAGTCCGTCCAGGGCGAGCTAAGCGCCAGGTGTGCTGGTGGTCGCCGGAGACTGCTGCACTGCGCAACGCATGCAGTCACGCGTGGCGCCGGTACGCCAGACACTGCAGTCGCCGCATCCGCCCGCCGGATGCGGAGGCCAGAGAGACGGAGCTGTATGAGGGATACAGAGCGGCAAAACGCACTGAGTGCCAAGAACACCGCCCCAGGACCCGACGGCTTACCTGGGAAGGCCTGGGTCCTGGCCATGGAGGCTCTCGGGCCTCGACTCAGAGGGGCCAGTTCGCATTTTGCTGGAAGACGGGGAAACTGGTCCTCATAGCGAAGCCAGGGCGCCCTGCGGACTCTCCGTCCGCGTACCGGCCCATTGTGCTGCTCGACGAGGTGGGCAAGCTCTTTGAGAGAGTCATTGCAAACCGCCTCGTCGCGCGCCTAACACGGGTGGGGCCGGACCTCTCGGACGGTCAGTTTGGCTTTCGCAGGATGCGCTCAACGGTGGACGCCATCATGCGCGTGCGAGCCCTCACGACGGGGGATGCGGTGTCCCGGGGCAGGTGTGTCGTGGCAGTGTCCTTGGACATTGCCAACGCCTTCAACTCCCTGCCCTGGAGTACGATCCGGAGGGCACTCCGGTACCACCGGGTGCCCGAATACCACTGTCAAGTGGTCGAGGCTTACCTTTCGGACAGATACATTGTCTACCCCGGTCACCAGGGAGACTGGAAACGTCGAGAGATGTCGTGCGGTGTTCCGCAGGGGTCGGTACTAGGGCCACCCTTGTGGAACATCGGGTACGACTACGTGCTGCGCAGCAACCTCCCTGACGGGGTCAGCGTGGTTTGTTACGCAGACGACACGCTGGTTCTAGCGCAGGGAGAGTCGTACCAGGCGGCGGTCGCTCTAGCGACACGCGGGGTTGCGATGGTCGTTGACAGGATCCAGGAGTTGGTACTCGAGGTGGCGCTTCACAAATCCGAGGCTATGTGTTTTCACGGTCGCCGCCCTCGGAACGCGCCGCCATTGAGATCCCAGCTAACGGTAGGAGGAGTTCACATCGGTGTCGGGTCGACGATGAAGTACCTGGGACTCGTCCTCGACAGCCGGTGGAATTTCGTGGAGCATTTCTGAATTTCTGCCGCAACAGGTCACGGCATGGCGGACAGAGCTCCGGCGGGATCTCATGGTGAAATGGCGTCCACGACTATCGCAACCCAGTGCTGGGCACGCCACAATCATGGCGGTAAGTCCCCTCTTTGAGGCGTTGCTGGAAAGACCTCACGGCGTCCTTACCTTCTGCATGACGCAGGTCCTCACCGGACATGGTTCGTTCGGAAGTTTCCTGCACCGGATTCGTGCGGAAGTGACGCCCGGGTGTCGCCACTGTGCGGAATGCCCGGAGGACACGGTGGAGCACACAGTCGAGGCGTGCCCTGCTTGGGCGGAGCATCGCCGTGCCCTCGTGGGGGCGATCGGCGGCGGAGACCTATCGCGCCGGGCATTGGTTGAGGCCATGGTCCGGAGCGAGGAGGAGTGGCAGGCGGTCGCCGACTTCTGCGAAGCCGTAATGCTCGCAAAGTTCAATATAATAAAGAGTAGGATAATTTCAACTCATTGCGTAGTGACGCAATGGTCCAGTGGCTAATGGTATCGGTAAATTTTATGCTACCGAGTTCGAATCCTAGTTACTACGTGCTTTGCTTTATAAGGTTTGTAATGTAGGAGAATTTGTGTTAAAATTAAGTAATATTGTAACTAGCAAGAAACAGGATAATATTCTTTAACAAGAGACGTATATTTTCCAATCCAACTACTATACTAGTGCCATCTATGTCATACAAAACATACTATTAAGGCGATGAAACCCTGTGCAAACGATTTTGGTTTGGAACTCTCCATGCACTTTCGTCTTCCTTAGTATCAGACCGGTTAAATAATATGCAATGCTTAGAAGCAAATCCGTCCACTACTTCTAAAACAGATGGGGATTTTCGCAGGGAGAAGGATCAAAAAGTTTTAAAATAGAATTAAACCTCCAATCCAAAAGAGAATTACGCTACATACAGATATCGGACCCACCACTTAAATTATTAGTAGATACCGGAGTTAATCAGTCTTTTTTTAGTCCCGAGGCCGTCGAACAATATTTTTCACATATCCCTTTAAACTTTGACCCCTTCGAAGTAACAAACGCTCGTGTTACTAGTACCCATGAACATTCTATCACGATCCCAAATTTTGCAGAATTCAATAATCCCACTAACGTAAAATTCTTTATCTATAAATTTCATAACTACTTCGATGGTCTAATAGGTTTAGATTTGCTTGACGGAGCACAGATCGATTTAAAAAATTATTACTTAATAACGGATTTTACAAAAATCCCTATACGTTTTTATCAATGTAAAGGATCAAATAGTCAAAAACCATTCCCGCTAACTCATCAAAACTAGTGAATATTCCTATTTATAGTCCAGATGGCGACGTTTCGATAGCTCAGCAAATCCATTATAATTGCATTATTCACAAGTGCATTACTCGCGTGACTGATTGTACTGGAATCGTAGAAATAGAAAACCCGACGGAATATGACATAACTATTACATTTGACCGTCCTTTATGACATAACTATTACATTTGACCGTCCTATATAGGCCGAGATATTTAATACTGAGTGCATGTGTACTGAACAAGACCCGATGCGCGTTAAAGAGGTTTTAAGTCGATTGCGTACTGACCATTTAAATATTGAAGAAAATACTAACTTAGAGACGTTATGTGCTCGTTATGCTGACGTGTTTTATGTTGAGGGAGAGCCCTTAACCTTTACAAATAAAATTAAACATCGCATTAGAACGACTGACGAAATTCTCGTTTATACGAAAAGCTACCGCTACTCTTTTGTGCACCGACAGGAAGTTAGAGACCAGATAACTAAGATATTTGAGCAAGGTATTATACGACCTTCTGAATCAGCCTGGAGCTCGCCTATTTGGGTAGTTCCTAAGAAAGCCGATGCTTCAGGTAAGCAAAAGCTGGGCACGCCACAATCATGGCGGTAAGTCCCCTCTTTGAGGCGTGGCTGGAAAGACCTCACGGCGTCCTTACCTTCCGCATGACGCAGGTTCTCACCGGACATGGTTCTTTCGGGAGTTTCCTGCACTCGATTCATGCGGAAGTGACGCCCGGGTGTCGCCACTGTGCGGAACGCCCGGAGGACACGGTGGAGCACACAGTCGAGGTGTGTCCTGCTTGGGCGGAGCATCGCCGTGCCCTCGTGGGGGCGATCGGCGGCGGAGACCTCTCGCGCCGGGCCTTGGTTGAGGCCATGGTCCGGAGCGAGGAGGAGTGGCAGGCGGTCTCCGACTTCTGTGAAGCAGTAATGCTCGCAAAGGAGGAGGCCGAACGCATCAGGCAACGGCGTTATCGCCGCCGCCGCCATCGGGATCCTGATCCCGATTTCCGGCCACCATAGGCGCGGGCTTGCGGACAGTGAGCAATGGGTAGCTCACTGTCCGGCCGTCCGGTAACTGTCCGGACCAAGCCCAAGTCTTCGACGGCGCGCACTGTTCCCGCGCGCCTCAAGGAGTTGTCAGCAACAGCAGGGACCCAGCCGGGTCGAAGCCTACTGGAGCCAGGGTTATCCGAAAGGGCGCTCGAGCCCCGGTATGAAGGCTAGAAGGAACGGGGTGGGTCTTTTAGTCAGTAAGAGTCTGACACTATCTCCCGCTCCGCCCAAGGGCGGGGGATGTCAATGCATGATTTTCCCACCATAAAAAAAAAGGTATTAGACTTTCGCAAACTTAACGACAAGACTATAGACGACAAATACCCCATCCCTAACATTAATGACATACTCGACAAGCTTGGACGCTTAATTCAAGCCTGAACGAAAACCCTAACTTTTTTCGTGTATAACAGCATACATATCCTTCACCAAAACATTGCTGAACTCTTGAATAAGAGTGATACCCTTACTGTATATTTGGAAGAGCTAGAAAATAGCAGAAGACGAATCGATACTATATGCATAACGGAACATTTTATGACACCTGAACAAGAAGGAAATCTAAATATACCGAACTACGGCCTAGCTACAAGTTTCTCCAGACAGAATAGAAGAGGTGGCGCGTGTATTTTAACCAGGTACGGCCACAAGTATAAAGTGTTAAACTTAGGGAAATATTCTGTAATCAACATAATTGAATGCTGCGCGATTGAATTGACAGAATATAAAATTATTATTCTATGTATATATAGGGTGCCCCAATCTAATTTGGATATATTTTTCGAAAATTTGAATAATATTTTACATTTTCTGTGTTTTAAATTGAATAATAAAAAGATTGTATTATGTGGGGATTTTAATATCAACTTAATGAAAAGAAATAAACAAACTTTAGATTTTGAATATACATTGTTAAACTATAATCTAAAATTACAATTTTCTCAACCCACTAGGTTAAGCAGTGGCACCTGCCTGGACAATATAGCTCATAATGTAAAAGCCTGTAAAGGAGAAATTATAGAATTGGGCCTGTCAGATCATACCGCACAACTTCTGAAATGTCCTGTTAATTAAAAAGACATGTGTTTTAAAGCGTTGGAAAATAAAAAGACGAAGTTATTGTCAGGATAATATAGAAAAATTTAGAAATTGCTTAAAAAATCTCAGTTTTTCGGATATATATAACTAGTAACGTCAATGAGGCCTACGACCGTTTTCTTGACCTGTTTAAATGTTTTTACGATCTTTGTTTTCCCTTCGAAATAATAACAAAATCGATTACTAAGAAAGCCAAATGGATCACTAAAGGGATAAGAAAGTGTAGTAAAAAGAAACGGCACTTGCTATGGCAATATAGAACAAATCCGACACAGAACAATAAACAATCATTTAAGACATATTCTGCAAGGTTTAAAAGAGTTATAAATTTAACACAAACATCACGAAAAAACTACTTCATTAAGACATCCCAAAATAAATCTAGAGCGGCATGGACCATAATTAACAATTCTAAGACCTCCTTCCCTAAGGAACCAATAACACAAATTCAAACAGGGACACAGAAAATTGCGAACCCATTAAAAATAGCCCAGGCCTTTAACGAGTTTTATATTAATCAAGTTTCTCAACAAAAAACTTTTTACAAAAAAAAAAATAACCGACTTACTAAAAAAACACTAAAACCATCAAATAGAATAGAATAGAATAGAATAGATTTTATTTTGCACAGAAAGTAGGTACAGGTTATAGGTATTTTTTTCAAGTTTATGATCCATACTAACTACCTTAACTAAGGCATGCAAAACACTGTTAATACAATATGCTTAAGGCTAAATAAGACACAGTCAAGCTTATATAATATCAAATCAATTCAATTATTATCAAATAAAATGTCAAAATGAAATTAATTAATTATAAGTCAACAATACAAGAATGAAAAAAATAATAAAAATAATAATAAGTAATAAAATGTCAGATTAATTTAAATTATTATCCATCAAAAATTCGCTAATTGAGTAATAACATTTATTAATTAATAATTCAGTCAATTTCTTTTTAAAAAGAGGAAGAGCCTCATTTTTAATCCCATCGGGTATTTTGTTAAATATGGACCCATACATAACACACTTTTCTTTAGTAAGGCAGTGCCGAAACCATTAGCAAGCAACCTATTTTTATATTGCCTCCTAATTGGCCTATTACTATTTTCGGACATTTTATTAAATAGATGCATATTTGATTTTACAAAAACAGCAATCTCGAAAACATATAGTGATGGGAATGTTAGTAGTTTTAGGGACTTAAATACAGGTACGCAGCTATCCGTCACTATTAAATTACACATTGCCCTTATACAGCGTTTTTGAGCCTTGAACACCCGTTCTCTCAGACTACTATTTCCCCAAAAAATTACGCCGTACCTCAAAACAGACGCAACGAAACCATGGTATGCAACTAACCTTGTGGCCATATTAACCTTCTTAGAAAGGTTAAAGAGAACATATGCAGCTGTACTTAGTTTTTTGCATACTTCTTCTACCTGTGGCTTCCAAGTTAATTGGCTATCTATCATTATACCTAAAAATTTAGCAACTAATACTTGGTCGACTTTTTGTCCTTTATAATGTAAATTTAAGTTGTCTGGGGGAATCCGTTGATGAAAGTGCATAATACTAGTCTTTGGTATATTAATTAATAAGTTATTTTCGTCAAGCCAGCGTATAATATTAATTAAGGTATTATTTATGTCCTGTTCATATGTTGTTTTGTCAATACATTTAATCAAAGCAGTGCTATCGTCAGCGAAAAGAACCATAGGATGATCAATGTGACGTGGCAAGTCATTTATGTATAGCAAAAATAATAAAGGGCCCAGCACGCTGCCCTGTGGTACGCCATACTTAACAATTCTAGCTTCAGATAGATATTTTTTCTCACATTTAGTTTTTAAACATATTCTAGTGATCTCTGTGTACTGTTTACGATTGCTAAGGTATGATTTTATTAAATCCAGTACATTTCCTCTGATACCTATGACATTTAGCTTGTGTAATAGAGTTCCATGATCAACACAATCAAATGCCCGCGTCATGTCTGTAAATATTGCGCAAGTGGGTACTTTTTTATCAACATTATGCATTATAACATTTAACATATCGTAAACGGCTGTATTTATACCTTTGTTTTTCCTGAAACCCTTTTGTTCTGGACTTAAAATATCATATTTGGATAAAAAATTATTAATCGAATCATAAATAACTTTTTCTATAACTTTTGAAAAAATGGGTATCATAGCTATTGGTCTGTAATTTGTTAGTTCTTCCTTATTGTTTTTTTTAAAAAGTGGTTTAACTATAACAGTTTTTAATCTATCCGGAAATACACCAGAGCTTATACTTAAATTAAGTATATGACTTAAATGTGAGGCAATGTCGCCTGATACGAATTTTACAACCTTTGTTGATATGTCATCATATCCAGTGCTATTTTTATTTTTTAAAGATTGTATCGCTCTCATGATGTCTTGCGGTAATACAGGTTGCATAAAAATTGAGTTAGGATTACTTGTCAAATTTAAAAAGCCCGATGTTGTCGTCATATTGTTTTGAGTTTGGTCAACAAAAAAGTTGTTAAAAGCGTTTGCGATTTCAGTCGGATTAGTAATGGTAGTATTCTGTATTTTAATTTGGGTAATAGGCTCGGTGATTCGTTTTTTGTTATTTATAATCTGCCAAGATGCTTTAGATTTATTGCTTGAAGTGTTAATAAAATAATTATTTTGCGCTCTTTGTGTTAGCTTAATAATTTTACGAAACCTGCGTGAGTAGTTTTTAAAGTTATTTTTATTATAATTTGATGGTTCCTTTCTGTATTTCCATAGCAAATGTCTTTGTCTTCTACTACACACTCGAATACCATGTGAAACCCATTTAATCCTTTTATTTGGCTTGACTGTTATTAAAGGGGAAGCAGAGATCGTACAGCCAGCGAAAGTGTTCTATAAAATAATCATATGCTTCATTTGCATTTTCAGTTTGGTAGATTTCAGAAAAGGAGAGACATTTAAGATAGTTTTTGAACCTAGTCATATTTTCACAAGTTAGGTCGCGTTTTTTAATCCGCCAAGAATTTATTCTATACGATTTCATTACTTTAACTTCTAATAGCTGAGCAGTGTGATCAGACAATGCAAAATCCAAAATTTCAGATTTACATTTTAATTGAGAGCTACATGCAAAATTATCTAAACATGTATTGCTGGCTAGCCTGGTAGGTTGTCGCAATTCTAATTTAAGGTTGTAGCCCAATAGAAAGTGCTCAAAGTCAAGAGTAAGGCTATTTCTTTTAAGCGTGTCTATATTGAAGTCCCCACATATGACTATTTTCTTATCCGATTTATCACATAGCTTTTTCAAAATAATTTCCAGCTTTTCATAAAAAACTAATAAATTATTTAACTTTGGTGGCCTATAAATACAAACAATAATCAGATTTTGGTTCATTAGTTCTATGCCACAGCATTCAATAATATTAGGTATAGAATGTCGAGAAACATCAGAAAGCTCTTTGTACTCAATGCAGTTTTTTATCAGAATACATGCCCCTCCTCGTTTCTGTAATGGTCTTGAATATATTGCTCCTAATTTGTAGTTTGTTATATTTAATAATTTTTCATGTCCGGCCATAACAAAGTGTTCTGTGACACAAATGATGTCTACGTCATTTTTCTGCTGTGAAAGTTCTTGAAGATGAACGGAAAGTATGTCTGATTTATTTAGTAGTCCAGCAATGTTTTGATGAAGAATTTTTAAACTATTATAGACGAAAAAAATCACTGTTGTCTGGCGAGTCACTATGAGCAGTATCAATAGGATAATTTTCAATGTCAATAATCAGACGATCGTTAATATTCTCAAAGATGTTTTTAATGCCCAGTCTGTTTACTTTGCCTGTTTGATAGGAAAACATCTCCAGAGAGAGGTCGCGGTTTGTATCAAAGAAATATGCATATTTGTTGTTCTGTATGTCCAAGTGTAGCAAATTATTAAACATTTCTACACGATAATTATAGATAAGAGCTCCTCTCACATATGTGGGACAACATAAGATTATATTTGTATGAATTATCGGTTTTAACGATTCCCTAATTTGTTGGACCAGCTCGTTATAGTCTCCAGCGCTTTTGAAATCCTTTTCTCCGATCATAATCAAGCAGTAGTCGTTTAAAGAAAGATATTGGACTTTCTTTGTGATGTTTATCAGCATTTCTTTCAATCCACTACCTGGTGATACATAATGGCAATATTCAAATTGTTCTCTGAAGGTATTTTCTATATTCTTTAGGACACCTTTATAGTTGCAGTTACTAATTATTTGTAGTTTTGATCTTCTAGTCTGTTTTATTAATTTATTTGTAAATTGCAAACTTTCCAAAAAGTCAAGCCCTGCGCGGGGATTGAACTCGGGTCACAGGCGACATAGCCCGAACCGTTTGACGTACTTGCCACCGCGATTGTTATGAAGTCAGTTGAAATTATTGATCCCTATATATGGCTTTTGTGAATAAAAAGTTCGTTATAAATCAGTTGTCAATTTATGATTTGAATATTTTTTCACTAAGTCACTTTTTTTTTATTTCACTTTATTTGTTGTTTTTGTTTATATTTTGTACTATGTCATAACACTTTTAGTTAAGTGAGGCTGTTTGCATGGCAAATAAGTCACAATATCACTCACAAAAACTTTTTTTAACACCAATTCTTATGCACATTTAAATGTTATGTTCACTCAGTCCACAGTGAATATTCTGTTGGGATAACATTTCCAAATACTTATTACACTATTATTTCCACTTTTTTATGCATTTGAGTAGAAACTGTGCATTTAACTATTTTTAAAGAAAAAAAGAAACGCATTAAAATATTTACTACTAGGTTTTGCCCGTAGCTTCCATTAACTTTAATTTCGGAAGTCGGTGTTTCTATAATAGTTTTGCCTCTTCGTTATTTAACACCGACTTCCGAAATTAAAGTTAATTTGATGGTTTTAGTGTTTTTATAGTAAGTCTGTTATTATTTTTTTGTAAAAAGTTTTTTATTTCACACTTTTTAGTTGCAATACACTTACAGCCAGAGTACCTTTTTCTCATGACAATTCCAATTAACTCAAACCCTGCTAGGATACATTGTTTTATTATGAAGTTCCCGTGTCTACCTTCCGGCTCCATAATCATCATCAGATCAGTTCGATAGTACCTTATAGCCAAAGTGCATCTCATGACAATTCTAATAAGCCCAAACACGGCTAGGATACATTGATTAATTACGGAGTTCCGGTGCCTATCTTCCGGATCCATCATCATCATCAGGTCACATCGGTGATACCATTTTCAACATACCTATTCAGAACTATTCATTTATTTGTAACTATGTTCATTGAGAGATCTGTGTGAGTATGAACTTCCGTTGGCCATTTCTGGTCTTCTTTACCAGTTCCACTTCATCAAATGTCATGTTTTGACTATAAATGCTTAAGTCTTTGATGAAAATATCAAAAGAACTATATGGTTGCTTATAATATTTGAGGAGTTACCTCAATTTCGCCAAGATTCCATCATCAGATCCCGACTTGGTGACTATGGGACCATTTGGAAAGTATACCCTTTCCAACAAAAAAAGAATTTTTCAAATCGGTTGGCAATTGACGAAGTTATGCGAGAACATACATAAAAAAAAATAAAAAAATACAAACATCCGAATTGAGAACCTCCTCCTTTTTTAGAAGTCGGTTAATAAAAAATGAAACCATACCAGAAATTAATAAACGCTCAAAATCTTCAAAATCTCTATATATGGAGCCGACTATTCCTTAAGATATAAATGACCATATTAACTCACTTCGAAACACAAATAGTGTTGGCTATGATGGAGTATGCACTAAAGTTATTAAAGAAGTGTCACAATACATAGCTCCACATCTCAGTCATATAATTAATATGTGTATTGCTAACGGAATCTTCCCTGACAAATTTGTAATGATTTTTAAAGAAAATATTCATAAATCGTTCAACTTCCGATGATAAGCGATAGATGACGCTAGTAGTTACATGAACTTTAGGCATTCGTTGTAGACATTAAGTAATAATTTATAATATTAGACTTTATGCATTTGTTTTATATAAATATATCATAATTGTTAAAATGAAATATTTACTTGCAGTTAATTATTAGATAAACCCTAATGTATATTAGTTAGTCAATTGATGTTACGTACTGTTTACTTTGCTCTGATTGCTTTGCTTTGGGTTCGGCTTTCGGTGTCTTGACGGGTGGACGTGTGTCGGTCTCGATTGAGTTTTTGTGACTCTAAATTATGTGATTGGTTGTTGGCAGTGATTTTTAATTCCTTGTCACTCACCTGGACTTTATATGTGACTGTGCCACCCACTGGGCGGTCTTAGAAAGGGATACATATACTTCTGACATTTCGAACTTTTTGGAGTGATCGTGATTTGCTGGGGTTCGAAGCCGCGACAGTGTGAACACCGGGACGAACGACCCGGCTGCGTAACTAACGCGCCACCGAGCAAGTAGCAGCGACGTGTGAAATATCGGTGTGGTACGATCGCCTACGTATCCTCAGCGCGTGCTACGACTGCTACGAGCCCGCTACGAATTTCTGTATCGGCTACGAACATTACATCGGCTACGAACGTCGCTTACGTACTTAAACTGTTTAGCGTTTCGCCGTCCGCCGTATACCACACAGCTGGAGATAAGTAAACAATTACATATCTTGATCCTAAATAATAATGGCTAACGTCCAAAGGACCCCACCGAAATCGAAAAATATTAATCAGACTCAGACGCGGTCTGAATCAGATACCAGCTCGTTGATTGATTCGGACGAATACGTTACGAATAGGAATAATAAACGTCCGAGGTGCGAACACTCGCCACAAAGCCAGCTAAATATCCAAGATCTATTGGACAGTGGCGATCAAAGTCAAAACGATCGCATCACTAAAATGTTATCTGATCAAAGCGCCCTTATGTCAAAATTAGTAACTGATATTACGGAAATTAAGGCGCAAAACCTAAAGATACAGGAGTCTAATGTTGAAATTCGCAATACCAACGTAAAGATTGAACAATCAATGTCCTTCATGAACGAAAAATTTGAAGAACTGAAGAGAGAAGTGGAAGAGCTCAAGAAAGTGCGTCAGGAACAACGAGGATACATCGAAAACCTTGAGAAGAAGATCCTTGATCTACAATACAAAACCCGGTCGTCGGGTATAGAAATTAGAAACATTCCACACATCGAAAATGAGACTACTGCCGACATTATTAAAACGGTCTGCAACATGGGTTTATCAGTTGGAGTACCCATACCCGAAACAGAATTCCGTGACGTTTACCGTCTACCAGGAAAACCTTCCACAGACATGGCACCTCACACCTCGCGGCCGATCATAGCCGAATTTACAACAGTACGAACAAAACAAATTATTTTGTCCGCCATCCGTACCTACAATAATAGCAGGAAATCTAAGGAAGATAAACTGAACACAACTTTGATCGGATTACCAGGGATACGACAGGCTGTCTATGTTGCAGAACAGTTACCTCCTAGCTCGAAAAAGCTATTCTTCCTTGCACGTGAGTTCGCGAAGAAAAATAGCTACAAGTTTTGTTGGATTAGCAACGGCAATATTTTTCTTCGCAAGCAAACGGGTGATAAGCAGCTGCTAATCAAATCAGAAAAATGTATTGAAGATTTATTTAGTAAGAATATGTGACTAATTACCTCTTTGCTTAAATGGTTACTTAGCTACTCTATGTTTTTCGATTTATTTTTTGTTAATTTCTTCAATACACTTATGTCATTACACAACTATAATACACATACTTATACATACATATACATATTAGCCACAGTAAAAACACGTACTCACTCACCTAGCCCGGACACTATACCCACTAACATACTTCTCAATTCCACTACCACATTTCACAGCATATTTCAGGCAAGCGATGACATTATCAAAAACCAAATTCATAAATTGTTGTATCTAACTAAAGTATCTTATATTGGTTGCTCAATTAATTTTTCTAAATGGCTACCATAAGCAATGTCAATAATGACCTCGATCAAATAACTTTAGGAGAGTCCTTTGTCTGCAGTCCAGAAGAATGTTTTAAGTACATTAAGATTTCGGAAAGCAACACAAACCTGTTACATTTAAATATCCGTAGTGTTAATAAAAACTACACACAGCTGCAAGTACTATTAAACCAAATAAAAATAGATCTCGACATAATAATTTTAACGGAATGTTGGCTCAGTAAAATAAACAATATACCTATATTGGATGGTTTTGAGTCCCACATGACTATGGCAAATGCCAACCAAAACGACGGTGTCATTATTTATACCAAATCATGTCTTCAATTTTCTGTATGGGAACCGAATTTTACCGGCGGAAACTGTCTAGTATGTCAAGTTGACAAAAGGCTATCCGTGGTGGCTATGTATCGATCTCCAGCTTTAAATTCAAGGGAGAATTTTGATAATTTCACAACTAGTTTGATAAAAGTCTACGATTCTATTCAATCTTCCTGCCCAAATATTGTACTGGTGGGAGACATAAATATAGACATAAATCCAAGTAATATGACTGGACGGAGTCTTGATTATCTCACACTGAATGCATCCCACGGCCTTATGCCAACCCACTCATTTCCTACACGACAAGACAACTGCCTGGATCACTTTTTTGTTAAATCTCATTTAGCCACCACCACATTAGTTTTAGAGGCACATATTACTGACCACAAACCTATAATTTTATCATTGCAAAATGCTAACCTATCACGCAAAATACACACAAAAACAAGCCTTAACTATAACACTTTTATCCCGGAATTAGAAAACACAGATTTCACAGAAATATATCAAATATCCGACATAAACTCGGCTGTTAATAAATTCATCAGTAAAATCAATACCGTAATTCTAAACCACTCCAAACAAGTTCAAATCCCTAGACAAAAGAGAATAATTAAACCTTGGATAACACCTGGTCTCTTAAAATGCATAAAAAACAGAGATAAAATGCACTTGAAATCTAAAAAAGCCCCAGACAATCTTATCTTGAGAACCACATACTTACGGTATCGCAACTTCTGCAGTGACCTTCTTAGGAAATTGAAACGATCTTACGAATCTATTGAACTTGAGAAAGCAAAGAAAAATCCTAAAGCTCTGTGGAAGACAATAAAACAAATCACTAATACAGCAAAAACAAAAAACAGCCCAGTGGAGCTGCTCAGTATAAGGAACAATGCTACCTCATCGATTAATGAGGTTGGCTTGTTCTTTAGTAATGTCGGTAAAAACCTAGCAGGAAAAATTATATCTGAGAGACAATCCATGACAGTCCCGGCCACTGACCTGCCGTGTACTCCTTCACCCGATGCTCAGAACTCTCCCGTAGATTCACTTACCATACTAGAGGTAGACGAAGCTGAAGTTGAGGCCTTAATTCTTCAGTTACGAAACGACTGTGCTGTTGGTTGGGACGGTATATCGTCCATAATGCTGAAAAACTGCCGTCATATAATGGTTCCACATATTACCCACCTTTTAAATCGATGCATACAGGTAGGTGTGTTTCCAAATGCATTTAAAAAAGCCATAGTTCACCCTATATATAAGCGAGGGAGCAGAAGCTGTGTCAACAATTACAGACCGATCTCAGTTCTATCTACACTGTCCAAAATCCTTGAAAAAATCCTAAACAACTGTCTGCGTGGTTTCCTTGACAAACATCAGATTATTGCAAATAACCAATATGGCTTCCGGACAAAACTATCTACGGAGGATGCGGTCTTGGATCTCACACAACAGGTGGCTTTGAATCTCGACCAAAAGCGTAAATGTCTAGGCATCTTCCTAGATCTCTCAAAAGCATTTGACACAGTTTCTGTTCCTTCACTCATTACAAAACTGGAGCGCATCGGAGTCCGGGGAACACCTTTGGAAATTTTTAAAGACTACCTACACAACCGTAAACAATGTGTTAGGATTGACTCAACCCTTAGCGATGAGTTTTCCGTGTCCTACGGCGTTCCCCAAGGTGGAATACTCTCCCCAACGCTGTTCCAAATCTACGTCAACGATCTCTGCAGGCTGAGCCTCCCACACTGTAAAATCTATGCTTACGCAGACGACACCGCGATTCTCATAGATGGGCCCACCTGGGAAACTGTTAAGAAAAATGCAGAGACGGCAATGTCTGGGGTAATGTCATGGCTAAATACAAATCTCCTTACCCTTAACCTAGAGAAAACCACTTTCATTCCATTTGCTATCCGACGTAACTCTAAGCCTCCCCCTACCTTTACTATAACGGCTCACTCATGCGCAAACGCATCCAGTTGCATAACCTGTCCTCCACTCACAAGTACCAACACCGTAAGGTATCTGGGGGTGCTGATAGATGATGGCCTGAGGTGGGACAAACAAATTGATGCTATCACCACCCGAACGTTGCGTCTCATTCATACCTTCAAGTTGCTGAGAGAATCGGCTAGTCCTGACATATTGAAAATGGTCTACTTCGCACTGTGCCAATCAGTGATTGGGTACTGCATTGTTGCGTGGGGGGGCGCTGCGAAAACTAACTTTCTACGAGTGGAGAGAGCACAAAGAGCAATACTCAAAGTAATGACAAAAAAGCCATACAAGTTCCCAACTACAGAACTATATTCTTTCTGTAAAGTTCTCACTGTACGACAACTCTTTATACTCCAATCCACCCTCAAAAGGCACAGTAGCCTTCCACCCGCAAATCCAAATAAGCGTATATTTCTTCCACCAAGCACTCAACACAAGACCACCTTTGCAACACACCAGTATTATACATTGAGTTCTCATATATACACCAAAATTAACAAACATATAAAAATTATAAATCTAAACACGTTTGAACTAAAATCTAAATTAACAGACTGGCTCCTACTGAAGGACTATTCGTACACGGAGTCTCTACTAGCATATAATGCCTGACACCAACATTCACACCCACCCACACACATTCAATGTGGTACACACATCATACATATGTATGTACATAAGTGTCCATACACTCACACACATACATACAACACACATACCCTCTCACTCAAACCAAACAACACGCACACTCCCACACACTCATACAGCACACTTACCCTCTCACACGCTCTAACACAACCCTGTATCCACAACCTACGCACACTTTCTCAAGCACAAACCCACTCAGTCAGGGATACATTACACTTCTTTCTATTTTTATTTTATTTAATTAAGTTATTTTTCCTTTTATTTATTTTTTTTGCTATATTCCTTGTTTTTACACGTTTGTAAGCCAAGCGGCGAGCCCGCTCAGTCCATTTGTCAGACTCTGTTTTGTTGTCCTTTAGTTATTGTTACCCTAGCCGAACACTACCCCTTAAGATACAGGTAAATCCTAGTTTAAGAGGTAGAGGAACCTTTCTTGGACGGATTGCATCTCAAACTCTGAATGTATTAATATAAACCTACAGCTTAAAATCTCTGTATCAATCTGTATTTCTTGGCTAAATAAACGTTATTATTATTATATTATTATTATTATTATTGGTCGGTTAGTCGACCGAGTGTTTGTGAAAGTTTGTGGTAGGGAAACATTGAGTTTGTAACTGTCATGTTAGACAGAGTCAGTCTGCTTTGAGTTGTTGAACAGAAAACATGTCCGACTAATCTGTGTATTTGTAAATGATTGTTAATAGAACGATAAGTATGAAATTGTGTTGATCAAAGTGAATAAAATAATTATACAATTTATCCTGAAGTGTTTGATTCATCACATTTCAGAAGTGGGATATGCCTACAAATATGTGCAGTGATAACAGGAAGAGGTTATGTGTGCCTAAATTGAAGATAAATGAGTTCGAGATATATTTTTTTTTTTTTTGTCTTTCCAAGTGTACTAGTGTGATTTTAGACAAGAGGTTATGTGTGCCTAAATTGAAGCTAAGTGAGCTCGAGATATTTTTTTTTACCAAAGTGTGCAAGTGTTACTTTAAGCCAAAAAGTTATGTGCCTAAATTGAAGCTAAAGCACGAAATATTTTTTTTCTTTTTCCCATGTGTGCTAGTGTTACTTCAGATAAGAGGTTATGTGTGCCTAAATTGAAGCTAAGTGAGCTCAAGATTTATTTTTTTAGCCAAGTGTGCCAAGTATTTTAGACCAGTATCATACTCGCCCAAATTTCTTACTGTTGGTGACAGGCTCGTGTATTGAATCATTCGATTCCCTTCAAATGTGTGAACTGAGTGGTGCTGATATGCGCGTCATGTTCGTAATCGAACGTTTACAGTTAAGCCTAAACACCTCTTAAATGCTGGTGATTCATTTTAGTTTCTATATTTTAAATTGGGTTACTTTTACTTTATTTAATTTCATCGAATTCGTATAATGTAAAATTTACCTATTTCCCATAACGATAATTGTCATTGTTGCCTCGGATTACTTTGTGTGGTACGATAATTTCCCTTTCGTTTCGACGTATAGTTGTAAAAACATGTTGTACCCCTTATGAGTATGTCACAATAATGATAAATGATATATAATGAATGATAAATGATAAATGATGAGTGATAAGTGATAAGCGATGAGTGATAAGCGATGAGTGATAAGTGATGAGTGATAAGTGATAAGTGATCAGTGATAAGTGATCAGTGATCAGTGATCAGTGATCAGTGATAAGTGATCAGTGATCAGTGATCAGTGATAAGTGATCAGTGATAAGTGATCAGTGATAAGTGATCAGTGATAAGTGATCAGTGATAAGTGATCAGTGATAAGTGATCAGTGATAAGTGATCAGTGATAAGTGATCAGTGATAAGTGATCAGTGATAAGTGATCAGTGATAAGTGATCAGTGATAAGTGATCAGTGATAAGTGATCAGTGATAAGTGATCAGTGATAAGTGATCAGTGATAAGTGATCAGTGATAAGTGATCAGTGATAAGTGATCAGTGATAAGTGATCAGTGATAAGTGATAAGTGATCAGTGATAAGTGATCAGTGATAAGTGATCAGTGATAAGTGATCAGTGATAAGTGATCAGTGATAAGTGATCAGTGATAAGTGATCAGTGATCAGTGATAAGTGATCAGTGATAAGTGACCAGTGATAAGTGATCAGTGATAAGTGATCAGTGATAAATGATAAATGATAATAAATTTATTTATTTATAAATGTTAAACGATAAACGATAAATGATAAATAGTAAATGGTTAATGATAAATGATATTTATTCTGTACTGTTGTTTTATGAACTAAATTTCCACCTATGACAAACAATAAATGAATTTGAATTTGAGAGAACAAAATTAAAACTGAGTTTGTATATGTATAACACGATTTAAAAGGCTGTAAATGGAATTTCTTCTTCATAGAGATCTACACTTTGGAATATGTAATTACCGTCAATTTGCTGACTTACTGACTTCTTAGCAATTTAAGAGAGTCTGTAAATGGTTCATTTGAAATGTTTTGATTTGATTTCAGCGCTTTGATGAGGCCAAGTGGGCCATTTGAGGCCAAGTGGGCCATTCGAGGCCAAGTGGGCCATTTGAGGCCAAGTGGGCCATTTGAGGCCAAGTGGGCCATTTGAGGCCAAGTGGGCCATTTGAGGCCAAGTGTGCCATTTGAGGCCAAGTGTGCCATTTGAGGCCAAGTGTGCCATTTGAGGCCAAGTGTGCCATTTGAGGCCAAGTGTGCCATTTGATTTGGCCAGGTGAGCCAATTAAGATTTGGGTTAAGTGTGCCCGGTGCAGATGAAATTATTCTCAAGAGCGTAAGTAACGTATGAATTTACCTATTAATGTGATTTTAGTTTGACTATTTTGGCTTAATGAAGACGTAAATGAATTGAATAATTTATGAAGTTTATTCATATTATTTTCGAACTGTTTATTGGATGAGATTTGAACTTCTGTTATAGTTTTTGAAGATATTATAGATAAATTGAATTGAAAGCATATTTTTACACTGTGATTTGATTCTTAAAAAAGAGTTTCAAATTAATGATACAAGTTACTATTTCATGTAAATGTTTTAACCACTGATTTTTTATTTTTGAGGACTTGGATTCCGACAGAACTACAGAAGAAAAATTGCCACTCTAATTGAACAAATGGATAGTTCCTGGTTCAAACAGTACAGACTTGAAGGAAAATGGTGCAAAGAGACGATCTGGAAGGAGTAATACACCACCACGATGCAAGAAGCAAAGGGGTACCTCATGTTGGTCTAAGAAAGTGGTTGAATGATTTTTCAAGAAGGAAAGCGTTACAAGTATCGAGGTTTGAACATATCCATTGGAACATTGTGATACGGGAGTTCCGTCACTTCTGTAAATTTTGAGAGTATTTAAGTTTGATTAGAAACAGTAATTATAATTGATTTGTATTAAGCAAGTAGGATCAGAAACTGACTTTAGATTTTGGCTCAAAAATTTGTTAGTGTTACCAAGAGAAAATAGAAAATTTACGAAACCTTGCCAAGTTTTGTAAGTTAGTACTTAGTGACGAAGTGGTAAACCAAACTAAAATGATTTTTTCTAATGAGCAGAATTATGGTCACTTTCAAGCAGAAATGTTAGCTGGTAATACTTAAGGTGTAACTTATGTGAATATAATTACGACAAATTAATGCTTATAAACGCATATAAGTAAAAGAGCTGTAGATAGAAATTTAAACACACGGTATTTATGATAAATCTATTAGGAATTGAGCCAAAGCATTAAATTGTAGACGAGGAAATGAATTTATTACACGTCTTCAATTCCTGTGACGTGTGCATACTGTAGCGGAGACTGATTCCATAGATAGAGAACACAATGATATTTATTTTACAAGTAGGATAAAAATATTACTATTACATGACCATAACTAGTTCTCGTCGTCGAGACTGAAATCGAAGCCGGTTCCTAGGATGATTATGATACAATGAATGATTTAAATAGAGCTAAATATCACATCGTAATTTATTCGGTTAAGGGAAGATAGATTGAAGATCCATACACTAGAGTAGAGGATCAATTTCAAGGTTTCAAATTAAAATAAAGTTTGACAAACAGTGCGATCCGAACTTCATTATTAGAACCTTTACTTGATACGAAATCGCGCACAAATGCTGGGGCCTTAGATTTAGGAGATATATTGGTACAATTAAGCCCTTAGACCCTCTAGCTGAAGAATCACTTTTATTCTAAATGCTTAAATTTCTGTTTTATATTATGCTTTCAAATAATAAATGTAATGAACTCTGACTAAACGAGACGCCACACAATATATTGCAACATGGTGGCTACAGATTAGTGAGTTTCGTTTAACCATTGAGAGTGTAAGATCTAGGACGCGTATGTTGATACCTTAAGCCGTAATACTATGTTTTCTACAGAAATTAAGACAAATCCTCTGTTTCTGTTTATAGTATTGAGACGAGAATTGATTATCAACAATATAAATATCAACTTTTCGAATACTGTGACTAGGGACACAATAGAAAAACAATGAGAGATCAAACGCCAGCATTTGCTTGGGGTTTAATGAATCGGATCTAGATTTCAAAGTCTTATTGGTGAACCCGATAAAAAACCTAATGACATGAAGTGAATTCAGTGTGCGTAAATAATGAAGACTATACTTTCGAACAAAAAGCTGATCAATTATACTTTATACTTACAGACAGTCTCGCATAATTAACATTGACCAATGGATTTGAGTAATTAAGTGTTGGTTATAAAACATATTTGACAGTGGTTTAATATCTTGAATAATAGTGCAATCATGGATTTCTTTTAGATACATTACCCACTATCAAGAGCTTTTGCGATAGTCATGGTGTTGACCTAGTTCTTAACGCTATATCTTGTCTTAGGTTGACCGCGGTTTTGCTAAAATGTATAAACACTATTTTAAATCCCCTAGCAAAATAAAATGATTACTGACTATGACGAACACCAATGAAACATATGAGACTGCCACAAAACTACTAGGATCAGAGATACTTTAAATGATAAACATTACGAAGTAAAATACGTTAAAAAGTTTAAGATATGAGGTGAGCACCAATATTTGGGTTAGACTAGCAAAAAGATACTTTCGTTACCAGTAAAATCCCTGCTACTACCTACAGCATAGGTGGTTTAATAAAAATTAGTAGATCTGATTGCAATTATGAGGGTAAAATTGAATTTACCTCATTTTAAAATCCATTGAAAACAAAAAAAAACAAAAAGTTTTAAGTATAAAATTACTGGAATTACCGGTTTTGGCAAACTGAGGAATAACAATACATACTTTCCTCCGACCTTGTATGATCTCGGATATATAGAAAAAAAAGCCTTTGACAAAAAAAAAAAAAAAAAAATTACACTATTCTTCGTGTGATGAATGTTATAAACATATGACGTGACGATAAAGCAAATAATTAAGACTAAGCCGATTGTAATGATTTTTAATGTAAGACTCAGTTCCTTGTCGAACTGGAATTAAGTTTCATAATTTTAATGAAAATATCCTATCATTTTAATTGTAATCGTGCGTCAGGAGATCGCACGATATCGGATGGCCGAATATAATGATTTTTAAAGAAAATATTCATAAATCGTTCAACTTCCAATGATAAGCGATAGATGGCGCTAGTAGTTACATGAACTTTAGGCATTCGTTGTAGACATAATAATTTATAATATTAGACTTTATGCATTTGTTTTATATAAATATATCATAATTGTTAAAATAAAATATTTACTTGCAGTTAATTATTAGATAAACCCTAATGTATATTAGTTAGTCAATTGATGTTACGTACTGTTTACTTTGCTCTGATTGGTCGGTTAGTCGACCGAGTGTTTGTGAAAGTGTGTGGTAGGGAAACATCGAGTTTGTAACTGTCATGTTAGACAGAGTCAGTCTGCTTTGAGTTGTTGAACAGAAAACATGTCCGACTAATCTGTGTATTTGTAAATGATTGTTAATAGAACGATACGTATGAAATTGTGTTGATCAAAGTGAATAAAATATTTATACAAGGTGCAGTTTTAAAACTGCACAATATTTCAGGAGGTTGTAATAAAACTCATAAATAATTATGTAAAAATACGAAACCTGGTCAATAATCAGTAATACTTGCTATTTATTTTTTTTAATTTTAACCGTTTTTCAGAATAACTCTCTAAATACACTTCTTAAAAAAACAGAATCACCCGTTGTGATTCGATTTATCGTACGTCATGTCTCTGTGTGTGTGAGGGCGTCAACCTGTACGAGGCTCCGCCCACTTATTCTACGAAATGTTAAAAACGAATAATTTAGCCTTAAATGTACCTACCTAGTTAAATTTCGATGATCATAATGTAATTTCGTTAATTAACTAATTTTTAAGCATCATTACAATGCGAAAATCTTTTAAAAGTACAAGTTGACGTTGCGTCGTTAGTTATTTACCTATCAGCTGATGAATAAGAGGTTAGGCCAAGGTCAATAAACCTTATGGTGCGTTTACCCGTGGTTTCGACGTGTAAAGGCACCATTACATATCACGTAAGCAATACCTATTCGTGTACCTGCTGCTTAACTTTGAAACTATGATTGCAAGTTAGACGGAACATAGCTTAGCCAAAATTATGTTTATTTATGTTAGCCTTAGTTTTGCTTTATTACTGATACCATGACTGAGACGCATAATGTTAGTATGTTGTACCTACAAGATGTTGACATGCCCTCTCGGTATGATGAAAGCGAGCGCGCGCGCGCGGGATTTAGGCACTAAACAAAACGGACGACGGCGTCTAGTAAGTAGTAGGTAGATACATACCTACCTACATGCAATCGCAGTCGGCGCGTTGTAGGTAATTCATTATCAAGGTCAGTTTTCCGTAATAATTTCGTTTTTTTGTGGGGATTAAATTGGTTGATGTAAAACATCCCTTCCTACTTTTTAACGGGTTGAGGACCGACAAAAATACCTCAAGGCAATTTGTGCTAGTTAAGTAGGTAGGTAGATAGGGTTTTTAATGATTTATCTTACCTGATAGGTAGGTATTTTTGGCATAGTTAAAAATTTTAAATCAACTGATTTACGTTAATCAAATTGATTTGGCTAATAACTTATTTACAAATGTTTTTTTTATGTTCACAAATGAAATAAATAAATTACCTAAGTAGGTACCTACTTATGTTACCTGGAGGTATTGTTCAAAGTGTCCACCTTCACAATCCAGGCAGAGTCTAGCACGACGTTGTTGATTTCCTTTTAATTTACGTAGCACAAACACATTTGTTTTCAAAGTTTCGAAAGCACTTATCACCTTTTCACGTAATTGTGTAACACTGGTGATTTCCTTTGCGTACACTAGTCTTATTTTAAAATGGACTTTGGCTATTGGGAAACAGTTCTACGAACATCTCGATAGCTCGAGATACGCTGTCTCCACTGATAGCATACAAGCGGACCATCTCCGTCAATTCTACATTTGAGTATTGGTCCGTCATTTTTTAGCACTAGACACCGCGTACGTAACCGTTAACCGAAGGCGAACCTGAGAGCGGAAAGTGCACGCGTATGCACACGTCGGTGACAACAATTGCACTAAAGTAAATCGATTGATCGATGGCCGCGGGGGCGTGGCTAGGGTGTGTCCGCACGGGACGATGATAGGTGCTTTATTATGAAACTATCATTGCGTGTTTGTGTGTGTGAAAGCGCGGTTATAAGGCAGGTATCAGACTGGCTGCGTTTTAACAAAGGTAGTTCACACATACCGATTTCCATAAATAAGAAAAAAAATTAAAAAAAATTACCTACTCATTTTGTTATTGATTCGGGTCGAGAATCACTAACATAATTACCTCCTGAAATTTTTTGCAGCTTCAAACCTGCACCTTGTACAATTTATCCTGAAGTGTTTGATTCATCACAAATTAAAAACCTCAATTGTAGTACCATTGCATAAAAAAAATGATAGACAAATTATGTCAAACTACAGGCCTATCGCGCTGATACCCATCTTTTCAAAAATATTTGAGAACGTCATTTATAAGTCCTTATACAAGGTGTCGTTTTGAAGCTGCAAAATATTTCAGGAGGTAATTATGTTAGTGATTCTCGACCCCAATCAATAAAAAAATAAGTAGGTAATTTTTTTTTTTTTTTATAACCGCGCTTTTTTTCACACACACAAACACGGAACAATAAAGGGCGTTTTAACACACACTAACTCGCAACGATAGTTTCATAAATAATGTATCATCCAATCATCATCCCGCACGCCACACCCTAGCCACGCCCCCGCGGCCATCGATCAATCGATTTAGTTTAGTGTAATTAAAAAATTAAATAACAAGTATTACTGATTATTGACCAGGTATCGTTTTTTTACATGATTATTTATGAGTTTTATTACAACCTCCTGAAATATTGTGCAGTTTTAAAACTGCACCTTGTACAACTACCTTGAGAAATCAAATATATTAGTAGAGGAACAAAAGGGATTTTGTAAGCAGAAGACAATCAATATGGCCATACATGACTTGCTTCTGCCCATCTTATCAAATGTAGATAAAAGAAAACCGGTATGTGCTATTTTTATGGATTTAACTAAAGCCTTTGACTATGTGGACTTTTCTATATTAATACGTAAACTTGAAAAATATGGTATTAGGGGAAATATACTTGATCTCATTAAATCTTACTTGACGGATAGAAGGCAATTTGTGGAAATCACACAAGTATGCCCCAAGACCGGTTACGAGAAAAAATATCGTTCCGAGAGCGAAATAATTAAATACGGCGTTCCTCTGGGGTAGCGTACTAGGACCCCCTCTTTTTTTGGTTTATATAAATGACCTTCCAGAGCATATAAATCACCCCATGGTTCTTTTCGCCGATGATAGCACTGTAGTGATTAAGTGTGACAATCCTAATACTTATGAAAATGAAATAAATATGACATTGAATAAAATTATAACATGGTTTAACGACAATAATCTAAACATTAACTTAGAAAATACTAAAATTATGTATTTTCATCAATGGATCCCAAACAATATCATGGACATTAATTATTTAGGAACGAAAATTGAACCAACTACTGTTACTAAATTTCTTGGTATTAATATCGATAACAATTTGACTTGGAGATCCCAGACAGACGAAATATGTAAAAGACTTAGTAAATTTGCCTATGTTCTCTATAAGCTATCAAAAATAGTTAGTCTAGAATCAATATTAACAGCCTATCACGGTTATGTTGCATCGACACTCAGATATGGCGTAATATACTGGGGCAATTCAGTTGATAGAGAAGTAGTATTTAGAGCCCAAAAAAGATGTATCAGGGCTATGTGGGGCCTAAAAAGCACTGACAGTGGTATACCCACACTAGTGCCACGGATTGCCTCTACTAAGCGTATTTAAATAGTTTAAAAATAGTACAAACGAAGTTTAATCATAAGTAATTAGTTCCATACAGTCGCAATGGTGCAATAGTCCACTGCAAGTGTTATCTAAGACTTATATTAAGTTGAAGTGTAAAAATCATCTTTTTAAAAAACGGTGACTATGAAACAGTGTTTACAAGCAGAATAATATTTTAGCACTTAAATATTCAATTATTCACGATAGCCTATCCTGAAAAACAGTGATTCAGACAGTGTAAACAGTGTTAACTTATCACAAAAGAACAAAAACTCTCGGAAAAAAGATAGTGTTTATGAACAGTTGAACAGTAAACTCTTCCAAATAATTATCAAACTCTGAGTTCTAAGGACCTAAAATCCATCAAACATCGAAAATAAGTACTATTCTAACAACTTTAATGCACCAGTGAAACAAATAAATCATAAAAAAAACCAAATACTAAAAAAATAGTAACACCGTCAACTTCATAAAAAAAATATTTAAACTTCTGAGTCGGCATAACGATTTTGCCATCAAACCCCGAGATACGGGTAATGAATTTCAACTACGACTGATAGCTGCCTTGTAGCTGAATGCGAGGACGCTCGGACCCCTGATTCTGAGACCGCTGGTTCGAACCTCGTCGACTACAACACTTTATGTAGATCAACAGATTTGCCATAAAGATTTCATTAGCTTTCGTAATCTATTCTAGTGATTTCGATTCGTAATAATATACAGCAAATAAATATTTAAAAAATGAATTTCTTTGAGAATATCACTATGCGCAGTACGCGAACTAAAACGAATTCGAGTACCGCCATCAATGAATCACAAAATGAAACATTTGAAGATACCGTCAACAGCCTACCCGATCTATCCAGTGACTACATTAACGATATCCAACAACAACAAATAATAAAATTGAAAGAACAAATTGAGAATCTGGAATTACAACTAAACAGCGCACACCAGCGTGCTTCATCGTCGACCACATCATCGCTTACCATCAGGTGAGATAGTGGTCAAACGCAAGCCTATCATTAATAAATGATAAACATTATAATGACTCGCTAGATGGCGCTGCGTCTAGCCTAATGTAAAACCAAACGCTCTGTTATTAAAATTTTGTTAAAAATACTATTAGTGCTTTTAAGTGAATAAAAACTAAGTGAACCAATAAAACATTATCTAAAACATAAGTGACAGTGTTATCCATGGATTTCATACCCAAACAGTGAAGTAAATAAATAATATTTATTTTGAAAGAATAAACTTTGGTTTGAAAGAAAATACAATAATAACAATCTAAATTGACAAAAGTTTGCAACCATAACAATAATGTGACAAAAATTCATCAAAATAAGTGTGAAAAAGTACCTATAATAACAAAGACGAAGTGCAAAAGTGACTCATACAGTGATTTAAATTTAACCGTCACACATCGTAGTAATTGATTAATCTTAGCACTCGCAAAATATTTGATGCAACTGGTCAATAAATTCGATACAGAAAAATATGATCGGTTGGCTGAATGGCTAACACCTGTGAACTTTTGCAGTACTAGCCTCGCACACACGAGTGGTCACGAGTTCAAACCCCAGTGAACCAGATCACTTTTCGAAAATTCCAAAATTCATATCTGCGGCCGTATTATGACATCTTAAAACCATCATGTTTTCTGTGTGAGAAAAGGATAGTGCTATTCGTCCTGTATAGCTCCGTCTCTTTTTCACACCGAAAACATGATGGTTTTAAGAGGTCATAATACGGCCCCTGGAATTTATAAAGAATATATTATAAAGATTCTAAGTGCAACCTGATGTCATCAAACTCTGCAAAAAATCATTGCAAGATGGCAGCACTAGTCACATGCCATAAATGCAAGAAATTGGTGAATTTAAAAAGTACTGCTTTGTGTTCTGCCTGTGATAATAGGTACGAATTTGATTGCGATGGCTACCTGGAGCAAACGTATCGCCTCAAGGACGCAGAAACAAAAAAGAAATGGAGATGTAAGGTATGCATCAGAAGTAAGAAATACGCTAATACCGACTCTACGACCAACATTACCGTAAGGAAAAAACCAACTTCAAAAACACACTCGCCTACAGAACAACCACTGAGTACTAAAGGTGCAGAACATAATGATGCGTTACAACGTCGATCTCCAGTTCAATATACGGCTGACTTACTTGATTCCCACATACTGTCTGATTGTGAAACATCTTTTGAAACTTTTACTCCCAATAAATTGTCAATGAGTGTTGACGGAACTGTATCTGACATGTTATTAGTCTCAGAAATGAAAGAGATAATTGCTCAGCTCACATTAAAACTCGAAAGCACTGAAAATGAACTGGGAAATATATTGTTAGAAAACACTGATCTACATAAGCAAATAAATAAGCTAACTACAGAAAATAAAACACTAAAATCTTTATGCCAGTCACCTTCCATGTTCACAAGTCCGGGTACAAATTCTAAGAAAAAGAGACAATCTCTAGCAAATCAGCACAACATGCTTTCTACACCAACCACATTACTGTCATCCGGATTGCAAGTCGAAAACATCGACTACGTAAATGTGCCCTTTTTGGAACAAGAGATTGTTACCCTACAGCAGCAATTAAAGATCGCTCAGCTAGAGATAGCGATTCTCACGGACCGTATCGCAGTACTAATGCAAAGGCAACCTTGCATTAATGTTTGTCAACCCGTTGCTCGTCATGAACTGAACCGGGATACTATGAACGTCATCAGTGCTCAGACATGTTTTGCTGAAGACGGACACAATGTGACCCCCCAAAGGAAGATATTCATCTTCGGTGGTCAGCGGTGCGCCGGGCTTGCAGCAGCCATCTCACACTCAAGAGTAAATACACAGTACAAAAAATACAAACTCGTCGCTGAAACAAAACCAAATGCGCCTAGTAATATAATAATAGCAAACTGCAAAAATAACAAATTGACATATGAAGACAAACTTGTAATATGCTTAGGAGAAAACGATCGCAACCCAAACTTAGTGATTTCTCAATTGCAAAATATATTAAATACATTTTCAAATACTACTGTAATTGTATTAAATGTCGTCAATAACGTGCACCTTAATGTCCGTAAGTTAAACTATTCTATAAAAAATACATGTAATAAGTATAAAAAATGCCACTTTGTAAATCAAAAATCCACGAATCTGTCTGATATATGCAAGTCGATAAATTACGTCATAGATTGTTGTGATTATAATGATGAATACTTAAATCCTTGTGAAATTCGTAAAAGAATAACGAGTAACAAATCAAGTTTCAAATTAAACATTTCTACAAATGATGAACCCAAAAGGGGGACAATTCCCTATTACTTTAGTCGTATTAAAAACACAAAATTACACGAACATAACACTTCTTTGCAACCCAATGCAAAGGGTCAAAGAGGGACTATACCCTATTACTTTCCAGTCTTAAACAAGCGTGACTTACTTTTTCGTGCCTCAAACTAACGAAACCCACTATTTTAGAATATTGCATCAAAATATCGCCAGTTTATTATCAAAACAAGAGCTTTTAGAAATGACTATGCAGGAGTTAAAACAAGCAAAAAATGAACCTGATGTAATATGCCTGTCTGAAACATTTGTAAAAAAAGGCAATGAAAACTATGTGAAAATACACAACTATGAAATGGCTACTAACTTCTGTAGAGACAAACAAAGAGGTGGCACTTGCATATTAGTGAAAAAGGGCTTATGTTATAAAGAGGTATCATTCGTGAAAAACTATGCAACTCAAAACACGTTTGAAGCTTGCGGCTTGGAAGTAACAAGTAATAAATTAGTAGTTATATGTGTATATAGAACGCCGCAATCTGACCCGAATCTGTTTTTAACAAAATTGCATAAACTTTTGCACGAGTTATTAACGAAATACAAATATAAAATAAAAATAGTTGTAGCCGGTGACTTCAACATAAATACACTCAAAAAAGGTAACATCGCAAGTAGATTGCAAGACTTGTCTGACAATTATAATTTACAAATCCACATCAATGTTCCTACTCGCAAACTGACTTGTATTGACCATATCCTAAGCAACATTACAAATGCCACTGCCTCTGTACTACCCCTGTATCTTTCAGATCATGAGACAGCACAAATGTTAAGCTTCCCAACGAAACAAAAACCACAAAGATCAACAATATATTACACTTATAAAAGAGACTATAATTTAGACAACATTCGAAAATTTAAGGCATGCTTACAAAATCTTTCTTGGTCTGATATATATCTAAACACGGACACAAACTGCGCATTTAATGACTTTCATGAACTGGTATGTCTATTTTATGATCTCTGTTTTCCCAAATTAAGAGTGAAAGTCAATTATAATAATAAAATCACACAAAAGTGGATAAGTAAAGGTTTAAGACAAAGTTGCAAAACTAAACGGAAGCTACGATATCGCTACTACAAAAATAAAAATATAGATAATAAAACTAAATATAATAATTACTCTAGATTGCTAAAGAAGTGTATTTATAACTCCAAAAAGAATGCAAATATAAAATATATTCATACCCAAGATAACAAGTGTAAAGCCACATGGACTGTCATTAAAAATGAAATGAATAATAACACACACAAAGACAACATAGAATGTATAAAATTAAATGATTCTATTATTACAGACCCTGTACAAATGGCCACAGTATTTAATGACCATTATGTTAACGTAACGCATACACAAGGGGGTAAAAGCGCACGTCAAAACCCTTGCAAAAATGCTTGTGCCAACTCAATGTTCCTTCGACCAATGCTAGTAAACGAGGTACGACAGGAAATAATGTCTCTGTCTAACACCAGGTCGGAGGGTTATGACGAAATAAACACTAAAATCATAAAAGCTTGTTGTAATGAACTAACTAGTATTATCACTCATTTAATAAATATGTCCTTTTCCCATGGAACCTTTCCTGATAAATTAAAACTTTCTATAATTAAGCCTTTATTCAAGAAAGGAGACAAATGTGACATCAATAATTACCGACCTATTACTTTGATACCCATCTTGTCTAAAATTTATGAAAAATGTATGTATAAAAGACTAATTAAAGAAAGAAAGAAAGAAAGAAAGAAAATACGTTTATTTGGTACACAGGTACACACAATGATATACAAATGTATTATATGTAGTATGGAATCTTAAACTTAAAATATATCTACATTGTATGTCCCACGGCTGCACCAAATAGGTCCAGTTCAGCATCATGCCAGGCCACTACGTAGCAGTTGCCTGACGCTGGTTTTCAACTGAACCTTGCTATGAGTCTACGGATGTTAATCAGTTGTTAGGTGTGAGATAAATAAATATATAAAAAAAAAAAAAATAACCGGTCCTAAGCGATTCAAATTAACGTAGTTCGTGTTACGTAACAATTTATCCAGTATATCTTGGGTAGCTGAGCGCAACAGACAAGCTGTAGCCAAATATATTATATAATAGAGAAGTAAACTTCGGGTATTAGAAAAAAAAAAAAAAACCAAATACCTATTACGATCTGATTATAGTTGGCAGTGAAACCAAAATAATGTAACAGTGAAACCCAGTGAGTTTAATTATGTGTATCAAAGGTAAGTATCGCAAAATAGTAATAACCATTTAAATGTTTGAATAAGCAATGCATGTAAGTATATGTATATATTACTTTTTTAATTGCAGGTCATAATGACTTTGTCATGACACCATAAAAGATAATTATTGCAATTCAAGGAGAAAGAAAGGCGAAGCCGTAACCGATTGCAAGCACCTGCTGCAAGTAGGCCAGGCCCATAAGGTAAGTGAACATACACGCAAATCGCATGACAAAACAGCAACAACCAAAATGTAAAATTTTAAAAAAATAAAAAAAATAAATAAAAAATTATACATATATTAACGCATCCTTCGTTTTATGCAGGTCTCAAAAATATTCGAGACGAGGCAGCTATAAGAGACCAACGGCACGCAGAAAAAAATAAAACCCAAACCACCCACATAATTGTAACTATGTAAACCCTGTTTTTATTATAGTGAAACATATTTATTAATTTATATTATGACCAAAGACAAATTATATATAAAAAAAAATTGCATGTATATTATATCAACGAAACGTTTAAATTAGTTAGGTTTAACTTTCGCTGCGCATCGATCAAAATCTGCCGTAAACGTCTTCTAAACGTACTAATCGTGTTTATTGTTCTAATAGGCGGCGGCAAATTATTCCATACTTTACTAGCCGCGTAACGGAAACTGCCTCTAAATGTTGCTGTACTATGGGGCTGCGATGACAGCTGTTGCGAGCATTGCCTTCTTGGTAATTAATTTCTGTACTAAATTTAAAATTATTAGTGACAAGCAGTTTGGATTCCAAAAAAACAAATCGACATCATTAGCTATTTATTCTCTAATGCAAGCAATATTATCAAACATTAATAATAATTTTCTGACCACCGGTCTTTTCTTCGATCTATCGAAAGCATTCGATCTCGTTTCACACGACATTCTGCTGCAAAAATTAGAAGCTAAAGGAATTAGAGGACCGGCACTCCAGTGGTTATCGTCCTATTTAAGTGATAGAAAGCAATGTGTCATTATAAATAAAAAAAATGAAAATAATGACATAATATCCTACTCATCAGAGTATAGACATAATAAATATGGCGTACCGCAAGGAAGCGTTCTGGGCCCAATATTATTCCTCATTTATATAAATGACATCATAGAAATAACTGACCACAAATGCATATTATTTGCCGATGACATATCTATTATAGTGACATCTGATAAAAAATATAATACAGTTTTGGATCACGAGCTTGACATCAATAATACAATTGAAAAATTACTACATTGGCTTGACATTAACCATTTAAGAATAAATTTAGACAAATCAGTTTACATTCAATTCAATCAATCAAATAATCATAATAATGACATCAAACTCAATATTAATAAAATCAAACAAGTAACGCATACAAGATTTTTGGGTGTAGTTATAGATAAAGATATTAACTGGAAAGAACACGTAGACAATGTTAGTACTAAAATCAATAAATTTGTATACGCACTTAAACAAGTCAAAAATGTAACTAACGTGAAAACCGCTGTAATATCATACCATGCTTACGTTGAATCACTACTACGTTATGGGCTTGTAATGTGGGGTAATAGCACCGACTTCCAGAGAGCATTTATCGCTCAAAAAAAGTGCATGAGATCAATCTGTGGACTCAAACCTGATGACTCATGTCAACCAATATTTAGGAAACTTGGTTTGTTACCGTTACCGTCACTTTATGTTTATGAAATATGTATGTTTGTAATAAAAAATAAACAATTATTTAAGACTGCAAATGATGTTAACCCTCGAAACAGACGAGATCCATACAAACTAGTGCTGAATGATTTGCCTCGATTAGCTAAATATAATAATAACTGCCTAGCAATGTGTGTGCGTATTTATAATAAAATACCGGGGCATCTTAAAACATTAAATTTTAACTTATTTAAAACTAAATTTTATAAATGGTTGCTTGAACATAGTTTTTATAGTTTAAAAGAATTTTTTGATAAAAAGTTTTGATGTTTAAAATTGTTCACTATTGATGTTTCCTTACATATTTGCCTATTTTTTTTTTAAATTTGCATGCTTTGTCATAACCTAGCTAAACATGTTTGTGCCATATAGTATTTAACACCTTTTTATACCATGTTTTATGCAAATAAATATATTATTATTATTATTATTAAAAAAAAAAACCAAAATCAAAATCAAAGCATTTATTTCAAATAGACCATTTACAGGCACTTTTGAATAGTCAAATGTCGGTCAGTCCAAGAAAAGTGAAGCAAAATTGCACGTTCCAAAGAGTAGGTCTCTATGGAGAAGAACGTGCAAGAAACTCCATGGACACTCTTTTAAATCATATTATGTGTTACATATAATGCTTGGTTACATATTACTTTTTGCTTCTATCATGTGAGCACAATGTCGATAATGAAATAAAAATGTAAAATAATTAAAAGATAGAAACTGAATTAAGCCACTGGCAGCTAAGAGATGACCAGTCCCATCTGACGGCACCCGTTCACGATCATGACGCTTGCATCAGCCCCACTCAGCTCAACCATTTTGAAGGGAACTGAACGACCCAATAACACGTGCCACCAACAGCGAGACATTTGAGTGAGCATGACAAACTCTCAACTGCCATGCTCGTAATGTCAAAAAAAAAAAGTTGTTTTTTTTTATTATTTTTAATTGAGATAAACTAGTGCTTGACTGCGATCCCACCTGATGGTAAGTAGCGATGCAATCTTTGATGGTGAGGCGCACTAGTTTATTAAGAGCCTATTCACTCTAGCCTTGAAGACACCCAAATTATAATCGGACGGGAAGACCGCAGCAGGCAGACTGTTCCAGTCCTTCGACGTACGCGGTATAAACGACGAGGCGAAACGCTTAGTCCGGACCGTAGAGGTTTCAACAACGTAAGGGTGAATATTCGCCGTACGTCGGGTTGTCCGATGGTAGAATTGCGATGGCGGAATCAAGTCATGCAATTCCTGCGCACACTCTCCAAAATGCATCCTGTAAAACACCGAAAGGCTGGCTACCCTACGCCTATGCTCAAGGCTTTGAAGGTTGGACTTAACCAAATCTGGATCACCAATTAGCCTCTTTGCACGCCTTTCCACCGAGTCCAAAGCTGCCAGGTGGCATTTTGCAGCACCAGCCCATATGTGACTGCAGTACTCCACACACGAACGGACCTGTGCTTTGTATAACATTAAAAGCTGTCCCGGTGTGAAGTACCGCCGGACCTTTGCAAGAACGCCCAGCTTCCTAGCAGCTACCTTGGCTTTGGACTCAATGAAATTGGCTTTGGACTCAATGACTAATAAAAATGCTCCATGGTGCTTCACATTCACAAACTTGAAAAAAGTGCTTCTACATTATACAATGCAATTGTGTCTTTTAAATTAAAAAATAATAATATTAGTTTCCAACTAATCAACTAATTAGTACGCCCTAGTGGTAGTGGAGCTGGACCAGCATTGAGCCAAGCATTTTTATCTTGAATATAATCCTCCAACTTATAATATGCTTGCCTGCATAGTGTGCGTTTAATATAAGATTTAAATTTCGTTTCATTGAGTTCTAACATTTGGGGTGGTATATTATTATAACATTTCAAACAGTACCCCATGAAAGAAGAGGCCACTTTAGCCAGTCTGAAACCTGGTTGAACTAATTGATCCCTATTTTTTGTAACATAATTATGTCTATCGCCTCTTTTGGTAAAAAGATGAAGATTTTTTCTAACATACATGATGTTTTCATAGATATATTGACAAGGTACCGTCATTATGTTAATATCTTTGTTGGCAGTGATTGTGTCAGTCGGAAAATGATACTCCCTGTCCTCGATGAAATCCTTCCTATCCTGTGTTATATCCTTAAGTATTCCATTTCCAAAGGTGTCTTTCCATCAATATGGAAAGAAGCCAAAATTATTCCTTTGCCCAAAAAATTAAATCCTACTTCCTTTTCAGAATATCGACCAATCTCCATCCTGCCTTTCCTCTCTAAAGTCCTAGAACGCCTAGTTCACAATCAGCTCAGTGCTTTTCTTTGTAAGAATAGTCTCCTGAATCCATTCCAATCCGGATTTCGTCCTGGTCATAGCACGACCACAGCCCTAGTAAACGTTTCTGATGACATACGTCTAGGTATGGATAGAGGAAATATGACGGCCCTCTGCTTGTTAGATTTCAGCAACGCTTTCAATACCGTCGATTTCGATATCCTACTCGCTATACTTTGCTCCCTTAACATATCTCCAACGGTGATTGACTGGTTTCGTAGTTACCTGTATGGCCGCCGGCAACGTATTTCCATAGATGAGTCTTGTTCTTCTTGGTGTAATACTTCTGCCGGTGTGCCTCAGGGTGGCGTCTTATCTCCTTTACTCTTCGCAATATTTATAAATGTAATGAAATGACCTCCTTGGAAATGACATTTCATTTTTTTAATTTTTAAGCTGTGGATACGGGGTGACGTATCATTCAATGACAGATGATGTTTAGATTATTTTGTGCATTTTATTGTTATAAAAACTTGTAGAGAGATAATTAAAGGGATATAATTGAGGAGGCGATATTAGTGAACTTTAAATGTCGTTTCTTTGTTTTCAGGTGAGATAAAAGTGTAATTTTAGTTAAACGATAATTGTTATAATGTAAAAGCATGTTGAATAAAACAAATCTTTGTTTTCAGAGAAACAATTTGTGGTTTATTTCGAAAATCCTCAATAAAATCCATTATAAAACGACATTTTTGTTAACTAAAAGAAGATGGACCGGCTGCAATTTGAGTTTACGATGATAGCTTCAAATGATGGCAAATCAAATGTATTAGCCATAACCTCAATATCTACAGAAGAAGGAAAATGTTATGTTTTACCTGATGAGCTGAAGCCGGTGATTCATCATACATATATTGTCAAAATGAATACTTTCTCAAAAATAAAAAATAGTATAAAGAAAAGGCATCACAGTAGAAAAATATGGATAAAATTGGATGAAGATCTTAAGAAAACATATAGAGATGAGGAAGGTAATATGCAATTTTTAGATCAATATTTAGAAGAAATAAGCACAAAACAACCAATAGACAAAAACGACAATTTGCAACATATCTTGGAAAAATTAATAGAAACTACTACAAAGAAAGAAAATCAACATAACCTAAAACATATTTCAGAGAAATTTATTATTGAAAAATTCACAAGCAAGAACCCTAATGCAAAGCAATGGATTGAGAATTTTGAAAAGGAGTGTGAGCGCTTTAATATATCAAAAGATGAAACAAAAATAGATATATTGAGATTATTTTTAGAAAAATCTTGTTTGGATTGGTATAGCTCGATGGCCATAAAACTAACAATAAAGGCTGAATGGAATGAATGGAAAGACAAATTTTTAGAAACTTTTAAAAACCGAGGATGGGACATAGTTACATATGCTCTCGCATTTAGATATAAAGAAGGACTACTAATTGATTACGCTATTAGAAAAGAAAGGCTTATGCTAGACATAAACAAATCGATAGACTCCAAAACAATGATAGATCTTATTGCAACAGGTTTACCTGGGTTTATCTTAAATAGGTTAAACAGAGATGAACTCAATGACACTACTGATTTGTTCAATGAGATAAGAAAATATGAAGGTATGATGTACAAGAAAAACTCAAGTACAATAAAGAGTCGTACATTCCTTTATAAAAATAAAACTAATGTGAAGAAGCCATGTAACACTTGTGAATCTTTGAACAAAGGAATAAGATATCATCCGGAAGAGTCATGTTGGTTCAAGAAAAATAAAAATGAATCTGAAAAAGTTTTTAAACCCAGAAATGTAAATAACAACTCCATTATTGAAGTAGATATAAATACTGAGAAAAAAAACGAGTAAGTACACCATTAATCAAAATCAAGCTCTTATTAGAAAATAAACTAGAAGTGAGCGGCATTTATGATTCAGGCTCACAGATCTCTTTAATAAATTCAAGACTGATTAAAATAAAAGAAAAAAAGGACAATGAGAATATAGCATATATGAAAACGGTTAATGGTGTGAAAAAAACAGATGGCTTGATAACAATAAAAATAAAAATATTTGATTTAGAAGAAGAGGTGGATGTATACATAGTAGAAAATGAATATTTTGATGATTTTATAATCGGATTGGATATGATAAAGAAATTCAAACTAACCCAAAACGAGGACTTGCGGATAGAACAAAAGATAAGAACAAATAAAATAGATGAAATGTCTAAAGATAACAGAAATGAAGAAAAGAATATAAAAACATTAGCAATAAATTTTAATGAACATATAGAAACAGAAGAGTTTGTAAGTATGACAGACCATTTAGATAATGAAAAGAAAATTGAGATCGAGAAAATAATAAAGGAATATAAAACAATTTTTGCAAAGGACAAGTATGATATAGGAACAGTTAGAGATTATGAAGCTCACATAGATTTACTAGTAAATAGATACTGTAGTAAAAGACCATACAGATGTACAATAGAAGATAAATTAGAAATTGAAAAGCAAATATCCATGTTACTAAAGAATAATTTAATAGAAGAATCCTACAGTCCTTTCGCTGCTCCAGTGACATTGGCATTTAAAAAGGGTGAAAATAGGAAATCCCGCTTGTGTATAGATTTCAGGGAACTAAATAAAATTGTTGTTCCACAAGCTCAACCTTTTCCGTTAATAGATGATTTGATTGTTAAAACTAGAAATTGTAAGTATTTTACTACACTGGATATAAATTCAGCATTCTGGGCGATACCATTACGGGTGGAAGATAGATATAAAACAGGATTTGTCACACAAGATGGCCACTTCCAGTGGACCTGCCTTCCCTTTGGCTTGAAAACATCACCAGCAATTTTCCAGAGAATTTTAAGCAATATTCTAAGAAAGCACAATCTCACAGGATACTCCGTAAACTATATTGATGATATTCTGATATACTCGAACACCTTTGAAGAACATATAAAACACATAAGAAATGTATTAGAGGCAATAATACAAGAAGGCTTTAGATTGAAGTTTACGAAATGTAACTTTGCTTCAGACTCAGTAAAGTACCTCGGCCATGTAATTCAGAACAATTCGTTAAGACCACTAAAAGACAATTTGATCTCGATAAGACATTTTCCAACTCCTAAGACACAAAAGAATATCAGACAATTTTTGGGAAAAATTAACTTCTACCATGAATACATACCAAGAAGTGCAATTATTTTAGACCCATTACATAATTTATTAAGAAAAAATGAAAAGTTTGTGTGGTCAGAGAAGTGTGAAGAATCATTTAATCAAATAAAAAGATATTTATGTTCTCAACCTGTGTTGGAAATATTCGACAAAGACTTACCAATAAAAATCTTTACAGATGCGTCTTTAGATGGTATCGGGGCAATATTAAAACAGACTCAACTAGACGGTAAAGACAAACCGGTGGCATATTTTTCAAAAAAACTAAACGAATCTCAAAAACGAAAAAAGGCCATATATTTGGAATGTATTGCTATGAAAGAAGCAGTTAAATACTGGCAACACTGGCTAATTGGAAAACATTTCACTATTTACTCAGACCACAAACCTCTAGAGAACATGAATATTAAATGCAGGACAGATGAAGAATTGGGTGACCTCACATATTACCTATCTCAATATGACTTTACAGTAAAATATATACCTGGTAAAGAAAATATAGAAGCAGACTGTTTGAGCCGAAACCCTGTATTAGAATCAGAAGATAACAAGGAGGAACTATTAAAAATAGTTAATTTAATACAAATAAAAGATATAGTTGAAGACCAAGAAAAAAATGAAACAATAAAAGAAAAGAAACAAAATCTACCACATAAAAATAAAATCTATTATAAAAAAATAAAGAAACTTGAAAAAATTATACTCTCAGAAGAATTTAGTAAAAAAATTATAAAAAAGGTACATGAAGATTTATGCCATATTGGAATCAGACAATTACAGAAAAAAATAAGTCCACTATATACAGCTAAAAACCTAACAAAAAATATCATAAATATTTGTAAAACATGCGAAATATGCATAAAAAATAAATCAAGATGTCAAGGAAAATTTGGGTTAATGTCACAACTGGGACCAGCAACAAAACCATTTGAGATAATGTCAATGGATACTATAGGTGGCTTTGGAGGATCTAGGTCAACAAAAAAATACTTACACCTTTTAGTAGACCACTACACAAGATATGCGTTTATTGTGACTTCAAAAACACAGAACGCAAGTGACTTTATAAAACTAACAAAGAAAGTACTCGAGACAGATGAGATTGGAATAATTCTAACAGACCAATATCCAGGCATCAATTCAAAAGAATTTAAACAGTATTTGCAGGAGAATAACATCAAACTAATATTTACAGCTGTGAATACGCCATTTTCGAACGGCTTGAACGAAAGATTAAACCAAACAATAGTAAATAAAATAAGATGTAAAATAAATGAGAAAAATAATAAGAGAACATGGACAACAGTAGCAAGAGAATGTGTACAGAAATATAATGAAACAGACCATTCTGTTACAGGTTTTGCACCAAAATATTTACTGGATGGTACAAATGTCAGTATTTTACCAAATGAAATTAAAACAATAGAAAAGGAAGACAAGTGGATTGCTGATAGAAGATTAGCATTAGAGAATACAATAAAATCTCACAAGTACAATAAGAAAATATTTGATAGAAATAGGAAAATACAAGAGTTCGAGATAGGAGACAGTGTATATGTAGAAAATGGAAATAGACTGACAGGAAAAAATTAGACGAATTAAAAATAGGCCCTTTCAAGATAATAGAGAAAATATCGAACTCCATTTATAAGATTGACACTGGCAACAGAAAAACAGAATCAACTTTATTCCACATAACAAAATTACAACCTGTTACGGCAGAAGATGAAGTAGAAGAAAACGAATAGGTATAAAGATAGCTTGCAGGTGCATTGTTTGTATTATATTATTTAGAATTTTCGTTCCTATGGGGGGGAGATGTAATGAAATGACCTCCTTGGAAATGACATTTCATTTTTTTAATTTTTAAGCTGTGGATACGGGGTGACGTATCATTCAATGACAGATGATGTTTAGATTATTTTGTGCATTTTATTGTTATAAAAACTTGTAGAGAGATAATTAAAGGGATATAATTGAGGAGGCGATATTAGTGAACTTTAATGTCGTTTCTTTGTTTTCAGGTGAGATAAAAGTGTAATTTTAGTTAAACGATGATTGTTATACTGTAAAAGCATGTTGAATAAAACAAATCTTTGTTTTCAGAGAAACAATTTGTGGTTTATTTCGAAAATCCTCAATAAAATCCATTATATAAATTCTATTTCCAAAAAACTTCTTTCCTTCTACCACCTCTATGCTGATGATTTGCAAATTTATAGACAATCTCCCCATACGGATTTAGATGCTGCTATTAATATCATTAACCAAGACTTGGCTTCAATTTGTGAGTGGAGTGAGGCGCACGGTCTGAGGGTAAATCCATCGAAGACTCAAGTCATCGTTGTTGGCAGCTCTAGGTTGATGCCGAAGGTAAACTGGTCCCAGCTGCCTCAGGTTCTATTCAACGGTACTGCTATTCCAATAAGCGAGAAGGTTAAGAACTTAGGGGTTTGGATAGACAAACATCTTTCTTGGGGTCCCCAATTACAAGAGGTAAGTCGCAAAATATTTGCTTCTGCCAAGTCCCTGAGACGGTTGCGTAACTTTCTGCCCACTGCCACTAAAATTGCTCTTGCTCAGTCCCTCTTACTCCCTATCCTTGACTACGCTGATGTCAGTTATCTCGATCTCACTGAGGCACAACTTGATAAACTTGAGCGACTTCAAAATGTTTGCATACGATTTATATTTGGCTTGCGCAAGTATGATCACATATCCGATTTTCGTACAAAACTCAATTGGCTTCCAATACGTCTTCGCCGGAACGTACACATCTTGTCTCTGCTATACAGTGTTCTGTTCAATCCTAAAACCCCGCTTATCTTAAAGAACGTTTCAAGTTCCTTCATGACACACATACTAGATATCTTAGGTCATCGGAAAACTTGAGGTTGGAAATGCCAAGTCACTCCACCAACTTTTATGATAAGTCGTTTGCAGTTCAGGCTGTGCGGCTGTGGAATGCTCTGCCCGTGTCGGTAAGGCAAGCTCAAACACTCACAACTTTTAAAAATGAGGTTACAAATCACTACCTTTCCTCCTGAATGTTAAATTGTCATTAAGTACAGTATTTCTCTGCTTTTATAATTATATTTATATATATATATATATATATATACATATATATTATATTGTTTGTAATATATTATTTATTTATTTATTATATTCTTAATAATAATAGATGTAATCTATGTGTTCTTAATTATAATATATGTAATTTTGCTAGTTTATGTATTGTATATACAGGGTGTAATTGACAGGTTGGCAAAAACGAAAAGTATGAATTCAGACTGGTATTGTTAACATTTTGATAGTGAAATATTTTCCCGGAAATGATAGGTGAACGTTTTTCAATTTTCAATTTTATTTCGGCTACGCAATGTATAACGAACATTGCGATACGCGCGCGACCCTATATTGCGCGCGTATTGCAATGTCCGCGCGTTGTTCATTAATTCTAATAGGTACTTCGGGACGTTTGGAATAAATACATAATACAATACACACACAAACACACCTATCAAAAAATTTAAACACAAATTCAATACCTATCAAAAATTAAAATTTAGTCACTTACCTAAATTAAAGTCTCTCGGGTCGTATAAGGCATGGCTCGAAGTGGTTGCCTCCGAGCTGCACGCACAGTTGTGCTCGACGCAGGGTTTCGGCATGGAGACGAGGCATCATTGTCACATCCTCATTGATTTGTTGGTTTAACGATGCGAAAGCGTCTCTTATGCGCTGCTCCATTTCGGCCGCGGTATCACACTCCGTCACATACACCCGTTCTTTGATATAACCCCACAGGAAAAAGTCCAATGGGGTTAGGTCAGGCGAGCGAGGTGGCCATGCATGTGGCCCGAATCTCCCAATCCATCGGTTTGGAAAAGTACGGTCCAGGTGCTGTCGGACTGGGAGTACCACATGCGGCGGGGCGCCGTCGTGCTGAAACCAGATGGTAGGTAGTTGAGCTAAGGGTTCGTTCTCCATACGATCCCGCTCTTGATCTAGCTCAGCCCGCAGAGTGTCCATCATGGCTTCAAAATCCTGCTGTAGAAATTCGCAATAACGCCGGCCGTCCATTCTAGTTGGCAAAAACACGGGACCCAAAATACGGTTATGATACACGCCAGCCCACACATTCAGCGACCACCGCGTCTGATGACCCGTCTGCTGCATTGCGTACGGGTTGTGGCGTGCCCAAATGTGAGCATTCCGCCGGTTCCACATACCGTTTCGTGTAAACGTCGATTCATCGGTCCAAATCACCCGTGAAACGAATTGGCGATTTAGCTGCTGCCGACGTATCAGCCATCTGCAGTACGCTACTCTGCGGGTTGAGTCGCCAGGTACCAGAGCCTGCACTTTATGGATCCGATATGGACGTTGCTTGTCCTTTCGAAGGACTTTGTGCACAGCCCAATGTGAAACCCGGGGTCCGTTATTACGCCTTACAAGTTTTGCAGCAGTACGGGTTCCCAAACGCGGATTTCGACGGACAACATCTAAAATCGCCTGCTCAGAACGAGCACTGATTGTCCTTCCAGCACCTTCCTGCCGCGGCACAATAGGTAAATTTTCTAAAACACGTTGATATGCCCGTGTGATAGTACGACTATTAGCTGGATGTCGTTCATTTGGGTGACTTTGAACATAGAGCCTTAATGCCAACGACGCGTTTCCTCTAGCTTCACCCAAGCACATTAACATCTGGCCATATTCGCGAGCACTAAACGTTTCATTACGCCGATTCATGACGATACCACACAACACAAAAACACACAACTCAACTCAACGCACAACACAGTCCCGAACTCCCGACAGTTGAAAGAAAACGAAATAGACGTCCAGAACGCACCAGCAATCGCGGCAAACTGAACTGACGGCTGAGTGAGTGCTGGCGGTTTCGTTTGTCGGCAAACCTTTGAGAGTGTTTGTGACACGTGTAGCATAGGGCTGCCCACATGATATGAAATGAAACATTTTATTTCGGTAATATTACTAGATACGTTAGTCGAGGAGCCCATGGCACAGTAGTTACCGTGGTCGGCCTGCCATTGAGATAAAGATGAAGAACTAGGTATTGAAAAAGAATCGTATCGTAATCGTATGATAAAGATTGTTATTAACCGCTATCTCTTGTAACTTCTACTCATGGTTCTGCTTCTAAGTTTAAACCTAGTACCTGTCAATCCCCGAGCGGCACGCGCGCGATTTTGCGCCATTTTCTAAACACTAAGCAAACGCCGGCGTTCGCATAGATTATAAAATAAGCATTTTTTTTTATAGGGTCTTTGTTCAAGAACGTAAACAAGAAGTTTTTCTTATAAAAGTCTGTAAATATCGAAAATAAGCAAACCTTTTTGAACGCCAGCTTTCGCTCCGGGATTGACAGGGTAAGGAATGTGAATCTGGCAATATTGACGCGATGTTTTTATGTTTTATATCCCACTTATCTAAACCAATTTACATTACTGTAATGCAACGCGTGTGTACAGTTCGGGTGGCTTCGTAATTGATACTGTAGATCAAACTGTTAAGCACCGCGAGGACGCCGGCGTCCTCACACCTGTTGTCTTTCTATTGTGTCTCTTATTACGATACTCGAAAGGTTAACGATTTAAAATAAGGTTTTCGGAATTAAGAAAGAATAAATAAGTAATCATACTCCTGAGTATTTAATTATTTATTAATAAAGCATTTTACATAAGTAAAAATAAAATGACAAGTATTAAATTCCATACGTGGTACAACCCTAGCAGTGTCGGCGCCCAAGCAAAGGCGCCGGCGCGCAGCGCACAAAGGGAGCGAGCGAGCGAGCGGTATGCTTTCTCTGTCTGTCGTAGGTACTTTCGGAGGCCAGTAAACTTTTAGAGCTAACAGCTGATTCCGCGCGGTATGTATGAATTTTCTTTTTAAATCATTATTATTTACATTGCCGAGTTTAAGTTTTTTGCTTTTTTTCACTAAAATTATGTTTTTAGGGCTGGATTTTGTTGTAACAAATGAATAGAACACAAATCTAGTTGAAAAACGGTCGGAAAATTCGACAATTTTCCTGAAGAAAATTCCAACGTTTTTCAGTCATAAATCATGGTCTGAAGCTACTGTTTCAGTTTTTGCCAACCTGTCAATTACACCCGGTATGTAAATAGTACACCACGAACTACCTGCGTATCTTTTTCTCCTTCTCTGTCAAATCCATCCAAAGGTTGTCTTTAAAAAATCGCTTATAGCGATAAGACCACCCATTGTGGCACCCTATTAATTTTAAGTTTCTTATGTAACTGCTTTATTTTTGGTGTACAATAAAGAATTTATCTATCTATCTATCTTTAAACAGTTCCCTTAACCTCTCGTATGCCGTAATTAGAGATCGAGAGAGATAGATCTACGCGAGACACAATGGCTTTTTAATTGTGTCTCAATTAAAAAGCCATTGTGTCTCGCGTAGATCTGCGTTCCGGCATACAACGGGTTAAAGAATCGCAAAGGCGGAAATTGTAAATAGCTCTGATGGCTCTTTTCTGTAATATAAAGATTGACTCGATGTCTGCAGCCCGTCCCCATAGTAAGATACCGTACGACATGACACTATGAAAATAACTAAAATAGACTAGTCTAGCGGTATCAACATCCGTAAATTGGTGGATTTTTCTAACAGCATATGCAGCTGAGCTAAGCCGCCCTGCAAGAGATGTTAAGTGAGGACCCCATTGTAGCCTTGAGTCAAGCGTAATCCCCAGGAAAATCGTTTTATCAACAAATTCTAGTTTTTCATTATTCAATACAATGTCACAATCACTACTTTTGACATTCGGTAAGGAAAATCTTATGCATTTAGTTTTTTTCCCATTTAGAACCAGATTATTAGCAGTGAACCAGTTTTGAACCTGCAATAGGGCGCTATTTTCGTTGTCAAGATTGTTAGTCTTTCTATTTATCTAAAAAATCAAGTGTCATCAGCAAACAACACCATATTAAGTTTATTTTGCAACAAATTGGGTAAATCATTAATATAAACTAAAAATAAAAAAGGACCTAAAATTGAACCTTGGGGCACCCCCATTTCAACATTCAATCCCGACGAATTGACACCGTTTATTTGCACTAATTGCTGTCTATTATTCAAATAAGATTTTAATAAGCTTAACGCTGCATTGCCTAGTCCGTAATGCTTGAGTTTCAGAAGCAATGTTTCATGAACTACACAATCAAACGCCTTAGATAGGTCGCAGAAGATGCCTATAGCATCTTGTGCTTCTTCCCACGCATTAAAAATGTGTTTTAGTAAGGAAACACCCGCGTCAGTTGTACAACGTCCTTTGGTGAAACCATACTGTTTATCATGTAGGATGTTATTGGAGTTAAAATGACTAAGCATTTGATTTAACATTACCTTTTCAAATATCTTGCTAAGAACCGGCAAAACGGAGTTTCTCTACTATTCCCGGATTTAAAGAGTGGTATCACTTTACTATATTTCATTAGATCTGGAAAGACTCCTTGATCTATACACAAATTAAATATTAAAGCCAAGTACAGCGCTATAGTCTCAATAATTGAGGTAAAGTCGGTGCCCTAAGTGGGCTAACCCACCAATTTGATAAGCTATTTAAATCACTATTTCGCTACCATTAAAGATGAAAATCCTTTGTGCAGCATTTCTATAAATCTTGCTATCCTAGTGTGAGGGTAGATTGATAAAAGAAAATGGCACGTCAGTGACAAAAGTTAACTTTGCTAATTCCGTGAATCTTATCAACTGCTTGTAAATTTGGTCCATAATATTGCGTCCAGCATTACAAGTAACGTTGAATTTCGACACGGTCTATAAGAATCCATTTAGTCCAGTGGTAATAACAGCGATTTGACACGCAAGTAAAGCTAGTTCAAATCCCACTTTAAACGTCTAACTTTTTGTTTTCCATCTTTTGTGTTTAGTTATCTTTTTTTTACTTTTATTTAACGACAAAAGTCGAGAAACAGTTTGTATAGAAATGAAACAAAATATTGCAAGTAAATAAAATGTTTATTATTTCACTATATTTTATATATATAATATATATATATTTATATAAAGTAAGTAAATGGTTTGGACCAACAGTCCAAAGTTAAAATACACTTTTTAATATTATAATCAAACAAACACATTTATAAACATATATAAAGGGATATACTAATGGTATAAATAACTACTTAATACGCAATTTTGATTCTTACGCTCTTAGACTTAAAGCTTATTATTGGTATTTTAAAATGTATTGACAAGTGATACGAGTAGCTTATTTTGGTAGCCCTAATTAGGGTAATATGACTTAGTGATCTGTGTAAAGACATAGACGCAGTAAGGCACGAGTTCAATTCTCATACCCAGTATATTGTTTTGCTTTCCATTTACAACTTTTTTATTATTTTAAATAACAATCAACAAACTAAATATTCTTTAAACATATTTGGAATAATTTCGCCTGACTTGTAATAAGCGGGTAGTCAAGATAAATATGCGTATTCATCATAAAACTGGTATTCAAATGTTACTTAGATTAAGGGTAGAGGAATAAAAAATAAACCGTTCTAATAAAGCAAAAACCAGTCGACGCTCAAGAGCAGTGACATCGTGCAAACAATTTTTACGTTGCCTTACTAAATTGCGTAAAACAACGTCTTTATTTAGAATATTTTTATATACCTAATTCTAAAATATAAAATAATCTATTTACATAAGGAGAATGTTGGTTTTCGGAGAGATTGATAGGAGGCGTCTTGAAATAGCCGTAGGTAAGTGTCTTTTTTCCATTTTATTTATTTCCATTTTATTTATACTTCTTTTTTAAACTTACACATTTTATGCTGTGCGTAATCAAACATCTTTTAATTATACTTACACATAAAGTAACTTCTGTTTCGTTTCTTTGTTTCAGAGAAATACAGTCAGATTATGGTTTAAAACTATAACAAACAATACAAGTCAGGACGTAAAATTGAAATAACTGCTGGTCATCCGTCAAGTCCGTTTTGCCCAAGAATATCTGGATTTCTATCTGACAAAAAAACATGTTATTATACTGCCGTATACTCGTAGAACTGGCGGGTATAACTCTGGGTTACTTGTGTTGAATGTCTTCTGTGGAACCTGGTTAACTTGTAGAAATTGGTGGCCGATTCAGTGATAAATATTACGTGACGTAATGTCATCTGTGCGTGTAAGCAACAATGGATAATTATTTACTTCTTGTAAGCAGCCACAATACCTTCTTGTCAGTGCTTATGTGTAGTGTATTGGTTAAATAAATCATAGTAATCCTAATTTGTTAGGAAGTGTTTATATAATAAATTCACTGATCCTTGTTTCTTTCTTAATCAAATTTAAAACTTAAAATTCTTTATAAAACCTGTACAGTAGTTAAAATGTCAAAATATTTACAGCAAGTATGACAGTTAATGTAGTGATGCTATTGTTATAAAATAGAAATATTATATATTTCTAATCATGTAACATGTTGATTCACTGCATTAAACTCTTCTTTAAAATAAAATTAGCATTTCATGAGCACTATTGAAATAAATAAACTGTTTTTATTTATGCTCAAAACTGTATTTTAAATAATTCTACCATATCAAAAGCAGTTTAATATTGTAACTTCTTTTATATGTTTTACCTTTATTTATATAATTATCTAAATTATGTCTAGGTATTAGATGAGTAAATATTATATTATGTAAATTGTAAATATTACTTATATTGAATAAATCGTTACCTATTCTAACCATTTTTATTTTTTATTCATGTTGCTTTTATGTTTGAATAGTTAATTTATTTTTTTTAATTTAACTTAATATAAATTATAATTTGATTTCAAAAATCATAATCCGATATTATAAACAAAAAACCTACTAGTAGAAGCATGACGGATTTGAACTTACGACCATGACAATATAAGTCTACTGTTATGACCATTAGACTAAATCGACTTACAATACAATGTTGAAATTAACAAGTGCATTACGGACAAAACGTATTCATAAGTTTACCTACCTTAACGTTACGTCTTAAAGATCAAATTAACGTAAACAGTATTCTATAATATTTGACTACCTGCCTCTCGTTATATTCGTTTAAATTATTATGCTCCGAACTGATTATCATGTATCTTATGCTAATTGCAGAAGGTTCAAATTCGTCTAACTTTTAGCATGTCTTATATTACCTTCTGCTGTCACGTGGGTCACGTCTCTTGTGCCTTCATGTGTTCAAACTTGTTTGTGTTCTTCAAACTTTGATAGACATACCCCATAGATCTTCTGTCAATTTAATCTTGATTTCTTTAAAAGCTTTTATTACTGTTATGGGGTTTATATGCTTAAAGTTAAATTCAGTCGAACAGGCTGCAACGTTCGCCTGTAATAAACCAAAATCATGCGATGGCGACGAATTTAGGGCTTCAGTAGTTTTAATTGGTTTACTGGTAAAGAAATTTACAAATTCTTCTGCAACTAGTTTGTTATCGCTAATAAGACCATGATGAGTCTCCAATGTGTAATCATTATTATTTCTTTTGTTTCTGTTGGTTTCATTATTTATAATATTCCAAACCGTTTTTATTTTATTATCTGCTGATTTAACTTTGTTGCTAATGTATAAGGCCTTAGCTGCCTTACAAGTATTTTTAAACATTTTAGAATAAGTAGCAACATATTTATTAAAAGTTTCAGTGTTAATAATAGGCTTAAGGCCATACAACTCGAAAAGTCTTTCCCTACTTATTCTGATTCCTTTAGTTGCCCAGTCACTAAATCTAAACTTAAGGCAGATAGTTTTAGTTTTTTTCTCAAACGTATGATTAAACTCTTTTTGAACTACTGAAAAAAAAATTTTATACAAAATATTACCATTGTTTTCTGCAAGGTTCCAATCACCCAACCTGCTAGTTAAAGTGCTATTAAATTTATTTAGTTTACGGATGTTATTGGTCTGAATTGTATCTGCACTTGTTGTATCGGTAAGTTGGATTCAAATGTTACCATTAGGCCGCTATGATCAGAAGGCAGATAGTTTACAATGGCTTTTTCTAAATACTTGCAGCAACAAAAAACATTATCGATACATGTAGCAGTAGTTGTCGTTGTTCGAGTTGGTTCAATAAACACATTTGATAAATTAAATGATTTGAAAAGATTTAATAATCTACTGCTATCTGAATTATTTTCTAAAATATTAACATTAAATTCTCCGCAGATAATTACTGGTTTATTACCAGTTGAAAGTTTAGCCATAACATCTTCCATGACTGACTCAAAAATAGAGTAGTTTTGATAATTAGGGGGCCTGTAAACGCACACTATGACATGCCTATCCAGCTCAACACACGACACTTCAATGCTATGTTCAACGGACAGTGCAACTATATCTTTACGAGTTTTAAATTTAATACTATTTTTAATAAGGATTAGTGAACCCCCACGTAACATTGACTTTCGGTTAAAACAACTGCCCACATTATAATTATCATAATTAATTAACATTTCAAAATCCTTTAACCAATGCTCAGTAAAACAAATGATGTCAAACACAGTTTTTTCCAAAAATAATTCAATTTCTAATTGTTTCGAAGAAAAACCCTGAATGTTTTGAAGAAACAAATTAAAGGATTTTTGCTTACCCCCTGTAGCTTGAATGCTAGACGATACTTTATTGTTAAGTTGACATAAATTGCCAACAGTACCAACTGTTGTCTTATTACCTAGTTTAAAATATTAGTACTACTACTAATGGTGGGACTAATTACTGGGTACGTCGACATACTATTTATGTCTGAGTAAATATTAAATGCTAATAGCTTCGCTATTTGACGTCTTAAAACAATAGGTAGGTATACAGTATACCTGGTCGAAAAAAGTTTATCAACAATATTGTTGATGTCAAAATATAAAAATTTATCACTATGGTGTGTAACTAAAAAATGCATATGCATATTTAGCATATGTATGTACTTATTTTGTCTGTTTGATAAGTGCTCAAAGTAAGGAAAATCACACAAAATAATCTTTTTACAATTTATCTTCAACAGTTCAGTGACATTATTAGTGATATCATCTTTCTTCACATTTAAGCTATTACCCACAAATACAGTTAGAATAGCGTTGGGATCATATACTTGCTCATTTACTAATGACATTATGTGATGGTAGGAAGCTTGAGGTGTGCAATGATTTTGAGAAGGAAAAGGGAGTTTTTTACTAATTAATTGCCCTAATCCTCTTCCTATGCTATCTGAAAATATAATTGATTGATAATCCCTACTGTTATGAGAGGAAAAATAAATATTATTAATAGAATTTTCTGAATCTACCCCTTGTGTTAATTCATGCTGAATGTGGGGTACCTGGTCGGGAATACAGTCCTGAGCACTGATGGGCTGGGATGAGTTCTCCGTTACCACAAGTTCAAGGCCAGTTGGGTTAGATTCTGTCTGGCAAGTGCATTTATTGTTTCTTAGGGTAAGAGAGTCTACTTTGTCCACCAACTCATTTGTAGCCAGAATATGTTCCTTTATTTGGTTCTTTGAACATACATATTTGTTATAAATTGATTTTAGGGAGTTATCAAGCGTCTGTATTTCAGACTGTAAGCGCTGAGTGTCAATTTGATAAATATTTATACTATCTTCCAACTTAATCTGATAATTATTTAATTGATTAATTAAGTTAACACGTTCTTTCCGCAGTTGAATATTTTTGGAACAGTGTTTTTGTTGCTTCTTGTGGTTTTTACATTTTTTAATGATTTTATTGAGTTTACCATATTTTTTAATTTTATTTTGACTAAGTATGTAAGTATTACTGTCTTTTAGTATGGAATCTTCTGTAAGATCAATTGTTACTAAGTCATGAGGATCATATTTTGAATTTATTAATTCATCATATAAACGGTTAGTCTTCTCAGTCTGAGTACATTCCTTTTCCTTCTGCAATTTAAGAATAAGACCATTAGCATGAAGTAATTCATCCTCAAGATCCCTAACCTTACACAAAGCCTCCTCATACAAGTCGCTACAGTTTTTGAAACCATCCGTGACCGCTCGCAGTTGGTCGCATTCATCAACAACATCCTGGTATTGCTGACTAAGGCCTACCAACTCTTGTTTAAGGCTTGTATTTTTAAAGATTATATTCTTTATTTCCCTCTCACTCTCCTCATTCTCCTGCAAAATTTGCTGGCACTGGAGTTTGGATTCTTTGAGCTCCTGGAGGGCATTTTCCAATTTAAGCTGCATATCCTGGGCTGTTGCCTTACGGGTCATCGTAGGCATGATTTCAGAATAAGTTACTGTAAATAGAAAAAGAAAAGAAACAGTGAGAATCAAGAAGATGACAAAATAAAGAAAAGTTGGAAAAGAATGGGGAAAAAATTAAAACAAGAAAGTGCAGTTCAGTAGGGAAATGAGGTGGACTGCTGACTTGGCTTGAAAAGCTAATAATTATTGAGTTTTCTAGCTTTTCATTGCCTTATGATATTACTTTTACTTAATGTGGGTAAGTTGATTAGAATGTGAAAGTCTGGTTTAACAGATTTTTTATCAAATAATGACCAATATAACAATTCAAAATAAAGACAAGAAGCGTTGTTGACCAGTATAATATTATCGGGATAAGTTAAAATGAATCAAATTATGAAATAAAATGTCGATGATTTGTTTTCTACAATGTAAACAAAACTATTTCGTCACAACACGCTTAGTGTTAAGTGAAGTAAATTGAAAAGATAAAACTTGTACGATCGTGTTATAACTTAAATTAACGAGTGTGTTATTATAAATAAAAATATAAGTAAATAATACTCCCCGTGAAATTCCGTAGTTCAAACGTCAGCTGTTCGTTACCGGTGACAACCGGTTGGCACCAAAAACTCGTGTTTTACAAGATATTTTACCACGAAAACGATAATCCTGACGATTTATGCAATTATATTATGGTTATACAAACAATTACACATTAATTACACTTAAATACTATTTAAATTAAATTTTAAAATACGGAGTACAAATTTGTCATGTCACTGGGGCAGTGTTGCCAGCAAAAAAAAAACCAAGAAATCGAATCACTATCTTTAGAAAATGCTAACCTTAGGCAGATCAACGTTGATCTGCAAGGGAAAAACGATATGTATAAAAAAATTATTCAAAGCCCCGTCAAACTACTGCTACATGTATCGATAATGTTTTTTGTTGCTGCAAGTATTTAGAAAAAGCCATTGTAAATTATCTGCCTTCTGATCATAGCGGCCTAATTTGAATCCAACTTACCAATACAACAAGTGCAGATACAATTCAGACCAATAACATCCGGTAAACTAAATAAATTTAATAGCACTTTATCTAGCAGGTTGGGTGATTGGAACCTTGCAGAAAACAATGGTAATATTTTGTATAAAATTCTTTTTCAGTAGTTCAAAAGGAGTTTAATCAGACGTTTGAGAAAAAAACTAAAACTATCTGCCCTAAGTTTAGATTTAGTGACTGGGCAACTAAAGGAATCAGAATAAGTAGGGAAAGACTTTTCGAGTTGTATGGCCTTAAGCCTATTATTAACACTGAAACTTTTAATAAATATGTTGCTACTTATTCTAAAATGTTTAAAAATACTTGTAAGGCAGCTAAGGCCTTATACATTAGCAACAAAGTTAAATCAGCAGATAATAAAAAAAAAACGGTTTGGAATATTATAAATAATGAAACCAACAGAAACAAAAGAAATAATAATGATTACACATTGGAGACTCATCATGGTCTTATTAGCGATAACAAACTAGTTGCAGAAGAATTTGTAAATTTCTTTACCAGTATACCAATTAAAACTACTGAAGCCCTAAATTCGTCGCCATCGCATGATTTTGGTTTATTACAGGCGAACGTTGCAGCCTGTTCGACTGAATTTAACTTTAAACATATAAACCCCATAGCAGTAATAAAAGCTTTTAAAGAAATCAAGATTAAATTGACAGAAGATCTATGGGGTATGTCTATCAAAGTTTGTACCTCAATTATTGAGACTATAGCGCCGTACTTGGCTTTAATATTTAATTTGTGTATAGATCAAGGAGTCTTTCCAGATCTAATGAAATATAGTAAAGTGATACCACTCTTTAAATCCGGGAATAGTAGAGACACTAATAATTATAGGCCGGTGTCCGTTTTGCCGGTTCTTAGCAAGATATTTGAAAAAGTAATGTTAAATCAAATGCTTAGTCATTTTAACTCCAATAACATCCTACATGATAAACAGTATGGTTTCACCAAAGGACGTTGTACAACTGACGCGGGTGTTTCCTTACTAAAACACATTTTTAATGCGTGGGAAGAAGCACAAGATGCTATAGGCATCTTCTGCGACCTATCTAAGGCGTTTGATTGTGTAGTTCATGAAACATTGCTTCTGAAACTCAAGCAATACGGACTAGGCAATGCAGCGTTAAGCTTATTAAAATCTTATTTGAATAATAGACAGCAATTAGTGCAAATAAACGGTGTCAATTCGTCGGGATTGAATGTTGAAATGGGGGTGCCCCAAGGTTCAATTTTAGGTCCTTTTTTATTTTTAGTTTATATTAATGATTTACCCAATTTGTTGCAAAATAAACTTAATATGGTGTTGTTTGCTGACGACACTTCTTTGATTTTTTAGATAAATAGAAAGACTAACAATCTTGACAACGAAAATAGCGCCCTATTGCAGGTTCAAAACTGGTTCACTGCTAATAATCTGGTTCTAAATGGGAAAAAAACTAAATGCATAAGATTTTCCTTACCGAATGTCAAAAGTAGTGATTGTGACATTGTATTGAATAATGAAAAACTAGAATTTGTTGATAAAACGATTTTCCTGGGGATTACGCTTGACTCAAGGCTACAATGGGGTCCTCACTTAACATCTCTTGCAGGGCGGCTTAGCTCAGCTGCATATGCTGTTAGAAAAATCCACCAATTTACGGATGTTGATACCGCTAGACTAGTCTATTTTAGTTATTTTCATAGTGTCATGTCGTACGGTATCTTACTATGGGGACGGGCTGCAGACATCGAGTCAATCTTTATATTACAGAAAAGAGCTATTTACAATCTCCGCCGGTGCGATTCTTTAAGGGAACTGTTTAAAGATATTAACATAATGACGGTACCTTGTCAATATATCTATGAAAACATCATGTATGTTAGAAAAAATCTTCATCTTTTTACCAAAAGAGGCGATAGACATAATTATGTTACAAAAAATAGGGATCATTTAGTTCAACCAGGTTTCAGACTGGCTAAAGTGGCCTCTTCTTTCATGGGGTACTGTTTGAAATGTTATAATAAAATACCACCCCAAATATTAGAACTCAATGAAACGAAATTTAAATCTTGTATTAAACGCACACTATGCAGACAAGCATATTATAAGTTGGAGGATTATATTCAAGATAAAAATGCTTGGCTCAATGCTGGTCCAGCTCCACTACCACTAGGGTGTACTAATTAGTTGATTAGTTGGAAACTAATATTATTATTTTTTTAATTTGAAAGACACAATTGCATTGTATAATGTAGAAGCACTTTTTTCAAGTTTGTGAATGTGAAGAACCATGGAGCATTTTTATTTTATTAGGTTACAACTTTTTTTTTTTGACATTACGAGCATGGCAGTTGAGAGTTTGTCATGCTCACTCAAATGTCTCGCTGTTGGTGGCACGTGTTATTGGGTCGTTCAGTTCCCTTCAAAATGGTTGAGCTGAGTGGGGCTAATGCACGCGTCATGCTCGTGAACGGGTGCCGTCAGATGTGACTGGTCATCTCTTAGCTGCCAGTGGCTTAATTCAGTTTCTATCTTTTAATTATTTTACATTTTTATTTCATTATCGACATTGTGCTCACATGATAGAAGCAACAAGTAATATGTAACCAAGCATTATATGTAACACATAATATGATTTAAAAGAGTGTCCATGGAGTTTCTTGCACGTTCTTCTCCATAGAGACCTACTCTTTGGAACGTGCAATTTAGCTTAACTTTTCTTGGACTGACCGACATTTGACTATTCAAAAGTGCCTGTAAATGGTCTATTTGAAATAAATGTTTTGATTTTGATTTTGAAACCTACTCCGACGAAGAAGTCTCTGAAAAATGACAAGCAGACTCAAACTAACCCTTCCGCTATAACTATTGCAAGAAAAATTAAGATGACATCCTCTGACATTCAAAATAAACCGGCCAAGTGCGAGTCGGACTAGCCCATGGAGGGTTCCGCAGCAGCAAGTAACGTAATATAAAAATTCTTGTAGTTCGTTGTAACTTTGATCGATGTTTTAATAGTAGTGTATTTTTTTTAGATTTATGACGTATTAAAAAAAAACTACTTATTAGATCTCGTTCAAACCAATTTTCGTTGGTAGTTTACATGGTAATGTACTATCACTTGCAAAAGTCCATAAGAATTCTTAAAACTTATTCGTTTGACGTTTAGTTTGACTTACGACCTTTTATTTTCAAGTTTCGCCAACAAATGATTGAAATCCACAATTTCATCAACTTATCATAAGTCAAGATGGCCCAGTGGTATAGGCACACAGATTGAAGCGCAAATCAGTGTGCCGCAAGTTCAAATTCCACGCAATTATTGACTTTTTGTAAGTTCTTACCCGATTGGAAGTTATGTATTTGCATTACATATTATTTTAAATTATTCTTTAACTTGTTCACACATTTCTTAGAGTTAGAAAGGTAGATCACAAAAAAACTAAATAAAGAATTAGATTTCTGCGAGGTAGACATGAGTTTTAACTTAACCGAAATGAACTGTCGTTTGGTTGTAGTTGTTGGTTAGTGACGTGAGGTTGACAGTATTGTAATATTCGCAAAATGCAGGCTAATATTAGTATTGAAGTGAGGGCGACTATCATTGGGCTGCATAAAAGTGGTCTTAATAAAACACAAATATCTGAAGAAACCGGACTGAATGTGAGTATAATAGCTATTAATGAATTGTAACTTTATTACAAATTAATCTTCTAATTAAAACGTATGCCATTTATGAATCCATTCATCGTATCTTTATGAGGTTTAAAAGAGAAATACGTAAATCGTTGGGTTTATTGGATTGGTTATTGGATTAATAAATGCAGTTTTATTTTAAAATTATATTCAATAATTATGATTATTAACATTTTATATAATGAAAATGAAGTGAAGTAGGTATAGCTGCCTAATATATATTTTTTTTTATTTTAGAAAAATACTGTAAATCTTTGGCTAAAAAGATATGAGGAAGAAGGTAGCCTTGCTAGTCGAAAGAGAAGTGGGAGACCGAAGCTTATTAGCGAGGCGCAGCGACGACATATGGTGGACGTATACGAAACGAATGGTTTCGCACCAACGAGACATTTTGCGGAATTATATGTCACCTCGCTGAAGGCGTCCATCACAGAAAACCTGCTAAAAAGCCGTACTTGACAGAGAGGCACAAACAAGAACGATTACGTTTCGCACTAAATATTTAATGTTAACTAAACTAAATGGCCTACCATTTTATTTTAACATATCTGTGATTATTCGTTAACAAACACTGTATTATATTGTGTTTACTTTCGTTTAAAACAGCTATATCTTTTAACTTGTGCCATCGCCTCATCTTAAGAATGCAGTGAACTCGCTATCAATTTTGTTGACAATAATCATGAGTCTATTTCGTTTTTTATTCTTCTACCCGCACTGTTTTAACATAATACTATAGTTCAATTTATTTTTCTCATCTAATTGACGATTATCTTGTGAGAACTAAAGTTCTTTTAACAGAAATTGAGGTTTGGTTTCAATCTTCTTTTCGTCAAGAAAATGAACAATTAAGCTATGACCTCAATACATTCATTGTGACGTTACACAAAAATAAAATGTTTACAAAGTCCAAATCATATATCACTTTTCAATAAATAACTGGATATAAACAATTACCTATATTTTATTTTATTAAAATTTGAATATCCGTTCATTGTTACGTTATTCATATTATGAATGGTCTAAGTGGGTATACTTCCAACAAACAATCTTAGGCGTAACATAGATAACGGTTACAAGATAACTTTTTGTCTAGGTAACAATTCGACGTCACAATTCTCATAAATGTTTAATTTGTAAATATAAAGAATAAACATTTTTATTAAACACGCCTTTTTATTTCCACCTTATAACATCGAAAAGATGTAACAACTAAATAATTGCAAATTACGAATGTGATTCTTCTTGTGGTTAATAGATCACATTCGTAATTTGCAACTATTTAGTGCAAAAAATGCAATAGTATTTTTCATAGAAATATAAAAAAACAACTATATCAATACAGATTAGGAATTTTCAAAGTAAGAAATAACTGCAACGGACCGACCATGATTTGAACTCGGGTTACGTGATTTGCGAATCCAACACTTAGTTCACACGGCTACCAGCACATGACGTATTGGCACGAATTTTATCAATGCTATGGTAAGAACAGCTCACTGCGACGACAGTTCCTTAGTGTGTGTTATCTGTGGAATGTGGAGACTCATACATGCGCACACATACGCACGGCAGTATCGCGCTCGCTCGGTTCGTAGCAATGTAATCTTTAGCGTTCCTATGGACTTTTGCGGCCTTACTGTACATCATATATTTTTTTTAGTTTTATCATTCTCTTATTTTAGAAGTTAGAAGGGGGGGGGGCACATTTTATTTCAGTCATATTATATTGTATTGTTTTTCATTTCAGTCGCTAGGTTCTTTTAAAAACCTTGTCAAAGAACATTACCTTTCTCTCTAATATTACTCTGATACTGCCAAATTTAATTTCTTCCATCGCTAATCTTTATTCTATTCTTTTCTTTTTCGCTTCCATTTAATTGTAACACATGATATATATATATATATGTATATTGTATATATTTATATATGTATATATGTACTTGCATATTATTATTATTATTTTTTCCCCCTTAATTAATTTGTCCCTTGATATATTGCTTGAAGTACACCGCAGACTACCCCCTTTTTTAGTTTCAGTTCTTATATTCCATCCCAAGGTTGTCTAGAAGACATCGCTTTCAGCGATAAGACCGCCACTGTGCACATAGGTTTAAGTTTCTGTAAAATTGTTACTATTTTGGTGTACAATAAAGTTTATTCTATTCTATTCTATTCTATTTTACCACTTTGGAAGTGTCTCTCGCGTAAACTATTCAATTTAGAAAAAAATGATGTTACAAACCTAAATATCATTTTTGAAGACCTATCCATAGATACCCCACACGTATGGGTTTGATGAAAAAAAATTTTTTGAGTTTCAGTTCTAAGTATGGGGACCCCCAAAATTTATTGCTTTTTTTCTATTTTTGTATGAAAATCTTAAAGCGGTTCATAGAATACATATACTTACTAAGTTTCAACAGTATAGCTCTTATAGTTTCGGAAAAAAGTGGCTGTGAGATACGGACGGACAGACAGACAGACAGACAGACAGACATGACGAATCTATAAGGGTTCCGTTTTTTGCCATTTGGCTACGGAACCCTAAAAACGACGCCTGTACGGGAAAGTCAACAACAAAATGTAGAAAATAGTCATGATATCTCTTGTTCTACGTTAAATGTGCAGCAAACGTCACCTGAAGTATCACCACCTCTATCCTACAAAACGGACACTATGGGCTACAGAAATAAATTATGTATTATAAGCAGCAACAATATAAATAAAATTCTACCAATAGCGGAAGACATATTTCCGAACTTTCGATTATGTCACTATCTTAAACCAAACTGTGGCATTGAGAGCCTAATTGACCACTTGCACACGAAATTGACGAGCTACAGCGAAAAAGACTTCTGCATAATTTTCATAGCAGAAGAAGACTTCCGCACAACAAAGAATTATTCGAATCTCATTATAAACATAAGAGAAACCTTATCAGCTATACAACATACCAATATTATCATTTGCTTACCTACGTATAAATGCAGTAAATACACGTCAATGTTTAACTGGAGAGTAGAGATGTTTAATAACATCATGTACCTGGATAACCAAACTCACCAATATGCTCACCTTCTGGACTCTAATTTAGAATTAACGTTCGAAATGTTCTCTTATTATACTGGCAGATTAAACAACAATGGAATGAAAACCATATGTCGTAATATAGACATTTTAATAAAACAAATCAATGATGCTCCCGAAATTCCTCAATTATCGGATACCTGTAGGACATCTGAGAAAATATACATTGACTTCAATGACACAGATTTATCGACCAATAGTACGGATTTTTTTCGTACACAATAATATACGAATCTTACATCAAAATATCGCCGGACTTCTGAACAAGGCAGATTTACTTTCAATTCATCTACAAGAACTAACGATAAGTCGACGAAATATAGATGTCGTTTGCATAACCGAGCACTTTATTATGCGTGGTCAAGAGCACCTATTAAAAATACCAAATTATAAACTGGCCGCATGTTATGCAAGACGTGAGAAGAAACGGGGAGGCGCTTGCATCCTGGTAAACAAGCCTCTTGAATATACGAAACTTGGGTATGCAACCAAACATTCATTATCAGGGGTAATCGAATGTTGTGCTATCGAACTGGTACAACAAAAACTGATAATCGTATGTATTTATAGACCACCTAAGTCCAGTAATTTAAATACTTTTTATGATAATTTAGAAATCATTTTGAAAACATTATGTAGCACTAACCATATGAAAAAAATTGTTGTTTGCGGGGACTTTAATATAGACCGGTTGAAAAGGAATAACTTTAGTTTAGATTTTGAATATTTTCTGTTGGGATTTAACCTCAGACTACAACTTGATCAACCAACTGGGCTATCTAGTAACAGCTGTCTGGATAATTTTGCCCATAATTCTAAGAATAAATGTAAATATGAAGTTATAGACTTTGCCGTATCTGATCACTCTGCACAAATATTTGACATAAAAGTAAACAAAACCTATAGACTGAACTCGTGGCATGTAAAGCAACGGAACCTCTCATTGAAGAACTTAACAAAATTCAATAGCTACTTACAATGCCTTTCATTTACTGAAGTGTATGAGACAGAAAACGTTATTGAAGCATATAATATATTCATACAGCAGTTCCGTTTATTATATAAACTCTGTTTCCCTTTAAAGTCAGTTAAAATAAAACCAAATAAAAAATTAAAGTGGATTTCTAAGGGAATACGAATATGTAGTAAGAAGCAGCGTCACCTTTTATGGGAGCATAGGCTTAGGCCATCAAATGAAAGTAAACGTAATTTAAAAAATTACTCACAACGTTTCAGAAAAATCGTGAAATTAACTCAAAAGGCTCAAAACAACTATTTTATCAAGAATTCACTAAATAAATCAAAAGTGTCCTGGCAGGTAATTAACAATAAAATAAGTACTCATGAACCCATTTCTCAAATTAAGATAAATAATACAATTATTAATAATCCTAAAGAAATTGCAGACACATTCAACAACTACTTCATCAATCAAATCAAAAATTCACCTAAAGCATCACTTGAAACCAGTGGTATACGCGAAAACCCACACACGATGTTTATGTGTCCAGTTGCACCTCAAGATGTACTCAGGGCAATAAAATCATTGAAAAATAAAAATAGTGTTGGTCATGATGAAATAGCCACAAAAGTTATAAAGTTTGTAGCAAAAGACATAGTCGTACATATTAGCCATATTGTTAACTTAGCCTTTAGTACCGGTGTATTTCCTGATGCTCTAAAAACAGTAATAGTCAAACCGCTTCACAAAAAGAATTGCAAGGAGGATATAGCTAACTATAGACCTATTGCTTTAATTTCAGTGCTCTCCAAAGTGATAGAAAAGATTATATGTGAATTAATCAATAATTTTCTGACAAAATACAATATTCTATGTGATGAACAAGCAAGATTTAGGAAAAATAAAAGTATTAGTACAGCATTATATGATTTTTTAAACGAAATAATGATAAATATAAAACACCAATATGTGCTATTTTTACAGATATGACTAAAGCTTTCGACTGTGTCAATCACGATATTTTGTTGAACAAGCTCAATAGCTACGGTCTAAGAGGAAATGTGCTGAATCTCTTAAAATCCTACCTTAGTAACCGCACACAATACACGGTGATATCTAGAGTAAATATTAAATCAAAATGTGAACAAAAATATCAATCAGAAGGTAAAATTGTAAAATTCGGTGTACCGCAAGGTAGTGTCCACCGCTACTTTTTCCGGTATATTAATGATTTACCTCGTCAGATACCAAATCCAATGATTCTATTCGCCGATGATAGCACAGCACTAATAAAATGCACAAATATTGACAATTATGAACATAACATCAACATTAACCTTAGAAATATTATTGATTGGCTTGACAGAAATAACTTGGTAATAAACTTAACAAAGACTAATGTGATGCATTTTCATCAACGCACTATCCCACCGAACGTCAATGTACAATATGATGGTCAAGTGATCAATCAAACAAAGGTCGCGAAATTTATGGGAATACATATCGACGATCAATTAACATGGAAACCGCATGCAGATGAGGTGTGCAAAAAGTTAAGTACTGCGTCATATGTTCTTTTTAATCTGTCCAAAAAAGTTGACATAAAGACTGCTTTAGTAGCATACCATGGTTTAGCCGCGTCAGTCTTACGATTTGGAATCATTTTTTGGGGTAATTGTAGCCTAAGAGACAAGATATTTAAAGCCCAGAAACGTTGTGTTAGAGCCATGTGTAGTCTAAAACCTAGAGATAGCTGTGAACCTTTGTTTAAATCGTTGAAAATCCTAACTTTTCCGCCCTTATATATTTTGGAGATGGCAATTTTTGTAAAAACTAACAAACATTTGTTTACTAAGGTCTCAAACGCCAAGAAAGGTCCCGTGAGAAGCCAATACAAAAACCTCTTAATTGTTGGCAGTTATAAAAACAGCACTACTTAGAAAAAGTGTTCTTTGCATGGGTCCAATAATATTTAATAAACTACCAGACAGCATAAAGAATGACACCCTTCAACAATTTAAAAACAGACTTAAAACTTGTTTAATACAAAAATGTTATTATTCACTAGATGATTGTATGAATGACCCTATATGTGACATTCCAATGTTATAATATTATTGACATTTTTATTATTTTTCAATATCTAATTTTATGTTTTATTTGACTTATTAATATTGTAATCATTGTCTTTATTATTAATTTGAATATTTTACTCAGTCTCATTACTATGACATTTGTTAAATTTTGCATGCCAAAACTAAGGCAGAATGTATCTGGCTCACTATATTTTCATAACATATTTATTTATAATACCTACATTCAAGGCAATTAAACGATTTGATTTGATTTGATTTGACAGTTGCCAGCCGTTCTTTAAACGTTTAAAAATTCTTACCTTGCCGTCGTTATACATATACGAAACAAATGTGTTTGTTAAATCTAACATTTCACTATATAAAATAGCCACTAAAAGCTACTACAGAAAACTACGCGATAAAAATAAATCAGAACTCGAAGTAACTCATGGACTAAGCTGATATTTGTATTTAAACAGTTGCGACATATTGCGGACCCAAAAATAATTAAGCAAGTTTACTTTGCTCTATGTCAGTCAATTTTGACATACTGCATTACTTCATGGGGTGGAGCAGGTAAAACTTTATTACTACCACCAATCGAAAGAGCCCAAAGAGCGATTCTCAAGGTGTCTACTTGCCGCCCTTTCCTTTTTCCCACTGACCTCCTCTACAAAACTTGTGAAGTACTAACAGTCCGGCAGCTATTTATAATGAGCATTGTACGAAAACAACACGCAGCCCTCCGCTTCAGCACTGAACTTACTAAAAAGAGACGGAAAGATATAGGTTGTCCCACAAACAGCACAAAACATGCATTTACATCCAGATTTTTTGTGTTTCTGGGACCACTACTCTATAATAGACTTAATGCAAAAACAAATTATTTATTCCCTAAATTATGTAAATTGCAAAAAAACCCTCAAGGAAACACTACAAAGTTTGTCATATGAAGATACAGAGAAGTTATTAGTTGCACTCAAATAAAGATTAATTGCACTTTTTATTATGATTAGTTAGCTTAGTTAATATACAAAGATTTTAGCAAGTAAGATTTTTATACTGTTTACACCTCTTTTACGTACCTATTAGTTGACTACTTTACTTTTTGTTATATAAATACTGTGTTTTTTTTTTTTTTGATCTGTTATAAACTAGTACTTGACTGCGATCCCGCCTGATGGTAAGCAGTGATGCAATCGTTGATGGTGAGGCGCACTAGTTTATTAAGAGCCTATTCACTCTAGCCTTGAAGACACCCAAATTATAATCAGACGGAAAGACCGCAGCAGGCAAACTGTTCCAGTCCTTCGAAGTTCGCGGTATAAATGACGAGGCGAAACGCTTAGTCCGGACCGTAGATGTTATGTTATTATTTTAGTTATTTTACCTTCTCTCGCCTGAAACACAGGATGTCCTAGTTTAGGCATATAACACATGTGAACTCTACATAGAATTAAGAAAAAATGTATTTACTGTATTACTTTATATTTTTTGAATAAATTTATTATATTATTAAATTTATTATTATAATTTATTATATCTGCGAATATGGTGGCTGCTCGATGGTATTTGTTGAGTGTTTGGTCAAAAATACGTTCACAATGATGGCCTTGTGCAAAGGCGCATTATCGTGGTGCAAAATCCAAGAATTTTCTTTCCTCAAATCTGGCCTTTTTCGTCGAATTTGCGCTCTTAAATACCGCATAACGCTCAAATAATATTCTTTATTTACCGTTTGACCTTTTTTTTTTTTTTATGGTGGGAAAAAATCATGCATTGACATCCCCCGCCCTTGGGTGGAGCGGGAGATAGTGTCAGACTCTTACTGACTAAAAGACCCACCCCGTTCCTTCTAGCCTTCATACCGGGGCTCGAGCGCCCTTTCGGATAACCCTGGCCCCAGTAGGCTTCGACCCGGCTGGGTCCCTGCTGTTGCTGACAACTCCTTGAGGCGCGCAGGAACAGTGCGCGCCGTCGACGCCTTGGGCTTGGTCCGGACAGTTACCGGACGGCCGGACAGCGAGCTACCCATTGCTCACTGTCCGCAAGCCCGCGCCTACGGTGGCCGGAAATCGGGATCTGAATCCCGGCGGCGGCGGCGGCGGCGATAACGCCGTTGCCTGATGCGTTCGGCCTCCTCCTTTGCGAGCATTACTGCTTCGCAGAAGTCGGCGACCGCCTGCCACTCCTCCTCGCTCCGGACCATGGCCTCAACCAAGGCCCGGCGCGAGAGGTCTCCGCCGCCGATCGCCCCCACGAGGGCACGGCGATGCTCCGCCCAAGCAGGGCACACCTCAACTGTGTGCTCCACCGTGTCCTCCGGGCATTCCGCACAGTGGCGACACCCGGGCGTCACTTCCGCACGAATCCGGTGCAGGAAACTCCCGAACGAACCATGTCCGGTGAGGACCTGCGTCATGCGGAAGGTAAGGACGCCCTGAGGTCTTTCCAGCCACGCCTCAAAGAGGGGACTTACCGCCACGATTGTGGCGTGCCCAGCACTGGGTTGCGATAGTCGCTGACGCCATTTCACCATAAGATCCCGCCGGAGCTCTGTCCGCCATGCCGTGACCTGTCGCGGCAGCGGACTTTCACCCCGGCGTTGCATCTCCACGCGCATATCGTGCATGTGTGCAAGGACTGTTGCCTCCAGATCCCACGGTGGTAGGCCAGCCAGAAGGCTCGCCGCTTCGCGGGAGACCGTGCAGTATCCCCGCACCATCCTTATCGCCATGACCCTCTGGCAGGCGTTCAGTATGGCCGCCGGTTGCTTTTTCAGCGACGGCGCCCACACCGGCGCCCCGTAGAGGGCCATGGACCGAACGATCCCCGCGTAGAGCCTCCGGCAGGAGGCGTCTGGACCCCCAAGGTTGGGCAGGAGCCGCTTGAGCGCAGCCCCAGCCCGGTTGAGTTTGGGAGCCAGGCGTCGGAAATGCTCCACGAAATTCCACCGGCTGTCGAGGACGAGTCCCAGGTACTTCATCGTCGACCCGACACCGATGTGAACTCCTCCTACCGTTAGTTGGGAACTCAATGGCGGCGCGTTCCGAGACTGGCGACCGTGGAAACACATCGCCTCGGATTTGTGAAGCGCCACCTCGAGTCCCAACTCCTGGATCCTGTCAACGACCATCGCAACCCCGCGTGTCGCTAGAGCGACCGCCGCCTGGTACGACTCTCCCTGCGCTAGAACCAGCGTGTCGTCTGCGTAGCAAACCACGCTGACCCCGTCAGGGAAGTCGCCGCGCAGCACGTAGTCGTACCCGATGTTCCACAAGGGTGGCCCTAGTACCGACCCCTGCGGAACACCGCACGACATCTCTCGACGTTTCCAGTCTCCCTGGTGACCGGGGTAGACTATAAACCTATCCGACGGATAGGCCTCGACCACTCGACAGAGGTATTCGGGCACCCGGTGGTACCGGAGTGCCCTCCGGATCGTACTCCAGGGCAGGGAGTTGAAGGCGTTGGCAATGTCCAACTGCCACGACACACCTGCCCCGGGACACCGCATCCCCCGTCGTGAGGGATCGCACGCGCACGATGGCGTCCACCGTAGAGCGCATCCTGCGAAAGCCGAACTGTCCGTCCGAAAGGTCCGGCCCCACCCGTGTTAGGCGCCCGACGAGGCGGTTTGCAATGACTCTCTCAAAGAGCTTGCCCACCTCGTCGAGCAGCACAATGGGACGCGGACGGAGAGTCCGCAGGGCGCCCCGGCTTCGCTATGAGGACCAGTTTTCCCGTCTTCCAGCAAAGTGGGAACTGGCCCCTCTCCATACATGCGCTGAAGAGCCCTCTCAGTCGAGGCCCGAGAGCCTCCATGGCCAGGACCCAGGCCTTTCCAGGCAAGCCGTCGGGTCCTGGGGCGGTGTTTTTGGCACTCAGCCTTCGCACCGCCACTCTCATCTCTACCTCGGTCACCTCTGGAGCATTGTCGTCGTCGTCGCTGCTGCGGTCCGCGTCAGACACCGCTGGCGGTGAAGGCGGAGCCATGGGCGGGGGGGAGTGTTCCCCCCGCGCAGGGAACAGAGCGTTCACCGCACCCTCTACGATCTGGGGCCGGAGACTCTGAGTCAGTGGGGGATCCCAGGGACGGAGCTTTTCCCGTACCATATTGTACGGGCGCCCCCATGGGTCCGCGTTCAGAGACCCCAGCCACACGTTGCGGGCCTCCAGTTTGGCCCGCTTGATCTCCGTTTGGAGGGTGCGTTTTGCCGCTCTGTATCCCTCATACAGCTCCGCCTCTCTGGCTTCCGCATCCGGCGGGCGGATGCGGCGCCTGCAGTGTCTGGCGTACCGGCGCCGCGCGTGACTGCATGCGTTGCGCAGTGCAGCAATCTCCGGCGACCACCAGCACACCTGGCGCTTAGCTCGCCCTGGACGGACTCGGGGCATTGCCGCGTCGCAGATTTGCGACATGGCCTCCCGGAACCACTCCGCCTCGACGTCTATGTCGACAGGCCTGTCCGGTGCTTGCACCCAGGCCTGTACCGTCGCGGCTTCCAGGAGGAGCTCCCGGTCCATCTGCTTAAGCGCCCACCGCGGACCGCAAGGGCTCTGTCGGACCGGCGCGGCCGAGGTTTCGGCGGAGACGTCCAACCGGATGTACCGGTGGTCGGAGTACGTCTCCACCTCCTCCATAACGCGCCAGTCGACGACACGCGGCAACAGAGCGGGGCTGGCGAACGAGATGTCCACCACTGATTCACCCCGCATCCGCACCAACGTGGGGACAGAACCCCGGTTCAGGACGACCAGGCCCAGCTCCATAGCCCAGTCCTCCACCATCTGACCCCGCGGGTTCGTGTACCGGGAACCCCAAGCCGTATTCCAGGCGTTGAAGTCCCCGCAAACGACCACGGGGAGGGTACCAAACCCAGCGAAGACGACATTTAGCTCCATAAGGGAGACCTGGAGTTCGTCGAGAGATCTGCTCGGGGACAGGTAGACGCCTACCACTGCAATGTCCCCGAACCGTGCTGCCACGCAGCCCCGTCCCCTCGCAACAGCCTCGAGGGGCGGGGTACCGGCGGCGGCCGACGAGATTAACGTCACCGAGCCGTCTAGGTCCTGAACCCAGTCTCCACGGGGATGGACGTAGTACGGCTCGGAGACGACGGCGACATTTATCGACCACTGCGCCATGCTCTGGAGCAACAGATCCTGAGCGGGGGCGCAGTGGTTGATATTCGCCTGGAGGAGACGGAATGGGGCCGTTATTGGCAGTCCATCGTCTCCTCCCGAGCCCTTCTAGGGGGCACTGCCGCGGCGGGTGCGGCGGCGACTGCGGCGGGTGCGGAGGCGAGAGCGGCGGGTGCGGCGGCGATAGCGGCGGCGGCCAATGAGGCGGCTGCGGCGGTGAGGACGTCGGCGGGGATGGGCCTACGGGCCCTGCCCTTGTCCTTGGCGGGGGGGGTCGCAGGACCTGCCCCCAGCCCGGTGGTTGGCCGGCTTGCCTGCCGCCGCACATGCGTAGCAGTGCGGCGGAGCACGGCATTCTGCGGCCTTGTGACCGGGCTGGCCACACTGGTGGCAGCGGTCGCTGCGGTCCACCTCCGCGGCGCAGTGGGCGCCAACGTGGTGCCCCACTTGGCACCGGAAGCACCGCAGAGGTCTGGGCTCCAGCAGTTTAACCTGCGCGGAGACCCAGCCTACCAACAGCCGTCGGCCCTCCCCGGTGATGGTCCTGGCTGCCGCCACGGGGCAGCTAGCTGTCACCGCTCACATGCCCGTGCCGTCAGCGTGGATGGTGCCCACCCGGACCTGATCGGCCGTGCACCCGCCCGCCCTGACGATGGCGGCCACCACCTCGTCCACCCTGACGGAGTCGTCCAAGCCCATTATGCGCATATCTATGCACTTTGTGGGCCTGGATACTCGGGCCTCCTCCGCATCGAGGGACGCTCTGTTCCTAGCGGCCAGAGCGTCAGCCGCAGGGCCGCTGGTCGCACCGGGGACCTCCAGGATTCGGGCCCCGGTGACCGTGCGCCTCATGCGAAAGCCCCCAGCGGCTCCGAGCTCCTCAAGGTGGGGCAGCACCGCCTGCTTCGCCTTCTCCATGACGGCGTCATACGTCACGCCCTTCTTCTCCGCTTCTGGCTGCAGTGTTATCACCACAGCCTCGGAGTTCGGGGCGCGAAGTCTCGCCGCCATGGCCCGCTTCTTGCGCTCTTGGCGCCTTGCGCGCTTCTTGGCCGTCCTGGCCGCCTTGCCCGCCTTTCTCGCGGCGCCGACGACCGTCCATTCGGCGCCAGCCGAGGATTCCTCGGGGGGAGGCGGCTGACGCGGCCTAGTCGCCACCGCTGCAGGAGGTCCTGCCAGATTAGGCTCCGCCCTACCCTTCGAGGGAGCTGCTGGCTTCCCCCGCCGCCGCTGCTGCGTAGCCGTCTGGGTTGGCCGCGCAGGCTCTGACGCCGCGGCCCCGCGCCCTGCCTGCCCCGACGGGCCCGCCTTGGGCAAAGAAGCCATGGCCGCAGCAGCGGCGTAAGATGTCGCCTTTCGCTGGCCGGAGGCCGCGAGCGGGGGGCGCAGCACGATCCCCTCCAGCACGGACAGCTGCTGCTGCATCCGTAGCTGGAACTGCTCCTCCTGCTGCTGCTGCTGCTGCCGAAAGGCAGCCAGCTCCTGCCGCACCAGTGTCAGCAGCTGATTCTCCGGCTCGTGCTGGGCCTGGGGCCGGCTTTGCCCGTGCCCCTGCTTGCGCCCCCCCTCCGTCGGCTCCTGGTGGCCTGCTCTCGCGAGCTCCGCCCGGATCTCAGCCCGGAGCTCGGCCTGGAGCTCGCTCCGGAGCTTTGCCACCCTCTTTTTGAGGGAGGCGTCAAAGCCCTCCTTGAGGGACTTGGCATGGCGCTGCGCCGTCCTCTCTTTGGACGTCTTTTCCCTTTTGCGGGACATGTCCCGCAAAAGGGTGACGGCCAGCTTTCGTAAGGACTCCCCGTCCGAGTCCTCTTTCGCCTGCCTCTCGTTGCCGGATGGCTCCGAGAGGTCTGTCAGAACGCCGGGCGCTCCAGGGTGGCGTCCCTCCGCGGCAAGCCTGTCGGCTCGCTGGGCGGAGTTTATGGCCTGCCTCCCTTTCCCACGGGCTCGACCCACGCCGCGGCTGCTCGTAGCAATTTTCGGCGCCGATCCTTTGTCTCCGTCTGTGTCAGAAGACGACAACAGTGCGTCCCTCGACGCGGAGCGCTTCCTGGACACGGAGCGCTTCCTGAAGAGACGCCGGTTACTTCCAGGGTCTCCACCGGGGTCTCCACGGGGGCCTTCACCGGGGTCTCCCACAGCCTCTGCCTCCGAATTTCTACCGGGGTCTCCCCCAGTCTCCTCACTCTCCGAGCCCTCCGAGCTCCTTCCGGATGCCGCGTCGGACTCCGACCGCGCATCACTCTCCGTTGGTTTTTTGAAAAATTTTGAAGGTTCCATAGTTGTTCCCACGAGTATTTTTCATGTTGTACTGGCTCAAATACGTGGTTCGCACTAGAGACTAATTTAGCTACCCATTATTCAAGCTAACAACCTCCCTCACGGTGCGCCGCCGCTTGGAGGTTTGGGGTAATTTTTTATAGAGGTTGTCTTCCTCGCGGCCCGGGCGGTTAAGCCAGGACCCTTGTCCCCCATCAAAAGTCAGAAACATGACCTTGGACAATCTCTGGGGCTACGATACTAACGGTGGCAGAAGGAGGAGCAAGCCTTCCTCCTGCCTGCCCGGCGGCAGTGTGAGTGCACACCGAGCCCGCTCTTGCTTCGCCACTGTGCCCTCTGCTACAGCAGAGGGACACGCGTTGAAGCGTTCCGACAGACAGAAAATTCGCAGACGGCCATCGAGGCCCCTTAGGCAGCAATACCCAAGGGGGTCATTGGCCGCCTCCCAGGGTGCACCGTCCCGCAGACTGGCCTTCGCTCCGGACGTATCCGCAAGGGAACTACAGCCTGCGGGCACTCGTGGAGGTTTTCTGTCGTGGCACCCCTTACCGTTTGACCTTCCGGTAAGAATTCCGAGTTCACAACACCGCGATAGTCAAAGAAAACAGTCAACATGACTTTGACTTTTGATCGACTTTGGCGTGGTTTTTTCGGTTTTGGTTCAGTTGGAAGGCGCCACTACGAAGCATGTTGACTTGTTTGCATGTCAAACTCGTAAAACGTCTCGTCGCCAGTAACAATGCGTTTCATGAATGTTGGGTCGGAATTGACTCGTTCTAGCATGTCCTCAGCGACTCTCATGCGATTGAGTTTTTGGAGAAAATTCAGGCCTTTTGGGACTAGTCGAGCGGCAGCATGTTTCATACCCAAATGATTAGTTAAAATGGTACGGATCGACTCGTGAAATACAGAAAGTTCGGCGGCTATCTCTCTCAAACTTGAATGAGGATTTTCAGTCACTATTTCCTTCACTTTTGCGATGTTAACTTCAGTTGCAGACGTTGATGGCCTACCAGAGTGAGGCAAATCTTCCATCACATCTCGACCGCTTTTGAATGCTTTGTACCACTCATAAGCACGTATTTTTGATAAAGTCGATTCACCGTAAGCCTTCTGTTACATTTTCAGTGACTCCGAACACGAAATTCCATTGGCGATGCAAAATTTAAGACAAACTCTTTGTTAGATGTTTTTGTCTATTATGAAATTCGCAATACACACTAGATATGATATAACTAAAAACAGCACTGTATTTAATATAAATAACTGATGCAACTCAAACTCCGCGCCAAAATGGAAAACAGTTGTGCCAATCTAGCAACAACAAAAAAATCTAAAATTTGAATTTGTAACCATAAACAAATTATCCATTCCCGATACTTTTTTGACTGAAAAATGAAAAAAAAATGAAAAATTATTTATTGTCTCGTTTAGGTACATTACAATCTTAGATCAAGCCCTGAACCCCACACTAGGATTCCCTGTGTTGTGTAGTCCAGTCTCTCTCAATCCATATTAGGAAGGTACAGTACAACAATAGTTTTAGGTAACTAACCTATACATATAAACAGAAGTTTGGGTAGAGTGTAGTGAATGTAGTGTAGGAAGTGTAGTGCGGTAGGTGTAGTGAGTGAAGTGATGTAGGTGTGGGTGTGTGAGTGCATGTGAGAAGGGTAAGAGTGGATGCAAGTGTAAGTGTGATAATAACTAGTATACCTATGCGTTTATTGATTATTTCTTTATTATTATTATTTTATGACATTATTTTTAAGATGTCCTCTGTTTCATCGTAATCCAAATTAAGTAGCCAAAGGGAGATCACTTTAAAGCAAGTTTTTTTTCTTAATTTTAAAATTTTGTGAATTTTATTTAATTTAGTGTATAAGTATGGTCCCATAAAGGCAAACGATCTCTTTCCAAAAGATTTATAAAAGTGTGGTTTATCCCAGTTCACCAGACGACTGGAGCGTTGTTGAGGTCTGCAGCTGTTTAGTGATGTTTTGTGAAATCGCAGCGTAGTCAAAAGAATGTATAACTGCCTAACTCTCAGAACCTTTGCGTCTGCGTAAAGAAGATTAGTGCGGTACCTGAACAGTCTTCTGTAAGCAGCTTTGAGCAGAGCACGCTGTGCACGTTCGATTTTCATCATATGAGTTTTAGCTGCAGAACCCCATGAGACGATACAGTAACTAAGGATTGATTGGCAGAGTGAGAAATAAACCATTTTTACGATAGCTTCGTCAGCAATCTTACCCAAGCGCTTAAATATATGAAGGAGCTTCCGAACTCTCGAGCTCAGTGTAATTATGTGGGTTGTCCAGGTGATTTTGCAGTCGAGATAAATACCTAAGAATTTCATGGAGCTGGTGTTTTCAATTTGAGGGCAAGCGCAGCTGGCGGAGTTTACACAGGAATGAAGACGAAAGGTAATGGTTTTGCGAGGTGCTGAGCTTTTGGAAATAAAAAAGTTAACCGCTTTCGTCTTGTCGATATTAAGGGTAAGTAAGTTATGCTTTAGCCAATCTGCTGTAAGCTTTAATCCGTTTTCAACTGCCATTTGGACATCATACCAAGATTTTCCATAGAAAATAATGGCAGTGTCGTCTGCATACGTAAATAGTTTGGCTTGAGGGAGATTCATCGAGCATAGACCGTTTATGTACAAAATGAATAAGGTTGGGCCCAGTACGCTGCCTTGTGGGACGCCGAAATGTACAGTAGATGGCTCACTGCTATAGTCACCCATGACCACACTCTGTGTTCTGGTAGAAAGGTACGAGCTAAACCATTCTAAAGCACTGCCACGAATACCGAGTAGAGACATTTTTTGGATCAGTATTTTTCTCGAGACCGTATCGAACGCTTTTGCAAGGTCCAGGAAGATGCCAGTACACGCCATGCCTTGATCTAGATTATGAGTAATAAAATGGACTAGATTTGTAACTGCATCCTCCGTGGACCTGCCGGCTCGGAAACCAAATTGTTGATCGGAAAGTAATCTATTTTTCTCAAGGTAGCTTAATAGTCTCTTATTAACTACTTTTTCGAGAATTTTCGAAAGAGTAGCCAACAAAGAGATTGGTCGATAATTGGCAGGAGTTTTAGGATCACCACTCTTATAGATCGGACATACGTTTGCAATTTTTAAACAGTCGGGAACCGTGCTTTGAGATAGGCTTAGGTTGCATAGGAAGGTGATGGGTTTGACCAGAAGATGAATGCAATGTTTAAGTACTTTGTTGCTAATACCATCGGGGCCAGAAGCTGAAGTCGTTTTGAGATTAGCAATTATTTTACTAATTTCGTGTTCATCTGTTGGGGACAAGAAAAAGACGTTAGGATTATTGTTAGTAGAGGAGTAATGTCTTATGTTGTTAGCTAATTCAGTTTCAGTTAACTTTAGCTCCTTAAGTGTGTTTGCTGCGAGTTTTTCACCGACTGTTGTGAAATATTCGTTGACTTCATTTAGAGTACTCACAGGGTTATCGTTATTTGCCAAAAGCTCAGTGTTACTGGATTTTTTGTCTTTGATATTACAAATTTTCTTAATTTCAGACCACATTTTTTTACAGTCACCCTCGGTATCTTTTAGCTGTTTCCGTTCGTAGTCTAGCTTTAGATTCGTTAAGATATTGTTGCAATAATTTCGGTACTTTTTGTATTCTAATTGTATGAGTGGGTTTTCTAGATTCTCCTTTTTCTTAGCTCTGATGTGAAGTGAGTCCGCCTGATACATTTTAAGAGGTTTTTTGCTGATCCATGGCTGATTAAAATATCAGAATTGCGGTAAGTACTCTTAGTGGTATGGTCATGTATTTTGGTTGTTAAGGTCTCAACAAAACCCTCAAATGCGGCCGCGACATTGGGTAACCCATATAGCCAGTTCCAAGATTCATTTTCTAAATCTTCCATTAAGTTTTGGTAATTTACTTTAGTTACAGTTTTATTTATTGGAGTCCTGGGTAACTCTCTGTGTATGCTGAATAAAACTGTTTCGTGATCTGTTATACCTGTTTCGCAGACAATAACTGTGGCGGGTCTTTGGGTTTTGAGCAGAACGTGGTCAAGACAGTTATTGCCACGAGTTGGGAAAGTGTGACCTGGGTAGTATCCGTGATGGCTGATTAAATCTAAGTAGTCGGTAGAGCGATTATCACAGAAGCCCAGCTTAATATCCAGGTTGATATCACCAACTATAGCGCAGGTATGACCCTTGCAAGAATTCATTGTGTCTATTAGAGATTTGCAGAAGTTGCTTATGTTGGCGAAGGATGGTGATCTATATAGTGCAATGATAGAAAGTGCATTACCAATATCTATAGTCACGCAGTTTGAGTCTTTGAAAGGGGGTTCAGACACATTGGCTTGAAGAGATGATTTGCTATAAACCACTATCCCATCGTTTTGATTAAAGTATTGTTTTGAGTAGAAACAAGTGTAGCTGTTGATGTGTGGGCAGACTGACGTAGAATCGAGCCAGCACTCGGTTAGTATAATAATATCAGGAGAGAAATTGAGTCTACTTAGTAGTACCAAAAAATTGTCAAAATTCTTTCTAATACTTCGTATATTTTGGATCACAACCGAGTACTGTTGTTCGATTCTACCGAGATGTTGTCGACAGTTATCTATTGAATCAATTTTTAGGCTTATGGCAAAGGATGTAGTATCGATTTCATCGATAATTTTATTTGTTATATTAGCCATTGAAACTTTTAAATTGAATAAGATGTATCAGTAATTTAATCACGATTTTATTTTTGTCTGTCGTGCCGGGACAGTTGTCTGTCAGCATAATCAAAAGTGAGTAACGATGTATTAGTGAGCGTGTAGGATAGTTGGGCAATGACTGGACGTGGAGTAGATTGTTTGCGTGGAAAAAAAGTGTATGTGATGTGTGCATAAATGCTATGTTGAGTAGTAAGATACGAATAGGTACAGAAGTAAAATGTGTTGTGTGTTGTGTAGAGGGTAAGTGTGTATTTATAAATTCGGTTTTGACAGTAAAGTTATTTATTATGTGAAATCTGTGATAGCACTGGTAAGGGTATAAGTTAAATGTGTGTAGGTTGAGTACGTAAGGAGTATAACAATATGTAACAATACAACTGGCAATTAAATACATGCGAAGATAAACATTTATAGCTATAACAAAAAGTGCAAAAAATAGTCAAATTGCGCCCTTAGTATTTACATCATAAGATTGGTCCAACTGTTTTAATTTGAGGAAGCTGTTTTCATTTTTTATGAGAATCGACGGGGCGCCCTGCTTCTTGCGGAGAAAAACTCTGCCGTTAGAAACCCAGCAGAATTGGTATGATTCGGTTTTTGCCAGGTCGCGAGCAAGGAAGAGAAGCCGTTTAGTTTTCGCGGTGAGATTCTCGGAGATGTAGACCGTAGTCGCAGGTCCCAGGAGGCCCAAGAGATTAGTGTTCAATTCATTGTTCCTATTTTCATTATTATATTTTTTTGCAGCTTTTAGGAAGTTGTCCTTGACGAGAGTGTTTGTGAATTCGGCCACGACCGTGCTAGTCTGAAAGTTTTCTTTAGAAGGTAACCTGTAGACGTCCTTAATTTGTGATTCCGACAAGACTGACTTAATTGCGCGTGAGGCAGTAGAAATCAGTTGGTAAAGATCCTGCTTTGATTCACCAGACTTTTTTGGGACACCCCTTATTTCAATACAGGTTTTCCTGGAGTTACGTTCCATTGTTTCAATTTTGTCCTCAAGAATAAGGATTTGAGCATTATAATTGTTGCGTTTTCCCTCAAGTTTACCAATTTTTTTCTCGATGTCCTTCATTTGACTTGACATAAAATCCACATTTTTAATAATCTCTTTATTAACAATTTGAATATCACTGTTTTGTTGTTTGATGTCTATTATATTTTTTTCCATAGACGTAATGGAGAGGTACTGCTCTTTTATTTCGCGTATACTAGACTCCATTGCATCGAATTTTATATTTTGTTGAGCAATCATTGACTTAAGGAGTTCCTTTATGTCACCCGTGGCGTCCTCTTGTGGCAATTCCGGGGATACACCTCCGACATCATTAATTAACCGCGCACGTTTGTATTTTCTCATTGTGACGTTGAGCGGAGTATTCGAAGTGTCATATGCACATGTAGAAAGGTCTGGGTCAGATACGAATAGGTTTGGAGGCGTACGGGTAGTGCTCATGTTGTTGTAGCAGTAAATAGGTCGTCCGAGTTGCGATCCTAATAGTTGAGATTATGCCACAAAACAAAACAGTGCAAGTGTCACTCAAAGCAGCGCGTAATTGATGGCTGATATATATGATGTTTGAATATGTATGAATAACCAGTTATCCTTTAATAATATCTGGCGCAATGAGTCAGTGACGACGCGCTGTTTGCAGCCCGATCGTAATTAGTTAGACAAAGATGAATTATCGCACCTGTCTCTTTCAAAGCCCGGGTGTGAGGGGCGCACCGCTGAGTCCCGCGCACTAACCGAAGGACTCGACGCAGCAGCGATGATGTGGCGCTGATAAGGTCGATCTTCGCCCGTCAATTACACTTTTTTGTTGGAATAGTCGTTAAAGAGATTTCAATTATGACCTCTAATTATTTTTAATGAAAATAAACTGACACACGTCTTCTCGCAAACAAGACTTGGACGAAATAGGACTGAATGTATGTTCATTTATACTTAAAGTTATACTTGGGAGTGCGTAAAGGTCGTATAAAATTTAGCTTAATATTCAGTGGGAATATAGTGTAGAATGGAGGATGATGGTCGTCAGCCTGAAGTAAGTCTTGATTAGGTTTCAAAACACGGCAAGTAGTGTTGGAGATTAAGATATCAAGGATACGTCCGTTTGAATTGGTTACCTACATGGTTGTATTGTTTGACGTCGTGAACTGTCATAAAGTTTCTTAACCGGGTACAGATAAGGAATCGCCCGTACAAGTTAAAAAGTTAGATGAGGAAGGAAACTTTTTCCAATTTGCTGTTGGTATGTTATAATCCCCTAACAACAGTAAATTTTCAACATTAATACCATTAATTAAAGTATCCATATTTTCAAAATACATATTATAAACTCCTAGCGACAAGTTATTAGGTAAATACACAGCGCTTATGAGAGTATGGATGTCGTTATTAGCATTAGGAATTGCTACTACTATTTGCTCGAGATATTTCTCAAGTGAGGACTGCGACGGAAGCGGTACACAGATAGGGTTGTATTCTCATAAAATAGCTATTAAAACACCACCTCCATCCGATTTATTGGTTGCTGCTCTGTTTCGGTCACATCTAAATACAACATATCGATCGACTGTCTATAAATTCGTTATTGTTAATAGCAGGGGTCAACCAAGTTTCCGTTAAAATAATTACATCAAAACAATTAGATAAAATGTTCATATACAGTGTTCAGTTTCGTACGTATACCTCTAACATTTTGGTAACAAGTTGGTAGTCATTGTAAATATTTAAAGATAGAGTATTACTTGCTAAAATGATTAAGTTTACAACTAATTAGTGTTGTATGACTTCATTTTACATAAGTCATTTGCGGATTTTATTGCTATAGCAGGAAAGGTTTCATTGAGTTTTGCAAGAAGAATGGTGGAGTGTTTAAGTTTAGTTAATCCAAATGAACTTGTGCCTGTGCTTCTTTGCCAACTCTCAGGTTTCCCGTAGAAGTTGTTTTTTCTGGAGAGTAATATGCTCGTTGACATAAATGGTTCGAGATACACCTGAAATACCTACTCAAGTCGGTGGAGTTCAGGCCTTTTTTTTTAAGACGGTAAGCGCTGAGGATGTTGTCTCTTAGGCTGCGGGACTTAAACTTGGCTATTATGTTTTTTGGTCTATCGTTAACTGCAGCGGCGTGTGGAACGCGATGTACGGTGGTTGTCTCCTCCCGTGGTATATTAATATTGATTTTTTTACCCAGGTATAAAAGCTTACATATAACACAAAATTAATAAATTATTGGATTCAATCTGACAGCTATTTATACTTACTATTACTAAAAGTTTTATTGATGGAATTCAGTTTTTTTGTTTTTCCACTGCTATCAAAACAGTTAAGGAAAACATCGTGAGGAAACTGGCATATTATAATATAGAGTGACTGGTAATTAGTAACCGATACTCATACACGTTATTGTACTCATGATTACAAACAACTTTCCCAAAGAAACTTTTTTTATACTCATTAGTTTTATCACAATAACAAAACAGCTGTGCGCGCAATATCCGCTCGCACGCGCGTTCGACCTCTCAGCTGTTAGCCACGTAACGCTGTTGTCTCATGTACTTTACCTATTATTTACATAGTGCTAGTGCACCCGCACCGCTTGCAAACCCATCAGTATGTAATCAGTGTAAGTACCTACATGTTCCAGTTTTGGAGGTAGGCGGAACAGAGATTAAAGTCCCACATACCTCCGTTGAAAAGGGAGGATCCTCCGACCAGACAGGTGTTATTGTCTGGTGGGCGACTGCCCGATAAATGATTTCGGGCTGTCGTATATGTTCAAATCGCGCGGAGAACTGTGATTGCGCGATGCAGGATTTCGTACTTTCTTCGTAGTTCTTATGTGGCGCCATAGATGTCGCTACATCACTCCCCTCCGGAGATCGGAGATCGATGGTTCTTTGATGCTTCATGATGCGTGCCAGGCCAGCGTAGGTTGGTTCCAGTGGGTCGGAACCAATGCCGCATAGTTTTCGGTGAGTCGGAACTGTCTGCGGTGATGCCCCTGTGAGTCGGGGTGTTGCTATCCCTGTGAGTCGGGATGATGCCCCAGTGAGTCGGGGTGATGATGTCCCAGTGAGTCGGGATGATGCCCCAGTGAGTCGGGGTGGTGCTGTCCCAGTGAGTCGGGATGATGCTGCAGGCTCCAGTGAGTCGGAGTAGTGCTGCTGGCTCCAGTGAGTCGGAGCGGTGCTGTGCGACGTAGGGCTTGACTACTGGCGTCGACCAGGAGAGGTTCTTCATAGCTCTTCATGTGACTGGCCGAAGGTGCGGTGTGCCAAGCCAAGGTCGCTGATGAGGCTGAAGGTGATGACCAGGTATGACCAGGTAGGCATGCTGGTGGTCAGGATACCCTCTATAGCCGTGGGTGCTGGCTGTATGGCTCGCTGCTCGAAAGCTTGAGGAAGTGATGATGACGTCACGAAGTAGTAGCTGCACGAAGGCTGCGCTGACGTTCTTTGTCGAGGGTCACCAGTTTGGAGGTAGGCGGAACAGAGAGTAAAGTCCCACATACCTCCGTTGAAAAGGGAGGATCCTCCGACCAGACAGGTGTTATTGTCTGGTGGGCGACTGCCCGATAGATGATTTCGGGCTGTCGTATATGTTCAAAGCGCGCGGAGAACTGTGATTGCGCGATGCAGGATTTCGTACTTTCTTCGTAGTTCTTATGTGGCGCCATAGATGTCGCTACACAGTTAAATAATATGAGTTAATGAGTGAAGATTAAAAAAAAGTTTCTTTAGGAAAGTGTTCTGTAATCTTCAGTACAATCACGTGTAAATTTATCGGTCACTAATTACCAGTCAGCCTATATACAACATTTTTTTTTATTTTTTGTGCGAAACCTGAATATAGTTTGTTCAGAATTAGTAACTGAATGGATTTCAATAGTTTTTACACCATGTTATATTTTTTCCCAAAAATATTTACAAAGGTCACCAGTTGGACACCACCGACACTAAGTACATCACAGGTCACGGCAGGTCATAACATTAGGCGCCAGCAAACAGCAGAGTGCAAGTGCAAAACCGTCCCTCAGTCACCCGGACGGCCCGGTGACTCTGTATTTTGCTGACATAACAAGCACAAACTCGTAACTTTGTAATTTATATATGGTTATTATTATTATAGTTAGCCCATATTGTCCCACTGCTGGGCAAAGGCCTCCCTTCACTCCTTCCAACGATCACGGTTCCTCGCTTTCTCATTCCAGTTCTTAAGGAAGCTATCCAGGTCATCCCGCCATCTCCTTCGTGGTCTGCCTCGGCCCCGCGTTGCTGTGTCCGGGCACCAATCTTGCGTATATATGATATACTAGCTGTGCCCGCGACTTCGTTCGCGTGGACTACAGGATTTTGAATTTATTTTTTCTAAAATAAAAGTAGCATACGTAACTCCTTATTACATCAGCTACGTGCCAAAAAAGTCCCGTTAAAATCGGTCCAGCCATTTCTGAGATTAGCCCGGACAAACAGACAGACAGACAGACAAAAATTGTAAAAAATATTATTTTAGTGTATGTACAGTAAGGCCGCAAAAGTCCATAGGAACGCTAATGATTACATTGCTACGAACCGAGCGAGCGCGATATTTCCGTGCGTATGTGTGCGCATGTATGAGTATCCACATTCCACAGATAACACACACTAAGGAACTGTCGTCGCACTGAGCTATATGGTAGCATTGATAAAATTCGTGCAAATTCGTCATGTGCTGGTAGCCGTGTGAACTAAGTGTTGGATTCGCAAATCACGTAACCCGAGTTCAAATCATGGTCGGTCCGTTGCAGTTATTTCTTACTTTGAAAATTCCCAATCTATATTGATTTAATTGTTTTTTTATATTTCTATGAAAAATACTATTGCATTTTTTGCACTAAATAGTTGCAAATTACGAATGTGATCTATTAACCACAAGAAGAATCACATTCGTAATTTGCAATTATTTAGTTGTTACATCTTTTCGATGTTATAAGGTGGAAATAAAAAGACGTGTTTAATAAAAATGTTTATTCTTTATATTTACAAATTAAACATTTATGAGAATTGTGACGTCGAATTGTTACCTAGACAAAAAGTTATCTTGTAACCGTTATCTATGTTACGCCTAAGATTGTTTGTTGGAAGTATACCCACTTTGACCATTCATAATATGAATAACGTAACAATGAACGGATATTCAAATTTTAATAAAATAAAATATAGGTAATTGTTTATATCCAGTTATTTATTGAAAAGTGATATATGATTTGGACTTTGTAAACATTTTATTTTTGTGTAACGTCACAATGAATGTATTGAGGTCATAGCTTAATTGTTCATTTTCTTGACGAAAAGAAGATTGAAACCAAACCTCAATTTCTGTTAAAAGAACTTTAGTTCTCACAAGATAATTGTCAATTAGATGAGAAAAATAAATTGAACTATAGTATTATGTTAAAACAGTGCGGGTAGAAGAATAAAAAACGAAATAGACTCATGATTATTGTCAAAAAATTGATAGCGAGTTCACTGCATTCTTAAGATGAGGCGATGGCACAAGTTAAAAGATATAGCTGTTTTAAACGAAAGTAAACACAATATAATACAGTGTTTGTTAACGAATAATCACAGATATGTTAAAATAAAATGGTAGGCCATTTAGTTTAGTTAACATTAAATATTTAGTGCGAAACGTAATCGTTCTTGTTTGTGCCTCTCTGTCAAGTACGGCTTTTTAGCAGGTTTTCTGTGATGCACGCCTTCAGCGTGAAGTGCACGGCGAACAGTATCCATCGAGGTGTCATATAATTCCGCAAAATGTCTCGTTGGTGCGAAACCATTCGTTTCGTATACGTCCACCATATGTCGTCGCTGCGCCTCGCTAATAAGCTTCGATCTCCCACTTCTCTTTCGACTAGCAAGGCTACCTTCTTCCTCATATCTTTTTAGCCAAAGATTTACAGTATTTTTCTAAAATAAAAAAAAATATATATATTAGGCAGCTATACCTACTTCACTTCATTTTCATTATATAAAATGTTAATAATCATAATTATTGAATATAATTTTAAAATAAAACTGCATTTATTAATCCAATAACCAATCCAATAAACCCAACGATTTACGTATTTCTCTTTTAAACCTCATAAAGATACGATGAATGGATTCATAAATGGCATACGTTTTAATTAGAAGATTAATTTGTAATAAAGTTACAATTCATTAATAGCTATTATACTCACATTCAGTCCGGTTTCTTCAGATATTTGTGTTTTATTAAGACCACTTTTATGCAGCCCAATGATAGTCGCCCTCACTTCAATACTAATATTAGCCTGCATTTTGCGAATATTACAATACTGTCAACCTCACGTCACTAACCAACAACTACAACCAAACGACAGTTCATTTCGGTTAAGTTAAAACTCGTGTCTACCTCGCAGAAATCTAATTCTTTATTTAGTTTTTTTTGTGATCTACCTTTCTAACTCTAAGAAATGTGTGAACAAGTTAAAGAATAATTTAATATATGTAATGCAAATACATAACTTCCAATCGGGTAAGAACTTACAAAAAGTCAATAATTGCGTGGGATTTGAACTTGCGGCACGCTGATTTGCGCTTCAATCTGTGTGCCTATACCACTGGGCCATCTTGACTTATGATAAGTTGATGAAATTGTGAATTTCAATCATTTGTTGGCGAAACTTGAAAATAAAAGGTCGTAAGTCAAACTAAACGTCAAACGAATATGTTTTAAGAATTCTTATGGACTTTTGCAAGTGATAGTACTGTATATAAACAGGAAAAGTTTTTAACCAGTGCGCAAATTTTGACATGATAAACTTGAATATATTTTTAACCGACTTCTAAAAAAGGAGGAGGTTCTCAATTCGGATGTTTGTATTTTTTTTTTTTTTTTTTATGTATGTTCGGGCATAACTTCGTCGCTTGCCAACCGATTTGAAAAATTATTTTTTTGTTGGAAAGGGTATACTTCCCAAATGGTCCCATAGTCACCAAGTCGGGATCTGATGATGGAATCTTGGCTAAATCGAGGGAACTCCTCAAATATTATAGGCAACTATATAGTCATTTTGATATTTTCATCAAGGAATTAAGAATTTACAGTCAAAAAGTGACATTTGATGAGGTGGAACTGGTTAAGAAGACCAGAAATTGCCAACGGAACTTCATACTCAAACAAATATCACAATGAACATAGTTAAGCGACTATGACAATACAAATAAATGAATAGTTCTGAATAGTTATGTTGAAAATGGTATCATCGAAGTAACCTGATGATAGTAATGGAGCTGGAAGATAGGCACCGGAACTCCGTAATTAATCAATGTATCCTACCCGTGTTTGGGCTTATTAGAAATGTCATGAGATGCACTTTGGCTATAAGGTACTATCGAAGTGATCTGATGATGGAGCCGGAAGGTGGAAGGTAGACACGGGAACTTCATATGAAAATGATGTATTCTAGCAGGGTTTGAGTTAATTGGAATTGACATGAGAAATAAGTACTCTGGCTGTAAGTGTGTTGCAACTAAAAAGTATGAAATAAAAAAACTTTTTATAAAAAAAATATAACCGACTTCACTAAAAAAACACTAAAACGTTCAAAATAATTTTAATTTCGGAAGTCGGTGTTAAATAAGGAACAAACAATAACGAAAACACCGACTTCCGAAATTAAAATTATTTTGAACGTTTTAGTGTTTTTTTAGTGAAGTCGGTTATATTTTTTTTATAAAAAGTTTTTTTTAATAAACACGTATTTTTTATTTTGATATGTGTTAATAGTAAAAAATAAAGTTATCGCTTACGAGACTTATTTACATAGAAATTTATTTTATGGTCGCTTGCCAGTCGGGCGCCCGGTCGACCGACTCACGCGTCGACTGGTCGCCCGACCGGCAAGCTGGTATCAGCTGAGTTCTGTTTTCGAAACTGTTTTCCAATTACTGGTTTCCAAAGTGGCTGAAGGGCTTATGTGCGTTCGCTCGATGCGACGGCGCCGACGTAAGTACCTACGCGGTGCGGTTACTGACCGCAATTTCGTGATACTTTTTTAAGTTTAGGTAATTCCAATTTTTCCTTCAAACTTTCATGGACCATCAAAATGCAGAAAATAAATCAAGTAATAATTTTTACATTCAAATTAAAACATTTATGTATGATACTTACTCATGATACAATTTGAATTGAAAAAAATGCATTCTGGCGTATTTAAAAAATTGGAATCAACTACCTAACTATTTACAACAATGTCCAATCAAAAAGAACCTAACACACTAAGATTGTTTATAATTTCTTACCTCTACATTTCGTTAATCACAGTATTTAAGGTATTGTTCGAAGTGACCTCCTCCTTTTTCCAGGCATAAACGTGCACGTTTAAATAAGTTTGCATTTAGTTTGTTTAGGACACTAGTATCACTTTTCACTTCATTGAAAGCGTTATTTATTTTTTGTTTTAAGTCATCTAGGCTCTGAGCCTCTTCTACATACACCCGACGTTTCACTTCTCCCCAGAGATAAAAATCACAGAGAGTGAGGTCTGGGGACCTAGCCGGCCATGGTACGGGACCACCCCGACCGATCCAATTTTCCCCGTATTTTTCATTTAAATAATTTCGTACCGCTATGGCGTAATGTGGCGGAGCGCCGTCGTGCTGGTAATAAAAGTTATTATTGTAGCTCAATGGGACTTCATCGATTAATTCTTCGATGGTGGTGTCGAGCATTTCTAAATAACGTGTCCCGGTCAAGGCGCCTTCGATAAAAATGGGACCTATTATTTTATTTTTAATAACACCCGCCCATACGTTTGCGCTGAAACGTATTTGGTGATGCGTCTCTCGTACTAAATGGGGATTATTGAAAGACCACCAGTGCTCATTATGGACATTGTAGAGTCCCACACGTGTGAATAATGCCTCATCCGTCCACAAGATGTTTACATCAGGGTGATTTAAAAGCCACTCACAAAAGGCTCGACGTGGTGCTGGGTCTGGGTCATGGAGTTGTTGTACCGGCTGGAAGTGGTATGGATGGAGTCCGGCTGTATTTAGCAGCTTCCATACTGCGTGTTGGCTCACACCAAAACGACGTTCCGCGTCGTAGGTACTGGCTCTCGGATTACGCTCAAAAAAATCAAATATGGCGTCTTCGGCTTCGACTGCCAGTCGAGGTCTGCCAGACCCTAGTGCATGGCTCGGGGTTCTGAACTGGCCGTGATCAAGCAGCCTTTGATTTGCTGCAAGAATTGTCCTTTCATTAGGTACCGTAGGATTACGGATCCCTTGGGCTCGCATACGAGGTACGCTCTCCCTCTCATACCTTCTTCGTGCTGCTCGTAAATTTTCGTGGCTAAGTAGATACACTCGCACCATTTCGTAGTATTCGCGGTGAGTAAAGTTCGACATCGTGACGACACGAGTACGCGGCACACACGCGCGCAGGGATGAATATGAGCGAACGTCCGGACCCCGCTTCCCCAAGTGACGTACTGCAGATCCGCACATCAAAGGCCGCCGCCGGCGCTGCATACCCCCGCCCCCTTCCCCCCGCACCCCCGTCTCGTACAACGGGCGGCGAAAAATGTTCTATTACTTACACTGAGCCACCAAAAAAAATTTACGCAGTGGTTAAAAACTTTTCCTGTACATATATATATTCATATGCATGTAGTAAAAAGCAGTTATTTTAATATTACAAACTGACACTCCAATTTTATTTATATGTATAGATATATGATATAGTTATGAAATTTTGTTCATAGATTATTTACATAAAAATACTAGACACGTGTTTCGGGTTTCGCATTACTAAAACTAATGTTGTATGACATTGACAAAGACGTGTGACTTTCATCGACCCGCACTGGGCACCTGTTACAGGATTACGGGCCATTTCCACTCCTAAAGAGGTGACCTTCTTCCAAAATTGTGTTGAAAAACAAAACGAGGATTTTTGTCAAGTCAAGGCATGCTTGGCTTCATAATGCTAACAAACTTTGCCAATGTGATGGTGTGTGTGTGTGATTGTGTGTGTTATATGCTTATATCAATGTTTTTGTTTTAAGTAAGTAGTTACTTGATTATTTTTACCTTTTTTTCATACGTTGTGTTGTGCAAAATTATTGTGAAATAGATTGGGCTGGCAAAAGCACCGAATTGACACAAGGAGGTTCAATTAGAATTCGGTTAAAAATGGCGGGAGGTGATGAAATACAACGCATTGACATTATTAATAGATACTGGCATTTTCGATATTATTTTGTTAACAAAATTCGCCGAAAAATATCGAAACTACCAGATCCGATATATTTATTTATTTATTATTTATTAAACTCTTTATGCACTGTCGTGTGTATGTAGGCACCTTTATATTATTAAGTTCATATACGTGTCTTACAGTATAAAACATGTAACATTATTTTAATAAAAGCAGTATTTACTCATCATTCGCCTTGGTATCATTTCACTCCAATTCCCAACATCACATGGCGACCGTGACGAAATAGTCCCCTGGACTTTGTTTAGAATTCCTATCACCGTATAAGGAAACCGTTCCACGATGAACCGCAAGTGTAGTCGCAAACTAATTCTTGTGAGAAACAGTATTATTTGTGACATCAATAATAATAATCAATATTACCATGGGGAAAAATCAGAGTAAGGAAGAAGTTATTATGGCACAAACAGCTTCTGGCGGTAATAACAACGCAGATTTGGAGCAGTTAAAGTACCACACCAGCGCAACGAACGCGGTTTTGTTGGCCATTTTGTTGCTGCTGTTACTGGGTTTCCTGTACTTTATGTTCAGAGTTTATAAAAACTGTCACACTAAGTGGATGACCAACGAGATAAACCGGCACGCATTGCGAAGATCAATTTCATATTTTCGTCGAGACCCAAAAATAAATATGGGAATGGAGAACGTATAGCAGAAAACTTACAAAAGGATCAAATGACCAGAAAAGACATGGACAACGACACGAAATACATACATAATTAAATTAATATTTATGAGAAAGAGCATAAATAAGAAGACAACTGCATGCTGATACCATTCATCAAGTAAAGAAGTTTAAAAAAAAAAAAAAGTGAAGTGATAACAATAAAGTGAGTGACTACCTATTTTATAACCGTGAAAGTGCCAACAATTAATAGTCATTCGTCCGGTTCGACAGGAATCAAAGGTGGAACTTTAGACATTACTAATTAACCCTAAGTAGAGAAATCTCGTGAACACTATAAAACATTTAAATGTATAAAACATCTAATAATACGCCTAGATAAGTGTATCAATTATTACTTAATATCGCTAATTGAAATGTGTACCCGTATATTGTGTATACAATAGTATTAAATAAGTAAGAAAATGTACTAAAAAGACACATCAGGTTTGTAAAGGCTTTCTATATTTGATAATTATGCCATATGGCTCAAGAGCTATCAGATTTACTTGTAAAGATAAAAGAATTAAGAACATATTTAGTGAAGATAGGTCCCGCGAGGCGAATAGGTAAAATAATTGAAGTAAAGGCACGAGAAGCTAACCACTTGTATGTAGAATATCAAAATATTTTAGAAAAATTAGAAGTAATTAAAGGCAGCATTAAGGAACAAGAATACTTGTTAGTAAAAAAGAATTGTGAACAATTTAATATAACTTATAAGGAAATATTAAGCTTGTGTTCTGTGAAAACAGAGGAAAGCCAAAAAATGGCCAAGTTTGATTTAAAAATAGCAATGAATTTATTACCTGTTTCAGCTGACGATGAATCCAGTATTAATCGTCTTATAGATGGTATTGAATATTACAGCTCAGAGCTCGATAGCGACTCCCAGAAAAGGTTAGTAAACTTTGTTTTGAAAAATAGATTAACTCGGGCTGCAAAATTGAAATTATCCCCAGATTATTCCAGTACTGATGCACTTATTAATGATATGAAAATTCAACTGTTACCGAAAAAATCGGCGACTGCCATTCAACGCAAACTACAAGGTTTCAAACAGGATAATCTGTCAATTGATGAGTTTGGTAACAAAATTACAGAAATGTTCGTAGACCTGACCATTTCTCAGTCGGAAGGTAAGGACCACGCATACAAAGTTTTACGTCCACTGAACGAAAAACTCGCTATAAAATGTTTTGTAGGTGGATTGAGAAATCGTAGACTCAGTACAGTTATTACAGCAAGAAACTATACCTCGTTAAAGGATGCCGTTCAAGCAGCTTTAGATGAAGAAATATCACGACCGATCGATTCAGAAGTTTTATATTTCAATCGCAATAACTATCATAACAACAATTACAGGGGTTTCGGGAATCGACGAGCCAATATGAAGGCCAGAGATACGTCACACGTAGCTGCAGAAGAGCAAGACAGCGAGAACTACGGTTACCAGCACGGTACAGGGCGCGGCTGGCGAGGTCAGCGGTACTCAGCACGCGGTGCAAGGCGGTCATCCTTCAGGAGCAGAGGTCTAGTTATAGTCGCCAAGCACAACTACATACTTTGACAAACTCAGACCCGACTTCTTTTCGTGACTAAAAGGGCAATTCTTTTTACAAATAATAATTCCAGTACCCTTTATTTAAATGGTTACAATGGTTATCCATATAATTGGTTAATAGACACCGGTGCCTCCATATCGGCAATAAAATATAAACATGTAATGGAACAAAACATTCCAATCCATAAACAGAACATCGACGTATTTGGAATGGGGGGCAAAATGCAATCAATTGGATACGTTTATTTAGCATTGAGCTCTAAGAATCAGGTACTGAAACATAAATTCTATGTTTTTAATTCCTTGCCTTGTAAGACCAGTGGCATAATAGGGCATGACTTTCTAAACAAATACAAATCAATTTTAAACCTAGGTAACAATACTTTGTTGCTATGGAATAACAACGTTGAAATTTCCTTACCATTATATTTTCCGCGCAAAAATATAACCATACCCGCGAGGTGTGAATCAATACATTTTATTAGTGTCCAACCGAGGTATGCATTTGAAGAAATTGTTATTTGTGCATCAGAACTGAAAAACTGAGTTTTTATAGCTAGCGCATTAGTTAAACCCAAAAACGGAGTGTTTCCGATCCGAGTCCTAAACACAACGGGAAATGATTTAACCATAGAAGAAATAAATCCCATTATTCAAAAATCGTCAGAATACAATATCTGTTCTTTTGAAAAAACAATCAATAACGCGGATAGGGTTAAAAAACTATTTTCAACTCTAAACTTAAATCACCTCAACAAAGAGGAACAATTTTCGATAGAAAAAATTTGCGCGAAATATTCCAACATTTTTGGTCTAGCGGGGGACAAAATAACGACTACAGACTTATATACGCACAAAATTAACTTAAAACCTAATGTAGCTCCAGTATATACAAAGCCATATAGACTACCATACTCACAGAAAGGAGAAATCAACAAACAAATAGAAAATTTTCTTCAGCAAGGTATTATAGAAAAATGTAACAGCGAATGGTCAAGCCCAGTCCTATTAGTACCCAAAAAACCAGACACAGCGGGGAATAAAAAATGGCGATTAGTTATCGATTATCGCAAACTTAACAGCTGCATTCAAGATGATAAGTTTCCTCTACCAAATATAAATGAAATATTGGACTCCTTATCGGGCTGCATTTATTTCAGTCATTTAGACCTTTTTTTTTTTTTTTTTTTTTTTTTATGGTGGGAAAAAATCATGCATTGACATCCCCCGCCCTTGGGCGGAGCGGGAGATAGTGTCAGACTCTTACTGACTAAAAGACCCACCCCGTTCCTTCTAGCCTTCATACCGGGGCTCGAGCGCCCTTTCGGATAACCCTGGCCCCAGTAGGCTTCGACCCGGCTGGGTCCCTGCTGTTGCTGACAACTCCTTGAGGCGCGCGGGAACAGTGCGCGCCGTCGACGACTTGGGCTTGGTCCGGACAGTTACCGGACGGCCGGACAGTGAGCTACCCATTGCTCACCGTCCGCAAGCCCGCGTCTACGTTGGCCGGAAATCGGGATCAGAATCCCGGCGACGGCGGCGGCGATAACGCCGTTGCCTGATGCGTTCGGCCTCCTCCTTTGCGAGCATTACTGCTTCGCAGAAGTCGGCGACCGCCTGCCACTCCTCCTCGCTCCGGACCATGGCCTCAACCAAGGCCCGGCGCGAGAGGTCTCCGCCGCCGATCGCCCCCACGAGGGCACGGCGATGCTCCGCCCAAGCAGGGCACACCTCGACTGTGTGCTCCACCGTGTCCTCCGGGCGTTCCGCACAGTGGCGACACCCGGGCGTCACCTCCGCATGAATCCCGTGCAGGAAACTCCCGAACGAACCATGTCCGGTGAGTACCTGCGTCATGCGGAAGGTAAGGACGCCGTGAGGTCTTTCCAGCCACGCCTCAAAGAGGGGACTTACCGCCATGATTGTGGCGTGCCCAGCACTGGGTTGCGATAGTCGTTGACGCCATTTCACCATGAGATCCCGCCGGAGCTCTGTCCGCCATGCCGTGACCTGTCGCGGCAGCGGACTTTCACCCCGGCGTTGCATCTCCACGCGCATATCGTGCATGTGTGCAAGGACTGTTGCCTCCAGATCCCACGGTGGTAGGCCAGCCAGAAGGCTCGCCGCTTCGCGGGAGACCGTGCAGTATCCCCGCACCATCCTTATCGCCATGACCCTCTGACAGGCGTTCAGTATGGCCGCCGGTTGCTTTTTCAGCGACGGCGCCCACACCGGCGCCCCGTAGAGGGCCATGGACCGAACGATCCCCGCGTAGAGCCTCCGGCAGGAGGCATCTGGACCCCCAAGGTTGGGCAGGAGCCGCTTGAGCGCAGCCCCAGCCCGGTTGAGTTTGAGAGCCAGACGTCGGAAATGCTCCACGAAATTCCACCGGCTGTCGAGGACGAGTCCCAGGTACTTCATCGTCGACCCGACACCGATGTCAACTCCTCCTACCGTTAGTTGGGAACTCATTGGCGGCGCGTTCCGAGAGCGGCGACCGTGGTCATTTAGACCTGAACCAAGGTTTCTATAATGTGAATCTACACGAAGATGGCCGTAAATACACAGCATTTGCTTCTGGACAATACCAGATGACGCGAATGCCGATGGGTTTGAAAACCAGTCCCAGTTCCTTCTCACGCATGATGACAATGGCCAAGTACTCCAGGATTCAGATTTTTGTTCCGTTTGAATACGAAGGAATGCGGACAAACTTTTATGTGAGTTTTCTAAAGCTCCTATGCTTTGATGGTGATATGCAGTTGAGTTAAGTTTTTTAATATTAAGCAAAGCACATACCTCTTTTACCGTTTCGGCCATAAACTCAGTACCCCTGTCGGTGGCAATTTCTTTCGGTACTCCATGATGAAGCACGAAGTTGTCCACAAATGAACGCGCAACTTCTGCAGCTGTTTTTGTAATTAGTGGGGAAGCACATACATATTTTGACAACTCGCACTGTATTGTTAGTATGTATGAATATCCATTGTTGTCCCTATCTAAAGGCCCTACTAAATCTAGGAAAATCTTTTCGAAAGCAGTGTGTGCCGTAGTGGTGACGGCCATTGGTTCCTTTACTTGTACCGTGTACTTTTGTTTCTGGCAATCTGGACATTTTTTCACATAATTTTCAACATCTGCGTCTAGGCCTGGCCAAAAGTAATATTTCCGTATTTTATTTACCATTCGCCAAGTATTTACTAGCATCACCCCTAACTACACTGTTTAACAAGATTCTAGATGACAAGAAAATACCGACAACATGGGCGGAATCTGATATAATTTTATTATATAAAAAAGGTAACCCTGCAGATATCGGTAATTACCGACCTATCAGTCTTCAACCAAATCTGTATAAATTGTTTGCTTCATGTCTAGAAGAACGTCTCGCTAAATACACTGAAAAACACCAACCACCGGAACAGGCAGGCTTTAGAAAAAACTTCTCTACCACAGATCACATACACGCATTAAATTTGATTATAGAGAAATATAATGAACACAACCGGCCACTCTATCTGGCTTTTATTGATTACGCCAAGGCCTTCGACTCTATTTCCCATAGTAGCATGTGGAAAGCCTTGGATGACTGCGATGTACCGCTAGAGACCATTGAGCTTATCAAAGATATATACAGTAAAAGTAAGAGTTGTGTAAAATTGGAAAGAAGAGGCTCAGAAATAAAGATATGTAGAGGTGTTAGACAAGGGGATCCTCTCTCGCCGAGAATCTTTATAATAGTCTTACAAAGCGTTATGAATAATCTAGACTGGAAAAGCGAAGGTATCAATATACAAGGAAAATTTCTGAGCAACCTGCGGTTTGCAGATGATATAGTCCTTTTTTCGGAAACATCAACCCAACTTGAAAAAATGGTAAATGATTTAAACAGAGTGAGCAGAAAGATTGGCTTAGAATTAAATACCACAAAAACAAAGGTCATGACCAATCACCAAATGATACCCATCAAAGTCAACAATAGCTCTCTGGAATATGTACAGAATTATATTTACCTTGGTAAACAAATATCATTTGTAACGACTAGACATAGTCATAGTCATAGTAATTTATTGGTAAGGGATTCTTACAAGTCAAATACAGATTCTTACATTATATCTACTTAGTCAACAAGTGATTAAATACAATGTCAAATGATAAAGAATGTCAAACATATAAAAGCAAATACAAAATAAACAAATAAATAGAAGTCAAAATCATAAATTAAAATAAAATATAAATCATAAGAAAAGTCAATAATGTTCAGTCCAAATCAATATTCAATCGTCAAAGATAAATTAAATTACATCATAAATTCGTCAAAAGAATAAAATGCTTGCTCGATAAGCCATTTTTTCAAACGAGCTTTGAAGCTCCCTATAGTCGGGGCACCAGAAATAGCCGCAGGCAGCCGGTTATACACTATCGGGCCCATAACATGAGTCGTCTTGGAGGATTTGGCGAGAGATCTCGAGACCGCCGACAACTGACCCCTGCTTCTGGTGCAATATGAATGACGGCTGCCTACCTTTGGGTAAAGGTCGAGGTTCATCCTCACGTACAAGGCGACCTGATATATTAGTATAGCAGGTAACGTGAGGATGCCTAGTCTAGTAAAATGGGGTTTAGCGGACATGTCCTGCGGTATTCCGACGATGGCGCGCACGGCACGCTTCTGCATTCGGAAGGCGCGCTGCCAGTCGGCAGCACGTCCCCATAGCTCAGCGCCGTATTGTAGTAACGAGTGCACCGTCGCGAAATAACAGGACCGCACATCGCGTTCGGGTAAGACACGCGATATTCTGCCAAGAGCAAAACATGCACTACCCAATTTACCGCACACCTTACTAATCTGACCATCCCACTTGAGGCACCCGTCAATTTCGAACCCAAGAAAGGTTATCGTCTTCACCTGAACTAGAGCCACTCCACCCGCAGATACTGCCAGTGGTCTTGAAGACCGCCCTGACAGAACAAAGTGAATGAAGTGGGTCTTTTTCAGATTCAGAGCAAGACCATTTCTTTGAAACCATAACGCCAATTGATTCGCGGCATCGTTTAGCCTCTGCTCCAACTGATCCACTGATTCAGCTGTTACCAACGCTGCAACATCATCAGCGTACATGAGTACTTCTGCGTCAGTCACAGCATCAGGCAAGTCATTCAGCAGCAGCGAAAACAGTATGTTGGACACGGACGATCCCTGAGCCACTCCCATCTCCGATTTCAGAGGCTTGGACCTCACCTTTCCTTGGCCACCTACCACAATTTGAGTCCTGTCGTGCAGCAAATCTGTCACTAAAGCATGCGACGTCCCCAACACTCCGTAATGCTGTAGTTTTACAGCTAACACGGCGCGGTCAGCAACATCGAACGCTTTGGACAGGTCGCAGCATAGGACAGCCACTTGCCTCTTTTGCTCACGTGCAGACATGATTCGATGTACGAGTTCACGAACTAAACACGTTGTCGAGCGGCCTTCTCGGTACGCGTACTGACGGTCAGAAAGGGCGTTCGTCTCCGACATAAATTTAATAAGTCGGGAGCTCAAACCGTTTTCAAAAACTTTGGCAAGGGTGGGTATAATAGAAACTGGTCTATAATTGTCCATGCAATCTTTTTTCCCTTTTCCTTTGTACAGGGGTGACACTTTACTGAGCTTTAATGGCGCAGGAAAAGAACCTTCCCTTATGCAATCATTAAACAACTCAGAAAGAACATAGGCTAGAGGAGCTGCTACCAGTTTTAAAAGTCTCATCGAGATGCCGTACGAATCTTTCGACGGTTTTGGTGGGATCCGTGATGTGATGATTTGGTGAACCTCATACGCACTAAAAGCAGTGAGCCGAAGTGAGCGATCAGCCGGCGACCGGGCCACAAGCAGCTCAGCCTGCACGCGCAGCACGTCAGCGCGCGGCGCACCGCACGCAGCCGCCGCGCTCAGGAAACGCTCGTTCATTTTGTCAACTACCGATTCTTTTGCGAGAAACGGTGTTCCGTCTGAATTTTTTACAATTTCTGTAAAGTCAATAATTGGGGAATTGTGCTTGCCTCTCTCCTTATTTATGACATTCCACATTGCCTTTGAAGAATTTTTAGAGCTTTGTATAATGTCAGAATAATGACTAGATTTTCTATTATTAATTAGGTTTACGTATTTTCGTTGTATGTCTGTAATTAAATTATTCATGTCATTATTAGGGTAACGCTCGCAAATGTCAACTAATTCAAATAATAGTAACTTATAATCGTCAATTTCAGATGTTATCCACGATGAGTCACTTTTTCTGGAATTACATTTCTTTAAAGGAAAACAAATGTCAATCTTATTCGATATAATGGTGATAATCGCGCGAGCCATTAGTGATGGATTGCTATTCCGCGCTCTTATCTCGTCCCAGTCGATACTAGCTATAGCCACTGTAAAACTAGCTTGATTGGCTTTTGAAAACGACCTAACATAGCGTGGAGGCTGTGATACAGAGCGTTTACTGCGTATCACCTCGGCCTTGACGGCTAGATGGTCACTCAAGTGTGTAACAACAGGTGCCGTATCCACCGACCCTGCTTGCAAGTTAGAATATACATGATCTAAACACGTAGAAATTGTCAAACTAATGCGGGTAGGGAATTCTACTTCATTCGTCATGTTGTGGGCCGACAGATATCGAACAACCTTTTTACTTCGGTAGACTCAGTTAATGTGTTTATATTGAAATCGCCCACTATGATACATTCAATATCAAGTTCCATGATCTTATCGAGCAATTGTTCTAATTTACCTAAAAAATCATTAGCACTAATTAAATTCGTTCTATAAATACAAATAATACTCATGTCAAAATCAATTAAATCTATAGCCGATATCTCGCATATTTGCTCAACAGACATCGATACTAATTCGTCATTCTCAACGCACTTAACCCCGTTTCGAACGTAAATACACGATCCGCCATGTTTAATTAACTTTCTACAATAGCTGGACGCAAGTTTGAACCCATTTATATCCACACATTTTAAATTAGGTTCAGGTAGGTAACCAATGCTCCGTAATTGCCAGAATGTCACACTTCAAATCACCGCGCAACAACACTTCCAACTTATTAGTTTTCTTATCTATAGACGCAATGTTTTGATGGCATACAATAATCGTTTCGATCTGAGCTGACTCACTATTGCATACATCACCGCTACAGCTGCTCCGTTGCACTGGTGACGTCTCAGAGGTCGGTCTTGGTGTTGTTACCGCTACCCCGCTCCCCGCGGGGGCGCACGCGAAACCAGTCCGACACCTTCACACGCGGCGGCCACGCAGTCGGCGAGGAGAAACGCTCGTACAAACTCTCAGGGAAACCAATTACAAAAACTGCATGCTTGTCTGACTTAATGTCCCGTTTTTCAACATAGTATTCTTTGCAGTCCTGTATTTTATTGAGGTAATTCAGCACGTTCTGTTGCGTGGTCTCAGGGTGAAATGACCATGCCTGAATATACCTCATGCGCTCCACTGTTAATAGTTCATCATCTGTTTTTCCAGTTCCTGTTACCACTTTTCGAGACCTGCGTTTTCAGTTGACGATCTTCCACTGGTCCCCATTGGCTGGGTTAACTGGAGACTTATCAATAACTAGATCACTGTCAATTTTTGTGATCGCCTTCACCTTCGATTTTCATGGCCACACCGTCATTGATGACGAGCAATGGCGGATCGTTAATTGGTGACCCGCAATTGGTCAAGTTATCTACGACCACTCGACTCGGCTCGGGAGTCTTCGGCGCATGATCGTTAGACAAAACAGCCTTTGAAGCGCTTGATGATTTGAGGACAGCTGTCCCTTGTTCAACAGCTTTCGATGGTCGTGCGGCGGTGTTGGAGATTTTGTTTAACCGCGCTTGACGAAGCGGTCGCTGTATCGCTTGTTGGGCCTGTGCACTAGTTAACACACATTTTGGGGGTTTACCCTCATACGCAGAAATGAGTTCGGAGATCAATCCAGTTTGCTTAGTTATTATAGCACTTTGATCGTTTATTTTGCACTCCAGTGCACTCACTTTTTCAGCAAGGATGCTTAGCGTCTTTTGCAAGTCACGAACACAATTTTCGAGGGCTTTTTGAGCCATTTTGTATTTAAAAATAATTAAAAATTAGTTAGCACTCTAAGGACACTTTCATCTGCTGGGTCTACCCGCAGTAATTTGACACACCAGGATGAACTACACAGACGAATAAATGCCACATGGAACAAATTCTGGAGCCATAAGGAAATACTTAAATCGAACCTTCCTATATATCTGAAGAAAAGAGTACTGGATTCTTGTATACTGCCATGCCTAACCTATGCATGTCAAACTTGGATATTTAATAAACATACTAAAAACAAGTTACAAGTATGCCAGAGGTCAATGGAACGTAGTATATTAAATCTAAAAAGAAAAGACAGAATAAGAAATTCAGATATAAGGAAAACAACGAAAGTACTGGACGCTCTAGAACATAGCATGAAACTGAAATGGAAGTGGGCTGGTCACATTGCTCGTATGAACAAAGATAAATGGGCTCAAAGAATAACTACTTGGCCGGGACCACCCAATAAACGGAAGAAGGGAAGACCAAGGGAGAGATGGATAGACGAGATAAATGAAGTGGCTGGAAACAACTGGCTATCAAAGGCAAAGAATAGAGACAATTGGAAAAAAATGGAGGAGGCCTTTACTCGTTGCGAGGTCCTTAATTAATTATAAAATTTAAAATAAATAAACTAATAATATTAAATTAATTTTAGTTACCTATCAAATAATAATAATATCTATTTATGCATGTATCAATAAGAATGTTTGAAATTAAGTTAAGTATTTATTTGTTGGTTTTCTTTTTTTATGTCAATGTTAATAATTGTTGAATTTGTAAATTATTTATTTTAATCAAATTATAAAAATGTTAATTTAATGAAATGTTAAATTATATTAAGGAATGAATAAAGGCTATAATAATAATAATAATTTACCATTCGCCTTATACCCGCATGGCCACTTGTCGGTAAAAGATGAAAATCATTAAGTATTACCTTTCTATCGTCCTTATTTTCTACGCGTTCTACGTCTTGTATTACGATTAATCTGGGCCCTAACCAATTTTCGCTGTCTTTGATTTGACTGATTAATTTTTCTACAAATATGCTATTATTCTTGCTTTTCATAAAGTACACTTTCTCTACACACATCTCACTACAAAAATTACTCAGCGCTTTCACAAATTCTGCTCGAGTCATTTGCGAGTGAGCCGCTGGTTTTATATAGATAGTCCTTTTTTGTTTTGAGTAGATGAAAATATTGTTTTCTTTATTTTGTTCGTTTTCTTTTCTTATTTTTCCTAACCCTGAATTGTCTATAAATCTTAATTCTACCACTTCTTTTGGTCTATGCTGTGTCTCAACAACTTTTGGTCTTTCTAAATAAACGCTTTGTTGAGCTGCCTCGTTTGATGGAGTACTTGGCTACCCTATTGGTGTTTCGCTTAAAATACTTCTGTAAATACGTCAACTAAGTTCACTCCGTTTGAATTAGTCTACGGTAAAAGGTGCATTTTTACCAAGCAACCTCACTCAAAAAATCGAGCCGCTTTACAACCATAATAGTTACCCTCTTGAACTAAAATATAGGTTACAGGTATCACAAACACAAGCTCGCAAAAATTTAATTAACAGTAAGTTGGTAACAAAACGTAAGTATGACACTTATATTAACCCCACACATTATAACCCCAATGACAAGGTATTAGTAAAAAACGAAACAGGCAATAAACTCACAAGCTTATACCTAGGACCATACAAAGTTATTAGGGATATTTCACCAAATGTAGAAATTGAAATTAATGGAAAATCAGATGTAATACATAAAAATAGAACAAAGCCATATTATGATTGATGTATTTACTTAATGTACTAACGACAACTGCACTGTAATAATTAAATCTAAAGCGTCAATAATGTATTAAACGACATAGTTATAAAATAGATTGGTAAGAAAGACAAACTGTCGTTGTCATGTCCAGTTAATTATAATAAGCTAAACGTAACCATATAGAAATAAGCAACCAATATTATGTTAAACAATCTTTTTTTTTTCTTTTAAGAAAAAAAAAAAAAAACGGGGGAGGTGTCGTGTGTATGTAGGCACCTTTATATTATTAAGTTCATATACGTGTCTTACAGTATAAAACATGTAACATTATTTTAATAAAGGCAGTATTTACTCATCATTCGCCTTGGTATCATTTCACTCCAATTCCCAACATCACAGCACAAAAAAAGTACAGAGGCGGACTTAATGCCTTAGGCATTTTGTGCCAGTCAACCTTTGGGCCTACTACTATTGCACCTACCACTATATTTCTCTGGATCACAGAGAAATATAGTGGTAGGTGCAATAAACGAGAGAGAGAAGACATATACAAGAATAGACATAGGTACTGATAAACTATATCTATATATAGAATACAATTATACAGTATATACTCAACTAATATCAAACAATTATAATAAGTCAAACAATTGGTCCAGATTGACAATTGGAAAACATTAACGTTGTGATGATACTACTGCCAACTTCTTACGTATTAGCTCTCGAACTTTATTTTTGAATGCCAATCGGCTTGTTGCCATCCTGTTGTCTGTGGAATGCGCTCCTTTCACAGAGAAATAGCTTGAACAAAGAATGAATTGTGAAGAAAGTCAGTACGATGAAAGGGACATTGGAGAAGGCGGTTATGAGATGAGCGCAGATTTCTGTTGTGGTTGGTGCAAATGTATTGAAAATGAGGGACTAAATAACTAGGAGAATTAGAAAAATCAAGAAAAGAAAACAAGGTAGTTAGCGCCCTTTGCTCTCTGCGCTCATATATTACCTGGAAAACACTTAGAGAAAAGATCAAAACATTGTTTTTAATGCCATAACTCATTGTAAAGTTTAAATAAAGCCGCGACCAGACTGCGGCGGCCTGCTTCGATGTGCGACAAACATTCGCAAAACCGATAGTTCCGTCTTGTTTTTAACCCTTACCACTACCGTGTTTGTAGGCGATACTTAATTTTCGTTCATATACGGCGGCTAAACTGTTACGTTCCGATATTATTCGATTTCAAAAAAGCAATAAGCTCTGATTATAGTCGTTTTTTTTATTAAAACCATTAAAAGATAAGCTAAGCTCAAAACCGAAATTAAAAAAAAAATGTTAATTTTCAGATTCGAGAGTTTACATAAGGACAGTCAGTCAGTGAATGAGCCAGCTGTCTTCTACCTATGGATCAAAACATTCGTAGATCGTTTGCTGACACGAAATGAATGAATGGTATTTGCTTACAGCTGGGATAAGAAGGATAAGGGAGATATTATGTGGCGTTATGCGAATACATGTAACAATAAATGATCGTTATCGATTGTTGCGCGCGAACATGCTTAAGTTGCGATCTTATTTGCGGATTTTTTGCGAAAATATATATTTATCCTATAGCTCCTATTTCACCCATGACGAAAGTGCCTGGACAATATCTATGCCACAAAAATGCAGTTTCTTCTTCGGCTTTTTTCGCTACAAGCAAAGAAAAATAAATTATTTTGTGACTTGTTTTATCGCGAAATTATGCAATATTTTCATCACTATGGTGCAGCTATACCGCAGATGTCCCTTATGATATATGTGTGACCTTAATTTTTGCCAAATCAATTTAGTGTTATGTCTCAAAATACAAATATGTCACGATGTCGTCGTCGACTGTGGTGTGGTAAAAATCTAAGTTAAGTTTTCTTTGTTTTTTGCAGCTCCAGCAGATTTATCGCTCGCTTAGCGATCCCGACCAGAAGGCATATTATCACCTCTCTCAAATAATCCTACCTCTGACTGCTTCATTGTACCTAAGCCTGACGATTTTATTAATCAATCTCCCGTGAATACTTATCAATCTAAAGCTATCTACAGCTCAGCTGACTCCAGACCCGTGTGCGCTCATCTGAGTTCACGGAGCGTTTTATAAATCAATCTGCCGTGAATTCTTATCAATATAAAGCTAGCTGCAGTTCAACTGATTCTACACCCGTGCGCTCATCCGAGTTCACGGAGCATTTTATAAATCAATCTCCCGTAAATTCTTATCAATCTAAAGCTTACAGCTCAGCTGATTCTAGACCCGTGCGCTCATCTGAGTTCACGGAGCGTTTTATAAATCAATCTGCCGTGAATTCTTATCAATCTAAAGCTAGCTGCAGTTCAACTGATTCTACACCCGTGCGCTCATCTGAGTTCACGGAGCATTTTATAAATCAATTTCCCGTGAATTCTTATCAATCTAAAGCTAGCTGCAGTTCAGCTGATTCCAGACCCGTGCGCTCATCTGAGTTCACGACAACTTTTGGGCATATGGCAAGTCCATCACAGACACCAACGCCTTACTATCAACCCACGACAGCTCGCTCATTAGAGCGTCAACCTTCGCGCTACCTGCACAGTGTCAGCAACTTGGTAGATGTCTCAAATACACGCAAAAGAGGTCACTCAAATGAGTGCGCAGAAGGTGGATCATCAGAGCCACCTCCCAAGCAAACTGAAAATCTCTCGTTGAGGCGATCTGTAATATCATTCGAACCCCCTGCTGTGCGTTCATTAGAATCATCTACGGTGACTGGAAACGTGCCAAATCCGATATATTTTCCTGAATCACTATATATGAGCGGTAATGAACCTTCAACCTCGCGATATTTTATGACTTCTGCCTCGTCAACTATTCAGTCGTCCACGAAGATTAAAAACCAGGCGCCTCCAGTACATTTTTCTGAGCCACACATCGGCACATGCTCTTATGAAAGATCTAGCTTACGCTCTTTCAATCTATCTGGCAGGGGCTCCAATGAACCCCCTCCAGCGCACACGCCAGTGCCCACTTCGGGCCAGATGACATGGCCTATTGCTACCCACTCATTTATGTCCCCTTCGGTCTATTCACCTACGCCCACGCTACCGCATGTGCCGCCACCGACACCAACACCGGCACCGACACCAACACCGGCACCGACACCAACACCGGCACCGACACCGACACCGACACCAATACGCAGACCTTCGTCGACAATAACGTCCCCACCGACGCGTATGGGCCCACCGTCACATACGACCTTACCAGCACGTCCTACATCAAAACCACAGAAAATTTCGCCCATCCAGCCATTGGCACAATATCCCGCTTTTTCCCCGATGTATATGCCAATGCATCCCACGATGCATATGCCCAGGCTGCCTCTCAATTACACGTCGTTGTCTGATCCCGAGAACATACCAATGCCGCGCCTACGTCGCAAACCGACGAGATGCCTTCTCTGCGGGGATAGAAGGCACAGGTATTTATGAAATGATTTCACTTATAAATTATAATGCGGTCTTGTTTCATTAAAATAACAATGCGAAGTTAATAAGGAGAAAACTGAAAAAAAAATGTCTCAAACAATCCACCGACCAGGGTCTGCTATTTTTATAAATTCGTCATTCCAACACGATTCCAGTGTCATTTTGCTAAAAGTTTGTAATCTACTAATTCATAATGATCGATCATTGATCGGTCAATGGTCTTGTAATAGAATTGTGCTAGAATGTCAATATCGAGCTTACTAAAAGCACTAATTGCGCAATGACGTCGTAATGGTAGGTCATTGATCAAAGGAATTGTCAAAATTTTTGCAGATTACCGCATACGTCAGATATTCATTTGTCATTATGTACGAGATTACCATTCTATGCCATTTCTTTCAATGGAGTGTCAGTAGTTGACCATTGGAAAGTCATAATGACGCCATTATATTAGTAGATTACCAAAACTAGTCAAAATCAACAATTATGAAATCAATGATAGACCATTCTGACACTATTGTAATAGCAGACTTGAGGCCCTGATTTATTTTTTGTACGATAAAGGCTGATTTTTCCAAATACAGATATTTATTACCTGAGGAATTATAGTCGAGGGATGCCTTTTAAATTTTGTGGTTTGAAGAAAAAAACACAATTAGAACCTTTTTTTTATGGTGGGAAAAATCATCCAATGACAACCCCCGCTCTTGGGCGGAACGGGAGATAGTGTCAGGCTCTTACTGACTAAAAGCCCACCCCATTCCTTCTAGCCTTCATACCGGGGCTCGAGCGCCCTTTTGCATAACCCTGGCCCCAGTAGGCTTCGACCCAGCTGGACCCCTGCTATTGCTGTCAACTCCTTGAGGCGCGCAGGAACAGTGCGCGCCGTCGACGACTTGTGCTCGGTCCGGACAGTTACCGGACGGTTGGACAGCGAGCTTCCCATTGTTCACTGTCCGCAAACCCGCGCCTACCGTGGCCGGAAATCGGGATCGGAATCCCGGCGGCGGCGGCGAGGACGCCGTTGCCTGATGCAGTCGGCCTCCTCCTTTGCGAGCATTACTGCTTCGCAGAAGTCGGCAAGCGCCTGCCACTCCTTCTCGCTCCGGATCATGGCCTGAATCAAGGCCCGGCGGGCTTGAGAGGTCTCCGCAGCCGATCGCCCCTACGAAGGCACGGCGATGCTCCGCCCAAGCAGGGTACACCTCGACTGTGTGCTCCACCGTGTCCTCCGGGCATTCCGCACAGTGGCGACACCCGGGCGTCACTTCCGCACGAATCCGGTGCAGGAACCTCCCGAACGTGCCATGTCCGGTGAGGACCTGCGTCATACGGAAGGTAAGGACACCGTGAGGTCTTTCCAGCCACGCCTCAAAGAGGGGGCTTACCGCCATAATTGTGGCGTGCCCAGCACTGGGTTGCGATAGTCGCTAACGCCATTTCACCATGAGATCCCGCCGGAGCTCTGTCTGCCATGCCGTGACCTGTCGCGGCAGTGGACTTTCACCCCGGCGTTGCATCTCCACGCGCATATCGTGCATGTGTGCAAGAATTGTTGCCTCCAGATACCACGGTGGTAGGCCAGCCAGAAGGCTCGCCGCTTCGCAGGAAATCGAGCGGTATCTCCGCACCATCCGTATTGCCATGACCCTTTGGCAGGCGTTCAGCATGGCCGCCGGTCGCTTTTGCAGCGATGGCGCCCACACTGGCGCCCCGTAAAGGGCCGAGGACAAAACGATCCCCACGTAGAGCCTCCGGCAGGAGGCATCTGGACCCCCAAGGTTGAGCAGGAGCCGCTTGAGCGCAGCCCCAGTCTGGTTGAGTTGGGAGCCAGACGTCAGAAATGCTTAAATTCTTAATTCTTTATTGTACACACAAATACTTAACCTTAATACATTCATAATTGACAATTCATGTACAAAGGCGAGCTTAACACAACAATGAGCCAAAATGAGTGTGCTTCCCGAAATTCCACCGGCTGTCGAGGACGAGTCCCAGGTACTTCATCGTCGACCCGACGCCGATGCGAACTCCTCCTACCGTTAATTGGGAACCCGATGGTGGCGTGTTCCGAGGGCCGTGAAAGCACATAGCCTCGGATTTGTGCAGCGCCACCTCGAGTCCCAACTCCTGGATCCTACTAACGACTATCGCAACCCCGCGTGTTGCTAGAGCGACCGCCGTCCGGTACGACTCTCCCTGCGCTAGAACCAGCGTGTCGTCTGCGTAGCAAACCACGCTGACCCCGTCAGGGAAGTCGCCGCGTAGCATGTAGTCGTACCCGATGTTCCACAATGGTGGCCCTAGTACCGAGCCCTGCGGAACATCGCACGACATTTCTCGACGTTTCCACTCTTCCTGGTGACCGGGGTAGACTATATACCTGTCCGACAGGCAGGCCTCGACCACTCGACAGAGGTATTCGGGTGGTACCGGAGAGCCCTCCGGATCGTACTCTAGGGCAGGGAATTAAAGACGTTGGCAATGTCCAAGGATACTGCCACGACACACCTACCCCGGGTTACTGCATCCCCCGTCGTGAGGGCTCGCACGCGCATGATGGCGTCCACCATGGGGCGCATCCTGCGAAAGCCGAACTGACCGTCCGAAAGGTCCGGCCCCACCCGTGTTAGGCGCGCGACGAGGCGTTTTGCAATCACTCTTTCAAAGAGCTTGCCCACCTCGTCGAGCAGCACAATGCGCCGACCACTAAAACTAGAACTCGAACTAAAACTAGAAGAAGTGTTATTTATTGCTTTTCAAAATATTCACCTCGAAGTTTTATAAATTTTTTCATTCGCTCGAACCAGTTATTAAAACACTTATTCCACTCCAAAGTCGGTATGTCCAAAATGGCCGACTTGAAAGCGTCGAATGCTTCTTCACTGGACTGGTACCTTTGCCCACGAAGAGTTCTCTTAATTTTAGGAAATGTAAAGAAATCGTTACGGCTTAGGTCAGGACTGTATGGGGGATGGTCAAGAATTTCTACGTTTTCCTGCTTCAAATAATCAATTGTTTTACCAGCGGTATGTGAGCTTGCGTTGTCATGGTGTAGGCTGATGCGTCGCTTTGGGTTAGATTTCCAAACTTCGGCGATGACTTGTGGCAAACAAATTGTGGTATACTACTCTGCATTAACCGTTCTACGATCTTCAAGTGCAATTGTTACAACCTGACCGGTTTTCGCCACGAACGAAGCCACCATCTTCTTCGAAGTGCTTCGAGAGCGACCAACGAGTTGTGGATTGCTCTTTGGAATCAGGGTCGTGGCATAAATCCAAGATTCTTCACCACTAATAATATCTTAGACGTGATTTAACTCTCCTCGCTTGAACCTTTGTAAAGTTTTCTTACACCATCTGACGCGGGCTGCCTTATGATCATCGGAAAGCAAATGCGGAATCCATCGGCAAACTAGCTTTCTCACACCAAGCTCCTCATGCAAGATCTTTTGAATGGTTGTCCCTGAGATGCCTATTAACGCCTCTATCTCCCGATATGTCACATGGCGATCTTCGAGTATCAGTTGTCTCACAGCAACGACATTTTCTTCAGTAAAGGCGGATTTTGGACGTCTTTCACGAGATTTGTCACTAAGACTAGTATTTCCACGCTGGGATTCTAAATACTATCGTTCGACAGTCCGTAGACAAGGAGCTTCATCATAAAATACAGATCTTAACTCCTCGAAACATTGAATCCGAGTTAGGCCTCTGCGAAAGTTGTAAAAGATTATAGAGCAAGAGCCCACGATATTCAGACCTTCGTTATTTTATAAAACCTGAAAGTTTTTCTGTGCATGTCCCCTGGTAAGAACGACTAGCGACTATAGAGTTTGGATTGTGGTTACTTGGGCAGATATCAAGCAGTAAAGGTGCATAAAATTGTACCTTACTTTTGTTAAAATATAAAGCTAAATTTTTTTATATTTTCTTCGGGATAGCCTTAGAAGTCTCGTCATCCATTGTCAGACACTTATGAGGGATGCTACCCCTGCCAGACACCCCTAAACTTTGATATTTTTTTTTTTTTTTACAACTATCACACAGCGCCTTCTAGTCCCAAGCTAAGCAGAGCTTGTGTTATGGGTACTAGACAACTGATAAACATACTTATATATTTCTAAATACATACATATTATAGATAAATTACACCCAGACACAGAACAAATAATCGTGCTCATCACACAAACATTTGTCCTGGGTGGGAATCGAACCCAACGACCTCCGGCATAGCAGTCAGGGTCACTAACCACTAGACCAACAGGCCTGTCAACTATTTTATTCTGTCAATAATTATTACCTATAATTACATATACGTAACGACATCTATGGCGTCACATATGAACTAATCCTGCATCGCGCATTCAAAGTTCTCCGCGCGATTAGAACTTAAAGAACAGCTCGAAATCATCTATTGGGCAGTTGCCCACCAGACTGGCAGGCGTAGCAACCGTCATAACCGTCACTTCTATAATAAACTTCCTAGTCATATTCAACAACTAAGCCTTAATAAGTTCAAATCATTTGTAAAACGAAAACTTTGTCAAAAGGCTTTTTACACTGTAAAGGACTATATTCAGGACAACAAGGCTTGGGATTGACCTGCTCCAGTACCTACTACAACTGTTGATATTTTTATTTTTCTTCTTTTTGTATGTTTAGGGTTCCGTAGCCAAATGGCAAAAAACGGAACCTTTATAGATTCGTCATGTCTGTCTGTCTGTCTGTCTGTCTGTCTGTCTGTCTGTCCGTCCGTATGTCACAGCTACTTTTTTCCGAAACTATAAGAGTTATACTGTTGAAACTTAGTAAGTAGATGTATTCTGTAAACCGCTTTAAGATTTTTACACAAAACGAGAAAAAAAGCAATAAATTTTGGGGGTCATACTTAGAACTGAAACTCAAAAATTTTTTTTTCATCAAACCCATACGTGTGGGGTATCTATGGATAGGTCTTTAAAAATTATATTGAGGTTTCTATTATAATTTTTTTCTAAATTGAATAGTTTACGCGAGAGACGCTTCCAAAGTGGTAAAATGTGTGTCCCCCCCCTGTAACTTCTAAAATAAGAGAATGATAAATCTAAAAAATATATATGATGTACATTACCATGTAAACTACCAACGAAAATTGGTTTGAACGAGATCTAGTAAGTAGTTTTTTTAATACGTCATAAATCTAAAAAAATACACTATTATTAAAACATCGATCAAAGTTACAACAAACTACAAGAACTTTTATATTATTTTACTTGCTGCTACGGAACCCTCCATGGGCGAGTCCGAATCGCACTTGGCTGGTTTTTTAATTATTTTATTTTCAAATGTGCTTTTTCTTTTTATTTTATTTAATTTTTTACAATTTAACATTGGAGACTATTTTTATTTTACAAATTGACGTGTATACATTTTAAGTACTTAAAGTATTTTTTATTTTTTTTCTCTTTGACATAAATATTTACTTTGCTAAATATTTTGTAAACCAATTCCTTAGATTATTGTAAATGTGAGGACTATGTTGATTGGTTTTTCTTTTCTTTTCAGTAATTTTAACGTATGTCTGGCAATTTGAGTATTTTCTGCGGCCTACCCAAATGTCCTTTCTTTGGTATTGTTCGTCAAGTCGTGGAGCTCCTTAGAGTCCTAAGTTGAGCTTTTCGAATACTGACAAATGCTTACACTGATTGGACAGGTCCACTCAAATCTGTATGGTTCTTTCTTCAAAAGACCATCTCAGACAAATCTGCATGGTTCTCATATGATTTGACCATTAGATATTTACTGTATGGACTTTAAAAGAGACTTTGACCCCTGAGTTTGTTTCGGTGTTTCTTCTCAGGGTAGTCAGATAGGAAATACCGGCCTCATCTAGCATAAACTGACGAAAAAAAATTGACGTGTAAAAGTGTTTTTTAAACCTATTTACAAAATAAATATCATTTATCATTTATCATAAGTGTCTGACAATAGATGACGAGACTTCTAAGGCTATCCCGAAGAAAATATAAAAAAAATGAGCTTTATAGGTACTTTAACGAAAGTAAGGTACAATTTTATGCAACTTTACTGCTTGATATCTGCCCAAGTAACCACAACGAAAACTCCATAGTCGCTGGTCGTTCTTACCTGTACAGGGGACATGCACAGAAAAATTTTTCAGGTTTTATAAAATAACGAAGGTCTGAATGTCGTGGGCTCTTGGAGAGAGATTCATTTTTGTGCGCGACTTGATATATACATAGACGCGATAGATTCAAAACAACGCTATGACTAAATAGTTGCATCAACCCTAATTATTTCAATTGTTTTGCCATTCTAAATTCAAATAAATTTGAAAATTTAGAAATTCTAAGTTCAAAATTAGCGAGAAATATTTAAACGACCAAACTTAAAAGGCATGCCTAGTACTCGTAGAGTTGCCATCACGGATCTTGAACGCTCGGCGTCAGAGTGGGGATCGCTTTGCGCATTCCATACATTGGCGAGCCAATCGTCTTCGTTGTTAGATACATGCAGCAACGCAGTGAACGAATGAGGAGTGACGTCTATGACACGATGGCGCGGCCAGCCAATCACTGACACTCCCCACACCCGCGTCGCACTTCGCACCACTAAAAAGACCGAATATTTGACTTCTGCGCAAGTGTTCAAGATCCGTGATGGCAACTGTATATGTTCACACTTCAATCACATCGTCGCTTACCTTTTTGATATTATTACTAATAAAAAAGACCCAATATGTCTTTTTGTCAGCTTTTGCAACAAAAATAAGTAATGTGTAATTTAATAGATATAAATTTTTCATTCGTTGTGAAAATAAAAAACAATACTTAAAATGTGAACTAATTGTCTAGTTTTCAAGAAAAACAAGAATATTAGATGGTAATTTGTGTTTAATTTACACCGGTCTAATTTACCGGTCTGCCCTGCTTGAGCGACCCCGATTTAGGCCATGCACTGGAGTAGGAGGTAATGAGAAGTGGTCCTTTTGCGAATCAGTTAAGTGAGTGAAAGAGGCCGAAACCGGGAGGGAGAAGCCATCTTCATACTCCAGCCTCCGCAGGAGACACCCCGGGTGGCGGGAGCATCAGCGTCATCGCTAGGCACCGTAGGCGCGGGCTTGTAGACGCCGAGCTAGTTCACCATCCGGCTGTCCAAAATGGACCAAGCCTGTGTCGATGGTGCGCAGTGTATCGCGTGCTTCAAAGAGATGTCAGCGAAACTTAAGGGGCCTGAATGGTTCGATGGCCTAAGGCTTCGGGAATGTTCGAAAGAATTATTGGTAAGGTTTTAGTCAATAAAAATCTTATACTTCGGTATTCTTCCGATAAAAGTTATCTGACTATAGAAAAATCAGCCCTTAGCGACGGTTGTTTTGCTTTTTTAACAAAAGCAATGTTTATTACAGCACCAATAACTGCGCTTTGAGCGCAAAACACCAGCGCCATCGAAAACAGCCCCGCAAGAAATAAGGTGAGTCCATCTGAAGTTTACTTTACCTTTTGAACTGTAAGGAGCTGCAAACGTGGATACTTAGTAAATCATTTCGCAAGTATATGTATCATTCATCAACTATTTCCTCGCCGTTGTTCTTTTTGACGTTGATGAAATGATATTGTGGCGTAAAGACATGGTTTTTAAGCACGAAAGAATTGGTATAAATGTGGAAATTTATACGTCGCCACATATAGATGGGGAAAGTATAAATTTACGCAGTCATACCGAAAAAATAGCGCCCAAAAACAATATTTTGATAATATCTCGCAGTTATGACATTTTAAATAGAAAACATTTCTAATTTATATAATATAGTCTGTCTAAAAAGTCAAACGACTTGGGTAATTATTATTACCAGTATTCTTATTAAAAAAGTAGGATACATTAATTTGCAAATATATAAATGTCCTAAGTAAGTTTAAAGTAATTAGATAAATCTGGAATGGTAAGAGAAATCCGATTCTAAATATTCTATTCCGCTTATTGATTCATCATTACTGGCCATATAAAGATCAAGATCTGTTGTAGAACTATCATCATCTTAAGAAACAAGGAATGATAACTAAAATTCGCGTTGCCAACAACAGATTTTTGGTTTCCTTTAAAAATTCCCAAGTCGTTTGAATTTTTAGACAGACTGTAACTAGATATTTGTTTTTTTTTTAATTCATAGGTATGTAGTAAGAGCAAAGCGCTGCAAAGTCTACTCCAACACGATTTGGCCAAAAAAGTAATTTATACAATACCTTGAGACCTACCTCAAGTTCAGATTTACGTATATCGCAAGATTTATTACATTAGCAGTCATGCACGAACAGGCAATCAATAATAAAAAAAAGACTTGCAATAATCAAGACTTAAACATTCAGATAGTTTATTTTCTAATCTATCAGCTCATCTATGTTCTCACCATTTTATTCAACGAGCCAAAATATCTAATAACTGAACCCCTTTCAGATCATTGACTTCGAAACTGTGATCTACCGGGAACCTTCTATTACGTCTATAAAGCTCATCACTTAAATGTGTAGAATGTGTGTCAATTACTTAGTAGCTGTGTATGTCGTAGTCAGATTTTAGAAATTGATCACTTCATGAAATGGCCAAGTAAAACTGACCAGATCGTTAAAACATTTGATGATATGTCAATAACATTTGATGATATGTCAATCTTTGTTTCAATTCTATGATCTGGTCACGACACGTATATGGTTAAAAATCTGTTTGTTAAAGAATATTTAAAACACAATAAATAAACAAGCGGGAAAAAATAATTATTTAAAATGGAAACAGGGATGGTATTGTGAACGAAAAGAAAATATTTTTGAGTCGGTTATGTAAAATCTATGTATAAAACCATGAAAAAAATGTAGATTAGTTTTAACTCTTTTTGTCATTTTGTCCACTGTAGTACCTATATCTAGATGTACAAAGTGTTCTGTGTCACAAATAATACATTTAAAAATAAGCTTTAGTACATTTTATGGCATTATGCATTGTCGTTTTTTTTTTTAAATATACATGTCGTATTTTAACGCGGCAAATAAAAGTTGTTTAGCAAAAAAAAAAAACAAAAGTTTTGTATTGTGAAAACCTTATTAGTGACAAAGTATTATAGTGAAATCATTAGTCATTTTGAGTGAAAAATATGTCGGCATTATAGTTGCAAAACTTCTGAAACATTCGGAATGATTCCGGAATACTTCTGGGAAAGTTTCTTTAAATCGGAATTATTCAAAATGAATTTAATTAAGATAATTTTTTTTTTGCTGAATAATTGTATTTTGCATCGATCGTCGATCGCCGCCGCCGCTGCTGCAGCGCTGGCCACAGAGTACTTTGTACACTGGCGCCGCGACGCGCGCGCGGGCCCGACTGCCACGAGTCGTGCGTGCAGGCGATGGCGGTGCGGGGTGCGGTAAGAGGGGATATGCTCCCCGGAGAAGTTTTGCCCCCCGCGAGAAAGATTCGTACCCCGCAATCGAATGTTTCCGAATGTTTCCGAATATTTCGCTTGAATATTTCGCCGGATTGCCGGAATAATTCAATCGGAATAAACGTGTTTGTTAGTTAATAATTGTTCAGTGGCACATACGTAAGTAAAATATAAATGTTTATTTTAATATAAATGGGATTGATTAATGTTAGCCTGCGATTAACAGGATTTTTATTCTTTTGTTTTTAGGTAGGTACCTACTTATTTCGAAATCGAATGCTATTTTTATAAATGTCAGTTGTGAATTAAAAAACCAGGTCTAGCATTATTTGAAAAAGGGTTAGAGTCTGTCTAATAAGTTAAACGACTTGGGTAATTATTAGGATATAGTGAAATCTGATGTAGTCAACACGGATTCAATAATCAAAGTTGATCAAGAGATAGAGATCATTGTTTAATAACAGAAGAACCTTATAAAAAGTACTGAATGTTTGTATTTTTTAAATGATTAAATATTATACAAAATTCCCAAGTCGGTTGAGAGAGATCTCTGATTCGCGAGTCGCATAGCCCACCAAGTCAATAAAAACATTATGCGTAGGTAAATAGCCCAGTCAATAAATACATTGAATTTGTTGTTTGTGTTTGTTGTTGTTTGTTCTGTTTGTTTTGTTTGTGTGTTTGAACGAAAAATATTAATATTATATTGTAAAAAAGGGTGGGGCGCTTTGTGCCATATGTTTCGTAAGAGTCGAATCGAGCACCCCACGCTTTTCCTAAAGTCAATGACCATGACCCCTAAGTATTTGACCTAAAATGTTATCGAAAAAAAATTGATCTGTGTTATTTAGTGAAGTAGCGCTCGCCGGCGGTCAAAGCAGCCCTTTGGTGTCCCGGGCGTTTCCCAACATTTTTGCATTTGACCTTGAGTTCAAGGTGATTGACTTTGGTGTCAAGGTCATTCCCTATGGTGTCCCAGGTGTTTTCCAACTTTTTATACATTTGACCTTGGGGTCAGTCATTGACCTTGAGGTCAAGGTCTGGCCCTTGGGGTAAAAGTCATTGCCTTTGGGTGTCACAGGCGATTCCCAACATTTTAATGAAGTAAAGGTTTAAGTAAAGGTCATTGCCCTTGAGATCAAGGTCATAGAATAAAGGATCATTGTGTTGTCATCAGTCTTTGATGGGTGTGCAAAGTTTTAAAAAAATCTGATCGCCCTAAGCTGGTCAAAATCGAGCTCAAAGGCGTTGATTACCAACAAATATATAGGTGAAGCTAATAAAAGCGTGTTAAAAAAGGAGGTTATGAGTTTGAACCGTATGTATGTATGTTTGTCCACGATCATCTCGCGTTTGGCTGAACCGAATTTGATGCAGTTTTCAGAACAGTATTATTAGTCACTATATGTACCTATACGGGACATAAAAAAATGTTGAAACAAAAATGTTTAAGTAAAAAGATAGAACTGACTTCAATGAAGCCGGAGCACTTCAAACCACCACCAAGCGAAGACTTTATTGAAGAGGTGCCGGCCGGACTTCAATAAAGTCGGAACTTTATTGAAGTCGGTTCTATTGTCCTTGATGCGACGTGCACTCACAACTATAAACTTAATATATTCCTACCGCTCACAATACAACTAAAGATAATATTTTACAACTTCCAAGCGCGAAATAGGTAGTAAGGTCGATTTTCCTAGTTTTTTTTTGACAGTTGAAATATTCCGAAAGTTTCGGAATATTTCGGAATATTTCCGAAGTATTCGACGGGAAAGATTCGGAATTTTTCCCGCCAGCATCTATAGTCGGCATACATAAAAATATGTTAGAGAAAGAAAGAAAGAAAACGTGTTTATTCACGTCAAACATGGCGCATACTTTAAAACAAAATGTTAGCATTATTTTGCAGCTGTTTGCCTTAAACATGGCTATATTTTAACTAAAATACACACAATTTTAATTTTTTCCGTCCCCCAATAGGGTGTAAATCTTATAACGAATTTATTATATAGAAGTGTATTTACAATTATTTTTTTTTGTTATTTTATATATTTTCTTCTATACAACACTAGAGAGTTGACATATGATTTTTAATTCAATTAACCTAATTCTGAGAAAAAATCATTAAAAATAGGAAAGGTTTTATGCGCAATTTTAGTTTCTTTAAAATTTGTATCTGCTTTGAAATAAAAACTATATTGTCCCGCGAATGAGAAAATTTAAATAGAACAACCATCATTTGTGTTTGTTTACCTTTTAAGGCGGCTTTGCGCACGTTATTGCTTGCCCTATTAATAAATAGATAGGGCAACATTTTTAATGAAGATTTTTTTGAAAAAGGTGACCTATATTAAAAATTGGTTCGCTATTCTGATCAAATTGTTTTCAGGTTTGGTGCATTTAACGTTACACTCTGTATATATAGATAAAATCTTGGTTTTAACCGTCCCCCAATAGGGCAAAAAACTTTATGGGACCATGGGCTCAGAGAGGTTTCCGGCTACTGGGACCGCAATTAACTGGGACCGCGGTCCCAGTCACCTGATCCGTAAAAATTAAATATTTTTCTTCCAGCGACTAGGACCACTCATAGATAACTTAAAAAAATCTATTATTCAATCCAAAATTGGTACAGTCAAATGAAAAAAATTCTAAATTATTTATACTCGTATGAATATCATTGACTCGTTCTAGGAAAATTGTTGATTATTATTATAAGCACGATTTATGTTATTTCTTTTTTAATTATTGTTAGCATGATTTACGTGTATGTTTTTATTACGAAAGTTTTAAATAACACATTGTAGTCAAACGCTGTTTTTTTTTACATCGATAAATTATGTTTTTAAATCAAAAAGGATTTTTCTTAAATTATTACATCTAAAAAAATTTCGTTTCACTGTAAATTTTTTTTAATTTCAGTTATCATTTATGAGTGGTCCCAGTCGCCGGAAGAAAATTATTTAATTTTTACGGATCTGGCGATTGGGACCGCGGTCCTAGTTAATTGCGGTCCCAGTCACTGGAAACCTCGGCTCAGATACAACGCTGTAAAAGCGAAAAAAAGGACGTGGCAAAATTTATATGACTGTACCCTCAGTCATCTTAATTGGTACCGCTTTAAATAATGTTGCATAAATTATTATCAAAGTCCAGTTTATTATAATAAATATATGAAACAAAATTCATAATGTAAAAAGGACTGATTCTTGACTGATTGAGCAACGCAGAGCCTGATTGTCCTTTTCTAGTCGTAGTGGTCTTTTAAGGCCAGGCTATGTTATGCCTAAATTAAATTTTATGAGCTCTGAGTCAGTACCTAACAGTGACCTATAGGTTGTATCAAGTTAACTTCAGGTTAGCACGACGAGGTGCTTTTGCTTACACGAAGTTAATAATTGTAATAATTCCTTTTGATTAAGAGCTCATACACAACGGTAGAGATAACTGCAGCCGTCAACCTATAGTGACACACACGACGGCATCCCCTCATCTTCAAAGTTGGAAAGTCGACGGCTAATGTAGACGACGACGTACCGACAGCTGTCCCCACTCCGTGGCGACGGCTGCACCTAGGTAGATACATCAGAGTAAATCTGATGTACACCAAAGGTGATATTATGAGTGCATAGAGTGTAAAAATCGAAGAAATTTTAATCTTTATAATACCGTATTTAGAGACTCAATAGAAAGACAATGAGAGAGCGAATGCCCGGTTCGCTTGAGGTTTAATGAATTAAAAATAAAACATTAGTTACAAACGGCCACTGTCCGTGACCACATTTACTAGTCATTTAATTGTATTAATTTTAATACAATTAAATATTAAAATTAATTGAATTCTATTAATTAGTGTAAATTAGTGTAAAATTCTATTAATATTTTTCTTGTTGACAACCATCTATTTTTTTTACTATGAGAACGGCTAAAGTATTTACCCGACCTTCTGCCTATTTGTACCTATACAAAACGTTGGTTCGCTCTCAGCTAGAGTATGCAGTTTCATATTTGGGGCTTAAAGTCACCCAAAGGGCAATTGAAAGGGCTATGCTCGGAGTTTTCTTGAAGATATCCGCAGGAGAACCAGGTTTGTCGACATAGCACGAAGAATCGACAAAATTAAGTGGCAATGGGCAGGGCACATTGCTCGCAGAACGGATGGCCGTTGGGGCCGAAAGGTTCTGGAGTGGCGACTGCGTACCGGAAGACGCAGCATCGGAAGGCCTCCTACAAGGTGGACCAATGACCTGGTGAAGGTTGTGGGAATCCGATGGATGTGAGACGCACAGGATCGTGCATTGTGGCGACACTTGGGGGAGGCCTATGTCCAACAGTGGACGTCTATCGGCTGAAATGATGGTGTTACTCAGGTCAGCGGCCCCTTCAAGCTGTGAAAAATCAAACTTCTAAGTTAACGAATAAAAAAGATACGGCCGTTTATGTCGCAAAAAAACGTATATTTTGATACTCTCAAAGATCGAAATTCATAGGCTGCTTCCCGTTGACCCAGAATCTTGAAATTTGGCACAAAGCAAGGTCTTATAGTACAGGTATAGGAATAAATCTGAAAACAGTAAATATATTGTTAACAACTTCACAAAAAAATAATTGCTATTCGGAAAAATCTTTGAGACTCCATTCGGGAATTGTAGTTTGCACGAAACCCTCAGTGCGCGAGTCCGACCCGCATTTGGCCAGTTTTTTAAATATTTTTTGTAAAAAGTTTTTTTTTTGTGTTTATGAATTTTACTCGTACCTGAAAATAAATAAATAAGTACAACGATGTTAAAACGAGTAATTCTAGCTGGACACGACTTACTGTCAACCAAAGATGCCGCCTTCACCCAGTGAAACCAAACAGTCAAAATTTACAAGAGGTGAAAAATGCTTATTTGTGCACCTAACTGTTACTTTTGGGATCATCATACTGATGATGGGTCATACTCAGAAAAAATGTACATTTGGTGTCTTTTCTTGTCCCGCTACTTAATATTACAGTAAATATTCAAATTATGATAATGTTTTCTTTTTTCTCCCCAAATTTTTATTTTAGTCTATTAAAGATAACATTTTTCTGTTATTTTAACTTTAATTTTCATTAAAAGAGTACATTTTTTGAGTGTCAAAATATTGTTATAAATTTCATCATACATTTTTTTAGTGTCCCAATGACGATTACATATTTTCAGAGATTAATTGTTACGAATATTCATCGCTTTACTTAACATAAACTGTGACCATATTATTCTTGATGAATCAAGTAACTAAATAAGACCAAGTAGATTTGTTAATCATTTAGAGAAGAATTTATTTTCATTTAACTAATTTTGTCCCAAAATTATGAAGTTTCGTTACTCAGGGTTAATAACACGCAATCAAATATTTGAATAAATACTTTTCTTTAGTATAAATACTTTTTCCTATTCTGGCAACACTACAATTTACGTCAAAGTCACTGTCACAGCAGACATTACGTTTTCTCGGTAGTCGTGAAGTCGAAGATCTATTAAGTAAATATTTGTAAAAAAAATACCTCAGGGTGATAAACGATTATTATTGTGGTAATTTTATTATATTTTTTGTTTACTTACTATGTTCTTTTCTAATTTTTTGTATTATCTTAACGAATACGCTCAGTGCTTGCATAGTATACACGTGGTTTACGTTAAAATATTTTTAGAGGTTATAATTCCTCAGATTTTATTCTCATTTTCGTTATTTTGCGTTACGTTACGAAACTGAGAAATTGTTAAGCTTAGTTCACAAAGACCAAAGTACTTAAATTATAATTACCGATCGTTGGCTAAAGGATTTGTAGTGTTCTTGTAATAATAATATTGAAAACTAGTTTTGATATTTTTAAATGGCTACTTAATTTTAAATAAATAATATTTAATTTGCTAATTTAACTACCGATGTTTATAAGAAGTTTTTTTAATTAATCTAAATAAGACTGTTTAGCCAAATATAATCACGTGTTTTATTCGCCCAATCCATGTGTACTATACCTTATGACATCAGTTTCGTGACGGAGATTCTCAGTATCGTTACAAATTTAAAATGTACACTTTTTCTGAGTATGACCCTGATACTGACGTACTTTGTGCACCTGTGTGTCGTGAACCACACTCGGCATGAAGTATTGAACGTATACAGACGATCGTACGTTAAGAGTAAGTCGCTATATTGATCTAAGATCCGATAGGGGAAATCTCTTCCGACATCTATTATTTGATTATGATTATATTTCCATTAGGACTGCAAATAGGTTGCCTAGCCAAAATCTGGTGCCAACATTGACTTTAGTGAGTACATATATATCGATGGGTGCCAATGATGTTAAACAATAAAATTTGTTGTCACATTTTTGACATCAATTACCCCTCATTTGTTATTTAAGAAAGTTGAGCATCAGCTAAAAGAATGCGCCCCAAGGAACTGAAAAAACTATTTTTTTCTTGGTGCAAATAAGTGGGTTGCCTCGCATAAAGAAGTGAGTAAAGGGCTATAATTTACCCTCATCTATATTTTAATAGATTTTTTTCATGTTAATTAGTTTTTTTTTTAGTTTATTAGAAGCTATTAGTAACGATAGAACTGAATTTGTAAGCAGATATTTGAATAAAGTCGAAAATACAATATATCAGCGATCTCAGACAAATTTTATTGTTTAACATCATTAGCACCAGATTTAGCTAGGCAACCTATTCGGAATGTCTTAATAAACGCATTATCTAGCACATCATATTTATCATAATCGAATAACAGATGAGGGAAGACATTTCTTCTTCAGATCTCGTACTATATTATCTACCAGCTTTTGTCCTCGGCTTCGACGAATAAACACGAGTATAGCATATGTCACACAAAAATAAAGTAGCTATCTATCGGTGAATAAATTTTAGGAATCGGACCAGCCCCCCTAGCCAAGTTACAACCAGTTTGTGTCGAATTTCGTTCTCTAATCGGTAACGCCTCGGTGACAGCAATTGTAGAAAACGATAAGTTGGTAGCCATGTTGACGCGCCTGAGTCGGCCGCTCGTTCTACAATGTAACGTTTGTCTAACAAAGGATATAGCGTTAAACATTGTAGAAACGATTTTGAACGATGTGAAGTTGGCTACGAATTGTCTATTCGTTTGTACTGACCACGCGACTTTACGTTGAGATGACGTCATTCCCATACGTTTCATCACTTTTCGACAGCGTTAACTATTGCAGAATAACAACTTGGCTAAGCGTGCAGTTCTCTTAGAGATTACCTCCTACAAACAAATAATAGTACATTGTTACCCTAGGGGTGAAAGTAACTTATTTCGTCCCGAGGGCGAGCGTAGCGAGGTCACTAATTCGAGGGACTAAATAGGTTATTTTCACCCCGAGGTAAACACTGTGCTTTTCATTACGAATACAAGGAAATTAAAAATAAAAATAAAATATGTCTCACTCAGTCTCATGCGCGTGGATAATGCCCTCGCGCTCCTACTTACAGAGAAATTAAAATTGAGTTTAGGAGATGATTTGGCCCCTTGGATCGGTCTGTCTTCTTGTAAAAGGTTTTAAAATAGTTGTCTGGCGAACATATATAAAAATCATGCATGAGAATTTACGTGAAGTTATGTCATTTTTTTGGGAGCTTTAAAGCATCTGTTAAGCAATACGGTCGACGGAATGTATCTGGGAGTATTGGCGACTTGATTTTAAAGAGATTGCCTACAAAATACGTAAAAATCAGCTTTGAGAATTTACGTGAGGTAAGTAATGATTTTATGTACCTTAATTACCTGATACCTGCAAATTGGCCGTCTAAGCAAGCTAGCAGGTAGGCATGCGTTCTTAGTACATACTAACAGTACTCAATCGTCCACATTTGGTTCGTCAGAAAATACGTGACGTCTGGCGGCCCTGGGATCTTACTCTAAAACGTGCGGTCCGATTGCAGTCGTGTGAACTGCACACCGACTACATCCGAACTGCATCATACCCACTCGCCCGCACGCTCCGCCCTCGCCCCTCAGTCGCTGTGCAGTTCATACGACTGCAATCAGACCGCACGTTTGGTTTGCAGTTCTATTGCAGTCGTGTTTGCAGTTCTATTGCAGTCATGTCGACTGCATTCAAACTGCACTTAAACTACAATTTGCAGTTGGAATGCGGTCCGTCTACCCTTATAAATTTTTGCTTTTGCTGATTACATACCTACATATGATATGCTGGTTACAAATATATATAAGTAGAATTTTTTCATCAGTTTATGAGTTTCTAGTAAAGTTTGGTTTTGCATAAATATTTTTTTAATATTTAAGTTTGCTATGTATACAAGGTGCAGTTTTAAAACTGCACAATATTTCAGGAGGTTGTAATAAAACTCATAAATAATCATGTAAAAATACGAAACCTGGTCAATAATCAGTAATACTTGTTATTTAATTTTTTAATTACACTAAACTAAATCGATTGATCGATGGCCGCGGGGGCGTGGCTAGGGTGTGGCGTGCGGGATGATGATTGGATGATACATTATTTATGAAACTATCGTTGCGAGTTAGTGTGTGTGAAAACGCCCTTTATTGTTCCGTGTTTGTGTGTGTGAAAAAAAACGCGGTTATAAAAAAAAAAAAATTACCTACTTATTTTATTATTGATTCGGGTCGAGAATCACTAACATAATTACCTCCTGAAATATTTTGCAGCTTCAAAACGACACCTTGTATATTTTGTTGCTTTAAGTTTTAAATAATACATGTTTCAGGTACAAATTAAAATATAAATAAATATTTACTTACTAAGAAAAAATGTATTAGTTTTTTTTATGTTCCAAAAACCTTCTTTTTAACCGACTTCTAAAAAAGGAGGAGGTTCTTAATCCGGATGTTTGTATTTTTTTTATGTGTGTTGGCGCATAACTTCGTTGCTTGCCAACCGATTTCATAAATTCTTTATTTGTTGGAAACGTTATACTTCCCAAATGATCCCATAGTCACCAAGTTGGGATCTGAAGACGGCTTCTTGGCCAAATCGAGGGATTTCTTCAAATATGATAGGCAACTTTATAGTCAATTTGGTATTTTCATCAAGGACTTAAGCATTTGATGTGGTGGTACTGGTGAAGAAGATCAGAAATGGCCAACAGAACTTCATACTCAAACAGTTATCACAATGAACATAGTTATGCGACTATGACAATAAAAATAAATGAATGGTTCTGAATAGTTATTTTGAAAATAGTATCCTCGAAGTGACCTGATGATGATGATGGAGCCAGAAGATAGGCACCGGAACTCCGTAACTAATCAATGTATCCTAGCCGTGTTTAGGCTTATTAGAATTGTCATGAGATGCACTTTGGCTATAAGATACTATCAAACTGATCTGATGATGGAGAAATTATTTTGATCGTTTTAGTTATTTTTTTAGTAAAGTCGTTTTTTTTTTAAATAAAACGTTTTTTTTAAGTCTCTTCTTTTAGGGGAAGGCCGGGCAAAGTGAATACCCCGGGCAAGGTGAATACTCCCCACTACTCCTAAATTATTAGTTTGTCATTCAACACGCCACTACTGTTATGTTCGGCCATCTTGATTGAGTACGCGGCAAACATCGAAGCGAGAGGCCGCGTCGCGTCCCGTCCGCGGAACGAAGATTTGTGTTTTCGTAAATAAAAGATTGATTTTACGCGGTAAGTACATTAATAATTTCTCCTGTATTACTAGTTCTTGATTTTTAGGAATGTCTTAATTCAGTAGCATATCAAAGTAGGTTTTTATGGTATATTTAACAGAGAGTCAGAATTATTAGTTTTTGTTTGAAATGTGTTAACCTCAAAACTTACCTAGTCGGGCAAAGTGAATAGGGCAAAGTGGATATGGTATCCACTTTGCCCGTTATTTCTCATTGCTGACTTATTATCTAAAAATGTCTTTTATTTGTTTCAGATGGTAAATAAATATAAAAAAAAAAACTAAGCAAGGGACGTGGGAGGAAAATGCTATGCAAACGGCTATTAATTTGTGCAAAGCTGGAGAATCAATAAAAAGCACAGCTAAAAAGTATGGTTTGGCTTATGCAACTTTGTATAGGCATGTAAAAACCGGCATCGCTGCTTCAAAATTTGGTAGATTCTGTCCTGTTTTCACTGAAGATCAGGAAATAGAGTTGGTGACATATCTCAAAGATATGGATTCTGTATTTTTTGGCTTGACTCGAGATGAATTTAAACATTTAGCGTTCATCTACGCCAAGAAAAATAATTTGAACTACCCGAAAAACTGGGACAAGTACGAAAAAGCTGGAGATGATTGGTTATCGTCATTTTTGTCTCGTCACGATCAAATATCCCTCAGGACTCCAGAGGCAAAATCGGTTGCAAGGGCAAAAGGATTTAACAGACGTGAAGTAGGACGTTTTTATGAAAACCTTGAAGCTTTAACAGCAAAACATGATATTGATGCATCCAGATTATATAACATGGATGAAACTGGTATATCTACAACCACAAATAAGCCGCCTAAAGTGCTATCAACGAAAGGAAAAAAAACAAGTGGGCATAATCGCCAGTGCAGAACGTGGTCAACTAACGACAGTCATAGGTTGTTGTAATGCCGCTGGTTCATTTCTCCCACCATTCTTAATTTTCGCCAGAAAAAAGATGCAACCTAGACTACTTGATGGTGCGCCTCCCGGCACTCAAGGAACCTGTACTCCAAATGGCTGGACTTCAGGTGAGGTGTTCTTTGATTGGATGCATTTTTTTGTGGAACATGTTCGACCTACCCCTGAGAAAAAAATACTTCTATTATTGGATAACCACGAGAGCCACAAGTATTACCCAGCTTTAGATTACGCCAGCAAGAACAATGTCGTAATTTTATCCTTGGCCCCACACACAACTCATAAAATGCAGCCCATGGATGTAGCGGTCTACGGCCCACTGAAAACTTACTTTGAAAGGGAGGTAAATTTCTTCCAAAAATCGCACCCAGGACGCATTATAAATCAATACGATGTAGCCAGACTGTTATCACCAGCTTTTCTGAAAAGTGCAGTAGCTCAAAATGCAGTTCATGGATTTGAAAGACCTGGTATTTGGCCAGTGAATAAATATGCTTTTGGTGACGAAGATTACGAACCAGCCGCTGTGATTGCAGGCACGTCTAATATGAATATTGGCACAGAAAGTACAAACTCAATAGAAACGATCGATATTCCCAGACCTTTTGCAGACACTTCTTCAACTCCATCGCCTTCACTTCTTCAAGAACTGATTCCATCAAATTCAGTAGATCCTTTATCAGAAATATTTCCATCTCGAAACAGAACTGTTTCAAGACTTTGTTGCGCTCATTGTTAACACGCCTGAAAAGATTCGTAGCGACGGGTGTACACCTGAACCAGAACCTGGATGTTCGCGAATTGTCTCCGCTTTTGGGCCAGATATAGCTACTCAGAAAGGTGACGCAGTGCTGCCGGAAACTGAAGTAAATATTCGACTAAATACTAGCCGTGACAACTCACCTGATCCGAAACCGGGATGCTCAGCCTCCCGCTGCAGTCCCTTGATGACCTATTCCAAATCCTGCCAAACCAATGACCACGCGTAAACGGAAATTACAAAAATCGGAAATATTAACCAGTACCCCGATCAAGGAAGATCAAAAGCAGAAATATGACAAAAATAAAGTTAAGAATATTACTAAAAGACTGATTAATAAGTCAAAAAATGTTCCTAAGAAGACTAATACAAAGAAGACTAATACAGAGAAGAAAGACAAAAGAACTGCTAAAAAGGTTAAGCAGCCAAAGAAAATGAAAGAATTTAAGGATATTTTATGTTTTTTTTTGCGGTGAAATATATATTGAAGAAGACGGTAAACCAATTGAAAACTGGATTCAATGTGACATTTGTCAACAATGGTGTCACGAAGATTGTTCTGCTTTTGATGGCACTCAAGGGTATACCTGTGATAATTGCCAATCTTAATTTTCTAATTTTATGGTCAAGTTATGGTTTTTTTTTCAGTTTATCAAAGTTATTTCAGAGATTGAATATGGGTATTCACTTTGCCCAAGTACTGTGTTCACTTTACCCGGGGTACCGGGCAAAGCGAATACTTTCGTACTTTTTTTAATTTTAATTGCAGTTGATTATTGTTTAAATATTAATGTTAACTGGTGTACGTATTTGCAAGAGCAATAAATAAAGACTGATTTGTGATAATTATTTTGTTTTTGTATTGTATACCTTTTCTGCTATAACCTTAAATACCTTAAGGTACTTTGCCCGACCTTCCCCTATGTGTCGACTTAGAGGAATGGCGTATAAAGCTCAAGCAACAGTCAGACATCATATTCCTATCCCAGAAACCATGCTAACGCTCCTCTATAACGCGTAAATTTTGATGCATAAGCTCTCCCTGTTCTTCGGTCATGTTTCCTAAATTTTCAGGAAACCTATCTAGGTGACTATGGAGAAAGTGGAGTTTTATGCTCATATTATGTCCCCGACTTTTTAATCGTAAAAGAAGGTCTTTTGCAAGTTCTGTATAATTTTCTGACTTTCTGTTCCCAAGAAAGTTATGCATCACCAATACGAATGTGTGCATACTTTTAATTCAAGCTTTGTTATAGAATTACTAAATTCAGTATCTTTTGTAAGTTTTCTTATTTAGGATCCGGCAAAAAATACCGGAATTAAACCCCAAGCAAACGCTGGCGTTCGCGCACCTATTGTTTTTCTATTGTTTCTGTAATAACCACGATTGAAAGGTTAATGTTTTCTATAGTGAGCTGAGGAAACTTTTGGCAAATATAGGAAAAGCAATTACCGTTTCCATCGAGTGTTTAACATACTGTTTCATAATTCCTAGTTTTATATGTAGTGACGGAAAAATAATTCTATTACGAACTACTAGCGAATTCCGGATTTTATTTTGCTGCCCAGGAGTCATATTATCTCTCAAAGGCCAGTCTTTTCCTAACCAGTGGTCTTGTTTAGCTTTACTGTCAACCACTTTGTTGTCCGAACAGAATGTTCACCATTTTTAAATCAACACAAATGCTCCATTTGTGATCATTGTATTTTTTTTTTATTCAAAACTAACGAGAGTACAGTTTAAAGGTGTTTTTAACGCACTCTAAATACAGCTTTTCTGTACTCTTTTAATACATATTCTCCTCACATGTAGCAATAATGGTCAGGGATTATTTAAACTTCTTGAATCACTCAAGTCACAAAAACTTATGAAATTTAAATTAACACACTGAAATACCCACGCTACTAATGAATAAATAGAAAACTGATAAAAGTCAAGAACAAAAAAAATCGAGTTGAACCAAAACTTTTAAGGGTAAGGGTACTTAAGACCTTGTCATAAGCAAACAATATCACCAACGAAATTCACAGCAACAGACAAAAAGTTGAGTTTTGTAAATTAGTGTTATATATAATTAAAAAGAGAAACTCGCTTCCTGACACAGCCGAAACTACCGAGGCACATATATAATTTTCCACAAAACTTCCTTTTATGTTTTTTATTTATATAAAAAAAAGGTTTTTGGAAATCTAACCTGGAAAGGGGTGAAAAGGGGAAATTTCGTTTCTATACAAAATATCATTCCGTGTACCGATATACTTGAAAATTAGCACAAAGTAAATAATAAAGGTTTACATTTTTTATTCTCAGAACTACCTCCAGTAGGACAATTTCTGGGGGCTCCAAAAATATCTGTGGTCCATGTCCATATTTTTACCAACCGGAGGTTGTAATTGGGTGCACTTGCATAGCGCGTTCAAGGATAATCGTCGGTTGGTATAACATTCCATTAAAATTATCCAAAGAGCCTCTACGAGTTGGTTTCGGCCTCTCGTACGCCTTCCAAAGGACCAGAACCTCAGGGCCTTGAGGTAAATGTAAATGCTAAAATAGAAATACACACTAGCGTGCAAAAAAATCGGCCCACCCTATAGGCCAACCCAATAATTAACCAAAAAAATGAATAATTGTAAACTTTCTTTTAGTATTATTAAAGATAGGTTTATAAACTTATTTTACGCATACTCTTCATTTTAGTGAATGTACCATTGTTAACATTATCAACTCAAATCATCGAACACCCTTATTTTACACTTTTTAAAACATAATGTTTCTGATTTAGCTCCGTATTTAAATTGAATCAAATCTTTCTTTATATGGAATTTGCCTAACTTTGTTGGTTTCTTGATTATCTAATTTAATTTTAAGCGTATTTACTTTATTTAAAAATGGATACATGTCCAACTGAGGCCGCTCAAGTTGAGTCAGGGCGTTGCGGCTAGAAGTCTTCATTTATGTCGATCTGCAGTAAGACGAGTGCGCCAAAGGTTTGTTAAAGACCGGAAGTTTCAATAGACGATCGAGTTTAGGCAGAAATCGGGCGACATCAGGGCGCGATTTTTGGTAACAATGTCTTTGCGTAATCGACATCTCACTGGAGTACCTACAAGTGCAAAAAAAACTTCTTTATGTCCGTAGAGTCTCAATAAGTGAGTGGATTGTACGACGAAGACTTGCAGAAAGGAGATTACATCCACACAAGCCTGCCAATGATCCGAAATTATCTCCTGTGCATCGCTAAACGTGGTTTCAATTTAATCGTGCTATAAATAAGTCTGTAAAATTAATTTATAAAATTATGACTTTTGAAACAAGTGCAATGAAGCTTCCCTCCTTTATCTATAAATTGATGTCAAAGACTTTTTTTAATTAATTTTAGTTTTTTCTCTAAGTATCGTGTTCTAAACCAAAACGTTAGGGGTGGGCTGTTTGGCATTTTTTTGCACGCATGTGTATTAATACTCCACAACTGTCACAGAACGCCGTCTAGCCCCAAGCTAAGCAGATCTTGTGTAGACAACTCATAAACATACAATATCGTCGTCACGAGCAAATAGTTGTTACCTATAAAAAACATTTTACAAAAAATGTACAACCGACTTCAATGTTAAAAAAACACTGAAAAGTACAAAATAACTTTAATTTCGGAAGTCGGTGTTTCTATTATAGTTTTGTCCCTTCGTTATTTAACACCGACTTCCGAAATTAAAGTTATTTTGTACTTTTCAGTGTTTTTTTAACATTGAAATCGTTTGTATTTTTTTTGTAAGAAGTTTTTTATTTTACACTTTTTAATTATGGTACAACCAATAAAAGGTACCTCCCAGCCAAACTTAAATACCTTATAGCCAGAGAGCATCTCATAACGATTCTAATAATCCCAAACATGGTTAGAATACATTAATTTACCTTCTGGCTTCATCATCAGATCAGTCCGATACATCCCCTCCCCCTTTTCCCCCAGCCAGTCATCGACTACACGTATCAAAGCAATTTTACTTGTTACGACAGTTCTGCTGTGATCCTATGAGGAGTTCTGTGCCACATCTTCAAAGTTCATGATCAGATCATAACAATATTTCAATGGGACCTTGGAAGCATTACCTTTCAATCAAAAAAAGATTTTTCAAAATCGGTCCACAATTGACCGAGATATAGGTGAAAATACATAAAAAAAAAAAAAACAAAAAAAAAACATACACTCAGCCGAACATAGAACCTCCTCCTTTTCGAAGTCGGTTAATGAGGTAAGCGTTCTCCATAATCGATCATATTATCGCTTATCATCAAGTGAGATAGAGGTCAAATGCGACCCTACCAATAATAAAAAAAATACCAGTAGTTGTCATTTTAAAATCCTCGTACTTCAAAAGTAATTTTTTCGTTCATAACAATTATGACCAGATTTCGATTGAACATCAGTAGGTATGTCCCTATAATACTTTTTATGCCATCCAGCTGTAATTAAATTTGTCTGACGTTACATAAAATAAAAACATAAAATGTATCTATAGCATAAAAAAGTATTTATAGTTATATATTTTATAGTTCATTTACTTTCATTTTATTAACTAGGTACCTACTCGAATAGTTAGATAAGAAAAAAAATGTTTTTAATAGAATGTATTTTTAATATAATAGGTACCATTTGATGTCCATACTGCTAAGGTCAGATTAGTGAAAAATAAATCTTCCTGTAATTTCTAAAATATAAAATGGAGATGTTCGACCAACTTTAAATTAGAAAAATAAAATAACATTTAAAACTTTTATTGAATAATTATGATCGGTCATACTATGATCACTGTCAGAAGAGTGAATAGAAACAGAATCAGATTCTGTTTCACTATCACTAGCCGTGGATATAATAAATCGATCCATTGCTTCATCCATAAGACCATCATTTTTTAAATATTCTTCCTCCAAATGCTGTACATGTTTACATTGAACTGCCCAATCTTCCGCTGTAACAGTCTCAAAAGCCTCTTCTGTTAGGCGTACAATTTCTTTTGGATCTTGGCCCACGTTTTTATCCGCTACCCGTCTCTTTACAAGGCTCCACATTTTTTCGATCGGATTGAGATCGCAGTGGTAAGGCGGCAATCTTAGCAATTCATGATTGTGAGATTTTAATAATGCCTCCACGGCATATGTAGGTGGACCTTTGTTTTGTTTAATTAATTCAAATAATACAGCTTTTGTCCAAGTATCTTCAAAATATACTCCCTTTTCTCGCAGCCATTCCTGCATGTCACGTTTAATACTTGACATTGTAGGTGCTTTATCTATTTGAGTGCAGTGATACGGAGCGTTGTCCATTACCACAAGTGACCTTTCAGGTAGGTTAGGAATGACTTTTTCACTCATCCATTTCAAAAAATTTGTTGAGTTCATGTCATCGTGGTAATCTGAGGATTTGGATTGGGATTTGAACGATTATCAACGTAGTAGCTCCTAGTCTAGCATTTATTTTTAATAGTTGTTTTGATTGTGGTAAGTTTCCTGACTTAATGAAGTATAGTAAAATAATACCCGTTTAAAACGGGTATTATTTTACAACAGACCCTACAAATTATAGACCCATTTCAGTGCTACCTACTTTTAGTAAAATATTTGAGAAACTTATTTTAGAACAATTACAAAGATTTTTTAATAGACATAAATTATTACATACTAAGCAATTCGGTTTTACACGGGGTCGTTCAACAACCGACGCCGGTGTTGAACTTTTAGGACATGTCTATAATGCATGAGAAGACAAATGCGGTGTCCTGGGCATTTTTTGTGATTTGTCCAAGGCTTTCGATTGTGTTCTCCATGAAACTTTAGTCAGGAAGCTCCGCCATTACGGAATTCAGAACTCCTCTTTGGATCTTCTTACTTCTTATCTAAGTGACAGGATTCAGAGAATTGGCGTAAACGGGAAAAGATCACCCGGGTCTGTAGTAACAATGGGTGTCCCGCAGGGCTCAATTCTTGGAACATTTTTATTTCAAATTTATATAATTTTTAGAAAAGAAAGAAGAAAGAAAGAAAAACAGTTTATTTACGCGGTAAAGACGCAATCTTAAAAGTAGGTAACATAACAAAACATCAATAATAATTAATAGGGAGGATATGCGTCTCCTCCGCGCAAAACGGCCGAACGCTCAGCATAAAGCTGCGGCCTCACGCATAATGCGTTGAGCTCACAGCGCTGGTTTTCAGCGTGGGCCGGTCGCTGTGTCGACATAAAGACGCTGGAACGGTGCAGTAAATAAACGTAACTAAAAATAAGTATAGAAAACTAATAAATATAAATAAAATAAATAGATAAGGTGACAAATACAATTTTATAAAGTGGCAACACCACGATGCACCCATAGCTCAATTTGTGCAACTTGTCTTAGTAATCTGTGGTAATTTCATACACTATGGCAAAAACACGAATACGTGATTGGACGAATTGGACGCGACCGTGATGTTGTTGACGTCAAAAAGGATATGACTGCATGGTGACGACAAGTAAAGTAAATGGTTTTTGAAATTCATCATAGTTCAAATACTTGTTCCTCACTGCGATGGTATAATTCAGTGAATAATGTTTTTAGTATTTGTAACGAGATAAAAAACAGATGAACTCTTGAGAAGCGGACACGGGGACAGGTAAGGTGTATTTGATTCACTCCCATTCACGTAGCTTCGTGGAAAATTCCAGGAACAGTTGGCTAGGAAATAAAATAAACGGGACGAATATTGTATAAATAGAAAAAATTGTATAAATAGAAATGAGTACCTAAGCTTGGAATTCGGTAAATATATGAATTGCCAAGTCAACAATTTTAATGATTTACCTTGCCTGATAAAGGATAACCATGATATAGTGTTGTTTGCAGGCGATACTTCACTTTTGTTTAAGCTCAAACGTTAGCAATCGGATACTGACGATTTAAATATGCTCTTTCTAAAATAGTTCACTGGTTTAATGTCAATAACCTTCTTCTTAATGAAAAAAAAACTAAATGTATTGTTACGCCATATCTCCGAGAAAATAACGAGTAGCACGTAATAATTAAAACGCATTGCTGTTCGAAAGATCTAGAATAGTGGTGCGTAGCCAGGCTTAGAAAAATCTCGAAACATCCACAAAGTACTTACAAGTAGTAGTTAGGTATTTATCTACCGATAAGGGAAATGGTACTCTCCGACGTTAACAATAGAGTCGAAATTCGCATGAAAGTGACTCTTATTACCACGAGCAATAAAAATGATTTATGACTTCGAGAAGCGATTCAATGGTTCTGGAATTCTGGATCGATCGCGGGACGTCGGTATCTAGAATTTTCTTGGCTCCGCATATAAATACGAGCCCCCGGCCGGAAGCGAGTCAGTTGTGATTTCGACAGCGATCAAGAGCGAACTATCTAAGTGTGTGAAGTGATTTTACCTAACGACCTAAGCGATAGTGTAACGGTACTCTAGTGTTAATTGCGATTCGGATTATTGTTGACTGGACTAATTTGTTATTGTTTGTGGTGAATAAAGTTGTCTGTTAGTAAATCGGCATTTGATTACCCACGTACGTAACAGTATTAAGTTTACGATGCCACATGTTAGACAAGTGAAAACAAGTGTACAATTAAAAGGTAAAGAGTTGAGTCCCGAAGATACTACAGTGTTTTTGGGCATAACTCTAGATTCTAAGTTTCAGTAAGGCCCACATATTCATAAATTATCTAAAAAGCTTAGCTTAACTGACTTAGAGACAGCCCATTTAGTTTATTTCAGCTATTTTCATAGTGTTATGTCATACGGAATTTTATTGTGGGGAAATGCCGCTGATATCCAGACAATCTTTGTTTTGCAGAAAAGGGCTATTCGTGCAATTTAAAAATTGAGTCACAGATACTCGCTCAGAGATAAATTTAAAAATATTAATAAATTGACTGTACCTTCTCAGTATGTCTATGAAAAAATTTTGTATGTTCATAAAAACAAAAACATGTTTAAAAAAAAAAAATAACCCGACTGCGTAAAAAACTACTTTAAATAACCATCATTAGATAGAATGATTTTAGTCTAGATTATTTTAATGGGTCCCGACTGTTGCTGAACTGTGGACTGAACTTGGTTATTTTTCTTTTCAGTTTTTATTTAAAGTAATTTTTTACGCAGTCGGGTTTTTTTATTTTTTAAATTTATTTTTATTTTACACTTTTTAGTTACTATTATAATATCACTATTTATTCATTATATTTTAGACGTAAAATCACTATAAAGTTCAAAAACCGACCTAGGCATTCGCCTCAGTACAAAATATATAACATAGATTTCCTGTTGTACTTTTTTTTAATATGGTCATGACATACCATTTTGAAATTCCCGACGCATTCATAACTACATAATTTACCACTATGTAACCTTAACATTCCTCCGCTTCGGTGACTACACAACCCGTCGTCCGATTGTAAAACGACTATGGTTCATTTTTATTGATGGCAAATTTTTTTGTAGGCGGAAGGAAATATTTTCCCTTTCAGGGTGGGTGGAGATTTTGAGTAATGAACAGTCAACTGTTTATCAGATTTGTTGTGATCGTAAAGTATTATAATAGTCTAAATAGAACTTGAAGTTCTTTTCAATCGTTCTTTTGCATGTCGGCTTTACTATGAGCTTATACTCATGTATTTTTTTTTAAGTTCATTTGGTGTTTACCTATAAGTAATTGTTGCACTATTTAAAGTTTTACATAAATGTTATTTTTGTTTCAAGTTGTCGTGTAAACAATTTTGGGTAGACCAAATAAATAAATGAAATAAAATAAAGTGTTAAATCGGAAGCCGTAGCGTTGGAAGGCCTTCTTAAGGTAGGTCATCGGACTTACCCTCACGGTGGCGGGAATCCGATGAATGCAAGACGCACAGAATTTAAAAGATTTGTTGTACACTAGCTCTTTTTTTAAGAAAAAGCTCAAAGCATTTCTGTTGGACTACTTTCTGTAGAACTATTATTATTTCCAATTTTATATTTTATAGTTGTTTTTTTTTTAATAATTATTTATATTATCCATGTTTTTTTCTATACTGCATTTTTTTTTCAATTTTTCATTAATATCTTATTGTATTACATACAATGTAAATTGTTCCTGATAAATAAATAAATAGTTGGGAGAGGCCTTTGTCCAACAGTCAACGTCTTTCGGCTGTAATGATGATGAAGCATAAAACAATATTCTATGCCCATTGCCCATCTTTTTCTAGTAGTTAATGTAGGTCACAACACATTATAAACATCGCAGGAGCCGCAAATATTCAATAAAACGTCAATCCTAAATACTTATAATTTTCATTTCGGAAGTTGGTGTTTCTAAAATAGTTTTATGTCTTCGTTTTCTTTAGAACTTTTATTATCATAGTAATCCTACATCAATGATAACACGGTGTTCGGTTTTGTACACAACTAAAAAGTACCCCCTAACTTAATATCTTATAGCCAGAGTGCATCTCATGACAATTGTAATAATCCAAAACACGATTAGGTTACATTGATTTATTTCCGAGTTTCGGTGTCTACCTTCCAGCTTCATCATCAGATCAGTTCCATATATCCTCCCCCCCCTTTCTTTCAGATAGTCATCGGCTACTACACGTATAAACAAAGCAATTTTACTTGTTATGACCGTTCTGCTATGATCCTATAAATACTAAGTGATCTTTATTTTGCTAATAAATTTAAAAAAAAACTCTTTTACACGTCAATTTGGTTTTCAGTCAGTTTAAACGAGATGAGGCCGGTGTTTCCTAGCTGACTACCCTGAGAAGAAACACCGAAACAAACCCAGGGGCCAAGTCTCAAACAACAAAAATTTGTAAAGTTAAATTCAACAATAATGTAATTGAAAATAATCTTTGTTTGAATTTTAATTTTTTTTTTATTGTTCATTTTATTGCAGGTGTTTCAGAGAAAACTGTAACGAGAGTTACAAAAGAAGGCGCAACAGCGGCGAGTACTTCTAAAGTTATCGTCACCCCAGGGAAGAGTCGCCCGCATCCTAAAAAGTTCGACTTGGATGGATTTGATTTGTGCGCTATACGGCAAAAAATTCACAGTTTTTATGTTGTGAAGAAGGAATTACCTACATTGATTAAATTACGTGCAGCTTTGAGAGAAGACATAAATTATCAAGGAAGCATCACAACATTGCACCGTATATTGCATAGCATCGGTTTCAAGTATAAGCGATGCCAATCGAAACGTAAATTACTAATGGAACGTTATGATATTACTGCATGGCGTTCAAGATATTCGGAGAGAATCCGAAGAAATCGCAATGTGGAGAAAAAACCTGTAGTATATTTAGACGAGACCTATATACACAACACTTATCATGCCAAAAGTTGCTGGCAAAGTGAGGAGGAGCCTGGGATGTTCATGTCAGAGTCATCAGGGAGTCGTTGGATAATTGCTCATGCGGGAACTGAAAATGGTTTTGTTAATCGTGCATTGTTAATGTTCAAATCCCAATCCAAATCTTCAGATTACCACGATGACATGAACTCAACAAATTTTTTGAAATGGACGAGTGAAAAAGTCATTCCTAACCTACCTGAAAGGTCACTTGTGGTAATGGACAACGCTCCGTATCACTGCACTCAAATAGATAAAGCAAAGGAAAAAAAGAAAAGAAAAGGGAGTATATTTTGAAGATACTTGGACAAAAGTTGTATTATTTGAATTAATTAAACAAAACAAAGGTCCACCTACATATGCCATGGAGGCATTATTAAAATCTCACAATCATGAATTGCTAAGATTGCCGCCTTACCACTGCGATCTCAATCCGATCGAAGAAATGGGGAGCCTTGTAAAGTGACGGGTAGCGGATAAAAACGTGGCCCAAGATCCAAATGAAATTGTACGCCTAACAGAAGAGGCTTGAGACTGTTACAGCGGAAGATTGGGCAGTTCAATGTAAACATGTACAGCATTTGGAGAAAGAATATTTAAAAAATGATGGTCTTATGGATGAAGCAATGGATCGATTTATTATATCCACGGCTAGTGAAACAGAATCTGATTCTGTTTCTATTCACTCTTCTGACAGTGATCATAGTATGACCGATCATAATTATTCAATAAAAGTTTTAAATGTTATTTTATTTTTCTAATTTAAAGTTGGTCGAACACTTCCATTTTATATTTTGGAAATTACAGGAAGATTTATTTTTCACTAATCTGACCTTAGCAGTATGGACATCAAATGGTACCTATTATATTAAAAATACATTCTATTAAAAACATTTTTTTTCTTATCTAACTATTCGAGTAGGTACCTAGTTAATAAAATGAAAGTAAATGAACTATAAATTATTTCCCCTGATTTCCCCATATTTAACCGTGGCAACATTATGTCGCGCGAATACAGCGCTGCGTCTGCGGGACTTCTTTCGTGAAATGGACTCTAAAGCCTGCAATACACGTTGGCCGAGCTGAGACCAACGCGAGCCTTGGCGAGCCTAAGCAAATATAGGCAAATTGACACACGGCAAGCGCCTCTACACGTTCGGCAAGCGCCTCTCTACACGTTCGGCAAGCTTGAACCAATGCAAATGGCCAATAAGACGACTTTTGAGGAGACGCCCACATGTTGGGCCCTGTCAGTTGTTATTTTGCATTTAAACAATATGGACGACGTAGAAGTCATCGCGGCTGCTGCTATTTATTTAATAAGCGCTTATAATTATTATTATTAAACGGAAAAGTATGAAAAGAACCGAAAACTTCATGTTTGTTTTTTTCAAATGCGTACTTTTTTTTAAATTAATATAAACTAGATGACGCAATCTGATGGTGAGGCGCACTAGTTTATGGGGCCTATGTCCAACAGTGGACAGCAATTCTTATAGCGCCTAAATGGTGATACTTGGGGGAGGCTTATGTCCAACAGTGGACACAAGTAATTATAGCGAGGGGAGACTTATGTCCAACAGTGGACATCAGCCATTATAACGCCTAAATGGCGATACTTGGGGGAGGCTTATGTCCAACAGTGGGCATCAGTCATTATAACGCCTAAACGGTGATATTTGATGGAGGGATATGTCTAACAGTGGGCATCGATCATTATAGCGCCTAAATGGCGACACTTGGGGAGTCTTATGCCCAACAGTGGGAATAGGTCATTATCGCGAGGAGGCATATGTCCAACAGTGGGCATCAATTATTATAACGCCTAGGTGGTGACACTTGGGGGAGGCTTATGTCCAACAGTGGGCAGGGGTCATTATAGCTAGGGGGAGGCCTATGTCCAACAGTGGACAGCAGTCATTAAAGCCCTAAATGGCGATACTTGGGAGAGGCTTGTGTCCAACAGTGGGCACGGATCATTATGGTGACACTTGGGGGAGGCTTGAGGGAGTTCAATTCTGATCAAGCTGACGACAGTGAAATCGAGATTTTGGCTGAGGAATATTATTATCATTATGTGTATAGTGGGCGAAAATGTACCACTCGTACATTTTCGCCCACTATAATATTTCAATTTCAATAAAACTTGTTTTTTTTTTTTCAATTTTTCATGAAATTAACCGAAACAATGAATAAAACATTCGAAAGATTTCTATTTTGTTCCCAAACGATTTTTTCCGCAAAATTTCAATGCAACATGTGAAAAAAAACGGAAAAAAACAACAATTTGTTTTTTTCATTGAAAGAAACAATTGTTTCTTTATGAGGTTACACTATACACGTTGGCGCACATTTGCGAGCGCCTTTGACTTGTGCAGAAAAACCGACACCGCTCCGAAGTGAGGCAAGTGATCGCGAGCGGCTGCGAGTCGTGACAAGCTACTCCAAATGAGGTCTATACACATTGGCGCACATTTGCTTTGATTGGCGCAAGTCTACTCAACCAACTAGGCGAGCGACACCGAGCGATGGCAAGACAAGGCAAATATACTGTCTACATATTGGTATTGGCCTTCACTCGGCAACGCTCGGCCAACGTGTATTGCAGGCTTAAGTTAACTTTTGTCACTGACGTGCATTTCCTTTTATCAATCTACCCTCACATTAGGATAGCAAGATTCATCGAAATGCTACACAAAGAATTTTCATCTTTAATGGTAGCGAAATAATGATTTAAATAGCTTATCAAATTAGTGGGTTAGCCCACTTAGGGCACCGACTTTACGCTAATGTTAAATGTTTGAAACTCAACAGAATGAGTGTATCAAAATATGAGCCTCATGACAAGCTTTGGTATTCGTGAACTTAATAATTAATTTTCAGATGGACCATAACAACAACAACGTTTATTCGCCTAAATGAGCTATAATATTGTTGAAGAGTTCGATTATAAGACTCGTGACATTTTAGCTATAGAATGTGTGTTTATTCAATAAGCGGTCTAATCATTCAGACATTTTAAAACAACAACTTTTGCTCAATACAATGAGCTTTCCAAGACTTGGAATGTGAGGCTCAGGAAATTTTTGCTTAGGTATTTCTTAATTTATATTTCTTGACTGTAAATTTTGTTTCTTACAGACACACCAGAAAAATTTACTCAACAGAATGAGTTTTATCAAGATAAGCACAGTTCGAATATGAGACTCAAAAAGTTTCTCCCTTAGTATTTTTTCATTACTATTTCACGGACTAGTTTCTCTAAGACACCCCAAAATAAATAACCTTTCTTTACTTAACAGAATGAGCTTTATCAAGACAAGCAAGTTGGAATGAGACTCAGGAAGTTTCTGCTTTGGTATTTCTTCATTTATAGTTTTTCACTGACAACTTTATTTCTTTCAGGCACACCAGAAAAATAAAACTTAATTCAACAGAATGAGATTTATCAAGACGGGCAAAGAGTAGGAAAAGTTTTTGCTGAAGAAATACAAAACTTCTTCATTATTCAATCTTATTTATTGTTACGTACGTGGGTAATCAAATGCCGATTTACTAAGAGACAACTTTATTCACCACAAACAATAACAAATTAGTCCAGTCAACAATAATTCGAATCGCAATTAACACTAGAGTACGTTAGGTAAAATCACTTCACACACTTAAGTAGTTCGCTCTTGATCGCAGTCGAAATCACAACTGACTCGCTTCCGGCCGGGGGCTCGTATTTATATGCGGAGCCAAGAAAACTCTAGATACCGACATCACACGATCGATCCAGAACCAACTGAATCGCTTCTCGAAGTCATAAATCATTTTTATTGCTCGTGGTACTAAGAGTCACTTTCATGCGAATTTCGACTTTATTGTTAACGTCGGAGAGTACCATTTCCCTTATCGGTAGATACATACCTAACTACTAGTGGTACCTACTGTGTGGATGTTTCGAGATTTTTCTAAGCCTGGCTACGAACAACCATTCTAGATCTTTCGAACAGCAATGCGTTTTAATTATTACGTGCTACTCGTTATTTTCTCGGAGATATGGCGTAACATTATATGAAACCCTGGTGCAATCAATCATTGGCTACTAACCTTTACTCATCAAAATGAGCTATAGCAACATGGTTGATCACTTGCATTATTAGACTCATTACATATTTACTATGAGTCCCGTACGGTATATCGAATTACCCTTGAACGATATAACTGTTTACAGAAAGCATGGTTCACCGACGAACGGTAATACGAAAAAACTATTAGTCGATACCATTATTTAACGACAGCACGTTTCGCCGAATAACGCTACATAGAATGAATGGTTGGCCGATACCAAGATTTGCCGATGTCATGGTTCGCCGCAACACGCTTGAACTAAATAATCCTTTACCGATAGCAATTTGCATCGAAAGCACCTTTTCTTACACCGCCGATCCAAAATAATTGTCTTTAGTTTCTCGCTCATACAATTTTGACAGGCATCGATTAAATTCCATTAACTGCTATTCCCATGCATGTATCTTAGTAATTCAATAAAAATAAATGTAAAGAAAATAATAAAATTTTTGAATTTATTGAATTACTAAGATAAAAATAAATGTAAAGAAAATAATAAAATTTTTGAATTTATTGAATTACTAAGATACATGCATGGGAATAGCAGTTAATGGAATTTAATCGATGCCTGTCAAAATTGTATGAGCGAGAAACTAAAGACAATTATTTTGGATCGGCGGTGTAAGAAAAGGTGCTTTCGATGCAAATTGCTATCGGTAAAGGATTATTTAGTTCAAGCGTGTTGCGGCGAACCATGACATCGGCAAATCTTGGTATCGGCCAACCATTCATTCTATGTAGCGTTATTCGGCGAAACGTGCTGTCGTTAAATAATGGTATCGACTAATAGTTTTTTCGTATTACCGTTCGTCGGTGAACCATGCTTTCTGTAAACAGTTATATCGTTCAAGGGTAATTCGATATACCGTACGGGACTCATTTACTATATATCTTGGTAAAACTCATGTTGATTATATAAACATTGTTGTCCTTTATGTGAAAGAAAACAAAATTGTCAGTGAAAAACAATAAATGTGTCGGTAAATATCAAAAGTAGTAAAATCCACTTTGGTCAAAAAGTATTTTTTCATATTCTGTCGATAGCTGATGACAAGTGGAATGGCTTGTCAAATTCAAATTTAAATATATCCATGAATTTCCTATAGAAAAACAGGTTTTAAATTCAATAATACAAGGTGTCGTTTTGAAGCTGCAAAATATTTCAGGAGGTAATTATGTTAGTGATTCTCGACCCGAATCAATAATAAAATAAGTAGGTAATTTTTTTTTTTTTATAACCGCGCTTTTTTTCACACACACAAACACGGAACAATAAAGGGCGTTTTCACACACACTAACTCGCAACGATAGTTTCATAAATAATGTATCATCCAATCATCATCCCGCACGCCACACCCTAGCCACGCCCCCGCGGCCATCGATCAATCGATTTAGTTTAGTATAATTAAAAAATTAAATAACAAGTATTACTGATTATTGACCAGGTATCGTTTTTTTATATGATTATTTATGAGTTTTATTACAACCTCCTGAAATATTGTGCAGTTTTAAAACTGCACCTTGTATTTCAAAGTCGGTAATATCCAGCATTAGGTATAAATCAAAAGTGGTAATATCCGCGACAGCCAATCACAGGGCATGACGTGTCCATCATGGCGATCAGTGTCAATAAAAAAACGAGACTATACACTGCAGCTCTTCAGTTATTATTGATTTTAATTGATAAATAATACGTAAAATAATGAGTGGCATACAAAAAGTTGCGCCAGACAAAGCCAGAAAGCGATTACGAAATCCAAATTTATCGAAACGTTGCAAGGAGAAGCAGAAACTGTAAGTAAACATCACATGCCTACCAGTAACTACCTGTTTGAATTCTAAAACCAATAGGGTTGTGACTTCCAATAGAATGTCCGAAGCTGAGTGAATTGTTGCAAAATTAAATAGGTACTTCATTTGGTTTTTACGGGACTGCGTCAAAAGGAATGTTTTTAATATTTAGTTTGATCCCGTTTATTTATTTTTGCTTCCAATCTTGTGAATGCTTTTTCACCTTCTTTTACTTAACCGATTCTTATGAAACTTTACACATACATTAAGTTCCCTGTACAATACAACATACACGGTACTGAGGGCATCGCAGTGCCCCCGCCAAGTCGAACAAAAAATTTGAATATTATAAAACCCTTGAACTTATTTTTTAGGGTTTCGTAGCCAAATGGCAAAAAACGGAACCCTTATAGATTCGTCATGTCTGTCTGTCTGTCTGTCTGTCTGTCCGTCCGTATGTCACAGCCACTTTTTTCCGAAACTATAAGAGCTATGCTGTTGAAACTTATTAGGTAGATGTATTCTGTGAACCGCATTAAAATTTTCACACAAAAATAGAAAAAAAGCAATAAATTTTGGGGGTCCCCATACTTAGAACTGAAACTCAAAAATTTTTTTTTCGTCAAACCCATACGTGTGGGGTATCTATAGATAGGTCTTCAAAAATTATATTGAGGTTTCTAATATCATTTTTTTCTAAACTGAACAGTTTGCGCGAGAGACACTTCCAAAGTGGTAAAATGTGTCCCCCCCCCCCCCCTCTAACTTCTAAAATAAGAGAATGATAAAACTAAAAAAAATATATGATGTACATTACTATAAAAACTGCCAACGAAAATTGGTTTGAACGAAATCTAGTAAGTAGTTTTTTTTTTAATGCGTCATAAATCGAAAAAAATACAGTATTATTAAAACATCGATCAAAGTTACAACACATTACAAGAACTTTTATATTATGTTACTTGCTGCTACGGAACCCTTCATGGGCGAGTCCGACTCGCACTTGGCCGGTTTTTTTTAATTAGGTTAGGTTATTTATTAGAACAAAATTATATTTTTTTTCTACAAGTACCTACAATATTATGTCGATTTTGTTAGTAGCTGACTAGGTATGTTTTTTTTTTATATTTACAGATATTCAGCTACCTCCTTACAAACAAAACCGAACTGTCACCAAAATTCTAAAACATACAAATGCAGTTCTTTAACATCAGGAGATATGTTTTGGTTTCATAAATTATTTTATGAAAACCCGTCAAAAATACATCAAGATAACTTCATTTTGAAATATTGCCTATGTACTAAAATTAAAAGAAAGAGACCTACAAAAGGAACACGCAATACCAAAGAATTTTCAACAAGATATTTTGTACGCAAGCATCCGAAAAATACGTTGGTACCAGTTTGTTTAAAATGTTTTCTGGGCATATTGAAACTAAAGAAAGGACGAGTGCAGGGATTACTTAAAAGACATATGCGCTCAGGTGGAATGGCAAAAGAATTACGAGGAGGTGATAGAAAAACATTCACATTCGCATCACGAAAAGAAGCAGTTGAAAAATTTATTCAGTCTTTTACACCTTTAGAAACGCATTACTGTCGTGGAAAAGACCGTCACCGTGTATATTTGGCTCCCGATTTGTCTATTAAAAGAATGCACGCAATGTATAATGACCAATCCTTGCCGGGATATTCGGTAACGGTGTCTTATTTTAGAAAAGTGTTTAACACTTCTTTTAACATTGGTTTCGGTGCTGATCGGCAAGATGTTTGTTCTACTTGTCTACAACTATCAGAAAACATTAAAATAGAAAAAAATGATGGTAAAAAACAAGAGTTCATGGTTTAAAAAAAGAATACATACGCTGCGGGCAAAAGCTTTTTTCAATTATTTAAAGGAGGAAAAAGAAGGACTTCTAACCCTTTCATTCGATTGCCAGAAAAATCTACCCATGCCGAAAATTCCTGACCAGGCGACATATTATTCCCGACAAATCTACCTTTTCAACTTTACTGTAGTTGAGGGCTCATCACGGACTTCTTTAAATAAAGAAAATGTTTTTGCATATTTGTGGACGGAAGATGTTGCAGCAAAGTCATCTAATGAGATATGTAGTGCTTTGCACCATGCGTTATGTTCACTGGATCTGAATGGCATTAAAACCGTTCGGCTTATGGCTGACGGCTGCGCGGGCCAAAATAAAAACAGAATGATGGTTGGTATTGTAGGGTCGTAGGTACTGTACCTACTCCTACGCTACACGGGAATCTAACCCGTATAGCTATGTCTATACGAAGCAATTTAGCGGAACAAGCAGAAGAATGGGTGAGTGCGAAAGATGAAGAATGTAGAATGAAGTAAGGAAGACGAAATGAATAATTATTATTAAGCGACGGAACAATATATTTAAAAGAGCAAAATTACAAAAGTATGGATTAGGTAAATTATTAAGCTAGGTAAGCGCGACGCGACCGACTTCGAGGCTAGCTCAGAGCGACTGTCCGGGTGCGGCGCTTGAGTGCGGCACAGGTAGGTGGCTCGCTAATGACCTGACGTCAGCGCGAACAAAAGATCGTATGATCTGTCTGTGTGGCCCAAAGTTCATAAGCGGAGCGTTTCCGCTGGTCGTGAGGCGTAGACACGCCACAAGTTCCCCCCGGCCAGACCGTTGCTCACGGTCGATAGAAATCGGGGAATCTTACTCGCCGCCCGCTTTTTGTCTTTCTCTCCTCGCTTGTAGTAGTGGTAGCGGTAGTGGTTGATGACGACGTATTTGTTGGCTTTTCATTTGGAACTTGTTTGTCCTCACGCATCATGTAGGCCGGCTTGAGTCGATCGATGGAAACATTGTTGGGCTTCCCTTGCATCTCGATCGTGAAGTATTTTGCGTGCCTCTGTAGAACCTTGTAGGTTGCCTGCATATGGTGGTTCCAGTGAGCTGCGGACGTAGTCTCTGCGTAGGAAGACGTGCGAGGATGAGTGCAGGTCGCGCGGCACGTAGAATGGCGATGTAGAATGCCACGAAGTAGGTCTTGGAGTCAGCCTTGCCATGTGTTGACGCAACCGGGTTGCGTACTGGGTGACGTCAGCCACTGTATAGTCTTCCTTTGAAGATAGGAACTGGCCTGGAAGATGAAGTTGCTCCCCGTAGACGAGCTCGGCTGGCGTAGCTTGGATGTCTTCCTTCCAAGAGTTACGCATGCCAAGGAGTACCAGTGGAAGCGCTTCAGACCACTGCGAAGACATGTGGCACATGATGGCGGCCTTCAGCTGCCGATGCAGCCGTTCCACTAAGCCGTTGGCTGCAGGGTGGTAGGCAGTGGTGCGGAAGTGGTGTGCGCCTACCAAGGCTGTGAGTGCTTTGAAGAGGTGACTCTCGAACTGGCGACCACGGTCAGTAGTCACCCGTGCAGGACAGCCGAACCTGGGGGCCTAGACAACGTTACATTTTCATCAACGATAACGAAATTCGATATCTCCGAAATGTATGGAACTGACATAAGCTTTCGAAGTGTCACGTGATCGATCGCTAATTGCTAGACAACGTCACACTGCGTTACGAAACGACAGCGAACTTCGATCAACATAAACGATATTCTCATACAAATGCTTAGACAAGTGGCACTTTTGACATTCGACTTCGCTGAGATCTCGAAATTCTCGTTCGACGGCTAAGCGAACTCTTGGACCCTGTAGAAAAGCAAAACAACATGGCTGATTATTAGTCAGCTGGTGGTTTTATTTGCATCAAGTGCGCGTGTTTCTCGTCTTTTGTTGTTTTTTTTTAAATAAAAATGCATACATTGCGTTTACTACGGGCAGCACATAATGAAAGTGTGTGGTTGAGGTGTCAAAAACTATACAATTACCGGAAAAAAATGGAAAGAGTGGAAAATATGCCAGAGTTATTGTTCGTAGAAAATTTTAGAATAAATAAGAGCATTTTCCGGCAGCTCTGCAACGATTTGCGTGTTCACACTTCGTTAAGAGGATCTAGAGAAATTCCTTTGGAAATTAAGGTAACCTTACTGAAAAGTTTTCAAATAGCAAAAGTTAGACAATTGATTTGATGTTATCTACTAAAAACGAAAATTTGTGTGTTTGGTTTCAATAATTTTATTTTCCTAATTACTTAATTGGTGTTTTAGGTGCTCACTGCTCTTAGTTTTCTTGCTACCGGATCCTATCAAAGGATCGTGGGTGTGAGTCAACAACTGACACAAAGAACAACAAGCCGGTGTATCTGGCAAGTTGTTGATGCCCTCAACCACCCCGCAGTCATGAACAAATGGATTAAATTTCCACAAACAATACAAGAAAGGTCATTAATCAAAGAACAGTAAGTGATCAAATTTTAACAAATATGTGTTAAGTAATTATTATGTTGAAGTATGTTTAGTGTATTACTTACTTATCAACATAAATTACTAACTTCCTTTTCAGATTTCAAAGAAAGTACAATTTGCCTGGTGTGATAGGATGCATTGATTGCACTCACATTGCAATAGTGAAACCAGCTGAAGAAGAGCATGCTTTCTATAATAGAAAAGGATATCATTCCTTAAATGTTCAAATGGTTTGTATTGAAATCATAATGTTATATTTAAATCTAGAAATAGTGTTGCTGCTATTATAACTGCCTATTTTGATTGTCAAAGCTGTGACTAATATTACAAAAAACAATATTTTCAGGTATGTGATCCTAGTTTGAATATTATAAATGTTAATGCTAAGTTTGGTGGAGCAACACATGATTCCCACATATGGTCATTTTTTTTTTTTTTTTTTTTTTTTTCGATGGGAAAAATCATCTTATGACAACCCCCGCTCTTGGGCGGAGCGGGAGATAGTGTCAGACTCTTACTGACTAAAAAACCCATCCCGTTCCTTCAAGCCTTCATACCGGGGCTCGAGCGCCCTTTCGGATAACCCTGGCCCCGGTAGGCTTCGACCCGGCTGGGCCCCTGCTGTTGCTGACAACTCCTTGAGGCGCGCGGGAACAGCGCGCGCCGTCGACGACTTGGGCTTGGTCCGGACGTTTTTATTTACGTAAATGACATAGAAACTTTTGAATATATTGGTGTGTTTTCTTAATTATAACGAGTACCTCTTGTACAATAAACTGGAAAACACTCGCCCACCTTTTCAAATTAGAATAACAATATACGAGTATTACTAATTAAATCTATGTTTTGTTTTAATCAAAATTTTAGCTTATTTCATAAGAATTCCAATATTCGAGTGATCAGTCATTCCTGCATTATAAATGGGCATGTGTAATACTTACGGCAAATCCTTGCTCGTGGATGCTTGCCTGACCCTCTACAGCCACATTTCCCATAATCGCTAGCACCCTTTCCTCAAAAGTTGTGAGGGTTTGGCGATTACTAGGCCCACTACCAGTACCACTTGCATGACGTCTTATTAAAGATGCTTTTTTTTTTGTTTTCGACTTCCAGTCTGCCCAAACCTACGAAATAAATTAAGCAATATGTAGCAAATATGTATATAAGGTAGGTAGTAAGGAGTAACGATGATTAGATGGCTGTTCAATTATTACCTTTTTCCATTTTTCTGTCGATTTATTGACTCCACCACCAATCGAGTTTAATATTATCACCAACTCACACCACAGACGCTCAGATTTCAATCGCCCTTGAAGCCCACTACGAGGATTCGAAGGCGAATATGAGTGGCTTGTGATCCGTGTACACCGTAAACGTTCTGGCCTCAACCATGTACCGGAAGTATTTGATAGCCTCGTATACTGCCAGTAGTTCTCGGTCATACGGGCTGTACTTTTTCTGAGCATCACTGAGTTTATGGGAGTAAAAAGCTAGAGGTTGCCAGATCTCACCTTTGCGTTGTTGAAGGACTGCGCCAATCGCGGTATTTGATGCATCAGTCATAATTGCTAGCTCCGCCGATATATCTGGGTGAGCCAAGAGTGTTGCCTTAGACAGCGAGGACTTGCAGTCATCGAAAGCCTTCAGCAGTTCTGTCGTCATATGTACCGGATGGGATCCTTTTACCTTGGGACCAGCAAGGACGGCGTGTAGTGGTGCTTGAAGATGGGCTGCGTTTGGGACAAATCGACGATAGAAATTTATCATTCCCAAGAATCGTCGTAGCTCCTTGACTGTCTTCGGCTTCGGGAATTCCTGGATCGCCTGAACCTTAGATTGTAATGGTTTCGTACCTTCAGCTGACACGCTATAGCCTAGGAAGACGACCTCGGGTTGCCCGATCTTGCACTTAGCTGCGTTGACGACGATACCGTATTGCTTCAGACGGTCAAATAGCAGTCGTAGGTGGACCTTATGCTGTTCTGGTGATGCAGAATAAATGAGAATGTCATCAATAAATCCGTAGCAGAAATCTAGGCCAAGTAGGACTTCGTCGATGAACCTTTGGAAGGTTTGAGCTGCGTTCCTCAAACCAAAGGTCATGAAAGGAAACTCGTATAAACCAAAAGGTGTGGTTATCGCGGTCTTCTGTATATCCTCTGGGTTTACAGCTAGCTGGTTATATGGCTTTACTAGGTCTAGAGAAGACAGTACAGCCTGCTAGTTGGTGAGAGAAGTCTTGAATATGGCGAACTGGGTACCTGTCGGGTATAGTTCGTGAGTTGAGTGCCCTGTAGTCGCCGCATGGTCTCCATCCGTCATCCTTCTTCTTCACCAGGTGCAGTGGCGCAGAGCAAGCACTCTCCGAGCGCCGTGCTACGCCGCTTGCAAGCATTTCCTCGAACTCTTTCTTAGCTGCCTGCAATCGAGAAGGGTCAAGGCGTCTGGGTTTACATGCTACCGGTGGGCTTTCCCGGTAGCTGTCTGCCTGGAGGTCGCGTAATTTCCGGATATTCGCGCAGAATCTGATGGTAGTCCGTGTGTCCTACTACAGCCTTTACTGATGCGATGTCAACGGAATTGCAGTATGCAGCAGAGACAGAAAGGGACGTGAGGTTGTCGATCAGGCGTTGATTCCTGCAATCTACTAACAGATTATAAAAGCTGAGGAAGTCCACACCGATAATTGCTTTCGACACATCTGCAATTGTAAAGCTCCAGCTGTAGCTCCTCCTGAGTCCTAAATCCAATTGCAGCTGTAGGGGACCGTATGTGTGGATTACCGTATTGTTGGCAGCTATCAGATCATACTTGGATTGTATGCAGGGCGTCTTGACCGCAGATCGGGGAAAAACGCATAAGTCTGAGCCTGTGTCTACTAGAAACTGCAATTTTGACGTCCGATCGGTAATAAACAAACGGCCTGAAGAAGTGGTGGGGCAGTCGTTGGCCGCTACTTGCGACCGCCCTTCTTGTTTTCCGACTCGAACGTACAGGGCTGCTTGCATTTTCGCGCCCTATCTCCATAGTTGTAATGGTAAAAACAGTGCGGGTGATTCTGTGGTGGCTGTGGTCTATGGCTAGAGCGGTCATACCTTCGATGGTTGCTGCGTGGGCGTGAGCGGTTTCTCCCTCTGCTATTGAGCTGCGCAGTGAGCGAAGCTACCTGTCTCGTAAGCTCACTAACCTGCGCTGCCAGGTCCGTGGAAGCAGCGCTTGAGGATGTGGAAGTGCTCGCAACCTGTGGTGTCATCGGGGCGATTTCGTGCACCCTATCCGCTATCTCCGCTAGCCGCTCGACCTGTAAGTCAGAAATTTGTGAGGCGATGACTGTCTGTATATTTTGGGGCAGTCGGCTAGTCCATATGCTTTTGACAAAATCTGCGGCACCTGATGGTCCAACTAAGCCTTGGAGGTGTCGCAAGAATTGAGATGGCTTCCTATCACCTAACTCCTCATGGACTAGTAGCTGCTTAATGCGCTTTTCTTGAGACGCTGACAATCGATTTATTAGTTCGTTTTTCAGTTTTTCGAACTTGTTTGTCTCTGGAGGGTAGGTTATAATATCTTTGACCTCTATGGCATATTTGGATTCAAGTTGAGAGGTCGCAAAATAAAATTTAGTTGTGTCACTGGTGATTCGAGACAAAATGAATTGGCCTTCAAGCTGTGCGAACCATAACGCTGGCTCTTCCGGGCAAAATGGTGGACAACGCAATGGTAGACCAACCCTCGACACTTCTCCGGAGACAGCGCCCGTAACCTCTTTAGCATCTGCATAATTTTCTGAGTCAGACATGTTTGGCACGTAGCAATAATTTAAAAAAAATCAAATCGCTCACCGCTTATGACTTGTACCAAAGTCGAAATATTCGTTTACCCTCAGAATGTTTCGGATGTGAAAATACACTTCTCCACCAGAATCACGCTCCTCTTGATTCACCGACACTGTTGGCTTCTTGCTACTGCCCTCGGGACTTCTAAGAGCGCGGGTGTCACCTGGTTCCACTGCTGTCCTGGACTCCTGGTCTGCTGGATACCTAGACTTCTGGGCTTCCGGGCTTCTGAACTTCTGGACTCCTGGTGTCTTGAGTAACGCGGTAGTCGGGGGTCACCAATGTAGGGTCGTAGGTACTGTACCTACTCCTACGCTACACGGGAATCTAACCCGTATAGCTATGTCTATACGAAGCAATTTAGCGGAACAAGCAGAAGAATGGGTGAGTGCGAAAGATGAAGAATGTAGAATGAAGTAAGGAAGACGAAATGAATAATTATTATTAAGCGACGGAACAATATATTTAAAAGAGCAAAATTACAAAAGTATGGATTAGGTAAATTATTAAGCTAGGTAAGCGCGACGCGACCGACTTCGAGGCTAGCTCAGAGCGACTGTCCGGGTGCGGCGCTTGAGTGCGGCACAGGTAGGTGGCTCGCTAATGACCTGACGTCAGCGCGAACAAAAGATCGTATGATCTGTCTGTGTGGCCCAAAGTTCATAAGCGGAGGGTTTCCGCTGGTCGTGAGGCGTAGACACGCCACAGTATGTTAATGAAGTGGTTCAGTACAGTTCCCGGACATATCAAACGAGTAGAGCTCATATACCCAGTAACTGGTCATTCATTTATGCCTCCAGATCGGGTTTTTGCCTACATCGAAAAAAAATGCCGTGCTCGTGAAAATATAACAAACCATCAAGAGTATATAGATCTCATTTCTGAACATGAGACAATACGCCATCTGGGCACTGAAGTTCCCGTCTTTGATTGGCGCACTGCTACAAAAAATGTTCTAAAAAAACCAGATAAACTGCATTTCAAAATCAGTAGTGAAGAGAATCATAATAAAACGGTCGAGGACGTCCACAAATATGTTGGTGAGAGGAGAAATCTCATACAATAGTGACACTGGAACATCTAAAAGTATTTTAGCCCGTGGTAAAAGAATAACGCAATTACAGCCAGAACGTTTGCCTTGTGGAGTTTCTGTAGCCCAGGCAAAATTGACTGATGTCCAAAATCTTTTAAAAAAACACTACGGTGACGAATGGAAAAATATAGATGACTTAATCTTTTTTAAAAATTTATTAGAAAGGGACAATAATTTACCCCAGGGAGAAATTGAGAATTGTCATGGTCAAGAGATGGAAGAGGTGATTGATTTTGTTTGATTTTCGTAGAATGTTTATAAATAATAAAATTCATCTAATTTATTGCTTTTGTTTGATTTTCGCAAAAAAATTGCAAAGAATAGGTATCTATTTATTTAAGTTTTAGAGAAATTTTAATTTCAAACTATTGTTGTTAAAATTCTTAGTACAACCCTGATAATGATGCAGAATGATGCATAATGAACGAATTGTATCAAAAATGGTAATATCCACAGTAGATTTTTTCCAAAACTGGTAATATCCAAGCGTTTATATCAAACCTAGTAAAATCCAATCAATTTCTGCTTTTTGCGCCTTAATTATCCACAGACAACGTGAGATTGTATATTAGGCATCCTTTTCTGACCTATATGGGTTTATCTTGCTCAAAAGAGACGTAAATAGAACCTGCATTAATAGTATAGAATAAAATACGTCATTGTGTAAAAGCATCTTTAACGGATTTTTCCACTTTTGCTGTTCATCGACACAAATGACATTATTTATTAACTGTTTTTTACTGACAATTTTTTTTTTAGACACATTGGGACAACAACGTTAACTCAAAATGATTTGTACCAAAACGGATTAAGGATAGGAATATCAAGAGTCATTTTAGGACCACATCAACTTAAAACTCAACAGAATGAGTGTACCAAAATATTAGGCTCATGACAGGCTTTGGTATTTGTGAACTTAATAGTTAATTTTCAGATGGACCATAACAACAACAATGTTCACACACCAAAATGAGCTATAACAACATTGTCGAAGACTTGGATTATAAGGCTCATGACATTTTTGCTATGGAATGTTTGTAAGTTTTTTTCAATAACCGATTTAATCATTCAGACATTTTAAAACAACAACTTTTGCTCAATAGAATGAGCTTTACAAGACTTGGAATGTGCAGCTCAGGAAATTTCTACTTAGGTAAATTTCTTCATTTATTGTTTTTGACTGAGAATTTTGTTTCTTACAGACACTAGGAAAATAACACATTCACTCACAAAATGAGTTTTATCAAGATTAGCAGAGTTCGAATATGAGGCTCAGAAAGTTTTTTCTTTGGTATTTCTTCTTTAGTTTTTCACGGACCCTTTCATTTCTTGCAGACACACCAAAAAAATTATCTTCATTTACTCAACAGAATGAGTTTTATCAAGACAAGCAGAGTTCGAATATGAGGCTCAGAAAGTTTCTCCTTTGGTACTTCATTGATTTTCACAGACCCTTTTATTTCTTTCAGACACACCAAAAAAATAATCTTTCTTTACTCAACGGAACGAGTTTTATCAAGACAAGCAAGTTGGAATATGAGACCCAGTAAGTTGCTGCTTTGGTATTTTTTCATTTATTGTTTTTACTAACAATTTTGTTTCTTTCAGACACACCAAAAAAATAAAACTTAATTCAACAGAATGAGATTTATCAAGACGGGCAAAGAGTAGGAAAAGTTTTTGCTGAAGAAATACAAAACTTCTTCATTATTCAATCTTATTTATATGAAACCCTGGTCCGATCAATCATTGGCTACTGCATCACTACTTGGGGAGGAGCATGTAAATCTAAACTGATGATTGTTGAAAGAGCCCAAAGGATGATATTGAAAGTCAGCTTAAACAAACCGCGTCTTTTTTCCACCACAAAACTTTACGAAGAAGCCCAAGTGCTAACTGTTCGTCAACTTTGCGTATTGCTTACTATAATTCTTCAACACTCCAACTTACCCAAAGAACGGAGAAAACGCATAGCACACTCCAGAAGAAACTATGCAATATGTAGGACGACTGCGGTTAATATACTTCATTCGCGCAAAAATATTTCCCATTTCGTGGTGGCGAATTGTACAATAAATTAAAAAAAATTTTTAATATAGCCAACTGTCGTAAAAACGAATGTAAAAATAAACTGATCAAATTATTACTAACTTTAAATTATAAGGAAACTAAAAAATTACTCGATGTAGCAAAGTAGTACCTAGAATTATCTATAATTATCTATGTACTGTATAAGTTCATATTTTAATATATATTAATAACATATATATAATATACCCTATTTATGTATTAATGTATATACACATTATATTTATGTGCACACACCCATGCACACACACGCATGTTGACTATTTTCAATTTGTGATGTAATGGGGGGGGGCCTGAAGCTCTAAAATACAGTCCTTGGCTTAGTTTGGACTCCAGATCTCCCACAAATTACCTTCTGTCTTTTGTCAAACTACCTGTCAACTTAACTGTGCTGTAATTTGTTGGCTATAAATAAACGTTTATTATTATTATTATTTATTATTTCTTTCAGACACATTGGGACAACAGCCTTTACTCAACAAAATGAGCTTCACCAAGACTGTTCTGCGCCCCCCTCTCGCGGCCTCCGGCCAAAAGAAGACGGCGTCGTATGCCGCTGTCGCCGCGGCCACGACGACTGCAGCACCTAAGGCAGGCCCGTCGGGGCAAGCCAGGCGCGTGGCCGCGGCGTCGGAGCCTGCAAGGGCAGCCCCGGCGGCCAAGCTACAGCAGCGGCAGGGGAAGCCTGCCCCTCCCCCGAAGGGCAGGGTGGCGGCTGCCACCAAATCGGCGGGACCTCTCGCCGCGGCGGCGACTAGGTCGCGCCTGCCGCCTTCTCCGCCCGAAGACCCCTCGGCTGGCGCCGAGTGGACGGTCGTCGGCGCCAAGAAGAAGGCGAGCAAGGCGGCAAGGGCGGCCAAAAAGCGCAGGCGGCGACAGGAGCGCAAGAAGCGGGCCATGGCTGCTCGTCTTCGCGCCCCGACTTCCGCAGCTGTAGTGATCACACTACAGCCAGCTGCGGAAAAGAAGGGCGTGAACTACGATGTAGTCATGGCGAAGGCGAAACAGGCGGTGGTGGGCCACCTCGATGAGTTCGGAGCCTCCGGGGGCTTCCGAATGAGGCGTACCGCGACCGGGGCCCGAATGTTGGAGGTCCCTGGGGCAGACAGCGGAGAGCTCGCCGACGCCCTGGCCGAAAGGATCAGGGCGTCCCTAGACGTCGAGGAGGCCCGAGTGTCCAGACCCACCAAAAGCATGGACATGCGCATAATGGGTCTGGACGACTCTGTCAGGGTGGAAGAGGTGGTGGCCGCCATCGTCGGGGTGGGAGGGTGCACGACCGATCAGGTCCGGGCGGGCACCATCCGCGCCGACAGCACGGGCATGCGAGCCGTCACGGTGAGCTGCCCCGTGTCGGCGGCCAAGGCCATCACGGCCGAGGGCCGAAGGCTGTTGGTGGGCTGGGTTTCGGCCCAGGTAAAGCTGCTGGAGCCCAGACCTCTGCGGTGCTACCGCTGCCACGTGGGGCACCACGTGGGGGCCTATTGCGCCGCAGAGGACCGCAGTGACCGTTGCCACCAGTGCGGACAGCCCGGGCACAAGGCCGTTGAATGCCGTGCAAAGCCGCACTGCTACGCATGTGCGGCTGCAGGCAAGCCGGCCGACCACCGGGCTGGGGGCAGGTCCTGCGACCCCCCCGCCAAGGCCAAGGGCAAAGTCAGGCCCATCCACCCTGACGTCCTCACCGCCGCAGCCACCACCTTGGCTGCCGCCGCTGTCGCCGCCGCTCCCGCCGCGGCAGTGCCCTCACAGGGGGCTCAGGAGGAGACTGTAATGGAATGTCAATAACGACACCATTACGTCTCCTCCAGGCGAACATCAACCACTGCGCCCCCGCTCAGGATCTGTTGCTCCAGAGCATGGCGCAGTGGTCGATCAATGTCGCCGTCGTCTCCGAGCCGTACTACGTCCATCCCCGCTGGGTTCAGGACCTAGACGGCTCGGTGACGCTAATTTCGTCGGCCGCCGCCGGTACCCCGCCCCTCGAGGCTGTTGCGAGGGGACGGGGTTGCGTGGCAGCACGGGTCGGGGACATTGCAGTGGTAGGCGTCTACCTGTCCCCGACCAGAACTCCCGACGAACTCCATGTCTCCCTTATGGAGCTAAGTGCCGTCGTCGCTGGGTTTGGTACCCTCCCCGTGGTCGTTTGTGGGGACTTCAACGCCTGGAATACGGCTTGGGGTTCCCGGCGCACGAGCACACGGGGTCGGTTGGTGGAGGACTGGGCCTTGGAGCTGGGCCTGGTCGTCCTGAACCGGGGTTCTGTCCCCACGTTGGTGCGGAGGCGGGGTGAATCTGTGGTGGACCTCTCGTTCGCCAGCCCCGCTCTGTCGCCGCGTGTCGTCGACTGGCGCGTTATGGAGGAGGTGGAGACGTACTCCGACCACCGGTATATCCGGTTGGACGTCTCCGCCGAAACCTCGGCCGCGCCGGTCCGACAGAGCCCTTGCGGTCCGCGGTGGGCGCTTAAGCAGATGGACCGGGAGCTCCTCCTGGAAGCCGCGACGGTACAGGCCTGGGTGCAAGCACCGGACAGGCCTGTCGACATCGACGTCGAGGCGGAGTGGTTCCAGGAGGCCATGTCGCAAATTTGCGATGCGGCAATGCCCCGAGTCCGTCCAGGACGTGCTAAGCGCCAGGTGTACTGGTGGTCGCCGGAAATCGCTGCACTGCGCAACACGTGCAATCACGCGCGACGCCGGTACGCCAGATACTGCAGGCGCCGCATCCGCCCGCCGGATGCGGAGGCCAGAGAGGCGGAGCTGTACGAAGGTTACAGAGAGGCAAAACACACCCTCCGAGCGGAGATTAAGCGGGCCAAACTCGAGGCCCGCGACGTGTGGCTGGGGTCTCTGAACGCGGACCCGTGGGGGCGCCCGTACAAATTGATACGGGAGAAACTGCGCCCCTGGGCTCCGCCGCTGACTCAGAGTCTCCGGCCCCAACTCGTGGAGGGTGTGGTGAGCGCTCTGTTCCCTGCGCGAGGGGAACACTCCCCCCCGCCCATGGCTCCGCCTCCGCCAGCGGTGTCTGACGCGGACCGCAATAGCGACGACGACGATAATGCTCCAGAGGTGACCGAGGCAGAGATGAGAGTGGCGGTGCAAAGGCTGAGTGCCAAGAACGCCGCCCCAGGACCCGATGGCTTGCCTGGGAAAGCCTGGGTCCTGGCCATGGAGGCTCTCGGGCCTCGACTGAGAGGGCTCTTCAGCGCATGCTTGGAGAGGGGCCAGTTCCCACTTCGCTGGAAGACGGGGAAACTGGTCCTCATCGCGAAGCCAGGGCGCCCTGCGGACTCTCCGTCCGCGTACCGGCCCATTGTGCTGCTCGACGAGGTGGGCAAGCTCTTTGAAAGAGTGATTGCGAGCCGCCTCGTCGCGCGCCTTTCACGGGTGGGGCCGGACCTTTCGGACGGACAGTTCGGCTTTCGCAGGATGCGCTCGACGGTGGACGCCATCATGCGCGTGCGAGCCCTCACGACGGGGGATGCGGTGTCCCAGGGTAGGCGTGTCGTGGCAGTGTCCTTGGACATTGCCAACGCTTTTAATTCCCTGCCCTGGAGTACGATCCGGAGGGCACTCCGGTACCACCGGGTGCCCGAATACCTCTGTCGAGTAGTCGAGGCCTACCTGTCGGACAGGTATATTGTCTACCCCGGTCACCAGGGAGACTGGAAACGTCGGGAGATGTCGTGCGGTGTTCCGCAGGGGTCGGTACTAGGGCCACCCTTGTGGAACATCGGGTACGATTACGTGCTGCGGGGCGACCTCCCTGACGGGGTCAGCGTGGTCTGCTACGCAGACGACACGCTGGTTCTAGCGCAGGGAGAGTCGTACTGGGCGGCGGCCGCTTTAGCGACACGCGGGGTTGCGATAGTCGTTGGTAGGATCCAGGAGTTGGGACTCGAGGTGGCGCTGCGCAAATCCGAGGCCATGTGTTTTCACGGTCGCGGCCGTCGGAACGCGCCACCGCCGGGTTCTCAACTAACGGTAGGAGGAGTTCGCATCGGCGTCGGGACATCGATGAGGTATCTGGGACTCATCCTCGACAGCCGATGGAATTTCGAGGAGCATTTCCGACGTCTGGCTCCCAAACTCAACCGGACTGGGGCCGCTCTCGGGCGGCTCCTGCCCAACCTTGGGGGTCCAGACGCCTCCTGCCGGAGGCTCTACGCGGGGATCGTTCGGTCCATGGCCCTCTACGGGGCGCCGGTGTGGGCGCTGTCGCTGCAAAAGCGACCGGCGTCCATTCTGAACGCCTGCCAGAGGGCCATGGCAATTCGGATGGTGCGGGGATACCGCACGATTTCCCGCGAAGCGGCGAGCCTTCTGGCTGGCCTACCACCGTGGGATCTGGAGGCAACAGTCCTTGCACACATGCACGACATGCGCGTGGAGATGCAACGCCGGGGTGAAAGTCCTCTGCCGCGACAGGTCACGGCATGGCGGACAGAGCTCCGGCGGGATCTCATGGTGGAATGGCGTCAGCGACTGTCGCAACCCCGTCATGGGCACGCCACAATTATGGCGATAAGTCCCCTCTTTGAGGCGTGGCTGGAAAGACCTCACGGCGTCCTTACCTTCCGCATGACACAGGTCCTCTCCGGAAATGGCAAGTTCGGGAGGTTCCTGTTCCGAATCAAAGCGGAAGTGACGCCCGGGTGTCGCCACTGTGCGGAACGCCCGGAGGACACGGTGGAGCACACAATCGCGGTGTGCCCTGCTTGGGCGGAGCATCGCCGTGCCCTCGTGGGGGTGATCGGCGGCGGAGACCTCTCGCGCCGGGCCTTGGTCGAGGCCATGGTCCGGAGCGAGGAGGAGTGGCAGGCGGTCGCCGACTTCTGCGAAGCAGTAATGCTCGCTAAGGAGGAGGCCGACCGCATCAGGCAACGGCGCTCTCGCCGCCGCCGCCGGGATTCCGATCCCGATTTCCAGCCACCGTAGGCGCGGGCTTGCGGACAGTGAGCAATGGGTAGCTCGCTGTCCGGCCGTCCGGTAACCGTCCGGACCAAGCCCAAGTCGTCGACGGCGCGCGCTGTTCCCGCGCGCCTCAAGGAGTTGTCAGCAACAGCAGGGGCCCAGCCGGGTCGAAGCCTACCGGGGCCAGGGTAATCCGAAAGGGCGCTCGAGCCCCGGTATCGAAGGCTTGAAGGAACGGGATGGGTTTTTTAGTCAGTAAGAGTCTGACACTATCTCCCGCTCCGCCCAAGAGCGGGGGTTGTCATAAGATGATTTTTCCCATCGAAAAAAAAAAAAAAAAAAAAAAGCTTCACCAAGATAAAAAAGAGAATTAACATTTTTACCAATCATTTTGGGACAACATCAACTTAAAGCTCGACAGAATGAGATAGACAATATACTAAGTCTATCTTGTCTATCTCATTCTGTCTATCTACTGAATTATGAGGATTGTGCTCTAATATTTGAATTTATTTTTATGAACTCTCTTACTCAACAAAATAAGCATATTCAAAAGAAGTGAATAAGATGACGAATCAAGATCTCTGTCATGTCAAATAAAAATATTTGAGTGAGGTCGAGCACAGGCAAGATTCTATTCCACTTGATGCGACATCGCTACGCTACGCTCCGCTTGTCGCGTGGAATAGAATGCCCAATAACATTTTTGTGAATGATATGTTAAAAACACTGGTTCAGCGCCTATTCCACTTTCAAAATCTAATTTATAAAATACTCACTATCTTTTATTGAAGGACGGCCATGGTGAGCAAACAAGCAATCGTTTAGTTGAATGATGTCTTAAAACACTGGTTCAGCGCCTATTCCACTTTTAAATATAATTGCTTACCTCGACTGCTTACTAGATTCTTGCACAATGCCACTATGCCACTATAATACTAAGCAAATAACTAAGCTTCACATTTTCACTTCACATTTTTACTAAGCAAACTATCTGAATATAGTATGCTAAAATTTAGGACAGATTGTCTCACATCTCTCCATAAAATTAGAGGTTTCGTGTGTAGGTGACACGTTACTCTGTATTTTATGATCCGGATTGGACTCCCAGGACGTCTAAATTTTAGGATACCGTAATCATTAAACTAAGATTCAGGACAGGTTGTCTCACGTCTCTTCATAAAATTAGAAATAACATGTGTAGTTGACACGTCACTCCGTATTTTATGATCCAGATTGGACCCCAAGGACGTCCGAATTTCAGTTTAATTCATTCAGATACGACACCACCACCCTGCACGTCACTAAGGCCTATTCCACTTTTAAATATAATTGCTTACCTCGGCTGCTTACTAGATTCTTGCGCAATGCCACTATGCCACTATAATACTAAGCAAATAACTAAGCTTCACATTTTCACTTCAAATTTTTACTAAGCAAACTATCTGAATATAGTATGCTAAAATTTAGGACAGCTTGTCTCACGTCTCTCCATAAAATTAGAGGTTCCGTGTGTAGATGACACGTTACTCTGTGTTTTATGATCCGGATTGGACTCCCAGGACGTCTAAATTTTAGAATACCGTAATCATTAAACTAAGATTCAGGACAGGTTGTCTCACGTCTCTTCATAAAATTAGAAATAACATGTGTAGTTGACACGTCACTCCGTATTTTATGATCCAGATTGGACCCCAAGGACGTCCGAATTTCAGTTTAATTCATTCAGATACGACACCACCACCCTGCACGTCACTAAGGCCTATTCCACTTTTAAATATAATTGCTTACCTCGGCTGCTTACTAGATTCTTGCGCAATGCCACTATGCCACTATAATACTAAGCAAATAACTAAGCTTCACATTTTCACTTCAAATTTTACTAAGCAAACTATCTGAATATAGTATGCTAAAATTTAGGACAGCTTGTCTCACGTCTCTCCATAAAATTAGAGGTTCCGTGTGTAGATGACACGTTACTCTGTGTTTTATGATCCGGATTGGACTCCCAGGACGTCTAAATTTTAGGATACCGTAATCATTAAACTAAGATTCAGGACAGGTTGTCTCACGTCTCTTCATAAAATTAGAAATAACATGTGTAGTTGACACGTCACTCCGTATTTTATGATCCAGATTGGACCCCAAGGACGTCCGAATTTTAGTTTAATTCATTCAGGCAGACAACCACACTGCACCTTACCAACAAAACTGTACTGTTATAAATACGTATCGCACCGTCACATCACTTTCTGCTATGTTAAGAGGATTTTACACTGATACAATCGCCGTCAAACGGATAATTCGCACATATCGTGTCGAATATTCACCCTTACGTTGTTGAAACCTCTACGGTCCGGACTAAGCGTTTCGCCTCGTCGTTTATACCGCGTACGTCGAAGGACTGGAACAGTCTGCCTGCTGCGGTCTTCCCGTTCGATTATAATTTGGGTGTCTTCAAGGCTAGAGTGAATAGGCTCTTAATAAACTAGTGCGCCTCACCATCAAAGATTGCATCGCTACTTACCATCAGGTGGGATCGCAGTCAAGCACTAGTTTATCTCAATTAAAAAAAAAAAAAGTCGCCGGACGACGGCGTCAGAAGCGATCATATTGAACGTTTACACGATAAGTGTAAATGACTCTTAACAATCACCAAGACTGCAAAGTTGCATTATATAAATTTGCTGCGTTTGATTTATCTATGTGTGGGTGATTCCCATGGGTTCTACAATTACAATGCAACCGCTGTGAATATGATCCTTGTGCATGTAGCAGTCATTGTTAAAATTTGTATGATACAAAACATCCCATAACCAATGTTTAATTCATTAAAATATAGATTATGTTTTACTGTAAAATACGTAGACAGACTTTGCTAAGGTATGCACATCTCTAATTAGATAGTAGGTATATCAATTTAAAATTATTAGAAGGATGAATCTTCTATCAAAAATAATTTTAGCAGTAGCTTTTTACCTAAAACTTTTGAACGATGTTATTTAAAACTCATACTTTCATTTTAGACATTTAATGGTTTTATAATATTATATAATAATTTTAAGTTTTACTACAACATAGGTACTTGCAAACTAACTGCTTGACGTGGATTCGCTTCCATTAATTATTTTGTATAAAAATAATGATTTCAGAGTACTTTGTTATTTTTATTTACATGTGTATAAAATGGACTTTTTTATATATTAAATTTAAGTAATTTTGCGAAGTTATCCGCTAGATTGCCCGTGTAGACTACTAGTCTACATTTAAAAGCATGCCAAATTGTCCATGTGGACTACTAGTCTACATATGTGTATGTAATAGTCTACATTGGAGCAATCTAGCTATGAAATTATTTTGTTTTGGATTTTCCGTCTGTAGTCTATTTGCATAAATTTATTTCACTTCCCCATAACATTAAACAAACATACAAACTTAATTATAATACCTAATGTATTTATCATAAGCGACAGCCAAGTGTCGGGTTCATCTTTGTCGGCGAGCGAAAAAGGTTGGTTTTATATTTCATTTCTCACTGTAAAATTGTAATTAGACAGAAAATTGAGTATCATTACGCTTTAATTTGACGTAACTAACACAAATTATTCATGCAACTTTGAAGACCTGTAATTAAGGTTGAATTTTGTAATGAGACAAATACTGCTGATATGGTATTTTTTATGTATAAAACCAATCCATTTCGATCAATACGTTACATTTGCTCCAGTATTTTCTAGTGGCAAAGACTAGTTACCATACTTTATCTACAATTCTACAATCGTCTTCAAAAATCATAAAATGTAAGTAAGTACTTATTACTAAGTTTACAGAATTTTCTAGCTACGGACCTGGTTTTTGCCTGCCGGCTAGTATTTATTTATTTATGTATTAAAACTTCATGCAACATACAACATAAACGTACAAAGGCGGACTTAATGCTTTAGGCATTCTCTACCAGTCTACCTTTAACTGTGGTACTCCATTAAACATAACGATTCATTTAAATTCTGTTCTAAATGACTATTGAGGTTCTGTCTTTCACAAAAGAACTCTCGCAGTCTATTGGATGGCTATGTTATTAATAAAATGATGTATATAATTTCAGGTCTGACTCCGAAGCTAGCACTATCTACCAGTCAGCAGCCATTGCGGAGTCATCCAAGACGAAAAAAAAGGCAGTGAAGCGCAAGGTCTCCGAGCCAGCAACAAAACCGAGGTAATTGTTATATAACTATCTCATGTCCTATTCCAAGTCATGATATATTTGAGTGCATTGAAACAGTAACAAACAAATAAACTCACAGTCGCATCTAGATTGCTAGGCGATAGGGTTTCTTGCCTAATTACCTTAAGATATATTATACAGACCCGTTTTAGGCATTTATTTTGCAGGTTTACAGTTAGTTCACGAAATATTGTTATTAAATTAATTAAATTGTTTCAGTAAAAAACCCAGCTCCAACCGCTCAGACCTGTTCGGGTTGGAAAGCGAGATTTCTCCGCGGACGACCTCCAGTGCGGACTTCTGTTCGTCGCTAGTTAACCGGGTCGCAAACGGAAAAGTGCGACGGACTGCGGATGTAACTGGAGACTTTTACGTGGAGGTGAAAGTGTACAGTAAGGCCGCAAAAGTCCATAGGAGCGCTAAAGATTACATTGCTACGAACCGAGCGAGCGCGATACGTCCGTGCGTATGTGTGCGCATGTATGAGTATCCACATTCCACAGATAACACACACTAAGGAACTGTCGTCGCAGTGAGCTGTTCTTACCATAGCATTGATAAAATTCGTGCCAATGCGTCATGTGCTGGTAGCCGTGTGAACTAAGTGTTGGATTCGCAAATCACGTAACCCGAGTTCAAATCATGGTCGGTCCGTTGCAGTTATTTCTTACTTTGAAAATTCCTAATCTATATTGATATAGTTGTTTTTTTATATTTCTATGAAAAATACTATTGCATTTTTTGCACTAAATAGTTGCAAATTACGAATGTGATCTATTAACCACAAGAAGAATCACATTCGTAATTTGCAATTATTTAGTTGTTACATCTTTTCGATGTTATAAGGTGGAAATAAAAAGACGTGTTTAATAAAAATGTTCATTCTTTATATTTACAAATTAAACATTTATGAGAATTGTGACGTCGAATTGTTACCTAGACAAAAAGTTATCTTGTAACCGTTATCTATGTTACGCCTAAGATTGTTTGTTGGAAGTATACCCACTTAGACCATTCATAATATGAATAACGTAACAATGAACGAATATTCAAATTTTAATAAAATAAAATATAGGTAATTGTTTATATCCAGTTATTTATTGAAAAGTGATATATGATTTGGAATTTGTAAACATTTTATTTTTGTGTAACGTCACAATGAATGTATTGAGGTCATAGCTTAATTGTTCATTTTCTTGACGAAAAGAAGATTGAAACCAAACCTCAATTTCTGTTAAAAGAACTTTAGTTCTCACAAGATAATCGTCAATTAGATGAGAAAAATAAATTGAACTATAGTATTATGTTAAAACAGTGCGGGTAGAAGAATAAAAAACGAAATAGACTCATGATTATTGTCAACAAAATTGATAGCGAGTTCACTGCATTCTTAAGATGAGGCGATGGCACAAGTTAAAAGATATAGCTGTTTTAAACAAAAGTAAACACAATATAATACAGTGTTTGTTAACGAATAATCACAGATATGTTAAAATAAAATGGTAGGCCATTTAGTTTAGTTAACATTAAATATTTAGTGCGAAACGTAATCGTTCTTGTTTGTGCCTCTCTGTCAAGTAAGGCTTTTTAGCAGGTTTTCTGTGATGCACGCCTTCAGCGTGAAGTGCACGGCGAACAGTATCCATCGAGGTGTCATATAATTCCGCAAAATGTCTCGTTGGTGCGAAACCATTCGTTTCGTATACGTCCACCATATGTCGTCGCTGCGCCTCGCTAATAAGCTTCGGTCTCCCACTTCTCTTTCGACTAGCAAGGCTACCTTCTTCCTCATATCTTTTTAGCCAAAGATTTACAGTATTTTTCTAAAATAAAAAAATATATATATATTAGGCAGCTATACCTACTTCACTTCATTTTCATTATATAAAATGTTAATAATCATAATTATTGAATATAATTTTAAAATAAAACTGCATTTATTAATCCAATAACCAATCCAATAAACCCAACGATTTACGTATTTCTCTTTTAAACCTCATAAAGATACGATGAATGGATTCATAAATGGCATACGTTTTAATTAAGATTAATTTGTAATAAAGTTACAATTCATTAATAGCTATTATACTCACATTCAGTCCGGTTTCTTCAGATATTTGTGTTTTATTAAGACCACTTTTATGCAGCCCAATGATAGTCGCCCTCACTTCAATACTAATATTAGCCTGCATTTTGCGAATATTACAATACTGTCAACCTCACGTCACTAACCAACAACTACAACCAAACGACAGTTCATTTCGGTTAAGTTAAAACTCATGTCTACCTCGCAGAAATCTAATTCTTTATTTAGTTTTTTTGTGATCTACCTTTCTAACTCTAAGAAATGTGTGAACAAGTTAAAGAATAATTTAAAATATGTAATGCAAATACATAACTTCCAATCGGGTAAGAACTTACAAAAAGTCAATAATTGCGTGGGATTTGAACTTGCGGCACACTGATTTGCGCTTCAATCTGTGTGCCTATACCACTGGGCCATCTTGACTTATGATAAGTTGATGAAATTGTGGATTTCAATCATTTGTTGGCGAAACTTGAAAATAAAAGGTCGTAAGTCAAACTAAACGTCAAACGAATAAGTTTTAAGAATTCTTATGGACTTTTGCAAGTGATAGTACAATAAGGCTGAGGTGGCCAACATCGCTAAAGAGGATCGGTGGAAGAGAGCTGAGGTGACCCTTAAAGTTCAGTTAGACCGCAATACTCCGCAGTGGGATGGTCTACAGATTTTTATGAGGCGGACTCATGAGTTATTTAATGATTCGGAGCCCGTCTTTTACAGCGATAGCATAAATAAATAGTTAATTAAGTTAGCTATGTTATTTTTATGCTATCACTGTATATTAGTCTGTATACAGTCCCACTGTTGAGCAAAGTCTCCTCCAAATCTTTCCATGTATTCTTTATAAGCTGTACCTATTTATTGATATGTATCATAGCGATTTCGTATCAGAATCATAATAAGTATTAATATTGAAGTCAGTCCATCTAACAGTAAATCAAAATTATTACAACGTATTAAGTATCTTGTTGGTATTAGTTACAATAATCAGAAATGCCTTTTTGTACTGTTTGTAACACATCTGTAGAGAGCAGCCACTGGACAGGTCACCTACGTAGTACTAAACATAAAAATAAGAATATTTCGCAATTTTGCGAAGGTGTTGAAATAATACATTCTGCATTTCGTAATCGTATAGCTTCCTATAGAATTGTCGCTCCATCTGAGAATTGTAATTTACATTCATTTTTAAATAATATTGGAGATCAAATTAAAATATTAATTGACCTATCTCTTAAAAAACACACGTGTCTAAAAGTTAATTTCGAATATTTTGCTTTATTTTTATTAGTTAAAAATGATTCTCAGGAAATGAAATCTTTTGCAACAAAAAACGTTACTCTGCATCAGAATTATGAATTAGACTCATTATTATCACAAGTTAAAAACTCTTTAGCAAAAAAGATAGAAGAATTTCAGGATCGTGACAGTGGATGGACGTTCTTGAGCAGTTCTCATTTAGAAGTCAATGTTAACAAATATCAACCTATGCGCGGTGGTTCACGCTTTATCGAATTGCCTGCTGCAATAAAATCGAAAAAAGCATGTGTTAATATCCGTAATAACGACAACTATTGCTTTTTATGGTCAGTTGTTGCTGCTTTATACCCCGCTAAAAGTCATCCCGAAAGGGTATCGTCTTATCCAAATTTCCGTAACGTATTCAATATAAAGAACATGTCATTTCCTGTAAGTTTTTCAGATATTGCGCAGTTTGAAGTAAATAACCCTGAAATTTGTATTTATATTTATGGTTTAAAAAATAATACTGTTATAGGACCGCTTTACAAACCAAAAACCTTGAACGGTAAGGTGGTTCATTTACTTTATTTAGAAAGCAACGATTTGTCGCATTATTGTCTCATTAAAGACTTGCCGCGACTTGTTAGGACTCAGATAACTAAGCACCACGGTAAATTACACTTTTGTGATGCGTGTTTAATATTTTTTAATACTTGTGACGATCTTAGTTCGCATAGTTGTGGGGGTATAGCAACTGAATTACCACCAATAGGTTCTTTCATACAATTTGAAAATTATAATAAAAAACAAATTGTACCATTTGTTATATATGCGGATTTTGAAACAATGCTAGAACGTTATGCATCTTGCGACCCTGATCCCTCTAAGGCAAGCACTGTAACAGTACAACGTCATGTGCCTGTAGCTTTCGCTTATCATATCACATGTGCGCTAGACGAAAGCTACAATCGTTACGTTTCTTATCGCGGCTCGGATTGTGTATCAAATTTTGTTAAGTCTATTTATAAAGAGGCTAAAAATATATCCCAAATTTTAAAAACGAATGTTCCTATGATTTACACAGAGGATAATGCTCGAGACTTTGAGAACGCTATGACCTGTCATATTTGTGATCACTTCTTATTTGGCGATAGGGTTCGTGATCATTGTCACTTGACTGGTAAATACCGCGGTGCATCGCACAATTATTGCAATTTACAGTACAAAGTACCACAATTTTTGCCTGTGTTTTTTCATAATTTGTCGGGCTACGATTGTCACCTCTTCATAAAAGAATTAGGTGAAGCTCCTGGATCTATCAAGGTCATACCTAAAACAAAAGAAAACTATATTTCATTCACAAAGTTTGTCCCTATTTCAACCGAAGAGAGCATACAAGTTCGATTTGTAGATTCTTTCAAATTTTTAGGAACCAGCTTAGAAAAGCTGGCTGGTACAATGAAAAAACAAGACTTTAATCAATTAAAATCTTATTTCCCTAATAAAAAACAATTTGAATTACTAACTCGTAAAGGAGTGTATCCATATGACTATATGTCTCATTGGGATCGTTATAAAGACACCTGTTTGCCTCCTAAAAAATATTTTTTTAACTCTTTGACAAATGAATCTATTACTGACGAAGACTATGAGCACGCTCGATCGGTTTGGTCAGAATTTAATATTGAAAACATGGGTATATACACAGATTTATATCTTAAAACAGATGTTCTGTTGTTAACTGATATATTTGAAAATTTTCGTAAAACTTGTAAGCGGCATTACAATCTCGATCCTGCATTCTATATTACAGCACCAAGTCTATCTTTCGATGCAATGCTTTTAAAAACAGGAGTAAAATTAGAATTGATTAGTGATCATGAAATTTTTAGAATGATACAAAAAGGTATTAGAGGAGGTGTTTGTATGTGTTCAAAAAGGCATGTCAAAGCCAATCATAAATATTTAGATACTTACAATCCAACTAAACCAAATTCCTTTATTATTTATTTAGATTGTAACAATTTATACGGCTATAGCATGTGTCAATCACTACCTTATTCCGATTTTAGATTTATGAGTAAGCAGGAAATAGATTTTTTACAATTGAACTTGATAAATGTCAGTGATACTGCAGAAAACGGTTACATACTTGAAGTAGATTTAATATATCCTGAAAATTTGCACATGGAGCATAATGACTTTCCATTTTGTCCAGAAAAATGCTTGCCACCTGGTAGTAAGAACAAAAAACTGGTTCCAAATTTGTACGATAAATATCATTATGTTATTCATTATGTACATTTAAAAAAATGTTTACAGCATGGTTTGGTTTTGAAAAAGATCCACCGCGCTATTATATTTAAGCAAAGTAGCTATCTCAAGCAATATATCGATATTAATACTCATCTACGTCAACAGGCAGAATCCACGTTTGAACAGGATTTTTTTAAATTATTAAACAACAGTATTTTTGGAAAGACTCTAGAAAATAATGAACATCGCATAGATGTTAAGTTAGTAAATAAGTGGAGTGATTCAAACAATAAAACAAAAAAGGTCACTTGTGCTGACAAATTGATATCCAGCCCGTATTTTCATAGTGTCTCAATATTTTCGGAAGATCTAGTTGCAATCCAAATGAAGCCTCTGCGCGTTATGCTTAATAAACCAATATATATAGGGTATACAGTATTAGAATTGTCTAAGACTCACATGTACGATTTTCACTATACTATCGTAAAACCTTTTTATGGTAACCGAATTGAATTGTGTTATACTGACACAGATAGTCTAGTTTATAATATTCAGAGTAACGACGTTTATAATGACTTAAGACTTCATTTCCTGAAATATATTGATACCAGTAACTATGACTCTAACAATGAATTTAACTTGCCTATTATTAACAAGAAGGTTCCAGGACTATTCAAGGATGAAATGGGTGGCAAAATTATTAATGAATTTGTAGGATTGCGTTCAAAGCTTTACTGTATTAAAACAGCAGACAAAATAATAAAAAAAGCAAAAGGTACAAAAACATGTGTTACGAAAAACTTAAATATGATAGATTATAAAAATGTTTTGTATAATTGTGATGTTATTCGAAAAAAAAATTTGTTATTTAAGTCAATAAAACATGAAATATTTACTCAAGATGTAAATAAAATAGCACTTTCAAGCAATGATGATAAACGGTTACTATTATGTGATAAAGTATCTACTTTAGCATGGGGTAATGCAAATATATTTAAGTAATGCATTAAATAAATATTTTATGCACTGTTGATATAAAACAAGAATTGTATTTTAGTTACTACTTACGAAATAAATTGTATGTTGTGTACGTAACTATTGATTGATATAGATTAAACACTTACTAAAACAAGTATTGTGTTTCAGTTAATAGGAACTTACGAAATAAATAGTATTTTGTGTTACTGTTTGATCATTATATGTTATGTAAGTAATTACTGTTTGATACAGATTAAATACCTACTAAAATAATCAATGTATTTAGTTACTACCTAAGAAATAAATAATATTTTATGGTTAATTTTAAATATGTTTCATTTCCATTTTTGATGACAAAGCGCAGTGCGCTATCTGGTACCTATGAAATATAACACTAATCAGGACATGTACCATGATATTCAAAGTAAGATTGTTTTAATCTTATTTCAGGTGTTATGTCTAATACCACGCACTGGCAAAATTATCTATCGATTTGTTTGAAGATGAAATTGATTCACAGTCCATTACTTATGGAGTCAGATGACCAAAACATCGTCAACTTGCTAAAAAACTCATGTCTCAACTTGTCTGAAGATGAAATTGATTCACGGCTCATTACTTATGGAGTCAAATTACCAAAACATCATCAACTTAGTTATTCAATCATGTCTCGACTTGTTTGAAGATGAAATTGATTCACAGCACATTACTTATGGAGTCCGATTACAAAAACATCATCAAGTTGGTACATAATCATGTCTCGACTTGTTTGAATATGAAATTGATTCATAGCCCATTACTTATGGAGTCAGATTACCAAAGCATCATCAAATTGCTACAATAATAAGATTAATTTCAACAGTCGTATTACGGACGTCGCTCGGAGCCCATACTAAGCGAGAAACAATTTAGAGATATAGCGCCGCTGTTTGTAGTCGATTGCTCTAGACAAGCGGATAACCTAAAGACAGGTCCGGTTGTGGATGTGAGAGTAGAAATTGAGAGTGAATCAGAGATACCAGATCAAACTTCAGCATACTGTCTCATTCTGAACGACTGCATTGTTGAATATCGACCACTAAGTAATATTGTTAAGAAGATATCATGAAAGCGGATACCCTTATAGTGGAATTGCAAGGATTTAAAGATTATGTAAATAATTTCATCGTCAAAGAATTGGCTATTGTGAGTCAGGATCATACACAGACGTTCTTGGTAAAACCACCATATTCATTTCATTACCTAACACCAGAAGAAAAAAAGCAGGTGAGGTGGTTAGAAAGAAATCGAGGAATTTACTGGAGTGAAGGCTACATAGACTACAAAGAGTTTCATCGCGTTATTTTACCCTATTTAGAAAACAAAAAAATTATTACAAAGGGTTTGGAAAAGATAAAATGGATTAAAGAGTTATGTGCAAACTGTGAAGTGATTGATATAGGTGACAAAGGATGTCCTAATTTTGTGACATTAAAACAAAAGTTCTGTAAAAATAAAACTGATTTTAATTGTGTGCACCATAAAAAGAATTGTGCATTAAATAATGCAGTGTGTATTAGAAAATGGTATGATGATAGTAATATGTCTGTGTTTAATATGTTTTAATTTTAATATGTTCAATTAATAAAAATCTAAATGTACCTACTTTTTGTTTTATTTAAATGTATTTAGGACAACTACACAACAAACTTTATATTAGCTCTAATTAGATGAATTGCGATAAGTAAGTATTCTAATAATGTCAAAATATTATAAACATATAACCTATAATGAGATTCATTTGAGCTAATTTAAAGTGTATGTTTATGTAATGTCAATAAAACATAATTTAAATTATAAACATATTATTTATTTAGTTTTCACGTTATTCACAAAATAGTTACTTACACCTAACCTTATTATATATTTAAATATGTGACAAAATCTTAATGATCTAAGTAGATACAGTTTAATACACTAGCAGATTAGCAAATAATTTTATAATAAATTCAGAATTTAATACAACAAGTTAAAGTGAACATATATACAAACATTAGAAACTACTTACTAATAACAATCATCACCACAAAGTTTCTTCGAAATTTTGTTTATTAATGATTGTGTCTCTTCCATAACATAGTCCACCGGTTCACTAACTACATATTGTGCACTTAACACTACCACCTCCTCATTGTCATTTGAATTTACCACGCTTTCTTGTCGTTCACTAATGTCCAACACTTGTATCTGGATCAGTCGCAAACCTTTTTTCTTTTCGTTGTTTATGACGTATGATTGACATAAAGGATGTTCCGATGCTTTGCGTTTTAAGCCCTCCCGTCTTGTTCTGGACTTTTTAATGGGCGCTTCAGGTCTGTCTTGCTCTGGAATATGCCAGCTTAAACTAGGAGTCGGGAAGCCTTGACCATATTGGGAGAACATGATGTCAGGAGAATCACACATTATTGATGATCTGAAAAAAAAATTATGATTAATAATGGTTACAACACTCTAAGAAATAACATTATAAAGTTAATCTTTAGATGATAATACTTACAATTCGTTCCGTTTTTATTGTTCCGTAATGTGACCGCTTGAGCTGGCTGCCTAACGATGTATGTATTTTAATCTTATTATTGTGGCAATTTGATGATGCTTTGGTAATCTGACTCCATAAGTAATGGGCTATGAATCAATTTCATATTCAAACAAGTCGAGACATGATCGCAGTAAAACTTAATACTGGCGAAGTAGTAGATGATGTTCAGATCAACAAAATCATATGGCGCGTACCTCATGTTAAAGTATCTGACAAAGAAAAAATTGGTTTGTTAAAATTATTAGAAAAAAATCGCCCACTTCAAATGATATACAGAAATTGGGATCTGTACGAATACCCAGCTTTGCCTAAAACTACAAAACATACCTGGTCCATCAAAACTTCATCGCAGATAGAAAAACCAAGATATGTTATTATTGGTCTACAGACAAAAAGAAAAAACAATGCAAGTTCTGACATGTCTCAATTCGATCACTGCCATATTAACAACGTAAGGGTGAATATTCGACACGATATGTGCGAATTATCCGTTTGACGGCGATTGTATCAGTGTAAAATCCTCTTAACATAGCAGAAAGTGATGTGACGGTGCGATACGTATTTATAACAGTGCAGTTTTGTTGGTAAGGTGCAGTGTGGTTGTCTGCCTGAATGAATTAAACTAAAATTCGGACGTCCTTGGGGTCCAATCTGGATCATAAAATACGGAGTGACGTGTCAACTACACATGTTATTTCTAATTTTATGAAGAGACGTGAGACAACCTGTCCTGAATCTTAGTTTAATGATTACGGTATCCTAAAATTTAGACGTCCTGGGAGTCCAATCCGGATCATAAAACACAGAGTAACGTGTCATCTACACACGGAACCTCTAATTTTATGGAGAGACGTGAGACAAGCTGTCCTAAATTTTAGCATACTATATTCAGATAGTTTGCTTAGTAAAAATTTGAAGTGAAAATGTGAAGCTTAGTTATTTGCTTAGTATTATAGTGGCATAGTGGCATTGCGCAAGAATCTAGTAAGCAGCCGAGGTAAGCAATTATATTTAAAACAGGAATAGGCCTTAGTGACGTGCAGGGTGGTGGTGTCGTATCTGAATGAATTAAACTGAAATTCGGACGTCCTTGGGGTCCAATCTGGATCATAAAATACGGAGTGACGTGTCAACTACACATGTTATTTCTAATTTTATGAAGAGACGTGAGACAACCTGTCCTGAATCTTAGTTTAATGATTACGGTATCCTAAAATTTAGACGTCCTGGGAGTCCAATCCGGATCATAAAATACAGAGTAACGTGTCACCTACACACGAAACCTCTAATTTTATGGAGAGATGTGAGACAATCTGTCCTAAATTTTAGCATACTATATTCAGATAGTTTGCTTAGTAAAAATGTGAAGTGAAAATGTGAAGCTTAGTTATTTGCTTAGTATTATAGTGGCATAGTGGCATTGTGCAAGAATCTAGTAAGCAGTCGAGGTAAGCAATTATATTTAAAAGTGGAATAGGCGCTGAACCAGTGTTTTAAGACATCATTCAACTAAACGATTGCTTGTTTGCTCACCATGGCCGTCCTTCAATAAAAGATAGTGAGTATTTTATAAATTAGATTTTGAAAGTGGAATAGGCGCTGAACCAGTGTTTTTAACATATCATTCACAAAAATGTTATTGGGCATTCTATTCCACGCGACAAGCGGAGCGTAGCGTAGCGATGTCGCATCAAGTGGAATAGAATGCCCAATAACATCCTACTGATGACGTTAATAGCACCCTCTAAATGGTTAAAGAGTTTCTTTTTTCATCTTGCCTTGACCCTCTTTTGTGTTTTCTTAACCGAGGTCTTATGTCTCTTGATGAGGATCTGCGTGTAACTTCTTCAAGTTTTTGAGCCATAATACTTGGACGTTGATCAAGCATCTGCATATTTTCTGTGGACAAAAGAAGGCAGAAATAAGTACTAAAGTCCCAATAAAAGAATGAATGAATGTGAATGAATGCCTGTATACTCAAAGGGTTACCTTACCACCCTGCATTCAAAAATAACCAGAGTTGAGTTGCTATTCCAACCATTCAAAATGTTTGGGATTGCAATCCAGGGTTGTTCTTTTATAACTCCAGTAGCTACCCCAGAGTCAACCTAACTAACTTTAACTCCAAGCAGGGTAGGTTGGTGTAAGCGGCCATTCACATTAAAAAATGCTAGAGTACAGCATCTAACCTGATGAAATATACTCAACAATATTATGTGACAGCGGGCGAACCTAATCTTGTCAACTTAACACTAGTCCATAATCCAGATTGCTAAAAAGAAAAGTCGCCCAAAACACAATAATTATGCCCGACTGCAAGCGCTGAGCGCACTCACATTTGTGCAAATGTTTGAGAAATGTATCATAGGGAAAGCCTACAATGATCGAAAATTTAAAAATTACTAATAAGTACCTATAGTAAGATACATGTCTTAGCAAGCCTACTACCAAAATCAGTTTGAGAAACCCCTAAGACGACCAACAGACCAAATCATGCAAAAAATACCCATAACTAATTACCTATAATAATATAATAATAATAATATTCCACAACTACCACACAACGCCGTCTAGTCCCAAGCTAAGCAGAGCTTGTGTTATGGGTACTAGACAACTGATAAACATACTTATATATTTCTAAATACATACATATTATAGATAAATTACACCCAGACACAGAACAAATGATCATGCTCATTGTCCTGGGTGGGAATCGAACCCACGACCTCCGGCATAGCAGTCAGGGCCACTAACCACTAGACCAACAGGCCAGTCTAATAATAAGTAAAAGTTGGCGAGAAGCGATCGCGGAATGCGCTAAATACACTCATTGAATGTGTTTAAGTTTTCTTTCTTATGCTTGTTGTTACAATAAAATAGGTACAAAAAAACCTAGGTCAGTTTCTAATTTTATTTACATCTAGTAGGGAAATCATCGAAATTTTCTGCCAGACATAAAAGTAAGTTTAAACTGTACTCGTTTATCCTATCATAAAAATAATCAATTCACAAACACACCTTTTTTCGTCAAACACAGATTACAAACATAGACTGAAATCAATAACAGCTTCGCTCTGGTAGGTTACCCCAAAAAACCCCTACTTTTATAAAAATATGTTATAAGTACAAGTATAAAACTAGATAATACATGATCTAAAATAACTTACGACTTCGCCAAGATAGATCGTCGACTAGACTTGACTAGTTGACTGAGAAGCCGGCTGTCCTTTTTAATCCCGTGAGCACACCCGAAGTTATTGTATTCTCTTTGGCACACCCGTGACGCGAGTCTGCGCGAGTCTATCGATCGAATTCTGAGTCTGACTCACAGATGAAAGAGAGTAGTAGTCTGACTGAGCCTAAATCATGCTAGGTCGTCTTCTATACATTGGAAAATTTCGAGCGTCCGCATTGCCATCTATCCGCCAGACCCCGTACTTTTTCGAATGAAAAATGCGTTCCAAATGAATATAATTTTATTCATGTTATTTTAAATGACTGGTGAAAAAAAAACAATAATTATTACTTTTTTTTTCCTATTTAATAAACTTATTATTTCTATAAACAAAACAAGTAGCAATAATAATTCAAAATGAAACGAACGCGTCCATAAAAATGCACTGTTTGTTTTCTGTCATGGCCGCCACAGAGTACTTTGCAGTGTTGCCAACTTAGCACTTTCAGTGCTAGATTTGGCACTATTTTCACAAGGCCAGCACTGAAATCGAACATACAGCACCTAGCACTCAATCTAGCACTATTTAATAGTCAAGCGAAATTTTCAGATACTAATAAAACGCACACAAGCACAGCATGCGTGCAGTATAACAAACACATTCGTATTACTGACACATAGATTTATTATCTATGGAATTACACATAGACAATGAGTTTTTGGTGGGATTTCTTCGTGTGATGTTCAGTGACTGTTATTTGCAAATTGATTCATAGTGGATATTTAGAAATCCTCGTCTGGCGACGCTAGCTCGCTCAGTAGCTGGAGGCAGGAGCGTGTGAGACCGGATAGTGGTGTGATTAGTGTGGTGCGAGGCTGGCGAGGCACTGGCCAGGATATTCTTCTACAAGCTTGTCTTTTTTTTTTGTTTGTTTGTAAATATGTATGTATGAGATCGGAACGCGCTCTTAGCCCGTATGGTTTGCCCTTAGTCATTTCGTTCCAAAAAAAGTGTTATCGGCTCTCAATACTCTTATTTCTCCGTTAAATTCAAGCTTGGTGTAGTATAAATGTACTAATAATTGTTTGTGAACCTCCACGAAGTGAAATTAAAACAATAATAAACATTGCCAAAACATTTTAAAAGTGCCGTATCATAGTGTCTAACTCGTGAGTGCACGGGTTCCTCGCGGTTGCGTGAACTTAATAAAGGTGATAGTCCTGCGCACGCGCAATCTTTATAGCGCTGTCAGTGATGCCAACATTACGGCGTTGAAAAAGGTGCTGGCGTTCCAGGGACGAATATAGTGCGACAGTATACGTTGGCGGTCAAAGTGACTGGTGGCGCCACCCCAAACCATAACATTATTTGTGTATCAAAATAAAATGGCAGTGCAGCGTTCACCTCCTAAGTTGGCAAGTCAAATTAATCCACAATTTCCTCCAGTCCGCTATAATTCTGACTCAGCTCTTGACTCAAACATAACCAAGCGGTTAAAACGCACTTACGGAGATCATGTGGAACATCTTGAATCTTCCGACCTTGACTCTGACTTTAAATCTCTGCTCGTCGAGTTCCAAGCTCAACAAGACTACAAATTTGATCTTCTGAGCGAGACCTTAAATACCATTGTTGCACAAAACCAAGAGATTAAAAACTCAATTGGAACCCTCACGTCCCAACATCAAGAACTTCTTACGCGAATTGGTAGCCTAGAAAGGGAAAACTGCGAATACAAACACCAAGTTACTACCCTTGAAAATCGAATTGATCTCCTCGAAAAGAATTCACGATGTGCAACAATAGAGATTCGTAACATACCTAAGACGGAGATTGAAAACAAAAAATCTCTCTCCAATATCGTTCTGAACCTTGGCTCGGTTCTGGGACTGGACACGCCGATCGAGGGTTCTGAGATAAGAGATATTTACCGATCGAAGTCTGAAGCAGTAGTGGTTGAATTTACTACAACAATGCGAAAGGAGTCTGTTATTTCCAAGTACATCTCGTTCAATAAATCTAAACGAGAACTTAAGGAACCTTGTCTAAACTCGAAGCACTTCAACGTTCCTGGCGAATTACGAACAGTATTTTTATCAGAGTACTTGACAAGCAAAGCAAGAAAGCTGTTCTATATTGCTCGCTTAAATGTTAAAAATAAAAAGCTTTCTGCGGCATGGACTTCTTACGGGAGGGTCTTTGTCAAAAAGGAAGAAACATCCCCACCAGTGCGTATTGATGATGAGTCCGAGTTCAACCAACTCATTTTATGACTGGTTATTGTTGCTATTAGAAGTTGCCGTCCATTGTTATTATTATTTCCTGTTATAAGCATATTCCCTACTAGGATTATATCATTCATTTCATATACCTATACTTGCGTTTTATATTATGTTAAACCTTGGTGCAGTCTCTTACAAAGTTCACTACCTCTCGCTACACTTGATTTACATACTCCTGTGATAAATCAAACACTTCAGGATAAATTGTATAAATATTTTATTCACTTTGATCAACACAATTTCATACTTATCGTTCTATTAACAATCATTTACAAATACACAGATTAGTCGGACATGTTTTCTGTTCAACGACTCAAAGCAGACTGACTCTGTCCAAAATGACAGTAACAAACTCAGTGTTTCCCTACCACAAACTTTCACAAACACTCGGTCGACTAACCGACCAATCAGAGCAAAGTAAAGAGTACGTAACATCAATTGACTAACTAATATACATTAGAGTTTATCTAATAATTAACTGCAAGTAAATATTTCATTTTAACAATTATGATATATTTATACAAAACAAATCCATAAAGTCTAATATTATAAATTATTACTTAATATCTACAACGAATGTCTAAAGTTCATGTAACTACTAGCGCCATCTATCGCTTATCATTGTAAGTTGAACGATTTATGAATATTTTCTTTAAAAATCATTACATTCGGCCATCCGACATCGTGCGATCTCCTGACGCACGATTACAATTAAAATGATAGGATATTTTCATTAAAATTATGAAACTTAATTCCAGTTCTACAAGGAACTGAGTCTTACAGTCATAATCATTACATTCGGCTTAGTCTTGATTATTTGCTTTATCGTCACGTCATATGTTTATAACATTCTCATCACACGAAGAATATAGTATTTTTTTTTTTTTTTGTCAAAGGCTTTTCTCTATATCCGAGTTTATATAAGGTCGGAGGAAAGTATGCTTCTAAATGTTATTCCTCAGTTTGCCAAAATCGGTAATTACAGTAATTTTATACTTAAAACTTTGTTTTTTTTTTCAATGGATCTATGGATTTTAAAATGAGGCAAATTCAATTTTACCCTCATAATTGCAATCAGATCTACTAATCTTTATTAAACCACTTATGCTGTAGGCTGTATCAAGGATTTTACTGATAACGAAAGTATCTTTTTGCTAGTCTAACCCAGATATTGGCGCTCACGTCATATCTTAAACTTTTTAACGTATTTTACTTCGTAATGTTTATCATTTAAAGGCACTCTGATCCTGGTAGTTTTGTGGCAGTCTGTCTAGTGGGACATTTAACAGAATTAATCACACGCCATAGGCATATGTTTCCTTGGTGTTCGTCATAGGAATCATTTTATTTTGCTAGGGATTTAAAATAGTGGTTATACATTTTAGCAAAACCGCGCTCAACCTTAGACAAGATACAGCGTTAAAAACAAGGTCAATACCATGACTATCGCAAAAGCTCTTGATAGTAGGGTATCTAAAAGAAATCCATGATTGCAGTATTATTCAAGTTAATAAACTACTGTCAAATATGTTTTATAACCAACACTCAATTAGGTACTCAAAACCATTGGTCAATGTTAATTATGTGAGACTGCATAAAGTAAAATTGATCAGATTTTTGTTCGAAAGTATTCTTCATTATTTACGCGCACTGAATTCACTTCATGTCATTAGGTTTTTCATCGGGTTCAGCTATAAGAATTTGAAATCTAGATCTTATTCATTTAATCCTAAACAAATGCTGGCGCTTGCTCTCTCATTTTGTTTCTATTGTGTCTCTAGTCAAAGTATTCGAAAATTTAATATTTAGATCAATTCTCGTCTCAATACTATAAACAGAAACAGTATTCGTCTTAATTTCTGTGGAAAACATGATATTACGACTTAAGGTATCGACATACGCGTCCTAGATCTTACACTCTCAGTGGTTAAATGAAACTCACAAATCTGTAGCCACCATGTTGCTACATGTTGTGTGGCGACTCGTTTAGTCAGAGTTCATTACTTTCATTATTTGAAAGCATAATATAAAACAGAAACTTAAGCATTTAGAATAAAAGTGATCCTTCAGCTAGGGCTTAATTGTACTAATATTATCTCTCAAATAATATTAGCAGCATATGTGCGTGATTTCGTACCAAGTAAAGGTTCTAATAATGAAGTTCGGATCGCACTGTTCGTCAAACTTTATTTTTATTTGAAACCTTGAAATTGGTCCTCTAATCTAGTGTATGGATTTTCAATCCATCTTCCCCTTAACCGAATAAATAACGATGTAATATTTAGCTCTATTTAAATCATTCATTGTATCATAATCATCTTAGGAACCGGCTTCGATTTCAGTCTGGACGACGAGAACTTGTTATGGTCATGTAATAGTATATATTTTATCCTACTTGTAAAATAAATATCATTGTGTTCTCTATCTATGGAATCAGTCTCTGCTACAGTATGCACACGTCACAGGAATTGAAAACGTATAATAAATCCATTTCCTCGTCTACAATTTAATGGTTTGGCTCAATTCCTAATAGATTTATCATTAATCCCGTGTGTTTAAATTTCTATCTGCAGCTCTTTTACTTATATGTTATCCGTATATAAGCATTAATTTGTCGTAATAATATTCACATAAGTTACACCTTAATTCTTACTAGCTAACATTTCTGCTTGAAACCGACCATAATTCTGCTCATTAGATAAAATCATTTTAGTTTAGTTTACCACTTCGTCACTAAATGCTAACTTACAAAACTTGGCAAGGTTTCGTAAATTTTCTATTTTCTCTTGGTAAGACTAGCAAGTTTTTGAGACAAATTGTATAGTCAGTTTCTGATCCTACTTGCTTAATACAAATCAATTATAATTACTCTTTCTAATCAAACTTAAATACTCTCAAAATTTACAGAAGTGATAGAACTCCCGTATCACAAAGTTCCAATGGATATGTTCAAACCTCGATACTTGTAACGCTTTCCTCCTTGAAAATCATTCAACCACTCTCTTAGACCAACGTGGGGTACCTCTTCGCTTCTTGCATCGTGGTGGTGTCTTATTCCTTCCAAATCGTCTCTTTGCATCATTTTTCTTCAAGTCTGTACTGTTTGAACCAGGAACTATCTATTTGTTCAATAAGACTGGCAATTTTACCTTCTGTAGTTCTGTCGGAATCCAAGTCCTCAAAAATAAAAAAAACAGTGGTTAAAACATTTACAGGAAATAGTACTTGTATCGTTCATTTGAAACTCTTTTTTAAGAATCAAATCCCAGTGTTAAATTATACTTTCAATTCAATTTATCTATACTTATAATATCTTCAAAAACTATAACAGAATGTTCAAATCTCATCCAATAAACAGTTCAAATATGATATGAATAAACTTAATAAATTATTCAATTCATTTACAACATCTGCATTAAGCCAACGTAGTCAGACTAAAATCACATTAATAGGTAAATTCATACGTTACTTACGCTCTTGAGGATAATTTCATCTGCACCGGGCACACTTAACCCGAATCTTAATTGGCTCATCTGGCCAAATCAAATGGCCCACTTGGCCTCAGATGGCCCACTTGGCCTCAAATGGCCCACTTGGCCTCAAATGGCCCACTTGGCCTCAAATGGCCCACTTGGCCTCAAATGGCCCACTTTGCTCCAAATGGCCCACTTGGCCTCAAATGGCCCACTTGGCCTCAAATGGCCCACTGGGCCTCAAATGGCCCACTTGGCCTCAAATGGCTCACTTGGCCTCAAATGGCCCACATGGCCTCAAATGGCCCACTTGGCCTCAAATGGGCTCGCTTAGCTTCATCAAAGGCATGCTTGCCTCATCCCTCATTAAGGCTCGCTTGGTCTTATTAAGGCTCGCTTGGCTTCGTCAAAGGCACGCTTGGCTTCATCAAAGGCACGCTTGTCTTCATCAAAGGTACACACTTAGCTTCATCAAAGGCACGCTTGGCCTCATCAAAGGCACCTTTGGCCTCATCAAAATCACGCTTGGCCTCATCAAAGACACTCTTGGCCTCATCAAAGCACTGAAATCAAATCAAAACATTTCTAATGAACCATTTACAGACTCTTAAATTGCCAAGAAGTCAGTAAGTCAGCAAATTGACGGTAATTACATATTCCAAAGTGTAGATCTCTATGGAGAAGAAATTCCATTTACAGCCTTTTAAATCGTGTTATACATATACAAACTCAGTTTTAACTTTGTTCTCTCAAATTCATTTATTGTTTGTCATAGGTGGAAATTTAGTTCATAAAACAACAGTACAAAGTAAATATCATTTATCATTTAAGACTTATCATTTATCATCAATCATCTATCATTTATCTTTTATCGTTTAAAATTTATAAATAAATAAAATTTATCATTTATCATCATTTATCATTTACTATTTATCATTTATCGTTTAACATTTATAAATAAATAAATTTATCATTTATCACTGATCACTGACCACCTATCACTGATCGCTTATCACTGATCACTTATCACTGATCACTAATCACTGGTCACTAATCACTGGTCACTAATCACTGGTCACTAATCACTGGTCACTAATCACTGGTCACTTATCACTGATCACTTATCACTGATCACTTATCACTGATCACTTATCACTAATTACTTATCACTTATTACTTATCACTGATCATTTATGATTTATCATTCATTATATATCATTTATCATTATTGTGACATACTAATAAGGGGTACAACATGTTTTTACAACTATGCGTCGAAACGAAAGGGAAATTATCGTGCCACACAAAGTAATCCGAGGCAACAATGACAATTATCGCTTTGAAAAATAGGAAAATTTTTCATATAAACTGTTTTTTTTTTTTTAATCTATCACTATACGAATTCGATGAAATTAAATAAAGGAAAAGCAACCCAATTTGAAATATAGAAACTAAAATGAATCACCAGCATTTAAGAGGTGTTTAGTCTTGTCAACGTTCGATTACGAACATGACGCGCATATCTGTACCACTCAGTTCACACATTTGAAGGGAATCGAATGATTCAATACACGAGCCTGTCACCATCAGTAAGAAATTTGGGTGAGTATGATACTGGTCTAAAATACTTGGCACACTTGGCTAGAAAAATAAATAAATCTCGAGCTCACTTAGCTTCAATTTAGGCACACAACTTCTTGGCTTAAAGTAACACTTGCACACTTTGGTGACAAAAAAAAAAAAAATATCTCGAGCTCACTTAGCTTCAATTTAGGCACACATAACCTCTTGTCTAAAATCACACTAGTACACTTGGAAAGACAAAAATATATTTCTCGAACTCATTTATCTTCAATTTAGGCACACATAACCTCTTCCTGTTATCACTGCACATATTTGTAGGCATATCCCACTTCTGAAATGTGATAAATCAAACACTTCAGGATAAATTGTATAAATATTTTATTCACTTTGATCAACACAATTTCATACTTATCGTTCTATTAACAATCATTTACAAATACACAGATTAGTCGGACATGTTTTCTGTTCAACGACTCAAAGCAGACTGACTCTGTCCAAAATGACAGTAACAAACTCAGTGTTTCCCTACCACAAACTTTCACAAACACTCGGTCGACTAACCGACCAATCAGAGCAAAGTAAAGAGTACGTAACATCAATTGACTAACTAATATACATTAGAGTTTATCTAATAATTAACTGCAAGTAAATATTTCATTTTAACAATTATGATATATTTATACAAAACAAATCCATAAAGTCTAATATTATAAATTATTACTTAATATCTACAACGAATGTCTAAAGTTCATGTAACTACTAGCGCCATCTATCGCTTATCATTGTAAGTTGAACGATTTATGAATATTTTCTTTAAAAATCATTACACTCCCAAAACACACAAAACTAAATCAACACAAAACGTGAACCAGTCGTTGGACAATCGAGCCATAATTATTATTATTAGTAAAAATCTGTTTAAGCATCCTGTTCAGCTAATCGTTTCACATCACAACATTACTATGCCAATTGTCGCCGATAGACCAGATCTGAGTGTTAACTTAATTCTTATCCTACTACACAGGTCACGAAATAAACGTGACCTGGATTTTTCTAAAATCTTATATCCAAATGTTGCAAGGCATTGAAGCTATTCACTCGGATCTGGATTCCTTATCGGTGGCCCGTGTTGTTAGGTGTGATGTGGAAAATGTAAAAACCCATGTAAGTAACAATCGCCATCTTAACGTTCTCTCTCAGAATATACGTAGTATTTCGTGTAATATGTCAAACTTCAACATACTACTTCATAGGTCCAATATAGCATGGGATGTGTTGGTTCTTTCTGAATGCTGGCTACGCTCTGCTAAGAATATACCCTCCCTCGATAATTACAATTATGCCTCAACCACATTGCATAAGACACAAAATGAAGGAGTCGTAATTTTTTACAAAAAACAACTCAAGGTTTCATTTGAAGAACCACAAATCAGTGACGCTAATTGTTTGTTACTCAAATTAAATTCAGATACCTGTATCCTTGGGATCTACCGTCCTCCAGGTCAATATAACACTGGCAATTTTATTGATTCAATTGATGGACTACTCACTTCCTTGAGTAACTACAAAAATATAATACTTTGTGGTGACATAAACATAGACATAGTTATGAATAGCCAAGATAAACGCTCTCATGACTATCTTAATGTATTGGCTAGTCACTCTATGCTGCCAGGTCATATTCACCCAACTCATGGCAAAACGTGTCTGGATCACATCATGTTAAAGACCAGATTGAAGGCTACCTGCATTGTGATCGAATCATCGATCACGGATCACGAAAGTGTGGCCATTAGCCTTGAGTTCGCACAGAAATCTCAACTGGAAAACTCAAACAAAATTTCTCACCGTATCGATTATGATAACCTAGACATTGCTCTGCGTGAAATAGACTTTCAATCAGTTTTGTGTTGTAGCGATATAAATAATGCAACGGACTTGCTGGTTAGTTATCTTTCAAAGTCTATAAAAGATAACTCAAAAGTTATAAAAAATCCCAGAAGGAAGCTAACTAGTAAACCTTGGATCACAAAGGGGCTTTTGAAATGCATGCGTAATAGGGACAATCTTTATAAAAAGCTGAAAGGGGACACAAGTAATGAAATTCTCCAAACAACTTACAAGCGCTACAGAAACTTCTGTTCTTCACTTCTAAAGAAAGCTAAAAGAAATTATGAAAAACAAGAGATCGAGAATGCAAGTGGCAACAAGAAGAAATTATGGGACGTAATCAAACGGATTAGCGGCTCCTGTAGGGCAACAGACCACACCTCGTGTCTTATCAGTAGTGAGGATCCGGAAAGGAGCATCGATGAGGTCAATACTTTCTTTGCAAACGTTGGACGCAAACTTGCCGAGAAAATCCCTGCCCACTCTTTGCCTCAGAGAAATATTCCTGTCAACATCACAAACAGCACTCCCCTTCATTCTTTGGTTATGCTTCCTACGGATGAATCTGAGATCCTTCAACTCATTAATGGATTAAGGGATAATTGCGCTGCTGGTATTGACCAAATTTCGAGCCGTTTGCTGAAGAGATATGCTCAGGTCCTTTGCCCCGTAATCACCCATATCTGTAACCTCGCCATATCTACGGGGAAATTTCCACAGGCGTTCAAATCGGCAGTTATAAAACCCATATATAAAGGTGGAGACAGGGACTGTGTCAACAACTTTCGACCCATCTCTATCCTTCCAACGCTCTCAAAGGTACTAGAGCGCCTAATGAATAACCGGTTAATCAGATTCCTTGAGGGGAACAACCTTCTTTCATCTTCCCAGTTTGGGTTCCGGCAAGGCAAATCTACCAATGATGCGGTGCATGAATTAGTAAGCTCGGTTACAACAAATTTGGATAGGAAAAGAAAATGTCTCACGGTATTCTTAGATTTGGCTAAGGCATTTGACACAGTTTCTGTCCCACACTTACTGAGTAAACTGGAAAAAATGGGTGTACGAGGTCTTCCCCTAAAATTATTCCAGGACTACCTAGCTAACCGGAGACAACTAGTAAAAATTGATGACAGCGTGAGTAACGAAGTCCCAGTGACTTTCGGTGTACCTCAGGGTAGCATTCTTGGCCCGACCCTTTTCCTGATCTACATCAACGACCTCTGCCACCTGGGCCTTAATAATGGTAAGATTATTACCTTTGCCGATGATACGGCCCTCTTTTTTACTGGTGACAGCTGGTATGACGTCTTTGATGTGGCTCAACAAGGGTTAAATAGGGTTACTGAGTGGTTAAACCATAATGTACTGTCTCTCAATGTCACAAAAACCAAATACATAACATTCTCGCTTCGATCAAACACGTTACCTCCACGATCCCTTTCTTTGACGGCTCACACGTGCTGGTCAACAAACCAGCCTTGTGCATGTCCTTCTCTTCAAAGGACAGACCAAATAAAATATCTAGGAGTTATATTGGACCAATTCCTTAGCTTTAAACCACATATCAGCGCACTGGTAGCGAGATTGCGCAAACTCATATATGTATTTAAGAGTCTAAAATATGTAGCTAACCATAGAACCATCAAGATGGTCTACTATGCCTTGTGCCAGTCGCTCATAGACTATTGCATCATCTCCTGGGGAGGTGCTGCTAAAACGCACTTGATAGAGGCGGAAAGAGCCCAACGTGCTATCCTTAAGGTTGCTGCGGGCCTTCCTTTCCGCTTTCCTACAGTCGACCTGTACAGGAAGTGGGATGTCCTGTCCATACGACAAACCTTCGTTCTGCATACAGTCCTCAAAAAACACTCGCAACTGATCTACGATTCGAATCTATTAAAAGATAAACGAAGAAAGGGTACTGTGTGCAGAACTGATCGTTTTCGTTCACGCCTTGCACGTAAGTTTTTCCCTTATCTAGGGAATCATCTTTATAATGTCATAAACAACAGCCAAAATATATATCCAGTAGATAAATTGAGTTGTAAGCGTAAAGTTACTGCGTATTTGAAAACCCTAAGTTATGATGACACAGAAAAGCTGCTCCACACACTTAGATAATCCTTAGCTGTTTACTTATTTTGATATTAAATGTTATAATAGTATGGTTTCACAATTCCAACCTCTAACGTTCACAAGACACCTAACTCATATAACTACCATTCACATTCACCACCACCCACATGCACATTTCCCACTCATCACACTCACCATCATCCACATGCACATTTTCTACACATTACATTCACCATCATCCACACGCACATTTCCTTCACATCACATACACCACAATCCACATGCGCTTTTCCCACCCATCACCAACACATTCACCTCGCTCCATCACACATCCATTGACTGCTTTGTTTTTTTTTTATGTTTTTTTTTTCCTTTTCTTTTGTTACATTTTATTATTTTTTCTTTATTATTGTTTAATTATTTTTAACTAACATTTATATTTCATTTTTGCGTTTGTTCAGTGGAGTTTATGTTATCTGCCAATAAACTTCTGTGAGGCCGTAACGTGGGTCCTGGTGACCTGTAGCACAGGTTTCTTCGAAACCTACAACAGGCACCAGCTCTCACAATGCTAATTCATATAATTATGTAGTTCCAAACTGTTAATTGCAACAAACCATTGTGAGAGAAAATAAATGATATTATTATTATTATTATTATTAAAAATAATAATTTTAACAGTTTTTATGTAAATTTTACTCATGTGATTTTATTTCATATAGCACTATTTTTGGAAATCCATAGCAATCTAGTACTATTTGAGAAGATTTTTAGCACTCACTGGTGGTATAGAGTTGGCAACACTGGTACTTTGTAACATACTGAAAATGGCCGCCATAACGAGACTAATAATCCTTCTGTTTTTCGAGTGCTATTTACAGTGGTTTGAGCTTTGTTTCCTCTATAAAACAAGAAACACAATTATAGACTGTGGTGTTCTGAAAGTATTCCTGACATACGCGTGAAGATAGGCCGTCCGGAAGGATTTTGAAACGTAAGTATATCTTAGTTTAACATTTTACACAATGCCTAAAAATATTCTTTGTGTTCCTGGATGCCGAATCATCGTATCAGATAAATTTTTCTAGTGGATTTGGATGGCTAACTAAATTATAACAGTACGTACGATCCTTACGTCGAACTTCAAGGTTAAGCAAATCTTTCTGAAGTTGCTCCATGATTTGTACCTACATCAAGAGATTTTACCATACTTCAGAAATAATGTAAAGTTGTTGGTCCCAGCTGTTACATATGGTTTGTCTGATTGTTAGAAGTCAGAATTTCTGATACTACATCATGTTACCCAATAACCTACTGTGATGTAGAAGTTGCTCCATTTATAATACTTAAAGTTATGGTTAAATTGGAAGCGAGTCCCATTCAAGCTGGGAAAAAATAAAATAAAAATGGTGTTTTCGTTGCCTAATGTTCCAATTAGGCGTGTGTAACTCTTTACTGAATCAACTCTCTGTTCACATTTTAGTGTTTCGAAAGATTGGAATATCAGTAATGTTTTAAATGCATCATTTGGAACAATTGGAACACTGAAACACTCTTTAAGAGAGCAGTCTTTTTAAAATTCAAATTTAAACGTAAATAGTGTAATATAATTAACGTCCTGAAATAAAAACATCTGCTTTATATTATTCTCAAATCAAAATTCAATTAAATATAACTTATAATTTGACGCAACTTAACAGACCATGATTCATAACATTTGTATCCTGTGAGTCGATATTTTAAATGTCCCGTTTGTATCTTTGAGCTGATGTTCCAAATGTTCCAACATCGGAAGATGTTTCAAATGTTCCGATTGTTTCTTTTGAGCTGATGTTTCAAATGTGCCGTTTGAATCTTTTGAGCCAATGTTCCAAATGTTCCGTTTGTATCTTGCGAGTCGATGTTTCAAATATTTCAAATGATACATAAAACTGTTTCGGATCATTTTGAGTCAGATGCAAATGTTCTAATCGCAAAGATGACACACTTTTCCCACGCCTAGTTCCAATAAAGTTGTTTTTGTATTTTCAGATGTATCTGTATAACTTTCCAAATACTGAAACATTTGCAGAAAAGTTCTAAGTTTGGGTGAAGAGTGTTGGAGGTGATATTACAAGTCTGGAGAATTGCAGTGTTTGTACTTGTAAGCGTGCGCGCGCCCCGCGCCCCTCAGTAATAAACCAGTGGTCAATATACACGGTCGTTTCATTGCTAATCGAGTACCTACTTACGCTACCTACATATCTAACATCTGGCGACGAACTGCCTGCGCGTGAAATAAAAAATGTCTCAACTCATCGGGAGCGTTACCGAATTCGATTTTAAAAACCAGGATTGGCAAATATTCCACAAGAAATTGACTAACTTCCTAAAATTAAACAAAATCGATACCGGGAACTGGAATTCAGTGTTAATCGCACACCTATCTGATGAGTCGTACCGGCTGGTGAGGAACCTCGTGCATCCAAAGGAGGTAGAAATGGTACCGTGGACTGAGCTGGTTCAAGTACTCAACGGACATTTTCAACCGAAAAGATCGACTTTTGCCGACAGGGCAAATTTTTATGATGCGATCAGAATGGACGGTGAAAAAGTCGAAGATTGGGCGGCACGTTTGAGAGGACTCGCCGTGCACTGTGACTTCGGTACAGAATTGGATACGTTGCTACGCGATCGATTTATCTTAGGTCTAAAGGTAGGCCCGGAAAGAGATCGTTTGTTCGAACAGGATTCGAAGTCCTTGACGCTATCTAGGGCTATAGAAATGGCTCAGGAGACAGCATGTGCTCGGGCAGCGAGAGCTGGTGTCGGTGATGGCGGTGAGCAACTTATTAAGCAGGAGATGGTGTATCGAGTTGGCGAGCGTCGCGGGCAGGGCGAGGCCCGCCCGGGTCCGGCGCAGGCGGCGGCCCCATCGGCCGCGCGATGCGCTGTGTGTGGGTTAAGGGGTCATTGCGTTCAAAAGTGCCGCTTCAAAGATTATAAGTGCATGATTTGTGGTGAAAAAGGTCATCTTAAAAAAGTGTGCAGTGTTAAAAAAGTCGGAAAAGTTCCGTTGCATAATTTGAATGCTAGCGAGAGCGACGGACACGAGTGCAAAGAATGTGATTTATATAACCTGAGGTATGTCCAGTTTGATCCAATTAAAGTGAATATCTTTATAGATAACTAGCTTTTGCCCGCGCGGCTTCGCTCCCGCTCTTCCCTGCTTCAGCCTACTATACCCTACTCTACCCTACTATACCCTACTCTACCCTACCCTACCCTACCCTACCCTACCCTACTCTACCCTACTCTACCCTACTCTACCCTACACTACCCTACCCTACTCTACCCTACTCTACCCTCCTCTACCCTACACTACCCTACACTACCCTACACTACCTACACTACCCTACTCTACCCTACACTACCCTAATTTTTTTTCCATAAGAACCTTCTCCTCATAATAACGAACACAACAAAAAAAAAATTAGCGAAATCGGTCCAGGCGTTGTTGAGTTATGCGCTTACCAACACATTTTGCGATTCATTTTTATATTATAGATAAGTTATATTCTATGGAACTAGATTGTGGAGCTGGACGCAGTGTGATCTCAGAAAGTTTTTATAAAGAAAATTTCCAATCATACAAGTTATTGAAATCAGATGTAGTTTTTTGTTTATATACTAAACATAAAATAACGCCCATTGGTTATTTCGACTGTAAAGTGTGTTACAATGGTATTATAAAACAAATTTCTTTTTATGTAATTACTCAAGGTGGTCCACTATTGTTGGGTCGTGACTTCATGGCACATTACAACATGGGTTTAGTTTCTATGTCGAGCAACAACAGCTTATCAGCTTATCAGGAGGTGCAGCAAATTTTGAATGAATTTCCTGATATTTGGCGCGATGAATTGGGTCGTTTTAATAAATTTGAAGTCCATCTACACTTAAAAGAAAACGCAGTGCCAAAATTTTTTAAACCGCGTCAGATACCGTTTGCTCTTAAGGACAAAGTCGTGGAAGAGTTAGATAGGCTCGTTAGGGTAGGTATACTGATACCAGTACAATTCTCAGATTTTGCCACGCCCATTGTACCAGTTCTGAAAGAGAATGGTAAAGTAAAAATAGCTGGAGATTTTTCTTGCACCTTAAATAAGGTATTAAAAATCGATAAATACCCTTTGCCTCATATCGATGAAGTTTTTGCTAAGCTAGGGGGCGGGGAACATTATTCGAAGCTAGATTTAAGCAACGCATACAATCAATTATGTTTATCTGAATCCTCACAAGACCTAACAACCATCAATACACCGAAAGGCCTTTTCAAATATACTCGCCTAGTGTACGGCCTCGCTAATGCCCCAGCTATTTTCCAGCGTACCATAGAATCTCTGGTTGCAGGTATTGAAGGCGTGTCGTGTTGGTACGATGACATTTGTCTCACGGCCCCGAACAGAACTCTTCATTTAGAAAGACTTCGTACTTTATTAGGTAGGATTCAGGACGCCGGTTTAAGGCTACAAAAAGAAAAATGCTCATTTTTCCAAGACAGCGTCACATATCTAGGTTTTAAAATAGATAAAAATGGCCTCAAAACATGCCCGAGTAAGGTAGAAGCAATTTTAAGGGCCCCTGTCCCTACAAACGTACTAGAATTAAAACGTTTTTTAGGCGTAATCAATTACTATAGGAATTTCATTCCAAATGCGTCTTCAATGTTAAGCCCGCTAAATGAACTCTTAAAAGACAATATTGAATGGCACTGGGACAAGAAACAGCAGTCTGCGTTCGATTCCGTGCGTCGCGAACTAGCTTCAGACCGCGTGTTAGCACATTTCAATCCGCAAGCGCGGCTAGTGTTGACCGTGGACGCGGGCCCCACTGGTCTCGGCGCGGTACTAGCACATTTGCACAGCGACGGTACGGAGAGGCCGATCGCGTTTGGTTCGCGTTCCTTATCACCAGCTGAAAAGAATTACAGTCAGATTATGAAAGAAGCGTGCGCTTTGGTGTTCGGCATAAAGCGTTTCCACCAGTACTTGTATGGGTGTCAAGAACCTTTCATATTGAGAACACATCACAGGCCGCTTCTCTCAATCTTTGGTAAAAAGGACGGCATATCCGTGACCACCGCCCTTCGACTGCAAAGGTATGCAATTATGCTATCCGCTTACAACTACGAAGTACAGTATATTAGTAATAAAAATAATATTGTGGCAGATTATTTTTCCCGCGCGCCATTATCTATCGAATCGAGCGGATCAGCTGATCGTATGGAGTGCGATGACCTCCCAATCGCCCTGTTGTTCATGAATGCAACTCAAGAGCCGGTCTCGTTCGAACGAATACAGCGCGCCACGGCCGATGATAAAATTATTAAAACCGTGATTAATTATATGCAGCAGGGTTGGCGCGCAAGATTAGTTGCAGGCAAATACTACACCATTTTTTATGTGTAAAACGGATTTGCAAGTCATCGGGGGTTGCGTATTCCGTGGCCATAGAATCGTCATTCCTTCAATATTTCGCGAGCGTATGTTAGAAGAATTACATAGTGCACATTTCGGTATTGTTAAAACAAAGAGTTCGGCGCGAAGTCGAATGTGGTGGCCGGGCATCGACGGCGACATCGAGCGGATGGTGGAGAGCTGCGGCGTGTGCGCGGCCCAGCGCAGCGCGCCGCCCCGCGCGCCCCCCTCGCCCTGGCCGCGCCCGCCCCACACTGGGACCCGTCCATACAACGCAATGCTCAAAACTCGATTTTCAAAAAGAAGGTATTTCAAAAAATCCGTACCACGCGTGAATACGTTGACAACTCGAGATGTCGTTTTTTTTTTTTTTTAGCTTAAACGCTTCTGTGACCTTATACCCTACCGGTATTAAAAACTCAACTCGAAATACTCAAACAAAATCAAATTATTGCTTTCGTACATAAGTGAGTATCTACAATTATGGCAATTAATATTTGATAAAACGACATGTCAAATTAATAATACTTAACTGACAGCGTTTATATTATTGCATTTCGATTTATCAACATAAGTCAGAACATGCATTAGTTAATATATCAACATATACGTTTGTGGATTTGCGAGTGTAATATGACAAAATCAGTTATCAAGTTATGAACGTCTTTGAGTACGAAACACGCACATATATGTCGAGTTATCTAGTTATGCACGCTATCTAAAGTTGTGATATTTAAGAACATTTCGAATTGTCTAGTTATGCACGCTATCAAAAGTTGTGATATTTTAGAACATTTCGAATTGTCTAGTTTTATCATTATAAAATCACACGAGTCATTTATGAAACTCTTTAAAATGGACATTATATTGTTTATAATAACAAAGCGTGAATTGTTACGTTTACTTACTTTGAGAATACTTAAAATACGCATATAATTTAACTTTTATAAAAATAAAATCATTTCATCGTTTTAAGAGTTTGATGACCGAATTTGACTCAAAATCAACTTTTAGGAAAACTTTTAGCGCAAGGTAATTTGAACTCAATTGTAAACATATAAGGCAGGTTTATACTTGAATGCAAATGCAATAATTCAAACATTAATATTAGTAAAACTAAATTAATTCAATTTAATTCTTATAATTCTAAACAACTGGATTTAGACATTATTTATAAAAATGAAAAAGTACAACAAGTAAATGAAGCAAAATTTTTAGGTCTTATTGTAGATAATCATCTTAACTGGAAGAGTCACGTGGAAAATATTTGTCAGAAACTAGATAGGTTTGTGTTTGCTTTAAAAAAGTTAAGACAGAATGTATCAGTAGAAGCTGCTCTTTCGGCTTACCATGGCTATGTGTCATCTGTACTTAGCTATGGAGTAATAATGTGGGGCAACTCGACCGACGCCGACAGAGTTTTTAAACTTCAAAAACGTTGCATTCGAGTTCTAAACAAGGTGTGGTTCTTAGACAGTTGTAAACCATTATTTCAAAAATATAAAATTCTTCCACTGCCCTGTATATATATAAAAGATATCTGCATTTTTACCAAGAAGTACATGCAGTACTTTAAGCAACGTAGTGAGGTTCAGGCAAGGCAGAAAAGGGCTAAATTCCATAACTTATTGCATCAACCAGCCAGTCATAAAGATATTTATAAGAAAAATGTGTATAATATGTGTATATTGATTTATAATAACATCCCAAATGAATTAAAATTATTACAGGGTAATGTATTTAAAACAAAATTGACAGAGTGGCTACAAAAAAACTGTTTCTATAGTATTAAGGAATTTTTGGAATTTGGACATAAAAGTCTATAATTTAATTTGATAGTTAATGTTGACGATAATTTGTATGTAATAATTTAAATAATAATCGAATTTATGAAAATTATAAATAATGATAATAATTAAATTGCATGAAATAATAAATATTTTAATGACATAAATATTAATAATTTGCATGCTTGCTTGCAGGCTGAATACAGTGACTTTTAGGTTATAAGATCTTTCCTTGTAAACAATGTATTTCTTGCAAATAAAAATTTTGATTTTGATTTGATTTGATTTAGAACCAGTGTCCAGAGAGCAATTGCCAGTAAGTCGAGAGAAGAAAAAAGATTTGCTGGATCTATTACCTCTAATAGATACAGTATTTCATGAATTTTATAGAAATGTAAAAACCGGCCAAGAGCGTGTCGGGCCACGCTCAGTGTAGGGTTCTGTAGTTTCCCGTCCGTCACAATAAGTATACCCACTTATGAGTTTAAAAAAATACTTGCATATACGATTATACTACAAACTTAGTCCAGAAATTATTTTGTAGAACCTTTTTGTCTTTTTTGTACAAAAACTGTTCTTTCCATCAAGTTCAAAATGATTTTCCTAGAAAGTCCTTATAAAGTTCTACTTTTCAGATTTTTTTCATATTTTCTAAACTTATGGTTTAAAAGTTAGAGGGGGGGGGACACATTGTTTTTTACTTTTGGAGCGATTATTTCCAAAATTATTGACATTATCAACCCCTATTCATTTTTAAATACCTATCCAACAATATATCACACGTTAGGGTTGAAATTAAAAAAAAAATCACTTCCCACTTTACATATAGGGGGGCTACCCTAATAAAACATTTTTTTCCAATTTTTATTTTACCACTTTGTCGGCGTGATTGATATACATATTGGTACCAAATTTCAGCTTTCTAGTGCTAACGGTCACAGAGATTAAGCGAGGACGGACAGACAGACAGACAGACAGACGGACAGACAGACATGGCGAAACTATAAGGGTTCCTAGTTGACTACGGAACCCTAAAAACGGATAATGATACAGAAAATATCGACCCCGATCTTGACGAAGAAGATCCTGATAAAGAAGAAAACACAGAAGAATAAGTAATTTAAAGTGTTTTTTCTTGTCATTTGATTAATTTTCATAAATTTAAAAAAGAATAAAGGATCTTAATTTGTTTCTGCGATTAAACTTTGTTATTACTTCATTTGGTTTTTATTTAAATTAAATTATGACAGTTAGAATTTTTATCTTCCTTCAGGGAATAAGTTGATAAGTCGTCGGTGAACAATTGGATAAGTCTGTTTTTAAATGCATTAACTAATATTACATTTATTTTGTAACGTAGACTTAAAACAGCTCCTTAAAGGACCTAAATTCAACTATTAAAAAAGTAATCATCATTATTTTTGATTTACCAGAAGATCGTAAACTTTAAATTGGCTGCCCTGAAAAGTATGCATAAATGACATATCAACTTATTCACGCCAGGTACGGAAATAAACTATGTAAGAGTAGACTTAAGGATGTGTTACATCATTTGTACAAATACTAAATCAGTAACTGCTATCTGCTGTCCGGTGCATCAGCTCAAAGTTTACTTTAGACCCATATCATTAATTATCCGATAGCGTTCGTGAGTTTGTAGAGAATTTTAAAACATTTATTTCTGCAAGTAATCGGCACATTTAATTGAAGTGCATCATGACTGCAACTAAGCAAGGTATGGTTATTCTAATATTGTTTTTATGAACCTTGCCGATTAGTATTTTTGGTTTAATGACTAATTATATGTGATAGTATGATTTTTTATGTACTGAATCAAACATTATTATTTTTTTCCTTTTTGCGCAAAGTTCTATTTTTGAAATATTTTTTACAATATCTACGAGGTGTTGATAAGTAACGAACTGAAGAGATTAGCAATAGAACTTTGCGCATTTTCCAGATAAAAAAAGTTTTCTTGCGCACAAATTTTTGTTAGGCGTTATGATGTTACTATAAAACGAAAGTATTCAGTCCCTAGCAATTAATTTTAATAAATAAGATATGTTTTGAAGAAAACAGTTATAAATCGTGTCTGTCGCACCTACTTTTGATTTTTGTTTTTGATATTAGACAACTTTATTTCATTACATTTCAGAAAAAAGTTCATCATCATACTTCACCTTAAAAAATGCAAACTTATGTGAGATTATACAGCAAAGTAGCTTTAAATATGTGGGAAAGAAGTTCATAGACCTAGAAACCTACTTTAGACATCATACCAACGGTCCCGGTTTTTGTTCGGTTGCTATAATAACATCATAACGCCTAACAAAAATTTGTGCGCAAGAAAACTTTTTTTATCTGGAAAATGCGCAAAGTTCTATTGCTAATCTCTTCAGTTCGTTACTTATCAACACCTTGTAGATATTGTAAAAAATATTTCAAAAATAGAACTTTGAGCAAAAAGGAAAAAAATAAAAATGTTTGATTCAGCACATAAAAAATCATACTGTCACATATAATTAGTCATTAAACCAAAAATACTAATCGGCAAGGTTCATAAAAAACAATATTAGAATAACCATACCTTGCTTAGTTGCAGTCATGATGCACTTCAATTAAATGTGACGATTACTTGCAGAAATAAATGTTTTAAAATTCTCTACAAACTCACGAACGCTATCGGATATAATATGGGTATAAAGTAAGCTTTCAGCTGATGTACTGGACAGCAGATAGCAGTTACGGATTTAGTATTTGTAGAAATGATGTAACACATTCTTAAGTCTACCCTTACATAGTTTATTTTTTTTTAAATATTCTCACTTTAAAAATCGAGTTTTGAGCATTGCGTTGTATGGACGGGTCCCAGTGTGCGCCCGCTCCCTGGCACCGCATCCATATAGATTATATGTCTGTAAGGCAAACGGTCTATCTGATTGTGAATTAACTGAAGAAATTGAAATACTTAAAAATCAATTATTAAGTGCACATAAGGAAATAGAAGATTTAAACACTGAAAACTTTCGCCTCAAAACCGATTTACAAAACATGAATAAGACCGTTATTACACTTAAGAAAATATGCTCGACGCCTAATAAAAAAATTGCCACTCCGACCCGCAAAAACAAAACTTTGCAGCAAATAAGCTCACCAAGAAACCTACTCAATGAGCACGAACAACAACCTCGTCGTCATGAGTGCGCGTCAAATAAACAAAATAAAGAAACACAAACCATAAGTACGTCTTGCCACAGTCAGATGCCAAACAAAAGGAACCAAAATATCTCTACCCCGAAGGAACCAACAAATATAATATCGAAGTCTGTGCAAAAGAATAAACTATGTATCCTGAGCTGCAGTAAAACTAAGGAAACCGCGTCTTTAGTTGAGGACGTTTTTTCCAAATACTTTAACTACTGTCATTATATTATGCCCAACTGCAACGTAATGCGGCTTGTATGCGGTATCGAACAAAAATTAAAGGAATTTACCTTAAATGACTACTGCCTACTTTTCATAGGAGAAAATGATATTAATACTTATGATACCAATTATATAGACGTAATAAATATGTTAAATGATTCCCTCGGAAGAATTACGCATACCAATATAGTGATTTGTCTGCCTACATATAAGACAGGATCACTAATATACAACTTTAAAGTTGAAATGTTCAACAACCTTCTTCATTTAGACAACAAAAATCATAAGTACGCATACATCTTCGATAGCAATCGAGACCTAACACAAGATATGTTCTCCTTCACTACGGGCAGAGTCAATAAATACGGAATGAGGAACATATATGATAATATTATGAATAACATATTGGTTGATCTAAAATTATATTGTAACACGAATCAACAGCAAAACGGAAACAATACGCATGCAAGCGTTTCTAACATTACTGGTACAAACCTGGAGGAAAATGATAACTTTTTTCGTTTACAATAATATATATATCTTACATCAAAACATTGCGGGACTATTAAACAAGAGTGATACCCTTAGCGTTTATTTGGAAGAACTAGAAAGAAACGGAAAACGGATAGATGCTGTGTGTATAACTGAACATTTTATGACACCTGAACAGGAAGAACTACTAAACATACCAAACTACTGCCTAGCAGCGAGTTTTTCTAGAGGATGCAGAAGAGGTGGTGCATGCATTTTAACTAGGATTGGCCATAAATATAAAGTCCTAAATATAAGTAATTACTCTCTGAATAACGTAATTGAATGTTGCGCGATAGAATTGATAGAACACAATATTATTATTGTATGCACATATAGGGTGCCACAATCTAATTTAGATAAATTCTACGATAACTTGAACAATATATTATATTTGGTATGTATAAAACTTAGTAAAAAGGTTATTTTGTGCGGTGATTTTAACATCAACATGTTGAAAAGAAATATTCATACTATGAATTTCGAATATGCACTGTTAAGCTATAACTTAAAATTGCAGTTTTCTCAACCGACTAGGCTAAGCAGTGGAACATGTTTAGACAATATTTATTTATTTATTTATTTATTTATTATTATAAGCACATACTGCAATATATATTTATTATTATAAGCATATGGCGCATAATGTAAAGGGCTGTAAGGGAGAAATTATAGAATTCGGTTTGTCAGACCATACAGCACAACTTTTGAAATGTCCAGTTAAGAAAACTTGTGCTTTAAAGCGCTGGCGAGTGAATAGGCGAAATTATTGTAAAGAAAATATAGAAAAATTTAAAAATAGCATAAAAAATCTCACCTTTTCAGACATTTATAGCACTGATGACGTTAACGAGGCCTACAAACATTTTCTGAACATATTTCAATGTTTTTACAATCTCTGTTTTCCTTACGAGATGAGAACAATATCGATTACGAAAAAAGCAAAATGGATCTCGAACGGTATAAAAAAATGCAGTAAAAAGAAACGTCATCTCCTATGGCAATATAGAAATAACCCTACATCAAAAAATAAAAATACTTTCAAAATATACTCTGCTAGATTTAAAAAAATTATATCACTAACCAAAAAGTCACAAAACAACTATTATATTAAAACTTCCCAAAATAAATCGAAAGCAGCATGGACAGTCATCAATAATTCTAAGACCTTCTTTCCTAAAGAGCCAATAACAGTAATACGAACAGGTACAAAACAAATAACAAACCCATTAGAAATAGCCGATTCGTTTAACAATTTCTATGTTGACCAAGTTATTGAACCTAAAAATAAGGCAATACCAGTTCCTATGAACTCAAAAACCTCTAATTCTTTATTTATGGAACCAACTATACCACAAGACATTATCTACCATATAAACTCACTTAGAAATACAAATAGTGTTGGTTATGACGGAATTTGCACTAAAGTTATTAAAGAAGTGGCTCAATACATAGCTCCACATCTCAGTCATATCATTAACATGAGTATATTTAATGGAATCTTTCCTGACGGACTAAAAACTTCTATAATTAAACCATTATACAAAAAACAGGATAGGCAATTTATGGAAAACTACAGACCTATTGCGTTGATACCTGTCTTCTCAAAAATATTCGAGAAAGTTATCTATAAATCCCTTTATACATATCTTGAGAAGTCAAATTTATTAGTCAGGGAACAAAAGGGATTTCGGAAACAAAATACTATCAATATGGCCATTCATGATCTTCTCCTTCCTATTTTATCAAATGTGGACAACAGAAATCCTGTTTGTGCTATCTATATGGACTTAACCAAAGCTTTCGATTATGTAGATTTCACGATTTTGTTACGAAAACTTGAAAAATATGGAATTAGAGGAAATATACTTAAACTGCTAGAATCCTATTTGACAAATAGAAAACAATTTGTTGAAATCACACAAATTTGCACAAAACCAACTGGTGGTTATGAGAAGAAATATCGCTCAAAATGTAGGACAGTAAAATACGGCGTACCACAGGGTAGCGTGCTAGGACCTCCCGTCTTTTTGCTGTATATTAATGATCTTCCCAGCCACGTTAACCACCCAATGGTACTGTTTGCTGACGACAGTACAGTAGTAGTTAAATGTAACGACCCTATGACGTATGAAAATGAAATAAATATGACTTTAAAAACAATTATCTCATGGTTTGACGAAAATAATCTCATTATAAATTTGGAAAAAACTAAAATAATGCATTTTCACCAGAGAGTACCGAGTAAAATCCCTGACATTAATTATCTCGGGACTCAAATAGAGTCAACTACTGTCACCAAATTCCTTGGTATAATAATAGATAAAAATCTGACCTGGAGAGCTCAGACCGACGAAATTTGTAAAAAAATTAGTAAATTTGCATATGTTCTTTACAAACTGGCCAAAACTGTCAGCTTAGAAGCGGTACTAATGGCGTATCATGGTTATGTTGCATCAACACTTAGGTATGGCGTAATGTACTGGGGTAACTCAGTCGATAGAGAATGTGTATTTAGAGCTCAAAAAAAATGTATAAGATCTATGTGTGGCCTAAATAGCACCGACAGTTGTCAACCGTTCTTCAAAAGTCTAAACATTCTTACCCTTCCTTCATTGTATATCTACGAAACTAATGTATTTGTTAAAACACACATCTCACAATATAAAATAGCTTCCAAAAGTTATTATAGAAAGTTGCGAGACAAAAATAAACTAGAGCTCGAAATAACACACGGCAAAACTGCCCTAATGAATAAAAGTACATTCTGTATGGACGCAAAAATATTTAACAAGCTGCCTGAAACGTTAAAATCATTAAATCTGGACCAATTCAAAATTGTACTCATGAAAATTTTGATCGATAAGTGTTACTATTCAATAAAGGACTACTTGGATGACAATTCTATAATCTCTCCTTTAGATAGTTAAATCTTAATAAATTTAATAAAGTATATATATTTTTTTACATTCTTTTTAATTGACATTACATAGTTTTTACTCCTGACATAGTACAATATTATAATTTTATTATTATTATTTTGATTATTATTATTATTTTATTATTATTAGATGTTATTTTTATTTTGACACTCTTGTATTAATTCGATTAAATGACATTTTCTATTTTATCTTTTGACAAATCTATTTTAACTAGGATTTTTATTAGTGACATTTTTGAATTATTCTATTGTTATGGTTTTGACATTGTAATTTTTATTAGTTTTATTTATTGCATGTAATTGACATCTTTCAAAAATTCTTCTAGTTTGGTATTTGTTTTGATTCTGTAATTTTTATTGGTTTTAATTGGGTGTAATTGACATTTTCATTTTTTTTTTTTTTTATTTCTTATTATCCTATTAGTTTGGTGTTTATTTTGACATTGTAATTTTTATTTGTTGTTTTAATCTATCCAACTGTAGCGCTTTCTATTAAATACTGCAAAATAAACAATAAAATGATTAAATATTAACATTTGTACGCCTAATGGCTAAGCATAGAGAACCAACAAAAATGTAACATCTCACACTCATGTGTATCTGTAACCTATGTTTACAAATAAATAAATCTGAATCTGAATCTGAATCTGAATCTGAATCTGAATCTGTTATTGGATGCATTTAGTAAATGGCTAGAATGCATTCAAATGAATTGCGGCACCTCCACTAGTGCATTAATATTAAAATTAAAGGAATTATTTTCTGTTTTCGGTATCCCGAACGAAATTGTATCCGACAATGATATTAAGATATGTTCCACAGAATTTCAACAGTTTTGTAAAAATAACGGGATAAATTACCTAAATTCACCGATTTATCATCCGGCTAGTAACGGCCAAGCAGAAAATTCAGTCCGCACGTGCAAGAAAATGTTGAAATGTATTATCGAACAAAACAATAGCAATAATAGTTTTAACCCTCGCATAGTTCAAGATAAATTAATTGGCTATTTGTTCGAATACAGAAATAATATCCATTGTACTACAGGCGCAACGCCGTCGAGCTTAATGTTCGGACGTAATGTTAGAACCAGATTAGACATAGTTTTACCTACCAGTCACGTTAATAGTAGTTTAGCATCAGAAAATAAGGAACTTTTTAAATCTAGGAAATTCAAGATAGGTGAAGTAGTGTGGGCTAGATGGTTCACGGCTAGGAAGGCAAGTTGGATGAAAGGAATTATTACGAATATTATTGGTAACAGAATGTTTCATATTAAATTTAAAAATTGTTGTTCTTCATGTATAAGACATTTAGACCAGATTATAAAGTGCACAGACACTACTAGCACTGATGAAATTGTGAGTGATGTTGATTTTGCTGGAAGTGCATTCCCGTCGGTCCCGGATCAGCTCGCGACAGCAGCACAATCAGCATCGCAGCCGAACTCCGAGTCAGCACCGTCCTCGCCTGCACACCACACGGCTGCAGGGCCGGCGCCGGCGCCGTCGCCCGCCGATTCGTCGCAACCACCTTTATCAGCTAATGTGCGGGAGGAGGGAAAGGATGGTGATGAACGGGAGGAGGCTAGTCATGAGGTCGGACAGCCGACCGAGTGTAATGAACCTGACAGTCCCTATGTTGTTTCAACGGATACAGATAATGTAATAGCGCAGGGTGCGTCCACTAGCGATCGGCGAATTGGTCGATCATTGCGCCCAAGAAAAGCCATAGATTTTAAGAAATATTTTTAGTAATAATATCTTAACTAATAAGTTGTTTGTTTGTATAACAGGGGTTCGAAATAAGGTGGAAGGAGTGCAGTGTTTGTACTTGTAAGCGTGCGCGCGCCCCGCGCCCCTCAGTAATAAACCAGTGGTCAATATACACGGTCGTTTCATTGCTAATCGAGTACCTACTTACGCTACCTACATATCTAACAAGAATACTACTGTCCAAAACACTCAAAGAATTTGCTGTTGGCACTATGAGATACAGTTTCTGTATCCAAATAATAGACTTGGCAAATTGACTGTTTTTTTTTTTTTTTTTTTATGGTGGGAAAAAATCATGCATTGACATCCCCCGCCCTTTCCCCACCTTGATTTTACCTACAGAAAATATTGCAGGTACCTACTTAACCAAATATTAAAATAACTTCTAAAAGTCCACCCCACACAGTCCAGTCCACTCCTGTCCTATAAGGGTCAACCTTTCAATCGTGAGAATTAGAGACACAATAGAAAGACAACAGGTGCGCGAACACCAGCGTTGGCTTGGGGATTAATGAATAAAAACGCGTGTGTTGCTTATTATGCTTTAATACCAACAAATTGTTGGTTATGGGCTATGCCTCTTTGAGCAATTTATTGTTTCACCTTGGCTCTCAAAAGAGTGTAGGAAAATATTGTGAGAAAACTGAGAAATCCACCAACATATGCTAGGCCTGAATGGTTGATTGCAGCCCACTGTCTCTAATCTGACAACTGATCTGGACTCACCATTAAAGATGTTCCACCTATGTTCTAGCAGTAGTACCGTAATCTTTTAATATTAAATTTCAGAACATAATTTTTTATGACAATCTACAAACTACAATTTCACTGATTCCAGATAGCTGACTATCTACTCCAATCTCAAGAAGCTTCATTGTTGAATCCTGTTCAATGCTTTACAACTACAACAATAGGAACTGTTGAACATCCTCTCAGTGGTATGTAACTAATTGTATTTATCTACACAGCTACACTAATATTATATAAGTAAAATATCGTTGTCCCTGCGTATACAAAGACATGTCCAAAATATATATTTTTTCTTATTTCATTATTTACTTTGTTTAATTGACGAATAATGGCCGGTCAATCCAAGCACTTAGGTTGAGATGCCACCTTTATTTTCATATAACTTTTGAATTATTATACCACAAAATCGAGAATCAGTTCAACAATTATTCTACAAACAAAAAAATAACAAATAATATTGACGGTCCTTACGTATATAAAGACATGTCCAAAATATCATTTTTTTATTATTTACTTTGTTTAATTGATATCAATTAAATATTTAAAGAAAATATTTCATTAAAAAAATATATTTGATATTAATTGATATTTGATAATTATCAAATATTAATTGATATCAAATATATTTTTTTTTATATACGTAAGGGCCGTCAATATAATTTGTTATTTTTTTGTTTGTAGAATAATTGTTGAATTGATTCTCGATTTTGTGGTATAATAATTCAAAAGTTATATGAAAATAAAGGTGGCATCTCAACCTAAGTGCTTGGATTGACCGGCCAAAGGGCTTTCTAAAAAAGATATCATGGTCCTGAAACGCAAAGGGCAACTGTTTGAATTTAGTCAATAAAAGTCTGACACAACCTCTTGCACTGCCCTAGACCAGAATAAGTCACTGGATTATATTCCACGATTAAAAAAACGTACCTAGGATAATCATGGGTGAATCCTTACTTCCTTACTAATCCTTACTTATACTATAAAAGTGAAAGTGAGTTTGTTTGTTACGTCTTCACGCCTAAATGGCAAAACCGATGTTGATAAATTTTGGTACTGAGATAGTTGGGGACGTTGGAGACGGACATAGGCATAATTTAAAAAAAAAGTGAGAAAAGGGGGAGAAAGAGGTGGGCGAAGCCGCGGGTAAAAGCTAGTATTATAAAAGCGAAAGTGAGTTTGTTTGTTTGTTACGTCTTCACGCCTAAATGCCAAAACCGATATTGATGAATTTTGGTACAGAGATAGTTAGGACCCTGGAGACGGACATAGGCTAATTTTTTCACGCAGGCGAAGCCGCGGGTAAAAGCTAGTATTTATCATAATTTGATATGATTTTGTAGCATTTGATAGTAGTCAAGGGCCAAGCGCCCGAAAAGTGCCATAAAACAGTGACTTTATGAGGCCTACTCCTCTGTAACGGCTAGGTCAATTGGTTTGAAAAAAATATATGTTTATTATAGATTCATGAACAATAATATCAACATGTTATTTTTTCCTGCGAATACTTTTGTCTAAAAAAAATATTTAGCAATTTCGCAACTTTTCGCAACTTTTCCCTACTCCTTCGAAACGGCTTGGATCTTTAGAAACATTTTCACACATAACAATTGGTGGTTAAATATGCTTCAAAGTGAACATAGCATATGTAAATCAATCAATATTTCGCAAAGAGAATCGTTTTAAAGCGCTTTCCGGGCGCTGCTGGCCGCAAATGAATACACAGATTTGCGTACTGCTGCCTTGGTGAGAGTTGCGTCCACATAATTTCGGCCAGATCGTTCAAGGGACTATAAGCCTTAATAGACAAAATCAAAGTCTAATGAAAGAATGCGAATGCCATTATTCGTTACATCACTAATATTTATTTATGGGGGTAGTAAAAGTACTAACTTTACTCAAATACACTCGGCTTCAGTGGCACGCGGCACTAGTGGGTAGTCAGTTGTACAAAAGTCGCATAAAAAATATTTGTTTGTTTGTATGTTCGATTTAACTCAAAAATTCATTCACCATTAAAAAGTAACATAGACATATTTTCAAAAATAGAGTACTTACCTTTTTTTATGGTGGGAAAAATCATCCAATGACGTCCCCCGCTCTTGGGCGGAGCGGAAGATAGTGTCAAACTCTTACTGACTTAAAGCCCACCCCGTTCCTTCTAGCCTTCATACCGGGGCTCGAGTTGTCTTTCGAAACTAACCCTGGCCCCAGTAGGCTTCGACCCAGCTGGGTCCCTGCTGTTGCTGAAAACTCCTTGAGGCGCGCGGGAACAGTGCGCGCCGTCGACGACTTGGGCTTGGTCCGGACAGTAACCGGACGGCCGGACAGCGAGCTACCCATTGCTCACTGTCCGCAAACCCGCGCCTACGGTGGCTGGAAATCGGGATCGGAATCCCGGTGGCGCGGCAGCGGCGAGAGCGCCGTTGCCTGAGAGTCCCTACCTAAAGTGGTTTTAACTACTGTATGTTATGTCATGTCGTCTCGCTAGCTTTAAGTAAATTAGCTCTGCCTGTTCTGATCACTGATTATTAACCTATGAGTAATATTAGTATTATTCTCCGTATTGGGTAAGTGTTGACAGTTTGATTGTTTCTCATATTTGATACCTTCTTGTGAAAATATGTTTCATCATCTTTTTGATGATCACTTTGAATTGTGTAAGATAGCGCTTCACAACCTTTCTCTGAGCTTTGTAAACCCCGTATCTTTTTTTTTTTTTTTTTATGGTGGGAAAAAATCATGCATTGACATCCCCTGCCCTTGGGTGGAGCGGGAGATAGTGTCAGACTCTTACTGACTAAAAGACCCACCCCGTTCCTTCTAGCCTTCATACCGGGGCTCGAGCGCCCTTTCGGATAACCCTGGCCCTAGTAGGCTTCGACCCGGCTGGGTCCCTGCTGTTGCTGACAACTCCTTGAGGCGCGCGAGAACAGTGCGCGCCGTCGACGCCTTGGGCTTGGTCCGGACAGTTACCGGACGGCCGGACAGCGAGCTACCCATTGCTCACTGTCCGCAAGCCCGCGCCTACGGTGGCCGGAAATCGGGATCAGAATCCCGGCGGCGGCGGCGGCGGCGATAACGCCGTTGCCTGATGCGTTCGGCCTCCTCCTTTGCGAGCATTACTGCTTCGCAGAAGTCGGCGACCGCCTGCCACTCCTCCTCGCTCCGGACCATGGCCTCAACCAAGGCCCGGCGCGAGAGGTCTCCGCCGCCGATCGCCCCCACGAGGGCACGGCGATGCTCCGCCCAAGCAGGGCACACCTCGACTGTGTGCTCCACCGTGTCCTCCGGGCATTCCGCACAGTGGCGACACCCGGGCGTCACTTCCGCACGAATCCGGTGCAGGAAACTCCCGAACGAACCATGTCCGGTAAGGACCTGCGTCATGCGGAAGGTAAGGACGCCGTGAGGTCTTTCCAGCCACGCCTCAAAGAGGGGACTTACCGCCACGATTGTGGCGTGCCCAGCACTGGGTTGCGATAGTCGTTGACGCCATTTCACCATAAGATCCCGCCGGAGCTCTGTCCGCCATGCCGTGACCTGTCGCGGCAGCGGACTTTCACCCCGGCGTTGCATCTCCACGCGCATATCGTGCATGTGTGCAAGGACTGTTGCCTCCAGATCCCACGGTGGTAGGCCAGCCAGATGGCTCGCCGCTTCGCGGGAGACCGTGCAGTATCCCCGCACCATCCTTATCGCCATGACCCTCTGGCAGGCGTTCAGCGACGGCGCCCACACCGGCGCCCCGTAGAGGGCCATGGACCGAACGATCCCCGCGTAGAGCCTCCGGCAGGAGGCGTCTGGACCCCCAAGGTTGGGCAGGAGCCGCTTGAGCGCAGCCCCAGCCCGGTTTAGTTTGGGAGCCAGACGTCGGAAGTGCTCCACGAAATTCCACCGGCTGTCGAGGACGAGTCCCAGGTACTTCATCGTCGACCCGACACCGATGTGAACTCCTCGTAAACCCCGTATCTGATAGTAGACCATTACGCATATTTGTCTTATACGCAATTAAAAGTACGTCCTACAACACTACTTGAGCTGCACGTCTACTACTCGAGAAGCTCTGCTGTTAAACCTTGCTGGTATGTTACTAAAGATCCTGATTCAGGATAATTCGTTTAAATTTATTTTATTTTATTTCGTTTTACTTTTCAGCTCCAAGTCCACTGGTTCGAGACTGCAACCACCTACTACTCGACAAGCTCTGCTGTTAAACCTTGCTGGTATGTTACCAATGATCCTGATTCAGGATAATTCGTTTTTTTATTTTACTTTTCAGCTCCAAGTCCACTCGTTTGAGACTTTGTTGTTTTTAGGGTTCCGTAGCCAAAAAACGGAACCATTATAGATTCGTCATGTCTGTCTGTCTGTCCGTCCGTATGTCACAGCCACAGAAACTATAAGAGCTATACTGATAAAACTTAGTGAGTAGATGTATTCTGTAACTGCATTAAGATTTTCACACAAAAATAGAAAAAAAAAAAAACAATAAAATTTGGGGGTCTATAAATAGAACTGAAACTCAAAAAAAAATTTTCTTCAAACCCTTCGTGTGGGGTACGTATGGGTAAGTCATCAAAAATGATATTAAGGTTTCTAATAAGAACTTTTTATATTATGTTACTTGCTGCTACGGAAACCTTCATGGGCGAGTCCGACTCGCACTTGGCCGGTTTTGTGATATTGACACAATAAAATGCCTCAAAAGACGTGTTGTATTCCTACTTGCGCTTCGTCACTCGGTACAGGTTAGTTCCTTATTATTTACCTTTAATTGGGCTTGCCGGCCGGTGATAACTAAGTACAGATGCCAGTAACAAATTACTACTGTTACTACAATCTATCAGTTTCTTTATTAGATTTTCAACTTTATCTCTAAAATATTAGGTTCAAGGTTAGTTGAGGAAATCTGACAGTTTCGGGAAGCTTGACCTGCTGGCGTCTGCACATTACATAGTATTTACGTTGTAACAGGTTGGAAAAAGATTGCCCTATCTCGCTAGGACACCACGGTAGGGCAAATCAGTTGCTACACCAACGACATGTATAGACGACATTATTCTATCAAAAAATTAGATGGCGGCAACCGAATCACCTGCTGGTGGCTTAACTAACAAAAAATATAATGCCTTGACCATTCAAAAACAAAGATGATGTTTGAAACTGCATGTTTAATGCAATGCAACTCTAGATTAGCTTGTACTTGCAAATAAATTGCACTAGCACTTGATAATATAAACAATAATCTTTTAGTATTAGGAAAATTACCTTCCACTTTGAACTATCACACATCACTAATAGTTTCAGTTATTAAAAGATAAATGTTATTTTGTATTCTTCATTATCAACACTCCAGGCAATTTGTTGGCTGGACCAAAATTTATGTACATTACTATCATTGTAACTATACTTCATCTGTTTAAATAGTTCACTAAACGTAGGTAATCGTGATAAATGTCTTTGTATATAATAAATTGTATAAAAGGCATACAATTTTTTTTTTTAACTTAGTTAATTACTTAACATCGGTTTAAGCAAATACCTAATTGTAAACATTTTTAGACAATTTTTTGGATAAAAGAGATGTTAAGATTGTTTACATTTAGTTAACCACCTAATACCGATGGAGTATAGTAATAATATATGTATAATGCAGAGGGTTAAATTTATTACAATATTTTTCCATTTTATTGTTTGCAATTTAGCTTTTAGATTGTAATTAAATTTCGTATTTTATTAATAGGTGCAGTGCTACATGCTTTCCCAAACCCTTCAACTGAAAGTGACAAGTTTAAAACATGGGCTGTCAATGCTGGTCTTGATGATGATGATTTTATATATTTAAAAACAGATGAATCTGCCATCTTCATTTTGAAAAAAAAAAATCATTATCCGAAAAACAGATTAAGTAAATTGGCTGTACCGACGCTGCATCTTCCAGGTATTGAGCATATTTTTTTTATATATTTTATTTTTATTTAAGTGATTGTTTTAATCTCCTCAATATTTAAATAAATATGGCACCAATGGACAGTTACTACAACTGTACTGTGTTTCTATGTGTTGTGATTCCTGACCCGACCACGACATGGTACGGAGATTTTACCATGGCACAAATTGGTTATTTTAATTGTGTTTTATTGTGCCACTTATCCCAGGAATTTGTGCCTTGTACTTTTTGAGTAATAAGAGTACGATTGTGGTCGGGCTGGGGATCACGGTTCCTGACCCGACCACAACCAGATCTAATAAAATATCAATAGTGGAAAGTTACTGATTATGCCAAAAATATGTGCCAAATTGTGCCTGTGGCACATGAAATTCTTTTACTATTCATATCACAGAATATATCTTGATTTGGATAAAATTGAATAATCAACAAGAAGTAAAGTGTGTCAATCACACGCTATGCAATTTTAGTACGACTTTGCAAGCAGTTTTATTCATATAATATAAAGCACTTTATTATTTTATTTTACTGGATGTGTTCACGACTTCGTACGCGTATACCTACTTATATGTAAATTATAAGTTGCTATTATAAGCTTGAATAAAAAAACGGTCAAATGCGAGTCGGGTTCGTATCCTGAGGGTTCCGAGCGATTTCCATAGAAATTGACCAAATAAGCGATATAAGTAGTCATATCTTTTAATTGCGTTGACTTAGTTTGATTATTTTTTGCCGCATTGGACCGCATAATTCATTGTTAATTTCAATTTAATATGTCGACGCGTAATTGTCGATTATAGTATTTTTTAGATCTATGATTCACTAATTAACGGAATTGCACTTATCATACAAAAAAAAAAAAAAAATAGTTTATTTGCACCTTTAAGTATAAGTACAACTATTTTTATTTACGTAACGAGGTAAGAAATTTTTTTGCTTTTAGTTTTAAAGCTGAAATGTGGGTAGTTGGAATAAATTTTTCGTAAGTGCCTTATTTGAGCACATATATCAGTGATGACGTTGTGTGTGCCATTGGCACAATTTGACACATATTTTTGGCATAATCAGTAACTTCCCACTATTGATATTTTATTAGATCTGGTTGTGGTCGGGTCAGGAATCGTGATCCCCAGCCCGACCACAATCGTACTTTTATTACTCAAAAAGTATAAGGCACAAATTCCTGGGATAAGTGGCACAATAAAACACAATTAAAATAACCAATTTGTGCCATAGTGAAATCTCCGTTCCATGTCGTGGTCGGGTCAGGAATCACAACACGTTTCTATAGTCAGTTAACACACATCTATAGGTCCTATGTATCGTAGTGTTGGTATCAGCAGACAACAAACACTCGGGAGATTTTTTTAATGTTTCCTGTATGTCAATTTTTAGGTTGGTTAACTTTACGTGACATGGGAACTTGATTTATAAAATGAGTAGCAAAACTTCTGACAAACAATACTATTAATGAAATTTCAAAACAATGCGGTTTAATTTAATCTGCATGGAAATAACAACTTGTATTAATTTGATTTATTTTGATAAGGATTAGATTTTTTTGTGTTAACAATGTTTTCTAATCTAATGTATTCGTAATCTTTGCCAGGTGCTCCGTCGAGTTCTGCCTCCAATAGACCTGAGCCCATAGTTGTTGATGATGTACAGCTCACTGCAAGTACCAGTAGCTACAGTGACGTGGTTTTAAGTACAATGCGTTCCAAATGAGAATAGGATCGCCCGCCATGTTGTTACGTCACGATTTACTGTCAAATCAAGGATAGAAATTTTGAAACATTAATTAATTTACGAAAAATTTTATTTATTTATGAACTGTGAACGAAACAAGTTTAATCAGAATCCAGTTCTTCAATTTTACTCATCTCCAAGTTCTTCAATTTTGCCAAAATTTCTTCGATTTGACAGTTCGACGAGACGTCAAAACATAGGAATCGGTCCTATTCTCATTTGAAACGCGTAGTAAGTAAATTATGACATTGTATAAAATAAAATGATTAAAGAGATATTGTTAGTTTGTCTAAACAGACTAATATGAGGAAGTATCAGTCTGACTTATATTGTGAGTTTAAGATCTAGATAATATAAATATCTTAATTTCCTCAATATTCAAATAAATTTGTCACCAATAGAGTTTTAGCGCTTCTATAGCCATTTTACACATCTTGTATTAATTTGATTTTTTTGATAAAGTTATGATTCTTTTTGTATTAACATGTTTTCTAATCTAATGTATTCGTAAACTTTTTCAGGTGCACCGTCGAGTTCTGCCTCCAGTAGACCTGAGCCCATAGTTGTTGATGATGTACAGCTCACTGCAAGTACCAGTAGCTACAGTGACGTGGTTTTAAGTAAGTAAATTATGACATTGAATAAAATAAAATGATTAGAGAGACATTGTTCGTTTGTCTAAACAGACTAATATGAGGAAGTATCAGTCTGACTTATATTGTGAGTTTAAGATCTAGGTAATATAAATATCTTAATTTCCTCAATATTCAAATAAATTTGTCACCAATTGAGTTTTAGCGCTTCTATAGCCATTTTACACATCTTGTATTAATTTGATTTTTTTGATAAAGTTATGATTCTTTTTGTATTAACATGTTTTCTAATCTAATGTATTCGAATCTTTTCCAGGTGCACCGTCGAGTTCTGCCTCCAGTAGACCTGAGCCCATAGTTGTTGATGATCTACAGCCCACCGCAAGTACCAGTAGCTATAGCAACCTTATTAAAAGTAAGTAAATCACTATTTATATTACATTTAATAATATTATTAACAAGCAGTTGCTCACGACATCGTCCGCATGGAATTTCAAAAATTATATTTATTGAAGTTTTATTTGCAGGCATTACAAGAAAACCATCTGTAATACCAGCTCCATATAAGCTACAACCCGCTAATACTAAAATGTGCAACACTGATGCTTTTAAAAGTAAGTAATTTATTAGCTCTTTTACACTAATTACATATTATAATAATTGTGTAACTGCCTGTCTGTTTATTATCTCATCATGAATAATCAGACACAGATCCAGAATCTTAGGTCATTTTACCTGTTCTACTAAAAATTGGTAGACGGTGACTTTAGAGCAGTAACTCGCATTTCCCTTTTTTTTTTAATTATACAACATAATTCTGTAACAAACATAATTATGTAGCTAGTGGGCTACATAATTATGTTTGTTACAGAATTATTTCATGCAACTAGAGAGTAAAAAAAAATTAGTCAAATTTTAATTTTTATTTATTTATTTTCAGGCAATCGGTTGAAATACCAGTCTGAAATAGAGCTGTATAAAGCGGTTGCAAACATGCAAAGGGAACTCAACAGATGCAAAAAAGCTAAAGCTGGACTTGTCCAGAGGTTAAAAATATGTAAAAAATTAATACATTCCAAGGCTTACAAAATTGTCTCAAAGAATTTATCTCCAGCAGCGAAAACATTCTTTGATATGCAAATAAGGCAGTCTATGAAAAACCCCAAGGGACACTGCTTCACTTTAGATGAAAAAATTCTTGCTTTATCAGTTTATAAACCAAGTTCAAAAGCATATCGCTTACTAAGCCAAATATGTGTTTTACCAAAAAAAAACACATTAAATAAATTGATGAAAAACATATTTTTGTTGCCTGGAGCCAATGATGTGATTGACACTTGAAAAATAGGGTGAATAAAATGCCTGAAACTCACAAATATTGTACGGTCATATTTGATGAGATGGCTATTGCTGCTAATTTCACATATGACCAATACAATGACCGAATAAAAGGATTTTGCGACGATGGAATTACGCAAACATAATGTTTTGCTGACCATGCACTGGTCTTCATGGTCAGAGGAATATTTAATAAATATCAGAGGAATATTTAAAAAATATAAACAGCCAGTCGCATATACATTTTGTGCTGGAACTACAAACACTCACAGTTTGAAAAATCAAATAAAAATAATTTTGACAAAAGTGTTAGAAACTGGGCTAAAAGTAGTCTCGGTAACGTGCGATCAAGGAACTTCCAATATAGCAGCCATAAATTTATTGTTGATTAATGAGACAAAAGAAAAATATTTGAGAAATAACAAAGAATTTAAAGAAGGGTTTTTTGAAATCAATGATAATATTATTTATCCAATTTTTGACCCGCCACATCTTATAAAAGGCATGAGGAATAATCTTATTACAAAAAATTTAGAGTATTATCTGGACGGGAAGAAAAAAATTGCAAAATGGGCTCATCTGGAGGCTCTATATAAAAATTGCCCTGGATTCAAAGGACTGCGGTTAATACCAAAATTGACCGCACGTCATGTCATTCCAAATTTAATACCAAAAATGAAGGTGAAATACGCCACACAAGTCTTCAGTAAAACTGTCAGTGTAGCAATGGGATTCACAGCAGGTAAATAAATTACCTTTATCATTTTTACTTTTTTATTATTCTGGGCATGTCTGCCGGATGCTGTTCTGGTCTTGAGCTCGTATATCACAAGATTGGAGTCCTAACAGTCGAAGTTGCGACAGACCGAGGAGAAGATGGCGGTATGGGATGGCTTCCTAAAGAAATTTTAGATAGGTGGAAATGTAAAGAGTGGGGGAAACCTTTGCCTAGGGACAGTTCTGGCTAGAAAAGTATTTTCTTTGACATTAAGGCTAAAGTGGGAGTTAAATTTGAAACTGACTAGTTCCACTGTGACTATTTCAATGTCTAAAAATACACTTCTGAGTAAATTCTGTGTAATAAGTGTGAGAAATCTATTTTTTTTTCTTTTTTTTTCAGAAATTGGCCGGATTCCTAAGGAAAGCACAGACACTGCAGAATTATTACTGTTTTTTGATCGGCTTTTTGATTCCGTTAATGGAAATTATAGTAAAATTGTAGACGGCAAAATATATCGGTCAGCAGTTTCGCCAAAATCGCCACATCACAAATTATGGCATAAGAGCTTACCAATTTTAAGAACAATGAAATTTATTGGTGACAGAGTAAGATTGGTTCCATCTATTTCTAGTTAGATAAAAACAATTCAAGCATTTCAGCAAATAACCAACAAACTACACGGTTTAGGCTTGCGATCTGTACTGCTGCGCAATTTCAACCAAGACCCGCTGGAGAATTTTTTTGGTGCCATACGAGCTCATGGGCAACGAAATGTGATGCCAAATCTGGTATCTTTTGAGGCATCTTATAAAGCCTTATTGGTTAATAATATGGTGTCACCTAGTCAGTAGGGGCCAACTGCGAGAGTGACGATAGTCATTGCCTACAGAGCTTAAAATATATTTTAAGTCAAAATATCCCCAGGCCCCTACCTGAACCTACAGAAATTGATTTTAATCATTTAAATATACAATTAAAAACTATAGACGTAGTATTATCGAGTCAAATTCCAAGCGAAATAGAGAAGTGTGCAGCAGTAGCTTATTATTGTGGCTGGCTAATTAATTTAATGTACAAAAAAATTTCAAAAAATTGCATTGAATGTAAAAAATCATTAGAAGCGGATAGTGAAGAAACATATCTGTCATACTTGAAGTTTATTACTTTAAAAAAAAAATACGAGTAAATGTATTCTTCATTATCCCAGTAAAAGTTTGCTGGAATGTTTAATAAATATAGAAATTAATACAATTGAAATTTTGAAAACGAATGGTGAATCCAAAGAGATAGTTAATTATATAGAATTGGTAACCACCACACTTGTTTCACTCGAATTTATTCAATGCGACCAACATATACTTAAATTAAAAGAATTTCTCTTAAAAAAAAGCATAATTTTAGTCATTTTCAATTGGTGCAAAGATGTAAGTAATTTGTTATGTGGCAAAAACACAATTTGGGATGATAATGACCAAATTAAACAATTAGCTCATAATTATTATGTACGCCATAAAAGAGTTAATAAATAAACATTTTCGTGGAAAAAAAATGTTTTCTTTCATAATATTTTCTATAACTCATTGTGTATTTAATAATAGGCAGTTTTAATTTCGTTTTGTTAATAAAATACAGCATGTAATAAACAGTAACTACTGGCTATTTTTAAATACACAACTAGTAGCACCTCCAAAAGTAACTGGATAATATTAATAACTGGATATACATTTGTGTATTTACAGGATGACCTTTTACCGGCGGGAAAATGAAGAGAGTGATTCTAGACCTCAAATACAACTTTTTCTAGGACCAATACAAAAGTCTATTGGTCCTAGAAAAATTTGTATTTGAGGTTTATAATCACTCTTTTAATTTTCCCGCCGGTAAAAGGTCATCCTAGGTCATCCTGTCTATGTAGTAGCTTCGTACGATACATCTGCGTGTGTGTGTGTGTATTTGCTAAGTAGTACGGGGTCTGGCGGATAGATGGCAGTATAAAGTACAAAATCGAGAGACGGCCATCTATACTTGTACTTATTCTCATCTATGGCCTAAATATAGAAAAAAAGGATCTATTACACTACGCGTTATTCAGACTCGTTTTGTCTATGGTTCGACGTATCGCGCAGTGTAATAGGGGTTAGACTGTCTTCCTTTGAATGAAAAATAGTACGAGACGGAATATCGCACCGATATTCAGCGCAGTGTTTTAGTTTAGGTCCTAAACTCCTACTTGCAAAATGGCTGCTGAACTTAGTGTTGTCAACTCTATGCTACGAGTGGGTGCTAAAAACATCTCAAAAAAAGTGCTAGATGCTATGGATTTCCAAAATACTTGACTTTTTAGACAGACTTGTCTAAAAAGTCAAACGACTTGGAAATTTTTGAAGGAATTAAAAAAATTGTTGGCAACGCGAATTCCGGTTGTCATTCCCTTGTTTCTTGAGATGATTATAGTTCTAAAACAGATGTTGATCATAATAAGGTTAGTGATGATGAATCAATACGCGGAGTAGAATATTTAGAATCAGTTTTCAGATATAAATCTGTTATTACTTTAATTTTACTTAAGACACTATTAGATATTTTCAAATGTATCCTAATTTTATAATAAGAAAAAGGTATATATTCTAAATGAAAATGTTTTGCTATTTTTATTGTTAAAGTCGCCTAATAGCATTAAATAATTTAAAAAATAGTTACATACATCTGATTTCATTTTACCCTAGTAATTATCCAAGTCGTTTGACTTTTAAGACAGACTATACCTATCGTATCAACTTTTTCTAAGTACCTATGGAAAGTTTAGGCAGACACGCTGATTAGTTAAAAATTTTCGTCATTTTTTTGATCGAGGCTAGTTGACTCTTTTTCAAAGTAGGTCTTAAATAATAAATAATTGGTCTATTTGATAAAAAAAAAAATACTGCCACATTTTTTTGGGACCTAGAAAACCCCAAAACTTTATTTTAACCCGTGAGAAGGCGCGCTATGAGCAATTTACTCACACAAAAATTTAAAGCAAATTTTTTTGGTGATACCGACGCCGTAATTCTCATACGCCTAGGTACCTTCCTAACTATTCATCCTCTCCCCCGTGACGCAACTCTCGTGCCGGTCAGTTCTGTTGCGACCGCGCAGCTAAGTGTTTCTGGAGGCCGCGTACCATCGTACGGTAATTTGCTCATCACGCGCCCATCCGTGTAAGTATTTATTTTTCCATTAAAAAAGTATAATTGTATTTTCTAGATTATATTATTTTATTTATTTATATTAAATTGGTTAATTATTACCTAAATACTCTATAGTAATATTTTAATTATAATATTTTTTGGTTTTAGCTACAACACACATGTAAAATGGGCGACCGACGGAGGCCAATGCCAAGTTCCATTTTTGGTTTCGGTGAAGATATCTTATCATATGTACCAAAGAAGAAAACCAAGAAACTTGTCCTTATGCTATCATCTCTTCACGATGACGATAAAATAGACCAAGAAACAGGTAAACCCGAGATTATCACATTTTACAATTCCACAAAAGGAGGAGTGGATGTAGTAGACCACAAGAAAGAGGATTATTCCGTTGCCAGAATCACTTCACGATGGCCAATGCGCTTATTTTTTTCAATTTTGAACATAAATGGAATCAATGTCCAAATAATATACAAAGCTAACACCAAAACTTTGATTGAAAGACGTACATTTCTAAAAGAAGTGGCGCTTGAGCTGGTAAATCCACATATTTCACGCCGAATTTGCATGGAGAACATATCATTCATAGAACATATTATTTTGAACATATCGTAGGTGAGACGGTATTTCTCGCCGGAACAGCTGCTCAACCTCTATCAAGCGCAAGTTCGATCGTGTATGGAGTACTGCTCTCATCTTTGGGATGGGTCAGCCAAATACCAGCTAGATGCACTAGAGTCTATTGAAAAGCGTGCCAAGAAGATCATAGGCAATGATGCTCTTGTGAAGTCAAAACTCCAAAGTCTTGAGCATCGACGCCGAGTTGCTAGCCTGTCTGTTTTCTATCGTTTACACTTTGGGGAGTGTGCTCTAGAGTTACACAATTTAATTCCGCCAAGTCCGTTCCATCATCGGACCACAAGACGTACGGCGTTGCGCCACCGGTACATGGTGGACATCCCACCTATACGTACAAAGCGTTTTGCGAGTACATTCATTATGCGTACAGCTAAGGAATGGAATTCCCTGCCGGAGTCTGTGTTTCCTGATAGCTATAACCTAGGGGTCTTTAAGTCAAGAGTGAATAGATTGCTTCTAGGCAAGCGTGCTCCATCGTCGGCCACATCATCGCTTACCATCAGGTGAGATTGTGGTCAAACGCGAGCCTATCCATTATAAAAAAAAAAAAAAAAAAAAAAAAAAAAAAAATCATCAGATCTCAAGTTTCTAATGAAGCGATTTGTGTCGGCTCCTAGACCTATATCAGAGCCTAGCGGATTCTGTTCTATATGTCCTAGACGTAGGAATAGACGGTCAAAAAAAGCTTGCACTTTGTGCAAGCAATTACCTACTCTGCACCAAACATATCACATATATGTGTTTAATGTGTTTTGAGATTAATTACGTATTTTTTTTAAGTTTTTGATAATGTAAGATTTTTATTGTGATTTATATGAAGACTGTCAAAATTAGAAAATCAAAATTAGTTGATTTGTTATTTTTTTTAGAAGTTGCATTTATGTTTCATAGTTTTAATAAAAATACTTATTTTCTTACTTATCAAACCTAGTTTATTCATATAAATCCCTTATAATTCAATAAGTACTTTAAAAGTAGAAATATGAGCATTTAAAGTAGTGTGAGTAATTTGCTCGCGCGCGCCTCTCCATGTAACAAACAGAGGCGCGCCTTCTCACGGGTTAAGTTTACTTTTTATAAACAGGCGAAAAACGCCGTCCGCCATATTAGTCTAAAGATTATCTGTGCTGTGACGTCATACGGCTTGAAAACAATCTTTTGACATTTAACGAGTATTTATTGTTGTTGAAACTGTTGTTGAAAGTTTTTATTAAAAACTATGATTTCCCCTAGCTTACACGATAAGTATAGTAATTACCATTATTGTATTGTACGAGAATGTAAAAACACATCAATAAAGACCCCAGGAAAGTTATGGATTAGAGTACCTACCCAGTGAAATAAACATGCGTAACACCTGGCTAAAACTTGCTAAAAGGGATCCTGATTCATTATCGGCTGAAACTAAAATGTATTTTTGCTAAGATTACTTTGACGTAAGTACTTACTTAAAATATATTCAGTCTCTACAGACAATAAGTTTAAAAATACATGTTTTAAGGTTATGTACCAAATCAATGAACAAAATAAAAATTTTGTGTTATTTACCTTTCAGTTAGAAAATGATATGGAAAATTACATGCAATATAAAATAATGGGATCAGTTAAAAGGATTCGAATGAAGCCCAATTGCATACCATCCAAATTTGACTGCCAAACTGATAGAAAACGCAAACTTACTCCAACACCAGATGAACATGCAATGCAACAGTATGCTTCCAAAAAAACAATAGTAATGCCTGTATCGGAAGATAAACAAATTTATTCTACATCTTTTCATCAAGGCATCTTTTCATAGTATAAAATAATAAAACAATAAAAAGCTCTGCAAGTGGATTATAAAATTAGTTTAATCAACTTTATTCATTGTTTACAGAGTTACTCAGTAAGGAGGATGCCATACCTTCATGTACTTATTGTGAGAAGAAGTTCCATGACAAGGCAGTGCAAGTAGTACAGCATAATATTCAGTTCTGTGATCAAGCAGTACAAGTTCAACCATTATATGAACATGTATCTTGTCAAGTGGTACAACATCACGCTCACAAAGTAATTCAAGCACATGTTGCAAAACATATAGAAGTAAACGGGTGCAGTTCAGTGCGGCTGTGAAAGATGCTGTAACATCACCATTACAACTGTTTGCTCACCAATCAACGTCAACATCTCCTAATAAGCCATCTGTGTCTGGTCAATCATCAAGAAGAAAACTAATTTTTACTGAGGAGAAATATGACAGTGATGTATCTTATATATTATCTCAAGAAGGATCATCCTTTGACTCATCTCCATCGAAACCATCAAGTCAACTACTGAAGACAGTGCACAGGAAAAGAATATAAAAGACCAGAAATTAACTTTAAAGAGTACCCTATCTAAAATAAAGCAAAACCCTAGAATGTACATTGGGACACCAGCAGAGCTTTATTTTATATTAAGTACTATTTCAAAACGCACCAAACTATCAGAGAATCATATTTTATTGTGTTTAATGAAAATAAGATTAAATAGAACCTTTTCTCAGTTAGCAGATGATTTTGATATTTCACTGTCTCAAGCAAGTAAAATATTTTACTGTCCTGCCAAGTCCGCATTAAATATGAGACTTTCTCCTTACGTCCACAGTATCAGATGGCTTAGAAATTGTACTGGCGAACATACCACATACGGTCTGTGGACTGATATTGAAGTCTCTCTACAGACCGTATGTGGTCTGTGGACAGTGAACCTGTTAAGAGAAAGTAAAATAAAAACATAAACAAATTCTACTTTTCTCAGCTTATTACGTATAAACATTTTAGAAACACTAAACATGTTCATACGTAAACATTTACATAAATATTTTATAATAATATTCAACTGAATTACAAGAGAAAATAACAAGACTTTGGAAAATGAATAGTAATATCAGCAATGTGTTATTCCAAAACAAATATTCAATAGTTTTAATGTTCTCAATCTATCAAAATACACTTATCTAACACTACATAAAGCGGCAATTTTGAATACTTGTCGTATAGTTAGAATGTTTAAATAAATAATAATAAAAATTAAATTGAATAAAAATCGGATTAAACAATAATTCAATTAAATTAAAATAATTATAATCAAACCACAGTAACATAGAGATTGCCAGATTTAGTTTTTCACTTAATTCAGATATAATCCATAGGTACATTACACTAATAAAAATGAAATAAAACGTTACAATAATTAAAACTAATACATCACTTGTCATCATATTAATAAAATATAAATCTAAACAAATAAAATAAAATCAAAATACAAACATAATAACAAATTACACAATCAATCACAATATTAGACATAATGTAACTTTATCTTTATACAATTGTTTAACAAAAAATACAACGCAACATATATTGAAAAAAGTGTGAAAATATATTAAGTGCCTTTTATATTTTATACAGCGTGTTTGGTAGAAGGACTGACACACTGCTGAAGAGTTGAAAGGCTATTGGCTAGTTAATATCACAATGACCTCTGTCTCTAGCGGGTAATGGAGAGTATGTCCGTTTAATTTTTTTTTGTACTTATCCATAATCTCGCCTATAAGAACCTTCACTCCCCTTTACGCACAATTTGGCTCAAAAACTATGATTTTTAAACCTGTTTAAATGCATAAATGACTCAATTATACAAACATGATTTACTAATAACATTAGGAAATATTTTTGTCTAAATAGTTAGACAGGATTCAATTTAAATTAAGCACAATTGTGAACTACATTCACATAAGTAAACAGAGTTTTTTATTTTGCTTTCAGAGTCAATTTCGAGGTTTGAGAACGTCTAAAACTTCTTACAGAATTAAGAAACAAAAAAATACAAGCCTATAGCTAAAATCCTCAACAAAATAGTTATAGAAAAAGATTTACTGATTTAGTTTACTAATTAAGAAAATTCAAATAAAAAACAATGTTAAATTATTAAGAAATTATTAGTAAATAAAATAATCATTTGCAGTGATATAAATTCCTTTTATCATTCAAATGATAGCTTATTTTAATAATTATGAAAGTTAAATTAAAAACAAAATCTAAATTTGATTTTGTTTTTAATTTAATTTTCATAATTAGACAACTAAATCCATACATGATTTTCTATAACTATTTTGTTAAGGATCCCTGGTTTGTATTTTTTGTTTATTAATTCTATTAGTACATTAGAAGTTATCAAGCTTCAAAATTGACTCTGTAAAAACTCTATTTAGATATTTTAACTATTTACATATGTGAACATGGTACAGAAGCGTGCTATTAATTTAAATAAAATCCTGTCTAACTATTTAGACAAGAATATTTCCTAATGTTATTGGTAAATCACAAGTTTATACAATAAATCGTTCATGAATATAAACCCGTTTACCCGGGTTTGAAAATCATGGATTTTGGGCCAAATAACGCGTAATTTGGAGTGAACGCTCTTAAGATGAAAGTACCAGGGTATTCAGCGTATATTTTTTTTTCAATTTACAGCACAGCATTGGAAATTCAATTATTCTTACGTTTCTTTTGTTGCAACTTCTTGTTAGCATCAGGCAGTAGGTTAATAAAAATATGTAGGCGATATTAACAAAATTATTTTTTACACTGTTCTTATATCGACGGGTTCCGGGCTATTTGTATTAACCGACATTTTTGAAACTTTACACCAGAGCAGTTTAAAGTTTCGATTTTTAGAAAAAAAAATGTAACTTTAGTAAATAGCATTATTTTTTTAAAAACAAGGATATTACTGTTTTTATAACATATTCCCCATTATCGAATTCATTTTTATTTCTAATATTCCTATTTTTAACGAAGATAAATGTCGCTTCATACAAAATGACCTATATTTTACTTTTTCTTATTCCAAGCTAAATGACTAAACCGCCTAGGTTTAATACTTCTTGTTCCAAGCTAAATGACTTAACCGCCTAGGTTTAATACTTCTTGTTCCAAGCTAAATGACTTAACCGCCTAGGTTTATTAGGTACTTCTTGTTCCAAGCTAAATGACTTAACCGCCTAGACATGCAAATAATAGCTCTAAGCTAAGTGGTTTAATCAAAGAGTTGGCCATATTTCAAACCTAAGCTAATTGATTTAAATACCATATCTTAAACTTATTAATGTTTGGCTAATTAGTTTATGGGACTGATTTTTTTTAGATAAATTGTTTGTAATCATACTTGATTAATGAAGTTTGCAGAAATTGGCGGTTAAAACACTGATAAATTAAAAGGTACATACATAGGGTGTACCTACCTATGTTGTAATAATTATAAAATGAGAAATAAAAAAAGTAAAATGTTTAAAGATAAGTTTTTTATTTAAAATGACCATCACTTAGGAACAGCAGTAACTTCTTAGCTTACCAAGGAAACAATTAAAGTTATATATACAATTGTATGGCGTTTTTTTTTTGTTTTTTTTAAATACGCCACACAAAAATTAGAAAAATGTCTAAAGCTGTAGATGCACTAAACTGTGCCCGTAAACTGAAGTGGAAAGTGAAATCCGCTCGAATGACAGATGAGCGCTGGACCATAAGAGTGACAAGATGGAGAGGCCCAAGTGGAAAACGCTCTAGGGGAAGACCGCTTACAAGATGGGCGGACGAGATCGGTAAGACGGCTGGCCCAGGTTGGATGCAAACTGCTCTAGATAGAGACCTAGTTTTAATTTTTTTTACATATTTTCTTCTATTATTTTTTTCTAACTTTCTCAGTAATCAAAATCAAAAACATCTGTCGTTAAAAAAAAGTTTAGAAGTTTTCTTACTTGTTATAGATACTATCCCTAGTTTTTCTTCAATAACAAAAATAATTGTAATCTCCTATGACAATAATAAATTGTAGTTAACTACAGTAACCAAAAATAATAATCAAAATTATTAAAAATAACATCTTAGTTAAAATTCAACCATTCTTTTCCTTCTTACTAATACTTTCTAATTAATTTTCTTCTTTATACTGAAACACTTGTTATTTTCCCATTAGACATAATGAAAATTGCTTAATCTGGCAGGTCTGTTTCGTCTTCAATATCAGTATCGATCAGTGTATCTTTGCCAGTATTGCTGGATGGTAGGTTGATATATTCTGAATGAAATATTCTTGAGATAGCGCCAGTGTCACATAGCTTTTCCAGGTCATTATATTTTCGGTAAGTCCCCTCTTTGAGGCGTGGCTAGAAAGACCTCACGCCGTCCTTACCTTCCGTATGACGCAGGTACTCACCGGACATGGTTCGTTCGGGAGTTTCCTGCACTCGATTCATGCGGAAGTGACGCCCGGGTGTCGCCACTGTGCGGAACGCCCGAACGACACGGTGGAGCACACAGCCGAGGTGTGCCCTGCTTGGGCGGAGCATCGCCGTGCCCTCGTGGGGGCGATCGGCGGCGGAGACCTCTCGCGCCGGGCCTTGGTTGAGGCCATGGTCCGGAGCGAGGAGGAGTGGCAGGCGGTCGCGGACTTCTGCGAAGCAGTAATGCTCGCAAAGAAGGAGGCCGAACGCATCAGGCAACGGCGTTATCGCCACCGCCGTCGCCGGAATTCTGATCCCGATTTCCGACCAACGTAGACGCGGGCTTGCGGACAGTGAGCAATGGGTAGCTCACTGTCCGGCCGTCCGGTAACTGTCCGGACCAAGCCCAAGTCGTCGACGGCGCGCACTGTTTCCGCGCGCCTCAAGGAGTTGTCAGCAACAGCAGGGACCCAGCCGGGTCGAAGCCTACTGGGGCCAGGGTTATCCGAAAGGGCGCTCGCGCCCTGGTATGAAGGCTAGAAGGAACGGGGTGGGTCTTTTAGTCAGTAAGAGTCTGACACTATCTCCCGCTCCGCCCAAGGGATGTCAATACATGATTTTTCCCACCATAAAAAAAAAGGTCATTATATTTTGCTTTAGTGATAGGAAGCTTTGATTTATATTTTGCATTGAGTTGTTTCTATTCCATTTAAGGTAAACTGTTTGAAGTACTAGAACTTCAATTTTGTTATTAACTGAAACGACCTTGCAAATCAAATATTGAATAAGAAAAATAGGTTTAACCATAACCTTTAAATGTTTACTGATGAAATCCTAATAGTTCATGCGACCGACATAATCATTATCTACTGCAAGCTAAATGGTTAAAAGGACAACATCTAACATTTCATGTACAGAGTTAAATGTATGGATCGACACTGGGTATGAATTTAACAAAGAGGCTAAATGTATTAAACGACATTCTTGTATATTTACACGGTAAAGCTAATTGCATTAAGCGACACTGGATAAGAATTTAACAAAGAGGCTAATTGTATGAAGCGACATTTCTATCTTCTATAATATAAAAATGAATCGCAAAATGTGTTGGTAAGCGCATAACTCAACAACGCCTGGACCGATTTCGCTAATTTTTTTTTTGTTGTGTTCGTTATTATGAGGAGAAGGTTCTTATGAAAAAAAAAATGAAAATTAGGGTAGTGTAGGGTAGAGTAGGGTAGTGTAGGGTAGTGTAGGGTAGTGTAAGGTAGAGGAGGGTAGAGTAGGGTAGAGTAGAGTAGGGTAGGGTAGAGTAGGGTAGAGTAGGGTAGAGTAGGGTAGAGTAGAGTAGGGTAGAGTAGGGTAGAATAGGGTAGAGTAGGGTAGAGTAAGGTAGAGGAGGGTAGATTAAGGTAGAGTAGAGTAGGGTAGGGTAGAGTAGGGTAGAGTAGGGTAGAGTAGGGTAGAGTAGGGTAGAGTAGGGTAGAGTAGAGTAGAGTAGGGTAGGGTAGAGTAGGGTAGAGTAGGGTAGAGTAGGGTAGAGTAGGGTAGAGTAGAGTAGAGTAGGGTAGGGTAGAGTAGGGTAGAGTAGGGTAGAGTAGGGTATAGAAGGCTGAAGTAGGGAAGAGCGGAAGCGAAGCCGCGCGGGTACAGCTAGTATATTTATAAAGTCAGGCTAATTGATTTAACGTGCGTTGCATGTAAATTGTAGCTACTTACAGGAAAAAAAGTTTAAACGACTGTCTGGTATTTGGTAGTGAGCTTAAGTAGACAGTTCCTAAATTTGTCAATATTTTGTGTCGCTTCATACTTTGCAGTCCAAAATGGGCCCAAAAAATGTGGTTGTATTAAGCGACAAAAAAGTGCTCCGATCGTCACCAAACCCAGCTCAAATAACGCAGAAAAATTCGCTGATTCCAAATATGTATAAAAGTCTATATCGCTCAGAGTGTCGCTTAATACAATTAGCCCGGAACCCGTCGATATCATATACTGTACCTATTATGGAAATATTGTAACACCAATCGCTTTTTTTTTAAAAGAGCAACATGGAGTCTCTTGCCGGTTCTTCTCCATAGCAAACAACCAATTTGGAATCATGCTCGTGAGGTTCTGACTATAGATGCTGGCGGGAAAAATTCCGAATCATTCCCGTCGAATACTTCGGAAGTATTCCGAAATATTCCGAAACTTTCGGAATATTTCAACTGTCAAAAAAAACCAAGAAAATCGACCTTACTACCTATTTCGCGCTTGGAAGTTGTAAAATAATATCTTTAGTTGTATTGTGAGCGGTAGGAATATATTAAGTTTATAGTTGTGAGTGCACCTCTTCAATAAAGTCTTCGCTTGGTGGTGGTTTGAAGTGCTCCGGCTTCATTGAAGTCAGTTCTATCTTTTTACTTAAACATTTTTGTTTCAACATTTTTTTATGTCACGTATATACATATAGTGACTAATAATACTGTTCTGAAAACTGCATCAAATTCGGTTCAGCCAAATGCGAGATGATCGCGGACAAACATACATACATACGGTTCAAACTCATAACCTCCTTTTTTAACACGCTTTTATTAGCTTCACCTATATATTTGTTGGTAATCAACGCCTTTGAGCTCGATTTTGACCAGCTTAGGGCGATCAGATTTTTTTAAAACTTTGCACACCCATCAAAGACTGATGACAACACAATGATCCTTTATTCTATGACCTTGATCTCAAGGGCAATGACCTTTACTTAAACCTTTATTTCATTAAAATGTTGGGAATCACCTGTGACACCCAAAGGCAATGACTTTGACCCCAAGGGCCAGACCTTGACCTCAAGGTCAATGACTTTGACCCCAAGGTCAAATGTATAAAAAGTTGGAAAACACCTGGGACACCATAGGGCATGACCTTGACACCAAAGTCAATCACCTTGAACTCAAGGTCAAATGCAAAAATGTTGGGAAACGCCCGGGACACCAAAGGGCTGCTTTGACCGCCGGCGAGCGCTACTTCTCTAAATAACACAGATCAATTTTTTTTCGATAACATTTTAGGTCAAATACCTACTTAGGGGTCATGGTCATTGACTTAGGAAAAGCGTGGGGTGCTCGATTCGACTCTTACGAAACATACAGTCTGTCAAGAAAGTCATGAAAAGAATGTTTTGGGAACTACTGTTTTTGCTAATACTGGCAACACTGAATAATTGTTAAGCTGAGTACCTGAACTGTCACGTCGTATCTGTGTGGTTGATTTTTTACAATATTTCGGTGCTATTTCGAGTTTTTTAAATCGTGTAAGCGTTAAGATACAAAAAATGAATCGAAATGTTTATAAGAGCGGTGCGAGACAAATTATATTTAAAGTTTTTCAAGGGTGTATGGCCGAAATTCAAGGTGAGAGTGCTGGGACGAACAAAGACGATGTTTATGGTCGAACAGCAAAGTTAACCGGTATGTAAATATATTCTAAAGTTTAACACACTAACGGAAATATAATGTTTTGACAATCTTCTGTTTTTAAGTACAATTTATCTATCTTTAACATTGTTTATGTCTTGCTTGCTAAGGTTATGAAATTTACCTACGATTTATTATACTACCACTTAACGGTTTTGATATTTTGGTGTTTTTTATTTAGGTATGATAAATGTATTTGTATATTTAAAATATCTTTATTGACTTCAGGTGTTTCCGAAAGTACAGTTCGGCGAATTGTGGACTAAGGCATGAAGAATGGAGGTAAATTTTCAACGCTTGGAAAACACAGGAAAGGCCGACCTACGAAACAAACTACGAGTCAGATGTTGGCCGGTTTCATTTTGAAGAAGTTTCAGGCAACATTTCTGGAGTCGAATACCTCGACTCTGATTATTTGGATTCGGATTAATAAAGATTTATTTCATAAACTTTTTATTTTTGCAATGAGCTCATACCTATCGATACTCAGCGCCATGCTGACGGCAGTGCAGAGAGGCAAAACATCGTGATTTGCACTTTGTAGTTGGTACATAAATGCTAGTAGCTGAAAGGACAAAAACAAGGGTTGATCAAACCAGACATTCTTATGAATATAAAACCAGATATCCAGAAGAATGTCTGTTTTGATAAACTCTTGCGTGTAGGTACGTAGGATAAATATATAATTATCCTAATAAGCAAATAGAGAAGTCTGGTTTCGTCGCAATGTTTATAAAACAAAATTCAGACTGGTAGAGAATGCCTAAGGCATTAACTCCGCCTTTGTACTTTTGTATTGGATCCGCCCCTAAGGCTACCCACTGACCGTCACTTGAATGAAAATTAGTTCTAATAATAAAAATGTTGTTCGCCACTACGACAGAGTAAGTACTTTTATTTATAGGGAGCCACTACCAATCAAAGTCAAAACTCGTTTGCAAGCATGTATTAAATAGATAGACGAGTGTCAGATAGATCGGTAAAATAATGTACCTACACGGCAGTAAAGGGACCGTAAATCGGTAATTATTATTTTATAAATAAAAGTATCAATATCTTTTAGTCGAAGTTTATTGGGATACCATGTTAATGATGGTGGCGCCCTCCCTTCTTTTCATGACTTTCTTGACAGACTGTATGGCACAAAGCGCCCCACCCTTTTTACAATATAATATTAATATTTTTCGTTCAAACACACAAACAAAACAAACATAGGTAGAACAAACAACAACAAACACAAACAACAAATTCAATGTATTTATTGACTGGGCTATTTACGCGTAATGTTTTTATTGACTTGGTGGGCTATGCGACTCGCGAATCAGAGATCTCTCTCAACCGACTTGGAAATTTTGTATAATATTTAATCATTTAAAAAATACAAACATTCAGTACTTTTTATAAGGTTCTTCTGTTATTAAACAATGATCTCTATCTCTTAATCAACCTTGATTATTGAATCCGTGTTGACTACATCAGATTTCACTATATCCTAATAATTACCCAAGTCGTTTAACTTATTAGACAGACTCTAACCCTTTTTCAAAAAACAAATCAAATAATGCTAGACCTGGTTTTTTAATTCACAACTGACATTAATTTATAAAAATAGCATTCGATTTCGAAATAAGTAGGTACAGTAAGGCCGCAAAAGTCCATAGGAACGCTAAAGATTACATTGCTACGAACCGAGCGAGCGCGATACTTCCGTGCGTATGTGTGCGCATGTATGAGTATCCACATTCCACAGATAACACACACTAAGGAACTGTCGTCGCACTGAGCTTAAAAACATTATTATTTTTCTGTTCTTACCATAGCATTAATAAAATTCGCCCAAATACGTCATGTGCTGGTAGCCGTGTGAACTAAGTGTTGGATTCGCAAATCACGTAACCCGAGTTCAAATCATGGTCGGTCCGTTGCAGTTATTTCTTACTTTGAAAATTCCCAATCTATATTGATATAGTTGTTTTTTTATATTTCTATGAAAAATACTATTGCATTTTTGCACTAAATAGTTGCAAATTACGAATCGTGATACGATAATATAACGATACGTGATCTATTAACCACAAGAAGAATCACATTCGTAATTTGCAATTATTTAGTTGTTACATCTTTTCGATGTTATAAGGTGGAAATAAAAAGACGTGTTTAATAAAAATGTTTATTCTTTATATTTACAAATTAAACATTTATGAGAATTGTGACGTCGAATTGTTACCTAGACAAAAAGTTATCTTGTAACCGTTATCTATGTTACGCCTAAGATTGTTTGTTGGAAGTATACCCACTTAGACCATTCATAATATGAATAACGTAACAATGAACGGATATTCAAACTTTAATAAAATAAAATATAGGTAATTGTTTATATCCAGTTATTTATTGAAAAGTGATATATGATTTGGACTTTGTAAACATTTTATTTTTGTGTAACGTCACAATGAATGTATTGAGGTCATAGCTTAATTGTTCATTTTCTTGACGAAAAGAAGATTGAAACCAAACCTCAATTTCTGTTAAAAGAACTTTAGTTCTCACAAGATAATCGTCAATTAGATGAGAAAAATAAATTGAACTATAGTATTATGTTAAAACAGTGCGGGTAGAAGAATAAAAAAACGAAATAGACTCATGATTATTGTCAACAAAATTGATAGCGAGTTCACTGCATTCTTAAGATGAGGCGATGGCACAAGTTAAAAGATATAGCTGTTTTAAACGAAAGTAAACACAATATAATACAGTGTTTGTTAACGAATAATCACAGATATGTTAAAATAAAATGGTAGGCCATTTAGTTTAGTTAACATTAAATATTTAGTGCGAAACGTAATCGTTCTTGTTTGTGCCTCTCTGTCAAGTACGGCTTTTTAGCAGGTTTTCTGTGATGGACGCCTTCAGCGAGGTGACATATAATTCCGCAAAATGTCTCGTTGGTGCGAAACCATTCGTTTCGTATACGTCCACCATATGTCGTCGCTGCGCCTCGCTAATAAGATTCGGTCTCCCACTTCTCCTTCGACTAGCAAGGCTACCTTCTTCCTCATATCTTTTTAGCCAAAGATTTACAGTATTTTTCTAAAATAAAATAAAATATATATTAGGCAGCTATACCTACTTCACTTCAAATAAAACTGCATTTATTAATCCAATAACCAATCCAATAAACCCAACGATTTACGTATTTCTCTTTTAAACCTCATAAAGATACGATGAATGGATTCATAAATGGCATACGTTTTAATTAGAAGATTAATTTGTAATAAAGTTACAATTCATTAATAGCTATTATACTCACATTCAGTCCGGTTTCTTCAGATATTTGTGTTTTATTAAGACCACTTTTATGCAGCCCAATGATAGTCGCCCTCACTTCAATACTAATATTAGCCTGCATTTTGCGAATATTACAATACTGTCAACCTCACGTCACTAACCAACAACTATAACCAAACGACAGTTCATTTCGGTTAAGTTAAAACTCATGTCTACCTCGCAGAAATCTAATTCTTTATTTAGTTTTTTTGTGATCTACCTTTCTAACTCTAAGAAATGTGTGAACAAGTTAAAGAATAATTTAATATATGTAATGCAAATACATAACTTCCAATCGGGTAAGAACTTACAAAAAGTCAATAATTGCGTGGGATTTGAACTTGCGGCACACTGATTTGCGCTTCAAACTGTGTGCCTATACCACTGGGCCATCTTGACTTATGATAAGTTGATGAAATTGTGAATTTCAATCATTTGTTGGCGAAACTTGAAAATAAAAGGTCGTAAGTCAAACTAAACGTCAAACGAATAAGTTTTAAGAATTCTTATGGACTTTTGCAAGTGATAGTACCTACCTAAAAACAAAAGAATAAAAATCCTGTTAATCGCAGGCTAACATTAATCAATCCCATTTATATTAAAATAAACATTTATATTTTACTTACGTATGTGCCACTGAACAATTATTAACTTACAAACACGTTTATTCCGATTGAAATATTCCGGCAATCCGGCGAAATATTCGGGCGAAATATTCGGAAACATTCGATTGCGGGGTACGAATCTTTCTCGCGGGGGGGGAAAACTTCTCCGGGAGCACTGATATAATAAACCCTATGGATCGGGCATACCTACAGAATTAGCGTAACTACCTACAAAAATCTGGCGAATAAAATGGCTGCCTTTTTATAGTGTTGTAATTTATAGCAGCACGCGCAGTCGATATCGATATTTTGAAATTATTCGAATGTTTTAATTAGATAGGTAGTTTTAAAGGTACATGGCTGATTTTTTGGTTGGAGTGTACGTAACAGGGCACTGAGGAAAACATATTTAGAAAAATTTCACCCAAAAATAACGCCTGATCAAGCGTTCGGGATCCGGTGAGATGTGGGAGTAGAAGGGTGGGGAAACATCAGGGGACACTTCATGTGACCTTGGCCTCAAGGGCAATGACCTTGACACCAAGGTCAAACGTATAAAATGTTGGAGAACGCTTGGGACACCCAAGGGCAATGACCTTGACCTCAAGATCAATGATCTTGACCCTAAGGTCAAATGTACAAAATGTAGGGAAACACTTGGGACACCCAAGGTCAATGACTTCGACGCTAAGGTCAAATTTACTAAATGTAAAGAAACGCTTGAGACACTCAAATGCATGACCCTGACTTCAAGATTAATGACCTCGACCCCAAGGTCAATGAACTTGACCCCAAAGTTTAAAGTTTTTTATTTTACACTTTTTAGTTGTGGTACCTGTCAGCATAGAATATAATCATCCAAACCTCCCAGAGTAGGTACTCTGGCTATAGGTGGTTTGGGCTTATCGGAATTGTCATGCTATGCAGGTACATATGACAATTCCAATAAGCCTTAACACGGCAAGGATAAATTGATTTATTACAGAGTTCCGGTGCTTACCTTCCGGCTTCATCATCAGATCAGGTAAAATTACCCCCTCACCATCTTCCTTCAGTCAGTCATCGACTACATGCATAAACAAAGCAATTTTACTTGTTACGACAGTTTTGCTGTGATTTTATGAGGACTTCCGTTCCATATCTTCGAAGTTCATCAACAGTTCATTACAATATTTCTATAGGACCAATTCGGGAGTATCTTTCAGTTAAACAAACATTTTTGAAATAAGTCCACAATAAAATTGACTGAGAAATCAGTCAATATAAATATAAGCTTTTTTGAATTAGGTTAAAATTTCATTATACACCGCTAAATTTTAATCGTTTTAATCATTTAGTAGTTTGTACGCAACGACTACAACTACCTGCGGGTCATTGGACTCGCTCAGCTGACGTTTTCTTGAAGAAATTAATTTCGTACATGCGTAAATTAATATGAGTTTTGAAAAAAAGATACTTTATTTTTTAATTTTATCTTTACAAATCGATGGTGTTTCATGTACCGGATCGACCCTCCATGGGATTAAATCAATTAAAATTTAACGGTGTATATAGTTTCTGTAAAGGATCGATTGAAATAAAAGACCTTTTACGTTAAAAGAACATATTTTTATTTATACATAAAAAGAACATTTTAGAAAATTTAACTGCACATAACTAAGTAGGCATTAAAACATTCGCTTTTGTGTTTTAGTTCAAGCGATCGCGTTGTCATTGTCTTTCTATTGTGTCTCTAATTGACGGTATCTGAAGAGTATATTAAGAGGCTCTTTTTCCACTCCTATCGTCGATTTCGAGCTTGGTTTAAAAGCTTGTTCCTTGAAGAGACAATGCGAAAAAAGAGAGATAACGCCTGAAAACTCTGTTAGAATTCAGCACTTCTGAGTACGCAAGAGTGTTTTCTGCATGGCTCCCATTATACATAAAAAGTTATAATAATAATGTACAATTGAAGAAACAACTAAAGTCAGTCTTAACAGATAAAGCATACTATAACATTAATGAATTTCTGACAGAACCATTTAGAGTGACTTAGATTCAATTATGATTTTAATACTTTTGACATAACTGTGTATACTTTGACATTTATTACCATATATTTAAGTTACAGACATAAATTATATTATTATTATTTTTACTTTTCTTTGGACATGTCATGGCCTTTTTGACATTTATACTCATTGCTAATTTCGTAGAACTAAATGTTTATGCTATATTAATTTTGACATTGATATATTTTTCCAATGATTCCAATGATGTACTTAGTAAACATATTAATTTGTTTAAACCATTCAAAACATTTGCACGCCATATAGTATGTGGCAAACATGTCTGAACCAATTTTCATTACTTTGTCATCCTGCATGCATTTTTTAAATATTGTATGTGTACACATATTTGAACAAATAAATATATCTTATCTTCAATTATGATTATAACTTGATTTTCTAATTGGGGTGTATAAGGGTTTTTTTTTCGGTGGGAAAATCATCTTATGACATCCACCACTCTCGGGCGGAGCGGGAGGGAGATAGTGTCAGACTTTTACTGACTAAAAACCCACTCCTGCTCCTTCGTTGCCTTTCGTACCGGCGCTGAGCTACCTTTCAGAGCTAACCCTGGCCCCAGTAGGCTTCGACCTAGCTGGGCCCCTGCTGTTGCTGACAACTCCTTGAGACGCGGGAACAGTGCATATTATTCCAGTTACATATTGTATATTTGAGATAAAACCAATTATAATTTACCTTTACAAATGGCACATTTTTGGTTGAATTATCATCTGGCAACTCTAACTCCATTGGACGGGCTAGCTCTGATTTATTTTGTATTTCACACAAAACAGAGCTACTCGTTTCATCGGAAATCTAAAACAATGGACATGGTTTAGGTTAGACGCGTACACGCCACTTACACTTCTAGGAGATTAAGCTTTCTCGACTGACATTTATTGGGATTTTTTATAATTTCAAAACTTGTTATTAGTCTTAATCAATTTTGTTTTTGTTTGGTTAAATAAATTACTTACAAAAACCAAAAAATTTAAATGCTTACCATCATACTTGAAGTAGGTTGTAGGTTGTGGTTTTTTTAGGCTGAAAAATAAAAATATTATCTCTTAGTTACACAATCTAACAACTAACCTACTTCATTCCTTAATTACTGTCAAAATATGATCACAGTAGCCTTTACTAAAATTATTGAAAATGCTGCAAGGCTCTCAAGCCATTTGAATTAAAAACTTTGGTTTTGTTTGTTTGTTTTTTTTTTGTCATCCCTGACAACATTTAGATGTGTGGAGGCATAACATTAGTTAATCAGGCAACACAACATTAGCTTTCTTGAGTCTCTTAATATGATTCGGTAACAATAGTGAATGTGAAAGGAAACAAAGTTAGGGTGGTTTAGGAAAAAAGTTACAATAAAAATAATTTAAGGTGTCACAAAGTTCACCCGGTCACCTACCCGACATAGTAAAATATACAGAGAAAATAAGCCTACCATTAGAGAAGACGAGGGCACTGCGTTGTCGTGTAACCTTGTCACATCGAGAGTTTTATTAAAGGATGATTCGTCGAAGTGCATTGAGCAGACATACCACATTTTATGTCGGGGGTTAATATTCTCAATGCCAATAACTGATAGCCATTTTTTCCTCAAAATTTCATTTACTGAGAATCTGTCGAAAAAAACCATTGCAACATTTTACACAATAATTAATTAAATTAGATATTATCGATACTTCGACATCGCTGATTGTATGCGCGCATCACTAAGTTCACTATGTATATAAACAAAGAAATGAAATAAAGAAAATAACAACGTTAACAACTATACAAACTTAACACAGGTCTCAATGACCTTTCTAAAGATCTTCTCGTAACAAAACATTATACAAAATTCGTGAAAAAGCAATGAAAACTTGTTACTAACCTGTGAATGGTCAATTCAGGCTGATTTTTGCTTTTCCTTGCACCACACTGTTTTATGCAACACGAAGGCATGATTGATTGTTTATAACAAAGCCCAATGCACCACAATACCAAGTTTTTAACCGTATTTTTCAATATAAACAACAAAAAATCTGTAAGCGCGCAACTGTTTGACAGTTGATCTACCACAAAATTCGGCGCAAAACATCATGGAGGACGTCACGCATAGAAAACCTTATGACGTCACATGAAAGTGTTACCAAAATAAGCACTTGACAAACTATATTTGTCTTTTTTTTCTTATGCAGCTACAGCTTTATTAAAAAGAGACAACACTGTTTTTCTCGTAAGTGTGTCGATTTTATAGATATTTGTATAACTATTCTTTCTATAGTAGAATATGCCATCTCCATAGGTACATCTCAATGTCCGGGAGCATATCCCCTCTTACCGCACCCCGCACCGCCATCGCCTGCACGCACGACTCGTGGCTGCGTGGCAGTCGGGCCCGCGCGCGCGTACAAAGTACTCTGTGGCCAGCGCTGCAGCAGCGGCGGCGGCGATCGACGATCGATGCAAAATACAATTTTTCAGCAAAAAAAAAAAATGTTAATTAAATTCATTTTGAATAATTCCGATTTAAAGAAACTTTCCCAGAAGTATTCCGGAATTATTCCGAATATTTCAGAAGTTTTGCAACTATAGTCGTAACGGTTAATTTATTGACGGACAACTATCGTGTCTAGCTGTTCCAATTATAACAACTGTTTGTCGTGGCCATGACAGGTAGTCGCAACAACACTTGTTTTCTCGTCACTGTTCAATTGTTTTGCTGGCCGTTCCTACCGTCATGACAATCTGTTATCACAGAAATAAAAGTCGTAGACGACAGTTAATCGTAAAGTCCTATTATGTGAACACTTCCATTTAAAAAATATAAGCCACGACACTTAAAACTACACGATTATCTGCCGTCACGACAAAGTGGTAACGTGGCCTTACTGTAACACTTATCAAACAAGAGCCTACAACTACCAAAGCTTCGATAAAAACCGAAAATTTTTCGGCACATGCTTCCAACACAGGTAGGAATGATGGCCTAATATGAAGTTTGTTCGTCGTGGCTTTGGTAGGTAAACCTATGTTTGTTTGGGCAGATGTTAGAACTGTCAAAACTGGCTACTGAGACAACTTTTAATAGTTATTTAAGTAACATAATTATATTGAATCAGCTTTTATATTAACATAATACTAGTTGCAATTCATCAAAATTTAGTTAAATTGTAACTCATAAATTCAGAATTTTATAATTTTGCCTATAGTAGCTAAACAGTTTTGACATTTTTAACAACTTGCCAGACAAAAATATAGGGTTATCTACTTTCTTTATGAGCAGACGTTGGCGTAGCTAGATCAACTAGTGGCTTAGCATATTAATTTTTGTTATAACTTTCGTCGAAGAGTCGAAATAGTTGTTCATAAATACAAGTAGCGGCACGTAAGTCTAGCGCTGAACAATACGCGGAGGGAGGGAGCGCAGCAATCGCGCATGTGAATGAACAGAATGCGACTGGAGAGCCAATCGGCGCTACGCACGCTCGCCCTTCATCCCGCTAGCCCCCCCAGGTACCTTAATTTTTACTTCTGCGCAATAACGGTCAGCGCTAAAGTTTCGTGCCGCTACTTGTAACAGTACATCTGCGGTTTCTCTGCATTCTGTGGGTTGAATTTCTCTATCTGAAAAAAGAAAGAAAATATGTTATTCATTTGCATGTGACACAACTTCTCGTTAACTAGTATGTACCTACTATACAATAAAGTGCAAAATAATTTTATTTTTGGAAGTCGGTGTTTCTATAATAGTTTTGCCTCTTCGTTATTTAACACCAACTTCTGAAATTAAACTTATTTTTGTTTACATAGATCATTAATTTTGCAAAAAGGTTTTAAAAAACACTTTAACACGTCAATTTTTTTACATCAGTTTAAGCTAGATGAGGCCGGTGTGTCCTACTAGCCGACAACCCTGAGAAGAAACACCGAAACAAACTCAGGGGATAAAGGCTCTTCTAAAGTCCACACAGCAAACATGTAATGGTCAAGTCATAAGAGAACCATGCAGATTTTTTTTTCCGATGGGAAAATCATCCAATGACATCCCCCGCTCTTGGGTGGAGCGGGAGATAGTGTCAGACTTTTATTGACTAAAAACCCACTCCTGTTCCTTCGTTGCCTTTCGTACCTGGGCTGAGCTATCTTTCGAAACTAACCCTGGCCCTAGTAGGCTTCGACCCAGCTGGGTCCCTTCGGTTGCTGACAACTTCTTTAGGCGCGCGGGAACAGTGCGCGCGAACCATACAGATTAGTGTCTCAGATGGTCTTTTGAAGAAAGAACCACACAGATTTGAGTGGACCTGTGCAGTCAGTGCAAGCATTTGTCAGTATTCGCAAAGCTCAAACTTATGACTACTAAAGAGCTCATTGAAATCGGTTGTATTTTTGCTACAAAAAGAGTTTTTATTTTACGCTTTTTATTTGTGGTATACCCCTCAGCCAAACTTAAATACTTTCCACCTTTCAGCTCCATCATCAGATCATTGCGATGGTATGTGACAATTCTGATAATCCCAAACACGCCTCGCCTATGATGTATTGATTTATTACAGTTTTAATGCCTACCTCCCGGCTCTGCATATCAGTTCTCTCTTCTTTCAGTCAGTCATAGACTACACATATAAATAAAGCAATTTTACTTGTTATGATAGTTCTGCTTTGATTCTATGAGATCTGTTCTATATCTTCAAAGTTCATAATCAGATCATAACAATATTTCTATGAGACCAATTCTAGGGTAATATCTATTCTAAGGGATAAAATATTTATAAAATTCAAAATCGGTCCAACTGAATGAGTAATTGGAGAACATACATAAAAAAAAATACATACAGCCGAACATGCAACTCCTCTCTTTTTGGCAGTCATGTTTGTAGTTGCAGACTTCTTTCTACACTGAAGAACCCTAGGGTCCTAATAGATATTTTTCTGCCTGAAAAGTAGAAAATGGAAATTAAACATTAAAATGAAAAAAAGAAACCCCGACGCGAAAAAGCAAAAAGAAGTAAAAAATAAGTTAATAAATTACTCTTTCAGCTATTTTTACTTCATTAAAAGAACTTTTAAATATTTTAAAGACAAGTGTCGCTGAGTCCCGGATCGCAATATGAGAAGTATAGCTTTTAGTTTTAAATTGTGTGTTGTGTGTTTTTAGTTTTGTTTTTAACCCCCGGATCCCGGGTTTCCCTTTCGGAAGTCAACTCACGGCCCTAGTAGGCTTCGGCCCTGCTGGGCCCCTGCAGTTTTGCTGACATCCCTTAGGTGCGCGCGTGGAACAGTTAAGGCCGACTCGGGGTTAATCCAGACGTTTACCAGATGGTTGGACATAGCATTACTGCATCGCGAAAGAAGGCGCCCGCCTGCCATTCCTCCACGCTTCGGACCATGGCCTGTACCATTTTTTTTTTTTTTTATGGTGGAAAAAATCATGCATTGACATCCCCCGCCCTTGGGCGGAGCGGGAGATAGTGTCAGACTCTTACTGACTAAAAGACCCACCCCGTTCCTTCTAGCCTTCATACCGGGACTCGAGCGCCCTTTCGGATAACCCTGGCCCTAGTAGGCTTCGACCCGGTTGGGTCCCTGCTGTTGCTGACAACTCCTTGAGGCGCGCGGGAACAGTGCGCGCCGTCGACGACTTGGGCTTGGTCCGGACAGTTACCGGACGGCCGGACAGTGAGCTACCCATTGCTCACTGTCCGCAAGCCTGCGCCTACGTTGGCCGGAAATCGGGATCAGAATCCCGGCGGAGGCGGCGGCGATAACGCCGTTGCCTGATGCGTTCGGCCTCCTCCTTTGCGAGCATTATTGCTTCGCAGAAGTCAGCGACCGCCTGCCACTCCTCCTCGCTCCGGACCATGACCTCAACCAAGGCCCGGCGCGAGAGGTCTCCGCCGCCGATCGCCCCCACGAGGGCACGGCGATGCTCCGCCCAAGCAGGGCACACCTCGACTGTGTGCTCCACCGTGTCCTCCGGGCGTTCCGCACAGTGACGACACCCGGGCGTCACTTCCGCATGAATCCGGTGCAGGAAACTCCCGAGCGAACCATGTCCGGTGAGGACCTGCGTCATGCGGAAGGTAAGGACGCCGTGAGGTCTTTCCAGCCACGCCTCAACTTACCGCCATGATTGTGGCGTGCCCAGCACTGGGTTGCGATAGTCGTTGACGCCATTTCACCATGAGATCCCGCCGGAGCTCTGTCCGCCATGCCGTGACCTGTCGCGGCAGCGGACTTTCACCCCGGCGTTGCATCTCCACGCGCATATCGTGCATGTGTGCAAGAACTGTTGCCTCCAGATCCCACGGTGGTAGGCCAGCCAGAAGGCTCGCCGCTTCGCGGGAGACCGTGCAGTATCCCCGCACCATCCTTATCGCCATGACCCTCTGGCAGGCGTTCAGAATGGCCGCCGGTCGCTTTTTCAGCGACGGCGCCCACACCGGCGCCCCGTAGAGGGCCATGGACCGAACGATACCCGCGTAGAGCCTCCGGCAGGAGGCATCTGGACCCCCAAGGTTGGGCAGGAGCCGCTTGAGCGCAGCCCCAGCCCGGTTGAGTTTGGGAGCCAGACGTCGGAAATGCTCCACGAAATTCCACCGGCTGTCGAGGACGAGTCCCAGGTACTTCATCGTCGACCCGACACCGATGTGAACTCCTCCTACCGTTAGTTGGGAACCCAATGGCGGCGCGTTCCGAGAGCGGCGACCGTGAAAACACATCGCCTCGGATTTGTGAAGCGCCACCTCGAGTCCCAACTCCTGGATTCTATCAACGACCATCGCAACCCCGCGTGTCGCTAGAGCGACCGTCGTCTGCGTAGCAAACCACGCTGACCCCGTCAGGGAAGTCGCCGCGCAGCACGTAGTCGTACCCGATGTTCCACAAGGGTGGCCCTAGTACCGACCCCTGCGGAACACCGCACGACATCTCTCGACGTTTCCAGTCTCCCTGGTGACCGGGGTAGACTGTAAATCTATCCGACAGATAGGCCTCGACCACTCGACAGAGGTATTCGGGCACCCGGTGGTACCGGAGTGCCCTCCGGATCGTACTCCAGGGCAGGGAGTTGAACGCGTTGGCAATGTCCAAGGACACTGCCACGACACACCTGCCCCGGGACACCGCATCCCCCGTCGTGAGGGCTTGCACGCGCATGATGGCGTCCACCGTATAGCGCATCCTGCGAAAGCCGAACTGTCCGTCCGAAAGGTCCGGCCCCACCCGTGTTAGGCGCCTGACGAGGCGGTTTGTAATGACTCTCTCAAAGAGCTTGCCCACCTCGTCGAGCAGCACAATGGGCCGGTACGCGGACGGAGAGTCAGCAGGGCGCCCTGGCTTCGCGATGAGGACCAGTTTCCCCGTCTTCCAGCAAAGTGGGAACTGGCCCCTCTCCAATGGCCTGTACCATGGCTCGGTGAAAGAGGTCGTCGCTGTCGATCACCCCTCCGAAGACACGGCGGTAAAGTAAACACCCATTATGTGTTTAAGATCTCTACCGCAGCTAACAAACGAGCTGATAATCTTGAACACCTGACCAGATCTTCATAAATTTAGAAGCTACGATGCCACAGACAGACACACAGACACCTCAAATTTGTAACACCCCTCTTTTCCGTTGGGGGTTAAAAAGTGATTTTATTTGAGTTTCACTAAACCACTTTAAACAAGATTTGTTTGAGAATGGACATAATACATATGTATTTGAAGACAGACACAAACAGACAAACAGTACCTGAATAATGTAACTAATGTCAATCTTATGTGTATAAATTCTTTAGAACTTGAGAAGTTTTTTTTTTATTTACTAACATAAAAATTATAAAAGGCTTACCTAAAGTTTTCTGAATATTGTTTTTGACTTGAGGAGGAGTTTGAGATATTTTCTGGCATATTGTGTCATTGTGTCAGTAGTACTTTGCTTTTTTTAGAAGTAGCAGGTGGTCCTTCCGCACAACATGCTACTGTTTCCGGAGCTGAAACATTAATAAATGATTATCACTAAATGTATATCATGGTAGGCGTGACCTTACGAACGACAAGCAACGGCTAGCTCGCCGTACGGGCGTCCGGTAACCGTTCGGATACAGCACAAATCGTCGATGGCGCGTAGTGTTCCACGCGCACTTCAATGAGAGGTCAGCAAAACTGTGGGGGCCCAGTAGGCCCAGAGTCTACTAAGGCCATGGCTCGACTTCTGAAAAAACCGTGGTCCTAACCTAACACATACGTGTCATATTTCAGTAAATAAAAGTCTGGCCCGCCCTCTCATCTCGCTCAGGAGTGGGATAAGTAGACAGTCATTAAATCCACTAACTAATCTCTAAGGCGGAGCAGAAGAAGTCATTGGATGATGTCCTATCTTAAAAAACCGGCCAAGTGCGAGTCGGACTCGCCCATGAAGGGTTCCGTAGCAGCAAGTAACATAATATAAAAGTTCTTGTAGTTCGTTGCAACTTTGATGGATGTTTTAATACTAGTGTATTTTTTTTTATTTATGACGTATTAAAAAAAACTACTGACTAGATCTCGTTCAAACCAATTTTCGTTGGTGGTTTGCATGGTAATATACATCATATAATTTTTTTAGTTTTATCATTCTCTTATTTTAGAAGTTAGAGGGGGGGAGCACACATTTTACCACTTTGGAAGTGTCTCTTGCGCAAACTATTTAATTTAGAAAAAAGTGATGTTAGAAACCTCAATATCATTTTTGAAGACCAATCCATAGACACCCCACACGTATGGGGGGTTTGATGAAAAAAAATGTTTCAGTTCTAAGTATGGGGATCCCCAAAATTTGTTGCTTTTTTTTTCTATTTTTGTGTTAAAATCTTAATGCGGTTCACAGAATACATCTACTTACTAAGTTTCAACAGTATAGCTCTTATACTTTCGGAAAAAAGTGGCTGTGACATACGGACGGACAGACAGACAGACAGACATGACGAATCTATAAGGGTTCCGTTTTTTGCCATTTGGCTACGGAACCCTAAAAAGACTTATAAATGACATAAGGTTTTAATAACTGTTAAAAAAGAAGTAAGAAGGCACTCTGTTTGTAACACTGCATCACCAGGGCAAGTTGAGCATGGTCCGGAATGTGTTGTTATACTGCTGTGTGTGTTATCTACTGTACAGGTTGTTTTGATTAAACATCAACACAAAATAATAATGACCTATATTTAATCAAAATCTACTTACAAATATTTTCTTCTTCTTCAATTGTTTATTATGCTAGGTTGGTAGAATCATACACAGTAACTGCTGAAGCGATTCAGGAGCTGAAATAAAATATGAAGAAACATGAGTAAAGTGTCTCATGGAAAGTTAATTTTCAAATCAGTATGATTCTTATATTTATCCAAATACCTGAAGATGTTGATGGCATTGGCAGATTTTGAAGTCCTTGCAATGGTCTTCTAACTGTCACTAAATTGAGTCCTGAAAAAATTATAAAGATCAACTACATAATATATTGAAAATTTTGCTTAGTTCAACTTAGGTAGGGCTGCCATCTCTAAAACCTGTCCCCCAGGACCGGAAGCGTAGGTTCCCCGGATTTTGGAGCTTTTACCCCGGACATTTCAATACTTTTTTCATTTACTTACATCTTGATTAAAATATATTTCACTCCGTACTTGATAGAAGTGAACTTTAATTATAAGCCTCTTTTGTTGCATGAAATAGTGTGTTTAATCGTTTTTGTGACTACAAGTGAGTAATTTTGCTTTATTTTTTAACCTTCTTAGGTATTCAATAAAAGATAAACAAATTCAATATTAGTTACTCAGTTAATAAAATTAAATGAAAAACTTGTTTAATTTCTCATTTTTCCATACAATTAACAATATTTACTTTAGTTTTAAAAGAACTGAAATCTTAAATCAAATTCAGAAAGTTATAATAATTTATACTAAAGAACAATTTTAACAGCTTTACATGTTTATTTCTTTATATTACAAGATACAAAAAACAAAAATCCCGGACTACAATTGAAACCCCGCCCGGACGCTCCCCGGACGTCTTCCAAACTAGGACAAATCCGGGGAAACCCGGACGGATGGCAGCCCTAAACTTAGGTATTACTCATAACTTTTTTTTATGAAATTTTGCTATGAATGAATGAATTATATATCTGGACTATTTTACATAAGGTAAAAATTGTTTTTTTGTTTGTAGGATGAGGCAATCTTTGGTCCGTGAGCTAAAATTTTTTCACTAATATAAATCTGCTTTATTCCTGAATGCCATAGGCTATATTTTATGTATATGAGCTATTATATATTACAATTAACTAGTTTTAGTTATAAATAGTATTATTTTAAGTAACTACTGTTTTTATGTGAAGTTACTTACTATTGTAATACATGAAAAGTTTGGGTGGTTTGTTCAACTTAATTTGAATTGAGTTTGCTTATGTCAATTTTCTAAAAATTTGTATCAGCATTTAACTTTATTCTAATATGCATTACATTATTATTGCACAAATGTAATCAACTAACCTGGTAAATTTGATATTGGAACTGCAAAATTGCTTAGTTTGTTACAATGACGGACAATTAATATGTGTGCATTTTCAACTTCCAAAATATTACCTCCAATAGAACACAGCCAGGTATTGAATCATTTTCAGGATTTGGGAATTTATGAACAACTGCATTCATGCCTGAAACTAATATATAAATAATTAAAAACATAAAAATTTTTATTATTAATATTTTTAATTAAGATTTTAATAATTAATAATAGTTAAATTTACAATGATATAATAATGTGATGTTAAACAGAAGTTGTCATGATAAAAAAAAAATAAGAATTAAGATATGTGCCCACTGATAAACCTTAGGCTTGGTTGACTACCCAAAATTTCTTCAATTTTAGCAGTTTGGATCATTTTAATCTATTTGTTGATATTACTGCACTTGGGTAAGGCCGCCGAAATTGTCAATTATATCACAAAAGTAACACAACAGATTTTGTGTTACCATTACACAAATGTAACCCAAAAGTAACACATCTTTTGGGTAAAGGTGGTTTCATAATGGTTATATATATAACCTAAATAAATACAAGATAAAAAAAAATTGGACATGCAGTGATAGAGGAGTAATGAAATACGATATTTAAGCGATGTACTTGTGTACCTTTAATAATGACAATTAAAAAAATACAATAATACTTAACAAGAATCACGTATCTACCTATCATACACCACGACTTAAAAAAATAAAAAGGATCCTGAGTTCTTTAAAGAATGATTTTGAATTAGTAGTAGTAGTAGATAGGCAAGAACAACTTTTACTAATGAGCCAACTTTGTAACTTGTCAAAAAAAATCAGGTGTAAAACATTTCCGTTGAGTAAGTATTGACTGTTTGTATGAAAGGAATTGATTTTATTTTGAGCTGCCTGCAAATTTGGCCCCTTAATAAATGTTGGGCTACGAAAAAGACGGATGAAAAAAGATTGCGCATGTAGCTGAAATGAGAATGTTGAGATGGATGTGTGGCGTGACGAGAATAGATAAAGTGACAAATAAGAATATTAGAGAAAGTTTGAAAGTGACGCAAGTAACTTAAAAGTTGAAAGGGAACCGTTTGTCTTGGTACGGCCATGTAAAGAGTAGGGATGAAACGCATGTTACTAAAAGAGCTATGAGTAGAGTATACATGTGGATAGATGGAGAGGAAGAGGGAGATCAAAGAAAAGATGGATGGAATGTGTGAAAAGTGACAAGAAAGAAAAAGGAGTTAGTGATAGCGTGACGGGTGACAGGACAGAATGGAAGAAAAGAACGTATTGCGCCAACCCCAAATAAAACGAGACAAGGGCTGGAAGATGATGATAATAGATTGATGATATTAAATTTTTTAGTCCTTATTATAATTACAAAATAAAATTAAAAAAAAACAATACAACCTAAAAGGCGGTAACTAAAGCCTTTATGGCTACAAACTGCTTTAACCTTTTCGCCGCCAACGTCGATATCATCTAAATCATAAGTTTTTACGATCCTACTCCGAATGGACTCGGGTTTAGACGCCATTGTAGGTTATACTTTAAATTTTTTTTTTACAAACAATTCACACTTCTTGTTTACATGCCCTCCACAACGTGGCTACTAATCACGGAACAGTAAAAACAGTGGAAGAAGTAAGTAGGCGTGGCACTGTCGCCGCTAGTAAGAATCGCGTTGCGCACTTGCTGTTCAAGCGCCCTCATTCTCTAACTAGACTGCGCAACATAATAATTAACGAAAAATAATATTAAAATGCCTTATTGTCCCATACTGTACTTTAAAAACCATAGTCTGACTAAAAATCTAACTCATGGAGGTGTATCATACCACCGAAAAGTATTATTTTCGGATTTATTTTAATAAAATGAAAAAATAAAATTACGTGAAACATTGCGCAGGATATACAAACAAAACTAGTCCTTAGTTACATCATTACAAAGTTGATTTTCTTTTCTCGGTTATTAGCTTTTCTGGAATATTCGTTAGTCTACCTATTATTATTTATTATTATTTTAGAAGATAAGGGGCTATGCATCACCCATAGTGTAGGGGATGTAGTCACTGCGACCTAAAAGATCTATTGTGACTCGCCACCTTGCTAGAGTAACTCTTTTAGCCCGGAGGCTTCCAAGAAATTTAGAATACTCCTAGCTTTTAGAGTTTTAATCTCCTCCGGGCGAATAATGTGTCGGCCCAGATGGACACTGCGTTTGTGGACAAGGGGCCCGCATTCACACAAGAGGTGCTTAGGCGTCTCCCTCTCCTGATTGCAGTACCGGCAAACATCAGTGTCACTCAGTTTCATGTGAAATTGGTGCCTGTTTAGTTTGCAGTGGCCGGTTAAGGCGCGGGCTATCGCACAGATGTTCGTCCTGCTAAGCTCAAGAAGCTCGGCAGTTCGTTTTTGTGAGTAGCCTTCTATGAGAGATTTGGCGTGTAGCAGACCTGGTTGTACCAATCAGTGCTTTTTTGAATCGCCAAATAAGTTGCCCTTAAGGGTCTGCATGGCCTGGTTCTTTGAGATACCACAGAAGGGTTCTGGACCTATCTGATGACCTTGAACCCCAGCCCGTGCAAGTTCATCGGCTTTTTCGTTGCCGTTGATTCCAGAATGACCTGGTACCCATCTCAGAATAACTTTATTCCTTTGCCCCAGGTCATTCAGTTTGTTAACGCAGTCTTTTACCAGTTTCGAATTTAAAGAGCTGCCTGGCTATCTGAGTAAATCAGAATTAATTGATTTATGTAGTTTCGTTGACGGTTGGCCTCCACACATTCTATAATGGCGTATACCTCCGCTTGGAATATGGTAGCATGTTTACCCAGATTCAAGCTTTTGCTGAATTTCGGGCTAATGCCAAATATTCCACATCCTACATTCTCACCCATTTTGGACCCGTCTGTAAACCAGATCAGGCTTCCAGCCTTGCAAGTGATGAGGTTGTTTGACCAATCCTCTCTGCTCGGCAGTTCCACTGTGTAATTCCTTGTGAAATTACACTGTGGAAGCATGACGTCTGTTGTCATAGCTAGTTGATCGTGTTCAAGTACTGATTCGTGTAGCGATCTCAGTGCTTGAGAGCGCCAGTTTGCTTTGCCAGTGCTGTTTGTTCTGTACATGCTTGCCTTCGCCTCCTTCGCAATGAATAGATGAAGTGGCGGTAGGTTAAGCAGGGCATTTAGAGCAGCTCCTGGGGTTGTGGACATGGCCCCTGTTGATATGAGGCATGCAAGTCTCTGCAAACCATTAAGTTTGTTAATGACTGTCACTTGAGTTGTTTTCCTCCACCATACTACGCAGGCATACGTTATTATCGGCCTGACTATGGCGGTGTACAACCACAGGGCGATTTTAGGGTTTAAGCCCCATTTCTTCCCTGCTAAGCGACAGCATATTCCTAAAGCTATTTTAGCCTTTTGGATCACATTGTTAATGTGAGTGTTCCAGGTCAGTCTCTGGTCGATAGTTACGCCCAGGTACTTGACTTCGCTGGAGAATGGTATGAGAGTCCCCTTTACAGTGGGCGTTACAAGTTTGTCCAACTTACGCTTCCTAGTAAAGGGGACTATTGTTGTTTTACTCGGGTTAACCGATAAATTGTTTTCTGTGCACCATGTGTTAATAATGTTCAGAGATCTTTGTAGTATAGATGATACCGTGCTGTGACACAAGCCACCACATCGTCAGCATAGCTATGTACATCTAAGTCTCTTGTAGAGGCTTCAACCAGCAATTGGTCAACAACGAGTAGCCATAGAAGTGGCGATAAAACGCCTCCTTGTGGGCACCCTTTAGTTGTTTTGAAGCTCTTTGTAGTTCCGTGTAAGGTAACACTGATAGTTCTGTTGAGGAGCATGAATTCGATCCAACGAGTAGTTGTTTCGTCAATCCCTTTCGCCTTCATTCCCTTGGAAAGGGCGTCTATGGTGACGTTGTCGAAAGCTCCTTCAATATCAAGGAAAGCACATAGGGCTATCTGTTTATCTTCCAAAGCCCTTTCGATCCTGTCTGTTAGTTCTAACAGAGCAGTTTCTGTAGATTTTCCTTTTTGGTAAGCATGTTGCTTCGGATGCAGAGGGTTATCCCTTAATGGTCCATCCCTGATGCATTCGTCAATAACCTTTTCCATACTCTTGAGTAGGAAGGAGGTAAGGCTTATTGGTCTGAAGGACTTTGGTTGAGAGTAGTCCTTCTTACCGGCCTTTGGGATAAAACAGACTTTAACCATAGTCCATTTCTCTGGTATATATCCCCAGGCAAAGCTTGCTCTGAAGATTTTGATTAAAATAGGGATGAGTATAGTCTTCCCTTGCTGCAGAAGAGCTGGGAAGACATCGTCATCCCCTGCAGATTTAATTGGCTTGAATGAGTCTATAGCCCATTCTACCTTGTTCGGTCTAAAATACCTCGCCGCTCTTCTCCAGTCTTCATTTGAAGGCCTGGTGAGGCGGATATGAGGAGTATTTTGTACGATGTTATCTGGTGCCATCACCGAGCCAGGGAAGTGTGTAGACGCCAGAAGTTTCAGGGTTTCTTCCGCTGATGCAGTGAAGGCACCGTCTGGTTTCTTTAAGAATCCCAGTTGATTTGTAGGCGATTTGGATAAGACTTTGTGGATTCTGGCTCCTTGAGGGACTTTAGTAATCTCCTCGCAGAACTTCCTCCATGACAGTCTTTTCGCCTTTCGGATTTCTTTATTATAGGTAGTTAAAGCTTTCCGATACCGATCCCAGTCGTCAGTCGATTTAGCCTTATTAAACAACCTACGTGATTCTTCCCTTAAAACATCGAGCTTTTTGTTCCACCACGTCACTTTTCTATCCCTCACAGTTCTTAGAGGGCAGCTCTCTTCGTAAGAGGCTGTAATGGCTTCCGTAACTTGAGCAACAGCATAATCCAATGTTTCAGGGGAGCGTATGGTTTTAGGGAAGTCTTGGAGTCTATCTTGGAGCTTTATTCTGTACAAGTCCCAGTCCGTGGCTTTTGCATCCCTAAAAGTGATGGTTTCGCAAATGTTGGATGTATTCAGTGCGAATTTAATAAGTCGATGATCAGACATAGATGGTTCATCACTGACATGCCAATTGGTTATCAGCCTGGCAGTGTGAATAGTAGCGAGAGTTACATCAAGAACTTCCTTCCTCGATCTAGTTACAAAGGTCGGTTTACATCCCTCATTAACTATTTGGAGGCGGTTAGTTAGTACAAAATCATGAAGCAACTCACCTCTGTCGTTGATGTCAGTGCTGCCCCAGTTGGTATGGTGGGCGTTGGCGTCACACCCAATAAGAAGCTCGGCATTGTTGGCATAGGCGTACTCGACTACCTTTGCAAGCTCCTCGGATGGGTCGGTTTTCGTCCCGTCCAGGTATGCCGAGCACACGATGAGGCGTCCATTTCCGCTCTTGACATTAACATAAGCTGCAATCAGGTCATCGCTGCACAGGCCTGGTATGCATAAGAAATCAATATTATTATTGAAAAGTATACACGCTCTTGGTTTGACTCCTCCGATATGGTGTACGACCTTACCTGCAGAGCCCAGTCCAGACACCGTGTTAGTATTAGCCAGCCACGGTTCCTGAATAAGAGCAATGTGAAGGTTCTTCTGTGTGAAGTGTTTTTCCAGAACAGCCGTGGCTGCTCTGGCATGGTGCAGGTTGATCTGCACCACTTGTGTGTTTGTGTGTGTCTGTGTTATGGTGTGTTTGTGTTGTGTTAGTGTTGTGTGTTTGTGTCGGTGGGTGGGTTAAGTGGCGTTATTCGACCCGCTTGGCTTCGGGGCTGTAGGGCAGCCCTGAGGTTTGGCCGGTCGGCTCTCCACTCCCGATCGATTGGGACGTGTAGCCCCTTTTCGTCGGTGGTGCTCCGAGGGGGCGGTTCCTGACGCCCCGGCCTCCAGGTTTCGGCTTGGCGTTTTGCCGCTTTGCCGTTTTACCAGAGACCTGGACGCTCGGCCCCGCCCTAGGAGCGTGTTGAGCAGGTGGCAGAATCTCTGCGCTAGATTGGCTAGTTCCTGCCACCTGCTCAGCCCTCGCCGGCGTATTATCGCCGCGAATGCGAATCCAGACTTTGCGAAAGCCTAGTTGCGGCCTGCAGTCTAGCTTGCGCAAGGCTTCTACAGAGGCATCATCGATAGAGAGGGCGGTCGTGATTCCGTCCCTTTCTTTCTTGACGCTCAGCACCTTCCACAAGCCAGTCTGCAGGTCGTTTTGTTTTTCCAGGAGATTGAGGGCATCTCTTGGAGTTTTCAGGACATCTTCTGTCTTGAAGTGGAGGATCCCAACCTTAGCTTTTGGCAAGTCCTTCTCGTTAATGAAAGAGAGTTCCGCCTCTGGCCACGGCTTTAGTGTCCCCACTTTTTCTTCAAGCCATTTCAGGCTGTAGTCGTTTTTAATTACGACTTGCAGCCATCCCGATTTGAAAGTGCAGCCCTCAATTCGAATTTTGAATTCGGGGGCTTTGGGCATAGGGGCGTTAAGAATCGCCCTCAATAAGTCCTTGTAAAGGAGCCCCAATTGCGCGTCCGACATGGGCTCCTTGTTACGGATTCCCACCCGGATGCTAGTTAGGGCATCCTTAAAAGACATAGCGCTTGTCTCAGGCGGTGGTCCGACCTGAGTTGCGGACGTCTCATCAGGGATCATTGGAGTTGACCCTGACTTTTCGTCCACACGCGTAGTCTTTTTGGCATGATCTTTTGGCGACTCGTCCTCGGATCGAGATCGTTTTACCGGCCTCTTCCCCGAGGACATATCAGCCATTAGACCAGTCGAAGGAGTGCGCGCACTCGCCAACCGCTCCGTGACCAGCTTGTAGGCCTCAATGGGGTCCATACCGCCAGCCCTGAGGCGCCGCAGGCGCTTACGCGCTGCTCCTGGCAACCGTCGTTTCCTGGGACTGAGGTCAGTTTCCGACGGCACTTCCGAGTCCATCTCAGTAGGCCTCGTGCCATCGTTTGCTGACTCCAGTTCAGGAGGGTTGAGTTCGGTGTCCAAGGTGACTTGGGAGTCTCCCTCAGAACCGAGCAAGAGAGCAGTCAGATCGGGAATTGACCCAGTAAGACTACTCAAGAGTTCCGGACGTTCGTCATCGTCCAGAGATGGAGTATTTTTTTTAAAAGAGTTTAAATCCATACAGTTCCCACGGGAAGCTAGGGAAATAAACAGTCCACCTGGGCAGAGCCCCGCTTGCCCAGGTAAGGCGAAATTACTACTCCAGGATTGCCATCTCCCTGGAGAGACACCGATAGGAACCAAGCTCCCCCTTGGCCACGCATCCCTCGGCTCGGTACGTATGACACCTTGGATTGGGTTTTGCCGATTATTCGCCACCGCTGTAAGTGATTCCCCTACCTATGCCATAAGTAATGACACACGTAAGAGAGCCACCCACAGCGGCGCCCAGGATGCACCGTCCCCCCCACTGTTCTTCCCAGCGAATGCCTACATATAGCCGCATATAAAATGCAGATGCATACATGCATGAACCGGGACGAACAGCAAGAGAGCACACGTGGAGGTTATCTAGCACGCATCCCCTCTAGTCTACCTATACTTTTGACGCTATCCAAATAGTGCGTGACTTTATCGATAAAATCAATCGATATGTATAATATGTATTACATTGCCTTTTTAAAATATATATTATAGTTTAATAGTTTTTGTAAGTAATATAATACAGATAATTATTAAATTAATAAATATAATAAAATAAAAATTGTGGTATGATATTTGTGATGTATTTTAAATAAATTTAGTTAAAGAGTTAGGAACAACATAGGGCGTTTGAATTATATTTAATATTCTTATGTTTAGCAGTGGGCGATGACGATGATTTCAGCTGAGATGATGATAATTGATGTACTATGCAAATAAATACCCTTTTTACTACGTTTAAAAATTGCCTTTAATCATATTAATTTCATAATTTTAATACTATCACACTATCGCATATAATTTTTTCTTGCATGATATGTTTTAAATACGTTTTCATACAATCGATACATATTTCGATCGAATAAGGTTACTTCCCTATCTGAGTAGCAGCGAGCGCATTCGCGTCAGTGATACGCCATTCAAATACCAATCTTATTTTTACGTAGTTACAGTTCATACTGAATATTATATACTGAACACTGCCATCTAGCGACGAGTGGCAGTACTTGGTAGTCAAAGATGTATTTCTTTCTTGTTTTTGTCAATTTGATTTATATGCTTTTGAAATTAAAGTTGCATTTCGTATAATTTTTTTTTTGCATTTCGTCTACGCCCTGTTTTTGTTTTCAGCCAATCATATTTTTAGGTTTGCAGTAAGAGTAAATTGCAAATGTATGAGTTTGGCGACACCCGGTTCTGGAACAAACATTTTCTCAAGCTACTTCCATTGTTTTTACTGTTCCGTGCTACTAATAATACTCGGTGGTGGCTACAAATCAGGTATGAGAAATAGGTAATATTGTGCAATATATTGTAATTTGTAATTACATTTTGACACTTGACAGTTTTGTTCAATGAGTCAATAATGGGGCTGCCACTTTTTTTCCAGATTTACCTTAGTTAGTCTTATTTTAATTTGGTTTTTCTTTTATTCCTTAATAATTATACTTGAAAATTATTATGGAAACGAACTAAACTTTCTGAATTTTAAATATCTTTTACCTGATACGTTGAATAAATTATATCCTTCCTAAATAATGATTTTTATATAATATGAATTCGAATTCGATTTTTTATCATTGAAAAAAAAATGGAATACGTATTAGCTATGTTTTTAAATTAAGGTTGTAGGCATAGATGAGAATAAGTACTAAAGTAGTTTTTTTTTTTTTTTTTTTTTTTTTTTCCGATGGGAAAAATCATCTTATGACAACCCCCGCTCTTGGGCGGAGCGGGAGATAGTGTCAGACTCTTACTGACTAAAAAACCCATCCCGTTCCTTCAAGCCTTCATACCGGGGCTTGAGCGCCCTTTCGGATTACCCTGGCCCCAGTAGGCTTCGACCCGGCTGGGCCCCTGCTGTTGCTGACAACTCCTTGAGGCGCGCGGGAACAGCGCGCGCCGTCGACGACTTGGGCTTGGTCCGGACGGTTACCGGACGGCCGGACAGCGAGCTACCCATTGCTCTCTGTCCGCAAGCCCGCGCCTACGGTGGCTGGAAATCGGGATCGGAATCCCGGCGGCGGCGGCGAGAGCGCCGTTGCCTGATGCGGTCGGCCTCCTCCTTAGCGAGCATTACTGCTTCGCAGAAGTCGGCGACCGCCTGCCACTCCTCCTCGCTCCGGACCATGGCCTCGACCAAGGCCCGGCGCGAGAGGTCTCCGCCGCCGATCACCCCCACGAGGTACTAAAGTAGTTGTAGGTACGTAACATCGAAGAAAGCCAATGGGACCATTCTTAAACCGTAGAGGTAGTTAAGAGAGTTATTTTCACACAATGTGCATTTCCGGTATATGTATTACCGGTATGACAAGAAATAATAAAATCAAAATAAAGTTCAAAATTATGGGGGTTCTCCATACAAGAAACGTTATTTCAATATTGTAGTACGGAACCCTTCGTGAGCAAGTTCAACTCGCAATCACAGAGTACCTACATTTTTTATATCGCGGGTCTCAAACCATAGGGGCGTATCCACAAAACCCCTACTTTTCAGGAGAGATAAAAAACTTAATAACATTTCCTGTGATTGAGCCAGGTCGTTGTTTTTTTGCATGTAGCTATATATTTATACTGCAATTAATATAGGATTCTTAATTTTAGGGCATTGCCTTTATAACACTAGTTTTTGGTTTATACGCCTATATAGCATGACGACTATACTGTAAAATTCCGTCAAAATACTCCCTAAAATATATGAAATTTATGGACGTAAAATCTTTTTCCTCAAATTGTTAATATTTATACCAATACTTATTATTACTTAATTGGTGACTTCAAATATTGCTATTTAGGAATGAGAACCCATTAAAATTAACGTTATTTACGTAATTTCAAGAAATCATACGCCTGTCTGGCTTGTCATAAATATTGAAAGGTGTTTTAACTCAAAGAGGAAGTATAAACCAGTTTTGTTCTACAATTTAAAAAAAAGAAATGATGAATAGGCAATTACACAATATTTTCATGTTTGAAAAGAAAAATAAGCATTATAAAAATAAAATTTAGTCATAAATCTGAACATAATTATTAGATATGTCTTTAAAATCACAAAAATTTGAAATTGAGCTGAAACAAAACAGCTCTCAAAAACGCTGAAGGAAAACATCGTGAGGAAATCGGCATTAGTGACGTAACGAATATCTGATTTCTCACATTCGCGAATGCGAATGCGAATATTCAAATTCAATATTCGCGAATGCGGATATTGACTTTCAAACAAAGTGCGCGCAAAATGTCAGACAGTTTTCACATTTCGTATCAGCCAAATTTGAACCGAACATAACAGATCCTTAACAGACTGATTGAATGAATCTTAGCACAAAAAGTTTTTCAGAAAATACAGAATCCTGCAGGGAATTCCACTTCTTAGCTATACGCATAATGAGTGTGTTCCCATAACGCTTTGTACATATGGGTGGAATGTCCACCATGTACCGGTGTCGCAACGCCGTACATCTTGTGGTACAATGATGGAACGGACTTGGCGGAATTAAATTTTGCAATTTCAATGCACACTCTCCGAAACGTAAACAATAAAAAACCGACAGGCTAGCAACTCGTCGATGCTCAAGACCATACACGATCGAACTTGTGCTTGATAGAGGTTGTATGGTCTCACCCTCACTAAGATCCCCAATTTTTTGGCAGACAGTTTGGCTTTTGCTTCGATGTAGAAGCCGAAATTGAGGGTAGTCGACAGCGGCACCCCAAGAAGCTCTGAGATCTGAGAGAGATCTCGGAGAGACTGGATTTGAGACCCATTAGTTCGCGCGTCGGACACGTAACTCTCAACAACAGTGCTATCGTCTGTGTACCCAAAGATACTGGCTTTAAGTAGGTTATTTATGTGCAACAAGAACAGTGTTGCCTAGAGTACCGACCCCTGAAGAACCCTGGCATTAATATCCATTTGACCCGACGAGCAGCCATCAATAACCACTCGGATGGATCGATCCCTCAAGAAGTTTACGATCCAATCACACAGACCAGTGGTTAGACCAGAGGAAGGAAGCTTAGCAATAAGACTTTCGTTTCAGCTTAGACCCTACCGAAAGCCTTCGAGATATCAAGGGAGACGGCAAGCGCTTCCCCATGCTTCTCGCTAGAAAATCCCCAATAGACCGATTTCGGCGAAAACCGTATTGCCGGTCAATGACGATGTCGTTACTTTCTAGGTATGCCAGAAGTTATTTGTTAAACACCCGTTCCATACTCTTACAGAGGATGGACGTAACAGAGATGGATCGGTAGTTTGCCAGGTCAGCTCGACTGCCCTTCTTGGGCACAGTCTGAACGGCACTTATTCAGTCTCAGAGAGGCGAAATAGGCGGGTCAAGATTAGAGACAATTCAAGTGCAAAAGTTTTAAGAACAACTGCTGGTATCCCGTCGAGGCCACTGGCTTTATTCACGTCAAAGAACACTACGAACACTTGAGGTGAACATGTTGTTTCACAATTTGTGATTCTGCAAATGTGAAATAAAGTTGTGTGATGGAAAAATATTAAAGTAGGTAAATATAAAATCATATAAGTTGTATTGTTTTCTAGATCCATTCAATCAAAATATTATTTCCTTTTTGTTGGTTAGAAACATTCGCCAAATATTCGCATGTTTTTTGCGAATGCGAATGCAAATATCAAAAAATGTGCGAATATTTGTGAATGTGCGAATGCGAATATTCGTTACATCACTAACGTCTATATAGCTTGACAAAATGATTTCAGGTTAAAGTAAAATAAACAGTCGTATGTTCATACGCCTTTATGGTCCGATACGATTTTCTTTGATTCACGATAAAATTGAAAGTCGTACGTGCGTACGTCTCTATGGCACGTCGAAACTGCCCCAATGAGCAATAATATTGCTCTTACGTCTATTATACGGCTATTTGGTCTAACAATAATTCTAGACTCTCCAGCTTACGGCAAATAATATTTTTTAATTTATGCAAAAAGTAATTAACACAAAATTATAAGAAAATTCAGTTAATGTGTTGCTTATAGTAGAATTCAATGGCATTAAAAACGAAAAATCACATTTTTGCATATACGCCCCTATGGTTTGAGACCCGCGATATAGGGTATAGAGTTGTCACTCACGTCATTTTGCAGAATGTATAGCGTATGGCGCCATCTGGTGCTTTGTGCAAGGTACTTCCGCACCAGGCTTTCATAGGTAATAAATAGTTCATTTTAAATTTTACTTTAGTTTTATAAATATTGTAATTGGAAATTAAAATAAAACGAAGTAGATAATACAAAAATCTGTTTTTATTTCTTCAGTCTTTTCATACAATACTGATGTGCTAATTTTTGTATTTGATCGTTTTCATCATAGTCAGTTCTGGGACCCTGCTAATAACTTATTAGTGTTTTTTCACCAGTTATAAACAAATAAATTGAGTGAAATTTGCTCAATTTTTAAAATTAAATCATTTTTATGTTCAAAACACTTTATAAAACTGTAGTCAATCACTATTGTTATTATAGTTTTTATGTATTGCATTAAATTATTTATAACAGGTTTTTTTCTTAATATTGCCATAACCACATCCTGAATATTTGAAAAACATTTTATTAATTTTAGTGATGGATATGTGAGGCAAGTTTTGTTTTTGAAATATTCCCTAACCTTTATTGCACTTTCACTAAAGTCTTTAGCATATAGCGATTCTTTACACATACTGCACTTTATTTTTAACTTGCGCAACACATATCCAGTCACGTAATCCAGCTGTGCTCTTATTTTTGGATCAGTCCTTTTAATATCTACATTTTTTTAAATATCACTCTCAGTGTCTTCAAAATCTACTTCTGTTGTAAAAGCTGACTTCTCACTTGACTTAAAAAATAAAATCTTTAAAGATTTAAATATGCTGCAAGAATCCACTTCACAGTTGGACCCTGGTGAATGCACACTACTCATATTATTAATTAGCAGTGAGGCAAAAGCTGCTTCAAAGGAAGCACAAGAAGGAGAATTATTTCTGTAACCATGGCTTCTTATGCTTCCAAAAAAGTTTTCTAACGGGTCCTGGTTGAAGTGGCGCATCCAAAGAGAAGTCAGCTCATATTTTGTTTGCATTACATTTACAAGATATTCCAGATTATCAATAGTGTGTAACCAGTTTTTAATAGAGGGTCTAGTAACTGATTTTCCATTCTTTTTCTGAAAACTCATTGAGGACAAAACCTTTTTAGCATTAGACCATATATTTCTATGGTTCGATCTTGGTGTTACTGGGCCCAGCAGTAGTTTTCCTCTTCTCTTTTTAAAGTTGTCAAAACTACCGTTCATGGAGTCGAATAATTCGTCGAAGAACTTGAGCACTGCAGCTGTTTCCTCACATTCTTGCGGTAGTACTCCTTGACCAGAAATAACATAGCTGTTGTTAAAATGAGTTATATTGCCTACATTGTGCTAAATTATAATATGTAACCTATAAAAAACATAGCTAAATCGTATCCTACTAATATATTTATAAACGCGAAGGTTTGGATGTATGAATATTTTTACCCTTTTATACAAAAACTTCTAAATAGATTTCGATAAAACTTGGTACACGGGTAGACCGTAACGCTGGAATAGCGCATAGGATAATTTTTATCTTGGGAGTATGTTCCCTTGGGATAATTTTTTAACACTTGGGTAAAACTGCTGGCAGCAGCTAATTCATAATATAAAAATATACATAGCATAAAATTAAATGAAAATGACGTTTTATATAAAACGGGTCAGTTTGAGTTTATCTTTTTAAATATCGCAGCATATGCTGAGTTAGGCGCCCTTTTGGCCTTGCACAGATTTTAAAGTTTTTTTTATTTTTATTTTATTATCGAATTCTGCTGTATGTGTGAGGTAAAAGTTTTTTCTTTCTTTCTTTGATATCTTTGGATCAAATAAAAAAATTGCCCCATAAACAAGTTATTACCTAATTATAAGCAGCACAACCTCTTAAAGGGTCATTGTACTCATCATTATGAATAACTTTTATTATGGGACTAAAACAGAAGTCAGCTGTTATTTACATATAGTTTGATGAATTATAAACAAAGTCTGCATTTCCATTTTATGTTTACATTTATGTTGCATAAATTTATGGAAATGTACTTTGTTTTTTGCAGTTCTGAAATTGAACAAGTTTTACCTGAGTAAAACTTGTTCATAGTGATGAGTACAGTGACTCCTTAGTACATGTGAGTTATTTAAGTTACATCTTGTATGAATTCTCGTATAAACAAAAGATATTATACTCACAAGCTAATGATCCCAAGTATAGATGCTGGCGGGAAAAATTCCGAATCATTCCCGTCGAATACTTCGGAAGTATTCCGAAATATTCCGAAACTTTCGGAATATTTCAACTGTCAAAAAAAACCAAGAAAATCGACCTTACTACCTATTTCGCGCTTGGAAGTTGTAAAATATTATCTTTAGTTGTATTGTGAGCGGTAGGAATATATTAAGTTTATAGTTGTGAGTGCACCTCTTCAATAAAGTCTTCGCTTGGTGGTGGTTTGAAGTGCTCCGGCTTCATTGAAGTCAGTTCTATCTTTTTACTTAAACATTTTTGTTTCAACATTTTTTTATGTCACGTATATACATATAGTGACTAATAATACTGTTCTGAAAACTGCATCAAATTCGGTTCAGCCAAATGCGAGATGATCGCGGACAAACATACATACATACGGTTCAAACTCATAACCTCCTTTTTTAACACGCTTTTATTAGCTTCACCTATATATTTGTTGGTAATCAACGCCTTTGAGCTCGATTTTGACCAGCTTAGGGCGATCAGATTTTTTTAAAACTTTGCACACCCATCAAAGACTGATGACAACACAATGATCCTTTATTCTATGACCTTGATCTCAAGGGCAATGACCTTTACTTAAACCTTTACTTCATTAAAATGTTGGGAATCACCTGTGACACCCAAAGGCAATGACTTTGACCCCAAGGGCCAGACCTTGACCTCAAGGTCAATGACTTTGACCCCAAGGTCAAATGTATAAAAAGTTGGAAAACACCTGGGACACCATAGGGCATGACCTTGACACCAAAGTCAATCACCTTGAACTCAAGGTCAAATGCAAAAATGTTGGGAAACGCCCGGGACACCAAAGGGCTGCTTTGACCGCGCCGGCGAGCGCTACTTCTCTAAATAACACAGATCAATTTTTTTTCGATAACATTTTAGGTCAAATACTTAGGGGTCATGGTCATTGACTTTAGGAAAAGCGTGGGGTGCTCGATTCGACTCTTACGAAACATATGGCACAAAGCGCCCCACCCTTTTTACAATATAATATAAATATTTTTCGTTCAAACACACAAACAAAACAAACATAGAACAAACAACAACAAACACAAACAACAAATTCAATGTATTTATTGACTGGGCTATTTACGCGTAATGTTTTTATTGACTTGGTGGGCTATGCGACTCGCGAATCAGAGATCTCTCTCAACCGACTTGGGAATTTTGTATAATATTTAATCATTTAAAAAATACAAACATTCAGTACTTTTTATAAGGTTCTTCTATCATTGGGTTCTTCTGATAATAAACAATGATCTCTATCTCTTAATCAACCTTGATTATTGAATCCGTGTTGACTACATCAGATTTCACTATATCCTAATAATTACCCAAGTCGTTTAACATATAAGACAGACTCTAACCCTTTTTCAAAAAAAACAAATCAAATAATGCTAGACCTGGTTTTTTAATTCACAACTGACATTTATAAAAATAGCATTCGATTTCGAAATAAGTAGGTAGGTACCTACCTAAAAACAAAAGAATAAAAATCCTGTTAATCGCAGGCTAACATTAATCAATCCCATTTATATTAAAATAAACATTTATATTTTACTTACGTATGTGCCACTTAACAATTATTAACTTACAAACACGTTTATTCCGATTGAATTATTCCGGCAATCCGGCGAAATATTCGGGCGAAATATTCGGAAACATTCGGAAACATTCGATTGCGGGGTACGAATCTTTCTCGCGGGGGGGGAAAACTTCTCCGGGAGCATATCCCCTCTTACCGCACCCCGCACCGCCATCGCCTGCACGCACGACTCGTGGCTGCGTGGCAGTCGGGCCCGCGCGCGCGTACAAAGTACTCTGTGGCCAGCGCTGCAGCAGCGGCGGCGGCGATCGACGATCGATGCAAAATACAATTTTTCAGCAAAAAAAAAATCTTAATTAAATTCATTTTGAATAATTCCGATTTAAAGAAACTTTCCCAGAAGTATTCCGGAATTATTCCGAATATTTCAGAAGTTTTGCAACTATAATCCCAAGTAACCAGCTACAGTCCGGCTGAATATTTGAGTAGTACATTTCACTTTCATTTTGGAAATTTTATGTCGGATCACATGTCTGTCTGTTAATTTAGGTATTAACCTAATGCCTTCATATACACCATCTTTCTTATATAAGTCGACAATGTGATCCCACTTTGCAGTGACATTTCTCCCATTTAAATGTGCTGTCAAATCTGCCTGTAGTAAGTTATTTCGAATTCCTTTTATAAGGTGAGGAGGATCGTATAAGGGCACTACTTCGTTGCCATCAATGTCAAAAATATTGTATTTAAATTCTTTACTTTTACTACCTTTTTTTTTTTTTCGATGGGAAAAATCATCTTATGACAACCCCCGCTCTTGGGCGGACAAGCCCGCGCCTACGGTGGCCGGAAATCGGGATCGGAATCCCGGCGGCGGCGAGAGCGCCGTTGCCTGATGCGGTCGGCTCCTCCTTAGCGAGCATTACTGCTTCGCAGAAGTCGGCGACCCACAATGTTTTATAAACCCAAAAAAAGTGACATCGCCTTTTTATTCCAAATTCGTATAGATTGATTCAAAAGAAACGCTAGAGTAAAATACCCAAGTTTCTAGTACATCTAGATGATGAGATATAAATTTTTGAAAATGCGTAAATTTTTATCCGGATTATTAAAGAAAAAATCATAATAAATTACTAGTTAAAGTTATCAGGAAGCTGATTAAACTCATACATGAAGATTTTAAAGGCGCAAATTACAAAGTTATCAAAAATTATTTAAGTTCATTTAAATCGCCGTTATCATTTTTTTTAATATTTTCGAATTTATTTTTTAACTCGACAATACCTCAATTTCGCTACTTGATTTTTATACATAAAAATGCTTTACATGTGGCCTATACGCACAAAAAAAATCAAAGCCCGAATCCGTGGACTAACGAAGTTATGATGAATAATATGTTTATCCGGATCGAATAGAGGATAGGGTTGTCAATTTGGTAAAAATATTTTTTTGGTTAATTTTGTTTGTTATGTTGATTACAACGAAAAATGTTGAATTATTGTGATTTATAACACTCCAATATCCACCGCTTATATTGTGAAAAATTAAAAATATTTGTGAAAAAATTATTTCAATACAGGGTGTAAAAAGACCGATCACATACCCGTTAACTACTCATTCTGTACATATAACTAAGTCATTTTGGCCAAAAAATATTGCTGGGAAACAAACTTTTTTTTCAACCTTTAAAAAAATGACGCTTTTCTTTGCGCGCAATGTAAAGCGCCCCACTGATTGTGCCAGTGTGTGTGTAGGTACGTCGACTGGCGAGGCGAGGCGCGGCGCCCGGGCGTCGCGCGCGCTTCGCGTTGTGTAGGTATTACATACGTTAAAGATTGGCTACATGGTTGTAAACTAGCATTCCAACCAAGGTGGCCTTGGTTTATGCTGCGGCTACATGGATGTAAACCACGCGCCAACACGTTCGGTGGTTGGGTCAACGCGCCTCCCAACCAAGGACGTTGCAGGTCAAGGATTACAACTGCTGTCTACACGGATTGCAACTAGCAAGGTCACCTTGGTTGGGACGTGGGATTACAACCATGTGGCAATTTAATAGGCTCTTGGTAATTAAAAAAATCTGTATTGTGTTCGTACAATTGCTCAATTACACGAAATAAGTACAGTTTTAAAATAGCTTGAGTACTTACCTACACTGTCCGTCGCTTTAGCTATCATCCAGCACAGGTGGCCTCTCGACACTGACGAGCTCCGGTTCAAACTGCCGACCTCCTACGCGAAGACAGATGCGTGCCCTAGCCCGCGTGTTTTCGTGAACCCGCTCCAGGATTCCTTCTTGCGCTGACCGCTGCTTAAGTTCGTCGAACACATCAATAATTTTCTGTCGCATTTCAGCAGCGGTCTCGCATGGGCGGTCAAACACCCTATCTTTGACGTAACCCCACAAAAAGAAATCCAGAGGGGTTAAATCAGGCGAGCGAGCTGGCCATGTATGAGGCCCAAACCGTCCGATCCAGTTGTCTCCGAACAGCGTTGTCAGTTGCTCACGAACTGGTCTCACGACATGAGGCGGCGCACCGTCGTGCTGGTACCACAACCCAAGCCTCTGAGTTAGTGGCATCTCTTCCAAAGTATCGGTTAGGTACCCAGTAATAAAATCGAGGTAGGCAGGCCCGTCCATTCTCGGTGGCAAGAAAACTGGGCCTAGGATCTGGTTTCCCACAATGCCAGCCCACACATTGTGTTTCCACCGTGTCTGGAAGCCCGTTTCCATGGTTTGATTCGGATTGACGGAGCACCAATAATGGGTATTTCGGCGGTTCCACATTCCATTATTTGTGAAAGTACTCTCGTCGGTGAAAATAATTTTTGGGATAAAGTCTTGGCCCTGGCTCAACAGCCACCTACAGTAATCCATGCGACGCATCGCGTCGCCTGGCACGAGCGCTTGCACACGATGGATTTTGTAAGGCCGTTGCCTATCCCTCCTCAACATTTTGTGCACAGTAGAATGGGAAACCGTGTGCCGAGCGTGATGACCATGCCGTCTCCGCAAAATTTTGGCTGCTGTTCGTACGCCCAACCGTGGGTTTTCCCGCATCACAGCGAGAATGGCCTCTTCGGCTGCCGGTCGTACTTGTCGGCCGCCTCCCAAAGAAATTGGTACTATCGGTTGATTGTCCAGCAATCGTTGAACAGCTCTCGTGAAGATCCGCGAATCCGTGGGCTGATACGCAGTAGGGTGCTCAATCCTGTACAGTCGCAGGGCCGCAGTAGCGTTTCCATGAGCCATGCCGTAACAATAAACCATATTCACGTACTCGCGCGCCGAATAAACATGAAAAGGCATTTTATCTCGCCTAACGTGCCTACTACTAAATTAATCCTAAAAAGACACTACACACATGTAATGATTTTTAAAGAAAATATTCATAAATCGTTCAACTTCCAATGATAAGCGATAGATGGCGCTAGTAGTTACATGAACTTTAGACATTCGTTGTGGATATTAAGTAATAATTTATAATATTAGACTTTATGGATTTGTTTTGTATAAATATATCATAATTGTTAAAATGAAATATTTACTTGCAGTTAATTATTAGATAAACTCTAATGTATATTAGTTAGTCAATTGATGTTACGTACTCTTTACTTTGCTCTGATTGGTCGGTTAGTCGACCGAGTGTTTGTGAAAGTTTGTGGTAGGGAAACACTGAGTTTGTTACTGTCATTTTGGACAGAGTCAGTCTGCTTTGAGTCGTTGAACAGAAAACATGTCCGACTAATCTGTGTATTTGTAAATGATTGTTAATAGAACGATAAGTATGAAATTGTGTTGATCAAAGTGAATAAAATATTTATACAATTTATCCTGAAGTGTTTGATTTATCACACACACAAACACACAACGCACTCACAATATCTACACTAAGCCCTAGTCACTCTAACACTTTCACTACTATCAGTCGGACTATCACACAATACAACACAAACTATTAACAATACCTAATTCGCAACAAAAAAAACCACAAGTGCATTCGATGACGCAAGAAATCGAACTAATAATACAGTAAATTCGCTGTAAATAAAAATAAAATTCCTATAAATTTGCGGGGATAGAGGAGGTCGGACCACGGGCGGCTCTTTTGATGCCACAGCCGCGCACCGCCGCGGTGGGCGGTAACTTTCTTTGAGCACGAGCCGCTCGCATGCTACTGGCTGCTGGCACCAGCGCCCGCATGGTGTAATAAGAAAATATCGCTCTAGTTATAAATAATTTCCTAAATTGGATTTGAAATTTAACGAGCATTTAGAGGTGGGCTTCAACAGTTTACGTAAATTAATTTAAAAAAAATGTTATCAATGAACACAGATAAATGAAATTCTGACTAAATTCTGGTTAGTAGGTATTTAAAAAATAGCTAGAAGGTAGTTTTGAAGACCGCAGTCGGTAGGTACCTATCTCAGTTCAGACTGTTGCACGGAAGTGTACGTAGCTACGATTTATTTTGATGTTGGGAAACTATTAAAATTACTTCGCGCTCTGCTGAAGCGAGAGGGAGTTTGACTTTTACTGACTACAACCCAATGTTGTTCCTTCAGTTGCCTTGACGATTCAAGGTCGCGATTATTCTTTCGAATATTCACGCGACCCTTTCAGGCATCGCTTCTATCGGGCCCCATCAGTTTTGCTGACAGCTTCATAAGGCGCACGTGGAACACAACGCGCCGTCCACCAAGATTTGATAGTTATTGGACGGAGAGCTACCCATTGCTCTCCGTCCGCAAGCTTGCGTCTACGGCGGCCGGAAATCACTCTGTGACTCCCGACAAACAAACGAATTCACGTAGATAAAACGCGCCGCGTGCTCGTTCATGTTTTGAAATGTAATTTATTCGGTACCTACTAAACATTTTTTAAAGTGAGGTAAGTACCTATCCACTTGCGAGATTTATTTCCAATCATTCCTGCTTTTAGTGATTAGGCCTTACAGCCTTATGCACTAGAAGCCATCCTTACTAGAAAATACCAGAAATCATTCTCAAAAATGCCTACAATATTCGTTGCGTCACTAGTACCTACCTACTGAGTTTTATTACGTTGTTATTTAAGAAGTTTAAATGTAGGTAGGGCGTTTAAACCTAGGATTCAAGTTTAGTTTTTAGATAAATAGGAAGTACTTAGCTACCTTTTTTGCGATGGGAAATCAATCATCAAATGACCCCTTGCGCTCTGTGTGAAGACTTTTACCGATCTTTAGTCAGTAAAAATCTGAAACTCCCTCTCTCTCTCTCTCCGATTGTTGTTCCTTCAGTTGCCGTTTGTATCTGGTACTTACGCAGAGATATTATGAAAAGGTCAATGACCGTTATTTTTTATCTGGCACCTACCTTAGTAGATGTACGTGTAAGTACCTTTGAAGGCCGCATTTGGCCGGAATAGGTGTCTTTTTTTTAGCGGTTGGAAAATCATCTAATGACATCCCCCGCTCTTGGGCGGAGCGGAAGATAGTGTCGGACTTTTACTGACTAAAAACCCACTCCTGTTCCTTTGTTGCCTTTCGTACCGGGGCTTGAGCTATCTTTCGAATTAACCCTGGCCTTAGTAGGCTTCGACCCAGCTGAGCCCCTGCTGTTGCTGACTGCTCCTTGAGGCGCGCAGGAACAGTGCGAGCCATCGACGACTTGGGCTCGGTCCGAACAGTTACCGGACGGCCGGACAGCGAGCTACCCATTGCTTACTGTCCGCAAGCCCGCGCCTACGGTGGCCGGAAATCGGGATCGGAATCGGACTCCCGACGTCCAGGTCATCTCTGGGGCTGCGACGGCTAGGTCGAGAGGTTGTTCTTCCTCTGATGCGTTCGCTGCGGGTTTCGCCGTAGTCCCACGTTGTCAAAGAAACGAACTCACGTAGGTAAGTAAGATGCGCCGCGTACCCGTGCACAGCAAAAGCAGCCCCGGCCCGCGTTTAGACAAGTAGGTACCTATCTAATTTCAAAATTTTAACAATTAAGTATTGATTTATAATCAATGTTTTTGTTGAAACTGTGAAATCGAAAAGTGTTCGATTGATAAAATTAATAAATGTACCAAGTAATTTCTATCAGCTGAGCAACGTAGCTACACTCGGCCGGGCCGCTCGCCGCTCGCCGCTCGCGTGGTCGGTGAACTCGACGACTGCACGCGTGTGCGTGCGTGCCATGCTCGTTGTTTAGTATTCATTGCATTTTTGTAACTTCAAATGCGTAATTTGTTATGAAAAATCAATAATTTTGGTAATGTTTGTTTGGAAGAAAGTTTACTAATGACACTTGTTATACGATTATGAAAAAAAAACCGAAAAAAAAATTAACTTTGACCTTGAATATCTCCGGAACCAGTGATTTCCCAGGCATGTTATAGAAGAAAAAACTATCCTAGTGATGGGTACAATACGTGGTTTTCGTTTTCATTAAGGGTCTTTTTACACCCTATATGTATAATATGACGCAGGTCTAATAACAAGGTTGGACTTAACTGTACTATACAGGACTATGAGTTGGAAACTAATATTTTTTTGTTGAAAAGGTTTATTCCTAAGAAACAAAGCAAAGTCTACAAATTCCATGTTCTGTATAAGTAGTACAGTTTTATCGAGTTATATTTGTTTTACCCTACACCCTATTATCATTGAAATCAAATCTAGATTTATGCAACAATACGCACATTTGTTTAACTCTTTAAATTCGTATAATAATATTAATAACACATATGTTATAATTTTAAATGTACTTACGGGTATTGCTGCAGGCACAACATCTTTTCATAGGCATGGTCGACAAAATCCAATTCACAAAGCACAACAACAAAGTCCTAATTCTCAGCCACAAGTCAGTCGGTGATAGCGGGTATATCGGAATCCAAGTAAAAGCCAGGTCAGTCGGGGATAGAAAAAACTCAATAAACGCATCCATTCACCTCGGAAGAAAATAAACGGACCATTTGAAAACAAAGTCTGTGACGTGTCAATGTCAATAACACAACGTTTCATTCCCGAACGAATGATACAAGGTCGCGCGATGAATCAAGATCGCTCGGCAAAAGTGGAAGGGGCATGCGCAGTATTCAATTCTACGGTCTATTTGGCGACGTACGGGCGGGTGTGCGCCGTCGGCGACACGTCATTGGTAGATAGAGTCGCTCTTCAATTCCCGCGTTGCGTTCTCGCCTCTCATTGGATACTGTTGTACTTGGGTACTGTTGCGTACAGCTTGTGTTATCGTAATAGTAAAACGTAATGTTAAAAAAAAAATGGTTAAAAATAAAGTTTTAAAACGGCTAGCCAGAAAAATGGTTTACGACGTGAATTATTACGTTAAAGAAAGAAACTAACGAAATTATTTTTTTTAATTTTATGTTTTAATTTAAAAAATTTAATTTTTTTAATTTACCTACTTACAAGATAAATTACAATCAAAAACTAGTGTTATTATAAGTTATGTTACTAAGGTTCAAACATACGAAATTAGAAATAAAATCCTAACATACTAAGAATTTCTGTGCGCAATTGTACACATGCGCCGATTGCCCCCACTACTTTCACCGAGCGATCTTGATTCACCGCGCGACCTTGTATTTATTAAAGTAAAAAAAACAATATCTTCTACTAATATATAAAGGTAGTCGATTAGTAGTAATCAATTACTTTTGTAATTTTGAGTAAATAAAATATAAAATTATTATTTTTTATTTGCTATTTTAATAAGTTTTTAACTGTGCTATAGAGAATATAAATATCGGTGTCTGTGTGTAATGAAAAATAATCGTATGACAACGAAGTTATATTGTTGCTAGAAGAAAAAAAAAGTCAGTGATACCAGTATAATAAAAATATTTTGATTAAAATTGTAAATAGCACCATCTAGTGATGCCGGCAACAAACTTTCTTATGATTCTATCAGGTTGTTTGAAGTTATGACACCATGCTCGCAATATGCTAATTTTTATAAAACTGCAGAATTTTAAATAAAACTAAATTACTTAATTATTATTTCAGTAATGGGTGAGTGCTGTATAGAAGTGGTGCTATGTATGTATTCACAAGTTTGAAATGTTATGTTCTGGGTTCATTCCATAGCTATACAGATTGTTACTGTCCATCAATTGTTATTTTTATAAAAAGCGAACATTATGTTAACATGCGACATAATGTTTGCGCGGCACATTTTTAGGCATAACCTGATCCTTTTTGTACAATAACTGCTTTCTATACCTTGTTGACGACACCATGTTTTAATTAATATAAATAATAATAATTATCTTAATTTACTAGCCTTCATTAGTTTTCTATCCATTTAAAAAGGCAAGCCCAATAAAGTAAGAACACTGTAATATTAGTGTCAGAGTCAGTGAAGTGGCAGAGTGACATTCAAAATCCACAGTTAACCTAATTTTTTTTGTTGGTTTAATATTCCTTTCCGTATCAGTATATATTGTTTTAATTGATTGCTTTAATTTGTTAAAATTTCAGCTTATTTATTTATTTATTTATATATACTTTATTGCACATCAAGATTATAAATTAACAAAAAAGGAAACCACACAATAAAAAACACACAATTGGCGGCCTTATCGCACTAGGCGATTTCTTCCAGGCAACCTTGAATGGACAGGGATTGCCTGGACACAAAATGGGGTTGCACTTAGTGCAAATATAAAAGTAACAAAACTTAATAAATACTTAATTCTAAAATAGATACACAAATACATACATACAATATATATATAAGCAAGAGAGTTAGTGAAGAACGAAGACAAGATTACAGAGTCAAGTAATGATCCTTCACAAGCCCTTTAAATGCAGGCAGTGTTTGCGCACGCTTTATTTCCACAGGCAATGCATTCCATAGACGAGCGGCCTGAACAGTAAAGGACTTATCCAGGAAAGTACTTGAATGCATTGGCATTTTAAGTTTCAAGTTATCCGATGACCTAAGAACTTTCATGTGGGAGTCACAAAGGAATTGAAACCGTTCTTTGAGATAACTAGGGGTAAAAGGGGAAAAGAGCACATTATACAAAAGAGACAGAATATGAGCATTACGGCGAAGGCGAATTGGCAACCACTTGAGTTTAACGCGAAATTCAGAAACATGGTCATATTTACGCAAACCGAATATGAACCTTATACAAAAGTTTTGAAGTCGCTCAAGTTTATCCAGTTGCACTTCAGTGAGGTCAAGATAGCTGGCATCAGCATAATCAAGGATGGGTAAAAGAAGAGATTGTGCAAGCGTGATCTTGGTGGCAATCGGCAGAAAATGCCGTAGTCTTCTCAACGAACCAGCAGATGCGAATAACTTGCGGCTAACTTCCTGTAGCTGGGCAGTCCAAGAGAAATTCTTGTCAATGAATATCCCCAAGTTCTTGACTTTCTCACTAAAGGGAATTACTGAGTTGTCAAAAGAAACTTGGGGAAGAGTCGTCCAGTCGATCTTTGAGACCATTCTAGAACTGCCCACCACTATAACCTGCGTCTTCACAGGGTTCACCGTAAGTCCGTACCTCTTGCTCCAGTCGCAAATACGAGCCAGATCAAGGTTAACGGTCGAGATAGCCTCAGACAATTTCCCAAGAGGTGCCCGTGAATATATTTGAAGGTCATCTGCATAAAGGTGGTAGGAAGAAATTAATTCGTTGGAGATAGAGTTAATAAAAACTGCGAAAAGTAATGGTGATAAAACGCCACCCTGTGGTACTCCGGCAGAAGTACTACACCAAGAAGACATGGTCTCTCCGATGCAAATACGTTGCCGTCGCCCGAACAGGTAACTACGAAACCAGTCAATCACCGGTGGAGATATATTCAGAGAGCATAGAATACCAAGTAAAACATCAAAATCGACAGTATTAAAAGCATTACTAAAATCTAGCAATGCAAGGACCGTTAGATTACTGCTTTCCATGGCTGACCTTATATCGTCCGTAATATTGAGAAGCGCTGTAGTGGTGCTGTGACCAGGGCGGAAACCGGACTGAAACGGGTTGAGGAGATTATTTTTGGATAGGAAAGTACTTAATTGGTTGTGGATTAAACGTTCTAGGACTTTAGACAGGAATGGTAAGACGGATATTGGACGGTATTCAGAAAAGGATGTGGGATTGGACTTTTTAGGCAGAGGAATTATTTGAGCATCTTTCCATGAGCATGGAAAGACACCGCTAGACGCAGAAAAATTGAGGATGTGACAAATGACAGGGAGGATTATGTCCAGCACCGGGAGTAACATTTTACGGCTGATACAGTCACTTCCTACTGCATTGGAAGTAATTGATAGTATGCTCTTCTTAACATCACACGCAGAAAACTGACCAAAAGTGAATGGAGAATAACTGGGAGTCGGAAGAGATGAAAGATAATCCAATGTATTCAATTTTATAGTCCTATCAAAATTGGACGAAGCTGTAAAATGATTATTCATCGCATTGATGTCTAAATCTTTAGGAATCGACTCTTGTCGAGTTTTACCGACCCCCAATGATCTAAGAAAATTCCAAACTTTGGATGCGTCCCCATTTTGGACTGAGTTATGAATGTGTTGGCGGTTAGCATTCCTACACACCTTATTACATTGATTACGGATGGAGACATATCTTTCTCTATTAACATCATTAGGATGACGCTTAAATTTAGACTTGGCTGTGGCCTTTTTTTTCATTAGTGATTTAATTTCATCCGTCAACCACGGTGCCGGAAAATGTCTGACTTTAACTGCTCGAACGGGAGCGTGGTGATCGTAAAGCTTAACAAGTTTGGTAGAGAAGATGTCAACTTGCTCATCGACTGATGTAGAGCTATATAGAGCAGACCAATCAATATTGCTAGCATCCTCGCAAAGACCCTCAACGTTCATGCCACCAAAATTACGTTGCATGAGAATTTTGGCTTTAGCTTTAGGTGGACGAATTTTATATGAGAGAAAAATCAGATCATGATAAGAAAAGGCATCGGCTGAGCATTGGCCACACTTAGCGACGCGATCAGGAGAGGAGACAATAATCAAGTCAAGAAGTGAAGGAGTACAATTAGGAAAATGGTGAGTGGCACTAAGAGGAAGAATAGTAAGATTGCTAGAAGCCGAAACACTACACAGGGAAGAAGAGCGATGATCCTTTTTCAGGAGACAAGTATTAAAATCACCCATGATTATACTATGACTGTAAGAAGGGATTAAAAGTTCTAAGAGGTTTTCGAAGGATGAAAAAAAGTTAATGCATAAAGAGGGACAGTAATAAACACCAAGTAGTAATTTTGAGTGATTAAGTTCGACCTCAAGAAAGAGATGTTCACCAGCATTTGATGGCGGGGGCTGTGCTGACATATGTACAACAGAGAAAGGAATATATGAACGGAGATATATGGCAACACCGCCACCACCACCGACCGTCCGGTCATTTCTTATGAGCACGAAACCTGGAAGAGCGTAGCTTGTAGAAGGGAGACAAGGTTTGAGCCACGACTCGGAAACTAGAATAGCATGAATATTTTTACAGTCAAAACTTGCCAGCATATCGTGGAAATGGGCCGGAATGCTCTGGGCATTAATATGTAAGACATTAAAATTCTTAGGAACATCAGAAAACTGCGCCGCAAGACTGTCCGCAAGAGAAGGAACACTCGCAAAACTGTCATCATTACTTGTCATGGAAAAAAAACTATCATTATCACTACTTTCATTTGTAGACATAAATATTACACATATAATATTACAGCTTATGTAGTATGAAAGGTAGCAATGGCGATAAAAAATCTGAATTTGTGTTAAGATGATAGTGCTGTCATCTAGAAACCTAAACAAGAAACTGGAAAGTTAAACTGACAGATAAATTAAGATAGATGACGTGTGCTACTCTAAATAAACCGTTGACAAACACTACATTTATTTTAGGATATTACGAATATGTAATCATCCCGCTTTGAGTGCAGCGAGGGGGCGTGACAGACTTTTACTGACTAAAACCTACCTGTGTCCTTCAGTGTTGCCCTTTGCAATCCATAGCCACGGTAACTCTTTCGAACATTCCCGCAGTAGGTGTAGGATATATTATTACGTTTAAAATAATTTACATCTGGTTATAAACGATTTTAATCGCTTGACAGCTTCAATTTGCAGAATTCTATATTACATCAAAGAAGAAACTGACTAGCCAAACCAAATGTTTAGGCTTTGTTCGGACTATTTAGTAGATGGTTTATATGAAGTTTGGTAGGGTAGATTAGGGTATAGTAGGGTAGAATAGTGTAGAGTAGAGTAGTGTAAAGTAGTGTAGAGTAGTTTAGAGTAGGGTAGAGTAGGATAGGGTAGGGTATAAGAGTAGGGTAGAGTAAGGTAGAGTAAGGTAGAGTAGGGTAGAGTAGGGTATGGTAGGGTGGAGTAAGGAAGAGCGGGAGCGAAGCCGCACGGGCAAAAGCTAGTTAATTATAAAGTAGACGTTTCTAAATTATTTAAAGATTTTGAATAATTATATACCTATACCAACCCCTAAAAAAGGAAACCTATAGGTTTTCAGTTCCGGCACATTATTTCAGCTGATGCTCGACTTTCCCAAATAACAAAAGAGGGGTGATTGATATCAAAAATGTAACAACAAATTTTATTGTTTAACATCATTGGCACCAGTTTTAGTTAGAGAACCTATGCGCAATGTCATAATGAACGCATTATCTATACATCTTTAAACATAAATATAAATAAAATTGGAGTGTCTGTTTGTAATATAGAAATAAACGCTTTTTACTATAAGCATATTTTTTTTTTTTTTTTATGGTGGGAAAAAATCATGCATTGACATCCCCCGCCCTTGGGCGGAGCGGGAGATAGTGTCAGACTCTTACTGACTAAAAGACCCACCCCGTTCATTCTAGCCTTCATACCGGAGCTCGAGCGCCCTTTCGGATAACCTTGGCTCCAGTAGGCTTCGACCCGGCTGGGTCCCTGCTGTTGCTGACAACTCCTTGAGGCGCGCGGGAACAGTGCGCGCCGTCGACGACTTGGGCTTGGTCCGGACAGTTACCGGACGGCCGGACAGTGAGCTACCCATTGCTCACCGTCCGCAAGCCCGCGCCTACGTTGGCCGGAAATCGAGATCAGAATCCCGGCGGCGGCGGCGGCGATAGCGCCGTTGCCTGATGCGTTCGGCCTCCTCCTTTGCGAGCATTACTGCTTCGCAGAAGTCGGCGACCGCCTGCCACTCCTCCTCGCTCCGGACCATGGACTCAACCAAGGCCCGGCGCGAGAGGTCTCCGCCGCCGATCGCCCCCACGAGGGCACGGCGATGCTCCGCCCAAGCAGGGCACACCTCGACTGTGTGCTCCACCGTGTCCTCCGGGCGTTCCGCACAGTGGCGACACCCGGGCGTCACTTCCGCATGAATCATGTGCAGGAAACTCCCGAACGAACCATGTCCGGTGAGTACCTGCGTCATGCGGAAGGTAAGGACGCCGTGAGGTCTTTCCAGCCACGCCTCAAAGAGGGGACTTACCGCCATGATTATGGCGTGCCCATACTATAAGCATATGATTATCTAGACGGTACACCAAAATAACATTTTTACAATTTTTGTCTGTCTATCGGTTAGTTCCGGTTAATCTCTGAAATGGCTGGACCGATTTTGACGGGACTTTATTGGCAGGTAGCTGATGTAATAAGGAGTAACTTATGCTACTTTTATTTTAGAAAAAATGATTTCTAATTCCCGTAGTCCAGGCGAACGAAGTCGCGGGCACCGCTAGTCTAGCATATAATATATATTATAATCAAATAACAGATGAGGAAAGAGATTTCTTCTATCGGATCTTAGATCATATAGTTAGTCCATAGGGTGTACAATTTCTTTGATCTGATGTTGGTTTCCAAAATATCCTTGCCAACAGTTCACAAAGTCCTTGACTGGAATGGACTTTATTACCTAATTTCAAAATAACGCACTTGTTTATGATATTAGGTACCTATATTTATGATTACCAATATTTTTATTACTTGGGCTAAAAAGCTTGTTGTAAGACACGCAGATAGCGCTAAAAAGAAAAACCTTCTCGATGTCTACTAGAAAATTGAACACGCCAACATAATATGCCACCATTTGAAACCATTGGAGCAAGGAGAATATTATTATTACCTTATTTGCTTTGGTACATCACATTAGGTACAGACCTAAAGTCACCCAAAAAGCAATGGAAAGGGCTTTGCTCGGAGTTCCCTTGCATGAACACATCAGAAATGAAGATATCCGTAGGAGAACCATGGTTACCGACATAGCTCGATGAATCGCCAAACTTAGTGGCAATGGGCAGGGCACATTGCTCGCAATACAGATGGCCGTATGATAGTACATATATATTTATATGGTAGGTATATTCTTATAATAATTGTTTTGTTTGTTTCTTTTTCCTTTCACTTTTACACACGGTGTCTACTTCTCTTTTTTTCCAATTCTCCTTTCGCGGGTATGCTGGAAGAGATTTCGTTAGAAATAAGCATCACCTATGTACCTATTTTTCTGTTTCTGTCTTCTTTTCTTATATAAGTTAAGTCTGTACATGAATTGTTAAATAAATATAAGGACTATTGAGTACTATTTGTGACGTTGCGCGTTGGTCGGATTCGCGATGTAATCGCTTTTGACCCAATTCGGAACGCGGGGTAAATGGTCGGTTGCTTCACACAGGAGGCTCAGAAAAGAAACACTTGTGCTTATCCGACACAAGGCGCTTTGACACTTGTTTTTTTTTTTTTAATCGATACAAACTAGTGCTTGACTGCGATCCCACCTGATGGTAAGCAGGGATGCAATCGTTGATAGTGAGGCGCGCTAGTTTATTGTAAGAGATAGAGTTTAGGGCACTAGCATCACACGCACAGCAGACGTGAAGATAAAGAGAGGTGTTTATTAATCATCTCTTTGAGATCCTGAACAGTGAATACATGTAAAAGATGCATTATTTGTAAAACATAAGTATGCTGTGGGTACAAACTGGAATTAGATGATTACTACAAGATGTTGTGTTTAGAATAATGGCGTACTTGTTGTAATGGCGTATAAAGTATAAAATTGCGCACTATGTGTCTACGCACATGAAGTTGCCGAATGCAGTTCGACATAATTAAGACGTATAAAATCTAGTTATCGACAACTAATTCGCTACGATTATGCCTTTACTCTTCCAAAACAAAGAACCATCAAAATCGGTTAACAATCACAATCACTTAATTTTTATTAAATTAAGTCACTTAAGACTTGGTTTGACCATTAATTGAGGTATTTTCCGTTTCATGAGAACTGTGCCGATTACAAAAGAAAGCATTCTTCAAACCAGTCGCATTCGGAACCTAACGGCTGAGGCATGAGGGCCGTTCACTCACGCGTGCGTGTGCCTCCTTCGCTAGCATTACTGTTTCACAGAAGGAGGTGACCGCCGGCCATTCCTACTCAGCGGCATCGGTGCTCAACCTAAGCGGGACACACTTCTACCGTATGATCCACCGTGTCCTCCGGGCGGTCCACACAATGGTTAAGTAAATAAATAAATGGTAACCCGAGTGTTTCATGGTAAGTTCCGGAGGTGCCTCCCGAACTTACCATATCTGGTGAGGACTAAAGCCAAGCGGAAAGTGTGGACGCCGTGACGTTTTCCCAGCCACTTCTCAAACTAGGGTCTTACCGCCATATAAAATTACAGCGTGCCCAATCCAAAATCGTCTACATATATAGTTATTAGGTACGACATTCAAAGTAAATGACTTTAAATATCGTGATAAGTATTTAAGTAGACGTTCCCTCCACTTGAACAATTAAATTATTTAAAGCTATATTTTTATTGCCATCAGTTGAGAGTGTTTTTCGATTTCATGACGACTGCGTCGGTTGGATTGGAGGAAAAATTCTTCAAAAAGACTTACACACATATCATAAGTCAGTGTGAATCATGTGAAAGATTTCCCTTCGACTCAGTCGCTATGCCAACGAAAATAAATCCGTGGTAACAAGCAACATACCTAATTGTCAATTTCTGGTGTATTTAGCGGGATTTTTTTGAGTGAAGTTCAGCTGTTGTAGTAAATATTGTGATGTAAAACACATATTATTCAGTTGTCTGCACAACTGGATAATATGTGGAATTATTGAAACAGGCGCGATTTTGGTAAAATCTAGCTGAGAATTTGATTGCAGCATTGACCACAGAATAGATGAAAGAGGTATTGATACATTGACTACCTCAGCGAAACTTGCCGAGAAGATAGTCAGCCTTCTAGGAATGAGAAGAGATTCGATACATTTGCTGCCAAATACATACATCATACTAAAACATTAAAAAGTGTTGCATCCACATTATAATGCAAAACAAAGTAATTATATTTGGTATGTAAAACTAAATATTTTTTCTAAGCTTGACTGTTTGATTTGTTTGAAAAACGTACAATTTTATAATTCAAGCGAGAGTTTTTCTTTTCTTTTAACAGCGAAGTAACTTTTATTATTAAAAACCAATAATTTAAAAAATACTCAACTAACTATAATTACTTACAGTAAAATAAAAAAATAAACCCTACGCTAATTACGACTAAATTAGAAATAATACTAGGTAGAGTCGAGTTGAAGGAATGACTCGTAATATGGGCCGTAGAATATAGGCTTTTATCTGGATATGGATTATTTGAAAATATACAAGTCAGGCCTGTTAAAATTCCAATGGCCGTCGGGCTTGACTTATAGTTCTCTAAGAAGTATTCACCATCACGTATGCACAATTATTGCAATGCTCACATCAACCAAAAATACTGGTTCACCGAAGATTATGGTCACTCTGAATGTGTCACGTCTACTACGTGGATAACCATTACCTATCTAGATGAAGTTGACAAAAGATAACAACCGCATATAACAAAAATCGGGATGAGGATTTAATTATTGGAAACCCGAATTGCAAATGAGTAGCTCTTTCCTCACTTCACACTTCACAGCATCGTATGGTGGTAAAGCAGCAATAGCATCATCTCATCTTTTCCCGTGGTTGTCGTAAGAGGCGACTAAGGGTTACACCAAAGAATGGGCAGCAGCATTCTCTGTGCATTGCAACAACCACACGCTTACCAAGCGTGGCGATTATGGCACACGCCCACAAAACGAAAAGCAAAACGACACAACCTGTTTTTTATATTTCTACGGACACAACGTACAGGATTGGTCGTTATGGTGACACTTGGGGAGGCCTGTGTCCAACAGTGGACGTCTTTCGGCTGAAATGATGATGATGATGAACTCTTTCCTCGTCATGAGGTCTTAGTGAAAGCTATACTGATGAAATTGCTACAGTACAAGGGTGGTCAACCGGTCGATCTTTTCTGTTGATCTTGGTAAGTAGTAGCATATTTACTTTTAGGCCAAGAGGACTATTAATTTATTTCAGGTCACAATAAGCATTAATTCCGCCTTTGTACTTTTGTGTTGCATGAAGTTTTAATAAATAAATACACATGTCGTATAAATACCCTACAGACTAACATAAATAATTTCTTATATAACCCTTTCGGATACCGTAATTAGAGACACAATAGAAAGACTAAGAAGAGGTTGAATGAATAAAATCATTTTGTTAGTAAACATGATTCAAAACTATGCACTACATTGCACTACATTGTCCTGGGCTGTCCTGTGGTACTTGTCCGCGGAAGCGACGGACTACCACGCCCCACGGCCAAAAGTTTTCTTCCATACCTAACAGTTCGGTGCTCACACCAATTTCTTCCGGGGGGGCTCCAGCAACTGGGTGCGGTTGCAGTCAGTGTAAACTTCAACTTTTGGGTACATATGTATGTTCGACGATGTCCTCCGCCTTTGTAGTGTAAGGCTTCTGCCACACTAGACGGAAATTCTGTCGCGGAAGATCGGCGACGGAACGTTAATACAAGTTTTCGCATATAAACTACAACTAACGGGCACACTACGCGGAAGATCGGTCGCTTCGCGTAGCTGTGTAGTTTATATGCGGAATTTCCATCTAGTGTGGCAGAGGCCTAAATGCAGGCGGGAGTACATCGGTATGTTCGGCTGAGCGACATGCACTCGCCCTAAGTATTGCTGGTGCTTTGCCGCAGAGATTCCGGTTGGCTTGCTTTCGGCGCCTCCTTCTATGCATCGTAACGAAGCCATCTTCATTTTCAGCCTTATTCATGCTGCAGATGGCAGATAGCTGGCTGTTATCGGTCCTACTACATTCTGTAACTTTATTGCCCCGTAACTTCTTATTTGTCAAAAGAAAACCGAATGTGTTTGTGAAGAGAAAACAAGCAGGAGGTTGCTCAAATTTTTCATCGTTGATTATAATGCACTGATTTTTTTAGCATAATTCGACAAAGTTATTTCGTAAATCAACCTTAGTTCTCAGTCTATCTCTTCGAAGCGTAGTGCTAAATTTTTAGAGGTTGCTTATTTTCTTATTCTTATTGTTAAATAGATTTCGTAATTAGTAGATATCGGAGAGTCTAGTTACACATATCGTGGGTTGAATCAAAATGGCCACCTCTGTTGTATATAGTAAAGTTGAAGCATATATCATCAAAATTACTTGCTCAGTTGTGTTACGCAACGACACATGTGTGTGTAAACTAAATTGATCTATATGATACGTAGGTTGGTCTATCTACTTACATATACTACATAAGCTTAGACTGATGTAATAATTTAAGTAGATAGACGAATATATATCCATTTCACTTACACTCTGTAAACTCAGAAAGGGATGTAACTGTCCAGTAAATTGTCTATTAATAAAAAAATATGGTTGGCAGTATCCAAAACCTTATATACATCGCCTTTAGGTACATAATTTGTGTTATGTTTTAAAAGTATTGGAGACAAAGGGTTGGTGGATGAAGCGCGCGCACCGTTCGCTTATTGGTCGAGAAAATTTGGGGGCAGTGGCTAACATCCCCCCTGTCGTGTTCCTCTGCCACTATAAATCGGTTGCAGTTCTGTAGTTGCTCCAGTCTTCGAGAAGCCGCGACTTTGGTCATTACCTTGTTACCTCGGAACTCCGGCAGTCCGGATTCGTGAAATTTCTAAGTTACTGGACCTCTCTCAAATTGTCTAAGTCAATTTTCCGGGCTCGATAGCATTATTTTATTTTGTAAGTTACTTAATAATTATGGTTTTATCGGAATATCTCCTTTCTTTATATGATATACACGTTGAAATTGATAAAATAAATTTTAGAGTTCAAAACGACATTAATAATCACAATTGGCTAATGCGGAAATACAATCAGAAGTTGATAAAAAAACGAATAAGAAATTGTTAGAAAGAGTCAGACAAAACGAGATAAATGCGAAAAAAAATAAATTAATAAGTGATTGGTTAATTCAAAATTATGCAAAGCGTGATGAGTTGAAGAAACAATCGCAGAAGAACAGCGAGGAAGTAGACAACATGTAAGTTGAAGAATTTAAACATTTGTGGCCGACATGAATATTCAACGATAGCGCAGTGGTTGCCGAGCTGGCGAGATCTGCGCTACGGGTTCGAATCCCGTACCAAACAAACATTATCTGGCATTTTTTATACATCCACCCAGTGCAACGATTTATTTTTTTATTTATTTATTTTATTTTATTTATTTATTGAGACAAACACAGTTGATACAATTACATAAAAATCTTAAGAAATTACACTAGGAGTTACATTAACAGGTTATCGATGGGTCCCAAACTAGGCATAGCCTGTATCTTGGTGACCCAATAGTTTGTGCAGAATTAGCCAGATGATCTAGCCTGCGCTACGTACAAATTTCTAAGATTACAATTTAGAATGTAAATTGAGAGAAAAGAAAAAAAAAAAAACTATACTAATAAATTATACTACCTGTTAGCAAACGAAGAGTTAAGTGTGTAAGTGTAAAGTGTAAGTGAGTGTTGTGGTGTGTTTGTGTCTGTCAGTTTGTATTAACTAGTACAACAAAGCAAGGATTCTGTTTCCTCGTATGTTCGGACCAATAACCATTTTTTTAGCTGTACTTTAGCCTCAGAGAACTCACTCGGTATTGCGAATATTCTGCTCACGGCGTTGAAAATACGTATTGACAGATAAGTCGAAAACCGGGCTGCAGACAAGGTCTTTAGTCTTGGAAGGCGGATTCTATCGTATGTTATCCTGCCACTTCTACTGCAGCCAGTGTGTGCTGTCTTGTCCTTAACTAGTTTTAATAGAGACTCCAGGATGAACAGCTGTCGAACGCGTAGAACTCCCGCCTCCCTGTACAGTTCATCTGTAGAAAAGCGCCTTGGCTTCCCCAGAAGTACTTTAAGAACAGCACGCTGAGCCCGTTCTAGCTCCAGCATGTATGTCTTGGAAGCGCCGCCCCAGACACCGACACAGTATTGTAGAACAGAGTGACACAGGGAAGTGTACACCAGGATGCAAATGTTTTTAGAAGCACAAGTTCGTAGTAGTTTCGCTACATAGATAAATTTGCGCGTCTTTTTTGCGAGTGCTTGAATGTGTGGTTTGAAGGACAGATTCTGATCTATAATGACGCCTAGATACCTAGTGCAGTCTACTCTGTGGATGACATTGCAGTTACAACTGTTGACTGAGACAGACGCCCTAGGCAGGCCATCACATCCACTGTGGTGTATCTTCAGTGTTTCAAAGTTTGGTTTACTTAGTCGAGTCAGATGGAAAGTCAAAAAGTGTGTTTTTTTTAGATTTAAAGTAAGGAGATTTTGCTCGAGCCATGCCGCAATGACTGCCATTCCGTTTTCAGCTGCACGCTGAGCCTCAGCCCAAGTAGCTCCATTAAAAATTATGGTAGTATCGTCAGCATAGCAGATGATATCTGACTGGGCGATGTTGAGTTTAAGAAGGTCATTAATATACATAATGAAGAGGGTGGGCCCCAAAATACTACCCTGGGGCACACCGAAGGCAATTGGAAGCTTAGCACTGACGTGTTCACCTATCTTAACAAGCTGAAGTCGACCAGACAAATAGCTTCTGAACCACTCTAAAGGCAGACCTCTGACACCGAAGGTTTCGAGTTTCTTCAAAAGAGTGGAAATTGAGACTGTATCAAAGGCCTTGGCAAGGTCAAGGAAGATACCAGCCGATCGACGGCCCCTGTCAATGTTGGAGGATACAATGGCAGTCATCAGGCTCACTGCTTGTGAGGTAGATTTCCCTCGGCGGAACCCAAACTGCCGCTCTGAGAGAAGCGAGTGCTCCTCTAGAAAATTTAAAATACTTTTTTTTCTATTGTTTCAGGCACAATCAAAATTTAAATCAATATTCGAAAAATAGTGAGGCCGTAGTCGGCTTGTCTATGCCAATTTTATAAATTAGATAGTTAGTAAGTAGTTCTTAGAACTCTTTGGAAAGAATTTCGTTCAGTACAGGTGATATTAGCTCTATAAATTTTTAGCGCCAGGCAGCGTTGCTTGAGACAAATAAAATGGTTACTAAATAAATAGTGCTAAGTGAACTACGTAGTCTTTTGTTTCCCAAAGTGTTGAGTTCTCATAGGCAGTAGTAGACACCATAAGTGGGCTTGTTTAATATAACCGACCAGAGACAGGCAAAACACAGACAATTTTGTATATTATCGGCTTTATAAACAGCATCAGTCACGAAAATGTTTAAATTTTGGCGTTTTCCACAAATATATCATATTGTTAGTGATATTGAACAGGTCCTGGTGTATCTGCTAGTTACCACTTCTTATCAAGCAAAGCAAGAATATCATCTATCTTTTCAGTATTGTCAAAATAAAACCAAAAAAATAGAAAACAGTAAAATAGAAAAGACAAATTCTAAATTCATAACCGGAAAAAATCATACCTACCACTGGAAACGCCAATGCGAAAAAATAAAAAATAAATTGTTACCATAATCATTAACAATAACAGGATTTGAACTCAAGAAAAAATTATATCTTCCGACAAAAAGTGCTACTGACAATTTGCTATATTGTCACCAGTAAAAAACTAGTCTTAAAAACCGTCAGCATGAGTCTCCCGACCGACCCAGCCGAGGAAAAGAAAATGATAGAATTTTTAAAGACTAAAGGCATTACTACACTAGAACAGCTAAAAGCTATCATTAACCGTTGTCAAGACGAAACCGTTGAAGAAGAAGTGGTGTTTGTAAAACAAGTGGCTGGACCAAGCATCAGTCAAGAAAAGATGAACCTAATTATAAAGACAAGCACGCGAAACAAAGAACAACTTTTAAGCGTTTTATCAAAGACGACGAATACTACAGAAAATTCGACACCTCAACCTCCAAATCAAAAGAACGTCGTTCGACAGGATAACGCCATTGCTGAACTCGACTACTGTGCCGTTAATGCCGTAAATGCCGCAAGTACAACCAGTCTCGCGAATAATGAAAAAAATCCAGCTTCACTGCCGTTGAGGTACGTGTCTACATCACTACTCATTGCCATCACCAGGGGCCCTACCATGACTTGTTAAAATGTCAGGCGTGCGAACGAGAAAGAGGGATGGAACTAAACACCTTGTATAGCTCCATCTCAGCAGCTTAGTTTAGGTCGTCAAATGGATAGGGTAAGAGCTCGTGGTAGGGCTTCTGTACGAATAATTGAATCGTGTGGGTTTTTTGTTTAGGAGGAATCATCTAATGACATCTCCCGCTCTTGGGCGGAGCGGGAGGACGTGTCAGAATTTTACTGACAAAAACCCACTCCTGTTCCTTCTTTGCCTTCGTTCCAGGGCCCCGGGGTTCTCTTTCGCACAACCCGTAGCCCCAGTGGGCTTCGACCCTGCTGGGCCCCTACGGTCTACTGGGTCTACCCTACGGTAAGTGAATTGCGTGGGGTGGAGGCATGTTCATGCAGTTATTATGGAATAAATGGCAGTACGATAATATCGCCGTGCCCGTGGGGTACTCATCGCTCGTGAAGTAACCGCCTTACAGAATTGTTGTAATTTTTACTTGGAATATAATAATATAATAATTCGTCTTGAATTTCCCTTGAGTCTACTACTATACCATTTCTGTCACAGGCACTAACTGTAGTACACAGGTGTACTGAAATATCCCGTTATATAAAATCATTATTTATTTATTTATTTATTTTATAATTTATGTACACACAGTAAAAAGAAGAAGATACAACATTATTATAAATTATGTACAAAGGTACTGCTTATTTCATGAAGAAATTTCTTCCAGCAGACCTGCGAAAGGAAAGATCAGAAGAGATGTAGACAATAGTGTGCAGAAATAAGTAAAGTAGAGTTAGTGAAATCTTAAACTAATAAATACTTATATAACTATATATACCTTATACTAAAAATACATAATATATATATATACACAAATAAGATTATCACACAAGAGAGGAAAGATAGTGCTCTTTTACTTGAGTCTTAAAGAGAGAAATAGTTTTCAACTCACGAATGTTAGGCGGAAGAGAGTTCCACAACCTTACTGCATGGACAGAGAAAGAGTAGGAATATCATTTTTAAATATAGCTTACAAGTTAAGTATATATTTCACCCATGTTTGTAAACTTGATTCTGCCGGCGGCTGCGACACCATTATCTCAAGATTTATTTAAGGATATCGAACAAAGAAAAAAAGTTACGATATCCTAGAATAAAAAAGGGTAGTACTAGGTTAAAAAAAATCCCAATGAACCTAACGTATCTGCTAAATTAGAAACAATTTTATTTATGCCATACTCTAATACAGGGCTTTATTTTTTAATGCCGGATAAACTAAAATGTTTTATGTTTTCAGATACCGTCATAAAAATGGCTATCAAAGCCCCCGTCCAACGAAGCAAACAAGGAATAATTCCAAGCTGCAGCAGCGAGAAAGAATTCGCCAAGCAGCTAAACAAAACGAATTACAGAAAATGCCATTGGGTGCCAACATTCAATATAGCGAAATTAATCAGTATTCTCAAAGTATACATCCTCCACTGAATCAGAGTACACAAAATCAGTGTGAACAGTATAATGAAAACGATCATCTCAACCAACAACCTATTTACAAAGCTAACGCCCTTAATCACCACACCCTCCAAGGGGCTGAACAGAATATTGCCACTGTCTACAATAATGCATCCGGCGTCAACAATGCTAACGCCTTCAGTAGTTCCACTAGATTCAATCATGATACCAGCTTCAATAATACCACCAACCATAACAATTCTACCGACTTTAATAATGGCACCAACTTCAATAATGGCACCAACTTCAATAATGGCACCAACTTCAATAATGGCACCAACTTCAATAATGGCACCAACTTCAATAATGGCACCAACTTCAATAATCGCACCAACTTCAATAATGGCACCAACTTCAATAATGGCACCCGCTGCAATAATGGCACTGGCTTCAATAATGGCACTAGCTGCAATAATGCCATTGACTTCAGCAAATCTACTGGCTTCAATAATGGCACTAGTTACAATAGCGCCAAAGGCTTCAATAAAACAAAAATTACCAATAACTTTGACAATCCAATTGGGCAAACGATTCAGGTAACGCAACCTGTGGTATCGACCCCTGTATATAACGGCCCAGCTCACATGCGGACATGGCCAACAGCGACATCGATGCACACAGGGCAAATTTATAACGATAACTTTAGACGATTTGATTTGGCCACTCAAGCCCAATCTCAACCACCATGCCCTCAGTATGTAATGGGAAATAGGCCAGTATTTGACCCAAACTAAAGTGGCATAAATATTAAGGGATCTTGAGCAAATGGATTTGACCATGCTTAAGATGCAAAGTTATAGACTGATGAGGTGCGTAAAACGCAAAATGGATTGAGATACCTAGATTAAGAAATTTAGAAGACTTGGAATGTATAAATATAAACACTTAAAGGTGTTTAATATAAATTCTCTAATGTGCCAAAAAAAATTTTATAAATTTTATGTAAGGTCGATGAAAAGGTTGAGTTGGTTAGGTTGAACAATATTTAGACACCGAAGAACTACGAATTTTGAAAGCTGCCTGCCAATATAATACCTGCCTACCATGTACGTATACTGTGCTGCTAAATTATTAGAAATAAATATACAATGATGTCTAAATGTGTATAATTATGTAATTATTCCAATACAAAGACAGTTCTTTCATTTTTACCAACTTTCGTACTTATTCAATTTTAGAAAAATATATTTAGACTATGTTCAACCTTTTTAAGAACACAGATCCTCATAATATTTTTTTTTTCGGACGTAAATTAAAGATTTAATTTTTTTCAGGTCCCCACAATATACACATGTATTTAATTAAGCGAGTTCTAATTTCCACATCACGCCAGAAAGGATTACTTCGGTCATAACTTAACTTATCAATGTGAAAACATAAATAGATTTAAGAAGAAACTTTACGTAAAGTTGAATAGAAAAGAGACATTTAAGTGCAAAAGCAAAATTAAACTAGAATATATTTTTTTTTAATTTTTGTAAAAATAAACGACGAGTATAATGTGTTTGCCAAAATGTTGGCCACTATCTGGCTATCGAAGATTTGGGGCCTAATGCACTCGACGAATTCAAAGCGGCCGCCCAGACGCCTACAGAACATAAGACAGCTATTGCTGAGCGATAAGGTAATACAACGTTACCTACCCTTCTGTTCAAACAACAGAGCATTTCATTCACATAAGGACCTGCAGAGTATTTATGTAGCTGTAATGCCTTTCATATTGACAATGCGGCAACATATTTCCTAACTCGAATAAGAACATGCAGCCGTGGATTAGACTTTTTTTAAATAATTCTATGGGTGATACAATGGATGTGCTGTTTCCTTTGTTTTAGAGAGTTATTATGAAATACTAAATAACCTGCGGGTCCAATGCAAAACACTTTTCTAAGTCCGATTTATTAAAATGTAATGCGTTTTTAGGTTTCGACGCAAACACAAGAATTTACAGGATAGGTGCGCAAGCAGGCAGCAGTAAAACAACTTGGAAAACGTTTTAGAAATCCATTATTATTCGTCAAAATAGACAGAAAGAAGAGGTTGCGGTGGGTTCCCGTAATGAATATGGCCCCTCCCCCCACATCCCCGAAAATAGGAGAGATAATAACACTTCATCTTATGAGGTAAGTAAACCACGCTGCCTTACCACTTGAACCACCAGCCCCCCTAGCCAAGTTACAACCATTTCTTTTGCATCGAACGCCTCGAGTTGGTCACGCCCCTAATTCTTTTGTTCTGACCATGTGACTAAGCGTTGAGATGAAATCATTCTCGTACATTTGAAGTTTTCTACCAGCGTTAACGATGGCAGATTCATGAAATTCTAGTTTTAGATTATATAAAATCACCAACTTAGATTCACTCGTTTTTGAGAAAATCAAGGACCTCAATTCAATCATGGAATTCAGACTCAAATGTAGGACTTTATTCTTCGAAGTCAGGTTCGAAGTAAAGACTGAGGTGTTTTCAGGTGTTGCAAATTCACCCAGTCGCTCCTCACGAACCAAGAAGAATCCCTTCAATTTGAGTCTCAAGATCATCAGTGCAAATCGCCACATTGGTATCGGAGGTATTTATAGTTGTGTAGAATTAAAACAGCTTGTCTTCGACCTCTTGCTATCTCAAAGAGAATTATCTACTTCACTACGCGAATTATGGTAACAGCTTTCGGGTTTTAGAAATAGATATATTGACACTTAGCAAAATAAATCCAAGTCAAGTTATCGATCGGCTGTTCAAAGTTCATAAAAGTAATAAAAAAATGTGATATTTCGTTTTTCAAATTGGGCTGCCTTTGGCCACACTTGACGGAAATCCCGTCGCGGAAGATCGTGTAAAATAACATGTATTGGCGTTACGTCGCCGATCTTCTGCAACAGGATTTCCGTCAAGTGTGGCAAAAGCCTTAGTCATCAATTTATAAAGGCGAGAGAATGTCCGATTTTCGATAAATATTCAAAAATCCTATGGACTGTTTAAATAGTAGAGATTTTTTGTTTTCGCCTTTCACGTGATTGTTAGCTTTTATATATGAATTTGATGTGAACTTAATTGATTGTGAAGTGTTTAATGTAAATAGAATAATAAAATCTGACAGCACAGTCTAAAATATCGCTGACCTTATGGTCAGCGATATCTATCTATCTATTCTATTTATTTAAAGCTTTATGCACAAAAAAACTGTACAAAGGCGGACTTAAGGCGATATCGATAGCGATACAACTCTGTTACCGTATAATTAATTAATTTTAAAAAATTACATATTCAATATCGATTGCCACATCATAATATTTTGGACCATCACTTAAGAACAGCTCAACCAATTTGTTTTATTATGTTAGTAATTGATAGAACAAGAAAACACAAAAGTAGGAAATACCATAAAAAATATATTTTTGTAAATCCATCGAAAATTAAATTTTGAAACCAGCCATGATTCGGGCGAGAGGGAATGAGATGCGGACGCATCCTTCTGCGATACAGTATTGCTAGCGCAGGAGGCAGCCACAAGAGAGAATCGCTGAGCGATCGCCGGCCACCGCAGGCGCAGGTTTGGGAACGACGAGCAAAGGGTAGCTCGCCGTCCGCATCTCCTATGTGGACCGAGCCTGAGCCGTCAACAGTGCGTAGTGTTCCACGTGTGCCACAACAAACAGATGTCAGCAAACCGTATTGGTTCAGCAGGGCCAGTGCCTTCTATGGCTATAGGGATTGGTCCTGAAAAGGATATAGTCATGGTACTGGAACGCAAAAGTTTCAGTAAAAGGCTGAAGCGACCTCGCAGTCTACCATAGAGCGGGAGAAGTCATAAGATATCCTAACTAAAAAAATTAAAAGTGTGCAAAACAGGTCGCTAGCTGAAAGATGAAAATGTATTTGACAGCATAGTTTAAAATATGCTTTAAAACTACCTACCTTTATGGTTAGTTCCACCATTGATTAATTATCTATATTCTATATATATATATATATATATTTTATTAATGATAGGCTTGCGTTTGACCATAGTGGTCAAACGCAAGCCTATCATTAATAAAATATGTACTACTGTACTATAATAGATTTATATTTATTTATTTATTTATATATATAAAAGGAGAAACTGACTGACTGACATATCAACTCACAGCCGAAACTACTGGGACTAGGACCGTGAAATTTTGCACAAGGCTTCCTTTTATAGTGCAGGCGAGCACTAAGAAAGGATTTTCCAAAATTCAGCCTCTAAGGGGGTACAAAGGGGGGATTTCTTAAGTGTGAAATTTATTTTTTTGCGGGCCAATCAACTCAAAACTTTGTATAAATATTAACCTAAATTAGTTTTAATGTTTGACATATTTATTTTTTCCGTCCTACCCCCCGTGCAAGATTTAGGGGGCATTAAAGTTTGTATGAGAGAATATTATTCCTTGGATTAATAGTGTGATAAATCAAACACTTCAGGATAAATTGTATAAATATTTTATTCACTTTGATCAACACAATTTCATACTTATCGTTCCATTAACAATCATTTACAAATACACAGTTTAGTCGGACATGTTTTCTGTTCAACGACTCAAAGCAGACTGACTGTCCAAAATGACAGTAACAAACTCAGTGTTTCCCTACCACAAACTTTCACAAACACTCGGTCGACTAACCGACCAATCAGAGCAAAGTAAAGAGTACGTAACGTCAATTGACTAACTAATATACATTAGAGTTTATCCAATAATTTACTGCAAGTAAATATTTCATTTTAACAATTATGATATATTTCATCATCATTCATCATTTCAGCCGATACACGTCCACTGTTGGACATAGGCCTCCCCCAAGCGTCGCCACATCGAACGTTCCTGTGCGTCCCGCATCCATTGGTTTCCCGCTACCTTCACCAGGTCGTCGGTCCACCTTGTAGGAGGCCTTCCAACACTGCGTCTTCCGGTACGCGGTCGCCACTCCAAAACCTTTCGGCCCCAACGGCCATCTGTTCTGCGAGCAATGTGCCCTGCCCATTGCCACTTAAGTTTGGCAATTCTTTGTGCTATGTCGGCAACCTTAGTTTTCCTGCGGATATCTTCATTTTTTATTCGATCACGCAAGGAAACCCCGAGCATAGCCCTTTCCATTGCTCTTTGGGTGACTTTGAGCCTTCTGATGAGGCCCATTGTGAGCGACCACGTTTCGGAGCCATATGTCATCACTGGCAACACGCACTGGTTAAAGACTTTCGTCTTGAGACACTGTGGTATGTTGGACGAGAAGATACCGCGTAGCTTCCCGAACGCTGCCCAACCGAGTTGGATTCGACGGTTGACCTCTTTCTCGAAGTTAGACCTACCCAACTGGACTGTCTGTCCGAGGTAGACGTAATCGTCCACAACTTCGAGTGTAGAGTCTCCGACCTTGATAGGAGTGGGCGCTACATGGTTGTTAATCATGATTTTGGTTTTATCCATGTTCATTTTATGATATATTTATACAAAACAAATCCATAAAGTCTAATATTATAAATTATTATTTAATATCTACAACGAATGTCTAAAGTTCATGTAACTACTAGCGCCATCTATCGCTTATCATTGGAAGTTGAACGATTTATGAATATTTTCTTTAAAAATCATTACATTCGGCCATCCGACATCGTGCGATCTCCTGACGCACGATTACAATTAAAATGATAGGATATTTTCATTAAAATTATGAAACTTAATTCCAGTTCTACAAGGAACTGAGTTTTACATTCATAATCATTACATTCGGCTTAGTCTTGATTATTTGCTTTATCGTCACGTCATATGTTTATAACATTCTCATCACGCGAAGAATAGAGTTTTTTTTTTGTCAAAGGCTTTTCTCTATATCCGAGTTTATATAAGGTCGGAGGAAAGTATGCTTCTAAATGTTATTCCTCAGTTTGCCAAAATCGGTAATTACAGTAATTTTATACTTAAAACTTTGTTTTTTTTCAATGGATCTATGGATTTTAAAATGAGGCAAATTCAATTTTACCCTCATAATTGCAATCAGATCTACTAATCTTTATTAAACCACTTATGCTGTAGGCTGTATCAAGGATTTTACTGATAACGAAAGTATCTTTTTGCTAATCTAACCCAGATATTGGCGCTCACTTCATATCTTAAACTTTTTAACGTATTTTACTTCGTAATGTTTATCATTTAAAGGCACTCTGATCCTGGTAGTTTTGTGGCAGTCTGTCTAGTGGGACATTTAACAGAATTAATAACACGCCATAGGCATGTTTCCTTGGTGTTCGTCATAGGAATCATTTTATTTTGCTAGGGGATTTAAAATAGTGGTTATACATTTTAGCAAAACCGCGCTCAACCTTAGACAAGATACAGCGTTAAAACCAAGGTCAATACCATGACTATCGCAAAAGCTCTTGATAGTAGGGTATCTAAAAGAAATCCATGATTGCAGTATTATTCAAGTTAATAAAGTACTCTCAAATATGTTTTATAACCAACACTCAATTAGGTACTCAAAACCATTGGTCAATGTTAATTATGTGAGACTGTAAGCATAAAGTAAAATTGATCAGCTTTTTGTTCGAAAGTATTCTTCATTATTTACGCGCACTGAATTCACTTCATGTCATTAGGTTTTTCATCGGGTTCAGCTATAAGAATTTGAAATCTAGATCTTATTCATTTAATCCTAAGCAAATGCTGGCGCTTGCTCTCTCATTTTGTTTCTATTGTGTCTCTAGTCAAAGTATTCGAAAATTTGATATTTAGATCAATTCTCGTCTCAATACTATAAACAGAAACAGTATTCGTCTTAATTTCTGTGGGAAACATGATATTACGACTTAAGGTATCGACATACGCGTCCTAGATCTTACACTCTCAGTGGTTAAATGAAACTCACAAATCTGTAACCACCATGTTGCTACATGTTGTGTGGCGACTCGTTTAGTCAGAGTTCATTACTTTCATTATTTGAAAGCATAATATAAAACAGAAACTTAAGCATTTAGAATAAAAGTGATTCTTCTGCTAGAGGGTCTAAGGGCTTAATTGTACTAATATTATCTCTCAAATAATATTAGCAGCATATGTGCGTGATTTCGTACCAAGTAAAGGTTCTAATAATGAAGTTTGGATCGCACTGTTCGTCAAACTTTATTTTTATTTGAAACCTTGAAATTGGTCCTCTACTCTAGTGTATGGATTTTCAATCCATCTTCCCCTTAACCGAATAAATAACGATGTAATATTTAGCTCTATTTAAATCATTCATTGTATCATAATCATCTTAGGAACCGGCTTCGATTTCAGTCTGGACGACGAGAACTAGTTATGGTCATGTAATAGTATATATTTTATCCTACTTGTAAAATAAATATCATTGTGTTCTCTATCTATAGAATCAGTCTCTGCTACAATATGCACACGTCACAGGAATTGAAAACGTGTAATAAATCCATTTCCTCGTCTACAATTTAATGGTTTGGCTCAATTCCTAATAGATTTATCATTAATCCCGTGTGTTTAAATTTCTATCTGCAGCTCTTTTACTTATATGTTATCCGTATATAAGCATTAATTTGTCGTAATAATATTCACATAAGTTACACCTTAATTCTTACTAGCTAAAATTTCTGCTTGAAACCGACCATAATTCTGCTCATTAGATAAAATCATTTTAGTTTAGTTTACCACTTCGTCACTAAATGCTAACTTACAAAACTTGGCAAGGTTTCGTAAATTTTCTATTTTCTCTTGGTAAGACTAGCAAGTGTTTGAGACAAATTGTATAGTCAGTTTCTGATCCTACTTGCTTAACACAAATCAATTATAATTACTCTTTCAAATCAAACTTAAATACTCTCAAAATTTACAGTAGTGTTCTATTCCCGTATCACAAAGTTCCAATGGATATGTTCAAACCTCGACTTGTAACGCTTTCCTCCTTGAAAATCATTAAACCACTCTCTTAGACCAACGTGGGGTACCTCTTCGCTTCTTGCATCGTGGTGGTGTCTTATTCCTTCCAAATCGTCTCTTTGCATCATTTTTCTTCAAGTCTGTACTGTTTGAACCAGGAACTATCTATTTGTTCAATAAGACTGGCAATTTTTCCTTCTGTAGTTCTGTCGGAATCCAAGTCCTCAAAAATAAAAAAATCTGTGGTTAAAACATTTACAGGAAATAGTACTTGTATCGTTCATTTGAAATTCTTTTTTAAGAATCAAATCCCAGTGTTAAATTATACTTTCAATTCAATTTATCTATACCTATAATATCTTCAAAAACTATAACAGAATGTTCAAATCTCATCCAATAAACAGTTCAAATATGATATGAATAAACTTAATAAATTATTCAATTCATTTACAACATCTGCATTAAGCCAACGTAGTCAGACTAAAATCACATTAATAGGTAAATTCATACGTTACTTACGCTCTTGAGGATAATTTCGTCTGCACCGGGCACACTTAACCCGAATCTTAATTGGCTCATCTGGCCAAATCAAATGGCCCACTTGGCCTCAGATGGCCCACTTGGCCTCAAATGGCCCACTTGGCCTCAAATGGCCCACTTGGCCTCAAATGGCCCACTTGGCCTCAAATGGCCCACATGGCCTCAAATGGCCCACATGGCCTCAAATGGCCCACTTTGCTCCAAATGGCCCACTTGGCCTCAAATGGCCCACTTGGCCTCAAATGGCTCACTTGGCCTCAAATGGCCCACATGGCCTCAAATGGCCCACATGGCCTCAAATGGCCCACATGGCCTCAAATGGCCCACTTGGCCTCAAATGGGCTCGCTTAGCTTCATCAAAGGCATGCTTGCCTCATCCCTCATTAAGGCTCGCTTGGTCTTATTAAGGCTCGCATGGCTTCATCAAAGGCACGCTTGGCTTCATCAAAGGCACGCTTGGCTTCATCAAAGGTACACTTGGCTTCATCAAAGGTACACTTGGCTTCATCAAAGGTACACTTGGCTTCATTAAAGGCACGTTGGGCCCATCAAAGTCACGTTTGGCCTCATCAAAGACACTCTTGGCCTCATCAAAGCGCTGAAATCAAATCAAAACATTTCTAATGAACCATTTACAGACTCTTAAATTGCCAAGAAGTCAGTAAGTCAGCAAATTGACGGTAATTACATATTCCAAAGTGTAGATCTCTATGGAGAAGAAATTCCATTTACAGCCTTTTAAATCGTGTTATACATATACAAACTCAGTTTTAACTTTGTTCTCTCAAATTCATTTATTGTTTGTCATAGGTGGAAATTTAGTTCATAAAACAACAGTACAAAATAAATATCATTTATCATTTAAGACTTATCATTTATCATCTATCATCTATCATTTATCTTTTATCGTTTAACATTTATAAATAAATAAATTTATCATTTATCATCATTTATCATTTACTATTTATCATTTATCGTTTATCGTTTAACATTTATAAATAAATAAATTTATCATTTATCACTGATCACTGACCACCTATCACTGATCGCTTATCACTGATCACTTATCACTGATCACTAATCACTCATCACTAATCACTCATCACTAATCACTGATCACTAATCACTGGTCACTAATCACTGGTCACTAATCACTGGTCACTAATCACTGGTCACTAATCACTGGTCACTAATCACTGGTCACTAATCACTGGTCACTAATCACTGGTCACTAATCACTGGTCACTAATCACTGGTCACTAATCACTGGTCACTAATCACTGGTCACTAATCACTGGTCTCTATTCACTGGTCACTAATCACTGGTCACTTATCACTGATCACTTATCACTAATTACTTATCACTTATCACTGATCACTTATCATTTATCATTCATTAAATATCATTTATCATTATTGTGACATCGCTCACCTAGCAGTATAATGACACATCTACTTTTTTCTTATTTTACAGAAATGAGGGTCAAAGATTTTACAAATGTTTGAAACGAAGCCATTGTTATGCGCGGAAGCGGGAGGAACGTACCAAGTACTACATTGACACTTAACGCCCTCTCTCAACAAGTAGAAAAACTAACACCGTGCCGTTTTACCGCTTTATAAATTATACACTTTTAAACACTTAGGCCGTAAAAACTCAATTTCGCTTTTTTTGTAAATGTGCCATTATACTGCTAGGTGAGCGACATACTAATAAGGGGTACAACATGTTTTTACAACTATGCGTCGAAACGAAAGGGAAATTATCGTGCCACACAAAGTAATCCGAGGCAACAATGACAATTATCGCTTTGGGAAATAGGAAAATTTTACATATAAACTGTTTTTTTTTTTTTTAATCTATCACTATACGAATTCGATGAAATTAAATAAAGGAAAAGCACCCAATTTGAAATATAGAAACTAAAATGAATCACCAGCATTTAAGAGGTGTTTAGTCTTGTCAACGTTCGATTACGAATATGACGCGCATATCTGTACCACTCAGTTCACATATTTGAAGGGAATCGAATGATTCAATACACGAGCCTGTCACCATCAGTAAGAAATTTGGGTGAGTATGATACTGGTCTAAAATACTTGGCACACTTGGCTAAAAAAATAAATAAATCTCGAGCTCACTTAGCTTCAATTTAGGCACACATAACCTCTTGTCTGAAGTAACACTAGCACACATGGGAAAAAGAATAAAAAATATCTCGAGCTCATTTAGCTTCAATTTAGGCACACAACTTCTTGGCTTAAAGTAACACTTGCACACTTTGGTGACAAAAAAAAAAAATATCTCGAGCTCACTTAGCTTCAATTTAGGCACACATAACCTCTTGTCTAAAATCACACTAGTACACTTGGAAAGACAAAAATATATTTCTCGAACTCATTTATCTTCAATTTAGGCACACATAACCTCTTCTTGTTATCACTGCACATATTTGTAGGCATATCCCACTTCTGAAATGTGATAAATCAAACACTTCAGGATAAATTGTATAAATATTTTATTCACTTTGATCAACACAATTTCATACTTATCGTTCTATTAACAATCATTTACAAATACACAGTTTAGTCGGACATGTTTTCTGTTCAACGACTCAAAGCAGACTGACTGTCCAAAATGACAGTAACAAACTCAGTGTTTCCCTACCACAAACTTTCACAAACACTCGGTCGACTAACCGACCAATCAGAGCAAAGTAAAGAGTACGTAACGTCAATTGACTAACTAATATACATTAGAGTTTATCCAATAATTTACTGCAAGTAAATATTTCATTTTAACAATTATGATATATTTATACAAAACAAATCCATAAAGTCTATTCTATTCTATTCTATTTTTATTAATGGCAAATAGAGCCGATGTCGACTATTCTGCCAATGTCAAAAGTAGATTGGATTGGCAAGAGTGTTTGTAATAACAAATTATTATGAATTAGAATGATAAAACAGTAGTAACTGTATGTATGCATAAAAATCTTCGATTGATACAGTTGGACTCGTTGAGTTAGTACTGGACTGAAACAAACAAAAAAATAAAAATACATAAATATTATAATTGTTAGGACATTAAACATATACACGTAACCACAATTACACAGAAGTCGGGACTCATAATTTGATATTATTGTGACGGATGAAACTCATCAGTGCCACAAGTAGTTCTGGGGAAGGATAAGTTAGGAGGGCGGGGACATTGATTGGGAGAGGGATTTTAAATTTTGGGAGACGGCTATATAAATCTAAAGGTGGAATGTTATTTGTGCATTGGAAAAATATGTGGTCCAGTGTGCCCTCCTCCAAACCGCATTCGCATAAGGAGGAATCGCGGACTCGAATTTTTTCCAAAAAAACAGGTGTACAACAGAAACCCAGGCGAATTCTGCAAAGGACGGAGATAACAGGTTTGGACATTTTTTTGAAAGTGAAGAACCAAGGTTTTGATGTTATGGTTGGTTGGACTGCATGGTAGAATTTACCCTTTTTTTTACCAGAGGTATCCCACTGCTCCTGCCATGCACATTGAAGGCTTGCTTTTGGCAGGTTCAGCAAGTCATACCCCTGAATAAAGTTGTGTGAGATATCAGCTGCAGTTGATGAACAAGCATCTTTGGCCAAGGCATCAGCACGTTCATTGCCCTTGATGCCACAGTGGCTAGGTATCCAAACTAGCTGAACTTCCCTTTGACTATTAGAGCTTGATAGCAGGGATTTCTTAATTTTTAGAAGTAGTGAGCTGTGTAATTTACTTTTAAAGGGATTCTGGGTTAGGGCCTGAAGACAGCTAAGGGAGTCTGTGAATATTACAGCTTTGTCGATATTATGGTGTGACTCTATAAAAAGGCAAGCTTCTAATAGAGCCACACATTCGCCTGTGAACACAGAGGACTCCTTAGGACATTTAAATTGTAAAATAATACTGGAGCTTTGGTAATATACTGCCGCTCCAGTATGACTAGAGTCAGAAAATTTAGAAGCATCAGTGTAAAATTTTTGAAAACCATTCCATCGTTCTCCCACCACCGCATTGAAGACCGAATTCGCCGAGGGACTATTTTTGGATATACCAATATTGTAGAAAATTTTGGGAGTGAAACATAAAACTTCATAGTCGAAATTAAAAAGGGGTAGTTTAGGATATTGAGCAAGCGGGTATTCGAAGTTTTGAGTCGTGCGAAAGTAATTCAGTGTTAAGGGCATTTCTTTATTTTTCCAGTAGTTTGAGGTTCTATACAAGGAATTTAACTCATTCAGTTTTCCAATGAGAGGGTGTGAAGATCTACATATTACCCTAGATAAAAATCGGGAGGCTAAATATTGGCGTCTTAAGGCTAGAGGGGGTTCGACGCATTCGACCTGCAAAGCGTTGATGGCAGAGGACTTCATACAACCAGAGATGATCCGAAGGCATTTAGACTGGAGCTTATCGAGACCAACCAAAGCACCCCTGTTGCATGGAATTAAGTGGAACGTGCCATAGTCTAGAATACTACGAATTAGGGCGTTGTAAACTAGTTTCATGGTATAGGGGTGGGCGCCCCACCATACACCTGCAAGGACTTTTAGAATGGAAATAACACGTTCGCATTTTTGGATTAAATAATTTATATGATGTTTACCAGTTAGTTTTGAGTCTAGTATAACTCCTAAAAATTTTACCTTACCAGACAACGGAATATTTTGCTCTGAAATGGCCACTGAGATGGGAGGGATGGTTCTTTTGCGAGAAAAAATGACTGTCGAACTTTTTGGTGCAGATAATGATAAGCCGTGGTTTAGAAGCCATTGATTTAGAGAGTCCAAAGAGAGGCATAGAGACGATGCAGCATCAGTGATGGAGGAGTCTGACACGTAAATGGCTAAGTCGTCTGCGTACTGTAGAATGTGACAGTTGTTGTTTAAACAGGAGCCAATGTCAGCTGTGTACAAGTTGTAGAGGATTGGACTGAGGACGAAGCCCTGTGGGAGGCCCCTCCAAGTCTGCCTTTTATCAAAGTCCTCTCCCTGGACTCTCAAAACCAGCGAGCGACAGTTCAGTAGTGCACATATGCATTCAATCATCTTAACCGGGATGCTCAGCTGATGCAGTTTTTGCCTGAGGACGGGAAGAAGAACATTGTCATATGCAGAGGCAATATCAAGAAAGGCTGCAACCACAGACTCGTTTTTGGAGAATGCTAGGCGGATGTCTGTAACTAGAACACCTACACTGTCCATTGTGCCGAGACCTTTCCTGAAGCCAAATTGGAAGTTCGGCAGTAAATTCCTGGATTCGACTATCCACTCCAACCGGTTTTTAATAAGGTGTTCCATTAATTTGGCTAGGACTGAAAACAGAGCAATAGGTCTAAGGCCGTTCGGATCATCAACATGTTTGCCTGGTTTCAAAAGGGGAATGATAACTTGTAGCTTCCATTGGTCTGGGACCCAACCACGATTATAACAAAAATTAATTATATTTAAAAAATATTGTTTGGCATTATTGCTAGAACGAGAAATAAAAGAATACGGCACGCCGTCAATACCAGGCGCCGAGTCCCGGACATGACTGAGCACCACATTCAATTCTTTCAAGGTAAACGGGACATCAAAAGGGTCATTGGAAACAATATGTGGGGGTATATTATGACATTCGGAAGGAAGTGGGACGTAAGGAGGGGCTATTTTGTCAAAAAAAAATTCAGCTGTTTCCCTAGTGATTGGTGAAGATACTGAAGGAGAACAACCACATCTAAACCTGTTAATGTTTTTCCACACAACTGAGATTGGAGTGGAGGGAGAGAGGGATGTGCAGAATTTGACCCAGCCTGCACGTTTCTTCCTACGTAGAAGGCGTCTGGATCGTGCACAGACTTGCATATAAGTCAAAAGGTTTTGGGTGGTCATTTCCCTATTATAGTGGGTTTCAGCCTCATTCCTCAGCTTAACCGCTGAAGTGCATTCTTGGTCCCACCATGGAGGTGAGGGGATCTTGTTTCGAGCACTATTTTTCAAAGGGAAACAAGAATCTGCACTAGAGATGACTGCTTCCACAAAACCTTCATAACAACTCTTGGCATGGAGGTGATCAGAGGGATTAGATAAATTTGAATTTAGATTTGGAAGAATGTTGATTTTCTGTTCCAGTAATGATGCAAACTTTGACCAATCCGGTTTGGATAAGTTGTACTTCAAAAGTGGAGGAGAAGTTTTTTCTAAATAAGTCCTGTTGATTAAAGAAATGACAATGGGGTAATGATCACTACCATGCGACAAGGCTGTACATTCCCAATGGATTGAAGCTGCTAGTTCAGCAGAGCAAAAAGTAATGTCAACACAGCTCTTCTGTTGTCCGGGGGGAGACCTGCGTGTTGGACAACCATTATTTAAAACGCAAAGGTTCATATCATCCAGAATCTCGACCAGAGCTGCACCAAACGCATCACAACGCTCGGACCCCCATCTATAATGGTGACAGTTAAAGTCACCCATAACTAGTACAGGGCCTTGGACATTGGAAAGAATGTTTCTTAAAGTAATTAAGAAATCGCGATGGGGATGAGCAATATATATTGAGAATATTGAAATGCCTTCCATCCTTCCAGATACAATACTCATGTCGCCTGTAAGTGAAGGCAGAGATAAGGGCGAAAGTGGGACCCGATTATTAACAAAAAGAGCCGATCCTCCATATCCGTCGGATCTGTCACATCGGAGGACATTGTAATGTGGTATACGGAAGCTAAGACTTGGGGTGAGCCAAGTCTCAGCTATAGAACAAGCTAGAGGTTTATATTTATTAATGAGGAATATGAGGTCGTGCTTTTTATGCCACACGCTCCTCACATTCCACTGCAGAAATGTTAGGCTGGACGCCATTTTTAATTGGTAAAAGAATTTGGATAAGTTGATCGGCAACGTTGGACGGTGATTGAGAGTTAGAAGGAGAAGAGATAAGAGTTGGTAAAAGTTTTACGAGAAGTTCGATAATAGAAACATTGTTATTAGTGAGAGTGTTATTCAAATTTAGTGCACAGCCATTAGGCTGAGTAGGTTGGGGGGAACTAACAATTTCATTGTGAATGATTTTATTATAGGATGGGGAAAGTGGGGCATGGGTTTTGGGCTTGAGTGTGACAGTTTTGCGGTATGACTGAGTTTTAGTGGCATTGGCATAGTTGCGGGATGGTATTGGAACCATTTTGCTAGCCTCAACATATGGGATTGCCTTCTCAGCCATAATGGTCTTGATAGCCTTCTGTCTACCATGCTCAGGGCATGACCCGCTGTTGGCGAAGTGGTTCCCCGAGCAAAGTATACAGAAAGCCTCGCCTTCAGAAATGCTACAACCATCACCAGGGTGATCGTGGCCACATTTACTGCAGCGTGGTTTCGACCTACACAGGTTGGCCACATGTCCGAATCTACAGCATTTACGACACTGGATCGTAGGATAAATGTATTGAGTAACTGGAAGAGATGTATAGCAGCAGAATACTCTTGGTGGTAGAACTTGGCCATCGAAAGTGATGACACAAGTTTCTGTGGGTTTCCATTCGGTAGCACCGTCATTGCGTATTTTCCTACTAATGCGTCGAACCTTGAGGATTTGCCCGCAACCAGAAGGCACAGACAAAAAAGTTAAAGCTTCATCCTCGGAGATGTCAGTAGGAACTCCAGAAATAACACCCATCCTAGTGATGTTGAATGAAGGGATGGAAGCTGAGTAGCCATGTTTGAGCAGAAGATTATTACACAAGAACGCATTTGCGTCCTGAGGGGAAGTAAATTCCACCGAAACACGGTTTCGACCAACTTTGTTTACTCCGTCCCGACGAATGTTTGAAATTTTATTAAATATTAGGAATTTTCCAAAGTTCACCGGGTGTAGTGTGGTGCCTGCGTTCGGTGAAGCTTCCAATCGAGAAACATGAACGATATATGGGCCTTTATCCATTGCAGAGTACTTTGTACGACCTATTTGGCTCCTAATTTGTTTGCTTGGTGGAGTAGGAGTGGGAGTCACTTCTTCGTTGGCGCGTTTCCGTGAAATCTGTGACACCTCCATGTCTGTAATGCTACAGACTACGTCGGCAAATTGCGACAATGGGTTTTGGGATAAGACATTTGGGGAGGATTGGATGTCAGGAGGGTCAGGATCTGGAGGTTTGTTTTTATCCATCTTGAATAAAACCTTACCTGGGCCTAGGATAAGAATAACAACACAACAAACCTGTTTACGAACACAAGGACAGCACAATTATATAAAAACCAGTCACAAGAGTTACAACAATCACTCGGAAATAGTTAAAATTCTCAAAACACACGTGCTAACCAAGACACTCGTGGCGAGAATCTCAATCCATAAAGTCTAATATTATAAATTATTACTTAATATCTACAACGAATGTCTAAAGTTCATGTAACTACTAGCGCCATCTATCGCTTATCATTGGAAGTTGAACGATTTATGAATATTTTCTTTAAAAATCATTACAATAGACTTGAAACTTGGCACGAATACATATTTAAATAAATAATAAAGATTCCCATTATTAGTTTTTCAAAACTACCCTCAAATTATGGTTTAGGTCGTGTTCAAGATTTTTTGAATTCTTACTGCACGGCCTAATTTACTTGCAACTTGGTATTAGAAATTAGAAAAACAAGCCCTAATTGAGTAAATAGCGATTATTTGTTTGTTTAACTAAAAATTTAGGTGCATCATTTAAACAGTTTCTCAAAAATAGTTCAACATTAATTTATATATTGGTAAAATGGATTCCTCCATATGTGTATGGAATGTTTTATTCTTTTTTTAATGTACGAATAGATTTTCAATATAACGCAACCATGTGATAACCTAATCCTATAATAGCGTATCAAAATCATATTATTTATATACCTACGTACAACGACATCTATTGACACAAATTGGTACAAACGATAACATAAAATTATATGCTACACAAGTTGGTGCGCTTCTTTAATAGAAAATATTATGCTAATTTAATGTTTGCTAATGGCTTTGATTATTTAAATCGTTAGAACTAAAAGACGTCAATTGTAGGCAAGATGTTGACACTCATCAGTTGGGTCAGACAGTGGTTTTACCGTCCTCTTTCACCGGTGGGCCGAGATACATGCACGAGCGCACTCAGTACGCCATGACTTATGTATGTCATTATGGTCGCCCAGACTTATTTGCCACCTTCACGTGCAACCCTCGCCGGAAAGAAATTAAAGAAAAATTGTTTCCTGGTCCAAAACCTCACGTTCGCCACGATATTATCATCACACAAATATTTCGCATCAAAGTAAAAAACAATGATGAACTTGAAAACTAAAGGAAAAATATTCCGTACGTAAGGATCGGTTTCCCACCCGCCTTCGGGAGCTTGGCAGTAATTCCGTCATCACCTGGCGCCTTGTTGTTATTAAGCTGTTTCAGAGCAATCTTAATCTCGTACAGGCTGACGTCCGGAATATCTTCAGTATAGTGTCGGGTCAATCTAGCTCTTGGCTCAGTTAATCAGGCCTTTAATTAATTTTTTTTTAGTTGCCCCGTGTGGTGTCGGCAAAGAATAGCACCAACCCATTTCTTCCCGTGGGTGTCGTAAGAGGCGACTAAGGGATGTTTTAGAGGACGGTCAGTAATGTCCTCTGAGTTGAATCACCCATCACTTAGCTGAAATTGACATCCAAAGTATTATCCCAAAATTCCGTGTATTCAAATATTCGCTTGAAAATCCTCGAGATGATTGATGCGACGGGGTTTGCGAGTGGGCTATGGTCAGTGGCGGTTTTTCGGCTTAAAGATTACAATGTGAAGCTGAAATAAATCTAATCGATCAAAATCCCGGTAATTACTACAGGAATAACAAAACGATGTCAATAAATAGTGCAAATGCTTTACAAAAAAAATAACAGTCTTTTTGAAATCTGCTAGATGCGAGAAGCACAGACCTGGTTGATGTGATCGTCACATCTAGAGAGAGTCCATGTCCAATGGCAATCACCATTCTCTTCGAAGTTTACAAAGCGAAAAATTGGAAATATATCCCAACTGTAACATGTTCAACTTTGGGGTGTAGACGGGGTCCCAAACAACACCTATCGGGACTCAAGCCAACCTCACCTGCACGTGGTGCACCCTGCTGACTAACAAACGAGGCTCTGGCGACCCGCCAACACGCACTGGACCAGCGTGGCGGGTTACGGTCCTAAACCCCCCCAAATGCACAGATGCACAAAAATCAGGCCCCAAGTGCTCGGCGACTCCAGTGGTTGTGCTAACGTTGACGGGCGTGAGCGCGGCCCTGGGGTCCGGGGTGCTAAGAATCTCCGGGCGATAGCGATAAACCGTCGACGACTTGACCTGGCAACGTACAACACACGTACACTCCGGTCCGATGAGAACATCACCGAACTCGAGGAGGAGTTGAGCGGGTTACGATGGAGTATTGTGGGATTGTCTGAGGTCCGAAGACAGGGGGAGGATACGATAATCCTGAGATCTGGTAACCTGCTCTATTTCCGGGAAGGGGACAAGCAGTCCCAAGGTGGTGTCGGGTTTATCGTCCACAGGTCCCTCGTGAACGTGAATGTTGTGAAGATCGAGAGTGTGTCGACCAGGGTAGCGTACCTTATACTCAGAATATCATCAAGATATTCGCTGAAGGTCATACAGGTTTACGCCCCGACCTCGACACACCCTGACGACGAAGTAGAGACCATGTATGAGGACGTATCCAGAGCCATGCATGGTTCTAAGAGTCACTTCACCGTGGTCATGGGGGACTTCAACGCGAAACTGAGCAAACGAGACGGCGACGAGCTGCGAGTGGGGCAATTTGGATTTGGACGTAGGAACTACCGGGGACATCTACTGGCCAGTTTTATGGAGAAGGAGGGCCTCTACATGATGAACTCCTTCTTCAGCAAGCGTGAGCACAGGAAGTGGACTTGGCAAAGCCCTGATGGTGCAACTTAAAATGAGATTGACTTCATCATGTCGACGAAGAAGCAAATATTCAATGATGTCTCCGTGATCAATAGGGTGAAAACTGGAAGTGATCACCGCATGGTAAGAGGCACATTGAATATCAATGTCAAGCTTGAAAGATCTCGACTGATGAAGTCTACGCTCCGTCCTGCACAGATCCAAATCCATAACTCCGAAAGCTTTCAGCTCGAACTTCAAAATCGTTTCGAATGCCTAGGAAGCTCCGTGGACGAATACAACGATGGTTTCGTGGAAGCTGTCCATACGGTCGGCTCTAAACTCTTTAAGACTCGTACAAATAAGAGCAAGAGGGTCACCGATCAAACTCTCCAGCTCATGAAGGAGAGGCGTGAGATGATTCTGCAGTCTTCAGACGATTCGTACACATATCGGCAGCTCAATAAACGGATCTCTAAGTCCTTGAAACGCGATCTCCGTCATTATAATACGGGAAAAATTAAAGACGCGATTGAGCGAAATAAGGGCTCCAAGGTGTTTGCAAGAGATCTGTCTATTGGGCAGAGCCAGCTCACGAAACTGAAGACCGAAGATGGCAGAGTCATATCCGCCAAACCAGAGCTTCTAGGAGCGATCGAGGCAAACGACCCAAGAGCTAGATTGAGCCGACACTATACCGAAGATATCCCGGACGTCAGCCTGTACGAGATTAGGATGGCTCTGAAGCAGCATAATAACAATAAGGCGCCGGATTACGGCCGAACTTTTGAAGGCGGGTGGAAAACCGATCCTTAAGGCCCTTCAGAAGCTGTTTGATTCCGTCATACTCGAGGGAAAAACGCCACAGGCATGGAGCGGAGGCGTGGTGGTACTGTTCTTTAAGAAGGGCGACAAGGCCCTACTGAAGAATTATAGGCCCATCTCACTTCTGAGCCATGTCTACAAGCTGTTTTCCAGAGTCATCACGAATCGTCTCGCGCGCAGGTTCGACGACTTCCAGTCTCCCGAACAAGCCGGATTCCGAAAAGGCTTCAGCACCGTGGACCACATACATACGCTACGACAGGTTATACAGAAGACCGAGGAGTATAATCTGCCTCTCTGCCTAGCGTTTGTGGACTACGAGATAGCCTTTGATTCGATCGAGACTTGGGCTGTACTGCAGTCTCTCCAACGGTGCCAGATTGACTATCGGTACATCGAGGTGCTGAAGTGTTTGTACGAAAACGCCACTATGTCAGTCCGACTTCAGGACCAGACTTCGAAACCTATCCTCCTGCAGCGAGGTGTGAGGCAGGGAGACGTCATTTCTCCGAAACTGTTCACGGCCGCAATGGAGGATGTCTTCAAGGTTCTGGACTGGAGTGGACTAGGCATTAATGTCAATGGCGAGTACATCACTCACCTTCGGTTTGCCGACGACATAGTATTTATTTATTTATTTATTATAATCTTTATTGTACACCAAATAAACAAAAATACAGGACAAACATTTAAAAGAATAAGTGCACAATGGGCGGTCTATGGTCTATGGTAGTAGTCATGGCTGAGACTACAGAAGAGCTCAGTACAATGCTCAATGACCTCAGTAGAGCTTCCGAAAGAGTGGGTCTTAAAATGAACATGGACAAAACTAAAGTCATGATAAACAACCATGTAGCACCCACTCCTATCAAGATCGGAGACTCTATACTCGAAGTTGTGGACGATTACGTCTACCTCGGGCAGACAGTCCAGTTGGGTAGATCTAATTTCGAGAAAGAGGTCAACCGTTGAATCCGGCTTGGCTGGGCAGCGTTCGGGAAGCTACGCGGTATCTTCTCATCCAACATACCACAGTGTCTCAAGACGAAAGTCTATGACCAGTGCGTGTTGCCAGTGATGACATATGGATCCGAAACGTGGTCGCTCACAATGGGCCTCATCAAAAGGCTTAAAGTCACCCAAAGAGCAATGGAAAGGGCTATGCTCGGAGTTTCCTTGCGTGATCGAATCAGAAATGAAGATATCCGCAGGAGAACCAAGGTTGCCGACATAGCACAAAGAATCGCCAAACTTAAGTGGCAATGGGCAGGGCACATTGCTCGCAGAACAGATGGCCGTTGGGGCTGAAAGGTTCTGGAGTGGCGACCGCGTACCGGAAAACGCAGCGTTGGAAGGCCTCCTACAAGGTGGACTGACGACCTGGTGAGGGTAGCGGGAATCCGATGGATGCGGGACGCACATGATCGTTCGTTGTGGCGACGCTTGGGGGAGGCCTATGTCCAGCAGTGGACGTCTGTCGGCTGAAATGATGATGATGATGAAATGATGTAACATCTTCACGATGACGTATCGAATACGAAATAAGTAAAAATATAAAAATGACAGCTAGAGCTCGAGCAACATAACTTGGCGCGTAGCTGGGAGTGTGCTTAATGTTGCCAGCCTAACAAATCTAGTTTCCTTAATTTTATTAAAAACGCTCTTTCATAACACAGTGTAATTTAAAGAATTTATTTATATAATTTTTACCTTTATTATTTAAAAAAAATCGTGAGAACTTTGTAAATCTTTTATTGAATATCAAAACTAAAATAATTAACACTTAAACTTACTTACACTTCACTTCACTTTTACTTTTTACTTTTTTAAAATTAATTAACACTTTTAGCACCAGAATTCCTCGTTAGTCTTTATCAGAAGAGTCGGATAAGTCCATTCTTAATTTGTTCATTTTGAGATGCATTAACCCATCAGATTTAAAAAATATTTTCTTGTAGAGATACATTGTCATTCTTCTGGCATTACAGTAACGCTTGCGCTTTTGTATTGTCTCTTGTAGGGGCTTTGTTTATTTATGTGCAGTGGTATGATGTATGATTATCCATTACTACAATACAATTTTATATCAGATTTGGCACTATTTATTCTTTCATGGATGAAGTTTGCAGAATTCATATCGTCATGATAGTCACTTGATTAAGATCTAAGCACATAGTAGCAGTCTATTTTCAACAAACTTTGTTGTCTTGCTAGGTCCGCTCGAATACGCATATTTAGGGAAATTTTATAGTGATGGTCACCCGAAAAATTACACTTCTGGACACATCTATTGGCCCACCTTAGAGTTTAGGTTTCGATGGCCCCTACCGAAATATGATTGCTAGATTGAACAAAAACTGTTGATGCAGTTTTAAACCTGATACATTTTACCATCTTTTTCGATCGTATTGTTTTAAATTTGAATTCAGAATACCATACGACATGGAGCTACGCCTAACAAGTCGGATATGCGCCTTGTTAAAGGCAATTGATTTTTGAATAAAAAACATGTTTTATCAAATAAAGGTTTAATTTAATAACGCGTGTTGCCTCCATGGGCATCTACCACAGCTCTCATACGATTAGGCATAGAGTTTATTAACCGCTCTATGAAATTTTGAGGGATCATCTCCCATTCCTCTTCTATGGCAGTTTTCAACTCCTGCATCGTCTAGGCAACTGGCTGACGAGCCCTAACACGTCTTTTTAGCTCGTCCCACATGTGCTCAATGGGGTTCATGTCTGGGCTTCTGGCTGGCCAGTCCATAACTGTGATGTTCACATCCCGAAGATATTCCCTGACGATGCCGGCCGCATGGGCTCTTGCATTATCATGCATAAAAAGGAAATTTGGGCCCACATAGTCCGCGTATGGTATCACGTGAGGTTCTAAGTACTCACGAATGTACCTTTCAGCATTTAATGTTGGCAGCCGTGGTCCTGTAACAACCTCAAGTTGAGTTTTGCCACTCGCGGATATACCGCCCCAGACAGTCAATGAGCCACCGCCATAAGCAACCCTCTCTTCAAAGCAGCATTGTGCGAAACGCTCTCCCTTACGTCGGTAGACCTTCTTCCTTCCATCATTGCCATGTAACACAATTTTAGACTCATCAGAAAAGAGTACACGGCTCCAATCTTGCTGTGTCCAATTTAAATGACTGCGTGCGAAATGAAGGCGCGCTGTTCGGTGGGCTCGCGTTAGTTTGGGCCCATTAGCTGGCTTGTGTGGTACCATATCGCGTTCTTTTAACCTTCTCCGAACAGTTCGAGCGCTCACAGATACTCCGTGGAAGTCGCGAAGTTGGTTTTGTATCTCAATGGAGGTAAGGTGACGATTTCTCAAGCTGGTCGTCACGATGAATCGATCCTGCCTTTCAGTTGTGACCCGAGATCGTGGCCTTCCTTGGCGACAAACAAAGCCGCCAGTCTCTAGGTACCTCCGATAAACATTTCGGACTGCAGATCGACTTAAATTAAGTTGAGCACTCACGTTTCTTTGGCTGTGTCCGGCCTGAATAAGTGCCACAGCTTGGGCGGCGACTTCAGGTGAAGTATCCATAGATTATTGATAGAACCTCACCTTAATGTTAAGAATAAGTAATGTTTGTTGCAAAACCAAAGATATCAATCACTTTTTCAAGAATTAAATCCAAGTAAACCAATAAAACCAAGTTTTCTTAGTATTCGATTGTTTGATATCAACAAACAGGCTCCAAATTGTCTTTTGTTTCTTTAAATTCTGTGTTCGAAATTCAAAAAAAGACTATTGAATGAAATTGTGAATGTGCCAGGTTCAAAACTGCACAAAAACTTTTTGCTCGACCTAATATAAAATTTTAGCTAGGACCAAACGAAACTGAAAATACAAGGTGGGCCAATAGATGTGTCCAGAAGTGTATTTGAAAAATGGGTCTAATTTTGGAAAATAGCACCGTAGCTGCGTAGGCCTAATATTTTCTCATAAATTTCTCTTCACAAACACGTTTGACTTTCAAGATAATATCCTTGCTAGAACTTTTAATCACTTTTGGTATAATAATTACGACTATTTACGTTAGAAGCGATAAAAAACACTTACCACAACACATTCTCTCATTCACACATAACATAAACGTCAAACGATTAGTTTCCAATTTTGGCCACGCGCCAACTTATCTTGCGCTAGCTCTAGCACAGTTTTTTTATAAATCAGCAAAAATGCTTTAGGATAAAATAGGTAGTTAAGACATTTGAAAATGGAGAAAATATCATCATGATGGAGAGTCTATCTCGTTCATGGCCAGTGTTTGTTTTCCTTCTATGTATTCTACACCTTAAGCGTCAAGGAGATATTGGAGGTCGAATATTAGAAAAAAATACACTGCGGCTTTGTATTACCGAAGACAGTTTAGTCACAGTATTTAACGCTCGTTACATTTTAATAAAACTAATTCATTTAAAATAAGCTGATAATCAAACGTCAAAATATAGGTACAAAATTTCCGTTCTCGAATGTGCTCTATAAAAACTTGAATATTTGTAGAATTATGCATTAGCATTTGTTTGTTACATATCGTAAATATATTGGTGAATGAAATTGTTTGCAGCGTGTTAGTTAGCACACTCTAATATACAATAAATTTGGTATCCCAGCAGTTCCATGCTCAATATTAGCTACTTCATTAGAATCAGAATGCGAAAATTTTATTTATTTATTTATTTATTTATTTATTTATTTGCACACATGTTGTAAATAGTTTTAGCTTGGTGATGGGTTATTTACACTGTGTTTACAACTGAACTGCGATCATCAAACCGCTGCCTAGTAGTAGTAGTATCTTTATTCATAACAACATAAATTGTGTTGAACAGATTGATAATTATAAATGTCTTATAAACTAGATTAAATTAAATTCTAAAATAAATAAAATCATTACATTATTACAGTAAATTAAAAAAATAATAATAATAAAACCCTACGCTAATTACAACTAACTAAAATCAAACTAAAATATGGCGTCAAAAAACTCTTCCACATCGCTGTCGACTGGTAATGTGCCCAAAAGGCTCGAATCGAAAGCTGAACTGAGGTCAAGAAAAATACCAGCAACCTTTTGTTTATCATTCAGTTTTGTAACTACGTCATTTACCAAAGTGTCAATACCGTCAAGAGTTCCCACATTAGTCATACATCCAAATTGTCGTCTATTTATTACTATAATTAAATTAAAATGCCTAAACAATCTATTTTTTAATCATTTTCTCAAATATTTTAGATAGATTTGGAAATAAAGGTCTATAATTACTGGGCTCCTTTTTAGAACCTTTTTTGTGTACTGGTATGATTTTAGCAATTTTAAGCTGATCAGGAAAAATGCTTTCGGCAAAACATTTGTTATAAAAATTACTAAGCGGTTTTGCTAATAAGTCAATGTTTTCCTTGATAATAGTTATCGGCACATCATCATAACCACACAATTTCTTGGCTTTCATTTTATTAACAATGTCATATACTTCCTTAGGTGTGACGGAATCCATTTTCATGTCATTACATATCTACTCTATTGGTGTATTTATTAAGAATTTCTAATGCAGTACTAAAGTCAGTGGGATATAGATTAGATCCTAGGCTAAACTGTGAAGCAAATGTATTGGAAATATTATACGGATCAGAAATAATTGAATTTTCTGATCGAATGACAAAATTACGTCTTTCGTCAGTTATCTTATTTCGGTGCTTGTTGACAATTTTCCAGATATCCTTCGAAATGTTGGTAGCCATATTTAATTCTTTTTGAAGTGCCATCTTTTTAGCCCTGTTAATAACATGTCTGTATTATATTTTCATGTACTTATTTCTATACGTTTGTATTGACTCATCATTCCACTTTGTTTTACCCACACAGAGAACACGTTTCATTCGGCTTGCAATTTTTATTCCCTTAATAACCTAATTGAGGCCAGAGGTGTCTCTGAGTTTTACTTCTTTTCTTATCTTTTTAAAACATTGATAGAATATTTTATTGAACTTATTTAACCTTTCGTATGCCGTAATTAGAGAAACAATTAAAAAGTTATTGTATCTCGCGTGGATCCACGTTCCGGACACAGAACGGGTTAAGAAACTAATTATTCTCAAATCTTTCCAGTCATTTATCATTAATTGATTTCGAAAATTTATTTTATTTTTATTATTAAATAGGCGCCTGAAGACGTAAGTAACATCATTAGTAGATGCCTTGCGAAGAGCATTTTTATGGACAGAGGTACATACTAAACCAGCGTGTCCATCCCCAATTCCATTAAAGTCTACTCTAAAACACAGTCGTCATTCACGTTTGTTAACACATTGTCAATACAGGAGTTTGAGTTATTACCTATAACACAGGAATTACAGACATTCAACGGCCATATCCCTAGTAAACCAAAGTGTTAGTATAATACTACAAGTTCCCCTTTTCCTGATAAAATCCAGGCAAAACAGTCAAAAAAAATTTTTTTTAATATAAAAAAAAATTTTAGAATAAAATCTAGAATATAAGCCAATGATATCATTGGCTTATATTCTACTGATAGACAAGCCCTTTCATGGAAACTATGTGTCTAAATACTGAAAAGTTAAGACAAAAGTTCGCTGCAGCACTACATTGGCATGATGTCGTCTAACAGAACTAATAAAATATGCAGCGCTAAGATAGCTTTTAGAGGATACTTTTTCGCGACCAAAATGTCTTAAGGCGAGCTTCTACTCATTTTGAACTTTTTTAAATCTCTGGAAATCCACAAATATAAAAGAAAACAGCATGAAAAAATATTTTATTAAAATTGACTATATTACCAAGCGCTTGGTAAAAATGAAAACACGATATATATTAGTTGGCTCGATAAAAAAAAAATCGCTAATCTGACTCTAACTTACGATTTCAAATACGTTTTTTTTGTTAGTATTTAGAATTAAATTATTATTTAAAATATAAAATGGGAAGTAAAAAAAATAAAAGACCATCTAAAAAATTAAAACCTAAGGCGTATCGAAAAATGTTATTTGAAAAAATGGTGAAATCTATGTATTTCTTATTATTATTCTACTACTAGCTGTGCCCGCGACTTCGTTCGCGTGGACTACAGAATTTTGTTTTTTTTTTTTTTTTCTAAAATAAAAATAGCCTAAGTTACTCCTTATTACATTCCCGTCCCGACAGATGTTGGTTAGGACCCCGTATACACCCCAGCTGGACTGGCGAACGCGTACCGGAAGACGCAGCGTTGGAAGGCCTACTACAAGGTAGACCGATGACCTGGTGAAGGTTGCGGGAAACCGATGGATGCGGGACGCACGGGAACGTTCGTTGTGGCGACGCTTGGGGGAGACCTATGTCCAACAGTGGACGTGTATCGGCTGAAATGATGATGATGATGATGAAAATAAAAGTAGCCTTAGTTACTCTTTATTACATCAGTTACCTGTTTGCCTCCACCACAATGTTTGCCTCCCCAAGCGTCGACACAATGTTGGCCTCCCAAGTTGTCGTCACAATGTTGGCCTCCCCCTATTGTCGCCACAATGTTGGCCTCCCCATGTGTCGCCACAATGGTGGCCAACGCATGAGACCATTGTGAATTAAAAATTTAAAAAATTATCACCATTGAAATCAAACAACAACAACAACAACAACAACAACAACAACATAAATATAAATAAAATTGGAGTGTCTGTTTGTAATATTGAAATAACCGCTTTTTACTACTTGCATATGAATATATACGGAACATACACCAAAATATTTTTTTTTTACAATTTTTGTCTGTCTGTTTGTTCCGGATAATCTCTGAAATGGCTGGACCGATTTTGACGGGACTTTTTTTGACAGGTAACTAATGTAATAAGGAGTAACTTAGGCTACTTTTATTTTCATCTTCATCCTCATCATTTCTGCCTATTCACGTCCACTGTTGGACATAGGCCTCCTCCAAGCGTCGCCACAACGAACGTTCCCGTGCGTCCCGCATCCATCGGTTTCCCGCAACCTTCACCAGGTCATCGGTTCACCTTGTAGGAGGCCTTCCAACGCTGCGTCTTCCAGTACGTGGCCGCCACTCCAGCTGGAGTGTATACGTGGTCCCAACCAACATCTGTCAGGACTTAAGCCAACCACCTGCATGTGGTACACCCTGCTGAAAAACGGACAAGGCTATGGCGACCCGCCAACAAGCACTGGACCAGCGTGGCGGGTTTTGGTCCAAACCCCCCCAATGGAACATAACAGTACACACAGGCTCCAAATGCCCGGCGACTCCAGTGGTTGTGCTGACGTAGACGGGCGTGGGCGCAGCCCTGGGGTCAGGGGTGCTAAAAATCTCCGGGCGGGAACGTTTAACCGTCGACGACTGGACCTGGCAATGTATAACGTACGTACACTCCGGTCCGACGAGAAGATCATCGAACTGGAGGAGGATTGAGCGGGTTACGATGGAGTATTGCGGGATTATCTGAAGTCCGAAGACAGGGGGAGGACACGATAATCCTCAAATCCGGTAACCTGCTTTACTGCCGGGAGGGTGATCAGCAGTTCCAGGGCGGTGTCGGGTTTATCGTCCACAGGTCCCTCGTGAACAATGTGGTGAGAATCGAGAGTGTGTCGACCAGGGTGGCGTATCTTATCCTCAGAATATCATCAAGATATTCGCTGAACGTCATACAGGTTTACGCCCCGACCTCAACACACTCCGATGACGAAGTGGAGTCCATGTATGAGGATATATCCAGACCCATGCATGGTTCTAAGACTCATTTCACCGTGGTCATGGGGGACTTTAATGCAAAACTAGGCAAACGAGACGGTGATGAGCTGCGAGTGGGGCAATTTGGATTTGGACATCGGAACCGCCGGGGACACCTACTGGCTAGTTTTATGGAGAAGGAGGGCCTCTACATGATGAACTCCTTCTTAAAAAAGCGTAAGTACAGGAAGTGGACCTGGCAAAGCCCTGATGGTGTAACTCAAAATGAGATTGACTTCATCAAGTCGACGAAGAAGCAAATATTCAATGATGTCTCTGTGATCAATGCGGTGAAAAACGGGAGTGATCACCGTATGGTAAGAGGCATATTGAATATCAATGTCAAGCTTGAAAGATCTCGACTGATGAAGTCTACGCTCCGTCCTTCACAGATCCAGATCCAAAACTCCGAGAGCTTTCAGCTCGAACTTCAAAATCGTTTCGAGTGCCTAGGAAGCTCCGTGGACAAATATAATGGTGGGTTCGTGAAAGCTGTCCATACAGTCAGGTCTCAGTTTTTTAGGACTCATACAAGTAAGACCAAGAGGCTCACGGATCAAACTTTTGAGCTCATGAAGAAGAGGCGTGAAATGACTTTGCAGTCTTCAGATGATGCGTGCCCGTACCGGCAGCTCAATGAACGGATCTCGAAGTCTCTGAAACGCGACCTTCGCTGATTTAATACCGAGAGAATTAAGTACGCGATTGAGCGGAATAAGGGCTTCAAAGTTTTTGTACGGGATCTGTCTATTGAGCTGAGCCAGCTCACGAAACTGAAGACCGAAGATGGCAGAATCATATCCGCCAAATCGGAGCTTCTGGAAGAGATCTAGGCGAGGAGATGGACAGTTATACACGTCAATCTCCAAACCCGTTACAAATCTGGCAAACGACCCAAGAGCTAGATTGACTCAACACTACACTGAAGATATCCCGGACGTCAGCCTGTACGAGATTAGGATGGCTCTGAAGCAGTTGAAGAACAACAAGGCGTCAGGTGAGGACGGAAATACGGCTGAGCTCCTGAAGGCGGGTGGAAAACCGGTCCTAAAGGCCCTTCAGAAGTTGTTCGATTTCGTCATACTCGAGGGAAAAACGCCACAGGCATAGAGCAGAAGTGTGGTGGTATTCTTCTTTAAGAAGGGTGATTAAACCCTGCTGAAGAATTACAGGCCCATCTCACTTCTGAGCCATGTCTACAAGCTATTTTCCAGGGTCATCACATACCGTCTCGCACGCAAGTTTATCGACTTCCAGCCTCCCGAACAGGCCGGATTCCGAAAAGGTTTCAGCACCCTAGACCACATACATACGCTATGGTAGGTCATACAGAAGACCGAGGAGTATAACCTGCCTCTCCGCCTAGCGTTTGTGGACTACGAGAAAGCTTTTGATTCGATCGAGACTTGGGCTGTGCTACAATCTCTCCAAAGGTGCCAAATTGACTATCGGTACATCGAAGTGCTGAAGTGTTTGTACGAAAACGCCACCATGTCAGTCCGACTCCAGGACCAGACCTCGAAACCTCCTCCTGCAGCGAGGTGTGAGGCAGGGAGACGTCATCTCTCCGAAACTGTACATGGCCGCAATGGAGGATGTATTCAACGTTCTGGACTGGAGTGGACTAGGCATTAATGTCAATGGCAAGTACATCACTCACCTTCGGTTTGCCGACGACATAGTATTGATTTTGAACTCGTTCATCTGACGTTCTTAAAGAAATTAATTTCGTACATGCATAAATTAATACGAGTTTTGAAAAAAAGGTACTTTATTTTTTAATTTTATCTTTAAAAATCGATAGTGTTTCATGTACCGAATCGACCGTCCACAGTTTTAAAACGATTAAAATGTAACGGTGTATAACAAATCAACAATTCGGTTTATGAAACGCTAGGATAACGCACGAGACCATTGTTGCGACACTTGGGGAGGCCACCATTGTGGCGACACTTGGGGAGGCCACCATTGTGGCGACACTTGGGGAGGCCACCATTGTGGCGACACTTAGGGAGGCCACCATTGTGGCGACACTTGGGAAGGCCAATATTGTAGCGACGCTTGGGGGAGACGACCGTTGTGGCGGCACTTGAGGGAGGCCCACATAGGCCTCCCTAGTGTCGCCACAATGGTCTCGTGCGTTATTTATTTATTTAATCTTCATGCAACACAAAGTACATAGGCGAACTTAATACCTTAGGCATTCTCTACCAGTCAATTCAGTCAGACCATTGTGGCGACACTTGGGGAAGAACACACAGGCCTCCCCCAAGTGTTGCCACAATGGCTGGACATCCAACAGTGGACATCTTTCGGCTAAAATGATGATGATAATGGGACTAAGTTTCCCCGTGTGGTTTCACCCGTTTTCTTATAGGAACTTACCCTACTGCACCGCCCCCGTAGCTCGTAGCATGATAGTCTATGTCATGTAGAATATGTATCTCAGGGATAGGGTTTTTCTAAATGATTATAAATAACATCTGAACATACATTTTATACATGAAATCAACTATAGTTTTCTTCCGTTTCCAACAATAATGAAATTATACCTTACGTACTGCAGTACACTACACTGTGACGCTAGGCAAGCGCACGCTATGTAGGTACCTATGCATGTCGCACCGCCAGCGCGATCAACTCGCCACTCGCTGCGCCGACGAATTGGCGGGGAACGTGGTACCGAATTTTTACCTACATGCAGTACTACAACCCTGTCTTAAGCGCAATGAATTTCGTGGCACTTACGCGTTTCATTCAACATAGTGTAATGTTCTAGGTGTACAGTCTACATTACACCTGAGTCGACTGAAGTGAGTATTCAGCACGCCTAATCTAGTGCGTAGTACATTATATCGCTGTGTTATTAAAATTTATACTCACACGTTTCATAATGGCGCTCAACGTGGGTCGCCTCACGTTCAATATAAAACCAATATGAATACGAATAATTGGCACAAGTACATTGAAAAATTACTGCTAAATATTGCTGGCTGTCTTGACGTCGGATTGCGCTTCATAATTTATAGTTATTATATTTTCTTTTCTCACCTTATGGCGATTGAAAGGCATTGGTTTAAAAGTTTTAACTTATTAATTAAGTGTCATATACCACTGGTTTGGTGATATCCTGTTGGTAGCTGCCACTGTCAACGCGTTGAAGCTAGTGACAACTGCTAGCTTCGAGAGTCTTGTCTTAACCACGGGATAGTGCGCACGCGTCCATTTGCATATGTCGCTAATTAGCTCGGAAGCGCTCCATCTCGCTCTAAACCTATAGACTATATACTGTGTTGTATACCGCTGGCCAGCATAGTGTACCTAGACTGAGCTGTTCATCTCGCACGCGGCATCCATCTGCTTCTGCTTAGGATCGCTGTATCAAAGGTATGTGGCATGATTGATAAATTGAACTTTATCCATTGCCTTTCGTCTCATTTCTGTTTTTTTTTTTTCTGCTTAAAATTATCACTGCCGGATCAGCAATTATAGCCTAGATTGCTCTAACAATCTAGATTCACGCGCGTGTGATTCTACTAATAATTTTCAAATTCTAGAGGTTATTACGCACCAATGTTATTGAAAATTGAAACATTGCCCCGTGTAAAAGAATAGCACCACCCCATTTCTTCCCGTGGGTGTCGTAAGAGGCGACTAAGGGATTTTGTAGAGGACGGGCAGCAGTGTCCTCTGAGTCAAATCACCCATCACTGAGCTGAAACTTATACCCATAGTATTATCCCAAAATCCGCGTATCCGCTAGAGCGCCCGCGCTCCGCCGCAAACCTTATCTCAATGTGATCTCAATTGCCCGCCACTTGAGACGTTTTTTATGGCCTCCCGCCGCGCGGGTTCGAATTTCAAATAAACAATCCATTGAGCGTCAAGATGTTATTGTAACTCGTAAGTGTTATGTTTTTTGTGATTAGCATGAATGGGGCGTCTTAGTTAAGTGTTTTGTTTATGTTTCGTCGAGTACGGAGTCGAAATATGATACTGTAAACACAGAGATAAGCGCTTTTTAATTCATTAAACCCCAAGCGAACGCCGGCGTTCGCGCACCTATTGTCTTTCTATTGTGTCTGTAATTCTCACGATTGAAAGGCGACTTGTTTTTAAAAAATCATATCTCGAAAACTAAAGCGATGATATAGTGTTTTTTTTTTTAATTACGTTATTTAGGGTATATAGATTATGAAAAAAAATAATACCATACACCCGTCCTTACAAAATAATTTATTTTAAGCCCTTTTATTTTGCATAAACATCTGGCGGCGCGCGCCGTAAAACCGTTAAATTTTGCGTGTTGATTTACCGTTAAACTTCACATTTAGGACTAGAATAAAAGTAATACAATAATGTAGGTAGTCTAATATTCTTACAAAATAAACAAAAGTCATAGCAATAGCGTTTACCATTGCTGATGAATATGACAATTAGTGACAACAGTAAATTCAAATTTTTCGCCAAACCGTACCGCCAAGTTTCGGGTTATGACGAGTAAATTTCGTGTTTCATGCTAAAAACTTTATTTCTACGTATTAGTTGTTAACTTACCTTGAAAATAAAACAAACACCAAGCAAATCGAGCCACTTTAACTATTTAAACACACTTTGTTTACACAAGCGTAACACGACACTGACAATTACGCAACATTGTCAACTTCAACTTTTTTTTTTAATTTTTTTTTCCATCGTTCGGATATACAGTTTGGTTTATTTTGGTAGGAAATTTAATGGAGAGGCGAAATAAATTTACACAAATAGACCATAGACAGACAGAAAAGAGTAAACTTCAAAAACTTAACGACTGAGGTGCGGGGCGCCCATGTGCCGCTCAGCGGCACACGGGCACTGTAGGGGCAATCTGGCTTCAAGGTCATGTGCCGCTCAGCGGCACACGGGCAATCTAGCGGGTATCCAAATATTCTCTCCTCTAGATAGTTGATGTGGCAGGGTTTGCTAGAGGCCTATGTCCAGTGGCGGTTATTCGGCTTAAAGATTACAATGCGAAATTGAAAATAATTTAATCGATCAAAACCCCTGTAATTATTACAGCAAAATGTCGAAACATGTCAATAGGTACGTAAAATGTTGTACGAGAAAAATAACAATAATAATAATATATAATAATAATATTCCACAACTATCACACAACGCCATCTAGTCTCAAGCTAAGCAGAGCTTGTGTTATGAGTACTAGACAACTGATAAACATACTTATATATTTCTAAATACATACATACTATAGATAAATTACACCCAGACACAGAACAAATGATCATGCTCATCACACAAAGATTTGTCCTGGGTGGGAATCGAACCCACGACCTCCGGCATAGCAGTCAGGGTCACTAACCACTAGACCAACAGGCCTGTCAACAATCTTTACTTTGAAATTTGCTAGATGCCAGAGCGACAGAACTGGTTGATGTGACGATGCTAGAGAGAGTCCGATGTCCAATGGCAATCTGTTAGCTTAAAAATATTGATGACCCCCCATCTTCGAAGTTCGCAAAGCAAAAAATTTAAAATATATCGATGCTTCCGGCAACAAATGTCTTTAACGCCATTTTGGCGAAAATGAGTTAAGAATGCAGCCTTACTTAATTTTTGGCGCTGCGTCGATCTAAAAATGTGAAAAAAAAAATTCGCCTAAAAAAATACTTTTACACCCAAAATTTTTACTAGTATAATCAAGATTTTTTAGAAAAGAGGGTATGTATAACTCATATTGCTTAGAACCGAATAACCGTGCAGGTCGTATAATACAACGTACAAACAGCTGTCGGTCGTAAAAACATGAATACATAATTAATTGTAATTACACCCCACAATTTTTAAAACGTAAGCTCTGCTGAGAAATACAATATAATCGAGTAAAGCAGTTGACTCCAAAACAGCTATATACGGATAAACTACCAATTACCGCAGCTAATTTTTTTTTTTTTTTTATTGTTGATAGGTTCGCGCTTGACCGCTATCTCACCTGATGGAAAGCGACGATGTGGTCGACGATGGAACGCGCTTACCTAAAAGAAACCTATTCACTCTCGACTTAAAGATTCCCGGGTTAAGCTAAATACAAAGATCTGCAACGATTGTGTGATCAGGGGACAATACACAAACGGTTTCATGCCGAATACAAACAGCTTCCTTGTCAGTCTCATAATGTCATTGATACTCTTCCTGAGACTGACGAGGAAGATGAAATTTCTGATTAATTATCTTCTATCAGAAAATCAGGTCTTCAAATTTCTGGTTAATAATCTTCTATCCAATGACAGAAGATTATTAATCAGAAATTTGAAGACCTGATTTTCTATAACTCGTCGTCGTATTATGTTTTGCATCTACTTTTTTATTATCTTGTCGATAACACTTTCCCATTTTCACCAACGACACTAAAAGTTAGGTAGACCATAGTACAGAAGCTTTCCGAACAAACAAGATCTAGAAAGATGAACTACCAAAATTTTTAAGGGCGTTGGTGAAAATGGGCATTGTTTATTAAAATTATTAGAGCAGTAAGCTTGGTAGAATGTTTACTTATATTTTTTTGTAATTCATTATCAATACGTTTTAAAAAAATGTCGTGATTATAAAATCTTCTTGAAATCAATGAAACAAAATGATTACTTAACATTTTGAATTATGTCTGGCTGGTTAGGTACGCCGTTGGAGGTAGAACACTATAGGCATCTTGTAACAAACGCTTGATTAAATTATACGGGACGATGCCTATAATATACTTACTTAAGTGTATTTTTATACCTTTTTATACCTTTTTATGTGTAATTTCGAGCCGCGACACAAACAATGATGATGAATGATGATTGATGTACAAGATCCTCTAATGGAAATTTAAGTGATTGGTTTAGACATTTTTTTACTTTGAATTTGTATTAGTGCCTTGCTTAACCATTATTTTGATTAAACGATGACGGCCAATGAATAAAAAACCTTTTTTAATTATGTCAATTTGTGTTTTATTTTATTGTTTTTATTACAAGTAATGAAAACTCAACCTTACAGTCTTAAATTCATTGATTTGCTTCAGATATTTCCATGTTTGTTACATACCATCGCATCAGATCGTGGTGTTTACACTCATTTTTATTTCAGTATATGGTTTTTAAAACCAAACCCAGAACTATTGTGTTTAAAAACTGGTGCATACTTCTAACTTTCGTTAGACAAATCGTTCTCTATTGATTTGTTAGTGGTCGTAAATACCAACTTCTTGAATTTTCTGGGGTGTATGTCCAAGCTAACTTTTAAAATAAGGCTTTGACATAAATAGCAATAATATATTATGAAACACCATCGTATTTTACGTATTTCTTGTATAGAACACAATTTTACAACTTTTAAAGTTAAAAAGATATAAGCCAAAAACGAAATTATTTTTTGTTTTTCGTTGATTACCAAAAGTGCTATTTTGGTGTTTACGACCTTTGTTGTCGGAAGCATCGATATATAAGGTATTTTATTGAGGATTTTCGAAATAAACCACAAATTGTTTCTCTGAAAACAAAGATTTGTTTTATTCAACATGCTTTTACAGTATAACAATTATCGTTTAACTAAAATTACACTTTTATCTCACCTGAAAACAAAGAAACGACATTTAAAGTTCACTAATATCGCCTCCTCAATTATATCCCTTTAATTATCTCTCTACAAGTTTTTATAACAATAAAATGCACAAAATAATCTAAACATCATCTGCCATTGAATGATACGTCACCCCGTATCCACAGCTTAAAAATTAAAAAAATGAAATGTCATTTCCAAGGAGGTCATTTCATTACATCTCCCCCCCATAGGAACGAAAATTCTAAATAATATAATACAAACAATGCACCTGCAAGCTATCTTTATACCTATTCGTTTTCTTCTACTTCATCTTCTGCCGTAACAGGTTGTAATTTTGTTATGTGGAATAAAGTTGATTCTGTTTTTCTGTTGCCAGTGTCAATCTTATAAATGGAGTTCGATATTTTCTCTATTATCTTGAAAGGGCCTATTTTTAATTCGTCTAATTTTTTCCTGTTCAGTCTATTTCCATTTTCTACATATACACTGTCTCCTATCTCGAACTCTTTTATTTTCCTGTTTCTATCAAATATTTTCTTGTTGTACTTGTGAGATTTTATTGTATTCTCTAATGCTAATCTTCTATCAGCAATCCACTTGTCTTCCTTTTCTATTGTTTTAATTTAATTTGGTAAAATACTGACATTTGTACCATCCAGTAAATATTTTGGTGCAAAACCTGTAACAGAATGGTCTGTTTCATTATATTTCTGTACACATTCTCTTGCTACTGTTGTCCATGTTCTCTTATTATTTTTCTCATTTATTTTACATCTTATTTTATTTACTATTGTTTGGTTTAATCTTTCGTTCAAGCCGTTCGAAAATGGCGTATTCACAGCTGTAAATATTAGTTTGATGTTATTCTCCTGCAAATACTGTTTAAATTCTTTTGAATTGATGCCTGGATATTGGTCTGTCAGAATTATTCCAATCTCATCTGTCTCGAGTACTTTCTTTGTTAGTTTTATAAAGTCACTTGCGTTCTGTGTTTTTGAAGTCACAATAAACGCATATCTTGTGTAGTGGTCTACTAAAAGGTGTAAGTATTTTTTTGTTGACCTAGATCCTCCAAAGCCACCTATAGTATCCATTGACATTATCTCAAATGGTTTTGTTGCTGGTCCCAGTTGTGACATTAACCCAAATTTTCCTTGACATCTTGATTTATTTTTTATGCATATTTCGCATGTTTTACAAATATTTATGATATTTTTTGTTAGGTTTTTAGCTGTATATAGTGGACTTATTTTTTTCTGTAATTGTCTGATTCCAATATGGCATAAATCTTCATGCACCTTTTTTATAATTTTTTTACTAAATTCTTCTGAGAGTATAATCTTTTCAAGTTTCTTTATTTTTTTATAATAGATTTTATTTTTATGTAGTAGATTTTGTTTCTTTTCTTTTATTGTTTCATTTTTTTCTTGGTCTTCAACTATATCTTTTATTTGTATTAAATTAACTGTTTTTAATAGTTCCTCCTTGTTATCTTCTGATTCTAATACAGGGTTTCGGCTCAAACAGTCTGCTTCTATGTGTTCATTAAAATTTATTGCTAATTTTTTTATATTCTTTTCTTCATTTCTGTTATCTTTAGATATTTCATCTATTTTATTTGTTCTTATCTTTTGTTCTATCCGCAAGTCCTCGTTTTGGGTTAGTTTGAATTTCTTTATCATATCCAATCCGATTATAAAATCATCAAAATATTCATTTTCTACTATGTATACATCCACCTCTTCTTCTAAATCAAATATTTTTATTTTTATTATTATCAAGCCATCTGTTTTTTCACACCATTAACCGTTTTCATATATGCTATATTCTCATTGTCCTTTTTTTCTTTTATTTTAATCAGTCTTGAATTTATTAAAGAGATCTGTGAGCCTGAATCATAAATGCCGCTCACTTCTAGTTTATTTTCTAATAAGAGCTTGATTTTGATTAATGGTGTACTTACTCGTTTTTTTTCTTAGTATTTATATCTACTTCAATAATGGAGTTGTTATTTACATTTCTGGGTTTAAAAATTTTTTCAGATTCATTTTTATTTTTCTTGAACCAACATGACTCTTCCGGATGATATCTAATTCCTTTGTCCAAAGATTCACAAGTGTTACATGGCTTCTTCTCATTAGTTTTATTTTTATAAAGGAATGTACAACTCTTTACTGTACTTGAGTTTTTCTTGTACATCATACCTTCATATTTTCTTATCTCATTGAACAAATCAGTAGTGTCATTGAGTTCATCTCTGTTTAACCTATTTAAGATAAACCCAGGTGAACCTGTTGCAATAAGATCTATCATTGTTTTGGAGTCTATCGATTTGTTTATGTCTAGCATAAGCCTTTCTTTTCTAATAGCGTAATCAATTAGTAGTCCTTCTTTATATCTAAATGCGAGAGCATATGTAACTATGTCCCATCCTCGGTTTTTAAAAGTTTCTAAAAATTTGTCTTTCCATTCATTCCATTCAGCCTTTATTGTTAGTTTTATGGCCATCGAGCTATACCAATCCAAACAAGATTTTTCTAAAAATAATCTCAATATATCTATTTTTGTTTCATCTTTTGATATCTTAAAGCCCTCACACTCCTTTTCAAAATTCTCAATCCATTGCATTGCATTAGGGTTCTTGCTTGTGAATTTTTCAATAATAAATTTCTCTGAAATATGTTTTAGGTTATGTTGATTTTCTTTCTTTGTAGTAGTTTCTATTAATTTTTCCAAGATATGTTGGAAATTGTCGTTTATGTCTATTGGTTGTTTTGTGCTCATTTCTTCTAAATATTGATCTAAAAATTGCATATTACCTTCCTCATCTCTATATGTTTTCTTAAGATCTTCATCCAATTTTATCCATATTTTTCTACTTTGATATCTTCTTTTTATACTATTTTTTATTTTTGAGAAAGTATTCATTTTGACAATATATGTATGATGAATCACCGGCTTCAGCTCATCAGGTAAAACATAACATTTTCCTTCTTCTGTAGATATTGAGGTTATGGCTAATACATTTGATTTGCCATCATTTGAAGCTATCATCGTAAACTCAAATTGCAGCCGGTCCATCTTCTTTTAGTTAACAAAAATGTCGTTTTATAAGGTATATTATTGAGGATTTTCGAAATAAACCACAAATTGTTTCTCTGAAAACAAAGATTTGTTTTATTCAACATGCTTTTACAGTATAACAATTATCGTTTAACTAAAATTACACTTTTATCTCACCTGAAAACAAAGAAACGACATTTAAAGTTCACTAATATCGCCTCCTCAATTATATCCCTTTAATTATCTCTCTACAAGTTTTTATAACAATAAAATGCACAAAATAATCTAAACATCATCTGCCATTGAATGATACGTCACCCCGTATCCACAGCTTAAAAATTAAAAAAATGAAATGTCATTTCCAAGGAGGTCATTTCATTACATATCTAACCTTAATATCTTCTTTAATATAAATACGATGTATTGCATACGAAATAAGGAAAAATGTAACGATGACAGCTACTACCATAGTTTTTATATAGCAGCAAAAATGCTATCTTTCCTACCTAAACATGAAACCCTCGGATAGAGAGTTTATCGTGTTTATGGCTAGTGTGTTTGCTGGTTTGTTTTTGAAAAACCTACATTGAAAAATTTAAATATTTCTGGCTATCTTGATGTCGTTGAAACATTGCCCCGTGTGGTGTCGGCAAAGAATAGCACCACCCCATTTCTTCCCGTGGGTGTCCTCAGAGGCGAGTAAGGGATTTTCTATAGGACGGGCAGAAGCGTTTTCTGAAGCAATCACGCATAATTGAGCTGAAAATTACACCCACAGTATTATCCCAAAACCCGCGTATCCAAATATTTTTGAAAATCCTCCAGATTATTGATGTGGCGGCGTTTGCTAGAGGCCTATGTTCCAGTGGCAGCTTTTCGGCTTAAAGATTACAGTGCAAAGCTGAAAATAATCTAATCGATCAAAATCCTTGTAGTTACTAGAGGAAAAACAAAACGATTTTAATAAGTAGTACAGTTTTTAGTAATCAGCGAAAATGGTTTACGAAAAAAATAACAATCCTTTTGAAATCTGCTAGATGTGAGAGGCACAGAACTGGTTGATGTGACAATGCTGGAGAGAGTCCTATGTCCAATGGCAATCTGTTAGCTTAAAGATGACCCACCATTATCTTCGAAGTTTACAAAGCGAAAAATTTGAAATTTATCTAACTGTAACATCTCCACGATGTACCGAATACGAAATAAGGAAAAATATAACGATGACAGTTACTACCACAGTTTTCTATAAATCACCAAAAATGCTTTAGTAAAAAAAAGTAGTTAAGACAATATATTGAAAATGGAAAAAATATAATTCCTACCAAGGCACGAAACCATCAGATGGAGAGTCTATCTTGTTTATGGCCAATGCTTGTTTTTACTCCATACCTTCGAAATATCCTAAACCTTAAGCGTCAAGGAGATATTGGAGGTCGAATATTAGAAAAAAATACACTGAGCCTTTATATTTCCGAAGATATATCTAACGTTCGTTACATTTTAATAAAACTCATATATTTAAAATAGGTTGAAAATTAAACGTCATAAGAGATCGAAAGCGCTCTAGAAAAACTTGAATGTTCACAAAATTATGTAAAATATTTGTTTGTTACATACCATAAATATATTGGTGAATGAAATTGTTTGCAACGTGTTAGATAGCACACTCTAATATACAACAAAGTTGGTGTCCCCGCGTTTTTCCGCTCAATATTAGGTACTTAATTAGAATTAGAAAGCAAAGATTTTATCTTGGTGATGGGTTATTTACAGTGTTTACAACTGGGCTGCAATCGTCAAACCGATGCCTATAACACAGGAGTTACAGATGTCCATTGGCCATATGCCTTGTGAAATAAATGTGAGTAAAAATAACACTACAGATTCCCCTTTTCTCCGGTAAAATCCGGGCAAAACAGCCAAAAAATTTTACCAGGGAAAGGGGGAATCTGTAGTATTATTACACTCACATTCGTTTTAAATTGGCGCTCAACGAGGGCAACCCACGCAGGGCGCCAATGTAAAATAAGTGTGAGTACCCTGTATTGAAAAATTTTAATATTTCTGGCTATCTTGATGTCGTTGAAACATTGCCCCGTGTGGTGTCGGCAAAGAATAGCACCAACCCATTTCTTCCCGTGGGTGTCGTAAGAGGCGACTAAGGAATTTTTTAGAGGACGGGCAGAAGCGTTCTCTGAAGTAAATCACGCATAATTGAGCTGAAAATTACACCCACAGTATTATCCCAAAACATCCAAATATTCTTGAAAATCCTCCAGATGATTGATGTGGCGGCGTTTGCTAGAGGTCTATGCCCAGAGGCGGCTTTTCGGCTTAAAGATTACAGTGCAAAGCTGAAAATAATCTAATCGATCAAAATCCTTGTAAATTTAACAAGCAAAAACGATTTCAATAATTTAAAAATGTTGTACGAAAACAATAACAATCTTTGCTTTGATATTTGCTAGATGCGAGACAGAACAGGTTGATGTGACGATACTAGAGAGAGTCCTATGTCCAATGGCGATCAGTTGGCTTAAAGATATTGATAACCCCCATGATCTCTGAATTTTGCAAAATTTGAAATAAGGCTGAAACATAAATCAATTTGTAATTTTCGGCTAAACGGCTTTAACATTGTCATAAGACATAGTAAATTAAGTAATGCAGATATTAAATTATTGTTCATGAGTTAGCTACAACCAAAAATATTTTTGTTTCCCAGCATTTTTCTGCTTAATATTGTGTGTGTGGATATCAGCTTAATGATGGGAGATGTTTTTATTCTGTAACTCGTTTGCAATCGCCAAACCAAACTTCCTTGGCATTGCAGATTGCCCTTAGGCGGCGGTGACCACTTACCACCAGGTGAACCGCCTGCTTGTTAACCACATATCATGTCTTTACTTTAGATTGCTTTATTGATAGATAGAAATATTAGATACAGGTACTCTACTCTCTCTCTCTTTATATGTTACTAGCTTATGACATCGATCCTATTGTTCACACTTAATGGCGGATGCCTTAATTAGGTTCTCCATAGCCTTCTTCCTGATTTTCTCTACATCCAGCTTAAGTTTATCGGAGACATTAATGCCTATTTTACCTCTGTCCTTTCTCAATTTTGACGCTCATTAAACTATTCTCTTTGTCCAGCTGAAAAATACACCTTTTAACATTATGCTAAATGTGCAGATTATCCCATGTAACACCTAGCGTTTTCTAAGCCTAGCATTTTCTAGACTTCATTGTAGACCTTATTTTCGACATACACAGACTATGAAGAACTTCTTTGTTTACGTTCTTGAATAAATGCCTATAATTTTGTAATCTACGCGTTCGCTTAGTGTTTGACCAGAATTTGAAAAAAAAAAGATATAATTTGAGATTTATTTATTTAAGAAATAGAATCTTATCGTCATAGTCATCCCATCGCTAGGGCTCACGATGGTGACTATGCTAGTAACTGAAAAAAAATGTTCAGATACCTTTAGGTGGACAAAGATTTTGAGTTCGAGTGGTGTTTAAGATTAAATCTTCAAGTTCTTTTATTAACTAGCGTACTTTTAATTTTATTTAGAATTATGTTTCATTGATTAGGAAATCCTTGTCTACAGTATCCATCCAGTATCATTCAAATTACTATGTCCATCCAGTAGTGTTCAATCATTTAGGGATATCTAGTTCTAAGTTGTAAATAAGTAGAAATGAACACAGTCATATTATTATCCAATTAAATATTTAATAATGTCGTATCATATATATATAATAATGAGTCACCGAATTACACTGGGAAATAAACGCTAGTCTGTATAGTATATTCAAGTATTTAATCGTTTTAGCATAAGTAATCCTAAGTTTGAGATAAGTAGGAAAATAAGGCCTAGCGTGATGCAGGCATTACAAGCAAAATGTGATTATGTAGAAATATACTCGTAGAGCCTCAAGGAATATATACCAGTTTCAAAGATCGAACGGTTTTCCTTGAAGTGCAGTAGTAGCTTTAAATATTTTACTTATGAGTCGTTTTTTGGAACTAGTTACTAAATACTAGCTTTTACCCGCGTGGCTTCGCTCCCGCTCTTCCCTACTCCACCTTACTATAGCCTACTCTACCATACTCTACCCTACTCTACCCTACTCTACCCTACTCTACCCTACTCTACCCTACTCTACCCTACTCTACCCTACTCTACCCTACTCTACCCTACTCTACCCTACTCTACCCTACTCTACCCTACTCTACCCTACTCTACCCTACTCTACCCTACTCTACCCTACTCTACCCTACTCTACCCTACTCTACCCTACTCTACCAGATACTAAGATTTCTCTTACCAGATACTAAGATCTACCAGATACTAAGATTTAACCTGGAAAATGAAATAGGTATAAAAATATGCATTAACAATATAAGCGAACTAATGTTAAATAAAAGAATAAGAAGTAACTTTTTAGATTTTTGTTTCGGTATAATAAGAATTGTAATCGATAGAAATAAAACGTAGATTAAGAAACTAACACTGTAAATATAGTGTCCTATATTGTACTTAGTGTTAAGGATAAGTTAAGTTTGTAACGAAATAGGAAAAAAAAAGAAAGCAATAAAAGGAACAGAAAAAAAATTGAAAATAGAAAAAGAAAGATAAAAGGAAGAACAGAAAAAAAAAATTTAAAACAGAAAAAGAAAGATAAAAGGAAGAACAAAAAAAAAAAAGAAAAAAAAAACAAAAGTATTCAAAACATAGAATCAAACCTAACTTAGTAATTATTTATTAGTAATTTCATGTAAAGAAAAAAGCATCCGTGATGGGTCTCATGGCCTTCTCACAACCAAAACCAGAGCAAGGAAAAAAAAAAAAAAAAAAAAACAAGCGACAATCCGTGCCTAGCCCAATAAAGACTCTGACCAGTGTCGGAGGACAAAAAGCGATGCACACAAAAAAAAAAAACCCTACTCTACCCTACTCTACCCTACTCTACCCTACTCTACCCTACCCTACGCTACCCTACACTACCCTACTCTACCCTACTCTACCCTACTCTACCCTACCCTACTCTTTTCTACCCTACACTACCCTCATTTTCATTTTTTTCCTTAAGAACCTTCTCCTTACAATAACTAACACAATAAAAAAAAATAGCGAAATCGGTCCAGCCGTTCACGCGTGATGGCGTGACCAAGGAAATAGGGATTTATTTTTATAAATATAGATAGAAGATGAGGCCTAATGTAATGTAAAAAAAGTAAACGTAAAAAAAAAAAACAAAAACAAAAAGAAATTCCTTAGAAATTATCGACCTTCTGCTCCTCCAGGTCGATATAATGATAACGTTGACTTTATCACCGGATTATTTTGATTTTATTTTAATTTTAGTTTCTGAGTAACCTCAACGGATCGCAAAGTACAACAAATATTTTCATCTTTATCATTTATTTAAATAATTTTAACCGATATCGGTTTGAAGAGGCTTGTAATTCTATGGCACTTGAGGCATTTCAACTTTGTCTCTGGAATGCTATCTCATCTCCGATGTCTCTCTTACCGCTTTATGTCCATAGGCAGTATTGGCTTTTTATCTAAACATTTCTGGAGACTGAACTAGCTAAACTTCCCCACCAACTGTGTTCCCACGTTGTCGTCGTGGTGGGGCTTGCGTGTCTCAGTGACCTTGAGGGCTATGCCGGTAGAGCTACTCATGCCGGAAGGCCTCAAGCGAGAGTCCAGACCAAGAGGAACATACGGCGGAGTCCAGTCGGACCGCCTGGAGGGTGCGCTGTCCAGAAGCGCTGGCACAACAGCTGTTAGCGCCTTCTGGATAGCGATGTCGGAGAGATAGGGTTCGCCTCCGGTACGTGTCTGTTCAGCAGACATGACCAGGATGGCGAACGTGCAATGGGGACCCCACCCCATTTAAAACAAAAAGGCAAAGCTGAGTTCAGCAACATTATGAGCGCGCATGGGAAAGAAATAACTACCCCAGGAGGGTACCAGTTAGCTGGAGAATCCCTCCCCGAGCAGAGCTCGGGCTGCCCCTCGTATTCTGGGGGGGGCAACCATCGCCTCGGTTCTTCGGAACCCGTACCGTCCCTTGAGGACGCATCGAGCCAGGGTGGCTCACACACCGATGTCGCGGAGTCCCTGGGACCTGTTCCCAGCACGTCCGCGACGCCGAAGGAGGCCGGCAGGAGCTTCGGTCTCAGAGAGGTGAGTGGAGACGAGACGTCGGACACCGATGCCGATGCCGCGTCTTCACGCAACTCAGTAGTGTTGGAGGTGATGGAGGTGGAGGAGTCCACCTCCACGAAGAGGTTGGCGTACCTTAAGCGCCCCGTGTCAGGTCCCGTGTCTGACGACGAGATGGGTTCAGCCCGAAAAATCTCGACTGCGGTGCGAGGGGCAGCCCGGAAAACGGGCGGAGGAAGAGGGTGCGCCGAGGAGGCGACCCGGCGTCCCCCGGTGGAGGTCGCCAGAGCGGAGGAAGGCCACCAACTCAGTCCCTCGGAGCCGGAGCCTTATGGCGATGAGCCAGAAGGCATGGTGGAGGCGATGGCCAAATTTAAAGAGGTAGTGGCAGCCGCCATAAACAGCGTGGCAAACAAGCGCGAGAGGGTCGCCAAGAAGCGCTCCGTCGAGCTGGCCAATACCTCGATTGAGGAGGCGCTTGGGATCGTCTTCGAGCCCTACAAGCGCACCCTCAGAGGGAGGATTGGTCGGCTCGAGGCGGCCGTGCTGGACCGTACAGGTGCCACGGAGTTCCCAAAGGGGGGGAGTGGGCAAGAGCGGGGTCAGTCCCAGCCTTTGCCCCAGGCGGAGAGCGAGGTGCTGTCCCTGCTACGGCAGGAGCTGGCTGCCTCCAGGGAGCAGCAGCGGCGGCAGCAGCAGCAGTTCGAAGAGCGCATCCAGCGCCAGTTCTCCGTCCTGGAGGGCATCGTTCTGCGTCCCCCTCTCGCGGCCGGCCAGAAAAGAGTGGCGTCGTATGCTGCTGCCGCCGCGGCCACGGCTGCTGCGCCCAGGGCAGGCCTGTCGGGGCAGGCCGAGCGCGGGGCTTCGGTGTCGGAGGCCGCGAGGCCGGCCCCGGCGGCCAAACAGCAACAGCGGCAGGGGAAGCCTGCCCCTCCCCCGAAGGGTAGGGTGGCGGCTGCCACCAAACCGGCGGGGCCTCCCACCGCGGCGGCGGCTAGGCCGCGCCTGCCGCCTCCTCTGCCTGAAGATGGCGCTGAATGGACGATCGTCGGCGCCAAAAAGAAGGCAAGTAAGGTGGCTAGGGCGGCCAAGAAAAGAAGGCGGCGACAAGAGCGCAAGAAGCGAGCCATGGCCGCCAGACTTCGCGCCCCGACTTCCGCAGCTGTAGTGATCACACTGCAGCCAGCTGCGGAAAAGAAGGGCGTGAACTATGACATGGTCATGGCGAAGGCGAAAGAGGCGGTGGTGGGCCACCTCGACGAATACGGAGCCTCAGGGGGCTTCCGTATGAGGCGCACTGCCACCGGAGCCCGAATCCTGGAGGTCCCAGGCGCGGACAGTGGGCAAGCCGCTGACGCCCTGGCCGAAAGGATTAGGGCTTCCCTAGACGTCGAGGAGGCCCGAGTGTCCAGGCCCACCAAGTGCATCGACATGCGCATTATGGGTCTGGACGACTCCGTTAGGGTGGAGGAAGTGGTGGCCGCCATCGTCAGGGCGGGTGGGTGCACGACCGATCAGGTCCGGGCGGGCACCATTCGCGCTGACAGCACGGGCATGCAAGCCGTTACGGTGAGCTGCCCCGTGTCGGCGGCCAAGGCCATTACGACCGAGGGCCGAAGGCTACTGGTGGGTTGGGTTTCAGCCCAAGTCAAGATGCTGGAACCCAAACCTCTGCGGTGCTACCGCTGCCACGTGGGGCACCACGTAGGAGCATATTGCGCCGCAGAGGACCGCAGTGACCGCTGCCACCAGTGCGGACAGCCCGGCCATAAGGCCGTCGAATGCCGTGGAAAGCCGCACTGCTACGCATGTGCGGCTGCAGGCAAGCCGGCCGACCACCGGGCTGGGGGCAGGTCCTGCGACCCCCCCGCCAAGGCCAAGGGCAAGGTCAGGCCCATCCACCCTGACGTCCTCACCGCCGCAGCCACCACCTTGGCTGCCGCCGCTGTCGCCGCCGCTCCCGCCGTGGCAGTGCCCTCACAGGGGGCTCAGGAGGAGACTGTAATGGAATGTCAATAACGACACCATTACGTCTCCTCCAGGCGAACATCAACCACTGCGCCCCCGCTCAGGATCTGTTGCTCCAGAGCATGGCGCAGTGGTCGATCAATGTCGCCGTCGTCTCCGAGCCGTACTACGTCCATCCCCGCTGGGTTCAGGACCTAGACGGCTCGGTGACGCTAATTTCGTCGGCCGCCGCCGGTACCCCGCCCCTCGAGGCTGTTGCGAGGGGACGGGGTTGCGTGGCAGCACGGGTCGGGGACATTGCAGTGGTAGGCGTCTACCTGTCCCCGACCAGATCTCCCGACGAACTCCATGTCTCCCTTATGGAGCTAAGTGCCGTCGTCGCTGGGTTTGGTACCCTCCCCGTGGTCGTTTGCGGGGACTTCAACGCCTGGAACACGGCTTGGGGTTCCCGGCGCACGAACCCACGGGGTCGGATGGTGGAGGACTGGGCCTTGGAGCTGGGCCTGGTCGTCCTGAACCGGGGTTCTGTCCCCACGTTGGCGCGGAGGCGGGGTGAATCTGTGGTGGACCTTTCGTTCGCCAACCCCGCTCTGTCGCCACGTGTCGTCGGCTGGCGCGTTATGGAGGAGGTGGAGACGTACTCCGACCACCGGTACATCCGGTTGGACGTCTCCGCCGAAACCTCGGCCGCGCCGGTCCGACAGAGCCCTTGCGGTCCGCGGTGGGCGCTTAAGCAGATGGACCGGGAGCTCCTCCTGGAAGCCGCGACGGTACAGGCCTGGGTGCAAGCACCGGACAGGCCTGTCGACATCGACGTCGAGGCGGAGTGGTTCCGGGAGGCCATGTCGCAAATTTGCGATGCGGCTATGCCCCGAGTCCGTCCAGGACGTGCTAAGCGCCAGGTGTACTGGTGGTCGCCGGAAATCGCTGCACTGCGCAACACGTGCAATCACGCGCGACGCCGGTACGCCAGATACTGCAGGCGCCGCATCCGCCCGCCGGATGCGGAGGCCAGAGAGGCGGAGCTGTACGAGGGTTACAGAGAGGCAAAACACACCCTCCGAGCGGAGATTAAGCGGGCCAAACTCGAGGCCCGCGACGTGTGGCTGGGGTCTCTGAACGCGGACCCGTGGGGGCGCCCGTACAAATTGGTACGGGAGAAACTGCGCCCCTGGGCTCCCCCGTTGACTCAGAGTCTCCGGCCCCAACTCGTGGAGGGTGTGGTAAGCGCTCTGTTCCCTGCGCGAGGGGAACACTCCCCCCCGCCCATGGCTCCGCCTCCGCCAGCGGTGTCTGACGCGGACCGCAATAGCGACGACGACGACAATGCTCCAGAGGTGACCGAGGTAGAGATGAGAGTGGCGGTGCAAAGGCTGAGTGCCAAGAACGCCGCCCCAGGACCCGATGGCTTGCCTGGGAAAGCCTGGGTCCTGGCCATGGAGGCTCTCGGGCCTCGACTAAGAGGGCTCTTCAGCGCATGCTTGGAGAGGGGCCAGTTCCCACTTCGCTGGAAGACGGGGAAACTGGTCCTCATCGCGAAGCCAGGGCGCCCTGCGGACTCTCCGTCCGCGTACCGGCCCATTGTGCAGCTCGACGAGGTGGGCAAGCTCTTTGAAAGAGTGATTGCGAGCCGCCTCGTCGCGCGCCTTTCACGGGTGGGGCCGGACCTTTCGGACGGACAGTTCGGCTTTCGCAGGATGCGCTCGACGGTGGACGCCATCATGCGCGTGCGAGCCCTCACGACGGGGGATGCGGTGTCCCAGGGTAGGTGTGTCGTGGCAGTGTCCTTGGACATTGCCAACGCTTTCAATTCCCTGCCCTGGAGTACGATCCGGAGGGCACTCCGGTACCACCGGGTGCCCGAATACCTCTGTCGAGTAGTCGAGGCCTACCTGTCGGACAGGTATATTGTCTACCCCGGTCACCAGGGAGACTGGAAACGTCGGGAGATGTCGTGCGGTGTTCCGCAGGGGTCGGTACTAGGGCCACCCTTGTGGAACATCGGGTACGATTACGTGCTGCGGGGCGACCTCCCTGACGGGGTCAGCGTGGTCTGCTACGCAGACGACACGCTGGTTCTAGCGCAGGGAGAGTCGTACCAGGCGGCGGTCGCTCTAGCGACACACGGGGTTGCGATGGTCGTTGATAGGATCCAGGAGTTGGGACTCAAGGTGGCGCTTCACAAATCCGAGGCGATGTGTTTTCACGGTCGCCAGTCTCGGAACGCGCCGCCATTGAGTTCCCAACTAACGATAGGAGGAGTTCACATCGGTGTCGGGTCGACGATGAAGTACCTGGGACTCGTCCTCGACAGCCGGTGGAATTTCGTGGAGCATTTCCGACGTCTGGCTCCCAAACTCAACCGGACTGGGGCCGCTCTCAAGCGGCTCCTGCCCAACCTTGGGGGTCCAGACGCCTCCTGCCGGAGGCTCTACGCGGGGATCGTTCGGTCCATGGCCCTCTACGGGGCGCCGGTGTGGGCGCCGTCGCTGAAAAAGCGACCGGCGGCCATTCTGAACGCCTGCCAGAGGGTCATGGCAATTCGGATGGTGCGGGGATACCGCACGATTTCCTGCGAAGCGGCGAGCCTTCTGGCTGGCCTACCACCGTGGGATCTGGAGGCAACAGTCCTTGCACACATGCACGACATGCGCGTGGAGATGCAACGCCGGGGTGAAAGTCCTCTGCCGCGACAGGTCACGGCATGGCGGACAGAGCTCCGGCGGGATCTCATGGTGGAATGGCGTCAGCGACTATCGCAACCCCGTTATGGGCACGCCACAATTATGGCGATAAGTCCCCTCTTTGAGGCGTGGCTGGAAAGACCTCACGGCGTCCTTACCTTCCGCATGACACAGGTCCTCACCGGAAATGGCAAGTTCGGGAGGTTCCTGTTCCGAATTAAAGCGGAAGTGACGCCCGGGTGTCGCCACTGTGCGGAACGCCCGGAGGACACGGTGGAGCACACAATCGCGGTGTGCCCTGCTTGGGCGGAGCATCGCCGTGCCCTCGTGGGGGTGATCGGCGGCGGAGACCTCTCGCGCCGGGCCTTGGTCGAGGCCATGGTCCGGAGCGAGGAGGAGTGGCAGGCGGTCGCCAACTTCTGCGAAGCAGTAATGCTCGCTAAGGAGGAGGCCGACCGCATCAGGCAACGGCGCTCTCGCCGCCGCCGGGATTCCGATCCCGATTTCCGGCCACCGTAGGCGCGGGCTTGCGGACAGTGAGCAATGGGTAGCTCGCTGTCCGGCCGTCCGGTAACCGTCCGGACCAAGCCCAAGTCGTCGACGGCGCGCGCTGTTCCCGCGCGCCTCAAGGAGTTGTCAGCAACAGCAGGGGCCCAGCCGGGTCGAAGCCTACTGGGGCCAGGGTAATCCGAAAGGGCGCTCGAGCCCCGGTATGAAGGCTTGAAGGAACGGGATGGGTTTTTTAGTCAGTAAGAGTCTGACACTATCTCCCGCTCCGCCCAAGAGCGGGGGTTGTCATAAGATGATTTTTCCCATCGAAAAAAAAAAAAAAAAAAAAAAAAAAACTAGCTAAACTTTCTTATTGTTTTTCTTATTGGATGCATAGTAAAATAAGTTACCATTAGTTAGCTAATAGTGAAACCTAGGCGATCTCTTAAAGGATTATGAGAAATCAATAACAAAAAAGATGATGTCTACCAACCGTAACCTCGTTCAGTTACGATTGGTAGTTAGAGATTATTAAGATCGCTATTGTTTTTTATCGGGCGTGATTTTTCTTAAGTAAAAATACTCCGTGTCTGAAATCTTGAGTTTCCCATTGTTAAATATAATATACGGTTCTCTGAGTTATTCTGCGTCCCTCACTTCTGCATTTATCGCCGGAAGTGGGACTTCTAATGTTGCAAAGAACTCGAGTTCCCAAGTCGTCTTAATTATAATATAAGAAAAATACGTAACGCCAGACAAAAAGTACAAGCAATGCTTCAATATGTATCTTCGTTTGGTTACGGTTTAAAGACCTGGTTCTTTTTGCTATTAATTCCTCGTATTGTCCTATAATTTATAACTTAGGTTTTATTTCTGACGAAAAGAAAAAAGTAAGTCATGCTAATATTTTGCATTGGCTTCTAGATTAATGTAGACATTTCTGCTTGTTTAGGCTGCAATCACCTTACATGCATTTCTGAACGAAATTTCGTTGAGCAAACAGAAACACAAGCGGTCACGATTCTTTGACTTATGACAAATTCCACGTTTTGAGCGAAAATTATAGTAAACTTAATGTTGTAAATTGTGCGCAAACTGTTGATCTTATTCGACTTCAAAATGGTAAAATTGAATTTACTATAATTTTCGTTCGATACATCAACTGTTATTGTAAGGTTTCCTTTTTGTAAATACTGATATTAGTGAAAATAAAAATAAAGAAAGAAAAAAAACATAAAATAATAAAAAAAAACATAAAATAATAAATAAATAAAGAAAAAAAACATGATGCTCCCTTGGGTGGCTATTGGCTTTATTTTACCGAGATCGCGCATGGTATCAATTATTCTGCATATTGACTGACTGTGAGAAACTTGAGTTACCAAACTACGCCACTTTTACAATATAATAGCCACTAGGAATCAATTTGCTAATACATATTAAAAAAAAAGTCACTTTATCCGCACATTCCATCGTTTGTCTATGATTTCGCGTCGGTCGGTGGTTAACTTTATTGACTATACTGTGTTATTTTAAAATTATTTATTTAATAATTACAAATACAGTCACGTTATTTTATGTTTATTATTATCACTGTAATATTATTTTATTTTTTATCTAATTTTCAGGGTTCCGTAGTCAACTAGGAACCCTTATAGTTTCGCCATGTCTGTCTGCCCGTCCGTCCGCGGATAATCTCAGTGACCATTAGCACTAGACAGCTGAGATTTGGTACCAATATGTATATCAATCATGCCAACAAAGTGGCACTATAAAAAGTAAAAAAAAATGTTTTATTATGGTACACCCCTACACGTAAAGTGGGGAGTGATTTTTTTTTTCATTTCAACCCTAACGTGTGATATATTGTTGGATAGGTATTTAAAAATGAATAGGGATTTTTTTTTAATAATTTTTTTTTTAATAATGTCAATATTTTCGGAAATAATCGCTCCGAAAATAAAAACAATGTGTCCCCTTCCCCTCTAACTTTTGAACCATAAGTTTAGAAAATATGAAAAAAAAATCGAAAGTAGAACTATAGAAAGACTTTCTAGGAAAATTATTTTGAACTTGATGGTTTGAAAAGTTGTACAAAATAATTTCTGAAATAAGTTTGTAATTTAACCGTATAAGAAAGCATTTTTTTAAACTTACTTTACATATTTTATTATCCTGAACGAATTTTCTTTCAAATAAAAAAATAATTATTAAAATCGGTTCACGCAATCCAAAATTACCACCGAAAACCCAACATACATAACCCGTCTAGTTTGTATAAATTTGTAACCCAATTTCCCGAGAGATAACGCTGTACTTTGGGCTACTTCGCGCTGTTATGATTTTTCCTGAGTTGATGGGTGGGTCGGTATGGGTATGATTATTATTGTCGAATTGTTCGATTGGTCTCTCGTTGTCTGTCGTTCATTGTTATTAATAAGAATATTTGGTATAGTGGGAAATTTTAATTGTGTTTAAGTAACTTAAGTGGGGACACTTATTGTGATGGACGGGAAACTACGGAACCCTACACTGAGCGTGGCCCGACACCCTCTTTGCCGGTTTTTTTTATTTAGCTTTTCGTCTATGGTCCGTGAGTATGTCCATAGCATCACAAGCTCTATGGCAGTAAGAAAACCAGAGCCGAGTTATTTTTTTTCTAAATATTGCAGTATAATGCTGAGGACCTTTTTTTGTCCGCGCATAGGACTTTTTATGTTGTTATTTAATTTTTAGTTAATCCAAAGGGTACTTTATCTCTATTTTTGTTAAAACGTATAAAATATTTCTAGGTAAGTTGGAACCAATGTAAGTGAAGATTGGACTAAAAAATTGTAGGTTGTATACTAAGGTAAGAATACAATTATCTCGTAACTGGAAACGTCATAAAAAAAACAGGCATATATTAGTAGTCAAGTGAAATGTGAATTTCTAGTTAGGTACCTATTAATTTTAGAAATTGTAAATATTTAATTCTGTGCCATGATTCGTTGTATTAAATTAGTAAATGTAATTTAAATAGATAGGAAAGGATAACATTCAAAATGTTTTCCTTTAAATTACAGATGGAGTTAAACTCTTAGTGTAATAAAATTAAATTTTATCAAAACTGCTTTACTGTTTACGTTTGATCTTACATATCAAAAACAGTACAGAATCAATCGTGTTGAAAAAACATGTAGTATAGAAAAAAACATATAGTTAGTATAATTGATGATATACCTACTCCGAGTACTAAACATTGATTATTTAGCAGATTCTTAATCTTTATTCAGGTAAGTTACACCCAAATCATTACAAAAAACAATTTGTTTAAATACTTTTTTTTAGTCTGTTATAAATTAGTGCTTGACTGCGATCCCACCTGATGGTAAGCAGTGTTTCAATCGTTGATGGTGAGGCGCACTTGTTTATTATTATTCACTCTAGCCTTGTAGAACTCCAAATTATAATCGGACGGGAAGACCGTAGCAGGTAAATTGTTCCAGTCCTTCGATATACGCGGTATAAATGACGAGGCGAAACGCTTTTTATCTAAAATCCTAACTAATATTATAAATGTGAAAGTGTGAATGTTTGGATGTTTGTTACTTAATCACGCAAAAACGGCTGAACGGATTTGGATGAAATTTGGCATGCATATAGCCTTTTACATGGAAAAGAACATAGGCTACCTTTTATCCCGATTCTTTAAGTACCTAATACCACGCGGGCGAAGCCGCGGGCAAAAGCTAGTAAATAATCAATAAAGTTGCCACAAGAATTTAATGAATAAATAAAACACAATAATTACATTAATACTCGTAATTCATATAAATGAATCATTAACATTTAATTAATTACAAGCAAGGCTTAAATTACTGAATCGTTGCCCCGTGTGGTGTCGGCAAAGAATAGCACCAACCCATTTCTTCCCGTGGGTGTCGTAAGAGGCGACTAAGGGGTTCATATGGCGGCTTGCTGAACGTCTAAAATCTGATGAATCAGGTTTTGGTTTGTCGACTAAACCATCTCTATACTTTCAACGGTTTTACTTTATTCTTTCATGTTACTTTCTTTCTACCATCGGACGAACCGACGTACGGCGAGTACCCTCCCTTACGTCGTTGAAAACCCTACAATCCGGACTAAGCGTGACGCCTCATCCTGCATACCGCGTACATCGAAGGACTGGAAAAAAATTATGTTTTCAATGCAAGAGTGAATAGACTTCTCACAAACTAGTGCGCCTCACCATCAACGATTATATCTCTGCTTATCATCAGGTGGAATTACAGTAAAAAGTTAGTTTATATTATTAAAAAAAAGTTTTCTTTTTCAATTCGTTCTCTTTGTGCAATATAAATACAATACGATATTTTTATGGTAGATTTTAGCCTGTTATATGTGTTTAGCGTAGTTTCTGAGCGACACAGTCATCAGTCGTCCCGGGCTCACGGGGGTGACGATGCCAGCATTAGCAGAAAAAGTTCAAACACCTAAAGGAAAAGAGCTTTAAAGTTTGAGTAGTGTTTAGGATAATATTTTCAAAATCATTACTTCGAAATTATTGTTAATCCACCAGTGTTCAATGTAACTTAGTCATCATCATCACCAGCCGAAAGGCGTCCATTGTTAGATAGGTCGCTCCCAAGCGTCGCCATAACGGCGGGTCCTGAGCGTATCGCATCCACCGGATTCCCGCGACCCTCATCAGGTCATCGGTCCACCTTGTGGGAGGCCTACCAACGCTGCGTCTTCCGATCATGTATGTAATTTAACGAATTTAATCAACCAGTTACACTTGGCTGTGTTCATTTCTACTTTGAATATCAATTAACATAAACTCATATTCATTAATAAAAAAAACTAAAAAACAAAAATAAAAATATCGTGTAAAAAATAATCATGTAATAATAACTAAATATTTTAAGGAAATGTAACACTACTCATCTTCATGTACTTCACTTAAATATATATAAGGTATATTATTGAGGATTTTCGAAATAAACCACAAATTGTTTCTCTGAAAACAAAGTTTTATTTTATTCAACACGCTTTTACATTATAGCAATTATCGTTTAACTAAAATTACACTTTTATCTCACCTGAAAACAAAGAAACGACATTTAAAGTTTAATAATATCGCCTCCTCAATTATATCCCTTTAATTATCTCTCTACAAGTTTTTATAACAATAAAATGCACAAAAATAATCTAGACATCATCTGTCATTGAATGATACGTCACCCCGTATCCACAGCTTAAAAATTTAAAAAATGAAATGTCATTTCCAAGGAGGTCATTTCATTACATATATATTCAGATTAGGGTTGTAACGGGACTCCGCCTTCGTTACTGCGAAAGTTCCGCAAGAAATCATAACTCATCAACACAACTCATCTTACGTAGTAGTCAAGTGAAATGTGAATTTCTAGTTAGGTATTAATTTTAGAAATTGTAAATATTTAATTCTGTGCCACGATTCGTTGTATTATATTAGTAAATGTAACTTAAATAGATAGGAAAGGATGACATTCAAAATGTTTTCCTTTAAATTATAGATGGAGTTAAACTCTTAGTGTAATAAAATTAAATTTTATCAAAACTGTTTTACTGTTTACGTTTGATCTTGCATATCAAAAACAGTACAGAATCAATCGTGTTGAAAAAACATGTAGTATAGAAAAAAAAAACATATAGTTAGTATAATTGATGATATACCTACTCCGAGTACTAAACATTGATTATTTAGCAGATTCTTAATCTTTATTCAGGTAAGTTACACCCAAATCCAGGTGTTCCAGTCCTTTCGATATACGCGGTATAAATGACGAGACAAAACGCTTTTTATCTAAAATAAATAATAAATAAAGTTGCCTCAAGAATTTAATGAATAAATAAAACACAATAATTACATTAATAATATAATTCATATAAAACAATAATTAAAATTTAATTAATTACAAGCAAGGCCTTCAATTACTGAATCGTTGCCCCGTGTGGTGTCGGCAAAGAATAGCACCAACCCATCTCTTCCCGTGGGTGTCGTAAGAGGCGACTAAAGGATTCATATGGCGGCTTGCTGAACGTCTAAAATCTGATGAATCAGGTTTTGGTTTGTCGACTAAACCATCTCTATACTTTCAACGGTTTTACTTTATTCTTTCATGTTACTTTCTTTCTACCATCGGACAAACAGACGTACGGCGAGTACCTTCCCCTACGTCATTGAAAACTCTACAATCCGGATTATGCATTACGCCTCAATACCGCGTACATCGAATGACTGGAACAATTTGCCTGCTGCGGTCTTCCCGTCCGATTATAATTTTATATTTTCAATGCAAGAGTCAATAGGCTTTTCACAAACTATTGCGCCTCACCATCAACGATTGTATCTCTGCTTACCATCAGGTGGGATTTCAGTAAAAAATTAGTTTATACTAGCTGTCCGCCCGCGACTTCGTCCGCGTGTACTTCAGTTATCGCACTCTAAACTGGTTTTTCCGTAGGAATAAGATGTTTTTCCGAGATAAAAAGTAACCTATGTTCTTTTCCATGTCAAAGGCTATATGCATGTCAAATTTCATCTAAATCCGTTCAGCCGTTTTTGCGTGATTAAGTAACAAACATCCAAACATCCACTCTTTCACATTTATAATATTATTTAGTTAGTATTATTAAAAAAAAGTTTTCTTTTTCAATTCGTTCTCTTTGTCCAATATAAACACAATACGATATTTTTATGGCAGATTTTAGCCAGTTATTATATATGTTTAGCGTAGTTTCTGAGCGACACAGTCATCAGTCGTCCCGGGCTTACGGGGGTGACGATGCCAGCATTAGCAGAAAAAGTTCAAACACCTAAAGGAAAAGAGCTTTAAAGTTTGAATAGTGTTTAGGATAATATATTCAAATTCATTACTTCGAAATTATTGTTAATCCACCAGTGTTCAATATAACTTAATCATCATCATCACCAGCCGAAAGGCGTCTATTGTTGGATATAGGTCGCTCCCAAGCGTCGCCATAACGACGGCTCCTGAGCGTATCGCATCCACCGGATTCCCGCGACCCTCATTAGGTCATCGGTCCACCTTGTGGTAGGCCTACCAACGCTGCGTCTTTCGGTCATGCGTGTAATTTAACGCATTTAATCAACCAATTACACTTGGCTGTGTTCATTTCTACTTTAAATATCAAATAATATAAACTCATATTCATAAAAAAAAAACTAAAAAAAAAAACAAAAAAAAATACCGTGTAAAAAAGAATAATCATGTAATAATAACTAAATAGTTTAAGGAAATGTAACAGTACTCATCTTCATGTACTTCACTTAAATATATATTCAGATTAGGGTTAAAACGGGACTCCGCCTTCGTTACTGCGAAAGTTCCGCAAGAAATCATAACCCATCAACACAACTCATCTTACGTAGTAGTCAAGTGAAATGCGAATTTCTAGTTCGGTATTAATTTTAGAAATTGTAAATAATGAATTCTGTGCCATGATTCGTTGTATTATATTAAATGTAACGTAGATAGATAGGAAAGGATGACATTCAAAATGTTTTCCTTTAAATTATAGATGGAGTTAAACTCTTAGTGTAATAAAATTAAATTTTATCAAAACTGTTTTACTGTTTACGTTTGATCTTGCATATCAAAAACAGTACAGAATCAATCATGTTGAAAAAACATGTAGTATAGAAAAAAAACATATAGTTAGTATAATTGATGATATACCTACTCCGAGTACTAAACATTGATTATTTAGCAGATTCTTAATCTTTATTCAGGTAAGACACCCAAATCATTACAAAATACAATTTGTTTAAATACTTTTTTTTTAATCTGTTATAAATTAGTGCTTGACTGCGATCCCACCTGATGGTAAGCAGTGCTGCAATCGTTGATGGTGAGGCGCACTTGTTTATTAAGAGCTTCTTCACTGTAGCTTTGTAGAAACCCAAATTATAATCGGACGGGAAGACCGCAGCAGGTAAATTGTTCCAGTCCTTCGGTATACGCGGTATAAATGACGAGACAAAACGCTTTTTATCTAAAATAAATAAAAATTAAAGTTGCCACAAGAATTTAATGAATAAATAAAACACAATAATTACATTAATAATATAATTCATATAAATCAATAATTAAAATTTAATTAATTTACAAGCAAGGCCTTCAATTACTGAATCGTTGCCCCGTGTGGTGTCGGCAAAGAATAGCACCAACCCATCTCTTCCCGTGGGTGTCGTAAGAGGCGACTAAGGGGTTCATATGGCGGCTTGCTGAACGTCTAAAATCTGATGAATCAGGTTTTGGTTTGTCGACTAAACCATCTCTATACTTTCAACGGTTTTACTTTATTCTTTCATGTTACTTTCTACCACCGGACAAACAGACGTACGGCGAGTATTTTCCCCTACGTCATTGAAAACTCTACAATCCGGATTAAGCATTACGCCTCATCCTGTATACCGCGTACATCGAATGACTGGAACAATTTGCCTGCTGCGGTCTTCCCGTTCGATTATAATTTCCGTACCACGCGTGAATACGTTGACAACTCGAGATGTCGTTTTTTTTTTTTTTAGCTTAAACGCTTCTGTGACCTTATACCCTACCGGTATTAAAAACTCAACTCGAAATACTCAAACAAAATCAAATTATTGCTTTCGTACATAAGTGAGTATCTACAATTATGGCAATTAATATTTGATAAAACGACATGTCAAATTAATAATACTTAACTGACAGCGTTTATATTATTGCATTTCGATTTATCAACATAAGTCAGAACATGCATTAGTTAATATATCAACATATACGTTTGTGGATTTGCGAGTGTAATATGACAAAATCAGTTATCAAGTTATGAACGTCTTTGAGTACGAAACACGCACATATATGTCGAGTTATCTAGTTATGCACGCTATCTAAAGTTGTGATATTTAAGAACATTTCGAATTGTCTAGTTATGCACGCTATCAAAAGTTGTGATATTTTAGAACATTTCGAATTGTCTAGTTTTATCATTATAAAATCACACGAGTCATTTATGAAACTCTTTAAAATGGACATTATGTTGTTTATAATAACAAAGCGTGAATTGTTACGTTTACTTACTTTGAGAATACTTAAAATACGCATATAATTTAACTTTTATAAAAATAAAATCATTTCATCGTTTTAAGAGTTTGATGACCGAATTTGACTCAAAATCAACTTTTAGGAAAACTTTTAGCGCAAGGTAATTTGAACTCAATTGTAAACATATAAGGCAGGTTTATACTTGAATGCAAATGCAATAATTCAAACATTAATATTAGTAAAACTAAATTAATTCAATTTAATTCTTATAATTCTAAACAACTGGATTTAGACATTATTTATAAAAATGAAAAAGTACAACAAGTAAATGAAGCAAAATTTTTAGGTCTTATTGTAGATAATCATCTTAACTGGAAGAGTCACGTGGAAAATATTTGTCAGAAACTAGATAGGTTTGTGTTTGCTTTAAAAAAGTTAAGACAGAATGTATCAGTAGAAGCTGCTCTTTCGGCTTACCATGGCTATGTGTCATCTGTACTTAGCTATGGAGTAATAATGTGGGGCAACTCGACCGACGCCGACAGAGTTTTTAAACTTCAAAAACGTTGCATTCGAGTTCTAAACAAGGTGTGGTTCTTAGACAGTTGTAAACCATTATTTCAAAAATATAAAATTCTTCCACTGCCCTGTATATATATAAAAGATATCTGCATTTTTACCAAGAAGTACATGCAGTACTTTAAGCAACGTAGTGAGGTTCAGGCAAGGCAGAAAAGGGCTAAATTCCATAACTTATTGCATCAACCAGCCAGTCATAAAGATATTTATAAGAAAAATGTGTATAATATGTGTATATTGATTTATAATAACATCCCAAATGAATTAAAATTATTACAGGGTAATGTATTTAAAACAAAATTGACAGAGTGGCTACAAAAAAACTGTTTCTATAGTATTAAGGAATTTTTGGAATTTGGACATAAAAGTCTATAATTTAATTTGATAGTTAATGTTGACGATAATTTGTATGTAATAATTTAAATAATAATCGAATTTATGAAAATTATAAATAATGATAATAATTAAATTGCATGAAATAATAAATATTTTAATGACATAAATATTAATAATTTGCATGCTTGCTTGCAGGCTGAATACAGTGACTTTTAGGTTATAAGATCTTTCCTTGTAAACAATGTATTTCTTGCAAATAAAAATTTTGATTTTGATTTGATTTGATTTAGAACCAGTGTCCAGAGAGCAATTGCCAGTAAGTCGAGAGAAGAAAAAAGATTTGCTGGATCTATTACCTCTAATAGATACAGTATTTCATGAATTTTATAGAAATGTAAAAACCGGCCAAGAGCGTGTCGGGCCACGCTCAGTGTAGGGTTCTGTAGTTTCCCGTCCGTCACAATAAGTATACCCACTTATGAGTTTAAAAAAATACTTGCATATACGATTATACTACAAACTTAGTCCAGAAATTATTTTGTAGAACCTTTTTGTCTTTTTTGTACAAAAACTGTTCTTTCCATCAAGTTCAAAATGATTTTCCTAGAAAGTCCTTATAAAGTTCTACTTTTCAGATTTTTTTCATATTTTCTAAACTTATGGTTTAAAAGTTAGAGGGGGGGGACACATTGTTTTTTACTTTTGGAGCGATTATTTCCAAAATTATTGACATTATCAACCCCTATTCATTTTTAAATACCTATCCAACAATATATCACACGTTAGGGTTGAAATTAAAAAAAAAATCACTTCCCACTTTACATATAGGGGGGCTACCCTAATAAAACATTTTTTTCCAATTTTTATTTTACCACTTTGTCGGCGTGATTGATATACATATTGGTACCAAATTTCAGCTTTCTAGTGCTAACGGTCACAGAGATTAAGCGAGGACGGACAGACAGACAGACAGACAGACGGACAGACAGACATGGCGAAACTATAAGGGTTCCTAGTTGACTACGGAACCCTAAAAACGGATAATGATACAGAAAATATCGACCCCGATCTTGACGAAGAAGATCCTGATAAAGAAGAAAACACAGAAGAATAAGTAATTTAAAGTGTTTTTTCTTGTCATTTGATTAATTTTCATAAATTTAAAAAAGAATAAAGGATCTTAATTTGTTTCTGCGATTAAACTTTGTTATTACTTCATTTGATTTTTATTTAAATTAAATTATGACAGTTAGAATTTTTATCTTCCTTCAGGGAATAAGTTGATAAGTCGTCGGTGAACAATTGGATAAGTCTGTTTTTAAATGCATTAACTAATATTACATTTATTTTGTAACGTAGACTTAAAACAGCTCCTTAAAGGACCTAAATTCAACTATTAAAAAAGTAATCATCATTATTTTTGATTTACCAGAAGATCGTAAACTTTAAATTGGCTGCCCTGAAAAGTATGCATAAATGACATATCAACTTATTCACGCCAGGTACGGATTTTATGTTTTCAATGCAAGAGTGAATAGGCTTCTCACAAACTAGTGCGCCTCACCATCAACGATTGTATCTCTGCTTACCATCAGGTGGAATTACAGTCAAAAATGAGTCTATATTATTAAAAAAAAAGTTTTCTTTTTCAATTCGTTCTCTTTGTGCAATATAAATACAATACGATATTTTTATAGTAGATTTTAGCCTGTTATATGTTTTTAGCGTAGTTTCTGAGCGACACAGTCATCAGTCGTCCCGGGCTCACGGGGGTGACGATGCCAGCGTTAGCAGAAAAAGTTCAAACACCTAAAGGAAAAGAGCTTTAAAGTTTGAGTAGTGTTTAGGATAATATTTTCAAATTCATTACTTCGAAATTATTGTTAATCCACCAGTGTTCAATGTAACTTAGTCATCATCATCACCAGCCGAAAGGCGTCCATTGTTAGACATAGGTCGCTCCCAAGCGTCGCCATAACGGCGGGTCCTGAGCGTATTGCATCCACCGGATTCCCGCGACTCTCATCAGGTCATCGGTCGACCTTGTCGGAGGCCTACCAACGCTGCGTCTTCCGATCATGTATGTAATTTAACGAATTTAATCAACCAATTACACTTGGCTGTGTTCATTTTTACTTTAAATATCAATTAATATAAACTCATATTCATTAAAAAAAAAAAACTAAAAAAAAAAACAAAAATAAAAATATCGTGTAAAAAATAATCATTTAATAATAACTAAATAGTTTAAGGCAATGTAACACTACTCATCTTCATGTACTTCACTTAAATATATATTCAGATTAGGGTTGTAACGGGACTCCGCCTTCGTTACTGCGAAAGTTCCGCAAGAAATCATAACTCATCAACACAACTCATCTTACGTAGTAGTCAAGTGAAATGTGAATTTCTAGTTAGGTATTAATTTTAGAAATTGTAAATATTTAATTCTGTGCCACGATTCGTTGTATTAAATTAGTAAATGTAACTTAAATAGATAGGAAAGGTAACGTAAATGCTTCTATTACCGCCAGTTTTAGCTGTCTTAGGAATCACTTTAAAAAAATAGATATAAGCTGTAATGTTAGGAAAGGTGTTATAATTTATAATTAATCTCAGCGAAGTATTCTTTGCAATTCAGTACTTAAATTCAATATTCAATAACACAAGAGTTACTAAATAATTATTTAATCCAAAAGAGTAGTTGATTCTATTACCGACCCTTAGAATGCGGCAAGATTCTATTACCGATTTTTCTGCTTCTTTTACCGACCGCTACGAACTTGTCACTTCTTCTATACTATTAAATAAAATAAAAAATCGTTTTTAAGGTATTTATTATATAATAGCAATAGTTATGAGATCAACATTATTACAATATGAAAATAATTATTTATTGCAACGCTTAGAGCACTTATTTTTTGTTATTTTAAATAATAAAAAATATAATCAGTCCCAGAAAACAGTCTTCAAACAATTAAATGCTTACTTTTTAATTACCTACATACTAATAAGATATTATGAATCAGTAACAAAAATATTTTTATCCGTAATACAATCACAAAATAATTTCTCTTGTCACGCAGAGTTGTCCTCGGTATGCCATAGGTTTTTGAAGCTTCATATAAGCTGGTCCCTTCATATATAGCTAGAAGCGCAGCTTCTAGTTGAGCAGAGGCGTACTGCTTGCGCTTCTGCGGCTCCATGATTCTATAAAAGAACACAATCTTTAAAAAGATATAGAATTTAATTCTTCGAAAGAAGCTTTAAAAAGTTACATGGCCCCCATTCCGTCCCGCCATTTTTATTTGATTTGAAATCATATAAAATATAGCCAATGCCATGAAGCCATGAATGAAACTGGATAGCAAATAATATTTTACATTAATAATATGGCATGTGACAAAATCTCTCAAAACGTCACGTATGCAAGAAATGAGCCAATTTGTTCAAAAATATACCTTCATTTTTTTTTTGTGTACTGTAATATTAGGTACCAAATATATCGTCACAGCTGTGAGTCGGTAATAGAATCAAGTAAGAAGGTTACAATATTCTATTAGCGACCAATAAAATTAATAATAAACAGATAAAATATCCGCTTTATGGTATACTGTTAAATTCGATCTCATTGCTATATTATTGCTTTTAATGTCAGTTAGTCTTTAATTCAGATAATACAGGTTATTTACAGTATAATATCATTATAATAATAGAGATATTGTCTAACGTTGAATCGAGTTTTACACAAAAACTTTAAGAAATAGCTTTGTCGTTAATAGATCTAACGAAGTAAAATAATTTTAAGAATTGAATAAACAAAAATTAAAATCAAATGAGGTAGTTTATAATAGATATTATTTTAAAATACTAAATGTTCTCAAAATTTTAACAACGCCATGGGTCGTTATTAGAATCAAGTTTTGGAATTTGGATTCTATTACCGCCTTAAATTAAAACATGATTTTATAACATAAAAACCAATAAAAAGTATTATATTAAGAGTTAGTTTAGAAAACGAATATATACGTTACAGTTGTAATGTGATTGCAAGAAGACAAATCCATTTTTAGGGTGTTATTTTCCTTAAGTAATATTTAGGTGTACTTACGTGGCTGGAGACGTGACACTATGAAAAGTGCGTCCGCTTCGGGCGCGTCCCACTCAAAGTCAAATTATTTCTTTCACTGGCTATTTAAACACACAAACTTTACTTTTTTTGTTGTCCAACAAAAATACGTAACTAATTTTTAAGGTATGACTTTTCTGGAACCCTATATTATGTCTAATATGAGTGATTTAAAAATTAGATCGTTAATAGAGTACACATCTTAGGGGGTCGTTAATAGGAGCTTTTACGTTATACATAAAAGTAGAACGCGACTCTATGAATTGTATGAGGAAAAAATTCTTGTAAACACTGCCAAGTTTAGTTTGTATGTTAGAAATTATTCAAAATTATTCAAAAAAGTATGTTCTGTTGCAAAATCGCGCTACTTGAGTTCTAAAATTAAAAATAGTAATAATATAATTAAAACTACCTGGAATATTATAAACAGTGAAACTGGAAGATCTAAAAAACCATGTAGTGACTATAGCCTTAAAATTAATGACAGCGTGATCAAATCGGACTCACAAGTTGCTGCAGCTTTTGAAAAGTTCTTTTCAGAGATCCCCATATTAACTACTAAATCTCTGAACTCATCACCCACTGCTGCAGAGTCTCTGCTTAAAGAAAATGTTAAAGTTTGTGATTCAGATTTTAATTTCGAACATGTGACATATGTGGATATAATTAAAACCTTTAACACTTTGAATGTAAAAAAGACCACAGATTTATGGGGAAATTCTGTGGATGTTGTAAAGTCCATTATAAAGGTTGTAGCTCCTAGTTTAGCACTTATTTTTAATAATTGTATTGATCGTGGCGAGTTTCCTGACTTAATGAAGTATAGTAAAATAATACCATTGTTTAAAACGGGTAGTACATCTGACCCCACAAATTATAGACCTATTTCAGTGCTACCCTCCTTTAGTGAAATATTTGAGAAACTAATTTTACATCAATTACAAAGATTTCGACCGTAGCAATTAACATTGTCGGATCTACATTTTTTCAATTTTCATTTTATTGCATTAAAGATCTTAAAATAATCATATTTATACCCCAGCAAATTTTCAAATTCCTAAAATCAACCATCTTTGTTTTACCAAGTGGAAAAAGTAGTATGTGTTCAGTGCGCACGATTAATATTGTCGCATAATACGTTGAGACGTTAGTTGCGGGGCGCGTGAGGGGAACAGACGCGAGCGCGTGGCGCGGATCTGCCACTTCCGCCAGAGTTAGCGGGAGGAGCGCACTCGTCGGGCTTATTTTTAAACTTTTTTTTGTTTATCATTAGCGACTAAGTGAGTTTATAGTTTTTTAAGAAATGTTGAAAACTACTCTGAACGGACAACAATGTAGTTTATGCCAGATACAACAATGTTTATGGCTTTCTATTTCGTTTACTGTGTCGGATGTGTCAAATACTACATTATTGCATGATCGGTGATAGTTTTATTTTGTCGGATATGGTACAACAGACTTTATTGCATGTTCATTTTATAAATAGTATTGTATGATCTACCACTACCTACATTATTGACTGTTGTGTGTTTGATTGTGTTTTGTAGGATAAGGAATTACTAACTTTGTTACTTGTTTATTTCTCATTTCTTGGTGTCGAATGTCGAACATTCGACATTATTACTCGCTTTATGGTAGTAAGCTACTGTTGAATATGGTACTACAGATATTGCTATTTTGTTAAAAGTTGTTTTTGTTTTGTTTTACGAGGAATCAATTAGTTTTGTTTTTTCAACTAAGCTTCTCATAACTTTTCTATTATGCTATGCAAGAAATCGACCGTTTAAAGGACTCTTTTCGTTTTGCCGGTGATGAGCAGTCTAATATTTTGAAAAAAGTTAGTAAGCTTCGTAAACAAAACCATGAGTGCACTGAATCTAAACTGACTTTAGCCAAACTTGTTGCTAAAATCAACATCCTGGAACAAAGCGCTCGAAGCTGCAACATTGAAATCTGTAATATTCCTGAAAGGCGTAATATTGGATCATCCATTAATTATAATTTGAAACAAAGCGACATTATTTCAATACAGAGAGTACCACACGCCCATCGAGATAATGATAGGCCTAAGAATATTATTGTAAAACTGAACTTAGCTATATTGCGCGATAATATTTTAAGCGCTTACCGATTAAACAAGGGACTCAATACCGAAAAACTGGGCTAATCAGGAAAGTCACTTTCTATTTATATGCATGAACATCTCACTTTGAAAAACAAAATTTTATTTCATGAGTGCCGCGATGCAGCTACAGCAAATAATTACCGGTCTTTATGGTTTAAGCGCTGGACGGATGGTACCGCGCTTTTGTTGCTTTCGTTTCGTTGTTCGGGAGAAAGAGAGTGCTAAGTCATTCGCAATCAGATCACCAGATAATATTGCTAAGATTAACAACACATCTGGTTAACAAAGCATTTCTTAACCAGATGTGTCCAAATATATAACCCTATATTGCTACACTCATTCGAATTAAAAAATTATGTCAGTTTATTATCTTTTATTGAGACGTGTAATGCTGGTATGATTTTTAATTACAACCGGGTTATTTATTATCAAAATTGTCAAGGGATTTGCTCTAAAATGCACATTTTATTCATGAACATTTTATCAAATTGTTGCGATATTATAGTACTCACTGAAACGTGGTTGACGCCTGAAATATTTAATAGCGAGTTCATAGATTCTCGTTACTTGGTACATAGGTGCGATCGAGACCGTACTGCCACGAATAAAAAAGAATGAGATGATGTCCTTGTAGCGGTATTGAAGGAACTTCACTCGGTTAGAGTGGCTTCTAAATTCTTAGATTTTCAAGCTGAACTAGAGGAAAAAACCAAATTGTTGGGGCTGTCTATATTCCACTTAGAACACCGGAATCCGTATATGCTCAATACTTCGATTTCCTCCTGGGTGATTATAACTTACTTGATCTTAACTGGATTCCACATAATAATAATGTTTCAGTATCGGGATTGGTTTCTAGCGGCAACACTCCTATTTGCGGAAATCTAAGTGTACAAGGTGTCGTTTTGAAGCTGCAAAATATTTCAGGAGGTTGTAATAAAACTCATAAATAATCATGTAAAAATACGAAACCTGGTCAATAATCAGTAATACTTGTTATTTATTTTTTTAATTACACTAAACTAAATCGATTGATCGCCGCCCGCGGGGGCGTGGCTAGGCTGTGGCGTGCGGGATGATGATTGGATGATACATTATTTATGAAACTATCGTTGCGAGTTAGTGTGTGTGAAAACGCCCTTTATTGTTCCGTGTTTGTGTGTGTGGAAAAAAGCGCGGTTATAAAAAAAAAAAAAATTACCTACTTATTTTATTATTGATTCGGGTCGAGAATCACTAACATAATTACCTCCTGAAATATTTTGCAGCTTCAAAACGACACCTTGTATTTATGTCTTTTCTTAATGCTTACCAGTACAACTCTATCAAGTAACCGAATGGAAAAATATTGGATCTAGCTGTCAGTAACTGCGAATGTTCTGTGTACCCTCCTACCGATTATTATTTACTTCAACTCGATATGCACCACCCACCATTCTGTGTATTAATACCATTTGCATACCCCCAACAATGTATGATTCGGATGTCGTTAAATATTTTTTTTTATTCCAAGGCTAATTACGAGAGGGTAAATGAAGAATTAGGTGAAATCAATTGGGATGAGCTGATCGGTTCGGAACACTATGTAGATGTGGCAGTAACTTCTATGATAAAATTTTTAGCACATTTAGATCTTACGTTCCACTTTTTTTTTCGTTTATTTGTTTATATAATACAAGTAATAGGTACAATACAGATGATGCAAATCATAAACTCATTTGAGTTTTACCGTCAAACTACAAACGTACTTGTCAAAACAAAGTCTCCGAGATTTCCGATTTGGTTTTCCCCTTCGCTGATACTTATTTATAAAGCAAAGGCTTGGGTTAAATGGAAAGTGTATCATAATATCTGCGATTGTGAACAATTCTCGCTATATAGATCTAAATTTCATGCGGAGTGTAAATTTTACTACTCAAAATACATGGAATCCATTGAAGACGGTATTCGCAGTAATGTAAAATGCTTTAGGACGTATATAGCTAATCAGAAATCTTAATTCCCCTCGCTCCATAACATAGCCTGAACCAGGACCGGACGCTCAGGCTATCGCCTCTGTGAGGACACGGTGGTGCTCCACCCAAGCGGGGCAGAACTCCACTGTATGCTCCACTGTGTCCTCCGGTCTGGCATGTAATTAAAAGCAAGGTAAATGTAACTCAACATTGTATTATTCAAATCCCGAAATAAAGAAAGTTGTATCTACATCATAAAATATTGATATCTTGCGGGCAGTAACGTATTAAGTGGCACATCCAACATAAATTAAATTTTAAAGTCCAGGGAATACTGCGGGTTGTGCCACATCCGGCCAAATTCAGAAATTCTAGTTCAGTTAATAATGTCGGATCAGCCATTTCCGACAAAATAGTTGCATGATTTAGTGGTTAACACTGTTGCATGTGCAATTTCTTATATTTCCGATACCTTTTTGATAAGTTTGTATATATTACTACGTCAGGTAATTAATATTTATACGTCATACCAAATTTGGTTAAGGTACATTGACTATTGCTCACTTTATACACATTTGAAACTTCAAACGGCCGTACTGTAAAGTTGCGATTTTTCACATACGACTATGTTAATTGCTACGGTCGATTTTTTAATAGACATAAGTTGTTACATAATAAACAGTTCGGTTTTACAAGGGGTCGTTCAACAACCGATGCCGGGGTTGAACTTTTAGGACATATTTATAATGCATGGGAAGACAAATGCGATGTCCTGAGCATTTTTTTGTGATTTGTCCAAGGCTTTCGATTGCGTTCTCCATGAAACATTAATCAGGAAACTACACCATTACGGAATCCGGAATTCCTCTCTGGATCTTCTTACTTCTTATTTGAGTGATAGGATTCAGAGAGTTGATGTAAATGGAAAAAGATCACCCGGGTCTGTAGTATCAATGGGTGTGCCCCAGGGCTCGATTCTTGGTCCATTTTTATTTCTCATTTATATAAATGACTTGCCATACCTCATAAAGGATAACCATGATATAGTGTTGTTTGCAGACGACACTTCGCTTTTGTTTAAGCTTAAACGTCAGCAGCCGGTTACTGATGACATAAATAACGCCCTTTCAAAAATAGTACACTGGTTTAATGTCAATAACCTGCTCCTTAATGAAAAGAAAACCAAATTTGTTAAATTTACGATGCCTCACGTAAGGCAGGTAGAAACTAGTGTGCTAATAAAAGGTAAAGAATTGAGTCCTGAAGACACTACAGTGTTCTTGGGTATAACTCTTGATGCTAAGCTTCAGTGGGGCCCACACATAGATAAGTTGTCGAAAAAACTTAGCTCTGCCGCATACGCTGTTAGACAAATTCGAAATCTAACTGACTTAGAGACAGCCCGTTTAGTTTACTTCAGTTATTTTCATAGTGTCATGTCGTACGGTATTCTATTATGGGGAAATGCCGCCGATATCCAAACGATTTTTGTTTTGCAGAAAAGGGCCATTCGTTCAATTTATAAATTAAGTCCCAGATACTCCCTCAGAGATAAATTTAAAAATATTAATATTTTGACTGTGCCATCTCAGTATATCTATGAAAATATTTTGTATGTTCATAAAAATAAAAACATGTTTAAAAAATACAGTGACATTCACAACGTTAATACTAGGAACAAACACAAGTTAGTGGTTCCTGCCACCAGGCTCAAAAAAATAGGACGCTCATTTAGATGCCAAAGTATACATTTTTATAATAAGCTTCCCAGTCCTATTCAGGAACTTAGCATTAATAAATTCAAAATATTTGTAAAGCGAAAACTTTGCCAAAAGGCTTTTTATACTGTAAAAGAGTATCTCGAGGATAAAACGGCTTGGGATTGACCTGCTCCAGTACCTACTCACTATAATTATTATCATTTGAATGTTTTTTTGTTTTAACTGCCTTTTTTTTATTGACGATTGTTGTTGTTTTACAATTATGATATTGTATATATATATATATATATTATTATTATTTTTTAACAATTATGACATGTTTATTTTTACTATTTGACTGATTTTTTTTTTATATACTTACTTTTTTTTACAATTTGTAATATTTACACTTCTGTAAATTTTATTATTGTGAATGTGAGAACTATGTGGATTACTCTTTCCTTTTCTTTTATTTTCACATGATGTCTGGCAGTTTTGAGTATTTGATGTGGCCTACCCAAATGTCCTTTCTTTGGCATTGTTCGTCAAGTCGTTGAGCTCCTTAGTAGTCCTGAGTTGAGCTACACGCATATTGACAAATGCTTGCACTGACTGGACAGGTCCACTTAGAACTGTGTGGTTCTTTCTTCAAAAGACCATCTCAGGCTCAATCTACATGGTTCTCATATGATTTGACCATTACATGTTTTGCTGTATGGACTTTAAAAGAGACTTTGACCCCTGAGTTTGTTTCGGTGTTTCTTCTCAGGGTAGTCAGCTAGGAAACACCGGCCTCATCTAGCATTAATTGACGAAAAAAAAAATTGACGTGTAAAAGTGTTTTTATAAAACCTACTTGCAAAAAAAAAAAAAAAAGGATGACATTCAAAATGTTTTCCTTTAAATTATAGATGGAGTGAAACTCTTAGTGTAATAAAATTAATTTTTATCAAAACTGTTTTACCTACTGTTTACGTTTGATCTTGCATATCAAAAACAGTACAGAATCAATTGTGTTGCAAAAACATGTAGTTTAGAAAAAAAAAACATATAGTTAGTATAATTGATGATATGCCTACTCCGAGTACAAACCATTTAGCAAATTCTTAATCTTAATCTTTATTCAGGTAAGTTACACTCAAATCATTACATAATACAATTTGTTTAATTTTTTTTTTTATAAATTAGTGCTTGACTGCGATCCCACCTGATGGTAAGCAGTGTTGCAATCGTTGATGGTGAGGCGCACTTGTTTATTAAGAGCTTATTCACTGTAGCCTTGTAGAAACCCAAATTATAATCGGACGGGAAGACCGCAGCAGGTAAATTGTTCCAGTCCTTCGATATACGCGGTATAAATGACGAGGCGAAATGCTTTTTATCTAAAAAAAATAAAAATTAAAGTTGCCACAAGAATTTAATGAATAAATAAAACACAATAATTACATTAATAATATAATTCATATAAAACAATAATTAAAATTTAATTAATTACAAGCAAGACCTTCAATTACTGAATCGTTGCCCCGTGTGACACCACACGGGGCAAAGAATAGCACCAACCCATCTCTTCCCGTGGGTGTCGTAAGAGGCGACTAAGGAATTCATATGGCGGCTTGCTGACCGTCTAAAATCTGATGAATCAGGTTTTGGTTTGTCGACTAAACCATCTCTATACTTTCAACGGTTTTACTTTTTTCTTTCATGTTACTTTCTTTCTACCATCGGAAAAACAGACGTACGGCGAGTACCTTCCCCTACGTCATTGAAAACTCTACTATCCGGATTAAGCATTACGCCTCATCCTGTATACCGCGTACATCGAATGACTGGAACAATTTGCCTGCTGCGGTCTTCCCGCCCGATTATAATTTTATGTTTTCCATGCAAGAGTGAGTAGGGTTCTCACAAACTTTTGCGCCTTACCATCAACGATTATATCTCTGCTTACCATCAGGTGGGATTGCAGTAAAAAATTAGTTTATATTAGCTGTCCGCCCGCGACTTCGTCCGCGTGTACTTCGGTTATCGCACTCTAAACGTGTTTTCCCGTAAGAATACGATGTTTTTCCGGGATAAAAAGTTGTAAGAAATATTGGAACGCAATAATTGTAGTTTGTTTAGTTGCCACTTCACGGCGCCACCATCAATGTAATGTTATTCTGGCAGTTATGTTTGTACTCCATTTTTGTTTCAATTTATTGAGTTAAATACAGAAACTTTCATACTAATATCCGAGCTTTATTGCCAAACCTCCTACATGGTGCCACCCTGTGCAATGATTGTTACTTACCTCGTTCGAAGCATATAGACATTCGATACCATTTTATTAAAGAGCATGTAATAAATAATGATTTAAAGTTTTGTTATGTTAAGGGATGTGAAAATGTTTCAGATATTTTAACCAAGGGCACTACTGTTGTAAAGCATATATATTGTGTCACAAATATGGGATTGCGTCCCAGGGAGGATGTAAGAAATATTGGAACGCAATAATTGTAGTTTGTTTAGTTGCCACTTCACGGCGCCACCATCAATGTAATGTTTTCTGGCAGTTATGTTTGTACTCCATTTTTGTTTCAATTTATTGAGTTAAATACAGAAACTTTCATACTAATATCCGAGCTTTATTGCCAAACCTCCTACAAAAGTAACCTATGTTCTTTTCCATGTCAAAGGCTATATGCGTGCCAAATTTCATCTAAATCCGTTCAGCCGTTTTTGCGTGATTAGGTTACAAACATCCAAACATCCACACTTTCACATTTATAATATTAGTTAGGATTATTAAAAAAAAGTTTTCTTTTTCAATTTGTTCTCTTCGTCCAATATAAATACAATACGATATTTTATGGCAGATTTTAGCCAGTTATTATATATATTTAGCGTAGTTTCTGAGCGACACAGTCATCAGTCGTCTCGGGCTCACAGGGGTGACGATGCCAACATTAGCAGAAAAAGTTCAAACACCTAATAAAAGGAAAAGAGCTTTAAAGTTTGAGTAGTGTTTAGGATAATATTTTCAAATTCGTTACTTCGAAATTATTGTTAATCCACCAGTGTTCAATATAATTTAATCATCATCATCACCAGCCGAAAGGCGGCCACTGTTGGATATAGGTCGCTCCCAAGCGTCGCCATAACGACGGATCCTGAGCGTATCGCATCCACCGGAATCCCGCGACCCTCATCAGGTCATCGGTCCACCTTTTTTTTTTTTTTTTTTTTTTTTTATGGTGGGAAAAAATCATGCATTGACATCCCCCGCCCTTGGGCGGAGCGGGAGATAGTGTCAGACTCTTACTGACTAAAAGACCCACCCCGTTCCTTCTAGCCTTCATACCGGGGCTCGAGCGCCCTTTCGGATAACCCTGGCCCCAGTAGGCTTCGACCCGGCTGGGTCCCTGCTGTTGCTGACAACTCCTTGAGGCGTGCGGGAACAGTGCGCGCCGTCGACGACTTGGGCTTGGTCCGGACAGTTACCGGACGGCCGGACAGTGAGCTACCCATTGCTCACCGTCCGCAAGCCCGCGTCTACGTTGGCCGGAAATCGGGATCAGAATCCCGGCGACGGCGGCGGCGATAACGCCGTTGCCTGATGCGTTCGGCCTCCTCCTTTGCGAGCATTACTGCTTCGCAGAAGTCGGCGACCGCCTGCCACTCCTCCTCGCTCCGGACCATGGCCTCAACCAAGGCCCGGCGCGAGAGGTCTCCGCCGCCGATCGCCCCCACGAGGGCACGGCGATGCTCCGCCCAAGCAGGGCACACCTCGACTGTGTGCTCCACCGTGTCCTCCGGGCGTTCCGCACAGTGGCGACACCCGGGCGTCACTTCCGCATGAATCGAGTGCAGGAAACTCCCGAACGAACCATGTCCGGTGAGTACCTGCGTCATGCGGAAGGTAAGGACGCCGTGAGGTCTTTCCAGCCACGCCTCAAAGAGGGGACTTACCGCCATGATTGTGGCGTGCCCAGCACTGGGTTGCGATAGTCGTTGACGCCATTTCACCATGAGATCCCGCCGGAGCTCTGTCCGCCATGCCGTGACCTGTCGCGGCAGCGGACTTTCACCCCGGCGTTGCATCTCCACGCGCATATCGTGCATGTGTGCAAGGACTGTTGCCTCCAGATCCCACGGTGGTAGGCCAGCCAGAAGGCTCGCCGCTTCGCGGGAGACCGTGCAGTATCCCCGCACCATCCTTATCGCCATGACCCTCTGACAGGCGTTCAGTATGGCCGCCGGTTGCTTTTTCAGCGACGGCGCCCACACCGGCGCCCCGTAGAGGGCCATGGACCGAACGATCCCCGCGTAGAGCCTTCGGCAGGAGGCATCCGGACCCCCAAGGTTGGGCAGGAGCCGCTTGAGCGCAGCCCCAGCCCGGTTGAGTTTGGGGGCCAGACGTCGGAAATGCTCCACGAAATTCCACCGGCTGTCGAGGACGAGTCCCAGGTACTTCATCGTCGACCCGACACCGATGTCAACTCCTCCTACCGTTAGTTGGGAACTCAATGGCGGCGCGTTCCGAGACCGGCGACCGTGGAAACACATCGCCTCGGATTTGTGAAGCGCCACCTCGAGTCCCAACTCCTGGATCCTGTCAACGACCATCGCAACCCCGCGTGTCGCTAGAGCGACCGCCGCCTGGTACGACTCTCCCCGCGCTAGAACCAGCGTGTCGTCTGCGTAGCAAACCACGCTGACCCCGTCGGGGAAGTCGCCGTGCAGCACGTAGTCGTACCCGATGTTCCACAAGGGTGGCCCTAGTACCGACCCCTGCGGAACACCGCACGACATCTCTCGACGTTTCCAGTCTCCCTGGTGACCGGGGTAGACTATAAATCTATCCGACAGATAGGCCTCGACCACTCGACAGAGGTATTCGGGCACCCGGTGGTACCGGAGTGTCCTCCGGATCGTACTCCAGGGCAGGGAGTTGAAGGCGTTGGCAATGTCCAAGGACACTGCCACGACACACCTGCCCTGGGACACCGCAGCCCCCGTCGTGAGGGCTCGCACGCGCATGATGGCGTCCACCGTAGAGCGCATCCTGCGAAAGCCGAACTGTCCGTCCGAAAGGTCCGGCCCCACCCGTGTTAGGCGCCCGACGAGGCGGTTTGCAATGACTCTCTCAAAGAGCTTGCCCACCTCGTCGAGCAGCACAATGGGCCGGTACGCGGACGGCGAGTCCGCAGGGCGCCCCGGCTTCGCTATGAGGACCAGTTTCCCCGTCTTCCAGCAAAGTGGGAACTGGCCCCTCTCCAAACATGCGCTGAAGAGCCCTCTCAGTCGAGGCCCGAGAGCCTCCATGGCCAGGACCCAAGCCTTTCCAGGCAAGCCGTCGGGTCCCGGGGCGGTGTTTTTGGTACTCAGCCTTCGCACCGCCACTCTCATCTCTACCTCGGTCACCTCTGGAGCATCGTCGTCGTCGCTGTTGCGGTCCGCGTCAGACACCGCTGGCGGTGGAGGCGGAGCCATGGGCGGGGGGGAGTGTTCCCCCCGCGCAGGGAACAGAGCGTTCACCGCACCCTCCACGATCTGGGGCCGGAGACTCTGAGTCAGTGGGGGAGCCCAGGGACGGAGCTTTTCCCGTACCATATTGGCGCCCCCATGGGTCCGCGTTCAGAGACCCCAGCCACACGTTGCGGGCCTCCAGTTTGGCCCGCTTGATCTCCGTTCGGAGGGTGCGTTTTGCCGCTCTGTATCCCTCATACAGCTCCGCCTCTCTGGCCTCCGCATCCGGCGGGCGGATGCGGCGCCTGCGTCATCGGTCCACCTTGTGGGAGGCCTACCAACGCTGCGTCTTCCGGTCATGTATGTAATTTAACGCATTTAATCATCCAATTACACTTGGCTGTGTTCATTTCTACTTTAAATATCAATTAATATAAACTCATATTCATAAAAAAAAAAACTAAAAAAACAAAAAAAAAATATCGTGTAAAAATAATAATCATGTAATAATAACTAAATAGTTTAAGGAAATGTAACACTACTCATCTTCATGCACTTCACTTATATATTCAGATTAGTGTTGTAACGGGACTTCGCCTCCGCTATCGTTACTGCGAAAGTTCCGCAAGAAATCATAACTCATCAACACAACTCATCGTAACTCCACTTCCGCAAAATCTTACGGAGTTATAACGGAGTTTCATTTACGTGATAATCAATCCGGCCGCGTGTTACGTGTGAAAAGGTCAAGAATAAGCGTGTGTGCGGTAGGAACGCGGTCAAAATGGGACGGACGTACGTCAATTTCATAGGACAGGGATCAATCTGACGAATTCCTTCGATTTGAATATCCGTAGTTGGTGACGTCGTAAGGTTGATTGTGCCTTGTAGGTGTTTTTGAGATGTTTTTAAATAAAATGACACGACTGTTTTGTAGCTCTGTATTGAGGCAACTAATGAACTAACCTAACGTAATACGATCGAACATACCGCCCACCAAAAGGACCCTATGTCCTTTTACAAATACAACTAATTGGGCTTAACAACTAACGTATTGTTTCAAAACTTAACAATTTAACAGGTAAACATAACAACTTCTTCAAATGGACTGTATGTAGAAAATTAATAACCGGTTTACAAACATTAAATACGTACCTACAGAATTGAACATCTGTTTACTACACATTCTAATAGTAAAGTATCAATGATTATGTGTGACTCACTAAGGTAAGTAGGAACGAATTTGTTTCACAATAGCATTAGTTATTATTAGTAAGTAGGTAAGTATACATAGTTTTAAGTAATAGCATGCAGGTGGGAAGGTAAGTACATCATATTTATTATTAAGTATCTAGTTTAGCGACTTGAATCATCGAATGGTAAGTTTGTGTACATAATAATCTTAGTAGTAATTAAGTAATTTAGATATGTAGTTTTATTTAGACCTAAGTATTTAAGTTTAAGGTAGGTAATTAACAATAGTATGTAATATCATGCTGACTTAGATTCATTGAGGTAAGTAGTATAAGTAAATTTATAAATAAGTAAGTATATGAACAAAACTTGTTTCGATTAATTAAGCGTCTTTAGGTAGGAATATTAACTTAGATAAAGGTCTTTTCAATTCACTTTGTCCTTTACACTGCACTGTAACCACTCTAACTAAATTGTCTTTTCCAGGATGCAGCCTTTTAATTATACCCAGGAGCCATTTCGTAGGAGGCAGCCCGTCTTCCTTGATGACCACAATGTCTCCCACGGTAGGTGACTGGATAGCTGATTGTCACTTGGCCCGTTGTTGCAGAGTGTTCAAGTAATCTGAATGCCACCTTCGCCAGAAATCTTGTGTCATTCGCTGTACTAACTGCCATCTTGTCAATAGGCTAATCTTCGAGTTTTCATAATTGTAATCAGGAACACTGAGTAAGGGCTCACCTATTAAAAAGTGTCCAGGTGTGAGTGGTGACATCGTCTCAACAGTGTTGTCCAGCTGGCACAGTGGGCGGGAGTTGAGACAAGCTTCTATTTGTGTTAGCAATGTCGTCATCTCTTCATAGGTAAGTTTTGAGTCTTTGCTAACCCTTGCTAGATGTCTTTTTGCAGCTTGCACTCCAGCTTCCCAGAGGCCTCCACAGTTTGGCATTCGCGGCGGGATAAAATGCCACGTAGTTCCATCAGTTGCTAAGTGTTCGGAAATTTCTTTAGAAATGTTGTTTTCACCTGCTTTGAAAAGGTCTTTGAGCTCTTTTGCAGCACCAACGAAATTTGTGCCGTTGTCGCTGAACAGATGAAGACATCGACCTCGACGTGCGACGAATCTCCGAAACGCAGCCAGGAATGCTTGAGAAGTTAAATCTGTTACAACTTCCAAGTGTATGGCACGTGTAACCATACACACAAATAAACAGATGTACCCTTTCGTAGCGTGATGGCCTCGCCCCTTTGATGTTCTGATAAATACTGGACCTGCATAGTCAACTCCACTGTTTAGAAAGGCCCGCTGTGGACTCACCCTTACAGCTGGCAATTCACCCATTAACTGATTGTTAACCTTTCCTTTATTGACAATGCAAACCTTGCAACTTCTTATGCATTTTCTTACGGCTGATTTTAAGTGAATAATCCAATAATTACTTCTTATGTATGCCATCATAAGTTGTATACCACCATGTAAGGTTTGTTTGTGTGCTTCGTTAATCAACAATGTCGTGATATGTTGATTACTAGGTATTATTATTGGATGTTTGGTTGTGTCTGGCAAATTAGCATTTTGTAAACGACCTCCAACTCTCAGTAAATTTTGTTTATCTAAAAATGGTGTCAAGTTAATTAGTGAACTTGATTTTCTCACCGTACCATTTTTCTTGATGGATTCTATATCTTTTTCATAAATTAATTGTTGATAGTACATTATGCACCTTTGCAAAATTATGTTCATTTCATTTGTCGTTAAATACCTTTCTTGGTTTTCATTGTTTAAAAATCTTCTACAATAAGCAAGTACTCTCTTCATTCTAGTCAGTTTCGAAAATCTTTCCCAAATCGGTTTTTCTTCATTTTCCTTAGTTTCACTTGTAATGATACAACATGTATGTTTTGATTCTAAATCTGTCTCTGTATTTTCTGATTTTCTCAAATGAACTTCCTTTTCTGATAACCATTCAGGCCCCTTCCACCACATTTTCTCTTCTTTCAGATCTGGGGCCGTATTATGACCTCTTAAAACCATCATGTTTTCGGTGTGAAAAAGAGACGGAGCTATACAGGACGAATAGCACTATCCTTTTCTCACACAGAAAACATGATGGTTTTAAGATGTCATAATACGGCCGCTGTTAGGAACATTCCTCTGGATGCCTTGTCAGCAGGATTTTCTTCTGACATGACATGATGCCATTGTACATTGTTTGTATTGTCTTTGATTTCTACCACACGATTTGCAACAAAGGTCTTCCATTTTTGAGGTTCACCATGCAGCCACGCCAGTACTATGGTGGAGTCTGTCCAGCAGTAGGTTTGGCTATGTGGAATTTTCATGGCTAATGTGACTTGTTTTAGAAGCCTTGACAACAAAACAGCTCCACACAGCTCAAGCCGAGGTAGTGATACTGTTTTCAATGGAGCAACCTTGGTTCTTGATGCAATTAGACTTGTGTATACAGTTTCATTCTGTTCTACTCTGCAGTATACAACTGCTGCATAAGCTCGAGTTGAAGCATCGCTAAATCCATGTAGTTGAATCGCTTTTCTATTGCTACTATACGAGTGCAACCATCGGTTTAGAGAAATTTGGTTGACGTTCTCGAAATCATTTCTTATCTTCAACCACTCTGCCGTTAAATCATCTGATAATGGTTGATCCCATTGTGTGCCAACTAACCAAAGTTTTTGGATGAACATCTTAGCTAGCACAATGCTTGGCGATATCCAACCTAATGGATCGTAGAGTTTTTGTACATCTGATAAAACATTTCTCTTTGTAATGATTGATGGAGGTGAGCAGAGACTGATTTTGTAGAGAAATTGATCAGTACCAAGATTCCAGGTGATACCTAATGCCTTCACAGTACCATCTAAGTTTATGTCAAGTTGGATGCTTGAAGAAATGATGCTTGGATCCATTGATTTCATCAGTTCGATGTTGTTTGATGACCATTTTTTCAACTCAAAACCTCCTTTGTTCAACATAGCTCTGAGTTGATTGCTAGCTTCGATTGCTTCTTTCACTGTGTCACAACCCGACATGACATCATCGACATAGAAATCTGATAATGTAATGTCAGCAGCTACTGGATAGTTATCTCGTTCTTCGTGTGCAAGTTGGATCAAGGTCTTCACTGCGAGGTAAGGAGCTGAAGTGGTTCCAAAGGTCACGGTAAGTAATCTAAAATCTTTTATTTCTTCATCACTATTGTTTCTCCACAGTATTCTTTGAAAATCAGCATCCTCCTTGTATACCATGATCATTCTGTACATTTTTTGTATGTCCGCAGCAAAACAGACGGCGTGCATTCTCCAGCGCATGAGTATACTTCGTAGGTCTTCTTGGAGCACTGGACCAGGTAAGAGTTCATCATTTAATGATATACCATTTGTTCCTTTACAGGAGGCATCGAAAACTATGCGAGTTTTCGTGGTTTCCTTATCTTCACACAGAACTGGGTGATGGGGTAAGTAAACTGACCTTTTTGAATATATTTCCTTTTCAGGTACTTCTTCTATGTGACCTAAGTTTTTGTAGTCTTCTATAACTTTTTCATATTCTTCTTTTAGCTTAATCTGTTTTTTAAACCTTTTCTCTAAATGTATCAATCTTGTTTTAGCTATATCTCTTGTATTTCCTTCAGGTGATTGAATACAATTTGTTTTAAACGGTAGTTTCACTATAAATCTTCCTTGTTCATTTCTTGTGTGTGTTTTGTGATATATGTCTTCACATAATTGTTCTTCCTTTGTATTCTTTCGCCTTGTAGTTGTGTCTATCTCCCAAAGCGCCTTTAACATGTTATCAACGTCTATTTGGTGATGCATGACAAGAAATGAATGTTCACTTTGTGTTGTATTTATTTCTCCAAATAATATCCATCCTAGGGTTGTTTTCTGTGCACAAGGAGACCCTGGAGGACCCTTGACTAATGTTTGTTCGACTATTCGTGCATATTCCTTCACACCGAGCAGCATATCTATCGGGCCTGGTCTATAGTACTGTGGATCTGCAAGATCGAGACCCTTCAGGTGCTGCCAGTTATGAACAGTCATTGTATGATGTGGTATTCGCGTGGTCAGTTGCTTGGTCATGACGTAAGCTTCGACGTGCATGTTGAATTCTGTTTTCCCTCTCGATAATATGTTTAGCTGAACCACGTGTTTAATTGGTACCTGCATAGAACCCACACCTGTCACTGTGCCTTCAATTGATTTTCTTTGAAGCTTCAATAATTGAGTTGCCTTTTCACTTATGAAGCTCGCTTGTGAGCCTTGATCTACAAGAACCCTTAACAGTGTCACATGTCCATCTTCTCCTCTTGCCTTGACTAGTGCAGTTGCCAATAATGCTCTTCCAGATCCTCCAACACCAACATGAAGACTTGTTATGGCCTCCTTCTTGTCTTCCTGTTGAGAAGTCGACAATTGAACAGGTTGGTTAGGTGTAGATTCTGTAGAACCCTTCGAAGTCTCTGTTTTGTGGAGTAAGGAATGGTGACGCCTTCTACATACGCGGCAAGTACCTGGTACCTTGCATTTGTAGACTGAGTGACCCGGAAGCAGGCAGTTGAAGCAGAGCTGTTTTTCCTTTACGTAGTTGTTACGTTGAGTAAGGTCCATGTTAATAAATTCCTTGCAGTGACATAATGTATGCTTTTCACTACAAAGTACACAGTTTTTAACCTTAACATCACTCACGGCATGGCAGGATCGCTCCTTTACTGTACGAACTTTGTTTGATACGGGTTGTATCATTTCCAGAGTTCTAAATTTAGATTCTAAACATCTTTTCAACTCTTCCCAAGATGGCACCTCCTCTGACCTTTCCTTATAAGCATAAGTTTCCCACTCTTTATGTGATTCCTGGTCCAACTTCTGAATCACCAGAAATATAATTATAGGATCCCAGGAGTCGGTGTTAATTTTTAAGTTTTTCAGGTTATTTATGCACTCTGTTGTAGTATCTAATAAAGTTTTCACACTGCTAGCTGTTTGCGATGTGATTTTCTTCTGATAAAAAAGTCTTTGCAAAACAGAAAACACAATAACACGTTTATTCCCGAATCTGTCTTTTAATGACTGCCATGCTTGATTGTAATTACTGTCCGTAACTTGAACGTGACGTAAAATTATTTCTGCTTCACCGGTAACACTAGACTTCAGGTAATGTAACTTTTGAACGTCACTGATTGAAGTATTATTGTGCACAAGTGATATAAACATGTCCTGGTACGTAGGCCACTCTTCGTATTTTCCCGAAAAATTTGGTAATTGAATCCGCGGTAGTTTTACAATCGAACTTTGCCCTTGACCACCAAGTAACGACGAGTTTGATGTTTCCATTGAGGTTTGCTGCATTTTGCTCAACATGTCTGTTAAATCTGCTTGCAAAAATAGGTACAGGTCTTCAACGGCGAAAAAATCTTCGTTAAGAAAGTATGGAATTTCACCACGCTTGTCTCTTGGAGTACATTGTGTCAACATCTCGTGCGCTCGTCGAAAATCACACCAATACTCTTCTATACATTTCAATCTAGCCCGTATGTAACCGTCCGTAAGTCTCACTTTAGAACATTTCTTTAAGTTCACTTGCGTTTTTTGTAATAATTTTGCCGAATCTTCCAGTGTATTCAAATATTTTTGTTGTTCCGAAGTTACCGTCGCCATTGTAAAGTTCTATCTTGTTTGTACGTAATATCACCAACTCGAATAGTCAACCACACTCGTATAAAAATGTAAGTTCATAAAACGCTGCACAATTTTGCGTAAACAAGTTCTTCTTATCGGAGGAATGCGGCCTTTTGTTCTCGGCTCGCTCAGGTAAAGATTCACTAACGACCCACAGGTGTGCCGACTACTAATTATCCGGCTCGATTTGCGACCATATGGTGACGTCGTAAGGTTGATTGTGCCTTGTAGGTGTTTTTGAGATGTTTTTAAATAAAATGACACGACTGTTTTGTAGCTCTGTATTGAGGCAACTAATGAACTAACCTAACGTAATACGATCGAACAGTAGTGATGTTATTACACCTCCGCCTCCGTTAACCTCGTCTCCTCCGCATTCGCCTCCACCTCCGCTCAGATGGCCTCTACAACCCTAATTCAGATTCTTAATATGTATCCTAAGTAGTAAATAAATAGTCTATGGTCTGGCGAGATGTAGGCATTTTCCAGACATGCGTACTTCATTAATATTTTACTTATAACTTAGTCTTTAATAGTAGTTTATTTCCACTAGATAATAGATATTAGGTCAAATATAAATAATAATTAAAAAAAAAAAAACAAAAAAATCATTCGAAATATGTTCCGCAAATGGATTTATACCGTTATAATACCAAAAACTAATAACCACTTGTATTTGTTAAAAATCAAATTTATTTTCCATTTGGAACGAGCCACTTGAATTTGTTACAATCAGTAATTAAAATATTTATTTCCTGATCTTTTTAAGTAATAGTAATATGTTAATTTAATGATATTTTTTTTTTCAAATCAACTGGTTTTTTTTTTTAATTATATATTGGTCTTACAATTTCATACAAAACATTTTACTGTCTGTACCTACTTTATATCTTTCAACATGTTTTTAAATATGATTTGAAACAAATACCAGTGGTATTAGTTTTTAGTTTTAGAACGGAATAAATCCTCAAATAGGGTGGTATCATTTTTAAACATTAAAAAACTGCATTCATGCATTCTTAAATCCGAAATAGACGACAGATCTCTGTTGTCAAATTATTTCTTTAATATACAAATATTTTCAATTTCATCATATATTTTAACAATCTGAACTTAAATTGGCAGGTTTTAAAAAGTCTCTAACTGTATAAGACTTGAGGAAATTCAACTTGGTCTCTGGGACAGTACCTATCGCATCGCACCTTCGATGGCTTTTTCTATATAAATTCTCGAGATAGAATTAATAATAATTTTTATTCATTCAAACATTAGTGTAATAAATATACACAAATGAAGTTTATCTATTGACTTAGATACTAAAAAAACAGTATCCACACCACACTTTACTACCACACGACACACTACAAGAATGAAAAACATTTTTTATTTACCAAAAGCAAAAAATGAGAAAAAACAACACACTACAAAACACACACTGGGATACTAAATTCTGTGTCATGAGGTCCAGTCCTTTCCGTAAGTTTTAAAATTATTAATCATTAAATGCAGTTTTAAACAATTCAATAAAAATTACCATTAGTACGTCAGCGCATCAAAAGTACCTTATAGTACCTTATTAAGTTAGATTAATGTATTATAAGATATTTCTGCTTGTTTAGGCGGTGCTATCTGCATGCGTTTTGAACGTTTCGTTGAGCAAATGGAAACAGACAAACAAGACATGATTCTTCAACGACAAACCCAACGATCCTCGAATGAAAATTATGGAAAAATTAATGTGATAAATTATACGTAAACTAGCTTCTGTCAGCGGCTTCGTCTGCATAGAAGTAGGATTTTTCATTCAAACTTTGGACCCCCGTTTCATTACTTTAGAGAAAGAATTTTGAAATAGTACATTTTGATACAAGTGGGGAAAGTTTGTCATTGCAACCGAGGCGAAATTCACCCGAGCCGTATAGGCGAGGGTGTTATGGAGCCGAGTGCTGCAGTGACAAATCTCCACGTGTATCAAACGACGTTTTTCAATACACTTACGAAGAAATACTTACTTTCTCTGAAAATTACGACGCATTTTTGTTCATTTTGTAGTGAAGAAAATTTTCCAAAGTTGCCATACATTTTAGTTTTGATTTAGATAGCAGCAAGCTATCGCGAGTATTTTTTAACTTAATCACAATATCTGACGCCACCAGCACCATCTAAAGAATTCTCTTCAAATCTTAAATTCAACATTTTTTTCACAAAATATAACACAAATAAAAAATAACAGCAGATTTTTTCCCGCGCTTTATCTTTGCACGTTGAAGAAGACGCAAAGATATAAAGAGATTAGTATTTTTGTTAGTAATAATGAATAAACACAAAAACAACTGGACCAATGTTGAAAATTCTTTCACCAGTAGACTGCTACTTTACCACAGAGCTATACATTTTCTACTTTCAAGCGGGCGAAACCGTTGGCAGAAGCATCGTTTACTTTATTGTAAACACGTCACGACCATACCTACTTATACTTACAACCTTGGCGATAGGGCTGCCCCACCGAATTTCAAGGATCCATTACCAACCTACACTTTGTGCGGTCTTTCCAGGGATCAAACGGAGACACTTTTTGTTCCAATTACCGACACCGAATTAAATACACATTCGAAATAAAAAAAAACTGATCTCGAATATGTTTTTTTTTTAAATTAAAAAGATATTAGTTGTGCCTCTTTTATTTACGACAGCGGCACTGTTATTTGATGGATCAGGATAGTTTATAGGTTTCCGTACGCATTTTAACAACATATTTCATGTGCAAACGAATACCAAGTTAGCACGAATTCATGACGTCACTGCCCTAAAGGTAGATAGGTAATATTGTACCGGTATCGAAAATAGTTTAATGTAAGACTAGACACTACATTAAATATGTCGTGTCGCGTCACTAGATTGGAAAAAGCGCCAAAAACGCTTTGGCCATGACAGGGTAGTACTTAAATAATTATTTTTTTGAAGTAAGTAAAACTCACGATAAGGCAGGTATCATAAATATATGGGTTGCTATTACGGGATGCAATGTATAATTAAGATGAAGTAGGTCCTCTAGATATTCATGCTACTAAACTTATAGGAATTATAGATTTCATCAATTTTTTTTTTTTTAACCGACGGGCATAACGTCGTCGCTTGCCAACCGATTTGAAAAGTTCTTTTTTTGTTGGAAAGGATATACTTCCCAAATGATCCCATAGTCACCAAGTCGGGATCTGATGATGGAATCTTAGTGAAATCGAGGGAACTCCTCAAATATTATAGGCAACCATATAGTTCTTTTGGTATTTTCATCAAAGGCTTAAGCATTTACAGTCAAAAAATGACCTTTGATGAAGTGGAACTGGTGAAGAAGACCAGAAATGGCTAACGGAAGTTCATACTCACACTGATATCACAATGAACATAGTATGCGACTACGATAATACAAATAAATTCTTTCTGTTCTGAATAGGTATGTTGAAAATGGTATCATCGAAGTGACCTGATGATGATGATGGAAATCCGTAATTAATCAATGTATCCTAGCCGTGTTTGGGCTTATTAGAATTGTCATGAGATGCACTTTGGCTATAAGGTACAGTCGAACTCATCTGATGATGATGATGGAGCCGGAATGTAGACACGGGAACTTCATAATACAACAACGTATCCTAGCAGGGTTTGAGTTAATTGGAATTGTCATGAGAAAAAGGTACTCTGGCTGTAAGTGTATTGCAACTAAAAAGTGTGAAATAAAAAACTTTTTACAAAAAAAAAATAACCGACTTCACTAAAAAAAAAAACACTAAAACCATTAAAATAACTTTAATTTCGGAAGTCGGTGTTAAATAAGGAAACAAACAATATCAATAGAGAAACACCGACTTCCGAAATTAAAGTTATTTTAATGGTTTTAGTGTTTTTTTAGTGAAGTCAGTTATTTTTTTTTTTTGTAAAAAGCTTTTTTTTCAGTAATAATTTTGTAAGGTCTGCATCTCTTTTTTTTTAACGACTTCAAAAAAGAGGAGGATCTATATTGGGCTGAATGTATTTTTTTATGTACGAGTATATGTCCAATTTCTCGGTCATTGTGAAATAATTTTGAAAATTATTTTTTTGATAATTCAATGTAGGTATCTAATTGCTATTTTAGTCACTAAGTTTGTTTTGTTTTATTTACTGTTATATTTGTATACTATTTTTTATTTATCATATAACAAATAGCCCTCTATTTGTTCCCGCGCCCGCTTTCCATCGTTTGTCTATAAGACAAATGAATTCGGAGCATTGGGCGTCGCTCTATGGTTAATTTTATTTATTTTGTAATATTATAAAAAAAAAAAAAATTTATTGTTTAATTTATATTTACACTTTTATATTTATGACAATGTTATTTTATTTTATTTTGTTTGTTTTTTAAATTGTGTTCCGTAAGTGAGTTTTGATTTATAAGATTTACTTTTTTCAAGGTAAGTAGTCGTTACTAGGAATAGTTAGAGTAAGCTCCAGTAATGCATTATTCTATTTGAAAAAAGGAATAAAAGAAACGAAGAAAAAAAGAAAAAAATAAAGAAAATGAAATGAATATTATTTTATAGATTGAGTTAATAGAAGATTTACTTCTGGAATTATCTAGCACCAGATAGGTACATTACCTATCGCTAGATATGCTATGGTTAGATCGCTTTTAGCGATAAGACCGCCCTTTGTGACACCCTATTAATTTTAAGTTTCTCATGTAATTTTTATTTTTGGTGTACAATAAAGAATCAATCTATCTATCTATCTATCTATCTATATAAAAATATAATGACTCTAGAAATGTTATTCATAAAATTGACTTTTGATGTTTTTCTACACACCGATAATAAAAGGAAGTAAAATCGTTTATTAGTTTATATATTTGTTACGGGTACCCAACCTCTATAGATTATTGGATATACTTTACCCACAACTTAATGTATAATATATAAAACCGCCTTCCAGGGCTGTCCATGTTAATATTAATCAATTGTAATCAACTCGAGTGATCTGTAGACATGAATAAAGCGGGTCTACCTTTTATAGCAGAACTTTTTACGTCATAATATTGTTTTGCATAACAACGGATAGCATAAACTTCATTTCGCAGAAAATCATTTCGCATACACTCAGTTGTCATACATTCAAAACTCATAATTTTGTTAGTCAGAATCATCTTTAGGCATAATGTTTATATCCATAATAATTAAAAAGCAGAACCATCATATCGCAGAAAATTCACAGTCAGAATCGTCTTTTGGCATACATTTTATATCGATAGAACAAGAATACACCATGATATTACTACTAATATCAAAACGCTAACCTAAATGCTAATTAAAAAAATATTGTCGGCTTGGATGCATGTAGCATGCAAACAGGCATGCAACATGCAGCATGCATGCAGCATGCATGTAGATGCGAAACAAAATTCTGCCAAGATAAAAGTATGCCATTGTAAATTCGGACACGTAAATATTCTGCCAAACAAAAGTTATGCTAAATAATTTTTATGCCTTAAAAATATTCGATTAAATAAGATTATGCCATGTGAGTTATGCCAAATAAAAATCGGAGTGTCAAGATTCTGCCAAATAGAAGGAACCCGAATAAAGCTAGTGGACCAAATGGCATACCAGCGATTGTTCTCAAGGCTTGGGCGCCCGAGTTGTCTCCTGTATTGACGCGCTTGTATCGCCTCTCATTTAGGACTGGTATAGTGCCCAAGTCCTGGAAGCTTGCCAACGTGCAACCCGTGCCCAAAAAGGGCAGTCGTGCCAATCCTGCCAACTATCGGCCGATTTCGGTAACCTCCATACTCTGCAAGAATATGGAGCGTGTATTGAACTCGCGCCTCATGGCATACCTGGAAGGTAACGTTCTCCTCAGTGACCGACAGTACGGGTTTCGCAATCGGTCTTCTGGGGACCTATTAGTGTATGCCACCCACTTGTGGGGCGAGGCCCTCGAAAAGAATGGGAAGCGATTGCCGTTTCCTTAGACGTCTCGAAGGCCTTCGACAGGGTATGGCACGCTGGCCTTTTGAGTAAGCTGCCAGCGTACGGTATTTCCCCTGGTCTGATTAACTGGGTAAAAGATTTCCTGAGTGAACGGTCTCTCCGAGTTTTTGTCGATGGATGCTCATCAGAGCCGATGACAACTAATGCCGGAGTTCCTCAGGGGTCTGTGCTCTCTGCAACTCTCTTCCTGCTACATATCAACGATCTGCTGGTGCACGGTATCTATGGGTATGCAGATGATAGCACAGTTGTTGAGAGATACCTGCCCAGTGCTCGGGCTATTAAGGAGCTAATTCAGTCTGAAAGAGAGGCTATGGTAGAGCGTACGAATATCTCACTTCAGGCAGTCTCCGTTGTTGAAATCTCTACGGTCCGGACTAAGCGTTTCGCTTCGTCATTTAAACCGCGTACGTCGAAGGACTGAAACAGTTTGCCTGCTGCGGTCTTTCCGTCCAATTATAATTTGGGTGTCTTCAAGGCTAGAGTGAATAGGCTCTTAATAAACTAATGCGCCTCACTATCAGAGATTGCATCACTGCTTACCATCAGGTAGGATCGCAGTCAAGCACTAGTTTCTATCATTCATAAAAAAAATCTGTGCATACGTAAATATTTTATTTATTTTGTTCATTTCACAAAAACAAAATAAAAAATACATTTAAAAATATAAAATAAAAATGCCAAATAACATTAAAAACAGGTTATTTTTATTATTATTAAAGATCAATTTTTGTTTTATGTATTCTAATTTGATTTAAAACGAGGATGACAATGGAATTTCAACTTTGTTGCGTAAAACAAAGAGTCGGTGGTTTCCAAATTTGTTTATTACCTCGAATCAGAATTCAATTATAGATGTGTTCAGTTTCATTAATGAATGTCACCCTATACTTCTCATACTGCACGTAGTTTAAAGAGTATCCTTAATTAAGTCTATGTTTAAAAAAAAAAACTTTGAAAATGTATTTAGGTGAGTTGGAGCCATCGTCAACGACGATTGGACCAATAAAAATCTTTTAAGTGTGAGTAAAACTCATGATAAGACCCGGATTATGTAAATAATGGCTATTCTTTACAATGTTTAGTTGTACAGTCACAGTACTGCTAGGAATAGTGTCATTAAAAAAGTAGCCATAGGTATACATAAGTAGATGATATTAACATTAGGTATTAATTTTAGAAGTTGTAAATATTTAATTATGTGCCATAAAAGAACAGAAGTCGTTGTTTATGATGTCAGGACCACAATCTAGAGAGGTTGCCAGTGTTTTACAAATAACCCTGTATATTCAATTATTTTGAATCCTACATTTAAACGAGTTATATATTTTGAATTGGCTCTGCTTTCTCTATCTTTTTATTTTTATTAACCACGTAACCGATGCCGCCATCTTAGTAATATTTATTTCAAATTTAAGAAAAATATAAAAATAGTCTTGATTAGTTTTTGACACACTTAAATTATTATAAAAAAATGAAACCGTATCTTCTAAGATTATACCCACTAGGACCTAATGTAGGTATTAAAAATGATCTAAAAAAGTCTTTGCATCAAAGTAGCTGTATGAACCTAAATATTTTCAATTGTCAAATAATCATAAGTAATGTATCACAAATTATTATATAATAGTGTATAATCATATTTATGCCCCTTAAACGATGTATAATAGAGTAAGCCTAATGCATAAATATACCTTAGAAAAAGTAGTAATACAAAAAAGAAAAAAATACAAATAAAAAAAAAAAACAAAAAGAAAACTAAAAAAAAACCGGCCAAGAGCGTGTCGGGCCACGCTCAGTGTAGGGTTCCGTAGTTTCCCGTCCGTCACAATAAGTGTACCCACTTATGAGTTTAACAAAATGCTTGCATATACGATTATACTACAAACTTAGTCCAGAAATTATTTTGTACAACCTTTTTGTCTTTTTTGTACAAAAACTGTTCTTTCCATCAAGTTCAAAATAATTTTCATAGAAAGTCCTTATAAAGTTCTACTTTTCAGATTTTTTTCATATTTCCTAAACTTATGGTTCAAAAGTTAGAGGGGGGGGACACATTGTTTTTTATTTTTGGAGCGATTATTTCCGAAATTATTGACATTATCAAAAAATGATTTTAGTAAACCCCTATTCATTTTTAAATACCTATCCAACAATATATCACACGTTAGGGTTGAAATAAAAAAAAAAATCACTTTCCACTTTACATATAGGGGGGCTACCCTAATAAAACATTTTTTTCCAATTTTTATTTTACTACTTTGTCGGCGTGATTGATATACATATTGGTACCAAATTTCAGCTTTCTAGTGCTAACGGTCACAGAGATTAAGCGAGGACGGACAGACAGACAGACAGACGGACAGACAGACATGGCGAAACTATAAGGGTTCCTAGTTGGCTACGGAACCCTAAAAAATACAAAAATAAAAACACAAATAAAAAAAACATAGTAGGTAGTAAAACTGGTAGAAAATGCCTAAGGATTATAAGTCCGCCTTTGTACTTTTGTGTGCATAATTTTATTTATTTTAGTACATCAAAATAGCCATTAATACTAAAATACGTTAATTCTTCCACTCTGTCTTCTCACAGAATTATTTATATTATATTAATATTGTCTTCCATTCAACAGCAAACAAATAAAGCATTTTAGTAAATAAATAAAGTATTAAACATTTTGATTATCATAATAATTATAATTAATTTTCAAGCAATTAAGGCCCATAAACAAAAACGAAGAAAAAAAAGAAAATGAAATGAATATTTATAGATTGAGTTAATAGAAGATTTACCTGGAATTATCTGGCACCAGATACATTACCTATATAAAAACATAATGACTCTTTAGAAACGTTATTCATATAATTTTGACTTTTGATGCTTTTCTACACACCGATAATAAAAGGAGGTAAAATCGTTTGTTAGTTTATATATTTGTTACGGGTACCCAATCCCTATAGATTATTGGATATACTTTACCCACAACTTAATGTAATATTTACTATTTATTTTTATTTTTTGTGCGTATTATCGGCTCTAAACGGTATATAAAAAACCGGCCAAGTGCGAGTCGGACTCGCCCATGAAGGGTTCCGTAGCAACAAGTAACACAATATAAAAGTTCTTGTAATGTGTTGTAACTTTGATCGATGTTTTAATAATAGTGTATTTTTTTCGATTTATGACGCATTAAAAAAAACTACTTACTAGATTTCGTTCAAACCAATTTTCGTTGGCAGTTTTTATAGTAATGTACATCATATATTTTTTTAAGTTTTATCATTCTCTTATTTTAGAAGTTAGAGGGGGGGGGGGGACACATTTTACCACTTTGGAAGTGTCTCTCGCGCAAACTATTCAGTTTAGAAAAAAATGATGTTAGAAACCTCAGTATCATTTTTGAAGACCTATCCATAGATACCCCACACGCATGGGTTTGATGAAAAAAAAAATTTGAGTTTCAGTTCTAAGTATGGGGACCCCCAAAATTTATTGCTTTTTTTCTATTTTTGTGTGAAAATCTTAATGCGGTTCACGGAATACATCTACTTACAAAGTTTCAACAGTATAGCTCTTATAGTTTCGGAAAAAAGTGGCTGTGACATACGGACGGACAGACGGACAGACAGACAGACAGACAGACATGACGAATCTATAAGGGTTCCGTTTTTTGCCATTTGGCTACGGAACCCTAAAAATCGCCTTCCAGAGCTGTCCATGTTAATATTAATCAATTGTAATCAACTCAAGTGATCTGTATATACGTCAATATTTTATTTATTTTGTTCATTTCCCAAAAAAAAAAAATACATTTAAAAATATAAAATAAAAATGCCAAATAACATTAAAAACAGGTTATTTTTATTATTATTAAAGATCAATTTTTGTTTTATGTATTCTAATTTGATTTAAAACTAGGATGGCAATGGAATTTCAACTTTGTTGTGTAGAACAAAGAGTCGGTCTTTTCCAAATTTGTTTATTACCTCGAATCAGAATTCAATTATAGATGTGTTCAGTTTCATTAATGAATGGCACCCTATACTTCTCATACTGCACGTAGTTTAAAGAGTCCCCTAATTAAGTCTAGGTTTAAAAAAAAACATTGAAAATATATCGCGGGTCTCAAACCATAGGGGCGTATCCACAAAACCCCTACTTTTCAGGAGAGCAAAAAAACTTAATAACTTTTCCTGTGATTGAGCCAGCTCGTTGTTTTTTTGCATGTAGCTATATATTTCTACTGCAATTAATATAGGATTCTTAATTTTAGGGTATTTCTTCTTTATCACTTGTTTTTGGTTGATACGCCTATATAGCATGACGACTATACTGTAAAATTCCGTCAAAATACTCCCTGAAATATATGAAATTTATGGACGTAAAATCTTTTTCCTCAAATTGTTAATATTTATACCAATATTTATTATTACTTAATTGGCGACTTAAAATATTGCTATTTAGGAATGAGAACCCATTGAAATTAACGTTATTTACGTAATTTCAAGAAATCATACGCCTGTCTGGCTTGTCATAAATATTGAGAGGTGTTTTAACTCAAAGAGGAAGTATAAACCAGTTTTGCTCTACAATTTAAAAAAAGAAATGATTAATAGGTAATTACACAATATTCTCGTGTTTGAAAAGAAAAATAAGCATTATAAAAATAAAATGTATTCATAAATCTGAACATAATTATTAGAAATATCGTTAAAATCACAAACATTTGAAATTGAGCTGAAACAAAACAGCTCTCAAAAACGCTAAAGGAAATCATCGTGAGGAAACCAGCATTAATGATGTTTGTGTGAATGTCTGATTTCTCACATTCGGGAATGCAAATGCGAATATTCAAATTCAATATTCACGAATGCGAATGCGAATATTGACTTTCAAACAAAGTGCGCGCAAAATGTCAGACAGTTTTCACATTTCGTATCAGCCCAATTTAAACCGAACATAATAGAGCCTTAACAGACTGATTGAATGAAGCTTACTTAACACAAAAAGATTTTCAGGAAACCTAGACTCCGGCAGGGAATTCCACTCCTTAGCTATACGCATAATGAGTGTGTTTCCATAACGCTTTGTACGTATGGGTGGAATGTTCACTATGTACCGGTGTCGCAACGCCATACATCTTGTGGTCCAACGATGGAACGGACTTGGCGGAATTAAATTCTGCAATTCCAATGCACACTCTCCGAAATGTAAACAGTAAAAAAGCGGCGTCGATGCTCAAAAGATCATACACGATCAAACTTGTGCTTGATAGAGGTTGTACTGTCTCACCCTCGCTAAGATCCCGAATTTTTTGGCAGACAGTTTGGCTTTTGCTTCGATGTAGAAGCTGAAATTGAGGGTAGTCGACAGCGGCACCCCAAGAAGCTCTGAGATCTGAAAGAGATCTCGGAGAGACTGGATCTGAGATCCATAAGCTCGCTCGCCGGACATGTAACTCTCAACAACAGTGCTATCGTCTGTATACCCAAAGGCAATGGCTTTAAGTAGGTCATTTATGTGCAGCAAGAACAGTGTTGCCGAGAGTACCGACCGCTGAAGGACCCTGGCATTAATATCCATTTGACCCGACGAGCAGCCATCAATAACCACTCGGATGGATCGATCCCTCAAGAAGTTTACGATCCAATCACACAGACCAGTGTTGAGACCAGTGGAAGGAAGCTTAGCAATAAGACTTTCATTTCAGCTTAGACCCTATCGAAAGCATCCGAGATATCAAGGGAGACGGCAATCGCTTCCTCATACTTCTCGATGGCCTCGCTTTAGATGTGAATGGCATACGCTAGAAAATCCCCAATAGACCGATTTCGGCGAAAACCGTATTGCCGGTCAATGAGGATGTCGTTTGTTTCTAGGTATGCCAGGAGTTATCTGTTAAACACCCGTTCCATACTCTTACAGAGGATGGACGTAACGGAGATGGATAGATAGTTTGCCAGGTCAGCTTGACTGCCCTTCTTGGGCACAGGCTGAACGGCACTTATTCAGTCTCAGAGAGGTGAAATAGGCGGGTCAAGATTAGAGACAATTCAAGTGCACAAGTTTTAAGAACAGCTGCTGGTATCCCGTCGAGGCCACTGGCTTTATTCACGTCAAAGTTATGCAGAACTCTACGAACGTCCTTCTGATGAATACGATTATCCGACATACTCGTCACGCACCCATCTGGAGAAACAGTTAAATTCATTTGAAAAAAATTGTTATGATTTGAGGTTAACATGTTGTTTTACAATTTGTGATAAAATGTAAAATAAAGTTGTGTGATGGAAAAATATTAAAGTAAATATAAAATCATATAAGTTGTATTGTCTTTCTAGATTCATTCAATCAAAATATTGTTTCCTTTTTGTTTGTCAGAAACATTCGCTAAATATTCGCATGTTTTTTTGCGAATGCGAATGCAAATATAAAAAAATGTGCGAATATTCGCGAATGCGAATGCGAATATCAAAAAATGTGTGAATATTCGCGAATGCGAATATTTGTAACATTACTTACGTCTATATAGCTTGACAAAATGATTTCAGGTTAAAGTAAAATAAACAGTCGTATGTTCATACGCCTTTATGGTCCGATACGATTTCCTTGGATCACGACAAAATTGAAAGTCGTACGTGCGTACGTCTCTATGGCACGTCGAAACTGCCCCAATACGCAATAATATTGCTCTTACGTCAATTATACGGCTATTTGGTCTAAAAATAATTCTAGACTCTCCAGCATACGGCAAATAATATTTTTTAATTTATGTAAAAAGTAATTAACACTAAATTATAAGAAAAATTCAGTAAATGTATCGCTTATAGTAGAATCCAATGGCATTAAAAACGAAAAATCACATTTTTGCATATACGCCCCTATGGTTTGAGACCCGCGATATTTAAGTGAGTTGGAGCCAGCGTCAAAGATGATTGGACCAATAAAAACCTTTTAAGTGTGAGTAAAACTCATTATAAGAAACGAATTATGTAGATAATGGCTATTCTTTACAATGTTTAGTTGTACAGTCACAGTACTGCTAGGAATAGTGTCCTTAAAAAAGTAGCCATAGGTATGCATAAGTAGATGATATTAACATTTAGGTATTAATTTTAGAAGTTGTAAATATTTAATTCTGTGCCGTAATTAGTTGCATTATATTAATTGTAACGTAAATAAGTAGGAAAGGAGTTAAATAAAAAATATTTTAAATTATTATCCTTTAGGAAACGGAGTTAAACTCCTTAGGTAAAAAAAAAATAATTGTAGAAGTTTCTTGCGTTCCGGTTTTTTTTTTATTATATACAGGGTTATTTTAAAACATTAACAACCTTGCAGGACTGTTTTACTAACATCATAAACAACAACTTTTGTTCTATGGTCTTTTTACAAAACATTACATTTATCAAAAACAAACCTTCAAGATTTTGTTGTTCTATCTAACACATTCAACTCTGTATTTTGCTATACCTGACGCACGTCTGTAAGATGCGACGCAAGCGCATCAAGCACCCACGCCACCCGATCCCCACTATCTTCTGTACTATCGCTTTCTTCGCCTATACTTCGTAATATTTCGAACGTTCAATTTAAATATTTTTATTTTTTCATGAAAACCTAATGAACTAAAATATGATATTTTTTTAAAAGTCATAGAACAAAAGTTGTCGTTTATGATGTCAGGACCACAGTCCAGAGAGGTTGCCAGTATTTTACAAATAACCCTGTATATTCAATTATTTTGAATCCTTCATTTAAACGAGTTATATATTTTGAATTGGCTCTGCTTTCTCTATCTTTTTATATTGATTAACCACGTAACCGATGCCGCCATCTTAGTAATATTTGTTTCGAATTTAAGAAAAATAAAAAAAAATAGTCTTGATTAGTTTTTGACACAATTAAGTTATTATAAAAAAATATAACCGTATCTTCTAAGATTATACCCACTAGGACCTAATGTAGGTATTAAAAAACCGGCCAAGAGCGTGTCGGGCCACGCTCAGTGTAGGGTTCCGTAGTTTCCCGTCCGTCACAATAAAGTGTACTCACTTATGAGTTTAAAAAAATGCTTGCTACGATTATACTACAAACTTAGTCCAGAAATTATTTTGTAGAACCCTTTTGTCTTTTTTGTACAAAAACTGTTCTTTCCATCAAGTTCAAAATAATTTTCCTAGAAAGTCCTTATAAAGTTCTACTTCTCAGATTTTTTTCATATTTTCTAAACTTATAGTTCAAAAGTTAGAGGGGGGGGACACATTGTTTTTTACTTTTGGAGCGATTATTTCCGAAATTATTGACATTATTAAAAAATGATTTGAGTAAACCCCTATTCATTTTTAAATACCTATCCAACGATATATCACACGTTAGGGTTGAAATTAAAAAAAAAATCACTTCCCACTTTACATATAGGGGGGCTACCCTAATAAAACATTTTTTTCCAATTTTTATTTTACCACTTTGTCGGCGTGATTGATATACATATTGGTACCAAATTTCAGCTTTCTAGTGCTAACGGTCACAGAGATTAAGCGAGGACGGACAGACAGACAGACGGACAGACAGACATGGCGAAACTATAAGGGCTCCTAGTTGACTACGGAACCCTAAAAATGGGCTAAAAAGTCTTTGCATCAAAGTAGCTTTTTTTTTTATGGTGGGAAAAAATCATGCATTGACATCCCCCGCTCTTGGGCGGAGCGGGAGATAGTGTCAGACTCTTACTGACTAAAAGACCCACCCCGTTCCTTCTAGCCTTCATACCGGGGCTCGAGCGCCCTTTCGGATAACCCTGGCCCCAGTAGGCTTCGACCCGGCTGGGTCCCTGCTGTTGCTGACAACTCCTTGAGGCGCGCGGGAACAGTGCGCGCCGTCGACAACTTGGACTTGGTCCGGACAGTTACCGGACGGCCGGACAGCGAGCTACCCATTGCTCACTGTCCGCAAGCCCGCGCCTACGGTGGCCGGAAATCGGGATCAGAATCCCGGCGGCGGCGGCGGCGGCGATAACGCCGTTGCCTGATGCGTTCGGCCTCCTCCTTTGCGAGCATTACTGCTTCGCAGAAGTCGGCGACCGCCTGCCACTCCTCCTCGCTCCGGACCATGGCCTCAACCAGGGCCCGGCGCGAGAGGTCTCCGCCGCCGATCACCCCCACGAGGGCACGGCGATGCTCCGCCCAAGCAGGGCACACCTCGACTGTGTGCTCCACCGTGTCCTCCGGGTGTTCCGCACAGTGGCGACACCCGGGCGTCACTTCCGCATGAATCCGGTGCAGGAAACTCCCGAACGAACCATGTCCGGTGAGTACCTGCGTCATGCGGAAGGTAAGGACGCCGTGAGGTCTTTCCAGCCACGCCTCAAAGAGGGGACTTACCGCCAAGATTGTGGCGTGCCCAGCACTGGGTTGCGATAGTCGTTGACGCCACTTCACCATGAGATCCCGCCGGAGCTCTGTCCGCCATGCCGTGACCTGTCGCGGCAGCGGACTTTCACCCCGGCGTTGCATCTCCACGCGCATATCGTGCATGTGTGCAAGGACTGTTGCCTCCAGAACCCACGGTGGTAGGCCAGCCAGAAGGCTCGCCGCTTCGCGGGAGACCGTGCAGTATCCCCGCACCATCCTTATTGCCATGACCCTCTGGCAGGCGTTCAGTATGGCCGCCGGTTGCTTTTTCAGCGACGGCGCCCACACCGGCGCCCCGTAGAGGGCCATGGACCGAACGATCCCCGCGTAGAGCCTCCGGCAGGAGGCGTCTGGACCCCCAAGGTTGGGCAGGAGCCGCTTGAGCGCATCAAAGTAGCTGTGTTTTGGGTGTTTAGGTTGACTTTTGGTTAGCACTGTGTCAATGGTGTCGGGTCGACGATGAAGTACCTGGGACTCGTCCTCGACAGCCGGTGGAATTTCGTGGAGCATTTCCGACGTCTGGCTCCCAAACTCAACCGGGCTGGGGCTGCGCTCAAGCGGCTCCTGCCCAACCTTGGGGGTCCAGATGCCTCCTGCCGGAGGCTCTACGCGGGGATCGTTCGGTCCATGGCCCTCTACGGGGCGCCGGTGTGGGCGCCGTCGCTGAAAAAGCAACCGGCGGCCATACTGAACGCCTGTCAGAGGGTCATGGCGATAAGGATGGTGCGGGGATACTGCACGGTCTCCCGCGAAGCGGCGAGTCTTCTGGCTGGCCTACCACCGTGGGATCTGGAGGCAACAGTCCTTGCACACATGCACGATATGCGCGTGGAGATGCAACGCCGGGGTGAAAGTCCGCTGCCGCGACAGGTCACGGCATGGCGGACAGAGCTCCGGCGGGATCTCATGGTGAAATAGCGTCAACGACTATCGTAACCCAGTGCTGGGCACGCCACAATCATGGCGGTAAGTCCTCTCTTTGAGGCGTGGCTGGAAAGACCTCACGGCGTCCTTACCTTCCGCATGACGCAGGTACTCACCGGACATGGTTCGTTCGGGAGTTTCCTGCACGGGATTCATGCGGAGGTGACGCCCGGGTGTCGCCACTGTGCGGAACGCCCGGAGGACACGGTGGAGCACACAGTCGAGGTGTGCCCTGCTTGGGCGGAGCATCGCCGTGCCCTCGTGGGGGCGATCGGCGGCGGAGACCTCTCGCGCCGGGCCTTGGTTGAGGCCATGGTCCGGAGCGAGGAGGAGTGGCAGGCGGTCGCCGACTTCTGCGAAGCAGTAATGCTCGCAAAGGAGGAGGCCGAACGCATCAGGCAACGGCGTTATCGCCGCCGCCGTCGCCGGGATTCTGATCCCGATTTCCGGCCAACGTAGACGCGGGCTTGCGGACGGTGAGCAATGGGTAGCTCACTGTCCGGCCGTCCGGTAACTGTCCGGACCAAGCCCAAGTCGTCGACGGCGCGCACTGTTCCCGCACGCCTCAAGGAGTTGTCAGCAACAGCAGGGACCCAGCCGGGTCGAAGCCTACTGGGGCCAGGGTTATCCGAAAGGGCGCTCGAGCCCCGGTATGAAGGCTAGAAGGAACGGGGTGGGTCTTTTAGTCAGTAAGAGTCTGACACTATCTCCCGCTCCGCCCAAGGGCGGGGGATGTCAATGCATGATTTTTTCCCACCATAAAAAAAAAAAAAAAAAAAAAACTGTGTCAATGAATTTTAAAATGAAATGCGTCCTTTCTTTACGAGGTTTATTGGCAACTAAATCAACATAGTTCATGCTTCTCTTTATAAATATGAAATTGGCGTTAACATAAGCCGCCCACCAAAGGACTATAGATAGTCCTTTAAAAATTATAATGATTGAATTTAGGATACATGCAAAACTAAATTATATACGTTAAACAATTATTTCATCTGGTACTGTATCGATTGGTAAAGCACACAACTTTGTCACACATCGCTTGGTTATAGTGTCACCGCTCTTTACGCTATACACTCTGGTTAAACCGTCGGGGCCGGGGTGCTTGTCGGTGATGCGTCCCATGGACCATTTCCCCGGTGGGAGGTTGTCTTGTTTGATCAGTACTATGTCTCCCTTCTTAAACTCTTCTTGGCGTTTTAACCATTTTGGTCTCTGCTGGAGTCTTGAGAGATATTCCTTCTGCCATCTCGACCAGAAGTCACTCAACAATTTTTGCGTGTATTGCCAGCGTGTCAAGGTGCTTATTTTAGCGTCTTTTAGGTTTGGGTTGGGGACGGTGACTGGTGCTTCCGTTATTAAAAAATGACCAGGTGTCAGTGCTTGCATGGTGTCGTCGTCCATTGGGCATAGTGGACGCAAGTTCAGGCATGCTTCTATTTCGCAGAGAACCGTCATCATCTCTTCGAATGTTAAATTTGTAGTGAGGATTCTCTTCAAGTGGTATTTTATTGATTTCACTCCGGCCTCCCATAATCCTCCGAAGTTAGGTGAATAAGCCGGTATAAAATGCCACTGGGTCCCGTCGTTAGCGAGTAAGTCAGCGATTTTGCCATCAAATTGCAAACCAGCTTCCTTCCAGGCTTCATATAGTTGCTTATTAGCGCCAACAAAATTTCGTCCTTGGTCGCTCCACAGATTTGTGCATTTTCCTCTGCGGGCGCAAAACCTTTTGAAGGCCCCTATGAACGCTGCTGTACTCAGGTCACCTACCAATTCTAAATGGAGTGCCTTAGTGGACATGCAAATAAATATTGCTATATAGGCCTTGGTAGTTCTGGCTCCTCTGCCCTTACTAATCAATAATTGGAACGGCCCTGCAAAGTCGACACCTGAGTTGAGGAATGCTCGTGCTGGTTTCACCCGTACACTTGGTAAGTCTCCCATAACTTGTGTCCTCACCCTTGCGTTTAGCTTAGCACATACCAAGCAACGATGGATATATTGTTTCACCAGCATTTTCACTCGTAATATCCAATACTTGGATCTAAGGTAAGTAAGCATCAACTGTATACCTCCATGCAACGTCTTCGAGTGGGCTTCTGCTATTATAAAATAGGTAAGTTTGCTGTTTCGACCCAGAATTATTGGATGCTTGCATTCATCACTCAACTCCGCGTTCCTGAGCCGGCCGCCCACCTTGAGGACTCCATTCTCGTCAAGGTAAGGATTTAATGATTTTAATTTGCTTGATTTTTTAACTCTTTTCTTTCTTTTTAAGCTTTCTATCTCTTCTTTAAATTCTTCCTCTTGTTCTAATTTTATACAGGTTTGCAAGGAGAGTTCGAGTTCTTCAGTTGTGATTGTACTATCTTTGTTTTCTTTTAATTTGTTTTGTTTCAGGAATCTTCGGCAGTAAGTGATAGTTCTCAATAGTTCAGTCAGTGTATCAAAGCCGTCGAGCTGTGCAGATAATTTATTCCTTTCTTCGTTGTCGTTTTTTGTTACTTTCAGAGTTTGTAAGGTGTTTTTCTTTCTCTCTAGGTCTGTTGTAGTTATGTTTAGTTTAGTGAACTGTATCTTCTGGTGTGATAACCATTGTGGTCCGTTCCACCATAGGTCGCAACGTTTCAAGTTGGCTACTAACATACCTCTTGACGCAATATCAGCTGGATTGTCATGGGATTGGACATGGTGCCACTGGCTATGACTTACATTGGTTGTGATCTCGACAACGCGGTTTGTCACAAACGCCTTCCATCTGTTCGGATCTCCATTTAGCCAGGAGATGACAATGGAAGAATCTGTCCAAGCATAGACTTGTGTGGTTGCTATCCTCATAGCTTGCCTTATTTGCTTGAGTAGTTTGGATAGCAACAAAGCTCCACACAGTTCTAATCGAGGCAATGAAATGGTTTTCAAAGGAGCTACTCTTGTTCTTGCAGCAATGATTGTGCTTTTCACTGTGCCGTCTGAATTTGTGACTCGGCAGTAGGCCACAGCACCGTAAGCTTGTACAGAAGCATCGCAATATCCGTGGACTTCTATGGAATCTTTCCTTGAGTTCAATGTTCCCATCCATCTATTTATATAGATTCCGTTAGCATTTTCAAGATCAGATCGTATTGTAGCCCATTTTTCAGTCAGTGTTGTATTCAAAACTTCATCCCAATCAATATTTTCCTGCCAAAGTTGTTGAATTAAAATCTTCGCCATAACAAGGCAAGGGGCAATCCATCCGAGTGGGTCGAATAATTTTTGAATGTCGGATAGAATGCTTCGCTTTGTGATTGCTTTGCCGATAGCTGGTAAATTCAGATTATATTCGAATTGGTCTTTACCCAAGCTCCATTGTATGCCCAGGGCTTTAATTGTTCCATCAATCTTCAATTCTAGATGTGCATTTGATGATCTTTCGCTTGTTCGATAGTCTCCATGAAATCCCGGTTATTTGAAGACCATTTTTTCAGTTCGAAACCACCTAGACGCAGTAGTTTTTTTAGATTTTGACTGATTCTTATAGCTTGTTCCAGGTCATCGTGTCCAGACATCACATCGTCGACGTAAAAGTCTTCGCGCAATACCTTTGCTGCTTCGGGATATTTGTCACCTTCATCATCAGCCAATTGCATAAGTGTCTTTACGGCGAGATAAGGTGCGGAAGCTGTTCCGAATGTTACAGTCAAAAGTCTGTAATCTTTGATGTCTTCTGAAGTATTATCTCTCCACAGAATCCTTTGATAATCGATGTCTTCTCTATTTGTCCAGATCATTCTGTACATCTTGTGAATATCAGCAACATAACATACAGCATGCATTCTCCATCTAATGATAATGCTTCTCAAGTCGTCTTGTAATATTGGACCCAACAAGAGTTCATCGTTCAGTGACGTTCCATTGGAGCCCTTGCACGAGGCGTCAAAAACAACACGAGTCTTCGTCGTTTCCTTGTCACTACGGATCACCGCATGGTGGGGTAAGTATACTGATTTATTATTTATTTCATCCCTAGGTACCTCTTCTATATGTTTTAATTCTTTATATTCATTGATCACCTTCCTGTATTCTTGTTTTAGTTCCGTGTCTTCACTAAATCTCTTTTCTAGTTGAAGAAGTCTTCCCTTTGCTATTTCTCGTGTGTTTCCTTCAACTGATTTTGGCGGTTGTGTTTTAAAAGGTAGTTTGACAATATATTTTCCATCTCTATCTCGCTTGTGTGTCTTCTGGTATATGTTTTCACATAGTTGTTCAGTTAGGGTAACTTTTCTTTTTGTGTCCGTATCAACTTCCCATATTGTGGTCAGTAAATCTTCTATGTTAATTTCTTGCTTCATGGCCGTCAATGATTTTTCTCGTGCATTCAGCTTGATTGTTATTCCACCCATTAATATCCATCCCAGGTAGGTATTTTGGGCACATGGTGTATCTGGTGGACCTTTAATGAGTCCTTGCTTGAGAATTGCTGCATATTCGTTTACACCCAACAACAGATCAATAGGTCCTGATTCATAGTAATTTGCATCTGCTAGTTGGAGGTTTGCTATGTGCGGCCAATCAGTCCCCTTCATGGTGTTCATCGGTATGTTCGAAGTCAAGGGCTTGGACATCACGTAGGCTCTGATAGGTAAATAGAATTTATTTTCCCACCGTGACAATACTTGAGACTTGACTTCATGCTTGACTTTCATCTTCATTGCTTCCATTCCGGAGACGATTAGATTTACTGGTTTTTTCTCTAGATTCAGGATCTGAGTTACCTTCTCGCTTATGAAACATGCTTGAGATCCTGAATCTATCAGCGCTCTTACAACAGTAGTGTGTCCGTGTGCACTCTTCAAAATTACTACTGCTGTAGCCAATAGTGATATCTTCTGCCCCGCGGTATAATGAGACATTGTGTGAACCTTCTTTTCTTCTACATCTGCTTGGCTAGATGAAGTCGGTTGCTTGGTTTCTACATTTTGAGCCGCTTCATCAATCTTCTTGGGTTGATGTAAAAGTGTGTGATGTCGTCTCTTACAGGTGCGGCAAGACATTGGCATACGGCATTTAAACACCGAATGTCCCGCCCCAAGGCAGTTGAAACATAATTTGTTAGCTTTGACATGTTCGCTTCTTTCATTTATTGACATTTTGTTGAATGTGCTGCAGTGACATAGTGTGTGCGTTTCTTTACATAAAGCGCATGGGTTTTGTTGTTTATCTGTTGCTGTAACATGTAGAACACGCTCTTTGTTAGGTTTACTGGTGGTCGTAGGGGAAATTATTTCAAGCGTCCGGAATTTTGCTTCTAAAAATTCGCGCAATTCCTTCCATGTAGGCAGTTCTTGGGAGTTAACCGAATAGGCAGTTTGTTCCCACTCCTTATGTGACTCCGGGTCCAACTTCTGCACAACCAGAAATATGATTACTGGATCCCAGGAATCAGTAGACACTCTCACGTTTTTTAGACTATGGTACAATCCAGGAGGGCCTTCAGCTGTGCCGCCGTTTGGCTGGTACATTTTTTCTGATAGAATAATCGTTTCATTAATGCATTTACTAAGATGCGCCTGTTATCGTACCGGTAATTAAGCGTTCCCCATGCTTGAACATAATTAGCACCCGTTACCTGAATGTGTTTCAGTAAAGATGCCGCTTCGCCCGTGATACTAGTCTTCAAATAGTGTAATTTTTCAACTTCACTTAGCGTCGGACATTCATGAATTAATGACACAAACAAGTCTTTAAATGTAGGCCATTCTTCGTAGTTACCGGAAAACGGAGGGAGTTGTATGTTAGGTAGCATCACTTTAGGTTGTAATTTTCCATCAAATGACGTATTACTGCATGAAGGTTGATATTGGTCAGTCGTCTTCGACGTACATGCATCCAACATTTCTCTAAGATCTCCTAACATGCATAGGTACAAGTCTTCATGGAGAAGGAATTCTTCATTCACGTAGTACGGTAAATTTAAACGTTGTTCCCGAGTTGTACTTCTCAACAGATCTTGGTGCGCTTTCTTAAAAGATACCCAATATTCTTCAATCGTTTGAATACGAGTTTGTAAATATCCAGGCTTCGAAAACCATACTTTTGGGCACTTTTTAAGGTTTATTTGGGTCTTTTTGAGCGTGGACGCCAAATCTTCAAGTATAGATAACGCTTTATCTGCTTCAGATGCCATTGTTTATATGTAAATCACAAAAATCTTCAAAATGTAGTTTAATGTCTAATCGAGAATGGTTTATTTTCTAAGTTATTAATGTTCAATGATACACCGATACACTATGCACACACACTAATTGACCAGTTCTAAGAAATTCGTGCAAAACAACTCCAGGTGGTCCCTTATTGCGTAATGGAATGCGGTTCTTTTGTTCTCACGTCGGCGCTCCGACAATTTCTAATGAGGTTTGATCCGGCTCGAAGGACCATATGTTTTGGGTGTTTAGGTTGACTTTTGGTTAGCACTGTGTCAATGAATTTTAAAATGAAATGCGTCCTTTCTTTAAGAGGTTTATTGGCAACTAAATCAACATAGGTCATGCTTCTCTTTATAAATATGAAATTGGCGTTAACAAGCTGTATAAACCCAAATATTTTCAATTGTCAAATAATCATAAGTAATGTATCACAAATTATTATATAATAGTGTATAATCACATTTATGCCCCTTAAACGATGTATAACATAGTAAGCCTAATGCATAAATATATATTATAAGTCTGCCTCTGTACTTTTGTGTGCATAAATTTATTTATTCTATTTATTTTAGTACATCAAAATAGCCATTAATACTAAAATACGTTAATCCTTCCACTCTGTCTTCTCACAGAATGATTTATATTATATTAATATTATCTTCCATTCAACAGCAAACAAATAAAGCATTTTAGTAAATAAATAAAGTATTAAACATGTTGGTTATCATAATAATTATAATTAATTTTCAAGCAAGTAAGGCCCATAAACAAAAACGAAGAAAAAATAAGAAAATGAAATGAATATTTATAGATTGAGTTCATAGAAGATTTACGGGAAATATAATGACTCTTTAGAAACGTTATTCATATAATTTTGACTTTTGATGCTTTTTTACACACCGATAATAAAAGGATGTAAAATCGTTTGTTAATTTATATATTTGTTAAGGGTACCCAATCTCTATAGATTATTGGATATACTTTACCCACAACTTAATTTAATATTTACTATTCATTTTTATTTTTTGTGCGTATTATCTGCTCTAAACGGTATATAAAAAATCGCCTTCCAGAGCTGTCCATGTTAATATTAATCAATTGTAATCAACTCAAGTGATCTGTACATATGTCAATATTTCATTTATTTTGTTAATTTCCAAAAAAAAAATACATTTAAAAATATAAAATAAAAATGCCAAATAACATTAAAAACAAGTTATTTTTATTATTATTAAAGATCAATTTTTGTTTTATGTATTCTAATTTGATTTAAAACTAGGATGGCAATGGAATTTCAACTTTGTTGTGTAGAACAAAGAGTCGGTCTTTTCCAAATTTGTTTATTACCTCGAATCAGAATTCAATTATAGATGTGTTCAGTTTCATTAATGAATGGCACCCTATACTTCTCATACTGCACGTAGTTTAAAGAGTCCCCTAATTAAGTCTAGGTTTAAAAAAAAAACATTGAAAATATATTTAAGTGAGTTGGAGCCAGCGTCAAAGATGATTGGACCAATAAAAACCTTTTAAGTGTGAGTAAAACTCATTATAAGACACGAATTATGTAGATAATGGCTATTCTTTACAATGTTTAGTTGTACAGTCACAGTACTGCTAGGAATAGTGTCCTTAAAAAAGTAGCCATAGGTATACATAAGTAGATGATATTAACATTAGGTATTAATTTTAGAAGTTGTAAATATTTAATTCTGTGCCGTAATTAGTTGCATTATATTAATTGTAACGTAAATAAGTAGGAAAGGAGTTAAATAAAAAATATTTTAAATTATTATCCTTTAGGAAACGGAGTTAAACTCCTTAGGTAAAAAAAAATAATAGTAGAAGTTTCTTGCGTTCCGGTTTTTTTTTATTATATACAGGGTTATTTTAAAACATTAACAACCTTGCAGGACTGTTTTACTAACATCATAAACAACAACTTTTGTTCTATGGTCTTTTTACAAAACATTACATTTACCAAAAACAAACCTTCAAGATTTTGTTGTTCTATCTAACACATTTCAACTCTGTATTTTGCAATACCTGACGCACGTCTGTAAGATGCGACGCAAGCGCATCAAGCACCCACGCCACCCGATCCCACTATCTTCCGATATTGTACTATCGCTTTCTTCGCATATACTTCGTAATATTTCGAACGTTCAATTTAAATATTTTTATTTTTTCATGAAAGCCTTATGAACTAAATTATAATATTTTTTTTAAAGTCATAGAACAAAAGTTGTCGTTTATGATGTCAGGACCACAGTCCAGAGAGGTTGCCAGTATTTTACAAATAACCCTGTATATTCAATTATTTTGAATCCTACATTTAAACGAGTTATATATTTTGAATTGGCTCTGCTTTCTCTATCTTTTTATATTGATTAACCACGTAACCGATGCCGCCATCTTAGTAATATTTGTTTCGAATTTAAGAAAAATAAAAAAAAATAGTCTTGATTAGTTTTTGACACAATTAAGTTATTATAAAAAAATAAAACCATATCTTCTAAGATTATACCCACTAGGACCTAATGTAGGTATTAAAAATGCGCTTTAATATATCAAAAGATGAAACAAAAATAGATATATTGAGATTGTTTTTAGAAAACTCTTGTTTGGATTGGTATAGCTCGATGGCCATAAAACTAACAATAAAGGCTGAATGGAATGAATGGAAAGACAAATTTTTAGAAACTTTTAAAAACCGAGGATGGGACATAGTTACATATGCTCTCGCATTTAGATATAAAGAAGGACTACTAATTGATTACGCTATTAGAAAAGAAAGGCTTATGCTAGGCATAAACAAATCGATAGACTCCAAAACAATGATAGATCTTATTGCAACAGGTTTACCTGGGTTTATCTTAAATAGGTTAAACAGAGATGAACTCAATGACACTACTGATTTGTTCAATGAGATAAGAAAATATGAAGGTATGATGTACAAGAAAAACTCAAGTACAATAAAGAGTTGTACATTCCTTTATAAAAATAAAACTAATGAGAAGAAGCCATGTAACACTTGTGAATCTTTGAACAAAGGAATTAGATATCATCCGGAAGAGTCATGTTGGTTCAAGAAAAATAAAAATGAATCTGAAAAAGTTTTTAAACCCAGAAATGTAAATAACAACTCCATTATTGAAGTAGATATAAATACTGAGAAAAAAAACGAGTAAGTACACCATTAATCAAAATCAAGCTCTTATTAGAAAATAAACTAGAAGTGAGCGGCATTTATGATTCAGGCTCACAGATCTCTTTAATAAATTCAAGACTGATTAAAATAAAAGAAAAAAAGGACAATGAGAATATAGCATATATGAAAACGGTTAATGGTGTGAAAAAAACAGATGGCTTGATAACAATAAAAATAAAAATATTTGATTTAGAAGAAAAGGTGGATGTATACATAGTAGAAAATGAATATTTTGATGATTTTATAATCGGATTGGATATGATAAAGAAATTCAGACTAACCCAAAACGAGGACTTGCGGATAGAACAAAAGATAAGAACAAATAAAATAGATGAAATGTCTAAAGATAACAGAAATGAAGAAAAGAATATAAAAACATTAGCAATAAATTTTAATGAACATATAGAAACAGAAGAGTTTGTAAGTATGACAGACCATTTAGATAATGAAAAGAAAATTGAGATCGAAAAAATAATAAAGGAATATAAAACAATTTTTGCAAAGGACAAGTATGATATAGGAACAGTTAGAGATTATGAAGCTCACATAGATTTACTAGTAAATAGATACTGTAGTAAAAGACCATACAGATGTACAATAGAAGATAAATTAGAAATTGAAAAGCAAATATCCATGTTACTAAAGAATAATTTAATAGAAGAATCCTACAGTCCTTTCGCTGCTCCAGTGACATTGGCATTTAAAAAGGGTGAAAATAGGAAATCCCGCTTGTGTATAGATTTCAGGGAACTAAATAAAATTGTTGTTCCACAAGCTCAACCTTTTCCGTTAATAGATGATTTGATTGTTAAAACTAGAAATTGTAAGTATTTTACTACACTGGATATAAATTCAGCATTCTGGGCGATACCATTACGGGTGGAAGATAGATATAAAACAGGATTTGTCACACAAGATGGCCACTTCCAGTGGACCTGCCTTCCCTTTGGCTTGAAAACATCACCAGCAATTTTCCAGAGAATTTTAAGCAATATTCTAAGAAAGCACAATCTCACAGGATACTCCGTAAACTATATTGATGATATTCTGATATACTCGAACACCTTTGAAGAACATATAAAACACATAAGAAATGTATTAGAGGCAATAATACAAGAAGGCTTTAGATTGAAGTTTACGAAATGTAACTTTGCTTCAGACTCAGTAAAGTACCTCGGCCATGTAATTCAGAACAATTCGGTAAGACCACTAAAAGACAATTTGATCTCGATAAGACATTTTCCAACTCCTAAGACACAAAAGAATATCAGACAATTTTTGGGAAAAATTAACTTCTACCATGAATACATACCAAGAAGTGCAATTATTTTAGACCCATTACATAATTTATTAAGAAAAAATGAAAAGTTTGTGTGGTCAGAGAAGTGTGAAGAATCATTTAATCAAATAAAAAGATATTTATGTTCTCAACCAGTGTTGGAAATATTCGACAAAGACTTACCAATAAAAATCTTTACAGATGCATCTTTAGAGGGTATCGGGGCAATATTAAAACAAACTCAACTAGACGGTAAAGACAAACCGGTGGCATATTTTTCAAAAAAACTAAACGAATCTCAAAAACGAAAAAAGGCCATATATTTGGAATGTATTGCTATGAAAGAAGCAGTTAAATACTGGCAACACTGGCTAATTGGAAAACATTTCACTATTTACTCAGACCACAAACCTCTAGAGAACATGAATATTAAATGCAGGACAGATGAAGAATTGGGTGACCTCACATATTACCTATCTCAATATGACTTTACAGTAAAATATATACCTGGTAAAGAAAATGGAAATAGACTGAACAGGAAAAAATTAGACGAATTAAAAATAGGCCCTTTCAAGATAATAGAGAAAATATCGAACTCCATTTATAAGATTGACACTGGCAACAGAAAAACAGAATCAACTTTATTCCACATAACAAAATTACAACCTGTTACGGCAGAAGATGAAGTAGAAGAAAACGAATAGGTATAAAGATAACTTGCAGGTGCATTGTTTGTATTATATTATTTAGAATTTTCGTATGGGGGGGAGATGTAATGAAATGACCTCCTTGGAAATGACATTTCATTTTTTTAATTTTTAAGCTGTGGATACGGGGTGACGTATCATTCAATGACAGATGATGTTTAGATTATTTTATGCATTTTATTGTTATAAAAACTTGTAGAGAGATAATTAAAGGGATATAATTGAGGAGGCGATATTAGTGAACTTTAATGTCGTTTCTTTGTTTTCAGGTGAGATAAAAGTGTAGTTTTGGTTAAACGATGATTGTTGTACTGTAAAAGCATGTTGAATAAAACAAAACTTTGTTTTCAGAGAAACAATTTGTGGTTTATTTCGAAAATCCTCAATAAAATCCATTATATATACAGGGTTATTTGTAAAACACTAACAACCTTGCAGGACTGTATTACTAACATCATAAACAACAACTTTTGTTCTATGGTCTTTTTACAAAACATTACATTTACCAAAAACTTTTCAAGTCTGTATTTTGCTATACCTACCTACGTCTGTAGGATGCAACGCAAGCGCATCAAGTACCCACGCCACCCGATCCCCACTATCTTCCGATATTGTACTATCGCTTTCTTCGCAATGACTTCGTAATATTTCGAACGTTTAATTTTAGTACATTATGATACAAGTGTATAATGTTGGTGATTACCGCTGAGACGGTATGTAGATCCGAGCCGAAGGCGAGGACCTTAAAATACCGGATTAGCCGCAGGTTTATTTGTCATCTAATTTAGCAGAATAATACATCATATCAGATAATATTATAGGTAAATTACAATAATATAAAATGTATGCAACATATCTATATTTTTATTGTTGCGGGCATTGACATGATATATATTGAGTGTTCTAAGGGACGATATTTTTAATGGCAGAATATCTTTCATGGCAAGTACCCTTAGGTATATAGGATGAAGCTTATTTTACAACTGCAAAGCAGTTTGTTGTAGATTAACTAGTGTTTAACTAAAATATAATAATACTAAAATCGTAAGTATGTAAATATTAATAAGTAACAAAAGGATATGGATCAGTTTTGGTAGAAGACTACTCTTTTACCAAAACTGATCCATATCCTTTTAAGTAGTGAGTATAAACAATGTATAGTGTAAGAGTAGTAGAGTTCTTTGTGAAGGAGCTCGCCCGGGGAAGGACTACCACCATGTCTATTTCTGCCGCTTGCTTTGACACACGGTTTGAAGGGTATGGTTGCCGGCATAGTTACAGGCACACGAGACGTTCCACCTCTGTCTCTGGGATGACAGAACATTTGCCATGCCACCGGTACTAGAGACTTCTACTACGACGTACCGATGCGATGCTTTTCCGTTGTGTGAGCGAAACAGAGTCATACGAAGTTTGATATAAAATTCATAATTAAAAAAAAACATAAAAGTACGATACTACGTCAATAATAATCAATAATACTTGAATTTTTTTTTTTCAATTTCGTGTGTTATTCAGTATAACTTTTTTAATAAACCTCTCCAAACAAAACCTAACCGTTACGATTTATCACGCGCCATGTCACGCGTGTGTACCACCACCAGGCACCGCCCACTTACTCTACGGAGACGATTACCTCCAGATTTTTTTGCAGATTCTAAACTGCTCTTTCCTTGTCTTACATAGCTCCGTCTTGCCCACACAAAGTTAAGTCCTAGTAGGAGCTTTGGTCTTTAGGTGTGGTGACCATTGAACATCACATGAGCCACTGGCTTGTCTGTCATCCAATTTAGCTTAATACATTATATTGTAGGTATATTATTTAATTATAGAAAATTTTATATAATGTAGTATTTTCTTTTAAATTTTTGGGCGTTATCATGAAGGATATTGCGGGTTCTATGAACGATATTTTTTATGGCAGAGTATCTTACATGATGACTACCCACAGACAGATATGATGAAGCTTACGTTTCATCCTATGTATTTCAGTCTATTTTGTTATGTTTATTTAGTCAAATGTTTTACTTAATTTTTAAAACATCAGTCAAACTGCAAAGCAGTTTGTTGTAGATAAACTAGTGTTTAGAAGAGTAGTAGACCTCTTTGTGAAGGAGCTCGCCCGGAGAAGGACTACCACCATGTCTATTTCTGCCGCTTGCTTTGACACACGGTTTGAAGGGTATGGTTGCAGGCACACGAGACGTTCCACCTCTGTCTCTGGGATGACAGAACATTTGCCATGCCTCCGGTACTAGAGACTTCTACTACGACGTACCGATGCGATGCTATTCCGTTGTGTGAGCGAAACAGAGTCATACGAAGTTTGATATAAAATTCATAATTAAAAAAAAAACATAAAAGTACGATACTACGTCAATAATAATCAATAATACTTGAATTTTTTTTTTCAATTTCGGGTGTTATTCAGAATAACTTTTTTTAATAAACCTCTCCAAACAAAACCTAACCGTTACGATTTATCACGCGCCATGTCACGCGTGTGTACCACCACCAGGCTCCGCCCACTTACTCTACGGAGACGATTACCTCCAGATTTTTTTTGCAGATTCTAAACTGCTATTTCCTTGTCTTACATAGCTCCGTCTTGCCCACACAAAGTTAAGTCCTAGTAGGAGCTTTGGTCTTTAGGTGTGGTGACCATTGAACATCACATGAGCCACTGGCTTGTCTGTCATCCAATTTAGCTTAATACATTATATTGTAGGTATATTATTTAATTATAGAAAATTTTATATAATGTAGTATTTTCTTTTAAATTTTTGGGCGTTATCATGAAGGATATAATATTGCGGGTTCTGTGAACGACATTTTTTAAGGCAGATTATTTTACATGATAACTACCCACAGACAGATATGATGAAGCTTACGTTTCATCCTATGTCTTTCAGTCTATTTTGTTATGTTTATTTAGTGAAATGGTTTATTTAATTTTTAAAACATTAGTCAAACTGCAAAGCAGTTTGTCGTAAGTAGAATAGTGTAAAACTTATAGATCTAAGTATGTAAATATTAAGCACTTATGTGCTACAGGCAAAACACTTCATAATCAATTATAATTAAGATAATTTTGCCCATATATATGTAGTGTAGATATAATATGGGTTATATTTTTAAGGATAGGATGGGCCGTATGCACTGGGGGTGTCTAAACTCTGTCCAAAATAACCTTAGATATTTATGAAAACCTTTTATTATTGCCTGCTCAACCAATTTTGACTTTTATTACGTTTGTGGCATGACCAATGGCGGCTACAGTAAATAGTTGGTATTGTAACCACTTTTTTGCTTTTAATACCATCCTTATGCCTACGAAATAGAAGTTAAAATCGGTTGAACAGACAGTAAAAAAGGTTTCTTTAAAAGTCTTATCTTATTGTATTGTTATTGTCTAGTGTGTTCCAGCTTAAATAGTCAATTACTTACATTACAGAATAGCCCGATCTGATAATGCAGGCTGTGACTATGCGGTCAGTAACAAAAATCACTCAACATTAACGAGAATTACATTAAAAAATATATATTTTACCCGCCACTCTCGTGTATCTGACACGACTCCTATAGCCTTAACTATTTAAAGTACTTGTTTTGTAGGCTTCATTTTTCGTACAATAAACTGTTTTTCTTTCTTCCGTTATGTTGTCATACAAAGAAATCCGCTTTGTAAAGTTTTTTTGTGCATAAAGCTTTAAATAAATAAATAAATCCGCCATTATTTAAAACCTGACTCCCATTGTACAAGATTTTGGCTGTAAATATCAACTTATTGTGTTTGTTTAATTAAATTGTTCAGTACCACACTACTACTACTACACACACCGCCGCCGCTGTAGTACTAGCACAGAGACCGACGATATAATTTTTTAAACATTTGCTAATAGGCTAGTTGCCGTAAAAAATGTAATTAGTCCGTCTTTTAGAACATTCAAAAATAAGGGACACGTATTTTTTTATTTGTAAATTAAACCAAAAATGACAAAGATATAGCCCATTAAAGTTACGTGTAACGTCACGCCGTGCTACATTTTTTCGCACGGGGTGACGTCACACGTAACTTTAATGGGCTATATCTTTGTTATATATGTTTTGTTTAATCGAAAAAAGAAAAAATACGTGTCCAATATTTTTTTATAATCTAAAATACGGACTAAATAAAATGTAATTATTTTGACCCTGGAAACTACCCAAATCTAAATTTGCGTAAGGTGGACAAACATTGTACCCGTTTTCGAAGAACAAATAAAAGTAATAAAATAGTGCGTGTTGCCGCCAGTAGCTCTAGGTACACACTATAGGCATTAACCGAGTCACCCACCAGTGTGTATGCAGCCTAACTATTTTCATGACAATATTATGACATATATATCGTTGATTTTATTAGGTTAAGCATGCTGGACAACTATTTAGATACTTTGTGTAAATATGTATAAGTACTTAATTCGAATAAGGTTATTTATTCATATTGGTGTTAATATTAACTATGTACTCTATAATTTTAAGGACCAAAAAAATCAAAAAATGTATAAAATGCAAAAAAAAGTTTTAAAATGTCTAATAAAATAAACCCAAAAATATTGGTGTCGTGTAAATGTTTGTTTTATTTTGGAAACCCTTGTTTATTGCAAACCTTTAGATAGCTATACAGGCTAAGGTATACCTGACAGGTATAACTGTGCAAGCAAACCTATCAGGTACACTCTGGCGTGTATGGCTTTACCATTACAATTACAAAACCATTGTTATTATAGACATAGAGTTCGACGATAGACTGAAACAGTTCGAACAATAAGTGACTCTTGAACTTATGATTCAAGATAATTTTAATTCATCATTTCTTTAGTGTAATGATGTGAAAAGGGCCCAAAAAAATTGGGAACAATGGAATGTGAACCATAGAAGTGTTTCGTTTCATTTAATAGTGATCTCGATTTCTGAATCTAAATTAATATGATAAAGAGGAAAGATTTGATGTTATATGTTACGATCTAACTCAAAAAGTAGTGGACCGATTTTTAATTTGCATCAGTAGAAAGTTACTTTATCACTGAGTAAAATAGACCATTGTACGTGCAGGTAAGGAGTGGAATTTCATGCCGGAGTCTGTGTTTCCTGATAGCTACAACCCGGGAATCTTTAAGTCGAGAGTGAATAGGTTTCTTCTAGGTAAGCGAATTCCATCGTCGACCGCATCGCTTTTCATCAGGTGAGATAGCGGTCAAACTCGAACCTATCAACAATAAAAAAAACCTACATTTTCTATTTCCACGCGGGCGAAGCTGCTGGCAAAAACAAGTTTTGAATATATTTGGTAAGAAGTAAAGGCTGTGTGCGCTCTGTGTGAACTAAGTGGCTGCGAGCGAATGGTGATAAGTACAAAAGCGAATATGTACTATAGCCTGTCTAAAAAGTCGAACCACTTGGGTAATCTAATCAAATAATCAAATTCTCGAAATCTGATGTAGTCAACACTGGTTGAACAATCAAGGTTGCAAAGAGATGATCATTGAATACTAATAGAATCTTTTAAAAGTATTGTACGTAATATACATTACAGATTTTTTAATTCGTTTAAAAATTTCCAAATCGTTTGACTTTTTGGACGGACTATACCTGCTACAGCAAACTTTTCTTGCGAAATTGTCACAGTGCGAAGTTTTCACATGATTCTTACGAGAAATGAACTGACTTTTGACTGCCCCATTAGTCTCGTGGTCGTAAGCGCGACTGCCGAGCATCGGGTTTCGGTTTCGATTCCCGAATCAGGCAAAAAGTGTTATTGGGTTTTTCCATTAGGAATAGCTCAGTAGAAGCCAAGAGTTTGGTAATTGGTGATGTTGACGACCCCGTGCTTCGGGAAGTATGTAAAGCCATTGGCCCTGCGTCATCATCATTTCAGCCGATATACGTCCACTGTTGGACATAGGCCTCCCCCAAGTGTCGCCACAACGAACATTCCTGCGCATCTCGCATCCATCGGTTTCCCGCAACCTTCACCAGGTCATCGGTCCACCTTGTAGGCCTTCCAAAGCTGCGTCTTCCAGTACGCGGTCGTCTCTCCAGAACCTTTCGGCCCCAACGGCCATCTGTTCTGCGAGCAATGTGCCCTGCCCATTGCCATTGCCACTGGCCCTGTTGGCCCTGCGCTTGATTGTAACTGTAAATTCTGTAAACGAACAGAGATTGCACACGCTTGTGCACTATAACATCTTCTGCGTTCCTGGCTGTGATGTTAGTGTCTGTATTAGACATTCATTCTACATAATACCAGGGCCTCAAGTCTGCTATTACAATAGTGTCAGAATGGTCTATCACTGATGTCATGATTGTCGATTTTGACAAGTATGGTAATCTACTAATATAATGGCGTCATTATGACTTTCCAATGGTCAACCACTGACACTCCATTGAAAGAAGTGACATAGAATGGTAATCTCGTACATATTGACAAATGAATATTTGACGTTTGCGGTAATCTGCTAAAACTTTGACAGTTTATTTGATCAGTGTTTTACCATTAGAACGTTATTGTGCAGTTATTAGTTTTAATATGCTCGAAATGATCATTCTACCACAATTCTATTACAAGACTATTGACCGATCAATGATCGATCATTATGAATTAGCAGATTACAAACTTTTAGCAAAATGACAATGGGATCGTGTTGGAATGACGAATTTATAAAAATAGCAGACTTGGGGCCCTGGAGTATTACATATAAAATGTTAGGTTATGTATTGTCATTGTTAGACCAGCCTTACTTAACCTTTTATCTCTTGACAATATAGCGCGTCCACTATAGTGGACGTATACTTATCTACTGAAAAAAACTAAACAGTTAAAAGTCCTCCTCCATAGTGCAGGTGTGTGGATACTTGGGGCACTCTAACATTTGGCTCATGTTTTGAACAGCATCGCACTCACATTAGGTATCCGACGGGTCTATGTAACCCCATTTCGCCAAGTTGTGTTCGCAGCAGCATACCTGGGTGCGCAACTGATTTAGTGCTTTGCGTATAGACCACTGCAATTCAGGTCCAGGCGTGAGATGTTTTATGAAGTCGGATGGTGGTAGGTGATGTTCTTTCCAAAGCTTTAAGTATTCTTTCATTGGGTGGTGGGTCAAGGATGGCCTGTGCTCCATAGCACGGCTCCATAGTGTCCTTACACGTGCATTATGAAGTATTTAATGAGAGCAGTGGTAGCCGAGAGAGCAGTGGCAGCCAAGTGGTAACGGCCTCGACTTACGAGTTGTAGGTTGCGGGTTCAAACCCAGCCAGGTGCATTAATTTGTGTAATTTATTTCATCACCACTGCTCTCAAAACAGTGAAGGAAAACATCGTGAAGAAACCGGCATGACCTAGAACCAAAAATTTGAAGACCATTCACTAACCCACACTGGGCCCGCGTGGTGGATTACGGCCCGTTCCCTCTCCTAGAGAGAAGGCCTGAATCCCAGCAGTGGGAACATTATAAGGCCGACAATGCTAAGTACGATGCTAATGAGTGCCACCGATGCTGCAATTAACGTAGACACCTACTAGGCCCAAACAGATATCGAGTTTACCATTGATTTGAAAAGAAGAAGTTAAAGGTTTCTACATAAATAGGAGTTTGGAATCCGTGATTATTGAACAGTTTTTAATATGCTACATGCTGCACACGCCATCTTTCTCATTTGGCCAGACGATGAACAGTCTCAGCACATCGTCAGTGAAAGAATCAGTAGTCAACCAGTATTGTATACTGCAGTGTTCCGCAAAGTGTATGCCGCAGCTCACTGGTGTACCGCACCGTAGTGAATAGTTGGTGACATCATGATGATGATGCTGTAAAATAGATTGATAACCAGCGTCACGTATTAATTTGAATACTGTAGTATTCTTAAGGAGACTTTTTTATGCCTTTCTGCGGTACATAGGATGCAACGAATATTTTATATAAGATCATTGTACCCTAGGTTCACAAAATTAATTAATGAATTTGAATAATTAAATTATTACCGCATAAGGTATTAGTTTGGAACGCTAACTTCACTTTGCCAAGTCGATGTGAAGTCTGTAAGTATTCCCCTAAGTGCAGCGAAGCATATGTAAGCTTCACGCAGAGCAGCCGCTGGCGTAAGTTATTAATACATAGCATATAGCGCGCAGTAATAAACGGGCCACGTTGCCAGCTCGTGCCCCCCCTCGTACCTCGCACGCCCCTCAAATCACGCCACCTCGCCGGTCGGCGCGCCTGCTCGCGCGCTGTTGTAATGCGCAGAGCGCTAGCGCCAGTCCGCTGTGAGCCACCACTTTGATAGCGCGCGTGTACGTGCTCCGCACGGCGGGCGTCGGAGGCCTATCTACTTTTCCTTTTAAGTCGATCCTGTCGTTTTGATCCTGTTTTAATAGTGTTAACTGTAAACCTAGTGTGTAATTAAAACCCAAGTATATCGCGTAACCGTCGTTTTTATTCAACACCCCCCTATAACTGGCAGCCTAACGTGGTGCAGAACTATGTAAAATAAGTGCAAATTTCTTGTGACTGTGACGGTTTTTTTTTTCCGCAATTTAAAGACAAAAGTAGGTACAAATTACGTAATAAATTATAGTGATGGTTTTGATCGCGTACGTGAATTACGTGAATATTAGACTAGACTGTTCGTTCCCGCGTGATTGTGTGATACGGTGGACATTTTTAGTGTTTAGGTAAAACCTAGCCTAGGATACCTAAATACCTAACAACGCTGTTGTTGTTGTTGTTGCGAATTGTGGACAATTTTACGATGGTGCTAACAAGATCGCGTGCCGCGAGTCCGACATCTCTCAGCGCTCCGTCTGCAGACTTGGCGCCAAATCAGGTGCCCGCGCCCGCGCCGGACGCCGCTCCGCGTGGCGCCGACACCGTTGCTCCCGCGGCTGTGGTGGATCCGCAGCCTGCTGCTGGTGTCTCGCCTGCTTCGGTCACCATGTCGACCGACCAGCTAATGTTGCTGATAAATAGGTTAAGTCGCAGCGATCCTGTAAGTACACCAGTACCATCTTTTTCTGGCCACTTTGCGAAGTGTACGGCCCGTTTTGACGGTGAAAAGTCAAGTAACGTCCTGGCTTTTATTGACGCCATAGAAACGTACAAGGAATGTGTTCGAGTCGACGATAATAATGCGCTTCGTGGATTACCTATGCTTTTGACGGGGCTTGCTGCCACATGGTGGCAGGGTGTAAAGGATAGTACTTTGACCTGGCAAGCTGCTGTAGAGTCGCTGAGGCAGACTTTCGGACCACGATTACCACCGCCTCAAATATATAGGAAGATATTCGAACGAGAGCAACGAGTTGATGAACCTACTGATTTATTTGTATGTCACATTAGAGCGATAATCGCGCAGCTCCCGCCTTTTTCTCTTACGGAGGCGGTTCAGTTAGATATGACTTATGGGTTATTGCATCGACGTATCCGTGAGAAGGTACCGCGCTCCACTTTCGCCACCTTCACGGACCTTTTGACTCAAGCGCGCCGTGTCGAAGAGATCCTGGATGAGAGTCGTCCACGGTCCACGGCTGATGTCAAACCGTCGACGTCTTCTACTTCGCCGATTACGCAGTCGCCGGCTACGCTTAGTGTAAATAAGTCGCGGCCCCGTTGCAATTATTGTAAACAGTATGGTCACCTAAAAGAGGCCTGTGAGCGCCTCGCAAAGCAAAAGATCGCAAAGGACAACTCGAAAGGGGCAGAGCCGCTTGCGTCTGCGGTCACGTGCTTCGGGTGCGGAGCGCCCGGGGTAATTCGCTCCAATTGTCCGACGTGTAAAGAGAAGAAAAGTGAAGTGTCTACCGTGTTTCAATCAGTGTCCGCGAGTGATGACAAAATCGATTCGCGTGTGCGTCCTGTAATTAATATAGGCATTTATGGTGTAACTGGTAGCTTGTTGTTAGACACAGGTGCCAAACATTGTATTGGTAGTGTATCGTTAAGATCTCATTTAGTTAATAATGGTCATTCTTTCGATAATGTTTTCACTAATTTAAAATATGCGGATGGCCGCGTTTGTGCGCAAATTGTTGAAATGGCGCACGTTTACGTAACTGTGCGAGGGAGGGCACTAGTTGTTAGTTTTATTATGTTGCCGAATGCAACTGAAAGCTTATTAGGAATGAATTTCATTCAGGACGTTGGCATGGTGTTGGACTTTGACAGTGGGGTATGGTTTGTGAGACATGATAAGACGCCTCAACCAATTGTTTTCGAAGCGAGGTCATTGACCTCACTTGCTTGTTCGTCTGTGGGTCTTCGTGAGGACGAGGGATCCCATCTAGTTTCGGAGGAACGAGAACGACTGTCCGACCTCCTGAATGTTCACCAGGACATTTTTGATCCAGGGGGAGAACCTACCCAGTTCGCCATCCACCGCATTGTTACTGGAGATGCCGCACCGATTGCAAGTCCACCCTATAGAGTTACGTCCCTGGGACACGTTGTTTCACCTAGGGGTATTGAACCGGACCCCACCAAGGTCGAATCGGTTCTGAATATGAAGCCGCCAACGAACCTAAAGGAACTCAAAACATTTTTACAAACCTGTTCCTGGTTTAGGAAATTTATTCCAAATTTTTCAGATGTTGCGCGTCCTCTCACAAATCTGACAAAAAAGGACCGACGCTGGCAATGGGGGGAGAGTGAGCAAGGAGCATTTGAAGAGCTCAAGTCACGTCTTGCAAGTAGCCCTATTCTTCGTCAGCCCAACTTTGAAGAAACATATGTATTGCGCACTGATGCTAGCGCCTATGCTCTTGGAGCAGTATTGATGCAAGGTGCGACACACAATGAAGAGAGACCGATAGAGTATGCCAGCAGGTTACTGACCCCTGCTGAGCGTAACTACCATACAACTGAGCGGGAAGCTCTGGCTGTTGTTTGGGCCTTGGAGAAATTTAGAGGATATATTGAGGGAGCTGAGGTTCGTGTTGCTACTGATCACCAACCTTTGAAATGGCTCTTATCCCTAAAGACTCCTAGTGGCAGATTAGCCCGCTGGGCAATGAAAATTCAATCGTATAATTTGGTCATCGAATATACACCGGGTAAGGTCAATGTCATTGCTGATACTCTCAGTCGCCCAGTGACCACCGAACCCGAGGAACTTGATTCAAGTCCTTGCAGTCTTTGCCCGGTAGTCGTTGATTTACCTCATCGAAAAGCCGAAGATATTCGTGAAGCCCAATTGAATGATTCTGACGTCAGTAAAATCATAAAGGACTTTGAAGATACAAATAATCCAGAAGCAGCCATGCGCTGGACTGATAGAGGGTATTATCTTTCGCAAGGTGTCTTATACCGCTGTGATCCGGATGGAGATTCCGAAGAACCTCAGTTAGTGGTTCCACAGTCTTTACAGGCGGAACTTCTTAAAGAATTTCATGACGCGCCTACTGCTGGACACTTGGGTTTGGAGCGGACCTTGAGGAAGATCAAAGAAAGATATTATTTTAAGAACATGAAGACCTATGTAGCCCAATACTTAAAGTCATGTGACCTTTGTCAGAAATATAAAGCTACTAATCTGAAACCTGCAGGTCTGCTTCAGACCCCAGTGCTCCAGCAAAGGTTTGAGGTTCTTGCAATGGACCTGTTTGGACCATTACCCGAAGGGGAAAAGGGTGAAAAATGGATTTTTCTAGTAGAGGACACAGCTAGTCGATGGGTGGAGCTGTTTGCCCTTTGTGATGCAACTGCCGAGGCATGTGCGAAAACCCTCATCGAGGAGGTATTCCTCCGGTATGGGTTGCCTCGTCGCGTAATTTCTGACAACGGTAGTCAGTTTGTCGCATCAGTTATGCAAAAGGCGATGTTTGTACTTGGAGTGAAGCAATCATTAATTCCTGTGTACCACCCGGAGGCGAATCCGGCAGAGCGCAAAAATCGCGAGCTTAAGAAGCATCTTGCTATTCTAATTGGATCAGAGCATCGCCGCTGGCCGTTCGTTTTACCGATGGTGCGATTCGCGCTCAATACTGCACACAACCAAGGTACAGGACACACCGCCGCTTACCTTACGTATGCTCGAGAATTGCGTTCTCCTCTGACCGTACAGACGGATCTCCGAGAAATTGTCTCGCAGCAGAATTATGTGCCCCAAATCACGCCGTATTTGAAAGATTTCGCGCGCGTTCTTCAGGATTTGAAGCACCGAGTAGAAGAACAGCAGGATATCAGGAAGTTAACGGGTGATCAGTCTCGAAGGGACGTTGCTCCTTATAAGGAGGGAGATCTGGTTCTTGTGGAGACCCACTTGGCGAGTAGTGCAGCCAAAGGCTTCACGAGCAAATTTGCACCAAGACGGGAAGGCCCGTATCGTGTCTCACAAGTTATTAGTCCAACGTCATTTGTAGTTGTTGATAGTGAGGGGATGATCAAAGGGAAATACCATGCCAGCGCTCTGACACCTTATTTAGGTTCGACCTCGGTCATCGTTCATCAGCGCCGTCGTGGCAGACCAGCCAAGTCACAGCCGGGTCGTTCTTGTGACTTGGAGGGGGAGGTTATAGCGCGCAGTAATAAACGGGCCACGTTGCCAGCTCGTGCCCCCCCTCGTACCTCGCACGCCCCTCAAATCACGCCACCTCGCCGGTCGGCGCGCCTGCTCGCGCGCTGTTGTAATGCGCAGAGCGCTAGCGCCAGTCCGCTGTGAGCCACCACTTTGATAGCGCGCGTGTACGTGCTCCGCACGGCGGGCGTCGGAGGCCTATCTACTTTTCCTTTTAAGTCGATCCTGTCGTTTTGATCCTGTTTTAATAGTGTTAACTGTAAACCTAGTGTGTAATTAAAACCCAAGTATATCGCGTAACCGTCGTTTTTATTCAACACCCCCCTATAAGCATAATATATAACGGTGCACTGCTCGCGCATATAAGAAACTAAGCTTAATTGAAAACTTTTCCACCAAATTCGAAAAAGCCTGACGCCCATTGTCGGCATCGGCACGACTGAAAATTTAAGGTGACAAATAGCAATATAGTACATTAACATCATGGCAATAAAGTAGAAACTTCCATGACATGTGTTTGTAGTAACAAAAATACCGCTTCGGTATGCTTATGGCTGCTGCATCGGCAGCTTTAAGGATGGTTCGGGTTACTTCGGCAGCCTTCGGTGTGCTGCCACCAGCGGCGAGGCAATACTCATGCGGAGAGAGAGGAGGCATCCGCCTTTTGGATCATTTGACTTGCAACACACATTCGAGGTAACCACTGTATGTAAATCTCAATCCACAGGCAACCAGCTTATAACAACTTTGAGACTGATTTGAAGAGAGGTGAGTATCCACCATTGCATTGTTAACACCTCTGCGTATGGTCTGGACTAAGCGATTTGCATCACCGTTTACACCTCGTACATTGAAGGACTGGAACAATTTGCCTGCTGCGGTCTTCCCGTGCGATTATAATTGACATGTCTTTAAGGCCTGAGTGAATAGGCTCCTAATAACCTATTACCATCAACGATTGCTTACCATTAGTTGGGATTGCAGTCAAGCTCTAGTTTAAATAAATTATTAAAAAACCAAGGCTGCGGGAATTTTCAAAAAAGGTACTATTATTAACACTCGACGGATAAGAGGGGTGTTATAAGTTTGACGTGTCTGTCTGTCTGTGGCATCGTAGCGCCTAAAGTAATGGACCGATTATGATGCGGTTTTCTTTTTTTGAAGGCTGACCTAATCGAGATGGAGATGGTTTTTAGCTACAATTTATGAAGATCTGTCCAGGTGTTCAAGGTCGTTTGTTAAGTGTAACAGGGATCGAATTTGGGCTTATTAGATTCTTCTTTACCAGTTCTTTTACTTTTTATAGATTTTATGGGGTTTGCATCTGGGGTTTGTATCTTGTGAATCGATGTTTCAAATGTTGAGTTTGTATCTTTTGAGCCGATGTTCCAAATGATACATATCACTGATTCGAAACATTTCAGTGATTCAGATGCAAATGTTCCAATCGCAAATATGACACACTTTTCCCAGGCCTAGATCCACCTAGAGTCCATTTCACGAAAGAAGTCTCGCAGACGCAGCGCTGTATTCGCGCGACATAATGTTGCCACGGCTAAATATGGGGAAATCAGGGGAAATAATTTATAGTTCATTTACTTTCATTTTATTAACTAGGTACCTACTCGAATAGTTAGATAAGAAAAAAAATGTTTTTAATAGAATGTATTTTTAATATAATAGGTACCATTTGATGTCCATACTGCTAAGGTCAGATTAGTGAAAAATAAATCTTCCTGTAATTTCTAAAATATAAAATGGAGATGTTCGACCAACTTTAAATTAGAAAAATAAAATAACATTTAAAAATTTTATTCAAATTTTTATTGAATAATTATGATCGGTCATACTATGATCACTGTCAGAAGAGTGAATAGAAACAGAATCAGATTCTGTTTCACTATCACTAGCCGTGGATATAATAAATCGATCCATTGCTTCATCCATAAGACCATCATTTTTTAAATATTCTTCCTCCAAATGCTGTACATGTTTACATTGAACTGCCCAATCTTCCGCTGTAACAGTCTCAAAAGCCTCTTCTGTTAGGCGTACAATTTCTTTTGGATCTTGGCCCACGTTTTTATCCGCTACCCGTCTCTTTACAAGGCTCCACATTTTTTCGATCGGATTGAGATCGCAGTGGTAAGGCGGCAATCTTAGCAATTCATGATTGTGAGATTTTAATAATGCCTCCACGGCATATGTAGATGGACCTTTGTTTTGTTTAATTAATTCAAATAATACAGCTTTTGTCCAAGTATCTTCAAAATATACTCCCTTTTCTTGCAGCCATTCCTGCATGTCACGTTCATGTCACTTGACATTGTAGGTGCTTTATCTATTTGAGTGCAGTGATACGGAGCGTTGTCCATTACCACAAGTGACCTTTCAGGTAGGTTAGGAATGACTTTTTCACTCATCCATTTCAAAAAATTAGTTGAGTTCATGTCATCGTGGTAATCTGAGGATTTGGATTGGGATTTGAACATTAGCAATGCACCATTAACAAAACCATTTTCAGTTCCCGCATGAGCAATTATCCAACGACTCCCTGATGACTCTGACACGAACATCCCAGGGTCCCAGGAGCATCCCACTTTGCCAGCAACTTTTGGCATGATAAGTGTTGTGTATATAGGTCTCGTCTAAATATACTACAGGTTTTTTCTCCACATTGCGATTTCTTCGGATTCTCTCCAAATATCTTGAACGCCATGCAGTAATATCATAACGTTCCATAAGTAATTTACGTTTCGATTGGCATCGCTTATACTTGAAACCGATGCTATGCAATATACGGTGCAATGTTGTAATGCTTCCTTGAAAATTTATGTCTTCTCTCAAAGCTGCACGTAATTTAATCAATGTAGGTAATTCCTTCTTCACAACATAAAAACTGTGAATTTTTTGCCGTATAGCGCACAAATCAAATCCATTCGTACGAAGAGAACTCGAACGAGAAGGCGAACTTTTTAGGATGCGGGCGACTCTTCCCTGGGGTGACGATAACTTTAGAAGTACTCGCCGCTGTTGCGCCTTCTTTTGTAACTCTCGTTACAGTTTTCTGCTACCTCCTAACACACCTCTCCTAACACCTGCAATAAAATGAACAATAAAAAAAAAAAAAAAAAAATTCAAACAAATATTATTTTCGTATTCAATTACATTATTGTTGAATATAACTTTACAATTTTTTGTTGTGTTAATTCCTTTTCAAATTTTCCTTAATAAAAATCGTGCATTAAAAAAACAAAAAACTTAATTCCAATCTGTAAATCAATCGGGAAAAAATTTACCTGTCATGGCGGCGACTCTTTTGCGAACATTGCTTATTGGTATTAAAACACCGCGATTCTTGTGTTCCGCTTCACAGAACTCCTTCACCTTAAATATCATTTCTCGACCTGCACTTTTTACAACTTTTGGCATCGTAAATAAACCTTATAACGCACTAATCCAATAATAAACTCACAAAATATCTACCACAACAAACGCACCTTGATAACATCGACAAACGACAACATGGCCGATCTCCCCATCTATCAAATTTAGTTCCACAATTGTCCGCGGGACTTCTTTCGTGAAATGGACTTTACTTTTTCTTTTGACAATCGATGGAACTTGCAATAGAATACTAATTTCCGTAGATTATCTTTACACTCCACAGATTAGTAAGAGATACACTCTAATATTCGTGAACCGCCGTCGCAGGCGCGGCGGCGCCGTGCAGTGCGCCGTGCGCTCGCGTTCCTTCGTTTGTCTATGATTTTGACAAATAATTTTGGAGCGCCCCGCCCCGGCGTCAGGCGTCTGTCTTTGGTTCATTATTTATTGCATTTTTTCTTATATCTAACACATTACACGTATTAACATAAATTCGCGCTATTTAACAATGTTATATATTTATTATTTTTCCAATGTTTGTTTTATCAATATTCGTATTTATTTATTTATTATTTTGTTTCGATACCTTTTAGTTTATTGAACCTCCGTGAATGTGACCGTGGCATCACCGCGGGCCCTAACAGAATACCAGTGCTGCGTTAATAATCTTTTTAAATATCGCAGCATATGCTGAGTTAGTCGCCTTTTTGGCCTTGCACAGATTTCAAAGTTATTTTTTTTTTATAAATCGAATTCTACTGTGTGTGAGGTACGAATAAATTTTTTTCTTTCTTTCTTTCATTTTTAGGGTTCCGTAGCCAAATGGCAAAAAACGGAACCCTTATAGATTCGTCATGTCTGTCTGTCTGTCTGTCTGTCTGTCTGTCCGTCCGTATGTCACAGCCACTTTTTTCCGAAACTATAAGAGCTATACTGTTGAAACTTTGTAAGTAGATGTATTCTGTGAACCGCATTAAGATTTTCACACAAAAATAGAAAAAAAGCAATAAATTTTGGGGGTCCCCATACTTAGAACTGAAACTCAAAAATTTTTTTTTCTTCAAACATATACGTGTGTGGTATCTATGGATAGGTCTTCAAAAATGATACTGAGGTTTCCAATATCATTTTTTTCTAAACTGAACAGTTTGCGCGAGAGACATTTCCAAAGTGGTAAAATGTGTGTCCCCCCCCCTCTAACTTCTAAAATAAGAGAATGATAAAACTAAAAAAAATATATGATGTACATTACTATAAAAACTGCCAACGAAAATTGGTTTGAACGAAATCTAGTAAGTAGTTTTTTTTTAATGCGTCATAAATCGAAAAAAATACACTATTATTAAAACATCGATCAAAGTTACAACACATTACAAGAACTTTTATATTATGTTACTTGCTGCTACGGAACCCTTCATGGGCGAGTCCGACTCGCACTTGGCCGGTTTTTATTTTTTATTAGCTATTATATATCTAATAAATAGTGTACAGTGACTAGCAACTAGGTACATAATAATTGTTTAGGGAAGAATATCTGTTTTCAGATTGAGTGGAGGCGGAGATTTATTTATTTATTAAGACTTCATGCAACATAAAAGTACATAGGTGGACTTAATGCCTTAGGCATTCTCTACCAGTCAACCTAGGGTGGCGAGATGTAGTGTTCCGCCAAGTCGGTTCCATCATCGGACCACACGACGTACGGCGTCGGCGTTATTGTGCGTACAGCCAAGGAGTGGAATTCCCTGCCGGAGTCTGTTTCCTGATAGCTACAACTTAGGGGTCTTTAAGTCAAGAATGAATAGGTTACTTCTAGGCAAGCGTGCTCTATCGTCGACCACATCATCGCTTACCATCAGGTGAGATGATGCTCAAACGCGAGCCTATCAATAATAATAAAAAACGTGCTGGATCTGGATAGAGAGATATTTAATTTGGCAGACCATAGTTCAGGGAACTTTGCTTACTAGAATCTGAACTCTGATATAAATCCGCTAAAACAAGTGGATACGGGGTTACGTTTTCTTCCGCGCCGGAGACGCCACGGGCGTAAGGAGTCGTAAGGCAATTCCGAGTCATCATAGGCGTAGGTTTGTGGACGGCGAGCTATCTATTGCTCGCCGTCGGGTAGGAATTAAGCCTGTAGATCCAAGCGCGTCTTAAAGAGCTGTCAGATTTATGGGGCCAGTAAGAGCCAACTTACTGTCCCCGCATACGGGCCTCAAAAAAACGCCGCCACAAAAAAACGCTAGAAGCGGCCACAAAAAAAACGCTAGAAGCGGCCACAAAGAAAAGCTAGAAGCGGCCGAAAAAAAAAATCCGGTGAAACTTGAAGCCGCTTCAAGCGTTTTTTTTTGTGGCGGCACCGCCGCACACGAGCCACAAAAAAGGCCGCCTCAAAATGAAGCTTGAAGCGGCGTTTTTTTGAAGTCCGTGTGCGGGGACAGTTAATGTTTGCCAGGGCTGCCGATTCCTCTAAAAATTTACTGTGGCCAACGAACGGTGACCGAAGTAACACTGTGAGGTTTAGTCAGTAAAAATCTAACACAGTCGTTTGATGATTATCTAAGAAAAAGGTTACGTTTCCTTGTGAAAATTTTATACCAGCAAAGGCAGAGGTACAGTTTCACACCATCCCTTATCATCTCGAAAACAACTTCATTACTACACTCGACAACAATTTGGAAAGTTGAAAACCCAGCCTTTACATGCTATGCGTGGGCTTGTGGAGTACGAGCAATGGGCATCTCGCCGTCCGGCCATCAGGTAACCGTCCGTCCGGACCGAGCGCGAGTAGTTGACGACGCGTATCATTCCACACGCGCCTCAAAGAGATGTCAGCAAAACTGTAGGAACGTAACAGGGCCAAAGCCTACAGGGGTCATGGGTTGTCCGAAAGGGTACCCCGAGGTCCTTGAACACAAGGCAAAGAAGAAACTTAAAAATGGATTTTAGTCCGTAAAAGTCTGACACGCCCTCCCGCTGGACCCTAGAGCGAGAAAAGTCGTTGCTATACTACATGCCATATCTAAATTAAATATCCGAACTAAATTATGTAGCACGAAATATGCGAACCGCATCGAACAGGCATAACAAAAACAAAAAATGTATCCCACACGTACACCCTCTTCCAATCGATACGGTCCGTCATTGTTCGTCCGTCGGGTAGGTTTCAATTAGTTCAGTAAAATAAGAGCGCAGTCGGTGACCGGGGCAGGCAATGTCGAGCGCACTACACAGTCTAAACACAGTGAAGAAAGCTAGGCCACAAAATAGATAGGTACAGAAGACAATCTCATGTGTGTACTTCACTTTTTGCCGCGTTTGAGCCGGAACTGTTCGACGAGTGGTCCGAGACGCTCCGAGATATCGTGTCCGTGAGCGGTGTATAAGCATGCGTTCCTCGAGCGCGCTTTGTATGTAGATTGACTTCTGTACCTATCTATTTTGTGGCTAGGCGGTAAAATGCACGGACAATCATGGCATATTGTTGTATTTTTTTACCGACTAGGTTCTATGTTCGACTTTTATGTATGTTCACCGATTTCTCGGTTCGATTTGTCCAGAATTAAAGACCGATTTTGATTTTTTTATTGAAAGTTTATGCTTCCTCATTGGTCCCATATAAATATTGTTATGATCTGATGAGGAACTTCGAAGATATGGAATGGAACTCCTCATAGGTTCATAGCAAAACTGTCGTAACTAAAAAAATGGCTTTGTTTATGTGTGTAGTCGATGACTGACTGAAAGAAGGGGGGAGTGGATATATCGAACTGATGAAGCTGGAAGGTAGATACCGGAACTCTGTAATAAATCAATGTAACCTAACCGTGTTTCGAATTATTACAATCGTCATGAGATGCTCTCTGGCTATAAGGTACCCTCTTTTTTTTTTTTTTTTTTTTTTTTTTTTCTTTATGGTGGGAAAAAATCATGCATTGACATCCCCCGCCCTTGGGCGGAGCGGGAGATAGTGTCAGACTCTTACTGACTAAAAGACCCACCCCGTTCCTTCTAGCCTTCATACCGGGGCTCGAGCGCCCTTTCGGATAACCCTGGCCCCAGTAGGCTTCGACCCGGCTGGGTCCCTGCTGTTGCTGACAACTCCTTGAGGCGCGCGGGAACAGCGCGCGCCGTCGACGACTTGGGCTTGGTCCGGACGGTTACCGGACGGCCGGACAGCGAGCTACCCATTGCTCACTGTCCGCAAGCCCGCGTCTACGTTGGCCGGAAATCGGGATCAGAATCCTGGCGACGGCGGCGGCGATAACGCCGTTGCCTGATGCGTTCGGCCTCCTCCTTTGCGAGCATTACTGCTTCGCAGAAGTCGGCGACCGCCTGCCACTCCTCCTCGCTCCGGACCATGGCCTCAACCAGGGCCCGGCGCGAGAGGTCTCCGCCGCCGATCGCCCCCACGAGGGCACGGCGATGCTCCGCCCAAGCAGGGCACACTTCGACTGTGTGCTCCACCGTGTCCTCCGGGCGTTCCGCACAGTGGCGACACCCGGGCGTCACTTCCGCATGAATCGAGTGCAGGAATCTCCCGAACGAACCATGTCCGGTGAGTACCTGCGTCATGCGGAAGGTAAGGACGCCGTGAGGTCTTTCCAGCCACGCCTCAAAGAGGGGACTTACCGCCATGATTGTGGCGTGCCCAGCACTGGGTTGCGATAGTCGCTGACGCCATTTCACCATGAGATCCCGCCGGAGCTCTGTCCGCCATGCCGTGACCTGTCGCGGCAGCGGACTTTCACCCCGGCGTTGCATCTCCACGCGCATATCGTGCATGTGTGCAAGGACTGTTGCCTCCAGATCCCACGGTGGTAGGCCAGCCAGAAGGCTCGCCGCTTCGCGGGAGACCGTGCAGTATCCCCGCACCATCCTTATCGCCATGACCCTCTGGCAGGCGTTCAGTATGGCCGCCGGTTGCTTTTTCAGCGACGGCGCCCACACCGGCGCCCCGTAGAGGGCCATGGACCGAACGATCCCCGCGTAGAGCCTCCGGCAGGAGGCGTCTGGACCCCCAAGGTTGGGCAGGAGCCGCTTGAGCGCAGCCCCAGCCCGGTTGAGTTTGGGAGCCAGACGTCGGAAATGCTCCACGAAATTCCACCGGCTGTCGAGGACGAGTCCCAGGTACTTCATCGTCGACCCGACACCGATGTGAACTCCTCCTACCGTTAGTTGGGAACTCAATGGCGGCGCGTTCCGAGACTGGCGACCGTGGAAACACATCGCCTCGGATTTGTGAAGCGCCACCTCGAGTCCCAACTCCTGGATCCGATCAACGACCATCGCAACCCCGCGTGTCGCTAGAGCGACCGCCGCCTGGTACGACTCTCCCTGCGCTAGGACCAGCGTGTCGTCTGCGTAGCAAACCACGCTGACCCCGTCAGGGAAGTCGCCGCGCAGCACGTAGTCGTACCCGATGTTCCACAAGGGTGGCCCTAGTACCGACCCCTGCGGAACACCGCACGACATCTCTCGACGTTTCCAGTCTCCCTGGCGACCGGGATAGACTATAAGTCTCTCCGACAGATAGGCCTCGACCACTCGACAGAGGTATTCGGGCACCCGGTGGTACCGGAGTGCCCTCCGGATCGTACTCCAGGGCAGGGAGTTGAAGGCGTTGGCATATAAGGTACCCTCGAGCTAGTCTGTTTATGATTTATTGAGGGATACTTTTTAGTTGTGCTGGCACCAATAAAAAGTGTAAAAAATATTTTTACAAAAAAAAAAAAATACAAATGACTTCAATGTAAAAAACCGGCCAAGTGCGAGTCGGACTCGCCCATGAAGGGTTCCGTAGCAGCAAGTAACATAATATAAAAGTTCTTGTAGTTTGTTGTAACTTTGATCGCTGTTTTAATACTAGTGTATTTTTTTAGATTTATGACGTATTAAAAAAAAACTACTTACTAGATCTCGTTCAAACCAATTTTCGTTGGCAGTTTGTATGGTAATTAACATCATAAATTTTTTTTTGTTTTATCATTCTCTTATTTTAGAAGTTAGAGGGGCGGGACACACATTTTACCACTTTGGAAGTGTCTCTCGCGTAAACTATTCGGTTTAGAAAAAAATGATATTAGAAACCTCAATATCATTTTTGAAGACCTATCCATAGATATCCCACAAGTATGGGTTTGATGAAAAAAAAATTTTTGAGTTTCAGTTCTAAGTATGGAGACCCCCAAAATTTATTGCTTTTTTTCTATTTTTGTGTGAAAATCTTAATGCGGTTCACAGAATACATCTACTTACAAAGTTTCAACAGTATAGCTCTTATAGTTTCGGAAAAAAGTGGCTGTGACATACGGACGGACAGACAGACAGACAGACATACAGACTGACAGACAGACAGACATGACGAATCTATAAGGGTCCGTTTTTTGCCATTTGGCTACGGAACCCGAAAAACTTTTTACAAAAAAAAAATATAACCGACTTCAATGTTAAAAAACACTGAAAAGTACAAAATAACTTTAATTTTCGAAGTCGGTGTTAAATAACGAAAAGACAAAACTATTATAGGAACACTGACTTTCGAAATTTAAGTTTTTTTTTTTTCGAAATAAAAGTTTGTATTTTTTTGGCGTGTTTTGTACATTAAAATCGACGAACAAGTTGATATCTTCATCGTGTTTTTTGTATACTGCATACATTCTATGCAGTGAGCAATATTGCTTTTTGGCATGCAAAAAGCTTCCTATTTGATTTTCTCGGTAGGTTCCAAGGCACATGGAAGGAACATTTAGCGTATTTACCCTACTTAGGTACAGTTAGGAGTGCGCCAGGCCTGGCCTGGATGTAATTTGTCTATAATATACAATGTATGGACGTAGAAATATATAAGTGTGTTTATCAGTTATCTAGTACACACACACAAGCTAGATAATAAATAGTATGTAAAGTGTGTATAATTATCATCAACGCTTACAATCAGGTGAAATGGTGGTCAAACGCTAGCCTATCAATAATAATTATATATACACACCGCTAAATTTTAATCGTTTTGATCCCGTGGAGGGTCGATCCGGTACATGATATAAAAATAAAGTACCTTTTTTTTAAACTCGTATTAATTTACGCATGTACAAAATTAATTTCTTTAAGATAACGTCAGCTGAGCGAGTCCAATGACCTATAGGTAGTTTGTACGCAATTCCGACTACTACCTACGGGTCATTGGACTCGCTCAGCTGACGTTTTCTTAAAGAAATTAATTGACTGAATTGGGTGGCTGAGTAGATAGATTTGAAAAAAAAATTATTATACATTCATATTATACATTATCAATATGTTATACAAATATGAATCTAATTCAGGCTTCTAGTTTTATACACAATATAAAACTGGAATTCTGAATTAATGCCAAGTCCATCTAGGTCATCAAGATCCCATGAATAAACTTGGTATAGCATGGATCTCACAATTTTTTATGGTAGAAGAACCGCCGCGCCGTGTCCTCATAGGGGAGATAGGCGGCGGTAATCTCTCGCGTTGGGCCTTGGTACAGGCCATGGTCATAGCAGGCAAACGCCTCCTTCTACGAAGTAGTAATGCAAGCAAAGAAAGCGACCGCACGCGTGAGGCAACGGTTCTCACGCCCCAGCCGCCGCCGGGATTTCGATCCCCATTTCCGGCCACAGGAGCTACGGGCAGTGTGAAAATGAGACCCGGGGCCTTGAGACGAAGGCAAAGAAAGAACAGGAGTGAGTTTTTTGTCCTTAAAAGTCTGACGCTATCTCCCGCCCCGCCCAAGAGTGGGGTATATCATTGGATGATTTTCCCGTCAAAAAAAAAGGGAGATGATGAGAGATTCAGACAAATCATAGATACAGAGAAACAGAAACGGAGAAATCATACTTCGGATGAGAAGAAAACTTTGTCTTTTAGTTGGAGGATTATAGGCTGGTAATACATTATTGATAAACTATTTCTGTAAATGTTTTTGTCAATTCACCTGGATTTTATTATACGAAAAACTTTTTTATAAAAAAAAAAATAACCGACTTCAATGTTAAAAAACACTGAAAATGATAAAATAACTTTAATTTCGGAAGTCATTGTTTCTATAATAGTTTTGTCTCTTCGTTATTTAACACCGACTTCCGAAATTAAAGTTATTTTATAATTTTCAGTGTTTTTTAACATTGAAGTCGTTTATATTTTTTTTTTGTAAAAAGTTTTTTATTTTACACTTTTTAGTTATGGTACCACCACTAAAAAGTACCCCTCAGACAAACTTAAATAACTTATGGCCACAGTGAATCTCATAACGATTCTAATAATCCCAAACACGGTTAGATTACATTAATTTATAGTTTTTCCTTCTGGCTTTATCATCAGATCAGTTCGATACATCCCCCCCCCCCCTTTTCTGACAGTCAGTCATCGACTACACGTATAAACAAAGCAACTTTATTTGTAACCACAGTTCTGCTGTGATTCTATGAAGAGTTCTGTTCCATATCTTCGAAGTTCATGATCAGATCATAACAATATTTCTATGGGACTAACTTGAAAGCATAACCTTTCAATCAAAAAAATAATTTTCAAAATCGGTCCACAATTGACCGAGATATCGGAGAACATACATTAAAAAAAAACATGCATTCAGCCGAACATTGAACATCCTCCTTTTCGAAGTCGGTTAAAAATTACAACGAAAAGTGGCGTTGATTTTTATATAGATATAAATTATTAACCACCTGCGAAGCTGAGTTCTCACGGGTGTTACAAATCATTTAAATCCACTGCACACAACCACACCACACACACACACACACTTCTTTTTTCTACTACAATATGCATGTCCACCTAAACTTTCCTCACGAATCACTGTGTCCATGAGTAAAAACCGCATGCAAATAGTTCAGTACCCCTAGATTGCAAATCTGCAATCGTCAACGCTTGTAGAAAGCTTCAAATGTACGGGAATGACGTCATCTCAACGCTCAGTCACGTGGTGAGAACAAAAGATTCGGCGACGCGGCCAACTCGAAGCGTTCGACGCAAGCGGAACAGTTGTAACTTGGCCAGGGGGGCTGGAGCTTTTGAGTTTATCGCGAACAGACAGACATAATATACAGTGTACGTGTGTAACGACGGCCTACAAACCGCATTTTATGTGAAAATAGCTGAATAAAAAAGTTATGTACCTACCTCAAATTAAAACGTTATTCAAAAACTAAAAGTAGCATAAGTATGACAGACTATAGAAATTAGGTACTCACACACACTCATTCCTAATCTTAATCATGTCATCCGGACATTTTTTTGGTAATGGCGTTCGACTTTCCACACTGAATGCCCCGAGAACAGCGAACACAATAAGTAGTATAAGTAAGATCTTCATGTTACGTCTTCACTAGCGCTTAGCCGACAGATGAATAACGACTTACTATACTCTTATAATATAACTAAGACCAATGATGACACAATGTTTTTGTGTATTCGTTTTATCATTCACACTCGCACATCAAAATTAAAAATAAGGAACATCCGGCTACGTGCGGCCGCATATGATGGTTCCGTAGTCAATATAACACAGGGGTAGCGTTGCCAGACGTCTTGATGAAGCCGGACATGGTTAGTCTTTTTGGTTGCGTGTCCGGCCAAATAAGACGGAGTCCGGCCTGTCCGGACTTTGTTAGGCTTTTTTAAATTTGTAATGTCATTGTGTTCTACCACTTCTACCTTACCTTGTTTTCTACATAAGATCAAAATTAAAACTTAACCTACCCTACTCCCCAGTGTGAGTGGAAAAGGCGAGAGATGTCGCGCTCTGTTCCGCATTTGTGAAATCTTATATTAAAGTAAAAAAAAAATGAATAAAGTGGGACCGAGAATGCTGTACACCACAGACAATTGCCTCGTCACTGCTCAAAAATACTCACTCACTCCTAAATAGTTTCAGCTTATTTAAAAGTAAAAGGACAAAGGAGGTGCAAAAACTTTTGTCAAATCTAGAAATAGTCGCAAGCACTTATGCTTTTGAGTTTATATGAAAAAGATTCGAATAGTATATTCTATTAGAGCCAGCACAGCATTATCCGTGGATATATTAGGACGTACACCTTACTGCTTGCCAGATATAATTTTGTTTGATTTTAGGAATTTTCAAGTATTTCTTTTACAGAACCCAAAAAAATTGCTTGAAGAGTTCTTTATCAGCGGGTAAAACCTATGTGAAGAATGCTATCTCAAAGGTCAAAGGTAAAGCAATACGATAGTCTCTACTTGCGTATGAGTAGATAAATTCGATGACTCTAAGCAACAAAAAAAAAAAACATTAAAAAGATCAAAATAACTTTATTGTTTGTTTCCGACTTCCGAATTTAAAGTTATTTTGATCCTTTTAGTATTTTTTTAGTGAAATCGGTTATTTTTTATAAAAAGTTTTTTATTTTTGTTCAGAAATAAAATAATTTTTAATGATAAACAATTTACATATTAAAAACTTAAATATTAATTGAACTATTTATACTAAAACCTAACTATGTACATAAATAAAATACAAAACTCGAAGTACTTGTTGTTTTAAATTAACTATAAATAATAAATAAATTACATGAAGATCTATTGTTAGCTAAATAATATTTAGTCGAATTAATCTAACGTTACCAGTTAACATTTGAATTTTATTTAGCTACGGGACTGAGACTTGGACTTTAAAAAAGGCGGACCGCGACCGCATTGATGCCTTCGAGATGTGGTACTGGAGGAAAATGCTTCAAATTCCTTGGAATGCTTTCCATACAAACCGAACCGCTCTATCTTACGTGAACTGAACATCAGGAGTTCTTTGGCCACATTGCCAGGAAAAATGGCCACAACCTTGAACGTCGTAACTAGCATGGTTGATGGCAAACGACCAAGAGGCTGCAGCCCTATGGGCACGGGCAGATCAGGTCCGCTCCACCCTGGATACCCAATTGCACGTCGCACTTCATAACGCTTAGAACCGTCGCAGATGGCGAGATACCATCAATAAGTAGCTAATCCAGCGGGAACTTCACGACCCCCAGTAATGAGGAATACGACTCGAGGAGGAGGGAACATTTGAATCGATTGTCTGTGACGTAAATTGTCACTGTTGGTGTCAGTGGTCATCTATGTGACCACTGGCAAACTTACCGGCTATATTTGAATGGAGTGATCAACTCGATACTCTGCGGTCGAACTGTACGAATCTTATTAAATACAATTTTCTACGAAATTTTTATTTTTAACACCCGACGGAAAAGAGGGGTGTTACATTCGAGTGAACCTGCACTAGTCCTTCACTATACTTAATTTACACGGTACACGGTGGAGGTAAGTTGGGCGGAGCACCTAGTATAGGAAGGTAATAAAAAAAAAGAAGAAGAAAAATTCTGTAAGAAAAAAATGCTGAAGTTGTCAAAAAATAAAAAAACCCGTTTTGACATTTGTATTTTGACTACCTAGCGACTGGTCCGGTGTAGTGTAGCTGCTTCTTCTTTTCGTGTCGATGCTCTCAAATTATATTTCTTCTGACCAATATTTCGCAACCTGTACAACTACTGTTGGCCTACTAAAATAGCTCCAACTACACCGAACCCCTAATTATTATTTTATTGTTTCTTTCAGTTTCGTTCCAAGTTACATTCTAGAGTCTTTCTCAAATATCAAAACTGCCCTTTTATTTTTAATGAATTTAATTGCATATTTTTGAAATGTGCAATTAAATTCGTTCGCATAGATCTCTAAGGAAAAAAATGTGCAAAAAACTGCACGGATATACACCGTTAAATTTTGATCGTTTTAATTAACTACGTACTTAATTAAAACGATCAAAATTTAACGGTGTTTTATTTATTTAAGTACGCAACGCCGACTACTATCTACAGGTCATTGGACTCGCTCAGCTGACGTTTTCATAAAAAAAATAATTTCGTACATGCGTAAATTAATACGGGTTTTAAAAAAAGGTACTTTATTTTTTTAATTTTATCTTTACAAATCGACATTGTTTCATGTACCGGATCGACCCTCCACGGGATTAAAACGATCAAATTTTAGCGGTGTATAATAATCTTTTAAATCACGTTATATATTACAAATATCTCGATTACATAATTTTTGTCGCTTCTATTTATTTGAGAACTAGCTTTTACCCGCGACTTTCCCCGCGTACATAAAATATAGCCTATATCACTCAGGAATAAAGCAGTTTTATATCGGTGAAAAAATTTTAGCAATCGGACCAGTACTTCCAGAGATTACCTCCTACAAACAAAAAGCATAAAAACAAACTTTACCTCTTTATTATATTAGTGTAGATAATATAATAAGTAAGGTAAAAAAAAAAAACAATACATAGAAATTAAAATTGACAGTGTTAGGTTTAGAGAGAGGCGCACAGGGGCGGTCGGACGAAGGGATGCTTGGGGTAGTCGTATGCCCAGCAGTGGAGGTCGTTTGGTTGAAATGATGGTCACATTTGCCCATGTGAGCGTATCCTCACCTGCGTTTTTGCTCGGTTCGACCTCCCTTTGTTTATAATTTATCAGTTGTCTAGTACTTATAACACAAGATCTGCTTAGCCTGGGACTAGACGGCATTGTGTGATAGTTGTGGAATATGATTATTATTCCATTCATTTATTATATATACATATTTATAGCATTTTTAAATATTCCTGTACTTAAAAATAACATAAAAAAATAGCAAAAATAACAAAATAATACTAATTATGATTATTATAAAGCTTGTTTGTTCATCCAACGCTCTCTAATTTATTTATTTATTTATATTAAGGTACTCCAACGACTTATTCACTAATAACATTTTACAAAAAATAACTAGCATATATATACCAATTATTGTGGTGAACTTGTCACTTAAAGAAGTACACAGCTTACACATAAATAAAAAATACTTACAATTAATGAGATCTATCATTTATAAGAGTGCTATTATAATGACTTAATTATTGTTTTATATTACAAATTGAATTAAAAAAAAAAAATTGACATTTAGAATTAAAAACAATAATAAAATTTTTAATGTTAATAAATTATGGGAATATGGAATTAAAATAAATAATTATACTCGGTTTAAATTAAGGCGAGATTACAAATTTGAGAAACGAGTGCAATAAACGTGATCAAAATGCTATTTACTATTAAATGTCATAAGATTCTTACGGAATTGGTAAAAACTATCGGCAAAGATGTCAATGTTGCTATTATTGTGGATTTTATTGTAATTAGCCATAAATCGGTTCATAGGGGCACTGCGACCAAGGTTTGTTCTTGATGAGGACAAAGCAAGTATATTAGTTTTGCGTACAGATCTGGTTTTAGTGCACCAGGGTACAGTGATATTTACTTCAGATAATAGCTCCGGAACATCGGACTGATTATGAATAATTTTGTAAAGAAATATTTGGTCAGAGAAAAGTCTACGTTGTTCCAGAGCCATCATATTGAAATGTTTCAGTCTTTGTGAATAATTAGCTTCCTGATCGCAACTAGAACTTCTGAAGCGTAGATACCTTCTGAAAGCCTTCTGTATACGTTCTATCCTATTAACATGTACGCGATATGTAGGATTCCATGCCGGAGATGCGTAGTCCAGTACACTTCTAACAAGCGTGTTGAAAAGAAGTTTCAGGGTCGATATGGACCGAAACCCCGAGCAAGTTCTCTTCACAAAACCTGCCATTTTTGTAGCTTTTCATACAATTTGGTCAATATGATGTACGAAAGAAAGTTTACTATCGAGCTGGACTCCCAAATCACGGATAGTATCAACCTTTTGCAAAGAAACTCCATCCAATTCATAAGACGAAGGTATTACATTTTTGTTACGCATAAAAGTTATGTGATAGCACTTACTAACGTTAAGGGTCATCATGTTCAACCGACACCACTCATGTATTGCATCCAGATCTTTCTGAAGAAGTGATGCGTTCAAGTCCGTTTTAATTTCTTTGTACAGTTTTAAATCGTCTGCAAACATGCAACATTTGCTGTGTCGGACTGTATGAACTATGTCGTTTACAAATATAAGAAATAAGATCGGCCCCAGGTGCGATCCTTGTGGTACTCCTGAAGTGGAAGAGTAAAAGAATGATTCGTAACCTCTCACAACTACTCTTTGCTTCCGCCCCGTCAAGTAGGAAGCGAACCACTTGTGCAGTTGACCAGTTACGCCAAATTGCGCCAGCTTCATTAAAAATAAATTATGATTGACTTTATCAAAAGCACTGGTGAAGTCTGTGTAGATGGAATCAACCTGAATACGGGAATCCATAGATTTAGCAATGCCATTGATGTAGTGGACTAAATTAGTGGTAGTAGATTTTCGACCTTTTTTTTTTTTTTTTTTTTTTTTATGGTGGGAAAAAATCATGCATTGACATCCCCCGCCCTTGGGCGGAGCGGGAGATAGTGTCAGACTCTTACTGACTAAAAGACCCACCCCGTTCCTTCTAGCCTTCATACCGGGGCTCGAGCGCCCTTTCGGATAACCCTGGCCCCAGTAGGCTTCGACCCGGCTGGGTCCCTGCTGTTGCTGACAACTCCTTGAGGCGCGCGGGAACAGTGCGCGCCGTCGACGACTTGGGCTTGGTCCGGACAGTTACCGGACGGCCGGACAGTGAGCTACCCATTGCTCACTGTCCGCAAGCCCGCGTCTACGTTGGCCGGAAATCGGGATCAGAATCCCGGCGACGGCGGCGGCGATAACGCCGTTGCCTGATGCGTTCGGCCTCCTCCTTTGCGAGCATTACTGCTTCGCAGAAGTCGGCGACCGCCTGCCACTCCTCCTCGCTCCGGACCATGGCCTCAACCAAGGCCCGGCGCGAGAGGGCTCCGCCGCCGATCGCCCCCACGAGGGCACGGCGATGCTCCGCCCAAGCAGGGCACACCTCGACTGTGTGCTCCACCGTGTCCTCCGGGCGTTCCGCACAGTGGCGACACCCGGGCGTCACCTCCGCATGAATCCCGTGCAGGAAACTCCCGAACGAACCATGTCCGGTGAGTACCTGCGTCATGCGGAAGGTAAGGACGCCGTGAGGTCTTTCCAGCCACGCCTCAAAGAGGGGACTTACCGCCATGATTGTGGCGTGCCCAGCACTGGGTTGCGATAGTCGCTGACGCCATTTCACCATGAGATCCCGCCGGAGCTCTGTCCGCCATGCCGTGACCTGTCGCGGCAGCGGACTTTCACCCCGGCGTTGCATCTCCACGCGCATATCGTGCATGTGTGCAAGGACTGTTGCCTCCAGATCCCACGGTGGTAGGCCAGCCAGAAGGCTCGCCGCTTCGCGGGAGACCGTGCAGTATCCCCGCACCATCCTTATCGCCATGACCCTCTGACAGGCGTTCAGTATGGCCGCCGGTTGCTTTTTCAGCGACGGCGCCCACACCGGCGCCCCGTAGAGGGCCATGGACCGAACGATCCCCGCGTAGAGCCTCCGGCAGGAGGCATCTGGACCCCCAAGGTTGGGCAGGAGCCGCTTGAGCGCAGCCCCAGCCCGGTTTAGTTTGGGAGCCAGACGTCGGAAATGCTCCACGAAATTCCACCGGCTGTCGAGGACGAGTCCCAGGTACTTCATCGTCGACCCGACACCGATGTGAACTCCTCCTACCGTTAGTTGGGAACTCATTGGCGGCGCGTTCCGAGAGCGGCGACCGTGAAAACACATCGCCTCGGACTTGTGAAGCGCCACCTCGAGTCCCAACTCCTGGATCCTATCAACGACCATCGCAACCCCGCGTGTCGCTAGAGCGACCGCCGCCTGGTACGACTCTCCCTGCGCTAGAATCAGCGTGTCGTCTGCGTAGCAAACCACGCTGACCCCGTCAGGGAAGTCGCCGCGCAGCACGTAGTCGTACCCGATGTTCCACAAGGGTGGCCCTAGTACCGACCCCTGCGGAACACCGCACGACATCTCTCGACGTTTCCAGTCTCCCTGGTGACCGGGGTAGACTATAAGTCTCTCCGACAGATAGGCCTCGACCACTCGACGGAGGTATTCGGGCACCCGGTGATACCGGAGTGCCCTTCGGATCGTACTCCAGGGCAGGGAATTGAAGGCGTTGGCAATGTCCAAGGACACTGCCACGACACACCTGCCCCGGGACACCGCAGCCCCCGTCGTGAGGGCTCGCACGCGCATGATGGCGTCCACCGTAGAGCGCATCCTGCGAAAGCCGAACTGTCCGTCCGAAAGGTCCGGCCCCACCCGTGTTAGGCGCCCGACGAGGCGGTTTGCAATGACTCTCTCAAAGAGCTTGCCCACCTCGTCGAGCAGCACAATGGGCCGGTACGCGGACGGAGAGTCCGCAGGGCGCCCTGGCTTCGCTATGAGAGATTTTCGACCTCGGAAGCCGTGCTGTTCTGAGGCCAACTGCACGTTAGTATGCGAAGATAGTACAGGACAAACCAGCGCTTCAAATAGCTTTGCAAAGATAGAAAGAAGAGATATAGGGCGATAGTTAGTAGTATCGCTTGATTCTCCCTTATTAAAAACTGGTACCACGTTAGCGATTTTCCACTCTGTGGGGAATTTAGAAATTTCAATAGAGCGATTGTAAATAAGTTTGAGTGGAAGACTCAGATAGAATGCACATTTCTGGATAAATAGCGGAGGAAGGCCATCAGGTCCCGAACCCTTGGAGGTGTCAAGTTTCTTTAACTCCCTTAACACCTCCACCTCCGTGAACGCAATCCTGCTTAGAGCGAATTGAAAGCAATTATGCGAGCAAGTGGAAGGAGTCGACTTATTGGATGGTATGAAGGTGGATGAAAAATGAGTTGCAAATTGATTGCTTATTTGCTCACCAGAAGAAGCAGTATTGTTTCCCAAACGCATGGTGGTTGGTATGTCACTAGACTGTGTTTTTTTGGCCTTGACGAAAGACCAGAAGAGTTTTGGATTTTGCTTTATGTTTTCTTCAGTATTGCTTATATATGTTTTGTAACAATTTTTAATCATAATTTTTGCGCGCCCTTCTAATAGTTTGTATTCGTAATTATCTCTGGGATTTTTGTATTTCCTATAACGAATTTTGATTTTTTCCTTTTCGTTCAGAAGTTTAATTAACGGTTTAGAAAACCACCTCGGGTATTTATTATTAAATAATTTAGACAGAGGTACATGTTCTCTAATTAAAGTATTGATTTGTTCGTACAACACATTGACCATTTCATCCACATCAGTAATTTCAGAAAATATATTAGTCCAATCAATAACTCGAAGTTTCGCCTTGATCGACGTATAATCAGCGATTTTGAAGCTATACCTCGAAGTTATTTTGGTTTTTAACGGTGCTGGAGACCTATGTGTGACAATAATTTCTAGGGGAGGGTGATGTATATCTACTTTTGACATCGGGTTATTGCATTCGTTAACATTTACAAGTAAGTTGGACAAAATAAGATCTAAGGTTTTGTTATAATAATTTTTCACAACATTAGCCTGTAAGATATTGTTTTCAGACATGAAATCGACAAGAGAGTAGCCTAACCCATTGGTGTAATTAGTAGGAATTGTACATGGGGGGTTAAAAGTATTGTCTATGTTTCAACTTATGAAGCTGAGGTTGAAGTCTCCGGCAATAATGGTATCTTCATTTGTAGATTCCATCAGTGTAGATACTCTGCCCAGGAAGGAGTCAAGAGTGACTTTTTGGACTGGTGGGGGTAGGTAGACAGAGCAGATATTCAAATTACGATTGCTCTTTCCCTTAGTAATTTTAAGTCTGACCCACAGATCCTCGATGTCAGACTCCCATTTTGGCATGCGTACAGAATCAATAAGTCTAGACACTGCAATCAGAACACCTCCGCCCTTCTTGGTTCCCATAACAGTTGAGGATCTATCTCTGCGATAGACACGATACCTAGGATCGAAAATCTCACCATCCTTTATACCATCGTCTAGCCACGTTTCGGTTCCAATTATAACGTCATAGACACCCGATTGTGCCGCCAGCATAACATTCTTAAGTTTCGATTTTATTCCTCTGAAGTTCTGGTAATAAATGGTGAATGTTTAGATAATTACATGGTATCATTGCATAAAAAAATAATTTAAAATTATAGCAGTGCAATGGCTTCCAGACTTTTAATGTGTTTTGCTTGGTGACCGTCGGCTTTTCTCACGAGGACTTTGCCGTCGCGTACCCAAACGTATGAATAGCCTTTTTCACGTGCAGCTTTTCTAGTTTCCGCGTGTATTCTTTTGTTCAACGGCGACAGGTGTTCCGATACAAATATAGGCCTGATAGTACCACCGTAACCCAGGTGTTGAGTACTAAGTTTTTCTTTAGACTGGGTTCTGTTAAATTTTGAAACAGATGTCAGGACTGAGTCTCTCATTAATGAGCTTCGCAATTTGACCACGACTGCTCTAGGGTTTTTGCTTTCCGGGTCTAATTTTCTCACGCGTACAACCGACAGAATGTCTTCTTCTTTGATCGTGGTAGATACAACGCTGCCCAGCTGAACCACTGTCTTCACCAAGTTTTCAGCTTTATTTTCTGGCAAGCCATTAATCTCCAGGTTTTGTTGGCGCGAATATTGTTCAATGAGATTTACTCGCATTGCCAAATCAGAAACCGTGGTCTTAAGATATTCATTTTCTTTATGTAGGTCTTTGTTTTCACTCTTGCATGCATCCAATTCCGTCTTTATACGGTCAAATTCAGAGCTCATAAAGTTGACTGAGTTCTCCAAGCCTCGTAACAAGTCTTTGACGCCGCTTAGCTCGCCAGTCATACAGGTTTTTATGTTCGCTGCGATCCCAGAAGACAGAACTGAACGTATTTCCTTGCGAATTGTATCTAATAGTTCATTCTTGGAATACCTATCAGAATCCGGGCTGGAATAAACTTCTGGAGGAGATTTGGTACACTTCCGCTTGGACCTCCCGCCAACGCTTGACGTACTTGGTGATCCTGCTCGGATTGCAGGTATGTTGGGCCCTGACGGCACCTGAGGTACTGCACTCGTGTCGCTATCTTTTGGTGGAGTGCGAAGCATTATATAAATTTATAATTGATATATATCCGAAAAAAAAACCGAATTTCTGCCAATATCAGTTACCAATATTATAAATAACTCAAGAAAAAGTGTCAATTGAAACATCCACAAAAAGAAAACACGTCGCTGATGGGATTCGAACTCGCGCCCCGTTACACGGGAAGCGAACTCAAAACGGCTACGCCACAGACGATATAGATTTATTGACGAATTTAGCAACTGCTTCAAAGTTCCAACAATAACTCAAAAAGGTGCTAATGAGTCCAAGGTCCAGTCTTCGCTTTGTGATTTGCGTATACCGGCCGGTGTGGGTATAACACAATTTAGTCAGTCCACATAATAACGTTTTTGCACTTTTTAACAATATTCGTTTAGTTTTGCTGTATCAAAAATATGTTCCAAGTAACTCACAGATTGTTTTGATAATAGTTGACACTTGAATGGTTCACTTATTGTTGACTTTAGATTTTTCTAAGACAGAGCTCACAAGCGCACGTATGACTTGCAAAGATGCGCGATGACGTATCAATATCAATCTGCGATGGATTACGCAATGTTTCATAGAGGTATTGCGAAAAAAGAGAGAAAACGTCTGAATGCTCTGTTGGCATTCGGTATTACGTCATTTAGCGTCCCCGCACAAGGCCTCAAAAAAAGGCCGCCTCAAAAAGAAGCTTGAAGCGGCGTTTTTTTTTTTGTTTCAAGAAATAGATACCTACGTGTTTTTTTTACTTTAAAAGTTTTGGGAAAAAAATCAATTTTTAAGAATCTGGATTAAATGTGCAAGGTTCCTATAGTTTTCTTTTTTTCTTTTAATTTATGCGTGCATTATTAGGGAGCAAAGTTCACGCAATATAGTAGATTTTCAGAGGTCTTCACTGGATTAATCTTACATAAATTTATGACTTGAGAAGCGTCTGTTCAAATGGGGCTATTTCCGTATCTACTGATTCATAGTTTTTTTTCGTGAACTCTACTGGTATTCTAAGATCCTATAACATTTTTAGCTTAGATTAACATTAAGAACATTTTAAGTGAGAACTAATAAACAGTGGTTTACGTAAACATTTCTTTCTCTTAAACACCGACACCTAGCTACGCACCCCGACACAGTGCTATTTTTAGCTCATTTGAAAGTTGTTGTTCGACTCGTAATATTTTTTTTATCAAAGAGGGCAATTTTCTATAGAAAAGTCGCTCGGCAGAAAAATTTTGTTTAGAAGAGCTATTTCTGTACAATGACGCACGAGTACGTAAAAACGAGGTACGGAACGTGAGTACGGAAAAATAACGTGACTGGGAAGTTTATTATAAAAGTGTATGTACACTGGCATCTAAATGAGCCTCCTATTTTTTTGAGCCTGGTTGCAGGAACCACAAATTTGTGTTTGAAGATTGAAGACATAAAAACACTAGACACATGTGTCGAGTTATAAAATTAACGTGGCCTCCTCATGAATTACTTGAATAAAAAAAATACACTTCACATACATCATCAAATCAGCACACGTTTTTTAAGTTTTTTCAAAATTTACTTAGCATGGAAATAGCCCCTTTCGAACAAATGCTCCTCACTTGAATTCAATAGAAACCTATATAATATCCGTTTCCAAAATATCTAAGGAAAAATAATAACATCATAATCTCGTAATATACACCTAGGAATAGATATCATGAAATACAGACCACCGGTCAGGTATGCAATTTCACTCTACATACAGTACGCACAATGAAAGTGTTCCCAGAACTTTTCGATGGACTCATATTAATACAGCCGGAATACGTCGAGCTCGCTACCATGGTTACGGGGAGAAGGGTGCATCACACCCGACGAGAGCTGAGCGGTGTGTTTTCCTACTGAATGCACAGTGCACACACACTCTGTTAAGCCGGTACTTGGCAGTCTTTTTATTGTTGTTGTCACGTATTAGCGTACGGTGAGCCAGTTCATTTTGACATTTGATTTGTTTGATGTAATTTTGTTGGTATGTTCAAGATTAATATATTTTTTAAGTATTTTAAGGCGAGTAATATTAAGACATGCAACTTATTAATGAAGCGTTAATTGTAGATTTTTTTTTTTCAATCGCAGATTTGACGCTATCGACTGCATCAACTTTTCACTTTTTTGATACTGTCAACATTTTTGTTACTCCATTCTAGTGAGTAGTATTTTTTCAAATCCTCTTTTGATACTGTACATAACTTATGTCTCGATAATATATACAATTTGGCGTTAAAAATCCGCCCTTTTTAGGTTTTCGTACCCAAAAGGAAAAACCGGAACCCTTACAGGATCACTTTGTTGTCCGTCTCTCTGTCGGTCAAGACCCTTTATCTCGGGAACACGTGAAGTTATCGAATTGAAATTAAAATCATATACCATAGGTCCACGATCCCTTGAAGCTGTGAAAAAATCAAACTTCTAAGTTAACAAATAAAAATGAAACGATCGTTTATGTCGCAAAAAACATATATTTCGATACTCGCAAGGGAATCAAAATTCATAGGGTACTTCCTTGGTAAGAATCTATGTACAAACTTTAATAACGAAAAATCACAAAGTTATAAGCTTGTTTTAGTACCTAGTTGTCTGCACAAATACATGGTCACCTGGTCATCCGGACGACTAAGATTTTGTTTTGCACCCGAACCCAGCTGTGCACTGGCGCCTAATGCCCGCTATGCCCGCTAATGCTTTAGTGTCGGTGGTGTCCTCTATCTTGTGACCTTTTTAAATATTTTTGGGAAAAAATATAACATGGTGTAAAAGCTATGGGAATCCATTCAGTTACTGATTGTGAACAAACTATATTCAGGTTTCGCATAAACTAAAAATAATGTTGTATTTTGGCAAAAGTAAAAATAATACACCATTTTAGCTCAGCTCTCAATCATAATTACAAAGTGATTAGCAAAACAGATTCCAGTTGATCGCATTGGTTATATACCGGCGTCACTTTGTGCCCGGGGCTTGGTGCACGTTGTTGCGTTGTCTGCCCTTTTGTTGCACGACGTAGCTTTAGCTAGAGTCCACCTCACGTCAGTTGGAAAACTACCCTTACAACAACAACTTAGGGCCCTAGCACCCGAGCAGTGTCATAAGACTTTCTGAAGCCTAATCCTCGGTAACGGCTGGGTTAATAGATTTGAAAAAATATATTGATATATTTACTATAGACTAATTTATAACATTATTGGAGTGTAGGTGCGTCGTAATTAAAACCACCGTCTTGCTCGCTAGCTAGTTTTATTTTCCATATACAAAACGCCATGTTTTATCACATGTCATGCGCGCGCACTCGCCATGGATACAGCATACACAACAATTATCAACATATGATTTTTTCGTATGACAGTCAATACTTTGCAAAAAAAAAAAAGTTTTATTAAAGACAAGATATTTTTGCTTATTTTCTTTATACTAACACACAAACACACAAAAATAGAATGTATATAAAAATAAGTAAATCAATGAATATTCCGCAAAGAAAATGGTTTTAAAGGTCTGACTGCATTGTGGTACGGCTCTCATGCTTCATAGACAGGTCCTAGTAACAACGACAGGTTAAGATTAGGTATCGGCTAATAGTTTGTTTTGCTTTTAATGTTCCTTACCTTATTAGGTATCGGCTAATAGTTTGCTATGCTTTTGATGTTCCGTACCTTATTAAGTATCGGCTAATATGTAGTTTGCTATGCTTTTGGTGTATACCTTATTAGGTATCGGCTAATAGTTTGATATGCTTTTGATGTTCCGTACCTGTGATGAGGTCGAGCGTATTATAGGGAACCTAAAACTTGACTCAGCTGTGGGTTGGGACGGGATCCCTGCCAGAGTGTTAAGTGACTCCCGGAGTACACTGGCCCCTCTTATTACCCACATCTGTAACCAGGCTATCACGACAGGTATCTTTCCAAGGGCTTTCAAAAAGGCAGTTGTGCATCCTATATATAAGACTGGCGACAGAGGCAGTGTCAGTAACTATAGACCAATATCAGTCCTTACAGCACTCTCTAAAATACTAGAACGTATTCTGAACAAGCGCCTAATTAAGTTCTTAGAATCAAACAAAATTATATCTGAAAACCAGTATGGTTTCCGTACTGGTATATCCACAGAGGACGCTGTGTTGGCTCTAACAGAACACGCTGTTCGGAACCTAGATAAAAAGCATAAATGCTTGGGACTTTTCCTCGATCTGGGTAAAGCGTTTGACACTGTCTCTGTCCCCATACTTCTGACTAAGCTGGAACGCGTTGGAGTTAGAGGTATCCCCTTAGAAATTTTTGGTGACTATCTCCGTGACCGGGTTCAAGTTGTTAAAGTTGGGGAATTTTTGAGTGTTGAGGAGGCAATTAACTGTGGTGTGCCCCAAGGTAGCATCTTGGGTCCTACACCCACACATCACACTATTCATCCTTTTCATAAATGACCTGTGCAACATTGCTCTTCCTAACTGTAAAATTTTCACCTACGCTGACGATACGGCTCTCATTGTGGATGGGGCGGACTGGAATCAAACGAAGCAAAATGCAGAGCATGCTCTTAGGGTTGTTATGACGTGGCTGTCTGATAATCTCTTGACGCTAAACATTGACAAAACCCTGTTTCTCCCCTTCACAATGAGAGCTGACCTCCAGCCTCCGGGTACTTTTACGGTTAAGGCGCACACATGCTCAACGCCTCTCCCGGACTGCTGCTGCTTAACTCTGTCTAGATCTTCTTGCGTCAAATATTTGGGCGTGCACATAGATCAGAGCTTCCGCTGGCACAAACAAATTGAAACGGTCACAAATCGTACCCGTAGGCTTATATTTATATTTAAAAGACTTCGGCAGTCAGCTAACAATAAAACCCTCAAAATGGTGTACTTAGCACTATGCCAATCGCTACTATGCTACTGTGTGACGGTATGGGGCGGAGCCCCGAAAACTACAATCCTACAGCTAGAGGTTGCACAGCGAGCTGTACTTAAGGTGTTATCTAAAAGACCCTATAGGTACCCTACAGCTCAACTTTACGCCGACTGTGAGGTGCTGACGGTGAGGCAACTCTATGTACTCCAGACCATAGCCCGCAAACATAAGTCTCGTCCACCGCAGCAGCCCCAGGGCAGAATAAGGTACACAATTTTCAGGCCGGATCGGACCAGAACTCAGTTTGCCCGTAATAACTTTTTCATTCTCAGTGTAAGAATATACAACAAAGTAAATAAAGAATTGGACATATTCCACCTTAGCAGATTAAACTGTAGAGAGAAGGTAAAGGTATGGCTTGCTTCTCTTACCTACCAGGAAACTGAAGATTTGCTGACTGGCATGGCTCAGTAAATTTCTTTTGCAATCACATACACAGTCTAAATCACCCCCACTCTTTACTTATACTTATCTCTCATAAAAACACACACTTCACGCATATATTACATTGGGTGAGAACTCAAACATAACGGCAAGTGCGCAATCTTTATGTTCAGATATTCAATTATTTCTGTGATTTGATTATTAATAATATTAGTATTCATATTTTTGGTCATATTTAATATTATTTTATTTGTAATTTAATTTATTTCAAATTTTAATTTTCAATTGCAATGCAATTTAATTTATTTCAATTTTAATTTTCAATTGCAATTGTAATTTAACTCAATTTTATTTTTTTTATTGCAATGTAATTTAATTCAATTCAATTTATTTTAATTCAACGTGATTCAAAACTTTAAATGTAAGCTGCATTTTGTGAATAGTCAGTAAGGAACGCTGACACCTGAGATACAGGATTTACGTCCTAGTTTAGGTGTCAGAAGGCACACGGTTTACTGCATGCTTTATCACATAGCCTAATCACGGTCAATATAGCAATTGTATTTTTCGCTCCATCTGTATTAGGATTATGGATGAATAAATTATTATTATTATTATTATTACCTAATTAGGTCGATACCTATGCCTATGCCGTGCGTGATTTTGTATGAAATGAGTCAGAGCCTACATGAATTTACAAAACACACCTACTCGCGTGAATGCGTAAAAACCCGAACGATGGTGATGAGATCTGCCCTCCCGCAGTACGCGCGTAAGTGCAACGACACGCAAAATGCAGCGTGATGCGTGGCAGTTTGAAAATCGCCTTATTCACGATATTTTTTCGCTTGTTTTCTCTATACTACATTCAAACAGCTTTGATATTTAGAAATATTTTTACACAAAAAAATTGCTGGTTAAGTGTCCTTAAAACACTTAGCCGATGATAAGGGCCCTATTTCACCGGGACACCGTGGTGGCGCGACCAGTCGCGCAAATATGGTACATTTTTTCCCATTTGCTTGTCATTATGAACATAATGACAATGATCATAAAGAACACTTTAGAGTGTGATTACTTCGTAGTCAAACTAGTTTATCCGTGGGATATATAAAATCTTTGCTCTAGTGTCAGTATGGTGTCTAGTTTGGTATCGGGCTATATTTCACTGGGACACCATGGTGGCACAACCAGTTGCGCTAGCATGGTGACCCGGTGAAATATAGCTCTGAAATATAGCTATGCTTTTGATGTTTCGTACCTTATTCGGCAATTAAACGAAAAGGTACACTGAGTAATGCCAAAAAGGCCTCAGCTCAGCATAATGCCAAATCGACGGTCACCAGATTTACAGCTGAAGCCCCTGAGTGTCATATGCTCGAAAACAGAAAATATACATTAAAAATTCTAAAATTGTTGTGTGCACCAACTTAATTAAATGTTACATTTATGCGAATGCAACATTTAATATATTATCTATATAATATATTAAATGTTGCATTTGTAATACACCAACTCTGGATATTACTGGAGCAAAAATAAAATGGACAGAATTGACATTGATATTTCGATATATGTAAATATCGATTTCAGCCATTTTATTTTCACTTCTAGTGTAAAGAAATCGTGGTAGGGGCTCTGTAATGAAGTTTAAACGGAGTGTATACGTACACCTCTGTCCGGGACGCTAGAGACTAGCTTATACTTTGCCACAGGGAACCTGTGATCCCGGCTCCAGTCAGCGGGACGGATTTCGACACCCCTGTACCCAGGGTGGTACAGGGGTGTAATGAATACCTTTTGTAAAACTTTTTGTAATAAACTCAAATATTCCGAATATGTCCCTTTAAAGAACTCTTCATGACTGTTTTTTGCTGAGGAAAATTAATGTGAAAATAATTGACTGGGGAGTTTTAATTGTTTTTTTTTTTTTATGGATTCGTTTGTCAATTCGCTACTATGTAACTCGCAAGCGTTCACGATTTTGCACCGTCCACTTTTAGCTACTTTTAGTCATCTCTCGTGCATGTAATAAGTACAGAAAATAAAAACATATAAAACCAATATCTAGCTATTGTCCGCGGCTCTGCCCTCGCTGGTTGATTCGGTTAAATAATGAATAAATCTACTTAAGTTTCGGAATATGTTAAAGGTGAGGAATGATGCGAGTGGAATGCGGCCGACGACTCATGATGACCCAAGCACGCTTTCCAGTTTTTGCCAGAATGTTATTTTCAAAAGGAGTGTAAAGTCCCGCAAATCTCCGTTGAAAAGGAAAGATCCTATCGCGTGGAGAACTCTATTACCGCAATGCAGGATTTTGTATTTTAGTTCAACTGGCTGCCAAAAAATTGAGGATTTTAGTAAAGGTGAGACGGTACTTCACGCCAGAACAGCTGCTCAACCTTTATCAAGCGCAAGTTCCATCGTGTATGGAGTACATCTCTTATCTTTGCCATGGGTGTGCCAAATACCAGCTTGATGCACTAGAGGCAATTGAGAAGCGAAATAAAAGATCATCGCCAATGCCGCACTTGTCGAGTCAAAATTGCAAGTCATGCGATGCTCAAATCGACGCCGAGTTGCTAGCCTATCGATTTTCTATAGTTTACATTTTTACGCACAGGATCGTGCAATGTGGCGACACTTGGGGGCTTATGTCCAACAGTGGACGTCTATAGGCTGAAATGATGATGATGATGATGATGATATTTCAGGGAGTATTGCAAAATTTAATTTCGCCTTTATTACATATATAAGAATATAATTTTTCTATTCCCATCCACACTACTGAACTCTAAAGTATGATCAATGGGTAACTCGAAGCCCAGCCGTCAGGTAACCGTCTGGACCAAGCCCGAGTCGCGTAGCATAACCATGCGCGGGCGCTAATAGATTTTAGTAAGCCGTGGGGGCCAATCGTATATCCACGCGCGCCTCAAAAAGGTGTCAGTAAGCCGTAGGGGCCCATTAACCTCAAGGCCTACAGTTGACTTCCGTAAGGGAAATCCGTGGTCCTGGAACGCAAAAGCAAAGAAGGAAGGAGGAATAAGGATTAGTCAGTAAAAGTCTGGCACACCCTCCCGCTCGCCTCTAGAGCGGGAGAAGTAATTAGATGATTTCCCACTTCTATATGACTGAAAAACCTCCTTTATGATGAAGGAAAATAATGTAAGACAAAGAAGCTCTAATGGCTTTGTATTTGTAAAACAAAATACACAAAAAATATTTTATTTACCTCCCATATTCAGATAGCCGACGCAGAGAAAAAGAGAGGAACTGAAAACGCGCTTTGTCTAACAGAAAGGCAATGCAAACTTAATAAACAATGGAGTTTGACGTAGCCACCGCCCGGAGTGCATATTTCGTTTTTATTGTCCCGTATTTTCTTTGTGTTTCACTTATTTACTCGACTACAGAGAAGCCAGAAAGGAAGGCTTATGATTTTAGCAGTCTATGTTAGATATATTATGTATTTACGAATGTTTTCCCATAGCGTCTTAACTACTATACCTCTACCATAAGTTTAAAGCAAATAGTATTCGTCGCTACTTGATATCGACGCAGTAAATTTTTTGTAAGGCAAATGCAGCGCTCCTAGCGGTCACTTACAAAACCAAAATCGGTAGTATGGGTCATCGAGTATAAAATCTATCGAATAGAAACTCGTTAGCGACTAGTTTCCTATAGAAAATCGGTACCATGAGTAACAAATACAGGTACTATCGAAGCAAACCATTAATACAGTAGTAAAGTACTTTACTAACATATTGAAGTGTGAAAGTGTTGTGAAGCGTGTCGTGTAAAATAATATTTTACTTATTTAACAAAAACAAAACAAATTTTTACAAAACTTATCTACCGTAGAATACTCAGAGTCCAGTTGGTCTTCATTTTCAACTACTCCACGACTTCCTTAACCTTCGTGGTTTGCTGTAAGAAAACCCAATTGTGGATTAAGCTCGCTTGTGTACATCACCTGTTCTATTTTTTTGTTGACTATATAATTTGTGTACAGTAAAGAATATAAGAATATTGTAACGATATCGACGATAAAGACTTAAGAAGATAGGTTAAGAGAAAAAAAACAAACAAAGTTGCGAAGCATTCCATGCATTCATTCCATCTCTACTACAGAACCCTTTATAGTTTTGATCTGATATGTACTTGGCCAGCTTTTGTCAGTGCGGTGCGTTTCATCAGGTAGGGGGTTTTAGTTCCCTGTTTCAATAGTCAGATATAATTAATACCTCGTTTGTGGGGTGTCCGTCGGTTCGTCTGTTTTTAACAAGGGGTCACCACTAGCGCATCGGACATAAGCCTCTCCGCATATTGAACAACTTTGATCTCTGAGTTTTGGCAACTGGCAATCCTGTACCTACTACCATACTATGAAGTTTTTCATATAATCATCATCATCAACAGTCGAAAGACTTTCCCTATTATGCATGGGCCTCCTCCAAGTTTCGCCACAACGATCGGTCTTGTGCGTCTCGTGTCCATCGGAGTTCCGCAACCTTCATCGGGTCATCGGTCCACCTTGTGAGAAGCCTTCCAATGCTGCATCTTCCGGTACGCAATCACTATGATATGTTAGCCAAGCCAGTCAAATAGGTGATCAACTGCAAAATTAAAATTGAGGATTTATTTATGAGGATTTCTACACAAAGGTAGTACTCCAAAACGCTCGGTCATCAAGCAACATTTCTCTGCTTCTGCTATCGGTAGCAAAATTAATCTTTAATTTCCGCATTTACTTTCGTAAAATATACTTATCAGTTTGTACAGTCCACTAAAGTTTCAATAAATATCATATTTAATAATAAAAAAATAAAACTAATCTATCATTGAGATTAAAATTTATTAGTCACTATTACTACTCACTAAATTATTGGATACTAGTTTATGCCAGCGTCAACGGGGTCGTCAAAATCGAAGATATAAAACGTCTGATGTCGAATTTTAAGAGCCCGGGGACGGGAAAAAAACGTGATGCGCGAGACGATTCGTTCCAGATCTTTCATTTTTGTAAGTCAACAGGAAATGCTCATCAGACTAAACAACTTTTATTAAGACGTCATTCCTATATATGTTATAGTGTCGCTGGGATTTGGAGTCCCACAACAGCAGGCTTACTCTTGAGTTCAATTCCCGATCGGTCGACATTGAGATTGTAACGTTTCGTACCCTTGAATTCAATGCTAGCGCGAAATTGGTTCAAAATTGCGTGACCATTTTGAGAACTAAGTGAAATCGTATATGTTGACAATATTGTTTTCAAGAGTACCAAATCACGTAACGTCAAAATTGACATTGCAATCGGATTGACTTTAGATTGAAATTGAAATTAATTTAGAGAGTAAGCCTGCAGGTGTTCCAGATCTTCTTTAGCCTCACAGCAGAAAATACTCATCACGTGGAATTTTTTTTTGCTGGTCTGTTGCGGTTCTGCATCTAGTGTTCCATTTTCCAAAATAAATTATAGCCTATATGTTGCCCAGACTTAATACCTATACAACAAAAAACTTTTCTTCCACTCTACCGAATACATGTGGCATCAGGTAGCACCAAATAATTTTTCTTTTGTGAGAAGATCCATCAGACACTTTAATTTTATATGAAACATCCGAGAAATCAAGTCGTGCCTGTCATGTGGCACCTGCCCTGCTAAGAGCTCCGGTCGACCGTACTTATGCACGTAACAGAATGCGTCTTGTGTCCGCTCGTGCATGTACCGTGGACCTCCCATATAGGAGTATCACCATCCGTGCAACATTTTCCGCGTTAGAGTCCTCTCGCATGGCGTCCCTTAGGTGCACGTAGTTTTCCGCTCTCAGTATCCGTTGATTCGTTTGAACACCAACCGCTCCGTTTCAATTTTAGCATACTCATCTACCAGAAATTGACTAAAGAGTGCACGAGATGAGAGTTGTCGTTGGAACGGAGCCGAATCATGTAACTGTAAAACTGGAGGGTGGAAGTCTTTTAATTTGGGGCACCTGTCTGCAGGTCTACATTGTATACGGCAAATCAATCAAATCAATCAATCAAAAATATTTATTTCACATAGGCCTACATGGGCACTTATAAAACGTCAGAAGCTAGTGCACGGTTCCAAATTGGTCGTTTCCTATGGAGAAGAACCGGCAAGAAACTCTTTTAAAAAAAGAGGTTGGTATTACAATATTGATAGATATTATGTAAGAACAGTGTAGACCAGTCAAATATTATACACAAAAGCACAATAAAAATTATCTCAAAGTGGTAGTCATCCTCTACGCGACAAAACATTATGGGATACTGTAGGGTATCATAAGCGCGATGTGTCTCGCTGATACACTGTAGGCCATTATCACGTGTGCGTAAAACAATGTCCCTTTTGTCGCATTCCTGGTCAACCAAGAGGACGGCTACCTCGTTTGACGTTGGTGTGTTAAATCGTCCTGGATGGGCTGCGGTCGGACTTTTGACTGCGCTAATAACGAATTTAAAATTATCGCGCTCGTGTTCAGGCACCGAATCCAGAGCGGTTTTGAAATCGGTAACATATGGGTTAACACTGTGCAGAGTGCTTTATAATCCCCTTATAAAGCTCAAGTCTAAATTAGGAATGTGTCGGCATCGGACATTAGCCTGTTCAGCAAAATCTGCAATGAAATATATTTGCAAAAATTTCGGCATTTCGGTGGGAAGCACCTATCCGATGGTAGACTTGCCCCTGAATCATAAAAGTCGGCATGAATCCAGATTCAGTGACTTGATGAACTCCAAATGAAGTCATCTGGGAAGCACTGTTGTAGGCTCGAATATTTCTTAAGAAATGGCTGGACTCAGGATGCTCGCCATTCAAAAGAACTCGTAAGATCTTTGTTGGCTCTTGCATAGAGTTTAGTCGTACCTCTTCATACGCACAACACATTCCCTTAGTCTCTCCCTTCCACTTACGCGCGTGACAGTATGCACACACTACAGACATGGTGCCAATGTCTCCGTGTTCGATGTAATTAATAAATGGGTTATAGGAAAACGCGCTCCTTTCTTTATTGAACCACGGTTGCTCTTCAGGATCATAAACCATAGACTCAGTATCAGATGAGGATGAATTGCGAAGATTGCGACGTATACAGTCTAGATCAATTTAGGCCACACACTGTTCGACTGACTGACTTGCCTGAATTTCCTGAATCCGCTCACGTCCTTGCGTGGAATGAACAGACACCTCAACACATGCTGTGAGCGGCCTGCACTAAGGCGCGTCACATGCTCTTCAGGATTCTCAAGTTCAGGGTTTCTTCCGCTGATGCAGTGAAGGCACCGTCTGGTTTCTTTAAGAATCCCAGTTGATTTGTAGGCGATTTGGATAAGACTTTATGGATTCTGGCTCCTTGAGGGAATTTAGTAATCTCCTCGCAGAACTTCCTCCATGACAGTCTTTTCGCCTTTCGGATTTCTTTATTATAGGTAGTTAAAGCTTTCCGATACCGATCCCAGTCGTCAGTCGATTTAGCCTTATTAAACAACCTATGTGATTCTTCCCTTAAAACATCGAGCTTTTTGTTCCACCACGTCACTTTTCTGTCCCTCACAGTTCTTAGAGGGCAGCTCTCTTCGTAAGAGGCTGTAATGGCTTCCGTAACTTGAGCAACAGCATAATCCAATGTTTCAGGGGAGCGTATGGTTTTAGGGAAGTCTTGGAGTCTATCCTGGAGCTTTATTCTGTACAAGTCCCAGTCCGTGGCTTTCGCATCCCTAAAAGTGATGGTTTCGCAAATGTTGGATGTATTCAGTGCGAATTTAATTAGTCGATGATCAGACATAGATGGTTCATCACTGACATGCCAATTGGTTATCAGCCTGGCAGTGTGAATAGTAGCGAGAGTTACATCAAGAACTTCCTTCCTCGATCTAGTTACAAAGGTCGGTTTACATCCCTCATTAACTATTTGGAGGCGGTTAGTTAGTACAAAATCATGAAGCAACTCACCTCTGTCGTTGATGTCAGTGCTGCCCCAGTTGGTATGATGGGCGTTAGCGTCACACCCAATGAGAAGCTCGGCATTGTTGGCATAGGCGTACTCGACTACCTTTGCAAGCTCCTCGGATGGGTCGGTTTTCGTCCCGTCCAGGTATGCCGAGCACACGATGAGGCGTCCATTTCCGCTCTTGACATTAACATAAGCTACAATCAGGTCATCGCTGCACAGGCCTGGTATGCATAAGAAATCAATATTATTATTGAAAAGTATACACGCTCATGGTTTGACTCCTCCGATATGGTGTACGACCTTACCTGCAGAGCCCAGTCCAGACACCGTGTTAGTATTAGCCAGCCACGGTTCCTGAATAAGAGCAATGTGAAGGTTCTTCTGTGTGAAGTGTTTTTCCAGAACAGCCGTGGCTGCTCTGGCATGGTGCAGGTTGATCTGCACCACTTGTGTGTTTGTGTGTCTGTGTTATGGTGTGTTTGTGTTGTGTTAGTGTTGTGTGTTTGTGTCGGTGGGTGGGTTAAGTGGCGTTATTCGACCCGCTTGGCTTCGGGGCTGTAGGGCAGCCCTGAGGTTTGGCCGGTCGGCTCTCCACTCCCGATCGATTGGGACGTGTAGCCCTTTTCGTCGGTGGTGCTCCGAGGGGGCGGTTCCTGACGCCCCGGCCTCCAGGTTTCGGCTTGGCGTTTTGCCGCTTTGCCGTTTTACCAGAGACCTGGACGCTCGGCCCCGCCTTAGGAGCGTGTTGAGCAGGTGGCAGAATCTCTGCGCTAGATTGGCTAGTTCCTGCCACCTGCTCAGCCCTCGCCGGCGTATTATCGCCGCGAATGCGAATCCAGACTTTGCGAAAGCCTAGTTGCGGCCTGCAGTCTAGCTTGCGCAAGGCTTCTACAGAGGCATCATCGATAGAGAGGGCGGTCGTGATTCCGTCCCTTTCTTTCTTGACGCTCAGCACCTTCCACAAGCCAGTCTGCAGGTCGTTTTGTTTGGGGTGCCACGACAGAAAACCTCCACGAGTGCCCGCAGGCTGTAGTTCGCTTACGGATACGTTCGGAGCGAAGGCCAGTCTGCGGGACGGTGCACCCTGGGAGGCGGTCAACGACCCCCTTGGGTATTGCTGCCTAAGGGGCCTCGATGGCCGTCTGCGAATGTTCTGTCTGTCGGAACACTTCAACGCGTGTCCCTCTGCTATAGCAGAGGGCACAGTGGCGAAGTAAGAGCGGGCTCGGTGTGCACTCACACTGCCGCCGGGCAGGCAGGAGGAAGGCTTGCTCCTCCTTCTGCCACCGTTAGTCTCGTAGCCCCAGAGATTGTCCAAGGTCATGTTTCTGACTTTTGATGGGGGACGAGGGTCCTGGCTTAACCGCCCGGGCCGCGAGGAAGACAACCTTTATAAAAAATTACCCCAAACCTCCAAGCGGCGGCGCACCGTGAGGGAGGTTGTTAGCTTGACTAATGGGTAGCTAAATTAGTCTCTAGTGCGAACCACATATTTGAGCCAGTAAAACATGTAATTTACTCGTGGGAACTGTATGGATAAATCAAAATTCTTTCGCAAACCTACGGAGAGTGATGCGCGGTCGGAGTCCGACGCGGCATCCAGAGGGAGCCTGGAGGGCTCGGAGACAGAGGAGGCTGGGGGAGACCCCGGTAGAGGTAGAGGCGAGGAGGCTGCGGGGGACCCCGGTGGACACACCGGTAGAGTCTCTCGTCTCTCCCGAAAGCGGCGCTCTATGCCGGGGGACAGGTTGTCCTCCGACACGGAGGGAGAGAGCCGTTCGGTGCCGAAAGTCCCCACGAGCGGCCGCGGCGTGGGCCGGGCCCGTGGGCAGGGGAGAGGTTTGGCGGCCAAAGACTCCGCTCAGCGAGCCGTCAGGCTTGCCGCGGAGGGGCGTCACCCCGGGGCGGCCGCCCTTGGGAGGGACCTCTCGGAGCCGTCTGGCAGCGAGAGGCGTGCCGAGGCGGATTCGGACGGGGAGTTCCAAGGTCTGGCCGTCACCCTTTTGCGGGATATGAGCCGCAAAAGGGAAAAAGCCTCTAAGGAGAGGACGGCGCGGCGCCATGCCAAGTCCTTGAAGGAGGCGTTTGACGCCTCCCTCAAAAAGAGGGTGGAGAGGCTCCGGAGCGAGCTCCAGGCTGAGCTCCGGGCCGAAATCCAGGTGGAGCTCGCCAGAGCAGGCCCACAGGAGCCGACGGATGGGCAAAGCCGGCCCCAGACCCAGCCCGAGCCGGAGAGCCAGCTGCTGACGCTGGTGCGGCAGGAACTGGCTGCTCTCCAGCAACAGCTGCAGCAGCAGCAGCAGCAGTTCCAGCTGCGCATCCAGCAGCAGCTGTCCCTGCTGGAGGGCATCGTGCTGCGCCCTCCGCTAGCGGCCTCTGGCCAGCAGCGAAAGGCGCCGTCTTACGCCGCCGCCGCGGCTGCGGCTTCTGTGCCCAAGGCGGGTCCATCGGGGCTGGCGGGGCGCGGGGCCGCGGCATCGGAGCCCGCGAGACCGCCCCCGACGGCCAAGCAGCAACGACGGCAAAAGGGAGTGGCGACGCCTGCTGCTGCTAAACCGGCGGGACCTCCTGCCGCGGCGGCGACTAGGCCCCGCCCGCCACCTCCTCCACCTGAGGAACCCGGTGGCGCTTGGACGGTCGTCGGCGCCGCGAAGAAGGCGGGCAAGGCGGCCAGAGCGGCCAAAAAGCGCGCGAGGCGAAAGGACAGGAGGAAGCGAGCCATGGCGGCGAGACTTCGCGCCCCGAATTCCGAGGCTGTAGTTATTACGCTGCAGCCTGAGGCGGAAAAGAAGGGCGTGACGTACGACGACGTCATGGAGAAGGCGAAGCAGGCGGTGTTGCCCCACCTTGGCGAGCTCGGAGCCGCTGGGGGCTTCCGCATGAGGCGTACGCTCACGGGGGCCCGAATCCTGGAGGTTCCCGGTGCGGCCAGCGGCCCTGCAGCTGATGCCCTGGCCGAAAGGATCAGGGCGTCCCTCAACGCGGAAGAGGCCCGAGTGTCCAGGCCCACAAAGTGCATTGATATGCGTATCATGGGCTTGGACGACTCCGTCAAGGTGGACGAGGTGGTGGCCGCCATCGTCGGGGCGGGCGGGTGCACGACCGATCAGGTCCGGGCGGGCGCCATCCGCGCTGACGGCACGGGCATGCGAGCGGTAACAGTTAGCTGTCCCGTGGCGGCGGCCAAGACCATCACCGGGGAGGGCCGACGGCTGTTGGTGGGCTGGGTCTCCGCACAGGTGAAACTGCTGGAGCCCAGACCTCTGCGGTGCTTCCGGTGCCAGGTGGGGCACCACGTTGGCGCCCACTGCGCCGCGGAGGTGGACCGCAGTGACCGCTGCCACCAGTGTGGCCAGCCCGGTCACAAGGCTGCAGAATGCCGTGCTCCGCCGCACTGTTACGCATGTGCGGCGGCAGGCAAGCCGGCCAACCACCGGGCTGGGGGCAGGTCCTGTGACCCCCCCGCCAAGGACAAGGGCAAGGCCCGTAGGCCCATCCCCGCCGACGTCCTCGCCGCCGCGGCCACCTCCTTGGCCGCCGCCGCTATCGCCGCCGCACCCGCCGCTTTCGCCGCCGCACCCGCCGCAGTCGCCGCCGCACCCGCCGCGGCAGTGCCCCCTAGAAGGGCTCGGGAGGAGACGATGGACTGCCAATAACGGCCCCATTCCGTCTCCTCCAGGCGAATATCAACCACTGCGCCCCCGCTCAGGATCTGTTGCTCCAGAGCATGGTGCAGTGGTCGATAAATGTCGCCGTCGTCTCCGAGCCGTACTACGTCCATCCCCGTGGAGACTGGGTTCAGGACCTAGACGGCTCGGTGACGTTAATCTCGTCGGCCGCCGCCGGTACCCCGCCCATCGAGGCTGTTGCGAGGGGACGGGGTTGCGTGGCAGCACGGTTCGGGGACATTGCAGTGGTAGGCGTCTACCTGTCCCCGAGCAGATCTCCCGACGAACTCCAGGTCTCCCTTATGGAGCTAAATGTCGTCGTCGCTGGGTTTGGTACCCTCCCCGTGGTCGTTTGCGGGGACTTCAACGCCTGGAATACGGCTTGGGGTTCCCGGTACACGTACCCGCGGGGTCAGATGGTGGAGGACTGGGCTTTGGAGCTGGGCCTGGTCGTCCTGAACCGGGGTTCTGTCCCCACGTTGGCGCGGATGCGGGGTGAATCAGTGGTGGACATCTCGTTCGCCAGCCCCGCTCTGTTGCCGCGTGTCGTCGACTGGCGCGTTATGGAGGAGGTGGAGACGTACTCCGACCACCGGTACATCCGGTTGGACGTCTCCGCCGAAACCTCGGCCGCGCTGGTCCGACAGAGCCCTTGCGGTCCGCGGTGGGCGCTTAAGCAGATGGACCGGGAGCTCCTCCTGGAAGCCGCGACGGTACAGGCCTGGGTGCAAGCACCGGACAGGCCTGTCGACATAGACGTCGAGGCGGAGTGGTTCCGGGAGGCCATGTCGCAAATCTGCGACGCGGCAATGCCCCGAGTCCGTCCAGGGCGAGCTAAGCGCCAGGTGTGCTGGTGGTCGCCGGAGATTGCTGCACTGCGCAACGCATGCAGTCACGCGCGGCGCCGGTACGCCAGACACTGCAGGCGCCGCATCCGCCCGCCGGATGCGGAGGCCAGAGAGGCGGAGCTGTATGAGGGATACAGAGCGGCAAAACGCACCCTCCGAACGGAGATCAAGCGGGCCAAACTGGAGGCCCGCAACGTGTGGCTGGGGTCTCTGAACGCGGACCCATGGGGGCGCCCGTACAATATGGTACGGGAAAAGCTCCGTCCCTGGGCTCCCCCACTGACTCAGAGTCTCCGGCCCCAGATCGTAGAGGGTGCGGTGAACGCTCTGTTCCCTGCGCGGGGGGAACACTCCCCCCCGCCCATGGCTCCGCCTCCACCGCCAGCGGTGTCTGACGCGGACCGCAGCAGCGACGACGACGACAATGCTCCAGAGGTGACCGAGGTAGAGATGAGAGTGGCGGTGCGAAGGCTGAGTGCCAAAAACACCGCCCCAGGACCCGACGGCTTGCCTGGAAAGGCCTGGGTCCTGGCCATGGAGGCTCTCGGGCCTCGACTGAGAGGGCTCTTCAGCGCATGTATGGAGAGGGGCCAGTTCCCACTTTGCTGGAAGACGGGGAAACTGGTCCTCATAGCGAAGCCAGGGCGCCCTGCGGACTCTCCGTCCGCGTACCGGCCCATTGTGCTGCTCGACGAGGTGGGCAAGCTCTTTGAGAGAGTCATTGCAAACCGCCTCGTCGGGCGCCTAACACGGGTGGGGCCGGACCTTTCGGACGGACAGTTCGGCTTTCGCAGGATGCGCTCTACGGTGGACGCCATCATGCGCGTGCGAGCCCTTACGACGGGGGATGCGGTGTCCCGGGGCAGGTGTGTCGTGGCAGTGTCCTTGGACATTGCCAACGCGTTCAACTCCCTGCCCTGGAGTACGATCCGGAGGGCACTCCGGTACCACCGGGTGCCCGAATACCTCTGTCGAGTGGTCGAGGCCTATCTGTCGGAGAGACTTATAGTCTATCCCGGTCATCAGGGAGACTGGAAACGTATCCGCAGGGGTCGGTACTAGGGCCACCCTTGTGGAACATCGGGTACGACTACGTGCTGCGCGGCGACTTCCCTGACGGGGTCAGCGTGGTTTGCTACGCAGACGACACGCTGGTCCTAGCGCAGGGAGAGTCGTACCAGGCGGCGGTCGCTCTAGCGACACGCGGGGTTGCGATGGTCGTTGATCGGATCCAGGAGTTGGGACTCGAGGTGGCGCTTCACAAATCCGAGGCGATGTGTTTCCACGGTCGCCAGTCTCGGAACGCGCCGCCATTGAGTTCCCAACTAACGGTAGGAGGAGTTCACATCGGTGTCGGGTCGACGATGAAGTACCTGGGACTCGTCCTCGACAGCCGGTGGAATTTCGTGGAGCATTTCCGACGTCTGGCTCCCAAACTCAACCGGGCTGAGGAGGAGGAGTCCAGACGCCTCCTGCCGGAGGCTCTACGCGGGGATCGTTCGGTCCATGGCCCTCTACGGGGCGCCGGTGTGGGCGCCGTCGCTGAAAAAGCAACCGGCGGCCATACTGAACGCCTGCCAGAGGGTCATGGCGATAAGGATGGTGCGGGGATACTGCACGATCTCCCGCGAAGCGGCGAGCCTTCTGGCTGGCCTACCACCGTGGGATCTGGAGGCAACAGTCCTTGCACACATGCACGATATGCGCGTGGAGATGCAACGCCGGGGTGAAAGTCCGCTGCCGCGACAGGTCACGGCATGGCGGACAGAGCTCCGGCGGGATCTCATGGTGAAATGGCGTCAACGGCTATCGCAACCCAGTGCTGGGCACGCCACAATCATGGCGGTAAGTCCCCTCTTTGAGGCGTGGCTGGAAAGACCTCACGGCGTCCTTACCTTCCGCATGACACAGGTACTCACCGGACATGGTTCGTTCGGGAGATTCCTGCACTCGATTCATGCGGAAGTGACGCCCGGGTGTCGCCACTGTGCGGAACGCCCGGAGGACACGGTGGAACACACAGTCGAGGTGTGCCCTGCTTGGGCGGAGCATCGCCGTGCCCTCGTGGGGGCGATCGGCGGCGGAGACCTCTCGCGCCGGGCCTTGGTTGAGGCCATGGTCCGGAGCGAGGAGGAGTGGCAGGCGGTCGCCGACTTCTGCGAAGCAGTAATGCTCGCAAAGGAGGAGGCCGAACGCATAAGGCAACGGCGTTATCGCCGCCGCCGTCGCCGGGATTCTGATCCCGATTTCCGGCCAACGTAGACGCGGGCTTGCGGACAGTGAGCAATGGGTAGCTCGCTGTCCGGCCGTCCGGTAACTGTCCGGACCAAGCCCAAGTCGTCGACGGCGCGCACTGTTCCCGCGCGCCTCAAGGAGTTGTCAGCAACAGCAGGGACCCAGCCGGGTCGAAGCCTACTGGGGCCAGGGTTATCCGAAAGGGCGCTCGAGCCCCGGTATGAAGGCTAGAAGGAACGGGGTGGGTCTTTTAGTCAGTAAGAGTCTGACACTATCTCCCGCTCCGCCCAAGGGCGGGGGATGTCAATGCATGATTTTTTCCCACCATAAAAAAAAAAAAAAAAAAAGTCGTTTTGTTTTTCCAGGAGATTGAGGGCATCTCTTGGAGTTTTCAGGACATCTTCTGTCTTGAAGTGGAGGATCCCAACCTTAGCTTTTGGCAAGTCCTTCTCGTTAATGAACGAGAGTTCCGCCTCTGGCCACGGCTTTAGGGTCCCCACTTTTTCTTCAAGCCATTTCAGGCTGTAGTCGTTTTTAATTACGACTTGCAGCCATCCCGGCTTGAAAGTGCAGCCCTCAATTCGAATTTTGAATTCGGGGGCTTTGGGCATAGGGGCGTTAAGAATCGCCCTCAGTATGTCCTTGTAAAGGAGCCCCAATTGCGCGTCCGACATGGGCTCCTTGTTACGGATTCCCACCCGGATGTTAGTTAGGGCATCCTTAAAAGACATAGCGCTTGTCTCAGGCGGTGGTCCGACCTGAGTTGCGGACGGCTCATCAGGGATCATTGTCTTTTTGGCATGATCTTTTGGCGAGTCGTCCTCGGGTCGAGATCGTTTTACCGGCCTCTTCCCCGAGGACATATCGGCCATTAGACCAGTCGAAGGAGTGTGCGCACTCGCCAACCGCTCCGTGACCAGCTTGTAGGCCTCAATGGGGTCCATACCGCCAGCCTTGAGGCGCCACAGGCGCTTACGCGCTGCTCCTGGCAACCGTCGTTTCCTGGGACTGAGGTCAGTTCCCGACGGCACTCCCGAGTCCATCTCAGTAGGCCTCGTGCCATCGTTTGCCGACTCCAGCTCAGGAGGGTTGAGTTCGTGTTTTAATCCGATACTAACGATATTCAAATCAATGAAAAGTAATCGAATAAGTACGTAAGAATTGCTAGTAAGTAAAAAAAAAGTTATTTTTGAATTACAAAAAAAAATGGTAACAGCAGTAAGGAACAAAACTAAGAATTACATACTTAAGAACAAAAACTTTATAAAATCAATATTGCTTACCTTACTCATACGGCGTGATAATATGTAGCCTAAAGCGTTCCTTGGCTTACAAAGAACATTTTTGCTGAATTTCAATTCAATCTATCCAGTAGTTTTGGTGTGAAGCCGTTCCATACACAGACAAAGAGACAAACAAACAAAAATTCTAAAAAGTCACTTTCTGTCATCAGTTATGGTTTTCTAACAAAAGCCACTTATTTTTTCTCGAAAATTCTCAATGTACAGTTTTTCTTTCGTTACTGTTTCATTATATGTAAAGATTTTAATATCTGTCCTCACACAATCATATAAAAATACATAAGCAAAAGTAAACCTAAAATTATAATCCATGTGTGGTTAAAAAGGCGCCTAACTCATCAATAAACTAAAATACATATAAAAACGTAAACCTAAAATTATAATTTGTGCGCTGGTAAAAAGGCGCCTAACTCAGCTTGAGTTGCGATTTTTGTGTTCAGCATAGTTGCTCCGTGTGCGGGGTGCCTAATACGTCATGAGGCTTAAAACTGCAGTGTGGGTAGTTTAATAAAAGTGTCAGTATTTGTATAGCGAACGCCATTGACATGTATCATCAAAGGCTGTGAGGTTATTAAAATCGTCCCTTTGCTGCGACAGTGCGCTCGCGCGTGTAGCGAACTTTTTGTTGTTTCATCTAAGTCTGGATAAAAAGTGTAATCTGATTTGGTACTTAAAAAAAAAAAAAAATTAATTCGGATTAGTGACATCCATATGGGTTAGTTAACAATTGAGAAAAAACTTATAACAACATAGGTTATAAGTTTTTTAGTAACCTTAATATCTATTTTAAAACAAGGTGGTTGTTTCTGAAACATCAGTGAACAACATCACCTAACAAAGGAGAATCGTACCTGTCCGCTATGGTCTTCAGGATGGAGTTGGAGCTAGCCCGCACTTTGCAGAGCAGAGAGGCTGATTTCTGTCTAACAATGGCGTGGAAGCCATCGACGTGCGCCTCTGCAAACATACCTGATGCACTGCAGAAGCATCAACCTGATGCACTGCAGAAAAAGCCCCATCATCATCCTGAACCCGTTATTATATTGGACCCGCAAGACGCTGATAGTCCGCTGAGTATAGTTGGTCCACAGGCTGCACGTGTAAAACACTTGACAGTAGGCTGTAAAAAGTGTTATTTTAACTTGTCTATTACACCGCGCAAACCTGCGAGGCAACATATTACATCGGACTGCCAGCGCCCTACGTTCCCTCTCAATATCCTCTTGGTCCTTAAGGTCGTCCGTAACGTAATGGCCAAAAAAAAAAACAAAAAAAAAAAAAAGTAGAGGTTAAACTAAAATGACGGTTGAATTTTTTTAATAATTAGTATTGATAGGCTGGCGTGAGATAGAACACGCTTTCCTAGAAGTAACCTATTCACTCTTGACTTAAAGACCTCTAAGTTGTAGCCATCGGGAAACACAGACTCCGGCAAGGAATTCCACTCCATAGCCATTCGCTTAATGAATGTGTTCCAAAAACGCTTTGTACGTATTTCCACTATGTACCGGTGGGGCAACGCCGTATGTTTTGTGGTCCGATGATGCAACGGAATTGGCAAAATTCAATTGTGCAAAATGCACACTCCCGAAATATAAACAATAGAAAATCGACATACCAGCATCTCGACTTCGATGACTGACTAATAAAACTTCAAAATCGTAATTTTGAAGTTTTGACTTATACAATTAATTAACATTCATTAAAAATATAAATATTCAATTAATTGTAGAAAAAAAAAACATAAATGTCGTGGAGAACGATATTGAACTACAGAGTCTTTGTTTTGTTATTATTATGGTACCTACGAGTACCAAAGGGTGTAACGCAGTGGCGTCATTTTTTATACGTCACGAGGCCAGAGTCATGTTAAAAGGAGCTGCGACCCAAGATGCGGGGGCAGTTTGGCTTGCACAGTTTCAAGGGTCACACACCTCTAACATGAAACTATCGGTTAACCCGTGTAATCGTGATTATTTAGTATAGGTACTTACAACACTATTGTGAATTATAAAAGTGACATTATAACTAATTGTGAACTGTGAAACTGACATTATAAGCGACTGAAAAACTCAAGTGTATAGTTATTAAAATTCCATCAAAATGAACCCAGTACCACTGAATCAAAATGATGACGGTAATATCGCTCAGCCACTCCTGGCGCCGTCATATATAATAACATTACAAATTGCCTACTGCATTCTAACATTAGATTATAAATCAATCAATGGTATGCGCTTACAGCTTACTAGGCAGTTGTGCTCGTAGCAAATGGATTCTTCGCGCCACGGTGAGCTACGGGGTGCTACGGTGTGCTACGACGTGCTACGGTGTGCTACGACGTGCTACGGTGTGCTACGGCGTAGCAATGGGAGTTGCTTAGTGAGAATAGCGGCCCAAAGTGTTAATAAATCCTTTTGTTGCTGAAAAGTACGAGTATTGACATATATTGTATATTATATGTGTATTGTATAGAGGAAGTTCTGAATCCGCCGGTTTATATTTTTGTGTAAAAATTATTGGAATCGATTCAGTTATTGATTCTGGACAATCTATGTCAAAGTTTGGCATATACTAAAAATAATGTTGTATTTAAAAGAAGAATAATTAAGAGCCGATTGAAGTCACAGAGTATTTCGTAGGCACTGGCCCAGATATCTATTTAAGATTTTTGTTTTTGCCACACCTTAGTTTTACAAAACAAGGCTTTATTATTTTGTGTAACTTTCATATATTTCCGTGACGTATTTTCGTACACATACCCGATGGTAATCGTAAGTTAGGGTCAGATTCACGGTGATTTTTTTTATCGAGTTATCTAATTTTTACTAATTTTTACCCAGCGGTTAGTCATATAATGATTAATTTAAATAGAGTAATATTTCCCGATGTTCTATTTTATATTTGTGAATTTTCAGAGGTTAAAAATGTTAAAAAGTAATAAAACCTGTCCTTAATTGTCGACAATTGAGAAAGCCATGACATCATGTCGTTCGTTTACGAATGCGTTTATATACAAAAGCAATGTTTTAAATAGATATGAGTAATTCACTAAATCACCCCTAGAAAATAAGTTTTGCTTAAAAAAAAGAAGTATTGAATGCCCAAACTAAATAAAAAAAACCTCGACGATTTCAGTTTGACCGTACCTACGCAAGCCTCCTATAATTATATTTTCGCTGAAATCTGAAACGCGATGGAGAGCGGAAGCGGGCATGCTAACTAGTTTAAATATATGATGCACCAGAGGTACCGTGAATAACACAGGTGTATTCAAAACACGTGGCATAATTTGTAGGTATGTATGTATATAATGGATTTTATTGAGGATTTTCGAAATAAACCACAAATTGTTTCTCTGAAAACAAAGATTTGTTTTATTCAACATGCTTTTACAGTATAACAATTATCGTTTAACTAAAATTACACTTTTATCTCACCTGAAAACAAAGAAACGACATTAAAGTTTAATAATATCGCCTCCTCAATCATATCCCTTTAATTATCTCTCTACAAGTTTTTATAACAATAAAATGCACAAAATAATCTAAACATCATCTGTCATTGAATGATACGTCACCCCGTATCCACAGCTTAAAAATTAAAAAAATGAAATGTCATTTCCAAGGAGGTCATTTCATTACATCTCCCCCCCATAGGAACGAAAATTCTAAATAATATAATACAAACAATGCACCTGCAAGCTATCTTTATACCTATTCGTTTTCTTCTACTTCATCTTCTGCCGTAACAGGTTGTAATTTTGTTATGTGGAATAAAGTTGATTCTGTTTTTCTGTTGCCAGTGTCAATCTCATAAATGGAGTTCGATATTTTCTCTATTATCTTGAAAAGGCCTATTTTTAATTCGTCTAATTTTTTCCTGTTCAGTCTATTTCCATTTTCTACATATACACTGTCTCCTAACTCGAACTCTTGTATTTTCTTATTTCTATCAAATATTTTCTTGTTGTACTTGTGAGATTTTATTGTATTCTCTAATGCTAATCTTCTATCAGCAATCCACTTGTCTTCCTTTTCTATTGTTTTAATTTCATTTGGTAAAATACTGACATTTGTACCATCCAGTAAATATTTTGGTGCAAAACCTGTAACAGAATGGTCTGTTTCATTATATTTCTGTACACATTCTCTTGCTACTGTTGTCCATGTTCTCTTATTATTTTTCTCATTTATTTTACATCTTATTTTATTTACTATTGTTTGGTTTAATCTTTCGTTCAAGCCGTTCGAAAATGGCGTATTCACAGCTGTAAATATTAGTTTGATGTTATTCTCCTGCAAATACTGTTTAAATTCTTTTGAATTGATGCCTGGATATTGGTCTGTCAGAATTATTCCAATCTCATCTGTCTCGAGTACTTTATTTGTTAGTTTTATAAAGTCACTTGCGTTCTGTGTTTTTGAAGTCACAATAAACGCATATCTTGTGTAGTGGTCTACTAAAAGGTGTAAGTATTTTTTTGTTGACCTGGATCCTCCAAAGCCACCTATAGTATCCATTGACATTATCTCAAATGGTTTTGTTGCTGGTCCCAGTTGTGACATTAACCCAAATTTTCCTTGACATCTTGATTTATTTTTTATGCATATTTCGCATGTTTTACAAATATTTATGATATTTTTTGTTAGGTTTTTAGCTGTATATAGTGGACTTATTTTTTTCTGTAATTGTCTGATTCCAATATGGCATAAATCTTCATGCACCTTTTTTATAATTTTTTTACTAAATTCTTCTGAGAGTATAATCTTTTCAAGTTTCTTTATTTTTTTATAATAGATTTTATTTTTATGTAGTAGATTTTATTTCTTTTCTTTTATTGTTTCATTTTTTTCTTGGTCTTCAACTATATCTTTTATTTGTATTAAATTAACTATTTTTAATAGTTCCTCCTTGTTATCTTCTGATTCTAATACAGGGTTTCGGCTCAAACAGTCTGCTTCTATATTTTCTTTACCAGGTATATATTTTACTGTAAAGTCATATTGAGATAGGTAATATGTGAGGTCACCCAATTCTTCATCTGTCCTGCATTTAATATTCATGTTCTCTAGAGGTTTGTGGTCTGAGTAAATAGTGAAATGTTTTCCAATTAGCCAGTGTTGCCAGTATTTAACTGCTTCTTTCATAGCAATACATTCCAAATATATGGCCTTTTTTCGTTTTTGAGATTCGTTTAGTTTTTTTGAAAAATATGCCACCGGTTTGTCTTTACCGTCTAGTTGAGTCTGTTTTAATATTGCCCCGATACCATCTAAAGACGCATCTGTAAAGATTTTTATTGGTAAGTCTTTGTCGAATATTTCCAACACTGGTTGAGAACATAAATATCTTTTTATTTGATTAAATGATTCTTCACACTTCTCTGACCACACAAACTTTTCATTTTTTCTTAATAAATTATGTAATGGGTCTAAAATAATTGCACTTCTTGGTATGTATTCATGGTAGAAGTTAATTTTTCCCAAAAATTGTCTGATATTCTTTTGTGTCTTAGGAGTTGGAAAATGTCTTATCGAGATCAAATTGTCTTTTAGTGGTCTTACCGAATTGTTCTGAATTACATGGCCGAGGTACTTTACTGAGTCTGAAGCAAAGTTACATTTCGTAAACTTCAATCTAAAGCCTTCTTGTATTATTGCCTCTAATACATTTCTTATGTGTTTTATTTGTTCTTCAAAGGTGTTCGAGTATATCAGAATATCATCAATATAGTTTACGGAGTATCCTGTGAGATTGTGCTTTCTTAGAATATTGCTTAAAATTCTCTGGAAAACTGCTGGTGATGTTTTCAAGCCAAAGGGAAGGCAGGTCCACTGGAAGTGGCCATCTTGTGTGACAAATCCTGTTTTATATCTATCTTCCACCCGTAATGGTATCGCCCAGAATGCTGAATTTATATCCAGTGTAGTAAAATACTTACAATTTCTAGTTTTAACAATCAAATCATCTATTAACGGAAAAGGTTGAGCTTGTGGAACAACAATTTTATTTAGTTCCCTGAAATCTATACACAAGCGGGATTTCCTATTTTCACCCTTTTTAAATGCCAATGTCACTGGAGCAGCGAAAGGACTGTAGGATTCTTCTATTAAATTATTCTTTAGTAACATGGATATTTGCTTTTCAATTTCTAATTTATCTTCTATTGTACATCTGTATGGTCTTTTACTACAGTATCTATTTACTAGTAAATCTATGTGAGCTTCATAATCTCTAACTGTTCCTATATCATACTTGTCCTTTGCAAAAATTGTTTTATATTCCTTTATTATTTTCTCGATCTCAATTTTCTTTTCATTATCTAAATGGTCTGTCATACTTACAAACTCTTCTGTTTCTATATGTTCATTAAAATTTATTGCTAATGTTTTTATATTCTTTTCTTCATTTCTGTTATCTTTAGACATTTCATCTATTTTATTTGTTCTTATCTTTTGTTCTATCCGCAAGTCCTCGTTTTGGGTTAGTTTGAATTTCTTTATCATATCCAATCCGATTATAAAATCATCAAAATATTCATTTTCTACTATGTATACATCCACCTTTTCTTCTAAATCAAATATTTTTATTTTTATTGTTATCAAGCCATCTGTTTTTTTCACACCATTAACCGTTTTCATATATGCTATATTCTCATTGTCCTTTTTTTCTTTTATTTTAATCAGTCTTGAATTTATTAAAGAGATCTGTGAGCCTGAATCATAAATGCCGCTCACTTCTAGTTTATTTTCTAATAAGAGCTTGATTTTGATTAATGGTGTACTTACTCGTTTTTTTTCTCAGTATTTATATCTACTTCAATAATGGAGTTGTTATTTACATTTCTGGGTTTAAAAACTTTTTCAGATTCATTTTTATTTTTCTTGAACCAACATGACTCTTCCGGATGATATCTAATTCCTTTGTTCAAAGATTCACAAGTGTTACATGGCTTCTTCTCATTAGTTTTATTTTTATAAAGGAATGTACAACTCTTTATTGTACTTGAGTTTTTCTTGTACATCATACCTTCATATTTTCTTATCTCATTGAACAAATCAGTAGTGTCATTGAGTTCATCTCTGTTTAACCTATTTAAGATAAACCCAGGTAAACCTGTTGCAATAAGATCTATCATTGTTTTGGAGTCTATCGATTTGTTTATGCCTAGCATAAGCCTTTCTTTTCTAATAGCGTAATCAATTAGTAGTCCTTCTTTATATGTAAATGCGAGAGCATATGTAACTATGTCCCATCCTCGGTTTTTAAAAGTTTCTAAAAATTTGTCTTTCCATTCATTCCATTCAGCCTTTATTGTTAGTTTTATGGCCATCGAGTTATACCAATCCAAACAAGAGTTTTCTAAAAACAATCTCAATATATCTATTTTTGTTTCATCTTTTGATATATTAAAGCGCTCACACTCCTTTTCAAAATTCTCAATCCATTGCATTGCATTAGGGTTCTTGCTTGTGAATTTTTCAATAATAAATTTCTCTGAAATATGTTTTAGGTTATGTTGATTTTCTTTCTTTGTAGTAGTTTCTATTAATTTTTCCAAGATATGTTGCAAATTGTCGTTTTTGTCTATTGGTTGTTTTGTGCTTATTTCTTCTAAATATTGATCTAAAAATTGCATATTACCTTCCTCATCTCTATATGTTTTCTTAAGATCTTCATCCAATTTTATCCATATTTTTCTACTTTGATGCCTTTTCTTTATACTATTTTTTATTTTTGAGAAAGTATTCATTTTGACAATATATGTATGATGAATCACCGGCTTCAGCTCATCAGGTAAAACATAACATTTTCCTTCTTCTGTAGATATTGAGGTTATGGCTAATACATTTGATTTGCCATCATTTGAAGCTATCATCGTAAACTCAAATTGCAGCCGGTCCATCTTCTTTTAGTTAACAAAAATGTCGTTTTATAATGGATTTTATTGAGGATTTTCGAAATAAACCACAAATTGTTTCTCTGAAAACAAAGATTTGTTTTATTCAACATGCTTTTACAGTATAACAATTATCGTTTAACTAAAATTACACTTTTATCTCACCTGAAAACAAAGAAACGACATTTAAAGTTTAATAATATCGCCTCCTCAATTATATCCCTTTAATTATCTCTCTACAAGTTTTTATAACAATAAAATGCACAAAATAATCTAAACATCATCTGTCATTGAATGATACGTCACCCCGTATCCACAGCTTAAAAATTAAAAAAAATTAAATGTCATTTCCAAGGAGGTCATTTCATTACATGTATACACCACGTTTTTTTTAATTAGTACAAATATTTAAAGGGCGTATAGTATTAGAAACGATCTTGATATTATTTAAGTAAAGTCTCAAGAAATAATATTCATAAACAGCAATGTTGTTAGCGTTTGTTTATATCCCAAAATGTTAAACACTTTATGGAAATATTGTATAGGCTATTGGTTATGAATGAATAAATGGCGATTGAAATGAAAAAAACAACTGCGCGTAGGACTTTCTGGTAGCAATTGTTATGAATGTTTGATTTGATTATGAATTTAACAATTATGACAAATTGTCGTGGACAATTTTGAGTTTTTTTTTTCGGTTGGTAGCAATCATTCAGATGACATCCCCCGCTCTTGGGCGGAGCGGGAGATAGTGTCAGACTTTTACTGACTAAAAAACCCACCCGTTCCTTCGTATAGTCTGTCTAATAAGTCAACCGACTTGGGTAATTATTAGGGTAAAATGAAATCTTATGTAGTCAACGCTGGTTCAATAATCAAGGTTTATTAAGAGATCTGGATCATTGTTTACTAATAGAAGAACCTTATAAAAAGTATCAAATATAAGTATTTTTTAAATAATTAAATATTATACAAAATTTCCAAGTCGGTTTTTCAAATTACCTTTCATACCGGAGCCGAGCCTTTCTTTCAAAAATGGACCCTTGGCCCCAGTAGGCTTCGACCCTGCTGGGCCCCTACTGTTGCTGACAACTCCTTGAGGCGCGCGGGAACAGTACGCACCGTTGACGACTTGGGCTCGGTCCGGACGGTTACCGGACGGTCGGACAGCGAGCTAAACATTGCTTGCCGCCCACAAGCCGGCACCTACGGTGGCCGGAAATCGGGATCGGAATCCCGACGGCGGCTGGGGCGTGAGCGCCGTTGCCTGATGTGGTCGGCCTCCTCCTTTGCTAGCATTACTGCTCCGCAGAAGGAGGCGACCGCCTGCCACTCCTCTTCACTCCGGACCATGGCCTGTACCGAGGCCCGGCGCGAGAGATTGCTGCCGCCGATCACCCCCACGAGGACACGACAGTGCTCTGCCTAAGCGGGGCACACCTCTACCGTGTGCTCCACCGTGTCCTCCGGGTGGTCCACACAGTGTCAACACCCGGGCGTCACTTCCGCACGAATCCGGTGCAGGTACTTCCCGTACTTACTTATGCACGTTCGGTGAGAACCTGCATCATGCGGAAGGTGAAGACGTCGTGAGGTCTCTCCAGCCACTTCTCAAAGAGGGGACTTACCGCCATAATTGTGGCGTACCCAACAATTTTGCGATTTCATTAGTTTTCATAACTATACCCCCTGTACTCTGTGTAACTTGATTAATATTGAACGAATTTGAAAATTTCTATTTCTAAAAAAATGTGTCAAGTACCCTATTCTTTCTATTCACCATTAGAATGCTACTGGGCTACGAATTGTACGAAAAAAACTGTGCAAGTGTGAATCGGACTCGCGCACTGAGGGTTTAACATTCAAACTTACCTATAAAGATTTTTCCAAATCGCATTTTTTTTTTTGGGACTTATCAACATATTTACAGTTTACAGATTTTTTTCCTATAATTGTGCTGTGAGACCTTGCTTAATGCCAAATTTATTTTTGTATATTTATTGAGAAACTGATTTTTTTTTTTTAAACATATTCCCTATTAGCAATACTGACAGATATAAATTCCACACTGTTATCAGGTTTAATCAAACCTCTCATCATAAATTCATGAAAATATTTGATGAATTTTAGTTCAGTCAAACCGTTTGCAATAATTGTCCGGGCTTTAAAACACTCAGTATTTTACACACAATTATCTGTGCTTAATCAAGCATAACAGACAGCGGGAGTTTCAAAATATTTAATTAAAACATGCAATATGGGAAATATTGAAAGAATTTATGACTGTGTGTATGACTGAAAATACGTTACGGTCCACATGTTTGTGTGAATGCTGCACACGAACAAAGTCCCTTTGAGCGAATCACAACGTGAAAATGGAGTTTATTCCGAATTGTAAATAAAACTGGTTACACCAGGCATGTTTGCAATTCGGCCGTGCATGGTATTTGATCAGTGTCGTGCTTTATGAAATTCGGACCATGTTAGTTTTCCTTTGAGGCGAATGTCGAGTTATTATATTTACATGCGGAAACACTCTCAAAGGAAAACCTTTTTTTTTAATGCAATCATAGTAATAATTAGTTACATGTTGTGTGCCTCAAAGGCAGTTTTGATAATTGAAGCCGTAATAAATTATTATATTAAACATGTTTATAGTGATAATTTTTCAACAAAATAAATTGATAAACCCTTGTAATTGGTAACAGTTCCACACAGAACTGACCCTCGACAAATATGCTCGCATCGCGCACGTAATAACTTAGGGTGAGGGATTAATATTCCCTCGCTAGGGGCTACTTGCACAATATACTCAACTTCAATCAAAGACTCTTCATATTGTAAAATGAATTTTGACCTTGAAAGGGTATTTTTGGAAATGCAAAGCACTATTTTTTTTATTGTTGATGGGTTTGCGCTTGGCCGCAGTCTTACCTGACGGAAAACGACGATGCGATCGACGATGGAGCGCGCTTATCTAGAAGTAAGCTATTCACTCTTGATTTCAAGATTTGAGAGGGTTGTAGCAATCAGGAAACACAGACCTCGGCAGGATATTCCAGTCCTTAGCTGTACGCATACTGAATGTGATCCAAAATCGTTTTGTGTGTAAAGGAGGGAGGAAGTCAACCATGTATCGGTGGCGCATCGCCGTATGCCCGGTGGTTCGATGATGGAACGGGCTAAGTAGAATAATAGGCTATGCAATTCCGAGGTACACTCCCCCGACTTGCAACCGGTGAACAACGTCTTGTTTTCGTTTGTTTTCGTTGTACGAGTAATAAACTTTCACTACGATTACTACTTATGAGTTAGAATAAAAGAAAATTTTTTTTTTTTTTTTCAAAAAAGTTACGTGGGTTCAAACCGAGATATGCGTATTACATTGTGTAATTTATTTCATCGCCACTGCAAGGAAAACTTCGTGTCGGAACTGGTTCAAGAACTGCACATTCGAAAACATGTGAAATCCACCAACCCGCACTGGGCTCGCGTGGTGAATTAGGGCCCATTCCCTCACCTAAAGACGAGCCTGTGTCAGTGGGAACATCAAAAGGCTGCTTATGTTTATGTTAATCTTTCACTATCTCGTTGATCGCAGACGCTTTTAAAAACGAGCGTTTGGTTCTCGATTCTATTCCCAGGACGGGCAAAAGTTGAACGAAAAAAAAAAAAGACGTGTGGCACTCGGGTACTGCCGCGGTAAAGCTATTGCATAGCATTTTATCAACTTATATTACGCAATTATAATTATTTATTTATTTTATTTATGCAGTATTTTTTTTCCTTTGTTTTTTTTCTTTGATATTAATTGAAGTTACACTTTCACACATTGAATTGAATTTTGATTGATTGTTTACTCATTTGTTTTCTTATCGGTCACCACGCTCAAAAAACAAATGAGTGGGGGGTGTTAGGTTATTTTCGTTACGGAATTTCTGGATTCGGTCTCCACGCTCAAGGCCCGCGATAGAAGCTATGCAATAGCTTATTAATAATAAAGGAAACGATTTTTTTAGTAGCTGCCGGAGCTGATTTATGTCTGGTTGGTGTCAATAGGGTCCACGCTACCAGGAATACAAAGGGTCATTAGACGAACTCCACCTAGAGGGGGAGAAGTGAGATTATTCCCATCCCAAAAAAGAAAACGTTCATGTTGTCATAAACTCATCCTTTCTCTCGCATATTTTCGACTTGATAAGCTTTTCAAAGTTATTTTATTAACTATGGTTTTAGGACTATGACGGCAAGGAAGGAATTGTACTAATATTAATATTATAAAGGTGAATCTTTATGTGTGTGTAATGGTGTATTTATGGGTGTTTGTTTGTTTCTTCTCCACGTTCGAACGGCTGCACCGATTCGAATATAGACATGTCCTGAGATAGCTCGTTGGAGGAGATTTATCACAGAAGTATTTTCCTTTGAATAATTTTCTACTTCCAAGTGGGTGAAGGCACCGGCATCATAAAATAAAAAAATATGTTTAATTACCTAGTAAACATTTTTTTTTATTGCCACGACCAGTGAAGCCCATATGTTCAGAGTAGCTCTAACGGCGGCCTTGACGGTCTAAATCCTCAACACCTGAATCAGCAGACGAAGTGCACAAATTGTTCTAGCGCGTCGTAGCTTGTGAGTTTATGAGTTGCTCTTCAAGAGCTTGCGGCGCTTAATCACGATTCGTGATCACTATAGTACCTACCACAATAGTTCCATGATGGAACCACTGATATTTTTTTAATTACTGATTAGATTCTTATAAAATAGAATATTTCTTATAAAATAGAATATTTTATAAGAATCGGTAAGTCGGTGTTAATTACAGAAGAGACAAAATTATTGTAAAAACACCGACTTCCGACATTAAAATTATTTTGCACTTTTTTTGTTTTTTTTTAGATTTAAGTTGGTTATATTTTTGTTAAAAAAAAAGTCTTAGAAGAAAATAGAAACATAAAAGACGATCACATCACATAGCTAAAGATATCGAGCATTTAAGTCGTAAAATTAAACGAAAATTTCGAGAAAAAAATATGAGGTACAATCTTTTTATGCGCATCACTTGCAAGGCTTCCATCAAATTACCGAGAAAGCTCACAAAGAAGGGATTTGCAACCTACGCCTACAATTTGAAAAAGGTGCTTTTATCAACATGTTGGTTTCATAATTGCCAAGCAATTATCCTCTTTGCTACCATCGGATTATACCAATTAGACTTTCAAGGACTAGCCACGTGTGCACCTACGCAAAAATCATGTGATACCTGTGTAATAACTTCTTTCGAAGCCCTTTGACTAACTAACTCTCATTTGAATTCAATCTCTAACATAAAAGTAATAAGAGTAGTTTTCTTTTGACAGTTGGGTTTAGTTACGGCATTTTGTGAGTAGTGAAAACAATTAGGGGCTTTTGTAAACATCAGTCGGACAGGGCTTCACTGGTTTTAAACTGATATCTCCCGCACTAATTAACCATCGATATTATTGGAATCGGTTTCATTCGCTGTCCGTCAGCAGAACATGCAATATCCATTACTAGTGGTATGATCGATGGCATTTTGCTTTCAGTTACACTGTCTGTTTTGTTTTGTTTAGTGACGTTGTTAACTAGTGAAATAAATACTACTTTTTATGGTTCCCTTTGGGTACCTAAAAGGGTAAAACGCCACCCTATTACTTAGTGACAGACGGACGGCCAGCGGACAGAGACTCCTCAATGTATTTCTGTTTCCGCTAGAACAACAAAGACTAAAAAACAGAATAAATAAGGGCTTCCATACAATAAACTTGTATTTTTTTTGCTGTTTTTTGCTGACTGTACGTAACTCTTCGTAAGCGAGTCCGACTCGCACTTGTGGGTTTTTTTACTTGAGGTCACTACGAGTATATGTTGGAAGTAAGGCGCAATCTCTTGTTTTACGGGATATGCTAAATAATCCGCAATTATTAGAAACGTTGAGATTCCAAACAGAAGGCTGCGATCAAAACCGAGGGAAAGGCTATTTAAAGTCCCGGTAGCCCGCTCAAATCTGTTAAAGTTCGCACCCGTGAGTCGGGCGGCAGAAACACGTCGTAGCGTCCCTCTGCGATTAGATATATTTACGTGCTCATTGGCGGAATTCCAGAGGGTGATACAATACTCCATTTGTTTTGGTAGTTAACTAAGTGTTAACAATCTTAGGGTGAAACGATGAACGGTGTAATTGTTAACTAAATTTTAACAATCTTATCTAAACAATTGTCTAAAAATTTAATTTAAAAATGTAAACAATTAGGTTAGGAACTAAATTTAAACAATCTTTGTATATCTTTTATACGAATTATTTTAAATAAAATATCAAGATTGTTTACGTTAGTTAGCTGCCTAAACAGATGGAGTATACGTTTGTTGTCCTCTATGTAACTTTTCCGGTTTTCTAAGGAGTTGCATGCGACTAATAGGACTAAAAGGTATATGATCAGTTTGTGAGTGGCGTCTCTAAGTACGGCTATTCTGCGATTACATTTGTTACCTTAGGCACAAAATAGATAGGTACAGAAGTCATTCTACATTCAAAGTGCGCTCGAGCAACCCACACATAGACACCGCTTACGGACACGATATCTCGGAGCGCCTCGGCCCGCTCGTCGAACAGTTCCGGCTCAAACGCTCATTAGTGTGCGCGTCCACCGAGCGTAGGTATAAAAAGTGAAGTACATATGTGAGATTGTTTTCTGTACCTATCTATTTTGTGCCTCACGCCTAAACCCGTTAAAACAATTGTATGTGTTATTAAAATAAATAATAAAAGCCTGCTTTTACCTCGGACAGACCAGCGGCATTGCCGTACAGCGTGGCAATGCCGCTAGTCTTTTAGGCACATTACCAGTCGACAGCTATGTGGTAGAATTGTTTGACGCCATATTTTAATTTGTTTTTAGTTAATTAGTGCATAGGGTTTTTATTTTTTTAATTTACTTTTATTTTTAATTAACTGCAATTATGTACACTAATATCTACAAGAGGTAAAGTTAGTTTTTTTTATTTGTTGTTTTGTTTGTAGGAGGTAATCTCTGGATCCGATTGCTAAAATTTTTTTCACTGATATAAAGCTGCTTTATTCTTGAGTGGCATAGGCTATATTTTATGTACGCAGGCGAAGCTGCGGGCAAAAGCTAGTAGTTAAGTGTTTTTAAATATAAATTATTTGTGCAAATAAATAATGTTATTTTTAGAAATCATTTAAAATAAATCATGTCACATGTTATTTTCGAAAGGGATGTCACATTTAACACTCATTAGTGAACGTACCTGTTGAAATATGTAATTGATACGTTTAATTGAGCAACCCAAATGTCATAGAGTAATGTGGAGTTTACTCTGGCAACACTGTTTTGTTTCCGCTCGCCATGGTTCTTTTTCCGTACACTGCTGTCACTGCTTTACTTTATAATTTATAACAAGTAATAAAACTCTAATACAAGGTGTTATTTCTCGTTTCATTACATCAGGTTATGGGCCCAGACCCTAATCCTGCCTGTAGTAAAAAGTGTAAACAATTATTACAAGAAAATAGGTCGCCGGTCAAAAAGTGTCACGACCTAACCTCAACACCGCGTGGCGAGGCGCGTTCTGAAAAGAAAAATTCAATATTTTCGGCGAATCCGTATACATCCAGTATAAAATGTCAACGAACAGCAATACAATGACGCTTATTGAAAAACTAGTTGGACGTGATAACTATAATACTTGGAAATTCTCTGTTCAGACGTATCTTCAGCACGAAGACTTGTGGTGTTGTATTGAAGGTAATAATGGTGTGGACCCGAAGTTGGACCTTAAAGCGAAGGCAAAAATAATATTGTTAGTCGACCCGATAAATTACATTCACATACAAGAAGCAAAAACAGCCAAAGAAGTTTGGGTAAATTTGGAAAAAGCTTTTGACGACAGAGGGTTAACTCGTCGTGTTGGATTATTAAAAGATTTAATCACAACAACAATGGAAAATTGTCAAAACATCGAAGACTATGTGAATAAAATTATGACAACAGCACATAAATTAAGAAACATTTCGTTCAACGTCAATGATGAATGGCTTGGTACCCTACTCTTGGCTGGGTTACCTGAAACGTACAAGCCTATGATAATGGCTCTTGAAAGCTCAGGAGTACCGATTACAGCAGACTCGGTTAAAACAAAGCTTTTACAAGAGATAAAATCCACAGAGTCGATAGCGCTTTATGCAAATAATAATAGGGGAAAAGCTAAAACTGAAAACAAACAAAAAGTTAATAAAGGTCCACGTTGTTTTATATGTAATAAGTACGGTCACATCAGCAAGCAGTGCAAAGCAAAAAGGAAAAACAACACAGGAAATAAAGAGTCGGAAAAAGAAAGTGGATATGTCGCAGTTTTCTCGGCAACAGCAAATAATGACAGTGATAGTTGGTTTATTGATTCAGGAGCATCCATGCACATGACTATGAAGCAGGACTGGCTGTATGAGGAGTCATCACCCCCGATCACAAGCATCCGTATCGCAAATGATAAAATGCTCAGTGTCAAAAGTTGTGGAAAAATCGACTTGAATGTAACAAGTAAAAATGGAGAAATACAGAAAGTTCAAGTTACCAATGTCTTATTTGTTCCGGAGTTAGCAAGCAATCTTCTTTCAGTAAGTCAACTTATAAGACAAGGATGTTCAGTACAGTTTCAAAATGATGACTGTAAAATATTCAACAAATCTAAAGAAGAAGTGGCAACTTGCAACTTAGTTAATAACATGTACAGGCTAAATGTGAAGAGTAATATAGCATACACATGCAAGACAAGTGATGATCACTATTTATGGCATCAACGGATGGCGCACCTCAACTTGTCAGATTTGAACAAGCTCACCAAATGTACAGAAGGAGTAAAGCTGAATGAAACCAGATTCAATATGAAGTGTGAATACTGTCAGCAGGGAAAACAGTCAAGACTGCCGTTTCCAAGAGATGGTTCCAGAGCAAAGAAGCCACTCGAACTTATACATTCAGATGTCTGTGGGCCATTAGAAGTAAAGTCAGTTGGTGGGGCACAATATTTCCTTACCTTTGTAGATGATTATACAAGGAAAGTATTTGTTTATTTTCTAAAATGTAAGTCAGAGGTTTTTAGTAAATTTAAACAATTTAAAGTGTTAGTAGAAAACCAACTAGAATTAAAAATAAAACGCATTAGGACAGATAATGGTAGGGAATATTTTAGTAATGAGTTCAAAGATTTTATTCAAAATTCAGGCATTATACATGAAACTTCTAATCCTTATACTCCACAGCAAAACGGTCTTGCAGAACGTATGAACCGTACCTTGATGGAAAGAGCTCGCTGTATGCTAATCAATGCTTGTTTACAGAAATATTATTGGGCAGAAGCAGTGGCCACAGCAGCTCATCTGACTAACAGATGTCCAACAAGATCAATTTCATATGTTACTCCTGAGGAGCTATGGTCGGGGAAGAAGCCGAATTTGAAATATATCAGGATTTTTGGATGTGAGGCCATGGTACACACACCAGACTGCAAACGTAAGAAGCTTGATCCCAAGGCAAGTAAAATGATTTTTGTTGGTTATTCAGATACAACAAAAGGGTATCGCTTGTTAGACACAAAAACAAGAAAAATTATTGTCAGTAGAGATGTTTTATTCTTTGAAAATTCTATAAAAAGAAAGTTTTCCATGGTACCATTGTCAGAAAATTTAAATAATGAAAGCACTGAACTGTTAGATAAAAGCATAGAATCAGAAAGGTCAGAATCTCAGGATAGTCAGAAACCAAATAAATCAAACCAGACTATACAATCAATATCAGATGATGAATCCTTCTATTCAGATGATGAATCCATTTATGTACCTGAAAAAGAAATTTCTGAAATTCAAATTAATAATATAACAACTAGATCTAAAAGTAGGAAACTAAAACATGAAACTAATACTTACCTTTGTTATGGTGGAGACCAGGTACTTGATGACACACCAAAGACTTACCGAGAAGCCATGTTATCTTCAGATAAATGGAATAAGTCAATACAAGAGGAGTTGAAAGCACATGAAATCAATGAAACATGGGAGTTGGTGAAGAAACCAGATGGAGTAAAATTGATCGGATATAAGTGGGTTTTCCGTATTAAAGATGATTTGTCAGGATCCCTTTACAAATCTAGACTCTGTGCTATGGGATGTTCTCAGAGACATCAAGTTGACTATACAGAAACTTTCTCACCAACTGTCAGATATGACTCTATAAGAGTATTGCTTTCAAAAGTGTGTCAGGATGATTTGACTATGATACAGTTTGATGTGAAAACTGCTTTTCTTTATGGAAACATAACAGAAAATATATATATGTCTCCACCTGAAGGTTTAGATAGTCCAGAAGGTTATGTTTGTAAACTTAAAAAATCATTGTATGGCCTTAAACAAGCACCCAGGTGCTGGAATAAAAAGTTTGATTCAGTTTTAAAGAAATTTGGTTTTGCAAATAGTCATTCAGATAAGTGTGTGTACATTGGCGAGCTTAATGGTACTAAAGTATATTTGATACTATATGTTGATGACGGACTGGTAATTTCGAAAAACCAAACAGTATTGAACAAAGTAATTGATGATTTAAAAGAAAATTTCGAAATAAAAGTATGTCAACCAAAGAATTTTGTCGGTCTTGAAATAGAAAGGGGAAAGAACTATATATTCTTACATCAATCCAAATACATAGATAAAATATTACTTAAATTTAACATGAGTAATGCCAAAGGCAACAGTATACCTGTTGATCCAAATATCAAGTTAGAAAAGGGCAAAACGGTAAATAAGAAAATACCTTACAGAGAAGCTGTTGGGTCTTTGATGCATTTAGCAATTGTAAGTCGGCCTGACATTATGTATGCAGTAAGCCTGTTGAGTCGTTTCCTTGATTGCTATAATGACAGTCACTGGAATGCTGTTAAAAGGAATATTAAGTATTTAAAAGAAACAAAAAATTATGGTCTCTACTACTCACCTAAAACAGAAAATATAATTGAATGCTACAGTGATGCAGACTATGCCAATGACACTGATACGAGACGGTCAATGACAGGATATGTGTTTATAAAGAATGGTGCTGCTATAACATGGGCCAGTCAGCGTCAGCAGAGTGTGGCACTGTCAACTACTGAAGCAGAATTTATGGCTGCATGTAGTGCAACTAAGGAGGTGATTTGGTTAAAAAGGCTTTTGTTGGATATAGGTGAATATAGTCAAAAATTCATAGGTATTAACATAGATAATCAAAGTGCAATTTCAGTAATTAAAAATGATAATTATCACAAACGCTGTAAACACATTGATATAAAATATAAATTTATTAAAGAAAAATATAAAGAAAAGGAAATTGATGTTAGTTATATAAGTAGTAGTGAACAATCTGCAGACATATTTACAAAAGGTTTAGCTAAAAATAAATTTCAATATTTAAGAAGTAAACTTGGAATTTGTGAATTGTAACTTTTTACTCATGTAAAAGCAATGTCATTGTAACGTAAAATGTGTAATTTCAGTGGAACTTTGTAATAGTACTAGAATGTATTGTATGTGTTATTTCAGTGATAACTTATATCTAATATAACTAGTATATGTGTAATCTCAGTGAAACTTTAAAATATAATTAGTATGTATATTTTAATTCAGTTTAGATTTCAAAATGTAAGAAAACGTAACAATTTAGTGGGAGTGTTGAAATATGTAATTGATACATTTAATTGAGCAACCCAAATGTCATAGAGTAATGTGGAGTTTACTCTGGCAACACTGTTTTGTTTCCGCTCGCCATGGTTCTTTTTCCGTACACTGCTGTCACTGCTTTACTTTATAATTTATAACAAGTAATAAAACTCTAATACAAGGTGTTATTTCTCGTTTTATTACATCAGTACCGAATGGCCACTAAGTTAAAAGAAAGAAAGAAAAAACTTTTATTCGTACCTCACACATACAGTAGAATAAGATTCATAAAAAAAAGATAACTTTAAAATCATTGCAAGGCCAAAAGGGCGCCTAACTCAACATATGCTGCGATATTTAAAAAGATAAATAACGCAGCGCTGGTATTCTGTTAGGGCCCGCGGTGATGCCACGGTCACATTCACGGAAGTTGGTACAAATCTAGATGATGAGCTGACACAGAATGTAATCCAAACTCAAATCCGACTTATCGACACTGCGTGACCCGGCATCATGGTTGGCTCGATCTTTCCCCAAGTAATTACTTAACATGATTGTCAGTGTTCTTCCGGATGACAGCTTTGTGGTGGTTTACTTCAATTTCTAAGAGTACTTTGTTTTGGAATTGTAGCTATTACAAAAACCAACATGACTTTGTCTTATTAAATTATTATATCATTTAATTTAAAATAATAATAAATTTATGTTCATTTGATTAGGTAGAAATACACTTTAATGTCAATTTATACTAAACCTAATGGCGTACAGACATAATATATTTTAGTACACAGTTTTTCAATTTCCCCTATAAATCGTAATGAAAACTTTAAAAAGCTGCATGGTTCGCATTGGTAGTTTTAAAAACACTACCTGATGCTTTCTACGAATTGAATCCATCTCAGCAACTAACTGTTTCACAAATTCGTCGCAATTCCAAGGAGACATTCTATAATGGAGTCAAAACTGTGTAGCTGTAACTAAAATGTTCTACTATGACGACATCAAATAAATAATCCCATTAAGCAAATTAAACGTTCGCAACTAATACCTATGAACGCAAGCAAATCCGACCGTCACCACAGCTCTCAATACAATCAAATCCACTTGTTGGGGGTCCAATGGAACTTCAATGAAACTCCCGTATCGAGGTATGGTAATATATTTTGGTTTTACTGATTTTTAACAATTTTATAAGCGGAGCGCGAGATAGTTCGAAGGATGACAAAATTTTGACACACCAAAAAAAATGTAGGTGGACGAATAACAAAAAATCATATTCAGTACGGCGCGAGCGCCTAGTCTTTTGGAAAGGCAAAAAATCACACACACTGCACTTCTTAATATTAACGCAGGCGTAAACATCCTCCCCCCGTTGAAACTTCCGAAGTTTCAACCCTTCAGAAAGTCCTCTTCGGTTGGTAAGGCGCAGATGCGAACTAGAGGGCGCCGTAAAGTTCCCCTAATCGTCCTGATGTCGGCCACTCGTGAAACACCATCTAGTCCTGGGAAGAGTCTTTCAATGCGCCCCAGTCTCCAGCAAAGGGGTGGAACGCCATCTTCTTGCAGTAGAACCAGATCTCCAATCTTGACCGAAGCGGTGTTGGTCTTCCATTTTCGACGCAGTTGCAACTCAGCAATATATTCTTTTTGCCAGCGTTGCCAAAAATGTTGGTATATTTGCTGCAATCTGGCATAACGCTGCAAATTTGTTGAGGAGCAGTCTGCCAGAGCTGGTTCAGGCAGAGCGGTGAGAGCCCGGCCAATGAGAAAATGCCCAGGAGTAAGGCACTGGAAATCGTTAGGAGAAGCGGATAAGGGATAGAGAGGTCTACTATTTAAAACAGCTTCTACCTGAGCGAAAAGAGTCTGTAGTTCTTCGAAACTTAGGTGGGAATTACCCATTACTCGTCTAATATGATATTTTGCTGAACGGATGCCGGCCTCAAAAATGCCGCCAAAATGAGGAGCGTAAGCAGGTGAAAAGTTAAACTGAATGCCTTCCGAACATGCAAAATCTGATAAATCGTTTTGGTAAATCTTAAAAAAGTTATTAATTTCCTTTGCTCCTGCGACAAAGTTGCGTCCATTGTCGCAGAAAACTTCCGCTGGCCTGCCTCTTCGTGACACAAACCTTCGGAAAGTCATGATAAATGCATCCTTTGATAGATCGCTCACGGCTTCAAGGTGAGAAATTTTATATCGAAGGCAAATAAAAAAACAAAGATAACATTTGACTAGCGAGGCACCACGCCCCCTTTTGTTTACGATTAAGAATGGGCCAGCGAAGTCAATTCCTACTGTTTGAAATGGAAAGTCGGGCGTGACACGTTGGGATGGTAAATTCCCCATGAGTGGCGCAATAGTTTTGCCCTGCAAGCGTCTGCACCTGGGACAGTTGTGAAAAACGCGCCTAGCCAAGTTTCTGCCATTAATCGGCCAAACGTATTCTCTAACAATAGCTAACAATAGTTGTGGACCAGCATGTAATCCACGTTTATGTTCGTATTCGAAAATCAATTTCGTAAAATGATGCGAAGCATGCAAGAGAATCGGGTGTTTTTTATTGTAATTATAGTCAGATGAACCTAGTCGGCCACCAACTCGTATAACCTTGTTATCGCTTAAAAATGGAGTTAATGATAAAATGTTTGATTTAGTACTTAAAACCTTATTATTATATAGCAAATTATATTCACAGAGAAATGATTCTTGCTGTGCGAAACGACACAAATGAATAAATTAATCATTTAATTCATCAACTGTTAGATTCCCATAAATTTTATTTTTATTAGGTTTTAAATTATTGATAAATCTAAGCACGTAAGCGAAAGACCGTTTTATTTTAGTTAAGCTAGAAAAGTTTTTAAAATTAATTATAGACTCATTTTGAGAAACAACATGAGACCCGGTACAATTAGGTTTGGTTTCCGGTAAATCATTAATATTAATTTTATTGGGTTTTAAGATAGGCCAATTACATTCAGGCTCCATGAGAAATGAAGGGCCTGACCACCATAGATTGGTACTGCTGAGTTTGTCTGGGCTAATTCCTCTAGATATGAGGTCAGCAGGATTAACAGATGTGGGCACATAGCGCCACGAGGAAGCATCGGTTAGCTCACAGATTTCCGTAATTCTATTAGCAACAAATGTTTTTAAATTTATAAAACTAGTGTGAAGCCAGGCAAGTACTACTGACGAATCGCACCAATGTACTTGATGCTGAAATTCATATCGTAGTGACTCCCTAACAGCCTTGCATAACCTTGCTGCCAGTAGGGCTGCACACAATTCTAAACGAGGAATAGTTGTACCTTTAATTGGAGCTACTTTGGACTTCGAGCAAAGCAGCTTGACTGTAACCTCGTTCCCAGCATTGACGGAACGTAAATAAATGCAAGCTCCATATGCATGTTGAGATGAATCACTGAAAGAATGTAATTCTACATATGCGGGTTCATTACAAAGAACACGACGCGGAACTTCTAGAGTTAAAAGGGAAGGTAAAGAGTGCATAAAGTTGGTCCAGTCTCTTTGAACATCAGGTGGGACTGGAGAGTCCCAACTTAAATTATGCAGCCATAGTTGTTGTAATAACATTTTCATTCTTATTACACACGGACTTATCAGTCCCAAAGGGTCAAATATTTTAAAAAGAGACGATAAAAAAGATCTTTTAGTTAAATTATTATTAGTAGAAAGTGGAAATTTTATAGGGAAATGTAACTGATCGGTTGATGGGTTCCATCCCATGCCTAGAGTACTAGTTGACTCACTTATTAAAAGATTATCGTTATTTTGAGTATTTGAGTCAAACAATGAAGGTAAATTAGTCTTAAATTTACGAAGATTAAAGCATCCTTTCTTTAATTCTTCGGTTACAGATTGGTGAATATAACGTAGGGTGTCCTCACTTTCAGAACCGGTAATGAGATCATCCACGAAGAAATCATGTTGGATTATATTTTTAACCATAGGGTCAGCACATTCTTCACCAATTTGCCATAGACATCGAGTGCTCAAGTAACTGGAACTTGCCATTCCGTAAGTCACAGTGCCTAGTTGAAACGTTTTGATGGGTAGAGACTCATCCTCTCTCCATAAAATAAGTTGAAGGTTGCGATCTTCCTCATGGACACGGATCTGACGGTACATTTTCTCGACGTCTCCCGTGAGGAGAACTTATGTTGTCGAGCTCTTATTAATATGGAGAACAGTGAGTCCTGCATATTAGGCCCGACCATGAGGATATCATTTATAGACTGACCTGATGAAGTAGGAGCTGAACCGTCGAACACTACTCTAATTTTTGTAGACTCACTACTGTCTTTGAAGACAGCGTGATGGCAGAGGAAGTAAGATGTAGAAGGTATAGGTATAGCAGATTCTGAAAGGTGACCTAAGTCTGCGTATTCACGCATGAATTCTAAATATTGCGATTTTACATGTGGTTGTTTGCGAAATCGCTTTTCTAGATTTAATAAGCGTTTTTTAGCGAGTGAATAAGATTCACCTAGACAATCAGGTGTATCTTTTAAAGGTAAACTAACTGAGAACCTACCGTTTTCTAAACGGAAGGTGTGCGATAAGAAATGCATTTCGCATGCCTTCTCGCTATGACTCATATGTGGTTGAGTTTGGGGAATATTTTCTAAGTCCCAGAATTTGGTGAGTTCTTTATGTATTTTGTCAACAGACGACACATAAGAAACGACTGAATGATTAGAATCTGTAGTATTTTCCTTTAAGTTATTATTTGTAGGTGAATTAAAATACATAGGACCAGTTATCAGCCAACCAAATTGAGAACTTCTCAATACAGGTGAATTAAGACCGAGAGAGAGTTGATCACGGCCAATAATGTCCCAGAAAATATCGGCACCGATGACAACATCAACAGGTGCTGGTTGGTAGAAGTGAGGGTCTGCTAAAAAGTAATCGTTTGGTATATTAAGTTTTTTGACGTCAACGGGCATTCTAGGTATATTGCCGGTTAATACTGGCAATACCAGAAAAGAAGAAGTGATGGTAAAATGTTTCATCAAGGATTTCAACTGGACTACACAAGTTTCTGTAGCCTGAGTGGTAGTTTTATTGCCTATGCCAATTATATTGACATGCAAAGTGGTAGTCGGTTCTAAAAGTAGTTTTGTTTTAAGAGATTGAGTGATAAATGATGACTGACTACCGCAATCCAAAAGTGCACGAACCTTCAGTGTTTGATTGGTCGTGGGATTGGCTACCTCAATATAAACAGTAGACAGTAAAACTTGATGGGTATTTTGGTTTGCAAGATTAACGATAGTATCGTCAGTGGTGTCGGGTGAAATAGTGACAACACTAGAAATATTTTTGTTAGTGGGTTGTTTATGCAAGAGTCTATTGTGCCTTGCATTGCACATGCGACACGGATGCATGCGACAATTGCGTGCGGAATGGCCTGACCTTAAGCAGTTATGGCAAAGCTGTAATCTGCTTACCTCAGTGATGCGGTCATCGACACTCATTGCCAAAAAGGTGGGACAATCATAAAGACGATGATTACCATTACAAATGCTGCATGATATTTCAACAATATTATTGTCTTCACTATTAGAAGTGTATGACTGATGAGATTTTATATTATGGTTAGTATCTATAGGCTTCGAAATTGTCTGAGTCTTAGGTTTAGAATACGATTGGCTGCTATTAATTGACTCAAGTACGTCAGCGCGATCAATAAGAAACTTGAAAAAAATGTTGCAAATTAGGTATATTGGCATCCAATGTGCCCCGGTACTCTTCCCACTTGGTTCTAGTGCAACTATCAAGCTTGGGACTCATTATATGAATGAGCAAAATATCCCAGTCACGCGAACCTATACCGAGACTAGTTAAGGCACGTAAATTTTTATTAACATGATCCACAAGAAATCTTAATGATTTATCAGACTCATTTGCGATTGGTTTTATATGTAATAATGAATTTATATGATGAGTTACTAATTGGCGAGTATTATCATATCTGTCACATAGTAAGTTCCAAGCACACGCATAATTTGCGCTTGACACCTCCAAGTTAGCTATAATGCGCGCTGCATCGCCAGTCAAGTACGAAATAAGATAATGAAATTTGTGAATGGGAGCGATGCGGTCATTATTATGTACTATAGATAGGAATGTGTCACGAAACTCAAGCCAACGAAAACTAGACCCGTCGAACTTAGTAACTTGAATTTGTGGTAATTTAAAACCTATATCATGATGATCATGATTACACGGACTTGTGGTTATCTGACTTGAATTTAAGTCCTTGTAATTACTTTCATCATGACGGTTTGAGTTATGTTTTTGTGTAATACTTTGAGCAATTGCAATATTGGATATAAATAGTTGTTCGATAGTATCACGCTCATCAATCTCACTAGATAAATTTTCAGAGTGCAACACTTCTATCTGATTTTGCAAGTCGTCAAAACGGCTATATATAGATTCAAATTTGTTTAATTTTAATGTTAACTCAGCTAACTCAATCTGAGAAAGCGTTTCTTTAGAGGTAATGTTTGATAAAAAGTTTCTAAATTTAGTTATTTGACCTTTTATGGAGCTGCGTTTCACTAACAGATCCTGTAGTTCACGAGGATCGTTTGTGCTAGCTTCACTTCCATAGTCTTTTCCCATTGTAAATGTAATAAATAAGTTGTTTGATTATGGGAATGTATAGACACAAGCTAGTTTACGATATGTAAAAAAGAAAAAACTAAAAATCTTAGCTCACGCTTCTCGCCTAACGTCACCTGAGGCCGGCTCTGCGCAGCAGTAGGGCTCCCGTTCAGTCCCGCTGTCACACGGTGACACGGCAGGCGTCCCGCGTTTGCGTTACACGGAGAAATCGACCTGGAATGTTCGGCGATAATGGTGAACTATATGCTTTTATAACAGTTATAAGCCTGTGAGGAAACACGAATGAAAAAACTATGGTTCCATCAATAAATGACGTAAATTACTTTAATGAACTGCGTATGGTGTATTCTTGTAATATTTAGAGACACTACATTGACTAAAGACACCAATACACTCATGGAAAAGCTATTTTAAATAGGTACAGGATAGATCGATTATGGATAAGGGTATAAAAGGTAAGGTTAGGTAAAAGGGATTTCACAAGGAAAAATGGGCACTTAGCTGCATTGGCCGAGGCTGCGGTGCAATGCTGAATGCTGATCGCTGACCGGCGGTGGCTGCAATGGCTCGTGCACCTCCAGGGAACCCAGGTATGATCCTTGATCCTAATCAAAGGTGGCTGCGGCGCAATGACTACGCCAGCAGCGCGTGGTTACGTTGTCGCGAACTTGGTCGGATAAAATTGCAGGTTTGGTCGACGGTCGCCAGATGTTGGGGGTCCAATGGAACTTCAATGAAACTCCCGTATCGAGGTATGGTAATATATTTTGGTTTTACTGATTTTTAACAATTTTATAAGCGGAGCGCGAGATAGTTCGAAGGATGACAAAATTTTGACACACCAAAAAAAATGTAGGTGGACGAATAACAAAAAATCATATTCAGTACGGCGCGAGCGCCTAGTCTTTTGGAAAGGCAAAAAATCACACACACTGCACTTCTTAATATTAACGCAGGCGTAAACACCACTGAATAACTTAGTGAATGCAGCGTCATAATGCCAATATGTCCGGACTGTCAACAGTTCTAGACATCAAAGAGCCTTATCGAAGCGCATCCGGACGAAGCTCAGGCGGTTCACCCGGCCGCGAGGCAGCAACCGGTAAACTCGTTTGAATGCCGCCCGGGCCGCCAAGGTAGCTGCATCGATTGCATAAAAGTACTGTCAAGTGCAAACATTCATATGCAGTTACAGAGTACCGATCAATTTAAAGGCGTAAAATAGAATATGCATGAATATGTTTTCTGACCATGTGACTGAGCGTTGAGAAGACGTCAGAACAAAGGAAACGGAGGCGTGGCGAACTCGAGACGTTTGACGCAAGAGAATGCAAGAGGGTCTGAATTCTTTAAGGTATTCTTTAAGTGAAATCGTTGCTGTTTTGAAAGATAAATAAATTAAATAGTTATTTCGGCAGTTTGAGTACAATTTATTTTGGGTCTACGAAGAAAGCAGCAGAAGGTCGTTATGGGTAGTCTGTAGTCAGAAAACCTAACACTAATCTTGCCAAGGGGTGTTGTATTACCGCATTATTGGGCAATGAAGGGCAGACACGCAGGGGTTCAGTGCGTGTTGGTAGATGTCACATATCTTAGAATTCTTGTTTCTTAGCCGCCGGTTTCCTCACGGTGTTTTTCTTCACCCATAGAGCAGTGGTGATGAAATAAATTACATAATGCGCCTACTACTCGTAAGTTGGGTCCGTTGCCACTAGGCCACCGCAGGCTGCTCTCATCCTATCCTTACATGGCGGCTATAAAACTTTTTATGGATTTTTTATGGATTTTTAATTAATTTCAATTACTGTTTTTTTTTAATGAATTTTATGACACACAATGATGAAACAATTTTCATGAATGTGGTGTTTACATGTAAGTGATTGTTACGGTGAAGTTTAATTTTATATATGTGTTATGTTGCTGTATTCAGTGTTTACAATCGTTGGTGAACGTAATTTAAAGAAAGAAAGAAAGAAAGAAAAATAATTTATTTGGTACATCACAAGGCCTAAACACAAATACTATGTAACAATAAACACATCAAAAATAAAAGAAGCAAAAAATAAATTCTTAAATAAATTTTTTTTAATAAAAAAATAAAACGCGTTTTTCAAAACATCCATCACGTTTCATCTTGTTGTACGACTAGGAATTCAAGCATGCCCTAGATAAACTAGTAACATATTTTCCCGTTGACTGTACTGTACCTGCACGCACACAGTTACAATATTCGCAGAATCCCCGGGCCGCTAAGCTCCCTACCAGGTACTAACTACATCTATATACAACATCGATGCAATTAGTACTGTTTCTGTACGTTATTACGCCATATATGTGTGGTAGGTGTTTCATTTAATTATTCTCTGTTCAGGATTTTAGCTGAAATGATGAAACGTGAAACTTCAGTGCATTATTTGTTGTTTGTACATGTTGGAAGTACACTCCACCTCCACTTCCCTGAGCCGATTATTCAGTTCGTGTGAATTTGACTGAGGCTTGTTGTAGCTTCGGTAAAGTTGGTGGGACTTAACGGCAGGGTTGGTAGTTTGCGTAGGCGTAAGAGTCGCAGGTAGGATTTTCGCACAAAACAAATATTTTGATGACATAAAGATAGGTGTTTTGGGTATTTTTGGGTATGAGTGTCTTGTGTATATGAGTCTACAACTCTACATGTCTGTGTATGCACCCACGATACAGGAGTATTCCTAAGTGTCGGGTAACGTTTTATTTTAATTATAATAAACATATTTTATTTTCAAAACATACTAGTTATACAGTGTATACCTTAAAACGCTACTGATGCCGCTTTGAACCGCGTGGCCTACTGCTGAGCATACTCGTAAGTCGTCCACTCTGTTGCACGATAGCTAGGCTTATAGCACCTCGTTGACCTAAACTTTGATCACAATTGGTCCGTCGCCCTGAAAATTTCTCTCAACAGCATTGGAGGACAACATCAAGAGGAAACCGGCAAGTCCTAGAACAAAATACCAACCAAAAAATAATTCTGAGAAATGTAAAATCCAACATACATATATCCTGGACCGAGTCCGTGTCGTCGACAGCAAACTAGTGTTCCACACGCACATCAAAGAGTTGTCAGCAAAACCATAGCGGCCAGCTACCACTACAGGACCGAAGCCTATTAGGGCCATGGCCCGGATTTCTGAAAGAGAAACCCATGATTTTAGAACGCAAAGGGCAACTGTAGGAACATAGGTGTGGTTTTAGTCAGTAAATGTCTGACACGAAGAGCAGGAGAAGTCATTACATAATTTCCCACCTAAAAAAACTTCTCGAACAGCTGAACGGATTTCAATGCTACGTGGTACAAAGGCATATCATAACTATATATAGCTAGTAGGAACATCTACGCTGCAATTTCATTTATTTCAATTAAATGCTGCACATTCCACTGAAACTGAATACACTACACACACGAGGTTTTAACTCACATTATTATTGCAATAATTAATTCTCGAAAACGGAATATAATTTACACAGAGGTAGCGAATTTCGAATTTAATAAATACGGAATTCATAGAAGCAGAGATGTTACATTTTAATTTTAATCCCTTTGAACATAAAGCTGCAGTTCAGGGAAATTTGAGTTACGCAACAGCCATTGAAAAGCGTGCAGCAGGTTATAATTGGGCGCCCAGTTCCTGTTAGTCGCCCGAGCGAGCTGCGAGCTCGATTCTCGGTACTGAGCGAAGTAAAGTCTGTAAACAATTTACTTACGTCATCTGGGCTAGAAATAAAAATCTGTATTCAAGGAAAAGGAAAATGTTCTTGCTTTTCCATGAGAAACAATATTTCATTTTTTAAACCCGTAAACGGGAGTTCTATATGTGTAAATAGGATTTGTCTGAATGATATTTTATTTTCCAGTAGATTTTAAAAAAATAAATTTACATGTCTTTTTTTTTCGTCAATTTAAACTAGATAAAGCCGGTGTTTCCTATCTGACTCGAAAATTTGAAACAAACTCAGAGGTCAAAGTTTCTTTGTCCAAACAGTAAACATGTAATGGTCAAATCATATGACAACCATGCAGAAACCAAATCTGAATGATCTCTGAAATCTGAGATGTCTTTTAAGTAAATTATAAAATTTTTGAGCATAACGATGCTCAGAAACTTTATAATTTACTTGCCTAAAATTACGCCTTTACGCTTTTTCTGCCGATCATACACTAACACGATTCATACAAACATTGATCAATTAATAAATTCGGTATTTCAATTTTGTAATATTAGTGTGGGGACAAAGGATCCAATGCAGTGCCATATTTGTTGATTTCCCTTTGACGAGCTTTGAGTGACGCGCAGATGGAATGTGTTGTTAATTAAATATTGCGAATGGGAATCTGTTATTGGACAGGTATACACTTGTAATGTTCGTTTTGTGTCTGCAGGTATAATTAAGTCTGCTATTTTCGAAATTGATCAAAGAGGGGTTTTTTTTTTGGTGGTTAAAAATAATCCAAATGTCATCCCCCGCCCTTAGGTGGAGCGGGAGATAGTGTCAAAATCTTACTGACTAAAAAACCCACCCAGTTCCTTCTTGCCTTTCATACCGGGGCTCGAGCGCCCTTTCGGAGCTAACCCTAGCCCCAGTAGGCTTCGACCCAGCTGGGCCCCTGCTGTTGCTGACAACTCCTCGAGGCGCGCGGGAACAGTGCGCGCCGTCGACGACTTGGGCTCAGTCCGGACTGTTACCGAACGAATTTGAATGCGAATGTGAATCTGTTATTGGCCAGTTATACACTTGTAATGTTCGTTTTGTGCCTGCAGGTATAATTAAGTCTGCTATTTTCTAAATTGGTCAAAAGAAGGGGTGAAGCTAGGGACTTGACCTTTTTAGAATTTGTGTCCTTTTACGGACTCACGAATCATTAAAATATTATAAAGGCGAAAGTTTGTGAGTTTGTGTGTCTGTATCCTTGTTACTTCTTCATGTTCGAACGGCTGAAAGGAATTTGAAAGAAGGCATACGAGTGGACAATACTAATAAACAACACAAGTTAAACTTGCATGTATACCCAGTTTATATCGCCGTCATACTTATGAATTAACCAAATCGGCTCAAATAAGTACCAAATTTTAAATGCGTGTCTTAGCTAGTGCTAGTGGGGTGTGTTACCGACTGGGACATGTATGCCTGGTTTACCATAATTATATGTAGTTAATGCGCATGTGTCTTAAGTTAGGCGATGCCCAAAGAATCGCTCAACTTAAGTGGCGTTTGGCAGAGCACATTACTCGTAGAACAGATGGTCTATATGGGGACGAAAGGTCCTGGAATGGCGACCACGTACCGGAAGACGCAGCCTTGGAAGGCTTCCCACAAGGTGGACCGATGACCTGGTGAGGGTCGTGGGAATTCGATGGATGCGAGACGTACAGGACCGGTCATTATGGCGACACTTGAGGGAGGCCGATGTCCAACAGTGGAGGACTTTCGGTTGAAATGATTATGATGATGATGACGATGATGATGATTGCGCATACACCTAAACCTTCCTCGTGAATCACTACCTATGTCTATTGGTGTCGCATGCATGAAAATTCATAACGTAATATTTGGGTTTATCGCGAATATGGATAATAAGTAAGGATATACCTACGGATAAGAAAGATTTCATCTTTATCCTCGTTCAATCAAACGTATGCACAAAATAAGGTAAGCGGTTTGCTCCAATCTTATATTTATTGGTCGCAACATTTCCGCAAAATACTGAAGCGGAAACAGTTTATTCGATAAAGGCTCCCTTAGTTTCCGTGTCCTATTTGTGAAGAGCAGTTAAAAGGAAGTTGTGTACGTAGATGACATTTTATGTGAAGAAACATTTCTTTTTATTTAAAGAACGGTTGCGAGTTTATTTAAAATTGTATCGTAACAGGAAATGCATCTTTAACATAAGTTTCTAAAAGGATCGTAAAATTATATCTTTCACTAGCTTTTGCCAGTGGCTTCGTCCACGTGAAAATAGAAAATATAGGCTTATGTTACTTGGTAATAAAGTAGCATTATATTGGTGAAAGAATTTTGAAAATTGGACCAGTAGTTTTTGAGTTAAATTGTATCATACAAACAATCAAAAAATCAAATCTTTCCTTTGTGTAATATTTGTATAGATTCCGTTTCTGAAAGAGTCTTATTATGAAAAGCTAATAATAACGTTTAATTTCCATTGGACGTTAATTTATCTACTGTTAGTAGTAGTTCTTTTTAAATATTTCTTAAAAAAAAAAACTTTTTACAAAAAAAAATACATTATTACTTCAATGTAAAAAAACACTAAAAAGTGCCATGCGTCGGAGCAAGGAGGAGTGGTAGGAAATCAACTCCTGCGAAGCATATAGTAATACTAGAAAAGGAGGAGGCCACATCAGGCAACGGCGCTCCCGTTGCCGCCAGGATTCCAATCCCGATTTCCGGCCACAGTTGCCGCGGGCTTGTGGACGGTGAGCAATGGGTAGCTCGCTGTCCGACTGTTCGGTAACTGTCCGGACCGAACCCAAGTCGTCGACGGCGCGCACTGTTCCCTCGCGCCTCAAGGAGTTGTCAGCAACAGTAGGAGCCCAGCTGGGTATTGGGCTATTCTCAAATTTTTTCACTGATAGAAAGCTGTTTTATTCCCGTATGACATAGGCTATATTTTATATACGCTGGGGATGCCGCGGGCAATAGCTAGTATATACTGTAATAAACTGACAAGATTATGAAATACTGTTTGAAGCTTTTTAATCGAAGCATGTTTGATCAAAGGCAAAGTAAGTCTTTTGACGCAGGGATGCACTTGCAGATGACATTAATGGGAATCTGGTAAACAAAATTTGAATGACATAGATATAGTGCGTTGGGGTAAGATCGGCATTGGGGTAAGAACGTATAAATATAAAATATACCACTTATTTAGCTTTATTTTCAATGCTAGTCATATTGCGTGCTGCGTCATTATGTTCGGCCTTGCCCAGTAATGTGGCTGGCATTAAGTGGTTTATTGTTGATTTATACGTTCTTACCCCAATGCCGATCTTCCCCCAACCTACCTTATACTAAACTTATATCTTTAGATAAAGAGTCGACAGCTTTCTATCACAATTCAGACTAATATTATAGAGGTGAATGTTTGTGTGTGTTTAGTACACGGGTAGACGATGTCCTAGAATAACACAGAATAGTTTTCGTCCCAGGACTTAAGTTCCCTTGGGATAATTTTCTGCTATCACGCGGGTGAAGCTACTAAGAAATAATTGACGCGTCACGAATTAAGAGCACGTCAAGCGATGCAATAGGGAATATGCACGTGACCCCAATATGGCCAAATATTTTTATTTGTATTCTTTATTGCCAAAAAAACATACAAAAACAATTATTTTAAAACTTTTCATAATTTTATAGGAAAACGAAAGCTTTTTTGGAATTAACTCACAAATTTACAAAACGAAACACTATTGGCGGAAAAAGTTGTGACGTCATCTTACATGTTCAGCACGGGCCTCTATTTTTTAACAAGTTTATTGGTAAGAGATTCTTACAATTCAATGATATGATCGTTACTTTCGATTTTAATAGGTGTGCTCCAAGTTTTTAGTTCATGAAGTTTTTTTTTATTAAGATATACATAAACAAACGAAACAGAGTGGTCCCTGTACAGAAAAAGATTGGAAACCGCTGATTTAGTAGACCACTTCATATAACATAATAGTCACCATAATTACAGTACATTGCTCATAACTTCATAATAAAAGAGTTCACCACATAATAGCACTTATTCTGCCCCACCTTGACAAATAAAGGCCGCAAACTGCTGTCGTATTTATAAACTGCAGGCAATCAATAACACTTTCTATTCCAATAGCAAGGCGCCTATATTATTCAACGATTACCCCGACGGACGGACTGGCATATTGGCTGTAAGTATAGATCTAGACACGTTATTTAAAGTCAACGTGCATTAAGGGTGGCCATTTCGGTTTAAAGCTGTTCAAGGAACTATAGTTCCTTAAACATCCCGGCGGCGGCTGGGGCGCTGTGAGCGCCGCCGTTGCCTGATGCGGTCGGCCTCCTCCTTTGCTAGCATTACTGCTTCGCAGAAGGAGGCGACCGCCTGTCACCCCTCCTCGCTCCGGACCATGGCCTGTACCAAGGCCCGGCGCGAGAGATCGCCGCTGCCGATCGCCCTCACAAGGGCACGGCGATGCTCTGCCCAAGCGGGGCACACCTCTACTGTGTGCTCCACCGTGTCGTCCGAGCGTTCCGCACAGTGGCGACACCCGGGCGTCACTTCCGCACGAATCCGGAGCAGGAACCTCCCGAACTTTCCATTTCCGGTGAGAACCTGCGTCATGCGGAAGGTGAGGACGCCGTGAGGTCTTTCCAGCCACGCCTCAAAGAGGGGACTTACCGCCATAATCGTGGCGTGTCCAGCACTAGGTTGCAACAGTTGCTGACGCCATTTCACCATGAGATCCCATTGGAGCTCTGTCCGCCATACCGCGACCTGTTGCGGCAGCGGACTTTCGCCCTAGCGTTGCATCTCCACGCACAAGTCACGCATGTGTGCAAGGACTGTTGCCTCCAGATCCCATGGTGGCAGGCCAGCAAGGACGCACGCCGCTTCGCGGGAAATCGTGCGGTATCCCCGTACCATCCGTATTGCTATGACCCTCTGGCATGCGTTCAGCATGACCGCCGGTTGCTTTTGCAGCTACGGCGGCCACACCAGCGCCCCGTAAAGGGTCATGGACCGAACGATTACTGCGTAGAGCCTCTGGCAGGAGGCGTCTGGATCCCTAAGTTTGGGCAGGAGCCACTTGAGAGCAGCCCCGGTCCAGTTTAGTTTGGGAGCCAGACGTCGGACATATGCTATGTTCACTTTGAAGAATATTTAACCACCAATTTTTATGTGTAAAAATGTTTCTAATGATCCAAGCCGATTCGATTGGAGTAGGGAAAAGTTGCGATATTGCTAAATATTTTTTTAAAGGCAAAAGTACTAATTGCACGAAAAAATCAAAAGTCGATAATGTTTTTCATGAATCTATAACAAACATATATTTTTTCAAACCTATTAATTTGGCCGTTACCGAGAAGAAAGAGAGTGTTTTGTGGCATTTTTCGGGCGCTTAGGCCTTATAGGCTAGTTGAGTTAGCCGACTAATGACTTAGAGAGCCGCGTGTTTCCCATATTATCAACCTAAACGGCTTATCCGAATGACATGGAACTCGCATCGGAGGTGCACGCTGTCCGATAATTCTATTACGTCACCACAGCGCCGCGTAAAAACAGCGGCATGTGACGAAATGTAATTACGAGGTCTTTTAACCAAGTCAATTTTACCCCCCGGCACATGTTAGCATGCAGATTTTTAATAGTTGGCTTTCCTGGCGTTAATGAACTTTGCTAATGTAGTTCGATGTTTCCAAATATCGCTGGCGGCGACGACAGGAACGTAAGCAAAACGAAGGTGTTTATTTTAAATTGAGTGGATTTTCGATAATTTAAAAAAGAGACATAACATTTTCACTCTTAAAAGGAATACAGGACTGTGCACGCCATAATTATGGCAGTAAGTCCCCTCTTTGAAGAGTGGCCGGAAAGATGACCTTCCTCATGACGCAGGTTCTCACCGGACATAGTCAGTTCGGGAGGTTCCTGCACTGGATTCGTGCGGAAGAATCGCCCAGGTTTCACCACTTTGTGGACCGCCCGGGGGACACCGTGGAGCATACGGTAGCGGTGTGCCTTGGTACAAGCTAAGGTCTGAAGCAAGCATTCGTCTCTTTTTACGAAGCAGTAATGCTAGTAAAGGAAGCGGCCGCACGCGCGAGAGTACGGACAACATGGCTTTAACGGCACGAGAAAACGTTGCTTCCAGAATAATTTGCGAACAATCAAAATGATTGCATGTACTTATATAGTACGGTTTTTAATGGATAAAAGTAGCACGAGCTTGCGAACAGTGAGCAATGGGTAGCTCGTTGTCCGACTGTCCGGTAACTGTCCTGACCAAGCCCAAGTCGTCGACGGCGCGCACTGTTCCCGCGCGCCTCAAGGAGTTGTCAGCAACAGCAGGGGCCCAGATGGGTCGAAGCCTACCGGGGCCACGATTTGTTTCGAAAGACAGCTCGAGCCCCGGTATGAAGGCTTGAAGGAACGGGGTGGGTTTTTAGTCAGTAAGAGTCTACACTATCTCCCGCTCCACCCATGAGCGGGGGTTGCCATTGATGATTTTCCCACCCTAAAAAAAATCGATAAAAGTAATTTTTGAAGGCAACTTCGTAATTTTTTTCTATCATACAAAATTAGCTGTAATATGTTTTGAACACACTATCTACCTAGCTTTTACCATTATTTAGCTTTTTTTTCTATCTATCTAGCTTTTATCCTTTTTTTTTTTTTATGGTGGGAAAAAATCATGCATTGACATCCCCTGCCCTTGGGTGGAGCGGGAGATAGTGTCAGACTCTTACTGACTAAAAGACCCACCCCGTTCCTTCTAGCCTTCATACCGGGGCTCGAGCGCCCTTTCGGATAACCCTGGCCCCAGTAGGCTTCGACCCGGCTGGGTCCCTGCTGTTGCTGACAACTCCTTGAGGCGCGCGGGAACAGTGCGCGCCGTCGACGCCTTGGGCTTGGTCCGGACAGTTACCGGACGGCCGGACAGCGAGCTACCCATTGCTCACTGTCCGCAAGCCCGCGCCTACGGTGGCCGGAAATCGGGATCAGAATCCCGGCGGCGGCGGCGGCGGCGATAACGCCGTTGCCTGATGCGTTCGGCCTCCTCCTTTGCGAGCATTACTGCTTCGCAGAAGTCGGCGACCGCCTGCCACTCTTCCTCGCTCCGGACCATGGCCTCAACCAAGGCCCGGCGCGAGAGGTCTCCGCCGCCGATCGCCCACACGAGGGCACGGCGATGCTCCGCCCAAGCAGGGCACACCTCGACTGTGTGCTCCACCGTGTCCTCCGGGCATTCCGCACAGTGGCGACACCCGGGCGTCACTTCCGCACGAATCCGGTGCAGGAAACTCCCAAACGAACCATGTCCGGTAAGGACCTGCGTCATGCGGAAGGTAAGGACGCCGTGAGGTCTTTCCAGCCACGCCTCAAAGAGGGGACTTACCGCCACGATTGTGGCGTGCCCAGCACTGGGTTGCGATAGTCGCTGACGCCATTTCACCATAAGATCCCGCCGGAGCTCTGTCCGCCATGCCGTGACCTGTCGCGGCAGCGGACTTTCACCCCGGCGTTGCATCTCCACGCGCATATCGTGCATGTGTGCAAGGACTGTTGCCTCCAGATCCCACGGTGGTAGGCCAGCCAGAAGGCTCGCCGCTTCGCGGGAGACCGTGCAGTATCCCCGCACCATCCTTATCGCCATGACCCTCTGGCAGGCGTTCAGTATGGCCGCCGGTAGCTTTTATCCTGAATAATAACATATAGGGTAAAGGGAGGTGTATTGGTGATATAAGTAATATGGTGATATATTTTTTAAACAGACTACATACCACACAGTTCCAAGTAAGCACATTCTTGAGACAGCGCTAGCGAGTTGTTACTTGCGTGAGGAGTATAATTATATCTTCATACTAGTAACATTTTATGCATAGCAAAATTGTATGGTATTGTGTTTAAAAAAATACCTCCAAAACACTAATATCACCAATATACCTATCTCCCCTTATTATATTTTTTTGATTCTGTTTGCTGCAGTAGATCATATACTGATCAACGATTATATATGTTGCTGTATTCAGTGTATATAATCGTTGGTAAACCTAATTTAATAAATAAAAAAATAAAATAAAATACTTTTGCGCATTATAAAACTCGCGATTACCTCTTGTATACATGTAGTCCTCTTAATAATATGGAATCATGAAGGACGTGGGAACTTTCCATTGCCAACGTGGTGTTATTATATTGGTGATCGATATACTCTTTGTATGTGATTCTGTATCGAATTGCCGCTAGTTGGGCGGGTACAGGACAGGAAAAAAGAGGAATTTTTCTGCCCTTTCCTAGCAGGAACTAGACCGAGCAGTAACCAAGGCTATTAGTTATTTTAGTATTGAGGACACACGTGTAGAATTCGTTGAAGCGACGACGGTTTTATACCTTTGTCATCTTTTATTATTTTATTTCTTTTTGAGATGGGAAATCATCCAATAGCCCCACCCTAGAACGAGACGAGAGAAAGCTCTCGCTTTAGGGTGGGGCTACACTTTACTGGACAAAACAGTGAGAGTAGTTGCCCTTTGCGTGCCATGATCACGTATCCCTTTCTGAAGTTCCCCGAGGCCCTAGCGGGTATCGGCCCTAGTCTCCTACGAGTCCTACAGTTTACCTGGCACCTCTTTGAAGTGCACGTGGAAGGCGATGCACTGTCGACAACTGGGGCTTGGTCTTTACCGGACGACGAGTTACCCTTCATTGCTCGTAGTTAGGAAGCCCGCGCCTTCGGCGTCCGGGGGTCACCTTGCGACACCTAACGTCCAGGGCGTTTCTTGAGGCGGAGGCTAGGGCGCTTTCTTTGCTAGTATTACTGTTTCACAGAAGGAAATGGCTTTGATAAGAGCTTTTGGTGGTGGTCCTGGCGAGATGTGAGGGATTATCGTGGTGAGAAGATTGGCCAACTGAACCTAAGACCAACGTGCTATTTTTGGCTAATTTTTAACCATTCAATTTTATTATCATCAATACGATGAAGAAGAAAAGACAGGGAGGTAAAGGAGAGAGCTCTCTGAATTAAGTACTTGAAATATTTTTCTAACACATTTCAGCCTGAAAATCTGTTAGAAGTTGGCACTGTTGTGAGGATAGGCACGTCAACTTTTCGAAGTTCAACGCGGAATTCAGAAAGCGGCACAAAGTCTGTCTTATAAAGCGCAATTCAGAAAACGGCACAAAGTCTGTCTTATAAAGCGCAATTCAGAAAACGGCATAAAGTTTGTCTTATAGAGCGCAATTCAGAAAACGGCACAAAGTCTGTCTTATAAAGCGCAATTCAGAAAACGGCACAAAGTCTGTCTTATAAAGCGCAATTCAGAAAACGGCACAAAGTCTGTCTTAAAAAGCGCAATTCAGAAAACGGCACAAAGTCTGTCTTATAAAGCGCAATTCAGAAAACGGCACAAAGTCTGTCTTATAAAGCGCAATTCAGAAAACGGCATAAAGTCTGTCTTATAGAGTGCAATTCAGAAAACGGCACAAAGTCTGTCTTATAAAGCGCAATTCAGAAAACGGCACAAAGCCGGCCTTCTAATTTCCAGCCTGTATAACGATTCAACTGTTTTGAAGTGAACCACTTATTTTGACTATAGACTACGAAAGGTTTTGTTCTACTGGTACGTCTCTCATCTGCCTTATCTTATCGTACCGTAAATATTTATTTTCTTAATTTCGCCAAATTACAGCTTTTAGTTTCTTAAACGTTACGGGGTCTAATAAGCCCCTGATGACTACAGGTCCATAGGGAGTTAGTATTGCCAAAACAACCTAAAAACTTTGTTAGTATCTAGTATGACTTAGCGTCCCCGCACACGGGCCTAAACAAACGCCGCCACAAAAAAACGCTAGAAGCGGCCACAAAAAAAAAGCTAGAAGCGGCCGCAAAAAACAGCTAAAGCGCGCGGCACCTCGTGTGTCCGGAGAAGCTTGAAGCCGCTTCAAGCGTTTTTTTTGTGCCACTAAAAAGGCCGCCTCAAAAAGAAGCACGAAGCGGCGTTTTTTTGTGGCCCGTGTGCGGGAACAGTTAGGCACACATAAGCACAAAAAAAAAATTAAATAAAAACACAGCATGATAATATTTTTTTTTTGTACATTCAACACACAGTAAAAATATATAATGACATAAACAGATACAACAGTTGTACAAACACAGATCATTGGAAATAAAATGAACATTTGACTCCTAAACTAAGTAAAATTATTCAATTTGAGGAAGATTTATCAAGCGACATGTCTAACCTTTCTGAAAAGAACAAAGCTAATGCAACAGAGCTCTACCAGACAACACCCTTCCTTTACTTATCTCTTTATAGTATTTTTTTAGGTTTTTGAGATCCCTGATAACAATAAATTGGTCTATTACTAATTCATGAGAATGTAAGTAATGTAAGGCTAAGGTCGTTTTAACATTTATAGTCCAGCTGGGACTGTTATTAATAAATAATCGATAGTAGCCAGAAACTTTGGCCAAGCGTTATAATGCAATATAGTTTTGCAATGATCTAAACTCACAAAGCAGAAAACTTTATTTCAAATAAACCATTTACAGGCACTTTTGAATTGACAAAATGTCGATCAGTCAAAAAAAGTGAAACTAAATTACACGTTCCAAAGTGGAGTCAGTCCCTACGGAGAAGAACGTGCAAGAAAAAAAATGTGCAATATTTACATAAATTGAGTGACACTTTTTTATGTCCCAAAATGTCATTTTGCTGTTTATGAATATTATACGAGTATATTAAGCTTTACTTAAATAATAACGTGTTGCGCCGACCCCAAGTAATATGGGATATAATAATAAATAATATAAATAATAAAATTTTATTCAAAAATATAAGGTAATACAGTATAAAATTTTTTTCCTTAATTCTATGTCAAGTTCACAAGTGCTGAACTAGGTTTATTTATTTATTTATTTATTATAATCTTTATTGTACACCAAATAAACATAAAGGTTATCCTGTGTTTCATGCGAAAATAATAGGGGTGCCACGACAGAAAACCTCCACGAGTGCCCGCAGGCTGTAGTTCCCTTGCGGATACGTCCGGAGTGAAGGCCAGTCTGCGGGACGGTGCACCCTGGGAGGCGGCCAATGACCCCCTTCGGTATTGCTGCCTAAGGGGCCTCGATGGCCGTCTGCGAATGTTCTGTCTGAAGGAACGCTTCAACGCGTGTCCCTCTGCTATAGCAGAGGGCACAGTGGCGAAGTAAGAGCGGGCTCGGTGTGCACTCACACTGCCGCCGGGCAGGCAGGAGGAAGGCTTGCTCCTCCTTCTGCCACCGTTAGTCTCGTAGCCCCAGAGATTGTCCAAGGTCATGTTTCTGACTTTTGATGGGAACGAGGGTCTTGGCTTAACCGCCCGGGCCGCGAGGAAGACAACCTCTATAAAAATTACCCCAAACCTCCAAGCGGCGGCGCACCGTGAGGGAGGTTGTTAGCTTGACTAATGGCTAGCTAAATTAGTCTCTAGTGCGAACCACTAAATTTGAGCAGGTAAATAAAGTTTGTACTCGTGGGATCAAAAATGAAAAATTTGTTTAAAAAACCCCAACTTGAGAGTGACGCGCGGTCGGAGTCCGACGCGCAGTCCAGAAGAAGGAGCCTCGGGTCTCCGGACCCTATACCGTCCTCTGTGGACGCAGAGAGCCAGGGTGGCTCACATTTCGGCAGCGCGGAGTCCCTGGGACCAGTTCCCAGCACGTCCGCGACGCCGGTAGAGGCTGGCCGTAGGTACGGCCTCAGAGAGGTGAGTGAAGACGTGGCATCGGACTCTGATGCCGCGTCTTCACTCGGCTCGGACGGGAAGGAGAGCGAAGTGGAGGAGGTGCAGGAGCCCTTCCATTTGATGGAGGTGGAAGTTTCCGCCCCCAGCAACAAGAGGAGGGCGTTCATGCGCTCCGTGTCCGACGATGAGACGGCACCTACCCGAAAGATCTCGTCTTCGGGGCGGGGCGCAGCCCGAAAAACGGGCATAGGAAGAGGGCCCCCCGCTGAGACCGCCAGTGAGGGACGCCAGGCCAGCGCCCCAGTGCCGAAGTTTCCTGGTGAGTTGCCAGAAGGAATGGCTGAGGCGCTGGTCAAATTCCGAGCGGTCGTGGCAGCCGCCATCACTAGCGTGGCGAATAAGAGGGAGAGGGTGGCCAAAAAACGCTCCATCGAGCTGGCCAACACCTCGATTGAGGAGGCGCTGGGGCTCGTCTTCGAGCCCTACGAGCGCACCCTCAGCGGAAGGTTTGGCCGGCTCGAGGCGGCCGTGGCCGCTCTCCAGGGCTCTCGCCCCGAAGAGAGGAGCAGGCAGCAGCAGGGCCGATCCCGGCCCTCGCCCCAGGCGGATAGTGAGGAGGTTGTGTCGCTGCTGCGGCAGGAGCTGGCTGCCTTTAGGGAGCAGCAGCAGCAGCAGCAGCAACAGTTCCAGGGGCACATACAGCGCCAGCTTTCCGTCCTGGAGGGTATCGTCCTGCGCCCCCCTCTCGCGGCCTCCAGCCAAAAGAAGACGGCGTCGTATGCCACGGTCGCCGCGGCCACGACATCTATGGCACCCAAGGCAGGCCGTTCGGGGCAAGCCGGGCGCGTAGCCGCGGCGTCGGAGCCTGCGAGGCCGGTCCCGGCGGCCAAGCAGCAGCAGCGGCAGGGGAAGCCTGCCCCTCCCTCGAAGGGCAGAGTGGCGACTGCCACCAAACCGGCGGGGCCTCCCGCTGCGGCAGCGACTGGGTCGCGCCTGCCGCCTCCTCCGCCCGAAGATCCTTCGGCTGGCGCCGAGTGGACAGTCGTCGGCGCCAAGAAGAAGGCGAGCAAGGCGGCAAGGGCGGCCAAGAAGCGCAGGCGGCGACAAGACCGCAAAAAGCGGGCCATGGCTGCTCGACTTCGCGCCCCGACTTCCGCAGCTGTAGTGATCACACTGCAGCCAGCTGCGGAAAAGAAGGGCATCAATTACGACGCAGTCATGGCAAAAGCCAAGCAGGCGGTGATTGGCCACCTCGGTGAGTTCGGGGCCTCAGAGAGCTTCCGGATGAGGCGCACTGCTACCGGTGCCCGAATCTTGGAGGTCCCTGGGGCAAATAGCGGGGGACTCGCAGACGCTCTGGCTGTAAAGATCAGGGCGTCCCTGGACGCCGAGGAGGCCCGAGTGTCCAGACCCACCAAGAGCGTAGACATGCGCATCATGGGTCTGGACGACTCCGTTAGGGTGGAGGAAGTAGTGGCCGCCATCATCAGGGCGGGAGGGTGCACGACCGATCAGGTCCGGGCGGGCACCATCCGCGCTGACAGCACGGGCATGCGAGCCGTCACGGTGAGCTGTCCCGTGTCGGCGGCCAAGGCCATAACGGCCGAGGGCCGAAGGTTGTTGGTGGGCTGGGTTTCGGCCCAGGTAAAGATGCTGGAGCCCAGACCTCTGCGGTGCTACCGCTGTCACGTGGGGCACCACGTGGGGGCCTATTGCGCCGCAGAGGACCGCAGTGACCGCTGCCACCAGTGCGGACAGCCCGGGCATAAGGCCGCAGAATGCCGTGCAAAGCCGCACTGCTACGCATGTGCGGCTGCAGGTAAGCCGGCCGACCACCGGGCTGGGGGTAGGTCCTGCGACCCCCCCGCCAAGGCCAAGGGCAAGGTCAGGCCCATCCACCCTGACGTCCTCACCGCCGCAGCCACCACCTTGGCTGCCGCCGCTGTCGCCGCCGCTTCCGCCGCGGCGGTGCCCTCACAGGGGGCTCAGGAGGAGACTGTAATGGAATGTCAATAACGACACCATTACGTCTCCTCCAGGCGAACATCAACCACTGCGCCCCCGCTCAGGATCTGTTGCTCCAGAGCATGGCGCAGTGGTCGATAAATGTCGCCGTCGTCTCCGAGCCGTACTACGTCCATCCCCGTGGAGACTGGGTTCAGGACCTAGACGGCTCGGTGACGTTAATCTCGTCGGCCGCCGCCGGTATCCCGCCCCTCGAGGCTGTTGCGAGGGGACGGGGTTGCGTGGCAGCACGGTTCGGGGACATTGCAGTGGTAGGCGTCAACCTGTCCCTGAACAGAACTCTCGACGATCTCCAGGTCTCCCTTATGGAGCTAAATGTCGTCGTCGCTGGGTTTGGTACCCTCCCCGTGGTCGTTTGCGGGGACTTCAACGCCTGGAACACGGCTTGGGGTTCCCGGTACACGAACCCACGGGGTCAGATGGTGGAGGACTGGGCTTTGGAGCTGGGCCTGGTCGTCCTGAACCGGGGTTCTGTCCCCACGTTGGTGCGGATGCGGGGTGAATCAGTGGTGGACATCTCGTTCGCCAGCCCCGCTCTGTTGCCGCGTGTCGTCGACTGGCGCGCTATGGAGGAGGTGGAGACGTACTCCGACCACCGGTACATCCGGTTGGACGTCTCCACCGAAACCTCGGCCGCGCCGGTCCGACAGAGCCCTTGCGGTCCGCGGTGGGCGCTTAAGCAGATGGACCGGGAGCTCCTCCTGGAAGCCGCGACGGTACAGGCCTGGGTGCAAGCACCGGACAGGCCTGTCGACATAGACGTCGAGGCGGAGTGGTTCCGGGAGGCCATGTCGCAAATCTGCGACGCGGCAATGCCCCGAGTCCGTCCAGAGCGAGCTAAGCGCCAGGTGTACTGGTGGTCGCCGGAGATCGCTGCACTGCGCAACGCATGCAGTCACGCGCGACGCCGGTACGCTAGACACTGCAGGCGCCGCATCCGCCCGCCGGATGCGGAGGCCAGAGAGACGGAGCTGTATGAGGGATACAGAGCGGCAAAACGCACCCTCCGAGCGGAGATAAAGCGGGCCAAACTCGAGGCCCGCGACGTGTGGCTGGGGTCTCTGAACGCGGACCCGTGGGGGCGCCCGTACAAAATGGTACGGGAAAAACTGCGCCCCTGGGCTCCCCCGCTGACTCAGAGTCTCCGGCCCCAAATCGTGGAGGGTGCGGTGAGCGCTTTGTTCCCTGCGCGAGGGGAACACTCCCCCCCGCCCATGGCTCCGCCTCCGCCAGCGGTGTCTGACGCGGACCGCAATAGCGACGACGACGACGATGCTCCAGAGGTGACCGAGGTAGAGATGAGAGTGGCGGTGCGAAGGCTGAGCGCCAAGAACACCGCCCCAGGACCCGACGGCTTACCTGGGAAGGCCTGGGTCCTGGCCATGGAGGCTCTCGGGCCTCGACTGAGAGGGCTCTTCAGCGCATGCTTGGAGAGGGGCCAGTTCCCACTTCGCTGGAAGACGGGGAAACTGGTCCTCATCGCGAAGCCAGGGCGCCCTGCGGACTCTCCGTCCGCGTACCGGCCCATTGTGCTGCTCGACGAGGTGGGCAAGCTCTTTGAGAGAGTCATTGCAAACCGCCTCGTCGGGCGCCTAACACGGGTGGGGCCGGACCTTTCGGACGGACAGTTCGGCTTTCGCAGGATGCGCTCTACGGTGGACGCCATCATGCGCGTGCGAGCCCTCACGACGGGGGATGCGGTGTCCCGGAGCAGGTGTGTCGTGGCAGTGTCCTTGGACATTGCCAACGCCTTCAATTCCCTGCCCTAGAGTACGATCCGGAGGGCACTCCGGTACCACCGGGTGCCCGAATACCTCTGTCAAGTGGTCGAGGCTTACCTGTCGGACAGGTACAGATAGCTGTGAAATTGCCTGGGTACCTTAGTGTCTATTTTCCCTTGCACGTTAGAATTCAGGTTTTCAAAAATATAACTAGATGGCGTTGGTTTCTTCCCAGCTAAATGGCGACCAAGGCAATCTCACAAACCATAAACTTGACTTTTAGTTTGACAGAAAATATACACATGCGTCATCATTATCGTCAACAACTGAATGTGAGGGTAGATTGATAAAAAAATATGAGACACAAGCATAACTAATTTCGTGATTCTTATCAAATGTTTGTAAGCGGGCACGAATATTGCGTCTAGCGTAACAAGTAACGTTAAATTTCGAGTCAGTTCATTAGAGTCCATTTGGTTCAATAATAACTACAGCGACTTATAAAGAATGTGTAGCTGGTTCAAATCTCATATATTACAAATCTTTTTTTTTGTTTTCCAGCTTTTGTGTTTTAGTTAGGTATTATTTATAAACATTTTGAAAAGGATATATGTAATAATGGTATAAAAAACTACTTATTAAGCAATTTTGTTTCTTTTGCAGTAAGACTACTGATAGCTTAATGTGATATTTTTATACAAGTTGGCTTAGTGGTCTATGTAAAGACTTTGACGCAGTAAGGCACGAGATTAAATCGAATCTGACAAATCTTGTAATTTTTTTTGCTTTCCATTTAAAACATTTTCAAAACGTTATTGTAAGCTACAATCAACTAACTAGACATTCTTCAAACATATCTGGAATAATTTCGCTTGACTTGTATTAAGTGGGTAGTCAAGAGAATTAGGCATATTCATCATAAAACTGGTATTCAATTGTTACTTATTTAAGGGTACAGAAATAAAAATGAACCGTTCTAATAACGCAAAAACCAGTCGACACTAATTGCAGTGACGTCATGTAAACAATTTTTAGCCCGTAGCATTTGCTACGTGGTTAATCCGCCACTGGCACTATTGAAATAAATAAACTGTTTTTGTCATGTTCAAAATTGTATTACCTTCAAATAATTCTATCCTTTCATAAGCAATTTAATATCTTCACTTCTTTTATGTGTTTTACCTTTATATATAGTTATTTAAATTACGTCTATTAGACGAATACTTAAATTATCTTTGTATGTAAAATTGTAAATATTACATATAAGTAATATTTAGTTGTTTTTCATTAATGTTGTTATTTATTTTTAAAATATTAATTTAAATTGATTAATTTAATTTAATATACATTTTAATTTGATTTAAAAAAAACAATTCAGTATTCTAAACACAAACCTACTAAAAGTAGCGTGACGGGTTTGAACTTACGACCACGTCCACATAAGTCTCCAGTTACAACCATTAGACTATTTCGACTTATGGAATAATGTTGAAATGAACAAGTGCATTACGTAACAGGACCGTATTCACAACCTTACTTCAAAGTTACGTCTTAAAGATCAAATTGTCATAATAGTATTCTATAATATTTGACCACCTTGATAAACTCATTTGAATTAGCCCCGAATTGAATACCACTTATCTTCTGCTAATTGCAGAAGGTTCAAATTCGTCTAACTTTTAGGATGTCTTATATTATCTACCTTCTACTGCCAGGTGGGTCAGATTTCTGGTTCATCTGTGCTTTTTGTAAGTTATGAATAACAAAAAAAAAATGGGTAGGATTTATATCGAAGCCGACAAGTGGATATTTAATTGTAATATAATATGACTGGCCTGTTGGTCTATTGGTTAGTGGCCCTGACTGTAATGTCGGGGTTGTGGGTTCGATTCCCAACCAGGACAATGTTTGTGTGTTGAGCACGATCATTTGCTGAATCTGGGTGTAATTTATCTGCAATATTTATGTTTTTAGAAATATATAAGTATGTTTATCAGTTGTTTAGGACTCGTAACACAAGCTTTGCTTAGCTTGGGACTAGGCGCCGTCGTGGAATATTATTATTAATATTCAAGTCGGTAGTTACTCAACAATAGGAAAAAAAGCAGGTAAACAGGCTCATCAAACAAAAAGGCAATAATAAAATAATATAGATGTTTATTTCTTACAGTTTACTATTCAACAGTCAGTTTATCGAATAAGATTATAATATTACTTGTAATTTTTTATTGAGGCCATAGCTTAAATATTCGTTTCCCAAATTGGAAAGAGGATTGAAGCTTATGTAACCTTAACAAAAACAAACAAGAGGCAAGATATTTAATAAAACCTACCAATTTGCACAACAACATATCAAATGTTTAGTAGGTAACATAAAAAACAAAATTATGTTGTGTTTTAACTTTAAGTGTTCATAACTTTTTTAAATTATTTCAAATACATGTATTAAGTAAAACACACATAACGAGGTCTCCAGTACGCACTGAGTAAATATGTAATATTAATTAAATAATCATTTATCAATATCTCGTGTAATCACCATTTTGGTAAATAACAGCTTGCATTTGGGAACGCATTGAATTAATCAAATTTTTACACAAATCTGATCCACGAATACACTCCCATATTTGTAAACAATGAGCCTCTAACGCATCTGGAGTACGCTCGTTTTGATTATTCCACCGTTGAACAATAACACCCCACAAATTTTCAATTGGATTTAAATCCGGTGATCTAGCAGGCCAAGGAATAGCGCAAATGTCATTATGTTGACGAAACCAAGCCTGCACACTGTGCGAACGGTGTAGGTATTGGACAATTATCCTGCACAAATGTTATCTGTTGCAATTCTTCACTTGGATACACAGTTCAAACCAGTTCGAACTGTGGGCAACATTGTCTCCTCCAGCACTTCTATATAATTTGCACTATTTGCTCGGTTTGGTATTCTCACTTGTTCTCCCGGATCGGCTGCACTCATCCATCCCCACATGTTCACCGTTATATGGCCAGATTGCCTATTGGGCACTAGGTGATCACTTGTGTATCGCGTATTATCTCGACGCCACAAACATAATCGACCGTGTTCACTGGACTTAAAAGCTTTTTCATCAGTAAAGATGACATTACTCCAATCAAAATTTAAGTGATCCATAACAAACTGCAATCTTGCTCTTTTATGGTTTTCCGTAAGCAAAGGTTTCACAGCATGCCTCCGATAATGCAGCCCTTCACTATGAAGAGCACGACGGACAGTATCGACGCTTGTGTCAAATAAACCAGCATAGTGGTTCGTCGGCAAAAATCCATTTTCTTCGTACTCCCTTACCATGTTTTGACGATGCAACATGTTTATAAGTTTTTGTCTACCAGTTCTTTGACAGTGTTTCAAAGAACACTCTTTTTCAAATCGTCGTACCCATAGAACAACTGTTTTTCTCTGCAACAATAAAACAGAAATATATAATAGCAAATAATGATTATTATAAAGGAGTTTTTTTGTTATATAAAAAGTGTAAAATAAGATTACTTACGTTTACACCGGTCTCTCTGGCTATTTCTGACAAATTTTTACCTTGATTATGCAAAGCAATTATTTGAGCTCTTGTTACTAAGTCTATATTACAATTCATACTCATTGTGATAAATTCACCTGATTAAAAATAAAATTGAACGAAAGGAGCTCGAACGAAGTAATCAAAATGAACTTAGCTTACAATTAATTAAGCTTAGTCACAATTTTGTGGTCGAAGTATTATTTATACTACCTACTAATTATTATTTATAAATCCATAATCAACCTACCCTCTCAAGTTTTGAAATTGATACATAGACAATCAGATATTTATAAATTGATATTCAATTTTAATATTTTCATCTCTTTATAAAAAAATATAAATTATTTCAATGTTTAAAGAAACAAAAAGGAACTACAAAAAAAAAGCATTTGAAGCGCAGCAACGCCACCTAGTAGCAGTATAATATAAAGTTGTCGATAACAACATTTCAATCTGATTTTACGCTAGATGGCGTCATTTCTCGCTTCACACGATTTTTTTTCTGTACTATCCAACCACTATTGCAGCCGACCGTACATTGTCTACCCCGGTCACCAGGGAGACTGGAAACGTCGAGAGATGTCGTGCGGTGTTCCGCAGGGTCGGTACTAGGGCCACCCTTGTGGAACATCGGGTACGATTACGTGCTGCGAGGCGACCTCCCTGACGGGGTCAGCGTGGTCTGCTACGCAGACGACACGCTGGTTCTAGCGCAGGGAGAGTCGTACCAGGCGGCGGTCGCACTAGCGACACGCGGGTCTGCGATGGTCGTTGATAGGATCCAGGAGTTGGGACTCGAGGTGGCGCTTCACAAATCCGAGGCTATGTGTTTTCACGGTCGCCGCCCTCGGAACGCGCCGCTATTGAGTTCCCAACTAACGGTAGGAGGAGTTCACATCGGTGTCGGGTCGACGATGAAGTACCTGGGACTCGTCCTCGACAGCCGGTGGAATTTCGTGGAGCATTTCCGACGTCTGGCTCCCAAACTCAACCGGGCTGGGGCTGCGCTCAAGCGGCTCCTGCCCAACCTTGGGGGTCCAGATGCCTCCTGCCGGAGGCTCTACGCGGGGATCGTTCGGTCCATGGCCCTCTACGGGGCGCCGGTGTGGGCGCCGTCGCTGAAAAAGCAACCGGCGGCCATGCTGAACGCCTGCCAGAGACTTAATGCCTAAGGTATCATTGTGGGCCCGGAGGACACGGTGGAGCATACGACAGAGACGTGCCCCCATAGATATACGTGCCCCGCTTGCGCGGAGCAACGCCGTGTCCTCATGGGGGTAATCGGTGGCAACAGCGACGCACCGGGCCCTGGTATAGGCCATGATCCGAAGCGAGGAGGAATGGCGGCAATAATGCTAACGATGGAGATGACTGCAAGCGCGAGGGAACGGACTTCCTCATGCACCACTCACCGCGCCGGGCGCGTAGTTACCACGCCTCAAAGGGATGTCAACAAAACCGTTGGGGCCAGCAGGGCCGAAGCCTACTTGAGCCATGGGTTCGCTTCTGAAAGGAAAAACTGGAACGCTAGGCAAAGAAGTAACATAAGAGTGGGTTTTAGTCAGTAAAAGTCTGACATGCCCTCCCGCTTCAACTTAGAGCAAGAAAAATCATTGGATGATTACCCAACTAAAAAGCCGGGCAAAATAAAATACAATAGTAAAGAAAAGTATTTATTGACATCTTATCCCATAATATTAACCTTCCCAGCCGGGTGATTATTGAAGAATCTCAAGTTCCTCATCGTGTTCTTGTAGTTTCCTTTCTTCTTCAGCCTCCCCATATGCTGCAGGGTCCTGATGAGTGGCAGGAACCGGTACAGGCTGTTTAACTCATCTCCCAGGCAGAACAAGAATGGATGCTCGATGTAAGCTGAAATATTAAGTAAATAATGTTAATTGACAAACCACAAGACTCATACAGATAATACAGCTTATAAAATTGCGGTGACTAGCCTGTCGATCTAGTGGTCAGTGAACCTGACTGCTATGCCGCAGATCGTGGGTTCGATTCCCAACCAGAACAAATGTTTGTGTGTTGAGCACGATCATTTTGTTCTGTCTTGGTGTAATTTCTCTATATGCATATAATTTCTTAATATAATGTGTATTTAGAAATATATAAGTAGCATACTTATATATTTCTCGTGGGTTCAATTCCAACCCAGTACAAATGTTGTGTGATGTGCACGATCATGTTCTGTGTCTGGGCGTAATTTATTTATTATTTAATAAAACTTCATGCAACACAAAGGAACAAAGGCGGACTTAATCCTTAAGCAATCTCTACTACTCCCCCCCCCTCTAAACTTTCCCCTCCTCCTCCTTTCTCCTCTTCTCTCTCTCCTCTCTCTCTGTCTTTCTCTCCATATTGTATATTATATGTATTTAGAATTATATAAGTAGTTTATCAGTTGTCTAGTACTCATAACACCAGCTCTGTATAGCTTGGGACTAGATAGCGTTGTGAGATGGTGAAGGCTTGAAGGAACGGGATGGGTTTTTTAGTCAGTAAGAGTCTGACACTATCTCCCGCTCCGCCCAAGAGCGGGGGTTGTCATAGGATGATTTTTCCCATCGACAAAAAAAAAAATATAGTCGTGGAATATTATTATTATACTATTATTTCGTGATAAAGTAGCATTCTACAGGTCAAAAAAATCAGTATCGGTTCAGTAGTTTTAGTTTTATTATCTACTTAAAGGAGAAACTGACTGACTGACATATCAACGTACAGCCAAAACTACTGGGATTAGGAACACAAAATAGATAGGTACAGAAGACAATCTCATGCATGTACTTCACTTTTTATACCTACGCTCGGTGGACGCACACTAATGCTGCCGTCCTCTAACTAAAAGGCAGCTAAGTGCAAAAAGTATTTTTTGAGAAAACTCAAAAATAAGTGGGAATTGATGTCTCTTGAAAAGTATGCTACCTAAGAACAAGGTTGCAAGTTATATAATTATGTAGGCATAGTCTTTGTGCACAATATGTGATACATTTCATTCATTTGTATTTATTATATTTTATTAAAATTCATTTTCAAACTTTTAGCTAAGCAATTTTTTTCATTTTTACATAGTATACTGCACTTTAAGGCCGCTAACCATACCTTAACTGCTTTATAGCAAAGCAATTTCTTGTAGCCGCCACGTCTTGTACTTATAGTAAAAGTTATCAAAATATAATTAGTTATAAAGCAGTTAAAGGATTTTAACAGACTTACAGCCTAGTAGCTAACACTTGGAAGACTAACTTTGCTTACTTAGAAAGCAGTTAGGGATTTTAAACGCTTTTAAGCTCGGTATTGTAAAACATATTTTTATACTGGTTCTCCGATTCCTTAACCAGAAGGCAGTTAAAGACATCTCGCTCGCAATTAACTGCCTTTTAAGTAAGCACTTACAGTTAAAAAGTTGAGAAGTTAAAAACTATTTTGTGAAAATCAGAACTTTATTTATTAAAAAAGAATAGACAGTCAGAACTTATCAATATTAATTATACAATATGAAATAAAAAAAAAACCAAGTTTAATCAAACTTTTACAAATCTTATTCAGTGATGAGATCACAATAACCTACATCTTTAATAGTAATCAGTATTCGCGAAATCATAGGACCATCATCATCATTTCAGCCGTTAAACGTCCATTGTTGGACATAAGCCTCCCCCAAGCGTTGCCACAACGAACGTTCCTCTGCGTCTCGCATCCATCGGTTTCCCGCAAACTTCACCAGGTCATCGGTCTATCTTATAGGAGGCCTTTCAACGCTTCGTCTTCCGGTACGCGGTCACTACTCCAGAACCTTTCGGGCCCAACGGCCAACTGTTCTGCGAGCAATGTGCCCTGCCCATTGCCACTTAAGTTTGGCTATTCTTTGTGCTATGTCGGCAACCTTAGTTCTCCTGCGGATATCTTCATTTTTAATTCGATCACGCAAGGAAACCCCGAGTATAGCTCTTTTCATTGCTCTTTGGGAGACTTTAAGTCTTCTGATGAGGCCTATTGTGAGCGACCACGTTTCAGAGCCATATGTCACCACTGGCAACACACACTGGTCATAGACTTTCGTCTTGAGACACTGTGGTATGTTGGACGAGAAGATACCGCGTAGCTTCCCTAACGCTGCCCAGCGGAGTTGGATTCGACGGTTGACCTCTTTCTCGAAGTTAGACCTACCGAACTGAACTGTCTGTCCGAGGTAAACGTAATCGTCCACAACTTCGAGTGTAGAGTCTCCGACCTTGATAGGAGTGGGCGCTACATGGTTGTTACGATTAATAATGATTTTGGTTTTATACATATTCATTTTGAGACCCACTCTTTCGGAAGCTCTACTGAGGTCATTAAGCATTGTGCTGAGCTCCTCCATAGTCTCAGCCATGACTACTATGTCGTCAGCAAACCGAAGGTGAATGATGAACTCGCCATTGACATTAATGCCTAGTCCACTCCAGTCCAGAACCTTGAAGACATCCTCCATTGCGGCCGTAGACAGTTTCGGAGGGATGACGTCTCCCCGCCTCACACTTTGCTGCAGGAGGATAGGTTTCGAGGTCTGGTCCTAGAGTCGGGCTGACATGGTGCCGTTTTCGTACAAACACTTCAGCACTTCGATGTACTATCACTTGCAAAAGTCCATAAGAATTCTTAAAACTTATTCGTTTGACGTTTAGTTTGACTTACGACCTTTTATTTTCAAGTTTCGCCAACAAATGATTGAAATTCACAATTTCATCAACTTATCATAAGTCAAGATGGCCCAGTGGTATAGGCACACAGATTGAAGCGCAAATCAGTGTGCCGCAAGTTCAAATCCCACGCAATTATTGACTTTTTGTAAGTTCTTACCCGATTGGAAGTTATGTATTTGCATTACATATATTAAATTATTCTTTAACTTGTTCACACATTTCTTAGAGTTAGGTAGATCACAAAAAAACTAAATAAAGAATTAGATTTCTGCGAGGTAGACATGAGTTTTAACTTAACCGAAATGAACTGTCGTTTGGTTGTAGTTGTTGGTTAGTGACGTGAGGTTGACAGTATTGTAATATTCGCAAAATGCAGGCTAATATTAGTATTGAAGTGAGGGCGACTATCATTGGGCTGCATAAAAGTGGTCTTAATAAAACACAAATATCTGAAGAAACCGGACTGAATGTGAGTATAATAGCTATTAATGAATTGTAACTTTATTACAAATTAATCTTCTAATTAAAACGTATGCCATTTATGAATCCATTCATCGTATCTTTATGAGGTTTAAAAGAGAAATACGTAAATCGTTGGGTTTATTGGATTGGTTATTGAATTAATAAATGCAGTTTTATTTTAAAATTATGTTCAATAATTATGATTATTAACATTTTATATAATGAAAATGAAGTGAAGTAGGTATAGCTGCCTAATATATATTTTTTTTTATTTTAGAAAAATACTGTAAATCTTTGGCTAAAAAGATATGAGGAAGAAGGTAGCCTTGCTAGTCGAAAGAGAAGTGGGAGACCGAAGCTTATTAGCGAGGCGCAGCGACGACATATGGTGGACGTATACGAAACGAATGGTTTCGCACCAACGAGACATTTTGCGGAATTATATGACACCTCGATGGATACTGTTCGCCGTGCACTTCACGCTGAAGGCGTGCATCACAGAAAACCTGCTAAAAAGCCGTACTTGACAAAGAGGCACAAACAAGAACGATTACGTTTCGCACTAAATATTTAATGTTAACTAAACTAAATGGCCTACCATTTTATTTTAACATATCTGTGATTATTCGTTAACAAACACTGTATTATATTGTGTTTACTTTCGTTTAGAACAGCTATATCTTTTAACTTGTGCCATCGCCTCATCTTAAGAATGCAGTGAACTCGCTATCAATTTTGTTGACAGTAATCATGAGTCTATTTCGTTTTTTATTCTTCTACCCGCACTGTTTTAACATAATACTATAGTTCAATTTATTTTTCTCATCTAATTGACGATTATCTTGTGAGAACTAAAGTTCTTTTAACAGAAATTGAGGTTTGGTTTCAATCTTCTTTTCGTCAAGAAAATGAACAATTAAGCTATGACCTCAATACATTCATTGTGACGTTACACAAAAATAAAATGTTTACAAAGTCCAAATCATATATCACTTTTCAATAAATAACTGGATATAAACAATTACCTATATTTTATTTTATTAAAATTTGAATATCCGTTCATTGTTACGTTATTCATATTATGAATGGTCTAAGTGGGTATACTTCCAACAAACAATCTTAGGCGTAACATAGATAACGGTTACAAGATAACTTTTTGTCTAGGTAACAATTCGACGTCACAATTCTCATAAATGTTTAATTTGTAAATATAAAGAATAAACATTTTTATTAAACACGTCTTTTTATTTCCACCTTATAACATCGAAAAGATGTAACAACTAAATAATTGCAAATTACGAATGTGATTCTTCTTGTGGTTAATAGATCACATTCGTAATTTGCAGCTATTTAATGCAAAAAATGCAATAGTATTTTTCATAGAAATATAAAAAAAACAACTATATCAATATAGATTGGGAACTTTCAAAGTAAGAAATAACTGCAACGGACCGACCATGATTTGAACTCGGGTTACGTGATTTGCGAATCCAACACTTAGTTCACACGGCTACCAGCACATGACGTATTTGCACGAATTTTATCAACGCTATGGTAAGAACAGAAAATTAATAATGTTTTTAAGCTCAGTGCGACGACAATTCCTTAGTGTGTGTTATCTGTGGAATGTGGATACTCATACATGCGCACACATACGCACGGAAGTATCGCGCTCGCTCGGTTCGTAGCAATGTAATCTTTAGCGTTCCTATGGACTTTTGCGGCCTTACTGTACCAATAGTCAATTTGGCACCTTTAGAGAGACTGCAGCACAGCCCACGTCTCGATCAAATCAAAAGCTTTCTCGTAGTCCACAAACGCTAGGTAGAGAGGCAGGCTATACTCCTCAGTCTTCTGTATGACCTGCCGCATGTCGTAGCGTATGTATGTGGTCTACGATGCTGAAACCTTTTCGGAATCGGCTTGTTCGGGAGGCTGGAAATCGTTAAACCTGCGCGTGACACGGTTCATGATGACCCTGGAAAACAGCTTATAGAGATGGCTCAGAAGTGAGATGGGCCTGTAATTCTTAAGCAGGGTTTCATCACCCTTCTTAAAGAAGAGAACCACCACACCTCTACTTCATGCCTATGGCGTTTTTCCCTCGAGTATGACGGAATCGAACAACTTCTGAAGGGCCTTTAGGACCGGTTTTCCACCCGCCTTCAGGAGCTGAGCCGTAATTCCGTCCTCACCCGACGCCTTGCTGTTCTTCAACTGTTTCAGAGTCATCCTAATCTCGTACAGGCTGACGTCCGGTTATCTTCAGTGTAGTGTCGAGTCAATCTAGCTCTAGGGACGTTTGTCAGATTTGTAGCGGGTTTGGAGATTGACGTGTATAACTGTCCATAAAATGTCTCGATCTCTGCCATTTTCGGTCCTCAGTTTCGTAAGCTGGCTCTGCCAGACAGATCCCGTGCAAAAACTTTGAAGCTCTTTTCCGCTCAATCGCGTCCTTAACCCTCTCGGTATTAAATCGGCGAAGGTCGCGTTTCAGAGACTTTGAGATCTGTTTATTGAGCTGCCGGTACGTGCACGCATTATCTGAAGACTGCAAAGTCATTTCACATCTCTTCTTCATGAGCTCAAGAGTTTGATCCGTGAGCCTCTTGGTCTTACTTATACGAGTCTTAATAAAATTGAGACCCGACTGTACAGACAGCTTCCACGAACCCATCATTATATATGTCCACGGAGCTTCCTAGGCATTCGAAACCTCACCATAGAACCATGTAAGTATCGTTTTTGAAAGCTTTATGGCACAGTTATGACACACATTGCCTATTTTGCGCCATTTTCGTAATTATGGCGCCAAGCAAGCAAGCAAAAAGTAAGAGACGCGCCGCACGTCCTTTCACTATGATCACCCGAAGTGAAAAGAAAGGAATTATAGCCTGAGCTGGTCAAACGCAAACGAAAATCACAAGCGTTTAACTGCTATTTAGTTTAGTATTGTCGTTTAGCTGCTTTCTAGCGATTGATATTTAGCTAATACTTATTTCAATACATAACTCAAAAGCCGCTATTGGCGTATAACTGCTTTCTAGTGTAGTTTTTCTCTATAACTGCTTTATAGTTAAGGTACGATGTTCAGATGGTTATTTGTATGACACAATACATGAAGGTAGTTAAAGACGCTTAGCTGCTTTTTAGTCAAGCATGACTAGATAACGTACTTTTAGTTAAGTAAATTTAGAAAAAAAATGATACATCAATTAGCCGTTAAAATATGTTAACGTCTTTATAGAGAAGTATTGTGGCTTAGCCGCTTTTTAATTAAGAAAGTAACGAAATTTATGTGGTTTAACTGCTCAGCAATGTTCTGTATCTCTAAAACTATTAATCATAGAAAAATGATTCTTAGACCAAAAGATAGAGTATATATTTGTATGTATGTATAGCTATATATTTTATTAAATATGCTTTTGTATATGTATGTTTAGTTTTAGCTTTATATATAATTCTATAATTGTTTTAAATAATATTTTCTTTTTTTTTATGCACCTGCCATTTTGTCTCTGCACTACCCTAGGTTGACTGGTAGAGAATGCCTAAGGCATTAAGTCCGCCTTTGTATCTTTTGTTGCATGAAGATTAAATAAATAAATAAATAGAGCATCGAAAGTTGTATAAGGCTACATTAAAAAGTGAAAAACGACCAACTGTGGCTTAACGGCCTTTTAGATAATGGACGGCAGAATGAGCGTTTGAGCCGGAATTGTTCGACGAGTGATCCGAGACGCGACCGAAACTTCGTGTCTGTGAGCGGTGTCTTTGTGTGCGTTGCTCGAGCGCGCTTTGTATGTAGATTGACTTCTGTACCTATATATTTTGTGCTAGGAACGTGAATTTTGCACAAGGTTTTTTTTTATGACGTAAGCGATCACTACGTGAAGATTTTTTAGAATTTCCCGCCCTAAGGGGATGAAACGTGTGTCCAAATAAGGAAAAACTTACTTTCGCGTAGGCAAAGCCGCTGGCAGAAGCTAGTCTTAGTACCTAGTAGTACTTATACAGATATAAACAAAGCGCCTTTTGTCTATTAGCTTATAAAATATTTTTCATTATTTTAAGGGCAATTATGTTTTAAAAAGCAGTGTAAACTAAGTGAAGGAAATTAAATTCCCTTTAAAAGAAAATGCAGACAGGTTATTATTTTCCCTAGGACATAGATCCTTTGTTCACGTAAATTGGAGCGCGTCACAAACACCGACTACCTGGAACTTTATTAAGTTATTCTAGGTACTAAGTAGAACTCTGTTTAGTTATATTTTAATTCTTAGGATGCAACTTTTTTTTTGTGAACTGAGAAATCGTCTAATGTCTTCTACCGCTCTAGGGTAGGGCAAGAGGTCGTGGTCTTTGACTAACTAAAACATGCCTATGTTCTTTCAGATCCACCTGTTTTTTCATGAATTAGGCTTCTTACGATGTCGTCGGTACTTATACAACAATAAATCCACGCTGGTATATAAAAGTTTGAGAAAACCAAATTGTATAATTTGAATAAAACTTTTTGCAAAATTTCAACTGCATTAGATTGCTTATAAATGGACAAAAACTCGATCATCATCATCATCATCTCAGCCGACAGTCGTCCACTGTTAGACATATCCCTCCCCTTCGGATTCCCGTAACCTTCACTAGGTCACCGGACCACCTTGTAGCATGCCTTCCAACGCTGCGTTTTCCGGTGCGCGGTTGCCACTCCAGAACTTTTCGGCCCCAACGGCCATCTGTTCTACGAGGAATGTGCCCTGCCCATTGCCACTTAAGTTTGGTGATTCTTCGTGCTATGTCGGCAACCTCGATCACAAGTTTTAGTTATTTGGGCATTTTTCTAATTAAGAAAATACAAAGCAACTTGTCATAGTTAAAAAGATACAAAAAACAATCTATACTAGCAACGTTTGGGTTAATTGGAATTGGTATGAGAAATTGGCACTCTGGTTATAAGTATCTCAACTAAAAAACACTAATAGGATCAAAATAACTTTTCTCAGTATATTGTTTCTTATTTCACACCGACTTCCGAAATTAAAGTTATTTAGATCCTTTTAGTATTTTTACGTGAAATCGGTTAGTTTTTTTTTTTGTAAAAAGTTTGCTATTACTGACTTAAGTCCTCCTGTTCGTTCTGTCACCCTTTTACATTCCACGTCCAAGGTAACTCTTTCGTACACTCTTGCAGACCATTTGCGTGATCCTTACGCTGTATTTATTAAAATGATATTATTTACATATACCTACATACATTACACAATACACACACACACACACAACACACACATACACATACACACATCACATTACATTTACATTATGTATATACATTAGTACAAACTTGTAATAAAAATGCTGTATGTTTTCATAAAATTATATATTAAAATAAACAAGTCTTTTTTGTAGGTTATTTTTTGCAAAATCATCCAATAACATCTCCGCTCTCTTGACGGAGCGATGTCAGACTTTTACTGACTAAAAACCCAGTCCTGTTCCTTCGTTGCCTTTCATACCGGTGCGAATCTTCTTGGATAAAAAAATAAATAAAATAAATTAATAATAAAATTTATTCAAAAAATAAAGTAGTTCAGTAAACATATTTTTTCTTAATTCTTTGTAAAGTTCACATGTACACGAGTATTACATTGCCTGAAATAGGACATCCTGTGTTTCAGGCGAGAGAAGGTAAAACAGTATATGTAGATTGACTTCTGTACCTAGTTTCGTTGAGAGTTTTCTTGCAATTACATAATTTAGGGAATAAATATTTGCTTTTGCATTAAGCCTGTTATAGAGTAGTGGTCCCAAAAACACAAAAAATTTGGCTGTAAAAGCATGCTTGGTGCTTTTTTTGGGTCAAACTATGTAGGGGTAGTATTTTGATAATTCAAAATACTACTACTAATTACTAACTAATTAATTACTAATAAACTACTACTAATTAATTAATTTAATTATTTTTACTAATGTATTAAAAACAATTCTACACACATTGTACGCACACGGTAATGTGTATACTCGTACGCGTAATATCCATTAAAGTGCACTCTTCCATTTGGACAGCCAGTTAGTCATACTAATTGCTAGCTAAAAGCCACCCTCTGGCCAGCGTTAATCCGGTCCACGCCTGGTTGATGGAACCGGCGAAAATTGATTTTGGTAAGCCATTTAGGGAATTGTTCGTTTTTTTACACACTGCACACACTGTTGTTTTAAAACCAACAGTGATTTTTGTTTGTGTGTGTTATCTATACATATAATAAATATGTTGGCGACTGGCTGGCAGTGCGTACTTTTTTAATTTTTGAAATGTTTAAGTTTGACTGACGCTGTGAATGTTCTTGTCGGTTCGTTTGCCTAATTTATTTATTTATTTATTAAAACTTGATGTACAGTAGTGGTACATAGGTGGACTTAATGCAACAAGGCATTCTCTCCCAGTCAACCTTTGGGTTAAAAAAGAGATCACTGTGGTAGGTTTGCACGATAAACAAATAACAAATAATGAAAACGGAAAAAAAAAGTTACTTATGTATAATTTAAAATAAAATACATATATATGCTAAAATAATAAACTAATAAATACTATGAAAAATATCAAATCTTAAAGCGAACTTAATAACAATTTTGACGAAGAACAAACTAAAGTTGAGAGTAGAGACTAGTAGACTTCAAGTAGTAGTTCCGAATTTTACGTTTGAAGGAAAATTTACTTTCTGCTTTGTTTCCTTAAAATTATTAATAATATATATTTTAACTGATTCTGCGTGTTTCTATCAACATTTCATACCCATATTAGTCCTAATACAGTCCATTCATTCTATTGTTATCAAAATATGTAGAATGTTTTTTTGTTGTGCGCGCATCACGTAAAATGTACGAAATCGATGTAGATAAACTTTATACATTATAATTGTGTGTAACTTGATATATTGTTTAGGCTTTTTTTCATCGCAATCTCGCAAATCATTGACTATGTCGAAAGATTACTACATTTATTGACTGTTATGAAGTTTACTGGGCCAGTTAGTATAAGAAATAAATGGTCATATTAAAAAGCGGTCTACTGTATGTAAATAATTTTGCAAACTATTCGAGACAAATCTATCAGTATATTTTTTTGGCCAAACATGGTAAAATAATTATTTAACCTTTTGAATACCTCATTAGAGACAAAAGAGAAAAACAAAGAGACAACGATTGGGGTTTAATGAATTAATAACAATGAAAGAAAGCAAGACAACCTGTTTAGTTGGCTAACAGACACACACACACACACAATGAAAATAAAAAAATGAAGATGCCAAGTTTTTAGAGAATTTATAAAACGGAATTTTCTAAAGCAAACTACTAAAGAGAATAATAAAAATATTTGAGCTGATATTGCATACCTTGTTATTTTATAAAATCTTTGTTCGTTTAAATATAAAGGATGGAAAGCTAGACAAAGGCGCTTTCGAGAAATAGCAACATTCTTCAGGTAGAAAAGCTGTCTCTCAGCGATGTAATATTTTATCAGCTTATTAAGAACGGCAATATATTTATTTCTTAGAAAATCATCTACTCTTACAACCTACGCAGCTTATGAATAAACAAGGAGTGAGGTGAATCAATGGAGCACTAATGTGCAACGGTAGGATAAAGAAATAAAAAATAATTTCTTCCAAGTACGACACACAGCACAAAAAATTAAAAAGAGACGAATAACTTATTCATTTTAGGAAAATATACGTCTTAATCGTAAAAAATCACTGACTAGCCTGTTGGTCTATTGGTTAGTGACCCTGACTCCTATGCCTCCGGCATAGCAGTCCTCAAACGCATTCGAGCAAAGGTTTTCCGCTAGGTAATTGATCTACTGGAGTTCATAACAAATGAAATACTCGTAAATAATCATAAATTAAAAATCAGAACAAATAAGAATAAAGTAGCAGACTCTCTCTCTCTCTCTCAAAACTTACTAAAAGCGTAGGTAAGTGCTTCCTAATTTACTTGTCATTAATTTAATGGACAAACTCCCAAACACAACATTTCGAAGATTAAAGAGTGCATCACAGGATTGAGGGAATGATAGAAAGGGAGAAGGATACATGTGGGTTTTTGTCAGCAAAATACCGACACGTCCTCTCGCTCTACCCTAGCTACCCTAGCTACCAACAGAAATCATTAGAAGATTTTCGAACTCAAAAAAAAAGTGTTTTATATCGATATGTGAAGCTGTAATAATAATCATTTATTATTTGTTTACCACAAGTAATGAATACAGATCTTAAATAAGGTTCATAGGTCGCTATGTTATGCCTAGAGGCGTACAAATATGGTTGCATGCTTAATCGTGCGAGTGGTAAACTCCAATTATTCGCTAGAAATGTCAAATTTAATGCAATTAACTCTTTGAATGTCGTAATTAGAGACACAATAGAAAGACAATTACCTTATGTCGGACTGTGTAACTTAAGACATTCGAAAGGTTAATAACAGCGGATATTGTTCCATGTATGACCAAATTAATTACTTCGTTGCCAGATCAAAGTCAAATCGACTGAAGAGATAAAAATAAGAAGATATATATTTTTTTTTTGTAGTTGTAGTAGTTGAAATGAAATGAACACTCCATTTCTTAGCTATCTTTGTTTGAAAATAATAAAATCCTTGAACCTATTATACGTCAGGTAAGGAGCTTCGCAGACGTTATAGTCTGAGGAGGAGCAAATAATCCCTTTGAAGAGTCTTCATATGAAGCCCCTGTAACTGGAATTTCAAACGAGGATCGCTATGATTGTTACTGGGTATTAGTGTACCAATTATATAAGCATTATCATTGAACTGCAGAAACTCGATGCTGAATTCTTGATAATCAAGAACCAAGGCTAGAAGAACTGCTACTTAGAATCTGCCTTTTTTTTTTTTTTTTTTTTTATGGTGGGAAAAAATCATGCATTGACATCCCCTGCCCTTGGGTGGAGCGGGAGATAGTGTCAGACTCTTACTGACTAAAAGACCCACCCCGTTCCTTCTAGCCTTCATACCGGGGCTCGAGCGCCCTTTCGGATAACCCTGGCCCCAGTAGGCTTCGACCCGGCTGGGTCCCTGCTGTTGCTGACAACTCCTTGAGGCGCGCGGGAACAGTGCGCGCCGTCGACGCCTTGGGCTTGGTCCGGACAGTTACCGGACGGCCGGACAGCGAGCTACCCATTGCTCACTGTCCGCAAGCCCGCGCCTACGGTGGCCGGAAATCGGGATCAGAATCCCGGCGGCGGCGGCGGCGGCGATAACGCCGTTGCCTGATGCGTTCGGCCTCCTCCTTTGCGAGCATTACTGCTTCGCAGAAGTCGGCGACCGCCTGCCACTCCTCCTCGCTCCGGACCATGGCCTCAACCAAGGCCCGGCGCGAGAGGTCTCCGCCGCCGATCGCCCCCACGAGGGCACGGCGATGCTCCGCCCAAGCAGGGCACACCTCGACTGTGTGCTCCACCGTGTCCTCCGGGCATTCCACACAGTGGCGACACCCGGGCGTCACTTCCGCACGAATCCGGTGCAGGAAACTCCCGAACGAACCATGTCCGGTGAGTACCTGCGTCATGCGGAAGGTAAGGACGCCGTGAGGTCTTTCCAGCCACGCCTCAAAGAGGGGACTTACCGCCACGATTGTGGCGTGCCCAGCACTGGGTTGCGATAGTCGCTGATGCCATTTCACCATAAGATCCCGCCGGAGCTCTGTCCGCCATGCCGTGACCTGTCGCGGCAGCGGACTTTCACCCCGGCGTTGCATCTCCACGCGCATATCGTGCATGTGTGCAAGGACTGTTGCCTCCAGATCCCACGGTGGTAGGCCAGCCAGAAGGCTCGCTGCTTCGCGGGAGACCGTGCAGTATCCCCGCACCATCCTTATCGCCATGACCCTCTGGCAGGCGTTTAGTATGGCCGCCGGTCGCTTTTTCAGCGACGGCGCCCACACCGGCGCCCCGTAGAGGGCCATGGACCGAACGATCCCCGCGTAGAGCCTCCGGCAGGAGGCGTCTGGACCCCCAAGGTTGGGCAGGAGCCGCTTGAGCGCAGCCCCAGCCCGGTTGAGTTTGGGAGCCAGACGTCGGAAGTGCTCCACGAAATTCCACCGGCTGTCGAGGACGAGTCCCAGGTACTTCATCGTCGACCCGACACCGATGTGAACTCCTCCTACCGTTAGTTGGGAACTCAATGGCGGCGCGTTCCGAGACTGGCGACCGTGGAAACACATCGCCTCGGATTTGTGAAGCGCCACCTCGAGTCCCAACTCCTGGATCCTGTCAACGACCATCGCAACCCCGCGTGTCGCTAGAGCGACCGCCGCCTGGTACGACTCTCCCTGCGCTAGAACCAGCGTGTCGTCTGCGTAGCAAACCACGCTGACCCCGTCAGGGAAGTCGCCGCGCAGCACGTAGTCGTACCCGATGTTCCACAAGGGTGGCCCTAGTACCGACCCCTGCGGAACACCGCACGACATCTCTCGACGTTTCCAGTCTCCCTGGTGACCGGGGTAGACTATAAACCTATCCGACAGATAGGCCTCGACCACTCGACAGAGGTATTCGGGCACCCGGTGGTACCGGAGTGCCCTCCGGATCGTACTCCAGGGCAGGGAGTTGAAGGCGTTGGCAATGTCCAAGGACACTGCCACGACACACCTGCCCCGGGACACCGCAGCCCCCGTCGTGAGGGCTCGCACGCGCATGATGGCGTCCACCGTAGAGCGCATCCTGCGAAAGCCGAACTGTCCGTCCGAAAGGTCCGGCCCCACCCGTGTTAGGCGCCCGACGAGGCGGTTTGCAATGACTCTCTCAAAGAGCTTGCCCACCTCGTCGAGCAGCACGATGGGCCGGTACGCGGACGGAGAGTCCGCAGGGCGCCCTGGCTTCGCGATGAGGACCAGTTTCCCCGTCTTCCAGCAAAGTGGGAACTGGCCCCTCTCCATGCATGCGCTGAAGAGCCCTCTCAGTCGAGGCCCGAGAGCCTCCATGGCCAGGACCCAGGCCTTTCCAGGCAAGCCGTCGGGTCCTGGGGCGGTGTTTTTGGCACTTAGCCTTCGCACCGCCACTCTCAACTCTACCTCGGTCACCTCTGGAGCATCGTCGTCGTCGTCGCTGTTGCGGTCCGCGTCAGACACCGCTGGCGGTGGAGGCGGAGCCATGGGCGGGGGGGAGTGTTCCCCCCGCGCAGGGAACAGAGCGTTCACCGCACCCTCTACGATCTGGGGCCGGAGACTCTGAGTCAGTGGGGGAGCCCAGGGGCGGAGCTTTTCCCGTACCATATTGTACGGGCGCCCCCATGGGTCCGCGTTCAGAGACCCCAGCCACACGTTGCGGGCCTCCAGTTTGGCCCGCTTGATCTCCGTTCGGAGGGTGCGTTTTGCCGCTCTGTATCCCTCATACAGCTCCGCCTCTCTGGCCTCCGCATCCGGCGGGCGGATGCGGCGCCTGCAGTGTCTGGCGTACTTAGAATCTGCCTGTCTGTCGATTTTTTAGAATACAAATTACAATACATAAATCTTTGTCGGAGTCTTCAATAAAAGACAGAAACGAAAATACAGTGCATTAGAACTGGCGTAGGTAATAAAGGTTGCTACGTGGTAGCCAGAGTTGCTACGGCGTGGGTTAACTGGCTACGACTTGCTACGATTTAAAAATGAATCGCTAAATGTGTTGCTAAGCGCAAATATCGAGAACAGCTAATTCTTTTTTTTTATGTGTTTGTTATTGTGAGAAGAAGGTTCTTATGGAATGAAAATTAGGGTAGTGTAGGCTGTAGTAGGGTAGAGTAGGGTAAAGTAGGGTAAAGTAGGGTAGAGTAGAGTAGGGTAGAGTAGGGTAGAGTAGGGTACAGTAGGTAGAGTAGGTAGAGTAGGGTAGAGTAGGTAGACTAGGGTAAAGTAGGGTAAAGTAAGGTTAGAGTAAGGTTAGAGCAGGGTAGAGTAGGGGGTAGAGTAGGGTAGAGTAGGGTAGAGTAGGGTAGAGTAGGGTAGAGTAGGGTAGAGTAGGGTAGAGTAGTGTAGAGTAGGGTAGAGTAAGGTTAGAGCAGGGTAGAGTAGGGGGTAGAGTAGGGTAGAGTAAGGTTAGAGTAAGGTTAGAGCAAGGTAGAGTAGGGTAGAGTAGGTAGACTAGGGTAAAGTAAGGTAGAGTAGGGTAGCGCGAGAGCGAAGCCGCGAGCAAAATATATTTGATAATACAATTTTTTATACAATTTTAATAACACGGATTTTCGTCCTACTATGATTATAAACATAAAAGTCTGTATGAATGGATGTGTGTTAATCAGTACGGTACCTCAGTTACGACTAAGTAAGGATATATTATTTAATTTTAATTCAATTATTATTAACAAACATCAAAACACGTCAAGTCACACTTACAACAGTTATAAGATTTCACCAGGCGTCTATTGTTATGTCTACAAACAAAGTTTTTTTTTTTTCTTTGAAAGCTCAACATTTCTTAAGGTTTCTGATGAAACTCACCGGTTGAACAATAAAGTTAAATTTAATTTTCTTCGCGAACTTTGTAGACGTTTCACAAGGGTTTTCTTTTCTTTAGACTTGTTTTAGAATGAGCAACGTTACATGGCTTCACAAAGCCAAAGTGTGTTTTTTTTTTATTATAAGTGACCTTTCGCAAGTCAACCCATTTTTTTTAAGGTGGGTAATCGAATGACTTTCTCCCGCTCTTTGGCGGAGTGGGATGGCGTGTCAGAATCTTGCAGACTAAAAGTACAAATATGATCCTTCTTTGCCTAGCGGTCCTAGCCAGGTTTTCCTTTCGGAAGTCAACGCATGGCCCCATTAGGCTTTGAAACTGCTGGACCTCTACGGTTTTGCCGACTGTTTGAGGTGCCCATGGAACATTATGCGCCGTCTAAAACTCGGGAGGTCAGCCTATGAGGTTGTCGTCTATCGTCCAGACTTGCTTGTGGCAAAAATATGTGACTACCTTAATAAATAAAAAGCCTCCAGACCGGACTTATAAAAACTTAACTAAGCGATTTCGCAGACGACCCCAGTAGAACCAAAGTCATCGACAATCACCAAACTTAAGTGGTGTAGGTAGGGTGGGTACATAGCAAAACAAATAGTCGATGGGGCCGAAAGGTTTTGAAGTGGTGACAGCGTACATAAAGGAAGGCTTTCCATAAGGTAAACTGATGACTGGTGAGGGTCGCAGGAATCTGATGGATGCGAGACGCATAAGACCAGTTGATATGGCGACACTTGAAAACTCAATAAAAACACAAACCCCAGATTTCTAATTTACCTTTTAAGCAGAGTTTGAGACAGAATAGAATCGAATAGAATGAACTATATTGTACACCAAAATAGTAACAAAACTTTTAAATTAAGACGTTCTTTCAATTCAGAAACTCGCCTAAAGAGTTAAATTTATGACCTATTTTGCGGTGGTGCACTTGGGGACGTGTTATGGTTGAAATGATGACGATGCACGTTACGTTACAGACAACAATTGTGGCGTACTAACTACATTTTTATTTAGTATACACCAAGTATGGTATAGTCAAGTAAATTCAAGTAAAGTCAAGTAAATTATATTATATATATATATATATAATTTACTTGAAGTTTGTTCATTTCTGGTTCGCAGGCCTGTTGGTCTAGTGGTTAGAGGCTCTGACTGCTGTGCCGGGGGTCGTGGGTTTGATTCATACTCAGGATAAAAGTTTGTATGAGAAGCACGATTATTTGTTCTGTCTCTGGATGTAATTTATCCATAATATTTATGTATTTAGAAATATATATGTATGTTTACCAGTTGTCTAGTACACACTCTGCTTAATTTTACGTATATTAGTTGTCTATACTCATACCACAGGGTCTACTTAGTTTGGGACTAGATGTTGTGTGCAAGTTGTGGAATATTGTATGTTATTATATTGTATGTATGTATGTGTATGGTTTTCCAAATAATAAAGTGGATAATCTTCAAATGAATAAAATACAAAAGTTGTTTACCGAGACTTAGTCCAGTGAAGCGAATGAAGAAACTAATTAAAAAATAATGACTTGTTTGGGTCTGTTCACGCCGAGACGTAACGTGCCTCGACGTTCAAGTTTATGCTTCTGGTTTTGTTTCTCTGTTATTTAAAACCGAAATTAAACTTATTTAAGACTTTTTGGTTATACCTGAGGGGCACTCAGGTAAATTCGAGTGGGTCAAGTGACTTGTTTTGAACTTTTTAGTAGTTTTTTTGCGATTGGGTTTTTTTACACTGACAACTTTTTATTTTCTACTTTTAGTGAGTAATAGATGGGTAGTTCTCTGATTTCGGTCCGATTTGAAAAAAATTAGAGAAATTTTAGATTTTGAAAATCTTACTGTGAAACGAAAATATGACTGCTTATAAGTACTATATGTAAATATTTTCGAATTGCATCGATAAATATCCGAGATATAGGTAGCTGAAGTTTTTATTTGTGATGGTAATGATTTTTCGTTTTATGGGAATGATTATTGATTGACTTCTTTGGCGAATATGTCCTACACAAAAATATTTTTGAGAGACAAAAAATCTCCAAAAATCTTAGCGCTACATATAAAAAGTCAACAACAATAAATAATCAAAATATCAGCAAATCATCGACGTCATCATCTTCATCTCCATCATTTTCTTTTTCGTTTTCTTCGTTCTTTTCATATCTCCCTATAGCTTGCTTTTTCTGATTTCCCAAAAAATATCTGTTATATAAATGACTAGTTAACAATAGGCCTCTATCTTTCAGGGTAATGCAAATTTTTTTTTCATAATTTTATAGGTTTTATAGTTTTTCTTCACGAATTTTCGCAACCTTCGGCATAATTTTAATTAGAAATAAAAAATAATAACACGCTGAGCATACTACTTTGGACTATTCAAAGTTATTTAGACGAAAAGACGAACAAATAAGCTGGCAAACCAACAAACAAATGGACAAACAGACAATAAGATAAACGGATAAACAGAGAAACCAACAAACAAACAAACAGACACACAGGCAGAAAAACAAACCGACAAACAGACAAATAGACAAACAGACAAACCGACAAACGGATAAACAAAGTAAATAAAACAAAAAAAAAAATGGTGCGTTACTTTAAAAACTGATGGTAAATTATGGTAAAGACTATCACGGTAGTGACATTTTGGGTTATTTTGATTTTTAATTTAATTAATTTAAAAGCTATTTGTATACATATTACTGTCGTAAAAATACTCATCAAAACAAAAATTTCAGAGGTGAATGTAAATGTAAATCTTGTGACTAACATCAAGTTTTTCACATACGGTGAAGATCACTAAACCCGTACAAAGGTAGTTTTTGATCACAATTACGTAATTATTTTTTATTTCTCGAGCGCACGTGTTTCTTCCTCAACGTTTCTGGAACGACCGTCCGCGCTGCGGAACTGCGCAAAGAAGGGTAAAGGAATATGGATGTCAATATAAAGAGTTTTTTTGAGTTCTTTTTTGCTTACGGTAATGATTACTTTTTCGGTGACAAAGACAAAAATATTAAAAAAAAATTAACTAATCGATTCGTATTTGTGATAATGGAGGCAAGTAATCCCTAGTATTATTTTAACAACATGATTAAATTACAGACAAATAAAGCTGTAACTTCTTAGAAATTTTGAACTCTATTTTTATAAAATTATGTTAAGGACACCGATGGTAAGGACATTTGTGACTCTTTTTTATTTTTTTTATTTTCGTTTTTATACCTACGGTTTTCTATTGTGGGATACACCTAGCTAAATGTCTTCAAATCAACCAACTGTACTCAAATCTCCCAAAATTGTAGTACCTATTTTTTTATGTAACCAGACATGTGATTGGTACGAAATGAGAGAATCAACCAGATAGTTTTAAAAGCGTCTCCACGAGCCCTTTTTTTAATACCCTACCCACATGGCTGTCACGAAAAAAACAATTACTGGTTCAGGCCAGGCTATGGTCCAGAGTGACGACGAATAGAAAGAAAAGAAAGAAAGAAAAACCTTTTATTTCGGAAACAAACGCAATCTTAGGATTATCTTAAAAAATAAAAAAGTGCAGTGTGGTGTGTGTGTGTGAATGGCTGGCGGTCACCTCCTTCGGCGAAGCAGTAATGCTAAAAAAACTCGAAAAACATACCTCCTTCTGGCGCAGTCGAGTAAAATTAAAAGATTATGACGAATTGAAAACTCCTCTCTTTTTGAAACCGGTTTTATTTATTTATTTATTTTCACATCAACAGCATTACATACAGAATTTCTTGTAAAAAATAATATTATAATCAAGGCACTGGCATGCATGTCTATTACAGGTACGATGCTAAATGGGCTTTTTTTTTATGGTGGGAAAAATCATCCAATGACAACCCCCGCTCTTGGACGGAGCGGGAGACAGTGTTAGACTCTTACTGACTAAAAGCCCAACCCGTTCGTTCGTTGCCTTCGTACCGGGACTTGAGCTATCTTTCGAATTAACCCTGGCCCCAGTAGACTTCGACCCAGCTGGGCCCCTGCTGTTGCTGACAGCTCCTTGAGGCGCGCAGGAACAGTGCGCGCCGTCGACGACTTGGGCTCGGTCCGGACAGTTACCGGACGGTCGGACAGCGAGCTACCCATTGCTCGCTGTCCTCAAGACTGCGCCTACGGTGGCCGGAAATCGGGATTGGAATCCCGGCGGTGGCTGCGGCGCTGTGAGCGCCGCCGTTGCCTGATGCGGTCGGCCTCCTCTTCGCTCCGGACTATGCCTACCATGCGCCTGTACCAAGGCCCGGCGCGAATGCTAAATCGGTTAGAAATGTATCGCATCGCCTCTCAATGTGAACAGATCCTTATGAAAACACGTCAACCGCTCATAACAACAGTAAAAATAGCACGTATTTTTGCTTATATTTTTCAAAGGAAAATTATCTGTGTTCATCGCTTAAAGGGGCTTACGATAAGTCGCTTCTAAGTAATAAGAAAAATATCGCTAATTGGCTATCGATTACGTTAAAAATAAATACATTTGTTCGGGGTATCAATAATACTGTAACCTGGCAGCGCCTCCCTTTTTTTCTTGCGTGGGTTATCATCAAAAAACATCTCCCTATCTGGGTGGAGTCGGTGGGTATATCACTGTTACTAACTAAAACCCATGGTGTTGCTTTTTTTATCATCCAATGACATCTCCCGCCCTTGGGTGGAGGGCGTGGCAGACTTTTATTGAGTAAAATCCACTCCTAGTTCCTTTGTTGCCTTTCATTGCAGAGCCGGATTTTCGACCCTGCTAGGCCCATGCGCGCCTCACGCGGTCGATGACATGGGCTCGGTCGGTCAGCGACGCGCCCACAGTGTTCCGTCACACGCCAAGCCACAGTTGCCCTTTTTTGCAAGCGCCAAGGTAACTCCATCAAGTAATACTCAGCCCTGATGGGCGTCGGCCCTAAATGGCCCCGTCAATTTTGCTGACCTCTCTTTGAGGCGCACGAGGTACGGGAGTTTGTTCCTTTGGAATTTTCTACTTTAAATAGCACTAATAAGTATTTGAAGTGTTAAAGTTTCTCAATTTTCTTCTATTTTAATTTTATTAGTAAAATACGTTAAAGGTCTTTAAATTAGGTACCTAATAAAAACTCAAGCTTTCTCTCCATGCCTCATTATGTAGAATAACGAAATGCACCGGTGAGGCCATTTATTTCCCGTGTTACTACTGACTGACGCCGACGGCACCCTATGTATCGGTTGTAACGTTGCAATCTATTTCTTATTAAAGTCGCTCAAAAGTTTTTAAAATTTTCAAAAAGTTATATACCTCTAAAATTTTCTACCTACATATAATAGGTATGTTATCTGGGTAAAAAATAATAAATCATTCAATAAATCTGTAGAAGATTTTAGTTGTACGCGCATCACGTAAAATATACGACATCGATATAGATAACTTTTATACATTAAAATTGTATGCAACTTGATATTACTTAGGCTTTGTTTCATCGCAATCTATATCGAAAGATGTACTACTTTCATTGACTGTTAGGCGGTACTAAATTCTCCGAGTCAGCCAGTCTATAATACTCGTAGGTACTTAGGCCAACAACGCCGACGGAAAAAATGTTCGTTGCTAATTTTTTGCTTTATCAAATCGATTATAATAATTAAAACTTTCTCCGCTTGTATCAAAATGGACTATTCTATGCCCCCTGTTAATTTTCAACCCATAAAGACAATCAAGAACCACCAAATTATTATATTAATCTAGTCTTTGGTAATAGAACTACGTGTCTTTGATGCATGCTACCACCATTATTTAATGTTGAAGTTCATTTGATACTTGGATAAGCTCTTAGCAAGCTATTTAGTATAGCACAATGGGAGACGTGCTATCAGTTAGCAATTTGAGCTGCGTACGTGAACAATAGCTTGCGTAGTACTACCATGACATGCAACTGACGTTTACATTAAGGCAGGGCACAAACGTGTGTCTTGTTCCCGATACAAGCTACCGATGAATATTTAATTTCTACAGAACCAGTATGAAATCATCCACGCAATGCGCATACATAAATATTTTCGCGACAGCTCATAGCCGGAGAAGCTTGAAGCGACTTCTAGCTTTTTTTGTGGTGGTACCGCCGCACACGAGCCGCAAAAAAAGCCGCCACAAAATGAAGCTTGAAGCGGCTTTTTTTGTGGCTCGTGTGCGACACTTACTCATGATGATCAAAAGTTTTCAGTGTAGGGAACTGGAACAAAAAGTGTCTCAAAGGGCTTATACCGAAATGCTACTAAAGGGTTGGCTCGCCCCGTGACGCGATGCAACCCGACAATTCACGCAATTTTTAAGATAACGGTACAACACAGGCCCCGGCCACATTAAAACGGTTTTGATATGATAATGACTTCTTTCGCTCAAGGGCGGAGCGGGAAGCCGTGTCAGATACACTGAGGCAGAACTAGTTTTTGTTAAAGTCCCTAACATTAATATATGCCTTATTCTCCCCAGATTAGAAATTACAATTCATTCATTATTTTATTCATGCTATTCTTTTCTATTCATTATTTCATTTAAAATTCATGCATTCATTCATTTACAATTCATTCATTCATTCATTTACAATTCATTCATTAATTCATTTACAATTCGTTCATTAACATTAAGTTTAATTAAGGTGGTGAATAAGTAGGTACCTGAACTGAGAGCGGTGTGACTTTTGCCTTCAACACGCATCTTGCACTGAGCGACGTCCATGAAGCAGTGGTTCAGGAACGTGACCCTGGGTTACCTGGCAGTCGTCCCGGGGACCCCACACACTGGCGCGTACAAATCTGGACATTTCTGCAAATAGTACAAATGTTGATAGACGAATGTTAGGGTACCACATTTGCCTTAAATTACGTTTTGTTTTCTAATAGAGTTGACCTCATCATCATCGTGCTCATTTCAGCCGAAAGGCGTCCACTGTTAGACATAGGCCTCCCCCCAAATGTCGCCATAATGACCGGTCCTATGTCTCGTATCGTGTCATCGTATGCAATCAACCTCATTGTGTGCAAAAATAGGCTATACTAATGCCTATTTTTGCATACAATGAGGTTGAGAATATCAGCTTTATGATATTCCCACTGCTGGGACTCAGCCCTCCTCTCTAGGAGAGAGAATGGGCTGTAATCCACGCGGGTCCAGTGCGGATTGATGGATGTCACAAGTCTTCGATTTTTTATTCTAGAACATGACATTTTCTTCATGATTTTCCTACACCGTTTCGAGTGGGGATGATCCATCATCCCTACTCGAAACGGTGTAGGAATTTATTCCAATAAATTACACAATGTATTGCGCCTCACTAGGTTTGAACCCGAGGCCACTATTTGGTATGCAAAAAGCTTAATAAAAATGGCGTGCATTATTATTATTATTATACCTATGACAATATTATTATTATTATTATTATTATTTAGAAGATAAGGGGCTATGCATCACCCATAGTGTAGGGGATGTAGTCACTGCGACCTAAAAGATCTATTGTGACTCGCCACCTTGTTAGAGTAACTCTTTTAGCCCGGAGGCTTCCAAGAAATTTAGAATACTCCTAGCTTTTAGAGTTTTAATCTCCTCCGGGCGAATAATGTGTCGGCCCAGATGGACACTGCGTTTGTGGACAAGGGGCCCGCATTCACACAAGAGGTGCTTAGGCGTCTCCCTCTCCTGATTGCAGTACCGGCAAACATCAGTGTCACTCAGTTTCATGTGAAATTGGTGCCTGTTTAGTTTGCAGTGGCCGGTTAAGGCGCGGGCTATCGCACAGATGTTCGTCCTGCTAAGCTCAAGAAGCTCGGCAGTTCGTTTTTGTGAGTAGCCTTCTATGAGAGATTTGGCGTGTAGCAGACCTGGTTGTACCAACCAGTGCTTTTTTGAATCGCCAAATAAGTTGCCCTTAAGGGTCTGCATGGCCTGGTTCTTTGAGATACCACAGAAGGGTTCTGGACCTATCTGATGACCTTGAGCCCCAGCCCGTGCAAGTTCATCGGCTTTTTCGTTGCCGTTGATTCCAGAATGACCTGGTACCCATCTCAGAATAACTTTATTCCTTTGCCCCAGGTCATTCAGTTTGTTAACGCAGTCTTTTACCAGTTTCGAATTTAAAGTATTCGAGTTCAAGGCGTTAAGAGCTGCCTGGCTATCTGAGTAAATCAGAATTAATTGATTTATGTAGTTTCGTTGACGGTTGGCCTCCACACATTCTATAATGGCGTATACCTCCGCTTGGAATATGGTAGCATGTTTACCCAGATTCAAGCTTTTGCTGAATTTCGGGCTAATGCCAAATATTCCACATCCTACATTCTCACCCATTTTGGACCCGTCTGTAAACCAGATCAGGCTTCCAGCCTTGCAAGTGATGAGGTTGTTTGACCAATCCTCTCTGCTCGGCAGTTCCACTGTGTAATTCCTTGTGAAATTACACTGTGGAAGCATGACGTCTGTTGTCATAGCTAGTTGATCGTGTTCAAGTACTGATTCGTGTAGCGATCTCAGTGCTTGAGAGCGCCAGTTTGTTTTGCCAGTGCTGTTTGTTCTGTACATGCTTGCCTTCGCCTCCTTCGCAATGAATAGATGAAGTGGCGGTAGGTTAAGCAGGGCATTTAGAGCAGCTCCTGGGGTTGTGGACATGGCCCCTGTTGATATGAGGCATGCAAGTCTCTGCAAACCATTAAGTTTGTTAATGACTGTCACTTGAGTTGTTTTCCTCCACCATACTACGCAGGCATACGTTATTATCGGCCTGACTATGGCGGTGTACAACCACAGGGCGATTTTAGGGTTTAAGCCCCATTTCTTCCCTGCTAAGCGACAGCATATTCCTAAAGCTATTTTAGCCTTTTGGATCACATTGTTAATGTGAGTGTTCCAGGTCAGTCTCTGGTCGATAGTTACGCCCAGGTACTTGACTTCGCTGGAGAATGGTATGAGAGTCCCTTTTACAGTGGGCGTTACAAGTTTGTCCAACTTACGCTTCCTAGTAAAGGGGACTATTGTTGTTTTACTCGGGTTAACCGATAAATTGTTTTCTGTGCACCATGTGTTAATAATGTTCAGAGATCTTTGTAGTATAGATGATACCGTGCTGTGACAGGGGCCGACAACACAAGCCACCACATCGTCAGCATAGCTATGTACATCTAAGTCTCTTGTAGAGGCTTCAACCAGCAATTGGTCAACAACGAGTAGCCATAGAAGTGGCGATAAAACGCCTCCTTGTGGGCACCCTTTAGTTGTTTTGAAGCTCTTTGTAGTTCCGTGTAAGGTAACACTGATAGTTCTGTTGAGGAGCATGAATTCGATCCAACGAGTAGTTGTTTCGTCAATCCCTTTCGCCTTCATTCCCTTGGAAAGGGCGTCTATGGTGACGTTGTCGAAAGCTCCTTCAATATCAAGGAAAGCACATAGGGCTATCTGATTATCTTCCAAAGCCCTTTCGATCCTGTCTGTTAGTTCTAACAGAGCAGTTTCTGTAGATTTTCCTTTTTGGTAAGCATGTTGCTTCGGATGCAGAGGGTTATCCCTTAATGGTCCATCCCTGATGCATTCGTCAATAACCTTTTCCATACTCTTGAGTAGGAAGGAGGTAAGGCTTATTGGTCTGAAGGACTTTGGTTGAGAGTAGTCCTTCTTACCGGCCTTTGGGATAAAACAGACTTTAACCATAGTCCATTTCTCTGGTATATATCCCCAGGCAAAGCTTGCTCTGAAGATTTTGATTAAAATAGGGATGAGTATAGTCTTCTCTTGCTGCAGAAGAGCTGGGAAGACATCGTCATCCCCTGCAGATTTAATTGGCTTGAATGAGTCTATAGCCCATTCTACCTTGTTCGGTCTAAAATACCTCGCCGCTCTTCTCCAGTCTTCATTTGAAGGCCTGGTGAGGCGGATATGAGGAGTATTTTGTACGATGTTATCTGGTGCCATCACCGAGCCAGGGAAGTGTGTAGACGCCAGAAGTTTCAGGGTTTCTTCCGCTGATGCAGTGAAGGCACCGTCTGGTTTCTTTAAGAATCCCAGTTGATTTGTAGGCGATTTGGATAAGACTTTGTGGATTCTGGCTCCTTGAGGGACTTTAGTAATCTCCTCGCAGAACTTCCTCCATGACAGTCTTTTCGCCTTTCGGATTTCTTTATTATAGGTAGTTAAAGCTTTCCGATACCGATCCCAGTCGTCAGTCGATTTAGCCTTATTAAACAACCTACGTGATTCTTCCCTTAAAACATCGAGCTTTTTGTTCCACCACGTCACTTTTCTATCCCTCACAGTTCTTAGAGGGCAGCTCTCTTCGTAAGAGGCTGTAATGGCTTCCGTAACTTGAGCAACAGCATAATCCAATGTTTCAGGGGAGCGTATGGTTTTAGGGAAGTCTTGGAGTCTATCCTGGAGCTTTATTCTGTACAAGTCCCAGTCCGTGGCTTTCGCATGACAATATTATATAGTAATTAATAAATTCAGAAACTACCGAGCTATTTTTTTTTAAATCTTGCAAAACAGCAGGTTTTCAGAGGTTTTTACTTTTGTATTCAATAGGAACCTGCATAATATCCATGTTTCAAAAATATCTGGAGAAAGATGTGTGATAATAATATTAATAAATTTATTTATTTATTTTTATTTATTGAAGCTATAGGCACTAGTAAACACTGTACAAAGGCAGACTTAATGCCTTAGGCATTTTCTACCAGTCGACCTTAGGGTGGTGCAGAAACATAACACGGTAGGTGCAACTTAATGGTAAACAAACAAATAGAAAACTAATACAGTAATAAATACATAGTACTTCTATAAATACATACAAATAACCAAAATTATTTTGAGAAACGAAATCAACGCTGTGATACTAACTTTTTTAATCATCATCATAATAATAATAATAATAATAATAATAATAATAATAATAATAATAATAATAATAATAATAATAATAATAATGTTTTATTGACATAAAGAGGTTGATACATCGTTTGAAACCCTGGCTCCTGAGCTAGGTGGCACCTGTGTTACAGGAGTCAGTGTCTTCACTCGTTTGTGGAACATTAACATTTTATGCAACAAAATTAAAACTAAAATGTAATTAAACAATTATGCAGCGCAAACTTGCTCTCGTGTGATAGGTGCATGAGTCCATGTGTTGTGTATGTATGTGTATGTGTGATGTTGTGTATGTGTGTTAAGATGCATGCGTGTTTCTCTGTGTGACTGTGCTTGGTGGTTGTGCTTTTGAGTTAAATCAGATGTTATCTACCATATAATTTGTTAATTATGAATATTGATTTTTGACTATATTTTCCGTTTGTAAGTAATCAAGTGATTTAAGCCACTCGCTTATTTTCATCTTCGCTTTCTTTTTAGTTAGTGGATTGAAGTCGAGAATTTTATTTAATTTATTATATATATAAATAGCTAGGTATAGGTGTTGCCGTCGAGCGGATGCGGTATTACATTTTATTGAGCGACATATATTACCGATGGTTCTTTTTTGTTTGTTCGTATGGTTAATAGGTGTAATTTCATGTTGTTTCAATGTGAGATTTTGCAGAAATAATTGTCTTACTGTAAGTACTTGACAGTTTTCATATAGGCTTTTTGTAGGGTACCGGTAGGGTTTGAAGGTCATGACTTTTAATAGGGATCTTTGTGCTCTCTCGAGGTGTATCATGTATGTTTTACAGGCCCCACCCCAAGCCGTTATACAATAGCCAACGATAGATTCCACTAGTGAAAGATATAATGTCCTGAGTAGCTCCAAGTCGCATACCTGTCGAAGATTTTTAAATGCCCAAATAAGTTTTCTAACCCGGGAAGAAGTTAGTTCAATATGAGGGCGCCAACCGAGACCCTCGTCTAGGATTACACCCAGGTATTTTATACTCTTTTGTTGTGTAATTGGAGCACATGAGCATTGAAGACTATTGTTGGGGTCGTTACAGGAGTGTGCCTTAAGATTTATTACCGTGGGTTTAGTTTTTGCGAAAGTAAATTGTAGAAATGCGGTTTTCGAAATATTAAGCGTTAGTAGATTTAGTTTCAACCAGTGAATTATTTTACGTAACCCTAACTCTGCAGCTTGACGCGCCGCGTCCCAAGTCTCTCCATAAAATATTAGAACGGTGTCATCTGCGTAACTGAATATTTTCCCGTTAGTAAGAGACTGCTGGCATAGGTCATTTACATAAAGCAAGAAGAGGCTTGGGGATAGGCAGCTACCCTGGGGCACACCATAGTTTATTCTTGCTTCACTACTAATAACTTTACCGATCTTAACCTTTTGTGTCCGGTCATTAAGAAAGTCTGTGAATATATTTAGAGCCCGTCCCCGGATCCCAGCATGCTCTAGCTTGCCCACAAGGGTAGGAATACTCACAGTATCGAACGCCTTGGCCAAGTCCAGGAAAACACCCAGACATTTTTGCTTAGAATCAATTTTTTCAGTGACATAATCTGCAAGTTGGTTAACCGCGTCTATGGTGCTTTTTCCAGACCTAAATCCAAATTGCGCATCCGATATTATCTTGTTGTGCTCTAGATACTTCATGAGTCTTCGATTTAACAATTTCTCTAATATTTTGGACAATACTGGCAAAACTGAGATAGGTCTATAATTTTTAATGTCATCTTGTTTCCCCCCCTTGTGAACAGGTGTGATCAAAGCTTTCTTAAAGACTTGGGGAAAAACTCCTTGCTCAAAACAGACTTCAATGAGTTTTGTAAGAGGTGGAACTAGTACTTGTTTACCCAGTTTCAGGAGTTTAGTTGGTACGAAGTCCCATCCTGTAGCACTATTGGTTTTTAAATTGTCAATAACAATCTCTACTTCGGACTCGTCTGGAGTAAGTAGAACCATTGATTCCCGCACAGGGGGTGTTTCTATTTTGTATGGGTCAGATGAAGAATTTTGGGATTTGATTTTGTCTGCCAATTGCTTTCCGATGTTCGAAAAATAATAATTAATTTGCTCTATCGCATCTGGCACTTGTGCATCAACAGAGGTAGCTAGAAGTTTATCAGCTGATGTTTGATTACTGGATTTGTGGGTAATAGATTTTATTATATTCCATGTTTCCCTACTGTCTCTGGATGTTTTTAAAGCCGAACTTTGGTGACTTATTTTTAATTTCCTTATTAATAGATTACAATGATTCCGATACCTTTTGTACGACACCTCAACAATTTTGTTATTTGGGTCTGCCAGAAATTTACGATGGAGGCTATCCCTATGTCGAATACACCGTAATAGGCCAGGTGTAATCCAGGGTTTAACTACAACTTTACGGTTTGCAACGTACGATTCTTTTGAGTGCTGAGATATCGTGGACATAAGGCACTGGACAAACCTTGTAGCGGCCATATTTGCATCGCAATCAGGTGTTATAAAACTAAAATCGGTAGTTTTTAATTGTTTAAGAACGCTCTCATAATCCACTTTAGTAACAGTTCTTTTCTTATTGTAGTCGCTTTTAGAGGAGGAGTTACTTAAGCATAGCATTACAGAGGCGTGATCGCTAACGGTGGAATCCATAACCATGACTGTTGCACGAGTAGTGGTGCTTATCATCACGTGATCTAGGCAGTTATGTAGCCTTGTAGGGTGGGTATGTCCAGGTAAAAGGCCCATTTCTGCTGTAAAATTAAGGTAGGAAGATCTATTTCTATCCGTACTTGTAGGCTTTATGTCGATGTTGATATCTCCTAGCAGAATGATATTTTTCGCTTTTAAATTACTTAATATATTTTCCAAGGAGTTAAGGAAGCTATCGATACAATATGTAGATGGAGATCTATAGGAGGCCAGAATACAAGTGTCGGAAGCAATTTTTAAAAGTAGAAAATTAGCCCCTATAGGGTCGGGTTCTTCTACCGTACATTGAAGATTGTTTTTAACATATATTGTAATGCCGTCATTTTGATTTAGACATTTCTTGCTAGAATATGTCACATAATTTTCCATAGTTGGTATTGGTTTATCGTCATTTAACCAACATTCTGTCAGGATTATGATATCGATTTCACATGATAACCTAGCCAACTGAGCCTGGAAACCATCTAAGTTTTTGTAAATACTTCGGATGTTTTGAGTAATTATTTTTAATGATGTTTTAGAGGCATTTATGATGTTTTTACAAGCATCGGTATCACAATAATGGGAAGATGCCATTTTAAAGCTATCTATCTGTGTTGAAATGTCTCTATCCGTATCAGCCATTGAAATACCGTATATATTTTTGGTAGCATGTTGGTGTGCGTATGTTAATGAAAGTAAGATCAGCAAAATATAAGGAAGATATGTTCACTTGAGAGTAAATATTTATGTAAGGCAATATGCATGTGAGAAGTGTTTTTGGTTCATAATTACCACTTGTGTAGAATGGTTTTGATTGTGTATGTGTGATTAGTTTATGTATAAGTGTGTTACAGTAAGAGAGCAGCTGCAGACAAAAAAATAACAAAACAAACAACTCGGAGTTAATGGAACTTGAATCTTCCCTGGCCAGTCATAGTAGTAATTTGGATTTTAGATCAGCTTCGTTTTTTATATGAACTTGTTGATCCCCCTCCTTTTGGCGAAGGAAGACCTTTCCAAATGAGGTCCAGCAAAATTTAATCCCGTTTTCATTCGCGAATTTCCTCGCAAGATAGAATAAGCGTTGTGCCTTTATAGTCAAACACTCTGAAATATAAATAGGTTTCCTTTCACCAGCTATATTTATATGGGATGTGTTTAGTTTAGCCTGAGCGTTATTGCGATTGAAGCTACGCATTTTCTGCAAAATATTATCCCTCGTTGTTACTGAGACAAAGTCGACTATAACGGATGGCACTCCACCTTTCTTATTCGTACGTATAATATCTCTAATGTCACGTTTTTCGAGAGGGATATCTAGAACTTTGGCGGTTTCTGAAACTATCCCATGCAGATCCACTTTACTTTCCCCTTCTTTCCTAGGAATATTTCTCATCTCTATTTTTGTTAGGCACAATATGCGCTCCAGGTTCTCAACTTTATCTTCGAGCTGGTTTATATAAGCATGATCGCCCTTCCGCTCTCTTTCAATAGTATCTATTTTTACCACTATGTCATCGTACTGTTTAGTGACGAAATCTAGGGATTTTTTCATTTCCGAGTTTTGCGTTATTATTTCAGACATTGATTTTTGCAGTGACTTAAATTTGCTATCGGATTGAGCAGTAGACGATTGTAAAAGGTCCCTTATCTCTTGCATAAAAGCGATCATATCTTCGTCCCGTTTGTTACCTCTCCTGCGTGACGTGACATTTGCATCCATGGTTTTTATGTTTGGATCAGATCCGGTTAGTGAGATAGTTGGATTTTTTACTTGAAGAGTCTCAGAGTCACTCACTGTCTGGCTTGCAATGGCCGTCGCTGGCGATTGAGGTGGCGTGCGTCTCATGTTGATAATATTAACTTAACTCGTAATACCTTATAGCGGGCGGCCGGCCGGCGGCTGCGTGTGCGCGTAGCTCACTTGAAGCGATGTATGTAGTACGTAGCAGTAGGTGGTGAGTCACAGGCTCCACAGCGCGCGCAGTCGTCGTGTAAGCGGGATGGCAATTATGGAGAGCGTACTGTTCTCGCGGAGGCGAAGGCGGGGTCGCGCGGTGGAGCGCACGGCAGTACTCCGTACGCTTGGTTGCCAGCTGATCACAACTTATTAAGACGCGAAATTGGTCACTTGTCGCATTCACTTATAGGTGACAATCCCTTATATGTCGGGGATGTGAATTTATATTTTAATTTTGATTTCGACACACGTCCACTTTCGGTCACGGTCACGGGCGAAGGGGATAATCACGTAAGAGCAGCCCCCTAGCCAAGTTAAAACCGTTTCTCTTGAGTTTCGAGCGAACACCTCGAGTTGGCCACGCGCCCGATTCTTTTGTTCTAACCATGTGACTGAGCGTTGAAATGACGTCACTCCTTTACTTTTGAAGTTTTCTACTAGCGTTAACGATTGCAGATTATCAACTTGGCTAGGGGTACTGTTGTTTGGAAATGTATCTCGAGTTATGCCGTCGTGTGTACATGTCGAGTCAGATACTGATTCAGATTTAATTATAAACGTCATTCAGTTAGTAAGCTGTCGTCGGCACACAATTTCCGTCCTCTTGTTGCCTGTAGCGTTTAATTTTACCATGTAATGGCCACGTCAATGTCAATAATCCACAGGCAAATCAGATTTGGTAAATGAAAAATCAAAGGGTTAATCTTATGCATGTATTTAAGGCATTTTTATTAATATTTTGCAATATGTATTCTATAGGTAATAATTACTTATATTTTTTTTTATAAATCAGAGTCGTTGGTATTTTTTCGCCAAATAATGTAAATTGCCAATAAATGCAGGATGGTCAAAATGCACGCTAGGGTCAATTTATCTGGCTCCTACCATAACTTAGGATCCGTTGATAACTTGTCAAAGTTATTGCTAGTTTAATTTATTTTCAAGTTAACTTGTCCATAATATGTAATACTACACAGCTTTATAATGAAACTAGCTTTTGCCTGCGGTTTCGCCCGCGTAGATAAAGTATAACCTATCTTCTTCTTCTTCCTCTTTTCGTGTCGATGCTCTCAAACTATACTTCTTTTGACCAATATTTGGCAACCTGTACTGCTCTGTTGTTGGCCTCGTATAGATCCTGAAAACTGCAGGTCGTTAAGCAGGATGGGCAGCATAACAGGTGGCGCATGTCTTGTGGAGAGGCTCCACGCTGGCACTGTGTTAGTGATGGGTCGAGGAAAGTATAGCCTATGACATTCAGTAATAAAGCTGCTTTCTATCGGTGAAAAAATTTTAGCAATCGAACCAGTACTTTCAGAGATTGCCTCCTACAAACAAAAAAACAGACTTTACCTCTTTATTATGTTAGTGTAGAAGTAGATTTATTTTTTTAACTTACTCATGTTAAATAAATCAATTAATAATTATTAAAAAAAATAATAGGTGATCACACTAATTAGTGTGTAAAAGAGTTGCGATGAAACCTACAAAGTCAAAGGTCTAATAAAATGAAATATCCTTTTGATCGCGATGAATTTATCAACATAGTTGCCTATCAGAACGTCCGCTCCGGTGCAGAGATCGGACGAGCCATAATCTACTTTTAAGAAACTGGAGACAGCTTCCTGTCTCTATTATTTAAGGGGCCGGCGACGGATGAATTTCCTATTATGATGGTATTCGGTTATAGACTATATTTATCTAGGTTCCTACGTCTTTCTTTTAAAAAAAAAAAAAACAAAAAGAAAAGACATGGCCGGATCCTGCCCAAAAAATCAATTATATGGTACATTATTATTTATTACATGAAAATTACTTCTAAAATAAATAAAAATAAGTCGCAACAATCACATTTCTCTAGAAGTAGCGAGAAAGAATCCAAAAAAATAAGTATGTTAATTGTTTTTGAGTCGTTTTGTTTCATAGCAATCATGGAGGAAGAGGATAAATCGATACAAATTGCATTTACGTTTGGGTACACGCATAAGACTGAAAGTGTTCCTATCTGTAGTAGTACGCCTGAAGGTCAGACTAAAAATATAAAATACTTGTAAATACCACAATTGTATTGCTGAAGTTAAAAAGTTAACTGGACACCACTTTTCGAGCTGCTGCGCGTTTTCATGGTACTCACGGTACACATTATGAATCAGCAATATTTTCAAGAGCGTGCACTCAAACGTCCTAAAATTATTTTGACGTTTCTGCGCTCTTTAAACTAAACTGTCAAAACAAACTGTATGTCAGTCTTGCGTTGCGTCGATCTTATAACATATTACTGTTTTGTGTTTTCGTAACTGTATTTGAGTTTTAAACTTGGCTCCATACTATCCTTTATTGGACTTTCCTTTACGCCTTTAATATAATATTCTGCTGTGCATATTGGATTGGTTTGTTTACGATTTGGATTCTGATGCTCACGAAGTCAATGTGCCTGAACTGATCTGTGGCCTCTAATCGAATATTGTAAGAACTTTAACTCCATATTTACAAAATACATTGGCTGATATACATACACAAATTGAAGAACTACAGGAAAATGAATTTGGATTGCCTGAACTGAACTACCTTCAATTCCACCAGTTGCTAATCAAGCAAATAATAACGTCATCAGCCTTATTCCTTGATAAGATATCTTCGAAGCTAGCTAGTTCTTCTTTTCGAGATTTAAGAGAGGATGAAAACATTCAATCTGAGTAATTATTGTAGTGATGATGTGTTAAAATATTAAAAAATAAATATATTTAAGCAAATGTCTGTACTTATTTATATGACTAAATAAAAGTTCAAGTCTTATGTTTTTAGTGTTTTATTGCATGTGCAATTGTATATTTTTTGCTAATTCACCTGAATATCCAAAAAAATATCCGTTAGACGACGAGCTCTTCTTCGATATTGCGGCTTGCTAATGTCGACGTTTGAAATTGACTAAATTACCAATATATGTCATCAATGTAAATACGTTTTACTTGGCTTTTTGATTTTTGACTCATTCTTCACTAGCCTCTATGAACAATTATCACTGATAGTGTTTCGTACATTTTCATAGAATTAAAAGCGTTCTCAATGAGAACGCCATAGATTCTATGAAATCTCATACTAACTTACTGTCACTGTCACTGATATTGTAGATTATTGTTGTGTTGATGTCAATCCTTGCTGTTCAAAATGATTAGGCGTTTTTTTTAAATCTTATTTATAGTGTCTCTCGCTCTATCTCTGATCATAAAACTTAAACTACTGTAAAGCCGTACCCTTAAGCTTTAATACGACGTACCGTTTTTTTTATGTACAGGAATATTTTTAGTTTGGACACAGCTCCCTACATATTCCGGCCATGTCATTTAAGCGAATTGTATTTCGCACTTTTTTACAGCGTACATGGCAAAACATGCCATTTGGCTTTTCCTGTATTAAAAATAACAATATTTCTAATATTCTCGACGTAGGAACCTAGATAAATATTGTCTATAACCGAATATCATCATAATATGTTGGAAATATGCTCCAACTGCAAATGAGCGTGGTATTACGTTTGTATGGAAATTCATCCGTCGCCGGACCCTTAATCTATCTTACTTACAGTTGGACATTTATGAAAGCAGCTATTCAATGTTGGCTCATGCCAGTAATTATCGCTAATATTCTTCGGTATTTTAGTCCAAGGTTCAAATACTTTGATGGGCCCGAAAATCTCTACTAGTCTCCTTCGCGTAGTCTCGTTCAACTTCGACTGTATGCTTCTAAGTCGTAGATCTACATGATGCGTAGCGGCAAAGAAATCACTGATACTTTTATTTATGTTGCGAGGGTCTAACATTGATCTCACGACGATGAGGTTCTTCGTTTTGAAAGGATTATTCGGTCCATTCGCTTCGGACATTTCGTCTCGTTCTTCTTCATCGGACATTTCGTTTTCTTCATAATTTTCCGAGTTGGAGCAAATAAAGAAATCTGTGACAGTAAACGGTACTTCATAATTGTCACAGTTATATCTTTTGAGATGGCATTCAGTCTGGAAGGTTCTGATTTTAAATCCTTCACCATCAGGTCTTATCCCGCACACCTGATCTCCAGACTCGGTACAGTTAGCACAGTTGTTAAGAAACTGAACATGTTCAATGTTTTCTGTCGTCGATTGATCTCTACAATACTTCATGCTTGTAAGACCGTAAGCTGCAATAAATTGATAGAGGTAGTAAGTACCGTAACGAGATCATAAAATATTCTTTGTGAGGCGCATTAGGCGAGGACTTTGCGGCGGCGGCGGCGCCAGAGCTTTAAATATTTGACGCGATGCACGTAGCGATCAATACACAGTTGTTAATAATTATCGTAGTACAGTTTTGTAAGCCTTTTTATGCCTCCTCCTCAACCAGTACCTCAAGTCTGCTATTACAATAGTGTCAGAATGGTCTATCATTGATTTCATAATTGTTGATTTTGACAAGTTTGATAATTTATACAATAAAAATGAAACTCTATTTCCTTGGTCACGCCATCACGCGTGAACGGCGGGACCGATTTCGCTAATTCTTTTTTTTTGTGTTTGTTATTGTGAGGAAAAGGTTCTTATGGAATAAAAATAAAAATTAGGGTAGTGTAGTAGAGTATGGTAGAGTAGGGTAGAGTAGGGTAGAGTAGGGTAGAGTAGGGTAGAGTAGGGTAGAGTAGGGTAGAGTAGGGTAGAGTAGGGTAGAGTAGGGTAGAATAAGGTAGAGTAGGGTAGAGTAGGGTAGAGTAGGCTAGAGTAAGGTAGAGCAGGGTAGAGTAGGGTAGAGTAGGGTAGAGTAGGGTGGAGTAGCGAAGAGCGGGAGCGAAGCCACGTGCGCGGCAAAAGCTAGTCTACTAATATAATAGCGTTATTATGACGTTCCAATAGGTTCAGCCACTGATCCTCTATTGAAAAAAATGGGATACAGTGGTAATCTCGTACATACCTAATCTTCTATAATATAAAAATGAATCGCAAAATGTGTTGGTAAGCGCATAACTCAACAACGCCTGGACCGATTTCGCTAATTTTTTTTTTGTTGTGTTCTTTATTATGAGGAGAAGGTTCTTATGGAAAAAAAAATGAAAATTAGGGTAGTGTAGGGTAGAGTAGGGTAGTGTAGGGTAGTGTAGGGTAGAGTAAGGTAGAGGAGGGTAGAGGAGGGTAGAGTAGGGTAGAGTAGGGTAGGGTAGAGTAGGGTAGAGTAGGATAGAGTAGAGTAGAGTAGGGTAGAGTAAGGTAGAGGAGGGTAGAGTAGGGTAGAGTTGAGTAGGGTAGGGTAGAGTAGGGTAGAGTAGGGTAGAGTAGGGTAGAGTAGGGTAGGGTAGAGTAGGGTAGAGTAGGGTAGAGTAGGGTATAGTAGGCTGAAGTAGGGAAGAGCGGGAGCGAAGCCGCGCGGGTACAGCTAGTCTATAATATAAAAATGAATCGCAAAATGTGTTGGTAAGCGCATAACTCAACAACGCCTGGACCGATTTCGCTAAATTTTTTTTTGTTGTGTTCGTTATTATGAGGAGAAGGTTCTTATGAAAAAAAAATGAAAATTAGGGTAGTGTAGGGTAGAGTAGGGTAGTGTAGGGTAGAGTAAGGTAGAGGAGGGTAGAGTAGGGTAGAGTAGGGTAGGGTAGAGTAGGGTAGAGTAGGGTAGAGTAGAGTAGGGTAGGGTAGAGTAGGGTAGAGTAGGGTAGAGTAGGGTATAGTAGGGTAGAGTAGGGTATAGTAGGCTGAAGTAGGGAAGAGCGGGAGCGAAGCCGCGCGGGCAAAAGCTAGTGACTAATAAATATCTAACGTATGCTAAAATTTTGACAGTTCCTTTGATCTACCATTAGAACGTCATTGCCACAGTTGTCGATTGCTTAATCGGACTATCCTGCCTTAATTACAAAATCAATGCCTCAAGACAAGACACAGTTTTGTAAGCGCTGTTATACGTACCGATATATACAAGGTGCAGGTTTGAAGCTGCAAAAAATTTCAGGAGGTAATTATGTTAGTGATTCTCGACCCGAATCAATAACAAAATGAGTAGGTAATTTTTTTATTTTTTTTTTCTTATTTATGGAAATCGGCATGTGTGAACTACCTTTGTTAAAACGCAGCCAGTCTGATACCTGCCTTATAACCGCGCTTTCACACACACAAACACGCAATGATAGTTTCATAATAAAGCACCTATCATCGTCCCGTGCGGACACACCCTAGCCACGCCCCCGCGGCCATCGATCAATCGATTTACTTTAGTGCAATTGTTGTCACCGACGTGTGCATACGCGTGCACTTTCCGCTCTCAGGTTCGCCTTCGGTTAACGGTTACGTACGCGGTGTCTAGTGCTAAAAAAGGACGGACCAATACTCAAATGTAGAATTGACGGAGATGGTCCGCTTGTATGCTATCAGTGGAGACAGCGTATCTCGAGCTATCGAGATGTTCGTAGAACTGTTTCCCAATAGCCAAAGTCCATTTTAAAATAAGACTAGTGTACGCAAAGGAAATCACCAGTGTTACACAATTACGTGAAAAGGTGATAAGTGCTTTCGAAACTTTGAAAACAAATGTGTTTGTGCTACGTAAATTAAAAGGAAATCAACAACGTCGTGCTAGACTCTGCCTGGATTGTGAAGGTGGACACTTTGAACAATACCTCCAGGTAACATAAGTAGGTACTTAGATAATTTATTTATTTCATTTGTGAACATAAAAAAAAACATTTGTAAATAAGTTATTAGCCAAATCAATTTGATTAACGTAAATCAGTTGATTTAAAATTTTTAACTATGCCAAAAATACCTACCTATCAGGCAAGATAAATCATTAAAAACCCTATCTACCTACCTACTTAACTAGCACAAATTACCTTGAGGTATTTTTGTCGGTCCTCAACCCGTTAAAAAGTAGGAAGGGATGTTTTACATCAACCAATTTAATCCACACAAAAAAACGAAATTATTACGGAAAACTGACCTTGATAATGAATTACCTACAACGCGCCGACTGCGATTGCATGTAGGTAGGTATGTATCTACCTACTACTTACTAGACGCCGTCGTCCGTTTTGTTTAGTGCCTAAATCCCGCGCGCGCGCGCTCGCTTTCATCATACCTACCGAGAGGGCATGTCAACATCTTGTAGGTTGGCCGAGGCTGGGCCCACGAGTAAACGCACCATAAAGATAAAGATAAAGATATATTTAAGATAAAGATATATTTATTGCGTAACTGTGTACATTAAGATCGTATTTATAAACATTACATTTTTAGTTTCAACAGTCTACCCAAGTCGGATATGCAATAGTTTTGATGGAAGTTAGACATTCACATAAATATTATTTTTTGTCAAAAAACTCATGCAGATTATAAAATACATTGTCAATCAAAAAATTTTTCAATTTATTTTTAAACATATTTCCATTTAATTGCTTAATGGCTGGCGGTAACTGGTTGTACACACGAATAGCAGTAACATAGGTACTTTTGTAATACATCATATTATTGATAACTGGTAAATTAATGTCATATTTATATTGTTTCCGAATGTTTCTTTTAGAATTTGATTTGAAATTAAAATATTGTAAATTGTTTTTAACAAATAAACATAATTCAAGTATAAAAATACCAGTCAGCGTCAGGAAACCCTCCTTTCTGAAGACATCTCTTAATGATTCAGTACTATGCATGTTATATATTGTTCTAAGACATTTTTTCTGGAGAATGAATGTAGATTGTACGTTTGTCGAGTTCCCCCAATATATTACACCATAAGTTAACAGTGGGTACACATTTCCAAAATAAGCATTTCTAGTTACACTTAGATTCGTAGTTTCTGCAAGAACTGACAAGGCGTAACATGCACTAGATATTTTTTTATTAACTTTCTCAATATGTGCCTTCCAGTTTAAGTGTTGGTCTATGGTAACTCCTAAAAAATTTGTATCTTTTACTTCTTCAATCACTGTATCAGAAATGGTTACACTCAATTTACTGTGTTTACTTTTATAATTTCTAAATTGAATCAATTTGGTTTTTAAGGCATTGACTTTTAAATTTATTGATTGCAACCAATCAGTCACCATTATTAATGTTCTATTTATTTCACTTTCGTAAATAATATTATTGGAATATTCATTTGAAATAAATATAGTAGCGTCATCAGCATACATTACACAAAGGTGGTCTATAATATTCGGAAGCTCGTTAATGTACAATAGGAAAAACGGGGGTCCCAATATACTGCCTTGCGGTACGCCTAGTATTACAGTTTCGAATTTAGATTTCACAACCTCCACCATTTTTGTACGTTCATTGTATACATCAATTACAGTGCCCTGCATTCTATTGTTTAAATAATCCTCAATTAAATTAAGAGCTAAACCTCTTATTCCTATTTTTTCTAATTTTTCAAGCAAAATGTCATATTTTAAACAGTCAAATGCTTTTGACATATCAATGAAAAGAGCAGCACACTGTTTTTTATCATTGATTTTATCCCAAATAGTATTGAATAGTTTGTATATTGCCAATGATGTAGTTTTATTCTTTTGAAATCCAAATTGGTTAGCATTTAGAATGTTATTTGCAGTTAAGAACTTTGTGATTCTAGTATAAATAACCTTTTCAAATATCTTCGAGAAATTTGGCAACAGTGCAATTGGTCTATAGTTATTAATGTCGTGCCGTGATCCTTTTTTATAAATTGGCTTTATGAGGGCTATCTTTAAGGTGTCGGGAAATTTACCCGTTTCTAACATAAGGTTTATGATATGTACCAGTGGATCAACAATAAATGGGATGCTTTCTTTTATAACTTTAATAGGTATATTATCGTGTCCGCAACTAGTTTTATTTTTTAATTTTTGAACTATATTTATTATTTCGCTTCTGTCTACTGGATAGAAGAAGATACTGTTTGAGTTAGAAGTTGATTGTGATTTGTTTGTGAGCGGACTATCCGCTGTCGTAGTGCTGATATTTTGGTTTATATAAAAATTGTTAAAAGTATTAGCCAATTTATCCGGAGATTTAATAACATTGTCATTATGCAGGATGTAGTCTATAGTGGGTTGAAGAACATTTGTAGTTTGGGTTTGTCGTTTTATTAATGCCCATGTTGCCTTAGTTTTATTAGAACTGGAAGAGATGAATTTCGCATTAGAGATTTTTCTTGATTGTTTTATAACACGCTTCAAGATTTTGCAACACTGTACATATTTCTTTTTATGTTCTTTAGACGTACTACGTTTTGTTTGTAGGTACTATCTGTGCTTGATACTGCTAGGGGGATACTATTTACTTCATTAATTATTATTTCATGATGCGTGTTTTCTGTAGGAGTATTATTTGAGATAGTTTTATCATTTAGATTCCTGTCTGAGGTAGCACTCTCATTCTGTTGCACTAGACTAATCGGAGTCTCGACAGTGTTCTTAAGGTTGATATTTAATTCGCTATAACTTTCATTCAAAAAAGAGTTACGTTTCGACTTCGTAGATTTGCGTTTTTTTGAGGATACTGTACTGTTATTAATCGTGCAAGAATCCGTACATATCAATTTATACTTATCTATTTTATGTTGCTGAGAAGTAATTATTTGTTGAAGCGAATAGTTTTCTGAGTTCAAATTATCTACCTCGTTTTGAGTCCTTTCTAAATCCATTCTAAGTTTCATAATTTCACTTCTCAACTCTTTAGCAAAACTTTCGATAGATCAGGCAAACTACGTGCAGTATCTGAAAGGTATATGCTCGACGACGCGGTTATGGAATTGTCAACATAGCTGCTATTATTGCTAACACCTTTAGGTTCTTTACGCCTCTGCGTGATGTTTTTGTTAAAAGAGTCCATTTTTTTAACTACTATTACTTTATAACTACATAAGGTTATATTTTTAGGTTATATTTTTTTAACTACATAAGGTTTATTGACCTCGGCCTAACCTCTTATTCATCAGCTGATAGGTAAATAACTACGACGCAACGTCAACTTGTACTTTTAAAAGATTTTGCCATGTAATGATGCTTAAAAATTAGTTAATTAACGAAATTACATTATGATCATCGAAATTTAACTAGGTAGGTACAGTAAGGCCGCAAAAGTCCATAGGAACGCTAATGATTACATTGCTACGAACCGAGCGAGCGCGATATTTCCGTGCGTATGTGTGCGCATGTATGAGTATCCACATTCCACAGATAACACACACTAAGGAACTGTCGTCGCACTGAGCTATATGGTAGCATTGATAAAATTCGTGCAAATTCGTCATGTGCTGGTAGCCGTGTGAACTAAGTGTTGGATTCGCAAATCACGTAACCCGAGTTCAAATCATGGTCGGTCCGTTGCAGTTATTTCTTACTTTGAAAATTCCCAATCTATATTGATTTAATTGTTTTTTTATATTTCTATGAAAAATACTATTGCATTTTTTGCACTAAATAGTTGCAAATTACGAATGTGATCTATTAACCACAAGAAGAATCACATTCGTAATTTGCAATTATTTAGTTGTTACATCTTTTCGATGTTATAAGGTGGAAATAAAAAGACGTGTTTAATAAAAATGTTTATTCTTTATATTTACAAATTAAACATTTATGAGAATTGTGACGTCGAATTGTTACCTAGACAAAAAGTTATCTTGTAACCGTTATCTATGTTACGCCTAAGATTGTTTGTTGGAAGTATACCCACTTAGACCATTCATAATATGAATAACGTAACAATGAACGGATATTCAAATTTTAATAAAATAAAATATAGGTAATTGTTTATATCCAGTTATTTATTGAAAAGTGATATATGATTTGGACTTTGTAAACATTTTATTTTTGTGTAACGTCACAATGAATGTATTGAGGTCATAGCTTAATTGTTCATTTTCTTGACGAAAAGAAGATTGAAACCAAACCTCAATTTCTGTTAAAAGAACTTTAGTTCTCACAAGATAATCGTCAATTAGATGAGAAAAATAAATTGAACTATAGTATTATGTTAAAACAGTGCGGGTAGAAGAATAAAAAACGAAATAGACTCATGATTATTGTCAACAAAATTGATAGCGAGTTCACTGCATTCTTAAGATGAGGCGATGGCACAAGTTAAAAGATATAGCTGTTTTAAACGAAAGTAAACACAATATAATACAGTGTTTGTTAACGAATAATCACAGATATGTTAAAATAAAATGGTAGGCCATTTAGTTTAGTTAACATTAAATATTTAGTGCGAAACGTAATCGTTCTTGTTTGTGCCTCTCTGTCAAGTACGGCTTTTTAGCAGGTTTTCTGTGATGCACGCCTTCAGCGTGAAGTGCACGGCGAACAGTATCCATCGAGGTGTCATATAATTCCGCAAAATGTCTCGTTGGTGCGAAACCATTCGTTTCGTATACGTCCACCATATGTCGTCGCTGCGCCTCGCTAATAAGCTTCGATCTCCCACTTCTCTTTCGACTAGCAAGGCTACCTTCTTCCTCATATCTTTTTAGCCAAAGATTTACAGTATTTTTCTAAAATAAAAAAAAATATATATATTAGGCAGCTATACCTACTTCACTTCATTTTCATTATATAAAATGTTAATAATCATAATTATTGAATATAATTTTAAAATAAAACTGCATTTATTAATCCAATAACCAATCCAATAAACCCAACGATTTACGTATTTCTCTTTTAAACCTCATAAAGATACGATGAATGGATTCATAAATGGCATACTTTTTAATTAGAAGATTAATTTGTAATAAAGTTACAATTCATTAATAGCTATTATACTCACATTCAGTCCGGTTTCTTCAGATATTTGTGTTTTATTAAGACCACTTTTATGCAGCCCAATGATAGTCGCCCTCACTTCAATACTAATATTAGCCTGCATTTTGCGAATATTACAATACTGTCAACCTCACGTCACTAACCAACAACTATAACCAAACGACAGTTCATTTCGGTTAAGTTAAAACTCGTGTCTACCTCGCAGAAATCTAATTCTTTATTTAGTTTTTTTTGTGATCTACCTTTCTAACTCTAAGAAATGTGTGAACAAGTTAAAGAATAATTTAATATATGTAATGCAAATACATAATGATAAATGATAAATGATAATGATAAATGATATTTATTTTGTAAATAGGTTTAAAAAACACTTTTACACGTCAATTTTTTTTTTTTTTTCGTCATTTTATTCTAGATGAGGCCGGTGTTTCCTATCTGACTACCCTGAGAAGAAACACCGAAACAAACTCAGGGGTCAAGGTCTCTTTTAAAGTCCATACAGTAAATATGTAATGGTCAAATCACATGAGAACCATGCAGATTTGTCTGAGATGGTCTTTTGAAGAAAGAACCATACAGATTTGAGTGGACCTGTCCAATCAGTGTAAGCATTTGTCAGTATTCGAAAAGCTCAACTTAGGACTACTAAGGAGCTCTACGACTTGACGAACAATACCAAAGAAAGGACATTTGGGTAGGCCGCAGAAAACACTCAAATTGCCAGACATACGTTAAAATTACTGAAAAGAAAAGAAAAAGCAATCAACATAGTCCTCACATTTACAATAATATAAGCAAATTGATAATTTACAAAATATTTAGAAAAGTAAATATTTATGTCAAAGAAAAAAAAAAAAAAAAAAAAAAAAAAAAATACTTTAAGTACTTAAAATATTTTACAAAATGTCATTTTGTAAAATAAAAATAATTTCCAATGTCAAATTGTAAAAAAACAAATAAAATAAAAAGAAAAAGCACATTTGAAAATAAAAATAATTAAAAAATACAAAAGAAGAAAAATAAAAATGACAACAGTTGTAGTAGGTACTGGAGCAGGTCAATCCCAAGCCTTTTCGTCCTGAATATAGTCTTTTACAGTGTAAAAAGCCTTTTGACAAAGTTTACGTTTTACAAATGATTTGAACTTATTAAGGCTTAGTTGTTGAATATGACTAGGAAGTTTATTATAGAAGTGTATACATTGGCATCTAAATGAGCCCCCTATTTTTTTGAGCCTGGTTGCAGGAACTACAAATTTATGTTTGTTTCTTGTATTAAAATTATGAATATCACTGTATTTTTTAAACATGTCTATATTTTTATGGGCATACATAATATTCTCGTAAATATACTGTGAAGGCACAGTCATTACATTTATTTCTTTAAATTTATCTCTGAGGGAGTATCTGGGACTTAATTTATAAATTGATCGAATAGCCCTTTTCTGTAAAACGAAAATTGTCTGTATATCGGCGGCATTTCCCCATAATAGAATACCGTACGACATGACACTATGAAAATAGCTAAAGTAAACTAAACGGGCTGTCTCTAAATCAGTTAAATTTCGAATTTGTCTTACAGCATATGCTGCTGAACTAAGTTTTTTCGACAATTTGTCTATATGTGGGCCCCACTGAAGCTTAGCGTCTAGAGTAATGCCCAAGAACACTGTAGTATCTTCAGGACTCAACTCTTTACCTTTTATTAGCACACTGGTTTCTACTTGCCTCACATGAGGCATGGTAAACTTAATACATTTGGTTTTTTTTTCATTAAGTAGCAGGTTATTTACATTAAACCAGTGTACTATTTTTGAAAGAGCTATATTTATATCGTCAGTAACCTGCTGCTGACGTTTAAGTTTAAACAAAAGTGAAGTGTCGTCTGCAAACAACACTATATTATGATTGTCTTCTATGCGGTAAGGTAAGTCGTTTATGTAAATTAGAAACAAAAATGGACCAAGAATTGAGCCCTGGGGGACACCCATTTTTACAACAGATCCGGGAGATCTCTTTCCGTTTACGTCAACTCTCTGAATCCTTTCACTCAGATATGATGTAAGAAGATCCAGGGAGGAGTTCCGGATCCCGTAATGGTGTAGTTTCCTGATTAATGTTTCATGGGGAACGCAATCGAAGGCCTTGGACAAATCGCAAAAAATGCCCAAGGCATCGCATTTATCTTCCCATGCATTATAAATATGTCCTAAAAGTTCAACACCAGCATCGGTTGTCGAACGACCCCTTGTAAAACCGAACTGTTTAGTATGCAACAATTTATGTCTATTAAAAAATCTCTGTAATTGCTGTAGAATGAGCTTTTCAAATATTTTACTAAAGGTCGGTAGTACTGAAATAGGTCTGTAATTTGTGGGGTCCGATGTACTACCGGTTTTGAACAATGGTATTATTTTACTATTTTTCATTAAGTCAGGAAACTCCCCGCGATCGATACAATTATTAAAAATAAAAGCTAAAGAAGGAGCTACAATGTGGATTATAGACTTAACAACGTCCACAGAATTACCCCATAAATCTGCAGTCTTTTTTACATTTAAAGAGTTGAAGGTCTTAATAATATCTACATAAGATACATGTTCGAAATTAAAATCAGAATCACAAACTTTAACATTTTTTTTAAGCAGAGACTCTGCTGCAGCGGGTGATGAATTCAGAGATTTTGTTGTTGATATGGGGATCTCTGAGAAGAAGTTTTCAAAAGCTGCGGCTACCTGTGAGTCCGATGTGATCACATTGTCGTCAATTACCAGGTTAAAGTCACTACATGGTTTTGTAGACCTACCAGTTTCACTATTTATAATATTCCAAGTCGTTTTAATTATATTATTACTGTTTTTAATCTTGGAACTCAAACAACGCGATTTTGCTTCAGAGCAAACTTTTTTAAACAATTTTGAATAATTCCGCACATATAAACTAAATTCAGCAGTGTTAACGAGAATTCTTTCATCATACAATTCGTAAAGCCGATTTCTACTTTTATGAATACCACTAGTAGCCCATTCACTGAACGACACATTACTATTAACTGAAATATTCTTAGGTATAAATGTAGAATTAAATTGATTACAGTACATGTTAAAGAAACCCTCATATTGGTGATTGACATCATCAAATTTAGACAAGTTTGGTAAATTATTAGTGAGTTTAGTTTTAAAAGTTTCTAAACGACTTGCCGTTTTAGGGTTAACAGTGATATTTTTTTTAGTCACTATGATGTTTTTGTTATGAAAAGTAATTAATTGCCCACAATGATCAGAATCCAATAAATTTATAATTTCTTTGTGACTTGGTACAACATCTGTATATATATTATCTATACATGTAGCACTAGTAGGAGTTATTCTTGTGGGCTCCAAAAATAAATTAACAAGATTGTATGACCGAAATAGACTTAAAATTTTACTACATAAACCTGAGTTTTCTAATAAATTAACATTAAAATCACCACAAGTAATTATGTACTTATTTGAATTACAAATCTTGTGGAACACTTCATCCATTACTTTTTCAAAGCAGTCATACAATCCAGAAGGGGGTTTGTACACACTTAATATAATAAATTGCTCCAATTCAATACAGGCTATTTCAACTGACCGCTCAACAGATAGGCTCACAATATCTTTGCGTTCTTTAAATTTAAGTTGGTTACTTACTATGATTAATGAGCCACCCCGTATGGCATCAACTCTACTGAATGAACTACCAACCTGGTGATTACTAAAGTTAAACATGAACTGGTGACTCTTAAGCCAATGTTCTGTTAAGCAAAGAATATCAATATTGTTGCAATAACTTCCAATCGGGTAAGAACTTACAAAAAGTCAATAATTGCGTGGGATTTGAACTTGCGGCACGCTGATTTGCGCTTCAATCTGTGTGCCTATACCACTGGGCCATCTTGACTTATGATAAGTTGATGAAATTGTGAATTTCAATCATTTGTTGGCGAAACTTGAAAATAAAAGGTCGTAAGTCAAACTAAACGTCAAACGAATATGTTTTAAGAATTCTTATGGACTTTTGCAAGTGATAGTACATCTAAGGCTAAATTATTCGTTTTTAACATTTCGTAGAATAAGTGGGCGGAGCCTCGTACAGGTTGACGCCCTCACACACACAGAGACATGACGTACGATAAATCGAATCACAACGGGTGATTCTGTTTTTTTAAGAAGTGTATTTAGAGAGTTATTCTGAAAAACGGTTAAAATTAAAAAAATTAAATAGCAAGTATTACTGATTATTGACCAGGTTTCGTATTTTTACATGATTATTTATGAGTTTTATTACAACCTCCTGAAATATTGTGCAGTTTTAAAACTGCACCTTGTATAGCTGGCCATGAATAATACCAAGCCTTTTAAGAGCCGGCTGTAGGCATAGAGTATTTTGTATAAACTCCGCCCAGATCTATGTTGAATCACAAAAAAAAAAACTTTTTGCGACTCGGAAAATTTTTCGAAATTCCATGCGTCAATTGAACTATTTACATAGTTAAGTTTGTACGGAACCCTCAGTGCGCGAGTCCAACTTGTTCAGTTCAGTTTCTGCTTTAGACCACCGTCTCACCCGACCTCGGTCTCTCTCAGTCGTTGTCGCCGATCGCCCTCACGAGGACACGGTGGTGCTCTGCCCAAGCGGGGCACACCTAGAGATGTTCCATTCGCTCCACCGTGTCCTCCGGGCAGTTCACACAGTGGCGGCACACGGGCGTTTCTTCCGATTTATCCATTTTGACGTTTGACGTCTGTGTCGGTCTAGCCCCGTCTCGCTTGTTTTTGAATAAACAAATAAAACAACTCGTTTTGCTACATAATAAGTTTTTAATAATAAACATAGTGTTAAGTTACGTGACAATTATTGAAGTGAGCTACATATAAGTGAGTTTATTGGACATAAATCAATCGGAGAACATTACAAAATTTGGTTAAAGAATTTGGTACCCTCTATTTTATAAGTAGAGTGAGTTATCTAAATTTGCTCCAGAGCCATCTACACTATTATTGGCTTATTGATCTTCCGATTCCATATTGGGTCCCCACTGGCGCCATCTAGAGCATCGCCCTAGCAACACTTGTAACTGCTAAAAGTCTCAGTACCATTACCATGCCAGGTCTCAAGTGCGGTGGATGCGGTCGCTTTACCTCGACGCAAGAGGGCGTTAGGTGTGGCAAATGTCAAGCTCATTATCACAGAGCCTGTGTGGGCGTTCCAAATAAAGCGACACTGTCTGCAAGCTGGCGTTGTCCCGAATGTAAGAGGGGTGACGCGCGGGACAACAGGGCTGACACTCCCGTAAGAGGAGCGTCCGAATATTCCTTAAAGAAATCGGTGGAGGAAGTCGTCTCCAAACCTGTCAGCCCTGTCATGTGCGACGCTCCGCCGCATGACACCTCCTCTGCCGACATTGAGTGCCACAATATCCCTCTTATCACCGCCCCAGATGCATATTCGATCATGGAGGAACTGCGAGCGATGCGAGCTGAAATACAAATGTTCAGGCAGGAAATGGAGCTTGAAATGTCGGGGCTTAAAGTTACCATGAGCACTTGCAGCGCGCGTATCGACAGCATGGAGGCGCGACTGGATGCGTTAGAACAGCGAGCCTCCGACCCGCCGAAGCCTGGTGCGGTTGATGATATCATCGACGAGTTGAAGCGAGAGCTCAATGACAGAGACCAGGACCTTCTAGGTAACGACATCGAGGTCTCTAATATTCCGGAGGCCTCAGCTGACAACCCAGCCCATATTATCCAGCTGATTGGTCTGAAGCTTGGCGTCACACTCGACGAGCGCGACGTGGTCAGCGCCGAGCGGGTCGGCGGTAGGAAACTCAGCGCGACAGACTCGGCCGGGGCGACAGAATCTCGGCCGCGCGCCATTGTCGTGCGCCTGGCTCGTCGGGATCTGCGCGACAAGCTGCTGGCAAGCGCTCGCGTGCGGCGCGGCGCGACCACAGCCGACCTGGACATGCCGGGCCCCGCCCGGCGGTTCTTTCTCAACGAGCGGCTCACCAAGACCTACCGCCAGCTGTTCCGCAGGGCGCGTGACGCTGCTGGTCTCGCTGACTGGAAGTTCGTGTGGACCAAGCGTGGTCGCATTCTCGCCAGAAGAAAACCAGGAGACGCCACTCACAGAATACGCTCAGAAGCAGACTTATCCCGTGTCTTTGGACCTGTCAATATCACAGCGTAGTTATGATCATGTTGTTTTTCTGTGTGCTTGCATGTTAGTTTTTAGTCAAATTTTAAATCTACATATATATACTTACATTTTACATATTATAATACTAGTTGCTTTGAATTTACAATTTACTATGCTTGTGAGATCTAAGTTCATGATGCTAGTTTATATGGCCTTTTATATCTGCGCCTATCACATAGTCAAGATGAGTTGCCTTAACCAAATAAGCTTACTCCAGCCTTCTGCTAATTACACATATTTTGGTCGATCAGCGTCTCATCGTCGACGACGGCTGGTGCTGAAAATCAGCGCTGTGGCTCTGTTTTTTATGAGCCCCAGCATTTTGCTGAGCGCTGGCCGTTTTGCGCGGATGTGACGCATATCTTACGTGCTACTTTTATTAGATATTGTTTTTATTTTGTTATGGTATGCGTCATGTTTGACGTGAATAAACACTTTTTCTTTCTTTCTTTCTTTCATTTTATTTACTTATTAGGATGATAATGATACAACGTGATGATCACAATAAAACAAGTTAGTTTATACATCACATTAGTCAATACATCACAATAAGAATCGATTTACTTATTGATTAAATATGAATAAATTTGCGAATAATTTATTTTATTTTATTGTTTGTGATGTTATATCACAAATGGATAAACATTTTCATTTCATTCAGTACTATACCGTGTGAACTTCAGTCTTAGGAGGATGCATAGTTAGTCGAGGGGATGCGAACGATTTGTCGTTCGCATCCCCTCGACTCGGTACTGAAGCTGTAATCTCGCGTAATGGCGGAAATCCCTTTAGACCCTGCTTAGTACGGTAACAATGTTACCCTCGACTCTTACCAAGTCAACTTGGTACATAGCAACAGGTTGTGTCCCGATTTTCTGCCGTTGCTATAGCAACTGAAAAACACTTTTGTTGCCAAGTAAACCATATGAGTTGTTGCGAGGCTGATTTACGAGTACATTTTCCGCTGCCAGCGACTTCGCGCGTGTGATAGTAGAAAATCATCCTAAGGGAACATTGAATAGAATAGAATAGAAACTTTATTATACACCAAAAAAGTAAAATAACATAAACTTAAATCTATGGGTACAATCGCGGTCTTATCGCTGACAGCGATATCCACCAGACAACCTTAGGATGGATACTCCCGAGATAAAAAGTATCCTATATGTTATTCTAGGATACGATCTACCCGTGTGCCAAGTTTCATCGAAATCCCTTCAGCCGTTCGAGCGTCAAGAAGTAACAGACATAGGTAAACTTAGACTCGCATACTTTCGCCTTCATACCTTCATTCTTCACAGGCCAACAAAAAAAATGTTTGAAAAACCTTTTTTTTTCGTGAAATAGCCATACTCGTACCTTTAAACAGGTTTCTCAAATCATATTCTTCATACACTTACTCGAAAACTCGCTCTTATTCCTACCGCTTTCAGGCACTTAATTTCCTGTTTTTCGTACTAGTGCGGAAAAGTGTGTCCTCGCCCCCGCTACAATTTTATTACATTTATCGTATCAGGCTGAGCGCTAAGCAACCTCCTCGAGTTGCGTATCAACTCTCACAAGTTGCGCATCAACCCCTGTTTAGGTAATAGAAAAACGTGTATCAACGTGGTTTCTCCAGCACTCGGTACAATGACAAACTTTCTCCACTCGTATCGAAATGTACTAGGTACAGGTCGCGCGGTGAATAAAGATCGCTCGGCAAAAGTGGAAGGGGCATGCGCAGTATTCAATTCTAAGGTCTATTTTGCGACGTGCGGGCGGGTGTGCGCCGACGGCGACACGTCATTGGTAGATCAGTCGCTCTTCAATTCCCGCGTTGCGTTCACGCTTCTCATTGGATACTGTTGTACTTGGGTACTGTTGCGTACAGCTTGTGTTATCGTATTAGTTATACGTAGTGGTAAGAAAAATAATGTTAAAAATAAAGTTTCAAAACGGCAAGCCAGGAGCCCTTTTACGTTTCGGCTTTACGCAAAGAAGAATGACCAATTTTCACCTGGCTTTGTATAGTAATGAAATAAATGTTAAAATTTAGCCAATTATATTATGTATATAAGGTATATTATTGAGGATTTTCGAAATAAACCACAAATTGTTTCTCTGAAAACAAAGATTTGTTTATTCAACGTGCTTTTACAGTATTATGTAATAAATTATCGTTTAACTAAAGTTACACCTTTATCTCACCTGAAAACAAAGAAACGACATTAAAGTTCACTAATATCGCCTCCTCAATTATATCCCTTTAATTATCTCTCTACAAGTTTTTATAACAATAAAATGCACATAATTATAATCTAAACATCATCTGTCATTGAATGATACGTCACCCCGTATTAAAAAATGAAATGTCATTTCCAAGGAGGTCATTTCATTACATCTCCCCCCCATAGGAACGAAAATTCTAAATAATATAATACAAACAATGCACCTGCAAGCTATCTTTATACCTATTCGTTTTCTTCTACTTCATCTTCTGCCGTAACAGGTTGTAATTTTGTTATGTGGAATAAAGTTGATTCTGTTTTTCTGTTGCCAGTGTCAATCTTATAAATGGAGTTCGATATTTTCTCTATTATCTTGAAAGGGCCTATTTTTAATTCGTCTAATTTTTTCCTGTTCAGTCTATTTCCATTTTCTACATATACACTGTCTCCTATCTCGAACTCTTGTATTTTCCTATTTCTATCAAATATTTTCTTGTTGTACTTGTGAGATTTTATTGTATTCTCTAATGCTAATCTTCTATCAGCAATCCACTTGTCTTCCTTTTCTATTGTTTTAATTTCATTTGGTAAAATACTGACATTTGTACCATCCAGTAAATATTTTGGTGCAAAACCTGTAACAGAATGGTCTGTTTCATTATATTTCTGTACACATTCTCTTGCTACTGTTGTCCATGTTCTCTTATTATTTTTCTCATTTATTTTACATCTTATTTTATTTACTATTGTTTGGTTTAATCTTTCGTTCAAGCCGTTCGAAAATGGCGTATTCACAGCTGTAAATATTAGTTTGATGTTATTCTCCTGCAAATACTGTTTAAATTCTTTTGAATTGATGCCTGGATATTGGTCTGTTAGAATTATTCCAATCTCATCTGTCTCGAGTACTTTCTTTGTTAGTTTTATAAAGTCACTTGCGTTCTGTGTTTTTGAAGTCACAATAAACGCATATCTTGTGTAGTGGTCTACTAAAAGGTGTAAGTATTTTTTTGTTGACCTAGATCCTCCAAAGCCACCTATAGTATCCATTGACATTATCTCAAATGGTTTTGTTGCTGGTCCCAGTTGTGACATTAACCCAAATTTTCCTTGACATCTTGATTTATTTTTTATGCATATTTCGCATGTTTTACAAATATTTATGATATTTTTTGTTAGGTTTTTAGCTGTATATAGTGGACTTATTTTTTTCTGTAATTGTCTGATTCCAATATGGCATAAATCTTCATGCACCTTTTTTATAATTTTTTTACTAAATTCTTCTGAGAGTATAATCTTTTCAAGTTTCTTTATTTTTTTATAATAGATTTTATTTTTATGTAGTAGATTTTGTTTCTTTTCTTTTATTGTTTCATTTTTGTCTTGGTCTTCAACTATATCTTTTATTTGTATTAAATTAACTATTTTTAATAGTTCCTCCTTGTTATCTTCTGATTCTAATACAGGGTTTCGGCTCAAACAGTCTGCTTCTATATTTTCTTTACCAGATATATATTTTACTGTAAAGTCATATTGAGATAGGTAATATGTGAGGTCACCCAATTCTTCATCTGTCCTGCATTTAATATTCATGTTCTCTAGAGGTTTGTGGTCTGAGTAAATAGTGAAATGTTTTCCAATTAGCCAGTGTTACCAGTATTTAACTGCTTCTTTCATAGCAATACATTCCAAATATATGGCCTTTTTTCGTTTTTGAGATTCGTTTAGTTTTTTTGAAAAATATGTCACCGGTTTGTCTTTACCGTCTAGTTGAGTCTGTTTTAATATTGCCCCGATACCCTCTAAAGATGCATCTGTAAAGATTTTTATTGGTAAGTCTTTGTCGAATATTTCCAACACAGGTTGAGAACATAAATATCTTTTTATTTGATTAAATGATTCTTCACACTTCTCTGACCACACAAACTTTTCATTTTTTCTTAATAAATTATGTAATGGGTCTAAAATAATTGTACTTCTTGGTATGTATTCATGGTAGAAGGTAATTTTTCCCAAAAATTGTCTGATATTCTTTTGTGTCTTAGGAGTTGGAAAATGTCTTATCGAGATCAAATTGTCTTTTAGTGGTCTTACCGAATTGTTCTGAATTACATGGCCGAGGTACTTTACTGAGTCTGAAGCAAAGTTACATTTCGTAAACTTCAATCTAAAGCCTTCTTGTATTATTGCCTCTAATACATTTCTTATGTGTTTTATATGTTCTTCAAAGGTGTTCGAGTATATCAGAATATCATCAATATAGTTTACGGAGTATCCTGTGAGATTGTGCTTTCTTAGAATATTGCTTAAAATTCTCTGGAAAATTGCTGGTGATGTTTTCAAGCCAAAGGGAAGGCAGGTCCACTGGAAGTGGCCATCTTGTGTGACAAATCCTGTTTTATATCTATCTTCCACCCGTAATGGTATCGCCCAGAATGCTGAATTTATATCCAGTGTAGTAAAATACTTACAATTTCTAGTTTTAACAATCAAATCATCTATTAACGGAAAAGGTTGAGCTTGTGGAACAACAATTTTATTTAGTTCCCTGAAATCTATACACAAGCGGGATTTCCTATTTTCACCCTTTTTAAATGCCAATGTCACTGGAGCAGCGAAAGGACTGTAGGATTCTTCTATTAAATTATTCTTTAGTAACATGGATATTTGCTTTTCAATTTCTAATTTATCTTCTATTGTACATCTGTATGGTCTTTTACTACAGTATCTATTTACTAGTAAATCTATGTGAGCTTCATAATCTCTAACTGTTCCTATATCATACTTGTCCTTTGCAAAAATTGTTTTATATTCCTTTATTATTTTCTCGATCTCAATTTTCTTTTCATTATCTAAATGGTCTGTCATACTTACAAACTCTTCTGTTTCTATATGTTCATTAAAATTTATTGCTAATGTTTTTATATTCTTTTCTTCATTTCTGTTATCTTTAGACATTTCATCTATTTTATTTGTTCTTATCTTTTGTTCTATCCGCAAGTCCTCGTTTTGGGTTAGTTTGAATTTCTTTATCATATCCAATCCGATTATAAAATCATCAAAATATTCATTTTCTACTATGTATACATCCACCTCTTCTTCTAAATCAAATATTTTTATTTTTATTGTTATCAAGCCATCTGTTTTTTTCACACCATTAACCGTTTTCATATATGCTATATTCTCATTGTCCTTTTTTTCTTTTATTTTAATCAGTCTTGAATTTATTAAAGAGATCTGTGAGCCTGAATCATAAATGCCGCTCACTTCTAGTTTATTTTCTAATAAGAGCTTGATTTTGATTAATGGTGTACTTACTCGTTTTTTTTCTCAGTATTTATATCTACTTCAATAATGGAGTTGTTATTTACATTTCTGGGTTTAAAAACTTTTTCAGATTCATTTTTATTTTTCTTGAACCAACATGACTCTTCCGGATGATATCTAATTCCTTTGTTCAAAGATTCACAAGTGTTACATGGCTTCTTCTCATTAGTTTTTTTTTTATAATGGAATGTACAACTCTTTATTGTACTTGAGTTTTTCTTGTACATCATACCTTCATATTTTCTTATCTCATTGAACAAATCAGTAGTGTCATTGAGTTCATCTCTGTTTAACCTATTTAAGATAAACCCAGGTAAACCTGTTGCAATAAGATCTATCATTGTTTTGGAGTCTATCGATTTGTTTATGCCTAGCATTAGCGTTTCTTTTCTAATAGCGTAATCAATTAGTAGTCCTTCTTTATATCTAAATGCGAGAGCATATGTAACTATGTCCCATCCTCGGTTTTTAAAAGTTTCTAAAAATTTGTTTTTCCATTCATTCCATTCAGCCTTTATTGTTAGTTTTATGGCCATCGAGCTATACCAATCCAAACAAGATTTTTCTAAAAATAATCTCAATATATCTATTTTTGTTTCATCTTTTGATATATTAAAGCGCTCACACTCCTTTTCAAAATTCTCAATCCATTGCATTGCATTTGGGTTCTTGCTTGTGAATTTTTCAATAATAAATTTCTCTGAAATATGTTTTAGGTTATGTTGATTTTCTTTCTTTGTAGTAGTTTCTATTAATTTTTCCAAGATATGTTGGAAATTGTCGTTTATGTCTATTGGTTGTTTTGTGCTCATTTCTTCTAAATATTGATCTAAAAATTGCATATTACCTTCCTCATCTCTATATGTTTTCTTAAGATCTTCATCCAATTTTATCCATATTTTTCTACTTTGATATCTTTTTTTTATACTATTTTTTATTTTTGAGAAAGTATTCATTTTGACAATATATGTATGATGAATCACCGGCTTCAGCTCATCAGGTAAAACATAACATTTTCCTTCTTCTGTAGATATTGAGGTTATGGCTAATACATTTGATTTGCCATCATTTGAAGCTATCATCGTAAACTCAAATTGCAGCCGGTCCATCTTCTTTTAGTTAACAAAAGTGTCGTTTTATAAGGTATATTATTGAGGATTTTCGAAATAAACCACAAATTGTTTCTCTGAAAACAAAGATTTGTTTATTCAACGTGCTTTTATAGTATTATGTAATAAATTATCGTTTAACTAAAGTTACACCTTTATCTCACCTGAAAACAAAGAAACGACATTAAAGTTCACTAATATCGCCTCCTCAATTATATCCCTTTAATTATCTCTCTACAAGTTTTTATAACAATAAAATGCACATAATTATAATCTAAACATCATCTGTCATTGAATGATACGTCACCCCGTATCCACAGCTTAAAAATTAAAAAATGAAATGTCATTTCCAAGGAGGTCATTTCATTACATGTATCTAATACGCCAAAAACAATTAAAAAAAAAAATAGGTAAAAAAACTTTTTAAGTTAAACGGTTTTATGTTAAACATACATTGCAATGTTTAAGATAAATGTACTAAAAACCAAAAAATAATAAAATAGATACAGTCGTGGGAATTATAAACATATGCATAGACTAGACTAAAATAAAACCGTGGGGCACGTCAATTGTCTACAATCGTTGATTAAAATGTTTGTTTTGTAATGTTACACTATAATTAGGCAGTTGTTCAACCGACAACGATGGACGTGTGATAAGTAGGGCTAGAATGTGGAAACAAGCTAGCAAGCTCGATTATAAGCGAGTTTTAGGGTTTCATAGTGGTGAGCGAGTAGTACTTTTATCATATGTTTTGTCGATTAAAGACAAACTACGAGCAGTGAAACGATTCCTCGCCAGCCAGCAGTGTGAATGTCCAACGATAAACTAGTTGAAACATCTCTTTTATTTACATGGAGTGTATAACTATTGGAATTTCCATGAGCAAGAAAATAGTAAGTAATTTCCTCACCGTCTGCGGGCCAACTGCCTATTTTAACGACGAATTAAACGATTCTTCTATCGCACATTAAGTCGATAATTTGTAGACAATTGACGTGCCCCACGGTTTTATTTTAGTCTAGTCTATGCATATGTTTATAATTCCCACGACTGTATCTATTTTATTATTTTTTGGTTTTTAGTACATTTATCTTAAACATTGCAATGTATGTTTAACATAAAACCGTTTAACTTAAAAAGTATTTTTTACCTATTTTTATTTTCTAGTTTTTAGTTTTTATTTCGCATTCTGTTTAATTCATTTAGTGCTTCATTATTGCAAGGTTTCTTGCCCGTTAGTTTATTGCAGTCCAACTCCTCTATACGTAGTCCCTGCAAATATCTTACTCTACTAAGAGCCACGTAGGCTTGACCTTCTTCAAACAGTTTCGCACTTAAGTATACGACTGCGTGATCCACAGTGCTGCCTTGCATTTTATGTATTGTAGAAGCCCATGATAGTATTAAAGGCAACATTCTTCTTTCAGCCGTCCCGTAATTGTACTTAGCTGGAAACTGTATGGCTTTCGGGTGTATAAGATGTACTCCGTCTCTTGCGAAATCAATTCGGACGGAAGGTACATCTGTTGCATACATCTGAGTTCGACGAAATTGAGGCCAAACGATTTCGTTGATGTAGCCTATAGTGCCATTTACTAATCCCTTTGAAACGTCAATATTGGACCGTAGCATGACTTTTGCCCCCACAAATATTTGCAGTTCCGCTGGTAAACCCCCAGTTTTGTTGATATCAGCTGGTATTATAGTAGCTATATCCACATTGTCTGCATTTCGTGTGGCGTGTACTAGCTGATCCTGCGCTTTTATTTTGTAAATGCGAGCACCATTATTTCTGTACAAATTCAATACAGCAGAGTTGTGGTCGTTAACTTGTTGATTTGTGGGGTATACCCTTAACGCTTTGTCTATTGCAAACTCATCACTCGTGTCTTGAAGAAGTCTTCCCATTAAAATACTAAAATGTTGGGTTGTTAGCTCACCGACTCTCAAAGCATTCAAAATATCAATAAAAGTCTGGTCACCTTGCTGACGCATATTTTCAGTTAATTCACACAGCGTGAATAAACGCCAGAGATGTGTAGCTGGTTGGAGATGTTCTGGCTGTTTGAAAACAGGTGTTCCTGATCGTTTTATAGGAGGCAGTTGTAAAAGATCACCGAAAAGTAATACGTTTACTCCTCCAAAAAACTCATTTTCACAGTTCTTAATTTGCCTTAATCGAGCGTCCATCATGCATAACATTTGATAAGACACCATGGAAATCTCGTCGACAATCAAAAATTCTGTCTGATGCCATTGTTGCCTCATTATTCGCAAATAGTTTCCGGACAGTGGTGACATACCTGTTATGCGACCGTCTTTCTGTACAGGCAATTTTAAAGTACTGTGTATCGTAGCTCCATTTATTAATCTAGCTGCAACTCCTGTTAGTGAGCAGACTTTAACCGCATCCTTTGCGTAGCACCTATTAATTTGGTCTCGTAATAACTTTAATAGAAAAGTCTTGCCCACACCAGCTCCTCCTGTAAAGAATATTTTTAAACGTTCTTCAGCACCTGACATTTGATTTTGTATGGACTGGGTAACTAATGTAAAAATTTCCTTTTGTCCTGCATTCATAGACTGCTTAGCCTGTAAGAACTGGTCTTCATTCATTGGCAAATAAGGAACTTCTTCTTCATGGTCTAGTTCCATCGGCTCTGCGTGTTCCAGTATCTGAAATGCGTGTACTTGCACGAATGCATTTTCAAGCTGCCTGTCACGTTCACGATATATTTCCAAGTAGGCGTTTGTTTGTCTTAAACTTTCTTCGTTGGCGAGAAACGCATCTCTGGCACTATTAAATTCTCCTAAAAGTTCGGCCTCATTGCGATACGGCATATACTGGATTAGTAAACTGTAATAATATGACTCTGGATCAGAAGCTGCTACGAAGTTAGGTACCCGTACTACAGCTGGCGTGTTTCTAATAGTCATTTTGGTGTTGTCTGTTAAAGTTATAAGACGCCTTCTTGTTGTTTGCTCGTGCGGTGCATAAGCATCGGTATCGATGCTCTCTTCATTTATAACTGGCGGTTTTGTGTAGTGTGGCTCAAATAACATCGCAAATTCTATGAGACACATATTGTTAAAATCATAGTTGGGGTGCTCTGCTGGTCGCTTTTCATATCGTTCGAAAATCTCAAATGTACGTCTACGCGTGTAAGGGTGTACGCGATATTACGGGATCCGAGGCATCTTTTACAGATGCGGCACAGTTCTTGTAAGTTGTCGCATTCTATAACACAGGCTTTGCCATTTTCTGGTGTTGGTTTTCCTTTTGGGCCACAAGAATGGGAGTCAGCAAAATAGTATTTGTCTTCACCGCGAAATACGCTAACAGATTTATTTGACGCTGTCAATATTCCTGAAGAATGACTATCAAATAATCTATTTAAAGCTGTATGTAATGTAATGCCGATATTATTGGTATTTACAGAATCTTGGAGACTCCCGAATAAAAGAGTGTCTTCATCATATTCTATAGAAAATCGGCATTCATACATTTGTAAACTTTGCCTGACGATATGAAAGTTTCGTATCTCTAAATGTCCTGTTTCATCCAGTTCAGTAGGATCAAGCTGGGTACGAATCCAGCAATATAAGGAGTCACCCGCTAACATATTAGCATTCAGAATATTGACGTCCCATTGATTAGGGCTTAGGATTGCAGCTCGGACAATGTTCGCCAACGACATAGCACTACATTGTACACCAGCATATCGCGAAGTAAAGACGTTGTAGTCACCTTGATGCCATGAAGCTCGAATAATTCTTGCAACATTATTAATTGGAATGAATGCATTTCGAATTTCATTTTCATTCCTTTCGGACGCTTCATCTTCAGACAATTCGGGCACACTAAGTCGTACTAACTCCTGGTCACTAATTTGGGCATTGTCGTCAATACGTACATCTTTGTAAAGCCGGTTATTTCTGATTAACCATCTTAAAGCACTATAGACTTTTTCGCGACATATTGTGAATTCCCTGGTGATGTTCAAATTTTCTAATCGTTCGGTTACTACAATAATGCCTACCTGGCTTGCAGATATTGGTAGCATACTAGGCAGTCTTTCACTGACTTCAAAGATATCTTGGGCAAATAAAACTGCCTGTCCGCGAAAACCGTACTGCCCATAGAGGCCACTAAATTTCACGATTTTAACAAAGGGAATTATTCTGCACAGCAAACGTTGTTCCGCCTGTGTCAATGTTTGAATAACGTCTGGTATAGAACCTGGATCCAGATTATTCCAGTAAGCTTTTGGTGGTGCTGTTGTTTTATTACTAGTAACATGTGTTTGACAGCGGGAACATAATAACAATGATATTTTCGAAGTTAACTCCACAGGTAAGTATGTTAATGCAGCAGCGTTGTACCGAACTGTACGAACTTGATTAGGATAACAACGTTTGGTACAAATATCACAAACATGTATACAAATTGTGTTAATAGCATTCTCGAATGCCTGCAGATTATTAGCTCTGCATTGCTGGGTACGCTCTCGTTGTTTATTTAACCTCGTATCGCGATGTTCAGGCGTTTCTGAACCCAACTGCTGTCTTTGTCTTTCACGGCTTTGTATTAATCTAACTTCATATTCTTCAGGCGTTTCTGACGCTACCATCTGTGTATATCGCTCCCGTTGTTTTGTTAACCTGGCTTCATATTCTTCAGGCGTTTCTGACGCTATCATCTGTGTGTATCGCTCCCGTTGTTTTGTTAACCTGGCTTCATATTCTTCAGGCGTTTCTGACGCTATCATCTGTGTGTATCGCTCACGTTGCTTTGTTAACCTGGCTTCATATTCTTCAGGGGTTTCTGACGCCGTCATTTGTGTATATCGCTGACGTTGCTTTTTAGGGTTCCGTAGCCAAATGGCAAAAAACGGAACCCTTATAGATTCGTCATGTCTGTCTGTCTGTCTGTCTGTCTGTCTGTCTGTCTGTCCGTCCGTATGTCACAGCCACTTTTTTCCAAAACTATAAGAGCTATGCTGTTGAAACTTAGTAAGTAGATGTATTCTGTGAACCGCATTAAGATTTTCACACAAAAATAGAAAAAAAGCAATAAATTTTGGGTGTCCCCATACTTAGAACTGAAACTCAAAAATTTTTTTTTCGTCAAACCCATACGTGTGGGGTATCTATAGATAGGTCTTCAAAAATGATATTGAGGTTTCTAATATCATTTTTTTCTAAACTGAATAGTTTGCGCGAGAGACACTTCCAAAGTGGTAAAATGTGTGTCCCCCCCGTGTATGATGTACATTACTATAAAAACTGCCAACGAAAATTGGTTTGAACGAAATCTAGTAAGTAGTTTTTTTTTAATGCGTCATAAATCGAAAAAAATACAGTATTATTAAAACATCGATCAAAGTTACAACACATTACAAGAACTTTTATATTATGTTACTTGCTGCTACGGAACCCTTCATGGGCGAGTCCAACTCGCACTTGGCCGGTTTTTTTAACCTGGCTTCATATTGCTCAGGTGTTTTTGACGCTAATTGTTCCCGTCGTTTCTGTAATCGACTATTTCTATCACCTTCACTTTCTTTAGCTCGTTTTGCTTTATACTTTTCTTTCGCTTTTTGAAGCCTTTGTTTACGTTGTGTTGCAGTTTCTGTTTTATTTGTGTTTGTATTTTTTATATTTTTTTTTACCATTTTGTTCCCACGAGTAATGGACATTTAAACGGTCGACCCCCCCAGAGGTCCAATAAAGGGGCAAGGCTATGTACAACAAGATGCGCCTGAGTCTTGAGGGGAAAACGCTAACGACATATCATTTTTATCCACCCTAATGCCATACAGTTCTCGGCGCGTTTTAACCTTTCACCTTAACTTGGGTGGTGTACCGTTAACGACGTATCATTTTTAGCCACCCTAACGCCACACAGTCCTCAACACGATACAAAATCTTGACTTGGGTGGTGGATTCAGGCTGGATTAATCAGATACCTAAATTACAGATTCAATTTCTAAATTTAAATCTTATTATTATACGCCATTTGGTGGCTGCGCCCATCTTAAATATTGAGGTTGTATAGTGCACTGTATTCTTCTTGTCAAGCCCTTTTATTTGATACCCATATTGGTGGGATTGATAAAAAATTGTTATCAGCCATTTGGTAGCGGCGGCCATCTTAGATTTCAATTTTGCATAGTAAATTGTATTCTACTTGTTGAGACCTTTCATTTGATACCCATGTTGATGGGATTGATAAAACCTAAGTTATCCGCCATTTTGTAGAGGCCGCCATCTTGGATTTTAATTTAATATAGTACATTGTATTATACTGGTTGAGCACTTTCATTTGATACCCATATTGATGGGATCGATAAAACCTACGTTATCCGCCATTTTGTAGCGGCCGCCATCTTGGATTTCAATTTTTTATAGTATATTGTATTGTGCTTGTTGAGCCCTTTCATTTGATACCCATATTGATGGGATTGATAAAACCTACGTTATCCGCCATTTTGTAGCGGCCGCCATCTTGGATTTCAATTTTTTATAGTATATTGTATTCTGCTTGTTGAGCCCTTTCATTTGATATCCATATTGATGGGATTAATAAAACATAAATTATCCGCCATTTTGTAGCGGCGGCCATCTTGAATTTATAATGATAATGAATAAACATAATTGTATTGTCACCAAAATCCAAAATGTATACAAAATTTCAGATTAATCGGTTGACAGGAAGAGGGTGAAATTTGAATGACTAAATTTGACCCAAGAATAATAAATAAAACAAACGGGGTGAGCTAAATAAAACCGTTTAAAAAGTGATAAAGTGATTCGTTTTGAGCAAAAAGTGTCTATGTATGGAGTATTTCTAACGCATTAAATGTATGAACAAGCCAGCGGAACAATCACCTTAGTTTTGTCTAAGTATTCATTTGATTTTATCAATTGTACCGAACACAAGATTCAATTCTAGATCATTTAATTTCATTAACTGTAAGGTTTACTATTTTTAATTGGTGCAATATTATAAATAAAATTTTAAAGGGCACAGATATTTAGAGGTTACATACTCGTAATTTACCTGCTATGCAACTAAAAGCGTTTGAAAAATATAAAAAGAAATTGAAAAATAAATCATTAAATAAGTAATGAGTACTCGGTAGTCATTACTACTTTTTGTGTTCTATACTAGCACGGAACAGTAAAAACAGTGGAAGAAGTAAGTAGGCGTGGCACTGTCGCCGCTAGTAAGAATCGCGTTGCGCACTTGCTGTTCAAGCGCTCTCATTCTCTAACTAGACTGCGCAACATAATAATTAACGAAAAATAATATTAAAATGCCTTATTGTCCCATACTGTACTTTAAAAACCATAGTCTGACTAAAAATCTAACTCATGGAGGTGTATCATACCACCGAAAAGTATTACTTTCGGATTTATTTTAATAAAATGAAAAAATAAAATTACGTGAAACATTGCGCAGGATATACAAACAAAACTAGTCCTTAGTAACATCACTACAAAGTTGATTTTCTTTTCTCGGTTATTAGCTTTTTTGGAATATTCGTTAGTCTACCTATACTTGTGACGCTATCCAAATAGTGCGTGACTTTATCGATAAAATCAATCGATATGTATAATATGTATTACATTGCCTTTTTAAAATATATATAACGGAGATTCGTTATCTGTGGGTCGCGACATCGGAAATAACACTCACAAAACCTTCGTTAACACTTATTACTTGCTAAAACACACTGAATACAGAATAATCAAAGATGCCTGGGATATGGCTCGATTAAGAACTTAGGAACGCGGGAAGTTTAGCGTGGAGTAACGAATGTCTAACGAGACTGCCGGACCGATTCCAAGTGACCCCATCAACGGTCACCGCACACGTCGACCTACCCCCGTTACAGGTTAGTCAACCTAGCTGTCAATGTCAGTACCTGTTATCGTCAGTACCTGTCAACGTCAGTACCTGTCAACGTCAGTACCTTTCAACGTCAGTAGCTGATTGTCTCCTGAATCGACATTTGATTCGATTATTCACTCGGTGACGCCATTACTCCACGCTAACCATCCCCAAGTTAATACTTGACGTTCCCAAACGTTAGCTGTCAAATCAAACTACGTAGTTCCTCCAGTGAGGGATAGATGGCGCTGATCTAGACCGACTGATATGCGTCAACGCTTCGACACGGCCGTCCTGATGATCACACGTCCTCGTGTGGAGTACCTGGAGAATAAGAAAATTCTCGAACAAGACCCATACCAGTCGTTCGGCCATTCCTGGCCCAAGTGGGTGGGGAATAACAGGTATTCTGATCAAAATCATTACAGGGTCTGATGAAAATCATAACAAACTCTTTCTCTCAAAGCTGACATGTCGAACAACACCCATGTTCATTCAAATAATAGGAAACTCAATAAAATATTGCAATGCTCATACTCTGACCTCCATCCGGTCTTCATCATCACACTTATAACCTCCATCCGGCCATAAGCATCAAACCAATCGACCTCCATCCGGTCTTCAACACGTAACCTCTATCCGGTTACTAACACAACAGGCAACCTCTATCCGGTCACCTCCACATGTAACCTCCATCCGGTTACAAACACAACAGGCAACCTCTATCCGGTCACCTCACATGTAACCTCCATCCGGTTACAAACACAACAGGCAACCTCTATCCGGTCACCTCACATGTAACCTCCATCCGGTTACAAACACAACAGGCAACCTCTATCCGGTCACCTCCACATGTAAACCTCCATCCGGTTACATCCACAACACCATCAAGATAATCATTTCGAGCCTTTTATCAAAATAATTCTTAAAATAGGTTTGTTCAACATGTTACTTTATTTTTCTTATAACGTTACAGATTATAAGAAAACTCTTACTATGCTAGGTATTCTAAATGTTAAGTCGACTACTTAGTATTCAACTAGTCTTGTCAGCATTATCATTTTCGTCATGGCTAGTCTCGTCATCATCACCTACGTGCATGTCAACGTCGGTTATTTTTCGCAGTCGGTCATGTGCGTACTTGTACGTCCGGGCGGAAGAAAGGGACTTCAAAACATAACGGTCATCATCAAGAACCTCGATCACCCTAAACGGACCCCTGTATTTCGGGTCAAGTTTCGTCTGGTTTCGCTCCTCATTTTGCAGCAAAACAAAATCACCTACAGAGAATGATTGTACCTTGGCCTTTGTAGAGTCAAAACGTTTTTTGTCATAGGCAGAAGCTTTCTCCATGTTCTCTACAGCCATCTTCCTCACCTCAATGATGTCAACATGAGGCTCTTCATCATTTGCCGTCATGATATCAATGGGTCTAGCAGCCTTACCAATCAGCAGTTCGAGTGGACTAGATTTTGTGACTCTACTTACAGTGCAGTTGAGAGCAAGCTGAACGTCGGGCAAAGCATCTTGCCACGAACGATTGCTTGTCTCTACAGCAGTGAGCATATTTTTGAGCGTGCTCATTACTCGCTCGACCTGTCCGTTGGCACGAGAACTACCTGTAGCGATCAAGTGCAGCTTGATATTAACTGAGGCACAGTACTCCCTGAACTCCTTACTGGCAAAGCAGCGTCCTTGGTCGGCGATCAAGCGCGATGGAGCACCGAAGATAGCAACACTAGCCTTCAGCGCTTTGATGCTGCTTGTTGTATCAATGTGCAGGGTGTGATGCAGCACAACGAACTTGGTGAAGGCGTCTATCAGGACGAAAACGTACTCCTTTTTGTCGTTTTTGCCACTCAGCTTCCCGGTAGCATCGACGTGCAGTGTGTGCCATGGTATAGCTACCTTTGGAATTGGGTGCATGTCCGCCTGGATCTTACCTGTGTGTGACTTTGAGATCTTACAGGTCATGCAGTTCTCTACGAATTTCCTCACGAACTTCGACATGTTCTCGAACCAGTAGAGGTCGTAGAGTTTCTCCAGCGTTTTCTCCCATCCCAAATGTAGCAATCCCTCGTGAACGTTATTAACCACGGACCAGCGAAATGAACGGGGAACAATAGGTAACCAACGATTCTTACCGTTTCGTTGCACTTTCCGGTGCAGGACACCAGATCGTCGCTCGTAAGTTTTGGCAACATCAGCAGGGAGCTCATTGTTATCGATGTCAGTCAAGAGCTTTAAGATTTCAGGGTCCCGTTGCTGTTCCATCGTCAGCCAATTTTGTGAAAGCTCTGCGAGGTTTACTTCCTTTTGTACTACCTTCTCACTAACCTTATTTTTAGTTTCGGGTTGCGGTAAAGGGTTCCTGGAGAAGAAGTCAGCGTGGCACATGTGCTTACCTTCACGATGGACGATGTCAAAATCGAACCCTTGCAGAAAGGCCCACCATCGGTGAACTCGTGGCGTCAGGTCCAACTTCTTGCGCGTGGATTGCAGAGAATTAAAATCCGTGACTACTCTGAACTTGCGACCATGGAGGTAACGCCTGAAATGCTTTACAGCATTGACCACCGCGAGGGTCTCAAGTTCATACGAGTGGTACCTCGATTCAGCGTCAGATGTTCGCTTACTGTAATAGGCGACTGGATGTAGCTTACCTTCTTTTCTTTGCAGTAAGACCGCACCGTAGCCAATGGCACTGGCATCCGTGTGGACTTCAGTTTCAGCATCGGGGTCGTGAATCATGAGCACAGGCTCATTTGTGAGAGCGGCTACAATCTTCTGCCTAACTTCCTCGTGTTCCGGCTTCCAAGTCAACTTACCATTCCCAGAAGTCAGAGCATATAATGGCGCCATCACCTGTGAGAAACGTGCCACGAACTGGCGAAAGTAGGATGCCAAACCGATAAATTGCCGTACCTGTGTCACAGTCTCAGGTGGTGGTAGAGCCGTCAATGCTTCGATCTTACGCGGGTTAGGACGAATCTCTCCCCGGTTAACCTCAAACCCTAAGTACTCTACCTTCTGTTTCAAAAAGGCACACTTTTTCAAGTTGATGGTAAAACCCTTTTTAGACAGCACCTTGAGGACAATATGGAGACGTTCCAAGGCTATGTCAACGTCACTCGCAACAATCAAGACGTCATCCATATACACAACGACATAGATTATACATATACACAACGACATTTCTGGGGACCGAGTCACCCGCGTCCGTAGGAGAATACCCAAAGTAAGACCCTACACGTAGTCCCCGGGTGGTGCTAATCAGGTGACACTAACTGGTGGTAGGTTTCGACCGTTGGCTTGCGACCACCCACTGAGCAAAGACGTACCGCCAAGCGGCCTGGCCGTGTTCCGGTATGATGCTCAGTGTAGCCAGTCTAGAGGAGTTGGGTCGAAATGGCTGTTCTAACGCAAGCAGACCAACCTGGCTTGTACTGATGTGGATGTATCGGGGGACTGGTCGCGGAGGGTAGCGGGATCCGAGGCACGGTGCACCGCTGGCCGACCGCAGATAGTTGGGGGCCCAAGTAATGTGCTAGCCACACATGAAAGGCTGCCCCGCCATCTGTCGAAAAATCCCGGAATGCGCCATCGTGCTGGTTGGCGACCAGATGAGAGGGCCCGATGGACAGTAAGGCCGCAAAAGTCCATAGGAACGCTAAAGATTACATTGCTACGAACCGAGCGAGCGCGATACATCCGTGCGTATGTGTGCGCATGTATGAGTATCCACATTCCACAGATAACACACACTAAGGAACTGTCGTCGCACTGAGCTTAAAAACATTATTATTTTTCTGTTCTTACCATAGCATTGATTCGCGCAAATACGTCATGTGCTGGTAGCCGTGTGAATTAAGTGTTGGATTCGCAAATCACGTAACCCGAGTTCAAATCATGGTCGGTCCGTTGCAGTTATTTCTTACTTTGAAAATTCCCAATCTATATTGATATAGTTGTTTTTTTATATTTCTATGAAAAATACTATTGCATTTTTTGCACTAAATAGTTGCAAATTACGAATGTGATCTATTAACCACAAGAAGAATCACATTCGTAATTTGCAATTATTTAGTTGTTACATCTTTTCGATGTTATAAGGTGGAAATAAAAAGACGTGTTTAATAAAAATGTTTATTCTTTATATTTAGAAATTAAACATTTATGAGAATTGTGACGTCGAATTGTTACCTAGACAAAAAGTTATCTTGTAACCGTTATCTATGTTACGCCTAAGATTGTTTGTTGGAAGTATACCCACTTAGACCATTCATAATATGAATAACGTAACAATGAACGGATATTCAAATTTTAATAAAATAAAATATAGGTAATTGTTTATATCCAGTTATTTATTGAAAAGTGATATATGATTTGGACTTTGTAAACATTTTATTTTTGTGTAACGTCACAATGAATGTATTGAGGTCATAGCTTAATTGTTCATTTTCTTGACGAAAAGAAGATTGAAACCAAACCTCAATTTCTGTTAAAAGAACTTTAGTTCTCACAAGATAATCGTCAATTAGATGAGAAAAATAAATTGAATTATAGTATTATGTTAAAACAGTGCGGGTAGAAGAATAAAAAACGAAATAGACTCATGATTATTGTCAACAAAATTGATAGCGAGTTCACTGCATTCTTAAGATGAGGCGATGGCACAAGTTAAAAGATATAGCTGTTTTAAACGAAAGTAAACACAATATAATACAGTGTATGTTAACGAATAATCACAGATATGTTAAAATAAAATGGTAGGCCATTTAGTTTAGTTAACATTAAATATTTAGTGCGAAACGTAATCGTTCTTGTTTGTGCCTCTCTGTCAAGTACGGCTTTTTAGCAGGTTTTCTGTGATGCACGCCTTCAGCGTGAAGTGCACGGCGAACAGTATCCATCGAGGTGTCATATAATTCCGCAAAATGTCTCGTTGGTGCGAAACCATTCGTTTCGTATACGTCCACCATATGTCGTCGCTGCGCCTCGCTAATAAGCTTCGGTCTCCCACTTCTCTTTCGACTAGCAAGGCTACCTTCTTCCTCATATCTTTTTAGCCAAAGATTTACAGTATTTTTCTAAAATAAAAAAAAATATATATTAGGCAGCTATACCTACTTCACTTCATTTTCATTATATAAAATGTTAATAATCATAATTATTGAATATAATTTTAAAATAAAACTGCATTTATTAATCCAATAACCAATCCAATAAACCCAACGATTTACGTATTTCTCTTTTAAACCTCATAAAGATACGATGAATGGATTCATAAATGGCATACGTTTTAATTAGAAGATTAATTTGTAATAAAGTTACAATTCATTAATAGCTATTATACTCACATTCAATCCGGTTTCTTCAGATATTTGTGTTTTATTAAGACCACTTTTATGCAGCCCAATGATAGTCGCCCTCACTTCAATACTAATATTAGCCTGCATTTTGCGAATATTACAATACTGTCAACCTCACGTCACTAACCAACAACTACAACCAAACGACAGTTCATTTCGGTTAAGTTAAAACTCATGTCTACCTCGCAGAAATCTAATTCTTTATTTAGTTTTTTTGTGATCTACCTTTCTAACTCCAAGAAATGTGTGAACAAGTTAAAGAATAATTTAATATTGTAATGCAAATACATAACTTCCAATCGGGTAAGAACTTACAAAAAGTCAATAATTGCGTGGGATTTGAACTTGCGGCACACTGATTTGCGCTTCAATCTGTGTGCCTATACCACTGGGCCATCTTGACTTAAGATAAGTTGATGAAATTGTGAATTTCAATCATTTGTTGGCGAAACTTGAAAATAAAAGGTCGTAAGTCAAACTAAACGTCAAACGAATAAGTTTTAAGAATTCTTATGGACTTTTGCAAGTGATAGGACATTCTCGGGGGGGCTCGGGCGTCCCCGCAGTCTCCAGACTAGTCCCCTAATGATGTCGTCCTTTCAGTGCGTGCCTGAAGGTTAGCAGCGTGGCTCCCCATTTCACTTCCTTCTCCTCTCCTCCATTCACTCTCAAATCATGAAAAGGAATAGAAAGAGTAAAGTGAAACAGCGGCTGCACTCCCTCTCTCACAAAGTGCACCTCTCAAATATACGAGGTCTGCACTCTAATCTCGTTGCAGTCCATCACCACCTGGAGACTGAGAAACCAGCTCTACTATTCCTTACGGAGACGCAGATCAGAGGTCCGTCCGACGTGTCGTATCTTTCATACCCAGGGTTTACCTTGGAGCACAACTTCAAACCACACGCGGGCATATGTATGTATGCCCGGGACGACATCTGCTATCGGCGTCTCCGCAATCTTGAAGACTCCAGGTTCTCAACGCTTTGGGCTTTGGTCGACACAGGCCTAGATAAAATAATCTACGCTTGTGTTTACCGCGCGCATAGTGGAGATCAGGAGACGTCCGGGCTTACACAGCATCTGAGTGAGGCGGCAGATGCGGCTCAGCAGCGGTACCCTTCCGCCCAATTGGTGTTACTGGGGGACTTTAATGCGCACCACCAAGAGTGGCTTTTCCCATACCAGTGCACAGATCATGCTGGTCGTGAGATGCGGAAGCTAGCGCTGGAATTGAATCTCACCCAGCTGGTCCAGGGGGCAACGACCTACCTACTGTGTGCTACCTGATGTGGATTCGCACACAGCCAATTGCTTGGACCTTCTGATGACCACAGATCCAGACCGCTACTCAGTGTCGATATCTTCGCCTTTAGGCAGTTCTGACCACTGTCTGGTTAAATCTGTGTCAATCTACTCCCCGCCCGATCCTAGTCCTAGAGGCACTCGGCGGGTTTGGCGATACAGGTCAGCAGACTGGGATGGTATGCGGTCTTTCTTCGCATGCTATCCTTGGCAGCCCACTTGCTTTTCTTCGAAGGATGCATCGTCGTGCGCTGATGCCGTAACGGATGTGTTGCGACGGGGAATGGAGTATTACATCCCATTCTCTGACGTAGCAATGTCGGATCGAGCTCGACCTTGGTTTGGCGCCGAGTGTTCTCACGCCGACGCGAAAAAACATGCGGCATACCAAGCTTGGGCCGATGCTCGTATGCGCAAGGCCAGCGACGTGACTCTTAAGAAGAAGGCCTTTAACAGGGCTGCCAAGTCCTGCAAAAAGGTGTTGAGAAAGTCTCGGTTCGACCACATTAGCCGAATAGGGAATAAACTTGCTTCATACCCCGCTGGTAGTAAAGCGTTTTGGTCCCTGGCAAAGTCGGTTGAATCGAACTTCTGCCGTCCCTCACTTCCGCCACTGCTGAGACCCGATGGGACACTGGCCCACACCGCTGAGGAGAAAGCAAACCTATTTGCTTCTCTTTTTGCGGAATCTTCGCGTCTGGACTCCGGTGACGCGCGACCCCCTGTTTCTCCTGATGGGTGCGTGACGAATATGTCGGATATTCGTATCCATCAGAAGGACGTTCGTAGGGTCTTGAGTAACCTTGACGTGAATAAAGCCAGTGGCCCCGACGGGATACCAGCGGTCGTTCTAAAAACTTGTGCGCCTGAATTGTCTCCGATCTTGACTCGCCTATTTCGCCTCTCATATGAGACTGGAAAAGTGCCGATGGCTTGGAAGCAAGCCAACGTGCAGCCTGTGCCCAAGAAGGGCAGTAGAGCTGACCCGGCAAACTACCGACCCATCTCTGTTACGTCCATCCTCTGTAAGAGTATGGAACGGGTAATTAACAGGAAGCTTCTGGCATACCTGGAAGCTAACGACATCCTCAGCGACCAGCAATACGGCTTTCGTCAAAATCGGTCTACTGGGGACCTTCTTGCGTATGCCATTCACATCTGGAGCGAGGCCATTGAGAAGCATGGGGAAGCGCTTGCCGTGTCCCTTGATATCTCGAAGGCCTTCGATAGGGTCTGGCACGAAAGCCTTCTTGCTAAGCTTCCTTCCTTCGGTCTACCCACTGGTCTGTGTGATTGGATCGCAGACTTCTTGAGGGATCGATCCATCCGAGTGGTAATTGATGGATGCTCGTCCGGTCAAATGAATATTAATGCCGGAGTCCCTTAGGGGTCGGTACTCTCGGCAACACTGTTTTTGCTGCACATAAATGACCTACTTAAACCCGGAACCTTTGGGTATGCAGACGACAGCACTGTTGCTGAGAGATATGTGTCTAACGCACGAGCTAGTGGGTCACAGATCCAGTCATTTCGAGAGTCTATGGTTGAACGCTTGAACTCGTCCTTAGCGGCAGTCTCAGAATGGGGCGATGCCAATCTGGTCAAGTTCAATGCGACGAAAACCCAGGCGTGTCTTTTCTCCGCTAAACGGAGCCAATTCCACCCGGCTCCATCTTTCCGGGGTGTAACCGTGCCAATTACCGACCACCTTGAACTTCTTGGGGTAACGCTATCGTCTACCCTTAATTTCGGCTCCTACATCGAGGCAAAAGCCCAACTAGCTGCCAAAAAATTGGGGATCTTAGCAAAGGTGAGACGGTATTTCTCGCCGGAACAGCTGCTCAACCTCTATCAAGCGCAAGTTCGATCGTGTATGGAGTACTGCTCTCATCTTTGGGATGGGTCAGCCAAATACCAGCTAGATGCACTAGAGTCTATTGAAAAGCGTGCCAAGAAGATCATAGGCAATGATGCTCTTGTGAAGTCAAAACTCCAAAGTCTTGAGCATCGACGCCGAGTTGCTAGCCTGTCTGTTTTCTATCGTTTACACTTTGGGGAGTGTGCTCTAGAGTTACACAATTTAATTCCGCCAAGTCCGTTCCATCATCGGACCACAAGACGTACGGCGTTGCGCCACCGGTACATGGTGGACATCCCACCTATACGTACAAAGCGTTTTGCGAGTACATTCATTATGCGTACAGCTAAGGAATGGAATTCCCTGCCGGAGTCTGTGTTTCCTGATAGCTATAACCTAGGGGTCTTTAAGTCAAGAGTGAATAGATTGCTTCTAGGCAAGCGTGCTCCATCGTCGGCCACATCATCGCTTACCATCAGGTGAGATTGTGGTCAAACGCGAGCCTATCCATTATAAAAAAAAAAAAAAAAAAAAAACATAGGTGTTCACAAGATCTCCAAGAGCATTCATCATCGCACGCTGAAAAACCGCGGGTGCATTTTTCAAGCCAAATGGCATCGTCATATATTCGAAATGACCTTCGGGGGTAACGAAAGCAGTGCGCTCAATAGATTCTGCTGCAATGGGGATCTGGTGAAAACCTGATGCCAAATCGATAGTGGAAAAGTAGTGTCCACCATGCAACCTATCAATTTGATCCGATATAAGAGGCAAAGGGAAGCGATCAGAGATCGTGTTGTCATTTAATTCACGATAATCGACGCATAATCGAAGGGACTTATCCTTTTTCTCCACCAAGAGTATCATGGGGATGAACTAGGTCGTATAATACCAGCCTGAAGCAATTCGTCAATCTTACCTCGTACAACCTTACGCTCATCCACACTCAATCGGTAAGGGCGACGATTTACAGTTTTACTCGGATCTTTCAGACGAATCTTCATCGGTTCCGTGTCAGCTGGCGCGGTAGGTATACCTGTAGTGAAAGACTTCTCAAAGGACTGCAAGATACTCACTAACTCTGCTCTACGATCCGCCGGTACGTCAGTATCGATAGAGTTCCAGTCAATTTCAGGAATTCGCTCTACCTCACAGGAAGCAATACAAGGATACCTAAAGATCTTAATTCGGTCAGTAGTCATCTGAACGGTCAAACCATGTTCTAGAATCTCACGTCCAATCATAATACCATAACGTAGAAAATGATCAAGCAATACATGAAAACAAATCTCAATACTAATATCATCGACCTCTACCAAGGCCAAAATCTGTATCGTAGAGTTAACGGAGGTCTGCCCTATCCCAGTCATAGTCACAGTCTTATCAATACGCTTTCCTTTAAATTTACAGGCTACAGATTCTTTAATTAAAGAACACTCGGCACCAGAGTCGTAATGAAATGAAAATTGCTCACCGGAGTGACGTAGAGTCCCTGTCGGCGCGTTCAGGAGGCACAGGTCAACCCTCTTTTCATTGACAGGCTTGGATTTTTTTTTTTTTTATTCTTTATTTTTTGGACTTTTATACTTGTAAGTATATGTCAGTCCGATTTATCAAATTAAATTACATTCTTATGCTAAAAGTCTAAACAAAAGACAAGCTCCTTCACTGTTAGGGTATGAGAGGATATTATTCACAACTCCGACCTGCAACTTGTCTAAACCTAGTGTGTCGAATAATTCCTCTCTCTCAGCATTAAATTGAACACATTCCATCAACAAATGATATACATCGTCTATTACCCCGCAGGTATCACATTTAGGGGATGAAGTCTTTCCCATTAAAAAGGCAAATTTATTTGAATTAGAACTGGACACATTCCTGTCCAGTTCTAATTATGTGTGCTAAAGTAATCAGTTTTCTATTTAAATGACTATATGTGAACCAAGGTATGCGAGGAGGCTGAGATTGGATAGTTTTGTACCATATGCCTTTTTCCAATGATCTCTGATTGAAATATTCCTTCCACATGTCATAGCACTCTCTACTATACAAGGTGCAGTTTTAAAACTGCACAATATTTCAGGAGGTTGTAATAAAACTCATAAATAATCATGTAAAAAAACGATACCTGGTCAATAATCAGTAATACTTGTTATTTAATTTTTTAATTACACTAAACTAAATCGATTGATCGATGGCCGCGGGGGCGTGGCTAGGGTGTGGCGTGCGGGATGATGACTGGATGATACATTATTTATGAAACTATCGTTGCGAGTTAGTGTGTGTGAAAACACCCTTTATTGTTCCGTGTTTGTGTGTGTGAAAAAAAGCGCGGTTATAAAAAAAATAAAAATTACCTACTTATTTTATTATTGATTCGGGTCGAGAATCACTAACATAATTACCTCCTGAAATATTTTGCAGCTTCAAAACGACACCTTGTATTTCGTTAATATTTCTGAATAGAATGGTCTTACATATACTTCTTGTCCTTCAGTACTTCCAATTTTTGCCAATCTATCAGCCTCCTCGTTACCTCGTAACCCAATGTGCGAAGGAACCCATTGCAACCTCAGCTCCACTCCTTTCTCGGATAGTTCTTCTAGTTTAGAGAGTATATCATATGCTATCGGTGTACCTCTGCGCCCAGAGGCACATCGAGCTATATGACATAAGGCACTTTTACTGTCTGAACATATAACCACTTTAGTGTCATTGATGAATGTTTTAATATACGATAGTGCTTCCGAAATCGCAACAAGCTCCAACGACATGACACACACATTTCCGATTATCTTGAAACATCCACTAGCATTATATTTCGACCGAACATAAAATGAAGCTCCCCTACCAATGTTGCTCATAGATCCATCTGTATAAATTTATTTATTTATTTATTTAATCTTCATGCAACAAAAGATACAAAGGCGGACTTAATGCCTTAGGCATTCTCTACCAGTCAACCTAGGGTAGTGCAGAGACAAAATGGCAGGTGCATAAAAAAAAAAGAAAATATTATCTAAAACAATTATAGAATTATATATAAAGCTAAAACTAAACATACATATACAAAAGCATATTTAATAAAATATATAGCTATACATACATACAAATATATACTATATATATATATATACACAAAGAAAAGGAGTTTTGAGATGATTCTGCTATTTGTTCAGAAAGTAATTCCGCAACTTCCGCTTAAATGCATACTGACTCGTGGCCGTTCTGATATCAAGAGGTAGCGAATTCCATAGAAGGATAGACTGAATATAGAAGGAGGAATGAACAACATCAGAAGTGTGAGAAGGACAAAGCAGTAGGAGGTTGTTAGAAGAACGCAGATTCTTGGCGTGTGAAGAACAGAGATATTGGAAGTGAGATATAAGATAAGAAGGAGGGGTAAGAGAGTTGAGCAAAGAAAAAAGAGTTGTCAAAGCTCGCAGACTTCTTCTTTGGCGAATAGGCAACCATTTGAGCTCCGATCTGAAGCTTGAAACATGGTCATATTTCCTCAGATTAAATATGAACCTGATGCAGTTGTTCAGGAGCCTATCAAGCTTATCCAGCAAGACTGCGTTCAGGTCATAGTAGCACACATCACCATAGTCGACTATAGGGAAAATTAAAGTCTGCACAAGCATTGTCTTCGTCTTTGCAGGCAGAAAGTTTCTCAGACGATACAGATACCGCAAAGTCCCATTGACCCTTTGACAGACACTAGAGACCTGACTTTGCCAGCTAAGCGTCGAGTCAAGGTGTAAACCGAGGTCCTTTACCGTAGGGCTGATGGGAATGACGGCACCCTTGTAAATAATAGGAGGTAGAGAACCAACCGCCACTCTACTCATCATGCGTGCACTACCAATGACAATGGCCTGACATTTTGAGGGGTTTACAGACACGCCAAACCTATCAGACCAGTCACTAATAGCACTCAAATCTCGATTCACCTCCTCTATAGCGTCTGACAAACTTTCCACCCGCGCAACTGCATACAATTGAAGATCATCGGCATAAAGATGATACGCACACCGAAGACAGAGAGTTATAAAATTTATGAAGATGGAGAATAATAATGGAGAAAGAATACCGCCTTGTGGAACACCAGCATCCAGGTCACGCCAACTTGATGAGCTCTCATCAACGCGAACCGACTGCTGACGTCCCCGAAGATAAGAAGAGAACCATTCCAGCGCCTCGGAAGAAACCATAAGATGGGAAAGGATAGATAGGAGTATGTCGTGACTGACGGCGTTAAAGGCATTGGAGAAATCTATTAATACCAACACAGTAACCATTGTGTCCTCCATTGCTTCTCTAATGTCGCCAGTCACTTTAAGAAGAGCGGAGGCTGTACTGTGGCCAGGTCTGAATCCAGACTGGAATGAGCTCACGAGGTTGTGTCGGTGAACAAACCCCGAAAACTGCTTGTGCACGCACGCCTCGAGCACTTTAGAAAGGAACGGAAGAATGGAAATTGGACGAAAATGACTCGGTAGGGAGGGATTTGAAATTTTAGGAAGTGGACGGACATAAGCCATACGCCACAGGGATGGGAATTGACCAGAATCGAGAGAAAAGTTAATAATGTGGGCAATGGGTGAAAGGAGAAATTCAAGGATCAGGGTGACCATATGACGACTGATGTCATCATTGCCCACGGCCTTAGATTTAATAGACAGGATAATCTTTTTAATTTCATCCAAGGCAACGGGAGAAAAGTAAAATGGCTCTATGATTGGACTTGGTAGGCCAGAAATGAAATCCACCGTCTGGGACAACATTTGAGAGTTCAAATGACTGGTTGTTGAGAAATGACGGTTGATATCATCCAGACCAATTGTTTTTGGGAAATCCACATGACGTGCCTTACCGACACCAAGAGTTCCTAAGAATTTCCAGATATCGGCAGGAGAAGAAGATGAAATGTTATCAAGAATGTGGCGGCGTTTGGCGTTTCGTATCATCTGATTACACCGATTTCTCGCAGTTTTGAAGAGGTTCTTATTTTGGTCACAGCGATCCCTTCTGTATTTTCTAAATACTTTATCCCGAGACTTCATTGCAACACGAACCTCTGTCGTCAACCAAGGAGCAGGAGGACGCCTAACTTTAACCCTCTTTACAGGCGCATGTTTATCATAAAGAGCTAGGACCGTTTCATTAAATATGCGCAATTTATCGTCTACGGTTATTGCTGCTCCCAGGCGTTCCCAGTCCAGTTTCGACGCATCCTCACGCAGCTTTTCAATATCCATGCGCGCAAAACAACGCATGTGCAGAATTTTAGGGACAGGTTTAGGTGGCTTAAGGACGTAAGAAAGGAAAATGAGGTCGTGGTGGGAAAAACCAGGTGCAGGACACTGGCCATGAGAGGAAACAAGGGTGGGAGTGGACGTTAGGATCAAATCGAGCCACGTGTCATCACCAGAAGCATTAAAATGAGTGGGCTGCAGTGGAAGAACATGGAAACTGACGGACTCAATTATGTGAAGGAGTTTACGGGAACGAGGAGTCAGGAGAGTAAGGTCTGTGTTAAAATCACCCATGATGATGTAATGTGCATACTCTGACCCTACAGACTCCAGTGCCAATTCTAGGTTGGAAAAGTAGTCAACGGCGGGTGGACAATATACAACACCTAGTAAAGTTTTGACACCTTTGATGTAAATCTCTAAAAAAAGATATTCAGCGGAAGCACAGGAAGGAGGAGAAGAGGCAATAATTTTGAATGGGATATCACTGCGGAGATAAATTGCGACACCGCCCCCTCCCTTTCCAATTCTATCGTTGCGGATGAGAATGAAACCGGGAAGCGGGTAGGAAGTGGATAAAAGATGAGGCTTAAGCCAACTCTCGGAAATCAGAACGGCGTGAACATTAGCATTTGAAAAGGTGTCGAATAGCTCAGTATAGTGACTCGGCACACTCTGGGCATTGATGTGGCAAACATTAAACAAGTGACCATTCTGTTGATCAAACGTCTGACACACAAAGTCCCCAAGGGTGCCGGTCAACGAATTAAAACTTGCATTAGCGGAAGACTTAACAGAATCAAATGCGGAATGAAAGGAATCATCATCCGATACCATAAAATAAAAAAATATAATAAATACTAGAAAATATATATCTAAAGCCTATTGCAAAAAAGAATATGACCTTCAGTGCAACAACACTGTCTGTGCACCACCCACCAGCAACACCAGCAGAATAAATACAGTAATATAAAACAATTTTAAAAGATAAAACATAACAGACAGGAACACTACTACAAATGAGGAACAAAATGATACGAAGCACAAAGTTACATCATTCAGCAACAACGAAACGCAATTTAGGAACGAACGGAACAAAAGTACGACGTCAATTCAATTCAATTTTTTAATTGTATGGCTCCATCGACGTATGTCCGATGATTTTGCCAAAAAAGTACGACGTCACAAACATTTAAATTTTGACATAAGCTGAATGACAAGTGACAGCTGACAGTAACTGACACTTGACGGTAACCAAGTAACATTGTTAAACAATTAAATAATAGAAAATACTTGATAAAACACTAATTTTGAAGTAAAATATATAGATTAAAGCGGGTATAAGTGTACAAAACAAATAACGTAACAATTATATGAACTACGATGACCCAAGCACCACATAATAACAACAATGTTAAATGTTCTGAAGCAATATCACGACATCCAATAAATTGCACTAAATCTTACGCACTCCGATACCTTGCTTGCTTCCCGCAGCAGCCGATGATGTCCCTACATTCTTGGGGTATTTTGCCGCAAGGAGATTGAGTTCATCCAGGGAAAAAAGTTTATGCCGTGTTCCATCGGGAGATCTAACTATTATAACCCCATCCTGGGTCCAACAGGCAGGCATGCCGAAGTGCAATCGCGCCCTGCTGAACACATTCTGCCTTGTCTTTGTCAGGAACTCCTTGACGGTGATTTCGGTGCCCTTCAGTGCTGATTTGGCTTTCCATATAGCAGACTTATAGTCAACACTGGCGAACCTCACTAATATAGGCCTGCTGCGTGCAGGAACTTTGCTAGATGCCCCCAACCTATGGCATGCCTTGATCGAAGACGACGCAATGTCCGGAAGACCCAGTTTGTTATGCAGCACATCTAATATGAGCGCCCTGCAATCCTCCTTGTCCGCCTCAACAAACCCGGTGAAAATGAGAGCTTTTCGACGAGTGTGTGTCTCCAGTCTATCAATCACAACCGAACACTCAGAGATCTGCTTGCGAAGAAGTCCCAGCATCTTGAACATAAGCTCTCTGAATGCACGGAACTCTTCAGCTATCTTGGCGACGGTGTCCTTTGCTGGTCCAGCACACTGGATCTGAGCCTCAAGCTCACTCATCTTCTTGAGGAAACACTGCTCCAAGTCTTTCTGGGCCGACTGAATAGCTTCTAGTTGTGACATTTTGCAGGAAAAGTGGTACCTCTTGCAGTGATTAAAAGTAGTGGTGAACAGCTGGCAGGTGGTGTTGTTTTGTGTTATTACTTACATGGACTATGTCACCAATGTAAGTACTACTTATATTGTAGTTTATGCAAACAATAATATTTCAAAAAAACTTAAAAAATTACTTTATAATAATTAAAATTAAAATTGATTAACAAAAACGCGCCTTGACTTTATTTACACCTACCGCCGAAAAAAACCCAAAAAAAATTACTACCCAATCAGTATATTTCTCTATTAATTCCTTCATAACATCATGTTTCAACAAATTTGTTTCATAAGAGTCTTTAGCTCGTTGCATGCTCTCCAAACTAACTGAAATTATATTATTCACATTAATGTAGGTGACCCATGTCCTCAAGGTATACATCTCCATTGGAGAAGACGAGGCAACCTTTTTTTTTTTTTTTTTTTTTTTTTTTTATGGTGGGAAAAAATCATGCATTGACATCCCCCGCTCTTGGGCGGAGCGGGAGATAGTGTCAGACTCTTACTGACTAAAAGACCCACCCCGTTCCTTCTAGCCTTCATACCGGGGCTCGAGCGCCCTTTCGGATAACCCTGGCCCCAGTAGGCTTCGACCCGATTGGGTCCCTGCTGTTGCTGACAACTCCTTGAGGCGCGCGGGAACAGTGCGCGCCGTCGACGACTTGGGCTTGGTCCGGACAGTTACCGGACGGCCGGACAGTGAGCTACCCATTGCTCACCGTCCGCAAGCCCGCGCCTACGTTGGCCGGAAATCGGGATCAGAATCCCGGCGGCGGCGACGGCGGCGATAACGCCGTTGCCTGATACGTTCGGCCTCCTCCTTTGCGAGCATTACTGCTTCGCAGAAGTCGGCGACCGCCTGCCACTCCTCCTCGCTCCGGACCATGGCCTCAAACAAGGCCCGGCGCGAGAGGTCTCCGCCGCCGATCGCCCCCACGAGGGCACGGCGATGCTCCGTCCAAGCAGGGCACACCTCGACTGTGTGCTCCACCGTGTCCTCCGGGGATTCCGCACAGTGGCGACACCCGGGCGTCACTTCCGCACGAATCCGGTGCAGGAAACTCCCGAACGAACCATGTCCGGTGAGGACCTGCGTCATGCGGAAGGTAAGGACGCCGTGAGGTCTTTCCAGCCACGAGACGAGGCAACCTGAACATCGTCAACTTCATTTATAATAGTTGCAAGTAAGGGAATCTTTTTGCGTGTCCAAAAACTATTGGTAATAAATGTATGTAACTCCTTCAATAATTTAATTGTTATATTGTTGGTACACACAAAGACCCAAGATATCTGACCCACGTGACAGCAGAAGGTAATATAAGACATCCTAAAAGTTAGACGAATTTGAACCTTCTGCAATTAGCAGAAGATACATGATAATCAATTCGGAGCATAATAATTTAAACGAATATAACGAGAGGTAAGTAGTCAAATATTATAGAATACTGTCACGTCAATTTGATCTTTAAGAAGTAACGTTAAGGTTGGTAAACTTTGAATACGGTTTTGTCTCATAATCCAGTTGTTAATTTCAACAAAATATCATAAGTCAAATTAGTCTAATGGTTATAACAGTAGACTTGTATTGACATGGTCGTAAGTTCAAATCCTTCGTGCTTCTTTTAGTAGTTTTGTGTTTACAATATTGGATTATGATTTTTGAAATCAAATTATAATTTATATTAAGTTAAATAAATAAATTTAAATTAACTTTTCAAACATAAAAGCAACATGAATAAAAAACAAAAATGGTTAGGATAGGTAACGGTTTATTCAAGTAATATTTACAATTTACATAAAAAAATATTTACTCGTCTAATAGACATAATTTAAATAACTATATATAAAGGTAAAACATATAACAGAAGTTACAATATTAAACTGCTTTTGATATGGTAGAATTATTTGTAATATAGTTTTGAGCAGGAGAAAAAACTATTTATTTATTTCAATACATAGTGCTAATGAAATACTAATTTTATTTTTAAAGAAGAGTTTAATGCTGTGAATCAACATGTTACATGATTAGAAATATATAATATTTCTATTTTATAACAATAGCATCACTGCATTAACTGTCCTATCTACTCAAAAAATCAAAGTGAAAATACCACTAAATATTTTGACATTTTAACTACTTGACAGGTTTTATGTAGCATTTTAATTTGATTATGAAAGAAATAAAGATCAGTTAATTTATTTTAAAAACACTTCCTAACAAATTAAGATTACTATGATTTATTTAACCAATACACTACACATAAGCACTGACAAGAAGATATTGTGCAGCTTACAAGAAGTAAATAATTATCCATTGTTGCTTACACGCACTAATGACATTACGTCACGTAATATTTATTACTGAATGGGCCAATTTCTACAAGATAACCAGGTTCCACAGAAGACATTCAACACAAGTAACCCAGAGTTATACCCGCCACTTCCATACGGCAGTATAATAACATGTTTTTTTTAACAGATAGAAATCCAGATATTCTTGGGGAAAATGTACTTGACGGATGCAGTTATTTCAATTTTACGTCCTGACTTGTATTGTTTGTTATAGTTTTAAACCACAATCTGACTGTATTTCTCTGAAACAAAGAAACGTAGTATAATTAAAAAGACGTTTGATTACGTCACAGCATACAAATGTGTAAGTTTAAAAAAGAAGAAAAAATTAAATGGAAAAAAAGACACTTACCTACTGCTATATTAAGATGTCTCCTATAAATCTCTCCGAAAACCAACATTCTCCTCATGTAAATAGATTATTTTGTATTTTAGAACTAGGTATATAAAAATATTCTAAACAAAGATATTGTTTTACGCAATTTAGTAAGGCAACGTAAAAATTGTTTGCACGACGTCACTGCTATTGAGCGTCGACTGGTTTTTGCTTTACTAAAACGGTTCATTTTTATTCCTCTACCCTTAATTTAAGTGACATTTGAATACCAGTTTTATGATGAATACGCATATTTATCTTGACTACCCGCTTATTACAAGTCAGGCCAAATTATTCCAAATATGTTCGAAGAATATTTAGTTCGTTGATTGTTACTTAAAATAATAAAAAACTTCTGAATGGAAAGAAAAACAATATACAGGGTATGAGAATTGAACTCGTGCCTTATTGCGTCAAAGTCTTTACACAGATCAATAAGCCATACTATCTTGTTTAAGAATTCCAAAATAAGCTATCATTAGTCACTACATTTTAAAATACCAATAATAAACTTTAAGTCTAAGAGCATAAGAATCAAAATTGCTTAATAAGTAGTTATTTATACCATTATTATATCCCTTTATAAATGTTTATACATGTGTTTGTTTGATTATAATATTAAAAAACTGTTTTTTTTTTTAAATTTTTGATGTTGACCATTTACTTACTTTATATATATATATATTAAATATAGTGAAATAATAAACATTTTATTTACTTGCAATATTTTGTTTCATTTCTATACAAACTCCATTTCTCGACTTTTGTCGTTAAAGAAAAGTAAAAAAATATAACTAAAACACAAAAGATGGAAAACAAAAAGTTAGACGTTTAAACTGAGTTTTGAACCAGATACACCTGCGTGCCAAGTCGCTGATATTGCCACTGGACTAAATGTATTCTTATAGACGGTATCGAAATTCAACGTTACTTGTAATGCTGGACGCAATATTATGGCCCATTTACAAGCAGTTGATAAGACTCATGGAATTAGCTAAGTTAACTTTTGTCACTGACGTGCCATTTTCTTTTATCAATCTACCCTCACACTAGAATAGTAAGATTTATCGAAAATTAAATGCTGGCACAAAGGATTTTCATCTTTAAAAACAGCAGAATAATGATTAAAATAGCTTATCAAAATAGTGGGTCAGCCGTCTTAGGGCACCTATAGTACAAGATAGAGATTTCAACCCATATTTGTAAGCTAGAAATCTTCTTCTTATGTGCAGTGGCGGGATACATAGCTCACTCTCCATGGCGTGAATCGGCGTAGACTTTATAAAACCACCGATAATTCTCAGAGCTTGATTCTGTATTTTCTGCAATTTATATAAATTTGAATTCGCACTGTTATCGTAAATAAAACAACTATAATCTATACGGCTCCTGACTATTGCTAAATAAATTCTGCGTAAATGTTTGGGGTGTATACCCCAAGAAGTACCTGCCAAAACTTTGAGTATATTAAAGTATTTTTGTGATTTCCTGACTACCTCATTAATATGTCGTCCCCAACGTAGCGATCTGTCTAGCCATAGCCCCAAATATTTATAACTGTCCACTAATTCTAACGCATGATTGTTTATTTCCAAAGTAACATTTTGTCTCCTAAATCCCCTACTAAAAATACATAGTTTTGATTTTATATTTGACACACTCAATCCTAACTCGCTTAGACAGGACGATAAAGTATCTAATGCATCTTGTAATTTAATTGTACTATCTGAAACATATTTATCTGTACTATACAAGACAAAATCGTCAGCATACTGACACATATGTACATTATTAATTTTTAAAAATAATTTAAATGTTACAATATTAAATAGTATTGGGGAAATAGGGTCTCCCTGGGCTAGTCCTAAACTTGTATATCTAATAATAGTATCACCTTCCTGAAATTCATCGACAATCTTAAGATGTCGTTCATTCAGAAAAGACCATAAATATGAACATAATTTGTTACCGATCCCGATTTCATCTAATATCGATGTCATTTCATTAACTAATACATTATTGTATGCACTTTCCACATCTACAAAACAAGCAACAGTTGTGTGACCTTTCGAGAACCCTAATTGAATTTGAGTGGTCAATCTTGCTAAGCAATCTTGACATGATTGTCCTCTTCTAAAACCCGACGTGTATGGGGACAGAATATTATTTTTCTCCACAAACCATTCAATACGTTTCGTCAGTATGGAATGAAAGATCTTACACAAACATGATATCAGGCAAATAGGCCTTAATTTTGGATTGTTATCTGAGGGTGTAGCTGGTTTAGGAATAGGCATCAAAACTATGTCCCGCCACTGCTCAGGTACGACACTAGTATTTAAAATACAATTATATAAATTTACTAAAAATATCTTTCCGGTAGTTGGTGAATTAAATATCATAGAATAGGAAACTCCGTCCTCTCCAGGCGCTGTGTCCTTAGTTTTTAGTGAGTTACATAGTTCTTGCATCGTCACCGGGAGCTCTAACTGTGTGTTTGATGAGTTAAATGTTGGTTTTTCATAGCTTACGTAATCAGGAGGTAAACTACAGATGAGAGAAAGTTTCTGGTCTCTTGATGGATATGATCTAGTTGTACTACACCCTTTTAACCATCGCATTTTCTTCCACATATCTGATACTGTTGTTGATTCATCAATACTGGTATAGAAATTACGGCGCTCAATTATTCGTGCTTTATTGATAGCTTTCTTAGCGATTAATGTTTTTTCTTCTAAAATGCTTAATTTAAAGGGAGTAGGATTTGACCTAAACTTGCTAAGTGCTAACCTTCTTTCAGCGACTAGTTTAGAGAGCGTTGCACTCCAATAAGACTTTGGTTAAAATCCCGGTTTAAAGTTTGTGCACTGTTTTGTATATGGTACATATTTATCTGCTGCACTATTTATAACCTTTATGAAATAATCATAGTTTTGCTGAATATTAACTTCTGCACCATATGGTAACATAGTTTCTTCTAAGGTTTTGGTATATTTCTCCCAGTTGGCCAATTTATATTTACGTTTTTTAATTATGTTTGTAGCTTCCCTATAATTACTTTTGATTTTAATGCACATATGGTCACTACCCAGATTTTCACTTAATACATACCACTCAAATTTGCAAGCTAGGTCTGTGGAAACAAATGTGATATCAGGAGAAGTTTTTTGTAAATAACCATTGACCAATTTGATTCGCGTGTTCTCCCCTACCCCCTTGTTAAGCGAGATGTATCCCGCATCCAAAGCTGCATCAAAAATCATCGTACCTCTTGTATCTGATTTACATGACCAATTATAGTGGTGTGCATTGAAGTCTCCAGCAATCAAACATTTATTATTAAATTTAGTGAAAATTAAATCCCAGTCAGACTGAATAGTATGTACCGAGGAAGGGCAATATATCAAGATTATATTTTTAATCTCTTTACAATTTAAAAGTTTAACGCATTTTATTTCGATTCCTGAATTATTATGATTTAAAATCTCCAACTGTACTTTAATTGATTTATGTATTATAATAGCAACTCCCCCAAACGAGTCGCTTCTGTCATTTCTAAATATATTGTACCTACTTATATTTAATGTTGAGTCGGGTTCCAACCAAGTTTCTGATATTAAGGCAATGTGAATGTTCTCCTGACTTAATAAAGCTTGGAATTCAGCTATTTTAGGTCTCAAACTCTGAGCATTCCACTGCAATATGTTAATAAAATGGGAACTGTTGTTGTGATTATCCATCATTAGAAAAAGAAATTAATTGGCTTAAAATATCTTTACAATTTATCATTTTTAAACATAGTGCAATGCAATCCTGAACAACTGTTTTGACAATTAATCCTAACTTAATAGAAAAACTATTCCTCGACAAACATATATCCTTAATTTTTATGTATAACTCATAAAAGAAATCTTTGCGCTTAACTGGTTCAACCTGTCCATCACTTTTGTTATTAGAGTTTTCTATCTCACTGCAAGTATTTTCTTGTGAATGTCCCTGTCCATACGACCTCCTTTTTGTTTTCTTGCGGTGTGATTTCTTTTTTTTTTGTTTTTTCAGAATGTGTGTTCGTTTTAATCTCTGATTTCTGACTGTCGTCCGATTCCGATTCCTCAAATAAAATCGTTTCTTCATGTCTAACAGCTTCTGTTGCTACTACTTCTCTATATGATCTTATTCCTGTGTTTTGTGTGCACTCCGTTTGAGCTGACTGTTGGCTTATCTCATTAATATTAATTGTATTCAAATTTTGATTTGTGTTAATTTCATACTCTTTTCCTTTGACTTTATATATTTCTAATCCTTCCGTATAGCTGCAGTTCATTTTAGACATTATATTTCTAATTTCCTTTTCTTTCAAAAAAACTGGACATTTTTTATACATTGCCATGTGTGGACCCTTGCAGTTTATACATTTAAAAACTGTTGTCTCACAGTTTTCATGATTATTTCCACAGTTAGGACATAAGATTTTTTTCAAAGGGCATGTTCTTGAAAGGTGACCAAATCGCCAACATCCTGAACATTGAGATACAGGGAATACGTAGGGCTCAACTTGGAATCTACATCCAAAACCATATACATGTAATGAAATGACCTCCTTGGAAATGACATTTCATTTTTTTAATTTTTAAGCTGTGGATTTTTTTAATTTTTAAGTTGGGGTGACGTATCATTCAATGACAGATGATGTTTAGATTATTTTGTGCATTTTATTGTTATAAAAACTTGTAGAGAGATAATTAAAGGGATATAATTGAGGAGGCGATATTAGTGAACTTTAATGTCGTTTCTTTGTTTTCAGGTGAGATAAAGGTGTAATTTTAGTTAAACGATAATTGTTATACTGTAAAAGCATGTTGAATAAAACAAATCTTTGTTTTCAGAGAAACAATTTGTGGTTTATTTCGAAAATCCTCAATAAAATCCATTATAAAACGACATTTTTGTTAACTAAAAGAAGATGGACCGGCTGCAATTTGAGTTTACGATGATAGCTTCAAATGATGGCAAATCAAATGTATTAGCCATAACCTCAATATCTACAGAAGAAGGAAAATGTTATGTTTTACCTGATGAGCTGAAGCCGGTGATTCATCATACATATATTGTCAAAATGAATACTTTCTCAAAAATAAAAAATAGTATAAAGAAAAGGCATCAAAGTAGAAAAATATGGATAAAATTGGATGAAGATCTTAAGAAAACATATAGAGATGAGGAAGGTAATATGCAATTTTTAGATCAATATTTAGAAGAAATAAGCACAAAACAACCAATAGACAAAAACGACAATTTGCAACATATCTTGGAAAAATTAATAGAAACTACTACAAAGAAAGAAAATCAACATAACCTAAAACATATTTCAGAGAAATTTATTATTGAAAAATTCACAAGCAAGAACCCTAATGCAATGCAATGGATTGAGAATTTTGAAAAGGAGTGTGAGCGCTTTAATATATCAAAAGATGAAACAAAAATAGATATATTGAGATTGTTTTTAGAAAACTCTTGTTTGGATTGGTATAGCTCGATGGCCATAAAACTAACAATAAAGGCTGAATGGAATGAATGGAAAGACAAATTTTTAGAAACTTTTAAAAACCGAGGATGGGACATAGTTACATATGCTCTCGCATTTAGATATAAAGAAGGACTACTAATTGATTACGCTATTAGAAAAGAAAGGCTTATGCTAGGCATAAACAAATCGATAGACTCCAAAACAATGATAGATCTTATTGCAACAGGTTTACCTGGGTTTATCTTAAATAGGTTAAACAGAGATGAACTCAATGACACTACTGATTTGTTCAATGAGATAAGAAAATATGAAGGTATGATGTACAAGAAAAACTCAAGTACAATAAAGAGTTGTACATTCCATTATAAAAAAAAAACTAATGAGAAGAAGCCATGTAACACTTGTGAATCTTTGAACAAAGGAATTAGATATCATCCGGAAGAGTCATGTTGGTTCAAGAAAAATAAAAATGAATCTGAAAAAGTTTTTAAACCCAGAAATGTAAATAACAACTCCATTATTGAAGTAGATATAAATACTGAGAAAAAAAACGAGTAAGTACACCATTAATCAAAATCAAGCTCTTATTAGAAAATAAACTAGAAGTGAGCGGCATTTATGATTCAGGCTCACAGATCTCTTTAATAAATTCAAGACTGATTAAAATAAAAGAAAAAAAGGACAATGAGAATATAGCATATATGAAAACGGTTAATGGTGTGAAAAAAACAGATGGCTTGATAACAATAAAAATAAAAATATTTGATTTAGAAGAAAAGGTGGATGTATACATAGTAGAAAATGAATATTTTGATGATTTTATAATCGGATTGGATATGATAAAGAAATTCAAACTAACCCAAAACGAGGACTTGCGGATAGAACAAAAGATAAGAACAAATAAAATAGATGAAATGTCTAAAGATAACAGAAATGAAGAAAAGAATATAAAAACATTAGCAATAAATTTTAATGAACATATAGAAACAGAAGAGTTTGTAAGTATGACAGACCATTTAGATAATGAAAAGAAAATTGAGATCGAGAAAATAATAAAGGAATATAAAACAATTTTTGCAAAGGACAAGTATGATATAGGAACAGTTAGAGATTATGAAGCTCACATAGATTTACTAGTAAATAGATACTGTAGTAAAAGACCATACAGATGTACAATAGAAGATAAATTAGAAATTGAAAAGCAAATATCCATGTTACTAAAGAATAATTTAATAGAAGAATCCTACAGTCCTTTCGCTGCTCCAGTGACATTGGCATTTAAAAAGGGTGAAAATAGGAAATCCCGCTTGTGTATAGATTTCAGGGAACTAAATAAAATTGTTGTTCCACAAGCTCAACCTTTTCCGTTAATAGATGATTTGATTGTTAAAACTAGAAATTGTAAGTATTTTACTACACTGGATATAAATTCAGCATTCTGGGCGATACCATTACGGGTGGAAGATAGATATAAAACAGGATTTGTCACACAAGATGGCCACTTCCAGTGGACCTGCCTTCCCTTTGGCTTGAAAACATCACCAGCAATTTTCCAGAGAATTTTAAGCAATATTCTAAGAAAGCACAATCTCACAGGATACTCCGTAAACTATATTGATGATATTCTGATATACTCGAACACCTTTGAAGAACATATAAAACACATAAGAAATGTATTAGAGGCAATAATACAAGAAGGCTTTAGATTGAAGTTTACGAAATGTAACTTTGCTTCAGACTCAGTAAAGTACCTCGGCCATGTAATTCAGAACAATTCGGTAAGACCACTAAAAGACAATTTGATCTCGATAAGACATTTTCCAACTCCTAAGACACAAAAGAATATCAGACAATTTTTGGGAAAAATTACCTTCTACCATGAATACATACCAAGAAGTACAATTATTTTAGACCCATTACATAATTTATTAAGAAAAAATGAAAAGTTTGTGTGGTCAGAGAAGTGTGAAGAATCATTTAATCAAATAAAAAGATATTTATGTTCTCAACCTGTGTTGGAAATATTCGACAAAGACTTACCAATAAAAATCTTTACAGATGCATCTTTAGAGGGTATCGGGGCAATATTAAAACAGACTCAACTAGACGGTAAAGACAAACCGGTGACATATTTTTCAAAAAAACTAAACGAATCTCAAAAACGAAAAAAGGCCATATATTTGGAATGTATTGCTATGAAAGAAGCAGTTAAATACTGGTAACACTGGCTAATTGGAAAACATTTCACTATTTACTCAGACCACAAACCTCTAGAGAACATGAATATTAAATGCAGGACAGATGAAGAATTGGGTGACCTCACATATTACCTATCTCAATATGACTTTACAGTAAAATATATATCTGGTAAAGAAAATATAGAAGCAGACTGTTTGAGCCGAAACCCTGTATTAGAATCAGAAGATAACAAGGAGGAACTATTAAAAATAGTTAATTTAATACAAATAAAAGATATAGTTGAAGACCAAGACAAAAATGAAACAATAAAAGAAAAGAAACAAAATCTACTACATAAAAATAAAATCTATTATAAAAAAATAAAGAAACTTGAAAAGATTATACTCTCAGAAGAATTTAGTAAAAAAATTATAAAAAAGGTGCATGAAGATTTATGCCATATTGGAATCAGACAATTACAGAAAAAAATAAGTCCACTATATACAGCTAAAAACCTAACAAAAAATATCATACATATTTGTAAAACATGCGAAATATGCATAAAAAATAAATCAAGATGTCAAGGAAAATTTGGGTTAATGTCACAACTGGGACCAGCAACAATACCATTTGAGATAATGTCAATGGATACTATAGGTGGCTTTGGAGGATCTAGGTCAACAAAAAAATACTTACACCTTTTAGTAGACCACTACACAAGATATGCGTTTATTGTGACTTCAAAAACACAGAACGCAAGTGACTTTATAAAACTAACAAAGAAAGTACTCGAGACAGACGAGATTGGAATAATTCTGACAGACCAATATCCAGGCATCAATTCAAAAGAATTTAAACAGTATTTGCAGGAGAATAACATCAAACTAATATTTACAGCTGTGAATACGCCATTTTCGAACGGCTTGAACGAAAGATTAAACCAAACAATAGTAAATAAAATAAGATGTAAAATAAATGAGAAAAATAATAAGAGAACATGGACAACAGTAGCAAGAGAATGTGTACAGAAATATAATGAAACAGACCATTCTGTTACAGGTTTTGCACCAAAATATTTACTGGATGGTACAAATGTCAGTATTTTACCAAATGAAATTAAAACAATAGAAAAGGAAGACAAGTGGATTGCTGATAGAAGATTAGCATTAGAGAATACAATAAAATCTCACAAGTACAACAAGAAAATATTTGATAGAAATAGGAAAATACAAGAGTTCGAGATAGGAGACAGTGTATATGTAGAAAATGGAAATAGACTGAACAGGAAAAAATTAGACGAATTAAAAATAGGCCCTTTCAAGATAATAGAGAAAATATCGAACTCCATTTATAAGATTGACACTGGCAACAGAAAAACAGAATCAACTTTATTCCACATAACAAAATTACAACCTGTTACGGCAGAAGATGAAGTAGAAGAAAACGAATAGGTATAAAGATAGCTTGCAGGTGCATTGTTTGTATTATATTATTTAGAATTTTCGTTCCTATGGGGGGGAGATGTAATGAAATGACCTCCTTGGAAATGACATTTCATTTTTTTAATTTTTAAGCTGTGGATACGGGGTGACGTATCATTCAATGACAGATGATGTTTAGATTATTTTGTGCATTTTATTGTTATAAAAACTTGTAGAGAGATAATTAAAGGGATATAATTGAGGAGGCGATATTATTAAACTTTAAATGTCGTTTCTTTGTTTTCAGGTGAGATAAAAGTGTAATTTTAGTTAAACGATAATTTATTACATAATACTGTAAAAGCATGTTGAATAAAACAAATCTTTGTTTTCAGAGAAACAATTTGTGGTTTATTTCGAAAATCCTCAATAAAATCCATTATATATGTCGGCGCATGGTCGCCGTCGGAGTTGACGTCACACAAAATTCACAGTCACAGTGATATCAGGAAATGTTTTAGAGTGATAATAAAGAAATACATTGCTTCAGTTCAAGTTGTTTATTCTGTGGTCGGTCAAAAAGTGCCTTTTTAATCACATTACAACGGTTTTTATATTCAGAAATTGACAAGCACAAAAATTCACCATGAAGGTAGAAAAATACTTTAAATAAATTAATAGAACGGAAATTGTCACAGTAAATTCTTATTTAAATATGACCGGATGCTCTGATATTTTTTAAAGAAATAAAAATGAAGTGGTCAAGTTAAATCCTCACAAATTCGACCGGATGTTTAATATTTTCTAGAAAGGAAGTTGTCATTTAATTTGTTATAAATTCAACAATATTTTAAAATAATTCGAAAGGAAGTTATCAAATGAAATCCTTCTATAAATTCAACAGGATGTCGCAATATTTAAAAGAAATTAGCAGGAAGTGATCGAATTAAATCCTCATCAAAATATTCAAATAGTGGTTTTGCGCCCACACGGCCATTCTGATTTCAGCGCGCTCTCTGCGCTGTACAGAACTTTACATTAAAATTTTAAAAAATCAAAGCATTTATTTTAAATAGATCATTAGCAGGCACTTTTGAATAGTCAAATGTCGGTCAGTTCAAAAAAGTGAAGCTAAGTCGCACGTTCCAAAGCGTAGGTCTCTATGGAGAAGAACGTGCAAGAAACTCCATGGACACTCTTTTAAATCATATTATGAGTTACATATAATCTTGGTTACATATTCCTTGTTGCTTCTATTATGTGAGCACCATGTAGTTGAATGACTCAATGAAAAGTTGTAACAATAAAAATACTCCATGGTACCGCACATTTACAAAATTGAAAAAAGTGCTTCTACATTATACAATGCAAAACTAATAAATGATCACAAGCTTCAACTATGTTTTCAAATTACAAAAATAATTTTTTCCAAAATAATCAATTACATTATATCGTTACCCACATTGGGTTAGCCCAAAATTACACAGCATCAAACATTTTATCAGCGTCACCCTTATAGGGTTTGCCTATAATTACACATTATGAAACATTTTATTGGCGTCACCCACATAAGGTTAGCCCAAAATCAAACAGTTTATCGGCGTCACCAACATAGGCTTAGCCCAAAAATCACTCAATAACAGATATTTATTGGCGTCACCCACATAGGGTTAGCCCAAAATCAAACAGTTTATCGGCGTCACCCACATAGGGTTAGCCCAAAATCAAACATTCTATCGGCGTCACCCACATAGGGTTAGCCAAACTTACACAGTATCAAATTTGGTGTGAATTGGCTGATTGGTATTACACGGCATCATTCGCCTTCTCTAGTCCTAACTTGGCATCACCCGCCTAGGATCTAGCCATACCAAATGGCATCACCCGCCTTGGATATAGCCCCCTAACTAGCATCACCCGCCCTGGATCTAGCCATACCACATGGCATCACCCGCCTTGGATCAGCTCTGGACAGGGAAAAAGGATACGCATGGTGGCCAGCCAGCGTAATAGGTGGGAAGGGGACTAATTAATCTAATGAATCTAAATATCGCGTTTGAAAAATGATTAATGGCTTGAATAGGTCCGAACAAGAAATCAATATAATTTGTTTTAAAGCAATAAGCCAATTCACATTAAAACTATCTAATCTACGGCATCACCCGCCTTGGATCTAGCCATATTCCTTCATGGCATCACCCGCATAGGATATAGCCTCCCTAACTAGCATCACCCGCCTTGGATCTAGCCATCTCTTATGGCATCACCCGCCTAGGATCAGCTCTGGACAGGGAAAAAGGATACACTGGTGATCAGTCAGCGTAATAGGTGGGAAAGGGACTAGTTACTGCGATAAATTTAATTTACAAATTCTCCGCCCATACGGTCGGCTCATTATCATAAACTAAACCGTGAACATCGATTTTTTCGAAACATCTTAAATAATGGTTCTAACCATGCTTTACTTTATACCGCCATTTGGCAATACATGTAAAATTTTAATAGAAACTTCTAAATCTTTGATCAAGTTTTAACATTGTCTTTCATGTTTGCAAGACATCCTTTTTTCAAAAGATCTAATTACATCGCTTGTGGCAAATCTTAACTTGTCTCGAAATTATCGCTCGTCCATCCTAAATTTACATAACAGCTTAAAACACAGTGGCAATAGGTTAAAGCAATAACATGTGAAACTTTCATGTACTTTTTGGTGTAAAATAAAGTCAACTGCAAATCTTTAATTGCCACTGCTTATAAAGCCCTACAAATGTCAACCTGACAGTTTGCCCGACCAGCATTGCTAACAATTACATTAAGCGATTACTGTTCATTTGCAAGTTTTGCCGTTACTTTTCCTAATATTATTTTGTTTGTAAATAAGAACATCGATTCAAGAATCGATCTAACCATCGATCCAACCATCGATTAACAATCAGTCCAACAATCAACTAACAATCGATTAACAATAAAAAAATCGTCCCAACAATCGATTGGAGATCGATCCAACAATCGACTAACAAACGCCTCGCCAATCGACCAACAAACGCCTCGCCAATCGACCAACAAACGCCTCGCCAATCGACCAACAAACGCCTCGCCAATCGACCAACAAACGCCTCGCCAATCGACCAACAAACGCCTCGCCAATCGACCAGCAAACGCCTCGCCAATCGACCAGCAAACGCCTCGCCAATCGACCAACAAACGCCTCGCCAATCGACTAACAAACGCTTCTCCAATCGATCCAGCAATTGATCTAACAATCGTCCCAGCAATCATTAAACGATCGACCTAATGATCGAGTCAACCGGCGAATCAAAAGTCAAACTAAAAATCGATCCAAAACAATATTCTAATTAGTTAAATTCTACCTTTCCAATTGTTTCATGGTTGGCAGACTAGAGGAACCATTTAGAAAACATTAAGGCAGATAATGCAAACACTTTGTTTAGTGGGTATTTGAAAAAAAAATAAAATAATAATAACTACAGTGAAAGATAAATTATTAGCACCCCGATAGACCGTGCTGCGTGACACACGGGTCACTTTTGTTTGCTAATCAAAACACGCAACACGTTTTTTTTTTTTCTTGCGCTGCGTTCTTAAAAATATTAAATTTTACTAGCAACCCGCAATGTTTGAATCTAACTATCAAAACCAGTACTTACAAAAATTAATCTTTATAGGATTTGAATCATTTTAATATTGACAGTATTTAAAATTTCATAAAAACAAAACTCAACATTTCACCTTTTGACCGTTAATTTCATTCTTTCGTTATTTCGTTTACGGAAATAGGAATTCTTTGAATGATCCTTTTGACACTACTAGCTTGCGATTTTTCGGAGCCGCCTCCGGAAATCGTTTGCGGAAATATGTTTTGACGATTTTTCCTTGCTGTTTCGGGTAAATTGACCACTTCTAGAAACGACAATGACACCTTCTAGAAACGACAGTGACAGCTCCTAAAACGACAATGGCAGCTCCTAAAAACGACAATGACAGCTACAAAAAAAAAACGACAATGACAGCTATAAAAAAAAAAACGACAACGACAGTTCCTAAAAACGACAATGACAGCTACAACGGAAGTTTTTGGTTTGAATAATTTATGTTTGTACCGTCAGTTTCTGATTGGTCAGATTTACGGAAAGTTTTGAAAATGGAGACTAGTTTGGGCAAAAAGTCAGGAGTTTTACACTACAATACACATTTCATAAAATCAGTATTAAAACCAGTGATTATAGAATCAATAACCTCACCATCCGTTGCTTCTGGCTGCACTCACTTGAGGAGCGTCCATACTTCGGTTGCGTAATCCGTGTGGCTGCTCGCCTGCTCCGACGTACAGTCACGCTACCGCTGGACGTCGTCAGCATACCGGAACTCTTCGCCAAACGTCTGGATCAGGTCCTGCTTCCATGTGGTGTATTGCAGAGACCACGTTTCAGCCCAGGTCTTCGGTTCCTGGTGTGAGAGCGCACCTTGGGATCGAAAGGCAATAGGTAGAAATTGCCACGACCTCGTGAAGGCGCAGGAGTAGCGAACCGTGTTGCAGTCACGGCACTTGACTCAGAATCCAGAGGACTTCAGTAGGAGCGAGCTGTATCCCACCGCTGCTGTCGGCGCATGGTCGCCGTCGGAGTTGACGTCACACAAAATTCACAGTCACAGTGATATCAGGAAATGTTTTAGAGTGATAATAAAGAAATACATTGCTTCAGTTCAAGTTGTTTATTCTGTGGTCGGTCAAAAAGTGCCTTTTTAATCACATTACAACGGTTTTTATATTCAGAAATTGACAAGCACAAAAATTCACCATGAAGGTAGAAAAATACTTTAAATAAATTAATAGAACGGAAATTGTCACAGTAAATTCTTATTTAAATATGACCGGATGCTCTGATATTTTTTAAAGAAATAAAAATGAAGTGGTCAAGTTAAATCCTCACAAATTCGACCGGATGTTTAATATTTTCTAGAAAGGAAGTTGTCATTTAATTTGTTATAAATTCAACAATATTTTAAAATAATTCGAAAGGAAGTTATCAAATGAAATCCTTTTATAAATTCAACAGGATGTCGTAATATTTTAAAATAATTCGAAAGGAAGTTATCAAATGAAATCCTTCCATAAATTCAACAGGATGTTGCAATATTTAAAAGAAATTAGCAGGAAGTGATCGAATTAAATCCTCATCAAAATATTCAAATAATGGTTTTGCGCCCACATATACATATGACGGTAAATTGTAATTTTTAAAACATAGACGGATTGTTTCAGAGTTTACCCATTTGCCATCACTATCCTGTCTTTTTAGTCATTTTGCAGTTAATATCCTAAAATCACACGTAAGGTTCTCTAATATTTCTTTATCTTCAATTTCTAAGTCCACCTGCCGAAGTATACCGTAGCAAATCGGTGATTCGCCTACTATATTAACATTTCCCTCCAAATCGTCCACTATTTTCTCACAGTTCAACATCTTTGTTGCATTTTCTTTTTTGTCAAAATATATTAATACCCTATAAGGGTTCTTATAAACCAATTTTACTAAATTTCCTAAATTATGAGTTCTCAAAAGTTTTGCCATTCCAAACTGCCTTGGCAGTGCTTTTTTGGCCGTAATGCACACAATATATTCCTTGGGCTTCAAATTATTACTCGAAAATCTCAATTCTAGTTCCTCATTGTTTTTTGAGTTTCTTCGTGTTGGTTTTTTACTCATACGTTTTATGGTTTGAAATCCATCATCACCTTCAATTATTTCTCAATCATCATCATCTTGTCTACCTCTCTTTTCTGGAAATACTTGTTGCTCTCTATTTAAACCAGGGTTTGCCTGATTTACACCTGTATGTTTCTCCCTCTCCATTCTTAAATTTACTTGTTGCTCACTCTCCTCCTCAAGGGCCTCTTCCACCATCTCACTTCCAATAGAGTCACAAAATTCTACATTTTCACTCATCAAGTAATATTAACAAAATGAAGGTACTCGTAAAAAGTTACATACGCGTAAGTCGTCAACAGCTAACACGAACGCTCGCTAAGACTGCGCGCGCGCAACTGACAGGCTTGGATGATCCGAAGTCGGCGCTGCTTCTCTCATTGCGCCGTGGGCAGCTCGATGCGTAGTGGCCTTGTGCCTGGCAGTGGAAGCAGGTGATCCCGGATGCATGAGGCTTCGCAGTTGTTGATGAACCCCTCCCGTTGCCATTGCTGTGGTAGTGGTGCTTCGGCGTAGCTTGAGTATCCTGATTCACGTCCTTGCGGTAGCAGTGCACGGACTTGTGACCCGGCTTGCCGCAGATAAAACACTTCAGAGGCTTCACAGTACTATTCGCTTTGTACCGCTTTTCAGAGGCATCGCGGTCATCGCTAGGTAGCTTTCTCTTCATAAAAGAAACCGCTTGCAGCTCTTGCTGTAGGTGGCCACGTGTCTGAATATCGGTCGTGAAAGATAAGCGTTGCACACGGCGATCAAATTGAGAAATGTGAGCCAATATAGTAGCAACAGCCAAACGTTCGGTACTAAGGCCATTCCATCTCGCCATGATCGACGTCATTAAGCTAGCAGCGTAGGAAGCAAGACACTCGTTTTCTTTAGGCCTGCTACTCTGCAAGTCAATCAGAAACGAAGCAATAGTAGTGGAATTATCGTACCTTGCAATAAAAAGTCGCTTAAAATCGGTCCATGTCATCCCAGGAAACGACACGGTAGATAGCCAGGTAGAAGCTCCTCCCTTCAAGGCGTGGCTTAAAGCGACCATAAGCGGAGCGCCATGTTGGTCTTGGTCCGTCAAGCACATCTCTGCAGTCGTCACCCAAGCACGTGCATCCACATCTTGTTTCTCAGGATCGAAATCCGGTAAACGAAAGCCATGTGACGACGTAGTAGGTGTTTTCATGGCTTGAATCAGCGTCAGAAAATTGCGGTTCTGTTGTTCCAACAAACGCATCCATTTTTCGTCGCTAGCGTCTTCATTTTGAACACGGGGGTCGTCGTGGTCCAATCCCACTTCTGATAACGGAGTTTCGTTATCTGTGGGTCGCGACATCGGAAATAACACTCACAAAACCTTCGTTAACACTTCTTATTACTTGCTAAAACACACTGAATACAGAATAATCAAAGATGCCTGGGATATGGGTCGATTAAGAACTTAGGAACGCGGGAAGTTTAGCGTGGAGTAACGAATGTCTACCGAGACTGCCGGACCGATTCCAAGTGACCCCATCAACGGTCACCGCACACGTCGACCTACCCCCGTTACAGGTTAGTCAACCTACCTGTCAATGTCAGTACCTGTTAACGTCAGTACCTGTCAACGTCAGTACCTGTCAACGTCAGTACCTGTCAACGTCAGTACCTGTCAACGTCAGTACCTGTCAACGTCAGTACCTGTCAACGTCAGTACCTTTCAACGTCAGTAGCTGATTGTCTCCTGAATCGACATTTGATTCGATTATTCACTCGGTGACGCCATTACTCCACGCTAACCATCCCCAAGTTAATACTTGACGTTCCCAAACGTTAGCTGTCAAATCAAACTACGTAGTTCCTCCAGTGAGGGATAGATGGCGCTGATCTAGACCGACTGATATGCGTCAACGCTTCGACATATATTATAGTTTAATAGTTTTTGTAAGTAATATAATACAGATAATTATTAAATTAATAAATATAATAAAATAAAAATTGTGGTATGATATTTGTGATGTATTTTAAATAAATTTAGTTAAAGAGTTAGGAACAACATAGGGCGTTTGAATTATACTTATTATTCTTATGTTTAGCAGTGGGCGATGACGATGATTTCAGCTGAGATGATGATAATTGATGTACTATGCAAATAAATACCCTATTTACTACGTTTAAAAATTGCCTTTAATCATATTAATTTCATAATTTTAATACTATCACACTATCTCATACAATTTTTTTTGCATGATATGTTTTAAATACGTTTTCATACAATCGATACATATTTCGATCGAATAAGGTCACTTCCCTATCTGAGTAGCAGCGAGCGCATTCGCGTCAGTGATACGCCATTCAAATACCAATCTTATTTTTACGTTCTTACAGTTCATACTGAATATTATATACTGAAAAATGCCATCTAGCGACGAGTGGCAGTACTTGGTAGTCAAAGATGTATTTCTTTCTTGTTTTTGTCAATTTGATTTATAGTCATTTGAAATTAAAGTTGCATTTCGTATAATTTTTTTTTGCATTTCGTCTACGCCCTGTTTTTGTTTTCAGCCAATCATATTTTTAGGTTTGCAGTAAGAGTAAATTGTAAATGTATGAGTTTGGCGACACCGGTTCTGGAACAAACATTTTCTCAAGCTACTTCCACTGTTTTTACTGTTCCGTGTATACTAGTGATATAACGAAAATTGTCATTCGCGAATATTCGCAGAATTCACAAGAAACATGCGAATGTTGGGCAATTTTTTTTTTATAAACAAAAAGGTATTTAGATATCGATTGAATGGATATAGAATGATAATACAACTGAAATAAAGAATGTTAAATTTTGACGAATATTCGCGAATATAATCGCGTTGGCGAATATATTCTATAGCCGTTCTGTAGCCGAAAAAGTATTTATTGATTATAAATATATAATGATACTTCAGTAAAAAGACGAAATTGCGTTTTTCTGTAAACAAAATTTTTTTATTAACATTTTCATACATCGCTTATATTACATGTTGTTAATAGTTGTGATTAGTGACTAACTCACCTGTAAACAAAAAAACAACATTTAAAGCCTTTACTTTCCGTATTTCTAAAATAAACTTTTATAGGAATCAATCACTGCACTAACTTTTTCATAACCTCATCACAATTGTGACACAAAGACATATCTTAATGACAGTGACGTTTGTATGTCACTGTCGAACGTAACATCTACTGAATTGTTTTAAAAAGGAGGCGAATTCAAAATAGTTCAGAAAAGCTACACTACAGTGATTTTCTTTACATCTCCCACCCTGGGAGAGAACAACTCCAAGAGATTGTTCTATTAGCTGCCAACCATTACAGGAGATAGCTTTGTAATATGGTAGAGATTAGATTCTGGCTTCTTATGACCGGTGTCAACTTCATAGATTGAAGTGGAAATCTTCCTTAAGATTTTGTATGGGCCAATCCTTAATTCATCCATTTTTTTTCTATTTAGACGATTTCCATTTTCTACATAAACTCTGTCTCCCACTTCAAATTTATATTCTTCCCTATGTTGATCATATTTTTTTTTGTTATAGTTGTGGGATTTAATTGAATTTTCAAATGCTAATTGTCTGTCTCTTTTTAGATCTTCGTTCGTGCATCTTGATTTTAATTCAACTGGCAGAATATCCACATTCTCGCCTTCTAAAAGGTATCTTGGAGTAAACTTCGTGACTGTGTGTTCTGTTTCGTTATATTTTTCTACACATTTTTGTGCGACTGTTGTCCATGCTGTTTTCTTGTCCCCTTCGTTTATTTTGCATCTTATCTTATTTACTAAGGTTTGATTAAGCCTTTCATTAAGGCCATTTGAGAATGGTGCGTCCACAGCAGTGAACACCAATGTTATGTTCTTCTTTTTTAGAAAGTCTTTAAATTCTTTGGAATTAATACCAGGGTATTGATCTGTAAATACCATTTCAATGTCATAGCTTTGTGTCACACTCTTTATCAGCTTTATAAAATCATTTGAACTTTGATTTCTTGATGTCAAAATATATGCGTATCTTGTGAAATGATCGACCAGAAGATGTAAGTATTTTTTTGTAGATCGTGACCCTCCGAAACCTCCTATGGTATCAATTGATACAATTTCAAATGGTCGTGTTGCTGGACCTAAATGTGACATCAAGCCAAATTTTGGTTTCCTTCTTGATTTGTTCTTTATGCAAATGTCACATTCATCACAAATTTGTGTAATATTTGTGATGATATTCTTTGCTGTGTAGAATGCTGTTATTTTCTTTATCATTTGGGTTCTTCCAATGTGGCAGTAAGTGTTGTGGACATCTCTAATTAGTGTTTTGCTAAATGCTTCTGACAGTATAATTTTATTTCTTCTTTTATTCTTTTTGTAGTAAATTTTGTTTTCCAGTACAAACTTGGATTTTCCTTTTTGTAGATCTAGATTTGTGTGTTGGTCATTTTTTAAATCTTCCAGGTTTATTAAATTTACAACTTTTAAAAAATCATCAGTATTATCGCAAGGTTCTAGGACTGGATTTTTGCTTAAGCAGTCTGCTTCTTGATTTGATTGTCCTGGATTGTATTTTATTTTGAAATTGTATTGGGATAAGTAATATGTCAACTCACCTAGTTCTTCATCAGTTCTAGCCTTGATGTTCAGATTTTCCAAGGGTTTATGATCTGTATATACTACAAATTCTTTTCCCATAAGCCAGTGTTGCCAATATTTTACGGCTTCTTTAATTGCCAGACATTCCAGATATATTGCCTTCTTTTTCTTTTGAGTTTCTGTCAATTTTTTTGAAAAGTAAGCTACTGGTTTGTTGACTCCGTCTTCATCTTCTTGTGGATTCTTATATTGTAGGATGTTTAATTCTTCATTTTGCATTAATTTAAATTTTTTAATGCAATCTAAACCAATCAAAAAATCATATTGGAAATTTTCATTATCTATTACAAAGATATCCATAATCCTTTCAATGTCATAGATTTTTATTTTTAGTGTTACCATACCTTTTGTTTTTTTCTCACCATTAATAGTTTTCAAGTTAGCAGTTTGTTTACCTCTTGTGCTTTCATTTTCCTGTATTTTCAATAATTTGGCATTAATTAATGATACATTTGAACCTGAATCATAAATTCCGAAAACTTTTAAAGTGTCATTTAATAGTAACTTTACTTTTATTAATGGTGGTATTTCTAGTTTTTTGGATTCTCCTTATTTAGTTCTATTTCTAGTTCTGAATTATTAACACTTTTCACAACTGCTTTTTGATTTTTCACTTTAAACCAGCATTTTTCTTCAGGATGGAAACGTTTTCCTTTTTTCTCGGAGATACAGATTTGGCACGGTGTTTTTTCTTCATTTTGTTTCTGTATTGTTTCTGAGTTTTTGTTCATTTTTTTATAATATGAATTCTTTCCGGTGAGGTGTTCCAATTTTCCTATCTCGTTATAGAGATCTTCGGTTTCTTGTAAAGTCTCTCGGTCAATTTTATCCGTCAGGTAATGAGGCAGGCCCGCTGCTATGAGGTCTATAAGTGTTCCTGTATCAATTGACTTCCTTACTTCTAATAATAATTTTTCTTTTTTTAGTGCATACTCAAGCAACGATCCCGTTTGATATTTAAAGGCAAGAGCATATCTGATGGGCGACCATCCTTTATTTGCAAATGTCTCACAGAAATTTTTCTCCCATTTATTCCATTCTGATTCGACTGAAAATTTCATTAACATACAGCTGTACCAATCAATACTGGAATGTTCCATGAAATTTTTTAAAATTTCTATTTTCTTTTTGTCTTCCTCAATATGAAAACGTTCACATTCTTTGTTGAAGTCTTTAATCCACTGGTGAGCATTTGCATTTCTGCCAGTGAATTTTTCGATCATAAAATCCTTTGCAATTTTCCCTAAATTTTGTGTTTCTGATTTACTTTGCTTCTCGACAAGTAATTTTTCTAATAGTTTTTCCAATGTTTGGTTTGAGCCACTGGGTAATAATTTATTGTCGTTTACATTTTCTATAATTTCTTCCAGGTAAAAATCTTTGAACTGCAAGTTTTGTTCTTCATCTAAGTAGGTCTTGGTTATCTCTTCAGTCAAACTTATCCATATTTTCCTTATTTGGTGTCTTTTTGTTAAGGTTTTCCTTACTTTGGCATAGTTCGAAGTATTTGTAATTACTTGATGTAAACTTGCAGGTTGGTATTCTGCAGGTAAACCAAATATTTGTCCGTTTGGTGTACCTATCGAGGTTATGCAAATGACATTCGATTTTCCATCTGCTGACGTTTTTACTGCAAAATCAAACCTCAATTTCTCCATATTTTTGTTTTTAATATAATGCAGTAAATGTTGTTTTATAATGATACTTCAGTAAAAAGACGAAATTGCGTTTTTCTGTAAACAAAATTTTTTTATTAACATTTTCATACATCGCTTATATTACATGTTGTTAATAGTTGTGATTAGTGACTAACTCACCTGTAAACAAAAAAACAACATTTAAAGCCTTTACTTTCCGTATTTCTAAAATAAACTTTTATAGGAATCAATCACTGCACTAACTTTTTCATAACCTCATCACAATTGTGACACAAAGACATATCTTAATGACAGTGACGTTTGTATGTCACTGTCGAACGTAACATCTACTGAATTGTTTTAAAAAGGAGGCGAATTCAAAATAGTTCAGAAAAGCTACACTACAGTGATTTTCTTTACAAATACTTTTTCGTTTGTCAAGAAAAATTGCCAAACATTCGCTTGTGAATTCTGCGCATATTCGCGAAGGCGAATATTCGTTACATCACTAATCCATACATGTTGCATAGTTCGTACCTATATTTAAAAGATTTTAATGACATATTGCCCATAAGGCAATATTTTGATTATAGCATTTGTTACTCAGTTAAATATGTAGCTTTCTAATAGTGAACAAACAAAAATTTAATCTTTCCTCTTATTTAAAGTAATTGTTAGTACTTAGCTAGCTTTTGCCAACAGCTTCGCCCGCGTGAAAATAGAAAAATATAGGTCTGTTACTCAGTGATAAAGTAACTTTCAATGTTGAAAGAATTTTGAAAATTTGTCCAGTAGTTTTTGAGTTAAATCGTAACATACAAACAAAAAATTAAATTCTTCCTCTTTATAATATTACTCTAGCGGTCCGGCCTGGCTTCGCACAAGTGGTAACTTTTAGTAAGGAAGGAGCAATAAATATATTATCCAGGGTGAATGTAGCTTTCCAATGGTGAAAGAATTTTTAAAGTCGGCATCGTAGTTATTGAGTTTATTCATTACAAATATACACACAAAAATACAAATTCTCCCTCTTTATAAAATATTAGTGTAGACAGTTTAAACTCCATCTGTTTAGGTAGTTGACTAAAGGTAAACTATCTTGATCTGTCTTTTTATTAAAAACATAAAGATTGTTTAAATTTAGTTAATTACCTACTACATTTAGGTAAATACATAAAAATGTAACTTGTAATATCGACGGTCCGTACGTAATGTAAAGACATGTCCAAAATAGCATATTTTTAGGGTTCCGTAGTCAACTAGGAACCCTTATAGTTTCGCCATGTCTGTCTGTCCGTCTGTCTGTCTGTCTGTCTGTCCGTCCTCGCTTAATCTCTGTGACCGTTAGGACTAGAAAGCTGAAATTTGGTACCAATATGTATAATAATCACGCCGACAAAGTAGTAAAATAAAAATTGGAAAAAAATGTTTTATTAGGGTAGCCCCCCTATATGTAAAGTGGGAAGTGATTTTTTTTTTAATTTCAACCCTAACGTGTGATATATTGTTGGATAGGTATTTAAAAATCAATAGGGGTTTACTAAAATCATTTTTTGATAATGTCAATAATTTCGAAAATAATCGCTCCAAAAGTAAAAAACAATGTGTGTCCCCCTCTAACTTTTGAACCATAAGTTTAGAAAATATGAAAAAAATCTGAAAAGTAGAACTTTATAAGGACTTTCTATGAAAATTATTTTGAACTTGATGGAAAGAACAGTTTTTGTACAAAAAAGACAAAAGGGTTCTACAAAATAATTTCTGGACTAAGTTTGTAGTATAATCGTATATGCAAGTATTTTTTTAAACTCATCTGGAAACTACGGAGCCCTACACTGAGCGTGGCCCGACACGCTCTTGGCCGGTTTTTTTTATTTATAAAACATGTCCAAAATAGCATATTTTTTATTTCATTATTTTTTTTTAATTAAATAGATTTTTTAATTCCTTTAAATCAATTTAACTTATAAAATACACAACTAAACTTGTTTAAACAAAGTAAATAATGAAATGAAAACATGATATTTTAGACATGTCGTAGGGACCGTCGATATGTATGCAAAAAATAAATCTTGATGTCTTTTTATTAATAACACAAAGATTATTTAAATTTAGTTAATTACTTATCATCGGTTTAGGTAGGTAAAGACAAAATATTGTAAACTAAAAATGTAACTTGTGAAATGTGTGCAATAAACAAATGTTTAAATAAATAAATACTGTGTTTTAATTATTTTCCTGCAATCGGATCAGAAAATAAATAAAAGTATATAATACAGCATTATATGCTGTATACGTTGCATTCCTTTGCCATTATAAGTAGCCATTTATAAAAAATATGGCATTACTTTCTGTATCTGTTGCCTTCCTTTGTCATTTTAAGCAGCCATTTAAAAAAAAAAAAACAAACGTCACACAAGGTTCTAGGTACTATCACTTGCAAAAGTCCATAAGAATTCTTAAAACTTATTCGTTTGACGTTTAGTTTGACTTACGACCTTTTATTTTCAAGTTTCGCCAACAAATGATTGAAATTCACAATTTCATCAACTTATCATAAGTCAAGATGGCCCAGTGGTATAGGCACACAGATTGAAGCGCAAATCAGTGTGCCGCAAGTTCAAATCCCACGCAATTATTGACTTTTTGTAAGTTCTTACCCGATTGGAAGTTATGTATTTGCATTACATATATTAAATTATTCTTTAACTTGTTCACACATTTCTTAGAGTTAGAAAGGTAGATCACAAAAAAACTAAATAAAGAATTAGATTTCTGCGAGGTAGACATGAGTTTTAACTTAACCGAAATGAACTGTCGTTTGGTTGTAGTTGTTGGTTAGTGACGTGAGGTTGACAGTATTGTAATATTCGCAAAATGCAGGCTAATATTAGTATTGAAGTGAGGGCGACTATCATTGAGGTCTTAATAAAACACAAATATCTGAAGAAACCGGACTGAATGTGAGTATAATAGCTATTAATGAATTGTAACTTTATTACAAATTAATCTTCTAATTAAAACGTATGCCATTTATGAATCCATTCATCGTATCTTTATGAGGTTTAAAAGAGAAATACGTAAATCGTTGGGTTTATTGGATTGGTTATTGGATTAATAAATGCAGTTTTATTTTAAAATTATATTCAATAATTATGATTATTAACATTTTATATAATGAAAATGAAGTGAAGTAGGTATAGCTGCCTAATATATATTTTTTTTTATTTTAGAAAAATACTGTAAATCTTTGGCTAAAAAGATATGAGGAAGAAGGTAGCCTTGCTAGTCGAAAGAGAAGTGGGAGACCGAAGCTTATTAGCGAGGCGCAGCGACGACATATGGTGGACGTATACGAAACGAATGGTTTCGCACCAACGAGACATTTTGCGGAATTATATGACACCTCGATGGATACTGTTCGCCGTGCACTTCACGCTGAAGGCGTGCATCACAGAAAACCTGCTAAAAAGCCGTACTTGACAGAGAGGCACAAACAAGAACGATTACGTTTCGCACTAAATATTTAATGTTAACTAAACTAAATGGCCTACCATTTTATTTTAACATATCTGTGATTATTCGTTAACAAACACTGTATTATATTGTGTTTACTTTCGTTTAAAACAGCTATATCTTTTAACTTGTGCCATCGCCTCATCTTAAGAATGCAGTGAACTCGCTATCAATTTTGTTGACAATAATCATGAGTCTATTTCGTTTTTTATTCTTCTACCCGCACTGTTTTAACATAATACTATAGTTCAATTTATTTTTCTCATCTAATTGACGATTATCTTGTGAGAACTAAAGTTCTTTTAACAGAAATTGAGGTTTGGTTTCAATCTTCTTTTCGTCAAGAAAATGAACAATTAAGCTATGACCTCAATACATTCATTGTGACGTTACACAAAAATAAAATGTTTACAAAGTCCAAATCATATATCACTTTTCAATAAATAACTGGATATAAACTATTACCTATATTTTATTTTATTAAAATTTGAATATCCGTTCATTGTTACGTTATTCATATTATGAATGGTCTAAGTGGGTATACTTCCAACAAACAATCTTAGGCGTAACATAGATAACGGTTACAAGATAACTTTTTGTCTAGGTAACAATTCGACGTCACAATTCTCATAAATGTTTAATTTGTAAATATAAAGAATAAACATTTTTATTAAACACGTCTTTTTATTTCCACCTTATAACATCGAAAAGATGTAACAACTAAATAATTGCAAATTACGAATGTGATTCTTCTTGTGGTTAATAGATCACATTCGTAATTTGCAACTATTTAGTGCAAAAAATGCAATAGTATTTTTCATAGAAATATAAAAAAACAACTAAATCAACATAGATTGGGAATTTCAAAGTAAGAAATAACTGCAACGGACCGACCATGATTTGAACTCGGGTTACGTGATTTGCGAATCCAACACTTAGTTCACACGGCTACCAGCACATGACGTATTTGAGCGAATTTTGCTATGGTAAGAACAGAAAAGTAATAATGTTTTTAAGCTCAGTGCGACGACAGTTCCTTAGTGTGTGTTATCTGTGGAATGTGGATACTCATACATGCGCACACATACGCACGGCAGTATCGCGCTCGCTCGGTTCGTAGCAATGTAATCTTTAGCGCTCCTATGGACTTTTGCGGCCTTACTGTACTTATGTGGTACTTTTTTGGCCCAGATTTGTTCGGGAGTTTGTTATCTGTACTACTCTCTTTTATCTGTGGTCACTTGTGTGTGACGTGACAGGTAATGTCACTGCCATACATTTTGTACTTGGCGTTTGGCGGGAACGCTAACAGAAAAGTCTTGCTTGCTGCGATTAATCTAGGCTATGCTTAAAGACATCATTCATCTATAGTTTTAGCCAGGTCACTACCTACCACCAAGTCCCTAGTTCACAAATATTTTCATCTATAAGATTTTTAGGTTATAATCTTCTACCTCGCATAACTTTTTTCTCCTAACTTATAAAATTGACTATGCATTTGCATTTTTGCTAGTTTTGTATAGATCTAGAAGTAGTACTAAGTTTCAATAATGTACGGTTCTAATATCAGTGGGTCCCAATTTACATACAAGGTCGCCATTCTTCTTTGTTGTTATTCTTGTATTGTAATTTAATAAAAAAATTAACAAATCAATATACTACTTCTAACTTTGATAATCCTTGACGAAAATATTCAAGATGAAACATAATGGGCTTTATGTTATTATAAATGTGATTTATGAAGCACGTTACAAATCGAAATTTTCCCTATTTTTATTATTTCAATCCTTTTGTTGGTAAAATAACAAGATTTAAGCTAAATAACACAATCTAAGTTGGTTTAGTTAGCAGAGAGTATTTATCCATGATTTGGATAAATACCTACTCGAATAAAAACGAGTATTTATTCATTTTGAGTATTTAATCGGATAAAATCCCAACACTAAGTCCTAACACAACCAATGTTATTGTTTTTGGTTGCCTCGCAAATCTAAAAAAATATTATTTATATAAATAATACTATTTGTGTTAAAACTTACCAACTTTGGCAAATTACTCTTACTCTTACTTGATTTGTATACTGGTTGGCCAAAAAAACTCGTAAATACCTGGATTTTTTTTTTAATTAATTCCGTTAAACCAGATATTAATTACATTAAAGATAGATACGATTATACGATCTATATTTGACTAGTTTAAAGCTTTCAATTCAATTCTTTATTGCGTTCGCTTTGCGGTTCGGTTTAAAACAATTTACTTTTTAATATGGACCATTTTTTTTTTTTAACTAAATCTAAAATTGCCTTATAGAAAATAAAATATATTTTTTTTTTTACAATGGTCACTGGTCAGTAACAGGCCACGTAACAGGTAATACTGCTAAATTTAGGAGTCACTTTTTCGTTTCTTTTTGTTCTTGCAAGACCACCAACTATATTTTAGGATTAATAAATACTAACAGCTTCTCTTTTTAGCGTGGTTTAACCGCTTTAGTAAGAGTGAGAAGTAAACATGTTCCGATATAAATAATAAGTGTGTCTCTTTTTCGCATAGGCCATTCTTTAATGAGGAAAAGAGACACACAACTAACAGTCTGTTTGTGTAGGGACTGGTACCTATAATGAATAACAGTAACAGCCGCGGTAACAGTGTTTGAGGGTCTGTTATTAAAATAACAGATAAAATAAGTTGATAGTAACAATTGTTATTAGTTATCTGTTACGTTAAATATGCCTCACTCCTAGACATGAGTATTAAATACGACTTCGAATTTAAAAAATTCGAAGTGCAAGCTGACGGGCGTGGCAGTGTTTTGAGATTGAGTCACTTCAAAGCCGGTTTTATGTTTGCGCATGTAATTATGCACGATTAGATAGACCTATTACTATTTTTTTATTTTATTTATTTTGTCTTCTTTTTAATTTGATATATTTTGTATGCTGAACACCTAATTATTTATTATTTACCGCACATAAACATATATAATATGTAATTTATTTACCCTACACCTTTTTTTTTATGGTGGGAAAAAATCATGCATTGACATCCCCCGCCCTTGGGCGGAGCGGGAGATAGTGTCAGACTCTTACTGACTAAAAGACCCACCCCGTTCCTTCTAGCCTTCATACCGGAGCTCGAGCGCCCTTTCGGATAACCCTGGCTCCAGTAGGCTTCGACCCGGCTGGGTCCCTGCTGTTGCTGACAACTCCTTGAGGCGCGCGGGAACAGTGCGCGCCGTCGACGACTTGGGCTTGGTCCGGACAGTTACCGGACGGCCCGACAGTGAGCTACCCATTGCTCACCGTCCGCAAGCCCGCGCCTACGTTGGCCGGAAATCGGGATCAGAATCCCGGCGGCGGCGGCGGCTATAGCGCTGTTGCCTGATGCGTTCGGCCTCCTCTTTTGCGAGCATTACTGCTTCGCAGAAGTCGGCGACCGCCTGCCACTCCTCCTCGCTCCGGACCATGTCCTCAACCAAGGCCCGGCGCGAGAGGTCTCCGCCGCCGATCGCCCCCACGAGGGCACGGCGATGCTCCGCCCAAGCAGGGCACACTTCGACTGTGTGCTCCACCGCGTCCTCCGGGCGTTCCGCACAGTGGCGACACCCGGGCGTCACTTCCGCATGAATCATGTGCAGGAAACTCCCGAACGAACCATGTCCGGTGAGTACCTGCGTCATGCGGAAAGTAAGGACGCCGTGAGGTCTTTCCAGCCACGCCTCAAAGAGGGGACTTACCGCCATGATTGTGGCGTGCCCAGCACTGGGTTGCGATAGTCGTTGACGCCATTTCACCATGAGATCCTGCCGGAGCTCTGTCCGCCATGCCGTGACCTGTCGCGGCAGCGGACTTTCACCCCGGCGTTGCATCTCCACGCGCATATCGTGCATGTGTGCAAGGACTGTTGCCTCCAGATCCCACGGTGGTAGGCCAGCCAGAAGGCTCGCCGCTTCGCGGGAGACCGTGCAATATCCCCGCACCATCCTTATTGCCATGACCCTCTGGCAGGCGTTCAGTATGGCCGCCGGTTGCTTTTTCAGCGACGGCGCCCACACCGGCGCCCCGTAGAGGGCCATGGACCGAACGATCCCCGCGTAGAGCCTCCGGCAGGAGGCGTCTGGACCCCCAAGGTTGGGCAGGAGCCGCTTGAGCGCAGCCCCAGCCCGGTTGAGTTTGGGAGCCAGACGTCGGAAATGTTCTATGAAATTCCACCGGCTGTCGAGGACGAGTCCCAGGTACTTCATCGTCGACCCGACACCGATGTGAACTCCTCCTACCGTTAGTTGGGAACTCAATGGCGGCGCGTTCCGAGAGCGGCGACCGTGGAAACACATCGCCTCGGATTTGTGAAGCGCCACCTCGAGTCCCAACTCCTGGATCCTATCAACGACCATCGCAACCCCGCGTGTCGCTAGAGCGACCGCCGCCTGGTACGACTCTCCCTGCGCTAGAACCAGCGTGTCGTCTGCGTAGCAAACCACGCTGACCCCGTCAGGGAAGTCGCCGCGCAGCACGTAGTCGTACCCGATGTTCCACAAGGGTGGCCCTAGTACCGACCCCTGCGGAACACCGCACGACATCTCTCGACGTTTCCAGTCTCCCTGGTGACCGGGGTAGACTATAAATCTATCCGACAGATAGGCCTCGACCACTCGACAGAGGTATTCGGGCACCCGGTGGTACCGGAGTGCCCTCCGGATCGTACTCCAGGGCAGGGAATTGAAGGCGTTGGCAATGTCCAAGGACACTGCCACGAAACACCTGCCCCGGGACACCGCATCCCCCGTCGTGAGGGCTCGCACGCGCATGATGGCGTCCACCGTAGAGCGCATCCTGCGAAAGCCGAACTGTCCGTCCGAAAGGTCCGGCCCCACCCGTGTTAGGCGCCCGACGAGGCGGTTTGCAATGACTCTCTCAAAGAGCTTGCCCACCTCGTCGAGCAGCACAATGGGCCGGTACGCGGACGGAGAGTCCGCAGGGCGCCCTGGCTTCGCTATAATAATAATAATAATAATAAATTCATTTATTTCAGGCTAAAAAAAAAAAAAACCCATATTAAAAAGACAGTTTACAGATTGAAAAAATTATAAAATTAAAATTGAAAAATTATAAAATGTTCGATAACTTATAAAATGTCAAATTTTGTTCAATTAATACAATGTCAGATAGATAATAATAATGTCAGATTCAATTCTATAACTTATAAAATGTCAAAAATTAAATTAATACAATGTCAGGTTTAGATTAATAAATTAATAATAAAATGTCAGATTCAATTCTATAATTAATACAAAGTCAAATTCAGTTCAATACATCATAAAATCATAAAATGTCAGACTCGGTTCATTAATAAAAATGTCAAATAAATCAATGTCAGATTTCAATTTACAATGATAAAATGTTTAGAAATCATTTATAGTGTTTTGAAAATCGTGGTTACAATTACGTTTTTGCAGCTCATTAGTCTTGCATGAAACGATGCTCTCAGCCTTCTCACTACAGCATAGAAGTCGTCAACTCTGTTCTCGGCAAACATGCCAGACGCGCTACACCGCCAACGCAGGTTGAGCATGGCCCGGAATGCATTATTGTATTGTACACGAAGAGTATTGTACGTACTCTTCGTGTACCTGTACCACAGTTGGCCAGTGTAGAACGCCTGACAATATGCTTTAAACAGAGTGACTTTTGCCTGTTTTGAACAATACGCAAAACGCCTTGCTAACATGTTACTTTTACAGGCAATGCTTCGTCTTTGCCTCTCAAGGTCGAGATGATCGCTTAGGTCATCGCTAACAATATGCCCAAGATACCTAAAAGAGTTTACAATTTTCAAGGGAGATCCACATAAATTGATGAGTAGTATGTGACCAGATCACATACTACCCATCAATTTATGTGGATGAATTTATGAAGTCCTTTGCAGTATTTAAAAATCATGACTTCCGATTTTTTGACATTATATGTAAGACAGTGCGCAACTGCATATTGCTCGCAAATCGCGATAAGCTTCCTCAGTCCGCCAGCAGAGGGACTGAGCAGCACCATGTCGTCAGCGTAGCTAAGGTTATTAAGGCATTCGCCTCCTACGTGGCATCCGACTCTGGTGCTGCTCAGCTCCTCCAGTAACTCGTTCACATACAAATTAAATAGTACAGGAGAGGTCAACCCGCCTTGCCTAACCCCACATGACAGTTTATATGGGTCTGATAAAGTACTACCCCATTTTACCTGATTAATTTGGTTTGAGTACCAGAATTCTAAAATTTTTATTATTGTTGCGGGTACTTTTGTATTTCTTAATTTCTCCCATAGTATTTCATAATTAATAGAATCAAAAGCGCGACTAAGATCGAGAAAGCATGCAAAAACTGAAGTATTTCTCTTAATGTAGTTTCGCACTGTGTTTTTTTAAGCAAATATTGCGAGGTCTGTAGATAAGCCGGCTCTAAAGCCAAATTGAGTCTGACATATAGGAATGTTTTCTTCACCCAAATGACCATTTATAATACGTTACGTACATTCAAAAATTTTAGATACTATTGTTGCTAATGAGATGAGGCGATAATTAGATAAACAGGATACGTCACCAGTTTTATTTTTAATTATTGGTAAGTACCACGTTTGTTTTCATAACTTCATTCGGTAAGTAACTGTGATCAAGACAGGCATTAAAAAAGAAAGCAAGTTTGTCGTACAGTAATGGCCCCGCATACAAAATGTGTTCAACACTGAGCCCGTCGTGACCCGGGGACTTGCCTCGTTTCATTCGCCTCACCAGTTCAAACAAACCGTCAGGCGTAACATGAAACGAGCCAGTATCACACGCGCTCTGCGTATACGTATGCGCATTGTTAGTCAGCGACGACGATAGCGCGCCGCCAGTACCCACGTCCGCGCGCGGCAGCGGCGGCCCAGGCGAGTGAGCCTCCGAGTCACCACGGACTCGGCCCTGTTCAGCATAATGCGCTGTCGTCGGAGGGCAGAACTTATTCGCGAACATATTAGCAATTTCTACTGAATTTTGGCTATTATTTACAGATAACGGGAGACATGGTTTAGAATTTATTTTATTTGTCTCGGTCCAAAATTTACCAAAATCTTTATTTTGCCTATGGTTGGCAATTATGTCCATTTTGATTTTTTGTTCGTTATTTTGACACCATTTTAATTTAGTTTTAAATTTCTTACGACTGCTGCTCATTTCGTCATAAATTCTACCCTCAGACGGCCGCCCATACATTACCCAAATTTGATAACATTGCCTAGCAGACACATGCGCCTCTCTCACGTGATAATTCCATCCTATCACCTGTTTTTTCCGGTTCTGTTTACCGCGATGGGAACGAATTGCTGCTGTAGTTATACAATTAATAATGTTGTTATAATATTCATTTATCTGACTACAATGAAGCTGGTTATCGCATGAGATACCGGCGCATGGAATACTTGGCCAGATACATGAATCGATTAATTGGTTGCACAAATTATTATATTCACACTGTTGTTCATAATTTCGATTTCCCCATATTGCTTTATTTGTAATATTGTTGTGCATCATTCCAATATTTATTTTTGGTACAATTACATCAAGATCACAGCTGATTATTAATGGGAAGTGATCTGACCAGTTTACATCATTCAATACACTTACATATTTAACAGTACTCAGCGCCGACGCTGTAACTATACAATGGTCGAGCCAGCTTGTGGTCCCGTGCGAATCACTAAGATAGGTATAAGTGTTGGAAAACATACCCAAAAGCTTAAGGTCCACACATGTCCACTGTTGTTCATCGCAGTAGTCAAGCAGCTCACTCGCGAAGATACTGTTTGAACGTGATACATCGGCATTGAAATCACCAAGCGAGATCACACATTCCACCGCACTATTTTCAGTAACCGCACTAATAACGCCTAAACACTCAGTAAAAAGCGGTAGGTTATCCATTGCCTCGGTAGGCATGTACACCGACATAACCACGCAGCTGCGACCGGCGAGCTGGATACACACGGCTGCTACGCGCGTCGAACCTGTCTGGATCGGCGAGACGCTCGCAAACAGAGTTTTTCTCCACATTATTGCTACGCCTCCATAAGGTCTTCCTTTCAGGGTACCCACCGACGTGTCCACCGCTGAGACGCCGTGGTAAGCAAACTCAAGATGTATACCGTTTAGATAATCCAAATCGTCAGGAAGCAGCCAATGTTCTTGAAGTGCAATCACGTCATGATTCACGAAAGTTCTCTTACATGATCACAGGAACGCTTTACAGATCTGCAGTTAAAAGAAGCAAGACTAATTTTCATTTTTTATCTTCACGATTTCCAGGAGTATGCACCCGTCGCAGTGTATAGCGCCTGTACGCCACACCGCAGGGCCAAAACTGCTCACTTAAATAGATATCCTCTTGTGCTTGGTGAACAGTAACTTTGAATGAAGCGTAATTGGTTTCTTTATATTGAGCAAGCTTCTCAACTTTTACGGCCGTGTGTCCACTTTCTTCTATGAAATCATAAAGATCTTGTTCTGAGGTTGACGTTTCAAATCTTGAGGCGTATATGTACGAGTACTTTGGCACTACCTTTATCTTAGTTGACGTCAGCGTTTCTTTGCCTGTTTTGTTAGTCCCTTTTTTTCTAATGTTACGGTATTTATTTTTCTTACTTATCACAGTCGTAAAACCTTCGTCATCGATGATAGTGTCCTCAAAAATATCGCTAATCGGGCTGCTATTTGCACCTGGTGGTTGGTTCTGTATGACAAGTCCGCGTTGTCCGCGTAGCCCAGCCTGCGACCTGGACCGCTGCACCTGAGGTAGGGGTAGTGCAGACGCCGGAGGGCACGGGGGTGTCTTCAATTGTGCCTCAGTTATTGCCTTCGAGGGCCGGTTTTTGGTGTATATGATTTTTCGGACCGCGTACTAGGTTGGGCAATGTCTACCCTCAACTTCTCAGAAGCTCGACTTTTTCTCGAAAAAGATTCAAAGTTTATCAATTTTTCTTTAATTTCCTCGACAGTAGAGGATTTCACGTAGTCACATTGAATTCGATGGACGTCCTGTTTCAGGGCTAGGATATCCTTCAGCAGAGTGGTCACGTCTATGTAGTCAAAGGTAACAGGGGGTAGTCTGTGCAGGTTTTTAGCTACAAAGACAATAGACTCTGGTTCCTTTTCTTTTAGGATTTTGATTATGTCCTGTATGCTTCGCTTACTTTTTCCGTCCCCTTTCCTGGAGAGACGTTGCCCGACGATTTCGCAGAGGATATCTTTTGCTTCAACAATTTCCTTTTCCGTAAACTTCGATTCACATATCTGCACTAAACTTATTTCGTCCATAACGTCTATTTTACATTGTAGAAAGCATAATAATTCGTTTATTATCAGGCGATTACCCTGATCCGTCATAATTAATGCACAAACTTTTTACTTCTAAATTCTAATACAATAATCTTAATTAACGGCCGGCGATACCGAACGAGACGTCACACGGGCGAGCGGGACGCATGCGCGCGACCGAATGAGGACCAGTTTCCCCGTCTTCCAGCAAAGTGGGAACTGGCCCCTCTCCATGCATGCGCTGAAGAGCCCTCTCAGTCGAGGCCCGAGAGCCTCCATGGCCAGGACCCAGGCCTTTCCAGGCAAGCCGTCGGGTCCTGGGGCGGTGTTTTTGGCGCTCAGCCTTCGCACCGCCACTCTCATCTCTACCTCGGTCACCTCTGGAGCATCGTCGTCGTCGTCGCTGTTGCGGTCCGCGTCAGACACCGCTGGCGGTGGAGGCGGAGCCATGGGCGCGGGGGAGTGTTCCCCCCGCGCAGGGAACAGAGCGTCCACCGCACCCTCTACGATCTGGGGCCGGAGACTCTGAGTCAGTGGGGGAGCCCAGGGGCGGAGCTTTTCCCGTACCATATTGTACGGGCGCCCCCATGGGTCCGCGTTCAGAGACCCCAGCCACACGTTGCGGGCCTCCAGTTTGGCCCGCTTGATTTCCGTTCGGAAGGTGCGTTTTGCCGCTCTGTATCCCTCATACAGCTCCGCCTCTCTGGCCTCCGCATCCGGCGGGCGGATGCGGCGCCTGCAGTGTCTGGCGTACCGGCGTCGCGCGTGATTGCATGCGTTGCGCAGTGCAGCAATCTCCGGCGACCACCAGCACACCTGGCGCTTAGCTCGCCCTGGACGGACTCGGGGCATTGCCGCGTCGCAGATTTGCGACATGGCCTCCCGGAACCACTCCGCCTCGACGTCTATGTCGACAGGCCTGTCCGGTGCTTGCACCCAGGCCTGTACCGTCGCGGCTTCCAGGAGGAGCTCCCGGTCCATCTGCTTAAGCGCCCACCGCGGACCGCAAGGGCTCTGTCGGACCGGCGCGTTCGAGGTTTCGGCGGAGACGTCCAACCGGATGTACCGGTGGTCGGAGTACGTCTCCACCTCCTCCATAACGCGCCAGTCGACGACACGCGACGACAGAGCGGGGCTGGCGAACGAGATGTCCACCACTGATTCACCCCGCATCCGCGCTAACGTGGGGACAGAACCCCGGTTCAGGACGACCAGGCCCAGCTCCAAAGCCCAGTCCTCCACCATCTGACCCCGTGGGTTCGTGTACCGGGAACCCCAAGCCGTATTCCAGGCGTTGAAGTCCCCACAAACGACCACGGGGAGGGTACCGAACCCAGCGACGACGACATTTAGCTCCATAAGGGAGACCTGAAGTTGGTCGAGAGATCTGTTCGGGGACAGGTAGACGCCTACCACTGCAATGTCCCCGAACCGTGCTGCCACGCAGCTCCGTCCCCTCGCAACAGCCTCGAGGGGCGGGGTACCGGCGGCGGCCGACGAGATTAACGTCACCGAGCCGTCCAGGTCCTGAACCCAGTCTCCACGGGGATGGACGTAGTACGGCTCGGAGACGACGGCGACATTTATCGACCACTGCGCCATGCTCTGGAGCAACAGATCCTGAGCGGGGGCGTAGTGGTTGATATTCGCCTGTAGGAGACGGAATGGGGCCGTTATTGGCAGTCCATCGTCTCCTCCCGAGCCCTTCTAGGGGGCACTGCCGCGGCGGGTGCAGCGGCGACTGCGGCGGGTGCGGCGGCGAGAGCGGCGGGTGCGGCGGCGATAGCGGCGGCGGCCAAGGAGGCGGCTGCGGCGGTGAGGACGTCGGCGGGGATTGGCCTGCGGGCCCTGCCCTTGTCCTTGGCGGGGGGGGTCGCAGGACCTGCCCCCAGCCTGGTGGTTGGCCGGCTTGCCTGCCGCCGCACATGCGTAGCAGTGCTGCGGAGCACGGCATTCTCCGGCCTTGTGACCGGGCTGGCCACACTGGTGGCAGCGGTCGCTGCGGTTCACCTCCGCGGCGCAGTGGGCGCCAACGTGGTGCCCCACTTGGCACTGGAAGCACCGCAGAGGTCTGGGCTCCAGCAGTTTAACCTGCGCGGAGACCCAGCCTACCAACAGCCGTCGGCCCTCCCCGGTGATGGTCCTGGCCGCCGCCACGCGGCAGATAGCTGTCACCGCTCGCATGCCCGTGCCGTCAGCGCGGATGGTGCCCACCCGGACCTGATCGGTCGTGCACCCACCCGCCCTGACTATGGCGGCCACCACCTCGTCCGCCTTGACTGAGTCGTCCAGGCCCATGATGCGCATGTCTATGCACTTTGTGGGCCTGGACACTCGGGCCACCTCCGCATCGAGAGACGCCCTGATTCTAGCGGCCAGGGCATCTGCCGCAGGGCCGCTAGCCGCACCGGGGACCTCCAGGATTCGGGCCCCGGTGACTGCGCCTCATGCGGAAGCCTCCAGCAGTTCGTCAAGGTGGGGCAACACCGCCTGCTTCGCCTTCGCCATGACGTCGTCGTACGTCACGCCCTTCTTTTCCGCCTCAAGCTGCAGCGTAATCACTACAGCCTCGGAATTCGGGGCGTGAAGTCTCGCCGCCATGGCTCTTTTCCTCCTTTTTTTCCGCCTTGCGCGCTTTTTGGCCGCTCTGGCCGCCTTGCCCACCTTCTTCGCAGCGCCGACGACCATCCACGCGCCGCTGGGTTCCTCAGTTGGAGAAGGCGGCGGGCGGGGCCTAGTCGCCGCCGCGGCAGGAGGTCCCGCCGGTTTAGCGGCAGGTGTCGCCACTCCCTTTTGCCGCCGTTGCTGCTTGGCCGTCGGGGGCGGTTTCGCAGGCTCCGGTGCTGCGGCCCCGCGCCCTGCTTGCCCCGATGGACCCGCCTTGGGCACAGAAGCCGCAGCCGCGGCGGCGGCGTAAGACGGCGCCCTTCGCTGCGGGCCAGAGGCCGCTAGCGGAGGGCGCAGCACGATGCCCTCCAGCAGGGACAGCTGCTGCTGGATGCGCAGCTGGAACTGCTGCTGCTGCTGTTGCATCTGCTGCTGGAAAGCAGCCAGTTCCTGCCGCACCAGCGTCAGCAGCTGGCTCTCCGGCTCGGGCTGGGCCTGGGGCCGGCTTTACCCCTGCCCTTGCTTGCACCCCCCCTCCGACGGCTCCCGACAGCCACCGCCATTTGGCACTCTTCCCAGCTCGGCCCGGACTTCGGCCCGGAGCTCGGCCCGGAGTTCGGCCTGGAGCTCGCTCCGGAGTCTGGCCACTCTTTTTCGGAGAGAGGCGTCGAAGGCCTCCCTGAGGGACGCGGCGTGCCGTTGGGCCGTCCTCTCCTTCGACGTCTTCTCCCGTTTCCTGCTCATGTCACGCAGTAGGGTGACAGCCAGCCTTTGGAGCGACTCCCCGTCCGAGTTCTCCTTGGCCTGCCTCTCGCTGCCGGATGGCTCCGAGAGGTCATTCTGGGCGCCGATCGCTCCAGGGTGACGCCCCTCCGCGGCAAGCCTCTCGGCTCGCTGGGCAGAGGATTCGCCCTTTAGCCTCCCTTTGCCGCGGGCTCGGCCCACACCGCGGCTGCTGGTGGAGATCTTCCATGCCGAGGGGTTCTCTCCATCAGTGTCGGAGGACGGTCTGTCCCTCGACCTGGAACGCTTCCTATCGAGACGAGGGTCTCCGCCAGGGTCCCCACCGGGGTCTCCCACGATCACCTCTGCCTCCAAGCATCTTCCGGGGTCTCCCCCAGCCTCCTCACTCTCCGAGCCCTCCGAGCTCCTTCCGGATGCCGCGTCGGACTCCGACCGCGCATCACTCTCCGTAGGTTTGATAAAGAATTTAGAATTTTCCATACAGTTCCCACGAGTAAATTTCAAGTTTTACTGGCTCAAATATGTGGTTCGCACTAGAGACTAATTTAGCTACCCATTAGTCAAGCTAACAACCTCCCTCACGGTGCGCCGCCGCTTGGAGGTTTGGGGTAATTTTTTATAGAGGTTGTCTTCCTCGCGGCCCGGGCGGTTAAGCCAAGACCCTCGTCCCCCATCAAAAGTCAGAAACATGACCTTGTACAATCTTTGGGGCTACGAGAATAACGGTGGCAGAAGGAGGAGCAAGCCTTCCTCCTGCCTGCCCGGCGGCAGTGTGAGTGCACACCGAGCCCGCTCTTACTTCGCCACTGTGCCCTCTGCTATAGCAGAGGGACACGCGTTGAAGCGTTCCGACAGACAGAACATTCGCAGACGGCCATCGAGACCCCTTAGGCAGCAATACCCAAGGGGGTCATTGGCCGCCTCCCAGGGTGCACCGTCCCGCAGACTGGCCTTCGCTCCGGACGTATCCGCAAGGGAACTACAGCCTGCGGGCACTCGTGGAGGTTTTCTGTCGTGGCACCCCATTTACCCTACACCTAATCACTAATAACTGAGTACTAAAAAATAATCTAATTTTCAACCGTACACTCGAAATAAGGTTCAGTTGAAAACCAGCGTCTGGCAACTACCATGTAGTAGTCTGGCATTATTGCTGAACTGGACCTATTTGGCGCCGCCGTGAGACACACATTGTTGTCTCTTTTTTTTATATAAAGGAAAAGTTTTTAACCACTGCGTAATTTTTTTTTGGTGGCTCAGTGTAAGTAATAGAACACATTTCCATTTTTAGTTTATAACTTTTTTTTTTCACATTTTTCCACCTTGTCCCATTTTGAAATAAGCATAACATGGACATAATTTAATCGTTATACTATTAAATACTATGAATGAAAACGCGCTGGCCGCCGCCCGTTGTACGAGACGGGGGTGCGGGGGGAAGGGGGCGGGGGTATGCAGCGCCGGCGGCGGCCTTTGATGTGCGGATCTGCAGTACGTCACTTGCGGAAGCGGGGTCCGGACGTTCGCTCATATTCATCCCTGCGCGCGTGTGTGCCGTGTACTCGTGTCGTCACGATGTCGAACTTTACTCACCGCGAATACTACGAAATGGTGCGAGTGTATCTACTTAGCCACGAAAATTTACGAGCAGCACGAAGAAGGTATGAGAGGGAGAGCGTACCTCGTATGCGAGCCCAAGGGATCCGTAATCCTACGGTACCTAATGAAAGGACAATTCTTGCAGCAAATCAAAGGCTGCTTGATCACGGCCAGTTCAGAACCCCGAGCCATGCACTAGGGTCTGGCAGACCTCGACTGGCAGTCGAAGCCGAAGACGCCATATTTGATTTTTTTGAGCGTAATCCGAGAGCCAGTACCTACGACGCGGAACGTCGTTTTGGTGTGAGCCAACACGCAGTATGGAAGCTGCTAAATACAGCCGGACTCCATCCATACCACTTCCAGCCGGTACAACAACTCCATGACCCAGACCCAGCACCACGTCGAGCCTTTTGTGAGTGGCTTTTAAATCACCCTGATGTAAACATCTTGTGGACGGATGAGGCATTATTCACACGTGTGGGACTCTACAATGTCCATAATGAGCACTGGTGGTCTTTCAATAATCCCCATTTAGTACGAGAGACGCATCACCAAATACGTTTCAGCGCAAACGTATGGGCGGGTGTTATTAAAAATAAAATAATAGGTCCCATTTTTATCGAAGGCGCCTTGACCGGGACACGTTATTTAGAAATGCTCGACACCACCATCGAAGAATTAATCGATGAAGTCCCATTGAGCTACAATAATAACTTTTATTACCAGCACGACGGCGCTCCGCCACATTACGCCATAGCGGTACGAAATTATTTAAATGAAAAATACGGGGAAAATTGGATCGGTCGGGGTGGTCCCGTACCATGGCCGGCTAGGTCCCCAGACCTCACTCCCTGTGATTTTTATCTCTGGGGAGAAGTGAAACGTCGGGTGTATGTAGAAGAGGCTCAGAGCCTAGATGACTTAAAACAAAAAATAAATAACGCTTTCAATGAAGTGAAAAGTGATACTAGTGTCCTAAACAAACTAAATGCAAACTTACTTAACCCTTCCCGCGATCTTTCGCGCGCACGCCAAATCGCACGACGGCAGACGTACTTATACGATTTTTTTCGTTTTGGGTTGACCTTCAGAAAAACGATGATTTCGTCAATAAATAGATATTAACATGGGATAAATTATACCTTCCCAGAATCCTTATGAGTTTTCCTATCTACTAACTTTACTACATAATTAAATAAAACTGACCTGACTTCGCAGTTACGTGATATATTTTCATTTTGATAATTTTCGTACACTTAACCTTGACAATTTATCACAATACACCGAATTAACACATATATTCACCAAAATGACACTATAATACGATAACACATATGTTTACACATTCATATCATGACTATAACACTTGTAAACAAACTTTTTGCACGTCATAAAAACTTTTTACGCGCGTCGAGAATACTCTAAAGCCTGCAATACACGTTGGCCGAGCTGAGACCAACGCGAGCCTTGGCGAGCCTAAGCAAATATAGGCAAATTTGTGATAAAATAAAACAACTTGTTTGCACGGGATCAGTCAACGACAGACGATTTAATGTGAATGAAAAAGGAACGAACATAACTTCATATATGCCACAAGATGGCGTTAGTGTGCCTATCTATATTTTGTTATTTACAACACTCCCACTCAAAATATAGGCACATTTGAAACAAAATACATAAAAAAATAAAGTTTGGTGAAAAACTAAACTTCAACAATTCCTAAAGAATTCAAATGTTTATGATGTTTTACAGCACTTAAGCTTTTAGTAAGCAAATCTGCAGGCATATCTGATGTACACAAATATTTAACACTAACAATGTTTTCATTTATAATTTCTCTGCAATAGTGGTATCTGACATCTATATGCTTAGTTTTATTATGGAATATGGGGTTCAATAATAACTTCTGCGCACTCATACTATCATTATACAATGTAATGTTATACATTCTTTTAGTAATTTCATGTTGTAAGTTTCTCAAGTATACTGCCTCTTTGCAGGCCTCAGATATTGCCACATATTCAGCTTCTGTACTAGAAAGCGTAATACACTTCTGTTTAGTACAACTCCAAGAAATAACTGATCCTGACAAAGTGTAACAAAATCCTGAATATGACTTCCTATCATTAACATCATTGCACCAGTCTGCATCAACATAACCTTCAATATTAACATTTTTATTTTTACAATATTTTAAACCTAAATGTTTAGTGCCTTTTAAATATCTCAATACCCTTTTAGCATAAACCCATTGCTGTTCAGTATTACAATTATTGAATTGACTTAAATATGACACTGTATAAGCTATATCGGGTCGTGTAAGCACAACTAAATACATTAAGCTCCCGATAAGCTGCTGATAGGGATTATCATTATTACAATTATTCTCTTTCTTACATTTTAAATTTACCTCCATTGGAGTACTTACAGTTTTACTATCAACCATGTTAAACTTGGAAAATAATTTATCAATATATTTCTCTTGACTCAAAGTAACAGTACAATTTTGTTTATCAAACACAACTGACATACCAAGACATTCCTTTACAATTCCTAAGTCTTTTAATACAAAGCTTTTACTTAAAACACTCTTAAGATAATCAGTTTCAGTTTTGTTGTTAGAAAAAACAAAAAAATCATCGACATACAATGTCACAATAGTTTTACTACTACCAATACATTTTAAATATAAACATGGTTCTATTTTAGATTTAATATAACCATTGGCTAACATACAACCATCTACTTTCTTATGCCATGCTCGTGATGCCTGTTTCAGACCATATATAGCCTTATTTAACTTTAGAACTTTATTGTTTGGACAGACAAAACCTAAAGGCTTTTGCATATATATAGTCTCAGACAGATCACCATTAAGGAAGGCTGTTTTCACATCAAGATGTGTCACATTAAGATTCAACTGCACTGACAATGCAAATAATAACCTAAGTGTTGTATGTCGCACTACTGGAGAAAAAGTTTCGCTGTAGTCTATACCATACTTTTGAGAACAACCTTTAGCCACAAGTCTGGCTCGATAACGGATATTATTCTCACCATCACACTTCTTCTTGAGAACCCATTTGCATTTAACGATGTTGCCACTTGCAGGTATATCAACAACATCCCAAGCATTGTTATCTTTGAAGCTATTCAGCTCTTCTTGAACTGCCAGCTCCCAATGCTCCTTCTCTGGTCCTCGCAGTGCTTCTTCATATGTCAGTTCATCACTGAGATATTTATTACACTCTTCTGTGCACATTAATCCATACCTGTCTGGTATTCGCCTCTGCCGTTGTGGTAATATCTTTTTCATGGTATCGGATTGCAACTCTTCTTCAGACACCTCTACATCTGGAACATAGGTTTCATCCATATCCTTTGTACTATCTATAGAAGTGAATGAATACTCCTTACTCTGGTCTGAGAGCTCTCCCACTGAAGATGGATGTGGCCTATTCTCTGTTGGTTTGTTATCTATCTCTTGTACTTCAATCATACTTTCTTGATGAGGTAACTTTTCTTTTATAATAATGACATCTCGACTTGTTACAATAGCCCTTGTTGAAGGGTTATATAGCCTATATCCTTTGACATCCTCAGGGTAGCCAACCAGTATGGATTGTTCAGATTTCTTGTCCCATTTATGTCTTTTCTCTTTCGGTATGTGCTTCATAACAGTACTACCAAAAATTCTTATATGGCTGAGGTTTGGCTTGCTCCCTGTCCATAATTCAAATGGTGTACGGTGATTCAATCCACTTTTCACAATTCTATTCTGTAAATAAACAGCAGTGTTAATGGCTTCTGCCCAGAACTCCTTACCAAGTCCCGCATCGAACAAAAGACACCTGGCTTTCTCAATGAGTGTTCTATTCATGCGCTCACAAAGCCCGTTTTGTTCAGGGGTGTAGGGATTCGTCTTTTGATGAATTATACCCATTTTCTTTAAATAATCATCAAAATCTCTGTTACAGAACTCTCTGCCATTGTCACTTCTCAGAATTTTTATCCTATTTGATGTTGAATTCTCAACTCTAGCTTTATATTCTTGAAAATGCTTTAAAACCTCAGTTTTATTTTTTAGAAAATAAACATACGTCATGCGGCTGTAGTCATCCACGAAAATAAGAAAATACCTAGATCCACCTAGTGATATATTCTCCATCGGGCCACATATGTCACTGTGTACCACCTCTAGTAGTTTAGTACTCCTGTTCCCTTCATGAGCAAAAGGTAACCTACTTTGCTTACCTTCGCAGCACACTATACAGTTTGACTTATCGATGTTGGCCTTTTCCGTAAATATGACTCCTTCTACAGCATCCTGCATTTTATTCATATTATAACTGTTAGCATGTCCCAATCTACGATGCCAAACTTTTGCAGACTCTGCCACTGCTGCTACCATACATGATGAGGTGTTCAATTTGTAAACTCCATTTATAAGTGAAGCAGTAGCTACTAGAATGTCCTGCTTATTGAGTATCTCACATCCTTTGCTTGTGAAATGCACCTTGTTGCCCTGCCTAATCAGCTGGCTTACTGACAACAGGTTAGTAGATAACTTGGGAACGCATAACACATTTTCAACAGTTATGTCATAATCACTATCTTCTGTTGTTGTCGTTATCTTTATGTTGCCGCAACACATCACTGGGATCTTATTCTGGTCTGCAACCATAATCTCTTTCGCGAATTCAGAATAATTCACGTCGATCATCCAATCTCTATTGCTAGTTAAATGTGAACTTGCGCCAGAGTCGACGTACCAGTCACTTTTGTCAAATATTCTATTAAAAAACACGGCACTGAATGCATTACTCGTTTTTGATTTATCTTTAAAATTGCATTGATTTCTATAGTGCCCCTGTTGTTTACAATTGTAGCATTTGACTTGGTTTTCCTTTGACGGATGACGTTTGTGACTTCCCGCCATCTTTCTTGACCATAGACTGTGTACTCTTTCCATTCGTTCCATAATTCGAATTTGAATGTTGATTCTTGCGGAGACATGCAAACGCATTATTGACATCACTCATTTCCGGATCCATGTCCATCAACTTTCCCTTAATGGCGTCGGTTGTGATTACCACGCCGGAATTTTCGATGGCCATTATCATAGGCATATATTTTTCAGTTAAACCCGCCAACATGATAGATCCAATCCACTCATCTGTTATCCCAAATCCCGTTCCTTGTAATTTTTGACCAGCTTCAACAATTTGTGTTACATATGACGTCATCGAAGTGCAATTTTCCAATCGAATAGATATTAGATTTCTCAGAAGATTTAATTTTCTAGTAAATCCCGAGTCATCGAACAACATCTTCAATTTATCCCACAATTCTTTCGATGTTCTGACGCTTCTAATGTGAACATAAAGAGCCGGGTCAATCGCTAAAACCAGCTTGGCCTTGGTTTTCGCATCATCTGCAGCTGCTGGTGGATGATCGGGCTCAGGTTTTATACACCCTACCATTCCCTCTAACACCAGAAAATTCTCCGCAGCGAAACACCATTCACTAAAGTTCTCACGCCCTTTCAACTTTGGTACGCTTACGAGATAGTTTGTACTGGACGCCATGATAGCCACGCACCACGTTACTGATTTTTTCACTTTTTACACACAAGTCTGGTAATAATCGTTTAGTCTATTGTTAATCGCACTCACTGATTATTCTAACAATAAACGCACTCACTAACTGTTATGGATCTGGGCCCATAACCTGTGATAAAATAAAACAACTTGTTTGCACGGGATCAGTCAACGACAGACGATTTAATGTGAATGAAAAAGGAACGAACATAACTTCATATATGCCACAAGATGGCGTTAGTGTGCCTATCTATATTTTGTTATTTACAACAAAATTGACACACGGCAAGCGCCTCTACACGTTCGGCAAGCGCCTCTCTACACGTTCGGCAAGCTTGAACCAATGCAAATGGCCAATAAGACGAGTTTTGAGGAGACATGTCAGTTGTTATTGTGCATTTAAACAATATGGACGACGTAGAAGTCATCGCGGCTGCTGCTATTTATTTAATAAGCGCTTATAATTATTATTATTAAACGGAAAAGTATGAAAAGAACCGAAAACTTCATGTTTGTTTTTTTCAAATGCGTACTTTTTTTTTAATTAATATAAACTAGATGACGCAATCTGATGGTGAGGCGCACTAGTTTATGAGGCCTATGTCCAACAGTGTTCAGCAATTCTTATAGCGCCTAAATGGTGATACTTGGGGGAGGCTTATGTCCAACAGTGGACACAAGTAATTATAGCGAGGGGAGACTTATGTCCAACATTGGACATCAGTCATTATAACGCCTAAATGGCGATACTTGGGGGAGGCTTATGTCCAACAGTGGGCATCAGTCATTATAACGCCTAAACGGTGATATTTGATGGAGGGTTATGTCCAACAGTGGGCATCGATCATTATAGCGCCTAAATTGCGACACTTGAGGAGTCTTATGCCCAACAGTGGGAATAGGTCATTATCGCGAGGAGGCATATGTCCAACAGTGGGCATCAATTATTATAACGCCTATATGGTGACACTAGGGGAGACTTATGCCCAACAGTGGGCATAGGCCATTATCGCGAGAGGAGGCATATGTCCAACAGTGGGCATCAATTATTATAACGCCTAGGTGGTGACACTTGGTGGAGGATTATGCCCAACAGTGGGCATAGGTCATTATCGCGGGAGGAGGCCTATGTCCAACAGTGGGCATCAATTTTTATAACGCCTAGGTGGTGACACTTGGGGGAGGCTTATGTCCAACAGTGGGCAGGGGTCATTATAGCTAGGGGGAGGCCTATATCCAACAGTGGACAGCAGTCATTAAAGCCCTAAATGGCGATACTTGGGAGAGGCTTGTGTCCAACAGTGGGCACCGATCATTATGGTGACACTTGGGGGAGGCTTGAGGAAGTTCGATTCTGATCAAGCTGACGACAGTGAAATCGAGATATTGGCTGAGGAATACCTATTATTATTATTATGTGTATAGTGGGCGAAAATGTACCACTCGTACATTTTCGCCCACTATAATATTTCAATTTCAATAAAACTTGTTTTTTTTTTTCAATTTTTCATGAAATTAACTGGAACAATGAATAAAACATTCGAAAGATTTCTATTTTTGTTCCCAAACGATTTTTTCCGCAAAATTTCAATGCAACATGTGAAAAAAACGGAAAAAAACAACAATTTGTTTTTTTCATTGAAAGAAACAATTGTTTCTTTATGAGGTCTATACACGTTGGCGCACATTTGCGAGCGCCTTTGATTTGTGCAGAAAAACCGACACCGCTCCGAAGTGAGGCAAGTGATCGCGAGCGGCTGCGAGTCGTGACAAGCTACTCCAAATGAGGTCTATACACATTGGCGCACATTTGCTTTGATTGGCGCAAGTCTACTCAACCAACTAGGCGAGCGACACCGAGCGACGGCAAGACAAGGCAAATATACTGTCTACATATTGGTATTGGCCTTCACTCGGCAACGCTCGGCCAACGTGTATTGCAGGCTCAGAATGGCGGCAGTTACGCGGCGGCCGCCGCGGCTAGCCGCTCGTACTGCGCATGCGTGGCGCAGTAACATGGCGGCTTAGTACCGTTGCCACAAAAATCTAAAAACTAATATTTAAATGTTATTATTTTATTGTTAGCTTCAAGGAATGTTTTTGTATATTTTTATAATTGAGTATAATTATAATTCTAGTGATATTTTTTGTTTGAAATGTTAATAAAATTCTATTATATTTTAATCGACCACGAACAAAAATTACAATCTAACTATTAATTTTCAAAGAAACCTTTTATTGTTATTTTATTCTGTTTGTGGTGTGGTGTTACTTCATTCTAATATAATAAAAATTTGTTTACCGACTTCAAGAAAGGAGGAGATTTTATGTTCTGCTGTTTGTAATGTTTATTTTTTATAACCAATTTATTTGTATTCACTAGCTGTAGCCTGCGGCTTCGCTCGCGTTAACTAATTTTGACACTATCCCTCGGGAACTGAAATTTTTCAGCAAAAGGTATCCTATTATTTATTCTGGACTTCTAATATGATGTATGCCAAATTTTTTGGCATTCGATTCAGTAGCTTAGACATGAAAGTGGAACTAACAAATTCACTTTGGCGTTATACAAGGTGTCGTTTTGAAGCTGCAAAATATTTCAGGAGGTAATTATGTTAGTGATTCTCGACCCGAATCAATAATAAAATAAGTAGGTAATTTTTTTTTTTTTTTATAACCGCGCTTTTTTTCACACACACAAACACGGAACAATAAAGGTCGTTTTCACACACACTAACTCGCAACGATAGTTTCATAAATAATGTATCATCCAATCATCATCCCGCACGCCACACCCTAGCCACGCCCCCGCGGCCATCGATCAATCGATTTAGTTTAGAGTAATTAAAAAATTAAATAACAAGTATTACTGATTATTGACCAGGTATCGTTTTTTTATATGATTATTTATGAGTTTTACTACAACCTCCTGAAATATTGTGCAGTTTTAAAACTGCACCTTGTATTAGTAAGGATAAGGATTATTTGAAAGGTGCTATACTCCCAAGGCGGCCCCATATAAATTTTATAAAGATTAGATACAGCGAAACGAAATCATTGTATATTTTGCACTAGCTTTTGCCCACGGCTCCACCAGCGTACATAAAATATAGCCTATGTCACTCAGGAATAAAGTAGCTTTCAATCTGTAAAAAATAATAATAATCGGACCAGTACTTTCAGAGATAATTTCCTACAAATAAAAACAACATCAAAACAAACTTTACCTTAGTATAATATTATAGTTATTTATTTCTTCGAAAATAAAAATCATTATGTCTGCACTTATTTACTTACTAACAGCTGCGTCAAAAGGCGTTTTGATGTAATACCAATCTTCCTTTCCTAATAATATCTAAGAGGGGGCTTCAAAAGGGTTAAAATAAAATTAATTTTCTTTTCAAAATATTTATATTATATAATAAATCTATAAAAACATTAATACAAAATATTTTTTGCAAAAAAACATTACCTTCCTTCTAGGGCAGTCGAGTAAAAATAGCATAGTGCGAAAAAGTTGAATAGAATATACTTTATTGAACACAATAATTGGAATATAGCTCAATGTGCGCTATTTTATACTACTCAAGCTGGACAAACCGAATCATTACACAAAGTGACGCAAACGTCATATTATTATGTTATTTTTGTAAAAAAATATGAAAAAGTAAAGAAATATTTATTATTTACCAAACAAAGTGTACGTAAAAAGGTAAATGGCAAAAGCTATAAATATAAAATTTGTAATGGTATCCTTTACTGTAATAGCGAGTAAGTATACCGAGGTCTTTATTCTAAGGTTTTGTCTTGTATCGTGGATTTTATTTACAGATATGTAATTTCAGAATGCACAAACGCAGACTAAAGCAAAAAGATCAAATGTGTTCAGACATTTATGGAATATAATTGTAAAGAATCAAGATAGGAAGGGTTTGACCTGTATCGTGGGTTTTATTTACAAATATTATGATTTCACAATGCACAAACGCAAGACTAAAGCACGAATAGCAAATTTATTCGGACAATTATGAATATAATTGTGAAGTAATAAAATAGGTACATTTTATTGTAACAACTAATAAGCATACTGAGGTTTTGACCTTTATCATGAGTTTTATTTACAAATATAATATGATTTGACAATGCATAAACGCAGACTGAAGTACAAATAGCAAATTTATTCGGACATTTATGAATATAATTGTTAAGAATTATTTTATTGTAACAGCTAATAAGTGTACTAAGGTTTTGACCTGTATCGTGGGTTTTATTTACAAATATGTATATTATTTCACAATGCACAAACTAAGACTGATATCTGTCCCGTAAGATATTATTCACAATGCACAAACCCAGACTGATATTCATCCCGTAAAATATCACCAGAGAAGCTAATACGCTATTGCCCAAAAAAGCGATGACGTCCCCGTCAGCAACAACCAAAGCAGCAGTAAGCGAGATATGATAAACGGTTAGGCGTCCCGTCGAAACGGGCCCCTCAATCGAGGGCTCCGGATCACCACCACATTCAAACACACTCATAACCCACATCCACACCCCAAAAAGGTTCACACTCAACGCTTCCGTTTACACCCACGTATATCTACGCCTGGAAGCACTGCAACAGAATGCCAAATTCTCCAGCAGTCCGCAAAACATAGATATACGTCACACTGGACGCATTTAGTACGAACTAATTTGGTTATCTTCTGTCGATTACAAATCACACATCTACTTCTATTCGAAGTTCCCAAACCCTCTGGCTCGTGCACAATATCTCGCCTCAGCCTCATGTGTACACTTATTGCTTGGCTGACCTCTACTAAACAGGGGCGATGCCGTTTAACTAGTGATTCAGTAAGCGCAAAGCGAAACTCACGATGCGTCATAGGCAATTTATCGCGTCGAGTCAGTGAACTTTGGTACATCACAAGCGCATTGTGTACACTAACATTCAGTAATCTTTTAAAAATTTTCATATACCATTTCACGCCTCTCTTTCGCTCTAACAGATACATGGAGAGTTTTTGATCTTTGAGATCAATACCCCCCATGGTCGTGTTATAATCTTTCACACAAACTGGTTTCAAAAGTGGTTTACCAGCCTTAGTTCCATGGTAGGTATCGGGTCCGTGATAAGTGGATATTATATTCACCATCTTGGAGTCCATCCATGCAATGATGGATACGTCTCCAGAATGGCGAGCTATAATAGTCCCCTTACTCACTTTCTTCGGTACCTTCGCAATGTCACTAGGGACGTTTCGACGGTTTGCACGAAGGGTCCCTAAGCAATCAAAGCCCAAACTCTTGAGGTATCGTGCTAATGATGGACAATTGTAAAAATTATCCATCACCACACAATGCCCCCGACGTTCAAGACCTTGCAACAGCTCAAGGACCACTTTCGTGCTCTTCCCCCCCAAATTGACACCAAGTGATGGATCACCATCGGAACTGTCATCCTTGCCCGTGTAGATTTGGAATTTAGCCATATAACCAGTGCGGGACTCACATAGTTCATATGACTTGATTCCAAATCGCGCAGCCTTTGACCTTATTGTTTGGGCCCAGGTCAAGCGGCCCTTGAATAAGGTCAAAGACTCATCGATGCTAATGTCAGGCCCTAGGTTATACAGGGATTTGATTTTTTTTTCGAGATGTTGAATAATAGGTGCCACCTTACCCAGCTTAGTCGATAGCTTTGCTGAAGAAGCGACCCCAGTTTGTGACAATGACTGACTCTCGACAGCGTCATTGTCTACAAAATGAAGAAACTTATTCAACAAAGTGTAACGATTATAGGACATCAAACTCTTGAACCCCGGTAATTGGAGAACTTCGTTTGATGTCCAATATTCATTTACCGATGTCCGCGGGTCGATAGCCATATACATCAACACCGCGAAAAAAATCATTATCTCATCTGTATTTGTGTCAGTCCACGAATAAAGGCGAGATGATGGTTTCAAAGTCCCTGCGATGCGCATTGACTCGATTGTCTGTTGGGCATATCGATTAGTTTCCGTGGCGATCAACCCTATGATATCTTTATCCCAAATATCGGTAAAAGCATCATAGGGCGTATCGTAGTCTGTGATTGGCCCAGGGGTAGGACCTGAGAATTCCTCACGAAGACCCCTGAACGAATCAAAGTCCGCTACCCACGTGAAACTAGCCGACGTACCCAATAGGCAATCGACGGCATCATCCATCCCCGTATCAATCTCGCTTACCAAAGCCTGTAACGGTTCTTCCAACTCCTCGATGTCAGGAATATTTCTCCTGGCATCTGATATGACCGGGGCATCGAACTCGTCATCAAATTCGCTGTCAAGGTCACTACCATCACGCCTAGGCAACATCTGTGAAGATGCTGTCACAGCCGAAGTTGATGGACGAACATCAATTTCAGCGGCGACAGTCACCTCTGAGATATTGCTAGGCGCGAGAGGAGCTGGACCAACCGTGTTGCTGCTGCTGGCTCCCGGCGTGTCGCTGACTCCCGGCAGGTCCCGCATCCACCGCCGTAGATGCCCAGGGTCCAGCTGTAATAGCTCCTCCGCTTCGTCGTCAGACATGTCCAATGCCTCTACGCGCTCCGCCACATGGGAACTGTGAGAAAATATAACCATAAAAAAAATATAACCATATTTTAACAAGTACTACGAAGATACTCAATGAAGAAGAGTTTACTTACCAGAGAGGTAAGTCCAGGCTGGGTTGCCTGGACTTTCTGGCCTGCCCGATGTGCACGTGGCCACCTGGGGTCTTCTCAACGACAATGGCGTCGCCGCGCACATTGACCGACCCCCCAGGTGTCACCTTAACTGGGAGCGCGTAGGAACTAAAATAGTAAGAAATATAAATTACTCCACTGAAACTAAATAAGCAAAGTGTGTAAAGTAGTAGGTATAGAAAAAACACTCACCATGGCGGTGGAGACATGGAGTTTTCTGGTTCACGCGCCGGGTTGTCGTGAACCAGATCCAATAATAGGGCCCGCCGAGCCGCGCTCTGGCGGTCGGGACCACGTTCACCTCCCATCACGGGGGTAACGCTCCTCGACCGCCCTCCCATTACTGTATTGTAGTATTGCGCGAATCTAAAATATTATTAAACTTTATCACTACTTACAATCAACTAATCCGACATATAACCGAATTAATTTAAAAAATATCAAATATAACAAAAAAAAATGGCATAAAATCATAAATCCTACGTAAAAAATTCATAGATATGACCGCTAAGAATATGTTTACGTAATAATAAAATAACAATCAACATAAAAAAAAAATCGTTTTTTTTTGCTGTTAGTACTTTTTGCGACTGCTGCCATTTTGGCGCTAATTTCAACGAATTTTACTCTTTGAACTACGATTACGATATCAATACGCAATATTATTACTATATAGTAGCTAAACTATGTTCATAGGTAAATAAGCTAGCTACTTATGAGTATTTAAAACTATTTATAAGAATATTTGTCACAAAAACCATGTCGTAATTTGATCGCCATAGTGCAAACAAATTGCGTATTCTAAAGTTTCGTTACTTTTTCACTGATATATTCATTACTTTTCGAAAAACAATTACTCAATACAGAATCTACATTTATTTCTCAGTAATCCTATATAAATTTTTATAAGATAACTTACCTTTTTCTCCGAGAATTCATTTTATTAGCTTCGCGTAAGCACAACACAAATTCAACGTTACCGCGTCACAGCTCCGCCAAAATTTGAAATGACGGACGGTTTTGTTTTTGAAGTGAAAACTTCTTTAGCGGCGTTGAGCACTTTTTCTGTAATGGGTATAAAATCTTAAACTCGCGTCAGGACCTGTAGCCCGATTCACGTAATCAAAACCGTAACGATATCGTAGCGATTCAGTCGTTTAGAGCATTTCCGTATTCACATCCATCAATCGAGTTTGAACGACACCGATTTTAAAGTCGTTTGAAATTCGTCGATTTAAAAAAAGTCTGAGGTATTACATTATCCTGGTAGAATACTTATGAATGTAACTGGAAATAAGTCGATAGATCATGAATACCGCTTTTGGATAGGATTTCGATCGAACGACTATAAAACTTCAACGATATTTGGCTTGTTTGATTTTACGTGAATCAGGGTACTGATCGAAAAAGCGTAAGACGGATGGAGAGTAGACAGCTATCCCTTATCGCGCGCTGTGAAAGGGGGCTAGACGGAAAAAATTCTCACGAAAAATTGTACCGACACTTTTACTGTCAAAATATAAATCCAAGATGGCGGCTGCAAGAAATTATCAACTTTTTCGTCATGGGTGTCGTTTTCATGGTTTTCGAGGGTGTTGAAACCGATGGTACTGTCAAAATATAAATCCAAGATGGCGGCTGCAAGAAATTATCAAATTTTTCGTCATGGGTGTCGTTTTCATGGTTTTCGAGGGTGTTGAAACCGATAGTACTGTCAAAATGTAAATCCAAGATGGCGGCTGCAAGAAATTATCAAATTTTCCATCATGGGTGTCGTTTTCATGGTTTTCGAGGGCGTGGAAACCGATGGTACTGTCAAAATGTAAATCCAAGATGGCGGCTGCAAAAAATTATCAACTTTTTCATCATGGGTGTCGTTTTCATGGTTTTCGAGGGTGTTGAAACCGATGGTACTGTCAAAATATAAATCCAAGATGGCGGCTGCAAGAAATTATCAACTTTTTCGTCATGGGTGTCTTTTTCATGGTTTTCGAGGGTGTTGAAACCGATGGTACTGTCAAAATGTAAATCCAAGATGGCGGCTGCAAGAAATTATCAACTTTTTCGTCATGGGTGTCGTTTTCATGGTTTTCGAGGGTGTTGAAACCGATGGTACTGTCAAAATATAAATCCAAGATGGCGGCTGCTAGAAATTATCAACTTTTTCGTCATGGGTGTCGTTTTCATGGTTTTCGAGGGCGTTGAAACCGATGGTACTGTCAAAATATAAATCCAAGATGGCGGCTGCTAGAAATTATCAACTTTTTCGTCATGGGTGTCGTTTTCATGGTTTTCGAGGGCGTTGAAACCGATGGTACTGTCAAAATATAAATTCAAGATGGTGGCTGCAAGAAATTATCAAATTTTCCGTCATGGGTGTCGTTTTCATGGTTTTCGAGGGCGTGGAAACCGATGGTACTGTCAAAATGTAAATCCAAGATGGCGGCTGCAAGAAATTATCAACTTTTTTGCCATGGGTGTCGTTTTCGTGGTTTTCGAGGGTGTTGAAACCGATGGTACTGTCAAAATATAAATCCAAGATGGTGGCTGCAAGAAATTATCAAATTTTCCGTCATGGGTGTCGTTTTCATGGTTTTCGAGGGCGTGGAAACCGATAGTACTGTCAAAATGTAAATCCAAGATGGCGGCTGCAAGAAATTATCAACTTTTTCGTCATGGGTGTCGTTTTCGTGGTTTTCGAGGGTGTTGAAACCGATGGTACTGTCAAAATGTAAATCCAAGATGGCGGCTGCAAGAAATTATCAACTTTAACGCCCTGGGTATCGTTTTCGTGGTTTTCGAGGGTGTTGAAACCGATGGTACTGTCAACATATAAATCCAAGATGGCGGCTGCAAGAAATTATCAACTTTTCCGTCATGGGTGTCGTTTTCATGGTTTTCGAGGGTGTTGAAACCGTTGGTACTGTAAAAATATAAATCCAAGATGGCGGCTGCAAGAAATTATCAAATTTTCCGTCATGGGTGTCGTTTTCATGGTTTTCGAGGGTGTTGAAACCGATGGTACTGTCAAAATATAAATCCAAGATGGCGGCTGCAAGAAATTATCAAATTTTCCGTCATGGGTGTCGTTTTCATGGTTTTCGAGGGTGTTGAAACCGATAGTACTGTCAAAATGTAAATCCAAGATGGCGGCTGCAAAAAATTATTAAATTTTTCGTCATGGGTGTCGTTTTCATGGTTTTCAAGGCTGTTGAAACCGATAGTATTGTCAAAATGTAAATCCAAGATGGCGGCTGCAAGAAATTATCAACTTTTTCCTCATGGGTGTCGTTTTCGTGGTTTTCGAGGGTGTTGAAACCGATAGTACTGTCAAAATTTAAATCTAAGATGGTGGCTGCAATAAATTATCAACTTTTTCGATATGGGTGTCTTTTTCATGGTTTTCGAGGTTGTTGAAGCCGATAGTGCTGTCAAAATGTAAATCTAAGATGGCGGATGTCAGAAATTATCAACTTTTTCGTCATGAGTGTCGTTTTCATGGTTTCGAAGATGTTGAAATAGTGCTGTCAAAATGTACATAAAATAGGATAGTATTTTTTAGTTATATTGTATTGGCTAGACGGAAAAAATTCTCACGAAAAGTTGTAACGACACTTTTTCTATAGTAAGCTATTGTAAGCCGTGCGGCGTACGCATGTTTCTCTGTCTTTCTCTCTTTCTCTCTCTTATAGAAAGCAAGCCAGAACGGAACTTCGTTCCATCCGGGTGTCCCTTGACACCTCAGTAGTTTTTCGGAGAGATAAACTTTTTAATGTAAAATAATTGTAATAGTTTTAAAGTGTTAAATTTTTAATGTAATATAAATTGTCATGTTTGTGTACGATAGCGCAATAAATGAATATTGTATTCTACCACATAAATGATAGTACTTTTATACTGATAAAGCAATTGGTGCAAAATTATTCCCTAACCATTCCAAAATATCAAACATGCTCAACGTTAATAATCAAGTTTTCACTTCTGCCGGCACTCCCGGAGTGCAACCCGTCTTTTTTTTTTATTTATTTCGTTCTAAATAGCGTTGTTACCATAAAAAAATATTAAAATAGTGAGTGAATGAACTATTTAGTATAAATATGCGTAAAACGTGTTGCCACGAGCAAATAAACGTCAGATATAGAGCGACCAATGTCGGCCGGTCCATATTGTACAGACGTATGTATAATCGACGCTTGGAGCATTTTTCAAGTTGTAAAACCGTATGTACAATCGGCGCGCGAGGGGTTAAACGTGCACGTTTATGCCTGGAAAAAGGAAGAGGTCACTTCGAACAATACCTTAAATACTGTGATTAACGAAATGTAGAGGTAAGAAATTATAAACAATCTTAGTGTGTTAGGTTCTTTTTGATTGGACATTGTTGTAAATAGGTAGTTGATTCCAATTTTTTAAATACGCCAGAATGCAATTTTTTCAATTCAAATTGTATCATGAGTGAGTATCATACATAAATGTTTTAATTTGAATGTAAAAATTATTACTTGATTTATTTTCTGCATTTTGATGGTCCTAAGCCCATGAAAGTATGAAGGAAAAATTGGAATTACCTAAACTTAAAAAAGTAGCACGAAATTGCGGTCAGTAACCGCACCGCGTAGGTACTTACGTCGGCGCCGTCGCATCGAGTGAACGCACATAAGTACTTACCTACAACTCAGCTGATACCAGCTTGCCGGTCGGGCGACCAGTCGACGCGTGAGTCGGTCGACCGGGCGCCCGACTGGCAAGCGACCATAAAATAAATTTCTATGTAAATAAGTCTCGTAAGCGATAACTTTGATTTTTAATATTAACACGTATCAAAATAAAAAATACGTGTTTATACGTGTGTAATATATTCAAGTTTATCATGTCAAAATTTGCGCACTAGTTAAAAACTTTTCCTGTAGGGTAAATACGCCAAATGTCGGCCCCCTTAGCGATTTTCTGACTGCGGATCGCTCTAGCACCGTCAGTTTCCAACGAAAGTTGGCTTCTGATGTTGTTTTAGATAGTTTGATTAATCTATTTTAGTAGAAATGTCGATCTTATGTTTATAGGCATAAGATCGACATTTCTACTAAAAGAAAAAAGTTATTAGAATTAGATGCGTCGAGAATAGAAAAACCCTAAAATCGGCCATTCACGGCCCATGGTCGGTCGCGTTTTTCCCAAATGTCGGCCGGGTATAGGGTGTTTTAAATTAAGACAGTGACAAATATTATTAACATGATTTATTTTGGCAGAATTCTAATATAACACTAAGTATACATTTGTAATTGTATTTGTTTAATAGTAAAATATTTTTTTATTTTCCCTTAACAAAAAAAATCGTAATCGCATAATTTTCTTTGATTCCGTGAAGGCCTTAGATCTCCCTGCTTTGGGGGTTTAATAGATAAGTAGCAAGTCTCAAACCATAAAGCTTCCACAAATATGTCTTCAATACTGTCAACTCCTACATTTAAACTTAACTTCTTTACAATATTAATAAATTATAATAATAAATATTTCATTTTGAGAAATCAAGATTGATAAATAAATTAAAAATGACTAACCAGTCAATGAAAAAATATAAAAGTATTTTTTCATCAACCTGTATAGTGGCTCTCGAATTCGGGGCTGGTCGACATTACGATCTTTAATATTTCTAATGTCGGCCCCTATTCCTTGTACCTTATTCCTCGAGATTCGACTGATATCACCCCGGCCGTTATTTGGCGATTAAACGTAAAATAGATTTATTTGCCTATAAGCTTTGCAAATTCTCTTGTTAAGCCAACGGAATTGGTATAATTGGAATTTATAAAACAGAGTGCATTTACTTTAAGTCGGCCACGGCCCAGAATCCGGTTTTAAGTCAAAACTGTTACCCTAATGGCGGCCTCCTATTTTGCCCTGAAAAATATACGCAAAAGGTTGAAAAAACTATCTTAAAATATAGTAAAAATAACCCTTTAGTGATAATAAGGCCAACCAAAATAAATAAATGTCTTATCATTGTAATATCAATCCCCAAAATGTGAGTATTCACTTCAAGTAAGCTACTTTACATGCGAATTTGACGCTTCAACGGCGCTATCGCTACTGACGCTCAGTATTAGAAGAACAAGTGACGGAATCGGATAGTAACGGTTTGTACGTTTAGAGTATGAACTAAGGTTGCAATTTGAGAAGCAAACTTGACAATTAATTACCTTTTGGATGAATGCAAGCTGAAAATGTACAGACGGCCGAAGTTTGGGGGGTGGCCGACGTTTGGCGTATTTACCCTATAATAATTACTGTCTACATGTTGTTACTACATTGTGTGTATCTACGAGTGTGTATGCCAAATAAAATAGTTTTCTTTCTTTCTTTCTTTCTTTCTAAGTGCTGCTGGTCTACGACAATATGTACTAGGTACTACGGCTGCGCTTATTGACGCTGGCTATGGCGCCCCATTACACGCTCAATCTGATCACGCGTGTAATGGGGGCCTATGACTCCGGGTGATACCATGAAAAGAAAAAAAAAAAGAAATGCGATGGCAGCGACACGTGGCCATTTCAGGAACTTGGACTGAAAATGATATCTGTCGCATCTGTACGTAGTACATATGTTGTCTATATGTGTTATCTTTAGGGAAAGATTGACTAAGAAAGTTATTTAGTATACCTACGGGGTTTGTTATCAGGTTATTTAAATAAAACGACCAAAACGGGTACCACACCCTTTGTACTTTTGCCTTGACAGCACACATATTACAAATATCATCAAACAATAACAGTAGGAACAAATAAATTATAAACTAGCACTTACTGAGATGTTGCTTGCTCCGAAAACTGATTCGAAAAAGAGCGACATGACAGCGCGGTGCGCCTTTTTATAATATCTTGTAACTGTCAAAAGCGCCGCGCTGTCAAGATGCAGTTCGTTCCAGTTGTCAGTGCAAAAAATACATTTAATGTTGCTAATACAGAAAATAATCATAGTGTATGAACATTATCATAAGAATCGCTAACACATATAATAGTGATCTGTGATTCCAACGTCTAATTCTTGCGAGTGAACTTTGTGACATATCCGAAGAAATGTCAACAAATATTGAATCCCGCCGCCTTATCGATATGCTACAAAATAGAGACTGCTTTTTGCCGTTATATAACTATATTAAAAATACCATCGGAAAAATATAAAGAAAATTTACACGAGTGAAGAGCGTTATCAGGACATGATGGAAGTTATAAAAATGAAGAAATGGCACAAAGGCCAAACGGCCATGCCATAAAATTGAAAAAAAAAAGCGGTGCTCAAAATGGCGGCAGTGTAATCAAACTTTGTGGTAAACGTACTCTGTGTGGTAAACAGCACGCCACTTACGTATTATATTTGTGTGTAGTTTATTCGATCGTGTCTTGTTTGTTTAATTGAATTGGTAGGTCATTAAAAAACTTAAAATATGTAATAAACAATTTCTTCGTTGTGGTATGTGGTTTGGTTAACAGTTAGGTTGCATTACATTGTACTAATGTTTTGTATGGTAACAGCCCACATGCTGGGGTTTTTAAAATTGAGCTTAACAGAAACAGGAAAAAGACATTGAGTTTAATTCGTAATACTTTTCCTGTACCTGTTATTTTTATTGGATCATATTTTCATTTAAACATTAAGCTGTGGTTGCGTACTTTGTTGTGTTGGAAGTCGGTCAAGTGTATTGTCTTGTTTGTCTGAGATTAGTTTTCTTCTAAAGTCTATCTAAGAATAAAACTAAAACTTTCACCGATGTGATTTTAGTTTCGTGTTGGCATACAGGTACTTAGCCATTATAAAAAGATTGATTTTTATTTATCATGGTGCAGAAAAAAATATTGGAATTGATTGGAGGGTTTCCGCTGCTTACAAGCAATTAATGAGGTTGCCAAATTATTGGTTGTTAGTTGTTTTCTTGTTCATAATAATTAATTACAAATACATTGGTATTTGTATGTACCAACCCACAATATCTTGTGTAGTAATGGTGATTGTGTTTGTATAATAATGGGTAAAGCTATGTTTCTTGAGGTTGGTCCTTGGTCAGCAGGGTGACCATCCAAGACAACATAACCATACAAAACTTCTTTTGCCCTGAAACTATTTGAAGAGTGATCCCATCTTTAATTGGTTGATTTTTCAGTCATTGTGGTTGTTAGAAGACAATAAGATAGGTATTGTGTTATCTGCATGTAAGTCTTATTTACCTACTAATGGCGGCCAAACGCGGTCAAACCTATCGTCCATTCGGTATGACGCTACCGATTTGATCAAACAGATTTGACGACATGTTGGTCATACCGATCCACTCCCACACGGTCAAATCTGTTTCACGGGCAAACATGAAGCGTCATACCGGTTGGATGACAAGTTTGACCGTGTATGGCCGGCATGAGTTATGATGAATGGCAGTGAGACGAGGTACAGTCTGTCAAGAAAGTCATGAAAATAATGTTTTGGGAACTACTGTTTTTGCTAATACTGGCAACACTGAATAATTGTTAAGCTGAGTACCTGAACTGTTACGTCGTATCTGTGTGGTTGATTTTTTACAATATTTCGGTGCTATTTCGAGTTTTTTAAATCGTGTAAGCGTCAAGATACAAAAAATGAATCGAAATGTTTATAAGAGCGGTGCGAGACAAATTATATTTAAAGTTTTTCAAGGGTGTGTGGCCGAAATTCAAGGTGGGAGTGCTGGGACGAACAAAGACGATGTTTATGGTCGAACAGCAAAGTTAACCGGTACGTAAATATATTCTAAAGTTTAACACACTAACGGAAATATAATGTTTTGACAATCTTCTGTTTTTAAGTACAATTTATCTACCTTTCACATTGTTTATGTTTTGCTAAGGTTATGAAATTTACCTACGATTTATTATACTACCACTTAACGGTTTTGATATTTTGGTGTTTTTTATTTAGGTATGATAAATGTATTAGTATATTTAACATATCTTTATTGACTTCAGGTGTTACCGAAAGTACAGTTCGGCGCATTGTGGACTAAGGCATGAAGAATGGAGGTAAATTTTCAACGCTTGGAAAACACAGGAAAGGCCGACCTACGAAACAAACTACGAGTCAGATGTTGGCCGGTTTCATTTTGAAGAAGTTTCAGGCAACATTTCTGGAGTCGAATACCTCGACTCTGATTATTTGGATTCGGATTAATAAAGATTTATTTCATAAACTTTTTATTTTTGCAATGAGCTCATACCTATCGATACTCAGCGCCATGCTGACGGCAGTGCAGAGAGGCAAAACATCGTGATTTGCACTTTGTAGTAAGTACATAAATGCTAGTAGCTGAAAGGACGAAAACAAGGGTTGATCAAACCAGACATTCTTATGAATATAAAACCAGATATTCAGAAGAATGTCTGTTTTGATATATTCTTGCGTGTAGGTACGTAGGATAAACATATAATTATCCTAATAAGCAAATAGAGAAGTCTGGTTTCGTCGCAATGTTTATAAAACAAAATTCAGCCTTTGTACTTTTGTGTTGGATAAAGTTTTAATAAATAAATGAGAACTACTATAACTATTATGTATCAGGTAAAATTAAACGTCACTTGAATGAAAATTAGTTCTAATAAAAATGTTGTTCGCCACTACGACAGAGTAAGTACTTTTATTTTTATGGAGCCACTACCAATGAAAGTCAAAACTCGTTTGCAAGCATGTATTAAATAGATAGACGAGTGTCAGATAGATCGGTAAAATAATGTACAGTCAAAGGTCAAAATTCCACTTCCACCGCAATGCACATTATCGTTTGCGCTATACGGGCTGCGGCGCCTATACACACATACGCATATTTATCCGTGTGAGTGATGTTCCAACGCTAACAAATTAACATGTCGTGTAGCATCGCTACGAGTAATAATATAGATGTGGTCAATGTTAGACAAGGATGACAATATCAGTAACTTCTTTTTATCACCGTCTGATTATTTTTTTCATAGTAATGCAAAATTTTGACAAGTTTGTGTAAGGTAACATTAGCTAGATCGGTAACGAGGCTAGTGTAATCGGGATAGATGTGAGTTCGAATCCAAGATGGACCGGTTTTTTATGTTTTATTTAATTATGTTTAATAATTTATTTTTGTAAGTTATTTTGAACAAATAGATATTATAATAAATATTTTTAGCAATCAGAAGGGAAATCGATTAAAAAAAAAAAACAACTTTACGAGGAACTAAATGTCTATTCTAAGCTTTAAACTTTAATTTCACACAATTTAACAAAATAATCACTTCTACCGACAACCGTTAATTTATTTAAAAAAATATAACTAAATATGCACGATAACAAACAGCGCCGAACACCTGACAACCTTACCGTCCAAGAGCCAACGAGCAAAAGACCGAAACACACCCACAACGCTCTATTTATAGAAGTTGTCAGACGACGTCACTTGTTTACCATCGGCAATTACAATTATCCTAATACGGCCTCTCCTGACCGTGCGCCGTCCTCGGGGGCACTTCGTCCATTGTCACATGGTCGCTCATCACCGGGTTCTGCAGGGGCCACAGAAGATGGGCCAGCCTCATCGCCATAACCACCTTCATCGTCAGTGCCTTAAAACAGAAGATTGCAGACATATTAGTTGTTGTACACACATACCAAGAAACGACTATTCTTTCATCCATCTCGCATTTAAGGCCCTCATTCAATGAATCACTCTCCTAAGGAAGTACATTCGTCCTCAAAACATACCTCATCAGGCACAATCGCCCACACACACGTATCTGCTAGGCTATGTGCCTATACACATATCCAAATTATGTGTTTGCAGGACATTAAGTCCAATACATGTTAAAAAAAACATGTCTGCTAGGCTACCTATATGCCTATACACTTATCCAACATATGTGTCTGCAGGACATAAAGTCCAATACACGTTATAAAAACATGTCTGCTAGGCCACTTATGTGCCTATACACATATCCAACATATGTGTTTGCAGGACATAAAGTCCAATACACGTTATAAAAACATGTCTGCTAGGCCACTTATGTGCCTATACACATATCCAACATATGTGTCTGCAGGACATAAAGTCCAATACACGTTATAAAAACATGTCTGCTAGGCCACTTATGTGCCTATACACATATCCAGCATATGTGTCTGCAGGACATCAAGTCCAATACATGTGAACACAACAGTGCGTCTGTTCACCCAGCTTGAGGTGCACGAGATTCTTTCCACTCGGAAATTGTTATCCATCTCACGTGCATACTCATCCATATCAAGTTCACACTATATCTGCAACATAAAGGTACACTTACTTTCAAAGAAAGCTGAACAACTCCCGGGACACCACTCCCCTTTCCACGGCACCATATATTGTGCTGCAGCCCGAGTTGTTTTGCCTCTGGCTCCACCCAATAGCTTCAGCTCATAGCGGCTGCTTGGGAGAACCTTGGTAACTTTATGGGCCCTCGCATTCTGGAGTCCAGTTTACCAGTCGATTGCGAGTATTTAATTACAAACACCAGGTCGTCTGTCTTGAAAACTTTAGGGGGGTGTCGTTGGCGATTGGTGTGGGAATCTTGTTTGTTTTGGTTCTTGTCGAGCAAATCCTTTGCCCGACTCCTGCAGATTTCCCTCCAGGCTTCACGGTTAGGGTTCGCGTTGTCGATTGGGTCAGTGGGTAGCCTTAGGGGCGGATTTGCCACGTCGCTGACCAACGCACGGATAACAGGAGTGGTGGCGTCAGTGCCGATCAGTAAGTTTAGCGCTGACATTTGTGTTGTTTTCTGTTTAGTAATATTTAATACAAAACTGACTTGTTCCTTTTGCAAAAAGAACGGACACAGGGAGAGTGAATGTTTTACTAAGGCGCGAACTGAGGCTCAAAACAACAATAAGAAAAAAGTTAACCTTTGCAGGGAGACATCTAACGCTTCCCGTAATCACGATATTAGTACTGCTGTCATACAGGGCATACCGGTCGATATTTTAATAGATAGCGGTGCGCTTAACGTTTCCCTTATATCGTCTGATGTAGTAAAGTACTTTTCTTGTGTTCGAAAGCCAACTCACTGCGTAATTAAAGGGATTAGTTTTGACGGAATTATAGCTCACGAATATGTCACCCTTACGGTCGAATTCAGCAACATTGCACTCGAAATAGATTTTATCATTGTACCCTCATCTTGTATGAACACGCCTATTATTATTGATACTGATGTCTTAAATAGGGATGGGGTGACCTATGTTACAACAAAACAAAGACAGTACTTGACTCACTCCACTAACCAGACGCTATGTATTTGCATGAGTACGGCCCCATATCCTGCACTACTAGCGTCTGTGTGCAATTCCGTGGTCAATTTAGGATCAAAAATTGCAAGTATCGGTTCACTGGTCAATTGTTTAATAAGGTACAGGCGAACCTGTTCTTGTTCGTGTCCCCATTCAAATTTAACATTCTTTTTCGTTAACCGTGAAATACTTGTAGTTTCTATGTAACGTCTAAAATATCCCGCTAGGCCTAGAAATTGTCTGACCTGTTTAACGTTTCTGGGTACAGGAGTTTTAGTTAAGGCTTCAATTTTATTGGGGTTCGGCCTAACCTGACCATGGCTAATTATACGTCCCAAATATTCCACCTCGGTCGTGAGGTCCGCATTAGCGGCAGCAGCGCGTACTTGAGCATCATTGATACCACGTATGATAATCTGGACCATTAAGTCATCACTTAAGCCCTTAATAATGCGAAGTCGTAATAAAGAACGTCGAGCATATTCAGCGAACGTTGGATATTTATCAGACGCGGTATTCATGACGTCGAAGAGTATATTGGCATAATCTTGTTTCCGCGGACAAAGGGACTTGAAATCTTTCGAAAAATTCGACCATGAACGATCATTCGTCGTCCACTCGCTCAACCACGTCTTAGCGTCCCCTTTGAGACAGTTAGCAACCCGCGATAAACACTCTAAATCAGACCAATGATTGACTAACCTGGCACGCTCCACCTCGTTACACCACACCTCAAAATCATGGACAGCAGGATCGAAGTTTGACACGTAATAATTATGCGGCTTACTTCCGATAGTAGCTAATGCGTCGGCCAGCAACTTTGCTGCGTTTGGCACTTCATCACCAAGGTTATCACGTTGAGGTGTGATGGCACGGTTTGGTGGCGTATACGACCTACTCGCGGTACTGTCCTCGATTGCGTTTAATCGCGACACAATTGCACTCAACGCTTGTTTTATGGAACCTTCGCGACCACGGGACCGAGAGCGACGCTGCTTTGAATCACAATGGTGTCGGCGCGATCTGCTATGTCTTTTACGCGTTTTACGAGGTGAAGTTTCCTCAGAGCTGCTACGCGAACAAATAGATCGCGGCATTTTTAAATTAACGGTTGTTTTTATTTGAAAACGGGCACGGGCCAATCCCACTTCTGATTTTAGCAATCAGAAGGGAAATCGATTAAAAAAAAAAAACAACTTTACGAGGAACTAAATGTCTATTCTAAGCTTTAAACTTTAATTTCACACAATTTAACAAAATAATCACTTCTACCGACAACCGTTAATTTATTTAAAAAAATATAACTAAATATGCACGATAACAAACAGCGCCGAACACCTGACAACCTTACCGTCCAAGAGCCAACGAGCAAAAGACCGAAACACACCCACAACGCTCTATTTATAGAAGTTGTCAGACGACGTCACTTGTTTACCATCGGCAATTACAATTATCCTAATAATATATTATAAAGGTAATTTCCGTACCACGCGTGAATACGTTGACAACTCGAGATGTCGTTTTTTTTTTTTTTTTAACTTAAACGCTTCTGTGACCTTATACCCTACCGGTATTAAAAACTCAACTCGAAATACTCAAACAAAATCAAATTATTGCTTTCGTACATAAGTGAGTATCTACAATTATGGCAATAAATATTTGATAAAACGACATGTCAAATTAATAATACTTAACTGACAGCGTTTATGTTATTGCATTTCGATTTATCAACATAAGTCAGAACATGCATTAGTTAATATATCAACATATACGTTTGTGGATTTGCGAGTGTAATATGACAAAATCAGTTATCAAGTTATGAACGTCTTTGAGTACGAAACACGCACATATATTTCGAGTTATCTAGTTATGCACGCTATCTAAAGTTGTGATATTTAAGGACATTTCGAATTGTCTAGTTATGCACGCTATCAAAAGTTGTGATATTTTAGAACATTTCGAATTGTCTAGTTTTATCATTATAAAATCACACGAGTCATTTATGAAACTCTTTAAAATGGACATTATATCTATATATATAAAAATGAATTGCAGTTCGTTAGTCTCACTAAAACTCGAGAACGGCTGAACGGATTTATCTTATCTTAGTCTTGAAATGTTCGTGGAGGTGTAGGGAAGGTTTAAAAGGCGAGAAAAACTCGAATAATTTCCGGGAAAACCCTAAAAACAGCCCTTTTCTATTTCCCATACAAACGTTTTCTAGAGTCAATTTGAACTTTATTGCTATTCAATAAAGTTCATATTAAATTATAATCACTCACTGTTGTCTAAGCAATTTAGGTGTGTTCCTAACGTCAAAGAGTCAATTTGCAATTTATCACCGCTGCATAAAGTTCAAATTCAACAATCATATCTATGAAAATAGTCTTCGCGTGCGCTTTGGAGGATCTAATGTCGCGTTCCGAAAATAAACAAAAGTGAATCGCGAACGCGACAAAAAATGTAATAAACTATTAGTAGTACTGATTTCCAATTAATTTGGTCGGTTTCGCGAAACTTAATTTTAGCTAACTTCAAGTTGTGAAGGTAAGAGGACAAAATGTTGATGTAGACAATCGTTGGATTGTGCCATACTCGCCAATATTGTCCAAAGCTTTTGAGACTCACATCAAGGTGGAATATTGTAACTCTGTAAAGTCGATAAAGTACATATATGTAAATATGTTAACAAAGGCAGCGATATGGCTGTCTTCGCTGTAACCAATGCAAATGATGAAATATCACAGTACCAGATACGCGCTGGCGCTATGTAAGTAGCAACGAAGCAATTTGGCGTATATTTTCATTTGCGATCCATGAAAGATACCCTACAGTAGTACATTTGGCGGTCCATTTAGAAAATGGTCAACGCGTTTATTTTAATGAATCGAACACGGCAGACAGAGCGGCACGTCCACCATCGACAACATTAACAAGTTTCTTCACAGTCTGTCAAACTGATGATTTTGCTCGCACTTTGCTGTATGCTGACATGCCACGCTATTACATATGGAATGCATCATCAAAATCGTTTCAGCGTCGAAAACAAGGAACACCAGTTGAAGGACATCCAAATGTATTTGCTTCAGACGCTCTGGGTCGCATCTACACAGTACATCCAAATAATGATGACTGTTATTATTTGCGATTGTTGTTGGTGAATGTTCGTGGTCCGACATCGTTCAAACAACTGAGTTAATTGACAGCTGTGTGCGACTTACAGTGAGGCATGCCAACTATTACATTTACTTGAGAACGATTCGCACTGGGATGATACGCTCAAGGATTCCGTAATATCTTCATCGCCGCATCAAATTCGTACATTGTTTGCGATTATCATATCGACATGTTTCCCCTGGGTTAAGTATAGAGATGACATGTCTGAGGATGTTTTGCATCGTGTGCGCCGTGAAACTTTGAATCCTACACTACAAATGACTGAAGAAATTTACAATGAGACATTGATCATGATAGAAGATATGTGTTTATTGATAGCAAATAAAGTATTGTCGTGTTTGGGAATGACAGCACCCAATCGTCATATGCACGATGCATTAAACCACGAGTTGCAAAGGGAACAACAGTACGACATTGAAGCATTGGCCGAAACAGTTCGTACAAATGTTCCACAAATAATCGACAACAAAGAATTGCGTACGACACTTTGATAGAAGCTGTGAACAGTGGATCTGGTGGAATTTATTTCCTTGATGCTCCCGGAGGAACTGGAAAAACGTTCTTAATTTCATTGCTTTTGGCGAGGATCAGGTCGCGAAATGATGTTGCTCTAGCGTTGGCTTCATCTGGAATAGCTGCGACTCTGCTAGAAGGCGGACGAACTGCGCATTCTGCCTTGAAATTACCATTAAACATGCAAATCACCGAAACACCAATTTGCAACATCGCCAAAAATAGCGCAATGGCCAAGATCCTACAGGTATGCAAATTAATTGTTTGGGATGAATGCATAATGGCCCATAACAGGTCACTGGAGGCGCTGGACAGAACATTGAAAGATCTTCGTGACAACCAAAATATTTTTGGTGGGGCCATGATTCTGTTGTCAGGTGATTTTCGTCAGACTCTTCCAGTTATTCCCCGATCAACTGTTGCTGATGAACTAAATGCATGCCTAAAATCATCGAATTTGTGGCAGTACTTAAAGACACTCCAATTTTTCATTTAATTTTGGTTAAATTTCATAAATTTAAAAAAGAATAAAGGATCTTAATTTGTTTCTGCGATTAAACTTTGTTATTATTTCATTTGGTTTTTATTTAAATTCAATTGTGACAGTTAGAATTTTTATCTTCCTTCAGGGAATAAGTTGATAAGTCGTCGGTGAACAATTGGATAAGTCTGTTTTTAAATGCATTAACAAATATTACATTTCTTTTGTAACGTAGACTTAAAACAGCTCCTTAAAGAACCTAAATTCAACTATTAAAAAAGTAATCATCATTATTTTCGATTTACCAGAAGATCGTAAACTTTAAATTGGCTGCCCTGAAAAGTATGCATAAATGACATATCAACTTATTCACGCCAGGTACGGATTTATTATTACAATAATGATAATAAATGAAACAAACAAGTAATGTTATTATTTTTTTTATAAAAGAAGTCCTTTACACTTACTTATGTTATTATTGTAGTATAGAATGTTAAAAAACATATTTAAGGTTACATAATATAGATATTATGAAAATTCTGACATCATTTAAGAGGTTAAATTTAACTATTCATTTTCCCAATGAAAAGAGGATTGAAACTTAACCTCAATTTTACAATAATATATATACTAATTTGTTTAAGTTACGGTCACTATGTCCCCTGACATAAAATTACCCTACCTGTTTAGGATTTTTAATATTTCGTATGACCTCCGTTAGCCTCGATACAGCTAATGAGACGTCGATGCATAGACGCCACAATATTTGCACAGACATTTGTGCCACGCAAACTATCCCATAATTGCATGCAATGGGATTTGAGTAGCTCAGGGCATCTCTCGTCCCGAGCTTCCCATCTTTGCACCATTAAACCCCATACATTTTCTATAGGGTTTAAGTCAGGGGACCGAGCTGGCCAAGGAATAACTTTAATTTCCGGATGATTGCTAAACCATTCGCGAACAATGCTGGCACGGTGAATAGGACAATTGTCTTGCACAAAACTTATCTCTTCTAAGTCTTCTGCGGGGTAGATATTACGCACCGTAGGCAACATTACATCATTCAGCACTTCCACATAGTTAGCACTGTTGGCTCGCGTCGATATAAAACTTAATTCACCAGGCCCTTGAGCACTTATCCACCCCCACATATTCACACTGATTCTGCCTGATTCCGTATTTGGTCTTATATTGCCTTCAGACCAACGCGTGTTATTTCTACGCCACAAATGCAGCCTTCCTTTTTGGGACGATTTAAAAGATTTTTCGTCGGTGAATATTGTCGTCTCCCAATCAAAGTCCAAATATTCCCGTGCGAAATTTAACCTCGCCTCTTTATGCCGTTGCGTTAAAAACGGTTTTTTAGCTGGCGTTCGGTGATGAATACTTTCGGCATGGAGTATGCGGCGAACGGTGCGTACTGATGTGCCGAACTCATCGGCAAAACGAGTTGTTGGGATGAAACCATTCGTCTCATATTCAGCTACCATATAACGTCGCTGAGGCTGGCTAATAAGAGGTGGTCTTCCGCTCCTCTCACGACTCTTCAGGCTACCTTCTTCCTCAAATCTCTTCACCCAGCGCCTAACAGTCTCTCTCTAAAAAAAAAGTCTATATTACACAATTGCAACAAGCGATTTAGGTCTACCATTATATTTTGTAGGTATCATCACATAAAATTAAAAAAAAATAAACTTACGCATAAACCGGTTTCATTCGATATTTGAGATATATTAAGGCCATTCGAATATAGGGCCACAATATTTGCCTTAGCTTCAATTCTTATATTAGCCTGCATATTGAATTCAGAAGAATACTAAAATAGCAACAGCAAGATAACACAAACGCTCGTAACTATGTTCACCAACCAACAACAGCGAATAGTGGAATAATTTATGTGAACTAGTAAAGTAGTTAAAATATGCAGGTAGATTTGAAACAAACTGAACTTATCACTAATCTACCCTCATATTTTAATAACGACGCTAAGATTGAAAATTATTGTAAAACGAAAGAATCTTCTTTTAGTTGTGGAATATATTTTAACATTATATTTTGTTAACAACTCGGCATTTATATTTCACATGTAATACTTAAAAAATGTTTTTCATGTTTAATGTGAGACTCGAACCCGAACACTCGCCATGCGAGGCGCAGTGCTAACCAATTTGGCCACCGTATCACTTACACAACTCATTGAAATTTATAATAACAATCTTAAGCGGGCAACAAGTTGCTAATGTGTAAGTGTTGTCCAACGTTCTTATAGAAGAAGGTCATAAGTACAACTAATATTGCTTTGCCATTGTGTTGCGAGATTGGCTGTCGACTTCTGACTGTTATAGTACCTACACGGCAGTAAAGGGACCGTAAATCGGTAATTATTATTTTATAAATAAAAGTATCAATATCTTTTAGTCGGAAGTTTATTGGGATACCATGTTAATGATGGTGGCGTTATCTTTTATAAATTAAAATATTTTAGTACGAAAGGATTAAATATTTAAATTAAATTTATATTAAAGAATTTTATTAATTTTAATTTAAAAAATGAATTAATATATAGTATATATATATATATATACTAATTTTATTATACTATTTTGACAGAAAAATGTGGTGATTTTAGAAGTCATTAATATATAATTAAATTATATAGATAGTATTGTATATATTTGATATTTATTTAATTACAATTGGATTATTAATTTTAGTTATTGGAGTATTAGTAGGGGTAGCATATTTAACTTTATTAGAACGTAAAGTTTTGGGTTATATTCAGATTCGAAAAGGTCCTAATAAAGTTGGGTTTTTAGGTATTTTACAACCTTTTTCTGATGCTATTAAATTATTTACTAAAGAACAAACTTATCCTAATTTTTCTAATTATATTTGTTATTATTTTTCTCCTGTTATTAGATTTATTTTATCTTTAATAATTTGATTATTAATTCCTTATTATTTTAATTTAATTAGATTTAATTTGGGAATTTTATTTTTTTTATGTTGTACTAGATTGGGGGTTTATACTGTGATAGTAGCTGGATGATCTTCTAATTCAAATTATGCTTTATTAGGGAGGTTACGATCTGTAGCTCAAACTATTTCTTATGAAGTTAGATTAGCTTTGATTTTAATATCTAGAATTATTATAATTATGGATTTTAATTTATTAAAAAAATTTTATTATCAGGAGTATATTTGATTTTTATTTTTAATATTTCCTTTAAGATTGTGTTGAATAAGATCTAGTTTAGCTGAAACTAATCGAACACCTTTTGATTTTGCTGAGGGGGAAAGAGAATTAGTTTCTGGATTTAATATTGAATATAGAAGAGGTGGATTTGCTTTAATTTTTTTAGCAGAATATTCTAGAATTTTGTTTATAAGAATATTATTTGTTTTGTTATATTTAGGTGGTTTTAATTTAAGAGTTTTATTTTATTTTAAATTAAGATTTATTTCTTTTTTATTTATTTGGGTTCGTGGTACATTACCACGTTATCGATATGATAAGTTAATATATTTAGCTTGAAAAAGATATTTACCAGTTTCTTTAAAGTTTTTATTATTTTTCTTAGGTATTAAAATTTTATTAATATAATTTTTTTTTTTTAGTATAAATTAATAGAAAATAATTCTTTCTTAAGTTTTCAAAACAAATGCTTATTTCAAGCTCATTAATTATTAGTTGAATAAAAGATTATCTCAATATTTATTAATAAATGGATTAATAATAAAGTAGGAAAAATAAAAAACTGTTAATAATTGTCCTGTAATAATAAAAGGGTCTTCTACTGGTCGGGCTCCAATTCAAGTTAATAAGATAACAATTGTTACTATTGATCAAAATAAAATTTGATTGATGGGATAAAATTGAATTCCTTGAATTTTTTTATTAAATGTGAATGGTAGAATGATTAAAATTAAGATTGATATTACTAAGGCAATTACTCCTCCTAGTTTATTAGGGATTGATCGTAAAATTGCGTAAGCAAATAAAAAGTATCATTCTGGTTGAATATGAACTGGGGTAACTAAAGGATTAGCTGGGATAAAATTATCAGGATCTCCCAATAAATATGGGTTAGTTAGTGTTAAAATAGTTAATAAGAATAATAAGATAAAAAATCCGATTAAGTCTTTAAATGTGAAAAAGGGGTGAAAAGGGATTTTGTCTAAATTTCTATTTAAACCTAGGGGGTTATTTGATCCTGTTTGATGTAGAAATAATAAATGAATTATTGTTATTATTAAAACAATAAAGGGTAATAAAAAGTGAAATGTATAAAATCGAGTTAAAGTTGCATTATCTACTGCAAATCCTCCTCAAATTCAAGTTACAATTTTTACTCCTAAAGAGGGAATAGCTGATAAAAGATTTGTAATAACTGTTGCCCCTCAAAATGATATTTGACCTCAAGGTAAAACATATCCTATAAATGCTGTTGCTATTAATAAAAATAAAATAATTACACCTACCATTCATGTGTATTTTAGATTAAAAGATTCATAACAAATTCCTCGTCCAATATGAAGATAAATACAAATAAAAAAAAAGAAGCTCCATTAGCATGAAGGGTACGAATTAATCATCCATAGTTTACATTTCGGCAAATATAGTTAAGGACGCGTGAGCAAGATTCACTCGCTCGAATTTAGGTATCTTGGTCGCAATACATCGACCTTACGCGCACGCACACATAGAGCCCATTGTTCGTTCAAATTTATACTTTAACCGAACATGTCTTGATATTTGAGGTATTATTTTATTTTTCTTAGTAAGTATTAATTGAGTCAAGCTTGTTTGATTTTTAGTATCAGTATTACTATATGGCAATATGTAATTGCCTGCTTATCCAGTTTCGAGTACTACTCGTATAGCAAAAATAAGTAGTTGCCATATCGTTACGGGTAGTAACGACCAATTTCTTTGTAAACCTACGATTATTTCCCAGGCTTATTTCTTTAAAAATATTATATTTAACAAAATCAAATGGGTATTTGAGATTAATTTTATCAGACAATTAGGTACAACGCACAACCCCTCTCCGACATGAATTAAACCTTCAAACTCAATAAATACTCGTACGATGTCTGAAGCAAGTAGTTATTTCCAATTTAATATTCAATCTAATCGTAAAATACAGTTAAAACTATGAGTACTTATGTATTTTTAACCGACTTCTAAAAAAGGAGGAGGTTCTCAATTTGGATGATTGAATTTTTTTTTATGTATGTTCGCGCATAACTTCGTTGCTTGCCGACCGATATGAAAAATTATTTTTTTGTTCGAAAGGGTATACTTCCCAAATGGTCCCATAGTCACCAAGTCGGGATCTGATGATGGAATCTTGGCGAAATCGAGGGAACTCCTCAAATATCATAAGCGACTGTATAGTTCTTTTGGTATTTTCATCAAAGACTTAAGCATTTACACTTAAAAAATTACATTTGATGAAGTGGAACTGGTGAAGAAGACCAGAAATGGCCAGTGGAAGTTCATACTCACATAGATATCACAATGAACATAGTTATGCGACTACGATAATACAAATAAATGAATAGTTCTGGATAGGTATGTTGAAAATGGTATCATCGAAGTGACCTGATGATGATGATAGAGCCGGAAAATAGGCACCGGAACTCCGTAATTAATCAATGTATCCTAGCCGTGTTTGGGTTTATTAGAATTATCATGAGATGCGCCACACTTTCCGCCACACGTACCTATAAGGTACAATCAAACTGATCTGATGATGATGATGGAGCCGCAAGGTAGACACGGAAGCTTCATAATAAAACAATGAATTTATCCTAGCAGGGTTTGAGTTAATTGGAATTGTCATGAGAAAAAGGTACTCTGGCTGTAAGTAAGTGTATTACAACTAAAAAGTGTGAAATAAAAAACTTTTTCCAAAAAAAATATAACCGAAATATGACTGACTTATACATAACAAACAAAATAATTTTAATTTCGGAAGTCTGTGTTTCTCGATATTGTTTGTTCCTTATTTAACACCGACTTCCGAAATTAAAATTATTTTGATGGTTTTAGTGTTTTTTTTTGTGAAATCGGTTATTTTTTTTGGAAAAAGTTTTTTTATAATTATAGGGTAAAATATACAACGGATTTAGCCGTTATGTGTACTATCCAGACCCTATTTGTAGCATAGCCAATTTCTGTATTGTATTTGTGTGAAAATATTGTATGGGACTGAATAATTTGAAAGCATGTTACTGGGAGATGAATAAATCATCTTTGATTTGATATCATGATATTGTGGCAACTTTAATTCCTTGTATATCAAAATGGTAACAGGAAAAATTGATTTATAAATACACTAGCTTTTGCCCGCGGCTTCGCCCGCGTGGCGTAACCTAGTGTTATTTCCCAAAAAATTTTGGACCTCTATTTTACACGCGTGAGCAGCGTAATTCTTACTACCTTAATTCACATATACTACCATTGTTGGTGTTGTGTTAGTTAAGAAAACAAACACAAAACAAAAATGCAATTATAACTTTTCAACAACATCCAAAAGAAAACACAGTCATCAGTCGTGCGTTATTGTCGTTTGGCTTATTACCTAAAGAAACAGTAGGCAAAACGGTGCAGGGGGAGGATCAATGAGCGCGTCATGCGTAGCTACTGAAGAGCGGAACTCGTGAAAACGTGAATTTAATTTTGGGAATGATTAAATTTATGAAAGCTTTCTAATGGTACGTCCGATTTAAATGATTCAAAAAGTAATTTACAGATACTGATATAGTCTTGAACGCGAAGTAACTTATTTTGATAAGAATTAATACCGTAATTATGTAAATAGCTTTCCAATAAACGCTTCATGAATGCCAATTTTTAAAAGTAGTAAAATGGATATATTATGTTAACCTTAAGAGATAGACATATGCCACCGAGGACTTTTCTGTAGACCTATATAAGATACACAATTCCACGATACATTATTTTGTTATATCTTAAAGGGTTTAGTCAGCGTTTTCGTTAAAAACTCCCAGACGGCTTATTTTTTCTCGACATCTTGTACAAATATCGTTAATGTACACAAAAATACATACAAAAACTTAACAAATTATATACTAAAAGCTTCCTCAAGAATCACGCTATCGAGTGGTGAAAACTGCTTGAAAATCGGTGCAGTAAATTTTGAGTTTATCGCGAACAGACAGACAGACAGACGCTGCGGGGGACTTTGTTTTATAATATGTAGTGAAAAGTGTCCTAATTTATCTTGGTACTCGAAGATATAGGCAAGCGTGCTCCATCGTCAGCCACATCATCGCTTACCATCAGGTGAGATTGTGGTCAAACGCGAGCCTATACATTATACACTTCTGGAGACATCTATTGGCCCACTTTAGAGTTTAGGTTTCGATGGCCCCTACCGAAATATGATTGCTAGATTGAACAAAAACTGTTGATGCAGTTTTAAACCTGATACATTTTACCATCTTTTTCGATCGTATTGTTTTAAATTTGAATTCAGAATACAATACGACATGGAGCTACGCCTAACAAGTCAGATATGCACCTTGTTAAAGGCAATTGATTTTTGAATAAAAAACATGTTTTATCAAATAAAGGTTTAATTTAATAACGCGTGTTGCCTCCATGGGCATCTACCACAGCTCTCATACGATTAGGCATAGAGTTTATCAACCGCTCTATGAAATTTTGAGGGATCATCTCCCATTCCTCTTCTATGGCAGTTTTCAACTCCTGCATCGTCTGGGCAACTGGCTGACGAGCCCTAACAAGTCTTTTTAGCTCGTCCCACATGTGCTCAATGGGGTTCATGTCTGGGCTTCTGGCTGGCCAGTCCATAACTGTGATGTTCACATCCCGAAGATATTCCCTGACGATGCCGGCCGCATGGGCTCTTGCATTATCATGCATAAAAAGGAAATTTGGGCCCACATAGTCCGCGTATGGTATCACGTGAGGTTCTAAGCACTCACGAATGTACCTTTCAGCATTTAATGTTGGCAGCCGTGGTCCTGTAACAACCTCAAGTTGAGTTTTGCCGCTCGCGGATATACCGCGCCAGACAGTCCATGAGCCACCGCCATAAGCAACCCTCTCTTCAAAGCAGCATTGTGCGAAACGCTCTCCCTTACGTCGGTAGACCTTCTTCCTTCCATCATTGCCATGTAACACAATTTTAGACTCATCAGAAAAGAGTACACGGCTCCAATCTTGCTGTGTCCAATTTAAATGACTGCGTGCGAAATGAAGACGCGCTGTTCGGTGGGCTCGCGCTAGTTTGGGCCCATTAGCTGGCTTGTGTGGTACCATATCGCGTTCTTTTAACCTTCTCCGAACAGTTCGAGCGCTCACAGATACTCCGTGGAAGTCGCAAAGTTGGTTTTGTATCTCAATGGAGGTAAGGTGACGATTTTTCAAGCTGGTCGTCACGATGAATCGATCCTGCCTTTCAGTTGTGACCCGAGATCGTGGCCTTCCTTGGCGACGAACAAAGCCGCCAGTCTCTAGGTACCTCCGATAAACATTTCGGACCGCAGATCGACTTAAATTAAGTTGAGCACTCACGTTTCTTTGGCTGTGTCCGGCCTGAATAAGTGCCATAACTTGGGCGGCGACTTCAGGTGAAGTATCCATAGATTATTGATAGAACCTCACCTTAATGTTAAGAATAAGTAATGTTTGTTGCAAAACCAAAGATATCAATCACTTTTTCAAGAATTAAATCCAAGTAAACCAATAAAACCAAGTTTTCTTAGTATTCGATTGTTTGATATCAACAAACAGGCTCCAAATTGTCTTTTTTTTCTCTATATTCTGTGTTCGAAATTCAAAAAAAGACTATTGAATGAAATTGTGAATGTGCCAGGGTTCAAAACTGCATAAAAACTTTTTGCTCGACCTAATATAAAATTTTAGCTAGGACCAAACGAAACTGAAAATACAAGGTGGGCCAATAGATGTGTCCAGAAGTGTATAAAAAAAAAGATATTGTTTTATTTTGTACTATACTTGAATTGCACTTCGATGTCATACGTGTCATTATAACCTATATTCTAAGCTCGAACAAATTATTTTTATCGAGTTTCAAAGTTCATGACCAAATTCAACGCCCGATTGGATTACTATAGGGTTATCTATTATCATCAGATCAGTTTGATAGTACCTTATAGCCAAAGTCCATCTCATGACAATTCTAATAAGCCCAAACACGGCTAAGATACATTGATTAACTACGGAGTTCCGGTGCCTATCTTCCGGCTCCATCATCATCATCAGGTCACTTCGACGGTACCATTTTTAACATAACTATTCAGAACCATTTATTTATTTTTATTGTCATAGTCGCTTAACTATCTACATTGTTATATCTATGTAAGTATGAAGTTCCGTTGGCCATTTCTGGTCTTTGTTTTAGAATAACACTCATTCTGTATCAGTAAGTCCATTATTACTCCATAATAACAATTAAAAAAAAAACTAGGTACTGAGGTGTCAAGGGACACCCGGATGGAACGAAGTTCCGTTCTGGTTTGCTTTCTATAAGAGAGAGAGTGATGTATGTACATTTTGACAGCACTAAATCAATATCTTCGAAACCATGAAAACGACACTCATGACTAAAAAGTAGATAATTTCTAACAGCCGCCATCTTAGATTTACATTTTAACAGCACTATCGGCTTCAACAACCTCGAAAACCATGAAAAAGACACCCATATCGAAAAAGTTGATAATTTATTGCAGCCGCCATCTTGGATTTACATTTTGAAAGTACAATCGGTTTGAACACCCTCAAAAACCATGAAAACGACACCCATGACGAAAAATTTGATTATTTATTGCAGCCGCCATCTTGGATTTACATTTTGACAGTACAATCGGTTTCAACACCCTCGAAAACCATGAAAACGACACCCATGACGAAAAATTTGATAATTTCTTGCAGCCGCCATCTTGGATTTACATTTTGACAATACTGTCGGTTTCAACACCATTGAAAACCATAAAAACGACACCCATGACGAAAAATTTAACAATTTTTTGCAGCCGCCATCTTGGATTTATATTTTGACAGTACTATCGGTTTCAATACCCTCTAAAACCATGAAAACGACACCCATGACGAAAAATTTGATAATTTCTTGCAGCCGCCATCTTGGATTTATATTTTGACAGTACCATCGGTTTCAACACCCTCGAAAACCATGAAAACGACACCTATGACGGAAAAGTTAATAATTTTTTGCAGCCGCCATCTTGGATTTACATTTTGACAGTACTATCGGTTACAACACCCTCGAAAACCATGAAAACGACACCCATGACGGAAAATTTGATAATTTCTTGCAGCCGCCATCTTGGATTTATATTTTGACAGTACCATCGGTTTGAACACCCTCGAAAACCATGAAAACGACACCCATGACGAAAAAGTTGATAATTTCTTGCAGCCGCCATCTCGGATTTACATTTTGACAGTACTATCGGTTTCAACTCCCTCGAAAACCATGAAAACAACACCCATGACAAAAAATTTGATAATTTCTTGCAGCCGCCATCTTGGATTTATATTTTGACAGTACCATCGGTTTCAACATCCTCGAAAACCATGAAAACGACACCCATGACGGAAAATTTGATAATTTCTTGCAGCCGCCATCTTGGATTTATATTTTGACTGTACCATCGGTTTTAACACCCTCGAAAACCATGAAAACGACACCCACGACGAAAAAGTTGATAATTTCTTGCAGCCGCCATCTTGGATTTACATTTCGACAGTAAAAGTTTTCGTGAGAATTTTTTCCGTCTAGCCCCCTTTCACAACGCGCGATAAGGAACTTCGTTCCAATAAGTACGATTTTTGTACTTTTATTTCGGTCCGAAAAAGTAGCACGTCTTGGCAGTCGCAGTATACAAGTCGGCACACATTTTAGACGTATTTATTTTTTGTAAGAGAGCGATACGGACATCCGTTCACAAGCGCTTCTGAGCGCGGACTGACGCTAGACATCGCGCGTTCAATGAAAAATGTATGAAGAAATATTGAGAGTGGTTTTATTTTGGTCATAAATCATAAAGTTATTTATGTAGGTTCAAAATAATTAGCTATAGGTGTTGAAGACTATATAAGCTGTATTATTTTATGTTTTTTAAAGTAAAAATGTTTACTGGATTTAAGTTACGGGTTCCTACTCAGACTCTGTGTTTCGTAATTTTCTTGTATTAGTGCGTTGGTAAAATCGTATTTATATGAAAATTTTATATGAGACCGTAATATTTTTTTTATGCCATCCTGGAGATAGATATATTGTCTTTTATTTGATACCAAGATATACTCATAATTATGATTCCTAGAGCATCATAATGGTTCCCGAAAAACCGTGATATTTGTCGAAATAGGTGAATACGTCCTTAACTCTATAAAATGCTATTTCAATAAATTTGCTGTATAATGTATTGTTAAAAATAGTCCTGTTAAAATTTGGGTAATTAAACATAGGGCTAATAATGATCCAAAATTTCATCAAGCTGAAATATTTGATGGAGATGGTAAATCAATTAATGATCCATTAATAATTTTTAAAATAGGGTGAGTTTTTCGAATAGTAATAAATTTATTTATCATTAAATTTAATTTGATGATGATCGAATAGGACCATAAAAAATATTAGTAATTTTTACAATTGCAATTAAAGTAATAAATAGATAAATTACTAATATTATTATAATTAAGAATGTTTGGTTATTATATAATTTACTTAAATTGATTTTATTTTCATTATTGATAAATAAAATTAATTGATTTAAATTATCTATATCTGAGTTTATAGATAAATTTATTCATGATAAATTATTTATATATATGAATTGAGTTATTATTATTAACATTAATAAAATAAAAAATATTTTTTTAATATTAATTATAAATTTAAATATTTCATTTGAGGCAATTCTTGATACATAAATAAATAAAACTAATAATCCCCCTAAGAAAGTAAGAAATAAAATGTATGCAAATCAATAAGTTTTAATTAATATACCGGTTAATAAGCAAGTTAATAGGGTTTGAATTAAAATTATTAAACCTATGGATAAAGGATTGTTTAAAAATAATATAAAAAAAGAAATTATTACTATTAATAAAGATAGAGTTAATTTTAAAATTTCAAATCAAAGAATAATTTAAAAAAAAATAATAATTTTGGAGATTATTGATGAAGATATTCTTTTTCTTTGAAGTTTTTAAAGTAAATAACTTAACTTTGATTTACAAGACCAATATTTTTTTAAACTATAAAAACAAACGATAATTTTAAATATATGAATTATTTTTATTTTGATATTTATTGTAGGAAATTTATTTATTTATTTATTTAATCTTCATGCAACAAAAGATACAAAGGCGGACTTAATGCCTTAGGCATTCTCTACCAGTCAACCTAGGGTAGTGCAGAGACAAAATGGCAGGTGCATAAAAAAAAAGAAAATATTATTTAAAACAATTATAGAATTAATTTTTATCTCTAAACATAAACATTTAATAATTGTTTTGCTTAGATTAGAATTTATTGTTTTAAGAATTTTTTTTTTTATGTTAATTTATTTAATTTTTATTGATTATGATATATATATATTAATAGTATTTTTGGTTTTTTCTGTTTGTGAGGGGGCATTAGGATTATCAATTTTAGTTTCTATAATTCGAACTCATGGAAATGATTATTTTCAAAGATTTAATTTATTATAAATAAATAGTATAATATATATATATATATAATATATAAAATAAAATGATAAAATTTTTAATTCTAATAATTTTTATAGTACCTATATGTTTTATGAAAAATATATTTTGAATGGTTCAAATAATTTTATTTTTAATGATGTTTTTATTTATAAATTTAGGTGTAAGATTAAATTTATTTTGTAATATAAGATATATAATATCATGTGATATTATATCTTATGGTTTAATTATATTAAGAATTTGAATTTCTATTTTGATAATTATAGCTAGTGAAAATTTAAATAAAATAGGTTTTTGTGTAGGTTTTTTTTTATTTAATGTTCTTTTTTTATTAATTATATTATATATAACTTTTAGAACAATAAATATATTCATATTTTATTTATTTTTTGAGGGAAGATTAATTCCTACTTTATTATTAATTATTGGTTGAGGTTATCAACCTGAGCGTATTCAAGCTGGTATGTATTTATTGTTTTATACTTTATTTGTATCATTACCTTTATTAATTGGGATTTTTTATATTTTTAATGAAACATATTGTATAATAATTTATTTTTTAAAAAATTTTAACATAAATTTTTATATTTTATATTTTTCAATGATTTTAGCATTTTTAGTAAAAATACCAATGATAAATGAACAAAATATCATCTATGATTACCTAAAGCTCATGTTGAAGCCCCTGTTTCTGGATCTATAATTTTAGCTGGAATTATGTTAAAATTAGGAGGTTATGGTTTATTGCGTTTATTAGTTTTTATACAAGAGATTAATTTAAAATTAAATTATTTGAGAATTATTATTAGTTTAATTGGGGGGTTTTATATTAGATTAAAATGTTTTTGTCAAGTAGATATTAAATCATTAATTGCTTATTCTTCTGTTGCTCATATAAGTATTGTAATTAGAGGAATTATAATTATAAATTATTGAGGATTTGTTGGATCTTATATTTTAATAATTGGTCATGGATTATGTTCATCTGGAATGTTTTGTTTAGCTAATATTAGTTATGAACGTTTACATAGACGAAGATTATATATTAATAAAGGGATAATAAATTTTATACCTTCTATAAGATTGTGGTGATTTTTATTAATATCTTCTAATATAGCTGCTCCTCCTAGATTAAATTTAATGGGTGAAATTAGTTTAATTAATAGATTAATAAGATGATCATGAATTTCTATATTATTATTAATATTAATTTCTTTTTTTAGAGCTGGTTATAGTTTATATTTATATTCTTTTATTCAACATGGAAAGTATTATTCAGGTATTTATAGATATTATATAGGAGTTTCTCGTGAATATTTTAATATTAATATTACATTGATTACCTTTAAATATTTTAGTTTTAAAAATTGATTATAGAATCATTTGATTTTATTTAAATAATTTAAATTAAAATATTGATTTGTGGTGTCAAAAATATGAATAAATTCATTTTAAATTATTAATAATATAAAATATTCGGGTGTATACGGGGTGTATACGTAAAGGGGTGTATACGGGGTCCCAACCAACATCTGTCGGGACCCAAGCCAACCTCACCTGCACGTGGTGCACCCTGCTGGAAAACGGACGAGGCTATGGCGACCCGCCAACACGCACTGGACCAGCGTGGCGGGTTATGGTCCGAACCCCCCCAATGCAACATAACAATACGCACAGGCCCCAAATGCCCGGCGACTCCAGTGGTTGTGTTGACGTGGACGGGCGTGGGCGCAGCCCTGGGGTCAGGGGTGCTAAGAATCTCCGGGCGGGAACGTTTAACCGTCGACGACTGGACCTGGCAACCTATAACGTACGTACACTCCGGTCCGACGAGAAGATCATCGAACTGGAGGAAGAGTTGAGCGGGTTACGATGGAGTATTGTGGGATTATCCGAAGTCCGAAGACAGGGGGAGGACACGATAATTCTCAAATCCGGTAACCTGCTTTACTTCCGGGAGGGTGATCAGCAGTCCCGGGGTGGTGTCGGGTTTATCGTCCACAGGTCCCTCGTGGACAATGTGGTGAGAATCGAGAGTGTGTCGAGCAGGGTGGCGTACCTGATACTCAGAATATCATCAAGATATTCGCTGAAGGTCATACAGGTTTACGCCCCGACCTCGACACACCCCGATGACGAAGTGGAGTCTATGTATGAGGATATATCCAGAGCCATGCATGATTCTGAGACTCACTTCACCGTTGTCATGGGGGACTTTAATGCGAAACTGGGCAAACGAGACGGTGATGAGCTGCGAGTGGGACAATTTGGATTTGGTCATCGGAACCGCCGGGGACACCTACTGGCTAGTTTTATGGAGAAGGAGGGCCTCTACATGATGAACTCCTTCTTCAGAAAGCGTAAGCACAGGAAGTGGACCTGGCAAAGCCCTGATAGTATAACTAAAAATGAGATTGACTTCATCATGTCGACGAAGAAGCAAATATTCAATGATGTCTCTGTGATCAATGCGGTGAAAACCGGGAGTGATCACCGTATGGTAAGAGGCACATTGAATATCAATGTCAAGCTTGAAAGATCTCGACTGATGAAGTCTACGCTCCGTCCTACGCAGATCCAGATCCAAAACTCCGAGAGCTTTCAGCTCGAACTTCAAAACCGTTTCGAGTGCCTAGGAAGCTCCGTGGACAATTATAATGATGGGTTCGTGGAAGCTGTCCATACAGTCGGGTCTCAGTTTTTTAAGACCCGTACAAGTAAGACCAAGAGGCTCACGGATCAAACTCTCGAGCTCATGAAGAAGAGGCGTGAAATGACTTTGCAGTCTTCAGATAATGCGTGCACGTACCGGCGGCTCAATAAACAGATCTCGAAGTCTCTGAAACGCGACCTTCGCCGATTTAATACCGAGAGGATTAAGGACGCGATTGAGCGGAATAAGGGCTCCAAAGTTTTTGCACGGGATCTGTCTATTGGGCAGAGCCAACTCACGAAACTGAAGACCGAAGATGGCAGAGTCATATCCGCCAAATCGGAGCTTCTGGGAGAGATCGAGGCATTTTATGGACAGTTATACACGTCAATCTCCAAACCCGCTACAAATCTGGCAAACGACCCAAGAGCTAGATTAACTCGACACTACACTGAAGATATCCCGGACGTCAGCCTATACGAGATTAGGATGGCTCTGAAGCAGCTGAAGAACAACAAGGCGTCGGGTGAGGACGGAATTACGGCTGAGCTCCTGAAGGCGGGTGGAAAACCGGTCCTAAAGGCCCTTCAGAAGTTGTTCGATTCCGTCATACTCGAGGGAAAAACGCCACAGGCATGGAGCAGAAGTGTGGTGGTACTCTTCTTTAAGAAGGGTGATAAAACCCTGCTGAAGAATTACAGGCCCATCTCACTTCTGAGCCATGTCTACAAGCTGTTTTCCAGGGTCATCACGAACCGTCTTGCGCGCAGGTTTGACGACTTCCAGCCTCCCGAACAAGCCGGATTCCGAAAAGGTTTCAGCACCGTAGACCACATACATACGCTACGGCAGGTCATACAGAAGACCGAGGAGTATAACCTGCCTCTCTGCCTAGCGTTTGTGGACTACGAGAAAGCTTTTGATTCGATCGAGACTTGGGCAGTGCTGCAATCTCTCCAAAGGTGCCAAATTGACTATCGGTACATCGAAGTGCTGAGGTGTTTGTACGAAAACGCCACCATGTCAGTCCGACTCCAGGCCCAGACCTCGAAACCTATCCTCCTGCAGCGAGGTGTGAGGCAGGGAGATGTCATCTCTCCGAAACTGTTCACGGCCGCAATGGAGGATGTCTTCAAGGTTCTGGACTGGAGTGGACTAGGCATTAATGTCAATGGCGAGTACATCACTCACCTTCGGTTTGCCGACGACATAGTAGTCATGGCGGAGACTATGGAGGAGCTCAGCACAATGCTCAATGACCTCAGTAGAGCTTCTCTAAGAGTGGGTCTTAAAATGAACATGGATAAAACCAAAATCATGATTAACAACCATGTAGCGCCCACTCCTATCAAGGTCGGAGACTCTACACTCGAAGTTGTGGACGATTACGTCTACCTCGGACAGACAGTCCAGTTGGGTAGGTCTAACTTCGAGAAAGAGGTCAACCGTCGAATCCAACTCGGTTGGGCAGCGTTCGGGAAGCTACGCGGTATCTTCTCGTCCAACATACCACAGTGTCTCAAGACGAAAGTCTTTAACCAGTGCGTGTTGCCAGTGATGACATATGGCTCCGAAACGTGGTCGCTCACAATGGGCCTCATCAGAAGGCTCAAAGTCACCCAAAGAGCAATGGAAAGGGCTATGCTCGGGGTTTCCTTGCGTGATCGAATAAAAAATGAAGATATCCGCAGGAAAACTAAGGTTGCCGACATAGCACAAAGAATTGCCAAACTTAAGTGGCAATGGGCAGGGCACATTGCTCGCAGAACAGATGGCCGTTGGGGCCGAAAGGTTTTGGAGTGGCGACCGCGTACCGGAAGACGCAGTGTTGGAAGGCCTCCTACAAGGTGGACCGACGACCTGGTGAAGGTAGCGGGAAACCAATGGATGCGGGACGCACAGGAACGTTCGATGTGGCGACGCTTGGGGGAGGCCTATGTCCAACAGTGGACGTGTATCGGCTGAAATGATGATAAAATATTCAATTTGTTTTATTTCTTTTGTTTTTTTATTTATAGTAAGAATAATTAATTTTTTATTTACGATTTATTTTATTATAAATAATATGGTTATTTTGATGGAATGAGAAGTTATTTCTTTTAATTCGGTATCGATTATTATATCTATTTTATTAGATTGAATGTCTTTATTATTTATAATATTTGTTTTTTTAATTTCTTCTGTTGTTATTTATTATAGAAAAAGATATATGAGATCTGAGTTAAATTTAATACGATTTATTATTTTAGTTTTATTATTTGTTTTTTCAATGATATTATTAATTATTAGTCCTAATGTTGTTAGAATTTTATTGGGTTGAGATGGTTTAGGTTTAGTTTCTTATTGTTTAGTAATTTATTATCAAAATTTAAAATCTTATAATGCAGGAATATTAACAGCTTTAAGAAATCGTATTGGGGATGTTTTTATTTTAATAGTAATTGCTTGAATAATAAATTATGGTAGTTGAAATTATATTTTTTATTTAGAATTTATAAATAATGATTGAGAAATAAATATAATTGGGAGATTAATTATTATAGCTGCAATGACAAAAAGAGCTCAAATTCCTTTTAGTTCTTGATTACCTGCTGCTATAGCTGCTCCTACACCTGTGTCTGCGTTAGTTCATTCTTCGACTTTAGTAACAGCTGGTGTATATTTATTAATTCGATTTAATATAATATTACTTGATATATTTTTTTTTAAATTATTATTATTATTATCAGGTTTAACAATATTTATAGCTGGTATTTCAGCTAATTATGAGTTTGATTTGAAAAAAATTATTGCTTTATCTACTTTAAGACAATTAGGTTTAATAATAAGAATTTTAAGTATGGGTTTACCTGATTTAGCTTTTTTTCATTTATTGACTCATGCAATATTTAAAGCTTTATTATTTATGTGTGCTGGTGTAATTATTCATATAATAAATGATATACAAGATATTCGTTTTATAGGGGGAATTAGTTTATTTATTCCAATGACTTCATTGTGTATAAATATTTCTAATTTAATGCTTTATGTGGAATTCCTTTTTTAGCTGGATTTTATTCTAAGGATTTAATTTTAGAGTTGGTTAGATTTAGAAATTTAAATTTAAGAATTTTTTTTTTATATTATTTTTCTACTGGGTTAACAATATTTTATACTTTTCGTTTGGTAATATATTTAATAGTAAATGATTATAATTTAATAAGAATTCATAATTTATATGATGAAGATTATATTATATTAAAAAGAATGTTAATTTTATTATTTATAAGAGTTATTAGAGGTAGATTTTTAAGATGATTAATTTTTTCTTATCCTTATATAATTTATCTACCTTTTAATTTGAAAATAATGGTTATTTATATTAGTTTAACTGGGGGAATTTCAGGTTATTTAATTAGAAATATAAGAATTTATTCTGTAAATAAATTTATTATAACTTATAACTTAAGAAATTTTTTTATGTTTAATGTGATTTATACCTAATTTATCAACTTATGGTTTAAGATATTATTTTTTAAATTTTGGCCAAAATTTATTAAAAAATATTGATTTAGGGTGAAGAGAAGTGTATAGAGGGTTTGGTATAGTTGAAATTTTAAAAAAATATTCTGTTTTTTATAATATTTATCAAATAAATAATTTTAAAATTTATTTATTTAGATTTATTATTTGAATAATAATGATTTTATTTATATTATTATTATTTAGAAATTAATTTAAATAGCTTATGAACTATTAGAGCATAATATTGAAGATATTAAGGAGATATAATTATCTTTAAATATAATTTATTACAATAAATTATTTATAAAAATTAGTTATTTTATTTTTACAACGAAAATGTAAAGTTTTAATTTAAACTATATAAATAAGAAATATTAATGGAATTTAACCACTAAAAATTAAGTTAGCAGCTTAATTTTAATCTTTATATTTCCAATTTAATTGGAATTTTATAATTCAATATTATCATTAACAGTGATATACCTCTTTTTGGTTTCAATTAATATATTCAATAATAAATAAGGAGTTTATTTAACTCTTTCTTTTAAGTCGAAATTAAATGCAAAATTGCTTCTTATTTTAAGATAAATTATAAAATATAATATTTTTTGAATGCAAATCAAATGTTTTTTTAAACTATAATCCTTTTAATTTGTTCAATTTAATATATTTTGATTTCATTCATGATATAATCCAATTAATAAAATTATAATAAAAAAAAATCTAATTTTTGTTCAAAAAATAAAATTTACCAATTTATATAGTGGAATAATTGGAAAAATAAGAGCAATTTCTACATCAAAAATTAAAAAAATTACAGTAATTAAAAAAAAATGTAAAGAAAAAGGTATTCGGGCTGAAGATTTAGGATCAAATCCACATTCAAATGGAGAACATTTTTCTCGATCTGAGAATGTTTTTTTTTGATAAAATAATAGATAGAAATATTATAATATTAGAAATTAATATAATAATTAAAAAAATATTTATTATTAAAATAATTATTTATATTAAAATTTTTAAACTTTTTGATTGGAAGTCAAATATACTAAATATATTATATAAATAATTAATTTCCTCATCAATAAATTGAAATATAAAGGAATAATCAAACTACATCAACAAAATGTCAATATCAAGCTGCTGCTTCAAATCCAAAATGATGATTACTAGAAAAATGGTTGTTTAAATGACGAATTATGCAAATTAAAAGAAATAATGTTCCAATAATTACATGTAAACCATGAAATCCTGTTGCTATAAAGAATGTTGATCCGTAAACTCTGTCAGCAATAGTAAAAGGTGCTTCTAAATATTCATATGCTTGTAGAATTGTGAAATAAATTCCTAAGATAATGGTAATAAATAAACCTTGAGTTATTTGAGAATTATTATTTTCTATAATAGCGTGATGAGCTCAAGTAACAGATACTCCTGAACTAATTAAAATAATTGTATTTAATAAAGGAATTTGAAAGGGGTTAAAAGGAACAATTCTAGTTGGAGGTCAAATAGCTCCAATTTCAATATTAGGTGCTAATCTTCTGTGAAAAAATGCCCAAAAGAAAGAAATAAAAAAAAAAAATTCAGAAACAATAAATAAAATTATTCCTCATCGAAGTCCTTTAGTAACTAAAATTGTATGTTTACCTTGTAAAGTTCCTTCACGACAAATATCTCGTCATCATTGATACATTGTTATGATAATAATTAAATATCCTAAGATTAATAAATTTATATTAAAATTATGGAATCATTTTACTATTCCTGTTACAAGAACTATAACTCTAATAGCCCCTATTAAAGGTCATGGTCTATAATCTACTAAGTGAAATGGATGATTAAAATTTGTTTTCATTAATTTACTTCTCTAGAATATAAAGTTCTTAAAATTGCAATAACATAGGATTGAATAATAGCTACTGCTGATTCTAAAATTAATAATAAAATTTGAGTAATTACTAAAATAATAATTAAATAATTAGGTATAGTAGATCCTGTTCCTCTTAATAAAGTTATTAAAAGATGTCCTGCAATTATATTAGCAGTTAAACGTACAGCTAAAGTTCCAGGACGAATAATATTACTAATTGTTTCAATTAAAACTATAAATGGCATTAAAATAGATGGGGTTCCTTGGGGAATTATATGAATAAATATGTGTTGTGAATTATTAATTCACCCATAAATTATAAATCTTAATCATAAAGGTAAAGAAATAGATAAAGATAATGTTAAATGACTTGTTCTAGTAAAAATATAAGGAAATAAACCTAAAAAATTATTAAATAAAATAAATGAAAATATTGAAATAAAAATAAAAGTAGATCCTTGAAAATAATTATTTTTTAATAAAGTTTTAAATTCATTATGAAGTTTTAATAAAATAAAATTTCATAAGTAGAAATGACGATTAGGAATTAATCAAAATGAATAAGGAATAAATATAATTCCTAAAATTGTTCTAATTCAATTAAAAGAAATATTGAATAAATTAGTTGAGGGGTCAAAAATTGAAAATAAATTACTTATCATTTTCAATTAAAATTTTTAAGTTTAATATTAAAATTATTTTTATTTGAGATTTTTTTTTCGAAAATATAATAATTTATAACATTAAAAATTAAATAAATTAATAAAAAAAAAAGAAAGAAATTAATCAATTAATAGGTATTATTTGAGGGATAAAAGAATATTACATAAGTAATAACTTAAATTTGACATATTTATGTTATAGTTTAACTAATTCTTTGTAAATAAATATTTCATTAGAAGTAAATGCTAATTTACTATAAAATGGTTTAAGAGACCAGTACTTGCTTTCAGTCATCTAATGAGGAATAATTATTAATTCAATTAATAAAAATTTTAATTGAAATTCTTTCAATTACAATAGGTATAAAACTATGATTAGCTCCACAAATTTCTGAACATTGCCCGAAAAAAATACCTGGACGGTTAATAAAAAAAATAGTTTGATTTAAACGTCCTGGATTAGCATCTACTTTTACTCCTAAAGAGGGAATAGTTCAAGAATGAATTACATCTGTAGCAGTAACTAAAATTCGAATTTGATTATTTATTGGTAAAATAATTCGGTTATCAACATCTAATAGTCGAAAATCTCTAGAATTAAGTTCATTAGAGGGGATTATATATGAATCAAATTCAATATTATGAAAATCTGAATATTCATATCTTCAATATCATTGATGTCCAATAGATTTTAAGGTAATTAATGGATTATTTAACTCATCTAATAAATATAGTAAACGTAAAGAAGGAAGAGCAATAAAAATTAAAGTAATTGCTGGTAAAATAGTTCAAATTAATTCAATTATTTGACCTTCTAATAAAAATCGATTAATATATTTATTAAATAATAATCTTGATATTAAATATCCTAATAAAATTGTAATTATAATAAGAATAACTAAGGTGTGATCATGAAAAAAAATAATTTGTTCTATTAAAGGAGATGCTCTATTTTGTAAATTAAGGTTAGATCATGTTGCAATTTCTAAAAAAAGGATATTCCTTTATAAATGGGGTTTAAATCCATTACATATAATCTGCCATATTAGAAGAAGTTTCTTAAAATAGGTAGTTCGTTATATGAATGTTCTGCGGGGGGCAGATTTTGATATCATTCAATTGATGATGATAAATTTAAAGAAAATAAAGCAATACGTTGATTAATTAATGATTCTCAGATAATAATTAATATAAATATAATAGCCAATAAAGAAATATAAGAACCTAAAGAGGAAATAATATTTCAAGAAATATAAGAATCGGGATAATCTGAATATCGTCGAGGTATGCCTGCTAAACCTAAAAAATGTTGAGGGAAAAAAGTTAAATTTACTCCAATAAATATTACAAAAAATTGAATTTTTAAAAGATAAGGGTTTAAAGATAATCCTGTGAATAGAGGATATCAATGAATAAAACCTCCTAAAATGGCAAATACAGCTCCTATAGATAATACATAATGAAAATGGGCAACTACATAATAAGTATCATGAAGAGTAATATCAATTGATGAATTTGATAAAATTACTCCTGTTAACCCCCCAACTGTAAATAAAAATACAAATCCTAATCTTCATAAAATAGATGGAGAATAATTAATTTGAGTTCCATGAAAGATTGCTAGTCAACTAAAAATTTTAATACCAGTTGGTACGGCAATAATTATAGTTGCTGATGTAAAATAGGCTCGAGTATCAATATCTATTCCTACGGTGAATATGTGATGAGCTCAGACAATAAATCCTAATAATCCAATAGCTAATATTGCATAGATTATACCTAAACATCCGAATGTTTCCTTTTTTCCTCTTTCTTGGGAAATAATGTGAGAAATTATTCCAAATCCTGGTAAAATTAAAATATAAACTTCTGGATGCCCAAAAAATCAGAATAAATGTTGATATAAAATTGGATCTCCCCCTCCTGCAGGGTCAAAAAAAGATGTATTAAGATTACGATCTGTTAAAAGTATTGTGATAGCTCCAGCTAATACAGGTAAAGATAATAGTAGTAAGAATGCAGTAATTCCTACAGCTCAAATAAATAGAGGTATTTGATCAAAAGATAAACTGTTTAATCGTATGTTAATGATTGTAGTAATAAAATTAATAGCTCCTAAAATAGAAGAAATTCCCGCAAGATGAAGGGAAAAAATGGCTAAGTCTACAGAACTACCTCCATGGGCAATATTTGATGAAAGGGGGGGGTATACCGTTCATCCTGTTCCAGCTCCATTTTCTAGGGGTGCCACGACAGAAAACCTCCACGAGTGCCCGCAGGCTGTAGTTCCCTTGCGGATACGTCCGGAGCGAAGGCCAGTCTGCGGGACGGTGCACCCTGGGAGGCGGCCAATGACCCCCTTGGGTATTGCTGCCTAAGGGGCCTCGATGGCCGTCTGCGAATGTTCTGTCTGTCGGAACGCTTCAACGCGTGTCCCTCTGCTGTAGCAGAGGGCACAGTGGCGAAGCAAGAGCGGGCTCGGTGTGCACTCACACTGCCGCCGGGCAGGCAGGAGGAAGGCTTGCTCCTCCTTCTGCCACCGTTAGTCTCGTAGCCCCAGAGATTGTCCAAGGTCATGTTTCTGACTTTTGATGGGGGACGAGGGTCCTGGCTTAACCGCCCGGGCCGCGAGGAAGACAACCTCTATAAAAAATTACCCCAAACCTCCAAGCGGCGGCGCACCGTGAGGGAGGTTGTTAGCTTGACTAATGGGTAGCTAAATTAGTCTCTAGTGCGAACCACGTATTTGAGCCAGTACAACATGAAAAATACTCGTGGGAACAACTATGGAACCTTCAAAATTTTTCAAAAAACCTACGGAGAGTGATGCGTGGTCGGAGTCCGACGCGGCATCCGGAAGGAGCTCGGAGGGCTCGGAGAGTGAGGAGACTGGGGGAGACCCCGGTAGAAATTCGGAGGCAGAGGCTGTGGGAGACCCCGGTGAAGGCCCCCGTGGAGACCCCGGTGGAGACCCTGGAAGTAACCGGCGTCTCTTCAGGAAGCGCTCCGTGTCCAGGAAGCGCTCCGCGTCGAGGGACGCACTGTTGTCGTCTTCGGACACGGACGGAGACAAAGGATCGGCGCCGAAAATTGCTACGAGCAGCCGCGGCGTGGGTCGAGCCCGTGGGAAAGGGAGGCAGGCCATAAACTCCGCCCAGCGAGCCAACAGGCTTGCCGCGGAGGGACGCCACCCTGGAGCGCTCGGCGTTCTGACAGACCTCTCGGAGCCATCCGGCAACGAGAGGCAGGCGAAAGAGGACTCGGACGGGGAGTCCTTACGAAAGCTGGCCGTCACCCTTTTGCGGGACATGTCCCGCAAAAGGGAAAAGACGTCCAAAGAGAGGACGGCGCAGCGCCATGCCAAGTCCCTCAAGGAGGCCTTTGACGCCTCCCTCAAAAAGAGGGTGGCAAAGCTCCGGAGCGAGCTCCAGGCCGAGCTCCGGGCTGAGATCCGGGCGGAGCTCGCGAGAGCAGGCCACCAGGAGCCGACGGAGGGGGGGCGCAAGCAGGGGCACGGGCAAAGCCGGCCCCAGGCCCAGCACGAGCCGGAGAATCAGCTGCTGACACTGGTGCGGCAGGAGCTGGCAGCCTTTCGGCAGCAGCAGCAGCAGCAGGAGGAGCAGTTCCAGCTACGGATGCAGCAGCAGCTGTCCGTGCTGGAGGGGATCGTGCTGCGCCCCCCGCTCGCGGCCTCTGGTCAGCGAAAGGCGACGTCTTACGCCGCTGCTGCGGCCATGGCTTCTTTGCCCAAGGCGGGCCCGTCGGGGCAAGCAGGGCGCGGGGCCGCGGCGTCAGAGCCTGCGCGGCCAACCCCGACGGCTACGCAGCAGCGGCGGCGGGGGAAGCCAGCAGCTCCTTCCTCGAAGGGTAGGGCGGAGCCTAAGCCGGCAGGACCTCCTGCGGCGGTGGCGACTAGGCCGCGTCAGCCGCCTCCCCCCGAGGAATCCTCGGCTGGCGCCGAATGGACGGTCGTCGGCGCCGCGAGAAAGGCGGGCAAGGCGGCCAGGACGGCCAAGAAGCGCGCAAGGCGCCAAGAGCGTAAGAAGCGGGCCATGGCGGCGAGGCTTCGCGCCCCGAACTCCGAGGCTGTGGTGATAACACTGCAGCCAGAAGCGGAGAAGAAGGGCGTGACGTATGACGCCGTCATGGAGAAGGCGAAGCAGGCGGTGCTGCCCCACCTTGAGGAGCTCGGAGCCGCTGGGGGCTTTCGCATGAGGCGCACGGTCACCGGGGCCCGAATCCTGGAGGTCCCCGGTGCGACCAGCGGCCCTGCGGCTGACGCTCTGGCCGCTAGGATCAGAGCGTCCCTCGATGCGGAGGAGGCCCGAGTGTCCAGGCCCACAAAGTGCGTAGATATGCGCATCATGGGCTTGGACGACTCCGTCAGTGTGGACGAGGTGGTGGCCGCCATCGTCAGGGCGGGCGGGTGCACGGCCGATCAGGTCCGGGTGGGCACCATCCGCGCTGACGGCACGGGCATGCGAGCGGTGACAGCTAGCTGCCCCGTAGCGGCAGCAAGGACCATCACCGGGGAGGGCCGACGGCTGTTGGTAGGCTGGGTCTCCGCGCAGGTTAAACTGCTGGAGCCCAGACCTCTGCGGTGCTTCCGGTGCCGAGTGGGGCACCACGTTGGCGCCCACTGCGCCGCGGAGGTGGACCGCAGCGACCGCTGCCACCAGTGTGGCCAGCCCAGTCACAAGGCCGCAGAAGGCCGTGCTCCGCCGCACTGCTACCCATGTGCGGCGGCAGGCAAGCCGGCCAACCACCGGGCTGGGGGCAGGTCCTGCGACCCCCCCGCCAAGGACAAGGGCAGGGCCCGTAGGCCCATCCCCGCCGACGTCCTCACCGCCGCAGCCGCCTCATTGGCCGCCGCCGCTATCGCCGCCGCACCCGCCGCTCTCGCCGCCGCACCCGCCGCAGTCGCCGCCGCACCCGCCGCGGCAGTGCCCCCTAGAAGGGCTCGGGAGGAGACGATGGACTGCCAATAACGGCCCCATTCCGTCTCCTCCAGGCGAATATCAACCACTGCGCCCCCGCTCAGGATCTGTTGCTCCAGAGCATGGCGCAGTGGTCGATAAATGTCGCCGTCGTCTCCGAGCCGTACTACGTCCATCCCCGTGGAGACTGGGTTCAGGACCTAGACGGCTCGGTGACGTTAATCTCGTCGGCCGCCGCCGGTACCCCGCCCCTCGAGGCTGTTGCGAGGGGACGGGGCTGCGTAGCAGCACGGTTCGGGGACATTGCAGTGGTAGGCGTCTACCTGTCCCCGAGCAGATCTCTCGACGAACTCCAGGTCTCCCTTATGGAGCTAAATGTCGTAGTCGCTGGGTTCGGTACCCTCCCTGTGGTCGTTTGCGGGGACTTCAACGCCTGGAATACGGCTTGGGGTTCCCGGTACACGAACCCACGGGGTCAGATGGTGGAGGACTGGGCTTTGGAGCTGGGCCTGGTCGTCCTGAACCGGGGTTCTGTCCCCACGTTGGCGCGGATGTGGGGTGAATCAGTGGTGGACATCTCGTTCGCCAGCCCCGCTCTGTTGCCGCGTGTCGTCGACTGGCGCGTTATGGAGGAGGTGGAGACGTACTCCGACCACCGGTACATCCGGTTGGACGTCTCCGCCGAAACCTCGGCCGCGCCGGTCCGACAGAGCCCTTGCGGTCCGCGGTGGGCGCTTAAGCAGATGGACCGGGAGCTCCTCCTGGAAGCCGCGACGGTACAGGCCTGGGTGCAAGCACCGGACAGGCCTGTCGACATAGACGTCGAGGCGGAGTGGTTCCGGGAGGCCATGTCGCAAATCTGCGACGCGGCAATGCCCCGAGTCCGTCCAGGGCGAGCTAAGCGCCAGGTGTGCTGGTGGTCGCCGGAGATTGCTGCACTGCGCAACGCATGCAGTCACGCGCGGCGCCGGTACGCCAGACACTGCAGGCGCCGCATCCGCCCGCCGGATGCGGAGGCCAGAGAGGCGGAGCTGTATGAGGGATACAGAGTGGCAAAACGCACCCTCCGAACGGAGATCAAGCGGGCCAAACTGGAGGCCCGCAACGTGTAGCTGGGGTCTCTGAACGCGGACCCATGGGGGCGCCCGTACAATATGGTACGGGAAAAGCTCCGTCCCTGGGCTCCCCCACTGACTCAGAGTCTCCGGCCCCAGATCGTAGAGGGTGCGGTGAACGCTCTGTTCCCTGCGCGGGGGGAACACTCCCCCCCGCCCATGGCTCCGCCTCCACCGCCAGCGGTGTCTGACGCGGACCGCAACAGCGACGACGACGACAATGCTCCAGAGGTGACCGAGGTAGAGATGAGAGTGGCGGTGCGAAGGCTGAGTGCCAAAAACACCGCCCCAGGACCCGACGGCTTGCCTGGAAAGGCCTGGGTCCTGGCCATGGAGGCTCTCGGGCCTCGACTGAGAGGGCTCTTCAGCGCATGTATGGAGAGGGGCCAGTTCCCACTTTGCTGGAAGACGGGGAAACTGGTCCTCATAGCGAAGCCAGGGCGCCCTGCGGACTCTCCGTCCGCGTACCGGCCCATTGTGCTGCTCGACGAGGTGGGCAAGCTCTTTGAGAGAGTCATTGCAAACCGCCTTGTCGGGCGCCTAACACGGGTGGGGCCGGACCTTTCGGACGGACAGTTCGGCTTTCGCAGGATGCGCTCTACGGTGGACGCCATCATGCGCGTGCGAGCCCTCACGACGGGGGATGCGGTGTCCCGGGGCAGGTGTGTCGTGGCAGTGTCCTTGGACATTGCTAACGCGTTCAACTCCCTGCCCTGGAGTACGATCCGGAGGGCACTCCGGTACCACCGGGTGCCCGAATACCTCTGTCGAGTGGTCGAGGCCTATCTGTCGGAGAGACTTATAGTCTATCCCGGTCACCAGGGAGACTGGAAACGTCGAGAGATGTCGTGCGGTGTTCCGCAGGGGTCGGTAGTAGGGCCACCCTTGTGGAACATCGGGTACGACTACGTGCTGCGCGGCGACTTCCCTGACGGGGTCAGCGTGGTTTGCTACGCAGACGACACGCTGGTCCTAGCGCGGGGAGAGTCGTACCAGGCGGCGGTCGCTCTAGCGACACGCGGGGTTGCGATGGTCGTTGATCGGATCCAGGAGTTGGGACTCGAGGTGGCGCTTCACAAATCCGAGGCGATGTGTTTCCACGGTCGCCAGTCTCGGAGCGCGCCGCCATTGAGTTCCCAACTAACGGTAGGAGGAGTTCACATCGGTGTCGGGTCGACGATGAAGTACCTGGGACTCGTCCTCGACAGCCGGTGGAATTTCGTGGAGCATTTCTGACGTCTGGCTCCCAAACTCAACCGGGCTGGGGCTGCGCTCAAGCGGCTCCTGCCCAACCTTGGGGGTCCAGACGCCTCCTGCCGGAGGCTCTACGCGGGGATCGTTCGGTCCATGGCCCTCTACGGGGCGCCGGTGTGGGCGTCGTCGCTGAAAAAGCAACCGGCGGCCATACTGAACGCCTGCCAGAGGGTCATGGCGATAAGGATGGTGCGGGGATACTGCACGGTCTCCCGCGAAGCGGCGAGCCTTCTGGCTGGCCTACCACCGTGGGATCTGGAGGCAACAGTCCTTGCACACATGCACGATATGCGCGTGGAGATGCAACGCCGGGGTGAAAGTCCGCTGCCGCGACAGGTCACGGCATGGCGGACAGAGCTCCGGCGGGATCTCATGGTGAAATGGCGTCAACGACTATCGCAACCCAGTGCTGGGCACGCCACAATCATGGCGGTAAGTCCCCTCTTTGAGGCGTGGCTGGAAAGACCTCACGGCGTCCTTACCTTCCGCATGACACAGGTACTCACCGGACATGGTTCGTTCGGGAGATTCCTGCACTCGATTCATGCGGAAGTGACGCCCGGGTGTCGCCACTGTGCGGAACGCCCGGAGGACACGGTGGAACACACAGTCGAGGTGTGCCCTGCTTGGGCGGAGCATCGCCGTGCCCTCGTGGGGGCGATCGGCGGCGGAGACCTCTCGCGCCGGGCCTTGGTTGAGGCCATGGTCCGGAGCGAGGAGGAGTGGCAGGCGGTCGCCGACTTCTGCGAAGCAGTAATGCTCGCAAAGGAGGAGGCCGAACGCATAAGGCAACGGCGTTATCGCCGCCGCCGTCGCCGGGATTCTGATCCCGATTTCCGGCCAACGTAGACGCGGGCTTGCGGACAGTGAGCAATGAGTAGCTCGCTGTCCGGCCGTCCGGTAACTGTCCGGACCAAGCCCAAGTCGTCGACGGCGCGCACTGTTCCCGCGCGCCTCAAGGAGTTGTCAGCAACAGCAGGGACTCAGCCGGGTCGAAGCCTACTGGGGCCAGGGTTATCCGTAAGGGCGCTCCGGGGGATGTCAATGCATGATTTTTTCCCACCATAAAAAAAAAAAAAAAAAAGCTCCATTTTCTACAATTCTACTTGAAATTAATAAAGTTAACGAAGGTGGAAGTAATCAAAAACTTATATTATTTATTCGAGGAAATGCTATATCAGGTGCTCCTAATATTAAAGGAACAAGTCAATTACCAAATCCTCCGATTATAATAGGTATAACCATAAAAAAAATTATAATAAAAGCATGTGCTGTTACAATAGTATTATAAATTTGATCATCTCCGATTAAAGATCCAGGGGTTCCTAATTCAGCTCGAATTAGTAATCTTAATGAAGTTCCAACTATACCAGCTCAAATACCAAAAATGAAATATAATGTACCAATATCTTTATGATTTGTTGAGTAAAGTCATTTTCGCTAAATAAAATGGCTGAGTTTAAGCGATAAATTGTAAATTTATTTACGAGAATAATTCTCTTTTATTATATTTATGGGCTTTATATTCATAGATGATATAAAATTGCAAATTTTAAGGAATAGAAAGAATAATGACCATGAACTTTCCATACATTTCAAAACCTGATAATAAAAGTGAATGTATAGTTATAATGTATAGTAGACAGACTACCTGTAAGTCTAGAAAATAATGTCTCATAGTCATTTTTACGATTTAAACGCCACGAAGTCCAAAAAATATTAATGTTTCTTTTTAGGTTAGAATGTGCCGAAAGATGTTAGAAAAATATTTATTAACTCTCGAATTGTAATCTAAAATAGGAATACTTAGCTGTGGTCGTAAAGTCCTTTTTATTTTATGTATTCCTTAACTTACGTAGCTGCTTAGACTCTCGATGATTGGAAAAAATCGAGTGTTGAGCATAATAATTTCTGTTTTTACATCACAAATAACTAGTACTTACTATCTAGTAAATACATTTTTAGTAAAGAAAAATGCTAGTTTGTGTAGGTATCTACCTCTAAAAAGTATCTCTTACCTGTTCATCGCTTGATCACTTATCTACCCGACACATTTTATTGGCTTACGGTATGTATACAGTGCATATAATAAACAAAAAGGGAAAAACAAAATTATACAATATGTTTTAGTGAAATGGTTTATTAATTATCATTATTATCATCTAATTCTCTTTTCCAGAAATTCTGCTGGAGCAGAGATATTTTCTTGATACCTAGCCCACCCAAGATACCACACTAATGTCATAATTGTTAACAAATGAAAAAATGTGTTCTACATGTTGTGAAGTAAATGAACTCATACTATTACTAGAATCATACAGATTACCCCACTCATTACTCAGTCTATGTTCTGTGCAGACACGGCTATGTACAGGGATATAATATTTATATGTACTGAGTATCGTGGCTCTAAATGAATCTGCCACATTGTGCAGATTCATATTGGTATATTGAGGAAAAAGGCAGTGTGAAGCAGTATTTGCTGCTCGCCTATAATTTACTAATGTTATGTTGCTAGATACAACTTCAAAATGTACTTCTAGACTTTCATTAACTGGTTTAGCAGTAATTCTCTCAGAGTCACCTATTTCAACAGTGATTGACCCAGAGCCACCTGTTTCAGCAGTGATTGACCTAGAGTCATCTGGTTCAGCAGTGATTGGCCCAGAGTCACCTGTTTTAACTTTTTCAGTAGTAGATGCACCACAAGCTCCGTCAGCTTGCCCAGTACGTATGGCAGCACGCTTACAACTCATCTAGCATGAATGGCATATTCTATCAGATGATAACATCTATGGAAGAAAATATTGAGTTAATATCAGAATCACCAAGACCGTAACGGTATGAAGTAATATACTGGCAAATAATTAACATTAAAGAAACATAAATACCTGACATGGTGCAATCCTTGTTTGTTTATCTGTTTGGAATTTATCTTAGTTCTTGAAGGATCTTGAAGGATTGTCAAAAACAATAGAATGGCTCTGACGATTAAGTGTTGACCGTCCACAGAGACTGCACACTTGTCTTTGACCGGTCGAGATAACCCTGAAGCTTGAGCACCATCACTGCTTGTCGTGAGGAGTTCATTACAAGGTTCACAAACGTAATCTTCCTCTGTAAGTAATCTGAAATAGGAAAGACAATATAAACTTCTTTTATTTACAATTGATATAGGTTATAGTTTAACAGTTCAAAACGAAACACGAAATAACAAGACAAAACTATTAGTTTTAATTCATCTTTCGGCCATTTGTGTGTATGTTGTCATACATATGGACATCATATATAGTTTTAAGTTAAACATTATAAAAATAAATACTTACGATTACTGGTGATATCCACTCACTAAGAAGCGAAATAACTCTTGTGTTTAGCTCTTAAACAAGATAACGTCGAAACGTATTGCAGTTTATGCAAAGTATACGTCGGCTTTTTGTTGACGATGGCATTATCAAGAGGGCGGATTTACAACAATATGGAAAGCAAAGGTCGTCAGATGAGGAAGATATCGAGGTCCAGGGGGCAGCAATAAGGTCGTAAATAGAGGTATCAGTTTACATACAAAATAGCACAGTACATAACGAGACGCAAACGCACCAACGATGGGCTGCGCCAATTTCAATCGTAGAACTGTCAAATGTAAAAAAAGTCCATTTCAGTCATCCGAACTCAATTACACACTGAATGATTAATTTATTTAATCAATATTTTTTTTCAATTAATCTATATTATACAAAGACTAATAAAGAATATTATATCGATTGAATAAAATGTAAAATAATGTATAAAACTCAGAAACAGAGATTAAAAAATTCAAGTAGTAGTGCGTAAAATGGAAAGTTGTAGCAAAAGGTCTCAGTATTAATATATAATCTATGGCCAAAGGTAATAGAGATGCGTTCAAAACATGGTAATATGTAACGCTAAACGTAAAATAAGTTTATAGAAAAACTTAAAAATCTTTTTTTCCTGCGTTTCTTTTAAAATTGTTTTTAGCGTATTAGACACATAATATAATTGGCTAAATTTTAACATTTTTTTCATTACTATACAAAGCCAGGTGAAAATTGGTCATTCTTCTTTCTATTAAGGCTTAAAGAATAATTTCTTTATAAATAATTTTGAAGATTATTAGTTTGATTTAACTTAAAACCTTAATAAAAAAAAAAAGTTCTAAAAATTATTCCAAATAAAGAAATAAATGAGAAAAAATTAATTAATAAAAAATAATTATTTTTAATGAAGATTTTAAATCATTTTATTTTTAAATAATTAAATATTAGAGCAGAATATCTAATACGAATATAAAAAAATAATATGATTAATCTTATTATAATAAAAATAAAAGTTAATATATATATGTTATTATTAATTAAAAAATTAATAATAATTCATTTAGGGAAAAATCCAATGAAAGGGGGGAGTCCCCCTAATGAAAGGAAATTAATTAATAAATTAATTTTAATAAAGAAGTTTATATTATTAATAAATAATTGGTTAATAAAATATATATTTAAAATATAAAATAAAAAACATATAATTCTAATTATAAATGAATATATAAAAATATAAAAAAATCATAAAGTTTCACTAATTATAATTGATGAAAGTATTCACCCTAAATTATTAATGGAAGAAAAGCCTATTAATTTACGTAATGAAGTTTGATTTAACCCCCCAACAGCCCCAACTATAATATTTATAATAATAATAATAAAATTATTATTTAAATAATAAGATAAAATAATTATTGGGGTAATTTTTTGTCAAGTTATTAAAATGAAATTATTTATTCATGATAAACCTTCTACAATATTGGGGAATCAAAAATGGAAGGGGGTTCTTCCTATTTTTATAAGTATAGATGAGTTTATTATGATAGAAATAAAGTTATTTATTTCAAAACTTTTTATAAAGGTTATTTTAATTAAAATTGAGAATAAGAAATTAATTGAGGCAATAGATTGAGTTAAAAAATATTTTAATGATGCTTCAGTAGATAATAAGTTATTTGAATTAGAAATTAGGGGGATAAATCTTAAAAGATTAATTTCTAAACCAATTCAACATCCAAATCATGAATTAGAGGAAATTGAAATTAAAGTTCTAAAAAATAATATAAAATAAAAAAATATTTTGTTAGAATTAAATAAAAAAAAAAATTAAAATAAGAAATTATTTCTTTTAAGAATTAAAAATTCAAATATTATATTTTAGTGAATGATGCACCGTAGTTTTTGATACTATTAGGTATAGTTTAATTCTATAAAATATAATAAAGGTAAAAATTTACTTAATTTATCCTATCAGAATAATCCTTTAATCAGGCACTTTATTTTAAAAAAAAGGGATTCCTTTATAGTTGGGGTATGAACCCAAAAGCTTAATTTAGCTTATTTTTAATTTTTATTTATTTATTTATATGTAAATTTATTAAAAATGGTTTAATGTTAAATTTAAAAGAAATTAATTTATTATATATATTAAAAATTTAATATATTAATATATATATATATAATAAATTATTAAAAAATTAAAATTAATTATATTAATATATTGTAATTTGAATGAATATTAATTGTTTACTTCTTGAATTTTATTTTCAATACAAATATTATGAAAAGAAAGAAAAGAAATTATTAAAAATTTAATAATTTATATTAAATATTTTAATATAAAAAAAAAAATCTATTCTTAAAAATTTACATATAAATATATTTTTTATGGTTTTAAAAAATTATTTTAAATTTATTTTACATATAAATTTTAGTGTTAAATTTAATTTATTTTAATAATGATTTATGTTATAATAGTAGTAATTAATATTAAATTATTTAAGAAATTAAGATTTAGTAATATTTTAATTAATAACAAATTTTGTGCCAGCAGTTGCGGTTATACAAAAATTAAATTAAATTTTATTAGTAATTAATTAATAAATTTGAATTATTTATAATAAAATTTTTAGATTATTAGATGAAATTTTAATTTAATAAAATTTTATATTTTAATTATGATTTAATAAATTTTATAATAAACTAGGATTAGATACCCTATTATTAAAATTTAAAATTAAGATACTAAAATAGTAAATAATTATTTATTGAAACTTAAATAATTTGGCGGTATTTTAGTTCATTTAGAGGAATCTGTTTAATAATTGATAATCCACGAATAAATTTACTTAATTTATAATTTTGTATATCGTTGTTAAAAAAATATTTTTTAATAAAATTAATATTTAATAATTATGTCGTAGAGAACGATATTGAACTACAGAGTCATGTTTTGTTATTATTATGGTACCTACCAAAGGGTGTAACGCAGTGGCGTCATTTTTTATACGTCACGAGGCCAGAGTCATGAAAAAGGGGCTGCGACCCATGATGCGAGCGCAGTTTAGCTTGCACAGTTTCAAGGGTCACACACCTCTAACATGAAACTGTCGGTTAACCCGTGTATTCGTAATTATTTAGTATAGGTACTTACAACACTATTGTGAATTATAAAAGTGACATTATAACTAATTGTGAACTGTGAAACTGACATTATTAGTAACTAGAAAACTCAAGTGCATAGTTATTAATATCCCATCAAAATGAACCCAGTACCACTGAATCGAAATGATGACGGTCATATCGCTCAGCCACTCCTGGCGCCGTCATCAGAAGTGGGATCTGAATCTAATTCCCACTGGTGCGCTATGCTTGAAGTGCAAAAAAAAAAAAGAAAAAGGAAATTTGATGTGACTAATTGAAATCATAAGAATACCAACAACGGTGTTTGAAATTACGCTGCCAGAATTCAACCCAGAACACCCTGATTCCAGGCCACGCGCTTGGTGTGCCTCCGTGACAGTGATATCGGTCTCAACGAATACCTCCTCAAAGGTTCATCTCTCGTCATAGCCCTCAGCAAAGCCCTGAAGAGCGGTGCTTCATCATGGTTATCACAAATATCAAACGCAGGCATGACGTGGGTGCATGTTCGTGATCTATTTCTCGTACTTTATGAGTGATTATTAAATGTGAACAACGGCAAGTCGAAAGAAAGTGAATGTGAACAAATAGCAGCAAGCTAAAGCCACGGAAGCAGCACTGGAAGCACGCCATCGACGAGCAGCTACAGCAGCGCAGACGCAGGCAGCGCGGTTGCAGAGTGACGCGACGTGTCAATAGTGGTCAAGTATCCGGTGTATGCGGAAAGTTGGAGCAATCTGGTCAGTGGTACAATTCTTATTTTGAATCTGGGGCTGAATGGTCGCTTATTAAGTAGTACATCAGTCATAACTTCGAAGGGCCACGTAAGTACGCAATTGTTGTTATTAACGGTGTCGGTTGGTCGGTTAACATAAACCGTAGCGAACAAATCTTATATGACGTTTTTTTAATTATAGTCACGGCTTACGTATTTTATTTCAAGTGGTACCAGACGTTTGCTTGAAATATGCTAAGGGTGGCCGACGGATAGCGACGGCGTTGAAATGTTGGGTGACGTCATGGGATTGGCATTCGTGTTCAAGTGCACACGCTTACAATGAGCCCAGACAAAAAAAAACATCTGTTAACCTCTTGACTCGGGGTGCATGGGAGCTTTGGCAAGCCCAAAGTTTCCATAAAATATTCAGACATTATTATTATGTTTTACTAAACATTGTGCAAGACAGTCATTCTAATTTGCAATTAATGTAGTCTTGCTCATGACTCAAGTCGTTTCATCATAACACATCAACACACATCTAGGATTCTGACTGGAATCACTATACTTATTTTATTTTATTACAATCGGAAAACAAACAGTATTAACAACTAATAAAACAATAAATTATGCAACTGTAAACCGATGACATGTTTTCACATTTGATTGTCAATGGAGAACATGTTTGGAAGAGATTACAATGATGGTATGCACTTTAACAATACGACACAATTACAACAATTGGTCTTGCAGGACAAGTTGAAACGGTTGTCGAACCAATGTTTGGTAAGTATTTGATTGAATATACGCGGCTTACAAGTGAATAAATCAAGTTCAGAAAAGTCAACTAAATCATTGTAGGACTTTGCGCATCTTATAAAGAACGAATTCTGTCCGTAATTTGTGTAGCATCAGGGAACGTTAAGAAGAAGAAAGAGTATTCTAGAGATCTAGTGGGGGCGCCTAAATTAATCTTGGAGAGAAGTTGCGGGGCGTCGATGTAAGATTGTGCTAACTTAACGAGAAAAGAGATATCTGATATACTACTTCCCTCCCTAAGTGGTAGAAAATGGTACCTTTTGTATCTCGACTCGTAATAAAATTATGAACGGGTTTTACATCTATACTGTAGGTATCGCGTAAAGTTTCGCTGGACAGATTCCAATTCGGGGATTACAAACCTGCAAAAAGTATGCATGTGAGCTACGGACGAAGGAACAGTACAATATTTTGAGACTTGTAAACTGGGAATAAGACCCTTTTAAGAACCTTAGGGCTTTGTTAGCTTCACAGTCAGCTATACGGTTAACGTATTAGACAGCAAAAGGGTTCATAATACTAATAACTTATTCTTCTTTGATTATTTCATAACTAAAATCGATTGCTATAAGAAATCCTATGCCTAAATTATTGTTTCGTTTTAATGGTATAGATACAAATAGTCAGATAGCGAGACACTAAAGAACAACTGATAGCTTTATTTAAAGATAAAGGATTTTCTCGTTTTTTTTATTGACGGTTTATCACTCAAGTTGCATCCGGCTAGTCAAAAGTTCTGGGACATGCTGGGTTTCTTACTCTGCTTTCTTACTGTTGTTTGGATTTGAGCCCGCGACCACCACCCGGTGGATCGGCGCGTTGCCACTCGGACACCACTGCTCTTATTAGACTTGCTAGCTTTCATTAAACTACCTTCTTCTGAGAATATTCATCAACTTAGTTAAATTCATTGGTCTAGCCTCGTATTGCCGAAAGTTTGTTAAAAAAAAAAAACTCCTCTCAAATTATGACTGTTACATCTACTTACAACCAGCAAATTATTTAATTGGAATTTAATCGGAATTTAACTTAATTGCAAATTTTATTGGAACTTAATTGGATGATAAGCTTTAACTACTAAATCAGTTTTGCGTTTTTTTTAATCTGGTACTTCTTATTATATAGTGCTATACTTTTCCAAAAGGTCGATAATGAGATGCATGTAGCTAAGTACTTTAGTGAAAGAACTACGCACCCAGCGTGATCGGAGCTTTTAAATCTAGTGTCTTCTTATTCGGAGCCCTGATTCGGGTTATAGTGGATCAAGGTCTATGTTTCACTAGCAAAGATTGTGTCCTAGTTTATCTTTGTATTTTACCACCACATGATCAAGTCACGCTAACGGGTAAGTTGATAGCGGACGATGAGCATAGGGTATGCTTACATTTCTAGAAACGCAAGAAGCTTTGGAAGATGTGCCACTTGCTTTGAATCGTCCTATTCACTATGTAAACTTCAAAAGTACAAGCCACTAAAAAGTACGTTAAATGTGTATTTTACGATGTGACAGCTTGTCATTTAGTTTTAAGAATAACAAAAAAATCCGTTATGCGTTTTAAAATAACATAACGCAATATTGTGCCTCTTAGAAACTCATTTAGCCTGTGTTTTATGGGATACAAACCTGCACTTGTATCCGCCACATGGCGAAAGCAATATTTCATGCCCATTGAGATACCATATTCTTCACGAATTCTAAGAGTCGGAATGACCCGACAGAAAAAAAAAATACCAGTATCACAATGTGGCCGACCCTTACTTATCGAACAAAAAAAAGGGATTGTTTTAAAGTTTTCTAAATTCAAACAAGGGTAAGGCCCTTAAACTTATGACAGTTATGACAGGACGCATAGGTAAACTGTTAAATCTTGTAACTGATTGTGAGACAAAAAATTAAGTGTTTGCTAGAGAAGAGAGAACGCGTAAACGAACATGAAAAAAAAAAAAAAAGTTAAGTGGTAAGTACGAAAAATCTAAATTTGATAAAGATAAAGCTAAATTAGTAAAGTTTGATACTAGTAATTTAGTTTTGATTCATAAGGATACGAAACAAGACTAAATTGAATCAAAGATAAAAGGGACCTTTTAAAGTAGTGGAGTTACTTCATAGTGGTTTTTATCTTTGAAACCTTAGAGTGGTAACCGAGCCTATGAGTATGCTCACAATCGTATACGAAAGATGCCTCTAAGTAGCGCTAGTAGTAGATTTATTTGATGTAGAAGACGATGAGGAGTATATCTCCAGAGGAAAGTAGACACATACCATGGCTATTTGGTCGCACTGCATGCACTTATCTGTAGTCGTAACTGCAATTCATGCGTGAGTTGTTCAGGGCGCGATGAGCAGTAAGTGCTACGGTGGGGGCCTGTGTATTTTTGTGTTGGTCATGTGTTGACCTGAAGTTTGGTCGCACTGCACGCGCTTATCTGTAGTCGTAACTGCAATTCATGTGTGAGTTGTTCAGAGCGCGATGAGCAATAAGCGGTGCGGCGGGGACCTGTGAATTTATGTGTTGGTCATGTGTTGACCTGAAGTTTGGTTGCACTGCACGCGCTTATCTGTAGTCGTAACTGCAATTCATGTGTGAGTTGTTCAGAGCGCGATGAGCAGAAAGCGGTGCGGCGGGAGCCTGTGAATTTATGTGTTGGTCATGTGTTGACCTGAAGTTTGGTTGCACTGCACGCGCTTATCTGTAGTCGTAACTGCAATTCATGTGTGAGTTGTTCAGAGCGCGATGAGCAGAAAGCGGTGCGGCGGGAGCCTGTGAATTTATGTGTTGGTCATGTGTTGACCTGAAGTTTGGCCGCACTGCACGTGCTTGTCTGTAGTCGTAACTGCAATTCATGCGTGAGTTGTTCAGAGCGCGATGGGCAGCAAGCAGAGCAGCGGGGGCCTGAGTTTCTGAGGAAACTATTTTGTGTTGGTCATGTGATGGCCTGAGAGTCGTGGACTCTATAAGAGAAGTGTTTGTTGCTTGAAGCAATAATGATACAGGTGGCAAGGTTTGTCACTAGCTGCTGAGACAGCTGGGCCATGAGCGTTGTATGTGATCTAACTGTGTTTTGTATTAGTGTACCTAAATGTTCACTTTTGATACTTTTGAAGCTTAGAGGTAGCTTTTGATACTTTGATTAGATTTGATTCTAACAAATGTTGATATTGAATTGTCTATTGCTGTTGCACTTGTTCTTGGTCAGGTTGGCCGAGGTTGTACAGTTGCTCCTAATGTGAATTTTGGTTACAGGTGTACACGAGGACGTGTAATTTGTCAGGTTGGCCGTGTCGTAGAGAACGATATTGAACTACAGAGTCATGTTTTGTTATTATTGTAATGATTTTTAAAGAAAATATTCATAAATCGTTCAACTTCCAATGATAAGCGATAGATGGCGCTAGTAGTTACATGAACTTTAGACATTCGTTGTAGATATTAAGTAATAATTTATAATATTAGACTTTATGGATTTGTTTTGTATAAATATATCATAATTGTTAAAATGAAATATTTACTTGCAGTTAATTATTAGATAAACTCTAATGTATATTAGTTAGTCAATTGATGTTACGTACTCTTTACTTTGCTCTGATTGGTCGGTTAGTCGACCGAGTGTTTGTGAAAGTTTGTGGTAGGGAAACACTGAGTTTGTTACTGTCATTTTGGACAGAGTCAGTCTGCTTTGAGTCGTTGAACAGAAAACATGTCCGACTAATCTGTGTATTTGTAAATGATTGTTAATAGAACGATAAGTATGAAATTGTGTTGATCAAAGTGAATAAAATATTTATACAATTTATCCTGAAGTGTTTGATTTATCACATTTCAGAAGTGGGATATGCCTACAAATATGTGCAGTGATAACAGGAAGAGGTTATGTGTGCCTAAATTGAAGATAAATGAGTTCGAGAAATATATTTTTGTCTTTCCAAGTGTACTAGTGTGATTTTAGACAAGAGGTTATGTGTGCCTAAATTGAAGCTAAGTGAGCTTGAGATATTTTTTTTGTCACCAAAGTGTGCAAGTGTTACTTTAAGCCAAGAAGTTGTGTGCCTAAATTGAAGCTAAATGAGCTCGAGATATTTTTTATTCTTTTTCCCATGTGTGCTAGTGTTACTTCAGACAAGAGGTTATGTGTGCCTAAATTGAAGCTAAGTGAGCTCGAGATTTATTTATTTTTTTAGCCAAGTGTGCCAAGTATTTTAGACCAGTATCATACTCACCCAAATTTCTTACTGATGGTGACAGGCTCGTGTATTGAATCATTCGATTCCCTTCAAATGTGTGAACTGAGTGGTACAAATATGCGCGTCATGTTCGTAATCGAACGTTGACAAGACTAAACACCTCTTAAATGCTGGTGATTCATTTTAGTTTCTATGTTTCAAATTGGGTTGCTTTTCCTTTATTTAATTTCATCGAATTCGTATAGTGATAGATTAAAAAAAAAAAAAACAGTTTATATGTAAAATTTTCCCAAAGCGATAATTGTCATTGTTGCCTCGGATTACTTTGTGTGGCACGATAATTTCCCTTTCGTTTCGACGCATAGTTTTAAAAACATGTTGTACCCCTTATTAGTATGTCACAATAATGATAAATGATATATAATGAATGATAAATGATAAATGATTAGTGACCAGTGATTAGTGACCAGTGATTAGTGACCAGTGATTAGTGACCAGTGATTAGTGACCAGTGATTAGTGACCAGTGATTAGTGACCAGTGATAAGCGATCAGTGATAGGTGGTCAGTGATCAGTGATAAATGATAAATTTATTTATTTATAAATGTTAAACGATAAACGATAAATGATAAATAGTAAATGATAAATGATGTTAAATGATAAATGATTAGTGACCAGTGATTAGTGACCAGTGATTAGTGACCAGTGATTAGTGACCAGTGATTAGTGACCAGTGATTAGTGACCAGTGATTAGTGACCAGTGATTAGTGACCAGTGATTAGTGACCAGTGATTAGAGATCAGTGATTAGTGATCAGTGATTAGTGATCAGTGATAAGTGATCAGTGATAAGCGATCAGTGATAGGTGGTCAGTGATCAGTGATAAATGATAAATTTATTTATTTATAAATGTTAAACGATAAACGATAAATGATAAATAGTAAATGATAAATGATGATAAATGATAAATTTATTTATTTATAAATGTTAAACGATAAAAGATAAATGATAGATGATAGATGATAAGTGATAAGTCTTAAATGATAAATGATATTTATTTTGTACTGTTGTTTTATGAACTAAATTTCCACCTATGACAAACAATAAATGAATTTGAGAGAACAAAGTTAAAACTGAGTTTGTATATGTATAACACGATTTAAAAGGCTGTAAATGGAATTTCTTCTCCATAGAGATCTACGCTTTGGAATATGTAATTACCGTCAATTTGCTGACTTACTGACTTCTTGGCAATTTAAGAGTCTGTAAATGGTTCATTAGAAATGTTTTGATTTGATTTCAGTGCTTTGATGAGGCCAAGAGTATCTTTGATGAGGCCAAGCGTGATTTTGATGAGGCCAAACGTGCCTTTGATGAGGCCAAACGTGCCTTTGATGAGGCCAAACGTGCCTTTGATGAAGCTAAGTGTGTACCTTTGATGAAGACAAGCGTGCCTTTGATGAAGCCAAGCGTGCCTTTGACGAAGCCAAGCGAGCCTTAATAAGACCAAGCGAGCCTTAATGATGGTTCATTTAAAATGTTTTGAATTGATTTCAGTGCTTTGATGAGGCCAAGAGTGTCTTTGATGAGGCCAAGCGTGCCTTTGATGAGGCCAAACGTGACTTTGATGAGGCCGAACGTGCCTTTAATGAAGCCAAGTGTACCTTTGATGAAGCCAAGCGTGCCTTTGATGAAGCCAAGCGTGCCTTTGATGAAGCCATGCGTGCCTTTGATGAAGCCAAGCGTGCCTTTGATGAAGCCAAGCGTGCTTTTGATGAAGCTAAGCGTGCCTTTGACGAAGCCAAGTGAGCCTTAATAAGACCAAGCGAGCCTTAATGTGGGATGAGGCAAGCATGCCTTTGATGAAGCTAAGCGAGCCCATTTGAGGCCAAGTGGGGCATTTGAGGCCATGTGGGCCATTTGAGGCCAAGTGAGCCATTTGAGGCCAAGTGGGCCATTTGAGGCCAAGTGGGCCATTTGAGGCCAAGTGGGCCATTTGAGGCCAAGTAGGCCATTTGGAGCAAAGTGGGCCATTTGAGGCCAAGTGGGCCATTTGAGGCCAAGTGGGCCATTTGAGGCCAAGTGGGCCATTTGAGGCCAAGTGGGCCATTTGAGGCCAAGTGGGCCATTTGAGGCCAAGTGGGCCATTTGAGGCCAAGTGGGCCATTTGAGGCCAAGTGGGCCATTTGAGGCCAAGTGGGCCATTTGAGGCCAAGTGGGCCATTTGAGGCCAAGTAGGCTATCTGAGGCCAAGTGGGCCATTTGATTTGGCCAGATGAGCCAATTAGGATTCGGGTTAAGTGTGCCCGGTGCAGATGAAATTATCCTCAAGAGCGACTTGGATTCCGACAGAACTACAGAAGGAAAAATTGCCAGTCTTATTGAACAAATAGATAGTTCCTGGTTCAAACAGTACAGACTTGAAGAAAAATGATGCAAAGAGACGATTTGGAAGGAATAAGACACCACCACGATGCAAGAAGCGAAGAGGTACCCCACGTTGGTCTAAGAGAGTGGTTGAATGATTTTCAAGGAGGAAAGCGTTACAAGTATCGAGGTTTGAACATATCCATTGGAACTTTGTGATACGGGAGTTCTATCACTTCTGTAAATTTTGAGAGTATTTAAGTTTGATTAGAAAGAGTAATTATAATTGATTTGTATTAAGCAAGTAGGATCAGAAACTGACTATACAATTTGTCTCAAAAACTTGCTAGTCTTACCAAGAGAAAATAGAAAATTTACGAAACCTTGCCAAGTTTTGTAAGTTAGCATTTAGTGACGAAGTGGTAAAGTAAACTAAAATTATTTTATCTAATGAGCAGAATTATGGTCCGTTTCAAGCAGAAATGTTAGCTAGTAAGAATTAAGGTGTAACTTATGTGAATATTATTACGACAAATTAATGCTTATATACAGATAACATATAAGTAAAAGAGCTGCAGATAGAAATTTAAACACACGGGATTAATGATAAATCTATTAGGAATTGAGCCAAACCATTAAATTATAGACGAGGAAATGGATTTATTACACGTTTTCAATTCCTGTGACGTGTGCATACTGTAGCAGAGACTGATTCCATAGATAGAGAACACAATAATATTTATTTTACAAGTAGGATAAAATATATACTATTACATGACCATAACTAGTTCTCGTCGTCCAGACTGAAATCGAAGCCGGTTCCTAATATGATTATGATACAATGAATGATTTAAATAGAGCTAAATATTACATCGTTATTTATTCGGTTAAGGGGAAGATGGATTGAAAATCCATACACTAGAGTAGAGGACCAATTTCAAGGTTTCAAATAAAAATAAAGTTTGACGAACAGTGCGATCCGAACTTCATTATTAGAACCTTTACTTGGTACGAAATCACGCACATATGCTGCTAATATTATTTGAGAGATAATATTAGTACAATTAAGCCCTTAGCCTCTAGCTGAAGGATCACTTTTATTCTAAATGCTTAAGTTTCTGTTTTATATTATGCTTTCAAATAATGAAAGTAATGAACTCTGACTAAACGAGTCGCCACACAACATGTAGCAACATGGTGGCTACAAATTTGTGAGTTTCATTTAACCACTGAGAGTGTAAGATCTAGGACGCGTATGTCGATACCTTAAGTCGTAATATCATGTTTTCCACAGAAATTAAGACGAATACTGTTTCTGTTTATAGTATTGAGACGAGAATTGATCTAAATATCAAATTTTCGAATACTTTGACTAGAGACACAATAGAAACAAAATGAGAGAGAAAGCGCCAGCATTTGCTTAGGATTAAATAAATAAGATCTAGATTTCAAATTCTTATAGCTGAACCCGATGAAAAACCTAATGACATGAAGTGAATTCAGTGCGCGTAAATAATGAAGAATACTTTCGAACAAAAAGCTGATCAATTTTACTTTATGCTTACAGTCTCACATAATTAACATTTACCAATGGTTTTGAGTACTTAATTGAGTGTTGGTTATAAAACATATCTGACAGTAGTTTATTAACTTGAATAATACTGCAATCATGGATTTCTTTTAGATACCCTACTATCAAGAGCTTTTGCGATAGTCATGATATTGACCTTGTTTTTAACGCTGTATCTTGTCTAAGTTTGAGCGCGGTTTTGCTAAAATGTATAACCACTATTTTAAATCCCCTAAAAAAAAAAAGTGATTCCTATGACGAACACCAAGGAAACATATGCCTATGGCGTGTTATTAATTCTGTTAAATATCCCACTAGACAGACTGCCACAAAACTACCAGGATCAGAGTGCCTTTAAATGATAAACATTACGAAGTAAAATACGTTAAAAAGTTTAAGATATGAAGTGAGCGCCAATATCTGGGTTAGACTAGCAAAAAGATACTTTCGTTATCAGTAAAATCCTTGATACAGCCTACAGCATAAGTGGTTTAATAAAGATTAGTAGATCTGATTGCAATTATGAGGGTAAAATTGAATTTGCCTCATTTTAAAATCCATAGATCCATTGAAAAAAAAACAAAGTTTTAAGTATAAGATATATTACTGTAATCACCGATTTTGGCAAACTGAGGAATAACATTTAGAAGCATACTTTCCTCCGACCTTATATAAACTCGGACATAGAGAAAAGCCTTTGAAAAAAAAAAATACTCTATTCTTCGTGTGATGAGAATGTTATAAACATATGACGTGACGATAAAGCAAATAATCAAGACTAAGCCGAATGTAATGATTATGAATGTAAGACTCAGTTCCTTGTAGAACTGGAATTAAGTTTCATAATTTTAATGAAAATATCCTATCATTTTAATTGTAATCGTGCGTCAGGAGATCGCACGATGTCGGATGGCCGAATGTAATGATTTTTAAAGAAAATATTCATAAATCGTTCAACTTCCAATGATAAGCGATAGATGGCGCTAGTAGTTACATGAACTTTAGACATTCGTTGTAGATATTAAGTAATAATTTATAATATTAGACTTTATGGATTTGTTTTGTATAAATATATCATAATTGTTAAAATGAAATATTTACTTGCAGTTAATTATTAGATAAACTCTAATGTATATTAGTTAGTCAATTGATGTTACGTACTCTTTACTTTGCTCTGATTGGTCGGTTAGTCGACCGAGTGTTTGTGAAAGTTTGTGGTAGGGAAACACTGAGTTTGTTACTGTCATTTTGGACAGAGTCAGTCTGCTTTGAGTCGTTGAACAGAAAACATGTCCGACTAATCTGTGTATTTGTAAATGATTGTTAATAGAACGATAAGTATGAAATTGTGTTGATCAAAGTGAATAAAATATTTATACAATTTATCCTGAAGTGTTTGATTTATCACATTATTATGGTACCTACCAAAGGGTGTAACGCAGTGGCGTCATTTTTTATACGTCACGAGGCCAGAGTCATGAAAAAGGGGCTGCGACCCATGATGCGAGCGCAGTTTAGCTTGCACAGTTTCAAGGGTCACACACCTCTAACATGAAACTGTCGGTTAACCCGTGTATTCGTAATTATTTAGTATAGGTACTTACAACACTATTGTGAATTATAAAAGTGACATTATAACTAATTGTGAACTGTGAAACTGACATTATTAGTAACTAGAAAACTCAAGTGCATAGTTATTAATATCCCATCAAAATGAACCCAGTACCACTGAATCAAAATGATGACGGTCATATCGCTCAGCCACTCCTGGCGCCGTCAATTATAATAAAAATTTAGATCAGATCAAGATGCAGATTATAATTAAGAATATAATGGATTACAATAAATTTATTTATATGAATATTAATTTGTAATAATTAATTGAAAGTGGATTTAAATGTAATTTTATTTAGTTTATTAAAATGATTATATATTAAAATATGTACATATTGCCCGTCGCTTTCATATAATAAAATTGAAATAAGTCGTAACAAAGTAGAGGTACTGGAAAGTGTTTCTAGAAAGAACAAATTAGAGCTTGAATATAAAGTATTTCATTTACATTGAAAAGATATTAAAATTAATTGATTTGAGGGGTTAAATTGATTAATTAATTTTATTAAAATAATTTTTAAGTAAAAAATATTTTGGGGGGTTAAAGTATTTTTTATAGAAAAAATTAAATAATTTATAGTAAATTAGTATTGTAAAAGAATTTTGAAATAAATGAAATAATAAATTGAGTGTAAGTAATTTTAGTTTAGTGTATCTTGTGTATCAGAGTTTATTAATAAATATTTTTGGGGAAAAAAATCTCGAATTTAAAAGAGATAATTAATTAATAAAGTTATTGTAGCATAAATATTTTTCATAATTAATTTGAAATGAAATGTTAATCGTTTTTAAATATATCTAGTTTTTTTAGAAAAAAATTTAATTTTTTTTTTTTTTTAATAAATAAATTACTTGATATAGTATATAGTATATATATATATACTATATATTAATTCATTTTTTAAATTAAAATTAATAAAATTCTTTAATATAAATTTAATTTAAATATTTAATCCTTTCGTACTAAAATATTTTAATTTATAAAAGATAGAAACCAACCTGGCTTACACCGGTTTGAACTCAGATCATGTAAGATTTTAATGATCGAACAGAACAAAAATTTTAAACTTCTGCATTTAAATTTTATCTTAATCCAACATCGAGGTCGCAAACTCTTTTTTTTATACGAACTAAAAAAAAAATTACGCTGTTATCCCTAAGGTAATTTTTTCTTATAATCAATATTATTGGATCAATATTCTCACTTATATATGTTTAATATTAAAAAAAGTTAAATTTATTTTTCTGTCACCCCAACAAAATAATTTTAATAATTTTAACTTATAATTTATTTAAATAATCTTAATTAATAAAATTATAAAACTCTATAGGGTCTTCTCGTCTTTTTAAAATATTTTAACTTTTTAATTAAAAAATTAAATTCTATTTATAATTAAGAGACAGTTAATATCTCATCCAATCTTTCATACAAGTCATCAATTAAATGACTAATGATTATGCTACCTTTGTACAGTCAAATTACTGCAGCCCTTTAATTTTTATCAGTGGGCAGATTAGACTTTATATTATTTTCAAAAAGACATGTTTTTGATAAACAAGTGAATATTAAAATTTGCCGAATTCCTTTTAATTAACTCACTTAGAAATAATAATTTTAAATATTAATTATATATTATATACTAATTTTATCATTATATCAAATTTAATAAAATTAAAATTTTTTTTTTTATAAAAAAATAAAAAAAAATTAAATTTTATTTTTAACAAAATTATTTATAATAAATTAAAATTTTTTACCAATATAAATTATAAAAATTTTAATATTTTTAAAATATTTATATAAATCTAAATTAAAGCTTATCCCTTAAAATATAAAATTATTTAACTAAATAAATTAATCAAGTAATTTATTTATTAAAAAAAAATAAAAAAAAAAAATTTTTCTAAAAAAACTAGATATATTTAAAAACGATTAACATTTCATTTTATTAATTAATTATCTCTTTTAAATTCGAGATTTTTTTCTCCAAAAATATTTATTAATAAACTCTGATACACAAGATACACTATACTAAAATTACTTACACTCAATTTATTATTTCATTTATTTCAAAATTCTTTTACAATACTAATTTACTATAAATTATTTAATTTTTTCTATAAAAAATACTTTAACCCCCCAAAATATTTTTTAATTAAAAATTATTTTAATAAAATTAATTAATTAATTTAACCCCTCAAATCAATTAATTTTTAATATCTTTTCAATGTAAATGAAATACTTTATATTCAAGCTCTAATTTGTTCTTTCTAGAAACACTTTCCAGTACCTCTACTTTGTTACGACTTATTTCAATTTTATTATATGAAAGCGACGGGCAATATGTACATATTTTAATATATAATCATTTTAATAAACTAAATAAAATTACATTTAAATCCACTTTCAATTAATTATTACAAATTAATATTCATATAAATAAATTTATTGTAATCCATTATATTCTTAATTATAATCTGCATCTTGATCTGATATAAATTTTTATTATAATTATTAAATATTAATTTTATTAAAAAATATTTTTTTAACAACGATATACAAAATTATAAATTAAGTAAATTTATTCGTGGATTATCAATTATTAAACAGATTTCTCTAAATGAACTAAAATACCGCCAAATTATTTAAGTTTCAATAAATAATTATTTACTATTTTAGTATCTTAATTTTATATTTTAATAATAGGGTATCTAATCCTAGGTTATTATAAAATTTATTAAATCATAATTAAAATATAAAATTTTATTAAATTAAAATTTCACCTAATAATCTAAAATTTTTATTATAAATAATTCAAATTTATTAATTAATTACTAATAAAATTTAATTTAATTTTTGTATAACCGCAACTGCTGGCACAAAATTTGTTATTAATTAAAATATTACTAAATCTTAATTTCTTAAATAATTTAATATTAATTACTACTATTATAACATAAATCATTATTAAAATAAATTAAATTTAACACTAAAATTTATATGTAAAATAAATTTAAAATAAATTTTTAAAACCATAAAAAATTTATTTATATGTAAATTTTTATGAATAGATTTTTTTTTTTTTATATTAAAATATGGGAAATAATAATGGTTCCGAAAAACAATTTAATCTCCAGCGATCTGTGGCCGACTATTATTCTAATTAACTAGCGTTATAATGAATTACCGACAAAAAACTCAAAACATAAACGAAAAAAAATATCCAATTTAACAACAAATAAGAGCATGTTCAAATTACATTTTCTCCTAAAAAAAAATGGATCTTCGAATAACAAAACTAAACTTCCGAATAGAATACTGAACCTCCGACAAAATTACTAAGTTACCGACAACAGAGGTTTGGTCAAAATAATCATATTTTTACAACCTGCATGAACTGTTTTAATTTCAATTGTTGGTTATCAAATTTATTTTTTAGCTCTCAATAATGATGAAAATACCTCAACTGTTCGGCCCGCGCGATGATGTTCGGATCTTACTACGTAACTACATTTTCATAATAAACTGAGTTTTGTTTTATTTTTATCTTTGTTCTCGCTGACATTATAAAAGTTAGGAAATTTGTCGAATATAATACAGTTATAATATTCTAGGAAACCAAAGTCTACTTGGTTTTCGATTAAGGCATGAATAGGGGTACGTATCAAAATCCCGAAAGTTCATTATACCTATGGCTGAAATACCGACGTGCAAAACACCGAAATTCAAAATACCGAAAGGTTTAAATGCCGATAGTCGTTATATCGAAACACAAAATACCGATGTTCAAATGCCCGAAAGGACGAAATCCCGAATAGAAGAAACAACTTGAACGTAGCGGTTGGTCACAGTTCTAACGTTACTTAACCTATTTCACCCAGTTCAAAGAGCAATCAAAATACAATCTACCTGTGACTAGACTATTAGACAATGGTAAACACATTTTTACGAGAGATTGTGGCTGAAATAGGTTAGGTTAGGTTAGAATTGCGACCAAAAGCTACTTCTCAAAATAAAACAAATCGGGACCTTAGGGCACCCCGACACGGACGAGTCGGGATTTTGAACTTCGGGATTTTAAACTTCGGGATTTTATACATTCGAACAAATGAACTTTCGGGATTTTAAACTTTCGACCATACGACCATTTGGCGTTTCAATTTTCGGGATTTCGTCCATCGGTAATTTAAAATTCGGGATTTTTATACGTACCCATGAATACGACTGTTTTAACTTTTTGACGCCTAAAATAGGTACCGATATCGAAGCATACCCGTGGTAAGTAAAATTCATGATATATGATGCAATTATAAGTTATTGTTACAAGTACATTTTTATATTTTTTATATGTTTCTGTATAAAAACTCAGAATAATATTTTCAGTATAATGTGACAGTTAAAATAGCACCACAATCTATGAAATATGAAAGGTAATTTATGAATTAATAGTAGGCAATTAAAGATAAAAATTACAAAGCAAAGTTTTCAGTAGATCGTAATTTATGCTGGTAGAAAAGTATTATAGCAATAGACAGTCATGTTTATTTTTCGAAGATTTCAGTATCTCATTCGGTCGTTTCGTCATTTTTATTCGGACAAAAGTAGTCGGAAAGTTAGTATTTTAGGCAGTAGATTTAATATTTTGAGTAAGGACAATTCTTCTTTTTTTGTCGGAGCTTTTATTACTACCCTTAAAATATTTAATATAAATTATTAAATTTTTAATAATTTCTTTTCTTTCTTTTCATAATATTTGTATTGAAAATAAAATTCAAGAAGTAAACAATTAATATTCATTCAAATTACAATATATTAATATAATTAATTTTAATTTTTTAATAATTTATTATATATATATATTAAATTTATTAAATTAATATATTAAATTTTTAATATATATATTTATATATATATATATATGTAGGATTAATATTTCTGAACGCTAAAGATCATAGTTTCAGAACGAATGAATGTGCGAGTGAAAGGGGAGGAATGAATGGATTTAAGAAAAAAAGGATGGCAACCAACGATGTATTAGGAAGGTGCGTTTTTGTTTCGAAGGTGAAAATAAAATTATTAATTAAAGTGAAATATTGTTTTTTTCTGGATATCCCACTCTACAACTTGGGGGCTCGTCCGGGATACCAGAAAAAACAATAAATAAGAAGATTGCCTTGTGTGTGCATCGCGGTAAGGTGAGCCGCGACCACGTGCGCCGGGCGGAAAATTAACGACGACGAAGTTTCTTTCAAAATTCGACGATGTCCGACGAGAAGAACCCCGTTCCGACATTCAACTACGCCGATTTAATCCCGAAATTTAACGGCGTCGACAAGACGTACTCGTCTGCAAAGTGGGCGCAGGACATCGAGGACAACGCCGAGATATTCGGATGGACGGCGGCGCAAAAACTGATTCTGGCGAGAAGGTCACTAACGGGCACAGCAGAATTATGGCTCAAATCTGAAAAAGCCTTCAAAAGTTACGAAGAATTACGGAATGCATTGCATAAAGAATTCCCAGAAACCGTCAACAGCAAAGAAATGCACGAGCTCATGGTGTCCCGCAAAAAGAAAAGCACTGAAACATACTACGAGTACATGTTGACGATGAAGGAGTTGGGTAAGCGTGCTAAATTCCCGGATTATGTGGCGATACAGTATATTATAGACGGAATACAAGACTATGAATCGAATAAAACGATCCTATACGGCGCGACCACATACCCGGTGTTAAAAGAAAGAATCGTCATTTATGAAACCATGAAGAGTAAAAATAAGAAAAGGCAAGATGATACGACGAAGCAGCAGAAGCAGGACCTGGAAAAGAAGTGTCATTCGGAAAAGTCGAGTCGCCGATGTTATAAGTGTGGTGAGACAGATCACGTCGCCAACGCGTGCAAGAAAGGTGTAAAATGCTTCCGGTGCAACTCGTTCGGTCATATCGGACGAGAGTGCAAGGAGCCAATCTCAAATACAGATTCTCAGGGTAAGCATAAAGATGGCGGCGGCGGTCATAGTTCTCGTACTTCTATGTTGTGTACGAAGATTTTGCCGGAACTTGGCGATGACGTCGCGGATCCGGAAAGAAAACATGGCGGGCACGGTGAAGATGAACGAAAAAGGAACGAACGAATGACAGGTGTGAACGAGTCAGAGTTAACGTCAAACTTCTGTCAATCATGTCAGTGTCATAAGTGTCAAAGTGAAATGGTGTTAAGTGTAAACAAAGACTTTGCGAGTAACAAATCAGTTAAAAACATTAAGATTAGTGGAATAAACGTTGATAGCCTTGTAGATTCTGGTAGTGATTTGAATTTAATAGCTTCTGAATTGTTTTTTGAGTTGAATGTAACATCCTACGAAAAGGTAAGAGTCACATTGTCAGGACTCGGTTCTGCAAGCGTGTTTTCGCTAGGAAAGTTCAATGTAAACACAGAAATTGATGGTTATTGTTTTGATGTGTGTTTTTACATCGTTCCACAAAAAGTTATGCCGTATAAAGTTATTTTAGGCCAACCATTCTTAGTAAATGTTACTGCTGTCATTGATAAAGGTTCAGTCACTGTAATGCCTCACCATAATGATGTTTTGCTGCGGTGTATGCTTGCCGAGGTTCCAGAACCAGTATGTTATGTTTCTGATCCACAGATTTCTGAGCCACGAGAGATGGCTCAGAATTTGGTTGACAACTACCAACCTAAGAGGATAAAGGAGGCTCCGATAGAAATGAAGATTATATTGAAAGATGACATTCCTGTTGCACAGCGTCCACGAAGGTTGTCACTTGCTGAGCAGAGGGAAGTAGAGAAACAGGTTAGTGAATGGTTACGAGATGGTATTGTTAGGCCAAGTTTTTCTGAATATGCGAGTCCACTAGTGCTCGTAAAGAAGAAAGATGGATCTACACGGGTATGTGTTGACTATCGAATGATCAATAAAAAGATGGTCAAGGACGAATTTCCACTTCCAGTCATAGAAGATCATATTGACAAGTTATCAGGGGCTAAGGTGTTCAGTAAATTGGATTTAAAAGACGCATTCTTTCATTTGAAAATAGAAGAAAGTTCAGTTCCATATACCTCTTTTGTAACACACCATGGTCAATTTGAATTCCTCAGAGCACCATTTGGATTGTCAATTTGTCCTAAGTATTTCACAAGATTTATAACAATAATTTTCCGTGATCTTATAGCCAAAGGTCACATTCTTATATTCATTGATGATGCCATAATTCCAGCAAATCACTATAAAGAAGCAGTTGAGAGGCCACGAGAGGCACTACAAGTTGCATCAGATTATGGACTTGAAATAAACTGGAAGAAGAGTGAAGTATTGACAACAAAAGTTGAGTATTTGGGTCACATTGTGCAAGATGGTGAAATCAAACCCTCCACTGAGAAAACTGAAGCGGTTGTCAAGTTCCCTGAACCCAAGACGGTGAAACAACTACAAAGCTTTATGGGGCTAGCATCATATTTCAGGAAGTACATACCTCATTTTGCTAAAGTAGCTAGTCCATTGACTGACCTACTAAAGAAGGATCAAAGTTTTACATTTGAAGATGAACACAGGTATGCATTTAATATTTTAAAAGAAAAATTAGGAAGCGGTCCAGTACTGAAGATTTTCAACCCAAAAAGACGTACAGAACTACACACAGATGCTTCGAGTTTGGCTTATGCAGCAGTACTAATGCAGTGGTGTGAAGACAACGGCCTACATCCTGTATATTATATGAGCCGGAAGACCAGTGATGCAGAAAAGAAATATTCTAGCTACGAGTTGGAAGCTCTTGCTATAATAGAAGGTGTAAAGAAGTTTCGACACTATCTGCACGGCATTCCATTTAAAATTGTAACAGATTGCCAAGCCTTTCAGATGACGTTACAAAAGAAAGATCTCTCAACTAGAGTTGCGAGGTGGGCGTTGTTATTACAAGAATTTGATTTTCAGGTTGAACACCGGCCTGGTACAAGGATGAAACATGTAGATGCATTGAGCCGCAACCCATACATAGGAGTGACTACTAATAGCCTACATGAACAAATAAAGAAGGCACAAGAGCAAGATGAAGGATTAAAAGCTATCATGGAGGTACTCTCTGTGAAACCCTATCTCGACTACTACTTGGAAGGTGGTCTGCTGTACAAAGGCCTGGAAAGAAAACTGATGGTACCTAAGAACATGGAGATGGAGGTCATAAAGAGAGTGCACTCAAATGGACATTTTGGTAAAAAGAAGATGACGGAACTTATAAATAAAGATTATTATATTAAAGATTTATCAAAGAAATTAGAAGATTTTATCATCACTTGTATCCCATGAATACTTGGCAGCAGAAAAGAGGGCAAGCAAGAGGGATTTTTACACCTTTTAGAGAAGGAAGATACACCCCTACACACTGTCCACATTGACCATCTTGGGCCAATGATGGAGACAAAGAAGATGTACAATCATCTACTCACAATGGTGGATGCATTTACAAAGTTTGTGTGGATATTTCCCACAAGAAGTACTACTAGTAAGGAAACCATTGAGAAATTGAGAATCCACCAGCAGCACTTTGGAAATCCCACTAGAATAATCAGTGACAGGGGAACGGCATTCACTAGTCAAGAATTTCAACAATATTGTGAAGAAGAAGGAATTAAACATGCCAAGATTACTACAGGAGTGCCTAGGGGAAACGGGCAGGTAGAAAGAATACACAGAACCATAATATCAGTCCTTACAAAGCTATGCATTGAAGACCCTACCCAATGGTACAAGCACGTTAGTCATGTGCAAAGAGCATTGAATAGTACTTGGCAGAGAAGCATCAACTGTACCCCATTTGAACTACTTGTAGGAACGACTATGAAAACCAAAGAAGACATTGAAATCTACGACTTACTAATGCAAGAGGGAAGAGATATTTTTGTTCAAGATAGAGAAAAAAACCGACGAAAGGCGAAAGAGCATATCTTGCAGGTGCAGGAAAATAATATACAAGCTTTTAACAGAAAACGTAAAGAAAGTACTAAGTATAAAGAAGGTGACTTAGTAGCAATCAAACGAACTCAGTTTGGGTCTGGAATGAAGCTTAAGCCTAAATATCTTGGACCTTATAGCATCACTAAGGTCAAAGGGAACGACCGGTATGATGTACAGAAGGTGGACCCCACGGCAGAAGGACCAGGTAAGACATCCACTGTAGTTGACTTCATGAAGAAATGGCCCAATGACTGAACCAATATCATTTCAGCTAAACATTATTATTTTATTCTGTGTATCCAACATAATTTTAGTTGATAAAACTGTAACAATGTGTAAGACTGTATTCTTGTTAGTATTAGTATTATAATAAGCAGGCTTAAAGGTTGTGTTCTTAATAGTGCTGTATCATTTCTGAGGCCAGAAATAGCGGCAGGATGGCCGAGTTGTAGGATTAATATTTCTGAACGCTAAAGATCATAGTTTCAGAACGAATGAATGTGCGAGTGAAAGGGGAGGAATGAATGGATTTAAGAAAAAAAGGATGGCAACCAACGATGTATTAGGAAGGTGCGTTTTTGTTTCGAAGGTGAAAATAAAATTATTAATTAAAGTGAAATATTGTTTTTTTCTGGATATCCCACTCTACATATATTTCTACATAAATTAATTTCTTTTAAATTTAACATTAAACCATTTTTAATAAATTTACATATAAATAAATAAATAAAAATTAAAAATAAGCTAAATTAAGCTTTTGGGTTCATACCCCAACTATAAAGGAATCCCTTTTTTTTTAAAATAAAGTGCCTGATTAAAGGATTATTCTGATAGGATAAATTAAGTAAATTTTTACCTTTATTATATTTTATAGAATTAAACTATACCTAATAGTATCAAAAACTACGGTGCATCATACACTAAAATATAATATTTGAATTTTTAATTCTTAAAAGAAATAATTTCTTATTTTAATTTTTTTTTTTATTTAATTCTAACAAAATATTTTTTTATTTTATATTATTTTTTAGAACTTTAATTTCAATTTCCTCTAATTCATGATTTGGATGTTGAATTGGTTTAGAAATTAATCTTTTAAGATTTATCCCCCTAATTTCTAATTCAAATAACTTATTATCTACTGAAGCATCATTAAAATATTTTTTAACTCAATCTATTGCCTCAATTAATTTCTTATTCTCAATTTTAATTAAAATAACCTTTATAAAAAGTTTTGAAATAAATAACTTTATTTCTATCATAATAAACTCATCTATACTTATAAAAATAGGAAGAACCCCCTTCCATTTTTGATTCCCCAATATTGTAGAAGGTTTATCATGAATAAATAATTTCATTTTAATAACTTGACAAAAAATTACCCCAATAATTATTTTATCTTATTATTTAAATAATAATTTTATTATTATTATTATAAATATTATAGTTGGGGCTGTTGGGGGGTTAAATCAAACTTCATTACGTAAATTAATAGCCTTTTCTTCCATTAATAATTTAGGGTGAATACTTTCATCAATTATAATTAGTGAAACTTTATGATTTTTTTATATTTTTATATATTCATTTATAATTAGAATTATATGTTTTTTTATTTTATATTTTAAATATATATTTTATTAACCAATTATTTATTAATAATATAAACTTCTTTATTAAAATTAATTTATTAATTAATTTCCTTTCATTAGGGGGACTCCCCCCTTTCATTGGATTTTTCCCTAAATGAATTATTATTAATTTTTTAATTAATAATAACATATATATATTAACTTTTATTTTTATTATAATAAGATTAATCATATTATTTTTTTATATTCGTATTAGATATTCTGCTCTAATATTTAATTATTTAAAAATAAAATGATTTAAAATCTTCATTAAAAATAATTATTTTTTATTAATTAATTTTTTCTCATTTATTTCTTTATTTGGAATAATTTTTAGAACTTTTTTTTTATTAAGGTTTTAAGTTAAATCAAACTAATAATCTTCAAAATTATTTATAAAGAAATTATTCTTTAAGCCTTAATAGAAATTTCTATTCCTTAAAATTTGCAATTTTATATCATCTATGAATATAAAGCCCATAAATATAATAAAAGAGAATTATTCTCGTAAATAAATTTACAATTTATCGCTTAAACTCAGCCATTTTATTTAGCGAAAATGACTTTACTCAACAAAACATAAAGATATTGGTACATTATATTTCATTTTTGGTATTTGAGCTGGTATAGTTGGAACTTCATTAAGATTACTAATTCGAGCTGAATTAGGAACCCCTGGATCTTTAATCGGAGATGATCAAATTTATAATACTATTGTAACAGCACATGCTTTTATTATATTTTTTTTTATAGTTATACCTATTATAATCGGAGGATTTGGTAATTGACTTGTTCCTTTAATATTAGGAGCACCTGATATAGCATTTCCTCGAATAAATAATATAAGTTTTTGATTACTTCCACCTTCATTAACTTTATTAATTTCAAGTAGAATTGTAGAAAATGGAGCTGGAACAGGATGAACGGTATACCCCCCCCTTTCATCAAATATTGCCCATGGAGGTAGTTCTGTAGACTTAGCCATTTTTTCCCTTCATCTTGCGGGAATTTCTTCTATTTTAGGAGCTATTAATTTTATTACTACAATCATTAACATACGATTAAACAGTTTATCTTTTGATCAAATACCTCTATTTATTTGAGCTGTAGGAATTACTGCATTCTTACTACTATTATCTTTACCTGTATTAGCTGGAGCTATCACAATACTTTTAACAGATCGTAATCTTAATACATCTTTTTTTGACCCTGCAGGAGGGGGAGATCCAATTTTATATCAACATTTATTCTGATTTTTTGGGCATCCAGAAGTTTATATTTTAATTTTACCAGGATTTGGAATAATTTCTCACATTATTTCCCAAGAAAGAGGAAAAAAGGAAACATTCGGATGTTTAGGTATAATCTATGCAATATTAGCTATTGGATTATTAGGATTTATTGTCTGAGCTCATCACATATTCACCGTAGGAATAGATATTGATACTCGAGCCTATTTTACATCAGCAACTATAATTATTGCCGTACCAACTGGTATTAAAATTTTTAGTTGACTAGCAATCTTTCATGGAACTCAAATTAATTATTCTCCATCTATTTTATGAAGATTAGGATTTGTATTTTTATTTACAGTTGGGGGGTTAACAGGAGTAATTTTATCAAATTCATCAATTGATATTACTCTTCATGATACTTATTATGTAGTTGCCCATTTTCATTATGTATTATCTATAGGAGCTGTATTTGCCATTTTAGGAGGTTTTATTCATTGATATCCTCTATTCACAGGATTATCTTTAAACCCTTATCTTTTAAAAATTCAATTTTTTGTAATATTTATTGGAGTAAATTTAACTTTTTTCCCTCAACATTTTTTAGGTTTAGCAGGCATACCTCGACGATATTCAGATTATCCCGATTCTTATATTTCTTGAAATATTATTTCCTCTTTAGGTTCTTATATTTCTTTATTGGCTATTATATTTATATTAATTATTATCTGAGAATCATTAATTAATCAACGTATTGCTTTATTTTCTTTAAATTTATCATCATCAATTGAATGATATCAAAATCTGCCCCCCGCAGAACATTCATATAACGAACTACCTATTTTAAGAAACTTCTTCTAATATGGCAGATTATATGTAATGGATTTAAACCCCATTTATAAAGGAATATCCTTTTTTTAGAAATTGCAACATGATCTAACCTTAATTTACAAAATAGAGCATCTCCTTTAATAGAACAAATTATTTTTTTTCATGATCACACCTTAGTTATTCTTATTATAATTACAATTTTAGTAGGATATTTAATATCAAGATTATTATTTAATAAATATATTAATCGATTTTTATTAGAAGGTCAAATAATTGAATTAATTTGAACTATTTTACCAGCAATTACTTTAATTTTTATTGCTCTTCCTTCTTTACGTTTACTATATTTATTAGATGAGTTAAATAATCCATTAATTACCTTAAAATCTATTGGACATCAATGATATTGAAGATATGAATATTCAGATTTTCATAATATTGAATTTGATTCATATATAATCCCCTCTAATGAACTTAATTCTAGAGATTTTCGACTATTAGATGTTGATAACCGAATTATTTTACCAATAAATAATCAAATTCGAATTTTAGTTACTGCTACAGATGTAATTCATTCTTGAACTATTCCCTCTTTAGGAGTAAAAGTAGATGCTAATCCAGGACGTTTAAATCAAACTATTTTTTTTATTAACCGTCCAGGTATTTTTTTCGGGCAATGTTCAGAAATTTGTGGAGCTAATCATAGTTTTATACCTATTGTAATTGAAAGAATTTCAATTAAAATTTTTATTAATTGAATTAATAATTATTCCTCATTAGATGACTGAAAGCAAGTACTGGTCTCTTAAACCATTTTATAGTAAATTAGCATTTACTTCTAATGAAATATTTATTTACAAAGAATTAGTTAAACTATAACATAAATATGTCAAATTTAAGTTATTACTTATGTAATATTCTTTTATCCCTCAAATAATACCTATTAATTGATTAATTTCTTTCTTTTTTTTTTATTAATTTATTTAATTTTTAATGTTATAAATTATTATATTTTCGAAAAAAAAATCTCAAATAAAAATAATTTTAATGTTAAACTTAAAAATTTTAATTGAAAATGATAAGTAATTTATTTTCAATTTTTGACCCCTCAACTAATTTATTCAATATTTCTTTTAATTGAATTAGAACAATTTTAGGAATTATATTTATTCCTTATTCATTTTGATTAATTCCTAATCGTCATTTCTACTTATGAAATTTTATTTTATTAAAACTTCATAATGAATTTAAAACTTTATTAAAAAATAATTATTTTCAAAGATCTACTTTTATTTTTATTTCAATATTTTCATTTATTTTATTTAATAATTTTTTAGGTTTATTTCCTTATATTTTTACTAGAACAAGTCATTTAACTACTACTTACTTTTACTTTATCTTTATCTATTTCTTTACCTTTATGATTAAGATTTATAATTTATGGGTGAATTAATAATTCACAACACATATTTATTCATATAATTCCCCAAGGAACCCCATCTATTTTAATGCCATTTATAGTTTTAATTGAAACAATTAGTAATATTATTCGTCCTGGAACTTTAGCTGTACGTTTAACTGCTAATATAATTGCAGGACATCTTTTAATAACTTTATTAAGAGGAACAGGATCTACTATACCTAATTATTTAATTATTATTTTAGTAATTACTCAAATTTTATTATTAATTTTAGAATCAGCAGTAGCTATTATTCAATCCTATGTTATTGCAATTTTAAGAACTTTATATTCTAGAGAAGTAAATTAATGAAAACAAATTTTAATCATCCATTTCACTTAGTAGATTATAGACCATGACCTTTAACAGGGGCTATTAGAGTTATAGTTCTTGTAACAGGAATAGTAAAATGATTCCATAATTTTAATATAAATTTATTAATCTTAGGATATTTAATTATTATCATAACAATGTATCAATGATGACGAGATATTTGTCGTGAAGGAACTTTACAAGGTAAACATACAATTTTAGTTACTAAAGGACTTCGATGAGGAATAATTTTATTTATTGTTTCTGAATTTTTTTTTTTTATTTCTTTCTTTTGGGCATTTTTTCACAGAAGATTAGCACCTAATATTGAAATTGGAGCTATTTGACCTCCAACTAGAATTGTTCCTTTTAACCCCTTTCAAATTCCTTTATTAAATACAATTATTTTAATTAGTTCAGGAGTATCTGTTACTTGAGCTCATCACGCTATTATAGAAAATAATAATTCTCAAATAACTCAAGGTTTATTTATTACCATTATCTTAGGAATTTATTTCACAATTCTACAAGCATATGAATATTTAGAAGCACCTTTTACTATTGCTGACAGAGTTTACGGATCAACATTCTTTATAGCAACAGGATTTCATGGTTTACATGTAATTATTGGAACATTATTTCTTTTAATTTGCATAATTCGTCATTTAAACAACCATTTTTCTAGTAATCATCATTTTGGATTTGAAGCAGCAGCTTGATATTGACATTTTGTTGATGTAGTTTGATTATTCCTTTATATTTCAATTTATTGATGGGGAAATTAATTATTTATATAATATATTTAGTATATTTGACTTCCAATCAAAAAGTTTAAAAATTTTAATATAAATAATTATTTTAATAATAAATATTTTTTTAATTATTATATTAATTTCTAATATTATAATATTTCTATCTATTATTTTATCAAAAAAAAACATTCTCAGATCGAGAAAAATGTTCTCCATTTGAATGTGGATTTGATCCTAAATCTTCAGCCCGAATACCTTTTTCTTTACATTTTTTTTTAATTACTGTAATTTTTTTAATTTTTGATGTAGAAATTGCTCTTATTTTTCCAATTATTCCACTATATAAATTGGTAAATTTTATTTTTTGAACAAAAATTAGATTTTTTTTTATTATAATTTTATTAATTAGATTATATCATGAATGAAATCAAAATATATTAAATTGAACAAATTAAAAGGATTATAGTTTAAAAAAACATTTGATTTGCATTCAAAAAATATTATATTTTATAATTTATCTTAAAATAAGAAGCAATTTTGCATTTAATTTCGACTTAAAAGAAAGAGTTAAATAAACTCCTTATTTATTATTGAATATATTAATTGAAACCAAAAAGAGGTATATCACTGTTAATGATAATATTGAATTATAAAATTCCAATTAAATTGGAAATATAAAGATTAAAATTAAGCTGCTAACTTAATTTTTAGTGGTTAAATTCCATTAATATTTCTTATTTATATAGTTTAAATTAAAACTTTACATTTTCATTGTAAAAATAAAATAACTAATTTTTATAAATAATTTATTGTAATAAATTATATTTAAAGATAATTATATCTCCTTAATATCTTCAATATTATGCTCTAATAGTTCATAAGCTATTTAAATTAATTTCTAAATAATAATAATATAAATAAAATCATTATTATTCAAATAATAAATCTAAATAAATAAATTTTAAAATTATTTATTTGATAAATATTATAAAAAACAGAATATTTTTTTAAAATTTCAACTATACCAAACCCTCTATACACTTCTCTTCACCCTAAATCAATATTTTTTAATAAATTTTGGCCAAAATTTAAAAAATAATATCTTAAACCATAAGTTGATAAATTAGGTATAAATCACATTAAACATAAAAAATTTCTTAAGTTATAAGTTATAATAAATTTATTTACAGAATAAATTCTTATATTTCTAATTAAATAACCTGAAATTCCCCCAGTTAAACTAATATAAATAACCATTATTTTCAAATTAAAAGGTAGATAAATTATATAAGGATAAGAAAAAATTAATCATCTTAAAAATCTACCTCTAATAACTCTTATAAATAATAAAATTAACATTCTTTTTAATATAATATAATCTTCATCATATAAATTATGAATTCTTATTAAATTATAATCATTTACTATTAAATATATTACCAAACGAAAAGTATAAAATATTGTTAACCCAGTAGAAAAATAATATAAAAAAAAAATTCTTAAATTTAAATTTCTAAATCTAACCAACTCTAAAATTAAATCCTTAGAATAAAATCCAGCTAAAAAAGGAATTCCACATAAAGCATTAAATTAGAAATATTTATACACAATGAAGTCATTGGAATAAATAAACTAATTCCCCCTATAAAACGAATATCTTGTATATCATTTATTATATGAATAATTACACCAGCACACATAAATAATAAAGCTTTAAATATTGCATGAGTCAATAAATGAAAAAAAGCTAAATCAGGTAAACCCATACTTAAAATTCTTATTATTAAACCTAATTGTCTTAAAGTAGATAAAGCAATAATTTTTTTCAAATCAAACTCATAATTAGCTGAAATACCAGCTATAAATATTGTTAAACCTGATAATAATAATAATAATTTAAAAAAAAATATATCAAGTAATATTATATTAAATCGAATTAATAAATATACACCAGCTGTTACTAAAGTCGAAGAATGAACTAACGCAGACACAGGTGTAGGAGCAGCTATAGCAGCAGGTAATCAAGAACTAAAAGGAATTTGAGCTCTTTTTGTCATTGCAGCTATAATAATTAATCTCCCAATTATATTTATTTCTCAATCATTATTTATAAATTCTAAATAAAAAATATAATTTCAACTACCATAATTTATTATTCAAGCAATTACTATTAAAATAAAAACATCCCCAATACGATTTCTTAAAGCTGTTAATATTCCTGCATTATAAGATTTTAAATTTTGATAATAAATTACTAAACAATAAGAAACTAAACCTAAACCATCTCAACCCAATAAAATTCTAACAACATTAGGACTAATAATTAATAATATCATTGAAAAAACAAATAATAAAACTAAAATAATAAATCGTATTAAATTTAACTCAGATCTCATATATCTTTTTCTATAATAAATAACAACAGAAGAAATTAAAAAAACAAATATTATAAATAATAAAGACATTCAATCTAATAAAATAGATATAATAATCGATACCGAATTAAAAGAAATAACTTCTCATTCCATCAAAATAACCATATTATTTATAATAAAATAAATCGTAAATAAAAAATTAATTATTCTTACTATAAATAAAAAAACAAAAGAAATAAAACAAATTGAATATTTTATCATCATTTCAGCCGATACACGTCCACTGTTGGACATAGGCCTCCCCCAAGCGTCGCCACATCGAACGTTCCTGTGCGTCCCGCATCCATTGGTTTCCCGCTACCTTCACCAGGTCGTCGGTCCACCTTGTAGGAGGCCTTCCAACACTGCGTCTTCCGGTACGCGGTCGCCACTCCAAAACCTTTCGGCCCCAACGGCCATCTGTTCTGCGAGCAATGTGCCCTGCCCATTGCCACTTAAGTTTGGCAATTCTTTGTGCTATGTCGGCAACCTTAGTTTTCCTGCGGATATCTTCATTTTTTATTCGATCACGCAAGGAAACCCCGAGCATAGCCCTTTCCATTGCTCTTTGGGTGACTTTGAGCCTTCTGATGAGGCCCATTGTGAGCGACCACGTTTCGGAGCCATATGTCATCACTGGCAACACGCACTGGTTAAAGACTTTCGTCTTGAGACACTGTGGTATGTTGGACGAGAAGATACCGCGTAGCTTCCCGAACGCTGCCCAACCGAGTTGGATTCGACGGTTGACCTCTTTCTCGAAGTTAGACCTACCCAACTGGACTGTCTGTCCGAGGTAGACGTAATCGTCCACAACTTCGAGTGTAGAGTCTCCGACCTTGATAGGAGTGGGCGCTACATGGTTGTTAATCATGATTTTGGTTTTATCCATGTTCATTTTAAGACCCACTCTTAGAGAAGCTCTACTGAGGTCATTGAGCATTGTGCTGAGCTCCTCCATAGTCTCCGCCATGACTACTATGTCGTCGGCAAACCGAAGGTGAGTGATGTACTCGCCATTGACATTAATGCCTAGTCCACTCCAGTCCAGAACCTTGAAGACATCCTCCATTGCGGCCGTGAACAGTTTCGGAGAGATGACATCTCCCTGCCTCACACCTCGCTGCAGGAGGATAGGTTTCGAGGTCTGGTCCTGGAGTCGGACTGACATGGTGGCGTTTTCGTACAAACACCTCAGCACTTCGATGTACCGATAGTCAATTTGGCACCTTTGGAGAGATTGCAGCACTGCCCAAGTCTCGATCGAATCAAAAGCTTTCTCGTAGTCCACAAACGCTAGGCAGAGAGGCAGGTTATACTCCTCGGTCTTCTGTATGACCTGCCGTAGCGTATGTATGTGGTCTACGGTGCTGAAACCTTTTCGGAATCCGGCTTGTTCGGGAGGCTGGAAGTCGTCAAACCTGCGCGCAAGACGGTTCGTGATGACCCTGGAAAACAGCTTGTAGACATGGCTCAGAAGTGAGATGGGCCTGTAATTCTTCAGCAGGGTTTTATCACCCTTCTTAAAGAAGAGTACCACCACACTTCTGCTCCATGCCTGTGGCGTTTTTCCCTCGAGTATGACGGAATCGAACAACTTCTGAAGGGCCTTTAGGACCGGTTTTCCACCCGCCTTCAGGAGCTCAGCCGTAATTCCGTCCTCACCCGACGCCTTGTTGTTCTTCAGCTGCTTCAGAGCCATCCTAATCTCGTATAGGCTGACGTCCGGGATATCTTCAGTGTAGTGTCGAGTTAATCTAGCTCTTGGGTCGTTTGCCAGATTTGTAGCGGGTTTGGAGATTGACGTGTATAACTGTCCATAAAATGCCTCGATCTCTCCCAGAAGCTCCGATTTGGCGGATATGACTCTGCCATCTTCGGTCTTCAGTTTCGTGAGTTGGCTCTGCCCAATAGACAGATCCCGTGCAAAAACTTTGGAGCCCTTATTCCGCTCAATCGCGTCCTTAATCCTCTCGGTATTAAATCGGCGAAGGTCGCGTTTCAGAGACTTCGAGATCTGTTTATTGAGCCGCCGGTACGTGCACGCATTATCTGAAGACTGCAAAGTCATTTCACGCCTCTTCTTCATGAGCTCGAGAGTTTGATCCGTGAGCCTCTTGGTCTTACTTGTACGGGTCTTAAAAAACTGAGACCCGACTGTATGGACAGCTTCCACGAACCCATCATTATAATTGTCCACGGAGCTTCCTAGGCACTCGAAACGGTTTTGAAGTTCGAGCTGAAAGCTCTCGGAGTTTTGGATCTGGATCTGCGTAGGACGGAGCGTAGACTTCATCAGTCGAGATCTTTCAAGCTTGACATTGATATTCAATGTGCCTCTTACCATACGGTGATCACTCCCGGTTTTCACCGCATTGATCACAGAGACATCATTGAATATTTGCTTCTTCGTCGACATGATGAAGTCAATCTCATTTTTAGTTATACTATCAGGGCTTTGCCAGGTCCACTTCCTGTGCTTACGCTTTCTGAAGAAGGAGTTCATCATGTAGAGGCCCTCCTTCTCCATAAAACTAGCCAGTAGGTGTCCCCGGCGGTTCCGATGACCAAATCCAAATTGTCCCACTCGCAGCTCATCACCGTCTCGTTTGCCCAGTTTCGCATTAAAGTCCCCCATGACAACGGTGAAGTGAGTCTCAGAATCATGCATGGCTCTGGATATATCCTCATACATAGACTCCACTTCGTCATCGGGGTGTGTCGAGGTCGGGGCGTAAACCTGTATGACCTTCAGCGAATATCTTGATGATATTCTGAGTATCAGGTACGCCACCCTGCTCGACACACTCTCGATTCTCACCACATTGTCCACGAGGGACCTGTGGACGATAAACCCGACACCACCCCGGGACTGCTGATCACCCTCCCGGAAGTAAAGCAGGTTACCGGATTTGAGAATTATCGTGTCCTCCCCCTGTCTTCGGACTTCGGATAATCCCACAATACTCCATCGTAACCCGCTCAACTCTTCCTCCAGTTCGATGATCTTCTCGTCGGACCGGAGTGTACGTACGTTATAGGTTGCCAGGTCCAGTCGTCGACGGTTAAACGTTCCCGCCCGGAGATTCTTAGCACCCCTGACCCCAGGGCTGCGCCCACGCCCGTCCACGTCAACACAACCACTGGAGTCGCCGGGCATTTGGGGCCTGTGCGTATTGTTATGTTGCATTGGGGGGGTTCGGACCATAACCCGCCACGCTGGTCCAGTGCGTGTTGGCGGGTCGCCATAGCCTCGTCCGTTTTCCAGCAGGGTGCACCACGTGCAGGTGAGGTTGGCTTGGGTCCCGACAGATGTTGGTTGGGACCCCGTATACACCCCTTTACGTATACACCCCGTATACACCCGAATATTTTATATTATTAATAATTTAAAATGAATTTATTCATATTTTTGACACCACAAATCAATATTTTAATTTAAATTATTTAAATAAAATCAAATGATTCTATAATCAATTTTTAAAACTAAAATATTTAAAGGTAATCAATGTAATATTAATATTAAAATATTCACGAGAAACTCCTATATAATATCTATAAATACCTGAATAATACTTTCCATGTTGAATAAAAGAATATAAATATAAACTATAACCAGCTCTAAAAAAAGAAATTAATATTAATAATAATATAGAAATTCATGATCATCTTATTAATCTATTAATTAAACTAATTTCACCCATTAAATTTAATCTAGGAGGAGCAGCTATATTAGAAGATATTAATAAAAATCACCACAATCTTATAGAAGGTATAAAATTTATTATCCCTTTATTAATATATAATCTTCGTCTATGTAAACGTTCATAACTAATATTAGCTAAACAAAACATTCCAGATGAACATAATCCATGACCAATTATTAAAATATAAGATCCAACAAATCCTCAATAATTTATAATTATAATTCCTCTAATTACAATACTTATATGAGCAACAGAAGAATAAGCAATTAATGATTTAATATCTACTTGACAAAAACATTTTAATCTAATATAAAACCCCCCAATTAAACTAATAATAATTCTCAAATAATTTAATTTTAAATTAATCTCTTGTATAAAAACTAATAAACGCAATAAACCATAACCTCCTAATTTTAACATAATTCCAGCTAAAATTATAGATCCAGAAACAGGGGCTTCAACATGAGCTTTAGGTAATCATAGATGATATTTTGTTCATTTATCATTGGTATTTTTACTAAAAATGCTAAAATCATTGAAAAATATAAAATATAAAAATTTATGTTAAAATTTTTTAAAAAATAAATTATTATACAATATGTTTCATTAAAAATATAAAAAATCCCAATTAATAAAGGTAATGATACAAATAAAGTATAAAACAATAAATACATACCAGCTTGAATACGCTCAGGTTGATAACCTCAACCAATAATTAATAATAAAGTAGGAATTAATCTTCCCTCAAAAAATAAATAAAATATGAATATATTTATTGTTCTAAAAGTTATATATAATATAATTAATAAAAAAAGAACATTAAATAAAAAAAAACCTACACAAAAACCTATTTTATTTAAATTTTCACTAGCTATAATTATCAAAATAGAAATTCAAATTCTTAATATAATTAAACCATAAGATATAATATCACATGATATTATATATCTTATATTACAAAATAAATTTAATCTTACACCTAAATTTATAAATAAAAACATCATTAAAAATAAAATTATTTGAACCATTCAAAATATATTTTTCATAAAACATATAGGTACTATAAAAATTATTAGAATTAAAAATTTTATCATTTTATTTTATATATTATATATATATATATATTATACTATTTATTTATAATAAATTAAATCTTTGAAAATAATCATTTCCATGAGTTCGAATTATAGAAACTAAAATTGATAATCCTAATGCCCCCTCACAAACAGAAAAAACCAAAAATACTATTAATATATATATATCATAATCAATAAAAATTAAATAAATTAACATAAAAAAAAAAATTCTTAAAACAATAAATTCTAATCTAAGCAAAACAATTATTAAATGTTTATGTTTAGAGATAAAAATTAATTCTATAATTGTTTTAAATAATATTTTCTTTTTTTTTATGCACCTGCCATTTTGTCTCTGCACTACCCTAGGTTGACTGGTAGAGAATGCCTAAGGCATTAAGTCCGCCTTTGTATCTTTTGTTGCATGAAGATTAAATAAATAAATAAATAAATTTCCTACAATAAATATCAAAATAAAAATAATTCATATATTTAAAATTATCGTTTGTTTTTATAGTTTAAAAAAATATTGGTCTTGTAAATCAAAGTTAAGTTATTTACTTTAAAAACTTCAAAGAAAAAGAATATCTTCATCAATAATCTCCAAAATTATTATTTTTTTTTAAATTATTCTTTGATTTGAAATTTTAAAATTAACTCTATCTTTATTAATAGTAATAATTTCTTTTTTTATATTATTTTTAAACAATCCTTTATCCATAGGTTTAATAATTTTAATTCAAACCCTATTAACTTGCTTATTAACCGGTATATTAATTAAAACTTATTGATTTGCATACATTTTATTTCTTACTTTCTTAGGGGGATTATTAGTTTTATTTATTTATGTATCAAGAATTGCCTCAAATGAAATATTTAAATTTATAATTAATATTAAAAAAATATTTTTTATTTTATTAATGTTAATAATAATAACTCAATTCATATATATAAATAATTTATCATGAATAAATTTATCTATAAACTCAGATATAGATAATTTAAATCAATTAATTTTATTTATCAATAATGAAAATAAAATCAATTTAAGTAAATTATATAATAACCAAACATTCTTAATTATAATAATATTAGTAATTTATCTATTTATTACTTTAATTGCAATTGTAAAAATTACTAATATTTTTTATGGTCCTATTCGATCATCATCAAATTAAATTTAATGATAAATAAATTTATTACTATTCGAAAAACTCACCCTATTTTAAAAATTATTAATGGATCATTAATTGATTTACCATCTCCATCAAATATTTCAGCTTGATGAAATTTTGGATCATTATTAGCCCTATGTTTAATTACCCAAATTTTAACAGGACTATTTTTAACAATACATTATACAGCAAATTTATTGAAATAGCATTTTATAGAGTTAACTATATTTGCCGAAATGTAAACTATGGATGATTAATTCGTACCCTTCATGCTAATGGAGCTTCTTTTTTTTTATTTGTATTTATCTTCATATTGGACGAGGAATTTGTTATGAATCTTTTAATCTAAAATACACATGAATGGTAGGTGTAATTATTTTATTTTTATTAATAGCAACAGCATTTATAGGATATGTTTTACCTTGAGGTCAAATATCATTTTGAGGGGCAACAGTTATTACAAATCTTTTATCAGCTATTCCCTCTTTAGGAGTAAAAATTGTAACTTGAATTTGAGGAGGATTTGCAGTAGATAATGCAACTTTAACTCGATTTTATACATTTCACTTTTTATTACCCTTTATTGTTTTAATAATAACAATAATTCATTTATTATTTCTACATCAAACAGGATCAAATAACCCCCTAGGTTTAAATAGAAATTTAGACAAAATCCCTTTTCACCCCTTTTTCACATTTAAAGACTTAATCGGATTTTTTATCTTATTATTCTTATTAACTATTTTAACACTAACTAACCCATATTTATTGGGAGATCCTGATAATTTTATCCCAGCTAATCCTTTAGTTACCCCAGTTCATATTCAACCAGAATGATACTTTTTATTTGCTTACGCAATTTTACGATCAATCCCTAATAAACTAGGAGGAGTAATTGCCTTAGTAATATCAATCTTAATTTTAATCATTCTACCATTCACATTTAATAAAAAAATTCAAGGAATTCAATTTTATCCCATCAATCAAATTTTATTTTGATCAATAGTAACAATTGTTATCTTATTAACTTGAATTGGAGCCCGATCAGTAGAAGACCCTTTTATTATTACAGGACAATTATTAACAGTTTTTTATTTTTCCTACTTTATTATTAATCCATTTATTAATAAATATTGAGATAATCTTTTATTCAACTAATAATTAATGAGCTTGAAATAAGCATTTGTTTTGAAAACTTAAGAAAGAATTATTTTCTATTAATTTATACTAAAAAAAATTAAATTATATTAATAAAATTTTAATACCTAAGAAAAATAATAAAAAATTTAAAGAAACTGGTAAATATCTTTTTCAAGCTAAATATATTAACTTATCATATCGATAACGTGGTAATGTACCACGAACCCAAATAAATAAAAAAGAAATAAATCTTAATTTAAAATAAAATAAAACTCTTAAATTAAAACCACCTAAATATAACAAAACAAATAATATTCTTATAAACAAAATTCTAGAATATTCTGCTAAAAAAATTAAAGCAAATCCACCTCTTCTATATTCAATATTAAATCCAGAAACTAATTCTCTTTCCCCCTTTTTTTTTTTTTTTTTTTTTTTTTATGGTGGGAAAAAATCATGCATTGACATCCCCCGCTCTTGGGCGGAGCGGGAGATAGTGTCAGACTCTTACTGACTAAAAGACCCACCCCGTTCCTTCTAGCCTTCATACCGGGGCTCGAGCGCCCTTTCGGATAACCCTGGCCCCAGTAGGCTTCGACCCGGCTGGGTCCCTGCTGTTGCTGACAACTCCTTGAGGCGCGCGGGAACAGTGCGCGCCGTCGACGACTTGGGCTTGGTCCGGACAGTTACCGGACGGCCGGACAGTGAGCTACCCATTGCTCACCGTCCGCAAGCCCGCGTCTACGTTGGCCGGAAATCGGGATCAGAATCCCGGCGACGGCGGCGGCGATAACGCCGTTGCCTGATGCGTTCGGCCTCCTCCTTTGCGAGCATTACTGCTTCGCAGAAGTCGGCGACCGCCTGCCACTCCTCCTCGCTCCGGACCATGGCCTCAACCAAGGCACGGCGTCTCTTTCCCCCTCAGCAAAATCAAAAGGTGTTCGATTAGTTTCAGCTAAACTAGATCTTATTCAACACAATCTTAAAGGAAATATTAAAAATAAAAATCAAATATACTCCTGATAATAAATTTTTTTTAATAAATTAAAATCCATAATTATAATAATTCTAGATATTAAAATCAAAGCTAATCTAACTTCATAAGAAATAGTTTGAGCTACAGATCGTAACCCCCCTAATAAAGCATAATTTGAATTAGAAGATCATCCAGCTACTATCACAGTATAAACCCCCAATCTAGTACAACATAAAAAAAATAAAATTCCCAAATTAAATCTAATTAAATTAAAATAATAAGGAATTAATAATCAAATTATTAAAGATAAAATAAATCTAATAACAGGAGAAAAATAATAGCAAATATAATTAGAAAAAATAGGATAAGTTTGTTCTTTAGTAAATAATTTAATAGCATCAGAAAAAGGTTGTAAAATACCTAAAAACCCAACTTTATTAGGACCTTTTCGAACCTGAATATAACCCAAAACTTTACGTTCTAATAAAGTTAAATATGCTACCCCTACTAATACTCCAATAACTAAAATTAATAATCCAATTGTAATTAAATGAATATCAAATATATACAATACTATCTATATAATTTAATTATATATTAATGACTTCTAAAATCACCACATTTTTCTGTCAAAATAGTATATATATATATATATATATATACTATATATTAATTCATTTTTTAAATTAAAATTAATAAAATTCTTTAATATAAATTTAATTTAAATATTTAATCCTTTCGTACTAAAATATTTTAATTTATAAAAGATAGAAACCAACCTGGCTTACACCGGTTTGAACTCAGATCATGTAAGATTTTAATGATCGAACAGAACAAAAATTTTAAACTTCTGCATTTAAATTTTATCTTAATCCAACATCGAGGTCGCAAACTCTTTTTTTTATACGAACTAAAAAAAAATTACGCTGTTATCCCTAAGGTAATTTTTTCTTATAATCAATATTATTGGATCAATATTCTCACTTATATATGTTTAATATTAAAAAAAGTTAAATTTATTTTTCTGTCACCCCAACAAAATAATTTTAATAATTTTAACTTATAATTTATTTAAATAATCTTAATTAATAAAATTATAAAACTCTATAGGGTCTTCTCGTCTTTTTAAAATATTTTAACTTTTTAATTAAAAAATTAAATTCTATTTATAATTAAGAGACAGTTAATATCTCATCCAATCTTTCATACAAGTCATCAATTAAATGACTAATGATTATGCTACCTTTGTACAGTCAAATTACTGCAGCCCTTTAATTTTTATCAGTGGGCAGATTAGACTTTATATTATTTTCAAAAAGACATGTTTTTGATAAACAAGTGAATATTAAAATTTGCCGAATTCCTTTTAATTAACTCACTTAGAAATAATAATTTTAAATATTAATTATATATTATATACTAATTTTATCATTATATCAAATTTAATAAAATTAAAAATTTTTTTTTTATAAAAAAATAAAAAAAAATTAAATTTTATTTTTAACAAAATTATTTATAATAAATTAAATTTTTTTACCAATATAAATTATAAAAATTTTAATATTTTTAAAATATTTATATAAATCTAAATTAAAGCTTATCCCTTAAAATATAAAATTATTTAACTAAATAAATTAATCAAGTAATTTATTTATTAAAAAAAAATAAAAAAAAATTTTTTTTTCTAAAAAAACTAGATATATTTAAAAACGATTAACATTTCATTTTATTAATTAATTATCTCTTTTAAATTCGAGATTTTTTTCTCCAAAAATATTTATTAATAAACTCTGATACACAAGATACACTAAACTAAAATTACTTACACTCAATTTATTATTTCATTTATTTCAAAATTCTTTTACAATACTAATTTACTATAAATTATTTAATTTTTTCTATAAAAAATACTTTAACCCCCCAAAATATTTTTTACTTAAAAATTATTTTAATAAAATTAATTAATTAATTTAACCCCTCAAATCAATTAATTTTTAATATCTTTTCAATGTAAATGAAATACTTTATATTCAAGCTCTAATTTGTTCTTTCTAGAAACACTTTCCAGTACCTCTACTTTGTTACGACTTATTTCAATTTTATTATATGAAAGCGACGGGCAATATGTACATATTTTAATATAATTCGACGAGTTCCGGGCTAATTGTATTAAGCGACACTCTGAGCGATATAGACTTTTATACATATTTGGAATCAGCGAATTTTTCTGCGTTATTTGAGCTGGGTTTGGTGACGATCGGAGCACTTTTTTGTCGCTTAATACAACCACATTTTTTGGGCCCATTTTGGACTGCAAAGTATGAAGCGACACAAAATATTGACAAATTTAGGAACTGTCTACTTAAGCTCACTACCAAATACCAGACAGTCGTTTAAACTTTTTTTCCTGTAGCTACAATTTACATGCAACGCACGTTAAATCAATTAGCCTGACTTTATAAATATATAGAAATGTCGCTTCATACAATTAGCCTCTTTGTTAAATTCTTATCCAGTGTCGCTTAATGCAATTAGCTTTACCGTGTACAAGAATGTCGTTTAATACATTTAGCCTCTTTGTTAAATTCATACCCAGTGTCGATCCATACATTTAACTCTGTACATGAAATGTTAGATGTTGTCCTTTCAACCATTTAGCTTGCAGTAGATAATGATTATGTCGGTCGCATGAACTATTAGGATTTCATCAGTAAACATTTAAAGGTTATGGTTAAACCTATTTTTCTTATTCAATATTTGATTTGCAAGGTCGTTTCAGTTAATAACAAAATTGAAGTTCTAGTACTTCAAACAGTTTACTTTAAATGGAATAGAAACAACTCAATGCAAAATATAAATCAAAGCTTCCTATCACTAAAGCAAAATACACTTCTGGACACATCTATTGGCCCACCTTGTATTTTCAGTTTCGTTTGGTCCTAGCTAAAATTTTATATTAGGTCGAGCAAAAAGTTTTTATGCAGTTTTGAACCTGGCACATTCACAATTTCATTCAATAGTCTTTTTTTGAATTTCGAACACAGAATTTAAAGAAACAAAAGACAATTTGGAGCCTGTTGGTTGATATCAAACAATCGAATACTAAGAAAACTTGGTTTTATTGGTTTACTTGGATTTAATTCTTGAAAAAGTGATTGATATCTTTGGTTTTGCAACAAACATTACTTATTCTTAACATTAAGGTGAGGTTCTATCAATAATCTATGGATACTTCACCTGAAGTCGCCGCCCAAGCTGTGGCACTTATTCAGGCCGGACACAGCCAAAAAAACGTGAGTGCTCAACTTAATTTAAGTCGATCTGCGGTCCGAAATGTTTATCGGAGGTACCTAGAGACTGGCGGCTTTGTTCGTCGCCAAGGAAGGCCACGATCTCGGGTCACAACTGAAAGGCAGGATCGATTCATCGTGACGACCAGCTTGAGAAATCGTCACCTTACCTCCATTGAGATACAAAACCAACTTCGCGACTTCCACGGAGTATCTGTGAGCGCTCGAACTGTTCGGAGAAGGTTAAAAGAACGCGATATGGTACCACACAAGCCAGCTAATGGGCCCAAACTAACGCGAGCCCACCGAACAGCGCGCCTTCATTTCGCACGCAGTCATTTAAATTGGATACAGCAAGATTGGAGCCGTGTACTCTTTTCTGATGAGTCTAAAATTGTGTTACATGGCAATGATGGAAGGAAGAAGGTCTACCGACGTAAGGGAGAGCGTTTCGCACAATGGGGGCCATCGAAACCTAAACTCTAAGGTGGGCCAATAGATGTGTCCAGAAGTGTATAATGACCTTTTTTTTATGGTGGGAAAAATCATGTATTGACATCCCCCGCCCTTGGGCGGAGCGGGAGATAGTGTCAGACTCTTACTGACTAAAAGACCCACCCCGTTCCTTCTAGCCTTCATACCGGGGCTTTCGGATAACCCTGGCCCCAGTAGGCTTCGACCCGGTTGGGTCCCTGCTGTTGCTGACAACTCCTTGAGGCGCGCGGGAACAGTGCGCGCCGTCGACGACTTGGGCTTGGTCCGGACAGTTACCGGACGGCCGGACAGTGAGCTACCCATTGCTCACTGTCCGCAAGCCCGCGTCTACGTTGGCCGGAAATCGGGATCAGAATCCCGGCGACGGCGGTGGCGATAACGCCGTTGCCTGATGCGTTCGGCCTCCTTCTTTGCGAGCATTACTGCTTCGCAGAAGTCGGCGACCGCCTGCCACTCCTCCTCGCTCCGGACCATGGCCTCAACCAAGGCCCGGCGCGAGAGGTCTCCGCCGCCGATCGCCCCCACGAGGGCACGGCGATGCTCCGCCCAAGCAGGGCACACCTCGACTGTGTGCTCCACCGTGTCCTTCGGGCGTTCCGCACAGTGGCGACACCTGGGCGTCACTTCCGCATGAATCGAGTGCAGGAAACTCCCGAACGAACCATGTCCGGTGAGTACCTGCGTCATACGGAAGGTAAGGACGGCGTGAGGTCTTTCCAGCCACGCCTCAAAGAGGGGACTTACCGAAAATATAATGACCTGGAAAAGCTATGTGACACTGGCGCTATCTCAAGAATATTTCATTCAGAATATATCAACCTGCCATCCAGCAATACTGGCAAAGATACACTGATCGATACTGATATTGAAGACGAAACAGACCTGCCAGATTAAGCAATTTTCATTATTTCTAATGGGAAAATAACAAGTGTTTCAGTATAAAGAAGAAAATTAATTAGAAAGTATTAGTAAGAAGGAAAAGAATGGTTGAATTTTAACTAAGATGTTATTTTTAATACTTTTGATTATTATTTTTGGTTACTGTAGTTAACTACAATTTATTATTGTCGTAGGAGATTACAATTATTTTTGTTATTGAAGAAAAACTAGGGATAGTATCTATAACAAGTAAGAAAACTTCTAAACTTTTTTTTAACGACAGATGTTTTTGATTTTGATTACTGAGAAAGTTAGAAAAAAATAATAGAAGAAAATATGTAAAAAAAAGGAAAACCAAAGAAACACTCTTAATTTTTTTTTTGTGATTTTTTTTAAAAGAAATTATTTTATAGAGAAACCTTTTTTTTTGTAATTTAAGAGATTTTTCTTATATCTTATAAAAAGTAGTATATACTTTTTAAAAAACAAAAGAAAAATCTCAAAAAGAATTTAATAAACCAGGTGTAAGGGACAGCCCTCCACAAACTTTAAGGGCTTGCTCAGTAGACGAAACTGAACAACCTTCCACAAGATCTTTTTTCAGGAAAACAAAAAAAAAATCGGCCTCGCCATACAAATTGTCCAATCAAGTTTATTATTTTGTATGACGAGGCCGATTTCTTTTTTCGTTTCCTGAAAAAAAAAATTGTGGAAGGTTGTTCAGTTTCGTCTACTGAGCAAACCCTTGAAGTTTGTGGAGGGCTGTCCCTTACACCTTTTATACATAAACGTTAAATTTTAAGAATTAAGAAGAATGAGAATAATTATTTCACTTAATAAGACTGTAGGCTACGTAATATAAAGAGTGTTTAACTTCTGATTCCTATACAATTGTATATATAACTTTAATTGTTTCCTTGGTAAGCTAAGAAGTTACTGCTGTTCCTAAGTGATGGTCATTTTAAATAAAAAACTTATATTTAAACATTTTACTGTGTTTTTTATTTCTCATTTTATAATTATTACAAGATAGGTAGGTACACCCTATGTATGTACCTTTTAATTTATCAGTGTTTTAACCGCCAATTTCTGCAAACTTCATTAAATAAGTATGATTACAAACAATTTATCTAAAAAAAATCAGTCCCATAAACTAATTAGCCAAACATTAATAAGTTTAAGATATGGTATTTAAATCAATTAGCTTAGGTTTGAAATATGGCCAACTCTTTGACTAAACCACTTTGCTTAGAGCTATTATTTGCATGTCTAGGCGGTTAAGTCATTTAGCTTGGAACAAGAAGTAATAAACCTAGGCGGTTAAGTCATTTAGCTTGGAACAAGAAGTATTAAACCTAGGCGGTTAAGTCATTTAGCTTGGAACAAGAAGTATTAAACCTAGGCGGTTTAGTCATTTAGCTTGGAATAAGAAAAAGTAAAATATAGGTCATTTTGTATGAAGCGACATTTATCTTCGTTAAAAATAGGAATATTAGAAATAAAAATGAATTCGATTATGGGGAATATGTTATAAAAACAGTAATATCCTTCTTTTTAAAAAAATAATGCTATTTACTAAAGTTACATTTTTTTTTCTAAAAATCGAAACTTTAAACTGCTCTGGTGTACAGTTTCAAAAATGTCAGTTAATACAAATAGCCCGGAACCCGTCGATTATAATCATTTTAATAAACTAAATAAAATTACATTTAAATCCACTTTCAATTAATTATTACAAATTAATATTCATATAAATAAATTTATTGTAATCCATTATATTCTTAATTATAATCTGCATCTTGATCTGATCTAAATTTTTATTATAATTATTAAATATTAATTTTATTAAAAAATATTTTTTTAACAACGATATACAAAATTATAAATTAAGTAAATTTATTCGTGGATTATTCGTGGCTGTAACATCAGTTTATAATTTAAGTAAAATTTTTGTTAAAGAGCTGTGGATTTTGTGAATAAATAAATAAATAATTATCAATTATTAAACAGATTCCTCTAAATGAACTAAAATACCGCCAAATTCCTACTCATAACTTTCTAGGGATTCTAAATAACATTCTCTCCAATGTTCAATACTTGTCATGGGCGACTTTAACTGTCACCATTACAGGTGGGGGTCTGAGCGTTGTGATACATTTGGTATAGCCTTGGTTGAAATTTTGGATGACCTGAACCTGTGCATATTAAATAATGGTTGCCCAACACGTAGGTCGCCTCCCGGTCAACAGAAGAGCTGTGTTGATTTAACGTTTTGCTCTGCTGAATTAGCTTCTTCAACCCAGTGGGATTGCACATCCTTGTCGCATGGTAGTGATCATTACCCCATTGTTATTTCTTTGACTAACAAGACCTATTTAGAAAAAACTTCTCCTCCACTTCTGAAGTACAATTTATCTAAACCAGATTGGTCTAAATTTTCTTCATTATTGGATCAGAAAATTGATACTCTTCCAAATTTAAATTCAAGTTTATCCATCCCTTCTGATCACCACCATGCCAAGAGCTGCTATGAAGGCTTCGTTGAAGCTATTACCTCTAGTGCAGAAGCTTGTTTCCCTCTAAAAAACAGTGCTAGAAACAAAATCCCCTCACCTCCGTGGTGGGACCAGGAATGCACTTCTGCGATCAAGTCGAGAAACATGGCTGAGATGCAATATAATAGGGATATGACCAACCAGAATTTGTTGGCCTATTTGCAAATCAACGCACAATCGAAACGTCTCCTCCGCAGGAAGAAACGTGCAGGTTGGGTTAAGTTCTGCACTTCATTTTCCCCCTCCACCCCAATCTCAGTTGTATGGAAGACCATCAACAGATTTAGACGTGGTTGCTCTCCATCAACGACTTCGCCAATAACTAGGGAAACAGCTGAACTTTTCTTTGACAAAATAGCTCCACCTTATGTCCCACTTCCTTCCGAATGTTTACCAGCTAATTCTCCTTCAAATTTAACACCAAATGATCCTCATGATGAACCATTTACTTTGAAGGAGTTGAACTTGGTGCTTGGACATGTCCGAGACTCGGCTCCCGGCATTGACGGAGTACCATACTCCTTCATAACTCATTCTGGGAATAAAGCCAAACAATACTTTTTGGACATTATCAATTTTTGTTACTCTCATGGTTGGGTCCGCGATCAATGGAAACTTCAAATTGTTATCCCCCTATTGAAACCCGGCAAACATGTGGATGATCCGAACGGTCTTAGACCTATTGCTTTGTCCTCAGTCTTAACCAAATTGATGGAACATCTCATCAAAAATCGTCTGGAGTGGATAGTCGAATCGCGGGGTTTACTTCCGAACTATCAATTTGGCTTCAGAAAAGGGCTCAGCACAATGGACAGTGTGGGGATCCTAGTTACGGATATCCGCTTAGCCTTGTCTAAAAACGAGTCCGTGGTTGCTGCCTTCTTAGACATCTCCTCCGCATACGACAACATACCATTCTCAGGCAGAAACTGCACCAGCTGAGCATTCCGGTGAAGATGATCGAATGCATATTGTGGATTGCTTTGTTGTCGCTCATTGGTTCTGAGAGTCCCGGGCGAGGATTTTGACAAAAGGCAGACCTGGAGAAGACTCCCTCAGGGCTTTGTCCTCAGTCCCCTACTGTACAACCTGTATACAATCGAAATCGGCTCCTGCCTAAATAATAATTGTCACATCCTACAGTACGCTGATGACATAGTCCTTTATGTGTCAGACTCCTCCATCGCTGACGCTGCATCATCTTTATGCCTCTCTCTGGACTCTTTGAATCATTGGCTGTTAAACAACGGTCTATCGCTATCTGCACCAAAAAGTTCGGCAGTAATCTTTTCCCGCAAAAGAACAATCCCTCCCGTCACAGTGGCTATTTCAGGAAATAATATTCCGTTGTCAAATAAGGCGAAATTTTTAGGCGTTATTGTAGACTCAAAATTAACAGGTAAGTATCATATTAATTTCCTAATACAAAAATGCGAACGCGTTATCTCCATTTTAAAAGTCTTGACGGGCGTGTGGTGGGGAGCCCACCCGTACACCATGAAATTAGTTTATAATGCTTTAGTCCGTAGTATACTAGATTATGGTATGTTCCTTCTAATTCCATGCAACAGAGGCGCATTGGCCGGAATGGATAGGCTCCAGTCTAAGTGTCTTCGGATCATCTCCGGATGTATGAAATCCACTCCTGTCAACGCTTTGCAGGTCGAGTGCGCTGAACCTCCTCTAGCTCTGAGGCGACAATATTTAGCTTCTCGTTTTCTGTCTAGGGTAATGTGTAGATCCTCACATCCTCTCAATGCAAAATTGAACGAGCTGGATATCATATGCCGAAATTCAAATTACTGGAAACATAAAGAAATTCCCCTAATTTTAAAATACTTTCGTACAACACAAAATTTAGAATGCGCAATCGTCCAGTACCCCAAATTACCCCTTTTTAATTTTGAATATGAAGCTCTATGTTTCACTCCAAAAATTGTATTTAATATCGGTATATCCAAAAATTCCCCCTCAGCGAATTCGACTTTCAATGCGGTGGTAGACGAGCGTTGGAACGGGTTTCAAATGTTTTTCACCGATGCTTCCAAATTCAATGACTCCAGTCATACTGGAGCGGCGGTATATTACCAAAGCTCCAGTATCATCCTACAATTTAAATGTCCCAAAGAGTCCTCTGTGTTCACAGGCGAATGTGTGGCTTTATTAGAAGCTTGTCTTTTTATAGAGTCACACTATAATATCGACAAAGCTGTAATCTTCACAGACTCTCTTAGCTGTCTACAAGCCTTAGTCCAGAATCCCTTCAAAAGTAGATTGCACAGCGCGATTCTCTTAAAAATTAAAAAATCTTTATTGTCATGTGCCAACAGTCAAAGAGACGTTCAGTTAGTTTTGTAATGATTTTTAAAGAAAATATTCATAAATCGTTCAACTTCCAATGATAAGCGATAGATGGCGCTAGTAGTTACATGAACTTTAGACATTCGTTGTAAATATTAAGTAATAATTTATAATACTGCAATCATGGATTTCTTTTAGATACCCTACTATCAAGAGCTTTTGCGATAGTCATGGTATTGATCTTGTTTTTAACGCTGTATCTTGTCTAAGGTTGAGCGCGGTTTTGCTAAAATGTATAACCACTATTTTAAATCCCCTAGCAAAATAAAATGATTCCTATGACGAACACCAAGGAAACATATGCCCATGGCGTGTTATTAATTCTGTTAAATGTCCCACTAGACAGACTGCCACAAAACTACCAGGATCAGAGTGCCTTTAAATGATAAACATTACGAAGTAAAATACGTTAAAAAGTTTAAGATATGAAGTGAGCGCCAATATCTGGGTTAGACTAGCAAAAAGATACTTTCGTTATCAGTAAAATCCTTGATACAGGCTACAGCATAAGTGGTTTAATAAAGATTAGTAGATCTGATTGCAATTATAAGGGTAAAATTGAATTTGCCTCATTTTAAAATCCATAGATCCATTGAAAAAAAAAACAAAGTTTTAAGTATAAAATTACTGTAATTACCGATTTTGGCAAACTGAGGAATAACATTTAGAAGCATACTTTCCTCCGACCTTATATAAACTCGGATATAGAGAAAAGCCTTTGACAAAAAAAAAACTCTATTCTTCGTGTGATGAGAATGTTATAAACATATGACGTGACGATAAAGCAAATAATCAAGACTAAGCCGAATGTAATGATTATGAATGTAAGACTCAGTTCCTTGTAGAACTGGAATTAAAAAGTTTCATAATTTTAATGAAAATATCCTATCATTTTAATTGTAATCGTGCGTCAGGAGATCGCACGATGTCGGATGGCCGAATGTAATGATTTTTAAAGAAAATATTCATAAATCGTTCAACTTCCAATGATAAGCGATAGATGGCGCTAGTAGTTACATGAACTTTAGACATTCGTTGTAAATATTAAGTAATAATTTATAATATTAGACTTTATGGATTTGTTTTGTATAAATATATCATAATTGTTAAAATGAAATATTTACTTGCAGTTAATTATTAGATAAACTCTAACGTATATTAGTTAGTCAATTGATGTTACGTACTCTTTACTTTGCTCTGATTGGTCGGTTAGTCGACCGAGTGTTTGTGAAAGTTTGTGGTAGGGAAACACTGAGTTTGTTACTGTCATTTTGGACAGAGTCAGTCTGCTTTGAGTCGTTGAACAGAAAACATGTCCGACTAATCTGTGTATTTGTAAATGATTGTTAATAGAACCATAAGTATGAAATTGTGTTGATCAAAGTGAATAAAATATTTATACAATTTATCCTGAAGTGTTTGATTTATCACAGTTTGGATACCCAGTCATTGTGGCATCAAGGGCAATGAATGTGCTGATGCCCTGGCCAAAGATGCTTGTTCATCAACTACAGCTGATCTCTCACACTATTTTATCCAGGGGTATGACTTGCTGAACCTGCCAAAAGCAAGTCTTCAATGTGCATGGCAGGAACAGTGGAATACCACTGGCAAAAAGAAAGGCAAATTTTACTTTGCAGTACAGCCAACCATAAAACCAAAACCTTGGTTCTTCACCTACAAGAAAATGTCCAAATGTGTGATCTCTGTCCTTTGTAGAATACGCTTAGGTTTCTGTTGCACACCCGTTTTTTTGGCAAAAATCCGTGTTCGCGACTCCTCTCTATGCGAGTGCGGCTTGGAGGAAGGCACACTGGAGCACATATTTTTTGAAAGTTCAAACAACGTTCCACCTCTAGACCTATACAGCCGCCTCCCTAAATTTCAAGTTCCTCTTCCAATCAATATCTCCGCCCTCTTAACATATCCCTCTCCAGAACTTCTTGTGGCGATGATGATTTTCATCCGCCACAATAATATAAAATTATGAGTCATAGCTCCAAGTATTCTGTCTGTATAGTTGTGGTTTACGTATATGTTTAATGTTTTAACAAGTATAATATTTATGTATTTTTATTTTTTTGTTTGTTTCAGTCCAATACTAACCCATCGAGTTCAACTGTATCAATCGAAGAATTTTGGTCTACAGTTACCGTCCATTTCCATTTTCTGAAATAATATACACGCTTGCTTTTCCAATTCACTTTAGACATTGGCAGAATAGTCGACATCGGCTCTACTTGCCATTAACAAAAAATAGAATAGAATAGAAAAAATACATAATTGTTAGATTATAGCTGTTTATGATTTTGTTATTTATTTAATCTAAGATAAGCCACTAACTGACTTTTTTGATTTTTATTGTATAATTGAATCAAGTCATGAGTTAAAAAAATGATTTTTGCTTCTAAAAATCGATAATGCCGTAAATCGATTGAATACGGAGCCACCCTATTTTTGACAAACAAACAACATATTGTTTGCTATTGTCTCTGCGCAGACCGTCTTGTAGTTTTGGCAACGACTATGTTCTGTGTGATCTTGTGTTTTCCCTATAATTCTAACCATAACTTGCTTCGCTTACGGACTCCGATCGAATCTTCTATACTTGGCATTCGTCTTTTGGACTTTGATTTTCATCTAGTTTTGGATTTTTCAGTGAAGTGGAAGTAGTCATGTCTTCGTTCATTCTGTTAATAAACTGTGAATTATGCGTTAATCGCACTGCACGGCACATTGTCCTAGAACAAGATATTATAGTGGTTTCTTTTATTGCTGAAAGGATTTCGCCTCGTATCGTAAGTATTCAGATATCAACTTACTAACATCACAACTCATCGTACGATATTTCATTTTAGTACCTACATCGTCATCGAAGTGTTTTACATACAGTAATATTTATTTAAAAAGTTCCTTCCAAGAAAAAAGAAAAAAAGTACTTTCCAAATGGATTTTTCAGCAATTATTTCATTTTACAGATTGAGGACCTGTTTGGATGCTGTGAGAATGAGGGTTAATCAAATTATTCATGGAGAAATATCAAGCCATGATAACCAACCACCCGCAAGTAGTCGACCTCAGGTGGTGGGTCACTCTAGAATCTGCTTGATGTGTGGATGTTCAATCCTTCGAAGAAAAAGTGATTTAATATTACGCAACAATCCTTCAGAACTGCAACAAATGATTACTACCTGCATAATTAATTCTATCCTATCACAAGAGGTAATTTAAACAATTTTTTAGTATTACTAAGACTAGCTGTTGTTTTATATAGTAATCAATTGGATTTGATGTTTAAAACTCCTAGATCTTATTTTTAAAAGAAACAATGTTGCAACGAAAGCTCGGTTTATAAATAACCTGTCAAATACCATCAATTAGAGTCACAATAGAAAGACAATAGCAGTGCAAATGCCAGCATTCGCTTGGAGTTTTATGAATTAATTTAAGTTTGATATTTCCAAACTGCCGCAAACAAACAGTGATCAATGTATTTGCCTATTTTGTATGAGAACAAGGCAGTAGAACAATATAAGACAGGTTTTAATTCATTAAACCCCAAGCGAACGCTGGCGTTCGCGCACCTATTGTCTTCTATTGTGTCTGTAATTTCCACGATTGAAAGGTTAATAGTATTTTTAGATGAGTTTACCAATTCTCTTTTTTGTTTTAGCTAACTACAAATGACAGAGTGTGTCATTCTTGCTGGATGAAAGCAAAAAGAAATGCTCTGTGTATGCAGACAGAACGAAGAGAAAATGAATTAGTTGATTTTTCTTCAACAAATATGGTAGAAGCACCTGAATAAGTACAACATGACATTGAGACACCTGAATTACATTCAGATAATGGTAATGATTACCTAGAACAAGAATCTGATGAAGTGGATATTGTGTTATCTAATCCCAGTATATGTACCTGCATCATCAACTATTACACTTTCGAATTACAGACGAGCACCCAATACTGCTGCACAGTGTGTATTTACTTATTGCACTAATCGAGACTTACATCGAATTTCAATAAAACAATATTATGTAAACATTTTAATAAATAATAACACATTTGGGTTAGCTGGCATTAGAGATTATTGATGCAATTGTCTAGTTGGTCGACGCACACTAGGATGTTGTGCTCATGTTATGACCATCGTTTGGTTTCTTGGATGGGCCAGATACAAACAAAATGTAGCTGCTCCTGCTGCATTTCTTGATAATATATTCATAAGAGAATTGTAATAAAGAATAAAAAAGTACCTAATCAGTTTTTATTTTTTTACATACATAATTTATTTTTTACCAATACCTTAGTGATTGTGATCTTGCAAGTAAAGAGGATTAAATGATAGCAAGACAACTCAAAAATTCTTTATTTAATTTTTATGTCAGCATGTTTAGTAAGATTCTTACATATGAATAAAGATAACTTGAGCTTTTTATTCATATTCATTTATTTGCATCAACAATGTTTTAGAACAGATATAGTGTGTCCTCCAAATAAATCTAAAGGCTTATGATTTAAATTCGATAAATTAAGCACTGTTTATAAAACAGTGGGACACCTGACCCCAATAAGTTTCGTTCATACATCGGTTTTGCCCGTGCGCGGGCTTATAGGTGAATCTAGAGGATAATTTCATAATGGTTAACCAGAATACTAGTCTTTGAAAATGGCTACTAGGCTGTACTAAGTTTTAAAGTCTATTGTTGCCATCGACCCTGTCCAATAAAAACAAAGCAACATTCCGCTGCGTTTATTTATTAGGTACAGTCAAGAATCTTGTTTGTCCGTAGGATATATAAATTCTTGGGGTACAACGTACAGTTTATCCTATTTGGCGCGAAATGGACAAATGACATATTTGACGTATTTTTTTACAGCTACAGATTATTAATAAACCACATAACCTTAAAAAACATTTTAATTATTTACTAGTTTCTCCGTACTTTTAAAAATATATTGAATGCCGTACTTAGTAATGTTCATTCAGGCAAATCAAACGATACATGTTTCATCAAGTTACGATTTACTAATTTTTTATAGTCCAAGTATGTTAGGAGATTGACCATTGTTCTTTGTTAACTGACCAACTCATACAAAAACTGATTGCCACTATTATTACTCTACTAACTACACTATTAACTACAGCACTAATATAACTAATATCCCAAGTAATAAACGCATCATCAAACCATGGATCACCCCGGGCATTCATCACAGCGCAATAACGCTGTATCAACAATCGCAATAAACTATAACGAAATTCTCGACTTGATCCACATAATGAAATATTAAAAATTACATACCGTCGTTATAGAAATTACTGTAATAACTTGATTAAAAAAAATTAAAAGAAAATACGAAAGAGATCTACTTGCCAAATCAGTCACTAACTCCAAGCTACTTTAGAAAAACATAAAAACAATCACCTACTCAAACAAAACTAAAAATCAAAACACATCATTATTGAATATTATGCCGTCCCCATTGGCATCAGTAAATTTTGTAAATGATTATTTTTTAAATATTGGAAAGCAATTAGCCCAACAAATTCAGCTTACAACAAATAGAAATGATGATGATCGATGTAATAACTCACCTTCGCAAAATAATTCTTTTGTGCTCTTGGACACAGACCCTAAGGAAGTTGAAAACATCTTGATGAGTTTGAAGTCTGACAGTGCTCCAGGATGGGACAACATCTCGACTAGATTTCTAAAGTATGTTAGCAAGGAAGTCGTTCCGATCATCACCCATCTGGCTAACCTTTGTTTCAGAAATGGTATTTTTCCGACCTTACTAAAACAATCAATTATTACTCCGGTACACAAGGGTGGGAACAGTGACGATGTTAACAACTATAGACCTATCTCTGTTTTACCAGCTTTGTCTAAGGTTGTGGAAAAGTTAATAAACGTGAGACTTATTGACTATTTCAACAAATTTAGAATATTGTCGCCCACTCAATTTGGTTTCAGACAGGGAGTATCTACTGAAGACGCAGTTTCTGCCCTCAGCTCAGTAGTTTCTGAACATCTAGATTCAGGGAAAAAATGCCTCTCGGTATTTCTAGATCTAAAAAAAGCTTTTGACACCGTTTCTGTTCCAACTCTTGTGGCCAAACTAGAAAGAGTCGGAATAAGAGGAGTCCCTCTCAATCTCCTTAAAGATTACCCATCAGAGAGAAAGCAGAGAGTTAAGATAGGTGCATATCTCAGTGATGATGCAGATGTCTCATTTGGCGTGCCTCAAGGTAGCGTTTTAGGACCTACACTCTTTTTAACGTATATTAACGATCTCTGTACCTTAAAAGTCGAAAACGCTAGCATTTTTCCTACGCTGATGATACCGCTGTTGTATTTTCTGGAGATTGCTGGTCTGAAGTTCAGCTTAAAACTGAGATGGGTATGACCACTATTGCTAACTGGCTAAATGATAATTTATTAACTTTGAACACAACGAAAACTAATTATATTTGTTTCTCTGCTTCAAATCGTTCACAACCAAATGAAGCCTTTAGCATTAAAGTGCATTCATTGAAGCAGAAAACCGCTAATAACGATTGTACATGCCCTCTTTTTGGTAAAGTATCTCAGACGAAATATTTAGGTATCATAATTGATCAAAAGTTGTCTTGGTATTTCCATGTCGAACACGTAACACGTAGAATAAGGAAATTATGTTGGATATTCAAAACATTAGGACACGTCGTTCCAACAATTATAAATAAAAAAGCCGGCCAAAACCGAAATCTCTTAAACGAAATTTACATCGCCCTTGCACAATCTATCATAACTTACTGTATACCGATATGGGGCGGTGCAGCAAAAACAAAATTTATAGAGGTGGAACGAGGACAACGAGCCCTCATTAAAATTATGTATTTTAAAAGAATGAGACACCCTACTGAAAGTATTTATCAGATAAGTGGTCTGCTTTCTGTTAGGAAGTTGTACATAACACAACTGATTTAAAAAAAAAACACAAAACTCTTTCTTATGACAGTAAAATACTAACAAAGAGACGGAAAGATATGATTGCACAAGTTCCACACACTAAAACTAAATTTGCTGTTACACAATACAATAAACGCTCTGCACAAATATATAATAAGGTAAACAAAGAAATATATATATACACAAAACAACTACATGAATGTAAGAAATTGCTAATAGAATGGATAAAAACCTTAACATATGAAAGTACGGAAGCACTGCTGCAATACGTAACATAAACCATCCCTTATACACTCCCGCAAACACACCATGACACGCACGCCACACACACACACGCACCCTAAACACCCACATAACTGTAATTTGTAAAAACCAAAAACTATTAATATATTGCTAAGTTATGGAAGAGCGGAGTCTCCTAATACAGGAATTATTTACCTAAAAGGAGGCTCCAATCACAATCTATTGTTAAAAAAAAATTTGGTTCGGAAATAAAACATTTTATTTGTATTTGTAAATAGTTTTTTGCTGTCGCCATTTGGACCTCGTAGAAAACTGCGAGAGGTAGTCAGTCTTCCACTTGTTCCATATATTTTGATAGATTTTTTGTGTCAACTGCCATCGTGTGCGAAGATCATGCTCTGTTTCGAAGACCGTTAAATTGGGACCACTTGCTAGAAAGTGGGCCGGGGTCAAAAAGTCCAGGTCTTCCGGATCTTCAGTCAGAGGACATAGTGGCCTGGAGTTCAAACACGCCTCGAGTTGAGATAATAGGGTAATGTATTCCTCGTAGGTTAGTTTTTGTTCTCCAACGACACGTTTGAGGTGATGTTTTAGGCTCTTCACTGCCGCTTCCCAGAGTCCGCCAGCAGATGGCCATGAAGGGGCATTGAAGTGCCACTCAATGTTCATTTCAGAGATTGTTGATGTTACTTCTTGGTCACACAAGATGTTAGAGATTTCTGCAAATTCTTGTTTTAAGATTTTGTTGGCTCCTATGAAGTTGGTTCCTTGATCACTATAGATGTGCCTAGGAACTCCTCTTCTGGCCGACATACGTCGAAGCGCGGCGATAAATGCTGACGCTGTGAGATCTGAGACGATTTCTAAATGTACGGCTTTACTTACCTTACAAACAAACACTGCGACATATCCTTTACAGATTTTGATGCCACGGCCTTTGTTTGCTTTAATAAAGATGTGTCCGGTGTAATCTATTCCGGTATGGTAGAAAGGTCGGTTTGGAATCAATCGTGCTGGAGGTAGGTCCCCCATGATTTGATGTTGCGATATTGGGTTATTTCTTCTACATTTGACACACATTCTTAATCTCTTCTTTGTGACCCTATTTCCTCCAAGAATCCAGTATTTGTGTCTTATGAATCCAGTAGTCATTTTTACTCTGCCGTGGAATACAAGCTTGTGGGATTCGTCTATGATAAGATCTTCCAATTCCAATTGATTCGGGATTATGATGGGATGCTTCATTTCAGGATCAAGATTTGAATGTTTAACCCTGCCTCCGACACGGAGTAATTGATTACTGTCTAGTACGGTATTGAGATTGAGAATCTGACTTCTCTTATCTAGTGGTTCATTATTTCGCAATCGCGATATTTCTTCGTTGAAATATTCATTTTGCACGTGCTTTTAATTAACATTTCTCTTGCTGTCTTTATATTCTGCAGAGTAAGAAAACATGTACGTTTTTACTTGTAAACTACGATGTCAATAAACTTGTTGATGTAGGCTAATACTCGAGTAACTTTCCGTAAAGTGCTATATTTTGTTAAAGTTGGTTAATTAATATCGCGGGTCTCAAACCATAGGGGCGTATATGCAAAAATGTGATTTTTCGTTTTTAATGCCATTGGATTCTACTATAAGCAATACATTAACTGAATTTTTCTTATAATTTAGTGTTAATTACTTTTTGCATAAATTATAAAATATTATTTGCCGTATGCTGGAGAGTCTAGAATTATTTTTAGACCAAATAGCCGTATAATTGACGTAAGAGCAATATTATTGCGTATTGGGGCAGTTTCGACGTGCCATATAGACGTACGCACGTACGACTTTCAATTTTATCGTGATCCAACGAAATCGTATCGGACCATAAAGGCGTATGAACATACGACTGTTTATTTTACTTTAACCTGAAATCATTTTGTCAAGCTATATAGACGTAAGTAATGTAAAAAATATTCGCATTCGCGAATATTCGCACATTTTTTGATATTCGCATTCGCATTCGCGAATATTCGTACATTTTTTGATATTTGCATTCGCATTCGCAAAAAACATGCGAATATTTGGCGAATGTTTCTGACAAACAAAAAGGAAATAATATTTTAATATTTTTCCATCACACAACTTTATTTCACATTTTATCACAAATTGTGAAACAACATGTTAATCTCAAATCATAACATTTTTTTTCAAATGAATTTAACTGTTTCTCCAGATGGGTGCGTGATGAGTATTTCGGATATTCGTATCCATCAGAAGGACGTTCGTAGAGTTCTGCGTAACTTTGACGTGAATAAAGCCAGTGACCTCGACGGGATGTTCTTAAAACTTGTGCACGTGAATTGTCTCTAATCTTGACCCGCCTATTTCGCCTCTCTGAGACTGAATAAGTGCCGTTCAGCCTGTGCCCAAGAAGGACAGTCAAGCTGACCTGCCAAACTACCTATCCATCTCCGTTACGTCTATCCTCTGTAAGAGTATGGAACGGGTGTTTAACAGATAACTCCTGGCATACCTAGAAACAAACGACATCCTCATTGACCGGCAATACGGTTTTCGCCTAAATCGGTCTATTGGGGATTTTCTAGCGTATGCCATTCACATCTGAAGCAAGGCCATCGAGAAGCATGGGGAAGCGCTTGCAGTCTCCCTTGATATCTCGAAGACTTTCGATAGGATCTAAGCTGAAACTATGTAAAGTCTTATTGCTAAGCTTCCTTCCTCTGGTCTAACCACTGGTCTGTGTGATTGGATCGTAAACTTCTTGAGGGATCGATCCATCCGAGTAGTTATTGATTGCTACTCGTCGGGTCAAATGGATATTAATGCCAAGGTCCTTCAGCGGTCGGCACTCTCAGCAACACTGTTCTTGCTGCACATAAATGACCTACTTAAAGCCAGTACCTTTGGGTATACAGACGATAGCACTGTTGTTGAGAGTTACATGTCCGACGAGCGAGCTTATGGATCTCAGATCCAGTCTCTCCGAGATCTCTCTCAGATTTCAGAGATTCTTGGGGTGCCGCTGTCGACTACCCTCAATTTCGGCTTCTACATCGAAGCAAAAGCCAAACTGTCTGCCAAAAAATTCAGGATTTTAGCGAGGACGAGACGGTACAACCTCTATCAAGCACAAGTTTGATCGTGTATGGTCTTTTGTTATGATATGATATGACGCCGAGTTGTTAGCCTGTCGGTTTTTTATTGTTTACATTTCGGAGAGTGTGCATTGGAATTGCAGAATTTAATTCCGCCAAGTCCGTTCCATCATTGGACCACAAGATGTACAGCGTTGCGACACCGGTACATGGTGAACATTCCACCCATACGTACAAAGCGTTTGGGAACACACTCATTACGCGTATAGCTAAGGAGTGATTTTCCCTGCCGGAGTCTGTGTTTCCTGAAAAACTTTTTGCGTTAAACTTCATTCAATTAGTCTGTTAAGGCTAAAATTTGGCTGATACGAAATGTGAAAACTGTCTGATATTTTGCGCGCACTTTGTTTGAAAGTCAATATTCGCATTCGCATTCGCGAAAATTGAATTTAAATATTCGCATTCGCATTCTCGAATGTGAGAAATCAGACATTCACACAAACATCACTAATGCCTTCCTCACCGTGTTTCCTCACGATGATTTCCTTCAGCGTTTTTAAGAGCTATGTTTTGTTTCAGCTCAATTTCAAATGTTTGTGATGTGTGAGATATTTCTAATAATTATGTTCAGATTTATTAATAAATTTTATTTTATATTGCTTATTTTTCTTTTCAAACACGAGAATATTGTGTAATTACCTATTAATCATTTCCTTTTTTTAAATTGTGGAACAAAACTGGTTTATACTTCCTCTTTGAGTTAAAACACCTCTCAATATTTATGACAAGCCAGACAGGCGTATGATTTCTTGAAATTACGTAAATAACGTTAATTTCAATGGGTTCTCATTCCTAAACAGCAATATTTTAAGTCACCAATTAAGTAATAATAAATATTGGTATAAATATTAACAATCTGAGAAAAAAGATTTTACGTCCATAAATTTCATACATTTTAGGGAGTATTTTGACGGAATTTTACAGTATATTCGTCATGCTATATAGGCGTATCAACCAAAAACTAGTGTTATAGAGGAAATGTCCTAAAATTAAGAATCCTACATTAATTGCAGTAGAAATATATAGCTACATGCAAAAAAACAACGAGCTGGCTCAATCACAGGAAAAGTTATTAAGTTTTTTGTCTCTCCTGAAAAGTAGGGGTTTTGTGGATACGCCCCTATGGTTTGAGACCCGCGATATGGATTTATTTTTGCTAGGTATCTCATTGATTTTGTTTGATACCCTCAAATCGATTCACGCACTTATTTTTTTTTCTTCTTTGGCAACTGAGCCGGTGTCGACTATTCTGCCAGTGTCATGTGGTAACGGTAGCACCCGCCGTGAGGTGAACCGTCGAACTTTACACTTTGTGGTATATCTACAATGTTAGTGGCTGTAAGGACAAAACAATGTTTGTTAGTGAGCATCCATTAAAACTAAATATATAATATGACATCACAGATAAACATTAATATTTACATAATGAAATACATATATCACACACCTGGCTACATTTTAATGCCGTTATCGTTAATAAATTTTCATAGAATTTAGACAAGTTTAGGGGAGAATAGAGTCAAAAGGGAGTGGAAGTTGATAAGGAGGGGAATTTTAATTTTGGGAAGCGTTTGATACAAGTCGAAAGAGTGAGAGTTTAAAGAGCATGAAAAAAAGATATGATCCAATGTGCCATCATCAAGACCACACTCGCACAAAACACTGTCACGAACATGAATTTTGTGAAGAATTTAGTCCAGTATGGACTACAGCAGTGGCCGAGTCTCAGTCTGCACACGGATGAAACCGTTCTTTTTGAAAGTTTGGGATATTTGAAAAACCAAGGTATCCGCTGAATGTCAGGCTGGATGCTGGCATAGTGCGCTCCCTTAAGCTTCGAACTTACCTGCCATGCCGCTGACCACGAGTTGTACAACTTAAGTCTGGTGTCCGAACGTAAGTCGTAACTATGCAGCATGTAGTGCCTTCGGTCCACTGGGTTGGAAGTGGCGTATTTTGCCAGTGAGTCAGACATGCATTACCACCTATACCGGAGTGACTGGGTACCCACACTATCTCAATGTTTAAACTATTGTTTTGACAAATGTACAGTAAGTTCAAAATATCTATGACAATTTTGCTGTGGAGTTTAGATTTTAATTGGTTTTGACCTAGAGCCTGAATGCTACTACGACAATCTGAAAAAATAACTGAGTTTTTAATATTATGAGCTAAAATAAAATTGATGGCTTCTAGGATGCCAATGCATCGACAGGTCACGGCATGGCGGACAGAACTCCGGCGGGATCTCATGGTGAAATGGCGTCAACGACTATCGCAACCCAGTGCTGGGCACGCCACAATCATGGCGGTAAGTCCCCTCTTTGAGGCGTGGCTGAAAAGACCTCACGGCGTCCTTACCTTCCGCATGACGCAGGTACTCACCGGACATGGTTCGTTCGGGAGATTCCTGCACTCGATTCATGCGGAAGTGACGCCCGGGTGTCGCCACTGTGCGGAACGCCCGGAGGACACGGTGGAGCACACAGTCGAGGTGTGCTCTGCTTGGGCGGAGCATCGCCGTGCCCTCGTGGGGGCGATCGGCGGCGGAGACCTCTCGCGCCGGACCTTGGTTGAGGCCATGGTCCGGAGCGAGGAGAAGTGGCAAGCGGTCGCCGACTTCTGCGAAGCAGTAATGCTCGCAAAGGAGGAGGCCGAACGCATAAGGCAACGGCGTTATCGCCGCCGCCGTCGCCGGGATTCTGATCCCGATTTCCGGCCACCGTAGACGCGGGCTTGCGGACAGTGAGCAATGGGTAGCTCGCTGTCCGGCCGTCCGGTAACTGTCCGGACCAAGCCCAAGTCGTCGACGGCGCGCACTGTTCCCGCGCGCCTCAAGGAGTTGTCAGCAACAGCAGGGACCCAGCCGGGTCGAAGCCTACTGGGGCCAGGGTTATCCGAAAGGGCGCTCGAGCCCCGGTATGAAGGCTAGAAGGAACGGGGTGGGTCTTTTAGTCAGTAAGAGTCTGACACTATCTCCCGCTCCGCCCAAGGGCAGGGGATGTCAATGCATGATTTTTCCCACCATAAAAAAAAAAAAGGATGCCAATGCATTCCCCTGTAAATACTGAGGCCTCGGGAGGACATTGGAATAATAGGGCTATTCGGGAATTCTGGAAGTATGTTGAGACACCTGTACAACCAGTTGACGAAAGTTTTGATGCATCCGTGTAAAACAAGTTCCAACCCTGCCAGTATCTCTTAATAGCCCGATCGAAATCACCTTTTGCATTCTGCGAGTTTTTGGAGATACCGAGTCCCAAAACGGTATTTGGCTTAAAATGGACCACCTTATAGGCGGAGGCAAAGACAGGGAGAGTAGGATATTGACAAACAGGTGAAAGGAGGTGTTTAAGCTCCCTGTACCTATTCATCAATGGAATATTTTTATTGTTTCAATAGGAAGAGGCATTAAGAGATAGAAAGATTTGCTCCAAAATAGGAATTAGGGGATGGGATGAATGACCGTGAACTTAGCAGATCATTTTCCAGCAGAGCACAAAAAAATGAGAGTTCTAGTCGCATGCAGCATAGTTCTGGAGTTCCTGATACTTTTCAGAAAAAGTTCTGGTGATTTTCCTGAAAAAAATATCAAATGAAAATATGATCTGCTAACTTCCGGTAGCAGATTATTTTTTCCAAAAGCAAAATTTTAAAAGTGCTTTAGATGCACAAAGGCGAGTTCTATAGTTCCTAATTACTTTTAGTAATAGTTCTGTCAATTAGAGGTCGCAAAAAAATAAAAACGTATCAACGTAATAACAAAAAAAAAAACAAATAAATATCATGAAACGGCCGATAATTACGCAATATAACAGTTTTCACATATAAATCTGATCATAATAATTAGATGAGATGTTATATAACCAAAGAACTGCAAAACACAACACATTCGACTTCAAATATCAGCACAGCAAGGTTGAAGAAGTCGATAAGTGAAAATTACGAATATTTTCAGTCACAGTGAGCTACCCATTGCTCACTGTCCGCAAGCCCGCGCCTACGTTGGCCGGAAATCGGGATCATTATCCCGGCGGCGGCGGCGGCGATAACGCCGTTGCCTGATGCGTTCGGCCTCCTCCTTTACGAGCATTACTGGTTCGCAGAAAAAAATCATAAAAAACTCCTGGAAGTACTCAAGACCGGGAACTCTTCAGTTTTATATACAAATAAATGTGTTTTATATGAAACCGTAAAAGTCAAACCCAGAACTCCGACACAAGTATCAGCAGAGCATGGTTGAAGATGGTGGTATATGAAAATTACGAATATTTTCAGTGTTCAAGAATAAGAAAATCATAAAAAACTTCTGGAAGTACCCAAGACCGGGAACTCTTCAGTTTCTTATACAACTATATTTGTTCTATATGAAAACGTAAACATCAAACCTAGAACTCAGACACAAGTATCAGCAGAGCATGGTTGAAGATGGTGAAATGTGAAAATTATGAATATTTTGAGTGTTGAAGAATAAAAAAATGATAAAAAACTTCTGGATGTAGCCAAGACCAAAAACTCTTCAGTTTCTGATACAATTGTATTAGTTCTATATGAAAACGTAAACATCAAACCTAGAACTCCGACACAAGTATCAGCAGAGCATGGTTGAAGATGGTGGTATGTGAAAATTACGAATATTTTCAGTGTTCTAGTAAAAAAATCATAAAAAACTCCTGGAATTACTCAAGACCGGGAACTCTTCAGTTTCTTATACAAATAAATGTGTTTTATATGAAACTGTAAAAGTCAAACCCAGAACTCCGACACAAGTATCAGCAGAGCATGGTTGAAGATGGTGGTATGTGAAAATTACGAATATTTTCAGTGTTCAAGAATAAGAAAATCATAAAAAACTTCTGGATGTAGCCAAGAACAGGAACTCGTCAGTTTCTGATACAATTATATTTGTTCTATATGAAAACGTACACATCAAACCCAGAACTCCGACACAAGTATCAGCAGAGCATGGTTGAAGATGGTGAAATGTGAAAATTATGAATATTTTCAGTGTTGAGGAATAAAAAAATGATAAAAAACTTCTGGAAGGACCCAAGACCGGGAACTCTTCAGTTTCTTATACAACTATATTTGTTCTATATGAAAACGAAGATGAATGAATGATTGAAGATGGTGGTATGTGAAAATTACGAATATTTTCAGTGTTCTAGTAAAAAAATCATAAACAACTCCTGGAAGTACTCAAGACCGAGAACTCTTCAGTTTCATATACAAATAAATGTGTTTTATATGAAACCGTAAAAGTCAAACCCAGAACTCTGACACAAGTATCAGCAGAGCATGGTTGAAGATGGTGGTTTCTGAAAATTACGAATATTTTCAATGTTGAAGAATAAAAAAATCGTAAAAACTTCTGGATGTAGTCAAGACCGGGAACTCTTCAGTTTCTTATACACAATAATATTTGTCCTATATAAAAACTTAAACGTCAAACCTAGAACTTTGACACAAGTATCAGCAGAGCATGGTTGAAGATGGTGGTATGTGAAAATTACGAATATTTTCAGTGTTCTAGTAAAAAAATCTTAAAAAACTCCTGGAAGTACTCAAGACCGGGAACTCTTCAGTTTCATATACAAATAAATGTGTTTTATATGAAACTGTAAAAGTCAAACCCAGAACTCCGACACAAGGATCAGCAGAGCATGGTTGAAAATGGTGAAATGTGAAAATTATGAAAATTTTCAGTGTTGAAGAATAAAAAAATGATAAAAAACTTCTGGAAGGACCGAAGACCGGGAACTCTTCAGTTTCTTATATAACTATATATGTGCTATATGAAAACGTAAACATCTTCGTCCACGCGAACGAAGTCGCGGGAACAACTAGTAAAAAATAAAAAGGATATTATAATATTTACATATAGTTATATTACGAGTTCATGGTATAATCACGCTACTCGTTTATACAATCTGTGGAATTAACCACGCATAAACACTATTGACAATGTTGAAAAAATTATTATTGGGCTTTGGGTTTTTTGATGGGTTATTTTGATGTCCAATTTTAGACTAATGACAGTTTCAGCGGACGGCCTTGCCATGGGCAAATACTGTAGCAGGCAAAAATAGTACATTGTTACACTAGGGGTGAAAGTAACTCATTTCGTCCCGAGAAGGAGTTGGCGGCCGAGCGAAGCAAGGTCGCTAATTCGAGGGGTTAAATGGGTTACTTTCACCCCGAGGTAAACACTGTGCTTTTCATTACAAATACGAGGAAACTAAAAATAAAAAGTTTGTAAAACCTGAGTCGTCGTACCTATGATTTTAAGTAGGTATCTTTCTTTTGATTTAGGCGGTAGAAGGTATTCTACTACTGCTTTAGCCTCTTCTCTTATGAAATTAGGCGTTATTCACTATTTTAATCTGATAAACATGACATGTTAATACAAATATCTGTTGTATGGAATTATAAACAAAACTTGAAAAAACCAACGACTGATTACCACTTTCCCGCTATTTTGTTTTTTTTTCTTAGGCCAGCCAGCTATTTAGCCTCATTAATGAAAAATTAGAAATTAATTGTAATCTTTTAAAAATAAAGTATTTTAAAGAAATAGTTGAACAAATAAATCACTTAAAATATAACATTATTTAATTAATACTTGTCTTTATGTTATTTCAATTTTATATCGCGCTGTGATTGACTGGCTGTCAAATTGCTGGAAAATTGGAACATGGTTCAATAGAAATGTGAAGATAGAACTAGTTTTTTTTTTTAATAATTTGACAGTTGTCAATTGTAAAGTAAAACTCCCTAGGGATGAAAAGTATCACTTTCAGCCCGCTCCTCAGGCAACTTCGGACCTACTTTCAGAGTATGAGTAATGAAAAATAATTTTATTTACTTATTTATTTTTCTGTCCCACTCCTGGGCAAAGGCCTCCCTCCACTCTTCTTCACGCCACCTACTTCGAGGTCTGCCGAAAAAAAAAATTTGCAAAAAAAAAAAATATTTTTGCTATTGCCACGTTAAGAAGTTTAATTTAATTTTTCATAGTAATTGTTAAGAGTAAATAACTACTTTAAAGTTTACCTTCAAAGTTGAATAAGATCCAAGACCATCCTTATCATATCCAAAGTGTCAAAAAGCGTGTCATATCATTGGTTCAAACTGTCATTTAAAGATCTTTGACAGTTGCTACGGTATGAGTAGTCAGAATTTCAAAGTTCAAAGTGTAACAAACAATCTCGCCAATCTTGTTAGGAAAAGTGACTATGGCCATAGAACGTAAAAGGCACAGGTAAAAAGTGGATACAAATGGATTTTAATCAGTACAAGAATAAAAACAAAAGCAGAGCATGGTTGAAGATGGTGAAATGTGAAAATTATGAATATTTATTTATTATTTATTTATTTAAACTTCATGAACAGTAGTGGTACATAGGCGGACTTAATGCAACAAGGCATTCTCTCCCAGTCAACCTTTGGGTTAAAAAAGAGATCACTGTGGTAGGTTTGGTTTGTGGTTGGGTTGAATATTTTGAGTGTTGAAGAATAAAAAAATGATAAAAAACTTCTGGATGTAGCCAAGACCAAAAACTTTACACATTTATTTGTATATTAAACTTTAAACATTTATTTGTATATGAAACAGAAGAGTTCCCGGTCTTGAATACTTCCAGGAGTTTTTATGATTTTTTTACTAGAACACTGAAAATATTTTTAATTTTCACATACCACCATCTTCAACCATGCTCTGCTGATACTTGTGTCGGAGTTCTTTGATGTTTACGTTTTCATATAGAACAAATATAGTTGTATAAGAAACTGAAGAGTTCCCGGTCTTGGGTCCTTCCAGAAGTTTTTTATCATTTTTTTATTCCTCAACACTGAAAATATTCGTAATTTTCACTTATCGCCATATTCAACCATGCTCTGCTGATACTTGTGTCGGAGTTCTGGGTTTGATATTTACGTTTTCATAAAGAACAAATATAGTTGTATAAGAAACTGAAGAGTTCCCGGTCTTGGGTCTTTCCAGAAGTTTTTTATGATTTTCTTATTCTTGAACACTGAAAATATTCGTAATTTTCACATACCACCATCTTCAACCATGCTCTGCTGATACTTGTGTCGGAGTTTTAGGTTTGATGTTTATGTTTTCATATAGCACATATATAGTTATATAAGAAACTGAAGAGTTCCCGGTCTTCGGTCCTTCCAGAAGTTTTTTATCATTTTTTTATTCTTCAACACTGAAAATATTCATAATTTTCACATTTCACCATTTTCAACCATGCTCTGCTGATAGTTGTGTCGGAGTTCTAGGTTTGATGTTTACGTTTTCATATAAGACAAATATAATTGTATAAGAAACTGAAGAGTTCCCGGTCTTGGGTCCTTCCAGAAGTTTTTTATCATTTTTTTATTCCTCAACACTGAAAATATTCATAATTTTCACATTTCACCATCTTCAACCATGCTCTGCTGATATTTGTGTCGGAGTTCTAGGTTTGATGTTTACGTTTTCATATAGAACAAATATAGTTGTATAATAAACTGAAGAGTTCCCGGTCTTGGGTCCTTCCAGAAGTTTTTTATAATTTTTTTACTAGAACTCTGAAAATATTCGTAATTTTCACTTATCGCCATCTTCAACCATGCTCTGCTGATACTTGTGTCGGAGTTCTGGGTTTAACTTTTACGGTTTCATATAAAACACATTTATTTGTATATGAAACTGAAAAGTTCCCCGTCTTGAGTACTTCCAGGAGTTTTTTATGATTTTTTTACTAGAACACTGAAAATATTCGAAATTTTCACATACCACCATCTTTAACCATGCTCTGCTGATACCTGTGTCGGAGTTCTAGGTTTGATGTTTACGTTTTTATATAAAACAAATATAGTTGTATAAGAAACTGAAGAGTTTCCGGTCTTGGGTCCTTCCAGAAGTTTTTATCATTTTTTTATTCCTCAACACTGAAAATATTCATAATTTTCACATTTCACCATCTTCAATAATGCTCTGCTGATACTTGTGTCGGAGTTCTAGGTTTGATGTTTACGTTTTCATATAGGACAAATATAGTTGTATAAGAAACTGAAGAGGTCCCGGTCTTGGGTCCTTCCAGAAGTTTTTTATAATTTTTTTATTCCTCAACACTGAAAATATTCATAATTTTCACATTTCACCATCTTCAACCATGCTCTGCTGATACTTGTGTCGGAGTTCTGGGTTTAACTTTTACAGTTTCAGATAAAACACATTTATTTGTATATGAAACTGAAGAGTTCCCGGTCTTGAGTACTTCCAGGAGTTTTTTATGATTTTTTTACTAGAACACTGAAAATATTCGTAATTTTCACATACCACCATCTTCAACCATGCTCTGCTGATACTTGTGTCGGAGTTCTAGGTTTGATGTTTACGTTTTTATATAGAACAAATATAGTTGTATAAGAAACTGAAGAGTTCCCGGTCTTGGGTCCTTCCAGAAGTTTTTTATCATTTTTTTATTCTTGAACACTGAAAATATTCATAATTTTCACATTTCACCATCTTCAACCATGCTCTGCTGATACTTGTGTCGGAGTTCTAGGTTTGATGTTTACGTTTTAATATAGAACAAACATAGTTGTATAAGAAACTGAAGAGTTCCCGGTCTTGGGTCTTTCCAGAAGTTTTTTATGATTTTTTTACTAGAACACTGAAAATATTCGTAATTTTCACATACCACCATCTTCAACCATGCTCTGCTGATACTTGTGTCGGAGTTCTGGGTTTGACTTTTACAGTTTCATATAAAACACATTTATTTGTATAAGAAACTGAAGAGTTCCCGGTCTTGAGTAATTCCAGGAGTTTTTTATGATTTTTTTACTAGAACACTGAAAATATTCGTAATTATCACATACCACCATCTTCAACCATGCTCTGCTGATACTTGTGTCGGAGTTCTAGGTTTGATGTTTACGTTTTCATATAGAACTAATATAATTGTATCAGAAACTGAAGAGTTTTTGGTCTTGGCTACATCCAGAAGTTTTTTATCATTTTTTTAATCTTCAACACTCAAAATATTCATAATTTTCACATTTCACCATCTTCAACCATGCTCTGCTGATACTTGTGTCGGAGTTCTAGGTTTGATGTTTACGTTTTCATATAGAACAAATATAGTTGTATAAGAAACTGAAGAGTTCCCGGTCTTGGGTACTTCCAGAAGTTTTTTATGATTTTCTTATTCTTGAACACTGAAAATATTCGTAATTTTCATATACCACCATCTTCAACCATGCTCTGCTGATACTTGTGTCAGAGTTCTGGGTTTGACTTTTACGGTTTCATATAAAACACATTTATTTGTATATGAAACTGAAGAGTTCCCGGTCTTGAGTACTTCCAGGAGTTTTTTATGATTTTTTTCTGCGAAGCAGTAATGCTCGTAAAGGAGGAGGCCGAACGCATCAGGCAACGGCGTTATCGCCGCCGCCGCCGCCGGGATAATGATCTCGATTTCCGGCCAACGTAGGCGCGGGCTTGCGGACAGTGAGCAATGGGTAGCTCACTGTGACTGAAAATATTCGTAATTTTCACTTATCGACTTCTTCAACCTTGCTGTGCTGATATTTGAAGTCGAATGTGTTGTGTTTTGCATTTCTTTGGTAATATAACATCTCATCTAATTATTATGGTCAGATTTATATGTGAAAACTGTTGTATTGCGTAATTATCGGCCGTTTCATGATATTTATTTGTTTTTTTTTTTTGTTATTACGTTGATACGTTTTTATTTTTTTGCGACCTCTAATTGACAGAACTATTACTAAAAGTAATTAGGAACTATAGAACTCGCCTTTGTGCATCTAAAGCACTTTTAAAATTTTGCTTTTGGAAAAAATAATCTGCTACCGGAAGTTAGCAGATCATATTTTCATTTGATATTTTTTTCAGGAAAATCACCAGAACTTTTTCTGAAAAGTATCAGGAACTCCAGAACTATGCTGCATGCGACTAGAACTCTCATTTTTTTGTGCTCTGCTGGAAAATGATCTGCTAAGTTCACGGTCATGTATAATAACATGTTTTTAGGGTTCCGTAGTCAACTAGGAACCCTTATAGTTTCGCCATGTCTGTCTGTCCGTCTGTCTGTCTGTCCATCCTCGCTTAACCCTTAAGGTCGCATGACATTTCATCAAAATAAAAGACCAAAATAATACCTGATTATGATTATTAGGCCTAAAATAAAAGTATGAAAAATAGAAAAAAAAACCTAATTAGCTGATATATAATCTGAGATAATTAGTGTATATTATACTATACATTGCTCCCAACGTTAGTAAATCGTATGTGTAAGGGGCGTATAGTATAATATACAAAATACACTTTTGACATAGCTTGATCAAAATAATACAACGACAAAAATGTTTTCAAATTATTATAAAATAATAACATCAGTGCTTATGATATGCTGCAAAACAATTTTTTTTTAGCCACGTAACAAAGATGTTCATTGCACTTCGTACAACGAGTACTTACTATTACATGCTTGGCCCTTTTTACAGTATTTGCACCTCTGATGCTCGATGTGTTCCGGCCACTGATCTGCGGCGTCATATCTGATGGCATCTATGGGCCTTTCAGTGGCTAGTTTCTTAATTTTATTTCTCCTCAGCCACAGAATTCGTGACTAAAGTTTTCACCATTTGTCATTGCTTCTTATAGGACCAGCAAACCAATTTACGATGGCAATTTTATTTTTATTGCAGGTTGCTTGACAATTGCATCCTTCCAATAGTCCTTGATAACCAAAAAATCAATTACATCCTCTTTGAGTTTACTTGCTTTTATTGACTTTCTAGTCTCTTGTATAATTATAGCGTAATTAGTGTTATTTGGTATATCAACAATAAGGTCATGAGAAAATTTCAGCTGCATGTTGAAACCTTCTCTTGGTCCATTAAAAAGAAAGTTTGAATTTCTATATGCTTAGGTCTTTTTACCCTGTTGGCAGCAACTATAGGAACTCTGTTTCCTTTAGACACGTGTATGTAGGTAGTGGTGTCGACAGTTGAACTGAAGGCAAGGAGGGTAGCGATGCGGTAGAAGGTATAGCATTATAATTGCATTCCGTATCGGAAGGAATTACTGTTGAAAGAACTGAGCTACTGTTGGTGTGAGTGGTGGTGGATCTTCGAAGGCTTCGGCTACAGTTTCGTGGCTTTGAAAATTTATAGAATCCAAGTTTAGATATAGAATCGATAGCTAATTTTCATCGAGTGTCCTATAAACGAATCATTACTAGATAGATCTGGGCTATTGAAATCTAGTCTATCTATCTAATTCATTTACAGATGGAGCAGGAGACGATTCACGACTGTTTACTTCTTCTTCATTGCTAGTGACATCACTGACGTCAGAAGTAGCATTGAATTAAGGAACAAGTACTAGTATGCGTCTACACCGATCGTGCTGTCTAGGCTAGAACAAATAGTTTAAAAGTAAGCATGAAAGCAAGGCCATGCAAGAAAAAAGTACTAATGTCGAAAAGTAAATAAACGTAAACATAATATACGATCAAAGTCAAATTATAGTACATATAGTTCTGACATAACCAACACCCTTTAGTTGTCAGTGTATAGAATAATATACATTACAAACAAAATGTATTTTGAGCTAACAGTCGTAATGTATAGTATGCTATACATCCAAGATTATGTTTATTTATTTATTTATTTATTTATTTATTTATTTATAAGCACATACAATTGTTTTAACAGGTTTACGTACCCAAGGTAACAAAAGTAGTCTCAAAATAGCCTAGCACTCAGAGATACCACCCACAAACTGATCAGATATCCATTAGTGCATGCAACATACATACATAATGAACAATCGATGTTCAGTCTCAAGCAGCACCCTGGAGAATCGGCACAAGTTACATAGAGGACAACACACTTAGTGTCACCCTCTGGAATTCCGCCAATGTGCAAGAAAAAATGTCTACCTGTAATGAGACACTATTGAGTGTTTCTATCGCCCGAGTCACGGGTGCGAACTTTAACAAATTTGTGCGGGCTACCGGGACTTTAAACATCCTTTCCCTCGGTCCTGAGCGTAGCCTACTGTTTGGAACGAGCAATCTCAACGATTCTAATATTTGAGGATTATTTAGAATACCCCGTAACACCAAAAAAATATACTTGGCAAGAGCGAGGTTGCGTCTTACTTCCAACTTATAGTAACCAACCATCCCTATAACGAAGAGGGTTGGATACATAAGTGGATAAAAAGGGTATACACCATATTGCCTCATGTATAAGTACCGAGTAAATTTGTTTTGCATTTTTTCCACCATCATAGTATACTTCTTTTCATAAGGATTCCAAATGATAGCACTCGTTTCCAGGTTACTCCGGACCAGTGCGTTATATAACGATTTCACAGCTGCCATATTAGTGAATTCACGAGTTTCACGCATGACAAATCCCAGATTCTTGAAGGCTTTTTTACATACCTGCACGATATGATAACGAAACGTCAGGTCCCCAGAGAAAGTCACCCCAAGATCTCGCACTGACCCTACCCGCGGTATTACATGTCCGTCCATGGTATATTCGTGACGTCGGGGTGTCACGGCTCGCGTAAAGGACATTATATTACACTTTGCCACATTAAAGAGCAATTTGTTGTCCCTACTCCACGCAACCACCCGGTCAATGTCTCGCTGGAGCTCTTCGCACTGCGATTCGTCCGTTATCTGCATGAACAGCTTAAGATCGTCCGCAAACAATAAACACCCTGCGTTCTCAATGATATCTGGTAGATCATTAATCATTATAATAAATTCTAATGGTCCTAAATTTGTTCCTTGACTTACGCCAGTAAGAGTGCAATACGGGTCTGAAGTGTAGCCTGCGTATTCTACAATTTGTTTGCGACCGCTCAAGTAGCTCGAGAAGAACTGTAGAAGGGCTGGGGTGAAACCAACACTTGCAAATTTATTTAAAAGAATGTCATTATCCACACTGTCAAATGCCTTCCTGAAATCAAAGTAGGCAACGTCCAGTTGGGCACCCGGCTCCGAGTCCAGCACCGCAGTGGCTTGGTTCATGAGACACATTAAATTTGAATTGGTGCTGCGGCCCGGCCGGAAGCCATGTTGCGCGTTATTGAGCTGGGATGCTACCTGCGAGTGGATACTGAAACACAACGCAGACTCAAAGACTTTTGCAAATGCAGAGAGTATTGCTACAGGTCTATATCCACTGATATCAGCGCTTGGAGCACCTTTTGGTACTGGTGTCACCCTCGTCAACTTCCAGCCCTCTGGATACGAACATTCCTTCAAAAAAATATTAAATAAATACCAGAGCGGTTGAGCCAACACAGACCTACAATCTTTAACAATGAAAGGTGGCACCCCGTCCGGCCCGACCGAGCGCTTGGGCTTGAGGCGCGTGAGCGCGGCGACCACCTCACTGAGAGACAGCTGCCCCACGTGGACGCGGGCGCCGCGCTCGGGCGTCGCCTGCCCAGCGGTAGTTGCATCCAACCGCGGCGCCACCTCCCCATACACTGAGTGGAAGTAATCAGCGAATGCCTGGGCACATTCATGATCGGGCAAGAGTTCACCATCTTTAACTATCTTCGCTTTGCTTCGTTTGGAACGCTGGTTTCCAATAAAACCCCAAAAAGACCTGGGTTCCGGTATGTTCGTAAAAAGCGATGAAAATTAGCGTATTACGTAATTTTTTTAGCATTAGTTTGAGCTCAGTATATTTTTAATTTGAATTCACAACACACTTATTAGATTTTTATAATAGATAAGAAATTATAATAAATTTTATTTTGATGGGAACAAGATTCCTCGGCATGGTTTCGCAATTACGTCACAACTGTCAAATTTACCATAGAAAATACTTTCGTTTATTTATTATTTAAAAAAGGAGTATTCTAAAAGAATTTTTTTTCGTAAAAAAATAAAATTTTAGAGTATTTAGTTATATGGGATTTTTTTTTTTAGTTTAGTGTATAGTATACTATACAAATCAACCTTAAGGGTTAATCTCTGTGACCGTTAGCACCGAAAGCTGAAATTTGGTACCTATATGTATATCAATCACGCCGACAAAGTGGTAAAATAAAAATTGGAAAAAAATGTTTTATTAGGGTAGCCCCCTGTGTGTTGAGGTGCTTGTGTCAGGGCTCAAGTATGGGAGTTCTTCAATGATTGATTGTATTTTGTCGTACATAAAATATTCGTTTATTATTACTAACTGTGATTTACAATCTTAATTATTAAGAAAAAAAAAAACAAGTTATGAAGCGCGCGCAGCCATGACGGGCAAAAATTAATGTGTTGTGAAGTTAGCCGCCGTCGTACGCGCCGTTGGTGCATGTCGTTCGCGCCATCTTCACGTCGTTGTCGTCTCCGCCGATTGCTGCCAGGTGGCGCGGGCGACAACATAGCCACGGCCTTGGCAGCCACGAGTTCCAACAGGGTCAGCAAGATGGCTCTTCAGGTACTGACCGCAGCACTGGCAGCGGGCATATTTTTGAGAATGCCCTGCGTGTGACTCCCGAGGCAGATCAGCCACTCTCGAAATTCCGTCAGCACCAGGGTAAATTTGTACTATCCTTTCTAGTTTCCACCTGAATGGGGGCAGATTGTCGTGTTTTACTTATATAGTACTACTAAGTATTCTTAAGTTTATTTTATGTATTTTCTTTGTACAAATACAAAAAAAATATATTATTATTTATTATTATTATTTTGTTAGGGCGAGTTGGTTAAGAGTAGCAGAATCTTGGTGAGTCTTCCATCTAGTCCGCGTCTGCAGCTCTGACACATATTCGGTAGCCCATCGCTTCCAGAAGTTTTGTCTCATCTTCTCGATGACGTCATAGCGCTGCAGGTGATGACTCGGTGTAGCAGTCAGGTCTTGGCAGGCTGGAGCGGTCAGTGGCCGGCCAATAAGGAAATGAGAGGGGGTAAGTGGTTGTAGGTCACTAGGATCTGTGGACAGAGCTGTTAAAGGACGGGAATTCAAAATGGCTTCAATTTGAGCTAATACGGTACTGAATTCCTCGTAAGTGAGATTTGTACCCCCCACTACTCGTTGCAGGTGGTGCTTACATGATTTCACCCCGGCTTCCCACAAACCGCCAAAATGAGGTGCATATGGAGGAACGAAGCTGAATTTGATATTATTATTCGAAGCAAATTCATTAATATCTTTACTATTATTTTGAATGAAAGAAACAAATTCCTTTTCAGCCCCTACAAAATTCTTACCGTTGTCTGACATAAGCTCGGCTGGCTTACCCCTACTAGTCTAGTCAAATTAGCAAAAAGATTGGACCTAATTCGTGTAGTTGTAATTTTTTGTGGAATCATTAGAAGACATGAATATAAGTCTTCTCTGAGTTTGCACCATTCCTGTTATGTACAGAACATCGTTTAATATTAGGTTTTAACATTAAAGTCCCAAAATTTAAAAATTTCATAAGTATTTAGTTGTGGTAAGTTTAGATTATCTAGATACCCCTTTAGTGTATAATTACTTTTCCCGAAAAAAGTGTGAGGTGTATGAAACACTAATAAATCATTATTTTTAATTTGCGGCTCAAGGGAAATTTAGCCAGTTGGTGCAAACTCATAATAAGCTTTTTAAAGCATCCTATACACCCAGTTATTTTTGCACCCTTTTGCACCCCTAGGAAAACAGCATTTTACAATATTTGTAGATTGTACTTCGGGGCAAATTAGTGTAGTCATGGATTTTTTAATATATAATGTATTCTATATATAAAACATTCGCACGTAATAAAAATAAGAAATACATAACTGGAAGTTTATGTAGAGTTAACGTGAATACATACTGCGCCTCGCGGCGGGTCGAGGGTAAGTAAGTGCGTGCATGTATATGCATTTAGATCATTTTTGTGGCAAGAAGCGATCCCTGCGCTATACAAATTAATAACTATAATTTCCTCTATTTTATTAGCTGTGTTGTGAAAAATGGATTATTAAGAGTATTGCATTGTTTTTCGTGACCTGCCCCTGTATTAAGTATTTATTTAACAAGAAATTATGATAACCATATCAATTAAATTTTGACTCTTACTGACTATAAGACCCACCCCGTTCCTTCTAGCCTTTATACCGGGGCTCGAGCGCCCTTTCGGATAACCCTGGCCCCAGTAGGCTTCGACCTGGCTGGGACCCTGCTGTTGCTGACAACTCCTTGAGGCGCGCGGGAACAGTGCGCGCCGTCGATGACTTGGGCTTGGTCCGGACAGTTACCGGACGGCCGGACAGCGAGCTACCCATTGCTCACTGTCCGCAAGCCCGCGCCTACGGTGGCCGGAAATCGGGATCAGAATCCCGGCGGCGGCGGCGGCGGCGAGAACGCCGTTGCCTGATGCGTTCGGCCTCCTCCTTTGCGAGCATTACTGCTTCGCAAAAGTCGGCGACCGCCTGCCACTCCTCCTCGCTGCGGACCATGGCCTCAACCAAGGCCCAGAGCGAGAGGTCTCCGCCGCCGATCGCCCCCACGAGGGCACGGCGATGCTCCGCCCAAGTAGGGCACACCTCGACTGTGTGCTCCACCGTGTCCTCCAGGCATTCCGCACAGTGGCGACACCCGGGCGTCACTTCCGCATGAATCCGGTGCAGGAACCTCCCGAACGAACCATGTCCGGTGAGGACCTGCGTCATACGGAAGGTAAGGACGCCGTGAAGTTTTTCCAGCCACGCCTCAAAGAGGGGACTTACCGCCATGATTGTGGCGTGCCCAGCACTGGGTTGCGATAGTCGTTGACGCCATTTCACCATGAGATCCCGCCGGAGCTCTGTCCGCCATGCCGTGACCTGTCGCGGCAGCGGACTTTCACCCCGGCGTTGTATCTCCACGCGCATATCGTGCATGTGTGCAAGGACTGTTGCCTCCAGATCCCACGGTGGTAGGCCAGCCAGAAGGCTCGCCACTTCGCGGGAGACCGTGCAGTATCCCCGCACCATCCTTATTGCCATGACCCTCTGGCAGGCATTCAGCATGGCCGCCGGTTGCGTTTTCAGCGACGGCGCCCACACTGGCGCCCCGTAGAGGGCCATGGACGAACGATCTCCGCGTAGAGCCTCCGGCAGGAGGCATCTGGACCACCAAGGTTGGGCAGGAGCCGCTTGAGCGCAGCCCCAACCCGGTTGAGTTTGGGAGTCAGACGTCGGAAATGCCCCACGAAATTCCACCGGCTGTCGAGGACGAGTCCCAGGTACTTCATCGTCGACCCGATACCGATGTGAACTCCTCTTACCGTTAGTTGGGAACTCAATGGCGGCACGTTCCGAGGGCGGCGACCGTGGAAACACATAGCCTCGGATTTGTGAATTGCCACCTCGAGTCCCAACTCCTGGATCCTATCAACGACCATCGCAACCCCGTGCGTCGCTAGAGCGACCGCCGCCTGGTACGACTCTCCCTGCGCTAGAACCAGCGTGTCGTCTGCGTAGCAAACCACGCTGACCCCGTCAGGGAAGTCGCCGCGTAGCACGTAGTCGTACCCGATGTTCTACAAGGGTGGCCCTAGTACCGACCCCTGCGGGACACCGCACGACATCTCTCGACGTTTCCAGTCTCCCTGGTGACCGGGGTAGACAATGTACCTGTCCGACAGGTAAGCCTCGACCACTTGACAGAGGTATTCGGGCACCCGGTGGTACCGGAGTGCCATCCGGATCGTACTCCAGGGCAGGGAATGAAGGCGTTGGTAATGTCCAAGGACACTGCCACGACACACCTGCCCCGTGACACCGCATCCCCCGTCGTGAGGGCTCGCACGCGTATGATGGCGTCTACCGTGGAGCGCATCCTGCGAAAGCCGAACTGTCCGTCCGAAAGGTCCGGCCCCACCTGTGTTAGGCGCCCGACGAGGTGGTTTGCAATGACTCTCTCAAAGAGCTTGCCCACCTCGTCGAGCAGCACAATGGGCCGGTACGCGGACGGAGAGTCCGCAGAGCGCCCTGGCTTCGCTATGAGGACCAATTTCCCCGTCTTCCAGCAAAGTGGGAACTGGCCCCTCTCCATGCATGCGCTGAAGAGCCCTCTCAGTCGAGGCCCGAGAGCCTCCATGGCCAAGACCCAGGCCTTCCCAGGCAAGCCGTCAGGTCCTGGGGCGGTGTTCTTGGCACTCAGCCTTCGCACCGCCACTCTCATCTCTACCTCGGTCACCTCTGGAGCATCGTCGTCGTCGTCGCTGTTGCGGTCCGCACCCTCTACGATCTGGGGCCGGAGACTCTGAGTCAGCGGGGGAGCCCAGGGGTGGAGCTTTTCCTGTACCGTTTTGTACGGGCGCCCCCACGGGTCCGCGTTCAGAGACCCCAGCCACACGTTGCGGGCCTCCAGTTTGGCCTGCTTTATCTCCGCTCGGAGGGTGCGTTTTGCCACTCTGTATCCCTCATACGAATCGATAATAATACTCCTATATAAAAAAGGCGATCCAACGGATGTGGGTAACTACAGGCCGATAAGTCTACTCCCAGCGATTTACAAATTATTTTCAACATGTATAGAAAAAAGGATAGAGTCAGATATAGAAAAGAGCCAACCAGTAGAGCAGGCCGGATTTCGAAGAGGATTTTGTACAATCGATCACATCCACACACTCGACCAAATAATCGAGAAACACCAAGAACTGCAACAACCACTCTACCTGGCTTTTATCGATTACGCTAAGGTTTTTGACTCTATTTCGCATGAAAGTATATGACAATCATTGAAATCCCAAAATATCCCTGTAATGTATATAAATATATTAAAATACATCTACGACAACAGTGTCAGCAAAGTCAAATTAGATGGAGTGGGCCCCAACATTCGAATAAATAGAGGTGTAAAACAAGGTGACCATCTATCACCAAAGCTTTTTATATCCGTTCTACAATATATTATGAAAGACCTAAAATGGGAACAAAAAGGAATATATATCAGTGGAAACTACCTGAGCAATTTAAGATTCGCCGATGATATAGTGTTATTTTCTAAATCCCCAAAACAGCTAGAAGAAATGATATCAGAACTATGTACTGCCAGTGAAAACATAGGTCTTAAACTTAACACCTCAAAAACGAAAGTTATGACTAACAGAGAGCCAAAACCTATCATAGTAAACCGAATACCACTTGAATACGTAGAGCACTATCTATACCTAGGTAAACAAGTTTCCTTCAGAAAAACGAGACACAAAGATGAAGTTGATAGGAGAATTAACGCGACCTGGAAAAAGTTCTGGAGTATGAAGGAAATATTAAAGGCTAAGCTACCTACAAAACTAAAGAAAAAGGTAATGGACTCTTGCTTGCTTCCTTGTCTAACCTACGGTTCACAAACTTGGATATTCAATAACCAAACCAGAAATAAGATCCAAAAAAGTCAAAGGGCTATGGAGAGGAGCATCCTCAACATCAAACTGAAACACAAGAAAAGAAACAAAGACATAAGAAGTGAAACGAATGTCATAGATGCTCTAAACCATGCCCAACGTCTGAAATGGAAATGGGCAGGACATCTCGCCCGTCTTCCTGATGACAGGTGGACAAAACGAACCACATCATGGCCGGGCCCGGGTGGACACCGGAGCAGAGGTCGCCCATACGAGCGCTGGTCCGATGAAATAAAGACAGCAGCAGGAGCTGACTGGATTAATAAAGTTAGGGACAGATTCAACTGGAAAACCTTGGAGGAGGCCTATACCCGAAAGGGACCTTAATTAAAAATTTGATTTACCTTCCCGATCTTATTATTAATTGCTATCTTTTTTGTTGTTTTACTATTTATTTAATAAAAAAAAAAATGATAAAAATGTTAAGGGAAATAAAGGCTATATTATTATTATTATTATTATTATTATCCCTCATACAGCTCTGCCTCTCTGACCTCCGCATCCGGCGGGCGGATGCGGCGCCTGCAGTGTCTAGCGTACCGGCGTCGCGCGTGACTGCATGCGATGCGCAGTGCAGCGATCTCCGGCGACCACCAGCACACTTGGCGCGTAGCTCGCCCTGGACGGACTCGAGGCATTGCCGCGTCGCAGATTTGCGACATGGCCTCCCGGAACCACTCCGCCTCGACGTCTATGTCGACAGACCTGTCCGGTGCTTGCACCCAGGCCTGTACCGTCGCGACTTCCAGGAGGAGCTTCCGGTCCATCTGCGTAAGCGCCCACCACGGACCGCAAGGGCTCTGTCGGAGCGGCGCGGCCGAGGTTTCGGCGGAGACGTCCAACCGGATATACCGGTGGTCGGAGTACGTCTCCACCTCCTCCATAACGCGCCAGTCGACGACACGCGGCGACAGAGCGGGGCTGGCGAACGAGATGTCCACCACTGATTCACCCCGCATCCGCACCAACGTGGGAACAGAACCCCGGTTCAGGACGACCAGGCCCAGCTCCAAAGCCCAGTCCTCCAAATCAATCAAATCAAAATCATTTATTTCAAATAGACCATTTGCAGGCACTTTTGAATAGTCAAATGTTGGTCAGTCCAAGAAAAGTGAAGCTAAATTGTACGTTCCAAAACGTAGGTCTCTATGGAGAAGAACGTGCAAGAAACTCCATGGACACTCTTTTTAAAACATATTATGAGTTACATAGATCTTGGTTACATGTTTCTTGTCGCTTCTTATATGTGAGCACAATGTAGGTAGATACGTAATAATAATAAGTTATTATTCTTTTTATTAAATGTAATTAAAAATAGAAACCGAATTAAGTCACTGGCAGCCAAGAGATGACCAGTCTCAACCGGTGGCACCCGTTCACGGGCATGACACGTGCATCAGCCCCACTCAGCTCAACCATTTTAAAGGGAACCGAATGACCCAATAACACGTGCCACCACCAGCAAGACATTTGGGTGAGCATGACAAACTCTCAACTGCCATGCTCGTAATGTCAAACAAGTTGCAACCTAATAAAGATGCTCCATGGTGCTTCACATTCACAAAAACTTGAAAAAAAAGTGCTTCTACATTATACAATATAAAGCTATTTAGTTTCCAATTAAAAAAGGTAATAATTTATCATAAGCTCTATTGAAATAAACAAATAAATAAAAGATACATTTCGAAAGCAAAAAATACAAAAAGACGAATAGTATCTCTTCCAATATTTAGAAATATATTTATATATAAAAAAATATAAAAAAAACTAATTTGAAGGTCAAAGTGGCTGTAGTTGTGGAGCAGGACCAGCAATTAGCCAAGCATTTTTGTCAAGGAGATAATCTTCCAGTTTATAATATGCTTGTCTACATAGTGTGCGTTTAATGCATGTTTTAAATTTGGACTCATTTAGTTGTAGAATCTCAATTGGTATTTTATTATAAAATTTTACACAGTACCCCATGAAAGAGCTATGTACTTTAGCCAATCTGAATCGAGGTTGATCTAATTTGTTCCTATTCCTAGTATTAAAATTGTGCCTGTCACTTATCTTAGTAAAAAGATGAATATTTTTCCGAACATACATGATGTTTTCATAAATGTATTGACAAGAGACCGTCAGGATGTTTATTTCTTTAAATAGTTCCCTAAGAGAATCGCGTCTGCGTAGATTATATATGGCTCTGATAGCTCTTTTCTGCAGTATAAAAATAGACTCTATGTCTGCAGCCCGTCCCCATAGCAAAATACCATAAGACATGATACTCTGAAAGTAACTAAAATAGACTAGTCTCGCAGTATCTACATCAGTAAATTGGCGGATTTTTCTGACAGCATATGCTGCTGAACTAAGCCGTCCTGCCAGAGATGTTAAATGAGGACCCCATTGTAGCCTCGAGTCAAGCGTGATCCCTGGAAAAACCGTACTCTCGACGAATTCGATTTTCTCCTTGTTCAATACTATGTCGGAACAATTGCTTTTAACATTCGGTAACGCAAATCTTATGCAATTAGTTTTTTTTTCCATTTAATACTAAATTATTAACAGTAAACCAGTTTTGGACTTGCTGTAGAGCATTATTTACGTCATCAAGGTTTGTGAAACGTCTATTGATTTTAAAAATTAACGATGTATCGTCAGCAAACAATACAATATGTGGTTGTTTTTTTAATAGATGCGGTAGATCATTTATATATACTAAAAAGAGGAAAGGACCCAATATTGAGCCTTGCGGTACACCCATTTTGACTTTCAAACCCGGAGAATTGACACCATTTATCTGAACTTGCTGTTGCCTGTCAATTAAGTAAGATTTTACCAAGCTGAGTGCAAGTTTACCTAGCCCATAATGTTCAAGCTTTAAAAGCAAGGTCTCGTGATTAACACAATCAAAAGCCTTTGAGAGGTCACAAAAAATCCCTATCGCATCTTGGGCTTCTTCCCACGCTGCAAATATATGTTTTAATAAAGTGACACCAGCGTCAGTCGTACAACGTTCTTTGGTGAAACCATACTGCTGATCGTGAAAGATTTTATTGCTGTTAAAATGGTAAAGCATTTGATTAAGCATAACTTTTTCAAATACCTAACTGAAAACCGGCAATACTGATACAGGTCTGTAATTATTAGTGTCCTTAAGGTCACCTGATTTAAAAAGTGGTATAACCTTACTGTATTTCATTATATCTGGAAAGACGCCTTGGTCCACACACAAATTAAATATTAAAGCTAAGTATGGTGCTATAGTCTCAATTATGGATGTGCATACTTTAACAGACATTCCCCATAGGTCTTCGGTTAATTTGACTTTGATTTGCCGGAAAGCCTTTATGACTATCATAATTTATATGTTTGAATTGAAATTGAACCGGACAGCCTGGCAAGTTTGCTTTTAATAAAGCAATTGAGGCTTCAGGGGAGGAATTTAGAGCTTCCGTTGTCCTGAGAGGTACATTGGTGAAATAATTCACAAACTCTTGGGCTACTTCTATGTTAGAGCTTTTGGGGCCATGTGGAGTCTCCAATAAAAAATCCGTGCTGCGTACTTTGTTCCTACCAGTTTCACTATTAATAACTTTCCACACAGTCTTTATTCTATTGTCTGCCGATTTGATCTTGTTGCTCATGTACAGGGCCTTTGCTACCTTGCAAATCTTTCTGAAAAGTTTAGAATATTTATTTACATATTTATTGAAGGTTTCAGTATTGAAGAATGGCTTAAGGCCGTATGGCTCATACAGTAGGGAAAGACCCTACTTATCCCAATACCTTTAGTCGCCCAGTCACTAAAAACAAACTTAGGGAATATATTTTTCGACTTCTTTTCAAAAGCTGTATTAAATTCATTAAGTACTAATGAAAAGAAGTTATCATAAAATTTATTAGCATCATTAATATCATGGCCCAGAACATTTAACTTATTTTGTAAGTTACTATTAAATTTAGTTAAATTTGCCAATTGTAATTGGCCTGAATTGAATCTGAGTCTTTTCCAGGGCTGCTTAACACATAAAAGTTATCGTTTGTCCACTATGATCAGACGGAAGATAATTTAATATAGCTTTATCTAGATAGTCACAATTGCAGAAAACATTATTAATACAAGTTGCAGAGGTTGGGGTTACTCTTGTTGGTTCTGTAAAAACGTTAGACAAATGAAATGATTTAAAAAGATTTAAAAATCTGCTGCTATTTAAATTATTTTCCAAAATATTAATATTAAAATCTCCACAAATAATTATGGATTTGTTACTATCTACAAGTTTGGCGAGAATATCTTCCATTGTTGATTCAAAAAGACTAAAGTTTTGAGGGTTCGGGGGTCTGTACACGCACACTATAACATGCTTATCTAGCTCAACACAAGACAGTTCTATGTAATGTTCCGTTGACAAATTAACTATATCATTACGTTGCTTAAATTTTAAGCTTTTTTTTTATTAAGATTAGGGAACCACCACGCAATATAGATTTCCGATTAAAATAACTACCCACACTATAATTTTCATAACTGATGGTAACCTGGTAATCCTTCAACCAATGTTCGCTAATACAATACTACATCGAACATTGATTTTTCTAATAACATATCAATTTCCAATAATTTAGAAGATTTTGATGACCTTGAATATTTTGATGAAATAATTTCAATTTATGCTGCTGAGACCCTTTTTGCTGTTTAACTATTTGAGAGCAAGAAGATACCTTATTGATAGTTGGTATAACTATTATGTTACTGGTACCCTCTGTTGTCTTATGAACTAGTTTAAATGATCTGGAGTTTGCCCCAAATCTATAATATCACCTGGCATTGAGTTGCAACTAATTGTAGGTCCCATCCACCATCTGACCCCGTGGGTTCGTGTACCGGGAACCCCAAGCCGTGTTCCAGGCGTTGAAGTCCCCGCAAATGACCACAGGGAGGGTACCAAACCCAGCGACGACGATATTTAGCTCCATAAGGGAGACTTGGAGTTGGTCGAAAGATCTGCTCGGGGACAGGTAGACGCCTACCACTGCAATGTCCCCGAACCGTGCTGCCACGCAACCCCGTCCCCTCGCAACAGCCTCGAGGGGTGGGGTACTGGCGGCGGCCGACGAGATTAACGTCACCGAGCCGTCTTGGTCCTGAACCCAGTCTCCACGGGGATGGACGTAGTACGGCTCAGAGACGACGGCAACATTTATCGACCACTGCGCCATGCTCTGGAGCAACAAATCCTGAGCAGGGGCGCAGTGGTTGATATTCACCTGGAGGAGACGCAATGGGGCCGTTATTGGCAGTCCATCGTCTCCTCCCGAGCCCTTCTAGAGGGCACTGCCGCGGCGGGTGCGGCGGCGATAGCGGCGAGAGCGACGGGTGCGGCGGCGATAGCGGCGGCGATAGCGGCGGCGATAGCGGCGGCGATAGCGGCGGCGATAGCGGCGGCGATAGCGGCGGCGATAGCGGCGGCGATAGCGGCGGCGATAGCGGCGGCGATAGCGGCGGCGATAGCGGCGGCGGCCAAGGAGGTGGCTGCGGCGGTGAGGACCGCCGCAGCCACCTCCTTGGCCGCCGCCGGTGGGGATGGGACTACGGGCCTTGCCCTTGGCCTTGGCGGGGGGGTCGCAGGACCTGCCCCCAGCCCGATGGTCGGCCGGCTTGCCTGCCGCCGCACATGCGTAGCAGTGCGACGGAGCACGGCATTCTGCGGCCTTGTGACCGGGCTGGCCACACTGGTGGCAGCGGTCGCTGCGGTCCACCTCCGCGGCGCAGTGGGCGCCAACGTGGTGCCCCACTTGGCACCGGAAGCACCGCAGAGGTCTGGGTTCCAGCAGTTTCACCTGCGCGGAGACCCAGCCCACCAATAGCCGTCGGCCCTCCCCTGTGGTGGTCTTGGCCGCGCCGATACGGGACAGCTAACCGTAACGGCCATCCTAATTCAAGACCCTAAGGAAATAAGTTGAAGTGTGAAGTATATATTATTACGTAGTACGATACCTATGTGTGCGCGCACTTAGCTATGTAAGCAACTTTCCTTTAGATTGCTTTTTATTGTAATCTAGTATTTAGTCTAATAAAAGACACCAAACTGTAAACAAGTGTTTCCTTTACTACAAGCCAAGGTTCCAACATCACATGGCGACCCTGCCAGGGCTCTGCCAAGGAACTTTTTTCTTTTGTTTTAGGTGCTGGTTACACAAGTACAATTATTAAGTTGGTTTCAAATTCATTCTCAAGATGTGCCAGTCAAAAGTGGAAAAAGAAGACGTGTTTCTAACCCAAAATGCTGCTGGCGATAATTCGGCTCAGTTGAAAGATTTCGGAAACCACATACAAAATATAAGCACGGTAACATATATTTTGCTGGCCCTGGTTTTGGTACTGGTACTATTTTTTGGTTGCAAGTTATATAGGGCGTGCCATCGACGCCTAATTCAGGAAGAAATGGGTATGCAAGCAATATCCCGCATCAGGTCGTCTCTACGAGCCAAGCGCAGCGTGCAGCACGAAACTACGGCGTAAGCAAAACAAACTATTCGTGAGTGTTTAAAACCTATACATACTTTTATTATCTCAAAAAAGTGTTTCCAATGAACTATGAGTGTTATTTAAAAAGTTTAGAACATATTCAAACAGTTTATTTGGGTTTCGGAAGCCAAAATTGAGTATAAAGTGTAAAGCCAGTGATCAAATTTCATTACGCTAATAATTGAAATTCATAAAACGGCGCACGGATAGTCATCGAACATGATACCTCGCGGCGAATAGTGCTTACGTGTTGAATTCTTTTAACAGTATGTTACGAAATAGTGTTAAGTTTTACCAAATTATGACTAATTATAGCAATATTATAAGAATATTAGAATCATTATGTTTTTTTTTTTTTTTTTTTTTTTTTCGATGGGAAAAATCATCTTATGACAACCCCCGCTCTTGGGCGGAGCGGGAGATAGTGTCAGACTCTTACTGACTAAAAAACCCATCCCGTTCCTTCAAGCCTTCGATACCGGGGCTCGAGCGCCCTTTCGGATTACCCTGGCCCCGGTAGGCTTCGACCCGGCTGGGCCCCTGCTGTTGCTGACAACTCCTTGAGGCGCGCGGGAACAGCGCGCGCCGTCGACGACTTGGGCTTGGTCCGGACGGTTACCGGACGGCCGGACAGCGAGCTACCCATTGCTCACTGTCCGCAAGCCCGCGCCTACGGTGGCTGGAAATCGGGATCGGAATCCCGGCGGCGGCGGCGAGAGCGCCGTTGCCTGATGCGGTCGGCCTCCTCCTTAGCGAGCATTACTGCTTCGCAGAAGTCGGCGACCGCCTGCCACTCCTCCTCGCTCCGGACCATGGCCTCGACCAAGGCCCGGCGCGAGAGGTCTCCGCCGCCGATCACCCCCACGAGGGCACGGCGATGCTCCGCCCAAGCAGGGCACACCGCGATTGTGTGCTCCACCGTGTCCTCCGGGCGTTCCGCACAGTGGCGACACCCGGGCGTCACTTCCGCTTTAATTCGGAACAGGAACCTCCCGAACTTGCCATTTCCGGAGAGGACCTGTGTCATGCGGAAGGTAAGGACGCCGTGAGGTCTTTCCAGCCACGCCTCAAAGAGGGGACTTATCGCCATAATTGTGGCGTGCCCATGACGGGGTTGCGATAGTCGCTGACGCCATTCCACCATGAGATCCCGCCGGAGCTCTGTCCGCCATGCCGTGACCTGTCGCGGCAGAGGACTTTCACCCCGGCGTTGCATCTCCACGCGCATGTCGTGCATGTGTGCAAGGACTGTTGCCTCCAGATCCCACGGTGGTAGGCCAGCCAGAAGGCTCGCCGCTTCGCGGGAAATCGTGCGGTATCCCCGCACCATCCGAATTGCCATGGCCCTCTGACAGGCGTTCAGAATGGCCGCCGGTCGCTTTTGCAGCGACAGCGCCCACACCGGCGCCCCGTAGAGGGCCATGGACCGAACGATCCCCGCGTAGAGCCTCCGGCAGGAGGCGTCTGGACCCCCAAGGTTGGGCAGGAGCCGCCCGAGAGCGGCCCCAGTCCGGTTGAGTTTGGGAGCCAGACGTCGGAAATGCTCCTCGAAATTCCATCGGCTGTCGAGGATGAGTCCCAGATACCTCATCGATGTCCCGACGCCGATGCGAACTCCTCCTACCGTTAGTTGGGAACCCGGCGGTGGCGCGTTCCGACGGCCGCGACCGTGAAAACACATGGCCTCGGATTTGCGCAGCGCCACCTCGAGTCCCAACTCCTGGATCCTACCAACGACTATCGCAACCCCGCGTGTCGCTAAAGCGGCCGCCGCCCGGTACGACTCTCCCTGCGCTAGAACCAGCGTGTCGTCTGCGTAGCAGACCACGCTGACCCCGTCAGGGAGGTCGCCCCGCAGCACGTAATCGTACCCGATGTTCCACAAGGGCGGCCCTAGTACCGACCCCTGCGGAACACCGCACGACATCTCCCGACGTTTCCAGTCTCCCTGGTGACCGGGGTAGACAATATACCTGTCCGACAGGTAGGCCTCGACTACTCGACAGAGGTATTCGGGCACCCGGTGGTACCGGAGTGCCCTCCGGATCGTACTCCAGGGCAGGGAATTAAAAGCGTTGGCAATGTCCAAGGACACTGCCACGACACGCCTACCCTGGGACACCGCATCCCCCGTCGTGAGGGCTCGCACGCGCATGATGGCGTCCACCGTCGAGCGCATCCTGCGAAAGCCGAACTGTCCGTCCGAAAGGTCCGGCCCCACCCGTGAAAGGCGCGCGACGAGGCGGCTCGCAATCACTCTTTCAAAGAGCTTGCCCACCTCGTCGAGCAGCACAATGGGCCGGTACGCGGACGGAGAGTCCGCAGGGCGCCCTGGCTTCGCGATGAGGACCAGTTTCCCCGTCTTCCAGCGAAGCGGGAACTGGCCCCTCTCCAAGCATGCGCTGAAGAGCCCTCTCAGTCGAGGCCCGAGAGCCTCCATGGCCAGGACCCAGGCTTTCCCAGGCAAGCCATCGGGTCCTGGGGCGGCGTTCTTGGCACTCAGCCTTTGCACCGCCACTCTCATCTCTGCCTCGGTCACCTCTGGAGCATTATCGTCGTCGTCGCTATTGCGGTCCGCGTCAGACACCGCTGGCGGAGGCGGAGCCATGGGCGGGGGGGAGTGTTCCCCTCGCGCAGGGAACAGAGCGCTTACCACACCCTCCACGAGTTGGGGCCGGAGACTCTGAGTCAGCGGCGGAGCCCAGGGGCGCAGTTTCTCCCGTATCAATTTGTACGGGCGCCCCCACGGGTCCGCGTTCAGAGACCCCAGCCACACGTCGCGGGCCTCGAGTTTGGCCCGCTTAATCTCCGCTCGGAGGGTGTGTTTTGCCTCTCTGTAACCTTCGTACAGCTCCGCCTCTCTGGCCTCCGCATCCGGCGAGAATCATTATGTTAGAAAGTTTAAAAGAATGTCAAGAGTTGTTATATGAAATACGAAAATATTTGCTAAAAAGAGGTCAAAGTAGGTATAAAGGCCAGACTATTGAAATAAAATTGAAAGAAGCTAATGAAGTTTTTGAGAAGTGTAAATCATTACTTTTAGTTTTAGGTAAAAGTAGCGATACGAAAGTAATTGATTTAGGGAAGTATATTTTTGAAAAGTGTCAGGAATTGTATGACGAAATAAATAATTTATGTGTTTTTCCTAACTCAATAGAAACAAACAAAATGGAATTCGACTTAAGGGTGGCATGTAATTTAATTCCAGTTATGGATGACACTGAAAGCACCACTAAGAGAATGATTGACTCCATCGAAATGTACGCAAATATGCTCGACGATAAAGGTAATTCATTATTGATTATTTTCATCTTAAAAAGTAGACTTTCGGAAAACGCAAAATTGCGAATTTCTGACAAATATGAGGCGATTTCTGAATTAATTAAAGATTTAAGGAATAACTTAACAACAAAAAAGTCTTACACAGCCATTCAAACCCGGATGCAGACCATGAGACAAGGTCAAAAATCTGTTGAGGAATATGGTAAGGAAATAGAGCAGTTATTCACTGACATGACGATTTCTCAAGCAGACGGGGACTCCAGTGCTTATTCGGTACTTAAACCCATAAATGAAAAATCTGCTATAAAAATATTTTCAGACGGACTACGCAGCTCGAGACTATCCACAATCATCACGTCGCGCAATTACTGCAGCTTGAATGAAGCAATACAGGCTGCAAAAGACGAGGACAGACCTGCCGCACAGCAACAAGGTAACGTCATGCATGTATCAAAGCAAGGACGTACTTTCTATAATAATAGACGCTTTAGTGACGGTCGCGGTCGCGGTGGTAGTAACAATTATGGTCAAAACTCAAATTATTTTCTTAGACAGCTAGGACAAAGTAGTCATAATGGATATCAGCGTGGAAGAGGGCGCGGAAATTATAATAACTATAGAGGAAACAATTTTCATAATAACTTCAGAGGAAAGTATAGTAATCGTAGACCTTCTAACAGTTTTCAGAAAAGCAGGGGTAGACTTAACACTCAAAACCGTAACTTATATACGGCAGAACACAATGTAGAGGAGCCTCAAAGTAGTGAACAATCAAATAATAGTCAGATTCAGTTTTTTCGATCTTAGGAATACCATCTTTTCATGTAATAAAAACACTAAATACGTGACATTAAACATTAACAACAAAAAATATTATTGGCTTGTTGACACTGGCGCTTCATTATCTGTTATAAAAAGTGGAGCAATTCCCATTAACACACCAGTGCAAAGAGACAATACATTAATAAATGGCATTGGAGGGCAGACTCGATCTAAGGGATTGGTTAATTTAACTTTAAAAAACCATGACAACATACATTTTAACCATAACTTTACAATTTTTGAATCGTTACCGCTAACGGCTGATGGGATTTTAGGTTTAGATTTTCTAATGAAATATGGAGCTAATATTAATTTACAAACAAATTTAGTTACTTTATATAAAGATAATTGTAGTTATTCATTAAAATTGACTAATTATGTTAGTAAAAATAAAAATTTCTTAGTTATTCCTGCTCGATCCGAATCGATACACCATATTTATGTGGATAAATGCATAAATGGAGATGTTGTTGTATGTGGAAAAGAGTTGAGCAAAGATATATTTTTAGCAAATGAAATTACAAGGGTAAAAAATAATAGAATTCCTATTAAGATCTTAAATGTAACAGAAAAAGAAGTAGAGTTACCATTATTTACACCAGAGTTACAATCTTTAAATGACTATCATATATGTTCATTTAATAAAACCGCCATAAACGTTGATAGAGTTCAAAAATTACTGAACGAACTAAATCTATCTCATTTACATGATGAAGAGCAAAAAAGTATTGAAGCAATATGCGCAAAATATGCAGATGTGTTTTACGTAGAAGGTGATAGGTTAACAACCACAAATATTTACCAACAATCAATTACTATTAAACCACATGTTTCCCCAGTATATGTTAAACCATATCGTTTACCACAAGCATTAAAGCCCGAAATTGAACATCAAATAAAAAACTTGAAAGAAAATGATATTATAGAGGAATGTAGCAGTGAATGGTCAAGCCCAATATTGTTAGTACCTAAAAAAAGTGTTGAAGGTCAAAATAAGAAATGGAGGCTAGTAGTAGATTATAGGAAACTAAATGAGATCGTGGCTGATGATAAATTTCCTTTGCCAAATATCTATGAAATATTAGACTCTCTTTCAGGCGCAATTTATTTTAGTCACCTTGACCTTCACCAAGGTTATTACCAAGTGACCTTGAACCCTCAGAGTCGTAAGTATACGGCATTTACAACTAGTTCAGGACAATACCAAATGAAACGTTTACCGATGGGGCTTAAAATTTGTCATCATAAAATATATTGCCATAATTTACATTGGCACGCATAAAATTATTAGGCATAAAACTTTTGCCATAATGCTTGTTGCCATAAATACTACTAGCATAATAATAATAAAGCATAATTTTATAAAGCATAATGTTATAAACGCATAATGATAAAAACACATAATATTCTTAGGAATAAAACTAATAAACACTAAAAAATGGGAAAGTAATATATGATATAATTACAAAATCTCTAATATTTACAAGATATAACAACTGAATCTATAATTTTATTTGATATAACGATCAGTTAGTATAATAAACGGTTGATATAATTTTATTATATATTTTTATAAACATAACATTAATTGAATATAAAATCGTTAGATATACAACTCAGAAGATATAACACTTATTTAGTTAAATATGATAATAAACGCCTAGTTAAAAATACAAAGCAAAATTGCACATACATACACACTTTACAATGTTGTTTAATTATTGATAAGTTGTGGTATGTTGGTAGATTGACAAATATCATTGTCAGTTTGTCACTTTGTGTACATCATTTAAAGTTATTCTTTTTTTAATTTTTGTTATGGTAACCTGCATAGATATGCAAGCAGGCAGATAGCATGCAAGCAGGCATGCAGCATGCAAGCAGGCATGCAGCATGCAAGCAGGCATGCAGCATGCAAGCAGGCATGCAGCATGCATGCAGACATGCGGCATGCAAGCAGACTGGCCTGTTGGTCTAGCGGTTAGTGACCCTGACTGTTATGCCGGAGGTCGTGGGTTCGATTCCCACTCAGGACAAATATTTGTGTGATGAGCATAATCATTTGTTCTGTGTCTGGGTGTAATTTATCTATAATATGTATGTATTTAAAATATATAAGTATGTTTATGAGTTGTCTAATACCCATAACACAAGCTCTGCTTAGCTTGGGACTTGACGGCGTTGTGTGATAGTTGTGGAAAAAAAAAAGTAACCGTCTATACCGGTCATTGTGGCGACGCTTGGGGGAGGCCTATGTCCAACAGTGGACGTCTTTCGGCTGATATGATGATGATGATGATGAACCGTCTATATATTTGTGACCAAAATGTCAGAAAACTGATTGGTTCCTCAAATTAGGGTTAAACACCCTAATTTGAGGAGCCATATTTATAGTATCATTACTAACCATAATTATAGTATCATTACTATCAATATATATTTTAAACGATATATCTAATGATTTTAGGTTAAATAAACGTTATATCAAGTAACATTATAAGAAATAAGTTTTAGAACATTTCGATGGTCTAGAAGACAAACATGCCAACTACTGATATACCAATTTTTCAGGAGGACTGTTTTATTGATTTAAAACTTTTTGATGCTATAACTTAAAACTGTATATAGAAATTGTGTATATATTGTCTATAATTAGTTAGGGTATTTATCGTTATACTTACTTATCATAAATTTAAACATCAATAACTAAAATATTCTATAAAAATACCAAAATAGCAAAAAAAGCATCATTTAGTACGTTTGTACACAAACTTTTTATTATATTGTTCACTTAATACTTTCATATATTTAGGGTTTGTTTAAGAATTTAGTGCCAATGTATTAAAAAAAAAGAATAAGTATAAAAGTTTATTTATTAGCAAACAAAACAAACGTGTCAGTATAGTATTAGGGTTTATTATTTAAGTATTAAAACTGTAATTTTTTAAGGTCAGACTCTTTTTTATAGGTTGGAAATCATTTAATGACTTCTCCCGCCTTAGGGCACAGCTGGGGCGTGTCAGACTTTTACTGACTAAAATCCACTCCTATAGACGGCTTTGCTGACATCTCCTTACATCGCACGTGGATCGATCCGTTCGTGGTTGTTCGTGGTTAGGATCCCGGTGGCTGGGGCATGAGGACTGTTCCCTCACGCTTGCGGCCGCCTGCTTCGCTAGCATTACTGTACTGCTTTACAGAAGGAGGCGACCGTCTGCTATTCCTCTTAGCTCCGGACCAAGGCCTGTACCAGGGCCTAAGCGGGGCACATCTCTACCTTATGCTCTATACAGTGACATCCGGGCGGTCCACATAATGACGACACCCGGGGGTTTCTTCCACACAAACTTACCATGTCCGGTGAGGACCTGTGAGGACATGTGGCCAGATCGCAGCCTGAGAGCCATCACAAGTTTTCGATGCATTGTGGTGTTGACAAACCATGGTATATGGCGTGGTACTGTTTGTAAGGTTGCGTACCAGGTTCCTTTTTCACGTGAAGTGCTATCAAATTGCTGAGCTCATTTTCTATAAATGACCTCTCTGTATTTAGGCAAAATTTCACTATATTCTGGATACATGAAAGTTTCAATACCAGAATCTACCTCCACTCTCGTACATCTATCTATTTACCACCTCATTACCACGTAAACCCACAAGAGAAGGAATCCATAGCAGTCTCAGAACACCATTACATATTAATTGATCAAGTCTTTTTAAAATGGAATAGGCTATCGACACACCTCTCTTTCCAGCCAGAGGCGCATCGAGCCAAATGCACACTTTTGCTGTCACTTAAAATCACATCAAATTTAAACCCCATTGACTCAATATAAGATAGTGCTTCTGAGACTGCAAACAACTCTACAGACATGATTGAGTTCATCTCAGAAGTGACCTTGAAGTATTCTTTTATATCTCTTTTAATATCATAAAAGGCTGCACCCAGACCTTTTCCTATCTTAGAACCATCTGTATATATTTATTCCCAATTTTATACTTAAGTTCTACAGTGGAATATTCACTCTTAGAATATGAGATTTATGATTTCAGTATCAATAAATTCTACATTCAAATGTGACATCCAAGTATCTAATGTAAACATGGGCAAGGGATTAATAGAACGAATTTTCTCTTGTTTGATAATACTGTATACAGACATTAACAACGGTTTCTTTTTCCTACGCCAATAGCTTTGTTCACACTGATCCTTGAGTACCAACAATAAATTAACAGTGCAGTTACTAGACCATAAGAGTAATTTTGTGGCTAAATATTCACGGCGCTAGGAAGATGGACAAATTGCCAACTCTGAATCCATTACATGTATAGGGGTGGCTCTGATAAATCCTCCTACTATACGCAATGCTACGTTTTGGACTCGGTCTAATTTTATTAAATGCGAATTAGCTGCACCGTGGTATAAAAAACTGCCAAAGTCTACCTTACTTCTAACCAGCGATAAGTACAGTCTGCAAAGATGTTTGGGGTGTCCTATAAAGACCCACCCAAAATTTTAAGTAAATTAATTATTTTTAGTGACTTCTCCCTTATTTCATTTATGTGCTTGCTCCATATCAGGGATTGGTCTAACCATAAGCCCAAATATTTGATACAATTAACAACAGGGATTACAGAATTATTAATTGTCAAGCTTAAAGTATCTCGTTTTCTCCCTCTACTAAAGATGCAACACTTTGATTTTGTAGATCTTTGATTCCTCAACCAATGGTTAAATATCCCTAATTGTATTCCTAATCCCTATTCTCAATTGTTAGTCTTACAAATTTATTTATTTATTTATTTATTTAAAGCTTTATGTACAAAAAAACTGTACAAAGGCGGACTTAATGCCTTAGGCATTATCTGCCAGTCGACCTTAGGGTGGTGCAGAAACAAAACATGGCAGGTGCAACTTAATAAATAGACAAAACAGAAGAGAAACGAATATATACAATAGTAAATACATACTTAGATACATACATATAAAAAAAAAACAATGCTGTTGTGAAAAAACAAATCCAACCAATTAGCGCGGTGATGATTCTACCAACATCTTGCGAATATGCTCACGTGCCTTCACCTTAAAAGAAAATCGGCTTGTTGCCATCCTGATATTCAGAGGGAGCGCATTCCAAAGAGATATCGCCTGGACGAAAAAGGAAGAGTGGATAAACCCAGAGCGGTGTGAGGGACATCGTAGAAGACGATTGTTAGTAGACCGAAGATTTTTATTGTGCCCAGAGCAAAGAAATTGAAGTTCTGAAATCAGATAAGAAGGGGAAGAAGGATTATCAAGAAAAGAGAACAGCGTAGTCAAGGCCCTTAGCGCTCTGCGCTGACGAATGGGTAACCATTTTAAAAGCAAACGATGCTCGGATACATGATCGTACTTACGGAGGTTGAAGACAAATCGAATGCAGTTATTCAGAAGACGGTCAAGTTTATTGAGAAGATCTGCATTCAGGTCATAGTAGCACACATCAGCATAGTCGATTATGGGAAAAATTAGGGATTGTACAAGCATAGCCTTTATGTGAGCTGGGAGAAGATTCTTCAGACGATAGAGAGACCGTAACGTTCCAGTGACTTTTTGACTGACATTTGCGATCTGCTTCCGCCAATCCAGACAAGCATCAACATACAGACCAAGATCCTTCACCTCAGAGCCAAACGGGATCACCGTATTGTTGAAGATTACGGGTGGTACGGTTAGTCCACCTAGCTTTCTTAGACTATGGGGGCTCCCAACTATAATAGCCTGCCACTTCGTAGGATTAACCGCCACTCCGAATCTGTCAGACCAGTTTTGAATCACCTGTAAATCCCGGTTTAGCTCCTCGATCGCATCCGATATGTTGTTGTATAAAATTGGAGTATATTCTCAGGAATTTTAGAAATTAAAAATACAGGATCGTAGCTTGCAGTGTAACAGTTTAATTTTGCCAGTCATGAGATTCAAAAATCATGGAGGTAGTTAATAGTTAACTCCTGATAAAAAACTTATAGCTAATATTTATAACTACTTATTGCTAACTTAAATTAGTGGTGCAAAATTGAAGTGACGCTTCAACATGCCGCCGGCCGTTGAAAGCTTGCCTTTCAACAGCTGTCTTCCAACAACGGACAGATCTTGGAAAATGCTCTACTGACAGTTCCGGTGGAGGTCCTGATATCAGCAACTCTGCTAATGCCATCTGTGCCAGGATGAAGAGCAATAACGCGACCCAACTTCCACTTCAAGGGTGGCTGGCTGTCCTCCTTGATAACAACGAGGGAATCCAAATGCAGGTTGTCGTTGCCGGTCCGCCATTTTACACGTTGCTGAAGTTCAGAGACGTACTCCTTGCTCCATCTCGTCCAAAAATGCTGCCGCAGCTGCTCAATTCGCTGATGGCGTCTCAAGAAAATTACCAGGAGTGAGAGGCAACAGGTCTTCTGGGTTCGACGTTAGCGGTGTGAGCGGGCGAGAATTCAGAATGCCCTCAATCTGTATCAGGACGGAGTTAAGCTCCTCGTAAGTCAAATTACAATTGCCCAACACTCGTAACAAATGATATTTGGTCGATTTGACACCCGCCTCCCAAAGACCACCAAAGTGTGGAGCGTAAGCAGGTATAAAGTGGAAGTGTATACCGTCTTGAGCTGCACTATCAGATAAGGAGTCACAATTGCGTTTCAAAAAATCAGATATTTCATTGTAGGCTCCTACAAATGAAGTTCCGTTATCGGAGTAAATGTTGAGAGGTTTTCCTCTCCTAGACATAAACCTACGTAAAGCCTGTAAATAATTGCTGCTCGTCAAGTCACCAACCAACTCTAAATGAATGGCCTTGGTGGTGAAGCACACGAAAACAACGATGTATACCTTCACCAGTCTACATCCACGACCTTGACGACTAGCCGCAGTTATAGGGCCTGCGTAGTCAACCCCTACACTTTGAAAAGGGAAGTCGGCTGGCGAGAGTCTGTTCAGTGGTAGATTACCCATTTGAGGAGTAATTATTGTCTGTGGCTTTAGTCGCTGACACCGAACGCACTGACGATAACAGGCTCTGGCTAAGTTGCGACCACCTAGTGGCCAGTAGGTCTCTCTGATTGTACTTAATAATAATTGAGGACCTGCATGCATTAATCTAATGTGCTCAGATTTAAATAAAAGTTTAACAAAATGATGAGTGGACTGTATCAATATTGGGTGTTTCTTTGTGTATAAATATTCTGAGTTATGTAACCTACCCCCTATACGAATGATTTTGTTGTTATCTAGAAATACGTTTATTTATTTATTTATTATATACTTTATTGTACATACAAAACATAACAACGAAAAACTTATATCTAAAACACGTACAATGGGCGGCCTTATCGCATTCCGCGATCTCTTCCAGGCAACCTAGAATAGACAGTAATTGTCAGAACATGATATGGGGCTGTCATAAGTTCAACAATAAGTAATATTTTAAAATTAATTACATTTATAATTATTATAATTGATAGATACACAGATACATACATATGCAATATAATACATACATAAATATATACACACCAAATATATGAACAATCATAAGAAAGAACGACTTTCGAATAATCACAGCGACAACAAGTCTCTTGAAGGCAGGCAACGATTGAGCGCGTTTTATAGCATCCGGTAATGCATTCCACAGACGGGTAGCCTGGACAGTAAAGGATTTATCTAAGAAAGTTGTGGAATGCACCGGCATCTTGAGTCGTAAGTTATCTGATGACCTAAGAGATTTTGAATGGGAGTCGCAAAGAAACTGAAAACGATTCTTGAGGTAAAGAGGGGTAAAAGGAGAAAAGAGTATATTATATAAAAGAGAAAGAATATGAGCATTCCGGCGAAACTTGAACACTTGAACTTGGCGGTTTAAACTTGATAACCTATTTTTATGGGGTAGTTTTTTATTATTTAGTAATAAATTGTATTCAGGGAAAGACTCCTTTTGCGACTGAGTAATGATAAAGTTTAAAGCATCTTGTAGCTCATTCGCATTAAAACAAGATGTAGTTTTTGTTGAACGTCCTTTGCAAGTATTAATGAAGCGGAAAACATAACAAACGGAACGCTGTAATCGATTAAAATTAGAAAATCGATTAAACTCGATTATTCCCTTAAATAAATCTTCAGTAGTGTGGTGATCTTGGGCTAAATTAACTAAAATAGTAGATTTAATGTCTGGTAAGGTTTCTGTATTTATAGCAGTGGGTGGCCATGTAGTACTATCGTTTTTTAAGAAGCATGGACCGAACCACCACAAGTCCAGTGATTGCATAGCGGTAGGATCCACTCCACGAGTTATTAAATCAGCTGGATTGTCGTGGGTCGACACATGTCTCCAGGTACATGTACCGGATGTTTCTAGCACTTCGGCAACACGGTTACGAACAAAAGTACTTAATTTTATAGGCAACATTTTCAACCAACCCAACACTATCATGGAGTCAGTCCAAAAAACAATACTAGACGGTTTAATGTGAAGAGAATTACCTTTTGATATAAGCGTACACCAAGCACAGCAGCACAGAGCTCCAATCGCGGTATAGTTAGTGGTTTGATAGGAGCGACGCGACTTTTGGCTGTTAATAATCGCACGTCGACGTCACCCTGCTCATTCACACTACGAACATACAAACAAGCGCCATATGCTTGCTCCGACGCGTCGGTAAAAATGTGAAATTCGAAGTGTTTGTATGCGTCACAGAGCACGCGACGTGAAACCCGTAAATTGTGAATGCAAGGTAATGATTTAATTATGTTCGCCCATATTGTTGCAATATCAGGTGATAACTGATCATCCCACTTCAACTTGTCTAGCCAAAGTTTTTGGAGCAACATCTTCATGTTCACGACACACGGTGCTAACAGTCCTAAAGGATCGTAAATTCGTGCAATTACTGCTAACATGCCACGCTTAGTGTTTTCTATGCAGTCAGGAACTTGTATAGGGAAAATGAGGTCATCAGTGTCTGTTCGCCAACTAAGACCCAATGTTTTACTACAGACATCACCTTCGTTGTGGAACTCAGATGATGTGGAAATCAGATCAGATGGATCTGAAATTAAAGTGGGCTCGTTCGATTTCCACTTCCGTAACGGCATGCAAGCAGAGGCAAGAGCATCAGTCACCTTGTGACGCAACATGAGAGCTTCCTCATACACGTCCTCGCCGGTCAGCAGGTCGTCTACATAAAAATCATGAAGAATGACTTCAGCGACCCTTTGATCCTGACATTCCAGGCCTATTTGTTTTATGCACCTAGTCGCGAGAAAAGGTGCACTAGCCGTACCGTACGTTACGGTATTTAATTGATAAGTTTTAAGCGTGCTAGTAACATCATCACGCCAAATGATTTGCTGCAGGTGCCTATCTGAAGGATCTACAGACACTTGCCTGTACATTTTCTCTACGTCAGCAGAGAGAACGTACTTATGAGTTCGAAATCTAAGAATAATTGCAGTCAAATCGTCCTGAACAGTAGGCCCGACCATCTGGATTGCATTTAAAGAAAGTCCAGAGGTAGTGGGTGCACTAGCATTAAATACAACCCGTAATTTTGTTGTGCTACTGCTTTCACGCAGGATTCCGTGATGAGGAATATAATATGACCGCAAATCTTCATTAATATGACACTCTGACATATGGCCTAAATAAATGTACTCAGTCATGAAGTCTTTGTACATTTTGTCAAGTGGAGGTTGGCTGAGGTTTCTGCGCTCTATTGACAGAAAACATCGTTTTGCACGATGATATGAATCACCTAAACTCTCCGGAGATTCCTTCAACGGAATCTTAACACTAAAACGGCCATCTGATAAGCGCGTCATGTTTTTTATGAAGTGTTCTTCACACATGTTCTCCTCAGCTGAATAAGTCGATGCATCATGGCTAACTTCCTCGAGCTGCCAGAAACGCATCAATTGGTTTCGGATGTCATCTAACTGATTCGAACTGGAAGAACTTTCGTAATAATCGATTACGAAATTACACTTAATTGAAGAACGTTGAGAAGAATTAAAATTATAATTATAGCCGCCGTTAATTGGGCCACAAACTAGCCAACCTAGTCTAGTTTGGTGAAGTGTTGGTTTCCCATCACCTAATAAAATCTTATCAGATCCTAATAAGCTCCAAAATACATCAGCCCCTATAATCATATCAATAGAAGCCGGTGTGTGGAAATATGGATCAGCTAATTGAATATTTGAAGGTATATTTACATGTACCTGTCTAGCGGGAACATTATCAGTAATTGTGGGTAAGACAAAACAAGTTAAATTATTTGAGTACGATTCGTGCAACGACTTAATATGCACACGACACATTTTATTAACATGAGACAGAGAATTGTTTATACCTTGTATCGATCTTTCTGTGTTTACGTAGGGCAACTTCAACTTACTGTATAAAGTCTCCGTCATTAGACAAGCCGAACTACCTGAGTTGAGAAGCGCTCGAGCGATGTGTTCCTTATCATTTGCATCGTAACATCTAATTAGTGCAGTCGACAACAAAATGTTACCTGTGCTAGTCGTATGCGAATGTGCGGAGATATTGGCTGAGAGTGCAACGTGATTGTTTGTGTCGGTAGTGGAGGATGACTCACAGTTAGTCTTATCAGTCGTAACAGCTGATTTGTTTGAAACGGGTTTTTGTTTGTACTCTGCGTTATGAATAAGCGTGTGGTGTTTGCGCTTACATTTTTGCACCCCGATTTCTTGCAATTACTAGGATAGTGACCGTGACGCAAACAGTTATAACATACCTTATAGCTAGGTAGTAAGGACATTCTCTCGTTGACATTTAATGATAGAAATTGTGGGCATGAATTAAGGTTGTGATCACCTTTACACCTAGGACAGTTTTGTGATGAGGAACTCCTGGTGTTGTCTGTCGTTAGAAAGGATTTTATTTTTGTGTTGTGTTTTATGTTAGTTATTTATTTATTTATTTATATATACTTTATTGCACATCAAGATTATAAATTAACAAAAAAAGGAAACCACATAATAAAAAACACACAATTGGCGGCCTTATCGCACTAGGCGATTTCTTCCAGGCAACCTTGAATGGACAGGGATTGCCTGGACACAAAATGGGGTTGCACTTAGTGCAAATATAAAAGTAACAAAACTTAATAAATACTTAATTCTAAAATAGATACACAAATACATACATACAATATATATATAAGCAAGAGAGTTAGTGAAGAACGAAGACAAGATTACAGAGTCAAGTAATGATCCTTCACAAGCCCTTTAAATGCAGGCAGTGTTTGCGCACGCTTTATTTCCACAGGCAATGCATTCCATAGACGAGCGGCCTGAACAGTAAAGGACTTATCCAGGAAAGTACTTGAATGCATTGGCATTTTAAGTTTCAAGTTATCCGATGACCTAAGAACTTTCATGTGGGAGTCACAAAGGAATTGAAACCGTTCTTTGAGATAACTAGGGGTAAAAGGGGAAAAGAGCACATTATACAAAAGAGAAAGAATATGAGCATTACGGCGAAGGCGAATTGGCAACCACTTGAGTTTAACGCGAAATTCAGAAACATGGTCATATTTTCGCAAACCGAATATGAACCTTATACAAAAGTTTTGAAGTCGCTCAAGTTTATCCAGTTGCACTTCAGTGAGGTCAAGATAGCTGGCATCAGCATAATCAAGGATGGGTAAAAGAAGAGATTGTGCAAGCGTGATCTTGGTGGCAATCGGCAGAAAATGCCGTAGTCTTCTCAACGAACCAGCAGATGCGAATAACTTGCGGCTAACTTCCCGTAGCTGGGCAGTCCAAGAGAAATTCTTGTCAATGAATATCCCCAAGTTCTTGACTTTCTCACTAAAGGGAATTACTGAGTTGTCAAAAGAAACTTGGGGAAGAGCCGTCCAGTCGATCTTTGAGACCATTCTAGAACTGCCCACCACTATAACCTGCGTCTTCACAGGGTTCACCGTAAGTCCGTACCTCTTGCTCCAGTCGCAAATACGACCAGATCAAGGTTAACGGTCGAGATAGCCTCAGACAATTTCCCAAGAGGTGCCCGTGAATATATTTGAAGGTCATCTGCATAAAGGTGGTAGGAAGAAATTAATTCGTTGGAGATAGAGTTAATAAAAACTGCGAAAAGTAATGGTGATAAAACGCCACCCTGTGGTACTCCGGCAGAAGTACTACACCAAGAAGACATGGTCTCTCCGATGCAAATACGTTGCCGTCGCCCGAACAGGTAACTACGAAACCAGTCAATCACCGGTGGAGATATATTAAGAGAGCATAGAATACCAAGTAAAACATCAAAATCGACAGTATTAAAAGCATTACTAAAATCTAGCAATGCAAGGACCGTTAGATTACTGCTTTCCATGGCTGACCTTATATCGTCCGTAATATTGAGAAGCGCTGTAGTGGTGCTGTGACCAGGGCGGAAACCGGACTGAAACGGGTTGAGGAGATTATTTTTGGATAGGAAAGTACTTAATTGGTTGTGGATTAAACGTTCTAGGACTTTAGACAGGAATGGTAAGACGGATATTGGACGGTATTCAGAAAAGGATGTGGGATTGGACTTTTTAGGCAGAAGAATTATTTGAGCATCTTTCCATGAGCATGGAAAGACACCGCTAGACGCAGAAAAATTGAGGATGTGACAAATGACAGGGAGGATTATGTCCAGCACCGGGAGTAACATTTTACGGCTGATACAGTCACTTCCTACTGCATTGGAAGTAATTGATAGTATGCTCTTCTTAACATCACACGCAGAAAACTGACCAAAAGCGAATGGAGAATAACTGGGAGTCGGAAGAGATGAAAGATAATCCAATGTATTCAATTTTATAGTCCTATCAAAATTGGACGAAGCTGTAAAATGATTATTCATCGCATTGATGTCTAAATCTTTAGGAATCGACTCTTGTCGAGTTTTACCGACCCCCAATGATCTAAGAAAATTCCAAACTTTGGATGCGTCCCCATTTTGGACTGAGTTATGAATGTGTTGGCGGTTGGCATTCCTACACACCTTATTACATTGATTACGGATGGAGACATATCTTTCTCTATTAACATCATTAGGATGACGCTTAAATTTAGACTTGGCTGTGGCCTTTTTTTTCATTAGTGATTTAATTTCATCCGTCAACCACGGTGCCGGAAAATGTCTGACTTTAACTGCTCGAACGGGAGCGGGGTGATCGTAAAGCTTAACAAGTTTGGTAGAGAAGATGTCAACTTGCTCATCGACTGATGTAGAGTTATATAGAGCAGACCAATCAATATTGCTAGCATCCTCGCAAAGACCCTCAACGTTCATGCCACCAAAATTACGTTGCATGAGAATTTTGGCTTTAGCTTTAGGTGGACGAATTTTATATGAGAGAAAAATCAGATCATGATAAGAAAAGGCATCGGCTGAGCATTGGCCACACTTAGCGACGCGATCAGGAGAGGAGACAATAATCAAGTCAAGAAGTGAAGGAGTACAATTAGGAAAATGGTGAGTGGCACTAAGAGGAAGAATAGTAAGATTGCTAGAAGCCGAAACACTACACAGGGAAGAAGAGCGATGATCCTTTTTCAGGAGACAAGTATTAAAATCACCCATGATTATACTATGACTGTAAGAAGGGATTAAAAGTTCTAAGAGGTTTTCGAAGGATGAAAAAAAGTTAATGCGTAAAGAGGGACAGTAATAAACACCAAGTAGTAATTTTGAGTGATTAAGTTCGACCTCAAGAAAGAGATGTTCACCAGCATTTGATGGCGGGGGCTGTGCTGACATATGTACAACAGAGAAAGGAATATATGAACGGAGATATATGGCAACACCGCCACCACCACCAACCGTCCGGTCATTTCTTATGAGCACGAAACCTGGAAGAGCGTAGCTTGTAGAAGGGAGACAAGGTTTGAGCCACGACTCGGAAACTAGAATAGCATGAATATTTTTACAGTCAAAACTTGCCAGCATATCGTGGAAATGGGCCGGAATGCTCTGGGCATTATATGTAAGACATTAAAATTCTTAGGAACATCAGAAAACTGCGCCGCAAGACTGTCCGCAAGAGAAGGAACACTCGCAAAACTGTCATCATTACTTGTCATGGAAAAAAAACTATCACTATCACTACTTTCATTTGTAGACATAAATATTTACCTATAACTACAATATAATTTAAAAATAATATTACTTACTAAAAAGCTCAAACAATTATTATAACACCTGCTTGTTGCGCTAATCTATAATTGTTTGAATAAAACTTGTCCGAGTAACAAAATAATAATAATAATAATAAGGCAGAAAAAAAAAAATAGTAATTAAATAAAATAAAAAAAATTAAAAGAAAAAAAAAATGTTGAGAAAATCATACCGAAACAAAAAGTTTTAAAATGAAGTTGCAAGTTACCTAAAAAGGAACGCACAGAATAGACATTGACATGACAGTTGACATTGACAGTACCAAAAGTAGAATTTAAAGTCAATGTCAAATATAAAATCTTTAAAAATAAAACGTGAAGGTGAAAACAAAATAAAATATTACCCGGACATGGACCAATACATCACAAGAAAGAATATCATTTCTTTAAAGCAGCAACACGTTTTAATCTTGCGGTCTTCGCAGCAGCAGCAGTCGGAACAGCGTCTGGTACTACCGATTTTGGTTCACCTGGATGAGGCTCAGTGGAAATCGGTGCAATCTTATCCAGTTCAGCGAGGGACTCGACCCGGTGTCGCATATCGTTGGGACCAAGGACGTACACGTAGCCCGCCTTAGTCCAGCTCTTGGAGACGCCGCATCTTTGTCTCGCTGCCAAAAACACATCGTGCCGCGCCTTTGTTAAAAACTCGGACATTGTGACACCTGAAGCCTTTAATTTAGTCTTGGAGAACCATATTTTATCCCGGACTGCAAGACTGCGAAGCTTAAACAAAATAGGCCGCGTTTTGTTGGCCACCGCTCGTCCCATTCTATGACATCGGCTGATATCCGCAACAGTAAAGTCGCCCAGCTGTAGTTTACTGCAGATCACCTCAACAATGAGCTTGGCTGTGTCCTCCTTCTGCTCCTCATCAACACCATGTAACAGCAGGATTTTCTTCCGTCCTCGCATTTCGATCTGGTCGACACTTCGGGCAAGAAGCTCCACCTGACGCTGTAGACTGTTCAGTGACTGCGTGATGAACGTGCGGAACATAGTAAAGTCCGCAGCCAGGCTAGAACTCTTGACCGGAGATGGAGGGGCTCTCTGCAATTCTTCTTCGAAGACTGACATCCGTGCGTGGAACAACTCCTTCAGTTCAGTCAGAGTGCTAGTCAGTGACTCCATTATGATGAAGTGAAGTGATTGGTAGCAAAGAAATAGAGAAAAGATAACGCTACACCAGCAGGTATTGACTATGAACTTTTAGTATAAGGCATAAAAAATTGTATAAAATGTAAATAATAAATTAAATTAAATTTTTAAAATTAGAGCAAAATTTTTGTTGTGTCACTGTTGCAACTACCCACAAAAAAAAAAAAAAAAAAAATTCTTCCCATTCTCGGAATGATTTTGTGTCTAATTTTTGTCGTATGATGTAAATAAGTAATGTGTCCCAATTGTGAACAGGTTCACCTAATGTTTTTAAAGCTCTGATATATTTGTTTATATTATCTACGATGCCTTTTAACGCAGTTGAGGACTCCTTTGTGATTGACTCGATATTAAATAACGCTGTAACGTGATTCTCAATTAACATTCTTTCGTTATCGAATCGCTCACAAAGCAGTTCCCACGCCATATTGTAGTTTCGAGCTGAAAACTCGATAGACTGAATTACAATAGCAGCAGATTCTGTTAATGAGGACCTCAAATAATGGAATTTATTGACCTCGTCTATATCGTCATTGCCGTGAATGAGACTAGTGAAAGTATCTCGAAATTCGAGCCAGTTATCGTACGAGCCTGTAAATTTAGGTAACTGTATGGTGGGTAACTTGACGAACTGACGCTTACTACTAGAGGTGGACTTTACTTCCTCTTGCTCAGATTTTAGGAACTTATTTAATAGTACTTTAGCTTGAGCCATCAAATCATAATATTGCGATTCAATTGTAGCTCGTTCGAGTACCTCAGAGTCAACGTCACACATACATTCCAACTTTGATTGAACTTCGTTAAATTCGTCATATAAATTATCTAATTTGTTGACTCGCAACTGCAACTCCATTACCTGAGACGGGTTTACCGTAGAATCTTGAAATTTATTTAAATATGTTTCAAAGACGGTTAATCTTCCCTTATAACTGCTTCGCTTCTTTTTAAGATCTTTAATATCAGTCATTTTGACAGGAAGGTGTCGTAGACCTGAAATTATACAGTTATAATGTTAAATAACGAAACTATATTTAACAAAAATACCTAGGCGTAATAAATAATGCGACTAAGCAACTATTGGTCTGAGTTATTGAATAATTTTACAATGTTGACCTTTGATCACTGCAAATTATAAAGAACTACCGTAGTCAAGTAGGTAGGTAAGGTTTACTATTCTATTAGAATAATGTAACAAACAAATTAATTACCTAATAATTTATATTTTAAAGGTTTACAAAGCGACAATTAATGTTAAAGGTTAAAATTTGTAAATTGAAAAATAAATAGCTAACTAATGTAGGTTAATACAAACACTACTGTACGGTATTATAAGCACTGTTAACTATATTTTACAAGTATAATTCAACCTAAAACTTTGTAAATAAATCCTTGTAAATAAATTGTATAAAATAATGTGTAAATAATTTGTAAATATGTATAAAATAACTATGTTACTAACCTTATTTAAGTTTTTATAATCGCTACTTATTACCTATATTTTTTATATTACCTGATTAAATATTAATGAGTGTTGGGTGAATTTAATTGATATTATAATGCTTTGGCTTTAACACTTATGGTTTTACTTCACTTGACCTTCTGTTGGAGATAAAACCTTCTTGCAAGCTTCTTAAATTAAAGAAAAAATATGACACTTCTATTTGTCACTTGTCTTCACTTGTTTCTTGTAAAAATATATTGTTCACACCGAAAATAATTAAAACTAATTTGCATTGAGCATCCAGTCATTGATTTTCATCAGAATACCCATAATTCTCGCACATGGTCCTTCGAGCCGGATGAAATATAATTAAGAAGATCAGCGATTATTTTCAAGAAAAAGAATAGAGACTGACTTCCACGCTGAATGGAGGTTCATGGGTTCACTGCTGGAGAACTGAATTGATTTCAAGCAAGTTAGTTAGTGGTGTACAGACATAATTACGCTAATATCGTCACCCAACACTCAGGTAGTATACAAGGTGCAGTTTTAAAACTGCACAATATTTCAGGAGGTTGTAATAAAACTCATAAATAATCATGTAAAAAAACGATACCTGGTCAATAATCAGTAATACTTGTTATTTAATTTTTTAATTACACTAAACTAAATCGATTGATCGATGGCCGCGGGGGCGTGGCTAGGGTGTGGCGTGCGGGATGATGATTGGATGATACATTATTTATGAAACTATCGTTGCGAGTTAGTGTGTGTGAAAACGCCCTTTATTGTTCCGTGTTTGTGTGTGTGAAAAAAAGCGCGGTTATAAAAAAAAAAAATTACCTACTTTTTTTATTATTGATTCGGGTCGAGAATCACTAACATAATTACCTCCTGAAATATTTTGCAGCTTCAAAACGACACCTTGTATATAAGTAGTCATACTAAGGTCAGTACTATTTTATTAAATTACCAATTATATTGTGTTTGAGTAAAATCATTAGGTACTTTGTTGCATTGTGATTAGTATTTTATTCAACAGCAATGTTAAGTTTAAACTCATACTTTTAACAGTATAGTTAGCTATTTTGCTACATTATTAAACTTACATTACATTAAGCTGTAACTAATTACATAACTACTTAACAGTGGTATTAATTTTTAACAAGTATCTTGACATAATAAAAATATTTGAGTGTTAGATATTAGTACAAGTCATTGTTATAAATTATAGTTAGCAGTCAGAAAGGGCATAGACTACAGCTAGGCGTATAATTATTGAAATTATATTGTTGGTTTTATTTTTATATTCCTGTATCAATGCCAGGTTGACAACATTCGTCTCCCAGAATGTCTGAGGAAAGGGATTTAATTAAGAAGCGAGGCAGCTTCAAAGGTCGTTTGACTAGTTTTCTCAATTTCCTGGACTCATTCAAGGACAAGGAGCTATCTAGCTGTGATGTGTCCGAGTTGCAGTTGCGCATGGGCAAGATAGAGGCGTTGTACGAGCAGTATGATGAGGTACAGTTACGATTAGAATGTATTGTTGACGACATCAACTTACAATATTCTCAGCGTTCCGAGTTTGAGTCTATTTATTATAAATCCTTATCTAGAGCCCAGAATATTCTGACTAACTATAATAAAGATAATAAATCGATGGAAAGTTGTGAAAGTACTCGTGTTAGCATAAAGCAGCCGGTTAAATTGCCAACGATTCAGTTACCAAAGTTTAGCGGATTATATTGTAATTGGCTTGAATTCCGCGACACCTTTACTAGCCTAATTCATTGTAATGATGACATAGACGCAATCAATAAGTTTCACTACTTGCGAGCATCACTTGAGGGGAACAGCTGCTATAGTTATCAAATCCATTGAGTTTTCTTCAAGTAATTACTCTGTGGCATGGTCATTGTTATGTGATCGGTATGACAACAAAAGATTACTGATTCAGAATCATATAAGTTCATTATTTACTATTGAATCAATTACAAAAGAATCTTCTGTTGCCATAAAGAATTTGATCGATCAGTTAAATAAAGACTTGCGAGCTTTACAGTCATTAGGGGAGCCCGTGAAACACTGGGATACACTTTTAATCTACATTGTCACACGAAAACTTGATCAAAAAACCTATCGTGAGTGGGAGGAGTGCAAAGTTAGGATAGACAAGGATGGCTTAATCACGTTTAACGCATTTATGCAATTCTTACGCAATCGAGCCGACCTCATCGAGACCCTGGAACTCGCCCGCAATCACTATTCGCAATCACCAGGTAAATCAGGTCCTAAGATCAAGTCAATGGTAGCACAATCTCCTATCAATTCTAGCACTGACTCAGCTTCTAAACCTTGTCCTAAATGTAATAACAACGATCACACATTAAATAATTGTCCACAGTTTCTCGCATTGAGTAACGATGACCGTCTCAAATCATTACCTAGTTATAAGGTATGTTTTAACTGTTTTCGTTCCGGACACTATGCTAACAAATGTAAAAAACCAGGCTGCAAACTATGCAAACGTAGGCACAACACATTAGTTTACGTACATTCTAATGGCACTGTATCGAATACACCTAGTGGTAATTCGATGCATAACTTGTCTGCTACGACTGAAACGAATAACGTAGCTTTATTTATTTATTTATTTATTACAGCCTGAAACATCCGCAAACATTGCATCTCCGTGTGGTCATACGCAACGAGATGTGTTGTTATCAACCGCTTTGATTAAATTAAGAGACCACAAAGGGTGTGTGCATCTCGCTCGCGCGGTGCTCGATAGTGGTAGCACGTCTTCACTCATAACAGATAGGTTGTGCAATAAACTTAACTTAATAACTAGCCAGGTAGATAGATCAATCTTTGGAATCAATAACGTCACTTCGCACGTAGGTAAAATATGTCGGGTTAAGGGTACGCCATTAGATGATAGCTTTGTATTCGAACTAAATTGTTTTGTTCTTCCGTTCATTACGAGTAGTGTTCCGTGTCGTCAGATAAATATTTCTGATTTCGACTTACCCTCGAATATTACTTTAGCTGATCCTACTTTTTATAACCCTGCCGATGTTGATATTTTAATCGGCGCTGATCTTTTTTGGGATTTGTTAGGATCTCAAAGACTAAAGTTAGGTACCGGGAAACCAATATTATGTGAAACCCGTCTAGGATGGATAGTTTCCGGTCCAATTACTCAGAATACTATCTCACTGCTGACGAATGACGTAAAATGCAATATGTCTAAAATGGTTGCCGACAGCGATGGTGACTGGGAAAACCTTAAGTCAGAATTGACAAAGTTTTGGCAATTAGAGGAGGTGAATGCGAACTCTTCCAATTCTTATATGCCTGAAGAGAAATTGTGTGAAGACAATTTCGTTACAAATACGACACGATTGTCTGATGGTCGTTTTTGTGTTCGCATCCCCCTTAAGAAAGATCCTTCAATTTTAGGAAATTCTTTTAATAAAGCCACACATTGTTTACATTCTTTAGAGCGTAAATTAAAGGTTTAGACGAACTTTAGTAGAATGTATCATGACTTTTTGTCAGAATACGAGTTACTTGGTCATATGACAAAAATTAATAAACCTAATTTATGTTTGGGTTATTTTATTCCACATATGGGAGTTTTACGAGAGTCGAGTACCACGACCAAACTTCGTGTTGTTTTCAACGCTAGTTCTCCTACTTCGACGGGAGTGTCCTCTAATGACCTACAGATGGTTGGGCCAACCGTACAGGACGGTCTATTGTCTATACTTCTTCGCTTTAGAGTCCACAAGTATGTTTTATCTGCGGATGTGGAGAAAATGTATAGACAAATAGTCGTCCACCCGTCGGACAGATATTTACAACAGATTGTTTGGCGTGATAATGTTAGTGATCCTATTAATGTTTATCAATTAAACACCGTCACGTACGGTAAGGCCAGTGCGCCATTCCTTGCGACACGATGCCTTAAACAAGTAGGACTCGACTGTACCCTAAGATATCGGAAATCATCCAACATGACTTCTATGTCGACGACTTGCTGACCGGAGGGGATGACTTAGATGAAGTAAAGTTCATTCGCACTGAAGTCACCAAAGCGCTTGCGTCGGCATGTATGCCACCATTGAGAAAGTGGAAGTCAAATGATTCTCAATTATTGTCGAATGCTGTCCCTGCGTCATACGATTTGAACATTGGACAAAATGAGCCAGAAAAGTTGCTTGGTCTCTGTTGGCATATCGGCACTAATGAGATAGGGTTTCCTATAGGTCTGACTAAATCTTCGACTAGGTACACAAAGCGTGACTTGTTATCCGTTATTGCGCGAATCTTTGATCCCTTAGGTCTGTTAGGTCCTATTGTTATTACTATGAAGATTTTACTACAGAAAATGTGGTTAGATAAATTATCATGGGATCAACCATTACCTAATGAGATTTGTAAACAATGGGAGATTATTATCAAATCTTTACCTCTTTTAAATCATGTTCGCATTCCGCGACTTGTAGTCTGCAATTCATTTACGGAGTTAGAACTCCATATTTTCACAGACGCGTCTGAGTCCGCGTACGGTGCTTGCGTCTACATTCGCAGTGTTAATGCTAAGGGTGAGTACATGGCTCGCTTGTTAATGGCAAAGAGTCGAGTTGCTCCCATCAAGCCCACGACAATTCCGCGACTGGAGTTATGTGGTGCGGTAGTCGGTTCTCGTCTTCACGAGAAGGTGATGAGCTCACTTCGAGTGAAGATCAGTCGGGTCTATTGTTGGACTGATTCAACCATTGTCTTGGGATGGTTACAGATGATGCCTACCAGACTTCAGCCCTTTGTGCGCAACCGCGTTGCTGAGGTTTTGGATAAGTCGGGTAACTGTACTTGGAGGCACGTCCCAACAGATCAAAATCCAGCAGACCTAATATCTCGTGGCATGGATATTAGTGATCTGCAGGAGTCAGATCTGTGGTGGAAAGGACCAGATTTTTTAAAACTAGATTCGTCTGAATGGCCTTCTCAAATTACGAGCCCAGGACTACAATCGTTACCGGAGACTCGACCTAAAATCATATTACATGTTGTAAACGATTCGAAACCTGAAGTTTTAATAGTCGTTATTCCAATTACACACGGCTCGTACGATCTGTTGCCTACGTATTACGATTTATTAAGTCATGTAGAAAGCATTACCCTAAAACCAAATACTTGTCACATGATGAGGTACAAGATGCACTAACTCTTGTCATTATTAAGAGTCAGATTCAGTCATTTTCTGAATACCAATTATTTTTGAACAAAAAGAGTTTACCTAAAAAGAGCGCCCTTCTAAAGTTTAATGTTTATTTAGACGATAATAATGTAATGCGAGTAGGAGGACGTCTCGATAACTCTAATTTTGCTTATAGTAAGAAACACCCTATTTTATTACAGTCCACTCATGGTTTCACTAAACTATTATTTAATTTTGAGCATAAAAGACTGATGCATGCTGGCCCACAATTATTATTAGCTTCCATTAGGGAAACTTATTGGCCAATAGGAGGCCGCAAGTTGGCGAAAGCCTGTTATCATAAGTGTGTTTTGTGTCACCGTATGAAGGGTAAGGTTGTAGTTCCCTTAATGGGTAACTTACCACGAGAACGCCTTCGTCCAGGTTATCCCTTTGAAAGCACAGGCGTTGATTACGCTGGCCCTATTATGTGTGCTAGTCGCCAGGGCCGTGGATGTAGGTTAGTAAAGGTGTATGTCGCTATTTTTATTTGTTTCACAACCAAGGCCATTCATTTGGAGCTCGTTGGTGATTTAACTAGCAATAGTTATTTACTGGCTTTTTGTATCGGTTTATTTCTCGGAGAGGTAAACCTGCTGATATTTTTTCCGATAACGGTACCTCATTTGTCGGTGCATACAACGACCTTTCCAAATTTTTAAAATTAAATAATTTGTCCTTGGGTGAAAGTGCAGCAAACGACGGAATAAGGTTCCATTTTATTCCCGCCTACACCCCACATTTCGGTGGACTCTGGGAGGCGGGTGTCAAGTCAGCAAAGTATCACCTTCAGAGAGTGTTGGGAAATTGTAACTTGACTTTTGAGGAGCTGTACACCACACTAACCAAGATTGAAGCCATCTTGAACTCTCGTCCATTGACGCCGTTGTCTTCAGATCCTGCAGATTATACTCCGCTTACGCCAGGACATTTTCTTGTGGGACGGCCACTTACTTCTTTGCCGCAACCTGATTACCAGGATAGCTCTGCCAATTATCTGTCTCGTTACCAGAGGATCGAGCAGCTTCGCCAGCATTTCTGGAGCAGATGGAGCAAGGAGTATGTTGCAGAATTGCAACAACGCTCCAAATGGCGTTCCTGCAAGGATGGTTTGATGCTGAACTCCTTGGTGGTGATCAAGGAAGACGATCTTCCTCCGTTGAAGTGGAGACTTGGACGGATCGTGGCTGTTCACCCAGGAACGGATGGTATCGCCCGTGTAGCTGACATTCGGACGTCTACTGGAGTCGTTCGACGGGCATTCAACCGAATCTGCCCTTTGCCTGTGTCTTCAGAATCTGGTTGAAACCAATGGTTTCAACGCCCGGGGAAATGTTGGAGATAAAACCTTCTTGCAAGCTTCTTAAATTAAAGAAAAAATATAACACTTCTATTTGTCACTTGTCTTCACTTGTTTCTTGTAAAAATATATTGTTCACACCGAAAATAATTAAAACTAACTTGCATTGAGCATCCAGTCATTGATTTTCATCAGAATACCCATAATTCTCGCACACCTTCACTTCACTTGACCTTCTCTTCACTTTCCCTCCAAAACGTGTTCGTCACCTCGTCACTCCGGTAATTTTCAATATAATTTCCAAAATATCCAATATTTAGCTTTTTCCACTTTGCTAGTTGTAGATAATATAATATCCGGTTCGTATGGACCATGTATAAAATTGGAGTATATTCTCAGGAATTTTAGAAATTAAAAATACAGGATCGTAGCTTGCAGTGTAACAGTTTAATTTTGCCAGTCATGAGATTCAAAAATCATGGAGGTAGTTAATAGTTAACTCCTGATAAAAAACTTATAGCTAATATTTATAACTACTTATTGCTAACTTAAATTAGTGGTGCAAAATTGAAGTGACGCTTCAACAGTTGTCCACACTTGACCGACAGTACAACTGCAAATCATCAGCATAGAGATGATACGCACACTGAAGCTTAGCAGTTATAAAGTTTATAAAAACAGAGAACAAAAGTGGAGATAAAATACCGCCTTGGGGGACGCCAGCTGCAAGGTCGCACCACCCTGAACCAGAGTCTCCAGCACGAACCGACTGCTGGCGCCCCCGAAGATAAGAAGAAAACCATTCCAGTACCTCGGGAGAGACCATAAGACAAGAAAGGATAGACAAGAGGACTTCGTGACTGACGGTATTAAAGGCATTGGAGAAGTCAATTAACACCAAAGTTGTAACCTTGGTGTCTTCCATTCCCCGCCTTATATCGTCAGTCACTTTTAGGAGAGCTGTCACAGTACTGTGCCCGGGCCTGAATCCAGATTGGAATGGGCTGATGAGGGAGTTCTGGTAGATGAACTTGGAGAACTGTCTATGAACACAGGCCTCGAGCACCTTGGACAGGAACGGTAGGATGGAAATTGGACGAAAGTGCCCGGAAAGGCTGGGGTTGGGAACCTTGGGTAGTGGTCGAACATAAGCTTTACGCCATAGGGAAGGAAATATACCTGAGGATAGAGAAAAATTAACGATGTGGGATATAGCAGGAAGAAGTTGATCCAAAGCAGACACGATCATATGACGACTAATGTTATCGCAACCCACTGCTTTGGATTTAATGGAGAGGATAATCTTTTTGATCTCTTCCGGATTGACTGGGGTGAAAACAAAGGGGGTGATATTGGGACGCGTCAGACCAGTAAGATAACCAATAGTTTGACTTTTGGTTAGATTTTCAAGCATAGGAACAGTGGAGAAATACAAGTTCAGCTCGTCTAAGCCAATTGTGTTAGGAAGGTCCGAATGTGCGGGTTTACCGATACCTAGAGTTCTGAGGAATTTCCAAATATCGGCAGAAGAAGAGGAAGTGATGTTATTTAGAATGTGTCGGCGTTTTGCGTTGCGTATCATCTGGTTACACTGGTTCCTGGCAGACTTAAAGAAGGCCCAATTGTCCTCCGAGCGATCCCTCTTAAATTTCCGAAACGCGCGGTCCCTCCGTTGCATAGCCATCCATTCAATAGTCAAATAATTAGATCTTCAACTTTTTTGACCATTTGTGAGACTAACATAGAAGAATAATGGTGTATTTACCTAAACTTGCAACCATTGGTCAAATAAATACTGCAAAATTTATTGACTCAATGAACACGCAACTAAATAATCTTAAAACTTTTAAAAACATTTTCTTTTGTGGTGATATAAATATCAATATAGTTCCAGACAGTTCTGATAAGCGATCATATGATTACCTCAATTGTTTAGCTAGCCATGGCTTGCTTCCGGCTCACAGTCTGCCAACACATGGGTCAACATGTTTAGACCACATGATGCTGAAAACCAAAATGGACGGTTGTTGTTTTGTTTTCGAAACATCAATCACAGACCATGAGAGTGTAGCTATTAGTTGTAGACCTTAAATGAGTCTAAAATATCTTAACAAATCATATTGCTCGATTAACTACGACAATCTGGACAAAATAATGCAAAACATGGACTACCAGCCTATCCTTGACTGTCATGATGCAAACGTATCAACCGATCTCCTCGTGGCTCAGCTATCGTCGGCAATAAGAAATAATACCAGCATTGCTAAAACTTCAAAAAGAAGACTAATAACCAAGCCATGGGTAATCAAAGGACTTCTTCACTGCATGAGAAACCGAGATAACTTGCACAAAAAATTTAAACGTAATCCTGACGACGAGATACTAAAATTGACATACAAGCGTTACAGAAAGAACATCGGCCACTGCCTATACATACTAAGACCTGGCTATGAAATGTCGCGACCATGGTTAATATAGGGCTTAAATGTTTCGCCTAACCACCGTTAGCAATCCCACATTGCAAATATATTATTTGGAAGTGGAGGAGCTTAGAATTTTTATAAACATAATTTGTAATTTTTGACGTTATGATTACGTAATAATGAATATGGTTTATAGTTATACCTACAACTATAACTAAACTGCAAAGGTGGACCAGGTAGCCTATGTTATCTATTTGATTCTTATATAAGCCAATACAATACTGTAGTGGCATAGGTATATAACAAACAAAATCATGTTGCATGGATTTATGAGGATTCACATAAGTAATTAGCATTTACTTAAGTACCGATTTGTCTGCTGTTTTAGTAGTCAAAATGTTTGTAGGTAAAGCAATGCCCTGAAGCAGCAAGCAGTCCACCCATGAGTACATACTTATGTTAGGTATTTTTTTAAACATGCAAATAACAATAAGATATTTTAAACTATTCTATCCATTCTATTGATGGCAGTAGGGTCGCCAACTATTACATGGGACTTCAAAACATAATTGGTGTAATGTGGGTGGTACTATTATATAAGTATATCACTGCCTAAGCCTTTGGGGATTACAGGCGTGGTGTTGTTTTCTAAATATCTGTCATGACAAATGCAAAAGAAAAATAATTAAGTTGATTTTTTAATAAAACATGCATAGTATTTTTATTACTTTATTTATTCCAAATCTTCTCTTACAATCACAGAATCTAGGTATTCAGCAGGAGCAGAAATATTAGACTGGTGTCTGGCCCATCCATGGTACCATACTATTGTCATAATATGCGCACAACATCCAACTGTGCGACGCCCTACCAAACAATTGCAACAGTACTCTACGATACCTTCTCTCCCCGATATACCATTTTCAACTAAAATATAAACATAATACTGCTTCCTAGATATATGCCTTGATTTAATTTTTCCTCGTATTAAAATATTATTGCCACTTTCTCTCAAATGGTACTCTGTTGCATTTATGCTTTCACTTGCTACCTCTATTCTATAGCCACCATGAAATCGGATATGCTCTCCATAATATGATCGCGCCTGCTTAATCATAAGGCGATATGTTCATAAGGCAAAAATAATTCATTCATTCATCTCCATTCTAGGGAATGATATCAAGTTATCCCTATCTGCTGTTGTTCATATGTGTATTTTCTACCATTAGTGCCAAATTATCTTCTAAGACATCCGTTCTCTTAAAATGTTTAACATTTCCCCTGCATCATCTCTGTTTCTTAGGCGAACACTAAACCTGTTCAAGACTGGCTGCTATTGAAAAATCCTGCACGGTTTAATGCCTCATTAAAGCATGCATTGCAATATCGTGGACCAGTTTCACAAATGCAATCATCTTCAGTGATCTGGAAATAAGGAAACAAAAATCAATGTAGATTAGTATTATATTCATAGACCTGAAAGTGATCAATGATTCGAAACGTAGCAAAAAAAAACTTACGATAATCGGATCGATCCAACTACTAATTAATGATATGATTCTCGAGTCAAGTTGCAGGACAACGAAGTGGCGAAGTGCATTAACGCAGATATTGCAATTAATACATTGCACACGTCCATGAATGGACCGTTGGCTCGGGTTTATAGTTGCAAACGAGATGTTTCTCGGCACTCTGAACTAATTCACAAAGCGTTATCAGTGTCCAGGGGGCATTAGCAGGCCTACCACCGTGGGATCTGGAGGCAACAGTCCTTGCACACATGCACGATATGCGCGTGGAGATGAAACGCCGGGGTGAAAGCCCGCTGCCGCGACAGGTCACGGCATGGCGGACAGAGCTCCGGCGGGATCTCATGGTGAAATGGCGTCAACGACTATCGCAACCCAGTGCTGGGCACGCCACAATCTTGGCGGTAAGTCCCCTCTTTGAGGCGTGGCTGGAAAGACCTCACGGCGTCCTTACCTTCCGCATGACGCAGGTACTCACCGGACATGGTTCGTTCGGGAGTTTCCTGCACCGGATTCATGCGGAAGTGACGCCCGGATGTCGCCACTGTGCGGAACGCCCGGAGGACACGGTGGAGCACACAGTCGAGGTGTGGCTGCTAGGGTGGAGCATCGCCGTGCCCTCGTGGGGGCGATCGGCGGCGGAGACCTCTCGCGCCGGACCTTGGTTGAGGCCATGGTCCGGAGCGAGGAGAAGTGGCAAGCGGTCGCCGACTTCTGCGAAGCAGTAATGCTCGCAAAGGAGGAGGCCGAACGCATAAGGCAACGGCGTTATCGCCGCCGCCGTCGCCGGGATTCTGATCCCGATTTCCGGCCACCGTAGACGCGGGCTTGCGGACAGTGAGCAATGGGTAGCTCGCTGTCCGGCCGTCCGGTAAATGTCCGGACCAAGCCCAATTCGTCGACGGCGCGCACTGTTCCCGCGCGCCTCAAGGAGTTGTCAGCAACAGCAGGGACCCAGCCGGGTCGAAGCCTACTGGGGCCAGGGTTATCCGAAAGGGCGCTTGAGCCCCGGTATGAAGGCTAAAAGGAACGGGGTGGGTCTTTTAGTCAGTAAGAGTCTGACACTATCTCCCGCTCCGCCCAAGGGCGGGGGATGTCAATGCATGATTTTTTCCCACCATAAAAAAAAGGGGGCATTAGCAAATAGTCGTCAAGTAAATAAAATCAATCGGAGTCCGTATAAAAAATGTACTCTGTGGTCCGTAGTCAAAGCCAAGTCGCGAAAAAAACACAAAAAACACACACGAAATCGCTCGGTACACAACGACGCTAACAGCAAGTGTCATGTGTCATCTGTCGTCACTTTCCGTTTTACATATTTCTGATATATTTGTATGCGCTACTGAATGGGTCGCACACACCTTGGATATTATCTTGAAATGATAGTCACTGATAACTGAATAAGATCTGATTTATTGCGTAACTTACCATATATGAATGTAATGTGAATGATCGTTAATGAGTACAATCGTCTGTGAATGCTAATTGTGTACTATCGCTTTACAATATAATTTGTGCATGGCGACAAAATAGTGCTGAACTGCAATACGTGAAGGCCATGTACGATACATGATTCGTACATATTCCCAGCGAGAGAAAGATGTGAGTGGATGATGATGAGTTTACATTAAGTATTACCCTTATAAATTTCACACAAGTTACAATGTACCTATGACTTAAATCTATGCTTAGATATAAATTGAATGTTAATCACTAAGGTCATGCGTAGGTGTTCTCTTGTGGCGCTTAATGCTGCTAAGCAAGTTTGAGAAGTTCCTTAGTTCGACCCCCTCTTCTTGTCGTGGCGTTGGCTCGACGACGGGAGTCACGTGTTGTCTACGCGCCGACACTTGCGGTGGCTGCGTATCTGAGTCCGACTGTAAGTTGGCGCTCCTCTGCCTACGACGAAAAATCCACCGCCCAAGATGTACTGCCACGGCTAACACAGCGCCTGTTAGTAACACGTAGATTGCCGTATATTGATGTACATCGTGGCTCGATATTCCTGTGTCGATGGCGTTTTCTGCTCTCATTTGCTCGATCTGTTCCTTGATGTGCCGCAATGCGGTTTGGTGATCAGTTATATTGAGTTCAATTTGTGGCAACGAAACGTTGATGACGTGATTAATAGGTGGTATTTGCTGTGATTCAAGGTCAGCGGCTGTTTTGATTTCCGATTGTCGCAGTTTATGAGAAAAAACAGTGAAGTCTTCGCCTTTGATTACGCAATCTGAATCCAGTGTGATGACCCCGGCCTTCGTGATTTGTATTGCGGTAATCTGATGCTCGCATATGACACGAAGTGCGCATTGCCCGCAACAATAATAAAGGTAAGTATTTATGCGATTCAATTCCATCCAATTATTATGGCACGCTGCTATGTTTGTAAGACATCTGTTTGTGCTCTTGTCCTTGATACACATGCTATCTTCTGACTTGAACTGGAATATGGGTTTTCTCGAGTGACAGAGACTGGTTGACTCATCGTACTGGACGCATTGTTGTATGTCTCTTGCTGTCATTGTCAGATAGGTGTCTTTGCGTAAATTAATTGCGATGTAATCTGAGATAGGCATGACGGCGACCGTAGTGTATCCATGTTGTTGTGGAATCGATATCAGCTGATATAGGTCATAGCTCACTCTGTTCACAAGTGGTATTCTGATTTCAAACATGAGGTACTGCTGTGTTACCCTTGCTTTGATCTTCAGTAGATAGTAAATTTTTGGTAGTTCAGTCTGTATATTTTCTATCGGTAAAGACAAATCTCTCGATAATTGTCCTGAGATTATGCCGAGTTGGTCTCTTAACTGCTTTGGCGATAGTAAATGGGTGCTGAACATTCCATGATGAATATCTGTTATTGTGTCGATCATTATGTCTTGTATGGACTTTAGTTTGTTTTGCATATTTGTTGCAATGATGGCGGAGAGTGCTAGCTCATTCATAACCTCTTGTTCTTGCAGGTTTTTCTTCAATATGTTTGAGGCCGTCGAAAGATTGTTCAAATGTTGATTGATGGCTTTGTGCTGCCGATTGATTGACTCTTCAGTTCGTTTGAGTAAATTATATTCTGCTTCTACCACTGATGTCTGATTTTTCCACAGTCGCGCCAAGTGATTTTCATTTCTTTTTATGAGGGAAATATCTTTCTGATATTGATCGGCGAAACGTTGATCTAGAACTCCAAATAAGCTGTTAGCTACGTAGCCTACACCGTCGATGAGGCCTCGCCGCCTTCGTGTGCGTTCTTCAAAATGCTGATTCAGTAACATTCCATTGTAGTACTTCAGTTCGTCATGTGAGTGACGTAGCTGAAGTAGAATGATGTCACAAAGTACTTTGTTTGTGTCTCTTTCACAAACACCGTTTATTTGTTTCAGGTGTTTGTCGAAGGTTTCTGAGCCGTCCCAATAAGGGTTCATGTCATAATACACGATGAGTTTCCATTCGTCGCGAATAAACTGCATGCTTGAAATTCGGTCAAAATAGAGTGCTTTGTGTATTGATGTCATAGTGTATGGAGATGCCGTTTGCTCTTGGCCGAAGACTGTTGCTATGAAGAGAAATAATGTGACTAAAGTTGTTATGAGATTAGCCACCATTCCAGTTTGCCGTTTTGATTGTTTGAGTTTTGCCTTGATATTCTGACTGCTGCTGTCCGGCATTGGCGTTTCGCCTGTCTGATAGGTTGTGGTTTTTGCTTCGGAGTCAGAAACTAGAACCGACAGCTTAATCACTGGGCGCTTGATGTACCCGTTTTTCGATTTCAGGGTAACAACCCTAACTAGTCCATCGGAACCGGGATGGAGCTCCGTGACTCTGCCTAGAGCCCATCTTCCCGCAGGGAGGTTAGGCTCGTGAATTATGACGACGTCATCCACTTTGATGTTATCATGAGGTCTTGTCCATTTGCTCCTTGGTGAAAGTGCAGCGAGATATTCTGATTGCCACCTCTTCCATATATCTTCGAAAATTTTTTGAGTTCTATTCCACCTCGTCCTTTCATCTTGTTCGGCATCCAAGATAGTCAGTATGAGACCGCTGCTCAAGAAGTGTGACGGAGTCAGATAGTTCAAATCATCTGGGTCTTCCGTGAGTGCTAACAGCGGTCGACTGTTGAGGCATGCTTCGAGTTGAGCCAGTAAAGTGCTGTATTCCTCGAACGTGAGTTTCTGCTCACCAACGACACGTCGAAGATGATGCTTCAAACTTTTTACTGCTGCTTCCCACAGGCCTCCTGCGCTTGGCCAGGCGGGCGCGTTAAAATGCCACTGGATTCCCATCTCGTTGATCTCTGTATAGAACTCGTCGTTCAATGTCTTGCGCAATTCTGTTTGCAGTGCTTTATTTGCTCCAACAAAATTGGTGCCATTATCGCTGTAGATGTGATGTGGCTTGCCCCGTCGTGAAGACATGCGTTTTAGGGTCGCCAAAAATGCTGATGAACTTAGGTCTGATACGAGTTCGAGGTGCACAGCTTTGGTGACCATGCACACGAACACCGCGATGTATCCCTTGTTTGTCTTAACTCCTCGCCCTTTGTTGAGTTTTACGTCAACGTATCCTGTGAAGTCTACGCCGGTGTGCTGGAAAGGACGCGAAGGGTTGCTCCGAGGTTCAGGTAAGTCCCCAATCATTTGCTTTTGTGTGACTGCTTTATGTTTCTTACACGTAGTGCATGTGTGTAAGCGCTTCTTCACAGCTCTGTTTCCGCCTAGTATCCAATAGCTCTGCCTAATATGTGCGAGCGTGGTCCGAGCCCCCGCATGAAGCGTGTGACGATGGGCTTGGTCAATGATAAGGTCGGTGACGTGGTTGCTATGCGGGATGATTAGTGGATGCTTCATATTTTCTTCGATATTTGCATGCTTGAGTCTGCCTCCCACTCTCAAAAGTCCATCTTTGTCCAAAAATGGGTTTAGGCACAAGATTTTGCTTTTGCAATGTACTTGCTTCTGTAGCCGTAGTTGGCCAATTTCTTCAGAAAATTCCACTTCTTGTACATATTTTATTATCATATGTTTTGCGGTTTCTAATTCGCTTGCATTCAAGTAATTAGATCGCTCGCTGTGACGTCGTGTGGTACGTAGAACCCATGCAAGTACGCGCACGGCGCGTGTCATGTTGCTGTTTCGTTGTAGTATAGCCTGTATGACGTCATCGCTATGAGGCTGTCGAGTTGTGACGTTACTTTGTCTTGATTTTCGCTGCTCTTGATCTGTGACGTAGTTAGTCTTCTCTGCTACTGATGATTCTTCGAATCCAGGAAGAAATTGTGGGCCGTTCCACCATAACTTGTTTTGTCTCAGTTGTTCTGTTGTGATGCCACGGCTGGCACAGTCAGCTGGGTTGTCAGCTGATTTTATGTAATACCAGTTGTCTGGTGGTATGACGTCTTTGATCTGTATGACTCTGTTCGCTACAAATGGTGTCCAACGATTGATATTGCCTTGAATCCATCCAAGAACTGCAGTGGAGTCAGTCCAACCAAATATTTCGATTTTGCGTCCCAACGGACGCAAAATCACCATCAACATGGCTTGCTGTATTTTTTGCATAAGCGCCGACAGTAGGTGCTCCCCACTTAGCTCTAGCCGTGGTAATGTGAGCCTTTTGTTCTCTGGCACTAGTCTTGTTTTTGCAGCGACGAGCGTAATGTTTGTGTCGTATTTGCAATATACAACACATGCATATGCATTTATGGATGCATCACAGAAACCGTGTATTTGAATGGTGTCTTGGTCTCCAATCTGATACCATCTTTGAATTCTGAGCTGACTGATGATTTCTAGGTCTTCTTTGATTTTTTCCCACTCTGTGCTGATTTGAACCGGAAGCTGGTCGTCCCATTGAATGTTAGAAAGCCAGACTCGCTTGAATAAAAGTTTTAATTTTATTGTAACCGGAGCTAGCCAACCGAGTGGATCAAATATCTTAGAAATATCTGATAGAAGTGAGCGTTTTGTATGTTTTTCAGATGGTTTTGTTTTGTTTATCTTGAGCTCAAATGAGAATTTGTCTTCTTTTGGGTCCCATTTCAGTCCGAGTGTCTTTGTTGACTCAGCTTGCTTGAAATCGAAGGATGATTGATTTGAAGATGCTCTGCTGACGTTTTGAAGTAATTCTTCGTTGTTTGATGACCATTTACGTAAGTTGAAACCTCCCGACTGTAGCAAACGGATCAAGTCATCTTGTAGTCGCTTGGCAGATGATAACGTGAAACTTCCGCTTACAAGGTCATCCATATAGAACTCTTCTTGCAACGCTTGAGCTGCTCTGCTGTGCTGATACTTGTGACCTTCATCGGCTGCCAGCTGTTTCAAAGTCATCATGGCTAAGAAAGGAGCTGCTTTCATGCCGTAAGTGACTGTCGTGAGCTGATACTCACGTAGCCGTTGGTCAGGAGAACTCCTCCATATTATCTTCTGATAGGCTTGATGTTCTGTATTACAAAGTATCTGCCGATACATTTTTTCGATATCAGCCGTGTACGCGAACTGATATTGTCTCCATCGCAAGATCAATGACATGAGGTCTTGCTGTAAGTTCGGGCCCCGCTTCATGAGGTCGTTCAACGTGTAACCCGTGGATGTTTTCGCTGATGCGTTGAATACTACTCTTAAAGCTGTGGTCGTAGAATCGGCGCGCTGAACGCAATGATGAGGTAAGTAGCAAGACGGTGCTGCAAATCAAATCAAATCAAATCAAATCAAAACATTTATTTCAAATAGACCATTTACAGGCACTTTTGAATAGTCAAATGTCGGTCAGTCCAAGAAAAGTGAAGCTAAATTGCACGTTCCAAAGAGTAGGTCTCTATGGAGAAGAACGTGCAAGAAACTCCATGGACACTCTTTTAAATCATATTATGTGTTACATATAATGCTTGGTTACATATTACTTGTTGCTTCTATCATGTGAGCACAATGTCGATAATGAAATAAAAAATGTAAAATAATTAAAAGATAGAAACTGAATTAAGCCACTGGCAGCTAAGAGATGACCAGTCCCATCTGACGGCACCCGTTCACGAGCATGACGCGTGCATCAGCCCCACTCAGCTCAACCATTTTGAAGGGAACTGAACGACCCAATAACACGTGCCACCAACAGCGAGACATTTGAGTGAGCATGACAAACTCTCAACTGCCATGCTCGTAATGTCAAAAAAAAAAAAAAAGTTGTAACCTAATAAAAATGCTCCATGGTGCTTCACATTCACAAACTTGGAAAAAGTGCTTCTACATTATACAATGCAATTGTGTCTTTCAAATTAAAAAATAATAATATTAGTTTCCAACTAATCAACTAATTAGTACGCCCTAGTGGTAGTGGAGCTGGACCAGCATTGAGCCAAGCATTTTTATCTTGAATATAATCCTCCAACTTATAATATGCTTGCCTGCATAGTGTGCGTTTAATACAAGATTTAAATTTCGTTTCATTGAGTTCTAATATTTGGGGTGGTATTTTATTATAACATTTCAAACAGTACCCCATGAAAGAAGAGGCCACTTTAGCCAGTCTGAAACCTGGTTGAACTAATTGATCCCTATTTCTTGTAACATAATTATGTCTATCGCCTCTTTTGCTAAAAAGATGAAGATTTTTTCTAACATACATGATGTTTTCATAGATATATTGACAAGGTACCGTCATTATGTTAATATCTTTAAACAGTTCCCTTAAAGAATCGCACCGGCGGAGATTGTAAATAGCTCTGATGGCTCTTTTCTGTAATATAAAGATTGACTCGATGTCTGCAGCCCGTCCCCATAGTAAGATACCGTACGACATGACACTATGAAAATAACTAAAATAGACTAGTCTAGCGGTATCAACATCCGTAAATTGGCGGATTTTTCTAACAGCATATGCAGCCGAGCTAAGCCGTCCTGCAAGAGATGTTAAGTGAGGACCCCATTGTAGCCTAGAGTCAAGCGTAATCCCCAAGAAAACTGTTTTATCAACAAATTCTAGTTTCTCATTGTTCAATACTATGTCGCAATCACTACTTATGACATTTGGTAAGGAAAATCTTATGCATTTAGTTTTTTTCCCATTTAGAACTAGATTATTAGCAGTGAACCAGTTTTGGACCTGCAATAAAGCGTTATTTTCATCGTCAAGATTATTAGTCCTTCTATTTATCTTAAAAATCAAAGAAGTGTCGTCAGCAAACAATACCATATTAAAATTATTTTTCAACAAATAGGGTAAATCATTAATATAAACTAAAAATAAAAAAGGACCTAAAATTGAACCTTGGGGTACCCCCATTTTCACATTTAATCCCGACGAATTGACGCCGTTTATTTGAACTAGTTGCTGTCTGTCATTGAAATACGATTTTAATAAGCTTAACGCTGTTTTGCCTAGTCCGTAATGCTCCAGTTTCAGGAGTAATGTTTCATGAACCACACAATCAAACGCCTTAGACAGGTCGCAGAAGATGCCTATAGCATCTTGTGCCTCCTCCCACGCATTAAAAATGTGTTTTAGTAAGGAGACACCAGCGTGCGTCTGCGTCACTAGTACTCTCGACCATATGGTTCAATGCTTGATATTCGTGAATGAACTGTTTGTATGTTTCTGCCAATTCTGCTTGTTTACTGAATTTCTTTTCAAGCTGACGGAATTGTCCCATTGCCATGGGTTTTGAAGCTCCTAGTTTTTCTTGAAAATTTGGTTCGAACGGCAGCTCAACAATGTAACGCCCTTCTTCATTGTGAGTTGTTGTATTTTTGTAGTGCTGTAAGCAATCCAGATCGTCCTGTGACATTACTGATTGTTCTGCTATGTCTTCAACTGTCCAAAATTGTTTGATGTCGTCGATGTGGTTTATCACTACATTACACTGGAGTGTTGTTTGCACGTTTCCGCATAAAATCCAGCCCAGACGTGTTTGTTGTGCAACTGGTTGCGATCTCTCGTGCGTGATAATTCCTTCTTGTATAATGTTGGAATATACCTCGGCCCCAAGTAAGATGTCTACTGGGCGACTTTGATGAAAATCTGGATCAGCTAGAGTTATATTTTCCAAAAATGTCCATGACTCTGGCTTATTGAACGATTTGTTTGGCAAATTGTTGATCAAATTGCGCATAATTAGTACATTGGTGTCAAATGTATAATCCCCGTGAATGGCATGGCACGTGATTCGTATGACACCTTTGCAGTTATTTTCTTTAGCTCCGACACCAAATATGACTCCTTTGCACCGGCCACGCGGTAATCGAAGCTTTTGTGCTGCTTTTTCTGTTATTAAGGATGTTTGTGACCCCTGATCAATTAGTACTCGTAAAGTTATCAGGGACCCGTCATGTGCTTGCACTTTGATCAATGCTGTGGCAAGCAGAGTTTCTGATACATTTTCTTGAGACACATGGTTGATGCTGTTGCTTGTTGTTTTCTTGCTGTCTGCGCTGGCGGTTGATTGTTGCACGGAGTTGTTGTTCGATGTCCGTCCACCCAATTTGCTGTAAGCGTCGTGAAGTAGTGTATTATGATCCGAGTTGCAGATGCGGCATCTTCTTCTTGACAAACATTCCGTGTTATTTGTATGCACAGTTAGACAATTTTTACATAAATTGTATTTCAACACTGCTTTCCGTTTTGCGTCAGGTTGTAATTTGAGAAATGCTTTGCACGAAAACAACTTATGGTTTTGATTGCAATGTAAACAGTTTTTTGTGTCTTCACTGTCTTTTGTGAATGTGTTTGATTTATAATTATTTTTGTTCTGATTTGTACTGAATGCTTTGTATGAATCAAACTTCTTGTTTGTCTGTTTTGACTCAGTCTGAGATGTTCTTTCATTATCTGGTTTGCGACGAGATGATTCCCATGATATGAATTTTCTTTCTAGAAAGTCGAAGAAATCTGCTATGGTAGGTAACTCACGCGGCTCCACCAATGATTCCAGGTAGTCGTTATGAGTCACAGCATCCAACTTTTGCTAGAGTAAGTGTACCAATATTGGGTCCCATGATGACGTATCTACGCCGAGATTCTTGATCGCATTAATACATTCTTTCGCTGTGTCGTGGAGTTTTTTGATTGATTTTGATGACAAATGTTGAGTATTGGGTACCCCAAGCAATGAATTGAGATGCGACGAAAAGATCAATTTCTTGTTATTGTATCTGTGGTTGAGTATCTCCCATGCAGTCTTATAATTTTCCGAGTTGATTGATAGATGTTGGATAATTTTCTCGGCTTCGCCCTTCACTTTGCTTTTGAGAAATTGCATCCTCTGTGCGTCAGAAAGAGATGGATTTGAATGTATGGTCTCAACAAATATATCCTTGAAAGTGGTCCAGTGTTCGTAACTGCCACTAAATGCTGGAATTTCAATCTTCGGCGTCGACCTTTCTCGGTGGGTAACTGACCACATTTTGGTGTTGATATTTGCTTTCATCTGGTCGTAAATGAGCTCGCATGTATTGTATGACATCTCATATTGCACGTCGACTTCGTTGGTTAAACTGTCGAGGTCCCAGTAAAGTGAATCAACTGCTTTCCACCTTGTTTCTAACATTCTTAAAGCATCTTCAAACTGCCAATTTTCTTTTAGAAGGTCCACGTTGATGTTTGCTGTGGTTCTTTGGAACGCCTTGATATTGCTTCTTTGTTTGCGTAACATCTCCTCTGTTTTGCTGTTGCTCGCGGTTTCTGCTACCTCAGGCACCTTTATAGAAAAGGGCGATTGGATTCCGTGTTCGACTCCACCTACACCTAACTGTTGAGTGGGTTTCAGCTCCGATGACTTCGAAGTCGATGGTACCGAATTTTCCGTAGAAACTACCGGCTTTGATACGGGCGCAGTCGATTTTTGTTCTTGAGTTAAATACTTGATAAACAAATCCCTAGTGCTTTCGTAAAATTGTCGGGTCTGCTCATAAGTTTCTTGCAAAAAATATTTATGGGAAGGATCTTCACGCTCGCAAATTTTTTGGTGGTTGTTCTGGAATTCTGCCCAATAGTTGTCGAGATGGTCCAATTTCTTCCGGATGCCTTCCGGTGTCTTTCGGCTTGCTCCATCTTTCTTGAAGTTGGTCAGAATCCTATGCATTTCCTCCATAATTTGATGTTGCGTTTCAATCACTCCTTCCATGATGATAAAATACGAAAGAATCAAGTTACCAAGTCGGTTTCAGATGACGTGCTTCGATGGTCTGTCGTATTATCTGGTGCTGGTGAATGATGATCTCCTCGATCCATATCCTCTGTACAGGTGATGCTTCCTCTGTTGAACTATTGAGTTGCTGTCACGGCACAAATGAGCACGTAAACCGGAGATCCGGCTCGAAGGACCAAAAAGATGTATGCGCTGCTGAATGGGTCGCATACATCTTGGATATTATCTTGAAATGATAGTCACTGATAACTGAATAAGATCTGGTTTATTGCGTAACTTACCATATATGAATGTAATGTGAATGATCGTTAATGAGTACAATCGTCTGTGAATGCTAATTGTGTACTATCGCTTTACAATATAATTTGTGCATGGCGACAAAATAGTGCTGAACTGCAATACGCGAAGGCCATGTACGATACATGACTCGTACAATATTATTAAATGTAATTAAGGCAGTAATTATATTTTTTAAATCAATTAATTATATTATTTTTACTGTTTATTAATATAAGATATGATTAGTGATATAAAAGAAACTAAAAAATATTATTATTCTAGTATTTTTTTAAACATAATCGCTTAATTAAATGCGCTGTTAAAACGAAACGCATACCACAGATAAAAATGAAACAGGTTGGGATGCGTTCAAACTTAATAAAAATTGTGACGAAGTTGAGTTTATTTATTATTAATACAAAACATTTTCCCGGCCAGAAAAAAAATAAGTTAGACCCGGTTATTTAAAGCACGTATAAATGACTATTTTTTGATACATCGATCATTAATGTTCGCGTTCAGGTCATATTGGACTCCGGCGGGATCTCATGGTGAAATGGCGTCAACGACTATCGCAACCCAGTGCTGGGCACGCCACAATCATGGCGGTAAGTCCCCTCTTTGAGGCGTGGCTGGAAAGACCTCACGGCGTCCTTACCTTCCGCATGACGCAGGTCCTCACCGGACATGGTTCGTTCGGGAGTTTCCTGCACCGGATTCGTGCGGAAGTGACGCCCGTGTGTCGCCACTGTATGGAACGCCCGGAGGACACGGTGGAGCACACAGTCGAGGTGTGCCCTGCTTGGGCGGAGCATCGCCGTGCCCTCGTGGGGGCGATCGGCGGCGGAAACCTCTCGCGTCGGGCCTTGGTTGAGGCCATGCTCCGGAGCGAGGAGGACTGGCAGGCGGTCGCCGACTTCTGCGAAGCAGTAATGCTCGCAAAGGAGGAGGCCGAACGCATCAGGCAACGGTGTTAACGCCGCCGCCGCCGCCGCCGGGATTCTGATCCCGATTTCCGGCCACCGTAGGCGAGGGCTTGCGGACAGTGAGCAATGGGTAGCTCGCTGTCCGGCCGTCCGGTAACTGTCCGGACCAAGCCCAAGTCGTCGACGGCGCACACTGTTCCCGCGCGCCTCAAGGAGTTGTCAGCAACAGCAGGGACCCAGCCGGGTCGAAGCCTACTGGGGCCAGGGTTATCCGAAAGGGCGCTCGAGCCCCGGTATGAAGGCTAGAAGGAACGGGGTGGGTCTTTTAGTCAGTAAGAGTCTGACACTATCTCCCGCTCCGCCCAAGAGCGGGGGATGTCATTGCATGATTTTTTCCCACCATAAAAAAAAAAAAGTCATATTTGACCATCCTCCTTTTTGCTCCACGCTACTTAAAAAAGTAAGAAGAAGTATGAAAAACAGGAAATTAAAAATGCAAAGGGTAACAAAAAACAGTTGTAGTGATTAAAAAAATTAGTGGGACTGATAAGAAGGTAGATTTGTCAACTCTCTTGTCAACTGATAGTCCCGAGGCAGACATAAACAATGTCAACCGCTTCTTTGTGAACGTTGGAGCAGAGTTGGCAAACAAAATCTCCACTTCTAAGTCTACAGCACCTTGCCACTCCAGTGATTACACATCATTAACTCCATATGACTCGCTTGTTCTGCTTCCTACCGATGAACAAGAAATTTACAACCTCATTAGCGGCCTAAAAGATATTGTGCAGTGGGAATTGATCAGATTAGCAGTAAAATCATTAAAAGATATTCAAACTCTTTCCCAATATCACACATCTGCAATCTGTCAATCTCAACAGGAGTTTTTCCCCAGGCTTTTAAAACAGCTGTTATCAAACCCATCCATAAGGCCAGAAAAAGAGACTGTGTCAGTAACTACCGTCCCCTCTCAATACTAGAGAGCGCCATAAATCAACGCCTTGTTAAGTTCTTGGAAGTAAACAATCTTCTTTCACCTTCACAATTTGACTTTAGAACTGGAAAAAGTACCAATGATGCAGTTCATGAGTTGGTAAACTCTATTGTGGTCGCCTTAGATGAATGGTTTGCATCATACCTAAAGGATAGGGTACAGTTAGTGGAAATTGAATATTTCGATAAAAATACAAATGAAATAATTAAAATAAGATCTGACAGTAAAGCAGTAAATGCATCAATCCCCCAAGGGAGTGTTATAGGCTGTTTATTATTCCTTATATATATTAATAACCTTCCTAAAATTATAAAAAGCCCATGTGTCCTATTCGCGGACGATATTTCTCTACTCACTTCGTGTCAGAATGATCAAAATGTAAACGTCGAATTAAATTCCCTTCTTTCTACAGCTGTAAACTGGATGAATAACCATAAGCTAGAAATAAATTTCACTAAAACAAAACTAATTACTTTTCATCCTCATCAAAAACCCCCATTAAAACTAAATTTTATATATAATAATGCTAAAATAGAACAAGTAAACGAGTTTACTCTCCTCGGTTTGTCTATAGATACCCATGTAAACTGGAAATCCCATATACAGAAAATAAGAGCAAAACTTTAAAAATTTTCATACGCCCTTCGCGAAATTAAAAAAACCACCAATCTGCAAACTGCACTTGCTACTTACTATGCGTATGCCCAGGCATGGCTTAGCTATGGGGTCATGCTGTGGGGCAACAGTGCTGATTCTCAGACCATATTCATCTACCCCGGTCACCAGGGAGACTGGAAACGTCGAGAGATGTCGTGCGGTGTTCCGCAGGGGTCGGTACTAGGGCCACCCTTGTGGAACATCGGGTACGACTACGTGCTGCGCGGCGACTTCCCTGACGGGGTCAGCGTGGTTTGCTACGCAGACGACACGCTGGTTCTAGCGCAGGGAGAGTCGTACCAGGCGGCGGTCGCTCTAGCGACACGCGGGGTTGCGATGGTCGTTGACAGGATCCAGGAGTTGGGACTCGAGGTGGCGCTTCACAAATCCGAGGCGATGTGTTTCCACGGTCGCCGCCCTCGGAACGCGCCGCCATTGAGTTCCCAACTAACGGTAGGAGGAGTTCACATCGGTGTCGGGTCGACGATGAAGTACCTGGGACTCGTCCTCGACAGCCGGTGGAATTTCGTGGAGCACTTCCGACGTCTGGCTCCCAAACTCAACCGGGCTGGGGCTGCGCTCAAGCGGCTCCTGCCCAACCTTGGGGGTCCAGACGCCTCCTGCCGGAGGCTTTACGCGGGGATCGTTCGGTCCATGGCCCTCTACGGGGCGCCGGTGTGGGCGCCGTCGCTGAAAAAGCAACCGGCGGCCATACTGAACGCCTGCCAGAGGGTCATGGCGATAAGGATGGTGCGGGGATACTGCACGGTCTCCCGCGAAGCGGCGAGCCTTCTGGCTGGCCTACCACCGTGGGATCTGGAGGCAACAGTCCTTGCACACATGCACGATATGCGCGTGGAGATGCAACGCCGGGGTGAAAGTCCGCTGCCGCGACAGGTCACGGCATGGCGGACAGAGCTCCGGCGGGATCTTATGGTGAAATGGCGTCAGCGACTATCGCAACCCAGTGCTGGGCACGCCACAATCGTGGCGGTAAGTCCCCTCTTTGAGGCGTGGCTGGAAAGACCTCACGGCGTCCTTACCTTCCGCATGACGCAGGTCCTTACCGGACATGGTTCGTTCGGGAGTTTCCTGCACCGGATTCGTGCGGAAGTGACGCCCGGGTGTCGCCACTGTGCGGAATGCCCGGAGGACATGGTGGAGCACACAGTCGAGGTGTGCCCTGCTTGGGCGGAGCATCGCCGTGCCCTCGTGGGGGCGATCGGCGGCGGCGACCTCTCGCGCCGGGCCTTGGTTGAGGCCATGGTCCGGAGCGAGGAGGAGTGGCAGGCGGTCGCCGACTTCTGCGAAGCAGTAATGCTCGCAAAGGAGGAGGCCGAACGCATCAGGCAACGGCGTTATCGCCGCCGCCGCCGCCGCCGGAATTCAGATCCCGATTTCCGGCCACCGTAGGCGCGGGCTTGCGGACAGTGAGCAATGGGTAGCTCGCTGTCCGGCCGTCCGGTAACTGTCCGGACCAAGCCCAAGGCGTCGACGGCGCGCACTGTTCCCGCGCGCCTCAAGGAGTTGTCAGCAACAGCAGGGACCCAGCCGGGTCGAAGCCTACTGGGGCCAGGGTTATCCGAAAGGGCGCTGGAGCCCCGGTATGAAGGCTAGAAGGAACGGGGTGGGTCTTTTAGTCAGTAAGAGTCTGACACTATCTCCCGCTCCACCCAAGGGCAGGGGATGTCAATGCATGATTTTTTCCCACCATAAAAAAAAAAAAAAAAAAAGAGACCATATTCATTTTGCAGAAAAAGTTAATTCGAATAATTACCAATATAGAACAAACAGAGAGTTGCAAACCATATTTTCTAAAACACAAAATACTCACACTTCCCTGTTTATACATCTTAGAATTATGTAAATTTGTCAGAAAATACCCAGATTTTTATACAAATTGCGAGGAAACGCAAATAAGATACATTTCTCGGCACAATAGAAACAAAATAAACATACCCCGATCCCGACTCAAAATGCACTCAACTGGCCCTTTAGTAATGTCCGCAAAAATCTATAACAAACTGCCAAACGATATTAGAGAAGTAAAGAAAACAAACATATTTATTAACAAATTGAAACAATTTCTGGAATCCAAATCATACTACACGGTAAAGGAATTTTTAGAGGATAAATCGATTGCAAAATAAATTATCCTCCGTCTTACTTACCAAAGATTATGTTAAGACATTTATTAAATTATTTAATATAATATAGTATGAAATATAGAAAATAGAATAGAATATAAATTCCTACATAAATAATAACCTAACTCAATATCAATGACTCTAAAATTACCTAATATAATTTACAAAAATACTTATACAAAGACATAATAATAATGTTCACAAATAATTAATTTAAATAATGACATAATTTAATAATAACGACGACAAAAAATAAAAATAAAAAATCTGACATAATTTAATAATAATGACGACAAAATATAAATAAAAAATCTGACATAATTCAATAATAATGACGACAAAATATAAATAAAAAATCTGACATAATTTAATAATAATGACGACAAAATATAAATAAAAAATCTGACATAATTTAATAATGACGACAAAATATAAATAAAAAATCTCACTTAATTTACCTTTACTGATAAACATACAAAGTAATAATATATATTGATAATTAATATAAATAAATACATATTTTAATAATTATGACGATAAAAATAAATATAAATACCTGACATTTAATCTACTTATACAATGACGAAACAATAATAGACTTAAATAAATTAATTTAAATAATGACAATTTAATAATAAGTATGACAAAATATAAATAAAATATCTGACAATTTAAAAATAATCATGACAAAAAATAAACTAAAATATCTAACATAATTTACCAACCTGATACACAGACATAGTAATACCATATATACATAATTAATTTAAATAAATGATGATAAAAATAAATAAAAACACCGGACATAAATTAGTTAAATTTAGATATTATAATAATATACATACATGTAATGAAATGACCTCCTTGGAAATGACATTTCATTTTTTTAATTTTTAAGCTGTGGATACGGGGTGACGTATCATTCAATGACAGATGATGTTGAGATTAATTTTGTGCATTTTATTGTTATAAAAACTTGTAGAGAGATAATTAAAGGGATATAATTGAGGAGGCGATATTAGTGAACTTTAATGTCGTTTCTTTGTTTTCAGGTGAGATAAAAGTGTAACTTTGGTTAAACGATAATTTATTACATAATACTGTAAAAGCGTGTTGAATAAACAAATCTTTGTTTTCAGAGAAACAATTTGTGGTTTATTTCGAAAATCCTCAATAATATACCTTATAAAACGACATTTTGTTAACTAAAAGAAGATGGACCGGCTGCAATTTGAGTTTACGATGATAGCTTCAAATGATGGCAAATCAAATGTATTAGCCATAACCTCAATATCTACAGAAGAAGGAAAATGTTATGTTTTACCTGATGAGCTGAAGCCGGTGATTCATCATACATATATTGTCAAAATGAATACTTTCTCAAAAATAAAAAATAGTATAAAGAAAAGGCATCAAAGTAGAAAAATATGGATAAAATTGGATGAAGATCTTAAGAAAACATATAGAGATGAGGAAGGTAATATGCAATTTTTAGATCAATATTTAGAAGAAATGAGCACAAAACAACCAATAGACATAAACGATTAAACCAAACAATAGTAAATAAAATAAGATGTAAAATAAATGAGAAAAATAATAGGAGAACATGGACAACAAGAGAATGTGTACAGAAATATAATGAAACAGACCATTCTGTTACAGGTTTTGCACCAAAATATTTACTGGATTGTACAAATGTCAGTATTTTACCAAATGAAATTAAAACAATAGAAAAGGAAGACAAGTGGATTGCTGATAGAAGATTAGCATTAGAGAATACAATAAAATCTCACAAGTACAACAAGAAAATATTTGATAGAAATAGGAAAATACAAGAGTTCGAGATAGGAGACAGTGTATATGTAGAAAATGGAAATAGACTGAACAGGAAAAAATTAGACGAATTAAAAATAGGCCCTTTCAAGATAATAGAGAAAATATCGAACTCCATTTATAAGATTGACACTGGCAACAGAAAAACAGAATCAACTTTATTCCACATAACAAAATTACAACCTGTTACGGCAGAAGATGAAGTAGAAGAGAACGAATAGGTATAAAGATAGCTTGCAGGTGCATTGTTTGTATTATATTATTTAGAATTTTCGTTCCTATGGGGGGGAGATGTAATGAAATGACCTCCTTGGAAATGACATTTCATTTTTTTAATTTTTAAGCTGTGGATACGGGGTGACGTATCATTCAATGACAGATGATGTTGAGATTAATTTTGTGCATTTTATTGTTATAAAAACTTGTAGAGAGATAATTAAAGGGATATAATTGAGGAGGCGATATTAGTGAACTTTAATGTCGTTTCTTTGTTTTCAGGTGAGATAAAAGTGTAACTTTGGTTAAACGATAATTTATTACATAATACTGTAAAAGCGTGTTGAATAAACAAATCTTTGTTTTCAGAGAAACAATTTGTGGTTTATTTCGAAAATCCTCAATAATATACCTTATATACATACATTAATTACAACAATATCAAAATTTAATAATAATGACGACAATAAATAAATAAATCAACTATACCAATACTTAGACATAACAATAAAAAAAAAACCGGCCAAGTGCGAGTTGGACTCGCCTATGGAGGGTTCCGTAGCAGCAAGTAACATATTATAAAAGTTCTTGTAGTTCGTTGTAACTTTGATCGAGGTTTTAATAATAGTGTATTTTTTTAGATTTATGACGTTTTAAAAAAAACTACTTACTGGATCTCGTTCAAACCAATTTTCGTTGGTAGTTTACATGGTAATGTACGGTCGGCTGCAATAGTGGTTGGATAGTACAGAAAAAAAATCGTGTGAAGCGAGAAATGACGCCATCTAGCGTAAAATCAGATTGAAATGTTGTTATCGACAACTTTATATTATACTGCTACTAGGTGGCGTTGCTGCGCTTCAAATGCTTTTTTTTTGTAGTTCCTTTTTGTTTCTTTAAACATTGAAATAATTTATATTTTTTTATAAAGAGATGAAAATATTAAAATTGAATATCAATTTATAAATATCTGATTGTCTATGTATCAATTTCAAAACTTGAGAGGGTAGGTTGATTATGGATTTATAAATAATAATTAGTAGGTAGTATAAATAATACTTCGACCACAAAATTGTGACTAAGCTTAATTGATTGTAAGCTAAGTTCATTTTGATTACTTCGTTCGAGCTCCTTTCGTTCAATTTTATTTTTAATCAGGTGAATTTATCACAATGAGTATGAATTGTAATATAGACTTAGTAACAAGAGCTCAAATAATTGCTTTGCATAATCAAGGTAAAAATTTGTCAGAAATAGCCAGAGAGACCGGTGTAAACGTAAGTAATCTTATTTTACACTTTTTATATAACAAAAAAACTCCTTTATAATAATCATTATTTGCTATTATATATTTCTGTTTTATTGTTGCAGAGAAAAACAGTTGTTCTATGGGTACGACGATTTGAAAAAGAGTGTTCTTTGAAACACTGTCAAAGAACTGGTAGACAAAAACTTATAAACATGTTGCATCGTCAAACCATGGTAAGGGAGTACGAAGAAAATGGATTTTTGCCGACGAACCACTATGCTGGTTTATTTGACACAAGCGTCGATACTGTCCGTCGTGCTCTTCATAGTGAAGGGCTGCATTATCGGAGGCATGCTGTGAAACCTTTGCTTACGGAAAACCATAAAAGAGCAAGATTGCAGTTTGTTATGGATCACTTAAATTTTGATTGGAGTAATGTCATCTTTACTGATGAAAAAGCTTTTAAGTCCAGTGAACACGGTCGATTATGTTTGTGGCGTCGAGATAATACGCGATACACAAGTGATCACCTAGTGCCCAATAGGCAATCTGGCCATATAACGGTGAACATGTGGGGATGGATGAATGCAACCGATCCGGGAGAACTAGTGAGAATACCAAACCGAGTAAATAGTCCAAATTATATAGAAGTGCTGGAGGAAACAATGTTGCCCACAGTTCGAACTGGTTTGAACTGTATATCCAAGCGAAGAATTGCAACAGATAACATTTGTGCAGGATAATTGTCCAATACCTACACCGTTCGCACAGTGTGCAGGCTTGGTTTCGTCAACATAATGACATTTGCGCTATTCCTTGGCCTGCTAGATCACCGGATTTAAATCTAATTGAAAATTTGTGGGGTGTTATTGTTCAACGGTGGAATAATCAAAACGAGCGTACTCCAGATGCGTTAGAGGCTCATTGTTTACAAATATGGGAGAGTATTCGTGGATCAGATTTGTGTAAAAATTTGATTAATTCAATGCGTTCCCAAATGCAAGCTGTTATTTACCAAAATGGTGATTACACGAGATATTGATAAATGATTATTTAATTAATATTACATATTTACTCAGTGCGTACTGGAGACCTCGTTATGTGTGTTTTACTTAATACATGTATTTGAAATAATTTAAAAAAGTTATGAAACTTAAAGTTAAAACACAACATGATTTTGTTTTTTATGTTACCTACTAAACATTTGATATGTTTTTGTGCAAATTGGTAGGTTTTTTTTAAATATCTTGCCTCTTGTTTGTTTTTGTTAAGGTTACATAAGCTTCAATCCTCTTTCCAATTTGGGAAACGAATATTTAAGCTATGGCCTCAATAAAAAATTACAAGTAATATTATAATCTTATTCGATAAACTGACTGTTGAATAGTAAACTGTAAGAAATAAACATCTATATTATTTTATTATTGCCTTTTTGTTTGATGAGCCTGTTTACCTGCTTTTTTTCCTATTGTTGAGTAACTACCGACTTGAATATTAATAATAATATTCCACGACGGCGCCTAGTCCCAAGCTAAGCAAAGCTTGTGTTACGAGTCCTAAACAACTGATAAACATACTTATATATTTCTAAAAACATAAATATTGCAGATAAATTACACCCAGATTCAGCAAATGATCGTGCTCAACACACAAACATTGTCCTGGTTGGGAATCGAACCCACAACCCCGACATTACAGTCAGGGCCACTAACCAATAGACCAACAGGCCAGTCATATTATATTACAATTAAATATCCACTTGTCAGCTTCGATATAAATCCTACCGATTTTTTTTTGTTATTCATAACTTACAAAAAGCACAGATGAACCAGAAATCTGACCCACCTGGCAGTAGAAGGTAGATAATATAAGACATCCTAAAAGTTAGACGAATTTGAACCTTCTGCAATTAGCAGAAGATAAGTGGTATTCAATTCGGGGCTAATTCAAATGAGTTTATCAAGGTGGTCAAATATTATAGAATACTATTATGACAATTTGATCTATAAGACGTAACTTTGAAGTAAGGTTGTGAATACGGTCCTGTTACGTAATGCACTTGTTCATTTCAACATTATTCCATAAGTCGAAATAGTCTAATGGTTGTAACTGGAGACTTATGTGGACGTGGTCGTAAGTTCAAACCCGTCACGCTACTTTTAGTAGGTTTGTGTTTAGAATACTGAATTGTTTTTTTTAAATCAAATTAAAATGTATATTAAATTAAATTAATCAATTTAAATTAATATTTTAAAAATAAATAACAACATTAATGAAAAACAACTAAATATTACTTATATGTAATATTTACAATTTTACATACAAAGATAATTTAAGTATTCGTCTAATAGACGTAATTTAAATAACTATATATAAAGGTAAAACACATAAAAGAAGTGAAGATATTAAATTGCTTATGAAAGGATAGAATTATTTGAAGGTAATACAATTTTGAACATGACAAAAACAGTTTATTTATTTCAATAGTGCCAGTGGCGGATTAACCACGTAGCAAATGCTACGGGCTAAAAATTGTTTACATGACGTCACTGCAATTAGTGTCGACTGGTTTTTGCGTTATTAGAACGGTTCATTTTTATTTCTGTACCCTTAAATAAGTAACAATTGAATACCAGTTTTATGATGAATATGCCTAATTCTCTTGACTACCCACTTAATACAAGTCAAGCGAAATTATTCCAGATATGTTTGAAGAATGTCTAGTTAATTGATTGTAGCTTACAATAACGTTTTGAAAATGTTTTAAATGGAAAGCAAAAAAATTTACAAGATTTGCGATTTAATCTCGTGCGTTACTGCGTCAAAGTCTTTACATAGACCACTAAGCCAACTTGTATAAAAATATCACATTAAGCTATCAGCAGTCTTACTGCAAAAGAAACAAAATTGCTTAATAAGTAGTTTTTTATACCATTATTATATCCTTTTCAAAATGTTTATAAATAATACCTAACTAAAACACAAAAGCTGGAAAACAAAAAAAGAGATTTGTAATATATAAGATTTGAACCAGCTACACATTCTTTATAAGTCGCTGTTGTTATTATTGAACCAAATGGACTCTAATGAACTGCCTCGAAATTTAACGTTACTTGTTACGCTAGACGCAATATTCGTGCCCGCTTACAAACATTTGATAAGAATCACGAAATTAGTTATGCTTGTGTCTCATATTTTTTTATCAATCTACCCTCACATTCAGTTGTTGACGATAATGATGACGCATGTGTATATTTTCTGTCAAACTAAAAGTCAAGTTTATGGTTTGTGAGATTGTCTTGGTCGCCATTTAGCTGGGAAGAAACCAACGCCATCTAGTTACATTTTTGAAAACCTGAATTCTAACGTGCAAGGGAAAATAGACACTAAGGTACCCAGGCAATTTCACAGCTATCTGTACATCATATATTTTTTTTAGTTTTATCATTCTCTTATTTTAGAAGTTACAGGGGGGGGGACACACATTTTACCACTTTGGAAGTGTCTCTCGCGTAAACTATTCAATTTAGAAAAAAAATATATTAGAAACCTCAATATCATTTTTGAAGACCTATCCATAGATACCCCACACGTATGGGTTTGATGAAAAAAAAATTTTTGAGTTTCAGTTCTAAGTATTTTTATTACTCGTTTTCTATTTTTGTGTAAAAATCTTAAAGCGGTTCACAGAATACATTTACTTACTAAGTTTCAACAGTATAGCTCTTATAGTTTCGGAAAAAAGTGGCTGTGACATACGGACGGACAGACAGACAGACCGACAGACAGACAGACAGACAGACAAACAGACAGACAGACAGACAGACAGACATGACGAATCTATAAGGGTTCCGTTTTTTGCCATTTGGCTACGGAACCCTAATAAGTGAAATATCTTTATTTAATTAGCCTTCATCCTCTCTCCTAACTTTGCTGTGCCCGACAGGGTCCATATTGATCCTAAATATATTTTTATACCATCTAAACATGTACATATGGAATGCAATAAAATATTGAGTATTGAGTATTGAGTATAGATGAGGGGAAGAGATGCATTACTGTGTTTCTAGACCTCGCAAAGGCAGTCTCTATTCCGCACCTTTTAAAAAAGCTTGAACGGCTTGGTATTAGAGGAATCCCCCTGGAACTGTTAGAAAACTATCTTACTGGCAGAAAACAACGAGTAAAGATAAATGACTCTCTCAGTGACGAACTCTCTATCAATTATGGTATACCACAGGGTAGTATAATGGGTCCGACCCTTTTCCTGGTTTATACAAATGACCTTTGTCATCTTTCTCTCCAAAAAGGGAAGATCCAAAGAGGGAAAAGGGAAGGGAAGACCTTTGCTGACGATACTGCACTTTTCTTTAGTGGTGATGACTGGGAGGAAGTTTTCGATACCGCACAACTGGGTCTAAATTGTGTTAGCAAATGGCTTCAAGACAATGTGCTGACTCTTAACGTCACTAAAACGAAGTACATAGCATTTGCTCAAAGATCTAACATGCTCCCACCATCGAATCTAAAGATTACTGCTCACACCTGTGGCACTGACTATACCCAGTGCTCTTGTTCGTCCTTTGACAGGACCGAGAATATTAAATACCTTGGAGTCACTATTGATCAATATCTCTCTTTTAAACCACACATAGAAACCCTCGTGACCAGGTTACGAAAAGTAATTTATATTTTCAAAACTTTGAAACACTCGGCCGACCAAAAGACTATTAAGATGGTTTACTACGCATTATGCCAATCACTTATTGATTACTGCATCACATCGTGGGGAGGTGCCGCAAAAACACATCTTATCGAAGTTGAAAGGGCTCAGCGTGTCATACTTAAAGTTGGAGCTGGTCTCCCCTTTCGTTTTCCGAACTCCGACTTATACAAAGAATAGGACATTCTAACCGTCAGACAAACATTCATATTGCACATTCTACATAAAAAACATTCTCAAATGCAGTTTGACGTTAATCTACTCAAAAATAACCGGCGAAAGGGTAGAGTTTGTCCCACAACTCAATTCAAGTCCACACTCTCTAAAAGATTTGATTGCTTCCTTGGCCACTATCTTTACAATAAATTTAATAAGTCCCTAACCTATATCCAAAAATTCGCTCAAGCTGTATTGAAGATATTAAAATATACTTGAAAACTCTAGACTATCATAAAACCGAAAATCTTTTGACTGTTCTGAAATAACCCAAATTTTTGACCAACCCCTTAAATGATCCTCTCTTCCTTCGAAAGCTGAATCTCCATTACTTTCACTCCACAATTTACAACATGACTACACAACACTAAATACACAAACAAAACACACAACTTCACACACACATAACTTCTGCTAAATTATAGGTAGGGTTTTTTATTTATTTTTTATTATTGTCATTACTAATTCTATTTTTGTATTATGCTTAGTAGTCTTTCCTCTTTATAGTTTATATTAATGACCTTCCCTTCATGATGGCTAATTTATCCGATTTAATTCTATTTGCTGATGACACCTCTCTTATTTTTAAAGTAGACAGAAAAGATGGGGATGTCTTGCATGTCAACGAGAGTCTGGCTGTCCTTTCGAAATGGTTTGCAGCTAATAATCTCTTATTAAATGCAAATAAAACTAAATGTATAAAGTTTTCATTGCCAAATGTCCCTCAAGTTGACGTCAATCTAATTCTTGACAGCAAAAAACTGGATGTTATTACAGAAACCGTGTTTTTGGGTATAAGTATCGATTCTAAACTGCAGTGGGATGCTCATATTAGAACTCTCTCGGGAAGGCTAAGCTCAGCTGCATATGCAGTAAGAAAAATAAGGCCACAGCTAGGTTAGTTTACTATGCTTATTTCCACAGTATTATGTCTTATGGAATTTTACTGTGGGGATCTGCAGCTGATGTAGACTCAATTTTCATATTACAAAAGAGAGCAATCCGGGCTATTTATAGAATGGGCCCTCGCGAGTCCCTCAGAAATAAATTCAAAGAAATCGATATACTTACTCTGCCTTCTCTTTACATCTTGGAAAGCATTTTGTATGTAACACTACAGCTAACAGCTGATTTGAATTAGTCCTTGTAATTTTAATTTTAAATATTAATTTTCTATGTTTTTAAAGCCTATTTCCAATTACTCAACAAGTTAATAGGGTATTTAAGTGTATTTCGTGTTAAAACCGTTCAATAAAGAGTAAATAATTGCATAATTTCGATCAAACTTTGTGACAGTTAGAGGTTACCGGTACGAGTGATTTTTGCATTGTCATCTTGATATCAGGTAAAATACTACATTTTGATTTGCTATTATATAGTTTGCGATCAATAATTTTATTATACTTACAACTTTATTCTTATAATCGACTGCATATTGTGGAATGACAGTTGAAACGTAAACATAACCTTAGTTGGTTGGTGACAGAACTTAGTTTTCTAAAGTTTATTTTCTTTCATCTATCTTTTAAACTTCTATCACAACCTTTCTAGTCTATTCTGTTTTCTTTTCAATTCCTTGTAATCATGCCTACGACTCGTAGCGCCTATGGTCGTCAGGAGGAGGCCAAACTCAGTCTGGCTTTGATCGAATTAAGGGCATCAAAAGAGTACTGTGACCAGCTGAATAAGGAAATAGATGACAATGAAAAGGTCCTCTTTGAAGCTCATGAGAGTAATAGAAAGTTAAAAAATGAAATGTCTCAGTTATATATTCAATTCACTGAGATTGTAGAAGACCGGGATAGGCTCCAGCTTGTTTTGGACGGGTTCAGCCAATGTAGCACAGAGTATGAACATGCTCTGAGTCACAAATATTTATTGCAACAACAACTGCAAGAGGCAAAATCTCAAATATCCCAACTAGAGACAACTAATCATAACATCGTTGAATCAAAGTCTATTTAGCGAGTTGGTGCCTATTGCCCCATCAATGGTTTCACATATTATCCCCTCCTATACCATAGATTTGACTAGTGATGATGATTCTAAATCATGTAAAAGAATGAGGGTAGTTACTAGTAAAAATAAATTGAAAAAATATATTAAAACTAGCGACCCGCCCCGGCTTCGCACGGGTGCAATGCTGATACTAAATACACTACAGAAAAACTGTGAACGTTGTATATAAAAACATAGCGGCCCGCTCCGGCTTCGCACGGGTATAAAATATATAGCCTATGTGATTAAAATCGATTCAGTAGTTTTGATTTATTCATTACTGCCCGTGGCCCGTACGCGTTAAATTTGGAGTAAAACAATCCCCCTTTCCCTATACCATGAAGATTTCCTGCTATCTTTGGAATATCTAAATTCATACACTACATTTTTACTTATTTACTTTTTACATTTTTAACTATTTATTTTATTTTTACAACATATTACAGAATGTCTTTATAAACAACGTTCACAGCTTTCTTGTCATTAGACAATACAAACATGTTTTCTCTGGAGGTCACTCTTGAAAGAGCGACATACAGTTGTCCATGTGAAAAACAGTCAACGCTCAAATCTAAGCCTGCAACGTTGAAGGTTTGACCCTGCGATTTATTAATGGTCATTGCAAAAGATGTCTTTACCGGAAACTGTAAACGTTTAAATTGGAAGGGTAAATCCGATGGTATCAGAGGGATTCGGGGAATCAATACATCTTCTCCGGTACCACATCCTGTGAGTATTGTGCACTCTATTATGAAAGTTTTCAATGATTTTACCAGCAAACGCGTGCCATTGCAAAGTTTAGGTGGATTCAGGTTTCTTAATAAAATAACAGGACAACCTACTTTCAACACCATTTTGTGAGGAGGGAGTCCAGACGGGTTCAAAGAATTTAGAAATTCTGTAGGAAAATGAACAGCTTCTTCCAAATCGAGAACAGTATCGACCGAGTAGTATATTTTCGTCGGCGCATCAATCTTTGAAAGAATCAAGTTATTTACTTTATCTACTTGTTCGTTAGTTGGTGACAGAATCGCTCTTTCTTTAAACCAAGATATTTATTTATTTATTTATTTATTATTATAAGCACATACAATTGTTTTAACAGGTATACCTACCCAAGGCAACAAAAGTAGTCGCAAAATAGCCTAGCACTCAGAGATACCACCCACAAACTGATCAGATATCCATTACATGCATGCAACATACATACATAATGAACAGCCGATGTTCAGTCTCAAGCAGCACCCTGGAGCATCGGCACAAGTTACATAGAGGACAACACACTTAGTGTCACCCTCTGGAATTCCGCCAATGTGCAAGAAAAAATGTCTACCCGTAATGAGACACTATTGAGTGTTTCTATCGCCCGAGTCACGGGTGCGAACTTTAACAAATTTGTGCGGGCTACCGGGACTTTAAACATCCTTTCCCTCGGTCCTGAGCGTAGCCTACTGTTTGGAACGAGCAATTTCAACGATTCTAATATTTGAGGATTATTTAGAATACCCCGTAACACCAAAAAGATATACTTGGTAAGAGCGAGGTTGCGTCTTACTTCCAACTTATAGTAACCAACCATCCCTATAACGAAGAGGGTTGGATACATAAGTGGATAGAAAGGGTATACACCATATTGCCTCATGTATAAGTACCGAGTAAATTTGTTTTGCATTTTTTCCACCATCATAGTATACTTATATTCATAAGGATTCCAAATGATAGCACTCGTTTCCAGGTTACTCCGGACCAGTGCGTTATATAACGATTTCACAGCTGCCATATTAATGAATTCACGAGTTTCACGCATAACAAATCCCAGATTCTTGAAGGCTTTTTTACATACCTGCACGATATGATAACGGAACGTCAGGTCCCCAGAGAAAGTGACCCCAAGATCTCGCACTGACCCTACCCGCGGTATCACATGTCCGTCCATGGTATATTCGTGACGTCGGGGTATCACGGCTCGCGTAAAGGACATTATATTACACTTTGCCACATTAATTATATTGTCTTATAACTTATGTTATCAATGTCAGGATAGACATTGTTGACTAACTCTTGGATGTTGTCTATCAAAACGCAAAGGTTTTCTAGGTCAATCCTTCCCTCACTTTGTGTTAACTCTCCATTGCCAACTTTTAGCAGCATCTCTGGAAATAGCCTGTTCTCACGTGAAGATGACGAAACTCTCATATTAGTTTTAAGCTCTAATTTATTGACATGTGGCCAAAAGTTGGATCTTTTTAGGCAAGCATTTATTTCGTCAGCACGTGTTCCTCGAGTCACAACTGGTAGGATTTGACGGAAATCTCCTGAGAACAGAATTGTACATCCACCCATAGGTGAATTTTTGTTGCGCAAATCGCGCATTGTCCTATCCAGTGCTTCCACAGACGTCTTGTTTGACATGGTAGCTTCGTCCCAGACTATTAATGAGCAGTCACGCATCAATTTTCCTGTATTGCTCTGTTTAGAAACACTACAGACGCTGTTATTATCATCGGTGGCGATTTTCAGCGGGAGCTTGAATGTGGAGTGTGCGGTTCGGCCTCCTTCCAAAAGCGTAGCGGCAATGCCGGATGACGCAACAGCTAACGCAATTTTTTCGATAGATCTCACTTTTTTTAAAAGCAGATTGATTAAAAATGTTTTTCCTGTACCTCCTGGGGCATCAAGGAAAAACAATTTCCCTTCATTGTTATCAATTGTTGATAGTAATGCAGTGAATACTTTTTTCTGAACGATGTTTAATCGTGGCTCATCTTGAGCTATATTTTGTAAAAGTCTCGTTTGATCGTATGATGTTTCTCTTGTGTATTCGGCACTGTTAGTTAAATCTGAGTTAGTAGTATTAGCTGGCATCGGCAGCCCAAAATCCTTGATCAATTTACCCGAAAGTAATTGCACTACTTTGTTCAATTCCAATAATGCTTCGTCAAATATGTTTTGATCATATTGTACATCATCTGAGTTTAACTCTCGCCGTGCGTCGCCGAATCAGAATATCACTGGCCATATTTTCTTGAAATTTATTCCATAGATTAACAGAATCAGTTACTTGACAAAACACTACTATGACGGCAAATAAATATCTTAATGATGTAGCTGAACTACAAACAGCTGCTTCTGATAATGTGTTTTCCCAGTGAGAATCGTCTTCCAAGAGCCCCATAGCTTTGCATGCTGCTTGATAAGTATTGTAAACAACACCTTGTACAGTTCTTAGGTGTGCAAAGGATGTCGGGCCTTTTACAATATGCAGTAACATTCTCAGATAAAAGCATTCGCTGTTGTTGGGATGAACCACGTAGACTCCGCCAAGAGCATCCGTTTTTTTTACTCCGGGGAAACCATCAACCGCAGTACCTTGTTTTCGCCGTTGAAAAGTTTTAGAACTCTGGTTCCATGTATAGTAACCTGGAACTCTGTCATATGTCAGTGTTTTCGCGAAATCATCTTGAGCACATAACTTGAAGAATGCTGTCAATGTTGTATCCCGCGGGTTATTAACAACTTCTAGTATATTGTTCTCTGTGAAATATACTCTTTGTCCATTTTCTAAATGAACTGCAAGGTGGACAATTGTGGGAGCCCGGTCGTGCACTTCGAATGATAAAATCCTCCATACAGCTTCAGAGCTGCAGATGTAACGTCCGGACTGATATTTTTCCACTTCATTTGGTGATTGTATGCTGAAAGTGGCTTGATCACTGCCTTTATTAATGTACTTAGTAACATATTGAATTGACTTTATTGAATTGCACAACTCTACGTTGATGTGGGCATCGAAAATTTTCAAAAGGAGCGGATTATAGGGAACGATCCATCGGTTATCAATATCATGGTTTCGGACGGTAGCATTTTGCCCACCCTGTTCTGGCGATCGTCGACGATATTTGGGATATCCGTCATCGCTAGTACTTGTTTGAGTTAGGAACGAATTCGGAAATTTTTTGCTGCATTTAGAATCTCGCATACATGGAGAATTCGGGTTTAAAGTCCCGCAAGGGCCGTGTACCATATGTTTCTTTACGATTTCGTACAGGATAGGATCTTCATCTTTATCCGGTAATTCAGCTGAAATAACCCTGTCAATTTGGTTTGGTCTAATTTTGTTCACTAACCACACCAACAGGTGTACATGTGGCAAGCCACGTTTCTGCCATTCTATTGTGTACATATGACAGCGCGGCGGACCGAATAAATGAGACTTGTTAATGAGGTGCAGGAGTTTCTGTACTTTTAAATGGAAGACTCTGTTAACTATATCGTATCTGTCTTGTGGAGTTAAATTGGTGTTAATATTTTCTTTGATTTCCGGCCAAGTTGGGTTACATGTTGCAGTTATAAATAAATCAGGTTTGCCGTAATTTCTTACGTAAGTCATGGCGTCTTGCGATTTTTCGTGTAAATATCGAGGTTCACCTGTGAATGATGAAGGTAGTACCAACTGCCCAATGCCGTTGCGGTGTTCATTCGCCTGTAAAGCATCCTGAAGATGAACGTAATTTTCAGCTCTCAATTTAGTTTGATTATTGCGGATGTAGGCCAATCTCTCAGATTCAATTTTCGCATATTGATCTACCAAGTATTGGTTTGTTAACATTCCATATCTAAGCAAAGTATTGAAATTGTTACGTCTTGTCATTATACGGTAGCAATAGTAGTTCATATATGACACTGTTTTACGCAGAGGTGTACCACCGATTGGGTCAACTTGAGAAATATTAATGGCATAACTATTTTCTCCACGACATAGCATCAAAGGATATTGTAAGCTGTCATAAAATCTGTGTAACTCTGAAATTTTTTGCAAATTATCATCACGACTATGCAATACAATATCTTTTGTCAAATTGCTGTCCAGCTATCACCACTGCTACTTCACTCGTGGAAGGCGCATTGTATCGTCCTCTGTGTTCTCCAACAGGAACTTTATTTGCATGGATTACGACATTAAAGTCAGGAGTATCTGCTGGAACACTCTCAATCGCAGTTTTGAAAGACTGTATGTAGCAATTATGAGAATGTAACATATCTTGGAGAGATCTAATCAAATCTCTATCAATTGGCTGTGCAACACTTGTACACCGCGTAGATGCTTGTGTATCTGGATCTGCAATAAAATATATTTGCAGAAATTTGTGATCATCGGGTCGAAGTGGTAGCAAGCTCCCAGCTAAGTGGTACACTTGCCCTTGAATTTTAAATGTAGGCATGAACCCACGCTCAACGACTTGCTTACTCTTAAAAGAGGTCATTTGAAATGCGTTATTATAACGGCGTATATTGCGCATGAATTGCTTGGATTTCTGATGATCACCCGTAAGAAGAGAGTGAAGTGGTTCAGGTGGAGGGAGAACTTCTTCTTATTTGACTTTTCCTTGTAAGCAACACATGCCTTTCGATTCGTCCTTGAATTTCAATGCCAAGCAATGTTCACACACTACTGACATAGTACCTATTGATACTATACGATCGTCCTTGTAAGAAATCGAAGGATCGTAATTCATGGCAGAATTTTCTTTATTCACCCATGAATTAGTAACTCGTGCTGATGATTCTCTGGCTCTCTGTATTCGATGTCTTTCCCTATCTCGGCTGCGGTGAACCTCACGCTCTACTGAAGATTCTCTCTCTCTCTCAGCTCTATATCTATCCCGAAGCTGACTGAGGCGAGCCTCACGCTCTACTGACGATTCTCTGTCCCTCTGAACCGTATGCCTATCTCGATCCCGGCTGCGGCGAATCTCACGCTCTACTGAAGATTCTCTCTCTCTCTCAGCTCTACAATGTGTAACAAAAAGGGGGTATACATATCAAGTACACGGCCTCTTAATAAGATAAGAAACGATATGGAAAGGGTTCTCTAACCTTATGTTTACATGGTAGGAAGTTATGAATTATTCCAATACATATGATACCAGAAACCGCAATTTCAAACTGAAATCAATACATCACTAGCAAAAAGTCAGCTGATCGGTGTCAGTGAACAGTTCATGAATAAAAACAAACCTCTTACTCCTGGTATTTCTTCAAACAGTGGATAAAGGGTTCCGGATGTTTATTTTTCTTAATAAAACATTTTTTTTAAGAAAAATAGTTTTAGGAAGAAATAAGTTTTTCCTACGAAAGCTAAGATTATGTTTGTGAACAACAAACCAAGTCAAAAACTAGAGTGAGTGCGTGCGCTGGACATCGAAAAACCCGCCGGCCACGTAGGGAGGTGCCCGGCATGCGGGGTTTACACGGATGACTAACGCGGCTAAAGACGGATGCTACCCAACTTTGGGCTAGCGGCTTTAGTCACTTGCGATTTTTTTTTGTTTTACGTAGGTAGATAGGATAGCAACAAATAAATGAGTGAACGTAACTAACAAATCGATGGAATCGAGTAGGTAACTACAACACAGTAAATAATACCTCTATCTATTAACTACATTCCTATAAATTTTCTTACGTACTTATTTCTTTTTATGTTGGTTGCCATACATAGGTAGGTACTTAGTTTATGAATAATTAATTACTTAATTAGATGAACGTGCGAAAGACGCTACGAAAAAGGATTTCATATCTGTTAAAATGAACCCAAAATATTATTTCTAAGCAATTTATGTGTCTCCTAGTACAAATAAACTCCCCATGGGTTCCGTTCTTGAATTTAATTTAATTATCTTAGAGGACTTTAATAAGTTGTTACTTTTTGCAGAGTCAAGAAGTATTTTCTTACGTACCTAATTCTTTTTACGTCGGCTGCCATTGCCATACATAGGTAGGTTCTTAGTTTACGAAAAATTAATTACTTAGATGAACGTGCGAAAGACGCTACGAAAAAGGATTTCATATCTGTTAAAATGAACCCAAAATATCATTTCTAACCAACTTATGTGTCTCCTAGTACAAATGAGGTCCCCATGGGTTCCGTTCTTGAATTAAATTTAATAAGAGGACTTAAATAAGTTGTTATCTACGTTTTGCAGGGTCGAGATGAATTTTATTACGTACCTAATTCTTTTTATGTCGGTTGCCATTGCCATACATAGGTAGGTACTTAGTTTACGAAAAATTAATTACTTAATTAGATGAACGTGCGAAAGACGCTACGAAAAAGGATTTCATATCTGTTAAAATGAACCCAAAATATCATTTCTAACCAACTTATGTGTCTCCTAGTACAAATGAGGTCCCCATGGGTTCCGTTCTTGAATTTAATTTATTATGAGGACTTAAATAAGTTGTTACCTACGTTTTGCAGGGTCGAGATGAATTTTATTACGTACCTAATTCTTTTTATGTCGGTTGCCATTGCCATACATAGGTAGGTACTTAGTTTACGAAAAATTAATTACTTAATTAGATCAATGAACGTGCGAAAGACGCTACGAAAAAGGATTTCATATCTGTTAAAATGAACCCAAAATATCATTTCTAACCAACTTATGTGTCTCCTAGTACAAATGAGGTCCCCATGGGTTCCGTTCTTGAATTTAATTTATTATGAGGACTTAAATAAGTTGTTACCTACGTTTTGCAGGGTCGAGATGAATTTTATTACGTACCTAATTCTTTTTATGTCGGTTGCCATTGCCATACATAGGTAGGTACTTAGTTTACGAAAAATTAATTACTTAATTAGATGAACGTGCGAAAGACGCTACGAAAAAGGATTTCATATCTGTTAAAATGAACCCAAAATATCATTTCTAACCAACTTATGTGTCTCCTAGTACAAATAAACACCCCGTGGGTTCCGTTCTTGAATTTAATTTAATTAAAGGACTTTAATAAGTTGTTGTTTTTTGCAGGTTTGATAAGAGGGCAGATGATTTGAATCAATTGATTTTTATGTAGGTAATTTAAATCTCGATTAAAATCAAATGTTTAAAAAAAATCGTTGATTTAAATCAATACTTTTTTCCTAGAACGTAGAACTTAATACAATTTAGTTTAACTCAAAATATTTTTTCAATACCACAGTAGTGTTTTTTTTTTTAATTTATCATAACAAGGGTTTTTTTTTTTCATTTCTATTTCGTCACGGTCAACCGTAACTTTTTTAAGCATAGAGGCAGATATTTTTAAGGTTTTAATATTTAATGTAAATTAAAATTGTGTTTATGAACAGAATATCATGAATAAATAATATTTACACAATAATTTGTTATTATCAACAAAACAATTATCACATTATCAGTGTTACTTCACAGGCGGTACTTCACACCGGGACAGCTTTTAATGTTATACAAAGCACAGGTCCGTTCGTGTGTGGAGTACTGCAGTCACATATGGGCTGGTGCTGCAAAATGCCACCTGGCAGCTTTGGACTCGGTGGAAAGGCGTGCAAAGAGGCTAATTGGTGATCCAGATTTGGTTAAGTCCAACCTTCAAAGCCTTGAGCATAGGCGTAGGGTAGCCAGCCTTTCGGTGTTTTACAGGATGCATTTTGGAGAGTGTCCGCAGGAATTGCATGACTTGATTCCGCCATCGCAATTCTACCATCGGACAACCCGACGTACGGCGAATATTCACCCTTACGTTGTTGAAACCTCTACGGTCCGGACTAAGCGTTTCGCCTCGTCGTTTATACCGCGTACGTCGAAGGACTGGAACAGTCTGCCTGCTGCGGTCTTCCCGTCCGATTATAATTTGGGTGTCTTCAAGGCTAGAGTGAATAGGCTCTTAATAAACTAGTGCGCCTCACCATCAAAGATTGCATCGCTACTTACCATCAGGTGGGATCGCAGTCAAGCACTAGTTTATCTCAATTAAAAAAAAAAATAAAGTGTTCGAAATTCAAAAATATTTGAATTACTATTTTTAATTTTAAGTAGGATGACGGTTTGACACCTTTGCTTCTTCTAAAAATATCTATTAATTTTTTTTTTTTGTGTTACTTATTTGTGAAAAAAAATGTTTAATTTAAGATTTGAAGATAATTGTTTCGATGGTACCGCCGCCGCTAGATATTGTGATTAAGTTAAAAAATACTTCCGACAGCCTGCTACCATCTAAATCAAAACTAAAATGTATAGCAACTTTGGAAAGTTTTCTTCTGTGAAATGAACAAAAATGCGTCGTAATTTTCAGAGAAATTACGTATTTCTTCGTAAGTGTATTGAAAAACGTGGTTTGATACACGTGGAGATTTGTCACTGCAGCACTCGGCTCCATAACACTCTCGCCTATACGACTCGGGTAAATTTCGCCTCGGTTGCAATGACAAACTTTCCCCACTTGTATCAAAATGTACTATATCAGCATTAGGTACTTAGGCGATTATTACACTGCCACGCATCACGCTGCATGTTGCGTGTCAACGCACCTACGCGCGTCGGTGCGTTTTGTAAATTCACGCAGGCTCAGACTCATTTCATACAAAATCACGTACGGCACTACGAGACTCAGTGTGCCATACCTTGCGTGTCGCCACGCACCCACGCGTGTGATTGCATGTTTCTACGCATGTAGGCGCGTGATCTGCATGAACGCGCGCGTGGATGCAATTTCGGTGTATTGGACTGTGCGTGTTTTCTATGCAAACGCAGATACTCACAAGCAACGTTAAAACACGCATTTATGCGCTACGCTGCGTGGTGCGTGGCAGTGTGATAATCGCCTTACTATTTATGTTTAATTTTAACCCGATCAAATCTTTCGCGCTTATTTTACCTACATTTTCAAGGGGAAGTTTTTACAGAGACAGACAGAAAACAAAAAACTATACGTTTGCGCACAATTAGGTCTTTGCGTAATTACTTCTTCGACATAAAACTTTTTGCCTTTTCTACATTAATATTACAAGCTTAAAACTCAACAGCCGATAATAGTAGTTTAGCCAGTTTAGTCCTTAATTTATCTTTTTAAAATCAATGAAAAACATGCAAAAGTACTAGGAGTCCATAAGAAACGAGAATTGTTATTGCTGAATTAAACAGCGGTTGCGCAATTACAGATCCCTAATTTAATTTCCTTTCAGAAGCTCAAAAATATGATATTGAATACGATAAAATATTGTGATCCCAGTCGCACGCGCCGCCTGCGTGTATTATGTGAGAGAGATGGCAATGTTTCCATCGTCTGTTCGACTACTCCCTTAGGCGGTACTGGCGGCATCTTTGAACGCGCCGAAAGGCTAGCCGAAAGTGAAATTAGGTAAATAAATAAAGTAAAATTTTGCAATTGCATTAGTGGACGACCAATAATCGTACATTGCAGTCGCATATCCGTTCCGGTGCTTGTGATTTGGATTTATTGTAGTTGTGTGTGACAATCGTGTGTAATGGCGTTAAGTAATAGTGAATATTATGAGATGATGTTGTGTGTCGGAAGAAAGGACGGTAACGTGCGAGCTGCTCGCGAACTTTATCGTCGCCGATTTATCCAGGGTAGGCCAGAAGCTGAGCGTCGACAGCTTCCTTCGGTGGCGTGTTTCCATAGGATGGTACATCGTCTGCACGAAACCGGTTCCTTCCACGCTCCTGGTTTAGGGGGTCGCCCGAACACTACCGATCCAGAATTAGAGGAAGCCGTACTAGATCATTTTGAAAATAACCCACGTACTAGCACTCGGCGAGCTGCATTAGCGCTGGGTGCCTCTAACCATATGCAAGTATGGCGAGTGTTGCATAATGACGGTCAGCACCCATACCACTTCCGTCGCACCCAGGAACTGACACTTGCAGATTTTTTACCTCGCGTGACCTTCTGCGAGTGGTACTGCGGTCAGGTAGAAGCTTCGCCAGATTTTGGCTCAAGAGTACTGTGGACAGATGAAGCATCATTCACGAGAGCGGGGATAAGCAACATTCACAATGACCATGTTTGGTCTCACGCCAACCCCCATGCTTCGACGGAGTCGTCGTTTCAACACCAATGGCGACTAAACGTGTGGGCTGGTATCGTGGGAGATGTTGTCGTAGGACCAATTTTTTTGCCGCATAGCCTAAACGGTCAAAATTATTTAAATTTTTTGACGAACGAATTGGACGATGCGCTCACTGAAAGCCTATCAATTTTAGGTTACGCCAATCTCGTGATGGACAACAATTTAATCTTCCAACATGACGGTGCTCCAGCACACTACGCACGTGATGTTCGGGAGCATTTAGATATGCGCTTTCGTCAGTGGATCGGGCGCGGTAGCAGACACGTAGCTTGGCCACCGCGATCTCCAGACATAACTCCATTAGATTTCTTTTTGTGGGGGTATATTAAAAACATAGTGTACGCAATGCCGTGTGATACAGCAGAGCAAATGAGAGAGCGAATCGAAGCCGCTTTCAGGACAGTAACACCAGACATGCTACGGAATGTCCAGGTGTCCATGCACAAGCGAGCGGCCTTGTGTGTACAGTATCACGGTCGTCACATCGAACCACATCTTTAAAAAATGTAAGTTAAATTATTATTTATCATTTTCATATTTATTTTTCCGATTGTTCGGACTTTGTTACAATATTTTTTTGAGGCAAAATTTAAGTAGGCAGGTACCTACTAGGCGAACAGAGCGACTCGTGCACGCGCGCGCCGCGCGTTTCAAAATTAGGTAGACAGGTACTAGGCGAACAGATTTACAGAAGAAATGTTTCGTAATATTAGCAAGTGACTTGGAATGTTATTGACCCTCCGTAGTGTCGTGACACGTTTGTTATGATTTGAATTCAAGAATCATACGATACCAAGGATACCAAGAAGTTGGTATCAATTCTTTGAGTAATTTATTTTGAGCTGAAACTTTGTGTAGAGATTCTATACAACCTGTAATCTTCAGTGCTTCTTGATGTATATACCCTTTTTGTTACACGTTGTATATCTATCCCGAGCTTGACTGAGGCGAGCCTCACGTTCCGTTGACGATTCTTCATCTCTTGCTGAACGTACTCTTCTGGCATTCACTGTACTACGACCTATGTTCGAACGACGACGTCTTCCAGACATGACTTTATAATTTCTGTACAAAATGTACAAAATTTACTCAGTTCTATATGTATGATTACCTATGCACAAATTGCCATATTATTAGTATGTGCCGCAGTAAAAAATATCTAAATTCTTACCATTTAGAAACAAAAGATAATCAACAATCATAAAAAACAAAAGATACCTATTCTATTCAGTTCTTTTTTTTTTTTACTGAAATACCTCAACTTAAACAACGATTTTAATTAAATTAAAAGTACTTAAAAAATAATTTGCTATTCGTGCGACTAAAAACAAAAGATAATCAACAATCATCAACAACAAAAGATACCTATTCTATTAAGTACTTTTTCTGAACTTACATATCTCACCTTAAATCACGATTTTTGAAAATAATTTCCCTAATATTAAATTGATCTAACTGTAAATTTTAATCAAGATCTTAATAGAAAATTGCAATCCATAAATTATGGTTTTATTTAATCTAATCTTATCTCACCTTATGTAGGTACTTATAATTACTATAATTGCGATTTAAAAATTAACCTTAGAATAGAATATAATTTATATTTTAAAACTACCATCATACAATTATTTATCGTAACTTACTTATAATTACTGATACGTTGTCGCGCTGAAAAGCACGTTTTTATAATAAACGCGTCCGATCGCTGCTAAATTCAAAGTGCTATAGGGAAAACCGCGGCCTCAGACGCGCTATTTATAGGCACGCTCTTGCCGCACCGGGCGGCCGGCCGGTACCGCCGCAAACGCTACGTCTCGCAATTTTTAAATCTGTAATATCTTCGAAAATATTCACTTAAATCATACGGTGTAAAGGGCCATATAGATCTATATTAAATGAACAATGTATTCAAGGTATTTAATTGGTTAAGGATTAATGCTGTATTGGTTAAAATCGCTTCGAAAATTAGCCATTATTTGTCGTAAAAAGTAAATGACAAAAAAAAGTTATTGTGGGTTATCCATAAGAGATAGACATATACCATCACGGACTTTTCTGTAGACCTTTTCAATGTGTACAATACTTAGTACATTATTTTGATAAAACTCGTAGGGTTCAGCCTGCGTTTGCAATGTAAGCGGAAAAAATGTAATTATTTACGACATCACATTAGAAACCTCAAAAATAACAGTACTTCTCCACTATTTAATGGATGTTATTATACATATAATGGATTTTATTGAGGATTTTCGAAATAAACCACAAATTGTTTCTCTGAAAACAAAGATTTGTTTTATTCAACATGCTTTTACAGTATAACAATTATCGTTTAACTAAAATTACACTTTTATCTCACCTGAAAACAAAGAAACGACATTTAAAGTTTAATAATATCGCCTCCTCAATTATATCCCTTTAATTATCTCTCTACAAGTTTTTATAACAATAAAATGCACAAAATAATCTAAACATCATCTGTCATTGAATGATACGTCACCCCGTATCCACAGCTTAAAAATTAAAAAAATGAAATGTCATTTCCAAGGAGGTCATTTCATTACATCTCCCCCCCATAGGAACGAAAATTCTAAATAATATAATACAAACAATGCACCTGCAAGCTATCTTTATACCTATTCGTTTTCTTCTACTTCATCTTCTGCCGTAACAGGTTGTAATTTTGTTATGTGGAATAAAGTTGATTCTGTTTTTCTGTTGCCAGTGTCAATCTTATAAATGGAGTTCGATATTTTCTCTATTATCTTGAAAGGGCCTATTTTTAATTCGTCTAAATTTTTCCTGTTCAGTCTATTTCCATTTTCTACATATACACTGTCTCCTATCTCGAACTCTTGTATTTTCCTATTTCTATCAAATAGTTTCTTGTTGTACTTGTGAGATTTTATTGTATTCTCTAATGCTAATCTTCTATCAGCAATCCACTTGTCTTCCTTTTCTATTGTTTTAATTTCATTTGGTAAAATACTGACATTTGTACCATCCAGTAAATATTTTGGTGCAAAACCTGTAACAGAATGGTCTGTTTCATTATATTTCTGTACACATTCTCTTGCTACTGTTGTCCATGTTCTCTTATTATTTTTCTCATTTATTTTACATCTTATTTTATTTACTATTGTTTGGTTTAATCTTTCGTTCAAGCCGTTCGAAAATGGCGTATTCACAGCTGTAAATATTAGTTTGATGTTATTCTCCTGCAAATACTGTTTAAATTCTTTTGAATTGATGCCTGGATATTGGTCTGTCAGAATTATTCCAATCTCATCTGTCTCGAGTACTTTCTTTGAAAGTTTTATAAAGTCACTTGCGTTCTGTGTTTTTGAAGTCACAATAAACGCATATCTTGTGTAGTGGTCTACTAAAAGGTGTAAGTATTTTTTGTTGACCTAGATCCTCCAAAGCCACCTATAGTATCCATTGACATTATCTCAAATGGTTTTGTTGCTGGTCCCAGTTGTGACATTAACCCAAATTTTCCTTGACATCTTGATTTATTTTTTATGCATATTTCGCATGTTTTACAAATATTTATGATATTTTTTGTTAGGTTTTTAGCTGTATATAGTGGACTTATTTTTTTCTGTAATTGTCTGATTCCAATATGGCATAAATCTTCATGCACCTTTTTTATAATTTTTTTACTAAATTCTTCTGAGAGTATAATCTTTTCAAGTTTCTTTATTTTTTTATAATAGATTTTATTTTTATGTAGTAGATTTTGTTTCTTTTCTTTTATTGTTTCATTTTTTTCTTGGTCTTCAACTATATCTTTTATTTGTATTAAATTAACTATTTTTAATAGTTCCTCCTTGTTATCTTCTGATTCTAATACAGGGTTTCGGCTCAAACAGTCTGCTTCTATATTTTCTTTACCAGGTATATATTTTACTGTAAAGTCATATTGAGATAGGTAATATGTGAGGTCACCCAATTCTTCATCTGTCCTGCATTTAATATTCATGTTCTCTAGAGGTTTGTGGTCTGAGTAAATAGTGAAATGTTTTCCAATTAGCCAGTGTTGCCAGTATTTAACTGCTTCTTTCATAGCAATACATTCCAAATATATGGCCTTTTTTCGTTTTTGAGATTCGTTTAGTTTTTTTGAAAAATATGCCACCGGTTTGTCTTTACCGTCTAGTTGAGTCTGTTTTAATATTGCCCCGATACCCTCTAAAGATGCATCTGTAAGGATTTTTATTGGTAAGTCTTTGTCGTATATTTCCAACACAGGTTGAGAACATAAATATCTTTTTATTTGATTAAATGATTCTTCACACTTCTCTGACCACACAAACTTTTCATTTTTTCTTAATAAATTATGTAATGGGTCTAAAATAATCGCACTTCTTGGTATGTATTCATGGTAGAAGTTAATTTTTCCCAAAAATTGTCTGACATTCTTTTGTGTCTTAGGAGTTGGAAAATGTCTTATCGAGATCAAATTGTCTTTTAGTGGTCTTACCGAATTGTTCTGAATTACATGGCCGAGGTACTTTACTGAGTCTGAAGCAAAGTTACATTTCGTAAACTTCAATCTAAAGCCTTCTTGTATTATTGCCTCTAATACATTTCTTATGTGTTTTATATGTTCTTCAAAGGTGTTCGAGTATATCAGAATATCATCAATATAGTTTACGGAGTATCCTGTGAGATTGTGCTTTCTTAGAATATTGCTTAAAATTCTCTGGAAAATTGCTGGTGATGTTTTCAAGCCAAAGGGAAGGCAGGTCCACTGGAAGTGGCCATCTTGTGTGACAAATCCTGTTTTATATCTATCTTCCACCCGTAATGGTATCGCCCAGAATGCTGAATTTATATCCAGTGTAGTAAAATACTTACAATTTCTAGTTTTAACAATCAAATCATCTATTAACGGAAAAGGTTGAGCTTGTGGAACAACAATTTTATTTAGTTCCCTGAAATCTATACACAAGCGGGATTTCCTATTTTCACCCTTTTTAAATGCCAATGTCACTGGAGCAGCGAAAGGACTGTAGGATTCTTCTATTAAATTATTCTTTAGTAACATGGATATTTGCTTTTCAATTTCTAATTTATCTTCTATTGTACATCTGTATGGTCTTTTACTACAGTATCTATTTACTAGTAAATCTATGTCAGCTTCATAATCTCTAACTGTTCCTATATCATACTTGTCCTTTGCAAAAATTGTTTTATATTCCTTTATTATTTTCTCGATCTCAATTTTCTTTTCATTATCTAAATGGTCTGTCATACTTACAAACTCTTCTGTTTCTATATGTTCATTAAAATTTATTGCTAATGTTTTTATATTCTTTTCTTCATTTCTGTTATCTTTAGACATTTCATCTATTTTATTTGTTCTTATCTTTTGTTCTATCCGCAAGTCCTCGTTTTGGGTTAGTTTGAATTTCTTTATCATATCCAATCCGATTATAAAATCATCAAAATATTCATTTTCTACTATGTATACATCCACCTCTTCTTCTAAATCAAATATTTTTATTTTTATTGTTATCAAGCCATCTGTTTTTTTCACACCATTAACCGTTTTCATATATGCTATATTCTCATTGTCCTTTTTTTCTTTTATTTTAATCAGTCTTGAATTTATTAAAGAGATCTGTGAGCCTGAATCATAAATGCCGCTCACTTCTAGTTTATTTTCTAATAAGAGCTTGATTTTGATTAATGGTGTACTTACTCGTTTTTTTTCTCAGTATTTATATCTACTTCAATAATGGAGTTGTTATTTACATTTCTGGGTTTAAAAACTTTTTCAGATTCATTTTTATTTTTCTTGAACCAACATGACTCTTCCGGATGATATCTAATTCCTTTGTTCAAAGATTCACAAGTGTTACATGGCTTCTTCTCATTAGTTTTATTTTTATAAAGGAATGTACAACTCTTTATTGTAATTGAGTTTTTCTTGTACATCATACCTTCATATTTTCTTATGTCATTGAACAAATCAGTAGTGTCATTGAGTTCATCTCTGTTTAACCTATTTAAGATAAACCCAGGTAAACCTGTTGCAATAAGATCTATCATTGTTTTGGAGTCTATCGCTTTGTTTATGCCTAGCATAAGCCTTTCTTTTCTAATAGCGTAATCAATTAGTAGTCCTTCTTTATATCTAAATGCGAGAGCATATGTAACTATGGCCCATCCTCGGTTTTTAAAAGTTTTTAAAAATTTGTCTTTCCATTAATTCCATTCAGCCTTTATTGTTAGTTTTATGGCCATCGAGCTATACCAATCCAAACAAGAGTTTTCTAAAAACAATCTCAATATATCTATTTTTGTTTCATCTTTTGATATATTAAAGCGCTCACACTCCTTTTCAAAATTCTCAATCCATTGCATTGCATTAGGGTTCTTGCTTGTGAATTTTTCAATAATAAATTTCTCTGAAATATGTTTTAGGTTATGTTGATTTTCTTTCTTTGTAGTAGTTTCTATTATTTTTTCCAAGATATGTTGCAAATTGTCGTTTTTGTCTATTGGTTGTTTTGTGCTTATTTCTTCTAAATATTGATCTAAAAATTGCATATTACCTTCCTCATCTCTATATGTTTTCTTAAGATCTTCATCCAATTTTATCCATATTTTTCTACTTTGATGCCTTTTCTTTATACTATTTTTTATTTTTGAGAAAGTATTCATTTTGACAATATATGTATGATGAATCACCGGCTTCAGCTCATCAGGTAAAACATAACATTTTCCTTCTTCTGTAGATATTGAGGTTATGGCTAATACATTTGATTTGCCATCATTTGAAGCTATCATCGTAAACTCAAATTGCAGCCGGTCCATCTTCTTTTAGTTAACAAAAATGTCGTTTTATAAGGTACTAGCTTTTGCCCGCGCGGCTTCGCTCCCGCTCCTCCCTACTTCAGCCTACTATACCCTACTCTACCCTACTATACCCTACTCTACCCTACTCTACCCTACCCTACTCTACTCTACTCTACCCTACTCTACCCTATTTTACCCTACTCTACCCTACTCTACCCTACTCTACCCTACTCTACCCTACCCTACTCTACACTACCCTACTCTACCCTCCTCTACCTTACTCTACCCTACACTACCCTACACTACCCTACTCTACCCTACTCTACCCTACACTACCCTAATTTTCATTTTTTTTCCATAAGATCCTTCTCCTCATAATAACGAACACAACAAAAAAAAATTAGCGAAATCGGTCCAGGCGTTGTTGAGTTATGCGCTTACCAACACATTTTGCGATTCATTTTTATATTATAGATATTATTGAGGATTTTCGAAATAAACCACAAATTGTTTCTCTGAAAACAAAGATTTGTTTTATTCAACATGCTTTTATAGTATAACAATTATCGTTTAACTAAAATTACACTTTTATCTCACCTGAAAACAAAGAAACGACATTAAAGTTCACTAATATCGCCTCCTCATTTATATCCCTTTAATTATCTCTCTACAAGTTTTTATAACAATAAAATGCACAAAATAATCTAAACATCATCTGTCATTGAATGATACGTCACCCCGTATCCACAGCTTAAAAATAAAAAAAATGAAATGTCATTTCCAAGGAGGTCATTTCATTACATACATATAAACCTTCCTCTTGAATCACTCTATCTATTAAAAAAAAACCGTATCAAAATCCGTTGCGTAGTTTCAAAGATTTAAGCATACAAAGGGACATAGGGACAGAGAAAGCGACTTTGTTTTATACTATGTAGTGATCAACAAATATATTGTAAAAACCAAGAAAATGGTCAAAAGACAAAAGTTCTTCATCAAAAATGTCAAACTAAATAGGGAAAGATTACATCTACTGAAACAATTAGATATGTACTCTTCTAACTTGGAAAAAAGTACTAGGAAATACCAAACTGACACTCAAGACTTGCAAAGTGAGTTAAGCCGTCTTCAAGACAAGCTAAGTTCAATGACCATAAAATATACTGCCTCTGAAAATCAAATGAGGGAATATGTATTGGCAATGAATGTATTGGTGAGCTCACAAAAAACGAATTGTGAGCATTGTCAATTACCATCTACTGATTCTGTGCCAGAGCATTCATTGACAATATGCGATTCCACCTTACCCCAGTCTAGTGTCAGTTTGCCCGTTGCAATTACCAATTGTTTTTCACAACAGAGTGTAAATAAAGATATAGTAATATTTTGTGGCAGCACTGTGCCCGTGTTAACATCAGCTCTGCCGTAATTAAATATAATAAAAAATTAAATGAATCTTTACGTGTTAAGGTGCTAAAAATCAGTGAGAACTAAGAGTGAGTGACTGTATCAAGAGTGGACTTTAGTGATAATACACTACAGACGATACATTATGTGAAAATAAACTTGTGTTAAAACGGTTCATTTAAAACAGTGAAACTAACATCGTCGAGAAAAACATATAGATGCGTACATCGAAAAGTGCAAAGGAACATTTGTAAGACATTCAATATTCCGAATAAAGAGTGATTCGTGAAACTTTTACTAAAAATAGCCTAAGTTTATGGACCGTTTTTTTGCAAATCATGTTCAATCAGCGCAATGTGAGCCATCTAGTAACAGATAACTGAACTATTTCTTTTGTTAAAAAGTCCGCTTTATTTGACTTAAAATTACACCTGACTTTATAACTGAAGTGCATTTCAACAATACGAAAAAAATTAAGTCAGTGAAAACTTTAAAAATTGAAAAAATTTAAGAAAGTGTAATCTATCTGACAACTTTGTGTAAAGTAGAATAATACCGAAAGGACGCGATGTATAGTGCAAGGACTTAAAATAAACACTGATCTCACGGTACTACTTCCTTAGAAATCATAAACGAGCACACACAAAGAGCGAAAGCAGTAGGTACTACAACATAAATCTAATAAACATAATTAAAACTGCAATTCATCATCACATAGAAGCAGGCGCCATCTGTTTTGATTTGCCATTACTACAAAGCCCTACACAAAACTATTTCGATCATCAACGCCTGCGCATCCGTCGTGCATGCACCACAACTCTTTCGAAATAACTAGACAGATCACCGATAGAGGGCGTTGCTTGCTTGCCGCTACATTAAAATTGTTCATTATGGATGACATAAAAAAGTTAATTGTAGACATGAAAAGCGATTTTTCAAATAGATTTACTTCCATAGAATCAAATATTGCACAGTTAGAAGATAAAATTACAACTAAAATAACAACACATTTAGATACGAAATTTGATGAAATAAACGAAGAAGTAAACAGCCTGAAATTAAAACTAAAAGAGCAGGAACAAAGAATATATATATTAGAGAAAAACAGCGTACAAAGAAATATAATGTTTTTCTGTGTAGAAGAAATTGAGAGTGAAAAGTCTTACGTGGATTTGCAGCAGAATATAAAGGGAATTATAAGTAAAATTGTTAAAGAAGATATTCAAGAATCTGAAATCCAGTCAGTGAGAAGGATAGGGAAAAAGGGAAGCAGACCAAGGCCTATATCAGTAGCATTCACCACATTAGGGAAGAAAATCAACATTCTTAAAAAGAAGAAGAATTTGGAAGGCACCAAAATTTATATCACGGAGGAATATCCTGCAAATATATTGAGAAAAAGGGAAGAGCTTAAAGACCAACTAAGACAGGAAAATGAAAAAGGCAACATTGCTTTCATAAAATACGACAAACTCGTTATAAAGCATACTAACAAGGAAACGAACAACAATAAAAGACCATTTTCCATATCACCGCCGCAAAATTCTTCTAAAAACTCCCCTACTTCTGAGTGTACAGCAACCGTCCTCCAACAAGGGCCATCTTCTCAAATAAGAAAAAAATATAAAACTAATAATAACACGATGACATCATATCTTAAAAGAACCGAAGATGCATGACAACCCCAGGCCTCCCCCATAAACTACTCACGAACCACATTTAACTGTTTTAACCCTCTCCCAATACGGCCGGTCACCGAGGGAGAAATAGACCGCAACCCTCAAGAGATAAAAATGTCAACTAGGATAGAACCCAACGTAAATAACCTAGTTTATATAGCGACATACAACGTAAGGACTCTATCAACGCATGCCCGCTTCCTAGAATTAATGAATGCTTTGGAAAATACTAAGTACGATATTATTGGCTTATCTGAAACCAGAAGGCTGGGGAATACAATCCAAGAATACGAAAATGTTATCTTTCACTACATAGGAGAAACTCGCGGCCTTTACGGGGTGGGTTTCCTCGTGAAAAAATACCTCAAGCCTCACGTCGAGAGTTTTAATGGTTTGTCAGAACGAGTGGCACTGTTAATACTCAATATTAATAATATCAGGATGAGTATAATACAAGTATATGCCCCAACAGAAGCTGCAAATGATACTGAATTAGAGCTGTTTTATGACACCATTGATAAAGCTTTGAAAATGTCAGGGAGAAACATTATAGTCATGGGAGATTTTAACGCCAAAATTGGTCAACCGAAACCAGAAGAAAACTTAATTATGAAATGCCATGGATATGGTACACGAAACAAAAGAGGCGAAAGACTAATAGAAAGAAAGAAAGAAAGAAAATTGCGTTTAATTAGCATTACAAAAACGGAAACACCTTAAAATTAAACACATGGTACATTGAGTAATGCCAAAAAGGCCTCAGCTCAGCATAATGCCAAATGGTAACATAAGGCTACCACCTGACGCTGATTTTCAGCTGCAGCCCTTGGGTGCCATATGCTCAAACAGAAAATATTTATTAAAAACCAAAAAAAAAAAATCTGTGCATAGACCAGCTAAGAGAAGAAGTTACGATTTGTATTTATAAAAACAGTCCAAAAAAGATTTATGTGCCCATTTAAAACAGAAAATATAGCTAAGATATCATTTAACCAAAATTAGAAACAAGAGTGTTAACAATTGATAACATAAGTAAAATTAAAAAGACAATAAAACAACAAAAAGTATAAAAAATTAAAACATGTGTATAAATTGATAACTGAAATGCGTGATAATAAATAAATAACAAATGCTAAAATCGAGACAGGTAAATAGTTGATAGAACTATAAAATATTGCATATCAAATGGCTGAAATGTCGGCTCGAATATCTTGGAAGACAATTTGATGATCTAACAAAAATAACTTAAATTTTGATTTGAAAACCGAGCAACTTCTACTGAATTTTATAGGAGGGGGGATATTGTTCCAACATTTTGAAGCTGCGTAACGAAAACTGCCTCTAAAAGCCGCTGACTTGTGCTGGGGAGTAGAAAGCTGTTGAGAGCATTTTCTTCCCTCACCAATTCCATGTCTACGAGTCCATGTCAGCTTATCATATAAGTAAGAAGGGGAGTGAGACTTGATAATTCCAAAAAGCAAGGTCGCCATGTGCAGTTTACGTCTAGCTTTCATTTTTAAAATGTTGTGCTCATTTAGAAATGGTGTTACATGTCCTCTAAAAGGAACTTTAAAACAGAAGCGTGCACAGGCATTTTGAAGTCTTTGGATCATTCTTTCGGTTTTAGATAGAAGTCGTTGACCATACACTGTATCCGCATAATTCAACTTTGACAAAACCAAAGACTCTACAAGCAAGACTCGCAATTCCTCGCTAAGATAAGGTCGGGCTTTATATAAAACTTTGAGTCTGTAATAGCAATTACGGATACACTCTGTTACGTGCTTGTGAAAACGAAGTTCCGTGTCCATTGTAAGACCTAAATTACGAGCCTCGTAGACCCGCTCGATGGGTTGACCCATAATTGTTAGATTAAGTGCACATGGTTTTATCTGGCTTATCTGATTTACGGTACCAAAAAGCATGTACTTGGTCTTTGTGGGATTCAATGCAAGCGTGTTAGCATTTGACCACTGTACTATGCTTTCAAGATCTTCATTTAGATTAATTAGTGCTTGCTCATAGTCTTCCGGCTTAAATGATATGTAAACTTGTGTATCATCTGCATAAATATGATATTTACATTTATTAATCATTTTAATTAAATCTGCACAATATAAAATAAACAATATGGGCCCAAGAATTGAGCCCTGTGGAACTCCCCTTCCAACTGAGCATCGCCTAGAAACCACAGTTGATCCGTCTGCCCGGCGAATTTCAACGAATTGTGTACGATCGCTAAGATAGCTGTCGAACCATTTTACAGTGTACTCGTCAAATCCATAATACACCAGTTTCGACAATAATAAAGGAACATTAATACAATCGAATGCACGTGAAAAATCAAGCAAAACTAAGAGTGTGCACATCCCATTGTCTTGAGCCGACAAAATATTGTCAGTCACGTCCAACAAAGCCGTCGCAGTACTGCGGCCCTTCCTGAACCCTGATTGAACATCTGGCAGGATTTTATTCGTCTCCAAAAAATCAACCAGTTGCGCGCATACTACTTTTTCTAATACTTTGGAAAGTACTGGCAGTATACTAATAGGCCTAAGATCCTTCACGTCTAAAGCATCGAGAGTCTTCGGTAATGGGTGCACTTTGGCAATTTTCCATAAGTTAGGGAAAGATGAAGATGTAATAGATGTATTCACTAAGGTGGTTAAGACGTCCAAAGTCACAGGTAGTGTCAGAAATATCATATTTATGTTAATGCCATCGTAGCCCTCAGCATTCGATTTGATTGTTCTCATTATGTTGGCGATTTCCTTACTAGTTATAGGGGCCAAACTAAAAGTAGAATCATTAAATCGAGTGGATTCAAAAAATGCAAGCGTTGATTCACTCACAGCATCAGTTCCTGGCACATTCAGAAAATGGTCACAAATTTTGTCGGGGTCGTTAAAGTGCAAAGGTAATTCCTTGTGTTTAGATGGGAGCAGATTAGATTTTAAGTTTTTCCAAAGGGCTTTTGAATCATTTATTTGGCTGTTAATTTTGTGTTTAAAGTATGCTGATTTTTCATAAAAAAGAGACCTAGAAACAAGCGATTTTAATTCTTTATAATATGTTTTCTTGTAATCGATATTTTTGTCCTTTAAATACTCTGCATGTGCTTTATTTCTTAAATACATCATCAATTTAATATTGTCAGTAATCCAAGGGTGAGAACACTCCTTAATAACACTAGTCTTCAGAGGTGCATAGACATCCATTAGTGAAATTAGGCGCGAATTAAATTCATTTACCATGTCATTAACATCTTGCAGCGCTATTATCCCTTTCCAGTTAAGTAATTTGAGATCCCGATCAAAACAATCCCTAACTATATCCTTAAGAGGCCGATAAGTAATAGTTCGCACTGGAATTTTCGGTCGCTTAAAACTAAATTCGCCAGAAACCAGCGCGTGCGCGCCTAAATCTGGTATTACATCAACTGATACTGATCGTGGTTTAGCATTTGTACAAATGATGTCTATCAGAGAGTTGCCGTGCACTGTGGAATGTGTCGGTGACTGCACTAACTGCTTCAATCCTAGGCAGTTCAAAAATGAGACTAACTTGCCCGTTTTTGAGTCCAAGTCATTGAGCATGTTTATGTTAAAATCACCTACCAGAATCGTGTACTCACACTGCGTTAGGGAGTTAACTGAGCTAGATACAGCGTCCAGGAAAAGATCGACATCTTGCCAGGGGGGGCGGTAGGCAGTACCTATTGCTAACTTGATACCTTGAATACTAATTGTGACCCACATCTGTTCGACCGTGGTGTGAGATGTACTAGCCGGGTGAGAGTGACTTCGAACATTTAAACCGTGTTTAAAATAAATATCGACCCCACCACCCCGTCCCCTCTTAACAGACGTAGAGCGCGGTGTATGCCGCAGCCTATATCCTGGCACAGAGGGCGCACGTCCCTCTTCGCCTATCCGTAACCACGTCTCATTGATCATCATAATATCTACGTCCAAACCTAGTAAAGCTGTTATAAACTCATCGTGTTTTGTGCCCAAAGAACCCGCGTTCCAAAATCCAACCTTAAGATATTTAGTAGATATCATTTTGTATAAGATTTAATAACCATAAATAAATTATTACTGAAACTAAATAAAAAGTTAAAAGTAATAGAAAAATGATGCATACGAATATGATTGTTGGGGCACATAAAAGGAGAGCAAATAATTTTGAGTAACTCAGAAAAAACACATAAATATAGAATACCGTGGGCAACATAAACTGTAAGTAAAAATGTAAAACTTAATAAACTATAAATGCTAATAGAATGACGCTGACAGGGATATATACACTGTATTGTAAAATATATATCAACAGTTATAAAAAATAAAAAGTTCTTATCAAACAACGACATATAACAATAAACTAAAGCTATGCTATTTAGTAAACAAATTAATGCATTAATTCATAATTTAATAGATTAAATAAATATAAATTAATAGATTTCGCATACGAAAACAAATTATCAATAATAAATACCTTTTACATAAAGAAAAGTAAACAAAGATGGACCTGGAGATCCCCTGACGGTACTACGAAAAACGAACTGGACTACATTTTAACAAATTTCCCAGCCAGCGTACGTAACATGCAAGTCATCAACCTGAATTTTCCTACAGACCACAGAATCGTGAGAGCGACATTTCACACACAAAAACCAAAGGCTTCCAGAATCAATTATGCGAACTCGAGAAGCTTACTAAAAAATGAAGAAGAAGTTTCAAGATACAAACAGGCGCTGGATGAATACAAAGAAGACCTCACGAGCTGCCAAGAAACCAACTCCGTACAAAAATGTTATGACCAAATAATAAATATAATAGACACTAGTTTGAAGAAAGCCGTCATACCAAATCGAAATAAAAAAAGAAATAACACGATATCAATCCATACTGAAAAGCTAATACAGAGAAGAAGTGACCTACAAAAAATAAAACCAAAGACGCGAGCCATGAAAAACGAGTTGAAAGCTCTCTACAAACTGGTCAGCAAATATGTTCGAAAGGACTACGCAAATCACAGGAAGCTTACAATAGAAAAACATATAAACTCTACAGGAAGCCTTAAACGAGCTTATAAAGAACTGCAATGTCATAAGTCATGGATAGAGGGACTACAAGGCACTCAAAAAACAACACACGATCGAAAAGACATCCTACACATAGCCACAAACTTTTATAAACAACTGTACAGTGCCCCTATACAACAAAGTATTGACCAAAACAAGCTAGAAAACCATAGCGACGTTAAGGACATACAGCCAGTCGATGAAATCGAAATTATAACAGGAATAAAAAACCTAAAAGCAGAGAAGAGCCCAGGCCCAGACCGGATTACAAACGAGGCCATAAAACTAGCTTGTGCTTATCTTGTGAATCCACTGACACATTTATTCAACTTAGTCCTAAGTACGTCCACAACACCCTCACAATGGTCCGAATCTGAAATAATACTACTGTTTAAAAAGAGTGATCCAAAGGACATTGGTAATTATAGACCAATCAGCCTCCTTCCATCACTGTACAAATTATTCTCATCAACTATTGAGAAGAGAATTAGTGGCACACTGGAAAAGAGCCAACCGATCGAACAAGCAGGGTTTCGAAAAGGCTATTCAACGGTAGATCACATTCACTCGCTTGAAATACTTATTGAGAAATATCAAGAATTTCAGCGCCCTCTTTACATTGTGTTTATTGACTACCAGAAGGCTTTTGACTCAATACTGCACCCCTCAATATGGAAAGCTTTACAAACACAAAAAGTGGAGGAAACATACTTAAAAGTTTTAAAATACCTATATGAGTACACCACAAGCAGGGTGAAATTGGAAACTACAGGACCTGCCATCCCCATTAAAAGAGGAGTACGCCAAGGTGACCCTTTATCTCCGAGAATCTTTACATCAGTCTTGGAATCTCTAATTGGCAAATTAAATTGGGATAGGATGGGTATATGCGTAGAAGGGAAATATTTAAGCCACCTGAGGTTTGCCGACGACATCGTCCTGCTGTCAGAAGACAGTTCCGAACTCGAGGCTATGCTGAACACACTGCAACAAGTAAGCAGAGAGGCGGGACTCGAAATAAATACAAGCAAAACAAAATTGATGACAAATTCGGCACAAAATGCTATACTTCTCAACAATATACCAATGGAGTACGTTGATAGTTATGTCTACTTGGGGAAAAGCATTTCGTTTAAAAAGAATAACAACGACCTAGAAGTGGATAGACGAATAACAACAACATGGAAAAAGTTTTGGAGTGCTAAAGAAATTTTAAAAAGCAATATGCCGATGAAAATCAAGAGCAAGGTTATGAATTCATGCCTTTTACCTTCACTAACCTACGCATGTCAAACATGGAAGTTTACTCATCGAGTTCAAAATAAAATTACATCCTGCCAGCGAGCTATGGAGAGAAGTATAACTAAAATAAAAAAGATCCAAAAAATCCGGCACTCTGCTATCAGGCAAAAGACAAAGGTAACAGACGCTCATATATGCTCTAAAGCTCAAATGGAGATGGGCAGGTCACGTAGCGAGAATGAGTGACGACCGCTGGACTATCCGCATGACGTCATGGTCTGGCCCTACAGGCGCTAGGAAACGAGGAAGACCAATAAATAGATGGGTTGATGACATCACACGAGTCGCAGGAAAAAACTGGATGTCAGAAGCGACAGACCGAGAACACTGGTCATCTCTGGAGGAGGCCTTCACTCACACCAAGTGAGAGATTCATGCATGCTAATTTAATATTTATTTTTTTACTTAATAGATTATTTAATACAATTTTATGATATTTATTGTTAATTCGATCATCAATAATGTAATGTTTATTTTAATTAATTTTAATGTAAATTCAATGAAATATTTATTATTTTTCAATTTTTTAATAATTTTTTAATGCTATAACATATAGGTAATTTTAGTTGTTTGAAGTTTTATACGTTTTTGCACTATCTGTGATAATGTGTATAATTTAAATAATTATTGCCAAATATAATAAAATTTAAATAATTGTGATAGTTCCTAAAGTAAAAATTTGATGATCCAATAATTGTAAATGACTACTTATTGCATGAATTAAAAGGCTTTTTTATTTTTATTTTTTATTTTATTTTATTTTATTTTAATATTTTGTGATGAGATTGGAAAAGAATTAGGTCACCTTTTGACAAATGAATATCCGGGACACTCAATAATAAACAACTGTATGCCTGGCTGTTCATTACTTGACATAATGAAAAAAATTATAAAATCTAACTTCAATCAGGATACTATACTTTTGATTTTAGTTGGTAATATGTGAACAAAGGAGAATTACTCCAATATTATAGGACTTTAAGTAACCTCAGGCTAAGAAAAATTGTTATGTTCACATTCCCATACAGTCATAGTTTGCCACAGGAGGAAAATCTAATTAGATATAAGATTAATGTAACATTGCACAATTTGACTATTAATAATAGCTTGTTTCACTTAATTGACACCAACAATTATGTTGGCACTCATTTTTATTTGACAAAAGATAGATATCTTGTAGATAGATACTATCTTTCATAATTTTGTCGAAGACAGATAGCTGTCTCGCTATCATATTATTTTTTTATTACAGCCAAGAACTTGGCTAAACAAATTGCTCCTATTGAGCAATGCAACATTTCAAATGACTTTGCCAATAACTTGGCATCAAATGTTGACATAGTTAATAATTTAAATTAGAAATTAAGACAACAGAGACAATCTCTAGCATGGATGTACCGATGAATAAAAATGTTTCCAATAAAGTTTTAAAATCATTAAATAGTATCAACCTGGTGCATCAAAATATTCAAGGGTTTATGAACAAGGATTTAGAAGTAGAATTATTCCTCAATTGCAACAATATTGATATTCTTTGCTTAACAGAACATTGGCTTAAGAGTCACCAGTTCATGTTTAACTTTAGTAATCACCAGGCTGGTAGTTCATTCAGTAGAGTTGATGCCATACGGGGTGGCTCATTAATCATAGTAAGTAACCAACTTAAATTTAAAGAACGCAAAGATATTGTGAGCCTATCTGTTGAGCGGTCAGTTGAAATAGCCTGTATTGAATTGGAGCAATTTATTATATTAAGTGTGTACAAACCCCCTTCTGGATTGTATGACTGCTTTGAAAAAGTAATGGATGAAGTGTTCCACAAGATTTGTAATTCAAATAAGTACATAATTACTTGTGGTGATTTTAATGTTAATTTATTAGAAAACTCAGGTTTATGTAGTAAAATTTTAAGTCTATTTCGGTCATACAATCTTGTTAATTTATTTTTGGAGCCCACAAGAATAACTCCTACTAGTGCTACATGTATAGATATTATATATACAGATGTTGTACCAAGTCACAAAGAAATTATAAATTTATTGGATTCTGATCATTGTGGGCAATAAATTACTTTTCATAACAAAAACATCATAGTGACTAAAAAAAATATCACTGTTAACCCTAAAACGGCAAGTCGTTTAGAAACTTTTAAAACTAAACTCACTAATAATTTACCAAACTTGTCTAAATTTGATGATGTCAATCACCAATATGAGGGTTTCTTTAACATGTACTGTAATCAATTTAATTCTACATTTATACCTAAGAATATTTCAGTTAATAGTAATGTGTCGTTCAGTGAATGGGCTACTAGTGGTATTCATAAAAGTAGAAATCGGCTTTACGAATTGTATGATGAAAGAATTCTCGTTAACACTGCTGAATTTAGTTTATATGTGCGGAATTATTCAAAATTGTTTAAAAAAGTTTGCTCTGAAGCAAAATCGCGTTGTTTGAGTTCCAAGATTAAAAACAGTAATAATATAATTAAAACGACTTGGAATATTATAAATAGTGAAACTGGTAGGTGTACAAAACCATGTAGTGACTTTAACCTGGTAATTGACGACAATGTGATCACATCGGACTCACAGGTAGCCGCAGCTTTTGAAAACTTCTTCTCAGAGATCCCCATATCAACAACAAAATCTCTGAATTCATCACCCGCTGCAGCAGAGTCTCTGCTTAAAAAAAATGTTAAAGTTTGTGATTCTGATTTTAATTTCGAACAGATTTATGGGGTAATTCTGTGGACGTTGTTAAGTCTATAATCCACATTGTAGCTCCTTCTTTAGCTTTTATTTTTAATAATTGTATCGATCGCGGGGAGTTTCCTGACTTAATGAAAAATAGTAAAATAATACCATTGTTCAAAACCGGTAGTACATCGGACCCCACAAATTACAGACCTATTTCAGTACTACCGACCTTTAGTAAAATATTTGAAAAGCTCATTCTACAGCAATTACAGAGATTTTTTAATAGACATAAATTGTTGCATACCAAACAGTTCGGTTTTACAAGGGGTCGTTCGACAACCGATGCTGGTGTTGAACTTTTAGGACATATTTATAATGCATGGGAAGATAAATGCGATGCCTTGGGCATTTTTTGCGATTTGTCCAAGGCCTTCGATTGCGTTCCCCATGAAACATTAATCAGGAAACTACACCATTACGGGATCCGGAACTCCTCCCTGGATCTTCTTACATCACATCTGAGTGAAAGGATTCAGAGAGTTGACGTAAACGGAAAAAGATCTCCCGGATCTGTTGTAAAAATGGGTGTCCCCCAGGGCTCGATTCTTGGTCCATTTTTGTTTCTAATTTACATAAACGACTTACCTTACCTCATAGAAGACAATCATAATATAGTGTTGTTTGCAGACAACACTTCACTTTTGTTTAAACTTAAACGTCAGCAGCAGGTTACTGACGATATAAATATAGCTCTTTCAAAAATAGTACACTGGTTTAATGTAAATAACCTGCTTCTTAATGAAAAAAAAAAACCAAATGTATTAAGTTTACCATGCCTCATGTTAGGCAAGTAGAAACCAGTGTGCTAATAAAAGGTAAAGAGTTGAGTCCTGAAGATACTACAGTGTTCTTGGGCATTACTCTAGACGCTAAGCTTCAGTGGGGCCCACATATAGACAAATTGTCGAAAAAACTTAGTTCAGCAGCATATGCTGTAAGACAAATTCGAAATTTAACTGATTTAGAGACAGCCCGTTTAGTTTACTTTAACTATTTTCATAGTGTCATGTCGTACGGTATTCTATTATGGGGAAATGCCGCCGATATACAGACAATTTTCGTTTTACAGAAAAGGGCTATTCGATCAATTTATAAATTAAGTCCCAGATACTCCCTCAGAGATAAATTTAAAGAAATAAATGTAATGACTGTGCCTTCACAGTATATTTACGAGAATATTTTGTATGCCCATAAAAATATAGACATGTTTAAAAAATACAGTGATATTCATAATTTTAATACAAGAAACAAACATAAATTTGTAGTTCCTGCAACCAGGCTCAAAAAAATAGGGGGCTCATTTAGATGCCAATGTATACACTTCTATAATAAACTTCCTAGTCATATTCAACAACTAAGCCTTAATAAGTTCAAATCATTTGTAAAACGTAAACTTCGTCAAAAGGCTTTTTACGCTGTAAAAGACTATATTCAGGACGAAAAGGTTTGGGATTGACCTGCTCCAGTACCTACTACAACTGTTGTCATTTTTATTTTTCTTCTTTTGTATTTTTTAATTATTTTTATTTTCAAATGTGCTTTTTCTCTTTATTTTATTTGTTTTTTTACAATTTGACATTGGAGATTATTTTTATTTTACAAAATGACATGTATACATTTTAAGTACTTTTTTTCTTTGACATAAATATTTACTTTTCTAAATATTTTGTAAATTATCAATTTGCTTATATTATTGTAAATGTGAGGACTATGTTGATTGCTTTTTCTTTTCTTTTCAGTAATTTTAACGTATGTCTGGCAATTTGAGTGTTTTCTGCGGCCTACCCAAATGTCCTTTCTTTGGTATTGTTCGTCAAGTCGTAGAGCTCCTTAGTAGTCCTAAGTTGAGCTTTTCGAATACTGACAAATGCTTACACTGATTGGACAGGTCCACTCAAATCTGTATGGTTCTTTCTTCAAAAGACCATCTCAGACAAATCTGCATGGTTCTTATGTGATTTGACCATTACATATTTACTGTATGGACTTTAAAAGAGACCTTGACCCCTTTTTTTTTTTTTTTATTTTTTATGGTGGGAAAAAATCATGCATTGACATCCCCCGCCCTTGGGTGGAGCGGGAGATAGTGTCAGACTCTTACTGACTAAAAGACCCACCCCGTTCCTTCTAGCCTTCATACCGGGGCTCGAGCGCCCTTTCGGATAACCCTGGCCCCAGTAGGCTTCGACCCGGCTGGGTCCCTGCTGTTGCTGACAACTCCTTGAGGCGCGCGGGAACAGCGCGCGCCGTCGACGCCTTGGGCTTGGTCCGGACAGTTACCGGACGGCCGGACAGCGAGCTACCCATTGCTCACTGTCCGCAAGCCCGCGCCTACGGTGGCCGGAAATCGGGATCAGAATCCCGGCGACGGCGGCGGCGGCGGCGATAACGCCGTTGCCTGATGCGTTCGGCCTCCTCCTTTGCGAGCATTACTGCTTCGCAGAAGTCGGCGACCGCCTGCCACTCCTCCTCGCTCCGGACCATGGCCTCAACCAAGGCCCGGCGCGAGAGGTCTCCGCCGCCGATCGCCCCCACGACGGCACGGCGATGCTCCGCCCAAGCAGGGCACACCTCGACTGTGTGCTCCACCGTGTCCTCCGGGCATTCCACACAGTGGCGACACCCGGGCGTCACTTCCGCACGAATCCGGTGCAGGAAACTCCCGAACGAACCATGTCCGGTAAGGACCTGCGTCATGCGGAAGGTAAGGACGCCGTGAGGTCTTTCCAGCCACGCCTCAAAGAGGGGACTTACCGCCACGATTGTGGCGTGCCCAGCACTGGGTTGCGATAGTCGTTGACGCCATTTCACCATAAGATCCCGCCGGAGCTCTGTCCGCCATGCCGTGACCTGTCGCGGCAGCGGACTTTCACCCCGCCGTTGCATCTCCACGCGCATATCGTGCATGTGTGCAAGGACTGTTGCCTCCAGATCCCACGGTGGTAGGCCAGCCAGAAGGCTCGCCGCTTCGCGGGAGACCGTGCAGTATCCCCGCACCATCCTTATCGCCATGACCCTCTGGCAGGCGTTTAGTATGGCCGCCGGTCGCTTTTTCAGCGACGGCGCCCACACCGGCGCCCCGTAGAGGGCCATGGACCGAACGATCCCCGCGTAGAGCCTCCGGCAGGAGGCGTCTGGACCCCCAAGGTTGGGCAGGAGCCGCTTGAGCGCAGCCCCAGCCCGGTTGATTTTGGGAGCCAGACGTCGGAAATGCTCCACGAAATTCCACCGGCTGTCGAGGACGAGTCCCAGGTACTTCATCGTCGACCCGACGCCGATGTGAACTCCTCAGACCTTGACCCCTGAGTTTGTTTCGGTGTTTCTTCTCAGGGTAGTCAGATAGGAAACACCGGCCTCATCTAGCATAAAATGACGAAAAAAAAAATGACGTGTAAAAGTGTTTTTTAAACCTATTTACAAAATAAATATCATTTATCATTTATGTTCGTAAAAACTTACCCAACCAGCAAAAAAATCGTATAAGAAAATACTCTCCCGACTATGGATCGAGAAACACTCGTATGAAAGATCCCATTATTTCAAAAAGACGTATAAATGCATCTTTCTAGATTGTATTCCATCGAATGCTTTTTCGCTGTTTAAACATGTCTAGTAAACGTTTACTCGGCAGATTTATATTGCATTCACTCGATAATTCTATAAATACATCTTTCAATGACGTTCATACGACCATAATTCTCATGACAGTTCTTTGAAAGCAATCAAGTTGCCAAATTATCATCAAAATACCTTTTACAGCACTATTATTCGACAATTGAATGTCAGAACAATATTGTAGAGTAAAGGCAACTCATTCATCAAAATAGCATTGGAGTTGCTATTTCTGCACTCAAATGTTATATGATAGCTTTCTGGAGGCTTTCATTTGACTTAAATTTCGAAGTTGAGAAAATGCTTCTAAATTATCTATTACAGCATCGGAGGTGGTCTAAATATTATTTGAAAGTTAGTATACAGCGTTATAGTTAAATGAAATCTTTTACAGCACTATGAACGTCATTTTGTTAAATCAGTGTACTTTTGCAACAACCGTATTTATTTCGTTTTGCGACAATGGATTGTAATCGGTGGAAAAAAATTAAAAGAAGTGGTGGTTACCGACGGAAAGTAAATAAAATTTACGCTCAATTGAAACAGGCAACATGTTCATTGACAGTAACAGATGGCAAAGAACAATCGCTTAATATTATTGAGGGCTCCGTAGGTAATATTCACACACCTAATAATGGAATCTGTTTACCGTCTTCTAGTAAAGAGAGTTTTCGTACTGAAAAAATGTCGTGTAATCAAGACTCAGAATATGATAGCAAATCTGATTATAATAGCAATGATGATAATGACAATTACAGATCAGAGTCTGAGGCCAATGATAGTTCAAACTCCGAAGACAAGGAATCTTTAAATAATGAGTTTCGGTCTAATTTTAAAGAGTGGGCACTCCGATTTAACATTTCTCATGATGCCTTAAGAGAATTGACGACAATTTTAAACAGAAGACTGCCTTGTATACTGCCAAAAGATCCCCGTACTATTTTAAAAACAGATACATCAAAAATTAAAATATATGTCGTTGGTTCTGGATCATATTGGCATAATGGATTAACTGAACCTTTACAAAAATATTTGGAAATTATTGGCTGCAATTTTGATGTTTTAAGTCTTCTCATAAATATTGACGGCCTACCAGTATATAATAGCTCAAAACTTCAATTTTGGCCAATATTGTGTAAAATAGTAGAAATACCGACACTTTCGCCCCTAGTTGTCGGAATATATGTAGGTCAAGAAAAACCATCGGACCTAGATAAATATTTAGAACACTTTGTGGGTGAAATGAAAGACCTTGAAGATGGGCTCAGAATTATAACAAAAACAGGAACTGAAAAGATTGTCAAAATAAAAATTAAAGCCTTCGTCTGCGACTCACCTGCCAGAGCTTTGATTAAAGGTAAGTAAATAAACAAAAACATTACAATAAATAACAAAATAAAAGTGTTTGTTTTCTCGCAGTTGATCGAGTTTGTTGTTAAGATTGTATAAAAACATATTTTTTATTGAATTCTAAATGTGAAATAAACTGGCATAATAAAATATATTTTATCAGCAGACAGTTATTATTTAAATTTAAATGTACATAATAAATAATTTTGAATCTTAAAACTAATAGTTTGTACTTACTTTTCAGGTGTATCTAATTTCAACAGTAAACATGGATGCTTGAAGTGTACTACAGTGGGAGAGTATTCTCATAATTCGCATACAGTAGTTTTTCTAAAAGCAAGATCTCTAGCAAGAAACAACGAAGATTTCCGTGCCAAAAAATATGGAGAACACCACAAACGTGACTCACCATTATTACAACTTGATTTAGAGATGGTGGAAGATTTTCCCGTTTCCGATTCTCTTCATCTTATCGACTTAGGAGTTATGAAAAGACTATTGGTTGGATGGAAAGATGGTAAATTTGGCAAATATATAACCAAGTGGCGAGCGCAGGATATTCAAAAGGTTGGAAAGTTTTTAGTGACTTGTAAAACACCCAAAGAAATACATCGTTCTACAAGATCATTAGAGGTGTTAGCGTATTGGAAAGCATCCGAATTTCGAACATTCCTGTACTACTTGAGCTTTGCAATTCTAAAAGATGTACTATGTTCTGAGGCATATCAACACTTTTTATGTTTTTTTTGTGCTATCACGATCTGCTCGAATGAAAAATATTTTCATTTTTTAGAACTTGCAGAGAAATTACTCGATTGTTTTATCGAAGATTTTGATAAGTTTTATAGCAAAGATTATATAACAAGCAACGTTCATAACTTATCCCATATAGTTTCAGAAGTTAGACGATTTGGAAAACTGCAAGATTACAATGCCTATCCTTTTGAAAATAAATTGTTTTCTATCAAAAAATTAATAAGGCAAGGAAATAATCCTCTGGCTCAAGTAGCAAGAAGGCTCAGTGAAAAACATGTTATTGAAAATGAGAACTTGAAAGAAAACCGTGCCAGCTCGTACCCACAAATAAAGAAATATAGATCCGAGAAGTTGAAACTCCAGTTCATGGACTTTATTCTTTCATCGTATGGTCCAGACAAATGGTTCCTTAGTTCCAAAAATCACATCATAGAAATCGAAGTTATTTCATTGAGTAGTTCTGGTTGCATACAGATTCAAGGAAATCAAATTCTCAAATTAACTGATGTGTTTGACGAACCAATCAAGTCCTCGCTTTTAAATATATTTAAATGTAACATGAATAATATTAAAAAAACTGCTGTTATGTGTCAAGTGAGTGATATTAAGAGTAAACTGTTTGCAGTGACTCATGATTCATACATATATTTTTCTCCTTTGTTACATACTCTATAATTAATCAAAAAATAAAACACTCATTTAATATTGTGTCATTTTTATTATCGTATGTTCAGCATTCGGAACGAAAGATAACAACGACTTAAAAAAAAAACGATAAAAAAGTACGCATCTTTCAACTCTAAATAAATGGAATGGAGTAGTTACTAATCTTAAATTGAATTAGACTTAACCTATTTGATAAAATTCTAAATGAGATACATAAGAGTACAGTTTTATAAAATTTAAAAAAATCAAACCAACAGTAACTAGTAGTACCAAAAGTAATTTGTGTATAAAATCAAAAGGAACTTCGTTCCATCCGGGTGTCCCTTGACACCTCTCAAGTTTTTTTTTTATCTAGTTCCTCTCAACCAGCAGTATAGTATACAACATTAAAATTTTTAAGCCATAAATTTGGAAGTACAAATCAGAGAGCAGCAGAAAAAACGTCTTCTGAAAATAAAATTATAATTTCTTTAAAAAAAAACAGGTTCTTTAACTAAGACTTTCATAAAATTTTTTACTTATCATAGAAGTTCAATTGGTTTTTCACCGTCCAAATCAAAATGTTAGTAAATTCTATCACTTTTTCGATTGGAAACGCAAATGTTTAGATCGTCATTTCGAATGTCAATCCGATAAAAAAGTGCTAGAATATACTTATTTTTTTTATTTTCTTATTATAACGATTCAACAGTCTTTGAACAATCAACTTAACATTAGAAAACTTTGTACTCATAACCCGTATATTTTACGACAAGTAGGTACTCCCTTGACTAGAGCAGCTCGTTATCTCTTCTAGCTGTTGCTTATTTTTTAATAACTCTTCAAATTCGTTGAAACTTTCTTCATTATATATATATTTAATCCCTTTATTTAAATCTTCTGTCTGGCACAAGTTAAATGTTGATGAACGTTTGATGAATTCATCAAATTGGGCTGATGTTTCAGATAGTTTTTGCATTATCTGTTCTTGGTTCATGGTGATGATTATTTGATTCTTTGAATTACTAGCAATGTAGTTGTCAACTTTGAATTCCAAAGATGACAATTTTGTACTTAAATGGTTTATAGCTGCCATCAAAATGTCCGTATTTGTCATAGACACTTGTTGCTCTTCATATCCTTTACCGGTTTCCTCATGAGTGTGTTTAGTAAACATATCAGAGTTAACATTGTCTATTCCAGGTGCATTCCCTCCGTATTCAAAAGTATTTATATTCTGAAATAAATTTTAAGTTATAAATTAAACAATTATATGATAAAAAAATTAAATCAAAGACTTCGAAGTACATACGCGCCGAACTTTTGTACATATCATGATAAGAATAATATGAGTGCTTACAACAAAAATACGTTATTGGAAAAAGATTGCTCTGTTAACCAAAAACGGTTATGATATAATAGTATTTCATGAATTATTATCATTACCTGAACTTGTACTGATTGCACTGCTTCTGGATTATGACTGTTAGATGGCGAAAAACGAGGTACTCTCGGATTACAGGTTCCATTCTTGCATCATTCTTGAACAGGTTTTTTATTGCTATCCAAAGATGGGGAGGGCTCCAATATAATATTTGAAGCAGGTGAGGGGTTATGAATCTAAAACAATAGTAAAATATCACGAAAGTACAAAAACGTATATAATTTTAAAATAAAAAGACATCATGCCTATACAGGTTGTATTAATATTTGGTGGTCATTTTCAACGTATCAAATGGTGGCTTACTATGGGCCTCATAAGAAGGCTCAAGGTCGCTCAAAGAACTATGGAGAGGGCCATAGTTCTTTGAGCGACCTTATATGCTCAGTATTTCTGTACGAGATCGAATCAAAAATGAGGAGATCCGTAGAAGAACCAAGGCGATCGATATAGCTCAGCGGATTAGTTCTTTGAAGTGGCTGTGGGCGGGGCACATAGCGCGCAGAACCGACGGCCGATGGGGCAGAAAGGTTCTGAAATGGAGACTACGGAACGGCAAGCGCAGCGTCGGACACAGAAAGACGCTGGATGCAGGCCGCTTACAACCAATCATATTGGAAATCTCTGGGGGAGGCCTATGTCCAGCAGTGGACTGCTTGCGGCTGACATGATGATGATTATGATATGACTTTCTTGTTTTATTACACCTGTATAAAATATTTATTATCTATGACCTAGCTTATGTTCTGTCTCTAAAAATAAAACGATACTTCAACGTACATATACGGTATATAATAAATAAAAGTTTTTGTAATGCAAAAAAATAAGTACTTATAGTTTAATATTTATTTATCTAATTCACATAGTATAAGCTCGATGGCATCATATCGTGTGGGTTCTTGGGTCGAACGAAGTACATACATACATACATATAAAATGTCACAGACAGTAGTGTTGTAGACAGATCCTGGGGCCATAAGACCCCAAAGGCCATGTTTAGCAATTCGCCATTCGCCCAATTCCCTCTGTCGGCTTTTACGACCTGCGCGGGAAGAGAAGCAGCTGGTAGATTCCATATTTTTCTATTTCTCTCAGACCAGCATGGAAGAAGTACGACACAATGAACCCTGGTGTCAGAGTTTTGAAACCGACTAACAGGCCTCAGACGTGGTAACGTGTAACGACCACTGTCAAAGGCACCGGCCGGGACCTACGGCTTAACGTGCCCTCCGAAGCACGGATCATTATGTTTATCAGACAATGACGTGACCTGCAATGACTTCACCAAACTAAACAACAACAAAAAGTAATTGTCCCCACCGGGAATCGAACCCGCGAACTTTGCGTGAGAACCAACCGCTCTAACCACTATACCATGAAGGCACTTAAATAAAACATAAATTAGTTAAATATCGATAAGTTAAAGCAAAGCAAGTTAAAGCTAATAATTATAAAAGAAATACCTGAGCCGGCTCTCCAAACATTGGCGAGCTAATTTATTGAAATCAGTTTTTACATTTGTGGGTTTACTTGGCAAATGCTGTATTAACATTTCTTGATCTGTATCACTAACATCACTCATAGCGCTCAATTCAGTTTCTGCTTCCTCAAAGCTCATTATATTTTTCCTTTTAACAATACAATTCATACTCCGCCAGGTATCTTCAGGTATCGAAAATGGATCACGTCGTAATTTTTCACTTTTAATTTTTGGCCAACGTAGATTACCTTGATTTTCCCAAGACGTAGGTACGGCGGTTAGTACATACTTCCCTTTTTCAATTGTTTCCACGATTTTAAATGACATGCTGAAAACAAATTCATGTCAGTTATAGTATATGGTAACTAGACACCTTATTTAATTAATATACCTAAAATAATGCTTTCAGTATTTGTTTAGGCTGATAATACAAATAATATTATTATGGTGGTATACAAATTATTTCCATTAAAGCAACAAATTATCGATCACCAAAACAGTCACTCTTCACTAATAATAAACTAGGTTTAGTCCCTCAGTCCGGTAATAACAAAACGTTAGGCATGTATTTTTTGCTAAAATCAACTAACGCGTTAAATTTGGAGAGTAGGGGTTCACGTGATAATTGCGCACAGTAAGGTACACCACGTTACTCAAACATGAGATTTTAACTCAATACATTTCCGTTATTGTTATAATTGTACCTCCAAATCGTCCTGCAATCTTTAATCACTGCAAAAGTTCAACGTCTGAGCATCCTTTCCGTACGTTAGTTCTTAAGAAACTGAACTAAGCAAAGCAGTGTACCTGTACGCCGCGGTCGCTTGGACCCATACCCCCACATCGCCGTGCCCTCGTGGGGGTGATCGGCGGCGGAGACCTCTCGCGCCGGGCCTTGGTCGAGGCCATGGTCCGGAGCGAGGAGGAGTGGCAGGCGGTCGCCGACTTCTGCGAAGCAGTAATGCTCGCTAAGGAGGAGGCCGACCGCATCAGGCAACGGCGCTCTCGCCGCCGCCGCCGGGATTCCGATCCCGATTTCCGGCCACCGTAGGCGCGGGCTTGCGGACAGTGAGCAATGGGTAGCTCGCTGTCCGGCCGTCCGGTAACCGTCCGGACCAAGCCCAAGTCGTCGACGGCGCGCGCTGTCCCCGCGCGCCTCAAGGAGTTGTCAGCAACAGCAGGGGCCCGGCCGGGTCGAAGCCTACTGGGGCCAGGGTTATCCGAAAGGGCGCTCGAGCCCCGGTATGAAGGCTTGTAGGAACGGGATGGGTTTTTTAGTCAGTAAGAGTCTGAAACTATCTCCCGCTCCGCCCAAGAGCGGGGGTTGTCATAAGATGATTTTTCCCATCGAAAAAAAAAAAAAAAAAAAACCCATACCCCCACTTCACCGCTCCTATTCTACGCAGACAGATGGGAATTCCCCTTGCACTAGGTACCTAGTTCAAGTGTTGCATTTCTAAGTACATAAGTACATTTATAGGCATGGAGATACTTACATCGTTTTACGTTTTAATAATCCTAGTTACAATAACACTCGTCGGTTGGATAGTGATTGTAAATTGAATATTTCGAGCAACTCGGGCACCAAAAAAATAACGAGCTCAGTAATAATTTAATTCTTTTATCAGACAATATAAAATGAGTAGGCCTTGTTCCCGTATTACTATCAATAAAAGTGCCGCATGAGTAACAGTAGTGCATAATTATAAAGTGCGTTTCCTTCCAAGGCCATTTCGATTTCTTAAGCTGCTTTATGTCGTCCTTTGTTATAAATTTATCAATATCCAAATAGTTTACCATTTTATTATCAGGCACCTATAAAAAAATACAAAATAAAATATTAGGTATGCCTATCCATACATATACCTGCATATACCTACGAATAAGCTTATAGGTACATAGTTTAATAATATTGTAGTTTACACCAAACTTGTGACGTCAAGCTTGCAAAAGTGTACTTTGCATCAGGATGAGATAATGACAAAAAACAGTGATTTAACATTTTACACGAGGAACCCTAAACAAGCTGTATGGCGCTCTTAGAAGTTGTAAAATGGAATCCTCGATTCTGTCTCTCGGCTAAAGGCAGAGTGAGTGCTTTGTGATGATAAAGTTAGTGCTATAAATGGCGAGTTAATTTTAATAATTAAATTAATATTATATGTCATTCAGTTTTTACCAAGAATTCGTGGGGCCCATGAAAATATTACTTAAAATGTGAGGCACATAGACGAAAAAATTTAATTCGCATATGATAATCGCTACAGATAACTAAATGCTTGTGACTTTAGAAAAGTAATACTTAACTTTTACAAAAACTGTGGCAAAGTTTATAAATGGCAGAATACTTACTTTAATTATATAATCACGAACTCGTACAACTATAACGCACTTGATATTACGACAAATAAAACGTTCCATGAACGTCGCTTGATAATGTTTACGCGATGAAACAGTCGAGTGATAGCAAGCGGGCTGCTAATTTACTATAAATAAGTCGAATGAAAGAAGTTCTACCGACTTGTAAACAGTTGATGTGTGGAATGATGGCAGTCTGATATAAATTCATAGCACTTTTTAACATTGGAGTTGCGATTACTCGGTATTCTTTCGACTATTTGGTTGTTTAAGTGATGATTTTACAATATTCATAGCATTTAAAGCTGAGAGAAGTGCGCCCAAATCGGACCGAGAGAACGTGAACAGAGCTCTCTCTCGACATTTTACAGATCTCTCTCTCCACCAATAGCAGAATAAGAAACGTGCTGCAGTTTTTTATACGACTAATTTTGCTAGTTGGGTAGGACTCTTTAAAATTAGAAGCGATTTTCACAACAAAAATACACGTAGTAAACACGAAATTGTCTTACCCAAATGGCGACTAGCTAAGACTAGCAAGTCATTCTTAGTAAACAGCATTCGCTTTTATAATAAGCTGCCAAAGGCGGTAACTGAACTTAGTGAGGGAAAATTCAAATCTCATATCAAGCGTGTCCTAACCGAAAAAGCATATTACAAGGTTAAAGACTATGTCGAAGACGCGCTTGTTTGGCAATGACTACCTCTGCACATGTGGCCCCCTGGTAAATCATCAATATTTTGTCTATTAACTACTCCACCTTTGTTTTAATAATTATATATAATTTTTTTTTCTCTGAGACATTGCTTTTGCAATATTTTTTTTTTTTTTATTTATATTTCAACTGTTTTAAATTTGTTAGTAATTTATTTGGTTAAAATTTTATTGATAGTTGTAATTATTATATTATTCCTGATTTCTTTTTTTTTATATAACCTCTTTTTGTAATGTGAATGTAAGAACACTGTATACTCCACGAACTCTTAGACTACTTCCTATTACGACTTACTTTGTTTTTTATTAAGATAATTTTTATTGTGCTTTTGCGTACAATATTTGACTGGTCTATACTGTTCTTACATAATATATATCAATATTGTCATACCAACCACTTTTTTTTAAAAAGAGTAACCATGGAGTTTCTTGCTGGTTCTTCTCCATAGGAAACGACCAATTTGGAACCGTGCACTAGCTTCTGACGTTTTATAAGTGCCCATGTAGATGGCCGTGAACTTAGCAGATCATTTTCCAGCAGAGCATAAAAAAATGAGAGTTCTAGTCGCATGCAGCATAGTTCTGGAGTTCCTGATACTTTTCAGGAAAAGTTCTGGTGATTTTCCTGAAAAAAATATTAAATGAAAATATGATCTGCTAACTTCCGGTAGCAGATCATTTTTTCCAAAAGCAAAATTTTAAAAGTGCTTTAGATGCACAAAGGCGAGTTCTATAGTTCCTAATTACTTTTAGTAATAGTTCTGTCAATTAGAGGTCGCAAAAAAATAAAAACGTATCAACGTAATAACAAAAAAAAAAACAAATAAATATCATGAAACGGTCGATAGTTACGCAATACAACAGTTTTCACATATAAATCTGACCATAATAAGTAGATGAGATATTATATAAACAAAGAAATGCAAAACACAACACATTCGACTTCAAATATCAGCACAGCAAGGTTGAAGAAGTCGATAAATGAAAATTACGAATATTTTCAGTGTTCAAGTATAAAAAAAATCATTAGAAACTTCTGGAAGATCCTGAGACCGGGAACTCCTTAGTTTCTTATATAAATATATTAGTTTTACACAAAATGGTAGAAAACAAACCCAGAACTCCGACACAAGTATAAGCAGAGCATGATAGAAAATGGCGGTAAGTGATAATTAGGAATATTTTCAGTGTTCTAGTAAAAAAATCATAAAAAACTGCTGAAAGTACCCAAGACCAGGCACTCTTCAGTTTCTGATACAATTATCTTTGTTCTATATGAAAACGTAAACATCAAACCCAAAACTCCAACACAAGTATCAGCAGAGCATGGTTGAAGATGGTGAAATGTGAAAATTACGAATATTTTCAGTGTTGGAGAATAAAAAAATCATAAAAAACTTCTGGAAGGACTCAAGACCGGGAACTCTCCAGTGTCTTATATAACTATATTTGTTCTATATGAAAACGTAAACATCAAACCCAGCACTCCGACACAAGTATCAGCAGAGCATGGTTGAAGATGACGATAAGCGAAAATTACGAATATTTTCAGTGTTCTTGTAAAAAAATCATAAAAAACTTCTGAAAGTAGTCAAGACCGGGAACTCTTCAGTTTCATATACAAATAAATGTGTTTTATATGAAACCGTAAACGTCAAACCCAGAACTCCGACACAAGTATCAGCAGAGCATGGTTGAAGATGGTGAAATGTGAAAATTGTGAATATTTTCAGTGTTGAAGAATAAAAAAATGATAAAAATCTTCTGGAAGGACCGGGAACTCTTCAGTTTCTTATACAACTATATTTCTTCTATATGGAAACGTAAACATCAAACCCAGAACTCCAACAAAAGTATCAGCAGAGCATGGTTGAATATGGCGATAAGCGAAAATTACGAATATTTTAGGGTTATAGTAAAAAAATCGTAAAAACTTTTGGAAAAACTCAAGACCGGGAACTCTCCAGTTTCTTATACAACTCTTTTTGTTCTATATGAAAACGTAAACATCAAACCCAGAACTCCGACACAAGTATCAGCAGAGCATGGTTGAAGATGGTGAAATGTGAAAATTACGAATATTTACAGTGTTCTTGAAAAAAAACAAAAAAACTTCTGGATGTAGCCAAGACCCGGAACTCTGCAGTTTCTTATACAACTTTATTTGTTCTATATGAAAACCTAATTATCAAATCCAGAACTCCGACACAAGTATCAGCAGAGCATGGTTAAAGATGGTGAAATGTGAAAATTATGAATATTTTCAGTGTTGAAGAATTAAAAAATGATAAAAAACTTCTGGATGTAGCCAAGACTGGGAACACTTCAGTTTCTGATACAGTTATATTTGTTCTATATGAAAACGTAAACATCTAACCCAGAACTGCGACACAAGTATCAGCAGAGCATGGTTGAAGATGGTGGTATGTGAAAATTACGAATATTTTCAGTCTTCAAGAATAAAAAAAACATAAAAAACTTCTAGAAGGACTCAAGACCGGTAACTTCCAGTTTCTTATACAACTATATTTGTTCTATATGGAAACGTAAACATCAAACCCAGAACTCCGACAAAAGTATCAGCAGAGCATGGTTGAATATGGCGAAAAGCGAAAATTACGAATATTTTAGAGTTATAGTTAAAAAAATCATAAAAAACTTCTGGAAAAACTCAAGACCAGGAACTCTCCAGTTTCTTATACAAATATATTTGTTTTATATGAAAACGTAAATATCAAACCCAGAACTCCGACACAAGTATCAGCAGAGCATGATTGAAGATGGTGGTATGTGAAAATTACGAATATTTTCAGTCTTCAAGAATAAAAAAAACATAAAAAACTTCTAGAAGGACTCAAGGTCCTTCCAGAAGTTTTTTATGATTTACTTACTAGAATGCTGAAAATATTCGTAATTTTCACATAACACCATCTTTAACCATGCTCTGCTTATACTTGTGTCGGAGTTCTGGGTTTGATGTTTACGTTTTCATATAGAACAAATAGAGTTGTATAAGAAACTGAAGAGTTCCCCGTCTTGGCTACATCCAGAAGTTTTTTATGATTTTATTATTCATGAACACTGAAAATATTCGTAATTTTCACATAACACCATTTTTAACCATGCTCTGCTGATACTTGTGTCGGAGTTCTGGGTTTGATGTTTACGTTTTCATATAGAACAAATAGAGTTGTATAAGAAACTGAAGAGTTCCCGGTCTTGGCTACATCCAGAAGTTTTTTATGATTTTATTATTCATGAACACTGAAAATATTCGTAATTTTCAAATACCACCATCTTCATCCATGCTCTGCTGATACTTGTGTCGGAGTTCTGGGTTTGACGTTTACGGTTTCATATAAAACACATTTATTTGTATATGAAACTGAAGAGTTCCCGGTCTTGAGTACTTCCAGAAGTTTTTTATGATTTTTTTACAAGAACACTGAAAATATTCGTAATTTTCGCTTATCGTCATCTTCAACCATGCTCTGCTGATACTTGTGCCGGAGTTATGGGTTTGATGTTTACGTTTTCATATAGAACATATATAGTTGTATAAGAAACTGGAGTGTTCCCGGTCTTGAGTCCTTCCAGAAGTTTTTAATGATTTTTTTATTCTTGAACACTGAAAATATTCGTAATTTTCACATACCACCATCTTCAACCATTTTCATGCATTGACATCCCCCGCCCTTGGGCGGAGCGGGAGATAGTGTCAGACTCTTACTGACTAAAAGACCCACCCCGTTCCTTCTAGCCTTCATACCGGGGCTCGAGCGCCCTTACGGATAACCCTGGCCCCAGTAGGCTTCGACCCGGCTGGGTCCCTGCTGTTGCTGACAGCTCCTTGAGGCGCGCGGGAACAGTGCGCGCCGTCGACGACTTGGGCTTGGTCCGGACAGTTACCGGACGGCCGGACAGCGAGCTACCCATTGCTCACTGTCCGCAAGCCCGCGCCTACGGTGGCCGGAAATCGGGATCAGAATCCCGGCGGCGGCGGCGGCGGCGGCGGCGATAACGCCGTTGCATGATGCGTTCGGCCTCCTCTTTTGCGAGCATTACTGCTTCGCAGAAGTCGGCGACCGCCTGCCACTCCTCCTCGCTCCGGATCATGGCCTCAACCAAGGCCCGACGCGAGAGGTCGCCGCCGCCGATCGCCCCCACGAGGGCACGGCGATGCTCCGCCCAAGCAGGGCACACCTCGACTGTGTGCTCCACCGTGTCCTCCGGGCGTTCCGCACAGTGGCGACACCCGGGCGTCACTTCCGCATGAATCCGGTGCAGGAAACTCCCGAACGAACCATGTCCGGTGAGTACCTGAGTCATGCGGAAGGTAAGGACGCCGTGAGGTCTTTCCAGCCACGCCTCAAAGAGGGGACTTACCGCCAAGATTGTGGCGTGCCCAGCACTGGGTTGCGATAGTCGTTGACGCCATTTCACCATGAGATCCCGCCGGAGCTCTGTCCGCCATGCCGTGACCTGTCGCGGCAGCGGACTTTCACCCCGGCGTTGCATCTCCACGCGCATATCGTACATGTGTGCAAGGACTGTTGCCTCCAGATCCCACGGTGGTAGGCCAGCCAGAAGGCTCGCCGCTTCGCGGGAGTTCGTGCAGTATCCCCGCACCATCCTTATCGCCATGACCCTCTGGCAGGCGTTCAGTATGGCCGCCGGTTGCTTTTTCAGCGACGGCGCCCACACCGGCGCCCCGTAGAGGGCCATGGACCGAACGATCCCCGCGTAGAGCCTCTGGCAGGAGGCGTCTGGATCCCCAAGGTTGGGCAGGAGCCGCTTGAGCGCAGCCCCAGCCCGGTTGAGTTTGGGAGCCAGACGTCGGAAATGCTCCACGAAATTCCACCGGCTGTCGAGGACGAGTCCCAGGTACTTCATCGTCGACCCGACACCGATGTGAACTCCTCCTACCGTTAGTTGGGAACTCAATGGCGGCGCGTTCCGAGAGCGGTGACCGTGAAAGCACATCGCCTCGGATTTGTGAAGCGCCACCTCGAGTCCCAACTCCTGGATCCTATCAACGACCATCGCAACCCCGCGTGTCGCTAGAGCGACCGCCGCCTGGTACGACTCTCCCTGCGCTAGGACCAGCGTGTCGTCTGCGTAGCAAACCACGCTGACCCCGTCAGGGAAGTCGCCGCGCAGCACGTAGTCGTACCCGATGTTCCACAAGGGTGGCCCTAGTACCGACCCCTGCGGAATACCGCACGACATCTCTCGACGTTTCCAGTCTCCCTGGTGACCGGGGTAGACTATAAATCTTTCCGACAGATAGGCCTCGACCACTCGACAGAGGTATTCGGGCACCCGGTGGTACCGGAGTGCCCTCCGGATCGTACTCCAGGGCAGGGAATTGAACGCGTTGGCAATGTCCAAGGACACTGCCACGACACACCTGCCCCGGGACACCGCAGCCCCCGTCGTGAGGGCTCGCACGCGCATGATGGCGTCCACCGTGGAGCGCATCCTGCGAAAGCCGAACTGACCGTCTGAAAGGTCCGGCCCCACCCGTGTTAGGCGCCCGACGAGGCGGTTTGCAATGACTCTCTCAAAGAGCTTGCCCACCTCGTCGAGCAGCACAATGGGCCGGTACGCGGACGGAGAGTCCGCAGGGTCAACCATGCTCTGCTGATACTTGTGTCGGAGTTCTGGGTTTGATGTTTACGTTTTCATATAGAACAAATATAGTTGTATAAGAAACTGGAGAGTTCCCGGTCTTGAGTTTTTCCAGAAGTTTTTTTGATTTTTTTACTATAACTCTAAAATATTCGTAATTTTCGCTTATCGCCATATTCAACCATGCTCTGCTGATACTTTTGTTGGAGTTCTGGGTTTGATGTTTACGTTTCCATATAGAACAAAGATAATTGTATAAGAAACTGAAGAGTTCCCGGTCTCGGGTCCTTCCAGAAGATTTTATCATTTTTTTATTCTTCAACACTGAAAATATTCACAATTTTCACATTTCACCATCTTCAACCATGCTCTGCTGATACTTGTGTCGGAGTTCTGGGTTTGACGTTTACGGTTTCATATAAAACACATTTATTTGTATATGAAACTGAAGAGTTCCCGGTCTTGAGTACTTCCAGAAGTTTTTTATGATTTTTTTACAAGAACACTGAAAATATTCTTAATTTTCGCTTATCGTCATCTTCAACCATGCTCTGCTGATACTTGTGTCGGAGTTCTGGGTTTGATATTTACGTTTTCATATAGAACAAAGATAACTGTATAAGAACCTGAAGAGTTCCCGGTCTCGGGTCCTTCCAGAAGTTTTTTATCATTTTTTTATTCTTCAACACTGAAAATATTCATAATTTTCATATTTCACCATCTTTAACCATGCTCTGCTGATACTTGTGTCGGAGTTCTGGGTTTGACGTTTACGGTTTCATATAAAACATATTTATTTGTATATGAAACTGAAAAGTTCCCGGTCTTAAGTACTTCCAGAAGTTTTTTATGATTTTTTTACAAGAACACTGAAAATATTAGTAATTTTCGCTTATCGTCATCTTCAACCATGCTCTGCTGATACTTGTGTCGGAGTTCTGGGTTTGATGTTTACGTTTTCATATAGGAAAAATATAGTTGTATAAGAAACTGGAGAGTTCTCGGTCTTGAGTCCTTCCAGAAGTTTTTTATGATTTTTTTACTATAACTCTAAAATATTCGTAATTTTCGCTTATCGCCATATTCAACCATGCTCTGCTGATACTTTTGTCGGAGTTCTGGGTTTGATGTTTACGTTTTCATATAGAACAAGCATAGTTGTATAAGAAACTGAAGAGTTCCCGGTCTCGGGTCCTTCCAGAAGATTTTTATCATTTTTTTATTCTTCAACACTGAAAATATTCATAATTTTCATATTTCACCATCTTCAACCATGCTCTGCTGATACTTGTGTCGGAGTTCTGGGTTTGACGTTTACGGTTTCATATAAAACATATTTATTTGTATATGAAACTGAAAAGTTCCCGGTCTTTAGTACTTCCAGGAGTTTTTTATGAGTTTTTTACAAGAACACTGAAAATATTCGTAATTTTCGCTTATCGTCATCTTCAACCATGCTCTGCTGATACTTGTGTCGGAGTTCTGGGTTTGATATTTACGTTTTCATATAGAACAAAGATAACTGTATAAGAACCTGAAGAGTTCCTGGTCTCGGGTCCTTCCAGAAGTTTTTTATCATTTTTTTATTCTTCAACACTGAAAATATTCATAATTTTCATATTTCACCATCTTCAACCATGCTCTGCTGATACTTGTGTCGGAGTTCTGGGTTTGACGTTTACGGTTTCATATAAAACATATTTATTTGTATATGAAACTGAAAAGTTCCCGGTCTTTAGTACTTCCAGGAGTTTCTTATGATTTTTTTACTAGAACACTGAAAATATTCGTAATTTTCATATTTCACCATCTTTAATCGTGCTCTGCTGATACTTTTGCCGACGTTCTAGGTTTGATGTTTACGTGTTTATATAGGACAAATTCAACTGTATTAGAAACTCAAGAGTTCCCGGCCTTGGCTAGATCCAGAAGTTTTTTATGATTTTTTTATTCTTCAACACTGAAAATATTCGTAATTTTCACATTTCACCATCTTCAACCATGCTCTGCTGATACTTGTGTTGGAGTTTTGGGTTTGATGTTTACGTTTTCATATAGAACAAAGATAATTGTATCAGAAACTGAAGAGTGCCTGGTCTTGGGTACTTTCAGCAGTTTTTTATGATTTTTTTACTAGAACACTGAAAATATTCCTAATTATCACTTACCGCCATTTTCTATCATGCTCTGCTTATACTTGTGTCGGAGTTCTGGGTTTGTTTTCTACCATTTTGTGTAAAACTAATATATTTATATAAGAAACTAAGGAGTTCCCGGTCTCAGGATCTTCCAGAAGTTTCTAATGATTTTTTTTATACTTGAACACTGAAAATATTCGTAATTTTCATTTATCGACTTCTTCAACCTTGCTGTGCTGATATTTGAAGTCGAATGTGTTGTGTTTTGCATTTCTTTGTTTATATAATATCTCATCTACTTATTATGGTCAGATTTATATGTGAAAACTGTTGTATTGCGTAACTATCGACCGTTTCATGATATTTATTTGTTTTTTTTTTTGTTATTACGTTGATACGTTTTTATTTTTTTGCGACCTCTAATTGACAGAACTATTACTAAAAGTAATTAGGAACTATAGAACTCGCCTTTGTGCATCTAAAGCACTTTTAAAATTTTGCTTTTGGAAAAAATGATCTGCTACCGGAAGTTAGCAGATCATATTTTCATTTAATATTTTTTTCAGGAAAATCACCAGAACTTTTCCTGAAAAGTATCAGGAACTCCAGAACTATGCTGCATGCGACTAGAACTCTCATTTTTTTATGCTCTGCTGGAAAATGATCTGCTAAGTTCACGGCCATCCCATGTAGGCCTATGTGAAATAAAATATTTTTGACTTTGACTTTGATTGTTATTAAATCTCGACTCTTGCACGGTAACACTGTAATAGTTAATTCTAGCTGGGGAAGGGGCCTGGTGACCTGTAACACAGGTTTTCTTCGGAAACCTATAACAGGCACCAGTCTCTCATAAGGGTGGAATATAGCTGAGACATTGTCTTGTCAAAATTAACTTTAAGTCAACTTTGTGAAGAAAGAATAAATAGCAATTATTATTATTGATTATAATATTTAACCATTATAGTTAACGTAACTACAGATCAAAAATCTAGGCCTAAGTTTCATAATAATAAAAGACTGAAAATACTTGTCATTAATATTTAAATAATAATTAATACTTTAGAATGTCAATTATTGAGTTTTAAGCTCTTGAGGGCATTGAGGGCTATGCCGGTAGAGCTACTCATGCCGGAAGGCTTCAAGCGAGAGACCAGACCAAGAGGAACATACGGCGGAGTCCAGTCGGACCACCTGGAGGGTGCGCTGTCCAGAAACGCTGGCACCAACAGCTGTTGTCGCCTTCTGGACAGCGATTTTGGAGTGATAGGATTCGCCTCCGGTACGTGTCTGTTCAGCAGACATAACCAGGATGGCGAACGTGCAATGGGGACCCCAACCCATTTAAAAAAATGGCAAAGCTGTGTCCAGCACCACTTGAGCGCGAATGGGAAAGAATACGCGGCATCGGACTCAGATGCCGCGTCTTTACTCAACTCGGACGGGAAGGAGGTGGAGGTGCAGGAGCCCCTCCTTTTGACGGATGTGGATTCTTCCACATCCAACAGATTGATTTGATTTGAAATTTCTTTATTTTTCACATAAATATAACAGTTAAATGACATTTAGAACCTATTCTAAAAGCATTAAACATAAAGAATGCGTATTTTCTGCAGACTATGACGCCTACCTATATAAAACGTTCAAGAATACATAAAGTAATGTGCAAAACTACATGTTATAAATCTTCGGTATCTTTTTACTTATGTCAAATAAATCTACTTACAGCGCGATGATAAGACACAAAACGCACTTTTTTAACACATTTACACTATTTATAAGTGATTGTAACAAGTACACTGTTACTTAAGATTAATTTTACTACGACTAGGCTAAATAATGGAAACTACGTTATCTAAAATGCAAATGAACTTCGTGTACCGCGCGAGATTCGCTTAAAATCTACCCTACATTTCAATCAAACTTTTAAAAAATGTCCGGTCATGGAGTCGTTCCGTCTTTGTTACTCATATAGCAGTAAGTGATGTGGGAGGCGGTATCGATGATATGTGTCGATGTATTTTAAATTTTTAAATCGTGTTAATGTTAGAAATAAGTGGATTATGATGTTTAGGGTTAGTTATAAGGTAAAATTTTTTATTGACTTTTGTAATAAACTATTTTAATGTTGAGAAATTTAATTGATTGTGTAACATTTTAAGATTAGTTCTTAAGGGTGTATTAAAAGATGTTTTTAAAGCCTTGTTTTGAACCACTTGTAACTTCGTGTAATTGCTGTCGCATGTACTACTCCAGACCGGGGCCGCGTATGTAATGCAAGGTCTGACTAGAGTTGTATACATCTTCAATTTTGTGTTTGAGCTGACTTTGGACCACCGGTTTAAAATTGGTAAGCTGTTTAGGGCTTTTATCCCTTTACGGAAGTAATCGGTGTTTTTAGTCCAGTTCATTTTATTGTCTACTATAACTCCAAGGTACTTTGTTGACATACTCCATGGCAGAATCGTATCCCCAACTTTTATGTGTCTTTTTGGTAATGACCTCTTCCTAGTAAACATTATGACTTCAGTTTTTGAGGAATTTAATTTTAATTTCCATTTAGTAAAGTATTTAATTGGAAGTTGTAATGATAGCTGAAGCCGTTCAACTATTAAATCTGTATCTTTGCTTGGCGTAAATGAGGCTGTGTCATCAGCAAAACATGCAAGGTGAGTGTGAGGCTGCTTGGGCATGTCATTTATATACAGTATGAATAAATGAGGTCCCAGCAGCGAACCCTGCGGCACACCTGCAGGTATAGATCTCGGCTTGGACACAGTATTACCGATATGCACACAAAATGATCTATCAGTTAAATACGCCTGGATAACTTTAATAAGTCCAATAGGTACGTCGCACTTTATGAGCTTGTGCAAAAGTCCAGCATGCCAGATGGCATCAAAGGCCTTTTCTATATCAAGCAACATCATACCCGTAGATTCACTCAAGTTTAAGTGGTGCGTAATGTGCTCTGCAACCCTAGCTAGTTTTTGAACAGTAGAATGAGCCCTTCTAAAGCCAAACTGTTCAGGCATTAGCAGATTGTTTGTGGCCTTTGCTAAGCGCGATGATATTATTCCTTCGAATAATTTACCCAACGACGGGAGAAGACTAATAGGTCTATAGCTAGTTGGTATAGCTTCATTTTTGCCTGGTTTCTTAAATGTTATTATTTTGGCTCTTTTCCACGCAGAAGGAAAATAGCCTATTGCCAGACAACCATTAAAAATCTTTGTTAAATATACTATGCATTTACTTGATAAATTTTTCAATAAGCAATTGTGTATACCGTCGTCCCCCGGAGACTTACGCGTTTTAAGATTTTTAATTAATTTAAACACCTCTCTTGGGCGCACCAAATTGGTAGGAATGAAAGTTTTAACATTATTAAGTGTATTTAAAGATTCATTGACGGCAGCTTCAGTAGTGTTGTCACTAGGCCAATTCATAGTCAGACTCATATTGTCACAAAAAGTGTCAGCAAGAACCTCGCACTGTTCAGATAGAGATGCAGTCAACTGGCCACCTACACACTTCAAAGGTGGAATCACTGTCGGTTTATAAGTAAGAGATTTAACAATCTTCCAGATATCAGTCGATGGATTATCAATTTTAGCTAGTTTGTCATGCCATATTTTATCATTATATATTTGTATTTGGTGTTTTATTTAAGCTTTAAGAACGTTAATATCTTTGTTTATTTGCAGCTTGATTTTAGGATTATTTTCTTTTGCAGCCATATTTCTTAATTTGTTTTTCGTAGAAATTAAACCTTTGACACATCTTGGCAATGTATAGCGCTTAATTATAGGTGAAGAACCTGATGGAAAGTTTAATTCGCGACTTATTAAAATAGTGTTTTGAAGGTGTTCAACTGCTGCATCAATAGTTTTTATAGACGTATAAGTTGTAGATGCTAACGTAATATTTTCATTTAAATAAGATCTATATTCCATCCAATTTGCTTCAGAATATCGATATTGTTTAAAGCTAAGACGGGTAATGTTACAACCTACTGAAAATAAGACTGGAAGGTGATTGGATGATAACGCTGACAGAGTGCGAAGTTTAGACACGGATGTGACATTATAGTTGAGAAGTATGTCTGGTGTGGAAGGAGTATGTGCGTAGTTGTAATGCACTAATGTTGGAGAGCTAGGTCCATAGATTTGGTAATTATGAAGTACCATATGATCAAACAATACCGTACCGCGGGAATTGTTTTATCCACAATGCCAATATTCATGTTTGGCGTTGAGGTCACCCATAATTAAAACTTTAGTCCCTAACTTGAATAAAATATCCAAATCACTGCAAGATAAAGCTAGATTTGGTGAATTATATGCAGCCACGACGATTATGTTGCTCCCGCGTAATGTTAAACGAATTCCTACACATTCAAGATTATACATGGGAGGAATAAAGAGCGATGCATGAGGAATATCGTTCTTAACTAGGATAGCGACCCCCTGGCCAATTCCATTAGATCTCTTATCCGATCGATAACAAGTGTACCCAGGCGTATGTAACGTATGATTTTCACTTAATAGTGTTTCACATAATAATAATAATAAGACTGACTATCAAACGGCAACATGGAGTGAGAGGCCTAATAGATATCCATCACCTTTGGCAGAAACAAATTGCTAGATTAAAAACATTCTTTCACACAAAATCTCAAACAAGTACTATGCATAAAGCCATAGTCACAAACGATACTAACTACACCCCACTTTACCTAAACGATATAAACACCACATACGATATTAATAATGACTCACAAAAACAAAAATTAGAAGAGTGGAAAAAGGAAATGTTACATGGGCGACACCTCCATGATCTAGGACAACCCCACGTAGATGCAATAGCTTCAAATAAATGGCTTAAGGTAGGTAGTTTATTTCCGGAAACCGAAGGGTTTATTATAGCGATTCAAGATCAAGTCATCAATACTAAAAACTACAGGAAATTCATAATCAAAGACCCCACAATAACGAATGATAAATGCCGTAAGTGCCACAGTCAACCAGAGACCATACAACATATTACAGGTGCATGTACAACGCTCACACAAACTGAATATGATTCCATCTACATTTCGGTCCAAAAAGCAGCAATTTTGAACACTTGCAGAATAGTGAGAAAGTTCATGCAGATAGAGAAAAATGAAAGGGTCTAGCAGAATAAGGTAGGGCCAGCGGCCCCCGAGAGGTATTTCCAAAATAAATTGTGGTATTACATTAGTGACAAGTATTATTACTGTTGACGTGATTTTAGCCTTCCGTCTCACTTCGTTCGGGAGTTATTTGACTAAATAGACAAAAACGTAGGTATTTTTCAAAATTATTTTTTTCAAAAACTATTATAGCGACACTAATAAAACTAAAACGGTTTGTTAGAGAATAAATTGTTCTATATTATATATTTTTTGTAGATTTTATTTACCTTAATTACTATTTAATAAAATAAAAATATTTTTTTTTAATTTTTTATTCATAGTTTACGAAGAGGTACAATCACAGACAAAAAATATAATATATATCACTATGTCTAGTATTATCACTAAAAATTGTATTAATATCAGATGGGTGCAACACTTCCAAAAAAAATTAAAACTGATCATGACCATTCTGGCTAGTAAAGACTTTACATCTGTCTTTTGAATAAACGTTTTTGTAAATATATATGTCATCGTAAAATTGTAAATACCGTTAGATTATGATCTCGCGAGATTGTTAACTGACGAAAAATTTAAACCGTAACATACTGCTCAATTAATAGCATTATTTTTTGGTACTTAGATCTATGGAAGTGAAACTGTTAAATCCCAACCTGTCGCGCGTTAAATTTTTAACTGTCACGTTCACAAATTTTTAACACGAAGGCTGTCTCTGATTGGTCAGTCATACAGTTGTCTGTTCTGTGTCCATAGAGTAGGTAATAAGACACATGTGTCAGTCAAATAAAATAAATACATTTAAGGAATTGTGACATCAAGTATTTATTTATTATTTTATAGGTAATCAATAACTCTTACACTATATGATAACCAAAAAATCAGAATTTGAAAAAAAATCTCCACATAATATATTTTTTGTAGATTTTATTTATCTTATTTACGCTATTAAAAAAAAATAATTTTTTGTTCATAGTTCACGAAGAGATACAATCACAGTATGAATATCAAATATAGCTCACTACATCTAGTATTACCATAAAATTGCATTAATATCAAATGGTTGCAACAACCCAAAAAAAAAAATCTCATGACCATCCTAGCTGGTAAAGAACTTAAATTTTATTAGTTGTGAAATCATCCAATGACATCTCCCGGTCGTGCGCGGAGCGGGAGGGGTGTCAAACTTTTACTGAATAAAATCTACTCCTATGTCTTTGGCTTGCATTCCAGGGCGCCGGGTATTATTTTTAGAAGCGAACTCATGGCCCCAGTAGGCTTCTACCATGCTGGGCCCCTACGGTTTTGCTGACATCTCTTTGAAGCTCGCATAAAACACTACGTACCGTCGACGGCTCGGTTCGAACGGTTACCGGACCGTGCTCGATGACCACCTGCCATTCCTACTCGTTTCGGACCATGGCTTGTACAAGGGCCTGGCGTGAGAGCGTTGCCGCGTTGCTGATCGTTGCCGCCGACCGCCCTCATGAGGACACGGCAGTGCTCCACCCAAGCGGGGTGGAGCACTCTACCGTAAGCTCCACCGTGCCCTATCCTATGATCCACACAATGGTGACGGGTGTTTCTTTCGTACAAATCAGTTGCAAGAAACTCCCGAACTTACCATGTCCGACCTGCATCATGCAGAAGGATGATGCATGTGACATCAAGTATTTATTTTATTAGTATTTAATATGTTATCAATAATTCTGACATCATATACAAAAAAAGTATAACAAAAAAAATCATACATATTTTTTTTAATATTAAATTTTGTTACGTTTTCATTTTTTATTATTTAATCGCGTGAGATAGATTATAATCTATCGGTATTTATAATTTTACGATGACATTTATATTTACAAAAACGTTTATTCAAAAGACAGATGTAAAGTCTTTACTAGCCAGAATGGTCATGATCACTTTTAATTTTTTTTGGAAGTGTTGCACTCATCTGATATTAATGCAATTTTTAATGATAATACTAGATATAATGATCTATATTATATATTTTTTCTGTGATTGTACCTCTTCGTAAACTATGAATAAAAAATAAAAAAATAATATTTTTATTTTTTTTTAAATAGTAATTAAGGTAATTAAAATCTACAAAAAATATATAATGTAGAACAATTTATTTTCTAACAAACCGTTTTAGTTTTATTAGTGTAGCTATAATAGTTTTTGAAAAAAATAATTTTGAAAAATTAACATTTTAGTCAATTATCTCCGTAAAGAAGTGAGATAGAAGGCTAAAATCACGTCAACAGTAATAATACATGTCACTGATATAATACCATAATTTATTTTGCCAAAACCTCGTGGGGGCCGCTGGCCCTACCTTATCCTGCTACACCCTTTCTCCTCATAATACCCACTCTACACCAATTACACACACGCTACATTAACTTGGCTTGGCCCGTTAATGTAGCTTAAAACTAGCCAAAGAGCTAAGCAACAGTCAACGTTTTTTCATAATAATAATAATAATAACCCCATCGCCGTATCTCTACGTTGACGTCGTGGTGGGGCTTGCGCGCTCCAATGAACCCTAAGTCTGTGTCGGTAGCGCTTGCTTAGCCGTAACATGCCTAGGGTGAGGGGCCAGACCAAGAGAGATACAATCCGCAGGGCAGTTTTGTGGCGAACTGTTGGGCATTAGCGATCCCAAGGACCCGATCTCCCGGGAGAATTCTTGTCCTTCATCTCCGGCTTGCCTTTATTGGCCGGTCGTAGTGAACACTGACGAGGAACAGAGCTCCCACCTCTCTCTTGCCTTTATTGGCTGGCTTGAGTGGAGATTCGCAAGAGCAAGTGCGCTCGGGAGAAGGATGTATAATCCAGTAAGGCGTTGGTAGGGATCTTGACCGTACTTCCGGGATTGTCCTGATAGCCGTGGTATACCTCTCCACTCCTCAAACATATCAGGATATGTTGCCCTCTTGTTGCTACGTCACTTCATGCTAGCGACCATTTTGGGGGCCCATTTGTTGAGTGTGCAAGTCACCCCTTGCCTTTTTATCGATGGAAATTAAAAACATTGTTTAGGCAGGGGCCATAGTCTTAACATAGTTCCTGGTAACCAGTCCACTTAAGGCTACACAAACCATAGCCTTATATTAGTTTTTCACATGTTGCAATAGTTTTCCTTCAACCGGGGGTTGTCCTTGGATGCACTAGCATAGCGCATACAGGGATAATCGCCGCTTGGTACCACGTTCCATTAGAAGCAGCTAAAAGGGCCTCTGCGAGTTGGTTTCGGCTCCTCGTATGCCTTCCAAAGGTCCAGGACCTCATGGTCCTGAGATAAATAAATGTATAAAAATAATAATGTTTATTGATTCGTCACTAGTAAGGGTGACTGAAGCAAAATACTTGGGTTACATGCTGACGGATCGCCTACAGGATGATGCAGACTTGGAGAGGGAAAGGAGGGCGTTGGCAGTCCGCTGCAATATGTTGGCCCGCAGATTTGCACGTTGTACTACAGATGTAAAACTGTTACTTTTCAGAGCCTTCTGTCAGTCATTCTACACGTGCAGTCTGTGGATCAACTATACGCGGCGGGCCAAATCAATGCCTTGCGTGTTCAGTACAATGACGCTCTGAGGGCAGTTTTGAGGAAACCCAGGTACAGCAGTGCTTCAGAAATGTTTGCGGCAGCTTTCATCGATGATTTCTTCTCCATCATTAGGAAAAGAACTGCTTCGATGATGAGCAGGGTCCGGGGTAGCACCAACACTGTCCTCAGAACGTTAGCGTGCAAAATAAACGGTCCGTTTACTGTTTACTGGGCGAGTGTTTACTTACTCAGGAATAGGAAATAGACTGCAATCTAATGTAATATTTATGATCTTGATTCTGTACTAACAAATTACTAACACCCTGTTATTTGTATTTTTTTTGTATTTTTATGTGTTCTACTAACAACCTTACTAACTTTTGTTTTGTTAAAAATGTATGGACGAATGTCTGAAATAAAGATATATTATTATTATTATTATTATTGAATGTTTTTTGTTTATCTGTTTATTATTATTATTTTTTAATTGGTCTTTTATAGATTTTATAGTCATAAGGATGCACAGCATTTCTGAGGTAGAATGATCAAGAGATGCATCACCAAGGGGTTTAACTTTAGAGTCCATATTTGTTGTAGATGCGATCGCAGCCTAGGAGCGACCGTCGACTTTGGAGTAAACTTTAGCTTGACGTTGTTCTTGCGCTGTTTTCATTTTTACTTGCCGAGCTTCTAGAAGTTGCAGATAGTTTTGACGCTCTTTACAATGCCGGAAGTTAGCTGGGTGATCTTCGCCACAATTACAGCATTTGGCAGGCTCCATGCGGTTACTTTTTGGGCAATCGGCGGTAAGATGGGCTTCAGGACACTTGACGCAGCGAGGTTTTAAATTGCAGTTTTTAGAAGAGTGTCCAAATGCTTGGCATCGGTAGCATTGAGTTCCATACATGTTTTTGTTGCGATACTTAACGATTCTAACAGCACAGTTGCTTAAATATTTTATAGATTTAAACTTCGACACGTCGTCACCAGCTTGAAGTTGAACCAAATACGGTGGGCACGATACATCTTTGCCCTCAGCGACTTTCATTTTGCGAACCTTAGCATTAGGGTACCCAATGGCTGATAGCTCTTCCGAAAGATGCTCTTCGACATACTCGGGAAGGCCGAAAATTACCACCTTAGGCATCCTTTCATCCTTACGAGAGAAAGTATGATAAGGAATGCTTTCTGATCGGAGACCCTCTTATAGTGCTTGATGACCTTCTGATGTATGTGGGTTGACAGAGATTTTGTTGTTGCCCTTGTATTCCAGGTAAAACCCTTTCGTGTAACGGGAAATCAACGTTTTCATGTATGAGTCATTCAGGTTTCAGATTAATAAAAATAGGAGGTATCTTACCCGCTTTTTTGGTTATGGCTGTTGAACTGCTGCGGCTATGCGTTTTCAGTGAACTGTATGAATGTTCAGTAGATAATTTACTGAACCTGTTGGTGGTGTTGACAGGAATTTCAGGTTGAAGTTTTGAAGGGCGCGCAAGTCGTTTCGGTATATTCCATGCATTAAATTCAATTTTATCACTCTCGATTGGGCGCTTTGCGGCCAGAGATGGATTTGAAGAGCTTTTTGTAATAAACTTGTCCATATTGACTTCAGGACTATCGATACTTTTTTATCGATAGCAAGTGCTTCCATCACTAGGACAAGGATGACGTAGACGAGAAGACAGCTTGGATAACGTGCGACGAGAACAAGTGCGCGCACCGAACTGATCTGAACATCCAACAGAAGGAGGGCGTTCATGTGCTCCGTATCCGACGACGAGACGAGACCTGCCCGGAAAATCTCGTCCTCGGGGCGGGGTGCGGCCCGAAAGTCGGGCAGAGGGAGAGGGAGCGCTGAGGAAGCGTCTCGGCGAACCCCGGAGGTCGCGAAAGAGAGAGAGCAGACCAGCATCTCGGTGCGGAAGCCTTCTGAGTTGCCAGAAGGCATGGAGAAGGCGCTGGTGAAATTCCGGGAGGTGGTGGCAGCCGCTATCATGAGCGTTGCCAACAAGAGGGAGAGGGTGGCCAAAAAGCGCTCCATCGAGCTGGCCAATACCTCGATTGAGGACGCGCTAGGGATCGTGTTCGAGCCCTACGAGCGGACCCTCAGCGGGAGGTTTGGCCGGCTCGAGGCGGCTGTGGCCGGTCTCCAGGCTTCTCGTGCCGAGGAGGCACAAAAAGGGGGGAGCAGGCAGGAGCAGGGCCGATCCCGGCCTTCACCCCAAGCGGGGAGTGAGGTGGTTTCCTGCTGCGGCAGGAGCTGCCTTCCGGGAGCAGCAGCAGCAAAAGCAGCAGCAGTTCCAGGAACGAATCGAGACCCAGTTCTCTGTCTTAGAAGGCATCGCCAAGAGGAAGGCGGGCAAGGCGGCTAGGGCGGCCAAGAAGCGCAGGCGGCGACAAGACCGCAAAAAGCGGGCCATGGCTGCTCGACTTCGCGCCCCGACTTCCGCAGCTGTAGTGATCACACTACAGCCAGCTGCGGAAAAGAAGGGCGTTAATTACGACGCAGTCATGGCAAAAGCCAAGCAGGCGGTGATTGGTCACCTCGGCGAGTTCGGAGCCTCAGGGGGTTTCCGGATGAGGCGCACTGCCACTGGGGCCCGAATGTTGGAGGTCCCTGGGGGAGATAGTAAGGAACTCGCAGACGCTCTGGCCGTAAAGATCAGGGCGTCCCTGGACGTCGAGGAGGCCCGAGTGTCCAGACTCACCAAGAGCATAGACATGCGCATCATGGGTCTGATGAAGAAAACATCTGAATCGACAAAGCTTCAATAGTAAATTAAAATATTAATCAATATTAATATTATATTTTGTTATGTTTATTTCATTTAACTTTAAGTAATGCAAGGGTGCGGACTTGTTAACAGTGTGATTGATAATTTACCGTTTGAAATTCATTTACCTGGTTACAATTATTGCGGACCAGGTACAAAACTACAGAAACGATTACTTCGAGGCGACAGAGGTGTAAATAAGTTGAACAAAGCTTGAATGCATCACGATATTGCATATCAAAATCACACAGATTTGCCTAGTCGTCATAAAGTGGATTTGCAACTGCTAAACATGGCTAAACAAAGGCTTGCATCAAAAGATGCAGGCAAAGGAGAGAAAATTAGCTCGTGGTTAGTTTTTTTTTTTTTTTTTTTTTTTTTATGGTGGGAAAAAATCATGCATTGACATCCCCTGCCCTTGGGTGGAGCGGGAGATAGTGTCAGACTCTTACTGACTAAAAGACCCACCCCGTTCCTTCTAGCCTTCATACCGGGGCTCGAGCGCCCTTTCGGATAACCCTGGCCCCAGTAGGCTTCGACCCGGCTGGGTCCCTGCTGTTGCTGACAACTCCTTGAGGCGCGCGGGAACAGTGCGCGCCGTCGACGCCTTGGGCTTGGTCCGGACAGTTACCGGACGGCCGGACAGCGAGCTACCCATTGCTCACTGTCCGCAAGCCCGCGCCTACGGTGGCCGGAAATCGGGATCAGAATCCCGGCGGCGGCGGCGGCGGCGATAACGCCGTTGCCTGATGCGTTCGGCCTCCTCCTTTGCGAGCATTACTGCTTCGCAGAAGTCGGCGACCGCCTGCCACTCCTCCTCGCTCCGGACCATGGCCTCAACCAAGGCCCGGCGCGAGAGGTCTCCGCCGCCGATCGCCCCCACGAGGGCACGGCGATGCTCCGCCCAAGCAGGGCACACCTCGACTGTGTGCTCCACCGTGTCCTCCGGGCATTCCACACAGTGGCGACACCCGGGCGTCACTTCCGCACGAATCCGGTGCAGGAAACTCCCGAACGAACCATGTCCGGTGAGTACCTGCGTCATGCGGAAGGTAAGGACGCCGTGAGGTCTTTCCAGCCACGCCTCAAAGAGGGGACTTACCGCCACGATTGTGGCGTGCCCAAGCTCGTGGTTAGTGAGCAAAGTGATGAAAGCTAAACTGAAATCGGGTGCAGGAATTAAAACATTTAACACTTTTGTATCAAAAATTAAGAAACTGAAATCTAAGGACAGTAAGACTCTTATTAATGCTGCTTAAACAGCTGCAAGGAAATTACTTCCATGCATTGCGAATATACGAGTACCTCGAGTCATACCTATACCAAAGACTAGAAGAATTTTACCTTTAATCCCAATATTCGCTGGTTTATCGGCATTAGGCACTTTAGCTGGTGGCGCAGCAGATATTGCAAAAACTGTTAACGATTATAAAGCGGCTCAAAAAAACTTACCAGAAACCGAACGACGTAATAAGACTATGGAGGCTTTAGCGTTAGGTAAGGGCTTGTACATTAAGCCTTATAGAAATGGTAAAGGTTTATTAATAAAATAATCAAAAGACTAAAAAAACTACTTGTAAAACTACCGTGGTACGACCTCGATCTGTTCCTTGATGGCATCACCAGTTCTTATTCATCGTTAGGTAATTGTGATCATCATATATTACTCGGTGATTTTAACGTTAATATGCTCAACATAAGCGAGCTCAAAACTAAAAAAGTGCTTGAGTTTTTAAATTACACTAGCCTCGCTCAGCTGATCACAGAGCCCACTCATTTCACGGAAACGACTCTGATCGACCTGTTGTGCACGGACCTTAGGGCAAGATACACGGCTGTGGAAGCTTTCGGTTCGATTACTGGCCACTCCATTATAGTCAGCGAGTTTAATATACAGCGGGACAAACCTACACCATTTGCAATCAAATTTAGGCCTATAAAAGACATTTGTAGAGATAGTTTTTGTACGGACTTGTTGCAGTTAAATATAGAACAGACTTCTGAATTTGACAACATTACCGACATGGTCGAATATTTTAATAATTGTTTAATCAGCTTATTTAATATTCACGCCCCACTAAAAACTTGTACTATTAAGGAACAGTCGCATCCCTGGATTACGGACACTATAAAGTTCATGATGACCCTACGAGATAAGGCTTTAGCTGTCTACAGGAAAACCAAAAATGAGCAAAAAAAAAAATATTATAAGCAGTTAAAGTCTCTCGTAGAAAGCTTCCTCTATCATGAAAAAGTAGCATATTTCCGGCACAATATAAATAGTGAAATAAAAAATCCGAAATTACTATGGAAGAACATTAAGTCCACCCTTGCACCTTCAAAACAAAGGCAAGACCATTCTCCACATTTTGACAACCCCGACCTCGTAAATAGCACATTTTTGAAGGTTCCAGGCAACTCATTAGCTAGCCCGTCGCTTATATCTTTCTATGAGTCCAATAGATACAGCGACGCAATATTCACACTTGCGCCGGTGGACCAAAGCGACGTCTCACGTATCATCACTGACCTTAAGTCAAATGCTGAAGGCTGTGACCAGATAACTCTGAGTATACTTACCCTTACCTTACCTCACACTTTACCAACTATTGCGGACATTATTAATTGCTCTATTTGGACATCTGAGTTTCCTCACCAATGGAAGACTGCAATAGTCAGACCCATCCCCAAGAGCCCAAACCCTATACAAATCACAGACTTGAGGCCAATCAGTATCTTACCATGTCTTTCAAAGGTGTTGGAGAAAGTGGTGTGCCGGCAATTGACTCGATTTTTGGAAGATAACGAGTTGTTACCTGACCTACAATCTGGTTTCAGGAAGCAGAGGAGCACTTCCACGGCATTGCTGGACGTTACCGATAACATACTGTCAGCTCAAGATAAGGGCCTGTGTTCACTGGTGGTGCTACTTGATTTTTCGCGTGCGTTTGACTGTATCAATGTTCCATTGCTAATTTCAAAGTTGAAATATTACGGGTTTGACGATAATGCCATCCAGTGGTTCAAAAGCTATCTCAGTGACAGAAAGCAACTCGTAGAGTTACGGCTGGCGGACGGTACCACCTTGACTTCAGCCCTTTCCGCAATAGAGAGAGGGGTTCCCCAGGGATCAATTCTGGGTCCAATTATCTTCATTATTTACTGTGCAGACATAATAAAGTGCCTCCAAAATTGCAATTACCACATTTATGCCGATGATGTCCAATTATATTTATCTTTTAAACCCGAGGACTACGAATCAGCCATTTGGGATCTAAACGATAATATAGAAAGAATCTCCACCTGGGCGTATGAGAACTGTCTTACGTTAAACCCAGTGAAAACTAAATATATGCTCTTTGGTACAAAGCAGCAGTTGAAGAAGCTGCCCGCAAGCCTAAGTTTGACTCTTATGGGTGTGCCTATTGAGCGAGTTGATGAGGCGCGAAACCTGGGGTTGCGTATGGACAGCGGCCTTAGGTTTGAGAAGCATATTGCTGACTCCATCAAAAATTGCTTTTATCGCCTAAAATTACTATACAAAATGAGACCTTTCTTGTCGGAAAAGCTCCGCGAGCAGTTAGTCGAAACCCTTGTTCTTTCCAAACTAAATTACGCTGATACGGTTTACGGCCCTCGCTTGCTGGCTCGTACCGACAGACTCATACAGAGAGTACAAAATGCTTGCGCTCGTTTCTGTTACTCAATTCCCCCTAGAACTCATGTCACCCCTTTCTTAATAAACATTTTATACTAAAAATGAAGTCAAGGCGAAAGTTACATTTGGCTTGTCTTCTTTTTGGCGTTGTTAAGACTAAGAAACCGAGGTACTTGTACGACAAGCTCAGCTGGATGGCTAGTAGACGGGAATGCGCGCCTAGACTTTGTGCACAGCAACTCTCAACCCAGTCTCATAGAACAGCGGCTTTCAGAGGCAGTTTCCGATACACTGCTTCCAAGGTGTGGAATAACATCCCGCCGCCATTAAGAGCACTAGACAGCGTCCATACTTTCAGAATGCGATTGCGGCAGTACCTGAAAGATGCGCAAAGGAAACTGGATATGGTCACTCTTAACGTCTCATTCATATGAACTGCTTACTAATTTTAATCGTATCATTGGTGTGTGGTGTGTGGAATGTGTTGCACAAAAATATAATATTAGCGTATACATAACTACAACATATTGTGGGTGATGAAGGATCCTCGAACACCGTTGTCGGCTCATTTCGTTGTGTTCGAGGTGTTGTGAGTCATACGCGACACCTGAGTGCTTTCCCGCGTACTTGGGAGACCTGTGGGTAACGAAGGCTACATTACTTGATAATTCTTAATGATAATTTTTATCACCGTATTTACTAATTTGTGTTTATGTTAACTTACCCCTTGTGTCTGGCCTTATTGCATCCGGTACTCGTTTTCAGTGTCGCTGTTGCCACCACGGAACAAGAGTTGCCACTCATTCTGGTGAGATGGCGGTCATTATAATCCGCAACTAAAAAAGTAAAAATATAATTGTATTTTATTTGAAATAATTGTATACCTGTCTACTTGATTCATTTAAATAGTCATTACTGTAAACAAGCGACACTCACCTTTCAGCCAATATACATAATCTTTTTCACTTCTTTCTGCTAAGACATTATAAATCTATTCAGTGATAACGTTATTTTATAAATACTTGCTTTACTTTCGGGTGGTTTTCTATTATTATTTTTTGTTTTCGAAGTATCCGTAAAAAATTTCAAGGAAAACCTTGTACCTATCTGTACAAGGTTTTCCTTGAAATTTTTTACGCTGTTTGCAAATCGTCCGTTGCGCTCGGCCCCCCCGGGCGTAGTGGACTTATGCGTCGCTGCACTGCGCGTAGTTATGGTGTTGTGTTGATTGAGGCTAAATCGCTTCAAACCGGTTTCTGTTATGTTTTATGTTATTTTTTGTACACTGAACACATATTTTTCACTTATTTACTGTTTTATCACGTATTATGTTTTATTTTCACAATAATGTAACCCTAATGCAATGTAGTGTTGACAATATTTGTAAATTTCTTTTTATCTGTTCACTCCAAATAAGGTTCAGTTGAAAACCAGCGTCAGTCAACTACCTCGTAGTTGTCTGGCATTTCGCTGAACTGGACCTTTTTTGGCGCAAACGTGTGACAGACAATGTTACTTTTTTTTTTTTTTTTTGTTTTGTGTTTGTCTTATGTTTTTGTTGTCTACAATGTTTTTTTGCGCCAAAATAAATACTTTTCTTTCTTTCTTTCTTTTCTTTACTTAATCGACCTTTGACTAACTGGGATATTCAAAAATATGGCTGTAACTTACCTCACTTTCGAGGTATATACATAAATATTGTCTACCCCGGTCACTAGAGAGACTGGAAACGTCGAGAGATGTCGTGCGGTGTTCCGCAGTGGTCGGTACTAGCGCCACCCTTGTGGAACATCGGGTACGACTACGTACTACGCGGCGACTTCCCTGACGGGGTCAGCGTGGTTTGCTACGCAGACGATACGCTGGTTCTAGCGCAGAGAAGGTCGTACTGGGCGGCGGTCGCTCTAGCGAAACGCGGGGTTGTTCGTTGGTCGTTGGTAAGATCCAGGAGTTGGGACTCGAGGTGACGCTGCACAAATCTGAGGCTATATACTTCCACGGCCCTCGGAATGCGCCGCCATCGGGTTCCCAACTAACGGTAGGAGGAGTTCACATCGGCGTCGGGTCGACGATAAAGTACCTGGGACTCGTCCTCGACAGCCGGTGGAATTTCGGGGAACATTTCCGACGTCTGGCTCCCAAACTCAAGCGGGCTGGGGCTGCGCTCAAGCGGCTCCTGCCCAACCTTGGGGGTCCAGATGCCTCCTGCCGGAGGCTCTACGCGGGGATCGTTCGGTCCATGGCCCTTTACGGGGCGCCAGTGTGGGCGCCGTCGCTACAAACGCGACCGGCGGCCATGCTGAACGCCTGCCAGAGGGTCATGGCAATACGGATGGTGCGGGGATATCGCACGATTTCTCGCGAAGCGGCGAGCCTTCTTGCTGGCCTACCACCGTGGGATCTGGAGCCAACAGTCCTTGCACACATGCACGGTATGCGCGTGGAGATGCAACGTCGGGGTGAAAGTCCGCTGCCGCGACAGGTCACGGCATGGCGGATAGAGCTCCGGCGGGATCTCATGGTGAAATGGCGTCAACGACTATCGCAACCCAGTGCTGGGCACGCCACAATTATGGCGGTAAGTCCCCTCTTTGAGGCGTGGCTGGAAAGACCTCACGGCGTCCTTACCTTCCGCATGACGCAGGTCCTCACCGGACATGGCACGTTCGGGAGGTACCTGTTCCGGATCCGAGCGGAAGAGACGCCCGGGTGTCAGCACTGTGCGGAACGCCCGGAGGACACGGTGGAGCACATAGTCGAGGTGTGCCCTGCCTGGGCGGTGCATCGCCGTGCCCTCGTGGGGGCGATCGGCGGCGGAGACCTCTCGCGCCAGGCCTTGGTTGAGGACATGGTCCGGAGCAAGGAGGAGTGGCAGGCGGTCGCCGACTTCTGCGAAGCAGTAATGCTCGCCAAGGAGAAGGCCGACCGCATCAGGCAACGGCGTTCTCGCCGCCGCTACCGACGGGATTCTGATCCCGATTTCCGGCCACCGTAGGTGCGGGCTTGCGGACAGTGAGCAATGGGTAGCTCGCTGTCCGGCCGTCCGGACCAAGCCCAAGTCGTCGACAGCGCGCACTGTTCCCGCGCGCCTCAAGGAGTTGTCAGCAACAGCAGGGACCCCAGCTGGGTCGAAGCCTACTAGGGCCAGGGTTAGTTTCGAAAACAACACAGACAGCTCGAGCCCCGGTATGAAGGCTAGAAGGAACGGGGTGGGTCTTTTAGTCAGTAAGAGTCTGACACTATCTCCCGCTCTGCCTAAGAGCGGGGGTTGTCATTGGATGATTTTTTCCCACCATAAAAAAAGGAAAATGAAGGATCAGTTACCAAGAACACCAAAACGGATCGAATGTGCTATCGTTAACTTAGATGACTCAAAAAATGAAGGTACGCATTGGGTAGCTTACGTCAAAGTAAATAATTATTGTGAATATTTTGAAAGTTATGGGGATTTGAATTCGCAATTAATAATAATAATACAAGGTGTCGTTTTGAAGCTGCAAAATATTTCAGGAGGTAATTATGTTAGTGATTCTCGACCCGAATCAATAATAAAATAAGTAGGTAATTTTTTTTTTTTTACAACCGCGCTTTTTTTCACACACACAAACACGGAACAATAAAGGGCGTTTTCACACACACTAACTCGCAACGATAGTTTCATAAATAATGTATCATCCAATCATCATCCCGCACGCCACACCCTAGCCACGCCCCCGCGGCCATCGATCAATCGATTTAGTTTAGTGTAATTAAAAAATTAAATAACAAGTATTACTGATTATTGACTAGGTATCGTTTTTTTATATGATTATTTATGAGTTTTATTACAACCTCCTGAAATATTGTGCAGTTTTAAAACTGCACCTTGTATTTATTCAGAGTTAAAATTTGGTAAGGTAGTTACATAAAATCTTAGGAATAATCACAAAGGTATGACTATGTTATGTGCCTGTACAAGGATAAACCTGTATCACAGACATAGAAGTTCTTACGCTATGGTTTTTGTAGAACAATTAACACGTTCGAGGACAGAACGAGATTATTAGTCTAGTCAAATTAGGTCATTTTTTAATAAAGATTGGAATAAATTCTCTGGAGAGGCAAAAACGTTTCTGATGGTATTGTATGAGTGAAAAATAGAGTATAAAAAAAAAATCATTTGGCACCCCTACGGAAGGGGGTGAAAACTGTTTATTGCTCATAACTAACCAGAGAATATAGGTGTGCTCACCATTTTTTTTTTTATGGTATATTAAACCTCAACCTACATTATTGCATTTTAATTATTTTAATTCGACCAACGCAGCATTAGAAAAAAAATAAAAATGTTATTTTTGGCCATTGCGGCATTGGGGAAAATTGTGTAGTTTTGTAAACTGAGGAAAGTGTTATACATTTCGAACTAAGTACATGATTGATTTTGCACCCCAGTGCGACGTATGGAAATTAGTTTTTCACGTTTTTTTGCTTCTGTACTTCGGGGGAAATTTAAGTAGTTACGAAAATAATCACAATTACATTAACTTGGTTTCCTTTATATTTGCACCCTATAAAAAATTAGCATTTTTTTAAGGAACATACGTTTTTCTAGTGTTGTCTTAATTGCCAAAGAACTATTACGCCATGGAAGTGACAAGCGCGCGACACGGAATAATAAACTGACAAGAAGAGATAAGCGTAGTCATTACCTAGGAGTGTTGTGGGATGTATTTTACGAGGAAGGAGTACTTTCTGATTGTAAATGCTCTGTTAGTAAGTGTAAGTAAAGAAACCTAATTTTGTTATTATAAAAAAAAAAACAGTTAAAAAAACCGTCTATGTTTAAACAAGAAAAACGAGTGTCCTGCAAGCATGTTCTTTATTCATCTTCTATACATACATATAAATAAAATTGGAGTATCTGTTTGTAATATTGAAATAACTGCTTTTTACTACATGCATACATATATACGGTACATAGAGTTTGACCATCGAAAGAAGACAACGAATTATTAATCAAACGTTATGTATGGCAGCATTTAAAAAAATTAAGAATTGTCAAAATTGTTTTCCTGCATCTTATTATACTCATTTTGCTTAAAATAATGCCATAAACAATCACTAGTTCGTTGGAAAGGCTACTATTTAATTTAATGGACAAATTTAAAGACGCAAAAAGTGAATTAAATTAAAAACATGCAGATAAAATGCGACGGTTTGATACAATAATATCATTTCTAGGTTAGTTTTTAAATTACTATTATAAAAACTTGATACTTTTTGACTATTTAATAATTGTAATTTTACTCACACGGTGTATTATACTTTTCAGGTGGTTTCGGCTGGGCACGCCACAATTATGGCGGTAAGTCCCCTCTTTGAGGCGTGGCTGGAAAGACCTCACGGCGTCCTTACCTTCCGCATGACGCAGGTACTCACCGGACATGGTTCGTTCGGGAGTTTCCTGCACGGGATTCATGCGGAGGTGACGCCCGGGTGTCGCCACTGTGCGGAACGCCCGGAGGACACGGTGGAGCACACAGTCGAGGTGTGCCCTGCTTGGGCGGAGCATCGCCGTGCCCTCGTGGGGGCGATCGGCGGCGGAGACCTCTCGCGCCGGGCCTTGGTTGAGGCCATGGTCCGGAGCGAGGAGGAGTGGCAGGCGGTCGCCGACTTCTGCGAAGCAGTAATGCTCGCAAAGGAGGAGGCCGAACGCATCAGGCAACGGCGTTATCGCCGCCGCCGTCGCCGGGATTCTGATCCCGATTTCCGGCCAACGTAGACGCGGGCTTGCGGACAGTGAGCAATGGGTAGCTCACTGTCCGGCCGTCCGGTAACTGTCCGGACCAAGCCCAAGTCGTCGACGGCGCGCACTGTTCCCGCGCGCCTCAAGGAGTTGTCAGCAACAGCAGGGACCCAGCCGGGTCGAAGCCTACTGGGGCCAGGGTTATCCGAAAGGGCGCTCGAGCCCCGGTATGAAGGCTAGAAGGAACGGGGTGGGTCTTTTAGTCAGTAAGAGTCTGACACTATCTCCCGCTCCGCCCAAGGGCGTATATTTCGTATGCGCGCTATCTAGCAAAGTAGCGGCGGACATTTGAACGATATTATATTCCATACATAATGACATCAATCGTCCATCCAAATTAATAAAAAAAATCGATAATACACAATTTGTTTTATTCAAATTTAAAGATTCCAGGGAAGTGTTCATTGAAAGGCCCACTGGCTCCACAAATGATTGGACCTGTGCTTTGTATAACATTCGATGTTGGCCTGGTATAAAGCGCCGTCAGTGCCGGAATAAACCGACCCGGGGTCTATTGCTAATTCGACCAAGGGTAGCGTTGAAAATTCAGGAAAGAAACAATTGTTTCTTTCAATGAAAAAAACAAATTGTGTTTTTTTTTCCGTTTTTTCACATGTTGCATTGAAATTTTGCGGAAAAAATGGTTTGGGAACAAAATAGAAATCTTTCGAATGTTTTATTCATTGTTTCGGTTAAGCCTACCCCAAGTGTCACCATAATGATCAGTGCCCACTGTTAGACACAAGCCTCTCCCAAGTATCGCCATTTAGGGCTTTAATGACTGCTGTCCACTGTTGGACATAGGCCTCCCCCTCGCTATAATGACCCATGCCCACTGTTGGACATAAGCCTCCCCCGAGTGTCGCCATTAGGCGCTAAAATGGCTGATGCCCATTGTTGGACATAAGTCTTCCCTCGCTATAATGACCTATGCCCACTGTTGAGCATAAGCCTCCCCTAGTGTCACCACGTAGGCGTTATAATAACTGATGCCTAATGTTGGACATAGGCCTCCTCTCGCGATAATGACCTATGCCCACTGTTGGGCATAAGCTACCGCCAAGTGTCACCACCTAGGCGCTATAATGATTGATGCCCACTGTTGGACATAGGTCTCCTCTTGCTATAATGACCTATGCCCACTGTTGGGCATAAACCTCCCCAAGATTCGCCATTTTGGCACTATAATGATTGATGCCCACTGTTGTACATAGGCCTCCCCTTACTATAATGAGCTAGGCCCACAGTTGGGCATAAGACTCCCCAAGTGTCGCCATTTAGGCGCTATAATAATCGATGCCCACTGTTGGACATAAGCCTCCCCCAAATATCACCGTTCAGGCGTTATAATGACTGATGCCCACTGTTGGACATAAGTCTCCCCTCGCTATAATGACCTGTGACCAGTAATGAATAGAATAGAATAGAATAGAATAGAATAGACTTTATTGTACACCAAAAAGTAATACAGCTTATACAAAATTTCAACTTCAACCTTCATTTCTTTTCAGTAATGGACATAAGCTTCCCCCAAGTTTCACCATTTAGGCGTTATAATGACTGATGCCCACTGTTGGACATAAGCCTCCCCCAAGTATCGCCATTTAGGCGTTATAATGACTGCTGTCCACTGTTGGACATAGGCCTCATAAACTAGTGCGCCTCACCATCAGATTGCATCATCTAGTTTATATTAATTTAAAAAAAAGTACGCATTTGAAAAAAACAAACATGAAGTTTTCGGTTCTTTTCATATTTTTCCGTTTTTTTCGGTTTTATTGGAAAAATACATGAAATTTATAATTTATAAATTTCTTGAAAGTTTCGAATGTTACATTGAATAAAACAACAGTATTTGAAAGAAACGGGAATATTCCCTGTTTTTTTCAACGCTAACCAAGGGGCCCCCTACCACTAATCAATTAATTTAGTAGTAAGATACTAATTAATTTAGTACTTTTGGAAAACCTAGATGATGATCGTTTTTTGCATACCCCGAATGATTAGAATTTTGCTTAGGACGTTTAGGTTTTCTTCTGACAAGTAATACAGAATTGAATTAAGGAGTCTTTTCGATGCTGATGGCGAAGCCTTTGTGAATTTATACAGAAAAGCTGTACAGTTAAGATTTACTTAGGATTACCCAGGATGCAACATTTATTTTTCTTTGAAGTAGTCTGATTTAGCAAATTTTTAAGTGGAGTATCTTTCTGAGTGATTTTTCTCATCAACACGCCAACATCGATAGTCATCATCATTTCAGCTGAAAGGCTTCCATTGCTATACAAAGGTTTTTCCTATGTCACCACAATTGCCGGTCCAGTTTATCACGCCTCCATCGAATTCACGTGAACCTTACTAAATAAAAGGTTATTCTTACCCTTGTTGCGAGACCTTTCAACGTTACGTCTTCAGGTATCCGGTCGCTATTCCAGAACCTTTTGGCCCCATCGATCATCTGTTCTGCGAGCAATATATGTACCCAGTTTACTGCCACTTAAGCTTATCTTCCTCTCCATTGCTCTTTGTGTTACTTAAAACTATCTGATGAGGCGCATTGTGAACGACCACGTTTCAAAGCCAAATGTCACTACGCACAGGCAATGTAATATTCACATAAACTAATTATGTAATTATGTCTAGATATGTAATTCCCTAGAAACCTTGCTTAAGCTTATTCTTAGTAGGGTTATTAAGATTGAGCTTAACCTACATATATTAAAATTAAGTGGTTTTAGCTAGCGCTGCTAGAAGCTGCTGGCTAAAGCTACCCTTTCTAAAATAAGCTTGAACAAGGCTTTTATTTACCAATAAGTCCGTGGATTTTAAGATCACTTGCGTAAAAAGTACGATGATGGGATAAATTCTAAGAGATCTTCTATTCTGTAGTTTGCTTGCAGGATAGTCTGAAGTAAAGTGACTATCTCATCACAGCCAAAAAAATCAGCTGTATTTAGGTTTCACGCAGTACCAATATTTTGACTAGTTTTTTTTTATGTTCAAAAATGCGGGATCCCTGAACGCGCGGGGCCCCAAACTGAGGGGGGGTCTGTAACATTTGCTACTCTTGCTACATGGCTAATCCGCCACTGAGTGCCATCTAACCTTTGCATGAATGTCGAGTTTCCTAGCAGCTACCGTAGCTTTGAGCTCAATGAACTTCCCAAAGTTTAAGGAAATTTCAACTCCCAAGAGCTGAAGGCGGTCGATACACTCCAAGGATACATTCTAAAAAGCAGGTGCTAAGGTGATCAGGCTGCTTTTGGCAGTGAACGGACATGCTTGAGTTTTGGCGGCATTGAATATCGCGGCTAAATAAGCAGCACATGTTTAATTGTTAAATAAACATGCATCATATTATATCGCATACTTATTATTTTCATGAATAATCAAACGTATCAACTCTGTTTAAGTGGCGTACAGCTAGGGTGAAGAGCTTCAATTTTTTTTTAATACGGCCTCTTTTTTGTTTTGCCATCTTTCGTTGGTCAGAGTCTACACCAAAATAACATTTTTTGCAATTTTTGTCTGTCTGTCTGTCTGTTTGTCCGGGCTAATCTCTGATATGGCTGGACTAATTTTGACGGGACTTTTTTTGGCAAATAGCTGATGTAATAAGGAGTAACATGAGCTACTTTTATTTTAGAAAAAATAAATTCAAAATCCTGTGGTCCACGCGAACAAATTCGCGGGCACAGCTAGTTTCAAATAAATTAGTTGTATTTCGGTTGTCTTTAGAATTATAAATCGTCTGACAGCGCTGATTATTCTACGGCATCGGGTAAGGTAGGAACAATAAAATATTAGTATAAAAAATGTGGAGTTTTAAGTATGCGCCGCAAAAAGAAACTGGGTAAGGGCGAGTCGGACTCGCACACTGAGGGTTCCGTATCAACTAACTTAAATACAATAAATATCAAGCTTTTGCCAGCAGCAATTATTTCTATACTTATTATATACTTAAAACTTGCTTCGTGCCAAATTTCAGGGCTCTAGGTCAACGGGAAGTACCTTTATGATTCCCTTGAGTGTCGAAATATATATACATTTTTTTTTTGCGACGTATCTTTTAAATTTCAACTTGATACTTGCACTTGTTCCCGAGATAAAGGGACTTGACAGACAGACGTACGAACAACAAAGTGATTCTATAAGGATTCCGTTTTTTCCTTTTGAGGTATAGAAAGAAATAAAGATCGACAGAGAATTGATCATAATTTCTTGTTAAATAAATACTTAATACAGGGGCAGGTCGGGAGGTCACGACAAACAATGCAATACACTCCATAATCCATTTTCACAACACAGCTAATAAAATAGAGGAAATTATAGTTATTAATTTGTATAGCGCAGGGATCGCTTCTTGCCACAAAAATGATCTAAACGCATATACATGCACGCACTTACTTACTCTCGACCCCGCCGCGCGCGCGCCGCGCGACCCCGCGTTCGCCCTCCGAGTGCCACGAGTCGCAGTATGTATTCACGTTAACTCTACATAAACTTCCAGTTATATATTTCTTATTTTTATTACGTGCGAATGTTTTATATATAGAATACATTATATGTATATTAAAAAATCCATGACTACACTAATTTGCCCCGAAGTACAATCTACAAATATTGTAAAATGCTGTTTTCCTAGGGGTGCAAAAGGGTGCAAAAATAACTGGGTGTATAGGATGCTTTAAAAAGCTTGTTATGAGTTTGCACCAACTGGCTAAATTTCCCTTGAGCCGCAAAATAAAAATAATGATTTATTAGTGTTTCATACACCTCACACTTTTTTCGTGAAAAGTAATTATACACCAAAGGGGTATCTACATATATCTAAACTTACCACAACGAAATACTTATGAAATTTTTAAATTTTGGGACTTTAATGTTAAAACCTAATATTAAACGATGTTCCGTACATAACAGGAATGGTGCAAACTCAGAGAAGACTTATATTCATGTCTTCTAATGATTCCACAAAAAATTACAACTACACGAACTAGCGTCCGCGAACGTGTTAAATGATTCAATTTCAAAATTCTGGGAACTCGAGGAGTTAATGTAATATATTCCTTTCACAGCTTTCAAATAAAAACATTGAGGAAAATGTATGGCATGTTGCATCCAAGGATCGTCGTAAATCTCCCAATCTTCTATAACACCTCCACATGAGAAACACGCTGCTTTATCATTTACACTATTTCTATAATAAAAAAAACCGGCTTCAGCCATTTCCATCACCAACCTTTTCCTTGAATTAGCTGTTGCCCAATAATGTCTAAACGAAATTTCACGCATTTTATACGTATTATACATGTCATAACGAGGGCTACATTTATTTTAAGACATGTTCTGTTCACTCGCTATACAGTTCTTCATACAGATAATTATAAAGGTGAAATGATATCGTATTGCGGTAGCCAGCAATTTATAATTATTAACATTTGATTGGGATTGGGAGGGATAGAGGATTTGAAAATTAAACAAGCAAATATTTATTTCAAAAATTTATTATCTATACACCATTTATTTAAACATATTACATTTTTTAAAGCACATATTTTATCATGATAAATACAACTATACACATGAGAATGTTCATATTTATTGTACAAGCTTAATAAATTAGAACAACTTTCATCTTCTAAATTATTTATATTATTATTATTCAAAATATTTTTTAACCACAACACTTTTTCTAAACCTTTGGTGTTTTTATCTCTTAAAATATCTACAATCAAATTCTGATGATTTGAGTAGGGCACAAATCCGTCTCTCCAGTATATCCTTCTATTGCGTTCAATCCAACTGACTTGTCGTTTTTCTGGTTTCGTCAAATCATAAAATGGAAATGGTGGCTTAATTAAAAACACCTGAACTTTTTTATTCATTAATACAGCAAATTCTTTAACGATAAATTCATATGTTTCTGTTTTGAAACCTTGAACATCTACAATGGCTGTCATGATAATCTGCGCACTATGTTACTTAAAGGTTTATATTCCACAAGTCGATCGTTAATAATTAAACAATATCCAGTTGTGTTATCTGGTATTGGCGCTGAACATTCAATCTCCAACCGTACATCTACTGGACCTGTTTTAAAACTATCGTTTTGTCTTGAACAGTCTATAATAAAGAGAGGGGCCTTCTCCTTGAAATCAATCAAATTAAGCAAGGGGTCTGCAGGACAATTGTAATACGACTGACGAAATTTCACGTACATTTCATGTAATATATTGTATTTGTTTTCAAAAAAATTTAAGCTTAGAGACTCGTAAGGATAATACTGTGAATTCAAAAATAGTGTTACGTTAGTAACCCCACAGTGATCAAACAGAAAACTGTCTTTGGTTTTATTATTTTTTCTGTTGGTTTGCAAGCAAAAAATTACATACCGAGGTTTCTCTAATTGCGACGCAGTCTTAACTGACCAAGAATGTTTTGTAGTTTTAGGGAGCAAAGGATATTCATATAAATCCCAATTTCGAAACGCTATTTGAATAGGTTTATCTCTTTCCAAGTGTTTTAGTAGTGTCAGTCGTTCACGGTCTGACACTTTTATATTATGTGGTACACGCCATTGCAATCTTTGTATGTCTATTTGAAAATGCGCAATATCATCAGTTGCTATGATACTGTTTAAGTTAGAGTTACTTCTATGGGTACTGCTTTGGCTGTTCAGTAAAACACTCGTTTTGGGAATGACCCAGAATTTATTTCCAAACTAATATTTATACAAAATTCTTAAAACTACTTAAATCCTATTGGCTGTTCTGTTTGCTTAGGATGTGATCAGCCAATCAGCGTTTAGCAAGGTAGCCGGCGCGTGAGTATGTCCGATGACGCGCGGCCGAGGAGCGCGATAATATTTAAACGACCGCTCGGGCTAGCAGCATTCAGGATTCGCTCCGTTGCCCAGTACGCTCGCGTATCTCAGCCCATACGGACCGTTTTACTCGCTTGGCTAACCCTTTGTGTTGACGTAGGTACTAGTCTCGGCTGGTACCTGCGGTAGCACACAGGGGGCGCCACCTCCGTTGCAGCTCGGTGTGTTCATACACTCCGTAGCTGTCACGGTGGCAACGTGTTGTTTTTATTGATTTTAATTGTATAAGTTTTAAATAGTGATTCCCAGTGATTGGTGACACTCAACATGTGTTATTTTATCCGAGCTCAGTGACTCTTTTTCCTTATTATCGCTTATAAGTGCGCGTGTGTGTGCAAGCATGCCACCCAAGAAGCCCATATCAGGCAGCTCATTGAGGAACGCCCCTGAGCCGCCCACCCAGGAAAGCCCGATGGGGGACCGGACGTTGTCGCTCCCATATATTGGGGGTTCGACTCCCGGTGCTCCAACGCCAGTACGTGGGGCGGAGGAAGCGGCCACTGCCGGCCCGCCGGCGACTACGTCGACTGCGCGCGTTTCGACGGGGGCGTCGTCGGGCAGTCAACCGGCCGTCCCAATCCGCCCAACATAATAATAATAATAATAATAATATGTTTATTCAGAATAACATTTGGTAAAATGGTTACATAAAATCTTAAGAGTAATTACTAAGGTAAATGCTATGTTATGTGCCTGTACTAGGATAAACCTGTATCACAGGCGGTAGAAGCTCTTACATTATAGTTTTTTAGGACAATACTATTGATAACAATATTTAAAAAGTCTATAAGTAGTGAAAAATATGATTAAATTATTTATAATGTTACATACTTAGTTTACTTAAACACTAAAGGTCACTAATGTTATTTTATATTCTAAAACTGTTTCTTGCACTTTATTCTCTAGTTGCACACATATGATTTTGCGTCAGCAGAATTAGTAATTGGGTTAAAGTCGAGGTTGCGTTAATTCTAAAGAGTTATGTTTACATTGGACAAATATGCTAAAATAATAAGAAAAATTATGGTTTGTAGGTCAACACACTGGAATTTTGAATCAGCAGTAAGCGTTACACGGAAGTCTGGCCTTGAGTATGACGCTCTAGGCGCCCTCATAATCGATAGAGTTAATGTATCTATATTCCGCTATTTTTCTAGCAGGACACTCAGCGTCTCCTGTTTTATGGTTGGAGGGCTTTTTGAAACGAGAGCAAGTGGCACATTTCGGTGTGTCCGCCTTCTTTGCGCATTCAGACATCGAGTGTCCTGTCTCACTGCAGTGGCCGCACGTCGAGTTTACTTCTCTACAGGTTTTAGCTGCATGTCCATACTGCTGACATTTGTAGCATCTCGTAACCAGGGTGAAGTCCCTGACAGGGCAGGAAGTCCAATTTATGAAAATCCTTGTCTGGGAAATTAGAGCTCTTCGTATGTTGGCTGGAACTTCAACCACGTAGTTACAAGTATGCGAGTCTTTCTTCCCCGATTTGTGACTTAATTTAACCATGGTCAAAAAGGAATCCATGGCAATCGTCGGAAACTTTTCGGCTACATTCTGTTCGTAAATGTACCTGAAGACTTCAGTTTTGGTCAAAGAAGACGGCACTCCTACAACTACAATCCGGGGTTTGCGCTTGCTGGGTTCGTCGGCGGTAAGGCCAGATTCAGATTGCAGGACTGCGTGCTTAATTTTATCCGCGTCATCTTTCGTCTCCGTACTAATTATGACGCCTCCGTTTTTCGTTTTATGGACACCACGTATATGCAACTTGACTTGATCTGGTCGTATCATCTTTTGCACGAGGACTTTTGTTTCGTCACTGGACTTCAATTTGTTATTGGGATATATGGCCACGGAGTTTAAATTGGTTGGTCGAACGAAATCATTTGTCCCCTTTTTCACCATGTCGGCAAACGAAACAGTGCCGGAGTCCTTAATCGTCTTCGTGAGGTCCAAGATGTGGTCTGTCAAGTGGCACTTTTCCATCAGATCTTCATTGAGGATGCGCTCTTGGATTGCTTTCTGCTTCAAGGATTGATATAGGACTGCCATCTGTGAGGTGCCAGATCCTATTTTACGGCACAAGGTTGAAATTTTCAATTTCTGCTCCGAGTTGAGTTTGCCATCCGAGGCAATAGAACAAACCTCGTTTAAATGGTGCTCAATGGCTGAAATCCATCTTTGTATCTCGGATGTTGACACAGGTTCGATTGAGGCATCAGATTGGGCTGGATTTTGGGTCATCGTCTTCGCTGGAGATGCGGAGAGATTCGCTCGATCTCTTGAGAAGGGGCTGTTGTCCATTTTATTTATAACTAGTTCACTTATTCTAAGTTTTCATTGTATTTACTAAACTACACACTAGGCAAAAAATGTATGCAAAAAGAAGGTCACTGATATTATTTTATAAAATTAAATATTGCTACCGAGCACGTCTGTATGCTACGAGTGCTAAAGCAAATGATTCCGCCCCGTGCCAATACAGGCCCCGGGGCCAATCATGAAGGTGAGTCGCCACCAATCGGTGAGATCGCCCACCCCTGCCGTGCGCTCCGTGGCGCCAGGGGGACAACCAAATACAAGAAGTGCCGCACCCCAGGTGCACCCAGTGCGCGCGTCAGTGCCCGTCGAGTCAGCCGAGCGCTCCGTTGCGCCCCCTGCTAATGACCGAACTCGCGCCAGTGACCAGAGACACCGGCTCCTCCAGGTGCCGCACCTGCTCCTTCACGTGCCGCACCTGCTCTTCCACGTGCCGCACCTGCTCCTCCACGTGCCGCACCTGCTCCTTCACGTGCCACTCCTGGTTCTTCACGTGCCGCTCCTGGTTCTTCACGTGCCACTCCTGGTTCTTCACGTGCCGCACCTGCCTCTTCGGGTGCCGCACCTGCCTCTTCAGTTGCCAGTGCCAGGGCAGCGCTGCCTAGTGCCGACAGGACAGCGGTGACCCAAGCCGACAACCGACCGCCAGGGAAGGCGGACGATCCGCCACGCGGCCCAGCACGCCGCACTGCCTCACCGGCTCCCCGCCGCTTGCTGGCGGGCTCGGACGCCGCAACAGCCGTGCAAACGGAAAGGTATGTGGTGCCCCTATTTTCCCCGCCACCCCCTAGGGGCTCCGCCCAGGACTTCCCCGCCTCCATGTCGGCAAGTACCTCCCGCCAGGGCTCGGACATGTCAACCTCGTCAGGGGGCTCCTCACTAGACGAGGGCCCCCAACCCCAACCCTACCAATTAGAGACCCCGGGCTTCGGCTACGAATTCCAGCTGGAGGCCCGCGCTCAAAGAAGACCCCGGAGCTCAGATGACGAAGCGGCCGAGGAGGCGAAGCGTCCGTGTGTGGACCCCCCCCTACCTCAGCGCGCCCCACGCAGGCGGGAGGGCGGGGAGCCCCCCTCCTTCGCCGAGGTGACGCGTTCGCCACCGGCCTCGCCGCTGCCGTCCACCTCGACGGGCGGGAGGCCGGCCGAGAAGACGGACAGCACAGGGGCCCCGCATTCCGCGGGGGCCCCCGCCCCAACTGAGCCAGGGATGAAGAAAAAGTCCCCCCGCTACCCTCCGCTGGTAGTGGAGAAGCTCCCAGGATGGGCCGCCCACTTTAGGGCGGTGAGAGACATTCTGGGCTACCCGCCGAATGCCCGCCCGTATCAGTCGGGCATTCGGTTTCTGCCCGAAAGTGAGGGCGAATACAGGGTGGTCCAGCAGTATCTCACCGACCTGGAAAGGGAAAGCGGCGTATCGTGGTTCGACTATTCGCTCCCAGCGGAGCGAAGCTTTAAGGTGGCCATTAGGGGACTCCCTGCCGACACTGACCCAGCAGAAATTGAAGAGGAGTTGAGCCGGCGTGGATACGAGCCAGAGTTCGTGCGCAATATCAAGGCGTGCGAAGGGAGACCTGGCTGTATTTTTCACGCCGTGCTAAAGAGGACGCCTGAGGTCAGAATGATCTACGATACCACGGAGCTACTGCTGATGCGTGGCGTCCGGATCGTGGCGTGGAGGGGGAAGAAAGGGCCCGCTCAATGCCACAGGTACCAAAAGTTTCGGCACAGCTCGCACCTGTGTCATCGCCCGCTCGCATGCGTGCGGTGCGGGGAAAGCCACGCCGCAAGAGATTGTCCACGCCCAAGGACTGAACCGGCCACCTGCGCGAACTGTGCAGGCGTCCACCTGGCGTGCCACTTCAAATGCCCAGTGTTCCAAAACGAACTCAAGAATAAGCGAGCGGGCACTGTCGCCATCTCCCGGCAACAGCGCCAGCGCAGCGCGGCCACGGACAGGCCCGCGAACGCCGAAGACAGGGAGGCGCCTAGTGCGTCCCTGATGGCGGCAGCAAACGGGCCAACCGAAAGGACAAAGGACACCCCCTCCGGGAGGCGGAAGACAAAGAGGGGGGGGAAGAAGAAGGGGAAGAAGCCCCCGCCCCCCCGCTCCCATACTCAGCCTGAAGAAGTGGCGGCGACCACCCTGGCCTCGACAGAGGCGAGGGCCCCCTCTCGTCCCGAACCCGAACTAGCTGCTGCTGATAAAGGGAAGAGGCAGCAGCGCACAGAGGCGAAGCGGACCGCCCCCAAAGCGACCGCACATTGGGTGTGTGTGTGGGTGCAGCGGTCTTCCGAGCTTATAGTCGGAAGACGCCAAAGAGCTACTGAAGACCCGCTTCGGCCAGGTCGCCCGCTACCTGCTGGGGCTACTCCCCCGCTTGTTGGCGGCGCGGAAGCCGATGGACGTCTTCCTTGAGGGCTTGCCCACACTGATCGAGATCCTGACCGGTCATCAATGGCCAAGTCCTTGAGGATCGTCCATTGGAATGCCCGCGGCCTCCGGAGAAAGGTCGCCCCCTTCCGCCTCCTCCTCAAGGAACAGAAAATAGACGTGGCGCTGATCAGCGAAACGCTCCTGGGGCCGGCTGACATAGTCAGGTTCCCAGGATACGTTATCTATAGGAAGGACGAGAAGTCGGCATTCGGCACCTCCTACCGCGGTCTGGCGGTATTGGTGAAGCGAAGAGTTGTCCACCAACCCCTCTCTACGACTCCACCCACCACGTTCCACGCGCTGGGGGTCCAGATACATGTCGCCGGCGAGGATTTAAACATCTACGCAGCCTACATTCCGCCCGCAGCAGAAAGAAAGAAAAGAAGAAAGAAAGAAAGCGGCCGACCATCCTGGCCGGCGACTTCAACTGCAAACACCCAGCGTGGAACTCGAAGACCTCCAACGCTGGGGGGAGACGACTCTTTGCTGACGCCCAGGCCCGGGGATACGTAGTGTCCGGTCCGGAGACTCCGACGCACTACCTGGACTTCCACCAACGTGCGCCGGATGTACTGGACGTTACAGTACACGCAGGCCTGAGCTGCTAGATCACCCAACAGGTCCTAGACGACGAGATGCTGTCGGATCACCAACCTGTTCTCGTCGTCCTAGCAGAAATGCCGACCCGACTCTCGCCACCAGCACCGCGTCGCAAAACAGACTGGACTAAGTTCCAGGAAGTGATGGAGACCACCACCCCAGCTTGGCCTGTCGTCCTCTCCGCGGACGTAGACAGACTGGCGGAAGAGGTCACCGTTTGCATCCAGCGCGCCTACGATGAGGCGACTACTACCGAAACGCAGCCGCAGGGGACAGTGTTTAGGCCCCTGCCTAAACACCTGAAAGAAATGGTCGCCGAGACGAGCCGCCTTCGCAAACGGTGGTAACAATCCCGATGCCCTGTGCAGAAGGTACAGCTGAACCGCCACGCGGAGAAAGTCAGAGCCAAGCTCCAAGCGTTCAACGCCGAGAGCTGGGAAGATCACGTGATGTCGACCGAGGGTGACTGGCCGGCAATACATAGACTGTGCCGCCAGCTGACGAGTACCCCAGCTCCGGTGCGCCCGCTTTTACACAGCGACGGGGCCCCGAGATACTCCGCACCAGACCGTGCGGAGATCTTCGCCGAATGCCTGGAGCGTCAATTCCAGCCGAACCCGACTGCTGACCAAGACCATGTCGCAGCAGTGGAGAGGCACCTTGGAGAGTACTTCGCCTCGCCGATAGCTCCCGAGGAAGACCCAATTTTCTTTTCGCCCAACGCAGTCAGACGCGCCATCCTGACCACGAAGCCGAGGAAGGCCCCTGGGGCGGATAGCATCACTAACACAGTGCTGCGCCACCTGCCGTACCGTTCGGTAGCGGCCCTGGCGCGCCTGTTCACGGGGGTGCTGCGCACAGGGACCTTTCCCAGGTGTTGGAAGGAAGGGCGCGTTATAATGCTGCCGAAGGCGAACAAAAATGTGCTGAAGCCGGAGAGCTATCGGCCGATCACACTGCTGCCAACGATGTCCAAGGTGTTTGAAAGACTCCTGCTGCGACATCTAACGCCACATTTGATTCCTCGTCCGGAGCAGTTCGGGTTCCGCTCGGAACACAGCACGACGCTCCAGTTGTCGAGGGTACTGCACCAACTCACAGCATCGCTGAATAAGAAGGAGCGATCGGTTGCAGTATTCCTCGACATGGAAAAGGCATTTGACCGGGTCTGGCATGATGGCCTGGTCTATAAGATCTCCAAAACTGACGCGCCCCGTCGCGTTGTAAAGGTGGTCTCCTCCTTCCTCTCGGATAGGACATTTAAGGTGGTGGTTGATGGCGCACTCTCGAGCGCCCGCCAGGTCGCGGCCGGCGTACCGCAGGGTAGCTGCGTCTCGCCGGTCTGCTACTCACACTACACCGACGACATCCCAACGACGGACGAGACTACGCTCGCGCTGTACGCAGACGACGCCGCGTATATTGCCTCGTCACTAAATGCGAGGCACGCGGCCGCCAAAGTACAGCGCGTGCTTGACAAGCTTCCAGATTGGCTCTCGAAGTGGAGGTTGTCGGTTAATGTGGGTAAGACCCAGGCGTTGCTCGCGGGGTCTGCTCGCCTCCCACCACTTCTCCAGCTGCTGGGGGCCGACATCGCCTGGTCACCCCAGGTGAAATACCTCGGGGTCACTATCGATCGTCGGCTCTCCATGAGAAGCCACGTCCGGCAGGTTGCTGCAAAGGGCAGGGCAGCCCGCGCGCTGCTTCACCCAGTGCTCTCCTCTCGCCTCCCGCTGCGGGCCAAGCTGGGCGTGTACAAGACGTACATCCGCCCAATTTTGACGTACGCAGCCCCAGCCTGGCTCGCCCTCACCAGCGAGTCCAGCAGAACCCGTCTCCAAGCACAACAAAATTTGGCGCTTCGGACCATAACGCACGCACCCCCGCTGGTGAGGAATGCAGTTCTCCAGCGAGACTTGCAGATTGAGAGCCTGGGAGAATTCTGTGCCCGCCTCGCGTCCCACATGTTCTCGCGTGCCGACGCTTCTGCTTGGCCTCACGTCAAGCACATAGCGCCCTGGCACGCGCGGCCTCCAGACGCGAGGCGCTTCCCACGTGATCTCCTGCCGGACGCGGCCAACCCCACCGGACTTGACTCCTGAGTGAGCCGCATTCACCTACACGCGACTCACTCAAGCGATATAGACTCTACAACAGCACTCGCACCCGGTGTACGTTGTGTGCTAAGTTAATATAGGCATAACGTGCACCAGCCCACACACACTCACGACTCCACACAAACACTAAACCCACGCAGCAGGCGTGTAGCGCGGTTACACGTCCTTGCTTGCTTACATGAGCGGTGTTACACACTTCAATACCGCTCACACTCTCACTACGGCCCCTGAGTCTGAAGCGTGACCGGCTCGACCTGGAAGCGTGACAGACGGGGGCCAATCATCCTCAGTGGGAGCGCCATCAAAGCCGGCATTCTCGTCGCTGGTCCTCCTTCGCTGGGCTTCCTCCGGGTAACCGGGGGTTCCACCTGGCGGGGGACTGACCACCAAGATGTCGTGAAAAATCGGCACTGCAGGAGCAGTGCCGCGGCGCCCTCACTGAACACATTGCAGCTACACCCAAGCAAGCTGCGTACGCGCGCTTGTCACAAGGTCGCCGCCCATGAGGCACCCTAACGCAGGAGCCGTATTTACGGTTCCCTACCCTGCGTCTGCGGGAAAAAGGCCTAGCCTGTACCCCGCCGCCGCGCCTCCTTGCGGGGGCGCAGCGACTTCCACCGGAGCAGCATTCAGTGTCGGTCCACGCGCCGCGCGGTTCACTCGCTTATGCTCGATGTTGTATGCCTGACTCCCACAGTATCCCCCTTCAAGAAAACCGTACATGTTTTGTAGGTTTAACGATCCTGCCGGAACGGGTAACATATGGTTTTTCTTCCACCTCTTCTTCTGTGGCCGCTGGCAGTATGTGGGCAGGTTTCAGTCTATCTAATGATACCACTGATTCTCGGTTGGGCAGGCGTATCTTGAAGTACTTGTCGTGTTTCTCAATAACTTCGATCGGGGCCTTCGTACGACGGCGTTAATGATTTTTTTGCACAATCTATACGTATAAATACATGAGTGCATGTCGACAGCTGCTTCGGTACAAAAGTCGTGCATTGTTGCCAAGCGGGCGCACGTGCACAGGTCTCATTAAGCGATGCCATTGATTGTGTTAAATGACGTAACAATAGCGGGTCTTCGTTATCTATCTTCGCAGGTGCAAAAACATCTGCAGGTAATCTTAACGAGGTACCATAAATCATCGTAGCGGGACTGTAGTTCGTCTCCTTTTGAATGACCGTGCGTAATCCCAATAATACAGTCGATAATTCTTGAACCCATTGTTGTTTATTCCCTCTTGCGGTTAATGCTGTCTTGAGAGTGCGATGAAATCTTTCAACAAGACCGTTTGATTGCGGATGGTAAGCAGTAGTGCGGATTCTTGATATACCCAGTTTGTTCATTAGTTTTTGAAATAGTGATGATTCAAACTGGCGTCCTTGATCGGTAGAAATACGCAGTGGGCAACCGAAGCGAGTAATCCATGTATCGTATAAGACTCGTGCGACGGTCTCCGCGCTTATGTCACTGACTGGCACTGCCTTGGGCCATCTGGAGTATCGATCGACAATTGTGACCAAGTATCGGTATCCTTCTGATGGAGTCAGTGGCCCAGTAATGTCACCATGAATGTGTTCAAATCTTCTGGACTCGGGAAACTGTGTGAACGGAGTTTTCGTATGCCGGTGAATCTTAACTCGTTGACACGTAATGCAGCATCGCGTCCATTCAGAAACATCTTTGTAATGAACAGCTGGCCAGAAATACTTCTCGGTAATCATTTTTCTAGTCGTTCGGATACCGGGATGACTCATTTCGTGTAATGCTTTGAAGGCAGTCTCACGAAAAGATTTCGGTAAATATGGACGTGGTGTTTTTGTTGAATTCTCGCAGTAGATTTGTTTCTTTATTCCAGGCAATGATATCTTGATAAAGTGGAGATTTTGTTGCTTCATTAAATCCATTAAATCTTTGTCTCGTATTTGTTCGTCGGCCAGATTATTGAAGTCAATGACGGAAGGACAGTCAATGGCAGTAATGCGAGATAGTGCATCCGCAACTACGTTGTCCCTTCCGTGTATATACTCAATCTTGCTGCAGAATTGTTGACTGATAAAGTGGAGTTGCCTTTCCCGTTTTGGAGTGTCGCTTGCGCTTGCTGATTTGGCCATGGCGTAGGTCAGAGGCTTGTGGTCCGTGTACACGACGACATCATTTCCTTCGATCAATCTTCTGAAATGTTTGACAGCCATATAGACAGCTAATAACTCGCGATCGTATACGCTGTATCTTGATTGGGTATCGCTGAGCTTTTTCGAGAAGAAAGATAGCGGTTTCCATATGTTGTTTATTTGCTGATGTAAGACTGCTCCTACACTTAGGTTTGAGGCGTCTGTCATGATGCATAGTGGGGCACCTGGCACAGGGTGTGTTAATTGCACAGCTTCCAATATGCTTTGACGGCAATGATTGAAAGCATCGTCGAATGTTTGATTCCAGATGATAGGCGTTTTATCGTTCTTCTTTTTATTATGAAGGAGCTTATTCAATTCTATTTGAGTCTCGGCTTGCTTAGGTAAACAATCGTGGTAGAAATTGAGCATTCCAAGAAAACGTCGAAGATCTTGAACATTTTCTGGTTTCGGGTAGTTGGAGATTGTTTGAATGCGCTCAGCAGTAGGCGTTTTACCCTTTTCTGTAACTTCGTAGCCCAGAAAGTTTAGCTTCTTTTGACCAAATAGACACTTTTCTAAGTTGATTCCGATTCCATAGTTCGACAGACGTTTCAAAACAAGTCGCAAATGTTTTTCATGCTCTTCTGGTGTTTTTGAATAAATAAGTACGTCATCAATAAAGCAGTAGCAGCAATAATCCAGGTTACTTAAAACTTCGTGCATATCGCTGAAAGGTCTGTGGCGCGTTTCGTAATCCAAATGCATACAACGAAACTCAAAAAGACCGAAAGGTGTCGTTATTGCCGTCTTTTGTATGTCGTTTTCAGCAATCGGGATCCAAAAAAATGCTTTTTTCAGATCTATTTTCGAGTATATCTTCATGCCATTTAATTGATAGGTGAAGTCTTGAAGCCTTGGTATTGGGTAGCGGTCTGGAAGCGTTACTGTATTCAGGCGACGATAATCCCCACATATGCGAAGGCTCTCATCTTTTTTTGATACAACGTGCATCGGGCTGGCCCACGGACTTTTGGATGGTTGACAAATACCCATTGCCATCATTGCTTGAAACTCGGCTTTAGCTGCTTTGTATTTAATTGGCGGAAGCGGACGGGGTCTTGCGAACAGTGGAGGGCCGGTGGTCTCGATATGATGCTTCACATTATGCTTGATTTGTTTCGTAGGTGTCATAGGTTTTAGGATTTCGGTGAATTCTTGGAGAAGTGCATGATACCGATGTCCTGGTTCGACTACATATAGCGTGGTATCTTGTGTAGTATTTACCGTCATCGTGTTAACTGAAAGCTCGGTCAAACAGTCTACAAGTTTCTTGTTGTGTAAGTCCACAAGAAGTTGGTGGTGCCTAAGGAAGTCCGCACCAAGAATTGACGTCTTCACATCCGCTAATATGAAAGTCCACTTGAAGTTGCGTCGGAGTCCAAGATTTAATTGCATAGTTTTTTCCCCATATGTTTTAATCGGTGTATTGTTTGCAGCGAATAATTTGAGAGGTGTTTCTATCGGTGTTCGCTTAGTTTTTACGGCCAGCACCGATAGGTCGGCACCAGTGTCGACCGGAAATCGTTCTCTTGAATTTATATCGATTATACATAGGCGGTTATTCATTTTTGCTACACCGACGCCCGCCACTGCCGATGTGGTCTTCAGTTTTCCGACGGCTTCCTTGCACATGGTGGTTCACATTTCTTAGCTCTGTCTCCAAATCGGTGATGATAAAAACACACCCAGCCTGGGTCTCCTGGTTTCTTTCCTGACACTGTTCTTGAGCGGGACCGTGATCTTGAACGGAAATTGCTGCGACGAAATGGACGACGATGACTCACGTTCTCCTTTCTCATTGCGGCGATTTCAAGGGTCAACTTCTCGAGTTGTTTTGACAGTACAGGCACTGCCTTTATCCCGCGGTGTCGGGGTTGGGGCCCGTAAATACGGACCCAGCGTTGGGGTGCCTATAGGCGGCAACCTCGTTGCAGCGCGTAGCTTGCTGTGTGTAGTTGCACTGTGATCAAGTGGGGGCGCCGCGGCACTGCTCCTGCAGTGCCGATTTTTCACGACATCTCGGCGGTCAGTCCCCCGCCAGGTGGAACCTCCGGTTACCCGGAGGAAGCCCAGCGAAGGACGACCAGCGACGAGAGTGCCGGCTTTGATGGCGCTCCCACTGAGGATGATTGACCCCCGTCTGTCACGCTTCCAGGTCGAGCCGTTCACGCTTCAGACTAAGGGGCCGTAGTGAGAGTGTGAGCGGTATTGAAGTGTGTAACACCGCTCATGTAAGCAAGCAAGGACGTGTAACCGCGCTACACGTCTGCTGCGTGGGTTTAGTGTTTGTGGAGTCGTGAGTGTGTGTGGGCTGGTGCACGTTATGCCTAGCACACAACGTACACCGGGTGCGAGTGCTGTTGTAGAGTCTATATCGCTTGAGTGAGTCGCGTGTAGGTGAATGCGGCTCACTCAGGAGTCAAGTCCGGTGGGGTTGGCCGCGTCCGGCAGGAGATCGCGAGGGAAGCGCCTGGCGTCAGGAGGCCGCGCGTGCCAGGGCGCTATGTGCTTGACGTGAGGCCAAGCAGAAGCGTCGGCACGCGAGAACATGTGGGACGCGAGGCGGGCACAAAATTCTCCCAGGCTCTCAATCTGCAAGTCTCGCTGGAGAACTGCATTCCTCACCAGTGGGGGTGCGTGCGTTATGGTCCGAAGCGCCAGATTCTGTTGTGCTTGGAGACGGGTTCTGCTGGACTCGCTGGTGAGGGCGAGCCAGGCTGGGGCTGCGTACGTCAGAAATGGGCGGATGTACGTCTTGTACACGCCCAGCTTGGCCCGCAGCTGGAGGCGAGAGGAGAGCACTGGGTGAAGCAGCGCGCGGGCTGCCCTGCCCTTTGCAGCAACCTGCCGGACGTGGCTTCTCATGGAGAGCCGACGATCGATAGTGACCCCAAGGTATTTCACCTGGGGTGACCAGGCGATGAAGGCTCCCAGCAGCTGGAGAGGTGGTGGGAGGCGAGCAGACCCCGCGAGCAACGCCTGGGTCTTACCCACATTAACCGACAACCTCCACTTCGAGAGCCAATCTGGAAGCTTATCAAGCACGCGCTGTACTTTGGCGGCCGCATGCCTCGCATTTAGTGACGAGGCAATATACGCGGCGTCGTCTGCGTACAGCGCGAGCGTAGTCTCGTCCGTCGTTGGGATGTCGTCGGTGTAGTGTGAGTAGCAGACCGGCGAGACGCAGCTGCCCTGCGGTACGCCGGCCGCGACCTGGCGGGCGCTCGAGAGTGCGCCATCAACCACCACCTTAAATGTCCTGTCCGAGAGGAAGGAGGAGACCACCTTTACAACGCGACGGGGCGCGTCAGTTTGGGAAATCTTGTAGACCAGGCCATCATGCCAGACCCGGTCAAATGTCTTTTCCATGTCGAGGAATACTGCAACCGATCGCTCCTTCTTGTTCAGCGATGCTGTGAGTTGGTGCAGTACCCTCGACAACTGGAGCGTCGTGCTGTGTTCCGAGCGGAACCCGAACTGCTCCGGACGAGGAGTCAGATGTGGAGTTAGATGTCGCAGCAGGAGTCTTTCAAACACCTTGGACATCGTTGGCAGCAGTGTGATCGGCCGATAGCTCTCCGGCTTCAGCACGTTTTTGTTCGCCTTTGGCAGCATTATAACGCGCCCTTCCTTCCAACACCTAGGAAAGGTCCCCGTGTGCAGCACCCCCGTAAACAGGCGCGCCAGGGCCGCTACCGAACGGTACGGCAGGTGGCGCAGCGCTGTGTTGGTGATGCCGTCCGCCCCAGGGGCCTTCCTCGGCTTCGTGGTCAGGATGGCGCGTCTGACTGCGTTGGGCGAAAAGAAAATTGGGTCTTCCTCGGGAGCTATCGGCGAGGCGAAGTACTCTCCAAGGTGCCTCTCCACTGCTGCGACATGGTCTTGGTCAGCAGTCGGGTTCGGCTGGAATTGACGCTCCAGGCATTCGGCGAAGATCTCCGCACGGTCTGGTGCGGAATATCTTGGGACCCCGTCGCTGTGTAAAAGCAGGCGCACCGGAGCTGGGGTACTCGTCAGCTGGCGGCACAGTCTATGTATTGCCGGCCAGTCACCCTCGGTAGACAATACGTGGTCTTCCCAGCTCTCGGCGTTGAACGCTTGGAGCTTGGCTCTGACTTTCTCCGCGTGGCGGTTCAATTGTGCCTTCTGCACAGGGCATCGGGATTTTTGCCACCATTTGCGAAGTCGCCTCGTCTCGGCGACCATTTCTTTGAGGTGTTAGGCAGGTTTAGGCAGGGGCCTAAACACTGTCCCCTGCGGCTGCGTTTCGGTAGTAGTCGCCTCATCGTAGGCGCGCTGGATGCAAACGGTGACCTCTTCCGCCAGTCTGTCTACGTCCGCGGAGAGGACGACAGGCCAAGCTGGGGTGGTGGTCTCCATCACTTCCTGGAACTTAGTCCAGTCTGTTTTGCGACGTGGCGCTGGTGGCGAGAGTCGGGTCGGCATTTCTGCTAGGACGACGAGAACAGGTTGGTGATCCGACAGCATCTCGTCGTCTAGGACCTGTTGGGTGATCTGGCAGTTCTGGCCCGCGTGTACTGTAACGTCCAGTACATCCGGCGCATATTGGTGGGTGTCCGGGTAGTGCGTCGGAGTCTCCGGACCGGACACTACGTATCCCCGGGCCTGGGCGTCAGCAAAGAGTCGTCTCCCCCCAGCGTTGGAGGTCTTCGAGTTCCACGCTGGGTGCTTGCAGTTCAAGTCGCCGGCCAGGATGGTCGGCCGCGACGACTGCAGCATCAATGCCCGCAGCTCTGAAACGTCGAACTGTGCTGCGGGCGGAATGTAGGCCGCGTAGATGTTTAAGTCCTCGCCGGCGACATGTATCTGGACCCCCAGCGCGTGGAACGTGTTGGGTGGAGTCGTAGAGAGGGGTTGATGGACGACTCTTCGCTTCACCAGTACCGCCAGACCGCGGTAGGAGATGCCGAATGCCGACTTCTCGTCCTTTCTGTAAATAACGTATCCTGGGAACCTGACTATGTCGGCCGGCCCCAGGAGCGTTTCGCTGATCAGCGCCACGTCTATTTGCTGTTCCTTGAGGAGGAGGCGGAAGGGGGCGACCTTTCTCCGGAGGCCGCGGGCGTTCCAATGGACGATCCTCAAGGACTTGGCCATTGGTGACCGGTCAGGATCTCGATCAGTGTGGGCAAGCCCTCAAGGAAGACGTCCATCGGCTCCCGCGCAGTCAACAAGCGGGGTAGTAGCCCCAGCAGGTAGCGGGCGACCTGGCCGAAGCGGGTCTTCAGTACTTCTTTGTTGTCTTCCGAGTATAAGCTCGGAAGGCCACTGCCGCTTTGCTGCTGCCGTACGGCGGCAGCGTTTGCGTGTGCGGTCGCTTTGGGGGCGGTCCGCTTCGCCTCTGTGCGCTGCCGCCTCTTCCCTTCATCAGCAGCAGCTAATTCGGGTTCGGGACGAGAGGAGGCCCTCGCCTCTGTCGGGGCCAGGGCGGTCGCCGCCACTTCTACAGGCTGGGTATGGGAGTGGGAGTGGGGGGGCGGGGGCTTTTTCCCCTTCTTCTTCCCCCCCCTCTTTGTCTTCCGCCTCCCGGAGGTAGTGTCCTTGGTTCTTTCGGTGGGCCCTTTGCTGCCGCCATCAGGGACGCACTAGGCGCCTCCCTGTCTTCAGCGTTCGCGGGCCTATCCGTGGCCGCGCTACGCTGGCGCTGTGGCCGGGAGATGGCGACAGTGCCCGCTCGCTTGTTCCTGAGTTCATTTTGGAACACTGGGCACTTGGAGTGACACGCCGGATGGTCGCCTGCACAATTCGCGCAGGTGGCCGGTTCAGTCCTTGGGCGTGGGCAGTCTCTTGCGGCGTGGCTTTCCCCGCAGCGCACGCATGCGAGCGGGCGATGACACAGGTGCGAGCTGTGCCGAAACTTTTGGCACCTGTGGCATTGGGCGGGCCCTTTCTTGCCCCTCCACGCCTCGATCCGGACGCCACGCATAAGCAGTAGCTCCGTGGTGTCGTAAATCGATCTGACCTCAGGCGTCCTCTTTAGCACGGCGTGGAAAATACAGCCAGGTCTCCCTTCGCGCGCCTTGATATTTCGCACGAACTCTGGCTCGTATCCACGCCGGCTTAACTCCTCTTCAATTTCTGCCGGGTCAGTGTCGGCAGGGAGTCCCCTAATGGCCACCTTAAAGCTTCGCTCCGCTGGCAGCGAATAGGCGAACCACGATACGCCGCTTTCCCTTTCCAGGTCGGTGAGATACCGCTGGACCACCCTGTATTCGCCCTCACTTTCGGGCAAAAACCGAATGCCCGACTGATACGGGCGGGCATTCGGCGGGTAGCCCAGAATGTCTCTCACCGCCCTAAAGTGGGCGGCCCATCCTGGGAGCTTCTCCACTACCAGCGGAGGGTAGCGGGGGGACTTCTTCTTCGTTCCTGGTTCAGTTGGGGCGGGGGCCCCCGCGGAGTGCGGGGCCCCTATGCTGTCCATCTTCTCGGCCGGCCTCCCGCCCGTCGAGGTGGATGGCAGCGGCGAGGTCGGAGGTGAACGCGTCACTTCGGCGAAGGAGGGGGGGTCCCCACCCTCCCGCCTGCGCGGGGCGCGCTGAGGTAGGGGGGGGTCCACACACGGACGCTTCGCCTCTTCGGCCGCTTCATCGTCTGAGCTCCGGGGTCTTCTTCTCCTCCAGCTGGAACTCGTAGCCAAAGCCCGGGGTCTCTAATGGGTAAAGTTGGGGTTGGGGGCCCTCGACCAGTGAGGAGCCCCCCGACGAAGTTGACATGTCCGAGCCCTGGCGGGAGGTACATGCCGACATGGTGGCGGGGGAGTCCTGGGCGGAGCCCCTAGGGGGTGGCGGGGAAAATAGGGGCACCACATACCTCTCCGTTTACACGGCTGTTGTGGCGTCCGAGCCCACCAGCAAGCGGCGGGGGGCTGGTGAGGTGATGCGGCGTGCTGAGCCGCGTGGCGGGTCATCCTCCTTTCCTGGCGGTTGGTTGTCGGCTTTGGCCACCGCTGTCTTGTCGGCACTGGGCGGCGCCGCCCTGGCACCGGCAACTGAAGAAGCAGGGGCGACAGCCGTGGAAGCAGGGGCGGCACGTGAAGAACCAGGTGCGGCACGCGAAGAACCAGGAGCGGCACGTGAAGGACCTGGAGCGGCACGTGAAGGACCAGGAGCGGCACGTGAAGGAACATGTGCGCCACGTGGAGAAGCAGGTGTGGCACTGGGAGGAACCGGAGTGGCACCCGAAGGGGCCAGCGCGAGCTCGATCGTCGGCGGGGGGCGCAACGGGGCGCTCGGCTGACGCGGCAGGCATTGACGCGCGCACTGGGTGCACCTGGGGTGCGGCACTTCGCGGATTTGATTGAGCGGTGGGTGGTCTCACCAATTGGTGGCGGCTTACCTTCGAGATTGGCCCCGGGGCCTGTATTGGCACGGGGCGGAATGATGTTGGGCGAATTGGAACGGCCGGTTGACTGCCCGACGACGCCCCCGTCGAAACGCGCGCAGTCGACGCAGTCGTCGGCGGGCCGGCAGTGGCCGCTTCCTTCGCCTCACTTGCTGACGTAGGTGCACCGGGAGTCGAGCCCCCAATATATGGGAGCGACAGCGTCCGGTCCCCTAACGAGCTTTCTTGAGTGGGCGGCTCAGGGGCGTTCCCCAATGAGCTGCGGGATGCGGGCTTCTTGGGTGGCATGCTTACACACACCACACACACGCGCACTTATAGACGTAATAAGAACGAAAGGAGTCACTGAGCTCGTATAAAACAACACATATTGAGTGTCACTATCACTGGAAGCACTAATTAAAACTTTACTTTATAACTTGTAATTAAAATCAAATAAAACACTACGTTGCCACCGTGACCGCTACGGAGTGTATGGACACTCCGAGCTGCAACGGAGGTGGCGCCCCCTGTGTGCTACCGCAGGTACCAGCCGAGACTAGTACCTACGTCAACACAAAGGGTTAGCCAAGTGAAACGGTCCGTACGGGCTGAGCTACTCGAGCGTACTGGGCAACGGAGCCGATCCATGACCCAGAATTTATTTCCAAACTAATATTTATACAAAATTCTTAAAACTACTTAAATCCTATTGGCTGTTCTGTTTGCTTAGGATGTGATCAGCCAATCAGCGTTTAGCAAGGTAGCCGGCGCGTGAGTATGTCCGATGACGCGCGGCCGAGGAGCGCGATAATATTTAAACGACCGCTCGGGCTAGCAGCATTCATATATAGTACTTATAATAATAATAATAATATTTTTTTTTTTTTTCAAAAAGCTTAATACTATGATTACAGGTACAGTTAGGCAAGATAATTTGAGGACATTTCATGTAGCTTCTGTAACCGAGCTAGGCAATGCCTGTATTACGGTTATCAGTGCCATTTCCCTTAATTTTATATGATAATATGCCAACAAAGTGTTCTGTACAATTTATGTAGATAACAATTTTTAAATGATTTTCTTATAATTATTTACGAAGAAAAGTGAATAATGTAAGTAATGTCCTCTTTTTTGTGTTTGGCGATATGTGCGTGTGTCATGCATAGGAGGGTGTGTTGATTGGTATGTAATTTATGTGAAGATTCTGCGGTGTGTTTGAGTGTGAATGGATGTAATGGTGAGTGAGTGTGTGTGTTTTTAGTTTAGTCTCTAAATCTCTATCTAGGTAAATATATTTAACCCATCACTATAATTACCTACCGCACAACAATCAGTAATTGCTCCGTTTCTTCGTAACTCAGTTTTTGCAAGTATTCGATTATTTTTTGTTTACATTTTAATTTTTTGAGATGGTATATGTTCAATTTTTTATTTATTTTATCATAAAGAAATGGGCCGAGAAATTCCATAAATCGACTAAATTTAGTCTTGAAAGTGGTCCTTTCCAGATAAATTCTGTGATTTCAACGCTTCTGTACAAGGGGGTCGTAGATTAGTTTTGCATGGTGATTTAGGATTATATTTAGGATGAAAAGTTGTCTAACCGTAAGTACTTCACAAAACTGGTACAAAGTGACCGTAGGAAAATCGATAGGTTTGAAGGTACATACTTTCAAAATTCCACGCTGAGCAATCTCAATAGATTTCATGGTGGTCTTACAGGTACCCCCCCAGGACGATATACAATAGTTTAATAAAGACTGGCATAGAGCATAGTAGATCCTTTTAGAAGGTTAGGTTCAGCAGCATGCCGTAAATGCTTAAACACAAAAATAAGTTTCCGAACTCGTGCTCCAAGTAATCTGATATGTTCCTTAAAATTTAGTTGACTGTCTATAGTTACTCCTAGACATCTGATAGCATTTACATGTTCTAATGATAAACATGAGCAGGTAGCTTCATTCATGCACTCATGTGATATAATTCCATGGGTGCCGCGGTGATTTGTATTTTTTTTAATACTAAATGAGATAAGCTTTGTTTTTTCCACATTCAAAGTAAGCATGTTTTTCTGAAGCCATAATCTAGTTATGATATAGCCTAGTTGAGCAGCATCATATACCTCATCCCAAGTATTGGCGGCAAAAACTAGTGCAGTGTCATCTGCGAAAGAGATGATTTCGCCCTGGGTGAGTTTAAGATTCGTGAGTTCGTTGATTTATACGAGAAAGAGAGTGGGACCTAGGATGCTGCCCTGTGGTACGCCATGAGTAATTGGAAGCCAAGCACTTTTATATTTATCCACGCGGACGCACTGAGTTCGCCCCGATAAGTAGCTTCTAAACAGTTCCAATTGTATGCCTCTAATCCCTATCTTCTCGAGCTTGTCCAGTAAGAGTGAGACAGAAATCGTATCAAATGCCTTTGCAAGATCCAGAAATATTGAAAGACACTTTTTACCTTTATCCATATTTCCACTAATGAAGGTTGTGAGCTTATTTACAGCTTGTTCTGTGGACTTACAGTGTCTAAATCCATACTGGTTTACAGAAAATAAATTAGTTTTTTCAAGAAAATTAACCAGACGACTATTAATAATTTTTTCCAGTATCTTAGAAATTGCTGGAAGTATGGATATTGGCCTATAATTATTTATACGATTTCTGTCTCCGTTCTTATATATTGGACACACTTCAGATCTTTTCAAAGACTCAGGGAAAACGCCCACCCGGAAACTATCGTTTATAATTTTTGTGAGTGGAGGAACAAGAATATTTTTATACTGTTTTATTAATTTACTATTTATGTTATCACAACCCGATGCACAATCAATCTTTAGGCCATTTATAACTTGTTCCACTTCTTTCTCATCAGTATCCATTAATACGAATGTGGTTCCTTCTTTGTTAGTTTCGTCCAAATATTTTTTTAAATTTACATTAGGTATGTGAATGTTTTTCTGAACTACATTTTCTGCCAGCGTGGCTCCGACGTTAATAAAATAGGTATTCGTTTTGTTTAACGATTCCTCTGGAGATGAAGAGAGTGCTAGGAGTTCTTTTGAATGCTGTGTTGGTTTTGATGTGTTAGTGACATTACGAATTGCTTTCCATAATTTTTTGTTGTCATTTTTTGCATTTATAATAAGACTTTTTTCGTATTCTCTTTTTATGTTTCGTAACAACGTGTTACAAAAATTTCTATAACGTTTGTAGGTGATTTGTATAATCTCATTATCCCGAGATAATTTAGCTTTCTTGTGTAATCTATCCCTATTTCGCATACACCTTAATAACCCCGGAGTTATCCATGGTTTTATAATTTTTTGACGTCTAGTAAATGATTTTATTTCTGTATGTTTACTAATAATATTTTGAAGGGATTGAATTAAATACTCAATTGTGACATTTGGATCCGTACACTGATATATTGGGTCAAGGTTTAATCGTAACATGTCAAGTTTTATACCTTCGTCATGTGTTTTAGTTAAAGTTGTAGTTGTATATTGACTTGTTTTTTTTAGGTTTAAGCTTAGTAAAACCGGATAGTGATCTGTCAACGTTGCATATGGAACTATCGCGGATGCAGCGCTTATTGTTTTTATTAAAGCGTGATCTATGCAAGTTTCAGTATCGCTACGTGTAATTAGGTTGTGTGCTGGAAGCAAGCCATGTGACGCAGCCAATGTTAGGTATCTTTCTCCATGTATATCATTTTTTTCAGAATTGATTGCTAATATCCCCCATCAGCACATTGTGTTTAAAGTTCGATACTTGTTGCAGTATATTATCTAGGGAAGAGAGGAATGGATCAATGTTGGTATATGATGGTGATCTGTATATTGATATTATAGCAATTTGTTCGTCAACAATTGCCAGCAAACAATTACAGTCCTGAAAACTGGGTTCTTCTATGCGGACGTTAAGGTTCTCTTTATAATAAATTATTACACCATCATTTTGTTTAGTGTTATTTTTTGTTGCTGCATGGTGATATCCATCCAGGTTTGGAATTTCTTGTTCACGAAGAAGCCAACACTCAGTCAATATAAGAATATCAAACTTTAGTTTTAATCTACTTAATAATATCTCTAAACTTGGCATATTGCAGTTAACACTGCGGATATTCTGCGTTAGTAAAAGTAGTTGTTTTGAAGAATACGTAATAAGGTTGTGCCATTCTTCTATATCTGCTGTTTGTGAGTGGGATATGATTAGATTATCTATATTATTAGTAAGGTTGATTATGTCACCAAATGTTTATAAAAAGGGTAGATTTTTAATGATTTTTTATCTAGGAATGAAAACAAATTAAGGAAAGCATTTTCGTGTGTAGTAACATGAGTAATGTGAGTTTTTTGTATGATGTTTAATGTGCTTACGTGAAAGTGTTTGAGTAGTCGATTTAAGTGTATAAGTGTATGTATATATTGGGAGTGGTTTGGGTGTAGTATATAAGTATAAAGTAAGTAAGTTCCGTTAGATGTGTTACATAGTGCAGAAAAATATCTTACAGTAATATTACAGTAACTAAGAACATGAATTATAAAGTAAACAGACAAAATGTAGAGACAGATTTTAACAAATGACAGTCACATGGTGTTTCGCAATCTATCCAAGTCCGCAGCGTCATTTATGCGAATATGGGACGTGTTCTCGGTTTTTTTAAGATTTACAATCCCGTTCGCAGTCCAGCAAAAATCGAAGCCATGGCTATTCTTAAATTGTCTTGCCAAGAAGTATAACTTCTGTGTTTTGTGCGTGAGAGTTTCTGCTACATAAAGCGATTTCGGGTGGTACTTAGGATTTAAATGAGTGGCGTTCAATTTATCACCTTTTGCTTTTGTTTTGTTAAGCTCTTAACCGCTTTTAGGACTTTGTCTTTCAGTAGAACGGTGGTTAAATCAACGATTACCGGGTTTGATTCATATTTTGACTTAAGTCGGTAAACATCCTTTATGCTAGAACAATCTATATCGATGTTGATCGTCTTACCTAATTGCTTAATTTCGTTACACAATATTTCTTTTGATTCACCACTTTGTTTCGGTATATTTCGGATTTCAATGCCGGTTCCACGAGATTTTCTTTCTACCGTCTCAAGTTTTTCCTCCAAGTCCTTAATCAGCAATTTATCAGCCTTTCTTTCATTCTCAAGAACTTTGATCTTTGACAGAAATTCGTCGTATTTACTTGACATTACATCAATGCTTGTTTTAAGTTCTTGAAAGCGCTTTTCCTGTTCCTTTGAAAAAGATGCAAACATTTCCTTGATATGAACTTTAATATCAGTTTTTTTACCGTCATACTTCCGTTTTTTTTCCCGTAATGTTGGGTGAGAAATCAGGCTCAGACTCATAATGTTGCAGCGGCGAGTCAGTCACTTCCTTAGCAACTGTTAGCGCAGTGCTCTGTATATTCTCTGTTGCAGCTAGAGACGTCGAAGGCAAATGCGAGGCGGGGGGTGTCCGTTTTAGTGACATGGTGAGCGAAGTTGTATGCCGTAACGATTTCAATACAGTGTCTACGTAAGCACCAAGGAGAGACGATTCTTAGCGACTAATTTCTCACTGTCACCTCAAAGATCAAGGTCACTTTATTTCGATCGTCGAATTCGAGCTTTATACCTTTCTGTCCAGCACAAATAGAGCTGTATCCCCAACAATATATACTCGTTCACTTTACTTGTGGGTAGATAGCAGAAAATTATCTGTCCCTCTTTCAAACGCTGCCACGTCGCTGCTAGATAAGACTTTTCCGCATTATAAATATTCTTGTCATACGGATGTGCAAGTATTTGTATAATATCAGCCCTTCCCCGATGTTGGGGAGATTTCAATTTCCTGGTAACCCTTTTATCAGACAGCTGTCAGATGACTGTCAAATGTCAAAGTCGCGGTGTGACAATGACAGCTGTCATTTGAAGTTGACAGCAAAAAATGAGGCCGTATGTGGGTAGATATACAACTTGTCACTTTTTTAGGGAAAGAATTTAAAATAATGCAGTACTTGCGGCTGTATTTTCTCCCGAAGACAGTAGGGCTCTTCGCAGCAAACAACAGTAAGAGATCCCACGATGTTGTTTTACACACTGAAGTGAAGTGTAAGGGATTTTGAAACGATATTGTCACTTTTTCGCAAATTTCAACTCGGACTGTAACGGTAGCAGTGTTGGTGCTCACAGTGTTGCCAGGAAAAAAGAACTTGCTTCGGCAGTACATATACTAAAATTGGAACGATACAGAGAAGATTAGCATGGCCCCTGCGCAAGGATGACACGCAAAATCGTGAAGCGTTCCACATTTTTTTTGGATCGGCCCGTAGCCCACAGCTGAACGAGTACCTACCCGATACGTCTCAAGTTGGAAGTACCCTCAGTGTCCGCACGAACCACAGTTCAAACCAGGCCAACCGTTTGTGGTGTCGACGGTACAGACTTCGGTTTGTGCCGGCGGTAGCACAAGGGGAAGGCCTGCCCCGTGCTCACCTCGGTGCCCGCATCGAAGTGGTTGCGGCGGCTACGCTACTAAAGCTACTAAACGAGAAAATAAGTGAAGTGAAGTTAGTGAAGTGTAAGACGATGTCGAGAATCGGCAGTGCCCACGTCCCACAGGACCGTGGAGACGCCGATGACGACGAGGAAGACCTCCCAGCGTTGGACCGGGCGGTGTCGCTCCCGAACATTCGGGCCGCGCCGACCGGTACAATTCAAAAGAAGAAACCGGAGGACAAAGGGAAGCCGAGTAAAAAAGGGGGTAGTTCGACATCCTCGAAGACTCCGAGAAGCCAGGCCTCTGAAGGCTCGAACCAGGCCCTGAGAAGTGCTCATCACAGCCAACACCTTCAGCAGCATCGCCCACAGCCTCCAAGCTCGCCAGACCAGGACCGTACGGCAACGTACGCAAGCGTAGCGGCCCCCCCCAGCCCCCCGCGGCACCAGGATATACCCACAAAAGTGAGAAATTCCACGCAGGTCGCACTACAAAATGTCACGCCGCCACCTGAAATGAATTCAGCAACTACGTCCACCGGATCCCGCGCACCAGTGCCGCAGATTGCACCGACGCACCATCAACCGACGTCGAGTCGTGCTGGCCCCCAAAAGGAGCACCGAGCCCCGGCCCGGCTACCGAAAAGCTCTTCCACCCTTGCTTGCACCGTTGCTTCGTCACCCTTGCTTGCACCGTTGCTTCGTCAGGTGCCCGCACGCAGGCGCGACCGAGTACCCGTGGAGCGCACCATACAGAGCGCCCCCCCGCACCCGCCGCCAACCCTCCCGCGCAGCCTGCGCGCGCGCCCCCCGCGCCCGCGCCGCTTCCCCCCGCTATCCACTTGGAAAGGGAAAGTGACCGCCGCCCGCCACCCGCGCCCGTACCGCACCCCCACGCTTCCCACTCAGACCGATCGCAGCGTCCCAGTTCACGCGAGTCAGTCGGCGGAACGCCTCGGTCTAGGGAACACGTACACAGTGTCGCGAGCGCCGTGAACAATGCCGCGATCAGTGCCGCGAGTAATATCGAATATTGCGACGGTCACGCGTCCGTAGTATGTGCCGCAACCGTGTCGAGAGACCCCAGGCTACGCAACATAGCGTCATTGCCTATGAACCCGCCGTTTTACATAGCGCTTGCGCCGCCGCGTGTGTCCGCGTACGACTCGCCGGCAATGCTCTCGGCCGCCTCGTCGCGCGCGGGCGCGAGCTTATCATTAGCTACGTGCAGTGACAGTGACGTGCGTGAACTCGGCCAAACAGACACTCCACTCTCGCCTACGCTGTCGTCCGAGGATCTAGAGACTACGACCAGAGCGCAGCGGAGGCGACGTAGCTCGGATGATACCTCGGGAGGAGCCAAACGCTCCCCTGTACCAGATGAGGACAATATAGGGGTAAGTACCTTGTCCAATGCTTTCCCCTCACAAAGTGCAGCCCGGGGGGGGCCCCCCGGCTCGGTCGATTCGATCTCGACCGCGTCTGCAGGGGGAAATAATATTAAGCAGGCGGCTAAGGAACTACGCTACCCTCCGCTGGTAGCTGAGAGGCTGCCCGACTGGGCAACCCATTTCAAGGCCATCGCTGGCAAACTAGGGCACCACCCACCGAACGCACGCCCCTACGGCTCTGGCGTTCGCTTCACGCCAGAGTCTGAGACCGAATATAGGCTTGTCCAGCGATACCTGACCCAGCTGGAAAAGGAAAGTGGAGTGAGCTGGTTTGCCTACTCCCTGCCAGCGGAAAGGCACATGAAGGTGGCCATAAGTGGGCTGCCCGCAGACACTGACCCGCAGGAGATAGAGGAGGAACTCCGAGTCCTAGGTTTCGAACCGGAGTACGTGCGCCATATAAAGGGGCGACAAGGGAAGCCCGGGTGCATTTTCCACGCCGTGCTGCGCCGCACCGAGAACGTGCGCCGCATCTTCGATACCACCGTGTTCATGTGCATGCGGGGTGTGAAAATCGAGTCATGGCGTGGGAAACGTGGGCCCGCTCAGAGCCATCGGTGCCAAAAATTCAGGCACTCATCTCACCAATGCCACCGCCCGCTCGCCTGCGTAAAATGCGGAGAAGGACACACGGCCAGGGACTGCCCGCGGCCACGGGAAGAGCCGGCTACCTGCGCAAATTGCGGGGGCCCCCACCCGGCGTGCCACATTAGGTGCCCGGTTTTCCAAAGGGAAATACAAAACAGGCGGGCGGGGACTGTCGCCATCACGGCCATCTCAGCACGTCGCCAACTGGAGGACCAGAAGTGTACGGACTTACACTCCAATGAAGTGGACCAAGGCGCGTCGCTGATGGCGGCAGCCAACGGGCCCACGGAACGAGGAAAGGCCACCTCCTCTAGGTGGAGGAAGCGGAACCGAGGGGCAAAGGGAGGAGAACCCACACCCTCGGCGACTGCGACCAATCCAGAAAATGAAGCTCCCAAGCAGGCTGTGAAGGCCAAAAAGGGGAAACCCGATGGCGCCGGCACATTATGAACAGGGACAAGCACCTTCGCTGCAACCCCCCTCACCATACCAACTGTAGTCCCCGCAAATACAGGGGGAAATGAGAGCTCCGGCAGCAACTACGGTGCCCACAATACGAGGAACAACAATATAAACAGTGACTTCACAGCCTGCGCCATACGCCTGCTGATGGACCTCATCAAGGCTATCAGGCAGGGACAGAGCCCAGAGCTGGTTATCCTTGATGGCCTGGCACAACTCCTTACCCTGTGCCATGGCTAGGCCATTGAGGATAATACACTGGAATGCCCGCGGCTTACGGGAGAAAGTCGCCCCACTCCGCCATCTCCTGCGGGAACAGGACATCGACGTGGCGCTAATAAACGAGACGCACCTGGGACCAGAGGACAAGGTCAGTTTCCCAGGTTTCCTCGTTTATCGGAAAGACGAGAGGTCGGCAAACAACGTCCGATACCGTGGTTTGGCAGTACTGGTGAAACGTAGAGTCGTCCATCAGGAGGCCCCCCCGGTGTTGCTCAACACCATGTACGCACTAGGCGTGCAGCTGCATGTTGCCGGCGAGGACATTAGAGTCTACGCCTGCTACAAGCCTCCCGCAACACATCTAGAACTGACAGAGTTGCGGGCAGTATTAGAAGCCAGCCAATCCCCGGCGATCCTCGCCGGTGACCTCAACTGTAAGCACCCAGCCTGGAACAGCAGCCAGACAAACACTGGGGGGAGACGGCTCTTCGCAGACGCGGAGGCCTTCGGCTACACTGTGTCCGGATCCGAGACGCCTACCCACTATCCCGACAACCACCTTCAGATGCCAGATGTGCTGGACATAGTGGTCCACCGAGGGCTACACTGCCAAATCACGCAACAAGTGATCGCCGACGAGTTACAATCGGACCACCAACCTGTGCTCGTCGTCTTATCGGGTATGCCGACCCGACTGAAGCCACCAGCGCCACGTCGAATCATGGATTGGACAAAGTTCGCTGAAAAGCTCGAGACCACAACACCAACTCGGCCTGTCGCTAGCGCCGCGGACGTTGACTTACTAGATGATGACGTCACTGCTTGCACACATACACATTCGCGGGTAGGTGTTAAAAAAGCACAGACGTTTGGTTTTTTTCGGAATTTTATTTAAAATATAATTGTAATTAAATCTTGATTTATTTACTAATATTCTTCGTCTACATCAGTTTTAATCTCTCTACTCACGTTTGTTTAAATAAACACCACATTAACACCACCTGCCAGCTGTTCACTGAACTGTCACTCACTGCAACATGTCCCAGTACGCCGAAGTTTTGGCAGCCCAGAAGACCCTTGAGGAGAAGTTCATTAAGAAGATGGATGATCTTGAAGCTCAGATACAGTGTGCCGGACCAAACAAAACTACCACGGTGGCAAGGATAGCTGACGAGTTTCGAACATTCCGTGAGCTCATGTTTTCCATACTGGGACTACTACGCAGCCAAATAAGTGAGTGTGCCAAACAAATAGACGGCTTAGAAACCAGACATCGGAGGAAAGCACTGGTTTTCCAGGGACTGCCTGAAGTGGAGAACGAGGATAGCGTTGCGGTAATCCTTGATGTTATCAATACAAAGCTTGCCCTCAAGAATCTTACTGTTTCCTCAATCAAAAGTTGTCACAGACTTGGGGCCCCTAGCAAGGAGCATCACAGGCCAATTCTTATAAGGTTCGCCAGCGTGGACATCAAAGCTGCAGTCTGGAAGGCGAAGACAGGATTGAAAGGCTCCAAAGTGTCTGTCAAGGAGTTCTTGACAAGGGCGAGGCAGTCTGTATTCGCTAAGGCTCGCGAGCACTTTGGCATGCGGTCGTGTTGGTCCCAGGACGGCGTCATCTTCATCAAGGCCCCTGACGGAAGTCGGCACAGGGTTACTTCCACAGATGAGCTGAAACCCTTAGTGGTTAAGTACCCGAAGGTGCCGGCCACGATTCCAACTACGAGCGGTGGGAGTGCGGATGCTGCCGGGAGCCTGAAAAACCGAAAACCGTAAATAGTACATCTTTGTTGTTGTTGTGTTTGTCTTGCTGTTACATCTTTGCTTCAAATTCATAGTAGTATACTAACCGTTGTGTAGTGCTCCCGTCTCATAGTTATTCCTCTTCTGTTTTGTGTCCCAACTGACTACTTGTGCCGGTTTTAATTACCTATATATTTGTTTTTGTTATTTATTTAATTAACTTTGTTCGATACCCTCAACTGTCAACACTATTTATTTTTTCTAAATTGTCAAAGTCAAATCAACGCAAAATCAACGATGTAAAGGCATTGACATTCGCAGTACTCGTTCAGAAACTTTTCCATTGAGACTGTTGAATCGATTTGTTGAAAACTTTTAATATGTAGAAGTCGATTAACGATTTCTGCTTAGATACTGTACGAGGTTTTATCGACCACTGTTTTGTGCTGTTTTTATTTTATTTTTGTTTTGATTTTTTTTTCCATGTTTTGGTTTTTTTTTCTCTTTTTAGTTGAATCTATAATTTTTTTTATTGGCTTATTGTTTCTGTTTGTGTGTAATAGCCAAGATATATGTTTAGAAAATTTTTGATTAATGTTTGTTTTAGCTGGCGGGTGGTGCAGGGCTGCACAGTAGTTATTCTGCTTTTAGAAATTTTAGTTTATAGTATATTTAATTATATTTAATATTTTTAAACTCTCTTCTACTTATGTCAGACAATGACTCTTTCTTCTCAGCTAATGAATCTGCTGCCTCTTCAAGCGACACTAGCTTTTGCTCTCTCGGCGACACCCTTGGTGATTTCGTACTTCGTAGCTTTGGTGATGAGTCTAGTCGGCTGTTGAACGTATGTCATATCAACGCTCAAAGCGTTGCCAGTCACTATAGCGAGTTGTACGATGCATTTAATAACAGCAACGTTCATGCCATCCTGATATCTGAAACGTGGCTCAAACCGCATCTTCTGTCTACCACATACCCCCTCACTGGTTTCGTTCTTATACGAAATGACCGAACTGGTAAGGGAGGGGGTGGTGTGGCCATATATCTTCGCAGTGACTTACCTTACAAAGTACTGGCTTCTTCCTCTTCTAACTATTCTGCTTCAGCTGAATTCCTCTTTCTAGAAGTTTGCGTCACAGGAGCCAAAACCATTATTGGTGTTGTCTACTGTCCCCCCACCGTTGATTACTTCACTGAATTCGAATCAGTACTTGAATCATTGGGTTCAGAGTATGCACATCACATCATAATGGGTGATTTCAACACAAATCTCCTTGCTCTAAATTCCCCTCGGTCCCGTAAGCTCCTTCATCTTATAGAGTCAGCTAGTTTGCATGTATTGCCGCTCCAACCTACTCATCATAACACTGCGGGTGAAGACACTTGGCTCGACCTGATTCTCACCTCAAATCCTTCGATCGTCCCTTTCCACGGTCAACATGACGCTCCTGGTTTCTCTCATCACGACATGATCTTCCTTTCCTATATCCTTAAACCTCCTAAACCCAAACCCAAGGTTCTGTACAGGCGTTGTTTTGCGAGGATGGACGTTGAAAAACTCAAGAAGGATGCTTCTATGGTTGACTGGGAGCCAATGACTGAGGCCACTTCAGTTGACGACAAGGTGTTGATTTTTAATGACATTGTGGTCAACCTTTATAACACCCATGCCCCGGTTAAAAAAGTAAAATTGAAACGTCCTCCCGCACCTTGGATGACAAGAGAAATACAGATGGTTATGCGACGCAGAGACCGTGCATTTCGCAAACATAAAAGGGATCGTACTGACGAAAGCTGGACTTTATTTAAGTCTTCTAGGAATAAATGTAACCAGATGATACGCAATGCTAAACGCCGCCATATTCTTGAAAATATTTCATCTTCTTCTTCTGCCGATATTTGGAAGTTCCTTGGAACTCTAGGTATCGGCAAACCGCGACATTTGGACCTTCCAAATTCTATTGACTTAGATGATCTTAACCGTCATTTCTCCACAGTGCCTACCTTGGATCATCTGACGAAATTACAAACTCTATCTCTAATCTCTGGTCTAACGCGTCCTCAAATTAATCCTTTTCGTTTCGTTCCAGCTGCACCGGAAGAGATCAAAAAAATTATTATGTCCATAAAATCCAAGGCGGTAGGATGTGATAATATCTCTCGTGGTATGATCGTTACGATCCTAGATTACCTCCTACCCGCCATTTCCCATATTATAAATTTTTCCCTATATTCTGGAGTATTTCCCTCTTTATGGCGTAAAGCCTATGTTCGTCCACTACCTAAAGTTTCCAATCCCACACTTCCAACCCATTTCCGTCCAATTTCTATCCTTCCCTTCCTATCCAAAGTGCTTGAGGCCTGTGTCCACAAACAACTCTCAAGTTTTGTGCAATATAATTCGCTCATAAGCCCTTTGCAATCTGGATTCAGGCCGGGACATAGCACTGTTTCCGCCCTTCTTAAAGTGACTGGCGATATAAGGGCCGGAATGGAGGATACCAAAGTCACTGTGCTAGTGTTGGTAGATTTCTCGAACGCCTTTAATACCGTCAGTCACGAAATCCTTTTAGCCCTTCTGTCCTATATAATGATCTCTCCCGAAGCACTGGAGTGGTTCTCTTCCTATCTTCAGGAACGTCAGCAGTCAGTTCACGTCGGGGATTCTTCATCTCGCTGGTGTGGTTTGGAAACTGGCGTTCCTCAGGGCGGTATTCTTTCTCCTCTTCTATTTTCTATTTTTATTAATATCATTACTACCGTACTTCAGTGTTCGTATCATCTATATGCTGATGATTTGCAGTTATACTGTCAAGCGAAGGTCGACGAAATACCTGGTGCTATCGACCAATTAAATAGGGATCTAATAGCCATAAAAGCCTGGTCTGACAGATTTGGTGTTGCAGTGAACCCCAATAAGTGTCAGGCTATTATCATTGGAAGTCCTTGAATCATCGCTAAGGTGGACAGTGCAACTTTGCCACCAGTTCGTTTCGACGGTACGATTGTCCCATTCAGCACCGATGTAAAGGATCTAGGCTTGCGTATTGATAGTACCCTGAACTGGCGTACTCAAGTGGCTAGTGTTAGTCAGAGGGTTACTGGAATGCTGCGGGCTCTGTTTCGATTGAAGAACTTTTTACCATCTAGCACGAAGACAATGCTTGTGCAGACTCTGATTTTTCCAATCATCGATTATGGCGATGTGTGCTACTATGACCTGAATGCAGATCTCCTCAATAAACTTGACCGCCTTCTAAATTACTGCATTCGATTTGTTTTCAATCTTCGGAAATATGATCATGTTTCAGCGCATCGGTCGCTTCTAAAGTGGTTGCCCATACGTCAGCGCAGAGAGCAAAGGGCGCTCACCACCTTATTTTCGTTTCTTGATTCTCCTAATTGCCCCAGTTATTTAGCCCCTCACTTTCAATACATTTGCGCTAACCACAATAGAAATCTGCGCTCATCTCATAACCGCCTTCTCCATTGTCCCACTCATCGTACTGACTTTCTTCACTATTCCTTCTTTATTCAAGCTATTTCTTTGTGGAATGCGCTTCCCTAGGAGATCAGGATGGCAACAAGCAGATTTACATTCAAAATCAAAGTTCGCGAGTTGATTCGTAAAAAGTTGGCAGTAGTTTCATCACAGCGTTAATGTTTTTCTATTGTCGATTTGGACCAATTATTTGACTATTTTAGTGCATTTATGTAGTGTATTAATTTGAGTATATATTGTATAGTTGTATATATTTATTCTATGGTTTATTAGTATATCTATTCTATGGTCTATTAGTATTTATATTCTTGTATTTGCCTTTTTCTCACTCTTTTATTGCACCTACCACTACTTTTTCTCCGCATCACCCAAAGGTTGACTGGAAGAGAATGCCTAAGGCATTAAGTCCGCCTCTGTACCCATGTGCATAAAGTGTTAAATAAATAAATACAGCAAGCACTAGAGGAGGCTTCGACGACATCGCAGCGTCAGAGGAGAGGGCTACAGCCGCCTCTGCCGCCCCGTGTCCGAGCCTTGATCTCAGAGAAAAGGCGCCTTCGCAAGCAGTGGCAACAACTGAGATGCCCAACTATGAAGATGCAACTCAACCGTCTCGCGGAGAGAGTGAAGGCCGAGCTTACGGCTCTGGCCACCACGAGCTGGGAGGAACGTATTGACGCCGCAGAGGGCGACTGGCCGTCAGTACACAAACTGTGCCGCCAACTCACCAACACCCCAGCTCCGGTGCGCCCATTACTTGCAAGCGACGGGGCACTAAAGTATGTTGCAGAGGACCGAGCGGAGGTCTTTGCTGAGCACCTGGAGCGTCAGTTCCAACCGAACCCGACCACCGAGCACGACCATGTCGCAGCAGTGGAGCGTCACCTCGAGGAATAACTTGCCACGCCGATAGCTCCTGATGAAGACCCCATATTCTTCTCGCCGGGCGCAGTCAGACGCGCCATCCTACGCACGAGCCCCAGGAAGGCCCCAGGTGCGGACGGTATCACCAACACAGCGCTGCGCCACCTGCCGTACCGTACTGTTGCGGCTCTGGCGCGCCTTTACACGGGGATACTGCGCACGGGGGTCTTTCCCACGGCTTGGAAGGAGGGGCGCGTCATAATGCTGTCCAAGGCGGGGAAGAACATCCTGAAGCCTGAGAGCTATAGGCCCATCACCTTACTGCCCACGACCTCGAAGGTATTCGAGTCGCTCCTGCTGCGCCACCTAGTTCCTCATATCACGCCACGATCGAAACAATTCGGGTTTCGGACGGAACACAGCACGACGCTCCAGCTGTCGAGGGTACTGCACCTGCTGTCCACAACGGCGAACAAGAAGGAAAACGCGGTGACAGTATTCCTCGACATGGAGAAGGCCTTCGACAGGGTCTGGCACCAGGGTCTGATTTACAAACTGGCCACGTCAGACACGCCCCGTTGCGTCGTAAGAGTGGTCTCAGCTTTCCTGACTAACAGGTGTTTCAGGGTGGTGGTAGAAGGGGTTACATCTGCCCCACGCCCAATCGCAGCTGGAGTGCCCCAAGGAAGCTGCGTGTCGCCGGCGTGTTACTCACGTTACACTGACGACATACCTACTACGCCAGACTCGACGCTCGCGCTGTACGCCGACGACGCCGCGTACATCACCACCTCCATGAACGCAAAGTACGCGGCGGCGAAGATGCATCGCGTCCTCGACCTCATCCCCGATTGGCTCGCCAAATGGCGACTGTCGGTGAACGTGAGTAAGACGCAGGCAATGATCAAGGGATCTACGCCCCTGCCACCACGCCTGAAACTCAGCGGAGCCGACATCGAGTGGACGCCCCGGGTCAAGTATCTGGGCATAACCATCGATCGTCGGCTAACAATGGGACCGCATGTCCATAAGGTCGCCGCGCAGGGTAGAGTCGCCCGCAACCTCCTCCACCCAGTGCTCTCGTCCAGACTCCCGGTGCGCGTCAAGATGGGAATCTACAAGACATACATACGCCCCGTCTTGACGCACGCCGCTCCGGCCTGGTACGCCCTCACAAGCGAGGGAAACAGAAAGATCTTGCAAGCACAACAAAACTTAGCGCTGCGCACAATTGTGGACGCTCCTCGCTTTGTGAGGAACGACGTGATCGAGCGTGACCTCAAGATAGAGAGCCTGGACGAGTTTGTGCAACGCCTCGTGAAAGGGATGTTTGCGCGAGCCGACGCCTCAGCTTGGCCGCACGTCAAGCACCTGGCGCCCTGGCACGCGCGCCCCCCCGACGCGAGACCCTTGCCCCGCGACCTTATTGTCGACAGCGACTCCCCACCACCGGACTGACGCCTGAGTAGGTCGTACCAGTCTACACGCGACCTACTCAAACAATAAGACTCTACTTTTACTCTCACTCGACAAGCTCCGTGTGCTAAGTTAATATAGGCACGGCGCGAGTCGACCACACACTCGCCTCTACACACGCGCTAGACTCACGCATCGAATAGTAGCGCAAGCTCACTATCCGGTGCACGTGCACTGAGCGATGTCACACAATACAATGCCGCTTACACACACACAAGTCGTCCCCGCAGTCTAAACGTAACCGGCTCGCTCTGGAAGCGTGTTAGACGGGGGTCTCACCTCCTACTGTAGGTTCGTAACAAGCCGGCATACCTGTCGCAGGTCGTCCTCCGCCGGGCTTCCGATGCCGGGCGAACAGTTTGAGAACAGCTACCAGTTACTGGTGGCACAAGCTTCTCAGCTGATTCAGCTGAATAACAAACCGGTAACTAATTCAGAATCGGATAAGGACCATTCAGGTGGGACCAAATCATTTATTAAGTTACCAACCATTGACTTACCACACTTCTCAGGTGACCATCATGATTAGCTCGAGTACAGGGAGACATTTCAGTCACTTATCAACAGACACAAAACACTAGACAACATACAAAAGTTTCATTACTTACGTTCTTCACTGTCAGGTAGTGCATCATTAGTTATCAAGTCCATAGGAATGACAGGTGACAACTTTGAGGTTGCGTGAAAACTTTTGTGTGAACGCTATGACAACAAACGACAACTGGTAGGCAATCACGTTCATGCATTATTCAATATAAATTACGTTCAAAAAGAATCTTCGGTGTGCATAAGACAATTCATTGATACTATCAGATACTATACAGAAAAACCTCAGAGCATTAGCTACACTAGGTGAAAAAACAGACTATTGGGATACATTAATAATATACTTAGTATCAAGTAAATTGGACTCTAACACATTGAGATATTGGGAAGAACATAAAAATACGCTCACAGACATGCCCACACTTGAGTGCCTGAATAGGTTCTTAAAAAATCGTGCAGACTTATTAGAAACTTTAGAAGAAACAAAAAAAAACAACAATACAAACAGATCAGATACTCAAGTGGGACAAAACACAAAATCATTCACAAAACATCACACACCAAAGGCACCTACGTGTCCTGTTTGTAAACAGCACCATCCATTATTTTCTTGCGAAAAATTTAGAAAGGTTGCAAAGAATTAGAGAGGTTGAAAAATCAAAAATATGTTCTAACTGTTTGCACCCTGATCATGACATCAAGTCATGCAAAGGAGGATCATGTAAGTACTGTAATCAGAAACATAATACACTTTTACATTTAGAAGCACCAAAGTCATCATCAGTCACATTCACCAGTTGCACACAGAACAAAACAGTATTACTGTCAACCGCACAAGTCAACATATTGGACAAACAGGGAAAACCACATTCAGCACGAGCAATAATGGATAATGGCAGCACCTCAAGCTACATTACCAGACGCCTGTGTTCAAAATTAGGCTTACCCATCCACACTATTGACACCACTGTCACAAGTATCAACAATCAATGCACAAACATTACAGAAAACACTAACATTCAGATCCAATCAGCACACAACAATTACAGCACAAACACAATGTGCCTTATAATTGATCAGATTTCTAACTCAGTGCCACATACATACATACACAGAAATACTATTCAGATACCCAGTGGCATACAACTAGTAGACCCAGACTTTAAAATTCCAGCCCCTATTGATTTGTTGCTGGGTGCAGACATATTCTGGCAAATCATAGGTACTGGAAAAATACCATTAGGTAAACAGCTACCAGTCCTACAAGAAACAGATTTAGGTTGGCTGATATCAGGCTGCATCTCAGACACTCGGACTGTTATGTTTATGGAATAAAACATTAGATTTAGATTTGAATTCACTGAGTTTAATAACACAAAGTAACATGCTTTCTGTGCAACATCAAGCTAACACAAGTAAGGACGCCATGACACCAAGCACTAGTGTTGTGCCTCGTATAGTAACAAATGTAATATTAGTGTTGTGCCTAATCAACATACACAACACGGACTCAGAACAAAAATCAGAACTCATCATTCTTTGTTAATCAGATCTCGGATAATATAAACAGATTTTGGGAATTAGAAAACATTTCTATTCCTTCAGAAACATCTCAGACTACTCAACAGACATGTGAAGAAACATTCACATCAACCACAACTCGCAAAAATGATGGCAGATTTGTGGTCACCATACCGTTTAATCAATCGCCTGAATGTTTAGGCCACTCATACAATCAGGCAAAGAATCGCTTTCTAAACATAGAAAAAAGATTCAAATTGGACCCAACATACAAACAACAGTATTTCAATTTCATGCAAGAATATCTTGATCTAGGTCACATGACCAAAAATACCAACAGAAACATTCAGACACCTTCATACTACATACCACATCATGGTATAATACGTAACACCAGTACTACAACAAAATTCAGAGCAGTTTTTGATGCATCGGCACGAACATCCAATAAAATATCACTTAATGATATTCAAATAATAGGACCAGTAGTACAAGATGATTTAATTTCAATTCTTATTAGATTTAGACAACACAAATACATTGTATCAGCCGACATCGAAAAAATGTATCGTCAAATTGAAGTCATAGAAAAACAACGATCATTACAACAAATAGTATTTCGTTTCGATGAATCAGAACCGCTAAATACATACACCTAAAATACAGTGACCTATGGGACAGCATCAGCACCCTACCTCGCCACGCATTGTATCAGACAGGTCGGGTTGGACTGCCAACATGTCAAGGAAGTATCAGAAATAATCATGCGTGATTTCTACTGTGATGATCTGCTAACAGGATCTGATAAGAAATCCTGTTTGATAGACATAGCAATATTGGTAAATACAGCTCTAAAATCAGCACAATTTCCACTCAGAAAGTGGCAGTCTAACAATCTAGACATTTTACGGAAAGCAAACCTATTATTAGATTTACCACACAGCACCATCAATTTAGGTGTGTAATGATTTTTAATGAAAATATTCATAAATCGTTCAACTTCCAATGATAAGCGATAGATGGCGCTAGTAGTTACATGAACTTTAGGCATTCGTTGTAGACATTAAGTAATAGTTTATAATATTAGACATTATGGATTTGTTTTGTATAAATACATCATAATTGTTAAAATGAAATATTTACTTGCAGTTAATTATTAGATAAACTCTAATGTATATTAGTTAGTCAATTGATGTTACGTACTCTTTACTTTGCTCTGATTGGTCGGTTAGTCGACCGAGTGTTTGTGAAAGTTTGTGGTAGGTAAACATCGAGTTGGTAACTGTCATTTTGGACAGAGTCAGTCTGCTTTGAGTTGTTGAACAGAAAACATGTCCGATTAATAACCGAACAAAAATATTCAACTGCGGAAAGAACGTGTTAACTTGATTAATCAATTAAATAATTACCAGATTAAGTTAGAAGACAGTATATATATTTATCAAATTGACACTCAGCGCTTACAGTCTGAAATACAGACTCTTGATAACTCCCTTAAATCAATTTATAACAAATATGTATGTTCAAAGAACCAAATAAAGGAACATATTCTGGCTACAAATGAGTTGGTGGACAAAGTAGACTCTCTTACTCTAAGAAACAACCAATGCACTTGTCAGAAAGAATTTAACCAGGCTGGCCTCCAACTTGTGGTAACGGAGAACTCATCCCAGCCCATCAGTGCTCAGGACTGTATTCCCGACCAGGTACCCCACATTCAGCATGAATTAACTCAAGGGGTAGATTCAGAAAATTGTAATTTTTCCTCTCATAACGGTAGGGATTATCAATCAATTATATTTTCAGATAGTATAGGAAGAGGATTAGGGCAATTAGTTAGTAAAAAACTCCCTTTTCCTTCTCAAAATTATTGCACACCTCAAGCTTCCTACCATCACATAATGTCATTAGTTAATCAGCAAGTATATGATCCCAACGCTATTCTAACTGTATTTGTGGGTAATAGCTTAAATGTGAAGACAGATGACATCACCAATAATGTCACTGAGCTGTTGAAGATAAATTGTAGGAAGATAATTTTGTGCGCTTTTCCTTACTTTGAGCACTTGTCAGACAGACAAAATAAGTACATACATATGCTAAATATGCATATGCATTTTTTAGTTAGTCATCATAGTGATAAGTTTTTCTTTTTTGACATCAACAATTTTGTTGATAAACTTTTTTCGACCAGGTATACTGTGTACCTGCCTATTATATTAAGACGTCAAATAGCGCAGCTATTAGCAGTTAATATTAACTCAGACATAAGCAGTATGTCGGCGTACCCAGTAATCAGTTGCACCATTAGTAATAGTACTAATATTTTAAACTAGGTAATAAGACAACAGTTGGTACTGATGTTGGCAATGTATGTCAACTTAAAAATAAAGTATCTTCTAGCATTCAAGCTACAGGGGGTAAGCAAAAATCCTTTAATATGTTTCTTCAAAACATTCAGGGTTTTTCTGCAAAACAATTGGAAATTGAATTATTCTTAGAAAAAACTATGTTTGACATTATTTGTTTTACTGAGCATTGGTTAAAGGATTTTGAAATGCTAATTAATTATGATAATTATAATGTGGGCAGTTGTTTTAACCGAAAGTCAATGTTACGTGGGGGTTCATTAATCCTTATTAAAAATAGTATCAAATTTAAAACTCGTAAAGATATAGTTGCACTGTCCGTTGAACATAGCATTGAAGTGTCGTGTGTTGAGCTGGATAGGCATGTCATAGTGTGCGTTTACAGGCCCCCTAATTATCAAAACTACTCTATTTTTGAGTCAGTCATGGAAGATGTTATGGCTAAACTTTCAACTGGTAATAAACCAGTAATTATCTGCGGAGACTTTAATGTTAATATTTTAGAAAATAATTCAGATAGCAGTAGATTATTAAATCTTTTCAAATCATTTAATTTATCAAATGTGTTTATTGAACCAACTCGAACAACGACAACTACTGCTACATGTATCGATAATGTTTTTTGTTGCTGCAAGTATTTAGAAAAAGCCATTGTAAATTATCTGCCTTCTGATCATAGCGGCTTAATGGTAACATTTGAATCCAACTTACCAATACAACAAGTGCAGATACAATTCAGACCAATAACATCCGGTAAACTAAATAAATTTAATAGCACTTTAACTAGCAGGTTGGGTGATTGGAACATTGCAGAAAACAATGGTAATATTTTGTATAAAAATTTTTTTTCAGTAGTTCAAAAGGAGTTTAATCAGACGTTTGAGAAAAAAACTAAAACTATCTGCCCTAAGTTTAGATTTAGTGACTGGGCAACTAAAGGAATCAGAATAAGTAGGGAAAGACTTTTCGAGTTGTATGGCCTTAAGCCTATTATTAACACTGAAACTTTTAATAAATATGTTGCTACTTATTCTAAAATGTTTAAAAATACTTGTAAGGCAGCTAAGGCCTTATACATCAGCAACAAAGTTAAAACAGCAGATAATAAAATAAAAACGGTTTGGAATATAATAAATAATGAAACCAACAGAAACAAAAGAAATAATAATGATTACACATTGGAGACTCATCATGGTCTTATTAGCGATAACAAACTAGTTGCAGAAGAATTTGTAAATTTCTTTACCAGCATTCCAATTAAAACTACTGAAGCCCTAAATTCGTCGCCATCGCATGCTTTTGGTTTATTACAGGCGAACGTTGCAGCCTGTTCGACTGAATTTAACTTTAAACATATAAACCCCATAACAGTAATAAAAGCTTTTAAAGAAATCAAGATTAAATTGACAGAAGATCTATGGGGTATGTCTATCAAAGTTTGTACCTCAATTATTGAGACTGTAGCGCCGTACTTAGCGTTAATATTTAATTTGTGTATAGATCAAGGAGTCTTTCCGGATCTAATGAAATATAGTAAAGTGATACCACTTTTTAAATCCGGAGACAGTAAAGACACTAATAATTATAGGCCGGTGTCCGTTTTGCCGGTTTTTAGCAAGATATTTGAAAAGGTGATGTTAAATCAAATGCTTAATCATTTTAACACCAATAACATCTTACACGATAAACAGTATGGTTTCACCAAAGGGCGTTGTACAACTGACGCTGGTGTCTCCTTACTAAAACACATTTTTAATGCGTGGGAGGAGGCACAAGATGCTATAGGCATCTTCTGCGACCTGTCTAAGGCGTTTGATTGTGTGGTTCATGAAACATTACTCCTGAAACTGGAGCATTACGGACTAGGCAAAGCAGCGTTAAGCTTATTAAAATCGTATTTGAATGACAGACAGCAACTAGTTCAAATAAACGGTGTCAATTCGTCGGGATTAAATGTGAAAATGGGGGTACCCCAAGGTTCAATTTTAGGTCCTTTTTTATTTTTAGTTTATATTAATGATTTACCCTATTTGCTGAAAAATAAACTTAATATGGTGTTGTTTGCTGACGACACTTCTTTGATTTTTAAGATAAATAGAAGGACTAATAATCTTGACGATGAAAATAACGCTTTATTGCAGGTCCAAAACTGGTTCACTGCTAATAATCTAGTTCTAAATGGGAAAAAAACTAAATGCATAAGATTTTCCTTACCAAATGTCATAAGTAGTGATTGCGACATAGTATTGAACAATGAGAAACTAGAATTTGTTGATAAAACAGTTTTCTTGGGGATTACGCTTGACTCTAGGCTACAATGGGGTCCTCACTTAACATCTCTTGCAGGACGGCTTAGCTCGGCTGCATATGCTGTTAGAAAAATCCGCCAATTTACGGATGTTGATACCGCTAGACTAGTCTATTTTAGTTATTTTCATAGTGTCATGTCGTACGGTATCTTACTATGGGGACGGGCTGCAGACATCGAGTCAATCTTTATATTACAGAAAAGAGCCATCAGAGCTATTTACAATCTCCGCCGGTGCGATTCTTTAAGGGAACTGTTTAAAGATATTAACATAATGACGGTACCTTGTCAATATATCTATGAAAACATCATGTATGTTAGAAAAAATCTTCATCTTTTTAGCAAAAGAGGCGATAGACATAATTATGTTACAAGAAATAGGGATCAATTAGTTCAACCAGGTTTCAGACTGGCTAAAGTGGCCTCTTCTTTCATGGGGTACTGTTTGAAATGTTATAATAAAATACCACCCCAAATATTAGAACTCAATGAAACGAAATTTAAATCTTGTATTAAACGCACACTATGCAGGCAAGCATATTATAAGTTGGAGGATTATATTCAAGATAAAAATGCTTGGCTCAATGCTGGTCCAGCTCCACTACCACTAGGGCGTACTAATTAGTTGATTAGTTGGAAACTAATATTATTATTTTTAATTTGAAAGACACAATTGCATTGTATAATGTAGAAGCACTTTTTCCAAGTTTGTGAATGTGAAGCACCATGGAGCATTTTTATTAGGTTACAACTTCTTTTTTGACATTACGAGCATGGCAGTTGAGAGTTTGTCATGCTCACTCAAATGTCTCGCTGTTGGTGGCACGTGTTATTGGGTCGTTCAGTTCCCTTCAAAATGGTTGAGCTGAGTGGGGCTGATGCACGCGTCATGCTCGTGAACGGGTGCCGTCAGATGGGACTGGTCATCTCTTAGCTGCCAGTGGCTTAATTCAGTTTCTATCTTTTAATTATTTTACATTTTTTATTTCATTATCGACATTGTGCTCACATGATAGAAGCAACAAGTAATATGTAACCAAGCATTATATGTAACACATAATATGATTTAAAAGAGTGTCCATGGAGTTTCTTGCACGTTCTTCTCCATAGAGACCTACTCTTTGGAACGTGCAATTTAGCTTCACTTTTCTTGGACTGACCGACATTTGACTATTCAAAAGTGCCTGTAAATGGTCTATTTGAAATAAATGTTTTGATTTTGATTTTGATTTTTTGATTTTAACAATTATGATGTATTTATACAAAACAAATCCATAATGTCTAATATTATAAACTATTACTTAATGTCTACAACGAATGCCTTTTTTTTTTTTTTTTTTATGGTGGAAAAAAAATCATGCATTGACATCCCCCGCCCTTGGGCGGAGCGGGAGATAGTGTCAGACTCTTACTGACTAAAAGACCCACCCCGTTCCTTCTAGCCTTCATACCGGGGCTCGAGCGCCCTTACGGATAACCCTGGCCCCAGTAGGCTTCGACCCGGCTGGGTCCCTGCTGTTGCTGACAACTCCTTGAGGCGCGCGGGAACAGTGCGCGCCGTCGACGACTTGGGCTTGGTCCGGACAGTTACCGGACGGCCGGACAGCGAGCTACCCATTGCTCACTGTCCGCAAGCCCGCGTCTACGTTGGCCGGAAATCGGGATCAGAATCCCGGCGACGGCGGCGGCGATAACGCCGTTGCCTTATGCGTTCGGCCTCCTCCTTTGCGAGCATTACTGCTTCGCAGAAGTCGGCGACCGCCTGCCACTCCTCCTCGCTCCGGACCATGGCCTCAACCAAGGCCCGGCGCGAGAGGTCTCCGCCGCCGATCGCCCCCACGAGGGCACGGCGATGCTCCGCCCAAGCAGGGCACACCTCGACTGTGTGTTCCACCGTGTCCTCCGGGCGTTCCGCACAGTGGCGACACCCGGGACAACGAATGCCTAAAGTTCATGTAACTACTACCGCCATCTATCGCTTATCATTGGAAGTTGAACGATTTATGAATATTTTCATTAAAAATCATTACAGGTGCAAAAGAACCATCAAAAACATTAGGTGTATACTGGAACCCAAATCAAGATACAATCACCTACTCAACAAACATAGAAAACTCGGTAAATAACAATATTACAAAACGGAAAATATTGTCCATGATTGGCCAAATATTTGACCCTTTGGGCCTCATAAGTCCTTCAGTCTTGCATGCTAAAATAATAATGCAAAAAATGTGGTCACTAAACTTGCAATGGGATAACAGTGTCCCTCATGACATAGAAATTCTATGGAAAAATTTCGTACAATCATTGTCAGATTTAAAACAATTAGTCATACCGAGACGAGTTTTCTGTGATTCAATTAAATACATACAGCTACACATATTCTGTAACGCCTCTCAGAATGCCTATGGCGCCTGTTTATATGTGCGAACACATACTACAAATGGTGAAGTGTATGTACGACTACTAACAGCTAAATGCAGGGTGGCCCCACTAAAAACATTAACAATTCCACGTTTAGAACTTTGGGCAGCACTCACAGGTGTTCGCCTTTACAAAAAAATCATTGACTCTCTCAGTAATTCACACAATATTTCAGGCTGTTTCTTTTGGAGTGACTCAATGATTGTTTTATCATGGATAAAGTTATCACCACACAAACTAAACTCATTTGTAAGTCACAGAATCAATGAAATACAAACCGTTACAGATCAACATACATGGCAATATGTGCCTACAAAGCAAAACCCCGCAGATCTCATATCTTGTGGCGTTCCAGCATCGATCCTCATACATTCAGACATGTGGTTTTCTGGTCCAGACTTTCTCAGGAATGATGACAACAGCTGGCCTACATCACCTAGGCATATCGGCAGTTATTCTGACCTGCCGGAAACAAAACTCCAGAACCACAAAAACACAAATCAGTGTTACACATAGATAGAAGAAAGTTCATTAATTTATAATTACTCTAATTTCACAAAATTAACACGCGTAACTGCATACATATTGCGGTTCATACACAATTGCAGAAATAAAACACAGAAAAGTACTTCAGCTTCAAACAATACTATTTCATTAACAACTGAAGAGCTAAATCAGGCAAAATTAAAGTTAGTAAAAATTTCACAAATGCATTCATTTTCTAATGAATATGAATTACTTTCAACAAATAATACATTACCAGCTAAGAACAAATTAATTTCATTAAATCCATTTTATGATCAGGCCAGCGGAGTAATTCGCGTGGGCGGCAGGCTCGCTAATTCACGATTTCATCATGACAAAAAATTTCCATTACTTTTGCATGGCAATCATCACATTAGCAAAATCATTTTCTTCACCTATCATAGAACACTTCTCCATGCTGGTCCTCAGCTACTACTCGCTCACATACGTGAAACCTACTGGCCTATCAACGGCCGCAATCTAGCCAGAAAAACGGTTCAATCCTGCATAACTTGCAAACGTTTTCAAGGAAAAACCATTGCCCCAATCATGGGCAACCTACCTGAGCCTCGCATGCACTCAGAATTCCCATTCAGTAATGTCGGTGTAGATTATGCCGGACCAATCATGATCAGTAACCGTAGGGGGCGTGGTAGTCAATTAATAAAGTCATACATATGCATATTTGTATGCTTTGCAGTAAAAGCTGTTCATTTGCTGTGCAATTTAGCTTCACTTTTCTTGGACTGACCGACATTTGACTATTCAAAAGTGCCTGTAAATGGTCTATTTGAAATAAATGTTTTGATTTGATTTGATTTGATTTGGAATTAGTTACCGATTTGACTAAAGAAGCTTATTTAGCAGCACTAAATAGGTTCATCAGCCGAAGAGGGAAACCTACACACATATATTCAGACAATGGCACTAACTTTGTAGGAGCATCTAATGTTATCACAAGTTTTTTAACAAGGAATCAGAATTCAATCAGCGACAGTGCAGCAGAACAGGGCATTACCTTTCACTTTATTCCCCCATACTCCCCACACTTTGGTGGGCTATGGGAAAGCACAGTCAAATCAACAAAACATCACCTTAGGCGAGTCTTAGGCTTAGCTCATCTCACATACGAAGAAATGTACACAGTCTTATGCCAAGTTGAAGGCATCTTAAATTCAAGGCCTTTGACGCCTCTCTCCTCAGACCCGTCTGACCTCACTGCCCTAACTCCATTCCATTTCTTAATTGGTCGATCATTAGCTGTACTGCCACATCCACCAGTGCCTGACTGTAGTCCAATGCATCTACCCAGATACAAGCGCGTAGAGCTTCTGCGTCAACATTTTTGGACACGATTTTACAAGGAGTAGGTATATTTCTCAGCTACAGATCAGAACTAAATGGAAGAAGTCGTCGGGACAGCTGAAAGAAGGCACCTTGGTCGTCGTGAAAGATGACCATCTCCCACCTGCCCGTTGGATCCTTGGACGAGTAACACAGCTCCACCCGGGGCCTGACGGAGTCACAAGGGTGGCTGACATCCAAACAAGCTCAGGCACTATCAGACGAGCATTCAACCGGATATGCCCTCTCATTTGTGGCCCGGCAGAATGTCTATGACACACAACATCCGGCGTCACGTTCCAGTCCCGCGACACCTCCTCCCGCCGTCTGCAGAGCCGTCCAATGAGAGCGGGCCAGCGCGCGCCGGTGGCGGCCGCGCCGCCGCGCGACGACAGAGAGAACAGAACGGATTCAGACTCCACGTTACGCGTTCGCTCGCTTGGAGAATTATTGTCGGGGTGCACCATCCTATGTACCGTTTTTATAATTAAGAATTACAGTCCGCTTAGTCGAAGTTAATACCAGCTTTTATTTATATGGCCCTTACACCCACAGTTGAAGGGGTGATCACGTTGTATATTTTCATAATTATATTGAATGTTAGAACCTACATATTTTACAAATTCCTTTGGAGGTTTAAGATTTCCATAACTGTCGAAATACTCTACATAATCATTATATTTTGCATAGGCTACCCAATGAGAACCAAGATTTTTAGAACTATCTAAATTAATAACTCCACATTCTTTTTTATATGGATATTTAGGGAGCTCATCTCTCATAAAGACACCTCTAAAATAAGGAATTCTATTTCCATACTTTAAAATGTCAAAGTTAGTTAAGGCCCGTTTGGGTAGCCGATATCTTAGTTTTTTTCTTTTGATACGAAAATTCCAAGGCCGCCCTTATGTGGTTTAAGGTGTAGTCCTTTCCCAATACATAGAGCTTCCATTTTTTCATTGTGTCTCTTCGATTCCTTATACAACTTTTTAGCCATTTTGAATTCATTTATGGTTTTCGCAATACCAGCTGCACCACCTGCTAAAGCTCCCGCCGCTGATAATCCCGCAAAAATAGGAATCAAAGGTAGTACTCCCCCAGTTTTTGGAATAGGAATAACACGAGGGAGCTTAATCGATGAATCATCAGCTAATTCTCTGGTAGCGGCAATAGCTAATTCTATGGCCATTTTCTTGCTCTTAGGTTTTAATTTTTTTATGTGTCTTTTTGCTTTTGTAATAACAGTTTTTAATTTACTTTTTAATCCTTTTCCAGATGTAACTTTTGAAGAACGCTTTTTTCTCAAACCAGAACCAGTTTTAATTTTTGCCGACATAGCCTTACTTACTAAGCGTGCCGCGAGTTTTTCGCCTAAACTAGCATCGAAAGCAACCGCTCGCTGTTGCGCCATTTTTAACAAAATTAAAACAGCCTTATGTCGATCTTTCAAGTTAGATGACTTGTGATATGCAATATCGTGATCTTTGCAATATTCGTCCAACTTATTTACACCGTTATCTCCTTGTGCAAGTCTTTTTATTAATTTAGTACCAGGACTACAGTAATTGTTCGGCTTTCGCAGGATGCGCTCTACGGTGGACGCCATCATGCGCGTGCGAGCCCTCACGACGGGGGATGCGGTGTCACGGGGCAGGTGTGTCGTGGCAGTGTCCTTGGACATTGCCAACGCGTTCAATTCCCTGCCCTGGAGTACGATCCGGAGGGCACTCCGGTACCACCGGGTGCCCGAATACCTCTGTCGAGTGGTCGAGGCCTATCTGTCGGAGAGATTTATAGTCTACCCCGGTCACCAGGGAGACTGGAAACGTCGAGAGATGTCGTGCGGTGTTCCGCAGGGGTCGGTACTAGGGCCACCCTTGTGGAACATCGGGTACGACTACGTGCTGCGCGGCGACTTCCCTGACGGGGTCAGCGTGGTTTGCTACGCTGGTTCTAGCGCAGGGAGAGTCGTACCAGGCGGCGGTCGCTCTAGCGACACACGGGGTTGCGATGGTCGTTGATAGGATCCAGGAGTTGGGACTCGAGGTGGCGCTTCACAAATCCGAGGCTATGTGTTTCCACGGTCGCCGCCCTCGGAACGCGCCGCCATTGAGTTCCCAACTAACGGTAGGAGGAGTTCACATCGGTGTCGGGTCGATGATGAAGTACCTGGGACTCGTCCTCGACAGCCGGTGGAATTTCGTGGAGCATTTCCAACGTCTGGCTCCCAAACTCAACCGGGCTGGGGCTGCGCTCAAGCGGCTCCTGCCCAACCTTGGGGGTCCAGATGCCTCCTGCCGGAGGCTCTACGCGGGGATCGTTCGGTCTATGACCCTCTACGGGGCGCCGGTGTGGGCGCCGTCGCTGAAAAAGCGACCGGCGTCCATACTGAACGCCTGCCAGAGGGTCATGGCAATAAGAATGGTGCGGGGATACTGCCCGGTCTCCCGCGAAGCGGCGAGCCTTCTGGCTGGCCTACCACCGTGGGATCTGGAGGCAACAGTTCTTGCACACATGCACGATATGCGCGTGGAGATGCAACGCCGGGGTGAAAGTCCGCTGCCGCGACAGGTCACGGCATGGCGGACAGAGCTCCGGCGGGATCTCATGGTGAGATGGCGTCAGCGACTATCGCAACCCCGTCATGGGCACGCCACAATCATGGCGGTAAGTCCCCTCTTTGAGGCGTGGCTGGAAAGACCTCACGGCGTCCTTACCTTCCGCATGACGCAGGTCCTCACCGGACATGGTTCGTTCGGGAGTTTCCTGCACCGGATTCGTGCGGAAGTGACGCCCGGGTGTCGTCACTGTGCGGAATGCCCGGAGGACACGGTGGAGCACACAGTCGAGGTGTGCCCTGCTTGGGCGGAGCATCGCCGTGCCCTCGTGGGGGCGATCGGCGGCGGAGACCTCTCGCGCCGGGCCTTGGTTGAGGCCATGGTCCGGAGCGAGGAGGAGTGGCAGGCGGTCACCGACTTCTGCGAAGCAGTAATGCTCGCAAAGGAGGAGGCCGAACGCATCAGGCAACGGCGTTATCGCCGCCGCCGCCGCCGCCGGGATTCTGATCCCGATTTCCGGCCACCGTAGGCGCGGGCTTGCGGACAGTGAGCAATGGGTAGCTCGCTGTCCGGCCGTCCGGTAACTGTCCGGACCAAACCCAAGTCGTCGACGGCGCGCACTGTTCCCGCGCGCCTCAAGGAGTTGTCAGCAACAGCAGGGACCCAGCCGGGTCGAAGCCTACTGGGGCCAGGGTTATCCGAAAGGGCACTCGAGCCCCGGTATGAAGGCTAGAAGGAACGGGGTGGGTCTTTTAGTCAGTAAGAGTCTGACACTATCTCCCGCTCCGCCCAAGAGCGGGGGATGTCAATGCATGATTTTTTCCCACCATAAAAAAAAAAAAAAAAAAGGACTACAGTAATTATATCCTGGTAAGTGTAATTCAAATGGTAAATTATTAATAAGCCAATTGAGAAGACTACTCCCTCCAAAACACATTATAAGACTGATGATTCCGGTTTGAATACTTTAATAAATAGTTATGCGATTCGACTTTGTTGTTAATATAATTTATAATATTACATTCGATTTATCAATCCAACTGCTTTCAGCTGAAGACAAACCCAACCATTTTACTAAAACTCTGTTACTTTTTCTTCTAAGAACTTTCTCAACTAGATATACATTGGGATGTTTTGTTTTTTGAAGTTCTTGTGTATAAAATGCGCCTAAAATAGGGTGACCTCTGATAGTATCTTCAATTAAGTAAGTTATGGGAGTTGTTTTTTGTATTTTACGAATTTTAAATATTTCTGTTGACCAGTTGGGAGTGTAACCTTATTCAAATGTTCCTTTGTATTTACTGATGCGCACATAATCACCTACTTTGTACTTGCTTTTTAAATTATATTTTTTTAGCAACTTTAAATACCTAATATCATTTTTTTATTAATATTGTCCACATTAGCAGGGATTTCATTAATAGTGCGATGGTGAGTGTGATTGTATTTGTAAATAGCATCATTTAGAGTATTATTTATCCAATTGTAATTGCCTTTTAAACTAAATTCCTTATAAACTTTAGATTTCAATGTCCTGATAAATCGTTCAACTATTGAAGCTTTTTTTGTTGAGAAGGTTGAATAATGGTTAATATTATATGATTTCATAAGCTTCTGAAATTGGTATTATAAAATTCTGCTCTATTATCCGTTTGCAGATTTTTAGGAACACGCCCTTTATCCAACAAAGTTTTGAACGAGTTACACACATCTTCTTTGGTTTTACTTCTCATAGGAAAGGCCCAAGCATATTTCGAAAATGTATCAATAACGGCAAGAATATATCTGTAATTTTTATTTTCTTTTGAAATTGATTGCATATCAATTAAGCCTGCTTGCCACAAGTCATCTATATCTTTCATGATAACATGTCTTCGTGGATAGTTCACCCTCGCATTTTTATGAATTTCGTTTACTACGTCAGCTTTGCTCATGTTCACAATTTAGTATACTTGTCTTGAACTCAGCTATTATACTGAATAAAAAGCATGTTATTATGACTATTTATTATTTAATTATATCAGTTTCTTTTAATTCTTCGATTATTGATAAAATTTCATTACCATGGTTTGTATTACCAGCATCTCGGAAAGCAATTAATAGTTTCAATCTGTCAACCAGTTCGTTAGGATCATCCCAATATACCAAGTCAGTGTTATTTTTGTATTTCTTTAGCGTTGGTAAGCTTCCTCCAAATTTAGTGATAATATTATTGTTTAACGATTCAGAAAACAATGGTCTAATTATTTCACGATATTTTATACCTTTATCGCCTCTAATTTGTCCATTAGGATTGAAATCTTTCTTATGTGCATTTGTATAATGCAACATATCTTTATAGACAAGTTTGTTTATCTTTGCTCGATATTAGTTTCAAATCAGATTTTCTTCGAAGTAAAAGTTCTTTTAAACCAGGGGTTAAATTGTAGTTTTTGTCACCAACTTTAATTAAAATTACATTGTCATCATTCACACTATCTATTTCAGAAAATGAAACTATTGAATTACCCATTACTAATTTTTTGTTTGCACTCCTTATTCCAAATGGTATATTTATCCCATCATAAATATCATGGATATCACAGCCCTCTAATGATATTTCTAAATCTTCCAGTAATTCTGTCTGGGGACACTTTTTAACGAACTGCACAGAATTCAGTTCTGGATCGCAGCATTCTTCAAACTTTGTAGATGAGCTAGTATTAATGTCATCCAATTCCATTTCTTCAGAATTAGAGTGTGTATTTCCTAAATTTTGTATTTTTTCTATTGTTTTGTTCGAATCAACTAGGGTTTTAAGGGGATCTGTGACAGGTTTTAACATTTTGTCAAGTGACAAGTTCATTGAGTGTTCCTGGTTTTTAATTTGTTTTATTTTTTTATTCTTTATGGAGTTTACAGACTTCATTAATTCTATTTTAATATATTTCTCCATGTTGTACCTATTATAACAACTGTATTAAGCTAAAGAACAAATTATACTGAATTTGATTTTGTATGTTAATTACTTATATGTACAATAGTACATATAAACACTCAGTCAAATTTAAAAAACGTATCAAAATTCTGTCTGTACCTTCCGTTATTTAATGACGATTCTTTATTAATAAGTAGAAAATTATAAGGTTTACTCCAAACAGTTTGACAAAGATTTCTGAACTCTTTCCATTGTAAATCAGAACTAACATGCTCTTCATAAATATGCTTTAAATTCACATCATCTTGTTTGAATATAATAAGAAAATTAACATTGTCACGTAACAATTGCTTTGGAATTTTAGAATAGGTTTGAGACAAATAGAAACAATCTATTTGTTTATGTCTACCCATACAGAAATAATTGCGGATATTTATTTGATTTTCACAAGCAACATCATCGAAAATAAATACAGAATTTGTTAAAGCTTCACTCGGAGAAATGACATCTTTATCGTCATTGAACTCGTAAAAATTAATCTGTGGTACTCTTTTCAATACTTCAGTCAAGAAACAGTATTTAGGTTGAAAAGAAGTTTTCGAGTAAAGATACAGATTTCTAAATTTGAGCCCATTTTCATGCAGCAGTAAACTAATCATAACATTCGTTTTACCACAGTTCGACGGACCACATATTATACAACGAATAGTGTTCGGCAATAAAGTGCTATGTCTGATGTGCTGGGTAGATTCACTTAATCTAATATTATTAACATTTAGGGATATGGGTTGCTTGATCAACTTCATCTTGTCGATTAATTCAAATGCTGTTTAACATTCACATATATAGGTAGGTACAAATCCAAAATATTAGTGTGAATTAAAAAATAAAATAAAGTCAAGAACGTCTTGGATGTATTCAAACCTTTTGTAATTGGCTTAGATACTCCTTTAGCTTTTTTAATTTGTGTTTTTAGAGTTTTAATGGAGTAAAGTTTTCGGTTCGAGGTAAGTTTAATTTCTACCTTACACGCGCATATATACAATTAAACATAGGCACTATTATAGGTATGCACTGAAAATTGATATGGGTTTCAGCATGTTATATATAGCAGACTTGCATGAGAAATCTACGACTTGATATCATCAACTGAGTTGAACAACGAGTTTTTTCTAATCGACTTAATCAAAAATCAAATCAAATCAAATTATAATCGTAAGTAGCTACTTAATTAATTTATTAATTTTTTTTTCCAATTATAATTAAAAAAAAAACATTTTGAACTTAATATTATTATAAAGTGTGAGTTAATTTTAACATTATTTTTATTTCAGAAAAAAAACTTTTTACAAAAAAAAGATAACCGACTTACTAAAAAAAAACACTAAAACTATCAAAATAACTTTAATTTCGGAAGTCGGTGTTTCTATAATAGTTTTGCCTCTTCGTTATTTAACACCGACTTCGGAAATTAAAGTTATTTTGATAGTTTTAGTGTTTTTTTTTAGTAAGTCGGTTATCTTTTTTTTGTAAAAAGTTTTTTTATTTCAAACTTTTTAGTTGCAATACACTTACAACCAGAGTACCTTTTTCTCATGACAATTCCAATTAACTCAAACCTTGCTAGGATACATTGTTTTATTATGAAGTTCCCGTGTCTACCTTCCGGCTCCATCATCATCATCAGATCAATTCGATAGTACTTTATAGCCAAAGTGCATCTCATGACAATTCTAATAAGCCCAAACACGGCTAGGATACATTGATTAATTACGGAGTTCCGGTGCCTATCTTGCGGCTCCATCATCATCATCAGGTCACATCGATGATACCATTTTCAACATACCAATTCAGAACTATTCATTTATTTGTAACTATGTTCATTGAGAGATCTGTGTGAGTATGAACTTCCGTTGGCCATTTCTGATCTTCTTCACCAGTTCCACTTCATCAAATTTCATGTTTTGACTATAAATGCTTAAGTCTTTGATGAAAATACCAAAAGAACTATATGGTTGCCTATAATATTTGAGGAGTTCCCTCGATTTCGCCAAGATTCCATCATCAGATCCCGACTTGGTGACTATGGGACCATTTGGGAAGTATACCCTTTCCAACAAAAAAAGAATTTTTCAAATCGGTTGGCAAGTGACGAAGTTATGCGCGAACATACATAAAAAAAAAAAAAAAAAATACAAACATCCGAATTGAGAACCTCCTCCTTTTTTAGAAGTCGGTTAAAAATGGAAGATCTTGACATCGTGGATGATGTTATTAAGTCATTCTATTTTACAAAAGAACAAACTGCAAACAATATCGAACAAACTGAATTCCAGGAAAATGAACAGGATAAAGACAGGGATACTCAAGAAAGATCAAAAAAAGGAAAAAGCAAGAAGTCGAAATTAAATTCTAAAATCACTGTATCCAAACTATTGAATATTTGGTAAGAGTTTGTGTGTGTAGCGGTGAGTGCGGGTGCGTGGAAATAAAAGTCCCAAATGTTCTACTCACGTTTTACTCGCACTAAGTCCGGCACGGTACACAAAACACAGAAGGAGTAAATGGACAGAAGAGACACACAATATACAGTCACAGCACAATACAATAGTCCACTTAAAAACATACAAGATCGCGTAACAATTAAAATTAACGAGTCGTAATAAAAGAGGTGCGCGGGCGCAGGCGGTAGGCGGCGAGGTCTATAACCGACTGACCCACATATTTTCAAATGTTAAGGTTGAGCAGGGATGCTCAACCGTTCCGCACGCTGGCCCGCGCGCTGGGGCGACCGACACCATCCGACAGCATAATGCTAAACATTATGAATGCCGTGAATGTAGTGTAGTGTTATTGATAAACGTACACGATAATATTACTGTGACTGTGTTAATGTTGTGTTTTATTTGTGGTGTGTTGTGTGAGTTTATTATAAACATAAATAAACTATATGGTAGGGGTGAACCCTACAAATACACCTTCTTCGTCTTTCGTTATTCGCAAGCAGCCAGGAAAAGCGCACCATTTAATTAAAATATGTATTTATGATTTAGGTGATAATAATATTGACCATAGTGATAGTGCTTGTGTGAATGTTCAATATCAAGTCAAGGACCATTATGATGAAATTATGAATGAAACTGAATATCTCGTTGGTAAAATAGTTAAAAAATTAAGTTCATCTACATTTAAACTTTAAGTGCATTGTAATTATAAGATGATGTTTAAATAAATGTGAAGTTCAATAAAGTACAATTTATTAAACATACTGTTTTTATTAATCTAGTATAGATTAAATCATAATTTTGCATATCAGTATTTTTGTTTGCTTCCAATTTCAACTCTATTTATTCTACGAATAAGCTTATTATTTATTCGTAGCTTAACTAACTTTATTATTCTGCTTTCATAATATATATATATATATGTATAGTATACAGTGTATGTATTATAAGTAATTAATTAGTTTATGTATTGTGTATATGTGAATAGTACACTACAATCTACCTGCGTATCTTTTTTTCTCCTTCTCTGGCAAATCCATCCAAAGGTTGTCTGTAAAAAATCGCTTTTAGCGATAAGATCGCCCATTGCGACACCCTATTAATTTTAAGTTTCTGATGTAATTTTTATTTTTGGTGTACAATAAAGAATATAATCTATCTATCTATCTTTATTTTCGCATCGTTGGCAGAATTTAATTGTTAGGGTACATATATTTATTGAAATAAGTTATAATATAAATGAAAAGTCAATTTTATGGATACAATGTATGGTTTATTAGGTAAATCTTGTACTTACATTACAAATTATGCAACAATCTTAACATTAAACTATGTATTTTAAACACAGTGGTGTACATTGTACAATACAAAAGTTTTAACATATGCAATCACAATGACCCCATGGTAATATATTTACTTGATTTGGTTGAACTATTCTCTTATCATCTATTCTATTTAAAATCACTTTATTAACTTTCTGTGAATAAAGTACATGTTTATTTGACTTTATCATATCCATGTTACATTTGTATGTAAAATTCTTAAATAAAACTTTCTTATAGTTAGACATTTTCAAACTTTTTGTAATGGGTCTTGATACTCCTTTAGCTTTGTTAATCTGTGTTTTTATTGATTTAATACAATATAGTTTTGCTCTTAACTCTTTGAATGTCGTAATTAGAGACACAATAGAAAGACAATTACCTTATGTCGGACTGTGTCACTTAAGACATTCGAAAGGTTAATCCAGTAAATTCAGTTATTACATCACCACCTAATTCATCTTTAAATAATCCAGGAATTTTATCGTTAAGTTTTGGTATACAATAAGGATTATTAAAATCAAAATTACTAGTATCAAATTTTAAAATATTGTCATTCAAGTCTTTATAAAAGTTTTGTGTATGTATTAAGTATAATAAACTGTCAGTATCTGTATAACACAGTTTGACATTTTCACCGTACTGTTTTTTAATGAAGTCGTAATGGAAATTATACATATGCTGTTTAGCATATTCCAGTACAGCAAATCCAACATATATGGGTCTATCTAAAACAAGCTTTTCAGGATTCAATTGAACTGCAAGAAAATCTTCACCAAAAACACAAATACTTCGTAAGTTTGGTTTTGAAATTAGTTTTTCTGCGCCTACTGTTTTGTTTGTTCTATTATTACTATCATTCCACTTAGTTACTAATTTAACATCAACCTGTTTTCGTTTACTTTCAATGGTTTTTCCGAATATTGAATTATTTAAAAGTTTAAAGAAATCTCTTTCAAATGGTGTCTTAGCTGATTGACGTAATTGAGTATTTAAATCAATATACTTTTTCAAAAAGGTTTCTTGTTTAAATTGGAGTATATGATGAACTTTTTTCAAAATAAGTCCATTTCTAAGACATTCTTTTAAATGTATATTATAAGCTTCAGAAGTGGAAAATCATTAAAAAAAAAAACAAATTACAACAAAAGAACCATAATATCTGGGAGTGATTATTGACCAGCGTCTGTCCTGGTATCCTCATCTGGAAAACGTCATAAGTAGAGTACGAAAACTTATCTGGATATTCAAAGAGCTGAGATATGTTGTACCGAAGAGAATGAATATAAATCAAAATAAAGATAGTGACAACCAAAGAAACCTTTTAAATGAAATTTATGTGTCTTTGGTCCAGTCAGTTTTAATATACTGCATACCTGTATGGGGTGGAGCAACGAAATCTAGTTTTCTAGAATTGGAACGTGCTCAAAGAGCGATACTTAAAGTGATGTACTTCAAAAAAAGAATATTCTCAACTGAAAAGCTTTACAAATTATGTAATCTGCTATCAGTAAGAAAATTGTACATCCTGCTTGTCATCCTGAAAACGCACAAAGAGACACCATATGATCCTAAAATCCTTAAAAAGAGAAAGAAACATTGCATAATAAACGTTCCCACTACAAAAACAGAATTTGCCAGGAGACAATATAAAAAACGGTCTGCCTTCTTGTACAACAAGATTAATAAAATTATATTTATCTATGATAAAAAAAGAGTCGAATGCAAAAAACTATTAACTATTTGGCTACAAAATTTAAGTTATGATGATACAGAGTCACTTTTGCAGCGTATAACTTAATTATGACACACAACACCACCTTCTTTCCTACACACATACACAGACATATCATCACACTCTCCCTCACACACACGTACACACCATCACACCCACACATACTATCACACAACTCATGCACAAAGACAATTGATCGTTTTTAGGGTTCCGTAGCCAAATGGCAAAAAACGGAACCCTTATAGATTCGTCATGTCTGTCTGTCTGTCTGTCTGTCTGTCCGTCTGTCCGTCCGTATGTCACAGCCACTTTTTTCCGAAACTATAAGAGCTATACTGTTGAAACTTTGTAAGTAGATGTATTCTGTGAACCGCATTAAGATTTTCACACAAAAATAGAAAAAAAGCAATAAATTTTGGGGGTCCCCATACTTAGAACTGAAACTCAAAAATTTTTTTTTCATCAAACCCATGCGTGTGGGGTATCTATGGATAGGTCTTCAAAAATGATACTGAGGTTTCTAAAATCATTTTTTTCTAAACTGAATAGTTTGCGCGAGAGACACTTCCAAAGTGGTAAAATGTGTGTCCCCCCCCCTCTAACTTCTAAAATAAGAGAATGATAAAACTAAAAAAAATATATGATGTACATTACTATAAAAACTGCCAACGAAAATTGGTTTGAACGAAATCTAGTAAGTAGTTTTTTTTTAATGCGTCATAAATCGAAAAAAATACACTATTATTAAAACATCGATCAAAGTTACAACACATTACAAGAGCTTTTATATTATGTTACTTGCTGCTACGGAACCCTTCATGGGCGAGTCCGACTCGCACTTGGCCGGTTTTTTCTTTTTTCTTCTTGTTACTTTTTATGTTTACTTTATATTTATTTTACTTTTTTCATTTAGTCATTTGCCTAATTGTGTATTTATAAAGTAAGGGAAGAGCGGAGTCTTCAACTACAGGCATTTTTATGTCTAAATGGAGACTCCTCGACATGTAATTCAATCCAAAATTATATGCAATAAAGTTATTTTATTTATTTTATTATTTTTATTTAACCATTTTTTTATTCCCAATAATAGTTTAATTTAATCACAATCAACACAATTTGCTAACACTGAAAATCCACTAAACAAAATGTCACTTTATAACTTTTATACCAGACTAAACTCAAATGTCTTACGTAACTTTGCGACAAGCGATGATTCACACGTCCGTCCAGTCCGAGCGCAGAGCAGCAAAAAGGGGCGAACTATCCCAGCACCTTGCTTTTATAGGCGAGGGAAGGGGGAGTTACTGACGTAAGAGAGGATTCTCCTTACACGGCCTCTCCTGACGAGGTGTCGTCCTCAACACAAACTCCTGGTGTGGCCCGGCTAGGATCCGCGATGGGAGAGGTCAGCGGCTCGACCTCCACTTCGCCAACTGGTCGAGGCGACGGGTCGACCACAGTAGAGGACTCCGTTTGTTTAGAGTCTTCATCAGTATCGTCATCTGCAAACAAAATTTTATTAGAAGCTATTCAAGCAATTTCTAAAGAAGCGTTCAGCCTCTCATAAAGTTCCATTCGTCTTCAGTCAATTAATTCATTCATCGTTCTTTCAAATATTTCATAAGTTTGTAAATAGACACACACATCCATCTTTCTCAAATCAAAAGCAAAGCAAAAGCATTGTCCCGTATGTGTCCAACGCGCAAGTACTGGTTCTTCGCTGCCATACTGCTGTCAGCAACTGCGGCCAGCATTCAGCTTCCGCCACCTGCAACATGGTCTACCAACCCGTAGACCCGCTTGACACGCAGACCGTATTCATACGTGCAAGCCGCTTAACACGCAGACCGTATTCATACGTGTAAGCCGACCCATACGCTGACCGCAATCATGCGTAAGGGCCCACTCGACACGCAGACCGTATTCATACGCACGAGTTCTCTCAACACGCTGATGATATTCATGCGTGTGAGACCACAAATTGACCGCACATGGTCAAACTAATGTGGCTACCTGTGACTCGGCAACAGGTGCCAACACAATCGGCGACACAATTGCGCCTGCCACTGGTGGTACCGCAGTACAACGCAGCAGCCAACACATCACTCCTGTCTGTAAATTCAAACAAACACACGATGCTACTTTTGTAAATCAAACATTAGTGACTTACTTACTCTCAAGAATGCGGCACACGTTTCTGGGCACCATTCGCCGCGCCACGGCACCATGTACTGGGCAGCAGCCTGTGTAATCTTTCCATAGCTACCGCTGAGCAAACGCAGCGTATAACGTCCACTAGGCAGTGCTTTTACTACCTTATACGGACCACGCATTGCAGAGTCAAGTTTTCCTGTTGACTGAGAAAATTTAATAACGAACACGCAGTCACCAACGTTAAATTGGCGAGGTGGATGTCGCCGTTGGTTAACCTGTTCGTCCTGCCTGGCTTGGTTGGTCCTTAGAAGTTCGCGGACCCTGCTTCTGGTTACTTCACGTAGGGCTTCTCTGTTCGGTGTCGATCCTTCGACTGTTATATCACGCACCAGAGCTCGAATCACAGGGGTTGTAGATTTGGTGCCAATCAGCAGGTTCAATGGTGATACCTGCGTAGTCTTCTGTCTTGTAATGTTTAAGACCAGTTGAAGTTTCCACAACGTTTCTGACCAGGGGACGTTCTTGTAGTTCGCCTGGATGCGTAACATATTGAGGACGGTACGCATGTAACGCTCAGCTTGGCCATTCGCCTGGTGCATTTCCGGCGTTATGTAATGCAGATTACCACAGAGTTCATCTATCCAAGTCACGAACTCACTAGACTAATTGACTAAAAGTAATTGTTTGCAATGGAGCCCGTGGAACTCTCTTTTGCGACACACACACGAGACAGTGGGCTATTTATTTGCTAACTAACGGCCTGAGTTCGGGGAACCAAAAATGTCTAAGGATAAGGTCAAGAATCTTCTCTACGTTAATGTGTTCGTGCTCGTCGTGAAATACTCTCAAAAGACTAAGTCTGTGCCCTTTGGGTATATAGCAGAGTAGGCGTGGATCTTGGCCTACTGGGGTGTACTTGTAATATAAGACTCCATTTCGGACGGAATAACGATCAGAATCAAGATTGCCATCGTGAAGTCTTTGAATGAGATTTTGCGTCTCGTTGTCGGCTGCTTGTGCAATCTGAGCCCAATTTCTGGGTCTAGAAACTTGATTGACACTAACGGGGTTGCAACTTAAGTAGTCAGCATGGGGTATCATCACTCCTTTTCGATACTCAATTGAGAAATGGAAGTCCTGGAGGTAGATCCACCACCTGGCTACTCGAGGCAAAAGGTCTTTCTTTCGTTCGGTTGCCTTAAGGGCGTTACAGTCTGTTACCACCACAAATTTCAGACCAACCAGATAGTGGCGAAAGATTTGGAGGGCTTTAACTACGGCAAGGGTCTCCAGCTCGTAGGAGTGGTATGTTCCTTCGGCACCCTGAGTGGACCTACTAGAATAGGCCACAACGTGTTTTTTTGAATCTGGGTGTACTTGTAGGAGTACCGCACCGTATCTAGCACTGCTAGCGTCTGTATGGACTTCGGTGGGAAAGCTAGGATTAAATATGGAAAGGACTGGTTCATTGGTCAGTTCTCTAATGAGATCGAGGCGAATGGCTTCACATTCGGGAGTCCAATTGAATTTGACATTTTTACGGGTTAGATGAGCGATGGGAGCGGTTCTAGTGGAGTAATCTTTTATGTACCGCTGAAAGTAGCCCGCCAAGCCTAAGAGTTGGCGTACTTGCTTTACGTTTTCAGGTGGCAAGTAGTGTTGCCCAAATGCAAGAACAAGACGAGACTTAGCCAGTCTTGGTCTTGGTCTTGCGCCAATACACCTGGTCTTGGTCTTGGTCTTGGTCTTGCGCTCCCAGTCTTGGTCTTGGTCTTGGTCTTGCAGCAAGAGTCTTGCAAGTCTTGCAATTACCTATTAGTCTATTACTATTTATTAAAGTTTACTTTAAATCTTAGAAAAACGTATTAGAATTGGAACATTGTGAGCTTGAATTAACATAGCCATAGTAAAGATCAAGCAGATTAATAAATAACTGAAGATTTGATAAGAAATTCGAAAAATCAACTGACCTATATGTCGTTTTCCATGGAAGTAACTGTTTCTTAATAAACATTTATGATTTATAAGCTTACATTTGCTAAAACATGTAAAAAAACAAATTAATTACAATAACTTGACTATATTTTAAAGAACAATACTTATCTGTCTAGAAAGAGATTGAACCCTCAACTTATAAGAAATTTAATAAAAGAGTTTTACGATTTATCATTTATTTGAATAAAAAATAAAATACAACACAAATCAACAGCTTTATCATTAGGTTATGATACTTTATATCAATTTTTTTGACCAAGAATTAATACAAAGTAACCATCTGGCTGACTCATCACTTAACCTATTTCTATGTTTTCTAATTACTAATGATGCTTTAGAAAATAACCTCTCAGCAGGTACTGAAGTTGCAGGTATTGAGAGAAAATCACGGGCCATTTTCGATAAAATCGGATACTCTGTCTCATGCGTCCTCCACCAATCTAAAATGTCTTCCGAGCTGGCAGTTCTTGGTTTTCTCAGGTACTCCTCCAACTCGTCTATCACTAAGCCTTGAAGACAAGATCCAGATGACGTCGAGGGACATTCATAGAGTTTATCAAAGTCTATTACGTCTTCATCTTCATCACATACTTTATTTTCTTTTTCTGGTAATTCCAGAGATTTGTTCAGTGAGTGTAGACTTTTATATTCTTCATAAAGTTCATTGAACTTGCGCAGACTTTCTGTTTTAAGTTGCTTCCCCCACATTGTCAGGTCAAAAGTCTGAGCCTTATGCCTTGGGTCTAAAATTAAAGAAGTACAATAAATCCAGTTGCTCTTCTTGTAATGTTTAAGCATTTTGTCTCGAGCTGCTTGGAAAGCTAGAATGAGCCTTTCATCCACTTCAGATCGATTAGGTTTCTCATCTAACTGTTTTACCATGGATTCAATTTTATCTAGCAAGAGATTGAATGATACAATGACTAGCGGTAATGTAACATATTTGTCTCCACCAAGTTTTGTACTTAAAAGTTTAAAGTTTATTAGAAATTTATGTAATTTTTCGAGTACCTGCCATTCATTAGCTGTGATTTTTTTTTTTTTTTTTTTTTTTTTTTTTTTTTTTTTTTTTTTTTTTTTTTTTGTGAAATAAGAAACGTTAGTTGTTTAGTTTATTCGTTGACATCGAAAAGGCATACGACCGAGTACCTCGTGAGGTTCTGTGGTGGGCCCTTAAGGCGTATAGTCCCTTGAACCATCTGGCCGAAATTATGTGAACGCAAGTCTCGCGCTCGCCTAGGCGGCAGTACGCAAATCTGTGCATTTATTTGCGGCCAGCAGCGCCCGGAAAGCGCTTTAAATCCATTTTCTCTGCGAGATATTAAAAAAAAAAAAAAAAAAAAAAAAAAAAAAGACTTTTATTTGCGTACTTACACAGCCAACAACACACTCAACAAAATTATTTAAAATCACAAATTTCACTAGCTAATTGTTAGTTTACACGGAACTGATTCACCCTGTTCCCCGTACTAGTATAAACTGTATTACGGTGAAACAGTATTCATCGGCCGCGGTTTATACCTATTAGTTCATACATTAGACTAGTGGCACCAATAATATAACAAATAATTAATTCAATGTAACAAATCAAAGAAAGACTAACGTTAGATACAGCGGGTATACATTAAATATTGTCATTCGCTATTTTATGAAAATTGTAGGTAGTTGCAAAAGTTGACACAGTATATGTAAGGCTTATAGATGCTTCGTTTGTTTACATTGTTGATAGGTGATAAATAAATGCATCGCAACCGTTGTTGATTTCATGTTTCCAAACGTAAGTTTTAGTTGTTAAATGTAAGTTAATAAGAAAAACAAAATAATAGCAAATTGAATTAGCAAAAATAAATAGAATAAAAATAAAAATAAAAATAGGTCGCAATTATACCGATTATATATCATTTTTGGAAGTAGGTAAATGAGGAAAGTATGTATGTATGTGTATGTATATATATGAATGTAAATGTATGTTTATATGTCAATGTGAATGTATAAGGAAAGGTGTGTGTGTGTCGTGGAATGGTGTCTTGTGTTTTGGTGATTTGGTTACGCAGTGATTTTAATTAATTGTTCAGTATTGTCATAATTCAATGAGTTTAAAAAGTTAACAATTTCGGTTTTACATGTATGTTTATTTAGGTGGCGAATTTGAATTTGTTTTGATATTTTATTATATATAGACGATCCTAAGAAATGTATAAACCTTTTTGCAAAAGAGGTTTTACAATGTGGCACAGAGTAGACAATATCTTTCCTTCTTTTTTTGAAATAATTGGGTGTCTTTTTATGTTGTGTTAGTATTATATTTTTGATAAATAGTTGCCTTACCGTAAGAACTAATAATTCAGAGTATAACGAAAAGGTGGGGTATCTGAATCTTTTGTAACTCATAACCTTGAGAACTGCACGTTGCGCTCTTTCTAAATTAATGAGCACTGACTTGGAGGCACCTCCCCACGCAGCAATAGCGTAAGTTATAATGGACTGGCATAAGGATAAATAAACTAATAAAATTATATTTGGCGGGCAAAAGGCACGAATATTTTTAAAAATATATATAAGTTTTCTAACTCTAGAAGTAAGCTTTAAAATATGTTCATGCCAATTTAAATGTTGGTCAATGATTAAGCCAAGGTATTTAATTGAGGAAGTTTTATTTAGTTCATGACAAGTACATTCTCTTGACATGTTACAAGTGTGAGCTTTTAGCTGGATAACTCCAGGAGGTGGTTGACTGGCTTTTGTGATACTGAAAGGTATGTATTTAGTTTTAAGTGCATTTAGGGTAAGTAGATTTTCCCGTAACCATTCCGTAACCTGTTGGAAACCTAAGCCAGCTACGTCATTAGCCTCTCTCCATGATTTGCCAGTAAATAAAAGGGCAGTGTCATCCGCATATGCTATTACTCGGCCCTGCTTTAACTTTAATTCACACAAGTCATTCACATATATAAGGAAGAGCGTGGGTCCTATAACGCTTCCTTGTGGCACACCAAAAGTGATATCTTCTAGCCCACTCACAATACCGTTTATTCTGACACATTGAGTTCTATTGGTCAGGTAGTCTGTGAAAAGTTTTAAAGCTGTGCCACGAATTCCTAAGTGTTCTAGCTTTGCAAGAAGTAGGGGAACAGAGACTGTGTCAAACGCTTTTGCTAGGTCTATGAATATACCTATGGTCTTCTGTCCCTTATCCAGGCTATCAACAATGGTAGATGTTAGGGTTGCTATCGCATCGTCAGTCGATTTGTTTTTTCTAAAACCGAACTGGTTAATAGAAAGTAGATTTCGCGATTCTAAGAAGGAAGTTAGTCTTACATTAATGACCTTCTCAAGAACCTTGGACAAGGTTGGCAGGAGCGATATAGGCCTGTAGTTAGCAACACAATCTCTGTCCCCCGCTTTGTATATAGGAATTATTACAGCCTTTTTAAGGACATCAGGAAAAACACCCTTCGTCATGCACTGATTACAAATCATAGCAATGGGACCAGCTAAAGCATCTACGCTTAGTTTTAATATTGAAATAGGAATTTCATCGCAACCAGTAGCATTTGATTGCTTCAAATTCATAATAATAGTTTTTACTTCTTCCTTTTCTGTTGGTAAAAGGACGAGCGAGTTGATGTTTGAGGACCTAATAGAAGGGAATTTGGGTAAACCTTGGTTATTCTGCTGTATAGCCTTGGCCAGATTATAACCCACTTTTGAGAAGTAACTATTCACGTGATTAATAGAACTTTGCGTATCGTGTTTGATATTTAATAGTTCATCTTGGTCATTACTTTGCTGTGATAGATGGCAAGTATCTTTTATCAATGCCCATTGCTTTTTTAGATTATTTTTATGTTTATCTATTTCGGATCTTAGATAGTTATTTTTGAGTTTTTTTAGCAGATTATTACAGGTGTTGCGGTATCTCCTATAAGTTACACGTAGAATAACGTTTTCAGGGTCTTTGCGGAGTTCTTTATGGAGTTGATCTCTGTATCTTATACAGCGGCATAAACCAGACGTTATCCACGGTTTTATGGGACGCTTCCTCCGTGATAGTTTATATGTCACCGTGTGTCTCTTCATTATGTCCGCCACTGCCGTCAGAAATGCACTGGTCATGATATTGCAGTCGTCAGTTGCCGATATGATAGATGGCCAATCCATTAGTTTTAAGTCTGCAGTGATAGCCTGGAAATCTACTTTTTTATAGGTTTTAGCTATTTTGTTAGCACGAGATTTGGATTTTTTTGATAAAGAAATCATCACAGATGAATGGTCAGTGACCGTGGACTCGCAGACGATAGTTTGAGATACAGTTGTAGTTTTTAGGAAGCAATGATCTAGACAATTTTCTTTTCTAGTAGGTAGGGTATGCGAAGGCAATAATCCATGAATGGCTAGTAAATCCATGTATCTTGATGAACCGGTACTACTATTGTCTAAAATATTTATGTTTATATCTCCAATTAGAAGTATGTTTGGGTATTGCTTTAAATTATTTAGGATACGATCAAGAGTAGTGAGGAAACGATCAATATTTTTGAACGCGGGTGATCTATAAATTGAAATAATAGCGATATCGTTATCTATAGTGGAGACTAAGCAGTTCAGTTCATCAATGGATTTTACGGGTTCGATAATTTTGGGTTTCAGAAACTCTTTATAGTAGATAACAATGCCGTCATTTTGATTGATAGTTTCAGCGGTAGCATAATTTTTGTATGAGGCAATTTTTGGTAGAATTGCATTTTTGGAGAGCCAACATTCTGTCAGAATTATGAAGTCAAATTCTATCTTTAGTTTACTTAGTAAGACCTCAAAGCAATCGAAATTGTGTTTTAAACTTCTTATATTCTGAGTCAATATTTTGTACGTATTAGATTCACCAAGTATTTTGTTACAGTTTTCAGGAAAATTTACGCAATGTGCGGTGCCAACATTTATTATTTTCTCGATGTCGTTCGAGATATGGTGTAAATCAACCATATTGTTCATATGAATTAACTTTAAACTTCCGGTTGGCAGCACGGCATATAAATTTTCTGTAACTGTAGTGAAATTGTGACATGTATGTGGACGGATTGTGAGTGTGATAACTGTAATGAGTGTGAAGTATGTATGTGTTATGTAAGTGTTGTGTTGTGAGATATACGCGTATGGAGTTACGAGTTATCAGTAGCATTGAGACCATGAATGAGTAAATTATTAGTATAATTAAAGAATTAAAATAAAAGCAAAACAATACCAGTAGTGGATGCAATTTTTTTAAAAATATTATTAGTCATAGTTTCAACGATGGGGTAGTAATATTGTTAATGATACCTTGAATTTGTTCAAATGACTTAATTAGTATTGCTGGCTGGTCCTCCGATTTCTTGAGAAATATTCTTCCATTGGAAATCCAGCAAAACTTGAAATCGTGCTTCTTTTTTAAATCTCGACATTGATAGTGGAGTCTTCTGGTATTAGGTGTTAGAGCTTCTGAGATGTAGACAGGTTGTGGATCGCCTGATATTTTCAGTTCTTTTGTATTATATTTCTCCATTTTGTTGATTTTATTGTAGGACTTAATAGCTTTTAGTGTATTTGCACGAATTTGTACAGTTTGATACTCAACAAAGATTGGATTATTTTGGCCAACTTTTTTCCTGTACACTTGACGTACTTGATTTGGGGTAATGGATAATTTTAGGGAATTGTGCAGCTGGTTTACGATCTCGTTCAGATTTTCGTTGTCGGTGACTGGAACATTCTTGATTTCTATTATAGTTTCAAGCTGTTTTCTTTGAAGTGCGTCTACTTCATCCTCAAGGTATCTAATTTTGTTATTGGCAACGCAACTTTCCATAACCAAAGTATCATATTTCTGTTTCAAGTCCCTGTAAAAGCCAGTAGTCTCTTCAAGGGTTTTTTGTAAAGTTTCATTTGATATAATATTTTCTTTGTTTTGGTCTTTCAAATCACTAATCATATCGTTCAGCTTCCGGAACTTTGACTCTTGGTTTTCTTTTAGGTTTTCAAACATTTTTTCAATGTCCATGCGTAGTTGAGTTATTTCCTCTTTATCCGGATAATTTTTCCTTTTTCTTGAGTTGACAATTTCACTGTCCTCTGTTTTAGACATTTCAGGTTCCGGTCCAAAGCTTGCAGCGGGCGGTGATCGCATCATTGCTTCTGGTAAACTTGCATATACTACAGTACGGTCACGTGGGTTTTGTCGCTGTGTGCGTGTACAAAGTTAGACTCAAACGAAATTCAACTATATAGCCAATAGAGTAAGGTCAAATTTTGTTCAACTTATTAGTAGTAAGTAATTTATAATATTTATTGCGCGTGAGCCACGTCTGTTCGCAGTGACTGCGAGCGGGCCAATGATCAAATTTGAAAATCATTTAATTCGGTGACAGAACTGCACAATATGTCAATGCCCGCTCTCACTTTTAAACCAAATCCAATCATATCATGTGTGGAATTCCATCTCGTTGGACAGTCAAGAATGGCATTTAGATTTGATGGCACGCCAGCTGCTTCACAAGCAGACTGAAACTTCTTCTTCACTATCTCACTTCTTTTTATTTTACTGGAAATACTGCGTAACTTTGTTACAGATGTACGCGAGTCAGCAATATTTGGTGCAGATTCTACATCTTCCTCATCCTCAGTTTCGTCTGCATAGTCTTCGTACTGCTGATCTTGCGCGTTAGTGTCAGACTCACAGTGTAATGCTAAGGTCTTTAATAAATCTTGTACACCAAGGTTTAAAATGTGAGCAAAGCACCGGAAATGTTGATTGTCTGAATCAAAGTGTGGCGGCAGCTGTTTGCCCAGTTCATACATAAATTTGGTATTTGCAGTTGCGTTATCGACCGTGATACCTTGTATTTTATCAATTATGCCATATTCCAATAAACATTCATGGAAAATCGTTGCAATATCTTCCCCAGTATGTCGACCGCGTGATGGTATAAAATCAAGAACTACAGATTGATACTTCCATTCGTTGTCTATATAATGAATAGTAACCCCGTAGTAACTCCTACCAGCAATTGACGTCCACCCATCAATGGTAAAAGACATTTTAGATGATAATTGTTGAAGTCGTTCCTTGAGATTCAATTGGAGCTCTTCAAATCGCTCTTTGACTTTCCTTCTAAGTGTAGACCTTTTAGGAAACACCATATTAGGGCAAATACGTCGAAAATATATTTGTGTAGCTTCGTCATCGAAAAATGAGAAGGGAAGATATTTTTTCACCACCCAATCAACTGTAGCTGTCGTGATGTTGTCACTGCTGTTTTCCGACTGAAACAAAACAATAAATCTTGTGTTATTATTTAAAACATACTAGGTTTGAGCGGATAAGAGGAGGAGGTTTGTTGTTGTTAAATCGAGAAAATCATTAAATTGATATTTGTTATATTAAGGTTGCACTGTACTGTAATTTACCAAAATAAAGTACTTAGTTGTTACTGGCCGATTAAATGAAAATATTTATTTATTTATTTATTTAAACTTCATGTACAGTAGTGGTACATAGGCGGACTTAATGCAACAAGGCATTCTCTCCCAGTCAACCTATGGGTTAAAAAAAGAGATCACTGTGGTAGGTTTGCACAATAAACAAATAACAATTAATGAAAACGGAAAGAAAAAAAATAAGTTATTTATATATAATATATAATAAAATACATAAATATGCTAAAATAATAAACTAATAACTACTATGAAAAATATCAAATCTTAAAGAGAACTTAATAACAATTCTGACGAAGAACAAACTAAGGTTGAGAGGACTTCAAGTAGTAGTTCCGAATTTTACGTTTGAAGGAAAATTTGCTTTCGGCTTTTTTGATGTCAAGGGGAAGTAAATTCCAGAGTTTTATGGTGAAAACAGCGTAAGAATTGGACATAAAGCCAGTACGGTGAGAAGGAATCTGAAGAAGCATGTTTTTGGATGCACGAAGGTTAAGATTATGAGAACTGCCCAACACATAATAATAAAAATATGGGTGTTTATAAAAAATATTTAAGACGATAATTACATACTTAATATGTCGCACCCCTAGATGAAAACACCACTAACTCAAAAATACTTACGTAAGTTAATGGCGTTTTTGAAAGTATCGCATGAATAGCTACGCGGAGTTAAAATTCTTTTAACTGTTAAAAAAATATTCTTACCTGTCCACTTCTTCCAGCGGTTACTAAAAAGCTTGTGATATCTCCACTTAATTTTGGTTTAACAGGAAGAAATATTTCTGATTCCTTTTTGTGGAAAGATATTAGATGTTTCCTTAAGCCTGAAGTGTTTCTGTTTTTCATTTTTATTTCAATCTTTTTATGTTGGCACAATTTACAGAAGGCAGTTTGGGATGCATGAATTATTTCGAAAAACTCCTCAAATTTGCTTTTGGGTCTTTTAGATCTGTGACTCAAACTCTCGTTACTCGGACTAGAATAATTTGAATCTTCGTCACTCATATTAAATTGTACACGTGATACGTTTTTAGAAAACAACGAGAATTAGTAAAAACAATTATTAAGTTAGACTCGAAGCACAGCTCAATTGGAAATGACTGGAATTAAAATAATTCCTTTATTTATAGTACGTTTCCTTGCTTTCTACCGCGCCGCCTCGCCACGTGCCGGCTCTATGAAAAGGATGCCGCCGCAAATCAAACAATGCCGCGTGCGGCGTACAAACACACACTAAATATTACCTACTTGTACAGACGCGACGCGTGAATAAAATAGAATTAGTGCCAATCACTATTCTTTACATATAAGTGAATGTTTTGGCGTACATCTATACTAATATTATAAAGCTGAAGAGTTCGTTTGTATGTTTGATGACAGAAGTTTTAAAATAAATAAATAAGTCCTGAACGTCACTATACCTCCAAAGTTACTATTCCTCGTGGACGAAGTCGCGGGCACAGCTAGTAAATACTTACTCTCATCATCTCTCTCAGAGATATTCGGGCTGGTAAGTAATACAAAACTCTTATCGCAGGCTTTTTATTTTATTAGTAGGTAAGTACCTACGCTTTTTTATATTATTTTATTAGTTTTGTAGAATTTTTTTACACGTTTCAAGTATATTTAAAAGTGGCTACAATATTTATTAAACGGGTGATATTTGAACACTTTTTTGCTATTTTTTCTTGTAAAAACTTAAGAAATATAATGACTAAATGTACATTAATAGTTCCTAAGTAATTAGTTTAAAACCATATAAGTAATCAATATTATAATATATACTTACTAGAATGAATTAATATGACATCTACTACCTATCCTTACCATTTTATCCTAATCATAATACTACTTGCGTGATCAGTATAATGTATTCATTTTCATTCTAAGCACTCTGAAACTTATTTATTCTTTGGAACACCTGTAGGTACTCTTAAAAAAATTCGAAATTATTTTGCATGAGTATACCTACGCCCTATGGCGGCAATCAAATAGTGTCACAAATGTTATGATTTCGGCGTGGCGGCAACGATTGTTTTAGATTTCAAAAGAAGCCGCCGGCACGTGTATCATAACCATGTACTTCCGAAAAGCGGCAAATTTCTTTGAGAAGTAAGTACAAAACCTTTGATGCCGCATTATCAAAGTGCCGATGGTTAAAACATAACTATGCATGCACTCAGTTTGATTTTAATAGATATTTTTTTATTCGCTATGTTTATGGTATTAGTCGTAATGCGCATAGGTCCAGTTTTTCATATTCTTTGATACAGTTTTTTGCGTCTCATAGAATTCCTAAGCGTACCTACCTATACACCGAACTGTTACACCTAACTACTCAGTGAAATAGCGCTAAGTCCTAGCTGCAAGACGCAAGAGTCTTGCAGGCTATGTCTTGTTCTTGCTCAAGTCTTGCACGGTCAGTCTTGGTCTTGGTCTTGCTAAAAATACGCGGTCTTGTTCTTGGTCTTGGTCTTGCAAAAACGCAAGAACAAGACCAAGACTGCAAGACCAAGACTGAATTTGGGCAACACTAGCTGGCAAGGTGTTAACCAAAGCTTCCACTTTTCGTGGACTCGGCCTAACCTGACCCTGACTAACTAACCTCCCTAGATATTCTACTTCCGTAACAAGGAACGAACATTTAGCTAAATTTATTGAAAAACCGGCTGATGTAAGCGTCCTGAGTACTTTACGTAACAGTTCAATCCCTTCGGTCACAGAATTACTTAGCAGAAGGACGTCATCGACGATTTTATCACAACACGTGAGATATTGCTCATTTTTAGTACGAATGTAGGTAATGCCTTCGCGGTTCAAAACATCAGTGCCTATTATGATAGGAGTGTTCATAAAAGTTGATGGAACTACTTCTAAGTCGACTTCAATAGCAATATCGCTGAATTCCACCGTGAGCGTGACGTAAGATGTTGCGACCACTTCTTTCTCACTCAAACCTTTCAACACACAACGTCTCGGTTTTAGCTGACACGTAAAATATTTCAAAATATCTGAAGAAATAAGGGACACATCGAGGGCCCCGCTGTCAATAAGCACGTCTACAGGTATTCTATCTACTATTGCGGTACCTAGTCATGTCGTTACTTTGTGCAATGTTTGATCGATAAGAGCAAAGGTTGACATTACGCGGATTTCGTTGCTCAGATTTAGCTTTAGTGAAGCATTTGTCCTCAGTGTGACTTCTTACAGAACGTACAAGATTTGCTCGAGGAGGGTTGTGTATTGGAAGACGAGTCCGAAGCCACGTTAGCAGGCTTACTACTGGTTGTATTTTCCTTAGGTCTCTTACAATTGCGACTGATATGACCAGTTTGATTGCAATTGAAACATTTTGGCCCAGAACGGTGGTTTAATTTTATTTGACCTTGCCTCTTAGAATCGACGACCCTGTCACACTTCGACGGTTTCGCGTAAATTGACAGAAACGAGACAATAGTGTCAGGGGTCAAGTTTGCGTTAGCAGTAGCTGCACGTACCTGTGGATTGTCTATACCGCGTACAACTATTAGTGTTCGTAATTCATCACTTAGCCCCTGGACTATCCTCAACCGCAATAAGGTACGACGGGCGTATTCCGAGTAAGTTGAATACTTGTCCGAAGTAGTATTCATAGCTTCTAACAAAATATTCGCGTAGTCTAATTTAGCCGGACAAAGGGGTTTGAACTCGCGTACGAAATTGGACCACGTCCTATCGTTCGTCACCCATTCTCCTAACCAGACCTTAGCGTCACCCTTAAGGCAAGTAGCCACACGCGACAGACATTCGTGGTCACTCCAACCGTTAGCCTCTCTAGCACGATCCACTTCGTCGCACCATGCTTCGATGCTGTTAATTGATGGGTCAAAGTTCGACACGTAATAGTGCTGTGATTTTGCTGGTTGCATCGTTTTTATTGCTTGCATCAAGGCATGAGCGAGAGTGGATACCTCGGAGCCGGGGACACTAGACTCCATAGACCGATGTTGTTCTAACGTATTAAGGACTATCGGCTCCTTAGTTTTTTGCAAAACCTTGCTATTCTTGTGGGTAGAACTCGTTTGAACCGGGGGCGACGGAGTATAAGTGCGCTTTCTATTGCCAATATTGCTACGCGAACGATCCTTATTACACGAACGATCCTTATTACGCGAACGATCCTTACTACGCGAACGATCCTTACTACGCGAATCGCGCCTATCCCTAGTACGCGATCGGTGCCTTTCGGGACTACGGCAATCATGCCTATCTCGATTACGTAAGACATCTCGCGAAGTACGACGACTCCTACTTGAATCGCGGTACGATCTACCACTACTGCGATCATTTGACCCACGAGATCGACGTCGTTTGCGGCCGCGTGACTTATCCCGAGTATGTGACCGTCTGTCACGAGTACACGAGCCTTCACGCCCCATTATCACAAAAAATAAGCAAACAAAATGATCGAATAAAAATAAAAGTGATAAAGTGGGTAGATGTACAAAAATAGTAAGAATAAAAAAAAATGGTTTTTCTGTTTACGACAATTTATTGTTACGAAATGTTCTCTAAGTGGGCTTAAAAAGTTCTCTATCCCACTTCTGATATAAGCTTCAGAAGTGGAAAATCATTAAAAAAAAACAAATTACAACAAAAGAACCATTTTTTTATTCCCAATAATAGTTTAATTTAATCACAATCAACACAATTCGCTAACACTGAAAATCCACTAAACAAAATGTCACTTTATAACTTTTATACCAGACTAAACTCAAATGTCTTACGTAACTTTGCGACAAGCGATGATTCACACGTCCGTCCAGTCCGAGCGCAGAGCAGCAAAAAGGGGCGAACTATCCCAGCACCTTGCTTTTATAGGCGAGGGAAGGGGGAGTTACTGACGTAAGAGAGGATTCTCCTTAAGCCTGCAATACACGTTGGCCGAGCGTTGCCGAGTGAAGGCCAATACCAATATGTAGACAGTATATTTGCCTTGTCTTGCCATCGCTCGGTGTCGCTCGCCTAGTTGGTTGAGTAGACTTGCGCCAATCAAAGCAAATGTGCGCCAATGTGTATAGACCTCATTTGGAGTAGCTTGTCACGACTCGCAGCCGCTCGCGATCACTTGCCTCACTTCGGAGCGGTGTCGGTTTTTTTGCACAAATCAAAGGCGCTCGCAAATGTGCGCCAACGTGTATAGACCTCATAAAGAAACAATTGTTTCTTTCAATGAAAAAAACAAATTGTGGTTTTTTTCCATTTTTTTCACATGTTGCATTGAAATTTTGCGGAAAAAATCGTTTGGGAACAAAATAGAAATCTTTCGAATGTTTTATTCATTGTTTCGGTTAATTTCATGAAAAATATAAAAAAAAAACAAGTTTTATTGAAATTGAAATATTATAGTGGGCGAAAATGTACGAGTGGTACATTTTCGCCCACTATACACATAATGATAATAATATTCCTCAGCCAAAATCTCGATTTCACTGTCGTCAGCTTGATCAGAATCGAACTCCCTCAAGCCTCCCCCAAGTGTCACCATAATGATCGGTGCCCACGGTGCCATTTAGGGCTTTAATGACTGCTGTCCACTGTTGGACATAGGCCTCCCCCTAGCTATAATGACCCCTGCCCGCTGTTGGACATAAGCCTCCCCCAAGTGTCACCACCTAGGCGTTATAAAAATTGATGCCCACTGTTGGACATAGGCCTCCTCCCGCGATAATGGCCTATGCCCACTGTTGGGCATAATCCTCCACCAAGTGACACCACCTAGGCGTTATAATAATTGATGCCCACTGTTGGACATATGCCTCCTCGCGATAATGACCTATTCCCACTGTTGGGCATAAGACTCCCCAAGTGTCGCCATTTAGGCGCTATAATGATCGATGCCCACTGTTGGACATAACTCTCCATCAAATATCACCGTTAAGGCGTTATAATGACTGATGCCCACTGTTGGACATAAGCCTCCCCCAAGTATCGCCATTTAGGCGTTATAATGACTGATGTCCACTGTTGGACATAAGTCTCCCCTCGCTATAATTACTTGTGTCCACTGTTGGACATAAGCCTCCCCCAAGTATCACCATTTAGGCGCTATAAGAATTGTTGTCCACTGTTGGACATAGGCCTCATAAACTAGTGCGCCTCACCATCAGATTGCGTCATCTAGTTTATATTAATTTAAAAAAAAGTACGCATTTGAAAAAAACAAACATGAAGTTTTCGGTTCTTTTCATACTTTTCCGTTTAATAATAATAATTATAAGAGCTTATTAAATAAATAGCAGCAGCCGCGATGACTTCTACGTCGTCCATATTGTTTAAATGCACAATAACAACTGACAGGGCCCAACATGTGGGCGTCTCCTCAAAACTCGTCTTATTGGCCATTTGCATTGGTTCAAGCTTGCCGAACGTGTAAAGAGGCGCTTGCCGAACGTGTAGAGGCGCTTGCCGTGTGTCAATTTGCCTATATTTGCTTAGGCTCGCCAAGGCTCGCGTTGGTCTCAGCTCGGCCAACGTGTATTGCAGGCTTTACAATATAATGTATAACATAGTTGTATTTGTCATTCAAGTTCGCAATTAACTTTTCTGTCCTCCCTCCTATAGGTACAAACTTTTCTGGAGCGAAAGGCAAATCACTATGTAAATTATGTAAATTATCTGGATACATGATATCAACTTCTAAAATGTAGCCATACTCAGCATCATCGAGTACATCAAATAAACAAAACTTGATTATTAACGTTGAGCATGTTTAATATTTTGGAATGGTTATGGAATAATTTTGCACCAATTGCTTTATCAGTATAAAAGTACTATCATTTATGTGGTAGAATACAATATTCATTTATTGCGCTATCGTACACAAACATGACAATTTATATTACATTAAAAATTTAACACTTTAAAACTATTACAATTATTTTACGTTAAAAAGTTTATCTCTCCGAAAAACTACTGAGGTGTCAAGGGACACCCGGATGGAACGAAGTTCCGTTCTGGCTTGCTTTCTATAAGAGAGAGAAAGAGAGAAAGACAGAGAAACATGCGCACGCCGCACGGCTTACAATAGCTTACTATAGAAAAAGTGTCGTTACAACTTTTCGTGAGAATTTTTTCGTCTAGCCAATACAATATAACTAAAAAATAATATCCTATTTTATGTACATTTTGACAGCACTATTTCAACATCTTCGAAACCATGAAAACGACACTCATGACGAAAAAGTTGATAATTTCTGACATCCGCCATCTTAGATTTACATTTTGACAGCACTATCGGCTTCAACAACCTCGAAAACCATGAAAAAGACACCCATATCGAAAAAGTTGATAATTTATTGCAGCCACCATCTTAGATTTAAATTTTGACAGTACTATCGGTTTCAACACCCTCGAAAACCACGAAAACGACACCCATGAGGAAAAAGTTGATAATTTCTTGCAGCCACCATCTTGGATTTATATTTTGACAGTACCATCGGTTTCAACACCCTCGAAAACCACGAAAACGACACCCATGGCGAAAAAGTTGATAATTTCTTGCAGCCGCCATCTTGGATTTACATTTTGACAGTACCATCGGTTTCCACGCCCTCGAAAACGATGAAAACGACACCCATGACGGAAAATTTGATAATTTCTTGCAGCCACCATCTTGGATTTATATTTTGACAGTACCATCGGTTTCAACACCCTCGAAAACCACGAAAACGACACCCATGGCGAAAAAGTTGATAATTTCTTGCAGCCGCCATCTTGGATTTACATTTTGACAGTACTATCGGTTTCAACACCCTCGAAAACCACGAAAACGACACCCATGACGAAAAAGTTGATAATTTCTTGCAGCCGCCATCTTGGATTTACATTTTGACAGTACTATCGGTTTCCACGCCCTCGAAAACCATGAAAACGACACCCATGACGGAAAATTTGATAATTTCTTGCAGCCACCATCTTGGATTTATATTTTGACAGTACCATCGGTTTCAACACCCTCGAAAACCACGAAAACGACACCCATGGCGAAAAAGTTGATAATTTCTTGCAGCCGCCATCTTGGATTTACATTTTGACAGTACCATCGGTTTCCACGCCCTCGAAAACCATGAAAACGACACCCATGACGGAAAATTTGATAATTTCTTGCAGCCACCATCTTGGATTTATATTTTGAAAGTACTATCGGTTTCAACACCCTCGAAAACCATGAAAACGACACCCATGACGGAAAAATTAATAATTTCTTGCAGCCGCCATCTTGGATTTACATTTTGACAGTATTATCGGTTTCAACACCCTCGAAAACCACGAAAACGACACCCATGACGAAAAATTTGATAATTTCTTGCAGCCGCCATCTTGGATTTATATTTTGACAGTACCATCGGTTTCAACGCCCTCGAAAACCATGAAAACGACACCCATGACGAAAAAGTTGATAATTTCTAGCAGCCGCCATCTTGGATTTATATTTTGACAGTACCATCGGTTTCAACACCCTCGAAAACCATGAAAACGACACCCATGACGAAAAAGTTGATAATTTCTTGCAGCCGCCATCTTGGATTTACATTTTGACAGTACCATCGGTTTCAACACCCTCGAAAACCACGAAAACGACACCCATGATGAAAAAGTTGATAATTTCTTGCAGCCGCCATCTTGGATTTACATTTTGACAGTACCATCGGTTTCCACGCCCTCGAAAACCATGAAAACGACACCCATGACGGAAAATTTGATAATTTCTTGCAGCCGCCATCTTGGATTTACATTTTGACAGTACTATCGGTTTCAACACCCTCGAAAACCATGAAAACGACACCCATGACGAAAAATTTGATAATTTCTTGCAGCCGCCATCTTGGATTTATATTTTGACAGTACCATCGGTTTCAACACCCTCGAAAACCATGAAAACGACACCCATGACGAAAAAGTTGATAATTTCTTGCAGCCGCCATCTTGGATTTATATTTTGACAGTAAAAGTGTCGGTACAATTTTTCGTGAGAATTTTTTCCGTCTAGCCCCCTTTCACAACGCGCGATAAGGGATAGCTGTCTACTCTCCATCCGTCTTACGCTTTTTCGATCAGGTCACGTGTCCTGACGCGAGTTTAAGATTTTATACCCATTACAGAAAAAGTGCTCAACGCCGCTAAAGAAGTTTTCACTTCAAAAATTTTCTACTTCGGAACTTGTCATAATCTTAAAATCTGATATAGGTAACTTTTTTGTCATTGCATATCCGTAAAGATTGTTACAGTCAAGATAAACTAAATATGTTGACGGTTTAGAATCATCAAAATACGGGAGGTAAATGTTATTTGCCTTAGCATATCGATGAGAACACTGTGCTAATCCACCACGGATTCCTTTTTCAATCATCTGATATATGTCTAAATCATGAATCAATTCTAGTTGAACACCTGTGTAAAGGAGCATAGCATCCCAACTTAAACCAGGTGAACTTACATAGTATGCAGGATCAAGATTATAATGCTGAAGACAGATTTTTCTAAAATTTTCGAATATGTCGCATAGTAATAATACGTCGCACTTTACACATAAATCAGTATATTCACCGAGACTTTTAATATTAAAGTAATTCCAAACGGTATGCGCATGTTCATACTCGCTATCATCTATATGCCTCATTTCCAAGCTGTTGTAAAAACAGTGTTTTGGAGGGAGCTGTGTCTCATCATATTTATGCCATGAATCAATATATTCATACGGATAAATACCTTTTCTTCGTATTAATTGGAATTTATTCTCATCAGGAAAATGTGATCTTAAATTAAAAAAATCACTGTCTGTTAAACTTTTACTCAAATTATCAAGACTTGAGCTAAGAAATTGGAATGAATCTATGAACTTAAGTTGCAAAGGCTTATTACATCTAGTAGTAATGATTTTTGTAATGGATAAATATTTTTCTTTTGTCTTTGGAATTATTTTTATTTCACCATCATATTTTGACAATTCCTTGATAAATATATGGGAATCATAACCAGATAAATAATGAAATACGATAGGTATGAATGGACAGACTATATAAATTAAATTACAATGTGAATGAGCTGCACCTCTATATTCTGATGTAATATGATCATGATCGAGCACTTTGTCATCAAATTACAAACTTTTACAAATATGACATGTGCTTGCATTACGATAATCATTCATTTGTTCTGGAGTCATTGATTTCATAGCTTTTTTAGTTAATAAAATCTCATGTATTGATTTTGTTTCTTCTATTAATTTCTTAACAAACACTTGTACACAGTCTGCTCCCTGATAAGTAAAAAACTTATTTAAGCTACTATCATGGGAACAACAAATGTAATATGCAAAACATGAAGGCTGGTGCAATTTATTTTTTATGGTATTTTTATTAGTATTTTCTTCATTAAAATTACATAATAGACTTTCAAAATCCGCGTATAAAACAAAGTTTATTTTTTGTTGTCTCTCGAAATGCTTAAACTGTAACGTGCTGTTTTTATCAGGCAATAATGTTAAAATTTTAGGACAGGCATGTGAATGGAATTTAGTTTCACTTGTAAAAAATTGCAAACATGTCTCACATAAATACATTCGATCTTTGTGTTTGGAAACTTGACGTCTCACTAAGCGTAAAAGGTCTTTTATCAAACAATAATGAGCTCTGTTATTTTTTTCGAAATACAATAAATTAATGTGTTTATCTTTTCTATTATTCGTCACATAAAGAGGACCAGTTACAGTGTAACCTTTATCCAATCCATAAATATTAATACTTAAGGGGCCGGCGGAGGATGAATTTCCATACAAACGTAATACCACGCTCATTTGCAGTTGGAGCATATATCCAACATATTATGATGATATTCGGTTAAAGACAATATTTATCTAGGTTCCTACGTCGAGAATATTAGAAATATTGTTATTTTCAATACAAGAAAAGCCAAATGGCATGTTTTGCCATTTACGCTGTATGGAAATTCATCCTCCGCCGGCCCCTTAAATCACTGTTATTGTTTTCAAACAATCTTATGTCTATAACAGATGGTGGGAATGATACCCCTTTTATGTTAAATATTTTACTAAAATGTGGGTAAGAGCTTGTCCTGCAGACATTATTATTAGCTGCTAAAATGCTCCATAAAAGCAATATTCATCGTTATTATTGATGTTTATACAGCTCTTCGTATTTTTAATAACAACTGGTAGTTCTATGTAAGAGCCACCTCTCATGGGAGAAAACTTATTTATATTTATTTCTAAATGACTTAGTGACACGAATGTCCATCCAGATTCGCAGTGCTCAAATTCAGTTAATTTCATCTTAAAAGTCTCTCTTAAATTTGAGTAAATATCATTCAAATCAGTACTTTTATAAATAACCTCATATTTTGTATTAAATGACTTCAGCTGCTGCTCACCTGATTTAGGTAAGACAAAATAAGCAAACAGCTCAAAGTTAACTTTAATACATATATGTTTTAATAGCGATAACTCAATTAGTTTATAAATGTCATCTCGCATACCATCTAAGCACGCCTCCGATAGGAGGTACTCGTCTTCAACAGATGGGTTTAAGCGATATGTCATTATTCTGTTTTTAAATGCTGTAGCTATTATATCAATATGTTCAAATTTCGACTTTATCAAACAATTCGATTTATAGATATTAGTTCGTTTATGATATCTGTATTCATGTTTCGGTATCTGAATTTTACATTCATCACAAATAATATAACTTGAGTGAACCAGTAGATTTCACTGAAAAGAAAAATGATGCATTATATGAAATAATATATTTAATTAAACAAAGCTATATTTAAAATACACATTTATCTTAGGATATTTAGCAGATACAATCATGGTCTATGGATTATACAGAATCAATGATTAATTAATTTTATAAAGGCTCTCTCTACTGGTACGAGCTAATAAAAGTGGGTGTACAATTTTTAAATTCCTTCCTCGTCTCTTTTATAAATGAATTTAAATGCTTCCAGGATTCGGTATCTGAATTAGTTTTATTTTTAATAGTCAGCACGGAGTGTCGCCATCGATTAACTGGTGGTACTCGTTCGATCTCCTCACTATTATAAATTTTTAACTCGATATAGAAACTACCGGTTTTTTCTTCATTCATCTGTCTGGAGAAACCGTTAGCTAATCTACGCGTCACGTAAGAGTAGATAGGGGCGGTTTTTTTACCGATGCTGTGATCCGGTTCGTCGTCGTCGCTATCCGTTCCAAAGAGATCACGCATCGTAGCTCTTGACTTAGCCTTCTTACTGGTTGTAGGCTGACTGCCCGATGCTTTATCTGTAACCTTCCGCTTCTTTTTACTAGCCTTGACTGGAGCGTCAACTACCGACTCGTCAGAAGATGGGAACAACTGCTCAGCTATTTGCTTGGACCTGAAATTAAAGAGAATACTTAATTAATAAAACTAAGTAATTACTATGATTTGAACATTACTGAGTAAATGTGAGTATACCTACTATGGGTACCTACTCTTCGAGGAAACAAGGCGCAATGTTATGTAATTAGTAACAGTATTGAATAATTAAAACACCTATCTGTTTATTACTTCACGCAAGTGACTTATTATTACACTTAATTGGGGAATGTTTGAATAGTAATAAAATATAGGAATGATCGAAAAGTAGCATGTCGATATTAGGAAGATTGAATGATTGAATAATAGAATAATAGTATGATTGTGTGTACACAGATAATAAACTTATGTAAACCATAGATACTTACATCTTATAGAAGATCTGGTATGTCTGGTCTGGCCTGAGTGGGTGTCTTGATCTCGTATGGCGATGATACTTCTAGCACTTTTTTTTTTTTTTATGGTGGGAAAAAATCATGCATTGACATCCCCCGCCCTTGGGCGGAGCGGGAGATAGTGTCAGACTCTTACTGACTAAAAGACCCACCCCGTTCCTTCTAGCCTTCATACCGGGGCTCGAGCGCCCTTTCGGATAACCCTGGCCCCAGTAGGCTTCGACCCGGCTGGGTCCCTTCTGTTGCTGACAACTCCTTGAGGCGCGCGGGAACAGTGCGCGCCGTCGACGACTTGGGCTTGGTCCGGACAGTTACCGGACGGCCGGACAGCGAGCTACCCATTGCTCACTGTCCGCAAGCCCGCGCCTACGGTGGCCGGAAATCGGGATCAGAATCAAATCCCGAAAAAATCCGGGAAATCCCGGCGACGGCGGCGGCGATAACGCCGTTGCCTGATGCGATTCGGCCTCCTGCTTTGCGAGCATTACCGCTTCGTAGAAGTCAGCGACCGCCTGCCACTCCTCGCTCCGGACCATGGCCTCAACCAGGGCCCGGCGCGAGAGGTCTCCGCCGCCGATCGCCCCCACGAGGGCACGGCGATGCTCCGCCCAAGCAGGGCACACCTCGACTGTGTGCTCCACCGTGTCCTCCGGGCGTTCCGCACAGTGGCGGCACCCGGGCGTCACCTCCGCATGAATCCCGTGCAGGAAACTCCCGAACGAACCATGTCCGGTGAGTACCTGCGTCATGCGGAAGGTAAGGACGCCGTCTGCGAAGGTCTTTCCAGCCACGCCTCAAAGAGGGGACTTACCGCCATGATTGTGGCGTGCCCAGCACTGGGTTGCGATAGTCGTTGACGCCATTTCACCATGAGATCCCGCCGGAGCTCTGTCCGCCATGCCGTGACCTGTCGCGGCAGCGGACTTTCACCCCGGCGTTGCATCTCCACGCGCATATCGTGCATGTGTGCAAGGACTGATGCCTCCAGATCCCACGGTGGTAGGCCAGCCAGAAGGCTCGCCACTTCGCGGGAGACCGTGCAGTATCCCCGCACCATCCTTATTGCCATGACCCTCTGGCAGGCGTTCAGTATGGCCGCCGGTCGCTTTTTCAGCGACGGCGCCCACACCGGCGCCCCGTAGAGGGCCATGGACTGAACGATCCCCGCGTAGAGCCTCCGGCAGGAGGCGTCTGGACCCCCAAGGTTGGGCAGGAGCCGCTTGAGCGCAGCCCCAGCCCGGTTGAGTTTGGGAGCCAGACGTCGGAAATGCTCCACGAAATTCCACCGGCTGTCGAGGACGAGTCCCAGGTACTTCATCGTCGACCCGACACCGATGTGAACTCCTCCTACCGTTAGTTGGGAACTCAATGGCGGCGCGTTCCGAGAGCGGCGACCGTGGAAACACATCGCCTCGGATTTGTGAAGCGCCACCTCGAGTCCCAACTCCTGGATCCTAACAACGACCATCGCAACCCCGCGTGTCGCTAGAGCGACCGCCGCCTGGTACGACTCTCCCTGCGCTAGAACCAGCGTGTCGTCTGCGTAGCAAACCACGCTGACCCCGTCAGGGAAGTCACCGCGCAGCACGTAGTCGTACCCGATGTTCCACAAGGGTGGCCCTAGTACCGACCCCTGCGGAACACCGCACGACATCTCTCGACGTTTCCAGTCTCCCTGGTGACCGGGGTAGACTATAAATCTATCCGACAGATAGGCCTCGACCACTCGACAGAGGTATTCGGGCACCCGGTGGTACCGGAGTGCCCTCCGGATCGTACTCCAGGGCAGGGAGTTGAAGGCGTTGGCAATGTCCAAGGACACTGCCACGACACACCTGCCCCGGGACACCGCAGCCCCCGTCGTGAGGGCTCGCACGCGCATGATGGCGTCCACCGTAGAGCGCATCCTGCAAAAGCCGAACTGTCCGGCCGAAAGGTCCGGCCCCACCCGTGTTAGGCGCCCGACGAGGCGGTTTGCAATGACTCTCTCAAAGAGCTTGCCCACCTCGTCGAGCAGCACAATGGGCCGGTACGCGGACGGAGAGTCCGCAGGGCGCCCTGGCTTCGCGATGAGGACCAGTTTCCCCGTCTTCCAGCAAAGTGGGAACTGGCCCCTATACTTCTAGCACTTGAAGAAGTCTTTTGCGCTCGAGCTTTTCCAGCAAGACTCTTAAATAGTGATAAATCTACGTCATAGTATACCAAATTTGGCAAAAGGGCACGTGTTGACAAAATGCTGTGTCAGATAATTGCACCCAAATACGATAGTTCATATTGTCTTCAATATTGTAATACTATGCTGAAACAAAACTAAATAGATAAGCACAGAAGGGTGACTCTTTGCAGTAAGCGATAATGTACCCATAGACATGAAGCGCTGGCATTCGCTCGTGGATGGCTATTGATCAATACGACTGGCGTGCGTGGTTCAAACGGCTTGAGAGAAGATCGTATTGAGTGCACGTCTGCGGATATGCATTATCGCTTTTGTACGGAGTCGACCTTCTGTACAGTAAGGCCGCAAAAGTCCATAGGAACGCTAAAGATTACATTGCTACGAACCGAGCGAGCGCGATACTTCCGTGCGTATGTGTGCGCATGTATGAGTATCCATATTCCACAGATAACACACACTAAGGAACTGTCGTCGCACTGAGCTTAAAAACATTATTATTTTTCTGTTCTTACCATAGCATTGATAAAATTCACGCAAATACGTCATGTGCTGGTAGCCGTGTGAACTAAGTGTTGGATTCGCAAATCACGTAACCCGAGTTCAAATCATGGTCGGTCCGTTGCAGTTATTTCTTACTTTGAAAATTCCCAATCTATATTGTGATATAGTTGTTTTTTTATATTTCTATGAAAAATACTATTGCATTTTTTGCACTAAATAGTTGCAAATTACGAATGTGATCTATTAACCACAAGAAGAATCACATTCGTAATTTGCAATTATTTAGTTGTTACATCTTTTCGATGTTATAAGGTGGAAATAAAAAGACGTGTTTAATAAAAATGTTTATTCTTTATATTTACAAATTAAACATTTATGAGAATTGTGACGTCGAATTGTTACCTAGACAAAAAGTTATCTTGTAACCGTTATCTATGTTACGCCTAAGATTGTTTGTTGGAAGTATACCCACTTAGACCGTTCATAATGTGAATAACGTAACAATGAACGGATATTCAAATTTTAATAAAATAAAATATAGGTAATTGTTTATATCCAGTTATTTATTGAAAAGTGATATATGATTTATTATTTATTATTATTTATTATATATTTATTATATACTTTATTGTACATACAAAACATAACAAAGAAAAACTGATGATTTGGACTTTGTAAACATTTTATTTTTGTGTAACGTCACAATGAATGTATTGAGGTCATAGCTTAATTGTTCATTTTCTTGACGAAAAGAAGATTGAAACCAAACCTCAATTTCTGTTAAAAGAACTTTAGTTCTCACAAGATAATCGTCAATTAGATGAGAAAAATAAATTGAACTATAGTATTATGTTAAAACAGTGCGGGTAGAAGAATAAAAACGAAATAGACTCATGATTATTGTCAACAAAATTGATAGCGAGTTCACTGCATTCTTAAGATGAGGCGATGGCACAAGTTAAAAGATATAGCTGTTTTAAACGAAAGTAAACACAATATAATACAGTGTTTGTTAACGAATAATCACAGATATGTTAAAATAAAATGGTAGGCCATTTAGTTTAGTTAACATTAAATATTTAGTGCGAAACGTAATCGTTCTTGTTTGTGCCTCTCTGTCAAGTACGGCTTTTTAGCAGGTTTTCTGTGATGCACGCCTTCAGCGTGAAGTGCACGGCGAACAGTATCCATCGAGGTGTCATATAATTCCGCAAAATGTCTCGTTGGTGCGAAACCATTCGTTTCGTATACGTCCACCATATGTCGTCGCTGCGCCTCGCTAATAAGCTTCGGTCTCCCACTTCTCTTTCGACTAGCAAGGCTACCTTCTTCCTCATATCTTTTTAGCCAAAGATTTACAGTATTTTTCTAAAATAAAAAAAATATATATATTAGGCAGCTATACCTACTTCACTTCATTTTCATTATATAAAATGTCAATAATCATAATTATTGAATATAATTTTAAAATAAAACTGCATTTATTAATCCAATAACCAATCCAATAAACCCAACGATTTACGTATTTCTCTTTTAAACCTCATAAAGATACGATGAATGGATTCATAAATGGCATACGTTTTAATTAGAAGATTAATTTGTAATAAAGTTACAATTCATTAATAACTATTATACTCACATTCAGTCCGGTTTCTTCAGATATTTGTGTTTTATTAAGACCACTTTTATGCAGACCAATGATAGTCGCCCTCACTTCAATACTAATATTAGCCTGCATTTTGCGAATATTACAATACTGTCAACCTCACGTCACTAACCAACAACTACAACCAAACGACAGTTCATTTCGGTTAAGTTAAAACTCATGTCTACCTCGCAGAAATCTAATTCTTTATTTAGTTTTTTTGTGATCTACCTTTCTAACTCTAAGAAATGTGTGAACAAGTTAAAGAATAATTTAATATATGTAATGCAAATACATAACTTCCAATCGGGTAAGAACTTACAAAAAGTCAATAATTGCGTGGGATTTGAACTTACGGCACACTGATTTGCGCTTCAGTGTGCCTATACCACTGGGCCATCTTGACTTATGATAAGTTGATGAAATTGTGAATTTCAATCATTTGTTGGCGAAACTTGAAAATAAAAGGTCGTAAGTCAAACTAAACGTCAAACGAATAAGTTTTAAGAATTCTTATGGACTTTTGCTAGTGATAGTACCTATACATTTTGTGGTTAAAACTATTTTAGCTTACTATTAAACTTCAGTGATTCGCCCTTCGAGATTACACTATATTTACTTGTAGTAGCACGGACATGTGCTGCCATCTTACACTATTTTAGAGCAACAATTCAAAAATTCTATGCACCTAGATGTCGGTATCTCATACACGTTTTGTGTGGCTGCCATCGCACATTTAATTTTCTTTTCGTATAAGTTTTTTACGTTTTTTAGTGAAATATCAACGTATTTTCTTTATTGTCAACAATAATTAGCATGGGAAAACGTAAACATTATGAAGAAGAGGAGCGTTTAGCTCGAAAAATACGGAAACTAGAAAAAAAGATGTCTCGTGTTCGTCGCAAACAAAGGGAAAAAAGTCACTGCAGTTCTAGTTCGGACCAGTACTCCTTATGCTCCTTACAGGAGGTTCCACAAGATGAAGGTTAGTAAAAATTCGAATGCTGTTACTGGAACATTTTTACCGGCGACGCCGGCGCGAAGGACGAGCGCAATACAGACCGTGACCTTGACCTAAATCTCGACAACGAGTTCCTGGTGCTTTGAGTTTAGTCTGTAAGGCTAATACCTGCGTGAAATATACCCCAGTTCAACCTGTAAGGTTGATCGCTGTATATTGGCTAGCACAAAAATTCTAGAACATGATCCGTGAGGTCATGCCATGAATAGCTTATTAATGTGAGTGATATGAGTGTCAAGGACACAATCCTACCCAGAGTACAAACCGTGAGTTTGTATCAAGTAATATACTGTAAATATCTGTATTTTTTATGATTAGAGAACATAATCCGGGAGGTTATGTCATGATCATTTATGTATTTCCTACCCTCTTTTTAAAAAACATACTGATACCTAATTCTAGAGTACAAACCGCGAGTTTGTATCATGAATATATTAAGGACATTCAGTGTTCTTTCTTCCAGGAGCCCCACATGAAGATAACATCTCTTCCGATTCAATTATTCAACAGTCAAATGAAATTATGGTTGCTCCAACCTCAGCGCCAACAGCGACCATGGATTCTGCTGCAGAATGTGCTAATACTGAAATAACTACTGCAGATGTACCACCAGTAACAAATACATCTATAGAATCTTCAGAGAATATTGAAGACCTGGAACCAGATATTTTGCAACTACTTGGAGAAGAACCTGTTAGAGAAGAGAGATTTGGGCAGAATATCCACAAAGACATCAGTAACAGATGGTCTGATATATTGGTGAATGGGTTAAAGGATGAAACAAAGTCTGAAATATCACAGACTTACAGCGTACCAGAAAATTTAAAATTAGCCCTGGCTCCTATACTGAACCCGGAAATAAGAGCAGCTATAAATGAAAGTGCCATAAGGAGGGACAAAATACTAGCCGAAAAGCAAAACATTTTGACTACTGTCATAACTTGTATAGCGAATACAATTACAATAGTATTGAAAACTTCCCCCCTCAATGAAGAGATTAGAAATCAGGCAATAAAACCTCTAAGTGATGCCGGCAGACTTCTATGTCTATCACATTATAATGAGACACAAACGCGAAAGAATTTTTTGTTGTCCTCTCTTAACAAAGAGATTAAAGATAACGTAAAAGACCTCAAGAGGGACCATCTACTTTTTGGTAGCGATCTCCAGGAAAATTTGAAATCCATGAAGGCCATTATTAGAACCGGCTCGGAGCTGAAACCAGCGGCTACCACTAAACCAAGACTGCCACAGAAGAACACTCAACCGAAAGAACAATCAAACAGGGCTTTAAACTGGAGGGGCCCACTGCCGCCGCAGTCACACCCACGCCGCATGGCACCACGACACAGCGCGACGGTTGGTGGGCGCAAGCAGCAACCGGCGCACCGTGCAGCGGACCGCCGTGCTCCACGACAATACAACCGGGTCCCACGCCGATAACTACACTGGAGGATACTCAGGCTGGTAAATTAAAATTATTTTACCACAATTGGTTACAAATTACCAATGATCCCATAGTGTTAACTTGGGTTAAGGGTCTGCGAATCCCTATTATGGATAATTTATCTCAGTCTCAAGTTTATCCTCATAATAGTCCTAAGTCAGATGCGGAGAAACAGCATATGACTAGAGAAATTGATAATCTTTTGAGTATTGGTGCTATAAGCATTTGTGAACCATGTGATGGTCAGTTTTTATCAAATATCTTCCTTGTTAAGAAGAGTAATGGGACACATAGATTCATCCTAAAATTAAAATGTTTAAATAAGTTCATCCATGCTCCACATTTCAAACTTGAAGATTATAGAACTGCTATGAGACTCATATCAAAACATAGTTACATGTGTTCTATTGACCTTAAGAATGCATACTTTTCAATTAATATCCATAATGACTCAAAGAAGTTATTGCGATTCAGTTGGTTGGGTAAACTATATGAATTTCAAGTTTTACCTTTTGGTATTAACATAGCCCCTTATGTATTTACAAAAATGATGCGCCCAGTAATGCAATTTCTTCGTAATCAAGGCTTATTGTCTGTTATATATTTGGATGACTTATTGTTATTTGGAGATAGTTATGAAGAGTGTAAAAATAATTTTGAAATTACAAAAAAGTTGCTACAGTCACTAGGTTTTACTATAAACTTCGAAAAGAGCGTTAGTACACCTAACCAAAGTGCGACATTTTTAGGGTTCGTTTTTAATTCTGAAAACTTAACCATTAGCATTCCAGCAGAAAAGAAACTCAGAATCAAAGATGAACTCTTACACTTTTCTAAATTAAAAAGATGTAAGTTGCGTAACTTTGCACACATGATAGGATTGTTAATATCAGTTTGCCCAGCAATGCAGTATGGCTGGCTGTATACAAAAAGATTTGAAAGAATCAAGTATCTTAATTTAAAACAAGCAGATGATTACAATCAATATATTAATTTACCTTCCTTTCTTCGCAAAGACTTTGACTGGTGGCTTAATAATATAGAAAAATGTAGCAGTCCTATTCGATCAAACCTTTATAAATTGGAAATATACTCAGATGCGTCGCGAACTGGTTGGGGTGTTAGTTGCTCGGACCAGACTGCCAACGGACAATGGTCCACTGAAGAACTAACTCAACACATTAACTACCTAGAACTGAAGGCAGCGTTTTTTGGGTTGAAGATCTTTGCCAAAGATCATCGTAACTGTGAAATACTTTTACGAATTGATAACTCCACTGCAATATCTTATATTAATAAGATGGGTGGCATACGTTTTCCCCATCTTACTTCTCTAAGTCGGGACATCTGGCAGTGGTGTGAAGAACGATGCTTATTCGTCTTCGCTTCTTATATTACTTCAAAAGATAACCATATTGCAGACGCCGAATCACGCCGTATACATACTGATGTGGAGTGGGAACTCGCGGATGATGCATTTCAGCACTTATGTAACAGATTCAATCAACCTGAAATTGATCTGTTTGCAAGCCGGTTAAATAAGAAATGTTCCAAATTCGTTTCTTGGCATAAAGATCCGGAAGCGTTTAGGGTTGATGCTTTTACCTTAAATTGGTCCAATTATTTCTTTTATGCGTTCCCACCATTTTGTTTAATTTTAAAAGTCTTACAAAAAATTATTATAGATAAGGCTAAAGGAATTGTTGTGGTCCCTCTCTGGCCCACACAGCCTTGGTACCCACTTTTTAAGAAGTTGCTTATTACAAGACCAATTAAATTCTCACCTAATGAAGCATTACTGTCATCTCCTTACAGTGTGGAAAACAAGTTTCAAGAGAACCTTACCCTGGTTGCCGGAGTATTATCAGGCAAGCATTTCTGAAGAAAGGCTCCCCTCCAGATGCTGCGGACGTGATGTTGGCGTCTTTAGCTAATAACACCTTAAAACAATATAACACCTGTTTTAAACGCTGGTTTGCCTTCTGTCAAGGTAAAAACTTAGATTTATTTGAAGTGTCAGTCACTAATGTGTTAGATTTCTTAGTTGTTCTTTTTAACCAGGGCCAAAAGTATAATTCAATTAATTGTACTAAAGCAGCATTATCCCTGCTTGTTAACTCAGAGACCATAAATGACCCACAAATCACGAGGTTTATGAAGGGAGTTTTCAAATTACGAACTCCACTTCCAAAATATAATTTAACCTGGGACACATCTATAGTCCTAGACTATTTAAGTAATTGGTACCCAAATGAAAGCCTTTCCTTTGATAGACTGTCGAAGAAATTGGTCACACTTTTAGCATTAGTAACAGCACACCGAGTACAAACATTGTCCTTGATCAAGCTATCTAACATTAAAAAATACAATAATGAAAAGTTTGTAATTAATATTACAGATATAATCAAAACCTCGAGTGTGAATCGTACGCCACCAATACTAATTCTTCCTTATTTCAACGATAAACCTTCTATTTGCCCTGCTAGGACTTTAGAACAGTATTTAACTGTTTCAGTAGACAAAAGGAAACCAGAATGTAATTTTTTATTAATTAGTTATAAGAAACCTTTTAATAATGTATGTTCTCAATCATTAAGCCGATGGATCAAAGCCACCCTGGGTGAGAGTGGGATAGACACATCTGTCTTTAGTGCTCACAGCACGAGACATGCAGCTACATCAGCTGCCAATAGACTCGGCGTTAGTATAGATATTATTAAGAGAACGGCGGGTTGGACTGGCAAATCAGAAACTTTTGCAAAGTTTTATAATAGAGAAATAGCTGTAGATACCTCGGATGCCTTTGCTCGATCCCTTTGTAGGGCGGCCTCAATAAACGAATGACAAAATTGATTGTAATTCGCTTATGTAAAGTGAAAATTAAATAAATAATTGATACTGATTTTTCTTCTTTACTATTTCGTGAAGCTCTAAACATCTACAAGTAAATATAGTGTAATCTCGAAGGGCGAATCACTGAAGTTTAATAGAAAGTCAAACGAACTTACCTGTAAGTGATGTTCGATGACTATTAAACGATGTGATTCGCCCGAGAGATTACACTCCCTCCCTGACCCTGATCAAATGTACCTTTTTGATCATACCCTAACTGAACGAAATAGTGGCTAACGATGGCCAAAGGAGAATAACGTGTATGAGATACCGACATCTAGGTGCATAGAATTTTTGAATTGTTGCTCTAAAATAGTGTAAGATGGCAGCACATGTCCGTGCTACTACAAGCAAATATAGTGTAATCTCTCGGGCGAATCACATCGTTTAATAGTCATCGAACATCACTTACAGGTAAGTTCGTTTGACTTTCTATTATAAATTTTACCCGACTGTGTCAAGCAAAAGACGGTGATGTGTTTTGTCAATTTTAATTTTAAGGTAATTCTAGTTCCTCTGACGACTTTGGTTGTGATTCTACTGATAGATTTATAAACAGTTTTACAATTTTTGTTGCAACAATAAAAGCAATATTTACAGTATTGGGATACCTACCGGTAATTCGTTTTTTAATATTTCTTGATTAACACCCGTAAATCCCATCACACATCGATTCAGTAAATCTTGTTCAATTCCAGCATATAGATATACCTACTTACGTTAAGTAGGTACTTTATAAATACATAAAGTAATAACTAAAAATATCATACCTTTTTAAAAATAACTTAAAAATAATAACCTTAAAGGACGATATTATAACAGTAGGCAAAACCGTGCATAACAATAGTATGTCGATTTGCTGTTTTGTTTTGATCTGCCTCCAATTATAGAATTACGCAAAGGTAGCATCAACGACATACTACTTACAAGCAATGACTTTGCCTGTCGAACTTTGCTAATAAAATGTATGAAAAAGTGACTGCGAACAAACATACAGTAGTATTTATTTTATCCGTATGTATTTAAGATAAACAATACATGTTTGGCGTCGTGGTGTCTGAGGTTTCAATTACACCTTACCATTTTTGACTGGGGTATCAACATCTAACAAAAAACGTACGACTTTGAACTCTATTGATTATAATTAGATTACAATATGAAGAAAAAAAAAGCCTTTAAATCGATCATTAATTGATTTCATTCTGGGTGAACGTTACTATCGTTGTGATGTCGGTAAGTGTTAATAACATTTCTTTAACGGTAGATCTTTGTTTCAACCAATTGTATTAAGGTTTGAGACTTATTTAAGGCAATGGTTGTTTTTCAGGACACGGAAGATCTTTTCAATTTTGTACCTATGAATCAACCAGCAGTTCAATCAACACCCGGACAGAAAACGCTGGGTCTTGCTCGTAAGAGACCAAAAACAGATCAAACATTTTTTCAATATATAAAGAAACCCGTCACTCGCGGGACAAAAATAACCAAGATTGAAATTTACAATGCGGAGAGATTACCAAAATCCGATCAGCCGATGTGTAACTGTGAAGCTGATGTGTGTGTTCAGCATGTTGTAAAATCCATATTATTTGATGAAATTTATTCAAGTACGAGAAAATTAATAACCAGAATTCAGGATGAAATCGAACCGAAAGCTTAGGTTTAATAAAATTAAGTTATCTTTCTACAAAATATTACATATGTATAAGTTTCTAAGTGTTGTATGTGGTGATTAATGTTCAAAAAGCAACTATGTTATAAATTTCATTATTAAAATGTTTTATAATAAAATAATACTAAACAAACTATAGTTTGTATTATTTCTACCTCATACATATGAAGTACTTACGTAGCGCAAATAGTCACTGCGCTATACATATAAGGCTGCGACGTGTATCCTATGAGTGCATTCCACGCTCAAGTCGTAGAGTAGGAACTGCGTGCTACTGTTACCTAATAAAATGCACACTTTAGTTAAGGAATGATGACTGCTGAGCAAATTTTGATGTAATGCAGTGTTTCTGGATCTCATCTGATCCAATTTTCGAATGTGATGAATGATGGTTGAAATTGAGGGTTTCAGAAATATTGAAATAACCGCTTTTTACTACTTGCATATGAATATACACCCCTACTTTTTAATTAGTACACAAAAAAATGGGGCTGTATCTGCACCCGTTACTGATCATATTTTTGTATTCAAAAGTAGAAAAAACCGAAATCCTAAATTTTTTTTCTAGCAATTGATAAGTATGATTAGATTCAATCATACATAACAATTGCTAGAAGAAAATACTGCGGGAAGTGTTTCTCCATTTTAATCGTCCTTTATTCATTCATAATCGTTGTATATGTATGTGTGAGCAGCGCGTATGTAAGCGTGCGCTGCGTCCCCACCCAAACCTCTAATGCAGGATTAAAGCAGTGTGCTAATAGCCGTGAGTAGTTTCACTTGTGTTCCTACGCACCTACATAACAGTGGCGATGAGTTACCCACAGTAGCAAAAAGTAATAAAAAAAGTCTGTTGAAAAATGGCACAGTCATTTTGTGGTATTTTGTCAATTTTCGATCATAATGTTAGCGATTGGAAGACCTACAAAGGTCGCGTGACACAATGGTTCATTGCAAATAACATCGATGCAAAAAACGATGCGGCGGGAACCAGGAGGCGAGCCATTCTACTCAGCGCACTCAACGATGGTACATACAAGTTGGCAGCAGATTTAGCCCTGCCCAAGGACTTTTTTTTTTTTTTTTAATTGAGATAAACTAGTGCTTGACTGCGATCCCACCTGATGGTAAGTAGCGATGCAATCTTTGATGGTGAGGCGCACTAGTTTATTAAGAGCCTATTCACTCTAGCCTTCAAGACACCCAAATTATAATCGGACGGGAAGACCGCAGCAGGCAGACTGTTCCAGTCCTTCGACGTACGCGGTATAAACGACGAGGCGAAACGCTTAGTCCGGACCGTAGAGGTTTCAACAACGTAAGGGTGAATATTCGCCGTACGTCGGGTTGTCCGATGGTAGAATTGCGATGGCGAAATCAAGTCATGCAATTCCTGCGCACACTCTCCAAAATGCATCCTGTAAAACACCGAAAGGCTGGCTACCCTACGCCTATGCTCAAGGCTTTGAAGGTTGGACTTAACCAAATCTGGATCACCAATTAGCCTCTTTGCACGCCTTTCCACCGAGTCCAAAGCTGCCAGGTGGCATTTTGCAGCACCAGCCCATATGTGACTGTAGTACTCCACACACGAACGGACCTGTGCTTTGTATAACATTAAAAGCTGTCCCGGTGTGAAGTACCGCCGGACCTTTGCAAGAACGCCCAGCTTCCTAGCAGCTACCTTGGCTTTGGACTCAATGAACCGCCCAAAGTTAAGGTCTGAGGGAATTTCAACCCCCAAGAGCTGAAGGCGGTCGGTGTACTCCAGGGATAAATTCCGAAAAGTAGGAACCAAGGTGCACGGGCTCCTTTTGGCAGTGAAAAGACACGCTTGTGTTTTGGCGGCGTTGAATCCCACTAGATTGGCTTCACCCCACTTGGAGACTGCCTGAAGTGAGATATTCGTTCGCTCTACCATAGCCTCTCTTTCGGACCGGATTAGCTCCTTACTAGCTCGAGCACTGGGCAGGTATCTCTCTACAACGTGCTATCATCTGCATAACCATAGATACCGGGCACCAGCAGATCGTTGATATGCAACAGGAAGAGAGTTGCAGAGAGAACAGACCCCTGAGGAACTCCGGCATTAATCGTCATGGGCTCTGATGAGCATCCGTCGACAACAACTCGGAGAGACCGTTCACTCAGGAAGTCTTTTACCCAGTTAATCAGACCAGGGGAAATGCCGTACGCTGGAAGCTTACTCAATAGGCTAGCGTGCCATACCCTGTCGAAGGCCTTCGAGACGTCTAAGGAAACGGCAATCGCTTCCCCATTCTTCTCGAGGGCCTCGCCCCACAAGTGGGTGGCATAAACCAGCAGGTCCCCAGTAGACCGCTTGCGGCGAAACCCGTACTGTCGGTCACTGAGGAGATCGTTACCTTCCAGGTATGCCATGAGGCGCGAGTTCAATACACGCTCCATAATCTTGCAGAGTATGGAGGTTACCGAAATCGGCCGATAGTTGGCAGGATCGGCACGACTGCCCTTTTTGGGCACGGGTTGCACGTTGGCAAGCTTCCAGGACTTGGGCACTATACCAGTCCTAAATGAGAGGCGATACAAGCGCGTCAATACAGGAGACAACTCGGGCGCACAAGCCTTTAGAACAATCGCTGGTATGCCATCTGGTCCACTGGCTTTATTCACGTCTAGACGACGCAGCTCTCTCAGAACTTCTCTGTTCCTCATGTGAACCTCCTGCATTGAAGAGTTACAATGAGGCAGAGTCGGTGGAGCAGCATTGCTAGTGTCAAGACGAGAATTATGGGCAAAGAGAGATGCAAAGAGTCCTGCTTTCTCTCTTGCCGTATGAGCCAGTGTTCCATCAGGCTTTACCAGCGGAGGCAAAGTGGGCCGACAGAAGTTCGCCTCGACCGACTTGGCAAGAGACCAGAATGCTCTGCTACCGGACGGCTGTGCAGAGAGTTTTTTGCCAATATGGGTTATGCGGTCGAAGCGTGCCTTCTTTAATGCTTTTTTGTAGGACTTGACAGCATGGTTGAAGGCTCTCTTCTTTGAATTCAGATCCGGAGCTTTGCGGTCACGTGCGTCAACCCAGGCGAGAAACGCCGAATGCTTACGCTCTTCAGCCTGAACGCAATCGGCGTTGAACCACGGGTGAGCTGAGCCACCGATGCGTACATCGCTATAAGGGATAAAATACTCCATAGCTTGGCGTATCACATCGGTTACAGCATCCGCACAGCTCGACGGATTTTCAGAAGAGAAGCAGACCTGCTGCCAAGGATAAGACGCAAAGAAATGCCGCATCTCATCCCAATCTGCCGACCTGTATCGCCACATTCACCGTTCGCCACGTGAGTCGCGGTCAGGTAGGGAGAAGGACGATATAGACTTCACCAGACAGTGATCAGAAGTTCCAAGTGGTGAGGAAACTGTTACGACACATCTGTCCGGATCGGTGGTCAGCAGTAGGTCCAGACAATTGGCAGTATGACCAACTACATCAGGCACCCTCGTCGCTTGCTTTACCAACTGGGAGAGGCCCAGCGACACTGCAAAGTTTCGAGTTTCCCTCCCAGCGTGGTCGGTCCTCTGGTATGGGAAAAGCCAGTCTTGATGGCAGGCGTTAAAATCCCCCAGAGCGACAAACTGCGCATCAGGGTGCCGATGCAGAGCCTCATCGGCGGCCTCACTGAGGTGGCCAAACAGCCGAGTCGTCTCCTGGTCGCCACTGTGCGACCGATAAACACAGGTGTAGACAATTTTGTCCACACCGGTGTCCACCAGTAACCATAAACTTGAAAAACTGGGGTCTTCAAGGTGACGGAGACGCTGGCAGCAGATGTCATTGCGGACGTATACACAGACCCCGGCACGCTGCAGGAAATGGTGCTCCAAAGAGTATCCCGGGTAGTCGAGATACGCCGCATCAGACGGACATCTGATCTGCGTCTCCGTCAAGAAAAGTAAGTGGGGCTTGTCAGTCTCGAGGTGGTGGTGGACTGCATCGAGATTGGAGTGCAGTCCTCGTATGTTTGAGAGGTGCACATGGAACAAGAGGACGTGCATCCGCTGTACACACTTACTTTTCCTTTTATTAACTTTCATGAATTTTAGTGAATAGGGCTGGTGGAAGATGGCAGTTGAGCGAGGTGATGCGATGTCAAACCCAACAACACAACCAGAGTTGCTGCGCCAATGGAGGGTTGATTTGGAGACTGCGGGGACGCCCGAACCCCCCCAGAGATCGCCATCGGGTCCTCTCATCCGGTCGCCAACCGGCACGATGGGGCCACCCTGGGATTTTTCGCAGTTGGCGGGGCAGCCTTTCGTGTGTGGCTGGCACACTACTTGGGCCCCCAACTATCTGCGGTCGGCCAGCGGAGCACCGTGCTTCGGATCCCGCTACCCTCCATGATCAAACCTCCGACACAACAGCAACTGGTGCATCATACCCGGCGTACATCGCAACACAACTGTTCAGACCCATCCTCCACCTTACGGCTTCACCAGATAACATACAACACGACGGATCGCTTGGCGGCATGACTTTATCTGGTGGGTGGTAACCTTTAAGCCGGCAGCCGATGTTATGGCCTACCACCGTATTTACTGCTCGTTTAGCACTACCCAGGGGACACGTGTAGGGTGATCAAAAATCAAGTAAATCCTACGGACGCGAGCAGTTCATCCCCCAAATAAACGTACAAGAGATACCATACGAAGATCTGGTGACGTTGTTGGATAACCACTTCACACCAAAACGTTGCGGGTTCAGCGAACGGCACAACTTTTACGCAGCTTCGCAGCAGCCTGGCGAGACACCTACGCAATGGGCAGTGAGGTTACGTGGACTAACGGCGCATTGCGGATTCAGCAATGTTGAGGAGGCCTTGCGTGATCGTTTTGTGATGGGGATGCTAGCGGGTCCTGAACGGGAGAAACTATTTGCTCTGGACTTGGAGACCTTAACCTTGGCGAAGGCGGTGGAGCTAGCAGAGAGCATTAGATGCGCGCAGGCAGGCGCTGCCGCTACTGCTCCTACATCTACAGATCAAGCACAGGTGTTCAAGATCGCGAAAGGACAAAATAGTGTCAACACGACCAATAGTGCCGAGAAAAAAAAGTGTTCAGTGTGCGGTCGCGTTAATCACGAATCGTCTCAGTGTCGGTTTGCAAAATATAAGTTTAAAAAGTGCAACACAGTAGGGCATTTGCGAAGAATGTGTAATAAACTTAACTACGTGTTAACGGGGGATGTGAGTGAGGACGATGATGGTAAGTCGCTTTATAACATTTGTTCGGCTCGGGGGGAACCTATGACAGAAACGGTGACGATAAACGGTCGGAATTTAAAATTTCAATTGGATAGCGGATCGACGGTGACGGTCGTATCTGAAGGTACTATCACTTGCAAAAGTCCATAAGAATTCTTAAAACTTATTCGTTTGACGTTTAGTTTGACTTACGACCTTTTATTTTCAAGTTTCGCCAACAAATGATTGAAATTCACAATTTCATCAACTTATCATAAGTCAAGATGGCCCAGTGGTATAGGCACACAGATTGAAGCGCAAATCAGTGTGCCGCAAGTTCAAATCCCACGCAATTATTGACTTTTTGTAAGTTCTTACCCGATTGGAAGTTATGTATTTGCATTACATATATTAAATTATTCTTTAACTTGTTCACACATTTCTTAGAGTTAGAAAGGTAGATCACAAAAAAACTAAATAAAGAATTAGATTTCTGCGAGGTAGACATGAGTTTTAACTTAACCGAAATGAACTGTCGTTTGGTTGTAGTTGTTGGTTAGTGACGTGAGGTTGACAGTATTGTAATATTCGCAAAATGCAGGCTAATATTAGTATTGAAGTGAGGGCGACTATCATTGAGGTCTTAATAAAACACAAATATCTGAAGAAACCGGACTGAATGTGAGTATAATAGCTATTAATGAATTGTAACTTTATTACAAATTAATCTTCTAATTAAAACGTATGCCATTTATGAATCCATTCATCGTATCTTTATGAGGTTTAAAAGAGAAATACGTAAATCGTTGGGTTTATTGGATTGGTTATTGGATTAATAAATGCAGTTTTATTTTAAAATTATATTCAATAATTATGATTATTAACATTTTATATAATGAAAATGAAGTGAAGTAGGTATAGCTGCCTAATATATATATTTTTTTATTTTAGAAAAATACTGTAAATCTTTGGCTAAAAAGATATGAGGAAGAAGGTAGCCTTGCTAGTCGAAAGAGGAGTGGGAGACCGAAGCTTATTAGCGAGGCGCAGCGACGACATATGGTGGACGTATACGAAACGAATGGTTTCGCACCAACGAGACATTTTGCGGAATTATATGACACCTCGATGGATACTGTTCGCCGTGCACTTCACGCTGAAGGCGTGCATCACAGAAAACCTGCTAAAAAGCCGTACTTGACAGAGAGGCACAAACAAGAACGATTACGTTTCGCACTAAATATTTAATGTTAACTAAACTAAATGGCCTACCATTTTATTTTAACATATCTGTGATTATTCGTTAACAAACACTGTATTATATTGTGTTTACTTTCGTTTAAAACAGCTATATCTTTTAACTTGTGCCATCGCCTCATCTTAAGAATGCAGTGAACTCGCTATCAATTTTGTTGACAATAATCATGAGTCTATTTCGTTTTTTATTCTTCTACCCGCACTGTTTTAACATAATACTATAGTTCAATTTATTTTTCTCATCTAATTGACGATTATCTTGTGAGAACTAAAGTTCTTTTAACAGAAATTGAGGTTTGGTTTCAATCTTCTTTTCGTCAAGAAAATGAACAATTAAGCTATGACCTCAATACATTCATTGTGACGTTACACAAAAATAAAATGTTTACAAAGTCCAAATCATATATCACTTTTCAATAAATAACTGGATATAAACAATTACCTATATTTTATTTTATTAAAATTTGAATATCCGTTCATTGTTACGTTATTCATATTATGAATGGTCTAAGTGGGTATACTTCCAACAAACAATCTTAGGCGTAACATAGATAACGGTTACAAGATAACTTTTTGTCTAGGTAACAATTCGACGTCACAATTCTCATAAATGTTTAATTTGTAAATATAAAGAATAAACATTTTTATTAAACACGTCTTTTTATTTCCACCTTATAACATCGAAAAGATGTAACAACTAAATAATTGCAAATTACGAATGTGATTCTTCTTGTGGTTAATAGATCACATTCGTAATTTGCAACTATTTAGTGCAAAAAATGCAATAGTATTTTTCATAGAAATATAAAAAAACAACTATATCAACATAGATTGGGAATTTCAAAGTAAGAAATAACTGCAACGGACCGACCATGATTTGAACTCGGGTTACGTGATTTGCGAATCCAACACTTAGTTCACACGGCTACCAGCACATGACGAATTTGCGCGAATTTTGCTATGGTAAGAACAGAAAAGTAATAATGTTTTTAAGCTCAGTGCGACGACAGTTCCTTAGTGTGTGTTATCTGTGGAATGTGGATACTCATACATGCGCACACATACGCACGGCAGTATCGCGCTCGCTCGGTTCGTAGCAATGTAATCTTTAGCGCTCCTATGGACTTTTGCGGCCTTACTGTACATATAAAAAAATTGTTTTCGGGTATACCATTGCATATTTCTAACAAAAGATTTTATGGTTACACGGGAACCGATATGCAGTGTGTAGGCTATGTGCGTCTACCTATAACATATATGAAGCGCACACACACACTTGACGTGTTTGTCATACGACACGGCGGGCCAACGTTGCTAGGTCGCGACTTCATATCAATATTTAAATTAAAGTTAACATCTGTAAATTTTCTTAACCATGCTCAAACCGCAGCTGACCGGTTGCAAATACAGTTCCCTGAAGTATTTTTAGACAAGCTAGGCGCTTTTAAAAACTATAAAGTTAAGTTGCAACTAAGTAATGATGCAAAACCGATATTTTTTAAAGCGCGTCCCATTGCGTTTGCGTTGCGCGACAAAGTCGATAAAGAGTTAGAACGCTTGTTAAACCTCGGAGTGTTAAAACCAGTTAAACATGCGGACTATGCATCCCCTATTGTGCCGGTACTCAAACGTGATGGTTCCGTCAGATTATGTGCGAATTATTCGGTGACCATTAACAAACAATTAGTAATAGAACAATATCCTTTACCGACGGTTCACGAATTATTTTCAAAATTACACGGAGGCCAGCAGTTCTCGAAAATTGATTTATCCAGAGCCTATAATCAATTTCTGCTCGATGATGAGTCACAAAACATAACCTGTATTAACACTCACCGAGGTTTGTTTAAATATACGCGTCTTGTATTCGGCTTGTCGAGCGCGCCGTCTATTTTTCGGCGCGCGATGGAAACCGTGTTGCCGGGTTAGACGGAGTGTTATGCCTATTGGATGACGTGTTGGTAACAGCAAGCACTGAAGATTTGCATGTGGAAAAGCTACACATAGTTCTCAAGAGACTTCAGGACGCGGGACTAACTTTGCGGAAGGACAAATGCGAATTTTTTAAAGACGAAATAAAATATTTAGGATATATTATCAACAAGAACGGTCTAAAGAAAGATTCGTCTAAAGTGAAGGCGATTGTAGACGCTCCTGTTCCAACTAATATTGCCACCTTGCAATCATTTTTAGGGCTTGTTAACTACTATCGAAATTTCGTCCCTCGAGCATCAAGCATTCTCAGTCCCTTGTACGACTTGTTATTATTATTATTATTTAGAAGATAAGGGGCTATGCATCACCCATAGTGTAGGGGATGTAGTCACTGCGACCTAAAAGATCTATTGTGACTCGCCACCTTGTTAGAGTAACTCTTTTAGCCCGGAGGCTTCCAAGAAATTTAGAATACTCCTAGCTTTTAGAGTTTTAATCTCCTCCGGGCGAATAATGTGTCGGCCCAGATGGACACTGCGTTTGTGGACAAGGGGCCCGCATTCACACAAGAGGTGCTTAGGCGTCTCCCTCTCCTGATTGCAGTACCGGCAAACATCAGTGTCACTCAGTTTCATGTGAAATTGGTGCCTGTTTAGTTTGCAGTGGCCGGTTAAGGCGCGGGCTATCGCACAGATGTTCGTCCTGCTAAGCTCAAGAAGCTCGGCAGTTCGTTTTTGTAAGTAGCCTTCTATGAGAGATTTGGCGTGTAGCAGACCTGGTTGTACCATCCAGTGCTTTTTTGAATCGCCAAATAAGTTGCCCTTAAGGGTCTGCATGGCCTGGTTCTTTGAGATACCACAGAAGGGTTCTGGACCTATCTGATGACCTTGAGCCCCAGCCCGTGCAAGTTCATCGGCTTTTTCGTTGCCGTTGATTCCAGAATGACCTGGTACCCATCTCAGAATAACTTTATTCCTTTGCCCCAGGTCATTCAGTTTGTTAACGCAGTCTTTTACCAGTTTCGAATTTAAAGTATTCGAGTTCAAGGCGTTAAGAGCTGCCTGGCTATCTGAGTAAATCAGAATTAATTGATTTATGTAGTTTCGTTGACGGTTGGCCTCCATACATTCTATAATGGCGTATACCTCCGCTTGGAACATGGTAGCATGTTTACCCAGATTCAAGCTTTTGCTGAATTTCGGGCTAATGCCAAATATTCCACATCCTACATTCTCACCCATTTTGGACCCGTCTGTAAACCAGATCAGGCGTCCAGCCTTGCAAGTGATGAGGTTGTTTGACCAATCCTCTCTGCTCGGCAGTTCCACTGTGTAATTCCTTGTGAAATTACACTGTGGAAGCATGACGTCTGTTGTCATAGCTAGTTGATCGTGTTCAAGTACTGATTCGTGTAGCGATCTCAGTGCTTGAGAGCGCCAGTTTGCTTTGCCAGTGCTGTTTGTTCTGTACATGCTTGCCTTCGCCTCCTTCGCAATGAATAGATGAAGTGGCGGTAGGTTAAGCAGGGCATTTAGAGCAGCTCTTGGGGTTGTAGACATGGCCCCTGTTAATATGAGGCATGCAAGTCTCTGCAAACCATTAAGTTTGTTAATGACTGTCACTTGAGTTGTTTTCCTCCACCATACTACGCAGGCATACGTTATTATCGGCCTGACTATGGCGGTGTACAACCACAGGGCGATTTTAGGGTTTATGCCCCATTTCTTCCCTGCTAAGCGACAGCATATTCCTAAAGCTATTTTAGCCTTTTGGATTACATTGTTAATGTGAGTGTTCCAGGTCAGTCTCTGGTCGATAGTTACGCCCAGGTACTTGACTTCGCTGGAGAATGGTATGAGAGTCCCCTTTACAGTGGGCGTTACAAGTTTGTCCAACTTACGCTTCCTAGTAAAAAGGACTATTGTTGTTTTACTCGGGTTAACCGATAAATTGTTTTCTGTGCACCATGTGTTAATGATGTTCAGAGATCTTTGTAGTATAGATGATACCGTGCTGTGACAGGGGCCGACAACACAAGCCACCACATCGTCAGCATAGCTATGTACATCTAAGTCTCTTGTAGAGGCTTCAACCAGCAATTGGTCAACAACGAGTAGCCATAGAAGTGGCGATAAAACGCCTCCTTGTGGGCAACCTTTAGTTGTTTTGAAGCTCTTTGTAGTTCCGTGTAAGGTAACACTGATAGTTCTGTTGAGGAGCATGAATTCGATCCAACGAGTAGTTGTTTCGTCAATCCCTTTCGCCTTCATTCCCTTGGAAAGGGCGTCTATGGTGACGTTGTCGAAAGCTCCTTCAATATCAAGGAAAGCACATAGGGCTATCTGTTTATCTTCCAAAGCCCTTTCGATCCTGTCTGTTAGTTCTAACAGAGCAGTTTCTGTAGATTTTCCTTTTTGGTAAGCATGTTGCTTCGGATGCAGAGGGTTATCCCTTAATGGTCCATCCCTGATGCATTCGTCAATAACCTTTTCCATACTCTTGAGTAGGAAGGAGGTAAGGCTTATTGGTCTGAAGGACTTTGGTTGAGAGTAAGTAGGATGTTATTGGGCATTCTATTCCACTTGATGCGACATCGCTACGCTACGCTCCGCTTGTCGCGTGGAATAGAATGCCCAATAACATTTTTGTGAATGATATGTTAAAAACACTGGTTCAGCGCCTATTCCACTTTCAAAATCTAATTTATAAAATACTCACTATCTTTTATTGAAGGACGGCCATGGTGAGCAAACAAGCAATCGTTTAGTTGAATGATGTCTTAAAACACTGGTTCAGCGCCTATTCCACTTTTAAATATAATTGCTTACCTACACGTTACTCTGTATTTTATGATCCGGATTGGACTCCCAGGACGTCTAAATTTTAGAATACCGTAATCATTAAACTAAGATTCAGGACAGGTTGTCTCACGTCTCTTCATAAAATTAGAAATAACATGTCTAGTTGACACGTCACTCCGTATTTTATGATCCAGATTGGACCCCAAGGACGTCCGAATTTCAGTTTAATTCATTCAGATACGACACCACCACCCTGCACGTCACTAAGGCCTATTCCACTTTTAAATATAATTGCTTACCTCGGCTGCTTACTAGATTCTTGCGCAATGCCACTATGCCACTATAATACTAAGCAAATAACTAAGCTTCACATTTTCACTTCAAATTTTTACTAAGCAAACTATCTGAATATAGTATGCTAAAATTTAGAACAGCTTGTCTCACGTCTCTCCATAAAATTAGAGGTTCCGTGTGTAGATGACACGTTACTCTGTGTTTTATGATCCGGATTGGACTCCCAGGACGTCTAAATTTTAGAATACCGTAATCATTAAACTAAGATTCAGGACAGGTTGTCTCACGTCTCTTCATAAAATTAGAAATAACATGTGTAGTTGACACGTCACTCCGTATTTTATGATCCAGATTGGACCCCAAGGACGTCCGAATTTCAGTTTAATTCATTCAGATACGACACCACCACCCTGCACGTCACTAAGGCCTATTCCACTTTTAAATATAATTGCTTACCTCGGCTGCTTACTAGATTCTTGCGCAATGCCACTATGCCACTATAATACTAAGCAAATAACTAAGCTTCACATTTTCACTTCAAATTTTACTAAGCAAACTATCTGAATATAGTATGCTAAAATTTAGGACAGCTTGTCTCACGTCTCTCCATAAAATTAGAGGTTCCGTGTGTAGATGACACGTTACTCTGTGTTTTATGATCCGGATTGGACTCCCAGGACGTCTAAATTTTAGGATACCGTAATCATTAAACTAAGATTCAGGACAGGTTGTCTCACGTCTCTTCATAAAATTAGAAATAACATGTGTAGTTGACACGTCACTCCGTATTTTATGATCCAGATTGGACCCCAAGGACGTCCGAATTTCAGTTTAATTCATTCAGATACGACACCACCACCCTGCACGTCACTAAGGCCTATTCCACTTTTAAATATAATTGCTTACCTCGGCTGCTTACTAGATTCTTGCGCAATGCCACTATGCCACTATAATACTAAGCAAATAACTAAGCTTCACATTTTCACTTCAAATTTTACTAAGCAAACTATCTGAATATAGTATGCTAAAATTTAGGACAGCTTGTCTCACGTCTCTCCATAAAATTAGAGGTTCCGTGTGTAGATGACACGTTACTCTGTGTTTTATGATCCGGATTGGACTCCCAGGACGTCTAAATTTTAGGATACCGTAATCATTAAACTAAGATTCAGGACAGGTTGTCTCACGTCTCTTCATAAAATTAGAAATAACATGTGTAGTTGACACGTCACTCCGTATTTTATGATCCAGATTGGACCCCAAGGACGTCCGAATTTTAGTTTAATTCATTCAGGCAGACAACCACACTGCACCTTACCAACAAAACTGTACTGTTATAAATACGTATCGCACCGTCACATCACTTTCTGCTATGTTAAGAGGATTTTACACTGATACAATCGCCGTCAAACGGATAATTCGCACATATCGTGTCGAATATTCACCCTTACGTTGTTGAAACCTCTACGGTCCGGACTAAGCGTTTCGCCTCGTCGTTTATACCGCGTACGTCGAAGGACTGGAACAGTCTGCCTGCTGCGGTCTTCCCGTTCGATTATAATTTGGGTGTCTTCAAGGCTAGAGTGAATAGGCTCTTAATAAACTAGTGCGCCTCACCATCAAAGATTGCATCGCTACTTACCATCAGGTGGGATCACAGTCAAGCACTAGTTAAAAAAAAAAAAAATCGCCGGACGACGGCGTCAGAAGCGATCATATTGAACGTTTACACGATAAGTGTAAATGACTCTTAACAATCACCAAGACTGCAAAGTTGCATTATATAAATTTGCTGCGTTTGATTTATCTATGTGTGGGTGATTCCCATGGGTTCTACAATTACAATGCAACCGCTGTGAATGTGATCCTTGTGCATGTAGCAGTCATTGTTAAAATTTGTATGATACAAAACATCCCATAACCAATGTTTAATTCATTAAAATATAGATTATGTTTTACTGTAAAATACGTAGACAGACTTTGCTAAGGTATGCACATCTCTAATTAGATAGTAGGTATATCAATTTAAAATTATTAGAAGGATGAATCTTCTATCAAAAATAAATTTAGCAGTAGCTTTTTACCTAAAACTTTTGAACGATGTTATTTAAAACTCATACATTCATTTTAGACATTTAATGGTTTTATAATATTATATAATAATTTTAAGTTTTACTACAACATAGGTACTTGCAAACTAACTGCTTGACGTGGATTCGCTTCCATTAATTATTTTGTATAAAAATAATGATTTCAGAGTACTTTGTTATTTTTATTTACATATGAAAAAAAGGACTTTTTTATATATTAAATTTAAGTAATTTTGCGAAGTTATGTGGAAATAACTGCTAGATTGCCCGTGTAGACTACTAGTCTACATTTAAAAGCATGCCAAATTGTCCATGTAGACTACTAGTGTACATATGTGTATGTAATAGTCTACATTGGAGCAATCTAGCTATGAAATTATTTTGTTTTGGATTTTCCGTCTGTAGTCTATTTGCATAAATTTATTTCACTTCCCCATAACATTAAACAAACATACAAACTTAATTATAATACCTAATGTATTTATCATAAGCGACAGCCAGGTGTCGGGTTCATCTTTGTCGGCGAGCGAAAAAGGCTGGTTTTATATTTCATTTCTCACTGTAAAATTGTAATTAGACAGAAAAATCGGGTATCATTACGCTTTAATTTGACGTAACTAACACAAATTATTCATGCAACTTTGAAGACCTGTAATTAAGGTTGAATTTTGTAATGAGACAAATACTGCTGATATGGTATTTTTTATGTATAAAACCAATCCATTTCGATCAATACGTTACATTTGCTCCAGTATTTTCTAGTGGCAAAGACTAGTTACCATACTTTATCTACAATTCTACAATCGTCTTCAAAAATCATAAAATGTAAGTAAGTACTTATTACTAAGTTTACAGAATTTTCTAGCTACGGACCTGGTTTTTGCCTGCCGGCTAGTATTTATTTATTTATGCATTAAAACTTCATGCAACATACAACATAAACGTACAAAGGCGGACTTAATGCTTTAGGCATTCTCTACCAGTCTACCTTTAACTGTGGTACTCCATTAAACATAACGATTCATTTAAATTCTGTTCTAAATGACTATTGAGGTTCTGTCTTTCACAAAAGAACTCTCGCAGTCTATTGGATGGCTATGTTATTAATAAAATGATGTATATAATTTCAGGTCTGACTCCGAAGCTAGCACTATCTACCAGTCAGCAGCCATTGCGGAGTCATCCAAGGCGAAAAAAAAGGCAGTGAAGCGCAAGGTCTCCGAGCCAGCAACAAAACCGAGGTAATTGTTATATAACTATCTCATGTCCTATTCCAAGTCATGATATATTTGAGTGCATTGAAACAGTAACAAACAAATAAACTCACAGTCGCATCTAGATTGCTAGGCGATAGGGTTTCTTGCCTAATTACCTTAAGATATATTATACAGACCCGTTTTAGGCATTTATTTTGCAGGTTTACAGTTAGTTCACGAAATATTGTTATTAAATTAATTAAATTGTTTCAGTAAAAAACCCAGCTCCAACCGCTCAGACCTGTTCGGGTTGGAAAGCGAGATTTCTCCGCGGACGATCTCCAGTGCGGACTTCTGTTCGTCGCTAGTTAACCGGGTCGCAAACGGAAAAGTGCGACGGACTGCGGATGTAACTGGAGACTTTTACGTGGAGGTGAAAGTGTACAATAAGGCTGAGGTGGCCAACATCGCTAAAGAGGATCGGTGGAAGAGAGCTGAGGTGACCCTTAAAGTTCAGTTAGACCGTAATACTCCGCAGTGGGATGGTCTACAGATTTTTATGAGGCGGACTCATGAGTTATTTAATGATTCGGAGCCCGTCTTTTACAGCGATAGCATAAATAAATAGTTAATTAAGTTAGCTATGTTATTTTTATGCTATCACTGTATATTAGTCTGTATACAGTCCCACTGTTGAGCAAAGTCTCCTCCAAATCTTTCCATATATTCTTTATAAGCTGTACCTATTTATTGATATGTATCATAGCGATTTCGTATCAGAATCATAATAAGTATTAATATTGAAGTCAGTCCATCTAACAGTAAATCAAAATTATTACAACGTATTAAGTATCTTGTTGGTATTAGTTACAATAATCAGAAATGCCTTTTTGTACTGTTTGTAACACATCTGTAGAGAGCAGCCACTGGACAGGTCACCTACGTAGTACTAAACATAAAAATAAGAATATTTCGCAATTTTGCGAAGGTGTTGAAATAATACATTCTGCATTTCGTAATCGTATAGCTTCCTATAGAATTGTCGCTCCATCTGAGAATTGTAATTTACATTCATTTTTAAATAATATTGGAGATCAAATTAAAATATTAATTGACCTATCTCTTAAAAAACACACGTGTCTAAAAGTTAATTTCGAATATTTTGCTTTATTTTTATTAGTTAAAAATGATTCTCAGGAAATGAAATCTTTTGCAACAAAAAACGTTACTCTGCATCAGAATTATGAATTAGACTCATTATTATCACAAGTTAAAAACTCTTTAGCAAAAAAGATAGAAGAATTTCAGGATCGTGACAGTGGATGGACGTTCTTGAGCAGTTCTCATTTAGAAGTCAATGTTAACAAATATCAACCTATGCGCGGTGGTTCACGCTTTATCGAATTGCCTGCTGCAATAAAATCGAAAAAAGCATGTGTTAATATCCGTAATAACGACAACTATTGCTTTTTATGGTCAGTTGTTGCTGCTTTATACCCCGCTAAAAGTCATCCCGAAAGGGTATCGTCTTATCCAAATTTCCGTAACGTATTCAATATAAAGAACATGTCATTTCCTGTAAGTTTTTCAGATATTGCGCAGTTTGAAGTAAATAACCCTGAAATTTGTATTTATATTTATGGTTTAAAAAATAATACTGTTATAGGACCGCTTTACAAACCAAAAACCTTGAACGGTAAAGTGGTTCATTTACTTTATTTAGAAAGCAACGATTTGTCGCATTATTGTCTCATTAAAGACTTGCCGCGACTTGTTAGGACTCAGATAACTAAGCACCACGGTAAATTACACTTTTGTGATGCGTGTTTAATATTTTTTAATACTTGTGACGATCTTAGTTCGCATAGTTGTGGGGGTATAGCAACTGAATTACCACCAATAGGTTCTTTCATACAATTTGAAAATTATAATAAAAAACAAATTGTACCATTTGTTATATATGCGGATTTTGAAACAATGCTAGAACGTTATGCATCTTGCGACCCTGATCCCTCTAAGGCAAGCACTGTAACAGTACAACGTCATGTGCCTGTAGCTTTCGCTTATCATATCACATGTGCGCTAGACGAAAGCTACAATCGTTACGTTTCTTATCGCGGTTCGGATTGTGTATCAAATTTTGTTAAGTCTATTTATAAAGAGGCTAAAAATATATCCCAAATTTTAAAAACGAATGTTCCTATGATTTACACAGAGGATAATGCTCGAGACTTTGAGAACGCTATGACCTGTCATATTTGTGATCACTTCTTATTTGGCGATAGGGTTCGTGATCATTGTCACTTGACTGGTAAATACCGCGGTGCAGTGCACAATTATTGCAATTTACAGTACAAAGTACCACAATTTTTGCCTGTGTTTTTTCATAATTTGTCGGGCTACGATTGTCACCTCTTCATAAAAGAATTAGGTGAAGCTCCTGGATCTATCAAGGTCATACCTAAAACAAAAGAAAACTATATTTCATTCACAAAGTTTGTCCCTATTTCAACCGAAGAGAGCATACAAGTTCGATTTGTAGATTCTTTCAAATTTTTAGGAACCAGCTTAGAAAAGCTGGCTGGTACAATGAAAAAACAAGACTTTAATCAATTAAAATCTTATTTCCCTAATAAAAAACAATTTGAATTACTAACTCGTAAAGGAGTGTATCCATATGACTATATGTCTCATTGGGATCGTTATAAAGACACCTGTTTGCCTCCTAAAAAATATTTTTTTAACTCTTTGACAAATGAATCTATTACTGACGAAGACTATGAGCACGCTCGATCGGTTTGGTCAGAATTTAATATTGAAAACATGGGTATATACACAGATTTATATCTTAAAACAGATGTCCTGTTGTTAACTGATATATTTGAAAATTTTCGTAAAACTTGTAAGCGGCATTACAATCTCGATCCTGCATTCTATATTACAGCACCAAGTCTATCTTTCGATGCAATGCTTTTAAAAACAGGAGTAAAATTAGAATTGATTAGTGATCATGAAATTTTTAGAATGATACAAAAAGGTATTAGAGGAGGTGTTTGTATGTGTTCAAAAAGACATGTCAAAGCCAATCATAAATATTTAGATACTTAAAATCCAACTAAACCAAATTCCTTTATTATTTATTTAGATTGTAACAATTTATACGGCTATAGCATGTGTCAATCACTACCTTATTCCGATTTTAGATTTATGAGTAAGCAGGAAATAGATTTTTTACAATTGAACTTGATAAATGTCAGTGATACTGCAGAAAACGGTTACATACTTGAAGTAGATTTAATATATCCTGAAAATTTGCACATGGAGCATAATGACTTTCCATTTTGTCCAGAAAAATGCTTGCCACCTGGTAGTAAGAACAAAAAACTGGTTCCAAATTTGTACGATAAATATCATTATGTTATTCATTATGTACATTTAAAAAAATGTTTACAGCATGGTTTGGTTTTGAAAAAGATCCACCGCGCTATTATATTTAAGCAAAGTAGCTATCTCAAGCAATATATCGATATTAATACTCATCTACGTCAACAGGCAGAATCCACGTTTGAACAGGATTTTTTTAAATTATTAAACAACAGTATTTTTGGAAAGACTCTAGAAAATAATGAACATCGCATAGATGTTAAGTTAGTAAATAAGTGGAGTGATTCAAACAATAAAACAAAAAAGGTCACTTGTGCTGACAAATTGATATCCAGCCCGTATTTTCATAGTGTCTCAATATTTTCGGAAGATCTAGTTGCAATCCAAATGAAGCCTCTGCGCGTTATGCTTAATAAACCAATATACATAGGGTATACAGTATTAGAATTGTCTAAGACTCACATGTACGATTTTCACTATACTATCGTAAAACCTTTTTATGGTAACCGAATTGAATTGTGTTATACTGACACAGATAGTCTAGTTTATAATATTCAGAGTAACGACGTTTATAAGGACTTAAGACTTCATTTCCTGAAATATATTGATACCAGTAACTATGACTCTAACAATGAATTTAACTTGCCTATTATTAACAAGAAGGTTCCAGGACTATTCAAGGATGAAATGGGTGGCAAAATTATTAATGAATTTGTAGGATTGCGTTCAAAGCTTTACTGTATTAAGACAACAGACAAAATAATAAAAAAAGCAAAAGGTACAAAAACATGTGTTACGAAAAACTTAAATATGATAGATTATAAAAATGTTTTGTATAATTGTGATGTTATTCGAAAAAAAAATTTGTTATTTAAGTCAATAAAACATGAAATATTTACTCAAGATGTAAATAAAATAGCACTTTCAAGCAATGATGATAAACGGTTACTATTATGTGATAAAGTATCTACTTTAGCATGGGGTAATGCAAATATATTTAAGTAATGCATTAAATAAATATTTTATGCACTGTTTGATATAAAACAAGAATTGTATTTTAGTTACTACTTACGAAATAAATTTTATGTTGTGTACGTAACTATTGATTGATATAGATTAAACACTTACTAAAACAAGTATTGTGTTTCAGTTAATAGGAACTTACGAAATAAATAGTATTTTGTGTTACTGTTTGATCATTGTATGTTATGTAAGTAATTACTGTTTGATACAGATTAAATACCTACTAAAATAATCAATGTATTTAGTTACTACCTAAGAAATAAATAATATTTTATGGTTAATTTTAAATATGTTTCATTTCCATTTTTGATGACAAAGCGCAGTGCGCTATCTGGTACCTATGAAATATAACACTAATCAGGACATGTACCATGATATTCAAAGTAAGATTGTTTTAATCTTATTTCAGGTGTTATGTCTAATACCACGCACTGGCAAAATTATCTATCGATTTGTTTGAAGATGAAATTGATTCACAGTCCATTACTTATGGAGTCAGATGACCAAAACATCGTCAACTTGCTAAAAAACTCATGTCTCGACTTGTCTGAAGATGAAATTGATTCACGGCTCATTACTTATGGAGTCAAATTACCAAAACATCATCAACTTAGTTATTCAATCATGTCTCGACTTGTTTGAAGATGAAATTGATTCACAGCACATTACTTATGGAGTCCGATTACAAAAACATCATCAAGTTGGTACATAATCATGTCTCGACTTGTTTGAATATGAAATTGATTCATAGCCCATTACTTATGGAGTCAGATTACCAAAGCATCATCAAATTGCTACAATAATAAGATTAATTTCAACAGTCGTATTACGGACGTCGCTCGGAGCCCATACTAAGCGAGAAACAATTTAGAGATATAGCGCCGCTGTTTGTAGTCGATTGCTCTAGACAAGCGGATAACCTAAAGACAGGTCCGGTTGTGGATGTGAGAGTAGAAATTGAGAGTGAATCAGAGATACCAGATCAAACTTCAGCATACTGTCTCATTCTGAACGACTGCATTGTTGAATATCGACCACTAAGTAATATTGTTAAGAAGATATCATGAAAGCGGATACCCTTATAGTGGAATTGCAAGGATTTAAAGATTATGTAAATAATTTCATCGTCAAAGAATTGGCTATTGTGAGTCAGGATCATACACAGACGTTCTTGGTAAAACCACCATATTCATTTCATTACCTAACACCAGAAGAAAAAAAGCAGGTGAGGTGGTTAGAAAGAAATCGAGGAATTTACTGGAGTGAAGGCTACATAGACTACAAAGAGTTTCATCGCGTTATTTTACCCTATTTAGAAAACAAAAAAATTATTACAAAGGGTTTGGAAAAGATAAAATGGATTAAAGAGTTATGTGCAAACTGTGAAGTGATTGATATAGGTGACAAAGGATGTCCTAATTTTGTGACATTAAAACAAAAGTTCTGTAAAAATAAAACTGATTTTAATTGTGTGCACCATAAAAAGAATTGTGCATTAAATAATGCAGTGTGTATTAGAAAATGGTATGATGATAGTAATATGTCTGTGTTTAATATGTTTTAATTTTAATATGTTCAATTAATAAAAATCTAAATGTACCTACTTTTTGTTTTATTTAAATGTATTTAGGACAACTACACAACAAACTTTATATTAGCTCTAATTAGATGAATTGCGATAAGTAAGTATTCTAATAATGTCAAAATATTATAAACATATAACCTATAATGAGATTCATTTGAGCTAATTTAAAGTGTATGTTTATGTAATGTCAATAAAACATAATTTAAATTATAAACATATTATTTATTTAGTTTTCACGTTATTCACAAAATAGTTACTTACACCTATCCTTATTATATATTTAAATATGTGACAAAATCTTAATGATCTAAGTAGATACAGTTTAATACACTAGCAGATTAGCAAATAATTTTATAATAAATTCAGAATTTAATACAACAAGTTAAAGTGAACATATATACAAACATTAGAAACTACTTACTAATAACAATCATCACCACAAAGTTTCTTCGAAATTTTGTTTATTAATGATTGTGTCTCTTCCATAACATAGTCCACCGGTTCACTAACTACATATTGTGCACTTAACACTACCACCTCCTCATTGTCATTTGAATTTACCACGCTTTCTTGTCGTTCACTAATGTCCAACACTTGTATCTGGATCAGTCGCAAACCTTTTTTCTTTTCGTTGTTTATGACGTATGATTGACATAAAGGATGTTCCGATGCTTTGCGTTTTAAGCCCTCCCGTCTTGTTCTGGACTTTTTAATGGGCGCTTCAGGTCTGTCTTGCTCTGGAATATGCCAGCTTAAACTAGGAGTCGGGAAGCCTTGACCATATTGGGAGAACATGATGTCAGGAGAATCACACATTATTGATGATCTGAAAAAAAAATTATGATTAATAATGGTTACAACACTCTAAGAAATAACATTATAAAGTTAATCTTTAGATGATAATACTTACAATTCGTTCCGTTTTTATTGTTCCGTAATGTGACCGCTTGAGCTGGCTGCCTAACGATGTATGTATTTTAATCTTATTATTGTAGCAATTTGATGATGCTTTGGTAATCTGACTCCATAAGTAATGGGCTATGAATCAATTTCATATTCAAACAAGTCGAGACATGATCGCAGTAAAACTTAATACTGGCGAAGTAGTAGATGATGTTCAGATCAACAAAATCATATGGCGCGTACCTCATGTTAAAGTATCTGACAAAGAAAAAATTGGTTTGTTAAAATTATTAGAAAAAAATCGCCCACTTCAAATGATATACAGAAATTGGGATCTGTACGAATACCCAGCTTTGCCTAAAACTACAAAACATACCTGGTCCATCAAAACTTCATCGCAGATAGAAAAACCAAGATATGTTATTATTGGTCTACAGACAAAAAGAAAAAACAATGCAAGTTCTGACATGTCTCAATTCGATCACTGCCATATTAACAACGTAAGGGTGAATATTCGACACGATATGTGCGAATTATCCGTTTGACGGCGATTGTATCAGTGTAAAATCCTCTTAACATAGCAGAAAGTGATGTGACGGTGCGATACGTATTTATAACAGTACAGTTTTGTTGGTAAGGTGCAGTGTGGTTGTCTGCCTGAATGAATTAAACTAAAATTCGGACGTCCTTGGGGTCCAATCTGGATCATAAAATACGGAGTGACGTGTCAACTACACATGTTATTTCTAATTTTATGAAGAGACGTGAGACAACCTGTCCTGAATCTTAGTTTAATGATTACGGTATCCTAAAATTTAGACGTCCTGGGAGTCCAATCCGGATCATAAAACACAGAGTAACGTGTCATCTACACACGGAACCTCTAATTTTATGGAGAGACGTGAGACAAGCTGTCCTAAATTTTAGCATACTATATTCAGATAGTTTGCTTAGTAAAATTTGAAGTGAAAATGTGAAGCTTAGTTATTTGCTTAGTATTATAGTGGCATAGTGGCATTGCGCAAGAATCTAGTAAGCAGCCGAGGTAAGCAATTATATTTAAAAGTGGAATAGGCCTTAGTGACGTGCAGGGTGGTGGTGTCGTATCTGAATGAATTAAACTGAAATTCGGACGTCCTTGGGGTCCAATCTGGATCATAAAATACGGAGTGACGTGTCAACTACACATGTTATTTCTAATTTTATGAAGAGACGTGAGACAACCTGTCCTGAATCTTAGTTTAATGATTACGGTATTCTAAAATTTAGACGTCCTGGGAGTCCAATCCGGATCATAAAACACAGAGTAACGTGTCATCTACACACGGAACCTCTAATTTTATGGAGAGACGTGAGACAAGCTGTTCTAAATTTTAGCATACTATATTCAGATAGTTTGCTTAGTAAAAATTTGAAGTGAAAATGTGAAGCTTAGTTATTTGCTTAGTATTATAGTGGCATAGTGGCATTGCGCAAGAATCTAGTAAGCAGCCGAGGTAAGCAATTATATTTAAAAGTGGAATAGGCCTTAGTGACGTGCAGGGTGGTGGTGTCGTATCTGAATGAATTAAACTGAAATTCGGACGTCCTTGGGGTCCAATCTGGATCATAAAATACGGAGTGACGTGTCAACTACACATGTTATTTCTAATTTTATGAAGAGACGTGAGACAACCTGTCCTGAATCTTAGTTTAATGATTACGGTATTCTAAAATTTAGACGTCCTGGGAGTCCAATCCGGATCATAAAACACAGAGTAACGTGTCATCTACACACGGAACCTCTAATTTTATGGAGAGACGTGAGACAAGCTGTTCTAAATTTTAGCATACTATATTCAGATAGTTTGCTTAGTAAAAATTTGAAGTGAAAATGTGAAGCTTAGTTATTTGCTTAGTATTATAGTGGCATAGTGGCATTGCGCAAGAATCTAGTAAGCAGCCGAGGTAAGCAATTATATTTAAAAGTGGAATAGGCCTTAGTGACGTGCAGGGTGGTGGTGTCGTATCTGAATGAATTAAACTGAAATTCGGACGTCCTTGGGGTCCAATCTGGATCATAAAATACGGAGTGACGTGTCAACTACACATGTTATTTCTAATTTTATGAAGAGACGTGAGACAACCTGTCCTGAATCTTAGTTTAATGATTACGGTATTCTAAAATTTAGACGTCCTGGGAGTCCAATCCGGATCATAAAATACATAGTAACGTGTAGGTAAGCAATTATATTTAAAAGTGGAATAGGCGCTGAACCAGTGTTTTAAGACATCATTCAACTAAACGATTGCTTGTTTGCTCACCATGGCCGTCCTTCAATAAAAGATAGTGAGTATTTTATAAATTAGATTTTGAAAGTGGAATAGGCGCTGAACCAGTGTTTTTAACATATCATTCACAAAAATGTTATTGGGCATTCTATTCCACGCGACAAGCGGAGCGTAGCGTAGCGATGTCGCATCAAGTGGAATAGAATGCCCAATAACATCCTACTAGAGTAGTCCTTCTTACCGGCCTTTGGGATAAAACAGACTTTAACCATAGTCCATTTCTCTGGTATATATCCCCAGGCAAAGCTTGCTCTGAAGATTTTGATTAAAATATGAGGATGAGTATAGTCTTCCCTTGCTGCAGAAGAGCTGGGAAGACATCGTCATCCCCTGCAGATTTAATTGGCTTGAATGAGTCTATAGCCCATTCTACCTTGTTCGGTCTAAAATACCTCGCCGCTCTTCTCCAGTCTTCATTTGAAGGCCTGGTGAGGCGGATATGAGGAGTATTTTGTACGATGTTATCTGGTGCCATCACCGAGCCAGGGAAGTGTGTAGACGCCAGAAGTTTCAGGGTTTCTTCCGCTGATGCAGTGAAGGCACCGTCTGGTTTCTTTAAGAATCCCAGTTGATTTGTAGGCGATTTGGATAAGACTTTGTGGATTCTGGCTCCTTGAGGGACTTTAGTAATCTCCTCGCAGAACTTCCTCCATGACAGTCTTTTCGCCTTTCGGATTTCTTTATTATAGGTAGTTAAAGCTTTCCGATACCGATCCCAGTCGTCAGTCGATTTAGCCTTATTAAACAACCTACGTGATTCTTCCCTTAAAACATCGAGCTTTTTGTTCCACCACGTCACTTTTCTATCCCTCACACGAGGGCAGCTCTCTTCGTAAGAGGCTGTAATGTCTTCCGTAACTTGAGCAACAGCATAATCCAATGTTTCAGGGGAGCGTATGGTTTTAGGGAAGTCTTGGAGTCTATCCTGGAGCTTTATTCTGTACAAGTCCCAGTCCGTGGCTTTTGCATCCCTAAAAGTGATGGTTTCGCAAATGTTGGATGTATTCAGTGCGAATTTAATTAGTCGATGATCAGACATAGATGGTTCATCACTGACATGCCAATTGGTTATCAGCCTGGCAGTGTGAATAGTAGCGAGAGTTACATCAAGAACTTCCTTCCTCGATCTAGTTACAAAGGTCGGTTTACATCCCTCATTAACTAGTTGGAGGCGGTTAGTTAGTACAAAATCATGAAGCAACTCACCTCTGTCGTTGATGTCAGTGCTGCCCCAGTTGGTATGGTGGGCGTTGGCGTCACACCCAATGAGAAGCTCGGCATTGTTGGCATAGGCGTACTCGACTACCTTTGCAAGCTCCTCGGATGGGTCGGTTTTCGTCCCGTCTAGGTATGCCGAGCACACGATGAGGCGTCCATTTCCGCTCTTGACATTAACATAAGCTGCAATCAGGTCATCGCTGCACAGGCCTGGTATGCATAAGAAATCAATATTATTATTAAAAAGTATACACGCTCTTGGTTTGACTCCTCCGATATGGTGTACGACCTTACCTGCAGAGCCCAGTCCAGACACCGTGTTAGTATTAGCCAGCCACGGTTCCTGAATAAGAGCAATGTGAAGGTTCTTCTGTGTGAAGTGTTTTTCCAGAACAGCCGTGGCTGCTCTGGCATGGTGCAGGTTGATCTGCACCACTTGTGTGTTTGTGTGTGTCTGTGTTATGGTGTGTTTGTGTTGTGTTAGTGTTGTGTGTTTGTGTCGGTGGGTGGGTTAAGTGGCGTTATTCGACCCGCTTGGCTTCGGGGCTGTAGGGCAGCCCTGAGATTTGGCCGGTCGGCTCTCCACTTCCGACCGATGGGGGTTTGTAGCCCTTTTCGTCGGTGGTGCTCCGAGGGGGCGGTTCCTGACCCCCTGGCCTCCAGGTTTCGGCTTGGCGTTTTGCCGCTTTGCCGTTTTACCAGAGACCTGAACGCTCGGCCCCGCCCTAAGAGCGTGTTGAGCAGGTGGCAGAATCTCTGCACTAGATTGGCTAGTTCCCGCCACCTGCTCAGCCCTCGCCGGCGTATTATCGCCGCGAATGCGAATCCAGACTTTGCGAAAGCCTAGTTGCGGCCTGCAGTCTAGCTTGCGCAAGGCTTCTACAGAGGCATCATCGATAGAGAGGGCGGTCGTGATTCCGTCCCTTTCTTTCTTGACGCTCAGCACCTTCCACAAGCAAGTCTGCAGGTCGTTTTGTTTTTCCAGGAGATTGAGGGCATCTCTTGGAGTTTTCAGGACATCTTCTGTCTTGAAGTGGAGGATCCCAACCTTAGCTTTTGGCAAGTCCTTCTCGTTAATGAACGAGAGTTCCGCCTCTGGCCACGGCTTTAGTGTCCCCACTTTTTCTTCAAGCCATTTCAGGCTGTAGTCGTTTTTAATTACGACTTGCAGCCATCCCGGTTTGAAAGTGCAGCCCTCAATTCGAATTTTGAATTCGGGGGCTTTGGGCATCCCCTATGCGTTAAGAATCGCCCTTAATAAGTCCTTGTAAAGGAGCCCCAATTGCGCGTCCGACATGGGCTCCTTGTTACGGATTCCCACCCGGATGTTAGTTAGGGCATCCTTAAAAGACATAGCGCTTGTCTCAGGCGGTGGTCCGACCTGAGTTGCGGACGTCTCATCAGGGATCATTGAAGTTGACCCTGACTTTTCGTCCACACGCGTAGTCTTTTTGGCATGATCTTTTGGCGACTCGTCCTCGGATCGAGATCGTTTTACCGGCCTCTTCCCCGAGGACATATCAGCCATTAGACCAGTCGAAGGAGTACGCGCACTCGCCAACCGCTCCGTGACCAGCTTGTAGGCCTCAATGGGGTCCATACCGCCAGCCTTGAGGCGCCGCAGGCGCTTACGCGCTGCTCCTGGCAACCGTCGTTTCCTGGGACTGAGGTCAGTTTCCGACGGCACTTCCGAGTCCATCTCAGTAGGCCTCGTGCCATCGTTTGCTGACTCCAGTTCAAGAGGGTTGAGTTCGGTGTCCAAGGTGACTTGGGAGTCTCCCTCAGAACCGAGCAAGAGAGCAGTCAGATCGGGAATTGACCCAGTAAGACTACTCGAGAGTTCCGGACGTTCGCCATCGTCCAGAGATGGAGTATTTTTTTTAAAAGAGTTTAAATCCATACAGTTCCCACGGGAAGCTAGGGAAATAAACAGTCCACCTGGGCAGAGCCCCGCTTGCCCAGGTAAGGCGAAATTACTACTCCAGGATTGCCATCTCCCTGGAGAGACACCGATAGGAACCAAGCTCCCCCTTGGCCACGCATCCCTCGGCTCGGTACGTATGACACCTTGGATTGGGTTTTGCCGATTATTCGCCACCGCTGTAAGTGATTCCCCTACCTATGCCATAAGTAATGACACACGTAAGAGAGCCACCTACAGCGGCGCCCAGGATGCACCGTCCCCCCCACTGTTCTTCCCAGCGAATGCCTACATACAGCCGCATATAAAATGCAGATGCATACATGCATGAACTGGGACGAACAGCAAGAGAGCACACGTGGAGGTTATCTAGCACGCATCCCGTACGACTTGTTAAAAAAAGGAGCTAGGTGGCATTGGACAGCAATTCATCAAAATGCATTCAATGAAATAAAGAAATGCTTAACGTCGGAACAAGTGTTAACACATTTTGACCCAAATTCTAAAATAATATTGACGGTAGATGCGTCTCCATTTGGTTAAGGCGCTATTTTATCACAAGTAGGTAGTGATATGTTAGAACGTTCCATATCATTCGCGTCCCGTACGCTCACGTCAGCCGAAAAACGATACTCGCAAATACAGAAGGAAGCCACAGTGATTATATTTGAAATTAAACGTTATCATCAATATTTATACGGCAGATCGATACCGTTTGTATTACGTACCGACCACAAACCCTTGATCACTATTTTTGGTCCCTATAAGGGCATACCTGAAGTATCGGCTAATAGGCTACAAAGATACGCAATGTTCTTAAGCGCGTATAATTACACAATTGAGTACGTAAGAAGTGCCGACAACAACGCAGACTATTTGTCACGAGCGAGTTTACGTCACGATCAAAAACTGATAGAGGAGCGGGGGGACAGCGGCGCTCACGCGGCCGCTACCGCGGCTCCTATCGACCGGGCGACTTATGTTAATTTTGTAGTTGAAGGCAGCATACCTGTAACATTGGACGAATTACGCAAAGAAACTGCCATAGATATTATTTTAGCAAAGGTAATTAATTACATTCATCAGGGGTGGCCTAGACAATTGTTGTCGGATTTATATATTAAGCCTTATTATTTGTGTAGGACACAATTATCACATGAAAATGGTTGCCTCATGAGAGGACATAAAGTGGTTATCCCGGAAACGTTACGCTCAAAAATTTTACACGAGTTGCATAATTCGCTTTTGGGCATTGTGAAAACAAAAGCGGAGGCTAGATCACGATTTTGGTTCACAGGAGTAGATGCAGCGCTGGAGGCAATGATCAACTCGTGCGACATCTGCCAACAGTTACGGCCGTCCCCGCCGCGAACGCCGATAATTCCGTGGCGGTATCCACCAAAGCCATTCTATAGAATACATATCGATTTCCTAGGCCCGCTAAATAATCAGATGTTTTTCGTAGTTGTAGACGCGTACACCAAATGGGTGGAGTTGTACGATGTTACTATGTCTACAACTTCCACAAACGTCATAGGGAAGCTATACGATTTTATGTCCAAGTACGGCTTGCCACATACAATCGTAAGTGATAACGGCACCGCGTTTACGTCATTTGAGTTTAGAAATTTTTGTTTAAGAAACGGCATCGACCATATGACGTCACCGGCCTACAATCCGGAAAGTAACGGGCAAGCGGAAAGTTATGTTAAAATCGTTAAAAAAGGTATTAAATCATGCGTTATTAATTCGCGCAATAAAAGTGATTGCAAGTTAAAAATATTAAAATATCTTTTTGACTATCGTAATTCGGTTCATTCTGTCACGGGGTTCTCACCGGCTGAGCTAGTGTTTGGCCGCAAGTTGAGGTCACGCTTAGATCTGATCAATCCGAAAACCCGTTCGGCCTCTCTCACTAATAATGTTTACCGTCAACAGTGTTCGCAAATTAAAGCACGTGGAGGTTGTAATAAACAAGTGTTTAAGCCAGGGGATCAGATAATCTACAAAAAGTTTTTAAATAATGCTACATTCCGTTGGTGCAAAGGTATCATTAAAAAGAGACTGGGTAAAGTACTTTACCTTATTCAGGACTTGATTTCGACGTGTGATGTGAAAAAGCATAAAAATCAAATAATATTATTTAAAGATGGCAAGGGTAATGTTTCACAACAGGCGGAAGCGCAACATCATTATGACTTTGATGATTTTAACAACAGTCGTAGTGAGCCATTGCCTGGCGACCCTCAGGTACGGAATCCCGCGGGGGAGGGAACTGACGAGGCAGATCTGCAATCACCACCGTCTGCAGACACAAATACAGTCTCGGATTCAATTTCAAGGAATCCAGAAAGACTGTTGAGAAACATTCCCAGGGTAGATTATAAACCTTTTCTGTAACTTTTGTATGTTTCTATTGTTAATTAATATTGTATTTGCACAACTTTATATCATTTTGTTCAAATAAGGGGGAAGTGTTGTATATGTATGTGTGAGCAGCGCGTATGTAAGCGTGCGCTGCGTCCCTACCCAAACCTCTAATGCAGGATTAAAGCAGTATGCTTTTAGCCGTGAGTAGTTTCACTTGTGTACCCACGCATCTACATAATAATAATCAATAGCCTGCACAATATTTCCATAAATTGAGAGACATTTTGGGATAAACACAAACGCTAATAACTTTGCTGTTTATGAATATTATTTATTGAGACTTTACTTAAATAATAACAAGGGCTTTTCTAATAAGCCCTTTAAGTATTTGTACAAATTAAAAATTAGTGGTGTATATACGGAACATGCACCAAAATATTTTTTTTTTTACAATTTTTGTGTCTGTTTGTTCCGGATAATCTCTGAAATGGCTGGACCGATTTTGACGGGACTTTTTTTGGCAGGTAACTAATGTAATAAGGAGTAACTTAGGCTGCTTTTATTTTCATCATCATCATCATCATTTCAGCCCATTCACGTCCACTGTTGGACACAGGCCTCCCCCAAGCGTCGCCACAACGAACGTTCCCGTGCGTCCCGCATCCATCGGTTTCCCGCAACCTTCACCAGGTCATCGGTCCACCTTGTAGGAGGCCTTCCAACGCTGCGTCTTCCGGTACGCGGTCGCCACTCCAACTGGGGTGTATACGTGGTCCTAACCAACATCTGTCGGGACCCAAGCCAACCTCACCTGCACGTGGTACACCCTGCTGAAAAACGGACAAAGCTATGGCGACCCGCCAACACGTACTGGACCAACGTGGCGGGTTTTGGTACAAACCCCCCCAATGGAACATAACAGTACACACAGGCCCCAAATGCCCGGCGACTCCAGTGGTTGTGCTGACGTAGACAGGCGTGGGCGCAGCCCTGGGGTCAGGAGTGCTAAAAATCTCCGGGCGGGAACCTTTAACCGTCGACGACTGGGCCTGGCAACGTATAACGTACGACACGATAATTCTCAAATCCGGTAGCCTGCTTTACTTCCGGGAGGGTGATCAGCAGTCCCAGGGTGGTATCGGGTTTATCGTCCACAGGTCCCTCGTGAACAATGTGGTGAGAATCGAGAGCGTGTCGACCAGGGTGGCGTACCTTATGCTCAGAATATCATTAAGATATTCGCTGAAGGTCATACAGGTTTACGCCCCGACCTCGACACACTCCGATGACGAAGTGGATTCCATGTATGAGGATATATCCAGAGCCATGCATGGTTCTAAGACTCATTTCACCGTGATCATGGGGGACTTTAATGCGAAACTAGGCAAACGATACGGTGATGAGCTGCGAGTGGGGCAATTTGGATTTGGACATCGGAACCGCCGGGGACACCTACTGGCTAGTTTTATGGAGAAGGAGGGCCTCTACATGATGAACTTCTTATTCAGAAAGCGTAAGCACAGGAAGTGGACCTGGCAAAGCCCTGATGGTGTAACTAAAAATGAGATTGACTTCATCATATCGACGAAGAAGCAAATATTCAATAATGTCTCTGTGATCAATGCGGTGAAAACCGGGAGTGATCACTGTATGGTAAGAGGCACATTGAATATCAATGTCAAGCTTGAAAGATCTCGGCTGATGAAGTTTACGCTCCGTCCTGCACAGATCCAGATCCAAAACTCCGAGAGCTACTTCAAAATCGTTTCGAGTGCCTAGGAAGCTCCGTGGACAAATATAATGGTGGGTTCGTGGAAGCTGTCCATACAGTCGGGTCTCAGTTTTTTAGGACTCATACAAGTAAGACCAAGAGGCTCACGGATCAAACTCTCGAGCTCATGAAGAAAAGGCGTGAAATGACTTTGCAGTCTTCAGATGATGCGTGCCCATACCGACAGCTCAATAAACGGATCTCGAAGTCTCTGAAACGCGACCTTCGCTGATTTATTACCGAGAGGATTAAGGACGCGATTGAGCAGAATAAGGGCTTCAAAGTTTTTGCACGGGATCCGTTTATTGAGCTGAGCCAACTCACGAAACTGAAGACCGAAGATGGCAGAGCCATATCCGCCAAATCGGAGCTTCTGGAAGAGAACGAGGCATTTTATGGACAGTTATACACGTCAATCTCCAAACCGGCTACAAATCTGGCAAACGACCCAAGAGCTAGATTGACTCAACACTACACTGAAGATATCCCGGACGTCAGCCTGTAAAAGAATAGAATAGAAAAACTTTTATTCGGTACAGACACGGCACAACGGTTATATTTATACACAAAGTAAATAAAAGTACCAAGTACGCCGAGCGTGCCCGCACCGAAAGGGTGACTACCTCAGCATTTGCTAGACGTTAGACACCCAGCGCTGGTTTTCAGTTGGCACCCCGCAGTGACGCACGGATTAGGGTAAAGCATATATATATACTCATAAGATTTGATAAATAACAACGCAATATTATAAAATAAAATTTGTGCCTCATTGAATAAAACGATAAAACCATAAAATAACTTAGTACCCACAATACTCTGATAAAAAAACATCAGCCGACGCGCGGCGCGATGTTCAACGCCATGATAATCGAGCCACCGCTGCACCGGCCCGGCAATTAGCCGTCACCTAGGGCTAATACTATAACTCGCGGGTAGGTGTTAAAAAAGCACAGACGTTTGGTTTTATCGGAATTTTATTTAAAATATAATTATAGTTAAATCTTGATTTATTTACTAATATTCTTAGTCAACATCAGTTTTAACTTCTCCACTCACGTTTGTTTAAATAAACACCACATTAACACCACCTTTTTTTTTTTTTTTATGGTGGGAAAAAATCATGCATTGACATCCCCCGCCCTTGGGCGGAGCGGGAGATAGTGTCAGACTCTTACTGACTAAAAGACCCACCCCGTTCCTTCTAGCCTTCATACCGGGGCTCGAGCGCCCTTTCGGATAACCCGCCAGCTGTTCACTGAACTGTCACTCACTGCAGCATTAATCAGCACTTCACAATGTCCCAGTACGCCGAAGTTTTGGCAGCCCAGAAGACCCTTGAGGAGAAGTTCATGAAGAAGATGGATGATCTTGAAGCTCAGATTCAGTGTGCCGGACCAAACAAAGCTACCACGGTGGCAAGGATAGCTGACGAGTTTAGAACATTCCGTGAGCTCATGTTTTCCATGCTGGGACTACTACGCAGCCAAATAAGTGAGTGTGCCAAACAAATAGACGGCTTAGAAACCAGACATCGGAGGAAAGCGCTGGTTTTCCAAGGACTGCCTGAAGTGGAGAACGAGGATAGCGTTGCGGTAATCCTTGATGTTCTCAACACAAAGCTTGCCCTCAAGGATCTTACTGTCTCCTCAATTAAAAGTTGCCACAGACTTGGGGCCCCTAGCAACGAGCATCACAGGTCCATTCTTATAAGGTTAGGTTAGGTTAGGTTAGGCGAAGACAGAACTGAAAGGCTCCAAAGTGTCTGTCAAGGAATTCTTGACAAGGGCGAGGCAGTTTGTATTCGCTAAGGCTCGCGAGCACTTTGGCATGCGGTCGTGTTGGTCTCAGGACGGCGTTATCTTCATCAAGGCCCCTGACGGAAGTCGGCACAGGGTTACTTCCACAGATGAGCTGAAACCCTTAGTAGTTAAGTACCCGTAGGTGCCGGTCACGATTCCAACTTCGAGCGGTGGGAGTGCAGATGCTGCCGGGAGCCTGAAAAACCGAAAACCGTAAATAGTACATCTTTGTTGTTGTTGTGTTTGTCTTGCAATTACATCTTTGCTTCAAATTCATAGAAATATACTAACCGTTGTGTAGTGTTCCAACTGACTACTTGTGCCGGTTTTAATTACCTATATATATATTTTTTTTTTTTTTTTTAATTTTATGGCAATCTGCCGTAGACTTCGGCAATTTCTGCCAGTGTCATGTACAGTCGTGTAAATTAAACTAGGTACTGGTGATTACTCATGGGTATTAATGAGGCTTATTAATTGATAGATTTCAGTTTTTGTGGATATCCGTTGAGGTCTGGAACAACACAAATAAAGGTGTTAATTACTGTTAGAAAAGTAAAATATATACATTATATACTTACAGTTAACTGTTACATAATATATTACAGAGTATTAGAGTTTAATATTATTAGAAGATATAAATTTAATAAAAGCGCATATAATTTGGGGATTTGGAAAAAATGAAAGAAGGTGTTGGACGTTGACAGGATTTTGAATTTTTTAATAATGCTGCAATTTAAAAATATGTGGTCTAGCGTTCCATCGTCTAGCCCACATTCACATACGGAGTTATCGCGGACCCTAATTTTGTGAAGAAAAACTGGGGTACAGCAGTGGCCGATGCGGATTCTGCAGATAACAGAAGTGACGGATTTTGGAGCTTCTTTAAATTTGTAAAACCAGGGTTTAGACGGAATGGTTGGTTGAGTAGACGCATACAAACCACCCTTTGATTTCGGACCAGTGATCCTGCCACGATTTGAAAAGGTCTGGTTTCGCTTTGTGGATAAGGTCGTAAATTTGGACATGGTAGTGCTTCTTGTCAGCCAAACTCCTAGAGACCGCGCCTTTAGCTGCTATATCCACTACCTCATTGCCTCTAATATTGACGTGACTAGGAATCCATACCAATATGATCTCTATGTTGTTTTTAGAGCAAGAATATAGAATAGTTTTAATTTCTAGGATGATAGGGCTCCGGAGGTTATCTTTAAAAGAACTTTTAATGATAGCCTCCAGGGCACTTCTGGAATCAGAGAAAATGACTGCTTTAGTAATTGCTGAATGGGAAGAAATAAAGAGACATGCCTCGAGGATCCCAATGCATTCTCCTGTAAAAACTGAAGACTCAGGAGGGCATTGAAATTGGAGAAATTTCTGAGAATTGGAGTTATAGACAGCAGCACCAGTTTTACCATCAGTGGTTAATTTTGAAGCATCTGTATAAAATTTGTAATGATCAGGCCACCTATCACTGACAAGAGCAAGAAAATGGTCGTTAGCATTGGTGGTGTTCTTATCCAAACCAATGGAAGAGATAAAATTTGGGACGAAATTTAAAATTTCGTAAGGACATAAATAAAGTGGGAATTTATTACACTGCAGAATGGGGGAGTTCACTTCTACATTACGTATTCTTCTGAATGCATTAATAATTAAAGGGGGGTCTTTATGTCTCCAATATTCGCTCTGTCTACATAGATAATCTAGAATGGAAAGTTTAGCGAGGATAAGATTGTTGCTAAGAAAATATGCCTTGTAGATAAATTTGTCGGCCAGATATTGTCTACGAAGAAAAAGGGGAGGGTCGCCACTTTCAACTTGCAAAGCGTTGGTTGGGGTGGACCGCATACAGCCCAATACAATAATAATAATAATCATTTATTTTCAGGCATCGGAGGCCCATAGAAAAAATACATAAAATAATCTTATAAATTAATAAACTAATACATATCATAACAACAAAACTTATTTAATAATTATACACGTTACATCGGCGTCGTGTTCCGCGGCGTGGTGTCGCGTAGCCGTCCTCGGAAACGTCGATACACGACACCTTTCGGCCAAAAGTCCTCTCTCAAAAAGGTCTCCAGATGGTGGGTTGGAACTCGTATCACGAACGACTTGAAGTTGGTGTCGTGGCGAGAATCCAGCCTTTCGACCCTTTTTTTTTTTTTTTTTTATGGTGGGGAAAAATCATGCATTGACATTCCCCGCCCTTGGGCGGAGCGGGAGATAGTGTCAGACTCTTAATGACTAAAAGACCCACCCCGTTCCTTCTAGCCTTCATACCGGGGCTCGAGCGCCCTTTCGGATAACCCTGGCCCCAGTAGGCTTCGACCCGGCTGGGTCCCTGCTGTTGCTGACAACTCCGTGAGGCGCGCGGGAACAGTGCGCGCCGTCGACGACTTGGGCTTGGTCCGGACAGATACCGGACGGTCGGACAGCGAGCTACCCATTGCTCACTGTCCGCAAGCCCGCGCCTACGGTGGCCGGAAATCGGGATCAGAATCCCGGCGGCGGCGGCGATAACGCCGTTGCCTGATGCGTTCGGCCTCCTCCTTTGCGAGCATTACTGCTTCGCAGAAGTCGGTGACTGCCTGCCACTCCTCCTCGCTCCGGACCATGGCCTCAACCAGGGCCCGGCGCGAGAGGTCTCCGCCGCCGATCGCCCCCACGAGGGCACGGCGATGCTCCGCCCAAGCAGGGCACACGTCGACTGTGTGCTCCACCGTGTCCTCCGGGCGTTCCGCACAGTGGCGACACCCGGGCGTCACTTCCGCATGAATCCGGTGCAGGAAACTCCCGAACGAACCATGTCCGGTGAGTACCTGCGTCATGCGGAAGGTAAGGACGCCGTGAGGTCTTTCTTTTTGTATATTGGTTTAATTATAGACTCTTTAAGTCTCGTTGGGAAGATTCCTTGTTCAAATGAGAGGTTTATTAGATAGCTCAGTGGGAATGCTATAATTTTTGCACTTAATTTTATTATTTTAGTGGTTACTTCGTCATATCCGGTTGAATTTGTGTTATTTAATGAATTAATAATTTTAATAATGTCAATTTCATTTACAGGAGTCAAAAATAAACTATTTGTGTTATTGTCAATGTCAATGTTGTTTAAGTTATAATTATTGTAGTCAGATTTTTGCGTCAGTTCGATAAAATAATTATTGAATTGGTTACATATGTCATCAGGATTAGTAATTTTTTTATCACCAATTATTAATTCATTTATGTAGTTGTTGTTATTTGATTTATTTGAATTATTTTTTATGATGGACCATGTCGCTTTACATTTATTTTTAGCATTATTTAAAAAATTGTTGTTATTTATTTGCTGTGATTTTGATATGCATTTTTTTAATATCTTAGTGTAGTTACGATATTTTTTCTTATGGTAACCTTTGCTTAAAGCATCGTGTTGATATGTGTAATATAAAGCTCTCTTCTTTATGCATGATATTTTTAAACCCCTACTTAGCCATTTGTTTTTAATAGGTTTATTATTCTTTTTGACGATTATTTCGGGAAAACACAATTTATAGAAGAGCGTAAACAAGTCGTGGAATAAATTAAATGCTTTATCGCAGTCTGTCTCTTCATATATTTCACTAAAACTTAAGGCAGCTAGGCAATCTAAAAATTTTGTTATGTTGCTATTATCGTAATCTCTTTTCGTATCATACCAGAATTGTATAGCTTTTGATTTATTGTTATTCATCTCTTGAACGTAAAAAGTTAAGGATTGTAAGGTATCGTGATCGGAGAGAGCTAAGTTATGTATATTGCATTTTATGTCTAGTGTGTTAACATTACTGGCTATTTGATCTATGCTAGTATTTTTCCTAGTAGGCATCTTAACATGTAGTGATATGTTAAAATTGTTTAGTATTGATGTTAATTCTTTTGAATATTTGTTATCTTTTAATATATCTATGTTCCAATCCCCGCACAAAATAATATTTTTTTTAGCATTGCGGGTTAGATTGCGTAACAGTAATTCAAGATTTGTAAAAAATATATACACATCCGAATCTGGAATTCTGTAAATGCACACTATAATTAAATTATGGCTCAATACTTCTATACCACAGCATTCAAAGCAAAATTCAATGGCAAGTTCATCAGTTATCGGTAAAGGATTAAAAACTAGTCCTTTTTTCACTAAAACACATGTTCCACCGCGTTTCTTACTGTGTCTTGTGTAACTGGCAGCTAAGTTGTAGTGTGTAAGAACCAGATTGCTTTCATGCCCTGATTTTATAAAAGTTTCACTCAGACAAATAAAATCTATATCGCCAATCTGATTTGCCAAGTCGGTAATTGTGATCTCAAATACATCAATTTTATTTAAGATTCCAGCTATGTTTTGATGTAATAGTATAAATTGTTTTTTCTTAGGATTGTCATTACTACCAGCAGCCTTTTTATGTAATGGGACGAAAAAGAGTTCTTTGGGTATATTTTGGTGATTTTGGAAAGTCACAGTTATAGTCATAATCACCTGGATAGATCTCAATATCGACAAGTATGCGACGGAATATACTTTCATAAATGCGTTTTTGTCCGAGTTTGTTTAGTTTGCCCGTATTATATGAGAATGTTTCATCAGATAGGTCAAAATTACTGTCAAAAAAATAAGCATAATTATGATTTTCGATGTCCATGTGAAGTAATCTGTTAAACATTTCTACTTTATAATTGTGTATCAGAGCCCCTTGTACATAAGTAGGGCAGCATATAATAACATTTGTGTTAGTTACAGTTTTAAGAGATTCTCTAAATAACCTGACTAATTGAATTGATTCCCCGGTACCTTTAAAATCTTGCTCGCCAATCATAATGATACAGTAGTCGTCTAAGCTATAATGCTGTAATTTAATCTCTATATTAGAAATAATGTCTTTTATACAACTATTACGTGACAAGTAATGACAATAGTCAAAGTGTCGGCCAAAGGTATTTTCTAATACTTCTAGTGTACCTCTGTGGTTGCAGTTACTAAGAACACATAGCTTTCTTTTTTTTCTATTGCATTTTGTAGTTACTCGATGATCTTGTAGTGTCTTCTTGTGGTTATTAGTCTCGTTTTCCTCATAAATGCTGTGCTCAGAAGATTCAGATGCTTCGGTCTGCGTTTGCTTATCGGCGTATATTGGTACAGGCACTGATCTAGGTGATTTATCAAAAATAGGTGAATCTAATAACATATTTGAGCTCTCGACGCAGTCTTGTTCTTTGCTACTGGAAGACTGTTCTTGGGCTAGTGATGCAACACGTTGACTATCCGTAATGGAACGTCTTTTTTTTTTCTTGCGGAAAATAATTTCTGTCTTTGCGACTTTGTGGGACTAGTACAAAGATCTTTCAATGTATTGATATAAATTTGCTGTCGTAATATTGTTTCTTTGAGTTCATTGTTATCACATATCACCCTATCCAATTCATTTTCTGTTAGTTCAAATTGTTCTTTTAGTTGTTGTATTTCCACCTTCATTTCATCCAATTCATTTTTGCTTATACCCGTAGATAAATCAAGACTTCTTGCGTGTATATCCGAGTTTGTTTTGTCCAACGATGAATCATTACTCGATGAATCTATTGACTTAGATCTAATCAGTTGCTTACGTCGTCGCAATGTAACGTTGTGGTTTATTTCCCTAGACATAGTGAAACAACTCCAAATAACTCACAAAAAGAATCCCGTATCGAGGGGATCGAACTCAGGCCACACCGTTCACTGAGGTGTAGATTCTTTCCTGACTGAGCTATTCTCACAGTTATAATATCAGTCGAAATAGTGCTTCTTAATGTAGATACCAGATTTTTGAATTAAGTGTTGACAGTTAAAATGAGTCATGCATTGGAAATTTTTGCACTGTTTCTTTGTTCACTTGATTACAGAAAATAACAGTTATTATATATTCTTCTTTCACTTTTTAATGTTGATTATATGTTTATTGTTTATTCAAATTGTTTTTATTGTAGATATTCACTTTATTCACTTTTGCTTTATTTGTTTATTACTTTTTTGTTGTCACTGTTATAAAGTTATATGTATTCACTTTTTTTTTTTTGGTACTAAGCGGAGTTATAGTTTTCACTTATTTTTACACTTTAGTACTTAGAATACGTCAAAAACAGTAATATAACTATTTTTAAATATTTATTTTATACGGAACTTCGCTGGGATCTAACTCACGACTCGGCGCGTAGTTGTGTGCCGATGCGCACAATGGGCCGGTACGCGGACGGAGAGTCCGCAGGGCGCCCTGGCTTCGCGATGAGGACCAGTTTCCCCGTCTTCCAGCAAAGTGGGAACTGGCCCCTCTCCATGCATGCGCTGAAAAGCCTTCTCAGTCGAGGCCCGAGAGCCTCCATGGCCAGGACCCAGGCCTTCCCAGGCAAGCCGTCGGGTCCTGGGGCGGTGTTCTTGGCACTTAGCCTTCGCACCGCCACTTTCAGCTCTACCTCGGTCACCTCTGGAGCATCGTCGTCGTCGTCGCTGTTGCGGTCCGCGTCAGACACCGCTGGCGAAGGCGGAGCCATGGGCGGGGGGGTGTTCCCCTCGCGCAGGGAACAAAGCGCTCACCGCACCCTCCACGATTTGGGGCCGGAGACTCTGAGTCAGCGGGGGAGCCCAGGGGCGCAATTTTTCCCGTACCGTTTTGTACGGGCGTCCCCACGGGTCCGCGTTCAGAGACCCCAGCCACACGTTGCGGGCCTCCAGTTTGGCCCGCTTGATCTCCGCTCGGAGGGTGCGTTTTGCCGCTCTGTATCCCTCATACAGCTCCGCCTCTCTGGCCTCCGCATCCGACGGGCGGATGCGGCGACTGCAGTGTCTGGCGTACCGGCGCCGCGCGTGACTGCATGCGTTGCGCAGTGCAGTAATCTCCGGCGACCACCAGCACACCTGGCGCTTAGCTCGCCCTGGACGGACTCGGGGCATTGCCGCGTCGCAGATTTGCGACATGGCCTCCCGGAACCACTCCGCCTCGACATCGATGTCGACAGGCCTGTCCGGTGCTTGCACCCAGGCCTGTACCATCGCGGCTTCCAGGAGGAGCTCCCGGTCCATCTGCTTAAGCACCCATCGCGGACCGCAAGGGCTCTGTCGGACCGGCGCGGCCGAGGTTTCGGCGGAGACGTCCAACCGGATGTACCGGTGGTCGGAGTACGTCTCCACCTCCTCCATAACGCGCCAGCCGATGACACGCGGCGACAGAGCGGGGCTGGCGAACGAGATGTCCACCACTGATTCACCCCGCATCCGCACCAACGTGGGGACAGAACCCCGGTTCAGGACGACCAGGCCCAGCTCCAAAGCCCAGTCCTCCACCATCCGACCCCGTGGGTTCGTGTACCGGGAACCCCAAGCCGTGTTCCAGGCGTTGAAGTCCCCGCAAACGATCACGGGGAGGGTACCAAACCCAGCGACGACGACATTTAGCTCCATAAGGGAGACTTGGAGATCGTCGAGAGATCTGTTCGGGGACAGGTAGACGCCTACCACTGCAATGTCCCCGAACCGTGCTGCCACGCAACCCCGTCCCCTCGCAACAGCCTCGAGGGACGGGGTACCGGCGGCGGCTGACGAGATTAACGTCACCGAGCCGTCTAGGTCCTGAACCCAGTCTCCACGGGGATGGACGTAGTACGGCTCGGAGACGATGGCGACATTTATCGACCACTGCGCCATGCTCTGGAGCAACAGATCCGGAGACGGAATGGGGCCGTTATTGGCAGTCCATTGTCTCCTCTCGAGCCCTTATTGAGGGCACTGCCGCAGCGGGTGCAGCGGCGACGGCGGCGGCGGCCAAGGTGGTGAGGACGACGGCGGGGATGGGCCTACGGGCCTTGCCCTTGGCCTTGGCGGGGGGGTCGCAGGACCTGCCCCCAGCCCGGTGGTCGGCCGGTTTGCCTGCCGCCGCACATGCGTAGCAGTGTGGTGCCGCGCTGCAGGTGACGGCCTTGTGACCGGGCTGACCACATTGAAAGCAGCGGTCGCTGCGATCCACCTCCGCTGCGCAACACGCCCCCACGTGGTGCCCCACGTGGCAGCGATAGCAGCGCAGAGGTCTGGGCTCCAGCAGCTTTACTCGCGCGGAGACCCAGCCCACCAAAAGCCGACGGCCCTCCCCGGTAATGTTTCTGGCCGCTGACACGGGGCAACTCACCGTCACTGCCCCCATGCCCGTGCTGTCAGCACGGATGGCGCCCGCCCGGACCTGATCGGTAAGGCACCCTCCCGTCCTGACCACGGCGGCCACGACCTCGTCCACCGTCACGGAGTCGTCCAGGCCCATAATGCGCATGTCAACGCACTTTATGGGCCTGGACACTCGGGCCTCCTCCGCATCCAAAGACGCCCTAATTTTTTCGGCCAGGGCGTCTGCGGTGGGGCCACTGTTCGCCCCGGGGACCTCCAGCATAAGGGCACCGGTCGCGGTATGCCGCATCCGGAAGCCCCCGGTGATCCCGAGTTCGGTGAGATTCACCGACTGCCTCGCCTTCCTAATTACGTCGCCGTAGGTCGCGCCCTTTTTCTCCGCAGCCGGCTGCAGCGTAATAACTACAGCCGTAGAGTCCGGGTCGCGAATCCTAGCCGCGATGGCCCTCTCCTTCCGCCGCCGCCGCCGCTCGCGTTTCTTGACGGCCCGTGCCGCCTTGCCCGCCCGTTTCTTGGCGCCGGCCATTTGACATTCGGCTTCGGCCGGAGTTTCCACAGGCAGGGGGGTCGGCATAGGCCGCCTGCTTGACGCCACGGAAGGGGCTCCCGCCGCTTTGGGGACCGGCGCCGCTTTGCTCTTCTTGGGAGGGGCAACAGCAGGGGCTGGCTTCCCCTGCTGCTGTTTCCCGGTCGATGGGACTGACCCCACTGTCACGGTTCCGCGCCTGGCCTGCCCCGACGGGCCCGACCTGGGTGCGGCTACCGAGGTTGCGGCGGCAGCAGCAGCGTACGACGCCACCTTTCGCTGGCCGGAAGCCGCGAGTGGGGGACGCAACACGATGCCCTCCAGCAGGGACAGCTGCTGCTGGAAACGCAGCTGGAACTGCTGCTGCTGCTGTTGCAGCTGCTGCTGCTGTTGCAGCTGCTGCTGCTGTTGCAGCTGCTGCTGGAAAGCAGCTAGTTCCCGCTGCACCAGCGTCAGCAGCTGGCTCTCCGGCTCGGGCTGGGCCTGGGGCCGGCTTTGCCCCTGCCCTTGCTCGAGCCCACCCCCCGTCTGCTCCCGGCCACCGCCGCCATTCGGCACCCTTCCAAGCTCAGCCCGGACTTCAGCCCGGAGCTCGGCCCGGAGCTCAGCCCGGAGCTCGCTCCGAACCCTGGCTACCCTCTTCTCGAGAGAGGCGTCGAAAGCCTCCCTGAGGGACGCGGCGTGTTTTTGGACTGTCTTTTCTTTCAACGTCCTCTCTCTTTTGCGGCTCATGTCCCGCAACAAGGTGATAGCCAGCCTTTGGAGGGACTCCCCGTCTGAGTCTGCCTCAGCACGCCTCTCGCTGCCAGATGGCTCCGAGAGGTCTCTTCCCGAGCCGGCCGCCCCGGGGTGACGCCCCTCCGCGGCAAGCCTGGCGGCTCGCTGAGCGGAGTCCTGGGCCGTTAGACCCCTTTCCCTTCCGCGGGACCGGCCCGCGCCACGGCTGCTGGTGGGGATTTTGCTCAGGGGAGAGGACTCCTCAGAGGACGATCCGTCCTCCCTCCTGGCAGACGCGGGGCGCTTCAGGGAGACATTCGAGTTCCTCCCGGGATCGCCCGCCACTTTCTCCATCTCCGAGCCTTTCGACCCTCAGAGTCCACAATGCGGAGGGATTTTGACTGGATGGTCTCCAGTTTAGCCAATGCGATTTTGCCACAGGGCTCAAGGAGGAAAGAGCCATAGTCAAGCAGGTTCCTCATTATAGCATTGTATATGAGCTTGAGGGTAAAGGGGTGAGCACCCCACCAAACACCTGCCAGAGCGCGTAACAAATTGATCTTCTTTTCGCATTTATTGGAGATATAATAATAATAACTGTTTATTTCAGGCATCGGAGGCCCATAGAAAAAAATACATAAAATAATCTTAAGCAATACATATAATAATAATAACAATATATATTAGATATAATTGAGATGAAAGACCCCAGATAGCTTAGAGTCCAGAATGACACCAAGAAATTTCACTTTATTTTCGGCCTTGATTGGACATCCTTCAATTTCAAGGTGAGCATGCGGAATGATACGTTTACGTGAGAAAACTACTATGGAGCTTTTGGGAGCTGACAAACTAAGCCCATGAGAAATTAACCACTGGTTAAGGGAATTGAGGGATATTTGCATGGACTCCGTAGCACGTTCAATGGAGAATGAGGATAATTATGTATAGACATAGGTCGTCTGCATATTGTAGAATCTGGCAGTCACTGTTAAGTGAATTGTGGAGATCAGAGGTGTAAATACTGTACAGAAGCGGACTTAGGACAAAACCCTGGGGGAGCCCGCGCCAAACAGTTCTGGGGTCAGATAATTTTCCTGGAACATGGAGTCTCACATTGCGGCCTGACAACAGATTGCTGATACAGTTTACTATCTTTTCCGGAATACTCAGCTGGCGTAGTTTACTTCTGAGTACAGAAAGAAGGACACTGTCGTAAGCTGCAGAAATGTCAAGGAAGACCGCCAGGACAGACTCGCCTTTGCTGAAGGCAATCCGGGTGTCCGCCATAAAAATTCCGATACTATCCATAGTACTAACCCCCTTTCGGAAACCAAATTGAGATTTGCTTAAGAGACCTCGGTGTGAAAACCAACCATTCCAACCTGTTTTTAATGAGGTGTTCTAAAATTTTACCTAAAACAGGAGAAAGAGCAATGGGTCGGAAATGGTCTGCCCTATCGGGGGTTTTCCCCGGCTTCAGGATAGGGATGATCAGCTGCGTTTTCCAGCTATCGGGGATATGGAAAAGCAAAAAACAAGTATTGAATAACGATAAAAGATATTGGCGACTGCGGGACCCCAGTTTTTTAAAGAAAGAATATGGATGGCCATCTGTACCTGGGGCAGAGTCGTGAACGTGTTTAAGCACTGCATCTAGTTCACTTAACACAAAGGAGGCATCTAGGGGATCATTGGGAATGTCACCACCATCAAAAGATGAGGGACATTCTCCCAAGAGAGGGACGTAGGGAGGCGCTATTTTCTTTAGAAATGCTTCCTCTAAGTCGCAAGGAATAGAAGAAGAGTTGGAAACGGAGCAGCCACGTTTGAATTTTTAAAAATTTTGCCAAACAAGGGATGAAGGGGTAGAAGGGGAAAGTGAAGAGCAGAATTTCTTCCATCCTTCATTTTTTTTTTTCCTAAAGAGACGCCTGGACTTCGCAACTATCCGTTTATACTCGATTAGGTTTTCAGCAGTCATATTTCTAGCATAATTTCGCTCAGCATCATTGCGAGACTTAATAAAGCTGGAGAATTCCCGGTCCCACCAGGGAGGGGACGATAGTTTTCCCGAGGCTGAATTCTTCAGTGGAATGCTGTTATCAGCGGCTGATGAGATGGCATCGGAAAATTGCGACATGCAGACGTCCAAGTTGGTGGGAGAGACTAGGGGCAAAGAGGGGATTACATCCTCAAGAGTTTGAGTATACAAGTCCCACTTCGCACCTGAAAGCCTATATTTTAAAAGAGGGGGGGTTTCCCTTTGAGGTAAGGACCTATGGACTAAAGTAGTGCATATAGGGTAATGGTCACTACCATATGTGAGATTCAGTCGTTTCCACTCCAGCTGAGCGGTCAAACTGGCTGAACATAGGGATATAGAGATCCACGCAGCTTCTACTTTGACCATGTAACGAGTCGATTTCGCCTCGTCACATGTTTCCGAACTTTTGGACGATTTGGCTTGAAAGACTTGTTATCCAAGTAAAAAAAATTCTATTATTTTCTATGATGAGCTGTCAGATTTGATAATCTCACTTTTCGGCTCAACTCTCGTCAGCGAGGATCAAAATTTCTTTGGGGCTTTTGTTGGTAGTGGTGAAGGTTTTACACGTGCTTTTCATCAGTGCTACGAATTTTTTCGATTTTAGTGAACTTTTCTTGAGTAAAACTTTATCGAGATTGTTCCTAGTGTGTGTGTTCTTGGTTTAAGGTTGGTTTTATTTGTGTTTGTTCTTTTTTTTATATAATATTCTTCCAAAATGAGTTCGAAAAAGCCTCCTGACCCCCCTGATGGACTTTTTGAGATCTCTTCCCCAATACTTACGGTTACCCTCCCCCGTGAAACTGAAACACCTCCGCAAGATCCTACCATGGACACCGATAAGCCAAATCTTAAAAGGGTTGCTGGTTCGCCCCCTGCGATTTCCGACGTACCGCCTAAGATGGCTAAAAGTTTACTTGGATTGACTTATACTAAGTGGGATAACCCTCCTTTTATCGTACACGTTTCCCTAAAAAATGAACAGACCTCAGGCACTGTGCTACAACCAATTAAGTTTGGTATGTTCTTGACGACTAATAACGTCAGTAACATACGTCTAGACGGGATCAAACGTATTGGCAGAAATCGTGTGTCGGTCGAGTTCAAGTCGCATCAGGATGCGAACAGTTTTTTAAACAACACAGTCTTAGCAAAAAACAATTACGTTGCAACCATTCCACAGTACAATATCACTCGAATGGGCATTGTTAGGGACATACCGGTGGAGTGGTCGGAGGATGAGGTTATCCAGAATATTCAGGTCCCGGAGGGCTGTGGCCCTGTCATCAAGGCCAGAAGGATGAGTCGTAAGGTGACTTCTTCTGGAATTACTGAGTGGAAGCCCACTCAAACTGTGGTACTGACGTTTGATGGACAGGTCCTACCCAAACGTGTAATAAGTTTTTACTCGTCGTTGCCAGTAGAAAGATACACATACCCAATAATCTTGTGTTACCATTGTCGTCGCTTTGGACATACCCGCACCTTATGCAGATCAAAACCAAGGTGTTTCAAATGCGGTGAAAATCATCCAGGTGATGGATGTGATGTCACCCAAGAAATGAGCTTCCGTGTCTCATGTACAGGTAACCATTTCGCGAATAATAGTGCTTGTCCTGAATTGGGCCGACAGAAGAGCATCAAAGCTCTGATGTCGGAAAAATCGATTTCATATGCGGAGGCAAGTCGAGTATTCCCACCTGTCTCTCGGTCATATGCCGATGTCTCCAAGTCCTCTCCTCGTAATAGGCCTACAGTAGTTGTACCTCAATCCCAGTCTTCGAGTCCTGTCCCTCTTACCCAAAAATCATACCGTAAAACGGTCTTCTTAAAACCCAGAACCCACATCCCTCTTTCGCCTGGCTATGATAGACAAGCTCACCGGGAACTTACTCAAAATTACTCCTTTTCCCCATCTGGTAATGGTTGTGCCCTACCAGCAGAAGTTGCAGAGCCCATCACTAATAGACAGGAGAATAACTCCACAAATATTTTAGAATTCATCACCAACATGCTAATGTCTGTGTTGGCTAGTCCGACCCGAAGAATACCTGACCACGTTGCCTCAAAATTGACCTCGATCCTAAATTATATTAACGAAATTCCATCCCCTGACATTCCTTCAATGGAACGTGAGGAGTATTACTCCCAGAAAGCCTGACCTTACTTTCTTAATTAACAAATATAAACCATCAATCTGCGGCGTTGCCGAGACATGGCTCTTGCCTGACAGTAATTTCAGGTTGCCATCTTTTGGCAGTGTCCGTAATGATAGAACTGATGGATATGGGGGATGTGCTTTGCTCATCAATAGCAAAGTACCATACTCCCAAATTCCTCTAACCTCCGTTGGTGACAACATAAATGTTGTTGCTGTTAAGGCTGAGGATATATATAATTTTTCTTTTTATATTGCGCACCCACAACTCGAATATCTTTCAGTTATTAGAAATATATTAGGCAGTGTAAGCGGTCCAATACTCGCCATGGGTGATTTTAATTGCCATCATTATCGTTGGGGTTCAGATTCTTGTGATAACTTTGGCATAGGCTTGCTGCATATATTGGATGATCTGGATCTTTGCCTCATCAACGATGGCAGCACAACACGCAGGTCTGCTCCTGGGCAGCATAATAGCTGCGTTGATTTGACGTTCTGTTCGTCCAATATATCTAGTCTTCTCATTTGGCGTCGCTTGAATATGACCTATGGAAGTGACCACTACCCCATCATGATTGAATTCCCATCCAAAAACATACCCACTAAAGTTTCTCCCCCTCTTCTAAAATACCAACTCAGTTCAGCAAATTGGGATTTATATTCCAAAATTCTGGACTTGAGAATATCTTCCCTTCCAAAAGTGGACAGTGATAATGCCCACGAATGTTTCTCATCCTTCTCTTCCACCATATCCTCCACAGCAGACGATTGCTTCCCAACCAAGAAAACCCCTTCCGGTAGACTCCCTTCCCCTCCATGGTGGGATAGGGAATGCACTGACATGGTTAAGGCCAGAAATGAGGCTGAAAGGATAGCCAACCACGATATGAACCTGGACAACCTCATTGCTTTCAAGCGGATATTGGCTAAGTCCAGGAAATTCCTTAAAAAAAAGAAACGTGAAGGCTGGTCAAAGTATTGCAGTTCGTTGAGTCCGTCCACTCCGGTTTCGACGGCCTGGCGAAAGGTGAAGCGTTTTAGGAGCAGTCTAGCACCTGCCTCCTCTAACAACATCACAGGAAAACTGGGATACCAGTTTTTCACAAAAATTGCACCGGCTTATGTTCCAAGTGTAGAGGAAAGCAGTGTTGGCATTGATGATGTAGACAACACTGACGACCCAATGAACGGGCTCTTTAGCCTGGAGGAATTAAAAACTGTGTTATCCCATGTTAGAGACTCTGCTCCGGGAGTGGATGGATTCACCTACTCTTTTATTTCCAAAGCTGGCCCAAAAACTCACCAGTATTATCTGGACTTGGCTAATTTCTGCTTTACATCCGGATACATTCCCACTGAATGGAAGGTTCAAGTGGTTATCCCAATATTGAAACCCGGCAAAGATCCTAACGACCATTGCTCATATAGACCAATTGCTTTGTCGTCAATACTCATTAAACTTTTAGAACATTTAATCAAAAATCGCTTAGAGTGGTTGGTAGAGAACAGGAAACTGCTCCCAACGACTCAATTCGGCTTTAGGAAAGGTCTGGGCACAGCTGATAGTGTAAGTATACTCACGTCAGGTGTCCGACTAGCCCTCAGCCGGAACGAGTCTGTGGTTGGAGTTTTTCTGGACGTATCGGCTGCCTATGATTCGGTCCTCCTCCCTAATCTCAGGCAAAAGCTGCATGAGCTGAGAATCCCGGCTAGGATTTGTCGCATCATTGGTAGCATATTTACCAATCGCATCATCCAACTAAGAATCCCTGGGGCTGACTCTGAACAAAGAACGGTTTGGAGAGGATTACCTCAGGGATCTGTACTTAGTCCCCCACTATATAATATATATACAGCTGATATACCCTCATCCCTCAATTTCGATTGCAAAATCCTCCAGTATGCTGACGACATTGCATTAACGGTCTCTGGCAGTTCTATTCAGGATGCCGCTCAATCTATTAATATCTCACTGTCCTCTCTAAATCATTGGCTTCTTGATCACGGTTTGTCTGCACTAAAGAGTACTGCGGTCATTTTTACCCGCAAGCGTTCTGTACCACCAATAGATATCAATGTTGACGGTAGAATCATTCCAGTAATGAGTAAGGCTAGGTTCCTGGGAGTAACTTTGGACTCGAAATTATCTGGCGTCGACCACATTAACAACGTGGTCAAAAAGTGTGAACGCTCTGTGTCGGTCCTTAAGGCCTTGGCCGGGGTATGGTGGGGAGCTCACCCCTATACCCTTAAGCTTGTCTATAATGCACTGACAAGAAGCGCTATGGACTATTGCAGCTTCCTTATTGAGCCCTGCAATAAAGAAGCGCTTAAAAAATTAAACAGCATCCAGGCCAAATGCTTGAGGATCGTTATTGGAGCCATGAAATCCTCTCCCATAAATGCACTTCAAGTAGAATGTGCAGAACCACCTCTACACCATAGAAGACAGTATTTAGCAGACCGTTTTCTATCTAAAGTTTTTTCCCTTTCATCCCATCCTTTACTCCCAATTTTAGAGCAAATCGACCTCTCTTACAGTAATTCCTCTTATTGGAACAATAAAACAGTTCCTTTATTGGTGAGTAGGTACAGAGAACTTAAACGGCTCTCTGCGCCAATTTACCAGTATCCAACTCTCCCTGTATTCTCTTCCGCATATGAAGCGATTCATTTCGAACCAAAAGCCGTCTTGGGACTAGGTATATCAAGGAATGCCCAGAACGCGAGGGACGACTTTGAGTCGGCTCTCAAGCGGTACTGGGCAGGATGGAATTTCTTTTATACTGACGCTTCAAAATTATTCGAAACAGGAGGTACTGGTGTGGCAGTTTACTTCCAAAATTCTAGAATTGCTCTACTTTTCCAATGTCCGCCAGAAGCATCAGTGTTTACAGGAGAGTGCATTGGTATTCTAGAAGCCATACATTACATTAAATCCCATCAAATAGCAAGATCAGTCATTTTTTCAGATTCACTTAGTAGTATTCAGGCCTTAAAACAAAATCAACTTTACAGTAAAATCCATAGTCAAATAATAGTAGATATTAAGAACTTGCTATTTGATTGTCTCCAAGACGGCTTGGACATCGAGATAGTCTGGATCCCCGGTCACTCGGGAATTGTTGGTAATGAGTGCGCTGATTCGCTAGCAAAGTATGCCACATCGAATCCGGTTGATCGGAAGCACTACGTGGTCCACAACTACGATTTGCGGAATGGTGCCAAACCCAAGTTATTTAACTCGTGGGCTGAAACATGGAAGAAAACTTCTAAAACTAAGGGTATCTACTATGCAGCTATACAGCCCGAAATCCAACGAAGGCCTTGGTTTTTTAAATGCCCTAAGTTGTCAAAGAAAACTGTTTCGTCGCTCTGTAGACTAAGACTCGGACATTGTTGTAGCCCAGTGTTTCTGAATAAAATTCATGTCCGGGATAGCTCCCTATGCGAATGTGGTCTTGCGGATGGTACTTTAGACCATATTTTCTTCTCTTGCCCCCTAAATAATAAATCCTTTGACCTTTACAAGAAAATTCCCAAATTAAATATTCCTCTTCCATCCAATTTCCACTCCCTTCTATCTCACTTCTCTCCTAAATTAATAAACTTTCTTGCTACTTTTATAAAAGAAAATAACCTTAAATTTTAGTTGGGGCGTAATTTGCCAATAAATACATATATATATATATATATAAGGTATATTATTGAGGATTTTCGAAATAAACCACAAATTGTTTCTCTGAAAACAAAGATTTGTTTTATTCACATGCTTTTACAGTATTATGTAATAAATTATCGTTTAACTAAAATTACACTTTTATCTCACCTGAAAACAAAGAAACGACATTAAAGTTCACTAATATCGCCTCCTCAATTATATCCCTTTAATTATCTCTCTACAAGTTTTTATAACAATAATGCACAAAATTAATCTCAACATCATCTGTCATTGAATGATACGTCACCCCGTATCCACAGCTTAAAAATTAAAAAAATTAAATGTCATTTCCAAGGAGGTCATTTCATTACATCTCCCCCCCATAGGAACGAAAATTCTAAATAATATAATACAAACAATGCACCTACAAGCTATCTTTATACCTATTCGTTTTCTTCTACTTCATCTTCTGCCGTAACAGGTTGTAATTTTGTTATGTGGAATAAAGTTGATTCTGTTTTTCTGTTGCCAGTGTCAATCTTATAAATGGAGTTCGATATTTTCTCTATTATCTTGAAAGGGCCTATTTTTAATTCGTCTAATTTTTTCCTGTTCAGTCTATTTCCATTTTCTACATATACACTGTCTCCTATCTCGAACTCTTGTATTTTCCTATTTCTATCAAATATTTTCTTGTTGTACTTGTGAGATTTTATTGTATTCTCTAATGCTAATCTTCTATCAGCAATCCACTTGTCTTCCTTTTCTATTGTTTTAATTTCATTTGGTAAAATACTGACATTTGTACCATCCAGTAAATATTTTGGTGCAAAACCTGTAACAGAATGGTCTGTTTCATTATATTTCTGTACACATTCTCTTGCTACTGTTGTCCATGTTCTCTTATTATTTTTCTCATTTATTTTACATCTTATTTTATTTACTATTGTTTGGTTTAATCTTTCGTTCAAGCCGTTCGAAAATGGCGTATTCACAGCTGTAAATATTAGTTTGATGTTATTCTCCTGCAAATACTGTTTAAATTCTTTTGAATTGATGCCTGGATATTGGTCTGTCAGAATTATTCCAATCTCATCTGTCTCGAGTACTTTCTTTGTTAGTTTTATAAAGTCACTTGCGTTCTGTGTTTTTGAAGTCACAATAAACGCATATCTTGTGTAGTGGTCTACTAAAAGGTGTAAGTATTTTTTTGTTGACCTAGATCCTCCAAAGCCACCTATAGTATCCATTGACATTATCTCAAATGGTTTTGTTGCTGGTCCCAGTTGTGACATTAACCCAAATTTTCCTTGACATCTTGATTTATTTTTTATGCATATTTCGCATGTTTTACAAATATTTATGATATTTTTTGTTAGGTTTTTAGCTGTATATAGTGGACTTATTTTTTTCTGTAATTTTCTGATTCCAATATGGCATAAATCTTCATGCACTTTCTTTATAATTTTTTTACTAAATTCTTCTGAGAGTATAATCTTTTCAAGTTTCTTTATTTTTTTATAATAGATTTTATTTTTGTGTAGTAGATTTTGTTTCTTTTCTTTTATTGTTTCATTTTTTTCTTGGTCTTCAACTATATCTTTTATTTGTATTAAATTAACTATTTTTAATAGTTCCTCCTTGTTATCTTCTGATTCTAATACAGGGTTTCGGCTCAAACAGTCTGCTTCTATATTTTCTTTACCAGGTATATATTTTACTGTAAAGTCATATTGAGATAGGTAATATGTGAGGTCACCCAATTCTTCATCTGTCCTGCATTTAATATTCATGTTCTCTAGAGGTTTGTGGTCTGAGTAAATAGTGAAATGTTTTCCAATTAGCCAGTGTTGCCAGTATTTTACTGCTTCTTTCATAGCAATACATTCCAAATATATGGCCTTTTTTCGTTTTTGAGATTCGTTTAGTTTTTTTGAAAAATATGCCACCGGTTTGTCTTTACCGTCTAGTTGAGTCTGTTTTAATATTGCCCCGATACCCTCTAAAGATGCATCTGTAAAGATCTTTATTGGTAAGTCTTTGTCGAATATTTCCAACACAGGTTGAGAACATAAATATCTTTTTATTTGATTAAATGATTCTTCACACTTCTCTGACCACACAAACTTTTCATTTTTTCTTAATAAATTATGTAATGGGTCTAAAATAATTGCACTTCTTGGTATGTATTCATGGTAGAAGTTAATTTTTCCCAAAAATTGTCTGACATTCTTTTGTGTCTTAGGAGTTGGAAAATGTCTTATCGAGATCAAATTGTCTTTTAGTGGTCTTACCGAATTGTTCTGAATTACATGGCCGAGGTACTTTACTGAGTCTGAAGCAAAGTTACATTTCGTAAACTTCAATCTAAAGCCTTCTTGTATTATTGCCTCTAATACATTTCTTATGTGTTTTATATGTTCTTCAAAGGTGTTCGAGTATATCAGAATATCATCAATATAGTTTACGGAGTATCCTGTGAGATTGTGCTTTCTTAGAATATTGCTTAAAATTCTCTGGAAAATTGCTGGTGATGTTTTCAAGCCAAAGGGAAGGCAGGTCCACTGGAAGTGGCCATCTTGTGTGACAAATCCTGTTTTATATCTGTCTTCCACCCGTAATGGTATCGCCCAGAATGCTGAATTTATATCCAGTGTAGTAAAATACTTACAATTTCTAGTTTTAACAATCAAATCATCTATTAACGGAAAAGGTTGAGCTTGTGGAACAACAATTTTATTTAGTTCTCTGAAATCTATACACAAGCGGGATTTCCTATTTTCACCCTTTTTAAATGCCAATGTCACTGGAGCAGCGAAAGGACTGTAGGATTCTTCTATTAAATTATTCTTTAGTAACATGGATATTTGCTTTTCAATTTCTAATTTATCTTCTATTGTACATCTGTATGGTCTTTTACTACAGTATCTATTTACTAGTAAATCTATGTGAGCTTCATAATCTCTAACTGTTCCTATATCATACTATATTATTTTCTCGATCTCAATTTTCTTTTCATTATCTAAATGGTCTGTCATACTTACAAACTCTTCTGTTTCTATATGTTCATTAAAATTTATTGCTAATGTTTTTATATTCTTTTCTTCATTTCTGTTATCTTTAGACATTTCATCTATTTTATTTGTTCTTATCTTTTGTTCTATCCGCAAGTCCTCGTTTTGGTTTAGTTTGAATTTCTTTATCATATCCAATCCGATTATAAAAGCATCAAAATATTCATTTTCTACTATGTATACATCCACCTCTTCTTCTAAATCAAATATTTTTATTTTATTGTTATCAAGCCATCTGTTTTTTTCACACCATTAACCGTTTTCATATATGCTATATTCTCATTGTCTTTTTTTTCTTTTATTTTAATCAGTCTTGAATTTATTAAAGAGATCTGTGAGCCTGAATCATAAATGCCGCTCACTTCTAGTTTATTTTCTAATAAGAGCTTGATTTTGATTAATGGTGTACTTACTGGTTTTTTTTCTCAGTATTTATATCTACTTCAATAATGGAGTTGTTATTTACATTTCTGGGTTTAAAAACTTTTTCAGATTCATTTTTATTTTTCTTGAACCAACATGACTCTTCCGGATGATATCTAATTCCTTTGTTCAAAGATTCACAAGTGTTATTTATTTATTTATTTATTTATTCTTCATGCAACACAAAGTACATAGGCGGACTTAATGCCTTAGGCATTCTCTACCAGTCAACCTAGGGTGGTGAAGAGACAATATGGTAGGCGCACAAAAAGAAAATTTTGGTATTGAAACAAGAGTAAAAATTATACATAATTATAGATAAAATACAGATACATATATATTTAATATAATATATATACTACATATATATATTTATATAAAGTAAGGACAGAAGTTTTGAGACGATTCTGCTATTGGTGTAGAAAATGATTCCGCAACTTCCGCTTAAATGCATACCGACTTTCGGCCGTCCTGATATCGAGAGGAAGCGCATTCCACAGAAGGATGGACTGTATATAGAAGGAAGAATGAACAAAATCAGAAGTATGAGAAGGACAGAGCAGAAGGAGATTGTTTGAAGAACGCAGATTCCTTGCGTGTGAAGAACAAAGAAATTGAAAGTGAGTTATGAGATAGGATGGAGGCGTGGGAGAGTTGAGCAGAGAGAAAAGTGTAGTCAGTGCGCGCACATTTCTTCTCTGGCGAATTGGCATCCATTTAAGTTCAGATCTATAAGTAGAAATATGGTCATATTTTCTAAGGTTAAATATGAACCGAATGCAGTTGTTGAGGAGCCTGTCTAGTTTATCCAGCAACACCGCGTTCAGGTCAAAGTAGCACACGTCACCATAGTCGACTATAGGGAAAATCAAAGTTTGCACAAGCATAGTCTTCGTCTTCTCATTAGTCATCATTAGTCTCATTAGTTTTATTTTTATAAAGGAATGTACAACTCTTTATTGTACTTGAGTTTTTCTTGTACATCATACCTTCATATTTTCTTATGTCATTGAACAAATCAGTAGTGTCATTGAGTTCATCTCTGTTTAACCTATTTAAGATAAACCCAGGTAAACCTGTTGCAATAAGATCTATCATTGTTTTGGAGTCTATCGATTTGTTTATGCCTAGCATTAGCCTTTCTTTTCTAATAGCGTAATCAATTAGTAGTCCTTCTTTATATCTAAATGCGAGAGCATATGTAACTATGTCCCATCCTCGGTTTTTAAAAGTTTCTAAAAATTTGTTTTTCCATTAATTCCATTCAGCCTTTATTGTTAGTTTTATGGCCATCGAGCTACCAATCCAAACAAGATTTTTCTAAAAATAATCTCAATATATCTATTTTTGTTTCATCTTTTGATATATTAAAGCGCTCACACTCCTTTTCAAAATTCTCAATCCATTGCATTGCATTAGGGTTCTTGCTTATGAATTTTTCAATAATAAATTTCTCTGAAATATGTTTTAGGTTATGTTGATTTTCTTTCTTTGTAGTAGTTTCTATTAATTTTTCCAAGATATGTTGGAAATTGTCGTTTATGTCTATTGGTTGTTTTGTGCTCATTTCTTCTAAATATTGATCTAAAAATTGCATATTACCTTCCTCATCTCTATATGTTTTCTTAAGATCTTCATCCAATTTTATCCATATTTTTCTACTTTGATATCTTCTTTTTATACTATTTTTTATTTTTGAGAAAGTATTCATTTTGACAATATATGTATGATGAATCACCGGCTTCAGCTCATCAGGTAAAACATAACATTTTCCTTCTTCTGTAGATATTGAGGTTATGGCTAATACATTTGATTTGCCATAATTTGAAGCTATCATCGTAAACTCAAATTGCAGCCGGTCCATCTTCTTTTAGTTAACAAAAATGTCGTTTTATAAGGTATATTATTGAGGATTTTCGAAATAAACCACAAATTGTTTCTCTGAAAACAAAGATTTGTTTTATTCACATGCTTTTACAGTATTATGTAATAAATTATCCTTTAACTAAAATTACACTTTTATCTCACCTGAAAACAAAGAAACGACATTAAAGTTCACTAATATCGCCTCCTCAATTATATCCCTTTAATTATCTCTCTACAAGTTTTTATAACAATAAAATGCACAAAATTAATCTCAACATCATCTGTCATTGAATGATACGTCACCCCATATCCACAGCTTAAAAATTAAAAAAATGAAATGTCATTTCCAAGGAGGTCATTTCATTACATATATATATACTTTTTTATTGCATATAGTAGATTATGTTGTTTATATGTATATAATAGCGTAGATAAGTTAGTAATTTAGATTATGTGTTTTTACTAACAACATGTGTTTGTCCTTTCAGCATAGATTAACATCTGCCACGAAGTTAAAAGTTCGACGGTGGTCTTCACCGAGCCGCCGTCTCCACGTGACACTGGCAGAATAGTCGCAATCGGCGCAATTGCCATAAAAAAAAAAAAAAAAAAAAAAAAAAAAAAAAAAAAAAAAAAAAAAAAAAAAAATTTCTTTGCTCTGATTAAATTTCAAAACCGTTATACTTTCTATGTGAGCCGTTTTGTGTTACAAGGATGTCGTAATACAAACGGAAAGATATTTCTTGGAAAGGTGCACGAAAATTTCGGTAAGAATTTATTTTTGAAAATTCTTCTTGACGCGATGGCGTGTTCATGAATTTGTTTGGTTTACGTATCGATATTTCTTTCCAGTTTAGTGACTCTTCGCCTGTCTTGCGTTCTATTAATGAACCGATTGGCGCGCTAAACATAATTCGGAGAAAAAAACGGCGAGTTTTTCTGATACATAACCTCGCGACCACGTGTCCACATTGTCGCATTTCTACAGAATATTAACGTATTTCTTTATGGTTGTTACAGCCCTCTGGCGTTTTTTTTTCCTTATTTTCTTTTCTCCTATTTTATTTTTCGGGATCGACTTGAAGATTATTCTATAAGGGACCACGCCTGGAGTCTTCAAGTACCGGACGACATTCCTTTTTTTACACATTTAAAATTACCCTTTAAAACAGATGCAATAGTATCCCTTATAACTAAGATTGTCTGAAACTACGGGTTGGGAGGAAATAAAAGACAAAAGTTCTGAATATCGGCTTTATTTCCTTTTCCCTTATTCCCCCCACTGGAAGATTAATGGTCCAATCACGTGCCCGATTTAGTTATCCTGGTCAACCTGGTCAACATGGCGCCCGAGATCTTAATTTCTTAGTTTTTTTACTGTCGGAACACATCTTTTTTACATACACAAACAAAATCATTTTTTTTTTATTTTTTATTTTTACATTTGTCGCTCTGCGAACAGGGACATTGAAGTAGTTTCATGACTGTATGGGATATCATTGCATCTTATAATTTATTAGTAGGTATTGTCACAGGTATGTTTTTTTAAATATTAACTATTGTTATTCGCTGTAAACAATTTAAATTCTTTTAAAATTTTGTGTAAACAATATTTTTACTAAACTTCATTGTACACAATAGTACAATATTATGGTGGTTTATATTATTGTGTTTTGTTAACTATTATTGTTACAGCATTGCATTTTGCTTTTACATAAGCAACATAATTGTATGGTAAGACAGCTTTTGTTATATTTTAAGTTCTCAACGGTTTAAACTCAGTGCGGTGTAACTTTGTTTTATATTTAACCTAAGTTAAAACTTAACTTTAGTTTTACTTTTAAATCTTACTATAAGACATTTAAACTTATATTGTAAGTTATTATTGCATCTTTTGACGGATAAACACTTTCACATTTTCTTATAAGGAAACTTAATACTTTAACTTAACCTCAAATATTTTGCAACTTTGAAGTTTTGCTTTTTGCTTAATTCAATTCATTGATCATTTTGCTTTTTCATCATGGATAAGGAAGTTCAGTTGTCTCCGCCTCTTGCTGAAAAGAATAATGTGGAATCTGATGGCCCTTGCACAGTTCCTATTAGAAATACACATGTGCCGGACATGATTAATTTAACGGAAGTTCAACATCCTTTTGATCATAATGACCGGGTTGCTCACTCTTCAGCTTTTGCTACACACGCGTTGCCTTCTTTTAATTCAATGAATGCTTTGGTTAATGAACACATTAAAAAGAATCTGCCTTCTGCAACTAAATTGCCTGATTTAAAAAAGAGTAGAATTAAATTCGATGGAAAATCTTGTGTAAGGGAATTTATTACCGAGGTTGAGGAATACTTTTATATAAAAATTTTGATGAGATTTTATTAGTTGGTTCATTTACAGACTTGCTTAGTGATATTGCTCTTAAATGGTTTCGCACGGTTTGTATTCGCATTTCTTCATGGCACGAGCTTAAGCTTGCTTTACTTAAGCGTTTTGATAGGCCGGGACTTCGATTACTTTTTGGAACACGACCTTCGCACCAAGAAACAGAAAAGTTCTGAATCGCTTCCAGATTTCATTACTGATATTATAGATATGGCTAGTCGTCTCTCTTTTCCATTGTTTGATTCAGTTTTGGTTAGTGTAATTAAACACAACATGTTGCCTATTTACACACCTTTCATTTTTGGTAAACACATTGACTCTGTTGAACAATTTCTTGATCTTGCAAAGGAACTTGAAGTTTTTGTCAACAGAAAAACTTTAAAATACAATAAAACTGATAAGCCTACAGTCAAGTCTAATGCAGTTTCAACAGATAAAACTTGTTTAAAATGTAAAAAATCTGGACATCATTTCAAAAAATGTCCATCTATACCTGGTGTTATTTGTTTCAAATGTCAAAAGGTTGGAGTGACATCTAAGAATTGTGATGTTTGTAACGTAGATAGTAAAAACTCTAGTGAGTCAAAAAACTGATTAGGTCACATCGAGCCCCGGTTATTAATATAACTGCGAGTGTCTCGATGAACAAAAACTTTGTTAAATGTCACAAACCTGATGATGCTACTCGTAACAAAGACTTTGCATTGGTTTGCATTGCATTGGTTAGATTATTTAAAAACATTCTTCAAAATTTATAAATCAGCTCCAGTTTTATTTGTTAAACATAATGATACTAGACCATACTTACAATTTTCCGTAGGTAACCATACTTTTTCTAGTTTATTGGACAGTGGTTCCAATAGTTGTGTTTTAGGTTCGAATTGCACAATTTTCACGTTTAGGTTATAAAATAAATTGCGTTTCTAGTGCTGCTTATACAGCTGATGGTTCTTCTCAGAGAATTATTGGCACTATTTAATTACCAGTTACTTGTGATAATTTAACTAAAAATATTAATTTTCTAATTATACCCTCTTTTCAACCTGATTTCATTTTAGGTTTTGATTTTTGGTTAAAATTTAATTTGGCTAAAGATTTATGGAAAAATATAACTTATTTTCAGAGTGATAGTGTTCAAGTTTGTACAGTCACTTCTGCTAGTGAACTTTCTCCTTCTGAGAAACGAAACTAAATGATATTGTTTCACTTTTTGAAAATATTTCTTATGAAAAGAAAGGCCTAGGTCTTACTCATCTCGTTCAACATAAAATTAATGTTACTAGTGAACCGTTCAAGCAAAGATATTGGCCTTTAAGTCCTGCTAAGCAGAAGGAACTCTTTGATGAAGTTGAGGTTTTATTAAGGGAAGGTATCATTCAACCCTCTAAATCACCTTGGAGTTCACCTGTTTTAGCTGTTGAAAAGAAGGATGGTAGTACTAGGTTATGTTTAGATTCGAGACGTTTAAATTCAGTAACTATAAAGGATTCGTATCCTCTTCCTTATACCTCTAGAATATTAGATAACCTTGGAGGAGCTAAGTATAATAGTACCATTGACCTTTCTAAAGCATTTTTACAAATTGCTCTTGAAGAATCTTCTCGGGAAAAGACTGCTTTCGTTGTTCCGGGAAAAGGACTTTTTGAATTTGTTCGCATGCCATTCGGTCCCACTAATGCACCAGCTGAGTTGCAGAGACTTGTAGATAAACTTTTTGGTCCTGAATTTGATAACACTGTGTTTTGTTATTTAGACGATTTAATTTGCGTAAATTCGGATTTTGATTTGCATATAGAGTATTTAAACAAAATTTATAATATTCTCAAAGATGCTGGATTGACAATTAACTTGAAAAAGTGTAATTTTTGTAAAGATAGACTTTGTTATCTTGGTTATATAGTCGATAGTAATGGTTTGCATACTGATCCTTCTAAATTAGATACTATTAAAAATTTCCCACATCCTGAAACCGTTAAACAACTTCGTAGTTTTCTTGGTTTATGCTCATATTATCGTAGGTTCATTTGTAAATTCGCTGATATTGCTTCTCCTTTAACTAAATTAACAGCTGGAAGTAAGAATTCTAAAACACCACTTTGTTGGAATGATGAAGCCGAAATCGCATTCAATAACCTAAAGGAAACTTTAATTTCTGCTCCTGTTTTGCAATGCCCTAATTTTGAAAAACCTTTCTTTTTACATTGTGATGCCAGTTCTGTTGGCATTGGTAGTGTTTTGAGTCAAGAGGATGATAATGGAGATCAACATCCTATTGCGTTCTATTCTAGATCACTCAATAAATTTGAACGCAATTATAGTACCACAGAACGCGAATTGCTCGCTATTTTAACTTCAATAGAACATTTCAGACCTTATATTGAAGGAATGAAGTTTACTGTAATAACTGATCATGCTAGTTTAAAGTGACTTTTAGGTCTTAGTAACCCTAGTAGACGTTTAGCACGTTGGGCAGCTAGAATTTCTCAATTTACTTTTGATATAGTTCACAAGAAAGGATCTTTACATTTAGTCCCAAATGCCTTATCGCGGATTGAAGTTGCCGCTATTGGCATTTCTCAGAATAATTTAGTTTTACCTGACGATGATATTTTTGATCCTTGGTATAAAAAAAGTATTTATTAATTGTCAAAAATCTCCTTGCAGATATAAAAATTTTAAGTAGAAAATAAAACTTTATATAAATTTTGTAAAAGTAAATTTGATCCTAATAGTCATCTTAATTGGAAAATAGTTATTCCTATAGAACATATTTTAGATACAATTCGTTCTAATCACGATGATATTAATTCTGGTCATCTTTGTATTCATAAAACTTTAAATAAATTGCGACAACACTATTTTTGGAAAGGAATGTTTAACGATGTTCAAAAATATATTCTAGCCTGCGATACTTGTAAAGCTTATAAACATACCACTCGTCCTCCTTTTCGTATTATGATTAACCCTAAAAAAGTCGATAAACCTATGTTGATGCTTTCAGTAGATATTATAGGTATACTTCCTAAAACTTATTCTGGTCATAAATATATTCTCTCAGTTGTTGATGTTTTTACTGAGTACTGCTGGATTTTTCCTATGATAAATGCTACTACTAGAGTAACAAATAAACTTTTTGAAAAAAAAAATGTTTCTTAAATTTGGTTGTCCCAAAATATTTTTTTGTGATAATGGTACACAATTTACTTCTAAACATTTCGTAGAATTCATGAAAGGTTTTAATATTACAAAAATATTTTATAATACTTTATACACGCCTCAAAATAATCCTGTTGAAAGATATAACAAAACTGTTGAGACTTGCATAGCTTGTTTTGTGAAAGATGATCATAGGACTTGGTCTAAATATTTACCTCATGTCAAAATCAAAATCATTTATTTCAAATAGACCATTTGCAGGCACTTTTGAATGGGCTGCGGTGTCCCGGGGCAGGTGTGTCGTGGCAGTGTCCTTGGACATTGCCAACGCCTTCAATTCCCTGCCCTGGAGTACGATCCGGAGGGCACTCCGGTACCACCGGGTGCCCGAATACCTCTGTCGAGTGGTCGAGGACTATCTGTCGGATAGGTTCATAGTCTACCCCGGTCACCAGGGAGACTGGAAACGTCGAGAGATGTCGTGCGGTGCTCCGCAGGGGTCGGTACTAGGGCCACCTTTGTGGAACATCGGGTACGACTACGTGCTGCGCGGCGACTTCCCTGACGGGGTCAGCGTGGTTTGCTACGCAGACGACATGCTGGTTCTAGCGCAGGGAGAGTCGTACCAGGCGGCGGTCGCTCTAGTGACACGCGGGGTTGCGATGGTCGTTGACAGGATCCAAGAGTTGGGACTCGAGGTGGCGCTTCACAAATCCGAGGCGATGTGTTTCCACGGTCGCCGGTCTCGGAACGCGCCGCCATTGAGTTCCCAACTAACGGTAGGAGGAGTTGACATCGGTGTCGGGTCGACGATGAAGTACCTGGGACTCGTCCTCGACAGCCGGTGGAATTTCGTGGAGCACTTCCGACGTCTGGCTCCCAAACTCAACCGGGCTGGGGCTGCGCTCGAGCGGCTCCTGCCCAACCTTGGGGGTCCAGACGCCTCCTGCCGGAGGCTCTACGCGGGGATCGTTCGGTCCATGGCCCTCTACGGGTAGCCGGTGTGGGCGCCGTCGCTAAAAAAGCAACCGGCGGCCATACTGAACGCCTGCCAGAGGGTCATGGCGATAAGGATGGTGCGGGGATACTGCACGGTCTCCCGCGAAGCGGCGAGCCTTCTGGCTGGCCTACCACCGTGGGATCTGGAGGCAACAGTCCTTGCACACATGCACGATATGCGCGTGGAGATGCAACGCCGGGGTGAAAGTCCGCTGCCGCGACAGGTCACGGCATGGCGGACAGAGCTCCGGCGGGATCTCATGGTGAAATGGCGTCAGCGACTATCGCAACCCAGTGCTGGGCACGCCACAATTATGGCGGTAAGTCCCCTCTTTGAGGCGTGGCTGGAAAGACCTCACGGCGTCCTTACCTTCCGCATGACGCAGGTACTCACCGGACATGGTTCGTTCGGGAGTTTCCTGCACGGGATTCATGCGGAGGTGACGCCCGGGTGTCGCCACTGTGCGGAACGCCCGGAGGACACGGTGGAGCACACAGTCGAGGTGTGCCCTGCTTGGGCGGAGCATCGCCGTGCCCTCGTGGGGGCGATCGGCGGCGGAGACTTCTCGCGCCGGGCCTTGGTTGAGGCCATGGTCCGGAGCGAGGAGGAGTGGCAGGCGGTCGCCGACTTCTGCGAAGCAGTAATGCTCGCAAAGGAGGAGGCCGAACGCATCAGGCAACGGCGTTATCGCCGCCGCCGTCGCCGGGATTCTGATCCCGATTTCCGGCCAACGTAGACGCGGGCTTGCGGACAGTGAGCAATGGGTAGCTCACTGTCCGGCCGTCCGGTAACTGTCCGGACCAAGCCCAAGTCGTCGACGGCGCGCACTGTTCCCGCGCGCCTCAAGGAGTTGTCAGCAACAGCAGGGACCCAGCCGGGTCGAAGCCTACTGGGGCCAGGGTTATCCGAAAGGGCGCTCGAGCCCCGGTATGAAGGCTAGAAGGAACGGGGTGGGTCTTTTAGTCAGTAAGAGTCTGACACTATCTCCCGCTCCGCCGAAGGGCGGGGGATGTCAATGCATGATTTTTTCCCACCATAAAAAAAAAAAAAAAAAAAAAAAGGCACTTTTGAATAGTCAAATGTCGGTCAGTCCAAGAAGCTAAATTGTCCAATTAGCTTTAAATAATAGTGTTAATCTTGCTACAGATTTGACAACAAAGTTTTTGATGTTTGGAAGGGAGCTTATTTTTGATGCTTCTTTACATCGTTTAAGTAATTCTATTGAAAACCTGAGTGAACTGGAAGTTTCCAATAGAAGTCACTATGCTGATTCTCTAAATTCTCTTACTGATATCTTTGTTAAAGTTCAATCTCATTTATTAAAAGCTTATCAGCGTAATGCTCGCTATTATAATAAGGGTCGAAAAGTCATTTCTTTTGGTGTGGGTGATGTTGTGTGGAGAAGAAGTTTTGTTCAGTCTCATGCACCTAGTTATTTTTCGGCTAAACTTGCTCATAAGTTTATTAAGTGTAAAATTATAGAAAAAGTGTCTGATAACGTCTACGTTTTAAAAGACCTCAATAAAGGTTCAACTGGTCGTTATCATATTAAAGATATTATTAAATTTTAATTTGGTTTCCAAATATTGACTTGTTTTTGATATTTTTGTTTGGAGAGTCTATAATAGGTGATGTATGAAAGGATGAATAATAGGGTTACCGACTTTTGAATGAAATTTTAATTGGTGGCTTCATGCGAATTTATTAAATTCAATTTAACATTCCAAAATACAACTTAGGACATTTTATTTAGATAACTTTTTCACCCCCACACAAACTTTTTCCATATCAAAAAATCTTATAATATTTTTTGTATACACTACTTTTTTATACAGTTTATACACCTATTTACATTTTTGTATACAATTTCCTAATAGGTGCCTACTCATTTACACTTTAGGTACTTGTTATTTTACCTGCATGTTTTGGATTTGTTCCTAACTTTTTTGCGTTAGGATGCAAAATCTTATTTTCTTTTTTAAGTTTTGCGGATCTTTCTGTTTCCCTTTGTGGAAATAGTATTGAATTTTGCGTTCCTTTTTTGTGGAGATTTTCTGGCTCTCTTTCGAGTTAGGGTTCTGCATCCTTACTCTTGGGATTTCTATACTAGTGATTTGTTCTCGCTGGTAGGGATTTTCCCTATATTTTTTGCGGATCTTTTCCTTGATTTCACAATTTGTTTTTGCTATTGTGTTCGGAAAGTTGGTGGTGTTGTGCCGACCACAATATGCGCTTTTTAAGATGTTTGTGTTCGAAAAATCGGTGGTGTTATACTGGTCACAACATTCTTTCTTTTTCTTTTGCATTCTTCTGTATGCAAATTCTTTTTGCTATTGTGTTCGGAAAGTTGGTGGTGTTGTGCCGACCACAATATGCGTTTTTTGAAGATGTTTGTGCTCGGAAAATCGGTGGTGTTGTACCGGTCACAACATTCTTTCTTTTTTTCTCTCTCACTCTTGGTGATGCGAGGTTCTATACTGTGTCTCACGGTTATAATTTGTTCTTGCTAGTCAGTGGCGATGGTGCCTAGCTGAACTCATAAAAGACATTTCTTTTAATTTGTTTTTTAGACAGCGGCTCTCGCCTAACTGTATTTAACTTAACATTTTTGTTGCTTTATAAAACTTGCTAGTCGGCGGCGATGGTGCCTAGCCGTACTCAATTTAGTTTTTTTGTGTTTTTAGCCTTATACCTATTGGTCAGCGACGATTCCGCTTGCTGTACTTGTGATATTTTCTTGGATTTAGCTAGTTAGTCAGTGGCGTAAGTGCCTAACTGCACTCATGTTGGTTCTTTTGAGTATTGTAGGTCAGCTACGTTCGGGTCTAGCTGTACTTATTTTAATTGCCTGTTATTTTAAAGATTTATACACTTGCGACATTCCATTGTTGTATTTCATTCTGGATTTTTTGATAGACTTTGCGGATATTTACCTTTTTGATCCCGTCTAGACGTATGTTACTGACGTTATTAGTCGTCAAGAACATACCAAACTTAATTGGTTGTAGCACAGTGCCTGAGGTCTGTTCATTTTTTAGGGAAACGTGTACGATAAAAGGAGGGTTATCCCACTTAGTATAAGTCAATCCAAGTAAACTTTTAGCCATCTTAGGCGGTACGTCGGAAATCGCAGGGGGCGAACCAGCAACCCTTTTAAGATTTGGCTTATCGGTGTCCATGGTAGGATCTTGCTTAGGTGTTTCAGTTTCACGGGGGAGGGTAACCGTAAGTATTGGGGAAGAGATCTCAAAAAGTCCATCAGGGGGGTCAGGAGGCTTTTTCGAACTCATTTTGGAAGAATATTATATAAAAAAAAGAACAAACACAAATAAAACCAACCTTAAACCAAGAACACACACACTAGGAACAATCTCGATAAAGTTTTACTCAAGAAAAGTTCACTAAAATCGAAAAAATTCGTAGCACTGATGAAAAGCACGTGTAAAACCTTCACCACTACCAACGAAAGTCCCAAAGAAATTTTGATCCTCGCTGACGAGAGTTGAGCCGAAAAGTGAGGTTATCAAATCTGACAGCTCATCATAGAAAATAATAGAATTTTTTTTACTTGGATAACAAGTCTTTCAAGCCAAATCGCCCAAAAGTTCGGAAACATGTGACGAGGCGAAATCGACTCGTTACATGGTCAAAGTAGAAGCTGCGTGGATCTCTATATCCCTATGTTCAGCCAGTTTGACCGCTCAGCTGGAGTGGAAACGACTGAATCTCACATATGGTAGTGACCATTACCCTATATGCACTACTTTAGTCCATAGGTCCTTACCTCAAAGGGAAACCCCCCCTCTTTTAAAATATAGGCTTTCAGGTGCGAAGTGGGACTTGTATCCTCAAACTCTTGAGGATGTAATCCCCTCTTTGCCCCTAGTCTCTCCCACCAACTTGGACGTCTGCATGTCGCAATTTTCCGATGCCATCTCATCAGCCGCTGATAACAGCATTCCACTGAAGAATTCAGCCTCGGGAAAACTATCGTCCCCTCCCTGGTGGGACCGGGAATTCTCCAGCTTTATTAAGTCTCGCAATGATGCTGAGCGAAATTATGCTAGAAATATGACTGCTGAAAACCTAATCGAGTATAAACGGATAGTTGCGAAGTCCAGGCGTCTCTTTAGGAAAAAAAAAAATGAAGGATGGAAGAAATTCTGCTCTTCACTTTCCCCTTCTACCCCTTCATCCCTTGTTTGGCAAAATTTTTAAAAATTCAAACGTGGCTGCTCCGTTTCCAACTCTTCTTCTATTCCTTGCGACTTAGAGGAAGCATTTCTAAAGAAAATAGCGCCTCCCTACGTCCCTCTCTTGGGAGAATGTCCCTCATCTTTTGATGGTGGTGACATTCCCAATGATCCCCTAGATGCCTCCTTTGTGTTAAGTGAACTAGATGCAGTGCTTAAACACGTCCACGACTCTGCCCCAGGTACAGATGGCCATCCATATTCTTTCTTTAAAAAACTGTCTTTTGTTATTTTCTTAGCATAAAAGAAACTGCTTTCTTTTATGTTTTCGGGGAGGGATGTAATGTAACGAGTCGATTTCGCCTCGTCACATGTTTCCGAACTTTTGGGCGATTTGGCTTGAAAGACTTGTTATCCAAGTAAAGAAAAATCTATTATTTTCTATAATGAGCTGTCGAAAAAAAGTGGCAATCAGCCGTGGATGAAGCAGTGCAGGAGGATTCTGGCGGGAACTTCAAAAAAGAGCGCGCGGAAAAAAAATCTCAAATTCTTTTTTATTTAAAAACTTGCATTTTTTACTTAAAAACTTAATAAAATAACAGTGCTAGGTGTGCTATATAAATGGTGGGAAACGAGGGGGGTGGGGACAACCCCCCCACCCCAAAACGTCTTCGGTCTGAGGCCGGAGACGGAGGAAAGAACATGGACTTGGATGGCGGCGGCGGTGAGCTTGATTTACCGTACATTAAACCAGATTACAAAAGACTATACCCGGAAAATGCTAATTACGTAGACTTCAAAGTCTTCATTGAAGCTACTAATAATAAGGATAGAATAGGCAATTAAGAGCCCTATCTACCTCAACCATATATTTTCTAGCGAAATAAAAGGTGTGACGGCTATACAGAGAATTAATGCAAATAAACTAGCAGTAATATTCAAACAATTTAATACGGCCAATAACTTTATTAATAACAGCGCTTTTCTTAATAAACATGGCTTGAAAGCATTTATTCCGGCTGCGCAAATAGAAAAAACAGGCATAATTAGATATGTACCAGCAAACATTTCCAACAAAGAACTTTACACTAAACTATCATCAATTTATGAAATAATAGCAGTAAGAAGATTTACAAAGAAAGTAGGACAAGAGCGGGTACCACTACAAACAGTTAGCATTACTTTTCTATCAAATATACTTCCAGACAATGTACAATATGATTTGTTTTCATACCGAGTTTTTGAATATGTCGCCCCATTACAGCAATGTTTCCGCTGCTTTAAATTTAACCACTCTGCTAGGATATGTAATGGCAAACAAAGATGTTCCATTTGTGGAGGTGAGCATTTATATAAAGAATGTGATAGACCAACAGAGATCTGCTGTTGCAACTGCAGCGGGCCTCATCTGGCAATATCTAGATTATGTCCAATTAAGATTATTAAATTTTAGAAAAGAAAAATAAAATTACATATGCAAGTGCTACAACAACAAAACAAAACATGAATGAAAATACTCAATTTCCACCTCTACCACCTCCAAAAATGAAACCAATGGACACTGTAAATAAATTGGTAAATAAGTCTGTACATAAATCTGTAAATAAACCTATATCTGTAAATAATTCTGTACAAAGTGTAAATAAATCTAAAGATGTCCCTCCTAAGAGTGACATCAAATCCCAAATAGTTGCCAACAATGATGTACTTATGGCCCTGGTACAGACATTGGTGGAACTGGGAAATAAGGGAGATAATACGCCTACCACCGTAAATAGTATTAAAGAAATACTTCTTAAAAATCTAAAATAATGGATCCAAGACACACACTGTCTAAGCTTCGTATTGCTCAGTATAATATTCAAAGTGCTAATAGTAAAAAACCCTTATTGATTCAATTCTTACAAAAACAAAACATTGACATTTGCTTACTTAACGAAACATGGTTTAAAGACAATAGTTTTAGAATACCTGGCTATAATATTTATAATAAAAATTCTAATAATACTCATAATGGTGTAGCAATATTGATTAAACCATATTTAAAATACAAAGTTTTGAACACTAGATTTTATGAAGACATTCAAACTGTTGCTTTGTCCTTATCTACTGTACATGGTAGCTTGACTATTCTTTGTGTATACTGCCCTCCTAGTGGACATATACGGATCAATAGACTACGTAACATAATTAATGATCTTCCAAAGCCTATTTTTGTCAGTGGTGACTTTAATGCACACCACATTGCATTTGGATGCCTATCCACTAAGAGCAGAGGTCAAGATTTATTTAATATCATAGATGACTTGGATCTATGTATTTTAAATGACGGTAGGTTTACAACTGTTAACAACCCGAGACGAAATCCGTCTGCAATTGATGTTAGCTTTATTAGTGCTAATCTCGCATCAATATGCGAGTGGTCTGAGCATGACGACGCTATGGGCAGCTATCACTACCCAACAATAACAGAAATTTCACTACAAATAGATAAATATCATATTAATCCTCCTGTTGATAGGTTTATATATAAAAAAGCAGACTGGGAAAAGTATAAAACTATTTCCAAAACAATATTTAATGATTTAGTCCTAAAATTGTATGATCCTATTTCAACCTACAATGATTTTTGTTCTCGATTGAATACTTTAAAAGATATGACGATTCCTAAATTTAATAAACCAAAGGATTTCAAAAGCAGACCTCCAGCTCCTTGGTGGAATGACATTTGTGAAAAAAGTGTAATTGCCTCTTACAATGCATTGAAACTTTATAGAAGGGAACCTACCATGGAGAACTATTTAGCATATAAAAGAAAAGATGCACTTAAAAAAAGAACCATATCGGAACAAAAAAGAATAGGTTGGGATAACATATGTAACACTTTTAATAGAACTAATCCTATAAGTAAGATTTGGAATCTTCTTAAAATGTTCAAAGGTATAAGAGTTGGCAATAAATCATATAAAGATGAGTTTATTTCTCAATTTCTAGATAAATTGTCCGACAATAGCAATTTAATTGACATTAATAGTTTTGGCAATATTTTCGAATTAAATAATGATAATCTAAATTCTAAATTTTTGCTAGATCCTTTTACATGGTCCGAATTTAAAATGAGCTTGTTATCCCGGAAAGACACAACACCTGGTTTAGATGATTTCCCCTATAGTATTATCAAAAATTTAGATGAGTCTGCACAAAAAATATTTCTTAATATCCTTAATTTACTTTGGCATTGTAAATGTATTCCACAATCATGGAAAACACAATGTGTCATTCCGATTCTCAAACCAGATAAACCTTCAGAGCTTGCCGGCTCTTATAGACCAATATCACTGTCTTCATGTCTAGGTAAATTATTTGAAAACATGATTAAAAATCGTTTGGATTGGTATATAGAATCTAATGGCATCATTCCACATGTACAATATGGATTTCGTCGTGGGCGCAGTTGTGCAGACAGCTTCACTTCCTTAATTTCAGACCTGAAACATGCAAAGGAAAGAAAGTTACACACTGTTTGTGTATTTTTAGATGTTCAAGGTGCTTTTGACAGTCTAGATCCGGCTATACTTGCACAAGTTATGTCTAGGTTAGGTGTACCTGGTCAACTATGTAAATGGATATATAATTTTTTAAATAAAAGAACACTCTACGTAAGACACAATAATGCATTACATGGTCCAAAATGTGCATCTAAGGGTACAATGCAGGGTGCTACACTATCTCCTTTGCTATACAACATATACACAAGTGAGATTTGTAAATTTGTAAATAGTGATGTAGATATTTTGCAGTTTGCAGATGATATTGTTTTGTACAGTAGTAATTATAATGTAGAAATTGCAATTGAAAATATTAATAGAGCCTTGTCTCAACTATTTCATTATTATAATGATGTGCTACATTTATCAATTAATCCTTCAAAAAGCAGTGCGATGATATTTGGAAATGAAAACACAAACTTAAATGTAGTATACAATGGAGAATCTATAAAACTAGTAAATTCAAAGAAATTTTTAGGTATTGTCATAGATAAGAAATTAACTTTTGAGGAACATATTAAATACATATCAAAGAATGCTCTAAAAGGTATAAACGTAATTAAATGCCTTGCAGGCGTCTCATGGGGAGCAGACCCAAAAATATTATCAATTTTGTATAAAAGTATTGTTAGAAGCCATTTTGATTATAGTTCTCTAGTTTATATAAATAGTAGTCATGTAAATAAATTGGATCTATTGCAGAAAAGGGCTTTGAGAACAATTTCTGGTGCAATGTGCTCTACTCCCATAAGGGCCATGGAAGTGGAGACTAAAATTATGCCCCTAGCTTTGAGACGTATTTTACTTGCAAAGAGATTCTGTCTTAAATTAATTGCTGCTAATAATAGAAAAATAATAAATAAAATTGCACCTTCTGTAAATAGAACTCCTGGGCCTCTAACAACAGGAGAGGAACTCTTGAATGGCAAATCCCCAACATTATCCAAAATATTATTAGAAACAGAAGATAGTTTAACTGGTATTAGAAAACAGTGCCCATGGCCATGTTACTCCTTCTCTTACCAATGTATTTCACATCCTGTAAAGATATTGCAAAATCCCATAAATAATAATTTAGTTATGTTGCAATTTTTGGAGGATAATCAGAATTATTATGTTATTTACACTGATGGCAGTAAGGGGAGTGATTATGTACATGCTGCTATATATGATCCACATAGAAAAGTTTCTCGAAGCTTTGTTCTGCATAATTTAAGTACTATATTCACTGCAGAGGCATATGCGGTTTATCAGGCATTATTACATATTCGCCAAATTAGCCATTGTAAATATTTTTTGATAGTATCGGATTCACTGAGTTTGATAAAAGCGTTAACTAACCTTACAGTTTCATTTAAGTCAAATTATATTCTGTATTTTATCAAGGAAATAGTTCATCAATTTTACCTTAAGCACATCAAAATTGCTTTCCTGTGGGTTCCTTCTCACCGGGGTATCTCTGGTAATGAAGCAGTTGATAAAATCGCATATGAAGGTAATAATGCTGTTGATGTTAGAAATGCAATGGACATTCCTATGACTGATTTCCTGCAATGTATCAATGAAAAAATATGTAAATTATGGTTAGAAATGTGGAAGAATGACCAAGACATAAAAGGAAAGTGGTATGGCAATATTCAAGAAGCATTACCTGATAAACCGTGGTACAATAATTTAAAGGAAGCCAGCCGAGACTTCATCACTACGATTAACAGATTGCGCTTTGGCCATAATACCGCACCGTCACACCTTGCTAGACTTGGCATTATTGCAAGTAGCAGATGCCCCTATTGTGAATCCGAAGAAGGGACCGTTGAGCATCTTATTTTTGATTGTCAAAACTTTTTACTTGACAGATTAGTGTTGGCTAGTGAACTCAGTGATGTGAACATTAAGTGTGATTATTCTGCCCGCCCGCCGCCAATTAGACACCTTTTAAAAGACCAAAACACTTTCAAACCGCTCTATAAATATATTAAGAACACAATTAAATCTTTATAAAAAGTGATGTGATACATAGTGCAGTCTTTTGAAAAATAAAATAAGAATTGACTTAAAGGTCCAAGTGACCAGGTCATAAAAATACAAAAAAAAATAAAAATAATAATAATGAGCTGTCAGATTTGATAACCTCACTTTTCGGCTCAACTCTCGTCAGTGAGGATCAAAATTTCTTTGCTCTGATTAAATTTCAAAACCGTTATACTTTCTTACGTGAGCCGTTTTGTGTTACAAGGATGTCGTAATACAAACGGAAAGATATTTCTTGGAAAGGTGCACGATAATTTCGGTAAGAATTTATTTTTGAAAATTCTCCTTGACGCGATAGCGTGTTCATGAATTTGTTTGGTTTACTTTTCGATATTTCTTTCCAGTTTAGTGACTCTTCGCCTGTCTTGCGTTCTTTTAATGAACCGATTGGCGCGCTAAACATAATTCGGAGAAAAAAACGGTGAGTTTTTCTGATACATAACCTCGCGACCACGTGTCCACATTGTCGCATTCCTACTGTTGAGACCTCTGCCTTCACCATCGCCGCGCGCCGCCGGCGGGAGTGAACGAGGGGTGCGGGAACAGCGGTGCATCAGCCGGCCGGCGACGGCCGCACGGCTCGTCGCGCGCTCCGCTTCGCACTCCGACCGGCAGTCAGCTGTCACAAGCCCAGACGAACGTCCGCGCTCGCGCATCCTAATTTTCATTACATGTTTGTTCCGTAGCGATCTATCTTACTGTACAACCTTGGTACCTTTTGTACAATATAAACCTCATTTTATACAGTCCTCTGAATTTCATTACCACTCTTCGTGAACCAGCCACAGCACGCCCCATCATATGGTCCTTCTACCGTCTTACGAAGAAAGAAAATCGAAGAACAAAGGAACTGTACAGTAGGTTCAAGTCGTCTTCAACTGAGATTACCTGCTTGGATTTCTTGAAGTTTTGGCCGTTTGGGACGTCACAATTTCACAAATCAACACGGGAACAACGTACCGTCTTTGTTGATTGGAACCCAGCGTCGAAGACCGATCCAAGAAAAGGAGGCTCAGGGCTACGGGACAGGAAGATCTTCATCAAAAATAAGCAATCAACTGCAAATTGTCGCCGTGCCAAGAGGATACATTACTCCACGTCACAATCATCAACAGTGGTTTGCAACAAAAATCGTGAGATCGTTCCAATTATTCCTTATATTTTCATTTCATTTCCATCCTAACACCATAATTATTCCATAAGCTTAATCATATATTAATATTGTCATTCCATTCCGTTCAATTTCATTTCATAAAACATTGCAAGTCATTCAAAAACTGCAAGTCATTCAAAAACTGCAAGTCATTCTCAACATAATTGGTCATTCATCTCGTTTTAACGCTGATCATCTCATCATGTTGATACTGTCGACACTGTTGACTGCTGGACTACATTACTATGTAAACGGTATTCTAGTTTTACTAAATTACAGCGTGTGGTCGCACATATGATGCGCTTCATAAATAAATGTAGAAAAACCTCTACAGAGTGTGGCTCACTCACAAACACTGAGTTGACTATGTCATTACATTTTATACTTAGACATAGTCAACAGGAATCCTTTTCTGAGGAATATAAGTTATTAGTTTTAGATAAACAACTGCCTACTAAAAATAAATTGTTGTCGTTGTCTCCATTCCTGGATAAGTCAAGTGGTTTGATTCGAGTTGGTGGGCGATTGAGCAACTCATTTTATGATTTTAACGTAAAACATCCAATTCTTTTATCAAGTTCACATATTGTTTGTATCTTAATATTTAACATGTATCACCTGCGCCTTTTGCATGCTGGACCGCAGCTCTTACTTGCTACGATACGTCACCACTACTATCCTATCGGCGGTAGAAACCTAGCCAAAAGAGTTTCACAGCAATGTGTAAAATGTTGTAGGATTAAAGCTATGACTGTTCAACCTATCATGGGTAATCTTCCAGAGCAACGCGTGCACTTAGAGTTCCCTTTCTTAGATACAGGGGTGGATTATGCTGGTCCCATCCTGATAGCTGATCGCAAGGGTAGGGGGTGCAGGCTTATTAAGTGTTTTATATGTGTGTTTGTGTGTTTGGCTACAAGAGCTCTCCACCTCGAGCTGGTGTCTGACCTCACGAAAGACGCTTTTTTAGCAGCTATGAATCGCTTTATTGCTCGCAGGGGGAAGCCTCGTAACGTTTTCTCAGATAATGGTACCACATTCGTTGGCGCTTTTAATGAATTATCTAGCTTACTTTCTCAAAACTTAAATTTTAATGATATCGACCCAGGTGTCAACTTTTCCTTTATACCTGCATCACATAGGGAGATTGTGGGAATCAGCCGTTAAATCAACCAAGCACCACCTCAGACGTGTCTTGGGTTTAACACATTTAACGTTTGAAGAGATGGCCACATGCTTGACTCAAGTTGAAGCCATCCTAAATTCGAGACCCTTAACTCCATTGTCCAATGACCCTACAGACCTTGTCCCTTTAACTCCGGCCCACTTCCTCATTGGACGGTCACTGATTATGTTGCCACATCCACAGATTCAGAACGTGAACATCACCAGCTTGCAGCGGTTCCGTCGCATTGAACTGTTGAAACAACATTTTTGGCACCGGTTTTCCCACGAATACATCTTGTGGCTTCAAGAGAGAACCAAGTGGCGCCGTTCTTCCGGGGAACTTAAAGAGGGGACACTCGTCGTCATCAAGGACAAAGGGTCACCTCCTCTGTTGTGGCTTTTAGGACGAATCATCAATGTCCTACCTGGCAGAGATGGCATCACCAGGGTCGCCGACATCCGCACCCGCAAGGGTGTTATTCGTCGAGCCTTTAACACAATCTGCCCTCTTCCAGTCACTGGTGTTGAAGCTCCTTCAACGGGGGGAGTATGTTGAGACCTCTGCCTTCACCATCGCCGCGCGCCGCCGGCGGGAGTGAACGAGGGGTGCGGGAACAGCGGTGCATCAGCCGGCCGGCGACGGCCGCACGGCTCGTCGCGCGCTCCGCTTCGCACTCCGACCGGCAGTCAGCTGTCACAAGCCCAGACGAACGTCCGCGCTCGCGCATCCTAATTTTCATTACATGTTTGTTCCGTAGCGATCTATCTTACTGTACAACCTTGGTACCTTTTGTACAATATAAACCTCATTTTATACAGTCCTCTGAATTTCATTACCACTCTTCGTGAACCAGCCACAGCACGCCCCATCACCTACAGAATATTAACGTATTTCTTTATGGTTGTTACAGCCCTCTGGCGTTTTTTTTTCCTTATTTTCTTTTCTCCTATTTTATTTTTCGGCATTTTTTTTTATGCGTTGTATGCATAGGTGTTCTAAAAAACACAGAAATTACACATGCACATTTCTGATTACATTACCTTTCCAAATTGACTAGCAGTCAGACGGTCACTCCTATGAGTAGTAATAAATCATTTTCATGCTGCCCTACAGTAGACATTTCAATAAAAGCTATGTCTTCTGGTGACTTTTGGAATTCAGCTAACCGTTCTTCACACAATATTCTCAATTGTGTTTCATCAATATCAATTGGATCACTTGCTTCAGGTCCATAGTTCTTGTCTGGTTTGGTTTTTTCTCTTGAAACAAACAATCGTTTGCGTGTTGACGATTGTTGTCGGATCCTGCTCTGTTTCTTTCGCTTTATGTATTTTTTTAAATGTGTTCCTGGGCTCTGTGTGGTCTGCTTTTTCCATGCAGTCTCATGCCATTTGTGTCCAGGAGCAAGCGATAGCCCTGAAAACAAAATATAATTTTACTAGAAAATATTAAAAAATATATAGAAATTATATGTTATGTACACACAAAGACCCAAGATATCTGACCCACGTGACAGCAGAAGGTAATATAAGACATCCTAAAAGTTAGACGAATTTGAACCTTCTGCAATTAGCATAAGATACATGATAATCAATTCGGAGCATAATAATTTAAACGAATATAACGAGAGGTAGGTAGTCAAATATTATAGAATACTGTCACGTCAATTTGATCTTTAAGAAGTAACGTTAAGGTTGGTAAACTTTGAATACGGTTTTGTCTCATAATCCATTTGTTAATTTCAACAAAATATCATAAGTCAAATTAGTCTAATGGTTATAACAGTAGACTTATATTGACATGGTCGTAAGTTCAAATCCTTCGTGCTTCTTTTAGTAGGTTTGTGTTTACAATATTGGATTATGATTTTTGAAATCAAATTATAATTTATATTAAGCTAAATAAATAAATTTAAATTAACTTTTCAAACATAAAAGCAACATGAATAAAAAACAAAAATGGTTAGGATAGGTAACGGTTTATTCAAGTAATATTTACAATTTACATAAAAAAATATTTACTCGTCTAATAGACATAATTTAAATAACTATATATAAAGGTAAAACATATAACAGAAGTTTTATTATGTCAATCAAATTAAATTACAAATGTCAATTAAATTAAATATAAAAGAATCAACATTACACAAAGGAAACGTCAAATGTCAATAAATAACCCGCCCCTGATCGTTCCCGGTGCAAAGGTGCCCATAACACTCGTTACTCGTAACAGAAGTTACAATATTAAACTGCTTTTGATATGGTAGAATTATTTGTAATACGTTACAGTTTTGAGCATAAAAAAAAAAAACAGTTTATTTATTTCAATAGTGCTCATGAAATGCTAATTTTATTTTTAAAGAAGAGTTTAATGCTGTGAATCAACATGTTACATGATTAGAAATTTATAATATTTCTATTTTATAACAATAGCATCACTGCATTAACTGTCCTATCTACTCAAAAAATCAAAGTGAAAATACCACTAAATATTTTGACATTTTAAGTACTTGACAGGTTTTATGTAGCATTTTAAGTTTGATTATGAAAGAAATAAAGATCAGTTAATTTATTTTAAAAACACTTCCTAACAAATTAAGATTACTATGATTTATTTAACCAATACACTACACATAAGCACTGACAAGAAGGTATTGTGGCAGCTTACAAGAAGTAAATAATTATCCATTGTTGCTTACACGCACTGATGACATTACGTCACGTAATATTTATTACTGAATGGGCCAATTTCTACAAGATAACCAGGTTCCACATAAGACATTCAACACAAGTAACCCAGAGTTATACCCGCCACTTCCATACGGCAGTATAATAACATGTTTTTTTCACAGATAGAAATCCAGATATTCTTGGGGAAAATGGACTTGACGGATGACCAGCAGTTATTTCAATTTTACGTCCTGACTTGTATTGTTTGTTATAGTTTTAAACCACAATCTGACTGTATTTCTCTGAAACAAAGAAACGTAGTATAATTAAAAAGATATTTGATTACGTCACAGCATAAAAATGTGTAAGTTTAAAAAAGAAGTATAAATTAAATGGAAAAAAGACACTTACCTACTGCTATATTAAGAGGTCTCCTATCAATCTCTCCGAAAACCAACATTCTCCTCATGTAAATAGATTATTTTGTATTTTAGAACTAGGTATATAAAAATATTCTAAATAAAGATATTGTTTTACGCAATTTAGTAAGGCAACGTAAAAATTGTTTGCACGACGTCACTGCTATTGAGCGTCGACTGGTTTTTGCTTTACTAAAACGGTTCATTTTTATTCCTCTACCCTTAATCTAAGTAACATTTGAATACTAGTTTTATGATGAATACGCATATTTATCTTGACTACCCACTTATTACAAGTCAGGCCAAATTATTCCAAATATGTTCGAAGAATATTTAGTTCGATGATTGTTACTTAAAATAATAAAAAAGTTCTGAATGGAAAGCAAAACAATATACAGGGTATGAGAATTGAACTCGTGCCTTATTGCGTCAAAGTCTTTACACAGATCAATAAGCCATTCTATCTTGTTTAAGAATACCAAAATAAGCTATCATTAGTCACTACATTTTAAAATACCAATAATAAACTTTAAGTCTAAGGCATAAGAATCAAAATTGCTTAATAAGTAGTTATTTAAACCATTATTATATCCCTTTATAAATGTTTATACATGTGTTTGTTTGATTATAATATTAAAAAACTGTGTTTTTTTTTTAATTTTTGACGTTGACCATTTACTTACTATATATATATAATATATTAAATATAGTGAAATAATAAACATTTTATTTACTTGCAATATTTTGTTTCATTTCTATACAAACTCCATTTCTCGACTTTTGTCGTTAAAGAAAAGTAAAAAAATATAACTAAAACACAAAAGATGGAAAAACCAAGGGATGACGGGACCATAAACTGTTTCTTAAACACGTCAGCAATAGTTTTGTGATCACTCACGCCGCCGATACTTACCGGGAGGCTCGTTTTCACATTTAAACGGTTAACAGTTTTCCAGAAATTTTTAAATTTTTTAGCTGAATGATTAGAGGCCAGTTTGTTCATTTTTAATTGCTCTTGTCGGTCTTGGCATGATTTTAACTTGGACTTAAATCTTTTTCGGGTGTCTGTCATTTCGTCATACGCTATACCACTTGTGGGCTTACCGGCTAGTACCCACAATTTAAATTTTGTACGAGCGTCCCGATGAGCGTCGGCGACGTTATCATTCCACCCAGTTATATGCAAAGACTTGGTTTTCATCTTTTTACAGTGATATGTTTTCATTGCAGCCTCCGACAATACAGAAATAATTTTATTGTATAACTCATCAATAATTACGTAATGATCGGAATTACGGCATACGGAATCACAACATTGTCCTAATACTAAAGGGAAGTCTATTGTTCGAAGTTTAGAATTACATAATTCGTGATATTTATGAATTTGATTAGTCTGTCGTTCTCCCAAAATTACTTGCCGTCTGAGATCATTTTTATTTAACTTATATTCATATTTTATATTAAGTTTATACAAATTACATTCTATTATAAGTGGGAAGTGGTCAGACCAGTACACATCGTCTTGAACCCATACTTTATTAATAGAAGAAATTGCAGATTGTGTTGTAATGCAATGATCTAACCACCTCACGCACCCATGAGCTTCACTACGAAACGTAGAGGTACCAGACTGTAACCCCAACATATGTACATCCACACAACACCATTCATTATCGTTACAAAAAGCAACTAATTCATTAAAGAATAATTCGTTCGGGTGCGCATTAAAGTCCCCTAACACGTAAAATGCCTCCGTTCCACATCTTTGTTCCATTTCAATCACAGACTGTATCGTACTAAGACAGTCTGTAAATACCGGTAAATTATCGCTACAGTTTGTTGGCATATAAACACTAAGAATGACTATATTTCTATTACTCACGGTTATCTTTATCCCAGTTACACGAACGTTATCACAGTTAATCACAGACACTGAATGGAACGCACTTTTTCGCCATAATATCGCGACACCACCGTACGGGCGACCCGTGAGTAAGCCCGCTGATGTGTCCACGGCAGAGGTTCCCGTCGCACTGAACTCTTCGTGGATAGTACTCAACACAGGTAACTCGTGTGGCAGGAGCCACGTCTCCTGTAGTGCCACCACATCAGCAGTCTGGCACAGGGCTCTTACACCTTCCCAGGATCTCTTGACAGACTTGCAATTATAACTAATAAGTTTACTGGAACATCTAGTTTCTTCTTTATCCATTTAAATCTTTATTTATATTAGCCACACATTCCGAATCTGTTTCCAAAGTTGACAAAGCGCCTGAAGGAAATGCCTGACGGCCACAGTTTCTCATCTAGAAATATATCTAGTTTATGCTTCACAACATAGGCTTTATAGGCATTATAGCTTTTTTGTTTTTGAAGTTTTAGCTTCACCAGAGAAATAGTTTCTCCCGTTTTATTGCGAACATAGTCAATAATGTCCTCTTCTCGTACATCGGTATGGACGTTAGAGATAAACAGCGGTACTTTAGTATCTGCCGCTTTAAATTTCACATTATCCTGCGACTCGACCACCGCATTTCCTTTCTTTGTAATTAGCCTATTTCTTAATCGTGTCTTCTGAACCAAAATCCATTGATCATCCTTAGCAGGTACCTTCCATTCAGTGCCATTACTAGCCATTTCGGCATATGATAATAAACGCTGCGTCGTAGCCTCACTTTGTTTACATTTGTCTAACTTAGTAATGGCATTGTTTGGTTGTGTTGACTGATGTCGCTGCGCTAGACTGCATGGTATCTCACTCGCACTCGTTGTCTTGCATGTTGGCTGACTACTCGGTAAGAGCGCCGATGACGCTCGCGAAACTGTAATTGGCGTATCATGCTGTTGAGGCAAACATTCACTACCACCATCAATGTCCTGCCCTAAAACCGAGTAACTATCCTCATAGTCGTGCATTGGAAGTGCCTCCGGTCCACTATCCATAACTGATATATTTTTCTTTTGCAAGTACCCCCCACGTACCAAGTTAACGTTGCGCCTTTTTTCAGAGGATGGAGGCCTACGAAGATCTACCAAAAGTTCATTGATATCCTTCTTTGATACATAATTATCTTGAATTTCATCAATAGTCCCCTGCATCATGACTATTTTTTTAAGTAATGAGGTCACATCGATATGGTCGAATGTAACCGGAGGTAATTTTTCGAGATTTCTGGCCACAAAAGTTGGTATATTTTCTGGGTCAGTCCCTTTTAAAAGCGATATAATGTCGTCCAGGTTTCGTTGAGTCTTGCCTTGTCGTTTTCGAACAGTAGCCGTTTTTTGCAAAGATTCAAAAAGTAACGACTTTGCAAGTTCTATATCCTCGACACTAAAAGCACTTTCACATATGCGGACGAGACTTTCTTCGTCCATCACGTCTATCTTGTTCTGTATGAACGCTAAAATCTCACATATTACAATGTTGCAATTTGCACACTTTAATCTTTTAGATTTCGACATATTCGTAGCACACGGTAGTTTACGTACACTCGCGACCGCGGTCAAGCGCGAACTTGACCTATGATCATCTTTCACAAAACAAGCTATGCAAGTCTCAACAGTTTTGTTATATCTTTCAACAGGATTATTTTGAGGCGTGTATAAAGTATTATAAAATATTTTTGTAATATTAAAACCTTTCATGAATTCTACGAAATGTTTAGAAGTAAATTGTGTACCATTATCACAAAAAAATATTTTGGGACAACCAAATTTAAGAAACATTTTTTTTTTCAAAAAGTTTATTTGTTACTCTAGTAGTAGCATTTATCATAGGAAAAATCCAGCAGTACTCAGTAAAAACATCAACAACTGAGAGAATATATTTATGACCAGAATAAGTTTTAGGAAGTATACCTATAATATCTACTGAAAGCATCAACATAGGTTTATCGACTTTTTTAGGGTTAATCATAATACGAAAAGGAGGACGAGTGGTATGTTTATAAGCTTTACAAGTATCGCAGGCTAGAATATATTTTTGAACATCGTTAAACATTCCTTTCCAAAAATAGTGTTGTCGCAATTTATTTAAAGTTTTATGAATACAAAGATGACCAGAATTAATATCATCGTGATTAGAACGAATTGTATCTAAAATATGTTCTATAGGAATAACTATTTTCCAATTAAGATGACTATTAGGATCAAATTTACTTTTACAAAATTTATATAAAGTTTTATTTTCTACTCTAAAATTTTTATATCTGCAAGGAGATTTTTGACAATTAATAAATACTTTTTTATACCAAGGATCAAAAATATCATCGTCAGGTAAAACTAAATTATTCTGAGAAATGCCAATAGCGGCAACTTCAATCCGCGATAAGGCATTTGGGACTAAATGTAAAGATCCTTTCTTGTGAACTATATCAAAAGTAAATTGAGAAATTCTAGCTGCCCAACGTGCTAAACGTCTACTAGGGTTACTAAGACCTAAAAGACACTTTAAACTAGCATGATCAGTTATTACAGTAAACTTCATTCCTTCAATATAAGGTCTGAAATGTTCTATTGAAGTTAAAATAGCGAGCAATTCGCGTTCTGTGGTACTATAATTGCGTTCAAATTTATTGAGTGATCTAGAATAGAACGCAATAGGATGTTGATCTCCATTATCATCCTCTTGACTCAAAACACTACCAATGCCAACAGAACTGGCATCACAATGTGAAAAGAAAGGTTTTTCAAAATTAGGGCATTGCAAAACAGGAGCAGAAATTAAAGTTTCCTTTAGGTTATTGAATGCGATTTCGGCTTCATCATTCCAACAAAGTGGTTTTTTAGAATTCTTACTTCCAGCTGTTAATTTAGTTAAAGGAGAAGCAATATCAGCGAATTTACAAATGAACCTACGATAATATGAGCATAAACCAAGAAAACTACGAAGTTGTTTAACGGTTTCAGGACGTGGGAAATTTTTAATAGTATCTAATTTAGAAGGATCAGTATGCAAACCATTACTATCGACTATATAACCAAGATAACAAAGTCTATCTTTACAAAAATTACACTTTTTCAAGTTAATTGTCAATCCAGCATCTTTGAGAATATTATAAATTTTGTGTAAATACTCTATATGCAAATCAAAATCCGAATTTACGCAAATTAAATCGTCTAAATAACAAAACACAGTGTTATCAAATTCAGGACCAAAAAGTTTATCTACAAGTCTCTGCAACTCAGCTGGTGCATTAGTGGGACCGAATGGCATGCGAACAAATTCAAAAAGTCCTTTTCCCGGAACAACGAAAGCAGTCTTTTCCCGAGAAGATTCTTCAAGAGCAATTTGTAAAAATGCTTTAGAAAGGTCAATGGTACTATTATACTTAGCTCCTCCAAGGTTATCTAATATTCTAGAGGTATAAGGAAGAGGATAAGAATCCTTTATAGTTACTGAATTTAAACGTCTCGAATCTAAACATAACCTAGTACTACCATCCTTCTTTTCAACAGCTAAAACAGGTGAACTCCAAGGTGATTTAGAGGGTTGAATGATACCTTCCCTTAATAAAACCTCAACTTCATCAAAGAGTTCCTTCTGCTTAGCAGGACTTAAAGGCCAATATCTTTGCTTGAACGGTTCACTAGTAACATTAATTTTATGTTGAACGAGATGAGTAAGACCTAGGCCTTTCTTTTCATAAGAAATATTTTCAAAAAGTGAAACAATATCATTTAGTTTCGTTTCTCAGAAGGAGAAAGTTCACTAGCAGAAGTGACTGTACAAACTTGAACACTATCACTCTGAAAATAAGTTATATTTTTCCATAAATCTTTAGCCAAATTAAATTTTAACCAAAAATCAAAACCTAAAATGAAATCAGATTGAAAAGAGGGTATAATTAGAAAATTAATATTTTTAGTTAAATTATCACAAGTAACTGGTAATTCAATAGTGCCAATAATTCTCTGAGAAGAACCATCAGCTGTATAAGCAGCACTAGAAACGGAATTTATTTTATAACCTAAACGTGAAAATTGTGCAATTCGAACCTAAAACACAACTATTGGAACCACTGTCCAATAAACCAGAAAAAGTATGGTTACCTACGGAAAATTGTAAGTATGGTCTAGTATCATTATGTTTAACAAATAAAACTGGAGCTGATTTATAAATTTTGAAGAATGTTTTTAAATAATCTAACTAATGCAATGCAAACCAATGCAAAGTCTTTGTTACGAGTAGCATCATCAAGTTTGTGACATTTAACAAAGTTTTTGTTCATCGAGACACTCGCGGTTTTATTAATAACCGGGGCTCGATGTGACCTAATCAAATTCTTTTTTGACTCACTAGAGTTTTTTTTATTATGTGTTTCATTCGACGTCTGAAGTCCATTATGAGAGTACATCGTCTTTTTCCCACGTTTATTCGCTAGATTTCACAACTTCCGCTACCTAAATCGACCTCAGCGCCACCCGTGGCCGTACCTGGAACTAACTAACAGCACAGAGCAAGCCACCATTCGTTCGACATTGTTGCGTCGTTCTTCGTACCGCGCGATTGTCGTTAGATTTTAATTTCAACTTACTTCCATTTTATTTAAAGTTTCTGTAAAATTTATTTATCTTTCGAGACTAAAGTAGAAAGTTACAAAAATCATCTTTCGAAACTAAAGTGGAAAGTTACAAAGTATAATTTTTTTTTTCCGTTACCCACATAAAATTTTCCGTTATTTTCCTTATTCAAAAAATGACCGATAATGATAAAATTACCGATTCGAGCATTGATAATCCCGCAAGCGCGTTCAGCGGTCGCGAATCCGCTCCGTTACGAAAAAGGGTTAATGCGGGGCCGTCTAGCGGTTCAAGTTCGAGCGAAGAGGATACACTGCCTCCAAAAAGACGGCGCCGGACCCGTGTAAGCGAATCATTGCAAGAAATGGAGCGAAGGTTTGAAGTGTTGTCGCAGCAGCTGGTGAGTCATATTAATTCGATATTTTGTGCAAATTTCGCTACAATGCAGCCCAATACTTCTTCTTCAACGGCTGTACCTAGATCAGTACCAGTTAATATACCTTTAGGGGATCCGTTTTCATGCACATCAGTGGAATTGGACGATATTGCTGAACTGGATGTATCCATTAAGGTACCATCCGTATCTAAAGCTAATCCTGACCGAGTCACTAAGTTGGCTTCGATGCAAAGGTTTGACTCTCCAGATTGGAACTCAGTGCGTTACGTTGACGTCCAAAAGAAATATGTTGCCGTTCCGGCGTTTACTGAATTGAAAGTAAACGAGGAAATGAGGCGGTTTGAAGACCCTTCCGTACCGTTTCGATGGGGTTTGATGGAACGTAGTTTGGCCGCCTTATCAAACGCCCTTTTAGCTCAAAATGAGACGGTAAATGTAGGTTTGCGAAATTTAATTGAATGGTCGTCTAGACCAGATACACAGCTTTCGTCAACCGCGATTATCAGTAAACTTAAAGAGTTATTTGGTAATGAGTCAGAGTACAAAACTATTTCTCACGACATTTTGCAAATGATTTGCGGCAAACGTGCAGAGGTTTTGCAGCGACGGCGTAAAGCTCTACTTAAAGGACTGAAAGGAAAATATACTCGCGGAGACATTGAAAAAATTCCGCCTTCAATCGAATATGTGTTCAACCCCCAAATTTTATCGGCGTATATACAAAAAATAGGCGGAATCGATAAATTAGAAGCAGTGCCTTCGCATGGATTTAAATCTTCGGATCGTGCCAAATCACCGGTAGCTTCTACTTCCCATGAAAAACCCTTTCATTATCAACAAAATAAATCCAAGCAAGGAAAACACAAAAACAGACGCAATCCTGGCAATCAAAAGAAAAGGGGGGCGAAAGGATGAGGTTAACAGGAACAATCACAAATGACTCGATGTTTATGGGGGGTTGTCTGAAACATTATTATAAGTGTGGGCCCAATATGGGCCCCCCAAATCAGTTCTCAAATTAATTTCTGCGGCTCGCATTCCATTCATTCAGACACCTCCGCTTATTTTCCCAACTATAGATGTTTTAAAAAAATTTCAAACTCCATGCTCTTCAGCGATGTCATTGGAAATTCAAACTATGATTCAAAGCCAAATTCTCGAGGTCGCACCCTTAACTCCATCCTTCATATCCCCGCTTTTCATCTTAACAAAAAACAGTGGAAAGAATCGGATTATTTTCAATCGAAAGGCGCTAAACCGTTTTTTGCAACCAAAATAATTTCATCTCTTTCATCACCACCAAATGCCCAATTTCTTACAAGCGGGCGACTGGATGGTCAAGATCGATTTAACCCAAGCCTATTATCATTTGCGAATATCTCAAAAACACCGCTGTTTTCTTAAGAAAAAGAAAGAAAGAAAACATGTTTATTTGGCACACAATGAACAAAACAAGTATTGAAACATTAATAAAATATAAAACTTAAAACAAAATAAATAAAATAAAAACATACAGCAACATTGTGTCTCACGGTAGTGCCAAATAGGTTCAGTTCAGCATACTGTCAGACAACTGTAGCAGTTGCCTGACGCTGGTTTTCAACTGAACCTTTTAGGGTGAGTAACGGATGAAAATCGTCTTTTAAAATAGATAAATGTATGTATATTTATATGTACATATATATGTATATTTTTATGTGTACAAAATTATATGTCGTAAATGTTCAGTGTTAATTGTTTGAGTAATAATATAATCAATGTCAACAAATTAAATAAAACTTTAAGTAGGTCTAAGCGTACATTCATGTTTAACAAAACCGGTCTCGAGCCACCGCCATCAATACAGCGCACGTTACATAACTTATTATGCTATTAGCAGCTGAGCGCAGTAGACGAGTTGCAAACCAGTGAAAAAATGTGTTAAAAGAAAAACAAGTCGACTACGGGTATTTGAAAATAAATAAATAATAATCATAATAAAATCAATCTGTGTATGTGTGTGCAGTTTAACGTCACGTCAGTAAAGTGAAACGAAAATAGTGAAAATATTGAAAGATATTGATAGAAGGTAATTATCGCTTATCTACAGTAAAAAATAAAGTAGAAAAAAAATTTGTTCATTACTAAATAAGTATATTATGTATGATTTTTCTTTTTGCAGGAGCGGGTCATAGTGATTCAATCATACCACCAAAAAGAATGTTATTTGCAATAAGGAGGATGAACGGCTAGGCAGGCGCCGACCGCAAGTACCTACTCGTTGCGAGTAGGCCAGGCACATAGGGTATGTTACCATAAGCGACCTACCCGTTTATAAATAACTGAATCAATTAGCATATCATATTAATGAAACGTTTAAATTGGTCAGGTCTAGTTTCCTCTGCGCATCAATCAAATATTGCCGTAAACGTCTTCTAAAAGTACTTATCGTATTTATTATTCTAATAGGCGGAGGGATGTTGTTCCACACTTTCGATGCTGAATAACGGAAACTGCCTCTAAATGATGCTGTGCTATGGGGATGTGATGAGAGTTGCTGTGAACATTGCCTTCTTGCGCATTCTCGCTTGCTCGTGATCCAAATCCAAAATAATATTTCTTCGCATAAGCTACGAAGGCCAGCTATTACAAATGACATGCCTTCCATTTGGTCTATCCGCTGCTCCAAAGATGTTTGCGTCAGTCAGTATTCGCCTTGTAGAATTGCTGGGAATTGTCTGGAACACGCAATACAACTACAAGAGTTTGCCCCAAGACAAAGTTTCCAAAATCCGTCAGTGTCTGTTGTCTCACCTAGCAACCGGCAGTTGGACCCTCAAGCAGGCGCAACGCCTCTTGGGACGTCTCAACTTTGCAACCTTCGTCTCCCACCGCGGAAGGTTGCATTGCCGTACGTTGCAGCGCCACAGCCATCGTCTTCAGAAAAGTCCACGCCAGGTGACTCGGTTCACAGAAGAGGTACGACGAGAACTAGGTTGGTGGTTAAAAAATGTCAGTCAGAAATCTTGCATTCACCCGAAGAGCTTACCAGTGAATTACCTGGTCACAGACGCCTCAGATATTCAGTGGGGGGCCATAGTGAACAGCAAAACACTAAGAGGCACTTGGAATCGCCATCAACTGAAGTGGCACTGCAACTTGAAGGAGATGTATGCAGTGATAGCGGCTATAGATGCTGGCGGGAAAAATTCCGAATCATTCCCGTCGAATACTTCGGAAGTATTCCGAAATATTCCGAAACTTTGGGAATATTTCAACTGTCAAAAAAAACCCAGGAAAATCGACCTTACTATCTATTTCACGCTTGGAATTTGTAAATTATATTACCTTTAGTTGTGTTGTGAGCGGTAGGTATGTTAAGTTTATGGTTGTGAGTGCACGTCGCGTCAAGTACACACAACGTCGCGTCATGGGCAGCGAGAGCTCGCGATTGGACGCGGGGCGCGGGAGCCGGGCGCCCCGCGCCTTCGTGTCCTGCATAGAACCGACTTCAATAAAGTTCCGACTTTATTGAAGTTGGCTCTATGTTTTAAGACTTTATTGAAGAGGTGCTCCGGCACCTCTTCAAAAAAGTCTTCGCTTGGTGGTGGTTTGAGGTGCTCCGGCTTCATTGAAGTCGGCTCTATCGGATCTTTTTACTTAAACATTTTTATTTCAACATTTTTTCTGAAAACCGCATCAAAACATGTTTGCTTGCAAGGTTTGCCTTTATTTGTTTTTATTGACTGGGCTATTATACGCGTTAAGTAGGTGGGTAATGATTAATACCTACCTATGCGACTCGCGAATACTCGCGATGCGTACATGCAAACTAACCAAAAACATAGGTAACCCTTTTTCAAAAAACAAATCAGATATGCTAGGCCTGGTTTTTTATTCCACAACTGACATTTATAAATAAAGTCAGTGTTTCTATAGGTACTTAATAGTTTTGTCTCTTCGTTATTAACCACCGACTTCCGAAATTAAAGTTAGTTTATACCTTTCAGTGTTTTTTAACATTGAAGTCGGTTGTATTTTTTTTTTGTAAAAAGTTTTTTATTTTACACTTTTTAGTTATGGTCCACCACTAAAAAGTACCTCAGAGCAACTTAAATAACTAGCCACAGTGCATCTCATAAGGATTCTAATAATCCCCCAAACACGGTTAGATTACATTAATATTTTTTTTCCTTCTGGCTTCATCATTAGATCAGTTCTATACACCCCCCCCCCTTTTCTGACAGTCAGTCACCGACTACACGAATAAACAAAGCAACTTTACTTGTAACCACAGTTCTGCTGTGATTCTATGAGGAGTTCTTTTCCATATCTTCAAAGTTCATGATCAGATCATAACAATATTCTATGAGACCAACTTGGAAGCATAACCTTTCAATCAAAAAAATAATTTTCAAAATCGGTCCACAATTGACCGAGATATCGGTGAACATAAATAAAAAAAAATAAATAAAACATACATTCAGCCGAACATAGAACCTCCTCCTTTTCGAAGTCGGTTAAAAATAGCATTCGATTTCGAAATAAGTATGTACGTAGGTACCTACCTAAAAACAAGAGAATAAAAATCCTGTTAATCGCAGGCTAACATATATATCTACCTATAAAAATATCAACACATACTTAATCAATCCCATTTATAATAATATATAATAGTCATTGTTGTCGGCAGCCCTAGGTTGCGGTCAAAAATAGACTGGACGCGGCTCCCACCAATTCGTTGAGCCATCAGTTTTTGATGGCTCAACTATTTCGTACAGCGACTCAGGGAAGGACCTTGGTGTTATCATTGATAAAGACTTTTCGTGGGGTCCTCAGGTGCAGGAAGTTAGCCGCAAGTTGTTTGCGTCTGCGGGGTCTTTACGAAGGCTGCGCAATTTTCTTCCAACTGCTACCAAAACTGCGCTTGCCCAATCCCTCCTTCTCCCAATCCTTGATTATGCCAATGTCAGTTATCTTGATCTAACCGAAGTGCAGCTAAATAAGCTTGAGCGGCTTCAAAACTTTTGTATTAGATTCATATTTGGATTGCGCAAATATGATCATATTTCTGAATTTCGTATTAAGCTCAAGTGGCTGCCAATCCGCCTTCGTCGGAATACTCATATTTTATCGTTGCTTTACAGTGTCCTGTTTATCCCTACAACCTCCTCTTATCTCAAAGAACGTTTTAAGTTCATTCATGACACACATTCTAGACACTTGAGATCATCGGAGAATTTGACCCTCTTAATGCCTTCGCATTCTACAAAATTCTGTGATAAGTCGTTTGCGATCCAAGCGGTGCGTTTGTGGAACGCGTTGCCATTACCAATTAGGCAAGCCCAGTCACTAGTTTCTTTTAAAAATCTTGTTAAAAACCATTTCCTTTCTCTCTAATACTATAATGATTCTACGTAATTTAATTTCTTCCACCAACCCTACTTTACTCTTTTTTTTTTTTCTACCCTTTTTACTAATTAAATTGTGTAACTTATTATAATATGTATGTATATATGTATTTATAATTGAGTATTGTGTTTTATATAGTTAGCAGTACACCACAGACTACCCCGTGTATTATTTTAAGCTCTTATCCATCCTAAGGTTGTCTGGAAGATATCGCTTTCAGCGATAATACCGCCATAATTGTACCCACAAATTGAAGTTTTTGTATAAGCTGTGTTACTTTTTGGTGTACAATAAAGTCTATTCTATTCTATAATAAAATAAAGATTTATATTTTACTTACGTATGTGCCACTGAACAATAATTAACACAAACAAACAGGTTTTTTCCCATTGAATTATTCTGGCGAAATATTCGGCAGAAATCGGCGGAAACATTCGGAAACATTCGATTGCGGGGAACGAATCTTTCTCGTGGGGGGAAAACTTCTCCGGGGAGCATATCCCCTCTTACCGCACCCCGCACCGCCATCGCCTGCACGCACGACTCGTGGCAGTCGGGCCCGCGCGCGCGTTGCGGCGGCGGCGATCGATGATCGATGCAAAATACGATTTTTCAGCAAAAAAAAAAAAATCTTAATTAAATTCATTTTGAATAATTCTGATTTAAAGAATCTTTCCCAGAAGTTTTCCGGAATTATTCCGAATTTTTAGAAGTTTTGCAACTATAATAGCGGCATTATCATCCGAGGCAAATTATTTAAAAAATTCAACGGTGATCTTACAAAGCGACAACAAAACCGTAGTGTCGTACATAAAAAACCAGGGCGGAACGAAGTCACAGAATCTCCTAAAGTTGACGAAACAGTTACTGGCACTAACGGACAGCCTCAAGGTTTTACTAGTCCCTCGCCACCTTCCGGGACAATACAACACGGAAGCCGATCGCCTCTCTCGAAACCGCGCAGGCTCCGAGTGGCACCTACTGAGCGAGGCGACAGGAAAAATATTCAAAGTGTGGGGAAGACCAATCATAGACTTGTTCGCCTCACAAGTCGCTCACGTCGTGTGCAACTATGTTTCTGTAGACTTGTCAGACTCGAACGCTTGCTTTCACGACGCTTTCAGCAAATGTTGGAATTACGACCTGGCATGGATATTTCCTCCGCCAGGCCTGCTCCCGCGAGTGTTACGCCACCTCAACTCGTCGAAAGGAAAGTACATAATAGTAGCACCCAGATGGAAGAAACCCTTTTGGCGTCCAGATTTGAAGAACCGCGCCATAACTCGTCCTATGAAAATCAGGAATCTGGAAACATCATTGGTGGACACAATGACTGGCCGACACCCAGCTCAAATTCACAACCTACAGCTGGAAGCCTAGCTCATTTCGGCTGGAACTCTCGACTCAAAACTGGTCTAGTGAAGAAAAGCAACTTTTGTCTACGTGCTGGAAAGCTTCAACAATCAAGACTTATACGCCCATATGGAACAAATGGGTAAGATGGTGCAACCACAATAACCTAAATTATCGCCGTCCAGCCCCCTCGGACGTAGCCCGGTACATAGCAAAACTTTTTCTTGAGGATCGATTAGCTTACCGTACTATTCTTGTTCACAAATCGGTTATAGCATCGGTTTGTGAAACTCTCTCCGATATTAAGATTTCCTCAAATCATTTATTGAAACATATTTTAAAAGCCGTATCTTTAGCGATTCGTATCGTACCTAGAGCAATTCCACCAAAATTAGCAATATGGGATGCAAGAATAGTGATCGAATTTTTAAAAACTACTGACGTTAATTTGCAAAGCTTATATGATGTTTCTAGGCGTACTGCCACTATATTGTTGCTGGCGTCAGGGCGTAGAGTTCACGATCTGACTCTCCTACATTGTGATTCAGAACATTTTAAGGACAATGGGAATTCGATAACCTTGCATCCGGTATTTGGCTCAAAAACCGATTCAGTGTCATACCAACAATCGAGTTGGATGTTGCTAGCTTCACCAGATCAAAATACAAATGCCTTATTTTGGTTACGAAAATTAGTAGATATTTCAAAAAATGGTAGAGGGTCCCCTGACAAATTTATTTATCACTACAAGGGAGCCTCGTAAACCAGCCAGCTCTGTAATTATCGGTGAATGGATAAAACGTATTCTTTCCGAAGCAGGTATAGATGCTTCTCCGGGTAGTTGTAGGTCAGCAATTTCATCTCTAAACTATTTAGAAAAGTATCCAATCAATGATATTCTAAGTAAAGCTAACTGGCGCCATGAACATACTTTTAGAAAATATTATTTTAGAGAGGTAATAAACCCCAGCCTCGATAATAGATCTCAACCAGAGAAATCACTTTCTCAATTCTTTACTGTTACAGATTCATAAACCTTTATTATGATTTATGAGTGGTAAACTTATGTTAATTAATCAATGATCAACAGTGTTTGCACTAATTGTAAATTGATTGCCTTGTGAATTAGTTTTTTGTTATCGTACTTTCTTATATGATTATTAAAATAATTAATCACATTGTTGCGTTTTGGAGAGCAGTGGTGGCCGAGTGGTAACGGCCCCGACTTACGAGTTGTAGGTCGCGGGTTCGAACCCAGCCAGGCGCATTACTTTGTGTAATTTATTTCATCACCACTGCTCTCAAAACGGTGAAGGAAAACATCGTGAGGAAACCGGCATGTCCTAGAACCAAAAATTCGAAGACATGCGACATTCACCAACACGCACTGGGCCCGCGTGGTGGATTACGGCCCATTCCCTCTCCTAGAGAGGAGGCCTGAGTCCCAACAGTGGGAACATTAAAAAGGCTGGTGATGATGTTGCGTTTTACTAAGCAAGCCATCAGGAGATAACAAACAGATCTCTCATAATGGACTTCAGACGTCGAACGGAACACATAATATAAAAATTTTACCTTAAAATAAAATTTGTATTATGTTTCCTGAGACGTCTGAAGTCCAAATAATTTCTTCCTGGTGTATACCAATCATCATCATTACCTTTATGAGCCGAACAATGTCGAACGAATGGTGGCTTGCTTTGTGCTGTTAGTTAGTTCCAGGCACGGCCACGGGTGGCGCTGAAGTCGATTTAGGTAGCGGAAGTTGTGAAATCTAGCGAATAAACGTGGGAAAAAAACGATGTACTCTCATAATGGACTTCAGACGTCTCAGGAAACATAATACAAATTTTATTTTAAGGTAAAATTTTTATATTATCTACGTTACAAACATCACAATTCTTAGATGTCACTCCAACCTTTTGACATTTGAAACAAATAACACCAGGTATATATGAACATTTTTTGAAATGTCCAGATTTTTTACATTTTAAACAAGTTATATCTGTTGAAACTGCATTAGACTTGACTGTAGGCTTATCAGTTTTATTGTCTTTTAAAGTTTTTCTGTTGATAAAAACTTCAAGTTCCTTTGCAAGATCAAGAAATTGTTCAACAGAGTCAATGTGTCTACCAAAAATGAAAGGTGTGTAAATAGGCAACATGTTGTGTTTAATTACACTAACCAAAACCGAATCAAACAATGGAAAAGAGAGACGACTAGCCATATCCATAATATCAGTAATGAAATCTGGAAGCGATTCAGAACTTTTCTGTTTCTTGGTGCGAAGGTCGTGTTCCAAAATGTAATCGAAGTCCGGCCTGTCAAAACGCTTAAGTAAAGCATAGACTCAGCATAGAGCATGGGCTCAGTCTGCGGACTGAGGAAGCTGATGCAGATATGCGAGGAATATGCTTGTGGCCACGGTTTGGTATACAATGTAAAAAAGAGCCAGTGAATGATCTTTGAGACCGCCAGTGCGAGATGCCCTGGGAATGTGCCTCTGGTTAGACTGAATGGTGTTCCTCTGGAAAGGGTTGAGCACTTTAAGTATCTAGGGCATGTTCTGACTGGCGACCTCAGGGATCATGCTGACATGGAACGGGAGCGGAGGGCATTATCAGTGAGGGCGAATATGATAGTTCGCAGATTTGCACGATGCTCTAATGAGGTGAAGGTTACGCTATTTAGGGCGTACTGTACATCACTCTACATGTGTAGTCTGAGGGCTGACTATTCGGCTAGAAGCTATAATGCCATCCGCGTCCAGTATAATAACGCGTTCAGGGCGGTGATGGGGCTACCCCGTTACTGCAGTGCCTCGGGTATGTTTGCGGAGGCACGCAATGGCTGCTTTCACGCAACTATGCGCAAGCGCGCAACATCCCTAGTGAACAGAGTGCGGGCTAGCTCCAACACCGTACTGGCGATGATTGCAACTAGACTGGATTGTCTTTTCATCCGGCATTGTTCGGCTAGACATGTTCCGGTACCAATGCCGGAGAGAAAGTATTAATTTTAATTTAAAAAAAATTAATTGAATTGATTTTATTTTGACTGATTGTAATTTTAATTTATTTAATTTGTTTTTAATTTAGATTTATCTTGTTTTTAATTTATTTAATTTGATTTTAATTTGTATTGTATTTTAATTTATATTGATTTTAATTTAAATTGATTTTAATTGATTTTAATTAATTTTATTTTAATTTAATGTATTTGATGATTTTAATGATTGAAGCCTATTCAATTGTATGTTTCGATATTGTTACTTTTAATTTAATTTGTTAATGTTATAATTGTGAAAATGGGTACTTTGACCTGAATAAAGATTATTATTATTATATTAAGTCCGCCTCTGTACCCATGTGCAGTAATAAAAAAAGTAAGTATAGCAAAATGGAGAATTGAAATGTGTTAGATAGAACAACGATATCTTGAAGGTTTGTTTTTAGTAAATGAAAGGTAAAGAAAAGGTAAGATTTGTAAAAAGTTATAGAACAAAAGTGAGGGAGGGCATTCGCGCAGAGGTTCGATTGTCAGTACCTGAACCATTGCTGTATGGTTCACATACTGAACAATCGGAATTTGTAAATACAAATTACGTGTCTGAATATTTTGTGTATGTGACTTTTGTATTGTAATTGTATATGTTTTTGCTGTTATTTCATTGTGTGTGTGCTCTATGATCCTATGATGGTCGAAATAAACGTATTATTATTATTATTAAAGCAAGCTTAAGCTCGTGCCATGAAGAAATGCGAATACAAACCGTGCGAAACCATTTAAGAGCAATATCACTAAGCAAGTCTGTAAATGAACCAACTAATAAAATCTCATCAAAATTTTTGTATAAAAAGTATTCCTCAACCTCGGTTATAAATTCCCTTACACAAGATTTTCCATCAAATTTAATTCTACTCTTTTTTAAATCAGGCAATTTAGTTGCAGAAGGCAGATTCTTTTTAATGTGTTCATTAACCAAAGCATTCATTGAATTAAAAGAAGGCAACGCGTGTGTAGCAAAAGCTGAAGAAGAGTGAGCAACCCGGTCATATATGATCAAAAAGATGTTGAACTTCCGTTAAACTAATCATGCCCGGCACATGTATATTTCTAATAGGAACTGTGCAAAAGCCATCAGATTCCAAATTATTCTTTTCAGCAAGAGGCGTAGACAACTGAACTTCCTTATCCATGATGAAAAAGCAAAATGATCAATGAATTGAATTAAGCAAAAAGCAAAACTTCAAAGTTGCAAAATATTTGAGGTTAAGTTAAAGTATTAAGTTTCCTTATAAGAAAATGTGAAAGTGTTTATCCGTCAAAAGATGCAATAATATCTTACAATATAAGTTTAAATGTCATATAGTAAGATTTAAAAGTAAAACTAAAGTTAAGCTTTAACTTACGTTAAATATAAAACAAAGTTACACCGCACTGAGTTTAAACCGTTGAGAACTTAAAATATAATAAATGTGTAAAAAGGAATGTCGTCCGGTACATAAATAATCTTCAAGTATTCATCCAGAAAAATAAAATAGGAGAAAAGAAAATAAAGAAAAAAACGCCAGATGGCTGAAACAACATAAACAAATACGTTAATATTCTGTAAGAATGTGACAATGTGGACACGCGGTCGCGAGGTTATGTATCAGAAAAACGATTTTTTCCCCGAATTATGTTTAGCGCGCCAATCGGTTCATTAAAAGAGCGCAAGAGGCGAAGAGTCACTTAAGGCGTATAGTTCCTTGAACCATCTGGCCGAAATTATGTGAACGCAACTCTCGCACTCGCCTAGGCGGCAGTACGCAAATCTGTGCATTTATTTGCGGCCAGCAGCGCCCGGAAAGCGCTTTAAATCCATTTTCTCTGCGAGATATTGATTGATTTACATATGCAATGTTCACTTTGAAGAATATTTAACCACCAATTTTTATGTGTAAAAATGTTTCTAAAGGTCCAAGCCGTTTCGAAGGAGTAGGGAAAAGTTGCGAAAAGTTGCGAAATTGCTAAATATTTTTTTTTGACAAAAGTATTAATTGCACGAAAAAATCAAATGTTGATTTTATTGTTCACTAGCTTTTGCCCGCGCGGCTTCGCTCCCGCTCTTCCCTACTTCAGCCTACTATACCCTACTCTACCCTACTCTACCCTACTCTACCCTACCCTACTCTACTCTACTCTACCCTACTCTACCCTACTCTACCCTACTCTACCCTACTCTACCCTACTCTACCCTACTCTACCCTACTCTACCCTACTCTACCCTACTCTACCCTACTCTACCCTACCCTACTCTACTCTACCCTACTCTACCCTCCTCTACCTTACTCTACCCTACACTACCCTACTCTACCCTACACTACCCTAATTTTCATTTTTTTTTTCCATAAGAACCTTCTCCTCATAATAACGAACACAACAAAAAAAAAATTAGCGAAATCGGTCCAGGCGTTGTTGAGTTATGCGCTTACCAACACATTTTGCGATTCATTTTTATATTATAAGATGAATCTATAATAAACATATATTTTTTTCAAACCAATTGAACTAGCCGTTACGGAGGAGTAGGCCTCAGAAAATCACTGTTTTATGGCACTTTTCGGGCGCTTGGCCCTTAACTGGAATGAAATAACGATTGTGTAAACCAAACAAATTCATGAACACGCTATCGCGTCAAGAAGAATTTCAAAAACAAGTTCTTACCGAAATTATTCTGTATTTTTCCAAGAAATATCTTTCCGATTGTATTACGATATCCTTGTAACACAAAACGGCTTAAATAAGAAAGGATTATCGCAGATTGAGAAATTTAATCAAAGCAAAGAAATATTGTTGCTAGCTGATGAAAGTTGGGCCCACGTTGGGCCGAAAAGTGAGTTGTCAAATCTGACAGCTCATCATAAAAAATTATAGATTTTTTTTAAGCCTGCAATACACGTTGGCCGAGCGTTGCCGAGTGAAGGCCAATACCAATATGTAGACAGTATATTTGCCTTGTCTTGCCATCGCTCGGTGTCGCTCGCCTAGTTGGTTGAGTAGACTTGCGCCAATCAAAGCAAATGTGCGCCAATGTGTATAGACCTCATTTGGAGTAGCTTGTCACGACTCGCAGCCGCTCGCGATCACTTGCCTCACTTCGGAGCGGTGTCGGTTTTTCTGCACAAATCAAAGGCGCTCGCAAATGTGCGCCAACGTGTATAGACCTCATAAAGAAACAATTGTTTCTTTCAATAAAAAAAACAAATTGTTTTTTTTCCGTTTTTTTCACATGTTGCATTGAAATTTTGCGGAAAAAATCGTTTGGGAACAAAATAGAAATCTTTCGAATGTTTTATTCATTGTTTCGGTTAATTTCATGAAAAATTGAAAAAAAAAAAAGTTTTATTGAAATTGAAATATTATAGTGGGCGAAAATGTACCGCTCGTACATTTTCGCCCACTATAACACATATAATAATAATAATATTCCTCAGCCAAAATCTCGATTTCACTGTCGTCAGCTTGATCAGAATCGAACTCCCTCAAGCCTCCCCCAAGTGTCACCATAATGATCGGTGCCCACTGTTGGACACAAGCCTCTCCCAAGTATCGCCATTTAGGGCTTTAATGACTGCTGTCCACTGTTGGACATAGGCCTCCCCCTAGCTATAATAACCCCTGCCCACTGTTGGACATAAGCCTCCCCCAAGTGTCACCACCTAGGCGTTATAAAAATTGATGCCCACTGTTGGACATAGGCCTCCTCCCGCGATAATGACCTATGCCCACTGTTGGGCATAATCCTCCACCAAGTGTCACCACCTAGGCGTTATAATAATTCATGCCCACTGTTGGACGTATGCCTCCTCTCGCGATAATGGCCTATGCCCACTGTTGGGCATAAGTCTCCCCTAGTGTCACCATCTAGGCGTTATAATAATTGATGCCCTTTGTTGGACATATGCCTCCTCGCGATAATGACCTATTCCCACTGTTGGGCATAAGACTCCCCAAGTGTCGCCATTTAGGCGCTATAATGATCGATGCCCACTGTTGGACATAAACCTCCATCTAATATCACCGTTTAGGCGTTATAATGACTGATGCCCACTGTTGGACATAAGCCTCCCCCAAGTATCGCCATTTAGGCGTTATAATGACTGATGTCCACTGTTGGACATAAGTCTCCCCTCGCTATAATTACTTGTGTCCACTGTTGGACATAAGCCTCCCCCAAGTAACACCATTTAGGCGCTATAAGAATTGCTGTCCACTGTTGGACATAGGCCTCATAAACTAGTGCGCCTCACCATCAGATTGCGTCATCTAGTTTATATTAATTTAAAAAAAAAGTACGCATTTGAAAAAAACAAACATGAAGTTTTCGGTTCTTTTCATACTTTTCCGTTTAATAATAATAATTATAAGCGCTTATTAAATAAATAGCAGCAGCCGCGATGACTTCTACGTCGTCCATATTGTTTAAATGCACAATAACAACTGACAGGGCCCAACATGTGGGCGTCTCCTCAAAACTCGTCTTATTGGCCATTTGCATTGGTTCAAGCTTGCCGAACGTGTAGAGAGGCGCTTGCCGAACGTGTAGAGGCGCTTGCCGTGTGTCAATTTGCCTATATTTGCTTAGGCTCGCCAAGGCTCGCGTTGGTCTCAGCTCGGCCAACGTGTATTGCAGGCTTTACATGGATAACAAGTCTTTCAAGCCAAATCGCCTAAAAGTTCGGAAACATGTGACGAGGCGAAATCGACTCGTTACATACTGGACCAATCAAAACTGTGGTAATGTAAAAAAAATTATGAACTGAAATTCAATATTAAAAGACAATGTTAACACTACTGGAACATAGGTATATTCTCTTTTAATAAGAAACCGTGAGCTGCAATCAACCATTATAGCCCAGTAAAGGTTGGTGGATTTCACAGTTTTCTCACAATATTTTCCCACACTCTTTTGATAGCCATGGTGAAACAATAAATTGCTCAAAGCGGCATAGCCTATAACCAACAATTTATGCTTATTAAAGCATGTGAAGACTTTCAAAACTTATTATAATATTTGTTTAAATAGGTACCTGAAATATTTCCTGAAGGTAAAATCTACGTGGGAACAGCCAATTTGCTATTATTTGGATACAGAAACTGCTTTTCATAGTGCCAACCGCAAATTCTTTGAGTGTTTTGAACAGTAATACTGTCAAGACTTGCAATATCACGCCCAATTAGTCTAGTCAAATTAGCTCATTTTTTAATAAAGATTGGAATAAATTCTCTGGAGAGGCAAAAACGTTTCTGATGGTTATTGTATGAGTGAAAAATAGAGTATAAAAAAAAAATCATTTGGCACCCCTATGGAAGGGGGTGAAAACTGTTTATTGCTCATAACTAACCAGAGAATATAGGTGTGCTCACCATTTTTTTTTTATGGTATATTTTTTTTTTTTTTTAAACACTGTGGTGTAAAAATTAATTTTGTTACTGACCAATATCCGTAAGTAGTACATTATTTGAGTTAAGATCACTTACTTACTGCGCTTTTACTCGTCGCCAATGTGGTGTTCACTAAAATCACTTGTTAGGGATTTAGGTTTATAGTAAATGAAACAACCAAATTGTCAGTAAGCAGGCAAAGCCTAGAGTGACGTCTAGTCGAGACCCCGGTTGGAGCGCGACTCCTGTGACGTCGACCTCTTTGACTTGTCCTACATTTAATGTGTATACCACAAAACCTCAACCTACATTATTGCATTTTAATTATTTTAATTAGACCAACACAGCATTAGAAAAAAATAAAAATGTTATTTTTGGCCATTGCGGCATTGGGGAAAATTGTGTAGTTTTGTAAACTGAGAAAAGTGTTATAAATTTCGACCTAAGTACATGATTGATTTTGCACCCCAGTGCGACGTATGGAAATTAGTTTTTCACGTTTTTTTGCTTCTGTACTTCGGGGGAAATTTAAGTAGTTTTGAAAATAATCACAATTACATTAATTTGGTTTCCTTTATATTTGCACCCTATAAAAAATTAGCATTTTTTTAAGGAACATACGTTTTTCTAGTGTTGTCTTAATTGCCAAAGAACTATTACGCCATGGAAGTGACAAGCGCGCGACACGGAATAATAAACTGACAAGAAGAGATAAGCGAAGACATTACCTAGGAGTGTTGTGTGTGGGATGTATTTTACGAGGAAGGAGTACTTTCTGATTGTAAATGCTCTGTTAGTAAGTGTAAGTAAAGAAACCTAATTTTGTTTTTATAAAAAAAAAAACAGTTAAAAAAACCGTCTATGTTTAAACAAAAAAAAACGAGAGTGTCCTGCAAGCATGTCCTTTATTTATCTTCTATACATACATATAAATAAAAGTGGAGTATCTGTTTGTGATATTGAAGTAACTGCTTTTTACTACATGCATACATATATACGATACATAGAGTTTGACCATCGAAAGAAGACAACGAATTATTAATCAAACGTTATGTATGGCAGCAATTAAAAAAATTAAGAATTGTCAAAATTGTTTTCCTGCATCTTATTATACCTACTCATTTTGCTTAAAATAATGCCATAAACAATCACAAGTTCGATGGAAAGGCTACTATTTAATATAATGGACAAATTTAAAGACGCAAAAAGTGAATTAAATTAAAAACATGCAGATAAAATGCGACGGTTGGATACCATAATATCATTTCTAGGTTAGTTTTTTAATTACTATTATAAAAACTTGATACTTTTTGACTATTTAATAATTGTAATATTACTCACACGGTGTATTATACTTTTCAGGAGGTTTCGGCAATGAGTAGACGAAACTCCTAACAATGAAAACAGTAAAGGACATGGAAAGTTGTATATTTCGTATGCGCGCTATCTAGCAAAGTAGCGGCGGACATTGAAAGATATTATATTCCATACATAATGAGATCAATCGGCCATCCAAATTAATAAAAAAAATCGATAACACACAATTTGTTTTATTCAAATTTAAAGATTCCAGGGAAGTGTTTATTGAAAGGCCCACTGGCTCCACAAATGATTGGACCTGTGCTTTGTATAACATTCGATGTTGTCCTGGTATAAAGCGCCGTCAGTGCCGGATTAAACCGACGCGGAGTCTATTGCTATTTCGACCAAGGGTAGCGTTGAAAATTCCGGAAAGAAACAATTGTTTCTTTCAATGAGAAAAACAAATTGTGTTTTTTTCCGTTTTTTTCACATGTTGCATTGAAATTTTGCGGAAAAAATCGTTTGGGAACAAAATAGAAGTCTTTCGAATATTTTATTCATTGTTTCGGTTAAGCCTCCCCCAAGTGTCACCATTATGATCGGTGCCCACTGTTGGACACAAGCCTCTCCCAAGTATCGCCATTTATGGCTTTAATGACTGCTGTCCACTGTTGGACATAGGCCTCCCCCTCGCTATAATTACCCATGCCCACTGTTGGACATAAGCCTCCCCCGAGTGTCGCCATTAGGCGCTAAAATGACTGATGCCCATTGTTGGATATAAGTCTCCCCTCGCTATAATGACCTATGCCCGCTGTTGGAAATAAGCCTCCCTCAAGTGCTGCCATTGAGGCGCTAAAATGACTGATGCCCATTGTTGGACATAAGTCTTCCCTCGCTATAATGACCTATGCCCACTGTTGGGCATAAGCCTCCCCTAGTGTCACCACGTAGGCGTTATAATAACTGATGCCCATTGTTGGACATATGCCTCCTCGCGATAATGCCCTATGCCCACAGTTAGGCATAAGTCTCCCCTAAGTGTCACCACGTAGGCGCTATAATGATTGATGCCCACTGTTGGACATAGGCCTCCCCTTACTATAATGAGCTAGGCCCACAGTTGGGCATAAGACTCCCCAAGTGTCGCCATTTAGGCGCTATAATAATCGATGCCCACTGTTGGACATAAGCCTCCCCCAAGTATCGCCATTTAGGCGTTATAATGACTGATGTCCACTGTTGGACATAGTCTCCCCTCGCTATAATGACTCGTATCCACTGTTGGACATAAGCCTCCCCCAAGAATCACCATTTAGGCGCTATAAGGATTGCTGTCCACTGTTGGACATAGGCCTCATAAAATAGTGCGCCTCACCATCAGATTGCGTCATCTAGTTTACATTAATTTAAAAAATAGCACGCATTTGAAAAAAACAAACATGAAGTTTTCGGTTCTTTTCATATTTTTCCGTTTTTTTCGGTTTTATTGGAAAAATACATGAAATTTATAATTTATAAATTTCTTGAAAGTTTCGAATGTTACATTGAATAAAACAGTATTTGAAAGAAACGGGAATATTCCCTGTTTTTTTTCAACGCTAACCAAGGGGCCCCCTACCACTAATCAATTAATTTAGTAGTAAGATACTAATTAATTTAGTACTTTTTGAAAACCTAGATGATGATCGTTTTTTGAATACTACATGATTAGAATTTTGCTTATGACGTTTTAGGTTTTCTTCTGACAAGTAATACAGAATTAAGGAGTCTTTTCGATGCTGATGGCGAAGCCTTTGTGAATTTATACAGAAAAGCTGTACAGTTAAGATTTACTTAGGATTACCTAGGATGAAACATTTATTTTTCTTTGAAGTAGTCTGATTTAGCAAATTTTTAAGTGGAGTAATCTTTCTGAGTGATTTTTCTCATCAACACGCCAACATCGATAGTCATCATCATTTCAGCTGAAAGGCTTCCATTGCTATACAAAGGTTTTTCCTATGTCACCACAACGGCCAGTCCAGTTTATCACGCCTCCATCGAATTCACGTGAACCTTACTAAATAAAAGGTTATTCTTACCCTTGTTGCGAGACCTGAAAACGTAACGTTGAAAGGTCTTTCAACGTTACGTTTTCGTCGTCTTTCAACGTTACGTTTTCAGGTATCCGGTCGCCATTCCAAAACATTTTGGCCCCATCGATCATCTGTTCTGCGAGCAATGTACCCAGTTTACTGCTACTTAAGCTTATCTTCCTCTCCATTGCTCTTTGTGTTACTTAAAACCATCTGATGAGGCGCATTGTGAACGACCACGTTTCAAAGCCAAATGTCACTACGCACAGGCAATGTAATATTCACATAGACTAATTATGTTATTATGTCTAGATATGTAATTCCCTAAAAACCTTGTTTAAGCTTATTCTTAGTAGGGTTATTAAGATTGAGCTTAACCTACACATATTAAAATTAAGTGGTTTTAGCTAGCGCTGCTAGAAGCTGCTGGCTAAAGCTACCCTTTCTAAAATAAGCTTGAACAAGGCTTTTATTTACCAATAACTCCGTGGATTTTAAGATCACTTGCGTAAAAAGTACGATGATGGGATAAATTCTAAGAGATCTTCTATTCTGTAGTTTGCTTGCAGGATAGTCTGAAGTAAAGTGACAATCTCATCACATCCAAAAAAATCAGCTGTATTTAGGTTTCACGCAGTACCAATATTTTGACTAGTTTTTTTTTATGTTCAAAAATGCGGGATCCCTGAACGCGCGGGGCCCCAAAATGGGGGGTCTGTAACATTTGCTACTCTTGCTACATGGCTAATCCGCCACTGAGTGCCATCTAACATTTGCATGAATGTCGTGTTTCCTAGCAGCTACCGTAGCTTTGTGCTCAATGAACTGCCCAAAGTTTAAGGAAATTTCAACTCCCAAGAGCTGAAGGCGGTCGATACACTCCAAGGATACATTCTAAAAAGCAGGTGCTAAGGTGATCAGGCTGCTTTTGGCAGTGAACGGACATGCTTGAGTTTTGGCGGCATTGAAAATCGCGGCTAAATAAGCAGCACATGTTTAATTGTTAAATAAACATGCATCATATATATATCGCATACTTATTATTTTCATGAATAATCAAACGTATTAACTCTGTTTAAGTTAAGAGCTTCAATTTTTTTTAATACGGCCTCTTTTTTGTTTTGCCATCTTTCGTTGGTCAGAGTCTACACCAAAATAACATTTTTTGCAATTTTTGTCTGTCTGTCTGTTTGTCCGGGCTAATCTCTGATATGGCTGGACTGATTTTGACGGGACTTTTTTTGGCAAGTAGCTGATGTAATAAGGAGTAACATGATCTACTTTTATTAAAAAAAAAAAAAATTCAAAATCCTGTAGTCCACGCGAACCAATTCGCGGGCACAGCTAGTTTCAAATAAATTAGTTGTCTTTAGAACTATAAACCGTCTGACAGCGCTGATTATTCTACGGCATCGGGTAAGGTAGGAACAATAAAATATTAGTATAAAAAATGTGGAGTTTTAAGTATGCGCCTCAAAAAGAAACTGGGTAAGGGCGAGTCGGACTCGCACACTGAGGGTTCCGTATCAACTAACTTAAATAAAATAAATATCAAGCTTTTGCCAGCAGCAATTATTCCTATACTTATGCTATAAGACTTGCTTTGTGCCAAATTTCAGGGCTCTAGGTCAACGGGAAGTACCTTTATGATTCCCTTGAGTGTCGAAATATTTTTTTTTTTTTGCGACGTAAATGCCGGTATCTTTTTTATTCGTTAACTTAGAAGTTTTTACTTTTACACAGCTTTAAGGGACCGCAGTCTTGGTTTAACCTTTCGAATGTCTTAAGTTACACAGTCCGACATAAGGTAATTGTCTTTCTATTGTGTCTCTAATTACGACATTCAAAGAGTTAAATTTCAACTTGATACTTGCACTTGTTCCCGAGATAAAGGGACTTGAAAGACAGACGTACGAACAACAAAGTGATTCTATAAGGATTCCGTTTTTTCCTTTTGAGGTACAGAAAGAAATAAAGATCGACAGAGAATTGATATGATTATCATAATTTCTTGTTAAATAAATACTTAATACAGGGGCAGGTCGGGAGGTCACGACAAACAATGCAATACACTCCATAATCCATTTTCACAACACAGCTAATAAAATAGAGGAAATTATAGTTATTAATTTGTATAGCGCAGGGATCGCTTCTTGCCACAAAATAGTCTAGTCAAATTAGGTCATTTTTTAATAAAGATTGGAATAAATTCTCTGGAGAGGCAAAAACGTTTCTGATGGTATTGTATGAGTGAAAAATAGAGTATAAAAAAAAAAATCATTTGGCACCCCTACGGAAGGGGGTGAAAACTGTTTATTGCTCATAACTAACCAGAGAATAGGGGTGTACTCACCATTATTTTTTTTATGGTATATTAAACCTCAACCTACATTATTGCATTTTAATTATTTTAATTCGACCAACGCAGCATTAGAAAAAAATAAAAATGTTATTTTTGGCCATTGCGGCATTGGGGAAAATTGTGTAGTTTTGTAAACTGAGGAAAGTGTTATACATTTCGACCTAAGTACATGATTGATTTTGCACCCCAGTGCGACGTATGGAAATTAGTTTTTCACGTTTTTTTGCTTCTGTACTTCGGGGGAAATTTAAGTAGTTATGAAAATAATCACAATTACATTAATTTGGTTTCCTTTATATTTGCACCCTATAAAAAATTAGCATTTTTTTAAGGAACATACGTTTTTCTAGTGTTGTCTTAATTGCCAAAGAACTATTACGCCATGGAAGTGACAAGCGCGCGACACGGAATAATAAACTGACAAGAAGAGATAAGCGTAGTCATTACCTAGGAGTGTTGTGGGATGTATTCTACGAGGAAGGAGTACTTTCTGATTGTAAATGCTCTGTTAGTAAGTGTAAGTAAAGAAACCTAATTTTATTTTTATAAAAAAAAAAAAAAACAGTTCAAAAAACCGTCTATGTTTAAACAAAAAAAACGAGAGTGTCCTGCAAGCATGTCCTTTATTTATCTTCTATACATACATATAAATAAAATTGGAGTATTTGTTTGTAATATTGAAGTAACTGCTTTTTACCACATGCATACATATATACGGTACATAGGGTTTGACCATCGAAAGAAGACAACGAATTATTAATCAAACGTTATGTATGGCAGCATTTAAAAAAATTAAGAATTGTCAAAATTGTTTTCCTGCATCTTATTATACTCATTTTGCTTAAAATAATGCCATAAACAATCACTAGTTCGATGGAAAGGCTACTATTTAATATAATGGACAAATTTAAAGACGCAAAAAGTGAATTAAATTAAAAACATGCAGATAAAATGCGACGGTTGGATACCATAATATCATTTCTAGGTTAGTTTTTTAATTACTATTATAAAAACTTGATACTTTTTGACTATTTAATAATTGTAATTTTACTCACACGGTGTATTATACTTTTCAGGGGGTTTCGGCAATGAGTAGACGAAACTCCTAATAATGAAAACAGTAAAGGATATGGAAAGTTGTATATTTCGTATGCGCGCTATCTAGCAAAGTAGCGGCGGACATTTGAACGATATTATATTCCATACATAATGACATCAATCGTCCATCTAAATTAATAAAAAAAATCGATAACACACAATTTGTTTTATTCAAATTTAAATATTCCAGGGAAGTGTTCATTGAAAGGCCCACTGGCTCCACAAATGATTGGACCTGTGCTTTGTATAACATTCGATGTTGTTCTGGTATAAAGCGCCGTCAGTGCCGGATTAAACCGACCCGGAGTCTATTGGTAATTCGACCAAGGGTAGCGTTGAAAATTCCGGAAAGAAACAATTGTTTCTTTCAATGAAAAAACTTTTTACAAAAAACAAAATAACCGACTTACTAAAAAAAACACTAAAACCATCAAAATAACTTTAATTTCGGAAGTCGGTGTTTCTATAATAGTTTTGCCTCTTTGTTATTTAACACCGACTTCCGAAATTAAAGTTATTTTGATGGTTTTAGTGTTTTTTTTAGTAAGTCGGTTATTTTTTTTTTTTTGTAAAAAGTTTTTTATTTCACACTTTTTAGTTGCAATACACTTACAGCCAGAGTACCTTTTTCTCATGACAATTCCAATTAACTCAAACTCTGCTAGGATACGTTGTTTTATTATGAAGTTCCCGTGTCTACCTTCCGGCTCCATCATCATCATCATCAGATCAGTTCGATAGTACCTTATAGCCAAAGTGCATCTCATGACAATTCTAATAAGCCCAAACATGGCTACGATACATTGATTAATTATGGAGTTCCGGTGCCTATCTTTCGGCTCCATCATCATCATTAGGTCACATCGATGATACCATTTTCAACGTACCTATTTAGAACTATTCATTTATTTGTAACTATGTTCATTGAGAGATCTGTGTGAGTATGAACTTCCGTTGGCCATTTCTGGTCTTCTTCACCAGTTCCACTTCATCAAATGTCATGTTTTGACTATAAATCTTAAGTTTTTGATGAAAATATCAAAAGAACTATATGGTTGCCTATAATATTTGAGGATTTCCCTCGATTTCGCCAAGATTCCATCATCAGATCCCGACTTGGTGACTATGGGACCATTTGGGAAGTATACCCTTTCCAACAAAAAAAGAATTTTTCAAATCGGTTGGCAAGTGACGAAGTTATGCACGAACATACATAAAAAAAAAAAAAAAAAAATACAAACATCCGAATTGAGAACCTCCTCCTTTTTTAGAAGTCGGTTAAAAAAACAAATTGTGTTTTTTTCCGTTTTTTCACATGTTGCATTGAAATTTTGCGGAAAAAATCGTTTGGGAACAAAATAGAAATCTTTCGAATGTTTTATTCATTGTTTCGGTTAAGCCTCCCCCAAGTGTCACCATAATGATCGGTGCCCACTGTTGGACACAAGCCTCTCCCAAGTATCGCCATTTAGGGCTTTAATGACTGCTGTCCACTGTTGGACATAGGCCTCCCCCTCGCTATAATGACCCATGCCCACTGTTGGACATAAGCCTCCGCCGAGTGTCGCCATTAGGCGCTAAAATGACTGATGCCCATTGTTGGACATAAGTCTTCCCTCGCTATAATGACCTATGCCCACTGTTGGGCATAAGCCTCCCCTAGTGTCACCACGTAGGCGTTATAATAATTGATGCCTCCTGTTGGACATAGGCCTCCACTCGCGATAATGACCTATGCCCACTGTTGGGCATAAGCTACCGCCAAGTGTCACCACCTAGGCATTATAATGATTGATGCCCACTGTTGGACATAGGTCTCCTCTTGCTATAATGACCTATGCCCACTGTTGGGCATAAACCTCCCCAAGAGTCGCCATTTTGGCACTATAATGATTGATGCCCACTGTTGGACATAGGCCTCCCCTTACTATAATGAGCTAGGCTCACAGTTGGGCATAAGACTCCCCAAGTGTCGCCATTTAGGCGCTATAATAATCGATGCCCACTGTTGGACATAAGCCTCACCCAAATATCACCGTTTAGGCGTTATAATGACTGATGCCCACTGTTGGACATAAGTCTCCCCTCGCTATAATGACCTGTGACCAATAATGGACATAAGCTTCTCCCAAGTTTCACCATTTAGGCGTTATAATGACTGATGCCCACTGTTAGACATAAGCCTCCCCCAAGTATCGCCATTTAGGCGTTATAATGACTGCTGTCCACTGTTGGACATAGGCCTCATAAACTAGTGCGCCTCATCATCAGATTGCATTTATAGTTTATATTAATTTTAAAAAAAAGTACGCATTTGAAAAAAACAAACATGAAGTTTTCGGTTCTTTTCATATTTTTCCGTTTTTTTCGGTTTTATTGGAAAAATACATGAAATTTATAATTTTCTTGAAAGTTTCGAATGTTACATTGAATAAAACAACAGTATTTGAAAGAAACGGGAATATTCCCTGTTTTTTTCAACGCTAACCAAGGGGCCCCCTACCACTAATCAATTTTTTGTGTGCGTGTATTGTAGTGTCCTTGGAAGTGTGTACGGAGAGAAATTAAATCACTTTTAGTTTTGATATTTGTTTACTTTGGAAACGAATTACATTACAGATTGTACTTATACGTAAGCGCGTCTATAGGTGGTCGTTGCTACGGGCAGACTGAAGCCCGGGCACTGCGCACTCTACATGGGACATTGAATGCTGCGTCAGCGCCGCTACATCATTCCTCCCCTTTTTTTAAAAAAAAATATTTTTTTTTATACAAAACACATTATAAAATCTAAAAATAGTATGAACACATATTTGTGTCGCTGACTGTACTACAAGTTACAATGAATTTGCTTATGCATCATTTGGTTTCTTTAAACAATGTTGTAATCAGATATCTGTGCACACCTGCGTCATATAAGCGAACAAAGCGCGACTTATGCTGTTTGAACAATGTTATGACGTTCATTTTAGGTCCTAAACTGAATCGCTACGCCATAGCTAGAAATGGGTATAAGCAGTGTACATTTTATATTATTAAACAATGGATTTACACATGTTGTCTGTTATTTTTAGCATGACAATACAATAGTATAAAGATTAGGTTTGAACAGTAAACAATATTAATAACCCATAAAATTTTCTTATGCTAACAACTTAACTTTATGTAAACATCTCACTTCTATTTCACAATATTGCGGTTACCTTTTAATAAGGTACCGTCTTGATATTGGTACATATATATAATAACATTAAGGGTAGTCACCATGACGACCTACTCTGCTATAAAAGAAATTGGCACCCCTGAGAGTCCACAGTATTCGTCATGGTGACGCCAGTGAGAAAAAAAGAGAAAAAAAAAACATTCATACATTACGCAAGTCTGATTCACTTACACTATAACACATATTTTACATAACTTGACTTGGATGGACGAAGGATGACCTCAATTACTATATTGCTAATTTAACGATATTTTATTGGTTTTGTGCTTACCCGTCCTGTTCGCGTTGTATATGTATCGCTACTGGGTTTGCTTGTTTGAAACGTTACTTTTTTCTGAATATTTTTGCCTTTTATAATATCGTTTTTATCTGCTATTTGTGGATCATTTTTTTCGGATTTCGATTCGTTATCTATTAATAGGTATGCTGGTTTTAAACGATCTATGGACACATTAGTTTGTCTGTCTGGTAACTGTACCCGATATACTTTATCTTTTCTGCTGATGACACGATATGGTCCATCGTATGGAGGTTGTAATGGTTTCCGTACTGCGTCATTCCTAATGAATACGTAATCGCTTGTATGTAAATCTTTGTGTACAAAAATCTTGCGGGGTGGCTTATTTTCTCGACTAGACGGTTTTAATGTGTCTATGACGTCCTTTAGTTTTTTTACAAAACTGTGTTCATCGTACGACTTTACGTTACTTGCGTCGTAAAAGTCACCTGGTACTCTAATATTGCTGCCATACAACATTTGGGCTGCGGTTACGCCAGTGTCAGACCTAATTGTTGTGCGTAATCCTAGCATGACCGTTGACAATTCGTCTACCCAGTTTTTGGTATCTAAACGTGCTTTTAACGCGGTTTTTAATGATCTGTGCATGCGTTCCACGGACGCATTACACTGCGGATGATAAGGAGTGGTTCGCGTTTTTTGAATTCCCATTAATGACATTAATCGATTGACGATATCTGTGGGTAGACACAGGGTAAACACGCTATTTTTACGACTCCTAGTTTTTATTGATTTTAATTTATTTAAAATTGATTTTTTAATGTTATAATTGCATTTAATTAACATTTACCACCCTTCGCTCACTATCTATTATTTCCAAAGTTTTTCTTCTTTTATATCTCTTCTTAGTGTTCTTCAAAAATTATGGACACCAAATTAGCTACAAGTTTGGAGGATTTGGAGCAGCTTTTCAAGTCTCGTATGTCGGAGTTGAAAGATAAAAGGTTGGGAAGATAAACACGAACCGCGAGCGGCATATGGGTACGCAGGGACTTGGTGTAAGCAACGAGAATGGCGAACGATTTATTGAGTTTTGTCAGAATCACGACCTGACCATCGGAGGTACATTATTTATCCATGGTGACCACCATAAGTATACGTGGAACTCACCCGATGGTGTCACCAGGAATCAGATTGACCACCTTGCCATTAGTTCCAAATGGCGTTCTTCATTGCTCGATGTCCGTAACCGCAGGGGCGCCGATATTGATAGCGACCACCATTTGGTGGTTGCTGAAGTCCGGCTTAAAATTGCAGTGGCCCATAAAGCTGGAGGACCGAGTAAAATAGGAAGAAGGTACGACGTGAGCAAATTGTATGACTCCGAAATCCGTAAAACATTTCAACTCGAGCTACGCAACCGTTTTTCGGTACTCGAAGCTACTACGGACTCACTGGACGAGGAGTGGAGCCGTATCAAAGCGGCCTATACAGAGACCAGCGCCGTTGTTCTAGGACACAAATCGAGCAATTCTCGCGAGGACTGGATGTCGCAGCGTACGTGGAGCCTGATTGAAGACAGAAGAAACCTTCATCTGAGACTGCTTGAGACACATAATGACACCGTAAGAGCCGACCTTATCATGCAGTACCGCCAAAAGCGCAAGGAAATTTATCGCAGCATCCGCAAAAATAGGAGACAGTGGGCTGATAGTATTGCAGATCGTGCTCAACAAGCTGCAAACTCCGGTAACCTAAAGGAGTTATATAAAGCTACCAAAACCTTGACCGGAAACAGTAAGTCCAAGAAGAAGCCACTGAAGTCCAAAGATGGTCAGCTCATTGTGACGTCAGAGAAGCAGCTGCTTCGCTGGCATCAACATTTTGAGGAGGTCTTCCGTTCGTCTGCGGCATCGACCTATGACACATTGCAGATTGGATCTACACCAGCTCAGTTACTCGACATCGATACGGAACCACCATCAGCCTCTGAAGTTGCTAAAGCAGTCCGTTCTTTGAAGACAGGTAAAGCACCAGGACTCGACCTGATTACGGCGGAAATGCTACAAGCTGACGTATCCTCTGCCGTCGATGTTCTGATGCCCCTTATTGAAAAGATCTGGAACGCCGAAGAGCTCCCGGACGAATGGAACAAAGGTCTTTTAATCACTGTACCCAAAAAAGGTGATCTTAGTCAGTGCAATAACTGGAGAGGTATTACGTTGCTCTCAGTTCCCTCAAAGGTGTTCTGCAGGATTATCTTGGATAGACTGTCTAAGGCCGTGGATCCTCTCCTACGCAAGGAACAGGCTGGTTTTCGTTCTGACCGCTCGTGCACGGATCAGATCAACACTCTTCGTATCATACTTGAGCAGGCATCAGAATGGCAGAGGGAGATTTACTTAACTTTTGTCGACTTCGAAAAAGCCTTTGATACGCTGAAGTGGTCTAGCATTTGGGCTCGCCTACTGAGCATTGGCGTACCACCGAAAATTATCCGTCTTCTGGAGGCTATATACAGGAAGTATTCTTGCAAGGTTACGCACGACGGCCTCGTTTCTGATGACATCGCAGTGCACGCTGGTGTCCGCCAGGGCTGCCTACTTTCGCCGCTTCTTTTTCTTGTGGTTCTTGACGGAATAATGCTTCGCATCTTGGATAACAGGCGCCGCGGGATTGAGTGGGGATTATCCAACGTCTTGGAGGACCTTGATTACGCCGATGACCTATGCCTCCTGAGTCATACCCATGCCGACATGCAGGCAAAGTTGGAAGATTTAAGTCAGGAGGCTGCAAAAACTGGTCTTAAAATAAACATCCGGAAGACACAGGAGATGAGAACGGGTGTGAGGAATCCCTCACCGTTGATGTTGAACTCAGAGGTAGTGGAACGCGTACACAAGTTTACCTATCTAGGAAGCGTCGTTTCAGAAACCGGAGGTAGTGAAGAGGACATCACTTCACGGATCGCCAAAGCCCGAGCAACCTTCGCGCAGCTGAGACCTGTTTGGCAGTCGCGGAAACTGACCCGAAGAATTAAACTTAAAATTTTCGGGTCAAATGTCAAATCTGTGCTGCTCTACGGGTGCGAAACGTGGAAGGTCACAAAGGACATCTCACGCCAAATCCAAGTTTTCGTCAACCGCTGTCTGCGTCGCATCCTCGGAATTTACTGGCCCGAGACAATATCCAACGTAGAGCTGCTGGAAAAATGCCACGAGATCCCAATCGACCGCCAGATCAAGCGCCGCAAGTGGAGATGGATTGGCCACACGCTCCGAAGGAATTCCGATCACATACCCAAGCAAGCGTTGGACTGGAATCCGCAAGGAAAAAGAAAGCGTGGCCGTCCGCGTCAGACCTGGCGTCGCACCGTGTTGGCGGAAGCAGCGAGCATCGGGATGACGTGGAGCGAAGTGAAGCGTGAAGCTCAGGACCGTTCGCGATGGAGGATTACTGTGGACGCCCTCTGCCCCATCTAGGGGACATAGGACATTAAGAAGAAGAAGATGTCGGAGTATGAGAACAGGCTGAAAACTGCATCCTCTGAAGCCCGACCTGCAGTTACACTGGACATCTAAGCATTAACAAGTGAGTTCGCAGAATTCAAATCATTTGTCTGGAAGGCACTATCTAAAATTAAAAGTCAAATCGAGATGCTGTCGCTTGGATTTGACAGACACGAAACCCTAATGAGGAGGAAGGTCCTCCTGTTTCATGGAGTCGCGGAGCATCCTGGTGAGAAGTTGCTTGACAGAGTTAGTGGGGTATTAACCGACCAAATGGGCATGTCTGAAATTGGCAAGGAGCACATCCATGTTTGCCATAGATTGGGCTCCACACAAGGCAAGGCTCGACCTATTCTGGTCAGAATGTACACCACGGAGCACCGCCATTTGATCTGGGAGAGTAAGAAATCACTAAAAGGCACGGGTATCACCATCTCCGAATTCTTGACGCCCATAAGACACCGCACCTTTATGGACGCACGCAGGCATTTTGGTATGATGAACTGCTGGTCAGTGGAGGGCAGGATCGTGATCGTTGCACCCGATTCCAAGCGTCATAAGATAGAAACTCCGGGTGAACTTCGGGTACTGATTTCACGCTTTCCGAATGGTTGCGGCTCTGGTAATGCGGCGCAGTCTGTAGAACATACTCCGCCAAAGAATGCGAGCCCGACTGGGGTCACTCCTACACCTTCAAGAGGGATGAGAAAGGCGCGCCGGCGCAACAATTAAAGTTGTTTTTGTCCTGTACTGTCGCCGAGTTGCTCCGTAACTTTGCAGGAGTGTACGATTATTTAACTTAGTTTCTCAGTCGGTAGCAATACTTTTGTAACTATTTTTTTCTTTTCTCTCTTTCTTTGCACACCCTCATTGTAATACTGCATAACTTATTTAATTTAATGTCGGTGCACATAAAACTTTTTCTTTTTGTTATGACAAATCGAGTGGACTGAAACGGCTGTCAAGTGTCAATGTCAATTTTAAAAGCTTGACGTAAATTGTTGCGTTCCAGTTTATTTTGTATTATTTGACTTTTCTAACATAGTTGTTGTTCGTTATACGCACAACAATTGTGTTACTTTTTTATTTGTTTTTGTTCGTAGTTTTTTTTTTTTTTATATTATTTTGGTTTATGAATTGTTAATTTCTTCCAATACACCAGTGAGTAAGGGTGGTTGTTTTGAAAGCAATCAGCAGTTTATTTTAAATTTTAAATTTGTTTAATTATATTTGTAAGCACCTATTTATTTGAATATTGTATTTATTATATCGTATTTATTTATGAATAGCCCAGGCGACTTAAATGACAGCTTTTTCTCATGTTCTTCGACTTCCAGTTTTGTTAGTGCGGACAGTGAGACTTCGTTTCGTACTTTGCATGACAACATCTCCACTCTTGTTTCTAACTTTCCTAAAAATTTGCACATAGCTCACATTAATGCACAGAGTGTTCCTGGCCACTATTCCGATCTTCTGGCATCCTTTAGCAGTGTTCATCTTGATGCACTTTTGATATCAGAAACCTTTCTCAAGCCCTCTCTCCTTTCTACGCACTATGCACTCCCTGGCTATGTTCTGGTCAGAAATGACAGGACTGGTAAGGGTGGTGGTGGTGTAGCTATCTACATACGAGCTGATATAACACACAAAATTGTTAGTGTGTCTCCATCGCAGTATTCTGGGTCGGCTGAATTTTTATTTTTAGAAATTACAGTAAATCACTCAAAAATTTTACTTGCTGTATTTTACTCTCCTAATCTTCACATTAACTATTTTGACTCCTTAGAATCATCTCTTAATAATCTTTGCCCAGCCTACGAACATGTCATCTTAATGGGTGATTTTAATACTTGTTTGCTTAAAGATGATTCTCGTTCACTCAAACTCCGCTCTCTCTTATCCTCCTTTAACCTCGAAATTTTACCTCTTTCTGCAATACATCATTCTCCCAACTGCACGCCCTCTCTTCTAGACTTAATGATCGTTTCGTCGCCTCACAATGTTGCTGAGTTTGGGCAGCTCACTGCAACCTTTTCCTACCATGACTTCATCTATTTATCCTATCGTATCCGACCTCCCAAACGTAAACCTCGCTTTTGTTACCTGCGTAATTATAATGGAATCGATTTGGAGGCGTTGACGCGTGATGCAGAAGAGATCGATTGGTCCTCCGTCAGTGAAAGTACCAATGTCGACGATAAGGTAAACTGCTTCAACTCTATAATACTAAGTTTATATGAAAAACATGCGCCACGTCGGCGAGTCAAAATCAAGCATGATCCTGCTCCGTGGATGACTGCTGAAATTAAAAGCGCTATTGCCCGTAAGGAGAAAGCGAAGAATAGGTTCAGACGTAGACCCACGGAGCAGAATCTTGCTCACTTTAAAACTCTCCGTAACCACTGCAATCGTCTGTGTCGAGATGCAAAGAGACGCTATTTCCACGATTCTCTTGTTGATCGTAAGTCTTCTGATGTTTGGAAATTCCTAAAGACAGTTGGTATTGGCAAATCACATTCTGCTACCTGTAAAGATGTTGACTTGGGCGCTCTTAATAATCATTTTTCTCTCCCTCCTATCTCCTTAAATTCAAGTGTTAAAGCTTCCACTCTACATGAACTTTCCAAAATGTCATTACCAAATTGTCCAACTTTTAATCTTATTCCTGTTACTGAAGATGATGTCAAAAAATCTCTCCTTGCTATCTCCTCTTCTGCTGTTGGCCATGACAATCTGTGTTCGAGAATGATAATTCCTATTCTCCCACAACTGCTACCCATTCTCACTCATGTTATTAATTATTCCCTCTACTCTGCCACATTTCCCTCAGCCTGGAAGCAGGCTCATATAATACCTCTTCCCAAGATAAATAATCCAACGTCCTTATCTCACTTCAGACCCATCTCCATTTTGCCTTTCCTTTCTAAAGTTCTCGAACACATTGTCCATGGTCAAATCACAAGATATCTATCTTCACATTCTATAATTTCCCCTTATCAATCTGGCTTCCGCTCTGGTCATAGTACTGTGACTGCACTTCTGAAGGTCACTGATGATATTCGCTTGGCTATGGATAACAAATCTCTTACTGTACTAGTACTACTTGACTTCAGTTGTGCATTCAACTCAGTAGACTTTGACATACTGCTTGGAGTTCTTGAGTCTATTAACTTCTCTTCCTCTGCGTTAGCCTGGTTCAACTCTTATCTTCGGGGTCGCTCTCAGTGTGTCCGCCTTGATGAGATTTTCTCTGATTGGTGTGATCTCACTGCTGGTGTTCCTCAGGGTGGCGTTCTCTCTCCTCTTCTTTTCTCTATATTTATAAATACTGTTTCTAAGGTTATCACTTCCAACTTCCATCTTTACGCAGACGATTTGCAGCTGTATCGTCACTTCACATTGGCAGAAGCAGACTCAGCGATTAATGCCATGAATCGTGACCTTGAGAGTATTGATCAGTGGGCTAAGTCTTACGGTTTAAAGGTTAATCCTTCAAAGTCCCAGGCTATGATCATAGGTAGTCGATACTATCGCAATGAGCTTAACATTTCTGCCTTGACGCCACTAACCTTTAACGGCTTGTCTATTGCATATACTGATACAGCTAAGAATCTCGGTGTCTTAATTGACGGTAACCTCTCTTGGCGTACGCAGGTAAACGAGGTTAGTCGTAAGGTACATTTTTCCTTTCACAGTCTTAAATCCCTTCAAAAGTTTCTCCCATTTAAAACCAAACATTATTTAGCTCAAACTCTTATTCGGCCGATCATCGACTATGCTGATGCCTGCTACCTGGATGCCACTGAGGAGCTATTAAATAAGCTTGAGCGCTTGCAAAACTTGTGCATTCGTTTTGTTTTTGGCCTAAGAAAATACGACCATGTCTCCCAATTCCGCAAGGATCTCAAGTGGCTCCCTATCCGTCTTCGTAGGAACACTCGGGTATTATGTCTCCTGTACAACATCCTATTCAATCCTGCTTATCCTGGCTACTTACGTGATCGTTTTTCGTTCACTCGCCCTGCCGATGCCCCATGCAGATCCCACCTTAAATACCATCTCAATTTCCCACCCCATAAAACCCATTTTTATTCCAACTCCTTCTCTTTTCATGCAGTACGACTGTGGAACTCACTTCCAGCTAAGATCCGAGACGCTAAAAATATATCTGTCTTCAAAAAGCTAGTCAAGGAACACTACCATTTCGTAAATATATTTATTATAGATATTTTCATAAATATATGTATTTTTATATTTTATGTATTGTATCTATTCTTGTGTACATTTATTTACTGTTATTGTTATATATGTATGTATTATAAGATTTAATTTAAATAATATAGTCTATTTAATTACATATTTTGTTTGTTTTTTTTTAATTTATACACACTGTGTCTACATATCTTATCAAACTGTCCTGTCGCAGGTCTGCTGGAAGAAATTTCGTTAGAAATAAGCAGGTCCTTTGTACTCTTCTATCCTTATTTGTTCTTTTCGATTTTAAATGTGTGTGTGTACAAAAATAAATAAATTAATAAATAAATAAATAAATTCTTTAAATAAGCTACTTTCAAATTGTCTTCCTTGATCGCTTGTGAGTTTAACTGGACACCCGTAACGACTGATCCAGCCGTCATATAGTGTTTTGGCTACGTTTTCTGCCGTTATTTCTTTTATGGGAAACGCCTCTGGCCAACGCGTGAACCTGTCTACGATTGTTAAACAATATCTAAATCCTTCTGGTGTAGTTGGGAGTGGACCAATGAGATCGATGTGTATTTGGTCAAAACGTTTGCTGCTGTCGAAAGTCCCTAGGTCTGAAAAAGTATGCTTCTGAATTTTCGCTTTCTGACATCTAATGCAAGTTTTAGCCCAATTACCAACGTCCTTATTCATATTTGGCCAGAAATATCTTTCACTAACTAATTTCCTACTTGTTCTTATACCTGGATGGCTCAAATTATGTATCGCATCGAAAGCTAAACGTCGGAATTTTTCAGTTAAATACGGACGTGCGATATCAGATGACATTTCACACACTACGTGCTTGTTCGTTCCGAATAAAATAACACGTTTCAATAACAATGTGTTATTGTTGTACGATTCGCTTTGTAATCTTGCAAGCTCGGCGTCCGTTTCCTGCGCGGTTGCAAGTTCTGAGAAATCTAGCGTCGTGGGACACGATATGGTTGCTACTCTGGATAAGGAATCTGCTACTATGTTATCGTTCCCACTAATGTGTCTTATGTCTGTACTGAATTCACTGATGAACATAATTTGCCTAGTTCGTCGTGAGGTTTCCCTATTCGTGCCTGTTTTATTAAATGCATAAGATAAAGGCTTATGATCTGTGTATATAATCAACTCTTGACCTTCTACCATGTTGCGAAAGTGAATTATAGCTAAATAAATAGCTAGTAGTTCTCTATCGTAAGTGCTATATTTCATTTGGGCCTCTGTTAACTTTTTTGAATAATAACCTAAAGGTTTCCACGTGTTATTGACGTTTTGTTGTAATACTGCGCCTACACATTTGTCTGACGCGTCGGTCATTAATGCTAAAGGGGTATCTGTCGATGGATACGATAATAAAACTGCGTTTTTTAAGTCTTCTTTACATTGCTCAAAATTGCGTTCTGCGAGCTCTGTCCAGTTAATTTCAGTTTTATCTTTACGTTTAGAATTTCCCAAGTACTTATTTAATTCTGTTTGATGATCAGCTGAGCGAGGTATGCTTGCTCTGTAAAAATTCAACATTCCCAAAAACCTTCTTAGTTCCTCTACTGTTTGTGGTTTAGGGTAATTTAATATAGCTGTAACTTTATCTTCTAAGGGTCTAATACCTTCCACGGATACTTCATATCCTAAAAAATCTAATTTTTCTTTACCGAAACTACATTTAGCGAAATTAATCGTTATACCATATTCATTGAATCGCTCAAAAACTTTTTCTAAGTGTTGTTTATGCTGCGTTTCGTTTTCCGACGCTATTATGACGTCATCGACGTAGTTAAATAAGAAATCTAAGCCTTTCAAAACATTATGATGCATGAAACGCTGAAAAGTTTGTGCCGCATTACGTAATCCAAAGGGCATGCGCATGAATTCAAATAACCCGAAGGGTGTTATGACAGCTGTTTTTTCAATATCATTTTCCGCGACCGGTATGCAATTATATGCTCGATTAATATCTAATTTAGTAAAAATCTTCTTATTAGCCAAAATATACGTAAAATCATGAAGACGGGGCACGGGGTAGCGATCCGGTTTAGTGATCGCATTTAAACGTCTGTAGTCTCCACACGGCCTAATATTACCGTCCTTCTTGGGTACAACATGCAGGGGACTTGCCCAAGCGCTATGGCTCGGCCTACAGATCCCAAGCTCTTGCATAACCCTAAATTCATTTTTGGCTTTGACGTACCTGTCCGGTGGAAGCTGTCTGGCTCGTGCGTGCACTGGAGGGCCAGTTGTCTCTATATGGTGACATACGCTGTGTCTAGGTGTCTCCTTGTATGACATGGGTTTAGTTAAATCTGGGAACTTACACAATAAATCGTAATAGTGGCAATTATCAACAATAGTTTTTACAGTGGGCTCAGTCGAACTGGAGAGATTTCCTCTCGTGCTTAAATTAGTGACCTGATCGACTAGCCTTCGTCCGTTCAAGTCAATTAACAACTTATGATTAGCTAAGAAGTCAGCACCTAATATTGGTTGCTGAACGTCCGCTATCGTAAATAACCAACGGAACGATCTTCTAAGATTTAAGTCTAGTTCTAAAATGTGTGTACCGTACGTAGTAATCTCGGTACCGTTCGCTGCGTACAACTTATAGCTAGCACTACTTGCGTTATCACTTTTAAGTACGGCCTTGCGAGGTAGAACTGACACATTTGCACCACTATCTACTAAAAAGTTCAAACCTGATTTCTTGTCCCGGACACATAGACGGTGATTGATGTGCGCGCGGTCACAGCCTCCCGTCGCTGACTGCACCGACTCTAGTTTTCCGATGGCTTGGATTCTTTCTTCTTCCAGTTGCACGGCGGAACACACTTTCTTGCCCTGTTGCGGTATCTGAAGTGGAATTTACACAACCAGTTGGGGTCGTCTTCAGGTGCTGTGGCATTCCTTGACCTGGAGCTTGATCTTGAGCTGGATCGAAATCTTCTGGATCCGTACTTTCTCGATCGACCTCTGGAACCAGTCTCGATCTTGCGTAGTCTGTCACTTAACTTATTTATTGCCGCTACCATTGAGTTGTCATTGTTCGCTGGTCCCGATTCTTCCTTTGTGGTTGAGACGCTGTGAATTGGAGTAATGGTCTCTGCTACCTTGTCTGCGATTGACGCCAATTTTTCCATATATTCCTCATCCGTCACTGCCAAGACGCTGCGTACCGATGGTGGCAAATGATTTTTCCACATTACCTTGAGCGTTTCGTCGGTAACTTTTCCTCTGGCCAGGTCTCGCATTTTTCGTAGGAGGTACGATGGCCGTTGATCGCCTAGCTCCATTTCGCTAATCAGCTTTTTGATTTGACGTTCCGCTGACTCTTTATACACCGTAATTAATTTTTGTTTCAAGGTCTCGTATTTTCTTTCCTTGGGCGGATCTAACAAGATATCCGCGACTTGCTCGGTGACCTCGAGGTTCAATTTAGACAATATTATCCGATACTTGGAATCGTCGGACATCTTCTGCGGATTGATAATCGCTTCTGCTTTTACGAACCATAATTCCGGTGACCTTGGCCAAAAATCTTCTATTTTGTCAGTGATGGAGACGGGTGAGAGAACATATTCGTCGGTTGTCGCTTTGGCTTCCATTTTACGTATCGAGAAATATAGACGAAAATTTCACACACTATAGAACGCGGGAAGTTGAGTCGCCCGTTCTCAATCGACGTACACACTTTATATCACGTCACAGTTTTTGGAATCACGTCGGTTTTACGATCACGTCGGGGTCACCAATTTTGTGTGCGTGTATTGTAGTGTCCTTGGAAGTGTGTACGGAGAGAAATTAAATCACTTTTAGTTTTGATATTTGTTTACTTTGGAAACGAATTACATTACAGATTGTACTTATACGTAAGCGCGTCTATAGGTGGTCGTTGCTACGGGCAGACTGAAGCCCGGGCACTGCGCACTCTACATGGGACATTGAATGCTGCGTCAGCGCCGCTACAAATTAATTTAGTAGTAAGATACTAATTAATTTAGTACTTTTGGAAAACCTAGATGATGATCGTTTTTTGCATACCCCGAATGATTAGAATTTTGCTTAGGACGTTTAGGTTTTCTTCTGACAAGTAATACAGAATTAAGGAGTCTTTTCGATGCTGATGGCGAAGCCTTTGTGAATTTATACAGAAAAGCTGTACAGTTAAGATTTACTTAGGATTACCTAGGATGCAACATTTATTTTTCTTTGAAGTAGTCTGATTTAGCAAATTTTTAAGTGGAGTAATCTTTCCGAGTGATTTTTCTCATCAACACGCCAACATCGATAGTCATCATCATTTCAGCTGAAAGGCTTCCATTGCTATACAAAGGTTTTTCCTATGTCACTACAACGGCCGGTCCAGTTTATCACGCCTCCATCGAATTCACGTGAACCTTACTAAATAAAAGGCTATTCTTACCCTTGTTGCGAGACCTTTCAACGTTACGTCTTCAGGTATCCGGTCGCCATTCCAGAACCTTTTGGCCCCATCGATCATCTGTTCTGCGAGCAATATATGTACCCAGTTTACTGCCACTTAAGCTTATCTTCCTCTCCATTGCTCTTTGTGTTACTTAAAACCATCTGATGAGGCGCATTGTGAACGACCACGTTTCAAAGCCAAATGTCACTACGCACAGGCAATGTAATATTCACATAGACTAATTATGTAATTATATCTAGATATGTAATTCCCTAGAAACCTTGTTTAAGCTTATTCTTAGTAGGGTTATTAAGATTGAGCTTAACCTACACATATTAAAATTAAGTGGTTTTAGCTAGCGCTGCTAGAAGCTGCTGGCTAAAGCTACCCTTTCTAAAATAAGCTTGAACAAGGCTTTCATTTACCAATAAGTCCGTGGATTTTAAGATCACTTGCGTAAAAAGTACGATGATGGGATAAATTCTAAGAGATCTTCTATTCTGTAGTTTGCTTGCAGGATAGTCTGAAGTCTGAAGTAAAGTGACTATCTCATCACATCCAAAAAATCAGCTGTATTTAGGTTTCACGCATTACCAATATTTTGACTAGTTTTTTTTTATGTTAAAAAATGCGGGATCCCTGAACGCGCGGGGCCCCAAAATGGGGGGGGTCTGTAACATTTGCTACTCTTGCTACATGGCTAATTCGCCACTGAGTGCCATCTAACCTTTGCATGAATGTCGAGTTTCCTAGCAGCTACCGTAGCTTTGTGCTCAATGAACTGCCCAAAGTTTAAGGAAATTTCAACTCCCAAGAGCTGAAGGCGGTCGATACACTCCAAGGATACATTCTAAAAAGCAGGTGCTAAGGTGATCAGGCTGCTTTTGGCAGTGAACGGACATGCTTGAGTTTTGGCGGCATTGAATATCGCGGCTAAATAAGCAGCACATGTTTAATTGTTAAATAAATATGCATCATATATATATCGCATACTTATTATTTTCATGAATAATCAAACGTATCAACTCTGTTTAAGTGGCGTACAGCTAGGGTGAAGAGCTTCAATTTTTTTTTAATACGGCCTCTTTTTTGTTTTGCCATCTTTCGTTGGTCAGAGTCTACACCAAAATAACATTTTTTGCAATTTTTGTCTGTCTGTCTGTCTGTTTGTCCGGGCTAATCTCTGATATGGCTGGACTAATTTTGACGGGACTTTTTTTGGCAAGTAGCTGATGTAATAAGGAGTAACATACATGAGCTACTTTTATTTTAGAAAAAATAAATTCAAAATCCTGTGGTCCACGCGAACAAATTCGCGGGCACAGCTAGTTTCAAATAAATTAGTTGTATTTCGGTTGTCTTTAGAACTATAAATCGTCTGACAGCGCTGATTATTCTACGGCATCGGGTAAGGTAGGAACAATAAAATATTAGTATAAAAAATGTGGAGTTTTAAGTATGCGCCGCAAAAAGAAACTGGGTAAGGGCGAGTCGGACTCGCACACTGAGGGTTCCGTATCAACTAACTTAAATACAATAAATATCAAGCTTTTGCCAGCAGCAATTATTCCTATACTTATTATATACTTAAGACTTGCTTCGTGCCAAATTTCAGGGCTCTAGGTCAACGGGAAGGACCTTTATGATTCCCTTGAGTGTCGAAATATTTTTTTTTTTTGCGACGTATCTTTTTTATTCGTTAATTTAGAAGTTTTTACTTTTACACAGCTTTAAGGGACCGCAGTCTTCGGCAGTATACGGTTTAAATTTCAACTTGATACTTGCACTTGTTCCCGAGATAAAGGGACTTGACAGACAGACGTACGAACAACAAAGTGATTCTATAAGGATTCCGTTTTTTCCTTTTGAGGTATAGAAAGAAATAAAGATCGACAGAGAATTGATAATTATGATTATCATAATTTCTTGTTAAATAAATACTTTTGGTAAGAGTTTACGTGTGTATAGCGGTGAGTGTGGGTGAGCGAAAATAAAAGTCACTGCTCGTACTCACGGTTTACTTGCGCTAGGTCCATACACAAGATGTACACACACAGAATCAGAAGGAGAACAGACAGGAGAAACACACAACAGTTACAGCACAATACAATAAAATAGTCCACATAAATACTCAGATCGCGTAACAGCTCATAATCGCAAGTCAAAACAGAAAAGTGCGCGGGCGCAGGCGGTAGGCGGTGAGGTCTACAACCGACTGACCCACATATTTTTAAATGTTAAGGTTGAGCAGGGATGCTCAACCGTTTCGCGCGCTGGCCCGCGCGCTAGGGCGACCGACACCATCCGACAGTATAATGTTAAACATTATGAATGCCGTGAATGTAGTGTAGTGTTATTAATAAACGTACACGATAATATAACTGTGGCTGTATTATTGTTGTGTTTTATTTGTGTTGTCTGAGTTTATTATAAACGTACATAAACTATATGGTAGGGGTGAACCCTACATACTTAATACAGGGGCAGGTCGGGAGGTCACGACAAACAATGCAATACACTCCATAATCCATTTTCACAACACAGCTAATAAAATAGAGGAAATTATAGTTATTAATTTGTATAGCGCAGGGATCGCTTCTTGCCACAAAAATGATCTAAATGCATATACATGCACGCACTTACTTACTCTCGACCCCGCCGCGCGCGCGCCGCGCGACCCCGCGTTCGCCCTCCGAGTGCCACGAGTCGCAGTATGTATTCACGTTAACTCTACATAAACTTCCAGTTATATATTTCTTATTTTTATTACGTGCGAATGTTTTATATATAGAATACATTATATGTATATTAAAAAATCCATGACTACACTAATTTGCCCCGAAGTACAATCTACAAATATTGTAAAATGCTGTTTTCCTAGGGGTGCAAAAGGGTGCAAAAATAACTGGGTGTATAGGATGCTTTAAAAAGCTTGTTATGAGTTTGCACCAACTGGCTAAATTTCCCTTGAGCCGCAAAATAAAAATAATGATTTATTAGTGTTTCATACACCTCACACTTTTTTCGTGAAAAGTAATTATACACCAAAGGGGTATCTACATATATCTAAACTTACCACAACGAAATACTTATGAAATTTTTAAATTTTGGGACTTTAATGTTAAAACCTAATATTAAACGATGTTCCGTACATAACAGGAATGGTGCAAACTCAGAGAAGACTTATATTCATGTCTTCTAATGATTCCACAAAAAATTACAACTACACGAATTAGGTCCAATCTTTTTGCTAATTTGACTAGACTAAAAAATGATCTAAACGCATATACATGCACGCACTTACTTACTCTCGACCCCGCCGCGCGCGCGCCGCGCGACCCCGCGTTCGCCCTCCGAGTGCCACGAGTCGCAGTATGTATTCACGTTAACTCTACATAAACTTCCAGTTATATATTTCTTATTTTTATTATGTGCGAATGTTTTATATATAGAATACATTATATATTAAAAAATCTATGACTACACTAATTTGCCCTGAAGTACAATCTACAAATATTGTAAAATGCTGTTTTCCTAGGGGTGCAAAAGGGTGCAAATATAACTGGGTGTGTAGGATGCTTTAAAAAGCTTATTATGAGTTTGCACTAGGGAATGCAAAAACCGCCAAAATTACAAACCGGTTTTTTTTTCGGTTTTTCTAAAAAAAAAACCGGTTAACCGGGTAACCGGTTTTTAAATTAGTTTTTTTGAAATTTATTATTAAGTCAAAATTTCAATTTATTTTGCTTGTAGAATTCTAAATAAATATTTTTAAACTTATAACAAACCTGAAATCGCGAAAAAAAATCAGCTGTTCAGTACATTTATGTTTGTCTGAAGAGCTGATATTTTTTTCGCGATTTCGGCTCTGCTCCCATAATAAAAATTGTTTGTTATTATGAGCACAATCACGTGTTTAAGTATCGTACACTAATTGCCAGTCACCCTATATATTGTATACCTAATATGAATCCTGTTAAAAATAAAAAAATCTCATCTTCATAAAAACGAATGTCTAAGAATGATATCATATATAGAGAATCTAAGCTAGAAGTTAATATATACTTCTTATATAATTCTGATTTACTCAGATAGCCAGGCAGCTCTTAACGCCCTGAACTCGAATACTTTAAATTCGAAACTGGTAAAACACTGCGTTAACAAACTGAATGACCTGGGCCAAAGGAATAAAGTTATTCTGAGATGGGTACCAGGACATTCTGGAATCAATGGCAACGAAAAAGCCGATGAACTTGCAAGGACTGGGGCTCAAGGTCATCAGATAGGACCAGACCCCTTCTGTGGTATCTCAAAGAACCAGGCCATGCAGACCCTTAAGGGCAACCTATTGGGCGATTCAAAAAAGCACTGGTTGGTACAACCAGGACTGCTACACGTCAAATCTACTACTCACAAAAACGAACTGCCGAGCTTCTTGAGCTTAGCAGAACGAACATTTGTGCGATAGCCCGCGCTTTAACCGGCCACTGCAAACTAAACAGTCACCAATTTCACATGGAACTGAGTATTTATTTATTTATATAACACTTTATGCACATGGGTACAGAGGCGGACTTAATGCCTTAGGCATTCTCTTCCAGAATGCCTAAGGCACACTGATGATTGATAGACACTGTAATCAGGAGAGGGAGAGGCCTAAGCACCTTTTGTGTGAATGCCGGACCCTTATCCAAAAACGCAGTGTCCATCTGGGCCAACACATTATTCGCCCGGAGGAGATTAAAACTCTAAAAGCTAGGATTATTCTAAATTTCTTGGAAGCCTCCGGGCTAAAAGAGTTACTCTAACAAGGTGGCGAGTCATAACAGATCATTTAGGTCGCATTGACTACATCCCCACACTACGGGTGATGCATAGCCCCTTATCTTCTAAATAATAATAATATATACTTCTACTCAAAATATCCACCACTAGCTTTTGCCCGCGGCTTCGCTCGCGTTCATAAAATATAGCCTATGTCACTCAGGAACAAAGCAGGTTTCTATCGGTGAAAAAATTTTACCAATCGGACCTGTACTTCCAGGGGTTACCTCCTACAAACAAAAAAACATAAAAACAAAAAAAACAAGCTTTACCTCTTTATTATACGAGTATTAGTATTAGTTTAGATTAGCCCTATCACAGACTTTTAAGCGTTCAGGCCACGCGTCATCTGTTTACGCGCGGTGATCATTGGAAAGTTGTTCACTGCTGATCGTAATTTTTTTTTAAGGATTTTGAATTATTGTTACATGCAGCCTATGCTCTCCAATATAGATCTCAATTTGTAGTTCACGGGTTGAGGTTTGGGCTAGCCAAAGGTCAATCATCAGCCTTAATGAAGCCCGAAACACTCGCTGCAAGACAAACCTGGGTAGTGCGTGCCTTGTGACCGGAAGTTGAGTCTTGCTGAAAAACCCCAGTATGTTATCAAAAAGAGAGAGGCTTTAAGAGGCTTTGCTATGGCGTTTAGGATAGTATCTTGATACTCTTTTGCTGAAATTAAAGTAGCCCATTTTCACGAAAATGAACCAGGTCATTCCGTGATACCCTCACCAAACCATTACTGATGCTGGATGATGATCATTTAGGACTCTGATAACCTGTTGAAAGTGTTTTTTGGAGTTAGAAGCTTACATCCGAAAATTTTGCTTGTTACATATTCCTTGATTGTGAAAATTTTCTCATTGGTAGCAAGAATATCCCTGAGTTTTTCATCAGTGTAACGAACAAGCAAAGATTTTGATCTTTTCACTCTCTCTTCTATAAAAGCGACTCGTTTAAGCTGATGATGTTATGATGAGTAACAACGGTGGGTATTCTATCCGCGAATAAGAATTTTGATGTCCTTACGAGATTTTAATTCTGGCCCTGAGTGCATTCACTGCCTGTTCTCACAACACGCAGCTGGCCTGGATTTTTAATGATCGTAAATAGAAGAACTGTACAATTGGTGTAGCTATCACTATGGTACATAAATATTTATAAACAAACCTACGACTGTTATCAAGCCTCAACAGCGTTTTAAAACAATGTTTGCTAAAAAAATAGTGTCATTTGAGAGTAATAAAAAAAACTCGAAAAAACCGGTTACTTGAAAAAAAAACCGGTTTTTTTAATCATTAAAAATTGCCGAAAAACCGGTTTTTCGGTTTTCGGGTTAACCGGTTTGCATTCCCTAGTTTGCACCAACTGGCTAAATTTCCCTTGAGCCACAAAATAAAAATAATGATTTATTAGTGTTTCATACACCTCACACTTTTTTCGTGAAAAGTAATTATACACCAAAGGGGTATCTACACATATCTAAACTTACCATAACTAAATACTTATGAAATTTTTAAATTTTGGGACTTTAATGTTAAAACCTAATATTAAACGATGTTCCGTACATAACAGGAATGGTGCAAACTCAGAGAAGACTTATATTCATGTCTTCTAATGATTCCACAAAAAATTACAACTACACGAATTAGGTCCAATCTTTTTGCTAATTTGACTAGACTACAATACTCTTCACCCATACTTGGAACTTTACTGCAAAAGTTTCAGGATTTGGAAAGTAACACAGGTACATCTGAAAATATAAAAACCACTTTATTGTAACATCCATGAAAAAAGGAGAGGTTGTTCCCAGCTTTATTTAGAGGTGGTAAAATTATCTAAATGACATCTCCCACCTTGGTGGGAATGGAGGGTGTGTCAGACTTTTAATGGCTAAAAACCCACTCCTGTTCCAACACCATAATTAGAGACACAAGAAAAAGACAATGAGAGAGTGAACACCGACATTCACTTGGGGTTTGATGAATTAACAGAGGTTTTAGGTAAATTGGGTAACATGATGTAGTATCCGAAATTCTGACTTCTAACAATCCGACAAACCAGATGTACAAATCACAGCTGAGACCACATCATTACATAAATCTTTATTACCTGAATCCTGCCGTTATTGCGTATGTTGTGATAGGCACGTTTGGTGCTATGGAGGAACTCACTGGAAGTGGAAGCATGCGAATTTCTGAAAAACAACAAGAAAATCCATTTAAAAATAAAACAAGCGTCTTTAACAAATTCAAGTTTCTTGTACACAGAATAATACTATAAATAAATAGTATCAAGACAAAAATTGACCAATAAGTATAAATTAACAAGATTCTGAATACTCCTTCTGAGGAAACCTATTTCCTGAAATATGATCAACAAATCAAAATCGGTATCCACAAAACAGATTTCAGTCCAGAGAAGAAAAATTATTGAAGCAATTAGGTACTTACTTTAGGTTACAATTTATTGCATTTTCACCAGTCATGGATTAATCTTGTTTTAATGGCTAAACAAGAAGTAATAATTTGATGTAGGGTAAGGTGTCTCACATTGAACCAGGTAAAATTCAAAGTCTTATACTTAGTGGGTTGGATTTTCAATCAATGCCTTTCATTTTTTGTGTATAGTTAGCATATTTATTTAGCTTCAGTTTTGTAACACATTAATTTCTCATATTCCTTTTAGTTTCAGTGTGAAACAGGTTTTTATGAAAAATGACTTTTGGTTCATTGTGTCCTTCAGGTGGTACACATTTAACCAGGGCATAGTCCACATTAAGCCACCTTATTTACTATGTCTTCTAGTTCAATTTATAAGACAAATACTTTGTAATAACAATATATTGTAGTTAGTAGTTTTAGACGTTGTTAGTAGCTTTCTATATCAAAACGGGAGTAAGGGCGCGCGTGCGACGGCACTCTGCAAATTCAGATGTGGAACAGATGTGGTTAAACCTAACTATAAATGGTAAAAAGCTATTGATAGGTACAGCATATAGGCCACCTTGGTTCGAATTGTCCAGTTTTTTGGAAGGGATAACTGAAAGTATTAGCGCATTGGCACCGTACGATCATTTAGTAGTGTTGGGAGATTTCAATGTAAACTTATTGGATACGAGTAGTGGAAAAACTAAAGAGTTAATGGAATTCCTAAATTACTCCAGTCTAAATCAGGTGGTACTGTCACCAACTCATTTTGTGGGTGATAGCAGTACCTTGATAGATTTAATTTGTACAGATATAGGAGTACGCAACGTACAAGTCAATCACATCAGTGAACTATGTCATCACTCGTTTATTGTGTGTGACACTGTAGTAAAGAAGGTAAAGAGCAAACCTAGGCTAGTTACATATCGTCCTTTAAGGGATATTTTAGAGAATTACTTTGTAGCAGATTTAGAATCAATACCATGGATGGAAATAAACTCACTGCCAGATGTGGATAGTATGGTAGATTTTTTCAACTACCATATAAACCAACTATTTGATTTACATGCACCTTTAAAAAGTAAGATAGTTAGAGACCGTCCCTCACCGTGGATAACAGACAATATTAAATTAATGTTTAAGTTAAGAAACGAAGCAAAAAATAACTATAATAAGAATAAACAAAATACAACAAAAAAATATTATTTAGATTTAAAAAAACAAACTTGTGCTGCACTATTGCAGGAAAAGAAGGTGTATTTTGACAGGCACATTAATAATCAGTTAAAAAACCCGAAAAAACTGTGGAAAAATCTCAAGTCAGATGTTCTCTCAGATCATAGTAATGGCATGCTCCCCGAACAATTTGACGACCCAGATGAAATTAACAGGGCATTTCTTGATGTGCCTGGCCAGAACATGTTGTCAACATCACAAGTGACATATTTTGACTCTAACCGATATGGGGACTCCCATTTTAAGCTCCAAAATGTTGATGAGGCTGAAATTTCCAAAATCATCAAGAATTTGGGGTCCAATGCTAAGGGAACAGTTTTAACAGGTTTAAGTCTCGATATGATAATGCTCACTTTACCAACCACCCTCCATGCTATCACAACAATAGTAAATAAGTCTATTGATACAAACTCTTTCCCTGACTCATGGAAATGTGCCATAGTGCGTCCCTTACCTAAAACCAGCAACCCAGGTACTGTTAAAGATCTTCGCCCCGTAAGCATTCTCCCATGTTTATCTAAAGTCTTGGAGAGGGTAGTTTACAACCAAATGCTGGAGTATCTAGAGGCTAATAACATGCTACCTGATCTGCAGTCTGGATTTAGGAAAGGTTGTGGGACAGCCACAGCCCTTTCAGATGTAGTGGGAAATATATTGGAGGCTCGTGACCGAGGGGAGGGGACCATACTTGCACTTCTTGATTTTTCACGTGCCTTCGATGCAATCAACACCACTCTATTACTTTCTGAGTTGGCATACTATGGGTTTACTATGGAAACAATAGAGTGGTTCAGAAGCTACTTACAGAATAGATCACAGCTCGTGGAAATTCAAAGGGAGGATGGATCAACTAGCTCATCCTCTCCTCGGCATGTGTCACGTGGTGTGCCCCAGGGGTCAATTTTGGGGCCCCTCTTGTATATTCTCTACAGTGCAGATATTATCAATTCTTTCCAGCACTGCAAGTATCATATTTATGCTGATGACATACAGTTATATACTTGTTTTAAGCCATCACATCTAAATGAAGCAGTGGATAAACTTAATGCAGATCTCAATAGAGTGGTGGAATGGTCGGATGCTAACTCGCTAGTTTTGAACCCACTAAAGTCTAAGTTTATGGTCTTAGGAAGCAGGAAAATGGTCAATACAATTCTGTCATCCAATCCAGTAGTTTTTATCAATGGGAATAAAATAGACAGGGTAGAACTGGCATGCAATCTGGGTTTGACCATGGACCCTGAACTGAGATTTGAGAAACACATCAGCAATGCCATGCGTAATTGTTTTTATAGATTAAAACTCCTTTATAAGATTAGAGCCCATCTGAGTGTTGATCTTCGCAAACAACTTGTAGATAGCCTGATTTTGTCTTGTCTGAACTATTGTGACACGGTATATGGACCATGCCTATTAGCCAGAACGGAAAGGTTAATTCAACGTATACAGAATGCATGTGTGAGGTTTTGTGTAAGTGTACCATATAGGAGTCATATCACTCCCTATATCAATGAGAATAACATAATGAAAATGGCAGCAAGGAGAAAGTTGCATTTAGCTAGTTTATTGTTTGGAGTTGTAACTACACAGAAACCAAAATACCTTTTTGACAAACTAAAGTGGAGACACAGCAAATTTGAACCACGTTTCTCCACATACCCTCTTTGTACACCACATCACAGTACTGCAGCATTCAGGGGTAGTTTCAAGTTTGCCGCCACTCACTGTTGGAATGACCTTCCCCCTCCATTTAGAGTCCTGAAGACAAAAAAACATTTTATTAACATTTAAAAAAAATATTTCATGCACATGCAATTATCGACATAATATATCAATCATACTATAATTACTTTGTCGACAGGCCGTCGTTGATCTAGTGGTTAGTGTCCCTGACTGCTACACCGGAGGTCGTGGGTTTGTCTGATGAGCACGACCATTTGTTCTGTGTCTGGGGGTAATTTGTCTATAATATGTATGTGTTTAGAAATATATAAGTATGTTTATCAGTTGTACTACAACTGATAAACATACCCATAACACAAGATCTGCTTAGCTTGGGACTAGTCGGCCTTGTGTGATAGTTGTGGAATATTATTATTATTATATATTATATTATTTTTACTCTTTACCTCTTCGGTCACAGACTTCGGGTAATGGATATGGTCTTCCTCAGTGGTGCTGGTCTTCGATTTGAACTCGCTCTCTTTGGTCAGTATCTTGGCGCGGTTTTCGTTTTGGGGGAGATGGGTCACTGAATAATTCCAACGAGTCGCAATGTATTTGGTCTCTCAATACTCAAACATAGACATCACTTTGGGGCAGTTAGTATAAGTACGCCTCATCTCATACTGTGCACTTTTTCTTCCTATTGATTTATTTCAATGTAACACATGCATTTTCTATATGTAGACGGATGCAATTTCTTGCTTTCCAGAGCGGTTAGCTCTCACCAAGCCGTCTAGGTGAGTGGCCGCAATCGTGCCGCCTCCCCATGTCATGGTGCTATCGGAGTGTTGTTGTATTTGCCATCTATACAAAATGATAGCTGCAAGAAAAATAATTGTGGCTGAATCAGTTTCAGCTATTTTGAATGTAATTTTCATGTATTTGTGTAATAAATGGTTAAAATTTTGTATTATGTAGTCCAGTTTGGTTAATGTTGTTTTCTTTATGGCCATGTTTTGTTTGTTTTCATATTGTATAATTTGAATAATGTATGTATTTACTCAATGTTAGAAGAATGTATTATTGTTTACTCACGGAAGGGACGCCAATTTGTCACTCACGGTGGTTGCTGAAAACCAGCACTGTAGATTGCTGTATTTGTCCAGCGTCACAGTATAAGCTGAGCAACGGCCTATTCTTGCCTAGATGCGACGCACAATTTGAATGTATTTATATTGTATTTGTTTTGTTTTTAACTTTTATTTTTGTTTGTCTATCTCGAGGCGGCCGGCGTCGCACAGATTATATATTATTATTTTTTTTTTTTTTTATGGCAATTGAGCCGATTGCGACTATTCTGCCAGTGTCACGTTGGGACGGCGACTCGGTGTGAGGACCACCGTCGAACTTTTGCCTTCGTGGTAGATGTTAGTATTTGCTGGAAAGACAAACACAAGTTGTTAGTAAAAGACACAGACTAATTCACTAACTTATCTACAATATTAATATATACAACACAAACTGCTAAATATATAATAATTATAATATATACTACGCACCAACTAAAATTTAAGGTCGTTTTCTTTTAAAAAGGTGGCTAAAAGTTTTATTATTTTAGGAGAGAAGTAAGATAGAAGGGAGTGGAAATTGGTTGGAAGAGGAATATTGAATTTGGAAATTTTTTGGTAGAGGTCAAAGGATTTATTATTTAGAGGGCAAGAGAAGAAAATATGGTCCAAAGTACCATCCACAAGACCGCACTTGCAAAGGGAACTATCCCGGACATGAATTTTATTCAGAAACACTGGACTACAACAATGTCCGAGTCTTAGTCTACAGAGCGACGAAACAGTCTTCTTTGACAACTTAGGGCATTTAAAAAACCAAGGCCTTCGTTGGATTTCAGGCTGTATGGATGCATAGTAGATGCCCTTGGTTTTGGAGGTCGTCTTCCATGTTTCAGCCCACGAGTTAAATAACTTGGGTCTGGCACCATTCCGCAAATCGTAGTTGTGAACCACGTAGTGCTTTCGATCAGCCGGATTCGATGTGGCATACTTTGCTAACGAATCAGCGCACTCATTGCCAACAATTCCCGAGTGACCGGGGATCCAGGCTATCTCGATGTCCAAGCCGTTTCGGGAACAATCAAATAGCAAGTTCTTAATATCTATAATTATTTGACTATGGATTTTACTATAAAGTTGATTTTGTTTTAAGGCCTGAATGCTACTAAGTGAATCTGAAAAAAATACTGATCTTGCTATTTGATGGGATTTAATATAGTGAATGGCTTCTAGAATACCAATGCACTCTCCTGTAAACACCGATGCTTCTGGTGGGCATTGAAAAAGTAGGGCAATTCTAGAATTTTGGAAGTAGACTGCCACACCAGTACCTCCTGTTTCGGACAGTTTTGAAGCGTCAGTGTAAAAGAAATTCCATCCTGTCCAGTACCGTCTGAGAGCTGACTCAAAGTCATCATTCGCGTTCTGGGCATTCCTTGATATACCCAGTCCCAAGACGGCTTTTGGTTCAAAATGAATCGCTTCATATGCGGAAGAGAAGACTGGGAGCGTTGGATACTGACAAACAGGCGCAGAGAGCCGTTTAAGCTCTCTGTACCTACCTATCAATAAAGGAACAGTTTTATTATTCCAATAAGAGGAATTGCTATAAGAGAGGTCGATTTGTTCTAAAATTGGGATTAAGGGATGGGATGAAAGGGAAAAAGGCTTTACACAAGAAACGGTCTGCTAGATACTGTCTTCTATGATGTAGAGGCGGTTCTGCACACTCAACTTGGAGTGCATTTATGGGAGAGGATTTCATGGCTCCGATGACAATTCTCAAGCATTTGGCCTGAATGCTGTTTAGTTTTTTCAGCGCTTCTTTGTTGCAGGGCTCAATAAGGAAGCTGCAATAGTCCATAGCGCTTCTTGTCAATGCATTGTAGACAAGTTTAAGGGTATAGGGGTGAGCTCCCCACCATACCCCGGCCAAAGCCTTAAGGACCGACACAGAGCGTTCACATCTTTTGACCGTGTTATTAATATGGTCGACCCCAGACAATCTTGAGTCCAAAGTTACTCCCAGGAACCTAGCCTTATTCATTACTGGGATGATTTGACCGTCAACATTGATATCTATTGGTGGTACAGAACGCTTGCGGGTAAAAATGACCGCTGTACTCTTTGGTGCACTTAAAGACAAACCGTGATCAAGAAGCCAATGATTTAGAGAGGACAGTGAGATATTCATAGATTGAGCGGCATCCTGAATAGAACTGCCAGAGACCGTTAATGCAATATCGTCAGCATACTGGAGAAATTTGCAATCGAAATTGAGGGACGAGGGTAAATTTGCTGTATATATATTATAAAATGGGGGACTAAGAACAGATCCTTGAGGTCATCCTCTCCAAACCGTTCTTTGTTCAGAGTCAACCCCAGGGATTCTTAGTTGGATGATGCGATTGGTAAATATGCTACCAATGATACGACAAATCCTAGCCGGGATTCTCAGCTCGTGCAACTTTTGCCTGACATTAGGGAGGAGGACCGAATCATAGGCAGCCGATACGTCCAGAAAAACTCCAACCACAGACTCGTTCCGGCTGAGGGCCAGTCGGACCTCTGACGTGAGTATACTTACACTATCAGCTGTGCCCAGGCCTTTCCTAAAGCCGAATTGAGTCGTTGGAAGCAGTTTCCTGTTCTCTACCAACCACTCTAAACGATTCTTAATCAAATGTTCTAAAATTTTAACGAGTATTGACGATAGCGCAATAGGTCTATATGAGCAATGATCGTTAGGATCTTTGCCGGGTTTCAATATTGGAATAACCACTTTAACCTTCCATTCTGTGGGGATGTAGCCGGAAGTAAAGCAGAAATTAGCCAAGTCCAGATAATACTGGTGAGTTTTTGGGCCTGCTTTGGAAATAAAAGAGTACGTGAATCCGTCCACTCCCGGAGCTGAGTCTCGAACATGGGATAGTACAGTTTTTAATTCCTCCAGGCTAAAGGGTCTGTTCATTGGGTCGTCAGTATCGTTTACATCACAAATGTCAACACTGCTTTCCTCTATACTTGGAACATAAGCCGGAGCGACCTATGTGAAAAACTGGTATCCCAGTTCTTCTGTGATGTTGTTAGAGGAGGCAGGTGCTAGACTGCTCCTAAAACGCTTCACCTTACGCCAGACCGTCGAGACCGGTGTGGACGGGCTCAACGAACCGCAATACTTTGACCAGCCATCACGTTTTTTCTTTTTCAAGAATTTTCTGGACCTAGCTAATATCCGCTTGAAAGCAATGAGGTTATCCAGGTTCATATCGTGATTAACTGTCCTTTCAGCCTCATTTCTGGTCTTAATCATGTCAGTGCATTCCTTATCCCACCATGGAGGAGAAGGAAGTCTACCAGAAGGGGTTTTCTTGGGTTGGAAACAATCATCCGCTGTGGAGGCAATGGTGGAGGAGAAGGATGAAAAACATTCCTGGGCATTGTCGCTGGTCACTTTTGGGAGGGAAGATATTCTTAAGTCCAGAATTTTTGAATATAAATCCCAATTTGCTGGACTAAGTTGGTACTTTAAAAGGGGGGGTGAAACTTTGGTGGGAATGTTTTTGGATGGGAATTCAATCATGATGGGATAGTGGTCACTTCCATAAGTCATATCCAAGCGACGCCAAATGAGAAGACTAGATATATTGGATGAACAGAAAGTCAAATCAACACAGCTATTGTTCTGCCCAGGAGCAGACCTGCGTGTTGCGCTGCCATCATTGATGAGACAGAGATCTAGGTCATCCAATACATCCAGCAAGCCTATGCCAAAGTTATCGCAAGTATCTGAACCCCAACGATAATGATGGCAATTAAAATCACCCATGACGAGTATTGGACCGCTAACACTGCTTAATATGTTTCTAATGACTGAAAGATATTCGAGTTGTGGGTGCGCAATATAAAAAGAAAAAATATTTATATCCTCAGCCTTAACAGCAACAACATTTAAGTTGTCACCAACGAAGGTTAGAGGAATTTGGGAGTATGATACTTTGCTATTGATGAGCAAAGCACATCCCCCATATCCATCAGTTCTATCATTACGGACACTGCCAAAACACGGCAACCTGAAATTACTATCAGGTAAGAGCCATGTCTCGGCAATGCCGCAGATTGATGGCTTAAATTTATTAATTAAGAAAGCAAGATCAGGCTTCTTCTTCTTCTGGGAGTAATACTCCTCACGTTCCATTGAAGGAATGTCAGGGGATGGAATTTCATTAATATAATTAAGGATCGAGGTCAATTTTGAGGCAACGTGGTCAGGTATTTTACGGGTTGGACTAGCCAATACAGACATTAACATATTGGTAATAAAATCTAAAATGTTTGTGGAGTTATTCTCCTGTCTATAAGTGAGAGGCTCTGCGACTTCCACTGGTAGGGCACAGCCATTACCAGATGGGGAAAAAGAGTAATTTTGGGTGAGTTCCCGGTGAGCCTGTCTATCATAGCCAGGTGAAAGAGGGATGTGGGATTTGGGTTTTAAGAAGACCGTTTTATGGTATGATTTTTGGGTAATAGGAATAGGACTCGAAAAATGGGATTGAGGTACATGTGGGCGCAAAACCATTATTTGAATATTTTGATGAGGATTTAATTCGATCACTACCTGCTAATTTCTTTTAAATATTGCAACATCCTGTTGAATTTATAGAAGGATTTCATTTGATAACTTCCTTTCGAATTATTTTAAAATATTATTATTTATTTATTTATTATAATCTTTATTGTACACCAAATAAACAAAAATACAGACATCCTGTTGAATTTATAAAAGGATTTCATTTGATAACTTCCTTTCGAATTATTTTAAAATATTGTTGAATTTATAACAAATTAAATGACAACTTCCTTTCTAGAAAATATTAAACATCCGGTCGAATTTGTGAGGATTTAACTTGACCACTTCATTTCTATTTCTTTAAAAAAAATATCAGAGCATCCGGTCATATTTAAATAAGAATTTACTGTGACAATTTCCGTTCTATTGATTTATTTAAAGTATTTTTCTACCTTCATGGTGAATTTTTGTGCTTGTCAATTTCTGAATATAAAAACCGTTGTAATGTGATTAGAAAGGCACTTTTTGACCGACCATAGAATAAACAACTTGAACTGAAGCAATGTATTTCTTTATTATCACTCTAAAACATTTCCTGATATCACTGTGACTGTGAATTTTGTGTGACGTCAACTCCGACGGCGACCATGCGCCGACATACATTTACCTTGGGGCTTGAGGGCTTGTTACGAGGAGAGGATTTGGAAACATCTGCATATGACCGAGAAACAGGTGGGAATACTCGGCTTGCCTCCGCATATGAAATAGATTTTTCCGACATTAGAGCTTTGATACTCTTCTGTCGGCCCAATTCAGGGCAAGCACTATCATTTGCAAAATGGTTTCCTGTACATGAAACACAGAAGCTTAATTCCTGTGTGATGTCACATCCATCACCTGGATGATTTTCACCACATTTAAAACACCTCGGTTTCGATCTGCAAAAGGTGCGGGTGTGTCCAAAGCGACAGCAGTTGTAGCATAGGATCGTTGGGTACGTGTATCGTTCAACTGGCAGTGATGAGTAAAAACTGATTACACGTTTAGGCAGGACCTGTCCATCAAACGTCAGAACCACAGTTTGAGTGGGCTTCCACTCTGTTAATCCAGAAGAAGTCACCTTGCGGCTCATCCTTCTGGCCTTGATGACAGGGCCACAGCCCTCTGGAACCTGAACATTCTTGATAACATCATCCTCCGACCACTCAACCGGTATATCCCTAACGATACCCATTCGAGTGATATTAAACTGTGGGATGGTAGCTACATAATTATGTTTTACTAGCACTGTGTTCTTGAGGAAACTGTTCGCATCCTGATGAGACTTAAACTCAACCGACACACGATTTCTGCCTATACGTTTGATGCCGTCAAGCCGTATATTACTGACGTTATTGGTCGTCAAGAACATATCAAACTTAATTGGTTGTAGTACAGTGCCTGAGGTCTGTTCATTTTTTAAAGAAACGTGAACGATGTACGGAGGGTTATCCCTCATGGTATAAGTTGATCTACCAGGTAAACTTTTAGGCATCTTTGGCGGTACGTTGGAAAACTCAGGGGGCGAATCAGCGGTCCTTTTAAGAGTTGGCTTATCGACGTCCATGGTAGGATCCTGCGGGGGTACTTCAGTTCCATGGGGGAGGGTTATAGTAAGAAGTGGGGAAGAGATCTCAAAAAGTCCATCAGGGGGGTCAGGAGGCTTTTTTGAACTCATTATGACGGGTTATTATTATAAAAAAGGACAAACACAAATAAAACAAACCTTAAACCAAGAACACACACACTAGGAACACTTTCGATAAAGTTTCACTCAAATAAAGTTCACTAAAATCGAAAAATTCGTAGCACTGATGAAAAGCACGTGTAAAACCTTCACCACTACCAACGAAAGTCACCTATATATTATTATTACGCGTGTTTTAATAGACAACCTAGACAACAAAGTTGTCTATGGTTCCAATCTGTTAGGCCTGGTCTACACTTGAAGTTATAGCAACTAATTTTTATTTTTATTTTGTTTTTCTTTTATTAATTTTTATTTTGTAATTATTTGTGTGTCTATACGGGCAGAATAAACATGTTTTCTTTCTTTCTTTCATATAATAATAATAAAAAACAGTAATAATAAAAATCAGTCTTACATTTATTAAAATCACTTTAAATCTTATGCATTTAAACTGAGAGTCTTTGTTTTGTACATAAGAAATTTACAGCTACAGGAAGTTAGCCGCAAGTTATTCGCATCTGCTGGTTCGTTGAGAAGACTACGGCATTTTCTGCCGATTGCCACCAAGATCACGCTTGCACAATCTCTTCTTTTACCAATCCTTGATTATGCTGATGCCAGCTATCTTGACCTCACTGAAGTGCAACTGGATAAACTTAAGCGACTTCAAAACTTTTGTATAAGGTTCATATTCGGTTTGCGTAAATATGACCATGTTTCTGAATTTCGCGTTAAACTCAAGTGGTTGCCAATTCGCCTTCGCCGTAATGCTCATATTCTTTCTCTTTTGTATAATGTGCTCTTTTCCCCTTTTACCCCTAGTTATCTCAAAGAACGGTTTCAATTCCTTTGTGACTCCCACATGAAAGTTCTTAGGTCATCGGATAACTTGAAACTTAAAATGCCAATGCATTCAAGTACTTTCCTGGATAAGTCCTTTACTGTTCAGGCCGCTCGTCTATGGAATGCATTGCCTGTGGAAATAAAGCGTGCGCAAACACTGCCTGCATTTAAAGGGCTTGTGAAGGATCATTACTTGACTCTGTAATCTTGTCTTCGTTCTTCACTAACTCTCTTGCTTATATATATAAGGTATATTATTGAGGATTTTCGAAATAAACCACAAATTGTTTCTCTGAAAACAAAGATTTGTTTTATTCAACATGCTTTTACAGTATTATGTAATAAATTATCGTTTAACTAAAATTACACTTTTATCTCACCTGAAAACAAAGAAACGACATTAAAGTTCACTAATATCGCCTCCTCAATTATATCCCTTTAATTATCTCTCTACAAGTTTTTATAACAATAAAATGCACAAAATTAATCTCAACATCATCTGTCATTGAATGATACGTCACCCCGTATCCACAGCTTAAAAATTAAAAAAATGAAATGTCATTTCCAAGGAGGTCATTCCATTACATCTCCCCCCCATAGGAACGAAAATTCTAAATAATATAATACAAACAATGCACCTGCAAGCTATCTTTATACCTATTCGTTTTCTTCTACTTCATCTTCTGCCGTAACAGGTTGTAATTTTGTTATGTGGAATAAAGTTGATTCTGTTTTTCTGTTGCCAGTGTCAATCTTATAAATGGAGTTCGATATTTTCTCTATTATCTTGAAAGGGCCTATTTTTAATTCGTCTAATTTTTTCCTGTTCAGTCTATTTCCATTTTCTACATATACACTATCTCCTATCTCGAACTCTTGTATTTTCCTATTTCTATCAAATATTTTCTTGTTGTACTTGTGAGATTTTATTGTATTCTCTAATGCTAATCTTCTATCAGCAATCCACTTGTCTTCCTTTTCTATTGTTTTAATTTCATTTGGTAAAATACTGACATTTGTACCATCCAGTAAATATTTTGGTGCAAAACCTGTAACAGAATGGTCTGTTTCATTATATTTCTGTACACATTCTCTTGCTACTGTTGTCCATATTCTCTTATTATTTTTCTCATTTATTTTACATCTTATTTTATTTACTATTGTTTGGTTTAATCTTTCGTTCAAGCCGTTCGAAAATGGCGTATTCACAGCTGTAAATATTAGTTTGATGTTATTCTCCTGCAAATACTGTTTAAATTCTTTTGAATTGATGCCTGGATATTGGTCTGTCAGAATTATTCCAATCTCATCTGTCTCGAGTACTTTATTTGTTAGTTTTATAAAGTCACTTGCGTTCTGTGTTTTTGAAGTCACAATAAACGCATATCTTGTGTAGTGGTCTACTAAAAGGTGTAAGTATTTTTTTGTTGACCTGGATCCTCCAAAGCCACCTATAGTATCCATTGACATTATCTCAAATGGTTTTGTTGCTGGTCCCAGTTGTGACATTAACCCAAATTTTCCTTGACATCTTGATTTATTTTTTATGCATATTTCGCATGTTTTACAAATATTTATGATATTTTTTGTTAGGTTTTTAGCTGTTTAAAGTGGACTTATTTTTTTCTGTAATTGTCTGATTCCAATATGGCATAAATCTTCATGCACCTTTTTTATAATTTTTTTACTAAATTCTTCTGAGAGTATAATCTTTTCAAGTTTCTTTATTTTTTTATAATAGATTTTATTTTTATGTAGTAGATTTTGTTTCTTTTCTTTTATTGTTTCATTTTTTTCTTGGTCTTCAACTATGTCTTTTATTTGTATTAAATTAACTATTTTTAATAGTTCCTCCTTGTTATCTTCTGATTCTAATACAGGGTTTCGGCTCAAACAGTCTGCTTCTATATTTTCTTTACCAGGTATATATTTTACTGTAAAGTCATATTGAGATAGGTAATATGTGAGGTCACCCAATTCTTCATCTGTCCTGCATTTAATATTCATGTTCTCTAGAGGTTTGTGGTCTGAGTAAATAGTGAAATGTTTTCCAATTAGCCAGTGTTGCCAGTATTTTACTGCTTCTTTCATAGCAATACATTCCAAATATATGGCCTTTTTTCGTTTTTGAGATTCGTTTAGTTTTTTTGAAAAATATGCCACCGGTTTGTCTTTACCGTCTAGTTGAGTCTGTTTTAATATTGCCCCGATACCCTCTAAAGATGCATCTGTAAAGATTTTTATTGGTAAGTCTTTGTCGAATATTTCCAACACAGGTTGAGAACATAAATATCTTTTTATTGGATTAAATGATTCTTCACACTTCTCTGACCACACAAACTTTTCATTTTTTCTTAATAAATTATGTAATGGGTCTAAAATAATTGCACTTCTTGGTATGTATTCATGGTAGAAGTTAATTTTTCCCAAAAATTGTCTGATATTCTTTTGTGTCTTAGGAGTTGGAAAATGTCTTATCGAGATCAAATTGTCTTTTAGTGGTCTTACCGAATTGTTCTGAATTACATGGCCGAGGTACTTTACTGAGTCTGAAGCAAAGTTACATTTCGTAAACTTCAATCTAAAGCCTTCTTGTATTATTGCCTCTAATACATTTCTTATGTGTTTTATATGTTCTTCAAAGGTGTTCGAGTATATCAGAATATCATCAATATAGTTTACGGAGTATCCTGTGAGATTGTGCTTTCTTAGAATATTGCTTAAAATTCTCTGGAAAATTGCTGGTGATGTTTTCAAACCAAAGGGAAGGCAGGTCCACTGGAAGTGGCCATCTTGTGTGACAAATCCTGTTTTTAATATCTGTCTTCCACCCGTAATGGTATCGCCCAGAATGCTGAATTTATATCCAGTGTAGTAAAATACTTACAATTTCTAGTTTTAACAATCAAATCATCTATTAACGGAAAAGGTTGAGCTTGTGGAACAACAATTTTATTTAGTTCTCTGAAATCTATACACAAGCGGGATTTCCTATTTTCACCCTTTTTAAATGCCAATGTCACTGGAGCAGCGAAAGGACTGTAGGATTCTTCTATTAAATTATTCTTTAGTAACATGGATATTTGCTTTTCAATTTCTAATTTATCTTCTATTGTACATCTGTATGGTCTTTTACTACAGTATCTATTTACTAGTAAAGCTATGTGAGCTTCATAATCTCTAACTGTTCCTATATCATACTTGTCCTTTGCAAAAATTGTTTTATATTCCTTTATTATTTTCTCGATCTCAATTTTCTTTTCATTATCTAAATGGTCTGTCATACTTACAAACTCTTCTGTTTCTATATGTTCATTAAAATTTATTGCTAATGTTTTTATATTCTTTTCTTCATTTCTGTTATCTTTAGACATTTCATCTATTTTATTTGTTCTTATCTTTTGTTCTATCCGCAAGTCCTCGTTTTGGGTTAGTTTGAATTTCTTTATCATATCCAATCCGATTATAAAATCATCAAAATATTCATTTTCTACTATGTATACATCCACCTCTTCTTCTAAATCAAATATTTTTATTTTTATTGTTATCAAGCCATCTGTTTTTTTCACACCATTGACCGTTTTCATATATGCTATATTCTCATTGTCCTTTTTTTCTTTTATTTTAATCAGTCTTGAATTTATTAAAGAGATCTGTGAGCCTGAATCATAAATGCCGCTCACTTCTAGTTTATTTTCTAATAAGAGCTTGATTTTGATTAATGGTGTACTTACTCGTTTTTTTTCTCAGTATTTATATCTACTTCAATAATGGAGTTGTTATTTACATTTCTGGGTTTAAAAACTTTTTCAGATTCATTTTTATTTTTCTTGAACCAACATGACTCTTCCGGATGATATCTAATTCCTTTGTTCAAAGATTCACAAGTGTTACATGGCTTCTTCTCATTAGTTTTATATTTATAAAGGAATGTACAACTCTTTATTGCACTTGAGTTTTTCTTGTACATCATACCTTCATATTTTCTTATGTCATTGAACAAATCAGTAGTGTCATTGAGTTCATCTCTGTTTAACCTATTTAAGATAAACCCAGGTAAACCTGTTGCAATAAGATCTATCATTGTTTTGGAGTCTATCGATTTGTTTATGCCTAGCATTAGCCTTTCTTTTCTAATAGCGTAATCAATTAGTAGTCCTTCTTTATATCTAAATGCGAGAGCATATGTAACTATGTCCCATCCTCGGTTTTTAAAAGTTTCTAAAAATTTGTTTTTCCATTCATTCCATTCAGCCTTTATTGTTAGTTTTATGGCCATCGAGCTATACCAATCCAAACAAGATTTTTCTAAAAATAATCTCAATATATCTATTTTTGTTTCATCTTTTGATATATTAAAGCGCTCACACTCCTTTTCAAAATTCTCAATCCATTGCATTGCATTAGGGTTCTTGCTTGTGAATTTTTCAATAATAAATTTCTCTGAAATATGTTTTAGGTTATGTTGATTTTCTTTCTTTGTAGTAGTTTCTATTAATTTTTCCAAGATATGTTGGAAATTGTCGTTTATGTCTATTGGTTGTTTTGTGCTCATTTCTTCTAAATATTGATCTAAAAATTGCATATTACCTTCCTCATCTCTATATGTTTTCTTAAGATCTTCATCCAATTTTATCCATATTTTTCTACTTTGATATCTTCTTTTTATACTATTTTTTATTTTTGAGAAAGTATTCATTTTGACAATATATGTATGATGAATCACCGGCTTCAGCTCATCAGGTAAAACATAACATTTTCCTTCTTCTATAGATATTGAGGTTATGGCTAATACATTTGATTTGCCATCATTTGAAGCTATCATCGTAAACTCAAATTGCAGCCGGTCCATCTTCTTTTAGTTAACAAAAATGTCGTTTTATAAGGTATATTATTGAGGATTTTCGAAATAAACCACAAATTGTTTCTCTGAAAACAAAGATTTGTTTTATTCATCATGCTTTTACAGTATTATGTAATAAATTATCGTTTAACTAAAATTACACTTTTATCTCACCTGAAAACAAAGAAACGACATTAAAGTTCACTAATATCGCCTCCTCAATTATATCCCTTTAATTATCTCTCTACAAGTTTTTATAACAATAAAATGCACAAAATTAATCTCAACATCATCTGTCATTGAATGATACGTCACCCCGTATCCACAGCTTAAAAATTAAAAAAATGAAATGTCATTTCCAAGGAGGTCATTTCATTACATATATATATTGTATGTATGTATTTGTGTATCTATTTTAGAATTAAGTATTTATTAAGTTTTGTTACTTTTATATTTGCACTAAGTGCAACCCCATTTTGTGTCCAGGCAATCCCTGTCCATTCAAGGTTGCCTGGAAGAAATCGCCTAGTGCGATAAGGCCGCCAATTGTGTGTTTTTTATTATGTGGTTTCCTTTTTTTGTTAATTTATAATCTTGATGTGCAATAAAGTATATATAAATAAATAAATAAATAAGAATTTGACTGAAAAGGTTCTGTGAGAACCTTTTCAGTCAAATTCTTATCATATTTTAATAATAAAAATAACTAACAGTTTTTCAAAACTAAGTAAAAAACTAAATAACTTTTTATTAGGTTTTTGAAGGTTTTACCTTCAAATAACTATCTCTATAGGAACAAACTTTAAACAAAATAAAAAAAGAAACTTCTTCAAAAAATAAAACAAAAAGTTGCACTTAGCCAAAATCAATTTAAAAATTTCGAGCAAAAAAAATACGAAAGTTGAGATTGTCCATAAACCTTAACGCAAGTTAATAGTTGGAGCAACGCGTATCGGAAAGTTATATGTCGAGTTTCGGTTTTGTGTTCCATTAATTTTTGGTGGTGGCAAAATCATTTTAATATCTTTTAATTGGACATTAGCCAATTCGGGTTCCAAAGGCATCCGGAATTTCATGGTTTCTTTGTTCATTATCCGCATGAATGAAACTCCATAGTAAGGTTTGTCAACTTCAATGATCTTGGCTACATAATAAACCTTAATATTTTTTGCATCAAAAACCACGAGCACATAGTCATCTTCAACGGGATCACGGGTCAATTTATCGAAATTTCCTCTCACAATAAACATTTCTTCTTCATCTTCGGACTCATCTATCTCACTAATTTCAGTCTCGCTCTCTTCTAACACCGTTTCAAGTTCTTCTTCAGAAGTAAATTCATCTCTATCTACCTTTTTCATTACCTTTTTCTTTAGGGTATTTATTTTAACTTTTTTATCTGAAAGCACGGTGCGTTTAACTTCTTTTACTTTAGTTTTAGTTTCTTTACGCTTCTTCTTGCTTTCTATAATTTCATTTTTTTTCCGGAGTGTCTGTTGCAATTCTGCTTTTTCCTGGTTTCCTAGCTTTCCTGTTACTAGATCGGGGGCTAGCTTTAAGTGGTGGCATAAATTGCTTAGGTGAAATGAATGAAGAAATCGTAGATAATCCTGCTATTGTTGAGCTATGAAATTTCTGGGGTTGCATTTCGAAATTATTTTCCGTAACTTCATTTACAACTGGAGTCTCTACCATACAATCGGCGTTTAAAATTGATGGGCTTACTTTTCCGTCTTCATAAAATGTGTCATCAGATTTAACGGATTCGATTTCAACATTTTCGATATTAGGATCTAAATTTTGATCTTGGAGCTCTGGTTCGGGTCTGTCCGTCACGTCTGATGGCAAAAAATCGATGTCCGTGAAGACTTCTGGGTCAAAGAGATATATGCCACATTTCTTAAAGGCTGCGGATATATTCATGGGTGTCATTGCCCTGGCGTAGGCCACTCCAACGTACTCCGCTACATTGTAAATTGTCATGGGCTTTCCTGGGTTCCTCATCATCCAGGAGTCTATAGCGCTGTTATAAAAAACTTTAAAGGGGGCATCTAGAGGTTGCATCTTGGCAGTGGTGTGAGGATGCAAAGTGAGCATTGTGACACCCGATTTTTTTGCTAATTCTAAGGCTTCAATGGAAAGATGAGACTCATGGTTGTCCAAGATTAAAAGCGCAGGGTTATCTAGACTGGCGGCAGAATGTTTGATGAAATGTTTCATAACATCAACGAATAATTCGCTTGTCATCCACCCAGAAGCATGTGCAAGAGAACCTGGGGGAGCCCCCGTTAACAAATCAAATCAAATCAAATCAAATCAAATCATCTTTAAAACATAAAATCTTTAAAAATTTTTCGCGGAAAAACAAGCGCTGGTGGCAAAGCATGGCCTGAAGCACATACAATAGCGCAAGTGGTTACTAGAGTTCCCTTTTCGCCACTGCAATATTAAACTTTCCCTTAGGCCCCACTACTTTTTGTGGACGCTGAACCGTCGTCGTGGCTGTTTCGTCCAAATTATACAAACGACAACCAGTGCTGAAAGACGGATGACGACTCATTGCTATCTTCAAATTATCAAAAAAATACTTAACCGTCTCGCGATTAAAAACTGTCGCACGGGCTAAGCTGCAAGCTTCAGGTTTTTTTATTGAAAGATCAAGATGGCGTTTCTTAAATGACCGTAACCACTCTTTTCCTGCCAATTTTTCTCGCTCCCAGCTATCTGGCATTGTCACATTATTTACTTTTGCCATCTGGTACGCCACTTTACGGCAGTCTTTTGTGGTCAGTCCGTAAAATTTTAGAGCACACTCCTTTATGTACTCTTTATAAATATCTTCTTGTTCTGCGGTAAAAATTATTTTTTATTTTATTTATTTATTGACACTTCTTGGACAAAAAACTGTACAAAGGCGGACTTAATGCCTTAGGCATTATCTACCAGTCGACCTTAGGGTGGTGCAGAGACATAACATGGTAGGTGCAACTTCAAGGCAAACAAACAAAAAGAAAATTAAAATCAACATAAATACAAAAATATATAAATAAATACTTATATAAATACATACAAATAAACAAAATTATTATGAGAAATGAATATAACAAATCACTGCTGTGATGATTCCGCCAACTTCTCGCGAATGTGTTCACGAGCCATTACCTTAAAGGAGAACCGGTTGGATGCCATCCTGATGTTCAACGGGAGCGCATTCCAAAGAAAGATCGCTTGGACAAAGAAAGAGGATCGGATAAACCCAGAGCGGTGTGAGGGACATCGTAGAAGACGATTATTCGTTGATCGGAGATTTTTACTATGGGCAGAGCAAATGAATTGAATTTGAGAAGTCAGATAAGAAGGAGAAGAAGGTTTGTCTAGAAAAGAAAACAGGGTAGTCAAGGCCCTTAGTGCTCTGCGCTGACGAATAGGTAGCCATTTCAAAAGCGAACGATGTTCAGATACATGGTCATACTTACGGAGGTTGAAGACAAATCGAATGCAGTTATTCAGAAGGCGGTCAAGTTTATTGAGGAGATCTGCATTCAGGTCATAGTAGCACACATCACCATAGTCAATAATGGGAAAAATTAGGGACTGTACAAGCAATACCTTTATGTGAGCTGGAAGAAGATTTTTAAGACGATAAAGCGACCGTAACGTTCCGGTTACTTTTCTACTGACACTTGCAACCTGCTTGCGCCAGGCAAGGCAGGCGTCGACTTGTAGACCCAGATCCTTAACCTCGGAGCCAAACGGAATAACCGTGCTGTCAAATATCACATGTGGAATAGTTTGGTTATTAAGCTTTCTCAAACTATGGGGGCTCCCAACTATGATAGCTTGACATTTAAGCGGGTTAACTGCCACACCAAAACGGTCAGACCAGCTTTTTATGGTTTTTAAGTCTTGGTTAAGCTTCTCGATCGTATCAGATACGTTGTCAATACCTGACTGACAGTAGAGCTGCAAATCGTCGGCGTAAAGATGATACGCACACTGAAGCTCGGGGGTTATGAGATTGATGAAAACAGAAAACAAAAGAGGAGATAAAATACCGCCTTGAGGGACGCCAGATGAAAGGTCACACCACTTTGATGAGGAGTTACCAGCACGAACTGACTGCTGACGTCCCTGAAGATAAGAAGAAAACCACTCCAGTACCTCCCGAGAGACCATAAGATAAGAAAGGATGGACAAGAGGACTTCGTGACTGACGGTGTTAAAAGCATTGGAGAAGTCGATTAACACTAAGGTAGTAACTTTAGTATCTTCCATTCCCCGCCTTATATCGTCAGTCACTTTAAGGAGAGCTGTCACGGTACTGTGCCCGGGCCTGAAACCAGATTGAAAAGGGCTGATGAGGGAGTTCCGATAAATGAAATTAGAGAATTGTTTGTGGACACAGGCCTCGAGCACTTTAGACAGGAATGGAAGGATGGAAATTGGACGAAATTGACTGGAAAGAGTGGGATTGGAAATCTTGGGTAAAGGACGGACATAGGCTTTATGCCACAGGGAAGGAAAAACACCAGAGTAAAGAGAAAAGTTGATGATGTGGGATATAGCAGGCAGAAGTTGATCCAAAGCCGACACGATCATATGACGACTGATATCATCGCAGCCCACGGCTTTGGATTTGATGGATAGGATAATCTTTTTGATCTCTCCGGGATCCACTGGAGTAAAGACAAATGGGGCGATATTGGGGCGCGTCAGACTAGCAAGGTAATCAATAGTTTGACATTTGGTTAAACTATCAAGCGTAGGAACGGTAGAGAAATGATAGTTAAGCTCGTCCAAACCAATTGTATTAGGAAGGTCTGAATATCGCGATTTACCGACACCTAGAGTTCCAAGGAATTTCCAGATATCGGCAGAAGAAGACGAAGCTATATTATTAAGAATGTGGCGGCGTTTAGCGTTGCGTATCATCAGGTTACATCGATTCCTAGAAGTCTTGAAGAAAGTCCAGTTGTCTTCAGAGCGATCCTTCTTAAATTTCCGAAACGCACGGTCTCTCCTTCGCATTGCCATCCGAATTTCAGTGTTCATTCATGGTGCAGGTGGACGCTTCAGCTTAACTTTCCTAATAGGTGCATGTGTATTATACAAATCGATCACAATTTTGTTAAAGATACAAACTTTGTCATCCACTGTAGCAGCTTCCTCCAGGGGTGTCCAGTCAATAGCTGATGCATCTTTTAAGAGTTGCTCACTACTCATACGTGCAAAGGCACGCCTGTACTGGAACAAGGGTTTGGGTTTAGGGGGTTTAAGGACATAGGATAAGTAAATAAGATCATGATGGGAAAAGCCGGGAGCATCAAGTTGACCATGTGAGGATGTTAAGGAAGGATTAGAGGTAAGGATAAGGTCAAGCCAGGTATCATCACAGTCTTTATTATGATGAGTTGGCTGGAGAGGCAATACATTTAAACTGGCTGACTCCACAAGATGCAGGAGTTTACGGGACCGAGGGGAGTTTTGGGCAAGGAGGTTGGTGTTAAAATCTCCCATGATGATATGATGTGCATACTCCGAACCCAAAGATTCAAGTACCGATTCGAATTCGGTGAAAAAATCAAGAGTAGGGGGACAATAGACGACACCTAGAACGACTTTAGCTCCTTTGACACAAACCTCAAGAAAAAGAAACTCAGCAGTATTAATCGGAGAAGAAGTAGTTAGAATTTTAAAAGGAAAATCACTGCGTAGGTATATAGCTACACCACCCCCTCTCCTACCGATCCGATCATTCCGAAGAAGAACGAAGCCAGGGAGAGAGTAGGAAGTAGACAGAAGGTCAGGTTTGAGCCAAGTCTCGGAAACCAGGATGGCATGAACGTTGTTGCTAGTGAACGTATCACATAGTTCATTATAGTGACTAGGGATACTTTGGGCATTAATGTGGCAAACGTTTAACAGTCGGTCTTGGTTTGGATTGAATTTTTGGCGTAATAAATCGCCAAGAGTGTCCGTCAAAGAGCCAAAACTGGCATCACAAGAAGAGGCAGTAGAATCGTGAGCAGAATAAAAGGATTCATTATCTGATAATATAAAAAAAGAATAATAATAAATAAATAGATATACAAGCTACATACACAGGCTGGTTCAGCGTTGGCATTTCTGCACCATCCGCCAGCTGAAATCATTTCAATGGTTCACTGCTAATAATCTGGTTCTAAATGGGAAAAAAACTAAATGCATAAGATTTTCCTTACCGAATGTCAAAAGTAGTGATTGTGACATTGTATTGAATAATGAAAAACTAGAATTTGTTGATGAAACGATTTTCCTGGGGATTACGCTAGACTCAAGGCTACAATGGGGTCCTCACTTAACATCTCTTGCAGGGCGGCTTAGCTCAGCTGCATATGCTGTTAGAAAAATCCGCCAATTTACGGATGTTGATACCGCTAGGCTAGTCTATTTTAGTTATTTTCATAGTGTCATGTCGTACGGTATCTTACTATGGGGACGGGCTGCAGACATCGAGTCAATCTTTATATTACAGAAAAGAGTCATCAGAGCTATTTACAATCTCCGCCGGTGCGATTCTTTAAGGGAACTGTTTAAAGAAATTAACATAATGACGGTACCTTGTCAATATATCTATGAAAACATCATGTATGTTAGAAAAAATCTTCATCTTTTTAGCAAAAGAGGCGATAGACATAATTATGTTACAAGAAATAGGGATCAATTAGTTCAACCAGGTTTCAGACTGGCTAAAGTGGCCTCTTCTTTTATGGGGTACTGTTTGAAATGTTATAATAAAATACCACCCCAAATATTAGACCTCAATGAAACGAAATTTAAATCTTGTATTAAACGCACACTATGCAGACAAGCATATTATAAGTTGGAGGATTATATTCAAGATAAAAATGCTTGGCTCAATGCTGGTCCAGCTCCACTACCACTAGGGCGTACTAATTAGTTGATTAGTTGGAAACTAATATTATTATTTTTTAATTTGAAAGACAATTGCATTGTATAATGTAGAAGCACTTTTTTCAAGTTTGTGAATGTGAAGCACCATGGAGCATTTTTATTAGGTTACAACTTTTTTTTTTTTGACATTACGAGCATGGCAGTTGAGAGTTTGTCATGCTCACTCAAATGTCTCGCTGTTGGTGGCACGTGTTATTGGGTCGTTCAGTTCCCTTCAAAATGGTTGAGCTGAGTGGGGCTGATGCACGCGTCATGCTCGTGAACGGGTGCCGTCAGATGGGACTGGTCATCTCTTAGCTGCCAGTGGCTTAATTCAGTTTCTATCTTTTAATTATTTTACATTTTTATTTCATTATCGACATTGTGCTCACATGATAGAAGCAACAAGTAATATGTAACCAAGCATTATATGTAACACATAATATGATTTAAAAGAGTGTCCATGGAGTTTCTTGCACGTTCTTCTCCATAGAGACCTACTCTTTGGAACGTGCAATTTAGCTTCACTTTTCTTGGACTGACCGACATTTGACTATTCAAAAGTGCCTGTAAATGGTCTATTTTGAAATAAATGATTTGACTTTGAATGTGGTATTCAGAACGCACTTTACAATCTGTGAGACTGTGAACGTATCCGAACGTAAACGTCAGGTGAAAAAAAGTAAACATAACCTCTATTTTAATTTGACATGACAACTGACTAAACGTTAAGAGGGAATGTCACTCGCAACTGCAAGTTGACGCGTATTCAAAATTCGTTCGCGGAATATAGCTATCTCTGTTTGACAAAAACAAGTGACGGATTGATGCAGCTGTGTGTGTGTATGTGAGCGTCTTACAATTTATTCTTAGTAAAATGAGGTATATTCATTATTTGCTTTATTTTTGCCGAATACTTCGGGAATTGTTTGTGAATGTACGAACTAGTAATGCGTTTTTTGGAAATTTTATTACCGCGCCAATATCTCAACATATTATGATAACAATAGCAGATATGTCATACAAAGGTGGTCTTTTTTTACGGTGGGAAAATCATCTAATGACATCCCCCGCTCTTGGGTGGAGCGGGAGATAGTGTCACACTTTTACTGACTAAAAAGCCACTCCTGTTCCTTCGTTGCCTTTCGTACCGGGGCTGAGCTACTTTTCGGAGCTAACCCTGGCCCCAGTAGGCTTCGACCCGGTTGGACCCCTTCTGTTGCTGACAACTCCTTGAGGCGCACGGGAACAGTTCGCGCAGTCGATGACTTAGGCTCGATCCGGACAATTACCGGACGGTCGGACAGCGAGCTACCGATTGCTCGCCGTCCGCAAGCCCGCGCCTACGGTGGCCGGAAATCGGGATCGGAATCCCGGCAGCGGCTGTGAGCGCCGTTGCCTGATACGGTCGGCCTCTTCCTTTGCTAGCATTACTGCTTTGCAGAAGGAGGCGACTGCCTGCCACTGATCCTCCTCGCTCCGAACCATGGCCTTTACCAAAGTCTGGCACGAGAGATCGCCGCCGCCGATCACCTCCACGAGGGCAAGGCGATGCTCCGCCTAAGTGGCACACCTCCACTGCGTGCTCCACCGTGTCCTCCGGGCGTTCCGCACAGTGGCGACACTCGGGCATCACTTCCGTACGAATCCGGTACAGCCCGAACCTACCGAACTTACGTGTCCGGTGAGAACCTGGCGGAAGGTGAGGACGCCCGCGCCGTGAGGTCTTTCCAGCCATGCCTCCAAGAGGGGACTGCCATAATTGTGGCGTGCCCAAGGTGGTCTTCTTGTGGTCAAATCAGAAAATGTTATGGAGGCGAGAGCTTTTTTTTTTCATAGGTGGGAAATTATTCAATGACTTCTGCCGCTCTTTTAGTGTCAGACTTTTAGGGAAATGAAAACTGTTCTTTCGTTTCAAGGCCCATGTTGGGTAGGAGCCGCTTCAGGGCAGCCCCAGTCCGGTCCAGTTTGGGAGCCAGACGTCGGAAGTGTTCTTCGAATTTCCAACGGATGTCGAGGACAAGTCCCAAAAACATTCCGACCCATATCTTGGTACCGATCCCTGGGGAACACCGCATGACATCTCTCGGCGTTTCCATTCTCAACGGTGAGCGGGGCAGATAATGAACCTGTCCTTCAAGTTGGCCTCATTCACACGAATGAGGTAGACCTGGTGATACCGGGGTCCAAATAGAGCGCTCCCTGCAAAAGCCAAACTAGCCATCCGCAAGATCCGGCTCCACCCGTACCAGGTGCGTACGAGGAATAAAGAACAGAGAAGCGCATCCTCAGAGCGGAGATACGGCTGGCCAAACTGGAGGCCCGCGACGTGTAGCTGGGGACTCTGAACAGAGACCCTTGGGGACGACCCTACGAAATGGTGCGTAACAAGCTCCGTACCTGGGCTCCCCCGCTGATACAGAGTACCGGCCCCTGTTTATGAAGGGTGTGATGAACGCTCTATTCCCGTCAAAAGGGGAGCATTCTCAAATTCCCATGGCTCCGCCACTAGTTGTAGTGTAGTTTATATTTTAAAGTCACCGTTTTTTGTAACCATATTTGCATACTATGTGCTATGCGACCTCCTCAACGGGGTCAGCGTGGTCTATTATACAGACGACACGCTGGTCCTAACGAAGGGAGAGTCGTACCAGGCGGCTGTCGAACTAGCGGAACGCAGGGTTGCAACACCCTCCAACCAGCCTTGGCCCCACCGACATCATGTCATATGGGCCGAATCGAAATGAGACGGCTGCGGACACAGTCCACCCATATAAATATGAGCGCGCTATCACCGCAGCCGCTTCTTGACTCCTTTACAAATTTCCTCGTCTTGTCCCCATGTTGCCTTTCTCCCCATCCTGGGGCGGCATACTAACGGTCCCCCCTCACGTGGGTAAGACAATCACACAGTACGGGTTGGCTGCCTGCTTAGTCCTTAGTCTGTGCCATTCGTGTTCGAACTCTTTTGAGGCCATGAGATTGCAGTAGTAAGCCGGTCTCTCATCCAAGCAAGTGATCCCGTCCATCTTTCGTCGCTGTTCGTCACAGCGACGAAAGATATATATGTATAAGGGGGGCATCGCCACAGAACGTGATCAAAATTTTCGTCCTCATCACCGCAATAGCATACGGTAACCTCACATAACCGCATATCATACAGTTTCTTCCAGAAATATCCATGTTCAGTCAGGATCCGTGAGACTTTGTAGTCCGGCTCGACCCAAGTTGCCTTGAGCCTAACCGCCACGTCAGGGAGGAATCGATGAAGTTCCATCGCCTTCTCTTCACGCAGAGTTGCAACAGTCATGAAGAGGATCCAGCAGTTGGGACTCGAGGTGGCACTGCACAAGTCCGAGAGTATGTGTTTTCATGGCCCTCGGAACGAGCCACCGCTGGTTTCCCAAATTACAATAAAAGTTTACAAGTATCTGGTACTCTTCCTCGACAGCCGATGGTATTTTGAAGAGCACTTCCGACGTCTGGTTCCCAAACGTGTTACTTATTGTTTATTTTGTGTTGCGGCTTGTGCTGTACCAAATAAATTATTTTTCTTTCTTTCTTTCTTTCAAACTGGATTAGACTGGAGCACTCAAGCGGCTCCTGTCCAACCTGGGGTGTCCAGACGCCTCCTGCTGGAGGCTCTACGCAGGCATCGTTCGGTCCATGGCCCTTTATGGAGCGCCGTAGCTGCGAAAGTGATCAGTTGCCAAGCTGAACGCATGCCAGGGAGTTTTAGCCATCCTAATACAAAGACAAAGCACGGTTTCCTGCAATATACCCGCACGGTTTCCTGCAGGCCTGCTACCATGGAATGTGGAGGCAACAGTCCTTTGCACGCATATGCATGATTTACACGTGGAGATGCAACCCCGGGGCGAAATTCCGCTGCCACGACAAGTCGCTGTATGGCAGACAGTTCCGGCAGGATCTCAGCGACTGTCGTTACGCAAATCCTCACCGGACATGGCAAGTACGGGAGGCTCCTGCGTCGGATTTAGGCGGAAGAAACGCCTGGTTATCACCATTGTGTGGACGGTCTAAAGGATACGGTGGAGCATACGGTAGAGATGTACATATGTGCCCCGTTTAGGCGGAACACCGCCGCGTCCTCGTGGGGGCCATCGGTGGCAACGACCTCTCGCGCCGAGCCCTCTTTCTACGAAACAGTAATGCTAGCGAAGAAGGCGGCCGCATGGACGAGGGAATACCCTGACGCCCCAGCAGCCAGGATGTCGACCCAGATTTCTAGCCACCCTGGGCTTGGAATCGCCGTCCAGCCATCCGGTAACCATCTGGACCGAATCCAAATCGTCAACGCGCTTTTCTTTTTTTTTTACTCTTTTTTTTAAGGGGTTTTTGACGGCGCTTTTAGTCAGCTAAAGTCTGACATGTCCTCAAGAGTTCTGTATTCCTTTTATTAAACTTTAAATGCTTACGTACTATTTTATTTAAGTCAATAGTGTCAAAAATATTACAATAAAACTCGACCTATGAACGCAACTGAAGTAATGACAGCACGCACACAATGACACTGACATCCCGCTTGCCGCGATAGCACTAGTCTAACTCTTGGAAATTTGCGATAAATTGGACGTGTTTCGTAATACCAAAAATGATGAATGAAAACTTAATGTTTTTCCAATTTGTTTTCTATCATTTGTAAATTGATAATATAATCTGTGTTCCTACATTGAGAATATTGGACATATTGTTATTTTTAATGTAGGAAAAGCCAAATGAAAACATGCCATTTACGTTGTAAAAAAGTGCGAATTATAATTTGCTTTAATTTCGTTTTAGGCAAGTTTTAAAAAAAAAGAAAGATGTAGGAACCTAGATAAATATCGTCTATAACCGAATAACATCATAATATGTTGGAAATATGCTCCAATTGCAAATGAGCGTGGTATTACGTTTGTATGAAAAATTCATCTGTCGCCGTGCTCTTAAGATTTAAGGATAAACTTTACTTATATAATAATATAATATAACATGTTGAGGGTAAACAGTAAAGTAGTTTAGCAAAGAAAAAAAACAATAAAATACAGAGGTCAAAGTGGAAACTATAGATTACTTTCGAAAACAGACAAACAATACAAGAAGTACAGAGGTAAAATGAAACCTACATTGGAAGGCGAGAATAGTGAAAGATTGCTGTGGTAAGTAAAACTAAAGTTCTTCGTAGGAAAGTTGATAGAATTTAGAAATAATAAAAAGACCATAACTACCGCGTCTTCTTTTGCAGGCTATCCCCTCCTTGGGCTTTCGGATACTTCGCCATTAGAGGACTTAGTTCGTCGAAACCAGAGACCTTGTGCCTACTGCCATCGGGAGCCTTGATAACAATGACGCCGTCCTGAGTCCAACAGCATCGCATACCAAAATGAAGCCGCGCCTTCCCAAAGATGGTCTGCCGGGCCCTTGTCAGAAACTCCTTGACTGAGATAGTGGTCCCCTTTAAGCCTTTCTTGGCTCTCCAGACAGCAGATTTGTCTTCATAAATGTAGAAAATTAAATGATTTTCATAATTCGGTACCAATCTCTTCTCGGCAAGATCCTCTGTATTGACGTCTAAGTTTTGTGCTACGTACCGTTGTAAGGTTGGGTAAGCAATATTATAAATTTTCGCTGCTTTTCTGATAGGTACTTTCACCTGATCTGTGCAGTTTAAGAACCTTAAGCAGGTCGGCAGCCGAATGTCCCCCTCTTTTTCTTATTATTACTTTGTTTCGCGCCATTCTATAACAAATTAAAATAATTGTAAAAAATACACTCATTTAACGACTGGGGTGGGGTGTACACAATGAACCATGGTTCAATGTGTACCACACTCAGGTGGCTCACTGTGAGACACACCATGTTTTGATAACTAACCTCAAAATTTTACCGGCAAAACAATCTCGTAAAAACACGAATTATAGCGCTTTTAATTGCTGAATAACCGTAGAAAACACTGTATATATAAATAAATCGATATTGTTTAAACAAAAAAAGCTAAAAAAATAATGAAAGGGTGTAGCAGGATAAGCTAGGGCCAGCGGCCCCCAAGAGGTTTTGCCAAAATAAATTATGGTATTATATCAGTGACATGTATTATTACTGTTGACGTGAATTTAGCCTTCTATCTCACTTCGTTACGGAGATAATTGACTAAAATGAAAATTTATCAAAAATAATTTTTTTCAAAATCTATTATAGCTACACTATTAAACTAAAACGGTTTGTTAGAGAATAAATTGCTTTAGATTATAATTTTTTTTTAGATTTTATTTACCTTAATTACTATTTAAAAAAAAATAAAAATATATTTTTATTCATAGTTTGCGAAGAGGTACAATCATAAAAAAATATATAATATAGATTACTATATCTAGTATTAGTCTGACATTTTATGATGTATGTAATTTGACTTTGTATTAATTATAGAATTGAATCTGACATTTTATTATTAATTTATTAATCTAAACTTGACATTGTATTAATTTAATTTTTGACATTTTATAAAGTATAGAATTGAATCTGACATTATTATTATCTATCTGACATTGTATTAACTGAACAAAATTTGACATTTTATAAGTTATCGAACATTTTATAATTTTTCAATTTTAATTTTATCATTTTTTCAATTGTAAACTGTCTTTTTAATATGGGTTTTTTAGCCTGAAATAAATGAATTTATTATTATTATTATTATTATTTATTATCACAAAAAAATGCATTAATATCAGATGGGTGCAACACTTCCAAAAAAAATTAAAACTGATCATGACCATCCTGGCTAGTAAGGAATTTACATCTGTCTTTTGAATAAACGTTCTTGAAAATATATATATCATCGTAAAATTGTAAACCATCATTGTGTGGATCATAGGATAGGGCAGGGTGGAGCTTACGGTAGAGTGCTCCACCCCGCTCAGGTGGAGCACCGCCGTGTCCTCATGAGGACGGTTGGCGGCAACAACCTCTCTCGCCAGGCCCTTGTACAGGCACTCCGACCATCGGTACATCCGGTTGGACGTCTCCGCCGAAACCTCGGCCGCGCCGGTCCGACAGAGCCCTTGCGGTCCGCGGTGGGCGCTTAAGCAGATGGACCGGGGGCTCCTCCTGGAAGCCGCGACGGTACAGGCCTGAGTGCAAGCACCGGACAGGCCTGTCGACATAGACGTCGAGGCGGAGTGGTTCCGGGAGGCCATGTCGCAAATCTGCGACGCGGCAATGCCCCGAGTACATCCATGGCGAGCTAAGCGCCAGGTGTGCTGGTGGTCGCCGGAGATTGCTGCACTGCGCAACGCATGCAGTCACGCGCGACGCCGGTACGCCAGACACTGCAGGCGCCGCATCCGCCCGCCGGATGCGGAGGCCAGAGAGGCGGAGCTGTATGAGGGATACAGGGCGGCAAAACGCACCCTCCGAACGGAGATCAAGCGGGCCTAACTGGAGGCCCGCAACGTGTGGCTGGGGTCTCTGAACGCGGACCCATGGGGGCGCCCGTACAATATGGTACGGGAAAAGCTCCGCCCCTGGGCTCCCCCACTGACTCAGTCTCCGGCCCCAGATCGTAGAGGGTGCGGTAAACGCTCTGTTCCCTGCGCGAGGGGAACACTCCCCCCCGCCTATGGCTCCGCCTCTACCACCAGCGGTGTCTGACGCGGACCGCAACAGCGACGACGACTACGATGCTCCAGAGGTGACCGAGGTAGAGATGAGAGTGGCGGTGCGAAGGCTGAGTGCCAAAAACACCGCCCCAGGACCCGACGGCTTGCTTGGAAAGGCCTGGGTCCTGGCCATGGAGGCTCTCGGGCCTCGACTGAGAGGGCTCTTCAGCGCATGCATGGAGAGGGGCCAGTTCCCACTTTGCTAGAAGACGGGGAAACTGGTCCTCATCGCGAAGCCAGGGCGCCCTGCGGACTCTCCGTCCGCGTACCGGCCCATTGTGCTGCTCGACGAGGTGGGCAAGCTCTTTGAGAGAGTCATTGCAAACCGCCTCGTCGGGCACCTAACACGGGTGGGGCCGGACCTTTCGGACGGACAGTTCGGCTTTCGCAGGATGCGCTCGACGGTGGACGCCATCATGCGCGTGCGAGCCCTCACGACGGGGGATGCGGTGTCCCAGGGCAGGTGTGTCGTGGCAGTGTCTTTGGACATTGCCAACGCGTTCAACTCCCTGCCCTGGAGTACGATCCGGAGGGCACTCCGGTACCACCGGGTGCCCGAATACCTCTGTCGAGTGGTCGAGGCCTATCTATCGGAGAGACTTATAGTCTACCCCGGTCACCAGGGAGACTGGAAACGTCGAGAGATGTCGTGCGGTGTTCCGCAGGGGTCGGTACTAGGGCCACCCTTGTGGAACATCGGGTACGACTACGTGCTGCGCGGCGACTTCCCTGACGGGGTCAGCGTGGTTTGCTACGCAGACGACACGCTTGGTCTAGCGCAGGGAGAGTCGTACCAGGCGGCGGTCGCTCTAGCGACACGCGGGGTTGCGATGGTCGTTGATAGGATCCAGGAGTTGGGACTCGAGGTGGCGCTTCACAAGTCCGAGGCGATGTGCTTTCACGGTCGCCGCTCTCGGAACGCGCCGCCGATGAGTTCCCAACTAACGGTAGGAGGAGTTCACATCGGTGTCGGGTCGACGATGAAGTACCTGGGACTCGTCCTCGACAGCCGGTGGAATTTCGTGGAGCATTTCCGACGTCTGGCTCCCAAACTCAACCGGACTGGGGCTGCGCTCAAGCGGCTCCTGCCCAACCTTGGGGATCCAGATGCCTCCTGCCGGAGGCTCTACGCGGGGATCGTTCGGTCCATGGCCCTCTACGGGGCGCCGGTGTGGGCGCCGTCGCTGAAAAAGCAACCGGCGGCCATACTGAACGCCTGCCAGAGGGTCATGGCAATAAGGATGGTGCGGGGATACTGCACGGTCTCCCGCGAAGCGGCGAGCCTTCTGGCTGGCCTACCACCGTGGGATCTGGAGGCAACAGTCCTTGCACACATGCACGATATGCGCGTGGAGATGCAACGCCGGGGTGAAAGTCCGTTGCCGCGACAGGTCACGGCATGGCGGACAGAGCTCCGGCGGGATCTCATGATGAAATGGCGTCAACGACTATCGCAACCCAGTGCTGGGCACGCCACAATCATGGCGGTAAGTCCCCTCTTTGAGGCGTGGCTGGAAAGACCTCACGGCGTCCTTACCTTCCGCATGACGCAGGTCCTCACCGGACATCGTTCGTTCGGGAGTTTCCTGCACCGGATTCATGCGGAAGTGACGCCCGGGTGTCGCCACTGTGCGGAACGCCCGGAGGACACGGTGGAGCACACAGTCGAGGTGTGCCCTGCTTGGGCGGAGCATCGCCGTGCCCTCGTGGGGGCGATCGGTGGCGGAGACCTCTCGCGCCGGGCCTTGGTTGAGGCCATGGTCCGGAGCGAGGAGGAGTGGCAGGCGGTCGCTGACTTCTGTGAAGCAATAATGCTCGCAAAGGAGGAGGCCGAACGCATCAGGCAACGGCGTTGTCGCCGCCGCCGCCGCAACCGGGATTCTGATCCCGATTTCCGGCCACCGTAGGCGCGGGCTTGCAGACAGTGAGCAATGGGTAGCTCACTGTCCGGCCGTCCGGTAACTGTCCGGACTAAGCCTAAGTCGTCGACGGCGCGCACTGTTCCCGCGCGCCTCAAGGAGTTGTCAGCAACAGCAGGGACCCAGCCGGGTCGAAGCCTACTGGGGCCAGGGTTATCTGAAAGGGCGCTCGAGCCCCGGTATGAAGGCTAGAAGGAACGGGGTGGGTCTTCTAGTCAGTAAGAGTCTGACACTATCTCCCGCTCCGCCCAAGGGCGGGGGATGTCAATGCATGATTTTTCCCACCATAAAAAAAAAGGCCCTTGTACAGGCCATGGTCCGAAGCGAGTAGGAATGGCAGGTGGTCTTCGGGCAGAATTATTGATTACATATTAAATAATAAATAAATAATAAAATAAATACTTGATGTCACATTTCTTGAAATGCATTTATTTTATTTGACTGACACCTGTGTTTTATTCCCTACTCTATGGACACAGAACAGACTGTTGTATGTCTGACCAATCAAGGATAGCATTCGGACAGTTAAAAATTTAATGCGTGACAGATTGCGATTTAACAGTTTCGCTTCGATTATATCTATCTATCTACCAAAAAATAATGCTTTTAATTGAGCAGTATGTTACACTTTAAATCTTTCGACAGTTAACAATCTCGCGAGATAGATTATAATCTAACGGTATTTACAATTTTACGATGACATATATATTCAAGAATGTTTATTCAAAAAACAGATGTAAAGTCCTTACTAGCCAGGATGGTCATGATCAGTTTTAATTTTTTTTTGAAGTGTTGCACCCATCTGATATTAATGCAATTTTCAGTGATAATACTAGACATAGTGATCTATATTATATATTTTTTCTGTGACCTCTTCGTAAACTATGAATAAAAAAATTAAAAAAAATATTTTTATTTTTTTTAAATAGTAATTAAGGTAAATAAAATTTACAAAAAATATATAATATTGAACAATTTATTTTCTAACAAACCGTTTTAGTTTTATTAGTGTAGCTATAATAGTGTAGCGACATCTATGGCGCCACATAAGAACTACGAAGAATATACGAAATCCTGCACCGCACAATCAAAGTTCTCCGCGCGATTTGAACATATACGACAGCCCAAAATAATCTATCGGGCAGTCGCCCACCAGACTATAACATCTGTCTGGCCGGAGGATCCTCCCTTTTCAACGGAGGTTTGCGGGACTTCACTCTCTGTTCCGCCTACCTCCAAAATAGTTTTTGAAAAAAATAATTTTGGTAAATTTTCATTTTAGTGGCCTCCCTTTTCAACGGAGGTTTGCGGGACTTTAGTATCTGTTCCGCCTACCTCCAAACTGGTGACCCTCAACTATGAACGTCAGCGCAGCCTTCGTGCAGCTACTACTTCGTGACGTCATCATCACTTCCTCAAGGTTTCGAGCAGCGAGCCATACAGCCAGCACCCACGGCTATAGAGGGTATCCTGACCACCAGCATGCCTACCTGGTCATACTTGGTCATCACCTTCAGCCTCATCAGCGACCTTGGCACACCGCACCTTCGGCCAATCACATGAAGAACTTTGAAGAACCTCTCCTGGTCGACGCCAGCAGCACTACTCCGACTCACTGGAGCCTGCAGCATCATCCCGACTCACTGGGACAGCACCACCCCGACTCACTGGGGCATCATCCCGACTCACAGGGACATCATCACCCCGACTCACTGGGGCATCATCCCGACTCACAGGGATAGCAACACCCCGACTCACTGGGGCATCACCGCAGACAGTTCCGACTCACCGAGAACTATGCGGCATCGGTTCCAACCCACTGGAACCAACCTACGCTGGCCTGGCACGCATCAAGAACCATCGATCTCCGATCTCCGGAGGGGAGTGATGTAGCGACATCTATGGCGCCACATAAGAACTACGAAGAATATACGAAATCCTGCATCGCACAATCAAAGTTCTCCGCGCGATTTGAACATATACGACAGCCCAAAATAATCTATCGGGCAGTCGCCAACCAGACTATAACATCTGTCTGGCCGGAGGATCCTCCCTTTTCAACGGAGGTTTGCGGGACTTCACTCTCTGTTCCGCCTACCTCCAAAATAGTTTTTGAAAAAAATAATTTTGGTAAATTTTCATTTTAGTCAATTATCTCCGTAACGAAGTGAGATAGAAGGCTAAATTCACGTCAGCAGTAATAATACATGTCACTGATATAATACCATAATTTATTTTGGCAAAACCTCTTGGGGGCCGCTGGCCCTAGCTTATCCTGCTACACCCTTTGCAAAAAATACTTACTTTTTGAGTCAGTTTGCTTTCGAATGCTCCTCACACAACCACTTTGCACGCGATCGTCACGCAAACTAGTGGGCAGGAACGGAACGTAAATACCTCTCTTTCACTCATATTAGCGCGGTTTGACAACGTCGCATTTTCGAGGTGGTTAAACGTAGCTGCCTGGTTCATTGTGAGACACCCGACCCTATATTTACCAATTTATTTAAAATGCTATTCCACTCAAAATATCATCTTCAAAACATTCATCTTCAGTATACATGAAAAGATAGGCACTGCCGATAAGATTATTTCACGAAGCGTCATATCACGAAGATTTACAACAGTTATCGCAAATAACTTTTAGTAAAAGTACTACAAATTAAATTAATTAGTTAAATGAAAAAAAAATGGCTGCCAAACTGATGAGAATATAAAAATTTTACCTTAAAATAAAATTTGTATTATGTTTCGTAAGACGTCCGAAGTCCATTATGAGAGAGTACATCGTCTTTTTTCCACGTTTACTCGCTAGATTACGTCATTTCCGCTACATAAATCGACCTCAGCGCCACCTGTGGCCGCATCTGGAACTAACTAACAGCACAGAGCAAGCCACCATTCCTTTGTCATTGTTCATCTCATAATGGTAATGATGATGATTGGAATACACCAGGAAGAAATTATTTGGACTTCGGACGTCTTAGGAAACATAATACAAATTTTATTTTAAGGTAAAATTTTTATATTATGTGTTCCGTTTGACGTCCGAAGTCCATTATGAGAGATCTGTTTGTTATCTCCTGGTGGCTTGCTTAGGAAAACGCAACAATGTGAACAATATTCTTATAATTATATGAAAGAATATAGGACACAAAATAAATCAGCATTGCTGCATTGCGTATAATAAAACTGATTTCGTACTATTAATGAAATCGGCGTTTAACAGAACTGAATTGAAATTTCGCAAAACTCTGTAGTAACAAACTTACGGGTAGTAGCTCGCAGCTTAACTTTAGTTTGAATATGTAAATTAACGGGCTCTGTAATAGTTACGTAATGAAATTGCTGACCCACATTGGTGAGTACTGGAAGCAGTGTCTATTCCCACTTCAAGTAGTTATACATCTACTAGTATCAGTACTAGTTGGTTGACGAAACTCAGTTGTAGGTAAAAAAGGGTTGTTATTTTAAAATAAACGTCTAACCGAGTAGCTAAAGCCAAATTCCGGAGGCAAGGCCTTCCTTATTGTCCTCAAGAATTTTGAGTCCCAATCAACGAGATTCAAAGTATGAACTCAATGACTCAATACTAGCAATAATATCATGGCAGTACGCCACGTAGCACATACGCTACTTTAGGTTTACAAATGTACAGCATTATTTTTAAAGAAATGGATTACTGCTCTTGCGTTCCATATAACTATTTTCGCAGAGTTAATCAGAAACTGATGCTTAAGCATGTTTGTCAGTGAGAACAGTACACTAAGCTAAATAATGTTTAGCTAAATACTGGGCTATATCAGACGGAGTGGGTCGTGGCTCAAGCACCCACCTGCATTTTTATATGGGAGTAGTAGTACAAGTGTTGAAACTTTCTCTTATATTAACAAAACTTCCATAACCTTACTTTGACAACTTCGTGCTAGAGAGTCGTAGCCGAAATGGCCAGGTTTCCAGCTATAGGCCACAAACTTCACCTAGATGACCGGTGGTGACGTAACACAAGTGGCAGAAGAGTTAGTGCCAGTAAAATTTATAACTAACTACGGAATTACTTGAGAATGCCAATGTAGTATTCCGCGTAACTCATCTGCAAACTGTGTTGGGTAACTTAAACCTTTCTGAAGACGATTGCTGTAGCTGCGTACGGCAAGCAACCTTCCCCAGAGGGTGATGAAGGTCGCAAAGTTGAGATACCCTAAGAGGCTTGGCCAGCTTCAGGGATCAACTGCCGGTTGCTAAGCGAATCTACAAACACTGTCTTTCTTTTTATTGATGCTGGATTGCATTTCTTAAATTTTCTGAAAACCTACACAAGGTATGACAATGCAATCTTCCCTGGAGGGTGATGAAGGTCACAAAGTTGAGACACCTTAAGAGGCTCGGCCTGCTTGAAGGCTCAACTGCCAGCTGCTGAGCAAGTGAATTGGCGCTGATGGATTATACGAAGCTTATTCTGGAGACAAACTCTTGGACAAGCTACGACAATGCAACCTTCCCTAAGGGGTGATGAAGGTCACAAAGTAAAGATACCCTTTGAGGCGTTGCGCCTGCTTGAGGGTCTGACTGTCAGCTACTAAGAAAGTCAATAAGTATAGATTGATAATACAAATCTTTGTCTGGAGGCAAATTCTCGGAGCTGAATAACGTCAATTTCCAGGAACTAAATGCAAGCCACCATAATGCAACCTTCCCTAAGGGGTGCTGAAGGTCACAAAGTAAGGATACCCTTTGAGGCGTTGCGTCCGCTTCAGGGTCCGACTGCTAGCTACGAAGAAAGTCAATAGGTATTGACGATAATTCAGATTTTTGTCTGGAAGTAAACTCCTGGAGCTGGATAACGTCGATTTTCAAGGACTAAATACAGACTACGACAATGCAACCTTCCCCAAGGGGTGATGAAGGTCACAAGGTAAAAATACTCTTTGAGGCGTTGCGCCTGCTTGAGGGTCCGACTGCCAGCTACTAAAAAAGTCAATAGGTATTGACGATAATTCAGAGTTTTGTCTGTAAGTAAACTCCTGGAGCTGGATAACGTCGATTTTCAGGGACTAAATACAGGCTACGACAATACAACCTTTCCCAAGGGGTGATGAAGGTCACAAGGTAAAGATACTCTTTGAGGCGTTGCGCCTGCTTGAGGGTTGACTGCCAGCTACTAAGAAAGTCAATGGGTATTGATGATAATTCAGAGTTTTGTCTGGAAGTAAACTCTTGCAGCTGGATAACGTCGATTTTCAGGGACTAAATACAGGCTACGACAATACAACCTTTCCCAAGGGGTGATGAAGGTCACAAGGTAAAGATACTCTTTGAGGCGTTGCGCCTGCTTGAGGGTTGACTGCCAGCTACTAAGCAATAGGTATTGACAGATAATTCAAAGTTTGGTTTGGATGCAAACTCCAACAAGCTACGGTATCGCAACCTTCCCCAAGGGGTGATGGATGAAGGTCATAAAGTAGAGATACCCTTCAAGGCTTTGCGCCTGTTAGAGAGTCCATTTGCCAGCTGCTAAGAAAGTGCTAGCACTAAAGATTTCTCTTTTTTTTTAAACTTTGGATGCAAATTTTAAGTTTAGGATCCAGAAAAATCCACGGAGCTTTTTACAATTTTCTTGGAGATTGAATATACGTTGGACCTTCCCACCTAGGGGTGCGAGGAATTACATTGGGCCCACGTGGGCCATTTACGCCCGTTGGGTGTGTCGGTTGCCATACATTGCATAAAGCAACCAGACTTGTAGAGCTACATCAGACCTATACCATGCGACGCCACTTGACGCGACGTAACGTACCATTCAGGCGTCGCCCACTTATAACGTCGGTCTAATGCAGTTCCCGGTTTATGATTATAATAGCACATGAGATTATTGACTCCTTGCTTGGACAATTATTAAATACATTCGTCTTAATTTAGGATCAGGCAATGACCAGTTGGTCCAGGTACAGAAGTATTTAATGTTACGCAGCACAAGCACCACGTTACACCTCGGCAGTCCAGTTTAGGACTGATGGACTTTTTCAGTGCCGTGGTGTAACCAGATGGAAGACATACAATTTGTGGCAGTTGTCTTTCTTAACTTATGCGAAGAACTTTTGTGAAATTCGCATCTCATGATAGAAACTATGGTAATCTTTGTGAAATTCGCATCTCATGATAGAAACCACGAAATAAAGAAAAGTAGAGGAAGTGCCCCTCAGATATCGCGCGCGTGTCAACATTAGGTCGAGATGCGCAACATTTAGCTTATTCACCGTCAGACACTTGTCGCGATTGGTTCTCTCAGAAATACGCGAAATATTACAAATTATGCCTGGTTTTTCGGTTTTGATCTGCAAAAACGAAAGCAGAAAAAAAAATGTATCTTGTGGAGGTGTATCGTATCATCGTTAAGCACTAAACTTTGTTAATTTTTAATAAAATTGATTTTAAATGAAAATACCACTTTTTATGACTTTAATGCAAACTATAAACAACCTTATAGTCACAATTACAAAGTCTAAATACACTTGGCCGTCATCTACAAAATCATAACATAAATTCTAGTAACTTCGACGCTACTCAATTAGGGATGGGACACATCCGTAAAGTAGGTCGGTATCGATAATTTTTATTTATTTCTAACTATTTATTTCATGGCTGGCACCATCATTCAGAAAATTTGTGTCGGACTTTTCATGTGTATAATTTATAAATATTTAACTAAGATTGCACATAAATTACGAGGTTTTAACAACACATAACCTGCATCCGTCCGAAATAGGTGCGGGTTGCTAATCACTTTCTTTACTTCTTCACGCTTGAAAGGCTGAATATTACATAATATTAACCGTAATACATTAACTTCACAAAACAAATATAGATATTTGAACGATAAAGCAATACCTACTAAGAACATTTTAATTAAAAAAAAATATATATATTTCAAAGTCAGTCCACAATTGACCGAGATATCGGTGAACAAAACATACATTAAGTCGAACATAGAATCTTCTCCTTTTCGAAGTCGGTTAAAAATAAGATTACCCCCCTACATACAAATACCTCTTTAACTCGGCGTCATGGGGGTTGGGTCTGTGAGACCCGTCACATTTTATATCACTTCTAGTTCGATTACTATGCGTGCGACGTTGCTGTTCTTCTCAATAGCTGGAGCTGTTGAGTTCTTCTATGCATTGCAGTCAACACTTTTGACGTGCAACAGCCGCAGTGGGAGTTACACGATCTCAAAATTGAAAAGGGTCTGTGAGACCCATCCCCGCTGTTCGTGTAACAATTTCGCGCCAGTTTGTATAGATGTTATTTTATTTATTATCCGTGTATTTATTTGTTTTTTGTTGTTGTCTACAATTAAAGTTGCTGATATATAGTTTGATGTATTGAATTTGTGTTTTTTGAAGGTACTTAGTAAAAAATGGATCCAAATGAGATAAAACGGCAGCGAATTCTTTCGAATTTACAAGAGTTTGACTCTGATTCTGCTTTGTCCGACTAGGAGTTGTTTGATGACGAAAAATTGCTTGAGTGTGCGTGGTAATCTTAGTGACACAGACAAGATACCTCAAAGTCTGAGTTTGATAATGATATTCCACTGTCTACGCTATCGGATATATCGTTCGCTGGTGGAGTATTGGATATCTGGATCGGTTAGTTCTTCAAACGCAAACTGTGAGTGTTCATCGGGTTTTTATCGTGGCAAAGACGGTACAATATGGTATAAGACGCCTTTTCGACAAAATATCAGGACTAGAGCCGAAAACATAATTCATCAATTGCTAGCAGTAGGTACCACTCGTTATTTTTTAAAGCTCTAATAAATATGATCAAAACATATTATAATACGATATTTGAGTTTAATTTATATACATTAATACCTCAAAAACTAAACAAGAATAAAATACTAACTTTATTATTTATAATTTATTGGATAATTTGTTATCTAATGAACGGGTCTGTGAGACCCACCCCAACGTCCGTGTAACACTTTTGCACCCCCATGACCCCGGGTTAACATTGATATTTTAAAGATAATCAACCTTATCCATTATTAAGCATTTGTAAGATGTTAACAAATTATTACATTGCTTACCTGAATAAATTACGTAACATCAATATTAAAATATCGATATATGTCTACATCTCTAAATGAGTAGCAAAAGTGATTACATGTGCAGGTGAATATAGCATCTATTTCAAAGTAACTAGAGTTCTGAATAGAATGACAAATGATGAATTGGTTACAGCGCCATCTAGCGTGGAGTAGCTGAACTCGTTGTAAATTGGTTATAAGACGAAAAACATCTTTATTGTTTGTGTCATGTCAAATAATAACAACTTTCAGTTGTTGTAATAAGACTTAATTTATCAAAGCAATAAGAAGATGATTAGTAAAAGTTGCGTTTTTAATTTGTAGCCAATCATATTACAGTTTTTTATGTGTGTAATGGACAATTTAATATACAAATGTGTGAGTTTGGCGACACTAGTTCCCGTGCTTTGCCAGGATAGGGGCACTTCTACCTGTATTTTCTGTTCTGTGATAGAAACCATAGTAATCTTTGTGAAATTCGCATCTCATGATAGTGTTAGTTGCAAGCTCAACCTTTCTGCACGCTTGTAAAAGTGATGGGTAGCTTTACACTGGTTTTTGTTAAAAATTGAAAGTGTTGATATAGTGTATAAAGCCAAAGGCATGGAAATTAATTTTAAAAATCATTTTTGTTTGCCTGTTTAAGGTTCACTGAGCTTACTTCTGGTAATTGTACATTCTCGGCCCCCCCTTTCTTTTGATCATGAAAAGTTACACGAGATTAGATGATCCTTCCTGGGTTACGTTATTTTTATTGCAAAAAGAACGAGTGTTTATTAGGTAGTCCAGAGGTACTACAACTTCTTTATTTTAAAACTTTAAAGATCGAATAAAATGTCGTTTTTAACTTTTGGTAGGTACACAGACAAAAACTTGGAAAAAATAAATCGTCGGGTTCTCAAATCCTCATCCGATTCCTGCATTGTATACGTTGGAATGGCAAGATATTTCTTTCCAATCTAATCCAAAGAGTCAACCGTTTTCATTGAATCTAACCTCGAAAAACTAACGGTGCGTAACTCATACTAATACAGGCGCCATACTCGAACAAGGAACACTCGGCTGCATTGTAGCGTAAAGTGCCCAAAATAAAGTACTAAAATGACTTACCAGATATTGTACTTCAAACCTTCAATTTATGTGATCGGGTCCGGCGTCGTTTAACGGAGGCTTCATTATCTTCACTCGAACTGAATTAAATTCTGACAAACTTGAAGGAGGAGGTCAATAACATTGACTGGACGCCTTTGGTGTCATCGCCGTCCGTTGACGAACAACTTGAGATCCTGAATTCTACCCTAATTCAGCTTTACAACAGACATGCACCTATTCGAGCTGTGAAAGTCAAGCATCCACCAGCGCCATGGCTGACTGATGAAATAAAACTTTTACTACGTAAAAAAGCAGCTGCAAGGTTTAAGTTCAAAATTCGACCTAATGATTACAACAGGGAAAAATATGTCTCAATTAGGAATCACTGCAGCAAGGTGTGTAGGAATGCTAACCGCCAATTTATCCACACTTCGGTACAGAACGGTGATCCAGCTAAGGTCTGGAAATTTCTCAAATCACTTGATATCGGAAAAAAGTCTCATGACACAATTCCTAAGGACTTAGATTTCAATTTACTAAATATTCATTTTTCTACTTCGCCCACAATGAATAGGGCCACCAAAGCCATTACACTAAGTCGTCTTTCAAACCTTCCGAAACCTGATTTTTTCCGATTTGTCCTAAGTCAGTTTACTGCTAGTGATGTTAAAAGGAGTATTATGTCAATTACATCCAACGCTATTGGTAGTGACTGTGTCAGCCGAAAGATGATAATTCCTATCCTTGATAACATCCTCCCTGTCATCCTTTACATTCTCAACTTTTCTGTTTCCAGTGGTGTCTTCCCAAAAGCCTGGAAAGATGCCCAAGTCATCCCTTTACCTAAGAAATCTCATCCTGCATCTTTCTCTGACTATCGTCCTATCTCTATTCTTCCTTTCCTATCCAAAGTCCTGGAAAAGCTGGTTCATCAGCAACTTATCTCTTTCCTTTCCAAGCATAATCTCCTAAATCCCTATCAATCCGGTTTTCGACCTGGACACAGCACTACCTCAGCACTCGTGCATATTACGGATGATATTAGGTCTGGCATGGAGATGGGAAAGTTAACAGTACTTGCTCTGCTTGACTTTAGCAATGCCTTTAATACCGTTGACTTCGACATTTTGCTTGGTATCCTATGCTCTTTTAACATATCTCCTTCGGTAATTGACTGGTTTCATAGTTACCTGTTTGGTCCCGGCCGCGTGTTTGCATTGAGGAATCTTTTTCTTCTTGGTGTGACACCTCTGCCGGTGTGCCGCAGGGTGGCGTTTTATCCCCTTTACTTTTCGCACTCTTTATTAACGCTATCTCTCAACAACTATCTTCTTTCTACCACCTATATGCTGATGATCTCCAAATTTACACCCAGTCCTCTCTTGGAGAGTTGAACGATGCCATTGAAACTATTAATAAGGACCTAACTCGAGTAGGTGACTGGAGCGCTGAGTTTGGGCTGAAAATCAATCCCACTAAGACCCAAGTGATTGTTGTCGGTAGTCCCCGTACGGTCTGTAAGATCGATTGGTCGACACTTCCCCAGGTTTCTTTTAACAACACCGTTATTCCTATAAGTCACATTGTCAAGAACTTGGGGATTTATATCGACAGCAGTCTTTCTTGGACTAAACAACTGCAAGAGGTAAGCCGAAAGCTGTTTGTTTCGGCGGGCTCCCTGAGGCGTCTTCGTAATATGCTTCCCATCAACAGTAAGATTGTGATAGCACAATCTCTTCTTCTCCCAATCTTGGACTATGCTGATGCCAGCTATCTTGATCTTACCCAAGACCAATTGGACAAGCTTGAGCGACTTCAAAATCTCTGTATCAGGTTCATATTTGGTTTGCGCAAGTATGACCACGTTTCCGAATTTCGTACTCAGCTCAAATGGCTTCCTATTCGTCTTCGCCGGAATGCTCATATACTTTCATTGCTTTATAATGTGCTCTTTAATCCTTTTACTCCTTTTTATCTTAAAGAACGCTTTCAGTTCCTTTGTGACACACATTCTAGGTCCCTTAGATCATCGGAAAACCTGAAATTAAGTATTCGTATGCATTCCACATCCTTCTTTGACAAATCGTTTACTGTTCAAGCAGCACGCTTGTGGAATGCATTACCTATTGAAGTGAGACGTGCTCAAACGCTACCAACGTTTAAAAAAATGGTGAAGGAGCATTACCTTTCACTTTGATTTTTTAATTTTTTTCCTTCTCCTGGCTTAATTATATATTTGATATTTATTAGTATATTTTATTTGTGTATATATGTAGGTATTTGTGTTGTTATTTATTATCAGTAATATTATTCTTTTTCTGTTGTTGTACACTGACAACCCTAAATCTTTCTCCTTTCTTTCAGTCCATCCAAAGGTTGTCTGTAAGATATGTGCGATAAGACCGCCCATTGTACACTTATTTTTTATAATGTTTGTCCTGTAGTTTTTTGTATATGTGGTGTACAATAAAGAATATATAATAATAATAATAAACTTGACTCAATAGACTCATTTACGCGTTCGTTAACACTATTACATGACCGAGCTGAGTAGTAATACAAACGTTTTACCTAAAATAAAACGTAAATTAAATTACTTACCTAAAGGAGAATGAGCAACTTACTATGGCACTTGGTTGCGCAACTTTTGACTCAGTGTAGTAGTGAAAATTAGACACAAAAAAAGGGTTAGTGTCATACTTTAAAACAAGGTTAAATTCAAACTTAAATATTGTAGGGCTTTTGAAAAAAAAAAAATAACTTGTGTACCTGTTGAGGTTATGTAGGTTAGGTTATGTTACCATGGAATCCGTTGCTTCTCTGATTTGGCATCTAGGGAGCGGTTGTGCTAATAAAAGAGAACAGTTCACACAGCGCGACATGTTTTACGTCTAGAACAAATCACCGTGAACGTAAAAAAATGTTTTAACAATACACTTCGCAGCACACGCACAAAAAGAGTCGCATTGCTCGATGTAGGAGATAGATTTGGAGGAATCCTAAAACTCAACTCGACACGAATTTATACAAGGTGCAGTTTTAAAACTGCACAATATTTCAGGAGGTTGTAATAAAACTCATAAATAATCATATAAAAAAACGATACCTGGTCAATAATCAGTAATACTTGTTATTTAATTTTTTAATTACACTAAACTAAATCGATTGATCGATGGCCGCGGGGGCGTGGCTAGGGTGTGGCGTGCGGGATGATGATTGGATGATACATTATTTATGAAACTATCGTTGCGAGTTAGTGTGTGTGAAAACGCCCTTTATTGTTCCGTGTTTGTGTGTGTGAAAAAAAGCGCGGTTATAAAAAAAAAAAAATTACCTACTTATTTTATTATTGATTCGGGTCGAGAATCACTAACATAATTACCTCCTGAGATATTTTGCAGCTTCAAAACGACACCTTGTATTTGTTAGCAGAGAAAAGCTAAAACCATTATTCTCGGCTTAACCGGCACGTTAGTTAACAAGGTAAACAGAAAATACCATTTTGTTTGACATTTTATCGAATAGTGTTGTGACCAAACAATAGATTACGGACGCGGAGTCATGACTATAGATTATATCTTAATTGTTTTATTTTTGCCTAGAAATTGCTTTTTAACGCAAGAAATAGTAACATAATTGAAGAATAAAGATAATGACAACTCTTAATACTTTTTAGTTGCGATTGTAGATTATTTTGTTGTTCCACGATTTATGTTAACGGTTAATCGATCGATTAGAATTGAAAATAGAGTCGCTTCACTATTATGCAACAAATGACGTATTTATTGTATTGGATACTAATTAAAATGAAAATAGAAACCCCACAAATGATTTCAATGAATTTAGATAAAACATGATTGAAAATAATATTATTAATTATACATTAACTCTAGTAGCTAAAGTTTATCTGTATCAGGATTCTGTTGACACAGTAAAGATACTACTTGATTAACATCCCAAACCTTGGTCTTAGAGGGTTTTGGAATAGCTAATGCTATGGACTTTAGTATTCGTTTAACTAAAGGATGTCCACTTATTCGTTCTGTAGATTCTGGGCTGCATAATGTGGAAACCACTGCTTTATGGATAAGTATGGTGTTATAAGAGAGCCCATCTTTTAGGTGAAGATCAGATAAAAATCTAGCAAGAGCCGAACCATTCGGTTCGCTTATAGAAATGTTATTAAACTTTGCCCATTTTATCCAGCGAGCCCAGGCTGGATTATATGTTCTTATAGTAGATAATCGCCAGCTTTTCATGAGTAGATTCTTTTGTTGCGTTGACCAGTCACTCAGCTTTTCATTCCACCCCCAATTCTCAAAACTTCTAACGTCATCTCGTTGGCCTTTTGAGGGGGACTGTTTGTCGAGGTGTCTACTAGTACTTTGTACAGGTTCCTGATCGTCCAAGGGTGATCTGTTGCACGATTCTTCAGGTCTGGTCTCCAAAAGACTTGGTTCCATTTGGGAACTACTACCAGGAATATTCCTCGACATTTGTTCAGATGAGTTAGAACCTTGGGTACCAAAAATGGTGGAGGAAAAATCCATGCCAAAGGGTAGTCCCAGATCTGGCTAAAAGCGTCTTGAAATACGGCTTCCTGATCTCGGTGATCCAGAGTGCAGTACTGGGGAACTACATGAGCTGGCTGAGATGCGAACAGGTCTATCACCGGGGTTCCCCATTTGGCGAATACGGGGTTTGTAACTTGAGGGAGTAAATGCCACTCTGGCAGTTTTTGCAGTCGGGATAGCCTGTCTGCTTCCACGTTGTAAACGCCCGGGATGTGATAAATAATGAAGTGCATCTGGTAAGTATCCATGATTCGTAAAATCTGATAGGTTAGATCTATTAGTGTTAAGGATTTCGTGCCGCCTTCGTTCCTCAAATACGATACCGCGGTCTTGTTGTCGCACTGAATGTATAGACTGGCTTTGTGCAGACTTTGGCCACAATGTTGGATAGTCTTTAGAATGGCAAGCATCTCCTTTTGATTGCAATGAAAAAGTTTTTCTTCTACTTTCCATGTCCCGGAGATATAGGTGTTGTTTATGTAAGCACCCCAGGCGTCGTCCGATGCATCCGTGACAATATAGTGTGTTGGATGTGGAACATGGATAGGAGACTTGATCTCGAGATGATTTAGCCACCATTTTAAGTCGTTCTGAGCTGCCTCGGGCAATGAGTTCTTTATGGTTGGTTTTACGTGTAGCATGCTGATGCATAGCCTTTGAAGTTGACGAAAATTTATCCTTCCCCGGGGTACAACAAAACTTGAAAAGTTCATCATTCCTATGATGCGTTGTAAATCTATCAGGCAAGCTTTTTGAGTGTCGATCAAGTGAGTGATTATGGTTCTTATTTTCACACACTTTTTTGTTGGAAGTGATTTTGTGTTTTTCCAAGGATCCCATACTATGCCTAGATACTCTATTGCTTGCCTCGGTTGCAAGATAGACTTTTCGTAGTTTATCATCCACCCTAAATATTTTAGGATGTCCACTGTAGTTTTGACGTGGGTCACCAGTGTATCGTAGTCTTGATTGACTAGAAGATAATCGTCTAAATAAATTACGACTCGCATTCCGCGGTCTCGGAGAGTCTGGGCAATCCAGTTGCTCAAAGAGGCAAATGTTTTCGGTGCTGAACTGAGCCCGAAGGGCAGGCAGTTCATTTGAAGCAGTTGGCCTTGGTAAACCAGCCGTAAGAATCTTCTGTGGCCCTCTGTTATAGGCAAATGGAAATATGCCTGGGATAAGTCGAGTTTCACCATCCAATCGTTCGGTTGGAGGAAGTCTGGGATTCTGAAAATGTTGATCAGGCGAAACCTGGAGGCGTCGACGTATCGGTTCAGGGCTTTGAGATTGAAAATCGGCCTGAACTTTCCGTCTTCTTTGGGCACCAGAAACATGGGCGAAATAAAACTTTTCGTCAGCGGCACGATTGTGAGTACCTCTTCTGATAACATTTTGTGAATGATTTGGTCCATTTCTGAGGAATGAGGTGTTACCTGGACCGCATTTTGTAGATTGGGCAAGTGTAGTGGAGGCTTTCGTACAAATGGGATTCGGTATCCGGTTATTATCTTTAAAATAATTATAGTCTGGTGCTCCCATTTTCTTCCACCGGTCGTGATAGAGGCTCAGCTGACCGGCGCGAAACAAACTCGTTGAGTCAGAATCGCCGAAAATTTCCTTTCCTATCCCGATGGGATGAGGAAGAGATTTTGTGCCTATATGCATTTGAATCGTCATTAGGTCTGCGGTAATTTGACTGCTTACCGCCCCGGCCCCGAAAGGGCTTGCCATTGTTGTGGAAAGGTGTATTGTTTGCTCTTAAAGTTGTTTGCCCCATATGTTTATAGGCCACCTTTCTTTGACTCGGAAGTGGTAACTTTCGCTGAGTCGCGGAAGTACTTGGATCGGTCTGCGGTGCAGAAGCGCAATCCTTGTCAGGATACTTTATTCACGCCTCCCGCTTTTTCTAAGGTAGAAGTAAGTTGTTCAGCGCCAAATAGATTATAACAAGATGGTGGAATTTTTCTTATTAAACTTTTATGCAATGGGTCTTTAACAGCAGCTAAAATAGTTTCTCTGCGCTGTTGAATACATTCTGCGCGATGTCCGCAAATCATTTGTAAAGTATCACTCGAAATTCTAGCATACTCACCATTTACAAAAATATCCGTTATTTTTTCACATATAGTGTCCGGGTTCAAACTACCAGTTTGCCTAGTCCAGCTTAAAAATGAGCGGAGCTCCGTTTGAAGCTGTTCTTTCTGTTTAATAAGGGCAAAAGTCAAGGAACCAAAAGCTTTTTCCATATTAATCAAAGAGCGTGAAGAGTCATAACGTTTCACTTCATCATTTGCATCGAGTTCCGTAAAACCGGGGGTATGCCTATAATTTTTTTGTACTTCGGAATATCTTACATTTGTCCAATCGGGATCGTCTAAACGTTGAATCGTTTTAAAAACTTCTAAATACGCAGCAGGTGTCTTTAAAATATCAGGATCTTTTATTTTAGTCCCTATAGACAGTGAAATTTCGGGTCCTAATTCAATGTCATTCGATTCAACCATGTACTCATCATCATTGCTATACAACTCGCGGCTCACATTATCTTCTAAACAATCCTCTCGACTAGGTTCGTATAATGATTCTAAACCAAGTTCACTATTACCACGATTTGTGAATTTTTTCTTTAGATCGGCTACTTCTATAACTTTTCTAATTTACGGTCTTTTTGGCGGCGTTTATTTCCTTTTCGCGAACGATGAGATCGCTTGTGTGTTGACGAACGGTCAGAGCTACTAGAACTTGAACTAGAACTGGATGATGTTGTTGAGCTACTTGAATCACGAACGCGGCGTTTTCTTTTCCGAGATTGTACGCTACTATCTTTATTTTCATCCTGAGTGCTAATATTTTGGATTGGTAAGGTATTTTGATCACTCATTACTATTATTGTCACACTGAAATACAAGAATAACTTTATGCCACAAAAGTTATAAACGGAGGGTACATAAATAATTCTAAATTATTAAGAAACGAACGGTAACACCGTTAAGAGTTTAGACACTATTATAATACAGAATATAGAAGTACAGATGCTGTTCAAACTATTGGGTTTTTAAAGCACTCTAAAACTTTAGTTTTAAACACTTTTCTTTAACTTAGTTTTGAACTGTAAACTGTACAAAATAGTGTTCTTAACCCTTGTAGATTTCTATGAAGCACTTATAAAGGTAAATTCGTACCTTGCTCTCTCCGGTGTTGTCAGGACAGGAACAACGACGTCAATGAGTCAAATCCAAAGGCAAACCGACGTTTGCAGCTGCTAGTGGTGGTGGGAGGAGAGACAGAGAAAGCGATAGTGTGCCACTAGGAGGGGGAACGGATACGAAAAAGGGACGGAATGATGGCTTCTCTCATATTATTAGGCTTCAAATTGACGGTCAAGTTATTTAATTAATGATTACCGACTACTTAAACGCTCACGAAGTTGTTAACGGTCGATCATTTTTAAAACGAATGAAATAATTTTACACAACGGAAAAATAAAAACGGTAACTTTCTACTTTAATCTCAAAAGTTAAAACAAGTAGGTATTTTAATAAAAAAATACAAAATTTGAACAAGATGGAGGTTTGTATGTTTTCTAAATTCAAAATCTAGCGACATGCGCGCGGTACGAAGAACGACGCAACAATGACGAAGGAATGGTGGCTTGATCTGTGCTGTTAGTTAGTTCCAGATACGGCCACAGGTGGCGCTGAGGTCGATTTACATAGCGGAAATGACGTAATCTAGCGAGTAAACGTGGAAAAAAGACGATGTACTCTTTCTCATAATGGACTCTGACTGAGGTCTGTGGAATGCATTACCGGATGCTATAAAACGCGCTCAATCGTTGCCTGCCTTCAAGAGACTTGTTAAGGATCACTACTTGTCGCTGTGATTATTCGAAAGTCGTTCTTTCTTATGATTGCTCATATATTTGGTATGTATATATTTATGTATGTATTATATTGCATATGTATGTATCTGTGTATCTATCAATTATAATAATTATAAATGTAATTAATTTTAAAATATTACTTATTGTTGAACTTATGACAGCCCCATATCATGTTCTGACAATTACTGTCTATTCTAGGTTGCCTGGAAGAGATCGCGGAATGCGATAAGGCCGCCCATTGTACGTGTTTTAGATATAAGTTTTTCTTTGTTATGTTTTGTATGTACAATAAAGTATATAATAATAATAATATAATAATAATGGACTTCGGACGTCAAACGGAACACATAATAAGTACTAAAGTATAGATGGCCGTCTCTTGATTTTGTACTTTATACTGCCATCTATCCGCCACACCCCGTACTACTTAGCAAATACACACATACACGCAGATGTATCGTACGAAGCTAATACAGTCAAAGTCAAAAGTCAAGTCAAAGTCAAAAGTTTTTTATTTCACATAGGCCTACATGGGCACTTATAAAACGTCAGAAGCTAGTGCACGGTTCGAAATTGGTCGTTTCCTATGGAGAAGAACCGGCAAGAAACTCCATGGTTACTCTTTAAAAAAAGTGAGTCAAAATATGAAGTAATCTAAGAATTCGTGGAGTCTACAGTGTTCTTCCATTTACATTATAAAAAGAGGCTATATAAAAAAAAAGGTAGAAAAAATAATAATAATTACAACTGTCAGTAAATGAGACGTTAACAAACAAAAAAAGAAAAACTAACGAATTTAATGTGGTTGGAGTCAGATAATATAAAAAAAAAATATTGCAAAAACAATGTGTTAGAGAAAAAAAATATACGTTACAACAAAGACGGAGCAGTTAAGAGATACATTCGCACAATATTATGAGTTACCAGGGGGCCACAAGTGCAGAGGCAGTCATTGCCAAACAAGCGTGTCTTCGACATAGTCTTAAACCTTGTAATATGCTTTTTTGGTTAAGACACGCTTAATATGGGTTTTGAACTTTCCTTCGCTAAGTTCAGTCACCGCTTTTGGTAGCTTGTTATAAAAGCGTATGCTATTTACTAAAAATTACTTACTGGTCTTGGCTAATCTCCATTTGGGCAATATAATTTCGTGTTTACTACGAGTATTTATGTTATGGAAATCGCTTCTAATTTTGAAAAGTTCTAGGTTTTTACGGACACACAAAATACTTTCTAAGATATAAAGAGAGAGCAGTGTCAATATATCGATTTCTTTGAATTTATTTCTGAGGGACTCGCGAGGACCCATTTTATAAATAGCCCTGATTACATAGACAGGATGACCTAGGATGACATTTTACCGGTGGGAAAATAAAGAGAGTTTCTATTGGTCCTAGAAAAAGTTGTATTTGAGGTCTAGAATCACTCTCTTCATTTTCCCGCCGGTAAAAGGTCATCCTGTAAATACACAAATTTATATTCAATTATCAATATTATCCAGTTACTTTTGAAGGTGCTACTAGTTGTGTATTTAAAAATAGCCAGTAGTTAAGGACCTTTGGAGGTATGCGGAACAGAGAGTAAAGTCCCACATGCCTCCATTGAAAAGGGAGGATCCTCCGACCAGACAGGTGTTATAGTCTGGTGGGCTACTGCCCGATAGATGATTTCGGGCTGTCGTATATGTTCAAATCGCGCGGAGAACTGTGAATGCGCGATGCAGGATTTCGTACTTTCTTCGTAGTTCTTATGTGGCGCCATAGATGTCGCTACAGACCTATTACACTGCGCTGAATATCGCGTGCGATTGTACTATTTTTCATTCATAGAAAGACAGTCTAGTCTATGGTTCGACGTATCGCTTAGTTTAATAAGGGTTAGACTGTCTTTCTATGAATGAAAAATAGTACGAGTCGGAATATTGCACGCGATATTCAGCGCAGTGTAATAGGTCCTTTACTGTTTATTACATGCTGTATTTTATAATCAAAACGAAATTAAAACTGCCTATTATTAAATACACAATGCGTTAAGGAAAACATTATGAAAGTAAACATTTTTTTTTTTTTTCAAAAAATTTTTTATTTACCTCCTTTATGGCGTACCTACATTATAATTATGAGCTAATTGTTTAATATGGTTATTCTCATCCCAAATTGTGTTTTTGCCACATAACAAATTACTTATATCTTTGCACCAATTGAAAATGACTAAAAGTATGCTATTTTTTAAAAGAAATTCTTTTAAGTTTATGTTGGTAGCGTTGAATAAATTCGAGTGAAACAAGTGTGGTGGTTACGTGGGGGCGATCGGCGGCGGAGACCTCTCGCGCCGGGCCTTGGTTGAGGCCATGGTCCGGAGCGAGGAGGAGTGGCAGGCGGTCGCCGACTTCTGCGAAGCAGTAATGCTCGCAAAGGAGGAGGCCGAACGCATCAGGCAACGGCGTTATCGCCGCCGCCGTCGCCGTCGCCGGGATTCTGATCCCGATTTCCGGCCAACGTAGACGCGGGCTTGCGGACAGTGAGCAATGGGTAGCTCACTGTCCGGCCGTCCGGTAACTGTCCGGACCAAGCCCAAGTCGTCGACGGCGCGCACTGTTCCCGCGCGCCTCAAGGAGTTGTCAGCAACAGCAGGGACCCAGCCGGGTCGAAGCCTACTGGCGCCAGGGTTATCCGAAAGGGCGCTCGAGCCCCGGTATGAAGGCTAGAAGGAACGGGGTGGGTCTTTTAGTCAGTAAGAGTCTGACACTATCTCCCGCTCCGCCCAAGAGCGGGGGATGTCAATGCATGATTTTTTCCCACCATAAAAAAAAAAAAAAGTGTGGTGGTTACCAATTTTATATAATTATGTCTTTGGATTCACAATTCGTTTTCAAAATTTAAATTGTAATAATTTCTATATTTATTAAACATTTCAGCAAATTTTTACTGGGATAGTGAAGAACACATTTACTCTTTTTTTTTTTAAAGTAATAAACTTCAGGTATGACAGGTATGTTTTTTCACTATCCTCTTCTAATGATTTTTTACATTCAATGCAATTTTTGAATTTTTTTTGTACATTAAATTAATAAGCCAGCCACAACAATAAGCTACTACTGCACACTTCTCAATTTCGCTTGGAATTTGACTCGATAATACTAAGTTTATATTTTTTAATTCTATATTTAAATGAAGCTGAAGACTTGTGTGGTTGACTGGGAGAAAATGCCTTGTTGCATTAAGTTCGCCTATGTACCACTACTGTACATGAAGTTTAAATAAATAAATTAATTAATTAATTAAAATCAATTTCTGTAGGTTCAGGTAGGGTCCTGGGGATATTTTGACTTAAAATATATTTTAAGCTCTATAGGCAATGACTATCATCACTCTCGCAGTTAGCCCCTACCGACTTAGGTGACACCATATTATTAACCAATAAGGCTTTATAAGATGCCTCAAAAGATACCAGATTTGGCATCACATTTCGTTGCCCATGAGTTCGTGTGGCACCAAAAAAAAATCTCCAGCGGGTCTTGGTTGAAATTGCGCAGCAGTACAGATCGCAAGCCTAAGCCGTGTAGTTTTTTGATTATTTGCTGAAATGCTCGAATTGTTTTTATCCAACTAGAAATTGATGGAACTCTGTCACCAATAAATTTCATTGTTCTTAAAATTGGTAAGTTCTTATGCCATAATTTGTGATGTGGCGATTTTGGCGAAACTGCTGACCGATATATTTTGCCGTTTACAATTTTACTATAATTTCCATTAACGGAATCAAAAAGCCGATCAAAAAACAGTAATAATTCTGCAGTGTCTGCTTTCCTTTGGAATCCAGCCAATCTCTGAAAAAAAAAAAATTAGATTTCTCACACTTATTACATACAATTTACTCAGAAGTGTACTTTTAGATATTGAAAAGGTGGTACTAGTCAGTTTCGAATTAAACTCCCACTTTAGCCTTAATGTCAAGGAAAATGCTTTTCTAGCCTGAACTGTCCCTGGGCAAAGACTTCCCCCATTCTTTCCATTTCCACCTATCTAAAATTTCTCTAGGAAGCCATCCCATACCTCTATCTTCTCCTCGGTCTGTCGCAACTCCGACTGTTAGGGCTCCAATCTTGTGATATACGAGCTCAAGACCAGGACAACATCCGGCAGACATGCCCAGGATAATAAAAAAGTAAAAATGATTAAGGTAATTTATTTACCTGCTGTGAATCCCATTGCTACACTGACAGTTTTACTGAAGACTTGTGTGGCGTATTTCACCTTCATTTTTGGTATTAAATTTGGAATGACATGACGTACGGTCAATTTTGGTATTAACCGCCGTCCTTTGAATCCAGGGCCATTTTTATATAGAGCCTCCAGATGAGGCCATTTTGCAATTTTTTTCTTCCCGTCCAGATAATACTCTATAGTACGTTGTTAGACTAGGGGTGAAAGTAACTCATTTCGTCCCGAGAAGGAGTTGGCGGCCGACCGGAGCGAGGTCGCTAATTCGAGGGGTTAAATGGGTTAATTTCACCCCGAGATAAACACTGTGCTTTGTGCTTTTCATTACGAATACGAGGAAATTAAAAATAAAATAAAAAGTTTGTAAAACCTGAGTCGTCGTACCTATGATTTTAAGTAGGTATCTGTCTTCTGATTTAGGCGGTAAAAGGTATTCCACTACTGCTTTAGCCTTTTCTCTTAAGAAATTAGGCCTTAAATCACTATTTTAATCTGATAAACATAACGTGTTAATATAAATCTCTGTTGTACGGAAATGTAAACAAAACTCGAAAAAACCAACGACTGATTAGCAATCTTTTTTTTTCAAATCTTTTCCGCCATTTTGTTTTTTTTTTTCTGCGGCCGGCCAGCTATTCAGCCCCATTAATGAAATATTAGAAATTAATTGTTATCTTTTAAAAATAAAGTATTTTAAAGAAATAGTTGAACAAATAAATCACTTAAAATATAACATTATTTAATTAATACTTGTCTTTAAGTTATTCCAATTTTATATCGCGCTGTGATTGACTGGCTGTATGAAAAATTGGAACATGGTTCAATAGAAATGCGAAGATAGAACTAGTTTTTTTTATAATTTGTCAGCTGTCAGTTGTAAAGTAAAACTCGCTAGGGATGAAAAGTATCACTTTCAGCCCGCTCCTCAGGCAACTTCAGACCTACTTTCAGAGTAAGAGTAATGAAAAATTTTTTGTAATAAGATTATTTCTTATGCCTTTTATAAGATGTGGCGGGTCAAAAATTCTTCTGGACAAGTCCAGCTTTAGCTTTTTTGCATCTGTTGAGTTCCCCTTGCATTTTTGCAATCGCTTTATACAGCTCTATTTCAGACTGGTATTTCAGCCGACTGCCTGAAAATAAATGAATAGGAATTAAAATTTGACTAATTTTTTTTTTACTCTCTAGTTGCATGTATAATGGGCTACATAATTATGTTTGTTACAGAATTATGTTGTATAATTAAAAATAAAGGGAAATGCGAGCTACTGCTCTAAAGTCTCGTCTACCAATCTTAGGTAAAATGACCTAAGATTCTGGATCTGTGCCTGATTATACATGATGAGATAATAAACAGACAGGCAGTTCAATTATTATGATATGTAATTAGAGAGCTAATAAATTACTTACTTTTAAAAGCATCAGTGTTGCACATTTTAGTAGTAGCCGGTTGTAGCTTATATGGAGCTGGTAATACAGATGGTTTTCTTGCAATGCCTGCAAATAAAACTTCAATTAACATAATATTTGAAATTCCATGCGAACGATGTCGTGAGCAACTGCTTGTTAATAATATTATTATTTCCTTTATTTGTCTTTTTTACATATTAAAAAAAAACATTTAAAAATATTTATTTATTTAAATACAAAAAATAGTAGCCCACCGGCATCGGGAACAGGGTCCAAGCTGCCGATGGTCAGGGCTCCTGAGAGAGGAACCTCCGGACAATACGCGCCGAGTCCAGGAGTACTGCCTTCTGGATCAATTATTATTATTATGAGCCCATTGTGTCCCACTGCAGGGCAAAGGCCTCCCTTCCGTTATTCCACGCTTTTCTGTCCTTAGCCACTTCTGGCCAATCCCTAAGGTAGGTGTCCAAATCGTCACGCCATCTCCTCCTGGGCCTACGGCCTCCGGCGGCGCGGTTAATAATATTATTAAATGTAATCTATATAGTGATTTACTTACTTTTAATAAGGTTGCTGTAGCTACTGGTACTTGCGGTGGGCTGTACATTATCAACAACTATGGGCTTAGGTCTATTGGAGGCAGAACTCGACGGTGCACCTGAAAAAGATTATGAATACATTAGATTAGAAAACATTGTTAACACAAAAATAATCATAACTTTATCAAAAAAATCAAATTAATACAAGATGTGTAAAGTGGTTATAGCGCTAAAACTGACAATTGGTGACAAATTTATTTGAATATTGATGAAATTAAGATATTTATATTTTCTAGATCTTAAACTCACAATATAAGTCAGACTGATACTTCCTCATATTAGTCTGTTTAGACAAACGAACAATATCTGTTTAATCATTTTATTTTATTCAAAGTCATAATTTACTTACTTAAAACCACGTCACTGTAACTACTGATACTTGCGATAGGCTGTACATACATCATCAACAACTATGGGCTCAGGTCTATTGGAGGCAGAACTCGACGGTGCACCTGGAAAATATTACGAATACATTAGATTAGAAAACAAAAATTTATCAAAAAAATCAAATTAATACAAGATGTGTAAAGTGGCTGTAGCGCTAAAACTGTAAATTGGTGACAAATTTATTTGAATATTGAGGAAATTAAGATATTTATATTATCTAGATCTTAAACTCACAATATAAGTCAGACTTATACTTCCTCATATTAGTCTGTTTAGACAAACTAACAATATCTCTTTAATCATTTTATTTTATACAATGTCATAATTTACTTACTTAAAACCACGTCACTGTAGCTACTGGTACTTGCAGTGAGCTGTACATCATGAACAACTATGGGCTCAGGTCTATTGGAGGCAGAACTCGACGGAGCACCTGGCAAAGATTACGAATACATTAGATTAGAAAACATTGTTAACACAAAAAAATCTAATCCTTATCAAAATAAATCAAATTAATACAAGTTGTTATTTCCATGCAGATTAAATTAAACCGCATTGTTTAGAAATTTCATTAATAGTATTGTTTGTCAGGAGTTTTGCTACTCATTTTATAAATCAAGTTCCCATGTCACGTAAAGTTAACCAACCTAAAAATTGACATACAGGAAACATAAAAAAAATTCCCCGAGTGTTTGTTGTCTGCTGATACCAACACTACGATACATAGGACCTATAGATGTGTGTTAACTGACTATAGAAGCACAGTACAGTTGTAGTAACTGTCCATTGGTGCCATATTTATTTAAATATTGAGGAGATTAAAACAATCACTTAAATTAAAAAAAAATATATATATAAAAAATATGCTCAATACCTGGAAGATGCAGCGTCGGTACAGCCAATTTACTTAATCTGTTTTTCGGATAATGATATTTTTTTTTCAAAATGAAGATGGCAGATTCTTCTGTTTTTAAATATAAAATCATCGTCATCAAGACCAGCATTGACAGCCCATGTTTAAAACTTGTCACTTTCAGTTGAAGGGTTTGGGAAAGCATGTAGCACTGCACCTATTAATAAAATACGAAATTTAATTACAATCTAAAAGCTAAATTGCAAACAATAAAATGGAAAAATATTGTAATAAATTTAACCCTCTGCATTATACATATATTATTACTATACTCCATCGGTATTAGGTGGTTAACTAAAGGTAAACAATCTTAACATGTCTTTTATCCAAAAAATTGTCTAAAAATGTTTACAATTAGGTATTTGCTTAAACCGATGTTAAGTAATTAACTAAATTAAAAAAATAATTGTATATCTTTTATACAATTTATTTTAAATACAAAGTTACAAATAAATAAATAATAATAAAGACATATATCACGATTACCTACGTTTAGTGAACTATTTAAAAAGATGAAGTATAGTTACAATGATAATAATGTACATAAATTTTGGTCCAGCCAACAAATTGCCTGGAGTGTTGATAATCAAAAAACATTTATCTTTTAATAACTGAAACTATTAGTGATGTGTGATAGTTCAAAGTGGAAGGTAATTTTCCTAATACTAAAAGATTATTGAAATTTATATTATCAAGTGCTAGTGCAATTTATTTGCAAGTACAAGCTAATCTGGAGTTGCATTGCATTAAACATGCAGTTTCAAACATCATCTTTGTTTTTGAATGGCCAAGGCACTATATTTTTTGTTAGTTAAGCCACCAGCAGGTGATTCGGTTGCCGCCATCTAATTTTTTGATTTAATAATGTCGTCTATACATGTCGTTGGTGTAGCAACTGATTTGCCCTATCGTGGTGTCCTAGCGAGATAGGGCAATCTTTTTCCAACCTGTTACAACGTAAATACTATGTAATGTGCAGACGCCAGCAGGTCAAGCTTCCCGAAACTGTCAGATTTCCTCAACTAACCTTGAACCTAATATTTTAGAGATAAAGTTGAAAATCTATTAAAGAAACTGATAGATTGTAGTAACAGTAGTAATTTGTTGCTGGCGTCTGTACGTAGTTATCACCGGCCAGCAAGCCCAATTAAAGGTACGATAATAAGGAACTAACCTGTACCGAGTGACGAAGCGCAAGTAGGAATACAACACGTCTTTTGAAGCATTTTATTGTGTCAATATCATAAAACCGGACAAGTGCGAGTCGGACTCGCCCATGAAGGTTTCCGTAGCAGCAAGTAACATAATATCGGCATGGCGGACAGAGCTCCGGCGGGATCTCATGGTGAAATGGCGTCAGCGACTATCGCAACCCAGTGCTGGGCACGCCACAATCATGGCGGTAAGTCCCCTCTTTGAGGCGTGGCTGGAAAGACCTCACGGCGTCCTTACCTTCCGCATGACGCAGGTACTCACCGGACATGGTTCGTTCGGGAGATTCCTGCACTCGATTCATGCGGAAGTGACGCCCGGGTGTCGCCACTGTGCGGAACGCCCGGAGGACACGGTGGAGCACACAGTCGAGGTGTGCCCTGCTTGGGCGGAACATCGCCGTGCCCTCGTGGGGGCGATCGGCGGCGGAGACCTCTCGCGCCGGGCCCTGGTTGAGGCCATGGTCCGGAGCGAGGAGGAGTGGCAGGCGGTCGCCGACTTCTGCGAAGCAGTAATGCTCGCAAAGGAGGAGGCCGAACGCATCAGGCAACGGCGTTATCGCCGCCGCCGTCGCCGGGATTCTGATCCCGATTTCCGGCCAACGTAGACGCGGGCTTGCGGACAGTGAGCAATGGGTAGCTCGCTGTCCGGCCGTCCGGTAACTGTCCGGACCAAGCCCAAGTCGTCGACGGCGCGCGCTGTTCCCGCGCGCCTCAAGGAGTTGTCAGCAACAGCAGGGACCCAGCCGGGTCGAAGCCTACTGGGGCCAGGGTTATCCGAAAGGGCGCTCGAGCCCCGGTATGAAGGCTAGAAGGAACGGGGTGGGTCTTTTAGTCAGTAAGAGTCTGACACTATCTCCCGCTCCGCCCAAGGGCGGGGGATGTCAATGCATGATTTTTTCCCACCATAAAAAAAAAAAAAAAAAAAAAAGTAACATAATATAAAAGTTTCTATTAGAAACCTTAATATCATTTTTGAAGACCTACCCATACGTACCCCACACGTAAGGGTTTCAAGAAATTTTTTTTTTGAGTTTCAGTTCCATTTATGAGTCCCGTACGGTATATCGAATTACCCTTGAACGATATAACTGTCTACAGAAAGCATGGTTCACCGACGAACGGTAATACGAAAAAACAATAAAACAATAAACCAATACACGGTAATACGAAAAAAATAAAACAATAAACGGTAATACGAAAAAAACAAAAAAAATTATAAAACAATAAATTTGATTACTGTTATAATTAAATGGTAAATAACCACAGAAAAAAGGAAAATAAACAAAGTACATGATGTGTGTGTGTGTTCGTTCGTCGCAGATTGAATATAAAAAGAGAGAGCACTTGTCCCAAAAGAGTGAGAAGAGTATAGAAACTTTTTTAGGTGGGCTAGCTCACATGTACATCAGAAATCATTAATATAACATAACTAGTATTCTTTTTTTTCATTTCACAATTATTTGTTTTCTAACATGTTTCTTATGATTGCGCAGTTTGCAACCTTTATTTTTACCATTTAATTATAAAAATAATCAAATTTGCTGATTTATTATTTTCTTTACATTTATTGTTATTGAATTACTACGATAAACGCATGGGAATAGCAGTTAATGGAATTTAATCGATGTCTGTCAAAATTGTATGAGCGAGAAACTAAAGACAATTATTTTGGATCGGCGGTGTAAGAAAAGGTGCTTTCGATGCAAATTGCTATCGCGTGTTGCGGCGAACCATGACATCGGTAAATCTTGGTATCGGCCAACCATTCATTCTATGTAGCGTTATTCGGCGAAACGTGCTGTCGTTAAATAATGGTATCGACTAATAGTTTTTTCGTATTACCGTTCGTCGGCGTCGGTGAACCATGCTTTCTGTAGACAGTTATATCGTTCATGGGTAATTCGATATACCGTACGGGACTCTCCATTTGAGCGGGGGATGTCATTGGATGATTTTTCCCACCATAAAAAAAGGTAAGTACTCTATTTTTGAAAATATGTCTATAAGGTATATTATTGAGGATTTTCGAAATAAACCACAAATTGTTTCTCTGAAAACAAAGATTTGTTTTATTCAACATGCTTTTACAGTATTATGTAATAAATTATCGTTTAACTAAAATTACACTTTTATCTCACCTGAAAACAAAGAAACGACATTAAAGTTCACTAATATCGCCTCCTCAATTATATCCCTTTAATTATCTCTCTACAATTTTTTTATAACAATAAAATGCACAAAATTAATCTCAACATCATCTGTCATTGAATGATACGTCACCCCGTATCCACAGCTTAAAAATTAAAAAAATGAAATGTCATTTCCAAGGAGGTCATTTCATTACATCTCCCCCCCATAGGAACGAAAATTCTAAATAATATAATACAAACAATGCACCTGCAAGCTATCTTTATACCTATTCGTTTTCTTCTACTTCATCTTCTGCCGTAACAGGTTGTAATTTTGTTATGTGGAATAAAGTTGATTCTGTTTTTCTGTTGCCAGTGTCAATCTTATAAATGGAGTTCGATATTTTCTCTATTATCTTGAAAGGGCCTATTTTTAATTCGTCTAATTTTTTCCTGTTCAGTCTATTTCCATTTTCTACAAATACACTGTCTCCTATCTCGAACTCTTGTATTTTCCTATTTCTATCAAATATTTTCTTGTTGTACTTGTGAGATTTTATTGTATTCTCTAATGCTAATCTTCTATCAGCAATCCACTTGTCTTCCTTTTCTATTGTTTTAATTTCATTTGGTAAAATACTGACATTTGTACCATCCAGTAAATATTTTGGTGCAAAACCTGTAACAGAATGGTCTGTTTCATTATATTTCTGTACACATTCTCTTGCTACTGTTGTCCATGTTCTCTTATTATTTTTCTCATTTATTTTACATCTTATTTTATTTACTATTGTTTGGTTTAATCTTTCGTTCAAGCCGTTCGAAAATGGCGTATTCACAGCTGTAAATATTAGTTTGATGTTATTCTCCTGCAAATACTGTTTAAATTCTTTTGAATTGATGCCTGGATATTGGTCTGTCAGAATTATTCCAATCTCATCTGTCTCGAGTACTTTCTTTGTTAGTTTTATAAAGTCACTTGCGTTCTGTGTTTTTGAAGTCACAATAAACACATATCTTGTGTAGTGGTCTACTAAAAGGTGTAAGTATTTTTTTGTTGACCTAGATCCTCCAAAGCCACCTATAGTATCCATTGACATTATCTCAAATGGTTTTGTTGCTGGTCCCAGTTGTGACATTAACCCAAATTTTCCTTGACATCTTGATTTATTTTTTATGCATATTTCGCATGTTTTACAAATATTTATGATATTTTTTGTTAGGTTTTTAGCTGTATATAGTGGACTTATTTTTTTCTGTAATTGTCTGATTCCAATATGGCATAAATCTTCATGCGCCTTTTTTATAATTTTTTTACTAAATTCTTCTGAGAGTATAATCTTTTCAAGTTTCTTTATTTTTTTATAATAGATTTTATTTTTATGTAGTAGATTTTGTTTCTTTTCTTTTATTGTTTCATTTTTTTCTTGGTCTTCAACTATATCTTTTATTTGTATTAAATTAACTATTTTTAATAGTTCCTCCTTGTTATCTTCTGATTCTAATACAGGGTTTTGGCTCAAACAGTCTGCTTCTATATTTTCTTTACCAGGTATATATTTTACTGTAAAGTCATATTGAGATAGGTAATATGTGAGGTCACCCAATTCTTCATCTGTCCTGCATTTAATATTCATGTTCTCTAGAGGTTTGTGGTCTGAGTAAATAGTGAAATGTTTTCCAATTAGCCAGTGTTGCCAGTATTTTACTGCTTCTTTCATAGCAATACATTCCAAATATATGGCCTTTTTTCGTTTTTGAGATTCGTTTATTTTTTTTGAAAAATATGCCACCGGTTTGTCTTTACCGTCTAGTTGAGTCTGTTTTAATATTGCCCCGATACCCTCTAAAGATGCATCTGTAAAGATTTTTATTGGTAAGTCTTTGTCGAATATTTCCAACACAGGTTGAGAACATAAATATCTTTTTATTTGATTAAATGATTCTTCACACTTCTCTGACCACACAAACTTTTCATTTTTTCTTAATAAATTATGTAATGGGTCTAAAATAATTGTACTTCTTGGTATGTATTCATGGTAGAAGTTAATTTTTCCCAAAAATTGTCTGATATTCTTTTGTGTCTTAGGAGTTGGAAAATGTCTTATCGAGATCAAATTGTCTTTTAGTGGTCTTACCGAATTGTTCTGAATTACATGGCCGAGGTACTTTACTGAGTCTGAAGCAAAGTTACATTTCGTAAACTTCAATCTAAAGCCTTCTTGTATTATTGCCTCTAATACATTTCTTATGTGTTTTATATGTTCTTCAAAGGTGTTCGAGTATATCAGAATATCATCAATATAGTTTACGGAGTATCCTGTGAGATTGTGCTTTCTTAGAATATTGCTTAAAATTCTCTGGAAAATTGCTGGTGATGTTTTCAAGCCAAAGGGAAGGCAGGTCCACTGGAAGTGGCCATCTTGTGTGACAAATCCTGTTTTATATCTGTCTTCCACCCGTAATGGTATCGCCCAGAATGCTGAATTTATATCCAGTGTAGTAAAATACTTACAATTTCTAGTTTTAACAATCAAATCATCTATTAACGGAAAAGGTTGAGCTTGTGGAACAACAATTTTATTTAGTTCTCTGAAATCTATAAACAAGCGGGATTTCCTATTTTCACCCTTTTTAAATGCCAATGTCACTGGAGCAGCGAAAGGACTGTAGGATTCTTCTATTAAATTATTCTTTAGTAACATGGATATTTGCTTTTCAATTTCTAATTTATCTTCTATTGTACATCTGTATGGTATTTTACTACAGTATCTATTTACTAGTAAATCTATGTGAGCTTCATAATCTCTAACTGTTCCTATATCATACTTGTCCTTTGCAAAAATTGTTTTATATTCCTTTATTATTTTCTCGATCTCAATTTTCTTTTCATTATCTAAATGGTCTGTCATACTTACAAACTCTTCTGTTTCTATAATGTTCATTAAAATTTATTGCTAATGTTTTTATATTCTTTTCTTCATTTCTGTTATCTTTAGACATTTCATCTATTTTATTTGTTCTTATCTTTTGTTCTATCCGCAAGTCCTCGTTTTGGGTTAGTTTGAATTTCTTTATCATATCCAATCCGATTATAAAATCATCAAAATATTCATTTTCTACTATGTATACATCCACCTCTTCTTCTAAATCAAATATTTTTATTTTTATTGTTATCAAGCCATCTGTTTTTTTCACACCGTTAACCGTTTTCATATATGCTATATTCTCATTGTCCTTTTTTTCTTTTATTTTAATCAGTCTTGAATTTATTAAAGAGATCTGTGAGCCTGAATCATAAATGCCGCTCACTTCTAGTTTATTTTCTAATAAGAGCTTGATTTTGATTAATGGTGTACTTACTCGTTTTTTTCTCAGTATTTATATCTACTTCAATAATGGAGTTGTTATTTACATTTCTGGGTTTAAAAACTTTTTCAGATTCATTTTTATTTTTCTTGAACCAACATGACTCTTCCGGATGATATCTAATTCCTTTGTTCAAAGATTCACAAGTGTTACATGGCTTCTTCTCATTAGTTTTATTTTTATAAAGGAATGTACAACTCTTTATTGTACTTGAGTTTTTCTTGTACATCATACCTTCATATTTTCTTATCTCATTGAACAAATCAGTAGTGTCATTGAGTTCATCTCTGTTTAACCTATTTAAGATAAACCCAGGTAAACCTGTTGCAATAAGATCTATCATTGTTTTGGAGTCTATCGATTTGTTTATGCCTAGCATTAGCCTTTCTTTTCTAATAGCGTAATCAATTAGTAGTCCTTCTTTATATCTAAATGCGAGAGCATATGTAACTATGTCCCATCCTCGGTTTTTAAAAGTTTCTAAAAATTTGTTTTTCTATTCATTCCATTCAGCCTTTATTGTTAGTTTTATGGCCATCGAGCTATACCAATCCAAACAAGATTTTTCTAAAAATAATCTCAATATATCTATTTTTGTTTCATCTTTTGATATATTAAAGCGCTCACACTCCTTTTCAAAATTCTCAATCCATTGCATTGCATTAGGGTTCTTGCTTGTGAATTTTTCAATAATAAATTTCTCTGAAATATGTTTTAGGTTATGTTGATTTTCTTTCTTTGTAGTAGTTTCTATTAATTTTTCCAAGATATGTTGGAAATTGTCGTTTATGTCTATTGGTTGTTTTGTGCTCATTTCTTCTAAATATTGATCTAAAAATTGCATATTACCTTCCTCATCTCTATATGTTTTCTTAAGATCTTCATCCAATTTTATCCATATTTTTCTACTTTGATATCTTCTTTTTATACTATTTTTTATTTTTGAGAAAGTATTCATTTTGACAATATATGTATGATGAATCACCGGCTTCAGCTCATCAGGTAAAACATAACATTTTCCTTCTTCTGTAGATATTGAGGTTATGGCTAATACATTTGATTTGCCATCATTTGAAGCTATCATCGTAAACTCAAATTGCAGCCGGTCCATCTTCTTTTAGTTAACAAAAATGTCGTTTTATAAGGTATATTATTGAGGATTTTCGAAATAAACCACAAATTGTTTCTCTGAAAACAAAGATTTGTTTTATTCAACATGCTTTTACAGTATTATGTAATAAATTATCGTTTAACTAAAATTACACTTTTATCTCACCTGAAAACAAAGAAACGACATTAAAGTTCACTAATATCGCCTCCTCAATTATATCCCTTTAATTATCTCTCTACAAGTTTTTATAACAATAAAATGCACAAAATTAATCTCAACATCATCTGTCATTGAATGATACGTCACCCCGTATCCACAGCTTAAAAATTAAAAAAATGAAATGTCATTTCCAAGGAGGTCATTTCATTACATGTCTATGTTGCTTTAAATGGTGAATGAATTTTTGAGTTAAATCGAACATACAAACAAACAAATAATTTTTATGTGACTTTTGTACAACTGATTACCCACTAGTGCCGCGTGCCACTGAAGCCGAGTGTATAAATGGTTAGTACTTTTAGTAAGGTTAGTACTTTGAGTAAGGTTAGTACTTTTACAACCCCCATAAATAATCGCCAACACATTCATAACTCTGTCCAAAATGGGGACGCATCCAAGGTTTGGAATTTTCTAAAATCGTTGGGGGTCGGTAAAGTACGACAAGAGGTAATTTCCAAAGATTTAAACTTCAATGATTTGAACAATCATTTTTCAGCTTCGTCCAATTTTGATAGGACATTAAAATTAGAAACGTTGAATTATCTTTCATCTCTTCCGACTCCCAGTTACTCTCCATTTGTTTTTAGTCAATTCACTGTTTGTGATGTTAAGAAAAGCATTCTATCGATTACTTCGAATGCTGTAGGAATTGATTGTATCAGCCGTAAAATGTTGCTACCGGTGCTGGACGTAATCCTTCCTATCATATGCCACATCCTCAACTTTTCTACATCTAGCGGTGTCTTTCCATGCTCATGGAAAGATGCTCAAATTATTCCTTTGCCGAAAAAGTCCAACCCCACATTATTTTCCGAATACCGTCCAATATCCGTTTTACCCTTCTTGTCCAAAGTCCTAGAACGATTAATCTATAACCAAATTAAAAATAATCTCCTCAATCCCTTCCAGTCCGGTTTCCGTCCTGGTCATAGTACCACCACATGACAGCCCTTATCAATATTATGGATGATATAAGGTCTGCCATAGAAGGCGGCAATCTCACGGTTTTGGCATTGCTCGATTTCAGTAATGCATTCAATACTGTAGATTTTGACGTTTTGCTTGCCATTCTCTGCTCTCTTAATATATCTCCATCGGTGATTGACTGGTTTCGTAGTTACCTGTTTGGTCGTCGGCAACGTATTTGCATCGGAGAGACCTTGTCTTCCTGGTGTTGTACTTCTGCCGGGGTACCTCAGGGTGGCGTTTTATCCCCTTTACTTTTCGCAGTTTTTATTAACTCAATCTCTGTTTACGACCATCAGAGTTCAAAATAAAAAACCAAAAGTTGTGTTATAATTGACCCCTCGCTCGATAGATGGCGTTGGGATCAAATTATAAGTCGATATGGTTGTGTTACCGCGATTTGGTTAAGGCCACCAACAAACTTTAAAATATATGATTGCTATAGATCAGTATACGGTGTTTTATTTTTAGATACTTAAATACACACATTTCAAAATTTTAGTACTGAGTGTCTCCGCTGCGGCGCTCGGTATTAAACATTGGTCCATCGAGCCAAGATAAATTAATCGTTTTTTGAGTTATCTCGCGCGGCCGTTCCGCCTTGACCGTGGCACTGCAGTGGATCGCTGCGGCAAAGTATCCGGTCCCCAGCTTCGGCAGCGACAGCTTCGTCCAGTGTTGACGGAGTCAGCAGCATCGGCAGGGAAGTGGTGTTATAGAGGGCACCACTTGCATCAGATCAAACGAGGTGATAGGTAACGTCATTCTCGGAGTGCAACGGGTCGTCACAGAGACGTCATCCAGATCAACGTGACAGTAGAAGACGTCGCGTACTAGTTCGACGTGTCGCCACCAGGGGGCGCCACCAGTCACTTGGGCAGCTGACGTCAACTCAAGCATTGAACGAGTGAGTGAAGTGCAAAATTGTAAGTACAGTTCTGTTTTCATCTGTCAAAGTGCAAGTTCACAGAGTTCGCCAATTTGAACCTTAGTGCCATCGGATAAATAACTTAAACAATTTTCAAATTTTATTGAAGAAACGACTTAGTAGATTTTAAGTGATTATTGTGTGCATGCTTAGACTTAGAATAGTTTTGTAAAAAACGAGGGAACGGGGAACCTATGCCCGAATTCCCCCGCAGTAAAGTAATCGCCAAACACTTGTTAAATTTTAAGCAATTTTTTGGACTTGTAAAATTTTAGGAAACGTTTTGTTCTCATATTTTATTTGTTTACAAGGACTTAGAAAAATTGTGATAGATTTTAGAATTGTCTTTTATTGCTTTAACACTTAGGAAATTTTACATTGCTGTTTTTATTTTATATTGTTGTTTGTTTTATAGATTTTGTTTTATGCTTTTTTATTTTGCTTCGCTTAGATTAGGATTGTAGTTTACAGATTTTATTGATACTTGTTTAAATCAACTTATAGAGTATTATTTATAGTTTTTTATTTAGTTAATAATTTGTTAAAATGGAAGGCTTAATCAATGTTTTAAAAGAGCATCAAAATGTAATTCAGCGAGGTTTAACTAACTTTAAAAAGAGTCCGAAGGAAAGGTTGACAGTTGATTACATACAAACTAAAGAAGAATTACTAGAACGAGATTGGAATTTATTTACAAATAATTATACCAAACTTCATGAACTATATACAACTAAAGATAATACAAAAATAGTAGAAATGTATGATAGTACAGAGGATACTTACATTACATATAAATGTTTAATAAAATCTACGCTGAGCAAATATAGCGTTGCAAAAAAGACTGATAAGGAGTCTAATGCATCAAGCAGTGCTTCTAAGTCATGTACATTTGTAAAATTGCCTAAGATCGCCATTCCTGTATTTAGTGGTAAATATTCAGAGTGGACAACATTTCGGGACCTGTTTGTTTCACTTGTGCATAAAAATGATGGGTTAGACAATGTACAAAATCTCAGCGGCGAAGCTGAACAGTTAGTGAGACAAACACCCGTGTCTGACTCTAATTACATTCAATGTTGAACAAAATTAGAAAGGAGATATAGTAATAGGAAATATTTAATTAGCTGTATATTACAACGTCTATTTAGCCAAAAACTTATGCAAGTAGAATCTGCATCGTCATTAAAGGAGATGCTTGATACAACTAATGATTGCCTTAACGCTTTGAAAAAATTAAGAGTGGATGTGACAACTTGGGATGTCATTATCATTCATATAAGCGCCTTTAAACTTGATTCAGAAACCCGTAAACAGTGGGAATTCAGTATTAGCAATTTAGACTCCGATGAATTGCCCACCTTTGAGCGATTTGCTACCTTTTTAGAGAATCGTTTTCGTGCTCTAGAATTCATAGAACCAAAGCGAAATAATCAGGTCAATACTGCCCCTGATAGTTAAAAAGACGTATCTAACAAAAAGCAAAAACAGAGAAAAAAATGTTTTAATGAATAAAACGGGAAATCTTTTGCTGTCTTTGAGTAAATTTTAATAGTAACATATTAAAAGTTGAAAATAAAGCCGAATATAATGAGCTTTAACTTGGTTTAATAATAATATGAAACTCGAATCAAATCTGGAAAAAATGTTAGACGCGTCTTTTTTACTAACGGGACTATGTGAACTATTATAGTTCACATAGTCCAAAAGCTATAATAATAATAATAATAACCCCATCGCCGTATCTCTACGTTGACGTCGTGGTGGGGCTTGCGCGCTCCAATGAACCCTAAGTCTGTGTCGGTAGCGCTTGCTTAGCCGTAACATGCCTAGGGTGAGGGGCCAGACCAAGAGAGATACAATCCGCAGGGCAGTTTTGTGGCGAACTTTTGGGCATTAGCGATCCCACGGACCCGATCTCCCGGGAGAATTCTTGTTCTTCATCTCCGCTTGCCTTTATTGACCGGTCGTAGTGAACACTGACGAGGAACAGAGCTCCCACCTCTCTCTTGCCTTTATTGGCTGGCTTGAGTGGAGATTCGCAAGAGCAAATGCGCTCGGGAGAAGGATGTATAATCCAGTAAGGTGCTGGTAGGGATCTTGACTGTACTTCCGGGATTGTCCTGATAGCCGTGGTATACATCTCCACTCCTCAAGCACATCAGGATATGTTGCCCTCTTGTTGCTACGTCACTTCGTGCTAGCGACCATTTTGGGGGCCCATTTGTTGAGTGTGCAAGTCACCCCTTGCCTTTTTATTGATGGAAATTAAAAACATTGTTTAGGCAGGGGCCATAGTCTTAACATAGTTCCTGGTAACCAGTCCACTTAAGACTCCAAAAACCATAGCCTTATATTAGTTTTTCACATGTTGCAATAGTTTCCCTTCAACCGGGGGTTGTCCTTGGATGCACTAGCATAGCGCATACAGGGATAATCGCCGGTTGGTACCACGTTCCATTATAATAATAATAATAAAGCCTCATTTTATTCCAGTTCCAGTTTTTTTTTCAGTTGATTTACATAAGTTTTGTGCAATATCAAATACATATAAATTTGTAATAACAATTCAAGATTTAAATTAAAATTTAGATAAAAAATATACAACACAAAATTTATAATTTAATAATTGATTTTTCATGCATATAAAAATTTATATTAATATCATTAAGGACCTCTCTACAGAGTAAAGGCCTCCTCCATTTTTCTCCATTGATCTCTGTCTAAAGCCTTTCCTAACCAGTCATTTCCCACTGTGTTCAGTATTTCATCGAGCCACCTCTCCCTTGGTCTACCTCTCTTTCTCTTTCCTGACGGCCCCTTCCAAGTAGTTATCCGTTTTGTCCATCTATAGTTATTCATACGTGCAACATGGCCAGCCCATTTCCATTTTAATTTTTTGCAGTGCTGTAAAGCATCTATAACTTTAGTTGTATTTCTCACATATACATTTGTCCTTTTATGTTTCAACTTTATATTTAGCGTACTCCGCTCCATGGCTCTTTGCGTGGTTTGTATCTTGTTACTTGTGTACCTGTTGAGTATCCATGTTTGTGACGCATAAGAAAGCGAAGGCAATATACATGAGTCCAGTACCTTTTTCTTCAGTCTTGCAGGAATTCTTGACTTAAGAACTTCTTTAAAACTCCAAAATTTGTTCCAGGCCATGTTTACACGTCTAGTCAGTTCATCTCGATGTCTAGATTTTTTGAAGGATATTTGCTTACCTAGATATATGTACTCTTCAACATATTCCAGAGGATCGTTTTTGAGGCTTATCGGGATTTTTTTATTGTTTGTTATTATTTTTGTTTTTGTTGTGTTCAGTAGCAAGCCAATTTTTTGGCTAACTGCGTCTATTTCTTTTACCATAGCTCCTAGCTCTGATGCACTTTCTGCAAAGAGTACAATATCATCTGCAAATCTTAGATTACTTAGGTAATTTCCGTCTATGCAAATGCCCTTTTTTTCCCCATTTCAAATTTTTCATGATGCTTTGAAGTACGGTTATAAATATTCTCGGGGATAAAGGATCGCCTTGTCTCACGCCCCTGCCAATGTCAAATTCCGGCCCGGTCTTGTCCAGTATTACTCTACTTTGACTAATTTTGTAAATTTCCTTTATAAGTTCTATGGTTTCCGTAGGTGCCTCGCAATCTTGTAAAGCTCTTCAGATACTGCTGTGGGAAATAGAATCGAACGCTTTGGCATAGTCTAAAAACGCCAGGTAGAGCGGGCGGTTCATTTCCTCGAACTTCTCTATCACTAATTCTAAGGAGTGAATGTGATCTATTGTTGAGTAGTTTCTTCTAAAGCCTGCTTGCTCTACCGGCTGATGTTTTTCGGTATACTCCGCGAGACGATCCTCCAAGCACGAAGCAAAAAGCTTGTACAGATTTGATTGCAAGCTGATCGGTCTGTAATTGCCAATATCTATAGGGTTTCCTTTCTTGTATAAGAGAATAATATCCGATTTTGCCCACTCGCCTGGAATTATTTTTTCGTCTAGTATTTTATTGAATAAAATGGACAAAAGAGGTACCAGAATGGGCTCTCCTGCTATAATTGCCTCGTTGGGTATGCCGTCAGGTCCGCTGCTTTTCTCCTTCTTCAGCGCTTTTATTTTTTTAGCTATTTCCTGCAGTGAAAATCTTTGCAAGGTGGTATCGTTTTGTTGTTGTTGCTGTAGAGTCTCTGCTCGCGATGGTGTCTTTATAGAGTATAGGTCTTTATAGAAATTAGTCGCTACTTTAATTATTACCGATCTCGAAAACCTTTTCGATTTTTTAGCAGAGGTCGTCTGCAGGCAAGTAATCCATTTTTTTGATGTTCTTAATTCTTTTAAGCCTTTTTTCACACTTGCTGAGTTATTTAAATGTCTTTCAATAGTTGATAATCTATGTCCTTGGATGCACTAGCATAGCGCATACAGGGATAATCGCCGGTTGGTACCACGTTCCATTAGAAGCAGCTAAAAGGGCCTCTGCGAGTTGGTTTCGGCTCCTCGTATGCCTTCCAAAGGTCCAGGACCTCATGGTCCTGAGATAAATAAATGTATAAAAATAATAATAATAATAATAATAAACGCCCCTCCCTTAAACATAACACGGAAGAAACTATTATCTCTCATTTAATTTATATGGATGACATAAAACTTTACGCAAAGTCTGAAAAAGAGATGAAACAATTAATTGACACCACGACCAAATTCAGTAAAGATATCAATATGCAATTTGGTCTAGATAAGTGTAAAACAGTTCATATAATTAGAGGTAAAATAAAACCGGGTGACTACCCTATTAACAGTACAGACACAATCACAGCTATGGATACTACAGATTTGTATAAATACTTAGGGTATAAGCAGCTCAAAGGAATAGATCATACATCAATTAAACATACTTTAAATACAGAATACAAGAGGAGAGTGGTCGCAGTATGTAAAACTCAATTGTCGGGAAAACATTTAATAAAGGCATTGAATACCTATGCGATTCCAATATTAAGATATCGCTTTCAGCGATAAGACCGCCATAATTGTACCCACAAATTGAAGTTTTTTTTATAAGCTGTATTACTTTTTGGTGTACAATAAAGTCTATTCTATTCTATTCTATTAACATATTCGTTTGGAGTAATTAAATGGTCAAAAACTGATATCCAGCATATAGAGAGGACAACACGCGCTACACTAACTAAACACAATAACTTACACCCTAAATCTGCTGTAGAAAGATTGACCATTAAACGACAAAATGGAGGGAGAGGCCTAATCGACATCCATCACCTATGGCAGAAACAAATAACCAGACTAAGAACATTCTTTCACACTAAATCACGCACAAGTAATATTCATAAAGCCATAGTAATCAACGATAACAATTACACCCCACTTAACCTTAACCCTCAGTCCGTCGCGTGGGGTCTTTGAAAGCCTAGGCGTTAGAATTATGTAAAATTAACACATTTAAAACTATCCACGAGTTATGGTACTTTAGGTACCCTCTGAAATTGGATTATAGTTCACATGCATCGCCGCTAATTTAAGTTCTCACACCAGCGAAGTGAGATATAGACGTGTTTTGTGCGCGCGGGCTGTGAAAGACCCCACGCGACGAACGACGGTAGTAAAAATGTATGGTAGATTTCTTGTGTAATATGGGTTTTTATTATTTTTTTACTGTTTAAGGTTAAAATTAAGTTGTAATTGACTACTAAAATATGTGAATGATAACAACAACGTATAATGAGTTGGTGAGAAAATGAATCTGATGATGTTATGATGATGAAGATGAAAATGGAATCACTTCATACCTGGACGAAAAAAGTGAACATAACACGGATTCGGAACAAGAATGTGATGATTTGGTTCCTACAGAACAACATCAGGAATCTTTGAAGGAAACAGATCAGGTTTTAGAATCGTTGGATGAAGAGTACATGAAGTTGGGAAGTTCATATAGAAGATGATGAAAAGCCCTTGATAAACATATCATCACAGAACTTTTATGCATCAAAATGAGTCAGAAATGGTCCATGGATGGTAAGAGTTTTAGAGGATAGTGTCGATTTCGCCAATACATGCTCATGCCTTGTACATCGGCAAAATACTGGACCAAGTAGTTTTCTCTGATGGATGCCGTTACATTCTACCCAAAAAAGTTGGAAATATATCGGAAAGCAACTAGAAGGTCCATATTTTCAAAATATGTGCCCAAACAACAACAAATGCCCTTTTCAAGAGAATAAAAAAAAACACATACCAAAGCGGTATGTACCAGTCTGTGAATAAAACAAAAAAAATTGTCGGATTTCATTTGATAAAAGTTGTATATTTTTTTTGTTGTTAAAATCCAAATTTTATGTTAAATTATTAATTAGTGTAGTGAGATATCATACAGATATAATATAACTTAAATTTGATTGATTTAGTAGTATTAAAACAAAAATAACTGTGAAATGATCTCAAAGAGTGAAAATTGTGATCCTAATTTTAGTTTGTAAGTTCAGACAGTAAATATATGAATATTTTTGATTAATTTGTTGTAGTTTTATTGACATTAAATAAAAAAATAAGAAACTGCTAAAATATTTCGAAAAATACAAGTTATAAAGGATTTCAAAGGTATCATACTGTTGGGGTCTTGAGGGACCCCACGCGACGAACCACGTTATTAAAAATGCGCGACGGACCGAAGGTTAATGATCAAATAGAAACACCACATACTGACATTGACGACCCACAGAAGCAAAAGTTAGAAAATTGGAAAAAGAAAGTGCTGCACGGACGTCACCCTCATGATTTAGAGCAATCTCATATAGATACGATGGCATCAAATAAGTGGCTTAAAATAGGTACTTTATTTCCGGAAACTGAGGGATTTATTATTGCAATACAGGATCAGGTCATAAACACCAAAAACTACAGAAAGTTCATCATTAAAGACCCCACGATGACTAATGATAAATGCCGTAAGTGTCAGAGTCAGCCAGAAACTATTCAACACATTACAGGGGCATGCACCTCACTCACACAGACAGATTATACATACAAGGTGTCGTTTTGAAGCTGCAAAATATTTCAGGAGGTAATTATGTTAGTGATTCTCGACCCGAATCAATAATAAAATAAGTAGGTAATTTTTTTTTTTTTTATAACCGCGCTTTTTTTCACACACACAAACACGGAACAATAAAGGTCGTTTTCACACACACTAACTCGCAACGATAGTTTCATAAATAATGTATCATCCAATCATCATCCCGCACGCCACACCCTAGCCACGCCCCCGCGGCCATCGATCAATCGATTTAGTTTAGAGTAATTAAAAAATTAAATAACAAGTATTACTGATTATTGACCAGGTATCGTTTTTTTATATGATTATTTATGAGTTTTACTACAACCTCCTGAAATATTGTGCAGTTTTAAAACTGCACCTTGTATAGACATAATCAGGTAGCAAATATCATCCATCAAAACCTTGCACTCAAATATAAACTCATACAGGATTCAAATACTCCATATTACAAATATGCACCACAAACAGTTTTAGAAAATACAACTCATAAATTGTACTATGATCGTGCAATATTGACTGACAGGACCATTCACTACAATAGACCAGATATAACTCTACAAGATAAAATTAATAAAATCACTTACTTAATTGATATCGCAGTCCCTAATACACATAATTTACAAAAAACGATAGGCGAGAAAATTAGTAAATATGCTGAATTAAAAGAAGAAGTGACCAGAATTTGGAGGCAAGAAAAAGTGTACATGGTGCCCATTGTTGTCTCCACTACATGTGTCATACCTCATCATCTCCACCACAGCCTCAGAGTAATCAATCTGAAAGACTCAACTTACATTACCCTCCAAAAAGCTGCAATTTTAAATCGGGGAAAATGAAATATCTCCACATAATACTCATTTTCCACTTTAAATTTACTCACAACACGCTATATTGACTTGGCTTGGCCCGTTAATGTAGCTTAAAAACTAGCCCAGAGCTAAGAAAAACTAAACGTTTTCCCATAATAATAATAATAATCATTTATTTGCAAACAAGAGTCACATTTACATAAATGCTCTGCCTCCTGAACTAGGTAGTGAACCTGTATCTCAGGAGACAGTTCCCCTCCTATACATTTTTCAATTCGTTTACAAACAGGGTAGGAGGTTCAACCAACATTAAATGTGAGTATTGTAGTGAAGGTCATAAACTGTGCTTTTGTAAATCCTTTGCAAAACAACCAATTGATCACCGTCGTGAGTTCGTGGCAAAACATAAAATTTGTTTCAACTGCCTAGGTGGTAATCACATGGTCGTAAATTGTAAACATATAAGTTCATGCAAGCTTTGTCAGAAAAGACATCATTCATTGCTCCATCCGAATGGAGAACTTGTAAGCAAAGTGGATGCTTCAGCAAGTACGCCTGCGGTTGAAACTAGTCCTTCGACTAGTTCCACTCCGATAGTCTCTTGCCTATCCACTAATAAAGTCCCCAAACCTGGACAGGTTTTACTAGCCACTGCGCTAGTAAATATCGAGTCTAAGATGGGTTATCAAACGGTTAGAGCCCTAGTCGACCAAGGTTCTCAAGCTTGCTTCATTACTGAGTCCACAGTGCAGTTCCTCAGATTGAAAAAAATTCCCATACATGGAGTTGTGTCAGGTTTAGGCCAAAAATCAACATTGGCTAAGTATATGGTCAACTTAGAAATCCAATCCAGGGTTGATCCAGAGTTTATGCTAAATATAAACGCATATGTCATAAGTAAAATTACCTCTTACCTGCCAGAACGAACCATAGACCAAAATTCCTTTGACTGGATTGATTTTACGAGTCTGAAACTTGCCGATCCCTTATTCTGCAAACCTAGTAAAATTGACATCCTGTTAGGGGCAGACGTTTATGGCTGTGTGGTGAAAGAAGGCATGATGAAGAGTCCATCCTCTAGTCTAGTCGCACAGAGCACTACCTTAGGGTGGATCTTATCGGGGGTGGTTGGTTCAACCACAATTTCACGCTCCACACAACCTAATGTCAGCGTAATGCATGTTAATCTCACTACAGACCAAATTCTAAGACAATTCTGGAAAATCGAAGAACACATTAGTTCAAAGAAATTGCTAACGCTTGAAGAACAAAAATGTGAAGATTTATATGCAAATACCACCAAGAGAACACAGGATGGAAGATACGAGGTCCAGTTGCCATTCCGCGTTGAAGATCCTCCCTGCAAGTCCGGCGGGTCACGCTCCATCGCTGAAAATAGATTAAAATCATTAGAAAGAAGATTAGGGAAAAATGTAGAGTTAAAGAAAAAGTACAACGAAGTTATACATGAATACTTACATCTAGGACACCTTAGACCTGTAAAAGAAGGAGACAATAAGAGAGAAATTGCAGTTTATCTACCTCACCACGCCGTTATAAGAGAAGACAAGTCGACTACTAAAGTGCGAGTCGTGTTCAACGCTTCTGAAAAGAATCAACGAGGAGTCTCCCTAAACGACACATTAATGGTTGGGCCAACTTTGCAAGCCGATTTGAGGCACACAGTTTTAAAATGGAGAAGACACTATATTGGTCTAGTAGCGGACATTATAAAAATGTACCGCCAAATCAGAGTCGCAGATGAACATGCCATGTATCAAAGGATTCTTTGGAGGGATGAACCTGAAGAGGAAATCAAGGACTATGAATTAGTTACAGTTACCTTTGGGACAGCCTCAGCGCCATACCAAGCTGTAAGGACTCTACATCAAGTTGCATATGATGAAGGTGGCGAGTATCCATTGGCAGCTGAGTCTTAAACTCATTCTACGTGGATGATTTTATGAGTGGGTGCGAGGACGTCACAGAGGGTATGGAAATATACAAAGAAATGAATGAACTGTTAGGCAAAGGTGGATTTCAATTACAAAAGTGGAACAGTAATAGTAAAGAAATATTAGAGAAAATAAAGACATTAGAAGGAAAACAAAGCATACATAAAATAAGATTTGTGATCGATTTGTGCTCTAAAAATGTCTATGAACTGTGTAAATACGATCAAGTGTACGAGTCGTAATATTGTTATCTCGGAGGTTCTTGCATTCTTACGCAATAGGCATGATGTAGTTGATAACGAAAGTTTAATAAAAATATGTGCATCGGCTTTCTCCGAGGAAGATATTGATGAAGCAAAAAAGTTATTGTTCGTTTCTACGAAAACAACACAAAAACTTGTGTCGAGGCGTAAAAACAAAAAGCAGAAAGACCTGGAGGACATGATTACGGTTTTTAAAACCATGGATCCGGAACAAATCCCGGTTTTTGTCGCGTATGACCTTCATAAACTACCGCCAGTTTGTTTTGATCACGTCGACGTAACAAAACTGTTGAAAGATTTATTGGTTCTACGATCAGAAGTAAATACAATCAAAAGTGATTATGTAACCAAAGATGAGCTGGAAAACATAAAATTGAATACAAGCAATTCGACGCCGGCGCCGACGCCGTTACCTAGTTTAAATGTGAACTTCGAAAAAAGAGGGTATATTGAAGACAATAATTCAGAGTTATTGGATGTGTCTCAAAGTGCAAACTGTGTTTTGTCACAGACTCAACCGAGTCAAAGTTGTATGAGTCATGAACATTTGAGTACTAGACCACTTGCTAGCACAGCGAGTGAGAAGTACAATGTACCTGTCTTGCCCACTCCACAGCGCTCGGTCAGTCTTGCAACCGCCGAAAAACAGCTGACAATGGCAGAGATTGTAAGAAAGGGCAGGTGGAAGGAAAACAAAAAAGAGGATGACTGGACTTTGGTACAGAAATCTAAATTAAGGAATCGTTTCACTGGTTTGATGGGGAAGGCTGTGTCAAATGTACCAATAAAGTTTCGTGCTGCAGATATGAAAATACCTTTATTTATATCATATGTAAATAAAGAAACCACAGAAAAAGATATATGTGACTATATCCAAAGTAAGGTTAACGAAGTGGTGACTTTAGAAAAGATTAATATGAAGGCTGACAGACAATATAATGCATTCAAGTTATTTGTTCCTAAGCACAAAATAAATACGTTTTTAGATGACAACCTGTGGCCGGAGGGTATTACTTTCAGGCGATTTATACATTTTAAGGGCCAAGCGCCCGAAAAGTGCCATAAAACAGTGATTTTCTGAGGCCTACTCCTCCGTAACGGCTAGGTCAATTGGTTTGAAAAAAATATATGTTTATTATAGATTCATGAACAATAATATCAACATTTGATTTTTTCGTGCAATTAAAACATTTGTCAAAAAAAAAAATTAGCAATTTCGCAACTTTTCGCAACTTTTCCCTACTCCTTCGAAACGGCTTGGACCTTTAGAAACATTTTTACACATAAAAATTGGTGGTTAAATATTCTTCAAAGTGAACATTGCATATGTAAATCAATCAATATCTCGCAGAGAAAATGGATTTAAAGCGCTTTCCGGGCGCTGCTGGCCGCAAATAAATGCACAGATTTGCGTACTGCCGCCTAGGCGAGTGCGAGAGTTGCGTTCACATAATTTCGGCCAGATGCTTCAAGGGACTATACGCCTTAAAAGTAGAACAGACGTTAGGATTTTGAATGGAAATGCATCTCAGAAAAATGGGTACGAAGATAAAGAACACATACCTAGCAACGTTTAACTGTAAAAATATCACTCGATCAGCTGATTGTGTGAGAAGATTATGTGGAGTAGCTGACGTCATCGCGCTGCAGGAAACTTGGCTATTACCTCATGATTTGGCCTACTTGGGAACAATACATGATGACTTCGCGTATACGGGAAAATCTGCTGTCGATACGTCTGCCGGAGTACTCATAGGGAGGCCTTTCGGAGGAATTGCCCTATTGTGGAGGAAGTCGGCTTTCTCAAAGGTGTCAGTAGTGACGTGTGATAGTAATCGTTTAGTTGCTATTAAAATTGAACACACAGATCGTTCTATATTAGTTTTCTCGGTTTATATGCCAACGGACTCGAGTGATAACATAATAGAATTTACTTCTTGTTTAAGTGAGATTATTGCGATTACTGAAAACAGTGACACGGAAACGGTGTGTATATTAGGAGACTTTAACGCTCACTCGAGTGAACGTTTTGCCAGTGAACTGTCAACAGTGTGTGCGGAACAGTCGTGGTCATGTGTGGACTTGGAGTTATTACCCGCTGATACTTTTACGTTTAAGAGCACAGCGAACGGTGCGTTGCGCTGGCTTGACCACTGCGTGGTGAGTAGTGCAGCGAGACAGTTAATAATGAAAGCAGCTGTTTTGTATGATGTTTACCCATCGGACCACATTCCTTTGATTATTGAGTGTAATATAAATTTAGTAATACCTAAGTTAGTGAGCAAAACCCACTCTTGTAATAAAGTAATTTGAGGAGAAAGAACTGTTAAACAAATAGAGGATTATTCAAACTTTTGTCATTCAAAGTTAAGGTTAGTGGATTTTCCTACGGAATTTTGTAATTGCTCGCATGGAATGTGCTCTGATACTAGCCACCACAGACTATTAGATGAGATGTACGATACAGTTATAGGTATTTTGAAAGATGGTGCATCTTTAACGTACGTAGGTTCTGATAACCTGCGCTGTAAAAGGAGACATGTTGTTGGTTGGAATGTGCATGTACGGGATGCTCACAGGGAGGCTCGCATGCATTATCAGACGTGGTTGCTACATAATAAACCCACTTCAGGGTATTTTTACACCAATGTGTGTAATTCCAGGAAGGTTTTTAAAGACAGGCTGAAATATTGCCAAGATAATGAGCAACAAATTAAAATGGATATTATAGCTAAAAACCAGGTAGACAAGCAATTTGGTGCTTTCTGGAAGGCAACTAATAAATTAAATCCTCGGTCGAGCTTTCCTGTGAACGTTGCGGGCGTGCACGAGCCCACTGAAATAGCGAACTTATTTAAGCAGCATTTTAAAGCTGAGTCACCACTTGCAGGCTCGGCGCGGGTTGTCGATGCTGAGGCCATTTGTGGGGACATTAATGTTCGGTTTACCCCAAAGGAAGTTGCGTCGGTGGTAAAAACAATGAAAGGAGGGAAGTCTCCAGGTCACGATGGGCTCAGCATCGAGCATCTGAAATACGCCGGGGTACACTTGCCACGCGTACTTGCCATGCTGTTTAATATGTGTGTTAGTCACTGTTATTTACCAAATAGCCTCATGTTTACTGTTGTGGTGCCTATTATTAAAAATAAAACTGGGGATGCCTCCGATGTCTCCAATTACAGGCCTATATCCCTGGCTACTGTTTCAGCCAAGGTGCTGGATCGTCTGCTTGACGCACAATTAGCCAATCATCTTAAACTGCATGACGCTCAGTTTGGCTTTAGGCCGGGGCTGTCCACTGAAAGCGCTATATTGTGTTTAAAGCAGACGGTGCAGTATTACAAGACAAGAAAAACACCTGTATTTGCTTGTTTTTTGGACCTATCGAAGGCATTCGATCTTGTCAATTATGACGTGCTGTGGAATAAGTTGTCAACTGAAACATCTTTACCGGTTGAAGTTATATCAATATTTAAATATTGGTATAGCAATCAACGCAATTGTGTGAGGTGGAACGGTTCCTTTTCGGGGGTGTACCGGTTGGAATGCGGAGTGAGGCAGGGGGGATTAAGCTCACCTCGCCTGTTCAACCTCTACATGAACCAGCTGATAGTTGAGCTCAGCAGCACCAAGGTCGGTTGTCATATTGACGGAGTGTGTACCAATAACCTTAGTTATGCAGATGACATGGTGTTGCTGAGCCCATCAGTCAGTGCCATGAGGAAACTAGTGTCTACTTGTGAATCGTATGCGGTGGCCCATGGCCTCAAGTATAATGTTTCAAAGAGTGAACTAATGCTCTTTAAAGCAAGTGGTTTCTCTTACCCAGAATTTCCGGATGTGTTACTTTGTGGCACACCACTGCTTAGGGTCTCCAAATTTAAATATTTGGGTCATTGGGTCACCGAAGATTTAAGTGATAATTTGGATATTGATAGGGAACGCAGGTCGCTGGCTGTTCGTTGTAACATGCTGGCCCGCAGGTTTGCACGGTGTACGAAATCAGTAAAGATCACGCTTTTTAAAGCATTTTGTCAATCTTTTTACACCTGCAGCATGTGGGTCGGGTATTCGCAGCGGGCATACAGCGACCTGCGTGTCCAATATAACAATGCACTCAGGGTACTGTTGGGGCTGCCGTGGCGTTGCAGTGCGTCAGGGATGTTTGCTGAGGCGCAGGTTGATGGCTTTGCCGCCATTATCAGGAATAGATGCGCCTCCCTACTCGCTCGCGTTCGTGGCAGCACCAACACTATACTGAGTGTTTTTGCAGATAGGTGGGAGTCCCCCATGCTGCAAAGATGGATGCGCCTTCATGTCGTAGTGTAGTTGTGTGTGTAATTGTTTTGTAAAACATACTAACACTAGTTTTTAAGATATTGTTACTAACAACATATGGACCTCGTCCGAAATAAATATTTTATTATATTATTATTATTATTATAAGTACAATAGAAAGCAATGAGGAGGACAACGAGAACAATAGAGCAATAAACAATAACAACCATAAAGAAGTAACAATTAAAGTACGAATACGATGAAAATATTGGGACTTACCTGGGATCGACAAGAAGATTCCTTCCGGTACACGGTGGGTGTTCAGCCATCAAACAATCAACCTGTAACGAAAAGAACTGTAGTGTACGTAAAGTACGTATACGATGAAAATATTGGGACTTACCTGGGATCGACAAGAAGATTCCTTCCGGTACACGGTGGGTGTTCAGCCATCAAACAATCAACCTGTAACGAAAAGAACTGTAGTATCAGATATTGCCAAATTGTTCGACCCATTGGGGTGGTTGGCACCTACCATTGTGTTAGCCAAAATCTTCATACAGAAGTTATGGCTAGCTGGTATTGGGTGGGACGAACAATTAACAAGTGATCTGATAAAGGAATGGTACACTTACCGAGAAGAGTTATCCCTGCTTGCCAAGGTACACATACCTCGCTGGCTCGGTACTAAGGCAGAGAGCGATATAGAGCTCCATGGCTTCTGCGATGCTTCCAAGGCAGCATACTCCGCTGTGGTATACTTACGGTTAATAGATTCTGAAAATGAGGTCAAGGTTTCACTGCTAGTTGCAAAGACTAGAGTGGCGCCTATAAAGCAAGTCAGTATACCACGGTTAGAGTTGTGTGGAGCAGTACTGTTGGCAAATTTGTTATCAGAAACTGCGGAGATTCTGAATATTTCAAAGGAAAGGATAAAGGCATGGACGGACTCCACTGTGGTACTTGCGTGGTTAAATAGCCACCCAAGTAGGTGGAAAACTTTCGTCGCCAACCGCACTTCTGAAATATTAAACTTTATGAGTTCATCACAATGGCATCATGTAGCGACAAGTGAAAACCCAGCTGATTGCGCGTCTCGTGGACTTATGCCAAGTATGTTTATTCAGAATAAACCTTGGTTTTCAGGACCACAGTTCCTAAAAGAGAAAACTATTATACAAGGTGCAGTTTTAAAGGTGCAAAAAATTTCAGGAGGTAATTATGTTAGTGATTCTCGACCTGAATCAATAATAAAATGAGTAGGTATTTTTTTTCTTATTTATGGAAATCGGTATGTGTGAACTACCTTTTTTTAAAACGCAGCCAGTCTGATACCTTCCTTATAACCGCGCTTTCACACACACAAACGCACCATTATTTTAACCGCGCTTTCACACACATACACGCAACGATAGTTTCATAAAGCACCAATCATCTCCCGCACGGCACACCCTATAACAAATATCACTGATTATTGACCAGGTATCGTATTTTTATATGATTATTTATGAGTTTTATTACAACCTCCTGAAATATTGTGCAGTTTCAAAACGGCACGTTGTATATAAAAATCTAAAGAATTTAGCCATAGATAACAACACATAGATAACACACACACACACATAGATAACAGTCTATTAAGGCTCACGTTGCAATTAGTCCCGATAGTACTCATGACATTGATATATTAGATAGATTTTCTTCTTTACAAAGGTTATTAAGAGTAGTAGCATATTGTCGTAGAATATTAAAGAACAAAGGAGATAGGACAACTTATTTACAGAAAAGGGAAATAGAAGAAGCTTTAGAATGCTGTTTAAAGAAAATACAAAAGGAAAGCTTTACAGTGGAATATACACAATTGAAAAATGATGGAAATTTGGATGTAAAAACTAGCAAAATCAAACACTTATGTCCCGTATCTTGATGACAAGGGTATTATGAGAGTGTAAGGTAGAATTGAAAAATCCACCTTGGACGAAAGATGAAACACCCAATCGTCTTACCAAATGATACACATTTTACACGTCTATTGGTAACAGACGCCTATCATAAGACTCTCCATGGTGGACTACGGTTGATGACAAATTATTTAAGATCAGTTTATTGGATAATTGGGGTACGAAACTTGGTGAAGCAATGTGTTCGTAAATGCATAACGTGTGCTAAACAAAAGGCAACAATTAAAAACCAATTTATGGGATCGCTACCAGCTAGTCGATGCTCACCTGCAAAACCATTCTTGCACAGCGGAGTTGACTACGCTGGCCCTATAAATATCAGGACAACAAAGGGTCGTGGCCACCGCTCATACAAGGGATACATATGCTTGTTTGTATGTATGTCTACACGGGCTTTACATTTGGAAGTGGTCAGCGACATGACTACTCAAGCATTTTTAGCAGCTTTTAGGAGATTCGTGTCTAGGCGAGGTCATTGTGCTAAGTTGTGGAGGGACAACGGCACCACCTTTGTAGGAGCGTCAAGGGAGCTGCGACAGCTTGTAGACAAATTAAATGCCTCAGTTGCAGAACAATTAGAAGCCAATAACACCGAATGGCATTTCATTCCCCCCCACGCACCCAATTTTGGCGGTCTCTGGGAAGCGGGCTGCTAAGCGAATACACACACTACAAACACTGTCTTCTTTCTTATTGATGCTGGATTGCATTTCTTAAATTTTCTGAAAAGCTACACAAGGTATGGCTATGCTACCTTCCCTGGAGGGTGATGAAGGTCACAAAGTTGAGACACCTTAAGAGGCTCGGCCTGCTTGAAGGCTCAACTGCCAGCTGCTGAGCAAGTGAATTGGTGCTGATGGATTATACAAAGCTTATTCTGGAGACAAACTCTTGGACAAGCTACGACAATGCAACCTTCCCCAAGGGGTGATGAAGGTCACAAAGTAAAGATACCCTTTGAGGCGTTGCGCCTGCTTGAGGGTCTGACTGTCAGCTACTAAGAAAGTCAATAAGTATAGATTGATAATACAAATCCTTGTCTGGAGGCTTTCTCGGAGCTGAATAACGTCAATTTCCAGGAACTAAATGCAAGCTATGACAATGAAACCTTCCCCAAGGGGTGATGAAGGATACAAAGTAAAGATACCCTTGAGGCGTTGCGCCTGCTTCAGGGTCCGACTGCCAGCTATTAAGATAGTCAATAGGTATTGACGATCATTCAGAGTTTTATCTGGAAGCAAATTCTTGGAGCTGGATAACGTCGATTTTCAGGAACCAAATGCAATTCACGATAATGCAACCTTCCCTAAGGGGTGCTGAAGGTCACAAAGTAAGGATACCCTTTGAGGCGTTGCGTCCGCTTCAGGGTCCGACTGTCAGCTACGAAGTGAGTCAATAGGTATTGACGATAATTCAGAGTTTTGTCTGGAAGTAAACTCTTGGAGCTGGATAACGTCGATTTTCAGGGACTAAATACAGGCTACGACAATGCAACCTTCCCCAAGGGGTGATGAAGGTCACAAGGTAAAAATACTCTTTGAGGCGTTGCGCCTGCTTCAGGGTCCGACTGTCAGCTACGAAGAGAGTCAATAGGTATTGACGATAATTCAGAGTTTTGTCTGGAAGTAAACTCTTGGAGCTGGATAACGTCGATTTTCAGGGACTAAATACAGGCTACGACAATGCAACCTTACCCAAGGGGTGATGAAGGTCACAAGGTAAAAATACTCTTTGAGGCGTTGCGCCTGCTTGAGGGTCCGAATGCCTGCTACTAAGAAAGTCAATAGGTATTGACGATAATTCAGAGTTTTGTCTGGAAGTAAACTCTTGGAGCTGGATAACGTCGATTTTCAGGGACTAAATACAGGCTACGACAATGCAACCTTCGCCAAGGGGTGATGAAGGTCACAAGGTAAAAATACTCTTTGAGGCGTTGCGCCTGCTTGAAGGTCCGACTGCCAGCTACTAAGAAAGTCAATAGGTATTGACGATAATTCAGAGTTTTGTCTGGAAGTAAACTCTTGGAGCTGGATAACGTCGATTTTCAGGGACTAAATACAGGCGGACGGTGAGCAATGGGTAGCTCACTGTCCGGCCGTCCGGTAACTGTCCGGACCAAGCCCAAGTCGTCGACGGCGCGCACTGTTCCCGCGCGCCTCAAGGAGTTGTCAGCAACAGCAGGGACCCAGCCGGGTCGAAGCCTACTGGGGCCAGGGTTATCCGAAAGGGCGCTCGAGCCCCGGTATGAAGGCTAGAAGGAACGGGGTGGGTCTTTTAGTCAGTAAGAGTCTGACACTATCTCCCGCTTCGCCCAAGGGCGGGGGATGTCAATGCATGATTTTTTCCCACCATAAAAAAAAAAAAAAAAAAAAAGGGACTAAATACAGGCTACGACAATGCAACCTTTCCCAAGGGGTGATGAAGGTCACAAGATAAAGATACTCTTTGAGGCGTTGCGCCTGCCTGAGGATTGACTGCCAGCTACTAAGAAAGCCAATAGGTATTGACAGATAATTCAAAGTTTGGTTTGGATGCAAACTCCAACAAGCTACGGTTACGCAACCTTCCCCAAGGGGTGATAGATAAAGGTCATAAAGTAGAGATACCCTTCAAGGCTTTGCGCCTGTTAGAGAGTCCATTTGCCAGCTGCTAAGAAAGTACTAGCACTAACGATTTCTCTTTTTTTAAAAACTTTGGATGCAAATTTAAAGTTTACGACCCAGAAAAATCCACGGAGCTTTTTACAATTTTCTTGGAGATTTAATATACGTTGGATCTTCCAACCTAGGGGTGCGAGGAATTACGGCAGAATTACATTGGGCCCACGTGGGCCATTTACGCCCGTTGGGTGTGTCGGTTGCCATACATTGCAAAAAGCAACCAGACTTGTAGAGCTACATCAGACCCACACCACGCGACGCCACTTGACGCGACGTAACGTACCACTCAGGCGTCGCCCACTTATAACGTCGGTCTAATGCAGTTCCCGGATTATGATTATAATAGCACATGAGATTTAAGGACTCCTTGCTTGGACAATTATTAAATATATTCGTCTTAATTTAGGACCAGGCAATGACCAGTTGGTCCAGGTACAGAAGTATTTAATGTTACGCATCACAAGCACCACGTTACACCTCGGCAGTCCAGTTTAGGACTGATGGACTTTTTCAGTGCCGTAGTGTGACCAGATGGAAGACATACAATTTGTGGCAGTTGTCTTTGTGAAATTCGCATCTCATGATAGAAACTATAGTAATCTTTGTGAAATTCGCATCTCATGATAGGGTTGGTTGCAAGCTCAACCTTTCAGCACGCTTGTAAAAGTGATGGGTAGCTTTACACTGGTTTTTGTTAAAAATTGAAAGTGTTGATATAGTGTATAAAGCCAAAGGCATAGAAATTAATTTAAAAAATCATTTTTGTTTGCCTGTTTAAGGTTCACTGAGCTTACTTCTGGTAATTGTACATTTTCGGCCCCCCCTTTCTTTTGATCATGAAGAGTTACACGAGATTAGATGATCCTTCCTGGGTTACGTTATTTTTATTGCAAAAAGAACGAGTGTTTATTAGGTAGTCCAGAGGTACTACAACTTCTTTATTTTAAAACTTTAAAGATCGAATAAAATGTCGTTTTTAACTTTTGGTAGGTACACAGACAAAAACTTGGAAAAAATAAATCGTCGGATTCTCAAATATTCATCCGATTCCTGCATTGTATACGTCGGAATGCCAAGATATTTCTTTCCAATCTAATACAAAGAGTCAACCGTTTTCATTGAAGCTAACCTCGAAAAAGTAACGGTGCGTAACTCATACTAATACAGGCGCCATACTCGAACAAGGAACACTCGGCTGCATTGTAGCGTAAAGTGCCCAAAATAAAGTACTAAAATGACTTACCAGATATTGTACTTTTTTTTTTTTTTATGGTGAGAAAAAATCATGCATTGACATCCCCCGCCCTTGGGCGGAGCGGGAGATAGTGTCAGACTCTTACTGACTAAAAGACCCACCCCGTTCCTTCTAGCCTTCATACCGGGGCTCGAGCGCCCTTTCGGATAACCCTGGCCCCAGTAGGCTTCGACCCGGCTGGGTCCCTGCTGTTGCTGACAACTCCTTGAGGCGCACGGGAACAGTGCGCGCCGTCGACGACTTGGGCTTGGTCCGGACAGTTACCGGACGGCCGGACAGCGAGCTACCCATTGCTCACTGTCCGCAAGCCCGCGTCTACGTTGGCCGGAAATCGGGATCAGAATCCCGGCGACGGCGGCGGCGATAACGCCGTTGCCTTATGCGTTCGGCCTCCTCCTTTGCGAGCATTACTGCTTCGCAGAAGTCGGCGACCGCCTGCCACTCCTCCTTGCTCCGGACCATGGCCTCAACCAAGGCCCGGCGCGAGAGGTCTCCGCCGCCGATCGCCCCCACGAGGGCACGGCGATGCTCCGCCCAAGCAGGGCACACCTCGACTGTGTGTTCCACCGTGTCCTCCGGGCGAGATATTGTACTTCAAACCTTCAATTTATGTGATCGGGTCCGGTGCCGTTTAATGGAGGCTTCATTATCATCACTCGAACTGAATTGAATTCTGACAAACTTGACTCAATAGAATCATTTTTTTTTTTTTTTTTTATAATGGATAGGCTCGCGTTTGACCACAATCTCACCTGATGGTAAGCGATGATGTGGCTGACGATGGAGCACGCTTGCCTAGAAGCAATATATTCACTCTTGACTTAAAGACCCCTAGGTTATAGCTATCAGGAAACACAGACTCCGGCAGGGAATTCCATTCCTTAGCTGTACGCATAATGAATGTACTCCCAAAACGCTTTGTACGTATAGGTGGGATGTCCACCATGTACCGGTGGCGCAACGCCGTACGTCTTGTGGTCCGATGATGGAACGGACTTGGCGGAATTAAATTGTGTAACTCTAGAGCACACTCCCCGAAGTGTAAACGATAGAAAACAGACAGGCTAGCAACTCGGCGTCGATGCTCAAGACTTTGGAGTTTTGACTTCACAAGAGCATCATTGCCTATGATCTTCTTGGCACGCTTTTCAATAGACTCTAGTGCATCTAGCTGGTATTTGGCTGACCCATCCCAAAGGTGAGAGCAGTACTCCATACACGATCGAACTTGCGCTTGATAGAGGTTGAGCAGCTGTTCCGGCGTGAAAAACCGTCTCACCTTTGCTAAGATCCCCAATTTTTTGGCAGCTAGTGGGGCTTTTGCCTCGATGTAGGAGCCGAAATTAAGGGTAGACGATAGCGTTACCCCAAGAAGTTCAAGGTGGTCGGTACCTAATTGGCACGGTTACACCCCGGAAAGATGGAGCCGGGTGGAATTGGCTCCGTTTAGCGGAGAAAAGACACGCCTGGGTTTTCGTCGCATTGAACTTGACCAGATTGGCATCGCCCCATTCTGAGACTGCCGCTAAGGACGAGTTCAAGCGTTCAACCATAGCCTCTCGAAATGACTGGATCTGTGATCCACTAGATTTTGACGAAAGCCGTATTGCTGGTCGTTGAGGATGTCGTTAGCTTCCAGGTATGCCAGAAGCTTCCTGTTAATTACCCGTTCCATACTCTTACAGAGGATGGACGTAACAGAGATGGGTCGGTAGTTTGCCGGGTCAGCTCTACTGCCCTTCTTGGGCACAGGCTGCACGTTGGCTTGCTTCCAAGCCATCGACACTTTTCCAGTCTCATATGAGAGGCGAAATAGGCGAGTCAAGATCGGAGACAATTCAGGCGCACAAGTTTTTAGAACGACCGCTGGTATCCCGTCGGGACCACTAGCTTTATTCACGTCAAGGTTACTCAAGACCCTACGAACGTCCTTCTGATGGATACGAATATCCGACATATTCGTCACGCACCCATCAGGAGAAAAAGGGGGTCGCGCGTCACCGGAGTCCAGACGCGAAGATTCCGCAAAAAGAGAAGCAAATAGGTTTGCTTTCTCCTCAGCGGTGTGGGCCAGTGTCCCATCGGGTCTCAGCAGTGGCGGAAGTGAGGGACGGCAGAAGTTCGATTCAACCGACTTTGCCAGGGACCAAAACGCTTTACTACCAGCGGGGTATGAAGCAAGTTTGTTCCCTATTCGGCTAATGTGGTCGAACCGAGACTTTCTCAACACCTTTTTGCAGGACTTGGCAGCCCTGTTAAAGGCCTTCTTCTTAAGAGTCACGTCGCCGGCTTTGCGCATACGAGCATCGGCCCAAGCTTGGTATGCCGCATGTTTTTTCGCGTCGGCGCGAGAACACTCGGCGCCAAACCAAGGTCGAGCTCGATCCGACATTGCTACGTCAGAGAATGGGATGTAATACTCCATTCCCCATCGCAACACATCCGTTACGGCATCAGCGCACGACGATGCATCATTCGAAGAAAAGCAAGTGAGCTGCCAAGGATAGCATGCGAAGAAAGACCGCATGCCATCCCAGTCTGCTGACCTGTATCGCCAAACCCACCGAGTGCCTCTAGGACTAGGATCGGGCGGGGAGTAGATTGACACAGATTTAACCAGACAGTGGTCAGAACTGCCTAAAGGCGAAGATATCGACACTGAGTAGCGGTCTGGATCTGTGGTCAGCAGAAGGTCCAAGCAATTGGCTGTGTGCGAATCCACATCAGGTACCCTCGTTGCCCCCTGGACCAGCTGGGTGAGATTCAATTCCAGCGCTAGCTTCCGCATCTCACGACCAGCATGATCTGTGCACTGGTATGGGAAAAGCCACTCTTGGTGGTGCGCATTAAAGTCCCCCAGTAACACCAATTGGGCGGAAGGGTACCGCTGCTGAGCCGCATCTGCCGCCTCACTCAGATGCTGTGTAAGCCCGGACGTCTCCTGATCTCCACTATGCGCGCGGTAAACACAAGCGTAGATTATTTTATCTAGGCCTGTGTCGACCAAAGCCCAAAGCGTTGAGAACCTGGAGTCTTCAAGATTGCGGAGACGCCGATAGCAGATGTCGTCCCGGGCATACATACATATGCCCGCGTGTGGTTTTAAGTTGTGCTCCAAGGTAAACCCTGGGTATGAAAGATACGACACGTCGGACGGACCTCTGATCTGCGTCTCCGTAAGGAATAGTAGAGTTGGTTTTTCAGTCTCCAGGTGGTGATGGACTGCAACGAGATTAGAGTGCAGACCTCGTATATTTGAGAGATGCACTTTGTGAGAGAGGGAGTGCAGCCGCTGTTTAACTTTACTCTTTCTATTCCTTTTCATAATTTGAGAGTGAATGGAGGACGCTGCTAACCTTCAGGCACGCACTGAAAGGACGACATCATTAGGGGACTAGTCTGGAGACTGCGGGGACGCCCGAGCCCCCCCGAGAATGTCCATCGGGCCCTCTCATCTGGTCGCCAACCAGCAAGATGGCGCATTCCGGGATTTTTCGACAGATGGCGGGGCAGCCTTTCATGTGTGGCTAGCACATTACTTGGGCCCCCAACTATCTGCGGTCGGCCAGCGGTGCACCGTGCCTCGGATCCCGCTACCCTCCGCGACCAGTCCCCCGATACATCCATATCAGTACGAGCCAGGTTGGTCTGCTTGCGTTAGAACAGCCATTTCGACCCAACTCCTCTAGACTGGCTACACTGAGCATCATACCGGAACACGGCCAGGCCGCTTGGCGGTACGTCTTTGCTCAGTGGGTGGTCGCAAGCCAACGGTCGAAACCTACCACCAGTTAGTGTCACCTGATTAGCACCACCCGGGGACTACGTGTAGGGTCTTACTTTGGGTATTCTCCTACGGACGCGGGTGACTCGGTCCCCAAAACGCGTTTACGCATTCGTTAACACTATTACATGACCGAGCTGAGTAGTAATTAATGATTACCGACTACTTAAACGCTCACGAAGTTGTTAACGGTCGATCATTTTTAAAACGAACAAAATAATTTCACATAACGGAAAATTAAAAACGGTAACTTTCTACTTTAATCTCAAAAGTTAAAAAGTTAAAACAAGTAGATATTTTAATAAAAAAAATACAAAATTTGAACAAGATGGAGGTTTGTATGTTTTCTAAATTCAAAATCTAGCGACATGCGCGCGGTACGAAGAACGACGCAACAATGACAAAGGAATGGTGGCTTGCTCTGTGCTGTTAGTTAGTTCCAGATGCGGCCACAGGCGGCGCTGAGGTCGATTTACATAGCGGAAATGACGTAATTTAGCGACTAAACGTGGAAAAAAGACGATGTACTCTCTCATAAAGGACTTCGGACGTCAAACGGAACACATAATATAGATCATGAGGTTCGCTTAGATTTAGATTCGATAAGAACTGACGCATCAGCTAACATTTGCAAAGCTGCTGAATCTGATACCCTTAGGTTTAATCGTGGTCGGGCCACAATAGGACCTTTCTCTAAAGGAGACTTCGTATTTATTAAAAATTGTGAACGGAATAAAACAAAATTGGATAGGAAGTTTCGAGGTCCATATGTTATAGTAGAAGTACTTGAAAACGATCGCTACGAACTTAAAACTCTAGGTGGTCCTCAGAGAACTTATAAATACTCGCACGAGAATTTGCGCGCAGTACCCCAGGGACATATCGGTTTGATCGAAATAGCTACTAGTCTTTTAAATTGTGAAGAGGCCGAGACGGCGTCGGAAGATGAAGAAAGTATAACTAATTCAAATCATGACAATGATAACTCTGACACCTTGACCGTATGCTCAAACACTGTTTCCGCCGATTCGAGGACGCTCACAGCAGGCTCAGACACTCTCAGTACGTGCTCAGATCCTGAGACCTGGGAAGTGTTGCACGAAACTGAAATTCATACAGAACGAGACGATTCATAGTCGTAGGTAAGTGGAGCGACCTGTAAGAATCTCTTTCCTGCCAAATAGTCAGACGAAATATGTCGTCCGAGTCAGTATCAGATTGACTTGTCTCTGTGCTTTTGTTCTATGAGACGAAATATGTCGTCCGAGTCAGAGCCCTTTAAGTTGACTGACTTGTTCTGGATGTTTTGCAGATTATGGTAAGACGAATATTGTCGTCCGAGTCACATACACCAAAGGATTGACTTGTCTAATAGTACCAATTGTGAACAGTTAACCTACATGCTGTTTAGTGACGAGGCTGTGTCATCCGGCTTAATTTTTTTTTTTTTTTTTTTTTATTGTTGATAGGTTCGCGCTTGACCGCTATCTCACCTGATGGAAAGCGACGATGCGGTCGACGATGGAACGCGCTTACCTAAAAGAAACCTATTCACTCTCGACTTAAAGATTCCCGGGTTGTAGCTTTCAGGAAACACAGACTCCGGCAAGGAATTCCACTCCCTAGCCGCACGCACAATGAATGTGTTCCCAAAACGTTTTGTGCGTGTTGGTGGGATATCCACCATATACCGGTGGCGCATAGCCGTACGTCTGGTAGTCCGATGATGAAACGGGCTAGGCGGAATTAGGTTATGCAATTCCGACGCACACTCCCCGAAATGCAACCGGTAGAAAACCGACAGGCTAGCAACTCTGCGTCGATGCTCAAGACTTTGAAGCCTCGACTCGACGAGTGTATCATCGCCAATTATCCTTCTGGCTCGCCTCTCAATTGCCTCAAGTGCATCAAGCTGGTATCGGGCAGATCCGTCCCAAAGATGAGAGCAATACTCCATACACGATCGAACTTGCGCTTGATAAAGTTTGAGCAGCTGTTCCGGCGTGAAGTACTGTCTGACCCTTGCGAGAACTCCCAGCTTTTTTGCAGCCAGTTGAGCCTTTGCTTCGATGTATGGCCCAAAGTTGAGTGTTGATGTCAGCGTAACACCAAGAAGGTCAAGATGGTCGGTTATCGGCACGGTTACACCCCGGAAAGTTGGAGCAGGACTGAATTGGCTCCTTTTAGCGGAAAATAGACACGCCTGGGTTTTTGCAGCGTTGAACCTGACCAAATTGGCATCGCCCCATTCGGAGACTGCCTCCAAGGACAAGTTCAAGCGCTCAACCATAGCCTCTCGAAGAGACTGGATCTGTGACCCACTAGCTCGCGCGCTGGATATGTAACTCTCAGCAACAGTGCTGTCGTCTGCATACCCAAAGGTACCGGGCTTAAGCAGATCGTTTATGTGCAGCAAGAATAATGTTGCCGAGAGTACTGACCCCTGAGGGACCCCGGCATTAATAGCCATTTGATCAGACGAGCAGCCATCGATAACCACTCGAATGGACCGGTTATTCAGGAAGTCTGCGATCCAAGCACACAATCCAGCGGGTAAACCGAAAGAAGGAAGCTTACTAATAAGGCCTTCGTGCCAAACCCTATCGAAAGCCTTCGAAATATCGAGGGAAACGGCAAGCGCTTCCCCGTGCTTCTCGATGGCCTCACTCCAGATGTGGATGGCATACGCTAGAAGATCTCCAGTTGACCGATTTCGGCGAAAACCGTATTGACGGTCACTGAGAATATCATTAGCTTCTAGGTATGCCAGGAGCTTAGTGTTGAGTACACGTTCCATAGTCTTACAGAGAATGGACGTTACTGAGATTGGTCGGTAGTTAGCTGGGTCAGCACGACTCCCTTTCTTGGGCACGGGCTGGACATTAGCTTGCTTCCATGCCATCGGCACTTTTCCAGCCTCAAATGAAAGCCTAAATAGGCGTGTCAGGATCGGAGACAGTTCAGGCGCACACGTTCTCAGAACAATTGCTGGTATCCCGTCCGGACCGCTAGCCTTGTTCACGTCAAGGTTACGCAGCACCCTACGGACGTCCTTCTGATGGATGCGAATATCTGACATACTCGCATCGCAACCATCAGGATGAGCAGGGGGCCGCGCGTTACCTGGGTCTAGACGCGAAGATTCCGCAAAGAGTGAAGCAAACAAATTTGCTTTCTCCTCAGCGGTATGTGCCAGCGACCCGTCGGGTTTCAGCAGTGGCGGTAGTGAGGGGCGGCAGAAGTTCGATTCAACCGACTTAGCCAGGGACCAAAACGCCTTACTACCCGCTGGGTATGAAGCTAGTTTGTTCCCGATGCGGCTAATGTGGTCGAACCGAGACCTCCGCATCACCTTCTTGCAAGACTTGGCAGCTCTGTTGAAGGCTCTCTTCTTCTGGCTTACGTCATTCGTCCTGCGCATACGAGCGTCGGCCCATGCCTGATATGCTGCGTGCTTGAGCGCGTTAGCGCGGCCACACTCCGCACCAAACCAAGGGTGAGCCCGGCCAGACATGGTTACGTCGGAGAATGGAATATAGTACTCCATCCCCCGCCGCAAAACATCCGTCACAGCATCTGCGCACGACGATGGATCTCCCGAAGAAAAGCAAGTAGGCTGCCAAGGATAACATGCGAAGAAAGATCGCATGCCATCCCAATCTGCTGACCTGTATCGCCAAACCCGCCTGGTGCCTCTAGGGCTGGGATCGGGCGGAGAGTAGACTGATACAGATTTCACCAGACAGTGGTCGGAACTACCTAACGGTGATGATATTTCCACTGAATAGCGGTCTGGATCTGTTGTCAGCAGAAGGTCTAAGCAATTGGCCGTGTGCGAATCAACGTCCGGCACCCTTGTTGCTCCCTGGACCAGCTGGGTGAGATTTAACGCTAGCGCAAGCTTTCGCGTCTCTCGACCAGCATGGTCTGTGCACTGGTATGGGAAGAGCCACTCCTGATGGTGTGCATTAAAATCCCCCAGTAACACCAATTGTGCAGAAGGGTACCTCTGCTGAGCCGCATCCGCCGCCTCACTAAGGTACTGTATGAGCCCGGTCGTCTCCTGATCGCCACTGTGCGAACGGTAGACACAAGCATAGATAATTTTATCCATGCCTGTGTCCACCAGAGCCCAAAGCGTTGAGAACCTGGAATCTTCAAGGTTGCGGAGACGCCGATAGCAGATGTCGTCCCGGGCGTACAAACACACTCCAGCGTGCGGTTTAAAATTGTGCTCCAGGGTAAACCCTGGGTAAGACAGGTACGACACATCTGACGGTTTTCGTATCTGCGTCTCCGAAAGAAAAAAGAGAGATGGTTTTTCAGTCTCCAGGTGATGATGGACTGATGCGAGATTGGAGTGCAGCCCTCTAATATTGCAGAGGTGCACTTTAAGTGAGAGGGAGTGCAGCCGCTGTTTGACATATCTCTTTTTATTCCTTGTCATATTGAGAGTGAGGTAGGAGAAGAGAAGGAAGTAAAATGGAGTCCCATGCAGCTAACCTTCAGTCATGTACTGGCAGGACAGCATCATTGGGGTACTAGTCTGGAGAGAATAATTGTAGCGAGACACTCGCCTTAAGGACAAGCGCCCCAAAAGTGCCATAAAACAGTGATTTTCTGAGGTCTACTCCTCCGTAACGGCTAGGTCAATTGGTTTGAAAAAAATATATGTTTATTATAGATTCATGAACAATAATACCAACATTTGATTTTTTCGTGCAATTAATACTTTTGTCAAAAAAAATATTTAGCAATTTCGCAACTTTTCGCAACTTTTCCCTACTCCTTCGAAACGGCTTTGACCTTTAGAAACATTTTTACACATAAAAATTGGTGGTTAAATATTCTTCAAAGTGAACATTGCATATGTAAATCAATCAATATCTCGCAGAGAAAATGGATTTAAAACGCTTTCCGGGCGCTGCTGGCCGCAAATAAATGCACAGATTTGCGTACTGCCGCCTAGGCGAGTGCGAGAGTTGCGTTCACATAATTTCGGCCAGATGGTTCAAGGAACTATACGCCTTAAGTCTTAAGTATCATAGCGCATTGTGATAATTGTAATAAGTCGTCCGTCAGGATGCCGAACGGACTATGTACGATTGCAACTCATTGTTTCAGAAAATCGCCCGAGGACGGTCGAGTGTCAGTCCGGCCGTGACGGCGCATCCGTCAACGTCAGACCTCAGGTTGACTTTTAGCTGTCAAAGTCAGCCTAGTGAAGCGTCATTGTCGATGGTTGTGAGGGCGGCCATCTTGGCACTGTTGTTCGAGACGGCGCCCGCACACCACGCTTGTGACGAATCGCTTTGCATCCGAGTGAAAGTTTAATCTGGTGTTATAATTAAGTTGGTGTCGTGTTGCTTAGACTGTACATCGATCATTTGACTGTGTATTTCGATTATTAAACCCTGTGCTGATTAAACAACTGTGATTGTAACAAGGACTTGTGATTTTTCTGCTCACGCCCACCTGCCTACCTACCTACCCACATACATCACAAAAGATGAGTTCTGATGAAGGCCCTCCTGCCCCTTCATATAATAAACATATTTTTTTTTCAAACCAATTGACCTAGCCGTTACGGAGGAGTAAGCCTCAGAAAGTCACTGTTTTATGGCACTTTTCGGGCGCTTGGCCCTTAACTACTCTCAAATGCTACAAAATCATATCAAATTATGATAAATACTAGCTTTTACCCGCGGCTTCGCCTGCGTGAAAAAATTAGCCTATGTCCGTCTCCAGGGTCGTAACTATCTCTGTACTAACATTCATCAATATCGGTTTTGACATTTAGGCGTGAAGACGTAACAAACAAACAAACTCACTTTCGCTTTTACAATACTAGCTTTTACCCGCGGCTTCGCCCACCTCTTTTTCCCCCATTTCTCACTTTTTTTTTTTAATTATGCCTATGTCCGTCTCCAACGTCCCCAACTATCTCAGTACCAAAATTCATCAACATCGGTTTTGCCTTTTAGGCGTGAAGACGTAACAAACAAACAAACAAACTCACTTTCACTTTTATAATATTAGTAAGGATTAGTAAGGAAGTAAGGATTCACCCATGATTATCCTAGTTACGTTTTTTTAATCGTGGAATATAATCCAGTGACTTATTCTGGTCTAGGGCAGTGCAAGAGGTTGTGTCAGACTTTTATTGACTAAATTCAAAGTTGCCCTTTGCGTTTCAGGACCATGATATCTTTTTTAGAAAGCCCTTTGGCCGGTCAATCCAAGCACTTAGGTTGAGATGCCACCTTAATTTTCATATAACTTTGGAATTATTATACCACAAAATCGAGAATCAATTCAACAATTATTCTACAAACAAAAAAATAACAAATAATATTGACGGTCCTTACGTATACAGGGAAATTGAAAAAATACCCGAAACCTCTTAATCCTGCCTTCATATCATGACCCTGAACAACATTTGTTCTACGACTTTTCAAACGAAGCATTTTTTTTCCATACAAAAAAAATAAACATAGTCTAAATTTTGCTTATATCATTTATGCGGTGACCGACGAAAGGCCGCCGCCCGGCCGGCGCGGCTAGATCAAAAGAAAGCGAGCGGGCGTACAGCGCGGGGTCGCGGGGTGACAGTCGCATCATGAGTGCCTTACTCGTAAGAACACGCGTGCGCGTATACCGCTATCGAAATTCGCGCGTATTAGTAAATTAAGTACATACATATTAAGTATCATGTCTTACCATTATACCAACAAGATGGTGCGGATGCTTGCAAGGTGCGATGATAACGTGTCGTTGGCCTGCCGTGAATACGCAACACGTTTCCCTAACTCACGTAGACCATGGATGTTCGACATTCGATCGATCGTAATGTAGGTATGAACTATTGAACTTACTCACCCTAAGCTCGCTCATTTTTAACTAAATTGGTCGCCACCAGCTCGCTAGATCCTGAGCACGGCGCAGAGTTTCAGAGTGGACACGAGGCAAAAAAGTGGGGTCCTGGACACACTCCTCACGCAGCATTGTAAACACGTTCACAATACGATTTTTCATTTCAATTCAGAACATCAAATACACACACACAGACAAGACACTCAGAGAAAATATTGTTATTCTGATAACTTATCAATTCGAATTTACGACTAACAAGTCAAATCAAAAGTCAAAAGTCAAAAGTTTTTTATTTCACATAGGCCTACATGGGCACTTATAAAACGTCAGAAGCTAGTGCACGGTTCGAAATTGGTCGTTTCCTATGGAGAAGAACCGGCAAGAAACTCCATGGTTACTCTTTTTAAAAAAATGGTTGTACTTACAATATTTCCATATAACAGTATTAAAAGGTATTATTTAAGAACAGTGTAAACCGGTCTATATTGTACTCGAAAGCACAATAAAAATAATCATTTAAAAAAAAGTGAGTCAAAATATGAAGTAATCTAAGAATTCGTGGAGTCTACAGTGTTCTTCCATTTACATAATAAAAAGAGGCTATATAAAAAAAAAGGTAGAAAAAATAATAATAATTACAACTGTCAGTAAATGAGACGTTAACAACCAAAAAAAAAAAAGAAAAACTAACGAATTTAATGTGGTTGGAGTCAGATAATATAAAAAATTGCAAAAGCAATGTGTTAGAGAGAAAAAAAAAAATATGTTACAACAAAGATGGAGCAGTTAATAGATACATTCGCATAATATTATAAGTTACCAGGGGGCCACAAGTGCAGAGGCAGTCATTGCCAAACAAGCGTGTCTTCGACATAGTCTTTAACCTTGTAATATGCTTTTTTGGTTAAGACACGCTTAATATGGGTTTTGAACTTTCCTTCGCTAAGTTCAGTCACCGCTTTTGGTAGCTTGTTATAAAAGCGTATGCTATTTACTAAAAATGACTTACTGGTCTTGGCTAATCTCCATTTGGGCAATATAATTTCGTGTTTACTACGAGTATTTATGTTATGGAAATCGCTTCTAATTTTGAAAAGTCCTAGGTTTTTACGTACATACAAAATACTTTCTAAGATATAAAGAGAAGGCAGTGTCAATATAACAACATACACAGACATACAACATAACAGACACAGTCCACATCATAGAAATATGTGGTCCACATCGTTTTGCGATAAACATAAAAACCGAACTGAACAAATCTTTTAAAATCAGCCTAAAGGCACTGCGAGCTGTTTCGATTTTGTCGAGCGCTCTCGTAGGTATAAAGCTAGTTGACCTCAAACGTGAACTTTTGCGAATCAGCTGTTTGAAGTTTTATTTACACTGTTTTTTTTTTGTTAAATAAGTGAACTTATTGTTTTTTAATTAAAAATCTCATTGGGTTAGGTACCTTCCACCAGATATAGGTATGGCCTGTACCGCTTGTTCACAGTAATACAAACCTTAGCGTGCACTTCCGCTTACTGTACCCTTCTATTAAAATAATAATTTATGATCATAATAATGGTTCTGGTGCACAATGACGCGCCGCGTAACACAATGTTTTGTTTTGTCGCGCAAGGCCTAGCGCTTTGACTCCGCCCAGATGTTCAAGATCATTCAGAGTAAATGGCACTGCACTTACCTATCTTAAATGAGACACATTTTTTTTTATTGGATGGGAAATCATTAACCCTTAACTTGGCAAAATGTAAAGCACATGTTGATACAGCATTCTGGCAAAGTATGAAACTGCAAATTAACAAGTTTTTTATTTTTAAACAGCTTTAGGGGAGTTTAAATACAATGTAATTAATATTTTTTATAATATTAGTTTGCTAATTTATAAAATATTAATAGTGCCCCAAAGGGTACATCACCAATTTCGCTTAAATTAGTAATTGCTGTTATTTGTGCCCCACGAGGTACAATGCCGCTTTTGCCTACAATAATTTTAACGGGGTAATATGTGCAAAATAACAATAAAAACAATATTTTGTTTTTACAAAATAAGTAATTTTTTCAAAGAAATTACTAAACAAAAAATGTACTAACAAAACTTATAAAATTCTTACAAAAGTTAACAAAAAAGTAAATCTTTTCTCAATTTTAATCATGTAAAATAATTATTGGCGTATTATAAAAAACTTATATAACTGAAACAGCCTCTTCAGGAGATCAATTTAAGAGATCAAATATATCTTACGAAAAATGTAACAAAAAAATCTATGAAAAAGACAACTACAAAATAATACTTCTTAAAATTAATCAAAATAATCGTCCATAATCAAAACAAAGTTAGTTGTAAATAGTACTAAATGTCAATGTCAATCAACCTGCTAACTATATTTTGCTTTAACATACATAAAAAATACAGTACGACCGGCGTAAGGTACCGAGCCTGAAGTTAGCCGCTAGCAACTTTAGCGCTTGTGTACTCGTAAAAAAATAAACGGTTTAAAAAAATAAATGCCAATAATAGTTGATAACAACAAAAACAACCACTAATGGCATTTACGTTTTTAAACCATTTGATTTTTTATGAGTACACAAGCGCTAAAGTTTCTAGCAGCTGACTTCAGGTTTGCCATCTTACGCCGGTTGTACTGTAGTTTTCTGTACTTATTAGGGAGTATGAAAACTTACAAAACAATTTCGGTCCTTTTTTATGCACAATCGCATTTCACATTTAGTGCACATAAAAGTAGTTTTTCCAGAATTACATTTTCTACAACGACCTTTAGATGTCACAATAGGGTAATGATTATGTCCGTCAAATCGTACATCTTCAGCAGGGCGTGTCTTTATAGGATTCATTATTATATTTCTAGATAATGGGCCCGGAACATCATGCAAATGCACTCCTAATGGAGGCTCTTTTTGTGCTTGCAAGCCTTGAGCTATTTTTAATCTAAAATCTTTTAATCGAAGGTATTTGTCATCAGACATTAATAAACCATATTCTCGTCTGTACAATAGCCATGCATTATTTACAGATATATCCAGAAGCTGTGAAAAAATTGCCATATACCACTTGTGTGTTTTGTAATATGTCCTGTATATAGCTATCAACATATCGGAGAGATCCACTCCACCCATATGTTTGTTATACTCATTAATGATTTTAGGACATGGTATGTCGATAAATCTTTTAGCGTCCTTACTGTATCTATTACATATTCCCATAGGTTCAAGACCTACATATGTGCTCCCGATTAGGACCGGTTTGTTGTCCAACCACTTCACCATAATAATCTTTTGATTATTACAAACTCTGTAATCAACAAAACCACGTGGTTTCTTTTTTATCGATTTATCGGACTCTAAATCACATTTCCGTAATCTGTTTTGTCTGAAAGTTCCGATCGATAAAATGCCCATTTCATCACGCAGATATGTCATAAGCTCGATACTGGAAAAAAAATTGTCGAAATACACCACCGACAGAACCGGATTACGCATTGTACGACATAATGTTAAAATTACTTTAGCCCCTAACCCCATGGATTTCTCTTTATTTTTAAACGAAACTCCCTGGAAGGTGCTTTCTCCACCGTATAATAGGAAATCGTACACAAAACCTGATACACCTGATCTGACAAATAATTTATAACCCCATTTTTTTGGTTTAGGTTTCACGTACTGCCGGAGGTTTCCAGCTTTTTTTCCCTTATATGGTATCATCATTTCGTCGATTGACATTCGACTTTCTTCTTCAATCTTAAGGCAGTTTTTTCTAATAGCTTCTACGAGTGGCCTAATTTTAAAATATCTGTCAGTACTATTTTCGAGATTTTCATTATTATTAAAATGTAAATATCTCCTAATTAATTCGTATCTTTTTAGTGACATTATTTGAGCTACTTGATCAATTCTAGTTTTCGAACTCCAATAGTCGGAATAGGCAGGTAATTGTATTACACCCATCAGTAGCTCAATGGCTAGAAAATCTTGGATATCTTGATTCGACAGTGCAATATTTTTGGTACTTGCTTGAAACGCGTACAAAGCACTTTGCTCTCTAATTTTTTGTATTATTTTGTCAGTAAAGAACAATTTAAAATATTCAATCGGTGATCGAATTCGTTCAGGCTGTGTGAAGACATTTTCTCGAGTAGTATGAACTTCGTATAAAAATTTGTCTTTTTTCCATTCTAAATTTTGTGTTTTTTTAGTATTTACTAATATGGTTTTCTTATTTGGGTTTAATTTGTTTTTATTATTATTACTATTCTTTACTTTTAGTGATTTTTTACTTTCTTGTTTTTTAGATGTTGTTGGTTTGGGTGATAGTGCTCGTCTTTTATAAAAGGTAGATTTGGCTCTAGTACTTAATTTTCTCTTTGACCTTCTTGGAACAATCGTAGTAATTTCATTATCACTATCCATTTCGAGATCACTAGCACCAGCTGGACATGGACTGGGTATTTCTATTGGTGGATTATTATTGCATGGAAGTACCATCAATGAAGATTGTGCTTTGCCGTCGTCCTGTGATGGGCTATCTTGATACGATGATATTTCATTATTTGAATTTACAGATGATAAGTTGATAGATATGTATGCCGCTGGCGTCGGTACTGAACTGCAAGGTGAAAAAGTAGTGGCGATGTTTTTGCTAACAATGTAGCTGGGGTTAATCATGCATTGCTTGTTTTTGGGTGAGTCGGGTATCTCATCTATGCTGGATGAATCTGTATCACTCACATGAAACGTCTGCTCAATAATATTATGCTTGTTCATATTATTATCGTCAGAAATGTCAGAATCTGTATCTGAGTCTTTTTGTGGTATTATAGCATCCATAATACGCTAAAACAAAATGCACATTTAAAAAAAAAATATATATATGTAATGAAATGACCTCCTTGGAAATGACATTTCATTTTTTAATTTTTAAGCTGTGGATACGGGGTGACGTATCATTCAATGACAGATGATGTTTAGATTATATGTGCATTTTATTGTTATAAAAACTTGTAGAGAGATAATTAAAGGGATATAATTGAGGAGGCGATATTAGTGAACTTTAATGTCGTTTCTTTGTTTTCAGGTGAGATAAAAGTATGTCGCAAATCTGCGACGCGGCAATGCCCCGAGTCCGTCCAGGGCGAGCTAAGCGCCAGGTGTGCTGGTGGTCGCCGGAGATTGCTGCACTGCGCAACGCATGCAGTCACGCGCGACGCCGGTACGCCAGACACTGCAGGCGCCGCATCCGCCCGCCGGATGCGGAGGCCAGAGAGGCGGAGCTGTATGAGGGATACAGAGCGGCAAAACCACCGTCCGAACGGAGATCAAGCGGGCCAAACTGGAGGCCCGCAACGTGTGGCTGGGGTCTCTGAACGCGGACCCATGGGGGCGCCCGTACAATATGGTACGGGAAAAGCTCCGCCCCTGGGCTCCCCCACTGACTCAGAGTCTCCGGCCCCAGATCGTAGAGGGTGCGGTGAACGCTCTGTTCCCTGCGCGGGGGGAACACTCCCCCCCGCCCATGGCTCCGCCTCCACCGCCAGCGGTGTCTGACGCGGACCGCAACAGCGACGACGACGATGCTCCAGAGGTGACCGAGGTAGAGATGAGAGTGGCGGTGCGAAGGCTGAGTGCCAAAAACACCGCCCCAGGACCCGACGGCTTGCCTGGAAAGGCTTGGGTCCTGGCCATGGAGGCTCTCGGGCCTCGACTGAGGGGGCTCTTCAGCGCATGTTTGGAGAGGGGCCAGTTCCCACTTTGCTGGAAGACGGGGAAACTGGTCCTCATAGCGAAGCCGGGGCGCCCTGCGGACTCTCCGTCCGCGTACCGGCCCATTGTGCTGCTCGACGAGGTGGGCAAGCTCTTTGAGAGAGTCATTGCAAACCGCCTCGTCGGGCGCCTAACACGGGTGGGGCCGGACCTTTCGGACGGACAGTTCGGCTTTCGCAGGATGCGCTCTACGGTGGACGCCATCATGCGCGTGCGAGCCCTCACGACGGGGGCTGCGGTGTCCCGGGGCAGGTGTGTCGTGGCAGTGTCCTTGGACATTGCCAACGCCTTCAACTCCCTGCCCTGGAGTACGATCCGGAGGGCACTCCGGTACCACCGGGTGCCCGAATACCTCTGTCGAGTGGTCGAGGCCTATCTGTCGGATAGGTTTATAGTCTACCCCGGTCACCAAGGAGACTGGAAACGTCGAGAGATGTCGTGCGGTGTTCCGCAGGGGTCGGTACTAGGGCCACCCTTGTGGAACATCGGGTACGACTACGTGCTGCGCGGCGACTTCCCTGACGGGGTCAGCGTAGTTTGCTACGCAGACGACACGCTGGTTCTAGCGCAGGGAGATTCGTACCGGGCGGCGGTCGCTCTAGCGACACGCGGGGTTGCGATGGTCGTTGACAGGATCCAGGAGTTGGGACTCGAGGTGGCGCTTCACAAATCCGAGGCGATGTGTTTCCACGGTCGCCGGTCTCGGAACGCGCCGCCAATGAGTTCCCAACTAACGGTAGGAGGAGTTGACATCGGTGTCGGGTCGACGATGAAGTACCTGGGACTCGTCCTCGACAGCCGGTGGAATTTCGTGGAGCATTTCCGACGTCTGGCTCCCAAACTCAACCGGGCTGGGGCTGTGCTCAAGCGGCTCCTGCCCAACCTTGGGGGTCCAGATGCCTCCTGCCGGAGGCTCTACGCGGGGATCGTTCGGTCCATGGCCCTCTACGGGGCGCCGGTGTGGGCGCCGTCGCTGAAAAAGCAACCGGCGGCCATACTGAACGCCTGTCAGAGGGTCATGGCGATAAGGATGGTGCGGGGATACTGCACGGTCTCCCGCGAAGCGGCGAGCCTTCTGGCTGGCCTACCACCGTGGGATCTGGAGGCAACAGTCCTTGCACACATGCACGATATGCGCGTGGAGATGCAACGCCGGGGTGAAAGTCCGCTGCCGCGACAGGTCACGGCATGGCGGACAGAGCTCCGGCGGGATCTCATGGTGAAATGGCGTCAGCGACTATCGCAACCCAGTGCTGGGCACGCCACAATTATGGCGGTAAGTCCCCTCTTTGAGGCGTGGCTGGAAAGACCTCACGGCGTCCTTACCTTCCGCATGACGCAGGTACTCACCGGACATGGTTCGTTCGGGAGTTTCCTGCACGGGATTCATGCGGAGGTGACGCCCGGGTGTCGCCACTGTGCGGAACGCCCGGAGGACACGGTGGAGCACACAGTCGAGGTGTGCCCTGCTTGGGCGGAGCATCGCCGTGCCCTCGTGGGGGCGATCGGCGGCGGAGACCTCTCGCGCCGGGCCTTGGTCGAGGCCATGGTCCGGAGCGAGGAGGAGTGGCAGGCGGTCGCCGACTTCTGCGAAGCAGTAATGCTCGCAAAGGAGGAAGCCGAACGCATCAGGCAACGGCGTTATCGCCGCCGCCGTCGCCGGGATTCTGATCCCGATTTCCGGCCAACGTAGACGCGGGCTTGCGGACGGTGAGCAATGGGTAGCTCACTGTCCGGCCGTCCGGTAACTGTCCGGACCAAGCCCAAGTCGTCGACGGCGCGCACTGTTCCCGCGCGCCTCAAGGAGTTGTCAGCAACAGCAGGGACCCAGCCGGGTCGAAGCCTACTGGGGCCAGGGTTATCCGAAAGGGCGCTCGAGCCCCGGTATGAAGGCTAGAAGGAACGGGGTGGGTCTTTTAGTCAGTAAGAGTCTGACACTATCTCCTGCTCCGCCCAAGGGCGGGGGATGTCAATGCATGATTTTTTCCCACCATAAAAAAAAAAAAAAAAAAAAAAAAAGGTGAGATAAAAGTGTAACTTTAGTTAAACGATAATTTATTACATAATACTGTAAAAGCATGTTGAATAAACAAATCTTTGTTTTCAGAGAAACAATTTGTGGTTTATTTCGAAAATCCTCAATAATATACCTTATAAAACGACATTTTTGTTAACTAAAAGAAGATGGACCGGCTGCAATTTGAGTTTACGATGATAGCTTCAAATGATGGCAAATCAAATGTATTAGCCATAACCTCAATATCTACAGAAGAAGGAAAATGTTATGTTTTACCTGATGAGCTGAAGCCGGTGATTCATCATACATATATTGTCAAAATGAATACTTTCTCAAAAATAAAAAATAGTATAAAAAAAAGATATCAAAGTAGAAAAATATGGATAAAATTGGATGAAGATCTTAAGAAAACATATAGAGATGAGGAAGGTAATATGCAATTTTTAGATCAATATTTAGAAGAAATGAGCACAAAACAACCAATAGACATAAACGACAATTTCCAACATATCTTGGAAAAATTAATAGAAACTACTACAAAGAAAGAAAATCAACATAACCTAAAACATATTTCAGAGAAATTTATTATTGAAAAATTCACAAGCAAGAACCCTAATGCAATGCAATGGATTGAGAATTTTGAAAAGGAGTGTGAGCGCTTTAATATATCAAAAGATGAAACAAAAATAGATATATTGAGATTATTTTTAGAAAAATCTTGTTTGGATTGGTATAGCTCGATGGCCATAAAACTAACAATAAAGGCTGAATGGAATGAATGGAAAAACAAATTTTTAGAAACTTTTAAAAACCGAGGATGGGACATAGTTACATATGCTCTCGCATTTAGATATAAAGAAGGACTACTAATTGATTACGATATTAGAAAAGAAAGGCTAATGCTAGGCATAAACAAATCGATAGACTCCAAAACAATGATAGATCTTATTGCAACAGGTTTACCTGGGTTTATCTTAAATAGGTTAAACAGAGATGAACTCAATGACACTACTGATTTGTTCAATGACATAAGAAAATATGAAGGTATGATGTACAAGAAAAACTCAAGTACAATAAAGAGTTGTACATTCCTTTATAAAAATAAAACTAATGAGAAGAAGCCATGTAACACTTGTGAATCTTTGAACAAAGGAATTAGATATCATCCGGAAGAGTCATGTTGGTTCAAGAAAAATAAAAATGAATCTGAAAAAGTTTTTAAACCCAGAAATGTAAATAACAACTCCATTATTGAAGTAGATATAAATACTGAGAAAAAAAAACGAGTAAGTACACCATTAATCAAAATCAAGCTCTTATTAGAAAATAAACTAGAAGTGAGCGGCATTTATGATTCAGGCTCACAGATCTCTTTAATAAATTCAAGACTGATTAAAATAAAAGAAAAAAAGGACAATGAGAATATAGCATATATATGAAAACGGTTAATGGTGTGAAAAAAACAGATGGCTTGATAACAATAAAAATAAAAATATTTGATTTAGAAGAAGAGGTGGATGTAGATAGTAGAAAATGAATATTTTGATGATTTTATAATCGGATTGGATATGATAAAGAAATTCAAACTAGCCCAAAACGAGGACTTGCGGATAGAACAAAAGATAAGAACAAATAAAATAGATGAAATGTCTAAAGATAACAGAAATGAAGAAAAGAATATAAAAACATTAGCAATAAATTTTAATGATCATATAGAAACAGAAGAGTTTGTAAGTATGACAGACCATTTAGATAATGAAAAGAAAATTGAGATCGAGAAAATAATAAAGGAATATAAAACAATTTTTGCAAAGGACAAGTATGATATAGGAACAGTTAGAGATTATGAAGCTCACATAGATTTACTAGTAAATAGATACTGTAGTAAAAGACCATACAGATGTACAATAGAAGATAAATTAGAAATTGAAAAGCAAATATCCATGTTACTAAAGAATAATTTAATAGAAGAATCCTACAGTCCTTTCGCTGCTCCAGTGACATTGGCATTTAAAAAGGGTGAAAATAGGAAATCCCGCTTGTGTATAGATTTCAGGGAACTAAATAAAATTGTTGTTCCACAAGCTCAACCTTTTCCGTTAATAGATGATTTGATTGTTAAAACTAGAAATTGTAAGTATTTTACTACACTGGATATAAATTCAGCATTCTGGGCGATACCATTACGGGTGGAAGACAGATATAAAACAGGATTTGTCACACAAGATGGCCACTTCCAGTGGACCTGCCTTCCCTTTGGCTTGAAAACATCACCAGCAATTTTCCAGAGAATTTTAAGCAATATTCTAAGAAAGCACAATCTCACAGGATACTCCGTAAACTATATTGATGATATTCTGATATACTCGAACACCTTTGAAGAACATATAAAACACATAAGAAATGTATTAGAGGCAATAATACAAGAAGGCTTTAGATTGAAGTTTACGAAATGTAACTTTGCTTCAGACTCAGTAAAGTACCTCGGCCATGTAATTCAGAACAATTCGGTAAGACCACTAAAAGACAATTTGATCTCGATAAGACATTTTCCAACTCCTAAGACACAAAAGAATGTCAGACAATTTTTGGGAAAAATTAACTTCTACCATGAATACATACCAAGAAGTGCAATTATTTTAGACCCATTACATAATTTATTAAGAAAAAATGAAAAGTTTGTATGGTCAGAGAAGTGTGAAGAATCATTTAATCAAATAAAAAGATATTTATGTTCTCAACCTGTGTTGGAAATATTCGACAAAGACTTACCAATAAAGATCTTTACAGATGCATCTTTAGAGGGTATCGGGGCAATATTAAAACAGACTCAACTAGACGGTAAAGACAAACCGGTGGCATATTTTTCAAAAAAACTAAACGAATCTCAAAAACGAAAAAAGGCCATATATTTGGAATGTATTGCTATGAAAGAAGCAGTAAAATACTGGCAACACTGGCTAATTGGAAAACATTTCACTATTTACTCAGACCACAAACCTCTAGAGAACATGAATATTAAATGCAGGACAGATGAAGAATTGGGTGACCTCACATATTACCTATCTCAATATGACTTCACAGTAAAATATATACCTGGTAAAGAAAATATAGAAGCAGACTGTTTGAGCCGAAACCCTGTATTAGAATCAGAAGATAACAAGGAGGAACTATTAAAAATAGTTAATTTAATACAAATAAAAGATATAGTTGAAGACCAAGAAAAAAATGAAACAATAAAAGAAAAGAAACAAAATCTACTACATAAAAATAAAATCTATTATAAAAAAATAAAGAAACTTGAAAAGATTATACTCAGAAGAATTTAGTAAAAAAATTATAAAAAAGGCGCATGAAGATTTATGCCATATTGAAATCAGACAATTACAGAAAAAAATAAGTCCACTATATACAGCTAAAAACCTAACAAAAAATATCATAAATATTTGTAAAACATGCGAAATATGCATAAAAAATAAATCAAGATGTCAAGGAAAATTTGGGTTAATGTCACAACTGGGACCAGCAACAAAACCATTTAAGATAATGTCAATGGATACTATAGGTGGCTTTGGAGGATCTAGGTCAACAAAAAAATACTTACACCTTTTAGTAGACCACTACACAAGATATGCGTTTATTGTGACTTCAAAAACACAGAACGCAAGTGACTTTATAAAACTAACAAAGAAAGTACTCGAGACAGATGAGATTGGAATAATTCTGACAGACCAATATCCAGGCATCAATTCAAAAGAATTTAAACAGTATTTGCAGGAGAATAACATCAAACTAATATTTACAGCTGTGAATACGCCATTTTCGAACGGCTTGAACGAAAGATTAAACCAAACAATAGTAAATAAAATAAGATGTAAAATAAATGAGAAAAATAATAAGAGAACATGGACAACAGTAGCAAGAGAATGTGTACAGAAATATAATGAAACAGACCATTCTGTTACAGGTTTTGCACCAAAATATTTACTGGATGGTACAAATGTCAGTATTTTACCAAATGAAATTAAAACAATAGAAAAGGAAGACAAGTGGATTGCTGATAGAAGATTAGCATTAGAGAATACAATAAAATCTCACAAGTACAACAAGAAAATATTTGATAGAAATAGGAAAATACAAGAGTTCGAGATAGGAGACAGTGTATATGTAGAAAATGGAAATAGACTGAACAGGAAAAAATTAGACGAATTAAAAATAGGCCCTTTCAAGATAATAGAGAAAATATCGAACTCCATTTATAAGATTGACACTGGCAACAGAAAAACAGAATCAACTTTATTCCACATAACAAAATTACAACCTGTTACGGCAGAAGATGAAGTAGAAGAAAACGAATAGGTATAAAGATAGCTTGCAGGTGCATTGTTTGTATTATATTATTTAGAATTTTCGTTCCTATGGGGGGGAGATGTAATGAAATGACCTCCTTGGAAATGACATTTCATTTTTTAATTTTTAAGCTGTGGATACGGGGTGACGTATCATTCAATGACAGATGATGTTTAGATTATATGTGCATTTTATTGTTATAAAAACTTGTAGAGAGATAATTAAAGGGATATAATTGAGGAGGCGATATTAGTGAACTTTAATGTCGTTTCTTTGTTTTCAGGTGAGATAAAAGTGTAACTTTAGTTAAACGATAATTTATTACATAATACTGTAAAAGCATGTTGAATAAACAAATCTTTGTTTTCAGAGAAACAATTTGTGGTTTATTTCGAAATTCCTCAATAATATACCTTATATATATTATATGTATCTGCGTTTATTTTACGGTGAAAACGCAAAAAAAAAAATCAATGCAAAACCAGCAAGTGACCTACATGCCACATAAATTAAACTGAACCTATTTGTCGAGGTACCTTGCAGGGCACAACACCTGTTTTCTATAAAGTTGGCAGCGTGCCTTACAAGGTACACTTAACTTTGCATCGAAATATCTAACAAAACATGGTGAAAACTAAGCAAATAAAGTAATACAAGCACTAATTGATTATTCAACAATAAAAATTTCATGATATACACCAATGAAAACAACTAAATAAAAAAACACAAGATATTTTACCTTAACGCGCGAGATCCGTTCTTGACGTTTCGACATTTTGGCGGATAATGTTTAAAAACTGACGTATTATAAAAACTTTGACGTTGACAAACGAACGTTTATGAAATGAGCTACTGCTAAAATTATTTTAATATATAAGAGGAGGGGTGTCTTCACGAATAAAAGCCTCATTATGATCCATTTTGTTTTATTTAAATCACTTTTTGTATGATTTAACTTTTATAATTATATAACACTTATGGAAACAAATCAGTTTCAAAATAATTCAAAAATAATATAATAATAAATTCACATCAGAAACGTCCGACCAGCTCGGATGTCGACGAACGAATGACCACTCACGCGCTGCGCCCGCCTGTTATAAGCTCTGCCTTTCACTTTTGGTGGGGCGCGCCGCGTGAGTAGTGCGTGACGTTTCGTTGCACGTGCGCTCTGCGCGTTTTTAGAAATATTTGCGCCGATACGGCCATTCTGATGATGGGTGCGTCCCTGCACCGACATCTTACAGCAATCTGCAAAAATAACTTCATTAGTTTTCAAATACAAGTCTCTTTGATTGCCAATCATCCTCATAGCCTCAGCGCTAATTTTGGATTGATTCGCGAATCATTTTGAACATCGACCTCATAGCCTCAGCGCTAATTTTGGTCACACGTTATAGAACCTCATAGCCTCAGCGCTAATTTTGGTCACGCGTTATAGAACCTCAAAGCCTCAACGCTCATTTTGGTCTTAACACATCGGTTACTTAACCTTCACGTAATTATAATAAATTCTGTACTTACAACGTTAATTTGATTTAATTGCTATTGTTCTCATCAGATGTCCCGTTTTCATCCATCTCTCTATTCATTGCCGATACGGCCACGTTACTTTGAACCCCAAAGTGTGGTGCTCTTCTTAAATGTTCGTGGCAAACCTTTCTGCATCGCCCACGACCATTAATACGACGAATTTCATACCTGTCATGTGGTAAGACCTTTTTTATTTCGAACGGTCCATCATACTTTTGGCTTAATTTAGTGCCCAGTCTTGGAGGCTCGCGTAAAAGAACATATTCACTTTTCGCAAATCGCTTTACTTTGGCTTTATTATTATCGTAGCGCATTTTGTCTCTTTCGGCCTGTTCGGTCATCCTTCTTGACACAGCTTCTTTCATCATTTCTGGGTCAACCCTTTCGTTACGTTCATCTATAAGATTTAGGAGTTCTGGGGGGACACTTCCTTTTTTTCCCGTTAACAATTCGATAGGTGTCAGTCCTGTGGTTTTTGAGAAAGTGGAGTTGATAGCTAGCTGTAAAGCTCCCAGTGATGTCGCCCAATGACATTTCTGTGTGTTATTTATAATAGTCAAGCCATTCTTTATTATTCTCATAATTCTTTCCACTTGTCCGTTTCCTCTACTTGTATATCCGGCGCATTGATGCAATTGTATCCCATATTGGTCACAGTAGTTCTTGTAATGTGAAATAAATGCACCATCGCCATCAACAATAATACGCTTTGGAGCACCAAATAAATAAACTATCTCTTTGAGATGTTTTAAAGCACTGGTTTGGGTTTTGTTTTTGGCATGTTGCAGAATAACAAACTTCGTGTAAGCATCAATTGCTACAAAAACATATTCCTTCTGAGAAGCAGTACCACTAAGTTTGCCGGAAATATCGATGTGGATGGTGTGAAAAGGTTCAGGTATTTTTTCGATTGGGTTCAATCGACTTTGTGCAGCTCCTGATGGTCCTTTCATAGTCTTGCATATGACACAGTGCTCTACAAAGTATCTGACTGTTGATGACATTTTAGGAAACCAAAAGTTTTCTTTAAGTTTTGCCAACGTTTTCTCCCATCCCATGTGTTTGAGAGCTTCATGGTAGGTGTTTATAAGACTCCATCGATAAGATTGTGGGACAACTTTGGTCAGTTTGATTTTTCCTTTAGAATTAGTTTTGAAGTGTAAAACGTTGTCTTTGAGTTCGTAATCCGGATACAGGTCATGATTTGTATGAATTTCTTTGATGATTTTACTCAGTTCAGAATCACGCCGTTGTTCTACAATCAGCCAGTCATCTTTGGTAGTCAAATTCATAACAACTCGAAGTGGGTTTCGGCTAAAGAAATCGGCATGTTTCAATTTTTCACCTTTTCGATATTCTACTTCAAATTCAAAATTTTGTAGAAAGGCCCACCATCTGTGAATCCTAGGCAAATAGATCTTGTTTGTAGCGTGATGCTTTTACTGCGTTACAGTCTGTTATGACTGTGAATTTTCGTCCATATAGAAAATGGCGAAAATGTTTAATTGCTCGAACTATTGCCAACGTCTCAAGCTCGTAGCTGTGATATTTGGATTCAGCTGGCGTTGTCCTCATGCTGAAATAAGCAATCACATGGCGAATCCCATCTTTTGGTTGGATTAGCACTGCTCCAAATCCCATTGCACTAGCATCCGTATGAAGCTCTATTGGATGATTCTCTTTAAATATTGTAAGCAGCGGTGCTGAAGTCAGATAATTTATTATCTTGGATCGTACGGCTTCATGTTCTTCAGTCCAATTCCATCTTACACCGGATTTGGTTAAGTTGTATAATGGTATCATTATAGTTGAGAAGTTGGAAATAAATCGGCGAAAATACCCAGCCAAGCCATTGAATTGTCTTAGCTGCTTCACATTTTCGGGAGGAGGGGTTCTTGCCAATGCATCAACTTTAGATGAACTAGGCCTCACCTTCCCATCACTGACTATAAAGCCAAGATATTCGATAGAAACCTTCAAAAATGAACACTTTTTAATATTTATGGAGAAGCCACACTTGGTAAGGGCTTCTAAAACTTTTTCCAGATTTTGAATACCTTCAGCAACTGTTTTACTTGGTATAAGCACATCATCCATGTAGACAAGTGCGATTTTGTCTCGTAGATCTCCAAAAGCCTTATTTATAGCCCTTTGATAAACTGACGGTGCATTTGTTAATCCGAACGGCATTGTTAAATATTCATATTGACCGTCGGGAGTTATAAATGCAGTCTTCTCGATTGATTCTGGAGAAATTGGGATTTGATGAAATCCTGCTGCCATATCAAGGCAAGTGAAATATTTAGCATCAGCGAGTTTATCAAGCTGTTCCGAGATTAATGGCAGTGGGTAATGGTCACGTACAGTGTTTGCGTTTAATTCTCTATAGTCCACGCATAACCGGTCTTCGCCATTTTTCTTCTTCACCATTATAATGGGGCTTGCAAAAGGTGAATTGCTTTCCTTAATTATATTTTTTTCTTGGAGCTCTTTAATAATTGCCTGAACTTTTTCGCGTTCGATTGGTGCCAGTCTGTAAGGTCGTCGATTTACGATTTTGTCGGGGTTTTTTAGTCGAATAGATAATTCACCAGTCGTTATTCGCGATCCAGTTACACTTTCAGTGAAATGCTTATTGTATTTGTTCAATAGATCCATTAAGTTCTCTATTTCCTTCTTGTTTATTATATCCGTATTTATAGTGCTTGAAGACAGATTCCATATTTCTATCGGGATTTGGCATTGCTCATTTCTGGTCACTGATATTTCACTGTTGGTCAGCGTGACCTTTATACCTGGAATACTCAGCATATCTCTTCCGATTAGAATATCTGCTGGTAGCTCGTGATCCAGCACGATGTGGAGATCGAGCTCAAGATGCATGCCGTTTATTTTGTATACAGGTGTTACTGTGCTAAAGGATATGACAGATACCGGTCCGATACCCTTTAGATAAGTCGTCTTGTTTCTTTTTGTTCCAGGAAGAGTGAGGGCTATCGATTCCCTCACCAGTGAACAATCAGCTCCACTGTCGAATATGGCTTCAAAAGACTTATTGTTGATTGTAATTGTGATAATGTTTTCGGCATTTTTTTCTTTGATTTGACACAGATTAACATTTTTTTCAGCATTACGTCTTTTGAAACAAGCTTCATAAGTGTGTCCGGGAATAGAGCAGTAGGAGCATTCCTTTTTCCTTTTATCTGTAGGCTTGGCTGCTTCCGTTTCTCTGGAAGTCGATGTACTTGGTTGTTGTTCTGTGCGAGCTCGTGCAATTGAGTTTTGGTTACACCAGCGAGCTCGATGTCTTTGTTTGCCACATACGAAACATGTCAAACCCTGGTCTAATTTACTACCGTCGAATTTTTGCTTCTTATTGGGTATACGCTCTTGTATTGAAGGGAATTTACGTTTACGCATTGTTTTTGCAATCGCTATTAGCTCTGGAACTGTCTTGCACCTGCTGTTTAGGAGTTCTGTGCGAAGGTCGTCTTCTTGTATACTACCGATCACAAATTCAACAGCATCTTCTTCAGTTGGATCCGGTTTAACAATTCTTTTAAACATTTTCCAGACATTTGATATGTATTCTGGTACGTTATCTGCATCATTAATGGTGTATCTTCGAAATTTCAGTACATCAGAAAAATATCGAGATTCTGGCTCGAATGTTTGTAACATGTCTTCTTTCATTTCTGCCCAAGTCGTTGTTCTCAGTAGACAATCATCGGCCCAGGTTTGCGCCCTTCCTTTTAAAACACTTGCAGCTTTAAGACGTACTTCGTGATCTTTTAATTTGTATTCTTCTTGAGTTCTTGTTATGAGATTTACCCATTCTCTTACGTCTGTGCCTTTATCAGGATCGTAACTTGGAAAATAGACATCAGAGTTGCGAACTGATCGATTTTCATCTCCATGAAAGATTTTCATCATTGATGCCAGTGCGGCATGATTGTCCTGAGACATTTGCATCATCATTTCACACATTGTGTCTTTAAATGTATTAGCCAGGAGTGCCAAGGTTGCTGTATTTGCAAGAGCAGGTTGTTGGCGTCGATTCATCCCACTTCTGATATAAGAGGAGGGGTGTCTTCACGAATAAAAGCCTCATTATGATCCATTTTGTTTTATTTAAATCACTTTTTGTATGATTTAACTTTTATAATTATATAACACTTATGGAAACAAATCAGTTTCAAAATAATTCAAAAATAATATAATAATAAATTCACATCAGAAACGTCCGACCAGCTCGGATGTCGACGAACGAATGACCGCTCACACGTGGAGCAATCGCTACGACCCCCTAGGGGGGACGCGGCAGGCGAGATCGGGGCTTCGCCCCCTGCTCGCAGTTTCATTGGGCACCCGCAACAACGGGTGCTTCGCGGGGTGGCCTATTTAGGCGTGGTGTCTCTGTTTGTGTACAGTGGGAGCGTCTCGGCGCTATTTGAATAATAGCGCCGTTTCTTCGCGACCCCCCGGCGGTCAGCCCCCGCCAGGTGGGACCCCCGGTTGCCCAGGGGAGGCCCAGCGAGTGACGACCAGCGACGAGGGGGCCGATTTTGTTGACGCTCCCCCCTGTTAGTGCGTGACCCCCGTCTGTCACGCTTCCAGATCGAGCCGGTCACGCTCCAGACTAAGGGGTCGTGTGCATGTGTGGGTGTGAGCGGTATTGTGTGTGTAACACCGCTCATGTGAGCGACTGGAGGCGTGATCGCGCCGCACGTCCAGTGCGTGAGTTTTAGAGCATGTAGAGTCGCGAGTGTCTGAGATTCGGTGCACGCTATGCCTATATTAACTTAGCACACAGCGCACACCGAGCGTATGTATCGTTGTAGAGTCGTTGTGAATGACTAAGTCACGTGTAGGTGTATGTGACTTAGTCATGGGTCAGTCCGGTGGGGCATGGGCGTTATCGTCCGGCAGTAGGTCACGGGGGAGGCGCCTGGCATCAGGTGGCCGCGCGTGCCAAGGCGCTATGTTTTTAATCTGTGGCCAGGCTGAGGTGTCGGCACGCGCGAACATGTTCGACGCCAGGCGGCCACAAAAGTCGTCCAGGCTCTCGATCTTCAGATCCCGCTGGATGACGCTGTTCCTCACGAAGCGAGGGGCACCTGCGACCTTTCGCAGCGCGATACTCTGTTGCGCGCGAAGTAACTTCTTGTTGGTCTCGCTCGTGAGGGCGAGCCAAGCTGGGGCTGCGTACGTCAGGATGGGACGGATGTACGTTTTGTACACTCCCAACTTGGCGCGTAGCGGGAGGCGGGACGAGAGCACTGGGTGTAGCAGGGCGCGGGCTGCTCTACCCTTTGCGACAATCTGCCGGACGTGATTGCCCATGGTGAGCCGACGGTCGATTGTGATCCCTAGGTACTTGACCGTCGGGGACCACTGGACGTCGGCTCCTTGCAGCTGGAGGGGTGGTGGGAGGCGGGCTGACCCGATGACGATCGCCTGTGTCTTACTCACGTTGACCGTAAGCCGCCATTTATCTAACCATTCGGGGAGAGCGTCTAGTACGCGCTGCATCTTGACGGCCGCGTGTTTCGCATTGAGTGAGGTTGCGATGTACGCGGCGTCGTCGGCATACAGCGCGAGTGTGACGCCCTCAGTGGTGGGGATGTCATCCGTGTACCATGAGTAACACACAGGCGAGACACAGCTGCCCTGCGGTACGCCCGCGGCCACCGGGCGCGCGCTCGATAGCGTGCCTTCTACCACCACCCGGAAAGTTCTATTTGTCAGAAACGAGGAGATCACCTTTACTACGCGACGGGGCGTATTTGACTGCGACAGCTTATAGAGGAGGCCTGAGTGCCAGACACGATCAAAGGCCTTCTCCATGTCGAGGAATACTGCAACCCCGTGTTCCTTCTTGTTGAGTGTAGCCGTCATTTGGTGCAGTACCCTCGACAGCTGGAGCGTCGTGCTATGTTCCGAGCGAAACCCGAACTGCTCGGCGCGTGGAGTGATATGAGGCGTGAGGTGTCGCAACAGGAGTTGTTCAAACACCTTCGAGACCGTAGGCAGCAGCGTGATCGGCCGATAGCTCTCTGGCTTCAGCGTGTTCTTCCCCGCCTTGGGCAGCATGATGACGCGCCCCTCTTTCCACGAAGCGGGAAAGGTCCCGGTGCGCAGCATCCCCGTGTACAGGCGCGCCAGGGCCGCAACTGTGCGGTACGGCAAGTGGCGCAGCACTGCGTTGGTGATGCCGTCGGCGCCGGGGGCCTTCCTGGGCTTCGTACGCAAGATGGCGCGTCGAACCGCGCCCGGCGAGAAAAAGATGCCCTCTTCTTCGTGAGCTATCGGCGACTCGAAGTATTCTCGAAGGTGCCTTTCAACTGTTGCGACGTGTTCATCGTTGTTAGTCGGGTTAGGCTGGAACTGACGCTCCAGGTGCCTGGCAAAGATCTCTGCGCGGTCTGCCGCAGTGTATCTGAGCGCCCCGTCGCTGTTAAGCAGCGGGCGCACCGGAGCTGGGGTGTTCGACAGCTGCCGGCACAGTCTATGTATGGCTGGCCAGTCGCCTTCTGCAGCATCAATTGTAGACTCCCAGCTCGCGGTGTTGAGTGCCTGCAACTCGGCCTTCACCTTCTCCGCGAGACGGTTGACTTCCCTCTTTAGTGTTGGGCATCTTGTTGTTTGCCACCGTCTGCGAAGGCGCCTCTTGTCGGCGATCATCGCTTGGAGATGGCTGGGTAGAGGGGGAAGAACCCCTTGCGATTGCGTCACTGATGTAGTCGCCGATTTCAAGGCGTCCTGGATGCAGACGGTGAGCTCTTCAGCCAGTCCGTCAACGTCCGCGGCGGTGACGATAGGCCGAGTAGGCGTCGTGATCTCCATCGTTTCCGTGAACTTTGTCCAGTCCGTTTTGTGACGTGGCGCTGGAGGAGTAAGTCGGGTCGGAATTCCCTCCAGGACGACGAGTACCGGCTGGTGATCTGACATCACCTCGTCGTCCAAGACTTGCTGGGTGATCTGGCAATTTAGCCCGTGGTGAGCCACGATGTCCAGCACGTCCGGGGCGGCTTGCTGCTGATCGGGGTAGTGAGTTGGTGATTCGGGCCCGGACACCGTGTACCCACAGGCTTCCGCGTCCGCGAAGAGCCGTCTCCCCTTGGTATTCGTAGTGTTACTATTCCACGCCGGGTGCTTGCTGTTCATGTCGCCGGCGAGGAGCGTAGGGTTTGGCGATTGAGTCAATAGCGCCCGAAACTCTACCACATCAAGTGGCTGGACGGGCGGGGCGTACGCGGCATAAATGTTTAAGTCCTCACCGGCAACGTTAATTTGGACACCCAGCGCGTAGAACGAGCTGAGCGACGGCAAGGGGAGTTCTTGATGGACGACTCTTCGTCTCACAATCACCGCCAGACCACGGTAGGCGCCGACTGCCGACTTCTCGTCTTTCCTGTAAACGAGGTATCCGGGAAATTTGACCCTGTCAGCTGGTCCCAGGAGCGTCTCGTTTACTAGCGCCACGTCAATGTCCTGGTTTCTGAGGAGGAGGCGGAGGAGGGTGGCCTTGGTACGCAGGCCTCGGGCGTTCCAATGTAGTATCCTTAACGGCTTATGGAGCATGATAAAGCGCTAACAGGGCCGTTAAGCCGTCAAGGATTACAAGGGCCGGATCTTGGCCCTGCCTGATGGCCTGTATTAGGTCCATCAGGACTTTAATGGCGCAGGCGGTAAACTCCCTCCGCTCTTCCAAGATAGCGGGGGGAGAGATCCCTTTCGCCGGGTTTCTTGTCGCGACGGGGGCGCTCTGGGGCGCCTGGGGCCGTCTGCGTGTGGACTCGGTTGTGTCGGGGGCCACTAGTGTTGTGGCGCCCCCCTCTCTTGTATCTTGTCGTGTCGTCGCCTGCGCCATTGCAGGAACCCAACTCGATTGTTGCTGGGTGAGGGGGGGTGGGGGCTTGTTCCTCCCTTTCCTCCCTCCCCTCTTCCCCTTCCTCCGCCCTGTGGAGGGGGCGTCTCTATCTTTGGGCTCATTTGCCACCGCCATCAATGTGGCGCTGGGGGCCTCGGTCTCATCGACGGTTGTGGCCTGGGCGATAATCTTCCCAGGCCGGGCTGCTCTCTTGGTGGAGGCAATTGTCCCTGCACGCTTGTTCCGTGCCTCTTGCTGGAATACTGGGCATTCGCGGTTTGAGGCTGGATGTTGCCCGCCACAGTTGGCACACGTAGCCGGCTCCGAACGCGGCCGCGGGCAGTCCCGCGCGGAGTGCCCTTCTCCACACCGCACACACACCAGTGGGCGGTGGCACTGTTTGGAGCTGTGCCGGAACTTTTGGCAGCGGTGGCATTGAGCCAGGCCCCGCTTCCCCCTCCAGGCTTCGATCTTGACACCACGCATAAATAAAAACACAGTGGTGTCATAGATACGCCTTATGTCAGGCTGTCTCTTGAGGGCTGCATAGAAAATGCAGCCCGGGCGTCCTTCACGAGCCCTGATGTTCCTCACGTACTCAGGCTCGTAGTTAAGAAGGCGAAGCTCCTCCTCGATCAAGGCTGGGTCCGTTTCAGCCGGTAGGCCTCGGATCGCTACCCTGAGACTCTGCTCCGCTGGTAGCGAATATGAGAACCAGGAAATCCCGGCCGTCCTCTCCAGCTCCGTGAGGTATCTTTGGATCACCCTATACTCCGTGTCGCTCTCGGGTATAAACCTTATGCCCCCCTGGTAAGGGCGGGCGTTGGGCGGGTGGCCCAGCTGGGCGGTGACGGCCCTGAAGTGTGTAGGCCAATCAATCAATCAATCAATCAATCAAAACATTTATTTCAAATAGACCATTTACAGGCACTTTTGAATAGTCAAATGTCGGTCAGTCCAAGAAAAGTGAAGCTAAATTGCACGTTCCAAAGAGTAGGTCTCTATGGAGAAGAACGTGCAAGAAACTCCATGGACACTCTTTTAAATCATATTATGTGTTACATATAATGCTTGGTTACATATTACTTGTTGCTTCTATCATGTGAGCACAATGTCGATAATGAAATAAAAAATGTAAAATAATTAAAAGATAGAAACTGAATTAAGCCACTGGCAGCTAAGAGATGACCAGTCCCATCTGACGGCACCCGTTCACGAGCATGACGCGTGCATCAGCCCCACTCAGCTCAACCATTTTGAAGGGAACTGAACGACCCAATAACACGTGCCACCAACAGCGAGACATTTGAGTGAGCATGACAAACTCTCAACTGCCATGCTCGTAATGTCAAAAAAGAAGTTGTAACCTAATAAAAATGCTCCATGGTGCTTCACATTCACAAACTTGGAAAAAGTGCTTCTACATTATACAATGCAATTGTGTCTTTCAAATTAAAAATAATAATATTAGTTTCCAACTAATCAACTAATTAGTACGCCCTAGTGGTAGTGGAGCTGGACCAGCATTGAGCCAAGCATTTTTATCTTGAATATAATCCTCCAACTTATAATATGCTTGCCTGCATAGTGTGCGTTTAATACAAGATTTAAATTTCGTTTCATTGAGTTCTAATATTTGGGGTGGTATTTTATTATAACATTTCAAACAGTACCCCATGAAAGAAGAGGCCACTTTAGCCAGTCTGAAACCTGGTTGAACTAATTGATCCCTATTTCTTGTAACATAATTATGTCTATCGCCTCTTTTGCTAAAAAGATGAAGATTTTTTCTAACATACATGATGTTTTCATAGATATATTGACAAGGTACCGTCATTATGTTAATATCTTTAAACAGTTCCCTTAAAGAATCGCACCGGCGGAGATTGTAAATAGCTCTGATGGCTCTTTTCTGTAATATAAAGATTGACTCGATGTCTGCAGCCCGTCCCCATAGTAAGATACCGTACGACATGACACTATGAAAATAACTAAAATAGACTAGTCTAGCGGTATCAACATCCGTAAATTGGCGGATTTTTCTAACAGCATATGCAGCCGAGCTAAGCCGTCCTGCAAGAGATGTTAAGTGAGGACCCCATTGTAGCCTAGAGTCAAGCGTAATCCCCAAGAAAACTGTTTTATCAACAAATTCTAGTTTCTCATTGTTCAATACTATGTCGCAATCACTACTTATGACATTTGGTAAGGAAAATCTTATGCATTTAGTTTTTTTCCCATTTAGAACTAGATTATTAGCAGTGAACCAGTTTTGGACCTGCAATAAAGCGTTATTTTCATCGTCAAGATTATTAGTCCTTCTATTTATCTTAAAAATCAAAGAAGTGTCGTCAGCAAACAACACCATATTAAGTTTATTTTTCAGCAAATAGGGTAAATCATTAATATAAACTAAAAATAAAAAAGGACCTAAAATTGAACCTTGGGGTACCCCCATTTTCACATTTAATCCCGACGAATTGACACCGTTTATTTGAACTAGTTGCTGTCTGTCATTCAAATACGATTTTAATAAGCTTAACGCTGCTTTGCCTAGTCCGTAATGCTCCAGTTTCAGGAGTAATGTTTCATGAACCACACAATCAAACGCCTTAGACAGGTCGCAGAAGATGCCTATAGCATCTTGTGCCTCCTCCCACGCATTAAAAATGTGTTTTAGTAAGGAGACACCAGCGTCAGTTGTACAACGCCCTTTGGTGAAACCATACTGTTTATCGTGTAAGATGTTATTGGTGTTAAAATGATTAAGCATTTGATTTAACATCACCTTTTCAAATATCTTGCTAAAAACCGGCAAAACGGACACCGGCCTATAATTATTAGTGTCTTTACTGTCTCCGGATTTAAAAAGTGGTATCACTTTACTATATTTCATTAGATCCGGAAAGACTCCTTGATCTATACACAAATTAAATATTAACGCTAAGTACGGCGCTACAGTCTCAATAATTGAGGTACAAACTTTGATAGACATACCCCATAGATCTTCTGTCAATTTAATCTTGATTTCTTTAAAAGCTTTTATTACTGTTATGGGGTTTATATGTTTAAAGTTAAATTCAGTCGAACAGGCTGCAACGTTCGCCTGTAATAAACCAAAAGCATGCGATGGCGACGAATTTAGGGCTTCAGTAGTTTTAATTGGAATGCTGGTAAAGAAATTTACAAATTCTTCTGCAACTAGTTTGTTATCGCTAATAAGACCATGATGAGTCTCCAATGTGTAATCATTATTATTTCTTTTGTTTCTGTTGGTTTCATTATTTATTATATTCCAAACCGTTTTTATTTTATTATCTGCTGTTTTAACTTTGTTGCTGATGTATAAGGCCTTAGCTGCCTTACAAGTATTTTTAAACATTTTAGAATCGGGTAGCTTTTCGACTACCAGCGGCGGGTAGCGAGGCTTCTTCTTCCTTTGTCCGTCCGTTGGCCCCCCCTTCTCCTGCACGGTAGATGTAGATGCCATTGTTGGGGGGGGTGTAGTCTGTCCGGAAGGGTGCGGCGACTGGCGGATGACGTCCGCAAACGAAGGAGGTGTGACACCCCCGCGCGCACGCGGTGTGCGTTGCGGGAGAGGCGAGTCAAAGCAGGCCCGCTTTGCCTCCTCCGCGGCCTCGTCATCCGAGCTCCTCGGTCTACGTTGGGCACGGGGCTCGGTCTGGGATTCTGGTCCGTGACCCAGAGCGTCGATCGGTGCAGTGGGGTACTCCCTATCCATATCGTCGGCTCGTACGTACGTATCCGAGGACACGCTACGTCGACCGTCGTCCGAGTCCCCTGAGTATGACATGTCAGACCCCTGTCTTGAGAGACACGGTGACATAATGGCAGGAGAGTCTTGAGCGGAACCCCTAGGTGGAGGCGGAGACATAAATTCAGGCACTAACCTTATATTCCCTGTTGCCATGGTCGGACTCGTCAGCAAGCGGCGGGGTGCCGGCGAAGCTGTGTGTCGAGCTGTGGTAACTGGTGCGGCGGGTGCGGGGGGCTCGAGTCCACAGCAGGTAGCGGCGAGGGGCAGGAGCGAAGCGGCAGTGGGGGCGTGCGGCATAGGTGCGGCATCGAACGCATGCGGCACAGGTGCGGCGCCGCTGCCGCACGGCGTCGGCACGGCACCAGCATGCGTCATGAAGGCGGAAGCACACACGCGTGTCACAGACACGGTCGCGTCGGTATGCGGCACGGAAGCGACGGCACAAACGTGCGGCATAGAAGTGGCAGCACAGACAGGCGGCGCGGGCGCGGTAAAGCACTCATGCGGCACGGGTGCGGCGGTGCTAGTGTACGACATTGGTGTCGCAACGGTAGGGGCTGGCGCGGTGGCGGCAGTATAGGTATGCGGCACGGACGCGGCGGCGCACACGGGAGGCGCAGATGCGGTAGAGGCGGGGTGCGGTATAGGCGCGGTAATACCGATTTGCGGCACTGACGGCGTCAAATGTACACATGGCGTGGTACCGGCTCTCGCTGTTGTTCGCGGTCCAGATGTAGGTGGCGCCACTCGGCGTGAGGTTTGCCCGGCGGCACGGTCTCCCGGCGCCGCGGGGCGCACAGCCTGGGCGCGGGTAGTTGTAGCTGGCCCCGGAGCTTGTGTGGGCACGGGGCGAAAGGCTGGCGGTCTCACAGGAACGGCAGGCATCCGGCACGACGGCGACGTCGACGAAGCGCGCGCAGTCGCCGGCGCCGACGGTGAGTCGGAGGTGGTTCCTGGTACTGGTTCGGGTGCTGCAGGCGGAGCACCGGGCGGAGTAATCCTGGCCGCTGGCTGCGGCGTTGGACGGTCCGTATAGGAGTCGATGTCACGTCCCCGAGGGCTGCGTGCACCGGCTTTCTTCGGAGGCATAATGACGGTAGAAGAATAACAAAAAAATATATAAAAACTATGGTTAAAATTTAGCCACCGCAACCGCTTCGGTGTGAACGATCACACCGGGCAGCGACGGGGCGGCTCCCCCTAGGTGCTACCGCAGATGCGAGTCGAGACCCACACCTACGATAACACAGAGAGGTAACCGGGAGCGGACGGTTCGGGCGGTTTACGCGAGCGCGACGGAATGTGTTCACTCGGCGTATGGCTAGAAGCGAATCCCCAATGACCGCTCAAGCGTGGAGTAATCGCTACGACCCCCTAGGGGGACGCGGCAGGCGAGATCGGGGCTTCGCCCCCTGCTCGCGATGTCATAAGGCACTCGTAACGACGGGCGCTTCATTATGTTGCCATTATTTAGGCTAGGTATTCATGATTGTGTTACAGTGGGAGCGCCGCGACGCTATTCATCGCTACTTCGCGACTCCCCGGCGGTCGGACCCCGCCAGGTGGGACCCCCAGTTTCCCAGGGGAGGCCTAGCGAAGAACGACCTGCGACGAGGGAGCCGACTTTGGTGGCGCGCCCATCTGTAGGTGATTGACCCCCGCCCGTCACGCTTCCAGATCGAGCCGGTCACGCTCCGGGCCGCGGGGTCGTGTTGGTGAGTGTGTGGGCGGCATTGTGTGTGTAACACCGTCCATGTTTGCACCCAAGTGCGTGCCTGCGCCACGCAGCTTGGTGCGTGAGTTTATACGAATGTAGAGTCGTGCGTGTCTGGAATTCAGTGCGCGCTATGCCTATATTAACTTAGCACACAGCGCGCACCGAGTGTGTGTAGTGTTGTAGAGTCGTTTTGGATGATTAAGTCGCGTGTAGGTGCGTGCGACTTAATCATAGGTCAGTCCGGTGGGGTATGGGAGTCAGTGCCCGGTAGCAGGTCGCGAGGGAGTCGCCTCGCATCGGGTGGCCGCGTGTGCCACGGCGCTATGTTTTTAATGTGAGGCCAGTCGGAGGCATCGGCACGCGCGAACATGTTCGACGCGAGTCGACTACAGAACTCCTCCAGGCTCTCGATTTGGAAGTCCCGCTGCAGCATATCGTTCCTCACGTAGCGAGGCGCGCCGGCGATCCTACGTAGGGCGATGTTTTGCTGAGCTTGTAGGGCTTGTTTGTTCCTCTCGCCAGTGAGGGCGAGCCAAGCTGGGGCGGCGTAGGATAGAATGGGGCGTATATAGGTTTTATATACGCCCAGCTTGGTGCGCAGCGGGAGGCGAGACGAGAGCACTGGGTAGAGCAGAGCGCGGGCTGCTCTTCCCTTTGCGACCACTTGTCGGACATGACTACCCATGGAGAGCCGACGGTCGATCGTGACCCCCAGGTATTTAACCGTGGGGGACCACGTGATGTCGGCCCCCTGGAGCTGTAGAGGTGGTGGGAGGCGTCCCTGCCCGATGGCGATCGCCTGTGTCTTACTCACATTCACCGATAGCCGCCATTTTGACAGCCAGTCGGGGAGAAGGTCGAGCGCGCGCTGCATCTTGACGGCCGCATGTCTCGCGTTCAGCGAGGTCGTGACATATGCGGCGTCGTCAGCGTACAGCGCGAGCGTGGCGTCCTGGGTGGTGGGGATGTCGTCGGTGTATTGTGAGTAACACACAGGCGAGACACAGCTGCCCTGCGGTACGCCCGCAGCCACCGGGCGGGCGCTCGACAGCGTGCCTTCTACCACCACTCTCACAGTCCTGTTTTGCAGGAACGAGGAAATCACTTTGACTACGCGGCGAGGCGTATTCGTCTGCGACAATTTGAAGATTAGACCGGCGTGCCAGACACGATCAAAGGCCTTTTCCATGTCGAGGAATACTGCAACCGCCTGCTCCCTCTTGTTCAGCGTGGCTGTCATGAGGTGCAGCATCCTCGACAGCTGGAGCGTCGTGCTATGTTCTGACCTGAACCCGAACTGCTCTGGCCTAGGCGTGACGTGTGGAGTGAGGTGTCGCAGCAGGAGCCGCTCAAACACCTTCGACACTGTCGACAGCAGCGTGATGGGCCGATAGCTCTCCGGTAATAAAGTGTTCTTTCCCGGCTTGGGCAGCATAATGACGCGCCCCTCCTTCCACGAAGCGGGAAAGGTTCCGGTGCGCAGTATCCCTGTGAACAGGCGCGCCAAGGCCGCTACCGTGCGGTGCGGCAAGTGGCGCAGCGCTGTGTTAGTGATACCGTCAGCACCGGGGGCCCTTCTAGGCTTCGTTCGCAGGATGGCGCGTCGGACCGCGCTGGGCGGGAAGTAAATGGGGTCCTCGTCATGAGCTATCGGCGTCTCGAAGTACTCCTTTAGGTGCCTCTCAACTGCTGCGACATGCTCTGTGTCGGTGGTCGGGTTAGGCTGGAACTGACGCTCCAGGTGTCCGGCAAAGATCTCCGCGCGGTCTGTCGCAGCGTATCTTAGCGCCCCGTCACTGTTTTTCAGCGGGCGCACCGGAGCTGGGGTGTTTGTGAGCTGCCGGCACAGTCTGTGTATTGCCGGCCAGTCGCCCTCGGCAGCATCGATTGTAGACTCCCAGCTCGCGGCGGAGTGCGCCCGTAACTCGGCCTTCACTTTCTCCGCGAGACGGTTGAGCTCTCTCTTCACTGTCGGGCATCTAGTAGCCTGCCACCGCCTGCGTAGTCGCCTTTTATCGGCGATCATGCGGTGCAAGGGGAGAGGCAGGGGTGGAAGGGCCCCCTGCGGTTGCGACGAGGTGGTAGTCGCCGCCTTCAAGGCGCTCTGTATGCAGGCGGTGAGCTCCGTGGTTAGCTCGTCGACGTCCGCGGCAGTGTTAATAGGCCGAGTGGGCGTCGTGATTTCCAGCGCTCCTGCAAACTGTATCCAGTCTGTTTTATGACGTGGCGCTGGGGGAGAGAGTCGGGTCGGGGCCCCTTCTAGGACGACGAGAACTGGCTGATGGTCTGACAGCATCTCGTCGTCTAGGACACTCTGGGTGATCTGGAACTCCAGATCACTATGGGCCACGATGTCCAGCACGTCTGGTGCGTGTTGGGCGCAGTCGGGGTAGTGAGTCGGTGTCTCGGGGCCGGACACCGTGTACCCATGGGCCTCCGCGTCAGCGAAGAGCCGTCTTCCCCTGGGGTTGCTGGAATTACTATTCCACGCTGGGTGCTTACTATTTAAGTCGCCGGCAAGGATTGTCGGATTTGTAGAGTTTGTGATTAGTCCCCGTAGCTCAGCTAGGTCTAGCGGCTGGTCCGGGGGGATGTAGGCGGCGTAGATGTTGAGATCCTTGCCGGCCAAGTGAATCTGGACACCCAGCGCGTAAAAGGTGCTGAGTGACGGTAGGGGGAGTTCCTGGTGCACGACTCTACGCCTCACAATTACCGCCAGACCTCGGTAATTGCGGTTGTTCGCCGACTTCTCGTCCTTCCTATAAACGAGATACCCTGGGAACTTGGCTCTGTCCGTGGGTCCCAGTAGCGTCTCGCTTATGAGCGCCACGTCAATGTCCTGCTCTCTGAGGAGGTGGCGGAGGGGGGCGACCTTAGATTTAAGGCCGCGGGCGTTCCAGTTTAGGATCCTAAGCGGCTTACGGGGCATGATATAGTGCCAGTAAAGCTGCCAAGCCGTCTAGGATCACCAGGGCAGGGTCTTGGCCCTGCCTGATGGCCTGTATGAGGTCCATCAGGAGCTTGATGGCGCAGGCGGTGAACTCCCTACGCTCTTCTAGATTAGCGGGGGGAGTGACTCCCACCGCTGGGGTGGGCACCGCTGCTTTAGCGGCTTGGGGCGCACGTAATAGTGTGCGCCCTACTTGTTTAGGCTGGGAGACCGCTTGAGTTGCGGCTCTCCTCTCGCTCTGGGGTGCGAGCGTCGTCGCCTGCGCCATTCCTGGTACGGTTTCGGCCCGCGTTGGTCGCTGTTGTTGGGTGGGGGGGGTGGGGGGTTTCTTCCCCCTTCTCCTCCCTCCCCTCTTCCCCTTCCTCCGCCCTGTGGAGGGGGGGTGGCCTCTCTTTTGGTGGTCGTTTGCCACCGCCATTAGTGAGGTGCTTGGGACCTCGTTATCGTCCACTGTGGGGGCCTGGTGGGTTGTTGTTCCAGGCCGGGTAGTTATTTTGGTAAGGGCGGTTGTACCCGCCCGTTTATTTTTTGTCTCCCTGACAAATACGGGGCACTCTCTGTTAGAGGCGGGGTGCGGTCCGCCACAGTTGGCGCACGTAGCCGGTTCGGAGCGGGGGCGCGGGCAGTCCCGCGCCGAGTGCCCCTCTCCACACCTCACGCACACCAATGGACGGTGGCAATGTTGGGAACTGTGCCTAAATAGCTGGCACCTATGGCACTGTGCCAGTCCCTTTTTCCCCCTCCAGGCTTCAATTTTGACCCCCCGCATGTATAAAAATACGGAGGTGTCGTAGATGCGCCTGAAATCCTGGGTACGTTTCAATACGGCGTAAAAGATACAGCCCGGGCGGCCCTGCCGTGCCCTTATATGACGCACGTATTCGGGCTCGTATCCCAGGTGCTGAAGCTCCTCCTCAATCAGAGCAGGGTCAGTCTCTGCAGGTAAACCTCTTATGGCCACCCTCACGCTCCGCTCCGCTGGCAGGGAGTAGGCAAACCAGGCTAGCCCCGTTTCCTTTTCCAGATTGGTCAGATATTTCTGAACCAACCGGTATTCCTCCTCGCTCTCCGGCATAAAGCGGATGCCCGCCTGGTACGGGCGGGCATTTGGGGGGCGGCCTAACATGGCCCCTATAGCCCTAAAATGGGCATGCCAGTCGGGCAACTTTTCCACCACCAACGGAGGGTAGCGTGGTTTCTTTTTATTTTTTAAAACCGTGTTGGGATTACCCGTCGCCGAGTTCGAATCGGCGACGCCGGTTTTTGAGACTGCACTAATGGTTGGCGAATTACTAATACTATGCCCACTGGTAATAATATTATGACTCACCCCATAGTCGTCCGAGTGTGGGGAGCGCGGGCCACAGTACCTCTTCGCTCCCTCGTCGGCGTCGTCCGAGCTCCGTCTCCTTCTCTGGGCCCTTGCCGACCTCTCGACGTCCTCCTGAGACGGTGTGGGGGACATGGGTGTGTCCCTCGCCTGATCTTGGTCGGTGTCCGCACCACACGACGCAAGAGATAGGCTCGATCCCGCGCGCGACGAACAAGCGGATAGCTGCGCGGGCGAGTCGCACGCGGCGGCGCGCGGCGGCGCCGGTGAGGTCGGTACTGGCGGTGTCGCAATCTGTATGCGCGCCGATCGCAGCCGGGGGTCGCGGGACGCGCCAGCACCACTCATCAACGGTTGACGGGGCGCTGGGACACTAGATAGCGGCGCCGGAGCGTAATATGCGGCGGCGGGCACGGTCGGCGCGGCGCGCGCGGCGGACGCGGCCTTCTGCTCGGCGCACGGAAAACTACTGGCGCTAGCGGTCGACGCAGTAGTGAGATGTTTTTTGGCCGACTGTGGCGCCGTGGTTCGTGCGGCGGCTGTCGGAGAAACGAACGATGGGGATCCGTTTGGCGAAACAATATTCGCGTAGGAGGGCTTATGGGGTTCCGTCCTGGTTGTAGTGTGCTGGGGCCGGTGGTGGTGGGTTTTTCCCGGTGTTTGGAGCGGCGATGGGCTTGATTTCGGCTTCAAGTGAGCCGACTCAGCAGGTTTTTTGCTTCCACCCTCTTTATATTCACCGCTGGTTTTCTTTGTCTTGATTGCCGTCCCGGCCGCCGTCGCCCGAATATTCGGGAGGGACGTTGACCGGTCCAGCACTGGGCGTCCGTCCTCGTCTTCCTCGGCGTCTCCGCGGTCCGGGGGGACGCGGGTTCCGCCAGGCTTCGACATTCTTCTTAAATTATGGTTGCTTTCTTTTTCTTCTCCCTCTTCTCTGTGTGTAGCTCTCCGCAATCCGACGGTGCTCTGCACCGGGTATTCACGGGAGGCCTCCCCTTTGCGCTATCGCCGTTGCAAACCAAGGTTCGCCCCGTCGACACCGCAAACGGTTGGCCCGATTTGAATCCGGATTCGTGCGGCTGATGTGGGTACTTGATGAGGTGATGAGCGCAGTAGGTACACATATGATAGTTAATGGCTACAGGCTGATCCTGACCGCTCACGCGCTGCGCCCGCCTTTTATAAGCTCTGCCTTTCACTTTTGGTGGGGCGCGCCGCGTGAGTAGTGCGTGACGTTTCGTTGCACGTGCGCTCTGCGCGTTTTTAGAAATGTTTGCGCCGATAAATATACTGACATTTATCATATTTTTTTTATATTCTCTGTAAACAGACCCGTGCTCTATAGGTCACATGCCGAAATTCATATCTTATTTTCTTGTGCCCTCTAGTATACTTGCCAAGTTAAGGGTTAAATGATTTCTTCCGCTCTGGGCGGAGCGGAGGGGAGTGTCAGACTCTTACTGACTAAAACCCACCCGTGTTCCTTCGTATGCCCTTTGCGTTCCAGGGCCACGGTAACCCTTTCGGACAAATTCCGCAACCCTAGCAGGAGACGCACTTATCAACAAGACTAAGTAGTCCATCAAAACAACTGTTTTAAGTAATGTAGGTACTTCATCCATCTGTTGATATTGAAGAATGACGCTTTGTTATGTAGGTACATACTTATTAGCGTAGAACAATGCGATGAAATATTCAGGGGTCAATGTACTACTTGTATGTTGCCTACATTTATTATTTTACTCGATTTTGTTTGCTTGCACTTAATAATAGCCAATAATTGAGCAAATCAGTTGTAGGTAGGGTACCTACCTTGTTAAACGCAAGTCGACAAGGTCCTATTTAACATGCGCGCGGCGCGGGCGCCCGTTAATGTTAGCTATCAAAATGGGTGCGCGCGCGTAGTATACGCAAATTTTACAGACGACAAATAAATGAAAACAAATTGTTTTTGGCTACGTTGTTTAGTTGAGGTCAAAGTCGTAGAACAAATGTTGTTCAGGGTCATGATATGAAGGCAGGATTAAGAGGTTTCGGGTATTTTTTCAATTTCCCTGTATAAAGACATGTCCAAAATATCATTTTTTTATTATTTACTTTGTTTACAGTCTGTCAAGAAAGTTATGAAAAGAATGTTTTGGGAACTACTGTTTTTGCTAATACTGGCAACACTGAATAATTGTTAAGCGGAGTACCTGAACTGTCACGTCGTATATGTGTGGTTGATGTTTTACAATATTTCGGTGCTATTTCGAGTTTTTTTAATCGTGTAAGCGTTAATATACAAAAAATGAATCGAAATGTTAATAAGAGCGGTGCGAGACAAATTATATTTAAAGTTTTTCAAGGGTGTATGGCCGAAATTCAAGGTGGGAGTGCTGGGACGAGCAAAGACGATGTTTATGGTCGAACAGCAAAGTTAACCGGTACGTAAATATATTCTAAAGTTTAACACACTAACGGAAATATAATGTTTTGACAATCTTCTGTTTTTAAGTACAATTTATCTATCTTTAACATTGTTTATATTTTGCTAAGGTTATGAAATTTACCTACGATTTATTATACTACCACTTTACGGTTTTGATATTTTGGTGTTTTTTATTTAGGTATGATAAATGTATTTGTATATTTAAAATATCTTTATTGACTTCAGGTGTTTCCGAAAGTACAGTTCGGCGAATTGTGGACTAAGGCATGAAGAATGGAGGTAAATTTTCAACGTCTGGAAAACACAGGAAAGGCGACCTACGAAACAAACTACGAGTCAGATGTTGGCCAGTTTCATTTTTAAGAAGTTTCAGGCAACATTTCGGGAGTCGAATAAGTCGAATACCTCGACTCTGATTATTTGGATTCGGATTAACCTTTTGAATGTCTTAAGTTACACAGTTCGACATAAGCAATTGTCTTTCTATTGTGTCTCTAATTACGGCATTCGATGAGTTAATAAAGATTTATTTCATAAACTTTTTATTTTTGCAATGAGCTCATACCTATCGATACTCAGCGCCATGCTGACGGCAGTGCAGAGAGGCGAAACATCCTGATTTGCACTTTGTAGTAAGTACTTAAATGCTAGTAGCTGAAAGGACGAAAACAAGGTTTGATCAAACCAGACATTCTTATGAATATAAAACCAGATATTCAGAAGAATGTATGGTTTGATAAACTCTTGCGTGTAGGTACGTAGGTTAAACATATAATTATCCTAATAAGCAAATAAAGAAGTCTGGTTTCGTCGCAATGTTATTATAGCAAAATTCAGACTGGTAGAGAATGCCTAAGGCATTAACTCCGCCTTTGTACTTTTGTGTTTGATGAAGTTTTAATAAATAAATAAATGAGAACTACTATAACTATTAGGTATCAGTTAAAATTAAACGTCACTTGAATGAAAATTAGTTCTAATAGAAATGTTGTTCGCCACTACGACAGAGTACTTTTATTTATATGGAGCCACTACCAATGAAAGTCAAAACTCGTTTGCAAGCATGTATTAAATAGATAGACGAGTGTCAGATAGATCGGTAAAATAATGTACACGGCAGTAAAGGGACCGTAAATCGTTAATTATTATTTTATAAATAAAAGTATCAATATCTTTTAGTCGAAATTTATTGGGATACCATGTTAATGATGGTGGCGCCCTCCCTTCTTTTTCATGACTTTCTTGACAGACTGTAATTGATATCAATTAAATATTTAAAGTAAATATTTAATTAAAAAAAATATATTTGATATTAATTGATATTTGATAATTGATATCAATTAAACAAAGTAAATAATGAAATAAGAAAAAATATATATTTTGGACATGTCTTTATATACGTAGGGACAACGATATTTTACTTATATAATATTAGTGTAGCTGTGTAGATAAATACAATTAGTTACATACCACTGAGAGGATGTTCAACAGTTCCTATTGTTGTAGTTGTAGAGCATTGAACAGGATTCAACAATGAAGCTTCTTGAGATTGGAGTAGAGCTATCTGGAATCAATGAAATTGTAGTTTGTAGATTGTCATAAAAAATTATGTTCTGAAATTTAATATTAAAAGATTACGATACTACTGCTAGAACATAGGTGGAACATCTTTAATGGTGAGTCCAGATCAGTTGTTAGATTAGAGACAGTGGGCTGCAATCAACCATTCAGGCCTAGCATAGGTTGGTGGATTTCTCAGTTTTCTCACAATATTTTCCTACTCTTTTGAGAGCCAAGGTGAAACAATAAATTGCTCAAAGAGGCATAGCCCATAACCAACAATTTTGTGGTTATTAAAGCATAATAAGCAACACACGCGTTTTTATTCGTGGAAGGATACCGACCTCGCAGCGGAACACGATGCCGTCACTTCGTGTGCAATAGTTTAATTAATAAGTAGATGTTATTCATATTTTTTGACATCAACAATTTTGTTGATAAACTTTTTTCGACCAGGTATACTGTGTACCTGCCTATTATATTAAGACGTCAAATAGCGCAGCTATTAGCAGTTAATATTAACTCAGACATAAGCAGTATGTCGGCGTACCCAGTAATCAGTCCCACCATTAGTAGTAGTACTAATATTTTAAACTAGGTAATAAGACAACAGTTGGTACTGATGTTGGCAATGTATGTCAACTTAAAAATAAAGTATCTTCTAGCATTCAAGCTACAGGGGGTAAGCAAAAATCATTTAATATGTTTCTTCAAAACATTCAGAGTTTTTCTGCAAAACAATTGGAAATTGAATTATTCTTAGAAAAAACTATGTTTGACATTATTTGTTTTACTGAGCATTGGTTAAAGGATTTTGAAATGCTAATTAATTATGATAATTATAATGTGGGCAGTTGTTTTAACCGAAAGTCAATGTTACGTGGGGGTTCATTAATCCTTATTAAAAATAGTATCAAATTTAAAACTCGTAAAGATATAGTTGCACTGTCCGTTGAACATAGCATTGAAGTGTCGTGTTGAGCTGGATAGGCATGTCATAGTGTGCGTTTACAGGCAATTATCAAAACTACTCTATTTTTGAGTCAGTCATGGAAGATGTTATGGCTAAACTTTCAACTGGTAATAAACCAGTAATTATCTGCGGAGACTTTAATGTTAATATTTTAGAAAATAATTCAGATAGCAGTAGATTATTAAATCTTTTCAAATCATTTAATTTATCAAATGTGTTTATTGAACCAACTCGAACAACGACAACTACTGCTACATGTATCGATAATGTTTTTTGTTGCTGCAAGTATTTAGAAAAAGCCATTGTAAATTATCTGCCTTCTGATCATAGCGGCCTAATGGTAACATTTGAATCCAACTTACCAATACAACAAGTGCAGATACAATTCAGACCAATAACATCCGGTAAACTAAATAAATTTAATAGCACTTTAACTAGCAGGTTGGGTGATTGCATTGCAAACCGCCTCGTCGGGCGCCTAACACGGGTGGGGCCGGACCTTTCGGACGGTCAGTTCGGCTTTCGCAGGATGCGCTCCACGGTGGACGCCATCATGCGCGTGCGAGCCCTCACGACGGGGGCTGCGGTGTCCCGGGGCAGGTGTGTCGTGGCAGTGTCCTTGGACATTGCCAACGCGTTCAATTCCCTGCCCTGGAGTACGGTCCGGAGGGCACTCCGGTACCACCGGGTGCCCGAATACCTCTGTCGAGTGGTCGAGGCCTATCTGTCGGAAAGATTTATAGTCTACCCCGGTCACCAGGGAGACTGGAAACGTCGAGAGATGTCGTGCGGTGTTCCGCAGGGGTCGGTACTAGGGCCACCCTTGTGGAACATCGGGTACGACTACGTGCTGCGCGGCGACTTCCCTGACGGGGTCAGCGTGGTTTGCTACGCAGACGACACGCTGGTCCTAGCGCAGGGAGAGTCTTACCAGGCGGCGGTCGCTCTAGCGACACGCGGGGTTGCGATGGTCGTTGATAGGATCCAGGAGTTGGGACTCGAGGTGGCGCTTCACAAATCCGAGGCGATGTGCTTTCACGGTCACCGCTCTCGGAACGCGCCGCCATTGAGTTCCCAACTAACGGTAGGAGGAGTTCACATCGGTGTCGGGTCGACGATGAAGTACCTGGGACTCGTCCTCGACAGCCGGTGGAATTTCGTGGAGCATTTCCGACGTCTGGCTCCCAAACTCAACCGGGCTGGGGCTGCGCTCAAGCGGCTCCTGCCCAACCTTGGGGATCCAGACGCCTCCTGCCGGAGGCTCTACGCGGGGATCGTTCGGTCCATGGCCCTCTACGGGGCGCCGGTGTGGGCGCCGTCGCTGAAAAAGCAACCGGCGGCCATACTGAACGCCTGCCAGAGGGTCATGGCAATAAGGATGGTGCGGGGATACTGCACGGTCTCCCGCGAAGCGGCGAGCCTTCTGGCTGGCTTACCACCGTGGGATCTGGAGGCAACAGTCCTTGCACACATGCACGATATGCGCGTGGAGATGCAACGCCGGGGTGAAAGTCCGCTGCCGCGACAGGTCACGGCATGGCGGACAGAGCTCCGGCGGGATCTCATGGTGAAGTGGCGTCAACGACTATCGCAACCCAGTGCTGGGCACGCCACAATCTTGGCGGTAAGTCCCCTCTTTGAGGCGTGGCTGGAAAGACCTCACGGCGTCCTTACCTTCCGCATGACTCAGGTACTCACCGGACATGGTTCGTTCGGGAGTTTCCTGCACCGGATTCATGCGGAAGTGACGCCCGGGTGTCGCCACTGTGCGGAACGCCCGGAGGACACGGTGGAGCACACAGTCGAGGTGTGCCCTGCTTGGGCGGAGCATCGCCGTGCCCTCGTGGGGGCGATCGGCGGCGGAGACCTCTCGCGTCGGGCCTTGGTTGAGGCCATGATCCGGAGCGAGGAGGAGTGGCAGGCGGTCGCCGACTTCTGCGAAGCAGTAATGCTCGCAAAGGAGGAGGCCGAACGCATCAGGCAACGGCGTTATCGCCGCCGCCGCCGCCGGGATTCTGATCCCGATTTTCGGCCACCGTAGGCGCTTGCTTGCGGACAGTGAGCAATGGGTAGCTCGCTGTCCGGCCGTCCGGTAACTGTCCGGACCAAGCCCAAGTCGTCGACGGCGCGCACTGTTCCCGCGCGCCTCAAGGAGTTGTCAGCAATAGTAGGGACCCAGCCGGGTCGAAGCCTACTGGGGCCAGGGTTATCCGAAAGGGCGCTCGAGCCCCGGTATGAAGGCCCGGCCCGGTAGGAAGGAATCAGAATAAGTAGGGAAAGACTTTTCGAGTTGTATGGCCTTAAGCCTATTATTAACACTGAAACTTTTAATAAATATGTTGCTACTTATTCTAAAATGTTTAAAAATACTTGTAAGGCAGCTAAGGCCTTATACATCAGCAACAAAGTTAAAACAGCAGATAATAAAATAAAAACGGTTTGGAATATAATAAATAATGAAACCAACAGAAACAAAAGAAATAATAATGATTACACATTGGAGACTCATCATGGTCTTATTAGCGATAACAAACTAGTTGCAGAAGAATTTGTAAATTTATTTACCAGTATTCCAATTAAAACTACTGAAGCCCTAAATTCGTCGCCATCGCATGCTTTTGGTTTATTACAGGCGAACGTTGCAGCCTGTTCGACTGAATTTAACTTTAAACATATAAACCCCGAGGAGATATGGCAACACTGCCCCAGTAACATGTCAAATTTGTATTCCGTATTTTAAAATTTAATTTAAATAGTATTTAAGTGTAATTAATGTGTAATTGTTTGTATAACCATAATATAATTGCATAAATCGTCAGGATTATCGTTTTCGTAGTAAAATATCTTGTAAAACACGAGTTTTTGGTGCCAACCGGTTGTCACCGGTAACGAACAGCTGACGTTTGAACTACGGAATTTCACGGGGAGTATTATTTACTTATATTTTTATTTATAATAACACACTCGTTAATTTAAGTTATAACACGATCGTACAAATTTTATCTTTTCAATTTACTTCACTTAACACTAAGCGTGTTGTGACGAAATAGTTTTGTTTACATTGTAGAAAACAAATCATCGACATTTTATTTCATAATTTGATTCATTTTAACTTATCCCGATAATATTATACTGGTTAACAACGCTTCTTGTCTTTATTTTGAATTGTTATATTGGCAATTATTTGATAAAAAATCTGTTAAACCAGACTTTCACATTCTAATCAACTTACCCACATTAAGTAAAAGTAATATCATAAGGCAATGAAAAGCTAGAAAACTCAATAATTATTAGCTTTTCAAGCCAAGTCAGCAGTCCACCTCATTTCCCTACTGAACTGCACTTTCTTGTTTTAATTTTTTTCCCCATTCTTTTCCAACTTTTCTTTATTTTGTCATCTTCTTGATTCTCACTGTTTCTTTTCTTTTTCTATTTACAGTAACTTATTCTGAAATCATGCCTACGATGACCCGTAAGGCAACAGCCCAGGATATGCAGCTTAAATTGGAAAATGCCCTCCAGGAGCTCAAAGAATCCAAACTCCAGTGCCAGCAAATTTTGCAGGAGAATGAGGAGAGTGAGAGGGAAATAAAGAATATAATCTTTAAAAATACAAGCCTTAAACAAGAGTTGGTAGGCCTTAGTCAGCAATACCAGGATGTTGTTGATGAACGCGACCAACTGCGAGCGGTCACGGATGGTTTCAAAAACTGTAGCGACTTGTATGAGGAGGCTTTGTGTAAGGTTAGGGATCTTGAGGATGAATTACTTCATGCTAATGGTCTTATTCTTAAACTGCAGAAGGAAAAGGAATGTACTCAGACTGAGAAGACTAACCGTTTATATGATGAATTAATAAATTCAAAATATGATCCTCATGCCTTAGTAACAATTGATCTTACAGAAGATTCCATACTAAAAGACAGTAATACTTACAAACTTAGTCAAAATAAAATTAAAAAATATGCTAAACTCAATAAAATCATTAAAAAATGTAAAAACCACAAGAAGCAACAAAAACACTGTTCCAAAAATATTCAACTGCGGAAAGAACGTGTTAACTTATTTAATCAATTAAATAATTATCAGATTAAGTTGGAAGACAGTATAAATATTTATCAAATTGACACTCAGCGCTTACAGTCTGAAATACGGACGCTTGATAACTCCCTAAAATCAATTTATAACAAATATGTATGTTCAAAGAATCAAATAAAGGAACATATTCTGGCTACAAATGAGTTGGTGGACAAAGTAGACTCTCTTACTCTAAGAAACAATAAATGCACTTGCCAGACAGAATCTAACCCGACTGGCCTCGAACTTGTGGTAACGGAGAACTCATCCCAGCCCATCAGTGCTCAGGACTGTATTCCCGACCAGGTACCCCACATTCAGCATGAATTAACTCAAGGGGTAGATTCAGAAAATTCTATATTTTCCTCTCATAACAGTAGGGATTATCAATCAATTATATTTTCAGATAGCATAGGAAGAGGATTAGGGCAATTAATTAGTAAAAAACTCCGTTTTCCTTCTCAAAATTATTGCACACCTCAAGCTTCCTACCATCACATAATGTCATTAGTAAATGAGCAAGTATATGATCCCAACGCTATTCTAACTGTATTTGTGGGTAATAGCTTAAATGTGAAGAAAGATGATATCACCAATAATGTCACTGAACTGTTGAAGATAAATTGTAAAAAGATTATTTTGTGTGCTTTTCCTTACTTTGAGCACTTATCAAACAGACAAAATAAGTACATACATATGCTAAATATGCATATGCATTTTTTAGTTACACACCATAGTGATAAATTTTTATATTTTGACATCAACAATATTGTTGATAAACTTTTTTCGACCAGGTATACTGTATACCTACCTATTGTTTTAAGACGTCAAATAGCGAAGCTATTAGCATTAAATATTTACTCAGACATAAATAGTATGTCGACGTACCCAGTAATTAGTCCCACCATTAGTAGTAGTACTAATATTTTAAACTAGGTAATAAGACAACAGTTGGTACTGTTGGCAATTTATGTCAACTTAACAATAAAGTATCGTCTAGCATTCAAGCTACAGGGGGTAAGCAAAAATGCTTTAATTTGTTTCTTCAAAACATTCAGGGTTTTTCTTCGAAACAATTAGAAATTGAATTATTTTTGGAAAAAACTATGTTTGACATCATTTGTTTTACTGAGCATTGGTTAAAGGATTTTGAAATGTTAATTAATTATGATAATTATAATGTGGGCAGTTGTTTTAACCGAAAGTCAATGTTACGTGGGGGTTCACTAATCCTTATTAAAAATAGTATTAAATTTAAAACTCGTAAAGATATAGTTGCACTGTCCGTTGAACATAGCATTGAAGTGTCGTGTGTTGAGCTGGATAGGCATATCATAGTGTGCGTTTACAGGCCCCCTAATTATCAAAACTACTCTATTTTTGAGTCAGTCATGGAAGATGTTATGGCTAAACTTTCAACGGGTAATAAACCAGTAATTATCTGCGGAGACTTTAATGTTAATATTTTAGAAAATAATTCAGATAGCAGTAGATTATTAAATCTTTTCAAATTATTTAATTTATCAAATGTGTTTATTGAACCAACTCGAACAACGACAACTACTGCTACATGTATTGATAATGTTTTTTGTTGCTGCAAGTATTTAGAAAAAGCCATTATAAATTATCTGCCTTCTGATCATAGCGGCCTAATGGTAACATTTGAATCCAACTTACCAATACAACAAGTGCAGATACAATTCAGACCAATAACATCCGGTAAACTAAATAAATTTAATAGCACTTTAACTAGCAGGTTGGGTGATTGGAACCCTGCAGAAAACAATGGTAATATTTTGTATAAAAATTTTTTTTCAGTAGTTCAAAAGGAGTTTAATCAGACGTTTGAGAAAAAAACTAAAACTATCTGCCCTAAGTTTAGATTTAGTGACTGGGCAACTAAAGGAATCAGAATAAGTAGGGAAAGACTTTTCGAGTTGTATGGCCTTAAGCCTATTATTAACACTGAAACTTTTAATAAATATGTTGCTACTTATTCTAAAATGTTTAAACAAACAAAGTTAAAACAGCAGATAATAAAATAAAAACGGTTTGGAATATTATAAATAATGAAACCAACAGAAACAAAAGAAATAATAATGATTACACATTGGAGACTCATCATGGTCTTATTAGCGATAACAAACTAGTTGCAGAAGAATTTGTAAATTTCTTTACCAGTATACCAATTAAAACTACTGAAGCCCTAAATTCGTCGCCATCGCATGCTTTTGGTTTATTACAGGCGAACGTTGCAGCCTGTTCGACTGAATTTAACTTTAAACATATAAACCCCATAACAGTAATAAAAGCTTTTAAAGAAATCAAGATTAAATTGACAGAAGATCTATGGGGTATGTCTATCAAAGTTTGTACCTCAATTATTGAGACAATATTTATTTATTTATTTATTTATTTATTTAAAGCTTTATGCACAAAAAAACTGTACAAAGGCGGACTTAATGCCTTAGGCATTATCTGCCAATCGACCTTAGGGTGGTGCAGAAACAAAACATGGCAGGTGCAACTTAATAAACAGACAAAACAGAAGAGAAACAAATATATACAATAGTAAATACATACTTAGATACATACATATAACAAAAACAATGCTGTTGTGAAAAAACAAATCCAAACCAATTAGCTCGGTGATGATTCTACCAACATCTTGCGAATATGCTCACGTGCCTTCACCTTAAAAGAAAATCGGCTTGTTGCCATCCTGATATTCAGAGGGAGCGCATTCCAAAGAGATATCGCCTGGACAAAAAAGGAAGAGTGGATAAGCCCAGAGCGGTGTGAGGGACATCGTAGAAGACGATTATTAGTAGACCGAAGATTTTTACTGTGCCCAGAGCAAAGAAATTGAAGTTCTGAAATCAGATAAGAAGGGGAAGAAGGATTATCCAGAAAAGAGAACAGAGTAGTCAAGGCCCTTAGCGCTCTGCGCTGACGAATGGGTAACCATTTTAAAAGCAAACGATGCTCGGATACATGATCGTACTTGCGGAGGTTGAAGACAAATCGAATGCAGTTATTCAGAAGACGGTCAAGTTTATTGAGAAGATCTGCATTCAGGTCATAGTAGCACACATCAGCATAGTCGATTATGGGAAAGATTAGGGATTGTACAAGCATTGCCTTTATGTGAGCTGGGAGAAGATTCTTCAGACGATAGAGAGACCGTAGTGTTCCAGTGACTTTTTGACTGACATTTGCAATCTGCTTCCGCCAATCTAGACAAGCATCAACATACAGACCAAGATCCTTGACCTCAGAACCAAACGGGATCACCGTATTGTTGAAGATTACGGGTGGTACGGTTAGTCCATCTAGCTTTCTTAGACTATGGGGGCTCCCAACTATAATAGCCTGACACTTCGTAGGATTAACCGCCACACCGAATCTATCAGACCAGTTTTTAATTACCCGTAAATCCCGGTTTAGCTCTTCGATCGCATCCGATATGTTGTCCACACTTGACCGACAGTACAACTGCAAATCATCAGCATAGAGATGATACGCACACTGAAGCTTAGCAGTTATAAAGTTTATAAAAACAGAAAACAAAAGAGGGGATAAAATACCGCCTTGAGGGACGCCAGCTACAAGGTCGCACCACCCTGAAGCAGAGTCTCCAGCACGAACTGACTGCTGGCGCCCCCGAAGATAAGAAGAAAACCATTCCAGTACCTCGTGAGAGACCATAAGACAAGAAAGGATAGACAAGAGGACTTCGTGACTGACGGTATTAAAGGCATTGGAGAAGTCAATTAACACCATAGTTGTAACTTTGGTGTCTTCCATTCCCCGCCTTATATCGTCAGTCACTTTTAGTAGAGCTGTCACAGTACTGTGCCCGGGCCTGAATCCAAATTGGAATGGGCTGATGAGAGAGTTCTGGTAAATGAACTTGGAGAACTGTTTATGAACACAGGCCTCGAGCACTATAGCGCCGTACTTGGCTTTAATATTTAATTTGTGTATAGATCAAGGAGTCTTTCCAGATCTAATGAAATATAGTAAAGTGATACCACTCTTTAAATCCGGGAATAGTAGAGACACTAATAATTATAGGCCGGTGTCCGTTTTGCCGGTTCTTAGCAAGATATTTGAAAAGGTAATGTTAAATCAAATGCTTAGTCATTTTAACTCCAATAACATCCCACATGATAAACAGTATGGTTTCACCAAAGGACGTTGTACAACTGACGCGGGTGTTTCCTTACTAAAACACATTTTTAATGCGTTGGAAGAGGCACAAGATGCTATAGGCATCTTCTGCGACCTATCTAAGGCGTTTGATTGTGTAGTTCATGAAACATTGCTTCTGAAACTCAAGCATTACGGACTAGGCAATGCAGCGTTAAGCTTATTAAAATCTTATTTGAATAATAGACAGCAATTAGTGCAAATAAACGGTGTCAATTCGTCGGGATTGAATGTTGAAATGGGGGTGCCGCAAGGTTCAATTTTAGGTCCTTTTTTATTTTTAGTTTATATTAATGATTTACCCAATTTGTTGCAAAATAAACTTAATATGGTGTTGTTTGCTGACGACACTTCTTTGATTTTTAAGATAAATAGAAAGTGTAATATTCTGGATATGGTTAATGAAAGCACCTTGTATGAAAGCACGGTTTATTTAATATTACTATTAATAAAGTACAATAGTCAGGCAGTACAGACGCCATCTTCAGCCATCTTTATTAGGTAGTGCTGTGCATAGACTAAAATTAACTATAGGGTTGTACTACTCACAACATCCCTCTCTTTCACATTTTAACTAAATTAAAATTAAACAAAAAGTTAAGCTATTACATAATAGATAAGTGTACAACTGCTACACCACTTAAACTAAAATTTTAAACTTCTTAAACCAAAACAATTTTGTTTCATTTCTTACTTAAAATATAATCTTTTAAATTAATTGGTTGTTTTATTACCCTTCCTGACCTAGTAACATAAGTATTAGGTACATCAGTAATTTCAGTATTACTTGTATTATTAGTTATAATAGGATTATCTAAATTTAAATTCAACTGTTCCTCTCCTTGTCTTTCCAAAATCTCTCCATTACCTTCCTCATCAAACCTACTTTTCTCATTAAAAGTACCTCCCTTTATTAACATTCTCCTATTCCTCACTATCTCATTACCCAGTTCATTCTTTACTCTGTAAGACCTAGGACCCTCACTTTTTCCTAATATGATTCCACTTTCATGAGGCTTTCTCCCATTCTCATTTTGTATTTTCACTATATCTCCCTTTTCTAACGGTGGTAAATCTCTACTACCTTTATCATAATATTGTTTTTGTATTTTCTGTTTTTCTTTAAGTCCCTGTCCATGTTTATAAATTTGTTTTTTATTTTGAAAAGTCACATCCGGTAAAATAGTTTTCATTTTTCTATTAAACAGTAATTCTGAAGGTGCACATCCATTTGATGACACAGGTGTATTTCTATACATTAACAAGCCTAAATATATGTCCTTATTTTCATAAATTAACTTTTTTAACATTCTTTTAACAGTCTGTATATATCTCTCAGCTAAGCCATTTCCTTGATGGTGTTTTGGACTTACAATTTTGTGTATAAAATTCCATTCTTTAGAAAATTGCTTAAATTCAAAACTACTAAATTGAGTGCCTGCATCTGTATAAATAATTTCTGGAACGCAATGTCTAGCTAATATTTCTTTTATGTTTGAAATAGTACATTTTGTTGATAAACTATCCAATGGTTGAATCTCTACAAACTTACTATACGCATCTACTATCAAAATGTATGGCTTTGTGTAAAGAAAAAAAATATCAATTGATAATCTCCCATGGCTTCCTTGGTACTTCTTTTTCAATCATTGACTCTTTTCTATTATTATTTTGAAACTTTTTACAAGTATTACAATTTTGAATTAAATCTTCAATTTCTTTACTCATGTTAGGCCAAAATAAAGAGTTTCTTGCCAAAATCTTAGTTTTTTCTATACCTAAATGTGCATAATGTAACTTATTCAAAATATCTGATCTCTTTGATTTAGGTATCACTATGTTTCTACCTTTACAAATTAACCCATTTACAATACTCAACTCATCTCTATAGCTGTAAAATAACTTTGCATTGCTGTCTACCTGTGACTTATTTTCTGGCCAACCCATCTGTATATATTTACTAACTGCCAATAATTCCTGATCTTTTGAAGTTTCTAATATTAATTCTTTCATTTTTTCATCCGTAATTCTGTAACTAGACATAACCATAGCAACATGAGTTGTAACCTGTAAATCAGAACTAAATTCTGTATTCTTTAAATATGATCTACTCAAGTGATCTGCCACTAAAAGTTCTTTACCTGGCTTAGATATTAACTGAAAAGAGTAAGGTTGTAAACCCATTCTAATCTTTTGTAATCTAGCTGGACACTTATTTAATGGTTTGGAAAAAATTGACACCAGTGGTTTATGATCTGTTTCTACAATGAATTGACTCCCATATAAATATTGATGAAATTTAGTAACTCCATACAAAATTGCTAAACTCTCTTTTTCAATCTGACTGTATTGTTGTTCTAATTCTGTCAATGCCCTAGAACTATATGCTATTGGCTTCTTATCCTGTAATATTACCGCTCCTAATCCAGCTTGTGACGCATCTACACTAAGTACTGTTTGTTTATTCATATCAAAATAACTTAAAACTGGTGGCTCAATCAATAATTGTTTTAATCTTTTATATGCTTCATTCTGAGCTGTAGACCAAACAAAAGGTACTATCACTTGCAAAAGTCCATAAGAATTCTTAAAACTTATTCGTTTGACGTTTAGTTTGACTTACGACCTTTTATTTTCAAGTTTCGCCAACAAATGATTGAAATTCACAATTTCATCAACTTATCATAAGTCAAGATGGCCCAGTGGTATAGGCACACAGATTGAAGCGCAAATCAGTGTGCCGCAAGTTCAAATCCCACGCAATTATTGACTTTTTGTAAGTTCTTACCCGATTGGAAGTTATGTATTTGCATTACATATATTAAATTATTCTTTAACTTGTTCACACATTTCTTAGAGTTAGAAAGGTAGATCACAAAAAAACTAAATAAAGAATTAGATTTCTGCGAGGTAGACATGAGTTTTAACTTAACCGAAATGAACTGTCGTTTGGTTGTAGTTGTTGGTTAGTGACGTGAGGTTGACAGTATTGTAATATTCGCAAAATGCAGGCTAATATTAGTATTGAAGTGAGGGCGACTATCATTGAGGTCTTAATAAAACACAAATATCTGAAGAAACCGGACTGAATGTGAGTATAATAGCTATTAATGAATTGTAACTTTATTACAAATTAATCTTCTAATTAAAACGTATGCCATTTATGAATCCATTCATCGTATCTTTATGAGGTTTAAAAGAGAAATACGTAAATCGTTGGGTTTATTGGATTGGTTATTGGATTAATAAATGCAGTTTTATTTTAAAATTATATTCAATAATTATGATTATTAACATTTTATATAATGAAAATGAAGTGAAGTAGGTATAGCTGCCTAATATATATTTTTTTTTATTTTAGAAAAATACTGTAAATCTTTGGCTAAAAAGATATGAGGAAGAAGGTAGCCTTGCTAGTCGAAAGAGAAGTGGGAGACCGAAGCTTATTAGCGAGGCGCAGCGACGACATATGGTGGACGTATACGAAACGAATGGTTTCGCACCAACGAGACATTTTGCGGAATTATATGACACCTCGATGGATACTGTTCGCCGTGCACTTCACGCTGAAGGCGTGCATCACAGAAAACCTGCTAAAAAGCCGTACTTGACAGAGAGGCACAAACAAGAACGATTACGTTTCGCACTAAATATTTAATGTTAACTAAACTAAATGGCCTACCATTTTATTTTAACATATCTGTGATTATTCGTTAACAAACACTGTATTATATTGTGTTTACTTTCGTTTAAAACAGCTATATCTTTTAACTTGTGCCATCGCCTCATCTTAAGAATGCAGTGAACTCGCTATCAATTTTGTTGACAATAATCATGAGTCTATTTCGTTTTTTATTCTTCTACCCGCACTGTTTTAACATAATACTATAGTTCAATTTATTTTTCTCATCTAATTGACGATTATCTTGTGAGAACTAAAGTTCTTTTAACAGAAATTGAGGTTTGGTTTCAATCTTCTTTTCGTCAAGAAAATGAACAATTAAGCTATGACCTCAATACATTCATTGTGACGTTACACAAAAATAAAATGTTTACAAAGTCCAAATCATATATCACTTTTCAATAAATAACTGGATATAAACTATTACCTATATTTTATTTTATTAAAATTTGAATATCCGTTCATTGTTACGTTATTCATATTATGAATGGTCTAAGTGGGTATACTTCCAACAAACAATCTTAGGCGTAACATAGATAACGGTTACAAGATAACTTTTTGTCTAGGTAACAATTCGACGTCACAATTCTCATAAATGTTTAATTTGTAAATATAAAGAATAAACATTTTTATTAAACACGTCTTTTTATTTCCACCTTATAACATCGAAAAGATGTAACAACTAAATAATTGCAAATTACGAATGTGATTCTTCTTGTGGTTAATAGATCACATTCGTAATTTGCAACTATTTAGTGCAAAAAATGCAATAGTATTTTTCATAGAAATATAAAAAAACAACTATATCAACATAGATTGGGAATTTCAAAGTAAGAAATAACTGCAACGGACCGACCATGATTTGAACTCGGGTTACGTGATTTGCGAATCCAACACTTAGTTCACACGGCTACCAGCACATGACGTATTTGAGCGAATTTTGCTATGGTAAGAACAGAAAAGTAATAATGTTTTTAAGCTCAGTGCGACGACAGTTCCTTAGTGTGTGTTATCTGTGGAATGTGGATACTCATACATGCGCACACATACGCACGGCAGTATCGCGCTCGCTCGGTTCGTAGCAATGTAATCTTTAGCGCTCCTATGGACTTTTGCGGCCTTACTGTACATCTTTTTTAATTAATTGTCTTAGTGGTGCTGTTACCTCTGATACATTTGGCATAAACCTAGCAACATAATTAATCATCCCAAGAAATCTTAATAATTATTTTTGATTCCTAGGCTCTTCCATCTCCACTATAGCTTTAACTCTATCCTTATCAACTTTTATACCTTCCGATGTTAAAATATGTCCTAGATACCTGACCTCTGATTTTTTAAAATTGCATTTCTTTCTATTAAATTTAACTCCATAAACCTGGGCTTTTCTCAAAACCTGTTCTAATATTAAATCATGTTCTCTATCAGTTTTAGCATGTATCAATATGTCATCAATATATATTTCAACCCCTTCTATATCTTTGAAAATATTACTGAAAATTCTATGAAAAACTTCTGGACTCGATGACAAACCGAAAGGAAATCTGTTAAAATGATATCTACCATAAGGTGTGTTAAATGTGGTTAATTTTTTACTTTCTTCTGATAATCTTATCATCCAGAATCCTTTATTTGCATCTAATGTGCTAAATACTGTGCTACCTTTCAATTTTGCAGTAATTTCATCTAATGTAGGTATCAATAATTGTTCTCTTTGTATCTGAGTATTTAAATATTGTGGATCTAAACATATTCTTAATGACCCATCAGGCTTAGTAGTCATCACCAAAGAACTAACAAAATCTGTCGGACTATCTATCTTTGAAATTATACCCATCTCTTCTAACTTCTTTAATTCTATTTTTAATTTTGACTGTAATTTAAATGGTATGTGTCTGCTACGTTCAATTTTACCTTGCCATCCTTCATTTAATTTAATATTATATTCATAGTCTTTAATGTTTCCTAATCCTTTAAAAACATCTTTATATTTTTCCAAAAGTTCACTATTCTCTGTACCTACACTACATATCCCTTCCACATTTCTTTGTATTAAATTGAATTTTTTTAATGTAGGTAAACCTAATATTGGTATGTACTTACCTTTACAAACTTGAAAATCAACTACCTGTACTGTATTTCCTACTTTAACTTGAACTGATATTTTACCCAAAGTTTCTATCTTTTGATTACTATAATTAGTTAAGTTGCAATTTGTTTTTTCAAAATTATGGATTCCTAAAAACATACAATCACTCTGTGAAATAACATTACATTGTGCACCAGTATCTAATTTAAATTTTAAGTATTTATCACTTTTTGGAAAATATAGACTTTCATACCAGTCCTTCTCAAAATTCACATTATTTATATTAATTACATACATATCAATAGAGTTTTCACTGTCACTCTTGTTATGTTCTTGAATTATCTTGACATATGCCCTACATTTTCTTGCAAAGTGGTTGTCCTTCTTGCACTTCATGCATTTTTTACCATAAGCTGGACATTTTCCATACGCATGTTGAAATCCACATCGATTGCATTCATTTGACTTTTCTCTTGTTTCTCCAGATTTTTTTACATATTTCTGTGAATTCTCACTCTTCTTCTTGTTAACATACTCATTTCCTGGTACAGATCTTCTCCACTTTTGTTTTTTAACTTCTTGCACTGTGCTGGTACTCGTACTCGGCTCACAACTTTCCATTTTCTTAACCTGCTCTCCGGCTAATTCCGTAGCTTTACATATTTGAATTGCTTTATCTAGAGTTAGATCTACTTCTCTTAGTAATCTTTCTTTTACTTTAGAGTCACGCACCCCTGTTACAATCTTGTCTCTCAGCATCCTCTCTTGCATGGACCCAAAGTCACATTCCAAGCTTAATTTCTTAATTTCTGTGTAGAAGCTGTCGAAGTTTTCACCTTCCTTTTGAGATCTTGTTAAAAATAAATGCGAATTCACACTATTATTTTTCTTAGGGATAAAGTATTCATCAAACTTTTTAACGAGTTTTTCATAATTCTTAGCATCACTTGTGTTCAAATCAAACGTTAAATATATTTCCTGACATGTCTCTCCCATGCAATGAAGCAATAATGCAGCTTTAATTTCACTTGGCTCATTGTTAGCTCCCGATGCAATCAGATATATTTCAAATCTTTGTTTGAATCTTTTGTATTCCTCCATGCTTAAATTCTTCATACAAGACGGGGGTTTTAATCCCGAAATACCTTTAGATTTGCTCTCTGCCATTTCTGATACGCAGCGCCATGTAATATTCTGGATATGGTTAATGAAAGCACCTTGTATGAAAGCACGGTTTATTTAATATTACTATTAATAAAGTACAATAGTCAGGCAGTACAGACGCCATCTTCAGCCATCTTTATTAGGTAGTGCTGTGCATAGACTAAAACTAACTATAGGGTTGTACTACTCACAACAGAAAGACTAACAATCTTGACAACGAAAATAGCGCCCTATTGCAGGTTCAAAACTGGTTCACTGCTAATAATCTGGTTCTAAATGGGAAAAAAACTAAATGCATAAGATTTTCCTTACCGAATGTCAAAAGTAGTGATTGTGACATTGTATTGAATAATGAAAAACTAGAATTTGTTGATAAAACGATTTTCCTGGGGATTACGCTTGACTCAAGGCTACAATGGGGTCCTCACTTAACATCTCTTGCAGGGCGGCTTAGCTCAGCTGCATATGCTGTTAGAAAAATCCGCCAATTTACGGATGTTGATACCGCTAGGCTAGTCTATTTTAGTTATTTTCATAGTGTCATGTCGTACGGTATCTTACTATGGGGACGGGCTGCAGACATCGAGTCAATCTTTATATTACAGAAAAGAGCCATCAGAGCTATTTACAATATCCGCCGGTGCGATTCTTTAAGGGAACTGTTTAAAGAAATTAACATAATGACGGTACTTGTCAATATATCTATGAAAACATCATGTATGTTAGAAAAAATCTTCATCTTTTTAGCAAAAGAGGCGATAGACATAATTATGTTACAAGAAATAGGGATCAGTTAGTTCAACCAGGTTTCAGACTGGCTAAAGTGGCCTCTTCTTTCATGGGGTACTGTTTGAAATGTTATAATAAAATACCACCCCAAATATTAGAACTCAATGAAACGAAATTTAAATCTTGTATTAAACGCACACTATGCAGGCAAGCATATTATAAGTTGGAGGATTATATTCAAGATAAAAATGCTTGGCTCAATGCTGGTCCAGCTCCACTACCACTAGGGCGTACTAATTAGTTGATTAGTTGGAAACTAATATTATTATTTTTTAATTTGAAAGACAATTGCATTGTATAATGTAGAAGCACTTTTTTCAAGTTTGTGAATGTGAAGCACCATGGAGCATTTTTATTAGGTTACAACTTTTTTTTTTTTTTTGACATTACGAGCATGGCAGTTGAGAGTTTGTCATGCTCACTCAAATGTCTCGCTGTTGGTGGCACGTGTTATTGGGTCGTTCAGTTCCCTTCAAAATGGTTGAGCTGAGTGGGGCTGATGCACGCGTCATGCTCGTGAACGGGTGCCGTCAGATGGGACTGGTCATCTCTTAGCTGCCAGTGGCTTAATTCAGTTTCTATCTTTTAATTATTTTACATTTTTATTTCACTATCGACATTGTGCTCACATGATAGAAGCAACAAGTAATATGTAACCAAGCATTATATGTAACACATAATATGATTTAAAAGAGTGTCCATGGAGTTTCTTGCACGTTCTTCTCCATAGAGACCTACTCTTTGAAACGTGCAATTTAGCTTCACTTTTCTTGGACTGACCGACATTTGACTATTCAAAAGTGCCTGTAAATGGTCTATTTGAAATAAATGTTTTGATTTGATTTGATTAGTTTATTATTTTTAAGATTATTTTATGTATAGTGTTTATGGGCTATAGTAGCCTGAAATAAAGAATTATTATTATTATTAATCCCCAAGCCAACGCTGGTGTTTGCGCACCTGTTGTCTTTCTATTGTGTCTCTAATTCTCACGATTGAAAGGTTAACCCTTATAGGACAGGAGTGGACTGGACTGTGTGGGGTGGACTTTTAGAAGTTATTTTAATATTTGGTTAAGTAGTGTAATGATTTTTAAAGAAAATATTCATAAATCGTTCAACGTCCAATGATAAGCGATAGATGGCGCTAGTAGTTACATGAACTTTAGACATTCGTTGTAGATATTAAGTAATAATTTATAATATTAGACTTTATGGGTTTGTTTTGTATAAATATATCATAATTGTTAAAATGAAATATTTACTTGCAGTTAATTATTAGATAAACTCTAATGTATATTAGTTAGTCAATTGATGTTACGTACTCTTTACTTTGCTCTGATTGGTCGGTTAGTCGACCGAGTGTTTGTGAAAGTTTGTGGTAGGGAAACACTGAGTTTGTTACTGTCATTTTGGACAGAGTCAGTCTGCTTTGAGTCGTTGAACAGAAAACATGTCCGACTAATCTGTGTATTTGTAAATGATTGTTAATAGAACGATAAGTATGAAATTGTGTTGATCAAAGTGAATAAAATATTTATACAATTTATCCTGAAGTGTTTGATTTATCACATTTCAGAAGTGGGATATGCCTACAAATATGTGCAGTGATAACAGGAAGAGGTTATGTGTGCCTAAATTGAAGATAAATGAGTTCGAGAAATATATTTTTGTCTTTCCAAGTGTACGAGTGTGATTTTAGACAAGAGGTTATGTGTGCCTAAATTGAAGCTAAGTGAGCTCGAGATATTTTTTTTGTCACCAAAGTGTGCAAGTGTTACTTTAAGCCAAGAAGTTGTGGGCCTAAATTGAAGCTAAATGAGCTCGAGATATTTTTTATTCTTTTTCCCATGTGTGCTAGTGTTACTTCAGACAAGAGGTTATGTGTGCCTAAATTGAAGCTAAGTGAGCTCGAGATTTATTTATTTTTTTAGCCAAGTGTGCCAAGTATTTTAGACCAGTATCATACTCACCCAAATTTCTTACTGATGGTGACAGGCTCGTGTATTGAATCATTCGATTCCCTTCAAATGTGTGAACTGAGTGGTACAGATATGCGCGTCATGTTCGTAATCGAACGTTGACAAGACTAAACACCTCTTAAATGCTGGTGATTCATTTTAGTTTCTATATTTCAAATTGGGTTGCTTTTTCTTTATTTAATTTCATCGAATTCGTATAGTGATAGATTAAAAAAAAAAAAAAAAACAGTTTATATGTAATATTTTTCTATTTCCCAAAGCGATAATTGTCATTGTTGTCTCGGATTACTTTGTGTGGCACGATAATTTCCCTTTCGTTTCGACGCATAGTTGTAAAAACATGTTGTACCCCTTATTAGTATGTCACAATAATGATAAATGATATATAATGAATGATAAATGATCAGTGATCAGTGATAAGTGATCAGTGATAAGTGATCAGTGATAAGTGATCAGTGATAAGTGATAAGTAATTAGTAATAAGTGATCAGTGATAAGTGATCAGTGATTAGTGACCAGTGATTAGTGACCAGTGATTAGTGACCAGTGATTAGTGACCAGTGATTAGTGACCAGTGATTAGTGATCAGTGATTAGTAATCAGTGATTAGTGATCAGTGATAAGTGATCAGTGATAAGCGATCAGTGATAGGTGGTCAGTGATAAATGATAAATTTATTTATTTATAAATGTTAAACGATAAACGATAAATGATAAATAGTAAATGATAAATGATGATAAATGATAAATTTATTTATTTATAAATGTTAAACGATAAAAGATAAATGATAGATGATAAATGATAAGTCTTAAATGATAAATGATATTTATTTTGTACTGTTGTTTTATGAACTAAATTTCCACCTATGACAAACAATAAATGAATTTGAGAGAACAAACTTAAAACTGAGTTTGTATATTTATAACACGATTTAAAAGGCTGTAAATGGAATTTCTTCTCCATAGAGATCTACACTTTGGAATATGTAATTACCGTCAATTTGCTGACTTACTGACTTCTTGGCAATTTAAGAGTCTGTAACTGGTTCATTAGAAATGTTTTGGTTTGATTTCAGTGCTTTGATGAGGCCAAGAGTGTCTTTGATGAGGCCAAGCGTGATTTTGATGAGGCCAAACGTGCCTTTGATGAGGCCAAACGTGCCTTTGATGAAGCTAAGTGTGTACCTTTGATGAAGACAAGCGTGCCTTTGATGAAGCCAAGCGTGCCTTTGACGAAGCCAAGCGAGCCTTAATAAGACCAAGCGAGCCTTAATGATGGTTCATTTGAAATGTTTTGAATTGATTTCAGTGCTTTGATGAGGCCAAGAGTGTCTTTGATGAGGCCAAGCGTGCCTTTGATGAGGCCAAACGTGACTTTGATGAGGCCCAACGTGCCTTTAATGAAGCCAAGTGTACCTTTGATGAAGCCAAGCGTGCCTTTGATGAAGCCAAGCGTGCCTTTGATGAAGCCATGCGTGCCTTTGATGAAGCCAAGCGTGCCTTTGATGAAGCTAAGTGTGCCTTTGATGAAGCCAAGCGTGCTTTTGATGAAGCTAAGCGTGCCTTTGATGAAGCCAAGTGAGCCTTAATAAGACCAAGCGAGCCTTAATGAGGGATGAGGCAACCATGCCTTTGATGAAGCTAAGCGAGCCCATTTGAGGCCAAGTGGGCCATTTGAGGCCAAGTGGGCCATTTGAGGCCAAGTGGGCCATTTGAGGCCAAGTGGGCCATTTGAGGCCAAGTGGGCCATTTGAGGCTAAGTGGGCCATTTGAGGCCAAGTGGGCCATTTGAGGCCAAGTGGGCCATTTGGAGCAAAGTGGGCCATTTGAGGCCAAGTGGGCCATCTGAGGCCAAGTGGGCCATTTGATTTGGCCAGATGAGCCAATTAAGATTCGGGTTAAGTGTGCCCGGTGCAGATGAAATTATCCTCAAGAGCGACTTGGATTCCGACAGAACTACAGAAGGAAAAATTGCCAGTCTTATTGAACAAATAGATAGTTCCTGGTTCAAACAGTACAGACTTGAAGAAAAATGATGCAAAGAGACGATTTGGAAGGAATAAGACACCACCACGATGCAAGAAGCGAAGAGGTACCCCACGTTGGTCTAAGAGAGTGGTTGAATGATTTTCAAGGAGGAAAGCGTTACAAGAATCGAGGTTTGAACATATCCATTGGAACTTTGTGATACGGGAGTTCTATCACTTCTGTAAATTTTGAGAGTATTTAAGTTTGATTAGAAAGAGTAATTATAATTGATTTGTATTAAGCAAGTAGGATCAGAAACTGACTATACAATTTGTCTCAAAAACTTGCTAGTCTTACCAAGAGAAAATAGAAAATTTACGAAACCTTGCCAAGTTTTGTAAGTTAGCATTTAGTGACGAAGTGGTAAACTAAACTAAAATGATTTTATCTAATGAGCAGAATTATGGTCGGTTTCAAGCAGAAATGTTAGCTAGTAAGAATTAAGGTGTAACTTATGTGAATATTATTACGACAAATTAATGCTTATATACGGATAACATATAAGTAAAAGAGCTGCAGATAGAAATTTAAACACACGGGATTAATGATAAATCTATTAGGAATTGAGCCAAACCACTAAATTGTAGAAGAGGAAATGGATTTATTACACGTTTTCAATTCCTGTGACGTGTGCATACTGTAGCAGAGACTGATTCCATAGATAGAGAACACAATGATATTTATTTTACAAGTAGGATAAAATATATACTATTACATGACCATAACTAGTTCTCGTCGTCCAGACTGAAATCGAAGCCGGTTCCTAAGATGATTATGATACAATGAATGATTTAAATAGAGCTAAATATTACATCGTTATTTATTCGGTTAAGGGGAAGATGGATTGAAAATCCATACACTAGAGTAGAGGACCAATTTCAAGGTTTCAAATAATAATGAAGGTTGACGAACAGTGCGATCCGAACTTCATTATTAGAACCTTTACTTGATACGAAATCACGCACATATGCTGCTAATATTATTTGAGAGATAATATTAGTACAATTAAGCCCTTAGCCTCTAGCTGAAGGATCACTTTTATTCTAAATGCTTAAGTTTCTGTTTTATATTATGCTTTCAAATAATGAAAGTAATGAACTCTGACTAAACGAGTCGCCACACAACATGTAGCAACATGGTGGCTACAGATTTGTGAGTTTCATTTAACCACTGAGAGTGTAAGATCTAGGACGCGTATGTCGATACCTTAAGTCGTAATATCATGTTTTCCACAGAAATTAAGACGAATACTGTTTCTGTTTATAGTATTGAGACGAGAATTGATCTAAATATCAAATTTTCGAATACTTTGACTAGAGACACAATAGAAACAAAATGAGAGAGCAAGCGCCAGCAATTGCTTAGGATTAAATGAATAAGATCTAGATTTCAAATTCTTATAGCTGAACCCGATGAAAAACCTAATGACATGAAGTGAATTCAGTGCGCGTAAATAATGAAGAATACTTTCGAACAAAAAGCTGATCAATTTTACTTTATGCTTACAGTCTCACATAATTAACATTGACCAATGGTTTTGAGTACCTAATTGAGTGTTGGTTATAAAACATATTTGACAGTAGTTTATTAACTTGAATAATACTGCAATCATGGATTTCTTTTAGATACCCTACTATCAAGAGCTTTTGCGATAGTCATGGTATTGATCTTGTTTTTAACGCTGTATCTTGTCTAAGGTTGAGCGCGGTTTTGCTAAAATGTATAACCACTATTTTAAATCCCCTAGCAAAATAAAATGATTCCTATGACGAACACCAAGGAAACATATGCCTATGGCGTGTTATTAATTCTGTTAAATGTCCCACTAGACAGACTGCCACAAAACTACCAGGATCAGAGTGCCTTTAAATGATAAACATTACGAAGTAAAATACGTTAAAAAGTTTAAGATATGAAGTGAGCGCCAATATCTGGGTTAGACTAGCAAAAAGATACTTTCGTTATCAGTAAAATCCTTGATACAGCCTACAGCATAAGTGGTTTAATAAAGATTAGTAGATCTGATTGCAATTATGAGGGTAAAATTGAATTTGCCTCATTTTAAAATCCATAGATCCATTGAAAAAAAACAAAGTTTTAAGTATGAAATTACTGTAATTACCGATTTTGGCAAACTGAGGAATAACATTTAGAAGCATACTTTCCTCCGACCTTATATAAACTCGGATATAGAGAAAAGCCTTTGACAAAAAAAAAAAAACTCTATTCTTCGTGTGATGAGAATGTTATAAACATATGACGTGACGATAAAGCAAATAATCAAGACTAAGCCGAATGTAATGATTATGAATGTAAGACTCAGTTCCTTGTAGAACTGGAATTAAGTTTCATAATTTTAATGAAAATATCCTATCATTTTAATTGTAATCGTGCGTCAGGAGATCGCACGATGTCGGATGGCCGAATGTAATGATTTTTAAAGAAAATATTCATAAATCGTTCAACGTCCAATGATAAGCGATAGATGGCGCTAGTAGTTACATGAACTTTAGACATTCGTTGTAGATATTAAGTAATAATTTATAATATTAGACTTTATGGGTTTGTTTTGTATAAATATATCATAATTGTTAAAATGAAATATTTACTTGCAGTTAATTATTAGATAAACTCTAATGTATATTAGTTAGTCAATTGATGTTACGTACTCTTTACTTTGCTCTGATTGGTCGGTTAGTCGACCGAGTGTTTGTGAAAGTTTGTGGTAGGGAAACACTGAGTTTGTTACTGTCATTTTGGACAGAGTCAGTCTGCTTTGAGTCGTTGAACAGAAAACATGTCCGACTAATCTGTGTATTTGTAAATGATTGTTAATAGAACGATAAGTATGAAATTGTGTTGATCAAAGTGAATAAAATATTTATACAATTTGTCCTGAAGTGTTTGATTTATCACAGTAGGTACCTGCAATACTTTCTGTAGGTAAAATCAAGGTGGGGACAGTCAATTTGCCAAGTCTATTATTTGGATACAGAAACTGTATCTCATAGTGCCAACAGCAAATTCTTTGAGTGTTTTGGACAGTAGTATCCAGACTTGTAATATCACCTCCAACACTCTTCACCCAAACTTAGAACTTTTCTGCAAATGTTTCAGAATTTGGAAAGTTATACAGATACATCTGAAAATACAAAAACAACTTTATTGGAACTAGGCGTGGGAAAAGTGTGTCATCTTTGCGATTAGAACATTTGCATCTGACTCAAAATGATCCGAAACAGTTTTATGTATCATTTGAAATATTTGAAACATCGACTCGCAAGATACAAACGGAACATTTGGAACATTGGCTCAAAAGATTCAAACGGCACATTTGAAACATCAGCTCAAAAGAAACAATCGGAACATTTGAAACATCTTCCAATGTTGGAACATTTGGAACATCAGCTCAAAGATACAAACGGGACATTTAAAATATCGACTCACAGGATACAAATGTTATGAATCGTGATCTGTTAAATTGCGTCAAATTATAAGTTATATTTAATTGAATTTTGATTTGAGAATAATATAAAGCAGATGTTTTTAGTTCAGGACGTTAATTATATTACACTATTTACGTTTAAATTTGAATTTTAAAAAGACTGCTCTCTTAAAGAGTGTTTCAGTGTTCCAATTGTTCCAAATGATGCATTTAAAACATTACTGATATTCCAATCTTTCGAAACACTAAAATGTGAACAGAGAGTTGATTCAGTAAAGAGTTACACACGCCTAATTGGAACATTAGGCAACGAAAACACCATTTTTATTTTATTTTTTCCCAGCTTTAATGGGACTCGCTTCCAATTTAACCATAACTTTAAGTATTATAAATGGAGCAACTTCTACATCACAGTAGGTAATTGGGTAACATGATGTAGTATCAGAAATTCTGACTTCTAACAATCAGACAAACCATGTGTATAAATAATAATAATAATAATAATAATATATTTATTTGTGAACATAGGGTATGGATAAAGATGTTTGTACAAAAATATAATGTCCCAACAATGTCCCACCAGAAGGCATGCAAATATTAACAGTATTGTAATAATTGGAATTAGTATTAATATAAATTGCAAAATGTTAAATTAAATACAATAATCATTAAAAATAAAATGTCAATCAAAGTAAAGTCTAACTAGTTACAGTTTAATTAACAACTCATTGCATGTCATATTCAAATAATTACAGTAATAATTAATCAGTCAAAAGAGTAAATAAAATCAATATAGAAATGATAAATTTAAATACGTCAAATATTTTTAAAATTTGTCATTCAGAAATTCATTAACAGAATAATATACTTTGTCATTTAATAATTTAAAAAGATTACTTTTGAATTCATTTAAGTTTTTACTGCTTATCACTTGCTCAGGTAACTTATTATATAACTTAGGAGCCATTGCAAATATGCTTTTGTGAAAAAAATTTGTTTTAGTCTGAATCAGGTGCAATTTATGTGAACGTCGTTGACTCTTTACGGGTTTAAATAAATACATATTATTTTTAACAAACATACAGGCTTCATAAACATAGAGTGACGGTACAGTCAATATTTTCAAGTTATGAAAATGTGATTTACACGAGTCCGTTCGCTTTATTTTACATATTGCTCTAATGCATTTTTTCTGTGCTATTAATACCTCTTGAACTTTTGCCGCATTGCCCCAGAATAGAATGCCATATCTTAAAGCTGATCCGACATAACCATGATACGCCGCTAGCAGTGCGGTTTTATTCGCAATTTTACCCAGCATATAGAGAGCATAAGAAAACTTACTGAGCTTTGCACACACATTTTCAAGTTGAGTCCTCCATGACATATCGTTGTCAATGTGTAGTCCAAGAAATTTTGTTGTACTTGTTTCAAATATTTGGTCTCCTTTATAGTTTATGTCAAAGTTTGATAATATATTTTGTCTTATTTTAAAATTCATCACTTTAGTTTTGGCAAGATTAATTTGAAGGTTATTAGCTTTTAACCAGTCAATAATTGTGAAAAGACTAGTATTTATGTCATCTATTATATCCTTATTACTACCACTGTTATATATAACTGTGCTGTCATCGGCAAATAACGACATATGGTGGCTGATTATACTAGGGAACTCATTAATATAGCAAATAAGCAAATAAAAAGCAAGGGTCCTAACACGGAGCCCTGCGGAACACCGTAATATAGTACTTTTGAACTGGACGAGTATATTACCTCAGTTTTGGACGTAATGTCTACTTGACTTATCTGAGTAATTTGTTGTCTGTCCTCTAAATAAGACTTAATGAGGTTAAGTACGTTACCTCTTATGCCATATCTGTACAGCTTAGCTAATAGTACTTTATGGTCGACATAATTGAAAGCTCTGGTCATATCCATATACATCGCCATTACTGGTTTTCGATTGTCCATGTTTTGATATATTTTTCTAGGAAATTATAAATAGCCATATTAATAGTTCTATTCTTTCTGAAACCCATCTGTTCCTTGCAAAAAATCTTTTGTTTTTCAAGAAAATTATAAACACTATTATAAATTACTTTTTCAAATATTTTTGAGAATATTGGTATTAGTGCTACTGGTCTATAATTATTGACTTTAGTTTTATCTTCTTTTTTATACAGGGGTTTGATAATAGATAATTTTAACTTTTTGGGAAAAGAACCATTTACAACACATTTATTTATAATGTCACTTAATATAGGTGCGATAACAGGAGCCACTGATTTAACTACCCGTGTGTTGATTTCATCATAACCGGTGCTGTTTGTATTTTTAAGATTGCTTATTATGTTGCTAATATCTTTTGGTATGGTTGGTTCCATGAACAACGAGTTAAGCGAGCCTGAAGTTTGAGGGTTTTGATTTATTTTGTAATTATCAGGATTAGGTTGAATTGAATCTATGAAATAGTTATTAAATTGCTCTGCTATCATTTGAGGATTAGTTATATACTTGTTATTTACATTAATTAAATTTATATTTGCTTTAGGAATGTTAGGTTTAATTCTATTTATTACCTTCCAGGTTGCTTTCGACTTGTTTGTACTTGTTCCAATAAAATTGCTATTTTGAGCTTTTTGTGTCAATTTGATCACTTTTTGATATCTTTTAGAGAATGTTTTAAAAGCAGTTTTTGTCTCGCTATTCCGTGTAAGTCTATATTGCCACAATAAAATCCGTCTCTTTTTACTACATCGCTTGATTCCCTTTGTGATTCATTGTGGTTTAGCTACTGTAGAAATTTTACGTTTGACAATCGGGAAGCAAAGATCGTAGAATAGCTTAAATAATTCATAAAAGGAATCAAAGCTTTTATTTCCATTCTCAGTTTCGTAGATATCAGAAAAACTAAGGCTGCTAATATATTTTTTAAAAAGATTAATGTTTTCCGTGCTGTAATCGCGTTTTTTTACATAATAATATTTTAAAATACATGTTCGTTGCACGGGGAATTTCATAAATTGTGCTGTGTGATCTGACACACCAAGCTCCAATATCTCACTCTTACATCCTCGTATACTATAGAGAAAATTATCTAAACACGTACCACTAGTTGGACGCGTCGGCTCGTTTATTTCTATTTTGAGATTAAACTCTTTTAGTAATTTTTTAAATAAAGTAGAATTTAGTTATCTGCAAAATGTCAATGTTGAAATCCCCGCAAATAATTACTTTCTGATTATTTTTATAGCAAAACTGTTGTAGTAAACTTGTCAAATTATCAAAGAAAATGTTCATCTTATTTGGATTTGGAATCCTGTATATACACAGGATTATAACTTTATGGTCTGTCAACTCTACCGCGCAGCATTCAAAAACCTTCGGAATGTTGATACTCTTTACTGATTCTATTTCTAAAAAACTAATGTGATTGTTTACCAGTATACAAGAGCCTCCACTTCGCTTTTGTCTAGTAAAGTATGTGGCCAAAGTATAGTTGGGAATGTTTAAGTAGTCAACGTCACTCTGTTTCATATTGTGTTCCGTAAAACATAGAATATGAACACGTTTTCCATCGCTAGCGAGATTATCTAAATGTTCAGTTATTATGTCACTCTTTGCTATTAGTCCATTTATATTTTGGTGCAGTATGCCTAAGCTATCATAGACGAAAAAAATCATTGTTGACATATTAGAACTGTTTGAATTAGACAAATCGTAAAATAAAGAATTTTCGTTCAGAGGTTTAATGTTTTTCGCATTAGTATAAACGTATTGTTGCAAATCATTAAAAATACTTGCAATTCCATAATTACTGATTCGTCCACTATGTCTCTGAAACATGGTATAGTCACAAGATAGATTTAAATTTGTGTCAAATAAAGTGGCATAGTCGTAATTCTGAATGTCCTGGTAGAGAAGATTATTAAACATTTCAATTCTAAAGTTATACATAGTGTTAACTATATGTGTTATTATTTAGTGTACCTACGGGGTTTGTTATCAGGTTATTTAAATAAAACGACCAAAACGGGTACCACACCCTTTATACTTTTGCCTTGCCAGCACATACACATTATACACAAAAACAGTAGGGATAAATAAATTATATACTAGCACTTACTGAGATGTTGCTTGCTCCGAAAACTAAAACGAAAAGAGAGACATGACAGTGCGGCATGGCCTTTTATAATCTCTTGTAACTGTCAAAAGAGCCGCACTGTCAAGTCGCAGTCCGTCAAAGTTGTCAGTGCAAAAAAAAAATACATTTAATATTGCTAATACAGAAAATAATCATAGTGTATGAAACATTATCATAAGAATCGCTAACAGTCGGCCATCCATTATATAACAAATACGACCTCGTATGTGAGAAACAAAATAAATAAATAAGAAATTGGTTTTACACACAAAATAATGGGCGAAGAAAGAATATAATGTTACATTTAAAAATTATCTACGGGTAGACATAGATATCTATTACAGAAGTGAATAAAGATTTAGATTATTCATACAATGGTCGCTGTACCTAGGAACGACACTAAACTTATATTAATTGTACACTTCATGTAGAAACAAAACTGAACAATTGCCAATTTATCAATATTTATCTATACAAAACGTTAAAAAGAAATATATTGTAATGGCACCTGGAAAAGAAACATTATCATATTAAAACATGTGGCAATTAAAACCTTAGATAAGTCGTGCACCACTGGTTATATCTGGGAACAAAACTTTATTAATTGTACACAAATTGTTACACGTAGCAACAAAACTAAAGAATTGTCATTCTGTCAATTATGATTTTTCATTTTTTTTTTTTTTTGACTTATTCTTTTAAATGTTTGCCCTGTATTTTTGTTTATTTGGTGTACAATAAAGATTATAATAAATAAATAAATAAATTTTTCTATCAACATGTCTCTTAAAAATATGAGCACCTGAGAAAGAAATAACGTTAATATTACCTTAGACATTTTTACCCATAGCTAAACATTGGTATTAAAATGAATGTAGCAAATAAAACAGCAGCAGCAGTACATTGATACAAAACAAAACTTATATAGTTGTATGCAATTGTTACACAAAAAACAAAACTAAACAAATGTCAATCTGCCAATTATGATTTGTTTAACATGTTTCATAAAATATAAACAATGGCACCTGAAAGTGCAGCAGATATATCAGTGACAGCTCATTCTTACAAATCGTTATCTTATTTATTATACAATCTTTCAAAAACAGGCCCCTAAAATGTCCTGCCTCTAATGAAAAACATACAGGCCCCTCAAATGTCCTGCCTCTAATGAAAAACATACAGGCTCCTCAAATGTCCTGCCTCTAATGAAAAACATACAGGCTCCTCTAATGTCCTGCCTCTAATGAAAACATACAGGCCCCTCAAATGTCCTGTCTCTAATCAAAAATATACAGGCCCCTCAAATGTCCTGTCTATAATTAAAACATACAGGCCCCTCAAATGTCCTGTCTCTAATTAAAAGCATACAGGCCCCTCAATTGTCCTGTCTCTAATAAAAAACAAACAGGCCCCTCAAATGTCCTGTCTGTAATGAAAAATAAACATTAGTAACACACAGGCCCTTAAAATGTCCTGTCTCTAAATAAAAAAAACAAACAGGCTCCTGAAATGTCCTGCCTGCAATGAAAAATAAACATTAGTAACACACAGGCCCTTAACATGTCCTGTCTCTAATAAAAACAAACAGGCTCCTCAAATGTCCTGCCTGCAATGAAAAATAAACATTATTAACACACAGGCCCTTAACATGTCCTGTCTCTAATAAAAACAAACAGGCTCCTCAAATGTCCTGCCTGCAATGAAAATTAAACATTTATTTATTTATTTATTATATTCTTTATTGTACACCGCATGAACAAAAAAGATACAGGACAAACAACACACAGGCCCCTATAGTGTCCTGTCTCTAATAAAAAAACAAACAGGCTCCTCAAATGTCCTGTCTGCGATGAAAAATAAACATTAGTTAGACACAGGCCCCTAAAGTGTCCTGTCTCTAAATAAAAAACACAAACAGGCCCTTCAAATGTCCCGTCTCTAAAGTAAACAAACAGGTTCCTCAAATGTCCTGCTGTGAATAGAAACAAACATTAGTAAATAAACAATTGCCTGCTAAAGCCAATATTTATTTATTTATTTATTTATTATATTCTTTATTGTACACCGCATGAACAAAAATGATACAGGACAAACATTATTCAAAATAAGTGTACAATGGGCGGCCTTATCGCACAGGGCGATCTCTTACAGACAACCGTTGGATGGACTGAAAGAGAGTAGAAAGATATAGGGCTGTCAGTGTACATCAGAATAATACAAATATGAAATAGCAACACAAATACATACATATATTACAAAAAAATATACTAATAAATATTAAATAATAATATAATAATATGTTCCTGGTTTGTCCTGAACAGGCTCCTTAATTGTCCTGAACAGGCGATCAATTATTCTGTACAATTTTCGGTCAATACCCGGCCACTCAGGCTAGGTACGTGATAAGTTTCAAGTGAATGTCACAAACAATGACATCAATGATTACCTTTCACCTATCTTTATGACATCTAAATTGAAATTCGTTCAATGACTGACCAACAATGTCTTATAATCACTGCCCCGACTAAAACGTAAGGGTACATATTATTTAATTTACTCTTTCGGCTCTAATTAGTTTTTATTGAAACTCCAAACGATACAATAAATAATCAAAATACATGATCACGAACTATGAAGTAGTTTCGTCTCCATTTTATTTCATTCATTAAAAATTACCAACTATGAACTATGCCGTAAATACCACCACTTCTAAAATATTCAAGGCAAATACAGTAGAGACTGGTTTCTCTTAACACAAGAATAGGTTTCACGTCAATCACTTATTCATTAACACATTTTTAGATGTGGGAAGTTAGGTATACTTTTCTAAAAATACCCTTTGGTATTCAAAATATTCATGGACATACTGTACTAAATAAATATTCCAATGACCTTATCATTCATGAGATAGTTTAATAGTAACGAATGCTAAATCATCTTTCCATATCCCTAGTGAACAAATTCTTGCTATACATTTATCCACAATAACTCCTAATCACCCCTCCTAATAAGAAATTTATAAAAAAAAACAATGCCTACAAAAGGCTTACCAACTTTAGCAACACTGTGCTGCACCTGTGCGTTTGGTTTTCCATGAAAATACCAACTTCCTATAATTCGACCAATACTTATATTATGCAACGATAGCTTGAAGATCCATTAAAAATCGTGACCCCTAAGTTGGTATACTAAATTTAGTAATTCAATAATATATTCTACAACTTTTATACAACGCCATCTAGTCCCAAACCAAGTAGAGCTAGTGGTATGGGTACTAGACAGCTGATAAACAATTTGACAGTGCTCTCTGAAAGTCATTAAATAGAATTTACATTACATTTCTTACATATTCTGCAGGACTAAAGCCCAAATCAGATCATTGATTCTTGGCAATCGTGTCCTCAGATGCCTCTGCACGAATTGCAACCTCATTCAAATATTCATTACGTGGAAGGTACTTATTGAAAATTAATTCCAAAAGTAATATTCAAAGCCAGTCCCATTCATTTGGTCTTATAAAGTTTCAGAAGCTATAACAGTTATGGAATTTCAAACTCTAACCCCAAAAACAAGTATTCAAGTTGGGTAAAATGCATGAAACGTTTGTTTGACAGACATTTGCATGCAAATCATTAAAATGCTCCGAAACAGTGATATGCATCATATGGAACATCGGCTCAGAAGATAGAAACGGAACACCCGAAACATCGGTTTACAAGAAACAAACGGAACATTTAAAACATCGACTCACAAGTCACAAACGTTATGAATAGTGATCTGTCAAGTTGCGTCACACTAAGTTTTATTTAACTTTGATTTGAGAACAATCCAAAGCAGATGTTTCCAGTTCAGGTCGCTAATTATATTAAGTACACTATTTACGTTTTAATTTGAATTTCATAAAGGCTGCTGGTCACTCAAAGTGTTTCAGTGTTCCAAACGATGCCTTCAAAACATTACCGATGTTCAATCCTTCGGAACACCAAAATGCCTCAGAACAGTGACATGACGCTGTTATATCACCGCTTGCAGGTTAAGGCTAAGTTTTCATCTCAAAGACTCAAACTTTATCCGACTTGCAGTCACAACTTTTCACCAGTGTAGGTATATTTAAAAATAAAAAATAAACTGCGTGTGTCAATTCCCTTGAAAGTACACAGAACATGGTGTGTATTTTAAACCAAGAGCAAATACAAATTTTAAACTAGTTCCCTAGTTGGACAAGAACTAAAATAATGGGATTCAGCTAATCTTTGGTACCCACATCACTTCAAAGATATAAAATAACATTTAATCAACAGCAAAGATGCATTAGGGTAATATTTGGACTCGACAAATTCGACAGTTGCCAACCAAAATGTTGATTAATATATTTTCTACCTTGCTTATTCAACTATCAGTACTATTCGTTATTTGTTTTAACTAGAGCCAACAAAGCGTTGATGCCTATAAGTACCATACGCAAGGCACCTATAATAAGTAAACAAAATAGGTACCTACTGAAACTTTACACATTCTTTAGTATACTCAGAGTATTAGTTTATTTGGACAGTGATTACATTTTATAATTCGTTGATTTCCTCTTGTGTAATTTCTCGAAAGCTATTTCAACTATTTCAATATATTGAACTATGTATTTGGCAACTACTTGTGGATAATATGTAATTTTATATTCTTCACACTTGTTACCCATGGCAAATCATATAGGTCATCACCTAAACAATGTTTTACACACTTCCATTTTGTACCAAAATAAGTTGATGTAGACAACTATATATGTAATGAAATGACCTCCTTGGAAATGACATTTCATTTTTTTAATTTTTAAGCTGTGGATACGGGGTGACGTATCATTCAATGACAGATGATGTTTAGATTATTTTGTGCATTTTATTGTTATAAAAACTTGTAGAGAGATAATTAAAGGGATATAATTGAGGAGGCGATATTAGTGAACTTTAATGTCGTTTCTTTGTTTTCAGGTGAGATAAAAGTGTAATTTTAGTTAAACGATAATTGTTATACTGTAAAAGCATGTGGAATAAAACAAATCTTTGTTTTCAGAGAAACAATTTGTGGTTTATTTCGAAAATCCTGAATAATATACCTTATAAAACGACATTTTTGTTAACTAAAAGAAGATGGACCGGCTGCAATTTGAGTTTACGATGATAGCTTCAAATGATGGCAAATCAAATGTATTAGCCATAACCTCAATATCTACAGAAGAAGGAAAATGTTATGTTTTACCTGATGAGCTGAAGCCGGTGATTCATCATACATATATTGTCAAAATGAATACTTTCTCAAAAATAAAAAATAGTATAAAGAAAAGACATCACAGTAGAAAAATATGGATAAAATTGGATGAAGATCATAAGAAAACATATAGAGATGAGGAAGGTAATATGCAATTTTTAGATCAATATTTAGAAGAAATAAGCACAAAACAACCAATAGACATAAACGACAATTTGCAACATATCTTGGAAAAATTAATAGAAACTACTACAAAGAAAGAAAATCAACATAACCTAAAACATATTTCAGAGAAATTTATTATTGAAAAATTCACAAGCAAGAACCCTAATGCAATGCAATGGATTGAGAATTTTGAAAAGGAGTGAGCGCTTTAATATATCAAAAGATGAAACAAAAATAGATATATTGAGATTATTTTTAGAAAAATCTTGTTTGGATTGGTATAGCTCGATGGCCATAAAACTAACAATAAAGGCTGAATGGAATGAATGGAAAAACAAATTTTTAGAAACTTTTAAAAACCAAGGATGGGACATAGTTACATATGCTCTCGCATTTAGATATAAAGAAGGACTACTAATTGATTACGCTATTAGAAAAGAAAGGCTTATGCTAGACATAAACAAATCGATAGACTCCAAAACAATGATAGATCTTATTGCAACAGGTTTACCTGGGTTTATCTTAAATAGGTTAAACAGAGATGAACTCAATGACACTACTGATTTGTTCAATGAGATAAGAAAATATGAAGGTATGATGTACAAGAAAAACTCAAGTACAATAAAGAGTTGTACATTCCTTTATAAAAATAAAACTAATGAGAAGAAGCCATGTAACACTTGTGAATCTTTGGACAAAGGAATTAGATATCATCCGGAAGAGTCATGTTGGTTCAAGAAAAATAAAAATGAATCTGAAAAAGTTTTTAAACCCAGAAATGTAAATAACAGCTCCATTATTGAAGTGGATATAAATACTGAGAAAAAAAACGAGTAAGTACACCATTAATCAAAATCAAGCTCTTATTAGAAAATAAACTAGAAGTGAGCGGCATTTATGATTCAGGCTCACAGATCTTTTTAATAAATTCAAGACTGATTAAAATAAAAGAAAAAAAGGACAATGAGAATATAGCATATATGAAAACGGTTAATGGTGTGAAAAAAACAGATGGCTTGATAACAATAAAAATAAAAATATTTGATTTAGAAGAAGAGGTGGATGTAGATAGTAGAAAATGAATATTTTGATGATTTTATAATCGGATTGGATATGATAAAGAAATTCAAACTAGCCCAAAACGAGGACTTGCGGATAGAACAAAAGATAAGAACAAATAAAATAGATGAAATGCCTAAAGATAACAGAAATGAAGAAAAGAATATAAAAACATTAGCAATAAATTTTAATGAACATATAGAAACAGAAGAGTTTGTAAGTATGACAGACCATTTAGATAATGAAAAGAAAATTGAGATCGAGAAAATAATAAAGGAATATAAAACAATTTTTGCAAAGGACAAGTATGATATAGGAACAGTTAGAGATTATGAAGCTCACATAGATTTACTAGTAAATAGATACTGTAGTAAAAGACCATACAGATGTACAATAGAAGATAAATTAGAAATTGAAAAGCAAATATCCATGTTACTAAAGAATAATTTAATAGAAGAATCCTACAGTCCTTTCGCTGCTCCAGTGACATTGGCATTTAAAAAGGGTGAAAATAGGAAATCCCGCTTGTGTATAGATTTCAGAGAACTAAATAAAATTGTTGTTCCACAAGCTCAACCTTTTCCGTTAATAGATGATTTGATTGTTAAAACTAGAAATTGTAAGTATTTTACTACACTGGATATAAATTCAGCATTCTAGGCGATACCATTACGGGTGGAAGACAGATATAAAACAGGATTTGTCACACAAGATGGCCACTTCCAGTGGACCTGCCTTCCCTTTGGCTTGAAAACATCACCAGCAATTTTCCAGAGAATTTTAAGCAATATTCTAAGAAAGCACAATCTCACAGGATACTCCGTAAACTATATTGATGATATTCTGATATACTCGAAAACCTTTGAAGAACATATAAAACACATAAGAAATGTATTAGAGGCAATAATACAAGAAGGCTTTAGATTGAAGTTTACGAAATGTAACTTTGCTTCAGACTCAGTAAAGTACCTCGGCCATGTAATTCAGAACAATTCGGTAAGACCACTAAAAGACAATTTGATCTCGATAAGACATTTTCCAACTCCTAAGACACAAAAGAATATCAGACAATTTTTGGGAAAAATTAACTTCTACCATGAATACATACCAAGAAGTGCAATTATTTTAGACCCATTACATAATTTATTAAGAAAAAATGAAAAGTTTGTGTGGTCAGAGAAGTGTGAAGAATCATTTAATCAAATAAAAAGATATTTATGTTCTCAACCTGTGTTGGAAATATTCGACAAAGACTTACCAATAAAAATCTTTACAGATGCATCTTTAGAGGGTATCGGGGCAATATTAAAACAGACTCAACTAGACGGTAAAGACAAACCGGTGGCATATTTTTCAAAAAAACTAAACGAATCTCAAAAACGAAAAAAGGCCATATATTTGGAATGTATTGCTATGAAAGAAGCAGTTAAATACTGGCAACACTGGCTAATTGGAAAACATTTCACTATTTACTCAGACCACAAACCTCTAGAGAACATGAATATTAAATGCAGGACAGATGAAGAATTGGGTGACCTCACATATTACCTATCTCAATATGACTTTACAGTAAAATATATACCTGGTAAAGAAAATATAGAAGCAGACTGTTTGAGCCGAAACCCTGTATTAGAATCAGAAGATAACAAGGAGGAACTATTAAAAATAGTTAATTTAATACAAATAAAAGATATAGTTGAAGACCAAGAAAAAAATGAAACAATAAAAGAAAAGAAACAAAATCTACTACATAAAAATAAAATCTATTATAAAAAAATAAAGAAACTTGAAAAGATTATACTCTCAGAAGAATTTAGTAAAAAAAAATATAAAAAAGGTGCATGAAGATTTATGCCATATTGGAATCAGACAATTACAGAAAAAAATAAGTCCACTATATACAGCTAAAAACCTAACAAAAAATATCATAAATATTTGTAAAACATGCGAAATATGCATAAAAAATAAATCAAGATGTCAAGGAAAATTTGGGTTAATGTCACAACTGGGACCAGCAACAAAACCATTTGAGATAATGTCAATGGATACTATAGGTGGCTTTGGAGGATCTAGGTCAACAAAAAAATACTTACACCTTTTAGTAGACCACTACACAAGATATGCGTTTATTGTGACTTCAAAAACACAGAACGCAAGTGACTTTATAAAACTAACAAAGAAAGTACTCGAGACAGATGAGATTGGAATAATTCTGACAGACCAATATCCAGGCATCAATTCAAAAGAATTTAAACAGTATTTGCAGGAGAATAACATCAAACTAATATTTACAGCTGTGAATACGCCATTTTCGAACGGCTTGAACGAAAGATTAAACCAAACAATAGTAAATAAAATAAGATGTAAAATAAATGAGAAAAATAATAGGAGAACATGGACAACAGTAGCAAGAGAATGTGTACAGAAATATAATGAAACAGACCATTCTGTTACAGGTTTTGCACCAAAATATTTACTGGATGGTACAAATGTCAGTATTTTACCAAATGAAATTAAAACAATAGAAAAGGAAGACAAGTGGATTGCTGATAGAAGATTAGCATTAGAGAATACAACAAAATCTCACAAGTACAACAAGAAAATATTTGATAGAAATAGGAAAATACAAGAGTTCGAGATAGGAGACAGTGTATATGTAGAAAATGGAAATAGACTGAACAGGAAAAAATTAGACGAATTAAAAATAGGCCCTTTCAAGATAATAGAGAAAATATCGAACTCCATTTATAAGATTGACACTGGCAACAGAAAAACAGAATCAACTTTATTCCACATAACAAAATTACAACCTGTTACGGCAGAAGATGAAGTAGAAGAAAACGAATAGGTATAAAGATAGCTTGCAGGTGCATTGTTTGTATTATATTATTTAGAATTTTCGTTCCTATGGGGGGGAGATGTAATGAAATGACCTCCTTGGAAATGACATTTCATTTTTTTAATTTTTAAGCTGTGGATACGGGGTGACGTATCATTCAATGACAGATGATGTTTAGATTATTTTGTGCATTTTATTGTTATAAAAACTTGTAGAGAGATAATTAAAGGGATATAATTGAGGAGGCGATATTAGTGAACTTTAATGTCGTTTCTTTGTTTTCAGGTGAGATAAAAGTGTAATTTTAGTTAAACGATAATTGTTATACTGTAAAAGCATGTGGAATAAAACAAATCTTTGTTTTCAGAGAAACAATTTGTGGTTTATTTCGAAAATCCTCAATAATATACCTTATATATATATTAAAATTGTGCACAACCTGATATTGATATATTACTTAGACCATGCCCCACCACAACTAGTTGACTATATCGAATGGTATACCACACATTAACTGCCAGGCGGGACGAGTTCGCCGGGTCAGATGGCTCACTAAGTTTACTCAGTACCTACCTACTTCTTTCCACCCTACCCTCCTTTTAATTAACCTTTCAATCGTGGAAATTACAGATACAATATAAAGAAAATAGGCGCGCGAACGCCGACACTCGCTTGGGGCTCAATGAATTAAAAGGTGTTTCGCGGAAACATACATTTTGCCAGCAAAGCGATTTATACTCTGGTGATGAAATAAAATGTTACTATTAGGCTTACTATATACTACTGATTCGCCATTTAACCCGGTTTCAGTTAAATTGACAATGATAGTAGGCATGTAAAATCACTTTAAACAGTAAAGCCATACACAACACCAGTTCCTGCCTATGCGAAATGTAAAGAATCAATGTACAAAATTTCATAACTATCATGTAACATCACAAAGTTATAAACTTGTTATGTTTCCTGGTTGTCTGCTAGAACTACATGGTCACCGGACAATCCGGGCGACTAAGAGGCCGTTTTGCTCCCGCAGCCAGCTGTGTGTGTGTGTGAGGCTAACGCTCCTTTCGCGACCAAAAGTCCCCAAGTGCCATGAATATAATGGCTTCTATACGCGCTTCGCTCAACACAGCGTAATTTATTTATTTATTTATTTATTTAATCTTCATGCAACAAAAAGTACATAGGCGGACTTAATGCCTTAGGCATTCTCTACCAGTCAACCTAGGGTGGTGAAGAGACAATATGGTAGGCGCACAAAAAGAAAATTTTGGTATTAAAACAAGATTAAAAAGTATAAATAATTATAGCCTATATCACACCCGAATTGACTGAAGCTAGTGCACGGCACACCCAATCTAGCGCGTAGCACTTACATAAAATATAATGTGCTAGCACCGATTTACTGGCGCAGTAGCTCGGTATGCACCAAATAATAACTTACAAAGGATGTGAAAAAATGGACAATCAGATAATCTACTCAAAATACATGAAACTTACTGTTACTAACTCATTATTTATTATAAAATAATAATAATGATCTCTGCCGTTGAAAGTACTCTGTAGTTAAAATGCAAATCTAAACATTTTGGCACAATTCTAGTGAGATACACACAGAAAATCTAATAACGCAAATGGTTATAGTAGAGCGAGAATAAGCTGAGCGAGCGCAGCACTATGAAATCACAGTCATTGAATGAGGAAAGATCGTAGCACGCTCACTTTAAAATTATATATATATTAAGGTTTTAGAAGTTAATCTCTGAAAGCACTGGTCCGAATGCCCCCTTTTTTTATAGTTTTCACAGAAACCCGCTTCAATCCTGAGTGATACAGGCCACACTTTAGGTACGCGGGCGAAGCCGCGGGCAAAAGCTAGCAGGCAATAAATGTCGGACTATCTGTCAAAAAGCAATCCATATAATATTAATTACCCAATTTTAATTTCAGTTAGTGTCAATAACAGACTGTTCCTTTTAGTTGCATTTAGATTATTTCCAAATAAAAGTATCACTGGTCTGCTCATTAACTCAATAAGTTAACTCAGAATGCAGGTTCTGGGTAACAACGACTCTTAAGAGGCCGGCGAATGTCACTCGCAACTGCAAGTTGACGCGTATTCAAAATTCATTCGCGGAATATAGCTATCTCTGTTTGACAAAAACAAGTGACGGATTGATGCAGCTGTGTGTGTGTATGTGAGCGTCTTACAATTTATTGTTAGTAAAATGAGGTATATTCATTATTTGCTTTATTTTTGCCGAATACTTCGGAAATTGTTTGTGAATGTACGAACTAGTAATGCGTTTTTTGGAAATTTTATTACCGCGCCAATATCTCAACATATTATGATAACAATAGCAGATATGTCATACAAAGGTGGTCTTTTTTTACGGTGGGAAAATCATCTAATGACATCCCCCGCTCTTGGGTGGAGCGGGAGATAGTGTCACACTACTGACTAAAAACCCACTCCTGTTCCTTTGTTGCCTTTCGTACCGGGGCTGAGCTACCTTTCGGAGCTACCCTGGCCCCAGTAGGCTTCGACCCGGTTGGACCCCTTCTGTTGCTGACAACTCCTTGAGGCGCACGGGAACAGTTCGCGCAGTCGATGACTTGGCTCGATCCGGACAGTTACCGGACGGTCGGACAACGAGCTACCGATTGCTCGCCGTCCGCAAGCCCGCGCCTACGGTGGCCAGAAATCGGGATCGGAATCCCGGCAGCGGCTGTGAGCGCCGTTGCCTGATACGGTCGGCCTCTTCCTTTGCTAGCATTACTGCTTTGCAGAAGGAGGCGACTGCCTGCCACTGATCCTCCTCGCTCCGAACCATGGCCTGTACCAAAGTCTGGCACGAGAGATCGCCGCCGCCGATCACCTCCACGAGGGCAAGGCGATGCTCCGCCTAAGCGGCATACCTCCACTGCATGCTCCACCGTGTCCTCCGGGCATTCCGCACAGTGGCGATACTCGGGCGTCACTTCTGTACGAATCCGGTACAGCTCGAACTTACCGAACTTACGTGTCCGGTGAGAACCTGCGTCATGCGGAAGGTGAGGACGCCCGCGCCGTGAGGTCTTTCCAGCCATGCCTCCAAGAGGGGACTTACTGCCATAATTGTGGGTCGCCCAAGGTGGTCTTCTTGTGGTCAAATCAGAAAATGTTATGGAGGCGAGAGCTTTTTCAATGACTTCTGCCGCTCTTTTAGTGTCAGACTTTTAGGGAAATGAAAACTGTTCTTTTGTTTCAAGGCCCCGATGTTCTCTTTCGCTCAACTCTTGGCCTCAGTAGACTGCGAACCTGCTGGGCCCTTACGGTTTTGCTGACATGTCCTCGAGACGCGAGTGGAACACTATGCAACATCGACGCCTCGAGCTCGGTACGGACGCTTACCGGACGGCCGGACGGAGAGATACAAATTGCTCGCCGTCCGCAATCCTGCGCCTACGGTGACTGGAAAAAGGGATCAGGATCCCAGTGGCTGGGGCGTCATTTCTCAATGATGTTCCCTCACGTGTACGACTGTCTCCTTTGCTAGCATAACTGCTTCGTAGAAGGAGCCGACCACCTGCCATTCCTACACATTCCGGACCACGGCTTGTACCAGGGTCACTCCCACGAGGACACAGCGCGGCGGCAGTGCTCCTCCTGAGGTAGACCGGCACCTGGTGATACCGGGGTCCAAATAGAGCGCTCCCTGCAAAAGCCAAACTGGCCATCCGCAAGATCCGGCTCCACCCGTTCCAGGTGCGTACGAGGAATAAAGAACAGCGAAGCGCACTCTCAGAGCGGAGATACGGCTGGCCAAACTGGAGGCCCGCGACATGTAGCTGGGGACTCTGAACAGAGACCCGTGGGGACGACCCTACGAAATGGTGCGTAACAAGCTCCGTACCTGGGTTCCCCCGCTGACACAGAGTACCGGCTCCTGTTTATGAAGGGTGTGATGAACGCTCTATTCCCGTCAAAAGGGGAGCATTCTCATCCGCCCATGGCTCCGCCACTAGTTGTAGTGTAGTTTATATTTTTATGTCACCGTTTTTTGTAGCCATCTTTGCATACTATGTGCTATGCGACCTCCTCAACGGGGTCAGCGTAGTCTATTATACAGACGACACGCTGATCCTAACGAAGGGAGAGTCGTACCAGGCGGCGGTCGAACTAGCGGAACGACGGGTTGCAACACCCTCCAACCAGCCTTGGCCCCACCGACATCATGTCATATGGGCCGAATCGAAGTGAGACGGCCGCGGACACAGTCCACCCATATAAATATGAGCGCGCTATCACCGCAGCCGCTTCTTGACTCCTTTACAAATTTCCTTGTCTTGTCCCCATGTTGCCTTTTTCCTCATCTTGGGGCGGCATACTAACGGTCCCCCCTCACGTGGGTAAGACAAACACACAGTACGGGTTCGCTGCCTGCTTACTCCTTAGTCTGTGCCATTCGTGTTCGAACTCTTTTGAGGCCATGAGATTGCAGTAGTAAGCCGGTCTCTCATCCAAGCAAGTGATCCCATCCATCATCTACATATATCTTTCGTCGCTGTTCGTCACAGCGACGAAAGATATATATGTATAAGGGGGGCATTGCCACAGAACGTGATCAAAATTTTCGTCCTCATCACCGCAATAGCACACGCTAACCTCACATAACCACACATCATACAGTTTCTTCCAGAAATATCCATGTCCAGTCAGGATTTGCCTTGAGCCTAACCGCCACGTCAGGGAGGAATCGATGAAGTTCCATCGCCTTCTCTTCACGCAGAGTTGCAACAGTCATGAAGAGGATCCAGCAGTTGGGACTCGAGGTGGCACTGCACAAGTCCGAGAGCATGTGTTTTCATGGCCCTCGGAACGAGCCACCGCCGGTTTCCCAAATTACAATAAAAGTTTACAAGTATCTGGGAATCGTCCTCGACAGCCGATGGTATTTTGAGGAGCACTTCCGACGTCTGGTTCCCAAACGTGTTACTTATTGTTTATTTTGTGTTGCGCCTTGTGCTGTACCAAATAAATTATTTTTCTTTCTTTCAAACTGGATTACTGGAGTGTCCAGACGCCTCCTGCTGGAGGCTCTGCGCAGGCATCGTTCGGTCCATGGCCCTTTATGGAGCGCCGTCGCTGCGAAAGTGATCAGTTGCCAAGCTGAACGCATGCCAGGGAGTTTTAGCCATCCTAATGGTACAAAGACAAAGCACGGTTTCCTGCAATATACTCGCACGGTTTCCTGCAGGCCTGCTACCATGGAATGTGGAGGCAACAGTCCTTTGCACGCATACGCATGAATTACACGTGGAGATGCAACCCCGGGGCGAAATTCCGATGCCACGACAAGTCGCTGTATGGCAGACAGTTCCGGCAGGATCTCAGCGACTGTCGTTACGCAAATCCTCACCGGACATGGCAAGTACGGGAGGCTCCTGCGTCGGATTTAGGCGGAAGAAACGCCTGGTTATCACCATTGTGTGGACGGTCTGGAGAATACGGTGGAGCATACGGTAGAGATGTACATATGTGCCCCGTTTAGGCGGAACACCGCCGCGTCCTCGTGGGGGCCATCGGTGGCAACAACCTCTCGCGCCGAGCCCTCTTTCTACGAAACAGTAATGCTAGCGAAGAAGGCGGCCGCATGGACCAGGGAATACCCTGACGCCCCAGCAGCCAGGATCTCGACCCAGATTTCTAGCCACCCTAGGCTTGGAATCGCCGTCCAGCCATCCGGTAACCATCTGGACCGAACCCAAATCGTCAACGGCGCTTTTTTTTTTACTCTTTTTTTTAAGGGGTTTTTGACGGCGCTTTTAGTCAGTTAAAGTCTGACATGTCCTCAAGAGTTCTGTATTCCTTTTATTAAACTTTAAATGCTTACGTACTATTTTATTTAAGTCAATAGTGTCAAAAATATTACAATGAAACTCGACCTATGAACGCAACTGAAGTCATGACAGCACGCACACAATGACACTGACATCCCGCTTGCCGCGATAGCACTAGTAACTCTTGGAAATTTGCGATAAATTGGACGTGTTTCGTAATACCAAAAATGATGAATGAAAACTTAATGTTTTTCCAATTTGTTTTCTATCATTTGTAAATTGATAATATAATCTGTGTTCCTACATTGAGAATATTGGACATATTGTTATTTTTAATATAGGAAAATCCAAATGAAAACATGCCATTTACGTTGTAAAAAAGTGCGAATTATAATTCGCTTTAATTTCGTTTTAGGCAAGTTTTTTTTAAAAAGAAAGATGCAGGAACCTAGATAAATATCGTCTATAACCGAATAACATCATAATATGTTGGAAATATGCTCCAATTGCAAATGAGCGTGGTATTACGTTTGTATGAAAAATTCATCTGTCGCCGTGCTCTTAATTTGATAGATTTGTTTGCTACGGTTACCCAAAATGACCCAAAACCTGTCCATAATCCACCTGAACACAGTTCGAGTTGTCCTCTAACAACTCCAGGGTACAGCCCTGGCTAGGCACGTGTGATGTGGCAATACTTCCAGAGTGTAGCCCTGGCAAGGCACGTGTGGTGTGGTTGTACCTCCAGGGTGTAGCCCTGGCAAGGCACGTGTGGTGTGGTGGTACCTCCAGAGTGTAGCCCTGGCGAGGCACGTGTGGTGTGGCAGTACCTCCAGGGTGTAACCCTGGCAAGGCACGTGTGATGTGGTGGTACCTCCAGGGTGTAGCCCTGGCAAGGTACGTGTGGTGTGGTAGTGCCTCCAGGGTGTAATCCTGGCAAGATACTTGTAGTGTCGTAGTACCACCAGAGTGTCAGAAGAAACTCATATTGAATAAGCCGAGTACACCATTTCAAACTACACATCACTTTGCCCGCTTAAATAAAATAGTATAGTTTATCCCAAAAAAAATTGTATCGGTGCCTACATAGGTTACGTAGGTACTTTCAAAGCAAAAGTAGAAGATGCAAAGTTAGGGAAAAAAATCACTTGTGGGCGGGATAAACGAATGCATTTAAATAAACGACTCGTTTATCCCACTTCTGAATTGTTAACTATATGTGTTATCTTTAGAGAAAGATAGACTAAGAAAGTTATTTAGTGTACCTACGGGGTTTGTTATCAGGTTATTTAAATAAAACGATCAAAACGGGTACCACACCCTTTATACTTTTGCCTTGCCAGCACATACACATTATACACAAAAACAGTAGGGATAAATAAATTATATACTAGCACTTACTGAGATGTTGCTTGCTCCGAAAACTAAAACGAAAAGAGAGACATGACAGTGCGGCATGGCCTTTTATAATCTCTTGTAACTGTCAAAAGAGCCGCACTGTCAAGTCGCAGTCCGTCAAAGTTGTCAGTGCAAAAAAATACATTTAATATTGCTAATACAGAAAATAATCATAGTGTATGAAACATTATCATAAGAATCGCTAACAATAGTTGCGTAATAATCATATTTATATGTTGGAAGACACAGTATTATGTTTGTATGTTTAATAGCTGATAAAGTTTTACGTATAGTCAATATTAAGTCGTAGTAGTCAATATTAGTTTGATGGAAGTCTTCTTCACCTATAAATATTATACAGTTATCCATCATTGTATAGTTCATTACTTTCGTTCGAATACCATTTAATAACATTTTTATACCAGAATTTAATAGAAGGTAGTGACATATTTGGTGGGAGGGTAAAGTTTTTTCAGCTATGTGTAATATTTTGTTATATCGATTGCTACTTATAATACACAGTTGGTTATTCTCTTCTTGGGTCATCTTCTGTTTAGTGAGCAGTAGGCTGTTCTCCTCTTGAGCTGTCATTTGTTTAGAAGAACCAACCAAATTGATCTGTGTGGGGGTGAAAAGTTCCGGAGTTGCATATCTTGAGCTATCTTCTTGGAATATTTTATGCGAAGTTTTTCGTAGAGGTGTAGATAATTTTGCTTTTTTATTCGGTGTTCTTATTTCGGTGGATAATAATTTCTTCGTAACTTTTTCTACGAGTTTATGTTTGTTATGCATAATCTCCATCGCTTTCTTTAGTTCTGAGTTTTCTATAGACAAGTTATTTATCTCTTCGTGTGCCGTCTGCAGCTGTGACGTAAGTTCATTGATTTGACGTTTGAGTTCTTGTATTTCTTCATTCTCTTCATCTATAATGTCAGGTGCGCTGTTATTTGTGGCGCCCTCTATTGACAAATTGCTTGAACTTAATTCATCTAAAGCTTGTTTTTCTGACTGGGATGGTCGGCGACTTCGAAGTGTAATGTTTTCAAAGAAATTCATCTTTAAGATTATTATCTATAATATAAAAATGAATCGCAAAATGTGTTGGTAAGCGCATAACTCAACAACGCCTGGACCGATTTCGCTAATTTTTTTTTTGTTGTGTTCGTTATTATGAGGAGAAGGTTCTTATGGAAAAAAAATGAAAATTAGGGTAGTGTAGGGTAGAGTAGGGTAGTGTAGGGTAGTGTAGGGTAGAGGAGGCTAGAGTAGAGTAGAGTAGGGTAGAGTAGGGTAGAGTAAGGTAGAGTAGGGTAGAGTAGGGTAGAGTAGGGTAGATTAGGGTAGAGTAGGGTAGAGTAGGGTAGAGTAGGGTATAGTAGGGTAGAGTAGGGTATAGTAGGCTGAAGTAGGGAAGAGCGGGAGCGAAGCCGCGCGGGTACAGCTAGTAAACAATAAATAGAAAAAAAGTCAGGTCAAATGTCGTGGGGATCGAACTCAAGATCAATCGTTTCGTAGCAGCAGGCGAGTGTCTTAACCGCTACGCCATGCGGGCATTATTTGAAACAGTGAAATTTGGTGACTGGTTAACACTTGATCTTATGAGCTGACATCGATGTTCAAGTCTGATGACGGGCAAGTCCAAAGTCCGATCGTTTGTTTGAAGAATGTTCGTTCTCAACTGTTATAATTCAAAACGTTAACTTCTTTTTCGTCACTATTTATCCAGAGTTCTGTCAGAAATCATACACTAATTGATCATTATAGTTTATATTTACACATACAGTCTGTCAAGAAAGTCATGAAAAGAATGTTTTGGGAACTACTGTTTTTGCTAATACTGGCAACACTGAATAATTGTTAAGCTGAGTACCTGAACTGTCACGTCGTATCTGTGTGGTTGATTTTTTACAATATTTCGGTGCTATTTCGAGTTTTTTAAATCGTGTAAGCGTTAAGATACAAAAAATGAATCGAAATGTTTATAAGAGCGGTGCGAAACAAATTATATTTAAAGTTTTTCAAGGGTGTATGGCCGAAATTCAAGGTGGGAGTGCTGGGACGAACAAAGACGATGATTATGGTCGAACAGCAAAGTTAACCGGTACGTAAATATATTCTAAAGTTTAACACACTAACGGAAATATAATGTTTTGACAATCTTCTGTTTTTAAGTACAATTTATCTATCTTTAACATTGTTTATGTCTTGCTAAGGTTATGAAATTTACCTACGATTTATTATACTACCACTTAACGGTTTTGATATTTTGGTGTTTTTTATTTAGGTATGATAAATGTATTTGTATATTTAACATATCTTTATTGACTTCAGGTGTTACCGAAAGTACAGTTCGGCGCATTGTGGACTAAGGCATGAAGAATGGAGGTAAATTTTCAACGCTTGGAAAACACAGGAAAGGCCGACCTACGAAACAAACTACGAGTCAGATGTTGGCCGGTTTCATTTTGAAGAAGTTTCAGGCAACATTTCTGGAGTCGAATACCTCGACTCTGATTATTTGGATTCGGATTAATAAAGATTTATTTCATAAACTTTTTATTTTTGCAATGAGCTCATACCTATCGATACTCAGCGCCATGCTGACGGCAGTGCAGAGAGGCAAAACATCGTGATTTGCACTTTGTAGTAAGTACATAAATGCTAGTAGCTGAAAGGACGAAAACAAGGGTTGATCAAACCAGACATTCTTATGAATATAAAACCAGATATTCAGAAGAATGTCTGTTTTGATAAACTCTTGCGTGTAGGTACGTAGGATAAACATATAATTATCCTAATAAGCAAATAGAGAAGTCTGGTTTCGTCGCAATGTTTATAAAACAAAATTCAGACTGGTAGAGAATGCCTAAGGCATTAACTCCGCCTTTGTACTTTTGTATTGGATAAAGTTTTAATAAATAAATGAGAACTACTATAACTATTATGTATCAGGTAAAATGAAACGTCACTTGAATGAAAATTAGTTCTAATAAAAATGTTGTTCGCCACTACGACAGAGTACCTAAGTACTTTTATTTATAGGGAGCCACTACCAATAATAATCGTTTATTTGGAGCTAAGAACAAAATACAAAATACAAAAAGCAAAAGATAAAACGATGATGGCTGCAAAAGTTAAAACTGTGGCGCAGCCATCAACGCCCGACTCCAGTGAGAGGGATAATTGTTCCAGACTAAAGAAACAAAAATTTAAGAACTTAACAATGTTAAGAGAAGGAATAAAATACAAATCTAAATTAAAATTAAAATAAATAAATTAATCAGTAAAGAGTGCCGAGTGTGTGAGTACCTAATGTAGTGTGAGAGTGAAAGAATGTGTGTGTGTGTGTTTTGCATGTTATTTTGTTTTGTTTTAAATTTCCACAAGTTCCTCTGTAGCATCATAGGAAAGTGATTTCAACCATATTGCGAGTTTCTTCTTGCATTCAATCCTGGTCATTGAATAGATATTTAAACTTTTGTTAATTCTGTTATACAACTTTGAGCTCAAGTGGGCAAAATGGCGACGTGTAGCTGCAGTAGAACGCGGTTTTATTTCACAAACCCGATCAGACCGGCGTCTGCTGGCACATTTGTCTGGATCGTAAGGTAGCTGGTTATGTTTACGGAGCACCGTTCGAGAAATAAACAACTGTCTGACAGTGAGGACTGGACACAGAGAGTACAGAGATGCCGTAGGAAAACGAATTGGTTTTTTCGAAAGGACTTTCAAAAGCGCCCTCTGAGCTCTTTCAACCCGTAACATCGCTGTTTTGTGCGCCCCGCCCCAGACCGTCAGGCAGTATCCCAAGAGTGACTGAGCAAGTGCAAAATATATATTTATTAGAGTTTTAAAGTCCGCCGAGCTTCTAAGTTTCTTAAATATGTATAAAAGTTTCCTCAGGCGGGCCACGACAGAGTCAATGTGTTGATGCCATTTAAGATGACAATCGATTATTACGCCAAGATATTTAACCGATTTGGTCTCCACTAGCTGAGAACAGTCGCACTTTGTGGCTAATTCTGTATTAAGACAAGTATGGGCGTGAAGGGCAACGGGTATTGAAGGTTGACCTGACTTATTTATGGAAAAGCAAATGAACTTTGTTTTATTGATGTTTAAGGTTAGAAGATTGGCAGTTAACCATTTCATTACACAACTAAGGGCTAATTCAGCATTTAGGTGAGCCCCTCTCCAATCACGGCCATGAACTATGAGAGCGGTATCGTCTGCGTAAGTAACTATTTTGCAGCAAGGAAGGGACAACCGACACAGTCCGTTGACGTAAATCAGGAAGAGACTCGGCCCGAGCACGCTGCCCTGAGGCACCCCAAATTCAACTATCTCTTTTTTGCTCATATGATTACCAACCTTCACGTACTGTCCGCGACCGGTCAGATAACTTCTAAAGATATCCAAAGCGGTGCCACGTATACCAACGTTTTCCAACTTTGAGAGAAGAATCGGGACAGAGACAGTGTCGAAAGCTTTAGATAAATCTAAAAAGATAGCTAAAGTTTTTTGTTTATTTTCGAAGTTATTAATAATGGTGTCAGTTAAATCTAAAACGGCGTCGTCAGTGGTTTTGCCACTTCTAAAACCAAATTGATTGTTGGCTAAAATGTTAAATTTTGAAAGGAATTTAGTTAATCTGTTGTTAATGACTTTTTCCAACATTTTTGAAAGAGTTGTGAGGATTGATATGGGTCTGTAATTAGTGACACTGCCTCTGTCACCAGATTTATAGATTGGGTGAACGACTGCGGTTTTAAAAATGTCGGGGAAAATACCCGAAGACAGACACAGATTAAACACGTGAACAAGTACTGGGATGATTGTAACTCTGGTTGATTTCATAACTGAGGTAGGGATACCATCAATACCAACAGCACATTTATCTCTCAGGCCAAGAATTAAATTATTTAGCTCAGAACTATCCACATCAAACAAAGCTAGTGAACCCAGTGGTGGTGGCTCAGAAGAACCGTTGTCAAAAGAGGTAGGAGAAGAACACGGGTCAGATTGCTGGATATTGACTGCTAAAAGTCTACCAACATTAGCAAAGTAGCTATTTACCATGTCAACTGAATGTGAAGGATCGTCACAGGATTTTAAAAGGTCTAAGGAGGGTGTTCGGTTTTGGTTTAAATGAGCGATCTGTTTAATAAGAGTCCATGTAGCTTTCGGATTTCCCTTGGCCTTTTCGAACTCTGCGCGTTCGTACTCACTCTTGACCTTTTTTAGTAAATTGTTGCAAAAATTTCGATATCGAAACAAGACTAACTTATGTGTGTCATTATCAGGACATTTTTTGAAGATTCGGTATAATCTATCTCTATGACGTATGCACCTCAATAGGCCCGGGGTAATCCAAGGTTTGATAATGCGACGTCTACTTGGTGGTAATGAAGATATAGTATGAGCTTCAATAGCAGCAGCCATCATAGAGACAAAGGACGCAGCAGCTTCATTGGCATTAACAGAGTTAAAGACAGGTGAGAAGTCAGTGTTCGCGATGCAGTCGACAACCCCAGGGAGATCGATCTTGGGCTTAGAAAGGGTTTGGTTATGTTTGGTTTTCGTGTTCATGCTACAGAAAAGGATGAGAGGAGAGTGATCCGTTATGAGAGAATCAAGTACCAGAGTTGTAGCAGGGGTATGGCAGCGAATTATTACATGATCCAAGCAGCTTGACAGTCTAGTAGGGAAAGTGTGAGCGGCAAGCATTTCATGATATGCTGTAAGATTTAAATATTCGTCGGCATTTTGGTCAGAAATATCTGGTGCAATATTTATGTTAATGTCACCAATTAATGCTGTGGTTCTAAACTGAGTGAGAGTCCCAAGTATGCAGTCAAGACTACACAGAAAACGTGTCAGATCTCTACATGAAGGAGAGCGATATAAAGCAATCAGAGAAACTTTATCCGAAAATTTGAGAATTAAACAATTGGCATCGCTGAATTCAGGTGTTTCAACAGTAGGATTATAACAATCTCTGATGTATGCAACTACACCATCGTTTTGATTTTTAAAAGATGAAATGTGTGAGTTATACCCAGTTAAGGTGGGGATGTTATGACACTTGCTCAACCAGCACTCCGTAAGTATAATAACGTCTGGTAAGTATGGCAGTCTACTCATAAATAATACAAGATTATCAAAATTGCAGTTGAGACTTCGTATGTTGGTATGCAATATTTTAAGGTCGTGCAAGGACTTGTTTAGATAATTTACACTACTTTCAGGAGAGCAAATATAACTGCTTGAGACAGAAACATGTTCTACCTCATTGCTAATCAAGGACAGATCATCCATACTTTATTCTTGTTGCAACCGAGGGACAAGAAAAAGGTTTTGACCCGGTACTCTCAAGAGTACTATAATTTAGAGGGACTAAAAGGTAGATTGTAGTGGTTAAATAAAAAACAATGAAGGGTGAAAAGTAATAAAACCTGAAAGTGTCCAGTAGAATATAGGAACTCCAATATTGGGGTGATGTGTGAAGTATGTGGAATGTGTAGTGTGGGAATGAGGTGTGATAATAATGTGCAAGAAGTAAAAATTGTGTGTAGACGGCAACGTACAAAAATAAAAAGTGTTTAACAGAAAAAAAGACATAAAAAATAAAAATAAAAATAATTTGGCACTTTATGCGCCCATGCACTAAGATTATTATAAACAGATTTCTCGGACAGAACACAAGGAGTGTCAAAACTCTTTTGCAAGCATGTATTAAATAGATAGACGAGTGTCAGATAGATCGGTAAAATAATGTACCTACACGGCAGTAAAGGGACCGTAAATCGGTAATTATTATTTTATAAATAAAAGTATCAATATCTTTTAGTCGAAGTTTATTGGGATACCATGTTAATGATGGTGGCGCCCTCCCTTCTTTTCATGACTTTCTTGACAGACTGTAATGCACAGTTTAAGTCATAAATAGTCTGTTGTCTTTTAAAAGTTTTGAGATTTTTACCGTTTTTTCTGAGATCGATAACTTCACTATTTGATAATGTTTTTTCCTAATAACACTGTCACTTATGGGCGATTGTGTCCTTTCACTGTTTAATTTATTATTGTCACTATAATACTGTTTGTTTATTTATTGAAGATTTTAAATAACAGAGCCAATGTTTACGTGACGTTACGTCTACCGTCAACCAATAACTAACCTAACCTATAAAATAACAGCTGGGACCAACAACTTTACATTCTTTCTGAAGTATGGTAAAATCTCTTGATGTAGGTACAAATCATGGAGCAACTTCAGAAAGATTTGCTAATGGGCGAGACGATCAAGTGCACTGGACAAGTCTACGTGCTTGAAGTGAATATTGATCGTTTACAGCGTTGACTTGACAAGTCGCGTCAAGTATCTACGGGCTGGACCATACTTGACAAAAATTTTGATTGACGGTACTTGAACCACCTTGCGCTTGATGCGACTTGACGCGACTTGACAAGTTTTATTAATTTGCGGCCGGAACATCGAAGATGGCGGACGACGAACCGGACCGAGACATTGCTTTGGCGGCAAGCGCCGACCTAATTACCGAGCGTGATTTTGTGGTACTATTAATATCTCTCTACAGAGATTATCCTGCATTGTGGAAAATTAAAAGTAAGGAGTATGCGGATAAAAACAAAAGGTCGCTTGCTTTATCAAGCATAGTCAAAGCACTTCGAGTATATAAACCTGCATACACCGAAGATTTATTGAAGAAAAAAATTAATGCTTTAAGAACCAACTTCAACAAAGAAAGAAAAAGGATTGAACAAGCACAACGCTCTGGCGCGTCTCCCGATGATGTACCAAAACCGTCACTCTACTATTACAATGAACTGTTATTTCTGTCAGACCAAATGTGTATAAGTGATACTGAAAGCAGTTTAAGCAGTGAGGTAAAACATTTTTTATTTACAATTCAGAGATACATTTTAACTTTTAAGTATGTTTTTAAATAACTAAATTAGGCAATTATTTTGCCAAGGGACTGAACCGTTACCATCAAAGTACTCGCAAAAGTCATCTCTCACTCTTTTTGCCTCATTTGCCGAGTTTCCTCGTACTCGCTCTATATTTAACAATTGGCGTCCTTGTCTCCTGCACCTCTTGTGACTGTGGTATTTGGTTCTTCTATGTCAATATCTCCTGGTTGAATATATTTGTTTTTATTTTTTTCACACAAATAGTTGTGTAAGTGACAGGCAGCCAAAACAACTTTTCGCGTTTTATCGGGATGCAGTCCAATGTCTTTTTTAAATATTTTGAATCGCCAAGACAGGATGCCAAAAGCATTTTCAACCACCCTCCTGGCTCTTGACAATTTATAGTTGAAAATCCGTCTTTATTTTTATTTCGTCGGCCTCTTCCTTTGCTAGCATTACTGCTTTGCAGAAGGAGGCGACTGCCTGCCACTGATCCTCCTCGCTCCGAACCATGGCCTGTACCAAAGTCTGGCACGAGAGATCGCCGCCGCCGATCACCTCCACGAGGGCAAGGCGATGCTCCGCCTAAGCGGCATACCTCCACTGCATGCTCCACCGTGTCCTCCGGGCATTCCGCACAGTGGCGATACTCGGGCGTCACTTCTGTACGAATCCGGTACAGCTCGAACTTACCGAACTTACGTGTCCGGTGAGAACCTGCGTCATGCGGAAGGTGAGGACGCCCGCGCCGTGAGGTCTTTCCAGCCATGCCTCCAAGAGGGGACTTACTGCCATAATTGTGGGTCGCCCAAGGTGGTCTTCTTGTGGTCAAATCAGAAAATGTTATGGAGGCGAGAGCTTTTTCAATGACTTCTGCCGCTCTTTTAGTGTCAGACTTTTAGGGAAATGAAAACTGTTCTTTTGTTTCAAGGCCCCGATGTTCTCTTTCGCTCAACTCTTGGCCTCAGTAGACTGCGAACCTGCTGGGCCCTTACGGTTTTGCTGACATGTCCTCGAGACGCGAGTGGAACACTATGCAACATCGACGCCTCGAGCTCGGTACGGACGCTTACCGGACGGCCGGACGGAGAGATACAAATTGCTCGCCGTCCGCAATCCTGCGCCTACGGTGACTGGAAAAAGGGATCAGGATCCCAGTGGCTGGGGCGTCATTTCTCAATGATGTTCCCTCACGTGTACGACTGTCTCCTTTGCTAGCATAACTGCTTCGTAGAAGGAGCCGACCACCTGCCATTCCTACACATTCCGGACCACGGCTTGTACCAGGGTCACTCCCACGAGGACACAGCGCGGCGGCAGTGCTCCTCCTGAGGTAGACCGGCACCTGGTGATACCGGGGTCCAAATAGAGCGCTCCCTGCAAAAGCCAAACTGGCCATCCGCAAGATCCGGCTCCACCCGTTCCAGGTGCGTACGAGGAATAAAGAACAGCGAAGCGCACTCTCAGAGCGGAGATACGGCTGGCCAAACTGGAGGCCCGCGACATGTAGCTGGGGACTCTGAACAGAGACCCGTGGGGACGACCCTACGAAATGGTGCGTAACAAGCTCCGTACCTGGGTTCCCCCGCTGACACAGAGTACCGGCTCCTGTTTATGAAGGGTGTGATGAACGCTCTATTCCCGTCAAAAGGGGAGCATTCTCATCCGCCCATGGCTCCGCCACTAGTTGTAGTGTAGTTTATATTTTTATGTCACCGTTTTTTGTAGCCATCTTTGCATACTATGTGCTATGCGACCTCCTCAACGGGGTCAGCGTAGTCTATTATACAGACGACACGCTGATCCTAACGAAGGGAGAGTCGTACCAGGCGGCGGTCGAACTAGCGGAACGACGGGTTGCAACACCCTCCAACCAGCCTTGGCCCCACCGACATCATGTCATATGGGCCGAATCGAAGTGAGACGGCCGCGGACACAGTCCACCCATATAAATATGAGCGCGCTATCACCGCAGCCGCTTCTTGACTCCTTTACAAATTTCCTTGTCTTGTCCCCATGTTGCCTTTTTCCTCATCTTGGGGCGGCATACTAACGGTCCCCCCTCACGTGGGTAAGACAAACACACAGTACGGGTTCGCTGCCTGCTTACTCCTTAGTCTGTGCCATTCGTGTTCGAACTCTTTTGAGGCCATGAGATTGCAGTAGTAAGCCGGTCTCTCATCCAAGCAAGTGATCCCATCCATCATCTACATATATCTTTCGTCGCTGTTCGTCACAGCGACGAAAGATATATATGTATAAGGGGGGCATTGCCACAGAACGTGATCAAAATTTTCGTCCTCATCACCGCAATAGCACACGCTAACCTCACATAACCACACATCATACAGTTTCTTCCAGAAATATCCATGTCCAGTCAGGATTTGCCTTGAGCCTAACCGCCACGTCAGGGAGGAATCGATGAAGTTCCATCGCCTTCTCTTCACGCAGAGTTGCAACAGTCATGAAGAGGATCCAGCAGTTGGGACTCGAGGTGGCACTGCACAAGTCCGAGAGCATGTGTTTTCATGGCCCTCGGAACGAGCCACCGCCGGTTTCCCAAATTACAATAAAAGTTTACAAGTATCTGGGAATCGTCCTCGACAGCCGATGGTATTTTGAGGAGCACTTCCGACGTCTGGTTCCCAAACGTGTTACTTATTGTTTATTTTGTGTTGCGCCTTGTGCTGTACCAAATAAATTATTTTTCTTTCTTTCAAACTGGATTACTGGAGTGTCCAGACGCCTCCTGCTGGAGGCTCTGCGCAGGCATCGTTCGGTCCATGGCCCTTTATGGAGCGCCGTCGCTGCGAAAGTGATCAGTTGCCAAGCTGAACGCATGCCAGGGAGTTTTAGCCATCCTAATGGTACAAAGACAAAGCACGGTTTCCTGCAATATACTCGCACGGTTTCCTGCAGGCCTGCTACCATGGAATGTGGAGGCAACAGTCCTTTGCACGCATACGCATGAATTACACGTGGAGATGCAACCCCGGGGCGAAATTCCGATGCCACGACAAGTCGCTGTATGGCAGACAGTTCCGGCAGGATCTCAGCGACTGTCGTTACGCAAATCCTCACCGGACATGGCAAGTACGGGAGGCTCCTGCGTCGGATTTAGGCGGAAGAAACGCCTGGTTATCACCATTGTGTGGACGGTCTGGAGAATACGGTGGAGCATACGGTAGAGATGTACATATGTGCCCCGTTTAGGCGGAACACCGCCGCGTCCTCGTGGGGGCCATCGGTGGCAACAACCTCTCGCGCCGAGCCCTCTTTCTACGAAACAGTAATGCTAGCGAAGAAGGCGGCCGCATGGACCAGGGAATACCCTGACGCCCCAGCAGCCAGGATCTCGACCCAGATTTCTAGCCACCCTAGGCTTGGAATCGCCGTCCAGCCATCCGGTAACCATCTGGACCGAACCCAAATCGTCAACGGCGCTTTTTTTTTTACTCTTTTTTTTAAGGGGTTTTTGACGGCGCTTTTAGTCAGTTAAAGTCTGACATGTCCTCAAGAGTTCTGTATTCCTTTTATTAAACTTTAAATGCTTACGTACTATTTTATTTAAGTCAATAGTGTCAAAAATATTACAATGAAACTCGACCTATGAACGCAACTGAAGTCATGACAGCACGCACACAATGACACTGACATCCCGCTTGCCGCGATAGCACTAGTAACTCTTGGAAATTTGCGATAAATTGGACGTGTTTCGTAATACCAAAAATGATGAATGAAAACTTAATGTTTTTCCAATTTGTTTTCTATCATTTGTAAATTGATAATATAATCTGTGTTCCTACATTGAGAATATTGGACATATTGTTATTTTTAATATAGGAAAATCCAAATGAAAACATGCCATTTACGTTGTAAAAAAGTGCGAATTATAATTCGCTTTAATTTCGTTTTAGGCAAGTTTTTTTTAAAAAGAAAGATGCAGGAACCTAGATAAATATCGTCTATAACCGAATAACATCATAATATGTTGGAAATATGCTCCAATTGCAAATGAGCGTGGTATTACGTTTGTATGAAAAATTCATCTGTCGCCGTGCTCTTAATTTGATAGATTTGTTTGCTACGGTTACCCAAAATGACCCAAAACCTGTCCATAATCCACCTGAACACAGTTCGAGTTGTCCTCTAACAACTCCAGGGTACAGCCCTGGCTAGGCACGTGTGATGTGGCAATACTTCCAGAGTGTAGCCCTGGCAAGGCACGTGTGGTGTGGTTGTACCTCCAGGGTGTAGCCCTGGCAAGGCACGTGTGGTGTGGTGGTACCTCCAGAGTGTAGCCCTGGCGAGGCACGTGTGGTGTGGCAGTACCTCCAGGGTGTAACCCTGGCAAGGCACGTGTGATGTGGTGGTACCTCCAGGGTGTAGCCCTGGCAAGGTACGTGTGGTGTGGTAGTGCCTCCAGGGTGTAATCCTGGCAAGATACTTGTAGTGTCGTAGTACCACCAGAGTGTCAGAAGAAACTCATATTGAATAAGCCGAGTACACCATTTCAAACTACACATCACTTTGCCCGCTTAAATAAAATAGTATAGTTTATCCCAAAAAAAATTGTATCGGTGCCTACATAGGTTACGTAGGTACTTTCAAAGCAAAAGTAGAAGATGCAAAGTTAGGGAAAAAAATCACTTGTGGGCGGGATAAACGAATGCATTTAAATAAACGACTCGTTTATCCCACTTCTGAATTGTTAACTATATGTGTTATCTTTAGAGAAAGATAGACTAAGAAAGTTATTTAGTGTACCTACGGGGTTTGTTATCAGGTTATTTAAATAAAACGATCAAAACGGGTACCACACCCTTTATACTTTTGCCTTGCCAGCACATACACATTATACACAAAAACAGTAGGGATAAATAAATTATATACTAGCACTTACTGAGATGTTGCTTGCTCCGAAAACTAAAACGAAAAGAGAGACATGACAGTGCGGCATGGCCTTTTATAATCTCTTGTAACTGTCAAAAGAGCCGCACTGTCAAGTCGCAGTCCGTCAAAGTTGTCAGTGCAAAAAAATACATTTAATATTGCTAATACAGAAAATAATCATAGTGTATGAAACATTATCATAAGAATCGCTAACAATAGTTGCGTAATAATCATATTTATATGTTGGAAGACACAGTATTATGTTTGTATGTTTAATAGCTGATAAAGTTTTACGTATAGTCAATATTAAGTCGTAGTAGTCAATATTAGTTTGATGGAAGTCTTCTTCACCTATAAATATTATACAGTTATCCATCATTGTATAGTTCATTACTTTCGTTCGAATACCATTTAATAACATTTTTATACCAGAATTTAATAGAAGGTAGTGACATATTTGGTGGGAGGGTAAAGTTTTTTCAGCTATGTGTAATATTTTGTTATATCGATTGCTACTTATAATACACAGTTGGTTATTCTCTTCTTGGGTCATCTTCTGTTTAGTGAGCAGTAGGCTGTTCTCCTCTTGAGCTGTCATTTGTTTAGAAGAACCAACCAAATTGATCTGTGTGGGGGTGAAAAGTTCCGGAGTTGCATATCTTGAGCTATCTTCTTGGAATATTTTATGCGAAGTTTTTCGTAGAGGTGTAGATAATTTTGCTTTTTTATTCGGTGTTCTTATTTCGGTGGATAATAATTTCTTCGTAACTTTTTCTACGAGTTTATGTTTGTTATGCATAATCTCCATCGCTTTCTTTAGTTCTGAGTTTTCTATAGACAAGTTATTTATCTCTTCGTGTGCCGTCTGCAGCTGTGACGTAAGTTCATTGATTTGACGTTTGAGTTCTTGTATTTCTTCATTCTCTTCATCTATAATGTCAGGTGCGCTGTTATTTGTGGCGCCCTCTATTGACAAATTGCTTGAACTTAATTCATCTAAAGCTTGTTTTTCTGACTGGGATGGTCGGCGACTTCGAAGTGTAATGTTTTCAAAGAAATTCATCTTTAAGATTATTATAAACAATAAATAGAAAAAAAGTCAGGTCAAATGTCGTGGGGATCGAACTCAAGATCAATCGTTTCGTAGCAGCAGGCGAGTGTCTTAACCGCTACGCCATGCGGGCATTATTTGAAACAGTGAAATTTGGTGACTGGTTAACACTTGATCTTATGAGCTGACATCGATGTTCAAGTCTGATGACGGGCAAGTCCAAAGTCCGATCGTTTGTTTGAAGAATGTTCGTTCTCAACTGTTATAATTCAAAACGTTAACTTCTTTTTCGTCACTATTTATCCAGAGTTCTGTCAGAAATCATACACTAATTGATCATTATAGTTTATATTTACACATACAGTCTGTCAAGAAAGTCATGAAAAGAATGTTTTGGGAACTACTGTTTTTGCTAATACTGGCAACACTGAATAATTGTTAAGCTGAGTACCTGAACTGTCACGTCGTATCTGTGTGGTTGATTTTTTACAATATTTCGGTGCTATTTCGAGTTTTTTAAATCGTGTAAGCGTTAAGATACAAAAAATGAATCGAAATGTTTATAAGAGCGGTGCGAAACAAATTATATTTAAAGTTTTTCAAGGGTGTATGGCCGAAATTCAAGGTGGGAGTGCTGGGACGAACAAAGACGATGATTATGGTCGAACAGCAAAGTTAACCGGTACGTAAATATATTCTAAAGTTTAACACACTAACGGAAATATAATGTTTTGACAATCTTCTGTTTTTAAGTACAATTTATCTATCTTTAACATTGTTTATGTCTTGCTAAGGTTATGAAATTTACCTACGATTTATTATACTACCACTTAACGGTTTTGATATTTTGGTGTTTTTTATTTAGGTATGATAAATGTATTTGTATATTTAACATATCTTTATTGACTTCAGGTGTTACCGAAAGTACAGTTCGGCGCATTGTGGACTAAGGCATGAAGAATGGAGGTAAATTTTCAACGCTTGGAAAACACAGGAAAGGCCGACCTACGAAACAAACTACGAGTCAGATGTTGGCCGGTTTCATTTTGAAGAAGTTTCAGGCAACATTTCTGGAGTCGAATACCTCGACTCTGATTATTTGGATTCGGATTAATAAAGATTTATTTCATAAACTTTTTATTTTTGCAATGAGCTCATACCTATCGATACTCAGCGCCATGCTGACGGCAGTGCAGAGAGGCAAAACATCGTGATTTGCACTTTGTAGTAAGTACATAAATGCTAGTAGCTGAAAGGACGAAAACAAGGGTTGATCAAACCAGACATTCTTATGAATATAAAACCAGATATTCAGAAGAATGTCTGTTTTGATAAACTCTTGCGTGTAGGTACGTAGGATAAACATATAATTATCCTAATAAGCAAATAGAGAAGTCTGGTTTCGTCGCAATGTTTATAAAACAAAATTCAGACTGGTAGAGAATGCCTAAGGCATTAACTCCGCCTTTGTACTTTTGTATTGGATAAAGTTTTAATAAATAAATGAGAACTACTATAACTATTATGTATCAGGTAAAATGAAACGTCACTTGAATGAAAATTAGTTCTAATAAAAATGTTGTTCGCCACTACGACAGAGTACCTAAGTACTTTTATTTATAGGGAGCCACTACCAATAATAATCGTTTATTTGGAGCTAAGAACAAAATACAAAATACAAAAAGCAAAAGATAAAACGATGATGGCTGCAAAAGTTAAAACTGTGGCGCAGCCATCAACGCCCGACTCCAGTGAGAGGGATAATTGTTCCAGACTAAAGAAACAAAAATTTAAGAACTTAACAATGTTAAGAGAAGGAATAAAATACAAATCTAAATTAAAATTAAAATAAATAAATTAATCAGTAAAGAGTGCCGAGTGTGTGAGTACCTAATGTAGTGTGAGAGTGAAAGAATGTGTGTGTGTGTGTTTTGCATGTTATTTTGTTTTGTTTTAAATTTCCACAAGTTCCTCTGTAGCATCATAGGAAAGTGATTTCAACCATATTGCGAGTTTCTTCTTGCATTCAATCCTGGTCATTGAATAGATATTTAAACTTTTGTTAATTCTGTTATACAACTTTGAGCTCAAGTGGGCAAAATGGCGACGTGTAGCTGCAGTAGAACGCGGTTTTATTTCACAAACCCGATCAGACCGGCGTCTGCTGGCACATTTGTCTGGATCGTAAGGTAGCTGGTTATGTTTACGGAGCACCGTTCGAGAAATAAACAACTGTCTGACAGTGAGGACTGGACACAGAGAGTACAGAGATGCCGTAGGAAAACGAATTGGTTTTTTCGAAAGGACTTTCAAAAGCGCCCTCTGAGCTCTTTCAACCCGTAACATCGCTGTTTTGTGCGCCCCGCCCCAGACCGTCAGGCAGTATCCCAAGAGTGACTGAGCAAGTGCAAAATATATATTTATTAGAGTTTTAAAGTCCGCCGAGCTTCTAAGTTTCTTAAATATGTATAAAAGTTTCCTCAGGCGGGCCACGACAGAGTCAATGTGTTGATGCCATTTAAGATGACAATCGATTATTACGCCAAGATATTTAACCGATTTGGTCTCCACTAGCTGAGAACAGTCGCACTTTGTGGCTAATTCTGTATTAAGACAAGTATGGGCGTGAAGGGCAACGGGTATTGAAGGTTGACCTGACTTATTTATGGAAAAGCAAATGAACTTTGTTTTATTGATGTTTAAGGTTAGAAGATTGGCAGTTAACCATTTCATTACACAACTAAGGGCTAATTCAGCATTTAGGTGAGCCCCTCTCCAATCACGGCCATGAACTATGAGAGCGGTATCGTCTGCGTAAGTAACTATTTTGCAGCAAGGAAGGGACAACCGACACAGTCCGTTGACGTAAATCAGGAAGAGACTCGGCCCGAGCACGCTGCCCTGAGGCACCCCAAATTCAACTATCTCTTTTTTGCTCATATGATTACCAACCTTCACGTACTGTCCGCGACCGGTCAGATAACTTCTAAAGATATCCAAAGCGGTGCCACGTATACCAACGTTTTCCAACTTTGAGAGAAGAATCGGGACAGAGACAGTGTCGAAAGCTTTAGATAAATCTAAAAAGATAGCTAAAGTTTTTTGTTTATTTTCGAAGTTATTAATAATGGTGTCAGTTAAATCTAAAACGGCGTCGTCAGTGGTTTTGCCACTTCTAAAACCAAATTGATTGTTGGCTAAAATGTTAAATTTTGAAAGGAATTTAGTTAATCTGTTGTTAATGACTTTTTCCAACATTTTTGAAAGAGTTGTGAGGATTGATATGGGTCTGTAATTAGTGACACTGCCTCTGTCACCAGATTTATAGATTGGGTGAACGACTGCGGTTTTAAAAATGTCGGGGAAAATACCCGAAGACAGACACAGATTAAACACGTGAACAAGTACTGGGATGATTGTAACTCTGGTTGATTTCATAACTGAGGTAGGGATACCATCAATACCAACAGCACATTTATCTCTCAGGCCAAGAATTAAATTATTTAGCTCAGAACTATCCACATCAAACAAAGCTAGTGAACCCAGTGGTGGTGGCTCAGAAGAACCGTTGTCAAAAGAGGTAGGAGAAGAACACGGGTCAGATTGCTGGATATTGACTGCTAAAAGTCTACCAACATTAGCAAAGTAGCTATTTACCATGTCAACTGAATGTGAAGGATCGTCACAGGATTTTAAAAGGTCTAAGGAGGGTGTTCGGTTTTGGTTTAAATGAGCGATCTGTTTAATAAGAGTCCATGTAGCTTTCGGATTTCCCTTGGCCTTTTCGAACTCTGCGCGTTCGTACTCACTCTTGACCTTTTTTAGTAAATTGTTGCAAAAATTTCGATATCGAAACAAGACTAACTTATGTGTGTCATTATCAGGACATTTTTTGAAGATTCGGTATAATCTATCTCTATGACGTATGCACCTCAATAGGCCCGGGGTAATCCAAGGTTTGATAATGCGACGTCTACTTGGTGGTAATGAAGATATAGTATGAGCTTCAATAGCAGCAGCCATCATAGAGACAAAGGACGCAGCAGCTTCATTGGCATTAACAGAGTTAAAGACAGGTGAGAAGTCAGTGTTCGCGATGCAGTCGACAACCCCAGGGAGATCGATCTTGGGCTTAGAAAGGGTTTGGTTATGTTTGGTTTTCGTGTTCATGCTACAGAAAAGGATGAGAGGAGAGTGATCCGTTATGAGAGAATCAAGTACCAGAGTTGTAGCAGGGGTATGGCAGCGAATTATTACATGATCCAAGCAGCTTGACAGTCTAGTAGGGAAAGTGTGAGCGGCAAGCATTTCATGATATGCTGTAAGATTTAAATATTCGTCGGCATTTTGGTCAGAAATATCTGGTGCAATATTTATGTTAATGTCACCAATTAATGCTGTGGTTCTAAACTGAGTGAGAGTCCCAAGTATGCAGTCAAGACTACACAGAAAACGTGTCAGATCTCTACATGAAGGAGAGCGATATAAAGCAATCAGAGAAACTTTATCCGAAAATTTGAGAATTAAACAATTGGCATCGCTGAATTCAGGTGTTTCAACAGTAGGATTATAACAATCTCTGATGTATGCAACTACACCATCGTTTTGATTTTTAAAAGATGAAATGTGTGAGTTATACCCAGTTAAGGTGGGGATGTTATGACACTTGCTCAACCAGCACTCCGTAAGTATAATAACGTCTGGTAAGTATGGCAGTCTACTCATAAATAATACAAGATTATCAAAATTGCAGTTGAGACTTCGTATGTTGGTATGCAATATTTTAAGGTCGTGCAAGGACTTGTTTAGATAATTTACACTACTTTCAGGAGAGCAAATATAACTGCTTGAGACAGAAACATGTTCTACCTCATTGCTAATCAAGGACAGATCATCCATACTTTATTCTTGTTGCAACCGAGGGACAAGAAAAAGGTTTTGACCCGGTACTCTCAAGAGTACTATAATTTAGAGGGACTAAAAGGTAGATTGTAGTGGTTAAATAAAAAACAATGAAGGGTGAAAAGTAATAAAACCTGAAAGTGTCCAGTAGAATATAGGAACTCCAATATTGGGGTGATGTGTGAAGTATGTGGAATGTGTAGTGTGGGAATGAGGTGTGATAATAATGTGCAAGAAGTAAAAATTGTGTGTAGACGGCAACGTACAAAAATAAAAAGTGTTTAACAGAAAAAAAGACATAAAAAATAAAAATAAAAATAATTTGGCACTTTATGCGCCCATGCACTAAGATTATTATAAACAGATTTCTCGGACAGAACACAAGGAGTGTCAAAACTCTTTTGCAAGCATGTATTAAATAGATAGACGAGTGTCAGATAGATCGGTAAAATAATGTACCTACACGGCAGTAAAGGGACCGTAAATCGGTAATTATTATTTTATAAATAAAAGTATCAATATCTTTTAGTCGAAGTTTATTGGGATACCATGTTAATGATGGTGGCGCCCTCCCTTCTTTTCATGACTTTCTTGACAGACTGTAATGCACAGTTTAAGTCATAAATAGTCTGTTGTCTTTTAAAAGTTTTGAGATTTTTACCGTTTTTTCTGAGATCGATAACTTCACTATTTGATAATGTTTTTTCCTAATAACACTGTCACTTATGGGCGATTGTGTCCTTTCACTGTTTAATTTATTATTGTCACTATAATACTGTTTGTTTATTTATTGAAGATTTTAAATAACAGAGCCAATGTTTACGTGACGTTACGTCTACCGTCAACCAATAACTAACCTAACCTATAAAATAACAGCTGGGACCAACAACTTTACATTCTTTCTGAAGTATGGTAAAATCTCTTGATGTAGGTACAAATCATGGAGCAACTTCAGAAAGATTTGCTAATGGGCGAGACGATCAAGTGCACTGGACAAGTCTACGTGCTTGAAGTGAATATTGATCGTTTACAGCGTTGACTTGACAAGTCGCGTCAAGTATCTACGGGCTGGACCATACTTGACAAAAATTTTGATTGACGGTACTTGAACCACCTTGCGCTTGATGCGACTTGACGCGACTTGACAAGTTTTATTAATTTGCGGCCGGAACATCGAAGATGGCGGACGACGAACCGGACCGAGACATTGCTTTGGCGGCAAGCGCCGACCTAATTACCGAGCGTGATTTTGTGGTACTATTAATATCTCTCTACAGAGATTATCCTGCATTGTGGAAAATTAAAAGTAAGGAGTATGCGGATAAAAACAAAAGGTCGCTTGCTTTATCAAGCATAGTCAAAGCACTTCGAGTATATAAACCTGCATACACCGAAGATTTATTGAAGAAAAAAATTAATGCTTTAAGAACCAACTTCAACAAAGAAAGAAAAAGGATTGAACAAGCACAACGCTCTGGCGCGTCTCCCGATGATGTACCAAAACCGTCACTCTACTATTACAATGAACTGTTATTTCTGTCAGACCAAATGTGTATAAGTGATACTGAAAGCAGTTTAAGCAGTGAGGTAAAACATTTTTTATTTACAATTCAGAGATACATTTTAACTTTTAAGTATGTTTTTAAATAACTAAATTAGGCAATTATTTTGCCAAGGGACTGAACCGTTACCATCAAAGTACTCGCAAAAGTCATCTCTCACTCTTTTTGCCTCATTTGCCGAGTTTCCTCGTACTCGCTCTATATTTAACAATTGGCGTCCTTGTCTCCTGCACCTCTTGTGACTGTGGTATTTGGTTCTTCTATGTCAATATCTCCTGGTTGAATATATTTGTTTTTATTTTTTTCACACAAATAGTTGTGTAAGTGACAGGCAGCCAAAACAACTTTTCGCGTTTTATCGGGATGCAGTCCAATGTCTTTTTTAAATATTTTGAATCGCCAAGACAGGATGCCAAAAGCATTTTCAACCACCCTCCTGGCTCTTGACAATTTATAGTTGAAAATCCGTCTTTCGTCTGTCAAGACGGCTTTGTTGTATGGCTTCATGAAGTTTGGAGTCAGTTGGAAAGCTTCGTCACCTACCAGTACAAACGGAAACTTTTTATCGCTTTCTAGTAACTCACATGGCTCCGGAATATTAAGTTTGTTTTCACTTTCAGAAAACAATTGCCAAAACTTTGTATTTTTCAAAGTTCCACCATCTGACATCCGCCCATTTGCACCAACATCAACCATCATAAATTGATAATTGGCGTTTACAATAGCCATAAGAACAATACTAAATGTCTTTTTATAGTTAAAATAGTAAGATCCAGAATTTGAAGGTTTTTCTATTTCGATGTGCTTGCCATCAACAGCACCTATACAGTTGGGAAAGTTCCATCGTCTCTCGAACTCTTTGGCTACTTTTTTCCAGTCCTCGGTCGTTCTCGGTACCTGTGAATAGTACAAAAATTGGTTAATTTTTTTACAGGCTTCCGGGTCATCCAATGATCAAAAAGAGATGCCACAACCAAAGAAAAGCAAAAAGACATCACAGCAGGACCTGATAGATATAGCATCGCATTATTTCAAAAAACCTGATGACTCTGAATCGGATATAATTGCGAAGGGCTGGGCTCTTAAACTCAAACGTTTATCACCAGATCAAAGACGCTATGCGGAGTAAATAATAAATGACATTTTATTCGAAGCTGAAATGGGATTACTGTCAAGAAACGGAGTTCAGATCTTGCCTGCTAGCTCACCCACATACACATACTCATACCAGTCACCCGCATCACATCAGTCACCATCACCTGTGCCATCACCAAATGCACTCCACTCAAATACGACATACCAGTCACCCGCACCATATCAGTCACCATCACCTGTGCCATCACCAAATGCACTCCACTCAACTACGACATACCAGTCACCCGCACCACATCAGTCACCATCACCAAATGTACACCACTCAACTTTGACATACCAATCACCCGCAGCACATCAGTCACACTCAGAAGTCATAGGCAAGACACCGGTGCATGGTACTGCCAAATCACTCATAATTGTGCCATCTCAACCTATGCAGGCGCCAAGTCTATCTCATGAACAGCCCGTAATTCATATACCAGAACCAACTACTAAAGAAGAAGAATCACAGACTGCGGCTATGTTCTTACAACACTTCTATTCTTTTTAGTAACTTCTATAGACCAAACTGAGAACTTTTTGGGTATGAATCGGTTGCACCACCGAGCCATACAAGATAAAATAAAAGAAACCAATAAAAAGTTTTCTGTTTTGTCTGTTTCATATTTCACCATCACATTAACCCCACCAACTGTGTTCCCACGTTGTCGTCGTGGTGGGGCTTGCGTGTCTCAGTGACCTTGAGGGCTATGCCGGTAGAGCTACTCATGCCGGAAGGCCTCAAGCGAGAGACCACACCAAGAGGAACACACGGCGGAGTCCAGTTGGACCGCCCGGAGGGTGCGCTGTCCAGGAGCGCTGGCACCAACAGCTGTTGGCGCCTTCTGGATAGCGATTTGAAGAGATAGGGTTCGCCTCCGGTACGTGTCTGTTCAGCAGACATGACCAGGATGGCGAACGTGCAATGGGGACCCCACCCCATTAAAAAGGCAAAGCTGTGTTCAGCAAAATATGAGTGCGAGTAGTAAAAAATATACTACCCCAGGAGGGTACCAGCTTGCTGGAGAATCCCTCCCCGAGCAGAGCTCGGGCTGCCCTCGTATTCTGGTGGGGGCACCTACCGCCTCGGGTCTCCGGACCCTGTACCGTCCTTCGTGGACGCAACGAGCCAGGGTGGCTCACGATTCGGCAGCGCGGAGTCCCTGGGACCAGTTCCCAGCACGTCCGCGACGCTAGTGGAGGCCGGCCGTAGTTACGGCCTCAGGGAGGTGAGTGGAGACGTGTCGTCGGACTCTGATACCGCGTCTTTACTCACCTCGGAGGCAATAGGGAGACAGGAGCCCTTCCATTTGATGGAGGTGGAGGAGTCCACGTCCAACAAGAGGAGGGCGTTCATGCGCTCCGGACCTGCCCGGAAAATCTCGTCCTGGGGGCGGGGCGCAGCCCGAAAAACGGGCATAGGAAGAGGGCTCCCCGCCGAGATTGCCAGCGAGGGACGCCAGGCCAGCGCCTTAGTGCCGAAGATCCCTCAGGAGTTGCCAGAAGGGATGGTGGAGGCGCTGGCTAAGTTTCGGGAGGTTGTGGCAGCCGCAATCACGAGCGTGGCCAACAAGAGGGAGAGGGTGGCCAAAAAGCGATCTATTGAGCTGGCCAACACCTCGATTGAGGAGGCGCTGGGGATCGTTTTTGAGCCCTACGACCGATCGTTTTTAAGCCGGCCAAACCTCCCGCTGAGGGTGCGCCCCTCAGCGGGAGGTTTGGCCGGCTCGAAGAGGCTGTGGCCGCTCTCCAGGGTTCTCGTCCCGAAGAGGGGAGCAGGCAAGAGCAGGGCCGATCCCGGCTCTCGCCCCAGGCGGAAGGCGAGGTTGTGTCTCTTCTGGGGCAAGAGCTGGCTGCCTTCAGGGAGCAGCAGCAGCAGCAGCAGCAGCAGCAGCAGTTCCAGGGGCACATCCAGCGCCAGCTCTCCGTCCTGGAGGGCATTGTTCTGCGCCCCCCTCTTGCGGCCTCCGGCCAGAAGAAGGCGGCGTCGTATGCCGCCGTCGCCGCGGCCACGACGACTGCAGCACCTAAGGCAGGCCCGTCGGGGCAAGCCGGGCGCGTGGCCGCGGCGTCGGAGCCTGCAAGGCCGGCCCCGGCGGCCAAACAACAGCAGCGGCAGGGGAAGCCTGCCCCTCCCCCGAAGGGCAGGGTGGCGGCTGCCACCAAACCGGCGGAGCCTCCCGCCGCGGCGGCGACTAGGTCGCGTCTGCCACCTTCTCCGCCCGAAGACCTCTCGGCTGGCGCCAAGTGGACGGTCGTCGGCGCCAAGAAGAAGGCGAGCAAAGCGGCAAGGGCGGCCAAAAAGCGTAGGCGGCGACAGGAGCGCAAGAAGCGGGCCATGGCTGCTCGTCTTCGCGCCCCGACTTCCGTAGCTGTAGTGATCACACTACAGCCAGCTGCGGAAAAAAAGGGCGTGAACTACGATATAGTCATGGCGAAGGCGAAACAGGCGGTGGTGGGCCACCTCGACGAGTTCGGAGCCTCCGGGGGCTTCCGAATGAGGCGTACCGCGACCGGGGCCCGAATTTTGGAGGTCCCTGGGGCAGACAGCGGAGAACTAGCCGACGCCCTGGCCGAAAAGATCAGGGCGTCGCTGGACGTCGAGGAGGCCCGAGTGTCCAGACCCACCAAAAGCGTAGACATGCGCATCATGGGTCTGGACGACTCCGTCAGGGTGGAGGAAGTGGTGGCCGCCATTGTCAGGGCGGGAGGGTGCACGACCGATCAGGTCCGGGCGGGCACCATCCGCGCTGACAGCACAGACATGCGAGCTGTCACAGTGAGCTGCCCCGTGTCGGCGGCCAAGGCCATAACGGCTGAGGGCCGAAGGCTGTTGGTGGGCTGGGTTTCGGCCCAGGTGAAGATGCTGGAGCCCAGACCTCTGCGGTGCTACCGCTGTCACGTGGGGCACCACGTGGGAGCCTATTGCGCCGCAGAGGACCGCAGGGACCGCTGCCACCAGTGCGGACAGCCCGGGCATAAGGCCGTCGAATGCCGTGCAAAGCCGCACTGCTACGCATGTGCGGCTGCAGGCAAGTCGGCCGACCACCGGGCTGGGGGCAGGTCCTGCGACCCCCCCGCCAAGGCCAAGGGCAAGGTCAGGCCCATCCACCCTGACGTCCTCACCGCCGCAGCCACCACCTTGGCTGCCGCCGCTATCGCCGCCGCTCCCGCCGCGGCAGTGCCCTCACAGGGGGCTCAGGAGGAGACTGTAATGGAATGTCAATAACGACACCATTACGTCTCCTCCAGGCGAACATCAACCACTGCGCCCCCGCTCAGGATCTGTTGCTCCAGAGCATGGCGCAGTGGTCGATCAATATCGCCGTCGTCTCCGAGCCGTACTACGTCCAGCCCCGCTGGGTTCAGGACCTGGACGGCTCGGTGACGTTAATTTCGTCGGCCACCGCCGGTACCCCGCCCCTCGAGGCCGTCACGAGGGGACGGGGTTGCGTGGCAGCACGGGTCGGGGACATTGCAGTGGTAGGCGTCTACCTGTCCCCGTCCAGATCTCCCGACGAACTCCATGTCTCCCTTATGGAGCTAAATGCCGTCGTCGCTGGGTTTGGTACCCTCCCCGTGGTCGTCTGCGGGGACTTCAACGCCTGGAACACGGCTTGGGGTTCCCGGCATACGAACCTACGGGGTCGGATGGTGGAGGACTGGGCCTTGGAGCTGGACCTGGTCGTCCTGAACCGGGGTTCTGTCCCCACGTTGGTGCGGAGGCGGGGTGAATCTGTGGTGGACCTTTCGTTCGCCAGCCCCGCTCTGTCGCCGCGTGTCGTTAACTGGCGCGTTATGGAGGAGGTGGAGACGTACTCTGACCACCGGTACATCAGGTTGGACGTCTCCGCCGAAACCTCGGCCGCGCCGGTCCGACAGAGCCCTTGCGGTCCGCGGTGGGCGCTTAAGCAGATGGACCGGGAGCTCCTCCTGGAAGCCGCGACGGTACAGGCACCAGACAGGACTGTCGACATCGACGTCGAGGCGGAGTGGTTCCGGGAGGCCATATCGCAAATTTGCGATGCGGCAATGCCCCGAGTCCGTCCAGGACGTGCTAAGCGCCAGGTGTACTGGTGGTCGCCGGAGATCGCTGCACTGCGCAACACGTGCAATCACGCGCGACACCGGTACGCCAGATACTGCAGGCGCCGCATCCGCCCGCCGGATGCGGAGGCCAGAGAGGCGGAGCTATACGAGGGTTACAGAGAGGCAAAACGCACCCTCCGAGCGGAGATTAAGCGGGCCAAACTCGAGGCCCGCGACGTGTGGCTGGCGTCTCTGAACGCGGACTCGTGGGGGCGCCCGTACAAATTGGTACGGGAGAAACTGCGCCCCTGGGCTCCCCCGCTGACTCAGAGTCTCCGGCCCCAACTCGTGGAGGGTGTGGTGAGCGCTCTGTTCCCTGCTCGAGGGGAACACTCCCCCCCGCCCATGGCTCGGCCTCCGCCAGCGGTGTCTGACGCGGACCGCAATAGCGACGACGACGACAATGCTCCAGAGGTGACCGAGGTAGAGATGAGAGTGGCGGTGCAAAGGCTTAGTGCCAAGAACGCCGCCCCAGGACCTGATGGCTTGCCTGGGAAAGCCTGGGTCCTGGCCATGGAGGCTCTCGGGCCTCGACTGAGAGGGCTCTTCAGCGCATGCTTGGAGAGGGGCCAGTTCCCACTTCGCTGGAAGACGGGGAAACTGGTCCTCATCGAAGCCTGGGCGCCCTGCGGACTCTCCGTCCGCGTACCGGCCCATTGTGCTGCTCGACGAGGTGGGCAAGCTCTTTGAAAGAGTGATTGCGAGCCGCCTCGTCGCGCGCCTCTCACGGGTGGGGCCGGACCTTTCGGACGGACATTTCGGCTTTCGCAGGATGCGCTCGACGGTGGACGCCATCATGCGCGTGCGAGCCCTCACGACGGGGGATGCGGTGTCCCAGGGTAGGTGTGTCGTGGCAGTGTCCTTGGACATTGCCAACGCTTTCAATTCCCTGCCCTGGAGTACGATCCGGAGGGCACTCCGGTACCACCGGGTGCCCGAATACCTCTGTCGAGTAGTCGAGGCCTACCTGTAGGACAGGTATATTGTCTACCCCGGTCACCAGGGAGACTGGAAACGTCGGGAGCTGTCGTGCGGTGTTCCGCAGGGGTCGGTACTAGGGCCACCCTTGTGGAACATCGGGTACGATTACGTGCTGCGGGGTGACCTCCCTGACGGGGTCAGCGTGGTCTGCTACGCAGACGACACGCTGGTTCTAGTGCAGGGAGAGTCATACCGGGCGGCGGCCGCTTTAGTGACAGGCGGGGTTGCGATAGTCGTTGGTAGGATCCAGGAGTTGGGACTCGAGGTGGCGCTGCGCAAATCCGAGGCCATGTGTTTTCACGGTCGTGGCCGCCGGAACGCGCCACCGTCGGGTTCCCAACTAACGGTAGGAGGAGTTCGCATCGGCGTCGGGACATCGATGAGGTACCTGGGACTCATCCTCGACAGCCGATGGAATTTCGAGGAGCATTTCCAACGTCTGGCTCCCAAACTCAACCGGACTGGGGCCGCTCTCAAGCGGCTCCTGCCCAACCTTGGGGGTCCAGACGCCTCCTGCCGGAGGCTCTACGCGGGGATCGTTCGGTCCATGGCCCTCTACGGGGCGCCGGTGTGGGCGCCGTCGCTGCGAAAGCGACCGGCGGCCATTCTGAACGCCTGCGAGAGGGTCATGGCAATTCGGATGGTGTGGGGATACCGCACGATTTCCTGCGAAGCGGCAAGCCTTCTGGCTGGCCTACCACCGTGGGATCTGGAGGCATCAGTCCTTGCACACATGCACGACATGCGCGTGGAGATGCAACGCCGGGGTGAAAGTCCTCTGCCACGACAGGTCACGGCATGGCGGACAGAGCTCCGGCGGGATCTCATGGTGGAATGGCGTCAGCGACTATCGCAACCCCGTCATGGGCACGCCACAATTATGGCGATAAGTCCCCTCTTTGAGGCGTGGCTGGAAAGACCTCAGGGCGTCCTTACCTTCCGCATGACACAGGTCCTCACCGGAAATGGTAAGTTCGGGAGGTTCCTGTTCCGAATTAAAGCGGAAGTGACGCCCGGGTGTCGCCACTGTGCGGAACGCCCGGAGGACACGGTGGAGCACACAATCGCGGTGTGCCCTGCTTGGGCGGAGCATCGCCGTGCCCTCATGGGGGTGATCGGCGGCGGAGACCTCTCGCGCCGGGCCTTGGTCGAGGCCATGGTCCGGAGCGAGGAGGAGTGGCAGGCGAACGCCGACTTCTGCGAAGCAGTAATGCTCGCTAAGGAGGAGGCCGACCGCATCAGGCAACGGCGCTCTCGCCGCCGCCGGGATTCCGATCCCGATTTCTGGCCACCGTAGACGCGGGCTTGCGGACACTCCCTCCACCTTCCCATGGCCCGACCAACTAACAACTGTTATACGGGCCGAATCGTGGGGCGGCTGCGGACATAGCTCCCTTGGCCATCTTTTTTTCGTGTCCGCAGGCGCTTCTTGATCCCTTACAAATTAGCCGTCATGTGTCCCTGTGGCATTCTCCCTAATGGGCTTGCACAACAACAACACACTACAAATAAATGGTGATGGTACTCGTCGCCTGTTGCGCCTTGATGGTATGGACTTACGTACTCTCATGAAAATTCTCCTCACGCTCCATCTTGCTCCGGGCGGTGTGCCACGCGTGCGCGAAATCCCGCAGCCTCTCGAAGTTCGCCGGTGAGCTCACAAGATCGCCGTAATAGATCGGACCGGCCTCCAAGCGCCGAATCCCATCCATCATCTTTCGCCTGGCCTCTGCATACAGGGGACAGACCCACAGCGCATGGTGTAGGTCCTCATCTTCCATACCGCAATAACATATACTGACCTCACATAACTTCATATCGAACAGTCTTTTCCTGAAACATCCGTGCCCCACGAGAATCTGGGAGACCTGGTAGTCAGGGACGACCCAGTTACACTTAAGTCTGACTGCCACTTCCGGGAAGAAACGGTATAGTTCCCGTCCTTTCTCCTCATTCATCCATCTCCTTTGCCAAGCATCCATCGTCTCACTCCATATCACCTGTCTTCGTTTGGCCAACTCCCGCCTCCTCACAATCGGCTCCACCTGCGCCTCAGCCGCGGCTTGGCGCTCCTCATCATATCGCCCAGCACGGATCACCTCCAGGTCAGCCGGCAGAACACCACCCAAAACTGCCAGCGCAGCGGTACTGGTAGACCTGTACGCCTTCGTCAGCAGAATCAGGCTTGGTCTCTGGCACCTGAGCAGCGCGCTGCGAACAACGTGGAGTGTGGCTCTTTGGTACCAACAAGCAGCAGCATACGTAACCGTGGCAACGAACGTGCCCTTATAGAGGATCCGCAGACCGGGGTATCGAATGCCCCAGGACGATGCCGACACCCGCGACATCTTCCCAAAGCACTTGGCTGCTCGCTCCCCTATCGATACCGCATGCTGCGCAAAGGACAGACCTGAATCGAGTACCACGCCCAGCACCGTCGTCGAGGCGACGCTCCTGACCGGATCCCCGGCGAGCTTTACCGTGGGAGGCCGCTGGAGCTTTCCCCTCATCGTCATCATTGCTGACTTTGGTGGGGAGAACTCCAGACGATTCCGCTCGGCCCACGCCGCTATCAGGTCCAGCGACTCTTTAGCCGCCCTCTCAAGTTCTAATCGAGAACGCGCCCCAATCAAGAGCGTCACATCGTCAGCGTACGCAACAATACGAACGCCGCTCGGTAGTGGCAGTCGAAACAAGTCGTCCATTAGCAGGTTCCATAGTGGCGGACCAAGGACGGAACCCTGCGGGCAGCCCATGGTGGACACCTTCCACTCCACCCGGTCCCCGATGAATAGCCCGACTCGTCGGCGGGCGAAGTAGTCCGTCAGCATCTTGAAGATGTTAGGCGGGCACCCCCCCCCGCTTGACTTTCGTCAAGATCATCGGCCACCAGGCGTTGTCAAAGGCGCCCGATATATCCAAAAATATGGTCTGCAGATACTTGTCCGGCCCGTCCCTCGCAGCACCCAATATTTCATTGAGCGCAGTTACGGTGGACCTTCCAGGAGAGAACCCGTGCTGTGCGGCAGAGATCTGATTGCCGATCGTCGGAGCGCACTTGAGGATTATACGCTCTAAAATTTTGCCTAGTACAGGGAGGAGCGTGATTGGTCTGTAGGCCTTGGGGTCGGTAAGGGGCTTACCGTTGCCCTTCGGCAAGACCAGGAGCCGGCCATCCTTCCACACGTCAGAAAACACGCCTTCCGTGACACACTTGCCGTACACTGCAGTGACTTCCGCAGGTACGACTGCCCAGACATTCTTCACTATCCGTGCACTAATACCGTCCAATCCCGGGGCCGTGTTGGGCAATCTCCTGATTATGGCTCCCAGACTGTCGCGCGACAGGGGAGGCGCAGCCTGGCCTGACGGGGTGAGCGATGCAGCGGCACGGATCTGCCTATGGTAGGGCGTGTCGCGTGTCGGGTCATCATCCGGGCACAGAGCCCGCAGGAGCCCAGTCGCCGCATCGCCCACTGAGGTCGCAAAGCCCTCCGCTAGCTTCATGCCATTGATTACCCGGACGGGCGGTCTCAGTCTGCCACTGGCAGCCCGATAAGCCAGCCCCCACGGATCACCGTTGCCAGAATCGGCAATACGCCTAAAGTGCTCAAGCTCCGCCTCCTCCATTGCCTTTCGGTATCTCGCTCTCATGGCATGAAACTCAGCACGCAAGCATTCCTCACGCAGCCCCCCACCCTTACGCGCACCTTGCCATTTATTCCTCGCCCTACTATTCTGTTTCCGGAGCTTTTCAAGCTCCGGATTCCACCATTCATACCCTGCGTCCTTTGGTTTTCCTTTCGCTCCTAGGCACTGGCACGCTGTATCCACAATTATTTCAGTAAAGTCCCTGCAAACAAAGGACGCTGGTTTGTCGAAATCAAGCCTACCCATTCGTGCATGGATGGTCTGCTGAAAGCGCGGCCAATCCACCCCGCGATCCCGAAAACCCACCGGCTCCTCAACCAGCTCAGCGCCATGGCAACCTCCAATTCCTATCCCCGCTGCAGCCACCTGGAAGGTGATAAGTCTATGGTCGCTGCTGCTGGCGCCCTCATGGACCGTCCAGTCCACAGCAGCGACGCCTCTCGTGGACATCGTGATGTCAATGTTGGACTCACCGTTCGGACCACTAAACGTAAAAGGCTGGCCCTCCACGTTGTGAACGGTGAGCCCGTGCCCCGCAATAAAGGCCTCCACGCCCACCCGCCTGTACTCTGCATTGTGTCCGCGACCAGTGTAGTGCCGCGGCTCACTGTACCACATAGGCTTTTTATTTATGTATTATATTTTTATTTGTTATTTATTTTTACATTGTTTCTATAAGTTGTTGTACACTATCAACCCGAAATCTTGTTCCTTTCGTTTCAGTCCATCCAAAGGTTGTCTGGTAGAAATTGCCCTGTGCAATAAGACCGCCTATTGTACACTTATTTTTGTAAAATTTTATTCTTTAATAAGTTAAGGTGTGCAATAAAGATGTATAATAATAATAATAATAATAATAATAGGCGAGTGGGCGTTGGCGTCCACGCCTATGAGGATACGTCTTCCGCGTAAAGCCCTCATAACTCCCTCCAGGTGGTGCAGGTGTCGGCCGATGTCTTCTCCGTACTGGAAGTACGCCGAGACCACGTGCAGGTCGTACCCCTCCAGGTGTGCCACAAGGCAATGGTCCGTGGACAGATGTCTCAGCACAGCGCAAGCCAAGCCTTGTCGATGAATATACAACCCCGCTTTGGCAGCACTCCCGCCCCCATCAATGATGCCGCTGCATCCAGCCTGCGCGTACTGCTCCTGGAGGAGCACGACGTCAACCCCATGCTCGCGGCACACTGCCGGAAGCTCTCTGGTGGCAAGTGCGGAACCGGCGAGGTTTAACTGCCCAAGTTTTATTGTTCTACCCCTATCCATAGTTGGTCATAGAAACGCTCCGCATTTCTGCATGCTGCCTCGCCGGGCAGTCTCTTGAGGCCGTTTTGTGGGTCACTGCATCCCTCTTCCCCAGGCGCTTACAGGTAGCACAGCATGTCGCACTCGCCTTGCAATCTTCACCGCGGTGCCCCGTTGCGCCGCAGCGCGAGCACGTGGTCTCCTGGGATCTGCAGTATCGCTCCGGGTGCCCATATTGTTGGCATTTAGAGCAGCAGGTCACGTCCACATAGTCCATGACCTCTACCGCCTGCCAGCCTATATAAACACGTGCTTTTTCTATTAGTGCCTCCCAGAGTTGAGCAGAGCACTTAAATATGGCGGCTGTCGCAACGGCAGCCCCTCGCGACCGGTTCTTTTTGAAGCCACCTACTGCCTCCTTCTGAATTCGTTCAAGAGGCCACTCCGTATTCTCTCTAAAGTTTTGCTCATGGAGCGCCTTAATGATTTCCTCGTAGGACGGGTCGCCGTCAATTCTGTTAAGGCATACTAGTGGCTGCCTGCGTTTGGGCTCTGTGACCCGGAGCGTGCTGGGGATGGCCGCCCGGAGTCTGTTGGCCGACTCAGCGTCCGTCGTTTGCACGATGACTCCAGCGTTACCCACCTTCCTGAGCTTCGCCACCTGGATCCATTCTTTGGTGGGATCCACCGCCTTTTTTAGAGCCGCCTTAGTCTCTTCGGCTGTTTTTATGGCGCCATCCTCATCAGCTGGGTATAAGGCCAGTAGTGGTCCTGGTTGCGCTCCAATCTTTATTTGCTCCTGGCGCCTAGGCAGCCTTAGTGCTGCCGCGTATGATGTCGCCTGTGATGAGGCAGGAAGTGACGCCGCAACCGCTGTCTGCGCTGCCCGCTGTTCTGCAGCTTTTATTTTAATTTCGGCCGTAGCCACTCTACTCTCCGCCGCCGCTAAGCGCAGCGTGAGGTGCATTATGACTGCAGACAATCTCTCTGTATGTACCCCTACGGCCGCCACTTCATCCTTGTTGAGCTTGGACGTCCTCGCTCTTACTGCCTCCATGATGCCCTTGGTAGCGGCGGTTGCCAGACCTGCCAGAGTCTCGGCTGGGGCGGACATGAGAGGGTCCGTCTCCCCCTCGAGGGTCGCACTGACAGGCGGCGAAAAAGGAGGCTGACTCATAGCCGCTTCCGGCGGTGGTGTGTGGGCCGTAGCCCTAGTCAAAAGGCCGCCCATGGGAGGCGCATCACTGCGCGCCGTTCGCCTCATACCAACACATTGTCTGAGCGCCTGTTGCACCTCTTCCGGTGAGCTCAGTAAGCGCTTTTCGCCTAAAGCCGGTGACGCACCTATGGGGGTGCTGAAGCCTTGTGGCGGCGTGCGTGCCAACGACGTCCGCGGCGTGAAACCGCCCTCCATCCGCATCTCCGCCAGAGCTTTTAGCTCCTCCGCCTTGCGTTCCATCTCGCTCTCTATGAGCTCCTGTTGTAGGCGCAAGGCCTCTTCATCCGCCATTCTGGTTGAACTTTATTTCAATTCTATGTTATATTTATTAATTAATACACGAACAGATTGATCAGGGCCATAGCCCAGTTCGTGTATTACTTCGGTGAATTCTTCTAAGTGGGCTTGGTTGTTCGTGTATTAAACTTTAATAACAAGTGTCCGAAGTTGTTCGTGTATTAAGTCCGTTTGCACTATGTGCCAATGACTGTTCGTGTATTACTTTCTGATTTTTCTAAGTCCAGCTAAGAAACGTAAATTTGTACTGCCGATACCATCAAGTTCTGCGCTCGATATATGAGGAGGCTATGTCGCTCGCCGATGCACGGAAACACAAAATTTTCCAAGTCCAGTGACTTTAACTATAAAAAGTTCAAAAAGTACTTACCCCTATTTGGGGACACCACACACGCACTCCCGGTCAGAAACAGCGGGCTTGCGGACAGTAACTGTCCGGACCAAGCCCAAGTCGTCGACGGCGCGCGCTGTACCCGCGCGCCTCAAGGAGTTGTCAGCAACAGCAGGGGCCCAGCCGGGTCGAAGCCTACTGGGGCCAGGGTTATCCGAAAGGGCGCTCGAGCCCCAGTATGAAGGCTTGAAGGAACGGGATGGGTTTTTTAGTCAGTAAGAGTCTGACACTATCTTCCGCTCCGCCTTAATAAAACTTCAGATGGTTTTCAACAGACTGACGTTTAATGTGTCAAAATAATTATACACAGTAAGAACAGATGGCGCTAGTATAGTGCATGTAGTTATATTTTGTTACCTATATTTAACACCCTCTCATAACAAAATAAACTACTAATCATTATGTAACATAAACAAATAACAATTATAAAATTAAACACTGCATTTATCAGCCTATCTTACAATTCTTTAACACCTATTAAACTTAAAAACTTGTAATGTTTATTTGCACAAAGACTTTTGGTCAGCAAATCTGCTGGCATATCTGAGGTGGACACATATTCAAGCTTTACTTTATTTTGAAGTACACATTCACGCACAAAATGATGTCGCACATCAATATGCTTTGTACGCTTATGAAACAAAGGATTAGCTGCTAAACTTAGTGAACTTTGACTATCACTATATAAAAATACAGGTGTCATTTCATTTGAATGTAACATATCATTCAATAAATTCTTTAAATAAATAGCCTCTTTGCAGGCCTCAGAAAGGGCCATGTATTCAGCCTCTGTTGAAGACAAAGCCACTGTTCTTTGCTTCCTAGACTCAAAAGATATAACACAACCCGACATGACAAAACAGAAGCCGGTATAAGATCTTCTATCCAAAGTACATGATGCCCAATCAGCATCCACAAAACCATATAAAGAACAATTACTATTTTTCTTATATACTAAACCATAGCTTTTAGTTTTTTGCAAATATTTTAACAATCTTTTTAGGTGTCTCCAATGTGTTTCATTGAAACAATTATTATATTGACTAAGATAGCTTACACTGTAAGCTATGTCTGGCCGTGTTAATACAGATAGATACATGAGACTCCCAATCAACTGTTGGTAGGGATATTTTTTATCACAATCATTATTTACATCTTTTTCCAACTTTAAATTAACTTCCATAGGAGTTTCTGAACCATGGCAATCTGACATATTAAATTTATCTAAAATTGTATTTACAAATTTCTCTTGGTCAATAGTAACACATTCTTTTTGAAGATTAACCCTCATTCCTAGACACTGTTTAATCTGACCCAAATCCTTTATATTAAATTGATTTGTAAGTTCAGTTTTTAATTTTAAATAAGAGTTTTTGCAATTATGAAATATGAAAAAATCATCAACAAACAATGCTACAAACACTTTAACATTGTTACTGCACTTAACAAATAGACAAGGTTCATATTTAGACTTTCTGTAACCTAGATTTAGCAAACACTCTTCCACTCTGGTATACCAAGCCCTGGCAGACTGCTTGAGACCATAAATGGCTCGTTTTAACTTTAACACTTTATTTTCACAATTAATAAAAGGAGAACATTCTGGTATTTCTGTAAATACATTTTCTTTTAAAAAACCATTTAAAAAAAGCTGTAGGTACATCAAGGTGATTCATATTAAGTCCAAGCTCAACACTTAAAGCAAAAAGTAATCTTAGTGTGGAATATCTTAACACTGGTGAGAAAGTTTCAGTATAGTCAATTCCTTTCTTTTGGGTGAAGCCCTTAGCTACAAGCCTAGCTCTGTACCTCACATCACCATCACTATTGTACTTCTTTTTGAACACCCACCTGTTTTTAACCACTGTACCATCTTTTGGTCTGTCCACCAGCTCCCAGGTGTCGCAGTCACTAAAAGATTGTAATTCTTCCTTCATTGCACATAGCCACTGCACTTTCTCTGGTCCATTCATAGCCTCATTTAGAGAAATCTGCTCACCTGTCACATCTTCCACACACATATTGGAGTAACCATAGTAGTCTGGTCTTTTTCGCAGTAGTTCTGGTTTTTTTAGTTTAAGAGCGGGGGTTGTCATAAGATGATTTTTCCCATCGAAAAAAAAAAAAAAAAAAACCATCACATTAAGTATTTAATTTTTGTTATGATTATTTTGGTTAAGATAAATGAAAATAAATGAATATCATACATACCTGAATATTTTCTTTTAACTTTTGAATTATAGCCTCACACGTCTCCTGTATTATTAAATCCAAAGTACGAGGAGCGACAGCTTATGTGTAACTTTAAATCTTCCAAGTCCATACCAGTGACCAAGTACCTTAGAGTTATAGAGAGCCTTCGGCTGGCAGGAATAGCTTGCGCATATTGGTATCTTGCTTTTCAATATTGGGTCGAATCAACTCCAACAATGTTTCAAAAGAATCGTTGTCCATAATTTTTTATAATCGTCGGGCTCAGTTGCTTGAAGAGATCTTTGCAAATGTTCATGCGTGAATCGATATCTCATTTTATACCATTCCTTACACCATCGCCTTTTTCTTTTCACTTTTTCTGTGATAGATACGGCTAGAGTTATAGCAAGGAATGCCTTGTCTGCGTTGGAAACCATTTTAATTTTTGCGACGACCACTTTCCTGAGCTCAGGGAGGTGAACGACTGCGGTATGTGGACTTGACGGCACCTTCAAGTCGCGTCAAGTCCCTCGTCAAGTGAAATCGTCAAGCACGTAGACTTGTCCAGTGCACTTGATCGTCTCGCGGACCCATTAAACTTGAAGTTCGACGTAAGGATCGTACGTACTGTCATAATTTAGTTAGCCATCCAAATCCACTAGAAAAATTTATCTGATACGATGATTCGGCATCCAGGAACACAAAGAATATTTTTAGGCATTGTATAAAATGTTAAACTAAGATATACTTATGTTTCAAAATCCTTCCGGAGGGCCTATCTTCACGCGTATGTCAGGAATACTTTCAGAACACCACAGTCTTTATTTGTGTTTCTTGTTTTATAGAGGAAACAAAGCTCAAACCACTGTAAATATCACTCGAAAAACACAAGGATTATTAGTCTCGTTATGGCGGCCATTTTCAGTATCAGTATGTTACAAAGTTCTAGTGTTGCCAGCCAACTCTATACCACCAGCGAGTGCTAAAAATCTTCTCAAATAGTGCTAGATTGCTGTTGGTTTCCAAAAATAGTGCTATATGAACTAAAATCACATGAGTATTTTTTTTTTTTACATGAATTACCTTTTTTACATTAAAACTGTTAAAATGATTATTTTTAATCATACATATTTACAAACAAACAAAAAAAAAAGACAAGCTTGTAGAAGAATATCCTGGCCAGTGCCTCGCCAGCCTCGCACCACACTAATCACACCACTATCCGGTCTCACACGCTCCTGCCTCCAGCTACTGAGCGAGCTACCGTCGCCAGACGAGGATTTCTAAATATCCACTATAAATCAATTTGCAAATAACAGTCACTGAACATCACACGAAGTAATCTCACCAAAAACTCATTGTTTAAGTGTAATTCCATAGATAATAAATCTATGTGTCAGTAATACGAATGTGTTTGTTATACTGCACGCATGCTGTGCGTGTGTGCGTTTTATTAGTATCTGAAAATTTCGCTTGACTATTAACCTTTTAACCGCCCGACTTCAGAACAGTTGGCGTGTCCCTAGCGCCCGGCACAGTGAATCGAAAATTAAATACCTAAAAGAAAGAGGGATGTGCAATACTTAACTTTGCGATGTCGATATTTCGTTTTAATAACGACATTTGCATTTGCGCGCTCTCGCCATCTCACTCACTCTAAGTTTAAAATTTCCATTCAGACATCACCACCATACTACACAATAAATTAAAATACATTTATCTAGATATGTAATAAAAAAAATTAATACCTCTACATCAATGTCAAACTCTTCGTCTGATAAAAATTCTTCATTTTCATCGCCTTCTAGAATTCGTATTAACTCTTCAGTAGTCGTCATGATACATTTCCATCATGTACATTTATCGACATACGAACGTAAAACTTCATGCACAAGCACAACACTGATGGAAAATTCCAGAAGTCGGCACTCGTTTATGACGTAAGAAGCGGTCGTCTTTATCCGACCGTGGCGCAGGGCGTACTAACAAAGTAAGTTTCGGAACATGTAGGCTAGGGATGGGAACCATCAATTCAATCGCTGACATTTCATATGTAAATTTACTTAATTTTAAAGGAATTAAATTAAATACTCACAAATATTTGTAAAAAAATGTTTTATTAACAATTGCTGTATTTGTTTTAAAGTTAATTAGTCAGTATAACGAGAAATATTTTGATTTATGTTTATTTTTGTATCGGTAAATCTTGGCATATGTCCCGTCCCTCATGTCGGATTTTGTCGTCATGGGCGTTGCACATCAATACAATTTTCTAAAAATAATGTTAGTAATTCATCTAACTTTGGACATTATTTTTAGGACTTCTAATTAAGAGACTAAAGTGTATTAAACTGTAAATGATTACTTAGTTAACTATTTGCCTAATATAAACATATTTTTGATAGAATACAGCGTAATTAAATAAAAAAGCTGATTAAACGAGCAGTGATATTTTGGTCGTAAATATACGACTCTGGCGAAATGGGCCCGAAAATATTTGTCGGATTAATCCGACGTAGGCGGTTAAAAGGTTAAATAGTGCTAGATTGAGTGCTAGGTGCTGTATGTTCGATTTCAGTGTTGGCCTTGTGAAAATAGTGCCAAATCTAGCACTGAAAGTGCTAAGTTGGCAACACTGCAAAGTACTCTGTGGCGGCCATGACAGAAATTAAACAGTGCATTTTTATGGACACGTTCGTTTCATTTTGAATTATTATTGTTACTTGTTTTTTTTATAGAAATAATAAGTTTATTAAATAGGAAAAAAAAGTAATAATTATTGGTTTTTTCGCCAGTAATTTAAAATAACATGAATATAATTATATTAATTTGGAACGCATTTTTCATTCGAAAAAGTACGGGGTCTGTCTGGCGGATAGATGGCAATACGGACGCTAGAAATTTTCGTTTGTAGGGAAGTCAACCTAGCATGGTCGTGACCAAAGAGTATAGAGTCACGACGTATTATTATGACGTACTAATTATTACGTCATACAAATACTACGTCATAACTTTGCTGCTTTGGCTGTTGGCTACATTGGCTGACGCAGGATCCAATTTAGCCAACAGAAAGAGCAAAAACGTCGGGTACAATTCTTTTTAATATGGCGGCTACGTCCTAATTTTTTTTGTTCGAAGTTAACCGGCCGTGAATTCTTTCACCAGTAGAATGCTACAGTATCACCATAGATGAGAATAAGTACTAAAGTATAGATGGCCGTCTCTCGATTTTGTACTTTATACTGCCATCTATCCGCCAGACCCCGTACTACTTAGCAAATACACACACACACACACGCAGATGTATCGTGCGAAGCTACTACATAGACAGGATGACCCAGGATGACCTTTTACCGGCGGGAAAATAAAGAGAGTGATTATAAACCTCAAATACAACTTTTTCTAGGACTTTTTCTATTGGTCCTAGAAAAAGTTGTATTTGAGGTCTAGAATCACTCTCTTCATTTTTCCGCCGGTAAAAGGTCATCCTGTAAATACACAAATGTATATCCAATACCTGTTACTTTTGAAAGTGCTACTAGTTGTTTATTTAAAAATAGCCAGTAGTTACTGTTTATTCCATGCTTTATTGTATAATCAAAACGAAATTAAAACTGCCTATTATTAAATACACAATGCGTTAAGGAAAATATTATGAAAGAAAACATTTTTTTTTTCAAGAAAATATTTATTTAACTCTTTTATGGCGTACATGGTAATTATGGGCTAATTGTTTAATTTGGTTATTCTCATCCCAAATTGTGTTTTTGCCACATAACAAATTACTTATATCTTTGCACCAATTGAAAATGACTAAAACTATGTTATTTTTTTTAAAGAAATTCTTTTAATTTAAGTTTATGTTGGTCGCATTGAATAAATTCGAGTGAAACAAGTGTGGTGGTTACCAATTTTATATAATTATCTCTTTGGATTCACAATTCGCTTTCAAAATTTCAATTGTAATAATTTCTATATTTATTAAACATTCCAGCAAATTGTTACTGGGATCCGGATAGTGAAGAATACATTTACTCGTATTTTTTTTTTTAAAGTAATACACACTTCAGGTATGACAGGTATGTTTTTTCACTATCCTCTTCTAATGATTTCTTACATTCAATGCAATTTTTGAAATTTTTTGTACATTAAATTAATTAGCCAGCCACAACAATAAGCTACTGCTGCACACTTCTCAATTTCGCGTGGAATTTGACTCGATAATACTAAGTCTATATTTTTTAGGGTTCCGTAGTCAACTAGGAACCCTTATAGTTTCGCCATGTCTGTCTGTCCGTCTGTCTGTCTGTCTGTCCGTCCTCGCTTAATCTCTGTGACCGTTAGCACTAGAAAGCTGAAATTTGGTACCAATATGTATATCAATCACGCCGATAAAGTGGTAAAATAAAAATTGGAAAAAAAAAATTATTAGGGTAGCCCCCCTATATGTAAAGTGGGAAGTGATTTTTTTTTTAATTTCAACCCTAACGTGTGATATATCGTTGGATAGGTATTTAAAAATGAATAGGGGTTTACTAAAATCATTTTTAGTAATGTCAATAATTTCGGAAATAATCGCTCCAAAAGTAAAAAACAATGTGTCCCCCCCCCTCTAACTTTTGAAACATAAGTTTAGAAAATATGAAAAAAATCTGAAAAGTAGAACTGTATAAGGACTTTCTAGGAAAATCATTTTGAACTTGATGGAATGAACAGTTTTGTACAAAAAGATAAAAAGATTCTACAAAATAATTTCTGGACTAAGTTTCTAGTATAATTTTATTTATTTATTATTTATTTATTTATTTATGTACACACAAACATTTAAAATCGAAAAGAACAAATAAGGATAAAAGAGTGCAAAGGACCTGCTTATTTCTAACGAAATTTCTTCCAGCAGACCTGCGACAGGACAGTTAGATAAGATATGTAGACACAGTGTGTAAAAATTACAATAACAAAATATATAATTAAATAGACTATATTATTTAAATTAAATCTCATAATACATACATGTATAACAACAACAGTAAATAAATGTACACAAGAATAGATACAATACATAAATTATAAAAATACATATATTTATGATAATATGTATCTATAATAAATATCTTTACGAGATGGTAGAGAGGTAGTGTTCCTTGACTAGATTTTTGAAGACAGATATATTTTTAGCGTCTCGGATCTTAGCTGGAAGTGAGTTCCATAGTCGTACTGCATGAAAAGAGAAGGAGTTGGAATAAAAATGGGTTTAATGGGGTGGGAAATTGAGATGGTATTTAAGGTGGGATCTGCATGGGGCATCGGCAGGGCGAGTGAACGAAAAACGATCACGCAAGTAGCCAGGATAAGCAGGATCGCCCGGAGGACACGGTGGAGCACACAGTCGAGGTGTGCCCTGCTTGGGCGGAGCATCGCCGTGCCCTCGTGGGGGCGATCGGCGGCGGAAACCTCTCGCGTCGGGCCTTGGTTGAGGCCATGATCCGGAGCGAGGAGGAGTGGCAGGCGGTCGCCGACTTCTGCGAAGCAGTAATGCTCGCAAAGGAGGAGGCCGAACGCATCAGGCAACGGCGTTATCGCCGCCGCCGCCGCCGCCGCCGCCGGGATTTTGATCCCGATTTCCTGCCACCGTAGGCGCGGGCTTGCGGACAGTAAGCAATGGGTAGCTCGCTGTCCGGCCGTCCGGTAACTGTCCGGACCAAGCCCAAGTCGTCGACGGCGCGCACTGTTCCCGCGCGCCTCAAGGAGTTGTCAGCAACAGCAGGGACCCAGCCGGGTCGAAGCCTACTGGGGCCAGGGTTATCCGTAAGGGCGCTCGAGCCCCGGTATGAAAGCTAGAAGGAACGGGGTGGGTCTTTTAGTCAGTAAGAGTCTGACACTATCTCCCGCTCCGCCCAAGGGCGGGGGATGTCAATGCATGATTTTTTCCCACCATAAAAAAAAAAAAAAAAAAAAAAAAAAAAAAAAAAAAAGGATAAGCAGGATTGAAATGGATGTTGTACAGGAGACATAATACCCGAGTGTTCCTACGAAGACGGATAGGGAGCCACTTAAGATCCTTGCGGAATTGGGAGACATGGTCGTATTTTCTTAGGCCAAAAACAAAACGAATGCACAAGTTTTGCAAGCAATAATCGTATATGCAAGCATTTTTTTAAACTCATAAGTGGGTACACTTATTGTGACGGACGGGAAACTACGGAACCCTACACTGAGCGTGGCCCGACACGCTCTTGGCCGGTTTTTTTTTTATTCTATATTTTAATGATTAAAATCAATTTCTGTAGGTTCAGGTAGGGTCCTGGGGATATTTTGACTTAAAATATATTTTAAGCTCTGTAGGCAATGACTATCATCACTCTCGCAGTTAGCCCCTACCGACTTAGGTGACACCATATTACTAACCAATAAGGCTTTATAAGATGCCTCAAAAGATACCAGATTTGGCATCACATTTCGTTGCCCATGAGTTCGTGTGGCACCACAAAAAAATCTCCAGCGGGTCTTGGTTGAAATTGCGCAGCAGTACAGATCGCAAGCCTAAGCCGTGTAGTTTTTTGATTATTTGCTGAAATGCTCGAATTGTTTTTATCCAACTAGAAATTGATGGAACCAACCTTACTCTGTCACCAATAAATTTCATTGTTCTTAAAATTGGTAAGCTCTTATGCCATAATTTGTGATGTGGCGATTTTGGCGAAACTGCTGACCGATATATTTTACCGTTTACAATTTTACTATAATTTCCATTAAAGGAATCAAAAAGCCGATCAAAAAACAGTAATAATTCTGCAGTGTCTGTGCTTTCCTTTGGTATCCGGCCAATTTCTGAAAAAAAAAAAAAAAAAAATTAGATTTCTCACACTTATTACATACAATTTACTCAGAAGTGTACTTTTAGACATTGAAAAAGTCACAGTGGTACTAGTCAGTTTCGCATTAAACTCCCTCTTTAGCCTTAATGTCAAGGAAAATACTTTTCTAGCCTGAACTGACCCTGGGCAAAGGCTTCCCCCACTCTTTCCATCTCCACCTATCTAAAATTTCTCTAGGAAGCCATCCCATACCTCTATCTTCTCCTCGGTCTGTCGCAACTCCGACTGTTAGGGCTCCAATCTTGTGATATACGAGCTCAAGACCAGGACAGCATCCGGCAGACATGCCCAGGATAATAAAAAAGTAAAAATGATTAAGGTAATTTATTTACCTGCTGTGAATCCCATTGCTACACTGACAGTTTTACTGAAGACTTGTGTGGCGTATTTCACCTTCATTTTTGGTATTAAATTTGGAATGACATGACGTACGGTCAATTTTGGTATTAACCGCCGTCCTTTGAATCCAGGGCCATTTTTATATAGAGCCTCCAGATGAGCCCATTTTGCAATTTTTTTCTTCCCGTCCAGATAATACTCTAAATTTTTTGTAATAAGATTATTTCTTATGCCTTTTATAAGATGTGGCGGGTCAAAAATTTTTCTGGACAAGTCCAGCTTTAGGTTTTTTGCATCTGTTGAGTTCCCCTAGCATTTTTGCAACCGCTTTATACAGCTCTATTTCAGACTGGTATTTCAGCCGATTGCCTGAAAATAAATGAATAGGAATTAAAATTTGACAATTTTTTTTTTACTCCCTAGTTGCATGTATAGTGGGCTACATAATTATGTTTGTTACAGAATTATGTTGTTTATTAAAAAAAAAAGAGAAATGCGAGCTACTGCTCTTAAGTCTCGTCTAACAATCTTAGTAGAGCAGGTAAAATGACCTAGATTCTGGATCTGTGCCTGATTATACATGATGAGATAATAAACAGACAGGCAGTTCAATTATTATGATATGTAATTAGTGTAAAAGAGCTAATAAATTACTTAGTTTTAAAAACATCAGTGTTGCACATTTTATTAGTAGCCGGTTGAAGCTTATATGGAGTTGGTATTACAGATGGTTTTCTTGCAATGCCTGCAAATAAAACTTCAATTAATATAATATTTGAAATTCCATGCGAACGATGTCGTGAGCAACTGCTTGTTAATAATATTATTATTATTTCCTTTATTTGTCTTTTTTTACATATTGTTTACATTTTTAAATATTAGAAAAAAACATTTAAAAATACAAAAAATAGTAGCCCACCGGGATCGGGAACAGGGTCCAAGCTTCCGATGGTCAGGGCTCCTGAGAGAGGAACCTCCGGACAATACGCGCCGAGTCCAGGAGTACTGCCTTCTGGATCAATTATTATTATTATGAGCCCATTGTGTCCCACTGCAGGGCAAAGGCCTCCCTTCCGTTATTCCACTCTTTTCTGTCCTTAGCCACTTCTGGCCAATCCCTAAGGTAGGTGTCCAAATCGTCACGCCATCTCCTCCTGGGCCTACGGCCTCCGGCGACGCGGTTAATAATATTATTAAATGTAATCTATATAGTGATTTACTTACTTTCAATAAGGTTGCTGTAGCTACTGGTACTTGCGGTGGGCTGTACATTATCAACAACTATGGGCTTAGGTCTATTGGAGGCAGAACTCGACGGTGCACCTGGAAAAGATTATGAATACATTTAGATTAGAAAACATTGTTAACAAAAAAAGAATCATAACTTTATCAAAAAAATCAAATTAATACAAGATGTGTAAAGTAGTTATAGCGCTAAAACTGTCAATTGGTGACAAATTTATTTGAATATTGATGAAATTAAGATATTTATATTATCTAGATCTTAAACTCACAATATAAGTCAGACTGATACTTCCTCCTATTAGTCTGTTTAGACCAGGGACCGTTCTGGTTACCCATTAAAGGGGTTTTCGATAGGGTTTTTCTAAGCAGTTAATAAAAAACCCATAACATATAGGTAACCCTTTTAAATGGTTCAAAGGATCATTTTGGTTTTTTATAGAAAGGGTTTTCGATAGGGTTTTTCTAAGCAGTTAATCTAAAACCCATACGATAAAGGTAACCTTTTAAATGGCTTAATGGATCATTTTGGTTATTCAATGAAATGGTATTCGATAGGGTTTTTCTAAACGGTTAAACAAAAACCCATAGATAGATAGATAAAAAATTTATTTGTTGAACACAAAATGCACACAAAAGCACAACTAAATTATAAAAAACCAAAATACACCTACACCGATACAAACAACAAAAATAAAAACAAATAAAAAAAATTTTTACAAGCCAAATAAAACACAAAAATAAAATAATGATAACATTAAAAACAAAAACAAAAAAAAAAACAAGATACATAAAGTGACAAACGGCTTACATTAAGTCATTCAAAAGAGTTTCTTGCACTTTCAACTCTTGAAAACGATAACAGCGTAACATTCTAACTCGGAGCATTGTGATATGATCTCTCGATGGTAGGCATACGTTGCAAAATGGCGTAGCGCGTGTTAAGCGTCAGCAGTGGTGGCGCCTTTGTGGTTACCTACCGAGAGCTTTGGTCCCATCTAATGATCATTCTTGTATATTGTAGTATAGAGCTTTGCTAGCCGGATAGGTATCAAAATTAAATCATTTCGATTTTTCATGTCTGTACTTGTTTACTACTTTAGGATTAGGCGCACAATGCCACATTCGCAAAATGACATATTGACGCAAAATGCCACATTCGCAAAATGACATTTCGCAATATGCCACACTAGCAAAATGCCACATTAGCAAAATGCCACATTCGCAAAATGACTTTTCTCAAAATGTCACATTAGCAAAATGCCACATTATCAAAATGACACATTCTCAAAATGACACATTTTAAAAAAATCATAATTATCGCATAATGTGCGATTTACGTAAATTAAAATAAAAAAAAAATGTTAAAATTACTTATTTACTTCTTGCAGTGGGCTTTTTTTCATAAAAACATACTAACGTCCAAATAAAAAAATACTGAGTTCGAAATGACATTTTGGCATTATGCGAAAGTGGCATTTTGCGAATATGGCATTTTGCGAAGATGGCATTTTGCTAATGTGGCGTTTTGCGATATGGCATTTTGAGAATATGACATTTTGAGAATATGACATTTTGAGAATATGACATTTTGCGAATGTGGCATTGTGCGCCTAATCCATTTGGCTTTGTGTCAATCCATTCTTACATATTGCATAACTTCTTGGGGCGGTGCGGCTAAAACAATTTTACTCCCGTTAGAGCGTGCTCAAAGAGCAATTCTCAAGGTTGCAACCTTTCGCCCTTTTAGTTTTCCTACGCATCAGCTTTACATAGCGTGTAAAGTGCTTACAGTGCGGCAATTATTTATTTTAAACATAGTACTACTTCAGCATACTACACTTTGTTTTGACCCTTTACCATCCGACAAGAGAAGGAAGGACTTGGTTTTTATGCAAACCTCAGACCAGACATGCCTTTGCTAAGCGTTTTTACATGTTTTTAGGACCTTTTCTGTATAATAGGCTTAACAAAGTACTAAGTTTCTATATTGTAAGGTATAAAAAATGTAGTAAGATTTTGTCAGAATATTTAATGATACTCAATTACACAGACACAGAACAACTTCTAGAAATTTTGGCATAAAGCATATCTAATCCCCTCGTTAATGTTTATTTTTGTATACACTCATATTCATAGTTTTTAGGTATTATTGTACCGTAAGCTTATTTTCGTAGTTTTACTCTAATTTTAAATTTTACTGTCGTTTTGAAACTGAAATGTAAAGTGATGGCCTGAAACACAGGTTAAAATTAACCTAGTTCGGGCGGTCCACTAACAATCATGGCACATCCGAACCACGATTATTTGCACCTTTAATAATATTTTAGTTTTAGTATATTTTTAGGCACTGAACTGTATGAATATCCTTATTACTGTTGGCTTAATGTACCTTTTTCGTAAACGTTATTTGCAATAAATTTATTATTTAATTTATTATTTATTTTACCTTCCTTGGCAGTGGGCACAGAAGAAGTTAGGTCATCCATGTATAGGTCACTAGTGGCGACCTCTGCTGCGCGGGGGAAGCGTGCAATCTCGTCGCAAGCTAATTGGCGGATTGTGCGCATTGCTAGGAACGGACTAGAACGGAGGCCGAAAGCGACTGAATTAAACTGAAAAATCCGAAGCGGTTCATTTTCAAAACGGTATAAGATTTTTTGAAACTTACGATCGTTTTCACATAAGCCTATACGAAGATACATTTGCCGTACGTCGGCCGTAACCGCAATTTCAAATTGGCGAAATCTTAGCAATAGCGTAAATAAGTCAGCCTGGAGATTGGGACCTGTATGAAGTAAGTCGTTAAGCGATGTACCTGAATTGGTTTTAGCGCTCGCATCTAACACAATGCGAGTTTTAGTAGTGGTCTTATCAGGGCGCACTACAGCGTGATGCGGAATGAAGTAGCCGTCGGCTAACGCGGATAGAGTATACGGTATCTCCGATAAATATCACTTTTGTAAATAATCTAATATTATTTCATCATATGACTCGCGTAGTGCAGGCAGCGCGACAAACTTTCGCTCGAGTGCGACTAATCGCCTTTGAGCGGCAGTTTGCGAATTACCTAAAGTTTTAGGATCTCCCTCAAACGGCAAAGACACAATATATCTACCCGAAGACGTGTCGCGTTTTACGGATTGCTGATATAAACGCTCACACTCGCGGTCATTCGGGCTCATATTATGTTTTAAGCTTGGCACCTCCTCGAGTTCCCAGAATTTTGAAATTGAATCATTTAAATTTTCCTCTAATAGCGGGCCGAAGGACCAGGTCTTATGACTAGGTTCGACGCTAGGCATCTCACCCATCACGACATGACCAAGCGTGGTCTCGAGTGCATAAGGTGCGAATCGAGCGTCCATTGAACCGCTCGCCGATTGTGATAATGAAGATATACGTTTGCCTCCGAGTAGTAAATGAGGGAACAGCTGTGCACCTAAAATTACGTGTATTTCCCCTGGCAAATACCACAATTCGTCAGCTAATGGCAAGTTTGCAAATTCAGAACAAACTTCGGAGTTAATTTCGCGAGTGGGTAAATTATCACTAATTTTATCGATTACTAAACAGTTAAAAGTATACTGAGAATCTGATAAACGCGATTTAATTGTGAGCAAAACGAACCCTAAAACAGGCGTATTAATTGAACTTACAGTTTTAATCGTAGAATTAATGAGCGGCTGAATGTTTAACTTTAATTGTTTAACACAAGAAAGCGTAATTATGTTATTTTGCGAGGCACTATCGATCAAACATCGAATAGTAAAATGTTTACCGTTTGTAAGTACAAAAACTTGTGCGGTCGGCAACGCAATAATGTTATTGGCCTGTGAGGTAGTCAAATCGGCGCCGTTGACTTTACCGCGAGGACAAACATCGCATTTATACTCGGAATTTTAATTCGATTCCAGATTTGACAATTTCAGTGTTGCAACGTTATGACAAGTACTAAATAGTGACGTTGCGAAATTATTCGATATGGAAATGGAATATTTCCGGATCGATTCTTCTCGTTTATAATTTTACTCTCGTAAACTAAGTATATCAGGAAATTAAATATTTCTGAACCGATAATTTAGTTTTGACGATTAATTAACGATCTGAGACTTTTCTTGTGTGTGAAATAAATAAAAAAATGTGATCATGAAGGAACATGACAAATAAATCAGATAGATGTATTATGGTAATAATTTATTTTATATATTGTCGCCGTCATCGCTATCGCTATCGCTGTCACTTTCTGTAACGTTAATTATAAATGTGTCTGTGATATTGTCAATTAACATATCTAGCCTACTCATTTTTTCCTCTTCTTTGACAACATGGGATACGCATTTAGACCATTCGGTAGCCGTAATTTTTTGAATGCCTTCCTGAAATAAATTTCTCACGTCTGTCAATTTGAAAGTTTTATTATTTTGAGCTACATGCCCCTTTACCTGCGCCCATATCAATTCGATAGGGTTTAGCTCGCAATGGTAAGGGGGCAGTCTTAAAACCGTGATCCCATGTTGTGCTGCCATTTCGTCTACAGCGTACTTATTAAAAGACTCGTTATGTGGAATCAGTTCTAAAAGCGTAGCTTTAACCATATCTGGTTCGTAATGAATATTTTTATTTAAAAGCCAATCTTGAATGGCAGCTTTTTTCCAGCTCATTTTTGGTGCCGTTTCCAATTTTCGGGAGTGGTAAGGTGCATTATCCATCACCACAATTGAGTTTGGTCTTAATTTTGGTAAGACTCCAGCGAACCACTCCTCAAAACAAACTGCATTCATCTCATCATGGTAATCTTCACAATTTTTCTTTGCTTCAAAAATCATGAGCCCCTCTTCCAGGAAGCCTTTTTCACTACCTATATGGCTAATTATGAGACGTTTGCCTTTTCCAGATGGATTTTTTAATCCAGTGGTCAGTCCCTCCAAAAACGCTTGTCGAGATGATGTGACTTTCTTGTCCACCCAAGTTTTTTTTACAGTATGACCTTAAAATAAATATAGTACATGTACGGTTCACGTACAGGCAAAACGCTAACGCCGCGACCTACTTTTTACTACTCATTTTGTTTACTTTAAATACGTGTAATTATATTAATTTTAGTTGACCGATAATTGCCGTAGCGCTATAACCGCGGATTAGCATCCAACTTAACTTTGTGTAACTTTTGAGAATATACGTAATTATTGTGAACTCTGTGGTTTTCGTCAACTCACATCCAACTGTAAGTAACTAACTACCTCTGAGCCATACATAAAAGTGGTCCTTCGAGCCGGATAACAGGTGCGTATTGTCTCTATTAACTTAAATCGGTCTAGCTGGTATAACAGAAGAGCGGATCGCGTTAGTAGGGTGACGAACTGACGACGCACTCAATATCCAGAACTTGCGGAAACTTCGCAACTTTGGTGAACTAGTACCTGAGGTGATACAACTCTACTCTACCAACGGTCAAAAGCCAATAACTTATAACAATGGTTCAGAGCGTAACAGAACTGATAAGCCGTCAAGAAACCATCTTCAGGGACTTGAAGCTTATTTGTACCAACTACAAGAAGGATAGTCCCACCAGGAAGAACTTGGCGTACCTGGAGGAGCGTCTCTCTAAGCTGAATAACAACTGGGAGAAGTTTGTTCACAACCATCAACTACTGGAAGAGTCTGGAGTGACGGACCTTCAATACTTCAACGACGACATTTTTAGCAGTACGAAAAAGATGTATGAAGAAGTGCTGCAAGACATGCTGAAACGTAAAGCAGAATTGCCGTCTGCATCTACTAGCAAGACGGAGCAGCCACCTGCGACGCCTAAGCAAGCTATGAGGCAATCGAAATTTACTTTCGACGATATCAAATTCCACGTACCTCCTCGGGAAACAAGCGAGTCAACGGAAAAGCAACAAGATCTTTTGCGTCAACAATACTGCAACTACAGGGCGTTTGAACGCACTGTGGAGAAGATAAGCATATCATTGGCGGTAGCAATGGAAAAATGGGAGTTAGAAGACAACTTGAGCACCCTGAAAACGAAATGGGAGCACATCGAAAGGGTAAACTGGGAGCTAGATTACATACTACAAGATGAGGACTCAGTTTATCAACAGAAATACAATACAGCAGAAAACTTTTATGATGACCTGAAAAGGAAACTACAACACAACATCTGGAACAATGCACATTATGAAAAATCTACGCCAAGAATCCAAATACCGGAATTTCATGGAAACTATAACCAGTGGTTGACCTTTAGAGACCTCTACTTGGAAAGCGTACACAACAATCCGACACTTTCGAAAGCACAAAAAATGCAACACTTGAAAACAAAACTGAAAGGTGAGGCGGAGAAACTGGTCCAGCATCTCGGCATCAGTGCTGAGAACTATGCGTCGTGCTGGGAGATGCTGACCCACCGCTACGATAACAAACGGCTGTTGTTCACGTCATACATGAACACGCTCCTGAATCAACCTAGTATCCAGCAACCAACCGCTACAAGCATACGGACTCTTCACGACGTCATGATTGAGTGCTTGAACGGGCTCAAAAACATCGGGCTAGATACCACCAATTGGGATCCAATCATCGTTCACCTATTGATTCAAAAACTGGATAGTGTTACGTACAACGAATATATAAAGGAGATTAAACATCCTAGGGAGTTTCCCGACCTGGAAGAGTTCACCGGGTTCTTGGAGTCCAAATTCATGTCTCTGGAAGCTCTACAGGGAAATAGTCAAAAACTATCGTCATCAAACAAACCATGGAAATCTGAAAAGCCAACGCATAAGGGATCAGAAAACCGAAATAACAACTACAAAAATAAAACACAAGGGTCATCGTACTTTAACAAGTCACAAAATTCGCCAAAAACCTTCCTCACGACAGCGAAAACATGCCCAATATGCAAAACTAACCACGTTCTGATGAATTGCGAACAATTCTTGGCTATGAACATAAACAAACGGAGTGACGCAATTCGTAACTTGCATATTTGTAAAAACTGCTTATTCAGCCACGGAGAAAAACAATGCAAATCACGAAAGACGTGTAAATTGTGTCATAAGGCACACCACACGCTTATGCATGAAGCTGAAACTGAACTATCCAGCAACAAACAAGCGAAAAGGGAGGAAAACCCATCGTCGACCCCTTCAACTTCCTATGGGGTCAACAACGTAACAAACGAAGAAAAAGAAGTGTTGTTGACCACCGTACTTCTGAAAGTTAAAACAATAAATGGAAACTTCATCAACTTGAGAGGTCTACTTGATCAAGGCTCCCAAGTGAGCCTGATCACGGAAAAGGCGGCACAGCGCCTCCGACTACAGCGACGTAAAGTGAGCGCTGTTGTATCGGGTGTAGGAAGCCTTAGCGGTAACTGCAAAGGAGCAATGAACTTAGAATGTCAGTCGATACATTCGGATTATAAATTCAACTTTGAAGCATTAGTTATGAAAAAACTTATAAACAACTTACCTACCGCATCCTTTTCAATCAGTAACTGGGACTATCTGGAAAACTTAAAACTAGCAGATCCACAGTTCAACCTGTCAGGCCCGATTGATCTGCTCTTGGGCGCGGACGTCTATTCAGAAGTTATACTAAACGGCGTCATCAGGAGCGATAATAGATACCCAGTAGCTCAACAAACCAAAGTAGGCTGGGTTCTATGCGGGAATGTAAAGACATTCAACTGCTTCGTGACTCTCAACGATTTCGAAAACATGACAAGATTCTGGGAGACTGAAGAAATTCCAGACAAGTCCTCATCAGCAACTAGTGAAGAACAACACTGCGAGGAATATTACAACGCAACCACAACAAGATTGGCGAACGGACAATATATTGTACAAATGCCAATGAAGCCTAATTTCGAAGCAAACTTAAAAAATGCGAGGTCACAAGCTTTAGCACAGTTCCTTCAACTGGAAAGAAAAATGCTGAAAAACAAAGAACTCGGTTACGAGTACAAGCGTTTCATGAACGAGTACATCGCTATGGGACACATGAAACCAGTCACAGGAGAAAGTAGGGGCCAAGTCTACCTACCTCACCATGGCGTTTTGAGAGCCGAGTCCACTACAACCAAGCTAAGAGTAGTGTTCAACGCGTCGTACAAGACAAAAGGAGAGAGCAGTCTCAACGATCACATGTACTGCGGTCCGAACTTACAAAAGGATATACTGACACTACTAATCAACTGGAGAACGTACAGATACGTCTTTACGGCAGATGTGGAAAAACTTTATCGATTTATCTGGCTGAACGAAAATCAACAACATCTACAAACTATAATCTGGAGATCTTCCCCTAACAAACCACTGCAAGATTGGCAGTTGGGCACAGTAACTTATGGAACGAAAAGTGCACCTTATCTAGCAATGCGCACTCTACATAAACTCGCAGAAGATGAAAAAGATTCCTATCCGGAAGCTGGAAACGTCCTGAAAAACTATTTCTACATGGATGATTTGGTTTACGGGCAGGACACTATCGAAGCATCAAAAACACTGGTCACTCAGCTAATTGAGTTGCTGAAAAAAGGAGGATTTAACTTGAGAAAGTGGAAATCAAACGAACCACTTATCTTGGAAGACTTGCGGGATGATCAAAAAAGCTGCAGTACAAACATCGACTTCAGCCCAGAACAAACTACAAAATCAAAAATGTTGGGCATGAGATGGAATCAAGACGACGATAGTTTCACATACCAATGGGATCTACCAGTCATGAAAAATCTAACAAAACGCGTACTGCTGAGCGAAATAAGCAAGCTATATGACCCACTTGGATTGCTATCGCCACGTACGATAAAAACAAAACTTCTATTTCAAAAAATCTGGATCAGCAAAATTAACTGGGACGAACGCTTACCCGACGATCTCGCTACAGAATGGGAAATCATAAGAAAAGATATACATTTGCTCATCAAACTTTCCATACCACGATGGTTACAAAGTCTAGAAAACAACCTAGAGATACACGGGTTTTGCGACGCAAGCGAAAAAGCTTACGCGTGCGTGATTTATAGCCGAGTGAAAAATCAAGCCGGTGAATACAAGACAACACTAATTACAGCAAAAACAAAGGTGGCACCAATCAGTACTAGAATAACTGTGCCAAGAATGGAACTTTGCGGGGCCGTTTTACTGGCCAAACTGCTAGAAAAGGTTCAGAACACTCTCTACAATAAAAACCTACATATAAGGTGCTGGAGTGACTCTAAAGTCGTTTTAGCGTGGTTGCAGGGCGATATAAATCGATGGGAGAAATATGTGGCTAACAGAGTCAAACAAATAAATAGCATTATCTCGCCAAACTGCTGGAACTATGTGAAGTTAGAAGAAAATCCTGCTGACTGTGCAACTCGAGGGCTCACACCATCTCAACTCTTAGATTTTAACCTATGGTGGAATGGACCAGATTGGTTAAAAACAAACATGCCAAAAACTCATCAAGACAATTGCCTGACCTACACAACAAACATTGAGTTGCAAGAAAAAAACTGCTGCGCAGTCACATTCAAAAGTTGTGAAATAATTGACACATTACTGAATAAAAACAGTAATTATAAACGTGTAATACGAGTGCTTGGATGGATTCTACGATTGAGCAATATTCGTAAGCAAAAACGCACACTAAACTTCGTCAATAACTTAGCTGACTGCGGTAACAAAAAAGAGGTTATGTGTTTGTCACCTCAAGAAATTATGGGAGCAACAGAATTGGTCATCAAGAACGTCCAAAATGAAAACTATGGCGACGAAATTGAACGTTTGAAGAAAAAACGACCAATATCAACAAAAAGCAGCTTGCTGAAGTTAACTCCATTTCTTGACGACAGTGGAATACTGCGCGTGAAGGGGCGACTAGGCTACTCAACTTTATCTCCCGAAGCTAAACATCCAATCATACTTCCGCCTACAGGAAGATTAACGGAGCTTATTATTCAAGAAGCTCATCGCAACACTCTCCACGGAGGCGCCCGGCTTACTTTGGCCCATTTACGTCAAAAATTTTGGGTCATTGGAGACAGCAGAACAGTCAAGAAGGAGCTTCGACAATGCGTCCGATGTCATCGTTTTAAACCAAACCGAAACGTCCAACTGATGGCAGACTTGCCAAAGGAGCGTGTAACTCCATCGAGACCGTTCACAAACACGGGCGTCGACTATACCGGACACGTTGATGTGAAAATCAACAAAGGAAGAGGAGTCAAAACTTGCAAGACTTACATAGCAATTTTCATATGCATGGTGACCAAAGCTGTGCATTTGGAATTGGTGTCGGACATGACCACGCAAACGTTCCTTGCTGCATTTAAAAGGATGTGTGCCTGCAGGGGTACACCCCGACACGTATTCTCCGACAACGGAACAAATTTTGTGGGCGCAGCAAAACTACTTCAACAGGAATTTGAAAAACACAGTACGTTCAAGACTTCAAAATTTTTTGACGAGATGAGCCACTTACAAATTAAGTGGCATTTCAATGCCCCTCTTTGGCCAACAGCTGGAGGTCTGTGGGAGGCTGCCGTTAAAGCCATGAAATATCACTTACATCGAGTACTGGGGGAACAGAAGCTTACTTTCGAACAATTCACTACATCACTAAATCAAATTGAAGCCTGTCTTAACTCTCGTCCGCTGTGCCCATTAACAGAAGATGTCGAAGACCTGGAATACCTAACTCCCGGTCACTTCCTCATTGGCGGCCCCCTACTGTCACTACCGCAAGAAGAGCAAGATTTTGCTGAACATGATCTAAGAAACAGATGGAGGCTAGTTGAACAAATGAACGTGCACATCTGGAAGCGCTGGTCGAACGAATACCTACACCAACTTCAAATCCGAAGCAAATGGCAGCAACCAAAAGAAAACCTGAAACAAGGAAGCCTAAAGTTAGTAAAAGATGAACACTTACCTCCTGGTCGTTGGGCCATAGGAAGAGTCCAGGAACTTCATCCAGGCGCTGATGGTCAAGTACGGGTTGTTACCTTGAAAACCAGGAAAGGGTCACTTAAACGGCCAATAACGAAGCTTTCACCTCTACCGCTGAAACTCGAAGAAACGAGAGGAGACGAAGAGGATGATAAAAAAACACCTACTCCGGAAACTAAAAAACGGGGAGGGGCAACAAAACATAAGAACAATTGGCTGTCACTTGTTCTTTTATCCATATTAGCAATTACGGGATTTGCTCAGTCAGCGCCAACTACTAGCAACTTGAAGGTTACAGCTATACCGAGCAATCATCCGATATACTTCGACTAATACATGACGAATGGACTCTATTGGTTTACTACAACTTAACGTCATACTGGCAAGCAACTGATCGGATTAATGATTATGTCAACCAAATAGATAAACTATGTCAAAGAATATCACATGACTATATGCCTTGTGAAACAATTGTCAGCCACCTACGTCATGAACTGAGCCACCTAGCCGACTACAACTCGATGCTGCTCACTCAACACTCGAGACCAAAACGAGGATACTTTGATGGCGTTGGGAAGCTAGCAAGAACTCTTTTCGGAGTGCTCGACGCAGACTTTGCCGAAAAGTACGAGAGAGACATACAAAATCTACAATCTAATGATGACTACCTACTACAACTTATGAAAAACCAAACATTAATTGTAGAGGCTGAAAACAATATAATAAAAAGAAACACTGCCTTCATGGAAAAACAATTCAAGACCTTGAGCGTCTATATGAGCCAAACTTGCAGCGAAATCACAAAAATAGAGAACAAGGCACACATGCTATTCACGATGAATGACTTAAATTCCGCTGCCGTGACGTCAACTTTGATTTTAAGTGACTTGAATCGAATACTGGAAATGTTGATAAATGCCCTCGCCAATATTTACAAAGGACATTTAGATACCCATCTATTCCCAGCCAACCAACTGATCGAGCAGCTAAACATCATATCCGGAAGGTTACCACAGGGATTGTCATTACCTGTAAAGGACATTCAAACGGATTTGCAAAACATCTATGACCTCATTCATGTGAAGGCTCGAATAACAAACAACTATATGTTATTTGAAATACACATCCCGCTACTGAGCGATGAAGACTACAAGATATATCGAGTCATTCCGATACCGTTCCTTAGACATGGAAATCTAAAACTCATACAACCAACTTCCAGTTTCATCGCAATCAACTTCAGAAAAAACTCTTATATTTATTTATTTATTTATTTAATCTTCATGCAACAAAAGATACAAAGGCGGACTTAATGCCTTAGGCATTCTCTACCAGTCAACCTAGGGTAGTGCAGAGACAAAATGGCAGGTGCATAAAAAAAAAAGAAAATATTATTTAAAACAATTATAGAATTATATATAAAGCTAAAACTAAACATACATATACAAAAGCATATTTAATAAAATATATAGCAATACATACATACAAATATATACTATAATATATACACAAAGAAAAGGAGTTTTGAGATGATTCTGCTATTTGTTCAGAAAGTAATTCCGCAACTTCCGCTTAAATGCATACTGACTCGTGGCCGTTCTGATATCAAGAGGTAGCGAATTCCATAGAAGGATAGACTGAATATAGAAGGAGGAATGAACAACATCAGAAGTATGAGAAGGACAAAGCAGTAGGAGATTGTTAGAAGAACGCAGATTCTTGGCGTGTGAAGAACAGAGATATTGGAAGTGAGATATAAGATAATAAGGAGGGGTAAGAGAGTTGAGCAAAGAAAAAAGAGTTGTCAAAGCTCGCAGACTTCTTCTTTGGCGAATAGGCAACCATTTGAGCTCCGATCTGAAGCTTGAAACATGGTCATATTTCCTCAGGTTAAATATGAACCTGATGCAGTTGTTCAGGAGCCTATCAAGCTTATCCAGCAAGACTGCGTTCAGGTCATAGTAGCACACATCACCATAGTCGACTATAGGGAAAATTAAAGTCTGCACAAGCATTGTCTTCGTCTTTGCAGGCAGAAAGTTTCTCAGACGATACAGATACCGCAAAGTCCCATTGACCCTTTGACAGACACTAGAGACCTGGCTTTGCCAGCTAAGCGTCGAGTCAAGGTGTAAACCGAGGTCCTTTACCGTAGGGCTGATGGGAATGACGGCACCCTTGTAAATAATAGGAGGTAGAGAACCAACCGCCACTCTACTCATCATGCGTGCACTACCAATGACAATGGCCTGACATTTTGAGGGGTTTACAGACACGCCAAACCTATCAGACCAGTCACTAATAGCACTCAAATCACGATTCACATCCTCTCATCATGCGGCATAAAGATGATACGCACACCGAAGACAGAGAGTTATAAAATTTATGAAGATGGAGAATAATAATGGAGAAAGAATACCGCCTTGTGGAACACCAGCATCCAGGTCACGCCAACTTGATGAGCTCTCATCAACGCGAACCGACTGCTGACGTCCCCGAAGATAAGAAGAGAACCATTCCAGCGCCTCGGAAGAAACCATAAGATGGGAAAGGATAGATAGGAGTATGTCGTGACTGACGGCGTTAAAGGCATTGGAGAAATCTATTAATACCAATACAGTAACCATTGTGTCCTCCATTGCTTCTCTAATGTCGCCAGTCACTTTAAGAAGAGCGGAGGCTGTACTGTGGCCAGGTCTGAATCCAGACTGGAATGAGCTCACGAGGTTGTGTCGGTGAACAAACCCCGAAAACTGCTTGTGCACGCACGCCTCGAGCACTTTAGAAAGGAACGGAAGAATGGAAATTGGACGAAAATGACTCGGTAGGGAGGGATTTGAAATTTTAGGAAGTGGACGGACATAAGCCATACGCCACAGGGATGGGAATTGACCAGAATCGAGAGAAAAGTTAATAATGTGGGCAATCAATGGGTGAAAGGAGAAATTCAAGGATCAGGGTGACCATATGACGACTGATGTCATCATGGCCCACGGCCTTAGATTTAATAGACAGGATAATCTTTTTAATTTCATCCAAGGCGACGGGAGAAAAGTAAAATGGCTCTATGATTGGACTTGGTAGGCCAGAAATGAAATCCACCATCTGGGACAACATTTGAGAGTTCAAATGACTGGTTGTTGAGAAATGACGGTTGATATCATCCAGACCAATTGTTTTTGGGAAATCCACATGACGTGCCTTACCGACACCAAGAGTTCCTAAGAATTTCCAGATATCGGCAGGAGAAGAAGATGAAATGTTATCAAGAATGTGGCGGCGTTTGGCGTTTCGTATCACCTGATTACACCGATTTCTCGCAGTTTTGAAGAGGTTCTTATTTTGGTCACAGCGATCCCTTCTGTATTTTCTAAATGCTTTATCCCGAGACTTCATTGCAACACGAACCTCTGTCGTCATCCAAGGAGCAGGAGGACGCCTAACTTTAACCCTCTTTACAGGCGCATGTTTATCATAAAGAGCTAGGACCGTTTCATTAAATATGCGCAATTTATCGTCTACGGTTATTGCTGCTCCCAGGCGTTCCCAGTCCAATTTCGACGCATCCTCACGCAGCTTTTCAATATCCATGCGCGCAAAACAACGCATGTGCAGAATTTTAAGGACAGGTTTAGGTGGCTTAAGGACGTAAGAAAGGAAAATGAGGTCGTGGTGGGAAAAACCAGGTGCAGGACACTGGCCATGAGAGGAAACAAGGGTGGGAGTGGACGTTAGGATCAAATCGAGCCACGTGTCATCACCAGAAGCATTAAAATGAGTGGGCTGCAGTGGAAGAACATGGAGACTGACGGACTCAATTATGTGAAGGAGTTTACGGGAACGAGGAGTCAGGAGAGTAAGGTCTGTGTTAAAATCACCCATGATGATGTAATGTGCATACTCTGACCCTACAAACTCCAGTGCCAATTCTAGGTTGGAAAAGTAGTCAACGGCGGGACAATATACAACACTTAGTAAAGTTTTGACACCTTTGATGTAAATCTCTAAAAAAGATATTCAGCGGAAGCACAGGAAGGAGGAGAAGTGGCAATAATTTTGAATGGGATATCACTGCGGAGATAAATGGCGACACCGCCCCCTCCCCTTCCAATTCTATCGTTGCGGATGAGAATGAAACCGGGAAGCGGGTAGGAAATGGATAAAAGATGAGGCTTAAGCCAACTCTCGGAAATCAGAACAGCGTGAACATTAGCATTTGAGAAGGTGTCGAATAGCTCAGTATAGTGACTCGGCACACTCTGGGCATTGATGTGGCAAACATTAAACAAGTGTTAACATTCTGTTGATTAAACGTCTGACACACAAAGTCACCAAGGGTGCCGGTCAACGAATTAAAACTTGCATTAGCAGAAGACTTAACAGAATCAAATGCGGAATGAAAGGAATCATCATCCGATACCATAAAATAAAAAATAAAAAAAATATGATAAATACTAGAAAATATATATATATGTATAGCCTATTGCAAAAAAAAAGAATATGACCTTCAGTGCAACAACACTGTCTGTGCACCACCCACCAGCAACACCAGCAGAATAAATACAGTAATATAAAACAATTATAGAGAAGATAAAAAAAATAAAACATAACAGACAGGAACAATACTACAAACGAGGAACAAAATGATACGATGCACAAAGTTACATCATTCAGCAACAACGAAACGCAATTTAGGAACGAACTGAACAAAAGTACGACGTCACAAACATTTAAATTTTGACATAAGCTGAATGACAAGTGACAGCTGACAGTAACTGACACTTGACAGTAAACAAGTAACATTGTTAAACAATTAAATAATTGGACTTTCGTTGGTAGTGGTGAAGGTTTTACACGTGCTTTTCATCAGTGCTACGAATTTTTCGATTTTAGTGAACTTTTTTTTTGAGTGAAACTTTATCGAGATTGTTCCTAGTGTGTGTGTTCTTGGTTTAAGGTTTGTTTTTATTTGTGTTTGTCCTTTTTTTTATAATAATCTTCCAAAATGAGTTCGAAAAAGCCTCCTGACCCCCCTGATGGACTCTTTGAGATCTCTTCCCCAATACTTACGGTTACCCTCCCCCATGAAACTGAAACACCTCCGCAAGATCCAACCATGGACATCGATAAGCCAAATCTTAAAAGGGTCGCTGGTTCGCCCCCTGCGATTTCCGACGTACCGCCAAAGATGGCTAAAAGTTTAACATTTAGATCGACTTATACCAAGTGGGATAACCCTCCATTCATCGTACACGTTTCCCTAAAAAATGAACAGACCTCAGGCACTGTGCTACAACCAATTAAGTTTGGTATGTTCTTGACGACTAATAACGTCAGTAACATACGTCTAGACGGGATCAAACGTATTGGCAGAAATCGTGTGTCGGTTGAGTTCAAGTCGCATCAGGATGCGAACAGTTTTTTAAACAACACTGTCTTAGTAAAAAACAATTACGTTGCAACCATTCCACAGTATAATATCACTCGAATGGGCATTGTTAGGGACATACCGGTGGAGTGGTCGGAGGATGAGGTTATCCAGAATATTCAGGTCCCGGAGGGCTGTGGCCCTGTCATCAAGGCCAGAAGGATGAGCCGTAAGGTGACTTCTTCTGGAATTACTGAGTGGAAGCCCACTCAAACTGTGGTACTGACATTTGATGGACAGGTCCTACCTAAACGTGTAATTAGTTTTTACTCGTCGCTGCCAGTAGAAAGATACACATACCCAACAATCTTGTGTTACCATTGTTGTCGCTTTGGACATACCCGCACCTTATGCAGATCAAAACCAAGGTGTTTCAAATGCGGTGAAAATCATCCAGGTGATGGTTGTGATGTCACCCAAGAAATGAGCTTTTGTGTTTCATGTACAGGTAACCATTTCGCGAATGATAGTGCTTGTCCTGAATTGGGCCGACAGAAGAGCATCAAAGCTCTGATGTCGGAAAAATCTATTTCATATGCGGAGGCAAGTCGAGTATTCCCACCTGTCTCTCGGTCATATGCTGATGTCTCCAAGTCCTCCCCTGGTAATAGGCCTAGGGTAGTTGTACCTCAATCCCAGTCTTCGAGTCCTGTTCCTCTTACCCAAAAATCATACCGTAAAACGGTCTTCTTAAAACCCAGAACTCACATCCCTCTCTCGCCTGGCTATGATAGACAAGCTCACCGGGAACTTACTCAAAATTACTCTTTTTCCCCATCTGGTAATGGTTGTGCCCTACCAGCAGAAGTTGCAGAGCCCATCACTAATAGACAGGAAAATAACTCCACAAATATTTTAGAGTTTATCACCAACATGCTAATGTCTGTATTGGCTAGTCCGACCCGAAGAATACCTGACCACGTTGCCTCAAAATTGACCTCGATCCTAAATTATATCAACAACATTCCATCCCCTGACATTTCTCCAATGGAACGTGAGGAGTATTACTCCCAGAAAGCCTGACCTTACTTTCTTAATTAACAAATATAAACCATCAATCTGCGGCGTTGCCGAGACATGGCTCTTGCCTGACAGTAATTTCAGGTTGCCATGTTTCGGCAGTGTCCGTAATGATAGAACTGATGGATATGGGGGATGTGCTTTGCTCATCAATAGCAAAGTACCATACTCCCAAATTCCTCTAACCTCCATTGGCGACAACATAAATGTTGTTGCTGTTAAGGCTGAGGATATATATATTTTTTCTTTTTATATTGCGCACCCACAACTCGGATATCTTTCAGTTATTAGAAACATATTAAGCAGTGTAAGCGGTCCAATACTCGTCATGGGTGATTTTAATTGCCATCATTATCGTTGGGGTTCAGATTCTTGTGATAACTTTGGCATAGGCTTGCTGGATATATTGGATGATCTGGATCTTTGTCTCATCAACGATGGCAGCACAACACGCAGGTCTGCTCCTGGGCAGCATAATAGCTGCGTTGATTTGACGTTCTGTTCGTCCAATATATCTAGTCTTCTCATTTGGCGTCGCTTGGATATGACCTATGGAAGTGACCACTACCCCATCATGATTGAATTCCCATCCAAAAACATTTCCACTAAAGTTTCTCCCCCTCTTCTAAAATACCAACTCAGTTCGGCAAATTGGGATTTATATTCCAAAATTCTGGACTTGAGAATATCTTCCCTCCCAAAAGTGGACAGTGATAATGCCCACGAATGTTTCTCATCCTTCTCTTCCATCATATCCTCCACAGCTGACGATTGCTTCCCAACCAAGAAAACCCCTTCCGGTAGACTCCCTTCCCCTCCATGGTGGGATAGGGAATGCACTGACATGGTTAAGGCCAGAAATGAGGCTGAAAGGACAGCCAACCACGATATGAACCTGGACAACCTCATTGCTTTCAAGCGGATATTGGCTAAGTCCAGAAAATTCCTCAAAAAAAAGAAACGTGAAGGCTGGTCAAAGTATTGCAGTTCGTTGAGTCCGTCCACTCCGGTTTCGACGGTCTGGCGAAAGGTGAAGCGTTTTAGGAGCAGTCTAGCACCTGCCTCCTCTAACAACATCACAGAAGAACTGGGATACCAGTTTTTCACAAAAATTGCACCAGCTTATGTTCCAAGTGTAGAGGAAAGCAGTGTTGGCATTGATTATGAAGACAGCACTGACGACCCAATGAACGGGCTCTTTAGCCTGGAGGAATTAAAAACTGTGTTATCCCATGTTAGAGACTCTGCTCCGGGAGTGGATGGATTCACCTACTCTTTTATTTCCAAAGCTGGCCCAAAAACTCACCAGTATTATCTGGACTTGGCTAATTTCTGCTTTACATCCGGATACATTCCCACTGAATGGAAGGTTCAAGTGGTTATCCCAATATTGAAACCCGGCAAAGATCCTAACGACCATTGCTCATATAGACCAATTGCTTTGTCGTCAATACTCATTAAACTTTTAGAACATTTAATAAAAAATCGCTTAGAGTGGTTGGTAGAGAACAGGAAACTGCTCCCAACGACTCAATTCGGCTTTAGGAAAGGTCTGGGCACAGCTGATAGTGTAAGTATACTCACGTCAGAGGTCCGACTAGCCCTCAGCCGGAACGAGTCTGTGGTTGGAGTTTTTCTGGACGTATCGGCTGCCTATGATTCGGTCCTCCTCCCTAATCTCAGGCAAAAGCTGCATGAGCTGAGAATCCCGGCTAGGATTTGTCGCATCATTGGTAGCATATTTACCAATCGCATCATCCAACTAAGAATCCCTGGGGCTGACTCTGAACAAAGAACGGTTTGGAGAGGATTACCTCAGGGATCTGTACTTAGTCCCCCACTATATAATATATATACAGCTGATATACCCTCATCCCTCAATTTCGATTGCAAAATCCTCCAGTATGCTGACGACATTGCATTAACGGTCTCTGGCAGTTCTGTTCAGGATGCCGCTCAATCTATTAATATCTCACTGTCCTCTCTAAATCATTGGCTTCTTGATCACGGTTTGTCTTTAAGTGCGCCGAAGAGTACTGCGGTCATTTTTACCCGCAAGCGTTCTGTACCACCAATAGATATCAATGTTGACGGTAGAATCATTCCAGTAATGAGTAAGGCTAGGTTCCTGGGAGTGACTTTGGACTCGAGATTATCTGGGGTCGACCACATTAACAACGTGGTCAAAAAGTGTGAACGCTCTGTGTCGGTCCTTAAGGCCTTGGCCGGGGTATGGTGGGGAGCTCACCCCTATACCCTTAAGCTTGTCTATAATGCACTGACAAGAAGCGCAATGGACTATTGCAGCTTCCTTATTGAGCCCTGCAATAAAGAAGCGCTTAAAAAATTAAACAGCATCCAGGCCAAATGCTTGAGAATCGTCATTGGAGCCATGAAATCCTCTCCCATAAATGCACTTCAAGTAGAATGTGCAGAACCGCCTCTACACCATAGAAGACAGTATTTGGCAGACCGTTTTCTATCTAAAGTTTTTTCCCTTTCATCCCATCCCTTACTCCCAATTTTAGAGCAAATCGACCTCTCTTACAGTAATTCCTCTTATTGGAACAATAAATCAGTTCCTTTATTGGTGAGTAGGTACAGAGAACTTAAACGACTCTCTGCGCCAATTTACCAGTATTCAACTCTCCCCGTCTTCTCTTCCGCATATGAAGCGATTCATTTCGAACCAAAAGCCGTCTTGGGACTAGGTATATCAAGGAATGCCCAGAACGCGAGGGATGACTTTGAGTCAGCTCTCAAGCGGTACTGGGCAGGATGGAATTTCTTTTACACTGACGCTTCAAAATTATCCGAAACAGGAGGTACTGGTGTGGCAGTTTACTTCCAAAATTCTAGAATTGCTCTACTTTTCCAATGCCCACCAGAAGCATCAGTGTTTACAGGAGAGTGCATTGGTATTCTAGAAGCCATACATTACATTAAATCCCATCAAATAGCAAGATCAGTCATTTTTTCAGATTCACTTAGTAGTATTCAGGCTTTAAAACAAAATCAACTTCACAGTAAAATCCATAGTCAAATAATAGTAGATATTAAGAACTTGCTATTTGATTGTTTCCAAGACGGCTTGGACATCGAGATAGTCTGGATCCCCGGTCACTCGGGTATTGTTGGTAATGAGTGCGCTGATTCGTTAGCAAAGTATGCCACATCGAATCCGGTTGATCGGAAGCACTACGTGGTCCACAACTACGATTTGCGAAATGGTGCCAAACCCAAGTTATTTAACTCGTGGGCTGAAACATGGAAGACAACTTCTAAAACTAAGGGTATCTACTATGCAGCTATACAGCCTGAAATCCAACGAAGGCCTTGGTTTTTTAAATGCCCTAAGTTGTCAAAGAAAACTGTTTCGTCGCTCTGTAGACTAAGACTCGGACATTGTTGTAGCCCAGTGTTTCTGAATAAAATTCATGTCCGGGATAGCTCCCTATGCGAGTGTGGTCTTGCGGATGGTACTTTGGACCATATTTTCTTCTCTTGCTCCCTGAATAATAAATCCTTTGACCTTTACCAGAAAATTCCCAAATTAAATATTCCTCTTCCATCCAATTTCCACTCCCTTCTATCTCACTTCTCTCCTAAAATAATAAACCTTTTGGCTACCTTTTTAAAAGAAAACGACCTTAAATTCTAGTTGGTGCGTAGTATGTATTATAATTATTATATATTTAGTAGTTTGTGTTGTATATATTAATATCGTAGATAAGTTAGTGAATTAGTCTGTGTCTTTTACTAACAACTTGTGTTTGTCTTTCCAGCATATACTAACATCTACCACGAAGGCAAAAGTTTGACGGTGGCCCTCACACCGAGTCGCCGTCTCAACGTGACACTGGCAAAATAGTCGCTAACGGCTCAATTGCCATAAAAAAAAAAAAAAAAAAAAAAATTAAATAATTAGAAAATACACGATAAAACACAAATTTTGAAGTTAAAATATATAGATTAAAGCGGGTATAAGTGTACAAAACAAATAACGTAACAATTATATGAACTACAATGACCCAAGCACCACATAATAACAACAATGTTAAATGTTCTGAAGCAATATCACGACATCAAATAAATTGCACTAAATCTTACGCACTCCGATACCTTGCTTGCTTCCCGCTGCAGCCGATGATGTCCCTGCATTCTTGGGGTATTTTGCCGCAAGGAGATTGAGTTCGTCCAGGGAAAAAAGTTTATGCCGTGTTCCATCGGGAGATCTAACTATTATAACCCCATCCTGGGTCCAACAAGCAGGCATGCCGAAGTGCAATCGCGCCCTGCTGAACACATTCTGCCTTGTCTTTGTCAGGAACTCCTTGACGGTGATTTCGGTGCCCTTCAGTGCTAATTTGGCTTTCCATATAGCAGACTTATAGTCAACACTGGAGAACCTCACTAATACAGGCCTGCTGCGTGCAGGACCTTTGCTAGATGCCCCCAACCTATGGCATGCCTTGATCGAAGACGACGCAATGTCCGGAAGACCCAGTTTGTTATGCAGCACATTTAATATGAGCGCCCTGCAATCCTCCTTGTCTGCCTCAACAAACCCGGTGAAAATGAGAGCTTTTCGATATATTAAATTTATTTCCATATATTAAAATGGAAGATCAAGACATGCGCCAATGTACTTCATACGGAGAAGACGAATTTATTTGTATCTCACGTAATCCGGTGTACAATTTGCATGATAAAGATGCCCCATGTGAGGCCCAAGTCTTCAACCAACAAGAGTCTTTATCATGTATCCTCAATGACGTAACATGCAAGGAAACCTGGACAAAGCTCCACAAACCGAACATGTGGCTATTTACATTATGCGGGAAACAGCTGATGCGCGTTATATGTAACGATCAAGTTAGGCCAGCGGTCATCGACGGAACTGGAGTCATTACCTTGCAATCAAAGTGCATACTGCAGAAAAAGGACGCCACAATATTTACACAGAATCAGCTGGGAAGTAGTTTTAACATGGAACCAGACATAGAAGTTCCAACGATAAATTCCACAATAAACCACATCTTTGACCTCGGCTGGAAAAACGCAAAACTGAACATAACAGAACAAGGGACGCCAACTGCAGTAGAAATAAGAAAAATAGACCAGCAGTTAGAATTCCAAAAAAGCAGAGAAATCTTACCAAAGGTGTCCGAGTCTGACTTGTCAAGTCACGACATTTATCTCTACTCCGTTACTTCTTTGTTGTTGGGAGGAATCGCTGTGCTTGCCCTCTTTGTTATTATGAAACGATGCTGCAAAACAAAGAACGGTGCCAAAACAAAAACGACACCTAGAGGAAAGAATAACTTGGGAGAGGACATCGAGCTACATGAAATACATTCGACAGCAGCGGAGCCCGTTTACAGCGAAGCAAGACAGCCGAAGAAAGTATTTCACCTTGACGATGTGAATTGAGTGACAACTATTACTTTTATACCTATACACATTTACTATTGTTTAATATTTACTTTGTACTTTTTATATTAGATATTATTTGCTTTGTAATGGATGTTCATCCCACTTTTCCCTCGGGAGCATGTACGGTTCACGTACAGGCAAAACGCTAACGCCGCGACCTACTTTTTACTACTCATTTTGTTTACTTTAAATACGTGTAATTATATTAATTTTAGTTGACCGATAGCTGCCGTAGCGCTATAACCGCGGATTAGCATCCAACTTAACTTTGTGTAACTTTTGAGAATATACGTAATTATTGTGAACTCTGTGGTTTTCGTCAAATCACATCCAACTGTAAGTAACTAACTACCTCTGAGCCATACAGTACATGAACATTCAATATTACTATTAAATTTAATGTAAAATGTATATAAATTCATTGTGTGTATAAATGTTAGCCTTACCTGCGTTAACCCAAGTTTCATCTTGATAATATATATGTCTCCCTTCTCGTCGAAGCTGACATATAGATCGCAAGTAACGCTGGCGCCATGTTATTATATCATTTCGATCAATAAGTGTGCTCTTGCGTTACCGTGCAACAAAAAAATTAAGATGCTTCAAAATTTTTCTGAGGGTGTCTTTGGAAATCTTGGGCATTTCTGAATCATCGTTCATCACTTGTAAAATCTAAAATAGTAAGTTTTATAATAGCTTGGAATCATTACTTATATATAAAAGATGTAGGTATAAAATAATACTGTCTGACTGATTGACTAACCTTTGCAATGGTTGGAGGTTCATTTTGGTAAAAGAACTGATGAACAATTCTTCGTATTGCAGAGAATGTAAATTCATCAATTTTATCTTTGAAACTTCGCTTTGGTCCAGTTTTTTAGGAGGAGTTGGCGGCGCACCTTTGTTTACTTCCTTCAAAACATTACAAACAGAGCGTGAGGTTATTTCCAATATGTCAGCAACTTTGCTCATACATTCATTTTCTTCCACAACTTCAAAGGCCTCCAATTGCGGAGAAATTTAATTTTTCACGTATTTGTAGGCGTTGCGGATCATTACTTTTTCAGTAACAGTGAAAGCTTTTCGTGGACGTTTTTTTCTTGGGGACAAGAAAACATCGACGTCTTTTTGTGATGTACTTGGCTGAGGATCCATTTTGATGGAAAACCAAAACAAATAGTGTTACAGGTCGCGCGGTGAATCAAGATCGCTCGGTGAAAGTAGTGGGGGCAATCGGCGCATGTTTACTAATGCGCACAGAAATTCTTAGTATGTTAGGATTTTATTTTTAATTTCGTATGTTTGAACCTTAGTAACATAACTTATAATAACACTAGTTTTTGATTGTAATTTATCTTGTAAGTAGGTAAATTCAAAAAATTAAAAATTATAAAATAAAACATAAAATTAAAAAAAATAATTTCGTTAGTTTCTTTCTTTAACGTAATAATTCACGTCGTAAACCATTTTTCTGGCTAGCCGTTTTAAAACTTTATTTTTAACCATTTTTTTTTTACGACTACGTATTACTATTACGATAACACAAGCTGTACGCAACAGTACCCAAGTACAACAGTATCCAATGAGAGGCGAGAACGCAACGCGGGAATTATAGAGCGACTCTATCTACCAATGACGTGTCGCCGACGGCGCACACCCGCCCGTACGTCGCCAAATAGACCGTAGAATTGAATACTGCGCATGCCCCTTCCACTTTTGCCAAGCGATCTTGATTCATCGCGCGACCTGTAGCGATTCTTATGATAATGTTCATACACTATGATTATTTTCTGTATTAGCAACATTAAATGTATTTTTTTGCACTGACAACTCGAACGGACTGCGACTTGACAGCGCGGTGCTTTTGACAGTTACAAGAGTTTATAAAAAGGAACGGCGCGCTGTCATGGCTCTCTTTTCGTGTTAGTTTTCGGAGCAAGCAACATCTCAGTAAGTGCTAGTATATAATTTATTTATTCCTACTGTTATTGTATAATGTGTATGTGCTGGCAAGGCAAAAGTATAAAGGGTGTGGTACCCGTTTTGGTCGTTTTATTTAAATAACCTGATAACAAACCCCGTAGGTACACTAAATAACTTTCTTAGTCTATCTTTCTCTAAAGATAACACATATAGTTAACAATTCAGAAGTGGGATAAACGAGTCGTTTATTTAAATGCATTCGTTTATCCCGTCCACAAGTGATTTTTTTTCCCTAACTTTGCATCTTCTACTTTTGCTTTGAAAGTACCTACGTAACCTATGTAGGCACCGATAAAAATTTTTTTGGGATAAGATACTATTTTATCTAAGCGGGCAAAGTGATGTGTAGTTTGAAATGGTGTACTCGGCTTATTCAATATGAGTTTCTTCTGACACTCTGGTGGTACTACGACACTACAAGTATCTTGCCAGGATTACACCCTGGAGGCACTACCACACCACACGTACCTTGCCAGGGCTACACCCTGGAGGTACCACCACATCACACGTGCCTTGCCAGGGTTACACCCTGGAGGTACTGCCACACCACACGTGCCTCGCCAGGGCTACACTCTGGAGGTACCACCACACCACACGTGCCTTGCCAGGGCTACACCCTGGAGATACAACCACACCACAAGTGCCTTGCCAGGGCTACACCCTGGAGATACAACCACACCACACGTGCCTTGCCAGGGCTACACTCTGGAAGTATTGCCACATCACACGTGCCTAACCAGGGCTGTACCCTGGAGTTGTTAGAGGACAACTCGAACTGTGTTCAGGTGGATTATGGACAGGTTTTGGGTCATTTTGGGTAACCGTAGCAAACAAACCTATCAAATTAGGAGTCGTTGTTACCCAGAACCTGCATTCTGAGTTTACTTATTGAGTTAATGAGCAGACCAGTGATACTTTTATTTGGAAATAATCTAAATGCAACTAAAAGGAACAGTCTATGTTATTGACACTAACTGAAATTAAAATTGGGTAAATTAATATTATATGGATTGCTTTTTGACAGATAGTCCGACATTTATTGCCTGCTAGCTTTTGCCCGCGGCTTCGCCCGCGTACCTAAAGTGTGGCCTGTATCACTCAGGATTGAAGCGGGTTTCTGTGAAAACAATAAAAAAAAGGGGGCATTCGGCCCAGTGCTTTCAGAGATTAACTTCTAAAACCTTAATATGTATATAATTTTAAAGTGAGCGTGCGACGATCTTTCCTCATTCAATAACCATGATTTCATAGTGCTGCGCTCGCTCAGCTTATTCTCGCTCTACTATAACCATTAGCGTTATTAAATTTTCTGTGTGTATCTCACTAGAATTGTGCCAAAATGTTTAGATTTGCATTTCAACCACAGAGTACTTTCAACGGCAGAGATCATTATTATTATTTTATAATAAATAATGAGTTAGTAACAGTAAGTTTCACGTATTTTGAGTAGATTATCTGATTGTCCATTTTTTCACATCCTTTGTAAGTTATTATTTGGTTCATACCGAGCTACTGCGCCAGTAAATCGGTGCTAGCATATTATATTTTATGTAAGTGCTACGCGCTAGATTGGGTGTGCCGTGCACTAGCTTCAGTCGATTCGGGTGTGATGTAGGCTGTACAGTGTACACCTTGATCATTATAATAAATAAATAAATAAATTACGCTGTGTTGAGCGAAGCGCGTATAGAAGCCATTATATTCATGGCACTTGGGGACTTTTGGTCGCAAAAGGAGCGTTAGCCTCACACACACACACAGCTGGGGGCGGGAGCAAAACGGCCCCTTAGTCGCCCGGATTGTCCGGTGACCATGTAGTTCTAGCAGACAACCAGGAAACATAACAAGTTTATAACTTTGTGATGTTACATGATAGTTTTTTTTTTTTTTTTTTGCTGGCAACACTGCCCCAGTGACATGTTAAATTTGTACTCCGTATTTTAAAATTTAATTTAAATAGTATTTAAGTGTAATTAATGTGTAATTGTTTGTATAACCATAATATAATTGCATAAATCGTCAGGATTATCGTTTTCGTGGTAAAATATCTTGTAAAAAACGAGTTTTTGGTGCCAACCGGTTGTCACCGGTAACGAACAGCTGACGTTTGAACTACGGAATTTCACGGGGAGTATTATTTACTTATATTTTTATTTATAATAACACAACACACTCGTTAATTTAAGTTATAACACGATCGTACAAGTTTTATCTTTTCAATTTACTTCACTTAACACTAAGCGTGTTGTGACGAAATAGTTTTGTTTACATTGTAGAAAACAAATCATCGACATTTTATTTCATAATTTGATTCATTTTAACTTATCCCGATAATATTATACTGGTCAACAACGCTTCTTGTCTTTATTTTGAATTGTTATATTTGCAATTATTTGATAAAAAATCTGTTAAACCAGACTTTCACATTCTAATCAACTTACCCACATTAAGTAAAAGTAATATCATAAGGCAATGAAAAGCTAGAAAACTCAATAATTATTAGCTTTTCAAGCCAAGTCAGCAGTCCACCTCATTTCCCTACTGAACTGCACTTTCTTGTTTTAATTTTTTTCCCCATTCTTTTCCAACTTTTCTTTATTTTGTCATCTTCTTGATTCTCACTGTTTCTTTTCTTTTTCTATTTACAGTAACTTATTCTGAAATCATGCCTACGATGACCCGTAAGGCAACAGCCCAGGATATGCAGCTTAAATTGGAAAATGCCCTCCAGGAGCTCAAAGAATCCAAACTCCAGTGCCAGCAAATTTTGCAGGAGAATGAGGAGAGTGAGAGGGAAATAAAGAATATAATCTTTAAAAATACAAGCCTTAAACAAGAGTTGGTAGGCCTTAGTCAGCAATACCAGGATGTTGTTGATGAACGCGACCAACTGCGAGCGGTCACGGATGGTTTCAAAAACTGTAGCGACTTGTATGAGGAGGCTTTGTGTAAGGTTAGGGATCTTGAGGATGAATTACTTCATGCTAATGGTCTTATTCTTAAATTGCAGAAGGAAAAGGAATGTACTCAGACTGAGAAGACTAACCGTTTATATGATGAATTAATAAATTCAAAATATGACCCTCATGCCTTAGTAACAATTGATCTTACAGAAGATTCCATACTAAAAGACAGTTATACTTACAAACTTAGTCAAAATAAAATTAAAAAATATGCTAAACTCAATAAAATCATTAAAAAATGTAAAAACCACAAGAAGCAACAAAAACACTGTTCCAAAAATATTCAACTGCGGAATGAACGTGTTAACTTAATTAATCAATTAAATAATTATCAGATTAAGTTGGAAGATAGTATAAATATTTATCAAATTGACACTCAGCGCTTACAGTCTGAAATACAGACGCTTGATAACTCCCTAAAATCAATTTATAACAAATATGTATGTTCAAAGAACCAAATAAAGGAACATATTTTGGCTACAAATGAGTTGGTGGACAAAGTAGACTCTCTTACTCTAAGAAACAATAAATGCACTTGCCAGACAGAATCTAACCCGACTGGCCTCGAACTTGTGGTAACGGAGAACTCATCCCAGCCCATCAGTGCTCAGGACTGTATTCCCGACCAGGTACCCCACATTCAGCATGAATTAACTCAAGGGGTAGATTCAGAAAATTCTAATTTTTCCTCTCATAACAGTAGGGATTATCAATCAATTATATTTTCAGATAGCATAGGAAGAGGATTAGGGCAATTAATTAGTAAAAAACTCCCTTTTCCTTCTCAAAATTATTGCACACCTCAAGCTTCCTACCATCACATAATGTCATTTGTAAATGAGCAAGTATATGATCCCAACACTATTCTAACTGTATTTGTGGGTAATAGCTTAAATGTGAAGAAAGATGATATCACCAATAATGTCACTGAACTGTTGAAGATAAATTGTAAAAAGATTATTTTGTGTGCTTTTCCTTACTTTGAGCACTTATCAAACAGACAAAATAAGTACATATATATGCTAAATATACATATGCATTTTTTAGTTACTCACCATAGTGATAAATTTTTATATTTTGACATCAACAATATTGTTGATAAACTTTTTTCGACCAGGTATACTGTATACCTACCTATTGTTTTAAGACGTCAAATAGCGAAGCTATTAGCATTTAATATTTACTCAGACATAAATAGTATGTCGACGTACCCAGTAATTAGTCCCACCATTAGTAGTAGTACTAATATTTTAAACTAGGTAATAAGACAACAGTTGGTACTGTTGGCAATTTATGTCAACTTAACAATAAAGTATCGTCTAGCATTCAAGCTACAGGGGGTAAGCAAAAATCTTTTAATTTGTTTCTTCAAAACATTCAGGGTTTTTCTTCGAAACAATTAGAAATTGAATTATTTTTGGAAAAAACTATGTTTGACATCATTTGTTTTACTGAGCATTGGTTAAAGGATTTTGAAATGTTAATTAATTATGATAATTATAATGTGGGCAGTAGTTTTAACCGAAAGTCAATGTTACGTGGGGGTTCACTAATCCTTATTAAAAATAGTATTAAATTTAAAACTCGTAAAGATATAGTTGCACTGTCCGTTGAACATAGCATTGAAGTGTCGTGTGTTGAGCTGGATAGGCATATCATAGTGTGCGTTTATAGGCCCCCTAATTATCAAAACTACTCTATTTTTGAGTCAGTCATGGAAGATGTTATGGCTAAACTTTCAACGGGTAATAAACCAGTAATTATCTGCGGAGACTTTAATGTTAATATTTTAGAAAATAATTCAGATAGCAGTAGATTATTAAATCTTTTCAAATCATTTAATTTATCAAATGTGTTTATTGAACCAACTCGAACAACGACAACTACTGCTACATGTATCGATAATGTTTTTTGTTGCTGCAAGTATTTAGAAAAAGCCATTGTAAATTATCTGCCTTCTGATCATAGCGGCCTAATGGTAACATTTGAATCCAACTTACCAATACAACAAGTGCAGATACAATTCAGACCAATAACATCCGGTAAACTAAATAAATTTAATAGCACTTTAACTAGCAGGTTGGGTGATTGGAACCTTGCAGAAAACAATGGTAATATTTTGTATAAAAATTTTTTTTCAGTTGTTCAAAAGGAGTTTAATCAGACGTTTGAGAAAAAAACTAAAACTATCTGCCCTAAGTTTAGATTTAGTGACTGGGCAACTAAAGGAATCAGAATAAGTACCTAGGGAAAGACTTTTCGAGTTGTATGGCCTTAAGCCTATTATTAACACTGAAACTTTTAATAAATATGTTGCTACTTATTCTAAAATGTTTAAAAATACTTGTAAGGCAGCTAAGGCCTTATACATTAGCAACAAAGTTAAAACAGCAGATAATAAAATAAAAACGGTTTGGAATATTATAAATAATGAAACCAACAGAAATAAAAGAAATAATAATGATTACACATTGGAGACTCATCATGGTCTTATTAGCGATAACAAACTAGTTGCAGAAGAATTTGTAAATTTCTTTACCAGTATACCAATTAAAACTACTGAAGCCCTAAATTCGTCGCCATCGCATGCTTTTGGTTTATTACAGGCGAACGTTGCAGCCTGTTCGACTGAATTTAACTTTAAACATATAAACCCCATAACAGTAATAAAAGCTTTTAAAGAAATCAAGATTAAATTGACAGAAGATCTATGGGGTATGTCTATCAAAGTTTGTACCTCAATTATTGAGACTATAGCGCCGTACTTGGCTTTAATATTTAATTAGTGTATAGATCAAGGAGTCTTTCCAGATCTAATGAAATATAGTAAAGTGATACCACTCTTTAAATCCGGGAATAGTAGAGACACTAATAATTATAGGCCGGTGTCCGTTTTGCCGGTTCTTAGCAAGATATTTGAAAAGGTAATGTTAAATCAAATGCTTAGTCATTTTAACTCCAATAACATCCTACATGATAAACAGTATGGTTTCACCAAAGGACGCTGTACAACTGACGCGGGTGTTTCCTTACTAAAACACATTTTTAATGCGTGGGAAGAGGCACAAGATGCTATAGGCATCTTCTGCGACCTATCTAAGGCGTTTGATTGTGTAGTTCATGAAACATTGCTTCTGAAACTCAAGCATTACGGACTAGGCAATGCAGCGTTAAGCTTATTAAAATCTTATTTAAATAATAGACAGCAATTAGTGCAAATAAACGGTGTCAATTCGTCGGGATTGAATGTTGAAATGGGGGTGCCCCAAGGTTCAATTTTAGGTCCTTTTTTATTTTTAGTTTATATTAATGATTTACCCAATTTGTTGCAAAATAAACTTAATATGGTGTTGTTTGCTGACGACACTTCTTTGATTTTTAAGATAAATAGAAAGACTAACAATCTTGACAACGAAAATAGCGCCCTATTGCAGGTTCAAAACTGGTTCACTGCTAATAATCTGGTTCTAAATGGGAAAAAAACTAAATGCATAAGATTTTCCTTACCGAATGTCAAAAGTAGTGATTGTGACATTGTATTGAATAATGAAAAACTAGAATTTGTTGATAAAACGATTTTCCTGGGGATTACGCTAGACTCAAGGCTACAATGGGGTCCTCACTTAACATCTCTTGCAGGGCGGCTTAGCTCAGCTGCATATGCTGTTAGAAAAATCCGCCAATTTACGGATGTTGATACCGCTAGGCTAGTCTATTTTAGTTATTTTCATAGTGTCATGTCGTACGGTATCTTACTATGGGGACGGGCTGCAGACATCGAGTCAATCTTTATATTACAGAAAAGAGCCATCAGAGCTATTTACAATCTCCGCCGGTGCGATTCTCTAAGGGAACTGTTTAAAGAAATTAACATAATGACGGTACCTTGTCAATATATCTATGAAAACATCATGTATGTTAGAAAAAATCTTCATCTTTTTAGCAAAAGAGGCGATAGACATAATTATGTTACAAGAAATAGGGATCAATTAGTTCAACCAGGTTTCAGACTGGCTAAAGTGGCCTCTTCTTTCATGGGGTACTGTTTGAAATGTTATAATAAAATACCTACCACCCCAAATATTAGACCTCAATGAAACGAAATTTAAATCTTGTATTAAACGCACACTATGCAGACAAGCATATTATAAGTTGGAGGATTATATTCAAGATAAAAATGCTTGGCTCAATGCTGGTCCAGCTCCACTACCACTAGGGCGTACTAATTAGTTGATTAGTTGGAAACTAATATTATTATTTTTTAATTTGAAAGACAATTGCATTGTATAATGTAGAAGCACTTTTTCCAAGTTTGTGAATGTGAAGCACCATGGAGCATTTTTATTAGGTTACAAATTTTTTTTTTTTTTTTTTGACATTACGAGCATGGCAGTTGAGAGTTTGTCATGCTCACTCAAATGTCTCGCTGTTGGTGGCACGTGTTATTGGGTCGTTCAGTTCCCTTCAAAATGGTTGAGCTGAGTGGGGCTGATGCACGCGTCATGCTCGTGAACGGGTGCCGTCAGATGGGACTGGTCATCTCTTAGCTGCCAGTGGCTTAATTCAGTTTCTATCTTTTAATTATTTTACATTTTTATTTCATTATCGACATTGTGCTCACATGATAGAAGCAACAAGTAATATGTAACCAAGCATTATATGTAACACATAATATGATTTAAAAGAGTGTCCATGGAGTTTCTTGCACGTTCTTCTCCATAGAGACCTACTCTTTGGAACGTGCAATTTAGCTTCACTTTTCTTGGACTGACCGACATTTGACTATTCAAAAGTGCCTGTAAATGGTCTATTTGAAATAAATGATTTGACTTTGACTTTGACTTTGAGTTATGAAATTTAGTACATTGATTCTTTACATTTCGCATAGGCAGGAACTGGTGTTGTGTATGGCTTTACTGTTTTAAGTGATTTTACATGCCTACTATCATTGTCAATTTAACTGAAACCGGGTTAAATGGCGAATCAGTAGTATATAGTAAGCCTAATAGTAACATTTTATTTCATCACCAGAGTATAAATCGCTTTGCTGGCAAAATTCTAGATGTGAAAATGTTAATAGATGAATATTTATCTTATGTTTCCGCGAAACACCTTTTAATTAAAAGGAGCATTGGAAGAAGTAGGTAGGTACTGAGTAAACTTAGTGAGCCAGCTGACCCGGCGAACTCGTCCCGCCTGGCAGTTAATGTGTGGTATACCATTCGATATAGTCAAGTAGTTGTGGTGGGGCATGGTCTAAGTAATATATCAATATCAGGTTGTGCACAATTTTAATATATATAGTTGTCTACATCAACTTATTTTGGTACAAAATGGAAGTGTGTAAAACATTGTTTAGGTGATGACCTATATGATTTGCCACGGGTAACAAGTGTGAAGAATATAAAATTACATATTATCCACAAGTAGTTGCCAAATACATAGTTTAATATATTGAAATGGTTGAAATAGTTTTCGAGAAATTACACAAGAGGAAATCAACGAATTATAAAATGTAATCACTGTCCAAATAAACTAATACTCTGAGTATACTAAAGAATGTGTAAAGTTTCAGTAGGTACCTATTTTGTTTACTTATTATAGGTGCCTTGCGTATGGTACTTATAGGCATCAACGCTTTGTTGGCTCTAGTTAAAACAAATAACGAATAGTACTGCTATTTGAATAAGCAAGGTAGAAAACATATTTATCAAAATTTTGGTTGGCAACTGTCGAATTTGTCGAGTCCAAATATTACCCTAATGCATCTTTGCTGTTGATTAAATGTTATTTTATTTTGAAGTGATGTGGGTACCAAAGATTAGCTAAATCCCATTATTTTAGTTCTTGTCCAACTAGGGAACTAGTTAAAAAATTTGTATTTGCTCTTGGTTTAAAAATACACACCATGTTCTGTGTACTTTAAAGGGAATTGACACACGCAGTTTATTTTTTATTTTTAAATATACCTACACTGGTGAAAAGTTGTGACTGCAAGTCGGATAAAGTTTGAGTCATTGAGATGAAAACTTAGCCTTAACCTGCAAGCGGTTAGTCTAGTCAAATTAGCAAAAAGATTGGACCTAATTCGTGTAGTTGTAATTTTTTGTGGAATCATTAGAAGACATGAATATAAGTCTTCTCTGAGTTTGCACCATTCCTGTTATGTACGGAACATTGTTTAATATTATATTTTAACATTAAAGTCCCAAAATTTAAAAATTTCATAAGTATTTAGTTGTGGTAAGTTTAGATATATATAGATACCCCTTTGGTGTATAATTACTTTTCACGAAAAAAGTGTGAGGTGTATGAAACACTAATAAATCATTATTTTTATTTTGCGGCTCAATGGAAATTTAGCCAGTTGGTGCAAACTCATAATAAGCTTTTTAAAGCATCCTATACACCTAGTTATTTTTGCACCCTTTTGCACCCCTAGGAAAACAGCATTTTACAATATTTGTAGATTGTACTTCGGGGCAAATTAGTGTAGTCATGGATTTTTTAATATATAATGTATTCTATATATAAAACATTCGCACGTAATAAAAATAAGAAATATATAACTGGAAGTTTATGTAGAGTAAACGTGAATACATACTGCGCCTCGTGGCGCTCGGAGGGCGAACGCGGGGTCGCGCGGCGCGCGCGCGGCGGGGTCGAGAGTAAGTAAGTGCGTGCATGTATATGCGTTTAGATCATTTTTGTGGCAAGAAGCGATCCCTGCGCTATACAAATTAATAACTATAATTTCCTCTATTTTATTAGCTGTGTTGTGAAAATGGATTATGGAGTGTATTGCATTGTTTGTCGTGACCTCCCGACCTGCCCCTGTATTAAGTATTTATTTAACAAGAAATTATGATAATCATATCAATTCTCTGTCGATCTTTATTTCTTTCTATACCTCAAAAGAAAAAAACGGAATCCTTATAGAATCACTTTTTGTTCGTACGTCTGTCTGTCAAGTCCCTTTATCTCGGGAACAAGTGCAAGTATCAAGTTGAAATTTAAACCGTATACTCAAGACTGCGGTCCCTTAAAGCTGTGTGAAAGTAAAAACTTCTAAGTTAACGAATAAAAAAGATACGTCGCAAAAAAAAAAAATTATATATTTCGACACTCAAGGGAATCATAAAGGTACTTCCCGTTGACCTAGAGCCCTGAAATTTGGCACGAAGCAAGTCTTAAGTATATAATAAGTATAGGAATAATTGCTGCTGGCAAAAGCTTGATATTTATTGTATTTAAGTTAGTTGATACGGAACCCTCAGTGTGAGTGAGTCCAACTCGCCCTTACCCAGTTTCTTTTTGAGGCGTATACTTAAAACTCCACATTTTTTATACTAATATTTTATTGTTCCTACCTAACCCGATGCCGTAGAATAATCAGCGCTGTCAGACGATTTATAGTTCTAAAGACAACCGAAATACAATTAATTTATTTGAAACTAGCTGTGCCCGCGAATTTGTTCACGTGGACTACAGGATTTTGAATTTATTTTTTCTAAAATAAAAGTAGCTCATGTTACTCCTTATTACATCAGCTACTTGCCAAAAAAAGTCCCGTCAAAATTAGTCCAGCCATATCAGAGATTAGCCCGGACAAACAGACAGACAGACAGACAAAAATTGCAAAAAATGTTATTTTGGTGTAGACTCTGACCAACGAAAGATGGCAAAACAAAAAAGAGGCCGTATTAAAAAAAATTGAAGCTCTTCACCCTAGCTGTACGCCACTTAAACAGAGTTGATACGTTTGATTATTCATGAAAATAATAAGTATGCGATATATATATGATGCATGTTTATTTAACAATGTGCTGCTTATTTAGCCGCGATATTCAATGCCGCCAAAACTCAAGCATGTCCGTTCACTGCCAAAAGCAGCCTGATCACCTTAGCACCTGCTTTTTAGAATGTATCCTTGGAGTGTATCGACCGCCTTCAGCTCTTGGGAGTTGAAATTTCCTTAAACTTTGGGCAGTTCATTGAGCACAAAGCTACGGTAGCTGCTAGGAAACTCGACATTCATGCAAAGGTTAGATGGCACTCAGTGGCGGATTAGCCATGTAGCAAGAGTAGCAAATGTTACAGACCCCCCCCCCATTTTGGGGCCCCGCGCGTTCAGGGATCCCGCAATTTTGAACATAAAAAAAACTAGTCAAAATATTGGTACTGCGTGACACCTAAATACAGCTGATTTTTTTGGATGTGATGAGATAGTCACTTTACTTCAGACTATCCTGCAAGCAAACTACAGAATAGAAGATCTCTTAGAATTTATCCCATCATCGTACTTTTTACGCAAGTGATCTTAAAATCCACGGAGTTATTGGTAAATAAAAGCCTTGTTCAAGCTTATTTTAGAAATAATAAATAATAATAATAATAATAAATTTCTTTATTTGGAACAAGAAACACATACAGAAAAAATCAAATTGAAACGATGATAACCGCAGTAGTAAAAAACTGTGTCGCGGTTATCAACGCCCTTCTCCAGGTAAGGAAAATCATTGCTCCAGATAAAAATAAGATTTTAGAAAGGGTAGCTTTAGCCAGCAGCTTCTAGCAGCGCTAGCTAAAACCACTTAATTTTGATATGTGTAGGTTAAGCTCAATCTTAATAACCCTACTAAGAATAAGCTTAAACAAGGTTTTTAGGGAATTACATATCTAGACATAATTACATAATTAGTCTATATGAATATTACATTGCCTGTGCGTAGTGACATTTGGCTTTGAAACGTGGTCGTTCACAATGCGCCTCATCAGATGGTTTTAAGTAACACAAAGAGCAATGGAGAGGAAGATAAGCTTAAGTGGCAGTAAACTGGGTACATATATTGCTCGCAGAACAGATGATCGATGGGGCCAAAAGGTTCTGGAATGGCGACCGGATACCTGAAGACGTAACGTTGAAAGGTCTCGCAACAAGGGTAAGAATAACCTTTTATTTAGTAAGGTTCACGTGAATTCGATGGAGGCGTGATAAACTGGACCGGCCGTTGTGGTGACTTTGTATAGCAATGGAAGCCTTTCAGCTGAAATGACTATCGATGTTGGCGTGTTGATGAGAAAAATCACTCAGAAAGATTACTCCACTTAAAAATTGGCTAAATCAGACTACTTCAAAGAAAAATAAATGTTGCATCCTAGGTAATCCTAAGTAAATCTTAACTGTACAGCTTTTCTGTATAAATTCACAAAGGCTTCGCCATCAGCATCGAAAAGACTCCTTAATTCTGTATTACTTGTCAGAAGAAAACCTAAACGTCCTAAGCAAAATTCTAATCATTCGGGGTAGGTATGCAAAAAACGATCATCATCTAGGTTTTCCAAAAGTACTAAATTAATTAGTATCTTACTACTAAATTAATTGATTAGTGGTAGGGGGCCCCTTGGTTAGCGTAGAAAAAAACAGGGAATATTCCCGTTTCTTTCAAATACTGTTGTTTTATTCAATGTAACATTCGAAACTTTCAAGAAATTTATAAATTATAAATTTCATGTATTTTTCCAATAAAACCGAAAAAAAAACCGGCCAAGAGCGTGTCGGGCAACGCTCAGTGTAGGGTTCCGTAGTTTCCCGTCCGTCACAATAAGTGTACCCACTTATGAGTTTAAAAAAATGCTTGCATATACGATTATACTACAAACTTAGTCCAGAAATTATTTTGTAGAACCTTTTTGTCTTTTTGTACAAAAACTGTTCTTTCCATCAAGTTTAAAGTGATTTTCCTAGAAAGTCCTTAAAAGTTCTACTTATCAGATTTTTTTCATATTTTCTAAACCTATGGTTCAAAACTTAGAGGGGGGGGGACACGTTATTTTTACTTTTGGAGCGATTATTTCCGAAATTATTGACATTATCAAAAAATAATTTTAGTAAACCCCTATTCATTTTTAAATACCTATCCAACGATATATCACACGTTAGGGTTGAAATTAAAAAAAAAAATCACTTCCCACTTTACATATAGGGGGGCTACCCTAATAAAACATTTTTTTCCAATTTTTATTTTACCACTTTGTCGGCGTGATTGATATACATATTGGTACCAAATTTCAGCTCTCTAGTGCTAACGGTCACAGAGATTAAGCGAGGACGGACAGACGGACAGACAGACATGGCGAAACTATAAGGGTTCCTAGTTGACTACGGAACCCTAAAAACGGAAAAATATGAAAAGAACCGAAAACTTCATGTTTGTTTTTTTCAAATGCGTACTTTTTTTTTAAATTAATATAAACTAGATGACGCAATCTGATGGTGAGGCGCACTAGTTTATGAGGCCTATGTCCAACAGTGGACAGCAATCCTTATAGCGCCTAAATGGTGATTCTTGGGGGAGGCTTATGTCCAACAGTGGATACGAGTCATTATAGCGAGGGGATACTATCATTATAACGGTAGTGGTAGGGGGCCCCTTGGTTAGCGTTTGAAAAAAACAGGGAATATTCCCGTTTCTTTCAAATACTGTTGTTTTATTCAATGTAACATTCGAAACTTAGTAATAGAGTAATTTTCAAAATCTCATATAGCAACAGCGTTGTTGTGCCTCCCTAGCCTAGGGCAATCCACAGATTACTCGCTTTTGTGCACACATACTCAGCTTTTCCATGAAGGCGCTTTAACCTCATTAGAGAAAGCTTTACTCTGCTATTAATTCACTAATAATAACTGCTAGCTTTGCTTACGCTTGACAATCTACAAATTGCTAGTTGGGTTTATATCTTTGTTTTTCGATAATTATGGCGCCAAACCGAAGTGTCTGTGCTGCATGCCTAAAAGAAATAAAAGGTATAGAGGTTATGAATTGTTGCGAGTGCAAGTCAAGATACGACATTTCCTGCGTAAATATACCAAAAAGTAACTTTTATCTGATGGATCAAGACTACAAAAACACCTGGAAGTGTCCGGAATGCTGCTGCAAACAGTTAAAAGCTGACAACACTAATACACCTGTGCGCCCGACCAACAGTGCTGCGAGTCTTCGTCACTCACCTGCTCGGAAACAACTACCGAGCCCTAAAATTGTTGCCTCCCAAAATAGTCCACCTGACGCGAATGTGACTCTAAGGAAGAAAAGTAGTCACTCCAGGTCAATCGAAGGTAAACAGGATCAATGGTTCAGCGAAAGTACGCTAAGAGATATTATTAAAGAGGAGTTGGCCGCGGCTTTAAAATCATCTTTCAAAGATATAAAAGGTGAAATATCCGAGTTAAAAGTCTCTTTCGAATTTTTTAATCAGCACTTTGAAGAATTTAAGAAACACTTTAATGAAAAGGACGCCTTAATTAATCAACTGCGTCATGATAATAATAACCTCCAGCTAAGTGTTAAAGAACTCACCACTCGGGTCAATATTATTGAACAAAACATGCGTGAAAGCAACATAGAAATTAATGGTCTGCCTGAAGATAAGTCAGAAAACTTAGTTCAAACTTTACAAAAAATTGCTAACGTAACAAGTTGTGATATTGGAGACAGTGACATCGTGCAAATAACAAGAGTGGCCAAACTAAATAAGGAGAGTAGCCGCCCACGCACTGTCGTTGCTAAGCTGCGCAGCCCCCGGCAACGTGACAATCTGTTGGCTGCTGTAGGAGACTTCAATAGAAAACAACCTTCGGACAAATTGAACTCGTGTCACTTAGGTATTAAGGGTAACCGTGTGCCCATTTTTGTAAGTGAACATTTATGCTCATCTAGCAAGCAATTACATGCGGTGACGCGAAAACTGGCTAAGGAGATGTCATACAAATTTGTCTGGATACGTAACGGAAGAATTTTTGTCCGTAAGGATATTTATTCAAAGCCTATCTTCATTCGCAATGAGGATAGTCTTAAACTAATGAAAATGACTGACGCTGCAATCTAGATTTATAGATGTATAATTTTGTAAATTGTTCTTGGTGTTAACTGTATTAGCAATGCTTGACATTTACTATCAAAATGTTCGTGGAATGAGAACTAAGACTGAAGATATTTTAAAAAATATTTCGCTGACTAGTTATGATGTGATAGCATTTACCGAATCTTGGCTGAACCCTAATATTTCAAACGGAGAGTTCATTGATTCACGGTACGTGGTTTATCGTAGAGATAGATCAAGTTCTAAGGTTTCCAAAAAAGATGGAGGTGGGGTCATGGTTGCCGTAAGTAGTGAAATTAAATCTGTCAGACTTAAGAACTGGGAGAGCGATTTGGAAGATTTATGGCTATCAATAGAGTTAATTGTTAATAATTGTGTTAAGAAGGTTGCGCTTTGTGTTGTCTACATGCCCCCACCTGTCAAACTGGACACTCTACAGTACTTTTTAAACAAAGTCAATAACGTGATAAATAATGTCGACGATGTTGTGATTCTTGGGGACTTTAACTTGGGTTTTGTTGATTGGAATAGGAAAGACAATGGCTTGCACCTTTCACCTTCAAACTATGAGACTTCATTGGGTTATTCGTTGGTGGACTTCATGTCAGTTAATGAACTGCATCAATGTAATGGTGTTCTTAATACTGACTCTAGGACTCTGGATTTAGTCTTGAGCAACATATCAGATGTAGTAGTTAGTAAACCTGATGACCTGTTGAGTAAACTTGATTCCTATCACCCTAACTTACTTGTCTCAATTCCACTTTCTAACGTAAAGCAGTTAAAATCTAAACATCGTTCCGGTTATAATTTTTTTAAAGCTAACTATGAACAAATAATTGTTTTTCTTAGGAATATTGATTGGTGCGAGTCATTCCTTAAATGTATTAATGTTAATGAAAGGGTTGATATCTTCTACAGAGTTTTACAACGTGCTATCGACAAGTTTGTGCCTCAATATACAAAGAAAAAATCTAAATATCCCTCTTGGTTCACTGACTCGCTTAATAGGTCTTTGTCCGAAAAAGAGAAATATAGACAAAAATATCTTAAATATAACAATCCCCGAGACAGGCTCACCTTTGAAGTACTCCGAGGTCGCTGTCATACTCTAATAGACAAATGCTACAGTGAATATAAACGTAAAATCGAGAACGATATCCCCAAAAATCCTAAAGCATTCTGGCGGTTCATAAAGAATAAACGTCGTGGAGAATCTTGCATTCCTGCCGATATGTTTATGAGTGATCGGGTGGCTAGTACTGGGCCTGAAATTGCAAACCTGTTTGCCGATCAGTTTGTATCCGTTTTTAGCCGAAATTCTGCTCCCTCTACTAATACTACCAATGGTTTTTCTGGTGTTGGCAGTACAACGCTGACAATACCAGAGAATCTGAGCTCTATTAAATTAACGGAAGAACAAGTACTGAAAAAACTGAAACACATAGATGCTTCGAAGGGTCCAGGACCGGATTCTATACCGCCATCATTCATTAGGCGCTGTAGTCATGTACTATCTTTGCCATTGCAGATTATCTTTAATTCCTCTCTCAAGGAAGGAATTTTTCCTGAGGTATGGAAAAACGCTAGAATCGTCCCTGTTTTTAAAAAGGGAGATCCTGCTGACGTTAAAAACTACCGTCCCATCTCAATTTTATCGTGCTTCTCAAAAATCTTCGAGTCTCTTGTCTGCCCAGTCATCACTCGACATATCGATAAAATTATTTCACCAAGCCAACATGGATTTAAAGCTGGTCGTAGTGTGGAAACCAATCTTGTTGAGTTTGTGTCGGATGTTACCCTTGCTCTTGATAAAAGATTAGAAGTAGATGCCATCTACACGGACTTTACCAGTGCGTTCGATAAGGTTGACCATTCTCTTCTGTTGTCGAAGTTGGAATACAATGGTATACATGGTTCACTGTTAAACTGGTTCTCATCATATCTGGCTCGTCGATCTCAAATTCTTGTCGTGAACGGTTATCAATCGTATCCGTACTATGCTGACTCAGGAGTTCCCCAAGGTTCTCACCTAGCCCCAATTTTATTCTCGCTCTTCATAAACGACATAACCAGTGTAATCCGTAATTGTAAATATTTAATGTTTGCAGATGATCTTAAAATTTATAGAACTATCAGTACAGGTGAGGACCCAACTCTTATACAAGAAGATATAGATAGGATTGAGCGTTGGTGTATCCTGAACGGCATGAAACTCAATGTACAAAAATGTAGCCACATACGATTTAGTAGGAAAAAAAATGATACCAGAGCTGTTTCGTATAATATAAACGGAGTGAATTTAGAGTCAGTGAATGAAATCCGTGATCTTGGCGTCATCATGGACGATAAACTCAATTTCAGAAGTCATGTTGATAGCATCGTCACTAAATCAGCTCGGCTACTTGGATTTCTTAAGAGAAGTACAAAAGGTTTTAAGTTGGTAAGAACTAGAATCGTGTTGTTCAATGCGTTAGTTCGAAGCCACTTAGAATTTGCTAGCGTGGTGTGGAGTCCTCACTATGTAGTGCACTCGCAAAGACTCGAAAGTATCCAGAGGGCTTTCACAAAACACTTAGCATATACCTCCGGTAAAATATCTCCCAGGTGTCCGTACGAACAGCGTGTTCGGTGCTTCAACATGAACTCTCTGCGTGATCGACGAATGACGCAGGATCTGACGTTTCTCTACAAATTGTTAAATAATAGATTGGATTGCCTAAAGCTGGTTGAGCGGATTGGGATAAAAGTTCCTTACAACATACCTAGATTCCCAGTTACCAATGTCTTTTATACTTCTCCATGTAGGACGAATATTGGCATTAACTCGCCAATAAACAGAATATGTAGAGAGATGAACTCCTTCGTAAAATCCGTACCTGAGGTTGATATTTTCCACGACTCCTTAAAAGTCTTTAGAACCAGAGTACTCGAGTACCGAGGAACACAACTTGTCAATTAACATAGTGATAGATAGTGTAGATAGTGTAGTGATGATTGTTTTTTTTTTATTGTGATTTTATTGTGATTTATGATTGTGATTTATTATTTAAATTTATTATTATTTGATTTATTTTTTCAATTATTCTGACTATTTAAATTGTTTTGATTATTTTGACCTTATTGATTATTCTGATTACGTTGATTATTTTGATTATTCTAATTATTTTGACATTATTGATTATTCTGATTATTTTGATTGTTTTGATTATTCTGTTTATTTTGGTAATTTTGATTATTGTGATTGTCATGATTATTATGATTATTGTGATTGTTATGATTATTGTGATTATTTTTTGATTTATAACATATCTTATTTTGCGAATGCTGGTTAACCTGTAATTGGCGACTGTGTAAGACTTAGGCCAATTATTATTCATACTTGTAAAATGCTGTACACAGAAGCTGTTGGTTTGACCTTAATAAATAAATAAATAAATAAAAAAAACTTTCAAGAAATTTATAAATTATAAATTTCATGTATTTTTCCAATAAAACCGAAAAAAACGGAAAAATATGAAAAGAACCGAAAACTTCATGTTTGTTTTTTTCAAATGCGTACTTTTTTTTAAAATTAATATAAACTAGATGACGCAATCTGATGGTGAGGCGCACTAGTTTATGAGGCCTATGTCCAACAGTGGACAGCAGGCATTATAGCGCCTAAATGGCGACACTTGGGGGAGGCTTATGCCCAACAGTGGGCATAGGTCATTATCGCGAGAGGAGGCCTGTGTCCAACAGTGGGCATCAATTATTATAAAGCCTACGTGGTGACACTTGGGGGAGGCTCATGCCCAACAGTGGGCATAGGTCATTATCGCGAGAGGAGGCCTATGTCTAACAGTAGGCATCAGTTATTATAACGCCTACGTGGTGACACTAGGGGAGGCTTATGCCCAACAGTGGGCATAGGTCATTATAGCGAGGGAAGACTTATGTCCAACAATGGGCATCACTCATTTTAGCGCCTAATGGCGACACTCGGGGGAGGCTTATGTCCAACAGTGGGAATGGGTCATTATAGCGAGGGGGAGGCCTATGTCCAACAGTGGACAGCAGTCATTAAAGCCCTAAATGGCGATACTTGGGAGACGCTTGTGTCCAACAGTGGGCACCGATCATTATGGTGACACTTGGGGGAGGCTTAACCGAAACAATGAATAAAACATTCGAAAGATTTCTATTTTGTTCCCAAACGATTTTTTCCGCAAAATTTCAATGCAACATGTGAAAAAACGGAAAAAAACACAATTTGTTTTTTTCATTGAAAGAAACAATTGTTTCTTTCCGGAATTTTCAACGCTACCCTTGGTCGAATTAGCAATAGACTCCGGGTCGGTTTAATCCGGCACTAACGGCGCTTTATACCAGGCCAACATCGAATGTTATACAAAGTTTATTATATTAATTTTAAAGTATTACTTATTGTTGAACTTATGACAGCCCCATATCATGTTCTGACAATTACTGTCTGTTCTAGGTTGCCTGGAAGAGATCGCGGAATGCGATAAGGCCGCCCATTGTACGTGTTTTAGATATAAGTTTTTCTTTGTTATGTTTTGTTTGTACAATAAAGTATATAATAAATAAATAAATAATAAATAAATAAAGCACAGGTCCAATCATTTGTGGAGTCAGTGGGCCTTTCAATGAACACTTCCCTGGAATCTTTAAATTTGAATAAAACTAATTGTGTGTTATCGATTTTTTTTATTAATTTGGATGGACAATTGATGTCATTATGTATGGAATATAATATCGTTCAAATGTCCGCCGCTACTTTGCTAGATAGCGCGTATACGAAATATACAACTTTCCATGTCCTTTACTGTTTTCATTATTAGGAGTTTCGTCTACTCATTGCCGAAACCTCCTGAAAAGTATAATACACCGTGTGAGTAAAATTACAATTATTAAATAATCAAAAAGTATCAAGTTTTTATAATAGTAATTAAAAAACTAACCTAGAAATGATATTATTGTATCCAACCGTCGCATTTTATCTGCATGTTTTTAATTTAATTCACTTTTTGCGTCTTTAAATTTGTCCATTATATTAAATAGTAGCCTTTCCATCGAACTAGTGATTGTTCATGGCATTATTTTAAGCAAAATGAGTATAATAAGATGCAGGAAAACAATTTTGACAATTCTTAATTTTTTACAACAATTAATAATTCGTTGTCTTCTTTCGATGGTCAAACTCTATGTACCGTATATATGTAGATATGCATGTAGTAAAAAGCAGTTACTTCAATATTACAAACAGATACTCCAATTTTATTTATATGTATGTATAGAAGATAAATAAAGGACATGCTTGCAGGACACTCTCGTTTTTTTGTTTAAACATAGACGGTTTTTTTAACAGTTTTTTTTTTTTTATAAAAACAAAATTAGGTTTCTTTATTTACACTTACTAACAGAGCATTTACAATCAGAAAGTACTCCTTCCTCGTAAAATACATCCCACAACACTCCTAGGTAATGACTACGCTTATCTCTTCTTGTCAGTTTATTATTCCGTGTCGCGCGCTTGTCACTTCCATGGCGTAATAGTTCTTTAGCAATTAAGACAACACTAGAAAAACGTATGTTCCTTAAAAAAATGCTAATTTTTTATAGGGTGCAAATATAAAGGAAACCAAATTAATGTAATTGTGATTATTTTCATAACTACTTAAATTTCCCCCGAAGTACAAAAGCAAAAAAACGTGAAAAACTAATTTCCATACGTCGCACTGGGGTGCAAAATCAATCATGTACACATGAAGGCACAAGAGACGTGACCCACGTGACAGCGGAAGGTAATATAAGACATGCTAAAAGTTAGACAAATTTGAACCTTCTGCAATTAGCATAAGATACATGATAATCAATTCGGAGCATAACAATTTAAACGAATATAACGAGAGGCAGGTAGTCAAATATTATAGAATACTGTTTACGTTAATTTGATCTTTAAGACGTAACGTTAAGGTAGGTAAACTTATGAATACGTTTTGTCCGTAATGCACTTGTTAATTTCAACATTGTATCGTAAGTCGATTTAGTCTAATGGTCATAACAGTAGATTTATATTGTAATGGTCGTAAGTTCAAATCCGTTATGCTTCTTTTAGTAGGTTTTGTGTTTATAATATTGGATTATGTTTTTTGAAATCCAATTATAATTAATTTATATTAAGTTAAATTAAAAAAAAAAATAACTATTCAAACATAAAAAGCAACATGAATAAAAAATAAAAATGGTTACAATAGGTAACGATTTATTCAATATAAGTAATATTTACAATTAACATAAAAAAATATTTAGTCATCTAATACCTAGACATAATTTAGATAATTATACAGGTAAGACATATAAAAGAAGTTACAATATTAAACTGCTTTTGATATGGTAGAATTATTTAAAATACAGTTTTGAGCATAAAAAAAACTGTTTATTTATTTCAATAGTGCTCATGAAATGCTAATTTTATTTTTAAAGAAGAGTTTAATGCAGTGAATCAACATGTTACATGATAAGAAATATATAATATTTCTATTTTATAACAATAGCATCACTACATTAACTGTCATACTTGCTGTAAATATTTTGACATTTTAACTACTTTACAGGTTTTATATAAAATTTTAAGTTTTAAATTTGATTAAGAAAGAAACAAGGATCAGTGAATTTATTATATAAACACTTCCTAACAAATTAAGATTAGTATGATTTATTTAACCAATACACTACACATAAGCACTGACAAGAAGGTATTGTGGCTGCTTACAAGAAGTAAATAATTATCCATTGTTGCTTACACGCACAGATGACATTACGTCACGTAATATTTATCACTGAATCGGCCACCTATTTCTACAAGTTAACCAGGTTCCACAGAAGACATTCAGCACAAGTAACCCAGAGTTATACCCGCCAGTTCTACGAGTATACGGCAGTATAATAACATGTTTTTTTGTCACATAGAAATCCAGATATTCTTGGGCAAAACGGACTTGACGGATGACCAGCAGTTATTTCAATTTTACGTCCTGACTTGTATTGTTTGTTATAGTTTTAAACCATAATCTGACTGTATTTCTCTGAAACAAAGAAACGAAACAGAAGTTACTTTATGTGTAAGTATAATTAAAAAGATGTTTGATTACGCACAGCATAAAATGTGTAAGTTTAAAAAAGAAGTATAAATAAAATGGAAAAAAGACACTTACAGGTCGCGCGGTGAATCAAGATCGCTCGGTGAAAGTAGTGGGGGCAATCAGCGCATGTGTACAATTGCGCACAGAAATTCTTAGTATGTTAGGATTTTATTTTTATTTTCGTATGTTTGAACCTTAGTAACATAACTTATAATAACAATAGTTTTTGATTGTAATTTATCTTGTAAGTAGGCAAATTCAAAAAATTAAAAATTATAAAATAAAACATAAAATTAAAAAAAATAATTTCGTTAGTTTCTTTCTTTAACGTAATAAATCACGTCGTAAACCATTTTTCTGGCTAGCCGTTTTAAAACTTTATTTTTAACCATTTTTTTTTTACGACTACGTATTACTATTACGATAACACAAGCTGTACGCAACAGTACCCAAGTACAACAGTATCCAATGAGAGGCGAGAACGCAACGCGGGAATTGAAGAGCGACTCTATCTACCAATGACGTGTCGCCGACGGCGCACACCCGCCCGTACGTCGCCAAATAGACCGTAGAATTGAATACTGCGCATGCCCCTTCCACTTTTGCCGAGCGATCTTGATTCATCGCGCGACCTGTACCTACGGCTATTTCAAGACGCCTTTTATCAATCTCTCCGAAAACCAACATTCTCCTTATGTAAATAGATTATTTTATATTTTAGAATTAGGTATATAAAAATATTCTAAATAAAGACGTTGTTTTACGCAATTTAGTAAGGCAACGTAAAAATTGTTTGCACGATGTCACTGCTATTGAGCGTCGACTGGTTTTTGCTTTATTAGAACGGTTTATTTTTTATTCCTCTACCCTTAATCTAAGTAACATTTGAATACCAGTTTTATGATGAATACGCATATTTATCTTGACTACCCGCTTAATACAAGTCAGGCGAAATTATTCCAAATATGTTTAAAGAATATTTAGTTTGTTGATTGTTATTTAAAATAATAAAAAAGTTGTAAATGGAAAGCAAAACAATATACAGGGTATGAGAATTGAACTCGTGCCTTACTGCGTCAAAGTCTTTACACAGATCACTAAGTCATATTACCCTAATTAGGGCTACCAAAATAAGCTACTCGTATCAGTAGTCAATACATTTTAAAATACCAATAATAAGCTTTAAGTCTAAGATCGTAAGAATCAAAATTGCGTATTAAGTAGTTATTTATACCATTATTATATCCCTTTATAAATGTTTATAAATGTGTTTGTTTGATTATAATATTAAAAAATGTATTTTAACTTTGGACTGTTTTGGACCATTTACTTACTTTATATATATATAAACAAAAATAATTGACATAAAAATAAAAAATAATAAACATTTTATTTACTTGCAATATTTTGTTTCATTTCTATACAAACTGTTTCTCGACTTTTGTCGTTAAATAAAAGTAAAAAAAAGATAACTAAACACAAAAGATGGAAAACAAAAAGTTAGACGTTTAAAGTGAGATTTGAACTAGCTTTACTTGCGTGTCCAATCGCTGTTATTACCACTGGACTAAATGGATTCTTATAGACGGTGTCGAAATTCAACGTTACTTGTAATGCTGGACGCAATATTATGGACCAAATTTACAAGCAGTTGATAAGATTCACGGAATTAGCTAAGTTAACTTTTGTCACTGACGTGCCATTTTCTTTTATCAATCTACCCTCACACTAGGCTAGCAAGATTTATAGAAATGCTGCACAAAGAATTTTCATCTTTAATGGTAGCGGAATAGTGATTTAAATAGCTTATCAAATTGGTGGGTTAGCCCACTTAGGGCACCGACTTTACTTAGGTCGAAATGTATAACACTTTCCTCAGTTTACAAAACTACACAAATTTCCCCAATGCCGCAATGGCCAAAAATAACATTTTTATTTTTTTCTAATGCTGCGTTGATCTAATTAAAATAATTAAAATGCAATAATGTAGGTTGAGGTTTAATATAACATAAAAAAAAAAATGGTGAGCTCACCTATATTCTCTGGTTAGTTATGAGTAATAAACAGTTTTCACCCCCTTCCGTAGGGGTGCCAAATGATTTTTTTTTTTATACTCTATTTTTCACTCATACAATACCATCAGAAACGTTTTTGCCTCTCCAGAGAATTTATTCCAATCTTTATTAAAAAATGACCTAATTTGACTAGACTAGGTGATATAACAGTGTCATGTCACTGTAGGCGTGTGTAGCTTTTTGCTGAGCCGACTCACTGTTCCGAGGCATTTTGGTGTTCCGAAGGATTGAACATCGGTAATGTTTTGAAGGCATCGTTTGGAACACAAACATTTTACTTTGAGTGACCAGCAGCCTTTATGAAATTCAAATTAAAACGTAAATAGTGTACTTAATATAATTAGCGACCTGAACTGGAAACATCTGCTTTGGATTGTTCTCAAATCAAAGTTAAATAAAACTTAGTGTGACGCAACTTGACAGATCACGATTCATAACGTTTGTGACTTTTGAGTCGATGTTTCAAATGTTCCGTTTGTTTCTTGTGAACCGATGTTTCGGGTGTTCCGTTTGTATCTTCTGAGCCGATGTTCCAAATGATGCATATCACTGTTTCGGAGCATTTCAATGATTCGGATGCAAATGTCTGTCAAACAAACGTTTCATGCATTTACCCAACTTGAATACTTGTTTTTGGGGTTAGAGTTTGAAATTCCATAACTGTTATAGCTTCTGAACTTTATGAGACCAAATAAATGGGACTGGCTTTGAATATTACTTTTGGAATTAATTTTCAATAGGTACCTTCCGCGTAATTAATATTCGAATGAGGTTGCAATTCGTGCAGAGGCATCTGAGGACACGATTGCCAAGAATCAATGATCTGATTTGGGCTTTAGTCCTGCAGAATATGTAAGAAATGTAATATAAACTCTATTTAATGACTTTCAGAGAGCACTGTCAAATTGTTTATCAGCTGTCTAGTACCCATACCACTAGCTCTACTTGGTTTGGGACTAGATGGCGTTGTGTAAAAGTTGTAGAATATATTATTGAATTACTAAATTTAGTATACCAACTTAGGGGTCACGATTTTTAATGGATCTTCAAACTATCGTTGCATAATATAAATATTGGTCGAATTATAGGAAGTTGGTATTTTCATGGAAAACTAAACGCACAGGTGCAGCACAGTGTTGCTAAAGTTGGTAAGCCTTTTGTAGGCATTGTTTTTTTTTATAAATTTCTTATTAGGAGGGGTGATTATGAGTTATTGTGGATAAATACAAGGTGCAGTTTTAAAACTGCACAATATTTCAGGAGGTTGTAATAAAACTCATAAATAATCATATAAAAAAACGATACCTGGTCAATAATCAGTAATACTTGTTATTTAATTTTTTAATTACACTAAACTAAATCGATTGATCGATGGCCGCGGGGGCGTGGCTAGGGTGTGGCGTGCGGGATGATGATTGGATGATACATTATTTATGAAACTATCGTTGCGAGTTAGTGTGTGTGAAAACGCCCTTTATTGTTCCGTGTTTGTGTGTGTGAAAAAAAGCGCGGTTATAAAAAAAAAATTACCTACTTATTTTATTATTAATTCGGGTCGAGAATCACTAACATAATTACCTCCTGAAATATTTTGCAGCTTCAAAACGACACCTTGTATATAGCAAGAACTTGTTTACTAGGGATATGGAAAGATGAATTAGCATTCGTTAAGAATATTTATTTAATACAGTATGTCCATGAATATTTTGATTACCAAAGGGTATTTTTAGAAAAGTGTACCTAACTTCCCACATCTAAAAAATATGTTAATGAAATAAGTGATTGACGTGAAACCTATTCTTGTGTTAAGAGAAACCAGTCTCTACTGTATTTGCCTTGAATATTTTAAAAGTGGTGGTATTTACGGCATAGTTCATAGTTGGTAATTTTTAATGAATGAAATAAAATGGAGACGAAACTATTTGATAGTTCGTGATCATGTATTTTGATTATTTATTGTATCGTTTGGAGTTTCAATAAAAACTAATTAGAGCCGAAAGAGTAAATTAAATAATATGTACCCTTACGTTTTAGTCGGGGCAGTGATTATAAGTCATTGTTGGTCAGTCATTGAACGAATTTCAATTTAGATGTCATAAACATCAGGTGAAAAGTAATCATTGATGTCATTGTTTGTGACATTCACTTGAAACTTATCATGTACCTAGCCTGAGTGGCCGGGTATTGACCTAAATTGTACAGAATAATTGAGGCGCCTGTTCAGGACAATTGAGGCGCCTGTTCAGGACAATTGAGGCGCCTGTTCAGGACAATTGAGGCGCCTGTTCAGGACAATTAAGGAGCCTGTTCAGGACAAACCAGGAACATATTGGCTTTAGCAGGCAATTGTTTATTTACTAATGTTTGTTTCTATTTACAGCAGGACATTTGAGGAACCTGTCTGTTTACTTTAGAGACAGGACATTTGAAGAGTCTGTTTGTGTTTTTTATTAGAGACAGGACACTTTAGGGGCCTGTGTGTTACTAATGTTTATTTTTCATTGCAGGCAGGACATTTGAGGAGCCTGTTTGTTTTTTATTAGAGACAGGACACTTTAGGGGCCTGTGTGTTACTAATGTTTATTTTACATTGCAGGCAGAACATTTGAGGAGCCTGTTTGTTTTTATTAGAGACAGGACATGTTAAGGGCCTGTGTGTTACTAATGTTTATTTTTCATTGCAGGCAGGACATTTGAGGAGCCTGTTTGTTTTTATTAGAGACAGGACATGTTAAGGGCCTGTGTGTTACTAATGTTTATTTTTCATTACAGACAGGACATTTGAGGGGCCTGTTTGTTTTTTATTAGAGACAGGACAATTGAGGGGCCTGTATGTTTTTAATTAGAGACAGGACAATTGAGGGGCCTGTATGCTTTTAATTAGAGACAGGACAATTGAGGGGCCTGTATGCTTTTAATTAGAGACAGGACATTTGAGGGGCCTGTATGTTTTTAATTAGAGACAGGACATTTGAGGGGCCTGTATGTTTTTGATTAGAGACAGGACATTTGAGGGGCCTGTATGTTTTTCATTAGAGACAGGACATTTGAGGGGCCTGTATGTTTTTTATTAGAGGCAGGACATTTTAGGGGCCTGTTTTTGAAAAATTGTATAATAAGTAAGATAACGATTTGTAAGAATGAGCTGTCACTGATACATCTGCACTTTGGTGCCATTGTTTATATTTTATGAAACATGTTTAACAAATCATAATTGGCAGATTGACAATTGTTTAGTTTTGTTAACTATATAAGTTTTGTTTTGTATCAATGTACTGCTGCTGCTGTTTTATTTGCTACATTCATTTTAATACCAATGTTTAGCTATGGGTAAAAATGTCTAAGCTAATATAAACGTTATTTCTTTCTCAGGTGCCATTGCTCATATTTGGAAGAGACATGTTGATGGGAAAATCGTAATAGGCAGAATGACAATTCTTTAGTTTTGTTGCTACGTGAAACAATTTGTGTACAATTAATAAAGTTTTGTTCCCAGATATAACCAGCGATGCACTACTGATCTAAGGTTCTAATTTCTACATTCGTTTTAATATGATAATGTTTCTTTTCCAGGTGCCATTACAATATATTTCTTTTTAAAGTTTTGTATAGATAATAATTGATAAATTGGCAATTGTTCAGTTTTGTTTCTACATGACGTGTACAATTAATATAAGTTTAGTGTCGTTCATAGGTACAGCGAACATTGTATGAATAATCTAAATCTTTATTCACTTCTGTAATAGATATCTATGTCTACCCGTAGATAAATTTTTAAATGTAATATTATATTCTTTCTTCGCTCATTATTGTGTGTAATACCAATTTCTTATTCATTTATTTTGTTTCTCACATACGAGGTCGTATTTGTTATATAATGGATGGCCGACTGTTAGCGATTCTTATGATAATGTTCATACACTATGATTATTTTCTGTATTAGCAACATTAAATGTATTTTTTTGCACTGACAACTCGAACGGACTGCGACTTGACAGTGCGGTGCTTTTGACAGTTACAAGAGTTTATAAGAAGGACGGCGCGCTGTCATGGCTCTCTTTTCGTGTTAGTTTTCGGAGCAAGCAACATCTCAGTAAGTGCTAGTATATAATTTATTTATTCCTACTGTTATTGTATAATCGACGACGGTGCTGTGCGTGGTACTCGATTCAGGTCTGTCCTTTGCGCAGCATGCGGTATCGATAGGGGAGCGAGCAGCCAAATGCTTTGGGAAGATGTCGCGGGTGTCGGCATCGTCCTGGGGCATTCGATATCCCGGTCTGCGGATCCTCTATAAGGGCACGTTCGTTGCCACGGTTACGTATGCTGCTGCTTGTTGGTACCAAAGAGCCACACTCCACGTTGTTCGCAGCGCGCTGCTCAGGTGCCAGAGACCAAGCCTGATTCTGCTGACGAAGGCGTACAGGTCCACCAGTACGGCTGCGCTGGCAGTTTTGGGTGGTGTTCTGCCGGCTGACCTGGAGGTGATCCGTGCTGGGCGATATGATGAGGAGCGTCAAGCCGCGGCTGAGGCGCAGGTGGAGCCGATTGTGAAGAGGCGGGAGTTGGCCAGACGGAGACAGGTGATATGGAGCGAGACGATGGATGCTTGGCAAAGGAGATGGACGAATGAGGAGAAAGGACGGGAACTATACCGTTTCTTCCCGGACGTGGCAGTCAGACTTAAGAGCAACTGGGTCGTCCCTGACTACCAGGTCTCCCAGATTCTCGTGGGGCACGGATGTTTCAGGAAAAGACTGTTCGATATGAAGTTATGTGAGGTCAGTATATGTTATTGCGGTATGGAAGATGAGGACCTACACCATGCGCTGTGGGTCTGTCCCCTGTATGCAGAGGCCAGGCGAAAGATGATGGATGGGATTCGGCGCTTGGAGGCCGGTCCGATCTATTACGGCGATCTTGTGAGCTCACCGGCGAACTTCGAGAGGCTGCGGGATTTCGCGCACGCGTGGCACGCCGCCCGGAGCAAGATGGAGCGTGAGGAGAGTTCATGAGAGTACGTAAGTCCATACCATCAAGGCGCAACAGGCGACGAGTACCATCACGATTTATTTGTAGTGTGTTGTTGTTGTGCAAGCCCATTAGGGAGAATGCCACAGGGACACATGACGACTAATTTGTAAGAGATCAAGAAGCGCCTGCGGACACGAAAAAAAGATGGCCAAGGGAGCTATGTCCGCAGCCGCCCCACGATTCGGCCCGTATAACAGTTGTTAGTTGGTCGGGCCATGGGAAGGTGGAGGGAGTGTGTTATTGTATAATGTGTATGTGCTGGCAAGGCAAAAGTATAAAGGGTGTGGTACCCGTTTTGGTCGTTTTATTTAAATAACCTGATAACAAACCCCGTAGGTACACTAAATAACTTTCTTAGTCTATCTTTCTCTAAAGATAACACATATAGTTAACAATAGATTCACTCAAAGTTCACAAAAAACTATAAACGTAACAACAAACACAACGTAACAACACTTTAACAAAAACCCAACAAAATATCGATTCGCAATGAAATAAGATATTCGTGCAGTCAGACTGGGAGAATGAAGCCGAATGACACGATAAACAAAATGGCGATAGCTGCACGAGCGCGCACGGGTTGCCAATACTGAAAACTATCTAGGCTCTTTTATTATAAGTTTTGTTTTTAATATAAAAACCAAAATATTAACTTTTTATAAAATAGAGCAGCAATTACTAATTAATAAATAATTATTATGAATAATTATGTATTTATTTAAATAAAAATCAATAATTTAGTCTTTAATTGGCACACTGATGGCACACACACACTGATTGTTTATCGATTTTTGTGTTCATCACTACACTATTATATGTGGTATCATTATTTCGATGGGTCCTATGTATATGGGCCAAACTAACAATTTGGGCATTTTGACTTTTTTATGGTAAACGCATCTTATAGATGTAATGAATTAGGTGAGCTATTAAAAAAAAAAAAAACTGCATAGAAACACGATTTTTTATTACAGTATAACGGCATAAGTAACATGAATTTAAACGTACAAGGTCCTAAGAGTAGTTAGAGACTTATACGTGGGGAGTTCCCGCGCGTTTGTTTCGTAGTTTGGACCAATCAGCTGATTTGACACTTATACGTTAAACGAAGCAACGGCCACACTGTGATGAATACAAAATGTAATTGTTGTGTTTTTGGGTTACAACTTAGTTTAATAAGTAAAAGATGGCATTCAATTATCGCACTAAGTTGTCTAGAAGTCGGAATTTAGTAAATTTGGCATTGGGAAATGAAAATAACAGTGCACAGAACAATGATTTAGGTTATGAAAACGACGATTTTATAGAAAATAGCGATGATAACCTTTGTAAGTACTTCAAATATGTTTTTACAGACAAGTCAATCTTTAAACTTTGATTAATTATTGTTTTATAAATAAATTATCTGAAATATCACGAGTTTTTTGGATGAACGGCCAATGTGGCATATTGGCCGTTATACGTGTTTTATTCTAAAAAAAATACACTTACGCCCTACGGTATTTTTTTATTTTTGGCCTGTTAATGTGGATAGCAAGGGTTGAAATATTACTGGAACTACTATTATTATTAGTTACGTTATTAATAACTTTATTTAACTTACTTTGTTTACAATATTACGGTCTTATCTTACATTGATTTATTTTGTCTGCAGCTCCTTTGCCATTTGGAGCCAGTGAGATATTCACAAATTGCAGTTTAAGTCTGCTCAATGATATATTTGAAAATGATTCACCTCAACAAGAAAAACAAAATGATACATTAGAAAATTCTACTTTGCTCGACTCTGATAACATGTTAATTTCTAATAGTCAACTACCTCAACCCCATGAAAAGTGTACCCACAGTGACACTCATGAAAAAGAAAACAATTCTGATTTACACTCAAACTGTCTTTCAGTACAAGAAACAAATGATCACAATTATGAGCCCATAGCTAGCAGTTCATCAATCATAACAACACATAATAATCTGTCAAGCGAAAGAGTTTTTGAATCTTCAATCGAACATCATAGTGAAAAATTCAGTAAAAATACAGATCTGTTGGATAATTACGATATGCGCGATGTCGATAATGCGACCCCAATGCCATCGTCAAATCATAGTTCTTTTGGTGAGGAAGAACCTATTCCTTCAGTCCTATCATTGTTATCAGATGTAACTGCATCGTCCCCTGTTTCACAATATTACTCATCAAGTGATGTTTCAACTCCTAAGCGACCCAGAAAAAGAAAATTTACTAAAAAAAGAGATAATGGAAGATTACGAGAACAATTTTGTAATTAATGGATAGATTCGAAGAGAAAATGACTTATAAATACTGGGAAAGCGTATAACAGTAGAAATGGTAAATTAAGAGATGAGAAACAAATAGGTGAACCATGTCAGAGCACATGTAAACTGAAGTGTTTCGAAAAACTTGATGGAGACGCAAGGAGTGCTATATTTCATCAATTTTGGATGATTGGAGATCATTCTAAGCAATATGACTTTCTTGTTAACTATGTAGTAAGATTAAATAAAAATAGAACGGTTACCCAGGGTGACTCACGAAGGTCATACACATATGTGTACCATTTGCCTATTACTCAAAATACACAAAAGACGAAACATGTGGTATGCAAGACGATGTTTTTAAACACCATTCGTTGTGGGCCAAAAATGATAAGAACTGCAATGAGTAAATTTTCTGATACAAGTAGGCTCACTTTAGTTGATAATAGAGGTCGACATGATCACCATAAAACATCTATTGATGCAGAAATGATCAAAAGTGTACTGGACCACGTCAAGTCTTTTGAACCGGTTGATTCACATTATTGTCGCAAAGACAGTAATAAACTTTATTTAGATGGTTCTTTAAGTTTTATCCGAATGTTCAAGTTATACAAAGAATGGTATGATCCATCTAAATATGGTAATAAATGTGAGTCATTAAGGCAATACAGAGATACAGTAAACAAAAATATTAATTTATCATTTCACCAGCCAAAAAAAGACCAATGCCATGTTTGTCATTCTTTTAAAAACGGTTCTGTGACTCCTGATAATAAAATATTTTTTGATAATCATATAATCAGCAAAAATCAGGCTAGATCCTTAAAAGAAAAGGATAAACGTGATTCAAAAAATGACACGAAAATATTCTGCGCTACTTTTGATTTGCAAAAAGTGTTGTTGTCCCCAAGTGGTGAAATTAGTCTATTTTATTACAGTAAAAGGTTGAAAGTACATAACTTATCAATTTTTGATATTGCGAAGTTAATTGGTACCTGTTACTTATGGAATGAACAAATTGCAATGAAGGGTTCGAACGAAATAGCGAGCTGTATCTATGATATAATTAAATTAAAAAGTCAAGAAGGTTGTGACGACTTCAGATTTTGGTCAGACAATTGTACTGGCCAAAACCGAAACAGGATTATGTTTTTTATGTATCTGTACGCTGCTAAACAGTTTAATTTGAATATAAAGCATACTTTTCTTGAAGTGGGCCACACCCAAAATGAAGGCGACTCCATACACGCCACTATTGAAAGAGCTTCAAAATATAAGAATATTTACACACCCTCTGAATGGAGCTCATTGATTCGATGGGCAAAATCAAAAGGAAGTCCTTATAACGTCATAGACGTAGCTCAAAATATGATTTATGACTTCAAAAAGATGCAGACAAATACACACTTTAACTGGACTAAAAACTCAGAAGGACAAAAAATTTTTTGGTCTAAAATAAAACAAATTCGTGTAAGCCGAGATGAACCATAAGTTTTATACTATAAAAATGATTTAAGTGAAGATGCTATTGAAAATCATATTAAAATCTTAGATCAGCCAGTACGAACAAGAAGGCAAATTGCCGATAGACCTACAGATATTCCTCTGCAACTATGTTACAATCAGCTGTTACCAATACAACCTTCCAAAAAGAAAGACTTGCTTGATTTATGTCGAAAAAATATTATCCCACCTGCATACCACAGTTATTATGAAAATTTAGTAGCAACGAATGACATTGTGTCAATTAATGAAAGCGATAATGAAGAAAATTAATGAAGACTTATTAACAATTTATAGTAATGTTGATTTTGGTAATTTTATTACTTGATTATACTTCAGAGATTTTTTTTATTTTGTTTACACCAGATACGTTTTTAATTTTGTTATTTTTTTGTAATTTTATTAAGAAAATAATAATGTGAAGTACATTATTATATGAAAGCAATAATGAAGAAAATTAATGAAGACTTATTAAGAATTTCTAGTACTGTTGATTTTGGTAATTTTATTACTTACTTGATTATACTACGGAGATTTTTTTAATTTTGTTTTTCACCAGATAGGTTTAAAATTTTGTTATTTTTTTGTAATTTTATTAAGAAAATAATAGTGTGAAGTACATTATTTTGTTAATCAAACTAAGATCTCCAGTTACAGTTTCCTTATTACTTTTTTTTTGTTAGTTTTTTTATCATGAAAATACCAAAAAGACTGAATACGTGTCCATGAGTGAAGTTTTAAGGCTAATTCAATTTTTATTTCAATAAATGAATAAAACTACTGCGTGTTTTTTTATTAATCAAATGATCTAAATGAAATCTCAGTTCGTAGGTTAGCAGATTGTAAAACGTATAAGTGTCAATGTGACATAAATAGCTAAATATCTAAATAGCTTATATTCTTATTAATTAATTATCAACTACTTCAATTGTTACTTGATTTTATGGGTAAAAAATGTAAAAAATATATACTTTATGCTAATTAGCGTAATACGCGTATAATGGCCAATATGACACATTGGCCCTTTTAGGGTGTTTTTAAAGAAAAATAATTTAAACAAAAACTAACGTAGAAGGGTCAATGTGACGTAAAAAAAAAACCTATATATGTATATATAAAATACTATAGTATAAATGAGGAGGATAGTTGTCTTAGCAAACAAGCAAATAATCGTAAAGTTCAGTTTTATCAATCTGAAGTTATAGTAAATTTAAACTTTGGAAGCCTCTCCTGTAAAGTTGTAATTTTGCATTTTGGCCCATATACATAGGACCCATCGATTTCACAAAATGACAGTAGCTAATGTCAAATCTGGAATCGAATTAAAATTCTGACTATAGTCTTAACGAGACGAGCCAACTGACCACACGTATGTAAACAAACGGAATTCTCAGCGGGAGCGCACGCCGGTGGCGGCGCCGCCGACGCCGACGCGCTGTTCACGTTTGGAGATTGCGGGTTCGATTTAGTATCGAAATGCAAAATTGAATTATGTCTTTTATCGCATACTTTACAGTTATGCATTTTGACGTTATGTGTTTATTACTAAAACAATTTATGCAAAGGTTTTTTTTGTTTTATATCGGGTGTAAAAAGACCCTTAACGAAAACGAAAACCACGTATTCTACCCATCACTAGGATAGTTTTTTCTTCTAGAACATTGCTGGGAAATCACTGGTTCCGGAGATATTCAAGGTCAAAGTGAATTTTTTTTTTCGTTTTTTTTTTCATAATCGTATAACAAGTGTCATTAGTAAACTTTCTTCCAAACAAACATTATCAAAATTATTGATTTTTCATAACAAATTACGCATTTGAAGTTACAAAAATGCAATGAATACTAAACAACGAGCATGGCACGCACGCACACGCGTGTAGTCGTCGAGTTCACCGACCACGCGAGCGGCGAGCGGCGAGCGGCCCGGCCGAGTGTACCTACGTTGCTCGGCTGATAGAAATTACTTAGTACATTTATTTATTTTATCAATCGAACAGTTTTCGATTTCACAGTTTCAACAAAAACATTGATTATAAATCAATACTTAATTGTTTAAATTTTGAAATTAGATAGGTACCTACTTGTCTAAACGCGGGCAGGGGCTGCTTTTGCTGTGCACGGGTACGCGGCGCATCTTACTTACCTACGTGAGTTCGTTTCTTTGACGTGGGTCTACGGCGAAACCCGCAGCGAACGCATCAGAGGGAGAACAACCTCTCGACCTAGCCGTCGCAGCCCCAGAGATGACCTGGACGTCGGGAGTCCGATCCCGATTTCGGGCCACCGTAGGCTTGCGGACAGTAAGCAATGGGTAGCTCGCTGTCCGACCGTCCGGTAACTGTTCGGACCGAGCCCAAGTCGTCGATGGCTCGAAATATTCCTGCGCGCCTCAAGGAGCAGTCAGCAACAGCAGGGGCTCAGCTGGGTCGAAGCCTACTAAGGCCAGGGTTAAAGGTCACAGCTCATTAGAGCCACCTGGCACCCACCCCGCACCGCCTCGTCGCACAGGTGGTCCACGGGTGGACGCCGCGTTATCACCAATAAACGTCGCGCGGTCAATCAGTGGACCCCACGCGGTCAACGAGTGAACGCTCAGTGGTCAACGAGTGGAAGTCGCTTGGTCCACGAATTTAAGAGTAGTCTGTTAACAATTGGCAGTTGGTTAACAATTTTGAAAGCAAAAACGATACGTCCGACTCGTTCGAAAGAAAGGCTGGGAATGAAGGGAGGGTGGGGAGCGGCGCATCGCCAAGTATCGTCCTCGCGTGAATCATTCGCGGGCAGCGCGCGGTCACTGAGTGGTTCACCTGCCATCCGCGCGTGGAGGGCTTACGACCGAGGCGATCCGGTGACGCTAAGGAGTTGCTATAGTGTGCGCATACCCATACAAATTCATATAAAGAATATTAGCCGCAGGAGACGAGGCAGTGCGGAGTGGGTGCCGGGTGGCTCTGATGAGCTGTGACCTTTATTCGAAAGATAGCTCAAGCCCCGGTACGAAAGGCAACAAAGGAACAGGAGTGGGTTTTTAGTCAGTAAAAGTCCGACACTATCTCCCGCTCCGCCCAAGAGCGGGGGATGTCATTAGATGATTTTCCCACCGCTAAAAAAAAGACACCTAGTCTTTAGTGTTAAAATTTTGTGTGTGTTTATGTAGCAAATGCGGCCTTCAAAGGTACTTACACCTACACCTACTAAGGTAGGTGCCAGATAAGAAAAAAATAACGGTCATTGACCTTTTCGTAATATCTCTGCGTAAGTACCAGATACAAACGGCAACTGAAGGAACAACAATCGGAGAGAGAGAGAGGGAGTTTCAGACTTTTACTGATTAAAGATCGGTAAAAGTCTTCACACAGAGCGCGAGGGGTCATTTGATGATTGATTTCCCATCGCAAAAAAGGTAGGTAAGTACTTCCTATTTATCTAAAAACTAAACTTGAATCCTAGGTTTAAGCCCTACCTACATTTAAACTTCTTAAATAACAACGTAATAAAACTCACTGTGTAGGTACTAGTGACGCAACGAATATTGTAGGCATTTTTGAGAATGATTTCTAGTATTTTCTAGTAAGGATGGCTTTTAGTGCATAAGGCTGTAAGGCCTAATCACTAAAAGCTTGGAAATAAATCTCGCAAGGAGATAGGTACTTATCTCACTTTAAAAAATGTTTAGTAGGTACCGAATAAATTACATTTCAAAACATGAACGAGCACGCGGCGCGTTTTATCTGCGTGAATTCGTTTGTTTGTCGGGAGTCACAGAGTGATTTCCGGCCGCCGTAGACGCAAGCTTGCGGACGGAGAGCAATGGGTAGCTCTCCGTCCAATAACTATCAAATCCTGGTGGACGGCGCGTTGTGTTCCACGTGCGCCTTAAGAAGCTGTCAGCAAAACTGATGGGGCCCGATAGAAGCGATGCCTGAAAGGGTCGGGTGAATATTCGAAAGAATAATCGCGACCTTGAATCGTCAAGGCAACTGAAGGAACAACATTGGGTTGTAGTCAGTAAAAGTCAAACTCCCTCTCGCTTCAGCAGAGTGCGAAGTAATTTTGATAGTTTCCCAACATCAAAATAAATCGTAGCTACGTAAGCTTCCGTGCAGCAGTCTGAACTGAGATAGGTACCTACCGACTGCGGCCTTCAAAACTACCTTTTAGCTATTTTTCAAATACTAACCAGAATTTAGTCAGAATTTCATTTATCTGTGTTCATTGATAACATTTTTTTTGATGTAATTTACGTAAACTGTTGAAGCCCACCTCTAAATGCTCTTTAAATTTCAAATCCAATTTAGGAAATTATTTATAACTAGAGCGATATTTTCTTATTACACCATGCGGGCGCTGGCCCCAGCAGCCAGTAGCATGCGAGCGGCTCGTGCTCAAAGAAAGTTACCGCCCACCGCGGCGGTGCGCGGCTGTGGCATCAAAAGAGCCGCCCGCGTTCCGACCTCCTTTATCCCCGCAAATTTATAGGAATTTTATTTTTATTTACAGCGAATTTACCTATTTATTATTATTTCGATTTTTCGCGTCATCGAATGCACTTGTGGTTTTTTTTGTTGCGAATTAGGTATTGTTAATAGTTTGTGTTGTATTGTGTGATAGTCCGACTGATAGTAGTGAAAGTGTTAGAGTGACTAGGGCTTAGTGTAGATATTGTGAGTGCGTTGTGTGTTTGTGTGTGTAGTGTCTTTTTAGGATTAATTTAGTAGTAGGCACGTTAGGCGAGATAAAATGCCTTTTCATGTTTATTCGGCGCGCGAGTACGTGAATATGGTTTACTGTTACGGCATGGCTCATGAGTCATGGAAACGCTACTGCGGCCCTGCGACTGTACAGGATTGAGCACCCTACTGCGTATCAGCCCACGGATTCGCGGATCTTCACGAGAGCTGTTCAACGATTGCTGGACAATCAACCGATAGTACCAATTTCTTTGGGAGGCGGCCGACAAGTACGACCGGCAGCCGAAGAGGCCATTCTCGCTGTGATGCGGGAAAACCCACGGTTGGGCGTACGAACAGCAGCCAAAATTTTGCGGAGGCGGCATGGTCATCACGCTCGGCACACGGTTTCCCATTCTACTGTGCACAAAGTGTTGAGGAGGGATAGGCAACGGCCTTACAAAATCCATCGTGTGCAAGCGCTCGTGCGACGCGATGCGTTACATGGATTACTGTACCAGGGCCAAGACTTTATCCCAAAAATTATTTTCACCGACGAGAGTACTTTCACAAATAATGGAATGTGGAACCGCCGAAATACCCATTATTGGTGCTCCGTCAATCCGAATCAAACCATGGAAACGGGCTTCCAGACACGGTGGAAACACAATGTGTGGGCTGGCATTGTGGGAAACCAGATCCTAGGCCCAGTTTTCTTGCCACCGAGAATGGACGGGCCTGCCTACCTCGATTTTATTACTAGGTACCTAACCGATACTTTGGAAGAGATGCCACTAGCTCAGAGGCTTGGGATGTTGTACCAGCACAACGGTGCGCCGCCTCATGTCGTGAGACCAGTTCGTGAGCAACTGACGACGCTATTCGGAGACAACTGGATCGGACGGTTTGGGCCTCATGCATGGCCAGCTCGCTCGCCTGATTTAACCACTCTGGATTTCTTTTTGTGGAGTTACGTCAAAGATAGGGTGTTTGACCGCCCATGCGAGACCGCTGCTGAAATGCGACAGAAAATTATTGATGTGTTCGACGAACTTAAGCAGCGGTCAGCGCAAGAATGAATCCTGGAGCGGGTTCACGAAAACACGCGGGCTAGGGCGCGCATCTGTCTTCGCGTAGGAGGTCGGCAGTTTGAACCGGAGCTCGTCAGTGTCGAGAGGCCACCTGTGCTGGATGATAGCTAAAGCGACGGACAGTGTAGGTAAGTACTCAAGCTATTTTAAAACTGTACTTATTTCGTGTAGTTGAGAAATTGTACGAACACAACACAGAATTTTTTAATTACCAAGACCCTATTAAATTGCCACATGGTTGTAATCCCACGTCCCAACCAAGGTGACCTTGCTAGTTGCAATCCGTGTAGACAGCAGTTGTAATCCTTGACCTGCAACGTCCTTGGTTGGGAGGCGCGTTTTCCCAACCACCGAACGTGTTGGCGCGTGGTTTACAGCCATGTAGCCGCAGCATAAACCAAGGCCACCTTGGTTGGAACGCTAGTTTACAACCGTGTAGCCAATCTTTAACGTATGTAATACCTACACAATGCGAAGCGCGCGCGACGCCCGGGCGCCGCGCCTCGCCTCGCCAGTCAACGTACCTACACACACACCGGCACAATCAGTTGGGCGCTTTACATTGCGCGCAAAGAAAAGCGTCATTTTTTTAAAGGTTGAAAAAAAAGTTTGTTTCCCAGCAATATTTTTTGGCCAAAATGACTTAGTTATATGTACAGAATGAGTAGTTAAAGGGTATGTGATCGGTCTTTTTACACCCTGTATAATTGAAACGTTCCTTTGCAGAGAGGTTTTTAAATTCCATACATTGATATAGTTGCGAGTGACTATTATGTTTACAATAACAACACGAAGAAGCATTGTCATTAGTCTGACTACTAGTTATAGCGAAAGTATTCGAAGTCGTTATTGGTCGAGTGTTGTTATTATTATTACGCGGGCGAGAATGAGAACTACTTTGTTGCGTATTACCGAAAGATATGGAACCCGACGTTCGTTCAAGCATTTTTGTATGATGACGTATGAAATTAATCAGGTCTGAACTATCAGGAATTTCCTTGTCACGTATTGATGACTCAAATTGTTGAACTAATTGTAAATCTAATTTCTTTAACATTATGTGAGTTATTATAAAATCTGTTAAATCCTGAATACCTAATTGTTTTAGAGCGTGAAATGAGGAATTAATCCTTTCCACGAAATCATTCAATTGACCGGGCGAATTAGTGGGTAATTTTAATTCAAATATGTTGTTTAAATATAAAGTACCTAGCATGCGTTTATCTTGATACTTAGTTATGAGTGAGTTCCATATTGTGGAATAATTGGCCTTGTTGGGAACGATTCCCGCGAAAACTGCAAGTGCCTTTCCACTTAATTTTCCAACTAAATACTGTACCCTGTGGGCATCAGATAAACTATTATTGTTATGGACATTGGTTTTGAATGACTCGTAGAACAAAGGCCAATTCGATGGATTACCGTCGAAGGACGGTAATTCAATGGGTGGCAGTCTGCATTTAGTTATATCTTCAGATGCTGGCCCATCCCTAACACGAGAAACGCTCATGCTCTGTTCTCGTTCAACTAATAATGAACGTGTATAAACAACATGTGAATACAATTGTTCGAAAGACTTCCAATCGCTGAAGTTAAGTGTACATGTAGGATTACTTTCGATTTCTAATGAGTTATATTGATCACATAACGAATTATATTCGTCATACAATTTTGAAATATTAGACGTGGAAGCTATAAATGTATATTTCGACCTGGTATCAATTCCAGGTTGCATATTTTTGGATGCGTTATACAAAGCATTGATTTGTTCGAAAACGGCTTGTTTTTTAGCAGATATTAATTTCAACTTTGTTTCGGTCGCCATCTTGAACGCCTAGACAAAGAAAACGAACCACGCCTGTTCGCCTACAATAGGTATTGAACAGGTATATTATTTTTGCGCTATATGAACGCTTGTGTATATATATTATAACCAAATAAGTATGTAAAGTAAATATAAAAATAAATAAAATAAAAATAAAAAAGCCTTTTATTTCTTGCACACAATAAATTTACACTTATAATATAATAATATATAAAAAAACAGTTATTAGTTTAGGTAGTAGTTTTTTTTTTTTTTTTGCAAGAACCCCTCTCATTAGAAGGTGAAGGCCTCCTCCAGGGACAACCACTGCTGTCTGTCTTCTGCTACTCTCATCCAGTGAGCACCTGCTACTTTTGTGATGTCATCTGTCCAGCGTGTATTTGGTCTGCCCCTTTTTCTGTGGCCCGATGGTCCTAACCATGATTTTGCTATTTTAGTCCAGCGATTGTCGTTAAGTCTAGCCACATGCCCAGCCCATCGCCATTTCAGTTTCTGAGCATAACTGAGAGCGTCGATGACTTTAGTTTTTTTGCCTGATTTTGGTATGGCGGATTTTTTGGATCTTTCTGATCTTCAGAATGCTTGTTTCCATGCTTCTTTGTGTTGTTATGATCTTATTTTTTGTTTTCTTAGTAAATTTCCAAGTTTGACAGGCGTATGTTAGTGAGGGTAGTAGGCAGGTGTTCATGATTTTTCTTTTCAGTTTTATGGCCATTTCGCTTTTAAAAATTTCTTTTAGACTCCAGAATTTTTTCCACGTGATGTTTGCTCTTCTCTCTATTTCTCTTTCGTTGTTGTGTCGGTTGAATGAAAATTGTTTTCCTAGATAAATGTAGGTATCAACATAGGTGAAGGGCAGGTTTTCAAGGTGTATAGGTATTTTAGTATGGTTCGTCATAACACTCGTTTTTTTAATGTTGATTTCCAATCCTACTTTACGACTTTCTTCGTGTAAAGCATTTATCATCAATTGTAGTTGACTAGTATTTTCAGATAGCAGAACTATGTCATCAGCAAATCTAAGATGGCTCAGGTAATTTCCGTTTATATTTATGCCGGCTTTCTCCCAGTTGAGGTTACGGATGATGGACTCTAGTACCGCTATAAATATTGTTGGGGAAATTGGGTCTCCCTGTCTAACACCTCTCTTTATTTGTATTGCTGGCCCTATGGTCTCCAACTTGACTCTGCTAGTATTATTATCATATATATTTTTTAAGACTTGTATATAATCCAATTCAACTTTTTGGGAGAATAAAGCTTCCCAGATCGAGGTGTGGAGTAGAGTATCAAAGGCTTTTTGATAGTCAATAAAAACAACATAGAGTGGTCTATTGAACTCTTGGAATTTTTCTATAATCATCTCCAGCGTGTGTATATGATCAACTGATCAAAGTAAATATATAGATAAATAAATAAGTAGGAGATGTAAGAGGACTGGATCTATCCTGCTCGAAGGACCAAAAAATGGTGTGGCGGTTTTGCTTATTTGGTCGATAATATATAGTAGCCCTCAGATGGATGGAATGACACCCTTGCCAAAAACGAATCAGCAACTCAACAAAATCACTCACCTTCAACCGTTGAACCGCGTGGTCTGGCTGGTCGGGAAAAAACACTTCCGGACTTTCTTGAGGCTGGATGCTAAGATGACGGTGGATTGATGGATGTCTGTATACGGATGAGGGTCACTCGTGCTCAGCTCAATGCTAGAGGAGAGGTTTCGCGGCGATACTTAGAATAAATAAAAGCGATCGCGGTGTGGTTCGCTGTAGCGGTGCGTATGCGCTCGACCACGGTCAAGATGGCACTGAACTTCCCGTCGCTCATTCGCCGAAAAACAGCGAGAGCGAGACAGCCGAATTGAATTGCCAGGTTGAAGCGAGACAACAATATTCGGCTTGCGATCCCGCTGAGCGCCGAAACGTAAGGACAATGGCATCAGCAAGGTAATTAAGTGACAATTTTGCTTCTCCAATTGCATCCTTAGGTCACAGGTGCTCTATATGTTATTTTATTTTATTTTTTATTTTACCCACACTTTGAGGATTGATATTACAACGATAAGACATTTCTTTCTTTTTTTTTAAACTTTACTATCTTAAAAAGTTATTTTTACTATATTTTGAGATAGTTTTGTCAAAGTTTTGCATTTTTTTTTTTCAGAGCAAAATATGAGGCCGCCATTAGTGTAACAGTTTTGACTTAACACCGAATTTTTGGCCGAAGCCAACTAAATGTAAATGCAATGTGTTTTATAAATTCCAATTGTACCAATTCTTAAGGAGAGAATTTGCAAAGCTATTTTTTTTAATATTGATAGGCTCGCGTTTGACCACCATCTTATCTGATGGTAAGCGATGATGTGGTCGACGATGGAGCATGCTTGCCTAGAAGAAACCTATTCAATCTTGACTTAAAGAACTCTAAGTTGTAGCTATCAGGAAACACAGACTGGCAGGGAATTCCACTCCTTGGCTGTACGCATAACGTGTTCCCAAAACGCTTTATGCGTATAAGTGGGATGTCTACCATGTACCGGTGGCGCAACACCGTACGTTTTGTGGTCCGATGATGAAACTGACTTGGCGGAATTAGATTGTTCAATTCTAGTGCACACTTCCCGAAACGTAAACGATAGAAAACCGACAGCCTAGCAACTCGGCGGCGATGCTCAAGGCTTTGGAGCTTTGACTCTACAAGTGCATCATTGCCGATGATTCTCTAGGCTCGCCTCTTAATTGACTTCAGCGCATCAAGCTGGTATTTGGCAGGCCCATCCCAAAGATGAGAACGTAGTCCAGACACGATCGACGAAGACTTTGGAGTTTTGACTTCACAAGAGCATCATTGCCTATGATCTTCTTGGCACGCTTTTCAATAGACTCTAGTGCATCTAGCTGGTATTTGGCTGACCCATCCCAAAGGTGAGAGCAGTACTCTATACACGATCGAACTTGGGCTTGATAAAGATTGAGCAGCTGTTCCGGTGTGAAGTATCGACTCACTTTTGCCAAGATCCCCAATTTTTTGGCAGCCAGCTGACCCTTTGGCTTGATGTATGATCCAAAATTAAGAGTAGACGACAACGTAACCCCAAAAACCTCAAGGTAGTCGGTTATCGGCACGGTCACACCTCGGAAAGATGGAGCGGGGAGGAATTGGCTCCGAAAAAAGACACGTCTGTGTTTTAGTTGCATTGAACTTGACCAAATCGGCATCGCACCAATCGAAGACCGCTTCAAGGACGAGTTCAATCGCTCAGTCATAGCCTCTCGGTATAACTCGATCTGTGACCCATTAGCTCGTGCGTCAGACACATATCTCTCAGCAACAGTGCTGTCATCTGCATACCCAAAGATAAGTAGGTCATTTATGTGCAGCAAAAACAGTGTTGTCGAGAGCACTGACCCCTGAGGGACCCCGGCGTTAATATCCACTTGATGGGACGACTAGCCATCAATAACCACTCGAATAGATAGATCCCTCAAGAAATCTGCGATCCAATTACACAGACCAGTGGGTAGACCGAAGGAAGGAAGCTTAGCAATAAGGTTTTCGTGCCAGACCCTATCGAAAGCCTTCGAGATATCAAGGGAGACGGCAACCACTTCCCCATGCTTCTCGATGGCCTAGCTCCAGATGTGAATGGCATACGCTAGAAGGTCCCCAGTAGACCCATTTTGGCGAAAACCGTATTGCCGGTCACTTAGGATGTCGTTAACTTCTAGGTATGCTAGAAGCTTCGTTTTAAGCAACCGTTTCATACTTTTACAGAGGCCGGACGTAACGGAGTTGGGTCGGTAGTTTACCGGGTCAACTCGACTGCTCTTCTTGGGCACAGGCTGCATGTTAGCTTGCTTCCAAGCAATCGGCACTTTTCCAGTCTCATATGGGAAGCAAAATATGCTTGTCAAGATCGGAGACAATTCAAGCGGACGAGTTTAAAGCACGACCGCTGGTATCCCGACGGGACCGCTGGCTTTGTTCACATCAAAGTTAGATGATGCGAATATCTGCAATAGTCGTCTTGGATCGCTGTGCGATGAAAGCCAGCGACCTATCGGGTTTCAGCAAGTGTGATAGTGATGAACGGCAGAAGTTCGATTCAACCGATTTGGCCAGGGACCAAAACGCTTTATTACCTGCGAGGTATGATGCAGGTCTGTTCCCAATTCGGCTTATGTGGTCAAACTGAAACCTCCGCAACACCTTCTTTCAGGGCTTGGCAGCCTTGTTGGCTTTTAACAGGCCAACAGGGCTGCTTCTTTTTTTTCTACTTGCTTTCTTCTTTTGAGCTACGTCGCTTGCTTTGCGTATACGAGCGTCAGCTCGATATGCCGCGTGCTTAAGCGCGTCTGCGCGATCACACTCGGCGCCGAACAATGGACGAGCTTGGCCAGGCGTTGCTATGTCAGAGAATGGAACGTAGTACTCCATCCCCTGTCGCAACACATTCGTCATGGCATCTGCGCATAATGAAGCATCTTCCGAAGAAAAGGAAGTGGGCTGATAAGGATAGCATGCGAAGAAAGACAGCAAGCCATTCCAATCTGCTGACCTGTATCGCCATATCCGCCAGGTGCTTCTAGGGCAGGGACCGGGCGGGGAGTAGACAGACAGAGACTTAACCAGATAGTGGTCTGAGCTACCTAAAAGTGAACATATCGACACAGAGAAGTGGTCTGGATCTGTTGTCAGCAGAAGGTCCAAGCGATTGACTGTGTGTGAATTCACATCTGGCACCCTCGTTGCCCCCTAAACCAGCTGGATGAGATTTAATGCTAGTGCTAGCTTTCGCATCTCTCGACCAGCATGGTCTGTAGACCGGTATGGGAAAAGCCACTCTTGGTGGTGGACATTAAAGTCCCCCAGTAACATCAATTGGGCGGAAAAGATCAGGAGACATCCGGGCTCACACAGCTGTACCCAGCTGTGTGAGCGGTAGAAACAAGCGTATATTATTAAAATTTTGTCTAGGCCTATGTCCACCAAAGTCCAAAGCGTCGAGAAACTGAGTCAGGGTGGTGGAACTGGAGACGCTGATAGCAGATATCGTCCCGGGCGTACATAGTTTGAAATTGTGCTCCAAGGTAAAACACTCGAACAACGCACACATAGACACCGCTCACCGACACGATATCTTGGCTGAATTCAGTTCAATGCGACCTCGAGTGCTATCCGTTTGAGATACGCGTCTGTGAACATTTTTGTATAATTTTTGAGTAAAAAAAAGTTATTTTAACTGTTCATTGGACAGTTGTTTAAATTCAACATTAAATGGTGAATTATCATTTTTAAGCTAGTACCAGTTGTTTTAGTATTTCTGAGAGTTATGTAGGTATTTAACACTCACAGAACAGTTTGGTAGATAGGTACGTAAGCGCCCGTAGGTAAACAATTAAGGGGTGACCAGATGGTTGCAATCCAACGTCCCAACCATGGTGACCTTGCATGTTTCAATCCATGTAGACTGCAGTTGACATATGACATGACATCCTAAGCACCGAACCCCAAGCGAACGCCGGAATTCGCGAGAACGCGGGCGTTCGCGCGTGATTTCGCGCCATTCGGTTGAACACTAAGATTATTAAAAGTCCACGTAGATTATAAAAATTTTGAGCGTTTTATTTATTGGGTATGTATTTATTATTATTTATTATATTCTTTATTGTACACCGCATGAACAAAAAAGATACAGGACAAACATTATTCAAAATAAGTGTACAATGGGCGGCCTTATCGCACAGGGCGATCTCTTACAGACAACCTTTGGATGGACTGAAAGAGAGTAGAAAGATATAGGGCTGTCAGTGTACATCAGAATAATACAAATATGAAATAACAACACAAATACATACATACATTACAAAAAATATACTAATAAATATTAAATATGTAATCAAGCCAGGAGAAGACAAAATCAAAGTGAAAGGTAATGCTCCTTCACCATTTTTTTAAACGTTGGTAGGTTTGAGCACGTCTCACTTCTTGTATCTAAGAATGTAAATAAGAAATTCTTCATAAAGTAGTCTGAAATTTCGAAAATAAGTAACAGTTCCATTTTTCCATATTTATACCTATTTAAATGCTTGGGGTCTCAGGGGTTTGATGCGTGGTTTACATCCATGTAGCCGCAACACAAACCAAACACACAGGTCGGAACGCTAGTTTGCAACCATCTGGTCAATGTGTTTAAACAGGCATTGTTCGGCGAGCCGGCCGCCCGCGCAGCCGCCTCACTGCCAGCGCACCCAGACGCGCGCATCTCACGATTGTACGAGAACCCTAGCTTGACTGTTGAGCGTAGGTATAAACAGTGGAGTAGGGTAAATACGCCAAATGTCGGCCCCCTTACTGATTTTCAGATAGTTAAATCGTGAACTATCCCTCAAGTATTTTGGCGGCGGACTAGACTCATTCATTAGACGCATTAGACGAAGAAATTAGAATTATACCTATAAACACCTCCGTACCCCATAACATTTCGCGCATAGAGATTTAAACCTTAAGTCGTTAAATGTAAGAATATTGTTGCATATTTTTTTATACCTCACATGCGGTCCCTTTTCATCTTTTAATTGGGCGTACAAAAAACGTCTTCAACTATTAGTCGTAAGGACATTTTTCGCTTGAATTGTTTGCGTTTGTAATAATAATTAGAAGAAACATAAACAATTCTAAGGTAAATAGTTTGTAAAATGATAGTTTTGTGCTTGTAGGTAATACGGAATGGCAACGTTTGAAGTTGTGAACTAGGTATCTTCACCAACCTCGGGTCTTTGACCTACTTTTAATGATCAGCTGATTAAGATTATGCAATACATGATGTTGTGAATTATTAAAATGGAAAAAAAATCTTCCACGGGTATAATATGGTTTATTATTAAATTATTTTAACCGTTTATGATAAAATATCTAATATAGAGTACGTGGTTTTAATTAATGTGATAACCTAATCGCCACACGTATATATGATTTTTTTTTGGCAGGAGTCTAATATCACAAGGATATATTTGTAATTGTATTTGTTTAATAGTATTTTTTTTTTATTCCTCTCAACAATATTAGGTCCTAAAATTATAACAAAGTAAAACATCACAATGAAATAAAATAAAAACCGGCCAAGAGCGTGTCGGGCCACGCTCAGTGTAGGGTTCCGTAGTTTCCCGTCCGTCAAAATGTAATGATTTTTAAAGAAAATATTCATAAATCGTTCAACTTCCAATGATAAGCGATAGATGGCGCTAGTAGTTACATGAACTTTAGACATTCGTTGTAGATATTAAGTAATAATTTATAATATTAGACTTTATGGATTTGTTTTGTATAAATATATCATAATTGTTAAAATGAAATATTTACTTGCAGTTAATTATTAGATAAACTCTAATGTATATTAGTTAGTCAATTGATGTTACGTACTCTTTACTTTGCTCTGATTGGTCGGTTAGTCGACCGAGTGTTTGTGAAAGTTTGTGGTAGGGAAACACTGAGTTTGTTACTGTCATTGTGGACAGAGTCAGTCTGCTTTGAGTCGTTGAACAGAAAACATGTCCGACTAATCTGTGTATTTGTAAATGATTGTTAATAGAACGATAAGTATGAAATTGTGTTGATCAAAGTGAATAAAATATTTATACAATTTATCCTGAAGTGTTTGATTTATCACATTTCAGAAGTGGGATATGCCTACAAATATGTGCAGTGATAACAGGAAGAGGTTATGTGTGCCTAAATTGAAGATAAATGAGTTCGAGAAATATATTTTTGTCTTTCCAAGTGTACTAGTGTGATTTTAGACAAGAGGTTATGTGTGCCTAAATTGAAGCTAAGTGAGCTCGAGATATTTTTTTTTTGTCACCAAAGTGTGCAAGTGTTACTTTAAGCCAAGAAGTTGTGTGCCTAAATTGAAGCTAAATGAGCTCGAGATATTTTTTATTCTTTTTCCCTTGTGTGCTAGTGTTACTTCAGACAAGAGGTTATGTGTGCCTAAATTGAAGCTAAGTGAGCTCGAGATTTATTTATTTTTTTAGCCAAGTGTGCCAAGTATTTCAGACCAGTATCATACTCACCCAAATTTCTTACTGATGGTGACAGGCTCGTGTATTGAATCATTCGATTCCCTTCAAATGTGTGAACTGAGTGGTACAGATATGCGCGTCATGTTCGTAATCGAACGTTGACAAGACTAAACACCTCTTAAATGCTGGTGATTCATTTTAGTTTCTATATTTCAAATTGGGTTGCTTTTCCTTTATTTAATTTCATCGAATTCATATATGTAAGTAGTCAGTTTACATGTAAAATTTTCCTATTTCCCAAAGCGATAATTGTCATTGTTGCCTCGGATTACTTTGTGTGGCACGATAATTTCCCTTTCGTTTCGACGCAAAGTTGTAAAAACATGTTGTACCCTTTATTAGTATGTCACAATAATGATAAATGATATATAATTAGTGATAAATGATAAATGGTCAGTGATCAGTGATAAGTGATCAGTGATAAGTGATAAGTAATTAGTGATAAGTGATCAGTGATAAGTGACCAGTGATTAGTGACCAGTGATTAGTGACCAGTGATTAGTGACCAGTGATTAGTGACCAGTGATTAGTGACCAGTGATTAGTGACCAGTGATTAGTGACCAGTGATTAGTGACCAGTGATTAGTGACCAGTGATTAGTGACCAGTGATTAGTGACCAGTGATTAGTGACCAGTGATTAGTGACCAGTGATTAGTGATCAGTGATTAGTGATCAGTGATAAGCGATCAGTGATAAGCGATCAGTGATAGGTGGTCAGTGATCAGTGATAAATGATAAATTTATTTATTTATAAATGTTAAACGATAAACGATAAATGATAAATAGTAAATGATAAATGATAAATTTATTTATTTATAAATGTTAAACGATAAAAGATAAATGATAGATGATAGATGATAAGTCTTAAATGATAAATGATATTTATTTTGTACTGTTGTTTTATGAACTAAATTTCCACCTATGACAAACAATAAATGAATTTGAGAGAACAAAGTTAAAACTGAGTTTGTATATGTATAACACGATTTAATAGGCTGTAAATGGAATTTCTTCTCCATAGAGATCTACACTTTGGAATATTTAATTACCGTCAATTTGCTGACTTACTGACTTCTTGGCAATTTAAGAGTCTGTAAATGGTTCATTTGAAATGTTTTGAATTGATTTCAGTGCTTTGATGAGGCCAAGAGTGTCTTTGATGAGGCCAAGCGTGCCTTTGATGAGGCCAAACGTGACTTTGATGAGGCCCAACGTGCCTTTAATGAAGCCAAGTGTACCTTTGATGAAGCCAAGCGTGCCTTTGATGAAGCCAAGCGTGCCTTTGATGAAGCCAAGCGTGCCTTTGATGAAGCCAAGCGTGCCTTTGATGAAGCCAAGCGTGCCTTTGGTGAAGCCAAGTGTGCCTTTGATGAAGCCATGCGTGCCTTTGATGAAGCTAAGCGTGCCTTTGATGAAGCTAAGCGTGCCTTTGATGAAGCCAAGCGTGCTTTTGATGAAGCTAAGCGTGCCTTTGACGAAGCCAAGTGAGCCTTAATAAGACCAAGCGAGCCTTAATGAGGGATGAGGCAAGCATGCCTTTGATGAAGCCAAGCGAGCCCATTTGAGGCCAAGTGGGCCATTTGAGGCCATGTGGGCCATTTGAGGCCAAGTGAGCCATTTGAGGCCAAGTGGGCCATTTGAGGCCAAGTGGGCCATTTGAGGCCAAGTGGGCCATTTGAGGCCAAGTGAGCCATTTGAGGCCAAGTGGGCCATTTGAGGCCAAGTGGGCCATTTGGAGCAAAGTGGGCCATTTGAGGCCAAGTGGGCCATTTGAGGCCATGTGGGCCATTTGAGGCCATGTGGGCCATTTGAGGCCAAGTGGGCCATTTGAGGCCAAGTGGGCCATCTGAGGCCAAGTGGGCCATTTGATTTGGCCAGATGAGCCAATTAAGATTCGGGTTAAGTGTGCCCGGTGCAGATGAAATTATCCTCAAGAGCGTAAGTAACGTATGAATTTACCTATTAATGTGATTTTAGTCTGACTACGTTGGCTTAATGCAGATGTAAATGAATTGAATAATTTATTAAGTTTATTCATATCATATTTGAACTGTTTATTAGATGAGATTTGAACATTCTGTTATAGTTTTTGAAGATATTATAGGTATAGATAAATTGAATTGAAAGTATAATTTAACACTGGGATTTGATTCTTAAAAAAGAGTTTCAAATGAACGATACAAGTACTATTTCCTGTAAATGTTTTAACCACTGATTTTTTTATTTTTGAGGACTTGGATTCCGACAGAACTACAGAAGGAAAAATTGCCAGTCTTATTGAACAAATAGATAGTTCCTGGTTCAAACAGTACAGACTTGAAGAAAAATGATGCAAAGAGACGATTTGGAAGGAATAAGACACCACCACGATGCAAGAAACGAAGAGGTACCCCACGTTGGTCTAAGAGAGTGGTTTCTGTAAATTTTTAGAGTATTTAAGTTTGATTAGAAAGAGTAATTATAATTGATTTGTATTAAGCAAGTAGGATCAGAAACTGACTATACAATTTGTCTCAAAAACTTGCTAGTCTTACCAAGAGAAAATAGAAAATTTACGAAACCTTGCCAAGTTTTGTAAGTTAGCATTTAGTGACGAAGTGGTAAACTAAACTAAAATGATTTTATTTAATGAGCAGAATTATGGTCGGTTTCAAGCAGAAATGTTAGCTAGTAAGAATTAAGGTGTAACTTATGTGAATATTATTACGACAAATTAATGCTTATATACGGATAACATATAAATAAAAGAGCAGCAGATAGAAATTTAAACACACGGGATTAATGATAAATCTATTAGGAATTGAGCCAAACCATTAAATTGTAGACGAGGAAATGGATTTATTACACGTTTTCAATTCCTGTGACAGTATGCACAACTGTAGCGGAGACTGATTCCATAGATAGAGAACACAATGATATTTATTTTACAAGTAGGATAAAATATATACTATTACATGACCATAACTAGTTCTCGTCGTCCAGACTGAAATCGAAGCCGGTTCCTAAGATGATTATGATACAATGAATGATTTAAATAGAGCTAAATATTACATCGTTATTTATTCGGTTAAGGGGAAGATGGATTGAAAATCCATACACTAGAGTAGAGGACTAATTTCAAGGTTTCAAATAAAAATAAAGTTTGACGAACAGTGCGATCCGAACTTCATTATTAGAACCTTTACTTGGTACGAAATCACGCACATATGCTGCTAATATTATTTGAGAGATAATATTAGTACAATTAAGCCCTTAGCCTCTAGCTGAAGGATCACAAATAATGAAAGTAATGAACTCTGACTAAACGAGTCGCCACACAACATGTAGCAACATGGTGGCTACAGATTTGTGAGTTTCATTTAACCACTGAGAGTGTAAGATCTAGGACGCGTATGTCGATACTTTAAGTCGTAATATCATGTTTTCCACAGAAATTAAGACGAATACTGTTTTTGTTTATAGTATTGAGACGAGAATTGATCTAAATATCAAATTTTCGAATACTTTGACTAGAGACACAATAGAAACAAAATGAGAGAGCAAGCGCCAGCATTTGCTTAGGATTAAATGAATAAGATCTAGATTTCAAATTCTTATAGCTGAACCCTATGAAAAACCTAATGACATGAAGTGAATTCAGTGCGCGTAAATAATGAAGAATACTTTCGAACAAAAAGCTGATCAATTTTACTTTATGCTTACAGTCTCACATAATTAACATTGACCAATGGTTTTGAGTACCTAATTGAGTGTTGGTTATAAAACATATTTGACAGTAGTTTATTAACTTGAATAATACTGCAATCATGGATTTCTTTTAGATACCCTACTATCAAGAGCTTTTGCGATAGTCATGGTATTGACCTTGTTTTTAACGCTGTATCTTGTTTAGGGTTGAGCGCGGTTTTGCTAAAATGTATAACCACTATTTTAAATCCCCTAGCAAAATAAAATGATTCCTATGACGAACACCAAGGAAACATATGCCTATGGCGTGTTATTAATTCTGTTAAATGTCCCACTAGACAGACTGCCACAAAACTACCAGGATCAGAGTGCCTTTAAATGATAAACATTACGAAGTAAAATACGTTAAAAAGTTTAAGATATGAAGTGAGCGCCAATATCTGGGTTAGACTAGCAAAAAGATACTTTCGTTATCAGTAAAATCCTTGATACAGCCTACAGAATTAGTGGTTTAATAAAGATTAGTAGATCTGATTGCAATTATGAGGGTAAAATTGAATTTGTCTCATTTTAAAATCCATAGATCCATTGAAAAAAAAAACACAAAGTTTTAAGTATAAAATTACTGTAATTACCGATTTTGGCAAACTGAGGAATAACATTTAGAAGCATACTTTCCTCCGACCTTATATAAACTCGGATATAGAGAAAAGCCTTTGACAAAAAAAAAAACTCTATTCTTCGTGTGATGAGAATGTTATAAACATATGACGTGACGATAAAGCAAATAATCAAGACTAAGCCGAATGTAATGATTATGAATGTAAGACTCAGTTCCTTGTAGAACTGGAATTAAGTTTCATAATTTTAATGAAAATATCCTATCATTTTAATTGTAATCGTGCGTCAGGAGATCGCACGATGTCGGATGGCCGAATGTAATGATTTTTAAAGAAAATATTCATAAATCGTTCAACTTCCAATGATAAGCGATAGATGGCGCTAGTAGTTACATGAACTTTAGACATTCGTTGTAGATATTAAGTAATAATTTATAATATTAGACTATGGATTTGTTTTATATAAATATATCATAATTGTTAAAATGAAATATTTACTTGCAGTTAATTATTAGATAAACTCTAATGTATATTAGTTAGTCAATTGATGTTACGTACTCTTTACTTTGCTCTGATTGGTCGGTTAGTCGACCGAGTGTTTGTGAAAGTTTGTGGTAGGGAAACACTGAGTTTGTTACTGTCATTGTGGACAGAGTCAGTCTGCTTTGAGTCGTTGAACAGAAAACATGTCCGACTAATCTGTGTATTTGTAAATGATTGTTAATAGAACGATAAGTATGAAATTGTGTTGATCAAAGTGAATAAAATATTTATACAATTTATCCTGAAGTGTTTGATTTATCACAAAAATAAGTGTACCCACTAATGAGTTTAAAAAAATGCTTGCATATACGATTATACTACAAACTTAGTCCAGAAATTATTTTGTACAACCTTTTGTCTTTTTTGTACAAAAACTGTTCTTTCCATCAAGTTCAAAATAATTTTCCTAGAAAGTCCTTATAAAGTTCTACTTTTCAGAATTTTTTCATATTTTATAAACTTATGGTTCAAAAGTTAGAGGGGGGGGGACACATTGTTTTTGTTTTTTTTGCGATTATTTCCGAAATTATTAACATTATCAAAAAATGATGTTAGTAAACCCCTATTCATTTTTAAATACCTATCTATCTATATAAATATCACACGTTAGGGTTGAAATTAAAAAAAAATCACTTCCTACTTTACATATAGGGGGGCTACCCTAATAAAACATTTTTTTCCAATTTTTATTTTACCACTTTGTCGGCGTGATTAATATACATATTGGTACCAAATTTCAGCTTTCTAGTGCTAACGGTCCCAGAGATTAAGCGAGGACGGACAGACAGACATGGCGAAACTATAAGGGTTCCTAGTTGACTACGGAACCCTAAAAATTAATGACTTTAAGAATAGAATTTTAAATAAGTCTAAGGGATTAAAATAGTAATTCGAAATTGATTGTTTGTTAAACTTTTAACGTCTTCGTCACACCTTAAGGACGTATTCACCTATTTCGACAAATATCACGGTTTTTCGGGAACCATTATGATGCTCTAGGAATCATAATTATGAGTATATTTTGGTATCAAATAAAAGACAATATATTTATCTCCAGGATGGCATAAAAAAAATATTACGGTCTCATATAAAATTTTCATATAAATACGATTTTACCAACGCACTAATACAAGAAAATTACGAAACACAGGGTCTGAGTAGGAACCCGTAACTTAAATCCAGTAAACATTTTTACTTTAAAAAACATAAAATAATACAGCTTATAATTATAGTCTTCAACACCTATAGCTAATTATTTTGAACCTACATAAATAACTTTATGATTTATGACCAAATAAAACCACTCTCAATATTTCTTCATACATTTTTCATTGAACGCGCGATGTCTAGCGTCAGTCCGCGCTCAGAAGCGCTTGTGAATGGATGTCCGTATCGCTCTCTTACAAAAAATAAATACGTCTAAAATGTGTGCCGACTTGTATACTGCGACTGCAAAGACGTGCTACTTTTTCGGACCGAAATAAAAGTACAAATATCATACTTATTTTTAAAATTGGTATTATGGAGTAATAATGGACTCACTGATACAGAATGAGTTATATTCTAAAACAAAGACCAGAAATAGCCAACGGAACTTCATGCTTACATAGATATCACAATGTAAGATAGTTAAACGACTATGACAATAAAAATAAATAAATGGTCCGTCATGGGTGTCGTTTTCATGGTTTTCGAGGGTGTTAAAACCGATAGTACTGTCAAAATATAAATCCAAGATGGCGGCTGCAAGAAATTATCAAATTTTTCATCATGGGTGTCGTTTTCATGGTTTTCAAGGGTGTTGAAACCGATAGTACTGTCAAAATACAAATCCAAGATGGCGGCTGCAAAAAAAAAATTTTTCGGCATGGGTGTCGTTTTCATGGTTTTCGAGGGTGTTGAAACCGATAGTACTGTCAAAATATAAATCCAAGATGGCGGCTGCAAAAAATTATTAAATTTTTCGTCATGGGTGTCGTTTTCATGGTTTTCAAGGGTGTTGAAACCGATAGTATTGTCAAAACGTAAATCCAAGATGGCGGCTGCAAGTAATTATCAACTTTTTCGTCATGGGTGTCGTTTTCGTGGTTTTCGAGGGTGTTGAAACCGATGGTACTGTCAAAATATAAATCCAAGATGGCGGCTGCAAGAAATTATCAAATTTTTCGTCATGAGTGTCGTTTTCATGGTTTTCGAGGGTGTTGAAACCGATGGTACTGTCAAAATGTAAATCCAAGATGGCGGCTGCAAGAAATTATCAACTTTTTCGTAATGGGTGTCGTTTTCATGGTTTTCGAGGGTGTTGAAACCGATAGTATTGTCAAAACGTAAATCCAAGATGGCGGCTGCAAGTAATTATCAACTTTTTCGTCATGGGTGTCGTTTTCGTGGTTTTCGAGGGTGTTGAAACCGATGGTACTGTCAAAATATAAATCCAAGATGGCGGCTGCAAGAAATTATCAAATTTTTCGTCATGAGTGTCGTTTTCATGGTTTTCGAGGGTGTTGAAACCGATGGTACTGTCAAAATGTAAATCCAAGATGGCGGCTGCAAGAAATTATCAACTTTTTCGTCATGGGTGTCGTTTTCATGGTTTTCGAGGGTGTTGAAACCGATAGTACTGTCAAAATGTAAATCCAAGATGGCGGCTGCAAGAAATTGTTAACTTTTCCGTCATGGGTGTCGTTTTCATGGTTTTCGAGGGTGTTGAAACCGATAGTACTGTCAAAGTATAAATCCAAGATAGCGGCTGCAAGAAATTATTAACTTTTCCGTCGTGGGTGTCGTTTTCATGGTTTTCGAGGGTGGTGAAACCGATAGTACTGTCAAAATATAAATCCAAGATGGCGGCTGCAAGAAATTATCAAATTTTTCGTCATGGGTGTCGTTTTCATGGTTTTCAAGGGTGTTGAAACCGATAGTACTGTCAAAATGTAAATCCATGATGGCGGTTGCAAGAAATTATTAACTTTTCCGTCATGGGTGTCGTTTTCATGGTTTTCGAGGGTGTTGAAACCGATAGTACTGTCAAAATATAAATCCAAGATGGCGGCTGCAAAAAAAAAAAATTTCGTCATGGGTGTCGTTTTCATGGTTTTCGAGGGTGTTGAAACCGATAGTACTGTCAAAATATAAATCCAAGATGGCGGCTGCAAGTAATTATCAACTTTTTCGATATGGGTGTCTTTTTCATGGTTTTCGAGGTTGTTGAAGCCGATAGTGCTGTCAACATGTAAATCTAAGATGGCGGCTGTCAGAAATTATCAACTTTTTCGTCATGAGTGTCGTTTTCATGGTTTCGAAGATGTTGAAATAGTGCTGTCAAAATGTAAATCTAAGATGGCGGCTGTCAGAAATTATCAACTTTTTCGTCATGAGTGTCGTTTTCATGGTTTCGAAGATGTTGAAATAGTGCTGTCAAAATGTACATAAAATAGGATAGTATTTTTTAGTTATCTTGTATTGGCTAGACGGAAAAAATTCTCACGAAAAGTTTTAACGATACTTTTTGCTATAGTAAGCTATTGTAAGCCGTGCGGCGTGCGCATGTTTCTCTGTCTGTCTCTCTCTCTCTCTCTTATAGAAAGCAAGCCAGAACGGAACTTCGTTCCATCCGGGTGTCCCTTGACACCTCAGTAGTTTTTTTATATTGCTAAATATCTGACAGACAAATCGAAGCAAGTAATAGGAGCTGTACCCTATTCGCGGATTAGACATATAAAGAAAGTTTTTTTACTGTCAGTTCAACCGATTTCAACTTCTATTTCGTAGGCATAAGGATGGCATTAAAAGAAAAAAACTAATTACAATACCAACTATTTGCTGCAGCCACCATTTGTCATGCTACCAACGTAATGAACGTCAAAATCGGTTGAACGGACAGTAGTAATAGGTTTTTTTTTTAATATAATGTATAGGCTCGCGTTTGACCACAATCTCACCTGATGGTAAGCGATGATGTGGCCGACGATAGAGCACGCTTGCCTATATCTTCGAGTACCAAGATAAATTAGGACACTTTTTACTACATATTATAAAACAAAGTCCCACGCCGAGTCTGTCTGTCTGTCTGTTCGCAATAAACTCAAAATTTACTGCACCGATTTTCAAGCAGTTTTCACCACTCGGTAGCGTGATTCTTGAGGAAGCTTTTAGTATATAATTTGTTAAGTTTTTGTATGTATTTTTGTGTACATTAACGTTATTTGTTGAAGATGTCGGGAAAAAATAAGCCGTCTGGGAGCTTTTAACGCAAACGCTGCCTAAACCCTTTGAGATATAACAAAATAATGTATCTTGGAATTGTGTATCTTATATAGGTCTACAGAAAAGTCCGCGGTGCATATGTCTATCTCTTAAGGTTAACATAATATATCCATTTTACTACTTTTAAAAATTGGCATTCATGAAGCATTTATTGGAAAGCTATTTACATAATTACGGTATTAATTCTTATCAAAATAAGTTACTTCGCGTTCAAGACTATATCAGTATCTGTAAATTACTTTTTGAATCATTTAAATCGGACGTACTATTAGAAAGCTTTCATAAATTTAATAATTCTCAAAATTAAATTCACGAGTTCACGAGTTCCGCTCTTCAGTAGCTACGCATGACGCGGTCACTGATCCTCCCCCCGCGCTGTTTTGCCTACTGTTTCTTTAGCTAATAGGCCGAACGACAATAACGCACGACTGATGACTGTGTTTTCTTTTGGAAGTTGTTGAAAAGTTATAATTGCATTTTTGTTTTGTGTTTGTTTTCTTAACTAACACAACACCAACAATGGTAGTATATGTGAATTAAGGTAGTAAGAACTACGCTGCTCACGCGTGTAAAATGGAGGTCCAAAATTTATGGGAAATAACATTAGGTTACGCCACGCGGGCGAAGCCGCGGGCAAAAGCTAGTGTATTTATAAATCAATTTTTCCTGTTACCATTTTGATATACAAGGAATTAAAGTTGCCACAATATCATGATATCAAATTAGCGATGATTTATTCATCTCCCAGTTACATGCTTTAAAATTATTCAGTCCCATACAATCTTTTCACACAAATACAATACAGAAATTGGCTATGCTACAATTAGGGTCTGGATAGTACACATATTTGCTAAATCCGTTGTATATTTTACCTTATAATTAAAAAAAAAACTTTTTCCAAAAAAGATATAACCGATTTCACTAGTCGGTGTTAAATAAGGAACAAACAATATCGAGAAACACCGACTTCCGAAATTAAAATTATTTTGATGGTTTTAGTGTTTTTTTTAGTGAAGTCGGTTATATTTTTTTTCACACTTTTTAGTTGTAATACACTTATTTACAGCCAGAGTACCTTTTTCTCATGACAATTCCCATTAACTCAAACCCTGCTAGGATAAATTCATTGTTTTATTATGAAGCTTCCGTGTCTACCTTGTGGCTCCATCATCATCATCAGATCAGTTTGATAGTACCTTATAGCCAAAGTGCGGCGCATCTCATGATAATTCTAAATAGCCCAAACACGGGTAGGATACATTGATTAATTACGGAGCCCCGGTGCCTATCTTCTAGCTTCATCATCATTATCATCAGATCAGTTTGATAGTACCTTATTGTCAAAGTGCATCTCATGACAATTCTAATAAACCCAAACACGGCTAGGATACATTGATTAATTACGGCGTTCCGGTGCCTATCTTCCGGCTCGCATAACTATGTTCATTGTGATATCTGTGTGAGTATGAACTTCCACTGGCCATTTCTGGTCTTCTTCACCAGTTCCACTTCATCAAATGTAATTTTTTGAGTGTAAATGCTTAAGTCTTTGATGAAAATACCAAAAGAACTATACGGTTGCTTATGATATTTGAGGAGTTCCCTTGAATTCGCCAAGATTCTATCATCAGATCCCGACTTGGTGACTATGGGACCATTTGGGAAGTATACACTTTCCAACAAAAAAAGAATTTTTCAAATCGGTCGGCAAGCAACGAAGTTATGCGCGAACATACATAAAAAAAAAACTACTGAGGTGTCAAGGGACACCCGGATGGAACGAAGTTCCGTTTTGGCTTGCTTTCTATAAGAGAGAGAGAGAGAGAGAGACAAACAGAGAAACATGCGCACGCCGCACGGCTTACAATAGCTTACTATAGCAAAAAGTATCGTTACAACTTTTCGTGAGAATTTTTTCCGTCTAGCCAATACAAGATAACTAAAAAACACTATCCCATTTTATGTACATTTTGACAGCACTATTTCAACATCATCGAAACCATGAAAACGACACTCATGACGAAAAAATTGATAATTTCTGACAGCCGCCATCTTAGATTTACATTTTGACAGCACTATCGGCTTCAACAACCTCGAAAACCATGAAAAAGACACCCATATCGAAAAAGTTGATAATTTATTGCAGCCGCCATCTTAGATTTACATTTTCACAGTACAATCGGTTTCAACACCCTCGAAAACCACGAAAACGACACCCATGACGAAAAATTTAATAATTTTTTGCAGCCGCCATCTTGGATTTATATTTTGACAGTACTATCGGTTTCAACACCCTCGAAAACCATGAAAACGACACCCATGACGGAAAATTTGATAATTTCTTGCAGCCGCCATCTTGGATTTATATTTTGACAGTACTATCGGTTTCAACACCCTCGAAAACCATGAAAACGACACCCATGACGAAATTTTTTTTTTTTTGCCGCCGCCATCTTGAATTTATATTTTGACAGTACTATCGGTTTCAACACCCTCGAAAACCATGAAAACGACACCCATGACGGAAAAGTTGATAATTTCTTGCAGCCGCCATCTTGGATTTCCATTAATAGATAAAGATTTAGTTTCCAAGCCAAAAACATTAAAAAAAATTAGTGAAGGAATATTAAAGAAGGAAAAAAAAGAAAAAAAAAAAGCAAAAAGTGTCGGTACAACTTTTCGTGAGAATTTTTTCCGTCTAGCCCCCTTTCACAACACGCGATAAGGAACTTCGTTCCAAAAATCAAACATCCGAATTAAGAACCTCCTTCTTTTTTAGAAGTCGGTTAAAAATACATAAGTATTCATAGTTTTAACTGTATTTTACGATTAGATCGAATATTAAATTGGAAATACCTACTTGCTTCAGACATCGTACGAGTATTTATTGAGTTTGAAGATTTAATTCATGTCGGAGAGGGGTTGTGCATTGTACCTAATTGTCTGATAAAATTAATCTCAAATACCAATTTGATTTTGTTAAATATAATATTTTTAAAGAAATAAGCCTGGGAAATTATCGTAGGTTTACAAAGAAATTGGTCGTTATTACCCGTAACGATATGGCAACTACTTATTTTTGCTATAAGAGTAGTAGGTACTCAAAACTGGATAAGCAGACAATTACATATTGCCATATAGTAATACTGATACTAAAAATCAAACAAGCTTGACTCAATTAATAATTACTAAGAAAAATAAAATAATACCTCAAATATCAAGACATGTTCGGTTAAAGTATAAAATTGAGCGAACAATGGGCTCTATGTGTGCGTGCGCGTAAGGTCGATGTATTGCGACCAAGATACCTAAATTCGAGCGAGTGAATCTTGCTCACGCGTCCTTAATATGAGAGTATCTAAAATCTAAATATTTTTAGTAAAACGTGTTTTGTCTACAAATCTGCAATGTCTAGTGAAATCAGTGCGCTAGCGATATGGTTTGTGTGTGGTGGTCCGTCCAGCGCCTACTTAGCACAAGTTTATTGAATAACCATAATAATAATGGTAACCCGAAGAAAACCCTTACCTATTTACTGGGTTTCAAGTTTGGAACCCCTTCAATGGGTTATCATATTGTTGGTGTAACCCTTTCACTGGGTTTCAAGTATAGAACCCATTCAATGGGTTACCCATATTGAATAGGTAACCCTTTTAATGGGTTCGAGCTTAAAACCCATTCACGGGGTTACATCATGATAAAGGTAAACTCATAAACGGGTTACCCTTCCAAAGACTTAACTCTTAACCGGGGTTGTACGGTCCCTGGTTTAGACAAACGAACAATATCTGTTTCATCATTTTATTTTATTCAAAGTCATAATTTACTTACTTAAAACCACGTCACTGTAACTACTGGTACTTGCGGTAGGCTGTACATCATCAACAACTATGGGCTCAGGTCTATAGGAGGCAGAACTCGACGGTGCACCTGGAAAAGATTACGAATACATTAGATTAGAAAACATTGTTAACACAAAAAAATATCAAAAAAATCAAATTAATACAAGATGTGTAAAGTGGCTGTAGCGCTAAAACTGTCAATTGGTGACAAATTTATTTGAATATTGAGGAAATTAAGATATTTATATTATCTAGATCTTAAACTCACAATATAAGTCAGACTTATACTTCCTAATATTAGTCTGTTTAGACAAACTAACAATATCTCTTTAATCATTTTATTTTATACAATGTCATAATTTACTTACTTAAAACCACGTCACTGTAGCTACTGGTACTTGCAGTGAGCTGTACATCATCAACAACTATGGGCTCAGGTCTATTGGAGGCAGAACTCGACGGAGCACCTGGCAAAGATTACGAATACATTAGATTAGAAAACATTGTTAACACAAAAAAATCTAATCCTTATCAAAATAAATACAAGTTGTTAGTTCCATGCAGATTAAATTAAACCGCATTGTTTTGAAATTTCTTTAATAGTATGTTTGTCAGGAGTTTTGCTACTCATTTTATAAATCAAGTTCCCATGTCACGTAAAGTTAACCAACCTAAAAATTGACATACAGGAAACATTAAAAAAATCCCCCGAGTATTTGTTGTCTGCTGATACCAACACTACGATACATAGGACCTATAGATGTGTGTTAACTGACTATAGAAGCACTACAACTGTCCATTGGTGCCATATTTATTTGAATATTGAGGAGATTAAAACAATCATTTAAATTAAAAAAATATATACAGGGTGTTTTTGAATTCGTGGGCATTATTTTAAACTAAGGACCTACTCACGATACTAATCACATTAGAGCTACTATTACGCAAATCAAAAATATTATTAATTTAAGTTTGGAAAACCTTTAAAAATGTAGTATGTCATACTAAGTATCAAAGTTGCGCATCGCGCTGTAGCGAATGCAGTTTTAGGTATGCCTACACCGCCGCCGCCGTACGCGTCATTGTACGTGAAGTCTTTGACCCCGCCCGGCTCACGTGACGTTAGGTAAGTAGGTTACAGTTCAATTCACGAACGATGACTATGGCTAACTTCACGTCTGCTATCATTCGTGAATCGAACTGTACAGAGCAATTCACGCAAGGTGGCGAGCTTGAAGTTAGGCTCTAGCAACTGTAGCGCTACTCGTAAAAAATAATTGTTAAAAAAAACCATAAGCTGTTGTTATTGCTGTTTAAGTATCAATTGTTATTGGCATAACTAACTTCAGGCTCGCCAACTTATGTGAATCGTACTGTACTTTGATTCATTAGGTAGGTGTATTTCAACTATCCCTTCATACTTCACCGGCTTAGGACGGTCAAAACTACGACAATACACATTAAAAACATGAAAAAATGTTTGCATCGGTAAAAATTAGATAAATTTTCTGTAGGTACGTAGTTCTGGCGTATTTAAAAAGTTGAAATCACAGTATTTACAATAATTGTTTATGAATCACTTTACCTATTTACAAACTTGCACTTACGTGTATTTTAAAAGATGTTCAAAATGTCCACCGCCTTGTTCAAGACATAACTGAGCCCTACGTCTGTGATTGTCTTTAACACGGTTCAACACAGATTGTTGCGATTTTACAATGTCGAATGCGACTACAATTTTATTTTTCAAATCGTTTGGTGACACACTTTCCCGCTCATACACAATCCTTTTAATTTGGCCCCATAAAAAAAAGTCCAGGGGTGTTAAGTCGGGCGACCTCGCCAGCCACGGTACGGGCCCACCTCGACCTATCCAACGCTCGCCAAAAGTTTCGCTAAGGCACCATCGTGCTGATAGTAAAAATTAGGTCGCTCCTCCAGTTCATACTCTTCTACGATATTCCTTAGCAACTCTAAATATCTGCTACCTGTAAGACTTCCATCAATGAAGTATGGCCCAATTATTCTCCGGTTTAAAATGCCCGCCCAGACATTGACGGAGAATCGATGCTGAAAAGCATCGCGACGTGTAACATGGGGGTTGCGCCCACGTTTGGCCCACCAATGTTCGTTGTGAATATTGAATAGTCCGACTCTCGTAAAGGTCGCTTCATCACTCCACAAAATGTTACTATCGAAGTTTTCTAATAACCAGTTACAGAAATCGCGTCGTGGTGCGTAATCCGCCAACGTTAATTCTTGCACCTTTTGAAAATGAAATGGGTACCGGCCAGAGCTGTTCAAAAGTTTCCACACATAAAAATGACTGACACCAAAACGTAGTCCCGCTTGTCGAGTGCTCGCTTGTGGATGTCTTTGGAAGAATCTTTTTATTTGCCGGTACAGTGACGCAGGATAAATGGGTGCTCTTCTACGAGCTTATGCATGTGCTGGCACGTGAAAAGATGCGAAGTCCAGCAGGTTCTGTGTGGTCCTTAATATGAGGCCCCGCGACGGAATAGGGTCATTCGGGTAGCGGCGATGAAATAATTCACGAGTGCGAACTAAACTTTTTGTCCGATCATAAATTAAAACCATTTGTAGGTATTGTTGGTTTGTGAATCTAGCCTGCACATTAAGCGGTCGAGGCATTGTGTTTTCAATTAATGGTCTACACTTTGCACTGATAACTTAGAATAGAATAGAATAGAATAGAATAGAATAGACTTTATTGTACACCAAAAAGTAATACAGCTTATACAAAACTTCAATTTGTGGGTACAATTATGGCGGTCTTATCGCTGAAAGCGATGTCTTCCAGACAACCTTAGGATGGATAAGAGCTTAAAATAATACACGGGGTAGTCTGTGGTGTACTGCTAACTATATAAAACACAATACTCAATTATAAATACATATATACATACATATTATAATAAGTTACACAATTTAATTAGTAAAAGGGTAGAAAAAAGAGTAAAGTAGGGTTGGTGGAAGAAATTTAATTACGTAGAATCAGTATAGTATTAGAGAGAAAGGAAATGGTTTTTAACTAGATTTTTAAAAGAAACTAGTGACTGGGCTTGCCTAATTGGTAATGGCAACGCGTTCCACAAACGCACCGCTTGGATCGCAAACGACTTGTCACAGAATTTAGTAGAATGCGAAGGCATTAAGAGGGTCAAATTCTCCGATGATCTCAAGTGTCTAGAATGTGTGTCATGAATGAACTTAAAACGTTCTTTGAGATAAGAGGGGGTTGTAGGGATAAACAGGACACTGTAAAGCAACGATAAAATATGAGTATTCCGACGAAGGCGGATTGGCAGCCACTTGAGCTTAATACGAAATTCAGAAATATGATCATATTTGCGCAATCCAAATATGAATCTAATACAAAAGTTTTGAAGCCGCTCAAGCTTATTTAGCTGCACTTCGGTTAGATCAAACTTACTTAGTCCACAAACACTAGGTACACTGCAAGTTACGCGCAAAAAGCGAGGGGCGCGTGCGGCGATCACGTCACGGGATCAATGCATAAAACATACGTGTAGGGCTTGTACAAAGTTTATTGATAGGTGATGACGATTACACATTACACAGATCACGGTTTGAATAGTTCTAGGTACAATCACAGAAGTAGGTACTAGGTACAGGTGGGGCGCCGCGCGACGCAGTCGCGCGCGCACGTGCTATATCTAAGGGCGTGTAGTGCCGACTGGCGACTTGAGGAGCGGTGGGGGTGCGGGCGGCCGGCGCGTGCTTCGCGTTAGCACGCGAAATGCGGAATAGACTAGGGAAGATATTCTCGCTACACACTCCCCCTCTAGTTCGGACATAGCGCCCTCGCGTTCGAACTAGCACCCAATTTACGGGGTCGGCCACGCTTGCGCTTCTCACGAACCGGAGACACGATATCGCCGACGAACGGAGTCAGGTGTGACACATGGTACCGTCCAATGTGTTCAGCTCGCGTGACTCCTTCGATAACATACGTGGTGGGACTTACCACTTCCCGAATACGATACGGGCCATCTCTCCTAGGGATGAACTTCGCGGTTTGGCCGCGGCCTGCGTCGTTCATGCTCTGCGTCTTTAGGAGGACAAGGTCACCCACCTTGTAATCCGGAGGTGTACGTCTGCCTTCATCAGCATACTTCTTCCTGATGGTTTGGGCCTGTTCATGGACATCCCTGGCATCTAGGAGCGCTGACGACAAACTACGAAGGTAAGGCGTAATACTCGGTACAAAATTATCACTATCCACGATGGCTTTCATATCAGCTACGACGTCCGAGGGTGCGCGCAGCTCTCTCCCGAAGGTAAGGAAGGCTGGTGAAAATCCAGTACTCACTGTCACAGCCGAATTCATCGCAAACCTTATAGCTGCGAGATGCTGGTCCCAAGAGGCGTGGTCTCTTCCCACAAGGATTGCTAACTGGGGTTTGAGGTCCCGATTCTTGCGTTCAACGGGGTTGCTTTCCGGATGATACAACGGCGTCAAAGACTGTTTAATACCCATCACGTGACAGGCCTGTTGCATTACCTCGGCTACGAACTGCACCCCGTTGTCGCTGATCATCCTACGCGGAACTCCAAACCTCAAGAACACTTCGCTGATCAAAATCTCAGCGCATTCTACGCTGGTGGCGGTTTCTAACGCGAAGAGCTCAACCCAATGAGTACACACGTCCTCTATAATAAAAATCCATCGGTTACCTTTAGCCGTCTTCGGCAAAGAGCCGAACAAATCCACTGAAACGACCTCGAATCGACGGGTCGTAGCGGGTGTCTGCAGCAGTCCTGCAGGCTTCTTGTTATCTGCTTTATAGCGCTGGCAAGCAGCACAACGCCTAACATAGTCAGAAACAAAAGACTTCATACCTACCCAAAAGTAGCGGGCTCTGATACGCTGTAAGGTCTTCTCAACACCGAAATGACCTGCTGTTGGAGCGTCATGGAAGTCAGCAAGGACGATCTCTCTTTCATGACTCGGCACCACGAGACAGGCGGAGTCAGCGTCATCAGACTCGGGTGCGCATCGGTACAACACTCCATCAGACATCAGGTATCCCCGTTCTGACCAATCCCTCCCCCTGGACGGATCGGAGTCTTCTAGATCTTCCACGATCGTCTTCAACTCGGGGTCTTTGAGTTGGTTATCACGCACATCAGCAGGTGCCCTGTGCGGTATATCTACAGACACTAAGCATACCTCGCATCCGCCTGGGTCCTCTTCGCAACAGGCGGGGCGGCTTAGCGCGTCTGCTATCACGTTCACCTTACCGGGAGTATACTGTATCTGCAAGTTGTATGCCTGAAGGGTTAATGCCCACCTTGCTAAACGGCCACTGGGGGACTTTAAGCTCATCAACCAACGCAAGGGTTGATGGTCGGACTTAACTATTACCTCTGATCCTTCGATGTGGCCCCTGAATTTAGTCACCGCCCACACTACAGCCAAGGCCTCCCTCTCGGTAGTGGTATAGTTGCGCTCAGCCGGTAAAAGCAAGCGGCTGGCGTACTCCACAGGCCTCTCGTCGGGGCCCTCCCCCTGCATCAAAACTGCTCCGAGACAGTAACCGCTACTGTCGGTATTAAGGGAGAAGGGCTTACTCTCGTCGGCTTGGCGGAGTATAGGTGCGGTGACCAGGAGCCTCTTAATATGGTCGAACGCGGCTTGCTGCTCGTCATGCCATCTCCACGAACTATTTTTTTTGAGGAGGTCAGTTAAAGGTTTCGCGACGGCGGCGTAATTTGGTACAAAACGCCGAAACCAACTTGACGTCGCTAAAAATCCTTTAAGCTGCCTCTCGTTCTTTGGGGCAGGCATGTCAGCTATGGCCGAGGTCTTCTCCGGGTCCACCTGCAGACCACCAGGTACTATAATATGCCCCAGGAAACGCACCGAATCGCAGGCAAAACAACTTTTCTTGCGGTTAACACGCAGATTAAATTTGTCCAGTCTATCAAAGACTGTCTCCAGGTCCTCGAGGTGTTGTTCGAAGGTGGGGGACAGAATAATCAAATCATCTAAGTAACCAAGGATGATCACAGGTCTACCACCACCTCGAGGGTCTGAGGACGTCACAGCGCTGTCATTCATCTCGAAGGTCCGCACTGGTACAACCAGGTTCGATCGGAACCGGTCGATCAATCTCTGGAACGTAGCGCCGGAGTTACGCAGTCCCATGGGCATCCTCTTAAACCTATAGGTGCCGGAAGGCGTAACGAAAGCGGTTTTGTCACGGTCATCTTCCGCGACACTCACCTGAAAGTAACCGGAATGGAGGTCGAGCGTCGACATGTAGGCGGTAGTCTTCGCGGCATGGAGAACATCTTCTATGCGCGGCAGTGGGTACCGGTCAGGTTCCGTTACGGCGTTGAGCCTACGGTAATCCACGCATAACCGTACACCACCATCTTTCTTCCTCACCAACACTACATTCGCAGCCCATGGCGACTCACACTCCTCTATAACATCTGCTCGAAGCAGCTTCTCGAGCTCACCGTCCAGCAGCTCTTTCTTACCTGCCGACATCCGGTAGGGCAGCGAGGCGATCGGCTCCTGCCTCTCTCCTACTCGAATGTGGTGAGCAGCGAAGGACGTAGCTGGTCCCTCGGTAGCGAAACGTGCAGCCCTAGAAACAATAAGCTGGTTAAGCCGCGTCCTCTGAGCAGGCGACAGCTTAGACCCCTCGCTCTCTCTCAGCGCCAGGCCGGTGGTGTTAACATGCATCAGCTCTGCGTCACTGGTGGATGTAAGGCTGTATGAGCGCACAAACGGTACCTTCATGTTTGTCGAATCCGAAAAATACCAACAACTACGTTGTAGGTCGAGTAAAATACCTGACTTTGCGATAAAGTCTTGTCCAAGAAGCGTCCTGTTTTCCGCCTCTGGTATGACAATAAATGTTGTAGGTACGTTACGTCCCTGTACTACAATATTTGTGTCGCACAACAACACATCACGTGTATGTTGGGTCCCGTCGGCCAACCCTATCGTGCGGCGGGCCGATATAAAACTCGTCCCGTTTTCTAACAAAATCTTATACAAACCGGGACTTGCTAGGCTTTCGGTAGCGCCGGTATCGAGCACAGCGACACCTACTAACGAAGCTACCTCTATCTTGATCGTAGGCCGCGACATGGAGGACTCGTGTGTATGAACGCTTTGAAAACTCACCTTCCCGTCGGCGGCCGCGGCCGGAGCATCTTCCTTACTCTTACCTTTACAAGTAGGACACTTCGACCGAATAACGCCTTCACGACCGCAACCATAACAAGCTAACTCACTACCTTTCGACTTACACTCGTCAATCGTGTGTCCGAAACGTTTACAGCGTGCGCAGCGTGGTCTAACACGTTTAGGAGTCGCACTACTACCGTCTATGTTCGAACTGGAGTCGGACGTAGCCGTTTGCGGGTTAACGTTTTTCACCGTCACCGTTGGCGGGTTAATATTTTTACCGGTCGCAATTAAAGGGTTGTTGTTGTCACGTAAGTTCGTGTTCGCGGTATTATTATTAGGTATATGGGATTGATTCGCCTCGCCCAGCGTCTCCTCCACATACCTGGCTCTCTCAAGTAGACAGTCGACGCTACTTACACTATCACGCGGGACACGTTTACGAATTTTACGATGCAAAAGGCCGTACACTATATCGAGTTGCATCTCTTCCGATATGGGATACGGTAATCGCGAAATATTAGCGCGCACACGCGAAATGAATACATCGGCACTTTCACTGGTTTGTTCCTGCGCGTATATATCACGTAAGATCCTGTGGGCTGGACGTGGCGCGCCGTACATGAAGCGCAGCCGGCGTAACGCGTCGTCCCAAGTCTGTACGGTAGGTCGCACTCCTCGCCACCACACGGCGGCCTCTCCGGTCAGCAACATCGGCATGCCACGTAACGCGTGTTCATCAGACACGTCAGCGCACTCCTTGTATATAAGCACGCTTTCGATGAAAGCTTCCACGACGTCGGCGTTGCAGGCGGCTCCGTCGAAACGAGCCGTACACCGGGTGAAGTTATTCTGCGCAGTGTGCACCGCGTGCACTCCTGCGTGGGCAACGGGGGGTTGAGTCGGTCCTCTCATCACGCTGGTCAGGATCCTAGACAGCTGGTCTTCAGACATCGTGATCATGTTCGTATCGCGGCGGTCCGTTGTCGTCGGCGTCGCCGCCGCGCTCGCGTTGTCGTTAACCGCGGCGGCCCCCGCGGCGTGCGGGTTCCCGCGTTCTTCGTCACTACTGGAACCCTCGTTTGCTGTCTGTCCGCGTGTTCTCGGCATCCTCACGAGTCACGCACAACCGTTACAGCAACAGTACAGTAGGTAGGAACACAACAGAGCGTGGAATACGTTTCGTGCCTGCGTAGGTATTTTCGAGCACGAGCCACGAGTTGGGCGCAATTTGTAGGGCTTGTACAAAGTTTATTGATAGGTGATGACGATTACACATTACACAGATCACGGTTTGAATAGTTCTAGGTACAATCACAGAAGTAGGTACTAGGTACAGGTGGGGCGCCGCGCGACGCAGTCGCGCGCGCACGTGCTATATCTAAGGGCGTGTAGTGCCGACTGGCGACTTGAGGAGCGGTGGGGGTGCGGGCGGCCGGCGCGTGCTTCGCGTTAGCGCGCGAAATGCGGAATAGACTAGGGAAGATATTCTCGCTACATACGTCAATGCACCTGCGCGGTCGCTAGGTCACTAGCACAGAGTACATTTTTATATACACCGTTAAATTTGAATCGTTTTAATCCTTTGAACCGGTGGTTTCACTTATAAAATACTATTCATCCAAAGCTTGTAGAGCGATGTACCTTTTAAAATTAAAATAACAGTAAGTGATAAGGTAATACTCGCAAAATACATGAAACAATTGGTAACGCCACGAGATAGTACCTACGTCGGTCGTTGCGAAATGATTCCTTTCCTTCATACTTTTAGAGACGTAGGGCGGACTTAACTGCTTTGTGCCTAAGACATACCTAATAAAATAATTACTTATGCTTAAAGTGTTAGGTAATTAATTACATTACATGTAAAAATAAATCTCTACAGGCCTGCTTTGTTATGGCGTATTTAAAAATGTGGAATCAATAATTTTGATTACAATGATTTAAAAAAAGTTCTGTTACTTACAATGATTAAAAAAAAAGTTCTATAAGGTACTTACCTAAATCGCCTTTGTATTTTTATTTATTTAACACTTAAATTGTTCATTTAAAGACACGTTAAATTGTTCAAAGTTTTAAAAGTTCTGGGTACATGGGTCGTCTTAGGGGCTGTTATAAATCTAATAACTAATCACCTCCGAATCGTCACTGGTTAGATAGACTACACAAGAGCATAGCATTCCTTTGGATACATAATCTTGCACGTTTAACACAAAGAAAGCTGGTTTGGCACTGTAAAAACGTGGAGTCGCCTGCGCAACAAGACTCGCGATTTCGTCACCAACTCCAGGTTGGAATACACATAATTCCGAGACGCCATTATTTTCGCGCGACGACACCACACCTATGACGTCTTGAGGGAAACTGAATTATTCCATGACGTGTCACTCACGCGATGCACTTAGCGCGCGGGGAGGGCGGGGCGCACGGGTCGCGCGCCGCGTCGCATGGCCAATCAAATAGGGTTTGGGGGCGTGTTTGATCTAGGATTGGCTATTTTTGTGAGTCCACGTTGACTAGGTGAACGCATTATTATTGTTATTGTGGAATGGTGCCTACTAATGGTTTGCATTATTTATTCATTCATGCGAGAATTGGTTCGAGTTATTAAAAAAAAAGTATTTTATTTTTTAATTTTATCTTTACAAATCGATAGTGTTTCATGCACCGGTTCGACCCTCCACGGGATTAAAACGATTAAAAAGTAACGGTGTATAGAAAGTCACTAGTTCGTCGGGTGGCCGGCTCATGCGAGGGATGTTACGGGTGAAAGCGGGACAGAGAGAGTTCGGGGCGGGCCGCGTTCCTTTGTTCCTTTGTTATTGCTACTTGTAAAGAAATGCAGTGTGGCCGGCCGCAATAACTACTTATTATTAGTATTATTTGGATTTGCTTTACTTTTCGTTCTGTGCTGTACTGCGCTTTAAGATTTTGATACTCCATGACTTTTGGCGTTTATGAAGTAATTTTTTTTTATTACTTTTAGTGTTTATTTGCAATAATAACCTTTTACAATATGACTTACCACGTTTTCAAGGTTTTCCATACTTGCATTAATAACATTTTTGATTTGCATAATAGTACACCTAATGCATTTAGTACCTATCATGAGCAGTGTCTTAGTTTAAAATAATGCCTACGAATTCAATAACATCCTGTATATGAGGAGGCCGAACGCATCAGGCAACGGCGTTATCGCCGCCGCCGCCGCCGCCGGGATTCTGATCCCGATTTCCTTTACAATTTATTACAATTTATTTTAAATACAAAGTTACACACTTTGTATTTAAAATAAATTGTATAAAAGACATACAATTTTTTTTTTAATTTAGTTAATTACTTAACATCGGTTTAAGCAAATACCTAATTGTAAACATTTTTAGACAATTTTTTGGATAAAAGACATTTTTTTTTTTTATGGTGGGAAAAAATCATGCATTGACATCCCCCGCCCTTGGGTGGAGCGGGAGATAGTGTCAGACTCTTACTGACTAAAAGACCCACCCCGTCTTTCTAGCCTTCATACCGGGGCTCGAGCGCCCTTTCGGATAACCCTGGCCCCAGTAGGCTTCGACCCGGTTGGGTCCCTGCTGTTACTGACAACTCCTTGAGGCGCGCGGGAACAGTGCGCGCCGTCGACGACTTGGGCTTGGTCCGGACAGTTACCGGACGGCCGGACAGCGAGCTACCCATTGCTCACTGTCCGCAAGCCCGCGCCTACGGTGGCCGGAAATCGGGATCAGAATCCCGGCGGCGGCGGCGGCGGCGATAACGCCGTTGCCTGATGCGTTCGCCTCCTCCTTTGCGAGCATTACTGCTTCGCAGAAGTCGGCGACCGCCTGCCACTCCTCCTCGCTCCGGACCATGGCCTCAACCAGGTCAGTACTACGGTTGAAGAAGGAGACCAAGTGACAGAGTCCTCCTTTCTGTTTTTAAAATTAAGCCTCCTGGCCCTGATAACTTCTCCACAGTTGTGGGGAGTTTCAATGCCAAGAACCAATTCCTCAAGAGTCCAGTCGGTGGGGATATCTTTGACAACCCCCATGCGGGTCACTTGAAAACGAGGAATGGAAGCAATGAGATTATTGTCAGATAGAATTGGGTTATTGACAAAATGATTTGCATCCTCATATGTTTTAAAATCGATGGACATCCTGTTACGTCCCATGGATCTCACGCTGCCTTGAACTACCCCTTTAAACTCTTTCTTATAAATAAATTGAGCAAACTTCAAAGAGTTTAAGATTAGGCCTTGTTTAGGGTCCGTCTCTATCCTGGAGACAAACACTCTGAAGGGAGCCCTATCACTCTCGCTATAGAGCATCTTGGAGTCGCTTTCAAAACCCGGCTTCGTGTATACCGACTGAATGGAGTCAGATGGCGGCTTATTTCTTTTGGCGTCGATACAGATCTCAGGGCCTCCGGGGCGCTTTCTCGGTTCGGATGTTTTGCAACGACTAGCAGAGTCTTGAGACGCCTCCACGACGTCCATCTCTGGAGGAAATCCTCCACCCCCATCAGGGGGTTCTTCGGCACTCATTTCTCAAGGAAATGAGTGCCAAAAAAGCTTAAATTTACTTATACTAACCTTATGACTAGATTACCACACCAGACAACACAGAACAATGAGACACAACACTAAAAACGGATAAAATAAAACGTGAGGTTAAGAATCGCGTGCTTAATCTCACCAAGACAGTAGCAAAATCCTAAAATTACCTTTATAGCATGCGATGCCAATTATGGCAATTAGTTTCAGTAGCCTTTACTGCAATGCATATTATGCCAAATATGTCAAATTAATTTTAGTTATTTGTACTGCATATTATGCCATTTATGGGAAATTTAAGTTTTTTATCATATTTCGAAAACTATTCGGATGTTGGAAAACTGCTTGAACTAACTTAATAGTATATGTCAAAGACTACCAAATATATTTTTTTCCGGGAAAAACATAAATCACATGCGGTAAGGGGTTAATATTAATTTAAATTAGAAATTGAGACAACAGAGTCAATCTCTAGCACGAATTTACTGATAAACAAAAATCATTCAAATCAAATCTTGAAATCAATAAATAGTATCAACCTGGTGCATCAAAACATTCAAGGATTCATGAATAAAGATTTAGAGGTAGAGCTATTCCTTAATTGTAATGATATTGATATTCTTTGTATAACGGAACATTGGCTTAAAAGCCACCAGCTCATGTTCAATTTTAATAACCACCAGGTTGGTAGTTCATTCAGCAGAACTAATGCCTTACGTGGTGGCTCATTGATTTTAGTTAGTAACCACATTAAATTTAAGGAACGTAAGGATATTGTGAGTCTATCTGTTGAGCGGTCAATTGAAATAGCCTGTGTTGAGTTGGAGCAGTTTATTATATTAAGTGTGTACAAACCCCCTTCCGGATTGTATGACTGCTTTGAAAAGGTAATGGATGAAGTGTTTCACAAGATTTGTAATTCAAACAAGTACATAATCATATGTGGTGATTTTAATGTTAATTTATTAGAAAATTCAGCTCTAAGTAGCAAAATTATAAGTTTGTTTCAGTCCTACAATCTTGTTAATTTATTTTTAGAGCCTACAAGAATAACTCCTACTAGTGCCACTTGCATAGATAATATTTATACCGATGTTGTACCTAGCCATAAAGACATTATTTTACTAGATTCTGATCATTGTGGGCAATTAATTACTTTTCAAATTCCAAACATCATAGTGGCTAAAAGGAATATCACTGTTAACCCGAAAACTGCAAATCGCTTAGAAACTTTTAAAACTAAACTAATTAATAATTTACCAGCTTTGTCAACATTAGATGATCTGAATCAACAATATGAATGTTTTTTTAATATGTACTGTAAGCAATTTAATTCCACTTTTATACCCAAAACTATATCGGTTAATAGTACTGTATCTTTCAGTGAATGGGCTACCATTGGTATACATAAAAGTAGAACGCGACTCTATGAATTGTATGATGAAAAAATTCTTGTAAACACCGCCGAGTTTAGTTTGTATGTTAGAAAGTATTCAAAATTATTCAAAAAAGTATGCTCTGTTGCAAAATCGCGCTACTTGAGTTCCAAAATTAAAAATAGTAATAATATAATTAAAACAACCTGGAATATTATAAACAGTGAAACTGGAAGATCTACAAAACCATGTAGTGAATATAGCCTTAAAATTAATGACAGTGTGATCAAATCGGACTCACAAGTTGCTGCAGCTTTTGAAAAGTTCTTTTCAGAGATCCCTATATTAACTACTAAATCTCTGAATCGTGATATGTCTTTATTATTATTTATTTATTACCTACGTTTAGTGAACTATTTAAAAAGATGAAGTATAGTTACAATGATAATAATGTACATAAATTTTGGTCCAGCCAACAAATTGCCTGGAGTGTTGATAATCAAAAAACATTTATCTTTTAATAACTGAAACTATTAGTGATGTGTGATAGTTCAAAGTGGAAGGTAATTTTCCTAATACTAAAAGATTATTGAAATTTATATTATCAAGTGCTAGTGCAATTTATTTGCAAGTACAAGCTAATCTGGAGTTGCATTGCATTAAACATGCAGTTTCAAACATCATCTTTGTTTTTGAATGGCCAAGGCACTATATTTTTTGTTAGTTAAGCCACCAGCAGGTGATTCGGTTGCCGCCATCTAATTTTTTGATTGAAAAATGTCGTCTATACATGTCGTTGGTGTAGCAACTGATTTGCCCTACCGTGGTGTCCTAGCGAGATAGGGCAATCTTTTTCCAACCTGTTACAACGTAAATACTATGTAATGTGCAGACGCCAGCAGGTCAAGCTTCCCGAAACTGTCAGATTTCCTCAACTAACCTTGAACCTAATATTTTAGAGATAAAGTTAAATCTATTAAAGAAACTGATAGATTGTAGTAACAGTAGTAATTTGTTGCTGGCGTCTGTACTTAGTTATCACCGGCCGGCAAGCCCAATTAAAGGTACGATAATAAGGAACTAACCTGTACCGAGTGACGAAGCGCAAGTAGGAATACAACACGTCTTTTGAGGCATTTTATTGTGTCAATATCACAAAACCGGACAAGTGCGAGTCGGACTCGCCCATGAAGGTTTCCGTAGCAGCAAGTAACATAATATAAAAGTTTTTATTAGAAACCTTAATATAATTTTTGAAGACCTACCCATACGTACCCCACACGTAAGGGTTTGAAGAAATTTTTCTTTTTTGAGTTTCAGTTCTATCTATAGACCCCCAAATTTTATTGTTTTTTTTTCTATTTTTGTGTGAAAATCTTAATGCAGTTTACAGAATACATCTACTCACTAAGTTTCATCAATATAGCTCTTATAGTTTCTGTGGCTGTGACATACGGACGGACAGACAGACAGACAGACATGACGAATCTATAATGGTTCCGTTTTTTGGCTACGGAACCCTAAAAACAACAAAGTCTCGAACGAGTGGACTCGGAGCTGAAAAGTAAAATAAAAAAAAAATAAGTTTAAACGAATTATCCTGAATCAGGATCATTGGTAACATACCAGCAACGTTTAACAGCAGAGCTTGCTGAGTAGTAGGTGGTTGCAGTCTCGAACCAGTGGACTTGGAGCTGAAAAGTAAAACGAAATAAAATAAAATAATTTTAAACGAATTATCCTGAATCAGGATCTTTAGTAACATACCAGCAAGGTTTAACAGCAGAGCTTCTCGAGTAGTAGACGTGCAGCTCAAGTAGTGTTGTAGGACGTACTTTTAATTGCGTTTAAGACAAATGTGCGTAATGGTCTACTATCAGATACGGGGTTTACAAAGCTCAGAGAAAGGTTGTGAAGCGCTATCTTACACAATTCAAAGTGATCATCAAAAAGATGATGAAACATATTTTCACAAGAAGGTATCAAATATGAGAAACAAACTGTCAACACTTTTTTTTTTTTTTTTGGTGGGAAAAAATCATGCATTGACATCCCCCGCCCTTGGGCGGAGCGGGAGATAGTGTCAGACTGTTACTGACTAAAAGACCCACCCCGTTCCTTCTAGCCTTCATACCGGGGCTCGAGCGCCCTTTCGGATAACCCTGGCCCCAGTAGGCTTCGACCCGGCTGGGTCCCTGCTGTTGCTGACAACTCCTTGAGGCGCGCGGGAACAGTGCGCGCCGTCGACGACTTGGGCTTGGTCCGGACAGTTACCGGACGGCCGGACAGCGAGCTACCCATTGCTCACTGTCCGCAAGCCCGCGCCTACGGTGGCCGGAAATCGGGATCAGAATCCCGGCGACGGCGGCAGCAATAACGCCGTTGCCTGATGCGTTCGGCCTCCTCCTTTGCGAGCATTACTGCTTCGCAGAAGTCGGCGACCGCCTGCCACTCCTCCTCGCTCCGGACCATGGCCTCAACCAAGGCCCGGCGCGAGAGGTCTCCGCCGCCGATCGCCCCCACGAGGGCACGGCGATGCTCCGCCCAAGTAGGGCACACCTCGACTGTGTGCTCCACCGTGTCCTCCGGGCGTTCCGCACAGTAGCGGCACCCGGGCGTCACCTACTTAAAGCTAGCGAGATGACATGAGATAACATACAGTAGTTAAAACCACTTTAGGTAGGGAATCTCAGGCAACGGCGCTCTTCGGACGGACAGTTCGGCTTTCGCAGGATGCGCTCTACGGTGGACGCCATCATGCGCGTGCGAGCCCTCACGACGGGGGCTGCGGTGTCCCGGGGCAGGTCGTGGCAGTGTCCTTGGACATTGCCAACGCCTTCAACTCCCTGCCCTGGAGTACGATCCGGAGGGCACTCCGGTACCACCGGGTGCCCGAATACCTCTGTCGAGTGGTCGAGGCCTATCTCTCGGATAGGTTTATAGTCTACCCCGGTCACCAGGGAGACTGGAAACGTCGAGAGATGTCGTGCGGTGTTCCGCAGGGGTCGGTACTAGGGCCACCCTTGTGGAACATCGGGTACGACTACGTGCTGCGCGGCGACTTCCCTGACGGGGTCAGCGTGGTTTGCTACGCAGACGACACGCTGGTTCTAGTGCAGGGAGAGTCGTACCGGGCGGCGGTCGCTCTAGCGACACGCGGGGTTGCGATGGTCGTTGACAGGATCGAGGAGTTGGGACTCGAGGTGGCGCTTCACAAATCCGAGGCGATGTGTTTCCACGGTCGCCGGTCTCGGAACGCGCCGCCAATGAGTTCCCAACTAACGGTAGGAGGAGTTGACATCGGTGTCGGGTCGACGATGAAGTACCTGGGACTCGTCCTCGACAGCCGGTGGAATTTCGTGGAGCATTTCCGACGTCTGGCTCCCAAACTCAACCGGGCTGGGGCTGCGCTCAAGCGGCTCCTGCCCAACCTTGGGGGTCCAGATGCCTCCTGCCAGAGGCTCTACGCGGGGATCGTTCGGTCCATGGCCCTCTACGGGGCGCCGGTGTGGGCGCCGTCGCTGAAAAAGCAACCGGCGGCCATACTGAACGCCTGTCAGAGGGTCATGGCGATAAGGATGGTGCGGGGATACTGCACGGTCTCCCGCGAAGCGGCGAGCCTTCTGGCTGGCCTACCACCGTGGGATCTGGAGGCAACAGTCCTTGCACACATGCACGATATGCGCGTGGAGATGCAACGCCGGGGTGAAAGTCCGCTGCCGCGACAGGTCACGGCATGGCGGACAGAGCTCCGGCGGGATCTCATGGTGAAATGGCGTCAGCGACTATCGCAACCCAGTGCTGGGCACGCCACAATTATGGCGGTAAGTCCCCTCTTTGAGGCGTGGCTGGAAAGACCTCACGGCGTCCTTACCTTCCGCATGACGCAGGTACTCACCGGACATGGTTCTTTCGGGAGTTTCCTGCACGGGATTCATGCGGAGGTGACGCCCGGGTGTCGCCACTGTGCGGAACGCCCGGAGGACACGGTGGAGCACACAGTCGAGGTGTGCCCTGCTTGGGCGGAGCATCGCCGTGCCCTCGTGGGGGCGATCGGCGGCGGAGACCTCTCGCGCCGGGCCTTGGTTGAGGCCATGGTCCGGAGCGAGGAGGAGTGGCAGGCGGTCGCCGACTTCTGCGAAGCAGTAATGCTCGCAAAGGAGGAGGCCGAACGCATCAGGCAACGGCGTTATCGCCGCCGCCGTCGCCGTCGCCGGGATTCTGATCCCGATTTCCGGCCAACGTAGGCGCGGGCTTGCGGACAGTGAGCAATGGGTAGCTCACTGTCCGGCCGTCCGGTAACTGTCCGGACCAAGCCCAAGTCGTCGACGGCGCGCACTGTTCCCGCGCGCCTCAAGGAGTTGTCAGCAACAGCAGGGACCCAGCCGGGTCGAAGCCTACTGGGGCCAGGGTTATCCGAAAGGGCGCTCGAGCCCCGGTATGAAGGCTAGAAGGAACGGGGTGGGTCTTTTAGTCAGTAAGAGTCTGACACTATCTCCCGCTCCGCCCAAGGGCGGGGGATGTCAATGCATGATTTTTTCCCACCATAAAAAAAAAAAAAAAAAAAAGGCAACGGCGCTCTCGCCGCCGCCGCGCCGCCGGGATTCCGATCCCGATTTCCGGCCACCGTAGGCGCGGGCTTGCGGACAGTGAGCAATGGGTAGCTCGCTGTCCAGCCGTCCGGTTACTGTCCGGACCAAGCCCAAGTCGTCGACGGCGCGCACTGTTCCCGCGCGCCTCGAGGAGTTGTCAGCAACAGCAGGGACCCAGCTGGGTCGAAGCCTACTGGGGACAGGGTTAGTTTCGAAAGACAGCTCGAGCCCCGGTATGAAGGCTAGAAGGAACGGGGTGGGCTTTAAGTCAGTAAGAGTCTGACACTATCTTCCGCTCCGCCCAAGAGCGGGGGATGTCATTGGATGATTTTTCCCACCATAAAAAAAATGTAAGTACTCTATTTTTGAAAATATGTCTATGTTACTTTTTAATGGTGAATGAATTTTTGAGTTAAATCGAACATACAAACAAACAAATAATTTTTATGCGACTTTTGTACAACTGATTACCCACTAGTGCCGCGTGCCACTGAAGCCGAGTGTATAAATGGTTAGTACTTTTAGTAAGGTTAGTACTTTGAGTAAGGTAAGTACTTTTACTACCCCCATAAATAAATACTAGTGATGTAACGAATAATGGCATTCGCATTCTTTCATTAGACTTTGATTTTGTCTATTAAGGCTTATAGTCCCTTGAACGATCTGGCCGAAATTATGTGGACGCAACTCTCACCTAGGCGGCAGTACGCAAATCTGTGTATTCATTTGCGGCCAGCAGCGCCCGGAAAGCGCTTTAAATCGATTCTCTTTGCGAAATATTGATTGATTTACATATGCTATGTTCACTTTGAACAATATTTAACCACCAATTTTTATGTGTAAAAATGTTTCTAAAGATCCAAGCCGTTTCGAAGGAGTAGGGAAAAGGTGCGAAATTGCTAAATATTTTTTTTTTAGACAAAAGTATTAAACGCAGGAAAAAATCACATGTTGATATTATTGTTCATGAATCTATAATAAACATTATATTTTTTTCAAACCAATTGACCTAGCCGTTACGAAGGAGTAGGCCTCAGAAAGTCACTGTTTTATGGCACTTTTCGGGCGCTTGGCCCTTAACTACTCTCAAATGCTACAAAATCATATCAAATTATGATAAATACTAGCTTTTACCCGCGGCTTCGCCTGCGTGAAAAAATTAGCCTATGTCCGTCTCCAGGGTCCTAACTATATCTTGGCGGTAAGTCCCCTCTTTGAGGCGTGGCTGGAAAGACCTCACGGCGTCCTTACCTTCCGCATGACGCAGGTCCTCACCGGACATGGTTCGTTCGGGAGTTTCCTGCACCGGATTCATGCGAAAGTGACGCCCGGGTGTCGCCACTGTGCGGAACGCCCGGAGGACACGGTGGAGCACACAGTCGAGGTGTGCCCTGCTTGGGCGGAGCATCGCCGTGCCCTCGTGGGGGCGATCGGCGGCGGAGACCTCTCGCGCCGGGCCTTGGTTGAGGCCATGGTCCGGAGCGAGGAGGAGTGGCAGGCGGTCGCCGACTTCTGCGAAGCAGTAATGCTCGCAAAGGAGGAGGCCGAACGCATCAGGCAACGGCGTTATCGCCGCCGCCGCCGCCGCCGCCGGGATTCTGATCCCGATTTCCGGCCACCGTAGGCGCGGGCTTGCGGACAGTGAGCAATGGGTAGCTCACTGTCCGGCCGTCCGGTAACTGTCCGGACCAAGCCCAAGTCGTCGACGGCGCGCACTGTTCCCGCACGCCTCAAGGAGTTGTCAGCAACAGCAGGGACCCAGCCGGGTCGAAGCCTACTGGGGCCAGGGTTATCCGAAAGGGCGCTCGAGCCCCGGTATGAAGGCTAGAAGGAACGGGGTGGGTCTTTTAGTCAGTAAGAGTCTGACACTATCTTCCGCTCCGCCCAAGGGCGGGAGATGTCAATGCATGATTTTTTCCCACCATAAAATATCGGTTTTGGCATTTTGGCGTGAAGACGTAACAAACAATTAAACTCACTTTCGCTTTTATAATACTAACTTTTACTCGCGGCTTCGCCCACCTCTTTCTCCCCCTTTTCTTACTTTTTTTTTTAATTATGCCTATGTCCGTCTCCAACGTCCCCAACTATCTCAGTACCAAAATTCATCAACATCGGTTTTGCCATTTAGGCGTGAAGACGTAACAAACTCACTTTCACTTTTATAATATTATAGTAACGATTAGTAAGGAAGTAAGGATTCACCCATGATTATCTTAGGTACGTTTTTTTAATCGTGGAATATAATCCAGTGACTTATTCTGGTCTAGGTCAGTGCAAGAGGTTCTGTCAGACTTTTATTGACTAAATTCAAACAGTTGCCCTTTGCGTTTCAGGACCATAGTATCTTTTTCAGAAAGCCTTTTGGCCGGTCAATACAAGCACTTAAGTTGAGATGCTACCTTTATTTTCATATAACTTTTGAATTATTATACCACAAGTATTATTTACTTATATTTTTATTTATAATAACACACTCGTTAATTTAAGTTTAAACACGATCTTACAAGTTTTATTTTTTGTCAATTTACTTCACTTAACACTAAGCTCATTGTTCGAAATAGTTTTGTTTACATTGTAGAAAACAAATCATCGACGTTCTATTTCATAATTTGATTCATTTTAACTTATCCCGATAATATTATACTGGTCAACAACGCTTTTTGTCTGTATTTTGAATTGTAATATTGGTCATTATTTGATAAAAAATCTGTTAAACCAGACTTTCACATTTTAATCAACTTACCCACATTAAGTAAAAGTAATATCATAAAGCAATGAAAAGCTAGAAAACTCAATAATTATTAGCTTTTCAAGCAAAGTCAGTAGTCTACCTCATTTCCCTACTGAACTGTACTTTCTTGTTTTAATTTTTTCCCCATTCTTTTCCAACTTTTCTTTATTTTGTCATCTTCTTGATTCTCACTGTTTCTTTTCTGTTTCTATTTACAGTAACTTATTCTGAAATCATGCCTACGATGACCCGTAAGGCAACAGCTCAGGATATGCAGCTTAAATTGGAAAATGCCCTCCAGGAGCTCAAAGAATCCAAACTCCAGTGCCAGCAAATATTGCAGGAGAATGAGGAGAGTGAGAGGGAAATAAAGAACATAATCTTTAAAAATACATGCCTTAAACAAGAGTTGGTAGGCCTTAGTCAGCAATACCAGGATGTTGTTGATGAACGCGACCAACTGCGAGCGGTCACGGATGGTTTCAAAAACTGTAGCGACTTGTATGAGGAGGCTTTGTGTAAGGTTAGGGATCTTGAGGATGAATTAGTTCATGCTAATAGTCTTATTCTTAAATTGCAGAAGGAAAAGGAATGTACTCAGACTGAGAAGACTAACCGTTTATATGATGAATTAATAAATTCAAAATATAACCCTCATGCCTTAGTAACAATTGATCTTACAGAAGATTCCATATTAAAACAAAATAATTCTTACAAACTTAGTCAAAATAAAATTAAAAAATATGCTAAATTGAATAAAATCATTAAAAAAATGTAAAAACCACAAGAAACAACAAAAACACCTTTCCAAAAATATTCAACTGCGGAAAGAACGTGTTAACTTGATTAATCAATTAAATAATTACCAGATTAAGTTAGAAGACAGTATATATATTTATCAAATTAACACTCAGCGCTTACTGTCTGAAATACAGACTCTTGATAACTCCCTTAAATCAATTTATAACAAATATGTATGTTCAAAGAACCAAATAAAGGAACATATTCTGGCTACAAATGAGTTGGTGGACAAAGTAGACTCTCTTACTCTAAGAAACAACCAATGCACTTGTCAGAAAGAATCTAACCAGGCTGGCCTCCAACTTGTGGTAACGGAGAACTCATCCCAGCCCATCAGTGCTCAGGACTGTATTCCCGACCAGGTACCCCACATTCAGCATGAATTAACTCAAGGGGTAGATTCAGAAAATTGTAATTTTTCCTCTCATAACGGTAGGGATTATCAATCAATTATATTTTCAGATAGTATAGGAAGAGGATTAGGGCAATTAGTTAGTAAAAAACTCCCTTTTCCTTCTCAAAATTATTGCACACCTCAAGCTTCCTACCATCACATAATGTCATTAGTTAATCAGCAAGTATATGATCCCAATGCTATTCTAACTGTATTTGTGGGTAATAGCTTAAATGTGAAGACAGATGACATCACCAATAATGTCACTGAGCTGTTGAAGATAAATTGTAGGAAGATAATTTTGTGCGCTTTTCCTTACTTTGAGCACTTGTCAGACAGACAAAATAAGTACATACATATGCTAAATATGCATATGCATTTTTTAGTTAGTCATCATAGTGATAAGTTTTTCTTTTTTGACATCAACAATTTTGTTGATAAACTTTTTTCGACCAGGTATACTGTGTACCTGCCTATTATATTAAGACGTCAAATAGCGCAGCTATTAGCAGTTAATATTAACTCAGACATAAGCAGTATGTCGGCGTACCCAGTAATCAGTCCCACCATTAGTAATAGTACTAATATTTTAAACTAGGTAATAAGACAACAGTTGGTACTGATGTTGGCAATGTATGTCAACTTAAAAATAAAGTATCTTCTAGCATTCAAGCTACAGGGGGTAAGCAAAGATCCTTTAATATGTTTCTTCAAAACATTCAGGGTTTTTCTGCAAAACAATTGGAAATTGAATTATTCTTAGAAAAAACTATGTTTGACATTATTTGTTTTACTGAGCATTGGTTAAAGGATTTTGAAATGCTAATTAATTATGATAATTATAATGTGGGCAGTTGTTTTAACCGAAAGTCAATGTTACGTGGGGGTTCACTAATCCTTATTAAAAATAGTATCAAATTTAAAACTCGTAAAGATATAGTTGCACTGTCCGTTGAACATAGCATTGAAGCGTCGTGTGTTGAGCTGGATAGGCATGTCATAGTGTGCGTTTACAGGCCCCCTAATTATCAAAACTACTCTATTTTTGAGCCAGTCATGGAAGATGTTATGGCTAAACTTTCAACTGGTAATAAACCAGTAATTATCTGCGGAGACTTTAATGTTAATATTTTAGAAAATAATTCAGATAGCAGTAGATTATTAAATCTTTTCAAATCATTTAATTTATCAAATGTGTTTATTGAACCAACTCGAACAACGACAACTACTGCTACATGTATCGATAATGTTTTTTGTTGCTGCAAGTATTTAGAAAAAGCCATTGTAAATTATCTGCCTTCTGATCATAGCGGCCTAATGGTAACATTTGAATCCAACTTACCAATACAACAAGTGCAGATACAATTCAGACCAATAACATCCGGTAAACTAAAAAAATTTAATAGCACTTTAACTAGCAGGTTGGGTGATTGGAACCTTGCAGAAAACAATGGTAATATTTTGTATAAAAATTTTTTTTCAGTAGTTCAAAAGGAGTTTAATCAGACGTTTGAGAAAAAAACTAAAACTATCTGCCCTAAGTTTAGATTTAGTGACTGGGCAACTAAAGGAATCAGAATAAGTAGGGAAAGACTTTTCGAGTTGTATGGCCTTAAGCCTATTATTAACACTGAAACTTTTAATAAATATGTTGCTACTTATTCTAAAATGTTTAAAAATACTTGTAAGGCAGCTAAGGCCTTATACATCAGCAACAAAGTTAAAACAGCAGATAATAAAATAAAAACGGTTTGGAATATAATAAATAATGAAACCAACAGAAACAAAAGAAATAATAATGATTACACATTGGAGACTCATCATGGTCTTATTAGCGATAACAAACTAGTTGCAGAAGAATTTGTAAATTTCTTTACCAGTATTCCAATTAAAACTACTGAAGCCCTAAATTCGTCGCCATCGCATGCTTTTGGTTTATTACAGGCGAACGTTGCAGCCTGTTCGACTGAATTTAACTTTAAACATATAAACCCCATAACAGTAATAAAAGCTTTTAAAAAAATCAAGATTAAATTGACAGAAGATCTATGGGGTATGTCTATCAAAGTTTGTACCTCAATTATTGAGACTATAGCGCCGTACTTGGCTTTAATATTTAATTTGTGTATAGATCAAGGGGTCTTTCCGGATCTAATGAAATATAGTAAAGTGATACCACTTTTTAAATCCGGAGACAGTAAAGACACTAATAATTATAGGCCGGTGTCCGTTTTGCCGGTTTTTAGCAAGATATTTGAAAAGGTGATGTTAAATCAAATGCTTAATCATTTTAACACCAATAACATCTTACACGATAAACAGTATGGTTTCACCAAAGGACGTTGTACGACTGACGCTGGTGTCTCCTTACTAAAACACATTTTTAATGCGTGGGAGGAGGCACAAGATGCTATAGGCATCTTCTGCGACCTGTCTAAGGCGTTTGATTGTGTGGTTCATGAAACATTACTCCTGAAACTGGAGCATTACGGACTAGGCAAAACAGCGTTAAGCTTATTAAAATCGTATTTGAATGACAGACAGCAACTAGTTCAAATAAACGGTGTCAATTCGTCGGGATTAAATGTGAAAATGGGGGTACCCCAAGGTTCAATTTTAGGTCCTTTTTTATTTTTAGTTTATATTAATGATTTACCCTATTTGTTGAAAAATAAACTTAATATGGTGTTGTTTGCTGACGACACTTCTTTGATTTTTAAGATAAATAGAAGGACTAATAATCTTGACGATGAAAATAACGCTTTATTGCAGGTCCAAAACTGGTTCACTGCTAATAATCTAGTTCTAAATGGGAAAAAAACTAAATGCATAAGATTTTCCTTACCAAATGTCATAAGTAGTGATTGCGACATAGTATTGAACAATGAGAAACTAGAATTTGTTGATAAAACAGTTTTCTTGGGGATTACGCTTGACTCTAGGCTACAATGGGGTCCTCACTTAACATCTCTTGCAGGACGGCTTAGCTCGGCTGCATATGCTGTTAGAAAAATCCGCCAATTTACGGATGTTGATACCGCTAGACTAGTCTATTTTAGTTATTTTCATAGTGTCATGTCGTACGGTATCTTACTATGGGGACGGGCTGCAGACATCGAGTCAATCTTTATATTACAGAAAAGAGCCATCAGAGCTATTTACAATCTCCGCCGGTGCGATTCTTTAAGGGAACTGTTTAAAGATATTAGCATAATGACGGTACCTTGTCAATATAATATCTATGAAAACATCATGTATGTTAGAAAAAATCTTCATCTTTTTAGCAAAAGAGGCGATAGACATAATTATGTTACAAGAAATAGGGATCAATTAGTTCAACCAGGTTTCAGACTGGCTAAAGTGGCCTCTTCTTTCATGGGGTACTGTTTGAAATGTTATAATAAAATACCACCCCAAATATTAGAACTCAATGAAACGAAATTTAAATCTTGTATTAAACGCACACTATGCAGGCAAGCATATTATAAGTTGGAGGATTATATTCAAGATAAAAATGCTTGGCTCAATGCTGGTCCAGCTCCACTACCACTAGGGCGTACTAATTAGTTGATTAGTTGGAAACTAATATTATTATTTTTTAATTTGAAAGACACAATTGCATTGTATAATGTAGAAGCACTTTTTCCAAGTTTGTGAATGTGAAGCACCATGGAGCATTTTTATTAGGTTACAACTTTTTTTTTTTTTTTTTGACATTACGAGCATGGCAGTTGAGAGTTTGTCATGCTCACTCAAATGTCTCGCTGTTGGTGGCACGTGTTATTGGGTCGTTCAGTTCCCTTCAAAATGGTTGAGCTGAGTGGGGCTGATGCACGCGTCATGCTCGTGAACGGGTGCCGTCAGATGGGACTGGTCATCTCTTAGCTGCCAGTGGCTTAATTCAGTTTCTATCTTTTAATTATTTTACATTTTTATTTCATTATCGACATTGTGCTCACATGATAGAAGCAACAAGTAATATGTAACCAAGCATTATATGTAACACATAATATGATTTAAAAGAGTGTCCATGGAGTTTCTTGCACGTTCTTCTCCATAGAGACCTACTCTTTGGAACGTGCAATTTAGCTTCACTTTTCTTGGACTGACCGACATTTGACTATTCAAAAGTGCCTGTAAATGGTCTATTTGAAATAAATGCTTTGATTCTTGATTCTTGATTCTTGACAAAATCGAGAATCAATTCAACAATGATTCTGCAAACAAAAAAATAACAAATAATATTGACGGCCCTTACATATATAAAGACATGTCCAAAATATATTTTTTTTATTATTTACTTTGTTTAATTGATATCAATTAAATATTTAAAGTAAATATTTAATTAAAAAAAATATATTTGATATTTATTGATATTTGATAATTGATATCAATTAAACAAAGTAAATAATGAAATAAGAAAAAATATATATTTTGGACATGTCTTTATTAACGTAGGGACAACGATATTTTACTTATATAATATTAGTGTAGCTGTGTAGATAAATACAATTAGTTACATACCACTGAGAGGATGTTCAACAGTTCCTATTGTTGTAGTTGTAGAGCATTGAACAGGATTCAACAATGAAGCTTCTTGAGATTGGAGTAGATAGTCAGCTATCTGGAATCAATGAAATTGTAGTTTGTATATTGTCATAAAAAATAATGTTCTGAAATTTAATATTAAAAGATTACGGTACTACTGCTAGAACATAGGTGGAACATCTTTAATGGTGAGTCCAGATCAGTTGTCAGATTAGAGACAGTGGGCTGCAATCAACCATTCAGGCCTAGCATAGGTTGGTGGATTTCTCAGTTTTCTCACAATATTTTCCTACACTCTTTTGAGAGCCAAGGTGAAACAATAAATTGCTCAAAGAGGCATAGCCCATAACCAACAATTTGTGGTTATTAAAGCATAATAAGCAACACACGCGTTTTTATTCATTAATCCCCAAGCCAACGCTGGTGTTCGCGCACCTTCTATTGTGTCTCTAATTCTCACGATTGAAAGGTTAACCCTTATAGGACAGGAGTGGACTGGACTGTATGGGGTGGACTTTTAGAAGTTATTTTAATATTTGTTTAAGTAGGTACCTGCAATATTTTCTGTAGGTAAAATCAAGGTGGGGACAGTCAATTTGCCAAGTCTATTATTTGGATACAGAAACTGTATCTCATAGTGCCAACAGCAAATTCTTTGAGTGTTTCGGACAGTAGTATTCTCCAGACTTGTAATATCACCTTCACCCAAACTTAGAACTTTTCTGCAAATGTTTCAGAATTTGGAAAGTTATACAGATACATCTGAAAATACAAAAACAACTTTATTGGAACTAGGCGTGGGAAAAGTGTGTCATCTTTGCGATTAGAACATTTGCATCTGACTCAAAATGATCCGAAACAGTTTTATGTATTATTTGAAATAAAACAACATTTGGAACATTGGCTCAAAAGATTCAAACGGCACATTTGAAACATCAGCTCAAAAGAAACAATCGAAACATTTGAAAAATCTTCCGATGTTGGAACATTTGGAACATCAGCTCAAAGATACAAACGGGACATTTAAAATATCGACTCACAGGATACAAATATTATGAATCGTGGTCTGTTAAGTTGCGTCAAATTATAAGTTATATTTAATTGAATTTTGATTTGAGAATAATATAAAGCAGATGTTTTTAGTTCAGGATGTTAATTATATTACACTATTTACGTTTAAATTTGAATTTTAAAAAGACTGCTCTCTTAAAGTGTGTTTCAGTGTTCCAATTGTTCCAAATGATGCATTTAAAACATTACTGATATTCCAATCTTTCGAAACACTATAATGTGAACAGAGAGTTGATTCAGTAAAGAGTTACACACGCCTAATTGGAACATTAGGCAACGAAAACACCATTTTTATTTTATTTTTTCCCAGCTTAAATGGGACTCGCTTCCAATTTAACCATAAGTTTAAGTATTATACATGGAGCAAGTTCTACATCACAGTAGGTAATTTGGGTAACATGATGTAGAATCAGAAATTCTGACTTCTAACAATCAGACAAACCATATGTATAAATAACAGCTGGGACCAACAACTTTACATTCTTTCTGAAGTATGTAAAATCTCTTAATGTAGGTACAAATCATGGAGCAACTTCAGAAAGATTTGCTTAAACTTGAAGTTCGACGTAAGGATCGTACGTACTGTCATAATTTAGTTAGCCATCCAAATCCACTAGAAAAAATTATCTGATACGATGATTCGGCATCCAGGAACATAAAGAATATTTTTAGGCATTGTGTAAAATGATAAACTAAGATATACTTAGGTACGTTTCAAAATCCTTCCGAAGGGCCTATCTTCACGCGTAATGTCAGGAATACGAATACTTTCAGAACACCACAGTCTTTATTTGTGTTTCTTTTTTTTTTTTTTCTTATGGCAATTGAGCCGATTGCGACTATTCTGCCAGTGTCACGTTGGGACGGCGACTCGGTGTGAGGACCACCGTCGAACTTTTGCCTTCGTGGTAGATGTTAGTATTTGCTGAAAAGACAAACACAAGTTGTTAGTAAAAGACACAGACTAATTCACTAACTTATCTACGATATTAATATACAAGGTGCAGGTTTGAAGCTGCTAAAAATTTCAGGAGGTAATTATATTAGTAATTCTCGACCCGAATCAATAATAAAATGAGTAGGTAATTTTTTTTATTTTTTTTCTTATTTATGGAAATCGGTATGTGTGAACTACCTTTGTTAAAACGCAGCCAGTCTGATACCTGCCTAATAACCGCGCTTTCACACACACAAACACGAAACGATAAACCACGCTTTCACACACACAAACACGCAATGATAGTTTCATAAAGCACCTATCATCGTCTCGCACGCCACACCCTATCCACGCCCCCGCGGCCATCGATCAATCGATTTACTTTAGTGTAATTCATGTCGCCGGCGTGTGCATACGCGTGCACTTTCCGCTCTCAGGTACGCCTTCGGTTAACGGTTACGTACGCGGTGTCTAGTGCTAAAAAGATGACGGACCAATACTCAAATGTGGAATTGACGGAGATGGTCCGCTTGTATGCCATCAGTGGAGACAGCGTATCCCGAGCTATCGAGATGTTCGTAGAACTGTTTCCCAATAGCCAACGTCCATCTCATAGGGTAATGCTGGCTGCCACGCAGAGACTCCGCGAGTTTCGACAATTTGACGTTCCCCGGCACGCTGACGGTCGTGGCAACGAAGGCCTGCCTGTCGCTTTGCAGGAAAATATCCTGGAATACTTCGAGCGAGAGCCACGGGCCAGCACGCGAGATGCTGGTCGACGGTTTGGAGTGCACCACTCGACAGTGTGGCGGCTACTGAACAGAGAACTGCAGCATCCGTTTCATTACCGCAAGGCACAGGACCTTCACGAAAATGATAATGCCGCGCGAGTTACATTTTGTCGCTGGTTGCTGGAACACCACGACGCCAACATCCTGTGGACGGACGAGTGTTTATTTACTCGAGTTGGCGTCTACAATGTTCATAACGAACACTGGTGGGCTCACCGCGAACATAACCCGCGCGTAACTAAACGGCATTCGTTTCAAAACAGGTTCAGCCTTAATGTGTGGGCTGGCATAATAGGGGACCAACTGCTTGGACCCTATTTTATCGATGGTCACCTCACCAGTGCCACATACCTGGAGCTGTTGCAACACGTCGTCGAGGAGATGTTGGATGAGGTACCCTTGTCCCTTCATCACAACTTGTACTACCAGCAGGATGGTGCACCTCCTCACTACGGTCGGCAAGTACGTGAGTACTTAAGTGAAAGGTTTGGCACTCATTGGATTGGCCGCGGAGCTCCAGTGGCTTGGCCTCCGCGTTCTCCGGATCTCACACCCCTTGACTTTTATTTGTGGGGAAATGTGAAAAGACTAGTGTACGAAGAGGAAATCACCAGTGTTACAGAATTACGCGAAAAGGTGATCAGTGCTTTCGAAACTGTGAAAACAAATGTGTTTGTGCTACGCAAATTGAGAGAAAATCAACAACGTCGTGCTAGACTCTGCTTGGATTGTGAAGGTGGACATTTTGAACAATACCTCCAGGTTACATAAGTAGGTACTTACTTTTATTTGTGAACATAAAAAAATCATTTTTTGTAAATAAGTTGTTAGCCAAATCAATTTGATTAGCGTAAATCAGTTGATTTAAAATTTTTAACTACGCCAAAAATACCTACCCCTATCAAGCAAGATAAATCATTAAAAACCCTATCTACCTACTTAACTAGCACACATTATCTTGAGGTATTTTTGTCGGTCCTCAGCCCGTTAAAAAGTAGGAAGGGAAATTTTACATCAACCAATTTAATCCACTTATAAAAACGAAATTATTACGGAAAACTGACCTTGATAATGAATTACCTACAACGCGCCGACTGCGATTGCATGTAAGTAGGTAAGTATCTACCTACTCGAAGCCGTCGTCCGTTTTGTTTAGTGCCTAAACCCCGCGCGCGCGCGCACGCTTTCATCATACCGAGAGGGCATGTCAACATCTTGTAGATACAACATACCTACTAACATTATGCGTCTCAGCCACGGTATCAGTAATAAAGCAAAACTAAGGCAAACATAAATAAACATTATTTTGGTTATGCTATGTTCCGTCTAACTTGCAATCATAGTTTCAAAGTTATGCAGCAGGGACACGAGTATTGCTTACGTGATATGTAATTGGTGCCTTTACACGTCGAACCAGCTTCGGTCAGTCGCCATCCCTAGCCATTGTGTAAATGGGGTCTTGGTCATGAAATGGCATGAATGGCGTAAGCTGTATACCGTTTACACAATGGCTAGGGATTTTTTTTTTTCGGTGGGAAATTCATCTAATGGCATCCCCCGCTCTTGGGCGGAGCGGGAGATAGTGTTAGACTTTTACTGACTAAAAACCTACTCTTGTTCCTTCTTGCCTTGCGGGAACAGTGCGCGCCGTCGACTACTTGGGCTCGGTCCGGACAGTTACCGGACTGTCGGATAGCGAGCTACCCATTGCTCGCCGTCCGCAAGCCCGCGCCAACCGTGGCCGGAAATCGGGATCGGAATCCCGGCGCCGTTGCCTGATGCGGTCGGCATTCTCCTTTGCTAGCATTACACAATGGCTAGGGATGGCGGTTGGCCGAGGCTAGGCCCATGTGTAAACGCACCATAAGGTTTATTGACCTCGGCCTAACCTCTTATTCATCAGCTGATAGGTAAATAACTAACGACGCAACGTCAACTTGTACTTTTAAAAGATTTTCGCATTGTAATGATGCTTAAAAATTAGTTAATTAACGAAATTACATTATGATCATCGAAATTTAACTAGGTAGGTACATCTAAGGCTAAATTATTCATTTCGTAGAATAAGTGGGCGGAGCTTCGTACAGGTTGACGCCCTCACACACACAGAGACATGACGTACGATAAATCGAATCGCAACGGGTGATTCTGTTTTTTTAAGAAGTGTATTTAGAGAGTTATTCTGAAAAACGGTTAAAATTAAAAAAATTAAATAGCAAGTATTACTGATTATTGACCAGATTTCGTATTTTTACATGATTATTTATGAGTTTTATTACAACCTCCTGAAATATTGTGCAGTTTTAAAACTGCACCTTGTATACAACACAAACTACTAAATATATAATAATTATAATACATACTACGCACCAACTAGAACTTAAGATCGTTTTCTTTTAAAAAGGTGGCCAAAAGTTTTATTATTTTAGGAGAGAAGTGGGATAGAAGGGAGTGGAAATTGGTTGGAAGAGGAATATTGAATTTGGAAATTTTTTGGTAGAGGACAAAGGATTTATTATTTACGGGGCAAGAGAAGAAAATATGGTCCAAAGTACCATCCGCAAGACCGCACTCGCAAAGGGAACTATCCCGGACATTAATTTTATTCAGAAACACTGGACTACAACAATGTCCGAGTCTTAGTCTACAGAGCGACGAAACAGTCTTCTTTGACAACTTAGGGCATTTAAAAAACCAAGGCCTTCGTTGGATTTCGGGCTGTATGGATGCATAGTAGATGCCCTTGGTTTTGGAGGTCGTCTTCCATGTTTCAGCCCACGATTTAAATAGCTTGGGTCTGGCACCATTCCGCAAATCGTAGTTGTGAACCACGTAGTGCTTTCGATCAACCGGATTCGATGTGGCATACTTTGCTAACGAATCAGCGCACTCATTGCCAACAATTCCCGAGTGACCGGGGATCCAGGCTATCTCGATGTCCAAGCCGTTTTGGGAACAATCAAATAGCAAGTTCTTAATATCTATAATTATTTGACTATGGATTTTACTATAAAGTTGATTTTGTTTTAAGGCCTGAATGCTACTAAGTGAATCTGAAAAAATTACTGATCTTGCTATTTGATGGGATTTAATATAGTGAATGGCTTCTAGAATACCAATGCACTCTCCTGTAAACACCGATGCGATTCTGGTGGGCATTAAAAAAGTAGGGCAATTCTAGAATTTTGGAAGTAGACTGCCACACCAGTACCTCCCGTTTCCGACAGTTTTGAAGCGTCAGTGTAAAAGAAATTCCATCCTGCCCAGTACCGCCTGAGAGCTAACTCAAAGTCATCATTCGCGTTCTGGGCATTCTTTGATATACCCAGTCCCAAGACGGCTTTTGGTTCAAAATGAATCGCTTCATATGCGGAAGAGAAGACCGGGAGCATTGGATATTGACAAATTGGCGCAGAGAGCCGTTTAAGCTCTCTGTACCTACCTATCAATAAGGGAACAGTTTTATTATTCCAAAAAGGGGAATTGCTATAAGAGAGGTCGATTTGTTCTAAAATTGGGATTAAGGGATGGGATGAAAGGGAAAAGGCTTTACACAAGAAACGGTCTGCTAGATACTGTCTTCTATGATGTAGAGGCGGTTCTGCACACTCAACTTGGAGTGCATTTATGGGAGAGGATTTCATGGCTCCGATGACAATTCTCAAGCATTTGGCCTGGATGCTGTTTAGTTTTTTCAGCGCTTCTTTGTTGCAGGGCTCAATAAGGAAGCTGCAATAGTCCATAGCGCTTCTTGTCAATGCATTGTAGACAAGTTTAAGGGTATAGGGGTGAGCTCCCCACCATACCCCGGCCAAAGCCTTAAGGACCGACACAGAGCTTTCACATCTTTTGACCGTGTTATTAATATGGTCGACCCCAGACAATCTTGAGTCCAAAGTTACTCCCAGGAACCTAGCCTTATTCATTACTGGGATGATTTTTTTTTTTTTTAATTTGTATAAACTAGTGCTTGACTGCGATCCCACCTGATGGTAAGCAGTGATGCAATCTTTTTTTTTTTTTTTTTTTTTTTATTGTTGATAGGGTCGCGCTTGACCGCTATCTCACCTGATAGAAAGCGACGATGCGGTCGACGATGGAACGCGCTTACCTAAAAGAAACCTATTCACTCTCGACTTAAAGATTCCCGGGTTGTAGCTATCAGGAAACACAGACTCCGGCAAGGAATTCCACTCCCTAGCCGCACGCACAATGAATGTGTTCCCAAAACGTTTTGTGCGTGTTGGTGGGATATCCACCATATACCGGTGGCGCATAGCCGTACGTCTGGTAGTCCGATGATGAAACGGGCTAGGCGGAATTAGGTTATGCAATTCCGACGCACACTCCCCGAAATGCAACCGGTAGAAAACCGACAGGCTAGCAACTCTGCGTCGATGCTCAAGACTTTGAAGCCTCGACTCGACGAGTGTATCATCGCCAATTATCCTTCTGGCTCGCCTCTCAATTGCCTCAAGTGCATCAAGCTGGTATCGGGCAGATCCGTCCCAAAGATGAGAGCAATACTCCATACACGATCGAACTTGCGCTTGATAAAGTTTGAGCAGCTGTTCCGGCGTGAAGTACTGTCTGACCTTTGCGAGAACTCCCAGCTTTTTTGCAGCCAGTTGAGCCTTTGCTTCGATGTATGGCCCAAAGTTGAGTGTTGATGTCAGCGTAACACCAAGAAGGTCAAGATGGTCGGTTATCGGCACGGTTACACCCCGGAAAGTTGGAGCAGGACTGAATTGGCTCCTTTTAGCGGAAAATAGACACGCCTGGGTTTTTGCAGCGTTGAACCTGACCAAATTGGCATCGCCCCATTCGGAGACTGCCTCCAAGGACAAGTTCAAGCGCTCAACCATAGCCTCTCGAAGAGACTGGATCTGTGACCCACTAGCTCGCGCGCTGGATATGTAACTCTCAGCAACAGTGCTGTCGTCTGCATACCCAAAGGTACCGGGCTTAAGCAGATCGTTTATGTGCAGCAAGAATAAGGTTGCCGAGAGTACTGACCCCTGAGGGACCCCGGCATTAATAGCCATTTGATCAGACGAGCAGCCATCGATAACCACTCGAATGGACCGGTTATTCAGGAAGTCTGCGATCCAAGCACACAATCCAGCGGGTAAACCGAAAGAAGGAAGCTTACTAATAAGGCCTTCGTGCCAAACCCTATCGAAAGCCTTCGAAATATCGAGGGAAACGGCAAGCGCTTCCCCGTGCTTCTCGATGGCCTCACTCCAGATGTGGATGGCATACGCTAGAAGATCTCCAGTTGACCGATTTCGGCGAAAGCCGTATTGACGGTCACTGAGAATATCATTAGCTTCTAGGTATGCCAGGAGCTTAGTGTTGAGTACACGTTCCATAGTCTTACAGAGAATGGACGTTACTGAGATTGGTCGGTAGTTAGCTGGGTCAGCACGACTCCCTTTCTTGGGCACGGGCTGGACATTAGCTTGCTTCCATGCCATCGGCACTTTTCCAGCCTCAAATGAAAGCCTAAATAGGCGTGTCAAGATCGGAGACAGTTCAGGCGCACACGTTCTCAGAACAATTGCTGGTATCCCGTCCGGACCGCTAGCCTTGTTCACGTCAAGATTACGGAGCACCCTACGGACGTCCTTCTGATGGATGCGAATATCTGACATACTCGCATCGCAACCATCAGGATGAGCAGGGGGCCGCGCGTTACCTGGGTCTAGACGCGAAGATTCCGCAAAGAGTGAGGCAAACAAATTTGCTTTCTCCTCAGCGGTATGTGCCAGCGACCCGTCGGGTTTCAGCAGTGGCGGTAGTGAGGGGCGGCAGAAGTTCGATTCAACCGACTTAGCCAGGGACCAAAACGCCTTACTACCCGCAGGGTATGAAGCTAGTTTGTTCCCGATGCGGCTAATGTGGTCGAACCGAGACCTCCGCATCACCTTCTTGCAAGACTTGGCAGCTCTGTTGAAGGCTCTCTTCTTCTGGCTTACGTCATTCGTCTTGCGCATACGAGCGTCGGCCCATGCCTGATATGCTGCGTGCTTGAGCGCGTTAGCGCGGCCACACTCCGCACCAAACCAAGGGTGAGCCCGGCCAGACATGGTTACGTCGGAGAATGGAATATAGTACTCCATCCCCCGCCGCAAAACATCCGTCACAGCATCTGCGCACGACGATGGATCTCCCGAAGAAAAGCAAGTAGGCTGCCAAGGATAACATGCGAAGAAAGATCGCATGCCATCCCAATCTGCTGACCTGTATCGCCAAACCCGCCTGGTGCCTCTAGGGCTGGGATCGGGCGGAGAGTAGACTGATACAGATTTCACCAGACAGTGGTCGGAACTACCTAACGGTGATGATATTGCCACTGAATAGCGGTCTGGATCTGTTGTCAGCAGAAGGTCTAAGCAATTGGCCGTGTGCGAATCAACGTCCGGCACCCTTGTTGCTCCCTGGACCAGCTGGGTGAGATTTAACGCTAGCGCAAGCTTTCGCGTCTCTCGACCAGCATGGTCTGTGCACTGGTATGGGAAGAGCCACTCCTGATGGTGTGCATTAAAATCCCCCAGTAACACCAATTGTGCAGAAGGGTACCTCTGCTGAGCCGCATCCGCCGCCTCACTAAGGTACTGTATGAGCCCGGTCGTCTCCTGATCGCCACTGTGCGAACGGTAGACACAAGCATAGATAATTTTATCCATGCCTGTGTCCACCAGAGCCCAAAGCATTGAGAACCTGGAATCTTCAAGGTTGCGGAGACGCCGATAGCAGATGTCGTCCCGGGCGTACAAACACACTCCAGCGTGCGGTTTAAAATTGTGCTCCAGGGTAAACCCTGGGTAAGACAGGTACGACACATCTGACGGTTTTCGTATCTGCGTCTCCGAAAGAAAAAAGAGAGATGGTTTTTCAGTCTCCAGGTGATGATGGACTGATGCGAGATTGGAGTGCAGCCCTCTAATATTGCAGAGGTGCACTTTAAGTGAGAGGGAGTGCAGCCGCTGTTTGACAAATCTCTTTTTATTGCTTTTCATATTGAGAGTGAGGTAGGAGAAGAGAAGGAAGTAAAGTGGAGTCCCATGCAGCTAACCTTCAGTCATGTAATCGTTGATGGTGAGGCGCACTAGTTTATTAAGAGCCTATTCACTCTTGCCTTAAAGACACCTAAATTATAATCAGACGGGAAGACCGCAGCAGGCAAATTGTTCCAGTCCCTCGATGTACGTGGTATAAACGACGAGGCGAAACGCTTGGTCCGGATCGTAGAGGTTTCAACAACATTAGGGTTACTCGCCGTTCGTCGGCTTGTCCGATGGTAGAAGTGAGATGGTGGAATTAAGACATGTAATTCCTGCGCACACTCTCCAAAGTGCATCCTGTAAAACACCGAAAGGCTGGCTATCCTTCGCCTATGCTCAAGACTTTGTAGATTGGACTCAACCAGATCTGGATCGCCAATTAATCTCTTCGCATGCCTTTCCACAGAGTCCAAAACTGCCAGGTGGCACTTTGCAGCACCAGCCCATATGTGGCTGCAGTACTCCATACACGAACGGACTTGTGCTTTGTATAGCATTAGAAGCTGTCCCGGTGTGAAGTACCGCCGGACCTTTGCAAGAACGCCTAGTTTCCTAGCAGCTACCTTGGCTTTGGACTCAATGAACCGCCCAAAGTTAAGGTCCGAGGGAATTTCAACCCCCAAGAGCTGAAGGCGGTCGGTGTACTCCAGGGATAAATTCTGAAAAGTAGGAGCCAAGGTGAACGGGCTCCTTTTAGCGGTGAACAGACACGCTTGCGTTTTGGAGGCGTTAAATCCCACCACATTGGCTTTACCCCACTTGGAGACTGCCTGAAGTGAGATATTTGTACGCTCTACCATAGCCTCTCTTTCGGACCGGATTAGCTCCTTACTAGCCCGAGCATTAGGCAGGTATCTCTCTACAACTGTGTTCTCATCTGCATACCCATAGATACCGGGCATCAGCAGATCGTTGATATGCAGTAGGAATAGGGTTGCAGAGAGAACAGACCCCTGAGGAACCCCGGCATTAGTCGTCATGGGTTCCGATGAGCATCCATCGACAACAACTCGGAGAGACCGTTCACTCAGGAAGTCTTTTACCCAGTTAATCAGACCAGGGGAAATGCCGTACGCTGGAAGCTTACTCAAAAGGCTAGCGTGCCATACCCTGTCGAAGGCCTTCGAGACGTCTAAGGAAACGGCAATCGCTTCCCCATTCCTCTCGAGGGTCTCGCCCCACAAGTGGGTGGGTCTCCAGTAGACCGATTGCGACGAAATCCGTACTGTCGGTCACTGAGGAGATCGTTAGGCTGCTTGTCCACAGGAGCAGAGCGAGGCTACGGAGCGGAGAAACGGAGAAATATTAACAAATAAGGTGCACATAATCTCCGCTCCTCTGATTTACTGGAATCCTATTGGTAAATATTTCTCAGCTTCTCCGCTCCGCAGCCTCGCTCCGCTCCTGTGGACAGGCAGGCTTACCTTCCAGGTATGCCATGAGGCGCGAGTTCAACACACGCTCCGTAATCTTGCATAGTATGGAGGTTATTGAAATCGGCCGATAGTTGGCAGGATCGGCACGACTGCCCTTTTTGGGCACGGGTTGCACGTTGGCAAGCTTCCAGGACTTGGGCACTATACCAGTCCTAAATGAAAGGCGATACAAACGTGTCAATACAGGAGACAACTCAGGCGCACAAGCCTTGAGAACAATGGCAGGTATACCATCTGGTCCACTAGCTTTGTTCACGTCTAGATGACACAGTGCTCTCAGAACTTGTTTGTTCCTTATGCGAACCTCGGGCATCGAAGTGTCGCAGTGAGGTAGAATCGGTGGAGTAGCACTGCCAGTATCAAGACGAGAATTATGGGCGAAGAGAGATGCAAAGAGATCTGCTTTCTCTCTCGCCGTATGAGCCAGTGTTCCATCAGGTTTAGCCAGCGGAGGCAGTGAAGGCCGACAGAAGTTCGCTTCGACCGACTTGGCGAGGGACCAGAATGCTCTGCTACCGGACGGCTGTGCAGAGAGTTTTGTGCCAATATGGGTGATGCGGTCGAAGCGAGCTTTCCTTAATGCCTTCTTGTAGGACTTAGCAGCAAGGTTGAAGATTCTCCTCTTTGAGGTCAGATCCGGAGCTTTGCAGTCACGAGCCTCAACCCAGGCAAGATACGCCGAATGCTTACGCTGTTCAGCTTCAACGCAATCGAGGTTGAACCATGGGCGAGCTGAGCCACTGGTGGGTACGTCACGATAAGGGATGAAATACTCCATAGCTTGACGTATCACATCGGATATAGCGTCTGCACAACTCGACGGATTTTTGGAAGAGAAGCAGACCTGCTGCTAAGGATAAGACGCAAAGAAATGCCGCATCTCATCCCAATCTGCTGACCTGTAACGCCACATTCGCCGTTCACCACGTGAGTCGCAGTCAGGTGGGGAGAAGGACGATACAGACTTCAACAGACAGTGATCTGAAGTTCCAAGTGGTGAGGAAACTGTTACGATACATCTGTCCGGATCGGTGGTCAGCAGAAGGTCCAGACAATTGGCAGTATGACTCACCACATCAGGCACCCTAGTCGCTTGCTTTACCATCTGGGAGAGGCCCATAGACAACGCAAAGTTTCGCGCTTCTCTCCCAGCGTGGTCGGTCTTCTGGTACGGGAAAAGCCAGTCTTGGTGACAGGCGTTAAAATCCCCCAGAGCGACAAACTGCGCATCGGGGTACCGATGTAGAGCCTTATCGGCGGCCTCACTGAGGTGGCCAAACAATTGAGTCGTCTCCTGGACACCGCTGTGCGATCGGTAGACACAAGTATAGACAATTTTGTCCACACCGGTGTCCACCAGCAACCACAACGTCGAGAAATTAGGGTCCTCAAGGTGACAGAGACGCTGGCAGCAGATGTCATTGCGGACGTACACACAGACCCCGGCACGCTGCAGGAAATGATGCTCCAAGGAGTATCCCGGGTAGTCGAGATACGCCGCATCTAACGGACATCTGATCTGCGTCTCCGTCAAGAAAAGCAAGTGGGGCTTCTCAGTCTCAAGATGGTGGTGGACCTCAATGAGATTGGAGTACAGTCCTCGGATGTTCGAGAGGTCCACTTGGAATTTGGGGGATGAGCTGCTCGCGTCCTTAGGATTTACTTGATTTCTGACCACCCTACACGTGTCCCCTGGGTAGTGCTAAACGAGCAGTAAACGCGGTGGTAGGCCATAGCATCGGCTGCCGGCTTTAAAGTTACCACCCACCAGACAAAGCCATGCCGCCAAGCGATCCGTCGTGTTCCGGCGTGATGTCTGGTGAAGCCGTACGGTGGAATTTGGGTCTGAGCAGTTGTGTTGCGATGTATACCGGTTTTGATGCACCAGCTGTTGTTGCGTCGGAGGTTTGATCGTGGAGGGTAGCAGTGCTCCGCTGGCCGACCGTAGGTAGTTGGGGGCCCAAGTAGTGTGCCAGCCACACACGAAAGGCTGCCCCGCCAACTGCGAAAAATCCCGGGGCGGCCCCATCGTGCCGGTTGGCGACCGGGTGAGAGGACCCGATGGCGATCCCTGGGGGGGTTCGGGCGTCCCCGCAGTCTCCAGATCAACCCTCCACTGGCGCGGCAACTCTGGTTGTGTTGTCGAGGTTAACATCGCATCACCTCGCTCAACTGCCATCTTCCACCATTCCTATTCACTCCAAATTTAAAAAAATAGCAATGAAAGTTAAAAAGAGAAGCAAGTGTCAACAGCGGATGCACGTCCTCTCGTTCAAAGTGCACCTTTCAAACATTAGAGGACTGCACTCCAATCTCGATGCGGTCCACCACCATCTAGAGACTGACAAGCCACACTTGCTTTTCTTGACGGAGACGCAGATTAGATGTCCGGCAGATGCGGCGTACCTCAGCTACCCGGGATACTCATTGGAGCATCATTTCCTGCAACGTGCTGGGGTCTGTGTGTACGTCCGTAATGACATCTGCTGTCAGCGTCTCCGTCACCTTGAGGACACAACTCTTTCCACGCTATGGCTGTTGGTGGACACTGGCATGGACAAAATTGTCTATGCCTGTGTCTATCGATCGCACAGCGGTGATCAGGAGATAACTCGAATGTTTGACCACCTCAGTGAGGCCGCCGATAAGGCTCTGCATCGGCACCCTGATGCGCAGCTCGACGCTCTGGGGGACTTTAATGCCTGTCACCAAGACTGGCTTTTCCCGTACCAGAAGACCGACCATGCTGGGAGAGAAGCCCGAAACTTTGCGGTATCGATAGGCCTGTCCCAGCTGGTGAAGCAAGCGACTAGGGTGCCTGATGTAGCTGGTCATACTGCCAACTGTCTGGACCTTCTGCTGACCACCGACCCAGACAGATGTATCGTAACAGTTTCTTCACCACTTGGAACTTCAGATCACTGTCTGGTGAAGTCTGTGTCGTCCTTCTCCCCACCTGACTGCGACTCTCGTGGTGAACGGCGAATGTGGCGATACAAGTCAGCAGATTGGGATGAGATGCGTCACTTTTTTGCGTCTTATCCTTGGCAGCGGGTCTGCTTCTCTTTTAAAGATCCGTCGAGGTGTGCGGATGCTGTGTCCGATGTGGTGCGTCAAGCTATGGAGTATTTCATTCCTTATAGTGACGTACCCATCGGAAGCTCAGCTCACCCATGGTTCAACGCTGATTGCGTTCAAGCTGAAGAGCGTAAGCATTCGGCGTTTCTAGCCTGGGTTGACGCTCGTGACCGCAAATCTCCGGATCTGAGCTCAGCAAAGAGAGCCTTTAACCGAGCTGCTAAGTCCTACAAAAAGGCAATAAAGAAGGCTCGCTTTGACCGCATTGCCCATATTGGCACAAAGCTTTCTGTACAGCCATCCGGTAGCAGAGCTTTCTGGTCCCTTGCCAAATCGGTCGAAGCGAACTTCTGTCGGCCCACATTGCCTCCGCTGGTTAAACCTGACGGAACACTGGCTCATTCGGCGAGAGAGAAAGCAGGACTCTTTGCATCTCTCTTCGCCCATAATTCTCGTCTTGATACTGGCAGTGCTACTCCACCGACTCTACCTCACTGCGACACTTCGATGCCCGAGGTTCGCATAAGGAACAAAGAAGTTCTGAGAGCACTGTGTCGTCTAAACGTGAATAAAGCTAGTGGACCCGATGGTATACCAGCGATTGTTCTCAAGGCTTGTGCGCCCGAGTTGTCTCCTGTATTGACACGCTTGTATCGCCTCTCGTTTAGGACTGGAATAGTGCCCAGGTCCTGGAAGCTTGCCAACGTGCAACCCGTGCCCAAAAAGGGCAGTCGTGCCGATCCTACCAACTATCGGCCGATTTCGGTAACCTCCATACTCTGCAAGATTATGGAGCGTGTATTGAACTCGCGCCTCATGGCATACCTAGAAGGTAACGATCTCCTCAGTGACCGACAGTACGGGTTTCGCCGCAATCGATCTACTGGGGACCTACTAGTGTATGCCACCCACTTGTGGGGCGAGGCCCTCGAGAAGAATGGGGAAGCAATTGCTGTCTCCTTAGACATCTCGAAGGCCTTCGACAGGGTATGGCATGCTAGCCTCTTGAGTAAGCTTCCAGCATACGGCATTTCCCCTGGTCTGATTAACTGGGTAAAAGACTTCCTGAGAGAACGGTCTCTTCGAGTTGTTGTCGATGGATGCTCATCAGAGCCCATGACGACTAATGCCGGAGTTCCTCAGGGGTCAGTGCTCTCTGCAACTCTTTTCCTGCTGCATATTAATGATCTGCTGATGCCCGGTATCTATGGGTATGCAGATGATAGCACAGTTGTAGAGAGATACCTGCCAGGTGCTCGGGCTAGTAAAGAGCAAATCCGGTCCGAACGAGAGGCTATGGTAGAGCGTACGAATATCTCGCTTCAGGCAGTCTCCAAGTGGGGCGAAACCAATCTGGTGGGATTCAACGCAGCCAAAACACAGGCGTGTCTGTTCACCGCCAAAAGGAGCCCGTTCACCTCGGCTCCTACTTTTCAGAATGTATCATTGGATTGTACCGACCGCCTTCAGCTCTTGGGTGTCGAAATTTCCTCCGACCTCAATTTTGGGCGGTTCATTGAGTCCAAAGCCAAAGTAGCTGCTAGGAAACTAGGCGTTCTCGCAAAAGTCTGACGGTACTTCACACCGAGACAGCTTTTAATGTTATACAAAGCACAGGTCCGATCGTGTGTGGAGTACTGCAGCCACATATGGGCTGGTGCTGCGAAGTGCCACCTGGCAGCTTTGGACTCAGTGGAAAGGCGTGCGAAGAGGCTGATTGGTGATCCAGATTTGGTTAAGACCAATCTTCAAAGCCTTGAGCACAGGCGTAGGGTAGCCAGCCTTTCGGTGTTTTACAGATTGCATTTTGGAGAGTGTGCGCAGGAATTGCATGACTTGATTCCGCCATTTCATTTCTACCATCGGACAAACCGACGCACGGCGAGTATCCACCCTTACGTTGTTAAAACATCTACGGTCCGGACTAAGCGTTTCGCCTCGTCATTTATACCGCGTACTTCGAAGGACTGGAACAGTTTGCCTGCTGCGGTCTTTCCGTCTGATTATAATTTGGGTGTCTTCAAGGCTAGAGTGAATAGGCTCTTAATAAACTAGAGCGCCTCACCATCAACGATTGCATCACTGCTTACCATCAGGCGGGATCGCAGTCAAGTACTAGTTTATAACAGATAAAAAAAAAAAAAAAAAGAATAAGAGGACGTGCATCCGCTGTACACACTTACTTTTCTTTTTAGTACCTTTCATGTTGGTTTTATGAGTGAATAGACTAGGTGGAAAATGGCAGTTGAGCGAGGTGATGCGATGCAAAACCAGCAACACGACCAGAGTTGCTGGGCCATTGGAGGTTTGGTCTGGAGACTGCGGGGACGCCCGAACCCCCCCAGGGATCGCCATCGGGTCCTCTCGCCCGGTCGCCAACCGGCACGATGGGGCCACCCTGGGATTTTTCGCAGATGGCGGGGCAGCCTTTCATTTGTGGCTGGCACACTACTTAGGCCCCCAACTATCTACGGTCGGCCAGCGGAGAACCTTGCTTCGGATCCCGCTACCCTCCGCGATCAAACGTCCGACACAACAAGAGCTGGCGCATCACACCCGTTATACAACGCAACACAACTGCTCAGACCCATCTTCCACCATACTCCGCTGTACTCTTTGGTGCACTTAAAGACAAACCGTGACCAAGAAGCCAATGATTTAGAGAGGACAGTGAGATATTCATAGATTGAGCGGCATCCTGAATGGAACTGCCAGAGACCGTTAATGCAATATCGTCAGCATACTGGAGAATTTTGCAATCGAAATTGAGGAGTATATTAGCTGTATATATATTATAAAGTGGGGGACTAAGAACAGATCCTTGAGGTAATCCTCTCCAAACCGTTCTTTGTTCAGAGTCAACCCCAGGGATTCTTAGTTGGATGATGCGATTGGAAAATATGCTACCAATGATACGATAAATCCTAGCCGGGATTCTCAGCTCGTGCAACTTTTGCCTGAGATTAGGGAGGAGGACCGAATCATAGGCAGCCGATACGTCCAGAAAAACTCCAACCACAGACTCGTTCCGGCTGAGTATACTTACACTATCAGCAGTGCCCAGACCTTTCCTAAAGCCGAATTGAGTCGTTGGAAGCAGTTTCCTGTTCTCTACCAACCACTCTAAACGATTCTTAATCAAATGTTCTAAAATTTTAACGAGTATTGACGATAGCGCAATAGGTCTATATGAGCAATGATCGTTAGGATCTTTGCCGGGTTTCAATATTGGAATAACCACTTGAACCTTCCATTCTGTGGGGATGTAGCCGGAAGTAAAGCAGAAATTAGCCAAGTCCAGATAATACTGGTGAGTTTTTGACCCTGCTTTGGAAATAAAAGAGTACGTGAATCCGTCCACTCCCGGAGCTGAGTCTCGAACATGGGATAGTACAGTTTTTAATTCCTCCAGGCTAAAGGGTCTGTTCATTGGGTCGTCAGTATCGTTTACATCATAAATGTTAACACTGCTATCCTCTATGCTTGGAACATAAGCCGGAGCGACCTTTGTGAAAAACTGGTATCCCTGTTCTTCTGCGATGTTGTTAGAGAACGCACGTGCTAGACTGCTCCTAAAACGCTTCACCTTACGCCAGACCGTCGAGATCGGTGTGGACGGGCTCAGCGAACTGCAATACTTTGACCAGCCATCACGTTTTTTCTTTTTCAAGAATTTTCTGGACTTAGCTAATATCCGCTTGAAAGCAATGAGGTTATCCAGGTTCATATTATGATTAACTGTCCTTTCAGCCTCATTTCTGGCCTTAATCACGTCAGTGCATTCCTTATCCCACCATGGAGGAGAAGGAAGTCTACCAGAAAGGGTTTTCTTGGGTTGGAAACAATCATCTGCTGTGGAGGCAATGGTGGAGTCGGCGGCGGAGACCTCTCGCGCTGGGCTCTGGTTGAGGCCATGGTCCGGAGCGAGGAGGAGTGGCAGGCGGTCGCCGACTTCTGCGAAGCAGTAATGCTCGCAAAGGAGGAGGCCGAACGCATCAGGCAACGGCGTTATCGCCGCCGCCGCCGCCGCCGGGATTTTGATCCCGATTTCCGGCCACCGTAGGCGCGGGCTTGCGGACAGTGAGCAATGGGTAGCTCGCTGTCCGGCCGTCCGGTAACTGTCCGGACCAAGCCCAAGTCGTCGACGGCGCGCACTGTTCCCGCGCGCCTCAAGGAGTTGTCAGCAACAGCAGGGACCCAGCCGGGTCGAAGCCTACTGGGGCCAGGGTTATCCGAAAGGGCGCTCGAGCCCCGGTATGAAGGCTAGAAGGAACGGGGTGGGTCTTTTAGTCAGTAAGAGTCTGACACTATCTCCCGCTCCGCCCAAGGGCGGGGGATGTCAATGCATGATTTTTTCCCACCATAAAAAGGCAATGGTGGAGGAGAAGGATGAAAAACATTCCTGGACATTGTTGCTGGTCACTTTTGGGAGGGAAGATATTCTTAAGTCCAGAATTTTTGAATATAAATCCCAATTTGCTGGACTAAGTTAGTATTTTAAAAGGGGGGGTGAAACTTTAGTGGGAATGTTTTTGGACGGGAATTCAATCATGATGGGATAGTGGTCACTTCCATAAGTCATATCCAAGCGACGCCAAATGAGAAGACAGATATTGGATGAACAGAAAGTCAAATCAACACAGCTATTGTTCTGCCCAGGAGCAGACCTGCGCGTTGCGCTGCCATCGTTGATGAGACAGAGATCTAGGTCATCCAATACATCCAGCAAGCCTATGCCAAAGTTATCGCAAATGTCTGAACCTCAACGATAATGATGGCAATTAAAATCACCCATGACGAGTATAGGACCGCTAACACTGCTTAATATGTTTCTAATGACTGAAAGATATTCGAGTTGTGGGTGCGCAATATAAAAAGAAAAAATATTTATATCCTCAACAGCAACAACATTTAAGTTGTCACCAACGAAGGTTAGAGGAATTTGGGAGTATGATACTTTGCTATTGATGAGCACAGCACATCCCCCATATCCATCAGTTCTATCATTACGGACACTGTCAAAACACGGCAACCTGAAATTACTATCAGGCAAGAGCCATGTCTCGGCAATGCCGCAGATTGATGGCTTAAATTGATTAATTAAGAAAGTAAGATCAGGCTTCCTGGGAGTAATACTCCTCACGTTCCATTGAAGGAATGTTAGGGGATGGAATGTCATTAATATAATTAAGAATCGAGGTCAATTTTGAGGCAACGTGGTCAGGTATTTTACGGGTTGGACTAGCCAATACAGACATTAACATATTGGTAATGAAATCTAAAATGTTTGTGGAGTTATTCTCCTGTGTATAAGTGAGAGGCTCTGCAACTTCCACTGGTAGGGCACAGCCATTACCAGATAGGGAAAAAGAGTAATTTTGGGTGAGTTCCCGGTGACCCTGTCTGTCATAGCCAGGTGAAAGAGGGATGTGGGATTTGGGTTTTAAGAAGACCGTTTTACGGTATGATTTTTAGGTAATAGGAATAGGACTCGAAAAATGGGATTGAGGTACATTTACCCTAGGCTTGTTACGAGGAGAGGATTTGGAAACATCTGCATATGACCGAGAAACAGGTGGGAATACTCGGCTTGCCTCCGCATATGAAATAGATTTTTCCGACATTAGAGCTTTGATACTCTTCTATCGGCCCAATTCAGGACAAGCACTATCATTCGCAAAATGGTTTCCTGTACATGAAGCACAGAAGCTTAATTCCTGTGTGATGTCACATCCATCACCTGGATGATTTTCACCACATTTAAAACACCTCGGTTTCGATCTGCATAAGGTGCGAGTGTGTCCAAAGCGACAGCAGTTGTAGCATAGGATCGTTGGGTACGTGTATCGTTCAACTGGCAGTGATGAGTAAAAACTGATTACACGTTTAGGCAGGACCTGTCCATCAAACGTCAGAACCACAGTTTGAGGGGGCTTCCACTCTGTTAATCCAGAAGAAGTCACCTTGCAGCTCATCCTTCTGGCCTTGATAACAGGGCCACAGCCCTCTGGAACCTGAACATTCTTGATAACATCATCCTCCGACCACTCAACCGGTATATCCCTAACGATACCCATTCGAGTGATATTAAACTGTGGGATGGTAGCTACATAATTATGTTTTATTAACACTGTGTTCTTGAGGAAACTGTTCGCATCCTGATGACACTTAAACTCAACCGACACACGATTTTTGCCTATACGTTTGATGCCGTCAAGCCGTATGTTACTGACGTTATTGGTCGTCAAGAACTTCAGTGCCAGCAAATTTTGCAGGAGAATGAGGAGAGTGAGAGGGAAATAAAGAATATAATTTTTAAAAATACAAGCCTTAAACAAGAGTTGGTAGGCCTTAGTCAGCAAACCAGGATGTTGTTGATGAACGCGACCAACTGCGAGCGGTCACGGATGGTTTCAAAAACTGTAGCGACTTGTATGAGGAGGCTTTGTGTAAGGTTAGGGATCTTGAGGATGAATTACTTCATGCTAATGGTCTTATTCTTAAATTGCAGAAGGAAAAGGAATGTACTCAGACTGAGAAGACTAACCGTTTATATGATGAATTAATAAATTCAAAATATGACCCTCATGCCTTAGTAACAATTGATCTTACAGAAGATTCCATACTAAAAGACAGTAATACTTACAAATTTAGTCAAAATAAAATTAAAAAATATGCTAAACTCAATAAAATCATTAAAAAATGTAAAAACCACAAGAAGCAACAAAAACACTGTTCCAAAAATATTCAACTGCGGAAAGAACGTGTTAACTTAATTAATCAATGAAATAATTATCAGATTAAGTTGGAAGACAGTATAAATATTTATCAAATTGACACTCAGCGCTTACAGTCTGAAATACAGACGCTTGATAACTCCCTAAAATCAATTTATAACAAATATGTATGTTCAAAGAACCAAATAAAGGAACATATTCTGGCTACAAATGAGTTGGTGGACAAAGTAGACTCTCTTACTCTAAGAAACAATAAATGCACTTGCCAGACAGAATCTAACCCGACTGGCCTCGAACTTGTGGTAACGGAGAACTCATCTCAGCCCATCAGTGCTCAGGACTGTATTCCCGACCAGGTACCCCACATTCAGCATGAATTAACTCAAGGGGTAGATTCAGAAAATTCTATATTTTCCTCTCATAACAGTAGGGATTATCAATCAATTATATTTTCAGATAGCATAGGAAGAGGATTAGGGCAATTAATTAGTAAAAAACTCCCTTTTCCTTCTCAAAATTATTGCACACCTCAAGCTTCCTACCATCACATAATGTCATTAGTAAATGAGCAAGTATATGATCCCAACGCTATTCTAACTGTATTTGTGGGTAATAGCTTAAATGTGAAGAAAGATGATATCACCAATAATGTCACTGAACTGTTGAAGATAAATTGTAAAAAGATTATTTTGTGTTCTTTTCCTTACTTTGAGCACTTATCAAACAGACAAAATAAGTACATACATTTATGCTAAATATGCATATGCATTTTTTAGTTACTCACCATAGTGATAAATTTTTATATTTTGACATCAACAATATTGTTGATAAACTTTTTTCGACCAGGTATACTGTATACCTACCTATTGTTTTAAGACGTCAAATAGCGAAGCTATTAGCATTTAATATTTACTCAGACATAAATAGTATGTCGACGTACACAGTAATTAGTCCCACCATTAGTAGTAGTACTAATATTTTAAACTAGGTAATAAGACAACAGTTGGTACTGTTGGCAATTTATGTCAACTTAACAATAAAGTATCGTCTAGCATTCAAGCTACAGGGGGTAAGCAAAAATCCTTTAATTTGTTTCTTCAAAACATTCAGGGTTTTTCTTCGAAACAATTAGAAATTGAATTATTTTTGGAAAAAACTATGTTTGACATCATTTGTTTTACTGAGCATTGGTTAAAGGATTTTGAAATGTTAATTAATTATGATAATTATAATGTGGGCAGTTGTTTTAACCGAAAGTCAATGTTACGTGGGGGTTCACTAATCCTTATTAAAAATAGTATTAAATTTAAAACTCGTAAAGATATAGTTGCACTGTCCGTTGAACATAGCATTGAAGTGTCATGTGTTGAGCTGGATAGGCATATCATAGTGTGCGTTTACAGGCCCCCTAATTATCAAAACTACTCTATTTTTGAGTCAGTCATGGAAGATGTTATGGCTAAACTTTCAACTGGTAATAAACCAGTAATTATCTGCGGAGACTTTAATGTTAATATTTTAGAAAATAATTCAGATAGCAGTAGATTATTAAATCTTTTCAAATCATTTAATTTATCAAATGTGTTTATTGAACCAACTCGAACAACGACAACTACTGCTACATGTATCGATAATGTTTTTTGTTGCTGCAAGTATTTAGAAAAAGCCATTGTAAATTATCTGCCTTCTGATCATAGCGGCCTAATGGTAACATTTGAATCCAACTTACCAATACAACAAGTGCAGATACAATTCAGACCAATAACATCCGGTAAACTAAAAAAATTTAATAGCACTTTAACTAGCAGGTTGGGTGATTGGAACCTTGCAGAAAACAATGGTAATATTTTGTATAAAAATTTTTTTTCAGTAGTTCAAAAGGAGTTTAATCAGACGTTTGAGAAAAAAACTAAAACTATCTGCCCTAAGTTTAGATTTAGTGACTGGGCAACTAAAGGAATCAGAATAAGTAGGGAAAGACTTTTCGAGTTGTATGGCCTTAAGCCTATTTATTATTAACACTGAAACTTTTAATAAATATGTTGCTACTTATTCTAAAATGTTTAAAAATACTTGTAAGGCAGCTAAGGCCTTATACATCAGCAACAAAGTTAAAACAGCAGATAATAAAATAAAAACTGTTTGGAATATAATAAATAATGAAACCAACAGAAACAAAAGAAATAATAATGATTACACATTGGAGACTCATCATGGTCTTATTAGCGATAACAAACTAGTTGCAGAAGAATTTGTAAATTTCTTTACCAGTATTCCAATTAAAACTACTGAAGCCCTAAATTCGTCGCCATCGCATGCTTTTGGTTTATTACAGGCGAACGTTGCAGCCTGTTCGACTGAATTTAACTTTAAACATATAAACCCCATAACAGTAATAAAAGCTTTTAAAGAAATCAAGATTAAATTGACAGAAGATCTATGGGGTATGTCTATCAAAGTTTGTACCTCAATTATTGAGACTATAGCGCCGTACTTGGCTTTAATATTTAATTTGTGTATAGATCAAGGAGTCTTTCCAGATCTAATGAAATATAGTAAAGTGATACCACTCTTTAAATCCGGGAATAGTAGAGACACTAATAATTATAGGCCGGTGTCCGTTTTGCCGGTTCTTAGCAAGATATTTGGAAAGGTAATGTTAAATCAAATGCTTAATCATTTTAACTCCAATAACATCCTACATGATAAACAGTATGGTTTCACCAAAGGACGTCGTACAACTGACGCGGGTGTTTCCTTACTAAAACACATTTTTAATGCGTGGGAAGAGGCACAAAATGCTATAGGCATCTTCTGCGACCTATCTAAGGCGTTTGACTGTGTAGTTCATGAAACATTGCTTCTGAAACTCAAGCATTACGGAATAGGCAATGCAGCGTTAAGTTTATTAAAATCTTATTTGAATAATAGACAGCAATTAGTGCAAATAAACGGTGTCAATTCGTCGGGATTGAATGTTGAAATGGGGGTGCCCCAAGGTTCAATTTTAGGTCCTTTTTTATTTTTAGTTTATATTAATGATTTACCCAATTTGTTGCAAAATAAACTTAATATGGTGTTGTTTGCTGACGACACTTCTTTGATTTTTAAGATAAACAGAAAGACTAACAATCTTGACAACGAAAATAGCGCCCTATTGCAGGTTCAAAACTGGTTCACTGCTAATAATCTGGTTCTAAATGGGAAAAAAACTAAATGCATAAGATTTTCCTTACCGAATGTCAAAAGTAGTATTTGTGACATTGTATTGAATAATGAATAACTAGAATTTGTTGATAAAACGATTTTTCTGGGGATTACGCTTGACTCAAGGCTACAATGGGGTCCTCACTTAACATCTCTTGCAGGGCGGCTTAGCTCAGCTGCATATGCTGTTAGATAAATCCGCCAATTTACGGATGTTGATACCGCTAGACTAGTCTATTTTAGTTATTTTCGTAGTGTCATGTCGTACGGTATCTTACTATGGGGACGGGCTGCAGACATCGAGTCAATCTTTATATTACAGAAAAGAGCCATCAGAGCTATTTACAATCTCCGCCGGTGCGATTCTTTAAGGGAACTGTTTAAAGATATTAACATAATGACGGTACCTTGTCAATATATCTATGAAAACATCATGTATGTTAGAAAAAATCTTCATCTTTTTAGCAAAAGAGGCGATAGACATAATTATGTTACAAGAAATAGGGATCAATTAGTTCAACCAGGTTTCAGACTGGCTAAAGTGGCCTCTTCTTTTTGACATTTTGTATTTTTAATTTATGACATTTTGTATCTTTTAGTTTTTGACATTTGTATCTTTTAGTTTTTGACATTTGTATCTTTTAGTTCTTGACATTTTTATCTTTTAATTTTTGAATTTTATTTATTGTAATTTTTTTTTAACTATATTATAAATATTTTTTGATGAAAATAATTGAGAGTCAAGCCCATTCATAATAAATTTGCATGCTGATTAAGAGGCGGAATATGAAGAAACATTATTGTAATTTAAGACCTGTACCTGTAACCATATTTCAAGCAAATAAATGATATTATTATTATTATTATTATTATATTATTTCTTTCATGGGGTACTGTTTGAAATGTTATAATAAAATACCACCCCAAATATTAGAACTCAATGAAACGAAATTTAAATCTTGTATTAAACGCACACTATGCAGACAAGCATATTATAAGTTGGAGGATTATATTCAAGATAAAAATGCTTGGCTCAATGCTGGTCCAGCTCCACTACCACTAGGGCGTACTAATTAGTTGATTAGTTGGAAACTAATATTATTATTTTTTAATTTGAAAGACACAATTGCATTGTATAATGTAGAAGCACTTTTTCCAAGTTTGTGAATGTGAAGCACCATGGAGCATTTTTATTAGGTTACAACTTTTTTTTTTTTTTTTTTGACATTACGAGCATGGCAGTTGAGAGTTTGTCATGCTCACTCAAATGTCTCGCTGTTGGTGGCACGTGTTATTGGGTCGTTCAGTTCCCTTCAAAATGGTTGAGCTGAGTGGGGCTGATGCACGCGTCATGCTCGTGAACGGGTGCCGTCAGATGGGACTGGTCATCTCTTAGCTGCCAGTGGCTTAATTCAGTTTCTATCTTTTAATTATTTTACATTTTTATTTCATTATCGACATTGTGCTCACATGATAGAAGTAACAAGTAATATGTAACCAAGCATTTTATGTAACACATAATATGATTTAAAAGAGTGTCCATGGAGTTTCTTGCACGTTCTTCTCCATAGAGACCTACTCTTTGGAACATGCAATTTAGCTTCACTTTTCTTGGACTGACCGACATTTGACTATTCAAAAGTGCCTGTAAATGGTCTATTTGATATAAATGTTTTGATTTGATTTGATTTGATTTGATTTGAACATACCAAACTTAATTGGTTGTAGTACAGTGCCTGAGGTCTGTTCATTTTTTAAAGAGACGTGAACGATGTACGGTGGGTTATCCCTCATGGTATAAGATAAACTTTTAGGCATCTTTGGCGGTACGTTGGAAATCTCAGTCATCAAAATTTTTATAGACACTTCTGATATTTTGTGACATCAATGTTAGATCATTAATTGCTTTAATGTTTATTGTTTTACTAAAATTCACAACATCACTAAAGGACGAATAGGCTATCTCTGCAGTGTCTAGGTCATTTAGCGTGTTTAGGGCGTCATCCATTAGAATATGTGTAAAATTTCATATAGGTATTGGCTACAAATAGCTGATATCTGAAATGCATTTTAAATAATAATGATACAGGTGTTATATTACTTCCAGTTTGATAAAGTATATAATTTTGGTAATTTATAGCAGTAGAATTGTTGGGCACGCCACAGTCGTGGCGGTAAGTCCCCTCTTTGAGGCGTGGCTGGAAAGACCTCACGGCGTCCTTACCTTCCGCATGACGCAGGTCCTTACCGGACATGGTTCGTTCGGGAGTTTCCTGCACCGGATTCGTGCGGAAGTGACGCCCGGGTGTCGCCACTGTGCGGAATGCCCGGAGGACACGGTGGAGCACACAGTCGAGGTGTGCCCTGCTTGGGCGGAGCATCGCCGTGCCCTCGTGGGGGCGATCGGCGGCGGAGACCTCTCGCGCCGGGCCTTGGTTGAGGCCATGGTCCGGAGCGAGGAGGAGTGGCAGGCGGTCGCCGACTTCTGCGAAGCAGTAATGCTCGCAAAGGAGGAGGCCGAACGCATCAGGCAACGGCGTTATCGCCTCCGCCGCCGCCGCCGGGATTCTGATCCCGATTTCCGGCCACCGTAGGCGCGGGCTTGCGGACAGTGAGCAATGGGTAGTTCGCTGTCCGGCAGTCCGGTAACTGTCCGGACCAAGCCCAAGTCGTCGACGGCGCGCACTGTTCCCGCGCGCCTCAAGGAGTTGTCAGCAACAGCAGGGACCCAGCCGGGTCGAAGCCTACTGGGGCCAGGGTTATCCGAAAGGGCGCTCGAGCCCCGGTATGAAGGCTAGAAGGAACGGGGTGGGTCTTTTAGTCAGTAAGAGTCTGACACTATCTCCCGCTCCGCCCAAGAGCGGGGGATGTCAATGCATGATTTTTTCCCACCATAAAAAAAAAAAAAAAAAAAGCAGTAGAATTGTCATGTAAGCGGAGCGAGTAGGTGGTGAAGTAGACTAGTATAAAGTAGTAATAAATATGTGAGGGTGTGTATGTATGCGAATTAATATTATGTAAAATGTGTGTATATGTGTGTGTCTGAGAAAGCGTATAGGTATATAATTGACAGATATGTATGTATGTGTAAATTATTATTAAGATTAGTGCACATGTAAACACTTCAGCAAGAAACAACAAAAAGAAAAATACAAAACGGAACCAATAAGCCGGACAGATCGCATTAGTTGATCCATAATAGTGCACAATACATAGTCACCATTAAAAAGCTGCTGCACTTGAGCCTCGGATTTAATTGTTATGATTGGGGAATTTTCTGATTTTCTAATGTAAACACGCCCGTAGGCAGTCCAGCAGAACTTATATTTACCAGCTTTGACAAGATCTCTTGCTAAGAAATGAAGCCGGGCACCTTTTGCTGTCAGCTGCTCCGAAACGAAGATGGGAGTATCGCCGGCCACGCGGTGTCCCAGGTGTTTGGCGCATAGCTTATACGCCCTGGTAGTGTTGAAGGCCTTGCAGAGTTTTAAAATGTCTGTTTTAATAAGAGTCGATGCAGTCTCAACTACAATCGTGGTGTTAGAAGACTCCTTCTTTTTTCCGCGCACCCTGTAAACGTCCTTAATGTCAGCTTTACTTAGTGTACCTCCAATTGTAGAAGATAAACATAAAACCATTTGGACTATATCCTCTTTTGTTTCACTGGTACCGCGAGGAACATTTTTTATTTCTATGTTTGATTTACGGGCCCCCATCTGCATGTTTTCAATTTTTTCTTCTAATAAAATAATATAATCCCTTTCTTTCTTTGATTTATCTTCTAATTCTACAATCTTTTTGCCGAGTTCTTCATTTTGAGCCGTAAGTAGTAAGATGGAATTCTCAATGTTTAGGTTACTCTGTTGGATTTCCTTTAAAGTGGATGGAATATATATTATTTCCTGCTGCTGTGCCTTCCATAAAGTAGTAATCATACTCTTTATCTCCTCCTTGAAGTTATGAAAATCGTCCGTAGTAATAGTTTTACCGCGCGCAAAAACATAGTTTGGCGGTGTAACATCAATTGTTGTCGTATGCCTAGTGTCATCCAAATCACACACAGACATGTCAGCCGAGTGTTCCATACTAGTTGTTTACGTACGCGGCGTAGCCGATCCCCGTTGAGCCGTTGTGTCACCGCGTAGCAGATCCAGGCGGTAATCGTAGCACCGTAGCACCGTAGCACACGTAGCACTCGTAGCACTCGATTCGAACAAGCGCGTAGCCGACTCGCTCTGGATGACGTAGCGCGTTAGTAATCAGCAGAGTTATTTCGCTCGATGACGTACTTGTTCACTTGGCGCAGCGGCCACAAGCGCAGACTCGACGCTCGATATGGTCGGGGTTCGAAACTCACCGTCTGCTTCACTTTTTCCAAGTTTATAAACGATTTCTAAAGATAGATGACCGGAACACAGCTTGTGGCGACGACGATGTTGTCCTTCGGATGGTCAGCCCGTTGGTACACGGGCTTGTAAGAGCGAGAGTTCCGACACAGTCCAATATGGCCACCACACTCAATGAGCTCTCCCGCAAGATAGAACAGGAGGGTCCGAGTTTAGAAGAGATTTTAAAATGAATATTTAAAATATAATTAAATTTAATTACAGTACACTATCGCACAACAAAAAACACGTCCAATCCGAAGTACCGCCGAGAGGGGAAGGATGTTATATAATAATATTTTCAATTTTTTAAATTTTGTTAAAGGTAGATATGTAGTGTATTACATATATAATAAACGTAACACGCTTGCTGGCGGGGCGCTCAGTGGTGGGGAGCGGCTAGCGTTTCGCTAGCCGCTCCCCAGTCACTGTGTAGCCGCCGAGCAGTAAGTACGTTACCCAGTCAAGTTGCTGTTTTATTTAAGTGTACATATACATACCAAGCAAACCCTTACATCCACTATGAATCAATTTGCAAATAACAGTCACTGAACAACACACGAAGAAATCTCACCAAAAACTCATTGTTTAAGTGTAATTCCATAGATAATAAATCTATGCGTCAGTAATACGAATGTGTTTCTATTCTATTCTATTTTTGTTAATGGCAAATAGAGCCGATGTCGACTATTCTGCCAATGTCAAAAGTAAATTGGATTGGCAAGAGTGTATGATAATAACATATGGAATTAGAATGTTAGAACAGTAGGTAGTAACTGTATGTATGCATAAAAATCTTCGATTGATACAGTTGGACTCGTTGAGTTAGTACTGGACTGAAACAAACAAATAAAAATACATAAATATTATAATTGTTAAGACATTAAATATATACACGTAACCACAATTACACAGAAGTCAGGGCTCATAATTTGATATTATTGTGACGGATGAAACTCATCAGCGCCACAAGTAGTTCTGGGGAGGGATAAGTTAGGAGGGCGGGGACATTGATTGGGAGAGGGATTTTAAATTTCGGGAGACGGCTATATAAATCTAAAGGTGGAATGTTATTTGTGCATTGGAAAAATATGTGGTCCAGTGTGCCCTCCTCCAAACCGCATTCGCATAAGGAGGAATCGCGGACTCGATTTTTTTCCAAAAAACAGGTGTACAACAGAAACCTAGGCGGATTCTGCAAAGGACGGAGATAACAGGTTTGGACATTTTTTTGAATGTGAAGAACCAAGGTTTTGATGTTATGGTTAGTTGGACTGCATAGTAGAATTTACCCTTTTTTTACCAGAGGTATCCCACTGCTCCTGCCATGCACATTGAAGACTTGCTTTTGGCAGGTTCAGCAAGTCATACCCCTGAATAAAGTTGTGTGAGAGATCAGCTGCAGTTGATGAACAAGCATCTTTGGCCAAGGCATCAGCACGTTCATTGCCCTTGATGCCACAGTGGCTAGGTATCCAAACTAGTTGAACTTCTTTTTGGCTATTAGTGCTTGATAGCAGGGATTTCTTAATTTTAAGGAGTAGTGAGCTGTGCAATTTACTTTTAAAAGGATTCTGGGTTAGGGCCTGAAGACAGCTAAGGGAGTCTGTGAATATTACGGCTTTGTCGACTAGTCAGAAAATTTGGAAGCATCAGTGTAAAATTTTTGAAAACCATTCCATCGTTCTCCCACCACCGCATTGAAGGCCGAATTCGCCGAGGGACTATTTTTAGATATACCAATATTGTAGAAAATTTTGGGGGTGAAACATAAAACTTCATAGTCGAAATTAAAAAGGGGTAGTTTGGGATATTGAGCAAGTGGGTATTCAAAGTTTTGAGTCGTGCGAAAATATTTCAGTGTTAAGGGCATTTCTTTATTTTTCCAGTAGTTTGTGGTTCTATACAAGGAATTTAACTCGTTCAGTTTTCCAATGAGAGGATGTGAAGATCTACATATTACCCTAGATAAAAACCGGGAGGCTAAATATTGGCGTCTTAAGGCTAGAGGGGGTTCGACGCATTCGACCTGCAAAGCGTTGACGGGAGAGGACTTCATACATCCAGAGATGAACCGAAGGCATTTAGACTGGATCTTATCGAGACCAACCAGAGCACCCCTGCTGCATGGAATTAGGTGGAACGTACCATAGTCCAGAATACTACGAATTAGGGCGTTGTAAACTAGTTTCATGGTATAGGGGTGGGTGCCCCACCATACACCTGCAAGGACTTTTAGTATGGAAATAACACGTTCGCATTTTTGTATTAAATAATTTATATGATGTTTACCAGTTAATTTTGAGTCTAGTATAACGCCTAAAAATTTTACCTTACCAGACAACGGAATATTTTGCTCTGAAATGGCCACTGAGATGGGAGGGATGGTTCTTTTGCGAGAAAAGATCACTGCCGAACTTTTTGGTGCAGATAATGATAAGCCGTGGTTTAGAAGCCATTGATTTAGAGAGTCCAGAGAGAGGCATAGAGACGATGCAGCATCAGTGATGGAGGAGTCTGACGCGTAAATGACTAAGTCATCTGCGTACTGTAGAATATGACAGTTGTTGTTTAAAGAGGAGTCAATGTCAGCAGTGTACAAGTTGTAGAGGATTGGACTGAGGACGAAGCCCTGTGGGGGGCCTCTCCAAGTCTGCCTTTTATCAAAGTCCTCGCCCTGGACTCTCAGAACCAACGAGAGACAGTTCAGTAGTGCACATATGCATTCAATCATCTTGACCGGGATGCTCAACTGGTGCAGTTTTTGCCTGAGGACGGGAAGAAGAACATTGTCATATGCAGAGGAAATATCAAGAAACGCTGCAACCACAGACTCGTTTTTGGAGAATGCTAGGCGGATGTCTGTAACTAGAACACCTACACTGTCCATTGTGCCGAGTCCTTTCCTGAAACCAAATTGGAAGTTCGGCAGTAAATTTCTGGATTCGACTATCCACTCCAACCGGTTTTTAATAAGGTGTTCCATTAATTTGGCTAGGACTGAAGACAGAGCAATAGGTCTAAGGCCGTTCGGATCATCAACATGTTTGCCTGGTTTCAAAAGGGGAATGATAACTTGTAGCTTCCATTGATCTGGGACCCAACCACGATTATAACAAAAATTAATTATATTTAAAAAATATTGTTTGGCATTATTACTAGAGCGAGAAATAAAAGAATATGGCACGTCGTCAATACCAGGCGCCGAGTCCCGGACATGACTGAGCACCACACTCAATTCTTTCAAGGTAAACGGGGCATCAAAAGGGTTATTGGAAACAATATGTGGGGGTATATTATGACATTCGGAAGGAAGTGGGACATAGGGTGGGGCTATTTTGTCAAAAAAAAGTTCAGCTGTTTCCCTAGTGATTGGTGAAGATACTGAAGGAGAACAACCACATCTAAACCTGTTAATGTTTTTTCACACAACTGAGATTGGGGTGGAGGGAGAGAGGGATGTGCAGAATTTGACCCAACCGGCACGTTTCTTCCTACGCAGAAGGTGTCTGGATCGTGCACAGACATGCATATAAGTCATCAGATTTTGGGTGGTCATTTCCCTATTATATTGGGTTTCAGCCTCATTCCTCAGCTTAACCGCTGAAGTGCATTCTTGGTCCCACCATGGAGGTGAAGGGATCTTGTTTCGAGCACTATTTTTCAAAGGGAAACAAGAATCTGCACTAGAGATGACTGCTTCCACAAAACCTTCATAGCAACTCTTGGCATGGAGGTGATCAGAGGGATTAGATAAATTAGAATTTAAATTTGGAAGAATGTCGATTTTCTGTTCCAGTAATGATGCAAACTTTGACCAATCTGGTTTGGTTAAGTTGTACTTCAAAAGTGGAGGAGAAGTTTTTTTCTAAATAAGTCCTGTTGATTAAAGAAATGACAATGGGGTAATGATCACTACCATGCGACAAGGCTGTACATTCCCAATGGATTGAAGCTGCTAGTTCAGCAGAGCAAAAAGTAAGGTCAACACAGCTCTTCTGCTGTCCGAGGGGAGACCTGCGTGTTGGACAACCATTATTTAAAACGCAAAGGTTCATATCATCCAGAATCTCGACTAGAGCTGCACCAAACGCATCACAACGCTCGGACCCCCATCTATAATGGTGACAATTAAAGTCACCCATAACTAGTACAGGGCCTTGGACATTGGAAAGAATGTTTCTTAGAGTAATTAAAAAAAAAGTCATGATGAGGATGAGCAATATATATTGAAAATACTGAAATGCCTTCCATCCTTCCAGATACAATACTCATGTCGCCTGTAAGTGAAGGCAGAGATAAGGGTGAAAGTGGGACCCGGTTATTAACAAAAAGAGCCGACCCTCCATATCCGTCGGATCTGTCACATCGGAGGACATTGTAATGTGGTATACGGAAGCTAAGACTTGGGGTGAGCCAAGTCTCAGCTATAGAACAAGCTAGAGGTTTATATTTATTAATGAGGAATATGAGGTCGTGTTTCTTATGCCACACGCTCCTCACATTCCACTGTAGAAATGTTAGACTGGACGCCATTTTTAATTTGTAGAAGAATTTGGATAAGTTGATCGGCAACGTTGGACGGTGATTGGGAGTTAGAAGGAGAAGAGATAAGAGTTGGTAAAAGTTTTACAAGAAGTTCGATAATAGAAACAGTGTTATTAGATGGAGTGTTATTCAAGTTTAGTGCACAGCCATTAGGCTGAGTAGGTTGGGTAGAACTAACAATTTCATTGTGAATGATTTTATTATAAGATGGGGAAAGTGGAGCATGGGTTTTGGGCTTGAGTGTGACAGTTTTGCGGTATGACTGAGTTTTAGTAGCATTGGCATAGTTGCGGGATGGTATTGGAACCATTTTGCTAGCCTCCACATATGGAATTGACTTCTCAGCCATAATGGTCTTGATAGCCTTCTGTCTACCATGCTCAGGGCATGACTCGCTGTTGGCGAAGTGGTTCCCCGAGCAAAGTATACAGAAAGCCTCGCCTTCAGAAATGCTGCAACCATCACCGGGGTGATCGTGGCCACACTTACTGCAGCGTGGTTTCGACCTACACAGGTTGGCCACATGTCCGAATCTACAGCACTTGCGACACTGGATCGTAGGATAAATGTATTGAGTAACTGGAAGAGATGTATAGCAGCAGAATACTCTTGGTGGTAGAACTTGGCCATTGAAAGTGATGACACAAGTTTCTGTGGGTTTCCATTCGATAGCACCGTCATTGCGTATTTTCCTACTAATGCGTCGAACCTTGAGGATTTGCCCGTAACCAGAAGGCACAGACAAGAAAGTTATAGCTTCATCCTCAGAGATGTCAGTAGGAACTCCAGAAATAACACCCATCCTAGTGATGTTGAATGTAGGGATGGATGCTGAGTAGCCATGTTTAGGCAAAAGGGTATTGGATAAGAACGCATTTGCGTCCTGGGGGGAAGTAAATTCCACCGAAACACGGTTTCGACCAACTTTGCTAACTCCGTCCCGACGAATATTCGAAATTTTATTGAATATTAGGAACTTTCCAAAGTTCACAGGGTGTAGTGTGGTGCCCGAGTTCGGTGAAGTTTCCAGTCGAGAAACATGCACGATATATTGTAATGATTTTTAAAGAAAATATTCATAAATCGTTCAACTTCCAATGATAAGCGATAGATGGCGCTAGTAGTTACATGAACTTTAAGCATTCGTTGTAGACATTAAGTAATAATTTATAATATTAGACTTTATGCATTTGTTTTATATAAATATATCATAATTGTTAAAATGAAATATTTACTTGCAGTTAATTATTAGATAAACCCTAATGTATATTAGTTAGTCAATTGATGTTACGTACTGTTTACTTTGCTCTGATTGGTCGGTTAGTCGACCGAGTGTTTGTGAAAGTTTGTGGTAGGGAAACATCGAGTTTGTAACTGTCATGTTAGACAGAGTCAGTCTGCTTTTGAGTTGTTGAACAGAAAACATGTCCAACTAATCTGTGTATTTGTAAATGATTGTTAATAGAACGATAAGTGTGAAATTGTGTTGATCAAAGTGAATAAAATATTTATTCAATTTATCATGAAGTGTTTGACTCATCACATTTCAGAAGTGGGATATGCCTACAAATATGTGCAGTGATAACAGGAAGAGGTTATGTGTGCCTAAATTGAAGATAAATGAGTTCGAGATATATTTTATTTTTTTTGTCTTTCCAAGTGTACTAGTGTGATTTTAGACAAGAGGTTATGTGTGCCTAAATTGAAGCTAAGTGAGCTCGAGATATTTTTTTTTTACCAAAGTGTGCAAGTGTTACTTTAAGCCAAAAAGTTATGTGCCTAAATTGAAGCTAAATGAGCTCGAAATATTTTTTTTCTTTTTCCCATGTGTGCTAGTGTTACTTCAGACAAGAGGTTAAGTGTGCCTAAATTGAAGCTAAGTGAGCTCGAGATTTATTTTTTTAGCCAAGTGTGCCAAGTATTTTAGACCAGTATCATACTCGCCCAAATTTCTTACTGATGGTGACAGGCTCGTGTATTGAATCATTCGATTCCCTTCAAATGTGTGAACTGAGTGGTGCTGATATGCGCGTCATGTTCGTAATCGAACGTTGACAGTTAAGCCTAAACACCTCTTAAATGCTGGTGATTCATTTTAGTTTCTATATTTTAAATTGGGTTACTTTTACTTTATTAAATTTCATCGAATTCGTATAATGTAAAATTTACCTATTTCCCATAGCGATAATTGTCATTGTTGCCTCGGATTACTTTGTGTGGCACGATAATTTCCCTTTCGTTTCGACGCATAGTTGTAAAAACATGTTGAGTATGTCACAATAATGATAAATGATATATAATGAATGATAAATGATAAATGATGAGTGATAAGTGATAAGCGATGAGTGATAAGCGATGAGTGGTAAGTGATGAGTGATAAGTGATAAGTGATAAGTGATCAGTGATAAGTGATCAGTGATAAGTGATCAGTGATAAGTGATCAGTGATAAGTGATCAGTGATAAGTGATAAGTGATCAGTGATAAATGATAAATGATAAATGCTTTTTTTTTTCGGGTAGGTGTAAAATTACTATAGACATATCTCCGAAAATATATTTTTTAATTTAAATAGTAAAACATATTATAATAGCTTGATTAATGTAAATTATCCGTGCATTACCTTCGTTAAGCGGACACTAATGTTTGTGGCACATATATTTATGTGATTGCTGAAATATTTTACACCACCTGCCAGCCCATCACCTTCACTTATTGAACTAGCACTGGACTAATTGTGAATCACTATGTCACAACTAGAAGAGATTGTTTCGGCGCAGAAGAGCCTCGAGGACTGTTTTATTCGAAGGATGGAGGAACTTGAAGCTCAGATTCAGAGCACTGGACCTGCTAAGGACACTGTGGCCAGAGTTTCTGAGGAATTTCGCGCCTTCAGGGAGCTGATCTTCAGTATGCTTGGCCTGCTCCGGAATCAAATAAATGAATGTGCTAAGCAAGTTGACGGGATTGAGACCAGGCATCGGAGAAAGGCTCTGGTTTTTCAGGGCATTGCGGAAGTTGACGGTGAGGTCTGCAGTGCACTTGTCTTGGACGTCATTAATAAGCAGTTGGGTACCAAATCTTTGACTGTGTCCTCTATAAAAGCCTGTCACCGTCTCGGTACGGTCAACAAAAATCATCACAGGCCCATACTAGTGCGATTTGCATCGCATGATGATAAATCTGCGGTCTGGAGAGCCAAGAAGGGCTTAAAGGGCTCCTCCATCTCGATCAAGGAGTTCTTAACAAGGAACCGGCAGACTGTTTTCGGGAAGGCGCGGCTTCATTTCGGGATGCGATCCTGTTGGTCTCAGGATGGTGTCATTGTGGTTAAAACCCCCGACGGCACTAAACACAAGATAACTTCACTCGACGAACTGAGTACGCTGCAGGCAAAGTATCCGAGGGTCCAAGGAGGTGACAGCCTGCAAAAGAAGACTCGTTAGCTACGGTATCTTTAGGTAACTCTTTATAACCATTAAAAAGTACATAAGTTTTTACTCACCCCTTAGCAATCATGTCTTTGTTTTCAATTCCTGTTTTGGCGTCGCTTTGTCAGTTTTTTTGGATTGTTTGTTGTCGCATGTAATCTTGTTTTTATACTTTGACCTTCACAAAACTATTTCACTGTATTTACCCTCAACAGGCTTCTTTAAATTAAATTACGTAAAATGACAAAGAACGTAGGTAATTTCCAAAATATATTTGTCTTGTCATATCCAATAATAAAATTGTAGGTTATGTTTACTTTTTGTCATTTGGTTTGACGTTTGTCGTTGTAAATTGAATACGTTCACGTAATGGTTTTCGTTTTGTAAGGTGCGTTCTAACTTTTAACTATTGACGATGTCATTTAAAACTTTTTAAGTACTTTTTTTTTGCGATAGCATGCTATTGTTAGTTTTTTAAACCTTTTTTCTGTTTTAATATATATGGTGTTCAAATTTAAATAATTGTACTATCACTTGCAAAAGTCCATAAGAATTCTTAAAACTTATTCGTTTGACGTTTAGTTTGACTTACGACCTTTTATTTTCAAGTTTCGCCAACAAATGATTGAAATTCACAATTTCATCAACTTATCATAAGTCAAGATGGCCCAGTGGTATAGGCACACAGATTGAAGCGCAAATCAGTGTGCCGCAAGTTCAAATCCCACGCAATTATTGACTTTTTGTAAGTTCTTACCCGATTGGAAGTTATGTATTTGCATTACATATATTAAATTATTCTTTAACTTGTTCACACATTTCTTAGAGTTAGAAAGGTAGATCACAAAAAAACTAAATAAAGAATTAGATTTCTGCGAGGTAGACATGAGTTTTAACTTAACCGAAATGAACTGTCGTTTGGTTGTAGTTGTTGGTTAGTGACGTGAGGTTGACAGTATTGTAATATTCGCAAAATGCAGGCTAATATTAGTATTGAAGTGAGGGCGACTATCATTGGGCTGCATAAAAGTGGTCTTAATAAAACACAAATATCTGAAGAAACCGGACTGAATGTGAGTATAATAGCTATTAATGAATTGTAACTTTATTACAAATTAATCTTCTAATTAAAACGTATGCCATTTATGAATCCATTCATCGTATCTTTATGAGGTTTAAAAGAGAAATACGTAAATCGTTGGGTTTATTGGATTGGTTATTGGATTAATAAATGCAGTTTTATTTTAAAATTATATTCAATAATTATGATTATTAACATTTTATATAATGAAAATGAAGTGAAGTAGGTATAGCTGCCTAATATATATTTTTTTTTATTTTAGAAAAATACTGTAAATCTTTGGCTAAAAAGATATGAGGAAGAAGGTAGCCTTGCTAGTCGAAAGAGAAGTGGGAGACCGAAGCTTATTAGCGAGGCGCAGCGACGACATATGGTGGACGTATACGAAACGAATGGTTTCGCACCAACGAGACATTTTGCGGAATTATATGACACCTCGATGGATACTGTTCGCCGTGCACTTCACGCTGAAGGCGTGCATCACAGAAAACCTGCTAAAAAGCCGTACTTGACAGAGAGGCACAAACAAGAACGATTACGTTTCGCACTAAATATTTAATGTTAACTAAACTAAATGGCCTACCATTTTATTTTAACATATCTGTGATTATTCGTTAACAAACACTGTATTATATTGTGTTTACTTTCGTTTAAAACAGCTATATCTTTTAACTTGTGCCATCGCCTCATCTTAAGAATGCAGTGAACTCGCTATCAATTTTGTTGACAATAATCATGAGTCTATTTCGTTTTTTATTCTTCTACCCGCACTGTTTTAACATAATACTATAGTTCAATTTATTTTTCTCATCTAATTGACGATTATCTTGTGAGAACTAAAGTTCTTTTAACAGAAATTGAGGTTTGGTTTCAATCTTCTTTTCGTCAAGAAAATGAACAATTAAGCTATGACCTCAATACATTCATTGTGACGTTACACAAAAATAAAATGTTTACAAAGTCCAAATCATATATCACTTTTCAATAAATAACTGGATATAAACAATTACCTATATTTTATTTTATTAAAATTTGAATATCCGTTCATTGTTACGTTATTCATATTATGAATGGTCTAAGTGGGTATACTTCCAACAAACAATCTTAGGCGTAACATAGATAACGGTTACAAGATAACTTTTTGTCTAGGTAACAATTCGACGTCACAATTCTCATAAATGTTTAATTTGTAAATATAAAGAATAAACATTTTTATTAAACACGTCTTTTTATTTCCACCTTATAACATCGAAAAGATGTAACAACTAAATAATTGCAAATTACGAATGTGATTCTTCTTGTGGTTAATAGATCACATTCGTAATTTGCAACTATTTAGTGCAAAAAATGCAATAGTATTTTTCATAGAAATATAAAAAAACAACTATATCAACATAGATTGGGAATTTCAAAGTAAGAAATAACTGCAACGGACCGACCATGATTTGAACTCGGGTTACGTGATTTGCGAATCCAACACTTAGTTCACACGGCTACCAGCACATGACGTATGTGCGCGAATTTTGCTATGGTAAGAACAGAAAAGTAATAATGTTTTTAAGCTCAGTGCGACGACAGTTCCTTAGTGTGTGTTATCTGTGGAATGTGGATACTCATACATGCGCACACATACGCACGGCAGTATCGCGCTCGCTCGGTTCGTAGCAATGTAATCTTTAGCGCTCCTATGGACTTTTGCGGCCTTACTGTATGTTGTGTTCCACGTGGTTTTAGTGTTTTTAGTGATTTTATCTTTGTTTTAACTTAAATTTTATGATGTTAGCTGGCGGGTGGTGCAGAGATGCTAACGCCGTATTAGCTTGTCTGTGTGTAATTTTTAATTTCTATATTATATATATTTATTTATTATTTGATGGTTTCTGATGATGAATCTTTTTATTCTGCCAACAGGTCAACTGCCTCTTCTTGCGATATCAGTTTTGTCTCTTTGACGGACACCCTTGGTGATGTATTACGCCAAAAATTTGATTCAAACCCAGGCCGGTTATTTAACGCATGCCACATTAATGCTCAAAGTGTCCCCAGTCATCATAGTGAACTGTACGATGCCTTTTCCTGTAACAACATTCACGCTGTCTTGATTTCCGAGACCTGGCTCAAACCTGAACTCCTATCTACAATCTACTCTCTCCCTGGATTCGTTCTTCTTCGGAATGATCGGATTGGCAGGAGAGGGGGTGGTGTAGCTATTTACATTCGCGGCGATTTCCCCTTTAAAATCCTAACAACTTCTTCTTCGACTGATGCTGCCGAGTTTCTTTTTCTTGAGGTTTGTGTGAAGGGAGCTAAAGCCGTTTTAGGTGTTGTCTATTGTCCCCCTACTCTTGATTTTTTCACTGAATTCGAATCGGTACTAGAATCTTTGGGTTCAGAGTATGCACATCATATCATCATGGGAGATTTTAACACCAACCTCCTTGCCCACGACTCCCCTCGGTCCCGTAAACTCCTCCATCTTGTCCAGTCAGCCAGTCTACATGTATTACCTCTCCAACCCACGCACCATAACAGAAATGGTGATGATACTTGGCTTGACTTGATCCTCACCTCTAACCCTTCCTTAGTGACCTCGCATGGTCAACTTGATGCCCCTGGGTTTTCCCATCATGATCTCATTTATCTGTCCTACGTCCTTAAACCTCCTAAACCCAAACCCATGTTCCAGTACAGGCGTGCCTTTACACGTATGAATATTGAGCAACTTCAGAACGATGCATTGGGTATTGACTGGTCATCCTTACAGGAAGCTACTATGGTTGACGATAAAGTCAGCGTTTTTAACAATATTGTGACCAAGCTATATGACAAGCACGCTCCTGTTAGGAGAGTTAAGTTGAAGCGTCCACCTGCACCCTGGATGAACCGAGAAATTGAGATGGCTATGCGACGGAGGGACCGCGCGTTTCGGAAATTTAAGAGGGATCGCTCGGAGGACAATTGGGCCTTCTTTAAGTCTGCCAGGAATCAGTGTAACCAGATGATACGCAACGCAAAACGCCGACACATTCAAAATAATATCACTTCCTCTTCTTCTGCCGATATTTGGAAATTCCTCAGAACTCTAGGTATCGGTAAACCCGCACATTCGGACCTTCCTAACACAATTGGCTTAGACGAGCTGAACTTGTATTTCTCCACTGTTCCTATGCTTGACAATCTAACCAAAAGTCAAACTATTGGTTATCTTAATGGTCTGACGCGTCCCAACATCACCCCCTTTGTTTTCACCCCAGTCAATTCGGAAGAGATCAAAAAGATTATCCTCTCCATTAAATCCAAAGCAGTGGGTTGCGATAACATTAGTCGTCACATGATCGTGTCTGCTTTGGATCAACTTCTTCCTGCTATATCCCACATCGTTAATTTTTCTCTATCCTCCTGTATATTTCCTTCCCTATGGCGTAAAGCTTATGTTCGGCCACTACCCAAGGTTCCTAACCCCTCCCTTTCCGGGCACTTGCGTCCAATTTCCATCCTACCGTTCCTGTCCAAAGTGCTCGAGGCCTGTGTTCATAAACAGTTCTCCAAGTTCATTTACCAGAACTCTCTCATCAGCCCATTCCAATCTGGATTCAGGCCCGGGCACAGTACTGTGACAGCTCTCCTAAAAGTGACTGACGATACAAGGCGGGGAATGGAAGACACCAAAGTTACAAGTATGGTGTTAAGTGACTTCTCCAATGCCTTTAATACCGTCGGTCACGAAGTCCTCTTGTCTATCCTTTCTTGTCTTATGGTCTCTCACGAGGTACTGGAATGGTTTTCTTCTTATCTTCAGGGGCGCCAGCAGTCAGTTCGTGCTGGAGACTCTGCTTCAGGGTGGTGCGACCTTGTAGCTGGCGTCCCTCAAGGCGGTATTTTATCCCCTCTTTTGTTTTCTGTTTTTATAAACTTTATAACTGCTAAGCTTCAGTGTGCGTATCATCTCTATGCTGATGATTTGCAGTTGTACTGTCGGTCAAGTGTGCACAACATATCGGATGCGATCGAAGAGCTAAACCGGGATTTACGGGTAATTAAAAACTGGTCTGATAGATTCGGTGTGGCGGTTAATCCTACGAAGTGTCAGGCTATTATAGTTGCCCAACCTTGGGGGTCCAGACGCCTCCTGCCGGAGGCTCTACGCGGGGATCGTTCGGTCCATGGCCCTCTACGGGGCGCCGGTGTGGGCGCCGTCGCTGAAAAAGCAACCGGCGGCCATACTGAACGCCTGCCAGAGGGTCATGGCGATAAGGATGGTGCGGGGATACTGCACGATCTCCCGCGAAGCGGCGAGCCTTCTGGCTGGCCTACCACCGTGGGATCTGGAGGCAACAGTCCTTGCACACATGCACGATATGCGCGTGGAGATGCAACGCCGGGGTGAAAGTCCGCTGCCGCGACAGGTCACGGCATGGCGGACAGAGCTCCGGCGGGATCTCATGGTGAAATGGCGTCAGCGACTATCGCAACCCAGTGCTGGGCACGCCACAATTATGGCGGTAAGTCCCCTCTTTGAGGCGTGGCTGGAAAGACCTCACGGCGTCCTTACCTTCCGCATGACACAGGTACTCACCGGACATGGTTCGTTCGGGAGATTCCTGCACTCGATTCATGCGGAAGTGACGCCCGGGTGTCGCCACTGTGCGGAACGCCCGGAGGACACGGTGGAGCACACAGTCGAGGTGTGCCCTGCTTGGGCGGAGCATCGCCGTGCCCTCGTGGGGGCGATCGGCGGCGGAGACCTCTCGCGCCGGGCCTTGGTTGAGGCCATGGTCCGGAGCGAGGAGGAGTGGCAGGCGGTCGCCGACTTCTGCGAAGCAGTAATGCTCGCAAAGGAGGAGGCCGAACGCATCAGGCAACGGCGTTATCGCCGCCGCCGTCGCCGGGATTCTGATCCCGATTTCCGGCCAACGTAGACGCGGGCTTGCGGACAGTGAGCAATGGGTAGCTCACTGTCCGGCCGTCCGGTAACTGTCCGGACCAAGCCCAAGTCGTCGACGGCGCGCACTGTTCCCGCGCGCCTCAAGGAGTTGTCAGCAACAGCAGGGACCCAGCCGGGTCGAAGCCTACTGGGGCCAGGGTTATCCGAAAGGGCGCTCGAGCCCCGGTATGAAGGCTAGAAGGAACGGGGTGGGTCTTTTAGTCAGTAAGAGTCTGACACTATCTCCCGCTCCGCCCAAGAGCGGGGGATGTCAATGCATGATTTTTTCCCACCATAAAAAAAAAAAAAAAAAAAAAAAAAAGGCTATTATAGTTGGGAGCCCCCATAGTCTAAGAAAGCTAGATGGACTAACCGTACCACCCGTAATCTTCAACAATACGGTGATCCCGTTTGGTTCTGAGGTCAAGGATCTTGGTCTGTATGTTGATGCTTGTCTGGATTGGCGGAAGCAGATTGCAAATGTCAGTCAAAAAGTCACTGGAACGTTACGGTCTCTCTATCGTCTGAAGAATCTTCTCCCAGCTCACATAAAGGCAATGCTTGTACAATCCCTAATCTTTCCCATAATCGACTATGCTGATGTGTGCTACTATGACCTGAATGCAGATCTTCTCAATAAACTTGACCGTCTTCTGAATAACTGCATTCGATTTGTCTTCAACCTCCGCAAGTACGATCATGTATCCGAGCATCGTTTGCTTTTAAAATGGTTACCCATTCGTCAGCGCAGAGCGCTAAGGGCCTTGACTACTCTGTTCTCTTTTCTGGATAATCCTTCTTCCTCTTCTTATCTGATTTCAGAACTTCAATTTCTTTGCTCTGGGCACAATAAAAATCTTCGGTCTACTAATAATCGTCTTCTACGATGTCCTTCACACCGCTCTGGGCTTATCCACTCTTCCTTTTTCGTCCAGGCGATATCTCTTTGGAATGCGCTCCCTCTGAATATCAGGATGGCAACAAGCCGATTTTCTTTTAAGGTGAAGGCACGTGAGCATATTCGCAAGATGTTGGTAGAATCATCACCGAGCTAATTGGTTGGATTTGTTTTTTCACAACAGCATTGTTTTGTTATATGTATGTATCTAAGTATGTATTTACTATTGTATATATTTGTTTCTCTTCTATTTTGTCTGTTTATTAAGTTGCACCTGCCATGTTTTGTTTCTGCACCACCCTAAGGTCGACTGGCAGATAATGCCTAAGGCATTAAGTCCGCCTTTGTACAGTTTTTTGTGCATAAAGCTTTAAATAAATAAAGAAATAAATAAATAAATTTATTTATTTATAAATTTTAAACGATAAACGATAAATGATAAATAGTAAATGATCAATGATGATAAATGATAAATGATAAATTTATTTATTTATAAATATTAAACGATAAATGATAAATGATAAATAGTAAATGGTAAATGACAAATGATATTTATTTTGTACTGTTGTTTTATGAACTAAATTTCCACCTATGACAAACAATAAATGAATTTGAATTTGAGAGAACAAAATTAAAACTGAGTTTGTATATGTATAACACGATTTAAAAGGCTGTAAATGGAATTTCTTCTTCATAGAGATCAGGGGCCAGGAGCATCTACACTTTGGAATATGTAATTACCGTCAACTTGCTGACTTACTGACTTCTTGACAATTTAAGAGAGTCTGTAAATGGTTCATTTGAAATGTTTTGATTTGATTTCAGTGCTTTGATGAGGCCAAGTGTGCCATTTGAGGCCAAGTGTGCCATTTGAGGCCAAGTGTGCCATTTGAGGCCAAGTGTGCCATTTGAGGCCAAGTGTGCCATTTGAGGCCAAGTGTGCCATTTGAGGCCAAGTGTGCCATTTAAGGCCAAGTGTGCCATTTAAGGCCAAGTGTGCCATTTGAGGCCAAGTGAGCCAATTAAGATTCGGGTTAAGTGTGCCCGGTGCAGATGAAATTATCCTCAAGAGCGTAAGTAACGTATGAATTTACCTATTAATGTGATTTTAGTTTGACTATTTTGGCTTAATGAAGACGTAAATGAATTGAATAATTTATTAAGTTTATTCATATTATTTTCGAACTGTTTATTGGATGAGATTTGAACATTCTGTTATAGTTTTTGAAGATATTATAGATAAATTGAATTGAAAGCATATTTTTACACTGTGATTTGATTCTTAAAAAAGAGTTTCAAATTAATGATACAAGTTACTATTTCATGTAAATGTTTTAACCACTGATTTCTTATTTTTGAGGACTTGTATTCCGACAGAACTACAGAAGAAAAATTGCCAGTCTAATTGAACAAATGGATAGCTCCTGGTTCAAACAGTACAAACTTGAAGAAAAATGGTGCAAAGAGACGATCTGGAAGGAGTAATACACCACCACGATGCAAGAAGCAAAGGGGTACCTCATGTTGGTCTAAGAAAGTGGTTGAATGATTTTTCAAGGAGGAAAGCGTTACAAGTATCGAGGTTTGAACATATCCATTGGAACATTGTGATACGGGAGTTCCGTCACTTCTGTAAATTTTGAGAGTATTTAAGTTTGATTAGAAACAGTAATTATAATTGATTTGTATTAAGCAAGTAGGATCAGAAACTGACTTTAGATTTTGGCTCAAAAATTTGTTAGTGTTACCAAGAGAAAATAGAAAATTTACGAAACCTTGCCAAGTTTTGTAAGTTAGTATTTAGTAACGAAGTGGTAAACCAAACTAAAATGATTTTTTCTAATGAGCAGAATTATGGTCAGTTTCAAGCAGAAATGTTAGCTGGTAATACTTAAGGTCTAACTTATGTGAATATGATTACGACAAATTAATGCTTATAAACGGATAGCATATAAGTAAAAGAGCTGTAGATAGAAATTTAAACACACGGTATTTATGATAAATCTATTAGGAATTGAGCCAAAGCATTAAATTGTAGACGAGGAAATGAATTTATTACACGTCTTCAATTCCTGTGACGTGTGCATACTGTAGCGGAGACTGATTCCATAGATAGAGAACACAACGATATTTATTTTACAAGTAGGATAAAAATATTACTATTACATGACCATAACTAGTTCTCGTCGTCGAGACTGAAATCAAAGCCGGTTCCTAGGATGATTATGATACAATGAATGATTTAAATAGAGCTAAATATCACATCGTAATTTATTCGGTTAAGGGAAGATAGATTGAAGATCCATACACTAAAGTAGAGGATCAATTTCAAGGTTTCAAATTAAAATAAAGTTTGACAAACAGTGTGATCCGAACTTCATTATTAGAACCTTTACTTACATACGAAATCGCGCATAAATGCTGGGGCCTTAGATTTAGGAGATATATTGGTACAATTAAGCCCTTAGACCCTCTAACTGAAGAATCACTTTTATTCTAAATGCTTAAATTTCTGTTTTATATTATGCTTTCAAATAATAAATGTAATGAACTCTGACTAAACGAGACGCCACACAATATATTGCAACATAGTGGCTACAGATTAGTGAGTTTCGTTTAACCATTGAGAGTGTAAGATCTAGGACGCGTATGTCGATACCTTAAGCCGTAATACTATGTTTTCTACAGAAATTAAGACGAATCCTCTGTTTTTGTTTATAGTATTGAGACGAGAATTGATTATCAACAATATAAATATCAACTTTTCGAATACTGTGACTAGGGACACAATAGAAAAACAATGAGAGATCAAACGCCAGCATTTGCTTGGGGTATAATGAATCGGATCTAGATTTCAAATTCTTTTTGGTCAACCCGATAAAAAACCTAATGACATGAAGTGAATTCAGTGTGCGTAAATAATGAAGACTATACTTTCGAACAAAAAGCTGATCAATTATACTTTATACTTATAGACAGTCTCTCATAATTAACATTGACCAATGGATTTGAGTAATTAAGTGTTGGTTATAAAACATATTTGACAGTGGTTTAATATCTTGAATAATAGTGCAATCATGGATTTCTTTTAGATACATTACCCACTATCAAGAGCTTTTGCGATAGTCATGGTGTTGACCTAGTTCTTAACGCTATATCTTGTCTTAGGTTGATCGCGGTTTTGCTAAAATGTATAAACACTATTTTAAATCCCCTAGCAAAATAAAATGATTACTGACTATGACGAACACCAATGAAACATATGAGACTGCCACAAAACTACTAGGATCAGAGATACTTTAAATAATAAACATTACGAAGTAAAATACGTTCAAAAGTTTAAGATATGAGGTGAGCACCAATATTTGGGTTAGACTAGCAAAAAGATACTTTCGTTAGCAGTAAAATCCCTGCTACTACCTACAGCATAGGTGGTTTAATAAAAATTAGTAGATCTGATTGCAATTATGAGGGTAAAATTGAATTTACCTCATTTTAAAATCCATATATCCATTGAAAACAAAAAAAAAAAAAAAAAAAAAAGTTTTAAGTATAAAATTACTGGAATTACCGGTTTTGGCAAACTGAGGAATAACATTCATAATACATGCTTTCCTCCGACCTTATATGATCTCGGATATATAGAAAAGCCTTTGACAAAAAAAAAAAAAAAAAAAATTACACTATTCTTCGTGTGATGAATGTTATAAACATATGACGTGACGATAAAGCAAATAATCAAGACTAAGCGGAATGTAATGATTTTTAAATATAAGACTCAGTTCCTTGTCGAACTGGAATTAAGTTTCATAATTTTAATGAAAATATCCTATCATTTTAATTGTAATCGTGTGTCAGGAGATCGCACGATGTCGGATGGCCGAATGTAATGATTTTTAAAGAAAATATTCATAAATCGTTCAACTTCCAATGATAAGCGATAGATGGCGCTAGTAGTTACATCAACTTTAGGCATTCGTTGTAGACATTAAGTAATAATTTATAATGTTAGACTTTATGCATTTGTTTTATACAAGGTGCAGTTTTAAAGCTGCAAACAATTTCAGGAGGTAATTATGTTAGTGATTCTCGACCTGAATCAATAATAAAATGAGTAGGTAATTTTTTTCTTATTTATGGAAATCGGTGTGTGTGAACTACCTTTTTTTAAAACGCAGCCAGTCTGATACCTCCCTTATAACCGCGCTTTCACACACACAAACGCACCATTATTTAAACCGCGCTTTCACACACATACACGCAACGATAGTTTCATAAAGCACCAATCATCTCCCGCACGGCACACCCTATAACAAGTATTACTGATTATTGACCAGGTATCGTATTTTTATATGATTATTTATGAGTTTTATTACAACCTCCTGAAATATTGTGCAGTTTCAAAACGCCACGTTGTATAAATATATCATAATTGTTAAAATGAAATATTTACTTGCAGTTAATTATTAGATAAACCCTAATGTATATTAGTTAGTCAATTGATGATACGTACTGTTTACTTTGCTTTGATTGGTCGGTTAGTCGACCGAGTGTTTGTGAAAGTTTGTGGTAGGGAAACATCGAGTTTGTAACTGTCATGTTAGACAGAGTCAGTCTGCTTTTGAGTTGTTGAACAGAAAACATGTCCGACTAATCTGTGTCTGTAAATGATTGTTAATAGAACGATAAGTATGAAATTGTGTTGATCAAAGTGAATAAAATATTTATACAATTTATACTGAAGTGTTTGACTCATCACAATATGGGCCTTTATCCGTCACAGAGTACTTTGTACGACCTATTTGGCTCTTAATTTGTTTGCTTGGTGGAGTAGGAGTGGGATTCACTTCTTCGTTGGCGCGTTTACGTGAAATCTGGGACACATCCATGTCTGTAATGCTACAGACTACATCGGCAAATTGCGACAATGGGTTTTGGGATAGAACATTTGGAGAGGATTGGATGTCAGGGGGGTCAGGATCTGAAGGTTTGTTTTTATCCATCGTGGATAAAACCTTACTTAGACCTTAAAGGATAAGAACAACAACACAACAAACCTGTTTGAGAACACAAGGACAGCACAATTGTACAAAAACAAGTCACAAGAGTTACAACAATCACTCGGAAAACGTTAAAATTCTCAAAACACATGTGCTAACCAAGACACTCGTGACGAGCAATACAAATGTGTTTGTTACACTGCACGCATGCTGTGCGTATGTGCGTTTTATTAGTATCTGAAAATTTCGCTTGACTATTAAATAGTACTAGAAAAAAGTAATAATTATTGGTTTTTTCGCCAGTAATTTAAAATAACATGAATATAATTATATTAATTTGGAACGCATTTTTCATTCGAAAAAGTACGGGGTCTGGCGGATAGATGGCAATGCGAACGCTAGAAATTTTCGTTTGTAGGGAAGTCAACCTAGCATGGTAGTCATGTAGTCTAGTCCATAGATTAGAATAAGTACTAAAGTATATATGGCCGTCTCTCGATTTTGTACTTTATACTGCCATCTATCCGCCAGACCCCGTACTACTTAGCAAATACACACACACACGCAGATGTATCGTACGAAGCTACTACATAGACAGGATGACCTTTCACCGGCGGGAAAAATAAAGAGAGTGATTGACAACTTTTTCTAGGACCAATACTTTCTATTGGTCCTAGAAAAAGTTGTATTTGAGGTCTAGAATCACTCTCTTCATTTTCCCGCCGGTAAAAGGTCATCCTGTAAATACACAAATGTATATCCAATTATTAATATTATCCAGTTACTTTTGAAGGTGCTACTAGTTGTGTATTTAAAAATAGCCAGTAGTTACTGTTTATTACATGCTGTATTTTATAATCAAAACGAAATTAAAACTGCCTATTATTAAATACACAATGCGTTAAGGAAAATATTATGAAAGTAAACATTTTTTTCTTTTCAAGAAAATATTTATTTAACTCCTTTATGGCGTACATAATAATTATGAGCTAATTGTTTAATTTGGTTATTCTCATCCCACATAACAAATTACTTATATCTTTGCACCAATTGAAAATGACTAAAAGTATGCTATTTTTTAAAAGAAATTCTTTTAATTTAAGTTTATGTTGGTCGCATTGAATAAATTCGAGTAAAAGGTGTGGTGTAACAAGTGTGGTTGTTACCAATTTTATATAATTATCTCTTTGGATTCACAATTTGTTCTCAAAATTTCAATTGTAATAATTTCTATATTTATTAAACATTTCAGCAAATTTTTACTGGGATAGTGAAGAATACATTTACTCGTATTTTTTTTTTAAGTAATAAACTTCAGGTATGACAGGTATGTTTTTTCACTATCCTCTTCTAATGATTTTTTACATTCAATGCAATTTTTGAATTTTTCTTGTACATTAAATTAATTAGCCAGCCACAACAATAAGCTACTACTGCACACTTCTCAATTTCGCTTGGAATTTGACTCGATAATACTAAGTCTATATATTTTTTAATTCTATATTTAAATGATTAAAATCAATTTCTGTAGGTTCAGGTAGGGTCCTGGGGATATTTTGACTTCAAATATATTTTAAGCTCTATAGGCAATGACTATCATCACTCTCGCAGTTAGCCCCTACCGACTTAGGTGACACCATATTATTAACCAATAAGGCTTTATAAGATGCCTCAAAAGATACCAGATTTGGCATCACATTTCGTTGCTCATGAGTTCGTGTGGCACCAAAAAAAATCTCCAGCGGGTCTGCTGCGCAATTTCAACCAAATTGCGCAGCAGTACAGATCGCAAGCCTAAGCCGTGTAGTTTTTTGATTATTTGCTGAAATGCTTGATTGTTTTTATCCAACTAGAAATTGATGGAACCAACCTTACTCTGTCACCAATAAATTTCATTGTTCTTAAAATTGAAAAGCTCTTATGCCATAATTTGTGATGTGGCGATTTTGGCGAAACTGCTGACCGATATATTTTGCCGTTTACAATTTTACTATAATTTCCATTAACGGAATCAAAAAGCCGATCAAAAAACAGTAATAATTCTGCAGTGTCTGTGCTTTCCTTTGGAATCCAGCCAATCTCAGAAAAAAAAAAATTAGATTTCTCACACTTATTACATACAATTTACTCAGAAGTGTACTTTTAGATATTGATTAAAAGTCACAGTGGTACTAGTCAGTTTCGAATTAAACTCCCACTTTAGCCTTAATGTTAAGGAAAATGCTTTTCTAGCCTGAACTGTCCCTGGGCAAAGGCTTCCCCCACTCTTTCCATTTCCACCTATCTAAAATTTCTCTAGGAAGCCATCCCATACCTCCATCTTCTCCTCGGCCTGTCGCAACTCCGACGGTTAGGGCTCCAATCTTGTGATATGCGAGCTCAAGACCAGGACAGCATCCGGCAGACATGCCCAGGATAATAAAAAAGTAAAAATGATTAAGGTAATTTATTTACCTGCTGTGAATCTCATTGCTACACTGACAGTTTTACTGAAGACTTGTGTGGCGTATTTCACCTTCATTTTTGGTATTAAATTTGGAATGGCATACGGTCAATTTTGGTATTAACCGCCGTCCTTTGAGTCCAGGGCCATTTTTATATAGAGCCTCCAGATGAGCCCATTTTGCAATTTTTTTCTTCCCGTCCAGATAATGCTCTTGTAGGGTTCACCCCTACCATATAGTTTATTTATGTTTATAATAAACTCACACAACACACCACAAATAAAACACAACATTAACACAGTCACAGTAATATTATCGTGTACGTTTATCAATAACACTACACTACATTCACGGCATTCATAATGTTTAGCATTATGCTGTCGGATGGTGTCGGTCGCCCCAGCGCGCGGGCCAGTGCGCGAGACGGTTGGGCACCCCTGCTCAACCTTAACATTTTGTTATATGTGGGTCAGTCAGACATAGACCTCGCCGCCTACCGCATGCGCCCGCGCATCGAACTGACGCGATTCGCTAATGTAAATTGTTACGCGATCTTGGATATTTATGTGGACTATTTTATTGTACTGTGTCGTGACCGTATATTGTGTTTCTCTTGTCTGTTCTCCTTCTGTGTTGTATGTATTTTGTGTATGGACCGGTCGAGTAAACCGTGAGTAGAACATTTGGGACTTTTATTTCCACGCACCCGCACTCACCGCTACACACCCTAAACTTTCGCTAAACTCTAAATTTTTTGTAATAAGATTATTTCTTATGCCTTTTATAAGATGTGGCGGGTCAAAAATTCTTCTGGACAAGTCCAGCTTTAGCTTTTTTGCATCTGTTGAGTTCCCCTTGCATTTTTGCAACCGCTTTGTACAGCTCTATTTCAGACTGGTATTTCAGCCGACTGCCTGAAAATAAATGAATAGGAATTAAAATTTGACAATTTTTTTTTACTCTCTAGTTGCATGTATAATGGGCTACATAATTGTGTTTGTTACAGAATTATGTTGTATAATTAAAAAAAAAGGGAAATGCGAGCTACTGCTCTAAAGTCTCGTCTACCAATCTTAGGTAAAATGACCTAAGATTCTGGATCTGTGCCTGATTATACATGATGAGATAATAAACAGACAGGCAATTCAATTATTATGATATGTAATTAGTGAGCTAATAAATTACTTACTTTTAAAAGCATCAGTGTTGCACATTTTAGTAGTAGCCGGTTGTAGCTTATATGGAGCTGGTATTACAGATGGTTTTCTTGCAATGCCTGCAAATAAAACTTCAATTAACATAATATTTGTAATTCCATGCGAACGATGTCGTGAGCAACTTCTTGTTAATAATATTATTATTATTTCCTTTGTCTTTTTTACATATTAAAAAATAACATTTAAAAATACAAAAAATAGTAGCCCACCGGCATCGGGAACAGGGTCCAAGCTGACGATGGTCAGGGCTCCTGAGAGAGGAACCTCCGGACAATACGCGCCGAGTCCAGGAGTACTACCTTCTGGATCAATTATTATTATTATTATTATTAGCCCATTGTGTCCCACTGCAGGGCAAAGGCCTCCCTTCCGTTATTCCACTCTTTTCTGTCCTTAGCCACTTCTGGCCAATCCCTAAGGTAGGTGTGCAAATCGTCACGCCATCTCCTCCTGGGCCTACGGCCTCCGGCGACGCGGTTAATAATATTATTAAATGTAATCTATATAGTGATTTACTTACTTTTAATAAGGTTGCTGTAGCTACTGGTACTTGCAGTGGGCTGTACGATCGGCTGCAATAGTGGTTGGATAGTACAGAAAAAAAATCGTGTGAAGCAAGAAATGACGCCATCTAGCGTAAAATCAGATTGAAATGTTGTGACGACAACTTTATATTATACTGCTACTAGGTGGCGTTGCTGCGCTTCAAATGCTTATGTTAATGCTTTTTTTTGTAGTTCCTTTTTGTTTCTTTAAAAACATTGAAATAATTTTTATTTTTTTATAAAGAGATTAAAATATTATAATTGAATGTCAATTTATAAATATCTGATTGTCTATGTGTCAATTTCAAAACTTGAGAGGGTAGGTTGAATATGGATTTATAAATAATAATTAGTAGGTAGTATAAATAATACTTCGACCACAAAATTGTGTCTAAGCTTAATTGATTTTACGCTAAGTTCATTTCGATTACTTCGTTCGAGCTCCTTTCGTTCAATTTTATTTTTAATCAGGTGAATTTATCACAATGAGTGTGAATTGTAATATAGACATAATGACAAGAGCTCAAATAATTGCTTTGCATAATCAAGGTTAAAATTTGTCAGAAATAGCCAGAGAGACCGGTGTAAACGTAAGTAATCTTATTTTATACTTTTTATATAACAAAAAAACTCCTTTATAATAATCATTATTTGGTATTGTATATTTCTGTTTTATTGTTGCAGAGAAAAACAGTTGTTCTATGGGTACGACGATTTGAATAAGAGGGTTCTTTGAAACACCGTCAAAGAACTGGTAGACCAAAACTTCGTCAAACCATGGTAAGGTAGTACGAAGAAAATGGATTTTTGCCGACGAACCACTATGCTGGTTTATTTGACACAAGCGTCGACACTCCGTCGTGCTCTTCGTAGTGAAGGGCTGCATTATCGGAGGCATGCTGTGAAACCTTTGCTTACAGAAAACCATAAAAGAGCAAGATTGCAGTTTGCTATGGATCACTTAAACTTTGATTGGAGTAATGTCATTTTTACTGATGAAAAAACTTTTAAAGTGAACACGATCGACTATGTTTGTGGCGTCGAGATAATACGCGATACACAAGTGATCACCTAGTGCCCAATAGGCAATCTGGCCATATAACGGTGAACATGTTGCGATGGATGAGTGCAGCCGATCCTGGAGAACTAGTGAGAATACCAAACCGAGCAAATAGTGCAAATTATATAGAAGTGCTGGAGGAGACAATGTTGCCCACAGTTCGAACTGGTTTGAACTGTGTATCCAAGCGAAGAATTGCGACAAATAACATTTGTGCAGGATAATTGTCCAAAACCTACACCGTTCGCACAGTGTGCAGGCTTGGTTTCGTCAGCATAATGACATTTACGATATTCCTTGGCTTGCTAGATCACTGGATTTAAATCCAATTGAAAATTTGTGGGGTGTTATTGTTCAACGGTGGAATAATCAAAACGAGCGTACTCCAGATGCGTTAGAGGCTCATTGTTTACAGTTATGGGAGAGTATTCGTGGATCAGATTTCTGTAAAAATTTGATTAATTCAATGCGTTCCCAAATGCAAGCTGTTATTGACCAAAATGTACAACCACCCCTTAATAAAGGTTGCGGCTGTACATGAATATATGGTAAATTAAAAGAACCTAAACTAAGACCTATAAGCCCTACAGTCCCTACGACCCTAAGTCCTATAAGCCCTACAGCCCTAACCTACCATATAATTTGTAATAAATAAATGTATAAATAAGTACAGGATGTCTGCACCAAGAGACCTAAGGTAACAGACGGATAGTGGTCAGGAATTCCAGGTGAGGGTGAAGGGTAAACTCACTGCCAGTCCAGCAGACTCACAGGACTGATCAGAGATGGCTAAAGCCGCTGCACGACTTTTACAACTTGAACGACAGCTTGTAAAAAATGATAACCTACGACAACAATACATTGAATTTATGAACGAATATTTGCATATGGGCCACATGAAGAAGATGAAAACCAGGACGTTGTCAGGAGCCCAAAACTATTTATTCAACTATTCCGAATGTCACAGTTATCAAAGAAAATATCTCAGGCAAAGGAATCACTAACCGAAAACAAGCCAATTTGGCACTTACAGACACTATTGCAGACTTTGCAAAAACAGTGGACTGAGATCGAGAATACTCACATCGAACTACTCATGGTCGAAAGTACATTGGAAAACAGCTACTTCAAAGATAATTATTACGAAAATACTCAGAGAGATCTTGAAACTGTAATAGAGTTATTAGAAGAAAAAATCTTCCGAAACTCGGACGAAAAAGTTATCTCATCAAAAGGTACCGGAAAACTACCGCGGATAAATATTCCAATATTTGCCGGGGACTATGACTCATGGAATACATTTCAAGATTTATTTAGAAAAATTATTCATGAAGATAAATCAATTTCTTCGACAGAAAAAATGCAATATCTCAAAACACACGTAAAAGGTGACGCAGCAAGATTAATACGCCACTTAACAATTAGTGAGGTGAACTATGAAACAGCTTGGAAATTGCTTGCGCAGAGATATGAAGACGAACGCATAATTACAACAAAGTTTATTGACAAATTATTAGATTTACCTAAAATGAAAAAAGCGAACGCGGCACAATTAAGGGATATGCATGACACCGTAAATGAATGTCTTGAGGCTTTAAAAAACCAACGTATCGATACATCGTCATGGGGCCCTCTGTTGTTAAGGATAATCAGTAGAAAATGGGACGAAGATACAAATGTGAAGTACGAGGATCAATTACAAAACAGAAATAAAGTACAGTCTTTTGACGAGATGATGACATTCATGGAAAATCGATTCAAATGCCTCAATTCTTTTGACGGGTCTTCGCTATGTACTAACAATCACCAATCAAATCTGCAATCAAGTAATAAACCAAAGCTGAACTCAGAAAAATATAAACGATATTGGTATTGTCAAAACAATGATCATAACATTCATGATTGCCCTAGTTTTAAGGCGTTGAACGTCAACGATCGATACAAGACCGTTGTAGAAAAACGAATGTGCAAACGTTGCTTAAATCATGACGATCAAAGATTATGCGTTAGTAAAGTGCATAAACAATGCGAAACCTGCCAACGTAAGGGGCACCACACATTATTGCATCAATCTAGGACACAATTACAAAATAATAGTAATCTGAACACTAACAAGACCACCTCAAAAGGTCCAATGTTGGAAAAATTCCAAAATATTACAACAACAAGCCTATCAGTAACAAACTCTGATGGGAAAAATACTACCTTGTTAGCCACTGCCTTAGTAAGAACTACCTCTTACGATGGAATGCCGCAGTTGTTAAGGGTATTGTGTGACCAAGGGTCCGAAGCATCATTTTGCACGGAAGAAGTAGCACAAATATTATCTTATCCACGACGGAAAATTCAAGCCGAAATAAAAGGTATTGGAGATGAAAAAACAAAAACGTCAAATTATACAATTGACAACAAAAACAAACTTTGCAACCGAGATACTCTAGCGATTACAAGTTACCAGTAACGCTTATTGTATTGCCAAAACTAACGAGTTCATTACCAAAGGATGACTTACAACAAGTACAAGAAAAAACCTTGGAAAATATACTTATAGCAGACCCAACATATTACAAAAAGGGACCAATAGACATAATATTAGGCGCCCAAGAATACAGTAAAATATTACGACAGGGTTTCGAAAGACTTCACAACGGTATAATCGCTCAAAATACAGAGTTCGGGTGGATCTTATCCGGATTTTACCCAAGTAATACAAATAATGGGGTCAAAATACAGAGTATGGTAGCCCGTACAGAAGATGAACGACAACTTACAAAATTTTGGGAATTAGAAGAGATTCCACAAAAATACAAACTTTCGCAGGATGACCAGATCTGTGAAAACTATTATAAAGAAACGACAGTAAGGAACCCAGACGGGACTTACACAGTACGACTCCCGTTTAAGGACTCAAACTTAAATTTAAACTTAGACGGCGACTCTCGTAAAAAAGCCGCAACCTTTATTAAGGGGTGGTTGTACATTTTGGTCCTTCGAGCATTGTACCACGCGGTCCTCTTACCCCCCGTAGGGATTATAGGAGACAGACTGACACTTCAGAGAGCTGAGGGCTGGTGTAATCAACATAACATCAGTTTCTCAGTAATTTGAAGGACTTTGTACTTGGGTATTCTGTTAGAAAGCCTTTCGTTGCGGATCGGTCACTGGCCTCCCACAAGCGGGTCTCACCAGTTGATTGAGAAGTCGCACTATACATATAACGAGGGCGCAGATACGTCAAGTACACGTTTTAGCTATTAGACTAGGGTAATTAGGACTGTTTGGAAGAGAAGAAAAAGCGCACTATGGAGATACAGGAAATCAACGAAATAGTCAAGAGCCAAGAAGCGGATTACAACGAAATCAGAAGGATAGTAACAAACTTAAAAAAGGACTCGGCTACAAGGAAAACACAAAAGTACATCAATGACAGAAAACGGACATTAGATGAAATTTTCCAGCGAGTTCAAGAAAACCATTCACGACTACAGGAACAAGAGGTGTTATCGACTCATAAATACATTACTACTAACTACTTTGGTATTATAAAGAAATACTACGACGAGGGAATCGATTACCTTAGTCTCAGTCCAGCAGACTCACAGGACTGATCAGAGATGGCTAAAGGTGTCTTGGCCACAGTGAGGGGTAATGAGACAAGAATAAATTCTAATCTGATTTATTTTACAAATCTTACAGCTTATATACTACTTTTTCTTAATACACACAAATGTACAAATATCTTAGTATTCTATGCGTGTAATATGCAACTATGACAATATTTGAAGTAGGCCGCGCGTCCACCGACGAAGTGCTGAATCAATGGTCAAAGGTAGCATTGAACATCCTGGCGACTCTCAGGAACAGGACTCCAGTTGGTACAGTTCGATGGTCTCGTATGGGCCGACATGGCCTTGTTCTGCTTGTTGTGGCTGTGCGGGCATGCTGCGTGGTATGCCGTATTGCTGCCGTGTACTCGTACGTTGTCGGTACGTTGTATTGGTGACGTTGGTTGACGGTTGTGCAGGCGGTGCTGTATTCTTCCTTGCTGCTCGCCTATTTCGAAGTCGGTTTATTAACTGTGGAACAAAATAGTATAAGATACATGCTAAAACTATAATTATAAGTGAAGTACTGATGCTAGTTATATACGAGTGAGATATTATTTGTTTCCATATCGTGTTATCTAATTGAGTTTTTAAATTCGCTTCCGAATTGATTAAATGGTCAAAAATGCCTTTTGAACTATCTAGTATTTGTTCTTTAGCTATGTCTGTTATATTTGATGGTACAATCTGACTGTTTAGAGAGAAATTTGTTACTCTAGAGTACGAAGCTAGCACTGTTATAGTTGTTGTTCTTTTTGCAGCAAGCAAGTTGTTAGTAGTTTTAATAACACAATTTTCGGAGATATGTAGAACACCGACGTCTTGAATTATAATTTCCTTTCTTTGACCGTCACAAATAATCGATACAGTGGTAGGTTTTGTTGAAATAAAGAGCCAAGTATTTTGCATGAATAACTGCTTCCATACAACCTCTGTCGATATGTTGTAGATTTTTGATGTACAGTGGGTTTGGACGTGATTTTCAGCTCTAAAAAGTTGGTCAACTATGCAATTTTCGTTAAATTGCATGTTCTTAACAGCGACAGGAAAGCACACGAACTCTGTATTACTACGCAGGCAGTCTTTAAATTCGTCTTCACTTAATTCGAAGTAGTGCTCGTTGTTATAATCAAACCCTATGAATGTCTGTTGAATGGTTAAACACTCAAATGATCCGTTTGTTCTCCTCTCTGGAATCGGTGTAACGTGTATAAGGGTATATTTTGTTATATCGTGTATTGGGTAGTAAGCATACACTCGTATGTGTGTAGCATTTACATCCATCTTAGTCTGAGTTAGTTGACCCTGAATAATCTTCAAGTTTGAGGGCAACTTTTGATTGGCAGCTTTTATTATATTGCTGATGTGTTTTGGTGTCAATATGCTATATACACTTGCATTTCCTAAATAAATATCCAGCAATCCTGTATAGTGTTCCATAATTTCCGTGATATAATTATTTGCTAACTCGTAAGCTTGCATTACTTGTATTTTAATATGATTACTATCAGTAATTTTATACCACACATTCTGTTGATTTATGTACGAAATTGCTTCATTAAGTTTAGCTTGGAACTTCTCTAACTTTTTCTGGATTTGCTCTTCCGTTTGGTTTACAGCTGAGATTGTAGATAACATTATTTTGGTTTGATGATTGGCAGAGTCTATAAGCTTCTGCTGGTTGCTATTTAATGTATCTATGTCCTTGTACACTTCATCGTTAACTCCAAACACTGACGTCAAAATTTGTCCTAAGATTCCTCTTTTTCTCCTAGTGTTCTTTATCTCAGTTAAGTATTCCTTTGTTGTCTGAAACTTGATTTTTTCTTCTCTTAAATGATGATAAAACTCATTGCAATGTGACTCAGCAAGCATTGCTTGAGTATCACTACAGAGCTTTTGAAATTGTGAAGTTATTTTTATAATTTTTTCCAAATCTTGGTCCAAATTTCTTTTTTCGTAATCTGCTTCAACTCTAAAGGTTCCTCGATTTATAGTAGATGTTCCTATTTGCTCAACATATAATCCTGGATTTAATTTTTTTAATGAGTATGTTGGCGTACTCGAAACGGTTCCAGCTAATAGGATAATCATCGCATAAAAAAGCAAATTCTTTATCCAATTGTTTGGTGACCGACCTCGTTTGTGTATTGTAGCCCTTGATATATGACATTGCGTAGATGCTTGTCTGTCTTCACACGTTGTACCATTATCCTCCATTTCATTTACTGGCAAAGGAATTAACGTATGAGTTGATCTTTTTTGACAAACACCTGTTGATTTTTGGAGAGTTACTACTCTAACTACACCATCATTTCCTGGGTGCACTTCTTTGATTTTTGCCAATGGCCATTTACTGGAACTTATATTATCATCTTTTATGAGGACCACAGTTCCAATTTTAACATTTTGATGCTCCTGTTTCCATTTGTATCTTTGTTGAAGTTGGTGTAAATAGTCCTTTGTCCAGCTCTTCCAAAAGTCTTTTTTCATTTTTTGAATGTGTTTCCACTTATTTACCAGATCAGTATTAATGTTTGAAATCGGATCTGGAATCCCTACTGCCTCTCGACCAATAAGAAAGTGGCTGGGAGTAAGTATTATATTATCATTAATATCTTCGCTTTGCGCACACAATGGTCTTGAGTTCAAACACGCTTCGATTTGGTGGAGGAACGTTGTAATTTCTTCGTATGTTAGTGTTGACTCTCCTATCACTCGACGTAAATGATGTTTCACTGACTTCACGCCAGCTTCCCAGATTCCACCAAAATGCGGTGATGCGGGAGGAATAAAATGCCACTGTGTGCCTATGTTTGTCACTGCGTTTTGAAATTGTGCTGACTGCGTTATCTGTAAGATTTCTTGATGTAGAAAGTTGGCTGCCCCTACGAAGTTCGTGGCATTGTCACTATACATGTGTGATACGTGACCCCTTCGTGCCATGAATCTACGTAGAGCTGCTATAAATGTTTCTGTTGTCAAGTCTCCCACTAACTCTAGGTGTATTGCCTTTGTTGCTAAACATACAAAAACGGCAATGTATGATTTATAAGACTTATGACCTCGTCCTTTCATAGTTCTTGTTTGTATCGGCCCCGCATAATCCACTCCAGTATGGCTGAATGGGTAGGATTGCGTCACTCGAGCTCTTGGTAGTATTCCCATTTTTTGAGGAACCGTAGATGCTTGGTATCGTACACATTTCACACATTTCTTAAGTAAACTCTTAACTTTCCTTTTTCCACCAATGATCCAGTATTTTTGTTGTACATATGCTAGAGTCAATTTGTTCCCTCCATGCAATGTTTTTTGGTGAGCGTCTTGTATAATTAACGATGTTACATGATGGTTATAAGGTAATAGTATTGGGTGTCTCTGGTCGTAGAGTAGTTCTGAGTTTTGTAATCTTCCTCCTACTCTTAGTAATCCATCCTCGTCAATAAATGGGTCCAAACTGGACAGCTTATTGTTTTTCTTTAAAGGTTGGTTATTGCGAATAGTTTTCAATTCTTCCTCAAATTCTTGCTGCTGTACTATCATAAGAATTCGTTTTGTCGTTATTTTTATTTCCATACACGACAATGGGTTATAATTTTTCTGTTTGCTTGCAAATCTGTAGCAATATGACAGCACCCTTATCATTCTATCCAAACGGGAAAATCTATCCCAGAAATCAATCGTCACTGTTTTAGTTGTTGACAAATGACACAACTTGACTTCTTCATTTAGCTGTGGCGTCGTTCTCGTTATAGGAATCTTATCAGTTTTGAGCCATTGCGGACCGTTCCACCATAAAGTTTGGTTTTTTAGTTTTTCTGGCTCGATGCCTCTTGAAACGATGTCAGCCGGGTTATCTGCAGAAATGACGTGATTCCATTGAGCGTTTGGTACTAACCGTTTAATTTCTGATACCCTATTAGCCACAAACGTTTGCCACCGATGAGGCTCTCCTCTTATCCAGCCTAAGGTGATCATTGAATCCGTCCAACAAGATATCTCAACGTCCTTGCAGTTAAGCGCTTCCTTGACCTTGTCTATCAACCCGGCCATTAGTACAGCAGCGCATAACTCAAGTCGAGGTAGAGTAGTTTTTTGTTTCTTGGGTGCTACTTTCGACTTTGCTTGTAGTAGTGTAACGTAGTAGACGTCATTTATCCTTACACGGCTATATACAACCGCTCCGTAAGCTTTTTCAGACGCGTCGCTAAAACCAAATAACTCGATCTCTGTATTGTCTGTCGTGTAACACCACCGTGGCACTTTAATTTTCTCAATGTCTTTGAGATGTTTTTGGATTTCAATCCATTTTTTCTGAACCATGTCATCAACTGGTTGATCCCATTCTAAGCCGTCTGTCGAGAGTTCTTGTATAAGTAATTTCATTTTAATTATAATTGGTGCCAACCAACCTAGCGGATCAAATATTTTCGCAACTTCCGACATGATAAATCTCTTTGTGGGTTTCTTATTTTCCGTTATAGTTATTCGGAAATGAAAACAGTCTTCACGTGGTGACCATGCCATACCCAAGGATTTCCTCGTTTCGTCTAAAGGTAGTTTGAGCATTTTATCGTCTTGGTCTTCCACGGGTATGTTTTCAAGCAATCCTGGACTATTTGATGACCATTTTCTAAGTTTAAATCCGCCTTTGTTTAGCATAGATATCAACTGTCTCTGCAATTCTTTAGCTGAGCTCTCCTGGGACTCTCCCGACAGGATATCGTCTACGTAAAAGTCTTGCAGTGTAGCTTTACTTGCGATTGGGTAATTATCTTGTTCATCTATAGCAAGTTGTTGTAATGTTCGTACCGCAAGATAGGAAGCACTCGTTGTACCATAAGTGACTGTTGTAAGTTCGTATTCAGTAATACTATCTTTCGGTGAAAACCTCCATAATATTCTTTGATATGGAAAGTCTAATTCACTGACTTTTATAAAACGGTACATTTTCATGATGTCAGCCATAAAAGCCACCTTATGCTTCCGCCATCGTAAAAGTATAGTAGATAAGTCTTGCTGTAATCGTGGACCTTTAAACATATTGTCATTAAGGCTCATTTTTGTGCTACTTTTGCTACTTGCATCAAACACCACGCGTAGTTTTGTAGTCAGTGAGTCTTCCTTAATAACAGCCTGATGAGGTATGTAGTACTTTCCTAAGTTGTAGCTTCTTTTATCCACCTTTCTCATGTGGCCCATATGCAAATATTCGTTCATAAATTCAATGTATTGTTGTCGTAGGTTATCATTTTTTACAAGCTGTCGTTCAAGTTGTAAAAGTCGTGCAGCGGCTTTTTTACGAGAGTCGTCGTCTAAGTTTAAATTTACGTTTGAGTCCTTAAACGGGAGTCGTACTGTGTAAGTCCCGTCTGGGTTCCTTACTGTCGTTTCTTTATAATAGTTTTCACAGATCTGGTCATCCTGCGAAAGTTTGTATTTTTGTGGAATCTCTTCTAATTCCCAAAATTTTGTAAGTTGTCGTTCATCTTCTGTACGGGCTACCATACTCAGTATTTTGACCCCATTATTTGTATTACTTGGGTAAAATCCGGATAAAATCCACCCGAACTCTGTATTTTGAGCGATTATACCGTTGTGAAGTCTTTCGAAACCCTGTCGTAATATTTTACTGTATTCTTGGGCGCCTAATATTATGTCTATTGGCCCCTTTTTGTAATATGTTGGGTCTGCTATAAGTATATTTTCCAAGGTTTTTTCTTGTACTTGTTGTAAGTCATCCTTTGGTAATGAACTCGTTAGTTTTGGCAATACAATAAGCGTTACTGGTAACTTGTAATCGCTAGAGTATCTCGGTTGCAAAGTTATGTCAATTGTATAATTTGACGTTTTTGTTTTTTCATCTCCAATACCTTTTATTTCGGCTTGAATTTTCCGTCGTGGATAAGATAATATTTGTGCTACTTCTTCCGTGCAAAATGATGCTTCGGACCCTTGGTCACACAATACCCTTAACAACTGCGGCATTCCATCGTAAGAGGTAGTTCTTACTAAGGCAGTAGCTAACAAAGTAGTATTTTTCCTATCTGAGTTTGTTACTGATAGGCTTGTTGTTGCAATATTTTGGAATTTTTCCAACATTGGACCTTTTGAGGTGGTCTTGTTAGTGTTCACATTACTATTATTTTGTAATTGTGTCCTAGATTGATGCAATAATGTGTGGTGCCCCTTACGTTGGCAGGTTTCGCATTGTTTATGCACTTTACTAACGCATAATCTTTGATCGTCATGATTTAAGCAACGTTTGCACATTCGTTTTTCTACAACGGTCTTGTATCGATCGTTGACGTTCATCGCCTTAAAACTAGGGCAATCATGAATGTTATGATCATTGTTTTGACAATACCAACATCGTTTATATTTTTCTGAGTTCAGCTTTGGTTTATTACTTGATTGCAGATTTGATTGGTGATTGTTAGTACATAGCGAAGACCCGTCAAAAGAATTGAGGCATTTGAATCGATTTTCCATGAATGTCATCATCTCGTCAAAAGACTGTACTTTATTTCTGTTTTGTAATTGATCCTCGTACTTCACATTTGTATCTTCGTCCCATTTTCTACTGATTATCCTTAACAACAGAGGGCCCCATGACGATGTATCGATGCGTTGGTTTTTTAAAGCCTCAAGACATTCATTTACGGTGTCATGCATATCCCTTAATTGTGCCGCGTTCGCTTTTTTCATTTTAGGTAAATCTAATAATTTGTCAATAAACTTTGTTGTAATTATGCGTTCGTCTTCATATCTCTGCGCAAGCAATTTCCAAGCTGTTTCATAGTTCACCTCACTAATTGTTAAGTGGCGTATTAATCTTGCTGCGTCACCTTTTACGTGTGTTTTGAGATATTGCATTTTTTCTGTCGAAGAAATTGATTTATCTTCATGAATAATTTTTCTAAATAAATCTTGAAATGTATTCCATGAGTCATAGTCCCCAGCAAATATTGGAATATTTATTCGCGGTAGTTTTCCGGTACCTTTTGATGAGATAACTTTTTCCTCCGAGTTTCGGAAGATTTTTTCTTCTAATAACTCTATTACAGTTTCAAGATCTCTCTGAGTATTTTCGTAATAATTATCTTTGAAGTAGCTGTTTTCCAATGTACTTTCGACCATGAGTAGTTCGATGTGAGTATCCTCGATCTCAGTCCATTGTTTTTGCAAAGTCTGCAATAGTGTCTGTAAGTGCCAAATTGGCTTGTTTTCGGTTAGTGATTCCTTTGCCTGAGATATTTTCTTTGATAACTGTGACATTCGGAATAGTTGAATAAATAGTTTTGGGCTACTGACAACGTCCTGGTTTTCATCTTCTTCTTCATATCTGGGTTCGCAAATACTTTGTACGTGTTGCAGTCTTTCCTCACATTTTCTAAGGTAATCGATTCCCTCGTCGTAGTATTTCTTTATAATACCAAAGTAGTTAGTAGTAATGTATTTATGAGTCGATAACACCTCTTGTTCCTGTAGTCGTGAATGGTTTTCTTGAACTCGCTGGCAAATTTCATCTAATGTCCGTTTTCTGTCATTGATGTACTTTTGTGTTTTCCTTGTAGCCGAGTCCTTTTTTAAGTTTGTTACTATCCTTCTGATTTCGTTGTAATCCGCTTCTTGGCTCTTGACTATTTCGTTGATTTCCTGTATCTCCATAGTGCGCTTTTTCTTCTCTTCCAAACAGTCCCTAATTACCCTAGTCTAATAGCTAAAACGTGTACTTGACGTATCTGCGCCCTCGTTATATGTATAGTGCGACTTCTCAATCAACTGGTGAGACCCGCTTGTGGGAGGCCAGTGACCGATCCGCAACGAAAGGCTTTCCAACAGAATACCCAAGTACAAAGTCCTTCAAATTACTGAGAAATTGATGTTATGTTGATTACACCAGCCCTCAGCTCTCTGAAGTGTCAGTCTGTCTCCTATAATCCCTACGGGGGGTAAGAGGACCGCGCGGTACAATGCTCGAAGGACCAAAATGTACAACCACCCCTTAATAAAGGTTGCGGCTGTACATGAATATATGGTAAATTAAAAGAACCTAAACTAAGACCTATAAGCCCTACAGTCCCTACGACCCTAAGTCCTATAAGCCCTACAGCCCTAACCTACCATATAATTTGTAATCAATAAATGTATAAATAAGTACAGGATGTCTGCACCAAGAGACCTAAGGTAACAGACGGATAGTGGTTAGGAATTCCAGGTGAGGGTAAAGGGTAAACTCACTGCCAGTCCAGCAGACTCACAGGACTGATCAGAGATGGCTAAAGGTGTCTTGGCCACAGTGAGGGGTAATGAGACAAGAATAAATTCTAATCTGATTTATTTTACAAATCTTACAGCTTATATACTACTTTTTCTTAATACACACAAATGTACAAATATCTTAGTATTCTATGCGTGTAATATGCAACTATGACAATATTTGAAGTAGGCCGCGCGTCCACCGACGAAGTGCTGAATCAATGGTCAAAGGTAGCATTGAACACACGGGATATTGATAAATGATTATTTAATTAATATTACATATTTACTCAGTACGTACTGGAGACCTCGTTATGTGTGTTTTACTCAATACATGTATTTGAAATAATTTAAAAAAGTTATGAACACTTAAAGTTAAAACACAACATAATTTTGTTTTTTTTATGTTACCTACTAAACATTTGATATGTTGTTGTGCAAATTGGTAGGTTTTTTTAAATATCTTGCCTCTTGTTTGTTTTTGTTAAGGTTACATAAGCTTCAATCCTCTTTCCAATTTGGGAAACGAATATTTAAGCTATGGCCTCAAATAAAAAATTTAAAGTTGAATAGTAAACTGTAAGAAATAAATATCTATATTATTTTATTATTGCCTTTTTGTTTGATAAATGATAAATGATCTTTATTTTGTAAGTAGGTTTTATAAAAACACTTTTACACGTCAATTTTTTTTTTTTTTGTCAATTAATTCTAGATGAGGCCGGTGTTTCCTAACTGACTACCCTGAGAAGAAACACCGAAACAAACTCAGGGGTCAAAGTCTCTTTTAAAGTCCATACAGCAAAACATGTAATGGTCAAATCATATGAGAACCGTGCAGATTGAGCCTGAGATGGTCTTTTGAAGAAAGAACCACACAGTTCTAAGTGGACCTGTCCAGTCAGTACAAGCATTTGTCAGTATGCGTGTAGCTCAACTCAGGACTACTAAGGAGCTCAACGACTTGACGAACAATGCCAAAGAAAGGACATTTGGGTAGGCCACATCAAATACTCAAAACTGCCAGACATCATGTGAAAATAAAAGAAAAGGAAAGAGTAATCCACATAGTTCTCACATTCACAATAATAAAATTTACAAAAGTGTAAATATTGCAAATTGTAAAAAAAAGTATATAAATAAAAATTCAGTCAAATAGTAAAAATAAACATGTCATAATTGTAAAAAAATAATAAAATATATATATATATATTTATACAATATCATAATTGTAAAACAACAACAATCGTCAATAAAAAAAAGGCAGTTAAAACAAAAAAACATTCAAATGATAACAATTATAGTGAGTAGGTATTGGAGCAGGTCAATCCCAAGCCGTTTTATCCTCGAGATACTCTTTTACAGTATAAAAAAGTTTTCGCTTTACAAATGTTTTGAATTTATTAATGCTAAGTTCTTGAATAGGACTGGGAAGCTTATTATAAAAATGTATACTTTGACATCTAAATGAGCGTCCTATTTTTTTGAGCCTGGTTGCAGAAACCACTAACTTGTGTTTGTTCCTAGTATTAACGTTATGAATATCACTGTATTTTTTAAACATGTTTTTATTTTTATGAACATACAAAATATTGTCATAGATAATACTGAGATGGCACAGTCAAAATATTAATATTTTTAAATTTATCTCTGAGGGAGTATCTGGGACTTAATTTATAAATTGAACGAATGGCCCTTTTCTGCAAAACAAAAATCGTTTGGATATCGGCGGCATTTCCCCATAATAGAATACCGTACGACATGACACTATGAAAATAACTGAAGTAAACTAAACGGGCTGTCTCTAAATCAGTTAGATTTCGAATTTGCCTAACAGCGTATGCGGCAGAGCTAAGTTTTTTCGACAACTTATCTATGTGAGGGCCCCACTGAAGCTTAGCATCAAGAGTTATACCCAAGAACACTGTAGTGTCTTCAGGACTCAATTCTTTACCTTTTATTAGCACACTAGTTTCTACCTGCCTTACGTGAGGCATCGTAAATTTAACAAATTTGGTTTTCTTTTCATTAAGGAGCAGGTTATTGACATTAAACCAGTGTACTATTTTTGAAAGGGCGTTATTTATGTCATCAGTAACCGGCTGCTGACGTTTAAGCTTAAACAAAAGCGAAGTGTCGTCTGCAAACAACACTATATCATGGTTATCCTTTATGAGGTATGGCAAGTCATTTATATAAATAAGAAATAAAAATGGACCAAGAATCGAGCCCTGGGGCACACCCATTGATACTACAGACCCGGGTGATCTTTTTCCGTTTACATCAACTCTCTGAATCCTATCACTCAAATAAGAAGTAAGAAGATCCAGAGAGGAATTTCGGATCCCGTAATGGTGTAGTTTCCTGATTAATGTTTCATGGAGAACGCAATCGAAAGCCTTGGACAAATCACAAAAAATGCCCAGGACATCGCATTTGTCTTCCCATGCATTATAAATATGGCCTAAAAGTTCAACCCCGGCATCGGTTGTTGAACGACCCCTTGTAAAACCGAACTGTTTATTATGTAACAACTTATGTCTATTAAAAAATATTTGTAATTGATGTAAAATTAGTTTCTCAAATATTTTACTAAAGGTGGGTAGCACTGAAATAGGTCTATAATTTGTGGGGTCAGATGTACTACCCGTTTTAAACAATGGTATTATTTTACTATACTTCATTAAATCAGGAAACTCGCCACGATCAATACAATTATTAAAAATAAGTGCTAAACTGGGAGCTACAACCTTTATAATGGACTTTACAACATCCACAGAATTTCCCCATAAATCTGTGGTCTTTTTCACATTCAAAGTGTTAAAGGTTTTAATTATATCCACATATGTCACATGTTCGAAATTAAAATCTGAATCACAAACTTTAACATTTTCTTTAAGCAGAGACTCTGCAGCAGTGGGTGATGAGTTCAGAGATTTAGTAGTTAATATGGGGATCTCTGAAAAGAACTTTTCAAAAGCTGCAGCAACCTGTGAGTCCGATTTGATCACACTGTCATTAATTTTAAGGCTATATTCACTACATGGTTTTGTAGATCTTCCAGTTTCACTGTTTATAATATTCCAGGTTGTTTTAATTATATTATTACTATTTTTAATTTTGGAACTCAAGTAGCGCGATTTTGCAACAGAGCATACTTTTTTGAATAATTTTGAATACTTTCTAACATACAAACTAAACTCGGCGGTTTTAACAAGAATTTTTTCATCATACAATTCATAGAGTCGCGTTCTACTTTTATGTATACCAATGGTAGCCCATTCACTGAAAGATACATTACTATTAACCGATATAGTTTTGGGTATAAAAGTGGAATTAAATTGCTTACAGTACATATTAAAAAAACATTCATATTGTTGATTCAGATCATCTAATGTTGACAAAGCTGGTAAATTATTAATCAGTTTAGTTTTAAAAGTTTTTTTTTTTTTTTTTATCTGTTATAAACTAGTACTTGACTGCGATCCCGCCTGATGGTAAGCAGTGATGCAATCGTTGATGGTAAGGCGCACTAGTTTATTAAGAGCCTATTCACTCTAGCCTTGAAGACACCCAAATTATAATCAGACGGAAAGACCGCAGCAGGCAAACTGTTCCAGTCCTTCTAAGCGTCAGTCAGTCGTGTTTCTAAGCGATTTGCAGTTTTCGGGTTAACAGTGATATTCTTTTTAGCCACTAGTTTGGAATTTGAAAAGTAATTAATTGCCCACAATGATCAGAATCTAGTAAATTTATAACGTCTTTATGGCTAGGTACAACATCGGTATAAATATTATCTATGCAAGTGGCACTAGTAGGAGTTATTCTTGTAGGCTCTAAAAATAAATTAACAAGATTGTAGGACTGAAACAAACTTATAATTTTGCTACTTAGAGCTGAATTTTCTAATAAATTAACATTAAAATCACCACATGTGATTATGTACTTGTTTGAATTACAAATCTTGTGAAACACTTCATCCATTACCTTTTCAAAGCAGTCATACAATCCGGAAGGGGGTTTGTACACACTTAATATAATAAACTGCTCCAACTCAACACAGGCTATTTCAATTGACCGCTCAACAGATAGACTCACAATATCCTTACGTTCCTTAAATTTAATGTGGTTACTAACTAAAATCAATGAGCCACCACGTAAGGCATTAGTTCTGCTGAATGAACTACTAACCTGGTGGTTATTAAAATTGAACATGAGCTGGTGGCTTTTAAGCCAATGTTCCGTTATACAAAGAATATCAATATCATTACAATTAAGGAATAGCTCTACCTCTAAATCTTTATTCATGAATCCTTGAATGTTTTGATGCACCAGGTTGATACTATTTATTGATTTCAAGATTTGATTTGAATGATTTTTGTTTATCAGTAAATTCGTGCTAGAGATTGACTCTGTTGTCTCAATTTCTAATTTAAATCAATTTTAATGTCAATATTTGATGCCAACTTATTGGCATAATCAATTATCAAGTCGCATTGCTCAACAGGAGCAAGTTGTTTAGCCAAGTTCTTGGCTGAAATAAAAAAATAATATGATAGCGACATAGCTATCTGTCTCTTACAAAATTTGGAAAGATAGTAATTATCAGCAAGATATCTATCTTTTGTCAAATAATAGTTAGTACCAACATAATTGTTGGTGTCAATTAAATGGAATAAATTATTATTTAATATCAAATTGTACAATGTCATATTAATCTTATATCTAATGCAATTTTCTTCCTATGGCAAACTTTGGCTGTAGGGGAATGTAAACATCACAATTTTTCCTACACTCAGGTTACTTAAGGTACTATAATATTGGAGTAATTCTCCTCTGTTCACATTTCCCCTACTACCAATAAAAATTAAAAGTATAGCATCCTGGTTAAATTTACATTTTATTATTTCTTTCATTATATCATATAAGGAACAGCCAGGCATACAGTTGTTTATAATTGAGTGTCCTGGATATTCGTTTGTCAACAAATGGCCTAAGTCTTTTCCAATTTCATCACAAAAAATTACTATTTCCCTATTTGAGAACTGTTGTGAAAAGCAATTAGTTATTTCAACTGGCAAACTGACACTAGACTGGGGTAAGGTGGTATCACATATTGACAATGAATGGCCCGGCGCAGATGTAATAAATGTAGTTTGACAATGCTCACAATTGGGTTTTTGTGAGCTCACCAGCTCATTCATTGCCAATACATATTCCTTCATTTGGTTTTCAGATGCTGTATATTTGATGGACATTGAACTAAGTTTGTGTTGTAAGCGGTTCAGCTCACTTTGCAAGTCTTCAGTGTCAGATTGGTATTTCTTAGTACTTTTTTCTAAGTTGGAAGAATATATATCTAATTGCCTAAGTAAGTGTAATATGATGAGCCTGTTTACCTGTTTTTTTCCTATTGTTGAGTAACTACCGACTTGAATATTAATAATAATATTCCACGACGGCGCCTAGTCCCAAGCTAAGCAAAGCTTGTGTTACGAGTCCTAAACATACTTATATATTTCTAAAAACATAAATATTACAGATAAATTACACCCAGATTCAGCAAATGATCGTGCTCAACACACAAACATTGTCCTGGTTGGGAATCGAACCCACGACCCCGACATTGCAGTCAGGGCCACTAACCAATAGACCAGGCCAGTCATATTATATTACAATTATATATTATATGGTTTTGTCTGTTTTTACAAATGTTATGTAGTTACGCGGTTTTGCTGTCCATTAAAGTAATTTTATTTTAATGAACAGTAAAACCGCGTAAGTTAGGTGCTATGCTGATGCATTTGATTACATGTTTTATTTTTATTTGTTTTAGCATTAAAATGGCGAATGAATCATGTAGCAAAGACGAAACACTTCAGGTCACAACATTAATCGATTTAAAGAAAAGGCGCGAAAAATTATTGGAGGTTAAAAAAATGATTTTGCGTAGGCAATCGGCAGCTGATAAAAATACCAAAGAATTCCCCGAAAACTTACCTAATACCAGTCTTGTTAATACGGAAAACCAAGAAGAGCTTCCTAAAGAAACTGAAGCTTTAGCTTATTGTGACACAACCACTTTTAGTGCTTCCTGCTTAGAAAATCTGCCGGAAATTAATGATCACGACAATGTTTCTGGCCTGACTGTGACTTCTATTAATAATTTGGTATCTAATGTTTCTAAAGAGGATGTATGCACTGAAATCAATAATGAACTAAGTGAATTAGGTTTTGACTTTTCATCAGATGATTCTGTTGCCGACCCAAATTACTTTCCACTCTCTGAAATAACCAATGTTGCACCGATAGTTTCAACATCAACTGACAGCAATAATGATTTGTTTCCTGAAACAATCTTGGAACGTGAGGTTGCCATTGAGTCCAGAGTAAGAAAACGAAAAGCAGACGTAATGTCTACGAAAAGATTAAGAAACAAGACGTTAAGAATGCTGGGTCAAGAATACGTAGGTTTTAGAAAGACTGGAGATGAAAAATTTTCACAAGACTCTATCAAACCCGCGCGACAACTTGGACCGCCTTGTAATTCAAGCAAATGTTTAAGGAGCAAAGTATTTCACTGCGATAAATTTACAGAAACGGTACGATTAAATATTTTTAACGAATTTTGGAAAATAACCTGGATAGCGAAGAAAATGTTTGTTTCATCTTTAGTAGATAGAAAAACAACTAAAAGGAAAACCACTAAAAGTGTTGATACAAGACGAAGTGCTACAAAAGTCTATTATTTAAAATTAAATGACCAAAAAATGAGAGTATGTTTAAAGATGTTCTTGGGAACATTGGGAATTAAGGAGTGGACTGTGAGGTACTGGCTAGGAGAAAAACCAAATAAAGAATCGAGGAAAGGCCAGAGAGATGTTGCATTGCCTCAGTTGAAAGAGTTGGTACAAATATTTTTGAGAGCCATGCCCAAAATGCCTTCTCACTACTGTAGAAAAGAAAGTACAAAACTATATTAAGAACCCATTATACAGTCTAAGCGTGAACTCTATCGTGTTTATGTTAAAGAGGCAACAAAAACTGGACAGAAAGTTGCTTCCAGAAAACTTTTCGAGGATGTTTTGAAAGATGAAAACATAGCTTTGTTTCAACCAAAAAAAGATGCGTGTGATCTATGTTGTTCATACAAAGCTGGCAATATTACAGAGGAAATATATCAACAACATGTGTCACGAAAAGATTTAGCAAGACAGGAAAAGACTTTAGATAAAGAAGCTGCGAAAAAAGGAACGCTTCACGTAGTAACCGCCGATTTACAAGCTGTGAAATTATGTCCATTTTTAAAAGCCAGTGCATTGTATTTTAAAACCAAATTAATGGTTCATAAGTTTACAGTATATAATCTGGGTACTAATGACGTAAAGTGCTATTGGTTTGACGAGACAGCATCAGATTTAAAAGCATCAACATACGCTTCCTTTTTTGTCGATTATTTGAAGAAACTCATAGAAGAAAGTCCTAAAAACGTCGTAATTTTCACTGATGGATGTACATCCCAAAACCGAAATGTTGTAGTTTCGAACGCTCTTCTGCAATTGGCGATGAAAAAAAACGTGGTCATCACACAAAAATTTTTAGAAAAAGGCCATACTCAAATGGAGGTGGATTCAGTTCACTCCGTAATTGAAAGAAAGTTAAAACATCGGGAAATATTTTTACCTAGCCAATACTCTTCAGTTACCAAAGAAGCTAGGCTGAATCCATCTCCATATGAAGTAGTAACGGCTGACCACACTTTTTTCAAAGATTATAGCATTAAAAGTAATCTTATTTACGATACGATCCGCCCTGGAAGAGGGACTGGCGCAAAGTGCGTAGTTGACATCAGAGTTCTTAAGTACAATCCCAATGGTACTATTGAATTCAAACTGAACTACAATGACGAATTTCAGCCATTACCACAAAGACTAAAAAAAGTTGCTCCAGTTATTCCTCCACAGCTCTTTACTGAGAGATTGCCAATCACAAAATCAAAGTATGACCATTTACAACAATTACGGTTAAAGATATTTATTTTCTCAAAAGAATTACACATTCACTTACAGAGAAAAACATACTATGTAGTTTAAAACAAAAACGTTACATACCAGCAGGCGTAGATAAAAAAAAAGAAACAAAAAAATAAAAAACAATTTTGTGCCTATCTTAAAACTAACACTTTAACACTTCAAAATTAACATAAATCGCTTCATAAAATAGACAAGCCAGAATGCCACACATAAAAATGAGTGATGGGGGTAGGTGCAATTTTATTGTTGATGCGTGTTTACTAAGGCCTATGACACAGTGCAGAGCATAAGCGACTCATTGAATTGTTTTTTTTTCCTTTAAATATTGTTACATAATTCTTACATATAGTATTAGTAGTATTTTGTATAATTTTTCCTTTCTTTAAATACGCGTTTTTATTATTATTACTATTTACCTATAAATTTATGATTTTATATTATTAATTATATACGATTAATTATCAGTTAATTATTATTATTAATACATTACAAATTAATTACGATTAATTATCTATTTATTATTATTATCAATCCATTACAAATTTATTACGATTAATTATCAATTAATTATTATTATTTATTACTTAATTACGGTTAATTATTATTATCACTATCTTACAAATTGATTACAATTAATTTTATGGTTATTACTTATTTATCTTTTAAAATATTTTTTTTTAAAGTTTTCTTGTAAATGTAAAACGATTTGATTTCTTTTATGTCTTTAGGTAATTTGTTGTAAAAGTTGGCCCCTTCATACATAATATTCCTCTTTCCATATTTAGTTCTTGGCTGGGTTAAACAGATATCATTTGCTTGTCTTGTTAAAATTTTATAAGTTTGTGCCCTTTTCGTAAATATTATCTGAGAGTGTATATCTTTAGTGAGGATTTTTCTTACGAGTATGCATGTATTATACTTATATATTTGATTGATATTCATAAGTTGTGTTTCTTTGTAGATTTTTTCAGTAGGAGTTAAATAGTTATACCTAAATAATGTTTTGATTATTTTATTTTGGGCAAACAATTAAAAAGTGTCATACCCGTAGATTGTCATGAATTCTATGACAAATTACCTTATAAGAGCAATTAATTTACTTTAAATGTTTATTTTTATATACTTAGCTTTTTTTTTTTTTTTTTTTTTATGGTGGGAAAAAAATCATGCATTGACATCCCCCGCCCTTGGGCGGAGCGGGAGATAGTGTCAGACTCTTACTGACTAAAAGACCCACCCCGTTCCTTCTAGCCTTCATACCGGGGCTCGAGCGCCCTTTCGGATAACCCTGGCCCCAGTAGGCTTCGACCCGGCTGGGTCCCTACTGTTGCTGACAACTCATTGAGGCGCGCGGGAACAGTGCGCGCCGTCGACGACTTGGGCTTGGTCCGGACAGTTACCGGACGGCCAGACAGTGAGCTACCCATTGCTCACTGTCCACAAGCCCGCGCCTACGTTGGCCGGAAATCGGGATCAGAATCCCGGCGGCGGCGGCGGCGATGACGGCGATAACGCCGTTGCCTGATGCGTTCGGCCTCCTCCTTTGCGAGCAATACTGCTTCGCAGAAATCGGCGACCGCTTGCCACTCCTCCTCGCTCCGGACCATGGCCTCAACCAAGGCCCGGCGCGAGAGGTCTCCGCCGCCGATCGCCCCCACGAGGGCACGGCGATGCTCCGCCCAAGCAGGGCACACCTCAACTGTGTGCTCCACCGTGTCCTCCGGGCGTTCCGCACAGTGGCGACACCCGGGCGTCACTTCCGCATGAATCCGGTGCAGGAAACTCCCGAACGAACCATGTCCAGTGAGTACCTGCGTCATGCGGAAGGTGAGGACGCCGTGAGGTCTTTCCAGCCACGCCTCAAAGAGGGGACTTACCGTTATATACTTAGCTGAAATAGCTCTTTTGTCTCGACAGATGACTCTATAATTTAAATTTTATGAGTTAAAATATTGTTTATTAATTTTTTAAACTAAAAGACATTTTATTTTTGTTGCTGCTGCTGAAGCTGAAGAACTTTTCTAGTAGTTTTTTTTATAATTTAAATGTGTAAGTGTAATTTGTTATTAAAATGGTTGAGAGATAAAGCTTATTTTTGTTAGATAGCTGAAGAACCTAATATTGTTATTATAATTTAAATGTGTAAGAGTAATTTGTTTTTAAAATGACTGATAGATATTTTTGTTATATAGCTGAAGAAGCTCTTACTTTTGTTTTGTTTTATACTTCGAAAAGATTTATACTTGTGATACCTAATATACACCTTGTTGAAAAGGCTGATAATGAATCGAAGTCTGATTAAGAGTTCTGTTCTGAGTATTTTTAAGCTTATATTTAAGGAAGATTGTATAGAAAAATACTTTGATTAATAAGTAAAAGTTTTCTTTGTAAGAACAACACTCAAAAGCTTGTAAAGATCAAATTTTGTAAGCCGTATTTTGCTTTGATTATTAAATATTATTTATAACATTAATTACCTGTTTGATTTCAAAACCGCGCAACTTACTTTTAGGTTCCATTTTGATAAGATTGTGGGCAAATCAAATCCGCGTAAGTAGCGTGGCGGTTAAATAAATCATTGTAACGGATAATCTATGGTAAAAATACAAAGAAAACGTCAATTATTACTATCTATGTAAAAATGAGGCCATTTGCCCTTAAAATAACGATATTAAACAGTTTTAACCTGCCCCTGTAAAATTAGATCAAATGCAGATACGCGGCCTTTACCTATAGTAGATTCGCGGTTTTGCACTATCCCCGACGATATAAAAGTGGTAAAGGATTATTTATAACAACTTCAAAAAACTGAAAAATAAGCTACCTAATCGCACTCTAACTGATGTAGACATCCAAAAGTATTCAAGAGACATCCCATATTTTCGCGGGGTCTACATGAAAGATCGACTACCTCGAAAACCGAAACACATTGAATGTGGTATCGTTAACTTAGACGATTCCAGGAATGAAGGAACGCATTGGGTAGCTTATACTAAAGTATACAGTCACTGTGAATACTTTGATAGCTATGGAAATCTAAAACCTCCGATGGAATTAATGCAATATTTAAAAAATTGCAGTGTTTTTTATAACTACACAAGAAATCAAAAATACAACGCAGTTAATTGTGGTCATTTATGTTTAAACTATTTGTGGACTTTTTGGAATAAAAATATAATATAAAATATATGCTTCTCTTTCATTTCAATCATTTGCAAGATGTCCCTCACTTTGGCGATTACTGGAGACTCATCAGTGTTAACTACATACTATCCCAATACGTTGCAATTAGATGGAGAGTATGAGTGTGCTTTATTGCACTTTTCTACATTTAATTCTATTCCAAACATTGATAAAAGTAATAATAAGTTTTATTATGGCTCTAATGAAGTTATTGAAATACCGGAAGGTACTTATGAATTGCAAGATATCAGCGATTCCTTAAAATCAGAAATAAAAAATGCAGAAATCAAACTACGGTGCAATAATAATACTTTAAAAACTACAATATTTTGTACAAAAGACATTAATTTTATCAAAGAAGACTCTTTTAGAAGACTATTAGGATTTAACAAACAAATCTTGAAGGCAAATAAATGGCATGTGTCACCGTCTCCAGTCAACATTCTACCTACGACCGTAGTCAGGGTTGAATGTGATATTGTAAGCGGTTCATATATAAACGGTGAACCAAGTCATATTATTCACGAATTTGCACTTAATGTGCCACCTGGATATAGGATTGTAGAAATTCCAAAAAACGCTATATATTTTCCAATCAACCAAAACAACATAAGCTGCATACATATCAGGCTGCTAGATATAAACAATCGATTAATCAATTTACGTGGTGAAGAAGTGCAAGTATATCTGCATCTTAGAAGAAAAAATGATCGATTACAATAAAAATGTGCCTCAACAAGTAAAGAATATCAGTTCTGCTCGAGCTACCTATCAAATAAGACCTCTCTCTAAAAAGAAAACAAAATTAACTAAAGACAATAAAGCATTCCTTAGAGCCATCGGATTGTTAAAATGAATATCTTGGACGTTTTATGCGCACCAATTTATGATAATACATACTATAGAAGGTATCGAATTTCATTCTTACAAGCCATATGTAACAAGTTTTAACAGGAACGATGAAATTCGCATACCTATCAACCAACAAGACTTGTACATATTACCATCAGCTAGCACCCTATATTTGGAAGGAACTGTTATTGTTACCAAAAAAGATACGAAAGACAGAGCTACTAGTGTCAATTTCACGAACAATGCTCTACTCTATTTGTTCCAAGATATAAGGTAAAGCTAAATGGAGTGGAAATTGATAAAATAAAAAATGCAGGTATAACAACAACCATGAAATCACTAATTTCAATGAATGAAAGTGAAACTAAAATGTCTAATGCCTGGGGATGGAATATTGATGGTGTAAAAAATATCGATGGAGGAAGATTTTCTGCTTCTATACCACTTCGTAACATCCTCGGTTTTGCTGAGGATTTTAATAAAGTCGTGATAAATAGTAGACATGAACTGATATTGTTACGAAGTAGCACTAATTTGAACGCAGTAAAACTTAATACTGGCGAAGTAGTAGATGATGTTCAGATCAACAAAATCATATGGCGCGTACCTCATGTTAAAGTATCGGACATAGAAAAAATTGGTTTGTTAAAATTATTAGAAAAAGATCGTCCACTTCAAATGATATACAGAAATTGGGATCTGTACGAATACCCAGCTTTGCCTAAAACTACAAAACATACCTGGTCCATCAAAACTTCATCGCAGATAGAAAAACCAAGATAAGTTATTATTGGTCTACAGACAAAAAGAAAAAACAATGCAAGTTCTGACATGTCTCAATTCGATCACTGCCATATTCGAGACGTTAGAGTTTATCTAAATTCAACTTATTTTCCATATGAGAACTTAAATGTGAGTTTTTCTAATAACAGAATTGCTTTATTATACGAACAATATATCAGATTTCAACAGTCGTATTACGGACGTCGCTCGGAGCCCATACTAAGCGAGAAACAATTTAGAGATATAGCGCCGCTGTTTGTAGTCGATTGCTCTAGACAAGCGGATAACCTAAAGACAGGTCCGGTTGTGGATGTGAGAGTAGAAATTGAGAGTGATTCAGAGATACCAGATCAAACTTCAGCATACTGTCTCATTCTGAACGACTGCATTGTTGAATATCGACCACTAAGTAACATTGTTAAGAAGATATCATGAAAGCGGATACCCTCACAGTGGAATTGCAAGGATTTAAAGATTATGTAAATAATTTCATCGTCAAAGAATTGGCTATTGTGAGTCAGGATCATACACAGACGTTCTTGGTAAAACCACCATATTCATTTCATTACCTAACACCAGAAGAAAAAAAGCAGGTGAGGTGGTTAGAAAGAAATCGAGGAATTTACTGGAGTTAAGGCTACATAGACTACAAAGAGTTTCATCGCGTTATTTTACCCTATTTAGAAAACAAAAAAATTATTACAAAGGGTTTGGAAAAGATAAAAAAATAAAAAAATAAATAATAAGCAAATAAATTATATTATTATTATTATTATTAAAGAGTTATATGCAAACTGTGAAGCGATTGATATAGGTGACAAAGAATGTCCTAATTTTGTGACATTAAAACAAAAGTTCTGTAAAAATAAAACTGATTTTAATTGTGTGACCATAAAAAGTATTGTGCATTAAATAATGCAGTGTGTATTAGAAAATGGTATGATGATAATAATGTCTGTGTTTAATATGTTATAATTTTAATATATTCAATTAATAAAAATCTAAATGTACCTACTTTTTGTTTTATTTAAATGTATTTAGGACAACTAAATAAAAAACTTTATATTAGCTCTAATTAGATGAATTGCGATATGTAAGTATTCTATTAATTTCAAAATATTATAAACATATAACCTATAATGAGATTCATTTGAGCTAATTTAAAGTGTATGTTTATGTAATGTCAATAAAACATAATTTAAATTATAAACATATTATTTATTTTGTTTTCACGTTATTCACAAAATAGTTACTTACACCTATCCTTATTATATATTTAAATATGTGACAAAATCTTGATGACCTAAGTAGATACAGTTTAATACACTAGCAGATTAGCAAATAATTTTATAATAAATTCAGAATTTAATTCAACAAGTTAAAGTGGACATATATACAAACATTAGAAACTACTTACTAATAACAATCATCACCACAAAGTTTCTTCGAAATTTTGTTTATTAATGATTGTGTCTCTTCCATAACATAGTCCACCGGTTCACTAACTACATATTGTGCACTTAACACTACCACCTCCTCATTGTCATTTGAATTTACCACGCTTTCTTGTCGTTCACTAATGTCCAACACTTGTATCTGGATCAGTCGCAAACCTTTTTTCTTTTCGTTGTTTATGACGTATGATTGACATAAAGGATGCTCCGATGCTTTGCGTTTTAAGCCCTCCCGTCTTGTTCTAGACTTTTTAATGGCTGCTTCAGGTCTGTGTTGCTCTGGAATATGCCAGCTTAAACTTGGAGTCGGGAAGCCTTGACCATATTGGGAGAACATGATGTCAGGAGAATCACACATTATTGATGACCTAAAAAAAAAAAAAAATATGATTAATAATGGTTACAACACTCTAAGAAATAACATTATAAAGTTAATCTTTAGATGATAATGCTTACAATTCGTTCCGTTTTTAATGTTCCGTAATGTGACCGCTTGAGCTGGCTGCCTAACGATGTATGTATTTTAATCTTATTATTGTAGCAATTTGATGATGCTTTGGTAATCTGACTCCATAAGTAATGGGCTATGAATCAATTTCATATTCAAACAAGTCGAGACATGATTATGTACCAACTTGATGATGTTTTGGTAATCGGACTCCATAAGTAATGTGCTGTGAATCAATTTCATCTTCAAACAAGTCGAGACATGATTGAATAACTAAGTTGATGATGTTTTGGTAATCTGACTCCATAAGTAATGAGCCGTGAATCAATTTCATCTTCAGACAAGTCGAGACATGAGTTTTTTAGCAAGTTGACGATGTTTTGGTCATCTGACTCCATAAGTAATGGGCTGTGAATCGATTTCATCTTCAAACAAATCGATAGATAATTTTGCCAGTGCGTGGTATTAGACATAACACCTGAAATAAGATTAAAACAATCTTACTTTGAATATCATGGTACATGTCCTGATTAGTGTTATATTTCATAGGTACCAGATAGCGCAATGCGCTTTGTCATCAAAAATGGAAATGAAACATATTTAAAATTAGCCATAAAATATTATTTATTTCTTAGGTAGTAACTAAATACATTGATTATTTTAGTAGGTATTTAATCTGTATCAAACAGTAATTACTTACATAACATACAATGATCAAACAGTAACACAAAATACTATTTATTTCGTAAGTTCCTATTAACTGAAACACAATACTTGTTTTAGTAAGTGTTTAATCTATATCAAACAATAGTTACGTACTATCACTTGCAAAAGTCCATAAGAATTCTTAAAACTTATTCGTTTGACGTTTAGTTTGACTTACGACCTTTTATTTTCAAGTTTCGCCAACAAATGATTGAAATTCACAATTTCATCAACTTATCATAAGTCAAGATGGCCCAGTGGTATAGGCACACAGATTGAAGCGCAAATCAGTGTGCCGCAAGTTCAAATCCCACGCAATTATTGACTTTTTGTAAGTTCTTACCCGATTGGAAGTTATGTATTTGCATTACATATATTAAATTATTCTTTAACTTGTTCACACATTTCTTAGAGTTAGAAAGGTAGATCACAAAAAAACTAAATAAAGAATTAGATTTCTGCGAGGTAGACATGAGTTTTAACTTAACCGAAATGAACTGTCGTTTGGTTGTAGTTGTTGGTTAGTGACGTGAGGTTGACAGTATTGTAATATTCGCAAAATGCAGGCTAATATTAGTATTGAAGTGAGGGCGACTATCATTGAGGTCTTAATAAAACACAAATATCTGAAGAAACCGGACTGAATGTGAGTATAATAGCTATTAATGAATTGTAACTTTATTACAAATTAATCTTCTAATTAAAACGTATGCCATTTATGAATCCATTTATCGTATCTTTATGAGGTTTAAAAGAGAAATACGTAAATCGTTGGGTTTATTGGATTGGTTATTGGATTAATAAATGCAGTTTTATTTTAAAATTATATTCAATAATTATGATTATTAACATTTTATATAATGAAAATGAAGTGAAGTAGGTATAGCTGCCTAATATATATTTTTTTTTATTTTAGAAAAATACTGTAAATCTTTGGCTAAAAAGATATGAGGAAGAAGGTAGCCTTGCTAGTCGAAAGAGAAGTGGGAGACCGAAGCTTATTAGCGAGGCGCAGCGACGACATATGGTGGACGTATACGAAACGAATGGTTTCGCACCAACGAGACATTTTGCGGAATTATATGACACCTCGATGGATACTGTTCGCCGTGCACTTCACGCTGAAGGCGTGCATCACAGAAAACCTGCTAAAAAGCCGTACTTGACAGAGAGGCACAAACAAGAACGATTACGTTTCGCACTAAATATTTAATGTTAACTAAACTAAATGGCCTACCATTTTATTTTAATATATCTGTGATTATTCGTTAACAAACACTGTATTATATTGTGTTTACTTTCGTTTAAAACAGCTATATCTTTTAACTTGTGCCATCGCCTCATCTTAAGAATGCAGTGAACTCGCTATCAATTTTGTTGACAATAATCATGAGTCTATTTCGTTTTTTATTCTTCTACCCGCACTGTTTTAACATAATACTATAGTTCAATTTATTTTTCTCATCTAATTGACGATTATCTTGTGAGAACTAAAGTTCTTTTAACAGAAATTGAGGTTTGGTTTCAATCTTCTTTTCGTCAAGAAAATGAACAATTAAGCTATGACCTCAATACATTCATTGTGACGTTACACAAAAATAAAATGTTTACAAAGTCCAAATCATATATCACTTTTCAATAAATAACTGGATATAAACAATTACCTATATTTTATTTTATTAAAATTTGAATATCCGTTCATTGTTACGTTATTCATATTATGAATGGTCTAAGTGGGTATACTTCCAACAAACAATCTTAGGCGTAACATAGATAACGGTTACAAGATAACTTTTTGTCTAGGTAACAATTCGACGTCACAATTCTCATAAATGTTTAATTTGTAAATATAAAGAATAAACATTTTTATTAAACACGTCTTTTTATTTCCACCTTATAACATCGAAAAGATGTAACAACTAAATAATTGCAAATTACGAATGTGATTCTTCTTGTGGTTAATAGATCACATTCGTAATTTGCAACTATTTAGTGCAAAAAATGCAATAGTATTTTTCATAGAAATATAAAAAAACAACTATATCAACATAGATTGGGAATTTCAAAGTAAGAAATAACTGCAACGGACCGACCATGATTTGAACTCGGGTTACGTGATTTGCGAATCCAACACTTAGTTCACACGGCTACCAGCACATGACGTATGTGCGCGAATTTTGCTATGGTAAGAACAGAAAAGTAATAATGTTTTTAAGCTCAGTGCGACGACAGTTCCTTAGTGTGTGTTATCTGTGGAATGTGGATACTCATACATGCGCACACATACGCACGGCAGTATCGCGCTCGCTCGGTTCGTAGCAATGTAATCTTTAGCGCTCCTATGGACTTTTGCGGCCTTACTGTACACAACATACAATTTATTTCGTAAGTAGTAACTAAAATACAATTCTTGTTTTATATCAAACAGTGCATAACATCACAATTATACAAAACATTTTTATAATCTATCATATTTAAGTTTTTCGTAACACATGTTTTTGTACCTTTTGCTTTTTTTATTATTTTGTCTGCTGTCTTAATACAGTAAAGCTTTGAACGCAATCCTACAAATTCATTAATAATTTTGCCACCCATTTCATCCTTGAATAGTCCTGGAACCTTCTTGTTAATAATAGGCAAGTTAAATTCATTGTTAGAGTCATAGTTACTGGTATCAATATATTTCAGGAAATGAAGTCTTAAGTCCTTATAAACGTCGTTACTCTAAATATTATAAACTAGACTATCTGTGTCAGTATAACACAATTCAATTCGGTTACCATAAAAAGGTTTTACGATAGTATAGTGAAAATCGTACATGTGAGTCTCAGACAATTCTAATACTGTATACCCTATGTATATTGGTTTATTAAGCATAACGCGCAGAGGCTTCATTTGAATTGCAACTAGATCTTCCGAAAATATTGAGACACTATGAAAATACGGGCTGGATATCAATTTGTCAGCACAAGTGATCTTTTTTGTTTTATTGTTTGAATCACTCCACTTATTTACTAACTTAACATCTATGCGATGTTCATTATTTTCTAGAGTCTTTCCAAAAATACTGTTGTTTAATAATTTAAAAAAATCCTGTTTAAACGTGGATTCTGCCTGTTAACGTAGATAAGTATTAATATCGATTTATTGCTTGAGATAACAACTTTGCTGAAATGTAATAGCGCGGTGGATCTTTTTCAAAACCAAACCATGCTGTAAACATTTTTTTAAAAGTACATAATGAATAACATAATGATATTTATCGTACAAATTTGGAACCAGTTTTTTGTTCTTACTACCAGGTGGCAAGCATTTTTCTGGACAAAATGGAAAGTCATTATGCTCCATGTGCAAATTTTCAGGATATATTAAATCTACTTCAAGGATGTAACCGTTTTCTGCAGTATCACTGACATTTATCAAGTTCAATTGTAAAAAATCTATTTCCTGCTTACTCATAAATCTAAAATCGGAATAAGGTAGTGATTGACACATGCTATAGCCGTATAAATTGTTACAATCTAAATAAATAATAAAGGAATTTGGTTTAGTTGGATTGTAAGTATCTAAATATTTATGATTGGCTTTGACATGCCTTTTTGAACACATACAAACACCTCCTCTAATACCTTTTTGTATCATTCTAAAAATTTCATGATCACTAATCAATTCTAATTTTACTCCTGTTTTCAAAAGCATTGCATCGAAAGATAGACTTGGTGCTGTAATATAGAATGCAGGATCGAGATTGTAATGCCGCTTACAAGTTTTACGAAAATTTTCAAATATATCAGTTAACAACAGAACATCTGTTTTAAGATATAAATCTGTGTATATACCCATGTTTTCAATATTAAATTCTGACCAAACTGATCGAGCGTGCTCATAGTCTTCGTCAGTAATAGATTCATTTGTCAAAGAGTTAAAAAAATATTTTTTAGGAGGCAAACAGGTGTCTTTATAACGATCCCAATGAGACATATAGTCATATGGATACACTCCTTTACGAGTTAGTAATTCAAATTGTTTTTTATTAGGGAAATAAGATTTTAATTGATTAAAGTCTTGTTTTTTCATTGTACCAGCCAGCTTTTCTAAGCTGGTTCCTAAAAATTTGAAAGAATCTACAAATCGAACTTGTATGCTCTCTTCGGTTGAAATAGGGACAAACTTTGTGAATGAAATATAGTTTTCTTTTGTTTTAGGTATGACCTTGATAGATCCAGGAGCTTCACCTAATTCTTTTATGAAGAGGTGACAATCGTAGCCCGACAAATTATGAAAAAACACAGGCAAAAATTGTGGTACTTTGTACTGTAAGTTGCAATAATTGTGCGCTGCACCGCGGTATTTACCAGTCAAGTGACAATGATCACGAACCCTATCGCCAAATAAGAAGTGATCACAAATATGACAGGTCATAGCGTTCTCAAAGTCTCGAGCATTATCCTCTGTGTAAATCATAGGAACATTCGTTTTTAAAATTTGGGATATATTTTTAGCCTCTTTATAAATAGACTTAACAAAATTTGATACACAATCCGAACCGCGATAAGAAACGTAACGATTGTAGCTTTCGTCTAGCGCACATGTGATATGATAAGCGAAAGCTACAGGCAAATGACGTTGTACTGTTACAGTGCTTGCCTTAGAGGGATCAGGGTCGCAAGATGCATAACGTTCTAGCATTGTTTCAAAATCCGCATATATAACAAATGGTACAATTTGTTTTTTATTATAATTTTCAAATTGTATGAAAGAACCTATTGGTGGTAATTCAGTTGCTATACCCCCACAACTATGCGAACTAAGATCGTCACAAGTATTAAAAAATATTAAACACGCATCACAAAAGTGTAATTTACCGTGATGCTTAGTTATCTGAGTCCTAACAAGTCGCGGCAAGTCTTTAATGAGACAATAATGCGACAAATCGCTGCTTTCTAAATAAAGTAAATGAACCACTTTACCGTTCAGGGTTTTTGGTTTGTAACAGTATCATTTTTTAAACCATAAATATAAATACAAATTTCAGGGTTATTTACTTCAAACTGCGCAATATCTGAAAAACTTACAGGAAATGACATGTTCTTTATATTGAATACGTTACGAAAATTTGGATAAGACGATACCCTTTCGGGATGACTTTTAGCTAATAAAGCAGCAACAACTGACCATAAAAAGCAATAGGTAGTTGTCGTTATTACGGATATTAACACATGCTTTTTTCGATTTTATTGCAGCAGGCAATTCGATAAAGCGTGACCACCGCGCATAGGTTGATATTTGTTAACATTGACTTCTAAATGAGAACTGCTCAAGAACGTCCATCCACTGTCACGATCCTGAAATTCTTCTATCTTTTTTGCTAAAGAGTTTTTAACTTGTGATAATAATGAGTCTAATTCATAATTCTGATGCAGAGTAACGTTTTTTGTTGCAAAAGATTTCATTTCCTGAAAATCATTTTTAACTAATAAAAATAAAGCAAAATATTCGAAATTAACTTTTAGGCACGTGTGTTTTTTAAGAGATAGGTCAATTAATATTTTAATTTGATCTCCAATATTATTTAAAAATGAATGTAAATTACAATTCTCAGATGGAGCGACAATTCTATAGGAAGCTATACGATTACGAAATGCAGAATGTATTATTTCAACACCTTCGCAAAATTGCGAAATATTCTTATTTTTATGTTTAGTACTACGTAGGTGACCTGTCCAGTGGCTGCTCTCTACAGATGTGTTACAAACAGTACAAAAAGGCATTTCTGATTATTGTAACTAATACCAACAAGATACTTAATACGTTGTAATAATTTTGATTTACTGTTAGATGGACTGACTTCAATATTAATACTTATTATGATTCTGATACGAAATCGCTATGATACATATCAATAAATAGGTACAGCTTATAAAGAATACATGGAAAGATTTGGAGGAGACTTTGCTCAACAGTGGGACTGTATACAGACTAATATACAGTGATAGCATAAAAATAACATAGCTAACTTAATTAACTACTTTATATTTATGCTATCGCTGTAAAAGACGGGCTCCGAATCATTAAATAACTCATGAGTCCGCCTCATAAAAATCTGTAGACTATCCCACTGCGGAGTATTGCGGTCTAACTGAACTTTAAGGGTCACCTCAGCTCTCTTCCACCGATCCTCTTTAGCGATGTTGGCCACCTCAGCCTTATTGTACACTTTCACCTCCACGTAAAAGTCTCCAGTTACGTCCGCAGTCCGTCGCACTTTTCCGTTTGCGACCCGGCTAACTAGCGACGAACAGAAGTCCGCACTGGAGGTCGTCCGCGGAGAAATCTCGCTTTCCAACCCGAAAAGGTCTGAGCGGCTGGAGCTGGGTTTTTAACCGACTTCTAAAAAAGGAGGAGGTTCTCAATTCGGATGATTGTATTTTTTTATTTTTTTTATGTATGTTCGGGCATAACTTCGTCGCTTGCCAACCGATTTGAAAAATTCTTTTTTTGTTGGAAAGGGTATACTTCCCAAATGGTCTCATAGTCACCAAGTCGGGATCTGATGATGGAATCTTGGCTAAATCGAGAGAACTCCTCAAATATTATAGGCAACTATATAGTCATTTTGATATTTTCATCAAGGAATTAAGCATTTACAGTCAAAAAGTGACATTTCATGAGGTGGAACTGGTTAAGAAGACCAGAAATTGCCGACGGAACTTCATACTCAAACAAATATCACAATGAACATAGTTAAGCGACTATGACAATACAAATAAATGAATAGTTCTGAATAGTTATGTTGAAAATGGTATCATCGAAGTAACCTGATGATAGTGATGGAGCTGGAAGATAGGCACCGGAACTCCGTAATTAATCAATGTATCCTACCCGTGTTTGGGCTTATTAGAAATGTCATGAGATGCACTTTGGCTATAAGGTACTATCGAAGTGATCTGATGATGGAGCCGGAAGGTGGAAGGTAAACACGGGAACTTCATATGAAAATGATGTATTCTAGCAGGGTTTGAGTTAATTGGAATTGACATGAGAAAAAAGTACTCTGGCTGTAAGTGTGTTGCAACTAAAAAAGTATGAAATAAAAAACATTTTTATAATAAAAAAAATATAACCGACTTCACTAAAAAAACACTAAAACGATCAAAATAATTTTAATTTCGGAAGTCGGTGTTAAATAAGGAACAAACAATAAAGAAAAACACCGACTTCCGAAATTAAAATTATTTTGATCGTTTTAGTGTTTTTTTAGTGAAGTCGGTTATATTTTTTTATAAAAATGTTTTTTTTTACTGAAACAATTTAATTAATTTAATTACAATACTTCGTGAACTAACTGTAAACCTGCAAAATAAATGTCTAAAACGGGTCTATATAATATATCTTAAGGTAATTAGGCAAGAAACCCTAACGCCTAGCAATCTAGATGCGACTGTGAGTTTATTTGTTTGTTACTGTTTCAATGCACTCAAATATATCATGACTTGGAATAGGACATGAGATAGTTATATAACAATTACCTCGGTTTTGTTGCTGGCTCGGAGACCTTGCGCTTCACTGCCTTTTTTTTCGCCTTGGATGTCTCCGCAATGGCTGCCGACTGGTAGATAGTGCTAGCTTCGGAGTCAGACCTGAAATTATATACATCATTTTATTAATAACACTAGTTTACAAAATTTTACTTTTTATTTATACCCCGAACCGAATGTATGTCAATATGTTTATCTACCTTCCCTAAACCTAAAAGTGTTAGCAGAAATATTTTATCACGTCGGAATTTTTTTCTGCCGTCAATTGTTTTTTTTTAACTACCCGACGTGGTAGTGATATTTTATTGTTTATTCGTTCGCTTCAAACGACAGTTACTTTGCTTTGGATTGATTTAAAATGGCTAGCAGAAAGTGCAAACAAAGTTCTGACCGTTTTTGTTATGTTTGTGGACAGTTTATATTTTCAAAAAAGAGAAGACCTATTGTAGATTCGTTAAAAACTGCATATCTTTATTATTTTGGATTTCCTGTTGCAAATCAAGATAAAAAGTGGGTGCCTCACGTGTTTTGCGAAAGCTGTAGAATCATCTTACTCCAGTGGTCATCAGGAGAAAAAGTTTACCTTCCATTTGGTTCGCCAATGCTATGGAGAGAACCTAGTAATCATGAAAATGATTGTTACTTTTGTGTTACGAAGACATTGGGATATAACAAAAAAAATAAGGCAAGTATTATGTATGCCGATGTTCCGTCTGTTACTAAGCCGATTTTACATTCAAAAGATCTACCCCATCTAGTTTGTCCCGGTAGTTCGAGTGCAAATATATTAGATGACAATAACAGTGATGTTGAATTCAAGTCGATTTCTAGTGATTCTGACGAATTTTCACCTCAAGAAAACACTCCACATTTAATTAATCAGGCCGAATTAAATGATCTTATACGAGATTTACAGTTATCAAGATCTAAAGCAGAGCTTCTTGGCTCCCGCTTACAACAATGGAACTTGTTACTACCAGACACAAAAGTTACGTTTTTCAGAAACAGAAGCAAAGTTTACTCAGAATTTTTCAAAAGAGAAGGTGAATATTGTTATTGCACAGATATCCCGGGACTTTTCGAAGCAATGAATCAAAACTATGATAAAACAGAGTGGCGCCTATTCATAGATTCTTCGAAATATAGTCTCAAAGCTGTTTTATTACATAACGGAAAAAAGAAACCTTCCATACCAATAGGACACGCAGTGAATTGTAAAGAGAGCTATGAAACGATGCGTACTTCGATTAATTTAATAAAGTATAAAGAACATCAATGGAAAGTGTGCGGCGACCTCAAAGTCATCGGTATGTTAGTGGGATTGCAGGGTGGTTACACGAAGTACTGTTGTTTCCTTTGTTTGTGGGACATTAGAGCGAAACAACATCATTATGTAAGGAAAGAATGGCCTGTTCGAAATGAGTATATTCCGGGCAAAATGAACATTAATCACGAGCTGTTGGTCGATCCAAATAACGTCACTTTACCCCCTTTACACATCAAACTGGGGCTCATGAAAAACTTTGTAAAGGCGCTTGACAAAAACAGTGATGCTTTCCGGTATTTGCAAAAAATATTTCCAAACATTACAGAGGGAAAACTGAAGGAGGGTATATTTATTGGTCCACAAATCCGTAAAATTATGAAAGATTCTCAGTTTGAAAACCTTTTATCGGTTAAAGAAAAGTCTGCTTGGAACTCATTTAAAATGCTTGTAGAAATTTTTTTGGGAAATAAAAAATGTGAAAATTATGAAGAAATTGTTAACAATTTATTGAAAAACTTTCATGATATGGGAGTAAACATGTCATTAAAGATTCACTTTCTACACTCTCATCTGAATTTTTTTCCTGAAAACTTAGGAAGTATGAGTGACGAACAGGGTGAACGTTCCCACCAAGATTTAAGGACTTTCGAAGAACGACATCAAGGATTTTGGGATGAAAATATGTTAGGGGATTACTGTTGGTCTATCATAAGAGAAACTGATTCAAATAACTATAAAAAGAAAGCAAAAATTAGTCATTTTTAATTCATTTTTGTATTAATCCTAAAATTTTTGTATTTCCCTTCAAGAAAATAAATATTTTTTAAACCAGACGTGACAGAATCTTTTTATTATTTTTTCTGGATAGTTCTACCTGAACACAAAATAAAATAACAACTTTCAGCTGGGGTATGAAAACGGTGTAAACTAGTGTAACATAGCCATCCAATAGACTGCGAGAGTTCTTTTGTGAAAGACAGAACCTCAATAGTCATTTAGAACAGAATTTAAATGAATCGTTATGTTTAATGGAGTACAACAGTTAAAGGTAGACTGGTACAGAATGCCTAAGGCATTAAGTCCGCCTTTGTACGTTTATGTTTTATGTTGCATGAAGTTTTAATACATAAATAAATAAATACTAGCCGGCAGGCAAAAACCAGGTCCGTAGCTAGAAAATTCTGTAAACTTAGTAATAAGTACTTACTTACATTTTATGATTTTTGAAGACGATTGTAGAATTGTAGATAAAGTATGGTAAGTAGTCTTTGCCACTAGAAAATACTGGAGCAAATGTAACGTATTGATCGAAATGGATTGGTTTTATACATAAAAAATACCATATCAGCAGTATTTGTCTCATTACAAAATTCAACCTTAATTACAGGTCTTCAAAGTTGCATGAATAATTTGTGTTAGTTACGCCACATTAAAGCGTAATGATACCCAATTTTTCTGTCTAATTACAGTTTTACAGTGAGAAATGAAACATAAAACCACCCTTTTTCGCTCGCCGACAAACATCGCAAAATTACTTAAATTTAATATATAAAAAAAAGTCCTTTTTATACACATGTAAATAAAAATAACAGAGTACTCTGAAATCATTATTTTTATACAAAATAATTAATGGAAGCGAATCCACGTCAAGCAGTTAGTTTGCAAGTACCTATGTTGTAGTAAAACTTAAAATTATTAGATAATATTATAAACCCATTAAATGTCTAAAATGAATGTATGAGTTTTAAATAACCACGTTCAAAAGTTTTAGGTAAAAAGCTACTGCTAAATTCATTTTTGATAGAAGATTCATCCTTCTAATAATTTTAAATTGATATATCTACTATCTAATTAGAGATGTGCATACCTTAGCAAAGTCTGTCTACGTATTTTACAGTAAAACATAATCTATATTTTAATGAATTAAACATTGGTTATGGGATGTTTTGTATCATACAAATTTTAACAATGACTGCTACATGCACGAGGATCACAGCGGTTGCATTGTAATTATTAGTTTATTATGTTAGCATATTTATGTATTTTATTATATATAAATAACTTATTATTTATTTTTTCCGTTTTAATTTTTTGTTATTTGTTTATTGTGCAAACCTACCACAGTGATCTCTTTTTTAACCCAAAGGTTGACTGGGAGAGAATGCCTTGTTGCATTAAGTCCGCCTATGTACCACTACTGTACATGAAGTTTAAATAAATAAATAAATAAATAAATCAAACGCAGCAAATTTATATAATGCAACTTTGCAGTCTTGGTGATTGTTAAGAGTCATTTACACTTATCGTGTAAACGTTCAATATGATGGCTTCTGACGCCGTCGTCCGGCGATTTTTTTTTTTTTAATTGAGATAAACTATTGCTTGACTGCGATCCCACCTGATGGTAAGTAGCGATGCAATCTTTGATGGTGAGGCGCACTAGTTTATTAACCTTTTGAATGTCTTAAGTTACACAGTTCGACATAAGCAATTGTCTTTCTATTGCGTCTGTAATTACGGCATTCGATGAGTTAAGAGCCTATTCACTCTAGCCTTGAAGACAACCAAATTATAATCGAACGGGAAGACCGCAGCAGGCAGATTGTTCCAGTCCTTCGACGTACGCGGTATAAACGACGAGGCGAAACGCTTAGTCCGGACCGTAGAGGTTTCAACAACGTAAGGGTGAATATTCGACACGATATGTGCGAATTATCCGTTTGACGGCGATTGTATCAGTGTAAAATCCTCTTAACATAGCAGAAAGTGATGTGACGGTGCGATACGTATTTATAAACAGTTCAGTTTTTGTTGGTAAGGTGCAGAGTGGTTATGTCTGTCTGAATGAATTAAACTAAAATTCGGACGTCCTTGGAATCCAATCTGGATCATAAAATACGGAGTGGCGTGTCAACTACACATGCCATTTCTAATTTTGTGAAGAGACGTGAGACAATCTGTCCTGAATCTTAGTTTAATGATTACGGTATTCTAAAATTTAGACGTCCTGGGAGTCCAATCCGGATCATAAAACACAGAGTAACGTGTCATCTACACACAGAACCTCTAATTTTATGGAGAGACGTGAGACAATCTGTCCTAAATTTTAGCATACTATATTCAGATAGTTTGCTTAGTAAAAAATGTGAAGTAGTGGCTTAGTGACGTGCAAAGTGGTTATGTCTGTCTGAACGAATTAAACTAAAATTCGGACGTCCTTGGAATCCAATCTGGATCATAAAATACGGAGTGGCGTGTCAACTACACATGCCATTTCTAATTTTGTGAAGAGACGTGAGACAATCTGTCCTGAATCTTAGTTTAATGATTACGGAATTCTATAATTTAGACGTCCTGGGAGTCCAATCCGGATCATAAAACACGGAGTAACGTGTCACCTACACACGGAACTTCTAATTTTATGGAGAGACGTGAGACAATCTGTCCTAAATTTTAGCATACTATATTCAGATAGTTTGCTTAGTAAAAAATGTGAAGTAGTGGCTTAGTGACGTGCAGAGTGGTTATGTCTGTCTGAACGAATTAAACTAAAATTCGGACGTCCTTGGAATCCAATCTGGATCATAAAATACGGAGTGGCGTGTCAACTACACATGCCATTTCTAATTTTGTGAAGAGACGTGAGACAATCTGTCCTGAATCTTAGTTTAATGATTACGGTATTCTAAAATTTAGACGTCCTGGGAGTCCAATCCGGATCATAAAACACGGAGTAACGTGTCACCTACACACGGAACCTCTAATTTTATGGAGAGACGTGAGACAATCTGTCCTAAATTTAGCATACTATATTCAGATAGTTTGCTTAGTAAAAATGTGAAGTGAAAATGTGAAGCTTAGTTATTTGCTTAGTATTATAGTGGCATAGTGGCATTGCGCAAGAATCTAGTAAGCAGTCGAGGTAAGCAATTATATTTAAAAGTGGAATAGGCGCTGAACCAGTGTTTTTAACATATCATTCACAAAAATGTTATTGTGCATTCTACCACACCGCGACAAGCGAGCGAAGCGAGTGAAGTCGCATCAGGTGGTAAGTATAAGTTGAAGTTGCCCTACGTAAACACAGAAAGATCGATACAAGGTATAAACAATTCTCAGTCTCATGTTAATAAAATGTGTCGTGTGCATATTAAGTCGTTGCACGAATCGTACTCAAATAATGTAATTTGTTTTGTCTTACCCACAATTACTGATAATGTTTCCGCTAGACAGGTACATGTAAATATACCTTCAAATATTCAATTAGCTGATCCATATTTCCACACACTGGCTTCTATTGATATGATTATAGGGGCTGATGTATTCTGGAGTTTATTAGGATCTGATAAGATTTTATTAGGTGATGGGAAACCAACACTTCACCAAACTAGACTAGGTTGGCTAGTTTGTGGCCCAATTAACGGCGGCTATAATTATAATTTTAATTCTTCTCAACGTTCTTCAATTAAGTGTAATTTCGTAAACGATTATTACGAAAGTTCTTCCAGTTCGAATGAGTTAGATGACATCCGAAACCAATTGACGCGTTTCTGGCAGCTCGTGGAAGTTAGCCATGATGCATCGACTTATTCAGCTGAGGAGAACATGTGTGAAGAACACTTCATAAAAAAAATGACGCGCTTATCAGATGGCCGTTTTAGTGTTAAGATTCCGTTGAAGGAATCTCCGGAGGGTTTAGGTGATTCATATCATCGTGCAAAACGATGTTTTCTGTCAATTTGCGCAGAAACCTCAGCCAACCTCCACTTGACAAAATGTACAAAGACTTCATGACTGAGTACATTTATTTAGGCCATATGTCAGAGTGTCATATTAATGAAGATTTGCGGTCATATTATATTCCTCATCACGGAATCCTGCGTGAAAGCAGTAGCACAACAAAATTACGGGTTGTATTTAATGCTAGTGCACCCACTACCTCTGGACTTTCTTTAAATGCAATCCAGATGGTCGGGCCTACCGTTCAGGACGATTTGACTGCAATTATTCTTAGATTTCGAACTCATAAGTACGTCCTCTCTGCTGACGTAGAGAAAATGTACAGGCAGGTGTCTGTAGATCCTTCAGATAGGCACCTGCAGCAAATCGTTTGGCGTGATGATGTTACTAGCACGCTTAAAACTTATCAATTAAATACCGTAACGTACGATACGGCTAGTGCACCTTTTCTCGCGACTAGGTGCATAAAACAAATAGGCCTGGAATGCTAGGATCAAAGGGTCGCTGAAGCCATTCTTCATGGTTTTTATGTAGACGACCTGCTGACCGGCGAAGACGTGTATGAGGAAGTTCTCATGTTGCGTCACAAGGTGACTGATGCTCTTGCCTCTGCTTGCATGCCGTTACGGAAGTGGAAATCGAACTCACTACAAGTTCCTGACTGCATAGAAATAGTGTTTTTTATGCAGTCAAGAACTTGTATAGGGAAAATGAGGTCATCAGTGTCTCGGTAAGTCCCCTCTTTGAGGCGTGGCTGGAAAGACCTCACGGCGTCCTTACCTTCCGCATGACGCAGGTACTCACCGGACATGGTTCGTTCGGGAGTTTCCTGCACTCGATTCATGCGGAAGTGACGCCCGGGTGTCGCCACTGTGCGGAACGCCCGGAGGACACGGTGGAGCACACAGTCGAGGTGTGCCCTGCTTGGGCAGAGCATCGCCGTGCCCTCGTGGGGGCGATCGGCGGCGGAGACCTCTCGCGCCGGGCCTTGGTTGAGGCCATGGTCCGGAGCGAGGAGGAGTGGCAGGCGGACGCCGACTTCTGCGAAGCAGTAATGCTCGCAAAGGAGGAGGCCGAACGCATCAGGCAACGGCGTTATCGCCGCTGCCGTCGCCGGGATTCTGATACCGATTTCCGGCCAACGTAGACGCGGGCTTGCGGACAGTGAGCAATGGGTAGCTCACTGTCCGGCCGTCCGGTAACTGTCCGGACCAAGCCCAAGTCGTCGACGGCGCGCACTGTTCCCGCGCGCCTCAAGGAGTTGTCAGCTCAGGGACCCAGCCGGGTCGAAGCCTACTGGGGCCAGGGTTATCCGAAAGGGCGCTCGAGCCCCGGTATGAAGGCTAGAAGGAACGGGGTGGGTCTTTTAGTCAGTAAGAGTCTGACACTATCTCCCGCTCCGCCCAAGGACGGGGGATGTCAATGCATGATTTTTCCCACCATAAAAAATAAAAAAAAAAAAGGTCATCAGTGTCTGTTCGCCAACTAAGACCCAGTGTTTTACTACAGACATCACCTTCCTTGTGGAACTCGAAGCAAGACTCGTCAGATGGATCTGAAATTAAAGTGGGCTCGTTCGATTTCCACTTCCGTAACGGCATGCAAGCAGAGGCAAGAGCATCAGTCACCTTGTGACGCAACATGAGAGCTTCCTCATACACGTCTTCGCCGGTCAGCAGGTCGTCTACATTCCGAAAGGGCGCTCGAGCCCCGGTATGAAGGCTTGTAGGAACGGGATGGGTTTTTTAGTCAGTAAAAGTCTGACACTATCTCCCGCTCCGCCCAAGAGCGGGGTTGTCATAAGAAAAAAAAAAAAGGTCGTCTACATAAAAATCATGAACTTCAGCGACCCTTTGATCCTGGCAAATTAAAATTGATACACTGCAAGCTACGATCCTGTATTTTTAATTTCTAAAATTCCTGAGAATATCCTACAATTTTATACATGGTAACAACAAAATCATTTGTATAGGGGGTAGGTTACCGTTAACTCAGAATATTTATACACAAAGAAACACCCAATATTGATACAGTCCACTCATCATTTTGTTAAACTTTTATTTAAATCTGAGCACTTTAGATTAATGCAGCAGGTCCTCAATTATTATTAAGTACAATTAGAGAGACCTACTGGCCACTAGGTGGTCGCAACTTAGCCAGAGCCTGTTATCGTCAGCGCATTCGGTGTCAGCGACTAAAGCCACAGACAATTACTCCTCAAATGGGTAATCTACCACTGAACAGACTCTCACCAGCCGACTTCCCTTTTCACAGTGTAGGGGTTGACTACGCAGGCCCTATAACCGCGGCTAGTCGTCAAGGTCGTGGATGTAGATTGGTGAAGATATACATCGTTGTTTTCGTGTGCTTCACCACCAAGGCCATTCATTTAGAGTTGGTTGGTGACTTGACGAGCAGCAATTATTTACAGGCTTTACGTAGGTTTATGTCTAGGAGAGGAAAATCTCTCAATATTTACTCCGATAATGGAACTTCATTTGTAGGAGCCTACAATGAAATATCTGATTTTTTGAAACGCAATTGTGACTCCTTAACTGATAGTGCAGCTCAAGACGGTATAAACTTCCATTTTATACCTGCTTACGCTCCACACTTTGGTGGTCTTTGGGAGGCGGGTGTCAAATCGACCAAATTTCATTTGTTACGAGTGTTGGGCAATTGTAATTTGACTTACGAGGAGCTTAACTCCGTCCTGATACAGATTGAGGCTATTCTGAATTCTCGACCGCTCACACCGCTAACGTCGAACCCAGAAGACCTGTTGCCTCTCACTCCTGGTCATTTTTTGATCGGCCGACCTATCACGTCTCTGCCTGTAAAGGACATCCGGGACCACTCCACTCCTCACTTGACACGCCATCAGCGTATTGAGCAGCTGCGGCAGCATTTTTGGACGAGATGGAGCAAGGAGTACGTCTCTGAACTTCAGCAGCGTGTAAAATGGCGGACCGGCAACAACAATCTGCACTTGGATTCCCTCGTTGTTATCAAGGAGGACAACCAGCCACCCTTGAAGTGGAAGTTGGGTCGCGTTATTGCTCTTCATCCTGGCACAGATGGCATTAGCAGAGTTGCTGACATCAGGACCTCCACAGGAACTGTCAGAAGAGCGTTTTCCAAGATCTGTCCGTTGTTGGAAGACAGCTGTTGAAAAGCAAGCTTTCAACGGCCGGCGGCATGTTGAAGCGTCACTTCAATTTTGCACCACTAGTTTAAGTTAGCAATAAGTAGATAAAATAAATATTAGCTATAAGTTTTTTATCAGGAGTTAACTATTAACTACCTTCATGATTTTTGAATCTCATGGTAACCTGAAAACGTTACTTTGCGGATGGTAATTTGGTGGTGGTGCGCGGAACATTTGTTGCGTTTGAGTCGGCATGCATTGATTAGGCGTATTGAATTTAAAAGGCTGGGGCTGAGGCTGAAGGCCACGCAGACCTACTGGAGCAGGCCAGTTAGGTAGTGGGGGTCCTGAAGTGCCGTTGAAAGGCATAGCATGCATGATAGGGGGCTTGTAAATTACGGGCATGTTAGGAAGTCTATCTAGCTTAATAGGGGCACTGTGAGTTTTTGCTACGTCATTACGCTGCTGCAAATACATTATATTTAATTCTTCCTGCACAAATTCCAGGACTTTCTCGATAGTTTCTGGACGCATACAACGTATACGCGAGCCCAAAGGTTCCTTAAGTCCTCGTACAAAGGCTTGCATGGTAACCTTCCTATAGAGTGTTCTTTTAGCCTCAATAGTCGTCGGTATAGTCTCGTGTAATGTCACATACGTCATAATCGTACTAAACAAGGTCTGACACTGGTCATAAAATTCCTGAGGGGTTTTTGTACCTTGCGTAGCCAATGAGAGGTCGTTTTACAAAGCCGTTTTGTCGCGCTGGTCTGAAAAGTTGTTAATGAGGGCTGATCTAATACCTGCCTAGGTTTCGGGGATGCCATTTGAATTTATAGTGGATGCAGCAGGCCCAGTATTCTTATTTAAAATACCGTTTAAAAGACAAACATTATTTAACTCGCTACCCGGTTCAGCGCTAGCATACTGAGTAACTATTCTATCGCATATGTTAATAAATCTAGTTAAAACATTAGGGTTTCTATCAAAATCGGACACGAGGCCTTGAAAATGGTATCGGGATTAAAAGACATATTGGGCACAAATAAACTATTCAAACTAAAATCTGATTCGCTATCTATATCTCTACTAATATCTACTAAATGCCGGCGCGCCTGTCGTGATGCAGGTTCCCGGGGGTAAGATCTATCGCGATGAAAAATCTTGGACATAAAAATAACTTAGGAGTAGAAGGAAGCAACACGAGAAAGATTCTAGTGCACTTACATATGTTTCATCTCTGGCTCTTCTTCGTGAATCGTTGTCTGGATTCACCCCACCCGGCTCTGCAGATCCAACGTAGGTTCAGGATACTCGTGACGTGACTTGATAGCCGCCCAGGCGACCCGCGATTGCGAATATCGAAGAAAGATGACTCTAATGCAAAACGCGAACTAGCCTGTGAGTATCCTACCGACTGTGCCAATTACGTAGACTGCAGGCGGAGGCTCGAAAAAAAACCAAAGTACTTTAAACTAATTTATTTTAGAACAAAGAATTTACAATAAATTTTAGTGAAACACATTCGATGCAAGAATATGGATTGACCAAAACTTATTAAAAATAACTTATTGCTAATATGCCGTTTTGCTGCGTTGGCGGCTCGTGGCTGGCCCAGGTGTCGACGATGCAGTTTTCATGTGTCCGACGTCAATCGAATGAATTGCTAGGTCGACGATATCCATTAGGGATCCGTATGTAACATGCCCTTCATAATTTGAAAATTACTACGAATAACTACTATATCTAAATGAAATCATCATTAAATACAAGAAAGATGTGTATAAAATTTCAAGAAGCATTATTTTGAATTTTTTTTTTTATTGCAGTTGATTTTATGTTGCACACCTATCAATATGCATGAACATGGACTATTTAACGATTACTTGAACAAGTTAAAAACTACTATCTGTTTTTAATTTTTTTCTGATAGGAGGTGAGAAAGGGACACAGAAGATTTATCTCACTGTCTTGCTCGGAACTATTTTTCCCTTTTGTGTGTCATTACCACACGTAAACTTAATGCCGTTAAGAATAAAGAACACTTTATTTTATTTTTTTTTATTTGGGTGGCTTACAGCTGACAATACAAGATAAGCGATAAAATAGATCACGATGAGCCATTTACAAGCCTCCACATATAGTATGGAAGTATTGTGGAAAGTTACAGTTAGGAAGTAATTGAGATATACAAATTTTGGTAGCAAGATAATATAGAAGACAATAATGTAATGCAATTACAAAACATTGCTTTAGAGAGTGTAATATTCCTTCGTAGTCAATCTAGTCTAGTAGGATATATAAAATCTTTGGGCCAATGTTTACATAGGGCTATAGTTGTATTTCTATTTGTTACAAGTTTTTAACACAATATTTAGTAAAGTTTATAGTGTGCAACATGGCTAAACGTTGCTGTGTAAAGTTTTGTAATAGTGATGAGGGTGTCCCAAGCTTTAAGGGCGAAATTTTTTTTTCCGATTTTGATTACGCATACCCTCTATTTTTTTTTTATTTGACCCTTAGAACTAAAATAATAAATATTATTGATATCGGATGACGATAACCCGAATTACGAAGGTGACAGCCGGAGGACTTAAAAAAAACCGAAATTTATTTAAAGAAAAGTTTAATTACTTTGAAATTACAATATTAAATCTTAAGTCTAGACTTGGACGATGCTGGTTCCGAAGTGCCTAAATAATTCTTACAAAAAATACATTTTCAAATGATTGCGAAATGCGGGTGCGCTGTCAGCAGATTGGAAGTAGGTGGCCGATGGCTGCACGAGGCGTCGAGTCAGCGGAGCCCGTATGTTGCAATTTTGTGTGGAAACATCCGTTGTACGTAAATAGCTATCATGTCGCTATTCAGCTGATTTGGTGTAGGCAGGGCACGTAACACCTCCCCCCTCAGAACAGCAACTATTTGAGCAATTTCAGCGAGAATGTTGCTGGTACATTTTTCTTGGTTTTAGGAGATTCTGCGTCTTCGTATTGATGATGTTCATCGCTTTCATCTGGTGACTGTGGCTTTCTGAGCTTTGTGCAAACATTATACCGACGTATGGTGAGGGTAACGATCAGTACAGTTGCACCGAATATTACGACATATAGTGGGATAGTCGTATGGTAGATCGATTGTTCCAGGTTAGTGCGATCGATTTGTACTGGTTGCTGCATTAAGATTTTATCTTCGATTTCATGTAGACTTTTCAAGCGCAATGAATTTAGCTTTAGGTGTGGGATAGATTCGTTGACAATGTTCAGGTTCATGGGTATTTCGGTGATTTTCAGCGGTTGTCCTTTGATACGGTCATTCGTGTTGATGATAGTAAACTGCTCAGTGCGTAGTAAGCATTTTTGCGGAATGGTGGCGAGATAACTTTCGTGTAGAGAGATGAATTCTTGACGTTCGCATTTTAGCTCGGTTCGGGTTGGTTGTGGAAAGGTGAGTGTATAGCGTCTGTCGTCCAATTGCTCCATGGCTTCTTTGGTCAGCGTGAGTTTAGTGGGCAGGCATGACTTCTGTAGAGATTGATTAAAGATGAGCCCTTGGATGCAGTCTAGATGTCCTCTCGTCGGTTGATGGTTCACTTCCTCTTCGCAGAGATGGAGCTGGTTAAACTTCGGGCATTCAGCCTCTATGTACTTGAAAACTTTCCCGTTGGTTGCAATGAAAGGGTAAGGAGGAATAAAGGTGTACATAAATTTATTGGGAACTATTGCTAATCTATATAATTCGAACTTATCAGGGGAGATTATTGGGACTTTGAATATGATAACTATTTTTTTTCCTGTAAAGTAATAACCAGGTTTTATAACTGTGTAGTATTCTCTTAGATCTGCCTCTAGCAGTTGGTCTGAACCGTATATAGATCTTAAACGTTTAGTCATATTACCTAAAGTATCTATGCTTAAAGTACTATGGTGAGTGCTTGATGCACGTATAAAAGCTAAAGTATCTTCTATCCTAGTTATCTCTAGAAATAAATCATCTGTATTATCGCTAATAATAGTTAACAGCTGAGCAAACTTTGCGAATCTTATAAGACCATTTTTAGCAGAAGCTTTCTCATCTAAAAGTAATCCGAGAGTACTATTGATTCTCTCTTGATTACTTACAATTTTTGAAAGTATGTCACTGTATTTAGTCATCCAGACTTTATTAAGACTTATATGCTCATTTACTTCCGATAATATCTTGTCATCATTATTTTCTAAAAGTTTAATGGCATTATTGTAAGTTTGGGCATCCGATTGATCTAAGTTACCAGTTATGCTTTTTACAACTGAACCTAAACCGTCTATGAGGCCCCTTTTGCTACGACTGGGTTCTAACGTTTTTAGCTGAGAATTAATTTTGTCCAACTTGTTAGATAAATGATTAATTTGAAGTTCATATAGAACAAGAGTTTGGTTATCTAGTTTAGTTTTGAAATAGTCTAGTTGGTTAACTACAGAGTTAAGTCTATGTTCAATGTCGGTTAAGTCTATGTATTGTAGAAAAGAATGATAGTGTGTTATGAGTCTGGATTGTCCAAGGTTGAAAGGTAAGAGTCCGGGTCCTTCGTCTAAGCTTTCAAGTTTTATCTCGAGCGCCAGTGTTGTGTGAACGATCATCACCAGTAGTATCCTGTAACAGATTTGAGGTCTTAGGGGTACGCTTGAGTCGGGACTTCGCTACGGGGCCTTTCTTTTTAGAGGTGTATATGTGAATCGGAAGGTCAGCCAGCACGGTGTCATGAGTATAACGCGGAGCTAATTTTTGTCGACTAGCTAATGGGTTGCTAATGAAGACTTGCTGTTCTGGTTGGTATTCTATTTCGGGCTCTCTGTCCCTATTCCTATTTTGTATGATATTCGTTCGGTCAGTAAGTGTGAAGTCGTTGATAAGGTCGTATACAGTTTTCATCTGGTCTCGGTGATTCAAGATGTACTGTTGCATAAGATGTTCTGTCATGTCAATGTCAAGTGGGTCTCTTGGGTCAAAATGTCCTCTAATTATGTCATGTGGTCTGCACTTTGTGAAACTATGAATTGTGCTATTATAAGCTAATATAGCGTAAGGCATGAGGTTGACTACAGGTTCATCTTTCTGACGTAGTCGTAGGATTCGTAGATGTTCTAGTAACGTAGAGTGAAATCGTTCAACAATTCCATTATCATTAGGGGAGTGAGCTAGTGTTCTATGGTGGTTAATTTTATGCATTTTAGTAAATTCAGAAAATAATTGGTTTGTAAATTCGGTGCCGTTATCGGTTACGATAGTAAGTGGAAGACCGTGATGCGTACAATAGTTTAAGACTGCCTGAAGAATACTAATTGCTGTGCCATCTCTTAAATAGTATGCTTGTCCGTATTTTGAGAAAACGTCTACCACTGTGAGATATTTCTCATTTTGGGCTGTAAAGAGGTCCATATGTACTAATTCAAAAGGTTTGGTAGCCGGAGGCACTAAATTTAATTGAGGTCTAATTGGGTTCCTATCATACTTGGATTGCCCGCAAATTATACATTCATTTATATATTTAGCTATCTCATCCTTCATCTTAGGCCAATAATATTTCCGGGAAAGAGCAAGATAACATTCGTTTATCCCTCTGTGATTGGTTTTGCCTTCGTGATAATTTTTTATGATCTGTTGCTGCCTTAAATATTCTTTTACATCTTCTAGTTCAGTTTTTGTTAGCACTAGATTCATAGCTGAGCTTTTAAAGTTCTTTTGGATAATAGGTATGATTGAATACATACCTAAGGGCGGAGTTATCTTTAAAGCAGTTTTAACTTTAGGTTTGACATATTCTTTTATGGCGTTTACTACGTCCTGTTCTAAGTTAGAATCTGAGACCTGAATATGTGTGCGAGTATGTGTGTCAAAAGGTTTAGTGGCTGTCGTTCGTTTAATGTAAGGGGTGTTACTGACTATAGTTATACATATTTGTCGGTGGAATTTATTTAAAGGTTCGTCAGTGATAGGAACTTCTAAAATAGGGTTTTCAGTGCTAGTGTGGGCAGTGGCTGTCGTAGAACCTGTTCGAGAAGGTGGTCGTTCTGAAGGATTGGCTAACATTGACTCTGTCTCCTCATTATTAATTTCTACCCGGGATAAGGCGTCCGCATTGGTGTTATATTTTCCTTTTTTATAGACTATGGTGTAATCGTATTCACTTAGTTTAAGTCTCCACCTAGTCAATCTTTGGTTGGGTTCTTTCAAATTCATTATCCACTGTAACGGCTTGTGGTCGGTGAATATTTTAAATTTGCGACCAAATAGGTAAGGTCTGAAATATCTTGTAGCCCAAACTATGGCTAAAAGCTCTTTTTCGATAGTGCTATAATTGGTTTCACTGTCATTCAGAGTTTTCGAGGCATAACAGATAGGTTTATCTGAGCCAATCGTACCTTGCGAGAGTACGGCGCCTATAGCTACGTTTGAAGCGTCTGTTGTTAATATAAAGTCCTTAGTGAAGTCGGGATACTGTAAAATAGGGTCGTTTGTCAGTAAGCTCTTACACTTGTTAAAACAGTCAATGTATTCAGAGTCTAAAGTAATTTTACTAGTCTTTTTGAGACATTTTGTCATAGGCTTAGTGATGCGAGCAAAGTCTGGGATAAATTTCCTGTAATATCCTAATAGTCCTAGGAATTGTTTTATTTCCTTAGGCGTCTTGGGTAGCGGGTATTTTTCTATCGCTGCTATTTTATCTGGGTTAGGCTTAACGCCTTCGCCACTGATTATATGTCCTAAAAACGCGGTTTCTAATTTCAAAAACTCGGACTTATCCATCTGGATTTTGAAGTTAGATTCTTGCAATCTTCTGAACACTTTCTCTAAATTGACCATATGCTCTTGCAAGGATGTACTAAATATGATGACGTCATCAAGATACACGAGACAGATCTCATTTTGCAAGCCCCTGAGCACATTGTCCATTACTCTTTGAAAAGTAGATGGAGAGTTCTTCAAACCCATGGGCATACGCAAGAATTCAAAGTGTCCATGCTCTACATTGAACGCTGTCTTAGGAATGTCGTCTGGATGCATCTCACATTGATAGAACCCTGATGCAAGATCTAGCGTGCTAAAATACTGGCACTTACCAAGCTTGTCAAGTATGTCGTTAATGTTAGGAATCGGGTATTTGTCGTCTATAGTCTTGTCATTCAGTTTGCGAAAGTCTACTACAATGCGCCACTTTTGTTTCCCTGATGCATCGGCTTTCTTAGGAACTACCCAAATAGGTGAACTCCAGGCTGATTCAGAAGGTCGTATAATACCTTGGTCCAGCATCTTGGTTATCTGGTCTCTAACTTCCTGTCGATGCACAAAAGGGTAGCGGTAGCTTTTAGTATACACGGGAAGTTCATCAGTTGTTCGAATACGGTGCTTGATTTTATTTGTAAAAGTTAAGGGCTCTCCCTCAATATAGAATACGTCAGCAAAACGGGCACACAATGTCTCTAAGTTAGTTTTTTCCTCAATATTTAAATGATCTGTACGCAATCGAGATAAAACCTCTTTAACGCGCATAGGGTCTTGTTCGGTGCTAATGCACTCAGTATTAAATATCTCGGCTCGTAAAGGTCGGTCAAATACAATAGTCAGGTCATCTTCCGTCGGGTTTTCAATTTCTACAATTCCTGTACAATCAGTAACGCGAGTGATACACTCATGAATAATGCAATTACAATAAATTTGCTGAGCTATCGAAACGTCGCCATCTGGACAATAGATAGGGATATTCACTAATTTTGACGAGTTAGCGGAAATGGTCTCGTGACTATTTGATCTTTTACATTGATAAAAACGTATAGGAATGGTTGTAAAGTCTGTAATTAAATAATTATTTTTTAGATCAATCTATGCTCCGTCAAGTAAATCTAGCCCTAATAGACCATCAAAATAGTTATGAAATCTATAGATAAAAAATTTTACATTCGTGGGATTATTAAATTCAGCAAAGTTCGGAATCGTAATAGAATGTTCGTGTGTACTAGTCACACGAGCGTTCGTTACTTCGAAGGGATCAAAGTTTAAAGGAATATGTGAAAAGTATTGTTCGACTGCCTCGGGACTAATAAAAGACTGATTAGCTCCGGTATCTACTAATAGTTTAAGTGGTGGGTTTGATATCTGTATGTAGCGTAATTCCCTTTTAGATTGCACATTTAATTCTATTTTAAGCCTTTTTGATCCTTCTCCTTGCGAAAATCCTGATCTGCTTTAGAAGTAGCGGACGGCTGTGCTTCTAAGCATTTTACATTATTCAATTGGTCCGGCACATTTAATTGATTTTCGGGGTTGGTCTGCTGATAGTCATAAAAGTCGGGATAGTCATAAGGCTCACAGACATAGTAATAGTCGGGTAATTCGTAGTAATAGTCAGGGTAATTGTAAGCGTCATAGTAATCGGTCATTTCGTTAAAATTCATTTCGCGCGTTTTGAAGTAGTTACTAGGTGGTGGGTTTCCAAACCTACGCCAATCATTTACTGGTAGTGGTCTTGGTACAAAATGACTAACACCGCTCATCGGTTTTGGACCGGTATTCTGCGTTTGGAGGTTCCTATTTGGAAATTTAAATGCGTCGCTTTGGGGGTTATAATTCGGCGGGGGCGCACGAAACATCTGTTGAGTACGGCTAAACATATTAGGGGCCCGTTGAGGTACCTGATTTTGCTGGAAGGGCGGCCTCCATTGCTGCTGCTGCTGCTGCTGCTGCGGCGGCATAGGCATAGGCTTATGCCAGCTGGGGCCTGGGCTAGGAAAACTAAAAACTTTCGGTGTGGTCATAGGGACCGCGGGTGGCATTTTATGGGTTGACTGCGTTTGCTGTGTCGGGTTACGTCGCTCGGGAATACTGTCGTTACGTTGCTGTAGGTACATGACATTCATTTCCTGTTGTACAAATTCCAGAGCCTTTTCGATAGTTTCGGGTCTCATACATCGGATACGGGACCCTAAAGGTTCCTTAAGACCTCTAACGTAAGATTGTAAAGTTAGCTTTTTATAAAGATCGCGTTTTGCTTCGATGGTCGTCGCTACATTTTCGTGGAGTGTGACATAAGTCATTATGGTGCTAAAAAGGGTCTGGCATTTGTCGTAATACTCCTGCGGGGTGCTACTTCCTTGTGTCAGTAAAGACATATCATTATAAAGGGCGGTCTCATCCCTTTGGTCAGAAAAATTATTAATTAACGCGTCACGGACCGCTTGCCAATTGTCTGCTATGCCATTAGAATTAATAGTTGAAGCTGCTGGTCCGGTGATTTTATTCAGGATGCCGTTTATGAGACATAAATTAGTTAACTCGTGACTCGGGTCATTTCTAGCATATTGTATTACGAGCTGATCGCATATTTTAATAAATCGAGTTAGAACATTCGGATTGCCATCAAAATTTGGAACTGCGCGCAAAGCGTTGTAGATAGTATCGGGGTTCAATGCCATACTGTCACTATCAAATAATAAATCTAGGTCTAAACTATCGGATTCCGTAAACCTACTTGAATCTACCTCTCTGCTCCTATTTATCTGTCTGGAGGAGACAGATTTGTTCCTAGTTTCCCTTGGGTGAAAAATCTTGATTGAATAATATAATATTTGGGTATAAGGAAGGACAAGGAAGCAACACTTAAAGAAAGTTTCAAGGACTTACATATACATGGTTTTCTTGTGGTATCGATGGCTGGATACGTCCTCAGCTGCGTCTTCTTAAGTTCGGATATTCGACGAGGTACTTGGAAGTACCGACAGCGACTATCGGAGTCAGCAGATTAACGATTTTTGGAAATCTATACCGCGCCGCGCACTGCCTCGAATATCCTACCGACTGCGCCAATTACGAAGGTGACAGCCGGAGGACTTAAAAAAAACCGAAATTTATTTAAAGAAAAGTTTAATTACTTTGAAATTACAATATTAAATCTTAAGTCTAGACTTGGACGATGCTGGTTCCGAAGTGCCTAAATAATTCTTACAAAAAATACATTTTCAAATGATTGCGAAATGCGGGTGCGCTGTCAGCAGATTGGAAGTAGGTGGCCGATGGCTGCACGAGGCGTCGAGTCAGCGGAGCCCGTATGTTGCAATTTTGTGTGGAAACATCCGTTGTACGTAAATAGCTATCATGTCGCTATTCAGCTGATTTGGTGTAGGCAGGGCACGTAACACCCGTGCCGACTTAATGTCAAACTTTTAGGAGAAAGTTTATATGAAAACTACAGAGGACGTTTTAGAACTTAATTTTTATTCCGCAAATAAAACATTGCTTTACCTATATGTTATATTTTCCAAGTATCTATTATTACTAGGACTTATTCTTTCCAAAAATAGGATATTTTTACAGTCAGGATAAACCTATCTATCTGTTCTTGTACACAACATTAGAAAATACGCTTTTGTTCGTTATTCCTCTTCAGTAGTGACTTTGCTATGAAAGTACTCTCTGTATCAGCATCTGTTTTGTAGCATGTTGTAATGCATTACTAGACCACGAACTGCATTCTAAACTGCTGATGCCTATTTACTTCCTGTAAAGTTGTCCAGTTTTGGCACCACGACAAGTTGTTCTTTATGACTATGCCACTATGCGAAATAACTATCGAGAGGCATTATTCTTATTTATTTATTCATTGCATTCATGTCGTTTACAAGGTGTTATTACATAATATAAGTTTCGTACATGAACCCTGCTAGGGCACTGCAACATATGTATTTATTATTTATTTTAATTGCATGCAATACTTGGTATATAAAATTATTTTAAGATATTACTACATTGTCAATATACTATTATCATTATCATGTCATTTTTTAATTAATTTATTATTGGATGTCTTTATTACATTATATCATTGCGTCAATTTTCAAATAATTTGCAACATTGATTAATTTGTCATAATATTGTAGTGCTACATAAAGAACTCGTTAAGGCTGTAATAACACTTCTGTATTAAGTGCTTTTTAAGCGCGTTTACAAATTTATTGTCAAATTCTAAGTCTTTAATCTCACTGGGTAATTTGTTGTAAATCTTTATGCACATTACAAGAGGTCCTGATTGATACATAGCTAGTTTCGAACTCGGCAATGCTAACTCATTTTTTACTCTTAATGAGCGTTGCGGTCTTTGATTCTTAGCTATAGGGAATAACGACGCATGTTTTCTAACAAACTTGCTTACTTCCAAAATGTAAATGCTTGTTAGGGTGAGCATTTTATATTTAATAAAATAAGGTTTACAGCTCTGCATTTGATCTATGTTCGCAAGAATTCTCACACATCGTTTTTGCAAAATAAAGAGTTTTTCTACGTCAACGCAATTTCCCCACACTATAATGCCATAAGTTATCCATGAGTAGGCGTAGGCGTAGTATGCAGTCATTGCTGTTTTGAAGTCGGTTGATCTTTTTAACTCATTTAAAGCATACGTAAAACTTGCAAGTTTGTTTGACACAACATTAATATGTGCCTTCCAATTCACATTAGTGTCAACTGTCAGACCCAAGAGTTTAAATTCATCGACACACTGGAGCGGTATGTCATTGAAAGAGTAACTAATATATAATGGACGTTTTTGATAAGGTCTGTATTGCATAAGTTTTGTTTTAGAGAAATTTATTTCCAAATTGTGATCCTTTAGCCAGTTTACTATTTTTGTCAGTATATCGTCAAGTATTGAATTTAATTTGCTACTGTCATCACATGGAAACACTATTGAGATGTCGTCAGCAAAAAGTACACTCTGGACATTTATTTCTCTCGGCAAATCGTTGATATAGATTAGGAATAAAATGCACCCTAAGACACTGCCTTGTGGTATAGACATAGTTACATGCTCCATTTGTGATCTCACGTGGGTCTTCATGCCAGTGTCCGGATGAAAATATTCCACTTCAACGTACTGAATGCGATTTTTTAGGTACGAGCAAAACCACTCATACGCGATACCTCTCACACCTATTTGGTACAGTTTACTTAGAAGTACTTTATATGATACTCGATCATAGGCTTTACTCATATCCAGCAGTAACCCAACAGCATATTTCTTATCATTTATTATTTTTAATGCTTCTTGGACGTAGTTAAATACCGCTAATGTTGCAGACTTATTTTTCCTAAATCCATTTTGACTAGTGTTAAAGATTTTAAACTTTTCACAAAAACGATTTAGCCGTTTAGACATTGCAGTTTCAAATATTTTTGAAAATGTTGATAGTAGTGCAGTGCAATAGGGCGATAATTTCCTGCGTCGGTTTTTTTGCCCTTTTTATAAATAGGTTTTACTATAGATATTTTTAGTAAATCTGGGACAGCACCTTCCATAAAAGATTGATTGATGAGAAAGGTTAAAGGCATTGTTAATTCGTCTATACATGATTTAACAAGCATTGGTGGTATTTCGTCGTGGCCAAAACTGTGCTTGTTTTTTAAGTTTTTAATAATAAATTTCACTTCACTTGGATCTACTGTTTGCAAATATATAGAATTTTCGCAAGGAGTAACAACATGTCGACCAGGTGGGTTCTCATCAGATCGCGTACAGTTTGTTTTTCCGACCGATATGAAATAGTCATTAAAAGCATTTGCGACCGATCTAGGATCCTCAACAAGAGTATTGTTTATGTCAAGTTTTATGTTTTCTCTAGTTTTTTTAGACAGTTTGTTAGTACGACTTTTTATTATGTGCCACATTGATCTAGTTTTATTACTCGACTTTTTCATAAGGTTTATATAATTTAGTTTTTTAGATGTAATGACTACCTTTTTTAGGACTTTCTCGTATTGTTTATAATATCTTCGAAGTATATGGTTATTAGTAGTATTGATTAATATTTTTAGTTCACGTTTATGTTTACAAGCTGTTTTTAGGCCAGTAGTTAGCCATGTTTTGTTTTTATTGTTTTTGATCTTTATCAATTTTTTTGGTATACATAAATTTAATAGTTTTTGTATGGTTTTATGGAAAGATGTGTAAATTTCATTTACATTTTGGTTATTTTTGATGATTTGGTTCCAATCTACTTTGCCGAGTTCTGATTTGAATGATGATATATTATGGGAATTATACAGTCTTTTTTCCGTATAACGTAGTTTCGCTCGATCTGTTTGTATGTTGTTATTTGGTAGAGTAATTAAGACTCCTTTATGATCTGATAGCCCCAGTTCTTTAACATCTATGTTGATTTGATTGTCAAAGTTGGTGAATATAAGATCTATGCAAGTTGAACTGGTAGCAGTAACTCTGGTAGGTTCCGAAACTCGTTGGTGGAAGTTGTACCTATTCATTGTACTTAGTAAGGTAAGTGAGATTGGTTTCTTTTCAAAAATATTTGTGTTAAAATCCCCACCAATAATTATTTTTTTTTTACTGTCTTTCAAATTTATTTTTTGTAAGAGCTTCTCAAGGCAACCACAGAATATTTCGGTTTCCCTATTACATTGTGGCCAATATATAACTATGAATAAAGTGTTTAATTGGGGTATTTCGACTGCACAAGTTTCGAATATGAATTCAACTGTCAAGTCTTTAATATCCTGCCTTTCATTGAAATCTAAATTTTCTTTAAGAAATATACATACGCCTCCGCCCACATATTGTTTGCGGCAGAAAGCGGTAGCCAGATTATATCCCTCTAGTTGTAGTAAATCTTTTTTTGTTTCAGATATCCACGTTTCTGACAAACAAAGTGCTTGTATATTATTATTATCGTATTTTAATGATTCTATTAAATGTCGTTTGGATTTTATACTTTGTATATTTTGGTAAAGAATATATAATTTATTAACGAAATGGCAGATTTGTGTAATTGTCAATAAGTTCACCCGCGTCATTAGAATTTGTCCGTAGTATAGGGTCATTTTGGGTCATTTGATAGTTAAGGTCAACAGATGGATAGGTCAATGTATCGTCGATGTAATTATGTATTGGGGATTGTATAGAAGTCATCATGTCTCTTAGATTCTTAAATATTATTCGCAATCCAGCGTTTTTTAAGGCACCGTTGCGTGTATCGAACATAGTGTCATCGTATTTCAGATTGAGATTACTATCCAGGAAGTAAGCATGTTCGTGAGTAAGTACATCAAGATACAGCAAGTTATTAAATGTCTCTACCCTAGAATTATAAAGATAATTATTATTAAAAAATTTATATGTTGGCGTACAAATAATTATGTTTGTATGGTTAAGTTCTTGCAGTGTGCTTCTTATATGAAATATAGTGTCCAAGTAATTGTTTGTAGTTTTGAAATCCTCTTCTCCCAGTAGTATAATGCAATAGTCTTGTGTAGAAAAGTTTTTAAGCTTCTCTTTAGTTCCTTTTAGCAAGAGCTGTGTATTTCCTGAAGGTATGATATAGTGGCAGAGGTCAAACCCTTCCAAAATATTTTCCGCAATCTCGAGTACTTTGTTTTTATTATTTGTACTTATGATACATACTTTAGGGTATTTTATGTACGCTGGTTTATTCTGGAACACTTTTCTACTGTTTTGTTTTTGTTGTGTGGCATTTTGGTTTTCTACAGTTTGTGATGTTTGTTCTTGTAATGATATGTTGTTTATTTTTGGGTTATCTGTAGTCATAGACTGCGTACTGTTGAATGTGCATGGCGATAACATTCGTTTGTTGGTGATTAATAGACTTGTATTATTTTCGTTATTTGTGGTTTCAGGTATATTTATTAAATTATCTTCTGTTTGGGTCTCTTTCGTATTTGTTAGTCTATTTATAGTTTTCTTTGGGGTAGCTCTTCGTTTAGCGGGGCTGCTAATTCTTTTGAGGAGTTCCTTCTTTTTACCTAGGTCGTTGATTTGTTTCTTCAAACTGCTATTCTCCAATGACAACAACTCGATTTCCTTGTGCGCACTTTTTAATTGAGATGTGAGTTTTTCGATTTTATTTTTGAATTGTGTGTAATTTTCGTCCACGGAGATGTCAGGCATACTATTGATGGTTTCATTTTGAGAGGTATTACTATCGTTCTTTACATTTGCGCACATCTTAAGCCGAAAACAGTTCATCATACATGTCAATCGACAGTTTATAACAGTACCACCACCTACCTTGTTTTGGAAATCGACTTTAATAGCTTCTGTGCGCTCTTTTTCGATTCTCCATACGAATTATTTGAATTGAGGACTTGCTTATGGGAAATTCGTCAGTGTTGTATGCCTCAACAGTAGCTTTTATAACAAAATTCTGTGTTTATTATTATTATAGTAAACACAGAATTCCTTATGACTGTTACCTACCCAAACCTGCAACTGTCTTTGGAGTGATTAAATTTTTCCCAATGGAAGTTTTATTCGTATGGGGCTGTACTCTTAGTTGGTATGGGTAGATTTTCTTGTAAATCCGTCATTTCAGAATCTGAAGACGAATTTTCATGATAAGGAATTACAAAGCAGTTAAGGAGAAACAATTAGTAGCCAGATGGCTTTGTTTCTCAATATTTCCAAGAAGCGCTTTTTTTTCGAATTTTTGGTCCACTCCATCTAAGTAAGCCACATCAACCTGGCTCTCTCTGACACTACAAGAAGTTTTTGTCTTTTATTAATGGAAACAATTTTTCTAATTTTATTACAAGCTCATGTCTTTGCTTCTCGAATACTTCTTGTGTTTTGTTCGCATTTTTTGCAAATTTCTCCAAAACTCCAAACTTGGAATAATGGAACTAGTTTTTTTAACACAGATAATGCTTTAATTAGGAAATGTCACGTATATTGTGCCTTTCCAAATAAATAACGCACTTTCGAATTGTAAGATTCACGATTTTCAGTGACACATAAATTTATTAAAGGAATATTATAAAACAGTACTTCTAATACTGACCTGTTGGTCTAGTGGTTAGTGACCCTGACTGCTATGCCGGAGGTCGTGGGTTCGATTCCCACCCAGGACAAATGTTTGTGTGATGAGCATAATCATTTGTTCTGTGTCTGGGTGTAATTTATCTATAATATGTATGTATTTAGAAATATATAAGTATGTTTATCAGTTGTCTAGTACCCATAACACAAGCTCTGCTTAGCTTGGGACTAGACGGCGTTGTGTGGTAGTTGTGGAATATTATTATTATTATTTGTTATTTTTTATGTTTTTCTTCCCATTTAAGAGAGATAAACCTTACATACGGGCCAGAACCAAGTATATAAGGTGGAGTTTAAATTGAAAAGGTAGATGTGAGTGTTGAAGAAGTCAGGAACTTTCTAGTGATGCGACAGGTGTTGAGGATCGTGGCTTTTTGAAGCATGTAGAGTATTTGAGCTGGCATCTTTAGAGTATTGAGGCTCTGTGTTAGTGATTTTGGTATTATGCCAGTAGACGAAAGAATAATCGGTACAATATGAACAGTTCGAGCTTTCCATTGGGTTTTAATCTCTATGGCGAGATCTTGATACTTACCGAGCTTTTCGGATATTGTAGTTTGAATATTGTGAGAGTTAGGTATTGCTATGTCTATCAAGTATACTGTTTTATTTGTTTTGTCGTGGACGGTAATATCGGGTCTATTATAATGGATCGTTTTGTCTGTTATGATGGTCCGGTCCCAATAAATTTTGATATCTTGACTTTCTAAAATTGTTTCTGGGGTATATTTATAGTACGGTATCATATTAGACACGAAATTATGTTTATATGCTAAATTTTGGTGTATAATTGCACCAACTTGATCATGACGATGTTTATAATCGGTTTGGGCTAGCGATTTACATGCTCCTGTTATATGTTGGATGGTTTCAGAAGCGCTGTTGCAGTGTCTGCACAAATCTGTCGGTTGATTCTGGTCCTTCATGATGTATTTTCTATAATTACGGGTAGCTATTATCTGATCTTGTATGGCTAACATAAAACCCTCAGTCTCGGGAAACAATTCGCCTCGTTTAAGCCATTCGTTCGACATTATTTTATCGACGTGCGGCTGGCTCAAGGAGGCTCGGTGTCTACCATGAAGGGCTTTGACAGACCAAGCTGCAATTTTTTCTTGTGTACTTACAATGTGTTCATTTATTTGCGTGTTTCTATTTTGGAGATTTAGTGGTGTTAGTTTTTTATCTGTTTCCGATATATGTTTGTGTAGTAATGAGTTTTCTGATTTGCAGTGGAAGTAAACTCTGAGTGAATGTATCTGTTTATTATGTAAATTGTGTATATCTATCAGACCTCTTCCTCCTTCCTGGCGTGGCAGTGTAAGTCTTTGTATGCATGATTTTGGGTGATGTTTTCTATGCTTGGTAAGGAGTGTATGGAGAGTGCGCTGTATTTTTTTGATATCAGTCTTTGACCAGTGTAAAATTCCGAAAGAGTATGTGAGAATAGGTATTGCAAATGTGTTTATGGCTTTAATAGTATTTCTAGAGTTTAAATTACTTTTTAAGATAAGGTTGAGGCGATGTGAGAATTTTTTTAGCAGTTCTTGTTTTGACAGCTTTTGCTGTATCTGTCTGGACTGTTTAAACCCTAAATACTTGTAAGTACTGTGTTCATCCATTGGTTCAATCGATTCACCAGATCCAAGTGAGTAACTATTATTTTGAATTCTACCTTTTACAACTGACAAGATTTTGCACTTATCCACTCCGAATGACATACAAATATCGTCAGAAAATATCTGTGTTGTATCAGCTAGTTGGAAAAGTGCTTCCCTGTCAGCTGCATATAACTTTATGTCATCCATGTACATTAGGTGTGTTATTTTGTATTTTTATTTTATTTTATTTTATTTTATTTTATTTTATTTTATTTTATTTTATTTTATTTTATTTTATTTTATTTTATTTGGGTGGCTTACAGCTGACAATACAAGATAAACGTTAAAAATAGATCACGATGAGCCATTTACAAGCCTCCACATATAGTATGGAAGTATTGTGGAAAGTTACAGTTAGGAAGTAATTGAGATATACAAAGTTTGGTAGCAGGATAATATAGAAGACAATAATGTGATGCAATTACAAAACATTGCTTTTAGACATAACAACATTTATGGATGCTAAGCTGCTTGTAAAGAGATCAACTGAGGTGTGTTCTTTGACTAAATTGTTAAATGCTTTTGCTACGCGAATCAAATAAGAGTTACTACGGTAGACTGTGCGTGAATGAGGAGCGTGAAGAAGATTTCTAATCCGACAGTGCCGAGGGGGGACATTCAGGGATAGCTTTGACAATAATTCAGGGCAATCTATCATAGAGCGTGCCATTTTGATTAGAAAGCGAATATCAGATATATTTCTGCGAGTTACAAGGGGCAGCAAGTGGAGTCGAGTGCATCTTTCATTGTAACTCATATAAGGGATTTTGAACTTGTACCCCAAGTACCTCGTGAACCTCCGTTGTATTCGTTCCAACCGGTCGGATTGAATAGCATAATTTGGGTTCCAAATTTGACTACCGTATTCAAGGTGACTGCGGACGTAAGTACAGTAAAGAATTTTTAGGGTTTTCATATTTTTAAACGAACTGGAATTACGGATAAGGAATCCCAGGGCTTTGGCAGCTTTTTTGGCGATATGATCGACATGACATTCGTAGGAGAGCTTATTGTCGATAATACCGAGATCTCTGGTAGCGTTAGTTCGCGATAACTGCTGATTCTCGATCGAGTAGTTGAACATGACTGGCTGAGTCTTACGTGTGAACGTGATAACTAAACATTTTGAAATATTAAGATCTAGTTTATTACTTTTACAATATTTCATTAACCTGAATAAATCTTCCTGCAATAGACTAGTATCAGTTAGATTCGTAACTGATTTGAATATTTTCATGTCATCTGCAAACATTAGGTACTCAGAATGCTTGAAACATTCACCGATATCATTAATAAACACTATAAACAATAACGGTCCCAGCAAGGAGCCTTGGGGTACACCAGAGGGGATTGTTACCCAGGAAGATACGAAGCCATTAAGGACTACGGCTTGGGTCCTATTTTGCACATAAGATGAGAACCATCTGTACAGATCTCCTCTGATGCCCAAGTCGAAAAGCTTCCTCAATAGGATGTCATGGTCGATCCTATCGAATGCTTTACTGTAGTCTGTATAGATTGCGTCAACTTGGGATCCCCTATCCATATGCTCAGTAACAAATTCTGTAAAGAGGACTAGGTTAGAAACTGTGGATCTCCCTTTCAAAAACCCGTGTTGCTGAGAGTTTAAACTAGAGGCCAGACTGCTGTACAACTGGTTATAAACTATGCGTTCAAGTACCTTGGCTAGAAGACAGAGCTTAGAGATTGGCCTATAATTCTCAACCTTGTCTTTGGAGCCTTTTTTATGAATGGGAGATATAAATGCGGATTTCCATAAAGATGGAACAAACCCCTCAGCAATTGACCGTTTAAACAAAAGTGAAACAGGTAAAGCCAGTTCATCAGCGCAATTAACAATAAACACGGCAGGTAAAGTATCTGGCCCTGCAGATTTGGTCAAGTCAAGGGATTTCAAAAGTTTATGTACAGTTGACACATCAATTTCAATTGTACTTATGTCACAGTTGGAAACGCAGCCAGTCGAACCATACCTTTGGGTGACAGCAGAAGTATCAACGAACGTGTTCACATTAATGGAGGTGTTGAGAAATGTTGATTGAAAATAATCGGAAAAGAGTTCACAAATTCCTTCCCCAGAGTCACTTTTGCTATCACAGTATGACATGCTGGAAGGGAAGTTATTGTTCGTGCGTTTGCTTTTTATAAAGGACCAGAATAACTTCGGGTTTGAACCTATTGAGGACTCGATTTTTTCCATGTATTGTGTATTATTGTGTGCCAGTGTGAATCCCACGTCTGTTTTATCTAATAAGTGTGACAGTGGATTGAGTGCCATACAAAACCACAGAGGACTTAGCGCATCTCCTTGAAAAATTCCACGATTAATACGTATCGGCTCTGTAGCCACTGTCGCCGAGGATGAATTAATTTTAAGAACTGTTTGCCAGTTTTGCATAGACTTTTCAAAGAATTGTTTGAGTGTTGGGTGAATTTTGTATAAGTCTAAGACGTATAATAACCAACTGTGCGGGACTGAATCAAAAGCCTTTTGATAGTCGATAAACATAGTATGGATATCCTTTCTACATTTAACGGCGTTGTTCATAGCTATCGCGTCAATGGTTAATTGCTCTTTACATCCTTGGCTATGCTTACGACATCCCTTTTGCTGTTCTGCTAGAATATTATTTTTTGTTAAATGTTCATAAACTACTTCGCTAATGCAGGCTGTTAATATTTTGTACAAAGTTTGTAGGCATGTAATTGGTCGATACTTTGCGGGATTTATGGTGTCATTTATATCTTTAGGTATCATATAAGTTACTCCGTGTGTGATGTATATTGGAAATAAATGTGGTGATTTAATGAATGTATTTAAATGGTTATATAAGAAAGGATGAATGCTCGAGAATTTCTTATACCAGTAGTTGTGGATATTGTCAGTGCCTGGCGCTTTCCAGTTGTGTGTGCGTTTGATGACTTCTACAAATGTGCCTATTGGTATAACCTCAAATTCCATATCTGGAATTTCTGTTGTTGCATCGCTGACCCAGTCTGCGCGGTCATTATGGTATACTGGGTTTTCCCAAATATTGGCCCAAAATTCTCGTAGTGATTCAGGTGAAGGTGTTTCTAGAGTTTGGTTAGGGGTGTCTCTAGTATTAGACGTAAGGTTTCTGTAAAATATTCTTTCATTACTTTTAAATTTAGTGTTTTGCACTTTACGATTAGTGCATGTTATATATCTTTTAAGTCTACTGGATGCTGCGCTCAATTTTTGTTTTAAAGTGTCTAAAAAGTGTTCTATTTGTGTATTACAATTTTCATGTTGAGCATGTAATTGATATTTGAACTTTATTTGTTCGACTGCTGCTACTAATTTTTGACTTCTATTACCATTCATAAATTGTGTTAACCTACCTATATTAGCTCTTAAATTTTGGATTCTCTTTTCTAACCTGATTTGTCACTTTGGTTTTCTATCTAATTTATATGTACGATGTTCACTTTGTGTTGAGCCCGCTATTTTGGCTCCGTTGCATATAGCTGCCGTCCATGCTGCACAGTAAATTATTGTCTGCAATTTGATAAACTCAGTATCGCCATTAACGTGTTTAGGAAGAATAACGGTATTTATGTACGAAACTATTGCAGAAAACTTTTTAGATGTCTTCTGCTTGGGAATGTATGGCCTATTAGTGGGGTGTGTATCATTAAAATTTAGTTGAGCTTGCTGAAATGTGGCTTCTATTTCTGTATTACTTTCTGATATAGGATCAAGATTGGCTTGCATAGGCTCTGATTGAGCAATATTGATGTTATTCAAGAAATTATTATCCTCTTCCGTGTTAACTTGTGATTCAAGAACGATATCTGAATCAACAGAGTTTGTAGGTGTGTCAGAGAAGTTAGCATTTGTACCAAGTAGATCTAATTCGGTCTGTGATTGTGTATTAAAATGGTCGCCACTTGTTTGTTCAATAATTTGGTTGTTGGCGTTGGAATCCTCTAATTCTAAAGCTACCTGATTTTTAATTTCCTCTAACTTTTTGTTGTCTATGTATGCATTATTTATAATTGCTCTCACTTGATCAGATAATCTTTGTTCTGTTAAATGTGTTAGTTCTGGGTATATATTTATAAATTCTTCACGCAAATGTTTTCTATAAGCTGTTTTGTTTGTTTCTAATTGTGTAACAGTATAATATATTCTAATTATTGCTTCATTGTGTTCGTATGTCCATCTCATGCGCTGGCTGGACTGTGTGGAGTGTAACTGTATCTGAGTGTGAAACATTTGTAGTTCAACCCTGACCTCTTCATAAATCTGATCAATAATGTCTTGTGGTAGCAATTTTTTTTGAACTATAGCTCTACGCTGGTCGCCTATTCTTTGTCGGCTGACTTGCATATCTGGGTATTTTTCTAGGAATTTAGTATGAAGTGAAGGAAGATATGCATTTTTGTCTGTGTCCATATTAGTAAGATAAAGATAAGTGCGTAGGATAAATTTATTCATTTCAGTACTCCATTTCCTACGACTTGTTGCAGTCTTAGCAATGGGTACAGTATCATCGACAAAATTTGTCTCCTGTACAACATCCGCTGACCGTGTTGATGATGAAGATGGCGTCGAAGTGACGTGGAAAGATTGTGATGAAGATGGGATTGATGAAAAAAGAGTTGAAGGAGATAACGAAAAGGGTTGTGAAGTTTCGTCATCTGTTTGAGGCATACTTGCCAGAAGTTGTTTTTTAGTTTTAGATCTATTATTCATGATATTCCCACGAGTAGCTAGGGATTTATAATGTCAACCACAGCAGAGCCCTGCGTTCACTGTGGCAAGGGTAAATAAAACTGGAGGTCCCCTGTTATCCAGAGTTTGCACACTAGCGACTAGCGCGTTCCCCTAGCCATGCAGCCCTCGGCATGTGCAACCTTGGCTTGGATTGTATCTCTCTTAGTCTGGCCCTTTGCCCTGGACCTGTCTCGACAAAGTGAACTCTGTCGTCACAGGCCCAGGGCCTAGAGCACGCAAGCCCCATCACGGCGTCAACGTAGAGATACGACGATGGGGTTATTATTATTATTATTATACTTGTCAATAGGGTAGTTTTGAACCCGTAATTTGATTTTATACATCCCCTATTCGCCGTCCGGTAACCGTCCGGACCAAGCCCAAGTCGTCGACGGCGCGCGCTGTTCCCGCGCGCCTCAAGGAGTTGTCAGCAACAGCAAGGGCCCAGCCGGGTCGAAGCCTACTGGGGCCAGGGTAATCCGAAAGGGCGCTCGAGCCCCGGTATGAAGGCTTGAAGGAACGGGATGGGTTTTTTAGTCAGTAAGAGTCTGACACTATCTCCCGCTCCGCCCAAGAGCGGGGGTTGTCATAAGATGATTTTTCCCATCGAAAAAAAAAAAAAAAAAAATCCCCTATTCAAAACATTCCTTTCATAAGACTTTGTAATCCTACTGACATGTCGACTGAATGAAAATTATGAGTTTACTGATTATATAAATAAATAATAACTAGCACTTAAGGGGCCGGCGGAGGATGAATTTCCATGCAAACGTAATACCACGCTCATTTGCAGTTGGAGCATATTTCCAACATATTATGATGATATTTGGTTATAGACAATATTTATCTAGGTTCCTACGTCTTTCTTTTTTAAAAAAACAAAAAGAAATTTAAGCAAATTGTATTTCGCACTTTTTTATAGCGTAAATGGCAAAACATGCCATTTGGCTTTTCTTGTATTAAAAATAACAATATTTCTAATATTCTCGACGTAGGAACCTAGATAAATATTGTCTTTAACCGAATATCATCATAATATGTTGGATATATGCTCCAACTGCAAATGAGCGTGGTATTACGTTTGTATGGAAATTCATCCTCCGCCGGCCCCTTAATACGTTAGCTGCGGCGCGCCAAAGTACTGAATTTCTGATATCTATCGATGCAAGTCGGCACGGGTTCCCTTGGTCCTAACTACATAATTATTTTTTTTACAACTATTTTGACACCATTCAAACAAAATTAGAGGGTATGCGTTTTAAAAAAGAATTTGATTTTTTTGGTTGTGGGATTTCATTTTTTAGGTAAGTTTTCTGTTTTGTTTTCAAATTATTTATGTAGGGTGTCAAAAAACATCGTTTTGAATTTCATGTGGGAATTAAAATATATTAATTACCTGTAAAAATACATAGAGAAGGAGCATGATAAAGGACTGCGAAGACGGACTGGGTGATGCAATTTTATAAAATTTTGTTGTCCACTGTTCAAGTTTTATATTATTAAAAATAAAGCTTTTATATTAAGAAATATCTGAGGAGGCACAATCTCTGAAAACGACGCGCGTGCACTCCAAACGCTTCCCAACATCGATATTATTGTACATTCGAGAATTATATTCATTTTAAATTATAGTCTACTGTCTTTAAGTTCAGTCCTTAGGTAGGTCCATAATAAATGCCGCATGCAATGCTGCGCGTACATATGTGGCTTAACCGTTAACTACTAGTTATATATTATTTTTTAAGTTTTGTCATAGTTTTCTAAGAACCTTCGGCAACAGTAGCTTGAAGTTGTACCATTAAAAAATAAATGTTCAATTAACAGTTTTGTTTGTTTTTTTTAATGTATTGTTTGTTGTTTATTTGTTGGTTATTAAGTGCAATTTAACGTAACAAAAAATGTACCATTAATTTGATGTTACTCATCAGTCTATTTTCAATAAAGTAAAAATAAAAGACATAAGTTTTATTATAAACCAACTAGTTTTTTTTGTTTCAGACCAACCTTATTCTGACAATTACGAGCACAAAAAGAATAAACTAAATAGGTGCCGGATCTTCTTACGTACACACACATTGGGCATTTTTTATCAGTTTAATATAAATATTTCATACTCACATGCCGCATAAGAGGATATCGCTATCGTTATTGGTAACAAAATATAGGGCGGGCTGGCTTAAAAATAGGCTTAAGCATAATTAGCCTATTAATGTTCCCACTGCTGGGACTCAAACCTCCTCTCTGGGAAAAATATGGGCCATTAAACCACTACTCGTGGATTCTGCGGTTTTGTGCGATGCAATAATTATATCTTCGAATTCTTAATAAAAATATTATTCTCCTGATTAGCTGTCTGGGATGGATGAACTTCATGACAACATCAATTAGTAGGTGGTAATTCAAGCATTTTATAATAATCGATGCAACTATATGACACCAATATAAGATTTAAATAAATAAATAAATAAATAAATAAATTGTTTTTGAATTTGCATATCTATTTAATGTTCCAAAAATATCTTTTACTACTTTAGAGCAAAATTGTCCCGTGGTATGTAGCTAGTGAAAGAAAGAAAGAAAAGAAAGAAAATTGCGTTTAATTAGCATTACAAAAACGGAAACACCTTAAAATTAAACACATGGCATGGGGCTCAGCTCAACATAATGCCAAATAACGAATAACTCACACTCACTCACTCTTGTTTCTCGTGCTATCTCTTTCTGGCACGAATAATATTAGCGCCAGAAAGAGATAGCACGAGAAACGGGGGTACGGGGATGCATGTTACCTACTAACTAACCGCTCGGGTATTTTCCATTGTCTATAATTTACCTACGTCGTATTCACAGAAAAGAGCTAATAAGTAACCTACTTATTGTACCTTACATTTTTACGTATCGGTTAAAATTTATTCGCGCTTGACCGCTATCTCACCTGATGGAGAGCGACGATGCGGTCGACGATGGAACGCGCTTACCTAGAAGAAACCTATTCACTCTCGACTTAAAGATTCCCGGGTTGTAGTTATCAGGAAACACAGACTCCGGCAAGGAATTCCACTCCCTAGCTGCACGCACAATAAATGTGTTCCCAAAACGTTTTGTGCGTGTAGGTGGGATATCCACCATGTACCGGTGGCTCATAGCCGTACGTCTGGTAGTCCGATGATGGAACGGGCTAGGCGGAATTAGGTTATGCAATTCCGACGCACACTCTCCGAAATGCATCCGGTAGAAAACCGACAGGCTAGCAACTCTGCGTCGATGCTCAAGACTTTGAAGCCCCGACTCGACGAGTGTATCATCGCCAATTATCCTTCTGGCTCGCCTCTCAATTGCCTCAAGTGCATCAAGCTAGTATCGGGCAAATCCGTCCCAAAGATCAGAGCAATACTCCATACACGATCGAACATGAGCTTAATAAAGTTTCAGCAGCTGTTCCGGCGTGAAGTACTGTGCTTTTTTGCAGCCAGTTGAGCCTTTGCTTCGATGTATGGCCCAAAGTTGAGTGTTGATGTCAGCGTAACACAAGAAGGTCAAGATGGTCGGTTATCGGCACGGTTACACCCCGGAAAGTTGGAGCGGGGCTGAACTGGCGCCTTTTAGCGGAAAATAGACACGCCTGGGTTTTTGCAGCATTGAACTTGACCAAATTGGCATCGCCCCATTCGGAGACTGCCTCCAAGAACAAGTTCAAGCGCTCAACCATAGCCTCTCGAAGAGACTGGATCTGTGACCCACTAGCTCGCGTGTTGGATATGTAACTCTCGGCAACAATGCTGTCATCTGCATACCCAAAGGTACCGGGGCTTGAGCAGATCGTTTATGTGCAGCAAGAATAATGTTGCCGAGAGTACTGACCCCTGAGGGACCCTTGACCCCTGACTTAATAGTCATTTGACCGGACGAGTAGCCATCGATAACCACTCGGATGGACCGGTTACTCAGGAAGTCCGCGATCTAAGCACATAATCCAGCGGGTAAACCGAAAGATGGAAGCTTACTAATAAGGCCTTCGTGCCAAACCCTATCAAAAGCCTTCGAGATATCGAGGGAGACGGCAAACGCTTGCCCGTACTTCTCGATGGCCTCACTCCAGATGTGGATGGCATACGCTAGAAGATCTCCTGTTGACCGATTTCGGCGAAAGCCGTATTGACGGTCACTATGGATATCATTAGCTTCTAGGTATGCCAGGAGCTTAGTGTTGATTACACGTTCCATGGTCTTACAGAGAATGGACGTTACTGACATTGGTCGGTAGTTAGCTGGGTCAGCCTGACTCCCCTTCTTGGGCACAGGCTGTACATTAGCTTGCTTCCATGCAATCGGCACTTTTTCAACCTCAAATGAAAGCCTAAATAGGCGTGTCAGGATCGGACACAATTCAGGCGCACACGTTCTCAGAACAATTGCTGGTATCCCGTCTGGACCGCTAGCCTTGTTCACGTCAAGGTTACGTAGCACCCTAAGGACGTCCTTCTGATGGATGCGAATATCCGATATACTCGTATCGCAACCATCAGGGTGAACAGTGGGCCGCGCGTTACCTGGATCTAGACGCGAAGATTCCGCGAAGAGTGAGGCAAACAAATTTGCTTTCTCCTCAGCGGTATGTGCCAGCGACCCATCGGGTTTCAGCAGTGGTGGTAGTGAGGAGCGGCAGAAGTTCGATTCAACCGACTTAGCCAGGGACCAAAACGCCTTATTACCCGCAGGGTATAAAGCTAGTTTGTTCCCGATGCGGCTAATGTGGTCGAACCGAGACCTCCGCATCACCTTCTTGCTAGACTTGGCAGCTCTGTTGAAAGCTCTCTTCTTCTGGCTTACGTCATTCGTCTTGTGCATACGAGCATCGGCTCATGCCTGATATGCTGCGTGCTTGAGCGCGTTAGCGCGATCACACTCCGCACCAAACCAAGGGCGAGCTCGGCCAGACATGGCTACGTCGGAGAATGGAATATAGTACTCCATTTTGTAAAATCAAGTAATTAATTAGGTAGATGGTTAAATCACAAAGCGATGTGTCAATAGTAATTATGGTTTTTGTAGTATTGAGTCTCTAAATTAAAAAAACTGAATTTCTCAAAAAATCTGTATTTATTTTATTATTAACACTTTTTCACATACAAAAAGTGAAAATAAATAAAAAGAATTACAATACATTGAATCACACTGCGTACACGCACCCAATTTATGATCACACCCACAGATTTTACACTAAACAAAAAAAAAAGCATTTATTTTTTTAACAAAACATTAATAGCAGGGTTATCATCCATTGCAAGGCTATTAATGGCTACTTATGGATTATAATCGATAATAACTCAAAGCATCCGGCTATTTACCCAACACTAATCCACACCATAACACACCGTAAAACTACCATAAACGTGACCCTTTAACATAGCGCCATCTGTTGACGTACTCTGGAACCCTTTGGAGAAATCGATTGCGCTAAGACGTGAGCAAGATTGACATGGCTAAGTGCGGCGGTTGTGGCAAATTCATTTCAACGACAGAGGCCGCTAATTGCATGAAATGTAAATGCTGGTATCACAGAGCGTGTGTGGGACTTCCAAGTGCTGGGCCGGTAGCTACCACTTGGCTATGCCCTGAATGTAAGAAAAATGTGGTAAGGGATAATCGGGCTGACACGCCGGTGAGGGGACGTGCTCCAGTTGGGCACGAGGACGGCACTGCTGCGCTGGCCGATGCTAGCACTATTATAGACACCACACAAGTGCTCGACTTGGACATCATCAGGGCAGAGCTGAATACTTTCAAGGAGGACTTCTTAAGATCAATTAGAAGCGAATTCCAGCTGCTTCGCGATGATCTGTCAGAGTTGAGATCATCGCTGGTCGCCACTAATGATAGGATGAGTCGATTGGAGGAAATAATTGTTTTGATAGAAGCAAAACAAGCTCAGCCCCAAACATCGCTATCGTCGGGGGTGGAAGATTTGGCATCTCAATTAAGGAGCGATATAAATGACCGGGACCAGGAGTTGCTGGGAAACGACCTTCAAATTTCGAATCTTCCAGAGGCCAGTGGTGAAAATCCCAATCACACTATTCTGTTGGTTGCTGCTAAGCTTGGCGTCACCATCGAGGCCCGTGATGTGGTGAGCGCCAAGCGGGTCGGTGGTAGGCGCATCAACGCAACGCAGGCGTCGGCACCATTGGAGACCCGTCCTCGCTTCCTCATCGTGCGCCTTGCGCGCCGCGATCTGCGGGATGAGCTGTTGCAGGCTGCGCGAGTGCGGCGCGGCATGACCACGGCTGACCTGGGTTTGCCTGGACCTGCGAAGCGGTTTTACGTGAACGAGCGCCTAACTAAAATAAACAGGGAGTTGTTTCGGTGCGCTCGTGAGGCGGGCAGTCACCTGGGCTGGCAATTCGTATGATCGAAGCGCGGCCGTATTCTTGCCCGGTGCAAGCCCGGGGACGCCACTTGTCATATTCGCTGTGAGGCTGACGTGCAGCGCGTTTTCGGGGTGGCACCGAGTAACCACGGCAACAGTGTACTTTAAAAATTGGATTTTTTGCCAGACTCTGCGACCGTTAAGTCATGGTTGTGTTTTTTTGTTTTTGTTAGACTTTTAAATTGTTTTATTCAGAATGATTTTTTAAATTACTTGGCTGTAACGTCAAACTATTAATTATTGTATTAGTTTTAAAAGCTACCATACAGATTTGGTTAAGGAATTTCACCGTATTAGGTCTCGCTACTCCAAGTAGGTTTTTAATTATGTTATTATTTCATCATACTTTCACTATTTCATCACTGTTAATCTCGTATTGCAGTTGTCTATATTACTGTCTCTTAGTAGGTATATGTCTCACGGCACACTATTGCAACGTCCACGTAATCCAGTTATATAAAACTACACAAATCTCTATACACCTAATTATAACTAAACGTTTCACTATTTACATACATCGTCGACCGTAGGTTCAATTGAGGTAAGGGACAAAATACGATTTTTCAGGAGAGGCCGACAAAGTTTTTTTTCGGACTAAATCGCCTATAACTTTTTTTCTTATTAACCTTTTTCGGGTCTGATTTCACACATAATCTTGTATTTTAGTGCTCTATCTACACGTGTAACATTTATTTAAATAAATTAGCTATTTAGGAAATAGATGTCCCTTACAACAACGTATTTTGTTAGTAATGTCCCTTACTGACCAAGTATCTTGTAGTCTCGTCCCTTACATTAAATTGACCTCTGCGTTGGATTCAATTTATTAATGAAAAAATAGTGTAAAGCACTTGTTGAAAAAAATTATGGAAAAAATACAGTGTAAAGAGATTTTTGACATAAAATGAAGTACACACTTTTGACGTACGGATATCATAAATTTGGAAATCGTTATTATTGTTACAAGAAATCATTTAAGAGACATGAAAATGTATTAGAACCGTGTGTCTGTTTTTTGTGTGTTGCTTACATAGTACAATGAAATGAAATGTTTGTATAGCTAATTTGTATAGATTTAATAAAACAATTTATATTTCATTTAATATGTTTATTGTAATCAAATTATTAAAAGAAATGGTAACAATTTTACCTATAATTACTTTGAATTTTTATTCAAATAAAAAAGTAGCTGCAAATAATCCTAATAGAGCCTCTAAGGCATTGTTAATCAAATTAAAATAATCAATTTTACTTACTACCGCTTTACCGCTTAATCAGCCTTCAACATGAGATCAATATTTAATCATTATTATCATTAAAAAAAATATTAATAAAATTGAGATCAATAAATGTTTCAGAATTAAACGTTTTTTTCATCAACATTATCTTCTTCGTCCGTTTGATTCAAATTGTCAATCACTTTAGCGCAATATGGTAGCTTCAAATAATCTTGATGAAATCTACTGGGCATAGCATTCACACACAATTTTTTAAAATATTTGTATTTTGCGAACGATATTGGTAGCCTGGTGTTATACAAAGGTCTTAGTTCTATGCAATTATTGTCCACTGTTATATCAGGCGAGTCTGCTAGTTGTGACGGTACACTAACAGATGTTTTACTCTTAACCTTACCCTTTCCCGTCCCTTTTCCGTTTCCCTTCCCACTTTTCGTTTTACGTTCTGGATTACTCCCTACCTTTTTGGCTGCCATTTCCCCATTTATTTTGATGACATAAACAACCGCTTCCTCCTTCATAGAGTGTTTAGTCCAAATGGTTTTAAGGTCTTTTTTCTTTAACGTAGCTATTCTACTTTTCGTAACTTGTAAGTCCTTCGTCTTTTGTGGAAACAGTTTTTCTGTAACGGGGTCCCAGTCAATGAAATCCTTGTGCTCCATAACGGTTACGACGTAGGGACGAGGATTCTTTCTAGCACATTCCATGTAACTAGGCCATTGCGTGTAACTCCAAACAGTAAATTTTCGCACTTCTCGTTCAATAACAGAGTGCATGCTGTCAACTGGCATGTAACTATGACCGGTCAGTAAAAAGTTAATCTGAATCGTTTCGACATTCTTGGATATTGACAAAAAATAATGCAATATTGCCAGCATTGTCCTATTACGATTTTGTCCAGTGCAAGCATCGCAATACAGGATAACTTTTCTTATTCCTCTATCATCAACATCTTTCAGATACATGAAAAGGCAAGACCCTATCTCTTTTGACCCTCGTTTCCCGTCGCATTCACCCCAAACATAGCAAAACCCGTTTTGAGTAGAGCTTTCATAAATCGTAAAGTTATACACAGTGTATTTTCTGCTATAGAATAACAAAATATTATCACCATGAGGCGTATTTAAAATCTTTTGTAAATCAAAGCTTGCCACTAGAGTGTCCTTGTTTACAGAATAGTTTTGATGACTAGTAAATCTTTTTTAAGTAGCATATTTTTCTTCCATGTGATCTTTAATCTTTTCCTTGTCCTTTTCTGCCTCCTTTGGATTGTTTTCATGTTTAGCACAAATGTTGCACTTATCCTTCTTCGGAACGTGAATAGTTATGTTGCTGTATTCCTTATGGAACAGATTAATGAAAACACGTTCGCTCAGGTAATTTATCTTTTTCTGTTCGCATGATTTTCGGTATAGGCGGTATAAGTTTGTCAACGTTTTGTATTCTTGATTGCCTACAGTAATGTGAAGGTAGTACCGGAAGAGACTCAATGTACTCCTTTGCCGCATTTACAGTAGCTTCTTCATATTTCATATTACTAATTGGTTTACTTCGTTTATCTTTTTGGGATAAACCCTCTTCTTGTGCATTACACAGTGTATATAACAAAAACTGCTGTGTAATATCTATAGTCTTTAGCAAAAAATTTTGACAAATTTGTCTCCGTCTTTCTCCTTCATTTATATAGTACTCGTATGTACATTGTCTTTTACTTTCAGTCGAATCAGTCTTTTTCCGTTTAATTGGTACTCTTAATGCACTAACCAATCTCTTTTTTGCTGAATATCTAAATTCCAAAAGTGGTCGAAAATTCTTTGTCGCCTCTCATCTAAAAGCTCATAACATTGCCTAGGACATTTTCCTGGTTGACAGGGATTAGGCTGTAGTTTTTTAGCGTCTTTACGTTTTCCAGATGACGTTTCGTAAGCATCGCCCTTTACTCTTTTCGTTTTCATCATTTTTCGCTTGTTAATCAGTTTTTCCTTTTTATATTTAACAGTTTTCTCTTGCTCGTTCGATTCGATCGGTTTTGTTTTCTGTTTGGTTATATTTTTCTTACGGCTATTTTTCTTTGTAACGTAAAAGCTCCTATTAACGACCCCCTAAAATGTGTACTCTATTAACGATCTAATTTTTAAATCACTCAAATTAGACATAATATAGGGTTCCAGAAAAGTCATACCTTAAAAATTAGTTACGTATTTTTGTTGGACAACAAAAAGAGTAAAGTTTGTGTGTTTAAATAGCCAGTGAAAGAAGTAATTTAACTTTGAGTGAGACGCTCCCGAAGCGGACGCACTTTTCATAGTGTCGCGTCTCCAGCCACGTAAGTACACCTAAATATTACTTAAGGAAAATAACACCCTAAAAATGGATTTGTCTTCTTGCAATCACAATACAACTGTAACGTATATATTCGTTTTCTAAACTAACTCTTAATATAATACTTTTTATTGGTTTTTATGTTATAAAATTGTAGGGTTCACCCCTACCATATAGTTTATTTATGTTTATAATAAACTCACACAACACACCACAAATAAAACACAACATTAATACAGTCACAGTAATATTATCGTGTACGTTTATCAATACCACTACACTACATTCACGGCATTCATAATGTTTAGCATTATGCTGTCAGATGGTGTCGGTCACCCCAGCGCGCGGGCCAGCGCGCGAAACGGTTGAGCATCCCTGCTCAACCTTAACATTTCAAAATATGTGGGTCAGTCGGTTACAGACCTCGCCGCCTACCGCCTGCGCTCGCGCACTTTTCTGTTTGACTTGCGATTTGCTGTTACGCGATCTGAATATTTATGTGGACTATTGTATTGTGCTGTAACTGTTGTGTGTTTCTCCTGTCTGTTCTCCTTCTGATTCTGTGTGTGTACATCTTGTGTATGGACCGGTCGAGTAAACCGTGGGTACGAGCATTGAGCATTCTGTAATCACCACAAGGTCGCCATCCGTTGTCCTTTTTGGGAGCGAGGTGGAGTGGTGATGCCCATGGACTCTCCGACGGTCTGGCGGTTCCATTGGCAAGCATCAGCTGGAACTCCTGCTGAGCAATCTTCAGCTTGTCAGGTGCTAGTCGCCGGAATGGTGAGGATACTGGTGGACCTGGGGTGGTGCGGATGTGGTGTACGGTGTTGTGAGGTGTGGTGCGTAGTGTACCGGCGGGTCGGGTGATGTCAGGAAACCCGTCTAAAATTCTGTGGTACCTCGAATCACCAGAGGTTATCTTTAAAATCATGTTTTAATTTAAGGCGGTAATAGAATCCAAATTCCAAAACTTGATTCTAATAACGACCCATGGCGTTGTTAAATTTTGAGAACATTTAGTATTTTAAAATAATATCTATTATAAACTACCTCATTTGATTTTAATTTTTGCTTATTCAATTCTTAAAATTATTTTACTTCGTTAGATCTATTAACGACAAAGCTATTTCTTAAAGTTTTTGTGTAAAACTCGATGTAACGTTAGACAATATCTCTATTATTATAATGATATTATACTGTAAATAACCTGTATTATCTGAATTAAAGACTAACTGACATTAAAAGAAATAATATAGCAATGAGATCGAATTTAACAGTATACCATAAAGCGGATATTTTATCTGTTTATTATTAATTTTATTGGTCGCTAATAGAATATTATAACCTTCATACTTGATTCTATTACCGACTCACAGCTGTGACGATATATTTGGTAATATTTACAGTACACAAAAAAAATGTAGGTATATTTTTGAACAAATTGGCTCATTTCTTGCATACGTGACGTTTTGAGAGATTTTGTCACATGCCATATTATTAATGTAAAATAATATTTGCTATCCAGTTTCATTCATGGCTTCATGGCATTGGCTATATTTTGTATGATTTCAAATCAAATAAAAATGGCGGGACGGAATGGGGGCCATGTAACTTTATAAAGCGTCTTTCGAAGAATTAAATTCTATATCTCTTTAAAGATTGTGTTCTTTTATAGAATCATGGAGCCGCAGAAGCGCAAGCAGTACGCCTCCGCTCAACTAGAAGCTGCGCTTCTAGCTATATATGAAGGGACCAGCTTATATGAAGCTTCAAAAACCTATGGCATACCGAGGACAACTCTGCGTGACAAGAGAAATTATTTTGTGATTGTATTACGGATAAAAACATTTTTGTTACTGATTCATAATATCTTATTCGTATGTAGGTAGGTAATTAAAAAGTAAGCATTTAATTGTTTGAAGACTGTTTTCTGGGACTGATTATATTTTTTATTAATTAAAATAACAAAAAATAAGTGCTCTAAGCGTTGCAATAAATAATTATTTTCATATTGTAATAATGTTGATCTCATAACTATTGTTATTATATAATAAATACCTTAAAAACGATTTTTTATTTTATTTAATAGTATAGAAGAAGTGACAACTTCGTAGCGGTCGGTAAAAGAAGCAGAAAAATCGGTAATAGAATCTTGCCGCATTCTATGGGTCGGTAATAGAATCAACTACTCTTTTGGATTAAATAATTATTTAGTAACTATTGTGTTATTGAATATTGAATTTAAGTACTGAATTGCAAAGAATACTTCGCTGAGATTAATTATAAATTATAACACCTTTCCTAACATTACAGCTTATATCTATTTTTTTAAAGTAAATCCTAAGACAGCTAAAACTGGCGGTAATAGGAGCATTTACGTTATGTGATTTACCTGATGTATCAGATACCTCGCTTTCTTTCACTGACCACACATCAGAACTACCAGCTGAAAAATCTTCATTTTCCGGAAAATTTGAATAGAACTTACTCATCATCCGACATAAAATCAATATGTGCTCTCTTAAATCCTTTCTTACATTTTCTCTTGCGACGCTTTTTTAATTCAGAAAAATCAATATGTGCTCTCTTAAATCCTTTCTTACATTTTCTCTTGCGACGCTTTTTTAATTCAGAGTTTGATTTGTTCTTATCAGGACTGCTAACAGGCTTCGAAGATCCTAGTAAATCAGCAGCCACTGTATAGACACGAGAAGTGCCTGGTTGATTCGAGTCTTCAGTTATGTCATAAGAAGTGCCTGGTTGATTCCAGTCTTCAGTTACGTCATACGAAGTGCCAGGTTGATTCCAGTCTTCAATTACGTCATAAGAAGTGCCAGGTCGATTCCAAGATTCCGTTTTATTGTGAGAACTATCATCTGACTTTACATTTTCGCTGAAAATATTTTCAGCGAAAGACTGTGAGCTATGAGACTTCAAGGCTGGATCTTGCAAGTTACAAATATTAGCGTCTATGCAAATGTCTGAAGTTATACCGGGAGCGGTGCTGAATTCAATTTTTGTGCCAGATACGTCTGAATTTGCATCTTTTTGCAAGTTCGAAGACGAAGTATCAATAGTGATGGTGCCAGCCGCGTAGTTGGTAGCGCCGGATACTTCCAAAGCAGCTATATTTGGTTGAGAAACATCTGACGTGTTTTGTAAGTACGAAGTCTCAGTTTTAGCATGAGTGAGATTCAAATCATGAGAGGGATTGCAGAGAAGATTGCTTGTAGTTTTGACATCTTTGACATTACATAAATTGAAATAGATAGCCTCTTTTTCTGGTTCGTAGTGATCTACAGTTATGGTGGGTTGTATGGACTGTTTAGATAAATACAGATTATTGTTAAGGATATCTACTTTCTCATCAGAAAGAATAGTTATTTTAGGTCGCTTTTTCAATGGCTCTTGTGTTTGTTCATGACAAATGTAGCTTTCTATTTGATCGAGTCCATGTACTTGAAAGTTTGTGCTCGTATCCGATGAAGCATTGAAAAACCGGCCAAGTGCGAGTCGGACTCGCCCATGAAGGGTTCCGTAGCAGCAAGTAACATAATATAAAAGTTCTTGTAATGTGTTGTAACTTTGATCGATGTTTTAATAATACTGTATTTTTTCGATTTATGACGCATTAAAAAAAACTACTTACTAGATTTCGTTCAAACCAATTTTCGTTGGTAGTTTTTATAGTAATGTACATCATATATTTTTTTTAGTTTTATCATTCTCTTATTTTAGAAGTTAGAGGGGCGGGACACACATTTTACCACTTTGGAAGTGTCTCTCGCGCAAACTGTTCAGTTTAGAAAAAAATGATATTAGAAACCTCAATATCATTTTTGAAGACCTATCTATAGATACCCCACACGTATGGGTTTGACGAAAAAAAAATTTTTTAATTTCAGTTCTAAGTATGGGGACCCCCAAAATTTATTGCTTTTTTTCTATTTTTGTGTGAAAATCTTAATGCGGTTCACAGAATACATCTACCTACTAAGTTTCAACAGCATAGCTCTTATAGTTTCGGAAAAAAGTGGCTGTGACATACGGACGGACAGACAGACAGACAGACAGACAGACAGACAGACAGACAGACAGACAGACAGACAGACATGACGAATCTATAAGGGTTCCGTTTTTTGCCATTTGGCTACGGAACCCTAAAAATGAATGAGATAATTCCAAAGAAACTGTGGACGTGTTAATTATATCACTAGTGTCACTACTGCTATACACCACTATGTTTTTTTTTGCCTTTTTCTTGGACAGGAGATTGGTTTGATGAGTTGGAGGCATTGGATTCGGTTTTACCAAACAAATATAATCTGAAAATGATACAGCAACAAATTAGAAAATTTCTAGTATTAGTGACTATCAATATCATTAGCTGAAAATGTAAGTACAATTAAGTAAGTAAAAACTTTATTGTACAGAATATAAGGAAAAACAGACAAGTTGCAAACAGAGAAATACAAGAGCAAAGGTTAAATGTTTACTATTTATAAAATTTTACTTACTTTCGTTCTCTGACTGATAAGGAAGTTTCGTCATTTCTAGAGTTGTCAATATCACTGTCCTCAATTGTGTCATTTATACTCTCAGAAAATTCAGAGCTTACTGTTGACTCGGACCTACAAAGCACACAAGTAAAAATTAAAATCATTTTTGATAGCTACCCCATATCCTTCCCCATTCAGACTTAGTTCGTACCTATTCAAGAACGAAAATTTAATAACAATTATAATTCACATGCAATCATTTTGGAAAAGAACAAGGCGTAGAGCGAGGACGTAAGGCGCGCGAGCGCTTCCAAACATTAAGTTTTAGTTATCATTTTGATACGTCATTCTAAAAAAAAACACGTTTCTACTGTTCCAATCAAGTTTTCTCTAGAACCTATAATCGCAAAGTTTAATTTATTTTTGTATCGTGTAAGCAAACACGTAAATTTGAATCGCGCCATTATTATTAGCCAAAAATGTAAACAAAATTATTATTGGCCAAAAATGTAAACAAATATGAGTTTATGGAAAGATAACTTTAAGCCCTTAAACTTTAAACATTTTTATAACTTTTTCAACAGTCACTCTGAAATCTACTTAGTTTCCATTGTAATAAAGTTGATATTTGTTTAACTTGAAATAACGTATTTGAATATAGATACTTTGCGAAACTTACTTTTTATTCATTGGAGGTATTGATATCACCTTAGCAGGTTTGGTCTCATCTTCTTCTTTCTCCTCATCCTCATCTTTTGATCTGAAATATTACAATATAAGTTGTAAACAGTGTTATCAATGTAAACATTTGGCAGCGCCTTTGAGTACCTAGTAAATATTTATTGTCCATTATTACACAATAATTAGGTAACATTCAATAGTTTTATAAATTATGATTTTATATTAAGTACTATCATACAAGAATCGATATCTATTAAAATAAACGAACAAAATTAGCAATAGGCATAGGTAAACCCACAGACAGCTTAGAACATGTAACAATGATTGTAGTAGGTATAACAAAATGTATGTACTTACTGTGTTATCTTATTCACTAATTGTAGTAATTTCTGTCTGCGTCGAAGCAATTGGTTTAAATGGTTTTGTTTTTCCATTTTTACCACTGTTTTTGTCAAAAACCGAGCACAATCCCGACCAAACGACAGATGAACTCGCACTGATAGCGACTTTTTTGATGCCCGCGCGCTGCTTTCGCATTGGTATCATCCTCTCTTTCGCACAAAGAAAGACGTTGTGAGATAGAAAAGGATGGTAATAGTGCAAGTACGTGCTATCTTGTGTTATAATAATAATAATAATAATAACCATTTATTTTCAGGCATCGAAGGCCCATAGAAAAAATACATAAAATAATCTTATAAATTAATAAACTAATACATATTATAACAACAAAACTTATTTAATAATTATACACGTAACGTCGGCGTCGTGTTCCGCTGTGTAGTGTCGCGTAGCCGTCCTCAGAAACGTCGATACACGACACCATTCGGCCAAAAGTCCTCTCTCAAAAAGGTCTCCAGATGGTGGGTTGGAACTCGTATCACGAACGACTTGAAGTTGGTGTCGTGGCGAGAATCCAGCCTTTCGACCCTCAGAGTCCAGTTGCTCTTTATCTTCATATACTCCACGACTTCCTCAATCTTCGTAGAGCAATGCAGACGCGAAATATACAGCTGCGTCGTAGGCACAGCAGGACGCAGCAGCGCCCAGTTCAAATGATGAATCTACCTGCGACTAGATAATTAGAGAATGATGAAAACATTTGCTAGCGTAAACTCCTTATTTAAAACCTCATTTTTATTTCTAGTCGCTCACTTATTATTTTAGTCGCTCACATACTAATTTAATCGTTTAACTAGGATTTCAATAACCCACTTTTAGTAAGCTCGTTCTGGATTTTATTGTTAATCAATATTTGTTGTTAGTTTAGTTAATGTGTCGCTTACTTAAATTCATACCGCTCAAGTTATTAAAACAGTATCTCATCATCAGTCGCTAAGTTTTTTTTTAATCGCTCGTTTTATAATTCCCCATTTTCATATACACCATTCGATAGAGCGAAAAATTCTGAACAAAACTGTATACTTAACTCATTTTGGGTATTTTGTCCCTTACCTCAATTGAACCTTCGGTCGACGATATTTATTTACAATTAATGACTATTTTACTTATTTTATGAAATTATTGACTATACAAATTTTAGCTATATACAATGATGACTAGAGGAGATAAGCTTTTGAGGATTGGTTTTCTAAATGCTGGATCACTGGGCACGGGTCATGATGACCTGATTAGCGTACTGGACAGGCTCTGTTTTGATGTTTTCGCCATTAACGAGACGTGGTTACGACCAGGAGAACAGGATCGCGCGCCCGTGGTGCCGGGCTATCGACTGCGTCACACTCCGCGGCCGGCGAGCGTTTGCCTCGGTAGAGGCGGGGGAATTGGTTTCTATTTCCGGCGAGGACTTAGCACGCGTATCTGTTCTGCCGCGGTTGATCCTAGGTTCGAATCAGTTGAGCAGATGTGGCTAACGCTCACAATGAATGGCAAGAAAATTGCAATCGGTACCGCGTACCGTCCACCTTGGCTTGATCTTGTACTTTTTCTGGATGCCATAACAGATTACCTAAGCTCATTAGGACATTGTGACAATTATATCTTGCTCGGAGATTTTAATGTTAATTTGCTGGACACATGCGGAATAAAGACAAGAAAAATTAACGAGTTTTTGCATAGCCTCAGCTTTACTCAACTGGTGTCAACTCCAACACATTTCACAGCTACCAGTGAAACCCTCATCGACTTACTGTGTACCGATTTGGTAGCAAAATATACGTCAGTTGAATCTTATGGTTCAAACAATGGCCATTCTGTCATAGTTGGGGAATTTAATGTGAAACGGGATAGGTTTAAACCATATGTCGCTAAATTTAGGCCACTTAAAAACATCTGTATAGACCATTTTGACACGGATTTACAGCTTCTCTGTCTTGAAAACATTTTAAAATTTGAAAATGTCAATGACATGGTAAGTTATTTTAATCATGTCATAACTTCCTTATTTGATATTCATGCACCAGTAAAAACAAGCACAATAAAAGAAAAGTCGTATCCCTGGATTACTGACACAATTAGGCTAATGATGCGTTTACGGGATTGACGCACTTACTAGTTACCGTAAAACTAAACTGAACTCAAAAGGCGAATACTACAAAGAATTAAAAACTAGTACTAAGATCTCTGTATAGTGAAAAAATGGCATATTATGAGCACAACATAAGCAATCATATTAAAAATTCAAAATTATTATGGAAAAATCTAAAAACTACGTTACTGACTACAAATTCTATACAAGACCTACCGTCGCACTTCACAGATCCTGATCTAATTAATAATAACTTTTTGACAGTTCCTGGCAGCAAGGTAGCAAGCGTGTTACTGTTGACTGATTACGATAATCATAAACACGGTGAGGCAACTTTTTCAATCGTTCCAGCGGAGCAGATTGACATCTCTCGCATTATCTCCAACCTTAAAAGTAATGCCGAGGGTTATGATCACATTACCCTGGGCATGATGGTCATGACCCTACCTCACACGCTAAATGCTATTACGGCCATAATAAACTGCTCAATAATGACTTCAAAATTCCCTGAAGAATGGAAGATTGCGTCTGTCAAGCCCTAACCAAAAAATTCAAATACGGTTGATCTGAAGGACCTCCGACCTATTAGCATTTTGCCATGTCTGTCTAAGATACTGGAGAGGGTCGTGTGTGACCAATTAACCCTTTTTTTGGAGCAGAATAGCATATTACCAGACTTGCAATCGGGATTCAGAAAGCAGCGAAGTACCGCTACTGCTTTACTGGATGTTACTGACAATGTGTTGTCTGCTCAAGATAAGGGAATGTGTACGTGTCTGGTCTTGCTCGATTTTTCCGGGGCATTTGACGCAATTAATATACCACTATTATTATCGAAATTAAGGTATTATGGTTTCGACCCTGGCGCTGTGGAATGGTTCCGGAGCTACCTCAGTGATAGGAAGCAATTTGTGAATTTACGTTTGGGGGATGGCACCACTCTAAAATCGGCACTTAGTTTAATAGAGAGAGCAGTGCCGCAGGGTTCTATCTTAGGTCCGATACTCTTTATCTTGTATTGCGCGGATATTATTAAATGCCTGCAGAAGTGCAAGTATCATATATACGCTGATGATGTCCAGCTTTACATATCTTTTTCTCCCGACGAGTATGATAATGCCATAAAAAACCTAAACGACGATCTTCGCAGGATTGCAACCTGGTCCGAGGAACATTGCCTGTTGCTAAACCCAACCAAAACCAAATTCATGATACTTGGCTCTAAACAACAGTTAGCTAAACTACCTGCTACGTTTTCACTCGAATTGATGGGCAAACCAATAGACAGAGTCTATGAAGCAAGAAACCTTGGTCTTATCATGGACAAAGACAAGCAAAGAAAAGCATGTCGCCGACTCGGTAAGAAACTGCTTTTATCGCCTAAAAGTTTTGTATAAAATGAGGCCTTACCTATCCGAAACACTTCGGGAGCAGCTTGTGGAAAGTCTGGTTTTGTCCAGATTGAATTATGCAGACACAGTGTACGGCCCACGCCTACTGGCTCGTACAGACCGGCTTATTCAAAGGGTTCAAAACGCGTGTGCTCGTTTTTGTTATAAAATTCCTCCCAGAAACCACATAACGCCATTCCTTAAAAACACTTTACCCTAAAAATGAAATCGAGACGCAAGCTACACTTGGCGTGTCTTCTATTCGGTGTAATTAAGTTGGATCACTGGTAGACGTGAATGCGGAAGAAGGCAATGCTCGCAACAGCTGTCATCGCAGCCCCATAGTACAGCAACATTTAGAGGCAGTTTCCGTTACGCGGCTAGTAAAGTATGGAATAATTTGCCGCCGCCTATTAGAACAATAAACACGATTAGTACGTTTAGAAGACGTTTACGGCAGATTTTGATCGATGCGCAGCGAAAGTTAAACCCAACTAATTTAAACGTTTCTTTGATAAAATATACGTGCAATTTTTTTATATAGAATAGAATAGAATAAACTTTATTGTACACCAAAAAGTAATACAGTTTAAACAAAAACTTAAATTAACGGGCACAAAGGCGGTCTTATCGCTGAGAGCGATCTCTTCCAGACAACCTTAGGATGGATAAGAACTTAAAATAATACAGGGGGTAGTCTGTGGTGTACTGCTAACAAACTGATCACTCTATTTAAAACATAATATATAATTATATACATATATATATATATATATACATACATATTATATGTTACACAATTTCATAAAAAAAGGAAAGAATAAAAGATTAAAGTAGGGTTGGTGGAAGAAATTAAATTACATAGAAACAAGATAATGTTAGAGAGAAAGGAAATGGTTTTTAAGTAGATTTTTAAAAGAAACTAGTGACTGGGCTTGCCTAATAGTTAATGGCAACGCGTTCCACAAACGCACCGCCTGGATCGCAAACGACTTATCACAAAATTTTGTAGAATGCGAGGGCATTAAAAGGGTCAAATTCTCCGATGATCTCAGGTGTCTAGAATGTGTGTCATGAATGAACTTAAAACGTTCTTTAAGATAAGAGGGGGTTGTAGGAATAAACAGGACACTGTAAAGCAACGATAAAATATGAGTATTCCGGCGAAGGCGGATTGGCAGCCACTTGAGCTTAATACGAAATTCAGAAATATGATCATATTTGCGCAATCCAAATATGAATCTAATACAAAAGTTTTGAAGTCGCTCAAGCTTATTTAGTTGCACTTCAGTTAGATCCAAATAACTGACATCGGCATAATCAAGGATTGGGAGAAGGAATAATAGGAATAGGGTTATATAATTTGTCTTTGGTCATAATATTAATTAATAAATATGTTTCACTACAATAAAAACCGGCCAAGTGCGAGTCGGACTCGCCCATGAAGGGTTCCGTAGCAGCAAGTAACATAATATAAAAGTTTTTGTAGTTTGTTGTAACTTTGATCGATGTTTTAATAATAGTGATTTTTTTTTCGATTTATGACGTATTAAAAAAAAACTACTTACTAGATCTCGTTCAAACCAATTTTCGTTGGCAGTTTTTATAGTAATGTACATCATATATTTTTTTTAGTTTTATCATTCTCTTATTTTAGAAGTTAGAGGGGGGGGGGACACACATTTTACCACTTTGGAAGTGTCTCTTGCGCAAACTATTCAGTTTAGAAAAAAATGATTTTAGAAACCTCAGTATCATTTTTGAAGACCTATCCATAGATACCCCACACGTATGGGTTTGATGAAAAAAAAATTTTTGAGTTTCAGTTCTAAGTATGGGGACCCCCAAAATTTATTGCTTTTTTTCTATTTTTGTGTGAAAATCTTAATGCGGTTCACAGAATACATCTACTTATAAAGTTTCAACAGTATAGCTCTTATAGTTTCGGAAAAAAGTGGCTGTGACATACGGACGGACATACAGACAGACAGACAGACAGACATGACGAATCTATAAGGGTTCCGTTTTTTGCCATTTGGCTACGGAACCCTAAAAACAGGGTTTACATAGTTACAATTATGTGGGTGGTTTGGGTTTTATTTTTTCTGCGTGCCGTTGGTCTCTTATAATAATAATAATAATAACCATTTATTTTCAGGCATCGAAGGCCCATAGAAAAAATACATAAAATAATCTTATAAATTAATAAACTAATACATATTATAACAACAAAACTTATTTAATAATTACACACGTAACGTCGGCGTCGTGTTCCACTGCGTGGTGTCGCGTAGCCGTCCTCGGAAACGTCGATACACGACACCTTTCGGCCAAAAGTCCTCTCTCAAAAAGGTCTCCAGATGGTGGGTTGGAACTCGTATCACGAACGACTTGAAGTTGGTGTCGTGGCGAGAATCCAGCCTTTCGACCCTCAGAGTCCAGTTGCTCTTTATCTTCATATACTCCACGACTTCCTCAATCTTCGTAGAGCAATGCAGACGCGAAATATACAGCTGCGTCGTAGGCACAGCAGGACGCAGCAGCATGTTTGGTCCAGTCGGTGCAGTACCGCACAGGTTCCGGGAACAGGGCTTCTTCTTCTTCTTTTCTACTCGAGTGAAACCCTCTTCATCAACATGGCCCGTTTTTAGCAAGGAGCAACGGACCGCAGTCTGGGTAGGTTGAGAACCCGATGTCTCTTTGTCCCCTATTTTCGCTTGTCGCTTAGGTTGCGACGTACCTGATGGTTTCCTGGAGGTGGCAACAGCAGCGTAGGCACGTTTAGAGGTCAACGTACCTACGTGTGACGTTTCCGCAGCCGGTGTAGAGGCGCGGGCGACGGCGACAGCAGGCGGTGCTTGATCAGCATTTTCGGCGGCTGGTGACGCACTTGTGTTTGTCGAATCAAATCCGCCGACTGATGCATTTTGCGCCTCCTGACGTGTTTTCACCTTTGAGGCCTCAGGTGACCCAGTTACTGAACCAACGTTGCGCAATAATGCTATTTCCACACGTAGTTCAGCATTGGATTTTTCTGACGCCTCCATTCTAGACTGCATCTTGGTCATCTCCACTTTCAAGGTAGTGATGTCCTTTAGCAGCCGTGTGACGTCGACGTGATCTTATAGCTGCCTCGTCTCCTTTCGCCCGCAGCGAGGGATTTTTGACGTGTCTACTATATCACCTGCGTTCCCAAATATTTTTGAGACCTGCATAAAACGAAGGATGCGTTAATATATGTATATATATATTTTTTTTTAATTTTACATTTTGTTGTTGCCGTTTCTGTCATGCGATTTGCGTGTATGTTTACTTACCTTATGGGCCTGGCCTACTTGCAGCAGGTGCTTGCAATCGGTTACGGCTTCGCCTTTCATTCTCCTTGAATTTCAATAATTATCTTTTTGGTGACATGACAAAGTCATTATGACCTGCAATTAAAAAAGTAATATACAGGGTGGCCAGAACATTGACGTCCAAAAATAAAATTTAGGTCCCTCGTATCGTGGGGTATCCGAATCACCCCCATGTATGTTCCATTTGTGTTACAGACATGATTTTAATCCGTAATTTAATGAAGTATAGTAAAATAATACCATTGTTTAAAACGGGTAGTACATCTGACCCCACAAATTATAGACCTATTTCAGTGCTACCCACCTTTAGTAAAATATTTGAGAAACTAATTTTACATCAATTACAAATATTTTTTAATAGACATAAGTTGTTACATAATAAACAGTTCGGTTTTACAAGGGGTCGTTCAACAACCGATGCCGGGGTTGAACTTTTAGGCCATATTTATAATGCATGGGAAGACAAATGCGATGTCCTGGGCATTTTTTGTGATTTGTCCAAGGCTTTCGATTGCGTTCTCCATGAAACATTAATCAGGAAACTACACCATTACGGGATCCGAAATTCCTCTCTGGATCTTCTTACTTCTTATTTGAGTGATAGGATTCAGAGAGTTGATGTAAACGGAAAAAGATCACCCGGGTCTGTAGTATCAATGGGTGTGCCCCAGGGCTCGATTCTTGGTCCATTTTTATTTCTTATTTATATAAATGACTTGCCATACCTCATAAAGGATAACCATGATATAGTGTTGTTTGCAGACGACACTTCGCTTTTGTTTAAGCTTAAACGTCAGCAGCCGGTTACTGATGACATAAATAATGCCCTTTCAAAAATAGTACACTGGTTTAATGTCAATAACCTGCTCCTTAATGAAAAGAAAACCAAATTTGTTAAATTTACGATGCCTCACGTAAGGCAGGTAGAAACTAGTGTGCTAATAAAAGGTAAAGAATTGAGTCCTGAAGACACTACAGTGTTCTTGGGTATAACTCTTGATGCTAAGCTTCAGTGGGGCCCTCACATAGATAAGTTGTCGAAAAAACTTAGCTCTGCCGCATACGCTGTTAGGCAAATTCGAAATCTAACTGATTTAGAGACAGCCCGTTTAGTTTACTTCAGTTATTTTCATAGTGTCATGTCGTACGGTATTCTATTATGGGGAAATGCCGCCGATATCCAAACGATTTTTGTTTTGCAGAAAAGGGCCATTCATTCAATTTATAAATTAAGTCCCAGATACTCCCTCAGAGATAAATTTAAAAATATTAATATTTTGACTGTGCCATCTCAGTATTATCTATGACAATATTGTAATGATTTTTAAAGAAAATATTCATAAATCGTTCAACTTCCAATGATAAGCGATAGATGGCGCTAGTAGTTACATGAACTTTAGACATTCGTTGTAGATATTAAGTAATAATTTATAATATTAGACTATGGATTTGTTTTATATAAATATATCATAATTGTTAAAATGAAATATTTACTTGCAGTTAATTATTAGATAAACTCTAATGTATATTAGTTAGTCAATTGATGTTACGTACTCTTTACTTTGCTCTGATTGGTCGGTTAGTCGACCGAGTGTTTGTGAAAGTTTGTGGTAGGGAAACACTGAGTTTGTTACTGTCATTTTGGACAGAGTCAGTCTGCTTTGGTTCGTTGAACAGAAAACATGTCCGACTAATCTGTGTATTTGTAAATGGTTGTTAATAGAACGATAAGTATGAAATTGTGTTGATCAAAGTGAATAAAATATTTATACAATTTATCCTGAAGTGTTTGATTTATCACATTTCAGAAGTGGGATATGCCTACAAATATGTGCAGTGATAACAGGAAGAGGTTATGTGTGCCTAAATTGAAGATAAATGAGTTCGAGAAATATATTTTTGTCTTTCCAAGTGCACTAGTGTGATTTTAGACAAGAGGTTATGTGTGCCTAAATTGAAGCTAAGTGAGCTCGAGATATTTTTTTTTACCACCAAAGTGTGCAAGTGTTACTTTAAGCCAAGATATTTTTTATTTTTTATTCTTTTTCCCATGTGTGCTAGTGTTACTTCAGACAAGAGGTTATGTGTGCCTAAATTGAAGCTAAATGAGGTCGAGATTTATTTATTTTTTTAGCCAAGTGTGCTAAGTATTTTAGACCAGTATCATACTCACCCAAATTTCTTACTGATGGTGACAGGCTCGTGTATTGAATCATTCGATTCCCTTCAAATGTGTGAACTGAGTGGTACAGATATGCGCGTCATGTTCGTAATCGAACGTTGACAAGACTAAACACCTCTTAAATGTTGGTGATTCATTTTAGTTTCTATATTTCAAATTGGGTTGCTTTTCCTTTATTTAATTTCATCGAATTCGTATAGTGATAGATTAAAAAAAAAAAACAGTTTATATGTAAAATTTTCCTCTTTCCCAAAGCGATAATTGTCATTGTTGCCTCGGATTACTTTGTGTGGCACGATAATTTCCCTTTCGTTTCGACGCATAGTTGTAAAAACATGTTGTACCCCTTATTAGTATGTCACAATAATGATAAATGATATATAATGAATGATAAATGATAAATGATCAGTGACCAGTGATTAGTGGCCGGTGATTAGTGGCCGGTGGTTAGTGGCCAGTGATTAGTGATCAGTGATTAGTGGTCAGTGATTAGTGGTCGGTGGTTAGTGGTCAGTGATTAGTGGTCAGTGATTAGTGATCAGTGATAAGTGATCAGTGATAAGCGATCAGTAATAGGTGGTCAGTGATCAGTGATAAATGATAAATTTATTTATTTATAAATGTTAAACGATAAATGATAAATAGTAAATGATAAATGATAAATTTATTTATTTATAAATGTTAAACGATAAAAGATAAATGATAGATGATAAATGATAAGTCTTAAATGATAAATGATATTTATTTTGTACTGTTGTTTTATGAACTAAATTTCCACCTATGACAAACAATAAATGAATTTGAGAGAACAAAGTTAAAACTGAGTTTGTATATGTATAACACGATTTAAAAGGCTGTAAATGGAATTTCTTCTCCATAGAGATCTACACTTTGGAATATGTAATTACCGTCAATTTGCTGACTTACTGACTTCTTGGCAATTTAAGAGTCTGTAAATGGTTCATTAGAAATGTTTTGATTTGATTTCAGTGCTTTGATGAGGCCAAGAGTGTCTTTGATGAGGCCAAGCGTGATTTTGATAAGGCCAAACGTGCCTTTGATGAGGCCAAACGTGCCTTTGATGAAGCTAAGTGTGTACCTTTGATGAAGACAAGCGTGCCTTTGATGAAGCCAAGCGTGCCTTTGACGAAGCCAAGCAAGCCTTAATAAGACCAAGCGAGCCTTAATGATGGTTCATTTGAAATGTTTTGAATTGATTTCAGTGCTTTGATGAGGCCAAGAGTGTCTTTGATGAGGCCAAGCGTGCCTTTGATGAGGCCAAACGTGACTTTGATGAGGCCCAACGTGCCTTTAATGAAGCCAAGTGTACCTTTGATGAAGCCAAGCGTGCCTTTGATGAAGCCAAGCGTGCCTTTGATGAAGCCATGCGTGCCTTTGATGAAGCCAAGCGTGCCTTTGATGAAGCTAAGCGTGCCTTTGATGAAGCCAAGCGTGCTTTTGATGAAGCTAAGCGTGCCTTTGACGAAGCCAAGTGAGCCTTAATAAGACCAAGCGAGCCTTAATGAGGGATGAGGCAAGCATGCCTTTGATGAAGCTAAGCGAGCCCATTTGAGGCCATGTGGGCCATTTGAGGCCAAGTGAGCCATTTGAGGCCAAGTGGGCCATTTGAGGCCAAGTGGGCCATTTGAGGCCAAGTGGGCCATTTGAGGCCAAGTGGGCCATTTGAGGCCAAGTGGGCCATTTGAGGCCAAGTGGGCCATTTGAGGCCAAGTGGGCCATTTGGAGCAAAGTGGGCCATTTGAGGCCAAGTGGGCCATTTGAGGCCAAGTGGGCCATTTGAGGCCAAGTGGGCCATTTGAGGCCAAGTGGGCCATTTGAGGCCAAGTGGGCCATTTGAGGCCAAGTGGGCCATTTGAGGCCAAGTGGGCCATCTGAGGCCAAGTGGGCCATTTGATTTGGCCAGATGAGCCAATTAAGATTCGGGTTAAGTGTGCCCGGTGCAGATGAAATTATCCTCAAGAGCGTAAGTAACGTATGAATTTACCTATTAATGTGATTTTAGTCTGACTACGTTGGCTTAATGCAGATGTTGTAAATGAATTGAATAATTTATTAAGTTTATTCATTTCATATTTGAACTGTTTATTGGATGAGATTTGAACATTCTGTTATAGTTTTTGAAGATATTATAGGTATAGATAAATTGAATTGAAAGTATAATTTAACACTGGGATTTGATTCTTAAAAAAGAGTTTCAAATGAACGATACAAGTACTATTTCCTGTAAATGTTTTAACCACTGATTTTTTTATTTTTGAGGGCTTGGATTCCGACAGAACTACAGAAGGAAAAATTGCCAGTCTTATTGAACAAATAGATAGTTCCTGGTTCAAACAGTACAGACTTGAAGAAAAATGATGCAAAGAGACGATTTGGAAGGAATAAGACACCACTACGATACAAGAAGCGAAGAGGTACCCCTCGTTGGTCTAAGAGAGTGGTTGAATGATTTTCAAGGAGAAAAGCGTTACAAGTATCGAGGTTTGAACATATCCATTGGAACTTTGTGATACGGGAGTTCTATCACTTCTGTAAATTTTGAGAGTATTTAAGTTTGATTAGAAAGAGTAATTATAATTGATTTGTATTACGCAAGTAGGATCAGAAACTGACTATACAATTTGTCTCAAAAACTTGCTAGTCTTACCAAGAGAAAATAGAAAATTTACGAAACCTTGTCAAGTTTTGTAAGTTAGCATTTAGTGACGAAGTGGTAAACTAAACTAAAATGATTTTATCTAATGAGCAGAATTATGGTCGGTTTCAAGCAGAAATGTTAGCTAGTAAGAATTAAGGTGTAACTTATGTGAATATTATTACGACAAATTAATGCTTATATACGGATAACATATAAGTAAAAGAGCTGCAGATAGAAATTTAAACACACGGGATTAATGATAAATCTATTAGGAATTGAGCCAAACCATTAAATTGTAGACGAGGAAATGGATTTATTACACGTTTTCAATTCCTGTGACGTGTGCATACTGTAGCAGAGACTGATTCCATAGATAGAGAACACAATGATATTTATTTTACAAGTAGGATAAAATATATACTATTACATGACCATAACTAGTTCTCGTCGTCCAGACTGAAATCAAAGCCGGTTCCTAAGATGATTATGATACAATGAATGATTTAAATAGAGCTAAATATTACATCGTTATTTATTCGGTTAAGGGGAAGATGGATTGAAAATCCATACACTAGAGTAGAGGACCAATTTCAAGGTTTCAAATAAAAATAAAGTTTGACGAACAGTGCGATCCGAACTTCATTATTAGAACCTTTACTTGGTACGAAATCACGCACATATGCTGCTAATATTATTTGAGAGATAATATTAGTACAATTAAGCCCTTAGCCTCTAGCTGAAGGATCACTTTTATTCTAAATGCTTAAGTTTCTGTTTTATATTATGCTTTCAAATAATGAAAGTAATGAACTCTGACTAAACGAGTCGCCACACAACATGTAGCAACATGGTGGCTACAGATTTGTGAGTTTCATTTAACCACTGAGAGTGTAAGATCTAGGACGCGTATGTCGATACCTTAAGTCGTAATATCATGTTTTCCACAGAAATTAAGACGAATACTGTTTCTGTTTATAGTATTGAGACGAGAATTGATCTAAATATTAAATTTTCGAATACTTTGACTAGAGACACAATAGAAACAAAATGAGAGAGCAAGCGCCAGCATTTGTTTAGGATTAAATGAATAAGATCTAGATTTCAAATTCTTATAGCTGAACCCGATGAAAAACCTAATGACATGAAGTGAATTCAGTGCGCTTAAATAATGAAGAATACTTTCGAACAAAAATCTGATCAATTTTACTTTATGCAGTCTCACATAATTAACATTGACCAATGGTTTTGAGTACCTAATTGAGTGTTGGTTATAAAACATATTTGACAGTAGTTTATTAACTTGAATAATACTGCAATCATGGATTTCTTTTAGATACCCTACTATCAAGAGCTTTTGCGATAGTCATGGTATTGACCTTGTTTTTAACGCTGTATCTTGTCTAAGGTTGAGCGCGGTTTTGCTAAAATGTATAACCACTATTTTAAATCCCTAGCTAAATAAAATGATTCCTATGACGAACACCAAGGAAACATATGCCTATGGCGTGTGATTAATTCTGTTAAATGTCCCACTAGACAGACTGCCACAAAACTACCAGGATCAAAATGCCTTTAAATGATAAACATTACGAAGTAAAATACGTTAAAAAGTTTAAGATATGACGTGAGCGCCAATATCTGGGTTAGACTAGCAAAAAGATACTTTCGTTATCAGTAAAATCCTTGATACAGCCTACAGCATAAGTGGTTTAATAAAGATTAGTAGATCTGATTGCAATTATGAGGGTAAAATTGAATTTGCCTCATTTTAAAATCCATAGATCCATTAAAAAAAAAACAAAGTTTAAGTATAAAATTACTGTAATTACCGATTTTGGCAAACTGAGGAATAACATTTAGAAGCATACTTTCCTCCGACCTTATATAAACTCGGATATAGAGAAAAGCCTTTGAAAAAAAAAATACTCTATTCTTCGTGTGATGAGAATGTTATAAACATATGACGTGACGATAAAGCAAATAATCAAGACTAAGCCGAATGTAATGATTATGAATGTAAGACTCAGTTCCTTGTAGAACTGGAATTAAGTTTCATAATTTTAATGAAAATATCCTATCATTTTAATTGTAATCGTGCGTCAGGAGATCGCACGATGTCGGATGGCCGAATGTAATGATTTTTAAAGAAAATATTCATAAATCGTTCAACTTCCAATGATAAGCGATAGATGGCGCTAGTAGTTACATGAACTTTAGACATTCGTTGTAGATATTAAGTAATAATTTATAATATTAGACTATGGATTTGTTTTATATAAATATATCATAATTGTTAAAATGAAATATTTACTTGCAGTTAATTATTAGATAAACTCTAATGTATATTAGTTAGTCAATTGATGTTACGTACTCTTTACTTTGCTCTGATTGGTCGGTTAGTCGACCGAGTGTTTGTGAAAGTTTGTGGTAGGGAAACACTGAGTTTGTTACTGTCATTTTGGACAGAGTCAGTCTGCTTTGGTTCGTTGAACAGAAAACATGTCCGACTAATCTGTGTATTTGTAAATGGTTGTTAATAGAACGATAAGTATGAAATTGTGTTGATCAAAGTGAATAAAATATTTATACAATTTATCCTGAAGTGTTTGATTTATCACAATATTTTGTATGTTCATAAAAATAAAAACATGTTTAAAAAATACAGTGATATTCATAACGTTAATACTAGGAACAAACACAAGTTAGTGGTTTCTGCAACCAGGCTCAAAAAAATAGGACGCTCATTTAGATGTCAAAGTATACATTTTTATAATAAGCTTCCCAGTCCTATTCAAGAACTTAGCATTAATAAATTCAAAACATTTGTAAAGCGAAAACTTTTTTATACTGTAAAAGAGTATCTCGAGGATAAAACGGCTTGGGATTGACCTGCTCCAATACCTACTCACTATAATTGTTATCATTTGAATGTTTTTTTGTTTTAACTGCCTTTTTTTTATTGACGATTGTTGTTGTTTTACAATTATGATATTGTATAAATATATATATATATATTTTATTATTTTTTTACAATTATGACATGTTTATTTTTACTATTTGACTGAATTTTTATTTATATACTTTTTTTTACAATTTGCAATATTTACACTTTTGTAAATTTTATTATTGTGAATGTGAGAACTATGTGGATTACTCTTTCCTTTTCTTTTATTTTCACATGATGTCTGGCAGTTTTGAGTATTTGATGTGGCCTACCCAAATGTCCTTTCTTTGGCATTGTTCGTCAAGTCGTTGAGCTCCTTAGTAGTCCTAAGTTGAGCTACACGCATACTGACAAATGCTTGTACTGACTGGACAGGTCCACTTAGAACTGTGTGGTTCTTTCTTCAAAAGACCATCTCAGGCTCAATCTGCACGGTTCTCATATGATTTGACCATTACATGTTTTGCTGTATGGACTTTAAAAGAGACTTTGACCCCTGAGTTTGTTTCGGTGTTTCTTCTCAGGGTAGTCAGTTAGGAAACACCGGCCTCATCTAGAATTAATTGACAAAAAAAAAAAATTGACGTGTAAAAGTGTTTTTATAAAACCTACTTACAAAATAAAGATCATTTATCATTTATCAAACAAAAAGGCAATAATAAAATAATATAGATATTTATTTCTTACAGTTTACTATTCAACTTTAAATTTTTTATTTGAGGCCATAGCTTAAATATTCGTTTCCCAAATTGGAAAGAGGATTGAAGCTTATGTAACCTTAACAAAAACAAACAAGAGGCAAGATATTTAAAAAAACCTACCAATTTGCACAACAACATATCAAATGTTTAGTAGGTAACATAAAAAAAACAAAATTATGTTGTGTTTTAACTTTAAGTGTTCATAACTTTTTTAAATTATTTCAAATACATGTATTGAGTAAAACACACATAACGAGGTCTCCAGTACGTACTGAGTAAATATGTAATATTAATTAAATAATCATTTATCAATATCCCGTGTGTTCAATGCTACCTTTGACCATTGATTCAGCACTTCGTCGGTGGACGCGCGGCCTACTTCAAATATTGTCATAGTTGCATATTACACGCATAGAATACTAAGATATTTGTACATTTGTGTGTATTAAGAAAAAGTAGTATATAAGCTGTAAGATTTGTAAAATAAATCAGATTAGAATTTATTCTTGTCTCATTACCCCTCACTGTGGCCAAGACACCTTTAGCCATCTCTGATCAGTCCTGTGAGTCTGCTGGACTGGCAGTGAGTTTACCCTTTACCCTCACCTGGAATTCCTAACCACTATCCGTCTGTTACCTTAGGTCTCTTGGTGCAGACATCCTGTACTTATTTATACATTTATTGATTACAAATTATATGGTAGGTTAGGGCTGTAGGGCTTATAGGACTTAGGGTCGTAGGGACTGTAGGGCTTATAGGTCTTAGTTTAGGTTCTTTTAATTTACCATATATTCATGTACAGCCGCAACCTTTATTAAGGGGTGGTTGTACATTTTGGTCCTTCGAGCATTGTACCGCGCGGTCCTCTTACCCCCCGTAGGGATTATAGGAGACAGACTGACACTTCAGAGAGCTGAGGGCTGGTGTAATCAACATAACATCAATTTCTCAGTAATTTGAAGGACTTTGTACTTGGGTATTCTGTTGGAAAGCCTTTCGTTGCGGATCGGTCACTGGCCTCCCACAAGCGGGTCTCACCAGTTGATTGAGAAGTCGCACTATACATATAACGAGGGCGCAGATACGTCAAGTACACGTTTTAGCTATTAGACTAGGGTAATTAGGGACTGTTTGGAAGAGAAGAAAAAGCGCACTATGGAGATACAGGAAATCAACGAAATAGTCAAGAGCCAAGAAGCGGATTACAACGAAATCAGAAGGATAGTAACAAACTTAAAAAAGGACTCGGCTACAAGGAAAACACAAAAGTACATCAATGACAGAAAACGGACATTAGATGAAATTTGCCAGCGAGTTCAAGAAAACCATTCACGACTACAGGAACAAGAGGTGTTATCGACTCATAAATACATTACTACTAACTACTTTGGTATTATAAAGAAATACTACGACGAGGGAATCGATTACCTTAGAAAATGTGAGGAAAGACTGCAACACGTACAAAGTATTTGCGAACCCAGATATGAAGAAGAAGATGAAAAGCAGGACGTTGTCAGTAGCCCAAAACTATTTATTCAACTATTCCGAATGTCACAGTTATCAAAGAAAATATCTCAGCAGTTTGGCAGTTTTGAGTATTTGATGTGGCCTACCCAAATGTCCTTTCTTTGGCACTGTTCGTCAAGTAGTTGAGCTCCTTAGTAGTCCTGAGTTGAGCTACACGCATACTGACAAATGCTTGCACTGACTGGACAGGTCCACTTAGAACTGTGTGGTTCTTTCTTCAAAAGACCATCTCAGGCTCAATCTGCACGGTTCTCATATGATTTGACCATTACATGTTTTGCTGTATGGACTTTAAAAGAGACTTTGACCCCTGAGTTTGTTTCGGTGTTTCTTCTCAGGGTAGTCAGTTAGGAAACACCGGCCTCATCTAGCATTAATTGACAAAAAAAAAAAATTGACGTGTAAAAGTGTTTTTATAAAACCTACTTGCAAAATAAAGATCATTTATCATTTATCGTACATGACACATTCTGCAATCATACATTTAGAGCTTTTTGTTATATGATTACGAAGGTTGTCATAGCACTCCCGGTGACTCGTGGGGGACAACCTGCGCCCATCCTGATATGGTAATGTAATAAAATCCCACTAAAAACATATCTGTTAAAAAGGGACCAAGTTCCTATTGGCTAATTGTTCGCCTAAAAAAGGGTTGAAATCCAATCCAATGCCAAGTTTAGATGTACTTTAAAATCGATCATAATCATCTTCATCAACAGCCTGATCATCATTAAATTTGAACTTGACTATTCCTTTCACAGCAATCAAATAAAAACATTGAGGAAAATGTATAGCATGTTGCATCCAAGGATCGTCGTAAATCTCCCAATCTTCTATAACACCTCCACATGAGAAACACGCTGCTTTATCATTTACACCGTTTCCAAAATAAAAAAAATCCGGCTTCAGCCATTTCCTTCACCAACCTTCTCCTTGAATTAGCCGTTGCCCAGTAATGTCTAAACGAAATTTCAAGCATTTTATACGTATTATACATGTCATAACGAGGGCTACATTTATTTTGAGACATGTTCTGTTCACTCACTATATAGTTCTTCATACAGATAATTAGAAAAGTGAAATGATATCGTACTGCTGTAGCCAGCAACTTATGAGGATTATCATTTGATTGGTGGGGGATAGAAGATTTGAAAATTAAACAAGAAAATAATTATTTAAAAATATATTATTTACAAACCATTTATTTAAGCACAATACATTTTTTAAAACACATACAGAGTCATGATAAATACAGTTATATAAATCTTGAGAATATTTATATTGATCGTATAAACTTATCAAACTAGGACAACCTTCATCTTCTAAATTGAATATACTTAAATTACTATTTTCTAAAATATGCTTTAACCACAACACTTTTTCTGAACCTTTGACATAAATACATTTATCTCTTAAAATATCTATAATCAAATTCTGATAATAATTAGAATAGGGTATTTTTTTTTTTTTTTTTTCGATGGGAAAAATCATCTTATGACAACCCCCGCTCTTGGGCGGAGCGGGAGATTATTATTATTATTTAGAAGATAAGGGGCTATGCATCACCCATAGTGTAGGGGATGTAGTCACTGCGACCTAAAAGATCTATTGTGACTCGCCACCTTGTTAGAGTAACTCTTTTAGCCCGGAGGCTTCCAAGAAATTTAGAATACTCCTAGCTTTTAGAGTTTTAATCTCCTCCGGGCGAATAATGTGTCGGCCCAGATGGACACTGCGTTTGTGGACAAGGGGCCCGCATTCACACAAGAGGTGCTTAGGCGTCTCCCTCTCCTGATTGCAGTACCGGCAAACATCAGTGTCACTCAGTTTCATGTGAAATTGGTGCCTGTTTAGTTTGCAGTGGCCGGTTAAGGCGCGGGCTATCGCACAGATGTTCGTCCTGCTAAGCTCAAGAAGCTCGGCAGTTCGTTTTTGTGAGTAGCCTTCTATGAGAGATTTGGCGTGTAGCAGACCTGGTTGTACCAACCAGTGCTTTTTTGAATCGCCAAATAAGTTGCCCTTAAGGGTCTGCATGGCCTGGTTCTTTGAGATACCACAGAAGGGTTCTGGACCTATCTGATGACCTTGAGCCCCAGCCCGTGCAAGTTCATCGGCTTTTTCGTTGCCGTTGATTCCAGAATGACCTGGTACCCATCTCAGAATAACTTTATTCCTTTGCCCCAGGTCATTCAGTTTGTTAACGCAGTCTTTTACCAGTTTCGAATTTAAAGTATTCGAGTTCAAGGCGTTAAGAGCTGCCTGGCTATCTGAGTAAATCAGAATTAATTGATTTATGTAGTTTCGTTGACGGTTGGCCTCCACACATTCTATAATGGCGTATACCTCCGCTTGGAATATGGTAGCATGTTTACCCAGATTCAAGCTTTTGCTGAATTTCGGGCTAATGCCAAATATTCCACATCCTACATTCTCACCCATTTTGGACCCGTCTGTAAACCAGATCAGGCTTCCAGCCTTGCAAGTGATGAGGTTGTTTGACCAATCCTCTCTGCTCGGCAGTTCACTGTGTAATTCCTTGTAAAATTACATTGTGGAAGCATGACGTCTGTTGTCATAGCTAGTTGATCGTGTTCAAGTACTGATTCGTGTAGCGATCTCGGTGCTTGAGAGCGCCAATTTGCTTTGCCAGTGCTGTTTGTTCTGTACATGCTTGCCTTCGCCTCCTTCGCAATGAATAGATGAAGTGGCGGTAGGTTAAGCAGGGCATTTAGAGCAGCTCCTGGGGTTGTGGACATGGCCCCTGTTGATATGAGGCATGCAAGTCTCTGCAAACCATTAAGTTTGTTAATGACTGTCACCTGAGTTGTTTTCCTCCACCATACTACGCAGGCATACGTTATTATCGGCCTGACTATGGCGGTGTACAACCACAGGGCGATTTTAGGGTTTAAGCCCCATTTCTTCCCTGCTAAGCGACAGCATATTCCTAAAGCTATTTTAGCCTTTTGGATCACATTGTTAATGTGAGTGTTCCAGGTCAGTCTCTGGTCGATAGTTACGCCCAGGTACTTGACTTCGCTGGAGAATGGTATGAGAGTCCCCTTTACAGTGGGCGTTACAAGTTTGTCCAACTTACGCTTCCTAGTAAAGGGGACTATTGTTGTTTTACTCGGGTTAACCGATAAATTTTTTTCTGTACACCATGTGTTAATAATGTTCAGAGATCTTTGTAGTATAGATGATACCGTGCTGTGACAGGGGCCGACAACACAAGCCACCACATCGTCAGCATAGCTATGTACATCTAAGTCTCTTGTAGAGGCTTCAACTAGCAATTGGTCAACAACGAGTAGCCATAGAAGTGGCGATAAAACGCCTCCTTGCGGGCACCCTTTAGTTGTTTTGAAGCTCTTTGTAGTTCCGTGTAAGGTAACACTGATAGTTCTGTTGAGGAGCATGAATTCGATCCAACGAGTAGTTGTTTCGTCAATCCCTTTCGCCTTCATTCCCTTGGAAAGGGCGTCTATGGTGACGTTGTCGAAAGCTCCTTCAATATCAAGGAAAGCACATAGGGCTATCTGTTTATCTTCCAAAGCCCTTTCGATCCTGTCTGTTAGTTCTAACAGAGCAGTTTCTGTAGATTTTCCTTTTTGGTAAGCGTGTTGCTTCGGATGCAGAGGGTTATCCCTTAATGGTCCATCCTTGATGCATTCGTCAATAACCTTTTCCATACTCTTGAGTAGGAAGGAGGTAAGGCTTATTGGTCTGAAGGACTTTGGTTGAGAGTAGTCCTTCTTACCGGCCTTTGGGATAAAACAGACTTTAACCATAGTCCATTTCTCTGGTATATATCCCCAGGCAAAGCTTGCTCTGAAGATTTTGATTAAAATAGGGATGAGTATAGTCTTCCCTTGCTGCAGAAGAGCTGGGAAGACATCGTCATCCCCTGCAGATTTAATTGGCTTGAATGAGTCTATAGCCCATTCTACCTTGTTCGGTCTAAAATACCTCGCCGCTCTTCTCCAGTCTTCATTTGAAGGCCTGGTGAGGCGGATATGAGGAGTATTTTGTACGATGTTATCTGGTGCCATCACCGAGCCAGGGAAGTGTGTAGACGCCAGAAGTTTCAGGGTTTCTTCCGCTGATGCAGTGAAGGCACCGTCTGGTTTCTTTAAGAATCCCAGTTGATTTGTAGGCGATTTGGATAAGACTTTGTGGATTCTGGCTCCTTGAGGGACTTTAGTAATCTCCTCGCAGAACTTCCTCCATGACAGTCTTTTCGCCTTTCGGATTTCTTTATTATAGGTAGTTAAAGCTTTCCGATACCGATCCCAGTCGTCAGTCGATTTAGCCTTATTAAACAACCTACGTGATTCTTCCCTTAAAACATCGAGCTTTTTGTTCCACCACGTCACTTTTCTATCCCTCACAGTTCTTAGAGGGCAGCTCTCTTCGTAAGAGGCTGTAATGGCTTCCGTAACTTGAGCAACAGCATAATCCAATGTTTCAGGGGAGCGTATGGTTTTAGGGAAGTCTTGGAGTCTATCCTGGAGCTTTATTCTGTACAAGTCCCAGTCCGTGGCTTTTGCATCCCTAAAAGTGATGGTTTCGCAAATGTTGGATGTATTCAGTGCGAATTTAATTAGTCGATGATCAGACATAGATGGTTCATCACTGACATGCCAATTGGTTATCAGCCTGGCAGTGTGAATAGTAGCGAGAGTTACATCAAGAACTTCCTTCCTCGATCTAGTTACAAAGGTCGGTTTACATCCCTCATTAACTATTTGGAGGCGGTTAGTTAGTACAAAATCATGAAGCAACTCACCTCTGTCGTTGATGTCAGTGCTGCCCCAGTTGGTATGGTGGGCGTTGGCGTCACACCCAATGAGAAGCTCGGCATTGTTGGCATAGGCGTACTCGACTACCTTTGCAAGCTCCTCGGATGGGTCGGTTTTCGTCCCGTCCAGGTATGCCGAGCACACGATGAGGCGTCCATTTCCGCTCTTGACATTAACATAAGCTGCAATCAGGTCATCGCTGCACAGGCCTGGTATGCATAAGAAATCAATATTATTATTGAAAAGTATACACGCTCTTGGTTTGACTCCTCCGATATGGTGTACGACCTTACCTGCAGAGCCCAGTCCAGACACCGTGTTAGTATTAGCCAGCCACGGTTCCTGAATAAGAGCAATGTGAAGGTTCTTCTGTGTGAAGTGTTTTTCCAGAACAGCCGTGGCTGCTCTGGCATGGTGCAGGTTGATCTGCACCACTTGTGTGTTTATGTGTGTCTGTGTTATGGTGTGTTTGTGTTGTGTTAGTGTTGTGTGTTTGTGTCGGTGGGTGGGTTAAGTGGCGTTATTCGACCCGCTTGGCTTCGAGGCTGTAGGGCAGCCCCGAGGTTTGGCCGGTCGGCTCTCCACTCCCGATCGATTGGGACGTGTAGCCCTTTTCGTCGGTGGTGCTCCGAGGGGGCGGTTCCTGACGCCGTGGCCTCCAGGTTTCGGCTTGGCGTTTTGCCGCTTTGCCGTTTTACCAGAGACCTGGACGCTCGGCCCCGCCCTAGGAGCGTGTTGAGCAGGTGGCAGAATCTCTGCGCTAGATTGGCTAGTTCCTGCCACCTGCTCAGCCCTCGCCGGCGTATTATCGCCGCGAATGCGAATCCAGACTTTGCGAAAGCCTAGTTGCGGCCTGCAGTCTAGCTTGCGCAAGGCTTCTACAGAGGCATCATCGATAGAGAGGGCGGTCGTGATTCCGTCCCTTTCTTTCTTGACGCTCAGCACCTTCCACAAGCCAGTCTGCAGGTCGTTTTGTTTTTCCAGGAGATTGAGGGCATCTCTTAGAGTTTTCAGGACATCTTCTGTCTTGAAGTGGAGGATCCCAACCTTAGCTTTTGGCAAGTCCTTCTCGTTAATGAACGAGAGTTCCGCCTCTGGCCACGGCTTTAGTGTCCCCACTTTTTCTTCAAGCCATTTCAGGCTGTAGTCGTTTTTAATTACGACTTGCAGCCATCCCGGCTTGAAAGTGCAGCCCTCAATTCGAATTTTGAATTCGGGGGCTTTGGGCATAGGGGCGTTAAGAATCGCCCTCAATATGTCCTTGTAAAGGAGCCCCAATTGCGCGTCCGACATGGGCTCCTTGTTACGGATTCCCACCCGGATGTTAGTTAGGGCATCCTTAAAAGACATAGCGCTTGTCTCAGGCGGTGGTCCGACCTGAGTTGCGGACGGCTCATCAGGGATCATTGGAGTTGACCCTGACTTTTCGTCCACACGCGTAGTCTTTTTGACATGATCTTTTGGCGACTCGTCCTCGGATCGGGATCGTTTTACCGGCCTCTTCCCCGAGGACATATCGGCCATTAGACCAGTCGAAGGAGTATGCGCACTCGCCAACCGCTCCGTGACCAGCTTGTAGGCCTCAATGGGGTCCATACCGCCAGCCTTGAGGCGCCGCAGGCGCTTACGCGCTGCTCCTGTCAACCGTCGTTTCCTGGGACTGAGGTCAGTTCCCGACGGCACTTCCGAGTCCATCTCAGTAGGCCTCGTGCCATCGTTTGCCGACTCCAGCTCAGGAGGGTTGAGTTCGGTGTCCAAAGTGACTAGGGAGTCTCCCTCAGAACCGAGCAAGAGAGCAGTCAGATCGGGAATTGACCCAGTCAGACTACTCGAGAGTTCCGGACGTTCGTCATCGTCCAGAGATGGAGTATTTTTTTTAAAAAGGTGTAGATCCATACAGTTCCCACGAGAAGCTAGGGAAATAAACAGTCCACCTGGGCAGAGCCCCGCTTGCCCAGGTAAGGCGAAATTACTACTCCAGGATTGCCATCTCCCTGGAGAGACACCGATAGGAACCAAGCTCCCCCTTGGCCACGCATCCCTCGGCTCGGTACGTATGACACCTTGGATTGGGTTTTGCTGATTATTCGCCACCACTGTAAGTGATTCCCCTACCCATGCCATAAGTAATGACACACGTAAGAGAGCCACCCACAGTGGCGCCCAGGATGCACCGTCCCCCCCACTGTTCTTCCCAGCGAATGCCTACATACAGCCGCATATAAAATGCAGATGCATACATGCATGAACTGGGACGAACAGCAAGAGAGCACACGTGGAGGTTATCTAGCACGCACCCCGGAGCGGGAGATAGTGCCAGACTCTTACTGACTAAAAAACCCATCCCGTTCCTTCAAGCCTTCATACCGGGGCTCGAGCGCCCTTTCAGATAACCCTGGCCTCAGTAGGCTTCGACCCGGCTGGGCCCCTGCTGTTGCTGACAACTCCTTGAGCGCGCGCCGTCGACGACTTGGGCTTGGTCCGGACGGTTACCAGACGGCCGGACAGCGAGCTACCCATTGCTCACTGTCCGCAAGCCCGCGCTTACGGTGGCCGGAAATCGGGATCGGAATCCCGGCGGCGGCGAGAGCGCCGTTGCCTGATGCGGTCGGTCTCCTCCTTAGCGAGCATTACTGCTTCGCAGAAGTCGGCGACCGCCTGCCACTCCTCCTCGCTCCGGACCATGGCCTCGACCAGCGCCGGCGCGAGAGGTCTCCGCCGCCGATCACCCCCACGAGGGCACGGCGATGCTCCGCCCAAGCAGGGCACACCGCGATTGTGTGCTCCACCGTGTCCTCCGGGCATTAGAATAGGGTACAAATCCTTCGTGCCAGTGTATCTTTCTGTTACGTTCAATCCAACTAACTTGTTTTTTTTTCTTGTTTCGTTAATTTTTCAAATGGAAATGGTGGCTTAATTAAAAATACTTGTAATTTTTGATTATACAATATAGCGATTTCTTTTATTATAAATTCATTTGTTTCTGTTTTAAAGCCTTGAATATTCACAATAGCGATCATGATAATCTGCGCACAATGTTGCTGAGAGGCTTGTATTCCACAAGTCGATCGTTTATAATCAAACAATATGCAGTTGTCTTATCTGGTATTTGTGTTGAACATTCAAATTCCAATCGTATATCCACTGGACCAGTTTTTAAACTATCGTTTTGCCTCGAGCAGTCTAAGATAAAGACTGGAGCCTTTTCTTTGAAGTCCTGTAGATCAAGCAACGGGTCTACCGGAGAGTTGTAATACGACTGACGAAATTTCACATACATTTCATATAATATACTATATTTGTTCTCACAAAACTTTAAAGATAAAGGCTCATAAGGATAATATTGTGAATTTAAAAAGAGCGTCACGTTTGTCACCTCACAATGATCAAACACTGAACTGTCTTTAGTTCTATTATTTTTTCTATTAGTCTGCAAGCAAAAAATTACATACCGGGGCTTTTCTAATTGAGAAGCAGTCTTTACTGACCAAGAATGCTTTGTGGTTTTAGGCAGTAAAGGATACTCATATAAATCCCAATTTCTAAAAGCCATCTGAATAGGTTTATCTCTTTCTAAATGCTTTAAAAGTGTTAAACGTTCTCGATCTGAAACTTTTATATGCGATACTCTCCATTGCATCCTTTGTATATCTATTTGAACCTGAACGAGTTCATCAGTAAGAATAATGCTATTTAAGTTAGAATTACTCCTATTCAATATAAGTTCATATTCATATTCATATTCATATTCATTTATTCATTTGTAAACATAGGTAACATTAAGGTCTTAAATAACAATTTTTTAACACTATGTTAGCTAACAATAGCATACAAAATTCATATAATAATTCGATATACATTAATTAATTATTACTAAATGACAATAAAATCAATACGGTACATACAAATTATAAAATTCAAAAGTCACAATATTAAATAAGTACAATGTCAAATACTCCACTACATAGTCATATTTTGTTCTCTAAATACTCGGTTCTATAATATAATCAAATAAATACATTGGATAATTTATTACAAAATGTCAAAGTTATTAAAGTACATAAAATTATAAATTTGAATGTCACAATACCAATCAAGTTCAATGTCAAAAATTCACCAAATAATCACAATTTGTCCTCTAAATATTCAATGACGCTATAATAGGCTTTAGAAATTAAAAGCTTTTTTATGGTACTTTTAAAAACCTTTAAAGATTGTATCTGTAGCAATTCCTTTGGCAAATGATTATACAATCTTGGAGCCATGCAAAACACACTACTGTTCAAAAAATGCGTTCTATTACTAGGGAAACATATGTGATTTTTATAGCGTTTACTTTTCATTCTTTGAAACAAATTAATATTATTTTTCACAAATACTAACATTTCATATATATAGATACATGGTAAAGTCAAAACATTTAATTCAATAAAATACGGTTTACAACTGTCAGTCTTTTTCAAATTGCAAATAGCCCTAACACACCTCTTTTGTGATATGAATATCATTTCTTTGGAAGTTGAGTTGCCCCAAAAGATTATCCCGTACCGAAGAAGAGAAACAACGTGTCCGTGGTATGCAGTTATAAGCGTTCTGACATTCGCAACTTTAGAAAGCTTGAACAACGCATATGAGAATTGGTTAATTTTGGAGCTAATGTATTCACTGTGTGTTCGCCAATTTAAATTGTTCTCTATATGTAGTCCCAGAAATTTTGTAGATTGTACCTCTTGTATTTGATGTCCTGAATAATTAATTAAAACATTAGATATTAATTCCTTTCTATTTTTGAATGTCATTAAGTTAGTTTTAGTCAAATTTATCTTTAAGTTATTCATCGTCAACCAGTTAATAATAGTAATTATGGTATCGCTTATATCCTTTTCCAAAAGGGTTTGATTTATACCTTGAAAAAGGACTGTACTATCATCAGCAAATAATATTGTTGGATGTTGGGTAACATTTGGAAAGTCATTGATATATATGATAAATAATAAAGGTCCCAACACACTACCCTGAGGGACACCGACGTTTACTTTTCTAAATTTTGACATGTATTTTATTTCTTTTCTTTGCTTCTGACAGATTGCTGTAACTACTGTGGATTGTTTTCGATTACAGAGATATGATTTAATTAAATCCAGAGCAGTTCCTCTAACACCATAAGCATTAAGCTTTTCCAAGAGGAGAGTGTGATCTACATGATCAAAAGCTTTGGTTAGATCCATGTATAAAGCACATGTTGGAATCTTATTGTCTATATTTGTCATAGCTACTTGAAGAAGCTTATAAATCGCAATATTAATATTTTTATTCTTCCTAAAACCAACTTGTTCTTCAGCAAATAAATTGTTAGACTCGAAAAAAGAATATAAACTGTTATATATTATCTTCTCAAATATTTTAGATAGAACTGGTACAAGTGCAATAGGTCGATAACATGACATGTCCTTTGAGTTACCTTTTTTAAACAAGGGCTTTATTATTGTATTTTTTAGTTTTTCAGGGAAAATTCCATTTAATATACAAAGATTAATTATATGACTTAATACCGGGGATATGTTGTTGGCCACTTGTTTTAAAATGCTTGTCGTTATATCATCGTAACCAGTACTAAATGTGTTTTTCAAACCAAATATTATTTCATTTATGTCAGCAGGGATTGTGGGTGCAATAAAAAGTGAATTAACAAGTTTATGAGGGTTATGTGGCTTGGCATTACATTTATTGCTTGATGTTTGGTCAATAAAGAAGTCATTAAAAGACTCGGCTATTTGTGCGGGATCGCTAACAATTTTCCCATTTATATCCAATTCCTCTATTTCGGCCCTTGGTAAATTATGTTTTATATTATTTAATATTTTCCAAGTAGCCTTACCTTTATTGACTGCAGTGTTTATATAATTATCATTTTGAAATTTTTGTGTCAGATTAATAACACGTTTAAGTCGAGATGAGAGAGCCTTAAAATTACCTTTATTTATTTCAGTACGATTCTTCCTATATTTCCACAAGAGTTGACGTTTGCGTTTGCAACATTTTCTTATGCCTGATGTAATCCATTTAGGTGGCTTTTCAGCTCGAATCTTTTTCACAATAATGGGAAAACATAAATTAAAAAATAAAGAAAATAATTCATGAAACATGTCAAATGCAGCATTAGGATCATTACAGTTAAAAATGTCACAAAATGTCAGTGAAGATATGCATTGTTTAAATTTGTCAATATTTTGTTTATTAAAGTCCCGTTTTTCTACATACCAATATTTAAGAGTACTACTTGGTCTGACTGGGCACGTTAGAACTTGTGCCGTATGGTCAGAGATAGCAAATTCCATAACTTTACTAGTGCTACCTCGAATGTTATTCATAAAATTATCTAAACATGTACCCGATTTTAGACGTGTAGGTTCTTTAATTTGCAATCGTAGATTAAAGACAGATAACATTTCTTTTAATCTATCGGTACTACTTGACTGTTTTAAAACATTAATATTGAAATCACCACAGATTATTATTTTATTTTTTTTGTAAGATAAATTTGTGAGTATAAGTTCTAATGTTTTGAAAAATGTGTCTAGTTCATGTTTACTGCATTTAGGAGGACGATAAATGCATACTATATAAATCCCATGATTCAGCAATTCAATACCAGAGCATTCCACAATACCTTCTTTGGAATACTTTTTAATGTCAGGAATTTCTTTAAATCTATGTGTTTTTCGTACCAAGATACATGCGCCTCCATGGCGGTTGCTACGGGAAAAACAAGAGCCAAGAGTGAAATTATGAATAGAAAGCATCTGTAGATCACTAATTGTCATATTATGCTCTGTAATGCAGAGCACATCAATAGACTTAGAGGTGTCTTTCTGGTATGTATCTAAAGCTAAAACTAACAAATCAGATTTAGTTAATAATCCATTTACATTTTGGTGCAGAACACGTATTTCCTTATACACGAAAACATTTTGCAGTATTCTCTATTATTTCTGACTTATGTTCTAACTCAGAATCAGTTTGAATACATTTATCTACGGTACTTCGACAATACTCTGAACAATTCAACTTACCAAGATATTCTTCATATTTTGTTTTATAATTAATACGCAGTAGTTCGTTTAATATACACCGGCACTTACAGAGTAGAAAAGAGACACGCCCAGGAATATAGTCTGAATAATTAATATTTATAAAACTATTATTATTATTACCATTTCTATTACATAAAAACTTCAATTCATAATTAAATTTATTAATATTCAAATATCTATTATATGGAACATTCGCAATGATTATATTAGTATTAACAATCTCTTTTAAAAAATTTTGCAATCCAAATTGAAAGTTGTAGGGGTTTTTGTCATTTGTCCCTGCTAATACAATAACAAAATCCTTTTTAGTCAAAGTTTTTAATTCACTCCTTTCCGTTAATAAAACTTCCGCTAGAGTAGCTCCAGGTTTCCAGAAACAACTTACTAAGAATTCTGACCCCACTAAGCCTTGGAAAACACGTTGAAAATGTCGGCCCTGCTCATCAGCAATTACTATGACCTTATTTCTTTTTGCAGGCAAAACGAGTTTTGGCGAGTTTTGAAGTAGATCACATAAATCCGTTGTCACGTGCTGTGTAGTGGTTGTCATAGCAATATCGTTAACATTGCTTATTATACTTTTTCCTGTCATGGTAGCCTCCTGAATGTTCAACTCATCACTGCAGGGAATCATTGAGTCGATGGAATTTGTACCAACCGTAGTGTTAAGATTCGATTCCGGTGTGACAATATCTGATTGGTATATTGTTTTTGCTGTTAAATATTTCTTTTGTTTGTCGTATGAATGTGTTGGTGTGGTAACATCATATCTATTTACATCATGGAGTTGATACCTCTTCTTTTTTTGGGAAGACATAATACCTTTTGCTTTTTCCGTATAATCAATTTTTTTATATAATTCTATTACCTCATAACACTTAGTGAGATCTTTTTTTAGATTACTAATTTCCAAATGCATGTTATCTATTTCACCATGTGCCGACATTAAATTCATTTTAAGGTCACTTATTTGTTCCCGCAATTCCAAACAACAGGGGTTTACGCCATCTAGCGACGTGTCCGGTAAGCTTAACATTGTTGTATCGAATAGTGAGGTTGTTACATCGTTATTGGGGATTTGTTGCATAGAAATAGAACGTTGATTTTTACGTAGTGTAACGTTATCTGAATCCATTTCTAATGGTGAGTTATTAATTAATAAGTCTTTAGAAAACACAAAAAGTCATCTGCTGGCTGGGATCGAACTTGGGTACTCGTCAACGACGTGCGAACCTTGCGAATAGCCAACGAGCCACGGCGTATATGTTGAGTAGACACGAAATTGTGGTAATGGATGCTAGCAGAATATATTTGTTCATAAAATGTGTAGGTAGACAGTACGTAGAGTTAAAATTTTTGCACAAGTTGACATCCAATAATATTTCTCACTATCACTTATTTACTTGTTTTGCACTTTCATCTATAAGGATGCAGCTACTATTATCACTTTGTATTGCAATTAATTACATATATTATTTACTTCGTTCCGCCGCTGGGGTTATTTTAATTTGTTCACAGAGAGATTTTGTACGATAGGATGACTTGACTGTTTAACAGTTTTTACAAAATACTTATTTGTATGCGCTAACGCGCTTAGTTTTTATATATAACACTTGCACATATAGTTCATATATTAACACACACTTTTAGTCCGTTTTTATATCTGATAATAAAGAATATATAATTTTAACTTGATTTAAAAGCAGAGAGTTATACTCTTAGATGTTTACACAGACAGCGCCATCTGTCGAATGAGTTCGTGTTTACAATTTATCACAATTTTATTGTAATCCTCTGCAAACCCTAAAATCTTATTTAATGGCACCACAACACTAAAATGCCCATCACTTTGGAACCCGTTTAAATTCCAACCCCATAATGCAGCAACTTTACTTTCTGCTTCATTTAATGAGATGTATGACTTTATTGTTGATGTTATTCCGGAATTTTTTATACGATCTATTTCAATTCCATTCATTTCGTATCTGATGTCTTGAAACAAATGCATAACAGGGTTATTAGTGAACGTAACAGTTTTCTTGATCGGATTCCCATCCTTACCGAACAGCTTTGCCTGACCTTCGATGTAGATTGAACTGGCTGATGGGAGCACGTATATATCTTGCTGATGTATGGGGATTATGATTTCGTCGTTTTCTCTAAAGCTGTTATTGTAGGGATTGTATGAATGGACTTCATAACTTTCGATTGAACTATCAAAGTGTGGTAAATCAGTAATCTGTAGTATACTCTCATTCATTCATTCTTCCTGTCATCCTTTACATCCTGAACTTCTCTATTTCCAGTAGTGTCTTTCCACAAGCTTGGAAAGATGCTCAACTTATTCCTTTGCCTAAAAAATCTCATCCGGCTTCCTTTTCCGACTATCGTCCTATTTCTATTCTTCCATTCCTATCCAAAGTCCTTGAAAAGCTTGTCCACCAACAACTTAGCACGTTCCTTTCCAGGCACAATCTATTAAATCCTTTTCAATCTGGTTTTCGACCTGGACACAGCACTACCTCAGCACTCGTGCATATCACGGATGATATCAGGTCAGGCATGGAGATGGGGAAGTTAACAGTACTTGCTCTGCTTGACTTTAGCAATGCTTTTAATACTGTTGACTTCGACATTTTGCTTGGCATCCTTTGCTCTTTTAACATATCTCCTTCGGTAATTGACTGGTTTAAGAGTTACCTGTTTGGTCGCCGGCAGCGTGTTTGCATTGAAGAAACTTTTTCTTCTTGGTGTAACACAACTGCCGGTGTGCCGCAGGGTGGCGTTTTATCTCCTCTACTTTTCGCACTTTTTATTAATGCTATCACTCAACGACTTTCTTCTTTCTACCACCTGTATGCTGATGATCTTCAAATATACACACAATCCCCTCTCGATAAGCTGTGTGATGCCATTGAGACTATTAATATAGATCTGAATCGTATAGGTTACTGGAGCACTGAGTTTGGGTTGAGGATCAATCCAACCAAGACGCTGGTGATTGTTGTTGGTAGTTCCCGAACTGTATGTAAGATAGATTGGTCGACACTTCCCCAGGTTTATTTCAATAACACCATAATTCCTCTAACTCACACGGTGAAGAACTTGGGGATTTATATCGACAGCACTCTTTCCTGGACTAAGCAACTGCAGGAAGTTAGTCGTAAACTGTTTGCTTCGGCGGGCTCCTTGAGGCGCCTTCGCAATTTTCTTCCCATCACTACTAAAATTGTGATAGCACAATCTCTTCTTCTCCCAATCTTGGACTATGCTGATGCCAGCTATCTTGATCTCAACCAAGACCAATTGGATAAGCTTGAGCGACTTCAAAATCTCTGTATCAGGTTTATATTTGGCTTGCGCAAGTATGACCATGTTTCTGAATTCCGTACTCAGCTCAAATGGCTTCCTATTCGCCTTCGCCGGAATGCTCACATACTTTCTTTGCTTTACAATGTACTCTTTAATCCTTCGACTCCTTTTTATCTTAAAGAACGCTTTCAGTTCCTCTGTGACACACATTCTAGGTCCTTGAGGTCATCGGAAAATCTTAAACTTAGTATTCATATGCATTCCACTTCGTTCTTTGATAAATCCTTCACGATACAAGCAGCTCGTTTGTGGAATGCATTACCCATAGAAGTGAGGCGAGCCCAAACGCTACCAACGTTCAAAAAAATGGTGAAGGAGCATTATCTATCACTTTAGTTCTTCTTCTCCTTTCTAATTGTAAGTATATTTTATATTTATTAGTTTATTATTTGGCTTTTTATTTATGTATTATATTTTTATTTGTTATTTATTTTTACATTGTTTCTATAAGTTGTTGTACACTTTCAACCCGAAATCTTGTTCCTTTCGTTTCAGTCCATCCAAAGGTTGTCTGGTAGAAATTGCCCTGTGCAATAAGACCGCCTATTGTACACTTATTTTTGTTAAATTTTATTCTTTAATAAGTTAAGGTGTGCAATAAAGATGTATAATAACAATAATACTCATACTTTAGACCCTAAAGCTTTAAGAAAATCTTTATTTGATTTAGTCAATTTCTTCACGTTTTTCTTACGTCTGTGCACCTTACCGGTTGTTGACGGAATAGGACGTTTTATTTTCACGGGAGGGTTTTTATCATACACTATCATTTTGCTTTTCTTAAATGAAGACGTAATTGAATATGTTCTTCACCAAAGTCAATACAGTAACCAAACTGATCCACAATCCTGACAGATATGGATGAAATTATATTTTTGTTCACTGGGAAGTAAATAACGTTCTGGGGTATTTCTGTGTAGCCGTGACTTGAAGCAGTATCAGATATGAATTCGTGAATAAAATGAGTCAGTAATCCGTTGTAATATGAACCGTGCACAAGATCACATTCGATTCTGATTACAGCTGTTAAACTGCTGTTATTAACGGGCACATTCGGTCTTGTTTTTAATACTGAAAAGTATAGTAAACCGCACTCGTATTGATCAGATAAATGAAGAGGTGGTTGAAAATACGAGACCAGTTCTGATTTATTTCCAGAGATGGTAACCGTAGTAGACATGCTTGCATACTGAACTCTTTTAAATGATCCTGTTTATTTTTATTTTTGCAATTTTGTCAAGTGACAAGTTTATTGAGTGTTCCTGGTTTTTCATTTGTTTTATTTTATTCTTTATGGAGTCTACAGACTTCATTAATTCTATTTTAATATTTTTCTCCATATTGTACCTATCATAACAACTGTATTACGCTAAAGAACAAATTATACTGAATTTGATTTTGCATGTTAATTACTTATATGTACATATAAACAGTCAGTCAAATTTAAAAAAAACATATCAAAATTCTATCTGTACCTTCCGTTATTTAATGACGATTCTTTATCAATATGTAGAAAATTATAAGGTTTACTCCAAACAGTTTGACAAAGATTTCTGAACTCTTTCCATTGTAAATCAAAACTAACATTCTCTTCATAAATATGCTTTAAATTAACATCATCTTGTTTGAATATAATAAGAAAATTAACATTGTCACGTAACAATTGCTTCGGAATTTTAGAATAAGTTTGAGATAAATAGAAACAATCTATTTGTTTATGTCTACCCATACAGAAATAATTGCGGATATTTATTTGATTTTCACATGCAACATCATCGAAAATAAATACAGAATTTGCTAAAGCTTCACTCGGAGAAATTACATCTTTATCATCATTGAACTCGTAAAAGTTAATCTGCGGCACTCTTTTTAAGAGGCCTTTTACAAAAAAACGCGAAATTGCAAGTGTTCGACGTTGAAATTGTATGTTTTACGTTCGTTAAATGAAATAACAATTATTGTCAAAAATAGTTTGTTTTCTCTACTTTAATAACTATTTAACCGATTTTAGATAACTTGTTTAATTATTTAGTAATAAGCTTTCTTCCGATGCATGTTTAGGCAAAAACTCACGGAGACATGATTTGGCAGCTCTAATTTGGAGATTCTACTGAATATCTACCACCAAAAGCATATATTAATTGGCTGTCAAATATCCTTAACTTCAAAAATTATTAAGTACATTTTGGTTATATGCCTTTTGTGTAAAGAAATAAAAAATCTACATAATTCAATTATCGACCGAAAAGGCTTCGAAACAAGCCCCAATATCTCCAAAGTTCTACATTATTTAGGCGTAAAATTTATACCAAAATAATCATCAACATTTGCTTAAACTATAGTATTATTTTTATTTTTTTAATCGCTACTATTATTTTGTAATTAAATAAATAAAAATACTATATATTTCACTCAAGGGTGTTGAAACCGATAGTATTGTCAAAATGTAAATCCAAGATGGCGGCTGCAAGTAATTATCAACTTTTTCGTCATGGGTGTCGTTTTCATGGTTTTCAAGGATGTTGAAACCGATAGTATTGTCAAAATGTAAATCCAAGATGGCGGCTGCAAGAAATTATCAACTTTTTCGTCATGGGTGTCGTTTTCGTGGTTTTCGAGGGTGTTGAAACCGATAGTACTGTTAAAATATAAATCCAAGATGGCGGCTGCAAGAAATTATTAAATTTTTCATCATGGGTGTCGTTTTCATGGTTTTCGAGGGTGTTGAAACCGATAGTACTGTCAAAATATAAATCCAAGATGGCGGCTGCAAAAAATTATTAAATTTTTCGTCATGGGTGTCGTTTTAATGGTTTTCAAGGGTGTTGAAATCGATAGTATTGTCAAAATGTAAATCCAAGATGGCGGCTGCAATAAATTATCAACTTTTTCAATATGGGTGTCGTTTTCATGGTTTTCAAGGGTGTTGAAACCGATAGTATTGTCAAAATGTAAATCCAAGATGGCGGCTGCAAGAAATTATCAACTTTTTCGTCATGGGTGTCGTTTTCGTGGTTTTCGAGGGTGTTGAAACCGATTGTACTGTCAAAATGTAAATTCAAGATGGCGGCTGCAATAAATTATCAACTTTTTCGATATGGGTGTCTTTTTCATGGTTTTCGAGGTTGTTGAAGCCGATAGTGCTGTCAAAATGTAAATCTAAGATGGCGGCTGTCAGAAATTATCAACTTTTTCGTCATGAGTGTCGTTTTCATGGTTTCGAAGATGTTGAAATAGTGCTGTCAAAATGTACATAAAATAGGATAGTATTTTTTTGGAACGAAGTTATGCGACTACGATAAAATAAATAAATGAATGGTTTGAATAGGTATGTTCAAAATAGTATCATTGAAGTGACCTGATGATGATGATGGAGCCAGAAGATAGGCACCGGAACTCCGTAATTAATCAATGTATCTTACCCGTGTTTGGGCTTATTAGAATTGTCATGAGATGCACTTTGGTTATAAGGTACTATCGAACTGATCTGATGATGATGATGGAGCCGAAAGGTAGACACGGGAACTTCATAATAAAACAATGTATCCTAGCAGGGTTTGAGTTAATTGGAATTGCCATGAGAAAAAGGTACTCTGGCTGTAAGTGTATTGCCACTAAAAAGTGTGAAATAAAAAACTTTTTACAAAAATAAATAACCGACTTCAATAAAAAAAAACACTAAAGCCATCAAAATCATTTTAATTTCGGAAGTCGGTGTTAAATAAGGAACAAACAATATCGAGAAACACCGACTTCCGAAATTAAAATGATTTTGATGGCTTTAGTGTTTTTTTTTTTTTTGTAAAAAGTTTTTTAATTTAAAAACTTCTAAAAATAATGTTGACATGAATGTCAATTTAGGTGCGGTTTCGGTGGCGATAATAACTGGCATTGGTCTTTCAAATCTAAATGAACTGTCTGCTTCGATGGATTTGCCTACCTTACCTTTCAGGTTATTCAGCAAATGCCATGACACAGTAGCAGAAATGTGGAAGAAAACTGCAGAAATAACAATGACAAGCGGCTGAAGAAGTAACTGAAGCTGCAAAATTGCGTGGCGATGTTAACAGTGTGGGTATACCTACAATATCGGTGCAAGCTGATGCATGTTGGAGCAACGCTCATACAAGTCGAATTATTCTGCACTTTCCGGTGTTGCATCCATTATAGGTACCAACCAAAATACTTTAATAACGTGTGACTAAGGCTTTTCTTTTTGTTCTATTCTTGTTTTTCACCATCCTGAAAGTCTTATTTCATTCTTTTTAAGCGTCGTTTTTTCGTCGTAGTCGGGTTTTAGTTTTTTACTTTACTTCTATTTAAACAATTTTGGAGCTAAATCATATTTACTTGAAGACCTTCGAAATGATACCAAACACGACGTATTTATCTTTTTTTTTATAATGGATAGGCTTGCGTTTGACCACAATCTCACCTGATGGTAAGCGATGATGTGGCCGACGATGGAGCACGCTTGCCTAGAAGCAATCTATTCACTTTTGACTTAAAACCCCTAGGTTATAGCTATCAGGAAACACAGACTCCGGCAAGGAATTCCATTCCTTAGCTGTACGCATAATGAATAATAATAATAATATTCCACAACTATCACACAGCGCCGTCTAGTCCCAAGCTAAGCAGAGCTTGTGTTATGGGTACTAAACAACTGATAAACATATTTATATATTTCTTAAAACATTCATATTATAGATAAATGTACTCCCAAAACGCTTTGTACGTATTGGTGGGATGTCCACCATGTATCGGTGGCGCAACGCCGTACGTCTTGTGGTCCGATGATGGAACGGACTTGGCGGAATTAAATTGTGTAACTCTAGTGCGCACTCCCCGAAGTGTAAACGATAGAAAACAGACAGGCTAGCAACTCGGCGTCGATGCTCAAGACTTTGGAGTTTTGACTTCACAAGAGCATCATTGCCTTTGATCTTCTTGGCACGCTTTTCAATAGACTCTAGTGCATCCAGCTGGTATTTGGCTGACCCATCCCAAAGATGAGAGCAGCATTCCATACACGATCGAACTTGCGCTTGATAGAGGTTTAGCAGCTGTTCCGGCGTGAAATACCGTCTCACCTTTGCTAAGACCCCAATTTTTTGGCAGCTAGTTGGGCTTTTGCCTCGATGTAGGAGCCGAAATTAAGGGTAGACGATAGCGTTACGCCAAGAAGTTCAATGTGGTCGGTAATTGGCACGGTTACACCCCGAAAAGATGGAGCCGGGTGGAATTGGCTCCGTTTAGCGGAGAAAAGACACGCCTGGGTTTTCGTCACATTGAACTTGACCAGATTGGCATCGCCCCATTCTGAGACTGCCTCTAAGGGTGAGTTCAAGCGTTCAACCATAGCCTCTCGAAATGACTGGATCTGTGACCCACTAGCTCGTGCGTTAGACAAATATCTCTCAGCAACGGTGCTGTCGTCTGCATACCCAAAAGTTCCGGATTTAAGTAGGTCATTTATGTGCAGCAAAAACAGTGTTGCCGAGAGTACCGACCCTTGAGGAACTCCGGCATTAATATCCATTTGACCGGACGAGCATCCATCAATTACCACTCGGATGGATTGATCCCTCAAGAAGTCTGCGATCCAATCACACAGACCAGTGGGTAGACCGAAGGAAGGAAGTTTAGTAACAATGCTTTCGTGCTAGACCCTATCGAAGGCCTTCGAGATATCAACGGACACGGCCAGCGCTTCCCCATGCTTCTCAATGGCCTCGCTCCAGATGTGAATGGCATACGTTAGAAGGTCCCCAGTAGACCGATTTTGACGAAAGCCGTATTGCTGGTCGCTGAGGATGTCGTTAGCTTCCAGGTATGCCAGAAGCTTCCTGTTAATTACCCGTTCCATACTCTTACAGAGGATGGACGTAACAGAGATGGGTCGGTAGTTTGCCGGGTCAGCTCTACTGCCCTTCTTGGGCACAGGCTGCACGTTGGCTTGCTTCCAAGCCATCGGCACTTTTCCAGTCTCATATGAGAGGCGAAATAGGCGAGTCAAGATCGGAGACAATTCAGGCGCACAAGTTTTTAGAACGACCGCTGGTATCCCGTCGGGGCCACTGGCTTTATTCACGTCAAGGTTACTCAAGACCCTACGAACGTCCTTCTAATGGATACGAATATCCGACATATTCGTCACGCGCCCATCAGGAGAAACAGGGGGTCGCGCGTCACTGGAGTCCAGACGCGAAGATTCCGCAAAAAGAGAAGCAAATAAGTTTGCTTTCTCCTCAGCGGTGTGGGCCAGTGTCTCATCGGGACTGACGGAAGTGAGGGACGGCAGAAGTTCGATTCAACCGACTTTGCCAGGGACCAAAACGCTTTACTACCAGCGGGGTATGAAGCAAGTTTGTTCCCTATTCGGTTAATGTGGTCGAACCGAGACTTTCTCAACATCTTTTTGCAGGACTTGGCAGCCCTGTTAAAGGCCTTCTTCTTAAGAGTCACGTCGCCAGCTTTGCGCATACGAGCATCGGCCCAAGCTTGGTATGCCGCATGTTTTTTCGTGTCGGTGCGAGAACACTCGGTGCCAAACCAAGGTCGAGCTTGGTCCGACATTGCTACGTCAGAGAATGGGATGTAGTACTCCATTCCCTGTCGTAACACATCCGTCACGGCATCAGCGCACGACGATGCATCCTTCGAAGAAAAGCAAGTGGGCTGCCAAGGATAGCATGCGAAGAAAGGCCGCATGCCATCCCAATCTGCTGACCTGTATCGCCAAACCCGTCGAGTGCCTCTAGGACTAGGATCGGGCGGGGAATAGATAGACACAGATTTAACCAGACAGTGGTCAGAACTGCCTAAAGGCGTAGATATCGACACTGAGTAGCGGTCTGGATCTGTGGTCAGCAGAAGGTCCAAGCAATTGGCTGTGTGCGAATCCACATCAGGTACCCTCGTTGCCCCCTGGACCAGCTGGGTGAGATTCAATTCCAGCGCTAGCTTCCGCATCTAACGACCAGCATGATCTGTGCACTGGTATGGGAAAAGCCACTCTTGGTGGTGCGCATTAAAGTTCCCCAGTAACACCAATTAGGCGGAAGGATACCGCTGCTGAGCCGCATCTGCCACCTTACTCAGATGCTGTGTGAGCCCGGACGTCTCCTGATCTCCACTATGCGAGCGGTAAACACAAGCGTAGATTATTTTATCTAGGCCCGTGTCGACCAAAGTCCAAAGCGTTGAGAACCTGGAGTCTTCAAGATTGCGGAGACGCCGATAGCAGATGTCATCCCGGGCATACATACATACGCCCGCGAGTGGTTTGAAGTTGTGCTCCAAGGTAAACCCTGGGTATGAAAGATACGACACGTCGGACGGACCTCTGATCTGCGTCTCCGTAAGGAATAGTAGAGCTAGTTTTTTCAGTCTCCAGGTGGTGATGGACTGCAACGAGATTTAAGTGCAGACCTCGTATATTTGAGAGGTGCACTTTGTGAGAGAGGGAGAGTGCAGCCGCTGTTTAACTTTACTCTTTCTATTCCTTTTCATAATTTGAGAGCGAATGGAGAGGAGAAGGAAGTGAAATGGGGAGCCACGCTGCGTTCCTTCAGGCATGCACTGAAAGGACGACCTCATTAGGGGACTATGTTTTTTTTAACACAAAACTTTTTGACCACTAGAGGGTGCCACATTGTTTTTTGATATTTTTGCTAAGTACCGGTGGAGCCCTTTCAAATGATATCCAACACGGTGTATTTATCTTAACATTTATCACATTACCTTTTGTCCGCTAGAGGGCGTCACTTTAAATTTGAGCAACATATTTGAAATACACAAGTTAAGCCCTTTCAAATGATACCAAACACGGCGTATTTATCACCATTTTTATTTTTAACACATTACTTTTTGTCCGCTAGAGGGCGCCATATCGCGTTTTGTGACACGTCACATAGCATATGTTCAGCGAACGATTAAGACGGTTCTAACGATACCTCATATGTCGAGTTCCGATAAGTAGATTAGGAGCTATAAGGAACAAATGAACATACTCACAAACATACATACATACATAGCCTGTCAAAATCATAACCCTCTGTAGTCGGGTAATAATTAAAAAAATATTCTCTTCTTTCTTCTCTTTCTATAATGAATATATTTGTTAATTAAATATATTACATTAATAATATTTAAGTTTCTGTGAAATTGTTACTACGAGTATTTTGGTGAACAGTAAAGTTTATTCTATTCTATTACATTTGGTTGTTTTATTTATTAGAATACGTTGCAGCAACCATACTACTATAATATATACAATTAATACAACTATGCTATTGACTGTAGATATTATAATCGATTACTGCATAACAATTAAAAAATGTATGTGAACATATTTCATAAAAAAATAATAATAAGAAAAATCAATTAATATAAATTCATTTTATAAAATTGAAATAACACGTCAACAATTTCCACCTACTAACCTTCATCCTAAGAAACCTTAAGTTACGGAAAATCAAGATCGTTTAGTCGCCGTATTAAGTGCGAGCGAGAAGTATGAATGAAAGTATCGGTGGCGCAGTTAGCCGTCCGCTCGAGCGCTCGGTGCGTAAAATACCTAAATTTGCGTAAAGCCGAAACGTAAAAGGGCTCTTAATACTTCGGTCAAGAAACTATATTTTGATTGAAAAGAAGTTTTCGAGTAAAGATAAAGATTTTGAAATTTCAAACCATTTTCATGTAACAGTAAACTAATCATGGCATTAGTTTTACCGCAATTTGAAGGACCGCATATTATACATCGAATCGTATTAGGCAATAAAGCACTGTGTCTGATTGAGCGAGAAGATTTATTAAAATCGATATTATTAACCTTCAGAGATATGGGTTGCTTGATCAACTTCATCATACCGATTGCCACAATGAATAGGCAGCCTAAATATTTATATCTAGTAATTTACACCAAAATATATAAAAAGGGTAATATTATTATAAACATTGAGTACAAGAACAAGTCCAAATCTGTTCAGAGTTTCTAAGTTGTTGGAGATGGCGTTTACGTCAGACAGGACTGTCCATGATAGGGAGGGCATCCATAAAACACATCACAGTTTGACAGGTTACACCAAAATATATAAAAAGGGTAATATTATTATAAACATTGAGTACAAGAACAAGTCCAAATCTGTTCAGAGTTTCTAAGTTGTTGGAGATGGCGTTTACGTCAGACAGGACTGTCCATGATAGGGAGGGCATCCATAAAACACATCACAGTTTGACAGGTTTAGACTTGTATCGTTAAGATAAATCATTAAAATGCCACAAGTATCAATTATGTTATTTGAGACATTAATTTTTAGATTATAAAATGTGTATCTAACATGACTAACGTCTTAAATATTCTTCAGTCTGAGCTGTGGTTTGAGTCAACTGGTCCTTTGTTTACAATTTAGTTATTTTGAGGTAAGTATTTTCCAATAATATTTAACTTATACTTTTTAATTTCATTTATGACAATCTTGTTATTATCGCTATTAATTTCAGAATCATGTCGAGATCACCATGCTACAGTCCGGATTTGAATATTATGGATCCTAACAGAACTTCGTCATTAAATAACGATTCGGAGGGAATAAATTTAGAAGTGAGTAACATGAGAATTTTCATTATTATTAAATATTATTGTTAATTGCTGCCATTCACTTATAAAGTTTTTTTTTTCAGAACACGACAGACATCAATGATCCTATAACTCATCCTTTTAATTATGCCCAAGATAGAGAGAGCTGGTATGCTGAAGTAGCAGCAACAGCACAAGAGGAATATCGTCTTGAAAAAGCAGAGAGACAAACATTAAAGAAGAGGAAAATTAAATCAAAATCTTTGAAAACTAAATCCTTTATCATGCGTAAAAAATCGGATCGTGTGCAACGCGTAATAAAAATTATGATTTATGACTTGGACGGTGGCAATATGGATGAAATATCATCTAATCCTGAAGATGCAAGTGTGAATGTGCAGTATTTAGTGACTAGTGAATATGATGACATTATGACTGAAACTGAATATTTAGTTGGTAAAATTGTAAAGAAATTAAGCAAATAGATGTGTACGTTTATACTTAATATATTTAAAAAAATAATAATAATTAATAGTATTAAGTTTTAGATAAAAAATAAGATTTTTTTGTTTATTATAGTTTAGCTTGTAAATAATACTTTTATAATGTACATTTTAATTTGTAATTAAAATAATAGTCCTAAGTTTAGTATAGTAGTTCACTTTTTAGTAGTACAGAGATGGTTTGTTATTTAGTTTTATAAATAGTTTATTTTTTAGTTCTTTAGTGACTGGTACCTTTGTATATTTATTGTGAAAATTAAAATAAATTATTTAATGATATACTTAATTGTTTCATTATTCAGTTAAGTCGAAATAAATAATGTCCTAATGACTGATTTCGGCCACAGCGGCTAGTGCCACTAAACAAGGTGCAGTCTTTGTTCTCTTACTCTCACAGCCCGATGGGGCGACCGGAGAGAGATCAGGCACAGGACCCTAATTTTTACTTACTTTCCAAAACACTGAAGGTGTGATATTTATTTTATAAAACGCACAGAACACTCAAAAAGTCAGTGTGTGCCTTGGGTTTGAAATCGAAACCTTTGACTTGGCAGTTCCACGGTCTCACCACTAGGATATCACAGCTTCTATATTCGAGATAAATAGGTATGTATCAATAACAATTAAACACAAATCAGTTGAATACAAAATATTTATTTCATTTCAAAAATAAAAAAATACATTATGACTTAATTTTATTACAAAAAATAATAATATAATTATCCTGTTAAGAAAAATAGTAATAAATCTTTGGTTCAGATTAGAATAGAGAACTATAATGACCCCATGGTAAAGTAAAAGCATTTTTTTTTAATTTGACATTTGTCATCATTCCCATCAAGTACCACTTTATTGATTCTTTGTGTGTAGAGCTTATGATTTTTAGATCTTATAACAAACATAGGGTATCTAAAATTGATATTACAATTTAATGCATTTTTATATTTGTTTATGGTAATTTTTTTTGAAACAGATGTTTTTACACCTTTGGCTTTCTTAACTATATCGCTCAGCGTATTAATACAGTACAGCTTAGCTCTTAAACCAATAAACTCTGATATGACATCTCCGCCCATTTCATCCTTAAAGAAACCAGGTATCTGTTTATTACAATGTGGTATCCCATAAATATTGTTAATCTTAAAATTACTTGTATCAAAGTATTGAATATTATTTTTCATGTCTTCATAGAAATCTTTGGTACGTATTAAATATAAGAGACTGTCGGTATCGGTATAACATAATTGAATGTTATTTTGGTATATTTTTTTCATTATGGAATAATGAAAATTATATAGGCGACTCTTTGCTAGTTCCAGTATCGTGAAGCCCATATATATTGGTCGGACTAAAACTACTTTTGCCGGCTGTAACTGAATAGCAACAAGATTTTCAGAAATTATAGCAAGGTTTTTGAAATTGGGAGCGCCTATGTACTTTTCAGCACCATTAATTTTGTTAGTTTTATTGAAGTCATCTTTCCATAAATTAACTAACTTAACATCAACTTGTTTTCTTTTATTTTCAATAGTTTTCCAAATATTGAATTATTTTGCTTTTTAAAAAAATCCCTTTCAAAATCTAAAGTGGCTTCCTGTCTGAGCCGAGTATTTAAATTTATATATGGTTCTAAGATCTTTTTGGTGTAAATGAAAGTATTCTATGAATTTTTAACACTTCGATACCATTTTTTACGCACTCTTGCAAATGAATATAATGTATAACATATTTATATTTATCATAAAGATTAGCTATTAATTTATTAGTTTTACTAGAGCATGGCATAGAAGGAATTATTTTTTCTGCTGCAAATGGTAGATCAGAATGTTCATCGTGTATTGCAAAAGGATAATGAATATCTACTTCAAGTATATAACCTTCATCACTGTCTGATGAAATAGAGTTAATATTGAATTTGATAATTTCACTATCCGTAAGGAATCTAAAATTTCCGACCGGTAAACTTTGCATCATAGCATAACCATATAAATTAACACAATCTAAGTAAGCTAGGAAAGTATTAGGTTCTTGTTCATTATAATTTGGCAGGTATTTGTTATTAGCTTTTGCATACCTTAAGTCGCCTCTACACATAGGCCAGCGCATTCGCCAACGCGCTGGCGGTGCGCTTGCAAACGCGCTTGTGAGCAATCCACACATTGGGAGGTCGTTCAGTATGGTTTGGTTCGAGCCAATGTGCGGACGGATTCAAAATGGATGTTGTCGCTAACAGCTGCAGCTGTATATTTATTCACAGCTTATAATTACTTTGTAAATGTGTACAAGAAAAGGGTGATAAAAAAGAAATGGCAAAAAAGAAGGTGGTGGATGTTATCAATACATCGAAATAAACTGACTTTCACATTTATAATATTAAAATAATAATAAAGTAGGATGCTCTTTGTGAAGTAAAACATTGTGAGGAAAACGGCATGTCCAAGAACCTTATTTATTTAGCACTTTTCATACTTACAACATTTTTAATTCTATGGTACTTATTTTTTTGGTTCCACAGGCAGTTTTCACACTCTGATAGAGCTCAATAAATTTAAATGTTTCCTCGTTACTCATATTATTCGCCATTTCGTCAAGTTAGGTGTTAATTCGCCGCAAGAAAAAAACGTGCACTCTTGATTGCTGCTCCGGTCAAACTAATCGCGCGACCAATGTGTGGATGGTGCGCCAAGCTTGCGACAAGTGTCCTTTGATGTTGCCGACACCGCGCGGCAAGCTCGCAAGCGCGCCGGCCAACGTTCAAATACCTACCGCCAATGCGCCAACGCCCGTTCTACACATTGGGCCAGTGGCTGGGCCAAGGCGCTTGCCAACGCGTTGGCCTATGTGTAGTGCCGGCATTAAAGAGCACTGGGCTAACCCTCCTCTGACGCCTTTTTCTAGCATTTCATACATTTCTATATCAGATAATAAGTCCAATTCAACTTGAGTAATTAATAACATAGCATCCCAACTTAATGATGGTGATGAAACATAATGACAAGGATCTAGCCCATAGTGCTTTAAACTCATGGATCTAAATTTTTCAAAAATGTCACATAATAATAGCACATCACATTTTAGGTATAAATCAGTGTATTCTCCTATATTATTTATGCGAAATTTATTCCATACAGTTAATGCATGATTATAATCTTCTTCTGATACAGTTTCGGATGTGAGTCTACTATAGAATTTGTTTCGATCAGGTAATTGTGTTTCTTCATATTTTTTCCAAGAGTTTATATATTCATAGCAATATACACCCTTTTTTAGACATAATCTTAGTAAATCTTCATCAATGAAAAATGATTCTAAATGCATAAAATCTGCAACATTTAGAGTTTTCGCTAAATTATCCAAACTAGAACTTAAAAAATTAAAAGAGTCAATAAATTTTAGTTAGACTGTGTTTTTTGAATCCAAAAAAAAGCACAAATTTACTGAAAGAAATATATTTTTCTTTGTTTTTTGGAATTAAATTTATGTAACCACATACTGAAGAAATTTCATTGATAAATAAATGGCTGTCATATCCAGAAAGATTATGAAATATAACTGGAATAAAATTACATGATTTAGAATTTAGATTACATTTATTATGAGCTGGCCCTCGATATTTACCAGTGAAATGATCATGATCACGAACAACATGATCATCAGATGCAAATTTTTTTTTACAGATATGACATTTCACGGCAGTTTTAAAGGAATGATATTCTTCACTCGTCAATGGTAACATTTGTCTGTGCATTGACAAAATCTGATATAATCTTTGCGAGTCGTTGATAATTGACTCAACGAATTTTTTTGAACAATTTGGACCACGATATGATATTAAATTATTTAATTCAGGGTTAGACTCACAGCATTATGTAATAAGCAAAGCAAGTGGCTTCATGAATTTGAATGTTTTCAATATACTGACTTTTACTTTTATCTGAATATTCACGTAATAAGCTTTCAAAATCTCCATGAATAATGATTGGAACTCTTTGAGTTTTTTGATAATTTGAAAATCTAAGTTTACTATTTTCTTCAGGAAGAACGGTTTGTAATCTACCACAATTATGATTATTTAGTTTTTCCTGTGTTTTAAAATATAAAAAAACATTCTTCACATAGATGAATCTTAGATTTGTGTTTTGTAAGTTGACTGCGAACAATTTTTTCAAGGTTTTTAATTAAGCAGAAATGATTCTTACCATTCTTGCTAATAAATAATAAGTTTATATGATTTAACTTTCGTAGTTTAGTTTTGTATAATGGTCCCGTTATAGTATTGTTTTTTTTCCAAACCATAAATGTTCACACTTATATTAAAATTATGTTTTCAAACCATTTTATATCTTCAAATGTTGGGGGAAAAGACATTCCGTTAGTATTTAAGATCTTAGAATAATGCGGATAAGATGAAACTCTATTAGGATTATTTTTAGCTTGATACATATGAGCAATGATACACCAAAGAAAACAATGGTTATCCGTATTCTGAATATTAAGACATGCCTTCATTTTGTTAATTCTCAAAGGTAAAGCAATGTAACTTCCTGCTCTCAAAGGATTTTATTTTGCAATATTCATTTCTAAATGACTTATTTTCTCTATTGTCCAACCAGATTCTGATAATTCAAACTCTAAGCATTTACATATTAATCGTTGCGTGTGTTATGAAGGTACTATATATTGATATATAACTACCTATATATCATAATAAAATGTCAAGATGGATAACGGTTATTTACTGTGCATCAAAGTTCCTATGACTGGTGTGTAAGGAAAGGGTTTTATGAAGAAAAGCACAGAAAGACAAGACTAAGTATTTATTTCAATTGGCTTGTCAGTTAATCGAATAAACTACTGGCTCGTTCGGAATCTAGGTCTTCTTGGTCTAGGTGTAAACGAAAAATTTTGAGCCATGACTATTTAATATTTTAATTTTACTTTTAATTTTATTATCCTATTTACTGTATTGACTGTAATTTTTATTGATTGAATTTTGACTAAATTATGTAGACTATTATTGAATTGACTGAATTTTGAATGTTTTTATTTGTACATGTTGACTATTATTGAATTGACTGAATTTTGAATATTTTTATTTGTATATGTTGACTATTATTGAATTGACTGAATTTTTAATGCTTTTTTAAGGAATAGTTTTTTTTTTTTTTTTTTTTTGCTTTTTTTTTTAATTAATTTTGTACGCCGATTTACGGCAAAACATGTTGAACTTTATCACCATCTTAACATACACATGTTTATACAAATAAATGATCTTATCTTATCTTTTAGCTACTGAAGGTACTTGCTATATTTTACCAATGCAGATGCAGTAGCTTGATTGAAGATCCACAGCTCATTTGCAGCTCCGTTTTCCGGGACGGCATGGTGACATCGTGGCGTCATCTTCTTGATGGTAGTAGACTCGACGGTTATAGTTCATGAAAATAACAAGACAAAAGGCATTAAAAATCAGTTGTGTAAGCCAGAGGCCTATCCCACTTCTGATGTTAGAATGAACTATATATATATTTATAACTACCTATATATCATAATAAAATGTCAAGATGGATAACGGTTATTTACTGTGTATCAAAGTTCCTATGACTGGTGTGTAAGGAAAGGGTTTTATGAAGAAAAGCACAGAAAGACAAGACTAAGTATTTATTTCAATTGGCTTGTCAGTTAATCGAATAAACTACTGGCTCGTTCGGAATCTAGGTCTTCGAGGTGAAGAACGGCCAAGAAACACCTCGGAAGCATTTTATCATCACAATAACATAATTAGAAACATAAGTCACAGTATAACAAATACACAGAACCAAAACAACATTAGCAATAATATTAAGCTATTATATTAAATAACTTACGTGAACTTAGGTAGTCCGTAAGGACTTTAATAGAAACCAATCTTATTTATAGGAAAGTCCGACGCTCAAGTGTCAAACCTGTGGGTTGACACCTAAACATCAAATATCCTTCCACCTTCTACAAATCTCAGGTTGTCGCACAACACACAACTTCTTACATTTTAGTAGACAAAGTCTTTAGATATTTTACAACCATAATAATATCGCAACAACAATTAATTTAATAAAATAATAATTATACTTATCTTTTAACTCACAATTTCCACACTTGTACACAAACTGTGTAACTTATTTTTGTAGAGAGAGCTCCGCACCGTCCGACGTCTGAACCGAGAATGGCTCAGGACGGTCGGCGCAGCGGCTTTTATAAGCGGTAACAAACAACCATGAGTCACTTGCTTGTTACCGCTTGAACGTTGGTTTTTAGTTCGAATTTAAACGTTATCTTTCAAATATCTATTGTAATTATTATTTAATACATTATTACTATTATATATTTTATATATCTATATCTATACATAGGCATAAACTATCACGGCCATACTGACAGTACTTCGTCCTCGAAGTATTACTATGTTATTTATAACATACAAGTAGGTACATTCGATTCATTAATCAACATATACATAACACAAAAACGAAATTCATATTTCATAAATTTCGAGTCAACCAATTGTATGGACACGATGGTCCTCTTGAAATAGGTAACAGAGTATTCTTGCCAACTACATAGACATGTCGATCACATCCACCCGCTGCTCGTGGGATAATCGACACCAAATAGTAGGCCGACCAGCGGTTATTGAGTAATGCCAACTACATAGACATGTCGATCACATCCACCCGCTGCTCGTGGGATAATCGACACCAAATAGTAGGCCGACCAGCGGTTATTGAGTAATGCCAACTACATAGTCATGTCAATCACATTCACCCGCTGCTTGTGAGATAATTGACACCAAATAGTAGGCCGACCAGCGGTACTCAAATATTTTTTACTCATTTACAATATGACATTGGTTCTAATTATTGAGTAATGCCAACTACATAGTCATGTCAATCACATTCACCCGCTGCTTGTGAGATAATTGACACCAAATAGCAGGCCGACCAGCGGTACTCAAATATTTTTTACTTATTCACAATATGACATTGGTTCTAACATTGACAGTTTCTTATTAGGAGTTTCTCCAGAGAAAGTTAATCAGGATATTTATTTTTTTATCATGTATATGTTTCCAATAATATTTTATGTTGGCAACTTATGTTTTTATAAAAGCTTTGATTTAAACCAAAACATTGTATAGTTGATAAATAATTTCTAATTCAAATCAATAAGATTGAACCTTGAATTGACTTTAAAATATGGCAATGACAAGGTAGAAGTAGTTTCACATTTAAGGTTATACACCTCAATCACAAATTAGTACATATTTAATTACAATATTTTGTCATTAATTTGTGACCTAAACATTTGCAGATAACCGACACAGCTGACACAAAAGCATTCCAGACAATACCTACTTGAGCCAAATACCTAGTCACGCCAATTACATTCACCTGCTGCCGGTGAGACCTATTGGCGCCAAATAAAAGGCCTAGCAGCTAATACTTGAGCCAAATATCTAGTCACGCTAAGCACATTCACCTGCTGCTGGTGAGACACATTAGCGCCAAATAGAAGGCCTAGCAGCTAATAAGCAATAACTAAATCATTGTAACAGCTATGTTGATTCTATACACCTGGTTACGGTAAGATTAGATTAATCAACACTAAATTACACAGCATAATTTTGAATTGTATTTTTCTATTTTACTTTATTAGAACAGAATGATCGTTTTAGTCGGTATTATTGACTTTTCAAAATAACCGGGAAATAAATAATTCAATGCTATTCCACAGTTGATTCAACACACTAACCCGTTTTAGCAACATAATCAACACAATACATCGCTCGGTCAACCTGACAATATTATTGCAAATTGCTCTTAACGTTGAATTTCTGTTTATACCTACTATATCAGTTATTTACTTCAGACCACAACATTAAATTTTATTTGATATTATCAGTTACCATCACAGCTTGTGACTAAAACTGAGGGTAAATAAAATTTACACTTAACTATCATTAGTTACTTTTGCAATTCTTAAAAGATATCTTAGTAAAATAGTTTTCACGCCCCTAAGACGACTCACTGACCTCAATTTGTTTTCCGACATATCAAAATCTATGATCACGAAACTTTGAAATAGATTGTTTACTTTATTGTTCCACATCAACTTTTAATTTTATTTAAAACGAGTAACTTTGAACTACCAGCACACTAATTTTATTCCCTTTAAAATTTTATCAAACAAGACACGCCAAGAAACCATAGCCCAAAGACTAGCTTCTTCTAAACGTGAGAATATTACAGAAAACCAGCCGATTCGGCAAACATTGTTTTGAAGTATAAATATTTCTAATGAATATTATGGTAGTCCAATAAAATATAAATATGATTTCCTACCTAACCAACCACTCTACGCTGCCTAACTAACAACTATCCTAAGCTACCTAAATAACTACCCTACTGCTGAGCAAATATAAATTCTTAAGATAGATAGATGCCTTTGTAAACACCTTTGTGGAGAGTGTCTTCGTAAACCTGTTCTTACGTTTCATTTTCGAACACGAGTGGCGCTGTTGTTTTTCCGTCACCGTCATGTCATGAAAATATTTTTTTTTTCTTTGTGAACAAGAATAAAATTGCGTTTATAGAAATCTATTCGACTTTATTGAAATATTACCTAAACCCAATACCTACGCTACCTAACTAAACTATTGACGGTATTACGTTAATAAACTTGCAAAAATATGGGTACCAACTATTTCCATTCTATGTCAAGTACACTTTTTGTAAAAAATCCACTCTGGTGATCAAAAAAATAATTATGAACATTTTATACCGAATAAAAATCTAACGATCTTATCTCGTGGCTTTATAGGAACAATGCTAAATGCCCATTACCTACAGTGAGACATCTTTAGCAGTGTTTAGTTTTGTTTCAAATAGCCATCCTAGATGTAACTAATATCGACGTAGTCCGTAGACTACCCCCATTTTTATATTAATATGCATAATCTTTTTGTACAACTTTATAATTATGATTACAAAATCATGTAGCCTTTTATGTCACTGGTAAAAGAATCGGGATTTTTCTTAATGCTTTGTATTGGGACCAATTTTACGTTTATCTATAAAAACCCTTTACAACACATAAGATACTCAACATTATCTTTAAAAACAAAAAGCAATGCTAACGAAGGTCTTTTTCTTTTTCTAAGAAGGAGTGTAAAATGTATAGCTCCTAAACTTTACAATAAAATTCCCAAAATAATGAATATTAATTCGTTTAAGAGGGAATTAAAAAAAATTGCTACTCAGTAAGGCTTATTATAATGTTGCGGAGTTTTTAAACGAAAACTTTTGAGCCATGACTATTTAATATTTTAATTTTACTTTTAATTTTATTATTCTATTTACTGTATTGACTGTAATTTTTATTGATTGAATTTTGACTAAATTATGTAGACTATTATTGAATTGACTGAATTTTGAATGTTTTTATTTGTACATGTTGACTATTATTGAATTGACTGAATTTTGAATATTTTTATTTGTATATGTTGACTATTATTGAATTGACTGAATTTTTAATGCTTTTTTAAGGAATTGTTTTTTTTTTTTTTTTTGCTTTTTTTTTAATTAATTTTGTACGCCGATTTACGGCAAAACATGTTGAACTTTATCACCATCTTAACATACACATGTTTATACAAATAAATGATCTTATCTTATCTTTTAGCTACTGAAGGTACTTGCTATATTTTACCAATGCAGATGCAGTAGCTTGATTGAAGATCCACAGCTCATTTGCAGCTCCGTTTTCCGGGACGGCATGGTGACATCGTGGCGTCATCTTCTTGATGGTAGTAGACTCGACGGTTATAGTTCATGAAAATAACAAGACAAAAGGCATTAAAAATCAGTTGTGTAAGCCAGAGGCCTATCCCACTTCTGATGTTAGAATGAACTATATATATATTTATAACTACCTATATATCATAATAAAATGTCAAGATGGATAACGGTTATTTACTGTGTATCAAAGTTCCTATGACTGGTGTGTAAGGAAAGGGTTTTATGAAGAAAAGCACAGAAAGACAAGACTAAGTATTTATTTCAATTGGCTTGTCAGTTAATCGAATAAACTACTGGCTCGTTCGGAATCTAGGTCTTCGAGGTGAAGAACGGCCAAGAAACACCTCGGAAGCATTTTATCATCACAATAACATAATTAGAAACATAAGTCACAGTATAACAAATACACAGAATCAAAACAACATTAGCAATAATATTAAGCTATTATATTAAATAACTTACGTGAACTTAGGTAGTCCGTAAGGACTTTAATAGAAACCAATCTTATTTATAGGAAAGTCCTGACGCTCAAGTGTCAAACCTGTGGGTTGACACCTAAACATCAAATATCCTTCCACCTTCTACAAATCTCAGGTTGTCGCACAACACACAACTTCTTACATTTTAGTAGACAAAGTCTTTAGATATTTTACAACCATAATAATATCGCAACAACAATTAATTTAAAAAAAAATAATTATACTTATCTTCTAACTCACAATTTCCACACTTGTACACAAACTGTGTAACTTATTTTTGTAGAGAGAGCTCCGCACCGTCCGACGTCTGAACCGAGAATGACCCAGGACGGTCGGCGCAGCGGCTTTTATAAGCGGTAACAAACAACCATGAGTCACTTGCTTGTTACCGCTTGAACGTTGGTTTTTAGTTTGAATTTAAACGTTATCTTTCAAATATCTATTGTAATTATTATTTAATACATTATTACTATTATATATTTTATATATCTATATCTATACATAGGCATAAACTATCAAGTGCATTGAAACAGTAACAAACAAATAAACTCACAGTCGCATCTAGATTGTTAGGCGTTAGGGTTTCTTGCCTAATTACCTTAAGATATATTAAACAGACATTTTTAGACATTTATTTTGCAGGTTTACAGTTAGTTCACGAAGTATTGTTATTAAATTAATTAAATTGTTTCATTAAAAAACCCAGCTCCAGCCGCTCAGACCTCTTCGGGTTGGAAAGCGAGATTTCTCCGCGGACGACCTCCAGTGCGGACTTCTGTTCGTCGCTAGTTAGCCGGGTCGCAAACGGAAAAGTGCGACGGACTGCGGACGTAACTGGAGACTTTTACGTGGAGGTGAAAGTGTACAATAAGGCTGAGGTGGCCAACATCGCTAAAGAGGATCGGTGGAAGAGAGCTGAGGTGACCCTTAAAGTTCAGTTAGACCGCAATACTCCGCAGTGGGATGGTCTACAGATTTTTATGAGTCGGACTCATGAGTTATTTAATGATTCGGAGCCCATCTTTTACAGCGATAGCATAAATATAAAGTAGTTAATTAAGTTAGCTATGTTATTTTTATGCTATCACTGTATATTAGTCTGTATACAGTCCTACTGTTGAGCAAAGTCTCCTCCAAATCTTTCCATGTATTCTTTATAAGCTGTACCTATTTATTGATATGTATCATAGCGATTTCGTATCAGAATCATAATAAGTATTAATATTGAAGTCAGTCCATCTAACAGTAAATCAAAATTATTACAACGTATTAAGTATCTTGTTGGTATTAGTTACAATAATCAGAAATGCCTTTTTGTACTGTTTGTAACACATCTGTAGAGAGCAGCCACTGGACAGGTCACCTATGTAGTACTAAACATAAAAATAAGAATATTTCGCAATTTTGCGAAGGTGTTGAAATAATACATTCTGCATTTCGTAATCATATAGCTTCCTATAGAATTGTCGCTCCATCTGAGAATTGTAATTTACATTCATTTTTATTAAATAATATTGGAGATCAAATTAAAATATTAATTCAAATATCAGTTCTTTCTTTCTGCAAAGTTTTGTTAATAAACGGAACATCAGCAAAATCATCATTAGCTTGCAGGAGAGGAGTTTGCTTATTAGCATTAGCAATTAAGTTGAGAGGCTCTGTTACAGGTTTGAAAACTGACTCCAGTGCTTGTTTATTATTAATCTCAGCATCTCTCATTTTACGTACTTTACAGCTTCTGCTGCGTCAACAATTTGTCGTTTTAATGATTTTTCCATATTGGTAAAGTTTGTCGTAATTGAATCAGCGTCGCAAGCCAAATAATAATTTCAGGCAGGTAACAGTCTTATATATATGTATTTGTGCCCTTAGTCAAAGACTACAAACGTATCAAACTTACTTCTATAACATCCTTTGTTTTTGGAACAATCTTTATTAATTACAACATAACTGAAAGGAATACTCCATATTTTTGAACACATTTCACGAAATTCAACCCATGTTATGTCAGTGTTGACGTGTTCTTAATAAACATGTCTCATATTTCTTTCATCTTGTTTAAAAAGAACGATTAGGTTAGCGTTATCTCGTACTAACTGCTTAGGGATTTTGCTGTAAGTCTGATTTAGATAAAAACAATCGATGAACTTGTGTCTACCCATAGCAAAATAATCCCGCATGTTATTTTGATTTTCACAAGCATTGATGATGTTCAAATACAATTACAGAATTCGGTTTTGCGTCCTGAACACTCAGTACTTGCTCATTTTCACAATATTTCTGAAATGAAATGCCTGGTACTTGTTGTAACACTTTTTCCAAAAAAACGTACTTTGGTTGTTGCAAGGTTTTCGAATAAACATACACATTTTGAAATCTTAAACCATTCTCATGTATAAGAAGACCAATTAATAAATTAGTTTTTCCACAATTTGACGGTCCGCAAATGATGCACCGTATCGAGCTAGGTAATAATTCTCCATGGCGAAAACCAGTCTCCTGAGAATTCACACAAAGTTTTTTTACATGTAATGATTGCGGTTGTTTTACAAATTTCATGACGACTGCTTAGAAGGGTTATATTGATAATGATTCAAATAATGTATTACATAGACATTTATAAGTCATGGTCGCTAACCCGAACAACTAAACGATCGCTTGTTTGCTCACCATGGCCGTCCTTCAATAAAAGATAGTGAGTATTTTATAAATTAGATTTTGAAAGTGGAATAGGCGCTGAACCAGTGTTTTTAACATATCATTCACAAAAATGTTATTGTGCATTCTACCACACCGCGACAAGCAAGCGAAGCGAAGCGAAGTCGCATCAGGTGGGGTAGAATGCCCAATAACATCCTACTTCTTTTATTACTTGGTTTGATGCAATCGTTGATGCTGAAACTGTTCATTCTGATGTAAATGAAAAAGCGGACTACGAAAACATATATTATTTGCTAAATTTTGTAAAATGTTTTCGCAAACTTGTGCTAAGATCATCTCTCTGGTCGAATGTTATGTTTCTCTACATTCCAAACTCCTCTGACTCATCAGATGTAGCTACTAGCAGTAATGCAGAAAGCTGGTTCAAAAATATTAGATAAAACTTTATTATTGTACAGTAGAAGCGGACTAATGAGAGTTGATGATTTTGTAATGAAACATACATCGTTTTTAAAGGGGGAATTGAAATCAGCTAATTGTGCCAATTTCCTAAAAAGTAAATGTAATAATTTTGACGAAGATTTAAAACATAGCGTGAATGAAGACACTACACACATTCAAGAAATGGTGACTTTACTTGAGAATCTTGCTGAAAGAAAATTGGCCCAATAAAACAAAAAATAGAAAAACTAAACGGTTAATAGAAAAAGTAAAACCCAGATTAAACGAAATAGAAATTCTACCTAATGGAAACATTTGCACATCAGGTATAAAAAATGTAGTTATTATAAATACATGTGCTTTTGATGCCATACTTAACGCTTTGTTAGTTATTGTAGTGATTACATAAATATTTTTATATCTATTACATTTGTAAATTCGGCTTTTTCGAGTTTCTGCTTTGGTACAAAAAGATATTAATGTAAATTGTTTAAAAAGTAGAACAGAAATCTTACGAAAACGTTATCAATCTATGATACATGGATATGTTGAACTAATTGATCGTAATTGTAACGTTACTTTTGTGCTAGAAAAAATTTTGATCGACGACGTTTTTAGTGCAGCTTTTTCAAAAGTTTGTTCTGAATGTGAAATGCGAGTAATAAGAAAAGTTTCGATTCTTCCTTTAAATATATTAATGATACCAGATGGTAGTCCGGCCTCATTAAATGAATCGGCATCATCTATGTTGGTAAGCGAAGTCACCAATTACAAAAACAATAATTGTACTGGAAAAGTAACCTCAGAATATTTCATTTCCGATCATTTAATTTTTTTTTAATTAGATATAGAATAGAATAGAATAGAATAGAATAGAATGCATTTATTTGTCAGAATATTGTACAAAGTTGTTGTGCTTATTTATAATATAATGATCATAATATTCTGCCGTTTCCGGCGTACAAATATGGTTAGTAACAATTATGGGTCAATACATTACAATTATATTATTTATCATTAAAATTACAAATAATTTAAATTAATTGAGCAATAGTTATTACATATTATAAAACGTATTAATTATATAAGTTAAAAATTTAATAATAAAGTCAAGGAAATAAAGATAAGAAATAAAATTCATAGGTAATGTCAAATATTAGATAAATTTTTCAGTCATAAAATCTTCAGTCGAGTAATAACATTTGCTTAAAAGAAAGTTAAATAGCTTAGTTTTAAATGTTTTGAGGTTGAGGGTTTTGAAGCCATCGGGTAATTTGTTGTATATAGTAATAGACATGCAGTATACATTATTAGAAAACAATTTAATTCTACGCCTAGGGACATTAAGCGAATGCACTTTACGGCTGGGTCTGGATACAACATTATTAAACAAATCAAATTCGTGTCTATTTTGGTGTACAAAAATACAAATTTCAAAAATATATAGTGATGGAAGTGGCAGTATTTTATGTTTTTTAAATAGTGGAACACAACTGTCCAGTGGGTGCGCTCCGCAAATTGAGCGTACACATTTTTTCTGAGCTCGAAACACTCTTTCAAAATCAACAGAATTACCCCATATTATAATACCATAGCGCAAAATTGATGACACATAACCATGGTATGCACATAGTGCTGCATTAACACTAGCCACACGTGTTAGCCTATATAGGACGAATACAAATCTATCTATCTTCTTACATAAGTCATCAATATGAAATTTCCAGTTACAGTTTTTGTCAATATTTATCCCCAAGAATTTTGCGTAATCGACCTCTTCTATTGTCTCATTTCCATATTGTATGTTAAGCCGTGGGCGCGTACTTTTATATGTTTGGAATTGTATCATTTTTGTCTTATTAATGTTGATATGGAGATTATTATGTTCAAGCCACGTAATAATTTTATTTAATGTCATGTTTATTTCATTTTGATACTCAACAATGTCGTCATTTTCGTTAATAATACTAAGGGTCGTGTCGTCAGCGTATAATATGCAGTTGTGGGAAGTTACATCAGGCAAGTCATTAATATAGAGTAAAAATAAAGGCGGCCCTAGTATGGTCCCTTGGGGAACACCGCAGTTATTCTCACGATACTGAGACCTATATGTGAGCTTTTGATTTCCTGTTAGTCTCGAAATTTCAACACATTGCTGTCGATTTGTAAGGTAGCTTTCGAACCACTTTGATGCGTTTCCTCTTATGCCATATCGGTTTAATTTATAAATTAAAAGTTTATGGTTCACAAAGTCGAATGCCTTGGACATATCTAGAAAAATAGAGGTGATCGGTAGTTTATCATTTAAACTTTTTGTTATTAATTTTATTAGAGCGAAACAAGCTGATGTGGTCGATTTATTTTTCCTGAAACCAAATTGATCCTCATTTAGGATTTTGTATTTGTTTAAAAAACCGGAGAGTTTTTCATGCATGATCTTTTCAAAAATCTTTGATAGTATTGGTATGAGTGTTATAGGGCGGTAATTATTCATGTCACTTTTATCACCTTTCTTGTGGATTGGTTTTACAACTGAAAATTTTAACCGTGAAGGGAATAAGCCTTGCATAAATGACAAATTAATGATATGGCTAATGTGAACTGATAAAAATGTAGAGCATAATTTAAGGATTTTTGTGTTAATGTCATCATAACCTGTAGAGTTGGTGGATTTTAAAGAGTTTATTATTTTATAAACATCAGTGTCATTAGTTGGGGTCAGATACATAGTATTTGGGTGATAAGTCATCTGCGGTGTGTAGTCAATAGAGGCGTCAATGGTTTTGTTCGTCATATCAATAAAAAAATTGTTAAAAATGTCAGCTATCTTCTCAGGTTCCGTGTAAGTTTGATTGTCTCTTTGAATTTTATTTATGTCATGAGAATTTTGTTTTTCGCAAGTATTACTTTTTATTACTTTCCAGGCAGCTTTGCATTTGTTGCTGGATTGGGACAAATAACGAGTGTTTTCGCCTTTTTGTGCCTGCTGCATGCATTTTTTTAGAATAGCGGTATATTTACAGTAGGTATTTTTATGGCGTTTTTTATTTGCTGTCGAGAGACGATATTTTAGATACAGACGCCGTTTAATTATACAGCATTTTTTTATACCTTTCGTCATCCAGTTATGTTTTAAGGGCTTAATAGTTATTTTAAATTTGATTTTAGGGAAACATAAATTATAAAATAATGTTACAATGTCATGGAAATAATTAAATGCAATGTCAGTATCTTCAGTTTGGTAAATATCTGAGAAGGACAATGAAGATATACAGTTTACAAACTTATCTACATTTTCTTGACTAAAATCGCGTCTTTCTTCAAAATAAAATGGTTTTCTAAATTTTGGTGGTGTCTACCGTTAACTCAAACGATATAGATTGGCCTGTTTCGTGATCAGATAGAGCTAGGTAGTGTATTTGGGGCTTAACGTTTGGTATATTACTCGCAATTAAGTCGATACAAGAAAGTTTTCTTGTTGGATTGGTAATATGATTGATAATGTTATAGTTGTTTAAAATAGATTCTAGCTCTTTGAAATGTTTATCTCCTTTTATAGCGTCTATATTCCAGTCACCACATAATATTATGCTTTTATTATTTTTCTTTATAAGTTGACTTAAGAGGAGGTTTAAGTTTTCTAAAAATAATTTAATGTTTGAATTTGGAGTGCGGTAAATGCAGATAACATAAACTTTTAAGGTTGTAATTTCAATTGCACAGTATTCAAAATAATATAACTTAGGGTCAATTAAATTGCATAAAGGTTTGCAGTCAAGGTCTTTTTTGGTCAATATACAAGTCCCACCTCTTCGTTGATGCGGTCTTGAAAAGGCTGACACTAGTCTATAGTTTGTTATGGTAAGATTAGATTCTGCCCCTTGTCGTATAAATGTTTCACAGAGACAGATAATGTCAATACTCATATTAGTTTTTTCAAGTTCCGTTATTGATACTTCTAGAAGGTCTTTTTTATTCAATATACCAGCTATATTTTGATGCAGAAGAGAACATTTTCGTTTAGTCTCGAAAAAACATCGGTTGGCTAGTGCTATTATTGTCACTTTTAGATTTTGAAATATGATTAGTGGTATCCTGCTGTTTTTTGAAATAATATGGGATAGTTCCTTTTTTGTCTAGATTGGTTTTTATAACATTGTTATTATATTTATGTTGCATATCTTTGTTGGTACATCTTGATTTCAATTGAGAAGTTACTAGTTTTAGGTAGTTTATGTTGTCGATTTCTATATTTATTTTAAAACACATAAAGCGCTTTGATACATAATTATAGTTATAAGTGCTTACCATAACATCAGATGTGTCAATGAATTGACAGTTTGGATAGTTTTTCACAATCAGTTTTATATGTTTATTTAATAGATTGGTATTTAAGTAGCGATTATTTAAAACGTTCAGAATGAACACTTTGTTATTTTTTACTTTATGAAGTGAAGAACATAATTCTGTAAGTAATAAGTAGGGATTTTTATCGTTACTGCCAATACCTAATACGATAACGTCGTCACTTTTTAGTTCCTCTGATAATCTGTCAAAGTTGCACAGGACTTGCGTACTCGTTGCATACAGTTTTGAAATTCCTAATACCGAGTATATGTCGTTCCATTTATTATTATTTCTTTGTGCTGCTATTTCTTGAGCAAATCCCCGCACTTGTTGGTCACCTACAACTAATATCCTTGGAGAAGATATGTTGCGACTCAGTTTTATTCTTTCTGAATTGGATAAGGAAATAAGTAAGTCTTTATGTCGAGTTTCTTCAGTCAATTTGGGTGGATACTTTATAGGTACGTTGAGACTCTTGTTTTGGTCCACAGATGTCGCTAGATGTTGTGCCGTGTTGTTTATGATGTCGTTTCTTAGTAGAGAGTGTTGAGGAGTTTTAAGCTCATGTTCTACTTGGTCAAAATCTTGAGTCTTTAGGGGTGTAGAAAGGGTAGATGTACTAGTATTTCTAACGAGATTTAAAGGTGTAGAATGAGTGGACGTATCGGTCGTTCTGATGAAATTACGTTTACGTGAGGTTGCCGGTGTCATGTTTTTCATGTCCGATGAGATAATTTTCTTGTATGTGTCGATAATTTTCTGACTTTCACCTAAATCCATTTTTAAACGAAAATTTTCGCTGTTCAAGTTTTCAATCTCCTGATGTGCTGATTGAAGTTCCATTGTTAATCGACTAATTGTTTCATTGAGGTTGATTACAGTGTCACTATCGTTCATGGATGTGCTGAGCAAGCTCTTCATGGTGGTATCGAGCAGAGTCGAATTATTTATAACCAAATGATCAGGTGAGTTTGCCCGTCGTGGCTTTCTGGTTGTAATGTTCTCCTGTTCCATTTCAAAAGAGTTCATTCTGGTTATATTTATTTTAAGTTCTACTAGTTATTATTTTTGATTCTGTATCGTTGTTTGATTCTCCAAAAGTTAAAAAAAAAAAAAATGAATAAAACAAAAATCCAAAAAGTCTGCCTCGCAGCGGGATTTGAACTCATACCTCTTGTAATGCGAAGCGGTGTACGGTAACTATGCCTTTAAGTGATATTCCAAAGAAATTGCTGCTATGCGACAAAATATTTGAATTAGCAGCAGTAGTTAAATTTATTCCAAATTCAGGGGGTGTTGGTCATTATAAAATTAATTGTCTACGGCGTAATTCTGAATGGGAATGCTACGACGATATGGCCCGTAAGGCTGTTCCAGTTAAGTGCAACGTTGTATTTAATTCCCATCTACTGATATATAAACGCTGGAGAGCATAGTTTAGAAATTGTTAGACATTATTGTTCTCTTTCATGGCAAATCCTGGGAATCGGTGCACAGCAAAATTTAATAAAACATACTATTTTTGAAACAACAAATGAAGACATAATATAATTCTTCTAGATCGTTTCTTGTTTTATTTCTTTCCCTAACATTCATTGTTATTAAAACACATTACACTAAAATAAAATTTAAATTCTTGATTTATTTCAGTTTTTACATATATTTTGTTATTAAATAAACAAAAAATATTATTCTATTTTATTTATATTTTGCTGACATAATTTACCGTAGGTTGAATAAAATGTCAAAAAATAATAATATCTAAACAAAACCATGGAAAATAGGTTGATAATATAATACTCGTAGGTAGGTAAGTACGAGCATAATAGCATGTGCATATTGGAAAAGTAAACAAATCTAGTAATATTACCTATGTAAAAAATAATATGCTCCTCTATCATAATATTTATGGTTGAGCGCCTAATCATAAATATAGCACCAGCTGCAAAACATTTTGTGTAAATAATCAGGCGCTTTCTATGAAAACTTAAAAAAGTGAAATAAATAAAACCGCTATATAATAATGGTATTTTTCAACACGTACGCAATAAACACTGTTCGTACAACAGATTTTATCAAAACTCAGTAGCGTTTGTCTTTCCTGAGTTTAAGTTCTGTGTGGCTCTGCTAGAGAGTATGCTCTGTAGCGGAGCCACAATCAATCTCTATTTTATCATTACCTAATGGCGACAAAACGTAGCACCGTGTGCCACTGCAACAACCGGAGGGCGACAGCGGCTCGCGGGGAGCGGGGGACGAGGTGCAGAGCGCCGCCGCCCGCATCGCTGCGAAACCGCACCGCCATTGACTATACGACACGGACCAGAGGCGCGCGTTCTTGTAATCAAATATACGAACGTACCTGTAGTGTAGTACCTACTTGGTTAATATTATTTTATCTATAGTCGGATTGACTTATGTGTCACCTTGTAAATAAACGTCAATAAACGCTGCTGCTTTTTCCTTGTACTCCCAAATATTATATTGGCGACGAGCAAAACTGGACGTGATAAACGTATTGTTGTGTGTATGATAAACGGAGAGTCCGCTTAAAAAAAAAAAACAATGTCGGTGGGTTAGATCAAAGAATTTCACGTGCGGTCGGGATTGTGGTCGTCGTATATGGACAGACTCGACATGTACTTTTTAGTGAATAAAGTGGAGGATGATTTAAGGTTACCAACTCTAATTGCGAGCATGGAGGACGAAGCTTATGAATTGCTCGTCAATCTCGCCAGTCCCAAGAAGCCGACGGAATTGTCATATAAAGAAGCCTGCGAACTAATGAGCCTACATTTACAACCGGCGCCATCTTTGTTAGCAGAAAGATACCGTTTCAGGCAAAAACGACAGAGTACTACGGAGGATGTCACGGCTTACGTTGCGGAACTAAAAAAATTGTCACGCAATTGCAAATTTAACGCAGACTTGAATGAAAACTTACGCGATTAGTTTGTGTGCGGTCTGCGAAGCGACGTGATTCGGCAACGTTTGTTCCCAGAGAACGATTTGCGGAAGCGGTCAAATTGGCATGTTCTCTGGAGGCGGTGGAGAGGGATGTAGTAGTGGTCGAGGGATCGAAAACCGCAGCGGAAGCAAGAAGTGCCTGCCCAGTACACACACTAACGTCGGGCACGGGCCGCACTAGTCGCGGACGCGGGCGGCGAGTCGGCGGTGGTGGAACGGGACCTGCGGTGGCGGCAACTGTAGGCCGCGCGTGGTCTGCCGGCGCGGAGACATCGACGTGAGCCGGGGCGGCGGAAGGTGCGAGTGCGTGTGCGACATGCGGAGCTACGAACCACCAGTACGCTAATTGCCGTTATCGGAACTTCGTATGCAGAAAATGTCAGCGAGTGAGTCATCTGCGGCGAATGTGCCCGGAGCGAGAGGAGCAGAGGCCACAGGAAAAAAATGACCGGAATCGAACGGCAAGGCGTGAATTCCATTTCGGTGATCTCCGGTACGGTAGTACTGATGAGGACGACGACATCGAGGATTTGAACCTTTTGTCGTTAAACAGTTATAAGGCGGTAAGCTTACCTATTTTGGTAGATAATATTGTGATAGACATGGAATTAGATACAGGTACCGCAATTTCTTGTATAAGTAAAACGGTTTACGATTTAAATTTTGACCACATACCTATAGAAAGTAACAAGACAATTTTGAAATTTTATGATGGTTAAAAAATTAAGCCGTTAGGTATAATTAAGCCTGTAGTCAGTTATAATTATCCTGTCTTCGTCTTTCGAGATTTAAGTAAATATTCACGTGTAGTAGCTTCGCTACGCTTCGACTCACTCGCACATAGTTTAGCGCCATAGGAAAGAAAGAGATAGCACTATCTCCATAGGCGCCCGATTACCCCACTACAATATTCCTCATTCGTTTCCGTGCGCGCGCGGCTACCGCACATAGTGAAAAAGTTTTTAGTTGTTTCTGATTTTATCAGTATATATTAGTGCTAAAACTTACGAAATGCCAAAAAGGAGACATGACGAAACTGAAGAAAATAAATGGCGAAGGAAATTAAGGAAATATGAGCAAAAATTGGCCAAGAAAAGACGGCATAGACGTATGTCAATTGAAGGTATGTACCAACTACCTAAAAAAAAAAAAAAAACTTATTTTAGGGTTGTTGTTATTGTGCAAAATACAAGGCTTAAATTGATAATGCCTAATTTTACCTTAGATCTAACACGAGATGCTAGACGGTACATCAAACGATCGAGTCAATACGAGATATTGACCTATTGTTTTCTTTTCTTAGAGTCAATACGAGATATTGACCTATTATATTTTATTAGAGTTAATACGAGATATTAACCAATATAAAATATCGTTCCAGAATATCTGGAACCAGACAGCGGCGAGTCTAGGCCTTCGTCTCTCGACCGTTCATCTACGCCGACACCTGCGGCGGCGGAAGGCATTCTCGCTGACACAGCAAGGCCAGTGGATGAGCCAGGCACCTCTGCACGCTCTGCGCCTCCAATACCACCTGTACAACTTTCTATAACGGGAGAAAATGCATCACTGCCAGCTGACCCTCCAAGTGTGACAGCCCCGGCTGATGATGGTAATACAAATGGCGATAATGTCCCTCCTATCGCAGATCCCGAGCTCTTAATGGCTTTAGGGGATTTCGAAGCTGCAATCACCGACTGGGGTCTCGATATTATACCTGATTTATCGAAACGCTGGGATCCTATCCTTAAAGATGGTTTTAAAAAAGAAACACGAGAGGAACTAATGAGAAAATATCTATTTCCAAAAAACTGTCCCTTAATTAAAGCCCCTGTGCTTAACCCTGAAATAGCTGCAATGCTAAATGAGTCCGCAAAGTCTCGTGACGTCAGGATTCTGAAGAAGCAATCGCAAATAGGATGCGTCCTGACTATTTTAGGAAGGACAATGTCAGGTATATTGACAAAATCGACTGACACTGCCGACACCCTTCGTCTTCTTACAGACGCAACAAAGCTGTTGTCGGATTCTCATTACTTGGAGACTGAGACTAGAAGATCTCTTGTCACTCCAAAGGTTGACAAGACTCTTTTTGAGCCTTTTAAGGGTAGAAAGAGAGACAATAATCTTTTTGGGGAGAATTTAGGGGAATTTATTAAAACTTCGCGTGGAATACAGAAAACAGGCAGTCTGATCAAGTCTGCAGCTCAAACGAGCAATTTAAACTACAAAGGCCCGCCGTCACGCCAGCCTCATCATCACTTCATCCGTGGGCAACCGAGACGCGGCGGTGGGACCAGACCAGGATCGAACTACCGCCGCTGCGGGGCAATGACTCGTGTTCCACGAGCATCGTCCCCTCACCAACACCCAGCACCACGCCACAAGGCAGTGGGAGCGGCCTCCACAACGAATGCGAAGCAGTAACTTCTCAGGTATACTCTCACGCTGGACGCTTAAAGTATTTTATTGAAGCCTGGAAAAAGATTACTGATGACAAAACAATTCTAGAAACTATTTCTGGTTATAGAATTCCTTTTCTTAAGAGCACGGCGACAGATGAATTTTTCATACAAACGTAATACCACGCTCATTTGCAATTGGAGTATATTTACAACATATTATGATGTTATTCGGTACTAGACGATATTTATCTAGGTTCCTACATCTTTCTTTTTTAAAAAAACTTGCCTAAAAAAAAATTAAAGCGAATTATAATTCGCACTTTTTTACAACGTAAATGGCATGTTTTCATTTGGCTTTTCCTGTATTAAAAATAACAATATGTCCAATATTCTCGATGTAGGAACACAGATTATATTATCAATTTACAAATAATAGAAAACAAATTGGAAAAACATTAAGTTTTCATTCATCATTTTTGGTATTACGAAACACGTCCAATTTATCGCAAATTTCCAAGAGTTACTAGTGCTATCGCGGCAAGCGGGATGTCAGTGTCATTGTGTGCGTGCTGTCATTACTTCAGTTGCGTTCATAGGTCGAGTTATAAATTTTATTGTAATATTTTTGACACTATTGACTTAAATAAAATAGTACGTAAGCATTTAAAGTTTAATAAAAGGAATACAGAACTCTTGAGGACATGTCAGACTTTAGCTGACTAAAAGCGCCGTCAAAAACCCCTTAAAAAAAAGAGTAAAAAAAAAGCGCCGTTGACGATTTGGGTTCGGTCCAGATGGTTACCAGATGGCTGGACGGCGATTCCAAGCCCAGGGTGGCTAGAAATCTGGGTCGAGATCCTGGCTGCTGGGGCGTCAGGGTATTCCCTCGTCCATGCGGCCGCCTTCTTCGCTAGCATTACTGTTTCGCAGAAAGAGGGCTCGGCGCGAGAGGTCGTTGCCACCGATGGCTCCCACGAGAACGCGGCGGTGTTCCGCCTAAACGGGGCACATATGTACATCTCTACCGTATGCTCCACCGTATCCTTCAGACCGTCCACACAATGGTGATAACCAGGCGTTTCTTCCGCCTAAATCCGACGCAGGAGCCTCCCGTACTTGCCATGTCCGGTGAGTATTTGCGTTACGACAGTCGCTGAGATCCTGCCGGAACTGTCTGCCTTACAGCGACTTGTCGTGGCAGCGGAATTTCGCCCCAGGGTTGCATCTCCACGTGTAAATCATGCTTATGCGTGCAAAGGACTATTGCCTCCACATTCCATGGTAGCAAGCTTGCAGGAAACCATGCAGGTATATTGCAGGAAACCGAGCTTTGTCTTTGTACCATTAGGATGGCTATAACTCCCTGGCATGCGTTCAGCTTGGCAACTGATCACTTTCGCAGCGACGGCGCTCCATAAAGGGCCATGGACCGAACGATGCCTGCGTAGAGCCTCCAGCAGGAGGCGTCTGGACACCCCAGGTTGGACAAAAGCCGCTTGAGTGCTTCAGTCTAATCCAGTTTGAAAGAAAGAAAGAAAGAAAAATAATTTATTTGGTACAGCACAAGGCGCAACACAAAATAAACAATAAGTAACACGTTTGGGAACCAGACGTCGGAAGTGCTCCTCAAATACCATCGACTGTCGAGGACGAGTCGCAGATACTTGTAAACTTTTATTGTAATTTGGGAAACCGGCGATGGCTCGTTCCGAGGGCCATGAAAACACATGCTCTCGGACTTGTGCAGTGCCACCTCGAGTCCCAACTGCTGGATCCTCTTCACGACTGTTGCAACTCTGCGTTGCGGTTCAGGACAGGGAGCAGGGTTCTTGCAAGTGAGCCTGTGGCTAATTGGCAGCGGAGATGGGAGCAGGAAGAGAAGGCGATGGAACTTCATCGATTCCTCCCTGACGTGGCAGTTAGGCTCAAGGCAACTTGGGTCGAGCCGGACTACAAAGTCTTGCAGATCCTGACTGGACATGGATATTTCTGGAAGAAACTGTATGATATGCGGTTATGTGAGGTTAGCGTGTGCTATTGTGGTGATGAGGACGAAAATTTTGATCACGTTCTGTGGCGATGCCCCCTTATGACGAACAGCGACGAAATGTGATGGACGGGATCACTCGCTTGGATGAGAGACCGGCTTACTACTGCAATCTCATGGCCTCAAAAGAGTTCGAACACGAATGGCACAGACTAAGGAGTAAGCAAGCAGCGAACCCGTACTGTGTGTTTGTCTTACCCACGTGAGGGGGGACCGTTAGTATGCCGCCCCAGGATGGGGAGAAAGGCAACATGGGGACAAGACGAAGAAATTTGTAAAGGAGTCAAGAAGCGGCTGCGGTGATAGCGCGCTCATATTTATATGGGTGGGCTGTGTCCGCAGCCGTCTCATTTCGATTCGGCCCATATGACATGATGTCGGTGGGGCCAAGGCTGGTTGGAGGTTGTTGCAACCCTGCGTTCCGCTAGTTCGACCGCCGCCTGTTACGACTCTCCCTTCGTTAAGATCAGCGTGTCGTCTGTATAATAGACCACGCTGACCCCGTTGGGGAGGTCACATAGCACATAGTATGCAAATATGGCTACAAAAAACGGTGACATAAAAATATAAACTACACTACAACTAGTGGCGGAGCCATGGGCGGATGAGAATGCTCCCCTTTTGACGGGAATAGAGCGTTCATCACACCCTTTATAAACAGGGGCCGGTACTCTGTGTCAGCGGGGGACCCCAGGTACGGAGCTTGTTACGCACCATTTCGTAGGGTCGTCTCCACGGGTCTCTGTTCAGAGACCCCAGCTACACGTCGCGGGCCTCCAGTTTGGCCAGCCGTATCTCCGCTCTGAGGGTGCGCTTCGCTGTTCTTTATTCCTCGTACGCACCTGGTACGGGTGGAGCCGGATCTTGCGGATGGCCAGTTTGGCTTTTGCAGGGAGCGCTCTATTTGGACCCCGGTATCACCAGGTGCCGGTCTACCTCATTCGTGTGATCGAGGCCTACCTGAAGGACAGGTTCATTATCTGCCCCGCTCACCGTGGAGAATGGAAACGCCGAGAGATGTCGTGCGGTGTTCCCCAAGGATCGGTACCAAGATATGGTTCGGACTGTTTTTGGTACTTGTCCTCGACAGCCGTTGTAATTTCGAAGAACACTTCGGACGTCTGGCTCCCAAACTGGACCGGACTGGGGCTGCCCTGAAGCGGCTCCTACCCAACATAGAGGTCCTTAGCCCTTTGCCGGAGGCTCCACGCAGCATTGTTTGGTCCATGACTCATTACGAAGCGCCGGTGTTGGCCTCATTTCTGTGAAAGCGACCGGGGGCAAAGCTGAACGCATCCCAGAGGATCATGGCCATCCAAATGGTGCGGGGATACCGCACGTTCTCCAGCGAAGCGACGCCTCCTTGCTGGTCTGCCACCATGGGATCTAGAGGCAACAGTCCTTGCACGCATGCACAATTTGCGCATGAAGTTGCAACGCCGGGGTAAAAAACCACTGACGAAGGCGGTCAGAGTACCGGCGGGATCTCGGGGCAAGCCATAATTATGGCGATAAATCCAATCTTTGAGGAGTGGGTGAATAGACGTGGAAACATCCTCACCTTCCGCATGACGACACCTCACCTCGTGGTAAGTTCGGAAGAAACGCCTGGCTGTCATCATTGTGTAGACCGCCCGGAGGACAGGGTGGAGCATACGGCGATGGTATGCTCCACTCAGGCGGAGCACTGCCGCCGCGCTGTGTACTCGTGGGAGTGACCCTGGTACAAGCCATGGTCCGGAATGTGTAGGAATGGCAGGTGGTCGGCTCCTTCTACGAAGCAGTTATGCTAGCAAAGGAGACAGTCGTACACGTGAGGGAACATCATTCCTCACGCCCTAGCCACCGGGATCCTGATCCCTTTTTCCAGTCACCGTAGGCGCAGGGTTGCGGACGGCGAGCAATTTGCATCTCTCTGAGATGCAAATTGCAACCGGCCGTCCGGTAAGCGTCCGTACCGAGCTCGAGACGTCGATGTTGCATAGTGTTCCACTCGCATCTCGAGGATATGTCAGCAAAACCGTAGGGGCCCAGCAGGTTCGAAGTCTACTGAGGCCAAGGGTTGAGCGAAAGAGAACATCGGGGCCTTGAAACGAAAGAACAGTTTTCATTTCCCTAAAAGTCTGACACTAAAAGAGCGGCAGAAGTCATTGAATAATTTCCCACCTATGAAAAAAGCTCTCGCCTCCATAACATTTTCTGATTTGACCACAAGAAGACCACCTTGGGCACGCCACAATTATGGCAGTAAGTCCCCTCTTGGAGGCATGGCTGGAAAGACCTCACGGCGCGGGCGTCCTCACCTTCCGCATGACGCAGGTTCTCACCGGACTCGTAAGTTCGGTAGGTTCGGGCTGTACCGGATTCGTACGGAAGTGACGCCCGAGTGTCGCCACTGTGCGGAACGCCCGGAGGACACGGTGGAGCACGCAGTGGAGGTGTGCCGCTTAGGCAGAGCATCGCCTTGCCCTCGTGGAGGTGATCGGCGGCGGCGATCTCTCGTGCCAGACTGGTACAGGCCATGGTTCGGAGCGAGGAGGATCAGTGGCAGGCAGTCGCCTCCTTCTGCAAAGCAGTAATGCTAGCAAAGGAGGAGGCCGACCGTATCAGTCAACGGCGCTCACAGACGCTGCCGGGATTCCGATCCCAATTTCCGGCCACCGTAGGCGCGGGCTTGCGGACGGCGAGCAATCGGTAGCTCGCTGTCCGACCGTCCGGTAACTGTCCGGATCGAGCCCAAGTCATCGACTGCGCGAACTGTTCCCGTGCGCCTCAAGGAGTTGTCAGCAACAGAAGGGGTCCAACCGGGTCGAAGCCTACTGGGGCCAGGGTTAGCTCCGAAAGGTAGCTCAGCCCCGGTACGAAAGGCAACGAAGGAACAGGAGTGGGTTTTTAGTCAGTAAAAGTCTGACACTATCTCCCGCTCCACCCAAGAGCGGGGAATGTCATTAGATGATTTTCCCACCGTAAAAAAAGACCACCTTTGTATGACATATCTGCTATTGTTATCATAATATGTTGAGATATTGGCGCGGTAATAAAATTTCCAAAAAACGCATTACTAGTTCGTACATTCACAAACAATTCCCGAAGTATTCGGCAAAAATAAAGCAAATAATGAATATACCTCATTTTACTAACAATAAATTGTAAGACGCTCACATACACACACACAGCTGCACTCCGTCACTTGTTTTTGTCAAACAGAGATAGCTATATTCCACGAACGAATTTTGAATACGCGTCAACTTGCAGTTGCGAGTGACATTCGCCGGCCTCTTAAGCATCCTATACAGTGTCCGAGTATGATTCCAAAGTCATCTTTCTCGAAAGACGACAGGTTTTATATTAAGCAAGAATTGAATCGTTTGTTACAAGCAAATGTCATTCGTAAATGTAATCCTACCCGCGATCAATTTGTATCTAGTATTTTTATCATTCCTAAAAGTAATGGTGAAAAACGTTTAATTCTAAATTTAAAGAAATTAAATACATTTGTCAATGTTAGCCATTTTAAGATGGAAGATGTTAGGACAGCTGTCAAATTAATGACTCCTAACTGCTATATGGTTAACTTGGACTTGAAGTAAGCATACTTTTTGATACCTATCCACAATGATCATGTGAAGTTTTTGAGATTTTATTTTGATAACATTCTATACGAATTTTTGGTCTTACCTTTTGGATTGAGCTCAGCTCCACACGCTTTTACAAAACTTATGAAACCAGTTTCTACTCTTTTGCGATCTCACGGTTTTAAATCAGTATTTTACTTAGATGACAGCTGTTATTTCGGAGACAATTATGAAACATGCCTTAGTAACATTAATGAAAGCATAAAGTGCCTAGTGAACTTGGGATTTGTAATAAACTATGAGAAGAGTTCACTGGTACCAAATCGATGTTGTCAGTTTTTAGGTTTTATCTTAAACTCTAAAGACATGACTCTAGAGCTCCCTTTAAAGAAAAGACGCGACATTTTTTCACGTACTGAAAGTATGCTAGATACTACGAGAATCACTATTCGTGCTTTTGCCCGCTACCTAGGTACCCTGACAGCTGCCTGCCCGGCAGTTGCGTACGGGTGGATGTATACAAAATCTTTAGAGCAGGCCAAATATTTAGCATTATTGGATAATGATGATTATGACAAGATAATGACTGTTCCAAATAGTTTATGCGTTGATTTGAGTTGGTGGAGGTCATCAATTTTAAACACGAGTAACCCCATTAGACCAATATGATTTACATTAGAAATCTTTAGTAACGCATCTAGTATCGGCTGGGGTGCAGCCTCCAGAGGAGAAAGTATAGGCGGTTCGTGGACGGAAGACGAGCGTTCTCGTCATATTAACTATTTAGAACTCCTTGCAGCCTACTTTGGACTAAAATCTTTCGCGAACAAGGTCACTAATTTTCACATACTCGGTACTCCTACGCATTGAAAATACTACGGCTATCGCTTACATAAATAGAATGGGTGGAGTGCAATACCCACATCTCAATGAAATTGCCCGAAAAATATGGACGTGGTGTGAAAATCGACAGATATTCCTTTTTGCTTCCTACATAGCGTCATCACAGAATATTGAAGCAGACACAGAGTCAAGAAATATTGATATTGAGTGGGAATTGCATTCTAAAGTATTTGATACCATTGTTTCAAAATTTGGCAAACCTGAGATAGACCTTTTTGCATCAAGGACTAATGCTAAATGTAAAAAGTATATATCATGGAAGCGTGATCCCTGTGCTTACAACGTGGACGCTTTTACTATTAAATGGGATATGTTCTTTTATGCGTTTCCACCCTTTTCGCTCATTTTAAAAGTTCTGCAAAAGATTGTTAATGATGAAGCAATCGGTATAATTGTAGTTCCTCATTGGCCATCTCAAGCATGGTATCCAGTATTCAGATCTCTTGCCGTAAATGAAATACTGATATTTCCTCCAAATAAACATCTGTTATCATCTAATTTCAGGGAAACTCATCCTCTACATCGCCGCCTTTCCCTGGCGGTGACTATATTATCCGGGAAGCCTTCGCGCGATTGCAGGTCCCTCAATCAGCACTGACTGTAATGACGTCATCTATTTCTGGGAGCACTAAGTCGCAATATTCTTCTAGCTTTAAACTGTGGTGGTTATATTGTCACGATAAGGATTTAGAACCGTTCCTAATCGGAGTACATGATTTGCTAGATTTTTTATCTAAACGTTTTACCAATGGTTCCACGTATGGAACATTAAACAATCACCGTTCGGCTTTATCACTTATTTCCGGAAATAATGTGGGACAAGACGAACGTATCAAGAGATTCTTTAAGGGCGTATTTAAATTGAAGCCTTCGTTCCCGAAATATAATTGTACATGGAACCCCAATATCGTCCTTAATTATTTTGGTGTTTTATACCCCAATAGTAATTTAAGTTTGGAGCAGTTGAGCAAAAAATTGGTTGTATTATTGGCTTTGTCAACAGGCCAAAGATGTCAGACGCTCTCATTAATTAGGTTGCCCAATATTGTAATTAATCAAGACAAGGTTTTAATTACTATTACTGATTTGATTAAGACATCTGGTATAGGGAAATCCCAACCAATTCTTGACCTTCCGTTTTTCCGACAGCGTCCTGCAATCTGTCCAGCAGAGACGTTAATAGCCTACATGAAGGTTACATCAGCTAAAAGAATTAATATAGATAATAAGTTGATTCTTACTTTTAAAAAACCTCATCACCCCGCCTCTTCGCAAACTATAGGGCGATGGATAAAGCAGGCTTTAGCTGCTAGTGGTATCGACATTGAAATATTCAGTGCCCACAGCACTCGTCATGCATCATCTTCTGCTGCACATCAGGCAGAAATCAGTGTCGATGTCATTAGGAGAACGTATGGGTGGACGGAGCAATCTGCCACCTTTGCAAATTTTTATAATCGGCCGATTGCTCAAACAAATTGTGAATTTGCAAACGCTGTTCTCAATAATCAGTAGAAAATTTTGTTAATTTCTTTGGTTATAATAATTTAAGTTTCTTGAGTTTATTGTTTGAATAAATATATGTATTATATACTTATGGAATTCATTTTTATTTAGAGTCCTACCTATAACATTGAATGCATATGACTATCTCTAAACATCTACACGTGAATATTTACTTAAATCTCGAAAGACGAAGACAGGATAATTTAATAATCAAACGAACTTACCTGAAGTGAAGTTCGATTTTAATTATCCTGTCTTCGTCGAAGAGATTTAAGGTCCCTCCCGACCCTGACATTCAAGGGGACCTTTCATTTCCCTTAACAATGTTATAGTTCGTCTAGTAGACCGGTACTTTGAACTGAATGAGGAATATTGTAGTGGGGTAATCGGGCGCCTATGGAGATAGTGCTATCTCTTTCTTTCCTATGGCGCTAAACTATGTGCGAGTGAGTCGAAGCGTAGCGAAGCTACTACACGTGAATATTTACTTAAATCTCTTCGACGAAGACAGGATAATTAAAATCGAACTTCACTTCAGGTAAGTTCGTTTGATTATTAAATAAAATAGAAAAACAATTAGAGTTATTTGTTTGTGAAAGGTACTACGTCGTTAATTGGTCGGCAGTGGCTGGCTGAATTACAGATAGAAATACCCAAATTCCATTGCAATCTTATAAAACAGGGCATAGTTCACATGGATACCGAAATATGTAAACTGCTCGACAGGTATAAAGAAGTGTTCAACGGCAGGCTGGGACGGTACACGGCTGGCAAGGCGACGCTACGCGTCCGAGAGGGCGCGGCGCCCGTTTTCCATACCCCATACCGTTTTTCATACGCACTGCGGGAGCGCGTCGACGCCGAACTCGACGGAATGCTGCGCGCTGGCATCATTGAGCCAGTGGACTGGGCTTCACCATTGGTGCCTGTTAATAAGGCGGACGGTACGCTACGGATTTGTGCGGATTACAAGTCGACACTTAACCCTGTTTTACAAGTTGATCGTTACCCACTTCCTAAAATTGATGACGTGTTGGTAGGTCTCAATGGGGCTCAGTTCTTAAGCAAGATAGACTTGTCTAATGCTTATAACCAGATAGAATTGGATGACTCAAAAAAATTCACTGTGATTAACACGCATCGAGGATTGTTTCGTTATAATAGATTAGTTTATGGATTATCATCAAGCGTAGGTATATTTCAACGAATCATAACGAAATTACTGCAAGGCATTCCAAATGTTCAGGGATTTTTGGATGACATCATTATTGGTGGTAAGACACGATCGGAACATTTAGAAGCACTGAAGGCTGTTTTACAACGGGTAGCTGATTATGGGTTAAAGCTTAAAAAGAGTAAATGTGTTTTTCTAGTAGATAATTGTTATCTATATGTGTTATCTTTAGAGAAAGATTGACTAAGAAAGTTATTTAGTGTACCTACGGGGTTTGTTATCAGGTTATTTAAATAAAACGACCAAAACGGGTACCAGACCCTTTATACTTTTGCCTTGCCAGCACATACACATTACACAATAACAGTAGGAATAAATAAATTATATACTAGCACTTACTGAGATGTTGCTTGCTCCGAAAACTAAAACGTAAAGAGGGACATGACAGCGCGCCGTTCCTTTTTATAAACTCTTGTAACTGTCAAAAGCACCGCGCTGTCAAGTCGCAGTCCGTTCGAGTTGTCAGTGCAAAAAAATACATTTAATGTTGCTAATACAGAAAATAATCATAGTGTATGAACATTATCATAAGAATCGCTAACATAATGTTAAGTATTTGGGGTATGTTGTTTCTAAGGAATGGATTAAAGCGGATAAAACGAAAATTGACACCATTTTAAAAATTAAACCCCCTGAAAACGTCTCCGAATTGCGATCTTTTTTGGGAATGGTTAATTTCTTTGCGAAATTTGTTAGGAATCTTAGATTTTGTTAGTTCCCTTGCATAAATTATTACATAAAGGAGTTCCCTGGCAATGGGACAGTGACTGTAAACGTTCCTTTGAAACGGTTAAACAAGTGTTGGTCAGTAGCAAAGTTTTAGATCACTACGACCCCAAGAAACCCATAATCGTAACGTGTGACGCTAGCGGCCGCGGTGTCGGCGGGGTGCTGGCTCAGCCGGGGACGCACCTGGGTGGCGCCCATTGGCGTACGTGTCGCGTACTCTGACAGCCGCGGAGAAAAATTATTCACAGATACACCGCGAAGCTTTAGCAATAAAATTCTGCGTTAAAAAATTTCACCAATACTTGTATGGGCGTAGGTTTATACTGCGTACTGATCATAAGCCATTGGTCTGTCTATATTGGTTTGTCTATATTAGGCCCTCACGTGGGTATACCAACTTTGACGGCTAGTAGGATGCAGCGGTGGGCAGTGATTTTATCTGCTTACGATTATGATTCAGAATAGATAAAAACTAATAAAAACGGTGCGGATGGCCTATCTCGGTTACCGAGTTGTGATTCCGAACAGACGAAGGACTTAATTCCGGAACAAACTTATTTACATTTTGCTCAGAATGCCTTATTGTTAGATCATAAACAAATCAGAAAACAAACATTAAAAGATCCTATATTAAGTAAGGTATTAACTTATGTACGGGACGGTTGGCCGGAGAAATGCTTCATAGCAGGTATGCAGCCATATTTCAATAGGAAATCTGAGTCATATGAGGAACTGGGGTGTTTGATGTGGGGTCACAGGGTGGTGATCCCAAAATGTTGCCGAAAGAAAGTTTTAAAACTTATACATGAGCCACATAAGGGAATAGTAAAATCTAAAGCTATCGCTCGTAGTTACGTGTGGTGGGCCGGCATCGACGAGGCGGTCGAACGCGAGTGCAAGGCGTGTGCTACCTGCACCAAGCTCGCCGATGCTCCGCCGCGTGCTCCTCCACGGCCCTGGCCCTGGCCCCTCAGGCCATGGACCAGACTACACCTGGGTTATATGGGACCGATAGATGGCAAAATATTTTTGGTCATTATAGATGCCATTTCGAAATGGCTGGAGATTTTTCAGGTACCAAGCACGGCAGCGCATAGCACTATTTCTAGATTAGGGGAGTTATGGAGTAGATTTGGAATTCCAAAACAAGTTGTTACAGATAACGGACCACCGTTCGTTTAGCGAATTCACAAGTTTCTTAATTAGCGATGGTATTGAGCACATTTTTACTGCACCGTATCATCCCGCTTCTAATGGGGCGGCTGAAAATGCATTAAAAACTTTGAAAAAAGTTGTTAAAAAGACGTTAGCGGAAAATATAAATATTGAAACAACTTTAAATAATTTCTTATTACATTATCGTAACACGGAGCATTGTTCGACTGGTAAGAGTCCTTCTATGTTGTTAATGGGTAGATATCTTAGAACTAAGTTGGATATTTTGAAACTGGATAGGGAAGCGAGAGTTCGGGAGCAACAATATGGTTTCCGTTCTAAATCAAGTACCCTAACAGCCACAATAGATTTGATAACAACAAAAATAAAAACTAATATTGATCAGAAAAATTTTGCTGTAGGTATTTTCATTGACCTAAAAAAGGCCTATGATACAGTTAGCCATAAAAAAAACCGGCCAAGTGCGAGTCGGACTCGCCCATGAAGAGTTCCGTAGCAGCAAGTAACATAATATAAAAGTTCTTGTTATGTGTTGTAACTTTGATCGATGTATTAATAATAGTGTATTTTTTTCGATTTATGACGCATTAAAAAAAAACTACTCACTAGATTTCGTTCAAACCAATTTTCGTTAGCAGTTTTTATAGTAATGTACATCTTATATTTTTTTTAGTTTTATCATTCTCTTATTTTAGAAGTTAGAGGGGGGGGGGACACACATTTTACCACTTTGGAAGTGTCTCTCGCGCAAACTATTCAGTTTAGAAAAAAATTATATTTGAAACCTCAGTATCATTTTTGAAGACCTGTCCATAGATACCCCACACGTATGGGTTTGATGAAAAAAAAATTTTGAGTTTCAGTTCTAAGTATGGGGACCCCCAAAATTTATTGCTTTTTTTTCTATTTTTGTGTAAAAATCTTAATGCGGTTCACAGAATACATCTACTTACAAAGTTTCAACAGTATAGCTATTATAGTTTCGGAAAAAAGTGGCTGTGACATACGGACGGACAGACAGACAGACAGACATGACGAATCTATAAGGGTTCCGTTTTTTGCCATTTGGCTACGGAACCCTAAAAACTACTACAGAAATTAAATAATATAGGTATTTCAGGCAGCGCCCTTGGTATGTTCGCTTCTTATTTATGTGATATATGTAAATAGTGGGTACTTTTGTTATATTCATTTATTGTGCAACCGTCAGACCAGTCTGCGAATATACGCCCTACAGCTAAGTCGTGGTTTCATTGTCAGTCCGATATTCCTCAGTGGCGACGAGCAGTATCGAATTACGCGTAAAAATAGTGTTAGTTTGCAAAATGTCGATCGGAAAGATAACGGAATTTAAAGTACAAAGTGACGATTGGAAATTGTACGTGGAACGTTTAGAACAATATTTCCTGGTGAACAAAATACTGGTTGATTTACAAGTGCCTACACTAATAACGGTTATGGGAGCAGAATCTTACGAACTTTTGGTCAATTTGTGTACGCCGTAGAAACCTAAAAACAAAACATTCACGCAGATCACGGACATTATGGAAAAACACTTGCAACCCAAACCTAGTGAGTTAGCCGAGCGTTACAAATTTAGACATAGGAAACAAAAGGAGGGTGAAACTATTTCGGAATATACCGCGGTTTTGAAGAAAATGTCCAAGACTTGTGAATTTGGAACCTGGCTAGAAGAGAGTTTGAGAGACCAGTTAGTTTGTGGCATAACTAATGAAACCACGACTTAGCTGTAGGGCGTATATTCGCAGACTGGTCTGACGGTTGCACAATAAATGAATATAACAAAAGTACCCACTATTTACATATATCACACCTCCACCACTATACTAGAATTAGGGTAACAGATCTAGACTTATAATTTACAGGTTGTACCGGATACAAATACTGACACCCTAAGGGAACTTACAATACTATGTTTATAATTTATCGGCAACAACAATGGAAATAACAGATCACTACATAAACATCAACCAATGGATACAACTGCCCAAGTACTATATATATAACTTAACTAGGTATTCTTATGAACTAACTTATTCTATCCTAAATCTCTCCACTGGTTTTCGCGTCCGCCTGGAATAACGACTCACCGGTGACACAGATGGCGATAGTAACTTAGGTGAGGAATGTTCAGAAAGAACGTCGCCTTGATCGCCCTGGTTAACGTTTTCGGCCTCTTTATTGGTGTTTACTATTAGGGTTTCTGGCATAACTTTCTCTGAACCCTTGCTTAACGGCTCGACCACATTCTCTTCACCCTGCTGGCCCTCATCGTGTTCTTCCGGACAGGTAACATCAGAAAATCTAGACCTACGGCGCATTTGATCTATGTGTCTTTTATGTAATTGACCGCTATCCGCCGCTATTGAATACCTACGGAAACTGTCCACCCCTTGTACGGTGCCTTTCATCCATTTATCCCCAGATCCATACTCCCGAGCCCAAACTGAGTCCCCCTCTCTAAAGTTACGTGGTTCCACCAGCGTATTCTACCTGACGTCTCTGGGCTTCACGTACTCTGTCTTCGACGACACGATCAGTACGCAATAAATCTAGTCTTGACCGTAACGTCCGCCTTTGTAAGAGCATGGCTGGTGTTTCCCCGGTTGTACCGTGTACCGTATTGCGGTATGCTAGTAGGAAGGTTTGTAAAGCCGTATCAATATCTACCTTATCCCTATACGCTTTCTTGATAGCTCGTTTACATAATTTCACAGCGTTCTCTGCTGCTCCGTTTGAGGATGGGTGGTAAATCGGTGAAAAATTCTGTTTTATACCGTTATTCTTAAGGAATTTTTTAAATTCAGTACTGGTAAATGGTGGACCTTGATCAGAAACTAATTCCTCCGGTAGACCGAATCTCGCGAATGTTGATCTTAACACTTTTATAACATTAGAAGCATTAGTACGGTTCATCTCAAAAACTTCTACCCACTTGGAGGTAGAATCAATTATAACTAAAAATGTTAAGCCTTTGTACGGACCTAGGAAGTCAATGTGAAGTCTGCTCCAGGAGCGCGTGTGATATGGCCACGGTTGTATCGGAGCCCGCCGGGGGGCGTCCGCCTCTGCCGCGCAAGTCTCGCACTGCTTGCACATCGCTTCTACTGCCGCGTCTATGTTAGGCCACCACACATAACTACGAGCTAGACTTTTTGTCTTCACTATCCCCATGTGACTACTATGAAGTTGTTTTAAAACTTTATTTTGTAAAGAAAATGGTATTACCATACGGTACCCCCACATTAAGCACCCACATTCTGTGTATAATTCATTACGCCTTCTAAAATAGGGTTGAATTAATTCATCTGAACAAGTTAGAGGCCACCCGGATTGAGTATACGTTAGAATTCTACTAAGGACCTTATCACTAGCTGTTGCTTCCTTGACATCTTTACTAGTAATTGGTAAAAAATCCTCTACAAAATTAACGTAAGTGTTCTCGTTCTGTGTACCTAAATTATTAACTTCTGTACATGGCAACCGTGACAACGCATCCGCACAGTTTTTACTTGACGCAACATACTCTATATCGTAGGTGTAACCCGCGGGTTCCTTCTATTTGGCAGAATCTTGATACTCCGATTTTTATTTGGCATAACTCACATGGCATAATCTTATTTAATCGAATATTTTTAAGGCATAAAAATTATTTAGCATAACTTTTGTTTGGCAGAATATTTACGTGTCCGAATTTACAATGGCATACTTTTATCTTGGCAGAATTTTGTTTCGCATAATTACCTTTGCCATAATTAATATTATGCATAATTTTGTTTACCATAACAATTATTTAGAGATACGATTATTTGGTATGGGTGCATATTTGAACATCAAAAATTAAAATAGATGTATCTTCTTGTAAAAATTAGTGTTCAAAACATCAAAAACTTATAATTTATGGAATAAAACTGATAATTTAAATAAAGTAAATTTATGCTGTCGAATGGTTAGATAACCTACGTGCAATGTATTTAAAATCAAATGGTCTGCAAAAGTGACATAGAATGTTCTAAATATAGCATGTATTGGTAGCATTTTCAATATTAAATTAAATTTGTGTCATAAAAAGTCAATACGTTGTGCTGCAAAATTTTGTGACAGAAACGAATCGCTGCGAAACCGACTTTACGCAGTCTTGTCTGCCCTACCCCTAGAGTGTAATTTAAACCCGCGTAGGCGCGGAGGGGTAGGGCGGCCCGCGAGCTGAGGAGCAGGTGAGGCTGAGGCTGGCCGGCGAAGCCGGCCAGCAAGCCGAAGCTGCGGTGGTGAGCGTTAAAACCATCTGTGACGATAAGCTCGCGTGGCGCCGCCCAAACCCCGCAGCGCCGGAGCCGTGACAGAAACAATGCTTGCTGCATGTTGCATGCCTGCTTGCATGCTGCATGCCTGCTGCATGTTGCATGCCTGCTTGCATGCTGCATGCATGCTGCATGTTGCATGCCTGCTTGCATGCTACATGCATGCTGCATGCATGCTGCATGTTGCATGCCTGCTTGCATGTTGTATGCCTGTTTGCATGCTACATGCATCCAAGCCGACAATATTATTGTAATTAGCATTTAGGTTAGCGTTTTGATATTAGTAGTAATATCATGGTGTATTCTTGTTCTATCGATATAAAATGTATGCCAAAAGACGATTCTGACTGTGAATTTTCTGCGATATGATGGTTCTGCTTTTTAATTATTATGGATATAAACATTATGCCTAAAGATGATTCTGACTAATAAAATTATGAGTTTTGAATGTATGACAACTGAGTGTATGCGAAATGATTTTCTGCGAAATGAAGTTTATGCTATCCGTTGTTATGCAAAACAATATTATGACGTAAAAAGTTCTGCTATAAAAGGTAGACCCGTAACCCGCTAGTAGCACCGCCCAACGTTGTAATCTGGATGCGGCCATTACAGGAATCCCTGCCTTATCTCCAAAAATGTAAGTTAAAGGCTTATGATCTGTTCTCAATGTAAACTTGCGCCCATAAAGGTACTGGTGAAATTTACGAATCCTGAAAACAATAGCGAGTGCCTCTCTGTCTATCTGCGAGTAGGCGCGCTCGGCCTGCGTCAGCGAGCGCGACGCGTACGCCACTGGCCGCTCGCCGCTCGACGTCGCGTGAGATATCACCGCGCCGATACCTACGCTACTCGCAGATAGACAGAGAGGCACTCGCTATTGTTTTCGGGATTCGTAAACGGACAGCTAAGTCGTGGTTTCATTGTCAGTCCGATATTCCTCAATTTAGAAAACAGAAAACAAGTAGTTAAAATAGATAACTTCACAAGTTTGATGCAAAACATAACATACGGCTGTCCTCAAGGTTCAATTTTAAGTTCATTATTATTTTTAATATACATTAATAACATTCATAATAAAATAGGTTTGAAAGGGCACCTAACGCTATACGCGGACGATACTTGCCTCTTTTATTTCAACAAATCATTACAAAACATTATATCTGATGCACAAAAAGACCCTTGACCTACTAAATGAATGGCTAAAATATAACTTACTAACTATTAATACGTCAAAATCATCATTTATGATCTTTTCCGCAAAAAATAAACCTCTACCCGATTTCTCACCACTAACGATTGACGGAGAAATAATCAAACGGTCCAGTCACGAAAAATATCTCGGGTTGTGGGTAGATGACAAACTTACGTGGAAACTACACATCGATCATGTCAAAACAAAACTGACGTCACTATTAGGAGCAGTACGGAAAATTAGAAACTGTATACTCAAAAAAGTACGACAAATTATATATAACTCCCTAGTAAAATCTAACCTTGAATACTTAATTGAACTATGGGGATCAGCCACGAAATCTAATCTAAATCCACTACAAAGAATACAAAACAAAATTATCATAGCACTATTTCACTACAACTATCTATACCCAACAAAAAAACTATACGAAAAAACCAACCTACTTAATCTATAAAACAACTTTACACATATTACACCTGCATTCTCATAAAAAAAATCACCACGAATTCTGTACAATCAAACATTCAAATACGTAAAAAGACAACAACATACAATACTAGAAGTAAAAATAAAAAACTTTTTATAAAAAAAAAAATATAACCGACTTCACTAAAAAAACACTAAAACGATCAAAATAATTTTAATTTCGGAAGTCGGTGTTTTTCGTTATTGTTTGTTCCTTATTTAACACCGACTTCCGAAATTAAAATTATTTTGATCGTTTTAGTGTTTTTTTAGTGAAGTCGGTTATATTTTTTTTATAAAAAGTTTTTTATTTCATACTTTTTAGTTGCAACACACTTACAGCCAGAGTACTTTTTTCTCAATTAACTCAAACCCTGCTAGAATACATCATTTTCATATGAAGTTCCCGTGTCTACCTTCCACCTTCCGGCTCCATCATCAGATCACTTCGATAGTACCTTATAGCCAAAGTGCATCTCATGACATTTCTAATAAGCCCAAACACGGGTAGGATACATTGATTAATTACGGAGTTCCGGTGCCTATCTTCCAGCTCCATCACTATCATCAGGTTACTTCGATGATACCATTTTCAACATAACTATTTAGAACTATTCATTTATTTGTATTGTCATAGTCGCTTAACTATGTTCATTGTGATATTTGTTTGAGTATGAAGTTCCGTTGGCAATTTCTGGTCTTCTTAACCAGTTCCACCTCATGAAATGTCACTTTTTGACTGTAAATGCTTAATTCCTTGATGAAAATATCAAAATGACTATATAGTTGCCTATAATATTTGAGGAGTTCCCTCGATTTAGCCAAGATTTCATCATCAGATCCCGACTTGGTGACTATGGAACCATTTGGGAAGTATACCCTTTCCAACAAAAAAAGAATTTTTCAAATCGGTTGGCAAGCGACGAAGTTATGCCCGAACATACATAAAAAAAAAATAAAAAAATACAAACATCCGAATTGAGAACCTCCTCCTTTTTTAGAAGTCGGTTAAAAACAAGTTTCAACTAATGACTGCACGCGCTCGAACTAATTACGGCAAAAAAACAATACTGTTTGAGGGAGCACGGATGTTTAATGATTTACCCGAAGAATTAAAGAAATGTGAAAATATTAATATATCCTTCCTATACTCGCGCGTTGGTCTCTGAGACCGACGAAACACATTTTCGTAATTATTTTTATGCTCGAAAATCCTGAGAAGTCGAGTTCTTTGCTAGCTGCCGGATTTGTGGCTTACTTCATTTTAGTGCACGCCGTGCGTTCGTGCGAAGCGAACGTGTGGTAGCATTTGGCGCCAATCGGTCCGTGAGACCGACGCGAGTATAGGTGCAAGTTTTAGTGTAAGTATTAATGTTTATATTTATTGAATTTGTATATTTTTTACAAACTTTTAATATTTTATTACTTATGTATAGTAAAATGTATGCATGTATGTTGCTCTATATTATATTTTAATCAACTTTGTTATTCTTTTTAGATTATATATCATATTGTTACGTACGTGGGTAATCAAATGCCGATTTACTAAGAGACAACTTTATTCACCCCAAACAATAACAAAATAGTCCAGTCAACAATAATCCGAATCGCAATTAACACTAGAGTACCGTTACACTATCGCTTAGGTCGTTAAGTAAAATCACTTCAAGTACTAGGGTAGTTCGCTCTTGATCGCAGTCAAAATCACAACTGACCCGCTTCCGGCCGGGTTGCTCGTATTTATATGCGGAGCCAAGAAAATTCTAGATACCGACGTCCCCGGATCTATCCAGAATTCCAGAACAATTGAATCGCTTCTCGAAGTCATAAATCATTTTTATGGCTCGTGGTAATAAGAGTCACTTTCATGCGAATTTCGACTCTATTGTTAACGTCGGAGAGTACCATTTCCCTTATCGGTTAGATGAATACCTATTACTACTTGTAGGTACTATGTGGATGTTTCGAGATTTTTCTAAGCCTGGCTACGCACAACCATTCTAGACCTTTCGAACAGCAATGCGTTTTAATTATTACGTGCTACTCTTTATTTTCTCGGAGATATGGCGGGTTCACGTTTAATGGCGTAACAGTGCCCCCCTCTTAGTCATGCTCGTCCCGAGCATTATTAGATCCGTGATACGGCGCCAATCTATCCACATGGACAACCTTGGGTTTCCCTCTTAGCCCTTTCTTGATGCGGTAGGTCACGTCATTAATCCTTTTTAACACGGTGTAAGGTCCCTCCCATCGAGCTTGGAGTTTCGGCGACTTCCCTTTCCGTCGAAGCGGGTTGTGGAGCCAGACCAGTGTACCTTCCTCAAATCCCTTGGCATTGGCATTACGGTCGTATCTAGTTTTCATTTTTACGCTGGTGTTCATGCTATTCTCACGAACTCGTTTATGCACTTCGTCCAATTGATCTTGAAGGTCACTTACGTAGTCCGTAACTGGCTTAGTCTTTTCAGGTGGCACGCCAGCTATGGCATCGACTGGAAGTCTCATCTCCCTGCCGAAATTCACTCTTGCTGGGGTATGTCCCGTGCTATCATGCACTGCCGATCGGTAAGACATCAGAAATAGTGGAATATACCGGTCCCAGTCCTTCTGATGGTCATCGACAACCTTAGCCAGGTGATTCTCCAGGGTTTGGTTAAACCTTTCCACCATTCCGTCCGACTGAGGGTGCGCAGGTGTTGTGCGTGTCTTATAAATTCCCAGAAGAGTACACATTTCCTGGAACAGCGCAGATTCGAAGTTACGGCCTTGATCGGAATGGATTTCCAAAGGTGCGCCATACCGACATACTACTTCTTCGACCACCTTCTTCGCCACTGTCGTCGCTTCCTGATTGGGTATGGCGAAGACTTCGGGCCACTTTGTGAAATAGTCCTGGATCACCACTATGTACTTGTTTCCGTCATTTGTAACTGGAAAAGGTCCAGCGACGTCGATAGCGATGCGTTCCCATGGGGCTCCCACATTGTACAGCTGAAGCTTGCCCCTGCTCCTAGTCTGTGGTCCTTTCACAGATGCGCACGCTGTACATTTCCGACACCATTCAAAGTCAAAGTCAAAAGTTTTTTATTTCACATAGGCCTACATGGGCACTTATAAAACGTCAGAAGCTAGTGCACGGTTCGAAATTGGTCGTTTCCTATGGAGAAGAACCGGCAAGAAACTCCATGGTTACTCTTTTTAAAAAAATGGTTGTACTTACAATATTTCCATATAACAGTATTAAAAGGTATTATTTAAGAACAGTGTAAACCGGTCTATATTGTACTCAAAAGCACAATAAAAATAATCATTTAAAAAAAGTGAGTCAAAATATGAAGTAATCTAAGAATTCGTGGAGTCTACAGTGTTCTTCCATTTACACAATAAAAAGAGGCTATATAAAAAAAAAGGTAGAAAAAATAATAATAATTACAACTGTCAGTAAATGAGATGTTAACAACCAAAAAAAAAAAGAAAAACTAACGAATTTAATGTGGTTGGAGTCAGATAATACAAAAAAAAAAAAACAAAAATTGCAAAAGCAATGTGTTAGAGAGAAAAAAAAATATGTTACAACAAAGATGGAGCAGTTAATAGATACATTCGCATAATATTATAAATTACCAGGGGGCCACAAGTGCAGAGGCAGTCATTGCCAAACAAGCGTGTCTTCGACATAGTCTTTAACCTTGTAATATGCTTTTTTGGTTAAGACACGCTTAATATGGGTTTTGAACTTTCCTTCGCTAAGTTCAGTCACCGCTTTTGGTAGCTTGTTATAAAAGCGTATACTATTTACTAAAAATGACTTACTGGTCTTGGCTAATCTCCATTTGGGCAATATAATTTCGTGTTTACTACGAGTATTTATGTTATGGAAATCGCTTCTAATTTTGAAAAGTCCTAGGTTTTTACGTACATACAAAATACTTTCTAAGATATAAAGAGAAGGCAGTGTCAATATATCTATTTCTTTGAATTTATTTCTGAGGGACTCGCGAGGACCCATTTTATAAATAGCCCTGATTGCTCTCTTTTGCAATACGAAAATCGAGTCTACATCAGCTGCAGATCCCCACAGTAAAATGCCATAAGACATAATACTGTGGAAATAGGCATAGTAAACTAACCTAGCTGTGGCGACATCTGTCAACTGCCTTATTTTTCTTACTGCATATGCCGCTGAGCTTAATCTACCTGAGAGAGTTCTAATATGAGCACCCCACTGCAGTTTGGAATCGACAGTCATACCTAAGAACACAGTTTCTGTAATTACATCAAGTTTTTTGCTATCAAGAATTAGATTGATGCTAACTTGAGGGACATTCGGTAATGAAAACTTTATACATTTAGTTTTATTTGCATTTAGTAAAAGATTATTAGAAGCGAACCATTTCGAAAGAACAGCCAGACTTTCGTTAACGCGCAAGACATCCGCATCTTTTCTATCCACTTTAAAAATAAGGGAAGTGTCGTCAGCAAATAGAATTATATCTGATAAATTAGCCATCATGTAAGGAAGGTCATTAATATAAACTAGAAAAAGGAAAGGGCCAAGAATTGAACCCTGGGGCACGCCCATCCTTACTAAAGATCCCGAGGACGTCACCCCATTTATGGATACTTTTTGCTGCCTGTGAGATAAATAGGAAAAAACAAGATCAGCAGCTCGTCCACGAATTCCGTAGTGATGTAATTTACAGATCAGAGTATTATGGTCAACACAGTCAAATGCTTTTGAGAGGTCACAGAATATGCCAATAGCATCTTGGGACTTCTCCCAGGATTCTAAAATGTGACTGATGACTTGCTCTACGTCATCTCTACAATTGAGCCAGTAATACCGCTGTCTCACTTTCAGTAGAGTTTTTTTGATGCCCAGTTGTCCTCCAGAAGCACCATCGTGTATTTCCTGTAGCAGGGGGACTACTTCACACCGTGGCACTATCACTTGTGTGGTCACCTCCTTGCCATCGTTCGATTCCCATTTCCTACAAAGCACATCATTTTCTAGGACTAAACTGTCCCACTGTGCCCAGTAGCTCTTTGTGACGGGACTATGTGACGATACTTCACTCCACTGGGGCCTAGTTCCGCTACGCTTCCAGTCCAGTATAGGTCGAATATCGTCATCTTCTTCCTGGGACTTCTTGAAGTTGCCGTCAGCCCTAATTAAATTAACGTGTTCTCGGGCTTCATTCTGCTGGCGGTGTCTGCAGTCCTCATTACATGGATGTCTTGACAGGGCGTCAGCATTGTTATGCCCTTTTCCATTGTGTACTTGATTGATGGTGATGGTTGGGGCCTTCAGTTGACCAGCCAGCACCCGCCCCGCGGCCCTGGCGACATTTAGTTTAACGACTCCTCGTTGACTTGAGTTCCGGAGTCCACAGTTTCCCTCTTTTTCTTAGGACAATCGGTACGAATGTGTCCTTTTTCTCTGCACCCGTAACACGTTGGAATATAGCGGGACTGTGCTGGAGAAAGAGCCACTACTTCTCGGTGACGTGGTTGCACTGAAGGCGAGACCACTACTTCCCGAACTCTGTGCGTACGAGAATCTTTTCGTACGGCTTCTACTTCCAAAGCGTGAGCTATCGCACTCTTCAGAGTTTGGTGGTGTCCGAGTCGCACCGTAGCCCTTACTTCTGTATCCCGTAGACCGTCGATGAATGCTTGCACCAGATTTACTTCCACCGTCTCTGGTGTCATTGACCTGTATGCACGCCGGACCAGCCGTTCAACCTCGACTCCCCACTGCTGGAGGCACTCGTTCGACCTCTGCGTTCTGTCGCGTAACTGCGCGCGGAAAACGTGCTCGAGATGCATGTCTCCGTAACGAGTGTCCAGTCCCTCCATGAGACACTCCAATGTCCTGCCGTCCGCAGGGAGGTTCTCTAGGACCAGCAGGGCGTCCCCTCGTAGAGCCAAAGTTAATGCAGCGAAAGACTGCTCATCATCCCAGCGGTTTATCTTAACCAATGTTTCGAATTGGTATTTGAATGCCGTCCAGGAAGACGTGCCATCAAAATGCGGCACATCAAATTTTGCGGCGCATAAAATTCAAAATTCAAAATTCAAAACATTTATTTCAAATAGACCATTTACAGGCACTTTTGAATAGTCAAATGTCGGTCAGTCCAAGAAAAGTGAAGCTAAATTGCACGTTCCAAAGATTACTACACAAGGGGTGTGCGATGGTGAGCCAACAGCAACGGGTTCGCGGGCTTCGAGCATGACGATTTTTTTGATTATGTCCAGCAGGCGATCTTCGTGGTCATCAATTCTTGTTTCGAGGTTATCAGCTCGGGTGGAAACCTCCTTGACCCCCAAGGTGAGATTCTTTACCTTCTCGCCCAACGTGACGAGGCCGTGGTCGATTTTATCGAGGATCAGGTTCTGCTTAGCCTCCTGATCGCGGCGAGCGGCTTCCTGTTCGCGGCGAGCTTCTTCCTGGTTCGCTGCGATTAGGTCCTGAAGCTTACGTTAGTTGGCCTCTTGTTCCCGGCGAGCGGCTTCTTGGTCGCGGCGGGCGGCTTCCTGGTCGCGGCGGACAGCTTCCATACTAGCTTGCATGGCGGCCAACACCGCAGCGAGGTTAAACTCCGAGGATGGTCCTGTTGGCACCTCAGCAGCTGCTGTTGCTCCCATACCAGGCTGATCTTCCTCCTCCATACGATGACGCGCAGCATCCATCTCCATTTGCCTCCTTGTTCGTGGTCGCTGTTCGTCGTCCCTCGGTGTTAATGGCATCCCACTTCTGACACCAGTTGTTACGTACGTGGGTAATCAAATGCCGATTTACTAAGAGACAACTTTATTCACCCCAAACAATAACAAAATAGTCCAGTCAACAATAATCCGAATCGCAATTAACACTAGAGTACCGTTACACTATCGCTTAGGTCGTTAAGTAAAATCACTTCAAGTACTAGGGTAGTTCGCTCTTGATCGCAGTCGAAATCACAACTGACCCGCTTCCGGCCGGGTTGCTCGTATTTATATGCGGAGCCAAGAAAATTCTAGATACCGACATCCCCGGATCTATCCAGAATTCCAGAACAATTGAATCGCTTCTCGAAGTCATAAATCATTTTTATGGCTCGTGGTAATAAGAGTCACTTACATGCGAATTTCGACTCTATTGTTAACGTCGGAGAGTACCATTTCCCTTATCGGTTAGATGAATACCTATTACTACTTGTAGGTACTATGTGGATGTTTCGAGATTTTTCTAAGCCTGGCTACGCACAACCATTCTAGACCTTTCGAACAGCAATGCGTTTTAATTATTACGTGCTACTCTTTATTTTCTCGGAGATATGGCGGGTTCACGTTTAATGGCGTAACAATATCAAAATGGACGATGACCGAATCAGATTGTTGCTGGAGGAGGAATTAAGTTCTGGCTCTAGCTATGAAGATGAAAATGACATTGAGGTGGAAGACCATGTGGAGGTACAAGAAGAGACATACGATACTGAACAAGACGACGACAGTGACGAGACATCTGAGGTAGGAGATAGAGGAAGTTCCCGCGATTTTTACTTAGGTAAAGATGAACAGACTAGGTGGAATAAATCTCCTGCCTTACACCCAACGAGGCGACGTGCTAGAAACATAGTTACTCAACTTCCAGGCGCTAGAAGAGAAGCCAGAAAACACGTTTATAATATACCTGCAGAACAACCCTTCCAAAAAATTGAGCCGTAGGATTTTTCTTGAAGCCTACGATCTGATCAATCCGCATCTTAGACGTCGGGCTCTAAATACATCCTTGCCGAGAACTCAGGCTCGCCGAAATATGTAAATTAGATGGACCCGAGTCTTCAGCAACATCTAACAATAATAAGATTGGGCGTTGTGGATACTGCTCATCAAAAAAAACCGCAAGACACGTTACAACTGTGCCACCTGCAAAAAATACTTATGTTTGGAACATGCTATAACTGTATGCCCTGATTGTTATGGTGAAGCTCAAAACTAAGCCAAACATAGATAAATATGTCCTTTGATATGTTTTTTATTATTATTTAGAAGTTTATTTTATTTTTAAGAAGAAGTTCAGATTTTATTTTCGTTTTCCTATAACTTAAGAAAAATATCTCAAATTTGAAGACTGATTTGTGATAGACTGAAAGTCAATAAAATAATTAATAAATTAAGTACTATCCATACTATTTTGTTTCATTATATCCTAAACTTTAAAATAATTGTAATGTTTTAAAAAAATATTTAAAAAAATATATTGTAGGGGTATGAATATATCGGTCTGTGACATCGTGCGCGAGTATAGGTGTAACAAAAATTGGCGCGAGTATAGGAAAGTCAGCTAAATTAAAAAAACATGTATACAACCTATGATGTCACCAACACACCAGATGTGAACATTTCAATACTTATAAACTATTTGTATCTCATTTTAAGTGAACTGTAATTGTTTTTATGAGAATAAAATTCTTTAAACCTAAGCTCAGCAAAGGCAAGTTAGGACTAAAGGTGGAGTAGATAGGGAAGTAGGAATTGGGGAGGATGTTTGGTATCGCCAGTATTTGAAAACAGAAAATTGGCAACCGGGATCCGTGGCGGGATTTCGGAAGCTCATGATTTTCAAATTCTGGATAGCAAGGGTAACGTGATACATAGACACATCGATCAACTAAAGCGTAGGTCAAGAAGTTCGCTTGTAATCCCAACAAATACCGAGCTATCCCAGTTGGATCCAACTAGCTGTGTACCATCCGAGCCTGCTGTGGTTCAGCCCGAACGGTCCGAGGAGTCGGGAAGCGCGGACGGTCAGCGACGTCAACATAATTATAACGACTGACGTAGTTCAGGAGGCATCTGCAAACTTTTCTACGCCACCAACGACCCCTGTACCGGCCCAGTTGAGGTCTATGCAGAAGTGTCGTGTCAATAAGACGGTAAATTATAAAGAATAAGATTTATTAGTATAACGCTCATACTATTGTCATTCAAGTGGGGAGGGATGTAGTGTAGTACCAACTTGGTTAATATTATTTTATCTATAGTCGGATTGACTTATGTGTCACCTTGTAAATAAACGTCAATAAACGCTGCTGCTTTTTCCTTGTACTCCCAAATATCAATCAATCAATACCTATATTTAATAATAATAAAATATTCATTCTGTGGCTCGGCTGTCAAACTGACTGACAGCAATTTTTTTCTCGTCAATTTTTTTATCAATTTAATTAAATAATACACCATAAAAATGTCTAATCGCCAAAAAACCACTAGGAAAAAATAAGAAAAACATTACATCACGGTCCTAAATATATAATACCTACAACAAAAGTAAATAAACAACGACATGGCGATGAACTAAATTTGACAAATGCTGACAAGAAGCCGGGCACAAATACTAGATACACACCTAACAACTTCGGGTTCGTCGCTCAACTCCGCCTCGCAGTCGCCGGGACCAGCGCCAGCCGTGAGTCCAGTGATTCCGGTAGCTGCAGTTGCGTCGAGTTCGAGCGACGAATACTTCTCGCCGCCGACGACACCACCACCTACGCGTCGGCGGGGAAGAGGCCGACCTCCGGCCAGCTTGGGACCTCGAGGCCCGCCGGCCTTTGACAGGATCCCCGCTGTCGGTGGAAGTGTGCAGCGCATGCGATGGACATCATCCATCAATAATGAAAGAAAGAAGAAAAGAAAAGAAAGATGAGAGAAAGAAATGTCATGCGCTCATACTTTGAGGCTACAGAAGGGGGAATTAACCTGACTGCGTACCGTGGTCGGATGCTCTGCTCTCTCTGTTTCAGGTGCTTGAGCCAGCTGTCAACGTTTCGGTCCAACGACTGTCGGATCAGGTGCGGGTCATCCAGCGTAATCGTATGTTGGATGACGCCGTACTTGATAGACTGCGCCTGGAATCACAGAGTAGCCGTGTTTCACCCGCTACACCAACGGCCGCGGCGCGACGTCAACCCAGTGCTGCACCGCGAACCGACCACGTTGTTGACGCCGATGATGACGCGGTTATATCTGTGAGTACCCAATGTAATGAACGATAGAGGGGCGCTTTGGAGGACGCATTTCGGGAATACCGCTCCATACCACCGGAGCTTAGACCTCGCCTACCTCGTTTGCCCATGCACAAGAGAAAAAAGGCGCTGGTGTTTGCTTTAGATTCGCAGCTATCAATTTGTTTTGATAGCAGCGAAGACCTCGCTGATACCCACTCGATCTTGTACTGTGCGGCTGTAGCAGCATGTCGTGTAGCTCACGTTAAATTTCATGATTGTAACAGAGCTACACGACCAGCTGTGCCTGCTTGGCAGTGCAGGATAGAGCGCCGTATCGGTGAGGCTAGAGCACTCATCGGCAAGCTTATCTGCTTCAGGGACGGCAACACTCGCCCTAGGGTGATGCGCTTTGTGAGGCGGGCATTCTCGGGGACTGATATTAGTCCTCGAGATTATCTGCCCTGCGTCACAGAGTGTATCGACTTCCTGAAGTAGAAGATCCATTCATGGGCAAACCGTATTCGTAGGTACAAGCGGCAAGTGGAGCGGTACACTCAGAATCGTACATTCCAAAGCAATGAAAGGTGGGTTTACAGGGCTTGGGAGCGACCGGACCAAGGTGTGACTGATACGCGCCTGCCGGATGATGACGCCATGTGTTCATTTTGGCGCAGCATTTGGTCGGCGCCTGTCAGTCACACCGAGTGTGATTAGATTCGAGAGATCGAGCGCGCATGCGATCTTTTACCAGAAATGGGGGCAATAACCATCAGCCCCCAAGACGTAGCCCGTGCAGTCCGTCCGTTACTGAACTGGAAATCTCCAGGGCTGGACGGGCTGCTCAATTTCTGGCTCAAATGGTTTCAAGGGTCGCAAGCTCGCTTGGCATCTCAGTTCCAATCTGCCTTAGAGTCAGGGTCGCTGCCCCTGTTTCTAACGACAGGGATAACTCACCTGCTCCATAAATCAGGTAGTATTGCGGAACCCAAAAATTACAGACCGATTACGTGTTTGCCGACGGTCTATAAAGTTCTTACATCCATTCTGAGAGCTAAAATCAATAGTCATATTGAAACAAATTCTATCATGTCTGTCTCTCAGAATGGATGTAGGAACGGGTCCCGCGGTACTAAGGAGCTGCTTCTCATCGATATTGCCATTAGCCAACAGGTTCGACGTTCTCGAAAGAATCTGTCGGCATGCTGGATAGATTATAAGAAGGCCTATGACTCTGTTCCTCATACATGGCTCATGAGGGTGCTAGAACTGTATAAAGTTGATGCAACTCTGCGCACCTTCCTGATGTCATGTAGGGGGCAGTGGAGAACAGTCCTTCACTATCCGGGATGTCGATAGATTTGGGAGAACAGCGAACCGATAAGGATTGAGCGTGGCATATTCCAGGGTGACAGTCTGAGTCCACTGTGGTTTTGCCTAGCTTTGAACCCTCTCAGCACACTGCTGAGAGGGTTCTGGCTTAGGTTACCGGTTGAAAAGAGGCGGTCAGGTCATATCTCACCTTCTTTACATGGATGATCTGAAACACTTTGCCCCCAATAACTTGCAACTAATGGAGCTACTGAAGGTAACTGAAACCTTCAGTAGTGCCATCAGGATGGACTTTGGTGTGGACAAATGTGCAGTCATACATGTCGCCGCGAAGATTATCTGTTTGATTATTATAAAACTCATTTTGTTACCTAACTGATTGAATTGATTTACTATAAAATAATTACCTAATTACAAACAACAAATATGTTTAAACAGTGCCAATATGTAGACCAGTTTTATGTTTCTAAGTAAATATCCTTAGATTCGGTTGGTAATAGTCTTGACATTGAATAATGTCAAGACTGTGACTAATTAGATCTAATAATTGCTGCTAAAAATTAAATTGTGATTAGCTTTAAATAATTTGAAATTTTGGAATATTGTTTTGTAAACACTTAACGTTTAAACGATATCTGATTTGTGAGTAACGTTCGCTTCGGGTGGGGCGAACGAGTTTATAAAAGGCGTAACTTGAGCGCGGAGCTCACTTTGCTGCCGATTTTTGGAGAAATAACATTGTAAGTAGAATCTATGTTTGTCTGATTAAAAATTATTAATTTGAAATGTTTTACTTGTTTTCATTTGCTGAATTTCCTTAAGTTTGCCTGTAGTTTAAAATATAGTCCACTATAGCTATAGCAGAACCGATGACCAGCATAAGGTCGGCGGTTCTGCGCTTTTTTAAAAATAACTGCCCTGTCCTATTTTCGATATCAGAAGTGGGATACTTATCCGCTCTTTCTGTCCGTTTTGTTTTATTTTTCAGACTACCTGCATTGAATAAATTATCCTGCGTGAAACGATGGAGGCACCAGACCAGAACGGATCATCGGCGCCGAGCGTACCTACGTGCACCGTGACCGGACCAGACGCCGGCGATGGTGGACCAGCTACATCTGCCAACGTGGCGCCGCTACAACCTCAGGGCGGTAACGTACCTCCTGAATTTTATTTACATATGATCACCATGATGCAGAATATGAGTGAAAGGCTATCGAATCAGCGCGATAAAATCAAGATTACTGATGTATTTTTGCCTTCATATGACCCGGACGGTAACGTTGGGGTCCGCGAGTGGTGTAATCATATCTCTTTGGCTAAGACTAATTATGAGCTCAGCGATTATGATCTCCGCATGAAAGTGACTAGTTTACTGAAAGGTCGAGCTAAAATGTGGGCTGATAACTGGCTTGTCACGACGTCCACGTGGGACGAGCTGCGTCAAAATATTATAACTACTTTTGAACCCGAAAATCGTTATTCAAAGGATGTGCTAAGGTTTAAGGAACACAATTACGATCCTACCAAAGACATTGCCGAGTTTCTATCGCGATCATGGATTTTGTGGAGACGGGTTACAAAGGATAAACTTGACGATAGTGACGCGGTGGAAGCGGTGATAGGAACAATTAGTGACGAACGCCTTCGGATTGAACTCATGAATGCCAGAGCTACCTTTTTTTTTTTTTTTTTTTTTTTATTTTTTTTTTTTTTATGGTGGGAAAAAATCATGCATTGACATCCCCCGCCCTTGGGCGGAGCGGGAGATAGTGTCAGACTCTTACTGACTAAAAGACCCACCCCGTTCCTTCTAGCCTTCATACCGGGGCTCGAGCGCCCTTTCGGATAACCCTGGCCCCAGTAGGCTTCGACCCGGCTGGGTCCCTGCTGTTGCTGACAACTCCTTGAGGCGCGCGGGAACAGTGCGCGCCGTCGACGACTTGGGCTTGGTCCGGACAGTTACCGGACGGCCGGACAGTGAGCTACCCATTGCTCACCGTCTGCAAGCCCGCGTCTACGTTGGCCGGAAATCGGGATCAGAATCCCGGCGACGGCGGCGGCGATAACGCCGTTGCCTGATGCGTTCGGCCTCCTCCTTTGCGAGCATTACTGCTTCGCAGAAGTCGGCGACCGCCTGCCACTCCTCCTCGCTCCGGACCATGGCCTCAACCAAGGCCCGGCGCGAGAGGTCTCCGCCGCCGATCGCCCCCACGAGGGCACGGCGATGCTCCGCCCAAGCAGGGCACACCTCGACTGTGTGCTCCACCGTGTCCTCCGGGCGTTCCGCACAGTGGCGACACCCGGGCGTCACTTCCGCATGAATCGAGTGCAGGAAACTCCCGAACGAACCATGTCCGGTGAGTACCTGCGTCATGCGGAAGGTAAGGACGCCGTGAGGTCTTTCCAGCCACGCCTCAAAGAGGGGACTTACCGCCATGATTGTGGCGTGCCCAGCACTGGGTTGCGATAGTCGCTGACGCCATTTCACCATGAGATCCCGCCGGAGCTCTGTCCGCCATGCCGTGACCTGTCGCGGCAGCGGACTTTCACCCCGGCGTTGCATCTCCACGCGCATATCGTGCATGTGTGCAAGGACTGTTGCCTCCAGATCCCACGGTGGTAGGCCAGCCAGAAGGCTCGCCGCTTCGCGGGAGACCGTGCAGTATCCCCGCACCATCCTTATCGCCATGACCCTCTGACAGGCGTTCAGTATGGCCGCCGGTTGCTTTAGTATGGCCGCCGGTTGCTTTATGCCAGAGCTACCTCAGTGCCAGAATTAATTTCCGTTGCCTCGTCTATTCGTGCTAAGCGTCCCAATCCCAATCACCAAAATTCCAATCAACCACCGTCCAAACGTTTAAAATACGCTATTGATAATCGAAACGTCCCTTATTGTAGCTTTTGTAAGAAGTCCGGGCACGCTTCTAGTGATTGTCGTAATAAAAATGCGTCGGTAGTCGTAGAAAAACATACAACCGAGAAGACTCCTAGTGCCTCAACAACATCGGTACCTAAACAGAATGACAATAGGTTTTGTTCGTTTTGTTCAAAATCAGGTCACACGTTTGACACTTGCTACCGTCGTGAAAAACAGATAACCTCTAATGTGAATTCATTTATAAAAAATAAACAGATCTTAAATACTATGCGTATGCGGGTAGGTGATATAATTATTGATACGGTATTCGATAGTGGCGCGGAATGCTCTGTGATGCGCGAATCAATTGCAAATAAGTTACCTGGGAAGCGACTACAAGTAGTTAATTATTTGCGAGGAATAGGCCCTTTTCCTGTGGTTTCCACGAGTATATTAACAACGGTGTGTGTTATTGATAACATTAACGTAGAGATCGAATTTCACATTTTGTCCGATTACGAAATGACATCGGATGTGTTGACAGGTGCAAACCTTTTGAGTAAAACGGGATTAACTGTGATCGTTACTCAAAATAGCGCGACTTTGTGCTCTCAACCTCGCGTCATGCACATGCGATCGACGGCCGGTTTGTTTGATGATATAAACCACGACTTGAACAATACGTCGGAGATTGATCAACTAATAACTCTTCTCAATAAATATTCTGCCATTTTTACGCGAGGTTACTCAAAGACTCGTGTGAATACCGGTCAATTAGAGATTCGTTTAAAAAATCCAAACAAGTTTGTGGAACGAAGACCTTATAGGTTAAGCCCGGTTGAGCGCGAAAAAGTCAAAGAAATTGTTAAAGAGTTGTTAGATAATGACATAGTGCAAGAAAGCAAATCGCCATATTCGAGTCCAATTATTTTAGTAAAAAAGAAAAACGGTGACGACCGCATGTGCGTAGACTATCGTGAGTTAAATTCAAACACTGTCCGTGATCATTATCCCCTCCCCTTAATCGCAGACCAGATCGATCAGTTGGCTGGTGGTCAGTATTATACAACCCTAGATATGGCATCTGGATTCCATCAGATCCCGGTTGCAGCTGACTCTATTGAGAAGACAGCTTTTGTCACTCCAGATGGTTTATTCGAGTACAAAACCATGCCGTTCGGGTTGTGTAACGCACCTTCAGTATATCAAAGATGCATTAACCGTGCCTTAGGTCCACTTTTGAGTCCAGGTAGTGCAGACAAGGCCCATAATGATAGCGTAGCCCAAGTATATATCGATGACGTCATTTGTAAATGTCGTGACTTTTCATCTGGTCTCGGATACTTGGAAAGAGTTTTCATAGCATTGCGAGAGTCAGGATTTTCGATTAATATTGACAAGTGTCTATTCTTCAAACGGTCTATCGAATATCTTGGTAACGTGATAGAAAATGGCCAAGTTCGTCCCAGTCCTAAAAAGGTCGAAGCCTTACTGAAGTCCCCGGTACCGACTAACGTCAAACAGGTTCGTCAATTTAACGGGCTCGCAGGATATTTCCGTCGCTTTATACCCGATTTCGCTCGAACTATGGCTCCCCTTTACGAATTGACTAAACAAGGCGCAGGGTGGCAATGGACTCATGTTCATGAAGAGGCACGTCAAAATATAATCCGTCATCTAACTTCTACACCGGTCCTAACAATATTCCAAGAAGGGAAACCCATTGAACTATTTACCGACGCTAGTAGTCTTGGCTTTGGAGCGATACTAGTTCAGATTATTAACGGGCGGCAGCACGTGGTGGCGTACTTCAGTATGCGTACAACCGATATTGAAAGTAGGTACTACTCATATGAGCTTGAGACACTGGCTGTAGTCCGAGCAATCAAGCATTTCCGGCACTTCCTTTATGGACGCCAGTTCAAGGTAATTACTGATTGTAATGCGCTCAAAGCCTCAAAGCATAAAAAGGACTTGCTACCTCGCATTCATAGATGGTGGGCCTATCTCCAAAATTTCGAATTCGAAATAGAATACAGGAAGGGCGAGCGTATGCAACATGCAGATTACCTAAGCAGAAATCCAGATCCTTTGACTGTCAACGTCTTGACCAATAATCTGGATTGGGTAAATATTGAACAAAGACGCGATACCCATCTGCGACCCATCATAGATGCTCTGCATAATGGTGAAAATGTCCCCGGATACCTCCTCGAAGGTAACGTTCTTAAATTTGAGAGGCTAGATGCCATCTCAGGTTTACAAAAACTCATTGTAGTACCAAAGTCTTTCCAGTGGAGCCTGATCAATACCTTCCATTGTGCCCTCAAACACCCAGGCTGGGAAAAGACCCTTCATAAAATAAGGGAAACTTATTATTTTGATAAAATGAGCACCACTATCCGTGACTTTGTCGATAACTGTATTGTATGCAGAACTTCAAAGCAAACATCGGGAGCTACACAGGTACAATTACACCCCATTGCCAAACCAATAGTTCCATTTGAAGTTATACACATGGACATCACGGGTAAATTGGGAACTCCTAATGACCAAGAGTACGTTGTGGTTACGGTGGACGCCTTCACCAAGTATGTGTTACTGCGTTACACTAATGACAAGAGTCAACACAGTACTTTAGCGGCCCTAAAACAAGTTATTCACCTTTTTGGAGCCCCAAGGCAAGTAATCGTTGACGGTGGTCGCGAGTTTCTAGGAGAATACAAAAATTACTGTGACACATTCAACATAGAAATACACTCCATAGCACCAGGCGTTAGCAGAGCAAACGGACAAGTGGAGCGGGTGATGGCAACATTGAAGAATGGTCTCGTGATGATAAAAAACTATGAAACTCCAGACTGGCACACAGCACTGGAAAGCCTTCAACTTGCCCTCAATTGCACTGTTCATAGAACGACCGGCGTGGCTCCACTTGCACTACTGACTCGACGCCAAAACTGTGTTCCACCGGAGTTACTGAGTTTAGTTGACCTGGACAAAGAAATAATCAACATTGAAGCTCTCGAACGACATGTGCACCAAAAAATGACGCAGACGGCTTCCAAAGATAAAGACAGGTTCGATAAAGGCCGAGCTAAAATTCACAGATTTCAAAGGGGCGATTTTGTTCTGATCAAAAACAACCCCAGAAACCAGACTTCCCTTGACCTCAAGTTTAGCGCTCCTTACGAAGTTCACAGGGTACTTGAAAACGACCGTTATCTCGTGAAGAAGGTAGTGGGACACCATGGGCGGCCTCGCAAGGTCGCACATGACCAACTGCGGCGCGCACCACAACCTGGAGGAACTACCCAGGCGGCCGTGTCGCCTCCAGACGATCAGCAAGCCGGGCCTTCCAGCGCCGGGGCAACTTCACAACCACCAACCACATCAGCTGCGTTGCCGCCCACAGATGACAACAATGAATAATAACAATGGTGAGAACCTTCCAATTAATAACTGTTTGTTGTCTGTTCTATCGCAAATAACAAAAGATGCTATTGGCGCGTGGAGCCGTCCAATAAGCCAACTATTTTATTTGACCAAAAAGATGCTATTGGCGTGTGGAGCCGTCCAATAAGCCAACTATTTTATTTTTAACAAAAAGATGCTATTGGCGTGTGGAGCCGTCCAATAAGCCACTTAATAAGCCTATCCTAAAAGAAATAAATGTCCCCTGTGTACCACGGCGTACGAGACCGCCCAGAGCACAGCATCGACCTATCCCATTATCCTTAGGACCTCTGTTCTAAACGGCATCGACCTTTCACACACCTATCCTTCCCCTTTACAAATCTATGAAATTCTGTTACTGTTGTCATGTGGAATGAGCAGAAACAATTAGCACCTTGATTTATTGAACAAAGCTTACTGTTTTCATGCGAGATGAGCAGTAGGTCCCCTTTATGTGTTATCATTATAAAAATGTTTTTATTGACCTGTAGTCACATTGTGTGAACAGTAAAATGAACATCTCTGCTGTAACCTTTACATATAGGCTTGAGTGTACTGTGGAAGTGCCTGGCCTCACAAAATTTATTTCTCTATTACAGAAGACATGGAGCGATGCAGAGCACGCATCGCGTATCAGAATGGCCGTGTCGCCGCGAAGATTATCTGTTTGATTATTATAAAACTCATTTTGTTACCTAACTGATTGAATTGATTTACTATAAAATAATTACCTAATTACAAACAACAAATATGTTTAAACAGTGCCAATATGTAGACCAGTTTTATGTTTCTAAGTAAATATCCTTAGATTCGGTTGGTAATAGTCTTGACATTGAATAATGTCAAGACTGTGACTAATTAGATCTAATAATTGCTGCTAAAAATTAAATTGTGATTAGCTTTAAATAATTTGAAATTTTGGAATATTGTTTTGTAAACACTTAACGTTTAAACGATATCTGATTTGTGAGTAACGTTCGCTTCGGGTGGGGCGAACGAGTTTATAAAAGGCGTAACTTGAGCGCGGAGCTCACTTTGCTGCCGATTTTTGGAGAAATAACATTGTAAGTAGAATCTATGTTTGTCTGATTAAAAATTATTAATTTGAAATGTTTTACTTGTTTTCATTTGCTGAATTTCCTTAAGTTTGCCTGTAGTTTAAAATATAGTCCACTATAGCTATAGCAGAACCGATGACCAGCATAAGGTCGGCGGTTCTGCGCTTTTTTAAAAATAACTGCCCTGTCCTATTTTCGATATACATGTAAAGCGAGGAGAGATTATGGAATCCGGGGGAATTCAACTCTCGGATTCCATACACCTTAGAACCCTCAGCTCAACCGAAACTTACAAGTATTTGGGTATTTGGTTGTTTGGGTGGTGTGTGTGTGTGGTGTAGGTAGGTACTCACTGGGTAGGTGGCGAGTAAATGAAATTCCTTGTTGTAGTATCTCCAGATATAATATCCTTACACACAGCACAACAACACAAGTTAATAGAAGGCGCAAGATAAGCCAGGTACAAGCAGATAAATACAGCAGTGAAATATAATGCAGTCTTTGCAAACACAGCTATACAGTTAGCGCGGGTAGATATGGTTCACACTTTATATTAACGGCGCGAGCGTACGTATTGTTAAATTTATTAAATTTTGTTAAATTTACCAAATTTGTTAAATTTACGATGCCTCACGTAAGGCAGGTAGAAACTAGTGTGCTAATAAAGGGTAAAGAATTGAGTCCTGAAGACACTACAGTGTTCTTGGGTATAACTCTTGATGCTAAGCTTCAGTGGGGCCCACACATAAGTTGTCGAAAAAACTTAGCTCTGCCGCATACGCTGTTAGACAAATTCGAAATCTAACTGACTTAGAGACAGCCCGTTTAGTTTACTTCAGTTATTTTCATAGTGTCATGTCGTACGGTATTCTATTATGGGGAAATGCCGCCGATATCCAAACGATTTTTGTTTTGCAGAAAAGGGCCATTCGTTCAATTTATAAATTAAGTCCCAGATACTCCCTCAGAGATAAATTTAAAAATATTAATATTTTAACTGTGCCATCTCAGTATATCTATGAAAATATTTTGTATGTTCATAAAAATAAAAACATGTTTAAAAAATACAGTGACATTCACAACGTTAATACTAGGAACAAACACAAGTTAGTGGTTCCTGCCACCAGGCTCAAAAAAATAGGACGCTCATTTAGATGCCAAAGTATACATTTTTATAATAAGCTTCCCAGTCCTATTCAGGAACTTAGCATTAATAAATTCAAAATATTTGTAAAGCGAAATCTTTGCCAAAAGGCTTTTTATACTGTAAAAGATCTCGAGGATAAAACGGCTTGGGATTGACCTGCTCCAGTACCTACTCACTATAATTATTATCATTTGAATGTTTTTTTGTTTTAACTGCCTTTTTTTATTGACGATTGTTGTTGTTTTACAATTATGACATGTTTATTTTTACTATTTGACTGATTTTTTTTTTTTTTATATATATGTACTTACTTTTTTTTTACAATTTGTAATATTTACACTTTTGTAAATTTTATTATTGTGAATGTGAGAACTATGTGGATTACTCTTTCCTTTTCTTTTATTTTCACATGATGTCTGGCAGTTTTGAGTATTTGATGTGGCCTACCCAAATGTCCTTTCTTTGGCATTGTTCGTCAAGTCGTTGAGCTCCTTAGTAGTCCTGAGTTGAGCTACACGCATATTGACAAATGCTTGCACTGACTGGACAGGTCCACTTAGAACTGTGTGGTTCTTTCTTCAAAAGACCATCTCAGGCTCAATCTGCATGGTTCTCATATGATTTGACCATTACATGTTTTGCTGTATGGACTTTAAAAGAGACTTTGACCCCTGAGTTTGTTTCGGTGTTTCTTCTCAGGGTAGTCAGCTAGGAAACACCGGCCTCATCTAGCATTAATTGACGAAAAAAAAAAATTGACGTGTAAAAGTGTTTTTATAAAACCTACTTGCAAAATAAAGATCATTTATCATTTATCATTTATGTCTAGCGGGCAGCTTAGATCGTGACTGGTGAGAAAACTAAATGTAACATAGTGCTGCAACTCGGCGGTAGAAGAAAATAAATCGCCGGCGCGTCATCGACTGTGTGCGTGTCCATAGCGTCACGTCAATGTATATGTCGTGTTTAGTGTTGGTGAATATGTGTGTTGTGAACTTGGAAATATATAAATATATATGAATGTATAAATAGACATAATAGATGTATGTAGGTGAGTATATATTTATTGTGTACGTGTATAGTGTGCACTGAATAAACATGTGTGAGTCACCCACAGGTATGTCGGAAGCGTTAGGCATCAATACTGATGACGTGAAACAATCGTTGAAGGAGCGCTTCTTTGACCGGCTGAATAAAGTACTGAATAGTCTTTTGTCAGGCGGAAACAAGGTGCGTGCTTTCAACGGTTGGATCATGCCAGTATTGATGTATTCAAGTTCCGGTGGACAAGGGCCTCACCCCGCTCTCCTTGGCTAACGAGAACTGGCGCAAACCTTTAGTACTGGATACTAATGACCGCAGGGAAGTATGGCAGAGCAAGGAGCTTCACGGACGCTTTTACCGGGCCTTACATGAGCCCGATGTAGACCTATTAGCGTCCGTAGCGTATCTTGGCTACGTTTCGGTGACCTCTTCGGGGAAACCGAAGGTTTTGTCTTTGCAATTATGGACGAAGTTATGATGACGAACAACTACCGGAAATACATTGTGAAGGATGGTACGGTTGACATCTGTCGGGCACGCCACCGGCCCACGGAATCAATCCGACACATTATTTCTGGGTGTTCTCGTCTGGCTAACGGAGACTATTTGCATAGACACAACCTCGTAGCCAGGATTATTCACCAGCAACTTGCTCTTAAATACAATCTTGTAGAATCAGAAGTACCGTACTACAGGTATGTGCCCGACCCAGTTCTCGACAATGGCAGTATCACGTTATATTGGGATCGATCTATAATCACTGACAGGACTATTGTTGCCAATAAACCTGATATAGTGAAAGAAAGAAAGAAAGAAAAGAAAAAACTTATATTCGTACCTCACACATACAGTAGAATTCGATTAATAATAATAAAAAAAAGAAAATTTTAAAATCTGTGTAAGGCCAAAAGGGCGCGTAACTCAGCATATGCTGCGATATTTAAAAAGATAAATAACGCAGCGCTGGTATTCTGTTAGAGCCCGCGGTGATGCCACGGTCACATTCACGGAAGTTCAATAAATTAAAAGGTATCGTAACAAAAAAATAATAAATAATTAAATACGAACATTGATAAAACAACCATTGCAAAAATAATAAATAAATAACATTGGTAAATAGCGTGAATTTATGTTAATACGTGTTATGTGTTTTTCTTGAACCAACATGACTCTTCCGGATGATATCTTATTCCTTTGTTCAAAGATTCACAAGTGTTACATGGCTTCTTCTCATTAGTTTTATTTTTATAAAGGAATGTACAACTCTTTATTGTACTTGAGTTTTTCTTGTACATCATACCTTCATATTTTCTTATCTCATTGAACAAATCAGTAGTGTCAGTGAGTTCATCTCTGTTTAACCTATTTAAGATAAACCCAGGTAAACCTGTTGCAATAAGATCTATCATTGTTTTGGAGTCTATCGATTTGTTTATGTCTAGCATAAGCCTTTCTTTTCTAATAGCGTAATCAATTAGTAGTCCTTCTTTATATCTAAATGCGAGAGCATATGTAACTATGTCCCATCCTCGGTTTTTAAAAGTTTCTAAAAATTTGTCTTTCCATTCATTCCATTCAGCCTTTATTGTTACTTTTATGGCCATCGAGCTATACCAATCCAAACAAGATTTTTCTAAAAATAATCTCAATATATCTATTTTTGTTTCATCTTTTGATATATTAAAGCGCTCACACTCCTTTTCAAAATTCTCAATCCATTGCATTGCATTAGGGTTCTTGCTTGTGAATTTTTCAATAATAAATTTCTCTGAAATATGTTTTAGGTTATGTTGATTTTCTTTCTTTGTAGTAGTTTCTATTAATTTTTCCAAGATATGTTGCAAATTGTCGTTTTTGTCTATTGGTTGTTTTGTGCTTATTTCTTCTAAATATTGATCTAAAAATTGCATATTACCTTCCTCATCTCTATATGTTTTCTTAAGATCTTCATCCAATTTTATCCATATTTTTCTACTTTGATACCTTTTCTTTATACTATTTTTTATTTTTGAGAAAGTATTCATTTTGACAATATATGTATGATGAATCACCGGCTTCAGCTCATCAGGTAAAACATAACATTTTCCTTCTTCTGTAGATATTGAGGTTATGGCTAATACATTTGATTTGCCATCATTTGAAGCTATCATCGTAAACTCAAATTGCAGCCGGTCCATCTTCTTTTAGTTAACAAAAATGTCGTTTTATAATGGATTTTATTGAGGATTTTCGAAATAAACCACAAATTGTTTCTCTGATGAAAACAAAGATTTGTTTTATTCAACATGCTTTTACAGTTATCGTTTTAACAATTATCGTTTAACTAAAATTACACTTTTATCTCACCTGAAAACAAAGAAACGACATTTAAAGTTTAATAATATCGCCTCCTCAATTATATCCCTTTAATTATCTCTCTACAAGTTTTTATAACAATAAAATGCACAAAATAATCTAAACATCATCTGTCATTGAATGATACGTCACCCCGTATCCACAGCTTAAAAATTAAAAAAATGAAATGTCATTTCCAAGGAGGTCATTTCATTACATACTTATAAGAAAAAATGCAATAAATAATGAACCAAAGACAGACGCCTGCGGCCTGACGACTTGCGCTCCAAAATCATTTGTCAAAATCATAGACAAACGGAGGAACGCGAGCGCACGGCGCACTGCAGGGCGCCGCAGCCGGCGCGGCGGTGGTTCACGAATATCAGAATGTATCTCTTACTAAACTGTGGAGTCTAAAGCTAATCTATGGAAATTAGTAGTCTATGGCAAGTTCCATCGACTGTCAAAAGAAAAAGTAAGTGGATCTTCAAACAAAACAAATAAAAGTTGAGTAGGGAGAGGCTTGGATGTTGGTGGTGAACACATGTGGTTCTATCTCTAACACTGTTTTAGGCCCATAGTAGCGTTTTTTTTGGTGGTTTTTGTGTGTCTTTTTTGTTCTTCTGCTCGTCGTATATATATTTTGTGTTTGTGTTGTTTATCCTCCTCCTGGTAAGTTGAAAACTTAATAAACTTTGTTTGCGGTGTATGCGGTGCGACCATGGAGGATCATGATCGTCTGCCTGGCCGTCCGCCAGATCAACCCCATCCCATCCCACAATCCCAGGAACTTTTTAACCTTACTCCCGTTCTGACCGCCCCCCTGCCTCAGTTTGAGGCAATGGAAGTAGTTGCAGCCTCGCAAAAAAGGAAACTTGGTAGCAAACCGATTAGTTCCACAGACTCGCAAGATATTTCCCCGGCATCAAAACGCGATCGGGTAACGGCACCATCGTTGGTCTCACGATCGAAGTACTCCAACTTAGATTCCAAACCGTATTTGGTTTATGCATCGATGTCTGAAACTGACTCAACTTCTGGAACTACGCTACACCCAATTAGATTCGGACAGTTGTTGCAAAAGCTAAATATTAAAAACATCACACTTGTCCAAAAAATAGGCCGCAATAGAGTTTCCATCGACTTTAAGGGTCCTAAAGATGCTAACTCCTTTATTGATAATGTAGCAATTAAACAAAAAGGTTATGCTACATTTATTCCCACCTTTAATATCACCAGGATGGGTGTTGTGAAAGGTGTCGCCAGTGACTGGACTGACATTGAAGTCATGGACAACTTGAAGTCCCCACTCGGTAAGATATTGAAGGTTAGAAGATTAAACCGCAAAGTAGTCAGTAGCGAAGGAAAATCAGAATGGATCCCCACCTCAAGCGTGGTACTCACGTTTGATGGTCAGAACCTCCCAGATCGAGTTTTCTGCTGCTATAATTCCCTCCCAGTAGACATCTACAACTTTCCCACTGTCCAGTGTTTCGGGTGTTGTAAGTATGGGCATACCAAAACCCAATGCCGTTCTAAGACACGGTGTTTCCGCTGTGGTGGTGACCACTTTGGGACAGTTGTTCCATTGAGGAGCCCAAGTGCTTCTACTGTTCGGGTGCGCACCCTGCAAATAGCAGACAATGCCCGGAGTACCTACGTCAGAGGAACATCAAGGCCTCCATGGCTAGGAATAATATATCCTATTCTGACGCAGCTAAAAAGCGATCTTTTGCGGATGTTACGGCATCAACAGCTCCTCCTTCGCAGTCCATCCACCAGAATTGTTGAAAATAATTGTTGAGTTGGCATCAAATATTGACATTAATATTGATTTAAATTAGAAATTGAGACAACAGAGTCAATCTCTAGCACGAATTTACTGATAAACAAAAATCATTCAAATCAAATCTTGAAATCAATAAATAGTATCAACCTGGTGCATCAAAACATTCAAGGATTCATGAATAAAGATTTAGAGGTAGAGCTATTCCTTAATTGTAATGATATTGATATTCTTTGTATAACGGAACATTGGCTTAAAAGCCACCAGCTCACGTTCAATTTTAATAACCACCAGGTTGGTAGTTCATTCAGCAGAACTAATGCCTTACGTGGTGGCTCATTGATTTTAGTTAGTAACCACATTAAATTTAAGGAACGTAAGGATATTGTGAGTCTATCTGTTGAGCGGTCAATTGAAATAGCCTGTGTTGAGTTGAAGCAGTTTATTATATTAAGTGTGTACAAACCCCCTTCCGGATTGTATGACTGCTTTGAAAAGGTAATGGATGAAGTGTTTCACAAGATTTGTAATTCAAACAAGTACATAATCACATGTGGTGATTTTAATGTTAATTTATTAGAAAATTCAGCTCTAAGTAGCAAAATTATAAGTTGGTTTCAGTCCTACAATCTTGTTAATTTATGTTTAGAGCCTACAAGAATAACTCCTACTAGTGCCACTTGCATAGATAATATTTATACCGATGTTGTACCTAGCCATAAAGACATTATAAATTTACTAGATTCTGATCATTGTGGGCAATTAATTACTTTTCAAATTCCAAACATCATAGTGGCTAAAAAGAATATCACTGTTAACCCGAAAACTGCAAATCGCTTAGAAACTTTTAAAACTAAACTGATTAATAATTGAACAATCAAACTAGCTTACCTGTAAGCGCCGTTCGATTGAGATTATTCCTGTTGTTGTCTCGTCCGAAGATGATGAAGCAAGTTACTAAGGTAGTATATTTCCATGTTACCTGAGGGCGTCACATAAAGTTTAAATGTTCAAAATAAAAAATTGTAATCGTATCCGAACGCTCCCATTCCCAGCTCACCCATTCTATTATCTGTGGATTTCATTTAGTTATCAGCCAGAAAATATCTGATTGCTACAACCAAAAAATGGGGCTATAAGGGTGGGTGGGACGCATCATCTTCGGACGAGACAACAACAGGAATAATCTCAATCGAACGGCGCTTACAGGTAAGCTAGTTTGATTGTTCAATTATACCTGTTGTTGTCTCGTCCTCGATGATGAAGCAAGTTACTAAGGTAGATGTTTAAAGACAGTTGTACAATCAGATCTTTTTAATAAATTTCTGTTAAGTTATAATTACTTAATAGACAGTAGTTTTTGCTTAATCAGTTATCCTTATTTAAATGCGAAAGATTGCTTCTGTGAAGCTTTCGCTACGTACAGGCCTGTTATAAAACCTAGCAAAACAAGTTAAGCTGTCAGTCCAGCCAGCCGTTCTTCGGATCTCGTCGATCGATACACCCCTCTGAAGCGCTGCAGAAGTAGACGCATGTCGAGTGCTGTGTGCAGAGAACATGTTAATATTTACGCCACTTTCCTGCAACACAGATTTTATCCAACGGCTGATTGAACTGACAGTTACAGGTTTATACGGTTTTTTATAAGATAAAAATAGGTTTTTACTTTAAAAACATTAGAGGTAACTTTTACCTCTAATGTTTTTCGTGATATTTAAATAATCAATAACAGCCTTAGCTGGACAAACATGTGGTCGATCAGTGAAAAAAAGGCAATTTAATGAAAGGTTGCACTCTATTAGGTGCAGATGTTTTAAGTATTTTATCTACTTGAATGTACACAAAATCAGATTCTATTTTAATATTATCTGTAACAATGGCACATATTGTTTGTGCCCTATGGCCTGTAGCTAGAACTAAAAGAGTTAGAGTCTTTTTAGAACATATTTCTAAATTATCACAATCTATAAATTTGTTTTCCATATAATTCAATACTTTAGTCACATCTCACGTATAGTCATATTTAGGCTGACTTGGTCTTAATTTAAAGAAACCTCTAAACAGTCTTTTGATATTGCAATCTGTGCCAACATGGGAACCTAACAGTAATGAAAGTGCTGACCGGGTAGAGTTCAAGCTACCATATGATAAACCGTCTTTAAATTTACTTGTAAGATAAGATATGATTTCTGGTATACTAGGTTTTGATGTACTTAGCTGGTTTATATAACAGTATGTTATCCAATCCTTTATGTAGGGGGAATATTGCTTTAGAGTGTTGTTTGAGATTGAGTTAAGCATTATGTCTGCAGCTTCTTGATTTAAACCTGCTTCAAGAAAGCTGCGCCACAGAGCTGTCCTACCATCAATGTTAGGCTCCCATGTAGCGGATGAGGTGATCTGGAATTACAACACAACTTTAGTAAACCTTTGTTTGGTTTAAATAACAATGGCTTGCTTATTAGCATTTTTTGAAAAATAGGGTACCATGGTTGTGTTGGCCAATCTGGTACAACCATGATACCCTTACCTTTATCTACTATAATTTTTTCAATACTTTTAGAAATCATTGAAAAAGGTGGGAAAGCATAAAAATACATGATTGACCAAGAAAATGTGAATGCATCAACTTTAAATGCATCAGGATCAGGGTGCCAAGATACATATTTTTCACATTTTGTGTTTGTACGTGATGCAATCAAATCTATCTCAGGCTTTCCAAACTTGCTAACTATTATTTTAAAATATCTAGAACCAAGTTCCCATTCCGTATGGCCTAATTCCTTTCTTGACTGAAAATCTGCAATTAAATTATTCTTAGTATTTATGTATGATGCATAAATCCATATGTTTTTCGATTCACACCACTGCCATATTGATTTTGAGATATTATTCAAATGTTGGTGTTGGATCCCACCCAAACGATTTATATATGAGATTGCAGTGGTGTTGTCAATTCTCAACAGTATTTCACAATCATGCATATCTTTATCAAAGCTTTTTAAACCTAAGACTGCTGCATGAAGTTCTAGCATATTAATATGGAGTTTTGACTCTTCCTGTGTCCATGGGCCACTGGCAGTTTTGTTACCGCATCTTGCACCCCATCCTGTAAGAGACGCATCAGTCTCAATCTCTAAACAAAATTTATTTTTCCTTATAGGACACACAGCTGTTTTCAAATTTTTAAGCCACCACAATATATCTTCTTGGCAACTAGTAGGTACAGTTATAATACTTTCAAAATTATCATTACTCGACAGTAGTGATAAATATTTAATTCTTTCTAAATGTTTAGTATATAACATGCCATATTTAATGGCTGGACAAACAGAAATTAGTGTTCCTAAAACTTGAGCTAAAAACCTAATTGAAATTCTATGTTTAAGTTTTGAAAGTAACTCTAAACATCTCAGTCTTTTGTCCTGGTCAATTGAAATGATCATATCTTTAGTATTGAAAATAAACCCTAAGAATTTGCATTCTGTTTTAGGTATTATTATGCATTTTTTGTAATTTACTAAAAAAACCCAGCTTTTCAAAAAGATTAAGAATGTAATTGACCTGTTTTGTGCATTCTAAATAAGATTCTGCAATGATACAGGTATCATCAAGGTATTGTACCATTCTTATTCCTCTTTTTCTTATCACAGAGAGTATGGGTTTAAATATTTTTGTAAATAGAAAAGGGGCTGTACAGACGCCAAATGGTAGAACTGTAAACTGGTACAATTTGCCATCAAAATAAAATCTGAGGTATTTTCTGTAGTTAAGGTCTATGTTTATCATATAATAAGCATTTTTTAAATCAATGGTAGCCATATAATCATTTTTCTGTATTAATTTGCAAACTGTACGGTAATCTTCTAACTTGAAATGGTCAGGGAGCATAAATTGGTTTAGTTTTTTAAGATTCAAAATAAAACGGTACTCTCCATTTGGCTTCTGTACTAAGAAAATGGGAGAACAAAAATGATCCTTTGTTGGTATACAACTTTCAACAGCCTTAATTCTAAGCAATTCATCAATTTCCTTTCTAATGAGAATTGTCTCAGATTGAGAAAATTTGTTATTAAGTGGACTACCTTCCTGAAAAGGAGCCTTAACAAAATTGAGAGTATATCCAGACACCCAAGTCAGGATTACAGGATCGTCTGTAATGGTTTCCCATATTTTTTTAAAATATGGTAATCTGCCTACCTCCTTGTGCAGGTTAATTTGCGTGGGTTGTGAGTCCGTTCGCGCTGATGCTGGGGTGGTCGTCGTATTTTCTTCTGAGAATAAGCTTTCTTCCCTCCTCCAACCTGTTGGTTGTCGCTCTTCATTTTGTTGAAACCCGAGCGTTTGTATCCTGGCTGAGGAGGGACCCGCGAGTTTAAAGGTCGTTGATTAGCTCGAACATTATTTTGTTTAACAGTTGTACCCAGGTCCTGTGCAGACCTCTGGACCGCCTTGGCAACCTTAATCCTTTCTGTAAGGCCTGCCCCGAAAAGAAATTCGTCGGGGCTTCCTTGTAAGGAGTCTTTCATTTCCTTATTTATTACACTTAAGATAAGAGCTCTTCTGCTCTGAGTTTCATTGTGTAATAGTTCACATAAGATCTTAGCAGCATCGTTAATTTTTTTTATTCCATCAACCTTATTGTAAAACATAAAACACTCCAAACCACGGCCAACGGCTGCTAGGGCAGCAGCTACATTTTTCTGCCTATATTCTATGATAATATCTCTCTTCTTTACTGGCTCAGATACAGCGGCTGCTAGTGCAGGATTCAATTTTGGGAGAACCATAGAAGGTATGTTGTGAAAAGGCGCATACTCTTTTAGTAAGAGAGCCTTATCCTCTTTTCTTAGGCCTTTATTTAGAATAGGTGCCCAGCGTTGAGCTATCTCATGGTGAGCCGGAGGGCCATTTGCAGGCTCCTCCTCCACAGCACCCAAGGCAGATATAATGTCAATGTCAATTTGTTCAGCATCCTGCTGTTGTACATCCTGCTCTGATGTACCATTTGGTACTGTTTCAGGGACTTCATCAACTAATATTTGTGGAGTTTCCACGTTTGTGTTATTTGTAGGCTCACTGATATGTTGATTGTCAAGTTGTTGTTGCGCACTCGGATACCGCGTACGCGCGCGCGCGCGCGCGTTGATCGTTCGGATACGATTACAATTTTTTATTTTGAACATTTAAACTTTATGTGACGCCCTCAGGTAACATGGAAATATACTACCTTAGTAACTTGCTTCATCATCGAGGACGAGACAACAACAGGTATAATTTACCAGCTTTGTCAACATTAGATGATCTGAATCAACAATATGAATGTTTTTTTAATATGTACTGTAAGCAATTTAATTCCACTTTTATACCCAAAACTATATCGGTTAATAGTAATGTATCTTTCAGTGAATGGGCTACCATTGGTATACATAAAGTAGAACGCGACTCTATGAATTGTATGATGAAAAAATTCTTGTAAACACCGCCGAGTTTAGTTTGTATGTTAGAAAGTATTCAAAATTATTCAAAAAAGTATGCTCTGTTGCAAAATCGCGCTACTTGAGTTCCAAAATTAAAAATAGTAATAATATAATTAAAACAACCTGGAATATTATAAACAGTGAAACTGGAAGATCTACAAAACCATGTAGTGAATATAGCCTTAAAATTAATGACAGTGTGATCAAATCGGACTCACAGGTTGCTGCAGCTTTTGAAAAGTTCTTTTCAGAGATCCCCATATTAACTACTAAATCTCTGAACTCATCACCCACTGCTGCAGAGTCTCTGCTTAAAGAAAATGTTAAAGTTTGTGATTCAGTTTTTAATTTCGAACATGTGACATATGTGGATATAATTAAAACCTTTAACACTTTGAATGTGAAAAAGACCACAGATTTATGAGGAAATTTTGTGGATGTTGTAAAGTCCATTATAAAGGTTGTAGCTCCCAGTTTAGCACTTATTTTTAATAATTGTATTGATCGTGGCGAGTTTCCTGATTTAATGAAGTATAGTAAAATAATACCATTGTTTAAAACGGGTAGTACATCTGACCCCACAAATTATAGACCTATTTCAGTGCTACCCACCTTTAGTAAAATATTTGAGAAACTAATTTTACATCAATTACAAATATTTTTTAATAGACATAAGTTGTTACATAATAAACAGTTCGGTTTTACAAGGGGTCGTTCAACAACCGATGCCGGGGTTGAACTTTTAGGCCATATTTATAATGCTTGGGAAGACAAATGCGATGTCCTGGGCATTTTTTGTGATTTGTCCAAGGCTTTCGATTGCGTTCTCCATGAAACATTAATCAGGAAACTACACCATTACGGGATCCGAAATTCCTCTCTGGATCTTCTTACTTCTTATTTGAGTGATAGGATTCAGAAAGTTGATGTAAACAGAAAAAGATCACCCGGGTCTGTAGTATCAATGGGTGTGCCCCAGGGCTCGATTCTTGGTCCATTTTTATTTCTTATTTATATAAATGACTTGCCATACCTCATAAAGGATAACCATGATATAGTGTTGTTTGCAGACGACACTTCGCTTTTGTTTAAGCTTAAACGTCAGCAGCCGGTTACTGATGACATAAATAACGCCCTTTCAAAAATAGTCAATAACCTGCTCCTTAATGAAAAGAAAACCAAATTTGTTAAATTTACGATGCCTCACGTAAGGCAGGTAGAAACTAGTGTCCTAATAAAAGGTAAAGAATTGAGTCCTGAAGACACTACAGTGTTCTTGGGTATAACTCTTGATGCTAAGCTTCAGTGGGGCCCTCACATAGATAAGTTGTCGAAAAAACTTAGCTCTGCCGCATACGCTGTTAGGCAAATTCGAAATCTAACTGACTTAGAGACAGCCCGTTTAGTTTACTTCAGTTATTTTCATAGTGTCATGTCGTACGGTATTCTATTATGGGGAAATGCCGCCGATATCCAAACGATTTTTATTTTGCAGAAAAGGGCCATTCGTTCAATTTATAAATTAAGTCCCAGATACTCCCTCAGAGATAAATTTAAAAATATTAATATTTTGACTGTGCCATCTCAGTATATCTATGACAATATTTTGTATGTTCATAAAAATAAAAACATGTTTAAAAAATACAGTGATATTCATAACGTTAATACTAGGAACAAACACAAGTTAGTGGTTCCTGCAACCAGGCTCAAAAAAATAGGACGCTCATTTAGATGCTAAAGTATACATTTTTATAATAAGCTTCCCAGTCCTATTCATTCATTACCTCATTAATCTGGTTATTCCCAATAGCATGTGATGAAATAGACATTATTGGGTTTTCGTTATTTTGTTGACAGTTAGCAACAGCCGCACTATTCATAGATTGCGATTTCGATTTTGTACAGGCATCATGCATTATTGAATTGTGCATTTCATTGCAATTGCGACACCGTTTGGTAGAAATGCATTGTTGACCATTATGATCGAATAAGCAATTAATGCATATTTTCAATTTCGCAACTGTTTTTAGTTTGTTTTCATTGCTCAATTCTAGAAACTTTTTACATTTATATAGGCCGTGTTGATGACCGCAAAGTGGACACTTATACGTAGTCGACACGTGTAATGCTTTGGAGAATGATTTGTTGTTGTTACCATGCTGATTGTTATGGACACCATGATGATTTCTTCCACCTGAAGTTCTTGCATCTGAATTTGCCTTTTGTGGAAAACTTTCATGTTTCCTACGTGAAGATTCTAAGCTTGTAAACTTACTCTCTAAGAAATTGAGAAACTCTTGTAGTACTGGTAGCTCTCGTGCGTTTTTCAAGGAATCTACGTAGTCTCCATAAGTTTCTTGATCCAATTTTTGTGACAATAAGTTCACCAGGAACGGATCCCATGTGTTAATTTCGACACCTAGATTTTTTATGCCGTGTATGCTTTCTAGAGTCACGTCGTGCAATTTCTTGATTTGACTCAAAGATTGCTGTTGCATGTTAGGTAAGCCGAGTAAAGTGTTGACAATAGAGTTAAAAATAAGCTTTTTGTTGTTGTAGCGATGGTTCAATAGCTCCCAACAAGTGTTATAGTTTTCACTGCTTATTGGAAGATGCTGTATAATTTTTTCTGCTTCACCTCGCAACTTTCCTTTCAAAAATTGCATCTTTTGTGCGCTTGATAATGATCGATTGTTGTGTATGGTCTCATTAAACAAATCTTCAAATGAGTACCATTGGTGATATTTGCCTGTAAAAACCGGAATATCCATTTGAGGTGTGCTATGTTCTCTGTGAGACACGGACCAGAGTTTCTTGTTGAGTGACCGTTTGAGATTGATGAATGTTCTCTCGTTGTCGTTGTAAACGATGTCATACTCTTCATCTGCGCCGCACATTTCACCGTCAATCTCCCAGTACAGCTCATCCACCTGTTTCCATTTTGCTTGCAATGTTTTCAGGGCATCTTCTAACTCCCATTTTTCATTGAGGTCTTCCAGGTCGATGTTGCTCACGACCCTCTTGAAGGCTTTGATATTCGCCGACAGTCTACGAACCATGTCATCGAGTTTGCTAGTCGAACCCTTTGACATCACTACCTGGCTGGTACTCGAACCCCCTTCCGCCAGTTGTTGTTGGCGATCTTCGTGCTCGGGTTGAGAACGCTTGTTTGGTGCTGGAATTCTCGCTGCTGACCCCAAATTCTGCTCGGCAATTAACGCTTTAATGCTCGTGTATAGCTGACTTGTTTGCTCGTGCTCAGAATTTAGGAAATATTGATGGTCTTTGACCCCAATCGCACAGATACGTAAATGATTGTTCTGGTAATCGGACCAGTAACTCTCAAGTAAATCCGAACGACGTCTGAAATAGTCATCAGTTTTTCTTTCGGCTCCATCCTTTTTTATGTTAATTTTCATTTTTTTCATTGCTTCCCTAATCTCCAGTTGTGAGTCGTAAAGACCTTCCATTTTGCTGGTGAAAGTAATTTATGCTGTGTTAATTATAAAAGGAAAGATCTTACTTGAGTTCTTCGCTGCTTACGCTGCTTACGGCTGTTTGATGGTTGTTGATGGAAACAGTTCTGCTGTTGATCCTGTTCCCTTGTTGCTGGCGACGTCCTGCTGCTGACGTCCTGCTAATGTTTGCTTGTTGTTTCGATGCGGACTGCTGTTCCACACTGTTGCTAGTTCACCGAACGAGTGTCCTCACTAATTTTTGGTTTGCTTTAACACTAGTCAACCCCTTCCGCACGGAGGACTATCAAAAACTCGCGAGGTCCCGCCCGATGGCTCGAAGGACCATGTAAAGGTTATCTGCTGGGATGTTAAATGATAGAAAGGAATGTTCACTAAAAAGTGTATTGTTAAAATGCTACAAATAATTATGTTGGTTGATGAAGCGAGGGAGCACGCGTGACGGCACTTAAGGCGATCTAAACACGTACTGATTTGCTTAATTAATAATTTCCATCGTTTGGCGTAGACGCGCAAAGTGATGATTTGGCTAAAATGCATTAAAATGTTATGATGTGCGGTTCGCCGTACAAGAACTTAGCATTAATAAATTCAAAACATTTGTAAAGCGAAAACTTTTTTATACTGTAAAAGAGTATCTCGAGGATAAAACGGCTTGGGATTGACCTGCTCCAATACCTACTCACTATAATTGTTATCATTTGAATGTTTTTTTTTGTTTTAACTGCCTTTTTTTTATTGACGATTGTTGTTGTTTTACAATTATGATATTGTATATATATATATTATATTATTATTTTTACAATTATGACATGTTTATTTTTACTATTTGACTGAATTTTTATTTATATACTTTTTTTTTACAATTTGCAATATTTACACTTTTGTAAATTTTATTATTGTGAATGTGAGAACTATATGGATTACTCTTTCCTTTTCTTTTATTTTCACATGATGTCTGGCAGTTTTGAGTATTTGATGTGGCCTACCCAAATGTCCTTTCTTTGGCATTGTTCGTCAAGTCGTTGAGCTCCTTAGTAGTCCTGAGTTGAGCTACACGCATACTGACAAATGCTTGCACTGACTGGACAGGTCCACTTAGAACTGTGTGGTTCTTTCTTCAAAAGACCATCTCAGGCTCAATCTGCACGGTTCTCATACGATTTGACCATTACATGTTTTGCTGTATGGACTTTAAAAGAGACTTTGACCCCTGAGTTTGTTTCGGTGTTTCTTCTCAGGGTAGTCAGTTAGGAAACACCGGCCTCATCTAGCATTAATTGACAAAAAAAAAAAAAAAATTGACGTGTAAAAGTGTTTTTATAAAACCTACTTGCAAAATAAAGATCATTTATCATTTATAGACACTCACGCATGATCCTCGTACTCCACGCCCCCCACTACCTAATTATACTTCTCATCCACTTCCCTCTCCCTCTTCCTCAAGTAGAAAAACTATTGTTTCCCGTCCAAAATCCCATACCTCTCTACATCCTGGTTATGTTCAATACTATGTCGCAATCACTACTTATGACATTTGGTAAGGAAAATCTTATGCATTTAGTTTTTTTCCCATTTAGAACTAGATTATTAGCAGTGAACCAGTTTTGGACCTGCAATAAAGCGTTATTTTCATCGTCAAGATTATTAGTCCTTCTATTTATCTTAAAAATCAAAGAAGTGTCGTCAGCAAACAACACCATATTAAGTTTATTTTTCAACAAATAGGGTAAATCATTAATATAAACTAAAAATAAAAAAGGACCTAAAATTGAACCTTGGGGTACCCCCATTTTCACATTTAATCCCGACGAATTGACACCGTTTATTTGAACTAGTTGCTGTCTGTCATTCAAATAAGATTTTAATAAGCTTAACGCTGCTTTGCCTAGTCCGTAATGCTCCAGTTTCAGGAGTAATGTTTCGTGAACCACACAATCAAACGCCTTAGACAGGTCGCAGAAGATGCCTATAGCATCTTGTGCCTCCTCCCACGCATCAAATATGTGTTTTAGTAAGGAGACACCAGCGTCAGTTGTACAACGTCCTTTGGTGAAACCATACTGTTTATCGTGTAAGATGTTATTGGTGTTAAAATGATTAAGCATTTGATTTAACATCACCTTTTCAAATATCTTGCTAAAAACCGGCAAAACGGACACCGGCCTATAATTATTAGTGTCTTTACTGTCTCCGGATTTAAAAAGTGGTATCACTTTACTATATTTCATTAGATCCGGAAAGACTCCTTGATCTATACACAAATTAAATATTAACGCTAAGTACGGCGCTACAGTCTCAATAATTGAGGTACAAACTTTGATAGACATACCCCATAGATCTTCTGTCAACTTAATCTTGATTTCTTTAAAAGCTTTTATTACTGTTATGGGGTTTATATGTTTAAAGTTAAATTCAGTCGAACAGGCTGCAACGTTCGCCTGTAATAAACCAAAAGCATGCGATGGCGACGAATTTAGGGCTTCAGTAGTTTTAATTGGAATACTGGTAAAGAAATTTACAAATTCTTCTGCAACTAGTTTGTTATCGCTAATAAGACCATGATGAGTCTCCAATGTGTAATCATTATTATTTCTTTTGTTTCTGTTGGTTTCATTATTTATTATATTCCAAACCGTTTTTATTTTATTATCTGCTGTTTTAACTTTGTTGCTGATGTATAAGGCCTTAGCTGCCTTACAAGTATTTTTAAACATTTTAGAATAAGTAGCAACATAACCGTAGGGCCGACCGTAGGGCTCATCAGGACATACTTGACAGCTATTCTTTTGCTCCTTCTCCTAATGGCTGTGCCTTGATGGACCACCCTCCTACTAATAATGAAAATACACAAACTATCCAGTCAATTATCATTTTACTCACCTCCTTGCTCTCTAACTATTCCTTACCAGACCACGTTGCCAATAACCTAGTCAAAGCTATACAAACTCGTAACATTCCATCTTCTGCAGTGGAACACCAGGAGCGCTCTCCCAAAAAAACATGACATTTCCCACCTTATTAATCTACACAATCCGGCAATATTTGTAATTTCTGAGTCGTGGCTAACCCCACGTCTCAATTTTATTTTCCCTGGCTATAATATAACACTCTTCGAGATGACCGCTCTGACGGTCATGGTGGAGCTGCTATACTAGTGAATAATCTTCTTTCTTTCTCTCCTCTTCCCCTCCCTCCTCATGGAGATGAGATTAATGCTGTAGGTGTTCAGATCCTTGGCATTAATTTTATATCTGTTTATATTCCCTCCCCTAATTCCACATGTTTTCCGTATATTCATAATATCTGTTCTTCATTTAAACCTACCATTCTTTTGGGTGACTTTAATTGCCACCATTCCCTGTGGGGTTCTGACCATTGTGATAGTCTTGGTTCTGAGTTGGTTGATCTGATGGACGACTTAGGGCTATGTGTTGTCAATGATGGCTCCGTTACTCGCCTTCCCAGACCTGGTCAAAGTAGAAGCTGCGTGGATATAACCCTATGTTCAGCCAGTTTGACCGCTCAGCTGGAGTGGACACGACTGAATCTCACATATGGTAGTGACCATTACCCTATATGCACTACTTTAGTCCATAGGTCCCTACCTCAAAGGGAAACCGCCCTCTTTTAAAATATAGGCTTTCAGGTGCGAAGTGGGACTTGTATTCTCAAACTCATGAGGATGTAATCCCCTCTTTGCCCCTAGTCTCTCCCACCAATTTGGACGTCTGCATGTCACAATTTTCCGATGCCATCTCATCAGCCGCTGATAACAGCATTCCACTAAAGAATTCAGTCTCGGGAAAACTATCGTCCCCTCCCTGGTGGGACCGGGAATGCTCCAGCATTATTAAGTCTCGCAATGATGCTGAGCGAAATTATGCTAGAAATATGACTGCTGAAAACCTAATCGAGTATAAACGGATAGTTGCGAAGTCCAGGCGTCTCTTTAGGAAAAAAAAAATGAAGGATGGAAGAAATTCTGCTCTTCACTTTCCCCTTTTGGGATGCGTGCTAGATAACCTCCACGTGTGCTCTCTTGCTGTTCGTCCCAGTTCATGCATGTATGCATCTGCATTTTATATGCGGCTGTATGTAGGCATTCGCTGGGAAGAACAGTGGGGGGGACGGTGCATCCTGGGCGCCGCTGTAGGTGGCTCTCTTACGTGTGTCATTACTTATGGCATAGGTAGGGGAATCACTTACAGTGGTGGCGAATAATCGGCAAAACCCAATCCAAGGTGTCATACGTACCGAGCCGAGGGATGCGTGGCCAAGGGGCAGCTTGGTTCCTATCGGTGTCTCTCCAGGGAGATGGCAATCCTGGAGTAGTAATTTCGCCTTACCTGGGCAAGCGGGGCTCTGCCCAGGTGGACTGTTTATTTCCCTAGCTTCTCGTGGGAACTGTATGGATTAAAACTTGTTTAAAAAAATACTCCATCTCTGGACGATGACGAACGTCCGGAACTCTCGAGTAGTCTTACTGGGTCAATTCCCGATCTGACTGCTCTCTTGCTCGGTTCTGAGGGAGACTCCCAAGTTACCTTGGACACCGAACTCAACCCTCCTGAACTGGAGTCAGCAAACGATGGCACGAGGCCTACTGAGATGGACTCGGAAGTGCCGTCGGAAACTGCCCTCAGTCCCAGGAAACGACGGTTGCCAGGAGCAACGCGTAAGCGCCTGCGGCGCCTCAAGGCTGGCGGTATGGACCCCATTGAGGCCTACAAGCTGGTCACGGAGCGGTTGGCGAGTGCGCGCACTCCTTCGACTGGTCTAATGGCCGATATGTCCTCGGGGAAGAGGCCGGTAAAACGATCTCGATCCGAGGACGAGTCGCCAAAAGATCATGCCAAAAAGACTACGCGTGTGGACGAAAAGTCAGGGTCAACTCCAATGATCCCTGATGAGACGTCCGCAACTCAGGTCGGACCACCGCCTGAGACAAGTGCTATGTCTTTTAAGGATGCCCTAACTAACATCCGGGTGGGAATCCGTAACAAGGAGCCCATGTCGGACGCGCAATTGGGGCTCCTTTACAAGGACATACTGAGGGCGATTCTTAACGCCCCTATGCCCAAAGCCCCCGAATTCAAAATTCGAATTGAGGGTTGCACTTTCAAGCCGGGATGGCTGCTAGTCGTAATCAAAAACGACTACAGCCTTAAATGGCTTGAAGAGAAAGTGGGAACACTTAAGCCGTGGCCAGAGGCGGAACTCTCGTTTATTAACGAGAAGGACTTGCCAAAAGCTAAGGTTGGGATCCTACACTTCAAGACAGAAGATGTCGTTAAAACTCCAAGAGATGCCCTCAATCTCCTGGAAAAACAAAACGACCTGCAGACTGGCTTGTGGAAGGTGCTGAGCGTCAAGAAAGAAAGGGACGGAATCACGACCGCCCTCTCTATCGATGATGCCTCTATAGAAGCCTTGCGCAAGTTTGACTGCAGGCCGCAACTAGGCTTTCGCAAAGTTTTGATTAGCATTCGCGGCGATAGTACGCCAGCGAGGGCTGAGCAGGTGGCAGGAACTAGCCAATCTGGCGCAAAGATTCTGCCACCTGCTCAACACGCTCCTAAGGCGGGGTCGAGCGTCCAGGTCTCTGGTAAAACGGCAAAGCGGCAAAACGCCAAGCCGAAACCCGGAGGCCGGGACGTCAGGAACTGCCCCGAAGCCAAGCGGGTCGAACAATGCCACTTAACCCACCCACCGACACAAACACACAACACTAACACAACACAAACACACCATAACACAGAAACACACAAACACACAAGTGGTGCAGATCAACCTGCACCATGCCAGAGCAGCCACGGCTGTTCTGGAAAAACACTTCACACAGAATAACCTTCACATTGCTCTTATTCAGGAACCGTGGCTGGCTAATACGAACACGGTGTCTGGACTGGGCTCTGCAGGTAAGGTCGTACACCATATCGGAGGAGTCAAACCAAGAGCGTGTATACTTTTCAATAATAATATTGATTTCTTATGCATACCAGGCCTGTGCAGCGATGACCTGATTGCAGCTTATGTTAATGTCAAGAGCGGAAATGGACGCCTCATCGTGTGCTCGGCATACCTGGACGGGATGAAAACCGACCCATCCAAGGAGCTTGCAAAGTAGTCGAGTACGCCTATGCCAACAATGCCGAGCTTCTCATTAGGAGTGACACCAACGCCCACCATACCAACTAGGGCAGCACTGACATCAACGACAGAGGTGAGTTGCTTCACGATTTTGTACTAACTAACCGCCTCCAAATAGTTAATGAGGGATGTAAACCGACCTTTGTAACTAGATTGAGGAAGGAAGTTCTCAACGTAACTCTCGCTACTATTCACACTGCCAGGCTGATAACCAATTGGCATGTCAGTGATGAACCATCTATGTCTGATCATCGACTAATTAAATTCGCACTGAATACATCCAACATTTGCTAAACCATCACTTTTAGGGATGCGAAAGCCACGGACTGGGACTTGTTCAGACGAAAGCTCCAGGATAGACTCCAAGACTTCCCTAAAACCATACGCTCCCCTTTTTTATTTTATTTTTTTTTTTTTTTTATGGTGGTAAAAAATCATGCATTGACATCCCCCGCTCTTGGGCGGAGCGGGAGATAGTGTCAGACTCTTACTGACTAAAAGACCCACCCCGTTCCTTCTAGCCTTCATACCGGGGCTCACCATACGCTCCCCTGAAACATTGGATTATGCTGTTGCTCAAGTTACTGAAGCCATTACAGCCTCTTACGAAGAGAGCTGCCCTCTAAGAACTGTGAGGGATAGAAAAGTGACGTGGTGGAACAAAAAGCTCGATGTTTTAAGGGAAGAATCACGTAGGTTGTTTAATAAGGCTAAATCGACTGACGACTGGGATCGGTATCGGAAAGCTTTAACTACCTATAATAAAGAAATCAGAAAGGCGAAAAGACTTTCATGGAGGAAGTTCTGCGAGGAGATTACTAAAGTCCCTCAAGGAACCAGAATCCACAAAGTCTTATCCAAATCGCCTACAAATCAACTGGAATTCTTAAAGAAACCTTGCCTTCACTGCATCAGCGGAAGAAACCCTGAAACTTCTGGCGTCTACACACTTCCCTGGCTCGGTGATGGCACCAGATAACATCGTATAAAATACTCCTCATATCTGCCTCACCAGGCCTTCAAATGAAGACTGGAGAAGAGCGGCGAGGTATTTTAGACCGAACAAGGTAGAATGGGCTATAGACTCATTCAAGCCGATTAAATCTGCAGGGGATGACGATATCTTCCCAGCTCTTCTGCAGCAAGGGAAGACTGTACTCATCCCTATTTTAATCAAAATCTTCAGAGCAAGCTTTGCCTGGGGATATATACCAGAGAAATGGACTATGGTTAAAGTCTGTTTTATCCCAAAGGCCGGTAAGAAGGACTACTCTCAACCAAAGTCCTTCAGACCAATAAGCCTTACCTCCTTCCTACTCAAGAGTATGGAAAAGGTTATTGACGAATGCATCAGGGATGGACCATTAAGGGATAACCCTCTGCATCCGAAGCAACATGCTTACCAAAAAGGAAAATCTACAGAAACTGCTCTGTTAGAACTAACAGACAGGATCGAAAGGGCTTTGGAAGATAAACAGATAGCCCTATGTGCTTTCCTTGATATTGAAGGAGCTTTCGACAACGTCACCATAGACGCCCTTTCCAAGGGAATGAAGGCGAAAGGGATTGACGAAACAACTACTCGTTAGATCGAATTCATGCTCCTCAACAGAACTATCAGTGTTATCTTACACGGAACTACAAAGAGCTTCAAAACAACTAAAGGGTGCCCACAAGGAGGCGTTTTATCGCCACTTCTATGGCTACTCGTTGTTGACCAATTGCTGGTTGAAGCCTCTAAAAGAGACTTAGATGTACATAGCTATGCTGACGATGTGGTGGCTTGTGTTGTCGGCCCCTGTCACAGCACGGTTTCATCTATACTACAAAGATCTCTGAGCATTATTAACACATGGTGCACAGAAAACAATTTATCGGTTAACCCGAGTAAAACAACAATAGTCCCCTTTACTAGGAAGCGTAAGTTGGACAAACTTGTAACGCCCACTGTAAAGGGGACTCTCATACCATTCTCCAGCGAAGTCAAGTACCTGGGCGTAACTATCGACCAGAGACTGACCTGGAACACTCACATTAACAATGTGATCCAAAAGGCTAAAATAGCTTTAGGAATATGCTGTCGCTTAGCAGGGAAGAAATGGGGCTTAAACCCTAAAATTGCCCTGTGGGTGTACACCGCCATAGTCAGGCCGATACTAACATATGCTTGCGTAGTATGGTGGAGGAAAACAACTCAAGTGACAGTCATTAACAAACTTAATGGTTTGCAGAGACTTGCATGCCTCATATCAACAGGGGCCATGTCCACAACCCCAGGAGCTGCTCTAAATGCCCTGCTTAACCTACCGCCACTTTATCTATTCATTGCGAAGGAGGCGAAGGCAAGCATGTACAGAACAAACAGCACTGGCAAAGCAAACTGGCGCTCTCAAGCACTGAGATCGCTACACGAATCAGTACTTGAACACGATCAACTAGCTATGACAACAGACGTCATGCTTCCACAATGTAATTTCACAAGGAATTACACAGTGGAACTGCCGAGCAGAGAGGATTGGTCAAACAACCTCATCACTTGCAAGCCTGGAAGCCTGATCTGGTTTACAGACGGGTCCAAAATGGGTGAGAATGTAGGATGTGGAATATTTGGCATTAGCCCAAAATTCAGCAAAAGCTTGAATCTGGGTAAACATGCTACCATATTCCAAGTGGAGGTATACGCCATTATAAAATGTGCGGAGGCCAACCGTCAACGAAACTACATAAATCAATTAATTCTGATTTACTCAGATAGCCAGGCAGCTCTTAACGCCCTGAACTCGAATACTTTAAATTCGAAACTGGTAAAAGACTGCGTTAACAAACTGAATGACCTGGGGCAAAGGAATAAAGTTATTCTGAGATGGGTACCAGGTCATTCCGGAATCAATGGCAACGAAAAAGCCGATGAACTTGCATGGGCTGGGGCTCAAGGTCATCAGATAGGACCAGAACCCTTCTGTGGTATCTCAAAGAACCAGGCCATGCAGACTCTTAAGGGCAACTTATTTGGCGATTCAAAAAAGCACTGGTTGGTACAACCAGGTCTGCTACACGCCAAATCTCTCATAGAAGGCTACTCACAAAAACGAACTGCCGAGCTTCTTGAGCTTAGCAGGACGAACATCTGTGCGATAGCCCGCACCTTAACCGGCCACTGCAAACTAAACAGGCACCAATTTCACATGAAACTGAATGACACTGATGTTTGCAGGTACTGCAATCAGGAGAGGGAGACGCCTAAGCACCTTTTGTGTGAATGCGGGCCCCTTATCCACAAACACAGTGTCCATCTGGGCCGACACATTATTCGCCCGGAGGAGATTAAAACTCTAAAAGCTAGGAGTATTCTAAATTTCTTGGAAGCCTCCGGGCTAAAAGAGTTACTCTAACAAGGTGGCGAGTCACAATAGATCTTTTAGGTCGCAGTGACTACATCCCCTACACTATGGGTGATGCATAGCCCCTTATCTTCTAAATAATAATAAATTCCCCTTCTACCCCTTCATCCCTTGTTTGGCAAAATTTTTAAAAATTCAAACGTGGCTGCTCCGTTTTCAACTCTTCTTCTATTCCTTGTGACTTAGAGGAAGCATTTCTAAAGAAAATAGCGCCTCCCTATGTCCCTCTCTTGGGAGAATGTCCCTCATCTTTTGATGGTGGTGACATTCCCAGTGATCCCCTAGATGCTCCCTTTGTGTTATGTGAACTAGATGCAGTGCTTAAACACGTCCACGACTCTGCCCCAGGTATAGATGGCCATCCATATTCTTTCTTTAAAAAACTGGGGTCCCGCAGTCGCCAATATCTTTTATCGTTACTCAATACTTGTTTTTTGCTTTCCCATATCCCCGATAGCTGGAAAACGCAGCTGATCATCCCTATCCTGAAGCCGGGGAAAACCCCCGATAGGGCAGACCATTTCCGACCCATTGCTTTTTCTCCGGTTTTAGGTAAAATTTTAGAACACCTCATTAAAAACAGATTGGAATGGTTGGTTGAACACCGAGGTCTCTTAAGCAAATCTCAATTTGGTTTCCGAAAGGGGGTTAGTACTATGGACAGCATCGGAATTTTTATGGCGGACACCCGGATTGCCTTCAGCAAAGGCGAGTCTGTCCTGGCGGTCTTCCTTGACATTTCTGCAGCTTACGACAGTGTCCTTCTTTCTGTACTCAGAAGTAAACTACGCCAGCTAAGTATTCCGGAAAAGATAGTAAACTGTATCAGCAATCTGTTGTCAGGCCGCAATGTGAGACTCCATGTTCCAGGAAAATTATCTGACCCCAGAACTGTTTGGCGCGGGCTCCCCCAGGGTTCTGTCCTAAGTCCACTTCTGTACAGTATTTACACCTCTGATCTCCACAATTCGCTTAACAGTGACTGCCAGATCCTACAATATGCAGACGACCTATGTCTATACATATTCTCATCCTCCATTGAACGTGCTACGGAGTCCATGCAAATATCCCTCAATTCCCTTAACCAGTGGTTAATTTCTCATGGGCTTAGTTTGTGAGCTCCCAATAGCTCCATAGTAGTTTTCTCACGTAAACGTGTCATTCCGCATGCTCACCTTGAAATTGAAGGGTGTCCAATCAAGGCCGAAAATAAAGTGAAAAAGTTCTTGGTGTCATTCTGGACTCTAAGCTGTCTGGGGTCTTTTATCTCAATTATATCTCCAATAAATGCGAAAAGAAGATCAATTTGTTACGCGCACTGGCAGGTGTTTGGTGGGGTGCTCACACCTTTACCCTCAAGCTCATATACAATGCTATAATTAGGAGCCTGCTTGACTATGGCTCTTTCCTCCTTGAGCCCTGTGGCAAAGTCGCATTGGCTAAACTTGAGACCATCCAGTCAAAATCCCTCCGCATTGTATTGAGCTGTATGCGGTCCACCCCAACCAACGCTGTGCAAGTTGAAAGTGGCGACCCTCCCCTTTTCTTCGTAGACAATATCTGGCCGACAAATTTATCTACAAGACATATTTTCTTAGCAACAATCTTATCCTCGCTAAACTTTCCATTCTAGATTATCTATGTAGACAGACCGAATACTGGAGACATAAAGACCCCCCTTTAATTATTAATGCATTTAGAAGAATACTCAATGTAGAAGTGAACTCCCCCATTCTGCAGTGTAATAAATTCCCACTTTATTCATGTCCTTACGAAATTTTAAATTTTGTCCCAAATTTTATCTCCTCCATTGGTTTGGATAAGAACACCACCAATGCTAACGACCATTTTCTTGCTCTTGTCAGTGATAGGTGGCCTGATCATTACAAATTTTATACAGATGCTTCAAAATTAACCACTGATGGTAAAACTGGTGTTGCTGTCTATAACTCCAATTCCCAGTTATTTCTCCAATTTCAATGCCCTCCTGAGTCTTCGGTTTTTACTGGAGAATGCATTGGGATTCTCGAGGCATGTCTCTTTATTTCTTCCCATTCAGCAATTACTAAAGCAGTCATTTTCTCTGATTCCAGAAGTGCCTTGGAGGCTATCATTAAAAGTTCTTTTAAGGATAACCTCCGGAGCCCTATCATCCTATAAATTAAAACTATTCTATATTCTTGCTCTAAAAACAACATAGAGATCATATTGGTATGGATTCCCAGTCACGTCAATATTAGAGTGTAATGTAGGTAGATTTATATTAATAATTAATTAGTAAGTATGTCGGTAGATTTAAGTTGTACATGGAGTCAGTCAAATTATAGCTCTGTCGTAGAACGCTTGACTTTTATTCCTCACCCCCGTATACCACAGTGGCGACGAGGATTTCAAAATTCGAACCATTTCGCGTGTGACTCGTAGTTACGTGAGTAGCGCTTTTACTGTTTACGATTAAACTAGTGAACGAACAGGCAATAAGATGTCGATTGGCAAAATGAAGGAGTTCGACATAAAGTCGCCGACGTGGTCGGTGTATGTAGACCGGCTGGACATGTATTTTAAAGTCAACAAAATCGAAGACGAAACGAAATTGCCTACGTTAATAGCCATTATGGGGGACGAAGCGTATGAACTGTTATATAACCTTGCAAGTCCCAAGAAGCCAGCGGAGTTGAAGTATGACAGAGCGGTCGAGCTATTACGTCATCACCTGGAACCAACGCCATCGGTACTTGCAGAACGTTATCGGTTTCGGCAACGGAGACAAGCTAGCAACGAAAACGTAGCAGGGTACATAGCTGAGCTCAAGAAACTCGCAAGACATTGCAAATTCAAAGACGGGTTGAACGAAAATTTGCGGGATCAGTTCGTTTGCGGCCTAAAAAGTGACACAATTCGACAACGACTATTCGCAGAAGCCGACACAATATCATATACGGACGCGGTAAGGCTGGCTAGTGCGCTGGAAGCGGCAGAACGGGACGCGGCCGCGGTGGAGTCGAAGGTCAGGGGAGGTGACGTAACTGGTGGCGTGGCACTGCCGGGGCAGGCGGTGCACGCGCTCGGTAACAGCCGGGATGGCGGCGGCGCGGGACAGCGGGCGACGCGGGACGTGCGCGCCGGCCGGAGTGCGACGTCAGCGGCGGGGGCGCGGCGCAGCCCCGCAACTAGCTGGCGGCCGCAGGCTGGCGGCCGCGGCGGCGGCAGTGCAGGCAGTGGCGGCCGGGTGTCGAGTTGTACGGGGTGCGGAGCGACGGAGCACTCGTATTCTGAGTGTCGATTTCGGAACTATGTGTGCAGCAGCTGCAGGCACCCGGGACACTTGAGACGCGTGTGCCCGGACAGGGCGGTGAAAGCGGAAAGAGGCACAGGTTCCAGGCGTTCGGCAGCGTACTACGGGGATGCGTGTGAAAATCCGCTTGAGGAGAGGCCGACAGAAGAGGAGTTACATCACCTATGCTTGAACGATTACAAGGCGGTAATGTTGCCCATATGTATTGATAACGTTACTATTCCTATGGAGGTCGATACTGGTACTGCGGTATCGTGCATTAGTGAAGCAACGTATAAAAAGGGGTTCCGTAATCATAAATTTTTATGATGAGATTTAGACATTAGAAAGTAGTAATTTAGTATTAAATTTTTATGATGGCTCAAAAATTAAACCCATAGGAATGTTCAAACCTACTGTAGTTTACGGGGATTGCAGGAAAAAACTTGAATTATTTGTAATTGGGGGAGGTACCACGTCATTACTGGGCCGACAATGGTTAACGGAATTGAAAATAAAAATACCCGTTTTTAGCAATTGTAACAATGTAAATTGGAAAGAAGTTAATATGCCTAATGAGATTAATTTACTGTTAAACAGGTATAAAGAATTGTTTAGCGGCGGGTTGGGGCTGTACACTGGAGGCAAGGCAACGCTGCGCGTGCGCTTGGGCGCGATGCCTGTGTTCCACCGCGCGCGGCCCGTGCCCTACGCGCTGCTCGGCCGGCTCGACGCCGAGCTGGACGCCATGCTGCGCGACGGCATCATCGAGCCCGTTGACTGCTCCGACTGGGCCTCGCCGCTCGTACCGGTAAATAAACCTGACGGTTCGCTGAGAATCTGTGCCGATTATAAAGCGACCGTGAACCCAGTCTTACTTACTGATCGTTATCCATTACCTAGAATTGAGGATTTAATAGTAAAATTGAGCGGAGCAAATTATTTTTCAAAAATAGATTTAAGCCAAGCCTATAATCAAATAGAATTAGATGATTCAAAGAAATATACAGTGATAAACACACATAGGGGTCTTTATAGGTATAATCGATTAGTATACGGCCTATCTTCAAGTCCAGGAATTTTCCAACGTATCATGTGCAATTTATTGAAGGGGATCCCTAACGTCGAATTATTTCTAGACGATGTGATAATAGGAGGGAAAAATAAAAAAGAACATTTAGAAGCACTAGAACAGGTTTTTTATAGATTACATCGTTTCGGGTTAAAGTTAAAAAGTAGTAAATGTGTATTCTTAGTGAAAGAAGTGCAATATTTAGGATATGTTATTAGTAAATAAAATAAATAAATAAAATAAAAATGCCCTTTATTCCACTACTTACAATTCCAGAAACTCGTTTAGTTATAAAAACCATTTAGATATATATATACAAATCTGCTCTTCTTCTCAATCTCAATATATTTACATAAACTTGTTCCTTAGTCTTGATTGTCATCGCTATTCGTAGCGGTCGCCTCTGCGGCGTAGGCCTCCCCTAAATCACTCCACGCTTTCCTATCTCGCGCTTTCTGCATCCAGTTTGGTCCACAACGTTGGGTAAATATATCACGCCATCTCTTTCTTTGTCTCCCTTGCTTTCTTTTGGAATCCATTCTGTTACCCGCTTTGTCCATCTCGTACACTCCAATCTACACAGATGTCCTGCCCAGTTCCATTTCAGCAATCTTATTCGTTGGTTTACATCCATTAGTTTGGTTTTTCTTCGTATTATTTTATTTTTTATTTTATCTGCTTGTTTTATGCACAACATGCTCCTTTCCATTTTCCTCTGGCATATGGCAATTTTTTCTTCATCTTCTTTTCTCAATGACCACGTTTGACATCCGTATATTAAACAAGGTAGAATGGCAGTTTCATACACTTTCTTTTTTATGCGTAAGCTAATTTCTCTACTTTTCATTATTTCTTTTAGCCCCCAGTACTTCTTCCATGCTAAAGCTATTCTTCTTTGTATCTCTTTCTCAGTACAGTTTTCGAACGACACCAATTGCCCTAGATAGACATATTCATTGACATACTCTATCTTTGCGTTCTCTATTATAACGTCCTGATTCTCTCCATTCGTAATTATTTTTGTTTTGGAAGCGTTTAGCGATAGACCGACTTTCTTGCTTTCTGTTGCCAATTCGGATATCATGGACTCTAGTTCGGTTGAAGTCTCAGCAAATAGCACAATATCATCTGCGAAACGTAAGTGACTGAGAAGTTCTCCATTCACTTTTATGCCCTTATTGTCCCACTCTAGGCACCTAAAAACTGACTCGAGTACCGCTGAAAATAATTTTGGTGATAACGGGTCACCTTGTCGGACACCTTTTTGTACAGGAAACTCTACTCCTTCTCTTTCCAGTTTCACTTTAGCCCAACATTTAGAGTAAACGCTCTTAATTAAATTTATATACTTTTTGTCCATTCCTTGGTGTGAAAGTGCTGTCCAAATTGCATCGTAATGTAGAGAGTCAAAAGCTTTCTGATAATCGATAAAACACATATAAATAGTTTTACCGTACTCGTTAGCTTTCTCTATTACTTGCGTAACCACTTGTATATGGTCTGTCGTAGAGTATTTTTTCCGAAATCCTGCCTGTTCACGTGGCTGATTCTCATCTAGGATTTTGGTGACTCTATTCAAAATGACCTTAGAAAATACTTTGTACAAATTTGTCATAAGGCTGATGGGTCTATAATTTCCAAGTTCGCTCCGATCTCTCTTTTTGTGAAGCAGTGTGATTGTAGACCTTGACCATTGCTCGGGCGTTTTTTCTTCCCTAAGTATGTTATTGAACAGGTATTGTAGAGGTTTCAGTAATGAGATGCATAGAGATTTCAAAACTTCGTTTGCAATATTGTCACTACCAGGAGTTTTGTCGTTTTTCTGCGTTAGTATTGAGTATTCTATTTCAGATGTGAGAAAACTTTCCGTGTCAAGTAAGATTGAGGCTCCAGATGTATTGTGGTCATAGATATTTTTTTGTAAATTAATATCGTTGTTGTTTTGCTGATCGTCGGTGTACAGTTCTTTATAGAAACGTGTGGCTTCGTTAATTATATCTGGACGTCTAGAAAGTATGTTACCACGTTGGTTTTTTAGGTTCGTAGCCCACTCAGTCTTATCACTCAATTCTTTGTATGCCTTACGCATAGCCCCTGTTCGTTTTATTAGCCTTTCCAATGTGTTTTGCCTATATTTTTTCTTCTCGCGCGATATGTTTCTATTGATTTTCTTGCTAATTTCAGTGATTTTAGATGTTATTTCTTTGGTACGTTTCTCTTTATACAATAGTTTTCTTTGTTCTAATAAGTGTTTGGTTTCTTGACTTACATAGTCTTTTTTATTTTTCTCTTTTTCAGGCAATAGTTGCAATAAATTTTTCATTACAGTTTCAAATTGATTATATTGATCTTGAATTTCTACTGTTGTACATAATGCTTCCATGAATTTATTTTTCCAAGATATTGCACTTTCTCCTGATACCAAGGGTAGGTTTCTGGTATAGTTAACAGGTTTTATATTCGGCCTTTTATGCTTCAATTTAACACAGAGTTTGCATCTTATCATTCTGTGGTCTGTATTAAAATTAAAATTATAATAATTAATTGTTATTAGTAACGAGGGAATTAAAACAGACCCGGCCAAGGTGGAAGCCATAATTAATATCCCTCGCCCGTCTAATATAACGGAATTAAGATCATTTTTAGGAATCATAAACTTCTATGGGAAATTTGTTCGAAATATGAGCAGTATGTTAGTACCCCTTTATGAACTATTAAAGAAAGGTAAACAATGGCATTGGTCGATTGAGTGCGAGAAATCCTTTAAGGAAATTAAAAAAATACTAGCGGGAGCGGAGGTATTGGCTCATTACGACCCTAAAAAACCACTATTATTGACGTGTGACGCGAGCGCGCGCGGTATAGGAGGGGTTCTCTCACAGCCAAGCGAACGGGGCGAGCGGCCGATAGCCTACGCGTCGCGCACACTTACAGAAGCGGAAAAAAATTACTCACAAATACATCGAGAAGCGCTAGCGATTATATTTTGTGTAAATAAATTCCATCAGTATTTATACGGTCGTAATTTCACTTTACGTACGGATCATAAGCCGTTAGTGTCAATTTTTGGCCCAAATACAGGAATACCAACTATGCCATATGGCTATTATTTTATCAGCTTACTCATATAATATCGAGTACGTGCGCACCGATCAAAATGGAGCGGACGGCTTCTCTAGGTTACCGCTAGTATCGAGTAAATCAACGATAACGGCCGCACAGCCGGAGCAAACTCATTTGCATTTTGTTCAACAGTCATTGTTATTAAATTATAATGAGATCAAACAACACACAATACGAGATGCGGAGCTGTCAAAAATATTAAGTTACCTTAGAGACGGTTGGCCCGATGAATGTGACTTGAGCAACTTAAAACCGTACTTTAATAGGAAAAATGAACTGTATGAAGAATTGGGATGTATTATGTGGGGGCATAGGCTAGTGGTACCTGAAGCGTGTAGAAGGAAAGTGTTATTAATGTTGCATGAACCTCACATGGGAATTGTGAAGTCAAAGGCGTTAGCACGTAGCTATGTATGGTGGCCCGGGGTAGATGAAGCAGTGGAACACATGTGTCGGGCGTGCGAAGTGTGTGCAGCCCAGGCGGACGCGCCACCTCGGCAGGCGCCGCGCATGTGGCCCTGGCCAAACCGACCGTGGAGCCGGATACATATTGACTATTTGGGACCAATAGGCGGCCGAACATACTTGGTTGTAGTGGACGCTACATCTAAATGGTTGGAAGTTTTCAATGTTTCAAGCACTTCGGCTTTTAGTCTCATAGATAAATTAACTGAGCTATTTAGTATATGGGGGTTACCTAAGCCATTGGCCGTTACGACTATCGGCACAATGATTGCTCTGTCCACTTCCCACATCTCGACAACCTCGCGAGCTAAGTCAAGATACTTGGTCTGCTTATCTTACTCAGCTTTCACAAGGTTCTCGTCATGAGGCACCGCTATATCAACAATCATTGTGCGACGCTCTAGTCGATCTATCACCACTATATCAGGTTTATTGGCAACAATAGTCCTGTCAGTGATGATAGATCGATCCCAATATAACGTGATACTGCCATTGTCGAGAACTGGGTCGGGCACATACCTGTAGTACGGTACTTCTGATTCTACAAGATTGTATTTAAGAGCAAGTTGCTGGTGAATAATCCTGGCTACGAGGTTGTGTCTATGCAAATAGTCTCCGTTAGCCAGACGAGAACACCCAGAAATAATGTGTCGGATTGATTCCGTGGGCCGGTGGCGTGCCCGACAGATGTCAACCGTACCATCCTTCACAATGTATTTCCGGTAGTTGTTCGTCATCATAACTTCGTCCATAATTGCAAAGACAAAACCTTCGGTTTCCCCGAAGAGGTCACCGAAACGTAGCCAAGATACGGACGCTAATAGGTGTACATCGGGCCCATGTAAGGCCCGGTAAAAGCGTCCGTGAAGCTCCTTGCTCTGCCATACTTCCCTGCGGTCATTAGTATCCAGTACTAAAGGTTTGCGCCAGTTCTCGTTAGCCAAGGAGAGCGGGGTGAGGCCCTTGTCCACCGCCACCACATCTCGATGCATACCCGTTGACGGCTAGGAAATATTCCGTGAGACTGCATACCTCGCGGTTGTACAGGGTCTTAGCATTTAAGAAGCCATGACCCCCACACTTCCGCGGGATATACAGTCTCATCACCGATGACCGCGGGTGATGCATCCGATTTGCGGTAAGTAGTGTACGGACCCTCCTATCCAGGGCGTCAAGTCTGTCTGAGTCCATTTGAGTATGCCGAAAGAATACATCAATACTGGCATGACCCAACCGTTGAAAGCACGCACCTGTTTCCGCCTGACAAAAGACTATTCAGTACTTAATTCAGCCGGTCATAGAAGCGCTCCTTCAACGATTGTTTCACGTCATCAGTATTGATGCATAACACTTCCGACATACCCAAATACTTGTAAGTTTCGGTTGAGCTAAAGGATCTAAGGTGTATGGAATCCGAGAGTTGAATTCCTCCGGATTCCATAATCTCTCCTCGCTTTACATGTATGACTGCACATTTGTCCACACCAAAGTCCATCCTGATGGCACTACTGAAGGTTTCAGTTACCTTCAGTAGCTCCATCAGTTGCAAGTTATTGGGGGCAAAGAGTTTTAGATCATCCATGTAAAGAAGGTGAGATATGACCTGACCGCCTCTTTTCAACCGGTAACCTAAGCCAGAACCCTCCAGCAGTGTGCTGAAAGGCTTCAAAGCTAGGCAAAACCACAGTGGACTCAGACTGTCACCCTGGCATATGCCACGCTCAATCCTTATCAGTTCGCTGTTCTCCCAAATCTGTCGACATCCCGGATCTCGGTCGGGGTGAAGGACTGTTCTCCACTGCCCCATACATGACACCAGGAAGGTGCGCAGAGTTGCATCAACTTTATACAGTTCTAGCACCCTCATGAGCCATGTATGAGGAACAGAGTCATAGACCTTCTTATAATCTATCCAGCATGCCGACAGATTCTTTCGAGAACGTCAAACCTATTGGCTAATGGCAATATCGATGAGGAGCAGCTCCTTAGTTCCTACATCCATTTTGAGAGACAGACATGATAGAATTTGTTTCAATATGACTATTGATTTTAGCTCTCAGAATGGATTTAAGAACTTTATAGACCGTCGGCAAACACGTAATCGGTCTGTAATTTTTGGGTTCCGCAATACTACCTGATTTATGGAGCAGGTGAGTTATCCCTGTCGTTAGAAACTGGGGCAGCGACCCTGACTCTAAGGCAGATTGGAACTGAGATGCCAAGCGAGCTTGCGACCCTTGAAACCATTTGAGCCAGAAATTGAGCAGCCCGTCCAGCCCTGGAGATTTCCAGTTCAGTAACGGACGGACTGCACGGGCTACGTCTTGGGGGCTGATGGTTATTGCCCCCATTTCTGGTAAAAGATCGCATGCGCGCTCGACCTCTCGAATCTAATCACACTCGGTGTGACTGACAGGCGCCGACCAAATGCTGCGCCAAAATGAACACATGGCGTCATCATCCGGCAGGCGCGTATCAGTCACACCTTGGTCCGGTCGCTCCCAAGCCCTGTAAACCCACCTTTCATTGCTTTGGAATGTGCGATTCTGAGTGTGCCGCTCCACTTGCCGCTTGTACCTACGAATACGGTTTGCCCATGAATGGATCTTCTACTTCAGGAAGTCTATACGCTCTGTGACGCAGGGCAGATAATCTCGAGGACTAATATCAGTCCCCGAGAATGCCCGCCTCACAAAGCGCATCACCCTAGGGCGAGTGTTGCCCTCCCTAAAGCAGATAAGCTTGCCGATGAGTGCTCTAGCCTCACCGATACGGCGCTCTATCCTGCACTGCCAAGCAGGCACAGCTGGTCGTGTAGCTCTGTTACAATCATGAAATTTAACGTGAGCTACACGACATGCTGCTACAGCCGCACAGTACAAGTACACTTATCTCTGTAATACTGCACGAAGACTAGACATATACAAGTAGAACGTTCCCGCCAATCTCTTTGATCGGTGCCGCTACGCAGGTGCACCGCCACGCCGCGCTGCGCGCATGTCTACCTATTTTTCTACACAAGTTCATGACCTTGTCAGCTGTTCTTTAACACTTTATCGAATGAATCTTTGAAAATGTCGGTTGACACGGAATTTTTATGCACAATTCATCATCATCCGCGCGTTTGTCCCGGTTGCAATCCTTGGCTTCCACCTCGGTACCCGGGGTTCTCCTTCCTACTCAGATGCCTCCACTACGCACGGCCTTGTGAATCCCTTGCAGTAAGATCATTAGCACGCATATCGTCTTGAATTGATAGTTGTTAAAACTACATTTAACACTTTACAAAAAAAAAAAACAAAGTCACCGAGTCAGTCACATTCATATTGCATTTAACTTATTACAATGTCTACTTGACGGCCACAAATATGCTGTTCGATGTGGCCACCTTGTACCACTACACATTTGTTACAACGCCTGATCATATTTTCGCGCACTCTTCGCAGAACGCAGGTATCATTTTTGATGTGTTCAAACGCTGCTACTATGCGCGTACGCATTTCGACCGCACGACTTTTTAAAACGTGTTGTTTAACCGTACCCCAGAGGAAAAAATCTAGAGGCGTTTTTTTTTTTTTTTTCGATGGGAAAATGGCCCCAGTAGGCTTCGACCCGGCTGGGCCCCTGCTGTTGCTGACAACTCCTTGGGGCGCGCGGGAACAGCGCGCGCCGTCGACGACTTGGGCTTGGTCCGGACGGTTACCGGACGACCGGACAGCGAGCTACCCATTGCTCACTGTCCGCAAGCCCGCGCCTACGGTGGCTGGAAATCGGGATCGGAATCCCGGCGGCGGCGGCGAGAGCGCCGTTGCCTGATGCGGTCGGCCTCCTCCTTAGCGAGCATTACTGCTTCGCAGAAGTCGGCGACCGCCTGCCACTCCTCCTCGCTCCGGACCATGGCCTCGACCAAGGCCCGGCGCGAGAGGTCTCCGCCGCCGATCACCCCCACGAGGGCACGGCGATACTCCGACCAAGCAGGGCACACCACGATTGTGTGCTCCACCGTGTCCTCCGGGCGTTCCGCACAGTGCCGACACCCGGGAGTCACTTCCGCTTTGATTCGGAACAGGAACCTCCCGAACTTGCCATTTCCGGTGAGGACCTGTGTCATGCGGAAGGTAAGGACGCCGTGAGGTCTTTCCAGCCACACCTCAAAGAGGGGACTTATCGCCATAATTGTGGCGTGCCCATGACGGGGTTGCGATAGTCGCTGACGCCATTCCACCATGAGATCCCGCCGGAGCTCTGTCCGCCATGCCGCGACCTGTCGCGGCAGAGGACTTTCACCCCGGCGTTGCATCTCCACGCGCATGTCGTGCATGTGTGCAAGGACTGTTGCCTCCAGATCCCACGGTGGTAGGCCAGCCAGAAGGCTCGCCGCTTCGCGGGAAATCGTGCGGTATCCCCGCACCATCCGAATTGCCATGACCCTCTACAGCAGGCGTTCAGAATGGCCGCCGGTCGCTTTTGCAGCGACGGCGCCCACACCGGCGACCCGTAGAGGGCCATGGACCGAACGATCCCCGCGTAGAGCCTCCGGCAGGAGGCGTCTGGACCCCCAAGGTTGGGCAGGAGCCGCTTGACAGCGGCCCCAGTCCGGTTGAGTTTGGGAGCCAGACGTCGGAAATGCTCCACGAAATTCCATCGGCTGTCGAGGACGAGTCCCAGGTACTTCATCGTCGACCCGACATCGATGTGAACTCCTCCTACCGTTAGTTGGGAACTCAATGGCGGCGCGTTCCGAGAGCGGCGACCGTGGAAACACATCGCCTCGGATTTGTGAAGCGCCACCTCGAGTCCCAACTCCTGGATCCTATCAACGACCATCGCAACCCCGCGTGTCGCTAGAGCGACCGCCGCCTGGTACGACTCTCCCTGCGCTAGAACCAGCGTGTCGTCTGCGTAGCAAACCACGCTGACCCCGTCAGGGAGGTCGCCTCGCAGCACGTAATCGTACCCGATGTTCCACAAGGGTGGCCCTAGTACCGACCCCTGCGGAACACCGCACGACATCTCTCGACGTTTCCAGTCTCCCTGGTGACCGGGGTAGACAATATACCTGTTCGATACAATCATTACGATCGAACACGTTTTGCTGATCTAGCTACACAATAACGCTGCGCTAAGTGCAGTGCGGCATCAGTACATATTCGGACAGCAATCCGGGTGCTTTCGTACTCATTAGCATATCATATCATTTAGCGTAACTTAGCATAATTACCGTTTTATAAATAAATCTTTAAAGTTATTTAAAGTATTTAATTTAATAGCATAGCAGTCCATACCACTTCAGTCGCGACTCCTACATTTTGGTCCTTCGAGCCGGATCATTTCGCGGTCGGTTTTATAGTTTTTCGGGACTAACGGCAGTGAAGTGAACTTGTACTGAACCTGTGAACTGTTGGTTGCAGTATTTACTAGCTTAGCAGTGACTGTAGTGGTAACGACTTTAGCAGCAGTGTAGTGAGTTAAGGTGCTCGTTACAACTTACCGTGTGAGTTAATAGCTCACAAGGCAGCAAAAGCAGTATTTGGTGGAGTACGCATTCAGCAGAAGTGTCCTGCTCACAGCAGCAGCGCCACTGAATCACTGACTTAGGGAGCAACCCTCGTCGGGCTAGCAGCAACTAGGACTTTCTCAAGTAAAATCGTTCAGTTTTACTTATTTTAGCAGCAGCAGCGAGATGAAGACTCTGTACTTCAATCAAACCGAGATTTCGGAGAGCTTGCCAACAGCAAGCTTGACGATATGCTTCATAAGCAGTTGGTCAATTTTAAGGCATTTGTTAGAGCTGTCGACAATATTGATGTCGATACAATTGTCGATAAATGGGAGTTTGAAGATGCTCTTCGAACCCTGCAGAACCGTTGGAGCACCATTGATAACCTTCATTGGGAAATCATTAGCGAGTTAGGAGAGGAGATACCGATCGAGTATGAGTTCCAATTCAACAGCCACGAGCGAACCTTCAACAGGATGAAGAAATCTATCAATTCCAAAATGTGGTCAACATCCTATCGTGAAAAATCAACGCCACTAATGGAGATTCCTGTCTTCACGGGCAATTATCAGCAGTGGGTGTCGTTCAAAGATCTATTTAGCGAAACTATCCACAAGAACACAGCACTGTCAAACGCTCAGAAAATGCAATTTCTGAAAGGCAAAGTAAAAGGTGAAGCTGAGCGTTTGATTCAGCACTTGCCTATCAGCTCCGACAATTATATTGTCTGTTGGGAGATTCTAAACCATCGATTTGACAACAAGAAGCTCATCTTTACATCCCACGCCAATGTGTTCCTGAATCTTCCCACTATACAGCAGCAATCATTTTCAGCCATCAAAAAATTACATGACGTCACATTAGAGAGTCTACACGCTATCAAAAACCTAGGTGTGAATATTAGTACGTGGGACCCTCTACTCGTACATATTTTATCAAACAAATTGGATAGTGAGTTTTATTCCGAATACATAGAGTCGTTAAAGAACGCTAGGGAGCTACCAGTGCTTCAAGACTTCTTAGATTTCTTAGAAAATAAGTTCACTAGCCTAGAAACAGCTCGTCGACGTCAAGATGTCATACCGAAATCACAGCCATCTCATCAGCAAGCCGGTCCTTCAAATTCATCTACAAATAATCGAAAGTATAATAATTATAAAGCAAACCAATCTATTACGAAAGCCATGCACGTGTCGGGAGTTAAATGCCCTCTTTGTTTTGCTGAGCATAATTTATACAATTGCGAAAAGTTTATTGAATTGTCGAATGAAATGAAACTTAAAACCTTAAAGCAAAACAATATTTGTATTAATTGCATTTTTAACCATAACGGCAATAAATGCCATTCGACAAAACGATGTCGCAAGTGTTCGGAAAATCACCATACTATGTTGCATGAAAGCTTTACGCAGCAAAAACCTAGTTCAACGTCCGGTCCAATGAAGCAAAAACCAAACTACATGAAAAAAGAGGAAAATATATCTCAAGCAAACAATGTTCACGCATCTCAGCAAGATCATACTGAGATTCTCCTAGCTACAGCACTAGTGAAGGTTAAGTCAGCAGACAGTACGCAGCTTGTACTGAGAGCTCTTATTGATCAGGGCTCACAGATATCACTAATCAGCGAGAAAGCAGCTCAACAGTTAGGTTTGAAACGACAGGCATTTGATGGAGTCATTTTTGGAATCGGAGAAAAGGATGCTAACTGTAAGGGCAAACTCAGCATTACATGTCAATCGATGTATAACAACTTTGAATTTCATACAGATGTTCTGATCATGAAAAATCTTATCAAGAACCTACCAAATCGATCATTCGAAAGGCCTTCATGGTCGCATTTGGAACATATCAATTTAGCAGATCCGGAGTTTTACATAAGCCGTCCCGTGGACTTGTTACTAGGAGCGGACGCTTATGCTCTTATCATGTTAGACGGCTTGATAAGAAACTCTGATTCATTTTCACCTTTAGCACAGCAAAGCCAGCTAGGATGGATACTATGTGGCAGCGTCAAACCACATTTTCAATGTAATGTCATCCTAAACAATACAGCAGATATTCATCAATTTTGGCAAATTGAGGATATCTATGAGCAAAATGAAATATCAGCAGAAGAAGAACAATGTGTCGAGTACTACCTATCAACGACTAAACGTCTCGAAGGCGGTCGTTATGAAGTAAGGTTACCGATGAAGCAGCAAGCAGGGGAAAAACTAGGATCTTCAAAGGAGATAGCCCTAGCGCAATATAGAAATCTAGAGAAAAAATTAAGCAAGCAAGAGTATTTTGCTCAGCAATATAAGCAATTTTTAAAGGAGTATGAAGAGTTGGGGCATATGAAATTAGCGACTTCTAGCAGCAATCAAATGGAATTTTACTTGCCTCATCATGGTGTTCAGCGAGCAGACTCATCAACTACGAAGTTACGTGTCGTATTTAATGCGTCCGCAAAGACCTCATCAGGATTTAGTCTTAACGATGTCATGTATCGAGGTCCTAACTTGCAGCGAGACCTCCAGGCACTGTTACTGAAGTGGAGGCAATATCGATATGTATTCACAGCTGATATTGAAAAAATGTTTAAGCAAATTGTTATTCACGAATCAGATAAAAAATTACAGTCACAATCCCAAGCTACCAATTAAAGCATACCAGCTAACTACGGTTACCTACGGCACTAAATCAGCACCTTTCTTGGCGATGATGACCCTTCGCCAACTAGCATCAGATGAGCAGCATAACTTTCCCCCTGCAGCAAAAATAATACGGGAAGATTTTTATATGGACGATTTAGTATCGGGGTCAGACTCTATCGACGAAGGAAAAAGCATCGTAGCAGAGCTAAATTTGTGCCTAAGCAGCGGAGGATTTTTACTTAGAAAATGGTCAGCAAACGACAAGAGATTAATGGAAGATATAAACTTATCACACCAAAATACTCAAGCGACATCATTTATTTTCAAAACTGAGGAAACAGCAAAAACATTAGGTTTAAGATGGGACCCAACAACGGATGAATTTTCCTTTCAATATAACTCAGCAACAGCAGATACAACAAAGCTTGCAGAATGCCGTGCTCCGCCGCACTGTTACGCATGTGTGGCGGCAGGCAAGCCGGCCAACCACCGGGCTGGGGGCAGGTCCTGCAACCCCCCCGCCAAGGACAAGGGCAAGGCCCGTAGGCCTATCCCCGCCGACGTCCTCGCCGCCGCGGCCACCTCCTTAGCCGCCGCCGCTATCGCCGCCGCACCCGCCGCTCTCGCCGCCGCACCCGCCGCAGTCGCCGCCGCACCCGCCGCGGCAGTGCCCCCTAGAAGGGCTCGGGAGGAGACGATGGACTGCCAATAACGGCCCCATTCCGTCTCCTCCAGGCGAATATCAATCACTGCGCCCCCGCTCAGGATCTGTTGCTCCAGAGCATGGCGCAGTGGTCGATAAATGTCGCCGTCGTCTCCGAGCCGTACTACGTCCATCCCCGTGGAGACTGGGTTCAGGACTTAGACGGCTCGGTGACGTTAATCTCGTCGGCCGCCGCCGGTACCCCGCCCCTTGAGGCTGTTGCGAGGGGACGGGGCTGCGTGGCAGCACGGTTCGGGGACATTGCAGTTGTAGGCGTCTACCTGTCCCCGAACAGATCTCTCGACGAACTCCAGGTCTCCCTTATGGAGCTAAATGTCGTCGTCGCTGGGTTTGGTACCCTCCCCGTGGTCGTTTGCGGGTCTTCAACGCCTGGAATACGGCTTGGGGTTCCCGGTACACGAACCCACGGGGTCAGATGGTGGAGGACTGGGCTTTGGAGCTGGGCCTGGTCGTCCTGAACCAGGGTTCTGTCCCCACGTTGGTGCGGATGCGGGGTGAATCAGTGGTGGACATCTCGTTCGCCAGCCTCGCTCTGTCGCCGCGTGTCGTCGACTGGCGCGTTATGGAGGAGGTGGAGACGTACTCCAACCACCGGTACATCCGGTTGGACGTCTCCGCCGAAACCTCGGCTGCGCCGGTCCAACAGAGCCCTTGCGGTCCGCGGTGGGCGCTTAAACAGATGGACCGGGGGCTCCTCCTGGAAGCCGCGACGGTACAGGCCTGGGTGCAAGCACCGGACAGGCCTGTCAACATAGACGTCGAGGCGGAGTGGTTCCGGGAGGCTATGTCACAAATCTGCGACGCGGCAATGCCCCGAGTCCGTCCAGGGCGAGCTAAGCGCCAGGTGTGCTGGTGGTCGCCGGAGATTGCTGCACTGCGCAACGCATGCAGTCACGCGTGACGCCGGTACGCCAGACACTGCAGGCGCCGCATCCGCCCGCCGGATGCGGAGGCCAGAGAGGCGGAGCTGTATGAGGGATACAGAGCGGCAAAACGCACCCTCCGAACGGAGATCGAGCGGGCCAAACTGGAGGCCCGCAACGTGTGGCTGGGGTCTCTGAACGCGGACCCATGGGGGCGCCCGTACAATATGGTACGGGAAAAGCTCCGCCCCTGGGCTCCCCCACTGACTCAGAGTCTCCGGCCCCAGATCGTAGAGGGTGCGGTGAACGCTCTGTTCCCTGCGCGGGGGGAACACTCCCCCCCGCCCATGGCTCCGCCTCCGCCGCCAGCGGTGTCTGACGCGGACCGCAACAGCGACGACGACGACGATGCTCCAGAGGTGACCGAGGTAGAGTTGAGAGTGGCGGTGCGAAGGCTAAGTGCCAAAAACACCGCCCCAGGACCCGACGGCTTGCCTGGAAAGGCCTGGGTCCTGGCCATGGAGGCTCTCGGGCCTCGACTGAGAGGGCTCTTCAGCGCATGCATGGAGAGGGGCCAGTTCCCACTTTGCTGGAAGACGGGGAAACTGGTCCTCATCGCGAAGCCAGGGCGCCCTGCGGACTCTCCGTCCGCGTACCGGCCCATCGTGCTGCTCGACGAGGTGGGCAAGCTCTTTGAGAGAGTCATTGCAAACCGCCTCGTCGGGCGCCTAACACGGGTGGGGCCGGACCTTTCGGACGGACAGTTCGGCTTTCGCAGGATGCGCTCTACGGTGAACGCCATCATGCGCGTGCGAGCCCTCACGACGGGGGCTGCGGTGTCCCGGGGCAGGTGTGTCGTGGCAGTGTCCTTGGACATTGCCAACGCCTTCAACTCCCTGCCCTGGAGTACGATCCGGAGGGCACTCCGGTACCACCGGGTGCCCGAATACCTCTGTCGAGTGGTCGAGGCCTATCTGTCGGATAGGTTTATAGTCTACCCCGGTCACCAGGGAGACTGGAAACGTCGAGAGATGTCGTGCGGTGTTCCGCAGGGGTCGGTACTAGGGCCACCCTTGTGGAACATCGGGTATGACTACGTGCTGCGCGGCGACTTCCCTGACGGGGTCAGCGTGGTTTGCTACGCAGACGACACGCTGGTTCTAGCGCAGGGAGAGTCGTACCAGGCGGCGGTCGCTCTAGCGACACGCGGGGTTGCGATGGTCGTTGACAGGATCCAGGAGTTGGGACTCGAGGTGGCGCTTCACAAATCCGAGGCGATGTGTTTCCACGGTCGCCGCTCTCGGAACGCGCCGCCATTGAGTTCCCAACTAACGGTAGGAGGAGTTCACATCGGTGTCGGGTCGACGATGAAGTACCTGGGACTCGTCCTCGACAGCCGGTGGAATTTCGTGGAGCACTTCCGACGTCTGGCTCCCAAACTCAACCGGGCTGGGGCTGCGCTCAAGCGGCTCCTGCCCAACCTTGGGGGTCCAGACGCCTCCTGCCGGAGGCTCTACGCGGGGATCGTTCGGTCCATGGCCCTCTACGGGGCGCCGGTGTGGGCGCCGTCGCTGAAAAAGCAACCGGCGGCCATACTGAACGCCTGCCAGAGGGTCATGGCGATAAGGATGGTGCGGGGATACTGCACGGTCTCCCGCGAAGCGGCGAGCCTTCTGGCTGGCCTACCACCGTGGGATCTGGAGGCAACAGTCCTTGCACACATGCACGATATGCGCGTGGAGATGCAACGCCGGGGTGAAAGTCCACTGCCGCGACAGGTCACGGCATGGCGGACAGAGCTCCGGCGGGATCTTATGGTGAAATGGCGTCAACGACTATCGCAAACCAGTGCTGGGCACGCCACAATCGTGGCGGTAAGTCCCCTCTTTGAGGCGTGGCTGGAAAGACCTCACGGCGTCCTTACCTTCCGCATGACGCAGGTCCTTACCGGACATAGTTCGTTCGGGAGTTTCCTGCACCGGATTCGTGCGGAAGTGACGCCCGGGTGTCGCCACTGTGCGGAATGCCCGGAGGACACGGTGGAGCACACAGTCGAGGTGTGCCCTGCTTGGGCGGAGCATCGCCGTGCCCTCGTGGGGGCGATCGGCGGCGGAGACCTCTCGCGCCGGGCCTTGGTTGAGGCCATGGTCCGGAGCGAGGAGGAGTGGCAGGCGGTCGCCGACTTTTGCGAAGCAGTAATGCTCGCAAAGGAGGAGGCCGAACGCATCAGGCAACGGCGTTATAGCCGCCGCCGCCGCCGCCGGGATTCTGATCCCGATTTCCGGCCACCATAGGCGCGGGCTTGCGGTCAGTGAGCAATGGGTAGCTCGCTGTCCGGCCGTCCGGTAACTGTCCGGACCAAGCCCAAGGCGTCGACGGCGCGCACTGTTCCCGCGCGCCTCAAGGAGTTGTCAGCAACAGCAGGGACCCAGCCGGGTCGAAGCCTACTGGGGCCAGGGTTATCCGAAAGGGCGCTCGAGCCCCGGTATGAAGGCTAGAAGGAACGGGGTGGGTCTTTTAGTCAGTAAGAGTCTGACACTATCTCCCGCTCCACCCAAGGGCAGGGGATGTCAATGCATGATTTTTTCCCACCATAAAAAAAAAAAAAAAGATACAACAAAGCTTACGAAGAGAAAACTCCTGTCAGAAATATCAAGGTTATTTGATCCCTTAGGTTGGCTAGCACCGTTGACGACCAAATTCAAATTACTATTTCAAAAGGTTTGGCTTGATGAAATGCAGTTGAGTGATGAAGTCTCAGCAGAAATCAAGAAAGAACGAGTGGGTAAAAATAAATGAAGACATAGAGTGTATTAGTCGGTTTAAAATACCTCGTTGGTTACAAAGCAAGCGCAGCGACATTGTCCAATTGCATGGATTTTGTGATGCATCGCCGAAAGCATACGCGTGTGTTGTATATGCCAGAATAGTGACAGGAGAAAAGGTATCCGTGGTACTAGTAGCAGCAAAAACTAGATTAGTGCCAAACAGCAAGACTGTTTCGTTAACGAGATTGGAACTATGTGGAGCGGAGCTGTTAACCAGATTATTGGAAAAAATCATCGCTAGCATAGCTAACATAGAGCACGAAATCATCGCTTGGTGTGATTCAAAAGTCACCCTTAGCTGGATACAAGGCAACCCAGACCGCTGGAAGCCTTTTGTAGCGAATCGAGTGAAGAAAATCACTAGCATAATACCACCTGATGTTTGGCATTACGTCTCAACAAAAGAAAATCCAGCCGATTCAGCAAGCAGAGGACTATCGGCTTCCCAATTAATGGAGCATAACTTGTGGTGACGAGGACCAGCTTGGCTATATACAACTGGATTCAAGCTGCAGCAGGAGCAAACAAAGTATACGACCGAAGAAGAAATTCGGAAACAAGTCCTCACCGTTCAAAATAGCAACTCTGAAAATAGCTTTATCGAAGATCTATTAAATCGCTATAGTTCATTCATAAAATTAAATCGCATAATAGCGTGGTTATTACGGGCACTTGCACCGACAAGTAAACAAAGGCCGTCATATCTCACGTTACAAGAACTAAGGAAAGCAAAATTAGTTATAATTAAATACATACAGCGCAAGGAATTTGCATCGGATATCGACAATTTATTGCATAACCGACTCAGTTCTGATAGCAAGCTAATAAATCTCAACCCATTTTTAGACAATAGCGGCATTTTAAGAGTCGGAGGACGTCTTAAAAATGCAAATATTAGCAATGACATGAAATATCCCATAATCATCCCTTATAGCGGACGACTGACGGAGCTTCTTATCCAGCAAGCACATGAAACTACCTTTCATGGAGGAGCTCGACTATCTTTGTCTTTATTGAGACAACAATATTGGATAATTAAGGGAAATATAGCTACCAAGAAACAACTTCGTAATTGCGTCACCTGCAAAAAACAAGAGCCCAAAAGACTACAGCAAGTAATGGGACACCTACCTGATTTTAGAACTAACCCAGCGCCTCCATTTTATCACACTGGAATAGACTACACAGGATGTATTAGGGTAAAATCAAACAAAGGTAAGGTATTAAAACATCTAAGGGATAAATCGCCTTGTTTATTTGCATGGTTACGAAAGCAGTACACATTGAGTTAGTTTCCGACCTTAGCAGTTTAGCATTCATAGCAGCATTATGACGTATGGCAGCACGACGAGGAGCCCCGAAGCATATAAATTCTGATAACGGAACTAACTTTGTAGGTGCCAATAAGATCCTTCAGGAAGAGCAGCAACATTTTGAGCAAATTTTTAACGATAGTTTCTACAAAGAAATAGCAGAATTGAGCATAGAATGGCACTGGAATTGTCCTTCTTGGCCGAGTGCTGGAGGGATCTGGGAGCGATCAATTAGAAGCCTTAAGCAGCATCTGAAAAGAGTAATAGGAGACCAAGCCTTGACATTCGAAGAATATTCTACCATTTTGTCTCAAATCGAAGCAAGTCTTAACTCAAGACCACTATGCCCAATAGCGGAAGACATCGAGGATATTGATTTCCTCACGCCAGCACATTTTCTAACTAGCCGTGCAGGTCTTACTGTAATAGAAACACCACAAGATGCGAGGACAAGATGGTATCTAGTAAACAAAACATTCCAAGACATATGGAAAAGATGGAAAACAGAATATCTTAGTCAACTATCGCTGCGCAGCAAATGGTTTAAAGAACAAAAGAATGTCGAGATAGGGGATATGGTTACTATTCATGATGACAACATATGCAGGAAAATGGCCTGTTGGTCGGGTGGTGGAGGTCCACCCAGGAAAGGATGGGGTTGTCAGGGTAGTGATTTTAAAAACAAAAAATGGTTATATAAAACGACCAATTATAAAGCTATCCATTTTGCCTATAACGGACAAAAAAGCAAGTGTGCAGGAAAAAATCGGAGCAGTAAAACAGCAAAGCCAGGAAAGAGAGGTGGAAACAAGGAAGCGGGATAACAGTTGTCCTAAAATCTACAGCATAGCACTAGCACTATTATTTTTTATGAGTCTTATAATATCCTCTGAAGCGTCTTATAAACTAACAGCGTTCGACAGCAATCAAACAATGTATTTTGATCCACTGGGACAAATGCATCTTATTCGTGATGAATGGAAAATTGTCACGTATTATAATATGTCTCCCTATTGGCAAGGAGATAAAGCGATAACACAGTTTACAAAATATCTTGAGCAAACATGCGAAAAGATTCAAGCACAGAGTCATTGTCGAGTCATCATTTTGCAAGTACAGCACGAGTACAATGAACTACAATATTACAATCAGCTGTTACTTAATCAGCATTTTGGAGCGCACTTGCGAACTCGACGCGGGCTGATCAACGCTGTCGGTTCCATTGCAAATTCATTGTTTGGAGTACTCGATCAAGAATTCGCAGAAAAATAAAAGAATGAAAAACCCAAGAAATCTGACCCACGTGACAGCAGAAGGTAATATAAGACATCCTAAAAGTTAGACGAATTTGAACCTACTGCAATTAGCAGAAGATACATGAAAATCAATTCGGAGCATAATAATTTAAACGAATATAACGAGAGGTAGGTAGTCAAATATTATAGAATACTGTTACGTCAATTTGATCTATATGAGGTAACGATAAGGTTGGTAAACTTTGAATACGGTTTTGTCTCATAATCCACTTGTTAATTTCAACAAAATATCGTAAGTCAAATTAGTCTAATGGTCATAACAGTAGACTTATATTGACATGGTCGTAAGTTCAAATCCATCGTGCTTCTTTTAGTAGTTTTGTGTTTACAATATTGGATTATGATTTTTGAAATCAAATTATAATTTATATTAAGTTAAATAAATAAATTTCAATTAACTTTTCAAACATAAAAGCAACATGAATAAAAAACAAATATGGTTAGTATAGGTAACGGTTTATTCAAGTAATATTTACAATTTAGATAAAAAAATATTTACTCGTCTAATAGACATAATTTAAATAACTATATATAAAGGTAAAACATATAACAGAAGTTACATTATTAAACTGCTTTTGATATGGTAGAATTATTTGTTATACAGTTTTGAGCAGGAAAAAAAACTGTTTATTTATTTCAATAGTTCTAATGAAATAGTAATTTCATTTTTAAAGATGACTTTAATGCTGTGAATCAACATGTTACATAATTAGAAATATATAATATTTATATTTTATAACAATAGCATCACTGCATTAACTGTCATATCTGCTCAAAAAATCAAAGTGAAAATAGCACTAAATATTTTGACATTTCAACTACTTTACAGGTTTTATGTAGCATTTTAAGTTTGATTATAAAAGAAATAAAGCTCAGTTAATTTATTTTAAAAACACTTTCTAACAAATTAAGATTACTATGATTTATTTAACCAATACACTACACATAAGCACTGACAAGAAGGTATTGTGGCTGCTTACAAGAAGTAAATAATTATCCATTGTTGCTTACACGCACTGATGGCATTACGTCACGTAATATTTATTACTGAATGGGCCACCAATTTCTACAAGATAACCAGGTTCCACAGAAGACATTCAACACAAGTAACCCAGAGTTATACCCGCCACTTCCATACGGCAGTATAATAACTTGTTTTTTTCCCAGATAGAAATCCAGATATTCTTGGGCAAAATGGACTTGACGGATGACCAGCAGTTATTTCAATTTTACGTCCTGACTTGTATTGTTTGTTATAGTTTTAAACCACAATCCGACTGTATTTCTCTGAAACAAAGAAACGAAACAGAAGTTACTTTATGTGTAAGTATAATTAAAAAAGATGTTTGATTACGTCACAGCATAAAAATGTGTAAGTTTAAAAAAGAAGTATAAATTAAATGGAAAAAAAGACACTTACCTACTGCTATATTAAGATGTCTCCTATCAATCTCTCCGAAAACCAACATTCTCCTCATGTAAATAGATTATTTTGTATTTTAGAACTAGGTATATAAAAATATTCTAAATAAAGACATTGTTTTACGCAATTTAGTAAGGCAACGTAAAAATTGTTTGCACGACGTCACTGCTATTGAGCGTCGACGGGTTTTTGCTTTACTAAAACGGTTCATTTTTATTCCTCTACCCTTAATCAAGTAACATTTGAATACCAGTTTTATGATGAATACGCATATTTATCTTGACTACCCGCTTATTACAAGTCAGGCCAAATTATTCCAAATATGTTTGAAGAATATTTAGTTCGTTGATTGTTACTTAAAATAATAAAAAGTTCTGAATGGAAAGCAAAACAATATACAAGGTATGAGAATTGAACTTGTGACTTATTGCGTCAAAGTCTTTACACAGATCAATAAGCCATACTATCTTGTTTAAGAATACCAAAATAAGCTATCATTAGTCACTACATTTTAAAATACCAATAATAAACTTTAAGTCTAAAGGCATAAGAATCAAAATTGCTTAATAAGTAGTTATTTATACCATTATTATATCCCTTTATAAATGTTTATACATGTGTTTGTTTGATTATAATATTAAAAAACTGGTTTTTTAATTTTTGACTTTGACCATTTACTTACTTAATATACTTATACATTTTTTTAAATATAGTGAAATAATAAACATTCCATTTACCACCGTCTCAGTCACGCCGCGCGCGCGCAAGCGATCGGTTGAATATTGTGCGTGACGGTGTGCATCGGGGATTTAAAAATGTCCTCAGTGGTTAAATGTGCTAACTGCAATGTGGTGATTAACGAAGTTTTAGCCTTCGTCCATAACAAAATATCTGTGATGGACGATGACAGTATAAGCAGAATCTGTACGAGCGCTTTCTCTGAAAGTGATATTGTAACGGCGAAGAAGTTGCTGTTCGAATCCCTACCAACAACGAAACGTAAGATAACGCGGAGGAAGGCGGGGAAAAATGTTCGTGATATTGACGACATCATCTGTCTGATCCGCGATACCGACTCCGAGGAGATCCCAGTCTTCGTGGCCCGCGACCTCGAGAAGCTACCCCCTGTTCTGTTCGACCATGTCGATGTGACGAGGCTATTGAAATACATTGTTAAGTTACGGCAAGATCTCGACATGATGAAAGAGGATTATGCTACTGTTAAGCAGGTAGACCAGTTGAAAAGTGAAGTCCAGCATCTTTCATCAGGGTGGTGCAACGTAAACCTCAGAAGAGGTACATATCCCGCAAGACTCACAAGCTATGAGTGCGATAGTGGTCCCATGGGATTGCCGCTACAGTGTAATGAGCAAACATCCTTAGAATCTACGCTAAAATCCAGTATTCAAAATATCTTGGAGCATCAGATATTAGAGGGTAGTAGTGAATCAGCGCCGGAAAATAAGCAATGCGATCCGACCGTTGAACTTCGAGACGCGGCTGCGATGACTCACGTCGGGGGTCAGCTGATCGAGTCGCTCTCGGCTCTTCCCGCGCAGTCTGCGGCCGCTCCCCCTTCGGTGCGCCGTGCCTCCGACGGGGCTTTGCCACCGACGTCCCACGTGACGACCGGCGACCGTGGTCTCCTGCCCCATGACCAGCTGCCGCTGCTATCTGGTCCGGCCACCTGTACTGCACCGCTACCATCATCACCCGACTCGGCCGTCGTACACACAGTCAACAAAACTGGATCCAGCCCTACGCAGAAATCGTTGGCGGAGATTGTCCGAGAAGGGAAATGGAAGACACAGGCCCCGAGTGACCAATGGATTCGTGTCCAAACCAAAAGAATACGAAATCGTTTTATTGGGAAGCGAGGAAAAGCGATTCCTGAGCCTGGAAGTAATTTTATGGCAGCGGAAACTAAGGTTCCCATGTACATTTATAATGTAGCGAAGAGTGTGTCTGCGTGTGACATTAGTACCTACATAATAAAGAAGACTAATATTGATGTTAAAATTGAAAAAATGAACATGAAGTTAGCAAAGGATTACGAGTCATATAAAATATTCGTACCTAAACATTCGTTATTAACTTTCTTAAGTGATGATTTTTGGCCAAAGGGGGTAGCCTACCGTCGATTTATAAACATCATTAGACGTGATAAGGATAATGTCCGTGTGACTAGCGAGAATATTTGACAGTTCTAAATTATGAATAATATCAACTTGATAAGTTTTAATTGTAAAAACGTGGTGAGATCAGTGGAATGTGTGCGAAATCTTTGTCGCTCGGCTGATATTGTGGCTCTGCAGGAGACGTGGCTACTGCCGCACGACCTCGGGTATCTGGCCGCGATAGACGACGACTTCGCCTGCACGGGTACCTCTGCAGTGGATACCGCTGCAGGGGTCTTACGTGGTAGGCCCCACGGCGGCGTTGGCCTACTGTGGAGAAAAGTCGCGTTTCCGACGGTAACGGTAGTGAAGTGCAATAGTGTGCGTCTCGCCGCGATAAAAATCGAGCTCAGTGATCGTTCTATTTTGATATTTTCTGTGTACATGCCTACCGAGTCCAATGAAAACTTAGTGGAATTCACAGAGTGTCTTAGTGAAATGACAGCCATAATTGACAGTCTCGATGTGGAGTCGGTGTTTATGTTAGGGGACTACAATGCACACCCTGGTGAGTCATTTGCTACTGAACTCTTAACTTTTTGTGCCGATCAATCGTGGTCGTATGTAGACTTAGAACTGATGCCGTCGGACAGTCATACGTTTGTCAGTGATGCGCACGGCTGTCGGCGCTGGCTCGACCACTGTCTTGTGACTAGTGCTGCGCGGCACTGTGTGTCCGCGGCCTCTGTGTTATATAATACCTATTGGTCTGATCATTACCCTTTGTCTATAATGTGTAATTTTAATTGTGTTAAGCCTAAAATTTCTATACCTACTGTTTGCATAAATAGAATAGTCTGGGGTGAACGTGATGCGACTCAGATAGCTAAATTTAAAAATGTATGTCATTCTAGACTTCGTGACATTGATTTTCCTTCAGAGTTAAGATCCTGCTCAGATTCTATGTGTTCCAATAAAAGTCATAAAATCCTGTTAGATAACATGTATGACGAGATTATTTGTGTACTATCGGAGGCTGCAATATGTAGTTATAATGTCACCGAAAAGCGTAGAGGTAATTATATTGCCGGGTGGAACAAGCACGTCCGCGACGCTCACGAGAGGGCTCGGCTATGTTTTCAGGCTTGGTTGTATGGGGGTAAGCCCGTGGCTGGCCGTCTTTATAGTGATATGTGTGAAACCAGGCGCGTTTTTAAATCAAAGTTAAAGTGGTGTCAGAATAATCAACAACAGATAAAAATGGATATTTTAGCTGAACATCACTCAAACAAGAAATTCGGTCAGTTCTGGAAAAACACTAATAAAATGAATCATAAGCCGGGCCTTCCCGTCAGCCTGGCGGGATTGCACGAGCCTAGTGAGATCGCCACTATGTTTTCTCACCATTTCAGGGTGGACTCTCCTCTGGGGCGAGCGCGGCAGAGGCCCGATGCTGAGGAAGGTAGTGAGCGTAGTGTTTGTTTTAAAACGAAGGAAGTGAGTGCGGTGATCAGAGGTATGGTGAGGGGTAAATCCCCGGGTCACGACAGCCTCAGCATCGAGCATCTGCAGCACGTAGGTGTACATCTGCCTAGAGTTCTTTCTATGTTTTTTACCCTGTGTCTGGGCCACTCCCATCTGCCCGATAAACTAATGCGTACTATAGTTGTACCTATCATCAAAAATAAAACTGGTGATACATCAGATGTAAACAATTATAGACCGATTTCCCTAGCCACAGTGGTTGCCAAAGTGCTGGACAGTCTGCTTGGTCAGTACCTGGATAAACACGTCTCGCTAAATGACGCGCAGTTCGGCTTCAGGCCCGGCCTTTCCACCGAGAGTGCTATCCTGTTCATGCTATCCAAGCGGACTGTTCAGTACTACACTAGAAGAAGGACTCCAGTGTATGCTTGCTACCTTGATTTATCGAAAGCCTTTGATCTTGTATCGTACGATATACTTTGGGGTAAATTAAGGGATGAAACCTGTATACCTAGAGAGATTGTACTATTGTTTATGAATTGGTATAACAATCAGAAGAACTGTGTGAGATGGGCAGGCTCTCTCTCGGGGGAGTACGGGTTGGAATGTGGGGTGAGGCAGGGGGGGCTGACCTCTCCTACGCTTTTCAACCTGTACGTCAACCGACTGATCGAGGAGCTCAGCAGCACCGGCATCGGGTGTCATATAGATGGAGTATGCGTCAATAACATCAGCTACGCAGACGATATGGTGTTGCTGAGTCCATCGATTGGTGCCTTACGAAGGCTGCTCAAAATTTGTGAATCCTATGCGGTGGCTCATGGGCTCAAATACAACGTGAAAAAAAGTGAAATAATGATTTTCAGGCCGGACAACAAGCGATACACATTCGTTCCGAATTTCACTTTATGTGGTACAGCTCTAAACAAAGTCGAAAAGTTTAAATATTTGGGCCACTGGGTCACCGAGGACCTTAAAGACCGTGTAGATATTGAAAGGGAGCGCAGAGCGCTGTCTGTCCGATGCAATATGTTGGCCCGCAGGTTTTCACGGTGTACGGAGACTGTCAAAGTTGCGCTTTTTAAAGCGTACTGTCAGTCTTTTTACACCTGTAGCCTGTGGGTTGACTATACGCAGCGGACATACAGCGATCTGCGCGTACAATACAATAACGCGTTCCGGGTGCTGATGGGGCTGCCGCGCCACTGCAGCGCCTCCGCTATGTTCGCGGCGGCTGACACAGACGGCTTCGCGGCCATCATGCGCAAACGGTGCGCTTCTATCATGCGCCGCACGCGCGACAGTCCCAACACCATTCTGCGCGCGCTGGCAGACCGGTGGGACTCTCCGATGTTGGCTCGCTGGATACGACTGCACGCAGTCGTATAATGATTTGCCACCATAGTCGGGGAGTCCACCTGGACCTGCCACTTAATGATTGTGTGATTGTCAATTTATTACTAACACTAGTTTATAAGCTTGCAAATGTACACACAAAGACCCAAGATATCTGACCCACGTGACAGCAGAAGGTAATATAAGACATCCTAAAAGTTAGACGAATTTGAACCTTCTGCAATTAGCAGAAGATACATGATAATCAATTCAGAGCATAATAATTTAAACGAATATAACGAGAGGTAGGTAGTAGAAATATTATAGAATACTGTCACGTCAATTTGATCTTTAAGAAGTAACGTTAAGGTTGGTAAACTTTGAATACGGTTTTGTCTCATAATCCACTTGTTAATTTCAACAAAATATCATAAGTCAAATTAGTCTAATGGTTATAACAGTAGACTTATATTGACATGGTCGTAAGTTCAAATCCTTCGTGCTTCTTTTAGTAGTTTTGTGTTTACAATATTGGATTATGATTTTTGAAATCAAATTATAATTTATATTAAGTTAAATAAATAAATTTAAATTAACTTTTCAAACATAAAAGCAACATGAATAAAAAACAAAAATGGTTAGGATAGGTAACGGTTTATTCAAGTAATATTTACAATTTACATAAAAAAATATTTACTCGTCTAATAGACATAATTTAAATAACTATATATAAAGGTAAAACATATAACAGAAGTTACAATATTAAGTTTAATATTGTAACTTAAAGCAGTTGCTTTTGATATGGTAGAATTATTTGTAATACAGTTTTGAGCAGGAGAAAAAACTATTTATTTATTTCAATACATAGTGCTAATGAAATACTAATTTTATTTTTAAAGAAGAGATTAATGCTGTGAATCAACATGTTACATGATTAGAAATATATAATATTTCTATTTTATAACAATAGCATCACTGCATTAACTGTCCTATCTACTCAAAAAATCAAAGTGAAAATACCACTAAATATTTTGACATTTTAACTACTTGACAGGTTTTATGTAGCATTTTAAGTTTGATTATGAAAGAAATAAAGATCAGTTAATTTATTTTAAAAACACTTCCTAACAAATTAAGATTACTTACTATGATTTATTTAACCAATACACTACACATAAGCACTGACAAGAAGGTATTGTGGCAGCTTACAAGAAGTAAATAATTATCCATTGTTGCTTACACGCACTGATGACATAACGTCACGTAATATTTATTACTGAATGGGCCAATTTCTACAAGATAACCAGGTTCCACAGAAGACATTCAACACAAGTAACCCAGAGTTATACCCGCCACTTCCATACGGCAGTATAATAACATGTTTTTTTCACAGATAGAAATCCAGATATTCTTGGGGAAAATGGACTTGACGGATGACCAGCAGTTATTTCAATTTTACGTCCTGACTTGTATTGTTTGTTATAGTTTTAAACCACAATCTGACTGTATTTCTCTGAAACAAAGAAACGTAGTGTAGGTAGGTAGGTGTGTGTAAGGCTTGAGGTATTGCAAGTCACGAAACAGCGGTTGAGATTTTGAAAGGTTTATTGAAGGTCACAGAGAACAGATGTACAGTTATAGCAAGCACGGAAAGATAGCAGAGAAGATGAAGAATTAGGATGAAAATGTAAGAAATAACAGATATGAAGAGAAAGTCTAGATTAGGCAAGATACGCGTAAGCACTAGCGATTTTGGCGAGACAAAATTGAGCGTGCATTCGCCGCCGAGTTAGGTGAGCCACTGTCCGCGCGACCGAGCGTTAGCGGAGCGATCAGCTTGCGGCGCACGAGGTAGGTGCGCGGGCGCAGGCGCGGAGGTACGGTTGAGGCTCGCGTTGTAGTACAACCCCAGTCCGGTTGGCTTGGAGTGCAGTGCGGCTACAGTACTCCCCCGCTGAGACCGCTACTGCGGGCGATAGAAATCAGGGAAATGTACGCGTCGTCCACTTCGCGTCCTTTTCTCGTCTGCTTCCACTCTGGACCCAGACGCTCCAGGAGACAATTCAGGTGCTGGCAACGTAGACGTGTCGTCGTCTCGTGCGAGGAATGCAGGTTTCAGCCGGTCGACGGTAACTGTCATCGCTTTCCCACGCACATCGAGTCTGTAATACTTTGGGTGACGTTCCAGAACTCTGTAAGGTCCAGCATATGGTGGCTCCAGCGGTCTTCGGACATGATCCTGCCGCAGGAACACGTGGGAAGAAGTGTCGAGTCCACGAGGTATGAAGAAGGGACCTTTCCGATGCCATGACGCGGGTTTTGGTGTCATCTTGCTCATGTGTCTTCGTAGTCGCGTTGCCAGATCCGTGACTTCGGCTGGGTTGTGGTCGTCTGTAGGTGACATGAACTGGCCTGGTAGACGCAGCGGCTCTCCGTAGACCAGTTCTGCTGGCGATGCCTGGATGTCTGCTTTCCAAGCACTTCTGATTCCTAGAAGTACCAACGGTAGTACCTCTGTCCAGTGTGTGGTCGAGTGGCACATGATGGCTCCCTTCAGCTGTCTGTGTAGACGCTCAACCATGCCGTTTGCAGCAGGATGGTAGGCGGTCGTACGGAAGTGTTGTGCACCAACCATGGATGTGATGGCCCTGAAGAGATGAGACTCGAATTGTCGCCCACGGTCGGTTGTTATCTTCAGTGGACAGCCGAACCTGGCGATCCAGCCAGCCACCAGTGTAGCTGCACATGTGTCTGCCGTGATATCTTTGATGGGGTACGCCTCAGGCCATCGCGTGAATCTGTCGATGACAGTGAGACAGTACCTGAAATCAGAAGAAATTGGTAATGGCCCGATAATATCGAGATGGATGTGGGTGAATCTGGATGAAGGAGATGGAAATGGGGAAATTGGTGAAGAGGTATGACGAGTTATCTTGCTGCCTTGGCATTTGAGGCATTCACGAGACCACTCCCTACAGTTTTTGCGAATCCCTGGCCACACGTACCTCTGCGTGACCAGTCGCACTGTAGTTGTTCTTCCTGGGTGACTCAAGTTATGAAGTGACTTGAAGACTTGTCGTCGATATTCTGGTGTGACGTACGGACGAGGTGGTTGAGTTGCAACGTCACAAAAAACTTCAACTGATGTTCCTGGTATGTTCACTTTTTGCAGTTTGAGTGAAGACCCATTTTTTAGTAGATCTTGTAACTCTGGATCAGTCTCTTGAGATCGTGCCAGGGCATAATAATCGATGCATATCGATTAGGTATGTATGGTTGTTCCATTTGCAGCAGAAAGATCATATTTGCTTTTATAACACGGTACTTTAGTCGCTGATCGTGGGTAGACGCATAAATCCGATCCGGTATCTATAAGGAACTGCATCTTGGTGGTCCGATCTGATACAAATAAACGGCCTGTTTGGACTGGGCAGTCGTTAGCCGCTATTTCCGGCTGCCCGCATCGTTTCCCGCTTTGAACTTACATGGCTCGTTGCACTTCTTAGCTCTTGCTCCAAAATTAACATGGTACCAACAGTGAGGGTGATCTGGTGGTGGTTGTCGGTTGCGTGACTGGCTGCGGCTGCGGTGATGGCCGTGGGGGCCCCGTGACCTGGATCGGGAACGTGCACGTGACTGCCTGTATACATAAGAGGTAAGTTTAGCGACTTCTTTAGTTAAAGCACAAATCTCCTGGCCCAGCTCATCCATGCGCGAGGATGAGGCTGGTAGTGCCGCCGCTGAAGCTGCAGCCACGTGGTGGTGAGGCGTCGACGGTGCTATCTCGTGAACACGATCGGCTAACTCAGCCAGATCGTTTAATTCAAGCTTGGGCTGCGACGCTATGACGGTTTGTAAGCTATGAGGCAAGCGACCGGTCCATAATGTAGCTAACACATCATCTGACACGGTTGGACCAGCAAGATTCCTAAGGTATCTTAAAAATTGTGAGGGCTTACGATCTCCCATGTCCTCGTGAAGGAACAGCTGCTTCAGTTTCTTTTCCTTAGACGCACTGAGACGCTTGATTAACTCGCTCTTCAGTTTTTCAAATTTACCGGTCACGGGTGGGGCGCATAAAATATCTTTGACTTGAGAAACATACGTATGTTCTAGCTGAGTCACGGCGTAATAAAATTTTGTCGAGTCACTGGTGACACTTGACAGCGTAAATTGGGCTTCTAGCTGCGCAAACCAAAGTTCCGGATCATCTGGATAAAACGGCGGTACTCGCACACCAACACGCCAAATATCACTGCTATTTCCATCAGCAGCCTTCATTCCTGCTCCTACGGCAGTCTCCATCTTGTTTTTCGACTCTAAGTTCCTTTATCGGGGTCACCACTTGTAGGTAGGTAGGTGTGTGTAAGGCTTGAGGTATTGCAAGTCACGAAACAGCGGTTGAGATTTTGAAAGGTTTATTGAAGGTCACAGAGAACAGATGTACAGTTATAGCAAGCACGGAAAGATAGCAGAGAAGATGAAGAATTAGGATGAAAATGTAAGAAATAACAGATATGAAGAGAAAGTCTAGATTAGGCAAGATACGCGTAAGCACTAGCGATTTTGGCGAGACAAAATTGAGCGTGCATTCGCCGCCGAGTTAGGTGAGCCACTGTCCGCGCGACCGAGCGTTAGCGGAGCGATCAGCTTGCGGCGCACGAGGTAGGTGCGCGGGCGCAGGCGCGGAGGTACGGTTGAGGCTCGCGTTGTAGTACAACCCCAGTCCGGTTGGCTTGGAGTGCAGTGCGGCTACAGTAGTATAATTAAAAAGACGTTTGATTACGTCACAGCATACAAATGTGTAAGTTTAAAAAAGAAGAAAAAATTAAATGGAAAAAAAGACACTTACCTACTGCTATATTAAGATGTCTCCTATCAATCTCTCCGAAAACCAACATTCTCCTCATGTAAATAGATTATTTTGTATTTTAGAACTAGGTATATAAAAATATTCTAAATAAGGATATTGTTTTACGCATTTTAGTAAGGCAACGTAAAAATTGTTTGCACGACGTCACTACTATTGAGCGACGACTGGTTTTTGCTTTACTAAAACGGTTCATTTTTATTCCTCTACCCTTAATCTTAGTGACATTTGAATACTAGTTTTATGATGAATACGCATATTTATCTTGACTACCCGCGTATTACAAGTCAGGCCAAATTATTCCAAATGTGTTCGAAGAATATTTAGTTCGTTGATTGTTACTTAAAATAATAAAAAAGTTCTGAATGGAAAGCAAAACAATATACAGGGTATGAGAATTGAACTCGTGCCTTATTGCGTCAAAGTCTTTACACAGATCAATAAGCCATACTATCTTGTTTAAGAATTCCAAAATAAGCTATCATTAGTCACTACATTTTAAAATACCAATAATAAACTTTAAGTCTAAGGGCATAAGAATCAAAATTGCTTAATAAGTAGTTATTTATACCATTATTATATCCCTTTATAAATGTTTATACATGTGTTTGTTTGATTAAAAAACTGTTTTTTTAATTTTTGACGTTGACCATTTACTTACTTTATATATATATTTTAAATATAGTGAAATAATAAACATTTTATTTACTTGCAATATTTTGTTTCATTTCTATACAAACTCCATTTCTCGACTTTTGTCGTTAAAGAAAAGTAAAAAAATATAACTAAAACACAAAAGATGGAAAACAAAAAGTTAGACGTTTAAACTGAGATTTGAACCAGTTACACCTGCGTGCCAAGTCGCTGATATTGCCACTGGACTAAATGTATTCTTATAGACGGTATCGAAATTCAACGTTACTTGTAATGCTGGACGCAATATTATGGCCCATTTACAATCAGTTGATAAGACTCATGGAATTAGCTAAGTTAACTTTTGTCACTGACGTGCCATTTTCTTTTATCAATCTACCCTCACACTAGGATAGTAAGATTTATCGAAATGCTGGCACAAAGGATTTTCATCTTTAATCACAGCAAAATAATGATTAAAATAGCTTATCAAAATAGTGGGTCAGCCGACTTAGGGCACCTATAGTACTAACACATATGGATGTAGATGAGTCTGAAATAAATTATTATTATTATTATTATTATTATTATTTACTTGCAATATTTTGTTTCATTTCTATACAAACTGTCCATTTCTCGACTTTTGTCGTTAAAGAAAAGTAAAAAAATATAACTAAAACACAAAAGATGGAAAACAAAAAGTTAGACGTTTAAACTGAGATTTGAACCAGCTACACCTGCGTGCCAAGTCGCTGATATTGCTACTGGACTAAACGTATTCTAATGGACCTTATCGAAATTCAACGTTACTTATAATGCTGGACGCAATATTATGGCCCATTTACAAGCATAAGATAAGACTCATGGAACTAGCTAAGTTAACTTTTGTCACTGACGTGCCATTTTCTTTTATCAATCTACCCTCACACTAGGATAGCAAGATTTATCGAAATGCTGTCACAAAGGATTTTCATCTTTAATAACAGCAATTTAATGATTAAAATAGCTTATCAAAATAGTGGGTCAGCCCACTTAGGGCACCTATAGTACGTAGCAATATAAACCACCTGAATCAGCTTTATAGGAATCAGACATCGGTCATTGAAGCGGAGTATAATATGTCGTAGAGAACGATATTGAACTACAGAGTCTTTTTTTTTGTTATTATTATGGTACCTACCAAAGGGTGTAACGCAGTGGCGTCATTTTTTATACGTCACGAGGCCAGAGTCATGTTATAGGGGCTGCGACCCGCGATGCCAGGGCAGTTTAGCTTGCACAGTTTCAAGGGTCACACACCTCTGACATGAAACTGTCGGTTAACCCGTGTATTCGTAATTATTTAGTATAGGTACTTACAACACTATTGTGAATTATAAAAGTGACATTATAACTAATTGTGAACTGTGAAACTGACATTATAAGTAACTAGAAACCTCAAGTGCATAGTTATTAATATCCCATCAAAATGAACCCAGTACCACTGAATCAAAACGATGACGGTAATGTCGCTCAGCCACTCCTGGCGCCGTCAAATATATTAAAGAGAACAGAGCTTAATGAATGGGCTACTACTGGAATTAGAAAAAGCAGAGATACTTTATATCAGCTATACCAGGAAAAATCATTATCGTCTGATCTTAACTTGCATAACCATGTTAGAATGTATTCAAAGATATTCAAAAGAGTCTGCGCCCAAGCTAAATCTAAGTCAATAAGTAAGAAAATTAAAAATTCTAACAATACAATAAAAGCTGTCTGGAAGGTGATAAACAAGGAAACTGGAAAAACAAACCAGCGAGATCGAAATGAATTGTCCCTAAAAATTGATAATAAAATCATTTCAGACAGGACTGAAGTGGCTGAGAAGCTAGAAAACTTCTTCACCAACATCCCAATAGAAGTTACGAAATCTCTCCCTTCTTCGTCTTTGTTAGCTGAATCTTTTTTAAAAGAAAATTTCACAAAGGATATACCAACCTTTGAATTTAAGCGTATCTCTGTTGATATAATTAAAAATACATTCAAAAGTCTTAATATAAAAAACACTGAGGACTTATGGGGTATATCCGTTAAGGTTCTTGGAGATATTATTGATACAATTGCTCCTGTCCTAACAGGCATATTTAATCAATGTCTAGACAGCGGTACATTCCCTGATTTAATGAAACATAGTAAAGTAGTCCCAATTTTCAAATCAGGTAGTAAGAGTGATCCCTCTAATTATAGACCAATATCTGTGCTTCCAGCATTGAGTAAAATCTATGAAAAAATCATGCTCGACCAGATGTTGTCTCACTTTAATTCAAATAGGATTTTGCATAGTCATCAGTTTGGCTTCACGAAAGGAAGGTCAACGACGGATGCAGGAGTGAAACTCATCAGACACATTTTAGAATCCTGGGAGAAGTCCCAGGATGCTATTGGCATATTCTGTGACCTCTCAAAAGCATTTGACTGTGTTGACCATAATACTCTGATCTGTAAATTACATCACTACGGAATTCGTGGACGAGCTGCTGATCTTGTTTTTTCCTATTTATCTCACAGGCAGCAAAAAGTATCCATAAATGGGGTGACGTCCTCGGGGTCTTTAGTAAGGATGGGCGTGCCCCAGGGTTCAATTCTTGGCCCTTTCCTTTTTCTAGTTTATATTAATGACCTTCCTTACATGATGGCTAATTTATCAGATATAATTCTATTTGCTGACGACACTTCTCTTATTTTTAAAGTGGATAGAAAAGATGCGGATGTCTTGCGCGTTAACGAAAGTCTGGCTGTTCTTTCGAAATGGTTCGCTGCTAATAATCTTTTACTAAATGCAAATAAAACTAAATGTATAAAGTTTTCATTACCGAATGTCCCTCAAGTTGGCGTCAATCTAATTCTTGATAGCAAAAAACTTGATGTAATTACAGAAACTGTGTTCTTAGGTATAACTGTCGATTCCAAACTGCAGTGGGGTGCTCATATTAGAACTCTCTCAGGTAGATTAAGCTCAGCGGCATATGCAGTAAGAAAAATAAGGCAGTTGACAGATGTCGCCACAGCTAGGTTAGTTTACTATGCCTATTTCCACAGTATTATGTCTTATGGCATTTTACTGTGGGGATCTGCAGCTGATGTAGACTCGATTTTCGTATTGCAAAAGAGAGCAATCAGGGCTATTTATAAAATGGGTCCTCGCGAGTCCCTCAGAAATAAATTCAAAGAAATAGATATATTGACACTGCCTTCTCTTTATATCTTAGAAAGTATTTTGTATGTCTGTAAAAACCTAGGACTTTTCAAAATTAGAAGCGATTTCCATAACATAAATACTCGTAGTAAACACGAAATTATATTGCCCAAATGGAGATTAGCCAAGACCAGTAAGTCATTTTTAGTAAATAGCATACGCTTTTATAACAAGCTACCAAAAGCGGTGACTGAACTTAGCGAAGGAAAGTTCAAAACCCATATTAAGCGTGTCTTAACCAAAAAAGCATATTACAAGGTTAAAGACTATGTCGAAGACACGCTTGTTTGGCAATGACTGCCTCTGCACTTGTGGCCCCCTGGTAACTCATAATATTATGCGAATGTATCTATTAACTGCTCCATCTTTGTTGTAACATTTTCTTTTTTTCTCTCTAACACATTGCTTTTGCAATTTTTTTTTTTTTTTTATATTATCTGACTCCAACCACATTAAATTCGTTAGTTTTTCTTTTTTTTGGTTGTTAACGTCTCATTTACTGACAGTTGTAATTATTATTATTTTTTCTACCTTTTTTTTATATAGCCTCTTTTTATTATGTAAATGGAAGAACACTGTAGACTCCACGAATTCTTAGATTACTTCATATTTTGACTCACTTTTTTTAAATGATTATTTTTATTGTGCTTTTGAGTACAATATAGACCGGTTTACACTGTTCTTAAATAATACCATTTAATACTGTTATATGGAAATATTGTAAGTACAACCATTTTTTTAAAAAGAGTAACCATGGAGTTTCTTGCCGGTTCTTCTCCATAGGAAACGACCAATTTCGAACCGTGCACTAGCTTCTGACGTTTTATAAGTGCCCATGTAGGCCTATGTGAAATAAAAAACTTTTGACTTTGACTTTGACTTAGAGGAGACAATTGCAAAACAGCATAAGATGATCAATAAGCACCTGAATTATTTAGACAGCGCCACCAACACATTACAGAAGGAAATCGACGTAATATCTACTCACCAAGATTTCACATTAGCAGCATTAGCAACAATCAATATGATACAAAACTTAAAGCGAATTCAAGAGGCCTTTCTTGACACAATGACTGAAGTTTATCACGGTCAGATCAACCTACATCTCTTGACACCACAGCAGCTTCGTGGAGAGTTACAAATTGTATCTGGCCAAATATCTAAAGAGCTAGCTTTACCTGTAGATGACATTCAATTCAACTTGTACAAGATCTACAAATTGTTGAAAGTCAGAGCCAGGATGATGGAGGAATATTTCATATTTGAAATTATCCTACCCTTAATCAGCAGAGACACGTTCCAGCTTTACAATTTGATACCAGTTCCAGTTCAAATTAATAAAAGCATGATCACCATTAAACCAATATCAGAATATGTAGCGATCAACCTAAGAAGAGATGCATATTTGACAGCGAGCATCAGAGATCTTCAAAACTGTCAATATCAAGCAGAAACCTATCTCTGCTATCTGCAGGGACCCATCAGGAGCTTGGGTTCTGATGAAAAATTATGTGAAAAGGAGAAACCAGCCATTTGCAGAATGAAAAAATGTAACTGTGAAAACAAGTGGATTCCACTACACGACTTTTCTACCTACTTGTATTTCTGTTGTGACTCTTACTCTTTGCGAGTCATATGTGACGACGGCCTACAAGTTCACCGAGTCAGCAAGGCCGGACTCATTCAGCTTTCTCAGCAGTGTATTGTAAAGGGTCATGATGTGACGCTTTACGCTTATCAGCAATTTGAAAATACGCTCAAACTTAAGCCAAATGTTCTCGACACAAAATTAACTCCAATAAATCATTTTATCAGCAATCTCACGCTACCGATCCAACATTTTAAGGATTATGAAGCCGACAACGACACCATGATGATAAACAACTCCCTAAAACATCTTCATGAACAAATCAAGTCCATGAAGGAATCAGCTCAGCAGCCCGAGCCCCTAACGACACAATATGATATACATCAATACACTGTGTTGTATGGACTACTACCCAATCCAAGGTGTCATACGTACCGAGCCGAGGGATGCGTGGCCAAGGGGGAGCTTGGTTCCTATCGGTGTCTCTCCAGGGAGATGGCAATCCTGGAGTAGTAATTTCGCCTTACCTGGGCAAGCGGGGCTCTGCCCAGGTGGACTGTTTATTTCCCTAGCTTCTCGTGGGAACTGTATGGATCTACACCTTTTTAAAAAAAATACTCCATCTCTGGACGATGACGAACGTCCGGAACTCTCGAGTAGTCTGACTGGGTCAATTCCCGATCTGACTGCTCTCTTGCTCGGTTCTGAGGGAGACTCCCTAGTCACCTTGGACACCGAACTCAACCCTCCTGAGCTGGAGTCGGCAAACGATGGCACGAGGCCTACTGAGATGGACTCGGAAGTGCCGTCGGGAACTGACCTCAGTCCCAGGAAACGACGGTTGACAGGAGCAGCGCGTAAGCGCCTGCGGCGCCTCAAGGCTGGCGGTATGGACCCCATTGAGGCCTACAAGCTGGTCACGGAGCGGTTGGCAAGTGCGCATACTCCTTCGACTGGTCTAATGACCGATATGTCCTCGGGGAAGAGGCCGGTAAAACGATCCCGATCCGAGGACGAGTCGCCAAAAGATCATGTTAAAAGACTACGCGTGTGGACGAAAAGTCAGGGTCAATTCCAATGATCCCTGATGAGCCGTCCGCAACTCAGGTCGGACCACCGCCTGAGACAAGCGCTATGTCTTTTAAGGATGCCCTAACTAACATCCGGGTGGGAATCCGTAACAAGGAGCCCATGTCGGACGCGTAATTGGGGCTCCTTTACAAGGACATATTGAGGGCGATTCTTAACGCCCCTATGCCCAAAGCCCCCGAATTCAAAATTCGAATTGAGGGCTGCACTTTCAAGCCGGGATGGCTGCAAGTCGTAATTAAAAACGACTACAGCCTGAAATGGCTTGAAGAAAAAGTGGGGACACTAAAGCCGTGGCCAGAGGCGGAACTCTCGTTCATTAACGAGAAGGACTTGCCAAAAGCTAAGGTTGGGATCCTCCACTTCAAGACAGAAGATGTCCTGAAAACTCTAAGAGATGCCCTCAATCTCCTGGAAAAACAAAACGACCTGCAGACTGGCTTGTGGAAGGTGCTGAGCGTCAAGAAAGAAAGGGACGGAATCACGACCGCCCTCTCTATCTATGATGCCTCTGTAGAAGCCTTGCGCAAGCTAGACTGCAGGCCGCAACTAGGCTTTCGCAAAGTCTGGATTCGCATTCGCGGCGATAATACGCCGGCGAGGGCTGAGCAGGTTGCAGGAACTAGCCAATCTAGCGCAGAGATTCTGCCACCTGCTCAACACGCTCCTAGGGCGGGGCCGAGCGTCCAGGTCTCTGGTAAAACGGCAAAGCGGCAAAACGCCAAGCCGAAACCTGGAGGCCACGGCGTCAGGAACCGCCCCCTCGGAGCACCACCGACGAAAAGGGCTACACGTCCCAATCGATCGGGAGTGGAGAGCCGACCGGCCAAACCTCGGGGCTGCCCTACAGCCTCGAAGCCAAGCGGGTCGAATAACGCCACTTAACCCACCCACCGACACAAACACACAACACTAACACAACACAAACACACCATAACACAGACACACATAAACACACAAGTGGTGCAGATCAACCTGCACCATGCCAGAGCAGCCACGGCTGTTCTGGAAAAACACTTCACACAGAAGAACCTTCACATTGCTCTTATTCAGGAACCGTGGCTGGCTAATACTAACACGGTGTCTGGACTGGGCTCTGCAGGTAAGGTCGTACACCATATCGGAGGAGTCAAACCAAGAGCGTGTATACTTTTCAATAATAATATTGATTTCTTATGCATACCAGGCCTGTGCAGCGATGACCTGATTGCAGCTTATGTTAATGTCAAGAGCGGAAATGGACGCCTCATCGTGTGCTCGGCATACCTGGACGGGACGAAAACCGACCCATCCGAGGAGCTTGCAAAGGTAGTCGAGTACGCCTATGCCAACAATGCCGAGCTTCTCATTGGGTGTGACGCCAACGCCCACCATACCAACTGGGGCAGCACTGACATCAACGACAGAGGTGAGTTGCTTCATGATTTTGTACTAACTAACCGCCTCCAAATAGTTAATGAGGGATGTAAACCGACCTTTGTAACTAGATCGAGGAAGGAAGTTCTTGATGTAACTCTCGCTACTATTCACACTGCCAGGCTGATAACCAATTGGCATGTCAGTGATGAACCATCTATGTCTGATCATCGACTAATTAAATTCGCACTGAATACATCCAACATTTGCGAAACCATCACTTTTAGGGATGCAAAAGCCACGGACTGGGACTTGTACAGAATAAAGCTCCAGGATAGACTCCAAGACTTCCCTAAAACCATACGCTCCCCTGAAACATTGGATTATGCTGTTGCTCAAGTTACGGAAGCCATTACAGCCTCTTACGAAGAGAGCTGCCCTCTAAGAACTGTGAGGGATAGAAAAGTGACGTGGTGGAACAAAAAGCTCGATGTTTTAAGGGAAGAATCACGTAGGTTGTTTAATAAGGCTAAATCGACTGACGACTGGGATCGGTATCGGAAAGCTTTAACTACCTATAATAAAGAAATCCGAAAGGCGAAAAGACTGTCATGGAGGAAGTTCTGCGAGGAGATTACTAAAGTCCCTCAAGGAGCCAGAATCCACAAAGTCTTATCCAAATCGCCTACAAATCAACTGGGATTCTTAAAGAAACCAGACGGTGCCTTCACTGCATCAGCGGAAGAAACCCTGAAACTTCTGGCGTCTACACACTTCCCTGGCTCGGTGATGGCACCAGATAACATCGTACAAAATACTCCTCATATCCGCCTCACCAGGCCTTCAAATGAAGACTGGAGAAGAGCGGCGAGGTATTTTAGACCGAACAAGGTAGAATGGGCTATAGACTCATTCAAGCCGATTAAATCTGCAGGGGATGACGATGTCTTCCAAGCTCTTCTGCAGCAAGGGAAGACTATACTCATCCTTATTTTAATCAAAATCTTCAGAGCAAGCTTTGCCTGGGGATATATACCAGAGAAATGGACTATGGTTAAAGTCTGTTTTATCCCAAAGGCCGGTAAGAAGGACTACTTTCAACCAAAGTCCTTCAGACCAATAAGCCTTACCTCCTTCCTACTCAAGAGTATGGAAAAGGTTATTGACGAATGCATCAGGGATGGACCATTAAGGGATAACCCTCTGCATCCGAAGCAACATGCTTACCAAAAAGGAAAATCTACAGAAACTGCTCTGTTAGAACTAACAGACAGGATCGAAAGGGCTTTGGAAGATAAACAGATAGCCCTATGTGCTTTCCTTGATATTGAAGGAGCTTTCGACAACGTCACCATAGACGCCCTTTCCAAGGGAATGAAGGCGAAAGGGATTGACGAAACAACTACTCGTTGGATCGAATTCATGCTCCTCAACAGAACTATCAGTGTTACCTTACACGGAACTACAAAGAGTTTCAAAACAACTAAAGGGTGCCCGCAAGGAGGCGTTTTATCGCCACTTCTATGGCTACTCGTTGTTGACCAATTGCTGGTTGAAGCCTCTACAAGAGACTTAGATGTACATAGCTATGCTGACGATGTGGTGGCTTGTGTTGTCGGCCCCTGTCACAGCACGGTATCATCTATACTACAAAGATCTCTGAACATTATTAACACATGGTGCACAGAAAACAATTTATCGGTTAACCCGAGTAAAACAACAATAGTCCCCTTTACTAGGAAGCGTAAGTTGGACAAACTTGTAACGCCCACTGTAAAGGGGACTCTCATACCATTCTCCAGCAAAGTCAAGTACCTGGGCGCAACTATCGACCAGAGACTGACCTGGAACACTCACATTAACAATGTGATCCAAAAAGCTAAAATAGCTTTAGGAATATGCTGTCGCTTAGCAGGGAAGAAATGGGGCTTAAACCCTAAAATCGCCCTGTGGTTGTACACCGCCATAGTAAGGCCGATAATAACGTATGCCTGCGTAGTATGGTGGAGGAAAACAACTCAAGTGACAGTCATTAACAAACTTAATGGTTTGCAGAGACTTGCATGCCTCATATCAACAGGGGCCATGTCCACAACCCCAGGAGCTGCTCTAAATGCCCTGCTTAACCTACCGCCACTTCATCTATTCATTGCGAAGGAGGCGAAGGCAAGCATGTACAGAACAAACAGCACTGGCAAAGCAAACTGGCGCTCTCAAGCACTGAGATCGCTACACGAATCAGTACTTGAACACGATCAACTAGCTATGACAACAGACGTCATGCTTCCACAATGTAATTTCACAAGGAATTACACAGTGGAACTGCCGAGCAGAGAGGATTGGTCAAACAACCTCATCACTTGCAAGGCTGGAAGCCTGATCTGGTTTACAGACGGGTCCAAAATGGGTGAGAATGTAGGATGTGGAATATTTGGCATTAGCCCGAAATTCAGCAAAAGCTTGAATCTGGGTAAACATGCTACCATATTCCAAGCGGAGGTATACGCCATTATAGAATGTGTGGAGGCCAACCGTCAACGAAACTACATAGTCAAATCAGGTGATCTTGCTGGCCAATTTATGGGTCCACCGCGACCTATCCATCTCTCTCCGTTTTCAGCATCTAAGTAGGTCCTCACAAGGCGGGCAAAGTGTGGTGGTGCACCGTCATGTTGGAACCACATACGTCGCACGATATGTAGACCGAATTCCCCAATAATTCCAGCCCAAACATTAATCCTCCACTGATGCTGAAAGCTACTTAGTTTAATAGCATGCGGGTTTGTGATCGACCACACGTGCTCATTGTGCGAATTAAAACACCTGTTCTAACAAATGAGCACTCGTCGGTGAACAGTATCCAATTTAAGAAATCACTTTCTTGTTCGGTTTTTTCGAGTATCCACCTACTAAATTCTAATCTTGCCTCATAGTCGGAAGGGAGCAGAGATTGGACGCGACGATAGTGAAACGGGTGCTGGCCATCTTCTTTGAATACTCTCCAAACGCGCATATGGTTTACTCCAAGTTCGTGTCCCGTTAGATCGTGCTCAAACAAATCCAAGACTTGCTCCTCGATGTCGATGTCTCGAGTCCTCGGTCTGCCTGCGTCAGCTCGATGTTGGTCTCGTCCATGCACACTGCCAGTATTGAACGTACGTATGTGCAAACGTTGGTTGGGCTGGAATTATTGGGGACAAAATAATTGGCCCTTTTTTTTAGACCAAACAATGAGCGGCGCCAACTATCTTCGTTTCCTCCAAGACCAACTGAGTGATGCACTTGACAAATTCGGTCTACATATCGTGCGACGTATGTGGTTCCAACATGACGGTGCACCACCACACTTTGCCCGCCTTGTGAGGACCTACTTAGATGCTGAAACGGAGAGAGATGGATAGGTCGCGGTGGACCCATTAATTGGCCAGCAAGATCACCTGATTTGACGCCTCTAGATTTTTTCCTCTGGGGTACGGTTAAACAACACGTTTTTAAAAAGTCGTGCGATACTGAGGTCGAAATGCGTACGCGCATAGTAGCAGCGTTTGAACACATCAAAAATGATACCAAAATAGTACGCGAAAATATGACCAGGCGTTGTAACAAATGTGTAGTGGTACAAGGTGGCCAGCATCTTCGTGGCCGTCAAGTAGACATTGTAATAAATTAATGCAATATGAATGTGACTGACTCGGTAACTTTGTTTTTTTTTTTTTGTAAAGTGTTAAATGTAGTTTTAACAACTATCAATTCAAGACGATATGCGTGCTAACGATCTTACTGCAAGGGATTCACAAGGCCGTGCGTAGTGGAGGCATCTGAGTAGGAAGGAGAACCCCGGGTACCGAGGTGGAAGCCAAGGATTGCAATCGGGACAAACGCGCGGATGATGATGAATTGTGCATAAAAATTCTGTGTCAACCAACATTTTCAAAGATTCATTCGATAAATTGTTAAAGAACAGTTTGCCAGGTTTGCAGTTGCCAGGTTGCCTGGAAATTGTGTGTTTTTTATTATATGGTTTCCTTTTTTTGGTTAATTTATAATCTTGATGTGCAATAAAGTATATATAAATAAATAATAAATAAATAAACAGTTGACAAGGTCATGAACTTGTGTAGAAAAATAGGTAGACATGCGCGCAGCGCGGCGTGGCGGTGCACCCAGGGACTTAAAAACACCTTCATAAAGGTTAAAATAAAATAAAATAAAAAAGCCTTTTATTTCCAGTATTTGAAGTTTACATTTCTTACAATTTATTTTAGTGTTAGTTCATGTAGTTTAATCTATGTTAGTATAATTTCCCTTTCCTTTACTTGATTGTATGTGTACCTAAATTTCTATATATTTAATCTACTGGAACCCCAAGTTGGGTGTAGGCCTCCTCCAGTGACGCCCATTTGTCTCTGTCTTCAGCTACTTTACTCCAATTTTGACCAGCTATTGCTTTAATGTCGTCTTCCCATCGTGTAATAGGTCTACCTTTTGTTCTTTTGCCTAGTGGGCCTTTCCAGAAAGTTACTTTTTTAGTCCATCTGTGATCAGTTAGCCGGGCAACATGTCCTGCCCACTTCCATTTCAATTTTTTGGCGTAGCTTAAAACGTTTGTTGCTTTGGTTATTTTTCTTATTTTTGTATGACGTATTTTATCTGATTTTCTGATCTTTAGCATACTTCTTTCGAGTCCTCTCTGACAGACAATTATCTTTTTTCTTGTTTCAGCAGTGAATTTCCACGTTTGACAACCATATGTCAAACATGGCCAGAGGCTTGAATTCATGACTTTGGTTTTAATGTCTTGTGGTAGATCACCTTTAAAAATTTCCTTGAGACCCCAAAATTTGTTCCATGTTAATTTTATTCTTTTCTCTATTTCTGTATTTTTATTTTTCCTGTGGAAACTTATGGTTTTTCCCAGATAGACATAATCTTCAACGTATTCCAATGGTTTGTTATTGATTGTTATTGGTCTTTTAGAGCTGTTTGTCATTGTCTTAGTTTTTGTAATATTCATCTCAAGGCCTACTTTTCCACTAGCTTGGTTCAGGGTTTCTACCATGCTCTGTAGTTGGGAAGATGACTCGGATAACAGTGCTAGGTCATCCGCGAATCTCAGGTGGCTCAAGTAAGTACCGTTTATGTATATACCTTGTTTACTCCAATCTAGCTTGCTAATGATCGACTCGAGAACAGCTATGAATATTGTTGGAGACAGCGGGTCCCCTTGTCTCACTCCTCGTTCTATTGGAAAGCTAGGGCCTAATGTTTCAAGCTTAATTTTACCTTTATTGTTTCTGTATATGGATTTGATGATTTTTATATATATTTCCTCTACTCCCTGTTCTTTCAGGCTTTCCCAGATGCTGTTATGTCTTACTGTATCAAAGGCTTTTTGGTAGTCTATGAATGATATATAGAGTGTTCTTTGTTTTTCCTGATACTTTTCCATTATCAACTCAAGGGTATGGATGTGGTCGACTGTTGAAAAGCCCCTTCTGAAGCCTGCTTGCTCCACTGGCTGCTTTTTTTCCAATGTCTCTCTAATCCTTATGTTTATAATTGTGGAGAAAAGTTTATATAGACTTGGCAGTAAGCTGATTGAGATCCATAAATTGACCGATAAATTGACTACAAAATATGTATTTTCTAGGGGCGACTACACTGCTATAAATTCTGAACTCGATCAAATAAATTGGAATGAGTTTTTACTCACTGATTCGTTGGAAATTGCTGTGGAACTCTTTTATAATAAGCTGTATGAGCTTAGAAACAAGTATATCCCAATTAAATCAGTTAGACGGTCATCTTATCCGCCCTGGTATAGTTCTGCTTTGATTAAAATACTAAAAGAGAAATATAAATATCATCGCAAGTATAAAACATACGGCAACATGTCCGACTTTCACTCTTTTTCTCTCTTACGGAATAGGGCGGATAACTTGGAGAAAATTTGTTTTAATACGTACATGGACAAAATAGAATCGTCCATAATTGAGAACCCTAAGTCTTTTTGGGCATATGTCAAAAGCAAAAGAAACTGTGGTACTTTTCCAAAAGTAATGCATTATGGTGATAAGACAGCGAGTACAGGTGAAGAGATCAGCAATTTATTTGCATCCTATTTCCATTCTACTTTCCAGGAACCTGATCCTGTGCCCGCTACTTCTAGAGTCACTTGCGTTGAAGACAGTGTATCATGCATTGGCTCAGTTAGTGTGTCTCAATCTCAAGTTTTAAATTTATTGAAGACCTTGGATTTATCGAAATCTGGTGGTCCTGATCTTATACCTCCAGTATTTATTGTTAATTGTGCCAATAGTCTTGCACTGCCATTGTGTATCTTATTCAGACGGTCTCTTTCAGAGGGCATTGTCCCAAAAATTTGGAAATCTGCATTTGTCACCCCAGTTTTCAAGAAAGGTAATAAGTCGGATATTTCTAATTATCGACCTATATCTAAGATATGCTTGTTCTCCAAAATCCTTGAACGCATTGTTTTTAATAACGTATACGCTGCAATGAAATGTAACTTTGGTGATGAACAGCATGGTTTTCTAAAAAAGCGGTCCACTACATCCAACTTAATCTTATCTCATGAGTTTATATCCCATGCTATGGATGAGCGTGCACAAGTTGACGTCATTTATACTGATTACAGTAAATGTTTTGATCGTATTGATCATAGACTGCTCTTGGAGAAGCTATTAAAAGCCGGGATACACGGAGACTTGTATCGTTGGTTCTCCTCTTATATTGATAATAGAACACAGGCTGTGGTGCTTCAGGGATACACATCTGGATGGAGTTTCGTGCCCTCTGGTGTCCCTCAAGGTTCAATTTTAGGATCTTTACTATTTACTCTCTTCATTGCTGACGTAAAACACTGTTTTGAAAATAGTTATATTTTACTTTATTTTTTATTAAAGTTCATAAAATTATTAGAAACATCTCTGATACACACCTATTGCAAGCCGATTTAAATAGGTTTGAAGAATACTGTAGACTTAACAGACTAGAATTAAATGTTTCAAAATGTTTTCACATATCTTTCACACGGCAAAGATCTATAATTGATTCCACATACAAACTTTACAATAGTGACATAGGGAAAGTTAATAGTATTAGAGATCTTGGTGTAATACAAGATAGTAAACTACTTTATGATCAGCATATCGATAGTATAGTGAATAGGGCGTCAAAAGCTCTTGGTTTCATAATGAGAACCTCAGCCAGTTTTCGATCACTAAAACCGATCAAAGTATTATATTGTTCGTTCGTACGCAGCCACCTCGAATATGCATCTCAGGTCTGGAACCCTCAATATGGGATATATAAGTCTCGTATTGAGGGCATCCAGAAGAAGTTCCTTAAGTTTCTTGATTTTAGAGCAAAACAAGTATCTGATAACTACACTCACCGATGCAAAAGATACCATTTTCTACCGCTTGTCCAGAGACGTGATATTAATGATGTGTGCTACTTGATTAATATTGCAAATGGTTCAATTGACTGTCCTGAGCTTGTCTCAAAATTGTCAATACGCACTAATCAGATGGGACTGCGACAGCGACCACTTCTGCATGTACCTAGTGCAAACACTATTATAGGCGTAATGCATTTTTTCTGAGAGCCAGTCGCAGTTTTAATAAGATTTCATGTGAACCCGGCATTGACCTCTTTTGCACGAAAGCGGGCACAGTTAGGAAGCACTTAGCAAAGTCATTTTTTGAATAACCAGCACCTATTTGCACGTAAAACATAATATTATTGTTTGTTAAAATTATTGAAAGTTTATCAACTCTGTGTCAGCCTTGTGGGACCAACATTGGTTTTTTTTTTTTCGTCATTATAACTACCTACATGTGGAAGCTTGTAATTAGCAATTTAATTACCTACTATTGTCACTATGTTGTTATTAGTCTGTAAGCTTTCCTAAAATGCGAAAAATAAATAAAATAAAATAAAAAATAAAATAAAATAGATTAAGGATAGTATTTTGTGTTGTTTATTTTCTTCTCTCTTTGGGCGAGCTTGTTTCAAGCTAAAAGTGATAGCCTTTTCTATCCTGTCGTAGCAGTATTGTACCGTGGTGTTTTCGCAGATAGTTGTAGATAGCTGTGATATTAGGCTTTCGTTGAACTTACTTATTTCCTCTTCGCTCTTTAATTTGCTATTTTGGCTGTTTGTAAACTTGGCTCTTGATATTTTTTGTTTGTTTAGTGTTATTGTTGATCTGACTATTCTATGATCGGAATTGTAGTTCAGATTGAGCGTCTCGATGTTTTGGAATATTCCATGTTGGTTAGACAAGATAAAATCGATTTCGTTTCTGTATTGTCCGTTAGGGGATCGCCAGGTTCATCTTTTGCTCTGTCTTTTTTTAAAACATGTGTTTATTATCATTAATTTGTGTTGGAGCGCAAACTCTACCAGTCTTTGTCGTCTTTCGTTTCTCTCGCCGTATCCGTATCATAAAGGTTACAGAATTATAAGTGTTACTTATTGAATTGGTAACAGAATCAAATATGTAACACTTATTTATGTGTTTTCAATGTGTTAACCCAAAACACTTACAAAAGTGTAACTCTAACATATCTGTAACAGATATAAAAGTGTTAACAGTGTTAATAAGTGTAACAGTAACAGGTAAACGCAGCGTTGCCAAAGTTACAATTTACATAAAGCTATACTAAAACTGATTACTTCAGTTACACATATTAACACATATAACAGGTTACAGTTTGATTCGGTAGCACTCCCTAACACATTTAAAAGGTTACAGTTTGATTCGGTAACATTATTGTATCTGTTACATTTAAAAGTGTTTTTCTGTTAAAACAGTTTAAAAAAACAGTGTTAAAACACATTATTACGGTTACAGTTTGAGTCCCTGGGTGCACCTGCGTAGCGGCACCGATCAAAGAGATTGGCGGGAACGTTCTACTTATGTATATGTCTAGTCTTCGTGCAGTATTACAGAGGTAAGAAATCATTTAAACATTACAAATATTAATAATTAAATATTTAATTTAATTATTTTTATTGAACAATTTTTATAAATGACTCACTTTATTACGTCCGTATGCCGATTCTTAAAACGTAGGTAGAAGGAACAACAGGGTTTTTGTTACATATTGTATAAGACCATGTGATGCAGCGTATTTTTCGCAAACTTTAAGTATCTCTGTAATTGACCTCGCACCCGGGCCCAGCAGCACCATATCGTCCGCGTAGCTGATGTTGTTTACACAGACACCCCCCACCCGGCAACCGACACGCATGCCGCTGAGCTCAACTATAAGGTCGTTTATATACAAGTTGAAAAGCTTTGGAGAAGACAACCCCCCTTGTCTCACCCCACATTTCAACCCGTACGACTTTGAGAGATTTTGACCACCTGACACAATTAGTTTGATTCGTGTACCAGTATTGAAATAATTTCAATAGTTCCGCAGGTATACCCCTGTCTCTCAGCTTCCTCCAAAGCACTTCATACGAAACGAGATCGAAGGCCTTGGAGAGATCCAAGAAACAGGCGTACACTGGAGTTTTCCGTTCAGTGTAGTAGGTACTGGACAGTGTGCTTAAGTGCCAGAATCGCGCTTTCAGTTGACAGTCCAGTTCTAAACCAAGCACACTATCCAATAGTTTTGCTACAGTTGTTGAGAGCGAGATTGGGCGATAGTTCTTTTTGTCCGATATGTCTCCTGTTCTGTTCTTCAAAATGGGTACCACTGTAGTTTTCATCAACTCATCTGGTAAATATGAATGACTAATGCACAAATTGAAGAACATGGACAGGACCCTCGGTACATGTACACCCTCATGTTTAAAGTGCTCAATACTGAGCCCATCGTGGCCCGGAGATTTACTTTTATGCATACTACTTATAACTTTCTTAAGTTGCTTCGCTGTAAATTTAAGTCCTCACACGCCCGACACGATGGGCCCACCATCTGGCATAGTGGTTGAAGGACCTAGAGGAGAACGTACTTTGAAGTGCTCCATGAACAAATTCGCTATGTCCTCTGGGTCATTCCGGCCATCATCTACATTCGTCGGGAGGCCCGGCTTAACATCAAGCTTACTGGTGGACTTCCAAAATTTAGTGAAATCTTTTTCGACTCTTTGTTTCGCCAACACGTCCATTCTAATTTAGTTCTGATGCTTCTGACACCATTTTAGCCGCCCTTTAAAAATTTTCCGGGACTCGCACATCTGGTCGTAATCAGGACCATTACTTGGTCTACCTAGAACCATCCAGTTTTGGTATTTCAGCCTAGCCTCCCTACGCGGGGATCGTTCGGTCCATGGCCCTCTACGGGGCGCCGGTGTGGGCGCCGTTGCTGAAAAAGCAACCGGCGGCCATACTGAACGCCTGCCAGAGGGTCATGGCGATAAGGATGGTGCGGGGATACTGCACGGTCTCCCGCGAAGCGGCGAGCCTTCTGGCTGGCCTACCACCGTGGGATCTGGAGGCAACAGTCCTTGCACACATGCACGATATGCGCGTGGAGATGCAACGCCGGGGTGAAAGTCCGCTGCCGCAACAGGTCACGGCATGGCGGACAGAGCTCCGGCGGGATCTCATGGTGAAATGGCGTCAGCGACTATCGCAACCCAGTGCTGGGCACGCCACAATTATGGCGGTAAGTCCCCTCTTTGAGGCGTGGCTGGAAAGACCTCACGGCGTCCTTACCTTCCGCATGACGCAGGTACTCACCGGACATGGTTCGTTCGGGAGATTCCTGCACTCGATTCATGCGGAAGTGACGCCCGGGTGTCGCCACTGTGCGGAACGCCCGGAGGACACGGTGGAGCACACAGTCGAGGTGTGCCCTGCTTGGGCGGAGCATCGCCGTGCCCTCGTGGGGGCGATCGGCGGCGGAGACCTGTCGCGCCGGGCCTTGGTTGAGGCCATGGTCCGGAGCGAGGAGGAGTGGCAGGCGGTTGCCGACTTCTGCGAAGCAGTAATGCTCGCAAAGGAGGAGGCCGAACGCATCAGGCAACGGCGTTATCGCCGCCGCCGTCGCCGGGATTCTGATCCCGATTTCCGGCCAACGTAGACGCGGGCTTGCGGACAGTGAACAATGGGTAGCTCGCTGTCCGGCCGTCCGGTAACTGTCCGGACCAAGCCCAAGTCGTCGACGGCGCGCACTGTTCCCGCGCGCCTCAAGGAGTTGTCAGCAACAGCAGGGACCCAGCCGGGTCGAAGCCTACTGGGGCCAGGGTTATCCGAAAGGGCGCTCGAGCCCCGGTATGAAGGCTAGAAGGAACGGGGTGGGTCTTTTAGTCAGTAAGAGTCTGACACTATCTCCCACTCCGCCCAAGAGCGGGGGATGTCAATGCATGATTTTTTCCCACCATAAAAAAAAAAAAAAAAAAAAAAAAAAAAAAAAAAAAAAAAAAAAAAAAAAAAAAAAAAGCCTAGCCTCCCGATGCGCCTCCCTCACATGTTCATTCCAGCCACACACTCGCTTATTATGCCGTTTACGACTCACATAGTTTTTAGATTGTATAGCCGCATCAAACAATACATCAACAAACGTCTTGTACATGTTATCTAAAATATTTACAGTCCGCTATTTTATTTCTACCACCTCTGAGAATCACCAACATATGGTCCTGTCACCGTAAAGAAGATTTTAAGAACGTCTTGAAGCTTATTTGGAGAATATTAATATCTGTCAAGAATTCAAGAAACTTCGACGAGTCGTACGCGCCGGCCATTACGCGACGACTATCGAGACAAAGGAAGGACATTTGAAGGACGAACAAACCGTCAAGTCACTGTGGAAAAAGGATAAGACATCTTGTGAGTTCGTTCCTAATTATTCCTTTTATTCCAACTTCTTTTTGCTATTCAAATTCATATTTTCCCTTCTCAATTTCATATCCATTTTGCTAAAACTTGAGTCAGTGCTTTGTGCATTCTTCGTAAGTTACTATTCATTCAATATTACACACTACATTTAATATATTTTAACTGTTTATTTCATTGCCAAATTTCTTTATTCGAGGCTTTGTGTGCTAATTGCTGTCGTAAAAATCGAGTGTTGAATGCATATTGCATGAATCATCTTGTTTACTTCAAATCGAAACGCACAGTCATTGAGCTTAGCTACCTGGTTATAATATTTTGCTTACATAATAATATCTGTACGGTGGTGGTTTCATTTTTAATTAGTTTACGTTCCAAATGACCAAATTGTGCTATGGCCTTTGATTTTGAGTAGCACAATTGTTCTTGCAAGTTTGTTTTCAGAGGGAGCCTTACTACATATCTTCCATCTAGCAATCGGTTTGTTGTTGAGCTGTAAAATTGCATACACTCTTGATCATCTGATGAAAGCGAAGTAAACTCAGCAATTTCTTCCGTTTCCCAAAATTTTTGCAACTGGTCAACATCAAACTGTACGACATTGCATTACAGTGTGTTTACGTTGCCGCACAGGATCCACCCAAGCCGAGTCTGTTGAGCAATGGGCGTTGTTTTTTCAAGTCTGCGGATTCCCTCCATAATAATGTTTGAATATATGTCTGCGCCAAATAAAATATCTATCGGACGACTGACGTAAAACTCAGGATCTGCAAGTTCTATGTTTTCTAAGAAAGACCATGTGGGCTTCGCAAAGGTATAAGTTGGCAGATTTTTTGTTAAGCTCTTCATGATGAAATCGTCAGTATTAAAAGAATAAGATTCTCTTCTTGATGAGCAATTTATGTTGATAACTCCCTTACAGGCATTGTCCCTGGCTCCTATACCGGTTATTACTCCCTTGCATCGTTGATGGGGAAGTCCTAATTGTTGCGCCGCATTTTCGGTGATGAGTGAAGTTTGAGAACCCTGATCAATCAAAGCTCGCATGTTAAGAATAGATCCATCATATTTTTGGACCTTAATGACGGCTGTGGATAATAATGTTTCCGGTACATCACGTTGTTGGGCCACGTGAGTCCTAAGTTGCTGATTTTGCTCAAGCAAAGTACGGGAATTTTCAGCTTTAGGTATTGCTTGGCTAGGCGATGTGTTTGCGGCTTGCGCAAACGCTTCGTGAAGTATCGTATTATGACTTCCGTCACACTCATGGCACCGTTTTGTTGAAATACATTCCTTGCCTTAAAAAGACAATTTTCGCATAGCTTGTTGTCAACGACAAATTGTTTTTTGTCGATTGGGGACAATCCGATATATTGTTCACAATGGAATAATCCATGACCATTTTTGCATAATGAACAAGTTCGTTTATTAGGGAATTTTCCGTTTGATTTCAGAACGTTTTTGTTGCTCGAATAAGATTGTTTCGAATTACGACTGATATTTTTGTCATTTAAATTATTATCCTTAGATGATTTTGCATTGGAGCTTGGTGATTTCTGATCTTGTTAACGCCGCGATGACTCCATGCTTGTAAACTTGGTTTCCAGGAAGTTGAAAAACTCTGATAAAATGGGCAGTTCACGAGGTTGCTTAAGAGACGCGATGTATTCGGAATGCGTGTTAGTATCTAATTTGTTGGACATCAAATAACAAATTACAGGGTCCCATGTGCTTACGTCTGCTCCCATGTTCTTTATAGCGTTAACACATTCGATGGTTGTATCGTGGATGCGTTTTACATAGTAGACTGAAGGTTGTTGCATGACCGGAAGGTTGGTTAGAGTATTCATGTGTGAGGTGAATATAAGCAGTTTGTTATTGTACCTATGATTAAGGATTTCCCAACATGTTGAATAGTTTTCAGAGCTAATCTGAAGATGATGTATTAAACCCTCAGCTTCCCCTTTCAGTTTAGCTTTAAGGAACTGCATTTTTTGAGCTTGAGACAGCGACGGATTGTTGTGGATGGCCTCCGTGAATAAGTCTTAAAGGATACCCAGTGTTGATAATGGCCATTAAACGTAGGCACTTCCATCTTTGGTGTAGACTGTTCTCGGTGTGATACAGACTACAATTTGCTGTTCAGAGACTTCTTCATATTGTTGTACGTCATTTCATACGAGGTAAACTTGTCTTCTAAAAAAAAATACAAGAAAAACAAAAAAACTATGTGGACATGGCTACATCCTGATGGAAAAAACAAAAATCAAATCGACTTCATTTTAACCAACAACCCACAGAAATTTACAAACATAGAAACCTTACATATTAAGACTTTCCCTACCGACCACAAAGTAATAAGAGGAACATACAACGTAGATAAACCTAAAAAGTGTAGAGCCAAGTTTAAGGGAAAACGACCTGAATTGAAAGGCGATGAAAATGAAAAACTATTTCTAGAAGAATTAAGACGAACTCTCCAACACATAACTTGGGAAAAATCGGACACTATAGATTCCTATTATGAGAAAATAGAGTCAGCTCTACAGCAAAGCCTGAAAATGACAAACGCTACAAAAAAATCTAAAGAAATATTATCTGACATAACAAAAGAAACAATAAATAAACGCATAAAATTACAAAATAAAAAACCTAAAAGTAGAGAAGAAAAGAAAGAGCTCTCGTACTTATACAAAAAGACGAATAAACTTTTGAAAAAAGACTATGAAAATTACAGGATGGAAATATTAGAAAGAAACTTAATTAACAGTGCAAGTCAACGAAAAGCATACAAACTACTCAACACAGATAAAACATGGATCCCTAAATTAAAACCGAAAGCCTCATCACTCTACGTTCAGAACCGTATAGATATAGTACAGGTCGCCACAGAGTTTTACAGAGACCTCTACAGCAACCAAGACTGCGAGTTACAAAAGCAAAACACATCCAGAGATGCAAGATATAACTCTGACACAACCTCTAAAGCCCAACCTTTTGATGACTGCGAAATTCTCAGGCATATAGAGAAGCTGAAAACAGAAAAAAGCCCCGGACCGGATAACATACCTAACGAAGCACTCAAACTTGGAAAATCAATTCTCATTGGCCATCTAACGACATTATTTAATAAAATACTTCAGGAAGAAAAAACACCTAAAAGCTGGGGCGAATCGATAATAATACTCCTATATAAAAAAGGCGATCCAACGGATGTGGGTAACTACAGGCCGATAAGTCTACTCCCAGCGATATACAAACTATTTTCAACATGTATAGAAAAAAGGATAGAGTCAGATATAGAAAAGAGCCAACCAGTAGAGCAGGCCGGATTTCGAAGAGGATTTTGTACAATCGATCACATCCACACACTCGACCAAATAATCGAGAAACACCAAGAACTGCAACAACCACTCTACCTGGCTTTTATCGATTACGCTAAGGCTTTTGACTCTATTTCGCATGAAAGTATATGGCAGTCATTGAAATCCCAAAATATCCCTGTAATGTATATAAATATATTAAAATACATCTACGACAACAGTGTCAGCAAAGTCAAATTAGATAGAGTGGGCCCCAACATTCGAATAAATAGAGGTGTAAAACAAGGTGACCCTCTATCACCAAAGCTTTTTATATCCGTTCTACAATTTATTATGAAAGACCTAAAATGGGAACAAAAAGGAATATACATCAGTGGAAACTACCTGAGCAATTTAAGATTCGCCGATGATATAGTGTTATTTTCTAAATCCCCAAAACAGCTAGAAGAAATGATATCAGAACTATGTACTGCCAGTGAAAACATAGGTCTTAAACTTAACACCTCAAAAACGAAAGTTATGACTAACAGAGAGCCAAAACCTATCATAGTAAACCGAATACCACTTGAATACGTAGAGCACTATCTATACCTAGGTAAACAAGTTTCCTTCAGAAAAACGAGACACAAAGATGAAGTTGATAGGAGAATTAACGCGACCTGGAAAAAGTTCTGGAGTATGAAGGAAATACTAAAGGCTAAGCTACCTACAAAACTAAAGAAAAAGGTAATGGACTCTTGCTTGCTTCCTTGTCTAACGTACGGTTCACAAACTTGGATATTCAATAACGAAACCAGAAATAAGATCCAAAAAAGTCAAAGGGCTATGGAGAGGAGCATCCTCAACATCAAACTGAAACACAAGAAAAGAAACAAAGACATAAGAAGTGAAACGAATGTCATAGATGCTCTAAACCATGCCCAACGTCTGAAATGGAAATGGGCAGGACATCTCGCCCGTCTTCCTGATGACAGGTGGACAAAACGAACCACATCATGGCCGGGCCCGGGTGGACACCGGAGCAGAGGTCGCCCATACGAGCGCTGGTCCGATGAAATAAAAACAGCAGCAGGAGCTGACTGGATTAATAACGCCAAGGACAGATTCAACTGGAAAACCTTGGAGGAGGCCTATACCCGAAAGGGACCTTAATTAAAAATTTGAGTTACCTTCCCGATCTTATTATTAATTGCTATCTTTTTTGTTGTTTTACTATTTATTTAATTTAAAAAAAAAAAAAAAATAATTGTTAAAAATGTTAAGGGAAATAAAGGCTATATTATTATTATTATTATTATTAAACTTGTCTTCATATGAATCATCTTGCCCGTCCAGTTCTCCTTCTAACTCCCAGTGAAGCATGTCAATGGCCGACCACCTCGTTTCCAAGGTTTTCAACGTATCTTGAAACTCCCATTTCTCAGTTATGGCATCGACGTTGATGTTGGTCACCGTTCGATAGAAAGCCTTAAAGTTGATTGTCTGCTTCTTCAGTAATTCATCCAACTTGCTGTTGGTGCCCTGAGACTTGAATTTCGGCGTTTCAAGTGAGGTCGTAGTCTCGGTCTCCTCAGGGTTCCTGTTCTTAAAGGTCCCGTCCACTGCGGCCCTGGATGTACCGGCTAACGGTGTTGCAGGCCTTAAAATAGACGGAGGTCCTGCACTTTTAATAGCTTCACGCGTCGAAAGATTGAAAGCATGAGTTTGTTGATAGTGATTCAATGCAAAATACTCAATCGATTTGTTGCTAAAGGGGTTCAATTGATCGTGATTAGATTGAAACTCCTGCCAGTAGGAGTCTAAAGTTTCCAATCTTCGTTTGAGGTAGTCAGGAGTTTTGCGTTCCTGACCATCCTTCTTAAAGTTTGATAAAAGTTGATTCATGGCCACCATGATTTGTTTCTGGTTGGCCATAAGATCCTCCATTGTTTGGCTCATATTGTTAGGTTAAGCAAAAAAAGGAAAGATCTTACTTTGATTCTGCTGTACGTTGATTACGCTCAAGACTGCTGTTAACTCCCTGAACTGTAACTCCACAGCTGTTGCTGATATGGAACCACTCACACGAACTGACACTGAGTCCACTGATTGCTCGCGTTAATGATCCCGCGATCCGGCTCGAAGGACCATAAAGATGTACGGTGGTTACCTTACACCTTGTTTGTTAATGTTAAAATGTTATGAGTACCGCGCCGCGACCCAAGTTGGGGAATTTGATTAAGTGAAACGATGTTTACTGTTACACGGATTTATTGGTACTAAAGTAATTTACAAATGGAGCGCGATGCATTGCATCATAAGTGCAAGCGTCAGCATTATTACTAAACAATACAAAATGTACGGGTTTGCTCGTACAATATCTTTAGAACGGAGAATCAAGTAGCTTGTTATTTTAAATCAGCTGTTGCCATTACATCGAATTTAGGTTTGCTTTGTGATCATACCTGAACTTAAAACTTTAATTAAAAAACGCTCAGCTATAAAATCAAAGCTCACTATTTTTGGCAATCATATAAGATTAATTAAAACCTCTAAAGCCTTAACGGAGTTACAAATCATAGATTTAGAGTGCCGCTTACAAAAATTTGAGCCGTTATGCGAGGAATTCGACACGTTACAGACTGAGATCGAGATCCTATCTGACGAGCCACCAGTCGATGAGGTTCCCGCGGAGCGTGTGCAGTTTGACAACGACTACTACCCGCTGGTGGCCAGGGCCAAGACCCTGCTCGATGCCGGGGGGAAGGGCAGCGGATCTGTGGCGGAGTTCAGCGACGCAGAATCAGGTGGGCGAGTGAGAAATTTGGTTACGCTACCGAAAATTGACTTATCACATTTCAGCGGTGGCTATCAAGACTGGCTCGAATTTAAAGACACATTCCTTTCTGTTATACATAACAGTGATTGAATAGATAATATTAATAAATTCCACTATTTACGGGCTTCTCTTCAAGGAAATGCCGCTCTGATTATTAAGAATATCGACTTTAAAAGTGACAACTATAAAATTGCATGGGAATTATTGTGCGAGTGATTTGATAACAGTCGCTTACTAGTCAATAATCACTTACAGGCTTTGTTTAACATAGATCCTATTCGATCAGGATCATGTAAGTCGATTCAAAAAATTGATGTAACTAACAAGAACATTAGGGCTCTCGTATCATTGAAAGAACCGATTTGGGACACTATCATAATTTATATGATGTCAATTAAACTTGATAGTGTGACGGGTCGAGAGTGGGAAGAACATAGAAATACATTGACTTCGTCCCCAACCCTATCACAGTTCATAACATTTTTAAGTAAAAGAGACGACATCTTAGAGACTTTAGAAGAGAATAATAAAAATAGTAAAATAAAATAAGAACCCGTAAAAGAAAAAGTTTCGTAATTAATAATAGCACTAATAGCAAATAAAAAATTTAAACATAAATCATGTCCATTGTGTGACGATGAGTCACATCAGCTCTTCAATTGCGAATCGTTTAGAAGTCTTCCTGTAGAATCTCGGATTTCAAAGGTAAAAGAGTTTAAGGTGTGCTTGAACTGTTTGCGCTTCGGTCACGTAGCAAAGAAATGTTTTTTGTCACACTGCAAATATTGCAATAAAAAGCACAACACTCTTTTGCACTTGGAAAAATCTGAGCAATCTGCTTCTCGTGATTCGTCATCTACGTCTTCAAAAGACATTGTATTGACAACTGATGTTCTACCGGTTACTACTCCGACACGTGTTTTCCTTTCCACAGCGTTGGTGAAGGTTGTTCAAGGCAAGGGCAACAAACACACCGCCAGGGCGATCTTGGACAACGGTAGTGGAATAAATATCGTTTCCGAAGCTTTCTGCAGTAAGCTGGGTTTGCCAAGACGGAACGTGAGCTCCACGGTATCAGGTTTTAATAATCATGTATCTCGTAGTACACAGTCTTGCAATCTCACAATGAAGTCATTGAATACTAACTATAGGAATAACATTGATTATTATGTGTTTACCAACGTCACCACAGCAGTACCGATCACATACATTGACACACGACATATTCAAATCCCAGCAGGCTTATGTATATCTGACCCCACTTATAATATTCCTTCTAAGGTCGATCCTTCTAAGGTCGGGGTGACGTCACGGATGTCAATCAGCCATAAGCTCTCTGTGTAGTTCTTTCAAGTAAATAAAAATACAACAGCTAGATTCAAACAATTTCAACACAACTACACCGTTCGCGTGCGGTCGGACGTGTTTGGTGGACGCATGCGAAATATTATAATATTACTTATTTGGGAATACGAAATATGAGTACGAAATGCGGAGGATGCGAGGGAGGTATCTTCGATATTTCTTATAGGGAATGTTCGCAAGAATCCTGCAAGAAGCTATACCATCTAAAGTGCCTCGGCTGGACGATAGAAAAGTTTGAGGATTTAATCCCCGAAGACAGGATCAAATGGATATGCCCTGAGTGTGTGCGGACTATGCCTAAACGGGACAATTCGGATACACCAGTCCGCGGAATCCCCATCATGAACAAAACGTTCACACCAAGCAGTTACGTAAACAGCAGCCGCGGCAGTCGTCCCAATCCCAATGAAGTGTCGATATTGGATAACGAGAGTAGAATCCTACAGGAGCTTCAAGAATTTCGTGCGGAGATGAAAATGCAAATGGACAACCAAGTAAGAGAATATTCTATACTAGAAAATAGATTTATTAAAACGGAAACTGAACTGCAAGAATTAAAAAGAATACTGAAGGTAGTTGCAGAAAAAGCCGATAAAGTGGAAAGTCTAGAATCTCAAGTGAAGGTTTTGATAGACAGAAATAAGCAAATGGAGGCTTCCCTGGTCAAGGATACGATGGGACCTGTCCTAATGCCTGATCTGCAGCCAGTATCCTATGCAAAAACAGTGCGGGTACATCAAGAAAAAAATATCAACAAAGCCGTCTCAACTAATACGTGTGTGGCCACAAAGCCGGCAAATATATTGGTGATTGAAGGAAACAGTAAAATCATACAAAGTCAAAAAGTGAACAAGGAAATAATAAAGAAGAATTCTGTGGCCACAGAATTGACTGGCCCACTAGAAAATCAAGAAAAGTTAGAAGCAAATATTGATGAAATAAAAGGTACTGCAGAAAATAATAAAGAAAAGAAAGAAGAGTGGTCGGAAGTAGTTTATAGGAAAAAAAACAGGCAGTTCAAAAATGAAGTCATAAAAGGAGGAAACACTAGTAATTCTGAAATACGAGGAACAGAGAAAAAAAAAATGTCTACATGTCTGGCGTTTGCAAAAGGAAACCACGGCCGAAAGCATAAAAAAACATGTGGCAACGACACTCCTGTAATGGTAGACCAAATAAAACATAAAACGACAAGGGATTATTCCTCTTTCATCATATGAGTTCCACAAAGTAAATATGATACTTTGTGTTTACCGGAAAACTGGGTGGTTAATATCGAATTCTGTGAATGGATATGGTTTCGCAGATCAACCAGTAAACAATAAACTTAAACAAATCGGGATTTACTATCAAAATGTAGCGGGTCTTCGCAATAAATTAGTTAAGTTGGAGTATTTGGTTAAGTTGGAGTTGTCTGTTAGGGCGTTATCACACTAGCGATTTGCGAGCGGCTGCGAGGCGGGGCGGGCACGCAGCGAATGCGTCGCGAACACGCCGCGGCTGCGCAGCGAAGACGTCGCGGATACGTGGAAATTCGCAACTTTTTCAACGCGTGTTTGTATAAGTTACCGACGTATAATACACTCAGTAACAAAATGGATTCCGACGAGGAGACACTGCTTTTGGCTTTGTTACTTCGAAGGTGGCCGGAGACTCGCATCTCGTTGCCGGATCTCGTTGCGTATCCGCAATAAATTCGCTGCGTATGCGTGGCGTGTTCGTTGCGCGCCCGTAACGTATTCGTTGCGCGCCCGCTCCGCTTTGAGGACGCTCGCAATCCGCTAGTATGATAAGGCCCTTAGTGACCAGAGATCAAGGCTGAACAATTTAGAAATTAAGGGTATTCACCTAAAAAAGGACGAAAATCTGTTCGCTATATTGGATAAGATTAGCCTAAAAAAGGACGAAAATCTGTTCGCTATATTGGATAAGATTAGCCAAAAAGTAAATTATGCTCTTCCGAAAGCCCAGATCAACTACATATCTAGGATTCCACTATTCAACACTAAGGACAAATCCATTGTGGTCAGTTTCCTGAATAGATATGTGAAGGAGGATTTTGTCGCTGCTGCCCGTTCTTTCAAGACCTTATCCGCCCAGGACCTTGGATTCGTTGGTCAATCGAACCGAGTATACGTGGAATGATCACATAAACTCTGACTCCAAAAAGTTGCTGAATAAAACCAGAACAATAGCAAAGGAGAAGGACTACACGCACGTATACGTATACGTAGCACGTATGGGTCAAACACGGGAAGATTCATGTCCGCAGGCAGGAAGGATCTGCTGTGTTTATAATTTCTAAAGAAAAAGATTTAAACAAACTGAATTAGAGTGGCGCCTCCTTCTGTTATTATCACTTTATCAAAATTATTTAAAACATGTGTCTGGATGTAGAACTATTATTAGTAATGTATTATTAACCGTAATTATTTCTCACTTGAATGTATGTAAAAGGTTGGGCATCGCTGATGTGCTTCATGTTTCGTCACCTCGCCTTTGTATTCGCAAATGGGCCTTTTGTCTGTCTTATCGCGCTGTTCAATTCAGAACATCTCGATCTATGCATATCTCGCTCGCACTCATGACTGAGTATTATTACTGTTTATCAATGGCTTTAAATGATACTAAAAAACTGCATGTATATTGTCAGAATGTTCGTGGGCTCCGCACCAAAACCGAATCTTTCTTTCGCCAATTATGTCTATGTACGTATGATGTAATAGTGTTAACGGAAACTTGGTTAGTTGATGGCATATCAAACTCGGAGTTATTTGGTGACCAGTTTATTGTGTGGCGTCGCGACTGGGATTATTGTCTTACAGGTCAGTCTCGTGGAGGTGGCGTCTTGGTGGCTGTTCGTAAGTGTATATCTGCAGTACCACAGCCACTATTTCACTCTTCAGCCGAAGACTTGTGGGTGACCCTGAGTGTACGTCACCCTAACACTGGTTTTTTTTTTTTTAAATTGAATATTTGTGTCATCTACCTGTGTCAGCAAAATAATGGTTATTCTTTTTCCGACCAACTATCGAACTTTCTTCATAGGTTAAATAGTATAATTATTGACCATCCATCCGACAATTATTTAGTTGTGGGTGATTTTAACCTGAGTGGGATTATGTGGCAAAGTAACAATAACATATTTTTACCCGTGAACATTTGTAGCGGTGATGAGTATATGCTCACAGATGAGTTACGTATTTTAGGGTTAAAACAGTGTAATGGAATTTTAAATAATTATGGTAAGATTTTAGATTTAGTTCTGTGCAATGAAACTGTATCAGTGCGTGAGTGCCTGGTACCTTTAACACCTGCTGACAAATATCATCCGGCCCTCTGTATAGATGTTAACTTTTCCGAGTACACTTATCTAACTCCCGCTCCCTTTACTCGTTACATCTACGGGAAAGCTGATTTTGCGGCCATTAATAAGGAAATAGCAGCCATAGATTGGTTAAACGTATTGTCTGACATGTCGCTTAATGACGCGGTAGATTATTTTTACACAAAAAAAAGATATTCAAAAAAAAGAAAAAAAATATTCAAGAATAAAAGATATTCAAGATAAGTTTGTTCCCGCTAAGACAGTTCTTCCCAGCTCATACCCTATTTGGTACTCGCCGGCACCCAAACGGTTAATTAAGGAGAAGTTTAAATATCTGCGTAAATTTAAGACATATGGTAGACTTTCAGACGAGGCGACCTTTAAACATTTACGTGAGCGGGCTATCAAGGGGCCAACCAGAAAAAAGCTTGTGCGCCGCTTGGGAGACCGAGTAAAGTCAAAGGTGCGCACTATGGCCTCAATCTTAGTCAACGGGTTCAGGAGCCACCAGAAATGCTATCGTTTAACGGTAGATGAGGCTCTTATGAACCACTTTGGGGCCATAGTTATGGCAGTAAAGTTGTCTGGAGCAAGCGAGCTTGTCCTCGTCGGAGACATAAACCAGCTTCCATTTTTGGACAGAGAAAACCTATTCGAACTAAGGTATACCCGTCCAAACCTGGTGGCTGGCATCACCCAGGAGCTACTTTGCACACATCGCAACCCAATGGATGTGGCTTTTACACTGAGTGAGATATACTCAGGTATATACTCCTCCAAGTCGTCGCTGTCACGGGTCCACTCCCTGCAAGTGAAGGGTTATACAGGAGCGCAAATTTCGGGCACTACCCGAAACACTCTATTCCTGGTTCATACGCAAGAAGAGAAAACTTCTCTTATCAGCCAGGGATATGGGTCCGGTGAAGGGTCGCAAATTTTAACCATACACGAAGCTCAGGGGCTGACCTACGACAGTGTTATCATCATTAATACAAAATCCAGGAGGCTCCAAATCCACGACAGTATCTCCCACGCGGTGGTGGCGGTGTCGAGACATACTGTTAGCTGTGTCTATTACTCCGATGACACCGATGACGCCACGGGTCGCCTTGCAAGGAGAGCGATGGAGGCGTCGACAAAATCGGTCGTTGATTACAACTTAAAGACGGCCATGCAGCATCGAGACTCAGCCGTTGTAGATGCTCTGCTCGGGCTAGCGAAATCCCTGATCAAAAGACCCCAATAATAACCACTAATAAGACCCCATCCAAATCTAAGAAATGTAAAACTTCATGGCAGCGCGAGCTGACAAACTGTTCCGCCGAGGGTAACGTAGCGCGTCTGGTCACAGAGCTCCCTAAGATATAGTTGAGCTAAACGATGCGGATGCGTTCGTCGTGTCCGTGAACAGGTCGGCATGCCATCGATTGGAACTGGTCGGCTCGCGCTGCCATGAAGTTCTAGTTTATAGTTTAAATAGTTTAAGTGGCTACCAATGTTGTGTGTTTCTATTAAGCAGTGCATGGATATGTGCTGCTTGGTGGAGATACACAGCCTTGGTATAATAAAGTATATGATAAATAATGGATAAAAATTGTAATGCCTGTGAAATAATAATAAAACAAAACAAAAAAAAAAAAAACCAAAACAAAAAAAAAAAAAAAAAAAAAGGATGGACTCACCTAAGCATAAGATTTAGATTACTTGTATTGGAGCGCCTTCATGCTAGCGTTTGTCAGGTGTGGGCATTCGATGAGCGTATGCGCTGCGCTGGCGTCGCGTTGTTGCGGCGTTCAATCAGTCCTGAGGAAGTAGTCTAGTCAAATTAGGTCATTTTTTAATAAAGATTGGACTAAATTCTCTGGAGAGGCAAAAACGTTTCTGATGGTATTGTATGAGTGAAAAATAGATTATAAAAAAAAAAAAATCATTTGGCACCCCTACGGAAGGGGGTGAAAACTGTTTATTGCTCATAACTAACCAGAGAATATAGGTGTACTCACCATTTTTTTTTTTATGGTATATTAAACCTCAACCTACATTATTGCATTTTAATTATTTTAATTAGACCAACGCAGCATTAGAAAAAAATAAAAATGTTATTTTTAGCCATTGCGGCATTGGGGAAAATTGTGTAGTTTTGTAAACTGAGGAAAGTGTTATACATTTCGACCTAAGTACATGATTGATTTTGCACCCCAGTGCGAAATTAGTTTTTCACGTTTTTTTGCCTCTGTACTTCGGGGGAAATTTAAGTAGTTTTGAAAATAATCATAATTACATTAATTTGGTTTCCTTTATATTTGCACCCTATAAAAATTAGCATTTTTTTATGGAACATACGTTTTTCTAGTGTTGTCTTAATTGCCAAAGAACTATTACGCCATGGAAGTGACAAGCGCGCGACACGGAATAATAAACTGACAAGAAGAGATAAGCGTAGTCATTACTTAGGAGTGTAGTGGGATGTGTTTTACGAGGAAGAAGTACTTTCTGGTTGTAAATGCTCTGTTAGTAAGTGTTAGTAAAGAAACCTAATTTTGTTTTTGTAAAAAAAAAAAACATTTAAAAAACCGTCTATGTTTAAACAAAAAAAACGAGAGTGTCTTATATTTATCTTATTATACTCATTTTGCTTAAAATAATGCCATAAACAATCACTAGTTCGATGGAAAGGCTACTATTTAATATAATAGACAAATTTAAAGACGCAAAAAGTGAATTAAATTAAAAACATGCAGATAAAATGCGACGGTTGGATACAATAATATCATTTCTAGGTTAGTTTTTTAATTACTATTATAAAAACTTGATACTTTTTGACTATTTAATAATTGTAATATTACTCACACGGTGTATTCTACTTTTCAGGAGGTTTCGGCAATGAGTAGACGAAACTCCTAATTATGAAAACAGTAAAGGACATGGAAAGTTGTATATTTCGTATGCGCGCTATCTAGCAAAGTAGGGGCGGACATTTGAACGATATTATATTCCATACATAATGACATCAATCGGCCATCCAAATTAATAAAAAAAATCGATAACACACAATTTGTTTTATTCAAATTTAAAGATTCCAGGGAAGTGTTTATTGAAAGACCCACTGGCTCCACAAATGATTGGACCTGTGTTTTGTATAACATTCGATGTTGTCCTGGTATGAAGCGCCGTCAGTGCCGGATTAAACCGACGCGGAGTCTATTGCTAATTCGACCAAGGGGCCCCCTACTACTAAGCAATTAATTTAATAGTAAGATACTAATTAATTTAGTACTTTTGGAAAACCTAGATGATGATCGTTTTTTGCATACCCCGAATGATTAGAATTTTGCTTAGGACGTTTTAGGTTTTCTTCTGACAAGTAATACAGAAATAAGGAGTCTTTTCGATGCTGATGGCGAAGCCTTTGTGAATTTATACAAAAAAGCTGTGCAGTTAAGATTTACTAATAGGATGCAACATTTATTCTGCCGTGTTACCGAAAAAGGGCACAACTAACACTTTTTGTCAAAATGAGTTATATATATAAGGTATATTATTGAGGATTTTCGAAATAAACCACAAATTGTTTCTCTGAAAACAAAGATTTGCTTTAATCAACATGCTTCTACAGTATTATGTAATAAATTATCGTTTAACCAAAATTACACTTTTATCTCACCTGAAAACAAAGAAACGACATTAAAGTTCACTAATATCGCCTCCTCAATTATATCCCTTTAATTATCTCTCTACAAGTTTTTATAACAATAAAATGCACAAAATTAATCTCAACATCATCTGTCATTGAATGATACGTCACCCCGTATCCACAGCTTAAAAATTAAAAAAATGAAATGTCATTTCCAAGGAGGTCATTTCATTACATCTCCCCCCCATAGGAACGAAAATTCTAAATAATATAATACAAACAATGCACCTGCAAGCTATCTTTATACCTATTCGTTTTCTTCTACTTCATCTTCTGCCGTAACAGGTTGTAATTTTGTTATGTGGAATAAAGTTGATTCTGTTTTTCTGTTGCCAGTGTCAATCTTATAAATGGAGTTCGATATTTTCTCTATTATCTTGAAAGGGCCTATTTTTAATTCGTCTAATTTTTTCCTGTTCAGTCTATTTCCATTTTCTACATATACACTGTCTCCTATCTCGAACTCTTGTATTTTCCTATTTCTATCAAATATTTTCTTGTTGTACTTGTGAGATTTTATTGTATTCTCTAATGCTAATCTTCTATCAGCAATCCACTTGTCTTCCTTTTCTATTGTTTTAATTTCATTTGGTAAAATACTGACATTTGTACCATCCAGTAAATATTTTGGTGCAAAACCTGTAACAGAATGGTCTGTTTCATTATATTTCTGTACACATTCTCTTGCTACTGTTGTCCATGTTTTCTTATTATTTTTCTCATTTATTTTACATCTTATTTTATTTACTACTAGCTGTACCCGCGCGGCTTCGCTCCCGCTCTTCCCTACTTCAGCCTACTATACCCTACTCTACCCTACTCTACCTTACTCTACCCTACTCTACCCTACCCTACTCTACTCTACCCTACTCTACCCTACTCTACCCTACTCTACCCTACTCTACCCTACTCTACCCTACTCTACCCTACTCTACCCTACTCTACCCTACTCTACCCTACTCTACCCTACTCTACCCTACTCTACCCTACTCTACCCTACTCTACCCTACTCTACCCTACCCTACTCTACTCTACCCTACTCTACCCTCCTCTACCTTACTCTACCCTACTCTACCCTACCCTACTCTACTCTACCCTACTCTACCTTACTCTACCCTACTCTACCCTACTCTACCCTACTCTACCCTACCCTACTCTACCCTACTCTACCTTACTCTACCCTACACTACCCTACACTACCCTACACTACCCTATACTACCCTACACTACCATAATTTTCTTTTTTTTTTCCATAAGAACCTTCTCCTCATAATAACGAACACAACAAAAAAAAAAATTAGCGAAATCGGTCCAGGCGTTGTTGAGTTATGCGCTTACCAACACATTTTGCGATTCATTTTTATATTATAGATTGTTTGGTTTAATCTTTCGTTCAAGCCGTTCGAAAATGGCGTATTCACAGCTGTAAATATTAGTTTGATGTTATTCTCCTGCAAATACTGTTTAAATTCTTTTGAATTGATGCCTGGATATTGATCTGTCAGAACTATTCCAATCTCATCTGTCTCGAGTACTTTCTTTGTTAGTTTTATAAAGTCACTTGCGTTCTGTGTTTTTGAAGTCACAATAAACGCATATCTTGTGTAGTGGTCTACTAAAAGGTGTAAGTATTTTTTTGTTGACCTAGATCCTCCAAAGCCACCTATAGTATCCATTGACATTATCTCAAATGGTTTTGTTGCTGGTCCCAGTTGTGACATTAACCCAAATTTTCCTTGACATCTTGATTTATTTTTTATACATATTTCGCATGTTTTACAAATATTTATGATATTTTTTGTTAGGTTTTTAGCTGTATATAGTGGACTTATTTTTTTCTGTAATTGTCTGATTCCAATATGGCATAAATCTTCATGCACCTTTTTTATAATTTTTTTACTAAATTCTTCTGAGAGTATAATCTTTTCAAGTTTCTTTATTTTTTTATAATAGATTTTATTTTTATGTAGTAGATTTTGTTTCTTTTCTTTTATTGTTTCATTTTTTTATTGGTCTTCTACTATATCTTTTATTTGTATTAAATTAACTATTTTTAATAGTTCCTCCTTGTTATCTTCTGATTCTAATACAGGGTTTCGGCTCAAACAGTCTGCTTCTATATTTTCTTTACCAGGTATATATTTTACTGTGACGTCATATTGAGATAGGTAATATGTGAGGTCACCCAATTCTTCATCTGTCCTGCATTTAATATTCATGTTCTCTAGAGGTTTGTGGTCTGAGTAAATAGTGAAATGTTTTCCAATTAGCCAGTGTTGCCAGTATTTTACTGCTTCTTTCATAGCAATACATTCCAAATATATGGCCTTTTTTCGTTTTTGAGATTCGTTTAGTTTTTTTGAAAAATATGCCACCGGTTTGTCTTTACCGTCTAGTTGAGTCTGTTTTAATATTGCCCCGATACCCTCTAAAGATGCATCTGTAAAGATTTTTATTGGTAAGTCTTTGTCGAATATTTCCAACACAGGTTGAGAACATAAATATCTTTTTATTTGATTAAATGATTCTTCACACTTCTCTGACCACACAAACTTTTCATTTTTTCTTAATAAATTATGTAATGGGTCTAAAATAATTGCACTTCTTGGTATGTATTCATGGTAGAAGTTAATTTTTCCCAAAAATTGTCTGATATTCTTTTGTGTCTTAGGAGTTGGAAAATGTCTTATCGAGATCAAATTGTCTTTTAGTGGTCTTACCGAATTGTTCTGAATTACATGGCCGACGTACTTTACTGAGTCTGAAGCAAAGTTACATTTCGTAAACTTCAATCTAAAGCCTTCTTGTATTATTGCGTCTAATACATTTCTTATGTGTTTTATATGTTCTTCAAAGGTGTTCGAGTATATCAGAATATCATCAATATAGTTTACGGAGTATCCTGTGAGATTGTGCTTTCTTAGAATATTGCTTAAAATTCTCTGGAAAATTGCTGGTGATGTTTTCAAGCCAAAGGGAAGGCAGGTCCACTGGAAGTGGCCATCTTGTGTGACAAATCCTGTTTTATATCTGTCTTCCACCCGTAATGGTATCGCCCAGAATGCTGAATTTATATCCAGTGTAGTAAAATACTTACAATTTCTAGTTTTAACAATCAAATCATGTATTAACGGAAAAGGTTGAGCTTGTGGAACAACAATTTTATTTAGTTCTCTGAAATCTATACACAAGCGGGATTTCCTATTTTCACCCTTTTTAAATGCCAATGTCACTGGAGCAGCGAAAGGACTGTAGGATTCTTCTATTAAATTATTCTTTAGTAACATGGATATTTGCTTTTCAATTTCTAATTTATCTTCTATTGTACATCTGTATGGTCTTTTACTACAGTATCTATTTACTAGTAAATCTATGTGAGCTTCATAATCTCTAACTGTTCCTATATCATACTTGTCCTTTGCAAAAATTGTTTTATATTCCTTTATTATTTTCTCGATCTCAATTTTCTTTTCATTATCTAAATGGTCTGTCATACTTACAAACTCTTCTGTTTCTATATGTTCATTAAAATTTATTGCTAATGTTTTTATATTCTTTTCTTCATTTCTGTTATCTTTAGGCATTTCATCTATTTTATTTGTTCTTATCTTTTGTTCTATCCGCAAGTCCTCGTTTTGGGCTAGTTTGAATTTCTTTATCATATCCAATCCGATTATAAAATCATCAAAATATTCATTTTCTACTATGTATACATCCACCTCTTCTTCTAAATCAAATATTTTTATTTTTATTGTTATCAAGCCATCTGTTTTTTTCACACCATTAACCGTTTTCATATATGCTATATTCTCATTGTCCTTTTTTTCTTTTATTTTAATCAGTCTTGAATTTATTAAAGAGATCTGTGAGCCTGAATCATAAATGCCGCTCACTTCTAGTTTATTTCCTAATAAGAGCTTGATTTTGATTAATGGTGTACTTACTCGTTTTTTTTCTCAGTATTTATATCTACTTCAATAATGGAGTTGTTATTTACATTTCTGGGTTTAAAAACTTTTTCAGATTTATTTTTATTTTTCTTGAACCAACATGACTCTTCCGGATGATATCTAATTCCTTTGTTCAAAGATTCACAAGTGTTACATGGCTTCTTCTCATTAGTTTTATTTTTATAAAGGAATGTACAACTCTTTATTGTACTTGAGTTTTTCTTGTACATCATACCTTCATATTTTCTTATCTCATTGAACAAATCAGTAGTGTCATTGAGTTCATCTCTGTTTAACCTATTTAAGATAAACCCAGGTAAACCTGTTGCAATAAGATCTATCATTGTTTTGGAGTCTATCGATTTGTTTATGCCTAGCATTAGCCTTTCTTTTCTAATAGCGTAATCAATTAGTAGTCCTTCTTTATATCTAAATGCGAGAGCATATGTAACTATGTCCCATCCTCGGTTTTTAAAAGTTTCTAAAAATTTGTTTTTCCATTCATTCCATTCAGCCTTTATTGTTAGTTTTATGGCCATCGAGCTATACCAATCCAAACAAGATTTTTCTAAAAATAATCTCAATATATCTATTTTTGTTTCATCTTTTGATATATTAAAGCGCTCACACTCCTTTTCAAAATTCTCAATCCATTGCATTGCATTAGGGTTCTTGCTTGTGAATTTTTCAATAATAAATTTCTCTGAAATATGTTTTAGGTTATGTTGATTTTCTTTCTTTGTAGTAGTTTCTATTAATTTTTCCAAGATATGTTGGAAATTGTCGTTTATGTCTATTGGTTGTTTTGTGCTCATTTCTTTTAAATATTGATCTAAAAATTGCATATTACCTTCCTCATCTCTATATGTTTTCTTAAGATCTTCATCCAATTTTATCCATATTTTTCTACTTTGATATCTTCTTTTTATACTATTTTTTATTTTTGAGAAAGTATTCATTTTGACAATATATGTATGATGAATCACCGGCTTCAGCTCATCAGGTAAAACATAACATTTTCCTTCTTCTGTAGATATTGAGGTTATGGCTAATACATTTGATTTGCCATCATTTGAAGCTATCATCGTAAACTCAAATTGCAGCCGGTCCATCTTCTTTTAGTTAACAAAATGTCGTTTTATAAGGTATATTATTGAGGATTTTCGAAATAAACCACAAATTGTTTCTCTGAAAACAAAGATTTGCTTTAATCAACATGCTTCTACAGTATTATGTAATAAATTATCGTTTAACCAAAATTACACTTTTATCTCACCTGAAAACAAAGAAACGACATTAAAGTTCACTAATATCGCCTCCTCAATTATATCCCTTTAATTATCTCTCTACAAGTTTTTATAACAATAAAATGCACAAAATTAATCTCAACATCATCTGTCATTGAATGATACGTCACCCCGTATCCACAGCTTAAAAATTAAAAAAATGAAATGTCATTTCCAAGGAGGTCATTTCATTACATATATATATTCAGAACAGGAAAAAAAGGCCTATCTGCGTGATTTTTTGTGGATTTTTAACTACAAAATAAACAGAGATAGTATAAGCTGAAAGGGCACAACTGCATCATTTTTTAAGTTTTATTACATTAAAAAGGCATATTGTGAGATATGACTTTTATTTTACCTTTTTATTATTGATATATTTAATGGAAAGGGCATAACTGACGTACATCAATAATAAAAGGCTTATGTGGCAATTGTGCTTATTTTTTATACAAACACTTTAGCAATTAATGTAGAAAGAAAAGTCACAACCGGCAGTTATGCCCTTTCTATTTACCCCTAACGATTATAAATGTTATATAAAAAAAGGCACATTGGCGTTTGTGCCTTTACTACTAAACATTTCTGAACGGAAATGAAGTGAGGGGGACAAGGTATGCAGGGAATCCGTCAGTTGTGCCTGATGTGTAGAGGCGACTCCACGCTTGTCAGTGCAGCTTGTTCAGAGGGGTATCACGAGTGAAAGGAAATCTGCCATACTCACAACGCTTGGTCTACTTATGGGTGTTTATTTTTTTTCGTGCATATTATGCGTCCAGTAAAATAACATCAATTTATTCCATAAATATGTATATTCTTTCCAACGGATACCAAATGTAATACAGTTATGCGTGCATGCATGTAATATTTACAGTAGTAATTAGCATAAATAATTAATTATAAATAAAAAACTCTACTTATTCTCATTTCCTTCAATTCAATTCAATTCAATTCAATTCAATCTTTATTGCTATAACACATGTGTTACATAAGATCTTATAAAGTAGTTAGATAAGTGCACATGGACCCTGTCGGGCACAGCAATTTCTTAAAGAACAATTTTAAGAGAATTATAATTTAAAAAAATAAAAAATAATCGGATATACAACTCAAATTAAATGAAATACAAAATGTCACTAAAATAAAAGATAAAATTAATAAATGTCATAAGTTCATTAAATGTCAAAATACATTCTTTCAATTGTCAGAGCCGTGTTCATTATAAATGTCGAAATAAATTCAATATAAATGTCGAAATAAATTCACAATAAATGTCAAAATAAATTCATTACAATTGTCAAAATAATTTAATTATAAATGTCAAAAATAAATTGATTAAAAATACCAAAATAATTCATTACAAATGTTAAAAGTTTTATTACAGATGTCAATATAAATTAATTAAATAAGAATATTACAAATACCAGAATAAGTTAATGTCAAAAAATAAAAGATAGAATAAAACCGTAACAATGTCAAAATAAATTCATTGAGAATGTCAATATCGATAAGGTTCACAAAAACATACATTTACCAAATTATAAACCAAAAATGGAAAAGATGTCAAATGTTTAAAAGTCATTATTGGTGTTATTAATTTTTGAAGTCGTCATCAAAGAATTCTTTCACTGAATAGTAACATTTCTCGACTAGTAGTTTTTTTAGCCGTTTAATAAATTTTATGTCACTTTCCTCAGTTTTAATGTCATTCGGTATTTTGTTATATATTTTTATTGACCCTACATGAGGACTCGAACTGTGTAGTTTTAACTTTGATGGAGGTACCACAAGCGTGTTTTCAAATTGTGAACGCGGCGCGTATCGGCGAGGTTGGTCTGTTATTTTTTTATAGAAATTAGGGTTTTTTCTTACAAATTTACAGCTTTCTAAAATATAAATTGATGGTAACGTTAGAGTTTCTAGTTTACGGAAATGCGGTCTACAAGTTTCATCATGATTAATATTTACAATTATCCGAAGACATTTTTTTTGTAGGATAAACAAGTCATTGCTATCTACACTGTTTCCCCAGAGAATAATACCATAAGAAAGCCATGCGTATGCGTATGCATAATAAGCAGATAGTGCGGTTTCGAGATTAGTTGATTTTTTTAGCTCACGTAAAGCATAGATAAAACTAGATAACTTGGTTTTAATTTTCTGTATATGTGCTTTCCAGGTCATGTGAATATCTAAGTCCAGACCCAGCAAGGTAAAAGTGTCGACACATTCCAATTTTATACTGTCAAACGTAAAATTAATATGTAAAGGATTTTTTTGGCGGGGCCTAAATTGCATTAATTTAGTTTTTGTAAAATTAATCTCCAAATTGTGGTCTTCCATCCAATTTCGTATATTAGTCATTATATTATTTAAATTGTCAGTTAGGTGTTGAGAGTCAGTACAAGAAGTAATTAAAGAAATATCATCGGCAAATAGTACGCACGAATCCGTCATAATCTTAGGGAGGTCATTGATATAGATCAAAAACAGCAAACACCCGACAACACTACCTTGCGGAATAGAATGTCCAATAGAAAGCCCCTTTGAACGTATCTTCTTCAATTCACCAGTTTGTTGATCCAAATATTCAATTTCTACAAATTGTTCCCGATTTTGTAGGTAAGATGCAAACCATTTGTGTGTAATACCTCTGATGCCAATACCGTATAGTTTATCGAGCAATATTTTATACTGAACTTTGTCATATGCCTTGGTCATATCTAGCAAGATACCTATCGCGTATTTTTTATTATTTAAAACGTTTAGTATTTCTTGGGTAAATTTATATGTTGCTAAAACCGTGGAACGTTTCTTCCGAAAGCCGTTTTGACATTCATCGAAAACATTAAACTTTTCGCAAAAGTCATAGACGCGTTTGCACATAGCCTTTTCAAATATTTTAGATGATGTAGGTAGTAGTGCAATCGGACGGTAATTGTTTGGATCTAACTTTGAGTTTTTTTTGTGAATTGGTTTAATTATCGTTTTCTTTAGAGCGTCTGGAAATATTCCTTCTGAGAACGATTGGTTGACCAAAAGATAGAATGGTATTGTTAGTTCCTCAGCACATGTTTTGATCAATATAGGAGGAAGTTCGTCTATTCCGTGACTATGTTTATTTTTAAGATTCTTAATAATACTTCTTATTTCTTGCGGTGAGGGTGGATAAAGAAACATAGTGTTATCAGTGGGTCGGAGCACGGGTCGGCCGCGCGGCTCTGACTCACCATGCTTTGTTTGTCCTACTGTTGCGAAAAATTCATTGAGCGAGTTAGAAACCTGGTTTGGATCGGACGTAAGTTTATTATGGATCAGCAATGCAATGTTCTCTTTAGTTTTATATTGGTTTTTATTGGTACGTTCTTTAATAATTCTCCACATCGATTTAGTTTTATTTGATGAATTTTTAATTTCCCTAATATATTGTAGCTTTTTAGATTTGTTAACAACCCTTTTTAATGTTTTTTCATATATTTTATAATGCTTTGTTAAAACCGGATCATTAGAGTAAGAGGTAAGAATTCGGAATAATCGCTTATTTTTACATGATATTTTAATACCTTTGGTCATCCAACTTTTTCTTTTCTTTCGATTTAATTTTAAGGTTTTTACGGGTATACAGTCATTTAGTATTTGGAGTAAAAGATTTTCAAAAGAATTATAGTTATCGTTTATATTTTTTTCCGAGCTTATTACTTCATTCCAGTTAATTTTTTGTAGTTTCAGTCTGAAGTTTTCCATGTTTTTACTGTTAAAAATTCTTTTTGAAGTTTTCCAATGTTTACGTTTATTTTGATTTACGTCAATTATTTTTAAGTTCATTATTAGTCCTTTATGGTCAGAGAAACCGAAATCGTTAACAGAAACGGTTATGAGTTTTGAGTCAAAGTTTATAAATATGAGATCAAGACAAGTTGAAGTGGTTTTTGTCACTCGTGTAGGGTGTTTTATACATTGAATGAAGTTATTTTCAAGCATTAAGTTGATTAGCATACTTGTTTGCAGGCAATTTTCTAAGACATTTACATTAAAATCACCGCCGATAATGACTTTAAGTTTACTATATTTTTTTAATATCAATTCCTGTATTAATTTTAACTGTTTATAGAAAACATCAGGCTGTCTTTTATTCCAATACAAAGTCACAAGTAAAGTTTTAAGTTTAGGCAGTTCTATGGCACACACTTCTATAATATATTCGACCGACATATCCATAATATCCTTTCGTTCAATAAAATCTATATGTTCCTGTAGCAATATACACACACCGCCACCTGCGTAGTTCTGTCGGCAATATGACGTTGCGAGGACGTAACCGGTACAGCTAATTAGGTCCTTCTTTGCATGTGATAGCCACGTTTCCGTTAGACAGAGAGCTAAATATTTGTCTTTGTTTTCATCTAAAAATTCTTCTAATAAGTCAAGTTTGTTATTAATACTTTGAATGTTTTGGAACAATACTGTCATGTCATAATTTTCTTTAGGAACGAAAGGTGTTGATTTCTTCTGTGTTATCCTGTGAGTAGTCAGTGTTGCGTTTGTTGGTTATGTTTTCGCGGGTGATTTCTTTATTTTTTAGGTCAGTTGTTTGGTTACAGTCAGTTTTTTTCGTCGATTTATTTTGCCTTATCGTGTCTGCAGTAGGTTGGTATTGTTTCCCGTCTATTATTAATTTATTATTTTTGATGATTGCGTGTCGTCCTTGTTGTCTTGCTGAGCGTAGGTGTTCTTGGAGTGTTTTTTTTTGTCGAAGTTCAGTCTCGTTTAAGTATTCAGAGATATAAAGTCCCGTATGTTTAAAGTACATTTTGTTGTCCAAAATATATTTAGTCATTCTTTTACTTATAAGCTCAATTATTATTGGTCTTCGAGAGCTGGTAAATTTGCCTATTCTTGAAAGTCCTTCAATATAACCTGTCAGGTCAACATTTAGTATGTCTTTAAAGGCTTCAAGTATGCGATAGTGTAATTGACTTTCGGATTCTTCTTGGTCGTATTCTGTGAGTCCATATAGTACGATTTTATTTAAATTGTTGTCCTGTTGCTGATTTTCAATTTTTGTCAATTTTTGTTTAATTTCATTTAATTGTCGTTTTAATTCATTATTTTCTTCGTGTAATATTTCTATGTTTTCGCTTAATGTATTTATATTACTTTTTACTTTTTCTTGCTCGCATGTTAATTTAAGGTTATCTTTTAAAAAATCTTCCTTTAATTCTATAATACTCTTTTGTATTTCATTTTGGATTGTGTTTTTCAATACAGAGAGTAGGGATTGGTTGTTTTTTTCTAGTTTCGTATCTAGCAGTTTACTGAGGCTGTCTAAAGTGATAGAGGAATTTTCTGTTGCGATTTCTTGTCTATTGGTAGTCAGTTGGTTATTTTGGTTAGGGTTGTTAGGCTCGGTTGTTGTCGTATAGTTTGTATTGGGTTCCTCAAGTGTGTCGTCAATTGACATAGTAGTGTCGTTTAGGGTCGATGTTTTCAGTGTACGAACAGGTGTATTGTCATTTCTAAAGCGACGTGTGATGTTAGCACAGTCAGGGCAGCGCCAGCATTTTTGAAGCTCAAAATTATGTTCTAAATAATAGGCAGATGTCATATTAAGGCACGCATAATGGTATTTAGCTGAGCACCCTGTGCATTTCAGGGTCTCTCCAGCATATTGTATTTTTTGACAGCACGCTGGGCAGTTCATAGTAAAAGTCAATCTCTTCCTTTTTTATTATTATTTAAGGATACTTAATATTATGTAGCGATGGTGTTTCAAAGGTTGGTGTCCAGGTCTTGATTTTATTGTTTATAAAGTCTGTGTACGTCGATAATTGTAAGTATCTAAGATTCGTGTCGAGTTTTAACTGGTCAATTCATAGGTCAAGTAATGATAAGTCAATTTTTGTATTTAAATCTGAACAGTTCAGAACTTCAATTTAGTGTTCTAAGTACAATATATATCAGTCTTGACAGTATTCCGAGTCCTTTAATGTCACCTTGTTGATAGATGTCACATTTATGTTTATAAATAAATCTTACTTATCTTCTCTGACTTCTCTTATGTTTAGGTAAGAATGTGTTATTACTGACCTGATCCTCAGATTAGCGACACTTTTGCACAGATCCGATGTCGGTGACCGATGTAAGCACAAGAAATTTTTGTTCTCACAATAACACTGATTTTTGGCATCAGTTCTTGATGACTACAATAAATATCAGAATATATGTCTTTTCCTCACTATTAATGTACAATACACGACAATTAGCGTAAGTTTCGAGTTTTTAGAAATAAAATTAAACCGAGACTTGTAATTAAGCAACTTGACACATCTAGCGCCTACCCGCTTTTCTTTTCCTTCGGTGTCCATTTACTACTATCCTTAATAAATGTATTTTTTAATCAAATAAATCGGAGTAAATAGAAACAAAATAATAATATTAATTAAATATATTAAAAAACACAACGTTTACACCTAAATTAAATAATGCTGTCTTCTCAATATATTAAAATATGATTAGATGAATATTTATTTTTTATTTTGTCTGATTACCCTCGTTATGAAAGAAAATCCACACTATAGTTTGCGCTTGACCATAAATGCTACTCTACTGCGATGTCAAGCCCCGCGCACATCTCAGTATGCCATTGAACATCGTAACAGGTGCATCCTTGCTTGTTAAAAAAAGATATGTTCGTGTTAAGTGTCGCGGGAGGTGATTATTCTGGAATCGTTCTCTTTCCTATCGTCCGTATTATAACGTGAGTATATATGATTTTGTTAATTACTTAGCTTATTATCAATTTCAATGATTCCCTTCGAAGTTTGGAATAGGTATTAGGTTTGTAATTTTGATATTTTTGAATAAAAACTGAATAAAGGATTTAAACCTCATTACCTTCTTCCTCATTCCGTTCGTTTACCGTCGTTTCTTTAATTTAACAGCATTGCCTTCTGTTTTGTTTTCATTACCTTCGCACACCTCTTTTTTTATTAAGTCTTATAGTCCCTTGAACCATCTGGCCGAAATTAAATGGATGCACCTCTCGCACCCGCCTAGGCGGCAGTACGCATATCTGTGCATTTATTTGCGGCCAGCAGGGCCCGGAAAGCGCGCGGCTGACCTATAAATCCATTTTCTTTGCTAAATATTGATTGATTTACATATGCTATGTTCACTTTGAAGAATATTTAACCACCAATTTTTATGTGTAAAAATGTTTCTAAAGATCCAAGCCGTTTCGAAGGAGTAGGGAAAAGTTGCGAAATTGCTAAATATTTTTTTTAGACAAAAGTATTAATAGCACGAAAAAATCAAATGTTGATAATGTTGTTCATGAATCTATTATAAACATATATTTTTTTCAAACCTATTAACCTGGCCGTTACCGAGGAGTAGGCTTCAGAAAGTCACTGTTTTATGGCACTTTTCGGGCGCTTGGGCCTTAAAGGCTTCAATATCATTTCCTTCCCTATCGTTCTCATTACCGTCTCAGTTCGATTTTAGAAATGTTATCAAATTCAAAGTTACTAATAAAAAGCAAGTAGAAACGACGAAATGTTCAAAGATTATCCATATATTAACGATATTAGTAAGAAAAAACAAAATAATTCGCCAATAAATATAAAATGTAGGATTGCTTCGAATTTGCACGAACTACGCGAAACACCCTTATGCCCACTAACAGGAGGGTTTTTTGGGAAACTACCTGTAAATGATCGAGCAGTCGATTTGTTTCAAAAGCAAAAAGACTGAAATAATGCAAGACTGGTTTTTTATACTCACTTTAGTGTCGATTTAATTATTATGAGAATTAATATTAGGTGCTTTGAAGTTTCTAATTTTCAGGTTTAGAATTATTTTGTGTTTAATTTTGATAATAAAAAGTTCCTACTTATTTTGTAACCTTGTCAAGATTGTGATAGAGAGATGCATAGTGCTATTTTCATTAATAAGAAGTTAATTCCGTTCATTGGTTAGTGATAAAAATTTAACTACTTAGATATTTGATACATAATTGTTATGATAATTATTGTTTTTGTAAACTTCGTTTTGTTTTTTTGATAAATATATTGAAGTTCCTAACTGGCTGTGTTACCTAATTTTTAACCAAGAGATATTTTGAAGTGTCATTTTTAGTAAACAATTCTGTTTTTGTTTTGTTGAATCCTTCAATTATTGATATAATTAATATTGATAGTACTTCTGAAAATTTGTTTGTGTAAACTTTTTTAAATAAATGTTTTATTTTCTTACAACTGCCTTATTTTATTTCTTATACAATTACACTTATCAGCCTCTTTTAAAATATACAATTCCACTGCGGAGACACAATAAAATACTCTCACAAAGTATAAAATATAAATATTAGGAATTAATTCTAATATTTACTGTACCCTTTTTTTGTAATGGCTCGCGTTTGCCCATATCTCACCTGATGGTAAGCGATGATGTGGCCGACGATGGAACACGCCTATGTATTTATTTAAATAATTTACAGTGAAAAGGCACAATTGAGTAAATATGCCTTTTTATCGTAAAATTTTAAATGTTTTACTCAAAATTTTACATTGAAAAGGCATATTTGGTTATATGTGCCTTTTAAACATAATATTGCTCTTTTCATGTTATTTTTTCATGTCATTTTTATGTTAAGTTAAAAAGAAATATGGTTAATAATAAATACTTCCATTAAAATTAAAAATATAATATTGCTATCGTTGTATACATACTAAAAAACGCAATTTTGTACATTTACACCATTTGGAGAAACACATTTTAAACGTGTTTTTTTTTATTAAAATTCAAAAAATATTTTAATCTCGATTTTCTCAACATTTGTAAAATGTTAGTTGTGCCTTTTCTAATTACGACGGCAGTATTTTTCTTTGGAGTAAGTTAGGTTTAGCCAATTTTTAAGTGGAGTAATCTTTCTGAGAGATTGATCTCATCAACATGCCAACATCGATAGTCATCATCATTTCAGCTGAAAGGCTTCCATTGCTAGACAAAAGTTTTTCCTATGTCACCACAACGGCCGATCCAGTTTATCACGCCTCCATCGAATTCACGTGAATCTTACTAAATAAAAGGTTATCGGTACCCTTGTTTTGAGACCTTTCAACGTTACGTCTTCAGGTATCCGGTCGCCATTCCAGAACCTTTCGGCCCCATCGATCATCTGTTCTGCGAGCAATGTATCCAGCTTACTGCCACTTAAGCTTATCTTCCTCTCCATTGCTCTTTGTGTTACTTAAAACCATCTGATGAGGCGCATTGTGAACGACCACGTTTCAGAGCCAAATGTCACTACACACAGGCAATGTAATATTCACATAGACACACAAAATATGTAATTCCCTAAAAACCTTGTTTAAGCTTATTCTTAGTAGGGTTATTAAGATTGAGCTTAACCTACACATATTAAAATTAAGTGGTTTTAGCTAGCGCTGCTAGAAGCTGCTAGCTAAAGCTACCCTTTCTAAAATAAGCTTGAACAAGGCTATTATTCACCAATAACTCCGTGGATTTTAAGATCACTTGCGTAAAAAGTACGATGATGGGATAAATTCTAAGAGATCTTCTATTCTGTAGTTTGCTTGCAGGATAGTCTGAAGTAAAGTGACTATCTCATCACATCCAAAAAAATCAGCTGTATTTAGGTTTCACGCAATACCAATATTTTGACTAGTTTTTTTTTTATGTTAAAAAATGCGGGATCCCTGAACGCGCGGGGCCCCAAAATGGGGGAGTCTGTAACATTTGCTACTCTTGCTACATGGCTAATCCGCCACTGAGTGCCATCTAACCTTTGCATGAATGTCGAGTTTCCTAGCAGCTACCGTAGCTTTGTGCTCAATGAACTGCCCAAAGTTTAAGGAAATTTCAACTCCCAAGAGCTGAAGGCGGTCGATACACTCCAAGGATACATTCTAAAAAGCAGGTGCCAAGGTGATCAGGCTGCTTTTGGCAGTGAACGGAGATGCTTGAGTTTTGGCGGCATTGAATATCGCGGCTAAATAAGCAGCACATGTTTAATTGTTAAATTAACATGCATCATATATATATATCGTATACTTATTGTTTTCATGAATAATCAAACGTATCAACTCCGTTTAAGTGGCGTACAGCTAGGATAAACAGCTTCAATTTTTTTTTTAATACGGCCTCCTTTTTGTTTTGCCATCTTTCGTTGGTCAGAGTCTACACCAAAATAACATTTTTTGCAATTTTTGTCTGTCTGTCTGTCTGTTTGTCCGGGCTAATCTCTGATATGGCTGGACTGATTTTGACGGGACTTTTTTGGCAAGTAGCTGATGTAATAAGGAGTAACATGAGCTACTTTTATTTTAGAAAAAATAAATAGAAAATCCTGTAGTCCACGCGAACAAATTCGCGGGCACAGCTAGTTTCAAATAAATTAGTTGTATTTCGGTTGTCTTTAGAACTATAAACCGTGTGACAGCGTTGATTATTCTACGGCATCGGGTAAGGTAGGAACAAAAAATATTAGTATAAAAAATGTGGAGTTTTAAGTATGCGCCTCAAAAAGAAATTGGGTAAGGGCGAGTCGGACTCGCACACTGAGGATTCCGTATGAACTAACTTAAATAAAATAAATATCTAGCTTTTGCCAGCGGCAATTTTTCCTATACTTATGCTATAAGACTTGCTTCATGCCAAATTTCAAGGTTCTAGGTCAACGGGAAGTACCTTTATGATTCCCTTGAGTGTCGCAATATAATTTTTTTGCGACGTAAATGCCAGTATCTTTTTTATTCGTTAACTTAGAAGTTTTTACTTTTACACAGCTTTAAGGGACCGCAGTCTTGAGTATTCGGTTTATATTTCAACTTGATACTTGCACTTGTTCCCGAGATAAAGGGACTTGACAGACAGACGGACGAACAACAAAATGATTCTATAAGGATTCCGTTTTTTCCTTTTGAGGTACAGAAAGAAATAAAGATCGACAGAGAATTGATATGATTTTCATAATTTCTTGTTAAATAAATACTTAATACAGGGGCAGGTCGGGAGGTCACGACAAACAATGCATTACACTTCATAATCCATTTTTCACAACGCAGCTAATAACATAGAGGAAATTATACTTATTAATTTGTATAGCGCAGGGATCGATTCTTGCCACAAAAATGATCTAAACGCATATACATGCACGCACTTACTTACTCACGACCCCGCCGCGCGCGCGCCGCTCGACCCCGCGTTCGCCCTCCGAGCGCCACGAGGCGCAGTATGTATTCATGTTAACTCTACATAAACTTCCAGTTATATATTTTTTATTTTTATTACGTGCGAATGTTTTATATATAGAATACATTATATATTAAAAAATCCATGACTACACTAATTTGCCCCGAAGTACAATCTACAAATATTGTAAAATGCTGTTTTCCTAGGGGTGCAAAAGGGTGCAAAAATAACTGGGTGTATAGGATGCTTTAAAAAGCTTATTACGAGTTTGCACCAACTGGTTAAATTTCCCTTGAGCCGCAAATTAAAAATAATGAATTATAAGTGTTTCATACACCTCACACTTTTTTCGTAAAAAGTAATTATACACCAAAGGGGTATCTACATATATCTAAACTTACCACAACTAAATACTTATGAAATTTTTAAATTTTGGGACTTTAATGTTAAAACCTAATATTAAACGATGTTCCGTACATAACAGGAATGGTGCAAACTCAGAGAAGACTTATATTCATGTCTTCTAATGATTCCACAAAAAATTACAACTACACGAATTAAGTCCAATCTTTTTGCTAATTTGACTAGACTAAAGCGTTGCAGCGGCTAGACGCCTGCGACGCTGCGCATGCGTTTGTCGGGCGCCTGCGTTGGGCGAGCGCTGGTGTGAAGGCGCTCCTTTTCATAAATTATAGAAAAAGCAACAAATAAAGAGTTTGCACTTATAATATTTTTAGATTTTATATAGGAATAGTTATAGGAGTAGACTAAGCAAGTACAACAAAGTATAAATAAAAAACAAGTAAGTATAAATAATAAAATGTGTATCCGATACCGGAGCACCACGACTGTAATGAAAAATATTATTATTAACAAATAATTAAACATTTCAAACAAAGGCGCGGACCACCATGTCTGCGGTGTAATCTTAACATAAAAAAAAAAAAAAAAAAACCATAAGACCTTAAAGCAGTATTGTTTTAATATTACTTAGGCTTTTCGTACCATGACGCCTTCAAAACAACCTTATTACAATATTAAAACAAGATTGTTTTCTTAGCGATTTTGTAACGTCACTCTTAAAAAGTTCATTCTTTTCGTACTCTGACGAGATTTTTGACCGCTAGCAGTATTGTTTTTACGTCAAATTAGCAGGAGTAAAAAAGTTGCTCGGACGCAGCGGATTTATTATTGTTTTCCAAATAAGTACCATTTTTGGGACATATAAAGTATTTAAAACTTATTTCGATGCCTAAAAGAGCCCAGTTAATGGTTTAATCTAGTGTCCAGTTCAATATATTAATACATGCAGTAAGATGTTTTTTTTAGTCGCAAATAAATCACCATCAAGTAAAGACGTTTGTTATTTTTCTTCAAAAACACCGTTCTATAGTGCAAGGAACTGAACCTTAACACAATAAACATATGGTCCTTCGAGCCGGATCAATTAGTGAATAGAACGGTCAGCGCTGTGTGTGGTCTCAGTGCGCGAATACAATAGCGAGCCGCATTCCTTAGATAAGGATTCAAAGTTGTTTACAAGTAATTAGTGAATGAAGCTACTTATAAAAATCAAAGACATTGCAACATATTGAACGTTTTGTGCGAAGTGTATTACGTGAACTTTTATTTAATTGTGCAAAATGACGTCACCAACTTCAGAACAGTCTAAATATTTATCTACGTTAGAAGATGTGGCTAATATGATACGAAAAGCGCAAGTTAATATTAAAAAGTGTCCTAAACAGCGATTAACGGCAGGTTACGTTAAAGCGAGAATAAAAGCCATTGAAGAAGATTGGGATGTGTTCAAACAAACGCATAGCAGCCTTATGAAGTGTACACCACGAGAACAGCGGGGCGTATTGCCTTATTTTCTTAGTGAAGAATATTATACGTACGAAGAAATGTATCTCTGTTTACATGCGGATTTAACCGATCTTTTAACAAACTTGGAGTCACAACAGAGGTCATTAGAAGCGTCCAACATGTCTACTTCATCACACGAAGGTCAGCTACCGTTTGCTAAGCTACCAAGAATACAGTTACCTACCTTTTCAGGCAGATACGAAGAATGGCCGACGTACAAGGATATATTTACAGCGCTCGTACATAACACTTCAATTAGCGAAGTCCGTAAGTTGCATTATTTGAAGACTAGTGTTGCCAGAGAGGCAGAGATATTATTACGACATATTCAAATTACGGAAAGTAATTATGCAAAAGCATGGGAACTACTTGAAGGTCGTTTTGGTAACAAAAAAATGATTTTGTCGTCAGTTTTGAAGAAATTTTGCTGCCAGAAAAAGATAAACAACCCGTCAGCTGCACAAATTAAAGCATTGCTCGATAATTCCGTAGAATGTATCAATAGTCTGAACAACATGAACATAAACACCGCCACTTGGGATCCTATTCTAGTATTTCTAGTGGCACAGAAATTAGATTCAGATACGTTAAGGTGTTGGGAAGAAGAAGCTTACAAAGAGAATAGCGATGAGTTGTCTACGTGGGCGGTGATGAAAAGGTTCCTCGAGTCTAAGTTTCGTACGCTCGAGTTAATAGCACCTACCACTCCTACAGTTGCGAAGGAGAAGACACAAGGCCACAAAACGTATCATGTCGTAGCAAAGGATACTGAGAACGCTAAGGGTGACTCTGCGCACAACAATAGTAGTTCATCACCTTGTTGTGTATATTGCAAGGGCAACCATTACATCTTTAGTTGTAAAGAATTCGCAAAACAAACTGTACAACAACGACGTGAATTTGCAAAAAACAAAAACCTTTGCTTCAAATGCCTTGTCCCGAATCACACAGTCTTTAAATGTAAACAAAGTAAGAAATGCCGAGTCTGCGGAAGAAAACACCACTCTCTCTTGCATGAAGCAAAAGAAACAACACAAGAGAGTGACAAAGAAGAGAGTAACAAACAAGAGAATAACAAACAAGAAGAACAAACAGAGAAGGTCACAAGCGCACACTTTTCCAAGGAACAGTCTGGTCGACGACTGTTATTGGCAACAGCACAAGTACATGTTACATCAAGCGACGGCGAAACACATATACTGCGAGCATTGCTTGACCAGGGCTCAGAGGCCTCACTTATATCTTCAAGAGTAGTCGATCTCTTGAGATTGAAGAAGACAAGCATCAACGGTGTGGTCTCAGGTGTGGGAGAAGGAAACTTGGTTCCATTGAAACATGTAGTGGACCTGTCAGTTACATCGCGATATGACAGAATGAAGGCTATTCAAGTGAAGGCGTATGTTTTGAAATCACTATCTGCGAGATTACCTTTAAAACAAATCACGATGGACTGGCCAGCCCTCCAAAACCTATTATTGGCTGACCCTACGTATAACACACCGGGCAAGATTGATATAATACTCGGTGCAGACGTCTTTTGCAAAATCATAGAAGATGGTTTAGTAAGATGTTCTAATGGCATAGTGGCTCAGAAAACAAGTTTGGAGTGGATACTTTCAGGTCAAAGCGAAGACAAATCAATTAGCAACGAACACAAAATAACAACATTACATGTGACAAGTATGGTATCAGAAGACAATGATCTTTTAAAAAGATTTTGGGAAATTGAAACTGCTTTATACAAGAAAAGACAACTACTTACAAAGGAAGAAGAGATGTGTGAAGAGATTTACAAAAAGACAACTAAAAGAATAAACGGCAAATACACATTGCACTTACCTTTGCGACAAGGAATAGAAGAGACACTGAAATTATGTGGAGACACGAAACAACAAGCTGTTTATAGATTCAAACAATTGGAGAAGAAATTTCAAAGATCTCAGAGTTTTAAGTCAGATTATTCTAAAGTAATTCAGGAGTATATTGAAATGGGTCACTTGAAAAAATCTAACCCAAATGATGACAACAAATCAGTCTATCTTCCTCATCATGCTGTAATACGCGAGGACAAGGATACAACAAAGGTTCGAGTAGTCTACGACGCGTCAGCAAAGGGTTCTAATGGACATTCTTTGAACGACACCATGATGATCGGACCTGTGTTACAACCAGATTTACGAAGCTTAATTATAACATGGCGAACACATCGAATATGTGTTGTAGGAGACATAATTAAGATGTACCGAATGATTGACATGACACCAGAGCACACAAATTTATAGCGAATAGTCTGGCGAAATAACCCAGAAGACCAACTAGAAAGCTACAACTTGATGACCGTAACCTTCGGTACAGCTGCAGCCCCCTATCTAGCTGTACGGACGTTACTACAACTCTCCGAAGATGAAGCATTTGAGTATCCAAATTCAGCACCTGTAATTAAAAATTCGTTTTTTATGGATGACTTGATGACGGGTGTGACACTGAAGAAAAAACAATGAAAATGTGTGAGGAATTAAAGGAAATACTAAGTAAAGGGAATTTTAAAATGCAAAAATGGTCCAGCAATTCGGAAAGGGTACTAAAGGGATTACAAGATAAAGATGGTACAAACAGTACGAAGGATGGAATAGAGATAAAACTAGACAAGGTTATAAAAATTCTGGGATTAACATGGGATAGGAAGGATGATACGTTTAAATTCACAATAAACTTACCTGAAGCACGATGTCCCGTAACGAAGAGAGCTATTCTATCTGATATAGCAAGGCTGTTTGACCCATTTGGATGGCTGTCACCTGTGATCATTGACGCTAAAGTTTTTATACAAAAACTGTGGCTGTGCAACATGGGATGGGATGAAGAGCTGACACCACAGTTAATAGACGAATGGATGAGATATAAAGAGGAATTGATACATCTGCAGAACATTACAATACCGCGCTGGTTTAAAACTACACCAATCAATTGTGCAAACATTGAATTGCATGGTTTTGCAGATGCATCTATGCACGCATATGCTGCTGTCACTTACCTGAAGGTTATTGAAGGGGACACAGTGCATATCACAATCGGGTTCCTTCTATTTGGCAGAATCTTGATACTCCGATTTTTATTTGGCATAACTCACATGGCATAATCTTATTTAATCGAATATTTTTAAGGCATAAAAATTATTTAGCATAACTTTTGTTTGGCAGAATATTTACGTGTCCGAATTTACAATGGCATACTTTTATCTAGGCAGAATTTTGTTTCGCATAATTACTTTTGCCATAATTAATATTATGCATAATTTTGTTTAGCATAACAATTATTTGAATTAATATTGGTAGCATTTTCAATATTAAATTAAATTTGTGTCATAAAAAGTCAATACGTTGTGCTGCAAAATTTTGTGACAGAAACGAATCGCTGCGAAACCGACTTTACGCAGTCTTGTCTGCCCTACCCCTAGAGTGTAATTTAAACCCGCGTAGGCGCGGAGGGGTAGGGCGGCCCGCGAGCTGAGGAGCAGGTGGTTTGAAGGCCCGCCACCACGGCTGAGGCTGGCCGGCGAAGCCGGCCAGCAAGCCGAAGCTGCGGTGGTGAGCGTTAAAACCATCTGTGACGATAAGCTCGCGTGGCGCCGCCCAAACCCCGCAGCGCCGGAGCCGTGACAGAAACAATGCTTGCTGCATGTTGCATGCCTGCTTGCATGCTGCATGCCTGCTGCATGTTGCATGCCTGCTTGCATGTTGCATGCCTGCTTGCATGCTACATGCATGCTGCATGCATGCTGCATGTTGCATGCCTGCTTGCATGTTGTATGCCTGTTTGCATGCTACATGCATCCAAGCCGACAATATTTTTGTAATTAGCATTTAGATTAGCGTTTTGATATTAGTAGTAATATCATGGTGTATTCTTGTTCTATCGATATAAAATGTATGCCAAAAGATGATTCTGACTGTGAATTTTCTGCGATATGATGGTTCTGCTTTTTAATTATTATGGATATAAACATTATGCCTAAAGATGATTCTGACTAACAAAATTATGAGTTTTGAATGATGACAACTGAGTGTATGCGAAATGATTTTCTTCGAAATGAAGTTTATGCTATCCGTTGTTATGCAAAACATTATTATGACGTAAAAAGTTCTGCTATAAAAGGTAGACCCATCACAATCATCGCATCTCGTACCAAGGTTGCACCTTTGAAGCAATTATCAATTCCAAAACTGGAATTATGCGCGGCAGCACTGCTAGCAGAATTAATTAATGACCTGAAGGACCTATTGAAAATACCTAAAAACAAAATCTTTGCGTGGACTGATTCAATGGTCGTAATGTCTTGGTTGCAATCTCAACCCAGTCGTTGGCGAACATTTGTCGCAAACCGAGTAGCAGATATAACAAGGATACTAGATAATGACAGATGGAGATATGTTCAATCTACCAATAACCCAGCCGATATCACTACAAGAGGCGTGAAAGCAAGCGACCTGGCTTCTTTTGATTTATGGTGGACTGGACCTGTATGGTTAAAACATAAAAGTTTCGATACACATACCTATGAAATCCCACAAACTGAATTAGAATTCGCAATCTGTCTGTGAAGCGGGGCTTTCTCAAGTAACAGCTTGGCTTGAAGATAGTCTGCTATCACTAAACACCACGAAAACGAAGTACCTTTGTTTCAGTAAAACAAGAGCAGGTAGCCCCAAAGACTTTAAAGTTACCATTCATACCTTCCCCTGCAATAGGAATAGTGCACACCTTGCCTCTTGTGTATGTCCAGAACTAATTAGAGTGGATTGCATCAAATATCTAGGAGTAATTGTTGACGAAAATCTCAAATGGACGCCTCATATCTCTGCCACAGCCAAAAGAGCACGCAAGCTCATCCACATTTTTAAAACCCTTAGACATGTTGCAAGCTACAAACTTCTGATGCAAACATACAAAGCCCTATGCCACTGTATCTTGGGTTACGCTATTTGCGCATGGGGTGGCACCGGTAAATCTCACATGATTGAGGTCGAGAGGGCGCAGCGTGCGGTTCTAAAGGTCCTTCTCTCCTTAAGATTCCGGACGCCCACCACTGTCGTTTACGAAACCGCTCAAGTTCTTAGCGTCCGAAAGATCTTTATTTTTGAATGCCTGCGCAGATATCACCGGTATGTCGTCCCAGGCTTGCCAATCTCGTCCAGGCGGATTGATAAATGTCCAGTGGATAGGTCTAAGAGCGTTTTTGCTAACAAGCACTATCACTTCATCGCTCCACGACTTTACAATAAAATCGGGCAAGGAAAAGGGATGAAACATCTTAAACTTTTAAACAACTTCCAATTCAAAAAAACATTAACACAGTGGTTAGAAACTTTCAACTACGAAGAAATAGAAATTTTAATTGGAACTGTAACATAAATTTTGACACTCAATCACTTACACTTTACACTACACAATTACACACCCCAACTCCCTACACACACTCTATATTATTGTTGTTGTTATAATTATTTTGCATGCCATCTATCATTTTTTTTTTTTATTTTTGTCTCTCTTGTCACTACTAATTATGATCCCTGTATAGTGAGAGGTCTGGCTCTTGTGATACAGGATATCCTAGTACAAGAGCCAGGGCGACATTGATGTTTGTATACAAGTGATTTCAATAAAAATATTATTATTATTATTATTATTATTATTAATTGAAGGCGTCATCGTTTCACACAAATGTAGAAGTCAAACCAATCTGGGAACATTTTTCTTCAATTTCGAAAATGAAAAGAATACTAGCCTACTGCCGAAGATTTATAAAACGAGAAGGGAAAACAAGGGAAATATATTTAACAGTAAATGAGCTAGACAAAGTATTAGAATTATGTATAAAATATTATCAAGGCTTAGTTTATCAGAAAGATATTGAAGATTTACAGAAGGATGGAAGCGTAAAGAAAGGGAGTTCTCTTATCACACTCGCCCCTTTTTTGGATAAAAATGGGATAATAAGAGTGGGAGGAAGGTTAGAAAACGCTGACATAGCTGAAATTACAAAGCACCCGATTGTAATACCATGTAATCAGCATATAACTAAGTTATTAGTTCAAGATGCTCACTTTAGAACACTACATGGTGGGATACAAGCGATGATGGCTTTTTTGAGAACAAGATACTGGGTGATAGGTTTGAAGTCTGCAGTTAGAAAATGTATTCACAATTGTAAGACCTGCATTTTGAATAAAGCAAGGGTAAAGACCCAGTTCATGGGACAATTGCCAGCCGTTCGAGTCAATCAACATCGGCCATTTATGAATAGTGGAGTTGATTACGCTGGACCAGTGTTAATAAGAACGTCGAAGGGCCGCGGGCACCACGCAACGAAGGGTTATATTTGTTTATTTGTCTGTATGGCCACTCGCGCAGTCCATCTAGAAGCTGTCACAGACCTAACAACGCAAGCTTTTATAGCCGCATTTAGGAGGTTTGTTGCGCGTCGAGGCCATTGTTCGAACCTGTGGAGCGACAACGGCACAAATTTCGTTGGCGCTGCGAAGGAGTTGAAGCACATGTTCCGGAAGGGCAAGAATAATATCGCGAAGGAAGCAGCTGAACTTCTGGCTAACGATAACACAACATGGCACTCTATACCACCAAAGATGCCCACATGTGGAGGCCTATGGGAAGCGGGAATTCAGTCTGCTAAAAGACACCTCTTCAGGATAAATAAGGACACAAAATTAACCTACGAAGAGATTTCTACGCTCTTAGCACAAATCGAGGCATGTCTCAACTCTCGCCCCCTCTATCAAATGGACAACACTTTGATGCCATTAACCCCGGGGCATTTTTTAGTTGGTGAGCCCTTGATTTCTGTCCCTGATACCTACCAGCTACGAGTGCCAACCTGTCAGTCTTTTAACTAGGTGGCAATTTATTCAGAAAATGACTCAAGATTTCTGGCATAGATGGCGTTCAGAGTATCTTTACACGCTCCAACAAAGATACAAGTGGCAAGTGAAGGTTCCGGAGCCAGCTATTGGAGATGTCGTTATTATTAAGGAGGACAATTTGCCGCCTACGAAATGGTTGTTGGGACGGGTGAAACAAATACATCCTGGAAGAGATAATCTTGTACGAGTGGTAACAGTCCAGACTATGGGGAACAACGAGTTAAAAAGGCCTCTTTACAAATTGATACCACTCCCTAAAAAACCTAAAGATCAGTGAGCTATGGTGGGCGGTTAGGTTAATCAGTGATTATGTATTGCTCAAGTATAATGATAAAATTAAATAATTACAGTCCATTCATTGTTAGATTTGCATGTATTATCAATAATTGTAGATGGAAAACTAATGTTTTGGTGGGCGGTATGTCCAGTTTAATATATTAATACATGCAGTAAGATGTTTTTTTTAGTCGTAAATAAATCACCATCAAGTAAAGACATTTGTTATTTTTCTTCAAAAACACCGTTGTATAGTGCAAGGAACTGAACCTTAACACAATAAACATCTAGTGTTAGCGATTCTTATGATAATGTTTCATACACTATGATTATTTTCTGTATTAGCAACATTAAATGTATTTTTTTGCACTGACAACTTTGACGGACTGCGACTTGACAGTGCGGCTCTTTTGACAGTTACAAGAGATTATAAAAGGCCATGCCGCACTGTCATGTCTCTTTACGTTTGAGTTTTCGGAGCAAGCAACATCTCAGTAAGTGCTAGTATATAATTTATTTGTTCCTACTGTTATTGTGTAATGTGTATATGCTGGCAAGGCAAAAGTAGATATAAAGGGTGTGGTACCCGTTTTGGTCGTTTTATTTAAATAACCTGATAACAAACCCCGTAGGTACACTAAATAACTTTCTTAGTCAATCTTTCTCTAAAGATAACACATATAGATAACAATTCAGAAGTGGGATAAACGAGTCGTTTATTTAAATGCATTCATTTATCCCGCCCACAAGTGATTTTTTTTCCCTAACTTTGCATCTTCTACTTTTGCTTTGAAAGTACCTACGTAACCAATGTAGGCACCGATACAATTTTTTTTGGGATAAACTATACTATTTTATCTATGCGGGCAAAGTGATGTGTAGTTTGAAATGGTGTGCTCAGCTTATTTAATATGAGTCTCTTCTGACACTCTGGTGGTACTACGACACTACAAGTATCTTGCCAGTATTACACCCGGGAGGTACTACCACACCACACGTACCTTGCCAGGGCTACACCCTGGAGGTACTACCACACCACACGTACCTTGCCAGGGCTACACCCTGGAGGTACCACCACATCACACGTGCCTTGCCAGGGTTATACCCTGGAGGTACTGCCACACCACACGTGCCTTGCCAGGGCTACACCCTGGAGGTACAACCACACCACACGTGCCTTGCCAGGGCTACACCCTGGAGGTACAACCACACCACACGTGCCTTGCCAGGGCTACACTCTGGAGGTATTGCCACATCACACGTGCCTAGCCAGGGCTGTACCCTGGAGTTGTTAGAGGACAACTCGAGCTGTGTTCAGGTGGATTATAGATAGGTTTTGGGTCATTTTGAGTAACCGTAGCAAACAAATCTATCAAATTAGGAGTCGTTGTTACCCAGAACCTGCATTCTGAGTTAACTTATTGAGTTAATGAGCAGTCCAGTGATTCTTTTATTTGGAAATAATCTAAATGCAACTAAAAGGAACAGTCTATGTTATTGACAGTAACTGAAATTAAAATTGGGTAAATTAATATTATATGGATTGCTTTTTGACAGATAGTCCGACATTTATTGCCTGCTAGCTTTTGCCCGCGGCTTCGCCCGCGTGCATAGACTGTCGCCTGTATCACTCAGGATTGAAGCGGGTTTCTGTGAAAACAATAAAAAAAAGGGGATTCGGACCAGTGCTTTCAGAGATTAACTTCTGAAACTTTAATATATGTATATAATATTAAAGTGAGCGTGCGACGATCCTTCCTCATTCAATAACCGTGATTTCATAGTGCTGCGCTCGCTCAGCTTATTCTCGCTCTACTATAACCATTTGCGTTATTAGATTTTCTGTGTTTATCTCACTAGAATTGTGCCAAAATGTTTAGATTTGCATTTCAACCACAGAGTACTTTCAACGGCAGAGATCATTATTATTATTTTATAATAAATAATGAGTTAGTAACAGTAAGTTTCATGTATTTTGAGTAGATTATCTGATTGTCCATTTTTTCACATCCTTTGTAAGTTATTATTTGATTCATACCGAGCTACTGCGCCAGTAAATCGGTGCTAGCATATTATATTTTATGTAAGTGCTACGCGCTAGATTGGGTGTGCCGAGCACTAGCTTCAGTCGATTCGGGTGTGATGTAGGCTGTACAGTGTACACCTTGATCATTATAATAAATAAATAAATAAATTACGCTGTGTTGAGCGAAGCGCGTATAGAAGCCATTACATTCATGGCGCTTGGGGACTTTTGGTCGCGAAAGGGGCGTTAGCCTCACACACACACACACACAGCTGGGTGCGGGAGCAAAACGGCCCCTTAGTCGCCCGGATTGTCCGGTGACCATGTAGTTCTAGCAGACAACCAGGAAACATAACAAATTTATAACTTTGTGATGTTACATGATAGTTATGAAATTTAGTACAGTAAGGCCGCAAAAGTCCATAGGAACGCTAAAGATTACATTGCTACGAACCGAGCGAGCGCGATACTTCCGTGCGTATGTGTGCGCATGTATGAGTATCCACATTCCACAGATAACACACACTAAGGAACTGTCGTCGCACTGAGCTTAAAAACATTTATTATTTTTCTGTTCTTACCATAGCATTAATAAAATTCGCCCAAATACGTCATGTGCTGGTAGCCGTGTGAACTAAGTGTTGGATTCGCAAATCACGTAACCCGAGTTCAAATCATGGTCGGTCCGTTGCAGTTATTTCTTACTTTGAAAATTCCCAATCTATATTGATATAGTTGTTTTTTTATATTTCTATGAAAAATACTATTGCATTTTTTGCACTAAATAGTTGCAAATTACGAATGTGATCTATTAACCACAAGAAGAATCACATTCGTAATTTGCAATTATTTAGTTGTTACATCTTTTCGATGTTGTAAGGTGGAAATAAAAAGACGTGTTTAATAAAAATGTTTATTCTTTATATTTACAAATTAAACATTTATGAGAATTGTGACGTCGAATTGTTACCTAGACAAAAAGTTATCTTGTAACCGTTATCTATGTTACGCCTAAGATTGTTTGTTGGAAGTATACCCACTTAGACCATTCATAATATGAATAACGTAACAATGAACGGATATTCAAATTTTAATAAAATAAAATATAGGTAATTGTTTATATCCAGTTATTTATTGAAAAGTGATATATGATTTGGACTTTGTAAATATTTTATTTTTGTGTAACGTCACAATGAATGTATTGAGGTCATAGCTTAATTGTTCATTTTCTTGACGAAAAGAAGATTGAAACCAAACCTCAATTTCTGTTAAAAGAACTTTAGTTCTCACAAGATAATCGTCAATTAGATGAGAAAAATAAATTGAACTATAGTATTATGTTAAAACAGTGCGGGTAGAAGAATAAAAAACGAAATAGACTCATGATTATTGTCAACAAAATTGATAGCGAGTTCACTGCATTCTTAAGATGAGGCGATGGCACAAGTTAAAAGATATAGCTGTTTTAAACGAAAGTAAACACAATATAATACAGTGTTTGTTAACGAATAATCACAGATATGTTAAAATAAAATGGTAGGCCATTTAGTTTAGTTAACATTAAATATTTAGTGCGAAACGTAATCGTTCTTGTTTGTGCCTCTCTGTCAAGTACGGCTTTTTAGCAGGTTTTCTGTGATGCACGCCTTCAGCGTGAAGTGCACGGCGAACAGTATCCATCGAGGTGTCATATAATTCCGCAAAATGTCTCGTTGGTGCGAAACCATTCGTTTCGTATACGTCCACCATATGTCGCCGCTGCGCCTCGCTAATAAGCTTCGGTCTCCCACTTCTCTTTCGACTAGCAAGGCTACCTTCTTCCTCATATCTTTTTAGCCAAAGATTTACAGTATTTTTCTAAAATAAAAAAAAATATACATTAGGCAGCTATACCTACTTCACTTCATTTTCATTATATAAAATGTTAATAATCATAATTATTTAATATAATTTTAAAATAAAACTGCATTTATTAATCCAATAACCAATCCAATAAACCCAACGATTTACGTATTTCTCTTTTAAACCTCATAAAGATACGATGAATGGATTCATAAATGGCATACGTTTTAATTAGAAGATTAATTTGTAATAAAGTTACAATTCATTAATAGCTATTATACTCACATTCAGTCCGGTTTCTTCAGATATTTGTGTTTTATTAAGACCACTTTTATGCAGCCCAATGATAGTCGCCCTCACTTCAATACTAATATTAGCCTGCATTTTGCGAATATTACAATACTGTCAACCTCACGTCACTAACCAACAACTACAACCAAACGACAGTTCATTTCGGTTAAGTTAAAACTCATGTCTACCTCGCAGAAATCTAATTCTTTATTTAGTTTTTTTGTGATCTACCTTTCTAACTCTAAGAAATGTGTGAACAAGTTAAAGAATAATTTAATATATGTAATGCAAATACATAACTTCCAATCGGGTAAGAACTTACAAAAAGTCAATAATTGCGTGGGGTTTGAACTTGCGGCACACTGATTTGCGCTTCAAACTGTGTGCCTATACCACTGGGCCATCTTGACTTATAATAAGTTGATGAAATTGTGAATTTCAATCATTTGTTGGCGAAACTTGAAAATAAAAGGTCGTAAGTCAAACTAAACGTCAAACGAATAAGTTTTAAGAATTCTTATGGACTTTTGCAAGTGATAGTACATTGATTCTTTACATTTCGCATATGCAGGAACTGGTGTTGTGTATGGCTTTACTGTTTAAAGTGATTTTACATGCCTACTATCATTGTCAATTTAACTGAAACCGGGTTAAATGGCGAATCAGTAGTATATAGTAAGCCTAATAATAACATTTTATTTCATCACCAGAGCATAAATCGCTTTGCTGGCAAAATTCTAGATGTGGGAATGTTAATAGATAAATATTTATCTTATGTTTCGGCGAAACACCTTTTAATTCATTGAACCCCAAGCAAGTGCCAGCATTCGCGCGCCTATTTTCTTTCTATTGTGTCTGTAATTTCCACGATTGAAAGGTTAATTAAAAGGAGCATTGGAAGAAGTAGGTACTGAGTAAACTTAGTGAGCCAGCTGACCCGGCGAACTCGTCCCGCCTGGCAGTTAATGTGTGGTATACCATTCGATATAGTCAACTAGTTGTTGTGGGGCAGGGCCTAAGTAATATATCAATATCAGGTTGTGCACAATTTTAATATATATAGTTGTCTACATCAACTTATTTTGGTACAAAATGGAAATGTGTAAAACATTGTTTAGGTGATGACCTATATGATTTGCCATGGGTAACAAGTGTGTAGAATATAAAATTACATATTATCCACAAGTAGTTGCCAAATACATAGTTTAATATATTGAAATAGTTGAAATAGTTTCGAGAAATTACACAAGAGGAAATCAACGAATTATAAAATGTAATCACTGTCCAAATAAACTAATACTCTGAGTATACTAAAGAATGTGTAAAAAGTTTCAGTAGGTACCTATTTTGTTTACTTATTATAGGTGCCTTGCGTATGGTACTTATAGGCATCAACGCTTTGTTGGCTCTAGTTAAAACAAATAACGAATAGTACTGATAGTTGAATAAGCAAGGTAGAAAACATATTTATCAAAATTTTGTTGGCAACTGTCGAATTTGTCGAGTCCAAATATTAGTGTGCATCAGAATGGCGGGTGTAGTTTCCAGATTTGCTTAAATTTTGTACAGTTATTTGGTACCTTCTGTGTATCTTTACGTACCTCTCTTGAAAATCTGTGTACCTACACCCGTAGAATGATTTTACGCGTGGACTACAGGATTTTGAATTTATTTTTACTAAAATAAAAGTAGCGTTACTCCTTATTACATCAGCTACCTGCCAAAAAAGTCCCGTCAAAACCGGTCGAGTCATTTCAGAGATTAGCCCGGACAAACAGACAGACAGACAAAAATTAAAAAAAAAAATATTTTGGTGTATGTACCGTATATTCATATGCATGTAGTAAAAATCAGTTATTTCAATATTACAAACAGACACTCCAATTTTATTTTTAAGTATAGATGTATAGATTATAAAAAAATAAAATAGTAACGTCGTCTAAGAAAAATCTTTTCTTTTTTTCGCAGCAATGTTACAGTATTTCGTTTATTTAATACTTGTATCTGCAGGTACACAAGAGGTACCAAATTAACTTATACAGTACGCTTGGCTTCATATATTAGTGTTATCTATATGTGTTATCTTTAGAGAAAGATTGACTAAGAAAGTTATTTAGTGTACCTACGGGGTTTGTTATCAGGTTATTTAAATAAAACGACCAAAACGGGTACCACACCCTTTATACTTTTGCCTTGCCAGCACATACACATCACGGGCACGCCACAATCATGGCGGTAAGTCCCCTCTTTGAGGCGTGGCTGGAAAGACCTCACGGCGTCCTCACCTTCCGCATGACGCAGGTACTCACCGGACATGGTTCGTTCGGGAGTTTCCTGCACCGGATTCATGCGGAAGTGACGCCCGGGTGTCGCCACTGTGCGGAACGCCCGGAGGACACGGTGGAGCACACAGTTGAGGTGTGCCCTGCTTGGGCGGAGCATCGCCGTGCCCTCGTGGGGGCGATCGGCGGCGGAGACCTCTCGCGCCGGGCCTTGGTTGAGGCCATGGTCCGGAGCGAGGAGGAGTGGCAGGCGGTCGCCGATTTCTGCGAAGCAGTAATGCTCGCAAAGGAGGAGGCCGAACGCATCAGGCAACGGCGTTATCGCCGTCATCGCCGCCGCCGCCGCCGGGATTCTGATCCCGATTTCCGGCCAACGTAGGCGCGGGCTTGTGGACAGTGAGCAATGGGTAGCTCACTGTCTGGCCGTCCGGTAACGTCCGGACCAAGCCCAAGTCGTCGACGGCGCGCACTGTTCCCGCGCGCCTCAAGGAGTTGTCAGCAACAGTAGGGACCTAGCCGGGTCGAAGCCTACTGGGGCCAGGGTTATCCGAAAGGGCGCTCGAGCCCCGGTATGAAGGCTAGAAGGAACGGGGTGGGTCTTTTAGTCAGTAAGAGTCTGACACTATCTCCCGCTCCGCCCAAGGGCGGGGGATGTCAATGCATGATTTTTTCCCACCATAAAAAAAAAAAAAAAAAAAAAAAAAAAAAAAAAAAAAAAAAAAAAAAAAAAACATACACATCACACAATAACAGTAGGAATAAATAAATTATATACTAGCTCTTACTGAGATGTTGCTTGCTCCGAAAACTCAACCGTAAAGAGGGACATGACAGCGCGCCGTTCCTTTTTATAAACTCTTGTAACTGTCAAAAGCACCGCGCTGTCAAGTCGCAGTCCGTTCGAGTTGTCAGTGCAAAAAAATACATTTAATGTTGCTAATACAGAAAATTTTATTTTATTTATTTATTTAATTTTATTCCCAACAATATCCTTACAGACTAGTCCAAATCGATATTGAGGTTTCTTATTACTAAACTTACAAACTAGGTTCCATAACAAATTTTAAAAAGTGCTATCTTAGTGAATTCACTCAAAGTACAATAAAATATATCCACGTCGTCCGCTATGAGGTTGAGCGTGCGCAGCGCGCGCGTCAGAGGCGCCTCGCTCAGTAATTTAGTGCGCGCGCGTGGCACCGCCAGCAGGCGCGGCCGTCGCCGACGCGTCGCATACCCGTCTGGCACACACAAACCTACCCTAGCCAAAATATCCGCATTATGTACCCTCCCCCTAATTACCGTAAAGATATAGGTTACGAGTGTGAGCTCCCTCCTGACCCTCAGTTCATTATATCCGACCATACCTAGGACAAAATTAAATAGGGTAGGATACATTAGCGGATAAAAAGGATAAACCCCGTACAGCTTCATGTAAATAAATCTAATGAACTTATTTTGCACACGCTCCAACATGAGGCTATATTTAGTCTCATGTGGGGCCCAGATAACTGCGTTACATTCTAGTTGGCTCCTCACTAAAGAATTATATAACGCTGTAATAGCTTTTATATTGGTAAAGCCTTTAGCCATTCGAAGAACTAACCCCAAGTTTCTGTATGCTTTTTTACAAATTTTGAGAATGTGATCACGAAACGTCAGCTCAGTAATAAAATTAACTCCCAAATCCCTCACAGCCGTTACCCTAGTCAACTCATTTCCGTCCACAGTGTACTTATACTGAATAGGTGCACGTGCCCGTGAAAATGAGATAGTGACGCACTTCGACACGTTGAACTGCAACCGATTCTGCTTGCTCCAACTAACGACCCTGTCTATATCTCTCTGCAAGATTTCACAATCTTCCGTGTTTTTAACAGCGAGAGATAACTTAAAGTCGTCCGCGAACAACAGACACTTGGCCTCTTGTATGACATCCGGCAGGTCGTTAACCATCAGTATGAATTCTAAAGGGCCTAAATTACTTCCCTGGCTCACTCCAGATCTTGTATAATATGGTTGCGTTCGATATCCTGCATAATCCACATACTGCTGCCTGTCTCTCATATAGTTTGCAAAGAAATTCAGGAGATGAGGAGTGAATCCGACGGCTGCCAACTTCTTCAGCAACACGTCATTATCGACTAGGTCGAAGGCTTTTTTAAAGTCGAAGTAGGCAGCGTCAGTTTGCCCTCCACTGTCCACTGTCGGCACAACTTCTGCTACGTAGCTGAGAAGATTTGTAGTGGTGCTTCTTGCAGGTCGAAATCCGTGTTGTGCATCTGCGAGTTGCGAGCGCACTTGAAGGTGTATATTTTTTTGGACAACGGATTCGAGCAGCTTTGCTTTGCCGGTGTTGACAGCACAGCAACTGGTCTGCATTCCTCCACTTTCGTACCCGAACCTCCCTTCGGTACCGGTATGACCCGGGTCATCTTCCACCTCTCTGGATACTCTGCAGATGCAAGGCAAATGTTAAAGATATGCAATAGTGGTCCCGCCAGGACCATACCTATAAGGCAATCCCTAAATACAAACGTCGGGAGACCATCAGGCCCTGATGAAGTTTTCGGCTTAAGTTGCCGAAGCGCACTCATTACGTCATCTACGTTTACCTTGTCGAGATGAATCCGCGCTGCTCCGTTACCTCTTCCCGCCTCCTCTATAGCCCTATCCACGTCTAACTTAGGCTTCTCTTGGCTGTAAACAGAATGAAAATATTTGGCAAAATCATCAGCGGCTTGGGCACCAGTCAGAGCCTGTCCATCCTTTAAAATTTTGACCTTACTCCTACTGCTCCTTTTGGAATTAACATAATTCCAAAAAGATTTCGGGTCCCTCGCCAAATGACTTTGTATTCGCTGTCTATACTGGTTTTCTGCTGTTTCTAGCTTCCTTTTAACTTGTGTTCTACACTGAGCAAACGCTTCGTAATCTACTGCTAAACCGGTAGCCTTGTACTGTTTATGAAGGGTGGCTTTTCGTCTAATGTCGCAAATTATCTCACTCGTATACCACTCAGGATAAATGTATCTAGAGCGTATACGACTTTGCTTTTTTCTGGGTACACAGCTATCTATAATATTATTTAAGGTTTCATAAAAGTAATCTAAACACATTTCTAATTGCAAGTGGTTATATAAAGGAGTCCAGTCAATTGCGGCAATTTTTGAGTACAGTAATGTAAAATCTGCTTTGTTAAAATTCCAACCGTTTTGTGTTTTTACGTCTGATGTACATGAGTCATATGCCGGTCCCCCGACAGTACACCGACGTCCACTCGAGCTGACAGACACCTGTAACGGCGGATGATAGGCATCCACCGCGACTAGTGGCTCCTCAGCCGTGCGCACACACACTCCCTCTCCCTCATAGGTAGTTAAAACGAGATCTAGACAACGGTTATTGCAATTTAATATTTCATTACTCTGAGTGAACCCACAATAAGTTAAAAAAAAATTATAATATGAATTTACACTCGCGGAACACGAATATAAGTTAAAATCTCCCAATACGACTACTTCGTTGTAATTGTTACAAAATTGTTCTATGATTTTAAATAAACATAAGTATTCATTTTCACTACTATTTGGAGGTATATAAACCACACAAATGAGAAACAAAAACCTATTACCTAAATAAACTGTAGCGCTCACTAATTCAAATACTCGATCATCAATGTTTACGTCGCCTGGAACCGGTATTCTTCGCACGTCGAGTCACGGTGTGGCCACTAAACATGCGCCGCCTTGTTTCCTCCCATCCGCTCAGTCACACCGTATTATTGTGTACCCAGGTGGTATGATTTCCGCATCGCAAATAGATTCATTAAGTCCTGTTTCTGTTATAGCTAGTAAATCTACGTTTGATGAAGAGACTCCTATATAAAACTCCTCCAACTTTGTTCGTAATCCTCTCACGTTCTGGTAATAAATATCAACCAGAGACTTCTTCCGGTTTTTTATTGGGTGGTCTACGAAACCACACCCATTCGCAGAATTCCACATTTACTGGCCAAATGTCTGGTTGACATAACTTGTCATAATTACTCGCTGGCACGCCAATAATAAAGGAGGCATGGTCCCGTTCTGTCCTGTGCTTAACTCTTTCAACTTTAAGTGGAACTTGCGATCCACAAACATTACTTAAATATTTCTCCAGATCTTGTTCTTTAGTATTTTTCTGCAAACGCCACACATGTAAGAATTTCTTTTTTTCTATACCTTGAATTTAATTTATAATAATATTTCCTCCCTTCTTTACTTCGTCGCTAGAAAATCTGTTTTTTCTTCTATTTACTACTGTCCAGTTTTCATTTTTATCAGCTGTCACTTTTTCTTCATTTTCCTTACTTAAAAGATTCATGTTAACTTCGTTTTCTGAATTATGTACTAGTACAGGTTCCTTCATGTCTGTAACCTCATTCGTCGATTTTGTGGCCCCACACTTAGGTGAATCGGTTTTGCTAACTACCCGCTTTTTATCTTGTTTCACTACATCAACAAACGATGTTTTAGGCGACGATTTTGCCGAATTTGGCTGCAATAACTCTGTATTATTATCCTGTGCTAAACTTTTCTTCATGGTACTTTTAAGTAGCAGTTCGTTTTTCTGAAGTAATATTTTGATATGGTCTTCCAAAACATCTACTTTTTTGGCCTTCTCCTGAACTACCTCCATAATATTTTTTTAATTTTTTAATTCATTTTCGGTCTCAATAAATCTATTTTGAAGCTGTATATACTGGTTAATTTGTTCATCCAACCGTGTAGTCATTATCAAACGAAGCTCCCGTATCTCTTCGAGTAAAAGTTTATTCTCAGACTCTATGATCGACTCGTCCGGGTTGCGACGAGCGCCTCTCTCAGTGTTTACGTAGCCGCCGTTCGCGCCGGGTGTGAAAGTTTTGTTCAACATAAAATTACCTCTTACTGGTGTATCTGCATTGCCTCTCTTAGGAATAGTGCGTACACACTCTGGGCATACCCAAGTTTCTTTGTATTCCTGCGTATATCACTTCTCCGTTGTCAACGCTAGACATTTCAGATGGTATATTTTCTTGCAATTTTCTTGAAAGCACTCCATGTAAGAAATATCGTAAATAACGGCATCGCAGCTGTTGCATTTCGTAGCCATTCAGTGACACTACCAATAAATTAACACGCACAACGATAAAAAAAAAAATAATAATAATCATAGTGTATGAACATTATCATAAGAATCGCTAACAGTCGGCCATCCACTATATAACAAATACGACGTTTTTTTTTTTTTTTTTTTTTTTTATGGTGGGAAAAAATCATGCATTGACATCCCCCGCCCTTGGGCGGAGCGGGAGATAGTGTCAGACTCTTACTGACTAAAAGACCCACCCCGTTCCTTCTAGCCTTCATACCGGGGCTCGAGCGCCCTTTCGGATAACCCTGGCCCCAGTAGGCTTCGACCCGGCTGGGTCCCTGCTGTTGCTGACAACTCCTTGAGGCGCGCGGGAACAGTGCGCGCCGTCGACGACTTGGGCTTGGTCCGGACAGTTACCGGACGGCCGGACAGCGAGCTACCCATTGCTCACTGTCCGCAAGCCCGCGTCTACGTTGGCCGGAAATCGGGATCAGAATCCCGGCGACGGCGGCGGCGATAACGCCGTTGCCATATGCGTTCGGCCTCCTCCTTTGCGAGCATTACTGCTTCGCAGAAGTCGGCGACCGCCTGCCACTCCTCCTCGCTCCGGACCATGGCCTCAACCAAGGTCCGGCGCGAGAGGTCTCCGCCGCCGATCGCCCCCACGAGGGCACGGCGATGCTCCGCCCAAGCAGGGCACACCTCGACTGTGTGCTCCACCGTGTCCTCCGGGCGTTCCGCACAGTGGCGACACCCGGGCGTCACTTCCGCATGAATCGAGTGCAGGAATCTCCCGAACGAACCATGTCCGGTGAGGACCTGCGTCATGCGGAAGGTAAGGACGCCGTGAGGTCTTTCCAGCCACGCCTCAAAGAGGGGACTTACCGCCATGATTGTGGCGTGCCCAGCACTGGGTTGCGATAGTCGCTGACGCCATTTCACCATTAGATCCCGCCGGAGCTCTGTCCGCCATGCCGTGACCTGTCGCGGCAGCGGACTTTCACCCCGGCGTTGCATCTCCACGCGCATATCGTGCATGTGTGCAAGGACTGTTGCCTCCAGATCCCACGGTGGTAGGCCAGCCAGAAGGCTCGCCGCTTCGCGGGAGACCGTGCAGTATCCCCGCACCATCCTTATCGCCATGACCCTCTGACAGGCGTTCAGTATGGCCGCCGGTTGCTTTTTCAGCAACGGCGCCCACACCGGCGCCCCGTAGAGGGCCATGGACCGAACGATCCCCGCGTAGAGCCTCCGGCAGGAGGCGTCTGGACCCCCAAGGTTGGGCAGGAGCCGCTTGAGCGCAGCCCCAGCCCGGTTGAGTTTGCGAGCCAGACGTCGGAAATGCTCCACGAAATTCCACCGGCTGTCGAGGACGAGTCCCAGGTACTTCATCCTCGACCCGACACCGATGTGAACTCCTCAACAAATACGACCTCGTATGTGAGAAACAAAATAAATGAATAAGAAATTGGTTTTACACACAATAATGAGCGAAGAAAGAATATAATATTACATTTAAATATTTATCTACGGGTAGACATAGTAGTCTAGTCAAATTAGCAAAAAGATTGGACTTAATTCGTGTAGTTGTAATTTTTTGTGGAATCATTAGAAGACATGAATATAAGTCTTCTCTGAGTTTGCACCATTCCTGTTATGTACGGAACATCGTTTAATATTAGGTTTTAACATTAAAGTCCCAAAATTTAAAAATTTCATAAGTATTTAGTTGTGGTAAGTTTAGATATATGTAGATACCCCTTTGGTGTATAATTACTTTTTACGAAAAAAGTGTGAGGTGTATGAAACACTTATAATTCATTATTTTTAATTTGCGGCTCAAGGGAAATTTAGCCAGTTGGTGCAAACTCGTAATAAGCTTTTTAAAGCATCCTATACACCCAGTTATTTTTGCACCCTTTTGCACCCCTAGGAAAACAGCATTTTACAATATTTGTAGATTGTACTTCGGGGCAAATTAGTGTAGTCATGGATTTTTTAATACCTATATAATGTATTCTATATATAAAACATTCGCACGTAATAAAAATAAAAAATATATAACTGGAAGTTTATGTAGAGTTAACATGAATACATACTGCGCCTCGTGGCGCTCGGAGGGCGAACGCGAGGTCGAGCGGCGCGCGCGCGGCGGGGTCGTGAGTAAGTAAGTGCGTGCATGTATATGCGTTTAGATCATTTTTGTGGCAAGAATCGATCCCTGCGCTATACAAATTAATAAGTATAATTTCCTCTATGTTATTAGCTGCGTTGTGAAAAATGGATTATGAAGTGTAATGCATTGTTTGTCGTGACCTCCCGACCTGCCCCTGTATTAAGTATTTATTTAACAAGAAATTATGAAAATCATATCAATTCTCTGTCGATCTTTATTTCTTTCTGTACCTCAAAAGGAAAAAACGGAATCCTTATAGAATCATTTTGTTGTTCGTCCGTCTGTCTGTCAAGTCCCTTTATCTCGGGAACAAGTGCAAGTATCAAGTTGAAATATAAACCGAATACTCAAGACTGCGGTCCCTTAAAGCTGTGTAAAAGTAAAAACTTCTAAGTTAACGAATAAAAAAGATACTGGCATTTACGTCGCAAAAAAATTATATTGCGACACTCAAGGGAATCATAAAGGTACTTCCCGTTGACCTAGAACCTTGAAATTTGGCATGAAGCAAGTCTTATAGCATACGTATAGGAAAAATTGCCGCTGGCAAAAGCTAGATATTTATTTTATTTAAGTTAGTTCATACGGAATCCTCAGTGTGCGAGTCCGACTCGCCCTTACCCAATTTCTTTTTGAGGCGCATACTTAAAACTCCACATTTTTTATACTAATATTTTTTTGTTCCTACCTTACCCGATGCCGTAGAATAATCAACGCTGTCACACGGTTTATAGTTCTAAAGACAACCGAAATACAACTAATTTATTTGAAACTAGCTGTGCCCGCGAATTTGTTCGCGTGGACTACAGGATTTTCTATTTATTTTTTCTAAAATAAAAGTAGCTCATGTTACTCCTTATTACATCAGCTACTTGCCAAAAAAGTCCCGTCAAAATCAGTCCAGCCATATCAGAGATTAGCCCGGACAAACAGACAGACAGACAGACAAAAATTGCAAAAAATGTTATTTTGGTGTAGACTCTGACCAACGAAAGATGGCAAAACAAAAAGGAGGCCGTATTAAAAAAAAAATTGAAGCTGTTTATCCTAGCTGTACGCCACTTAAACGGAGTTGATACGTTTGATTATTCATGAAAACAATAAGTATACGATATATATATATGATGCATGTTAATTTAACAATTAAACATGTGCTGCTTATTTAGCCGCGATATTCAATGCCGCCAAAACTCAAGCATCTCCGTTCACTGCCAAAAGCAGCCTGATCACCTTGGCACCTGCTTTTTAGAATGTATCCTTGGAGTGTATCGACCGCCTTCAGCTCTTGGGAGTTGAAATTTCCTTAAACTTTGGGCAGTTCATTGAGCACAAAGCTACGGTAGCTGCTAGGAAACTCGACATTCATGCAAAGGTTAGATGGCACTCAGTGGCGGATTAGCCATGTAGCAAGAGTAGCAAATGTTACAGACTCCCCCATTTTGGGGCCCCGCGCGTTCAGGGATCCCGCATTTTTTAACATAAAAAAAAAACTAGTCAAAATATTGGTACTGCGTGAAACCTAAATACAGCTGATTTTTTTGGATGTGATGAGATAGTCACTTTACTTCAGACTATCCTGCAAGCAAACTACAGAATAGAAGATCTCTTAGAATTTATCCCATCATCGTACTTTTTACGCAAGTGATCTTAAAATCCACGGAGTTATTGGTGAATAATAGCCTTGTTCAAGCTTATTTTAGAAAGGGTAGCTTTAGCTAGCAGCTTCTAGCAGCGCTAGCTAAAACCACTTAATTTTAATATGTGTAGGTTAAGCTCAATCTTAATAACCCTACTAAGAATAAGCTTAAACAAGGTTTTTAGGGAATTACATATTTTGTGTGTCTATGTGAATATTACATTGCCTGTGTGTAGTGACATTTGGCTCTGAAACGTGGTCGTTCACAATGCGCCTCATCAGATGGTTTTAAGTAACACAAAGAGCAATGGAGAGGAAGATAAGCTTAAGTGGCAGTAAGCTGGATACATTGCTCGCAGAACAGATGATCGATGGGGCCGAAAGGTTCTGGAATGGCGACCGGATACCTGAAGACGTAACGTTGAAAGGTCTCAAAACAAGGGTACCGATAACCTTTTATTTAGTAAGATTCACGTGAATTCGATGGAGGCGTGATAAACTGGATCGGCCGTTGTGGTGACATAGGAAAAACTTTTGTCTAGCAATGGAAGCCTTTCAGCTGAAATGATGATGACTATCGATGTTGGCATGTTGATGAGATCAATCTCTCAGAAAGATTACTCCACTTAAAAATTGGCTAAACCTAACTTACTCCAAAGAAAAATACTGCCGTCGTAATTAGAAAAGGCACAACTAACATTTTACAAATGTTGAGAAAATCGAGATTAAAATATTTTTTGAATTTTAATAAAAAAAAAACACGTTTAAAATGTGTTTCTCCAAATGGTGTAAATGTACAAAATTGCGTTTTTTAGTATGTATACAACGATAGCAATATTATATTTTTAATTTTAATGGAAGTATTTATTATTAACCATATTTCTTTTTAACTTAACATAAAAATGACATGAAAAAATAACATGAAAAGAGCAATATTATGTTTAAAAGGCACATATAACCAAATATGCCTTTTCAATGTAAAATTTTGAGTAAAACATTTAAAATTTTACGATAAAAAGGCATATTTACTCAATTGTGCCTTTTCACTGTAAATTATTTAAATAAATACATAGGCGTGTTCCATCGTCGGCCACATCATCGCTTACCATCAGGTGAGATATGGGCAAACGCGAGCCATTACAAAAAAAGGGTACAGTAAATATTAGAATTAATTCCTAATATTTATATTTTATACTTTCTGAGAGTATTTTATTGTGTCTCCGCAGTGGAATTGTATATTTTAAAAGAGGCTGATAAGTGTAATTGTATAAGAAATAAAATAAGGCAGTTGTAAGAAAATAAAACATTTATTTAAAAAAGTTTACACAAACAAATTTTCAGAAGTACTATCAATATTAATTATATCAATAATTGAAGGATTCAACAAAACAAAAACAGAATTGTTTACTAAAAATGACACTTCAAAATATCTCTTGGTTAAAAATTAGGTAACACAGCCAGTTAGGAACTTCAATATATTTATCAAAAAAACAAAACGAAGTTTACAAAAACAATAATTATCATAACAATTATGTATCAAATATCTAAGTAGTTAAATTTTTATCACTAACCAATGAACGGAATTAACTTCTTATTAATGAAAATAGCACTATGCATCTCTCTATCACAATCTTGACAAGGTTACAAAATAAGTAGGAACTTTTTATTATCAAAATTAAACACAAAATAATTCTAAACCTGAAAATTAGAAACTTCAAAGCACCTAATATTAATTCTCATAATAATTAAATCGACACTAAAGTGAGTATAAAAAACCAGTCTTGCATTATTTCAGTCTTTTTGCTTTTGAAACAAATCGACTGCTCGATCATTTACAGGTAGTTTCCCAAAAAACCCTCCTGTTAGTGGGCATAAGGGTGTTTCGCGTAGTTCGTGCAAATTCGAAGCAATCCTACATTTTATATTTATTGGCGAATTATTTTGTTTTTTCTTACTAATATCGTTAATATATGGATAATCTTTGAACATTTCGTCGTTTCTACTTGCTTTTTATTAGTAACTTTGAATTTGATAACATTTCTAAAATCGAACTGAGACGGTAATGAGAACGATAGGGAAGGAAATGATATTGAAGCCTTTAAGGCCCAAGCGCCCGAAAAGTGCCATAAAACAGTGACTTTCTGAAGCCTACTCCTCGGTAACGGCCAGGTTAATAGGTTTGAAAAAAATATATGTTTATAATAGATTCATGAACAACATTATCAACATTTGATTTTTTCGTGCTATTAATACTTTTGTCTAAAAAAAATATTTAGCAATTTCGCAACTTTTCCCTACTCCTTCGAAACGGCTTGGATCTTTAGAAACATTTTTACACATAAAAATTGGTGGTTAAATATTCTTCAAAGTGAACATAGCATATGTAAATCAATCAATATTTAGCAAAGAAAATGGATTTATAGGTCAGCCGCGCGCTTTCCGGGCCCTGCTGGCCGCAAATAAATGCACAGATATGCGTACTGCCGCCTAGGCGGGTGCGAGAGGTGCATCCATTTAATTTCGGCCAGATGGTTCAAGGGACTATAAGACTTAATAAAAAAAGAGGTGTGCGAAGGTAATGAAAACAAAACAGAAGGCAATGCTGTTAAATTAAAGAAACGACGGTAAACGAACGGAATGAGGAAGAAGGTAATGAGGTTTAAATCCTTTATTCAGTTTTTATTCAAAAATATCAAAATTACAAACCTAATACCTATTCCAAACTTCGAAGGGAATCATTGAAATTGATAATAAGCTAAGTAATTAACAAAATCATATATACTCACGTTATAATACGGACGATAGGAAAGAGAACGATTCCAGAATAATCACCTCCCGCGACACTTAACACGAACATATCTTTTTTTCACAAGCAAGGATGCACCTGTTACGATGTTCAATGGCATACTGAGATGTGCGCGGGGCTTGACATCGCAGTAGAGTAGCATTTATGGTCAAGCGCAAACTATAGTGTGGATTTTCTTTCATAACGAGGGTAATCAGACAAAATAAAAAATAAATATTCATCTAATCATATTTTAATATATTGAGAAGACAGCATTATTTAATTTAGGTGTAAACGTTGTGTTTTTTAATATATTTAATTAATATAATTATTTTGTTTCTATTTACTCCGATTTATTTGATTAAAAAATACATTTATTAAGGATAGTAGTAAATGGACACCGAAGGAAATGAGAATAAGTAGAGTTTTTTATTTATAATTAATTATTTATGCTAATTACTACTGTAAATATTACATGCATGCACGCATAACTGTATTACATTTGGTATCCGTTGGAAAGAATATACATATTTATGGAATAAATTGATGTTATTTTACTGGACGCATAATATGCACGAAAAAAAATAAACACCCATAAGTAGACCAAGCGTTGTGAGTATGGCAGATTTCCTTTCACTCGTGATACCCCTCTGAACAAGCTGCACTGACAAGCGTGGAGTCGCCTCTACACATCAGGCACAACTGACGGATTCCCTGCATACCTTGTCCCCCTCACTTCATTTCCGTTCAGAAATGTTTAGTAGTAAAGGCACAAACGCCAATGTGCCTTTTTTTATATAACATTTATAAGCGTTAGGGGTAAATAGAAAGGGCATAACTGCCGGTTGTGACTTTTCTTTCTACATTAATTGCTAAAGTGTTTGTATAAAAAATAAGCACAATTGCCACATAAGCCTTTTATTATTGATGTACGTCAGTTATGCCCTTTCCATTAAATATATCAATAATAAAAAGGTAAAATAAAAGTCATATCTCACAATATGCCTTTTTAATGTAATAAAACTTAAAAAATGATGCAGTTGTGCCCTTTCAGCTTATACTATCTCTGTTTATTTTGTAGTTAAAAATCCACAAAAAATCACGCAGATAGGCCTTTTTTTCCTGTTCTGAATATATATATGTAATGAAATGACCTCCTTGGAAATGACATTTCATTTTTTTAATTTTTAAGCTGTGGATACGGGGTGACGTATCATTCAATGACAGATGATGTTGAGATTAATTTTGTGCATTTTATTGTTATAAAAACTTGTAGAGAGATAATTAAAGGGATATAATTGAGGAGGCGATATTAGTGAACTTTAATGTCGTTTCTTTGTTTTCAGGTGAGATAAAAGTGTAATTTTGGTTAAACGATAATTTATTACATAATACTGTAGAAGCATGTTGATTAAAGCAAATCTTTGTTTTCAGAGAAACAATTTGTGGTTTATTTCGAAAATCCTCAATAATATACCTTATAAAACGACATTTTGTTAACTAAAAGAAGATGGACCGGCTGCAATTTGAGTTTACGATGATAGCTTCAAATGATGGCAAATCAAATGTATTAGCCATAACCTCAATATCTACAGAAGAAGGAAAATGTTATGTTTTACCTGATGAGCTGAAGCCGGTGATTCATCATACATATATTGTCAAAATGAATACTTTCTCAAAAATAAAAAATAGTATAAAAAGAAGATATCAAAGTAGAAAAATATGGATAAAATTGGATGAAGATCTTAAGAAAACATATAGAGATGAGGAAGGTAATATGCAATTTTTAGATCAATATTTAAAAGAAATGAGCACAAAACAACCAATAGACATAAACGACAATTTCCAACATATCTTGGAAAAATTAATAGAAACTACTACAAAGAAAGAAAATCAACATAACCTAAAACATATTTCAGAGAAATTTATTATTGAAAAATTCACAAGCAAGAACCCTAATGCAATGCAATGGATTGAGAATTTTGAAAAGGAGTGTGAGCGCTTTAATATATCAAAAGATGAAACAAAAATAGATATATTGAGATTATTTTTAGAAAAATCTTGTTTGGATTGGTATAGCTCGATGGCCATAAAACTAACAATAAAGGCTGAATGGAATGAATGGAAAAACAAATTTTTAGAAACTTTTAAAAACCGAGGATGGGACATAGTTACATATGCTCTCGCATTTAGATATAAAGAAGGACTACTAATTGATTACGCTATTAGAAAAGAAAGGCTAATGCTAGGCATAAACAAATCGATAGACTCCAAAACAATGATAGATCTTATTGCAACAGGTTTACCTGGGTTTATCTTAAATAGGTTAAACAGAGATGAACTCAATGACACTACTGATTTGTTCAATGAGATAAGAAAATATGAAGGTATGATGTACAAGAAAAACTCAAGTACAATAAAGAGTTGTACATTCCTTTATAAAAATAAAACTAATGAGAAGAAGCCATGTAACACTTGTGAATCTTTGAACAAAGGAATTAGATATCATCCGGAAGAGTCATGTTGGTTCAAGAAAAATAAAAATAAATCTGAAAAAGTTTTTAAACCCAGAAATGTAAATAACAACTCCATTATTGAAGTAGATATAAATACTGAGAAAAAAAACGAGTAAGTACACCATTAATCAAAATCAAGCTCTTATTAGGAAATAAACTAGAAGTGAGCGGCATTTATGATTCAGGCTCACAGATCTCTTTAATAAATTCAAGACTGATTAAAATAAAAGAAAAAAAGGACAATGAGAATATAGCATATATGAAAACGGTTAATGGTGTGAAAAAAACAGATGGCTTGATAACAATAAAAATAAAAATATTTGATTTAGAAGAAGAGGTGGATGTATACATAGTAGAAAATGAATATTTTGATGATTTTATAATCGGATTGGATATGATAAAGAAATTCAAACTAGCCCAAAACGAGGACTTGCGGATAGAACAAAAGATAAGAACAAATAAAATAGATGAAATGTCTAAAGATAACAGAAATGAAGAAAAGAATATAAAAACATTAGCAATAAATTTTAATGAACATATAGAAACAGAAGAGTTTGTAAGTATGACAGACCATTTAGATAATGAAAAGAAAATTGAGATCGAGAAAATAATAAAGGAATATAAAACAATTTTTGCAAAGGACAAGTATGATATAGGAACAGTTAGAGATTATGAAGCTCACATAGATTTACTAGTAAATAGATACTGTAGTAAAAGACCATACAGATGTACAATAGAAGATAAATTAGAAATTTAAAAGCAAATATCCATGTTACTAAAGAATAATTTAATAGAAGAATCCTACAGTCCTTTCGCTGCTCCAGTGACATTGGCATTTAAAAAGGGTGAAAATAGGAAATCCCGCTTGTGTATAGATTTCAGAGAACTAAATAAAATTGTTGTTCCACAAGCTCAACCTTTTCCGTTAATACATGATTTGATTGTTAAAACTAGAAATTGTAAGTATTTTACTACACTGGATATAAATTCAGCATTCTGGGCGATACCATTACGGGTGGAAGACAGATATAAAACAGGATTTGTCACACAAGATGGCCACTTCCAGTGGACCTGCCTTCCCTTTGGCTTGAAAACATCACCAGCAATTTTCCAGAGAATTTTAAGCAATATTCTAAGAAAGCACAATCTCACAGGATACTCCGTAAACTATATTGATGATATTCTGATATACTCGAACACCTTTGAAGAACATATAAAACACATAAGAAATGTATTAGACGCAATAATACAAGAAGGCTTTAGATTGAAGTTTACGAAATGTAACTTTGCTTCAGACTCAGTAAAGTACCTCGGCCATGTAATTCAGAACAATTCGGTAAGACCACTAAAAGACAATTTGATCTCGATAAGACATTTTCCAACTCCTAAGACACAAAAGAATGTCAGACAATTTTTGGGAAAAATTAACTTCTACCATGAATACATACCAAGAAGTGCAATTATTTTAGACCCATTACATAATTTATTAAGAAAAAATGAAAAGTTTGTGTGGTCAGAGAAGTGTGAAGAATCATTTAATCAAATAAAAAGATATTTATGTTCTCAACCTGTGTTGGAAATATTCGACAAAGACTTACCAATAAAAATCTTTACAGATGCATCTTTAGAGGGTATCGGGGCAATATTAAAACAGACTCAACTAGACGGTAAAGACAAACCGGTGGCATATTTTTCAAAAAAACTAAACGAATCTCAAAAACGAAAAAAGGCCATATATTTGGAATGTATTGCTATGAAAGAAGCAGTAAAATACTGGCAACACTGGCTAATTGGAAAACATTTCACTATTTACTCAGACCACAAACCTCTAGAGAACATGAATATTAAATGCAGGACAGATGAAGAATTGGGTGACCTCACATATTACCTATCTCAATATGACGTCACAGTAAAATATATACCTGGTAAAGAAAATATAGAAGCAGACTGTTTGAGCCGAAACCCTGTATTAGAATCAGAAGATAACAAGGAGGAACTATTAAAAATAGTTAATTTAATACAAATAAAAGATATAGTAGAAGACCAATAAAAAAATGAAACAATAAAAGAAAAGAAACAAAATCTACTACATAAAAATAAAATCTATTATAAAAAAATAAAGAAACTTGAAAAGATTATACTCTCAGAAGAATTTAGTAAAAAAATTATAAAAAAGGTGCATGAAGATTTATGCCATATTGGAATCAGACAATTACAGAAAAAAATAAGTCCACTATATACAGCTAAAAACCTAACAAAAAATATCACAAATATTTGTAAAACATGCGAAATATGCATAAAAAATAAATCAAGATGTCAAGGAAAATTTGGGTTAATGTCACAACTGGGACCAGCAACAAAACCATTTGAGATAATGTCAATGGATACTATAGGTGGCTTTGGAGGATCTAGGTCAACAAAAAAATACTTACACCTTTTAGTAGACCACTACACAAGATATGCGTTTATTGTGACTTCAAAAACACAGAACGCAAGTGACTTTATAAAACTAACAAAGAAAGTACTCGAGACAGATGAGATTGGAATAGTTCTGACAGATCAATATCCAGGCATCAATTCAAAAGAATTTAAACAGTATTTGCAGGAGAATAACATCAAACTAATATTTACAGCTGTGAATACGCCATTTTCGAACGGCTTGAACGAAAGATTAAACCAAACAATCTATAATATAAAAATGAATCGCAAAATGTGTTGGTAAGCGCATAACTCAACAACGCCTGGACCGATTTCGCTAATTTTTTTTTTTGTTGTGTTCGTTATTATGAGGAGAAGGTTCTTATGGAAAAAAAAAAGAAAATTAGGGTAGTGTAGGGTAGTATAGGGTAGTGTAGGGTAGTGTAGGGTAGTGTAGGGTAGAGTAAGGTAGAGTAGGGTAGAGTAGGGTAGGGTAGAATAGGGTAGAGTAGGGTAGAGTAGGGTAGAGTAAGGTAGAGTAGGGTAGAGTAGAGTAGGGTAGGGTAGAGTAGGGTAGAGTAAGGTAGAGTAGGGTAGGGTAGAGTAGGGTAGAGTAGGGTAGAGTAGGGTAGAGTAGGGTAGAGTAGGGTAGAGTAGGGTAGAGTAGGGTAGAGTAGGGTAGAGTAGAGTAGGGTAGGGTAGAGTAGGGTAGAGTAAGGTAAAGTAGGGTAGAGTAGGGTATAGTAGGCTGAAGTAGGGAAGAGCGGGAGCGAAGCCGCGCGGGTACAGCTAGTAGTAAATAAAATAAGATGTAAAATAAATGAGAAAAATAATAAGAAAACATGGACAACAGTAGCAAGAGAATGTGTACAGAAATATAATGAAACAGACCATTCTGTTACAGGTTTTGCACCAAAATATTTACTGGATGGTACAAATGTCAGTATTTTACCAAATGAAATTAAAACAATAGAAAAGGAAGACAAGTGGATTGCTGATAGAAGATTAGCATTAGAGAATACAATAAAATCTCACAAGTACAACAAGAAAATATTTGATAGAAATAGGAAAATACAAGAGTTCGAGATAGGAGACAGTGTATATGTAGAAAATGGAAATAGACTGAACAGGAAAAAATTAGACGAATTAAAAATAGGCCCTTTCAAGATAATAGAGAAAATATCGAACTCCATTTATAAGATTGACACTGGCAACAGAAAAACAGAATCAACTTTATTCCACATAACAAAATTACAACCTGTTACGGCAGAAGATGAAGTAGAAGAAAACGAATAGGTATAAAGATAGCTTGCAGGTGCATTGTTTGTATTATATTATTTAGAATTTTCGTTCCTATGGGGGGGAGATGTAATGAAATGACCTCCTTGGAAATGACATTTCATTTTTTTAATTTTTAAGCTGTGGATACGGGGTGACGTATCATTCAATGACAGATGATGTTGAGATTAATTTTGTGCATTTTATTGTTATAAAAACTTGTAGAGAGATAATTAAAGGGATATAATTGAGGAGGCGATATTAGTGAACTTTAATGTCGTTTCTTTGTTTTCAGGTGAGATAAAAGTGTAATTTTGGTTAAACGATAATTTATTACATAATACTGTAGAAGCATGTTGATTAAAGCAAATCTTTGTTTTCAGAGAAACAATTTGTGGTTTATTTCGAAAATCCTCAATAATATACCTTATATATATAACTCATTTTGACAAAAAGTGTTAGTTGTGCCCTTTTTCGGTAACACGGCAGAATAAATGTTGCATCCTATTAGTAAATCTTAACTGCACAGCTTTTTTGTATAAATTCACAAAGGCTTCGCCATCAGCATCGAAAAGACTCCTTATTTCTGTATTACTTGTCAGAAGAAAACCTAAAACGTCCTAAGCAAAATTCTAATCATTCGGGGTATGCAAAAAACGATCATCATCTAGGTTTTCCAAAAGTACTAAATTAATTAGTATCTTACTATTAAATTAATTGCTTAGTAGTAGGGGGCCCCTTGGTCGAATTAGCAATAGACTCCGCGTCGGTTTAATCCGGCACTGACGGCGCTTCATACCAGGACAACATCGAATGTTATACAAAACACAGGTCCAATCATTTGTGGAGCCAGTGGGTCTTTCAATAAACACTTCCCTGGAATCTTTAAATTTGAATAAAACAAATTGTGTGTTATCGATTTTTTTTATTAATTTGGATGGCCGATTGATGTCATTATGTATGGAATATAATATCGTTCAAATGTCCGCCCCTACTTTGCTAGATAGCGCGCATACGAAATATACAACTTTCCATGTCCTTTACTGTTTTCATAATTAGGAGTTTCGTCTACTCATTGCCGAAACCTCCTGAAAAGTAGAATACACCGTGTGAGTAATATTACAATTATTAAATAGTCAAAAAGTATCAAGTTTTTATAATAGTAATTAAAAAACTAACCTAGAAATGATATTATTGTATCCAACCGTCGCATTTTATCTGCATGTTTTTAATTTAATTCACTTTTTGCGTCTTTAAATTTGTCTATTATATTAAATAGTAGCCTTTCCATCGAACTAGTGATTGTTTATGGCATTATTTTAAGCAAAATGAGTATAATAAGATAAATATAAGACACTCTCGTTTTTTTTGTTTAAACATAGACGGTTTTTTAAATGTTTTTTTTTTTTACAAAAACAAAATTAGGTTTCTTTACTAACACTTACTAACAGAGCATTTACAACCAGAAAGTACTTCTTCCTCGTAAAACACATCCCACTACACTCCTAAGTAATGACTACGCTTATCTCTTCTTGTCAGTTTATTATTCCGTGTCGCGCGCTTGTCACTTCCATGGCGTAATAGTTCTTTGGCAATTAAGACAACACTAGAAAAACGTATGTTCCATAAAAAAATGCTAATTTTTATAGGGTGCAAATATAAAGGAAACCAAATTAATGTAATTATGATTTCGCACTGGGGTGCAAAATCAATCATGTACTTAGGTCGAAATGTATAACACTTTCCTCAGTTTACAAAACTACACAATTTTCCCCAATGCCGCAATGGCTAAAAATAACATTTTTATTTTTTTCTAATGCTGCGTTGGTCTAATTAAAATAATTAAAATGCAATAATGTAGGTTGAGGTTTAATATACCATAAAAAAAAAATGGTGAGTACACCTATATTCTCTGGTTAGTTATGAGCAATAAACAGTTTTCACCCCCTTCCGTAGGGGTGCCAAATGATTTTTTTTTTATAATCTATTTTTCACTCATACAATACCATCAGAAACGTTTTTGCCTCTCCAGAGAATTTAGTCCAATCTTTATTAAAAAATGACCTAATTTGACTAGACTATAGATATCTATTACAGAAGTGAATATAGATTTAGATTTTAGATTATTCATACAATGTTCGCTGTACCTAGGAACGATACTAAACTTATATTAATTGTACACGTCATGTAGAAACAAAACTGAACAATTGCCAATTTATAAATTATTATCTATACAAAACTTTAAAAAGAAATATATTGTAATGGCACCTGGAAAAGAAACATTATCATATTAAAACGAATGTAGAAATTAAAACCTTAGATCAGTCGTTCATCGCTGGTTATATCTGGGAACAAAACTTTATTAATTGTACACAAATTGTTACACGTAGCAACAAAACTAAAGAATTGTCATTCTGTCTATTACGATTTTTCCATCAACATGTCTCTTACAAATATGAGCAATGGCACCTGAGAAAGAAATAACGTATATATTAGCTTAGACATTTTTACCCATAGCTAAACATTGGTATTAAAATGAATGTAGCAAATAAAACAGCAGCAGCAGTACATTGATATAAAACAAAACTTATATAGTTGTATGCAATTGTTACACAAAAAACAAAACTAAACAATTGTCAATCTGCCAATTATGATTTGTTTAACATGTTTCATAAAATATAAACAATGGCACCTGAAAGTGCAGATGTATCAGTGACAGCTCATTCTTACAAATCGTTATCTTATTTATTATACAATCTTTCAAAAACAGGCCCCTAAAATGTCCTGCCTCTAATGAAAAACATACAGGCCCCTCAAATGTCCTGCCTCTAATGAAAAACATACAGGCTCCTCTAATGTCCTGCTTCTAATCAAAAACATACAGGCTCCTCAAATGTCCTGTCTCTAATCAAAAACATACAGGCCCCTCAAATGTCCTGTCTCTAATCAAAAACATACAGGCCCCTCAAATGTCCTGTCTCTAATTAAAAACATAAAGGCCCCTCAAATGTCCTGTCTCTAATTAAAAGCATACAGGCCCCTCAATTGTCCTGTCTCTAATTAAAAACATACAGGCCCCTCAATTGTCCTGTCTCTAATTAAAAACTTACAGGCCCCTCAATTGTCCCGTCTCTAATTTAAAACATACAGGCCCCTCAAATGTCCTGTCTGTAATGAAAAATAAACATTAGTAACACACAGGCCCTTAAAATGTCCTGTCTCTAAATAAAAAACAAACAGGCCCCTCAAATGTCCTGCCTGCAATGAAAAATAAACATTAGTAACACACAGGCCCCTAAAGTGTCCTGTCTCTAATAAAAAACAAACAGGCACCTCAAATGTCCTGCCTGCAATGAAAAATAAACATTAGTAACACACAGGCCCCTAAAGTGTCCTGTCTCTAATAAAAAACAAACAGGCTCCTCAAATGCCCTGTCTGCAATGAAAAATAAACATTAGTTACACACAGGCCCCTAAAGTGTCCTGTCTCTAATAAAAAACACAAACAGGCTCTTCGAATGTCCTGTCTCTAAAGTAAACAGACAGGTTCCTCAAATGTCCTGCTGTAAATAGAAACAAACATTAGTAAATAAACAATTGCCCACTAAAGCAAATATGTTCCTGGTTTGTCCTGAACTGGCTCCTTAATTGTCCTGAACAGGCGTCTCAATTATTCTGTACAATTTTCGGTCAATACCCGGCCACTCAGGCTAGGTACATGATAAGTTTCAAGTGAATGTCACAACCAATGACATCAATGATTACTTTTTACCTGATGTTTATGACATCTAAATTGAAATTCGTTCAATGACTGACCAACAATGACTTATAATCACTGCCCCGACTAAAACGTAAGGGTACATTATTTAATTTACTCTTTCGGCTCTAATTAGTTTTTATTGAAACTCCAAACGATGCAATAAATAATCTAAATACATGATCACGAACTATGAAGTAGTTTCGTCTCCATTTTATTTCATTAATTAAAAATTACCAACTATGAACTATGCCGTAAATACCACCACTCCTAAAATATTCAAGGCAAATACAGTAGAGACTGGTTTCTCTTAACACAAGAATAGGTTTCACGTCAATCACTTATTTCATTAACATATTTTTAGATGTGGGAAGTTAGGTACACTTTTCTAAAAATACCCTTTGGTAATCAAAATATTCATGGACATACTGTATTAAATAAATATTCCAATGACCTTATCATTCATGAGATAGTTTAATAGTAACGAATGCTTAATCATCTCACTATATCTCTAGTGAACAAGTTCTTGCTATATATTTATCCACAATAACTCCTAATCACCTCTCCTAATAAGAAATTTATAAAAAAAAACAATGCCTACAAAAGGCTTACCAACTTTAGCAACACTGTGCTGCACCTGTGCGTTTGGTTTTCCATGAAAATACCAACTTCCTATAATTCGACCAATACTTATATTATGCAACGATAGCTTGAAGATCCATTAAAAATCGTGACCCCTAAGTTGGTTTACTAAATTTAGTAATTCAATAATATATTCTACAACTTTTACACAACGCCATCTAGTCCCAAACCAAGTAGAGCTTGTGGTATGGGTACTGGACAACTGATAAACAATTTGACAGTGCTTTCTGAAAGTCATTAAATAGAATTTACATTACATTTCTTACATATTCTGTAGGACTAAAGCCCAAATCAGACCATTGATTCTTGGCAATCGTGTCCTCAGATGCCTCTGCACGAATTGCAACCTCATTCGAATATTTATTACGCGGAAGGTACCTATTGAAAATTAATCCCAAAAGTCATATTCAAAGCCAGTCCCATTCATTTGGTCTTATAAAGTTCAGAAGCTATAACAGTTATGGAATTTCAAACTCTAACCCCAAAAACAAGTATTCAAGTTGGGTAAAATTCATGAAGCGTTCGTTTGACAGACATTTGCATCCGAATCATTGAAATGCCCTGAAACATTGATATGCATCATTTGGAACATCGGCTCAGAAGATAGAAACCGAACACCCGAAACATCGGTTCACAAGAAACAAACTGATCATTTGAAACATCGACTCACAAGTCAGAAACGTTATGAATCGTGATCTGTCAAAACCCAGTGTGACGCAAATGCGTCACATTAAGTTTTATCTAACTTTGATTTGAAAACAATCCAAAGCAGATGTTTCCAGTTCAGGTCGCTAATTATATTAAGTACACTATTTACGTTTTAATTTGAATTTCATAAAGGCTGCTGGTCACGCAAAGTTTGTTTCAGTGTTCCAAACGATGCCTTTAAAACATTACTGATGTTCAATCCTTCGGAACATCAAAACGCCTCGGAACAGTTAGTCGGCTCAGCAAAGAGCTACATACGCCTACAGTGACACGACACTGTTATGTCACCGCTTGTAGGTTAAGGCTAAGTTTTCATCTCAAAGACTCAAACTTTATCCGACTTGTAGTCACAACTTTTCACCAGTGTAGTAATATTTAAAAATAAAAAATTAATTGTGTCAATTCCCTTGAAAATACATATAGTGTGTATTTTTAAACCAAGAGCAAATACAAATTTTAAACTAGTTCCCTAGTTGGACAAGAACTAAAATAATGGGATTCAGCTAATCCCTGGTACCCACATCACTTCAAAAATATAAAATTACATTTAATCAACAGCAAAGATGCATTAGGGTAATATTTGGACTCGACAGTTTCGACAGTTGCCAACCATATTTTGATAAATATGTTTTTATTCTACCTTGCTTATTCAACTATCAGTACTATTTATTATTTGTTTCAACTAGAGCCAATACAGCGTTGATGCCTATAAATACTATACGCAAGGCACGTATAATAGTAAACAAAATAGGTTCCTACTGAAACTTTCTACACATTCTTAAGTATACTCAAGAGTATTAGTTCATTTGGATAGTGATTACATTGATTTCGTTGATTTCCTCTTGTGTAAGTTCTCGAAAACTATTTCAACTATTTCAATATATTAAACTACGTATTTGGCAACTACTTGTGTTCAAATGGATAATATGTAATTTTATATTCTTCACATTTGTTACCTATGGCAAATCATATAGGCGATCACCTAAACAATGTTTTACACATTTCCAATTTGTACTAAAATAAGTTGATGTAGATAACTTTATATATTAAAATTGTGTACAACCTGATATTGACATATTACTTAGGCCCTGCCCCACCACAACTAGTTGACTATATCGAATGATATACCACACATTAATTGTTCGCCGGGTCAGCTGGCTCACTATGTTTACTCAGTACCTACCTACTTCTTCCAATGCTCTCTTTTAATTAAAAGCCGTTTCGCGGAAACAAGATAAATGTTCATCTATTAACATTTCCACATCTAGAATTTTGCCAGCAAAGCGATTTATACTCTGGTGATGAAATAAAATATTATTATTAGGCTTACTATATACTACCGATTCGCCATTTAACCTGGTTTCAGTTAAATTGACAATGTTAGTAGACATGTAAAATCACTTTAAACAGTAAAGCCATACACAACACCAGTTCCTGCATATGCGAAATGTAAAGAATCAATGTACTAAATTTCACAACTATCATGTAAAATCACAAAGTTATAAGCTTGTTATGGTTCCTGGTTGTCTACTAGAACTACATGGTCACCGGACCATCCGGGTGACTAAAGAGCTATTTTGCTCCCGCACCCAGCTGTGTGCTGATAGGCTAACGCCCACTATGATCTGCCGTGACCTTTGTTGTACTTAGGGTCGGTAGTGTCCAACTTGTGAACCTTTAAAATATTTTGGGAAGAAATAACAATGCTGCCGTCCTTCAACTAAAAAGCAGCCAAGTGCTTTGTTTTCTAAGTAACCTAGCCGCCCCTCAGCTAGAGGACGGCAGAATGCAAAACATGTTGGAATCGATTCCGTTACCAACTCTGAACTATTATAATATGCAACGCTAAGACAACCTCCAAAGGATACCCCTTTCGCGACCAAAAGTTCCCAAGCGCCATGAATGTAATGGCTCCTACGCGCTTCGCTCAACACAGCGTAATTTGTTTATCTATTTATTTATTATAATGATCAAGGTGTACACTGTAAAGTATACATCACACCTGAATCGACTGAAGCTAGTGCTCGGCACGCCCAATCTAGCGAGTAGCACTTACGTAAAATATAATATGCTTGAATAGGCCTTTACAAGACTTTAAATAAAAGGAATGGACTGTATATAAAATGGTTGTATTTCAACGATTACAAAGATTGTGAGAAGTGGCTGTACCGAGCCGCGTCTGTGAGCCGAGTGTTCGCGCCGCAGCCGCTGCGCGGCGCGATGGAATCAGCTTCGGTGTCCCGACCCCGCACCTTCCCCGCGGTGGCCATGTGTGGAGCGCCGACATACTCCCCGGGTTGAAGTGGTGTCTTCAATCTTTTACTGGTAGCGGGCAGATGCAGTTGAAGGCACGGCGAATTGTGCCCCGCTTCGTCTTCATTTCAGCCACTCTCGTGACTCCGTCTACGCCGAGATAGGTCTTCGTGACCCGACCCAGGGACCAGAGCAGAGGTGGCGTCGTCTTGTCCTTGATCAGGACTAATGACCCCGGCTTCACTTCACCTCTGGAATCAAACCACTTTGATTTCGCCTGCAGCAGAGAGGTATATTCATTATGAAATCGTCCCCAGAAGTGTTGCCTAATGAGCTGAATCCGCTTCCAACGATCCAGCCGCGTGATGTTGGCTTCAGTCATCTGAGGGTGCGGTACAGATGAGAATGGCCGTCCAATTAGGAAGTGAAAGGGAGTGAGAGCCGAAAAATCGTTAGGGTCAGAAGAAAGAGGAGTGAGAGGACGTGAATTCAACACCGCCTCTATATGAGTGAGACAGGTAGCCATCTCCTCGAAAGTGAAGTGGGTAAGATGCAGTAATCGTTTTAAATGATGCTTACAAGATTTTACAGCAGCTTCAGCCAATGAATTGAAATGAGGACTGTATGCAGGCGTGAAAATAAATTCGATACCTTCCTGCGCCATTTCAAATTTTTTTTTTTTTTTTTTCCTTGTCCTCGAATACATCCAAAGGATGAACCCTAGTTTATATTACAATCTAGCCTTATATATAGACTAATAAGTAATTTAATTATATCCTAAACTAATAAATTGTCTATACTAAGAATGTGTCCAATAGCACTTTTCTTATTGTCTCTATTAAGGCGAATACACTTCGTTCTTGTATTTATTAGGTAGCAATTATGCTACATTACACTATTCACTATCACTAAACACTAACTCGAACGGTTTTGTTCTTTTTAGTCTTCTTACTATATTCGTGTGGTCGAGAAGCTGGATTGCCTCGATGTTCACATGCTGATGAAGTCGCTTTTCGTGAGCTTCTGCAATTTTTTTTATCACTTTGTCGATGAACTCAACTTTTAGGTCCCGATGGAGGTCATCATTTCGTATGTACCAAGGTGCATTTACAATTTCCCTTAGTACCTTGTTCTGAAATCGTTGTATGATACTTATATTGGTCTGTTTGGTGCAGCCCCACAGCTGAATACCATAAGTCCAAACTGGCATCAGGACTTGTCTATATAATAACAATTTGTTCTGCACAGACAACGTGGAATTTCTTCCAAGCAGCCAATACATTCTTTTGAATCGTAAGTCGAGTTCATCTCTTTTCTTCTTGACGTGGGCTTTCCAGCGTAGCTTAGCGTCAAGAGTCATACCCAGATATTTGGCTGTATTCTCATATGGGACTTGTTTATTATTTATATAAACTGGAGAATACTGGTGTTTCTTGTTACTAAAGTCTATGTGTACAGATTTGGATTCATTTAATTTAATCCTCCATTTTTTGGTCCAGTCATAAACTTGGTTGACAGCCATTTGAACCTTTTCAACTGCTTCTTGGTGGCTGTTTCCTACAGCCATGAGAGCTGTGTCGTCAGCGAAGGTCCCAATGATATTATGCTCTGATTCTGGAATATCGCAAGTGTAAATTAGGTACAGGACCGGACCTAATACACTTCCTTTTATTTGTTTCATTTCTGAGTAGGCATCTTCTTGCCTTATTCTAAAGACTCTGTTTAGAATGTAGGATTCCAGAATATCTGCAAACTGCTTCGGTAACAGGATCTTTAGTTTATATATTAGACCTTCATGCCATACTTTGTCGAAAGCTTTTGCCACGTCTAGGAACACAGTAGAACAAACCTTCTTGTCTTCAAGGGCGTGTTCTATTACGTTTGTGATCCTATGCACTTGATCGATAGTTGAGTGCTTTTCTCGGAAACCAAACTGGTGCTCTGGTATTATGTTCTTGCTTTGTATTATTGGTTTGAGCCGTTTAAGTAACAGCTTTTCAAAAAGTTTTGACATAATAGGTAGCAAAGAGATTGGCCTGTATGATGTTGTTTCATGTGCAGGTTTTCCAGGCTTAGCTATCATGATCACTTCAGCAACTTTCCATAAGTCTGGTACATACTTAAGTCTTAGTGCAGCATTTATAAGGGTTGTCAGCTTAACCAGACCCTTTCTTGGTATGTTATGAAGTATTTCCCCTGTTATTAAATCGTAACCTGGAGATTTTCGACGGCTTATGTTTTGTTTTATTTCTCTTGCGACTTCTCTTGGTGTTACTAGTTTAATATCTTCATAATCTGGTGTCGTGTTAACTAAATTGCAGTTCTGAATGATTTCCCCCTCGTTTGGTTGAAATATATTTTCTAGGTGCTCAGCAAACCTCTTGGCTTTCTGATTATTAGTGACTGCCCATCGCCCGTTTTCACATTTGATGGGAGGGATTTGTGTGATCGGCCTTTTGAGATGCTTGGTAGCCTTCCAAAGTGAGTAGTCTGTCTTTAGGTCGTTACTTAGTTCCTGAAGATAGGTTTTGGTTGAGTCGTTTTTAAAGTTCTGAATTAGTCTTCTTACTTTTTTTGTCAGATTGTTAAGTTTGCGTTTGTCATCAGGGCACCTAGACTGATGCCACGTTTTTCTTTGTCTTCTTTTCTCCATAATGAGTTGCTTGATTCTGAAGGGATAGATATTTCCTTTCGTTCTCTTGTTGATATTGGGTGTATTTTCCCACGCTGCTTGCTGAATCTGCGTTATAAAGTTTTCTAATTCAAAATTTAAATGTTCGGGTGTTTTTAAAGGAACTTTAAGATCTATTTGATCATTCAATGTGGTCTTAAAACTCTCCCAATCTGTGTATTTATTGACAAGACTGAGCCTGTTTTGCTTGTACAAAATATTTTCACTAATTTCTAAATAGATTGCCGAGTGATCTGAGTTCATGTCATAGCTTTGTTCTGTTTTTATGTAACTAGTTGACAGATTTTTGGTTACGAAAAAATCTATTAAGTCTGGAATTTTATTTGAATCTGTTGGCCAGTAGGTGGGCTTTCCAGTAGATATAACTTCACATTGCATCTCTTTTATGGCACTCAGTAGTTCTTTGCCCTTAGTAGTAGTTAGTCTGGAGCCCCAATGAGTATTTTTAGCATTAAAGTCTCCACCTAAAATAAAACGACTACCAAGGCTGGTAAGGAAACGTATATAGTGATCTCTTTTTATCATATACCGAGGTGGACAATAGATGGCAGACACTGTTAGTGGATATTTTTTAGTTTGGAGACAAATCGCCACTACTTGGATATCTTTCTCTTCGTACTTGAGCTCTTCGTAGTGCTGTAAATTTTCTTTTACAATAACGGCACTACCGCCTCTTGCAGAATTATCTGGGTGAAGTGCATGGTATACTTTGTACCCTCTAAACTTAATGTGAGATTGTTTTGTGAAGTGTGTTTCTGATATAAGGCACACATCTATTTTTTCTAGGTCTAATACTACTTGTAACTCGTTCTGGTGTTTTAATAATCCATTTGAGTTCCATGTCATAAACTTTAGTGTGATAGTCATTTTTTAAGCTTAAGAGTAGCAATTTTGTTGCTATTTTCGATTTTCTTCAGTCTCTCGTCGAATGATGACATTAACTTTAATATTTCATCCAACTTCTTGTCGCTATTCATATCATCCATTGGCGCCTTTGCTATGCCTCTTGCAGCTGCTTGGGCGTATGAGATGTTTTTGGTGGTGGTTTTTTTCGTCATTTGACTTAGTGTGTTTAGATAGGGGCCCTCACCTTTTCCAGTACGTGCATTTTGTTGAGGGGTGATGTTATGGTTTTTTGATTTATTGTTTCTAATCTGCTGAATTTCTTTAGCAACAATACATCCCCGGTAGTTGGCAGGATGTGGAGCTCCACAGTGGATGCATTTCGGCTTCTCTTCTTTTGGTTTTTTGCAATTGTTAAATAAGACACGGCCTTCGGTAATGAAGCTGTTTAATGCACTGACAGTCACTCATATATCGTGCGGCACGCAGGGCGCACATCTATATCTATGTTTAACCTAACATCCCTCCACCACATATAATAAACCTAAATGATAACAATCAAAAGAATTTGCGATAATTCGCTCGAGGAATATCCCTTAATTTAGGACGTGCTTCCGCTTCCATTCGGAGATCAGGCCTAGGGGCTACGGGCACAGTAGTTGACTCTGGTGCTGGTGGAGCTGTCTCTGTTGAAGACTCAATTGCTGGCTCCCTGTTGTCGTCTTGATCTTGCTCCGAGGTTGCCTCGACCCACTCTTCCTCTTCCTCTTGTCGCTGTTGTTCCGACGACCCGCTAGTACCTTGAGGCGTAGTTTTTTGTTCGCCTGTTCCGGTGTACATTAGCGCCCAGTCTATGTCCGCGTCCCGTTGAGCTTTATGCGGGTTCAGTTTATATAGTTGGTTTTTATGTTTTTTTATTGTTATATTTTTCCCTGGTAGATTAATTTCAAATAAACTTTTGCCTAATTTCTTTTTAACTGTACCCTGAATCCATTTGTTGTTGTTGCTACTTTTTACCAATACTGTATCATTTATATTGAAGTCTATTTTTCTGTTGCCTTTGTAATATTTTACTTGTACGGATTGTTTGTCGCGCACTTTTGTTCGTATGTCTTGTGACGGTAATGATGACGACGTTGACGCCTCGTGAGCGGGTAACGCTGCTGAGGTATCTAATAAATCAAACCTGCAACGCGATTTTCGTCCGAGCATTAATTCGGCTGGTGAGCTGTCTGTCGTCGTATGTTTTGAATTCCTGTATCTGAATAGAAATTCCGAAAGATGCGCCTTAATTTTGTTTTTAGGAATGCCCTGTGTTAGCAACCCATTTAAAAACTTTTTTACTATTTTGACATATATCTCTGCTTGTCCATTGCTAGATGGCGAATATGTTGGAGAAGTGATATGAATTATGCCATTAAGTTTACAAAAGTCCTTAAATAGTTTACTTGTGAATGAGGTTCCGTTATCAGTGACTATGGTGTGCATTATACCAAATCTAGCCATAGTTTCTTGTAGTTTCGCTATCACTGCGGCCGTTGAATAATCACTACTAAGAGAAAAACATTCTACCCATTTTGTAAATGCATCGATAATTATCAGGTACATATCACCCTGCCATGGCCCAAAAAAATCTAAATGTACTCGGTGCCAGGGACGCTCAGGAAAAGGCCACGGTGTCAACGGAGCCCTAGGAGGCCTTGGCCGTAAACTTAAACATACACTACAATTAGCTATCTTATTTTCTATATCTCTATCTATGTGAGGCCACCAAAATCTTGATCTCGCCTCAATCTTTGTTTTTATTATACCTAAATGTGATCTATGTAATTCATCTAATATTTTGTTCCGTAAAGATTTCGGTATAATCAATTTATGTCCACGAATAAGACAATCACCTTCTCTTGTTAAATCAAAACGACATTTATAAAACGGCATAATATCGTTGTCATTTAATTTAATTTTAGGCCAACCATACTGTATAAACTGTGCAATCTTTTGCAAAACGCTATCTTTGCTTGTCTCTAAACAAACCTCATTTAACGATACAGGTAAATGACCATCTGCTACAAAATTAATGTACGAAGCTTTGTCGACTGACTTGTAAACACATGAGTCATCCGTGACGACACCGGCTATCGAGACTGACCTATCGTCACTGTCATGGGTTCCCGGCTGCTCACGTGCACTGCTGTGCGCTCCCGTGGTTACAGCGCGACTAAAGTAATCGGCACAATTACTTGTGCTTGGAATGTACTGTATCTCATAATTATAGCTACATAAAAATAATGCGTATCGCTGTAACCGGTTTGCGGACACTTCTGGTATGCCTTTGTCGGGATGAAATATAAACATTAACGGTTTGTGGTCAGTACGTAAAATAAATGGATTTGTGACACCGTATAAATATTGATGAAATCTACGTATGCCAAATACTATAGCCGTTGCCTCCCTTTGGATTTGACTATAATTCCTTTCAGCACTACTGAGAGACCGAGACTCGTAAGCTATAGGGCGTTCTATTTTATTTTCCTCTATTTGCGCTAAAACTGCACCTAACCCTGTGGGGGACGCGTCCACTGTCAAGACTAACTTGCACGATGGATCAAAATGTGCCAGTGTTCGAGCAGATGTTAGTTCCTTCTTAATTAGATGGAAAGCGGCCTGATGAGTGTCTGTCCAAGACCACGCGACATTCTTTTTAAGTAAATCGTTTAACGGGCTAAGTATTGACGATGCATTTGGAATGAACATCCTGTAATAATTTACAAACCCTAAAAAAGATTTCAGTTCCTGTACATTACATGGGGCCTTGGTGTTAGTCATCGCTGTAACTTTATCGAGAGATGTGTGAATACCCTTTTTGTCGATATCAAATCCTAAGTAGGTCACTGTATCTTGAAATAATTTACATTTATTTTTATTGAGTACCAAACCAGCTTCCTGTAAACGATGGAAAACTTGCTGTAATCTTTCCCTATGTTCTACCTTTGTATTTCCTGTAATCAAGACGTCATCCAACAGACATAGGACCCCCTCAATACCGTTCAGCAAATTCTCCATGGTTTTTTGGAAAATCGCAGGAGCATTAGCTAGGCCAAAAACTAAACGCGTAAACTTAAATAAACCTTTGTGTGTATTTATTGTGGTGTAAATTTGTGACTCGTCATCTAACATGAGTTGTAAATATGCACTACTTAAATCTAACTGCGAGAATTGTTTGCCGCCATGTAATTTTGAAAAAAGTTCTTCGGTTCTGGGTAAAGGGTATTTCTCAATTTGTAAGCATTTATTTAGTGATACCGAAAAATCAGCGCACAAACGTATCTCACCATTTTTTTTAAGTATCGGTACTATTGGGCTCGCGTACTCGGAGTGTTCAACAGGAACTAATACACCGGTTTCCACTAACCTACTTAATTCTTTTTCCACCTTACTCCTTAACGAAAAGGGTACCGTTCTCGCACGGAAAAAACTCGGTTTACTTCCTGGCTTCAAAGAGAGTTTAATTTTATATTTGTTAAAGCTACCCAAATTATCAGAAAACAACGTAGGATATTTGTTTACATAGTAGTCCAGTTCTGTTAACTCAACGCAATGATTCACTTTGGATAACTGTAATTTATATAGCGATAAAAAGTTCCTTCCTAACAATGCCGGCCCTGCCCCTTTTATAACATAGATTTCAATAATTTTTCGTTCACCGCCATACGCAATCGGAACCTTCATTACACCTACTACGTCTAATTGCTCGCCCGAGTAAGCTTTTAAAATAGATTTAGGTTTCTGTAACGACACGTTCGTAAAATACTTTTCGTATGTGTTTAGTGGGATGGCAGTTGCGCAGGACCCACTGTCTATTTCAAAAGATAACAATTGACCATTTACGTCGACAGACAACATCATCGGCTCGCCGCGGAAACTACGAATATTACATACGAGTATATGCTTACCGTCGTCATCATTTTCGTCACCTGATGTTTGTAGGCAATTCACTTGTTCACTTTTTTTAGTACACATTTTTTTTAAATGACCTTTCACTCCGCATTTTTTACACTTATAGTTAGAAAACCGACACTTGTCCGTAGTATGGTTGTTATAGCCGCACACCTTACACTTTGCCGCCGTTTTTGATGACCCTGCCGCTATCTTGAACACCTCCGTACCTGTTCCCGTCGATGTTACTGCCGTAGACGATTGCCGTTCTGCCCGTTTTGCACTATTTACAGCCACTGCAATTTCTAACGCTTTGGCCAAGGTGGTCGATGATTTTTCGTCCATGAACAACTTGTCCCGTTCTGGTCCCGATAGCATGCCAATAATGAACCGATCGCGCAACATTTCGTCCATAGCTGTCCCGAAACTGCACTCCACCGCCAATCGCCGCACACGTGCTGCCCACTGTGTCATGTCTTCACCTGCTTCTTGCGCCGCCGTATGAAATTTGTACCTCTCTGCTAGCACTGACTTCCTCGGCACGAAATGTTTATCCAACTCTGCAGTTAGCTCGCTGTAGGATATTTTTTCAACCGTATTTGGCGCAACTAACTCGCGTACCAATTTATACGCATCAATACTGAGTGCACTAAGAAACACCGCTTTTCGCTGAGCATCTTCCTTCCCTTCTGTTTTTAATAGCAATGTGTTTGCCGTAAACCACTGCGACAGCCTTTCTTTGAAGATGTTCCAGTCCTGGCCGAGTTCAAAAGTTGGTACAGACCCTATAAAATTCGCCATTTTTTTTTTTACGTGCGTAGGTAACTGTACCTCGTCGCCACTGTTAAATAAGACACGGCCTTCGGTAATGAAGCTGTTTAATGCACTGACAGTCACTCATATATCGTGCGGCACGCAGGGCGCACATCTATATCTATGTTTAACCTAACAGCAATCCTTGGTGAGATGTTTACCAGTGCATTTTACACACCTCGGTTCTTTTGAGCAATACTTTTGCGTATGGCCGTATGCCTGGCATCTTTTGCATTGAGGTACCAGTTTTGTAGATTTAAGGGGCTGAATTTCTACGTTACATCCCATTATATATTTTATATTATAAATTTTACTGGTTTCTTCATCGTTTGAAAATGACAACATGAACATATTGAGTGGCTCTTTAGTTTTCCAGCTCAATTTATTGCCATTTCAAATGCAACATTTGACGATTGCAAGAACCTACACATCTCATTTGATGCGCCTACGAAGTTAGTCCCGTTATCGGACGTGATGCTTCGAGGCTTGCCACGACGCGCCACGAAACGATTTAGGGCAGCCATGTAGGCCTCAGTGGTGAGGTCAGTGACGAGCTCCAAATGTACGGCTTTTACTGCCAAGCAGACAAAGATGCACATGTAGGATTTAGTAAGTTTGCATCCTCGGCCTTTACGATTGGCTACCAATACTGGCCCAGCATAGTCAACGTAACAATTCAAAAAAGGAAACTCAAGATTTGTTCTTGAACTAGGTAGTTGACCCATTATAGGCTGCACGTTCTGCGCCTTTTGCCTGAAACATTTTAAACATTTGCTCACGATGAACCTAGACAAGTTTCTACCACCAAGAGGCCAATAGGTCTGTCGTATATGTGACAACAACAATTGTGGACCAGCGTGCGCAAGCTTTAAATGTTGCATGTGAAATATAAGTTTTATAAGTACGTGCTTACTGCATAAAACAATGGGATGTTTCACATTAAAATCATAGGGGGAGTTATCGAGCCCACGCGAATGAGGTTATGATTATCAATGAACGGTGTCAAAGGAAGCAATCTACTTTTGCGTGGTAACTTTTGTCCAGACTTTAACAAATTATACTCTTCAGGAAACATTTCAAGCTGAGAATGGTGTATAATTAAATTTAATGAATTTTCAAGTTCTGTTACTGTAAAATTACCTGGTTTTTTTTTTTTTTTTTTATATATATTGTAAATAAAACGTTGTACATATGTTAATATATTTTGTATTTTTGTTAGGCTAGAATACTTTACTAATAAATCATGAATGATTGATGAATGAATGGTATGATCTGAATGATTACTAATGAATGAAAGATTGTTGCTATCACCACTAATTAATTGAGTCACTACTTCCGGCAGACTATCCTTCCCAAGGTTTGGTAAGCTAGGCCACTCATTTTCACTACGCTGTAAAAATGAGGGTCCAGACCACCACAGAGGTTCGTTCATGCGAACGTCGGCCCTCATGCCATGGGAAACAAGATCCGCCGGGTTGTGCTTCGACGGTACGTAGCTCCAGGTATGACCACATGTACTTTCCTGTATTTCATTGACTCTGTGTCTGACAAAAGGTTTTAATTGTTTTGAGGGAGTAGAGAGCCAACCCAGGACTATGGTTGAATCACACCAGAATCTACATTTATGAATGGGTATGGTGAGTGATTCCCGAACCTTAGTACACAGCCTTGCACCTAACAAAGCTCCACAAAGTTCGAGTCTCGGTATCGTCGTCGGTTTGATGGGCGCTACCCGATTTCTAGATACTAGAAGTTGCACGCCTACAGATCCACTGCCATTACAAGACCGAATGTACACACAAGCGCCATACGCCTTCTCGGACGCATCGGTAAAGACGTGTACTTCATGCGTAATGGAGTCTTCAAGCAAAACCCAACGAGGAATATTTAAGCTGTTCAATGCTGTTATAGTGCCTTCAAATGTAGACCAAAGGTTTTTGATTTCGTGCGATACTTCGTCGTCCCAGTCATACTTTTCTAGCCATAGTCTTTGCATGATCATCTTTGCTTCGACAACGCACGGACCTACGAGGCCTAATGGGTCAAAGATCATGCTGATGACAGACAGGACATGACGTTTGGTGACTTTAGTAGTGGAGGTGATATTTATATTATAAGCGAGTGAATCTGAGTCACAGACCCAGTTAAGTCCTAAAGTTTTTGATTGTGATGAGTTTGATCCTTGTTCAGAAAAATGTAAAGTATTATCTAACTCGTTGCTATGTGTGATTTGTTCAAGAATTTGTGAATTATTTGATCGCCATTTACGTAAGTTGAATTTTGCTGATGATAAAACTGAATGTACCTTTTTTGAAATTTCAACAGTTTCAGCTACGGTATCCCCTCCACTAAGAAAGTCATCAATGTAGAAGTCACGTCGTATGTCGCATTGAACACGACTATCCTCAATGTTGTCAGCCAGACTTACTAGGCACTTAGTGGCTAAATAGGGTGCTGAAGCGGTACCATAGGTTACGGTGTTCAAAGTATAAGACCTAAGAGGTTCTGAAGGTTCAAACCTGAATATAATTTTTTGAAGAGGTCTTTGGACTGGATTTATCTCAATGGCCCTGTACATCTTCTCTACATAACCTGAGACCACGTACCTATGCTGACGAAAACGTGTTAAAATTGAAAACAGGTCGTTTTGAACTACGGGTCCGACCATCTGAATGTCGTCAAGTGACACGCCCGAACTAGTAGGAGCTGATGCGTCGAATACTACGCGTAGTTGTGTAGTGGTACTGGAACTGCGTATAACTCCATGATGTGGAATGTAATATTTATTCATTGAGTTTTCTGGTGAAGGAGTACAGTTTGAGTCTAATATCATATGACCTAGACGCTCATATTCTCTCATGAACTCATTATATTTTTCATGAAAAGATGGTTCGCGTTTAAATCGCCGTTCAAGGGACAGAAAACGATTTCTAGCATTAGTAAAAGAATGACCTAATGTACTAGGATCCCCTTTCAATGGCATAGTGAGGACGAATCCCCCATCATCATTACGAATAGTGTTTTGTGCAAAAGATTGCTCACACATTCTCTCTTCAAGTGAGAGTGAATGTTTTGAAGCGACACTCAAGCTCCCAAAAATGAGTGAGGTCGGGAGTGACATTGGAATGATGGCAAAATTCAATAGCGGAAAAACATGATTGACGCGAAATACTTCCTGAAACTAACCAACCTAACTTGGTCTCGCATAGTTTAGGAAGGTTTTTCCCTAAGTCTATTGTTTTGCTACCTAAGACATTCCAGAATACTTCAGCCCCTACCAGGATATCTACGACCGACGGAACATTGAAGTTCGGGTCTGCTAACTTAAGACCTGAAGGAATAGGGACGTTTTTAATATTTACGAAAGAAGTGGGTAGAACATTTGTGATTTCTGGCAAAACATGACACGATATCGACAGCGAACTCACAATATAAAGATTCTATTGAGAAGTGACAAGACTGTGTACTGGTGGATATACGATTATTTATACCCGTTACCTTGGTGCTCGTACCGTGTCGTAACAAACCCAGCTTCTCTGACAAGCTCTGCGTGACAAAGTTCGCCGTACTGCCGTTGTCCAACAGCAAGCGCGCGGAGTACTTCTTACCCGTCACGCCAGTCACATTCACCATAGCTGTGGACAGTAATACATGCGCAGAAGTAGCAAGCTGCATGGAATTGGCTGACAGCGCCACATTTGAAGAAGGAGAAGCAGAAGCAGAAGGCAAGACAGAAGGCAATGGATTGGAAGCAAGTTTAGGTTTGTTACATTCTAAGTGTAAAAGCGTATTGTGTTTTGTTTTGCAATACTTGCAATGTGAAAGTCTACATTTATTTGAAGTATGTCCAAAGCGTAAGCAATTCATACAAACTTTAAATTCAATTGGCTTTTGTAAGCGTTTTTCGATGGACAAGTTTCTAAAAGATTCACATTTAAATAATGTGTGTGCTTGGGAGCAAAGTGGACATTTATTGTTTTTATTATTGAGGTGATCAGATTTTTTACTTGATTGGTTGGGCTTAGAATCAGGTTTGTTGGAATGATGACTATTATTTAAAGCGACAATAGTATTCCTATCAGAAGTGCCATGGCTGGACTCCACTGATTCTAACCAGTCTGCTTTCCTGCTTAAAAAAGAACAAAATTGTGTTAAAGTAGGATCTTCTTTAAAAGTGCTGTTTCTATACTCTTCCCAGACTCGTCTTGTTGTTAAATCCAATTTTTTAACCATAAAATAAATAATAATATCATCCCAATATTGAGTGTGCCTTTTTAATGTTGTTAGTACCCTCACGTTTTTATTAATAATGTTAACAAGGTTTCTGATGGAAACACTTGACTCATTTGTTATGGGTTCGACATCAAATAATGCTTGAAAGTGGTTATTTACTAAAAGACGGTTGTTGTTGTAACGTTCGCACAACAAGTCCCAGGCGAGATTATAATGATCGGCTTTAAAATCAATATTTTTAATAATTAAAGCTGCGTTACCCTGGAGTGAAGCTCGCAGGTAGTGGAACTTGTTAATGTCACTTATGCTAGTGTTGTCGTGAATCAATGACCCAAAGGTATCTCTGAACTCAAGCCAGCATTGGTAGTTCCCATCGAAATGAGGCAAATCTATCTTTGGCAAACGAACAAAAGAATTCTTAAAAGTAACATGTGCACCTGAGTCAGCATCTTTGAAGCCCGCCTCCGACGCAGCACCGTTGGCCGAGACTCCGATCAGGCTGCGCGTGAGTGCCACCAGGCTGAAGAACTGGCGGTCAAAGTCCTCACGCTCAACCAACGCAGACTCGTCGTCATCGGAAAGCACTTCGATCTGTGTCTGAAAAGCGTCAAATTCGGTGTGTAAGGTTTCGAATTTATTAAAACGTTCCTCTAAATCTAAACGTTGCAACTCTGATACTGTAGAACTACTTTTAATTAGGTTTAAATAGTTGCTGTAAATAGTAAGCTTCGATTTAATTGAACTACGTTTTCTAATCAATGTTTTTAAGTTATCTGCCATTTTAAATCAAAGAGAATAACTACTTTTTACACTTGAATAAAAGATTATTTCAACACAAAAGAACAGCTGTGCGCAAACAAAAGGGACCGATGCGAGCAGGTAATAAAATTCCGAGTCGAAGGTCAAGCGAGGTCAAATAGTTATCACGTGGTGTGCGAATGCTATGCGTATGCGGTTATATAATAGCTACAAGAAAAAGCAACTCGCAAGCGGTATGAATGCACTGTATAAAGCTACTAAAATTTATTATTTATTGAATAGAAATAGAAGAATCGGCAGGAAAAAAAAATGATAAGACCCAAAACAATTTTTACGGCAGGAAATGAAGCAGGAATATATCTAATTGGAACGAACTCACTCAGATACTGTACTATACTCCCTTAGAATGACTTCGGCTTATTCGTAGACGATGTAGGCTGCTGCGAGTACGACTTCTTCCAATCCGCGTGGCCGAGGGCAAAGTTCACACGGCGACGACGACAGATTTGACGATCTTGTATCGGCGAAATATTCGATTTGGCTTGATTCTAGTTTCGCAAGGCCGAAGGACCACTGAATAGGCCTTTACGGGACTTTAAATAAAAGGAGTGGACTGTATATATATAGGTTGTGTTTCAACGATTACAAAGATTGTGAGAAGTGGCTGTACCGAGCTGCGTCTGTGAGCCGAGTGTTCGCGCCGCAGCCGCTGCGCGGCGCGATGGAATCAGCTTCGGTGTCCCGACCCCGCACCTTCCCCGCGGTGGCCATGTGTGGAGCGCCGACATGCTAGCACCGATTTACTGGCGCAGTGGCTCGGTATGAACCAAAAAATAATTTACAAGGGATGTGAAAAATGGTCAATCAGATAATCTACTCAAAATACATGAAACTTACTGTTACTTACTCATTATTTATTACAAAATAATAATAATGATCTCTGCCGTTGAAAGTACTCTGTGGTTGAAATGCAAATCTAAACATTTTAGCACAACGTATAATTTTCTAGTAATGGAAAAATAATATAAGTTATTGTGAGATACACACAGAAAATCTAAAAACGCAAATGGCTATAGTATAGCGAGAATAAGCTGAGCGAGCGCAGCACTATGAAATCACGGTTATTGAATGAGGAAAGATCGTCGCACGCTCACTTTAAAATTATATACACATAATTATTAAAGTTTTAGAAGTTAATCTCAGAAAACACTGGTCCGATTGCCTCTCCTTTTTTATTGTTTTCACAGAAACCCGCTTCAATCCTGAGCGATACAGGCCACATCCTATGCACGCGGGCGAAACCGCGGGCTAAAGCTAGCAGGCAATAAATGTCCTGCTATCTGTCAAAAGGCAATCCATATAATATTAATTTACCCAATTTTAATTTTAGTTAGTGTCAATAACATAGGCTGTTCCTTTTAGTCGCATTTAAATTATTTCCAAATAAAAGTATCACTGGTCTGCTCACTAACTCAATAAGTAAACTTAGAATGCAGGTTCTGGGTAACTCCTAATTTGATAGATTTGTTTGCTACGGTTACTCAACAATGACCCAGAACCCGTCCATAATCCACCTGAACACAGCTCGAGTTATCCTCTAACAATTCCAGGGTACAGCCCTGGCAAGGCACGTGTGGTGTGGTGGTACCTCCAGAGTGTAGCTCTGGCGAGGCACGTGTGGTGTGGCAGTACCTCCAGGGTGTAGCCCTGGCAAGGTACGTGTGGTGTGGTAGTACCTCCAGGGTGTAGCCCTGGCAAGGTACGTGTGGTGTGGTAGTACCCCCAGGGTGTAACCCTGGCAAGATACTTGTAGTGTCCTAGTACCACCAGAATGTCAGAAGAAACTCATATTGAATAAGCTGAGCACACCATTTCCAACTACACATCACTTTGCCCGCTTAGATAAAATAGTATAGTTTATCCCAAAAAATTGTGCACATAGGTTACGTAGGTACTTTCAAAGCAAAAGTAGAAGATGCAAAGTTAGGGAAAAAAAATGACTTGTGGGCGGGATAAACGAATGCATTTAAATAAACGACTCGTTTATCCCACTTCTGAATTGTTATCTTTAGAGAAATATTGACTAAGAAAGTTATTTAGTGTACCTACGGGGTTTGTTATCAGGTTATTTAAATAAAACGACCAAAACGGGTACCACACCCTTTATATCTACTTTTGCCTTGCCAGCACATACACATCACACAATAACAGTAGGAATAAATAAATTATATACTAGCACTTACTGAGATGTTGCTTGCTCCGAAAACTCAACCGTAAAATGGGACATGACAGCGCGCCGTTCCTTTTTATAAACTCTTGTAACTGTCAAAAGCACCGCGCTGTCAAGTCGCAGTCCGTTCGAGTTGTCAGTGCAAAAAAATACATTTAATGTTGCTAATACAGAAAATAATCATAGTGTATGAACATTATCATTAGAATCGCTAACATTAGTTAGCAGTACACCCGCGGTTCTGACGTCAGGATGGCGGGTGTACCTAATTTTTAAAATATCATTGTATGGGTTTAGGTACACAGATTTTCAAGAGGTACGTAAAGGTACACAGAAGGTACCAAATAACTACAATAAATTTAAGCAAATCTGGAAATTACACCCGCCATTCTGATGCACACAAATATTACCCTAATGTATCTTTGCTGTTGATTAAATGTTATTTTATATCTTTGAAGTAAAGTGGGTACCAAAGATTAGCTGAATCCCATTATTTTAGTTCTTGTCCAACTAGGAAACTAGTTTAAAATTTGTATTTGCTCTTGGTTTAAAAATACACACCATGTTCTGTGTACTTTCAAGGGAATTGACACACGCAGTTTATTTTTTATTTTTAAATATACCTACACTGGTGAAAAGTTGTGACTGCAAGTCGGATAAAGTTTGAGTCTTTGAGATGAAAACTTAGCCTTAACCTGCAAGCGGTGATATAACAGTGTCATGTCACTGTAGGCGTGTGTAGCTTTTTGCTGAGCCGACTCACTGTTCTGAGGCATTTTGGTGTTCCGAAGGATTGAACATCGGTAATGTTTTGAAGGCATTGTTTGGAACACTGAAACACTTTACTTTGAGTGACCAGCAGCCTTTAAGAAATTCAAATTAAAACGTAAATAGTGTACTTAATATAATTAGCGACCTGAACTGGAAACATCTGCTTTGGATTGTTCTCAAATCAAAGTTAAATAAAACTTAGTGTGACGCAACTTGACAGATCACTATTCATAACGTTTGTGACTTGTGAGTCGATGTTTCAAATGTTCCGTTTGTTTCTTGTAAACCGATGTTTCGGGTGTTCCGTTTCTATCTTCTGAGCCTTTTTTTTTATGGTGGGAAAAAATCATGCATTGACATCCCCCGCCCTTGGGCGGAGCGGGAGATAGTGTCAGACTCTTACTGACTAAAAGACCCACCTCGTTCCTTCTAGCCTTCATACCGGGGCTCGAGCGCCCTTTCGGATAACCCTGGCCCCAGTAGGCTTCGACCCGGCTGGGTCCCTACTGTTGCTGACAACTCCTTGAGGCGCGCGGGAACAGTGCGCGCCGTCGACGACTTGGGCTTGGTCCGGACAGTTACCGGACGGCCGGACAGTGAGCTACCCATTGCTCACTGTCCGCAAGCCCGCGTCTACGTTGGCCGGAAATCGGGATCAGAATCCCGGCGACGGCGGCGGCGATAACGCCGTTGCCTGATGCGTTCGGCCTCCTTCTTTGCGAACATTACTGCTTCGCAGAAGTCGGCGACCGCCTGCCACTCTTCCTCGCTCCAGACCATGGCCTCAACTAAGGCCCGGATCTTCTGAGCCGATGTTCCATATGATGCATATCACTGTTTCGGAGCATTTCAATGATTCGGATGCAAATGTCTGTCAAACAAACGTTTCATGCATTTTACCCAACTTGAATACTTGTTTTTGGGGTTAGAGTTTGAAATTCCATAACTGTTATAGCTTCTGAACTTTATAAGACCAAATTAATGGGACTGGCTTTGAATATTACTTTTGGAATTAATTTTCAATAGGTACCTTCCGCGTAATAAATGTTCGAATGAGGTTGCAATTCGTGCAGAAGGCATCTGAGGACACGATTGCCAAGAATCAATGATCTGATTTGGGCTTTAGTCCTGCAGAATATGTAAGAAATGTAATGTAAATTCTATTTAATGACTTTCAGAGAGCACTGTCAAATTGTTTATCAGCTGTCTAGTACCCATACCACAAGCTCTACTTGGTTTGGGACTAGATGGCGTTGTATAAAAGTTGTAGAATATATTATCGAATTACTAAATTTAGTATACCAACTTAGGGGTCACGATTTTTAATGGATCTTCAAGCTATCGTTGCATAATATAAGTATGGGTCGAATTATAGGAAGTTGGTATTTTCATGGAAAACCAAACGCACAAGGCCCCAAGTCTGCTATTTTTATAAATTCGTCATTCCAACACGATCCCATTGTCATTTTGCTAAAGGTTTGTAATCTGCTAATTCATAGTGATCGATCATTGATCGGTCACTGGTCTTGTAATGGCATTGTGGTGGAATGATAATTTCGAGCATATTAAAACCAATAACTGCACAGTAACGTTCTAATGGTAAAACACTGATCAAATAAACTGTCAAAGTTTTAGCAGATTACCGCATACGTCAAATATTCATTTGTCAATATGTGCGAGATTGCCATTCTATGTCACTTCTTTCAATGGAGTGTCAGTGGTTGGCCGTTGGAAGGTCATGATGACTCCATTGTATTGGTGGATTGCCAAGCTTGGCAAAATCGACAATTATGACACCAGTGATGGACCATTGTGACACTATTGTAGTGGCGGACTTGAGGCCCAGGTGCAGCACAGTATTGCTAAAGTTGGTAAGCCTTTTGTAGGCATTATTTTTTTTTACAAATTTCTTTTTAGGAGGGGTGATTAGGAGTTATTGTGGATAAATATATAGCAAGAACTTGTTCACTAGAGATATAGTGAGATGATTTAGCATTCGTTACTATTAAACTATCTCATGAATGATAAGGTCATTGAAATATTTATTTAATACAGTATGTCCATGAATATTTTGATTACCAAAGGGTATTTTTAGAAAAGTGTACCTAACTTCCCACATCTAAAAATATGTTAATGAAATAAGTGATTGACGTGAAACCTATTCTTGTGTTAAGAGAAACCAGTCTCTACTGTATTTGCCTTGAATATTTTAGGAGTGGTGGTATTTACGGCATAGTTCATAGTTGGTAATTTTTAATTAATGAAATAAAATGGAGACGAAACTACTTCATAGTTCGTGATCATGTATTTTGATTATAAGTTTCAATAAAAACTAACTAGAGCCGAAAGAGTAAATTAAATAATATGTACCCTTACGTTTTAGTCGGGGCAGTGATTATAAGTCATTGTTGGTCAGTCATTGAACGAATTTCAATTTAGATGTCATAAACATCAGGTAAAAAGTAATCATTGATGTCATTGGTTGTGACATTCACTTGAAACTTATCATGTACCTAGCCTGAGTGGCCGGGTATTGACCGAAAATTGTACAGAATAATTGATCGCCTGTTCAGGACAATTAAGGAGCCTGTTCAGGACAAACCAGGAACATATCGGCTTTAGCGGGCAATTGTTTATTTACTAATGTTTGTTTCTATTTACAGCAGGACATTTGAGGAACCTGTCTGTTTACTTTAGAGACAGGACATTTGAAGAGCCTGTTTGTGTTTTTTATTTAGAGACAGGACACTTTAGGGGCCTGTGTCTAACTAATGTTTATTTTTCATTGCAGACAGGACATTTGAGAAGCCTGTTTGTTTTTATTAGAGACAGGACACTTTAGGGGCCTGTGTGTTACTAATGTTTATTTTTCATTGCAGGCAGGACATTTGAGGAGCCTGTTTGTTTTTTTTATTAAGAGACAGGACATTTTAAGGGCCTGTGTGTTACTAATGTTTATTTTTCATTACAGACAGGACATTTGAGGGGCCTGTTTGTTTTTAATTAGAGACAGGACAATTGAGGGGCCTGTATGCTTTTAATTAGAGACAGGACATTTGAGGGGCCTGTATGTTTTTAATTAGAGACAGGACATTTGAGGGGCCTGTATGTTTTTCATTAGAGGCAGGACATTTGAGGGGCCTGTATATTTTTGATTAGAGACAGGACATTTGAGGGGCCTGTATGCTTTTAATTAGAGACAGGACATTTGAGGGGCCTGTATGTTTTTAATTAGAGACAGGACATTTGAGGGGCCTGTATATTTTTGATTAGAGACAGGACATTTGAGGGGCCTGTATGTTTTGATTAGAGACAGGACATTTGAGGGGCCTGTATGTTTTTCATTAGAGGCAGGACATTTGAGGGGCCTGTATATTTTTGATTAGAGACAGGACATTTGAGGGGCCTGTATGTTTTGATTAGAGACAGGACATTTGAGGGGCCTGTATGTTTTGATTAGAGACAGGACATTTGAGGGGCCTGTATGTTTTTAATTAGAGACAGGACATTTGAGGGGCCTGTATATTTTTAATTAGAGACAGGACAATTGAGGGGCCTGTATGTTTTTAATTAGAGACAGGACAATTGAGGGGCCTGTATGCTTTTAATTAGAGACAGGACATTTGAGGGGCCTGTATGTTTTTAATTAGAGACAGGACATTTGAGGGGCCTGTATGTTTTTGATTAGAGACAGGACATTTGAGGGGCCTGTATGTTTTTGATTAGAGACAGGACATTTGAGGAGCCTGTATTTTTTTGATTAGAAGCAGGACATTAGAGGAGCCTGTATGTTTTTCATTAGAGGCAGGACATTTTAGGGGCCTGTTTTTGAAAGATTGTATAATAAATAAGATAACGATTTGTAAGAATGAGCTGTCACTGATACATCTGCACTTTCAGGTGCCATTGTTTATATTTTATGAAACATGTTAAACAAATCATAATTGGCAGATTGACAATTGTTTAGTTTTGTTTTTTGTGTAACAATTGCATACAACTATATAAGTTTTGTTTTGTATCAATGTACTGCTGCTGCTGTTTTATTTGCTGCATTCATTTTAATACCAATGTTTAGCTATGGGTAAAAATGTCTAAGGTAATAATAACGTTATTTCTTTCTCAGGTGCTCACATTTTTAAGAGACGTGTTGATAGAAAAATCATAATTGACAGAATGACAATTCTTTAGTTTTGTTGCTACGTGTAACTATTTGTGTACAATTAATAAAGTTTTGTTCCCAGATATAACCAGGGGTGCACGACAGTTTTGTATAGATAAATATTGATAAATTGGCAATTGTTCAGTTTTGTTTCTACATGAAGTGTACAATTAATATAAGTTTAGTGTCGTTCCTAGGTACAGCGACCATTATATGAATAATCTAAATCTTTATTCACTTCTGTAATAGATATCTATGTCTACCCGTAGATATTTTTTAAATGTAACATTATATTCTTTCTTCGCCCATTATTTTGTATGTAAAACCAATTTCTTATTTATTTATTTTGTTTCTCACATACGAGGTCGTATTTGTTATATAATGGATGGCCGACTGTTAGCGATTCTTATGATAATGTTTCATACACTATGATTATTTTCTGTATTAGCAACATTAAATGTATTTTTTTGCACTGACAACTTTGACGGACTGCGACTTGACAGTGCAGCTCTTTTGACAGTTACAAGAGATTATAAAAGGCCATGCCGCACTGTCATGTCTCTCTTTACGTTTGAGTTTTCGGAGCAAGCAACATCTCAGTAAGTGCTAGTATATAATTTATTTATTCCTACTGTTATTGTGTAATGTGTATATGCTAGCAAGGCAAAAGTAGATATAAAGGGTGTGGTACCCGTTTTGGTCGTTTTATTTAAATAACCTGATAACAAGCCCCTTAGGTACACTAAATAACTTTCTTAGTCAATCTTTCTCTAAAGATAACACATATAGATAACACTAGTGATTTTTGTCCTTACGTGGGTTATTAATTTATTATTTTATTCTAAATGTCACAACAAGTTATTGCACTGGAATACACTGTTTAACTTTACCTTGATTCCATGACGTCCTTAGACAATAAGTTTCAAGGATAACATACGCACTTCGTGGGTTCAATTATCCGCTTCGAACACCAACCACTTGAAGACAGATTACCTACTTTAAATATATTTAAGCACTTGAAAACTATTTTAATATTTCAAAATCGGTTCGCACTCAACAAATCAACACTGATAAGAATCTTGTTAATGTAAACATACGTTCCGAATTCTGAATACGAGTCACACTAACTTGCAACTAAAATTAAATGTTAACGTAGTCGCTTGCAGCTTTTTGTTTTTCTACTTTATTAATGTAAATTCTCAAAGTTATTACGTCCTTTTTATGAAAGTTACTTAGATCGTTTTAAAAATATATTTAAAAAGGACATTTTTTGTGTTCAATGTGTTCTATTGGTTCACAATGAACTAGCGATTTAAACAAACATGTGAAAGAGACAACGCTATACAGATCTATATAGTGCGTATCTTTTCTTTTTAGCAGGGAATAGACAAAATCTTTAAAATCGTTCATTCTTTCCCAGCCCCTAGCAGGAATACAATCATACTGAGCGATTAAGTTCATGGTACGAAATGAAGTACTTAATATGTATTACTTTAAAATGGGAAACAAAACGTTCCTGCAATAAGATTGTTTTATAAATGTTTATGGTTCGACCCCTAGCTTGAAGCGGAGTGAGAGTCAGAATGGCGGGTGTACCTCAGCGAAATAAATTATAGTAATTACCGTTAAAATGTACCTAAAATGTACTATTCAGTACCTAGCTCTAAAATATCTGTACCTCCTTCAGAATGAAATTATTTCAAAATTAAGGTACACCCGCTGACGTCAAGATGGCGGGTGTTCTGTAATATTTTATTATTTAACCATTACTCATAAAATATAATTACACCAAATAAATGTACCTAAAAAGTACCTCAAGTAGAGAAGACCACACATTTGATCAGTTAATATCATGTGTCAGTCAAGTAACTTGCGTCATTGATATTCTAAACAACTAGCGTCATCTCTGATAACTTTCTTTCTGATTTCTTTAATTAAATAAGTTTTCGGAAGATATCAGAGATGGCGCTAGTTGTTTAGAATGTTAACTACGTGTGTCACACGATGGTTTTATTTCTCAGGAACTAACCAACTGATCAAGAGTGTGGTACTTTTTAGGTACCTACATTTATTTGGTGTAATTATATTTTATGAGTAATGGTTAAATAATAAAATATTACAGAACACCCGCCATCTTGACGTCAATATGGCGGGTGTACCTTAATTTTGAAATAATTTAATTCTGAAGAAGGTACAAATATTTTAGAGCTAGGTACTGAATAGTACATTTTAGGTACATTTTAACGGTAATTGCTATAATTTATTTCACTGAGGTACACCCGCCATTCTGACTCTCACGAAGCGGAATGCTACACCAAGTACTTAGCTGAAACGGAGGCCTCTATTGAAAAGAATCCGAAACGTTTTTGGAGCTTTGTGAAACAGCGATACAAATCCAATTCAATGGCCAGCTATCTCAAATATGGTGACGTAACGATTTCTTCGCATTTTCTTCCCACTTTTATACTACTTTTCTTGATCCTATCAATGCTGCGCCTACTAACTCTTGTCCTCCCCAAACTGAAAAAAATTCAAACGTAATTTCGGATATTTACTCAATTGAGATCGACATTAATGTTGTAGTTAAGCTAATTAGTGAAACTGATCCGTTTAAATCTGCTGGTCCAGACCACTTATCACCTAAATTTCTGATTGGCTGTGCTAAAACCATTTCCCTGTCGGTATCACTATTGTTTAAAAATCACTCGTTTCATGTTCTGTTTCCCAAATCTGGAAGTCAGCCTTTATCACTCCTGTGCATAAAAAAGGGCACAAAAATGATATTATTAATTACAGACCCATTTCGAAATTATGTGTATTAGCTAAGATTTTTGAAAGGATAGTCTATAACCAAGTTTATGCAGCACTGAGTCAGTCTTTTAGCCCCTCTCAGCACGGGTTTCTTAGGGGCCGTTCAACAGTTTCTAACCTGGCTGTACTCAATGACTTCTTAACTGATAAAATGGATAATGGGGCACAAGTCGATGTCGTTTACACAGATTACAGCAAAGCTTTTGACAGAATCGACCACAATATTCTGATAACAAAGCTTTTTAACATTGGTATTAGAGATCTTCTTCGCTGGTTTACCTCATACCTCAAGAACAGGTCTCAAGCTGTTGTTATCAGTAACTACATGTTGAGCTGGGTTTCAGCTCCTAGTGGTGTGCCTCAAGGATGCTTAATGGGTCCTTTGCTTTTCATCATCTATGTCAGCGACATCGACTCGTGTTTCCACCATTCAAATCTACTTTGTTTTGCCGATGACATGAAGATATTCTCTGCAATATCGTCGAAGGATGACATGGATGCTCTCCAAAGTGACCTGGCGCGATTAATGATTATTGCCTGACTAACAAATTAGATTTAAACCCTGCTAAATGCGCAGTAGTCTCCTTCAGCAGAAAACGGATTCCCCGCCCTACAGCTTATAAACTAAAAGGGCAGCTATTGCCAAGATGCGATGGTGTACGTGACCTGGGCGTGTTTCATGACACTAAACTTTTATTTAATGTGCACATTGAGCAAATAGTGGCTAAAAGTCAAGATCACTGGGGTTTGTTATGAGACTCGCAGGGTGCTTCAAGAATGCTAAAACCCTTAAGATCCTCTATTGCTCTTTTGTCAGAAGTCACCTTGAATATGCGTCTCAAATTTGGAATCCTTGTTATGTCAAGTACATAGATCGTATTGAGAATGTCCAAAGAAGATTTATTCGTTTCCTGTGTTTTCGGCTGCGTATCCCATACCATTCTGATAATTACTTAAATCTCTGTAAGAAATTTCATTTACAGCCACTTATAAATCGTCGTCGATTAGCAGATTGTACTTACCTACTAAAAATTATATCTAGTGAAATAGACTGTTCTGATCTTTTACATAAATTACGCTTTAATGTCCCTCAGAGATCGGTTAGATTTACGCCTATCTCTATTCCTTCTTCCTCTTCTAACTGCAGGCGAACACACAACAACACCAGAAACAGGCTGCAATCCATCTATACACGATGCGGAATTAGTTCCACCGGAATATACTATGCTGAGGTGCGATCGTATGGACGGGCGTAAACAAGGCGGCGCGTGTCTCGTGGCCACACCGCGACTACAGCTGCGACGAGTACCGGTCCCGTGTGACGTTAACGTAGACACGTAGACGAGCGAATGTTTGAACTAGTGTGCGCGGCGGTGTATCACAGCTATAGATTTTTATTTCTATGTTGCGTCGTTTACATACCGCCGGGTAGCAGTGACAACGAATATATGTTATTATTTAAGATAATTGAGGAATTTTGTAATCGCTATAATGAATTAATTGTAGTAGGAGATTTTAATCTATATTCCAGTTCTTCTAGTGTGACTAGTTACTACGAATTTTTTCAGTCCTATTGTGGGTTCACTCAAAGTAACAAAGTAGGCAACTGCAATAATCGTATTCTTGACTTAGTAAAGTCGGTGCCCTAAGTGGGCTAACCCACCTCCTTTGATAAGCTATTTTAATCATTATCTTGCTACCATTAAAGATGAAAATTCTTTGTGCCAGCATTTCGATAAATCTTGCTATCCTAGTGTGAGGGTAGATTGATAAAAGAAAATGGCACGTCAGTGACAAAAGTAAACTTAGCTAATTCCGTGAGTCTTATCAATTGCTTGTAAATGGTCCATAATATTGCGTCCAGCATTACAAGTAACGTTGAATTTCAATACTGTCTATAAGAATCCATTTAGTCCAGTGGTAATAACAGCGATTTGACACGCAAGTGAAGCTAGTTCAAATCTCACTTTTAACGTCTTTCTTTTTGTTTTCCATCTTTTGTGTTTTAGTTATCTTTTTTACTTTTATTGAACGACAAAAGTCGAGAAATGGACCGTTTGTATAGAAATGAAACAAAATATTGCAAGTAAATAAAATGTTTATTATTTCATTACATATATATACATATATACCTATATATATATATATTTGTATATATATGTAAATATATATATATATATATAAAGTAAGTAAATGGACCAAAATAGTCCAAAGTTAAAATACATTTTTTAATATTATAATCAAACAAACACATTTATAAACATTTATAAAGGGATATAATAATGGTATAAATAACTACTTATTACGCAATTTTGATTCTTACGAACTTGACTTAAAGTTTATTATTGGTATTTTAAAATGTATTGACTACCGATAGCTTATTTTGGTAACCCTAATTAAGGTAATATGGCTTAGTGATCCGGGTGAAGACTTTGACGCAGTAAGGCACGAGTTCAATTCTCATACCCTGTTTATTGTTTTGCTTTCCGTTTAGAACTTTTTTATTATTTTAAGTAACAATCGACAAACTAAATATTGTTCAAACATATTTGGAATAATTTCGCCTGACTTGTAATAAGCGGGTAGTCAAGATAAATATGCGTATTCATCATAAAACTGGTATTCAAATGTTACTTAGATTAAGGGTAGAGGAATAAAGAAATGAACCGTTCTAATAAAGCAAAAACTAGTCGACGCTCAATAGCAGTGACGTCGTGCAAACAATTTTTAAGTTGCCTTACTAAATTGCGTAAAACAACGTCTTTATTTACAATATTTTTATATACCTAGTTATAAAACATAAAATAATCTATTCACATGAGGAGAATATTGGTTTCCGGAGAGATTGATAGGAGGCGTCTTAATATAGCCCCAGGTAAGCGTCTTTTTTTCCATTTTATTTATACTTCTTTTTTAAACTTACACATTTTATGCTGTGACGTAATCAAACATCTTTTTAATTATACTTACACATAAAGTAACTTCTGTTTCGTTTCTTTGTTTCAGAGAAATACAGTCAGATTGTGGTTTAAAACTATAACAAACAATACAAGTCAGGACGTAAAATTGAAATAACTGCTGGTCATCCGTCAAGTCCATTTTGCCCAAGAATATCTGAATTTCTATCTGAGAAAAAAACATGTTATTATACTGCCGTATACTCGCAGAACTGGCGGGTGTAACTCTGGGTTATTTGTGTTGAATGTCTTCTGTGGAACCTGGTTAACTTGTAGAAATTGGTGGCCGATTCAGTAATAAATAATACGTGACGTAATGTCATCAGTGCGTGTAAGCAACAATGGATAATTATTTACTTCTAAGCAGACACAATACCTTCTTGTGAGTGCTTATGTGTAGTGTATTGGTTAAATAAATCATAGTAATCTTAATTTGTTAGAAAGTGTTTATATAATAAATTAACTTATCCTTGTTTCTTTCTTAATCAAATTTAAAACTTAAAATTCTATATATAACCTGTAAAAAAAACAGTTAAAATGTCAAAATATTTAGAGCAAGTATGACAGTTAATGTAGTGATGCTATTGTTATAAAATAGAAATATTATATATTTCTAATCATGTAACATGTTGATTCACTGCAGTAACTCTTCTTTAAAAATAAAATTAGTATTTCATTAGCACTATTGAAATAAATAAACTGTTTTCTTTTTCATGCTCAAAACTGTATTACAAATAATTCTACAATATCAAAAGCAGTTTAATATTGTTACTTCTTTTATATGTTTTACCTTTATATATAGTTATTTAAATTATGTCTATGAGTAAATATTTTTTTTTGTAAATAAATAAATCGTTACCTATCCTAACCATTTTTGTTTTTTATTCATGTTGCTTTTATGTTTCAATAACTAATTTAAATTTATTAATTTAACTTAAAATAAATTATAATTTGATTTCAAAAATCATAATCCAATATTATAAACACAAAACTACTAAAAGAAACATGACGGACTTGAACTTACGTCCATGTCATTATAAGTATACTATTAAGACCATTAGACTAAATCGACTTACGATAAAATATTGAAATTAACAAGTGCATTACGAGACAAAACCGTATTCATAAGTTTACCTACCTTAACGTTACGTCTTAAAGATCAAATTGACGTAACAGTATTCTATAATATTTGACTACCTGCCTCTCGTAATATTCGTTTGAATTATTATGCTCCGAATTGATTATCATGTATCTTATGCTAATTGCAGAAGGTTCAAATTCGTCTAACTTTTAGCATGTCTTATATTACCTTCTGCTGTCACGTGGGTCACGTCTCTTGGGTCTTGCAGAGTGCGTGAGTGTGCGCGTAGCCGACTCGCCTTTGGTAAGCGCTGATAGGAACCACCCTCCACTCGACGTGACAGTATGCCTGCGTGGTGGCCCGCAACAGCGACATGATGCATCACAGTCTCAAGCATTTTTTTCACGTACAACGTCAATGGGGCATTTAAATAAACCAAGTGATCGAAAATTACGATGGAATTTTAACAAGGCTAATTTTTCGACACTATATTCACGTATGCCTTTGACTGGACGCCCATTTATAGTTTAGATTTAGAGGCAAGTTTAATTTTTTTTATGACAGTGTTAATGGGATTATAGATGACTGCGTTCCTAAGAAAAAGCGAAGTTGTGTAAACTCGAAGTACAATTACCCCGAGTGGTACACATTTGAAATTATTCGCGACATTAAATTGAAGTCAGAACTTCATAAAAAAATTAAACTAAGCAGGGTTGGTAGTGACTACATAGCGTTTGCTAAGTGTAGGGCGAAGGTTAAAACGCAGATAGAACTGGCTCATAAGCAGTACCAAGAACGTCTTCAAAGTCAGTTCCTCGAAAACCCTATGTCTTTTTGGAATTACATCAATTCGAAAAAAACTAGTCGTGCACCAAAAAAAATATTAAAAGATGGGAAGGTACTTTCGGACGATAAATGTGCTAAGGAGTTTGCTGAATACTTTCACTCTGTATACAGCAAACAACGGGCAGAACTTAGTGTGGAGGCAGCAGTAGGCGCATCCGGGGGCATAAATGAGGGCGCACGGGTCCATCTCGATCGACTACGCCTGGACGAGGTACAGTAAGGCCGCAAAAGTCCATAGGAACGCTAAAGATTACATTGCTACGAACCGAGCGAGCGCGATACTTCCGTGCGTATGTGTGCGCATGTATGAGTATCCACATTCCACAGATAACACACACTAAGGAACTGTCGTCGCATTGAGCTTAAAAACATTATTATTTTTCTGTTCTTACCATAGCAGCAATTCGCGCAAATACGTCATGTGCTGGTAGCCGTGTGAACTAAGTGTTGGATTCGCAAATCACGTAACCCGAGTTCAAATCATGGTCGGTCCGTTGCAGTTATTTCTTACTTTGAAAATTCCCAATCTATATTGATATAGTAAAGTTGTTTTTTTATATTTCTATGAAAAATACTATTGCATTTTTTGCACTAAATAGTTGCAAATTACGAATGTGATCTATTAACCACAAGAAGAATCACATTCGTAATTTGCAATTATTTAGTTGTTACATCTTTTCGATGTTATAAAGTGGAAATAAAAAGGCGTGTTTAATAAAAATGTTTATTCTTTATATTTACAAATTAAACATTTATGAGAATTGTGACGTCGAATTGTTACCTAGACAAAAAGTTATCTTGTAACCGTTATCTATGTTACGCCTAAGATTGTTTGTTGGAAGTATACCCACTTAGACCATTCATAATATGAATAACGTAACAAGAACGGATATTCAAATTTTAATAAAATAAAATATAGGTAATTGTTTATATCCAGTTATTTATTGAAAAGTGATATATGATTTGGACTTTGTAAACATTTTATTTTTGTGTAACGTCACAATGAATGTATTGAGGTCATAGCTTAATTGTTCATTTTCTTGACGAAAAGAAGATTGAAACCAAACCTCAATTTCTGTTAAAAGAACTTTAGTTCTCACAAGATAATCGTCAATTAGATGAGAAAAATAAATTGAACTATAGTATTATGTTAAAACAGTGCGGGTAGAAGAATAAAAAACGAAATAGACTCATGATTATTGTCAACAAAATTGATAGCGAGTTCACTGCATTCTTAAGATGAGGCGATGGCACAAGTTAAAAGATATAGCTGTTTTAAACGAAAGTAAACACAATATAATACAGTGTTTGTTAACGAATAATCACAGATATGTTAAAATAAAATGGTAGGCCATTTAGTTTAGTTAACATTAAATATTTAGTGCGAAACGTAATCGTTCTTGTTTGTGCCTCTCTGTCAAGTACGGCTTTTTAGCAGGTTTTCTGTGATGCACGCCTTCAGCGTGAAGTGCACGGCGAACAGTATCCATCGAGGTGTCATATAATTCCGCAAAATGTCTCGTTGGTGCGAAACCATTCGTTTCGTAGGTATACGTCCACCATATGTCGTCGCTGCGCCTCGCTAATAAGCTTCGGTCTCCCACTTCTCTTTCGACTAGCAAGGCTACCTTCTTCCTCATATCTTTTTAGCCAAAGATTTACAGTATTTTTCTAAAATAAAAAATAAAAAATATTAGGCAGCTATACCTACTTCACTTCATTTTCATTATATAAAATGTTAATAATCATAATTATTGAATATAATTTTAAAATAAAACTGCATTTATTAATCCAATAACCAATCCAATAAACCCAACGATTTACGTATTTCTCTTTTAAACCTCATAAAGATACGATGAATGGATTCATAAATGGCATACGTTTTAATTAGAAGATTAATTTGTAATAAAGTTACAATTCATTAATAGCTATTATACTCACATTCAGTTCGGTTTCTTCAGATATTTGTGTTTTATTAAGACCACTTTTATGTAGCCCAATGATAGTCGCCCTCACTTCAATACTAATATTAGCCTGCATTTTGCGAATATTACAATACTGTCAACCTCACGTCACTAACCAACAACTACAACCAAACGACAGTTCATTTCGGTTAAGTTAAAACTCATGTCTACCTCGCAGAAATCTAATTCTTTATTTAGTTTTTTTGTGATCTACCTTTCTAACTCTAAGAAATGTGTGAACAAGTTAAAGAATAATTTAATATATGTAATGCAAATACATAACTTCCAATCGGGTAAGAACTTACAAAAAGTCAATAATTGCGTGGGATTTGAACTTGTGGCACACTGATTTGCGCTTCAATCTGTGTGCCTATACCACTGGGCCATCTTGACTTATGATAAGTTGATGAAATTGTGAATTTCAATCATTTGTTGGCGAAACTTGAAAATAAAAGGTCGTAAGTCAAACTAAACGTCAAACGAATAAGTTTTAAGAATTCTTATGGACTTTTGCAAGTGATAGTACAAGACGCCCTTCAAAAACTTAAACCCACCAAATCCACGGGACCTGACGGCATTCCACCTTATATCTTCAAGGATTGTCGATCGGTACTGGCCTGCCCATTACTATATATTTTCAACTTTTGTCTGAAGACGACAGTATTTCCAGAAGAATGGAAGATTACCCGTGTGGTACCTGTTCCAAAAGGAGGCTCCGGACAAACGGTGGATGGCTACAGACCGATAGCAGTGCTTTCTACCCCGGCGAAGGTATTTGAATCTTGTATTCAGAAAGCAATACTTTCGCAGGTGGGCGCACAGCTGTCAGAAGCGCAACACGGTTTCCGGCCGGGTAAGAGTACCACTAGTAATCTCCTGACATACCTATCTAAGCTCTTGCCTAAAGTAGATAGAGGGGGACAGGTTGACGCTGCTTACTTTGATTTTCGGAAGGCAATCGACCTAGTTAATAATGATGTTCTTCTCAAAAAGTTGGCAGCCTTTGGTTTCACTCCACACCTGTTGAGTTTTTTTTCGAGCTACATGAGGGACAGAAGGCAATATGTAGAATATGCTGACCACATTTCGGAACCCTACTTAACACTGTCCGGAGTGAGTCAAGGAAGCAACCTTGGACCTTTAGAATTTATATTAATGGCGAATGATCTGCCGAAGGTGGTACAGCACGCCAAATGCTTACTATTTGCTGATGACCTTAAGCTTTATCTCCCTGTACGAAATTTAGACGATTCCATGAAGTTACAAAATGACATAGATAGGGTAACGAAATGGAGACTGGAAAACTTATTGTTTCTCTCGTACTCGAACTCCTCTGCAATACGTTTACAACATTAACAGCAGACCATTAGACCGTGTGACTGAGGTAAAAGATCTGAGAGTGACAATGAACTTTGAAATGTCATTTAAGGACCATAATGTCAAAATATGTAAAAAAGCCTATAGTAATTTAGGGTATTACGCAGGGTCAAAAATTTCTCTAACATTAAGGCGATCATTGCGCTATATAATGCTCTAGTAAGAAGCCAATTGGAGTGCTACGCAGTCATCTGGTCTCTACATGAAACTAAATATAGTATTATGTTGGAGCGAGTGCAGAACAAATTTATTACAAATCTCTATATGAGACTGTAGGGTGTTTACCCTTTCTTTCCCCTAATGTATCCCACCTTGTTTAATTTAGGCATGGTAGGATATAATGAACTTAGAGTAAGAAGGGAATTTTCTCTTGTACTTTATATTTTTAAAGTACTAGGAGGAAACTGGATAACGCAGCTTTGTTGGAGTTGTTGTGTCTATGTGTCCCTGACAGATATGTTTGGCGCCAGCTTCGGCCTCCACTGCTGGTGGTGCCGAGGGCGAGAACCATACCTGCTCAAAGAATCGCCTCTGACGCGCGCACTTCGCACTCTTAATCTCATACACGACAAGTCAGACCTATTTATTTGTACTTTGAGTGAATTTAACAGAGTGGCACTAGCAGTTATAGGTATTAAGTATGCTTTAGTAATTAAGTAACAAATTATGTTTAAATAGTTATTTTGGCTGTGCTGTCGCATTAGGTCTCCCTGTATATAAGTTTGATAAATAAATAAAATAAATGTACCTACTTTTTACCTATATTTATTTATGTATGTACTACTTTATACACGACTATTGTGACGGGGCTGCTCTCAAGCGGCTCCTACCCAACCTTGAGCATCCACGCCTCTTGCTGGAGGCTCTACGCGGGAATCGTTCGGTCCATGGCCCTTTTTTGGGGCGCCAGTATGGGCGTCGCTGCGTCAGCAACCGAAGGCCCAGCTGAGCGCATGCCAGAGAGTCATGGCAATGCGGATGGTGCGGGGATACCGTACGATTTCCCACGAAGTGGCGAGCCTCTTTGCTAGCCGCCACCTTGGGATCTGGAGGCAACTGAAGGATCTGGATTTGCGCGTGGAGATGCAACGTCGGGGCGAAAGTCCGCTGCCGTAACAGGTCGCGGCATGGCGGACAGAGCTCCGGCGGGATCTCATGGTGAAATGGCGTCAGCGACTATCGCAACCCAGTGCTGGGCAACCCACAATTATGGCGGTAAGTTTCCTCTTTGAGGCGTGGCTGTAAAGACCTTATGGCGTCGTCACCTTCCGCATGACGCAGGTTCTCACCGGACATGGCAAGTTCGGGAGGTTCCTCTACCGGATTCGTGCAGACGGGACGCCCGGGTGTCGCCACAGTGCGGAACGCCCGGAGGACACGGTGGAGCACACAGTGGAGGTGTGCCCCGCATGGCCAGAGCTTCGCCGTGCCGTCGTGAGTGCGATCGGCGGCGGTGCATGGTCCGGAGCGAGGAGAAGTGGCAGGCGGTCGCCTCCTTCTGCGATGCAGTAATGCTTGCAAAGGAGGAGGCTGACCGAATCGGGCAACGGTGCTCACAGCGTGCCAGTCGCCGCCGGGATTCCGATCCTGATTTCTGGCCACCGTAAGCACGGGCTTGCGCTGTCCGAACGTCCGGTAACTGTCCAGATCGAGTCTGCCCAAGTCGTCTACAACGCGCTCTGTTTCCGTGCGCCTCAAGGAGTTGTCAGCAACAGTAGTGACCCAGCCGGGTCGAAGCCTACCGGGGCCAGGGCCGAAAGGAAAGCTCGGCCCCGGTACGAAAAACAAGAAGGAACGGGTAGGTTTTTTAGTCAGTAAGAGTCTGACACTATCCTCCCGCTCCACCCAAGGACGGGGGATGTCATTTGAAAGATTTTATCCACCAAAAAAAAATACGACTATATACACCGTGTAATTGACAGGTTGGCAAAAACGAAAAGTATGAATTCAGACTGGTATTGTTAACATTTTGATAGTGAAATATTTTCCCGGAAATGATAGGTGAACGTTTTTCAATTTTATTTCGGCTACGCAATGTATAACGAACATTGCGATACGCGCGCGACCCTATATTGCGCGCGAATTGCAATGTCCGCGCGTTGTTCATTCATACTAATAGGTACTTCGGGACGTTTGGAATAAATACATAATACAATACACACACAAACACACCTATCAAAAAATTTAAACACAAATTCAATACCTATCAAAAATTAAAATATTTAGTCACTTACCTAAATTAAAGTCTCTCGGGTCGTATAAGGCATGGCTCGAAGTGGTTGCCTCTGAGCTGCATGCACAGTTGTGCTCGACGCAGGGTTTCGGCATGGAGACGAGGCATCATTGTCACATCCTCATTGATTTTTTGGTTCAACGATGCGAAAGCGTCTCTTATGCGCTGCTCCATTTCGGCCGCGGTATCACACTCCGTCACATACACCCGTTCTTTGATATAACCCCACAGGAAAAAGTCCAATGGGGTTAGGTCAGGCGAGCGTGGTGGCCATGCATGTGGCCCGAATCTCCCAATCCATCGGTTTGGAAAAGTACGGTCCAGGTGCTGTCGGACTGGGAGTACCACATGCGGCGGGGCGCCGTCGTGCTGAAACCAGATGGTAGGTAGTTGAGCTAAGGGTTCGTTCTCCATACGATCCCGCTCTTGATCTAGCTCAGCCCGCAGAGTGTCCATCATGGCTTCAAAATCCTGCTGTAGAAATTCGCAATAACGCCGGCCGTCCATTCTAGTTGGCAAAAACACGGAACTCAAAATACGGTTATGATACACGCCAGCCCACACATTCAGTGACCACCGCGTCTGATGACCCGTCTGCTGCATTGCGTACGGGTTGTGGCGTGCCCAAATGTGAGCATTCCGCCGGTTCCACATACCGTTTCGTGTAAACGTCGATTCATCGGTCCAAATCACCCGTGAATCAAAACGAATTGGCGATTTAGCTGCTGCCGATGTATCAGCCATCTGCAGTACGCTAGTCTGCGGGTTGAGTCGCCAGGTACCAGAGCCTGCACTTTATGGATCCGATATGGACGTTGCTTGTCCTTTCGAAGGACTTTGTGCACAGCCCAATGTGAAACCCGGGGTCCGTTATTACGCCTTACAAGTTTTGCAGCAGTACGGGTTCCCAAACGCGGATTTCGACGGACAACATCTAAAATCGCCTGCTCAGGACGAGCACTGATTGTCCTTCCAGCACCTTCCTGCCGCGGCGCATTAGGTAAATTTTCTAAAACACGTTGATATGACCGTGTGATAGTACGACTATTAGCTGGATGTCGTTCATTTGGGTAACTTTGAACATAGAGCCTTAATGCCAACGACGCGTTTCCTCTAGCTTCACCCAAGCACATTAACATCTGGCCATATTCGCGAGCACTAAACGTTTCATTACGCCGATTCATGACGATACCACACAACACAAAAACACACAACTCAACTCAACGCACAACACAGTCCCGAACTCCCGACAGTTGAAAGAAAACGAAATAGACGTCCAGAACGCACCAGCAATCGCGGCAAACTGAACTGACGGCTGAGTGAGTGCTGACGGTTTCGTTTGTCGGCAAACCTTTGAGAGTGTGTGTGACACGTGTAGCATAGGGCTGCCCACATGATATGAAATGAAACATTTTATTTCGGTAATATTACTAGATACGTTAGTCGAGGAGCCCATGGCACAGTAGTTACCGTGGTCGGCCTGCCATTGAGATAAAGATGAAGAACTAGGTATTGAAAAAGAATCGTATCGTAATCGTATGATAAAGATTGATATTAACCGCTATCTCTTGTAACTTCTACTCATGGTTCTGCTTCTAAGTTTAAACCTAGTACCTGTCAATCCCCAAGCGGCACGCGCGCGATTTCGCGCCATTTTCTAAACACTAAGCAAACGCCGGCGTTCGCATAGATTATAAAATAAGCGTTTTTTTATAGGGTATTTGTTTAAGAACGTAAATAAGAAGTTTTTCTTATAATAGTCTGTAAATATCGAAAATAAGCAAACCTTTTTGAACGCCAGCTTTCGCTCGGGGATTGACAGGGTACGGAATGTGAATCTGGCAATATTGACGCGATGTTTTTATGTTTTATGTCCCACTTAATTGTCTAAACCAATTTACATTACTGTAATGCAACGCGTGTGTACAGTTCGGGTGGTTTCGTAATTGATGCTGTAGATCAAACTGTTAAGCACCGCGAGGACGCCGGCGTCCTCACACCTATTGTCTTTCTATTGTGTCTCTTATTACGATACTCGAAAGGTTAACGATTTAAAATAAGGTTTTCGGAATTAAGAAAGAATAAATAAGTAATCATACTCCTGAGTATTTAATTATTAATAAAGCATTTTACATAAATAAAAATAAAATGACAAGTATTAAATTCCATACGCGGTACAACCCTAGCAGTGTCGGCGCGTAAGCAAAGGCGCCGGCGCGCAGCACACAAAGGGAGCGAGCGAGCGAGCGGTATGCTTTCTCTGTCTGTCGTAGGTACTGTCGGAGGCCAGTAAACTTTTAGAGCTAACAGCTAGAGATGGGCAAAGTGTTTCTGCCCGGCGGGAAAATATAGTAACTTCCCGGCATTTTGGGCATTTATTTTTATTTGCCCGATAAATGCCCGATCGTAGGGCATAAAAATATGGGACTCTTTAAACGTGATTTTATGTGGTTTTTCATGTAAAATAGTATGTATTAAAGAAATGAAAGAAGAAATATGAATGATTGAACACATTTTTATTTTAAAACTAGCTGTGCCCGCGCGGCTTCGCTCTCGCTCTTCCCTACTTCAGCCTACTATACCCTACTCTACCCTACTATACCCTACTCTACCCTACTCTACTCTACCCTACTCTACCCTACTATACCCTACTCTACCCTACTCTACCCTACTCTACCCTACCCTACTCTACTCTACTCTACCCTACTCTACCCTACTCTACCCTACTCTACCCTACTCTACCCTACTCTACCCTACCCTACTCTACTCTACCCTACTCTACCCTCCTCTACCTTACTCTACCCTACTCTACCCTACTCTACCCTACTCTACCCTACTCTACCCTACTCTACCCTACTCTACCCTACTCTACCCTACCCTACTCTACTCTACCCTCCTCTACCTTACTCTACCTTACACTACCTTACACTACCCTACTCTACCCTACACTACCCTAATTTTCATTTTTTTTTCCATAAGAACCTTCTCCTCATAATAACGAATACAACAAAAAAAAAATTAGCGAAATCGGTCCAGGCGTTGTTGAGTTATGCGCTTACCAACACATTTTGCGATTCATTTTTATATTATATAGATAATAACATAAATATACTTTTTCATGTGAAAACAGAGATAAAAGACTTTACTTTGAAGGAATGCGAATTATTAAACACATTTTCAATTTAAAATAATATTAATATACTTTTTCATGTAAAACAGAAATAAAAGACTTTACTTTGAAGAAATGTGAATGATTAAAGCGTGTCGATTAAATACACTATAGAATGACAACGACAGCGTTTGCTTGGGGTTTAAGAATTGAACATATTTTCATTTTAAAATAACAACATTAATATACTTTTTCAAGTAAAAATAGATAAAAGACTATACTTTAATATCAAATGTAATAAATTATGTTCTAAGTTACAAGAAATAAAATAATATGTACTAAATAAACAATAAAAAACTAGTTTCAGCATTATTAGAGACAACATTATAAATTTTTTAATAATCAACATCAATATAAAATGTTTAATAATCAACAACAATATAAAAAGTTTAATAATCAACAACAATATAATTATAATTATCTAGAGAACTATTGATGACACTGGAAGGGTATGTTAATAATTTTTTTTTTTTTTGTATATTGTAGGGCCTAACTATCCTAATCACTATCGCTATCGTATAACTGTTCCCTTATATTTATAAATTCAATATTGTTTGATTGTCGTGAAGTTGAAGCTACTGGTTCCATATATTCCCACCTATCCTCAATAATTGAAGAATCCATATCTTCACGCATGTGATCTTTTGAGGTAGCATCTTTGCATATGATATCATTATTTGGATCTACCACGTCGGAACCTTCTGAAACAAAGTCTGTCAAACGATGGACGTATTCATCTTTACTTAATAAATTCCAGTTATACGATTAAAATGTTATTTTGGCCGCTCTTTCCGATGTCAGACGGTTCCTTTTTGCACTTTGTATAAATCCCTGTATGCTAAAGGATCGTTCGGTTGCAGCAGATGTGCAGGGTGCTGTCAATATTCTGAGAGCAACACTGCTTAACTGATTTGACCCACAAATCCCCTTCCACCACAAAATAGGACTTACTTTCTCAGAGGCCTTCCATGTGAATGCCTTACTCCAAAGTCCTTCTTTAGCTTTATATTGAGCCAGATCAGCAAGACAATCAATGTTGCAGTGCTCAGCGAGATTACAAATGAATTCCATGGCTGCAGTTTCTTCCTCCTGATTCAGCTCAATGCCTGCAGATTTAGGATCCAGCATGTAGGCCGCATAATGTATGGGCTTTATGCACTGCTTAATGCGTTTTTCAATTGAAGTTTTTATGTTTTCCTTGTTTTCATCGTCCAGCATTGTTATTGATAGTAACACAAATTCTAACTTTGATTTAAGGTTTCTGAGCACCATAAACACTTCATGAATGTTAAATTCGTTGCTTTCTAATTTAAATATACTATCTGCTACAGGCTCAAGAAGACTGATACACTGATCTAATATGGACCAGAAATCTTCATCTAAAAGTGTAGATTTTATATCGGGCGATGGTTGAAGATTTTCATTGATAGCTAATGTTTGTAGTGCAGCTTTATTAATTTTAAGGCTTTTCAATACATTGACATGACTGCCCCATCTTGTCTTGCAGGGTAATTTCAGATTCTGATTAGAACTTTTTTCTTTCCTAATTTTACTTAATAAAGCGCTTAAGACTTGACTTTTTTTAATATCTTTAATAACGTCTGTTGAAAGATTTATAAAAGTTTTGACTTCGGGTGATTTTAGAATATCCAAGCATAATAAATTTAAAATGTGAGCAACACAGTTTAATGGCACAATGTGGGGGTATTTATTCTTTATCATTTCGAAGGATTTTTGTAGATTCCTTGCGTTGTCTCCAATAAGGACCACAAATTTACTTACACCATAAGATTTCATTACTTTTTCGGTTTTACCACTTAAATACTCGCTAGTGTGCCGATTGTCTAGTGTGTTCAAACTGTTTATGAAAACAGGCTCTGGCTTGGATATTAAAAAATTTATAATGCCTTCATTGCAAACATCTGTCCAGCCATCGCACTGCAAGTGAAGGAAATTTGATGCCTTTAAATCATCACTGATTTTTTTATTCATCTCGTTATATATTTTGTCTAAGTATTTAGTTGAAACAGCTTTTCTAGTGGGCAACTTAAAATTCAATTTTTCGAAAAACTTTATCCACAGTGGGTGTTCTACCATTATTAGAGGCGATCCTGAAATTAATAAAGCCTTTGCAAATTCTTCTTTCAATTCATTAACATTCTCGGTCGATGTGTTCTCTACGTTCAATGAAGTGGTTGTGTTTTCTGATGTCAAATCAGATTGTGAATGATTGATATCTTTCATTTGTTGTTTTACGGCTACTGGACATTTGAAGCATGTCAGAAGATGTTGCTGCATTTTATTTACATGTCCCTTTTTATAATGTTTTTCGCAAAACGAGCACTTCACAGAATTGTCTGGTAATTGATGATAGTGCCGCCATATTGTCTGATTTTTTGATCTTCCCATAGCGCTAAAACAAATAAAAATTATTTGTATTCTTTTAATAAGCACACATAATTGTGAATAAGTTTATTTGTTGTTTATTTTATAACCATTTTTTTTATAAGAACGTTCCATAGTAATGTTAACTGTAAAGAAAAAGTAATACTTTAATCACATTTATTATAAACATATACTACACGCCCGGGTGTCGCCACTCTGCGGAAGGCCCGGACGACACGGTGGAGCACACAGTGGAGGTGTGCCCCACTTGGGCAGAACATTGCCGTGCACGGGAGCAATCGGCGATCACTTGCACCGGGCCTTAGTACAGACCATGGTCCGGAGCGAGGAGGAGTGGCAGGCGGTCGCCTCCTTCTACGAAGCAGTAATGCTTGCAAAGGAATAAGCCGACCGCATCAGGCAACGGCGCTCACAGCGCCCCAGCCGCCGCCGAGATTCCGATCCCGATTTCCAGCCACAGCAGGCGCGGGCTTGCGGATTGCGAGCAATAGGTAGTTCGCTGTCCGATCGTCTGGTAACTGTCCGGACCGAGTCCAAGTCGTCGACGGCGCGCGCTGTTCCCGTGCACCTCAAGGCGTTGTCAGCAACAGCAGAGGCCCAGCCGGGTGGAAGTCTACTGGGGCCAGGGTTATCCGAAGGGGAAACTCGGCTCCGATACGAAAGGTAAGAAGGTATGGGGTGGGTTTTTAGTCAGAGTCTGACACTACCTCCCGCTTCGCCCAAGGCGGGGGATGTCATTTGGATGATTTTTACCCACTCACAAAAAAACAGGACTCAATAAAAATATCACTTTTCCTTTACACTTTACAAACTTCTCCCGCTGTTATTTTTATAAATATAAGATACGTTTTGATATGCCGCAAAATGCGATTATGTTTAAAAGGGTGTCAGCCTGGAAATTGGTCATACAGGTCTCGAACCTAGTTCAAACTCCAGCTCTCACAAAAGTTTTAGGGCGAAATTCACCAATAAAACTAATCGCGACTATTGTAATTCTATTCTAATTCTATTCGTATTATATTCTTATTCCATTCTAATTCTATTCTAAATTTACTTATTACGAATACCTACTTTCATTTTATTTATAGTTAATATAATTATGAATCTACCTACTTTTACATAAAATTACTGATCGGCATACAAAAGAAACACTTACCACAAAAATAACTGTAAATTAATTAGCACTGTTTTTAAAACCAATAAGTATTTATTTCAAGTTGGGAAACCGGAACCACAGAACACAATTATCCTGGCGCGCACCTCGTGCTCACAATGCGCGCACAATGCTCGAATAGATTAGAGATATGCGTGCGTGCGGTATCTACAAATGACACAGGATAATTAATAACAAAATGGCGGCACAACGCGGCGTGTGTGCGCCTTCCTCACACGGTGTGTGAGTGTGTGAGGGATGCGCACACACACCGCGCTGTCCCCACTTTGCGCCTTCACATGGTAGGTAGAAGTGATTTGAAATGGTTGATGGTTGATGTTCTTCTATGACATTTTAAATATATTGCAATTTAATTCATAAAATCATAAACGTACCTACTTAAAACAACTAACCATAACAGTGTACGCATCTCTTGCCGTACTCCTCTCATGATGCAAGTGTTTTTACGCCGCCGCCGGGTAACTCGTAACATTTGTGTTCGTAAACATGGCTTTGTAAAACTTAAATTTTAATAGAATGTGCAAATTCATATAAAAAACACCTATAGAGATTTAACCATTACTATACTCATCGATTTAAGCCAATTTCCAAAGCTAACATTAATGTCGTGAATTAATTTTTGAACAAAAAATAAATTCCCAGATAAATGCCCTCGGGCAGGAATTTATGGGCGTTTATTGGGAATTTTCCCAATCTGCCCAAAATGCCAGGGCATTTACCCATCACTACTAACAGCTGATTCCGCGCGGTATGTATGAATTTTCTTTTTAAATCATTATTATTTACATTGCCGAGTTTAAGTTTTTTGCTTTTTTTCACTAAAATTATGTTTTTAGGGCTGGATTTTGTTGTAACAAATGAATAGAACACAAATCTAGTTGAAAAACGGTCGGAAAATTCGACAATTTTCCTGAAGAAAATTCCAACGTTTTTCAGTCATAAATCATGGTCTGAAGCTACGGTTTCAGTTTTTGCCAACCTGTCAATTACACGGTATATGTGACCCCCCCACCCCCCAGACGCCAAAGCTGAACTGAACTTAGCGAAGGAAAGTTCAAAACCCATATTAAGCGTTTCTTAACTAAAAAAGCATATTACAATGTTAAAGACTATGTCGAAGACACGCTTGTTTGGCAATGACTGCCTCTGCACTTGTAGCCCCCTTTTTTTTTTTTTTTTTTTATGGTGGGAAAAAATCATGCATTGACATCCCCCGCCCTTGGGCGAAGCGGGAGATAGTGTCAGACTCTTACTGACTAAAAGACCCACCCCGTTCCTTCTAGCCTTCATACCGGGGCTCGAGCGCCCTTTCGGATAACCCTGGCCCCAGTAGGCTTCGACCCAGCTAGGTCCCTGCTGTTGCTGACAACTCCTTGAGGCGCGCGGGAACAGTGCGCGCCGTCGACGACTTGGGCTTGGTCCGGACAGTTACCGGACGGCCGGACAGTGAGCTACCCATTGCTCACCGTCCGCAAGCCCGCGTCTACGTTGGCCGGAAATCGGGATCAGAATCCCGGCGACGGCGGCGGCGATAACGCCGTTGCTGATGCGTTCGGCCTCCTCCTTTGCGAGCATTACTGCTTCGCAGAAGTCGGCGACCGCCTGCCACTCCTCCTCGCTCCGGACCATGGCCTCAACCAAGGCCCGGCGCCAGAGGTCTCCGCCGCCGATCGCCCCCACGAGGGCACGGCGATGCTCCGCCCAAGCAGGGCACACCTCGACTGTGTGCTCCACCGTGTCCTCCGGGCGTTCCGCACAGTGGCGACACCCGGGCGTCACTTCCGCATGAATCGAGTGCAGGAAACTCCCGAACGAACCATGTCCGGTGAGTACCTGCGTCATGCGGAAGGTAAGGACGCCGTGAGGTCTTTCCAGCCACGCCTCAAAGAGGGGACTTACCGCCATGATTGTGGCGTGCCCAGCACTGGGTTGCGATAGTCGTTGACGCCATTTCACCATGAGATCCCGCCGGAGCTCTGTCCGCCATGCCGTGACCTGTCGCGGCAGAGGACTTTCACCCCGGCGTTGCATCTCCACGCGCATATCGTGCATGTGTGCAAGGACTGTTGCCTCCAGATCCCACGGTGGTAGGCCAGCCAGAAGGCTCGCCGCTTCGCGGGAGACCGTGCAGTATCCCCGCACCATCCTTATCGCCATGACCCTCTGGCAGGCGTTCAGTATGGCCGCCGGTTGCTTTTTCAGCGACGGCGCCCACACCGGCGCCCCGCAGAGGCCCATGGACCGAACGATCCCCGCGTAGAGCCTCCGGCAGGAGGCATCTGGACCCCCAAGGTTGGGTAGGAGCCGCTTGAGCGCAGCCCCAGCCCGGTTGAGTTTGGGAGCCAGACGTCGGAAATGCTCCACGAAATTCCACCGGCTGTCGAGGACGAGACCCAGGTACTTCATCGTCGACCCGACACCGATGTGAACTCCTCCTACCGTTAGTTGGGAACTCAATGGCGGCGCGTTCCGAGACCGGCGACCGTGAAAACACATCGCCTCGGATTTGTGAAGCGCCACCTCGAGTCCCAACTCCTGGATCCTGTCAACGACCATCGCAACCCCGCGTGTCGCTAGAGCGACCGCCGCCTGGTACGACTCTCCCTGCGCTAGAACCAGCGTGTCGTCTGCGTAGCAAACCACGCTGACCCCGTCAGGGAAGTCGCCGTGCAGCACGTAGTCGTACCCGATGTTCCACAAGGGTGGCCCTAGTACCGACCCCTGCGGAACACCGCACGACATCTCTCGACGTTTCCAGTCTCCATGGTGACCGGGGTAGACTATGAACCTATCCGACAGATAGGCCTCGACCACTCGACAGAGGTATTCGGGAACCCGGTGGTACCGGAGTGCCCTCCGGATCGTACTCCAGGGCAGGGAATTGAAGGCGTTGGCAATGTCCAAGGACACTGCCACGACACACCTGCCCCGGGACACCGCAGCCCCCGTCGTGAGGGCTCGCACGCGCACGATGGCGTCCACCGTAGAGCGCATCCTGCGAAAGCCGAACTGTCCGTCCGAAAGGTCCGGCCCCACCCGTGTTAGGCGCCCGACGAGGCGGCTTGCAATGACTCTCTCAAAGAGCTTGCCCACCTCGTCGAGCAGCACAATGGGCCGGTACGCGGACGGAGAGTCCGCAGGGCGCCCTGGCTTCGCTATGAGGACCAGTTTCCCCGTCTTCCAGCAAAGTGGGAACTAGCCCCTCTCCATGCATGCGCTGAAGAGCCCTCTCAGTCGAGGCCCGAGAGCCTCCATGGCCAGGACCCAGGCCTTTCCAGGCAAGCCGTCGGGTCCTGGGGCGGTGTTTTTGGCACTCAGCCTTCGCACCGCCACTCTCAACTCTACCTCGGTCACCTCTGGAGCATCGTCGTCGTCGTCGCTGTTGCGGTCCGCGTCAGACACCGCTGGCGGCGGAGGCGGAGCCATGGGCGGGGGGGAGTGTTCCCCCCGCGCAGGGAACAGAGCGTTCACCGCACCCTCTACGATCTGGGGCCGGAGACTCTGAGTCAGTGGGGGAGCCCAGGGGCGGAGCTTTTCCCGTACCATATTGTACGGGCGCCCCCATGGGTCCGCGTTCAGAGACCCCAGCCACACGTTGCGGGCCTCCAGTTTGGCCCGCTTGATCTTCGTTCGGAGGGTGCGTTTTGCCGCTCTGTATCCCTCATACAGCTCCACCTCTCTGGCCTCCGCATCCGGCGGGCGGATGCGGCGCCTGCAGTGTCTGGCGTACCGGCGCCGTGCGTGACTGCATGCGTTGCGCAGTGCAGCAATCTCCGGCGACCACCAGCACACCTGGCGCTTAGCTCGCCCTGGACGGACTCGGGGCATTGCCGCGTCGCAGATTTGCGACATGGCCTCCCGGAACCACTCCGCCTCGACGTCTATGTCGACAGGCCTGTCCGGTGCTTGCACCCAGGCCTGTACCGTCGCGGCTTCCAGGAGGAGCTCCCGGTCCATCTGCTTAAGCGCCCACCGCGGACCGCAAAGGCTCTGCCGGACCGGCGCGGCCGAGGTTTCGGCGGAGACGTCCAACCGGATGTACCGGTGGTCGGAGTACGTCTCCACCTCCTCCATAACGCGCCAGTCGACGACACGCGGCAACAGAGCGGGGCTGGCGAACGAGATGTCCACCACTGATTCACCCCGCATCCGCGCCAACGTGGGGACAGAGCCCCGGTTCAGGACGACCAGGCCCAGCTCCAAAGCCCAGTCCTCCACCATCTGACCCCGTGGGTTCGTGTACCGGGAACCCCAAGCCGTATTCCAGGCGTTGAAGTCCACGCAAACGACCACGGGGAGGGTACCGAACCCAGCGACGACGACATTTAGCTCCATAAGGGAGACCTGGAGTTCGTCGAGAGATCTGCTCGGGGACAGGTAGACGCCTACCACTGCAATGTCCCCGAACCGTGCTGCCACGCAGCCCCGTCCCCTCGCAACAGCCTCGAGGGGCGGGGTACCGGCGGCGGCCGACCAGATTAACGTCACCGAGCCGTCTAGGTCCTGAACCCAGTCTCCACGGGGATGGACGTAGTACGGCTCGGAGACGACGGCGACATTTATCGACCACTGCGCCATGCTCTGGAGCAACAGATCCTGAGCGGGGGCGCAGTGGTTGATATTCGCCTGGAGGAGACGGAATGGGGCCGTTATTGGCAGTCCATCGTCTCCTCCCGAGCCCTTCTAGGGGGCACTGCCGCGGTGGGTGCGGCGGCGACTGCGGCGGGTGCGGCGGCGAGAGCGGCGGGTGCGGCGGCGATAGCGGCGGCGGCCAAGGAGGTGGCCGCGGCGGCGAGGACGTCGGCGGGGATGGGCCTACGGGCCTTGCCCTTGTCCTTGGCGTGGGGGTCGCAGGACCTGCCCCCAGCCCGGTGGTTGGCCGGCTTGCCTGCCGCCGCACATGCGTAACAGTGCGGTGGAGCACGGCATTCTGCAGCCTTGTGACCGGGCTGGCCACACTGGTGATGGTCTTGGCCGCCGCCACGGGGCAGCTAACTGTTACCGCTCGCATGCCCGTGCCGTCAGCGCGGAGCACTTGTAGCCCCCTGGTAACTCATAATATTGTGTGAATGTATCTATTAACTGCTCCATCTTTGTTGTAACATTTTTTTTTTCTAACACATTGCTTTTGCAATATTTTTTTTTTTATATTATCTGACTCCAACCACATTAAATTCGTTAGTTTTTCTTTTTTGGTTGTTAACGTCTCATTTATTGACAGCTTTTTTTTATATAGCCTCTTTTTATAATGTAAATGGAAGAACACTGTAGACTCCACAAATTCTTAAATATTACCTACTTCATATTTTGACTCACTTTTTTAAAATGATTATTTTGATGATTTTATTGTGCTTTTGAGTACAATATAGACCGGTTAACACTGTTCTTAAATAATACTTATTAATACTGTAATGTGGAAATATTGTAACTACAACCATTTTTTTAAAAGAGTAACCATGGAGTTTCTTGCCGGTTCTTCTCCATAGGAAACGACCAATTTCGAACCGTGCACTAGCTTCTGACGTTTTATAAGTGCCCATGTAGGTCTACCTATGTGAAATGAAAACTTTTGACTTTGACTTTGATCTGCCCTTGCTTCTGTACTTAGGTAGGTACATCACAGATAATTACATAAATCTACCCGCAGCGTCCCCCTGGCAAGGTCATAAAGTCTCAAAGATCCATTTTCTTTACCTTATATAATCCTACCATTTCTACAACAAGACAGACACGTACCTACCTTCGGGCGTGTGTGTGTGGTGTGAGGGCTCGTTTGTTAAAACTCTTTGAAAAATGCTTAAGATTTAGTTAACATTTTTTTTTACACTGCGAAAATCATCTAATGTCATCTCCCGCTCCGCGCAAGAGCGCGGGTTGTGAGCGGGAGATAGTGTCAGATTTTTACTGACTAAAAACCCACGCCTGTTCCTTCGTTGCCTTTCGTACCGGGGCTGAGCTACCTTTCGGAGCTAACCCTGGTTCCAGTAGGCTTCGACCCAGCTGGGCTCCTGCTGTTGCTGACAACTCCTTGAGGCGCGCGGGAACAGTGCGCGCCGTCCACGACTTGGGCTCGGTCCAGACAGTTACCGGACGGTCGGACAGCGAGCTACCCATTGCTCGCAGTCTGATTTAGTGAACATCTCAAAAGTTTAATTTCAGTGAAAGTCAAATAAGCGAGATAAGGACTGCTAATTCATTAAACCCCAAGCGAATGCACTCAGGGCTCAGAACATCGAGCTGTAGCAGTTGTCGGGCTGCTCATCGGACAGTAGTCGCCGACCACCAGCGACGGAAGATTCCGTGAGTGCGTTCGCGCATCTATTGTCTTACTATTGTGTCTCAAATTGACGGTATCTGAAAGGATTAGGCACTCAGTTCTCACAAAGAGGATTGAGGGCCCACCTGTAGCGAAAAAACTATGTACACTACAGATAAGCTCTAAGCTAATGCATAAAAAAATTTGTGGAAACAAGATATTTTCACAAAACACTCTCCTACTTTATTTATCCTTGTTCAAAATGGGCCCTCAATTCTCATTGATGAAATATTTCGACCGTAGCAATTAACATAGTCGTATGTGAAAAATCGCTACTTTACAGTACGGCCGTTTGAAGTTTCAAATGTGTATAAAGTGAACAAAAGTCAATGTACCTTGACCAAATTTGGTATGACGTATAAATATTAATTACCTGACGTAGTAATATATACAAACTTATCAAAAAGGTATCGGAAATATAAGAAACTGCACATGCAACAACGTTAACCACTAAATCATGCAACTATTTTGTCGGAAATGGCTGATCCGACATTATTAACTGAACTAGAATTTCTGAATTTGGTCGGATGTGGCACAACCCGCAGTATTCCCTGGACTTTGAAATTTAATTTATGTTGGATGTGCCACTTAATACGTTACTGCCCGCGAGATATAAATATTTTATGATGTAGATACAACTTACTTTATTTCGGGATTTGAATAATACAATGTTGAGTTACATTTACCTTGCTTTTAATTACATGCCAGACCGGAGGACACAGTGGAGCATACAGTGGAGTTCTGCCCCGTTTGGGTGGAGCACCACCGTGTCCTCACAGAGGCGATAGCCTGAGCGTCTGGTCCTGGTTCAGGCTATGTTATGGAGCGAGGGGAATAAAGATTTCTGATTAGCTATATACGTCCAAAAGCATTTTACATCACTGCGAATACCGTCTTCAACAGATTCCATGTATTTTGAGTAGTAAAATTTACACTCCGCATGAAACTAAGATCTATATAGCGAGAATTGTTCATAATCGCAGATATTGTGATACACATTACATTTAACCCAAGCCTTTGCTTTATAAATACGTATCAGCGAAGGGGAAAACCAAATCGGAAATCTCGGAGACTTTGTTTTGACGAGTGGAACGTAAGGTCTAAATATCCTAAAAAAATTATCATAGAATTTAGTTACTGCCACATCTACAGAGTGTTCCGAACCGATCAGCTCATCCCACTTGATTTCACCTAATTCTTTATTTATCTTCTCGTAATTAGCCTTGGAACGACATCCGGATCATACATTGTTGGGGGTATACAAATGGTATTAATACATAGAATGGTGGGTGGTGCATTTCGAGTTGAAGTAAATAAATTATTATTTAGGTTAGGTAGGAGGTACACAGAACATTCGCAGTTACTGACAGCTAGATCCAATATTTTTCCATTCGGTTACTTGATAGAGTTGAGTACAACTCTATCAAGTAACCGAACCAGTAGGTAAGCATTAAGAAAAGACATAAATACACTTAGATTTCCGCAAATAGGAGTGATGCCGCTAGAAACCAATCCCGATACTGAAACTGTATTATTGTGTGGAATCCAGTTAAGATCAAGTAAGTTATAATCACCCAGGAGGTAGAAGCGCTCCACATTAGTGTCGCCAAGTATAGGCTAGAGGAAATCGAAGTAGTGAGCATATACGGATTCCGGTGTTCTAGGTGGAATATAGACAGCCCCAACAATTTGGTTTTTTCCTCTAGTTGAGCTTGAAAATCTAAGAAGAACGTGCTCTACATTGGCTTCCAGAGCAAATTGAGAAGCCACTCTAACTGAGTAAAGCTCCTTCAATACCGCTACAAGGACACCATCTCATTCTTTTTTATTCGTGGCAGTACGGTCTCGATCGCACCTATGTACCAAGTAACGAGAATCTATGAACTCGCTATTAAATATTTCAGGCGTCAACTGCGTTTCAGTGAGTACTATAATATCGTAACAATGTAATAAAATGTTCATGAATAAAATGTGCATTTTAGAGCAAATCCCTCGACAATTTTGATAATAAATAACCCGGTTGGAATTAAAAATCATACCAGCGTTACACGTCTCAATAAAAGATAATAAACTGACATAATTTTTAAATTCGAATGAGTGTAGCAATATAGGGTTATATACAGTCTGTCAAGAAAGTCATGAAAAGAATGTTTTGGGAACTACTGTTTTTGCTAATACTGGCAACACTGAATAATTGTTAAGCTGAGTACCTGAACTGTCACGTCGTATCTGTGTGGTTGATGTTTTACAATATTTCGGTGCTATTTCGAGTTTTTTTAATCGTGTAAGCGTTAACATACAAAAAATGAATCGAAATGTTTATAAGAGCGGTGCGAGACAAATTATATTTAAAGTTTTTCAAGGGTGTATGGCCGAAATTCAAGGTGGGAGTGCTGGGACGAGCAAAGACGATGTTTATGGTCGAACAGCATAGTTAACCGGTACGTAAATATATTCTAAAGTTTAACACACTAGCGGAAATATAATGTTTTGACAATCTTCTGTTTTTAAGTACAATTTATCTATCTTTAACATTGTTTATGTCTTGCTAAGGTTATGAAATTTACCTACGATTTATTATACTACCACTTTACGGTTTTGATATTTTGGTGTTTTTTATTTAGGTATAATAAATGTATTTGTAAATATAACATATCTTTATTGACTTCAGGTGTTTCCGAAAGTACAGTTCGGCGCATTGTGGACTAAGGCATGAAGAATGGAGGTAAATTTTCAACGCCTGGAAAACACAGGAAAGGCCGTCCTACGAAACAAACTACGAGTCAGATGTTGGCCAGTTTCATTTTGAAGAAGTTTCAGGGCACATTCCGGGAGTCGAATAAGTCGAATACCTCGATTCTGATTATTTGGATTCGGATTAATAAAGATTTATTTCATAAACTTTTTATTTTTGCAATGAGCTCATACCTATCGATACTCAGCGCCATGCTGACGGCAGTGCAGAGGCGAAACATCGTGATTTGCACTTTGTAGTAAGTACATAAATGCTAGTAGCTGAAATAACGAAAACAAGGGTTGATCAAACCAGACATTCTTATGAATATAAAACCAGATATTCAAAAGAATGTCTGGTTTGATAAACTCTTGCGTGTAGGTACGTAGGATAAACATATAATTATCCTAATAAGCAAATAAAGAAGTCTGGTTTCGTCGCAATGTTTATAAAACAAAATTCAGACTGGTAGAGAATGCCTAAGGCATTAACTCCGCCTTTGTACTTTTGTGTTGTATGAAGTTTTAATAAATAAATAAATGAGAACTACTATAACTATTAGGTATTAGTTAGAATTAAACGTCACTTAAATGAAAATTAGTTCTAATAGAAATGTTGTTCGCCACTACGACAGAGTACTTTTATTTATAGGGAGACACTACCAATGAAAGTCAAAACTCGTTTGCAAGCATGTATTAAATAGATAGTCACGAGTGTCAGATAGATCGGTAAAATAATGTACACGGCAGTAAAGGGACCGTAAATCGGTAATTATTATTTTATAAATAAAAGTATCAAAATCTTTTAGTCGAAATTTATATTGGGATACCATGTTAATGATGGTGGCGCCCTCCCTTCTTTTCATGACTTTCTTGACAGACTGTAGGTGTTGTTAATCTTAGCAATATTATCTGGTGTTATTGTACTGTAGCAATATTATCTATTGCGAATGACTTAGCACTCTCTTTCTCCCGAATAACGAAACGAAAGCAACGAAAGCGCGGTACCATCCGTCCCGCGCTTAACCCAAAAAGACCGGTAATTATTTGCTGTAGCTGCATCGCGGCACTCACGAAATAAAATTTTGTTTTTCAAAGTGAGATGTTCATGCATATAAATAGAAAGTGACTTTCCTGATTAGCCCAGTTTTTCGGTATTGAGTCCCTTGTTTAATCGGTAAGCGCTTAAAATATTATCGCGCAATATAGCTAAGTTCAGTTTTACAATAATATTCTTAGGCCTATCATTATCTCGATGGGCGTGTGGTACTCTCTGTATTGAAATAATGTCGCTTTGTTTCAAATTATAATTAATGGATGATCCAATATTACGCCTTTCAGGAATATTACAGATTTCAATGTTGCAGCTTCGAGCGCTTTGTTCCAGGGAGTTGCTTTTAACAACAAGTTCGGATATAGTCAGTTTAGATTCAGTGCAATCATGGTTTTGTTTACGAAGCTTATTAACTTTTTTCAAAATATTAGACTGCTCATCACCGGCAAAACGAAAAGAGTCCTTTAAACGGTCGATTTCTTGCATAGCATAATAGAAAAGTTATGAGAAGCTTAGTTGAAAAAACAAAATTAACTGATTCCTCGTAAAACAAAAAAAAAAAAACAACTTTTAACAAAATAGCAATATCTGTAGTACCATAATAACAATAGCTTACTACCATAAAGCGAATAATAATGTCGAATGTCGAACATTCGACATTATTATTCGCTTTATGGTAGTATGGTAGTACCAAGAAATGAGAAATAAACAGGTAACAAAGTTAGGAATTCCTTATCCTACAAAACACAATCAAACACACAACAGTCAATAATGTAGGTAGTGGTAGATCATACAATACTATTTATAAAATGAACATGCAATAAAGACTGTTGTACCATATCCGACAAAATAAAACTATCACCGATCATGCAATAATGTAGTATTTGACACATCCGACACAGTAAAGGAAATAGAAAGCCATAAACATTGTTGTATCTGGCATAAACGACATTATTATCCGTTCAAAGTAGTTTTCAACATTTCTTAAAAAAATATAAACTCACTTAGTCGCTAATGATAAACAAAAAAAAGTTTAAAAATAAGTCCGACGAGTGCGCTCCTCCCGCTAACTCTGGCGGAAGTGGCAGATCCGCGCCACGCGCTCGCGTCTGTTCCCCTCACGTGCCCCGCAACTAACGTCTCAACGTATTATGCGACAATATTAATCGTGCGCGCTGAACACATACTACTTTTTCCACTTGGAAAAACAAATATGGTTGATTTTAGGAATTTAAAAATTTGCGGGGGTATAAATATGATTATTTTAAGACCTTTAATGCAATAAAATGAAAATTGAAAAAATGTAGATCCGACAATGTTAATTGCTACGGTCGATTTAGGTACTAATTGTAAGCAAATAAAATGAAACCATATAGCTGCCATTCGAAGTCTTATAAGCTTCTAAATAAATCGTGAAATCAATCTTCAGCAAGAAGTCAAACGGCAGATCAGTGAGGATTTTTTCCTTTTAGAAAATTACACGATAAACATCTTCGGTGTTTCAAAAATTTTACCTGTTCATGAGCGTTGGCAGTTATATTTTCAGGGAGATGCATCTTTAGACCTCCACCTCAAATAAAAAAATAAAATCTTTTTCCCATCCATACAGAAACAGTTTTGACTTATGCAGAATAATTTGAGAAATAAAGAGGTAAGTACCTACTACACCCTCCCTTCGCTATTTATTAATTTGGACTTTTTTATTATAAAGGTTACATTTTGTTTTTATAGCTCCCATTCTTGTTGCCAAAATGATGGCTAACACAATATTGAAATGTGATGGTTGCGATCTGCGGCAACGGCAGTATGGCAGGTGGGGCTCCGGGGTTACGAGCGCTCGGAGCAGAGACTCCGCACGTCCACCCAACCCATATGACACGGTGACCCCAGGACAGCAAGTGGCACGGTGATCACGTGTTACCGTGCATAGCGAGACTCGAGACTTCAGGAGAGACCTCTTACCAGTCAAGCTCCGAGTGAGCGCCTGCCTTCGTCATTGCGGGTGAAACGGGGTGATCTTTTAAAGTTTGCCCCCGGTGAAATAAGTATTTCATGCCTACTAATTCCAGTATTTCATGTCATAATTGCCGGTAGGTATTTGTAAATTCAGTTTTATCCGGTTAGACTGAAATCTCTTGAAAGTTACTTATTAAAAAAAATCTTTTGAGCTAGTATTGGAATTGTAATTTTAAGGACTCATAAATAAAACAACAATCATATTGTTTCATAATCATTTACTACTACGTCACAACAAGTGTTCATAGACACTCTACTGTACCTATTTAACACGACATATGTGATTATATTACTTAACATAAAAACTTTTATCTATCTATCTATTAATAAAATTTGGTCATGTTTACAAAAAAAAAAAACATCATCTATATTTTACACAAATATTCCATCTTCAGCAAGGAGCACCTGCATCAAGTATTTATGTACCTAAATGAAAACTGTTGAGAAAGTTGTCCTACTTACAATATAAAGAAGTTTTAGTCTAGAAGTAAGTAAGAAAATATACATATTTATTATTATCATAAAGTGCTATGATATTTCAACACTATTTTAAGTAGATAATAAATTAGCACTTCAATTTTAGGCAATGTACAGGTCGCGCGATGAATCAAGATCGCTCGGCAAAAGTGGAAGGGGCATGCGCAGTATTCAATTCTACGGTCTATTTGGCGACGTACGGGCGGGTGTGCGCCGTCGGCGACACGTCATTGGTAGATAGAGTCGCTCTTCAATTCCCGCATTGCGTTCTCGCCTCTCATTGGATACTGTTGTACTTGGGTACTGTTGCGTACAGCTTGTGTTATCGTAATAGTAATACGTAATCTTAAAAAAAAATGGTTAAAAATAAAGTTTTAAAACGGCTAGCCAGAAAAATGGTTTACGACGTGAATTATTACGATATAGAAAGAAACTAACGAAATTATTTTTTTTAATTTTATGTTTTATTTAAAAAAAAAAATTTTTTGAATTTACCTACTTACAAGATAAATTACAAGCAAAAACCATTGTTATTATAAGTTATGTTACTAAGGTTCAAACATACGAAATTAAAAATAAAATCCTAACATACTAAGAATTTCTGTGCGCAATTGTACACATGCGCTGATTGCCCCCACTACTTTCACCGAGCGATCTTGATTCACCGCGCGACCTGTACCCAAACAAACGGGGAATATCACCTTTTTTCCTAACTATACCGTATGGTTTTAAAAACTCAAGAAGCAATTTTTTTAATTGAACCATTTTTCATCACTTAGACATAATTTTTTATATGTTTTATAATACTGATTTATTGACGAAGTTTTGTTCATAATTAGGTATTCGAAAATTACAAATATCTGGCGTCAGTTACGGGTCAGATCACTTTAATGCATTAAATAATATTTAGTTCATGGAAATTAATATGCCAGTTCCTACCTACCATTATTTAAAATCTCTAACAAGAACCTAATAATAAATATGTGGTAGTATAGTCTGGCTAATAAGTCAACCGACTTGGGAATTTTGTATAATATTTAATCATTTAAAAAATGCTTTTATTCCATACTTTTTATAAGGTTTTTCTGTTAGTAAACAATGACACAACAAAAACTCAACACAACACAACACAAAACACAACACCACACTCTCATAACACAAGCTCTGCTTAGCTTGAGACTAGACGGCGTTGTGTGATAGTTGTGGAATATTATTATTATTATTATCTCTATCTCTTAATCAACCTTGATTATTGAACCCGTGTTGACTACATCAGATTTCATTAAATCCTAATAATTACCCAAGTCGTTTAACTTATCAGACAAACTCTACCTATCCTAAGGACATAAAAAGAACAGAGTTCAAAATAATGCACCTACTTATTTAGTTTGGCCAACTTAATTTTACTGTATCACTATCACTATATAGTATAAAACATGTATGCTTAGATCTTTAAAACTACGCAACGAATTTTGATGCGGATTTTTTAATAGATAGAGTGATTCGAGCGGAAGATTTATATGAATAATATAGCTGAGAAACACTGATTAATTTAGAGGTTTTTAATTTGATGTCATCAATAAACTATTTTTTTTGCCCTTACATTGCAAACGCTGGCTGAACCCTACGAGATAGATCAAAATAATGTACAGTACCTATTGCACACCTAAAAAAGGTCTACAAACCTGAATCCACCTAAACTTTGCAATGGCACGCGGTTGCTAGTAAAATCACTAAAAACTTTACTAATGGAGTGTACAATACTCACCGGATTATAGATGCTGGCGGGAAAAATTCCGAATCATTCCCGTCGAATACTTCGGAAGTATTCCGAAATATTCCGAAACTTTCGGAATATTTCAACTGTCAAAAAAAAACCAGGAAAATCGACCTTACTACCTATTTCGCGCTTGGAAGTTGTAAAATATTATCTTTAGTTGTATTGTGAGCGGTAGGAATATATTAAGTTTATAGTTGTTAGTGCACGTCGCATCAAGGACAATAGAACCGACTTCAATAAAGTTCCGACTTTATTGAAGTCCGGCCGGCACCTCTTCAATAAAGTCTTCGCTTGGTGGTGGTTTGAAGTGCTCCGGCTTCATTGAAGTCAGTTCTATCTTTTTACTTAAACATTTTTGTTTCAACATTTTTTTATGTCACGTGTAGGTACATATAGTGACTAATAATACTTTTCTGAAAACTGCATCAAATTTGGTTCAGCCAAACGCGAGATGATCGCGGACAAACATACATACATACATACGGTTCAAACTCATAACCTCCTTTAGTTTTTTAACACGCTTTTATTAGCTTCACCTATATATTTGTTTGTAATCAACGCCTTTGAGCTCGATTTTGACCAGCTTAGGGCGATCAGATTTTTTTAAAACTTTGCACACCCATCAAAGACTGATGACAACACAATGATCCTTTATTCTATGACCTCGATCTCAAGGGCAATGACCTTTACTTAAACCTTTACTTCATTAAAATGTTGGGAATCGCCTGTGACACCCAAAGGCAATGACTTTGACCCCAAGGGCCAGACCTTGACCTCAAGGTCAATGACTTTGACCCCAAGGTCAAATGTATAAAAAGTTGGAAAACACCTGGGACACCATAGGGTATGACCTTGACACTAAAGTCAATCACCTTGAACTCAAGGTCAAATGCAAAAATGTTGGAAACGCCCGGGACACCAAAGGGCTGCTTTGACCGCCGGCGAGCGCTACTTCTCTAAATAACACAGATCAATTTTTTTTCGATAACATTTTAGGTCAAATACTTAGGGGTCATGGTCATTGACTTTAGGAAAAGCGTGGGGTGCTCGATTCGACTCTTACGAAATATGGCACAAAGCGCCCCACCCTTTTTTACAATATAATATTAATATTTTTCGTTCAAACACACAAACAAAACAAACATAGAACAAACAACAACAAACACAAACAACAAATTCAATGTATTTATTGACTGGGCTATTTACGCGTAATGTTTTTATTGACTTGGTGGGCTATGCGACTCGCGAATCAGAGATCTCTCTCAACCGACTTGGGATTTTTTTATAATATTTAATCATTTAAAAAATACAAACATTCAGTACTTTTTATAAGGTTCTTCTGTTGTTAAACAATGATCTCTATCTCTTAATCAACCTTGATTATTGAATCCGTGTTGACTACATCAGATTTCACTATATCCTAATAATTACCCAAGTCGTTTAACTTATTAGACATACTCTAACCCTTTTTCAAAAAACAAATCAAATAATGCTAGACCTGGTTTTTTAATTCACAACTGACATTTATAAAAATAGCATTCGATTTCGAAATAAGTCGGTACCTACCTAAAAACAAAAGAATAAAAATCCTGTTAATCGCAGGCTAACATTAATCAATCCCATTTATATTAAAATATAAACCTTTATATTTTACTTACGTATGTGCCACTGAACAATTATTAACTTACAAACACGTTTATTCCGATTGAATTATTCCGGCAATCCGGCGAAATATTCGGGCGAAATATTCGGAAACATTCGGAAACATTCGATTGCGGGGTACGAATCTTTCTCGCGGGGGGGCAGAACTTCTCCGGGGAGCATATCCCCTCTTACCGCACCCCGCACCGTCATCGCCTGCACGCACGACTCGTGGCAACTGGCAGTCGGGCCCGCGCGCGCGTTGCGGCGCCAGTGTACAAAGTACTCTGTGGCCAGCACTGCAGCAGCGGCGGCGGCGATCGACGATCGATGCAAAATACAATTTTTCAGCAAAAAAAAAAAAATCTTAATTAAATTCATTTTGAATAATTCCGATTTAAAGAAACTTTCTCAGAAGTATTCCGGAATTATTCCGAATTTTTCAGAAGTTTTGCAACTATACACCGGATGTGGTACCAGAGAAGATATATTGATTCCCCGAATTCCTATGATACCAAAGCATTTACCATTCCAATTTAAACGCCTACAATTTCCTGTAAAGACATCTATTGCAATGACCATTAATAAATCGTTAGGATCCAACTTTCAACGTTGCAGGCTTGGATTTGAGCTTTGAGCGTTTTTCACATGACCAATTAGGTATAATACCTATATGTCGCTCTTTCAAGAGTAACATCTAAAGAAAACATGTTTGTATTGTCTAATGACAAAAAAGCTGTGAACGTTGTATATAGGGCGACTGGTATTTAGTGACTGATATTTATACAAGTGATTGTACCCACGATTACAGACAACTTTCCCAAAGAAACTTTTTTTATACCTACACTGATTACATACACGGATGGGTTTGCAAGCGGCACGGGTGCACTATTACTATTGTAGGTAAAGTACATGAGACAACGGCGTTACGCGGCTAACAGCTGAGAGGTCGCTAGTTACGTATATGACTAGGTTATTGGCCACCATATTAAATTCTTTTGCAACGTTTCCAACTTTTAGAGTGACTTTGAAGTAGACATTCATTTTGGTAGGTTTTTTAATTTTGAGTTTTAATTTTACGATGTGCCTACTTTATCGACAGTTTAAGTTTCTACTAATTCCTTACTATTCGAAAGGTTATATTTAGGGGCGTAGTTTTAACGCTGTCGAATTTATTATATTACGTATAATAATGTAACTTAGTGGAAACAGTAACTTGAACAAAGATTGCCAAGCTATGTTACGTACGACGGTAATCGATCGATACAGCAACTCTATGTTGGCTAATGGTTATATTTAGGAGATATTTAGTTCTCTCATTGCCTTTTAAATATTTTAATAACTCCGAGTGAAAGGATTTACATCACATATACAATGTAGGTATTTATCGTCACTGACATTATTTTCTTTATGGGTTGTTTATAGAACGGATAAATAAGGTATTGGTGATTTTCTTTTAATTACAAATGAAGACTTCGATAAAAAGCTACTTGATAAATGTATTGTATATAAGATGCGCTCGAACTTATCTTTCTTTGACTGTTCTTATATTATGAAGTTATACATAAATTTTATTATACTATTCGGCTTAATAAATGCATACGAGGACAATTGTTTAAAAGTTAATTAAAATTAGTTTACACCCTTTTTTTTTTTTTTTTTTTTTTTTTTTTTTTTTTTTTTTTTTTTTTTTTTTATGGTGGGAAAAAATCATGCATTGACATCCCCCGCCCTTGGGCGGAGCGGGAGATAGTGTCAGACTCTTACTGACTAAAAGACCCACCCCGTTCCTTCTAGCCTTCATACCGGGGCTCGAGCGCCCTTTCGGATAACCCTGGCCCCAGTAGGCTTCGACCCGGCTGGGTCCCTGCTGTTGCTGACAACTCCTTGAGGCGCGCGGGAACAGTGCGCGCCGTCGACGACTTGGGCTTGGTCCGGACAGTTACCGGACGGCCGGACAGTGAGCTACCCATTGCTCACTGTCCGCAAGCCCGCGTCTACGTTGGCCGGAAATCGGGATCAGAATCCCGGCGACGGCGGCGGCGATAACGCCGTTGCCTGATGCGTTCGGCCTCCTCCTTTGCGAGCATTACTGCTTCGCAGAAGTCGGCGACCGCCTGCCACTCCTCCTCGCTCCGGACCATGGCCTCAACCAAGGCCCGGCGCGAGAGGTCTCCGCCGCCGATCGCCCCCACGAGGACACGGCGATGCTCCGCCCAAGCAGGGCACACCTCGACTGTGTGCTCCACCGTGTCCTCCGGGCGTTCCGCACAGTGGCGACACCCGGGCGTCACCTCCGCATGAATCCCGTGCAGGAAACTCCCGAACGAACCATGTCCGGTGAGTACCTGCGTCATGCGGAAGGTAAGGACGCCGTGAGGTCTTTCCAGCCACGCCTCAAAGAGGGGACTTACCGCCATGATTGTGGCGTGCCCAGCACTGGGTTGCGATAGTCGCTGACGCCATTTCACCATGAGATCCCGCCGGAGCTCTGTCCGCCATGCCGTGACCTGTCGCGGCAGCGGACTTTCACCCCGGCGTTGCATCTCCACGCGCATATCGTGCATGTGTGCAAGGACTGTTGCCTCCAGATCCCACGGTGGTAGGCCAGCCAGAAGGCTCGCCGCTTCGCGGGAGACCGTGCAGTAAATTAGTTTACACCCAAAACACATAGCTACTTCATTATATTGAAATTTAAAACACGCTTGAGACGTTCTCTTTATCGACAGTTATACATTTTTTTTCTCTTGACCCCTTGAAAAATGATTACAATTATCGTATTTACGCTTGATATTTTTAAGTTTCATTATTCTAAATTTTTAGGGTAAGTAATAGTAGTAAAGTAATACATTAACGGACTTTAACTTGGATAATATTATTTTACTTTTTTCTTTTAATTTGCGTGACGGAGTGAACGAAATAAACCTCCGCCTTTCGCCATTTTATTGTACTGATCGATTGTCGATAGAAAAGAAGAACGTCCCACTTGCTTAGCTTCCTTTAATGAAACCAAGTGATTGTCGACAAAAAGATATTAATCTACAAATCATAGCCGTGATGTAGGAATGATTCCATGTTGTCGATAGGCCGTTCAAAGTTTTACTTACATTCTCTATAACGATCTACTTAAATCACAACAGTAATTTCACAGTCTCTCGATAGTCTCATTTTTAAAACTATGAAAGGCCTCATCTTGATTCAATTTTTTTTTTTATAATGGGTAGGCTCGCGTATCTATTCACTCTTGACTTAAAGACCCGTAGGTTATAGCTCTCAGGAAACAGACTCTGGCAGGGAATTCCATTCCTTAGCTGTACGCATAATGAATGTACTCTCAATTTGAAGAAATACCGCCAATTAACATTTGAAGTTGAATATTTCTCAAATTTTACTTTAGCCAGAAAACTCTTCAAACTTTGGCATTCAAGCAGATAGCTTAAAATACTCAATTTAGAAACCCGCCAATATCTAACGTGTGTATAAGTATTTACTAGTCATTGTTTCCATGGTTTACTCTTATACAAGTTGGAAGCAGAGTAAAGCATGAAAAAAAAAAGTTTCATTATAAGATACAAACGTAGTCTTATGTTACAGGGCGTTTGAGACGCTCGAGACGTACTTAAAGCTAAGAAGTTCTCACTACCAATTTTATGTACTTTTAGTACAACATTAATATTAGAGGAATGTATTTGACATTAGAATAAATGTATTATTTTTCCCAGTACATGAAATGGAAGCGATGAACTATAGTCCCCTTAGACTGAGTTTCTAAACATCTAAACACGAAATAAATTATACAATAACAAGTACTACACATGTATTATGATTAAATTAAATATCAGGGGTTGATCAGGGGTTTATCAGGGGTTGATCAGCGTGTTGTTTCACGGAATGTTATCTTTGTTAGAGTTTTTCAGAACCTAAACATTAATTTATTATTTAATATCAAACAGTTTAGAAACACTCACATGCAAACATATGCGTGAAAAAAGCTTAGATTCTACTGTGCTTTGTACGGCGACATCAATGTATACATTTACACTGCAAAAGAACAGTGGGGTCATGGTAGGAAAATATTACGCTTAAATGAGTTTATGGTGATAAACTAATAATGTCTTAAATTAAGATTGGGTGCGCTCGTTTAACTTATTTATGCAGTTTCAAAATCTCAGATATAAACATTGAAACGTAAACGGTAGTAGGTATTAAATGCGTACAATATCAATAATTACATTCTTGAGTTAGCCCTAAATATAGGCTAGTAAACGTAACGAAAAGTCCTCTCAAAATCAGACTGTAGATTCAAAATAAATAAAAATAAATCAGTCATCTCGTGTTCCACGTTAATGCCGTTCGACATCCGTAATATCTAGCCACCATCGAACCACCTACATTACAGAGTATCATATATCAGGACACAGAACATATAATTAGGAGTCAATGACAAAAGTCGATGGTGATCGTACATGGAAACAAAAGTAACAGGTAGTCACAATGTCACAAAATTTGGTAAACTTTCATAAATATTTTCCTTCTTGAACATGGCTTGGAAAGTATTCCCGAAACCAGTTGGTTACTGTTTTGTTATATTTTATTTAAAATATTTTTTATTTGTTTTATAAGAAATATTGAATAAAGTTAATTAATAAATAAATCTTATACGGACTTTTTTTTCCATCGTTATATATAGTCCAGTTTGAAATATCGATACATATCGAAAGAAAGTGGAAAAACTGAGTAACCAAAAGTATCCAAAACTCCAAAACAGTCGATATTTAACCGATAATTTTGGGTTTTAAACCGTAAGTACCTACTTTAAAATGGCATTCGTGAATCAAAATAAACACTCATGGCAGAGCGTAGAAATTGTAAAAAAATAATGCTCTATAATTTTTGTAGTAAGTGCAAATACGATTTATAGATTATTTTTGCGACTTTTGAGGTAACATTTAGCATGTCAAAAAAAGGTAAGTACAAATTTTCAGTTTCTATCTTTCAATCCCTAAAGTGGCTGGACTATAACCGTGTGGCTAAAGGTCTTCAGAGGTTTGTGATGTTTAAGTGTTGACAATTTATGTAACTTTGTACTTGCTCATCTACTTTTGTCACCGACTGCAATCTAAGCGATAGAGTCAAAACGGCAATATCTATGACTTAGAAATCTGAGCACAGGTAATACATTGACTTAATAAAATATTATAATTGAGAAAAGGACTGGAAAGAGAACTGTATGTAACGTTGTACTGTGACCTGCAAGGGTGTAAACAGTTTTTGAGCAAAAGTGATTAAAAATAACAAACTTCAGTTATTTCTTTCATTTTATTGCAATCTAATATATTGAGAATACTATCTGAGTGTATGCCTATCTTATCTCAGTTTACGTCATATCTTGGCTGTAAATTAGTGAGGAGTTGGCTTAGAACCAGGAGACGGACATATGATACTTTTTAAAATCTTTAATCTGTTTCCGCTTCCGCCACAGAGCGGGAGAAATCATTGGATGATTTACAACTGAAAAGAAAACAAAATCAGTCCATCTACACTATTGTAAAGAAAAAAATATATTGTTTTTATATTGTGAAATTATTTTACCGATAGAAAGCTGCTTTATTCCTAAGCCACGAGTGTTTTATCACAAAATAGCAAATTTTCCACCACCACTTTTTTAACACAGTTGCTAATGAACGCGAGTATTTCACCGTACATGCCACGTTACAGTAATCTTTCCAAATATTGCTAAAACTGCTTTAGAAAAAAGATATACATACAAACACCATCTCGAAAAATTAAGAAGGGAATTAATGAATGCACGCAGACTGACATTAAAATATTTTTAATACTAGTCTAAAATAAATTTTAAACAATATATACAATAATTATTTACAAGCAAAAAAAAAACGGGATAAAGTGCTTATAGACATCGATAAACTGACATTTGAACGGTCTTAAAAACGACCGTGCTTAGTAATAGACATATGCTTAGAAATAGTCAAACCTGGTAAAGTGAGAGCTCAAGGGACCGCAATCTCTATTTCTCATATAGAGGTTTCTCACTAACCTGAGTTTCTAGCTTACAGAGGTGCACGAGGGGTCTATCTCACTTATAGAGGTCTATAAAATTCGGCTAACAAGTGTGTAATTGGAAATATATTAAAATAATAGCTGAACATAAATTTATCAACCGCCACATATTGAAAAAACCTTGTGAAGCGAGCCCGATGCCTTTAAAGCTTCTAGATTTCGAAATTTTCTCCGCTTCTTTAACCAAAATGTGTGATTGGCGTCATGTTTGTTGATTCAATAGCATTCACAATTTATAGTTTATCACTTAAACACAACACATCGAGTTTTCTTTTAGACATTATAAGAAAGTTGCGTACATGAACTTTCTTCGCATTTGTTGTTTATGAACCGACTGTAGTTAGCCTAACAATTTAATAAGTCAGTACACACATTTGGCCATTCGAATACAAAGTTCCTTTATCTATAGAAAACAATAACAGACGCACATTTGGTAATTCGAATATAATAAAAGTTCCTCGAAATTTAAGAATGAGTCATATATGGCAAGTTTTAGTTAAATAGTTAAACCTATTTAAGAAAAGTAGAGGAAGTGCCCCTCAGATATCGCGCGCGTGTCAACATTAGGTCGAGATGCGCAACATTTAGCTTATTCGCCGTCAGACATTTGTCGCGTTTGGTTCTCTCAGAAATACGCGAAATATTAGAAATTATGCCTGGTTTTTCGGTTTTGACCTGCAAAAACGAAAGCAGAAAAAAAAATGTATCTTGTGGAGGTGTATCGTATCATCGTTAAGTACTAAACTTTGTTAATTTTTAATAAAATTGATTTTAAATGACAATACCACATTTTATGACTAATGCAAACTATAAACAACCTTATATTCATAATTACAAAGTCTAAATACACTTGGCCGTCATCTACAAAATCATAACATAAATTCTAGTAACTTCGACGCTACTCAATTAGGGCGTTATCACACTAGCGATTTGCGAGTGGCTGCGAGGCGGGGCGGGCACGCAGCGAATGCGTCGCGAACACGCCGCGGCTGCGCAGCGAAGACGTCGCGGATACGTGGAAATTCGCAACTTTTTCAACGCGTGTTTGTATAAGTTACCGACGTATAATACACTCAGTAACAAAATGGATTCCGACGAGGAGACACTGCTTTTGGCTTTGTTACTTCGAAGGTGGCCGGAGACTCGCATCTCGTTGCCGGATCTCGTTGCGTATCCGCAATAAATTCGCTGCGCATGCGTGGCGTGTTCGTTGCGCGCCCGTAACGTATTCGTTGCGCGCCCGCTCCGCTTTGAGGACGCTCGCAATCCGCTAGTATGATAAGGCCCTTAGGGATGGGACACATCCGTAAAGTAGGTCGGTATCGATAATTTTTATTTATTTCTAACTATTTATGTCATGGCTGGCACCATCATTCAGATTTGTGTCGGACTTTTCATGTGTATAATTTATAACTATTTGACTAAGATTGCACATAAATCACGAGGTTCAACACGTAACCTGCATCCGTCCGAAATAGGTGCGGGTTGCTAATCACTTTCTTTACTTCTTCACGCTTGAAAGGCTGAATATTACATAGTATTAACCGTATTTATTTATTTATTATTATTTATTATAATCTTTATTGTACACCAAATAAACAAAAATACAGGACAAACATTTAAAAGAATAAGTGCACAATGGGTGGTCTTATCGCACAGGGCGATCTCTTACAGACAACCTTTGGATGGACTGAGAGAAAGGAGATAGATTAAGGGTTGTCAGTGTACAAACATCAGATATAATACTAACAAGATACATTAACACAAATACATACATACAATACTAAAAAAAAAAAAAAAAAATATACTAATAAATATCAAATATATAGTTGAATCAGGAGAAGAAAAATATAGCAAAGGTAATGCTCCTTCACCATCTTTTTAAATGTTGTTAGCGTTTGAGCACGCCTTACTTCTAAGGGTAACGCATTCCACAAACGTGCAGCTTGAATTGTGAAAGATTTGTCAACGAAGGTAGTAGAATGCGTGCGAATACTTAATTTTAGGTTCTCCGATGATCTCAAGGACCTACTATGTGTGTCACTAAGGAACTGAAAACGTTCTTTAAGATAAAACGGGGTACAAGGATTAAATAGCACATTATAAAGCAAAGAAAGTATATGGGCGTTCCGGCGAAGGCGAATAGGAAGCCATTTGAGCTTAGTACGAAATTCAGAAACGTGGTCATACTTGCGCAAGCCAAATATGAACCTGATACAAAGATTTTGAAGTCGCTCAAGCTTATCCAATTGGACCTGGGTGAGATCAAGATAGCTGGCAGCAGCATAGTCCAGGATTGGAAGAAGAAGAGATTGGGCTAACGCAATTTTGGTATTGATGGGAAGAAAATTACGAAGACGTCTCAGGGAGCCCGCTGAAGCAAATAGCTTACGACTGACTTCCTGCAGTTGTTTTGTCCAGGAAAGAGTGCGATCGAAATAAATCCCCAAGTTCTTCACAGTGTAACTTAAAGGAATAATGGTATTATTGAAAGAAACCTGGGGAAGTTTCGACCAATTCACTTTAGACACAGTCCGAGGACTACCAATAACAATCACTTGTGTCTTAGTTGGATTGATCTTCAACCCAAACTCAGCGCTCCAGTCACCTATTCGAGCCAGGTCTATGTTGATAGTATCAATGGCCTCAGATAATTTACCGATAGGGGCTTGAGCATAAATTTGGAGATCATCAGCATACAGGTGGTAGAAAGAAGATAGTCGTTGAGTGATAGCGTTTATAAAAAGTGCGAAGAGTAGAGGGGACAAAACGCCACCCTGCGGCACACCGGCAGAGGTTTCACACCAAGACGAGAAAGCTTCATCAATACAAATACGCTGCCGGCGGCCAAACAGGTAACTATGAAACCAGTCAATTACCGATGGAGATATGTTAAAAGAGTACAAGATGACGAGTAAGATGTCGAAGTCAACGGTATTGAAAGCATTGCTAAAATCAAGTAAAGCAAGTACCGTCAACTTCCCCATCTCCATACCCGACCTAATATCGTCAGTGATATGCACGAGTGCTGAGGTAGTGCTATGTCCAGGTCGAAAACCAGATTGGAAAGGATTAAGAAGATTATGCTTGCTAAGGAACGTGCTTAGTTGTTGGTGGACAAGCTTTTCAAGGACTTTGGATAGGAATGGAAGAATTGAAATGGGACGGTAGTCAGAGAAAGATAAAGGATGAGATTTTTTAGGTAAAGGGATAACTTGGGCATCTTTCCAGGCTTGTGGAAAGACTTTACTGGAAACAGAGAAATTGAGGATGTGAAGAATGCCAGGAAGGATGATATCAAGGATAGGAATAATCATCTTACGACTGACACAGTCACTACCCACAGCGTTAGATGTTATCGACATAATACTCCTTTTAATATCACAAGCTGTGAATTGACTAATGACAAAAGGGGAATAATCAGGTATCGGAAGGTTTGAAAGATGACTTAGTGTAGCAGTTTTAGTGGCCCTATCTAATAAGGGCGAAGAAGAGAAATGACTATTAAGTAGGTTGAAGTCTTTAGGAATCGTGTCAGGAGACTTTTTCCCGATACCTAATGTTTTAAGGAAGTTCCAGACTTTGGCTGGATCACCATTTTGAACGGAACTGTGGATATATTGGCGGTTTGCGTTCCTACACACCTTGTTGCTGAAATTCCTAATAGAGACGTATTTCTCCCTGTTAATGTCATTGGGCCGAATTTTAAACTTGAACTTCGCAGCCGCTTTTTTATGGAGCAAAAGTTTAATGTCATCAGTCAGCCATGGCGCTGGAAGATGTTTGACTTTTACAGCTCGAATAGGTGCATGTGTGTCATAAAGCCGAATCAAGGTTGAAGTCAAGAATTCAACCTGTTCATCTACGGACGTGGAAGTGACCAAAGGCGTCCAATCAATATTGTTGGCGTCTTCTCGAAGACGATCAAGGTTCATCCAGAAGCAGAAGAGTTTTGGACTTATGCTTAGGTGGACGAATTTTATAAGAAGTGAAAATAAGATCATGATAGGAAAAGGCGTCAGCAGAACATTGACCATGTTTTGCGACGTGACCGGGAGACGAGACGAAAATAAGATCGAGAAGAGAGGGGACAGCGTTAGGAAAATGGTGAGTGGCATTAAGATCCAGAATAGAGAGATTGGAAGATTCAATAATATTGCAAAGAGAAGTACTGCGCGAGTCTTTTTTAAGAAGGCATGTATTAAAGTCGCCCATGATGATGCTATGACTGTAAGAGGGAATTAAAGCTTCTAAAATGCGTTCATAAGAAGAAAAGTAGTTTATTCAAAGAGAAGGGCAGTAGTAAACCCCGAGAAGAATTTTAGAATGATGGAGTTCAACTTCAAGGAATAGATGTTCACCAGCGTTTAGTGGGGGTGGCTGTGAGGACATGTTAACAATAGAAAAAGAAATGTTGTCACGAAGATAAATGGCCACTCCACCACCACCACCGCTGGCTCGATCATTCCGGATGAGTTGAAAACCTGGAAGAGAATAGGAGGAAGAGGGCAAACAAGGTTTAAGCCATGATTCAGAAACAAGAATTGCATGAATATTCTTACAGTCAAAAGTGGCCAGCATATCGGGAAAATGAGCCGGAATACTCTGGGCATTTATGTGGACTACATTGAAGTTCTTGGATACATTGGAAAAAGAAGAAACGAGAGTGTCAGCTAGGGAAGGAACACTTACAAAGCTTTCATCATTACTTGATAAAGAATAAAAAGTGTCAGAATCACTGCTACAGCCAGGGCTGAGCATAAATAAATAAATATATATATATATATAAATATATTAAAATACAGCAGAACAATAAAAGTATGGCGGTAAAAAAAGTTTACGTCCACCTGCCAGTTGTGCTTCACACGAGTGTAAAAAAACAAAAAACAAACAATTTTTACGCAGTCCAGACACCAATAAAAACAAAGAAAAACAAAAAAAATAAAAATAAACAAAGAAATTATATAAATAAAAATAGGAACGTGTAATAGAACAAAAAAAAATAATGTCAATGTTTAATGTTGTCCAAATGTTGTCAGTGCAAGTATAATGGAACGCAAACATGAACTAACTTCATGTTTGCGTTCCACTACACCTGCACAGACAGTGATTCATAGACAAACCTTGAGTTCCGATTCGCGCCAAAAGCGATCATATCGCGAATCCGACCAAATTTAATAGTTATAAAATATTAGGGCTATTGAGTAATATTTTCTACGTTGTGCGTTGGAAGGAATCGCAACATTACCGCCCCTTTTTTTTTTACCAGTTATAAACTAGTACTTGACTGCGATCCCGCCTGACGCAACTCGGAACGCATGGCTAATGACATTGACATGTATGACATTGACACAAACAAATATTGCAAGAAAAATAAGGTACACAAATAAAATGTGATAATACATATTATAAAACAAGAGAATATACGGAAGGATTGAAACATGTACAATATTCAATACGTGTACCTCCTTAATAGAGTAATACATTAACTTCAAAAAACAAATATAGATATTTGAACGATAAAGCAATACCTACTAAGTAGGGATGGGCCGAACATGGGTTTCACCGAATATGAACATTCGGCCGAATGTTCGGTAAACCTTTTACCGAACCGAATATTCGGCCGAATATTCGGCATTTTTGATTCCCTTACGTAAACAATACAGGTCTAAACTTGTTTACGCAAAGCGCGTGGATTGGCGCCGGGCCCTCCCGCCCGCTACCCCCGCTGTACCCATGTTGTTATTGCATCATCTAGTAAGGAATAAAACTTCACACGTGCGGTTGTGTTATGGTTATATTTTTATTTGAAAAGTCTACTTCATTGAGTTTTTTTTGCTTGGTTTAATTGTTGTGTACGTAAAAATGAGCGGAAGAAGGAGATCGAGTATATGGACTTATTTTTGGGAAAGTGAAGAAGACCGCAGCAAAGTAAAATGTACGATTTGCGAAAAAATACTTTCACGGGGAGGCAGCGGCCGAAAGGCTTCATCCTCAGCTTTGAGCAAACACATTAAATTGAAGCACCCTACGGAATTTACTAGTCTTGAAAGACCTGTGCGTCAGGTAAGCCAAAATTCTCCAAATGACGAGACGATCCAGCAAGAGCCCGCGGCTGCACATGACATCCAACCGTCTACCAGTGGTGCTCAACCATTAAATCCTAAAACTTTTGCAACAACTCAAAGCACACTAGAAGATTCATTTATTTCCAAATGGAAAATAGACGACCCTAGATCAGTCCCGATTACAAATTTAATTTCTGAAATGATAGCAGTAGACAACCAACCAATTTCTGTTGTCGAAAATAAAGGTTTTAATCGTCTTATGCAGTTGGTAAAGCCCAAATACCAAATACCCAGCCGAAAACACGTAGGTGAAACTGTTATTCCTCAACTTTATGAAAAATTGAAAAAGACTATTCAAGGTGAGCTGTCTAAGGCCAAGGCTTTATCGGTCACATCTGACATGTGGACAAACATAAATAATTTGTTATCCTTCTTGAGCTTCACTATCCACTGGTTGGATGACGACTTCATACTACAGCACAGAGTGCTTCAAATGAAGTCATTTTCCGGCCAACACAACGCCGACAACATACGCACATATTTTGAGGAAATTGCAGACGTCTGGCAAATAACGTCAAAAATCCATATTATAATGACAGACAGCGGAAGTAACATTGTGAAAGCGGTTAAAGACAGCCCTTTCACCGGTCAGAAGTGTTTTCTACATATTTTACAACGCGTCATTGTCGATGCCTTACAAGTCCAACAGGATGTTGAGGAAACCATTGCCCAAGGACGAAAAATAGTCACACATTTTCATCACTCAACTCAAGCACAAGAAAAGTTCAGCAAAATTCAAGAAGAGCTAAATTTGCCTCAACAGAAACTTGTACAAGATGGAATAGTAAATATTACATGTGTGAACGTCTTGAAGAGCAAAAACGAGCTATCAGCTTGTACATTTCCGACAACAGTGGCTCCATTAATATTCAAAATCTGTCAGAAAGACAGTGGATGTTATTGCGGCAGTGTGTGATTCTATTTCAGCCTTTTGAAGAGATCACCAAAAAAGTTAGCTCTACATATTCATGCATTTCAGAGGTAATCCCACACACAAAAATTTTACAAAAGTTTTTAATTAAAGAAGAGGTTCAGAGAACGTGCAGCCACTTGGATCCATTACGAGTGGCACTGAAAGAAGGGTTAGAAAGACGAGCAAGCAAGTTTGAAGATGAAAAGTATTACACTATTGCCACACTGCTCGACCCAAGGTACAAGATGAATTTCTTCGCTCCAGAAAAAGTTCCATGGGTGAGACGCCAATTCCTTTTAGAACACGTTAGAAGAAGTGCAGATATGGACAGCACAACTAGTAGTGAGAACGAGTGTGAAAATCCAGCTCCGTCAACGTCAAATGACCTGCAGTCACAGCAAGCTACTCATAAAGCTCTCTGGACGTGCTATGAAGAATTGGCATCAGCAAAGCAGCCTGTAATTGAAGAACCAAAAAGTCCAATAGCTATCGAATTAGACAGATACATTGCAGATAGCTTGCTGTCCCGAGATATGTGCCCTTACAGGTGGTGGTCCAAAAATAGATTTAGATTTCCTCTGATGAGCAGCTTGGCAAAAATGTTTCTTTCAGCTCCAGGAAGCTCGGTTTACAGTGAACCTTTTTTTTTCCGAAGTGGGCAACGTTTATGAGCAAAAACGGAACAAACTGTTGCCTAATAAAGCTGAGCAGATTGTTTTTTTGCACCACAACTTGCCTCTTGTGAATTTTAAATATTGAATCACACTTTTCTGACAATTATGTAACTAAATAATAGTGTGTGTTTTCTTTTTTATTATATTCTACTTTCATACAACTTAAAGTGATTTGTTTAAGATTTAAATTGTTAGATTTCTATTAGTTTATAGAAAATTTACCCTCATGTAACTTTAATTAAAAGTTAATAAAAATGTGATTGCTCAAGGTTATGTTCCTATATTATCATATTTGATTTGGTCTCATAAAGATCTCATATTTGTCCTACTATGTCACTAATATAATTGAGTATTTTTGTTTGTTTATGAGTAATTGATTGATCTCTGAAATGAATACTTATAAAAGTGTTTTTTTTTTCTGTTTATTATCAATAAATAATTTTCGCTACACTAAGTAGAAAGAAACTTGATTTATAATCTGCTGGAATGTTGTTAATCATGCAACTCTTTCTTACAATAAATATTGATAAAAACAAAAAACTTGCTTAATTTCTTACAATAAAGACCTGGTTTTAATATATTATTTTATTATAAAGAGTTCACTGTAACTTAATCCCAAAACAGCTATGCATACTTATATTTTGTTTTTAATAACCATCTTGTTTAACTACTGTTATTGGAAATAAAGCTATAGTGTCGACAAAAACATAAACCTGCACTGTAAATTAGAGAAGAAGTAGAATTAGAGTCATGATAATTTGATCATGACTCGAGTGTCATACACGGCTCAATACTGTAAAAACTTTGAGTACCACTTTGCCGAACATTCGGTGATATAGCCGAATATTCGGCCGAATACGAATATTCGGTAAACCTGCCGAATATGCCGAATATAAAACGAATATTCGGCCCATCCCTACTACTAAGAAAATTTTAATTTTTTCAAAAAAAAAAAAATATTTCAAAGTCAGTCCACAATTGACCGAGATATCGGTGAACAAAACATACCTACATTAAGCCGAACATACAATCTTCTCCTTTTCGAAGTCGGTTAAAAATAAGACTACCCCCCTACATACAAATACCTCTTTAACATTAATATTTTAAAGATAATCAACCTTATCCATTATTAAGCATTTGTATGATGTTAACAAATTATTACATTGCTTACCTGAATAAATTACGTAACATCAATATTAAAATATCGATATGTCTACATCTCTAAATGAGTAGCAAAAGTGATTACATGTGCAGGTGAATATGGCATCTATTTCAAAGTATCTAGAGTTCCGATTAGAATGAATTGGTTACAGCGCCATCTAGCGTGGAGTAGCTGAACTCGTTGTAAATTGGTTATAAGACGAAAAACATCTTTATTGTTTGTGTCATGTCAATATAATAACAACTTTCACTTGTTGTAATAAGACTTAATTTATGAAAGCAATAAGAAGATGATTTGTAAAAGTTGCGTTTTTAATTTGTAGCCAATCATATTACTGTTTTTTATGTGTGTAATGGACAATTTAATATACAAATGTGTGAGTTTGGCGACACTAGTTCCCGTGCTTTGCCAGGATAGGGGCACTTCTACCTTTATTTTCTGTTCTGTGGGTTTAACTGTCGCATATAGAGATACAAGCAAGTAGCAATCTCAATTAACCTTTTGAATGTCTTATGTTACACAGTTCGACATAAGCCATTGTCTTTCTATTGTGTCTAGAAAAATTAGTGTCACTTATACAGGTTTATGTTTCTCACTTATGGAGGTTTTAGGAGGGCAAAGTGACAGGACCTGGCAAACACTCTCATTAATAGAATTTTCTCACTTCCTCAGGTTTGACTGTAGCTCGAAACCACGACGGTTCGTACGGCCATCGAAATATTATACGTATCATCGGTTTACTTAAAAAATTGTTTGATTACGTGAAGCAAAAAGATACAATTTTGATTATATGTGCTTTGGGATAATAAGTTGCACATTATAAATGAATCAATGGATAAATTGAATCTTTTTGTGTTATGCCCAATTTTTAGTGGTTATTTGTTTAACATTTAAGTTCTACAAAGCATTTCGTTTGCGATACTATCAAAACTTCCGTGTACATGCATCGAGTACATAACTTAGTGGAGGCGCCATATAAGTTTCTTTGCGAAGTTCGAAGTGCTAGTTATAAGCACTTCGAACTTCGGATTATATTTCGAGATAACAACTAGCCTATCAGTGAAACATTTCTTTTAATCAGATAAGTTCTTTTAACCATTACTCCAACGTAATGCAAACTTAACCTGATTACAGTATTGTAAGGAGAATCCTCTCTTACGTCAGTAACTCCCCCTTACCTCGCCTATAAAAGCAAGGTGCTGGGATAGTTCGCCCCTTTTTGCTGCTCTGCGCTCGGACTGGACGGACGTGTGAATCATCGCTTGTCGCAAAGTTACGTAAGACATTTGAGTTTAGTCAGGTATAAAGGTTATAAAGTGACATTTTGTTTAGTGGATTTTCAGTGTTAGCGAATTGTGTTGATTGTGATTAAATTAAATTATTATTGGGAATAAAAAAATGGTTCTTTTGTTGTAATTTGTTTTTTTTTAAATGATTTTCCACTTCTGAAGCTTATAGTATTATAATTAAAGTATTGAGGTATTTAATATGAGTATACAAGGTGCAGTTTTAAAACTGCACAATATTTCAGGAGGTTGTAGTAAAACTCATAAATAATCATATAAAAAAACGATACCTGGTCAATAATCAGTAATACTTGTTATTTAATTTTTTAATTACTCTAAACTAAATCGATTGATCGATGGCCGCGGGGGCGTGGCTAGGGTGTGGCGTGTGGGATGATGATTGGATGATACATTATTTATGAAACTATCGTTGCGAGTTAGTGTGTGTGAAAACGACCTTTATTGTTCCGTGTTTGTGTATGTGAAAAAAAGCGCGGTTATAAAAAAAAAAAAAATTACCTACTTATTTTATTATTGATTCGGGTCGAGAATCACTAACATAATTACCTCCTGAAATATTTTGCAGCTTCAAAACGACACCTTGTATATGAGAAAAGATTAACATAAGGGATTTCTTATGCAATGGTCTCAAAAACTTATGAATAATGTTCTTTATTTTAATGGTGGAGCTTTGGACATACAGTGTGGGAAAGTTACTTGAATGGACGGAAGATTGAGTGCGAGTGAAGGATACGTAGTTTGCAACACATCTCTAATATAGGAACGTATTTTCAGATATCTATTTATAAAAGTATTTTTCTTTTCAAGTACCGTTCCTTAACATATGAATATTGTTTTGGTATACAGGATTAGAAAAATGGAACAAATAAGTGCTGAAGTAGATCGATTGTGATAAAGACACCATGTAAAGAGGGTCCTATAGAAATTAAATCTAATTATATTTTAACGTACTTACTACCGTCGGATACGGTCCTGATAACTATAAGGACCGTGTCTTACTGGGACGCCATGGCGGCGTAGTAAAATCATAACGCCAAAAAATTATGGTTGGCTACATGCCACGTCATTTTCATGGTTGCGTGAACTGGCAGCATGGCAACCCAATGATGTACGGACTGAAGATCCGGAGGCGTCGTTTTGAAACTACTAAGGCGAACATTACACGGTAGGTTTTGCTGTCAGTTTTGCCACAGTCAAAGCTTTGATTGACAAAAAACCTACCCTCTAATGCGATGATTGACGTTTTTTAGTACTGATTGACAAAAACCATCATTCATGATTGATGGAATTGATACGCTTGCATGACCATGTAATGGTCGCCTAACAAATTGGTCACCAGCCTCAATACACGCTAGGTACTCGATGCTATACGAGGAATTCAACACAGATCAGCCGGACACAACAGCCAGAGTTAGGCTAAACAGTATCTTACGTAAAACATAAAATCTTTCGGGTCATCCTTCGGGAAATCAGGGTACTCGTTAAAAGGGTTAAGCAGCGAGCTTGATGAAGAGGATGACGTTGATATGGTCGGGGATCTCGGCTGGCGATTGCGCCTGTTGAACGGCGGGGTTGGCGACTCCTGGAAAAGGAGAAATATAAATGTATCACCAATACTGGACACACTATCACAGCTTTTTATACACCACTAGCTTTTGCCCGCGCGGCTTCTCTCCCGCTCTTCCATACTCCACCCTACTATACCCTACTCTACCTACCCTTCTCGACCCTACTCTACCCTACCCTATCCTACTCTACCCTACCCTGTCCTACTCTACAATACACACACTACTCAACCCAATACTCTACACTACTCTACCCTACTCTACACTACTCTACCCTACTCTACACTACTCTACCCTACTCTATCCTACCAAACTTCAAATAAACCATCTACTAAATAGTCCGAACAAAGCCTAAACATTTGGTTTGGATAGGTGAGCCCGTTCTTGAGTTATAAAATTACAACGAAAAGTGGCATTGATTTTTATATACCTATATAGATTATTTTTAACCCGCGGCGGAAAAGAGGGGTGTTATTGAAGGATGTTTGGTTAAAAGTAATACGCAATATTCTTGATGTATATTTGTTTTAATCACGTTTTAATTTACTGAGACACACAGACACCTTTTACGTATATTTCCGCCATGACAGATTTCTAATTGCTAGAGAGAGAGAGAGCACACTACGTCATCATATTTTGTCTCATCTATTACATTGTCTATCGATACGTTCCATTCCGTTCAACACCCTACCTCAATGTAATACATGAGACAACACTTCAGCATATACATAACTTCAATACAACCTACAGACTAATATACCTCTAACAGCAAACATTTATACATATCATTAATAATACAGGTAAGATAAATATGCATTTTACTTATTACCAATACCACACTTTTCACAAAATTTTAACAACAACTCCTTTTTTAATGGCTTTGTGTACATGTCTGCCACTTGTTCAGTGGTGGATACATAGTTTACATTTATTTTTCCAAGCAATATTAATTCTCTAATATAATGATGTTTTATATCTATATGTTTAAGTCTTTTTACAGTATTAGTATTTGCTACCATAATGGCCGACTGGTTGTCACATAATATTGTTACTGGAGATACATTAGAAATATAAAAATCATTAAGCATATTAATCAACCAACTAGCTTCACTTGATGCCATGCTCATTGCTACATATTCTGCCTCAGTAGACGAAATGCTTACAGTACTTTGTTTTTTAGAGCACCAAGATATAAGGCAATTAGAGAAAATAAAACAATAACCAGTTGTAGACTTCCTATCCCTAAGATCTCCCCCCCAATCAGCATCACAATAACCCAATAGCTTGTCATCATTACATTTATATATGAGCTTATGATTTATTGTATGTTTAATGTATCGCAAAACCCTTTTTAAAGCTACTAGTAAAGTTTCATTAGCACGGTCTTGGAATCTACTCAATATTGATACTGCCACACATAGATCAGGTCGAGTTCCTGATACCGCATACATCAAACATCCAATAATCTGTCTACATACATTTTCTGTATTTTTATCTGTTTTACATTCACTTTCCAATATTTTAGTATTAAAGTTTTGATCCATAGGTGTACTTATAGGTTTACAATTATACATATTAAATTTCTTTAAGACATTTTCTAGATAGGTTTGTTGACATAATTCTGTTACCCCATTATCTAAATTCTGTTTAACATTTATTCCCAAAAAATCTGACACCAACCCCAAATCTTTCATCTTAAATTCCTTACTTAGCATTAACTTAAATTTACATATTTGGCTTGCCTCAGTTCCAAAAACAAGTAGATCGTCAACATAAATGAGTACATACATTTGTTGTTTATCATTACATTTAGAGTAAAGACAAGAATCACACTGAGATTTTTTAAAGCCTTCTCTAATCATGACAGAGTTGAATTTTACATTCCAGTATTTTGGGGATTTCTTAAGGCCATACAGAGACCTATTTAACTTAACAATATTTTCCCCATTGTTATATGCCCCTTCAGGTAATTTTAAATACACATCTTCCTCTATATCACCATATAAAAATGCCCCTGTTACATCCATTTGTGAGACTGGTAAATTAAGTTTTGTTGCTACTGCTAAAAATAATCTAAATGTCGACAATTTTGCTACAGGTGCATAAATATCATTGAAATCTAGTATATCATTTTGCTCGAACCCCCGAGCTACTAACCTAGCTTTATATTGCAAAGTATTATTATTATTCTTAATCTTAAACACCCATTTACTACTAATGACCTTAGTATTATCAGGTAACTTACAGACATTCCATGTATTATTTTCCTTGAGAGTTTGTAATTCTTTTTGTATTGCTTCTTTCCACTTACAAGAGTCCGGGCTACTCATGGCTTCTTCAAATGTCTTAGGCTCACTGTCAGACACCAAAGCGTTGTGACATTCATAGAACGCAGTCTGCTGCCTCACACGATTGCCTTGCCGTCTGGTGGTTATTTCATTACCACTTTGTCCACTCGAGTCCCCGCTTTCACTTGGCTCATACAAACTTCCCTCACTTTCTGTACCACTACTAGTTTCTTGATAACTGTCCTCTGGAGGGTTTAAACATGTTTCTTCACTTGGCTCTAGTGTTTCACTGGCTTCACTGGCTGATAACTGTACTGGTAGATCATAATATAAGTTGCTTTCAAAATTTCCTTCATCACTGTGATTATTTTCCAGGAAAACAATATCTCTTCTTATTTCAACGCTATCACTGCAAGGGAAATATACTCGATACCCCTTTGTAGTTTCTCCATATCCCACCAGGAGACCTTTTTCTCCTTTTGGGTCCCACTTCTTCCTCTGTACTTTTGGTATGTGGACGAAAACAGTAGTACCAAATATTTTTAGGTTATTTATATCATAAGTTCTGTTGAACCACAATTCATAGGGAGTTTTTGTTGGAACACTGCTTTTACCTGTCCTATTTATAACATAGGCTGCAGTATTGATTGCTTCTGCCCATAATTTCTTTGGTAAGTTCTTAGCATACAGCATTGTCCGAGCAGCCTCAACCAGTGTTCTATTCTCCCTTTCTGCATTTCCATTCTGCTCTGGGGTGTAGGGAACAGATGTTTGGTGAATAATACCCTTTACTTGGAACATTTCCTGGACTTCTTTGTTAATAAATTCTGTTCCATTGTCACTTCTGAATATTTTAATAGTATTTCCTGTTTCATTTTCAACCCGAGCAATGAAGTTTCTTAAACACTTCTTAATTTCATCCTTATTTTTCACAAAGTAAACCATCCTGTACTTTGAGTAGTCGTCTTTAAATACAACAAAATATTTGGAACCTCCTACTGACGTCACTTCCATCTGTCCGCAGGTATCTGCGTGAATTATTTCACAAGTTCTCGTACTCACATTATCACTCGCAGGATAGGGTAAACGGTGAATTTTACCCTTCAGACAACTTTCACATTTCTTCGGGTCGAGCTCATGAAAACTGACGTTGTTTTTCTTCAATATATCCTTTACATATTGTATGTTTTGATGGGCTAATTTTTCATGCCATGAATGCAAGTCTCCGTGAATAACTTTTGCAGCATTAACTAAGCAATCCGTATAGAAACGACAGTCCAACACATACATATTACCGCTTCGCTGTGCAACTGCTACAATTTTGTTGCATTTATAAAATTCGCAACTATTCCGGTTTGTTAACAAAACATAACCTCTACTCGTGACACGATTGACAGATAATAGGTTCATTTTCAGTTCAGGAACGTAGAGAACGTTGTCTATGGTCGTGTGAATCCATTCGGTCCCGTTCCATACTTCAAGCGCCACCTGCCCGCATCCTTCGACACTAATCTGAGTTCCATTACCTACAGTCACCAACTTGTTTGTAACACTCGAATAAGATGAAAAAAGTTTATGGTTACAGCACATATGTTCGCTCGCACCGGAGTCTACTAGCCACTGGGTTTTATGGAAATTATCACCGATTGCACTTTCTACAACGAATGCATTGTTTTCTTTTTGTTTCTTGAAACGACACTGACTTTTGACATGTCCAACTTTATTACAATAATAACATCTCCGCTCAAGTCGACCGTCTTTGTTGTTATTATTATTGTTATGATAATTATTCGAACTTGCACTTTGATTAGATCTACATTCACTTTGAAAATGTCCTAGTTTATTACATTTGTAGCACTTCACCAATTTTTTATTAAAGTTTTTCTTAGCAACAAATGCAGTTGAAGATGATTGCGCACTTTCACCGCCGCTTTTCTCCTTTATCCTTTCCTCTTCTATCAGCAACCTGGCTACTAAATTTTCGTAGGTCTGCTTGTCGTCAGGTGCAGATTCCCAAGCTGATATAAAATGTTTGTATTGATCTGGTAACGACATCAAAACTTTCGTTATTACGAGTTTATCCGATATAGTTTCACCGAGCTGTTTCAGTTGATTCTGCATTTCTTGTATCTTTGATAAAAAGGTAGACATCTCTGCACCTTCTTCGTATTTATATTGGAAGAATCTTTGCTGAACAATATGGATGCTTGTCTCAGATTTTTGTTCATAGACACTTAGCAATTTTCGCCACATCTCAGCCGAGGTTTCACATGATAAAATATGTACCATGACATCTTCTGACATTCTTGTAACCAGCAATGTCTGGGCTTTTGCATCGCAAGTTTCCCATCGAGTACGGTCGGCATCATTTTCGGGTTTTAACTTAGTGCCGTTTACTATGTCATACAAGCCCTGGCCTCGCAGCAAAACCGTAGTCTGGAACCGCCATATATTCCAATTCTTGGAACCTTCCAATTTTATTGCTCCCTGTCCGTGTAATAAGGAATCCATTGTATTTTCTTGAATTTACTCCTTCTCGCCTCGTTCCAACCAGGAACAAGTAATTTCTTTCCCGGCAAAATTCTAACCTCCAAGCACACGACGCCGCACGTGCCTTATTTTTCACGTTGCTATTTTTTTTGCCAGTAATGACTTCTTGCGTATACTTTTATCCAATCTTATTACGGGTCTGGGCCCATAACCTGAAGGATGTTTGGTTAAAAGTAATACGCAATATTCTTGATGTATATTTGTTTTAATCACGTTTTAATTTACTGAGACACACAGACACCTTTTACGTATATTTCCGCCATGACAGATTTCTAATTGCTAGAGAGAGAGAGAGCACACTACGTCATCATATTTTGTCTCATCTATTACATTGTCTATCGATACGTTCCATTCCGTTCAACAGTTATAAGTTTGAGCTGATGGTGTGTCTGTCTGTGTGAGTGTGTGTGTGTGTGTGTGCGTGTGTGTGTGTGTGTGTGTGTGTGTCTGTCTGTCTGTCCGTGGCATCGAAGCTCCTAAGCGAATGACCCGATTTTAATGCGGCTGACATTATCGAGATTTTTCTTAGATACAATTTATGAAGATCTGTTCAGGTGTTCAAGGACATCAGCTCGTTTGTTGGCTGTGGCAGGGATCTTAAACACTTAATGGATATTTACTTTACTAATACACACATATAATTATGTGACCTAATGTTTGAAATACTCATGTATCTACATGCCAACGCTACCAAGCTGGTCTGATGATGGAGGTCGGAGATAAGAGACGTTACCAGGGAATGCCTATTAATAAACCCATCCAGTTTTGGCTCATTAAGATTTATCTTAAAAATAGTTGTGTTCGTTTCTCATGACGTCGAGAACCTGATGCTAGAACTGGAAAGTGGCTGAAGAAACCTTGGAATGCCTACTTGTAAACCCGTCGAATTTAGGCTCATAAGATTCGTCTTAATCAGTTCTAAACATGTTTCATGATGACGAGGACCTGCTGATGCTAGAACTGAGAGGTGGCTAATGGGACCCTGAAATGCCGACTAGTAAACACGTTGAGTTTGGGCTCATTAGACTTATCTTAACCAGTTCTTTGAATTTTTATAGATTTATTGCGTGGGGTTTTTTTTAAATTCTGAATTTTGCTATTATTAATTAGTACAAATACTTAAAGGGATTAATAGAAAAAAGGTCTTGTCACTATTTAAGTAAAGTCTCAATAAATAATATTTATAATTAGCGTTTCTTTATATCCTAAAATGCCAATCAATTTATGGAAATATCGTACAGGCTATTGATGTATGAACGAATAAATGGCGATTAAAATGGAAAAACGCTGCCCGTAGTATTTTCTAGTATTAATTGTTATAATTTATTGATTCAATTATGAATATACTCGGTCTGCGGTATATGGTTTAAATTTCAACTCGATATTTCCACGCGTTCCCGAGATAAAGGGTTTTGACAGACAGACAACAAAGTGATCCTTTAAGTGTTCCGTTTTTCCTTTTGAGGTACGGAACCCTAACAAAGCTGAATTCAAAAATAAGGCGTATTTTTTAAGATATTGTTATGTCATCATCGTCATCAGACTTTTGTAATGTTCAAACTGTTGGGACTCAGACCTCCTTTCTAGAAGAGGCATTGGGCCGTAACGCCCACCACGCGGGCCTAGTGCGTGTTGGTGAATGTCACATTATGTCTTCGAATTTGTGGTTCTAGGACATGCCGGTTTCCTCACGATGTTTTCCTTCACCGTTTTGAGAGCAGTGGTGATGAAATAAATTACACAAAGTTATGCGCCTGGCTGGGTTTGAACCCGCGACCTAAAACTCGTAAGTCGGGGCCATTACAACTCGGCCAACACTGCTCTTTTAAAAATATGCCATTTGCGAAAAGGTTCAAATTTTGTTGAAATGTAGAGTGCAGGTGGCTGGTTTGTCTTTTACTATTTTGTTTTATAGTAAAAATCGTGGATAAATGATAAGTACTGATGGAGTACCAATACGGCTCTAAACTGACGCGGTACATTTGCACAGTGTGCCAATTGCAAAGATAGCAGAATGGGTTTTTTGCGCAGTTGACCTAACCGTATTAAAACTGCCAACCGGCGTGTATTTGTGCATTCTATTATATCTAACCGATTTTGTCACTACTGGATCATCCCTACATGGCCTACATCGCAACAACAATGCTAAGGTCAATGCAAAAGTGCAGGCCAGTTGCAAAGAAGTTCAAATGCAGCCAGTCTGTTTAGAGCTTGATAGACATATCTGAACAAATCTGTCTGTGCACAAGATTCACCTACGAACACTAAAATAACATGGCTAAGAGAGCTATGTTCACAGTCGACGTAAGTTGAAAGAGATTCTGCCAGTTTACCAGGAAAGTCACGTTGCTGACCCGCTCGTCAATCGGCGAGAGACGCCTCGCCGGTCACGTGTTTTCCAACTTGACCTGCACGATGAGCGCGCGGCACATCGGGCACTCCTTCAGCTGAGAGACGCACAGTGAGCAGAAACCTCTGGAAATTCGAAAGGGTTTTGATGATAATAAGTTTATTTATAATTCTTTATACACACCAAACAACATAGACCACAATCATACTCAACAACAACAACGTAACCTACAATACATTTAAATGTCTGTTTTGTCTACTTGTTGTGAATATTATTTATAGACACTTAAACAAATCCATATACATTTTAGTATATGCGAAACCCGAAACACGTGTCTATTATTTTTATGTAAATTCATAACTGTATCGTGAAAAATCACAAAGTTATAAGCTTGTTATGTCAGCAAAAATATATGGTCACCGGGGCATCCAGTCGACTAAGGGGTTGTTTTGCAAGTGCAAAACAACCTTTTCTGAACAAACTATATTCAGGTTTCACATAAAATAAAAATAATGTTGTTTATACATATATCATGCTAGAACTCAATATGAGGATGTGTTGAAATCAGTGCGCTTCACCATCAACGATTGCATCACTGCTTACCATCAGGTGGGATCGCAGTTCCGGGAGGCCATGTCGCAAATCTGCGACGCGGCAATGCCCCGAGTCCGTCCAGGGCGAGCTAAGCGCCAGGTGTGCTGGTGGTCGCCGGAGATTGCTGCACTGCGCAACGCATGCAGTCACGCGCGGCGCCGGTACGCCAGACACTGCAGGCGCCGCATCCGCCCGCCGGATGCGGAGGCCAGAGAGGCGGAGCTGTATGAGGGATACAGAGCGGCAAAACGCATCCTCCGAACGGAGATCAAGCGGGCCAAACTGGAGGCCCGCAACTTGTGGCTGGGGTCTCTGAACGCGGACCCGTGAGGGCGCCCGTACAATATGGTACGGGAAAAGCTCCGCCCCTGGGCTCCCCCGATGACTCAGTGTCTCCGGCCCCAGATCATAGAGGGTGCGGTGAACGCTCTGTTCCCTACGCGGGGGGAACACTCCCCCCCGCCCATGGCTCCGCCTCCACTGCCAGCGGTGTGTGACGCGGACCGCAACAGCGACGACGACGACGATGCTCCAGAGGTGACCGAGGTAGAGATGAGAGTGGCGGTGCACAGGCTGAGTGCCAAAAACACCGCCCCAGGACCCGACGGCTTGCCTGGAAAGGCCTGGGTCCAGGCCATGGAGGCTCTCAGGCCTCGACTGAGGGGGCTCTTCAGCGCATGCATGGAGAGGGGCCAGTTCCCACTTTGCTGGAAGACGGGGAAACTGGTCCTCATAGCGAAGCCAGGGCGCCCTGCGGACTCTCCGTCCGCGTACCGGCCCATTGTGCTGCTCGACGAGGTGGGCAAGCTCTTTGAGAGAGTCATTGCAAACCGCCTCGTCGGGCGCCTAACACGGGTGGGGCCGGACCTTTCGGACGGACAGTTCGGCTTTCGCAGGATGCGCTCTACGGTGGACGCCATCATGCGCGTGCGAGCCCTCACGACGGGGGCTGCGGTGTCCCGGGGCAGGTGTGACGTGGCAGTGTCCTTGGACATTGCCAACGCATTCAACTCCCTGCCCTGGAGTACGATCCGGAGGGCACTCCGGTACCACCGGGTGCCCGAATACCTCTGTCGAGTGGTCGAGGCCTCTCTGTCGGATAGATTTATAGTCTACCCCGGTCACCAGGGAGACTGGAAACGTCGAGAGATGTCGTGCAGTGTTCCGCAGGGGTCGGTACTAGGGCCACCCTTGTGGAACATCGGGTACGACTACGTACTGCGCGGCGACTTCCCTGATGGGGTCAGCGTGGTTTGCAACGCAGACGACACGCTGGTTCTAGCGCAGGGAGAGTCGTACCAGGCGGCGGTCGCTCTAGCGACACACGGGGTTGCGATGGTCGTTGATAGGATCCAGGAGTTGGGACTCGAGGTGGTGCTTCACAAATCCGAGGCGATGTGTTTTCACGGTCGCCGCTCTCGGAACGCGCCGCCATTGAGTTCCCAACTAACGGTAGGAGTTCACATCGGTGTCGGGTCGACGATGAAGTACCTGGGACTCGTCCTCGACAGCCGGTGGAATTTCGTGGAGCATTTCCGACGTCTGGCTCCCAAACTCAACCGGGCTGGGGCTGCGCTCAAGCGGCTCCTGCCCAACCTTGGGGGTCCAGACGCCTCCTGCCGGAGGCTCTACGCGGGGATCGTTCGGTCCATGGCCCTCTACGGGGCGCCGGTGTGGGCGCCGTCGCTGAAAAAGCAACCGGCGGCCATACTGAACGCCTGTCAGAGGGTCATGGCGATAAGGATGGTGCGGGGATACCGCACGGTCTCCCGCGAAGCGGCGAGCCTTCTGGCTGGCCTACCACCGTGGGATCTGGAGGCAACAGTCCTTGCACACATGCACGATATGCGCGTGGAGATGCAACGCCACGGCATGGCGGACAGAGCTTCGGCGGGATCTCATGGTGAAATGGCGTCAACGACTATCGCAACCCAGTGCTGGGCACGCCACAATCATGGCGGTAAGTCCCCTCTTTGAGGCGTGACTGGAAAGACCTCACGGCGTCCTTACCTTCCGCATGACGCAGGTCCTCACCGGACATGGTTCGTTCGGGAGTTTCCTGCACCGGATTCATGCGGAAGTGACGCCCGGGTGTCGCCACTGTGCGGAACGCCCGGAGGACACGGTGGAGCACACTGTCGAGGTGTGCCCTGCTTGGGCGGAGCATCGCCGTGCCCTCGTGGGGGTGATCCGCGGCGGAGACCTCTCGCGCCGGGCCCTGGTTGAGGCCATGGTCTGGAGCGAGGAGGAGTGGCAGGCGGTGGCCGACTTCTGCGAAGCAGTAATGCTCGCAAAGGAGGAGGCCGAACGCATCAGGCAACGGCGCACAGTGTGGGATTTGACCTTAGTTGCGGACACTATCATTTTATGTTGGATTTAAGTAGGCCTAGTCATCCCAGACCATTTAAAGTAATACTTTTTTGAAAATTTCAATTAGATTTGCAGATATATTTTTTTTTCATTTAAGTCGTGGATTTCTACGAAAAACGTTTTCAGTCATATTTCCCGAAAAAAGTGATATTTCTCTTTGTAAAAAAATCAAACCATTTGCTAGTTTACAATGCTACTAGTGTGAAAATTTCAATCCCATAAGTGCAGAAAAACGAGAGAAAAAAAATAATTTTAAAATTTTGAAAAATAAAAAATTTGAAATTATCTATGTTATTGTCGCATTTTTTTTAACAAAAATTCAATAGGGTTATGTTTCTACTAAATCGTGTCAAAAATCCATGTAACTAGCTTGCGTGATGTTGGAGATATTGCGTTTCTAAGGTTTTTTATAATTTCTATGGAAGGGTAGAGAGGGGTTTTAACTCTTTATGTATAGATTTCTAGAAATATATAATATGTAGAATTTACACTATTATTTATTGTTTAAAATAAACACATAAACGCAATTTTAAGGGTTAATACTGAAATCAGAAAATATTAATAATGCTTCAGACATAAGTACATACTATTACATTACTCGGAAAGGTTGGACGGGCCTACAAAGGATAGGTTTATCAAGCTACATGTCAGACATGCCGCTTGATAGATCTTCCTCAAATTAGATGCTGGGTTTATTGTATTTGTTTTTTTTAGATACTAACATAGTTTTGTAAGTTGTTTATTTTGTAATACTAACACCCTATGGGCCAACGATGCCTGAGATTAAAAGATTTTTATTTTTATTTTTTTATTTTTTTTATTATTTTTTATTACGCGGCCAACTTACTAAATTTGTTTTCCACACGACTTAAACGCCTACTAAATAATGCTAAGAAAGCTTGTTTGAAATATTGCGTGTTATAAAATAGTAGGCGCTTGTCAGTGGCAACCCTAACATAACATTTTAAAATTCAATATTTCTGTTATCTTGTATCTGTCGCATCTGGTTTTTTTTATGATAATAGTAATTAATGCAGTTAACATATTGACACTGAAAAAAAACGCGACCATGTAAAAGTGACTAGATAAAAAAATAAAATTAAATCATAGAAAAACTATTTTTTTGCCTAGAATAGCGCAATATTTTAGGTTTTGGTGGATTGGTTGGTTCATAAAGTACATTTGCTATCAAACCAATAAACATTTAGTAAAAAAAACCATAAAAGAAAGAAGAAAAATTGTTTCTATGGTTTCTATGGATTTTTCATTGTTTTCTGAATTTCTACAAAACTATGACAGATACATCAATGGGAGTTTTAATTGGAGTTTTGTTTCAATGTTATCTCTCAGACAAACGCATAAAACAGGATGTCCGCAACTAAGGTCAAATCCCACACTGTGCGGCGTTATCGTCGCCGCCGCCGCCGCCGGGATTCTGATCTCGATTTCCGGCCACCGTAGGCGCGGGCTTGCGGACAGTGAGCAGTGAGTAGCTCGCCGTCCGGCCGTCCGGTAACTGTCCGGACCAAGCCCAAGTCGTCGACGGCGCGCACTGGTCCCGCGCGCCTCAAGGAGTTGTCAGCAACAGCAGGGACCCAGCCGGGTCGAAGCCTACTGGGGCCAGGGTTATCCGAAAGGGCGCTCGAGCCCCGGTATGAAGGCTAGAAGGAACGGGGTGGGTCTTTTAGTCAGTAAGAGTCTGACACTATCTCCCGCTCCGCCCAAGGGCGGGGGATGTCAATGCATGATTTTTTCCCACCATAAAAAAAAAAAGGTGGGATCGCAGTTAAGCACTAGTTTTTTTGTATCATTAAAAAAAAACAGCTCTACTCTCTGAGTGCCACAATCGGAGAGTAGGATTGCTTTCTATTAGTGAAATTTTCATCTTTTACAAACAAAACACAAACTTTATTAACAAAAGCTTTATCTATAAATATACTATACTTTACTTTATCTAAACTATCAGTCAATCTTTGGGTTGAAAGACAAACCCAAATGTAAAATAACAATAGGAAAATAACGTTAAAACTATACAATTAATTGCATTCATAACTGATAAACACATAATAAAATACACATACAAACAGACATACCATTATCTATTAATTCTAAAGAAAATAAGCCGATAAATAAGTCCTAGTAAGTATATGCTAAGTATGAATAAGTTGATTTCTGAATGGTTAGCTTTATTGAAAAAGTCATGAATATTAAGTTGTATACGAAACTGAATGTTATGTAAAGAAACACGTTTTTTTTAAACACATATTTTGAAAGTATTCTGTGAGAACCAAATAAATGCAACAGTACCTATGTTTATTGATTTTTATAAAAAACTTAAGTAAAGTTTTGAATCTTCATAATTACGCTCAATGTCGAAGAAAAGTGTCTATAAGATAATATAATAGTATGATTAATCATTAGAAATCGAATAATCGGACTCGGATGCATATCGCTCGGTCAATGAGGCATTAATGAGGAAACTGCACTACTGAGGAATTGGACGACTCTCTGGATCTTCTTATTGACGTACTGCGACTTCAGAGAGGTGAAGTAAACGGTAAATGCGCCGTTCCTCTTCCGTTACTGCGGAAGTTCCGCAAGAAATCGTATCTTCGCATCCGCCTCCGTTTCTGAAAAATTTGCGGAGTTATAACGGAGTTTTATTTAGGTCATATAATATTCATAGAACAATACCGCGCGAGCAGCGTCGCTCGATGACGGCTCAGCCGTCCGGCCGCGTGTTAAAACTAGATGTGCTATATGAAAGTTTTAAAAATTATTTCGTATTCAGAAACTCCCAATTTAGTAAAAAAATATCATTGATTATATGGATAAGTCTCCTCCTTAGTCGTTCACTCTTGACAGAGTGGTCGTGGTTAAGGGCCAAGCGCCCGAAAAGTGCCATAAAACAGTGATTTTCTGAGGCCTATTCCTCCGCAACGGCTAGGTCAATTGGTTTGAAAAAAATATATGTTTATTATAGATTCATGAACAATAATTTCAACATTTGATTTTTTCGTGCAATCAATACTTTCGTCAAAAAAAAATATTTAGCAATTTCGCAACTTTTCGCAACTTTTCCCTACTCCTTCGAAACGGCTTGGACCTTTAGAAAAATTTTTACACATAAAAATTGGTGGTTAAATATTCTTCAAAGTGGACATTGCATATGTAAATCAATCAATATCTCGCAGAGAAAATGGATTTAAAGCGCTTTCCGGGCGCTGCTGGCCGCAAATAAATGCACAGATTTGCGTACTGCCGCCTAGGCGAGTGCGAGAGTTGCGTTCACATAATTTCGGTCAGATGGTTCAAGGGACTATATGCCTTAATGATATTGCATTTTCAATTGGCGAGTGAGGCTCTCGCGATGCGTCTCCATTTGTCTCGGTTTACGGCGTCTCGAGAACTCTGAACTAAGGAGGTTTGTGTTGCAGCTTTGATGAGGTCTGTCCAACGCGTTGGTGAGCGTCCGTGTGACCGCTTCCCCTCCACTTGTCCCTGGACAACGAGTCGCTCAATGGAGTGTTCGTTGCGAACAACGTGACCAAAATATTTGAGGATTCGTACTTGCACAGTCGACGATAACCTCTGTTTGATGTTTAGTTCCTCCAGAATCGAAACAAGATATGGATATAAGTACACTAAGTATATAAAAAAAAAAAGACGGGTTGCACTCCGGGAGTGCCGGCAGAAGTGAAAACTTGATTATTAACGTTGAGCATGTTTGATATTTTGGAATGGTTAGGGAATAATTTTGCACCAATTGCTTTATCAGTATAAAAGTACTATCATTTATGTGGTAGAATACAATATTCATTTATTGCGCTATCGTACACAAACATGACAATTTATATTACATTAAAAATTTAACACTTTAAAACTATTACAATTATTTTACATTAAAAAGTTTATCTCTCCGAAAAACTACTGAGGTGTCAAGGGACACCCGGATGGAACGAAGTTCCGTTCTGGCTTGCTTTCTATAAGAGAGAGAAAGAGAGAAAGACAGAGAAACATGCGCACGCCGCACGGCTTACAATAGCTTACTATAGAAAAAGTGTCGTTACAACTTTTCGTGAGAATTTTTTCCGTCTAGCCAATACAATATAACTAAAAAATACTATCCTATTTTATGTACATTTTGACAGCACTATTTCAACATCTTCGAAACCATGAAAACGACACTCATGACGAAAAAGTTGATAATTTCTGACATCCGCCATCTTAGATTTACATTTTGACAGCACTATCGGCTTCAACAACCTCGAAAACCATGAAAAAGACACCCATATCGAAAAAGTTCATAATTTATTGCAGCCACCATCTTAGATTTAAATTTTGACAGTACTATCGGTTTCAACACCCTCGAAAACCACGAAAACGACACCCATGAGGAAAAAGTTGATAATTTCTTGCAGCCGCCATCTTGGATTTACATTTTGACAATACAATCGGTTTCAACAGCATTGAAAACCATGAAAACGACACCCATGACGAAAAATTTAATAATTTTTTGCAGCCGCCATCTTGGATTTATATTTTGACAGTACTATCGGTTTCAACACCCTCGAAAACCATGAAAACGACACCCATGACGGAAAATTTGATAATTTCTTGCAGCCGCCATCTTGGATTTATATTTGGACAGTACCATCGGTTTCAACACCCTCGAAAACCATGAAAACGACACCCATGACGAAAAATTTGATAATTTCTTGCAGCCGCCATCTTGGATTTATATTTTGACAGTACCATCGGTTTCAACACCCTCGAAAACCATGAAAACGACACCCACGACGGAAAATTTGATAATTTCTTGCAGCCACCATCTTGGATTTATATTTTGACAGTACCATCGGTTTCAACACCCTCGAAAACCACGAAAACGACACCCATGGCGAAAAAGTTGATAATTTCTTGCAGCCGCCATCTTGGATTTACATTTTGACAGTACTATCGGTTTCAACACCCTCGAAAACCACGAAAAGGACACCCATGACGAAAAAGTTGATAATTTCTTGCAGCCGCCATCTTGGATTTACATTTTGACAGTACTATCGGTTTCAACACCCTCGAAAACCACGAAAACGACACCCATGACGAAAAAGTTGATAATTTCTTGCAGCCGCCATCTTGGATTTACATTTTGACAGTACCATCGGTTTCCACGCCCTCGAAAACCATGAAAACGACACCCATGACGGAAAATTTGATAATTTCTTGCAGCCACCATCTTGGATTTATATTTTGACAGTACCATCGGTTTCAACACCCTCGAAAACCACGAAAACGACACCCATGGCGAAAAAGTTAATAATTTCTTGCAGCCGCCATCTTGGATTTATATTTTGACAGTACCATCGGTTTCAACACCCTCGAAAACCATGAAAACGACACCCATGACGGAAAATTTGATAATTTCTTGCAGCCACCATCTTGGATTTATATTTTGACAGTACTATCGGTTTCAACACCCTCGAAAACCATGAAAACGACACCCATGACGGAAAAGTTAATAATTTCTTGCAGCCGCCATCTTGGATTTACATTTTGACAGTACTATCGGTTTCAACACCCTCGAAAACCACGAAAACGACACCCATGACGAAAAAGTTGATAATTTCTTGCAGCCGCCATCTTGGATTTACATTTTGACAGTACCATCGGTTTCCACGCCCTCGAAAACCATGAAAACGACTCCCATGACGGAAAAGTTAATAATTTCTTGCAGCCGCCATCTTGGATTTATATTTTGACAGTACTATCGGTTTCAACACCCTCGAAAACCACGAAAACGACACCCATGACGAAAAAGTTGATAATTTCTTGCAGCCGCCATCTTGGATTTACATTTTGACAGTACCATCGGTTTCCACGCCCTCGAAAACCATGAAAACGACACCCATGACGGAAAATTTGATAATTTCTTGCAGCCACCATCTTGGATTTATATTTTGACAGTACTATCGGTTTCAACACCCTCGAAAACCATGAAAACGACACCCATGACGGAAAAATTAATAATTTCTTGCAGCCGCCATCTTGGATTTACATTTTGACAGTATTATCGGTTTCAACACCCTCGAAAACCACGAAAACGACACGCATGACGAAAAATTTAATAATTTCTTGCAGCCGCCATCTTGGATTTATATTTTGACAGTACCATCGGTTTCCACGCCCTCGAAAACCATGAAAACGACACCCATGACGGAAAATTTGATAATTTCTTGCAGCCGCCATCTTAGATTTAAATTTTGACAGTACTATCGGTTTCAACACCCTCGAAAACCACGAAAACGACACCCATGAGGAAAAAGTTGATAATTTCTTGCAGCCGCCATCTTGGATTTACATTTTGACAATACTATCGGTTTCAACAGCATTGAAAACCATGAAAACGACACCCATGACGAAAAATTTAATAATTTTTTGCAGCCGCCATCTTGAATTTATATTTTGACAGTACCATCGGTTTCAACACCCTCGAAAACCATGAAAACGACACCCATGACGGAAAATTTGATAATTTCTTGCAGCCGCCATCTTGGATTTATATTTTTACAGTACCAACGGTTTCAACACCCTCGAAAACCATGAAAACGACACCCATGACGGAAAAGTTGATAATTTCTTGCAGCCGCCATCTTGGATTTATATTTTGACAGTACCATCGGTTTCAACACCCTCGAAAACCATGAAAACGACACCCATGACGGAAAAGTTAATAATTTCTTGCAGCCGCCATCTTGGATTTATATTTTGACAGTACTATCGGTTTCAACACCCTCGAAAACCACGAAAACGACACCCATGACGAAAAAGTTGATAATTTATTGCAGCCGCCATCTTGGATTTACATTTTGACAGTACCATCGGTTTCCACGCCCTCGAAAACCACGAAAACGACACCCATGAGGAAAAAGTTGATAATTTCTTGCAGCCACCATCTTGGATTTATATTTTGACAGTACCATCGGTTTCAACACCCTCGAAAACCACGAAAACGACACCCATGGCGAAAAAGTTGATAATTTCTTGCAGCCGCCATCTTGGATTTACATTTTGACAGTACCATCGGTTTCCACGCCCTCGAAAACCATGAAAACGACACCCATGACGGAAAATTTGATAATTTCTTGCAGCCACCATCTTGGATTTATATTTTGACAGTACTATCGGTTTCAGCACCCTCGAAAACCATGAAAACGACACCCATGACGGAAAAATTAATAATTTCTTGCAGCCGCCATCTTGGATTTACATTTTGACAGTATTATCGGTTTCAACACCCTCGAAAACCACGAAAACGACACCCATGACGAAAAATTTGATAATTTCTTGCAGCCGCCATCTTGGATTTATATTTTGACAGTACCATCGGTTTCAACGCCCTCGAAAACCATGAAAACGACACCCATGACGAAAAAGTTGATAATTTCTAGCAGCCGCCATCTTGGATTTATATTTTGACAGTACCGTCTGTTTCAACACCCTCGAAAACCATGAAAACGACACCCATGACGAAAAAGTTGATAATTTCTTGCAGCCGCCATCTTGGATTTACATTTTGACAGTACCATCGGTTTCAACACCCTCGAAAACCATGAAAAAGACACCCATGACGAAAAAGTTGATAATTTCTTGCAGCCGCCATCTTGGATTTATATTTTGACAGTACCATCGGTTTCAACACCCTCGAAAACCATGAAAACGACACCCATGATGAAAAAGTTGATAATTTCTTGCAGCCGCCATCTTGGATTTACATTTTGACAGTACCATCGGTTTCCACGCCCTCGAAAACCATGAAAACGACACCCATGACGGAAAATTTGATAATTTCTTGCAGCCGCCATCTTGGATTTACATTTTGACAGTACTATCGGTTTCAACACCCTCGAAAACCATGAAAACGACACCCATGACGAAAAATTTGATAATTTCTTGCAGCCGCCATCTTGGATTTATATTTTGACAGTACTATCGGTTTCAACACCCTCGAAAACCACGAAAACGACACCCATGACGAAAAAGTTGATAATTTCTTGCAGCCGCCATCTTGGATTTACATTTTGACAGTACCATCGATTTCCACGCCCTCGAAAACCATGAAAACGACACCCATGACGAAAAATTTGATAATTTCTTGCAGCCGCCATCTTGGATTTATATTTTGACAGTACTATCGGTTTCAACACCCTCGAAAACCATGAAAACGACACCCACGACGGAAAATTTGATAATTTCTTGCAGCCACCATCTTGGATTTATATTTCGACAGTACCATCGGTTTCAACACCCTCGAAAACCATGAAAACGACACCCATGACGGAAAATTTGATAATTTCTTGCAGCCACCATCTTGGATTTATATTTTGACAGTTCTATCGGTTTCAACACCCTCGAAAACCATGAAAACGACACCCATGACGGAAAAGTTAATAATTTCTTGCAGCCGCCATCTTGGATTTACATTTTGACAGTACTATCGGTTTCAACACCCTCGAAAACCACGAAAACGACACCCATGACGAAAAAGTTGATAATTTCTTGCAGCCGCCATCTTGGATTTACATTTTGACAGTACTATCGGTTTCCACGCCCTCGAAAACCATGAAAACGACACCCATGACGAAAAAGTTGATAATTTCTTGCAGCCGCCATCTTGGATTTACATTTTGACAGTACCATCGATTTCCACGCCCTCGAAAACCATGAAAACGACACCCATGACGAAAAATTTGATAATTTTTTGCAGCCGCCATCTTGGATTTATATTTTAACAGTAGTATCGGTTTCAACACCCTCGAAAACCATGAAAACGACACCCACGACGGAAAATTTGATAATTTCTTGCAGCCACCATCTTGGATTTATATTTTGACAGTACCATCGGTTTCAACACCCTCGAAAACCATGAAAACGACACCCATGACGGAAAATTTGATAATTTCTTGCAGCCACCATCTTGGATTTATATTTTGACAGTTCTATCGGTTTCAACACCCTCGAAAACCATGAAAACGACACCCATGACGGAAAAGTTAATAATTTCTTGCAGCCGCCATCTTGGATTTACATTTTGACAGTACTATCGGTTTCAACACCCTCGAAAACCACGAAAACGACACCCATGACGAAAAAGTTGATAATTTCTTGCAGCCGCCATCTTGGATTTACATTTTGACAGTACCATCGGTTTCCACGCCCTCGAAAACCATGAAAACGACACCCATGACGGAAAATTTGATAATTTCTTGCAGCCACCATCTTGGATTTATATTTTGACAGTACCATCGGTTTCAACACCCTCGAAAACCACGAAAAGGACACCCATGACGAAAAAGTTGATAATTTCTTGCAGCCGCCATCTTGGATTTATATTTTGACAGTACCATCGGTTTCAACACCCTCGAAAACCACGAAAACGACACCCATGGCGAAAAAGTTGATAATTTCTTGCAGCCGCCATCTTGGATTTATATTTTGACAGTACTATCGGTTTCAACACCCTCGAAAACCATGAAAACGACACCCACGACGGAAAATTTGATAATTTCTTGCAGCCACCATCTTGGATTTATATTTCGACAGTACCATCGGTTTCAACACCCTCGAAAACCATGAAAACGACACCCATGACGGAAAATTTGATAATTTCTTGCAGCCACCATCTTGGATTTATATTTTGACAGTTCTATCGGTTTCAACACCCTCGAAAACCATGAAAACGACACCCATGACGGAAAAGTTAATAATTTCTTGCAGCCGCCATCTTGGATTTACATTTTGACAGTACTATCGGTTTCAACACCCTCGAAAACCACGAAAACGACACCCATGACGAAAAAGTTGATAATTTCTTGCAGCCGCCATCTTGGATTTACATTTTGACAGTACCATCGGTTTCCACGCCCTCGAAAACCATGAAAACGACACCCATGACGGAAAATTTGATAATTTCTTGCAGCCACCATCTTGGATTTATATTTTGACAGTACCATCGGTTTCAACACCCTCGAAAACCACGAAAACGACACCCATGGCGAAAAAGTTGATAATTTCTTGCAGCCGCCATCTTGGATTTACATTTTGACAGTACTATCGGTTTCAACACCCTCGAAAACCACGAAAACGACACCCATGACGAAAAAGTTGATAATTTCTTGCAGCCGCCATCTTGGATTTACATTTTGACAGTACTATCGGTTTCCACGCCCTCGAAAATCATGAAAACGACACCCATGACGAAAAAGTTGATAATTTCTTGCAGCCGCCATCTTGGATTTACATTTTGACAGTACCATCGATTTCCACGCCCTCGAAAACCATGAAAACGACACCCATGACGAAAAATTTGATAATTTTTTGCAGCCGCCATCTTGGATTTATATTTTAACAGTACTATCGGTTTCAACACCCTCGAAAACCATGAAAACGACACCCACGACGGAAAATTTGATAATTTCTTGCAGCCACCATCTTGGATTTATATTTTGACAGTTCTATCGGTTTCAACACCCTCGAAAACCATGAAAACGACACCCATGACGGAAAAGTTAATAATTTCTTGCAGCCGCCATCTTGGATTTACATTTTGACAGTACTATCGGTTTCAACACCCTCGAAAACCACGAAAACGACACCCATGACGAAAAAGTTGATAATTTGTTGCAGCCGCCATCTTGGATTTACATTTTGACAGTACCATCGGTTTCCACGCCCTCGAAAACCATGAAAACGACACCCATGACGGAAAATTTGATAATTTCTTGCAGCCACCATCTTGGATTTATATTTTGACAGTACCATCGGTTTCAACACCCTCGAAAACCACGAAAACGACACCCATGGCGAAAAAGTTGATAATTTCTTGCAGCCGCCATCTTGGATTTACATTTTGACAGTACTATCGGTTTCAACACCCTCGAAAACCACGAAAAGGACACCCATGACGAAAAAGTTGATAATTTCTTGCAGCCGCCATCTTGGATTTATATTTTGACAGTACCATCGGTTTCAACACCCTCGAAAACCACGAAAACGACACCCATGGCGAAAAAGTTGATAATTTCTTGCAGCCGCCATCTTGGATTTACATTTTGACAGTACCATCGGTTTCCACGCCCTCGAAAACCATGAAAACAACACCCATGACGGAAAATTTGATAATTTCTTGCAGCCACCATCTTGGATTTATATTTTGACAGTACTATCGGTTTCAACACCCTCGAAAACCATGAAAACGACACCCATGACGGAAAAATTAATAATTTCTTGCAGCCGCCATCTTGGATTTACATTTTGACAGTATTATCGGTTTCAACACCCTCGAAAACCACGAAAACGACACGCATGACGAAAAGTTTGATAATTTCTTGCAGCCGCCATCTTGGATTTATATTTTGACAGTACCATCGGTTTCAACGCCCTCGAAAACCATGAAAACGACACCCATGACGAAAAAGTTGATAATTTCTAGCAGCCGCCATCTTGGATTTATATTTTGACAGTACCGTCGGTTTCAACACCCTCGAAAACCATGAAAACGACACCCATGACGAAAAAGTTGATAATTTCTTGCAGCCGCCATCTTGGATTTACATTTTGACAGTACCATCGGTTTCCACGCCCTCGAAAACCATGAAAACGACACCCATGACGGAAAATTTGATAATTTCTTGCAGCCATCATCTTGGATTTATATTTTGACAGTACTATCGGTTTCAACACCCTCGAAAACCATGAAAACGACACCCATGACGAAAAAGTTGATAATTTCTTGCAGCCGCCATCTTGGATTTATATTTTGACAGTACCATCGGTTTCAACACCCTCGAAAACCATGAAAACGACACCCATGACGGAAAAGTTAATAATTTCTTGCAGCCGCCATCTTGGATTTATATTTTGACAGTACTGTAATGATTTTTAAAGAAAATATTCATAAATCGTTCAACTTCCAATGATAAGCGATAGATGGCGCTAGTAGTTACATGAACTTTAGACATTCGTTGTAGATATTAAGTAATAATTTATAATATTAGACTTTATGGATTAGTTTTGTATAAATATATCATAATTGTTAAAATGAAATATTTACTTGCAGTTAATTATTAGATAAACTCTAATGTATATTAGTTAGTCAATTGATGTTACGTACTCTTTACTTTGCTCTGATTGGTCGGTTAGTCGACCGAGTGTTTGTGAAAGTTTGTGGTAGGGAAACACTGAGTTTGTTACTGTCATTTTGGACAGAGTCAGTCTGCTTTGAGTCGTTGAACAGAAAACATGTCCGACTAATCTGTGTATTTGTAAATGATTGTTAATAGAACGATAAGTATGAAATTGTGTTGATCAAAGTGAATAAAATATTTATACAATTTATCCTGAAGTGTTTGATTTATCACATTTCAGAAGTGGGATATGCCTACAAATATGTGCAGTGATAACAGGAAGAGGTTATGTGTGCCTAAATTGAAGATAAATGAGTTCGAAAAATATATTTTTGTCTTTCCAAGTGTACTAGTGTGATTTTAGACAAGAGGTTATGTGTGCCTAAATTGAAGCTAAGTGAGCTCGAGATATTTTTTTTTTGTCACCAAAGTGTGCAAGTGTTACTTTAAGCCAAGAAGTTGTGTGCCTAAATTGAAGATAAATGAGCTCGAGATATTTTTTATTCTTTTTCCCATGTGTGCTAGTGTTACTTCAGACAAGAGGTTATGTGTGCCTAAATTGAAGCTAAGTGAGCTCGAGATTTATTTATTTGTTTATTTTTTAGCCAAATGTGCCAAGTATTTTAGACCAGTATCATACTCACCCAAATTTCTTACTGATGGTGACAGGCTCGTGTATTGAATCATTCGATTCCCTTCAAATGTGTGAACTGAGTGGTACAGATATGCGCGTCATGTTCGTAATCGAACGTTGACAAGACTAAACACCTCTTAAATGCTGGTGATTCATTTTAGTTTCTATATTTCAAATTGGGTTGCTTTTCCTTTATTTAATTTCATCGAATTCGTATAGTGATAGATTAAAAAAAAAAACAGTTTATATGTAAAATTTTCCTATTTCCCAAAGCGATAATTGTCATTGTTGCCTCGGATTACTTTGTGTGGCACGATAATTTCCCTTTCGTTTCGACGCATAGTTGTAAAAACATGTTGTACCCCTTATTAGTATGTCACAATAATGATAAATGATATATAATGAATGATAAATGACCAGTGATTAGTGACCAGTGACCAGTGATTAGTGACCAGTGATTAGTGACCAGTGATTAGTGACCAGTGATTAGTGACCAGTGATTAGTGACCAGTGATTAGTGACCAGTGATTAGTGACCAGTGATTAGTGACCAGTGATTAGTGACCAGTGATTAGTGACCAGTGACCAGTGATTAGTGATTAGTGATCAGTGATTAGTGATCGGTGATAAGCGATCAGTGATAGGTGGTCAGTGATCAGTGATAAATGATAAATTTATTTATTTATAAATGTTAAACGATAAACGATAAATGATAAATAGTAAATGATAAATGATGATAAATGATAAATTTATTTATTTATAAATGTTAAACGATAAAAGATAAATGATAGATGATAAATGATAAGTCTTAAATGATAAATGATATTTATTTTGTACTGTTGTTTTATGAACTAAATTTCCACCTATGACAAACAATAAATGAATTTGAGAGAACAAAGTTAAAACTGAGTTTGTATATGTATAACACGATTTAAAAGGCTGTAAATGGAATTTCTTCTCCATAGAGATCTACACTTTGGAATATGTAATTACCGTCAATTTGCTGACTTACTGACTTCTTGGCAATTTAAGAGTCTGTAAATGGTTCATTAGAAATGTTTTGATTTGATTTCAGTGCTTTGATGAGGCCAAGAGTATCTTTGATGAGGCCAAGCGTGATTTTGATGAGGCCAAACGTGCCTTTGATGAGGCCAAACGTGCCTTTGATGAAGCTAAGTGTGTACCTTTGATGAAGACAAGCGTGCCTTTGATGAAGCCAAGCGTGCCTTTGACGAAGCCAAGCGAGCCTTAATAAGACCAAGCGAGCCTTAATGATGGTTCATTTGAAATGTTTTGAATTGATTTCAGTGCTTTGATGAGGCCAAGAGTGTCTTTGATGAGGCCAAGCGTGCCTTTGATGAGGCCAAACGTGACTTTGATGAGGCCCAACGTGCCTTTAATGAAGCCAAGTGTACCTTTGATGAAGCCAAGCGTGCCTTTGATGAAGCCAAGCGTGCCTTTGATGAAGCCATGCGTGCCTTTGATGAAGCCAAGCGTGCCTTTGATGAAGCTAAGCGTGCCTTTGATGAAGCCAAGCGTGCTTTTGATGAAGCTAAGCGTGCCTTTGACGAAGCCAAGTGAGCCTTAATAAGACCAAGCGAGCCTTAATGAGGGATGAGGCAAGCATGCCTTTGATGAAGCTAAGCGAGCCCATTTGAGGCCAAGTGGGCCATTTGAGGCCATGTGGGCCATTTGAGGCCAAGTGAGCCATTTGAGGCCAAGTGGGCCATTTGAGGCCAAGTGGGCCATTTGAGGCCAAGTGGGCCATTTGGAGCAAAGTGGGCCATTTGAGGCCAAGTGGGCCATTTGAGGCCAAGTGGGCCATTTGAGGCCAAGTGGGCCATCTGAGGCCAAGTGGGCCATTTGATTTGGCCAGATGAGCCAATTAAGATTCGGGTTAAGTGTGCCCGGTGCAGATGAAATTATCCTCAAGAGCGTAAGTAACGTATGAATTTACCTATTAATGTGATTTTAGTCTGACTACGTTGGCTTAATGCAGATGTTGTAAATGAATTGAATAATTTATTAAGTTTATTCATATCATATTTGAACTGTTTATTGGATGAGATTTGAACATTCTGTTATAGTTTTTGAAGATATTATAGGTATAGATAAATTGAATTGAAAGTATAATTTAACACTGGGATTTGATTCTTAAAAAAGAGTTTCAAATGAACGATACAAGTACTATTTCCTGTAAATGTTTTAACCACAGATTTTTTTATTTTTGAGGACTTGGATTCCGACAGAACTACAGAAGGAAAAATTGCCAGTCTTATTGAACAAATAGATAGTTCCTGGTTCAAACAGTACAGACTTGAAGAAAAATGATGCAAAGAGACGATTTGGAAGGAATAAGACACCACCACGATGCAAGAAGCGAAGAGGTACCCCACGTTGGTCTAAGAGAGTGGTTGAATGATTTTCAAGGAGGAAAGCGTTACAAGTATCGAGGTTTGAACATATCCATTGGAAATTTGTGATACGGGAGTTCTATCACTTCTGTAAATTTTGAGAGTATTTAAGTTTGATTAGAAAGAGTAATTATAATTGATTTGTATTAAGCAAGTAGGATCAGAAACTGACTATACAATTTGTCTCAAAAACTTGCTAGTCTTACCAAGAGAAAATAGAAAATTTACGAAACCTTGCCAAGTTTTGTAAGTTAGCATTAAGTGACGAATTAGTAAACTAAACTAAAATGATTTTATCTAATGAGCAGAATTATGGTCGGTTTCAAGCAGAAATGTTAGCTAGTAAGAATTAAGGTGTAACTTATGTGAATATTATTACGACAAATTAATGCTTATATACGGATAACATATAAGTAAAAGAGCTGCAGATAGAAATTTAAACACACGGGATTAATGATAAATCTATTAGGAATTGAGCCAAACCATTAAATTGTAGACGAGGAAATGGATTTATTACACGTTTTCAATTCCTGTGACGTGTGCATACTGTAGCAGAGACTGATTCCATAGATAGAGAACACAATGATATTTATTTTACAAGTAGGATAAAATATATACTATTACATGACCATAACTAGTTCTCGTCGTCCAGACTGAAATCGAAGCCGGTTCCTAAGATGATTATGATACAATGAATGATTTAAATAGAGCTAAATATTACATCGTTATTTATTTCGTTAAGGGGAAGATGGATTGAAAATCCATACACTAGAGTAGAGGACCAATTTCAAGGTTTCAAATAAAAATAAAGTTTGACGAACAGTGCGATCCGAACTTCATTATTAGAACCTTTACTTGGTACGAAATCACGCACATATGCTGCTAATATTATTTGAGAGATAATATTAGTATAATTAAGCCCTTAGCCTCTAGCTGAAGGATCACTTTTATTCTAAATGCTTAAGTTTCTGTTTTATATTATGCTTTCAAATAATGAAAGTAATGAACTCTGACTAAACGAGTCGCCACACAACATGTAGCAACATGGTGGCTACAGATTTGTGAGTTTCATTTAACCACTGAGAGTGTAAGATCTAGGACGCGTATGTCGATACCTTAAGTCGTAATATCATGTTTTCCACAGAAATTAAGACGAATACTGTTTCTGTTTATAGTATTGAGACGAGAATTGATCTAAATATCAAATTTTCGAATACTTTGACTAGAGACACAATAGAAACAAAATGAGAGAGCAAGCGCCAGCATTTGCTTAGGATTAAATGAATAAGATCTAGATTTCAAATTCTTATAGCTGAACCCGATGAAAAACCTAATGACATGAAGTGAATTCAGTGCGCGTAAATAATGAAGAACACTTTCGAACAAAAAGCTGATCAATTTTACTTTATGCTTACAGTCTCACATAATTAACATTGACCAATGGTTTTGAGTACCTAATTGAGTGTTGGTTATAAAACATATTTGACAGTAGTTTATTAACTTGAATAATACTGCAATCATGGATTTCTTTTAGATACCCTACTATCAAGAGCTTTTGCGATAGTCATGGTATTGACTTTGTTTTTAACGCTGTATCTTGTCTAAGGTTGAGCGCGGTTTTGCTAAAATGTATAACCACTATTTTAAATCCCCTAGCAAAATAAAATGATTCCTATGACGAACACCAAGGAAACATATGCCTATGGCGTGTTATTAATTCTGTTAAATGTCCCACTAGACAGACTGCCACAAAACTACCAGGATCAGAGTGCCTTTAAATGATAAACATTACGAAGTAAAATACGTTAAAAAGTTTAAGATATGAAGTGAGCGCCAATATCTGGGTTAGACGAGCAAAAAGATACTTCCGTTATCAGTAAAATCCTTGATACAGCCTACAGCATAAGTGGTTTAATAAAGATTAGTAGATCTGATTGCAATTATGAGGGTAAAATTGAATTTGCCTCATTTTAAAATCCATAGATCCATTGAAAAAAAAACAAAGTTTTAAGTATAAAATTACTGTAATTACCGATTTTGGCAAACTGAGGAATAACATTTAGAAGCATACTTTCCTCCGACCTTATATAAACTCGGATATAGAGAAAAGCTTTTGACAAAAAAAAAAACTCTATTCTTCGTGTGATGAGAATGTTATAAACATATGACGTGACGATAAAGCAAATAATCAAGACTAAGCCGAATGTAATGATTATGAATGTAAGACTCAGTTCCTTGTAGAACTGGAATTAAGTTTCATAATTTTAATGAAAATATCCTATCATTTTAATTGTAATCGTGCGTCAGGAGATCGCACGATGTCGGATGGCCGAATGTAATGATTTTTAAAGAAAATATTCATAAATCGTTCAACTTCCAATGATAAGCGATAGATGGCGCTAGTAGTTACATGAACTTTAGACATTCGTTGTAGATATTAAGTAATAATTTATAATATTAGACTTTATGGATTAGTTTTGTATAAATATATCATAATTGTTAAAATGAAATATTTACTTGCAGTTAATTATTAGATAAACTCTAATGTATATTAGTTAGTCAATTGATGTTACGTACTCTTTACTTTGCTCTGATTGGTCGGTTAGTCGACCGAGTGTTTGTGAAAGTTTGTGGTAGGGAAACACTGAGTTTGTTACTGTCATTTTGGACAGAGTCAGTCTGCTTTGAGTCGTTGAACAGAAAACATGTCCGACTAATCTGTGTATTTGTAAATGATTGTTAATAGAACGATAAGTATGAAATTGTGTTGATCAAAGTGAATAAAATATTTATACAATTTATCCTGAAGTGTTTGATTTATCACAGTACTATCGGTTTCAACACCCTCGAAAACCACGAAAACGACACCCATGACGAAAAAGTTGATAATTTCTTGCAGCCGCCATCTTGGATTTACATTTTGACAGTACCATCGGTTTCCACGCCCTCGAAAACCATGAAAACGACACCCATGACGGAAAATTTGATAATTTCTTGCAGCCACCATCTTGGATTTATATTTTGACAGTACCATCGGTTTCAACACCCTCGAAAACCACGAAAACGACACCCATGGCGAAAAAGTTGATAATTTCTTGCAGCCGCCATCTTGGATTTACATTTTGACAGTACCATCGGTTTCCACGCCCTCGAAAACCATGAAAACGACACCCATGACGGAAAATTTGATAATTTCTTGCAGCCACCATCTTGGATTTATATTTTGACAGTACTATCGGTTTCAGCACCCTCGAAAACCATGAAAACGACACCCATGACGGAAAAATTAATAATTTCTTGCAGCCGCCATCTTGGATTTACATTTTGACAGTATTATCGGTTTCAACACCCTCGAAAACCACGAAAACGACACCCATGACGAAAAATTTGATAATTTCTTGCAGCCGCCATCTTGGATTTATATTTTGACAGTACCATCGGTTTCAACGCCCTCGAAAACCATGAAAACGACACCCATGACGAAAAAGTTGATAATTTCTAGCAGCCGCCATCTTGGATTTATATTTTGACAGTACCGTCTGTTTCAACACCCTCGAAAACCATGAAAACGACACCCATGACGAAAAAGTTGATAATATCTTGCAGCCGCCATCTTGGATTTACATTTTGACAGTACCATCGGTTTCAACACCCTCGAAAACCATGAAAAAGACACCCATGACGAAAAAGTTGATAATTTCTTGCAGCCGCCATCTTGGATTTATATTTTGACAGTACCGTCTGTTTCAACACCCTCGAAAACCATGAAAACGACACCCATGACGAAAAAGTTGATAATATCTTGCAGCCGCCATCTTGGATTTACATTTTGACAGTACCATCGGTTTCAACACCCTCGAAAACCATGAAAACGACACCCATGACGAAAAATTTGATAATTTCTTGCAGCCGCCATCTTGGATTTATATTTTGACAGTACCATCGGTTTCAACACCCTCGAAAACCATGAAAACGACACCCATGACGAAAAAGTTGATAATTTCTTGCAGCCGCCATCTTGGATTTATATTTTGACAGTAAAAGTGTCGGTACAATTTTTCATGAGAATTTTTTCCGTCTAGCCCCCTTTCACAACGCGCGATAAGGGATAGCTGTCTACTCTCCATCCGTCTTACGCTTTTTCGATCAGGTCACGTGTCCTGACGCGAGTTTAAGATTTTATACCCATTACAGAAAAAGTGCTCAACGCCGCTAAAGAAGTTTTCACTTCAAAAAAGTTTTTAGTAATCTAGTGTATCTATGTTTATTTAAGTGTACTATGAATGCATGTATTTCAAATAAAGATTTTTGACCACTCTAAACCATAAATTTCAATTTTGTCCACATCCAATTGCACCTCCGCCTCCGTTAACCTCCGCCTCTGCTAAGATTGCCTCCGTTACAACCCTAGTACAGAGTATTTTGTAGGGGTTTTTGCCCGGGTATTTTTCGCGGCCACACAACAGCGACTTTATTAAAAAAAAAAACATAGTAACTCTTCTAGATTTTTGTTTTTGCCAGACCTTTTTAAAAAACATGCTTTATTATTTTATGTAACTTTCAAATATTTCCATGACGTAATCTCGTAAATTAGGGACACGTTTGAAATCGTAAGTTAGGCTCTGATTTGTGATTTCTTTTTATCGAGCCAACTAATTTATATCATGTTTTGATAGCGGTTGGTCATATGGTTAGTTTTAATAAAATATTTTTTCATGGTTTTTTTTTTTTATATTTGTGGATTTCCAGAGGTTCATAAGAGTAAAAATTAGTAGAACCTGGCCTTAACGAGAAAACTTAAGCATGTGCAATGGTAACATAAATAAAGTTACTTTACTATACTTCGGATGCTTTTTGCGTTCTAGAACCACGGTTTCCCTTTCAGTTCCGCTAACCTTATTGAATGGCTTTTTTTTATTAAATAGGCATTCAATAAGGACCGACGACGGGGAATGCCCCGCGGGGATGTTTTGATAGGGAAACCGAGGTCCTAAAACGCAAAGGGCAGCTGAAGGATAGTCAGTAAAAGTCTGACACGCCCTTTCGCTTATTCCTAGAACGGAAAGACATGGAAGAAGGACGTGGAGCTTTAACCTTAACTGTAAAACATTGGTCAGATGTATTTTTGATCAGTTAAGTGTACTTTAAAATTATTAAAGGTTGCTCAAAAACCTGTTGGTAGATTTTTGTGAATATTTTAAAAATATATTCTGTTGTGGTTCTAGGTACTTATAGACAACTTAAACGTTTCGTATTCGGTCTCCCGCTTTTTCCTAGAACGGTAGAAGTCATTGGATAATTTCTCACCTCAAAACAAAAAAAAAACCGGCCAAGTGCGAATCGGACTCGCCCATGGAGGGTTCTGTAGCAGCAAGTAACATAAAATAAAAGTTCTCGTAGTTCGTTGTAACTTTGATCGATGTTTTAATAAAACTGTATTTTTTTAGATTTATGACATATGTTCACGCACATACGCCTTGAGCCGCGCACACTATCACAAATTCACAACATAGACGACGGGCGACCGCGGGGAAGGCGCGGGCGCGGGAGCGGGGCGCGGCAACAAGCTACACGGACCATCAGCTGGAAAGCGACGACACTGCGTCGACAGCGCGTTGTGCGGACTGGTCGTTTTATTAGACTTATTTCTATACCTATATTATTGTACATTGGCAAAAATAAATCAAGTTTTCTTATCAACATTAATAAGAAGTAAATCATTGAAGAGCGCCTGCATAATTCCTGACCTCACACAAGTACACATCACAAACATTTGGTCCTTCGAGCCGGATGCTGGATGAAGATTATCGTTGGAGATCAGCGAAGTTCAGAGGCCAGTAATTCCTTTTCTAACTCCCATTCCTATAACGAACAGTGCTAATACTTGTTGTTAAAATTACAGAGACCGTTACGTTTGGACAGCTGTGCCTACCCACCTCTCGTCGGAAGAAAAGGTCATCGACCATATTTTCAAATTGTAAGTACTTTCCTTTGTCTTCATAGCCACCGAAATGACGAAAAAACGGCAATCCCTTATAGTCGAGTCTGAAGTTTTAGCGGTTAACGTAGTAAAAGAGTTAGTAAAAAAGCGAGGTGTTGTTAAATGTAAATTCTCTTTATTCGTAAAGTATATCAATTCTCTAGAAAACACGGTTTTAAGTAATACTCAGATAGCAGAATTACAAGTTCGTATGCAAAGAGCGGAAAGTTTATTATTGAATTTTTCGGAAATTCAAGATGAAATAGATATTAACGTTTCTGATAGTCAGTTAGCTGCAGAATTAGAAGAGAGGGAGTCTTTTGAAAATCGGTATTATTCTACTGTGGCTAATGCCAAATGCTTGTTAGCTCAGAATAATTCTTCTAATGCTAAACCGCAAGAAACAGCTTCTAAATCTTCCATTTCCATCAAGCTACCTACTATTAAACTACCCTCCTTCGATGGCTCATACGATCAGTGGTTGGAGTTTAAGGACACATATTTATCGCTTATTCACAGGTCAAAAGACATAGATGAAATACAAAAATTCCATTATTTACGTTCTGCTCTCACTGGTAATGCCCTAAACGTCATTAAATCATTAGAGTTTTCCGCTGAAAATTATTGTATTGCCTGGGAGTTGCTTGAAAATCGCTATAACAATAATCGTTTATTGTTGCATAATCATTTTAAGGCTTTATTTGCTATTCAACCAATGAACAAAGAGTCTTCAGCTCAAATTAGGAAATTAATTGACAGTATTCTAAGAAATCTTCGAGCGTTAAAAATATTAGGGGAACCCACTGAATCCTGGGACTCTATAGTTATTTTCTTTATAGGTTCGAAATTAGACGCTTCTACAGAACGGGAGTGGGAAAATTATAAAGGAAACTTAAATAACGAATTGCAGGGTACTTTTACAAAACCTAAATTAGATGATTTTCTTAAATTCCTTAAAAATCGGGCGGACATGCTTGAAATGATTAAAGTTTCTAATAATAAGCCGGTCGAGAACAATTTTAAAAAACCGCCGTCGAATCAAGTCAATAATAGCACTCATAGTTATGTTGCAACGCAAACAAATAAGACCCATAATAATAGGGCATCTAAAACATCGAAGGGTTCTCGCGTTTGTAACATGTGTGATGCTAACCATTCGCTTTATTCATGTAACAAGTTCTTAAATTTGTCGGTAGATGATAAATCTAAATTTATCGATGAAAAAAAACTTTGTCGCAATTGCTTGCGGGCCGGGCATACTGAAACAAACTGTTGGTTCGGAACCTGCAAACAATGCAATTCAAAACATAACTCGTTACTTCATTGTGACGTTAAAATATCTAATGAAGCATCAAAAGCAACGCCGCGGGATGAGCCTATAGCAGGCAATTCACAAACCGCGTCATTACATTCGGTAGCTCACGCGACCAGCAAACAAGTCAATAGCTGTCACTCGTTAACATTGCAGCCCGTCTTGTTGTCCACAGCTTTAGTGGAGGTCGCCGACAGCGATAATAAATATCACACTATTCGCGCATTACTCGATAGTGGGAGCCAGCAATGTTTTATTGCTGAGGCTTTATGCAAAAAAATACATGCTAAAATGTTACAGTCCACTGTTCAAGTCACAGGCGTAGGGCATAGTGTTACACAGTCCACGCAATCATGTGAAATTAAATTGAAGTCCAAAACTAGCGATTACAATAGACGCTTAAAATGCTTAGTTTTGCCTCACATTATTGCACAATTACCCTCACTTAGCATGAATATTAACTTTGACCTTCCAGACAATGTAACGTTAGCTGATCCAAACTTTCATTCGTCTCATGAAATTGAGCTCCTTATCGGTGCAGATTTATTCTGGGATTTGCTAAACGAAGGGTTAATTAGATTACCAGCAGGACCTTGTCTCCAGAACACAAAGCTGGGGTGGATTATATCCGGTCCAATAAAACCAAAGAATTTGCGCATTAATCAGATTCAATGTAATTTCTCACAAACGCTTGATACACAAATTAAACGATTTTGGGAGTTAGAAGAAGTTACAATACCCACTACTAATAAATACTCAAAAGAGGAACGTGCATGCGAAAATTTATTCTCTAGTACCACATTACGCGATCATAAGGGTCGGTTTTCGGTGCGTATTCCTCTAAGCGAGTCAGCTGACTCATTAGGTGATACGTTTTCGTTGGCCGAGAACCGATTCCGATCTCTCGAACGTAAGTTAGCACGCACACCAGAGTATAAAAAACTTTACTGTGATTTTTTGCGGGAATACGAAAACTTGGGGCATATGAGTCGCATTAATTTATACTCTTCTCCTACCTACTTTTTACCGCATCACGGTGTCTTCAGGGAAAATAGTAGCACCACTAAATTAAGAGTAGTTTTTGACGCAAGCGCAAAATCAACCAGTGGTAAATCTTTAAATGATATTCAATTATCAGGTCCTATCTTGCAAAATGACATAATCTCAATTTTATTACGATTTAGGCAGCATAGATACATTGCTTGTGCCGATGTTGAAAAAATGTTTAGACAGGTATTAATACAGCCTGATCAACGTAATTTGCAGTGTATATTATGGAGAGAAAATCCTTCAGATCCGCTCAGTATATATCAGCTTAACACGGTAACGTACGGTACAGCGTCTGCGCCGTATCTTAGCATGCGATGTATTAGACAGCTCGCTGAAGAATGCACCGATGACGTCATTTCGCAAGTAATTAAGGAAGATATATACGTGGATGACCTCATTACAGGTCATGATAACAAAAATACACTAAAAAATATATGCAATAGTGTTTTCAAAGTCCTAAGCTCGGGGTGTTTTATATTACGTAAATGGGTTTTCAATCACGACGTCTCAAACACGATTGAAGCGAATAGTTCATCAAAGGAAATGTCTTTAGGTGAAAACTGCCAAAATAAAACTTTAGGGTTAGGTTGGTTAAGCACGAGCGATGAACTGCATTTCATAACAAAACTTGAACACCAACAAAGTACCGTCATAACCAAGAGAAGTATTCTATCGATTATCTCACAAATTTACGACCCATTAGGCCTGTTAGCACCAACAATCATTATCGCAAAGGTTATTCTACAAAAATTATGGTTATGTAAAATTAGCTGGGACGATCCTATTCCGCAAAGCGTTGAACTAAAGTGAAAAAATTTCATTGAGAAATTAAATTGTTTACATACTATACGGGTCCCTCGCCACGTTATAGGCAATATACACGACGACAACAAACAAGTTGAACTTCACATTTTCTGTGATAGTTCGCAAACCGCTTATGGCGCCTGTGCATATATACGCACTTATACAGACACTAGCTCCGTCGACGCGTTATCTGTCCGTCTATTATGCGCGAAAAGTAAGGTAGCTCCAATAAAACCGGTCAGTATTCCGCGTCTCGAGTTATGCGGCGCATTAGTGGGTGCAAGATTATATAATAAAATAACTAAGGCGCTTAAAATTAACTTTAGCAAAGCTTATTTGTGGTCGGACTCGACAACAGTTCTAGGTTGGCTGAACGTAACACCGAGTACTTTAAAACCTTTTGTTCAGAATAGGGTTGTAGAAATTAATGAGCTTACTGAACGGTGCTCATGGTTACACATAAGTAGTAAACAAAATCCAGCCGATTTACTATCGCGTGGCCTTCATATAGACGCGCTTCAAACATCCGATTTATGGTGGCACGGCCCAAGTTGCTTACGTGAACCTAACTCAAATTGGGAAAAGGGTCTTACGTCTATATGTCGCGATATTAATTTTAACGATTTGCTCGAACTTAAATTAAATACTACCGCAGTGGTATGCCAATTAGATACAAATTTAAAATTATTCGATAGGTTTTCATCGCTAAATCGTTTAAAACGCACTATGGCGTATGTGTTGCGCTTTATTTCGAATACGCGAACTAAGTTAAAGTCAAACCGCGCGGTCGGTGCGTTATCAGTTATGGAGCTTAACAACTCAATGACTACTTTGTCTCGCTTGTTACAAAGGGAATCCTTTCCCCGTGAATATGAATGTTTAAAAAATAATTTACCAATAAAATCTAATCGTAATTTATGCGGTCTTAATTTATTCTTAGATGAACAAGGCCTTATGAGGGTAGGCGGTAGAATAAAAAATTCTCTTGAATTTTGCTTTGATAAAAAACACCCTATAGTGTTATCTAATAAACATAACTTTACAATATTGTTATTCAAATACGAACATCATCGTTTATTGCACGCTGGGCCTCAACTACTTTTATCCACTTTACGAGAAAAGTGGTGGCCAGTGGGTGGCAGGAACTTGGCTAGAAAGATAACCCGTCAATGCGTCGTCTGCACTCGTATAAAAGGCAAAACAATAAAGGCTCAGATGGGCAACTTACCAGCAGAGAGATTAGAATCAGAGTTTCCATTCTATCGTTGCGGTGTCGACTATGCTGGACCACTGTTCATACTTAGCCGTAAAGGAAGAGGAGCAAAACTAGAAAAATGTTACATTTGCTTGTTTATATGTTTTTCTACAAAAGCTATTCATTTGGAATTAGTCACCAGTCTTACTACCGACGCCTATATACTCGCTTTAAAAAGGTTCATATCTAGACGAGGTAAACCTGCAGAGATATTTTCTGATAATGGGAAAACTTTCGTGGGAGCTTCAAGGGAATTTAGTTCATTTTTACATAATAGCTATAATTCTATAATCAATTATACCGCTAATGAAAACATTAGGTTTTCTTTCATTCCGCCGTACGCACCTCATTTCGGTGGCTTATGGGAGGCAGGGGTTAAGTCTTGCAAATACCATCTCCGTCGAGTGGTGGGTAACGCTCATTTAACTTACGAAGAGTTCAGTACAGTATTAGCATTGATCGAGTCCATTCTGAACTCACGTCCTATATCCCCATTATCCTCTGATCCTACTGACTCACTCCCACTCACCCCAGCACATTTCCTCATCGGTCGGCCTCTCACTGCAGCTGCCTCCGATGACTTCACCACTACGCCAACACTATGCTTGTCACGCTACGCAAGAGTAGAACAGCTGAGACAACACTTTTGGCAGAGATGGACGAAGGAATACATCACTGAACTTCAGATGAGAACTAAATGGAAGCATAAGGAACAAGACATCAAACCTGATACCCTGGTTCTCATAAAAGAAGACAACTTGCCACCACTCAAGTGGCGCCTCGGCAGAGTCACGAACACTTTCACCGGACACGATGGCATCTCCAGAGTCGCCGACATCAAAACGGCTACGGGACTGATCCGGCGGGCTCATACCAAGCTATGCCCTTTACTACCCGACGATGACGTGAGAAGCTCCTGAAGAACGTGCCACCACCACTGCACTCCATTGGAAGCGGGTGCTTCCAACCCGGGGGCCATGTTCACGCACATACGCCTTGAGCCGCGCACACTATCACAAATTCACAACATAGACGACGGGCGACCGCGGGGAAGGCGCGGGCGCGGGAGCGGGGCGCGGCAACAAGCTACACGGACCATCAGCTGGAAAGCGACGACACTGCGTCGACAGCGCGTTGTGCGGACTGGTCGTTTTATTAGACTTATTTCTATACCTATATTATTGTACATTGGCAAAAATAAATCAAGTTTTCTTATCAACATTAATAAGAAGTAAATCATTGAAGAGCGCCTGCATAATTCCTGACCTCACACAAGTACACATCACAAACAACATATTAAAAAAAAACTACTAACTAGATCTCGTTCAAACCAATTTTCGTTGGTAGTTTGCATGGTAATGTACATCATATATTTTTTTTAGTTTTATCATTCTCATATTTTAGAAGTTAGAGGGGGGGGACACACATTTTACCACTTTGAAAGTGTCTCTCGCGTAAACTATTCAGTTTAGAAAAAAATGATATTAAAAACCTCAATACCATTTTTGAAGACCTATCCATAAACACCCCACACGTATGGGTTTGATGAAAAAAAAATTTTTGGGTTTCAGTTCTAAGTATGGGGACCCCCAAAATTTATTGTTTTTTTTTTTCTATTTTTGTGTGAAAATCTTAATGCGGTTCACAGAATACATCTACTTACAAAGTTTCAACAGTATAGCTCTTATACTTTCGGAAAAAAGTGGCTGTGACATACGGACGGACAGACAGACAGACAGACATGACGAATCTATAAGGGTTCCGTTTTTTGCCATTTGGCTACGAAACCCTAAAAATGGCCATAGTTCTGTATTTTTCGTCGTATGGTTGAGCTGTTTAAAATATTTACACGATAACTGACAAAATAATGCTTGCACTGAACAAGTGAACATGTACTATCGCGGTCATTTCTGCCTGATCAGTTAAAAAAAAATCGAAAACAAACCCTTAGAAGTTTTCGTTTCGAGTGCAAGCAAAAATTAACTTAGCGGTGGTCCGGCGGAAGTGTCTTTGATCGTACACTTCAATCTATGTGGTGATTTTCTCAAAAGACTACCTCAGACACTAACCTGTTCTGTGATTCCATTTCATTTAAGTGAGGGGCTGCAACCGATATTGACGAAAAGATCGAAACTTATTCGTAAAAATAGTCTTTTTGCAACTTATTATGGTTAGCTTTTGTATTTCCTGAGGGCAATTTGAAAGATGCAAATGTCTACCTCATAAAATAAATATAATTCAAACCTAAACGTTTGTCTCTGGGGCACCGAGTTGTGATTGTGCATTCGATGGCAAGGTCGCTCTGTTGTTTCGTCCTTTCTATGTGGCTACCCACAGCACTGTGAATTTCCGAGGGTGCAATGCAATGCCGAATAGTGGATACATTATTCGTACCGGTGTTGGTCGACCAACTAAGTTGATGATAAAAATATATCAATAAATTATTTACTAATAAATTCATATTTGACTCCACTATAAAAAATACAATCGTAACTTAGTCTTACTTTTCTTAAAGGATTAATATTATTATTTATTTCCGGTATTAAAAAATCGAACTCATAGACTACACTTTGATTAAATTGGTCTTAGCTATTTAAAATAACAAAAAAAAACCGGCCAAAAGCGTGTCGGGCCACGCTCAGTGTAGGGTTCCGTAGTTTCCCGTCCGTCACAATAAGTGTCCCCACTTAAGAGTTGAAACAATGAACGACAGACAAGCAAGAACAAATACCACCAATGCCAATGAGAGACCAACCGAACAATTCGACGATATAATAGCTCATACCCGTCCTGACCCCATCAACTCAGGAAACATCTTAACAACACGAAGTAGCCCAAAGTACAGCGCCATCTCTCGGGGAATTGGGTTTTCGGTGGTAATATTGGATTACATGGACCGATTTTAATAATTATTTTTTTATTTGAAAGCCTATACGGTTAAATTAAAAACTTAGTTCAGAAATTATTTTGTACAACTTTTCAAAAACTGTTCAACCCATCAAGTTCAAAATAATTTTCTTAGAAAGTCTTTATACAATTTCTACTTTTGAATTTTTTTTTTCATATTATCTAAACTTATGGTTCAAAAGTTTTTTTTCATATTTTCTAAACTTGTGGTTCAAACTTATGGTTCAAAGGGGGCACACATTTTTTTTTTACTTTTGCAGCAATTATTTCCGAAAATATTAACATTATCAAAACATGACTTCAGTAAACCCCTATTCATTTTTAAATACCTATCCAACAATATATCACAGGTTAGGGTTGAAATGAAAAAAAAAAATCACTCCCAACTTTAGGTACCCTAATAATTTTTTTTCCACTTTTTATTTTACCACTTGGTCGGCGTGATTGATATACATATTGGTACAAAATTTCAGCTTTATAAGGCAATTGTTAAAAGTAACGAAATATCAGTTAATCTCCCTAATATTATGTAATTTCATAGTAAAAAATATAGCAACACTGTTTTTCCGTAATCCCAACATTACGGCAAAGGGAATTCATAAGTGAAACGCAATAAACAACTGTTATTTTTGACCAATTTGCAAAATATTGTCATTTAAAAATTCGTTAAAGTCTCTCTATACAGCGGTAACTTCTTTTTTAAGCAGCGAAGAGGAGCACTTTTTTAATATAAACAGAATATTATAAACCAACATGATTATAATTTTAAACAATAATTTACTTTTACCAATCAATTAAAAACCCAACAACATTTATCTGTGTTTTATATTAAAAAATATTTTAATTTCTTATTTTATTATTAGGGCGTATAGAGGCTTCATGCCTGTGAAGTGGTTCAACCTGCGACGGTTAAGCGCGTGAAAAATTATTTCTTTTTCCCAATACATCGATAAAGTCTATTCTATTCTATTCTATTCTATCGGACCGGAGATTATGGCTAGCACTCTTGTGCAAAAGCAAATTAAATCATAGTAACTTATTGATTAGTGTGATTTAAGAATTGAGAAGAATTCTTTAGACGCTACGCCGCCGGATATTGTGATTGAGATATAAAGAACTTGCGATAAATAGCTTGTTGCCATCTAAATCAAAATTAAAATACATAGCTTCGAAAGTTTTCTTCAGTGGAAAATGAAGAATTGGCGACCTCGCTACGCTCGGCCGCCAACTCCTTCTCGAGACGAAATAAGTTACTTTCACCCCGAGGTAAACACTGTGCTTTTCATTACGAATACAAGGAAAGTAAAAATAAATAGGGGTGTTCGGGGGTTCCCACAGTCTCCAGATTAACCCTCCACTGGCGCAGACACTCTGGTTGTGTTGTCGGGTTTAACATCGCATCACCTCACTCAACTGCCATCTTCCACCTTTCCTATTCACTCCAATTTAAAAATATGTTGAAAGGTAAAAAGAGAAGCAAGTGTCAACAGCTGATGCACGTCCTCTCATTCAAAGTGCACCTCTCAAATATTAAAAACCATTTCCTTTCTCTCTAATACTATACTGATTCTACGTAATTAAATTTCTTCCACCAACCCTACTTTACTCTTTTTTCTACCCTTTTTACTAATTAAATTGTGTAACTTATTATAATATGTATGTATATATGTATTTATAATTGAGTATTGTGTTTTATATAGTTAGCAGTACACCACAGACTACCCCGTGTATTATTTTAAGCTCTTATCCATCCTAAGGTTGTCTGGAAGACATCGCTTTCAGCGATAAGACCGCCATAATTGTACCCACAAATTGAAGTTTTGTATAAGCTGTATTACTTTTTGGTGTACAATAAAGTCTATTCTATTCTATTCTATTCTATTATAAAGGACTGTACTCCCAATCTCGATGCGGTCCACCGCCATCTAGAAACTGACAAGCCACACTTGCTTTTCTTGACGGAGACGCATATAGATGTCCGTCAGATGCGGTGTGCCTCAACTATCCGGGATACTCATTGGAGCATAATTTCTTGCGGTGTGCCGGGGTCTGTGTGTACGTCCGTAATGACATCTGCTGTCAGCGTCTTAGTCACCTTGAGGACACAACTCTTTCTACGCTATGGCTTTTGGTGGACACTGGTATGGACAAAATTGTCTATGCTTGTGTCTACCGATCGCACAGCGGTGACCAGGAGACAACTCGAATGTTTGACCACCTCAGTGAGGCCGCCGAAAAGGCTCTGCATCGGCACCCTGATGCTCAGCTCGTCGCTCTGGGGGACTTACGCCTGTCACCAAGACTGGCTTTTCCCATACTAGAAGACCGACTACGCTGAGAGAGAAGCGCGAAACTTTGCGGTATCGATGGGCCTTTCCCAGCTGGTGAAGCAACCGACTAGGGTGCATGATGTAGCAGGTCATACTGCCAACTGTCTTGACCTTCTGCTGACCACCGACACAGACAGATGTATCGTAACAGTTTCTTCACCACTTGGAACTTCAGATCACTGTCTGTATCGATCTTGTCCCCACTTGACTGCGACTCTCGTGGTGAACGACGAGTGTGGCTTTACAAGTCAGCAGATTGGGATGAGATGCGTCACTTTTTTGAGTCTTATCCTTGGCAGCAGGTCTGCTTCTCTTCTGAAAATCCGTCGAGCTGTGCGGATGCTGTGTCCGATACATCAAGCTATGGAGTATTTCATTCCTTATAGTGACGTACCCATCGGAATTTCAGCTCACCCATGGTTCAACGCTTATTGCGTTCAAGCTGAAAAGCATAAGCATTCGGCGTTTCTAACCTGGGTTGACGCTCGTCACCGCAAATCTACGGATTTGAGTTTAAAGAAGAGAGCCTTACACCGTGCTGCCAAGTCCTACAAAAAGGCTCTTAAGAAGACTCGCTTTGACCGCAATGCCCATTTTGGCACAAAGCTCTTTGCACAGCCATCCGGTAGGTAGCAGAGCATTCTGGTCCCTTTCCAAATCGGTCGAAGCCAACTTCTGTCGGCCCACATTGCCTCCACTGGTTAAACCTGATGGAACACTGGCTCATACGGCGAGAGAGAAAGCAAGTCTCTTTGCATCTCTCTTCGCCCATAATTCTCGTCTTGACACTGGCAGTGCTACTCCACCGACTCTGCGTCAATGCGACATTACGATGCCCGAGGTTCGCATAAGGAACAAAGAGGTTCTGAGAGCACTGTGTCGTCTAGACGTGAATAAAGCTAGTGGACCCGATGGTATACCAGCGATTGTTCTCAAAGCATGTGCGCCCGAGTTGTCTCCTATATCGCCCTTCATTTAGGACTGGGGTAGTGCCCAAGTCCTGGAAGCTTGCCAACGTGCAACCCGTGCCCAAAAAGGGCAGCTGCCAACTATCGGCCGATTTCGGTAACCTCTATACTCTGCAAGATTATGAAGCGTGTCTTGAACTCGCGCCTCATGGCATACCTAGAAGAAGGTAACGATCTCCTCAGTGACCGACAGTGTGGGTTTCGTCGCAATCGGTCTACTGGGGACCTACTAGTGTATGCCACGTAATTATTAGAAGGCCTTCGACAGGGTTTGGCATGCTAGCCTCTTGAGTAAGCTTCCAGCATACGGCATTTCCCCTGGTCTGATTAACTGGGTAAAAGACTTTCTGAGAGTACGGTCTCTCCGAATCGTTGTCGATGAATGCTCATCAGAGCCCATGTCGACTAATGCCGGAGTTCCTCAGGGGTCAGTTCTCTCTGCAACCCTTTTCCTGTTGCATATTAATAATCTGCTGATGCCCGGTATCTATGGGTATGCAGATGATGGCACAGTTGTAGAGAGATATCTACCAAGTGCTCGGGCTAGTAAGGAGCCAATCCAGTCCGAACGAGAGGCTATGGTACAGCGTACGAATATCTCACTTCAGCAGTTTCCAAGTGGGGTGAAACCAACCTAGTGGGATTCAACGCCGGCAAAACACAAGCGTGTCTGTTCACCGCCAAAAGGAGCCCTTTCACCTCGGCTCCTACTTTTCAGAATGTATCATTGGATTGTACCGACCGCCTTCAGCTCTTGGGTGTTGAAATTTCCTCCGACCTCAATTTTGGGCGATTCATTGGGTCCAAAGCCAAAGTAGCTGCTAGGAAACTAGACGTTCTTGCAAAGGACCGGCGGTACTTCACACCGGGACAGCTTTTAATGTTATACAAAGCACAGGTCCGATCGTGTGTGGAGTATACTGCCGCCACATATGGGCTGGTGCTGCAAAGTGCCACCTTGCAGCTTGGGACTCGGTGGAAAGGCGTGCGAAGAGGCTGATTGGTGATCTAGATTTGGTTAAGTCCAATCTTTAAAGCCTTGAGCACATGCGTAGAGTGGCCAGCCTTTCGGTATTCTACAAGTTGCATTTTGGAGTGTATGCAGAAATTGCATGACTTGGAGTCCGCAATCTCATTTCTACCATGGGACAAACCGACGTATGGCGAGTGAAGGGACAAACCGACGTAATGGTGGATCCCTTACGTTGTTGAAACCCCTACGGTCCGGAGTAAGCGTTTCGCTTCGTCATTTATACCGCGTACATCAAAGGACTGGAACAATTTGCCTGCTGCGGTCTTCCCGTCCGATTATAATTTGGGTGTCTTCAAGGCTAGAGTGAATAGGCTCTTAATAAACTAGTGCGCCTCACCATCAACGATTGCATCTCTGCTTATCATCAGGTGTGATCGCAGTCAAGCACTAGTTTATATCAGATAAAAAAAATAAAAATAAAACAAAAAGTTTGTAAAACCTGAGGCGTCGTATGAGTTTCAGAAGAGAAGCAGACCTGCTACCAAAGATAAGACGCAAAGAAGTGCCGCATCTCATTCCGATCTGCTGACTTATAACGCCACATTCGCTGTTCACCGCCTCATCACTACGGAATTGGGTCTACCTTTTATAGCAGAACTTTTTACGTCATAATATTGTTTTGCATAACAACGGATAGCATAAACTTCATTTCGCAGAAAATCATTTCGCATACACTCAGTTGTCATACATTCAAAACTCATAATTTTGTTAGTCAGAATCATCTTTAGGCATAATGTTTATATCCATAATAATTAAAAAGCAGAACCATCATATCGCAGAAAATTCACAGTCAGAATCGTCTTTTGGCATACGTTTTATATCAAAAAATTATTTGCAGAATCTAATTACAAAAATATTGTCGGCTTGGATGCATGTAGCATGCAAACAGGCATACAACATGCAAGCAGGCATGCAACATGCAGCATGCATGCAGCATGCATGTAGCATGCAAGCAGGCATGCAACATGCAGCATGCATGCAGCATGAAAGCAGGCATGCAACATGCAGCAGGCATGCAGCATGCAAGCAGGCATGCAACATGCAGCAAGCATTGTTTCTGTCACGGCTCCGGCGCTGCGGGGTTTGGGGGGCGCCACGCGAGCTTATCGTCACAGATGGTTTTAACGCTCACCACCGCAGCTTCGGCTTGCTGGCCGGCTTCGCCGGCCAGCCTCAGCAGCGGTGGCGGGCCTTCAAACCACCTGCTCCTCAGCTCGCGGGCCGCCCTACCCCTCCGCGCCTACGCGGGTTTAAATTACACTCTAGGGGTAGGGCAGACAAGACTGCGTAAAGTCGGTTTCGCAGCGATTCGTTTCTGTCACAAAATTTTGCAGCACAACGTATTGACTTTTTATGACACAAATTTAATTTAATATTGAAAATGCTACCAATACATGCTATATTTAGAACATTCTATGTCACTTTTGCAGACCATTCGATTTTAAATACATTGCACGTAGGTTATCTAACCATTCGACAGCATAAATTTACTTTATTTAAATTATCAGTTTTATTCCATATATTATAAGTTTTTGATGTTTTGAACACTAATTTTTACAAGAAGATACATCTATTTTAATTTTTGATGTTCAAATATGCACCCATACCAAATAATCGTATCTCTAAATAATTGTTATGGTAAACAAAATTATGCATAATATTAATTATGGCAAAGGTAATTATGCGAAACAAAATTCTGCCAAGATAAAAGTATGCCATTGTAAATTCGGACACGTAAATATTCTGCCAAACAAAAGTTATGCTAAATATTTTTTATGCCTTAAAAATATTCGATTAAATAAGATTATGCCATGTGAGTTATGCCAAATAAAAATCGGAGTATCAAGATTCTGCCAAATAGAAGGAACCCCTACGGAATTAGGTACACACAGACCCCGGCATGCTGCAGAAAATTATACTCCAATGAGTATCCCAGGTATGTAGTTTAGGTAAGCCGTAAGTGCCAGACATCTAATTTGGGTCTCCGTCAACAAAAGCAAGTGTGGCTTGTTAGTCTCAACATGGTGGTGGTGGTGGAGTGCAGCCCTCGAATATTTGCCAGCCACTTTCATGTGTGGCTGCTCCGATAACTGAAGAAAAATCACGATATGAACCATCGTGCTGCTTGCGCACAATTGGTGTTAATGGAGGATTTTAATGTTCAGTAGCTCTTCCGATTCCAGTACACAGACCATGCTGGTCGGTAGACGCGAATGCTTGCGCTAGCGTTAAATCTCAACCAGCTGGTCCAGGGAGCTACGAGGGTGCCGGCTGTTGATTAGCACAAGGCCAATTGCTTGGACCTTCTGCTGACTATAGATCCAGACCGTTACTCAGTGTCGATATCATCCCCGTTAGGTAGTTCTGACCACTGGCTGGTGAAATCTGTATCAGTCTACTCTCCGATCCCTGCCCCAGAGGTAACAGGCGGGTTTGACGATACAGGTCAACAGATTGGGATAGCATGCGTTTGATAGTTTATGCCTATGTATAGATATAGATATATAAAATATATAATAGTAATAATGTATTAAATAATAATTACAATTGATATTTGAAAGATAACGTTTAAATTCAAACTAAAAACCAACGTTCAAGCGGTAACAAGCAAGTGACTCATGGTTGTTTGTTACCGCTTATAAAAGCCGCTGCGCCGACCGTCCCGGGTGATTTTGTGGGGTAAGTGAACCACCTACTACCTCACAAACAAACCCAAATAGTGTCTCTGCCCCGTACGCCGCCGATTCGATCTCGGCGTCAAAACAGGTTACGCAGAATAATAAAAAGCCTCGCTACCCTCCGCTGGTAGTTGAAAAGCTGCCCGATTGGCCTACCCACTTTAGGTTACTGAGCGACAAAATAGGCCACCCTCCGCACGCTCGCCCATACCAACGGGGAATCCGCTTCATACCGGAGAGCGCGGAGGAATATAGGGTAGTTCAAAGCTACCTCACCAACCTGGAGAGGGAGAAGGGGCTCTCCTGGTTCGCTTACTCTCTGCCAGCGGAGAAAAGTGTTAAGGTGGCGATACGAGGCATCCCGGCAGAGACAGATCCTGCCCAAATTGAGGAGGAGCTTCGCCGCCTAGATTTCGAGCCCGAATATGTACGCAACATACGGGCTCGTCAAGGACGCCCAGGGTGCATATTCTATGCGGTGCTCAAAAAGACACCAGACTACCGGCGTATCTTCGACACCTCCGTGTTCCTATACATGAGAGGTGTCAAGATCGAAGCCTGGAGGGGCCGTAAGGGCCCGGCACAATGTCATAGGTGCCAGCAATTCCGGCATAGCTCACACAAGTGCCACCGCCCCCTAGTGTGCGTACGGTGTGGAGAGGGCCACTCGGCGCGGGACTGTCCGCGCCCGCGTACGGAGCCTGCCACCTGCGCAAACTGTGGCGGACCACATCCCGCCTCTAGACGTGAATGCCCCGTATACCTAGCGGAGGCAAAAAACAAACGGGCGGGTACAACCGCCCTCACTAAAATAAACTCTCGGCCTGGGACGAACATACCCCAGGCCACCACCGTAGACGCCAATGAAGCCCCGAGCACCACACTGATGGCGGTGGCTAACGGCCCTACGGACAGAGCTATGCCCCCCTCCACAGGGCGGAGGAAGGGGAAGAGGGGGGGAAATAAAAGGGGGAAAAAGCCCCCACCCCCCCCCACACAACAACAGCGACCAACACGGGCGGACCCAAAGCCGACAATGGCGCAGGCGACGACCGCACCCAAGAAGGGGAAGGGGGACGCCGAGAGGAAAGGGGCCCCCCTTTCAAACACAAAACGCGCTACACATAGCGCCCCACCTGCCGGCGCAACAGCGGCTAATACCCCAGCAACGGGGGCCACCCCCTCCGCTAACATGGAAGAGCGGAGGGAGTTTACCGCCTGCGCCATAAAGCTCCTGATGGACCTGATCCAGGCCATCAGGCAAGGCCAAGACCCGGCCCTAGTAATACTCGACGGTTTAGCGGCCCTACTCGCCCTTTACCATGCACCGTAAACCGTTGAGAATATTACACTGGAACGCCCGTGGCCTTAAATCTAAGGTCGCCCCCCTCCGCCTCCTCCTCAGGGAACAGGACATTGACGTGGCGCTCATAAGCGAGACACTACTGGGACCCGCGGACAGAACCAAGTTCCCGGGGTATCTCGTTTATCGAAAAGATGAGAAGTCGGCGCTCGGCCACAATTACCGAGGTCTGGCGGTAATTGTGAGGCGGAGAGTCGTACACCAAGAACTCCCCTTGCCGTCACTCAGCACCTTCTACGCGCTGGGTGTCCAAGTCCACCTGGCCGGCAAGGACCTAGACATATACGCGACCTACGCCCCACCTGATCAGTCACTAGACGTAGCAGAGCTACGGGGGCTTATCACCCGCTCGCCTAACCCGACAATCCTTGCCGGCGACCTAAATAGCAAACACCCAGCGTGGAACAGCAACGTGGAGAATACCAAGGGGAGACGGCTCTTCGCTGACGCGGAGGCCCATGGGTACACGGTGTCCGGCCCTGAGACGCCGACCCACTACCCCGACTACGCTCGCCACGCACCTGACGTGCTGGACATCGTGGCCCACCGTGATCTGGATTGCCAAATCACTCAGCAAGTCCTGGACGACGAGTTGCTGTCAGACCACCAGCCAGTACTCGTCGTCCTCGAAGGGGCCCCGACCCGACTTACTCCTCCTGCGCCACGTCAAAAAACGGACTGGATTACATTTGCAGGAACGATGGAAAGCACGACGCCCACTCGGCCTATCAACACTGCCGCGGACGTTGACGTACTAGCCGAGGAGCTCACCGTCTGCATCCAGGACGCCTTGAAGGCGGCGACAACCACCACGTCGCAGCAGCAGGGTGCCCTTCCACCCCTGCCCCTCCACTTGCAGTCGATGGTCGCCGAGAAAAGGCGCCTTCGCAGACGGTGGCAGGCGACCAGATGCCCGACACTCAAAAGAGAACTCAACCGTCTCGCGGAGAAAGTGAAGGCCGAGTTGCGCGCGCACAACACCGCGATCTGGGAGGACTCGATCGACGCCGCTGAGGGCGACTGGCCGGCAATACACAAGCTATGCCGGCTACTCACGAACACCCCAGCTCCGGTGCGCCCGCTCAAAAACAGCGACGGGGCGCTAAGATACGCCGCGACAGACCGCGCGGAGATCTTCGCCGAACATCTAGAACGCCAGTTCCGACCTAACCCGACCACCGATACGGAGCATGTCGCAGCAGTTGAGAGGCACCTACACGAGTACTTCGCAACGCCGATAGCTCACGATGAGGACCCCGTTCACTTCTCGCCCAACGCCGTCCGACGCGCCATCCTACGAACGAAGCCTAGGAAGGCCCCCGGTGCTGACGGTATCACAAATACAGTGCTGCGCCACCTGCCGTTCCGCACGGTAGCGGCCTTGGCGCGCCTGTTCACTGGGATACTGCGCACCGGTACCTTCCCCGCTTCGTGGAAGGAGGGGCGCGTCATCATGCTGCCAAAACCTGGGAAGAACACCCTGAAGCCGGAGAGCTATCGGCCCATCACTCTCCTCCCCACCGTGTCAAAGGTGTTTGAGTTGCTCCTGCTGCGACACCTTACACCTCACATCACGCCCAGGCCAGAACAATTCGGTTTTAGGTCGGAACACAGCACGACACTCCAATTGTCGAGGATACTGCACCTCATGACGGCAGCGCTCAATAAGAAAGAGCAGGCGGTTGCAGTATTCCTCGACATGGAGAAGGCGTTCGACCGCGTCTGGCACGCCGGTCTCATTTATAAGTTATCGAAATCGGATACGCCCCGTCGTATTGTAAAAGTGCTTTCATCGTTTCTGCAAAACAGATCTTTCAGAGTGGTGGTAGAAGGCACGCTATCCAGCGCCCGCCCGGTGGCCGCGGGCGTACCGCAGGGAAGCTGTGTCTCGCCTGTGTGTTACTCACAATACACGGACGACATCCCTACCACACAAGACGCCACGCTCGCGCTGTATGCTGACGACGCCGCCTACGTCACGACGTCGCTAAACGCTAGACATGCGGCGGTCAAAATGCAGCGCGCGCTCGACAAGCTGCCAGAATGGCTAAGTAAATGGCGGCTCTCCGTGAATGTGGGTAAGACACAGGCGATCGCCATCGGGCAGGGACGCCTCCCACCACCCCTACAGCTGCTAGGAGTCGACGTCTCGTGGTCCCACACGGTCAAGTACCTAGGGGTTACGATTGACCGTCGACTCTCCATGAGTAGTCACGTACGTCAGGTAGTCGCAAAGGGTAGGACAGCCCGCGCTCTGCTCACCCCAGTGCTCTCATCTCGCCTCCCGCTCCGTGCAAAGTTGGGCGTATATAAGACCTATATACGCCCAATAATCACCTACGCCGCTCCAGCCTGGCTCGCCCTCACGAGCGAGTCGAATAAAGACATACTCCGCGCGCAGCAAAATATCGCCCTGCGTCGCATTGCCGGCGCGCCTCGCTTCGTGAGGAACGACGTATTACAAAGAGATTTACAGATAGAGAGCCTGGACGAGTTTTGCGCGCGGCTAGCGTCGAACATGTTCGCGCGTGCCGACGCCTCTACTTGGCCACACATCAAGAACATAGCGCCATGGCACGCGCGGCCTCCGGACGCGAGACGCCTCCCCCGCGACCTACTGCCTGACGATGACACTCATGGCCCACCGGACTGACCCATGACTAGGTCACACACACCTACACGTGACCTAATCATACAATAAGACTCTACAACACTACACACGCTCGGTGTGCGCTGTGTGCTAAGTTAATATAGGCATAGCGCACACTGAACCCCAGACATGCACGAACTCTACATTCGACAAATTCACGCAACAAGCTGCGTGGCGCAGGCACGCACCTAGGTTGCTAACATGGGCGGTGTTACACATTCAATACCGCCCCCACACAACAGACACACGACCCCGTAGCCTGGAGCGTGACCGGCTCGACCTGGAAGCGTGACAGGCAGGGGTCACGCATCTACAGTAGGGAGCGCTACCAAAGTCGGCACCCTCGTCGCTGGTCGTTCATCGCTAGGCCTCCCCTGGGTAACTGGGGGTCCCACCTGGCGGGGTCTGACCGCCGGGGTGTCGCGAAGCAGCGACGCTGCATGTTAAGCGGCGTCGCGGCGCTCCCACTGCACAAAAACAGTGATTCCACAGCCAAACAGTGGCAACAAAGTGAAGCACCCGTAGTAGCGGGTGGCAAACAATACCGCGAGCAGGGGGCGAAGCCCCGATCTCGCTTGCCGCGACCCCCTAGGGGGTCGTAGTGATTGCTCGGATTCCCGGGTGATTCTCGGTTCAGACGTCGGACGGTGCGGAGCTCTCTCTACAAAAATAAGTTACACAGTTTGTGTACAAGTGTGGAAATTGTGAGTTAAAAGATAAGTATAATTATTATTTTATTAAATTAATTGTTGTTGCGATATTATTATGGTTGTAAAATATCTAAAGACTTTGTCTACTAAAATGTAAGAAGTTGTGTGTTGTGCGACAACCTGAGATTTGTAGAAGGTGGAAGGATATTTGATGTTTAGGTGTCAACCCACAGGTTTGACACTTGAGCGTCAGGACTTTCCTATAAATAAGATTGGTTTCCATTAAAGTCCTTACGGACTACCTAAGTTCACTAAGTTATTTAATATAATCTATAATATAAAAATGAATCGCAAAATGTGTTGGTAAGCGCATAACTCAACAACGCCTGGACCGATTTCGCTAATTTTTTTTTTGTTGTGTTCGTTATTATAAGGAGAAGGTTCTTATGGAAAAAAAAATGAAAATTAGGGTAGTGTAGGGTAGAGTAGGGTAGTGTAGGGTAGAGTAAGGTAGAGGAGGGTAGAGTAGGGTAGAGTAGAGTAGGGTAGGGTAGAGTAGAGTAGAGTAGGGTAGAGTAGGGCAGAGTAGGGTAGAGTAGGGTAGAGTAGGGTAGAGTAGGGTAGAGTAAGGTAGAGGAGGGTAGAGGAGGGTAGAGTAGGGTAGGGTAGGGTAGAGTAGGGTAGAGTAGGGTAGAGTAGAGTAGAGTAGGGTAGAGTAGGGTAGAGTAGGGTAGAGTAGGGTAGAGTAGGGTAGAGTAGGGTAGAGTAGAGTAGGGTAGAGTAGGATATAGTAGGGTAGAGTAGGGTATAGTAGGCTGAAGTAGGGAAGAGGGGGAGCGAAGCCGCGCGGGTACAGCTAGTAGCTTAATATTATTGCTAATGTTGTTTTGATTCTGTGTATTTGTTATACTGTGACTTATGTTTCTAATTATGTTATTGTGATGATAAAATGCTTCCGAGGTGTTTCTTGGCCGTTCTTCACCTCGAAGACCTAGATTCCGAACGAGCCAGTAGTTTATTCGATTAACTGACAAGCCAATTGAAATAAATACTTAGTCTTGTCTTTCTGTGCTTTTCTTCATAAAACCCTTTCCTTACACACCAGTCATAGGAACTTTGATACACAGTAAATAACCGTTATCCATCTTGACATTTTATTATGATATATAGGTAGTTATAAATATATATATAGTTCATTCTTAACATCAGAAGTGGGATAGGCCTCTGGCTTACACAACTGATTTTTAATGCCTTTTGTCTTGTTATTTTCATGAACAATAACCGTCGAGTCTACTACCATCAAGAAGATGACGCCACGATGTCACCATGCCGTCCCGGAAAACGGAGCTGCAAATGAGCTGTGGATCTTCAATCAAGCTACTGCATCTGCATTGGTAAAATATAGCAAGTACCTTCAGTAGCTAAAAGATAAGATAAGATCATTTATTTGTATAAACATGTGTATGTTAAGATGGTGATAAAGTCAACATCAGACAGCCAGTCAGTCAGTTCAACATGTTTTGCCGTAAATCGGCGTACAAAATTAATTTAAAAAAAAAGCAAAAAATAAAAAAACAACAATTCCTTAAAAAAGCATTAAAAATTCAGTCAATTCAATAATAGTCAACATATACAAATAAAAATATTCAAAATTCAGACAATTCAATAATGGTCAACATGTACAAATAAAAATATTCAAAATTCAGACAATTCAATAATGGTCAACATGTACAAATAAAAACATTCAAAATTCAGTCAATTCAATAATAGTCTACATAATTTAGTCAAAATTCAATCAATAAAAATTACAGTCAATACAGTAAATAGAATAATAAAATTAAAAGTAAAATTAAAATATTAAATAGTCATGGCTCAAAATTTTTCGTTTAAAAACTCCGCAACATTATTTTAAGAGGGGAAACAAATCCGGATTAGATTTTACAAATACCGATATCTCTAATATGTAAAGTGACGGAAGTGTTAGAATTCTGTGCTAAAGTCTGTAAGACCTTCGTTAGCATTGCTTTTTGTTTTTAAAGATAATGTTGAGTATCTTATGTGTTGTAAAGGATTTTATAAAAGAAGGAAGGGTTTTTATAGATAAACGTAAAATTGGTCCCAATACAAAGCATTAAGAAAAATCCCGATTCTTTTACCAGTGACATAAAAGGCTACATGATTTTGTTATCATAATTATAAAGTTGTACAAAAAGATTATGCATATTAATATAAAAATGGGGGTAGTCTACGGACTACGTCGATATTAGTTACATCTAGGATGGCTATTTGAAACAAAACTAAACACTTTGCTAAAGATGTCGCACTGTAGGTAATGGGCATTTAGCATTGTTCCTATAAAGCCACGAGATAAGATCGTTAGATTTTTATTCGGTATAAAATGTTCATAATTATTTTGATCATCAGAGAGTGTATTTTTACAAAAAGTGTACTTGACATAAAATGGAAATAGTTGGTACCCATATTTTTGCAAGTTTATTAACGTAATACCGTCAATAGTTTAGTTAGGTAGCGTAGGTATTGGGTTTAGGTAATATTTCAATAAAGTCGAATAGATTTCCATAAACGCAATTTTATTCTAGTTCACAAAGAAAAAAAAATATTTTCATGACATGACGGTGACGGCAAAACAACAGCGCCACTCGTGTTCGAAAATGAAACGTAAGAACAGGTTTACGAAGACACTCTTCCACAAAGGTGTTTACTAAGGCATCTATCTATCTTATGAATTTATATTTGCTCAACAGTAGGGTAGTTACTTAGGTTGCGTAGGGTAGTTGTTAGTTAGGCAGCATAGAGTGGTTGGTTAGGTAGGAAATCATATTTATATTTTATTGAACTACCATAATAATAATTAGAAATATTTATACTTCAAAACATTGTTTGCCGAATCGGTTGGTTTTTTGTAATATTCTCACGTTCGGAAACTAGTCTTTGGGCTATGGTTTCTTTGGGTGTCTTGTTTGATAAAATTATACCCGAAGGGAATAAAATTAGTGTGCTGGTAGTTCAAAGTTACTCGTTTTAAATAAAATTGAAAGTTGATGTGGAACAATAAAGTAAACAATCTATTTCAAAGTTTCGTGATCATAGATTTTGATATGTCGGAAAACAAATTGAGGTCAGTGAGTCGTCTCAGGGGCGTGAAAACTATTTTACTAAGATATCTTTTAAGAATTGCAAAAGTAACTAATGATAGTTAAGTGTAAATTTTATTTACCCTCAGTTTTAGTCACAAGCTGTGATGGTAACTGATAATACCAAATAAAATTTAATGCTGTGGTCTGAAGTAAATAACTGATATAGTATAAACAGAAATTCAACGTTAAGAGCAATTTGCAATAATATTGTCAGGTTGACCGAGCGATGTATTGTGTTGATTATGTTGCTAAAACGGGTTAGTGTGTTGAATCAACTGTGGAATAGCATTGAATTATTTATTTCCCGGTTATTTTGAAAAGTCAATAATACCGACTAAAACGATCATTCTGTTCTAATAAAGTAAAATAGAAAAATACAATTCAAAATTATGCTCTGTAATTTAGTGTTGATTAATCTAATCTTACCGTAACTAGGTGTATAGAATCAACATAGCTGTTACAGTGATTTAGTTATTGCTTATTAGCTGCTAGGCCTTCTATTTGGCGCTAATGTGTCTCACCAGCAGCAGGTGAATGTGCTTAGCGTGACTAGATATTTGGCTCAAGTATTAGCTGCTAGGCCTTTTATTTGGCGCCAATAGGTCTCACCGGCAGCAGGTGAATGTAATTGGCGTGACTAGGTATTTGGCTCAAGTAGGTATTGTCTGGAATGCTTTTGTGTCAGCTGTGTCGGTTATTTGCAAATGTTTAGGTCACAAATTAATGACAAAAAATATTGTAATTAAATATGTACTAATTTGTGATTGAGGTGTATAACCTTAAATGTGAAACTACTTCTACCTTGTCATTGCCATATTTTAAAGTCAATTCAAGGTTCAATCTTATTGATTTGAATTAGAAATTATTTATCAACTGTACAATGTTTTGGTTTAAATTAAGGCTTTTATAAAAATATAAGTTGCCAACATAAAATATTATTGGAAACATATACATGATACAAAAAATAAATACCTTGATTAACTTTCTCTGGAGAAACTCCTAATAAGAAACTGTCAATGTTAGAATGAGTAAAAAATATTTGAGTACCGCTGGTCGGCCTGCTATTTGGTGTCAGTTATCTCACAAGCAGCGGGTGAATGTGATTGACATGACTATGTAGTTGGCATTACTCAATAATTAGAACCAAGTTCATATTGTGAATGAGTAAAAAATATTTGAGTACCGCTGGTCGGCCTACTATTTGGTGTCAATTATCTCACAAGCAGCGGGTGAATGTGATTGACATGACTATGTAGTTGGCATTACTCAATAACCGCTGGTCGGCCTACTATTTGATGTCGATTATCCCACGAGCAGCGGGTGGATGTGATCGACATGTCTATGTAGTTGGCAAGAATACTCTGTTACCTATTTCAAGAGGACCATCGTGTCCATACAATTGGTTGACTCGAAATTTATGAAATATGAATTTCGTTTTTGTGTTATGTATATGTTGATTAATGAATCAAATGTACCTACTTGTATGTTATAAACAACATAGTAATACTTCGAGGACGAAGTACTGTCAGTATGGCCGTGATAGTTTATGCCTATGTATAGATATAGATATATAAAATATATAATAGTAATAATGTATTAAATAATAATTACAATTGATATTTGAAAGATAACGTTTAAATTCAAACTAAAAACCAACGTTCAAGCGGTAACAAGCAAGTGACTCATGGTTGTTTGTTACCGCTTATAAAAGCCGCTGCGCCGACCGTCCCGGGTGATTCTCGGTTCAGACGTCGGACGGTGCGGAGCTCTCTCTACAAAAATAAGTTACACAGTTTGTGTACAAGTGTGGAAATTGTGAGTTAAAAGATAAGTATAATTATTATTTTATTAAATTAATTGTTGTTGCGATATTATTATGGTTGTAAAATATCTAAAGACTTTGTCTACTAAAATGTAAGAAGTTGTGTGTTGTGCGACAACCTGAGATTTGTAGAAGGTGGAAGGATATTTGATGTTTAGGTGTCAACCCACAGGTTTGACACTTGAGCGTCAGGACTTTCCTATAAATAAGATTGGTTTCCATTAAAGTCCTTACGGACTACCTAAGTTCACTAAGTTATTTAATATAATAGCTTAATATTATTGCTAATGTTGTTTTGATTCTGTGTATTTGTTATACTGTGACTTATGTTTCTAATTATGTTATTGTGATGATAAAATGCTTCCGAGGTGTTTCTTGGCCGTTCTTCACCTCGAAGACCTAGATTCCGAACGAGCCAGTAGTTTATTCGATTAACTGACAAGCCAATTGAAATAAATACTTAGTCTTGTCTTTCTGTGCTTTTCTTCATAAAACCCTTTCCTTACACACCAGTCATAGGAACTTTGATACACAGTAAATAACCGTTATCCATCTTGACATTTTATTATGATATATAGGTAGTTATAAATATATATATAGTTCATTCTTAACACGTTCTTTCTTCGCATGTTATCCTTATTAGCCTACTCGCCTACTCGCTTTTCTTCAGATGATCCATCGTCGTGCGCAGATGCTGTGACAGATGTGTTGTGGCGGGGGATGAAGTACTACATTCCATTTTCCGACTTAATAACAATATTTGGCCAGCTCTCCCTTGGTTTAGTGCGGAGTGTAATGACGCTAACTAGCTTAAGCACGCGGCATACCAGGTATGGGCGAAGGTTCGTATGCACAAGGCGAGCGACGTAAGTGACGCGCGGCCCCCTGCTTATCCTGTAGGTTACGAGACGAGTATGTCGGATATTCGCATTCATTAGAACGACGTCCATATGGTGCTGCGTAACCTTGACGTGAACAAGGCTAGCGGTCCATACAGGATACCAGCATTTGTTTTAAGAATGTGTGCGTCTGAACTGTCTATGACCCTGACACACCTATGTATTTAGGCTTTCATTTGAGGCTGGAAAAGTGCCGATTGAATGGAAGCAAGCTACAGCAATGTACAGCCCGTGCCTAAGAAGTGTAGTCGAGCTGAGCCAGCTAACTGAGCTCCTGGCATACCTAGAAGCTAATGACATTTTAACTGACCGTCAATATCACCGAAATCGGTCAACTGATGATCTCCTAGCGTATGCCATCCACATCTGGAGTGAGGCTATCAAGAAGCACGGGGAAGCGCTTGCCTTCTCTCTCGATGTCTCGAAGGCTTTCGATAGAGTCTGGATGAAATAATCGCCATAGTACGTTTGTGTGGTAAAACGACGGTTCATGATTTCTCGAGCTTATCAATTTATCGGGTCTCGAGAATACTCGAACCCTCCAGAATTCTAGAGATCTACTCGGGGTCTACACGGGTTGTTGAGAAATTAACATTTACGTGTTGTTTTGCAAATCATTTCGTTTCAAATAATGAAAAAAGTTATCACCTTGGTTAAAAATATGTTTCATAAAAAATATTTTTGGCAGTTTAATTAGGTCTACCAAGTATTTAGATCTGCCTACTCAGTCTTAGGAAAACTAAAAGAATTTATAGCTAAATCATATAGTTGGGTCCTTATTTTATTAACTACATAAATTTCCTCAAATGGAATAATTTCCGATCCGACAGAACTCGGCAAGAGTCGAAACATGACATGTATGAACGTATGCAGCTCATAAACCAAACTGCCAACGGCAAAGGCAAAATAATCTTCTTTACTATATTTTACACTCAAACATGTTTCCTCGAGTTCTCGACTATTCTCGAGCTTCATTTCCCGGGAACAAAGCCCAACGATTACCAGTGAATTATAGAACGAGAATTCCTGGAAAAATATCCTAATTTTAGGTTAATAAAGTGGTTATACTAACCATATCAACACTAATATTTTAATGTGAAAGACGGATGCGGTTAAACAACTGAACTGATTTTTATGAAATTTGGTACAGAGTAAGCTTGAACACTAAAGGACATACTCGTAGGCTACTATTTATCTGGCTTTCGACTTCACATCCACAACCAACATTGACGCGAATCAAGCTGCTGGTATAGAAGCTAGTTTAGAAAAATTGTTGCACCTATGGTAACTATTTTATTTTATAATTACTTTGTATGCATCTGAATATCCGATCTCTATTAATAATTGAAAAGATACTAAACTGTTCTGTACTTGTATTTTTTGTATTCTCGCATTATTATAAAGAAATAGCAACTCTTTAAGGGGCCGGCGACAAATGAATTTCCATACAAACGTAATACCATGCTCATTTGTAATTGGAGCATATTTCCAACATATTATGATGATATTCGGTTATAGACACTATATATCTAGGTTCCTACGTCTTTTTTTTTTAAAAAACAAAAATAAATTTAAGCGAATTGTATTTTGCACTTTTTTACAGCGTAAATGGCAAAACATGCCATTTGGCTTTTCCTGTATTAAAAATAACAATATTTCTAATATTCTCAACGTAGGAACCTAGATAAATATTGTCTATAACCGAATATCATCATAATATGTTGGAAATATGCTCCAACAGCAAATGAGCGTGGTATTACGTTTGTATGGAAATTCATCTGTTGCCGGGCCCTTAAAAGTAAGCTAAAGTCCGGTTAATCCAATAATTAATAATAAAAATCATGAATTTTCCAATATATTCAGAAATCAGTTTCTAGTCTTCGATTTTCTGAGATTCTTTATAATTTTCAAATTCCCGAATTTCAGACCAAAGACATTTTATTTTTTGTGTAATTCTTTTTTTTTTGTTTTTTGAATACTTTTAAAACGTTATCACTGAGTAGCTTACAGTATATTTAAGAATTAAACGAACTTACCTTGTGAAGTTCGATTCTAATTATACGAGTACCACGAACGAAGATGATTACCAGTTTACATGCAGCAGTACGTAGTATGGTGCCGTCCTTGTCACACTCTTTAAAGCCTAGAAGAAACTTATTTTTTGTCTCACTCCCTCCCCACCTCGGTTCGCCCGCCGCGGTGGCCGACATTAGACGCCATTAATTTTAGAGCTACTAGGATCAAATTTTTTGACGTTGTGTAAAGGGTTAGAGACTGGGTCGGGTGGGAGTAGGTAATCATCTTCGTTCGTGGTACTCGTATAATTAGAATCGAACTTCACAAGGTAAGTTCGTTTAATTCTTAATTATACTTCGTACCCCTTTCGAAGATGATTACCAGTTTACATGCAGATGTTTAGAGTAAGTACCAAAAAATTTGATGAGGTTAATATGCATAAAAAGCAAAAGAAACAAAATATTTGATTTAACCAAATACTTATTATATTATCTCATTTTCAGAAAAGAAAAAAATTAACAGACAACAAAAAGTATTTTCGTAGTAAAAATTCTGAACAAAAAAATGGTAAACATAAATTACATATAGATATGTATATTTTTTACTGATTATTTACTGATTAAATAAAGAGTTAGCAAATTTATTACTGTTAGAAACAGCATTTACATCCCGATTATAATATTTGAGGAACACATTAGATGTGTCACTCCAACCCGCAGCCCTACAAACCACCTGCAGACTGACCCCAGCACGGCGCGCCGCCGACGTGGCCGCGTAACGGGTACTGTGAGCGCCAAATATGCTAGTATCTATTCCACTTTTATGTAGGGTACTTTTAACCCAGTGTGCGAGTGTTTGCGAGCCTACTTTATGATGCGGCTTTCGATAACTAATAAATAAATTTCCTGATGAGTTATTTCGAATGTTTGAAGTTATATTCATGTAAGATTGCAATGTTAGAGCCGGACAAATTTTTGGGTTTTCTAGAATGAATGGTAGCCTAATAAGTGGTTGGTAGGCTCCAGGTCGGGATGTTTTTATCAAGTCTACAATTTTTATTATGACACAGTTATTTTCGATAGCAATATTATCGATTTTAATCAGACTTAAGGTTTGCATTCGCTGGGCAGATGCAATTGCCAGCAAAGTTATAGTTTTTGTTGATAAATCACGAAGACTAATATTATCATATGGGTATAAACTGCTTAAGTAATTAAGGATAATAATTGGATCCCATGTTACGTCATACCTGGGTGTAGGTGATTTAAGCTTATAAACACCCTTCAATAGCCTAATAATCATAGCGTGTGAAGTTACTGATGGATCTAAAAGCAACGATAAAGCTGATCTCATCGTATTTAATGTGCTATAACTGGCACCCGAATCAAACTTTTCTGTAAAAAATGTAATTACCTGTGATACATTAGCTTCAGAATAATCATAATGATTTGATTGACAAAAGTTCCACCAAGATTTTAGGGATGAATTGTATTGACTCAAAGTATTTTCGGCGAAAGAAGCCATAAGTAAATTTAATGAAGCCGGTGGAGCACCTCGCTTCATCAGCGTCTCCCGGATAATTTCGAAGCCACCAGGGAAAGGTTTGCATGTAGAGGATGCGCCTCCCTGAAAGGAGAGTGGAGCAAAGACTTATTGGGCTGAAAAAATATTTCCCGGGAAATAATCATTTTTTGGTACAAGGGGTACCACGGCTGAGACGGCCAGAACGGTACGACAACAATGCCTTCCGCTTTGTCAGATTTGATTTTGTGTAAAACTTTACTTATCAAACAAAAGGGCGGGAATGCATAGAAATCTAAATCACACAAGCTAAAAGTAAATGCATCTATTATCTCCGACTGAGGATCTAACTTCCATGAAGCATATCTTTCGCATTTATAATTTTGTATGCTCGCAAAAAGATCAAAATTAGGATTGCCGAATGATGTTACTATTTGCTCAAAAGCATAATCAGCAAGCTCCCATTCGGTATCAATTTTTAATTGCCTAGATGCACGATCGGCTTCGATGTTATCAGCTGATTTTATATATGATGCGAAAATGTATAAATTACGATCTTCACACCACTGCCAAATTTTACGCGACAAGTCATTGAGATGGGTGAACCTTACACCGCCCATTCGATTGATATAGGCTAGGACAGTACTATTGTCAACTCGGATTAGTATGTTAGAATCTCGTAAATGTTTTGCAAATGTTTTTAACGCATAAAAAGCTGCTTTAAGCTCTAAATAATTGATATGCTTCAATACTTGGGATGAATCCCAGTTGCCCCCAGCTGTTTCAGCATCACAAGCTGCACCCCATCCTGTGCTAGATGCATCACTAAATATGACTAAATCGTATTTATCTTTGCGAATTGGATTGACACTTTTTCCTATGTTTGACGTCCACCAATTAAAATCTTCATGTAGGTGACTTTTAATATGCATTATTTTGTTATAATTTTCAGAATTGCCCAAAGCTAAATGTTTCTCTCTTTCCATTAACTTCGTATAAAGCCACCCATAGCTTACAGCAGGACATGCCGATGTTAGAAGTCCAATAAATTCAGCAAACTGTCTGATTGTGCATTTCTTAAGTTTAAGAAAAAGTTTTGCCTTTTCTTTAATACGCAATCTCTTCTCTTGTGTTAGAGACAAGGTCATATCAGATGTGTCAAATACGAATCCTAAAAATTTACACGACCTGCTGGGTGTGATTTGACTTTTGTTGTAATTAATTATGAATCCTAACGTTTCCAAGAGAGCTATGGTGGTGCTGATATTGTTAGAACATTCTTCTAATAATGAGCCAATGCAACAAAAATCGTCTAAATAATTTACAGATATATGACCAGTAGAACGTAGTTTATGTAGAACTGGTTTTAAAAGCTTTGTAAATACAAATGGTGCAGTGTACAGCCCAAAAGGTATGACATTAAATTCATAAATGTTTGACCGCCATTGGAATCTTAATTTTTTGCGGTCATTAATATCGAAATTTAATAAAAAATATGCGTCCTGAATATCTATTGTTGCCATGTAATCATTGTGCTCAATGAGTTTCAAAACCGTACGGTAATCCTCCATTTTGAAGTGCTGGACGTCATACTTATTTAAACCTTTTAGGTTTAAATAAATCTATGCTTACCGTTTGGTTTTGGAACTGTGAAAATTGGCGAGATAAATTGACCGTCACTAGGACTACAAGCAGAGATAAATTGAGATTGCAATAAATCTGAAACGCATTCATCAATAATTTTAGCCTCAGCTGTGGAATAACACTTGTTCGGAGGTATTTCGGTTTGTACTGGGGTAGTTGTAAATGGAATTTTATAACCTTTAATCCATGAGAATATTGTACGGTCATTTGTAATGTCCGTCCAATTTTTGTAAAAATAACGTAATCTGCCAGCGACGGGTACCTCTGGTTCCGAAGTTAATTCCTCCTCCCGCGATGACGTTGCGTAGTCCTGAAGGTGTTGTAGTGCCGATCGCGCGCCGGTGCCGCCGGTTTCCTCCGGAACGTGGGGGTCACTCGCGTCTCGGCGGCTGGTGCCTGCGGCGCCCCCCTCGCGTTTAAAGTCCCACGGCGAACCACCGAAGCCTGCCCAGTTGCGCCTGATTTAGGCTTTGGTTGGTTATCTATAGCTGTCGGTCTAAGTTTCATCCCAGACTTTGAAATCGCCTTAGAAGATTTCAATTGTTCCGCACAATCTAATTCCGCCAAGTCCGTTCCATCATCGGACCACACGACGTACAGCGTTGCGCCACCGGTACATGGTAGACATCCCACCCATACGCACAAAACGTTTTGCGAACACATTTATTGTGCGTACAGCCAAGGAGTGGAATTCCCTGCCGGAATCTGTGTTTCCTGATAGCTACAACTTAGGAGTCTTTAAGTCGAGAGTGAATAGGTTTCTTCTAGGCAAGCGTGCTTCATCGTCGACCATATCATCGCTTACCATCAGGTGAGATAGTGGTCAAACGCAAGCCTATCATTAATAAAAAAAAAAAAAAAAAATTATAGAAATTCATCGATCTTTGTATTTTTGATGATGTCCATTGTATCTTTGTTCAAGGTATTGATAATAGCGTATCGCCTAGACTGTGATTCCTTGAAGTGGTAATCACACAGAAGACGACCAGCGTCGCTAAGTGACTTAATTATTTCTTGTGAGGAATCATTTTGTAATGTCAAACTCAGTGCTTTTCCCAAAGCTGACAAGCAACTGGCTAATTGATTTTGTTTGGCCTGAGAATAAATCTCTTTTTTATTATTAACATCTGTCAAGGCTGCTTTTATTTCTAAATTTAGCTTAGGAGCCTTTATATTCGGGCAGTTTTCCGGGGTTAGATACATTTTTAACAGATCAGATCTATTTTCCTTTGCCATGCCATTTAACAATATGTGTTGCCACCTTGAAGCAATATCTTTGTGCAGATTGTCACCGAAAGGCTTTTCCGTTGAATTGTCATCACCCAATATATTTAAAATATCTTGATTTAATTCCGGAGGTTCCTCCATGGCATCAGAACATTCAGGTTGGGACTGATTATCCATTGGTATTTCACCTGAAAGGTTGGGTGAATAATTAGCATCTATCCGTATAGGATGATTGACTTTGTATTCGTATAGAATACACATTATCGCTCGTACACGATATACGTGGAGCTATATTGGTGTCAACTATGCGATGTAATTACTCAACACGATATACGTGGAGTAAAAAATAAATAACTAAAGAGGCCAATAATTAAATAAGGTAGGTAGGTAGCTCAACACGATTTACGTGGAGAAAGAGTATTTTGTGCAAGACCTTGCAATGCGTGATGGTAAGTATTGTATTGATGTATAAATCAACCAAGCACAGCGATTAGCAAAAATATAAGTAGCTAAGTAACTATAAAGCGCATAGTGAAAAACACGGCATGTTGGCGCCGGCTTGTTGCTAAGCGCGGGAGCGATGCGCCGCACTATGGGACCAACCGGTACTTTCCATCTCAAAAATCGATAACTCTGTTGTTTTGTGATTTTTCTCCTTGAATTTTTTTTCGTGTATTTATGAACACCTAGGCAATAAAAGAAATCAAACATCATAATTTTAAAAATTATATATTTTTCGTAAAAAAATGACAAAGATAAAATGAAATCATAAAATAATCCATAATAATAATAATTAATCATATAATAGATTTCATAAAATTTCATACAAAAAATTATATTGTTTATTTATTTATTTATTTATTGGCACACCAACAGCATTACATACATGATTTTGTAAAAATAATATTAAAAACAAGACACTGGTATGCATGCCTATTACAGGTATGCACAGCTTACACCATGCTAGATATAATATTAATTATTAAAAATTACTACAAAAAAATTAAATATACAAGGGGGGAGAAAAAAAACACAGATACAATTATAAAAATAAAAAAAAGAAATATATCTAAAATAGAAAATTAAACTTTGAAACATTCAAAAAAAGAGAGGATAGAGTAGGTATATGGCATTGACATGTAATAACAGAATAAAAAAATTGGAAGATTTTTACGGCTCATACCTCCGAGACTGCTCTCCTAAACTTTTTGAGTGAGACACCGTGTAAATCGGTGTCTGGTGATTTGCAAAAACTGTTATAGGTTTTGAATATATAAAAAATAGCAATAAAAGTTACACTTTTAGTTAAAATAAGTTTAAATCTAAATTATTATTATTAAACAAACATTTACGACATAAAAAAAAATAGCGCTTATCCTATTCATCACTTTCTATTTCCAACAATTCTTTAGCTTCGTCAAACAATTCTTTAGATATTAGAAAACATGGTTTATTTAAGCTAGATATATAAGGATCAGATGTATATAACAAAATATGCAGAACGTCTTTGTTTGTTGCTGATCTGGAACACTTCCTAACGTGATGTAACCTATATTTCTTGTAATCTTTATTTCGGGCTTCCTGGGCATCTTCGGATAATTGTCCTATTGACAAAACTGCATAATGCTCTATTATTTTAGCACCATGTATAAGTACTTTATGGACTGAAGATAGCATGTAGTACCAGTTATATTTGCTTACATATAATTGCGCGGTTACCAATGTATACTGGCCGAATTGTTCTGCGTTTATAGGGAATCCCGATGACATAGTTTGAAGAATTCTATATAATCTCTTGATTAATTCTTCGTCAATTCCAGTAATCTCTGCAGAACATTGATAATTTTGGAAAAATCTCCTTGCCGTATTTCCGTCATTACTATTACCGGAACCTTGACGTGGTTTATCAATGTGCAAACCAAGCACTTCTCGGAAACGTTTTTGGACATATTTTTTCTTGTCTTCTTTAAGTTGCTTGTTTTCTGGAGTTGTTGCAGACCACTTCTCAAAACCTAAATTGTAAGAAATATGGAGGATCGTTTCCATAAATCTTATCCATGCGTGTAGTGTCGACAATCCATATTTAAATGCATTTTCATTTTCAACTCTCGCTGTAACTTTTAAAAGATCATTCATTTGTCTGGGAGTTGCTCCACAAATAGTGCAGGTAGCACTGGATGATGTGTTCGTTAACACTTGAGCAACTTTCCCATCAATCATCGTCATAAACAATTCATGTTTAACTTCGATGACTTTGTCGTCTATTGACATAAGAGTTGAAATCAACTGATTAATTTTGGCTTCAATTTCACTGACAACCGCTGTAGTTTTTTCGGGTGTTTCTTTTGCGAATTCTAATGAAATTGGTCTGCAATATCTAACAGACGAGCAAGTCGGGTTCTGCCATATAACTGCAGAAGTTTCGCAGTGGTAGTGGTACAAGGGACACAATTAACAAATTAGCATCTGATATTTGTTCGTTTTCTTCCGGTAGAGTTTGTTTATACTCACTCTGCCCGGAAGATCCATCACATCCCCATTTAGTAAATAGCTTGAGACGATTGTTATTCATCGATCCTGACTTTATAATACGGCAAACTGTATGGTCTAAGAGATCTTGCAGACTGATTTTTGCGCTTTTATATTTGTCACCGTTATGCTGGATGAGCAGATGGCGTCGAACACAAACGAATTCACTCATTTTTAGGAAAAATATGTTTTTGTCTATTACTCGTAATTGTTACTGAAAAGAAGTATCTGAATACTTTGATGAATAGTATGCTGAAAACACGGGTATTTAAAGGACCAATATTTTAGTGCCTCATGCAAAAACCATGGGACAATTGATAATGACAGTTCTCATTGAAATAGTGTGATCAGTAAGCACTGATTGTAATTAATTACCACAATAGATAAATAGAACTTCCGTAGCAATATAGTTTATCATATTTGTGGTTAAGGTGATCACCGCAAATAAAAGTGTCATGGGAAGATTCTTTCAAATTTAGTAGTAGTCATGTATGCTTCTATCATAGAAATGAAAAAAAAAAAACAATACAGACATCAAAATGTAATGATTAAATATAATAATTCGTAATTAAAAGAAGAACGGTAATTTTCGGGTATTTTTTTATTTTCCCCCGATTGACATATTGCCTCGAAATCACCTTTGGCGCAAAAAACGCGCAAGTTTTTTTTTATTCCTCATATTACTGAATAGGTAAGGTATCTAATAGAGTGAATAACTTGACACCGGCAGCTTTCGGCAACAATGAAAACTCCAATTGAAATAAATAAAAACGAAATTTTCTTTACATTACTAAAAAAATAAATAAAAAATAAAATAAAAATATTTTTTCACAAAAATCGAACGTAGTTGCAAAGTGTACACTTTAAGCTATCTAATGATATATAACACTATCATACTTCCTTGGAAAACTTCCGAATAATTTTGTGTTGAACTTCCTTAACGGTAATTTAATTGGCATGAAAATATTTATGCTCAATGTTTGAGGTTCATTTTATAAACTTAAACCTAAGTTATTTAATTATTTTTGTAAATCATTTGTAAGTTCCATCCTTTGAGAGTATAAAACCATAAATAAATCAATAGATTTAGGACTTTCGTCAAAACCATTTTCGAGATGGAAAATACTGTTTGGTCCCATAGTGCGCCGGCGCCGTATAATAGACAGGTATGTAAGCGTATAAGTTGTAAAAAGAAGTACTTACCACTAGTAATTTCTAAGTCTGGTTGCACTAGACCAGGTGAATCGTCACTAATAGAATCACTTTCTGAACTCGATGAAATCCGACGGCGTCGTGATTTTTTTAATTGTTTTTCTAATTTACGTAATTTTTTTCTTATATGACTATAATCGTTATCTGGTGATCTCGACCTTTTCTTTCCTACCATAGTAATATTTTGTAGAACGAGTGGCTCGGACGACACAAAAATACGTAATGGCGTCTAATGTCGGCCACCGCGGCGGGCGAACCGAGGTGGGGAGGGAGTGAGACAAAAAATAAGTTTCTTCTAGGCTTTAAAGAGTGTGACAAGGACGGCACCATACTACGTACTGCTGCATGTAAGTAAACTGGTAATCATCTTCGAAAGGGGTACGAAGTATAATTTCAATAGATTTTGATTTTTATTTCATTCAATTGATTTTTCTTGTTATTTTATCAAAGATTAAAAATGAGTCATGTGTTTATAGCCTTAGTATGAGATGCCCCCGCATATCATCCCAAGAGCATAATCACATAGCTCATGGTGGTGAGTTACATGTTTATACTGTTGTTGTGAAATGTGGGGGCATTTCACAACAACACTATACACATGTAACTTACCGTTTTCTTTTTTTACTTTTTGATTATTTTTAAAATGTTTGTATAGTATTAATGCCAATATAGCAATATTATTAAACAATATTATTGGTATATTGGCATTATAATATTAAAACTTACTTCATTACAATCCTTCGGTCATACGGTCTGGCCAATCAAACAACAGAAAAATTTAGTATCAATGTACAGATTATACTTACGATTGTAGTTATATGGTTCTCACGAAATACCTTCAAAATAGTGATTAAAAATTACTTATTCTTATCTAATCCTATGCTTCCCGCATTGAGCGGCTCGTCTCAAACTATAGCAAAAGGCCATTTCTCGTTTAAACGTTTTTCTAATAGCATTCACTGCGATGAGTTCGCAGTGAAAATATTTGCTAAATATTTAAGTTTTATATTTCGAGGTTTATTTTAATTTATTTATTTAGCCCAATGTGCGTTGGATCGACGGTATCAATAAAGTTGTGGAAAACTTGAATGGGACGCACAGGACCGGGAAGCATGGTAGAAATAGATGCCTGTAGTGAGTTATGTTCTACGATGATAATGAATTGATTCTCTTACCGGTGGTTGCAAGGGATGATTATGCAGGTTGCCTCGTTGTCGCAGCAGATACTGCAAGCATTCTCCTTAGTAGTGGTGGCGCGCAAAGTCTCCAACACTATGCGGCGCGGCATCACCTGTGAAGTCATATTTACAAACAAAATATATAATCAGGAATATTAAACGTAGAGAATTGATTATGACTCTTGGCACGATTTCTTCCTCGTGTCTTATCATAAAAAACACCCTATGGGACGCGGCTTTAGAGTATTTTTCAATATTTTTTTATTCAGATACTGCTTGTAGAAGTTATCTTTTGTAAACAATTTAAACTTTTTACAAATATTTTAGTTAAATCATAAATGATGTTTATTTTTCAAATAGGTTATAAATAACACATTTTACACGTCAATATTTTTCATTAATTTAAACTAGATAATTACCCGGAAAAGAAACACAGAAACAAACTCAGAGGTCAAAGTCTCTTTTAAAGTCCATACAGTAAACATGTAATAATAATAATTCTTTATTATCAGGCATCTAAGGCCCATAGATAAAATACAAAAATAATCTTACAAAATAATAAACTAATACATAAAGAGATAATATAACTAATCATTACCTATTAAACTATAAAATTGACTGGCCTGTTGGTCTAGTGGTTAGTGACCCTGACTGCTATACTGGAGGTCGTGGGTTCGATTCCCACCCAGGACAAATGTTTGTGTGATGAGCATAAACATTTGTTCTGTGTCTGGGTGTAATGTATCTATAATATGTATGTATTTAGAAATATATAAGTATGTTAATCAGTTGTCTAGTACCCATAACACAAGCTCTGCTTAGCTTGGGACTAGACGGCGTTGTATGATAATTATGGAATATTATTATTATTATTATTATATTATAAACTATTGCACACGACGTGACGGCGGTGGTGGGTGAGTACCTAATGGTCAAATCATATGAGAACCATGCAGATCAGTGTCTGAGATGGTCTTATGAGGAAGAATTTTATTACTTAAAGAAAAACTGACGTTGCACAAATCAGACCTTAAGATTGCGCTTTAAAAAAAACTTTATACAAAAAAAAAAAACCGACTTTAATGTAATTTCGGAGGTCGTTGTTAAACAACGAAGAGACAAAACTATCTCTTAATTACAGAAACACCGACTTCCGATATTAAAGTTATTTTGTACTTTTCAGTGTTTTTTTACATTGAAGTCGGTTTAACTTTTTTTTGTATAAAAGTGGTGGTACCATAACTAAAAAGTGAAAAATAAAAACTCACCCCTCAGCCAAACTTAAATATCTTATAGCCAGAGAGCATCTCATAACGATTCTAATAATCCCAAACACGGTTAGACTACATTAATTTAACTTCCGGCTTCATCGCCAGATCGGTTTGATACATCCCCCCCTTTTCTTTCAGATAGTCATCGCCTATGAGGAGTTCTGTTCCATATCTTCGAAGTTCATGATCAGATCATAACAATATAGAAATATTGGGGCCAACTTGGAAGCATAACCTTTCAAACAAAAAAATATTTTTTTAAATCGGTCCACAATTGACCAAGATATCGGTGAACATACATAAAAAAAACATACATTCAGCCGAACATAGACCCTCCTCCTTTTCGAAGTCGGTTAAAAAAGACATTGTCCAACACTGGGAATTACTCCTATACAGGTCGCGCGGTGAATTAAGATCGCTCGGCAATAGTGGAAGGGGCATGCGCAGTATTCAATTCTAAGGTCTATTTGGCGACGTGCGGGCGGGTGTGCGCCGACGGCGACACGTCATTGGTAGATCAGTCGCTCTTCAATTCCCGCGTTGCGTTCACGCGTCTCATTGGATACTGTTGCGTACAGCTTGTGTTATCGTATTAGTAATACGTAGTGGTAAAAAAAAATGGATAAAAATAAAGTTTTAAAACGGTAAGCCAGAAAAATGGTTTACGACGTGAATTGTTACGTTAAGAAAGAAACACGATATTATTATTATTTTTTTAATTTTAAAATTTTTAATTTTTCTGAATTTACCTACTTACAAGATAAATTACAAGCAAAAACTAGTGTTATTATAAGTTATGTTACTAAGGTTCAAACATACGAAATTAAAAATAAAAACCTAACATACTAAGAATTTCTGTGCGCAATTGTACACATGCACCGATTGCCCCCACTACTTTCACCGAGCGATCTTAATTCACCGCGCGACCTGTACCGTGGGTGCGTTCACAAACATAGAAACTCCCATACACCAGACACCCAGACATGGAACAGCCATCTGTAGGCCATACGAATATTAGCTCAACCGCCCTACAAAACGTACGATGTAGCGCTTCAAATTGCATCAAGTTTTAGAAATGTTCAAGTTTGCTTTGCATTCAACGGATTTTCTTTAACATTGATGGTGTCAAATCATCATCATCATCATCATTTTCCTACCCTTGTTCCGTTTTATTTTGAGTCGGTGCAACACATTATTTTTGTTCTATTCTGTCCAGTCACTTGTCACGCTACCACTAACTTCCTTTTCATTTATATCACTTCTCACACAACCCATTCATCTTTCCTTTAGAAACCCTCTCCATCCACATGTACACTCATGACTCTTTCAGTAAGAAAACTACATTCAATGGATTTTCAACTCTCAGCGCTAAGCAGAGCGTACAAAATCTAAAGTGCATTGTATGTTTATTATTATATTAAAAATAGTTTTTACCGTTTTTTCTTCTTCGGTCAGTTGTCCGTAGTCATTGAAGTTCTTGAACTCGCGGTCGGTGGGAGGGAACCGGAACGGGTCAGCCCCGAAGTTAAACCGGCACTGCTGGAATGCCATGAACGAAGCCGCCGCGAAGAATCCCTTACTGGGTTGTTTTAAATCAATTTGATTGGCTCTACAAACGAACAAACAGCGCGCTTTGTAGACTAAATGGTTTGTTATTAGATACCAGATTTAAAAAAAAAAGGTTTAAATAAAAAAATAAATTTAAATCAAAATAAAATCAAAATTGATTGAAAATATGTCATGAGACGATAATTAACTAGAACAAAACATTTTTGCTGTTTGAATGGGTGTAGATTCTTAAGTCTAGGTATTAAGTAAAGTACTAATTTGTAATGATTTTACAAAATATTGCACCTGTTATATTTCACGGTTATAAATGCTTTTTTTTAATAATATAAACTAGTGCTTGACTGCGATCCCACCTGATGGTAAGCAGTAATGCTTGTTGTTGGTGAGGCGCACTAGTTTATTATGAGCCTTATTCACTCTAGTCATGAAGATACCTAAATTTTAATCAGTTTGGAAGACTGCAGCAGGCACATTGTTCTAGTCATACACTGCGATAGTACAGGAAATATAAAGAAACCGATAAAATTAATCGAAAAAAAAATAACATACGTTTAATATAAATTTTATTTGAACTTATAATCCTAAATCAATCCATGCACTTCGCGTGACTCAAGGGCTGGTATTTAGCTCGGTCAGAGATTAAGCATTGCCATACAACGTGGCATAAAATTTATAGTGTCTGAGATAATGAGCTTGTCGTAGCCTCATATTCTCTGCACCATTTGACTAAATAAGTGGACATTTTTAATCCTTTAACCGCCAATGTCGGATTAATCCGACAAAAAAACTCTCGCGTCGATTTCGCCAAGGTTGCACATCCACGACCAAATATTCTATTTCGTCAGCTCTTCTGCCACCTATGGGAATTGAAGAGCTAAACGAGATGGAGTACCCGGTCGCACACGACCCTGGCGAAATGAACACAAAGACACTCGTCGGACCAATCCGACGCAAGCGGTTATAAGGTTAAAGAAAATTTTTAAGGTCTCTCTATCAAGTTTGTGTCATCTAACTGAACGACAAAGGCGTTATCGATTTCATACAGCTTTGGTCTTTTAAAAAGCAGATCAGATCCACACAAGATAAAAACAAAAAGCTCTTCCTGTCGGCCATGTAAATTGTGATCGATTTAATGCGGTGCTTATATTACTCTCACAGATCGAATATGAATGACATTTTGAGATCAATATCAATTTGAAATCAATCACAATCTAGTTGTATATTGATGTAATAAATAAAAAAAACTAATAAAAGTTGGCTTGTAAAAGACCATATAGGGAAGTGTCAAAATCATACCCAGTACCTACGTATAACATGACTTAAGGTGATTTCATTTCAGTACTGGGACTATAATGATTCGACATTTCCGTATAAAGCTCAAAAAAAAATTATAAAATGCATTTTACATACCGCGAAGTTTCGCACAAGTTTGTGCAAGTTCGAATGCGGCGTCCGTTAAGCGAGAATATCGCTTCCTCGCGTTCCATATCGATTAGGCAGCCGACGATATCGCCTGGCTTCCATGCAGCCACTTCATACACCGGCGATGGTTTAGCCTCGTGCCATAGCAGCTTACGGCACCCGTCATATGACAGGGAGTACCGATCATCTCCTATCCCGTACCCCTCCTATTTCACAACCATGTTATGATTAAATGGGGAAAAAAGGGGGATCAACATGTACGCACAACAAGTTTACGACATGACACTGGTCGGCATGCTTTAATTAATAAGCCATTCTAATTATTTTCGCATAAGCACAATTCAATCAAAACAAAATTTTCGTTAAAAAAAACACTTCTAGATTCGCTATAAAAGTAAACTTGGAAGTGACTTTAGTTTCTAAAGTACTTATCTTTTCAAAAAAGTTTTTAAGATTTTAACAGAATGGGGTACTTTTATAATATTCGTGAAAGCTGGAAATGAATGTTCTATAGGAAAGCCTATTCCTCCTCAAAGCTTTCAGCAATTAATTTGACTGAATTTTTAAGAAACAGATTTAATATACAAACCAAGATATCACGACCAGTGTAGTATTAATAGTGCGTAATGCATAAGCTTTAGCGTTGAGATTGACTGTAATATTCAAAACTGTCATGGCAGTTCTACATAAAATTGCTGGTTCCACTTTTTATTACAATATACGCTTTGATAGAAATTACTTTCTATATTACTATGAAAACAGTATAAAACTTGTGTTAAAAATATACCACAATATACTCCTAAGCGTTTATATAAAATAAACCTTTGTTATTTCTTATAACAAAACAAGAGGAATATTCGCAAATTACATGGCTTTAATGTAGAAAAGATTAATTGCATTGCGCTCGCAATACGCACTACTAAAATAAATTTAAAAAAAGTGTGGGACAAAACATATTTTTACGGAGTTCAAAGACAGATTAGGATTACAAGATATTTTAGGTAGATTTTAAGAAAAAAAGAAGAAATCCGTGTATATGTTTAGTGCCTCCTGCTCGGTTCCTATACCATCACAGCCATTTTTGGCATTTTTTATAATCTAAAATTTAATTCTATTTACGTAATAGAAATAATTTTTTTATGAAAGAAGTCTTGGTTAGAGATTCGAGCTCATCAGATTGAGTAGAAATATTCGGTCACATTCATGCCCAAGATTTATTCTTGAATATAGGAAACGGACATTAGAATAAACAGCAAAGCTAACATATATATATTATATATATACGAGTTTAGTATGAAATTGCCGTTTAAAACAACAAGTTTAGTTATAATTAATATTTTTAGTAATAGAACTAGATTTCTTAACCTTTTTCTCATTCTCTCATTTGGGAGTAATCACACAAAGTGAACAACAGAATATCTAGGCTTTAGTACGTTTTTGTTATTTAATCACTAAACTTATCCATCATCTCTATGTTATGGATTCCTTTACAATTTAGTTAATATAACGGACAGTAAAATTTGCACAGTTGTTAGTTTTAATTAGTTTCTTTCTAGTAAACGCAGCAAATGTTTAACTGCCGAATTTCACATTATTATTTTATTACACATACATAAGCGTAAAAATAAATAAAACAGCAAATTCATACTAAGACTTTTTTTTTTTTTTTTTATGGTGGGAAAAAATCATGCATTGACATCCCCCGCCCTTGGGCGGAGCGGGAGATAGTGTCAGACTCTTACTGACTAAAAGACCCACCCCGTTCCTTCTAGCCTTCATACCGGGGCTCGAGCGCCCTTTCGGATAACCCTGGCCCCAGTAGGCTTCGACCCGGCTGGGTCCCTACTGTTGCTGACAACTCCTTGAGGCGCGCGGGAACAGTGCGCGCCGTCGACGACTTGGGCTTGGTCCGGACAGTTACCGGACGGCCGGACAGTGAGCTACCCATTGCTCACTGTCCACAAGCCCGCGCCTACGTTGGCCGGAAATCGGGATCAGAATCCCGGCGGCGGCGGACTAAGACTCAATCACAACACACACACAAAACAACAAAAGCACAAAAGTACAAAACACAAAAACAAAAGCGATGAAAAAATGAGAAAGATGATGATGAAGAGAAAAAGTGTTTTGGTAAACTAGAAGAATCTAATGTGTGGTGTATGTGTCTGCATGCGATGGAATGAAGAGCATTAAAAAATTCATTGATACGAACAATGCCTACTAAAATCATCGGCAGCTAAGAAAGCAAAGGTAACTAGTTAAAAAGGGCACTAAAACGGAAGGCAGTTCCCTGATGGCACAGGTAACGGTCGATGTCGAGTCTTATCGCTTTTGACTATCAACGATGACACTAATGTACTATTTCCACCAAACGGGGAGCGCCTAAGTGCATTTTGCAATGTCAAAGGAAATTGAATCGAAGAAAAAGTAATTGAATGTCATATTTGAATGGACGCCGATCGACTACCGCGGCGTGCGTGCAGATCCAAATGGGTCCATTTTATATGGCAACTAATAGTTCAAAATCGCTTCAAATTCCCTCAACATATGCAAGAAATCGTACAGAAGATGGCTGTCGACGGTAGTCATTGACTAAAACAGGAATAACTACAGTCACTATGTCAGTGAATTGCCGTCCAAATGCAAGCGTCCGGAGACTCTTCATACACTAGTTAAATGCAATGTTTCTCAATTTAGTGGCATCTTTAGTAAAGTCACATATATAGATAGAGGTCTTCACCATTTCTATTTGAGAATCACTGCTATGACAATTAATAATCATTAACGCATCTCCTGCCTGGCACTCGTATTTTGAATTAATTTTGAATTAGTATTTTTCTTATTATAATGTGTGGTAGTTCTTGTGTGCCTGCTAGTAAATGCGTTAATGACGAATCAGAAAATTTACAATCGTTATTATTATTATTATGGCACTGCGACAACACCCAACTAAATTTTAGATACCTATTAATATTGTCTGACTACTTGATGCCTAATGCTAAAGATTTTTACTATTCTCTATTTAATTCTAAATATAACTTATAACATTCGCACATACTGCAAAATTCATATTGCATAAAAAGTCAAAAAGTTCCATTACCCAAGGCGCATAAATACTTTTTTACTTCATGGTAAAATGACAATATCAAATAATAAAATAAAAACTCGTTTCTGGATTGTTTTTTTTTTTTCATTTGAGTCTCGGTGAAACTTGCGTGGTTGACTAGGGCTCGGTCCTTACCGGACAGCCAGATGACAAGCTAATTGCTTGCCGTCCGCAAGCCAGCGCCTACGGTGGCTGCGGTTTGCCCTACAACTCCCGACACTTGAGGCGTATCTCGCGGCGGCAGCTGGGGCGTGAGGATGTCCGTTCCCTCACGATTACGGCTGTCTGTTTTGCTCGCAATACTGCTTCACAGAAGGTTATGACAGCTTCCCATTCCCTCATTGTTATGCTCCGGTCCACGGCCTAAACCAAGGCATATCGCTAGAGGTCACCGCATCCGATCTGACTTGACTGGCCTGTTGGTCTAGTGGTTAGTGGCCCTGACTGCTATGCCGCAGGTCGTGGGTTCGATTCCCACCCAGGACAAATGTTTGTGTGATGAGCATAATCATTTGTTCTGTGTCTGGGTGTAATTTATCTATTATATGTATGTATTTAAAAATATATTAGTATGTTTATCAGTTGTCTAGTACCCATAACACAAGCTCTGCTTAGCTTGGGACTAGACGGCGTTGTGTGATAGTTGTGGAATATTATTATTATTATTATCGCCTCCACAAGGACACGTGGTGCTCCGCCCAAACGGAACAGACCACCGGTAAAACCTCCAGAACTGGCCATGTCTGATGTGCATCAGACGGAAAGTTAGGACACCGTGGCGCCTCTAGCGACTCCTCAAAGAGCGGAGTTATCGCAACGATTACGGCTTTGTCGTTTCTAAAACGCCTAAATTTCTGTTAAGTACTGGAACCAAAGACAAGTTTGGGTGTTGTCAGAGGGCGCAAGCAGATTGTCGTCAATACACGATAACAGAAAAATGTAAGAACATTTACAAAAAAACAATAAGTTTGAAGACTAGAATAGATCGCTCGACAGCAATATGCCTGCGTGAATCTCAGCGCCTTAACTTAGCAAGTGTTAATGACACGACTATCAAAACTATACCTATAGCGCAGCAAATTATAATATTAAATTATTGTTATTTACGTGTGTTTTGCATATTTACTTGTTAGGCAAAAGGGCGGGCTACTGTGAATCTTGCCATGTTACACCGTCTTTTTTCTTTTATTAATTTAAGCCTCAGGCGGACAGCGTTACAAGCTTTTTATTAAGCAACCAATATTTCAATAAATACTATCACTTATATGATGACGAAAGCGTGTCATTTACACTTGAGAAAACTATGGTTTAAAGTGCCCACAAACTTATTTATTTCGTTGAAAAAACAAACGTTTATATCGAATAAATGATAACAAGAAAATATTCTGATAATTTGTTTGTAGGTACTTTAGTATAACGATCTAGCGGCCGTTAAAATGTGGAAAAAAAATACTTGGAAGTCATAAAGATGGCGACGAAAGAAGATTTAAAAGAATTTGTAAACAGGAACGAGAATCGAAAAATAATTTGGTAGACTTCGAAATATTATAAATGGACATAATATTATTACAAGTGCCTCTATAAAGGAGAGAGATTGAAAAGACGATAACAATTGGACAATTTTTTGTACAATAGCTCAAGGAGAAGACACGTAATGATACAAGTTAAGAGAACGAGACAAGTTAATTTACCTTTTTGACCATTTTTCCCGTAACGAAAATTCAAAACCACTAGGTGCCTATTTTCTAGCTCTACGACTAATTATGCCGAAAACAACGTTACTAATCGCCTACAAATTTTAATGATTTTTGAAAAGATTTATTTTTCGACGAGTTAGGTTGTATCATCCTCCTTGGCTTTACCACGGCTGCTAGAAGTCATTGAACTGGCCACAAACATTCTTATTTTTTAAACATGATTATTTACTTATGTAGGTAGACCGTAAATATAGTGCGTTTCACTTAAGAGGTTCCTTCGCCGTAATGTTGGCTCCCTTGTCTGTCTACAGAAAAAAGAAGGGAAAAAGAAAAGAGTTGCCTACTCTACCAAAATTTTTTGCACGAAATGTGAAACGAAATCGATTTTAACGGTACTCGCACCACTTTATGGAGAATTATGAGGGGAATGGGATTTTATTTAAAAAAAAATCTGGTCTAAAAGGAAGTTGTTAATAGAGAAATACGATATTGTGGCGTGGCGTTTTCAGTATTTGAAAGAATTGCAGAATAAACGAAATGGTGCCGAGCGTCATATATTTTATTAAAAAATTGTTTTTTACAGTTTCCAAAATAAAAAAATAAAAAAACTTATCAGACAATTGTCAAAAGTAACGAAATATCAGTTAATCTCCCCAATTTTAAGTAATTTCATTGCTCAAAATATAGCAACACTATTTTTCCGCATTGCCAACATTACGGAGAAGGAACCTCCTAAGTGAAACGCACAGTACCTTAGTTTTAGTACGCGCGAAACCTGAGACACCTGTCTACTATTTTTATGTAAAGAATCTATGTAATACATTTCAAAACCGTAACATAAAAAATCACAAAGTTATAAGCTTGTTATATTATCGGACTGTCCATAGAAATACATGGTCACCACGAGGCGCGCACGCGCTAGCGCCGTCTAGCACTCATCTTCTATAATATAAAAATGAATCGCAAAATGTGTTGGTAAGCGCATAACTCAACAACGCCTGGACCGATTTCGCTAATTTTTTTTTTGTTGTGTTCGTTATTATGAGGAGAAGGTTCTTATGGAAAAAAAAATGAAAATTAGGGTAGTGTAGGGTAGAGTAGGGTAGTGTAGGGTAGAGTAGGGTAGTGTAGGGTAGAGTAGGGTAGTGTAGGGTAGAGTAGGGTAGTGTAGGGTAGTGTAGGGTAGAGTAAGGTAGAGGAGGGTAGAGTAGGGTAGAGTAGAGTAGGGTAGGGTAGAGTAGGGTAGAATAGGGTAGAGTAGGGTAGAGTAGGGTAGAGTAAGGTAGAGGAGGGTAGAGTAGGGTAGAGTAGAGTAGGGTAGGGTAGAGTAGAGTAGAGTAGAGTAGAGTAGGGTATAGTAGGCTGAAGTAGGGAAGAGCGGGAGCGAAGCCGCGCGGGTACAGCTAGTTGATAATAATTTTTAGTTCATATTGTAATTAACTAACGATAGGATGTTCTATCACACTTGCAGGCTTTGAACTGTTGCAATGGTCAAGTGTTGTGTGTTGACAAATTTTATTAATAAAAGCCGCGTAAGTGATAAAATGTGTTGAACATCGCATTACTTAACTACAGCAGGCTTTATGTCCAAATAATAAATCATCAAAAATCAATAATCTATTTACAATAAGTAATTGACTTACCCAATCACTATTCACTATGTTTCTAATCACTCAAACATATCGTAATAATTGTTAGAAATGTCTCTCATTTTGTCTTATGCACAGACGGGCGCGCTTACGCAAATTTCTATTTAATTTACATAAAAATTTATGATTGTTTTTGACACTGTCAAATGAAGAAATGTACTTCCAATTTTATTTTTTAAATCAGTTTCACTACACTAATATATAAAGAGGGAAAATTTGTATTTTTGTGTGTGTGTTTGTAATGAATAAACTCAAAAACTACTGTGCCGCTTTCAAAAATTCTTTCACCATTGGAAAGCTACATTCACCCTGAGTAACATAGGCTATATTTATTGCCCGTGCGAAGCTAGGACGGGCCGCTAGTTAGGTATAACTACGTATTTTACGTCACCCCAAAAACAAAACTATAAGGAAGTCAAATACATAACGTATTTGACTTCCTTAGATTTACTACAAACTGCTAGTGTACGCACCATTTCTGTACACTGGACATTTGTGTATGAATATGACATGATTACACAACAGCGACTGGCACCAAAACACAACTGCAAGTCTGACGAAAGCCGCGCGCGGGATCGCGAAACGTAACAGAACCGAAATGCGAGTTAAGGAACCGTAACCCACTAACATTAGCTTCGTCAGCAAATAAGTATTTATTTTATATTATATGCATTTCTCTTAAGTATTTTCCGTAACATGATTACCATTAGTATTTATCTAGGACGTGCGTCATAGTCGATCAAGTCAATCATTGTACCACGTTAGCAATTAAGTTAGTATACAGGGTTATTTGTAAAACACTAACAACCTTGCAGGACTGTATTACTGACATCATGAACAACAACTTTTGTTCTATGACTTTTTACAAAACATAATACATTTTGCCATATATCTCCGTTCATATATTCCTTTCTCTGTTGTACATATGTCAGCACAGCCCCCGCCATCAAATGCTGGTGAACATCTCTTTCTTGAGGTCGAACTTAATCACTCAAAATTACTACTTGGTGTTTATTACTGTCCCTCTTTACGCATTAACTTTTTTTCATCCTTCGAAAACCTCTTAGAACTTTTAATCCCTTCTTACAGTCATAGCATAATCATGGGTGATTTTAATACTTGTCTCCTGAAAAAGGATCATCGCTCTTCTTCCCTGTGTAGTGTTTCGGCTTCTAGCAATCTTACTATTCTTCCTCTTAGTGCCACTCACCATTTTCCTAATTGTACTCCTTCACTTCTTGACTTGATTATTGTCTCCTCTCCTGATCGCGTCGCTAAGTGTGGCCAATGCTCAGCCGATGCCTTTTCTTATCATGATCTGATTTTTCTCTCATATAAAATTCGTCCACCTAAAGCTAAAGCCAAAATTCTCATGCAACGTAATTTTGGTGGCATGAACGTTGAGGGTCTTTGCGAGGATGCTAGCAATATTGATTGGTCTGCTCTATATAGCTCTACATCAGTCGATGAGCAAGTTGACATCTTCTCTACTAAACTTGTTAAGCTTTACGATCACCACGCTCCCGTTCGAGCAGTTAAAGTCAGACATTTTCCGGCACCGTGGTTGACGGATGAAATTAAATCACTAATGAAAAAAAAGGCCACAGCCAAGTCTAAATTTAAGCGTCATCCTAATGATGCTAATAGAGAAAGATATGTCTCTATCCGTAATCACTGTAATAAGGTGTGTAGGAATGCCAACCGCCAACACATTCATAACTCAGTCCAAAATGGGGATGCATCCAAAGTTTGGAATTTTCTTAGATCATTGGGGGTCGGTAAAACTCGACAAGAGTCGATTCCTAAAGATTTAGACATCAATGCGATGAATAATCATTTTACAGCTTCGTCCAATTTTGATAGGACTATAAAATTGAATACATTGGATTATCTTTCATCTCTTCCGACTCCCAGTTATTCTCCATTCGCTTTTGGTCAGTTTTCTGCGTGTGATGTTAAGAAGAGCATACTATCAATTACTTCCAATGCAGTAGGAAGTGACTGTATCAGCCGTAAAATGTTACTCCCGGTGCTGGACATAATCCTCCCTGTCATTTGTCACATCCTCAATTTTTCTGCGTCTAGCGGTGTCTTTCCATGCTCATGGAAAGATGCTCAAATAATTCCTCTGCCTAAAAAGTCCAATCCCACATCCTTTTCTGAATACCGTCCAATATCCGTCTTACCATTCCTGTCTAAAGTCCTAGAACGTTTATTTCACAACCAATTAAGTACTTTCCTATCCAAAAATAATCTCCTCAACCCGTTTCAGTCCGGTTTCTGCCCTGGTCACAGCACCACTACAGCGCTTCTCAATATTACGGACGATATAAGGTCAGCCATGGAAAGCAGTAATCTAACGGTCCTTGCATTGCTAGATTTTAGTAATGCTTTTAATACTGTCGATTTTGATGTTTTACTTGGTATTCTATGCTCTCTTAATATATCTCCACCGGTGATTGACTGGTTTCGTAGTTACCTGTTCGGGCGACGGCAACGTATTTGCATCGGAGAGACCATGTCTTCTTGGTGTAGTACTTCTACCGGAGTACCACAGGGTGGCGTTTTATCACCATTACTTTTCGCAGTTTTTATTAACTCTATCTCCAACGAATTAATTTCTTCCTACCACCTTTATGCAGATGACCTTCAAATATATTCACGGGCACCTCTTGGGAAATTGTCTGAGGCTATCTCGACCGTTAACCTTGATCTGGCTCGTATTTGCGACTGGAGCAAGAGGTACGGACTTACGGTGAACCCTGTGAAGACGCAGGTTATAGTGGTGGGCAGTTCTAGAATGGTCTCAAAGATCGACTGGACGACTCTTCCCCAAGTTTCTTTTGACAACTCAGTAATTCCCTTTAGTGAGAAAGTCAAGAACTTGGGGATATTCATTGACAAGAATTTCTCTTGGACTGCCCAGCTACAGGAAGTTAGCCGCAAGTTATTCGCATCTGCTGGTTCGTTGAGAAGACTACGGCATTTTCTGCCGATTGCCACCAAGATCACGCTTGCACAATCTCTTCTTTTACCCATCCTTGATTATGCTGATGCCAGCTATCTTGACCTCACTGAAGTGCAACTGGATAAACTTGAGCGACTTCAAAACTTTTGTATAAGGTTCATATTCGGTTTGCGTAAATATGACCATGTTTCTGAATTTCGCGTTAAACTCAAGTGGTTGCCAATTCGCCTTCGCCGTAATGCTCATATTCTTTCTCTTTTGTATAATGTGCTCTTTTCCCCTTTTACCCCTAGTTATCTCAAAGAACGGTTTCAATTCCTTTGTGACTCCCACATGAAAGTTCTTAGGTCATCGGATAACTTGAAACTTAAAATGCCAATGCATTCAAGTACTTTCCTGGATAAGTCCTTTACTGTTCAGGCCGCTCGTCTATGGAATGCATTGCCTGTGGAAATAAAGCGTGCGCAAACACTGCCTGCATTTAAAGGGCTTGTGAAGGATCATTACTTGACTCTGTAATCTTGTCTTCGTTCTTCACTAACTCTCTTGCTTATATATATATATTGTATGTATATATTTGTGTATCTATTTTAGAATTAAGTATTTATTAAGTTTTGTTACTTTTATATTTGCACTAAGTGCAACCCCATTTTGTGTCCAGGCAATCCCTGTCCATTCAAGGTTGCCTGGAAGAAATCGCCTAGTGCGATAAGGCCGCCAATTGTGTGTTTTTTATTGTGTGGTTTCCTTTTTTGTTAATTTATAATCTTGATGTGCAATAAAGTATATATAAATAAATAAATAAATAACAGTGTAAAAATTGTTGGAATCGATTCAGTTGTTGATTCTGAAAAAAATATACTCAGGTTTCGCATATACTAAAAATAATGTATGGATTAGCTGTCAGCTTATAACTCACTGTATTGTACTATACCAACTAACACCCCCTAAATCGTCGTATACCCATACCAGGATTTACGTTAAGTAGAAAAACACACATACATTGCCTAGGTAATGTATAGAATACCTGAATTATAAAGTTTCCGGTAACATGTAGGTAAGTAGACTAACATTACCATTTGTATTAAGTTTCAAGTATATTGGCGGAATAAGATTTGATATGCAAACGAAATTCCCCCTTTTTAAAGCCATTAGGTTGAATTTAAAAAAAAACCCTTCTTAGTGCTCGGTCACCTATAACATAAAAGGAAGCCTCATGGCCCTCCTAAAGATATAGAGAAATTATATATTTTTCTCGTTTACTTTACTGCCTAATCTAATAATAGTGTATGGAGAGTCTTATTAGATTACTCGCTCATAACTATTATTTAGTTACTTGTCTATTGCTATGCACAACTAATACGCTAAATTGTAAAGGCTTATGTTTAACTTACCACCAGATATAGTAACATATAAAAGACAAAAATAGTAAATGATCACCAAAATTAAACCTACATTTTAATGTAAAATTATAACCAAAGTTTTAACATCTCGCTATCCTATTTAATCAAAATGAATCCAAATAAAGCATCGGCAGAACCCCATGGTTACGGAGATATCAGTAGTTACAATTTTGAGGTTAGGTTAACTACCTGCCAAGACAGCTCGACGGAGCCCCGCTACGCGGGGCTCCTACTTCTGGGTGGTTTAAAAAAAAATAACCTCGAAGAAGGTGGCGGGGTCGTAGTGAGCGAGCGAAGCGAGCGAACACAGACCCCGTCACCTAACCTTCTTCTAACCTAAATCTATCCGACCCGGGGTGCCCTAAAATTCCACTAAGATAGATTGTTGATTAGACAAAGTATCATCCTGCTCTACGGGGCTAAAAAGAGCGCATTAATTTGCTCGCTAAGATTTGGTTATCATTTACTACATTTGGTGTTCGAATACAATTTAAAGTACAGTCTATTGTAACTTTAGGATTTCATTTTTTTGGTGTCAAGTAATATATTTTTGACAAAAGAACTAAGGGTACCAAAGCGTTTTATGGTGGTCATTATATTTAATCCCAATTGTAAATATCAACGCAACATTTTAAAGTAAAAACTATGTATGTGGCCAGCTTGAAAACCATAGCTTTCATAGAAATTTCTTAAAACTATCTTAATTTAAAAACCGAGTGAGTCAACCTATATTTCTATATGCCTAGCTAGGCAGCGCGGCGCGGCGCTTCGCGAGCTCTGCGGTATGGTGATAGCGGCTGAATGAGTATGCCGACTGAGTTTGAACCATAGTTTCCAAACTATCACTTTTCTATAATTAAATTATTGTTTTCTATTCATGCTTTTTCCATGTAAACAAACATAGTTTTAAATTACAGTACATAAATAAATTGATTTGAAAATAGCTGTTAAAAAATTCAAAGACATTTTTTATGTTGTAGCCCAAACTGAATTTATAAATGAGTATAAGATATGGAACAACTGGAAATAGTTAAAAATAATCTCCACATAATTATATTTATATTGCATCGCTTCATTTTTCAGATATAACATTCACAACGTAGTTCCTCTACCCTTCAAGTTTTTGTATAAGCTGTATTACTTTTGGTGTACAATAAAGTCTATTCTATTCTATTCTATTCTATTCTATTCTATTCTACAAGGCAACTTCGCACTCTTTTAAAATTACCCCCGTATTTTTTTTTTTTTTTTTTTTAAGTAGGTCACGCAGTTCTGTCAAACTTCATTCTTTTTCCGTGCGAGGCAACGAAAACACGTGTTCTCTGTCAACAGTTCCCGTTTTGAAAACGAACGGTTTCATTATTCTATTTGAATTGTTTTTCTCTCCGTTTTCAAGTGTTAACTATGCCTAAACGCAATATTAAAGATAAAATTGAGCGTTATAATAAAAAGATTCGTAAACTTGAAGAAAAAGAACGACAACAATGTCGTCGTATGGCGCGAGTGTTAGAATTTTCGGATTCCGACGAGGATTTTGATAACGCCGCCGCCGTTGACTGTAAGTACCTACCTATTTTAACTATTTTTAATGAACAAATGCTAAAACGTTATGTCTATAGTGCCAAGTGATACATAAACTCTTTGTTGCCTTGATTCGAAATCGAACGTGGCAAGCCTGGGGGTTGGCCGTGAGTCAACACGAAGGCATAAAGCAAAATATTAGTCTGTCTTACATGAGATAGCTAAACATTTTTGTGAAACAAGACAAAAGCCTGGGGTCTATCCGAGAGATAGAACGAAGGTATATTAGTTTTGTCATAGTATTAGCATACTCAAATAAATTATTTTATTGTGGTAGATGCTGATAAAGTCGACCCGGATGAGTCGGCTACTCCACAACTAACTGAAGTTCCTGAGATACCAGTTCCTGGTCCAGGATTACCTGAAACGACGGACATAGCTCCGGTCGAACATGAGCTCGACCCCGAAATCCTGTCAGCACTTGGGGAGCCTTCTGACGATACTCCTGAATTTGGAGAACATATCCATGAAAATTTAGCACAAAGATGGCAACCGATTTTAAAAAAGGGACTTCCGAAGGAAGTCAAGGACAAGTTATTAAAAGAATATCTTGTTCCTTCCAACTGCCCACTTTTGCAAGCACCAAATCTTAACGCTGAAATTTCGGCAGCCATAACGGATATGGCCAGAAACCGCGACAAGAAGATTGAACTATCACAACAACTTCTTGGTGCTGGTATCACAGCCGTAAACAGGGCGATGACTCTTCTCATGACAGGCGACGAAAAAATTCAGGCAATTAAAATGCTAAGCGACAGTTGTCGCATCTTATCCCATCTTCACCATACGGATACTCAAGCACGTATCAAAATGGTTACACCTGGATTAGAAAAATCATTCCTAAACGTTATCAAAGATAACGAAAGAGATAGTACACTGTTCGGATTAAAACTATCCGAAAAAATTAAAGCTTCAAAAGCTATAGAAAGGCAAGGCCTGCAAATAAAGAAAACTCCTGTGCCTCAAAAACCCCCACTCACCGTTCAGTCGGCAGTCAGTAGACCTCGCTACCAGGAAAACTGGCCAGGTCCTTCGCGTTACCAGTCGAACAGGGGGGGGCGCGGAGGCCAGAGGAGACCAGCCCCTGCACGCAAGGCACAGCCAGCGGCGCAAACGAGGTATTCGAACACGAACAAGACGCGTGCTCAACTTCAACGGTAGACCAGGTACATGCTGGACGAATACATTATTTTTATACTCACTGGCTTAACATAACGTCTAATGATACCGTTCTCGAATGGATCCGTAATGGTTTTTCTATACCCTTTTCTATAACTCCGGTACAAACAATGCTACCTCATAATTGTCTTTCACAGACAGGAAAAGAGGACATGAATTTGGCCATCAAAAAGTTACTCGATTTAGGCGCGATATCATTATGCTCACCGACTAAGGATAAATTTATATCAAAAATATTCCTTACTACCAAACCAAACGGTGACAAGCGCTTTATTTTGAATTTAAAGCCACTAAACGAGTTCATATCCAAGTTCCATTTTAAAATGGAAGATTACAGAACCGCTTCTAAATTAATTCCTCATAATGGATTCATGGCCAACATAGATTTGAAAGAAGCATACCTTTTAATTCCTATCGCAAAACATCACCGGAAATACTTACGTTTTTATTTTGAGGACGATAACGGACAAAAGCTTTTGTATGAATTTAACGCTATGCCGTATGGTTTATCTATTGCTCCAAGAACATTTACCAAGATTATGAAAGAGGTTGTCTCCCATCTTAGGAGCCAGGGATTCAAATCAGTCCAATACCTTGACGACATACTATGTATAGGGAATAATTATTCTGAATGTCGTGATAACGTCACAGAAACTTTGAAATTATTAGAATCTCTTGGTTTTGTAATCAACTACAATAAGAGTTCATTGGAACCAAAACAGAATTGCAAATTCTTAGGTTTTATATATGATTCAAAAAATTTAATAATGTCCTTGCCAGATGAAAAACGCGATCGTATTGCTAAGTTAATTGACAAATTTACACTTCTGCCACGCTGCACTATAAGAAAATTTGCTCAACTAATTGGGGTTCTTACCGCTGCTTGCCCCGCAGCAAAATATGGATGGATTTACACAAAAATTTTAGAACGTCAAAAATTTTTAGCCTTGAAAATAAACAATAGCTTTGAAACAAAAATTAAATTACCAAGTATAATTTTAGAAGATCTGAATTGGTGGTCAAAAAATATTTCTATAACGTCCAACTCCATAAGAGCTCAAGAATTCACATTAGAAATATTTACCGATGCGTCTAGGACAGGCTGGGGTGCCTGTTGTAATAATGAACGCATAAATGGCGCCTGGAAAAATTCTGAATTAAAGTTTCATATTAATTATCTAGAACTCTTAGCGGTATTTTTAGCGTTAAAATGGTTTGCTCGCAATTTTTCTGATTGTGTTATTACGTATTGATAATACGACAGCCATTAGCTACATCAATCGAATGGGCGGAATACAATTTCCTCATTTAAACGATTTATCTCGGTCTATTTGGCAATGGTGTGAGAAGCGAAAAATCTGGTTATTTGCATCTTACATAAACACACACGATAATGTTATAGCCGATGAACAATCGTCATCAAACAACCGTCGACGCATTTACTATTAGCTGGCGTGATAATTTCTTTTATGCTTTTCCGCCGTTTTCTCTAATATTAAAATGCTTACAAAAGATTGTTTTAGACAAAGCCGAAGGAATCCTTGTATTTCCTTTATGGCCAACACAAGCTTGGTATCCCCAGTTAAAAAGTATGCTTGTTTCAGAAATTATTATTCTAAAGGCAAACAAAGATCTTTTATCTTCCCGTTTCAGAGCTTACCATCCACTTTACAAGTCGCTTACCCTGGGTGCCGCGGTGCTCTCCGGCTTGCGTTCACACAACGAGGAACGCCCTCAACCGCTCTCGACCTAATGTTAGCCTCTTTATCTAATAATACTGTACACCAATATAATGTCACCTTTAAACTATGGTGGAAATTCTGTATAGTGAATAATATTACTATGTTTGAGCCGTCAATTCCAAGGGTCATTACCTTCTTGTCTGATCTATTTGATAAGGGAGCATCTTACGGTTCCCTAAATAGCCATCGCTCTGCCCTATCGCTACTTCTAGGAAGTAGTGTAGGAACAGACGACTGCATCAAAAGATTACTGAAAGGAGTGTACAAGTTGCGACCGTGTGTACCTAAATACACGAGCACTTGGAATCCCCAAATGGTACTCGACTATATTTCTAATTGGTTCCCAAATAGGAGCCTATCAATCGAAAAGATTACAAAAAAACTGGCTATTTTATTAGCTATTTGCACAGCTCACAGAGTCCAAACGTTCTCATTAATAAAGACCTCAAACATAAAAATAAATTCTGGAGGCATTGATATAGTCATAACTTTGCCCAGCTACGTTATTAGAAGATTACCTTCAAATGACTAACGAAATTAGACCCGAGAACGTACCTAATTTATTCCTAACGTTTAAACGGCCCTATAGGGGCGCTACGGCGCAGTCAATCAGCCGTTGGATAAAACAAGTATTGTGTGAGAGCGGCGTGGACGTGGCGACGTTCAGCGCGCACAGCACGCGCCACGCCGCCACGTCCACGGCGCGCCGCGCTGGCTTGTCCGTAGACGCCATCCGGAAGGCGGCTGGCTGGACAGCAGCATCTCAAACATTCGCCAAATATTATTGTCGGCCCATACGCGAGGAAAATTCCTTTGCGAATTCGGTTTGTTTTCCGCCAAATACAAATTAAATAAGACTGATTAATACTCATACTTTGATCATTATAAATTAAGATTGTATGTATTAACCTAAATAGAAACCTAATTAGTTAATCGGTGGACTTTACAGCAATAGTTAAAATATTGTAAATTAAAATTTTCAATATATTATTAGATTAGATTAATTATATTGCTTGTTAATAAAAACCTCAGTTTAATAAACAAGAATTTATAAATACGAGTATTATTATTGAATTCTAAAAACAGCTAAAACTTCATCTCTAAACATCTACGTTGTGAATGTTATATCTGAAGAATGAAGCGATGCAATATAATATAAGATCAAACGAACTTCGGCAAGTGAAGGTCGATCGATATTATATTAATCGCTTCATTCGAAGATATAATCACCCACCCACCCTACTTGCCCATAATGAAGTTTTTGTTGATTCACTTCCTCTAAAAAGAATGAAGTTTGACAGAACTGCGTGACCTACTTAAAAAAAAAAAAAAAAAAAATACGGGGGTAATTTTAAAAGAGTGCGAAGTTGCCTTGTAGGGTAGAGGAACTACGTTGTGAATGTTATATCTTCGAATGAAGCGATTAATATAATATCGATCGAACTTCACTTGCCGAAGTTCGTTTGATCTTATATTTTGTTTTATTGTGAAAGCAGCAGTTTTACTCCTAAAGGTAAAAAATCATGAGCACTTTAACCGAAATTAATTTCCTGTTTAGTCCTTTTATTTATCAAGTTCCAAATCAGTCGGTGTGTCTTGTGAAACTTCAAGACAAAATGAAAATTGCAGATTGTATTAAAAACGAAATCTTGCGTTTATACAAAAAAACCTGTCAAAGTGCTAGTGTATGATTGGTCACCATAGACATGTGTCGTGACGAGCTCAGGGCTGAATCATGTCTATTCTCCATCTCTTTCTGTCGCTCAAACACTTACATCTCTAGAGCGAGAAAGATTTTTGTAAGAGTTGAATCAACCCCAAATGTACCTAGTAGAATATGAGTTTGAAAAGATCTCTTTCTAACATCTGGAAATATTCTAAATATTCATTCAGCAGTCACAAGTATTTTTTTTTAATTGATATAAACTAGTGCTTGATTGCGATCCCACCTGATGATAAGACATAGACATAGTCATAGTCGGCCTTATAATGTTCCCACTGTTGAGACTCAGGCCTTCCCTCTACCTAATGGTAAGCTGATGCAATCCCTGATGGTGAGGCGCACTATTTTATTAAGAGCCTATTCACTCTAGCCTTGAAGACACCCAAATTATATTTAATTTGAATTATGGTGTTTTTGTGATTAATAGAAAGCTAACCCAACGGAACATAGTCCCGGAATCAAAGTATACTATTTGCTATTCTAGGGTCTACCCGTGCGCTAAATTTTATGCAAATCCCTTAAACAATTTCAGTTTGAAGGAGTCACCAACATTTGCATACACACCACTATTTTTTTATTGTTGATAGGCTCGCGTTTGACCACCATCTCATCTGATGGTAAGCGATGATGTGGCCGACATTCACCTTTATCATATTAATGTGATGTAAAATAATTAATAATACTTTTGAGTGAGTGCTCCATTAAATTAATAGTTTAACAAAATAATAGCTCATGGTTATCCTGTTGCTAGTTCAGTATATACACTACAATTGCTATAGGATGCTGCGGGTGACAGTTGTCGGATTCATACAATGTAGATATCTATATTTTTCTCTCATCTGAAAGATGCATATTTTTGTCCTCCTGTTGTAATCCTACCCATGCTATGTAAAAAAGTATAACTGCTAGTGTCTTAGAAGTTAGTATAACTGTACACTAAGCATTAAAATAGCAGTGCGTTAGGCATTAATTAAGAAAAAAAGTGACGCGCCGCGATGCCCTAGCCAGTGCAATCACTTTAACGAAAACACTTGATCACTTGTCATATTTTAAACTCTTTACCAGTTTTTATATTAATAGTATAATATGACAAGGTTCTAAGTACATTCAAGGTTTTATAGGTTTTTTAAGGTTTTAATATGAGGCTTATGATGAAATAGCGACGACTGACATGGTTGAGGAAATGGCTATTTTTCGTAGCCCAGCCAATCTGCATCACGCCCGGAGTGATGATGGTGCTTTCGTAGTACCATGCACCGGTGTTCACCTGGAATCAGAATTGTCTGGTTCACTTTTTCTTGGATTTTAAACAAACATTTGGAATCTTGTGGCTTCTGTTATGAGAGTTTTACAGTTGCAGTTGTAAAGCAGCGATAATCAACCACATAACCTATGGATATCTTGTATGTACGAACGTCGTTCTAGACTACAATACAAGCTCCATTTTTTTTTTAATTAGCTGCCATTGTGTTATTTTCTTGGGTAAAAGAGTCCTCTTTCTCTTTTCTAACCTGCCGACGATCTCATCTTTTCTCTCTCTGATCACAGTGGGAGAATGATGAGATCGTCACACCACCTTCGTGGTGGTCGACCTTTTTTTTTTTTTTTTTTTTTTTTATGGTGGGAAAAAATCATGCATTGACATCCCCCGCCCTTGGGCGGAGCGGGAGATAGTGTCAGACTCTTACTGACTAAAAGACCCACCCCGTTCCTTCTAGCCTTCATACCGGGGCTCGAGCGCCCTTTCGGATAACCCTGGCCCCAGTAGGCTTCGACCCGGCTGGGTCCCTGCTGTTGCTGACAACTCCTTGAGGCGCGCGGGAACAGTGCGCGCCGTCGACGACTTGGGCTTGGTCCGGACAGTTACCGGACGGCCGGACAGCGAGCTACCCATTGCTCACTGTCCGCAAGCCCGCGTCTACGTTGGCCGGAAATCGGGATCAGAATCCCGGCGACGGCGGCGGCGATAACGCCGTTGCCTTATGCGTTCGGCCTCCTCCTTTGCGAGCATTACTGCTTCGCAGAAGTCGGCGACCGCCTGCCACTCCTCCTCGCTCCGGACCATGGCCTCAACCAAGGCCCGGCGCGAGAGGTCTCCGCCGCCGATCGCCCCCACGAGGGCACGGCGATGCTCCGCCCAAGCAGGGGGCACACCTCGACTGTGTGTTCCACCGTGTCCTCCGGGCGTTCCGCACAGTGGCGACACCCGGGCGTCACTTCCGCATGAATCGAGTGCAGGAATCTCCCGAACGAACCATGTCCGGTGAGTACCTGTGTCATGCGGAAGGTAAGGACGCCGTGAGGTCTTTCCAGCCACGCCTCAAAGAGGGGACTTATTATTATTATTATTATAATAAGTCCCCCCTAGTTGGGTTGCGATAGTCGCTGACGCCATTTCACCATGAGATCCCGCCGGAGCTCTGTCCGCCATGCCGTGACCTGTCGCGGCAGCGGACTTTCACCCCGGCGTTGTATCTCCACGCGCATATCGTGCATGTGTGCAAGGACTGTTGCCTCCAGATCCCACGGTGGTAGGTCAGCCAGAAGGCTCGCCGCTTCGCGGGAGACCGTGCAGTATCCCCGCACCATCCTTATCGCCATGACCCTCTGGCAGGCGTTCAGTATGGCCGCCGGTTGCTTTTTCAGCGACGGCGCCCACACCGGCGCCCCGTAGAGGGCCATGGACCGAACGATCCCCGCGTAGAGCCTCCGGCAGGAGGCGTCTGGACCCCCAAGGTTGGGCAGGAGCCGCTTGAGCGCAGCCCCAGCCCGGTTGAGTTTGGGAGCCAGACGTCGGAAATGCTCCACGAAATTCCACCGGCTGTCGAGGACGAGTCCCAGGTACTTCATCGTCGACCCGACACCGATGTGAACTCCTCCTACCGTTAGTTGGGAACTCAATGGCGGCGCGCTTCGAGACTGGCGACCGTGGAAACACATCGCCTCGGATTTGTGAAGCGCCACCTCGAGTCCCAACTCCTGGATCCGATCAACGACCATCGCAACCCCGCGTGTCGCTAGAGCGACCGCCGCCTGGTACGACTCTCCCCGCGCTAGGACCAGCGTGTCGTCTGCGTAGCAAACCAAGCTGACCCCGTCAGGGAAGTCGCCGCGCAGCACGTAGTCGTACCCGATGTTCCACAAGGGTGGCCCTAGTACCGACCCCTGCGGAACACCGCACGACATCTCTCGACGTTTCCAGTCTCCCTGGTGACCGGGATAGACTATAAGTCTCTCCGACAGATAGGCCTCGACCACTCGACAGAGGTATTCGGGCACCCGGTGGTACCGGAGTGCCCTCCGGATCGTACTCCAGGGCAGGGAGTTGAACGCGTTAGCAATGTCCAAGGACACTGCCACGACACACCTGCCCCGGGACACCGCATCCCCCGTCGTGAGGGCTCGCACGCGCATGATGGCGTCCACCGTAGAGCGCATCCTGCGAAAGCCGAACTGTCCGTCCGAAAGGTCCGGCCCCACCCGTGTTAGGCGCCCGACAAGGCGGTTTGCAATGACTCTCTCAAAGAGCTTGCCCACCTCGTCGAGCAGCACAATGGGCCGGTACGCGGACGGAGAGTCCGCAGGGCGCCCTGGCTTCGCTATGAGGACCAGTTTCCCTGTCTTCCAGCAAAGTGGGAACTGGCCCCTCTCCATACATGCGCTGAAGAGCCCTCTCAGTCGAGGCCCGAGAGCCTCCATGGCCAGGACCCAGGCCTTTCCAGGCAAGCCGTCGGGTCCTGGGGCGGTGTTTTTGGCACTCAGCCTTCGCACCGCCACTCTCATCTCTACCTCGGTCACCTCTGGAGCATTGTCGTCGTCGTCGCTGTTGCGGTCCGCGTCAGACACCGCTGGCGGTGGAGGCGGAGCCATGGGCGGGGGGGAGTGTTCCCCCCGCGCAGGGAACAGAGCGTTCACCGCACCCTCTACGATCTGGGGCCGGAGACTCTGAGTCAGTGGGGGAGCCCAGGGACGGAGCTTTTCCCGTACCATATTGTACGGGCGCCCCCATGGGTCCGCGTTCAGAGACCCCAGCCACACGTTGCGGGCCTCCAGTTTGGCCCGCTTGATCTCCGTTCGGAGGGTGCGTTTTACCGCTCTGTATCCCTCATACAGCTCCGCCTCTCTGGCCTCCGCATCCGGCGGGCGGATGCGGCGCCTGCAGTGTCTGGCGTACCGGCGCCGCGCGTGACTGCATGCGTTGCGCAGTGCAGCAATCTCCGGCGACCACCAGCACACCTGGCGCTTAGCTCGCCCTGGACGGACTCGGGGCATTGCCGCGTTGCAGATTTGCGACATGGCCTCCCGGAACCACTCCGCCTCGACGTCTATGTCGACAGGCCTGTCCGGTGCTTGTACCCAGGCCTGTACCGTCGCGGCTTCCAGGAGGAGCTCCCGGTCCATCTGCTTAAGCGCCCACCGCGGACCGCAAGGGCTCTGTCGGACCGGCGCGGCCGAGGTTTCGGCGGAGACGTCCAACCGGATGTACCGGTGGTCGGAGTACGTCTCCACCTCCTCCATAACGCGCCAGTCGACGACACGCGGCAACAGAGCGGGGCTGGCGAACGAGATGTCCACCACTGATTCACCCCGCATCCGCGCCAACGTGGGGACAGAACCCCGGTTCAGGACGACCAGGCCCAGCTCCAAAGCCCAGTCCTCCACCATCTGACCCCGTGGGTTCGTGTACCGGGAACCCCAAGCCGTATTCCAGGCGTTGAAGTCCCCGCAAACGACCACGGGGAGGGTACCGAACCCAGCGACTACGACATTTAGCTCCATAAGGGAGACCTGGAGTTCGTCGAGAGATCTGCTCGGGGACAGGTAGACGCCTACCACTGCAATGTCCCCGAACCGTGCTGCCACGCAGCCCCGTCCCCTCGCAACAGCCTCGAGGGGCGGGGTACCAGCGGCGGCCGACGAGATTAACGTCACCGAGCCGTCTAGGTCCTGAACCCAGTCTCCACGGGGATGGACGTAGTACGGCTCGGAGACGACGGCGACATTTATCGACCACTGCGCCATGCTCTGGAGCAACAGATCCTGAGCGGGGGCGCAGTGGTTGATATTCGCCTGGAGGAGACGGAATGGGGCCGTTATTGGCAGTCCATCGTCTCCTCCCGAGCCCTTCTAGGGGGCACTGCCGCGGCGGGTGCGGCGGCGACTGCGGCGGGTGCGGCGGCGAGAGCGGCGGGTGCGGCGGCGATAGCGGCGGCGGCCAATGAGGCGGCTGCGGCGGTGAGGACGTCGGCGGGGATGGGCCTACGGGCCCTGCCCTTGTCCTTGGCGGGGGGGTCGCAGGACCTGCCCCCAGCCCGGTGGTTGGCCGGCTTGCCTGCCGCCGCACATGCGTAGCAGTGCGGCGGAGCACGGCATTCTGCGGCCTTGTGACCGGGCTGGCCACACTGGTGGCAGCGGTCGCTGCGGTCCACCTCCGCGGCGCAGTGGGCGCCAACGTGGTGCCCCACTCGGCACCGGAAGCACCGCAGAGGTCTGGGCTCCAGCAGTTTAACCTGCGCGGAGACCCAGCCTACCAACAGCCGTCGGCCCTCCCCGGTGATGGTCCTTGCTGCCGCTACGGGGCAGCTAGCTGTCACCGCTCGCATGCCCGTGCCGTCAGCGCGGATGGTGCCCACCCGGACCTGATCGGCCGTGCACCCGCCCGCCCTGACGATGGCGGCCACCACCTCGTCCACCCTGACGGAGTCGTCCAAGCCCATGATGCGCATATCTATGCACTTTGTGGGCCTGGACACTCGGGCCTCCTCCGCATCGAGGGACGCTCTGATCCTAGCGGCCAGAGCGTCAGCCGCAGGGCCGCTGGTCGCACCGGGGACCTCCAGGATTCGGGCCCCGGTGACCGTGCGCCTCATGCGAAAGCCCCCAGCGGCTCCGAGCTCCTCAAGGTGGGGCAGCACCGCCTGCTTCGCCTTCTCCATGACGGCGTCATACGTCACGCCCTTCTTCTCCGCTTCTGGCTGCAGTGTTATCACCACAGCCTCGGAGTTCGGGGCGCGAAGCCTCGCCGCCATGGCCCGCTTCTTGCGCTCTTGGCGCCTTGCGCGCTTCTTGGCCGTCCTGGCCGCCTTGCCCGCCTTTCTCGCGGCGCCGACGACCGTCCATTCGGCGCCAGCCGAGGATTCCTCGGGGGGAGGCGGCTGACGCGGCCTAGTCGCCACCGCCGCAGGAGGTCCTGCCGGCTTAGGCTCCGCCCTACCCTTCGAGGAAGGAGCTGCTGGCTTCCCCCGCCGCCGCTGCTGCGTAGCCGTCGGGGTTGGCCGCGCAGGCTCTGACGCCGCGGCCCCGCGCCCTGCTTGCCCCGACGGGCCCGCCTTGGGCAAAGAAGCCATGGCCGCAGCAGCGGCGTAAGACGTCGCCTTTCGCTGACCAGAGGCCGCGAGCGGGGGGCGCAGCACGATCCCCTCCAGCACGGACAGCTGCTGCTGCATCCGTAGCTGGAACTGCTCCTCCTGCTGCTGCTGCTGCTGCCGAAAGGCAGCCAGCTCCTGCCGCACCAGTGTCAGCAGCTGATTCTCCGGCTCGTGCTGGGCCTGGGGCCGGCTTTGCCCGTGCCCCTGCTTGCGCCCCCCCTCCGTCGGCTCCTGGTGGCCTGCTCTCGCGAGCTCCGCCCGGATCTCAGCCCGGAGCTCGGCCTGGAGCTCGCTCCGGAGCTTTGCCACCCTCTTTTTGAGAGAGGCGTCAAAGGCCTCCTTGAGGGACTTGGCATGGCGCTGCGCCGTCCTCTCTTTGGACGTCTTTTCCCTTTTGCGGGACATGTCCCGGTGACGGCCAGCTTTCGTAAGGACTCCCCGTCCGAGTCCTCTTTCGCCTGCCTCTCGTTGCCGGATGGCTCCGAGAGGTCTGTCAGAACGCCGGGCGCTCCAGGGTGGCGTCCCTCCGCGGCAAGCCTGTCGGCTCGCTGGGCGGAGTTTATGGCCTGCCTCCCTTTCCCACGGGCTCGACCCACGCCGCGGCTGCTCGTAGCAATTTTCGGCGCCGATCCTTTGTCTCCGTCCGTGTCCGAAGACGACAACAGTGCGTCCCTCGACGCGGAGCGCTTCCTGGACACGGAGCGCTTCCTGAAGAGACGCCGGTTACTTCCAGGGTCTCCACCGGGGTCTCCACGGGGGCCTTCACCGGGGTCTCCCACAGCCTCTGCCTCCGAATTTCTACCGGGGTCTCCCCCAGTCTCTTCACTCTCCGAGCCCTCCGAGCTCCTTCCGGATGCCGCGTCGGACTCCGACCGCGCATCACTCTCCGTAGGTTTTTTGAAAAATTTTGAAGGTTCCATAGTTGTTCCCACGAGTATTTTTCATGTTGTACTGGCTCAAATACGTGGTTCGCACTAGAGACTAATTTAGCTACCCATTAGTCAAGCTAACAACCTCCCTCACGGTGCGCCGCCGCTTGGAGGTTTGGGGTAATTTTTTATAGAGGTTGTCTTCCTCGCGGCCCGGGCGGTTAAGCCAGGACCCTCGTCCCCCATCAAAAGTCAGAAACATGACCTTGGACAATCTTTGGGGCTACGAGACTAACGGTGGCAGAAGGAGGAGCAAGCCTTCCTCCTGCCTGCCCGGCGGCAGTGTGAGTGCACACCGAGCCCGCTCTTGCTTCGCCACTGTGCCCTCTGCTACAGCAGAGGGACACGCGTTGAAGCGTTCCGACAGACAGAACATTCGCAGACGGCCATCGAGGCCCCTTAGGCAGCAATACCCAAGGGGGTCATTGGCCGCCTCCCAGGGTGCACCGTCCCGCAGACTGGCCTTCGCTCCGGACGTATCCGCAAGGGAACTACAGCCTGCGGGCACTCGTGGAGGTTTTCTGTCGTGGCACCCCGTGGTGGTCGACCTCAGCGGCGAGGTCCTCCTTTTTTTTGGTGGAAAATCATCAAATGACTTCTGCTTTATGGCAGAGCGGAAGGGTATGTCAGATTTTTACTGACTAAAACGCACCCCTATGTTCCTTAGTCTTGTACTCCAGGACATCGGGTTATCCTTTCAGAAGCGTAACCCCAGTAGTCTTCGACCCTGCTGGGCCCCGACGGTTTTGCTGTCATATCTTTGAGGAGTGCGTGGAACAGTACGCGCCGGCGACAAATATTAACAAAATAGCATTATAATAAAAAAAAAAAAAATATTTTTATTATTGTTGATAGGTTCACGCTTGACCGCTATCTCACCTGATGGAAAGCGACGATACGGTCGACGATGGAACGCGCTTACCTAGAAGAAACCTATTCACTCTCGACTTAAAGATTCCCGGGTTGTAGCTATCAGGAAACACAGACTCCGGCAAGGAATTCCACTCCCTAGCTGCACGCACAATGAATGTGTTCCCAAAACGTTTTGTGCGTGTAGGTGGGATATTTTTATATTACAGACACTTCAATTTTATCTATATGTATTTAAGTATAGTAGAGAAGTAAGTGAATTTTGGAACATGTTATTAGTGCGGTCGTTTTTAATTTTGAAACTGTTAAGTATGGGAACAAGGGTAAGGGACGCTCACGTCAGACCAAACACGTAGCTAGTTGCACACTGGTTTATTCAGTACGAATACAAGGTGGGGACGCAGCCGCGCACCAAATCTCTCGATACCTCCTTTTTACATATATAACAATCCCTCCACGACTAGCTTAAAACTAATAAAATGCCTTATAATTAATCTTAGGTCTATTACGTCTAGTCCTGACATTTTCCTGAGCTGAGGGTTCCTCTGTAATGTTCTCATTCGTATCACTCAATAAGCTGTTATATTCGCCATCACTCTCCCTCTCCGTAGCAGCATCTCTGGGAGCAGTTGAAATTTGTGCTTTCACGGTCGCCGCTCTCGGAACGCGCCGCCTATGAGTTCCCAACTAACGGTAGGAGGAGTTGACATCGGTGTCGGGTCGACGATGAAGTACCTGGGACTCGTCCTCGACAGCCGGTGGAATTTCGTGGAGCATTTCCGACGTCTGGCTCCCAAACTCAACCGGGCTGGGGCTGCGCTCAAGCGGCTCCTGCCCAACCTTGGGGGTCCAGACGCCTCCTGCCGGAGGCTCTACGCGGGGATCGTTCGGTCCATGGCCCTCTACGGGGCGCCGGTGAAGGTGCCGTCGCTGAAAAAGCAACCGGCCGCCATACTGAACGCCTGTCAGAGGGTCATGGCGATAAGGATGGTGCGGGGATACTGCACGGTCTCCCGCGAAGCGGCGAGCCTTCTGGCTGGCCTACCACCGTGGGATCTGGAGGCAACAGTCCTTGCACACATGCACGATATGCGCGTGGAGATGCAACGCCGGGGTGAAAGTCCGCTGCCGCGACAGGTCACGGCATGGCGGACAGAGCTCCGACGGGATCTCATGGTGAAATGGCGTCAACGACTATCGCAACCCAGTGCTGGGCACGCCACAATCATGGCGGTAAGTCCCCTCTTTGAGGCGTGGCTGGAAAGACCTCACGGCGTCCTTACCTTCCGCATGACGCAGGTACTCACCGGACATGGTTCGTTCGGGAGTTTCCTGCACGGGATTCATGCGGAGGTGACGCCCGGGTGTCGCCACTGTGCGGAACGCCCGGAGGACACGGTGGAGCACACAGTCGAGGTGTGCCCTGCTTGGGCGGAGCATCGCCGTGCCCTCGTGGGGGCGATCGGCGGCGGAGACCTCTCGCGCCGGGCCTTGGTTGAGGCCATGGTCCGGAGCGAGGAGGAGTGGCAGGCGGTCGCCGACTTCTGCGAAGCAGTAATGCTCGCAAAGGAGGAGGCCGAACGCATCAGGCAACGGCGTTATCGCCGCCGCCGTCGCCGGGATTCTGATCCCGATTTCCGGCCAACGTAGACGCGGGCTTGCGGACAGTGAGCAATGGGTAGCTCACTGTCCGGCCGTCCGGTAACTGTCCGGACCAAGCCCAAGTCGTCGACGGCGCGCACTGTTCCCGCGCGCCTCAAGGAGTTGTCAGCAACAGCAGGGACCCAGCCGGGTCGAAGCCTACTGGGGCCAGGGTTATCCGAAAGGGCGCTCGAGCCCCGGTATGAAGGCTAGAAGGAACGGGGTGGGTCTTTTAGTCAGTAAGAGTCTGACACTATCTCCCGCTCCGCCCAAGGGCGGGGGATGTCAATGCATGATTTTTTCCCACCATAAAAAAAAAAAAAGGGAGCAGTTGATATTGATGACGTAAGAGTGACAGACGGCGGTATGTCGGTCTCGCGAATAGACGTTGGTAAGGCCTCCGAGGTTGTGGTGTCGGTTTCGACGCTAGTTGTTGGTAAAGTCTCTGAAGTGGTCGTGTCGGTTTCGATGCTGGTCGAAGTATGATCGTTGCCATCGACTACATCCGGCTGCCATGTACATTGAGAAGCCGACACGTCAGTTGCCTTGCGTACTCGAATCTGATTTAGATGTCTTTTCACTTCTGCTTTAATTTCAAGAACATAAATAACATATGTTACAGCTCCTATTTTACCAGTAATTATTCCTTCAGTCCAGTAATATTTCTGATTGGATGTATATCTTTTGACCCACACTGCATCGTTCACCTTTAAGTCAGGTCTAGGTGTTCCCTTGTAGTATTTAACCTGAGAGCACTGATTTTGTCCCACAGTTAAGGCGAGCTGCGCGGACGAGGGAGTGACTTCTGTCGGATTCAATAAATCCAGTCTACATCGCAAGGAGCGGCCGAAAACCAGCTCGGCTGGTGATTTCCCAGTAGTACTGTTTTTAGAGTTACGAAAGTCAAATAAAAATTTAGAAATTTTTGCCTTGGGTATAGTATTATTTGGACTAGTTAAAATAATGCTCTTTAGTCCTTTCTTAACTATTTTAACAAAGCTCTCTGCTTGACCATTACTGGCAGGATGATAAGCCGGAGAAAAAACTTGCTTAATTCCGTTTAAACTACAAAAATGTGCGAACTCCTGTGATGCAAATGATGTACCATTATCAGTTACCAACGTATGTGGAACCCCAAATCTGAACATGAAATCTGTAAGCTTTTCTATAACCGCTTTAGAACCGTACGAACTGAGCATACAGTAACATTCCACCCATTTTGAGAAAGCATCTACAATAATTAAATACATTTGATTATTAAATGGTCCAAGAAAATGTAAATGTATTCTGTGAAATGCATGCGGCGGGTAAGGCCAGGGGGCGAGCGGGGCGCGGCGCGGCGCCGGCCGCAGGCGCGCGCACACGCTGCACGCCACCGCGATACTTTCCAGATACCTGTCTATACCGGGGAACCAAAGTCGCTTACGCGCCTCGGCCTTCATTTACATTACTCCATAGTGCGAACTATGTAAATCATTACATATTTCATCTCGCAGTGTACTCGGAATGACAACCTTATGACCGCGCAATAAGCAACCATTTTCAAAGGATAGATCTAACCGTCAGCAAAAAAATGGCTTTAAATTATTATCTTTAACGGAACGCGGCCAACCATTTAGAACGTATTGCCTAACTTTGTTTAAGGGTAGTAATAAAAGCTCCGACAAAAAAAGAAGAATTGTCCTTACTCAAAATATTAAATCTACTGCCTAAAATACTAACTTTCCGACTACTTTTGTCCGAATAAAAATGACGAAACGACCGAATGAGATACTGAAATCTTCGAAAAATAAACATGACTGTCTATTGCTATAATACTTTTCTACCAGCATAAATTACGTTCTACTGAAAACTTTGCTTTGTAATTTTTATCTTTACTTGCCTACTATTAATTCATAAATTACCTTTCATATTTCATAGATTGTGGTGCTGTTTTAACTGTCACATTATACTGAAAATATTATTCTGAGTGGCTATACAGAAACTTATAAAAATATAAAAATGTACTTGTAACAATAACTTTTAATTGCATCATATATCATGAATTTTAGTTACCACGGGTATGCTTCGATATCGGCACCTATTTCAGGCGTCAAAAAGTTAAAACAGTCGTATTTCATGGGTACGTATAATAATCCCGAATTTTAAATTAGCGATGGACGAAATCCCGAAAATTGAAACGCCAAATGGTCGTATGGTCGAAAGTTTAAAATCCCGAAAGTTCATTTGTTCGAATGTATAAAATCCCGAAGTTCAAAATCCCGACTCGTCCGTGTCGGGGTGCCCTAAGGTCCCGATTTGTTTCATTTTGAGAAGTAGCACTCGCCGACCGCTGCCGCGGCACCGCTCGCTACGCTCGCTCGGCTCGCGCGCTTTTGGTCACAATTCTAACCTAACCTAACCTATTTCAGCCACAATCTCTCGTAAAAATGTGTTTACCATTGTCTAATAGTCTAGTCACAGGTAGATTGTATTTTGATTGCTCTTTGAACTGGGTGAAATAGGTTAGGTAACGTTAGAACTGTGACCAACCGCTACGTTCAAGTTGTTTCGTCTATTCGGGATTTCGTCCTTTCGGGCATTTGAACATCGGTATTTTGTGTTTCGATATAACGACCATCGGAATTTAAACCTTTCGGTATTTTGAATTTCGGTGTTTTGCACGTCGGTATTTCAGCCAGAGGTATGATGAACTTTCGGGATTTTGATACGTACCCCTATTCATGCCTTAATCGAAAACCAAGTAGACTTTGGTTTCCTAGAATATTATACTGTATTATTATTCAACAAATTTCCTAACTTTTATAATGTCAGCGAGAAAATAAATTTGATAACCAACAATAGAAATTAAAACAGTTAAACCTCTGTTGTCGGTAACTTAGTAATTTTGTCGGAGGTTCAGTATTCTATTCGGAAGTTTAGTTTTGTTATTCGAAGATCCATTTCTTTTTTAGGAGAAAATGTAATTTGAACATGCTCTTATTTGTTGTTAAATTGGATTTTTTTTTTCGTTTATGTTTTGGGTTTTTTGTCGATAATTCATTATAACGCTAGTTAATTAGAATAATAGTCGGCCACAGATCGCTGGAGATTAAATTGTTTTTCGGAACCATTATTATTTCCCTTTGTTTAATACGGGATCCTTATCGGTCTCGAGGCGCAAACGTTGTGACGGGCAGGCTCCCTTCCACTATGAAATTTACATACGCGGCGCGCTCCTCCAACACGTCCCGCGATCCCTCATCCCCGCTACAATCAGCTGTGTCACTCGCTAAGGAACAAGAAAGGTAATCAGCGTTATTATCACTACTACGCACGTATTCTATCGTGTGGTTGTATGCCGATAAAAATATAGCATAACGCTGTAACCGGTTTGCTGAAATCTCTGGAGTGCCGCGGTTTGGACCAAAAATACTAATTAGAGGCTTATGATCAGTTCTGAGAATAAATGGAACGCTCCTACCATATAGGTATTGGTGAAAACGTCTAACACCAAATATTATAGCGGTAGCTTCTTTCTGTATCTGTGAATATTTTTTTTCTGCGGCCGTTAAGGTTCTCGAAGCATACGATATTGGACGTTCGACTCCCCCCTCGCACAACTGAGACAACACCGCACCCAGACCTGACGGCGACGCGTCTACCGTTAAAATTAGTTTCGCGTTTACACTAAAATGCGTTAATACTTTTTCTGATGCTAATATTTGTTTAATTTTAATGAACGCTTTTTGATGATCGGGTGACCATAACCATTTACAATTTTTTTTTGCAACAAGTCATACAATGGGCTGAGAATTGAAGATGCGTTAGGTACAAAGTTTCGGTAATAATTTACGAGTCCCAAAAATGACTGCAATTGTCTTACGTTTGATGGTGTTGGAGCGTCAACTATAGCCTTCACCTTATCTGGTGACTTCCTAATGCCCGATTCGTCTATTATGTGACCCAAATACTGGATTTCGTTTTTCAAAAATTCGCATTTATTTACATGTAAAGTAAATCCTGCCGTTTCTAAGCGTTCTAACACTGATATAAGCCTGTTTTTGTGTTCTATTTCTGTAGAACCGCTGATACAAATGTCATCCAAAAATCCAGCAACGCCTTCAATCCTCGATACTACACATTCCATAACCCTTTGGAATATTGCGGGAGCACTGGCTAACCCAAAAACGAGTCTGGTATAATTAAAAAGACCGCGATGCGTGTTAATACAAGTAAGGTTTTGAGCATCCTCCGTTAAACAACATTGATTGTATGCATTACAAAGATCTAGCTTAGAAAAATATTTAGCTCCGTGCAATGTGGCAAATAATTCTTGTACCGTAAGCAACGGGTACTTATCGACAACCAGTTGTTTATTGGTTGTCCCCGAGTAGTCTGCACATAATCTTACTCCTCCGTCTTTTTTTAACACGGGTACTATATGCGACGCGTAATCGGAATAGTCCACTGGTTTTAAAACGCCTAACTTCAAAAGACGATCAATTTCCATCTCGATTTTGTTTTTTAAGGCAAATGCGACTGGGCGGGACTTAAAAAATATCGGCTTTGAATCGGGTTTCAATCGTAATTTTATATCATATTATTTAAAACATCCTAATTTCCCAGAAAAAAGATTGGGAAATTTTCCTAACAACTCCTCCTTAAGTGAGAGTAGGATGTTATTGGGCATTCTATCCCGCCTGATGCGAACTTCGCTCGCTTGTCGCGGCAGGATAGAATGCACAATAACATTTTTGTGAATGATATTTTAAAAACACTGGTTCAGCGCCTATTCCACTTTCAAAATCTGATTTATAAAATACTCACTATCTTTTATTGAAGGACGGTCATGGTGAGCAAACAAGCAATCGTTTAGTTGTTCGGGTTAGCGACCATGACTTATAAATGTCTATGTAATACATTATTTGAATCATTATCAATATAACCCTTCTAAGCAGTCGTCATGAAATTTGTAAAACAACCGCAATCATTACATGTAAAAAAACTTTGTGTGAATTCTCAGGAGACTAGTTTTCGCCATGGAGAATTATTACCTAGCTCGATACGATGCATCATTTGCGGACCGTCAAATTGTGGAAAAACTAATTTATTAATTGGTCTTCTTATACATGACAATGGTTTAAGATTTCAAAATGTGTATATTTATTCGAAAACCTTGCAACAACCAAAGTACGTTTTTTTGGAAAAAGTGTTACAACAAGTACCAGGCATTTCATTTCAGAAATATTGTGAAAATGAGCAAGTACTGAGTGTTCAGGACGCAAAACCGAATTCTGTAATTGTATTTGATGATGTTGCTTGTGAAAATCAAAATAACATGCGGGATTATTTTGCTATGGGTAGACACAAGTTCATCGATTGTTTTTATCTAAATCAGACTTACAGCAAAATCCCTAAGCAGTTAGTACGAGATAACTAGCTAACCTAATCGTTCTTTTTAAACAAGATGAAAGAAATATGAGACATGTTTATGAAGAACACGTCAACACTGACATGACATGGGTTGAATTTCGTGAAATGTGTTCAAAAATATGGAGTATTCTTTTCAGTTATGTTGTAATTAATAAAGATTGTTCCAAAAACAAAGGATGTTATAGAAGTAAGTTTGATACGTTTGTAGTCTTTGACTAAGGGCACAAATACATATATATAAGACTGTTACCTGCCTGAAATTATTATTTGCCTTGTGACGCTGATTCAATTACGACAAACTTTACCAATATGGAAAAATCATTAAAACGACAAATTGTTGACGCAGCAGAAGCTGTAAAGGTAAAAGTACGTAAAATGAGAGATGCTGAGATTAATAATAAACAAGCACTAGTCAGTTTTCAAACCTGTAACAGAGCCTCTCAACTTAATTGCTAATGCTAATAAGCAAACTCCTCTCCTGCAAGCTAATGATGATTTTGCTGATGTTCCGTTTATTAACAAAACTTTGCAGAAAGAAAGAACTGTACTGAACAGTACAGGAAGTAATGATAATAACGGTGATGAGGTCGATAAATATGAATCCGATGTCAACAGCGACTCTTCCTATGAATCAGTAGTTGAAAGTAATCAAGATTGTGATACGTCATCTTGGTCAGTATCTTCGGAAGCGTTAGTAGATATTCCATTTGGGGTTAGAGCAGAACGTGGGAAACTGATGTTAGGTTCTGCTTGCATAACGGTCAACGATCAGTTCATCACTGTAGCTGGACGTAAATATCGTAATACGACTGGTTTAAAACAGTTGCTGTTCAAGAAAGATGTAAACTTAAACTTGGTTACAGATAGTGATATGCAAAATTATAAGTCAATGTTACCTACTTGATACAAATGCACATCGTCGAGACTATGAACCAAGTAAATCAATAAAAAGTAATAAAGGACAAAAATATTTGCAAGTTATTAAACCTCTTTTTAAACTGAAGAATGCAGTTCACGGAAAGGGTCTACCGTTACTAAAAAGGTGGAGAAAAAACGTAGATTTAGTATACTGGGACGATCCTAATGAATTAGTAGAAAGGTTGAAATTGTTAATTGCATCTAGAGATGCTGGCAACACAGGATTAGATAATGAAATTATATCTATCATTGAAGAATTGCGTGAAAGTAAAGTTATAAATAAATAAATATTTTAAAACTTGTTTATTTTACTATCAGCCTCTCGATACAATACACCTGAAACATGAATGTAGACTTTGATCACTACATCCATAAAAGAATGCGTTTGTCAGAGTTATTTGAGTTTAATGAGAATGCATTGCTAAAATCAGAAAACGGAGATTTCGATTTAAAAACATCAAGACTGAGAGGAGTTAGATCTCCAGTAGAAGCAGATGATGCTGTGAACAAGGATTATGTAGATCGATTGAATGCTGCCACATTAAGAGAAGTAAATAATTTGATTGGTAAATTGCGTTCTCAAATCATAAAAGATGCAAAGGGTGCAGTTCAAGCTACTTTAAAAGCAAATATACCTGAGGTTTTAACTCATTTGCAAGATAAGATTCATACTAAAGCAGAGGTAGACACATTACTTCAAAAAACTCCGTAATGGTAAAACAGCAAATTGTAAATGAAATCCACAAAGCGGCACGAAGAAACTTTCCACGGCGTTCTGTTATTCTGAAAGGAATCCACGATTTATGGCAAGCAGACTTGATGGATATGCAAAACCTGAAAAAGTACAATAAAGACTATAAATTCATCTTAGTGGTAATTGACTGCTTCTCAAAATATGCCTGGGCTGAACCGTTAAAGTCAAAAAATAAATTTGATGTTACTCGTGCTTTCGAACATATACTGCTTAGTAGTCGTAATAATCCTATAAACTTACAAACTGATAAAGGGACTGAATTTTATAACATCACGTTTCAAAAGCTTATGAAAAAGCATAACATTAACCATTATTCCTCGTTCTCTACTAAAAAAGCATCAATTGTAGAGAGACTAATTAGAACTTTAAAAAATATATTGTATAAATATTTTAGTCTCAATGGAAACTATAAGTGGTTAGGTCAACCATTGGTAGCTACAATGCAGAGATATAACAACACAAAACATCGCACTATTCAATTTAAACCGGCTGATGTGAATAAATGTAATGAACAAGTAATTAAAGAAAATATAAACAAAATGAACAAACATACTTTAGTTCAGTTGAGACCTAAATTTTAAGTTGGTGACTGTGTTCGTATAAGCAATTACAAACATAATTTTGAGAAAGGTTACACTCCTAATTGGTCAACAGAATTATTTACTATAAAAAAGGTGAATAAATCCTTACCAGTGACGTATCACATAGAAGATCAAAGAAAACAAAATATATTAGGAGCTTTCTACGAACAAGAACTACTAAGATCTAATTATCCTGACGTTTATTTAATAGAAAAGGTTTTGAAAAAGAAAGGAAATAAATTGTATGTTAAATGGTTAGGTCTAAACAGTGCAGAAAACAGCTGGATTGAGAAAGCTGAAATAATGAACTAAGATATTATATAACTATTTCTAATTTGAAATCCTATCCACGGCCGGTTAACTTCGAACAAAAAAATTAGGACCTAGCCGCCATATTAAAAAGAATTGTACACGACGTTTTTGCTCTTTCTGTTGGCTAAATATGACGTAATAATTAGTACGTCATAATAATACGTTGTGACTCTATACTCTTTGGTCACGACTACTTTACATACTCTTTGGTCAGTTCAGTCAGTTTGGCAGCCATTTTTTTTTTCATTTAACTAGGTAACTAATTTAATTATACTTTTACTAAAAGTTCTTTGCGATAACTGTTGTAAATCTTCGTGAAAATCGTATCGGTAGTGCCTATCTTTTCATGTATACTGAAGATGAATGTTTTGAAGATGATATTTTGAGTGGAATAGCATTTTAGCACAGAGCTGGTAAATATACATCAAATTATTACTTCTTGCTTAGCTGATTTTCAAAGGATTCTAGTCTTAGGTTTGTGGAACCTAAGACTAGAATGAAGAAAATCCTAACTTTCAAATGCCCATATATAAGACCATGTCACAGTAATTCAACACTACTGCTAAGGTGCTTTTGCACCATTGATGTGCTATGCTACGTTGCTATGGATGCGTTTGATATCTACCAATCATTCATTCATTGGTGCACATAGCTTAGCATGGTAGAAACGGATACAACTATTATATGTTTTTTTCTAAGGAAGGGTACATGCTTACATGCTAGGCATACTGTTAAGGATGGTAGCAAGTAATGTGTGTACGTGCCGCTTCCCTACTATAGATACATCGCATAGCTCAAGCTGCGCATCTTCCTCGCGCAGCTACTTTGCGGCGGCGTATCTTCATAGGACATCTTACTCGCATAGCTACTTACCTTAGTATCAGTGGAAACGGTCACATAAATGATATTTATTTTTGTAAATAGGTTTAAAAAACAGGTTTCACAGCATAGCTTTACATCCTCGTAGCATAGCAAATCTCTGGTGGAAAAGCAGCCACCACAAAAAGTTCACTACAAAAAGTTTAGCCATTAGAATAAGATTAATCCATGACTGGTGAAAATGCAATAAATTGTAACCTAAAGTACCTAATTAACCACCAAACATGCCTATCACAACATACACAATAACGGCAGGATTCAGGTAATAAATATTTATGTAATGATGTGGTCTCAGCTGTGATTTGTACATCTGGTTTGTCTGATTGTTAGAAGTCAGAATTTCTGATACTACATCATGTTACCCAATTTACCTAAAACCTCTGTTAATTCATAAAACCCAAAGTGAATGTCGGTGTTCACTCTCTCATTGTCTTTTTTCTTGTGTCTCTAATTATGGTGTTGGAACAGGAGTGGGTTTTTAGCCATTAAAAGTCTGACATACCCTCCATTCCTACCAAGGTGGGAGATGTCATTTAGATGATTTTACCACCTCTAAAATAAAGCTGGGAACAACCTCTCCTTTTTTCATGGATGTTACTAAAGTGGTTTTTAAATTTTCAGATGTAACTGTGTTACTTTCCAAATCCTGAAACATTTGCAGTAAAGTTCCATGTATGGGTGAAGAGTATTGGTAGAGTGATATTGCAAGTCTGGACATTACTGTTCAAAACACTCTAAAGAATTTGCGGTTGGCACTATGAAAAGCAGTTTCTGTATTCAAATAATAGCAAATTGGCTGTTTTTACCTCCAGGAAATATTTCAGGTACCTATTTAAACAAATATTATAATAAGGTTTGAAAGTCTTCACATGCTTTAATAATCATAAATTGTTGGTTATAGGCTATGCCGCCTTGAGCAATTTATTGTTTCACCATGGCTACCAAAAGAGTGTGGGAAAATATTGTGAGAAAACTGTGAAATCCACCAACCTTTACTGGGCTAAAATGGTTGATTGCAGCTCACTGTTTCTTAAAAGAGAATATACCTATGTTCCAGTAGTGTTAACATTGTCTTTTAATATTGAATTTCAGTTCAGAATTTTTTTTACAGTACCACAGTTTTGATTGGTCCAGTAGTAGGGCAAACGTTGCTGATACCTCGCATTCCTATGATAAATTTATAATATTATTATTATGTAGGCAAATAATAAATAATGGGTAAACGTCCCAACCAAGGTGACCTTGCTAGTTGCAATCCTTGTAGACAGCAATTGTAATCCATGACCTTCAACACCCTTGGTTGGGACGTTGGGCACGTTTTTTCAACCACCGAACGCGTGGATAACTTCAACTTCCATTTAGCTGACATAACTAAACATAAATCTATTTTATTTCATCTCGTCATTTGGTCCAATTTCTTAGAATATATGTGTTTTCATTACTGTTATTCAAATCTCGACTCTCATATTTTTCAGAAATTCAAGCGATTTCTTCTACTTCCAGTGAGTTTCCCCTCCAGATCAAACCACAATGTACACAAACGAGTCGGAATCCAGGTAATAAATCTTCTCTGTTCTCCAATTTCTTAGAATGTGTTTTCATTACTGTTATTCAAATCACAACTCTCATATTTTTCAGAAATTCAAGCGATTTCTTCTACTGAGTGAGTTTCCCCTCCAGATCAAACCACAATGTACACAAACGAGTCGGAATCCAGGTAATAAATCTTCTCTGTTCTCCGATTTCTTAGAATGTGTTTTCATTACTGTTATTCAAATCTCAACTCTCATATTTTTCAGAAATTCAAGTGATTCCTTCTACTTCCAGTGAGTTTCCTTTCCAGATCAAACCACAATGTACACAAACAAGTCAGAATCCAGGTAATAAATCTTCTGTTCTCCAATTTCTTTGTGTATTAATTACTCTTTTGTTATTCAAATCTCAACTCTGATATTATTTTCCTTCATTTCAGAAGTCAGTGCTGCTAGCTCACATGAGTTTCAAACTTTACCAGAAGCTTCACAAAATCCATCAACTAATCAAAACTCAGGTAATTCAATAAAAATAAACAACAAGTAATTCAATACAAATAGACATGCCCCCATGGCCTATATCAGGGATGGCGAACCTTTATTGGAGAACGTTAACATCTAAATATATAAAAACTTTTTTTTTTTTTTTCATATATTTCGCTTTAGTAATTAAGTGGACAAATTGAAACTAAATGCTTAATTTGCAACTTAAAAGTCATGTAGCGTAATATTTTAGTGTAATTATTGCTATAGAAAATTATGTTGTAAATCTTATACTGCCCGAATTATTATGCCACGTGCCACCGTGCACCACGCGTGCACTAGGTTCGCCATCTCTGACCTATATCATTTACATAGACTATTTTCCTATGTTTCAGATTTGAGTCAAGTCAAAATGTTAAAAAACTAAAAACATCCAAACAAAGGATATTAAGTAAATTTACAGATTTATCTCCCAACATTCAAAACGTTGTACAAAGAGTACAAAAAGGCAAAAGAACCAATGGATTTTTACAGAAGAGCCAAGAGAGCGAAACGTCGAAAAATTGACAGCAGAAATGAACCCATTTGCAAAAAGAATCTTCAAAATGCAAATTAATCTTTGTACCAGAAATAAGCAAGGGTGTCAATTTTCACTGGAAGAAAAATTGATCGCATCTATAATGAAGCAAAGTCCCAAGTGTTATCGATTTTTACACAAAATATTTATACCACCATCAAGGTCAACTTTGAATAACATGGTGGCGAAATTGAATGTTGAGACGAATCTGCCCTCAAGTTTTCGAATTAATGAAAAAAGAGGTTTGTATTATATTTGTAGTTTTAATGGAAACGATACTCGTGTCTATCTTTCTACTTTGGGTCTGAAAAAATATTTACTTATATTACTTTAATTTGTTTCCAGGTTGCAACATGGAAGACCAATAAAAAAATCTGTTCCGTGATCTATGATGAAATGTCACTAGAGACTGCCTTAACTTACAACAAAAATAAGGACACCATTAATGGCTTTGTAGAGTTAAACACAAAAAAAAAAGCAGTTTGCTGATCATGCCCTTGTTTTTATGCTGAGAGGAGCAGTTTTTAATTGGCAGCAACCAGTGGCTTATTATTATTGCCAAGGAGCTACCTCGGGGCTGGAACTCAAAATACTGTTGAAAGAAGTGATTTCTGCTGTAGTTGGATGTGGACTGAAACCAATTGCATTAATTTGTGACCAAGGTGCTTCTTTTCAATCTGCACTAAGAAGCCTAAAAGCAGACACGGCTCGTGACCAAATACTTGCAGATCGAGAACCAGGTTAGTATAATTGAATTAACTGTCCCATTATGGCTGTGAATTTTCAAAAATTCAGAAAGATTTTCAAATGATTACCATTAAGGGTAATTTGCTTTCATGACTGATCCCAGCAGTAGGCAGGTTTAAAATAACGAAAATCGTTCAAGGGATCTTCGTCACCAAGTTGTGATACTTACCATCTTTTTGACTGTGCTGCGATATTTTACCAACTGTAAAACTTGTTGGCAACCATTTATCATTATTTACATTAAAATGTTTTATATTTTCAGAAGGCACAGTTACAATAAGTGGGGTCAATCTGAGTATTGTGTATGATCCCTCTCACCTGATAAAGGGTCTGAGAAATAACTTTTTAACTAAAAACATAACCTTCAATGGAAAAATTTCTAAATGGCAAGACATAGTAGATGTGTATGAAACAGATTGTCATCACACCGAAGCCAGACTTCTCCATAAACTGAGTGATCAACACGTAATTCCAGAAAAGATTAAGAAAATGAAGGTACTTTTATTTGTAATTTGTTTTATTTTATTTTACTGGGGACAAAAAACAGTTGCATGTTAAGAAAATTCAAAGAAAACATTGCTTAAAACTGGATGCACAAACATGTAAGCCAATCCAATGTCCACATCGTAATATACATATGAATAACAGAGGTGAAAAACTTTACTGTGGTAAGAGTATATAGAATACAGGGCCTTCTGCGAAAGCTTGACGTATAACAAAATAATTAATTTCTATAATCAAAATTAATATAATTTAATCCAGCTATTTGTATTCTGCTGTAGATTGACTATGATGGCAAATTTTTTCTTTGTACTTAAAAGCTGTATTTTTAATTTTCAGGTTAAAAATTGTGTGAAGGTCTTCAGCACAACTGTGCAGCCTTAACATATACAGCAAAATTTTGTAAGTAACATTATATGAAACTAAATGTTTTGCATGTAGTCTTGTAGTCCCATGAACATTTGGCCGGGATTAAATGGACACAACACTCGTACCCGCATATGCGGCAGTACGCGTATCTATCTGCATTTAATTGCGGCCAGCTGCGCCCGGATAGAGCCCCGATAACCACGAATGTTTGTTTAAAAATGATTCAAGAGATCCAAGTCGTTTCGAAAGAGTAGTGAAATTTGCGAAATTGCTAAATATTTTTTTTAGATAAAAGTATTAATCGCACGAAAAAATCAAATGTTGATAATGTTGTTCACAAATCTAATATTTATATATTTTTCAAACCTATTAACTTGGCGGTTACTGGGGAGTAAGCTTCAGAAAGTCAGTGTTATGCTGACTTTCTGAAGCTTACTCCCCTTATGCTTATGGTCTATATTTTACCACAAAAAAAATAACCTCACAATTTGCATTTTCTATTTCAATATGAATGTGGTAATTAGATGGTTTTAAGTAGAATTAAACATTAGTATTATTAAACGCATAGAAATGGCTAGAAGCCGGGAACAATGAAAGGAAAGGAAGGAGGCCTTTGCCCAGCAGTGAGACTGTATAGGCTAGATATAAATAATAAAAATAAAATTAAACATATAGTGAAGGAAACAAAGTACTTATATAGAAATAAATTATACATTTCAGCTCACTATGCTGATGGGAGACCCGTCAGCAGCACACTTCCAAATACAGCGGAGATCGTTCTATTTTTTGACCAATTGTTCGACAGCGTCAATGGAGCTGCAAGATTCTCTAAAAGCAAGGGAAAAATTTTAAGAACAGCAGTGGTAAAAAAAGTCACCGCATCACCAATTTTGGAGAGGCAATTAATAAGTTACGGAAATTTAAATATGGAGATATGAATGGAAGGGAAAAATCGGTGCCCTCTTTGCAAAATTTTATTGTTATACTAAAAAGCTACATGAGGCTGTGGCAGTTTTTCAAAAAACATAATTTAAATTATAATTTATGAGACCCAGGTATTTTAATTCAGATCCAATTGAAAACTTTTTTGGCCAGGTATAATTATCGAAATAATGACCCAACCTGCAACAGCTTCAACTATACCTTTAAGTCATTGTTGATAACTAGAGTCATAAAGTTTCACAGTCATACTTTCAACTGCGAGGATGATCCGGCAGACCAAATCATTCCTTTACAGCCATTGTTTATTGAACAAGTAAAAGAAATGGTCGAGCCAGGTCATTCTACTAAAAATCAAAATATTGAAATGATTTTAGAGCAGGCTCGTAGGGAACGATTAAATGTTCATTCGCGTGCTTACACTGCGGGATGGGTAGTACGAAAAATTTTTGATAACTTACAACTAAAATGTAGATTGTGTAAAAGTAGTCTTACAAGTGACCAAAGCAATATTCACGACTGGATAAACCACCGCAAATACACAGTGGCAAAAAAAAGGTTAAATTACCCATCTGAAGGTGTAGTAAGGTATTTTGGTACAGTGGTTACAGAAACAAATGAATATTTGGAGAACAATGCCCATCTAAATAATGTAGCGTTAAATGTAAAAAACACAATTTTGTCAAAGTATTCATTTGATTTTATCAATTGTACCGAACACAAGGCAGTTATTCTGGATCATTTAAATTCATTAACTGTAAGGTTTACTATTTTTAATTGGTGCAATATTATAAATAAAATTTTAAAGGGCACAGATATTTATAGGTTACATACTCGTAATTTTCCTGCTATGCAACTAAAAGCGTTTGAAAAATATAAAAAGAAATTGAAAAATAAATCATTAAATAAGTAATGAGTACTCGGTAGTCATTACTACTTTTTTCGTTCTATACTAGTGATATAACGAAAATTGTCATTCGCGAACATTCGCAGAATTCACAAGAAACATGCGAATGTTTGGCAATTTTTTTTTATAAACAAAAAGGTATTTAGATGGGTTCCCTACTTGATTTCGAAAGTTGATGATTCGATTTTTATTATATCGAACATGGTATGTCGACAATTCAGTTGTACGATGTTTTATTCCATCGATGCTTTATTGGTGCGATGTAACGTTTACGCGAAAAATTCTGTTCCGAAAAACCCTACAGCGATTGCTTATTAGTTCGCTAATTTATTAGTTCGATAGTATGTCGGTTCGTAACGCCTACTGTTGTCCGTGAAATTTAATTAAAATCTTATTTAAACGTTAAGGAAATACATTAAATACCTTACATCATCTTCACGTCTATTTTCGTAAAATGAGGTAGACAGGTAACAATTTCACCACGTTTAGCTGCATAAGCCAAAGATAACGTGGACAAGTATTTTAAGTGTTGTTAATTTATTTTAGGTATTAGAATACGGAAGCAGGAGGATTTAAAAAAAATCAAGAAATCAAGTAGGGAACCCATTTAGATATCGATTGAATGGATATAGAATGATAATACAACTGAAATAAAGAATGTTAAATTTTGACGAATATTCGCGAATATAATCGCGTTGGCGAATATATTCTATAGCCGTTCAATCAATAAATACTTTTTCGTTTGTCAAGAAAAATTGCCAAACATTCGCTTGTTTCTTGTGAATTCTGCGCATATTCGCGAACGCGAATATTCGTTACATCACTAATCCATACATGTTGCATAATTCGTACCCATATTTAAAAGATTTTAATGACATATTGCCCATAAGGCAATATTTTGATTATAGCATTTGTTACTCAGTTAAAGATGTAGCTTTCTAATAGTGAACAAACAAAAATTTAATCTTTCCTCTTATTTAAAGTAATTGTTAGTTCTTAGCTAGCTTTTGCCAACAGCTTCGCCCGCGTGAAAATAGAAAAATATAGGTCTGTTACTCAGTGATAAAGTAGCTTTCAATGTTGAAAGAATTTTGAAAATTGGTCCAGTAGTTTTTGAGTTAAATCGTAACATACAAACAAAAAATTAAATTCTTCCTCTATATAATATTACTCTAGCGGTCCGGCCTGGCTTCGAACAGGTGGTAACTTTTAGTAAGGAAGGAGCAATAAATATATTACCCAGGGTGAATGTAGCTTTCCAATGGTGAAAGAATTTTTAAAGTCGGCATCGTAGTTATTGAGTTTATTCATTACAAACACACACAAAAATACAAATTCTCCCTCTTTATAATATTAGTGTAGACAGTTTAAACTCCATCTGTTTATCTAGTTGACTAAAGGTAAACTATCTTGATCTGTCTTTTTATTAAAAACATAAAGATTGTTTAAATTTAGTTAATTACCTACTACATATAGGTAAATACATAAAAATGTAACTTGTAATATCGACGGTCCGTACGTAATATAAAGACATGTCCAAAATAGCATATTTTTTATTTCATTATTTACTTTTTTTAAACAAAGTAAATAATGAAATAAAAAACATGATATTTTATTATTTATAAAACATGTCCAAAATAGCATATTTTTTATTTCAATTTTTTTTTAAATTAAATAGATTTTTTTTCTTTAAATCAATTTAACTTATAACATACACAACTAAACTTGTTTAAACAAAGTAAATAATGAAATGAAAACATGATATTTTAGACATGTCGTAGGGACCGTCGATATGTATGCAAAAAATAAATCATTAATAACACAAAGATTATTTAAATTTAGTTAATTACTTATCATCGGTTTAGGTAGGTAAAGACAAAATATTGTAAACTAAAAATGTAACTTGTGAAATTGCACACAATAAACAAATGTTTAAATAAATAAATACTGTGTTTTAATTATTTTCCTGCAATCGGATCAGAAAATAAATAAAAGTATATAATACAGCATTATATGCTGTATACGTTGCATTCCTTTGCCATTATAAGCAGCCATTTATAAAAAATATGGCATTACTTTCTGTATCTGTTGCCTTCCTTTGTCATTTTAAGCAGCCATTTTAAAAAAAAAACAAACGTCATACAAGGTTCTAGGTACTTATGTGGTACTTTTTTGGCCCAGAAAATTTGTTCGGGAGTTTGTCATCTGTACTACTCTATTTCATCTGTGATCCTATCATTATAATTTGAGTAATGCAAGGAGGCGGACTAGTTAACAACATAATTAATAATCTGCCATTCGAAGTTCATTTGCCGGGATATAATTATTGCGGACCAGGAACTAAAATTTACAAACGTTTAGCACGAGGTGATCGAGGTGTGAATAAGTTAGACGAAGCTTGCATGCAACACGATATTGCATATACAAACCATACAGACTTATCTAATCGTCACAAAGCCGATTTACAACTGCTTAACATGGCTAAACAAAGACTTAAATCAAAAGATGCAGGAAAAGGTGAAAAACTAAGCTCTTGGCTAGTGAGCAAAGTTATGAAAGCAAAACTAAAGTCTGGATCCGGCATTAAAACATTTAAAACCTTAGTTTCAAAAATAAAATCAAAAATTAAGAAACTTAAACACAAGGATAATAAAACTTTAATAAAAGCAGCTTACTTATCCGCAAAAAAGTTATTTCCAAACATTCACCATCGAATTCGAGTACCCCGAGTAATACCCTTACCAAAGAGTGGTGGAGTTCTACCTTTAATTCCAATTTTTGCTGGTTTATCAGCTTTAGGGACTTTAGCTGGTGGTGCAGCTGGAATTGCAAAAACCGTTAATGATTATAAAGCAAGCAAGCAAAATTTACAAGAAACAGAACGACATAATAGAGCTATGGAGGCTTTAGTGTTGGGCAAGGGTTTATACATTAAACCATATAAAAGTGGTAAAGGATTATTTATAACAACTTCAAAAAACTGAAAAATAAGCTACCTAACCGCCCTCTAACTGATGTAGACATCCAAAAGTATTCAAGAGACATCCCATATTTTCGCGGGGTCTACATGAAAGATCGACTACCTCGAAAACCGAAACACATTGAATGTGGTACCTATCGTTAACTTAGACGATTACAGGAATTAAGGAACGCATTGGGTAGCTTATACTAAAGTATACAATCACTGTGAATACTTTGATAGCTATGGAAATCTAAAACCTCCGATGGAATTAATGCAATATTTAAAAAATTGCAGTGTTTTTTATAACTACACAAGAAATCAAAAATACAACGCAGTTAATTGTGGTCATTTATGTTTAAACTATTTGTGGACTTTTTGGAATAAAAATATAATATAAAATATATGCTTCTCTTTCATTTCAATCATTTGCAAGATGTCCCTCACTTTGGCGATTACTGGAGACTCATCAGTGTTAACTACATACTATCCCAATACGTTGCAATTAGATGGAGAGTATGAGTGTGCTTTATTGCACTTTTCTACATTTAATTATATTCCAAACATTGATAAAAGTAATAATAAGTTTTATTATGGCTCTGACGAAGTTATTGAAATACCGGAAGGTACTTATGAATTGCAAGATATCAGCGATTACTTAAAATCAGAAATAAAAAATGCAGAGATCAAACTACGGTGCAATAATAATACTTTAAAAACTACAATATTTTGTACAAAAGACATTAATTTTATCAAAGAAGACTCTTTTAGAAGACTATTAGGATTTAACAAACAAATCTTGAAGGCAAATAAATGGCATGTGTCACCGTCTCCAGTCAACATTCTACCTACGACCGTAGTCAGGGTTGAATGTGATATTGTAAGCGGTTCATATATAAACGGTGAACCAAGTCATATTATTCACGAATTTGCACTTAATGTGCCACCTGGATATAGGATTATAGAAATTCCAAAAAACGCTATATATTTTCCAATCAACCAAAACAACATAAGCTGCATACATATCAGGCTGCTAGATATAAACAATCGATTAATCAATTTACGTGGTGAAGAAGTGCAAGTATATCTGCATCTTAGAAGAAAAAAATGATCGATTACAATAAAAATGTGCCTCAACAAGTAAAGAATATCAGTTCTGCTCGAGCTACCTATCAAATAAGACCTCTCTCTAAAAAGAAAACAAAATTAACTAAAGACAATAAAGCATTCCTTAGAGCCATCGGATTGTTAAAATGAATATCTTAGACGTTTTATCCGCACCAATTTATGATAATACTTTTGGATGTAGGCGGAACAGAGATTAAAGTCCCGCAAACCTCCGTTGAAAAGGGAGGATCCTCCGACCAGACAGGTGTTATAGTCTGGTGGGCGACTGCCCGATAGATGACTTCGGGCTGTCGTATATGTTCAAATCGCGTGGAGAACTTTGATTGCGCGATGCAGGATTTCGTACTTTCTTCGTAGTTCTTATGTGGCGCCATAGATGTCGCTACATCACTCCCCTCCGGAGATCGGAGATCGATGGTTCTTTGATGCTTCATGATGCGTGCCAGGCCAGTGATAGGTTGGTTCCAGTGGGTCGGAACCGATGCCGCATAGTTAGTTGTGTGTGTGTTGTGTGTGTTGTTAGTTTGTTAGTTGTTTAGTTAGTTGCCGCGTAGTCTGGTGGGCAGTCGCCCACCAGACTATAACACCTGTCTGGTCGGAGGATCCTCCCTTTTCAATGGAGGCATGTGGGACTTTACTCTCTGTTCCGCATACCTCCAAATACTATAGAAGGTATCGAATTTCATTCTTACAAGCCATATGTAACAAGTTTTAACAGGAACGATGAAATTCGCATACCTATCAACCAACAAAACTTGTACATATTACCATCAGCTAGCACCCTATATTTGGAAGGAACTGTTATTGTTACCAAAAAAGATACGAAAGACAGAGCTACTAGTGTCAATTTCACGAACAATGCTCTACTCTATTTGTTCCAAGATATAAGGTATGAGCTAAATGGAGTGGAAATTGATAAAATAAAAAATGCAGTTATAACAACAACCATGAAATCACTAATTTCAATGAATGAAAGTGAATCTAAAATGTCTAATGCCTGGGGATGGAATATTGATGGTGTAAAAAATATCGATGGAGGAAGATTTTCTGCTTCTATACCACTTCGTAACATCCTCGGTTTTGCTGAGGATTTTAATAAAGTCGTGATAAATAGTAGACATGAACTGATATTATTACGAAGTAGCACTAATTTGAACGCAGTAAAACTTAATACTGGCGAAGTAGTAGATGATGTTCAGATCAACAAAATCATATGGCGCGTACCTCATGTTAAAGTATCTGACAAAGAAAAAATTGGTTTGTTAAAATTATTAGAAAAAGATCGTCCACTTCAAATGATATACAGAAATTGGGATCTGTACGAATACCCAGCTTTGCCTAAAACTACAAAACATACCTGGTCCATCAAAACTTCATCGCAGATAGAAAAACCAAGATATGTTATTATTGGTCTACAGACAAAAAGAAAAAACAATGCAAGTTCTGACATGTCTCAATTCGATCACTGCCATATTCGAGACGTTAGAGTTTATCTAAATTCAACTTATTTTCCATATGAGAACTTAAATGTGAGTTTTTCTAATAACAGAATTGCTTTATTATACGAACAATATATCAGATTTCAACAGTCGTATTACGGACGTCGCTCGGAGCCCATACTAAGCGAGAAACAATTTAGAGATATAGCGCCGCTGTTTGTAGTCGATTGCTCTAGACAAGCGGATAACCTAAAGACAGGTCCGGTTGTGGATGTGAGAGTAGAAATTGAGAGTGATTCAGAGATACCAGATCAAACTTCAGCATACTGTCTCATTCTGAACGACTGCATTGTTGAATATCGACCACTAAGTAACATTGTTAAGAAGATATTATCATGAAGGCGGATACCCTTATAGTGGAATTGCAAGGATTTAAAGATTATGTAAATAATTTCATCGTCAAAGAATTGGCTATTGTGAGTCAGGATCATACACAGACGTTCTTGGTAAAACCACCATATTCATTTCGTTACCTAACACCAGAAGAAAAAAAGCAGGTGAGGTGGTTAGAAAGAAATCGAGGAATTTACTGGAGTGAAGGCTACATAGACTACAAAGAGTTTCATCGCGTTATTTTACCCTATTTAGAAAACAAAAAAATTATTACAAAGGGTTTGGAAAAGATAAAATGGATTAAAGAGTTATGTGCAAACTGTGAAGTGATTGATATAGGTGACAAAGGATGTCCTAATTTTGTGACATTAAAACAAAAGTTCTGTAAAAATAAAACTGATTTTAATTGTGAGCACCATAAAAAGAATTGTGCATTAAATAATGCAGTGTGTATTAGAAAATGGTATGATGATAATAATATGTCTGTGTTTAATATGTTTTAATTTTAATATGTTCAATTAATAAAAATCTAAATGTACCTACTTTTGTTTTATTTAAATGTATTTATGCCAACTAAACAACAAACTTTATATTAGCTCTAATTAGATGAATTGCGATAAGTAAGCATTCTATTAATTTCAAAATATTATAAAAATATAACCTATAATGAGATTCATTTGAGCTAATTTAAAGTGTATGTTTATGTAATGTCAATAAAACATAATTTAAATTATAAACATATTATTTATTTAGTTTTCACGTTATTCACAAAATAGTTACTTACACCTATCCTTATTATATATTTAAATATGTGACAAAATCTTGATGACCTAAGTAGATACAGTTTAATACACTAGCATATTAGCAAATAATTTTATAATAAATTCAGAATTTAATACAACAAGTTAAAGTGGACATGTATACAAACATTAGAAACTACTTACTAATAACAATCATCACCACAAAGTTTCTTCGAAATTTTGTTTATTAATGATTGGTGTCTCTTCCATAACATAGTCCACCGGTTCACTAACTACATATTGTGCACTTAACACTACCACCTCCTCATTGTCATTTGAATTTACCACGCTTTCTTGTCGTTCACTAATGTCCAACACTTGTATCTGGATCAGTCGTAAACCTTTTTTCTTTTCGTTGTTTATGACGTATGATTGACATGCTGCAAAGGATGCTCCGATGCTTTGCGTTTTAAGCCCTCCCGTCTTGTTCTAGACTTTTTAATGGCTGCTTCAGTTCTGTATTGCTCTGGAATATGCCAGCTTAAACTTGGAGTCGGGAAGCCTTGACCATATTGGGAGAACATGATGTCAGGAGAATCACACATTATTGATGACCCCAAGCGAACGCCGGCGTTCGCGCACCTATTGTCTTTCTATTGTGTCTGTAATTTCCACGATTGAAAGGTTAATAATGGTTACAACACTCTAAGAAATAACATTATAAAGTTAAGCTTTAGATGATAATACTTACAATTCGTTCCGTTTTTATTGTTCCGTAATGTGACCGCTTGAGCTGGCTGCCTAACGATGTATGTATTTTAATCTTATTATTGTAGCAATTTGATGATGCTTTAGTAATCTGACTCAATAAGTAATGGGCTATGAATCAATTTCATATTCAAACAAGTCGAGACACGATTGAATAACTAAGTTGATGATGTTTTGGTAATCTGACTCCATAAGTAATGAGCCGTGAATCAATTTCATCTTCAGACAAGTCGAGACATGAGTTTTTTAGCAAGTTGAAGATGTTTTGGTCATCTGACTCCATAAGTAATGGGCTGTGAATCAATTTCATTTTCAAACAAATCGATAGATAATTTTGCCAGTGCGTGGTATTAGACATAACACCTGAAATAAGATTAAAACAATCTTACTTTGAATATCATGGTACATGTCCTGATTAGTGTTATATTTCATAGGTACCAGATAGAGCACTGCGCTTTGTCATCAAAAATGGAAATGAAACATATTTAAAATTAACCATAAAATATTATTTATTTCTTAGGTAGTAACTAAATACATTGATTATTTTAGTAGGTATTTAATCTGTATCAAACAGTAATTACTTACATAACATACAATGATCAAACAGTAACACAAAATACTATTTATTTCGTAAGTTCCTATTAACTGAAACACAATACTTGATTTAGTAAGTGTTTATAAATAAATAAATAAATAAGCCTTTGTTCAGACCTTAATTAAAATTGTTGAACACAAAGTTATTATACACAAAAAAGTTTCTTAATCTAACAACTCTGACGAGTTAGTGACACCAACAACCTGGTCTGTTTGCCCAACTTTGGCAAAGGCCTCCTCCATTTCCTTCCACTCTGCTCTATTCTGAGCTCTTCTAGTCCATGTACTCCCTGCTATGTTTTTGATTTCGTCATCCCATCTTCGATACTGTCTACCTCGATTTCTTTTCTTATCCCTAGGGTACCAATATATTGTATTTTTATTCCACTTTTCAATGCCTCTGACTATGTGGCCGGACCATTTCCACTTTAGTTTTCTTATTCTTGTTGTGACATTCTCAATTTCCATGCGTCTTCGAATAGTGGTGTTTCTTATTCTATCAGATTTTCTTACGTTTAGCATACTTCTTTGCATTGCGGTCTGACACGTTTCGAGTTTTCTATATTGTGCATTGGTGAGAGCCCAAGTCTGGCAGCCATATGTCAGGACTGGGAGTATACAAGTGTTATACAATTTTGTTTTGACGTACGTTTTAATTTCCGTGTTCTTCATTATTTCCTTGAACCCCCAGTAGCGTTTCCATGCATTTCCAATCCTTGTGTCGATTTCTTTAGTCATTATATCAGTGACCGAGATTTGTTGGCCCAGGTAAGTATATTCTTTCACAAACTCTACTGGCTCGCCGTTTAGAAGGATAGTGTCTTCCAGTGCGTTTGTCATGGCTTTAGTTTTAGTAGTGTTCATCGTCAGACCTACCTTGCGGCTTTCTCTATCCAGATCAGAGATCATGTTTTGTAGTTGGTCTGTTGTCGTTGCCAGTACTATTATGTCATCCGCGAACCGCAGGTGTGTAAGATTTTCGCCGTTTATATTAAGTCCATACTGGTCCCATTCCAGCCTCCGAAATATATCTTCCAGTACAGCTGTGAATAATTTAGGTGATAGTGGATCTCCTTGGCGTACGCCTCTGTTTATGCTTATTTGTTTCCCCTGTTTCTCCAATTTTATTCTCGCTGTACTGTTGGTGTATATGTTCTTCAGAATCCTGATGTACTTCTGGTCGACTCCTTGTTTCTTCAGACATTGCCAGATACTGTTGTGTTCTATTGAGTCAAATGCTTTGTTGAAATCGATGAAGCAACAATAGAAGGGCACTTTAAATTCTTTGGCTTTTTCAAAAATTTGTCTTACCGTTAGTATATGATCTAATGTTGAATAGCCTGACCGGAAGCCAGCCTGTTCCTTGGGCTGGTTTTCGTCCAGAATTCTGGTTATTCGCCGTAAAACAATTTTCGCAAAAATTTTTTAAATGTTCGACATTAGGCTTATTGGTCTATAGTTATTAATTTCTCTTTTGTCACCCTTTTTATGTAGTAGGATGATCGTTGATGTGGTCCACTGTGTAGGGATTTCCTCGGTGTGAAATATGTCATTGAAAATGTGTTTAAGTAGTGGTGCTATCTCGTTTTTGCAATCTGCGAGTAATTCGTTATTGATATCGTCAGGGCCGGGAGCTTTATCCTTCTTCTGTGTTTCTATTGCCTTGTTTATTTCTTCTATTAGTATAGGCGGTACCGCGTCGTTGTTACTTAAGTCGGTGTTTTCTATTTGGTTCTTGCTGGAGTAAAGGTTTTCGTAGAATGTAGTTGCTATTGATAGTATGTCATATCTTTTTGTCTTCGTTTTGGAAAGTTGGTCTTTCATTCTGGGTATCCAGTTTGTATTTTCTTTTAAAGTTTTTAAAGCTTTTTTAATGCCTCCAGTTTTGCTGATGTGTTTTTCAAAAGTTTCCCGCCTGACACGTTCTCTATCTTTCCTTATTTGGGTATTGATTTCTTTGCTTATTTCGCTAATTTTGTTTCTGATAGTTTTTGTTTTGTTTGTTGTGTTTAACAGTTTTGATCTTGCTTCTAGGAGTTTAGTTACTTTCTCGGATAAGTTTTTCTTATCCTTCGTATTATTCTTAGTGTCAGCTTCTGGTCTCAATGTCATTATTTCATGTAGTGTGTTGTACTTCTGCTGAGTATTTATGCCCTCGAAAGATGATTCTGTCACCAATTTGAGTTTCTCTTTGATGGTGTTTATAATTTGTTTGTTATTTGGTCTTGATGTTCTAACTTTGAAGGGTCGACTTTGAAGGGAGCATATTGACATGTTCAGACGTGCCCTGAGGACTCGGTGGTCGCTATTGAAATTCAAATTAGTGGTGCCGCAATCATCAATTAATTTTGGTCTATTTGTTAAGATGTAATCAATTTCGTTTTTAAAACGGCCGTCTGGTGATTCCCAAGTCCATCTTTTTGAAGCTCTTTTCTTGAATAGGCTGTTCATTATCTTCATGTTATTTTCCATCGCCATTTCTATTAGTTTTTGTCCGTTTCTTGTTCTTTTTCCACTGCTGTAAGGGCCAAGTACAACAGCTTCTCCATTTCGTGGCGTTCCAATCTGAGCATTAAAATCCCCCATTACTATACAGTGTTTGTATGTGTGCTCTTTCAAGGCGGTGTTGAGAGCTAAGTAAAATGCATCGATTTCTAAAGTAGATGACTGCTCTGTTGGTGAGTAAGTTTGCACTATAGACCATATTTCCTGTTTTGGAGGGATTTTAATATTCAATATAGCAATCCTGTCCGAGACTCCTATTATTTCTACGATGGAGCTCTTGAGTTCATTCTTTATTAGAAATCCTACTCCGTATTTTCCCGGAATATCGCCTCTATAGTATAGTGTAACTTTATGATACTCTTTGATAGCTTCTCCGTGTCTTCTCACTTCGCATAATCCTATAATGTCCCATTTAATATCCTCTAATGAATACAGAAGTTCCTGTAGCCTATCTTCGGTCCTCAGAGAACGTGTATTATACGTAGCTATGTAAATTTGCTTGGTGTTTCGTAGTTTATTGTTTTCTAAGGAATTGGTTTGTGGTAAGGAATTTATAATTGGAGGGTAGTGGTCGCCATTCCCCACGGTGACCAACCGGCTTGGGGAATGTGTTTTAGCTGTTTCTTTGGATACATATTCGTAGCTTAAGTTGGGTTTCCTGTTGTCGGTGTCTGTTAGGCGTTTTTTGATGTTGAGGATAGTGAAACTGATGTGGCTCTACCCCGAGATACAAAGTCCATCATGTTTGTTTTAGTGAGTTTCTTTGGTGCAGGGGCAGGTGGGTGGTTTGGCGACTTATTTGAAGGACTAATGCAGTCACTTTTCCTCTTGCCTATTTTATCCTCTCTCGGCTCTTTAATGACTATTTTATCTTTGACGAAATAACAAACATTTCCTTTTTCGCGCTCTTCTTTTAGTTGGGGTAACAGTTGTTTCCTATTCTCCAGGATTTCTTTGCTGAGGTCTTCTTTAATGTATATTTCGGAATTCAGTTTCTTTTTATTCCTAAGCACTTCGTTTCGTCTCCAGTTTGTTGTGAAAGTTACAAGAATGGGGCGCGGTTTGTTGTCTTTCTTTTCGCCAAGTCGGTAAGCGCTATTTATTTCATTTGGCGTTATGTGTATATTCATTTCTTTTTCTATAATTCCTAATACGGTTTCCAAGGGGGATTCACCACGTTGTGGCTCTTTCACCCCAAAGAAAAGAATGTTGTTTTTCTTTTTGTGTTCTTCCAAGGATTTAATTTTGTCGTTTAGGGTCTTGACTTCAACTTTCAAGATTTTGTTTTCTTCAGCTAGCGCTGTTAATTTTTCATTAATGTTTTCTGATACATTTCTCGTGACTGCTTCTGTTATCTCTCTTGTTTGCATTGCCATTTCTTCTTTCAATTTATTCCAGAATTTCTTCTTTCCAGAAGTGTTTAATCTATATCAAACAATAGTTACGTACACAACATACAATTTATTTCATAAGTAGTAATTAAAATACAATTCTTGTTTTATATCAAACAGTGCATAAAATATTTATTTAATGCATTACTTAAATATATTTGCATTACCCCATGCTAAAGTAGATACTTTATCACATAATAGTAACCGTTTATCATCATTGCTTGAAAGTGCTATTTTATTTACATCTTGACTAAATATTTCATGTTTTATTGACTTAAATAACAAATTTTTTTTTCGAATAACATCACAATTATACAAAACATTTTTAAAATCTATCATATTTAAGTTTTTCGTAACACATGTTTTTGTACCTTTTGCTTTTTTTATTATTTTGTCTGCTGTCGTAATACAGTAAAGCTTTGAACGCAATCCTACAAATTCATTAATAATTTTGCCACCCATTTCATCCTTGAATAGTCCTGGAACCTTCTTGTTAATAATAGGCAGGTTAAATTCATTGTTAGAGTCATAGTTACTGGTATCAATATATTATTATTATTATTATACATCTTTATTGCACACCTTAACTTACTAAAGAATAATATTTAACAAAAATAAGTGTACAATAGGCGGTCTTATTGCACAGGGCAATTTCTGCCAGACAACCTTTGGATGGACTGAAACGAAAAGAACGAGATTTCGGGCTGAAAGTGTACAACAACTTATAGAAACAATGTAAAAATAAATAACAAATAAAAATATAATACATAATTAAAAAGCCAATTAATAAACTAATAAATATAAAATATACTTAAAATTAGAAAGGAGAAGAAGAACTAAAGTGATAGATAATGCTCCTTCACCATTTTTTTGAACGTTGGTAGCGTTTGGGCTCGCCTCACTTCTATGGGTAATGCATTCCACAAACGAGCTGCTTGTATCGTGAAGGATTTATCAAAGAACGAAGTGGAATGCATATGAATACTAAGTTTTAGATTTTCCGATGACCTCAAGGACCTAGAATGTGTGTCACAGAGGAACTGAAAGCGTTCTTTAAGATAAAAAGGAGTCGAAGGATTAAAGAGTACATTGTAAAGCAAAGAAAGTACGTGAGCATTCCGGCGAAGGCGAATAGGAAGCCATTTGAGCTGAGTACGGAATTCAGAAACATGGTCATACTTGCGCAAGCCAAATATAAACCTGATACACAGATTTTGAAGTCGCTCAAGCTTATCCAATTGGTCTTGGTTGAGATCAAGATAGCTGGCATCAGCATAGTCCAAGATTGGGAGAAGAAGAGATTGTGCTATCGCAATTTTAGTAGTAATGGGAAAAAAATTGCGAAGGCGCCTCAAGGAGCCCGCCGAAGCAAACAGTTTACGACTAACTTCCTGCAGTTGCTTAGTCCAGGAAAGAGTGCTGTCGATATAAATCCCCAAGTTCTTCACCGTGTGAGTTAGAGGAATTATGGTGTTATTGAAATAAACCTGGGGAAGTGTCGACCAATCTATCTTACATACAGTTCGGGAACTACCAACAACAATCACCTGCGTCTTGGCTGGATTGATCCTCAGCCCAAACTCAGTGCTCCAGTCACCTATACGATTCAGATCTATATTAATAGTCTCAATGGCATCACACAGCTTATCGAGAGGGGATTGTGTGTATATTTGAAGATCATCAGCATACAGGTGGTAGAAAGAAGAAAGTCGTTGAGTGATAGCATTAATAAAAAGTGCGAAAAGTAGAGGAGATAAAACACCACCCTGCGGCACACCGGCAGTTGTGTTACACCAAGAAGAAAAAGTTTCATCAATGCAAATACGCTGCCGGCGACCAAACAGGTAACTCTTAAACCAGTCAATTACCGAAGGAGATATGTTAAAAGAGCAAAGGATGCCAAGCAAAATGTCGAAGTCAACAGTATTAAAAGCATTGCTAAAGTCAAGCAGAGCAAGTACTGTTAACTTCCCCATCTCCATGCCTGACCTATTACTGATTTTACTGATTTAATAGATTAAGCCTGGAAAGGAACGTGCTAAGTTGTTGGTGGACAAGCTTTTCAAGGACTTTGGATAGGAATGGAAGAATAGAAATAGGACGATAGTTGGAAAAGGAAGCCGGATGGGATTTTTTAGGCAAAGGAATAAGTTGAGCATCTTTCCAAGCTTGTGGAAAGACACTACTGGAAATTGAGAAATTCAGGATGTAAAGGATGACAGGAAGAATGTTATCAAGGATAGGGATGATCATCTTCCTACTAACACAGTCACTACCAACAGCGTTAGATGTAATCGATAAAATAGTCTTTTTATTTCTACATAACATCGCAAAATTACTTAAATTTAATATATAAAAAGTCCTTTTTATACACATGTAAATAAAAATAACAGAGTACTCTGAAATTATTATTTTTATACAAAATAATTAATGGAAGCGAATCCACGTCAAGCAGTTAGTTTGCAAGTACCTATGTTGTAGTAAAACTTAAAATTATTAGATAATATTATAAAACCATTAAATGTCTAAAATGAATGTATGAGTTTTAAATAACAACGTTCAAAAGTTTTAGGTAAAAAGCTACTGCTAAATTCATTTTTGATAGAAGATTCATCCTTCTAATAATTTTAAATTGATATACCTACTATCTAATTAGAGATGTGCATACCTTAGCAAAGTCTGTCTACGTATTTTACAGTAAAACATAATCTATATTTTAATGAATTAAACATTGGTTATGGGATGTTTTGTATCATACAAATTTTAACAATAACTGCTACATGCACGAGGATCACAGCGGTTGCATTGTAATTGTAGAACCCATGGGAATCACCCGCACATAGACAAATCAAACACAGCAAATTTATATAATGCAACTTTGCAGTCTTGGTGATTGTTAAGAGTCATTTACACTTATCGTGTAAACGTTCAATATGATCGCTTCTGACGCCGTCGTCCGGCGATTTTTTTTTTAAATTGGGATAAACTAGTGCTTGACTGCGATCCCACCTGATGGTAAGTAGCGATGCAATCTTTGATGGTGAGGCGCACTAGTTTATTAAGAGCCTATTAACTCTAGCCTTGAAGACATCCAAATTATAATCGGACGGGAAGACCGCAGCAGGCAGACTGTTCCAGTCCTTCGACATACGCGGTATAAACGACGAGGTGAAACGCTTAGTCCGGACCGTAGAGGTTTCAACAACGTAAGGGTGAATATTCGACACAATATGTGCGAATTATCCGTTTGGCGGCGATTGTATCAGTGTAAAATCCTCTTAACATAGCAGAAAGTGATGTGACGGTGCGATACGTATTTATAAACAGTACAGTTTTTGTTGGTAAGGTGCAGAGTGGTTATGTCTGTCTGAACGAATTAAACTAAAATTCGGACGTCCTTGGAATCCAATCTGGATCATAAAATACGGAGTGGTGTGTCAACTACACATGCCATTTCTAATTTTGTGAAGAGACGTGAGACAATCTGTCCTGAATCTTAGTTTAATGATTACGGTATCCTAAAATTTAGACGTCCTGGGAGTCCAATCCGGATCATAAAACACGGAGTAACGTGTCACCTACACACGGAACTTCTAATTTTATGGAGAGACGTGAGACAATCTGTCCTAAATTTTAGCATACTATATTCAGATAGTTTGCTTAGTAAAAAACGTAAAGTAGTGGCTTAGTGACGTGCAAAGTGGTGGTGTCTATCTGAATGAATTAAACTAAAATTCGGACGTCCTTGGGATCCAATCTTGATCATAAAATACGGAGTGGCGTGTCAACTACACACGTTATTTCTAATTTTATGAAGAGACGTGAGATAACCTGTCCTGAATCTTAGTTTAATGATTACGGTATTCTAAAATTTAGACGTCCTGGGAGTCCAATCCGGATCATAAAATACAGAGTAACGTGTCATCTACACACGAAACCTCTAATTTTATGGAGAGACGTGAGACAATCTGTCCTAAATTTTAGCATACCATATTCAGATAGTTTGCTTAGTAAAAATTTGAAGTGAAAATGTGAAGCTTAGTTATTTGCTTAGTATTATAGTGGCAAAGTGGCATTGCGCAAAAATCTAGTAAGCAGTCGAGGTAAGCAATTATATTTAAAAGTGGAATAGGCGCTGAACCAGTGTTTTAAGATATCATTCAACTAAACGATTGCTTGTTTGCTCACCATGGCCGTCCTTCAATAAAAGATAGTGAGTATTTTATAAATTAGATTTTAAAAGTGGAATAGGCGCTGAACCAGTGTTTTTAAAATATCATTCATAAAAATGTTATTGTGCATTCTATCCTGCCGCGACAAGCGAGCGAAGCGAGCGAAGTTCGCATCAGGCGGGATAGAATGCCCAATAACATCCTACTAGTGAGTCATCCGCAATTCTACACATATAGTTTGTAGCAGGGGCTAATTCGAGATTGAAACCGTGAATAAACTCCCGGCCCAACAGCGGAGGCCCGCCGTCCGCTACCACGAACAGCTCCAACGCTCGCTCGCGGCCCTCGTAGCATGCCGTTACCCGTGCTATACCTAACGTATTAATTCTACCTCCGGTATAATTTATCAACTTACGATTAGTAACTAATAATGGCACATTACTAAAGTATGCATGATAAGTTTTTTCTGATATAGCACTAATCGCTGAACCACTATCGATTTCGAACTCCAATAACAAATCATTCACCTGTACCCGCTCGGTCATCGGCCTGCTCCTTGGACATTGAATATTGTATAGATAAGACTCACCGTCATCTCCTTCGTCCGCGCCACCCTCCTCAACATAATGCACTTTCACATTTTTTGAACACATACGACGCAAATGCCCTTTTTTACCGCACTTTTTACGCTTAAAATTTCTGAACCGGCACTTCTCAGCGTTGTGATTGTTGTAACCGCATACATTGCACTTGCTGCCGCTGGCGATGCTGAACACCGGCTCGCCGCCGCCGGGTGCCGACGCACCGTGCGCGGGCGCATGGCCGCGCCCAGCTGCCATAGATGCTTCGCGCGCACACCGCACACTTTCTGCCAGTTCCACGGCCTTATTGAGGGTTAATTCCGTTAGATTTTGCGCGAAAAACTTGTCCTTTTCGTGTCCTGCTACCAGACCCATGACGAATTTGTCTAGTAACGCTTCATCTAAGTTTTTGAAGCCACAATGAGCTGCCAGTCCTCTGACTCGGACCGCCCACTGTGATGGTGTTTCGCCTGGCCGCTGTACCGCTGAGTAAAAGTGGAACCTTTCTGCAAAGCCACACCTCAGTGGTGTAAAATCCGAGTCGAGTAATTTCAAAATCGCATCGTATTCCACCTCTTCTAACCTACTCGGTAATGCCAGGTTGCTAGCTAGTTTGTAAGTCGCTTCCGAGAATGCACTCAGTAAGATCGCCCTTCGTTTGACCTTGCTCTTGTCATTGGCGTCAGTTACATCGTTTGCTATAAACCACTGCGTCAAACGCATTTTATAGCCGTTCCACTCCTGAGATGAGTGGTCATAAGATGATAGAAACCCAAATGACACTCCCGAAGACATTTTCGCGTATGTTCGTATCGTCGCCACTTGTTAAGTATGGGAACAAGGGTAAGGGACGCTCACGTCAGACCAAACACGTAGCTAGTTGCACACTGGTTTATTCAGTACGAATACAAGGAGGGAACGCAGCCGCGCACCAAATCTCTCAATACCTCCTTTTTACATATATAACAGAAACAATAACACCATCCAACACCGTAATTTTGTGAGTTAAAAAAAAAAAATTTTTTTGACTATGTCCTATCTGTTCGAAAGATTTTGAGAAATGCAATAAAAATTTAGTCAAATAAATACCCTTTTTTTAAGACAAGAAATCATCAAATAAGTTTTTCCCACTCGCGCCCCCCGCGAGTTGTAGAGTTAAACTTTTACTAACTAAAGCTCACTTGTATTCATTCTTTTTTTTTATGTTATAAACCCGTGCTAATTCAGTTGCCTTTTGCTTCCAGATTTAAGACAACTCTTACAAACAATCCCGCCGCCAGTCAAATAGCGTACTAGTCTTCACTTATTTACCTGCCTATATATTTAGTACCTACGTATGTATCTATTTTAGTGTTAAGTATGTAGGATGTGCAAGTGGAACCCCATTTTGTCTCCAGACAATCTCTGTCCATTCCAGGTTTTCTGGAAGAGATCGCGGAATGCAACAAGGCCGCCAATGTTATGTTTTTAAATTTGAGGATCCCTAAGCTACCAAACTAACCACGGTAGCATACCAACAGCAGAATCGCCACACGTCCGAACTGGTCGCGCCACCAAATTGGTTGCGTAACCAAACGGACACCAGGTGAGTAACTCTCTATAGAGCTGTATACATTTTGTTGTTAGCGGCGACTGGTCGCACCGCTATGGTGTCCCGGTGAAATATAGCCCTAAAGTACATATATATAAACAAATGAAAAGAGAAACTTAAGGGATTACCGAGAATGTGCATCGTACGCTCTCGAAGGAGTAGGAGTCGCAGCGCGCCTCTAGCCCGTCGCACGACATCTTCAGGTACTCGCTCACGTCTTGCGAGTTCAGGATGGCGTTAATTTCCGTCATGTCCACCATACTATAGCTCAGCATTCGCGTCGGTACGGTGACTGGAAAGCGAAGCGAGAAGGATTTAAGCTCGATCTAAAACTTGAAAAAATTAACTCTATGTCTTACATGACTGAGTTCAAATTCCATTATCACTAAAATTTATTGAGAATTAATCTAATGTTCGTTACGTTCACGACCTGGTAACTCAGTAGGTGGGTCTGTTGGAAGGGAATTTAAGCTTAAGGTGATTTTGTTCCGCTGGCTTGTTCATACATTTAATGCGTTAGAAATACTCCGTACATAGACACTTTTTGCTCAAAACGAATCACTTTATCACTTGTTTACAATAACATATTCCCGCGTTTGACTTTTTGGTAAATAATTTGCATTATTTATTGAGAAAAACAGTCTTGAAAACCGGGCAAAATTTGACATTTTGTTTACTAGTGTGAGTGCGATTGGACAACCAAACCATACCGCCATGTTTGCGATAGGTTATAATACATATTTAACGCTAGATGGCGTGCAACCGATATTGTAAATTTGAAAAATCATTACTTAATTTATAATAATGGTTTTCATTAAAAAAAAAGCATTAGAATAACGTAAAACTATCATATCTATTTATCTATCATAAACTAAAACATAAAACTTTGTTGACATCAAAAAATTGTTAGCGTTACTTATACCTAATAATTGGTACTGGCAACAATATCATCACTTGTAATAGGCAAAATGCGGCGTTGCCGTTCTTCCTACTATTTCTAAGAAAAACCCATTGCCAAACCTCGCTCGATTCGACTTCGGTCGACTAGAAATAAAATATTTTTGAAGCTCGAGGCTAGCTTGTGCAGTGATAGGTTTTACGCGCGGAATTGCTTGTATATTTTGAATTGTATGCATTTTCATTGATTTGAACTAATATTATTTTCTTGTATGTATTTCATTACAATTTAATATAATTATTGCAAGGTATTGTAGTACAGGTTGCTTATACGCAATTTTATTTTAAAATAAAAGTACCAATCTTTCGGTGGTAGGTATTAGCAAGTCGGCCCATGAGTTTAGCTGGTTATTAGGTACAAACTAAAATCATCTCATAATAGAAATCACCGATCGATATTGTTAATGATTTGTTAAGTTATAATAATATCAAGTAAACAAAATTTTATTTACTTGACAATATATGTAAATATCGATATAATATATACCTATATATATTTTCTGTCATATTGTTTTTTCTGATAAGTACCTATACAAATAGTTATTAACGAACAATTATTATTAGACGGACAAACAAACATTAGTTATAAAAGGTACATTATATCGCGAACCGATCGCGTCGTGGATGCGGTGCATTCCGTTACAGGTACTTACATCAAAATGTATATATATGTAATATGATTTATTATTTATGGTTGTTCTGCAGGGATTTATCTCCACTAGCTATTGTTTTCTTAATTGTCAATCAATATTCTATCAAAATCATTTGGGTAAGTAACATTTTACTGCTACATTTTTCTCAAAATGCGAACAATAAAAATGCAAAATGTAATCTCGAACGTAATTTGTAACGTCAGTTTCTAATATTCTTGTATTATCTATGGTATTATTATTATTGCATGCATTGAGAATTTGAGAAGACTGGATTTCCATTGCAATTTGATTTGATTATGTTTTATGATTTCATTCAATTTTATTCGAGTTGTGATTTTATAAAAGTAACATATCGTCTTGTATAGTATTTGTTTTTGTGTATTTTCGTCAAACCTAGAGAAAAGCGGATTCTCGATTACACGGTGACGAGTGTAAAGAGAGACGTTGTTATTGATGAAGTACAATAAATTGAGAATATGGTGTGAAGAACGGTTAGCAGAATTCCAAAAGACACCAGAAGACATAGCTTTCATTGAAATGTCTACTGTAGGGCAGCATGAAAATGATTTGTATACTATAGACTACCTACTCATAAACGTGACCGTCTGACTGCCAGTCAATTTGGAATGGTAATGTAATCAGAAATGTGCATGTGTAATTTCTGTATTTTGTAGAACATCTATGCAGACAACGCATCTTTAAAAAATATTTATAACACACATTTATTTTATCTTACTTTTACAGGTTTACAACAATACAATTTTATTGTGTCAAGGATATTCTTTATAAAAAGAATATTTGTACAAAAGATATGTTGTATGGACAGCAAAATGAAAATGTGGCAAAAAGTATGTTTATGTAACAGTATAATAAAACTGTAAGGTCTTTTTATTGATGAAGAAATTGGATATTTGGCTGGCAGGCCAAATGGTAAGTTTATTCATGTATCATTATGTGTATAAGTTGGATCTTACCTATATAATTGATGAATATGGAAAATTATAACACTACAAGTTTACAAGTAAAATGCAAAATGTATAGATATGTTAATTTCTCCCGCTCTAGGTGGAGAGAGAGCGTTAGCTCGCTATCCAACCATCCAGTAACCATCCGGACCGAGCCCAAGACGTCGACGCCCTCACATGATTGCACTGCACTATGAATATGGATACATGTTCTGGTCGGATTGGGAACTTCTGCCAAGATCGAACGAGCCAATATGGACGGGAAGAACCGGAAAGGTACACAACTTTTTTTTTTAATTTACTTCATAAATTTTAGTCTATATTATATTTTTTCTTTTCTGCGTACCGGAAGACGCAGCGTTGGAAGGCCTCCTACAAGGTGGACCAATGACCTGGTGAAGGTAGCGGGAAACCGATGGATGCGGGACGCACAGGAACGTTCGATGTGGCGACGCTTGGGGGGAGGCCTATGTCCAACAGTGGACATGTATTGGCTGAAATGATGATGATGATATTTTTTCTTTTGGAAAATTGTTCTTCAACATCCACATCAAAAGTTACACCCAAAATATACTAAATATAATAATTTTCTTTTGCAGCAACTGTGTAGCGGTGGTTTCCAGACAAGAACTTCAGAACGAGTGAAAACAACATGTTGAATGATTTTTGTTTTAATTGTACTTTTATAGTAGTTTGTTTAGAATCTACATTATCAATGTTTACAATCATATTTTTTGGTTATCAGAAACCTGAAATGGTGTGCTCATCATGATGAACATTATGTTCATAATGTGATGAATACATTGACTCTTTTTCTGGTTTCTGAAAAACATACGTGATTATGGATGCTTAGACATTATCAAACATTTTCCACCTTCCTGGTTGCAATCTCTCATTCTAAATTGTGTTTTAAATTTTTTGTTTTCTTATGATTTATAATTTCTTGCGTTTGTCTTGTACTGGTGTATAATTGTTGTAAATAATATACTTTGAATTACTTCAAACTTGACTTGGGACTAAATATTTTGAAAAAGATTGTTTTTTAGTAAACAGTTATGTATCAAGCAAGACACAAATTGTCACTATAAATACTTGTAATTATTGTTAGTTGGTACATATGTTTTTTTAAATAATGTATGAGGTAATAATATAAATAAAACTATCTTACATTGCATTCTTGACATTCATTTGATTCTTAAAATAATAAATCAATTGATTAGTTTACCCCAGAAATATCACCTTTTATTATATACTTAATCATGATTCCTTTTATTTCATATTATAATTGTAATGGGTGACGTTAGAATAAACTTACCCCCCAGACAATTAATTCTAATTTCTACTAGAGTCCAGCCTAATAACTTTTAAATTCACGCCATCTAGTGGTTAACTTTGCTAAATGCTCTTGACTTTAAAGTAGTCGCTCATGTCTATGTGTGTGTAAACGATACTGTAAGCAGAATTGGATATTAGTCCTAAGAAATATGGCGAATCAAATGGGTTTTGAGGCTTTAATTTGACTAATTTCGGTAAAGTGGAATGTCCCATTTTAGCTCTACTATTTCTGTGACATAATATTGTTCCAATCACACTCAAAACTAAATAAAACTGAAAATGTTGACTTCAGCGCCATCTAGCGGGAAAATGGCCACGAACAACCCGTAGCAATCACCTTAATGTAAAACTTAAGTGCCTATTACACTACTCGATATTCAGACAGTCCTAGTCTATGTAGCGTAGTGTAATAAGAGTCAGACTGTCTTATTCGGAATGAAAAATAAGACTATATCGCGTGCTGAATAACTTAAATTTTTAAAAATAGGATCATCATCTCCCTGCCGCTTTTCCCATGTTACTTGGGCTCGGCGCAAATGTTTTTTTCTTCCATTCTGCCCTGTCTACTGTCACGCTATAACTGACTCCCTTTTCTTTTGTATCATAATTTAACCATCTTTCTTTTGGTCTATTATATGTAATAATGTGAGCGACCTTTCCTCATAGTTACATATTATTATGTCGGTCGTAAAAGCAAGTAGAAAATTCTTTGATATCACACTTTGTGTAAGCTTTTGTTAAAGTTCGATTGTAATGTTAGCAAAACAATGAATTGGGTCGGAAACTTTGAATCCTTACATCAACTATTACTGTTCCTTATACAAGAGGACATTTTTATAGCTTCCTTCTGTTGGAAGAAACAAAAGAAAAAATCACTCTTCCAAGTGACTTTTTCTTTTGTTTTTTTTTTTATATTATTTTATATTATTTATTTCTAAAAAAAACTGTACTTATACAGGTCGTGCGGTGAATTAAGATCGCTCGGCAAAAGTGGAAGGGGCATGCGCAGTATTCAATTCTAAGGTCTATTTGGCGACGTGGGGGCGGGTGTGCGCTGACGACGGCGACACGTCATTGGTAGATAGAGTCGCTCTTCAATTCCCGCGTTGCGTTCTCGCGTCTCATTGGATACTGTTGTACTTGGGTACTGTTGCGTACAGCTTGTGTTATCGTATTAGTAATACGTAGTCGTAAAAAAATTGGTTAAAAATAAAGTTTTAAAACGGCAAGCCAGAAAAATGGTTTACGACGTGAATTGTTACGTTAAGAAAGAAACTAACGAAATTATTTTTTTTTTATTTTTATTTTAATTTTAAAAATTTTAATTTTTCTGAATTTACCTACTTACAAGATAAATTACAAGCAAAAACTAGTGTTATTATAAGTTATGTTACTAAGGTTCAAACATACGAAATTAAAATTAAATCCTAACACTAAGAATTTCTGTGCACAATTGTACACATGCGCCGATTGCCCCCACTACTTTCACCGAGCGATCTTAATTCACCGCGCGACCTGTGCTTTATGATAACTTGTGACTGTTTATTTAAATTGGACAAAGTATTTTTCACAATTTTTCTAGTTATAGGAAGCGTTTGTTTTGTATAGACCATTTACAGGCACTTTTGAATTAACAAAGTGTCGGTCAGTCAAAAAAAAGTGAAGCTAAATTGCATGTTCTAAAGCGTAAATCTCTATGAAGAAGAATGTGCAACAAATTCCATGAGCACTCTATTAAATCATCTGAGTTACATTCATACAGTTACATAAATCTTGGTTACATATTTCTTGTCGCTTCCATTATGTGAGCACAATGTAGATAAATAATTTAAAAAATTATTAAAAAATTGAAATTGAAATTAGCCACTGGTAAGAGATGAGCAGTCTCAACTAACGGACAGTCAAACCTTTGTGTAAAGGTAGCCATACACGCTAGAGTATACATGACAGGCGTGCCAACACAGTTATATCTGTCAAGTAAGCTTGTATGGAAACCTGCACAGTTGTGCAACATAAACTCGCAAGTTTACCTGTACAACTCACTTGTACAGGCAAACCTGTCAGATATACACAAGCGTGTATGGTGAGCATTACACACTTTTTAATATATTCCTTTCAACATACCTATCACCATCGGTATCCTCTGAATGTATTTCAGCATCGCCGCCGTGCGAAGCCGGGGCGCGTCGCTAGTTGGCATTGGCAGTATAACACAAATAAAAGAAACCAAATAACTGCGTCACGCTCGGTAAAAAAAACTCTGGTTTTTTTAACATTATTTTCTTTTGTATTCGTTACTTTCCGCGTTTTGTTTTGAATTCTTGTGTTGTTGGAATCGGCAAGGTATGATGTAGCCGACTAATATTTTCACCAAGATGTTATTTTAATTTAAAAACTTATTTTGAATGGTAAGGTGTACTTACAGAGGTTATCGAGGGCCCACTTGGCGCAAAAGCCGACTTGGCGCCAGGTCCAGTCCTGGCTGTTGGCGAACTTCTCCAGCAAGATGAGCGGATTGTCTTCTTCCCGGGCCAGCCGAGCTTTGATGGTCAGCTTGTTCTCGGTGGTATGAGCGAACTTCTCCAGAGCGATCAGAGCGAATAGAACGATGCGAGGCTCGCGGCGGAACATCTGGTAAATGGTATGTGTGTTATATTAACGGATCGCAAAAAAGACTATGACCAAGAAGGTCATTATTTTTGCAATCCATCCCAGAATGCCACAGGCATCGTAGATGCGTTACTATACAAAATAAAAGGCACCTAAATCTACTCTTAAAGTCAGAACTTAGCACACAGTGCTTGCTGGCAGAAATTGATAATAGTTTTAGTCGAGATAATAGTCAGAAAATTTGACACTACTCCTGCTAATGGGTATTGCGTTAACCAGAAGCAGTTGTTAGATAGGAAGTCGGTTCATACAAAATACTGGCATTCAGCTACGACAGGCAAGTAAGACAAATATTTAATACCTTGTACGTACATGGAATGCCTCGAATAAGATCTTTCATAAACAACTACCAAGTTCTACTACTCCCCTAGCTTACGAACTTATTTATAACTAGCTGTGCCCGCGACTTCGTTCGCGTGGACTACAGGATTTTGAATTTTTTTTTCTAAAATAAAAGTAGCCTAAGTTACTTCTTATTACATCAGCTACCTGTCAAAAAAAGTCCCGTCAAAATCGGTCCAGCCATTCAATTCGGCCAGACAAAAATAGTAAAAAAAAATATTTTGGTGTTTGTACCGTACCTATATATATTCATAATATTATTGTAGTAAAAAGCGGTTTTTTCAATATTTCAAACAGACACTCCAATTTCATATATGTACAGATGTATAGATTTGGTAGTGCAAGGGATCATCAATTTCCACCGTAATGGAAAGTCCTCCCAAATCAATTAGTCAAACCTAAATTAAAATGGACACATTGCAAAACACGGAATAGCCTCGAAAACTCAACAAGAGGCCTATTTTGGTTGTCACTACTATTTAACTGAAAACTGAGCACATGCTACAATGGTTTCCAGGAAAGTTCGCAAAGTTCATCTGACCTACATTAGGAAAAAAAATTATTCAATGCATTTGAAGGAAGTTTTCGATGACTTTTACTGTTTCAGCAAAAAACATGAGTACCTTTTTATTTAATTATAAAAGCCGTGGCCACGACTCCGATTTCTTTGTTCTGATGTCATCTCAACGCTCAGTCACGTGATCAGAACAAAGGAAACGAAGGCATGGCCAACTACAGGCGTTCGACACAAAAGAATCAAAACGAAACGGTTGTAGCTTGGCTAAAGGGCCAGAGGTGGCTCAGTGGTATCGACCCTGACTTAGGAGTGATAGGTCACCGAGCGCATTATTTTGTGTAATTTATTACATCACATCTCGAAAACGATTAAAGAAAACATCGTGAAGAAACCGGCATGTTCTAAAACCAAAAAACTAGGCAAGTGCGAGTCTAACTCGCGCACTGAGGGTTCCGTCCAAACTACAATTCCCAAATGGAGTCTCGAAGATTTTTCCGAATTGCAATTTTTTTTTGTGACGTCGGTAATAACAAAAGACATGGCCAGATCCTGCCCAAAAAATCAATTCTATGTTACATTAATTATTTATTATATGAAAATTACTTCTAAAATAAATAAAAATAAGTCGCAACAATCACATTTCTCTAGGGGTGGCGAGAAAGAATCCAAAAAAATAAGTATGTTAATTGTTTTTGAGTCGTTTTGTTTCATAGCAATCATGGCTGATGAGGATAAATTGATACAAATTGCATTTACGTTTGGGTACACGCATAAGACAGACAGTGTTTCTTATCTGTAATAACACGCCTGAAGGTCAGACTAAAAATATAAAATACTTGTAAATACCACAATTGTATTGCAGAAGTTAAAGAGTTAACTGGACACCCCTTTTCGAGCCGCTGCGCGTTTTGATGGTACTCACGGTACACATTATGAATCGGCAATATTTTCAAGAGCGTGCACCCAAACGTCCTAAAATTATTTTGACATTTCTGCGCTCTAAACTAAACTGTCATAACAAGCTGTATGTGTCAGTCTTGCGTTGCGTCGTTCTTACAACATATTACTGTTTTGTGTTTTCGTAACTGTATTTGATTTTTAAACTTGGCTCCATGCTATCCTTTATCGGACTTTCCTTTACGCTTTTAATATTTATATTCTGCTGTGCATATTGGATTGGTTTGTCGATTTGGATTCTGACGCTCACGAAGTCAATGTGCCTGAACTGAACTGTGGCCTCCAATCGAATATTGTAAGAACTTTAACACCATAACTACAAAATACATTGGCTGATATACATAAACACGTTGAAGAACTACAGGAAAATGAATCTGGATTGTCTAAACTACCTTCAATTACACCAGTTGCTATTCAAGCAAATATAACGGCATCAGCCTCATTCCTTGATAACATATATCTTCAAAGCTATCTAGTTCTTCTTTTCGAGATTTAAGAGAGGATGAAAACATTCAGTGTCTTGTCTGAGTAATTATTGTAGTGATGATGTGTTAAAATATTAAGAAATAAATATATTTAAGCAAATGTACTTATTTATTTGACTAAATAAAAATTCAAGTGTTATGTTTTTAGTGTTTTATTGCATGTCCAATTGTATATTTTTTGCTAATTCGCCTGAATGTCCAAAAAATATCTGTTAGACGACGAGCTCTTTTTCGATATTGCGGCTTGTTAATGTCGATGTTTGAAAGTGACTATGTATTACCAATATATGTTCATCAATGTAAATACGTTTTTTTTTTTTTTTTTTTTTTTTTATCTGTTATAAACTAGTACTTGACTGCGATCCCGCCTGATGGTAAGCAGTGATGCAATCGTTGATGGTGAGGCGCACTAGTTTATTAAGAGCCTATTCACTCTAGCCTTGAAGACACCCAAAGTATAATCAGACGGAAAGACCGCAGCAGGCAAACTGTTCCAGTCCTTCGAAGTTCGCGGTATAATGACGAGGCGAAACGCTTAGTCCGGACCGTAGATGTTTCAACAACGTAAGGGTGGATACTCGCCGTGCGTCGGTTTGTCCGATGGTAGAAATGAGATGGCGGAATCAAGTCATGCAATTCCTGCGCACACTCTCCAAAATGCAATCTGTAAAACACCGAAAGGCTGGCTACCCTACGCCTGTGATCAAGGCTTTGAAGATTGGACTTAACCAAATCTGGATCACCAATCAGCCTCTTCGCACGCCTTTCCACCGAGTCCAAAGCTGCCAGGTGGCACTTTGCAGCACCAGCCCATATGTGGCTGCAGTACTCCACACACGATCGGACCTGTGCTTTGTATAACATTAAAAGCTGTCTCGGTGTGAAGTACCGCCGGACTTTTGCGAGAACGCCTAGTTTCCTAGCAGCTACTTTGGCTTTGGACTCAATGAACCGCCCAAAATTGAGGTCGGAGGAAATTTCGACACCCAAGAGCTGAAGGCGGTCGGTACAATCCAATGATACATTCTGAAAAGTAGGAACCGAGGTGAACGGGCTCCTTTTGGCGGTGAACAGACACGCCTGTGTTTTGGCGGCGTTAAATCCCACCAGATTGGTTTCGCCCCACTTGGAGACTGCCTGAAGCGAGATGTGGTGCCCATATGTGGCGGCAGTATACTCCACACACGATCGGACCTGTGCTTTGTATAACATTAAAAGCTGTCCCGGTATGAAGTACCGCCGGTCCTTTGCAAGAACGTCTAGTTTCCTAGCAGCTACTTTGGCTTTGGACCCAATGAATCGCCCAAAATTGAGGTCGGAGGAAATTTCAACACCCAAGAGCTGAAGGCGGTCGGTACAATCCAATGATACATTCTGAAAAGTAGGAGCCGAGGTGAAAGGGCTCCTTTTGGCGGTGAACAGACACGCTTGTGTTTTGCCGGCGTTGAATCCCACTAGGTTGGTTTCACCCCACTTGGAAACTGCTGAAGTGAGATATTCGTACGCTGTACCATAGCCTCTCGTTCGGACCGGATTTGCTCTTTACTAGCCCGAGCACCAGGCAGGTATCTCTCTACAACTGTGCTATCATCTGCATACCCATAGATACCGGGCATCAGCAGATCATTAATATGCAGCAGGAAAAGAGTTGCAGAGAGCACTGACCCCTGAGGAACTCCGGCATTAGTCGTCATGGGCTCTGATGAGCATCCATCGACAACAACTCGAAGAGACCGTTCTCTCAGGAAGTCTTTTACCCAGTTAATCAGACCAGGAGAAATGCCGTATGCTGGAAGCTTACTCAAGAGGCTAGCATGCCATACCCTGTCGAAGGCCTTCGAGACGTCTAAGGAGACAGCAATTGCTTCCCCATTCTTCTTGAGGGCCTCGCCCCATAAGTGGGTGGCATACACTAGTAGGTCCCCAGTAGATCGATTGCGGCGAAACCCGTACTGTCGGTCACTGAGGAGATCGTTACCTTCTAGGTATGCCATGAGGCGCGAGTTCAATACACGCTCCATAATCTTGCAGAGTATGGAGGTTACCGAAATCGGCCGATAGTTGGTAGGATCGGCACGACTGCCCTTTTTGGGCACGGGTTGCACGTTGGCAAGCTTCCAGGACTTGGGCACTATTCCAGTACTAAACGAGAGGCGATACAAGCGTGTCAATACAGGAGACAACTCGGGCGCACAAGCCTTGAGAACAATCGCTGGTATACCATCGGGTCCACTAGCTTTATTCACGTCTAGACGACACAGTGCTCTCAGAACTTCTTTGTTCCTTATGCGAACCTCGGGCATCGAAGTGTCGCAGTGAGGTAGAGTCGGTGGAGTAGCACTGCCAGTATCAAGACGAGAATTATGGGCGAAGAGAGATGCAAAGAGACCTGCTTTCTCTCTCGCCGTATGAGCCAGTGTTCCGTCAGGTTTAACCAGCGGAGGCAATGTGGGCCGACAGAAGTTCGCTTCGACCGATTTGGCAAGGGACCAGAAAGCTCTGCTACCGGATGGCTGTGCAGAAAGCTTTGTGCCAATATGGGCAATGCGGTCAAAGCGAGCCTTCTTTAGTGCCTTTTTGTAGGACTTGGCAGCACGGTTAAAGGCTCTCTTTGCTGAGCTCAGATCCGGAGATTTGCGGTCACGAGCGTCAACCCAGGCTAGAAACGCCGAATGCTTACGCTCTTCGGCTTGAACGCAATCAGCGTTGAACCATGGGTGAGCTGAGCTTCCGATGGGTACGTCACTATAAGGAATGAAATACTCCATAGCTTGACGCACCACATCGGACATAGCATCCGCACACCTCGACGGATCTTTAGAGGAGAAGCAGACCCGCTGCCAAGGATAAGACGCAAAAAAGTGACGCATCTCATCCCAATCTGCTGACTTGTATCGCCACATTCGCCGTTCACCACGAGAGTCGCAGTCAAGTGGGGAGAAGGACGATACAGACTTCACCAGACAGTGATCTGAAGTTCCAAGCGGTGAAGAAACTGTTACGATACATCTGTCTGGGTCGGTGGTCGGCAGAAGGTCCAGACAGTTGGCAGTATGACCAGCTACATCAGGCACTCTAGTCGCTTGCTTCACCAGCTGGGACAGGCCCATCGATACCGCAAAGTTTCGCGCTTCTCTCCCAGCATGGTCGGTCTTCTGGTACGGGAAAAGCCAGTCTTGGTGACAGGCATTAAAGTCCCCCAGAGCGACGAGCTGCGCATCAGGGTGCCGATGCAGAGCCTTATCGGCGGCCTCACTGAGGTGGTCAAACATTCGAGTTGTCTCCTGATCACCGCTGTGCGATCGATAGACACAGGCATAGACAATTTTGTCCATGCCAGTGTCCACCAACAGCCATAGCGTGGAAAGAGTTGTGTCCTCAAGGTGACGGAGACGCTGACAGCAGATGTCATTACGGACGTACACACAGACCCCAGCACGCTGCAGGAAATGATGCTCCAATGAGTATCCCGGGTAGTTGAGGTACGCCGCATCTGCCGGACATCTAATCTGCGTCTCCGTCAAGAAAAGCAAGTGTGGCTTGTCAGTCTCTAGATGGTGGTGGACCGCATCGAGATTGGAGTGCAGTCCTCTAATGTTTGAGAGGTGCACTTTGAAGGAGAGGACGTGCATCCGCTGTTGACACTTGCTTCTCTTTTTACCTTTCATTGTAATTTTTTAAATTTGGAGTGAATAGGAATGGTGGAAGATGGCAGTTGAGCGAGGTGATGCGATGTTAACCTCGACAACACAACCAGAGTTGCCGCGCCAGTGGAGGGTTGATCTGGAGACTGCGGGGACGCCCGAACCCCCCCAGGGATCGCCATCGGGTCCTCTCACCCGGTCGCCAACCGGCACGATGGAGCCACCCCGGGATTTTTCGCAGTTGGCGGGGCAGCCTTTCGTGTGTGGCTGGCACACTACTTGGGCCCCCAACTACCTACGGTCGGTCAGCGGAGCACCGTGCTTCGGATCCCGCTACCCTCCACGATCAAACCTCCGACGCAACAACAGCTGGTGCATCATAACCGGTGTACACCGCAACACAACTGCTCAGACCCAAATTCCACCGTACGGCTTCACCAGACATCACGCCGGAACACGACGGATCGCTTGGCGGCATGGCTTTGTCTGGTGGGTGGTAACTTTAAAGCCGGCAGCCGATGCTATGGCCTACCACCGCGTAAGCGCGTTTTACTTGGTATTTTGATTTTTGACTCATTCTTCACTAGCCTCTATGAATATGTATCACTGATAGCGTTTCGTACCTTTTCATAGAATTAAAGGCGTTCTCATACTAACTTACTGTCACTGTCACTGTTATTGTAGATCATTGTTGTGTTGATGTCAATCATTGCTATTCAAAATGCGTTTTTTTTAAATCTTATTTATAGTGTCTCTCGCTCTATCTCTGATCATAAAACGTAAACTACTGTAAAGCCGTACCCTTAAGCTTTAATATGAGGTACCGTTTGTCTGTGTATTGAATATTTTTAGTTTGGGCACAGCTCCCTACTAATTCCGGCCATGTCATTTACTGTTTTCAGATTTTTTCCTATACCGGTGCTATAAGACCTTGCTTTGTGCCAAATTTAAGGAATTTGGGTCAACGGGAAGTACCCTATGAATTTCGATCTTTGAGAGAATCAAAATATACGTTTTTGTCGCAAAATAAACGGCCGTAACTTTTTTATTCGTAAACTTCGAGAAATGACGTCTCCCTGCCTCATACCTTGCTGCAGGAGGATAGGTTTCGAGGTCTGGTCCTGAAGTAGGACTGACATAGTGGCGCTTTTGTACAAACACTTCAACACCTCGATGTACCGATAGTCAATCTGGCACCGTTGGATCACAGACAAAGTCTCGATAGAATCAAAGTGGAATGTATACGAATAATTAATTTCAGATTTTCCGATAATATTTATTTTCGTATCTAGATTATTTATGCCGAGTTATGTATCCGATCAAGCGTTATACAAACTTTAACACCTCCTAAATTCTCATTAAAGGGTAAAAGTTTCTCAAGGTAATTTTTCTCAAATCCAAGTAGCAAGTATTTTCCTAGAAACGACTTCTCACTTTAAGGTTGATTTTCGCTAAATCTTTCTTCATAACTATTGACGAAAACTCATGCTATCATGTAAGGAGATATACCAACTTATATTTTTTGTAAATTGACTATACTTGTATAATATTGACTGTACAGATTGCGATGAAATGGTAAGTGTACCTATGCAATTATTTACAAAGATTTTATTCAATGTGCTCGTGGGCAGTAAGTTAGAATCCAGGTCTTGAAGCGTTGTTTCTTAGTATTGTTTTAACATCGACTTCCGAAATTAAAGTTTTTTGATCCATTTAGTGTCTTTAGGGTTCCGTTCCTCAAAAGGAAAAAACGGAACCCTAATAGAATCACTTTATCGTCTATCTTTCTGTCTGTCTGTCTATCAAGACCCTTTATCTCGAGAACGCGTGGCAGTATCGAGTTGAAATTAAAACCTTATACTCAAGTTTGCGATCCCTTCAAGTTGTGAAAAAAATGAAACTTCTAAGTTAACAATTTTTTTTTTTATTTAATTCATAAACAGTTTTCGTTGTTTAAATACATAATTTCCTCGCCAAACTTTACAAAAAAAAAAAAAAGATACGGCCGTTTATGTCGCAAAAAAACGTATATTTTGATACTCTCAAGGATCGAAATTCATAGGGTACTTCCGACCCACAACCCTTAAATTTGGCACAAAGCAAGGTCTTATAGCACAGGTATAGGAAAAATCAAACTTCTAAGTTAATGAATAAAGAAGATACGGACGTTTATGCCGCAAAGAAAACGTATATTTTGATACTCTTAAAGATCTAAATTCATAGGGTACTTCCCGTTGACCCAGAATCCTGAACACTTAATTTGTTGTTACCTACGTCACAAAAAAAAAAATTGCAATTCGGAAAAATCTTCGAGACTCCATTCGGGAATTGTAGTTTGCACGGAACCCTCAGTGCGCGAGTCCGACTCGCAATTGCCCAGTTTTTTTTTTTTAATAAAGTCGATTATTATTTTTCTGTTAAAAGTTTTTTAACAGTTAGCCATCTTGAATCTATAGATCTGTCCTAGCAGCTATTCTAATAGCCAAGGTTGAAGAAAGTCTAACACAAGGCCAGCCGTTGCCAATATCAAGTCGATTACTAACATATTAAAAAAAAACTGTTAAACATAGTCCAATGTTTCTAAAATATACATACATATACATATCGCAGGGAAATGAGGATATCAGGGATATCATGAAATTTTTGTGATACGAAATCCCAGTAGATGTCAAATATTCTTGTTTATTATGTCTTTTTACTAAAAGTATCTAGTGATATGACAAAACACTAATATCTGTCGTTAGTTAGTTATTTTGTCGCTTACTCAAGTTACCGCTCAGGTTATTAAAACAGTATCGCTCATCAGTCGCAAAGTTTTTTTATGCGCTCGTTTTATAATCCCCCTTTTATTGTATTATTCGTACCGGATTAATTTTTTTTTTAATATCAAAACACTTATTAATTTCGATTTCTAAAGGCTATCGAATGTACGCTATTTTAAAATCTCAGCTGTAGAGCGTGCCCAAAATAATATCAAAAAAGCAAAACACCCCAATTGATCACAAAAGGTTTGACTGGAAAGCTATGCAGATTTTGAGGATAGGTCTGCGGAATTAAGTCGCAAACAACCACACTAGTATGTTATCCAGAGTAGGGAATGAAGAACCGGTGCTCTTCTTGCGTCCCGGGATTTTCGGGATTACTTGTTGAAGGATCCGGGAGAACCGGGACTTTTGGGTATTTTTTTTACCTACTGCTGGTATTTTTATTTTAATAGGTCTTTAGTATTTATGTATGTACGTAGGTAATGAAAACTACATAGTATTAATTAAAGATAAATATTTAAAAAAATCAACGATAACAGAACCATTTACTTTGACTGGCCTGTTGGTCTAGTGGTTAGTGACCCTGACTGCTATGCCGGAGGTCGTGGGTTCGATTCCCACCCAGGACAAATGTTTGTGTGATGAGCATAATCATTTGTTCTGTGTCTGGGTGTAATTTATCTATAATATGTATGTATTTAGAAATATATAAGTATGTTTATCAGTTGTCTAGTACCCATAACACAAGCTCTGCTTAGCTTGGGACTAGACGGCGTTGTGTGATAATTGTGGAATATTATTATATTATTATTATTTACTATTCTTTGAAAAAATAATCAACAGAAGAAAACAACAAGTCAAAGCAGCATTTAACGCTCGCTATTATTATAAATTATATACCAATATCAATCAACAAAAACATAGTTACTTTCCATAAAACAAAATAAAACATAAATCCTTTTCTTAATTCTAATATAAACCAATTCATCATCAGCATTCAGCAGTTATCATATCACTGAGACGCTTATCTTTAAGGAATATAAAATAATAAAATATTAAAGAGTTATAAAGGAATGAAATTAACAAAATATGAAAACGTTCAATTATTTAGTACTGTCTTGCTCATTTTAATGGGTTCTTAAAAAAATAAGTGCGTCTAAGCTTTTATCACTTAAGCGTGATCTTATTTTGTTGCACAGTAATCCTGCTGCAGAGAATATCCTCTCGGGCACCACGCTGGTCGGAGGGATCGTCAGAAGGTGATCATAAGCCAACGACGGAAAACGGCCACGATCACCACCATTTTCAAAAAGAGCCATTTCTATTCTAATCTTAGTGATCGCTTCGAACTCGTACATTTTTGGTAGCATTCAATATTTCAGTATTAAGCTCATCTTTTTTTTGTTAACTAGCTGTACCCGCGCGGCTTCGCTCCCGCTCTTCCCTACTTCAGCCTACTATACCCTACTCTACCCTACTATACCCTACTCTACCCTACTCTACCCTACCCTACTCTACTCTACCCTACTCTACCCTACTCTACCCTACTCTACCCTACTCTACCCTGCTCTACCCTACCCTACTCTACTCTACCCTACTCTACCCTCCTCTACCTTACTCTACCCTACTCTACCCTACTCTACCCTACCCTACTCTACCCAACTCTACCCTCCTCTACCTTACTCTACCCTACTCTACCCTACCCTACTCTACTCTACCCTCCTCTACCTTACTCTACCCTGCACTACCCTACACTACCCTACACCACCCTAATTTTCATTTTTTTTTTTCCATAAGAACCTTCTCCTCATAATAACGAACACAACAAAAAAAAAATTAGCGAAATCTGTCCAGGCGTTGTTGAGTTATGCGCTTACCAACACATTTTGCGATTCATTTTTATATTATAGAAGATATAGCATCTCTCTGCAGATCATTATTTTTTTGATTTTGTGATGAAGGCTCTTCAGGTAGATGAACAGCTATCGAAGAAACGCTATTTGTGCGTATTAATAGTTCAACAATGTGGCTGCGCATTTCATCGCTGTCTGGTCTTGGGTATACGTCGTCTTGCACAGTTGTAAAATATACTTCTGGGTTGTGCAAATATTGTAGGACTGTAGTTTCTAGTAGACGGCGTGCAGAATATCTTTGTTTCAGGTACGTGGTCATTTTTGCGCTTTTATATGTGTTGATAGCAGACAATTGGGGGACTCCCCCGGCCAACCGAGAAGCGTCCACCCGAGGTGCCTTGCCCTCACCGCATCGCACGCGGCAAAACGCGGGAGTTTATAAAGAGGAAAGATTTTTTGTATGTATGTAATCGATGAACTCCGAAACTACTGAAGCGATTTAAAAAAATATATCATTATTCATTAGAAAGCTACATTAACTCTGAGTATGAGTGACATAGACTGTTTTACCGCGGGAAAACGCCTTATTCTGACGGGAAAACGCCTTATTCTGCCGGGAAAACAGGCAGCAGTAGCAAGCACCGGGTAAACCGATGAGCAAACCACTGAGTACAGTGTAGATTCTACACTATTAGGTTATGTATTACAAAGAGGAAAGTTTTTTTTTTTTTTTTTGTAGGTATTCTAGGTATGTAACCAATAAACTCTAAAACTACTGATTATATTTTAAAAAATCTTTCACCACTAAAAAGCTACAAGATCCCTAAGCAACAAAGGCTACTTTTGACCTCATTCGCTCCGGGCCTTGGTTGAGGCCATGGTCCGGAGCGAGGAGGAGTGGCAGGCGGTTGCCGACTTCTGCGAAGCAGTAATGCTCGCAAAGGAGGAGGCCGAACGCATCAGGCAACGGCGTTATCGCCGCCGCCGTCGCCGGGATTCTGATCCCGATTTCCGGCCAACGTAGACGCGGGCTTGCGGACGGTGAGCAATGGGTAGCTCACTGTCCGGCCGTCCGGTAACTGTCCGGACCAAGCCCAAGTCGTCGACGGCGCGCACTGTTCCCGCGCGCCTCAAGGAGTTGTCAGCAACAGCAGGGACCCAGCCGGGTCGAAGCCTACTGGGGCCAGGGTTATCCGAAAGGGCGCTCGAGCCCCGGTATGAAGGCTAGAAGGAACGGGGTGGGTCTTTTAGTCAGTAAGAGTCTGACACTATCTCCCGCTCCGCCCAAGGGCGGGGGATGTCAATGCATGATTTTTTCCCACCATAAAAAAAAATAAAAAAAAAAAAATAAAAAAAAAAAAAACCTCATTCGCTCGGAAAAACATGTAGCAGCGGGTGAAACCGCTAAGCGGACCCCTAGTTTTAAATAAAATCTTAGTAAGAAACCTTTTATTATGATATCTAAATGGGGAAACTCTCTTCTTAATTTTATACTTTTCAACTAAGTCCCGGAGGTCCCGAAAGTCCCGGGACGAGGTGTGATCATCACGGTTCTTTAGTCTATACAAAAATCCCGGGAATTCCCGGGATTCTCGGGACCATTCCCTAATCCAGAGTAGTGAACGAGGCAGATCAAGGACCGCGAAGTCGCCAGTATTATGTCGCATACAACCCGTGTTGCGCTTCTGTTTAGGGTTCCGTACCTCAAAAGGAAAAAAACGGAACCCTTATAGGATCACTTTATTGTCCGTCCGTCTGTCTGTCTGTCAAGACCCTTTATCATGAGAACGCGTGCAGGAATAGAGTTGAAATTAAAACCGTATACTCAGGTCTGGGGGCCCGGTAAGTCCCCTCTTTGAGGCGTGGCTGGAAAGACCTCACAGCGTCTTTACCTTCCGCATGACGCAGGTCCTCACCGGACATGGTTTGTTCGGGAGTTTCCTGCACCGGATTCGTGCGGTAGTGACGCCCGGGTGTCGCCACTGTGCGGAATGCCCGGAGGACACGGTGGAGCACACAGTCGAGGTGTGCCCTGCTTGGGCGGAGCATCGCCGTGCCCTCGTGGGGGCGATCGGCGGCGGAGACCTCTCGCGCCGGGCCTTGGTTGAGGCCATGGTCCGGAGCGAGGAGGAGTGGCAGGCGGTCGCCGACTTCTGCGAAGCAGTAATGCTCGCAAAGGAGGAGGCCGAACGCATCAGGCAACGGCGTTATCGCCACCGCCGCCGCCGCCGGGATTCAGATCCCGATTTCCGGGCACCGTAGGCGCGGGCTTGCGGACAGTGAGCAATGGGTAGTTCGCTGTCCGGCCGTCCGGTAACTGTCCGGACCAAGTCCAAGTCGTCGACGGCGCGCACTGTTCCCACGCGCCTCGAAGCCTACTGGGGCCAGGGTTATCCGAAAGGGCGCTCGAGCCCCGGTATGAAGGCTAGAAGGAACGGGGTGGGTCTTTTAGTCAGTAAGAGTCTGACACTATCTCCCGCTCCGCTCAAGAGCGGGGGTTGTTCATTGGATGATTTTTTCCCACCATACAAAAAAAATAAATCGAATCGAGTAGAATTCCATATTCTCAGTCAAAATCGAAATAAATTTCACGAAAATGTCGAGTCGAGTGAAGATAACGTCTCACTCAACAAAACGACAACAGCGTGGCGCCAAAACGGGATAGCAATATAGCGCGAAAGCGCCAAGCCGCGCGCCCAGTGATGCCAACTTAGCAACTTTATAGCTAGATCCAGCTATTATTTGGTGGCAGACAGCTACAATTTAATTAAACTTGTAGCTAAACTTTTTAGCTACTTTTCTAGCACCTTTTCATTTCATCATGAGACGTGAAGCTATACTTATTCTACAGCTATTCTTATTCTATTCTTATTCTATAGCTATTTTTATTTTTTCTTATAGAAAAAATAAAAACTCAACGCGAATCTATGGTCAAAGATGCTATTGCAGGTACAGCCATGGGTCTGCGTTAGCCGGGAATTCCTTGTTTCCTGCTGCGCCAAGACATGACAGAAGAATACTATAGTTACTAAACCAAAATAGTACACGCTACTCGTATTTTATCGTGTGTTGTTGTGTTTTATTCATGGAGCATACCTACCAGCCAGTGGAGAGCGCGTGCGGCGCTACCGCGGTCACAAAACATACGCTGCTTATACTAAATTTTGGCAGCAATTATAGGTTTGGGTATGAACGTCACGCGCTCCCATTGTTATTTTATTAAAACCTAAATTACCTACAGAAACATTTAGCAAATCTAGTTTCTTTTTGGCAAAAAACTAGCAATCTAGCAACATTTTGCAAATTATCTAGCTATTGGGCATAGCAGTTGGCAATACCGGCGCGCCTCGTCTGTAGCGCATTGTGTGAACTCGTAGTCATGCCGTGCGTAATTTTTGTTATTATAACCCGTATGAGTTAAGTAGGCACATAGCGCAATACGAATCTTGTTACAACGAGTTGTCCAGTTAATTCAGTCGTATTGAATCTAAACTTATTTTTTGTTGTTACTTTCCCTTAGTTCCGAATTACGTCAAAAGCGATTATATCGCGAATCCGACCGAATTTAATAGTCACAAAATATAAGGACTATTGAGTACTGTTTGTGACGTTGCGAATTAGTCGGATTTGCGATATAATCGCTTTTGACGCAATTCGGAACGCGGGGTTTGTTAGTTGTTTGTAAACATTGCGAATGCGCTCGGTGTTGTCGCGAACCGCGATCGTTTTGAGTATTTTCGAACGTTTATAAATGTTTTATCACTGTGAATGTGGTGATTGTGATTCATACCTAATACCTACTGTTGTTGTAAAGAATATCTTCTGTAAATTAGTGTTTAAGAACTGTGACAGTGAAGGTCGTAGGTTTAGGTGAACTCCTTGCGCTAAAAAAAAGACTTGTGTTTTGATAAACTTATATAAAAATGCCTCCCCGTGGCGATTTACCTATTTGGAACTTTTTGAGAAGTCAGTTGCGCGTGAGCAGCCGAGTCGGACGCACACGTTTGAAACGTCGGACCTTAATATTACTATCGCGCGGCTTTTTTTCTAAGTCTACCCACTTAATGATACTTAATGTTAATTTCAAATGGATGAAATACGTAATAATGTGAGTTTGTGTGACTCAAGTGATCATGAATTAATGGAGCAGGACATAGTTATAGAAAGTGAACAACCAGTTAATTCTACTTTAGTGGAGAAGATGACGGAGAGAGAAGAATGTAATCAACAAGTTTTAGCGAAGAGAAAGGAGCGGCAGGATGACGAAGAAATTGTAGAGGAAGATGATTTTGTAACAGTAATTAGAGGAAATAAAAAACCAAACAGGAAAAACTCGATAAACAATAGTTTGTTGCCAGAAGGTGATAAGAATGAAGAGGAGAAGCATATTATATGTGTGACTGGAAAAGAGACGCTGCCAAAACAATTTGGAATGGCTAAATTGTTAAGATCATATAATATCTTGAATATAAATAAAATGGTATATAAAAGTGCATTCAGGGTTCTGATTCATTTTCAAGACAGAGAAAATGCTAGTAAGTTGATGAATTGTGAAGATATTGCCAAGTTAGGTTACAGAATTCAGATGACTGATGAAGTTTGTCTATGCTATGGGACTCTGAGGCAAGTAGATTTGGAAACAGATGAGAAAGAAATTCTTGAAAATATCAGTTGTGAGATTGAAATTTTATCAGTTAAAAGACTTAAAAAACAGTCAGAGAATGGAGAATGGATTGATTCGGAAACAGTTAGAATTTGTTTTAAAGGTGCCACTTTACCACCGTATGTATACGGCTACGGTTGTAGGTTTAAAGTGGAACCTTACACGTTTCCAGTGTCACAGTGTTCCAGATGTTGGAAATTCGGTCATCTATCGAGATCATGTCCTACTAATAAAACAATATGCCCCAAATGTGGCAATCAACACCCTAACTGTGAAACAAATGAATATGTATGTGTTAATTGTAAAGGACCACACATGGCCATGTACAAGAAATGTCCTAACTTTTTAAAAGAGAAAAGAATCAGAGATATTATGACCAAAGAAAATTGTACCTACAGAAAGGGATTGGAATTATATCTAAAAGAGAACGGAACTCGACAAATTAATACTACAACTACAAACTCAGAGAGAAATATGAATTTCGAAAGCTTAGAAAATGGAAATGTAAACTACTCACAAAGAAAAACATACAAGGACGCGGTAACATCAAACACAAATAATACTCAAAGTTCGAGTTTTGCATCGAACAGTACGACAGAAATAGACAAACCAGGAATGAAAAATAACCAACAAAGCTATGTACCGAGAAAGAAGCATGCAGAGACTAGTCTTATGAGTAGTAATAGAGAAAAAGAAAATCACAATACCCAACCAGAAACTACAGACAAAACATCGGAAAAAGACGGACTTTCAGAAACAGTAAATACAAGCTCTAAACTAGATTTTTTTAGTATTTATTATAAAGTTAAAGATATATGTTTTTCAGATGATAGTTGGCTCATGAAACTACAGGAATTGGGCAAAATTATGTTTGACTTATGTAGTAAATTATTCCTTAAGGTGTTTAGAAGTGATGATGTATGGAAAAAAGTAATGTTTATGTTCAGTAATGGCTAACGATAATAGAAATATGTTATCTCTTCATATTGTACAGTGGAATGCACGTAGCTTGTTGCCTAAACGTAACGAATTCGAACTTTTACTTGCACAAGAAAAAGTACATATAGCACTAATAACTGAGACTTGGTTGGAAACGGATACACACTTAAATGTTAGCACATACAATATTTTTAGAAAGGATAGGACGGATGGTTATGGTGGGCTGGCTATTTTAATACATAAATCTATAAAAGTACAACAGTGTAACACTATTATCAATAATCCTGGAATAGAAATTATGAGCGTAAAACTTTTAAATTGCAATGAAATTAAAAATATAGTGTTAATATATTGCCCTTCTTCGGTTCGTACTTGCCTTTCTGACTGGGAACAAATATTTTCATTATTTTCAAGCAAATGTATTGTTGCCGGAGACTTTAATGGACACCATGCAACTTGGTCTTCCAAAACTGACGCAAGAGGAATTCAATTATATGACTCTGCTTTAGACTCGGGGTTTATTGCCCTTAATGATGGTAGCATGACGAGAGTGACCTTAGTTGATGGAGTTGCACAGAATACATCTCCTGATGTTACATTTGTATCTACTGATTTATCTGTTTTGCTAGACTGGAAGATTCTAAACGAAAATTTAGGAAGTGACCATCTGTTTATAAAAATCTCGTACAAGTATAATAGCAACTTAAATTCGTTTGATATAGTTAAAAAGCGGAACTTCAAACTAGCGAAATGGTCAGAGTACAGCGAAATCCTAGGAAACTATTTAAGGCAAACTATCGTTTCAAACAATGTGCAATCTTTATATGACAACTTTTTAGAACAAGTAAATAAAGCCGCCGATGAATGTATTCCTTTCATTAAAGTCTGTAATAAGCCGACAAATGGCTTTCGGCCAAAGTCGTATTGGAATCCCACGTTATCCCATTTGGTAGCACAACGTAGATTGGCCTTGAAAAATTTTAGGAGAAATCCCACACCGAGTAACCTAAGTGTACTGGAGCTAAAAACAAAAGCTGCTAAAAAAGCCATTAGTAAAGAGAAATTAAAAGATTGGCAAAATTACTGCAGCAGTGTTAATGAACAAACATCTAGTTCTGAAATGTGGAAACGTATGGGATGGATTAAGGGACGTGCATCGCCAAGGTCGTCTGTTTCAAATGAAGACAAGGTTAATCTCCTGCATAGTCTTACTCCTGATTACATCTACCCAAAACACCAGCAGTTTAAATCAAATAATACAGTATTAGAGGACGAATTTACTTTACAGGAAATGTTAAACTGCTTTAAACGAAAAGACACAGCTCCTGGTGCTGATGGGATTACATACTCTTTGATATTTCATTTATCTTCTGCTGGTAGAGAATACTTACTAAATCTATACAATCTTATTTTTAAAACTGGAATGATTCCAAAACAATGGAGGGATATATTGGTCACACCAATACCAAAATCCTCACCAGATAATACTAGTATTAAATTAAGACCAATTTCTTTAATATCCTGTATTTGTAAAATTTTTCATTCAATGCTGACAAAGCGGCTTGAATGGTATATTGAAAAAAACAATTTGTTATCTCAGTATACCTCTGGGTTTTGGGAGGGGACAATCTTGCCAGGACTGTTTAGTTAAATTAGTTACTCAAATCTACACAGGGTTTTCACGTAAATCTCCAACAGTAGCCTGTTTTGTTGACATTACTAATGCATATAATAATGTGTTAATAGATGTGCTGGTAAATATTCTAGACGAGATAGGAATTGGAAAAACTTTTTGTCAATATTTATGGAATTTTTTGAGCGAGAGACATCTTATGATTAGAGATGAAACAGACAAATGTAAATTCTTTATAAGATATACAGATAGAGGATTGGCACAGGGAGATCCAATTTCACCCCTACTTTTCAACATAGTCACAATTAAGTGCTTTCGAGAAATTCAAAACGTAACTATGTGTCAATACGCAGATGATTTTGTCTTATATCGAACGTCTATTAATTTAAAAGAAACCCAACGCGCACTTCAAACAGCGCTGGATAAATTGTGCTATGTGTTAGACGAGTTAGGATTAGAATTATCGGCTGCAAAATCTAAAGTGTGTATTTTTAGCAGAGGTTTTAGAAGGCCAAAAGTTGAACTCAAAATAAATAGTCGCACTTTAGATACAGTTGACAGTTACAAATACTTAGGTGTGTGGCTCGACAGATGCTTGCGCTGGAGTAAGCATATCAACTCTACTGTAGAAAAAGTCCAAAGAAACCTTAGTTTACTTAAAGTCTTGGCGGGTAGGTCCTGGGGATTGCACCCTCAACATTTGCGACATATTTATATAGCTTTAATTAGAAGTCGGATAGATTATAGTTGCTACATATACGATGCTAGTGCGAAGTGTCACTTAGATAAGTTGAATAAGTTACAAAATCAAGCTTTACGGGTTATAGGAGGTTTTATCAAATCCACTCCGATACACGTTATGGAGAGTGAGCTAAGTCTGGTTCCACTGTACATACGAAGAAAGTATCTAGCTTATAAGTTTTGCCTTAAAACCAAATCCGTAGAAAATAATGTAACAAATACCCTACTAGATGAACTCTATGCTCTTCGACAAAATAGTTACTGGCGAAATAAGGTTCTTCCTATAATAGCTGCAGCATTTAATGAGGTTAAAGAAATTGAGGTAGCATCTTCTTACCCTTTATTTATGTTTACCCTAAGAACATGGGTCACTAACATTAATGTGAACGAAATAATTCACTGTAATTTAGAAACAGTCATGTTACCGAAGGGGAATTATGATTACAGTTTACTAAAACACGAAGTGACTAAAGAACTATACACAAAATATAATGGTTGGTTTACTATATTCACAGATGGGTCGAAGAGTGTAGAAGGTCGCGGAGCGGCTTACTATATACCCGATAGAGATGTAGATAACCTAAATAATAATTGTTTTAAAATAAGTAAACCAGCATCTATTATGACGCTGGAGCTCATTGCGATCTCAGAAGCATTGACATTTGTCATAAATAGTCAAAACAGAAATACTGTTATTTGTACTGACAGTAAAAGTTCCCTACAGCATATAGCTCGATGCGCCTCTGGCCTCAGAGGTGCTTCGATAGCTTATGCCATTCTAGCTAAGATAGACGAACTTACTCAAAAAGGTGTACAGCTGAGATTGCAATGGGTCCCATCGCATATTGGAATACGGGGTAACGAGCAGGCTGATATATTGGCCAAATATGCAGCTAAACACGGAAAACAAACCAATATTGCTCTTGACTATTCCGAAATATTACCAAAATTTAAAAATGTTTGTTATGATCTGTGGAAGGAATACTTTGACAAAACTTCATTAGAAAAAGGAATTTGGTATAAAACCATACAGTGTCAGCCTGCTCGTATACCTTGGTTTGTAAATATTAACCTAAGTAGAAAACTAGTGGTTACAGCTCACAGACTCAGATCGGGACATTTCCCATGTAACAAATTCGCTTTCTTGATGAAAAAGGTAACCTCTCCCAACTGTGAGGTGTGTGGAGTTGTAGACGATATGCATCACTTGTTAATGGAATGTGTTCAGTATGAAGCTGATAGGAGTAAGTTGTTTAGGGTTTTGAAGTTGAACAAGAACAATATCGGTACATTCCATCAAATACTAAGCAAGCCGACTTCCGATGATGCGATAAAGTTGTTCGACTTTATGGCCCTGATCCATTGATCTCGTTTGTTGTTAAATAATAATTGTCTTAGGGTACGATGGGACTGACATACGCTGTGCGTTATAAAAGTCCCTAAATTATTAAAGAAATAAAAAAAAAAAAAAAAAAAACTTTTTGAGAAGTCCTGTGAAGGCAGTAAAACTGCTGTTTGTAAATAATTATTTTCGCCGAGAACGCGGAACGGTCATATAAATCGTCGATAACGAATCTTAAAATGCACACGCATTTTAAGATTCGTTATCAATTCGATATAAGCCAAGCCGTATTTTATTTAAAAACCAAAGAAAACACAATATAACGCACTAAAAATCTAACAAAATTCAACGAATTCACTCAGAAATGATATATCTCTAGAATCGACATGACATCTCTACTGCTCAGAAGCACTCGTCATGAACTCTAACGTTATCCTGCGACAAATGTCGAATTCGACATCCCCAAAATAGCAACTTTAAAAATTTGTCGAAAAAATGACGTCATTAGAAATTTTTGTTGAGTTCGACACCATCTCTAAAATCGAGAATTGACCCCAAATGACATTATCTCTACAATCGACATGAACTCTAACGTTATCCTTCGACAAATGTCGAATTCGACATCCCCAGAATAGCAACTTTTAAAATTTGTCGAAAAATGACGTCATTAGAAATTTTTGTCGAATTCGACACCATCTCTAAAATCGAGAATTGGCCCCCTGCGGTCCCTTTAAGCTCTGAAAAAATCAAACTTCTAAGTTAATGAATAAAGAAGATACGGACGTTTATGCCGCAAAGAAAACGTATATTTTGATACTCTTAAAGATCTAAATTCATAGGGTACTTCCCGTTGACCCAGAATCCTGAACACTTAATTTGTTGTTACCTACGTCACAAAAAAAAAAATTGCAATTCGGAAAAATCTTCGAGACTCCATTCGGGAATTGTAGTTTGCACGGAACCCTCAGTGCGCGAGTCCGACTCGCACTTGCCCAGTTTTTATTTTGCATTGCATCACCTAAATTTTAGTTATACACTGCACTAACGCCTTACTAACTCTTCTCTAACGCTGTTACAATAAGACGTAGGAAGCGCAGTGTCTTAAATCAGCAGTGTTCGCATCATGGAACTGAGTCTGCCGCTCTAAAGAAAGCTGCAAGTAACTAAACAGGATTAAATCTCTCACTAAAACAGATAGACTTGCTCCGCACACCGGAAAGCCCAGTTTTGATGGTTTGATTCGAAAATCAACTCAATTTGGACGGGCCATATTGCGTAGCTACTACATCAAAGCGGCTTAACAAGATTCAGTATCATGAATGCACATCCGTGCTATATCTATCTAGTGCTATAGGTATTATAGATCTAGCTATAAGTACTAGCGATCATAAAATGTCACGAAAACGGCTATCGGAGCGGAACAATGATAGCTCCACGTCAGGTACACGTACAACCTACCTTAAACTTTTTTATATGAATGCATCGATCCTATCCAATTATCTATTGAATTAATTATAAACTGCATACCTACACGCTGCTGGTGGAACCGTTTGTGAGGCAGCAACTGTTCAAGGACTGAATAAATATTTGATTCCGTAAATTTGTAGGCTAGCTATTAAATTTCATATATTTTTACTTGATGTGCATACAGTTTAACGTTTCAAACCATATGCTACCTTGTAATAGAGTCGGATTTTGAGTATAAGGTTGTTAGGTTAGGAGTCATTTGATTCCGTTCTTTAGCTTTGTTTTCACTCTTCGGAATTCCTATGACTTCAAGAACTTTAGTGGGCAATCAAATTATCTTCAGTGCCTGTTGAAAGATAAGTATGTTCGAATCAAGACTGGTTATCCGAGATTAATACGAGCGAGCAAAAATATCTTTCATTATTCTTCAAAAAGCTCTTCTAGCTCTTTTTCGCTTTAGCATAACTCTTAAAAGGGAAAATATCAATATGATTTTCCAAATACACATTTCATATTTCACCATTCCAGGAAGAGTCGAGTTGCTACAATAAAATAAATTCAGCTACGGAAAATCGTTGCTGTAAGATTTCTAGTAGCATTCCGCGCCCACTCCTCTGAAATACGTTAACGAAATACTGGTTGAAAAGTTGGAAAAATGTACATGAGCAGCGACGAAAACCAGGATAATAAATAATACCAACACCTTTTATTTTCAAATAAATCTTAGTCTTGTCTTTACTTACCAAGAAGGAGAGCATATAGTCAAGGGTCTCGTCGGTGAGTACGGCGACGCTGTTGGGGCCAGCCAGTTTGTCGGCCACGCAACCCAGCACGACGCAAATGTTGCGTTCCACTTGCACGTTGATGTCGCCCGACAGCGCGCGCATCGCCGACAATCCATACATCTGCTGTAACTGGAACCATCATACAATGTTAGTGGTAATAGATGGTGAAGCGTGAAATGTTGGTCTGAGTAAAGAAGGCTTGTGCACTAGATCCGAACTCCGACATCACAATCTCAGGCTCATCAAAATCGCGATCTCGCAGCCTTATAGGATCTGCGGGATTATCCTGCAGATCCCGCGGGTTGCATCAACAATCCAAACAAAAAAAAACATCGAGATCCCGCAAATCCAATTCACTGGTTGACACGGATATCAAACCTACATGGTAAACCGTTGCGCTTACTAACACTAGACCGAACATTTCGGACGTTACGCAATTAGTGTGTCGGTCTTAATTAAACCTAGTAGTCGGAGACTGAGTAATAATCATTATCAAACGGAAACAGGATCAGGCAAGGATATAAATTTCGCAGAAATTAGCACCATATTCAAATTAAAGGGCTATGAAAATAAATATGACTAAAAATTTTGTAGGCGAGAGTATTTTAACAAAACGTAAGAGTCAGGATCCCTGGACCCCTGTCGATAATAATTGATGTTTAGAGAATATCAAAATTTACTACCTTTTTGCTACTATTTAGTACCTACATTCAAATATTTGGTACCTTTAGGTATTGATAGCGAGAAAACGCCTGAAGAAAGTGGCCAGACATGCTGATGCTGACGTCAGGATGTCTTGACCATTTTTTTATTCATAGTTCTAGACAACACAGCTAATTTACTTTTTTGTAAATATTTACTACTTTTTTTAGTAAGTACCTCAACATATTTTTTTGAAAAAAGTTAGGTGTGAAATATTTTTTTCAAAATGGATATTTGTTTTGCCTTATGGCACCTTTATGCTACAACTTGGTCAAATACTTAGTACCTCTATTAACAACGAGAAAAAACAGCGTTTGAGCAACACAGCTAATTTATCTTTTTATAAGTATTCACTACCGTTTCAGTACATCAACATATATTTTTTTCAGCTTTCTTTGGCATAACTGAAGGATAAGTGTATCTTTTTTAGGGTTCCGTAGCCAAATGGCAAAAAACGGAACCCTTATAGATTCGTCATGTCTGTCTGTCTGTCTGTCCGTCCGTATGTCACAGCCACTTTTTTCCGAAACTATAAGAGCTATACTGTTGAAACTTAGTAAGTAGATGTATTCTGTGAACCGCTTTAAGATTTTCAAAAATAGAAAAAGAGCAATAAATTTTGGGGGTCCATACTTAGAACTGAAACTCAAAAATTTTTTTTTCATCAAACCCATACGTGTGGGGTATCTATGGATAGGTCTTCAAAAATGATATTGAGGTTTCTAGAATATTTTTTTTCTAAATTGAATAGTTTACGCGAGATACACTTCCAAAGTGGTAAAATGTGTGTGTGTCCCCTGTAACTTCTAAAATAAGAGAATGATAAAACTTAAAAAAATATATGATTACCATGTAAACTACCAACGAAAATTAGTTTGAACGAGATCTAGTAAGTAGTTTTTTTTTTTTTAATACGTATCAAAGTTACAACGAACTACAAGAACTTTTATATTATGTTACTTGCTGCTACGGAACCCTCCATGGGCGAGTCCGACTCGCACTTGGCCGGTTTTTTTTTAATTATATTATAAAAGTAGGGGCGTGACTAGATCGGTATTTCGCGCTAGCGCGTCAGAAAATCGTATAGGGAGAAACCTTGCACCTTGTAATGCAAAAATGTGTATTTCAATAATGTTACCATTTGAGCGTGGCATACTGCATAAGCAAATGGGCGAGCCATAAAGTTAAGTTGTAAGGTTCCTGTTAATATTTCGTTAATAAGTGCAATTTATTACCACAAATTTTACACTTATCGATGGTTAGCGTCACATCGCCCCATGAAAACAAAAAAATTAAAAAGAGAATAATTCAAAATAAAAAAAAGAATCAATCGCACTCGAGGTTTTTTTTTTACATTTTTCAAAATTCTTACACGTTTTTCCATTATTAGGGTTCCGTAGTCAACTAGGAACCCTTATAGTTTCGCCATGTCTGTCTGTCCGTCTGTCTGTCTGTCCTCGCTTAATCTCTGTGACCGTTAGCACTAGAAAGCTGAAATTTGGTACCAATATGTATATCAATCTAAAACTAAACTTGGGGTTAGAGATGCCAAGTCATTCCACCAACTTTTATGATAAGTCATTTACAGTTCAGGCTGTGCGGTTGTGGAATGCTTTGCCCGTGTCGATAAGGCAAGCTCAAACACTCTCAATTTTTAAAAATGAGGTTACTGTTCACTACCTTTCTTCCTGAACGTTGTCATTATGTACAGTAATTTCTCTGCTTTCATTTAATTGTATAAGTATATATATATATTTATTGTATATTGTTTTGTAATTTATGTGATTTATTAGTTTATGTATTGTGTATATATGTAGATAGTACACCATCAACTACCTGAGTATCTTTTTCTCCTTCTCTGTCAAATCCATCCAAAGGTTGTCTGTAAAAGATCGCTTTTAGCGATAAGACCGCCCTTTGTGACACCCTATAAATTTTAAGTTTCTCATGTAATTTTTATTTTTGGTGTACAATAAAGAATTAATCTATCTATCTATCTAATCACGCCGACAAAGTGGTAAAATAAAAATTGGAAAAAAATGTTTTATTAGGGTTGCCCCCGTAAAGTGGGAAGTGATTTTTTTTTTAATTTCAACCCTAACGTGTGAAATATTGTTGGATAGGTATTTAAAAATGAATAGGGGTTTACTTAAATCATTTTTTGATAATGTCAATAATTTCGGAAATAATCGCTCCAAAAGTAAAAAACAAATAGTTTCGCCATGTCTGTCTGTCAGTCTGTCTGTCTGTCCTCGCTTAATCTCTGTGACCGTTAGCACTATAAAGCTGAAATTTGGTACCAATATGTATATCAATCACGCCGACAAAGTGGTAAAATAAAAATTGGAAAAAAATGTTTTATTAGGGTTGCCCCCGTAAAGTGGGAAGTGATTTTTTTTTAATTTCAACCCTAACGTGTGAAATATTGTTGGATAGGTATTTAAAAATGAATAGGGGTTTACTTAAATCATTTTTTGATAATGTCAATAATTTCGGAAATAATCGCTCCAAAAGTAAAACAGTTTTTGTACAAAAAAGACAAAAAGGTTCTACAAAATAATTTCTGGACTAAGTTTAGTATAATCGTATATGCAAGTATTTTTTTAAACTCATAAGTGCTATCTTTTGAACCATAAGTTTAGAAAATATGAAAAAAATCTGAAAAGTAGAACTTTATAAGGACTTTCTAGGAAAATTATTTTGAACTAGATGGAAAGAACAGTTTTTGTACAAAAAAGACAAAAAGGTTCTACAAAATAATTTCTGGACTAAGTTTAGTATAATCGTATATGCAAGTATTTTTTTAAACTCATAAGTGGGTATACTTATTGTGACGGACGAAAAACTACGGAACCCTACACTGAGCGTGGCCAGACACGCTCTTGGCCGGTTTTTTACACATTCTTACACATTTTTCCATTATAATAAGGGGGAGGGCCCCCTTATTATAATGGAAAAATGTCATAGATTTTTTTTCGTATTATAATGGAAAAATGTCATAGATTAGGTTCTAAAAACCTAATCTTCACAATCCAATAGGCCTCCATGAAGTTTTAGTAACTGCAAAACGCATCCGGGCCTCCCCGACTATAAAAGTCAAATGCAATATTTTATTTTGCCTTCGTAAATTGGTATGGAAGTTTTCAGAAGCGTCATTTTCCAGAATACTTTTAGGGATTTAAGGAAATAATGGCGATTGGATTGGAAGAGATTGCGATGCGTCGGTAAATTGTTACCAGAAACCGACTGGTTTTCGAATAGTGCACGGCGCATAGACAGGTATTTGATCGATCTAGCTGGCCAAAACTATTTATGGTTTAATTTCGATCGAAAACAATTTAGTATTAGTGGTATATAGTTAAATTTAAAATAATAATGTAATTTCAGTTGAAATACTACACATAATTCTCGACGATATTGCAGAAAAGTGTATTTCTGGTCTCTGCCTCTTCTTCTGATAACTGATCTATGGCAGCACAGTATGTGCAACTGCTTCCGAGCCTTGAGTTTTTTTAGTATATACAAGACTTACTAATAATATACTAATAATTTGCTAATAATACAGTATATACGAGACTTACTACTTATTTAGTATATACGAGACTTACTAATAATATACTAATAGTTTAATAGTACGCACGGAAAAAATTAGCTCTCTAGAAATTTTATTATTTTTATTAATAAATAAACAGTAAAAATACACAATTTTTTATGATTAATAATCTTTAATTATAGCTACCGGCCAGTTTTGTGTTTTTCCTTAACTTTTCCTTCTCTAAACTGATAATTTCAGTCCATCCAAAGGTTGTCTGGTAGAAATTGCCCTGTGCAATAAGACCGCCTATTGTACACTTATTTTTGTTAAATTTTATTCTTTAATAAGTTAAGGTGTGCAATAAAGATGTATAATAATAATAATAATAATAATAATTTCACTACAACTAAAACTATGGATTCACTGAAGGGGTCAATGACTGAGTTGATGACTCAATTTCACGAAAGAATGACTAAATTTGAGACGGAACTGTCCAAGTCCCCCAACACTGCAGTCCGCAGCCCGGTTGATGTTGCAGCAGAGTACGCAGTATTCAAAACTTTCATACTCCAAGCACTCAGCTGTCTTCAGCGTCAGATGGAGGCGCTCGCTAGTGACGTTGATGCTCTTGAAATGAGGGGTCGAAGGAAGATGCTGCTTATCCATGGTGTCAGCGAGGTGAGCAAAGAAGAGACATCGCTTGTGGTTGCTGAGATGGTGCGCGATAAATTGAAGCTGGAGGCGTTTTCTACGGCTGATATACGAAGGTGCCATAGAATGGGCAATCCTGCCGGCACTGGCAGGCCTAGGCCCATTCTAGTGAAGCTGCTAGATGTGGACATCCGGGACAAGATTTGGCATGCGAAAACCAAATTAAAGGGTTCCGGTGTGACCTTATCCGAATTCCTGACAAGGTCGCGGCATCAGATATTTATGGCTGCACGTGAAAAGTTTGGCGTCACCAACTGCTGGACAAAACAAGGCCAAATTCATATCTTGGGGCCTGATGGGAGCAAGCATCGTGTCGTCACCCATGCCGAGCTCAGTTCTATCGGCGAGCCTAAGCTGGACGCCGATAAAATGGAGACAGTAATTGCCAATAAGCCATCGGTTGTCGCTTTGAAGAAGAGGCGTGCTGCGGTTACCACTTCCAAAAAGTGATACATCTTCACGTCCTGCACTGTTCGGGTATTTTATTTCGATAATCTTTGTTCTTCTGTCGTTATATTACACTCTTTGATTTATTTTTATTCCTACCCTTCTAACTTTAATTAATTTTGACATATTTTAGTTTTATTTGATGATTTTGTTTTTATATTATATATAATGCATCACTCTTTTTTGTCACTTGACAGTTACATGAAGTGTCAAGCAAAGTCAATAGTTGATTAGTTGCGTTCCATTTCTCGTTCGAAGAAAGTCGGTACTCCGGGCATGTTCTGTCTATGGTGCCACAGATTATACAGGCTGCATTGTTCGTTTATTCTTCGTTCGTTTTGTCTACTTTTCTAAATTTTCTGTAGGTAAACATGTTTTTTAAATTGTTATTTGTTCGTATGTGCCGATTTAATTTGATTATCTGAGCGATGCACATTTTTATTTTTATTTGTTTTCTTATTTCTTATATTGTTGTTAACACACAACTGGCGGGTGGATTATATCAATCTATTTATTTTTATTTATTTTTTTTATAGCTTAATATACAAATTTGTTTTTATTTATTTATTTATTTTGTTACACAATGTCAGATAGTGATAGTTTTTTAACAGCTTGCAGTGACAGTGACAGCTTTACTAGTATCCCGTCGCTGGCTGACACGCTTGAGTCTAAGTTCTCCGATGTTCCAAAGAATCTTAATGTAGTCCATATTAATGCTCAAAGTATTCCGGCCCATCACCATGACATGCTGGCAAACCTTGACTGTAAGAACATCCATGCAATCCTTGTCTCTGAATCATGGCTGAAGCCATGTCTCCCATCCACTTCCTATTCTTTGCCCGGATACCAACTGATTAGAAATGATCGCACAGGCTGCGGTGGTGGCGGTGTTGCCATATATCTCCGAGCTAACATTCCTTTCAAAGTTATTAATATGTCATCACAGCCACCACCGCCGAATGCTGGCGAGCATCTCTTCTTAGAGGTTAACCTTCACCATTCAAAGATTCTCCTTGGTGTCTACTACTGTCCCTCTTTACGTATAGACTATTTTTCTTCTTTTGAAAGACTCCTGGTGAACCTTATTCCTTCTTACAGTCACACTATTATAATGGGGGATTTTAACACTTGCCTTCTCAAACGCGATACGCGGTCTTCTTCACTCCAATCTATCTCACACTCCTGTAATTTGTCTCTTCTTCCCCTGACTGCCACTCACCATTTTCCTAACTGTACTCTTTCGTTACTTGATATCATACTTGTTTCTTCTACTCAACATGTCGCTAAGCATGGACAATGTACTGCTGACGCGTTCTCTTATCATGACCTTATCTTCCTTTCCTATGAAATCCGCCCACCTAAGGCGAAACCTAAGATCCTCCTCCAGCGAAGTTTTGGTAGTATGAACCATGAGAGTCTCCGTGAGGATGCGAGCAGTATTGACTGGTCGGATCTTATTGCCGCTGAGTCAATTGACGTAAAAGTCAATTTGCTCAATTCAAAACTTCTCCAAATGTACGATGTCCATGCCCCTGTTCGACCTGTGAAGATGAAGCACCTGCCGGCTCCTTGGCTAACCGATGACTTAAAGGATATGTTAAAGAGGAAAGCAGCGGCGAAATCTAGGTACAGAAACAAACCCAATGTTAAAAATCTAGGAAAATATGTTGCAATCCGCAATCGCAGCAATTTGGTGTGTAGGGATGCTCAACGCCGCCACATTCATAAGTCCGTTGAAAACGGTGACCCAGCTAAAGTCTGGAAATTTCTCAGGTCTATGGGAGTCGGGAAGTCGCGCCAAGATTCTATTCCTAAGGATATAGATCTTGAATTACTTAATCAACACTTTTCCACTTCTTCTAATTTCAATAGTACTATCAAAGCAAAAACGTTAAATGATCTTTCATCTCTTCCTGCTCCCGAATATTCACCTTTTGTCTTTAATCAATTTTCGGATTGTGATGTTAAGAAGAGTATAGAATCTATCACGTCTAATGCTATTGGTACTGACAGTATCAGTCGCAAGATGATACTCCCTGTTCTTGACGAAATTCTTCCTGTCATCACCCATATCCTTAATTATTCCCTATCCTGCGGTATTTTTCCCTCTTCTTGGAAAGAAGCACAAATTACCCCTCTTCCGAAAAAGTGTAATCCTGTTTCCCCTTCTGAATTCCGTCCTATCTCCATACTACCATTTCTATCCAAAGTCCTAGAACGTCTTATCCATAGCCAACTTAGTACTTTCCTTTGCAAAAACCGTCTCCTTAATCCTTTCCAATCCGGGTTTCGTTCAGGACATAGCACTACTACAGCTCTCGTTAGTATTACTGATGACATTAGACTTGGTATGGAAAACGGAAATCTGACGGTCCTTGCCTTGTTAGACTTTAGCAATGCTTTTAATACCGTCGATTTTGATATCTTGCTTGGCATATTAAGCTCTCTTAACATATCTCCAACGGCAATTGATTGGTTTCGTAGTTACCTGTGTGGCCGTCGGCAACGTATTTGCATTGAAGGTTCGTCTTCGTCGTGGTGCAATACCTCTGCTGGCGTACCGCAGGGGGGCGTTCTTTCTCCTCTTCTTTTCGCTATATTTATAAACTCAATTTCCAATGAACTTCTCTCATCCTACCACCTCTACGCTGATGATCTCCAAATATATTCGCAAGCTCCGCCACATGAACTATCCGAGGCAGTTAACATGGTCAACAAAGATCTAGCTCGTATATCTGAGTGGAGTGTGGCCCATGGTCTGAAGGTCAATCCTATAAAGACCCAAGTCATTGTTGTCGGCAGCCCTAGGTTGCGGTCAAAAATAGACTGGACGCGGCTTCCACCCATTGTTTTTGATGGCTCAACGATTTCGTACAGCGACTCAGTGAAGGACCTTGGCATTGTTATTGATAAAGACTTTTCGTGGGGTCCTCAGGTGCAGGAAGTTAGCCGCAAGTTGTTTGCGTCTGCGGGGTCTTTACGAAGGCTGCGCAATTTTCTTCCAACTGCTACCAAAACTGCGCTCGCTCAATCCCTCCTTCTCCCAATCCTTGATTATGCCGATGTCAGTTATTTGGATCTAACTGAAGTGCAACTAAATAAGCTTGAGCGACTTCAAAACTTTTGTATTAGATTCATATTTGGATTGCGCAAATATGATCATATTTCTGAATTTCGTATTAAGCTCAAGTGGCTGCCAATCCGCCTTCGCCGGAATACTCATATTTTATCGTTGCTTTACAGTGTCCTGTTTATTCCTACAACCCCCTCTTATCTTAAAGAACGTTTTAAGTTCATTCATGACACACATTCTAGACACCTGAGATCATCGGAGAATTTGACCTTTTTAATGCCCTCGCATTCTACAAAATTTTGTGATAAGTCGTTTGCGATCCAGGCGGTGCGTTTGTGGAACGCGTTGCCATTAACTATTAGGCAAGCCCAGTCACTAGTTTCTTTTAAAAATCTACTTAAAAACCATTTCCTTTCTCTCTAACGTTATCTTGTTTCTATGTAATTTAATTTCTTCCACCAACCTTTAACTTTACTCTTTTATTCTTTCCTTTTTTTTATGAAATTGTGTAACATATAATATGTATGTATATATATATATATATATATATAATTATATATTATGTTTTAAATAGAGTGATCAATTTGTTAGCAGTACACCACAAACTACCCCCTGTATTATTTTAAGTTCTTATCCATCCTAAGGTTGTCTGGAAGAGATCGCTCTCAGCGATAAGACCGCCGTTGTGCCCGTTAATTTAAGTTTTTTCTTAAGCTGTATTACTTTTTGGTGTACAATAAAGTTTATTCTATTCTATTCTATTCTAAAGAAAAAAAAATAGTTTACGGACTAGTATTTTTAAGTTGAAGAATATGAAAATATGGGTATTAAATATGGGTTTCAGAATAAATAGTTCAATATTGATTAGCACAACAAAATATCAAGATACAATAGTACATTGTACTCGAATTAGCGACCTCGCTCCGCTCGGCCGCCAACTCCTTCTCGGGACGAAATGAGTTACTTTCACCCCGAGGTAAACACTGTGCTTTTCATTACGAACACGAGGAAACTAAAAATAAAATAAAAAGTTTGTAAAACCTGAGTCGTCGTACCTATGATTTTAAGTAGGTATCTTTCTTCTGATTTAGGCGGTAAAAGGTATTCCACTACTGCTTTACCAATTTCTCTTATGAAATTAAGCATTAAATCACTATTTTAATCTGATAAACATAACGTGTTAATACAAATCTCTGTTGTACGGAAATGTAAACAAAACTCGAAAAAACCAACGACTGATTGCCACTTTCCCGCCATTTTGTTTATTTTTCTGCGACCGGCCAGCTATTCAGCCTCATTAATGAAAAAAACTTTTTATAAAAAAAATAAAACCGACTTCACTAAAAAAACACTAAAATGATCAAAATAATTTTAATTTCGGAAGTCGGTGTTTTTCGTTATTGTTTGTTCCTTATTTAACACCGACTTCCGAAATTAAAATTATTTTGATCATTTTAGTGTTTTTTTAGTGAAGTCGGTTTTATTTTTTTTATAAAAAGTTTTTTATTTCATACTTTTTAGTTGCAACACACTTACAGCCAGAGTACTTTTTTCTCATGTCAATTCCAATTAACTTAAACCCTGCTAGAATACATCATTTTCATATGAAGTTCCCGTGTCTACCTTCCACCTTCCGGCTTCATCATCAGATCACTTCGATAGTACCTTATAGCCAAAGTGCATCTCATGACATTTCTAATAAACCCAAACACGGGTAGGATACATTGATTAATTACGGAGTTCCGGTGCCTATCTTCCAGCTCCATCACTATCATCAGGTTACTTCGATGATACCATTTTCAACATAACTATTCAGAACTATTCATTTATTTGTATTGTCATAGTTGCTTAACTATGTTCATTGTGATATTTGTTCGAGCATGAAGTTCCGTTGGCAATTTCTGGTCTTCTTAACCAGTTCCACCTCATCAAATGTCGCTTTTTGACTGTAAATGCTTAATTCCTTGATGAAAATATCAAAATGACTATATAGTTGCCTATAATATTTGAGGAGTTCCCTCGATTTAGCCAAGATTCCATCATCAGATCCCGACTTGGTGACTATGGGACCATTTGGGAAGTATACCCTTTCCAACAAAAAAAGAATTTTTCAAATCGGTTGGCAAGCGACGAAGTTATGCCCGAACATACATAAAAAAAAAAAAAAAAAAATACAAACATCCGAATTGAGAACCTCCTCCTTTTTTAGAAGTCGGTTAAAAATTAGAAATTAATTTTAATCTTTTAAAAATAAAGTATTTTAAAGAAATAGTTGAACAAATAAATCACTTAAAATATAATATTATTTAATAAATACTTATCTTTAAGTTATTTCAATTTTATATCGCGCTGTGATTGACTGGCTGTATGGAAAATTTGAACATGGCTCAATAGAAATGTGAAGATAGAACTAGTTTTTTTTAATAATTTGACAGCAGTCAGTTGTAAAGTAAAACTCCCTAGGGATGAAAAGTACCACTTTCAGCCCGCTCCTCAGGCAACTTCAGACCCCGTGCCCTCGTGGGGGCGATCGGCGGCGGAGACCTCTCGCGCCGGGCCTTGGTTGAGGCCATGGTCCGGAGCGAGGAGGAGTGGCAGGCGGTCGCCGACTTCTGCGAAGCAGTAATGCTCGCAAAGGAGGAGGCCGAACGCATCAGGCAACGGCGTTATCGCCGCCGCCGCCGCCGCCGGGATTCAGATCCCGATTTCCGGCCACCGTAGGCGCGGGCTTGCGGACAGTGAGCAATGGGTAGCTCGCTGTCCGGCCGTCCGGTAACTGTCCGGACCAAGCCCAAGGCGTCGACGGCGCGCACTGTTCCCGCGCGCCTCAAGGAGTTGTCAGCAACAGCAGGGACCCAGCCGGGTCGAAGCCTACTGGGGCCAGGGTTATCCGAAAGGGCGCTCGAGCCCCGGTATGAAGGCTAGAAGGAACGGGGTGGGTCTTTTAGTCAGTAAGAGTCTGACACTATCTCCCGCTCCACCCAAGGGCAGGGGATGTCAATGCATGATTTTTTCCCACCATAAAAAAAAAAAAAAAAAAAAAAAAAAGGCAACTTCAGACCTACTTTCAGAGTATGAGTAATGAAATAGTACATTGTTACACTAGGGGTGAAAGTAACTCATTTCGTCCCGAGAAGGAGTTGGCGGCCGAGCGAAGCGAGGTCGCTAATTCGAGGGGTTAAATGGGTTACTTTCACCCCGAGGTAAACACTGTGCTTTTCATTACGAATACGAGGAAACTAAAAATAAAATAAAAAGTTTGTAAAACCTGAGTCGTCGTACGTATGATTTTAAGTAGGTATCTTTCTTCTGATTTAGGCGGTAAAAGGTATTCCACTACTGCTTTAACCTCTTCTCTTATGAAATTAGGCGTTTATCACTATTTTAATCTGATAAACAATCTGTTCTACGGAAATGTAAACAAAACTCGAAAAAACCAACGACTGATTGCCACTTTCCCGCCATTTTTTTTTTTTTTCTGCGGTCGGCTAGCTATTCAGCCTCATTAATGAAAAATTAGAAATTAATTGTAATCTTTTAAAAATAAAGTATTTTAAAGAAATAGTTGAACTAATAAATCACTTAAAATATAACATTATTTAATTAATACTTGTCTTTTAGTTATTTTAATTTTATATCGCGCTGTGATTGACTGGCTGTATGGAAAATTGGAACATAGTTCAATAGAAATGTGAAGATAGAACCGGTTTTTTTTTAATAATTTGACAGCTGTCAGTTGTAAAGTAAAACTCCCTAGGGATGAAAAGTATCACTTTCAGCCCGCTCCTCAGGCAACTTCAGACTTACTTTCAGAGTATGAGTAATGAAAAATATTTTATAAATTGTTTGTGCATTCAAAGACTAAATCAAACCGATACTGGAAATAACCTAACCGATATGGTAGTGTATGGTATCTATTAATAATTGCATAGGATAAAGAAACTATCTACTTTTAATAACAAGTCATTACTTTTTGACTGGCAGTTTCAGATATTTGAATTTTTGGCCAGCTAGATAGATCAAATACATGCATGTGCGGCGTATATAAAGCCTTTGCTTTTAAAATTGGGAGTGGAACAATATTTAAAAGCGAACGTTCAGGTTACAGTTACTCACGGCGTCCTCACCTTCCGCATGACGCAGGTACTCACCGGACATGGTTCGTTCGGGAGTTTCCTGCACCGGATTCATGCGGAAGTGACGCCCGGGTGTCGCCACTGCGCGGAACGCCCGGAGGACACGGTGGAGCACACAGTTGAGGTGTGCCCTGCTTGGGCAGAGCATCGCCGTGCCCTCGTGGGGGTGATCGGCGGCGGAGACCTCTCGCGCCGGGCCTTGGTTGAGGCCATGGTCCGGAGCGAGGAGGAGTGGCAGGCGGTCGCCGACTTCTGCGAAGCAGTAACGCTCGCAAAGGAGGAGGCCGAACGCATCAGGCAACGGCGTTATCGCCGCCATCGCCGCCGCCGCCGCCGGGATTCTGATCCCGATTTCCGGCCAACGTAGGCGCGGGCTTGTGCTACCCATTGCTCACTGTCCGGCCGTCCGGTAACTGTCCGGCCGTCCGGTAACTGTCCGGACCAAGCCCAAGTCGTCGACGGCGCGCACTGTTCCCGCGCGCCTCAAGGAGTTGTCAGCAACAGTAGGGACCCAGCCGGGTCGAAGCCTACTGGGGCCAGGGTTATCCGAAAGGGCGCTCGAGCCCCGGTATGAAGGCTAGAAGGAACGGGGTGGGTCTTTTAGTCAGTAAGAGTCTGACACTATCTCCCGCTCCGCCCAAGGGCGGTGGATGTCAATGCATGATTTTTTCCCACCATAAAAAAAAAAAAAAAGGTTACAGTTACCCTTTTTGAAGCTCCAGGAAATGCGAGCGGCGTGGTTATTGACTTTCTGACTGAGTTTCCGAGCGTGCCGTGTAACTCTATTTTCAGTTTTCAGTAACCGTATGCGTACCCACTGTTTGTATTTAAAATGTAAGGTAAAAATTATTACATAAGTTTTAAAATTTAATATAAAATGAAACATGCAGAGGATGTGATTTCTTTTTTTTTTTAATGAGTGACCGGCGAATTTGAAAAGCCTTTACCAAAACCTACCTTAATTACTTGCTCTTTAGACGGTAGTGGGCAATCGTCAAAGACAATAGAGATAGCGGAGGGTCCTAAGGGGTTGTCCAACGGTATAGTTTTAATCATTGACGAAACGACCTGGTACCATCCTTCCTCCTTTTCTGCGATCACGTGAAGTTTCAATAGAGATACGGGCGACTCTTCGTCACTGCAACAAAGAACAGTTAATATTTAGAAGAAGCAACCGCATGGTGTGTGAGTATCACACATTTTAATCTTAACTCGCGTCTTTACTGTATCGTAATTTATTTACTATGCGTGGACAATTAGTGGTGTTCACGGTACAATTGCAGTTTTCCTAAATAATATAGAAAGCGCATCACATCTATTTTAAATTTAATTTAAAAAATTAAATTTAGTCGTAGTAATCTGAAAAAGTTTTTTTTTCGTGTTCTTTTCAATAAACCCATTTACTGATACCCTTATCAAGAGGATGCATAAAAAAATAACTAATCGGCCATTTTCCAGTCCGCTATGTTGGAATTGGAATGACGTCAATTAGCTGAGCATGCATTGTCATACAAACAACATTTCTGCAAAATATCGTATTCAATCATTTAGGAGCAACTGTTTTAAAATTAATTTGCAAATTTTGACCAAAACAGACATACATACAAACTTTGCAAGTTAAATAAAAACTTGTGAATATGGGAAAATAGTATAGCTTTTTAGGGTTTCGTAGCCAAATGGCAATAAGGGTTCCTAGTTGACTACGGAACCCTAAAAAATAGAAAAAAAAAACCATAAATTTTGGGGGTCCCCATCCATACATAGAACTGAAACTTAAGCATTTTTTTTTTCATCAAACCCTTACGTGTAGGGTATCTATGGATATGTCTTCAAAAATGATATTGAGGTTTCTAATATAATTTTTTTTCTAAACTGAATAGTTTGCGCGAGAGACCCTTCCAAAGTGGTAAAATATGACGTGTCCCTGTAACTTTTAAAATAAGAGAATGATAAAACTAAAAAAAATATATGATGTACATTACCATGCTAACCGCCAAAGAAAATTAGTTTGAACGAGATCTAGTAAGTACCTAGTTTTTTTTAATACGTCATAAACCTAAAAAAATACACTATTATTAAAACAAAGTTACAACGAACTAGAAGAACTTTTATATTATGTTACTTCATGGGCGAGTCCGACTCGAACTTGGCCGTTTTTTTCTGTATAATAAAAGCTCTTATGATTTTACTTTGAATTCAGACATTTAAACAGGACAACGTCCGCCTGTAATTAAAATACAAAATAGATCTACTCAATAATAAATGGCATACGAAAGCAGTCGTCGATATTATGGTGCGACCAGTAGCCTGATTCACGTAAAATCAAACAAGCCAAATAGTAGTATTTCCAGTTACATTAATAAGTATTCTACCAGGATAATGTTATACAGATTGTTTTTACAAGCTTTTATTTAGTTTCACCTGTCCCGATATTTGTCTGTCATCAAATTTTGCAAATTAAATTTGATCCACTTCCCGGGTACTGATTGAGCTGAAATTTTGCATGTATATGTAAATCAGATGACAATGCAAAATTACTGTGACATGGAGCTGATCTGATGATGGAACCGGAAGGTGGCTATAGGAACTTGGTAGTTAAACGACCTAACCCCATCGAGTTTGGGCTCATATGATTCGTCTTGACGAGTATTAATTATATAGGTATATTATACCGTGCTATAAAAGCTTGGTATGAAAAAAACATTTTCATTAAAAACTTGTTTTAAATCGACGAATTTCAAACGACTTTAAAATCGGTGTCGTCCAAACTCGATTGATGAATCTGAATACGGAAATGGTCTAAACGACTAAATCGCTACGATATCGTTACGGTTTTCATTACGTGAATCGGGCTACAGATTTGGCGAATGCGCCGCTCGCGAGCCGCTTGCAAAGGGCGCGCGTGCATTTCGCGCACGAGACGTTCGTACAAACATGAAATGTAAGCGTGGACTGCCTTAGAACGCTCGAGCATATGTGCGATTTCGACGAGATAATTCACAATTATTGAGAACCTATGAGGTTGTCGTCTGCTTAACTGGACTGGCCTGTAGCGGCCATAATAAATTAAAGCCAAGGCTTTCAAAAACTTAAAACTAAACGACTAGACGCTAAGGGCACCGATGTGGTACGGACCTCGTCACTGGGTAAAGGCAGCAAAGGACGGGATGGTCGACAATATAAAAAGAAATTCGCATGAAAAAAAAAACCGGCCAAGTGCTAGTCGGACTCGCCCATGAAGGGTGCCGTAGCAGCAAGTAACATAATATAAAAGTTCTTGTAGTTCGTTGTAGCTTTATTTATTTATTTATTTAATCTTCATGCAACACAAAGTACATAGGCGGACTTAATGCCTTAGGCATTCTCTACCAGTCAACCTAGAACTAACTAACTAGCTAGCTAACTAGTTAACTTTGATTGATGTTTTGATAATAGTGTATTTTTTTTAGATCTATGACGTATTAAAAAAAAACTACTTACTAGATCTCGTTCAAACCAATTTTCGTTGGTAGTTTGCATGGTAATTAATGTACGTCATATATTTTTTTTAGTTTTATCATTCTCTTATTTTAGAAGTTACAGGGGGGGGCACACATTTTACCACTTTGGAAGTGTCTTTCGCGTAAACTATTGAATTTAGAAAAAAATTATATTAGAAACCTCAATATCATTTTTGAAGACCTATCCATAGATACCCCACCCGACACGTATGGGTTTGATGAAAAAAAAATTTTTGAGTTTCAGTTCTAAGTATGGGGACCCAGGGCCGGTTTATGTATGTCGGGGCCCCTTGGCAATGCACGTCTCGGGGCCCCCCTACCCTCTTCTAACTTCTTATTTTATTTTGTGTTTATCACAAATTTATTCATAATTACGTTGTTTTTAGGGTTCCGTAGTCAACCAGCTTAGTAAAGTCTGGAGGGATCGCAACATCTCCGTAAAGACCAAAACCAAACTGGTACGGACACTAGTCTTCTCGATCTTTTCGTATGGCGCTGAGACTTGGTCGCTAAAAGCTGCAGACCGCAAACGCAACGACGCCTTTGAGATGTGGTGCTGGAGAAGGATGCTCCGCGTCCCTTGGACAGCATTTCGGACCAACGTATCCATTTTGCAAGAACTTAAAATCGCCTCACGGCTATCGTCCGAGTGTCTTCGCAAGGTTCTGCAATACTTCGGTCACATTGCAAGAAAGGACGGTGGCAACCTCGAAAGGCTCATTGTGACCGGTAAAGTGGATGGAAAAATGCCTCGCGGGCGCAGCCCAATACGTTGGTCCGACCAGATCCGCACCGCTCTTGACTCTACGATGTACAGTGCCCTTCACACCGCCAGAGACAGAAACAGATGGAGGAACATCATAAAGGTTAAAGTGATGAAGCAGGGAGGTCACGACCCTCAGCATTGAGGAATACGACGCAAGGAGGAGGAGTCAACTAGGAACCCTTATAGTTTCGCCAAGTCTGTCAGTCCGTCCGTCTGCGGATAATCTCAGTGACCATTAGCACTAGAAAGCTGAAATTTGGTACCAATATGTATATCAATCACGCCGACAAAGTGGTTAAATAAAAAGTGGAAAAAAAGTTTTATTAGGGTATCCCCCCTACACGTAAAGTGGGGAGTGATTTCTTTTTAGATTTCAACACTAACATGTGATATATTGTTAGATAGGTCTTTAAAAATGAATAGGGGTTCACTCAAATCATTTTTTGATAATGTCAATTTTTTCGGAAAAAAATCGTTCCATAAGTAAAAAAAATGTGTGTGTCCCGCTCTAACTTTTGAACCATAAGTTTAGAAAATATAAAAAAAATCTCAAAACTTTATAAAGACTTTTTAGGAAAAATATTTTGAACTTGATGGGTTGAAAAGTTGTACATAATAATTTCTGACCTAAGTTTATAATTTAACCGTATATGTAAGATTTTTTTTTAACTTAGTGTGAACTAAGTTAAAAAAAAATCTTAAATATTTTATTATTCTGAACGTATCAATCCAAAATTACCACCAAAAACCCAACCTACATAACCCTAATGAAAAATTGTGTTTTATTAACTCTATATTCTGTTGACCGCTTTTCGCATAATCTAGTGCTAGGATTGCTAGTTAAATGTCATGTCATCAAAATTAAAAATCATTTTTTTACTGTTTATGAAACAGTCTATTTTTTTCCTGAAGCGTGGGGCCCCTGAACCTGGCAGGGCCCCTAGGCAGTAGCCTAATGTGCCTAATGGATAAAACGGCCCTGTGGGGACCCCCAAAATTTATTGCTTTTTTTCTATTTTTGTGTGAAAATCTTAATGCGGTTCAAAGAATACATCTACTTACTAAGTTTCAACAGTATAGCTCTTATAGTTTCGGAAAAAAGTAGCTGCGACATACGGACGGACGGACAGACAGACAGACAGACAGACCGACAGACATGACGAATCTATAAGGGTTACGTTTTTTGCCATTTGGCTACGGAACCCTACAAAGCCTCGCTAAGGAAACGAGGCAGACAATGAAAGAGTAATAAAGCAAGTTAGAAAACTCCCTCATAGTCGAAGCGCGTATTTTCCAGAACACACCTTTACTTAAAACAAGAATGCTACTCTTTGAATGTCGTAATTAGAGACACAATAGAAAGACAATTACCTTATGTCGGACTGTGTAACTTAAGACATTCGAAAGGTTAATTAATATCTGTTGTATCTAGTATTTCCAATGCCTTTTCATGCACCTCACCACGTAATGAACACTATTATGGCCGACCTACGCAAAAAGCTGAAACTGAATATGCTCTTTGTTCCCATCGGCTTTACAAGTCTAGATAATGGGAAACAACAACAATATCGCGTTTCCATCAGATGCATTGGTATGCGCAATCAGTATTGATTGCGTATATTAATGTGCGCTATATAGCGCAGCCTTGTGATCTGACCAGCTCTTCATTAGGTGAAATTCTCACAGGTCTTCATTATAATATATCTCATTTTACAGAACATATTGTATTTATTTTTATGATTAGGTATTGAAACGGTGCTCTCGCAAAAAAGGGTGTCATTGTAATTGAAATGTTTCGTTCATTCGGATCTTCTGGAATAAAATAATGAACCAACGAGAATTCGAGGCTATTTTTATTTGTAACTCATACTTTTTAAACTTCGAATGTAAACAACAACTAGACAACGGACTAGACGGTCTATTACGGATAATCTGCGAGTTCTATCAGTAGGCCAAGAACACTCTCCCAGCCATAATAATGATAGGGGCTGCGTCGAGAGTTTAAATGTTTTATTAGATACCCCGCCACATATTGACCAATCTCCTACAAAGGCCTATGTCAGCACAAAATTTGAAACCATTTTATCAAAACATGACGTACAGGAAAACGATAACTTGCGACGGAAAAATAACTATGTACTTGCTGAAAAAAATGACAACATATACACAGACACCTCGCTCACAAGCAACCTAACATGTACTGGTATATCGCAATTAATTAATTAATTAATTATGATAATTATAATGTGGGCAGTTGTTTTAACCGAAAGTCAATGTTACGTGGGGGTTCATTAATCCTTATTAAAAATAGTATTAAATTTAAAACTCGTAAAGATATAGTTGCACTGTCCGTTGAACATAGCATTGAAGTGTCGTGTGTTGAGCTGGATAGGCATGTCATAGTGTGCGTTTACAGGCCCCCTAATTATCAACACTACTCTATTTTTGAGTCAGTCATGGAAGATGTTATGGCTAAACTTTCAACTGGTAATAAACCAGTAATTATCTGCGGAGACTTTAATGTTAATATTTTAGAAAATAATTCAGATAGCAGTAGATTATTAAATCTTTTCAAATCATTTAATTTATCAAATGTGTTTATTGAACCAACTCGAACAACGACAACTACTGCTACATGTATCGATAATGTTTTTTGTTGCTGCAAGTATTTAGAAAAAGCCATTGTAAATTATCTGCCTTCTGATCATAGCGGCCTAATGGTAACATTTGAATCCAACTTACCAATACAACAAGTGCAGATACAATTCAGACCAATAACATCCGGTAAACTAAATAAATTTAATAGCACTTTAACTAGCAGGTTGGGTGATTGGAACCTTGCAGAAAACAATGGTAATATTTTGTATAAAAATTTTTTTTCAGTAGTTCAAAAGGAGTTTAATCAGACGTTTGAGAAAAAAACTAAAACTATCTGCCCTAAGTTTAGATTTAGTGACTGGGCAACTAAAGGAATCAGAATAAGTAGGGAAAGACTTTTCGAGTTGTATGGCCTTAAGCCTATTATTAACACTGAAACTTTTAATAAATATGTTGCTACTTATTCTAAAATGTTTAAAAATACTTGTAAGGCAGCTAAGGCCTTATACATCAGCAACAAAGTTAAAACAGCAGATAATAAAATAAAAACGGTTTGGAATATAATAAATAATGAAACCAACAGAAACAAAAGAAATAATAATGATTACACATTGGAGACTCATCATGGTCTTATTAGCGATAACAAACTAGTTGCAGAAGAATTTGTAAATTTCTTTACCAGTATTCCAATTAAAACTACTGAAGCCCTAAATTCGTCGCCATCGCATGCTTTTGGTTTATTACAGGCGAACGTTGCAGCCTGTTCGACTGAATTTAACTTTAAGCATATAAACCCCATAACAGTAATAAAAGCTTTTAAAGAAATCAAGATTAAATTGACAGAAGATCTATGGGGTATGTCTATCAAAGTTTGTACCTCAATTATTGAGACTGTAGCGCCGTACTTAGCGTTAATATTTAATTTGTGTATAGATCAAGGAGTCTTTCCGGATCTAATGAAATATAGTAAAGTGATACCACTTTTTAAATCCGGAGACAGTAAAGACACTAATAATTATAGGCCGGTGTCCGTTTTGCCGGTTTTTAGCAAGATATTTGAAAAGGTGATGTTAAATCAAATGCTTAATCATTTTAACACCAATAACATCTTACACGATAAACAGTATGGTTTCACCAAAGGACGTTGTACAACTGACGCTGGTGTCTCCTTACTAAAACACATTTTTAATGCGTGGGAGGAGGCACAAGATGCTATAGGCATCTTCTGCGACCTGTCTAAGGCGTTTGATTGTGTGGTTCACGAAACATTACTCCTGAAACTGGAGCATTACGGACTAGGCAAAACAGCGTTAAGCTTATTAAAATCGTATTTGAATGACAGACAGCAACTAGTTCAAATAAACGGTGTCAATTCGTCGGGATTAAATGTGAAAATGGGGGTACCCCAAGGTTCAATTTTAGGTCCTTTTTTATTTTTAGTTTATATTAATGATTTACCCTATTTGTTGAAAAATAAACTTAATATGGTGTTGTTTGCTGACGACACTTCTTTGATTTTTAAGATAAATAGAAGGACTAATAATCTTGACGATGAAAATAACGCTTTATTGCAGGTCCAAAACTGGTTCACTGCTAATAATCTGGTTCTAAATGGGAAAAAAACTAAATGCATAAGATTTTCCTTACCAAATGTCATAAGTAGTGATTGCGACATAGTATTGAACAATGAGAAACTAGAATTTGTTGATAGAACAGTTTTCTTGGGGATTACGCTTGACTCTAGGCTACAATGGGGTCCTCACTTAACATCTCTTGCAGGACGGCTTAGCTCGGCTGCATATGCTGTTAGAAAAATCCGCCAATTTACGGATGTTGATACCGCTAGACTAGTCTATTTTAGTTATTTTCATAGTATCATGTCGTACGGTATCTTACTATGGGGACGGGCTGCAGACATCGAGTCAATCTTTATATTACAGAAAAGAGCCATCAGAGCTATTTACAATCTCCGCCGGTGCGATTCTTTAAGGGAACTGTTTAAAGATATTAACATAATGACGGTACCTTGTCAATATATCTATGAAAACATCATGTATGTTAGAAAAAATCTTCATCTTTTTAGCAAAAGAGGCGATAGACATAATTATGTTACAAGAAATAGGGATCAATTAGTTCAACCAGGTTTCAGACTGGCTAAAGTGGCCTCTTCTTTCATGGGGTACTGTTTGAAATGTTATAATAAAATACCACCCCAAATATTAGAACTCAATGAAACGAAATTTAAATTTTGTATTAAACGCACACTATGCAGGCTAGCATATTATAAGTTGGAGGATTATATTCAAGATAAAAATGCTTGGCTCAATGCTGGTCCAGCTCCACTACCACTAGGGCGTACTAATTAGTTGATTAGTTGGAAACTAATATTATTATTTTTTAATTTGAAAGACACAATTGCATTGTATAATGTAGAAGCACTTTTTCCAAGTTTGTGAATGTGAAGCACCATGGAGCATTTTTATTAGGTTACAACTTTTTTTTTTGACATTACGAGCATGGCAGTTGAGAGTTTGTCATGCTCACTCAAATGTCTCGCTGTTGGTGGCACGTGTTATTGGGTCGTTCAGTTCCCTTCAAAATGGTTGAGCTGAGTGGGGCTGATGCACGCGTCATGCTCGTGAACGGGTGCCGTCAGATGGGACTGGTCATCTCTTAGCTGCCAGTGGCTTAATTCAGTTTCTATCTTTTAATTATTTTACATTTTTTATTTCATTATCGACATTGTGCTCACATGATAGAAGCAACAAGTAATATGTAACCAAGCATAATATGTAACACATAATATGATTTAAAAGAGTGTCCATGGAGTTTCTTGCACGTTCTTCTCCATAGAGACCTACTCTTTGGAACGTGCGATTTAGCTTCACTTTTCTTGGACTGACCGACATTTGACTATTCAAAAGTGCCTGTAAATGGTCTATTTGAAATAAATGTTTTGATTTGATTTGATTTGATTTGATTGCAAAAAGAAGACACAAAGACACCTGCATTAACATCTATTAAGAAACCTCGGATTTATGGTAGTACGGAATATGGTAAAATATTGTTACTTTCTGACAACCAAGGTAAATGATTAATACAAGAGTTAATTCAAAACAAGGATTCCTTACTACCAAAGAATTATAAAATATCATCGATCAGGAAACCGAACGCAAAAACGGAAGCTGTGTTAGAAAATTGTTCCAAATTATCTAAACAATTTTCATGTAAAGACTTTGTAATATTGTGGATAGGAAGTAATGACTTAAACCCATACCACGTACTGTCTGAAGTTACTGTAGCTCTGAAACTTTTGAAAAACTGCAATGTCCTAGTTGTTAATGTGTTATACAATGCATCACTAAATACCCAAAAATTGAATTACCAACTTAAATTGATTGCTAAAAATTCAAAAAACTGTACATTCATAGAAACTAACAAGGATTATATTAATGTATCGCAAATGGTAATAAAAGCAATTAATACAATTTATTATAATAAAACATTCCTATCATATAACCTCAACGATCTACGTAAAATACGACGGCAACATGACAATATTATAACAATTCACGACTATAATCTACCTGTACATAATTCTAACCCGCGCCAGGGCACAATACCTTATTATTTTAAATATAAATCTCAGGTCTTATCTAAGATTTCAAGCTCTATACCCATAACTAATACACCAAAGCCAGTCAAAGGAACAATCACCTATTATTTTCCAGTAGTCAAAAGAAATAAAAATAACCCTCCTGTATCCTCAAATAATGACGATTTTCTTCGTAAGCACTAACACTCAGAACTCTAATTGTAGTACTATTTCTGTAATGCACCAAAACATTGCTGGGGTTCTTAACAAAATGCAGGATCTAGAGTTGGCCTTAAATGAGCTGCATGAGTCAAATACAGATATTATTGCTGTGTGCTTGAGCGAACATTTTATAATTGAAAGAGAAGAGCACTATTTAAATTTAAATAATTACAAACTTAACGCTATATATACAAGACCAACGCAACGAAGAGGAGGCACATGTATATTATGTAAGGACAATTTACAAAGTATTGAATTAAAAGACATAAAAGAGCTGAGTATAGAAAAGCACTTCGAAATTTGTGGTGTAGAAATTCATGAGTTGAAACTTATAATGCTATGTGTTTACAGAACTCCTAACTCTCACATTAACATCTTTTTTAATAAAATGAACGAAACTTTAAGTAGGCTTCAACACAAGAAAAGTAAAATAGTTATATGTGGAGACTATAATATTAATATATTGAGTAAAGACAACATTGGTACGCAGTTCTTAGAATTACTATCTAACTACGGTATGGAATGCCATATTCAAGAACCTACAAGATTTAACAAATGCATTGATAATATTATAACCAATATTCAAGGAGTTATAGGTAAAACGTACAATTTTTGTTTATCAGACCATAATACGGCACAGGTCGTAGAATTTCAGTATCAACCTGAACTAAACATCAAAGACCATTACTTTAAGATGATAAATGACCACAGTAAAGAAAATATAAGTAAGTTTGTAGACTGTATTGGTAGTCTAACGTTCTCTGAAATCTATGAAATATCGGATACAAATATTGCTTTCTCTACCTTTCATAATGAACTTACGCTTTTTTATAATCTATGTTTGCCTCGTATTAGAATTAAAACGATTTCTAAAGCTAATCGCCTGCCTTGGGTTACAAAAGGTATCAAAGTTAAGTGGTAAAACTAAACGGTCATTACGGTACAAATACTATCTTGACAAAAGTAACAGTAATAAGATAAAATTTAAAAAATACTCTGCTTTATTAAAAAAATGTGTCAACAAATTTCAATCCATACGCAATTTGAAACACATTGCTAAATCCAAAAACAAAGGTAAAGCTACATGGGACATCGTTAAGCGTAACATGGGTAAAACAAAGACATCAGAATATATTGATAAAATTGCTGACAAAGGAACCTCAATTTCTTCCGGATTTAACATAGCTAATTTATTTAATGACTTTTTTATTGACATAATACAGAATAATACCAATAATACAGCAATGAATACGACCAATTATGACATTAATAAATTGAAAACTAATGACTCTAGTATATATCTTCAGCCAACAACTCCACATGAAATCTTTCAGATAATTCAGTCGTTAAAACCCACCAAATCTGCCGGCTATGATAACATTAATACAGATCTCTTGAAACGGATTGCACTCTATATTGCAGAACCATTGGCTTATATTATTAACTTATCTTTTGAACAAGGTTGCTTTCCTGATAAACTGAAACTGTCAATAATAAAACCTTTACATAAAAAAGGTTCAAAGTCTGAAAAAAATAATTACAGACCTATTGCACTAACTCCTATTTTGTCCAAAATTTTTGAAAGGGTAATGTACAAGAGACTGCTTGATTTTCTTGATAAATATGAGATTCTGGCTGAGGAACAGTACGGTTTCAGGAAAAATAAATCAACCCAACTAGCTACCTTTATGTTGGTCAGGTCTATTGTGTCTAGTATTAATTCTAAAATCCCAACGTCTGCCCTCTTTCTGGACCTCAGCAAAGCATTCGACTTTGTAGATCATTCCATACTCATAGAAAAATTGGACAAATACGGTATAAGAGGTCTGGCTTCTCAGTGGTTCCAATCGTATTTAAGTAACCGGAAACAGTTTACAAGGGTAACTAAATTAAATAAGAAGACTAATTGCATAGAAAACTATGACTCACAGCACCGTACAAATCATTTTGGAGTGCCCCAAGGAAGTATCCTGGGGCCGTTACTATTCCTTATATACATAAATGATCTTCCCCAAGAGATACTGCACAACTGTGTCCTATTTGCAGATGATACGACTGTCATTATTGAATGTAAAAATTCAAATTCTTATGAATCTGAAATAAATCAAACTCTCCATTCAATAGTTGAATGGTTGAAAGGTAACAAATTAAAAATAAATATTGACAAGACAAAACTGATATACTTCAAAACGCCTAGCCGAAAAGAGTTTCAGTTTAATATAAGCCTTGACCATGATAAAGTGGAACAAATACAAAGTACTAAATTTCTCGGTATAAATTTAGACGCACATCTCACATGGAAGGATCATATTGACAGTATTTGTAAGAAAATTAATAAATTCGTTTTTGCTCTTCGTAAAGTTAAAGATGTAACAACTAGAGAAACATCTCTAATGGTGTCTCATGCTTATGTTTGTTCACTCATTCGTTATGGCATTGTAGTCTGGGGCAACTCTTCAGAGGTAAACCGGGTTTTTATAGCACAGAAAAAATGTATTCGTGCAACTTATGGTATGAAATACAACTTGTTAACGCGGTTACCCCTCAAAATGCCGGTCCCTAAATTAGAACTGTTTAGACGTAATTGTGCATATATGGCGCCACTTATTTACAACTCCTTACCCAAACATATTTCAGAATTACCATATAATAAATTCTATCGTGTTTTACGGGACTGGTTGATAGAGGAAAGCTTTTATTCAGTTAAAGAGTTTTTGAAGAAAAGTTCATGTTGTTAAAATTTTTTTAAGGATGCATAAAATTATTTCATGTTTAATTTTTATCTATTTTGACATTGTTATGTAATCAATTTTGTAAACTTCAATTATATGTTAATCAATTTTATTAATTCATGTATGTATAAATTCTATTTTTTAAATATTTGCATACCTGTAACTTAGGTGAAATATGTCTCGGTCTATAACTGTCAATGTAACAACTCCTGTACCATATTTATAGCAAATAAATGATTGATTGATAAAAAATGTTGTTCTAATTTTGAAAAAAAAAAAAACTTTTAACAAAAAAATATAACCGACTTACTAAAAAAACACTAAAACCATCAAAATAACTTTAATTTCGGAAGTCGGTGTTTCTATAATAGTTTTGCCTCTTCGTTATTTAACACCGAATTCCGAAATTATTTTGTAAAAAGTTTTTTATTTTACACTTTTTAGTTATGGTACTAAAAAGTACCTCTCAGCCAAACTTAAATACCTTATAGCCAGAGAGAGAGCATCTCATAACGATTCTAATAATCCCAAACACGATTAGATTACATTAATTTACCTTCTGGCTTCATCATCAGATCAGTCCGATACATCCCCTCCCCTTTTTCCTTCAGCCAGTCATCGACTACACGTATAAACAAAGCAATCTTACTTGTTACGACAGTTCTGCTGTGATCCTATGAGGAGTTTTGTGCCATATCTTCGAAGTTCATGATCAGATCATAAAAATTCGCTTCCAAAATCATGCGGGTAAAAAGAAAAAACCGGCCAAGTGCGAGTCGGACTCGCCCATGAAGGGTTCCGTAGCAGCAAGTAACATAATATAAAAGTTCTTGTAATGTGTTGTAACTTTGATCGATGTTTTAACAATAGTGTATTTTTTTCGATTTATGACGCATTAAAAAAAAACTACTTACTAGATTTCGTTCAAACCAATTTTCGTTGGCAGTTTTTATAGTAATGTACATCATATATTTTTTTTAGTTTTATCATTCTCTTATTTTAGAAGTTAGAGGGGGGGGGGGACACACATTTTACCATTTTGGAAGTATCTCTCGCGCAAACTATTCAGTTTAGAAAAAATTGATATTAGAAACCTCAGTATCATTTTTGAAGACCTATCCATAGATATCCCACACGTATGGGTTTGATGAAAAAAAAAATTTTGAGTTTCAGTTTTAAGCCCCCCAAAATTTATTGCTTTTTTTCTATTTTTGTGTAAAAATCTTAATGCGGTTCACAGAATACATCTACTTACAAAGTTTCAACAGTATAGCTCTTATAGTTTCGGAAAAAAGTGGCTGTGACATACGGACGGACAGACAGACAGACAGACAGACAGACAGACATGACGAATCTATAAGGGTTCCGTTTTTTGCCATTTGGCTACGGAACCCTAAAAAAGTACATATTTGCTGTATTAGTGAACTCATTACGTATCGTTTCCTAAAGGCAAGACGATAGCAATTAGGTACATATTTTTGATTGCCTAGATTTATATGTGATTTGTTAATTTGAGCTTCTTTATTAAACTAATTTGGGTATTATATAATTTAACATAATATAATTATTAATATTTGTTTTCTTTGAATGCTGTAACTTTACTTATCTGATAAAGAACAATGACCACTTTCCATACATTTCAAAACCTGATAATAAAAGTGAATGTATAGTTATAATGTATAGTAGACAGACTACCTGTAAGTCTAGAAAATAATGTCTCATAGTCATTTTTACGATTTGAACGCCACGAAGTCCAAAAAATATTAATGTTTCTGTTTAGGTTAGAATTTGCCGTGAGATGTTAGAAAAATAATTATTAACTCTCGAATTGTAATCTAAAATAGGAATACTTAGCTGTGGTCGAATAGTCTTTTTTATTTAAAAAATTGAGTGTCGAGCATAATAATTTCTGTTTCTCCAGCGCAAATAACTTGTACTTACTACCTATCTAGTAAATACATTTTTAGTAAAGAAAAATGATAAATAGTTTGTATAGGTATCTACCTCTAAAAAGTATCTCTTACCTGTTCATCACTTGATCACTTATCCACCCAACACATTTTATTGGCTTATGGTTAACGGTTACGGTATGTATACAGTACACATAATAAACAAAAAGGGAAAAACAAATTATACAATATGTTTTAGTGAAATGCTTTATTAATTATCATCATTATACAAACAACATACCGTATTTGTGTATTTATGTATATACACATTATATTTATGTGCTCACACCCATGCACACACACGCATGTTGACTATTTTCAATTTGTGATGTAATGGGGGGGCTGGAGCTCTAAAATACAGGCCTTGGCTTAGTTTGGACTCCAGATCTCCCACAAATTACCTTCTTTCTTTTGTCAAACTACCTGTCAACTTAACTGTGCTGTAATTTGTTGGGGATAAATAAACGTTTATTATTATTATTATTATTATATTATATATTATCATCTAAATCTCTTATAACTACATCATCCAGAAATTCTGCTGGAGCAGAGATATTTGCTTGATACCTAGCCCACCCAAGATACCACACTAATGTCATAACGTGAGCGCAACATCCAATGGTTCGTCGACCGACCAAACAATTACAGCAATATTCGACAATACCAGCTCTGCCAGACACATTATTTTCGATTAAAATGTAGACATAATATTGTTTTCTTGAAATATGCCTGGACTTAATTTTTCCTCTTATTAATGTTAAGTCACCACTTCCCCTCAGATTGTATTGGGAAAAATCTTGTGTGTCCCTACATATCTCTATTCTATATGACCCATGAAATCGAATATGTTCACCATAATACGATCTGGCTTGCCTTATCTGGTAAGTACCTAGAGCAAACAGTATTAATTCACTATAACTTAATCTTGGAAACATAAATAAATTATCTCGGTCAGCTGTTATACTCTGAAAAGCAGTAGACCTTCTATTCATATTTAGTTCCTCGACCAATAGGGCTAAATTGTTTTCAAAATTAATTCTCTCTCTAATTATTGCAACTATTTCATTAGAATCATCTCTGTCACGAAGACGAACTCCAAATCGATTAAGCAAACTGGCAGCTATCTGGAAGTTCTGCATCATATTTGGCACTGATTTATTAAAATAGTCTTGCCTCAGGAGCTTAAAATCTCTTTTAAAATGTCCATTTACTGCCTCAACTACCCAGCGGCAAATTGTTACACAGCGACTACGGTTGGCCTGTTGTGTTGTCAATTGGTGTTCGCCTTCTAATAGAGAATCAGGCATATGTGGCCGATAATTACAACCTTCTAGCATTCTTATAGAATCTCGGAAACCCCTATCTAATATAAACACATCATTTTCTTGAAAATATAATCTAAGAGAAGAGTTTTCATCATCAAAAAGAGAAATCATTATGTCAGCATCGGATGTAGTAGCCTTGTATGGACCGTAGCAATCTAAGATGTAACCATCACATGCCACAAATAAAAATGGCTTTAACAGATTTTTATATTTGTGTAAAGAATATGTATCTTTTTGGAAAGAGTAATTGGAACTTTTATTTATATTTATGTATGTCCCGTCACAAATAATTATAGCATTTGTATAGTTTTCATTATATACCATTTGGTATAGTGAGGTTATGATCCATTAAACGTTCTCTAGAAATGTGAGTGATACCCAAGTTCATAGGTACAAAATCTTGAACCAGGATTTCCCTGCATTTGTTCATTAAACGCTCTAATGTAGTACGTGGTACATCTAATAATGTCGACAGCCTAACATCTGATTCACCAGTTCTCATTTTCATTAACAATGCGGCTAATCCTAATATTCCTTTGTGCATTTCTTGTATGCGAGGAACTTCATTAAGAAGAGTAAAAAAGTCTTGTTTTGACCTTCCTATCCAAAAGAAAAATATATTGTCATCAATTTCATGAATGGCTTCTACATTTGTGAAATTAAGGTAGGGCTTGAAAGAGTTAACAAATGAAAAAATGTGTTCTACTTGTTGTGAAGTAAATGTACTCATGCTATTACTAGAATCATACAGATTACTCCATTCATTACTTAGTCTATGTTCTGTGCAGACACGGCTATGTACAGGGATATAATATTTATATGTACTGAGTATCGTTGCTCTAAATGAATCTGCCACATTGTGCAGATTCATATTGGTACATTGATGAAAAAGGCAGCGCGAAGCAGTATTTGCTGCTCGTCTATAATTTACTAACGTTATGTTGCTAGATACAACTTCAGAATGTACTTCTAGACTTTCATTAACTGGTTCAGCAGTGATTGGCTCAGAGTCACCTGTTTCAGCAGTGATTGGCTCAGAGTCACCTGTTTCAGCAGTGATTGGCCCAGAGTCACCTGTTTCAGCAGTGATTGGCCCAGAGACACCTGTTTCAACTTCTTCAGTAGTAGATGCACCACGAGCTCCATCAGCTTGCACATTACGTATGGCAGCACGCTTACAACTCATCCAGCATGAATGGCATATTCTATCAGATGATGACATCTATGAAAGAAAATATTGAGTTAATATCAGGTATTGTAAATGTATTAATAAAAGGCAACATCGAGGTTAAAAAGAGAAATCACCAAGACCGTAACGGTATGAAGTAATATACTGGCAAATAATGAACAATATAGAAACATAAATACCTGACGTGGTGCAATCCTTGTTTGAATAACAGCATTTATCTGTCGTAGCTCTTCTGAAGGATTGTCAAAAACAATAGAATGGCTCTGACGATTAAGTATTGACCGTCCACAGAGATTGCACACTTGTCTTTGACCTGGTCGAGATAACCCTGAAGCTTGAGCACCATCACTGCTTGTCGTTAATTGCTGGTTTATGCTTCTCATGAAGAGTTCATTACAAGGTTCACAAATGTAATCTTCCTCTGTAATCTGAAATAGGAAAGGCAATATAAACTTCTTTTACATACAATTGATATAGGTAATAGTTTAATGCCAAGATTAACAGTTCAAAACGAAACACGAAATAACAAGACAAAACTGTATTAGTTTTATCCTATCTTTCGGTCATTTGCGTGTGTGTTGTCAGTTGTCATACATAATAAAGAAGCGCCAGGCAGTAGTTAGTTTGATTGACATCATAGATAGTTTTGGATTAAACATTATAAAAATAAATAAATACTTACGATTACTGGTGATATCCACTCGCTAAGAAGCGAAATAACTCTTGTGTTGAGCTCATAAACGAGATAACGTCGCAACGTATTTAGGCAGACGTTGCAGTTTAAGCAAAGTATACGTCGGCTTTTTGTTGACGGCGGCATTATCAAGAGGGCGGATTTACAACAATATGGAAAGCAAAGGTCGTCAGATGAGGAAGATATCGAGGTCCAGGGGGCAGCAATAAGGTCGTAAATAGAGGTATCACACACAAAATAGCACAGTACACAACGAGACGCACACGCACCAACGAAGGACTGCACCAATTTCAATCGTAGAACTGTCAAATGTAAAAAAAAAATCCGTTTCTATCATCCGAACTCAACTACAGACTGAATGATTAATTTATTTAATCAATATTTTATTTTCAATGAACCTGTGTTAAACAACGACTAATAAAAAATAACATATTGATTGAATAAAATGTAAAATAATGTATAAAACTCAGAAACAGAGATTAATAAAGTCAAGTAGTAGTGCGTGAAACGGAACGTTTTAGCAAAAGGTCTCACTATTTTTATATAATCTATGGCAAAAGGCAATTGAGGTGCGTTCAAAACATGGTAATATGTAACCCTAAACGTTAAATAAGTTTATAGAAAAACTTAAAAATGTTTTTTTCCTGCGTTTCTTTTAAAATTGTTTTTGGCGTATTAGATACATAATATAATTGGCTAAATTTTAACATTTATTTCATTACTATACAAAGCCAGGTGAAAAATGGTCATTCCTCTTTGATGGTTCTTATTATGTACCTATATGTATATTTCAATATGAACAACAAAAAATAAAATGAAATGTAAAAAAAAGAAAAAAAAATACTTTACGGAAATTTACATATCTTAATTTAATTAAAACGGGAAAAACTTTCAAGATGTGGTGCTTCAAGGTTTTTTTAACCGACTTCTAAAAAAGGAGGAGGTTTTCAATTCGGATGTTTGTATTTTTTTTTTTTTTTTTTATGTATGTTCGCGCATAACTTCGTCACTTGCCAACCGATTTGAAAAATTCTTTTTTTGTTGGAAAGGGTATACTTCTCAAATGGTCCCATAGTCACCAAGTCGGGATCTGATGATGGAATCTTGGCGAAATCGAGGGAACTCCTCAAATATTATAGGCAACCATATAGTTCTTTTGGTATTTTTATCAAAGACTTAAGCATTTATAGTCAAAACATGACATTTGATGAAGTGGAACTGGTGAAGACGACCAGAAATGGCCAACGGAAGTTCATAGTCACACCGATCTCTCAATGAACATAGTTACAAATAAATGAATAGTTCTGAATAGGTATGTTGAAAATGGTATCATCGATGTGACCTGATGATGATGATGGAGCTGGAAGATAGGTACCGGAACTCCGAAATTAATCAATGTATCCTAGCCGTGTTTGGGCTTATTACAATTGTCATGAGATGCACTTTGGCTATAAGGTACTATCGAACTGATCTGATGATGATGATGGAGCCGGAAGATAGGCACCGGAACTCCGTAATTAATCAATGTATCCTAGCCGTGTTTGGGCTTATTAGAATTGTCATGAGATGCACTTTGGCTATAAGGTACTATCGAATTGATCTGATGATGATGATGGAGCCGGAAGGTAGACACGGGAACTTCATAATAAAACAATTTATCCTAGCAGGGTTTGAGTTAATTGGAATTGTCATGAGAAAAAGGTACTCTGGCTGCAACTAAAAAGTGTGAAATAAAAAACTTTTTACAAAAAAAATAAAACCGACTTACTAAAAAAAACACCAAAACTATCAAAATAACTTTAATTTCGGAAGTCGGTGTTAAATAACGAAGAGGCAAAAGTATTACAGAAACACCGACTTCCGAAATTAAAGTTATTTTGATAGTTTTGGTGTTTTTTTTAGTAAGTCGGTTTTTGAATAACGTGTAGGATTGGATATCTTTTATGTCTCTTTTAAGTTGGTCACTAGAAATATTGTTTTGATCTGATCTTGAACTTTGAAGATATGGAACAGAACTCCTCATAGTATCACAGCAGAACTGTCGTAATAAGTAAAATTGCTTTGTTTATACGTGTATTCGATGACTGACTGAAAGAAAAGGGGGACGGGATATAACAAACTGATCTGATAATGAAGCCGGAAGGTAAATTAATGTAATCTAACCGTGTTTGGGATTATTAGAATTGTTATGTGATGCACTCTGGCTATATGGTATTTAAATTTGACTAAGGGTTACTTTTTAGTGTTACCATAACTAAAAAAAAAAAAATACAACCGACTTCAATGTAAAATAAACACTGAAAAGTGCAAAATAACTTTAATTTCTGAAAGAAGTCGATGTTAATTAACGAAGAGACAAAACTATTATAAAAACGGAACGGAAAATCTTCGAAACGGTCGAACCTAATTTGACGGGACTTTCACTAGGACTTGTTTATAAAGCAAAAAAAATGTATTATGAGTATCTCAAGATACTTTTTATTTTCCCGGGGGACTTTCACTAACAGGTAACGGAACTTAGATGTGTTATATTATGTTATAAGAATTTGCTCTAAAAAGGAGAATAATATTCATAAACTCTTAATAACTAATATTCGCAAACGAAGTCGCGGGTGAAATGAATAATAAATACATTGTCTAAATCAACGGTCAGCAACAGGCGGACCATCAGGTCGGCCATGGAACCGCTAGCCAGATATTTGTTAAAATATAATATTGTCATATAACTAGTTATTCATTGTATTCATACATTTAAGAGCCATGTAGAATCTAACTAACGGAGTAATTACAAGTTAATAACGACATGACATATTTCACGTAAAAAAATGTGCGGGAGCGTTTCATATTGGCCTCGCGTATCCCGCGTCCTTACTAGGGTTAATTCCCGGGAATTCTCGACCCGAGATTTCCCGGGAAAACCATGGTCTTAGCTCCCGGGAAATGGGCCTTGAGAAACGTCGAGAAATCATTTGAGTCTAAAAATTGTTAAAGATGACTATTTTGCTTTTGCTGTTTCGTTTATAAACGCGTGGTCCGGTGGAGCACTGCGCGTTATTTTTTATTTTCTTTATTTTAATTTTATTCATTTGTTACATCGATAATGCGTGCGCGTGTGCGCGTGTTCATACGTATTTCGACTCTATCTAAGTTTGGTCAGATCGGAAATTATAGTGTTTGTTTTTAAAAGCGTCCTTCCTTAGTTACATTTTTATACAACCGCTCTTACGTAATTATGACAATGACGTTATTATATATCTTTATGAAGAGATTTTGGAAACATTTTGTGGATTTTCTTTCTTGAGTTTCTATAGAAATCAAATCCTAAAGTAATAATAATAATAATAATATTTATTGTTTCTCTCATAAAGGTACAAATGTGTAAGTCTAATCCAGTAACGACCTCTGAAAATCTGTTATTTTGCGTGTATTTTGGGCATTCACGATGAACTCATAAATTAAAAAACCGGCCAAGTGCGAGTCGGACTCGCCCATAGAGGGTTCCATAGTGTAATGATTTTTAAAGAAAATATTCATAAATCGTTCAACTTCCAATGTTAAGCGATAGATGGCGCTAGTAGTTACATGAACTTTAGGCATTCGTTGTAAACATTAAGTAATAATTTATAATATTAGACTTTATGCATTTGTTTTGTATAAATATATCATAATTGTTAAAATGAAATATTTACTTGCAGTTAATTATTAGATAAACCCTAATGTATATTAGTTAGTCAATTGATGTTACGTACTGTTTACTTTGCTCTGATTGGTCGGTTAGTCGACCGAGTGTTTGTGAAAGTTTGTGGTAGGGAAACGTTTGTAACTGTCATTTTAGACAGAGTCAGTCTGCTTTGAGTTGTTGAACAGTGAACATGTCCGACTAATGCGGGTATTTGTAAATGATTGTTAATAGAACGATAAGTATGAAATTGTGTTCATCAAAGTGAATAAAATATTTATACAATTTATCCTGAAGTGTTTGATTTATCACATTTCAGAAGTGGGATATGCCTACAAATATGAGCAGTGATAACAGGAAGAGGTTATGTGTACCTAAATTGAAGCTAAATGAGCTCGAGATAATTTTTTTTTTCTTTTTCCCATGTGTGCTAGTGTTACTCCAGACAAGAGGTTATTTGTGCCTAAATTGAAGCTAAATGAACTCGAAATTCATTTTTTAGCCAAGTGTGCCTAGTATTTTAGACAAGTATCATACTCACCCAAATTTCTTACTGATGGTGACACGCTCGTGTATTGAATCATTCGATTCCCTTCAAATGTGTGAACTGAGTGGTACTGATATGCGCGTCATGTTCGTAATCGAACGTTGACAGTTGGGACTAAACACCTCTTAAATGCTGGTGATTCATTTTAGTTTCTGTATTTTAAATTGGGTTGCTTTTCCTTTATTTAATTTCATCGAATTCGTAGAAAAAAATACTAAAATTTACCTATTTTCCATAGCGATAATTGTCATTGTTGCCTCGGAGTACTTTGTGTGGTACGATAATTTCCCTTTCGTTTCGACGTATAGTTGTAAAAACCCCTGTTTTGAGTATATCACAATAATGATAAATGATATACAATGAATGATAAATGATAAATGATAAGTGGTAAGTGATAAATGGTAAGTGATAAGTGGTAAGTGATAAGTGATAAATGATAAGTGATAAGTGGTAAGTGATAAGTGATAAGTGGTAAGTGATAAGTGGTAAGTGATAAGTGGTAAGTGATAAGTGATCAGTGATAGGTGATCAGTGATAGGTGATCAGTGATAAGTGGTCAGTGATAAGTGGTCAGTGATAAGTGATCAGTGATAAGTGATCAGTGATAAGTGATCAGTGATAAATGATGAACGATGAACGATAAACGATAAATGATAAATGATAAATAGTAAATGGTAAAAATGATAAACGATAAATAATAAATGTTAAATGATAAATTTATTTATTTATATATGTTAAACGATAAACGATAAATAGTAAATGATGAAAATGATAAACGATAAATGTTAAATGATAAATGATATTTATGTTGTACTGTTGTTTTATGAACTGAATTTCCGCCTATGACAAACAATAAACGAATTTGAATTTGAGAGAACAAAATTAAAACTGAGTTTGTATATGTATAACACGATTTAAAAGGCTGTAAATGGAATTTCTCCTCCATAGAGTTCTATAATTTGGAATATGTAATTACCGTCAACTTGCTGACTTACTGACTTCTTGGCAATTTAAGAGAGTCTGTAAATGGTTCATTTGAAATGTTTTGATTTGATTTCAGTGCTTTGATGAGGCCAAGAGTGTCTTTGATGAGGCCAAGTGTGATTTTGATGAGGCCAAACGTGCCTTTGATGAGGCCGAACGTGCCTTTGATGAAGCTAAGTGTACCTTTGATGAAGACAAGCGTGCCTTTGATGAAGCCAAGCGTGCCTTTGACGAAGCCAAGCGAGCCTTAATAAGACTAAGCGAGCCTTAATGATGGTTAATTAGAAATGTTTTGATTTGATTTCAGTGCTTTGATGAGGCCAAGAGTGTCTTTGATGAGGCCAAGCGTGCCTAAGATGAGGCCAAACGTGACTTTGATGAGGCCAAACGTGCCTTTGATGAAGACAAGCGTACCTTTGATGAAGCCAAGCGTGCCTTTGATGAAGCCAAGCGTGCCTTTGATGAAGCCAAGCGTGCCTTTGATGAAGCCAAGCGAGCCTTTGATGAAGCCAAGCGTGCCTTTGATGAAGCCAAGCGTGCCTTTGATGAAGCCAAGCGTGCCTTTGATGAAGCCAAGCGTGCCTTTGATGAAGCCAAGCGTGCCTTTGACGGATCCAAGTGAGCCTTAATAAGACCAAGCGAGCCTTAATGAGGGATGAGGCAAGCATGCCTTTGATGAAGCCAAGCGAGCCCATTTGAGGCCAAGTGAGCCATTTGAGGCCAAGTGGGCCGTTTGAGGCCAAGTGGGCCATTTGAGGCCATGTGGGCCATTTGAGGCCAAGTGAGCCATTTGAGGCCAAGTGGGCCATTTGAGACAAAGTGGGCCATTTGAGGCCAAGTGGGCCATTTGAGGCCAAGTGGGCCATTTGAGGCCAAGTGGGCCATTTGAGGCCAAGTGGGTCAGTCGAGAAGGCCAAGTGGGCCATTTGATTTGGCTAGATGAGCCAATTAAGATTCGGGTTAAGTGTGCCCGGTGCAGATGAAATTATCCTCAAGAGCGTAAGTAACGTATGAATTTACCTATTAATGTGATTTTAGTGTGACTATTTTGGCTTAATGAAGACGTTGTAAATGAATTGAATAATTTATTAAGTTTATTCATATCATTTTCGAACTATTTATTGGATGAGATTTGAACTTCTGTTATAGTTTTTGAAGATATTATAGGTATACATTGAATTGAAAGCTATTTTTACACTGTGATTTGATTCTTAAAAAAGAGTTTCAAATTAATGATACAAGTTACTATTTCATGTAAATGTTTTAACCACTGATTTCTTATTTTTGAGGACTTGGATTCCGACAAAACTACAGAAGAAAAATTGCCAGTCTAATTGAACAAATGGATAGTTCCTGGTTCAAACAGTACAGACTTGAAGAAAAATGGTGCAAAGAGACGATCTGGAAGGAGTAATACACCACCACGATGCAAGAAGCAAAGGGGTACCTCATGTTGGTCTAAGAAAGTGGTTGAATGATTTTTCAAGGAGGAAAGCGTTACAAGTATCGAGGTTTGAACATACTCATTGGAATATTGTGATACGGGAGTTCCGTCACTTCTGTAAATTTTGAGAGTATTTAAGTTTGATTAGAAACAGTAATTATAATTGATTTGTATTAAGCAAGTAGGATCAGAAACTGACTATAGATTTTGGCTCAAAAATTTGCTAGTGTTACCAAGAGAAAATATAAAATTCACGAAACCTTGCCAAGTTTTGTAAGTTAGTATTTAGTGACGAAGTGGTAAACCAAACTAAAATGATTTTTCCTAATGAGCAGAAATATGGTCAGTTTCAGGCAGAAATGTTAGCTGGTAATACTTAAGGTGTAACTTATGTGAATATGATTACGACAAATTAATGCTTATAAACGGATAGCATATAAGTAAAAGAGCTGTAGATTGAAATTTAAACACACGGTATTTATGATAAATCTATTAGGAATTGAGCCAAAGCATTAAATTGTAGACGAGGAAATGAATTTATTACAAGTCTTCAATTCTTGTGACGTGTACATACTGTAGCAGAGACTGATTCCATAGATAGAGAACACAATGATATTTATTTTACAAGTAGGATAAAAATATTACTATTACATGACCATAACTAATTCTCGTCGTCAAGACTGAAATCGAAGCCGGTTCATAAGATGATTATGATACAATGAATGATTTAAATAGAGCTAAATATTACATCGTAATTTATTCGGTTAAGGGAAGATAGATTGAAAATCCATACACTAGAGTAGAGGATCAATTTCAAGGTTTCAAATTAAAATAAAGTTTGACAAACAGTGCGATCCGAACTTCATTATTAGAACCTTTACTTGATACGAAATCGCGCACATATGCTGGGGCCTTAGATTAAGGAGATATATTAGTACAATTAAGCCCTTAGACCCTCTAGCAGAAAAATCACTTTTATTCTAAATGCTTAAATTTCTGTTTTATATTATGCTTTCAAATAATTAATGTAATGAACTCTGACTAAACGAGACGCCACACAACATATTGCAACATGGTGGCTACAGATTAGTGAGTTTCGTTTAACCATTGAGAGTGTAAGATCTAGGACGCGTATGTCGATACCTTAAGCCGTAATACCATGTTTTCTACAGAAATTAAGACGAATCCTCTGTATCTGTTTCTAGTATTGAGACGAGAATTGATTATCAACAATATAAATATCAACTTTTCGAATACTGTGACTAGGGACACAATAGAAAGACAATGAGAGAGCAAATGCCGGCGTTTGCCTGGGGTTTAATGAATCGGATCTAGATTTCAAATTCTTATGGCTGAACCCGATAAAAAACCTAATGACATGAAGTGAATTCAGTGTGCGTAAATAATGAAGACTATACTTTCGAACAAAAAGCTGATCAATTATACTTTATACTTACAGACAGTCTCACATAATTAACATTGACCAATGGATTTGAGTAATTAAGTGTTGGTTATAAAACATATTTGACAGTAGTTTAATATCTTGAATAATAGTGCAATCATGGATTTCTTTTAGATACCTTACCTACTATCAAGAGCTTTTGCGATAGTCATGGTATTGACCTTGTTCTTAACGCTATAACTTGTCTTACGTTGAGCGCGGTTTTGCTAAAATGTATAAACACTATTTTAAATGCCCTAGCAAAATAAAATGATTACTGACTATGACGAACACCAATGAAACATATGAGACTGCCACAAAACTACTAGGATCAGAGATACTTTAAATGATAAACATTACGAAGTAAAATACGTTAAAAAGTTTAAGATGTGAGGTGAGCACCAATATTTGGGTTAGACTAGCAAAAAGATGCTTTCGTTACCAGTAAAATCCCTGCTACTACCTACAGCATAGGTGGTTTAATAAAGATTAGTAGATCTGATTGCAATTATGAGAGTAAAATTGAATTTGCCTCATTTTAAAATCCATAGATCCATTGAAAACAAAAAACAAAAAGTTTTAAGTATAAAATTACTGGAATTACCGGTTTTGGCAAACTGAGGAATAACATTCATAATACATACTTTCCTCCGACCATATATGATCTCGGATATATAGAAAAGCCTTTGACAAAAAAAAATTACACTATTCTTCGTGTGATGAATGTTATAAACATATGACGTGACGATAAAGCAAATAATCAAGACTAAGCCGAATGTAATGATTTTGAATGTAAGTTCCCTGTCAAACTGGAATTAAGTTTCATAATTTTAATGAAAATATCCTATCATTTTAATTGTAATCGTGCGTCAGGAGATCGCACGATGTCGGATGGCCGAATGTAATGATTTTTAAAGAAAATATTCATAAATCGTTCAACTTCCAATGTTAAGCGATAGATGGCGCTAGTAGTTACATGAACTTTAGGCATTCGTTGTAAACATTAAGTAATAATTTATAATATTAGACTTTATGCATTTGTTTTGTATAAATATATCATAATTGTTAAAATGAAATATTTACTTGCAGTTAATTATTAGATAAACCCTAATGTATATTAGTTAGTCAATTGATGTTACGTACTGTTTACTTTGCTCTGATTGGTCGGTTAGTCGACCGAGTGTTTGTGAAAGTTTGTGGTAGGGAAACGTTTGTAACTGTCATTTTAGACAGAGTCAGTCTGCTTTGAGTTGTTGAACAGTGAACATGTCCGACTAATGCGGGTATTTGTAAATGATTGTTAATAGAACGATAAGTATGAAATTGTGTTCATCAAAGTGAATAAAATATTTATACAATTTATCCTGAAGTGTTTGATTTATCACAATAGCAGCAAGTAACATAATATAAAAGTTCTTGCAGTTCGTTGTAACTTAGATCGATGTTTTAATAATAGTGTATTTTTTTAGATTTATGACGTATTAAAAAAAACTACTCACTAGATCTATTTCAAACCAATTTTCGTTGGTAGTTTACATGATAATGTACATCATATATTTTTTTTAGTTTTATCATTCTCTTATTTTAGAAGTTACAGGGGGGGGGGCACACATTTTACCACTTTGGAAGTGTCTCTCACGTAAACTGTTCAATTTAGAACAAAATGATATTAGAAACCTCAATATCATTTTTGAAGACCTATCCATAGATACCGCACACGTATGGGTTTGATGAACAAAATTTTTTTGAGATTCAGTTCTAAGTATGGGGACCCCCAAAATTTATTGCTTTTTTTCTATTTTTGGATGAATATCTTAAAGCGGTTCACAGAATACATCTATTTACTAAGTTTCAACAGTATAGCTCTTATAGTTTCGGAAAAAAGTGGCTGTGACATACGGACGGACAGACAGACAGACAGACAGACATGACGAATCTATAAGGGTTCCGTTTTTTGCCATTTGGCTACGGAACCCTAAAAAGAAACTCAACTATAGAAACCGTGTATATAATACTGTATGTTTCAAAAAACTAAAACTATTTTTAAACCTACCTAAATTTATTAAATAGCTGCAAGTAGTCGCATGTATATCACAAGTAATACGTATTATATTGTTTAGTCCGATTACCAAGTCAATCTAGGTCATCAAGGTCCCTTAAATACGGACTGAATAAATTAACCGACTTGATATTAGATGGATCTCACAACTTTTTACGGTAGAAGAACCACGCCTTTTAAATTTGAAGCTTTATGTCTGCTAGAATAGTCCAAGATCCCAGGGCCGTCATTATTTTGGGAGCTTTAAAGCGTCTGTAAAGCAATACGGCCCACGGGATGTGTATGGGAGTATTGGCGACTTGATTTTAAAGATATTGCCTAAAATATACGTAAAAATCAGCTTGGAGAATTTACGTGAAATAAGTAATGATTTTATGGACCATGATTACCTGATACCTGAAAATTGGCCGTCTAAGCAAGCTACCAGGGCCCCAAGTCTGGGCACGCCACAATCATGGCGGTAAGTCCCCTCTTTGAGGCGTGGCTGGAAAGACCTCACGGCGTCCTTACCTTCCGCATGACGCAGGTCCTCACCGGAAATGGTTCGTTCGGGAGTTTCCTGCACCGGATTCATGCGGAAGTGACGCCCGGAGGACACGGTGGAGCACACAGTCGAGGGGTGCCCTGCTTGGGCGGAGCATCGCCGTGCCCTCGTGGGGGCGATCGGCGGCGGAGACCTCTCGCGCCGGGCCTTGGTTGACGCCATGGTCCGGAGCGAGGAGGAGTGGCAGGCGGTCGCCGACTTCTGCGAAGCAGTAATGCTCGCAAAGGAGGAGGCCGAACGTATCCAGGCAACGGCGTTATCGCCGCCGCCGCCGCCGGGATTCTGATCCCGATTTCCGGCCACCGTAGGTGCGGACAGTGAGCAATGGGTAGCTCACTGTCCGGCCGTCCGGTAACTGTCCGGACCTAGCCCAAGTCGTCGACGGCGCGCACTGTTCCCGCGCGCCTCAAGGAGTTGTCAGCAACAGCAGGGACCCAGCCGGGTCGAAGCCTACTGGGGCCAGGGTTATCCGAAAGGGCGCTCGAGCCCCGGTATGAAGGCTAGAAGGAACGGGGTGGGTCTTTTAGTCAGTAAGATTCTGACACTATCTCCCGCTCCGCCCAAGGGCGGGGGATGTCATAATGCATGATTTTTCAAGGGCCTCAAGTCTGCTATTTTTATAAATTCGTCATTCCAACACGATCCCATTGTCATTTTGCTAAAAGTTTGTAATCTGCTAATTCATAATGATCGATCATTGATCGGTCACTGGTCTTGTAATAGAATTGTGGTAGAATGATAATTTCGAGCATATTAAAACCAATAACTGCACAATAACGTTCTAATGGTAAAACACTGATCAAATAAACTGTCAAAGTTTTAGCAGATTACCGCAAACGTCAAATATTCATTTGTCAATATGTACGAGATTACCATTCTATGTCACTTCTTTCAATGGAGTGTCAGTGGTTGACCATTGGAAAGTCATAATGACGCCATTATATTAGTAGATTACCAAACTTGTCAAAATCGACAATTATGACATCAATGATAGACCATTCTGACACTATTGTAATAGCAGACTTGAGGCCCTGATAGGCATGCATTCTTAGTACATACTAACAGTACTCAATCGTCCACATTTCCTTCGTCAGAAAAAACGTGACGTCTGGTGGCCCTGGGATTTACTCTAGAAGTTCCTTAGACTTTGGTGATCGGTCAGTCAGTGTGTGACAAAATTAAGCCCACCACCACCACCAGTAACCACCAGTTAGGACCAGTTATAAGTCTTAAACTACTAGTTCAAATTGAATGAAATTTTAAGTATACCGTGTTTATACAATGCCTGCAATGAAAATTCAGGCTTCTAGTTTTATACACGGAGTTATAGGAGATCGAACATAGCTTGAACTTTTTTGAGAAAATAATGTTACGGCAGAGCCACTTTTTAACTTGCCTTGGCGGGGGCACTGCTGTGCCCCTAATTTTTGCTAGTTGGGGAGTTTAACGGCATTCAAGTTTGATATGCCATCAAAAATATAACTTGCAAAAAAAAAAAACAAAGCTCGCATATCAGTTCATACACCGTAAAAAGTTGTGAGATCCATGTAATACCAAGTCGGTTAATTTATTCAGTCCCTACTTGGGGACCTTTAGAAATATATTAGGTATATTGACCATATCAATTTTACAAACCTTTTATGCCTTAAATAAATAGATTGACTCGGCAATCGCATGAAAACAAAATGTAACTCAAAAGTAATTCGTATTATATTAAATTAGATTGTTTAATCCAATTGCCGAGAAAATATATTTAAAAAAATAATAATAATAAAATAATAATAATAATTTATTTATTTATTTAAACTTCATGTACAATAGTGGTACATAGGCGGACTTAATGCCACAAGGCATTCTCTACCAGTCAACACAAACAAACAAAAAAAACAAACATACACAAACATAACATTTTTAGGAACATGCCTAAGTGTGCCAGAGCAAAAAGGACCTGACTTCTAAACTAGGAATAACCTGTTTCTTAGAAGTCAGTGTGCTTCTTGACATTATGTGCGCATATGCCAATACAATAAAAGAAAATTACCTGGATAGGACACAAAGTTTAGAAAAAAAAAGTAATTATTACAAAAGTATGTAAGTATGCTGTTTCAGGGCAAAATATATTTGATAGAGAAAACACAATAAATAAAATGTGTACATAATATGAGTTCCAACGAGAAAACACGCATTTCAGAAACCATGCAATATCAATGAAGCAAACATTAGTGGGAGAGTACCTCGTAACGATCGAACTGTGTGTTATTGGTTTATAAGCCTTTGTTTAGAAATCGTATCTCGTTACCGTCCGAAGAAGAATTGTTATTGTATAGGTAATATTCTCATAAAGAAAGCAATTGAAACAAAAATACACAGCTCATTCGTTAGCAGTTCTAATTCCGTATAAGTAAACATTTATTGTCATTTATTTGTTGTTTGTGTGACTGGCCTTTTGGTCTAGTGGTTAGTGACCCTGACTGCTATACCGGAGGTCGTGGGTTCGAATCCCACCCAGGACAAATGTTTGTGTGATGAGCAAATTCATTTGTTCTGTGTCTGGGTGTAATTTATCTATAATATGTATGCATTTAGTAATATATAAGTATGTTTATCAGTTGTCTAGTACCCATAACACAAGCTCTGCTTAGCTTGGGACTAAACGGCGTTGTGATAGTTGTGGAATATTATATTATTATTATTATATTAACTTAACTTATTATTATATTATTGTGTACAAATTCTTCTTTATGATTTGTACTTACCAAAAAAACCGGCCAAGTGCGAGTCGGACTCGCCCATGGAGGGTTCCGTAGCAGCAAGTAACGGCGGCCTCATCTAGCATTAATTGACAAAAAAAAAAATTGACGTGTAAAAGTGTTTTTATAAAACCTACTTGCAAAATAAAGATCATTTATCATTTATCATTTATCATTTAACATAATATAAAAGTTCTTGTAGTTCGTTGTAACTTTGATTGATGTTTTAATAATAGTGTATTTTTTTAAATTTATGACGTATTAAAAAAAAACTACTTACTAGATCTCGTTCAAACCAATTTTCGTTGGTAGTTTATATGGTAATGTACATCATATATTTTTTTTAGTTTTATCATTCTCTTATTTTAGAAGTTACAGGGGGGGACACATTTTACCACTTTGGAAGTGTCTCTCGCATAAACTATTCAAGTTAGAAAAAAATGATATTAGAAACCTCAATATCATTTTTGAAGACCTATCCATAGATATCCCACACGTATGGGTTTGATGAAAAAAAAATTTTCGAGTTTCAGTTCTAAGTTTGGGGACCCCTAAAATTTATTGCTTTTTTTCTATTTTTGTGTGACAATCTTAAAGCGGTTCACAGAATACATCTACTTCCTAAGTTTCAACAGTATAGCTCTTATAGTTTCGGAAAAAAGTTTTTTGCCATTTGGCTACGGAACCCTAAAAACGCTGAGTTTTGAACAAGAAACTTTATTTGCAATATTATACAAGAAGAGTCATGAAACCGCGGAAAATCTTAACGCAGTGTGTGTGAGAGTGATTCAGTGCACGGTTAATATTTTTTTTTATAACAAAATACCTCTAAAAACGAAGACTAAAAATTACAAAATAACTTTAATTCCGTTGAGAAACACCGGCTTAATAAACAGAGAGTAAATTTTCTGGTTAAGTTCCTATAGAAATGACCAAATACTCATAATGACTCAATCTACATATTGCTTTGGAATCGGCTTCAACCTAACAATATCTCGCAATACTAATATATCGCCGGTGCGAAACTCCGCTGTCGCGCCAAGTCGCGGCACGGCGGGCCGAGTTCGATGTGGCGGATGGCGACATTTATGGCGGTAAGTACCCTCTTTGAGGAGTGGCTGGAAAGACAACACGGCGACCTTACCTTCCGCATGACGCAGATCCTCACCGGACATGGTAAGTTCGGGAGGTTCCTGCACCGGATTCGTGCGGAAGAAACGCCCGGGTTTCAACATTGTGTGGACCGCCCGGAGGACACGGTGGAGCATACGTTAGACGTGTGCCCCGCTTGGGCAGAGCATCACCGATCACCGTGTCCTCATGGATCAATCAGCGGTAACGACCACTCACGCCGGGCCCTGGTACAGGCCATAGTCCGCAGCGAGAAGGAATGGCAGGCGGTCGTCTCCTTCTACAAAATATTAATATTAGCAAAGGAGGCGGCCGCAAGCGCCAGCCGGGATCTCTCTTGAGGACGGGCATCCGGTAACCGTCCGGACCGAGCCCAAGTCGCCTTGACGACTTAAGTGAAAATAAACCCCGGAGCCCTGAAAAATAGGCAAAGGAACAGGAGTGGGTTTTAGTCAGTAAAAGTCTGACACGCCCTACCGTTCCGCCCAAGAGCGGGAGAAGTTATTGGATGATTTCCCACCATTAAAAAAAACAAATTGCAGTCGGACCAGTTCTTTCAGAGATTACTTTCTATAAACAATCTACATATTGCTACAGAGAGAGAATGCGATGCGGTCGCGTCCTTCTGCGAAACAGTAATGTTAGCGAAGGAGTCGCCTGCAAGAGTGAGATAACGTATATCCCCAAGCCTAAAAAAAGCCACGGGCATCGGGAATCGCGTAGCGATCTCCGGCAACAAAAGGCGCGAGGTTGCGGACGACGAGCAATGGGTAGCTCGCCGTCCTCTCATCATATAAGGACCAAGCCTGCGTCGTCGACGGCACGGGCTCTGTGATCGGCCTATACGAGTAAATTTGTATTCCAAATACGTCACGTCGCTGTTAGATTGCTAAATGACATTATTTTGACAGCTTCTTAATCACGTGCGCGGAACAAATTAATTTGTCTTTAATCAAATTATAATTATTTCATATCTGAAAAGCACCAACACTTTATTTCGGACCCTTGCAATGAGTCGGTCGGTACTCTAGTAATAGTACTTGAAAATAGTTTACTGATTTGTCGAACATATCATTTTAACCTACTTCAAAAAGAAGGAGGTTCTATGTTCAACTGAATGTATTTTTTTTTAATGTACTTAATGTTCACCGATTTCTCGGTCAACTGTGGACCAATGTTGAAATTTTTTTTTATTGAAAGTTTATGTTTCCAAGTTGGTACTATAAAAATATTCTTATGATATGATGATGAACTTCGAAGACACTTCTCATAGGATCACAGTAGAACTGACGTAACAAGTAAAATTGCTTTGTTTATACGTTTAGTCGATGACTGACTGAAAGAAGAGGGGGATATCGAACTCATCTGATGATGAAGCCGGAAGGTAGGCCAGAACTTGGTTTATTGGAATTGTTATGCAATGTTTTAATTAAATTTTATAGGTACCTTACTATAGAACTTTTTTTAAGTTTGGCTGAGGAGTAATTTTTAGTTGCGGTAGGTACCACAGCTAAAATGTGTCAATAAAACTTTTTACAAAAAAAAAACCGACTTCCATGTAAAAAAAAAATCACTGTAAAATGCAAAATCACTTTAATTTCGGAAGTCGGTGTTAAACTAGTGTTTTCTTTGTTTTTAGGGTTCCGTACCTCAAAAGGAACAAGTTTTTAATGAAAATAATTTTTTCATAGCAAGCTTTTATAGCGCAGTATACCTGTATAATTAATTCTCGTCAAGGCAAATCATACGAGCCTATAATCGATGGGGTTGTGCCGTTTAACTACCGAGTTCCTACGGCCACCTTCCGGTTTCATCACCAGATCGGCTTTTTATGTCATAGTAATTTTGTAAATTGTCACCTAATTAACACATGCATATAAAATTTCAGCTCAATCGGTAACCGGGAAATGGATCAAATTTAATTTGCAAGATTTGATTAGGTACAGACAAACATCGGGACAGGTGAAACTAAATAAAAGCTTGTAATAAAAAAATAACGTATAAAAAAAATAAAAAAACACGCTTTCATAGCATATCAAACTAAAAAGTGTGAAATAATTTTCAATATAGGTAGAAAATAATAATAATGAACGAAAAATATTAATATCATTGTGAAAAAACCGGCCAAGAGCGTGTCGGGCCACGCTCAGTGTAGGGTTCCGTAGTTTCCCGTCCGTCACAATAAGTGTTCCCACTTATGAGTTTAAAAAAAGGCTAATTGTTACGTTAACATACTAAGTACGGAACTCTAATAAATACGGAACCCTAAGAACGGGCCCACAAAGGACGGTGATAACTAAAACAGTATGCAAGTAGTAGAACAGTGATTGTGCACTCGTAAAATTACGAATTTAATTAAGAAGCAACGATTTTTTACTACGGTAGGTCATGAAAGTTATTACGCAACGCCATCTATCGAACCATTTATGAACTGGTTCGATAAAAATGTTAAGATAAAAATCTTAACATTTTGATAGATGGCGTTAAAATGAATTTTCATTTTGTTCTAAAATTGCTTTAGCATGTTCCTGATAGAAGTTTTATGTAGTTATAAGATAATACCGCCAATGCCAAGGAGAGACCAACCGAACAATTCGATAATACCCGACCCCATCAACTCAGGAAAAATCCTAACAGCGCGAACGCGAAATAGCCTAGCGCCATCTCTCGGGGAATTGGGTTATTAATTAATACATAGGTACCAGAAGAAGTTTTCGGTGGTAATTTTGGATTGCGAGAACCGATTTTGATAATTCTTTTTTTGTTTGAAAGAAGATACGTTCAGGATAATAAAATATGTAAACGAAGTGCTGCTTATGCTTGCATATACGATTATACTACAAACTTAGTCCAGAAAATATTTTGTAGAACCTTTTTGTCTTTTTTGTACAAAAACTGTTCTTTCCATCAAGTTCAAAATAATTTTCACATTTGGACACACATTGTTTTTTTTACTTTTGGAGCGATTATTTCCGAAACCATTGACATAATCAAAAAATGATTTTGGTAAACCCCTATTCATTTTTAAATACCTATCCAACAATATATCACACGTTAGGGTTGAAATTAAAAAAAAAATCACTTCCCACTTTACATATAGGGGGGCTACCCTAATAAAACATTTTTTTCCAATTTTTATTTTACCACTTTGTCGGCGTGATTGATATACATATTGGTACCAAATTTCAGCTTTCTAGTGCTAACGGTCACAGAGATTAAGCGAGGACGGACAGACAGACGGACAGACAGACATGGCGAAACTATAAGGGTTCCTAGTTGACTACGGAACCCTAAAAAGCGTGGGGCGCTTTGTGCCATATTTTTCGTAAATCGAGCACCTTCGCGTTCGACTCCCTAATTGCATGCGTGGGCATTGAATAATACGTGTTTACAAGTGCATGCTCCGCTCATTCTATTTATGTGTGCTATTAGAAATTGATTTAGTGTAGGTGCTTTCTACTTAATGTGCGTGTGCAAATTTTAAATGTGTATCGTAAATATGTACACTATTTGTGAATGTTGTAATTATTTTGGTGGGAGATAAGCGGCATCACTAGGACTCCTTACTATTCCGCAATGAAGGCATATCTCCGGATATCTATGATAAAACCTATAAAAAGTAAAAGAACTGGTTAAGACGAGTCCAATGAGCCCAAACTCGACGTGTTCACTAGTAGCCATCTCTTTTCCAGCCAGTTCTAGCATCAGGTGCTAGTCATCATGAAAAATATTTAGAACTGGTTAAGACGAATCTAATAAGCTCAAACTCGATGTGTTTACTAGAAGGCATTCCAGGGTTCCATCAGCCAATTCCCAGTTCTAGCATCAGGTCCTCGTCATCTTGAAAAATGTTTAGAACTGGTTAAGACGAATCTAAAGAGCCCAAACTCGACGGGTTTACTAGTAGGCTTTCCACTTCCAGCATCACGTCTTCGTCATCAGGTTCTCGTCGTCATGAGAAACGAACAGAACTATTTTTAACATAAATCTAAATGAGCCGAAACCGGATGGGTTTATTCATAGATATAAGAAAGGGCATTCAAAGGTTAGGTCTCTTACCTCCATCATCAGACCGGCTTGATAGCGTCGGTCGGCATGTAGGTATATGAGTATTTCAAACATTAGGTCACATAAATGTGTTCATTAGTAAAGTATATCCAATTATCCATTAAGTGTTTAAGATTCCTGCCACAGCCAACAAACGGACTGATGATCTTGAACACCTGAACAGATCTTCATAACTTGTATCTAACAACAATCTCGACAACGAGCTTTCAAATAAAAAAAAACTGCATCAAAATCGGTCCAGTCGCGATGCCACGGACAGACACACAGACACCTCAAAATTATAACACCCCTCTTTTCCGTCGGGGTTAAAAAACGATGAATGGATAAACATTTTTTTTATGTTGCATATATCTAAGCAATAGTCAACGCTTTACATTCACCGTGTATGGTCTATCTAATGTTGATTTTTAAATTGGGCGATATTGGGACTTTCTTAGCGGCTTTTTGATCGATTTGAAATTGAAATTTTGAATATCTAATGCATGTTTTAAAAATAGGTGTTATCTTGTCACATACGAATTCTCGATAGACTTGATCTTTCTTTGATTGAATAAATAACTTCGCACAAAATTCACAAAAAATATGTTTTCTTTAATTACTACAATAAAACTTAAATTAATTAATAATTACAATATAATAAAATAAATAACTAATTATTACAATAAAACTTTAAAAAATAGCAATAGCATAAAATCAACTGGTTTTATGTCAAGCTATTTAGACTCCTAAATAATAATTTATTTTCATTTTATATCCATTTATTCACCATGAAAAGTAGTTTTAAAACTTGTTTTAATCTGTGTTTAAAACACTGTTTAAATACAAACTGTTTAAGCACTGTTTTAAATATGTGTTTTATAACACTGTTATAAAACAACTTGTTTTAATCATGTCAACCCTGAGTATTATTAGTACAACACCCACTAATCAAAGCTATTTTAGTGAAATATAACATAGGTATCGTCATGGCGATGTGGAAAAACACTAACATATTTTCGCTCCAATAATCTTCGTTAATTATTATCATTACAGATAATAATAATTAAATTGTAAAGAGGACCTCTACCGGATATCATATTTACGCTTTGGAAAATAATATTAGTGTGTTGTTGTGTAACGTACAAAAAAAATTACGGCATAAAGGAAAAAAATATACTTATAATATACTTATTCTTTTAAATGTTTGTCCTGTATTTTTGTTTATTTGGTGTACAATAAAGATTATAATAATAATAATACACGGAAAGAAAATCATACCTACGAGAGATTATTGACTTTCGAATTGATATGATACACTCACGATATTATGATATTCAGACACTGAAGGTGACCTAAGGCCTGGCTTTACCTTGGACAGGGGACAAATGTTGCCATACAGCAGCGTGACAATGCCGTCAATCTTTTGAGCACATTAACAGTTGACAGCGGAGGAGATTTTAGCTATATTTATTAGAGATTGTTTTTAATTAGCTAAGGCTTTTGTATTTATTTTTTGTGCTAGCGTGTATATTTTTATGGTTATTTATTTATTATAAGTATTCTTTATTGTACACTACATAAACAAAAAAATACAGGACAAACATTATTCAATATTTCTTTATAAGTATGTTAATATTAGATACATAACAATTGTCAAATTAAAACTATCACAAATTTTTTTCAGTACTAGCTTTTGCCCTCAGCTTCGCCCGCGTACATAAAATATACATAGCTCATGTCACTCACGAATTAAACAAATATCAATCAGCGAATAAAATTTAGCAATCGGATCATTACCATCATTACTTTCAGGGATTACATCTTACAAACGATTAAACTAAGTTTACCTCTATATATTATTAGTGTAGATAACAAATTGTAATTGGTTGATATTAATATTGTTAGTTAAATTTTGCAAGTGCTGTAGGGTTAATGACTAATCTTAACCAAAATCATAAATCTTATATAAATGGTACATCCTTAACATAACAGAAATAATTACTTGAAGATATTTGACTACTTGTATTAAAACCAGAAAGACCAAGAAACATGATGGGTAACACTTTTCTCAATAGATTTTTTTTTTCAAACTAACCGTTTTAATCCTACGTTTTCTTTCCGAAACTTCTGATAGTGCCACTAACCACTAGACCAACAGGCCAGTCAAGGTGTCAAAGGTGTAATAAACGTGGATATATGTAGGTATGCTAAAAAAATGACTAAAACAACGTAAGTACGCAGTTACGTATGATTAGAACTAACCATTTGGAGTTATATAGTTCATCATCATCATCATCAGCCTTAGGGTTCCGTGCTTCAAAAGGAAAAAACGGAACCCTTATAGGATCACTTTGTTGTCCGTCCGTCTGTCTGTCTGTCAAGACCCTTACCCCGAGAACGCGTGGAGGTATCGAGTTGAAATTAAACCACATACTCAGGTCTGCGGTCCCTTCAAGTTGTGAAAAAATTAAACTTCTAAGATAACGAATAAAAAAGATACGGCCGTTTATGTCGCAAAAAATCGTATATTTAACCGACTTTGAAAAGGAGGAGGTTCTGTGTTCGGCTGAATGTAGTATGTTTTTTTTTTTTATACTGTCAAAGATCGAAATTCATAGGGTACTTCCCGTTGACCCAGAATTCTGAAATTTAGCACAAAGCAAGGTCTTATAGCACAGGTATAGGAATAAATCTGAAAACAGTAAATTTGTTGTTACCTACGTCACAAAAATTTTTTTGCAATTCGGAAAAATCTTCGAGACTACATTCGGGAATTGTAGTTTGCACGGAACCCTCAGTGCGCGAGTCCGACTCGCACTTGTCTAGTTTTTTTTTAATGTTCCCACTGCTGGGAGTCAGGCCTCTAGGAGAGGGAATGGGCCGTAATTCACCACGCGGGCCCAGTGCGGGTTGGTGAATGTCACATGTCTTTAAATTTTTGGTTCTAGGACATGCCGGTTTCCTCAAGATGTTTGTTTTCCTTCACCGTTTTAAGAGCAGTGGTGATGAAATAAATTACACAAAGTAATGCGCCTGGCTGGGTATGCATGTTTCTTGTATGAGTATTGTGAGCTATATAGTTACTATGGCACAAACATTGTAGGATTACTCTAAATCGAGTTATACTTTTCTTACACAAAACATTAATATAATTGGCAATTCATAGATTTAACTGTATTGATTTCTGATGAGATCTGATGCTGAAAAAATATAATGATAGATGTTGCTGAAACTAATGATCCGAAGTCATTGTGAGGCAAAACGAATTAGCAGCCCATTATTTTTTATAAGTGGACGTATAAGAACCATAATTTTGTTATTTTTGGCACAGAGATTAGCAAAAAAATACTTCGCAGACTTTTGATGACCGCTCACCGCGCGACGAGATCGGACCACGTCAGGGAGGTCGATCCCTTTCGACGCGACTAACTGTCGCGACCTCCAAAAGAAAGACCGCTGTGAAGAAGAAAAGCAACACAGTATCCGAGCCTTATGTAATACTAGTTTCTGCCAGTGGCTTCGCCCACGCGAATGTTGGTTTCTCCGTACAAACTTCAAACCCCCGTTTTACCCCCTTAGGGGTTTTTTTTATAGTGGGAAAATCATCTAATGACAACCCCCGCTCTTGGGCGGAGTGGGAGATAGTGTCAGACTCTTACTGACTAAAAACCCACCCCGTTCCTTCAAGCCTTCGTACCGGGGCTCAAGCTATCTTTCGAAACTAGGCCCCAGTAGGCTTCGACCCAGCTGTGACCCTGCTGTTGCTGACAACTCCTTAAGGCGCGCGGGAACAGTGCGCGCCGTCGACGACTTGGGCTCGGTCCGGACAGTTACCGGACGGTCGGACAGCGAGCTACCCATAGCTCGCGGTCCGCAAGCCCACGTACCCCCTTGGGGGTGGAGTTTTGTGAATTCCGTTCTTAGCAGATGTCTACATAGCATAGCATAGCCGGCCTTATAATGCTTCCACAGTTGGGACTCAGGGCTCCTGTCTAGGAGAGGGAATACGCCGTAATCCACCACGCGGGCCCAGTGCGGGTTGGTGGATGTAACATGTCTTCGAATTTTTTGATTCTAGGACATGCCGGTTTCCTCATGATGTTTTCTTTTACCGTTTTGAGAGCAGTGGTGATGAAATAAATTACACAAAAGTAATGCGCCTGGCTGGATTTGAACCCGTGACCTACAACTCGTAAGTCGGGGCCGTTACCACTCGGTTCTCTCTCGGCACAGCTCTCTGTCTACACCTTATAAGAAACATACAAACAACAACAGTCAAATTATAAGTTTGTAGGTGTTATAGTTTCTGATATTTCGTGATAATCGGCAAGTGGTATTTCGCTATTATATACTCGTACATAAATAGGTTGAATATGTTTTGATAACTGTTACCATGTTCTGATAGACTAATATACGCACGCACATAAATTGCTCTACATAATCTATGAACATGTCAATATGAAAAACAGATTACCAGAACTGACTTAATAAACAACAAGGCCTTTAAAATCTTATGACTACCCTCTATTGTCGACAGTTGAGTAGGGGTACGTAGGCGCTAAATTGATAACCAAATTTTACTTGCTTATAGGTTTCGGCTAGGGAGAACGTTACAAAATTTTATAAATTAGAGCCACTCAGTATCAGATCAGTCCACTGTGTAGGTACGTTCTGAATTGCAATGATGTGTATATAAATGTTTGTCAGTGTGTATTAATGTGTTTCCTCTAAAAACGTGTACGCACATACGAACTTTGTTGCGTTGCTTGAAACGCAACAACTTTATTCGCACGTGCATACCACTAACGAACACCGAACACTGTTCGACAAACATGTTTGCGGCGATCCAATTAGTATGTTATGTATGGACGATGTTCTTCGTAAATCTCTGTGAATACCAAAAAACCTTCTACTACTTCACAATGAAACATGTCATGGCTATTAAGACAACGTTCACGAATGTTGTGCGCGAAATCGATTCGAACTAGGTACGCTCGCGTTCGTGTTCGAATTTGCCGTCTATGCGAACGAACCAAATGTTCAAGATTGACATTTGTGTTCGCTATGTTCGTGTTCATACGTGCGTACACGGCTTAACGTTTTACTTGTCCAGCCAAATCTGTGTAAGACTCCAGTTTTGTTTATGAGGCTGAGCAAAAAGTAGTTTTGCAAAGCTAGTAACTGAAGTCGTTAAGATGAAGGTGCCTGTTTATCTGTATACATATATAAAAGGCGAAGTCACGACTCACTTATGATTTTGACTGGCTATGTATGAATGTATGTATGTGAGTATGTTCATCTGCCCCTCATAGCTCTTAATCAACTGATCGGAACTCGACATATGAGGTACCGTTAGAATCCTTACCTTCCGCATGACGCAGGTCCTTACCGGACATGGTTCGTTCGGGAGTTTCCTGCACCGGATTCGTGCGGAAGTGACGCCCGGGTGTCACCACTGTGCGGAATGCCCGGAGGACACGGTGGAGCACACAGTCGAGGTGTGCCCTGCTTGGGCGGAGCAGCGCCGTGCCCTCGTGGGGGCGATCGGCGGCGGAGACCTCTCGCGCCGGGCCTTGGTTGCGGCCATGGTCCGGAGCGAGGAGGAGTGGCAGGCGGTCGCCGACTTCTGCGAAGCAGTAATGCTCGCAAAGGAGGAGGCCGAACGCATCAGGCAACGGCGTTATCGCCGCCGCCGCCGCCGCCGGGATTCAGATCCCGATTTCCGGCCACCGTAGGCGCGGGCTTGCGGACCGCGAGCTATGGGTAGCTCGCTGTCCGACCGTCCGGTAACTGTCCGGACCAAGCCCAAGTCGTCGACGGCGCGCACTGTTCTCGCGCGCCTCAAGGAGTTGTCAGCAACAGCAGGGACCCAGCCGGGTCGAAGCCTACTGGGGCCAGGGTTATCCGAAAGGGCGCTCGAGCCCCGGTATGAAGGCTAGAAGGAACGGGGTGGGTCTTTTAGTCAGTAAGAGTCTGACACTATCTCCCGCTCCACCCAAGGGCAGGGGATGTCAATGCATGATTTTTTCCCACCATAAAAAAAAAAAAAAAAAAAAAAAAAAAAAAAAAAAAAAGGTACCGTTAGAACCGTCTTAATCGTCCGCTGAACACAGGCTACGTGACGTGTCACAAAACTCGATATGGCGCCCTCTATCGGACAAAAAGTAACGTATTAAAAATAAAAATGGAGATAAATACGCCGTGTTTGGTATCATTTGAAAGGGCTTCACTTGTAAATTTCCAAAATATTACTCATATTTAAAGTAACGCCCTCTAGCGGACTCATAGTCAAAAAATTTTATACACTGTGTTTGATATCATTTAAAAGGGCTTCCCTGGTACTTATCAAAAATAACATCAAAAGTCAATGTGGCGCCTTCTAGAGGACAAAAAGTTTTGTGTTAAAAAAAAGATAAATTCGTCGTGTTTGGTATCATTTGAAAAGGCTTCAGTAAAAAAAAACTTTTAACAAAAAAAAAATATAACCGACTTAAATGTTAAAAAACACTGAAAAGTATAAAATAACTTTAATTTCGGAAGTCGGTGTTTCTATAATAGTTTGTCTCTTCGTTATTTAACACCGACTTCCGAAATTAAAGTTATTTTATACTTTTCAGTGATTTTTAACATTGAAGTCAGTAATATTTTTTTTTGTAAAATGCTTTTTATTTTACACTTTTTAGTTATGGTACCACCACTAAAAAGTACCCCTCAGACAAACTTAAATAACTTATAGCCACAGAGTATCTCATAACGATTCTAATAATCCCAAACACGGTTAGATTACATTAATATAATTGTTTTCCTTCTGGCTTCATCATCATATCAGTTGAATACATCCCCCCCCCCTTTTCTGACAGTCAGTCATCGACTACACGTATAAACAAAGCAACTTTACATGTAACCACAGTTCTGCTGTGATTCTATGAGGAGTTCTGTTCCATATGTTCGAAGTTCATGATCAGATCATAACAATATTTCTATGGGACCAACTTGGAAGCATAACCTTTCAATCAAAAAAAGAATTTTCAAAATCGGTCCACAATTGAACGAGATATCGGTGAACATTACAAAAAAAACATACATTCAGCCGAACATAGAACCTCCTCCTTTTCGAAGTCGGTTAAATAGTCTATAAAACCCAACTAAAAAACAAGAACAGAACAAAGAAAATCCATAGTCACACGTTACAGGCACCAACCGAAACACTTTAATAACGTGTTTTTTCCAGTTACCTTGTTTATTTCAGCATCCTGAAAAACTTATTTTATACTTTTTCAGTTTCCTTTTTTTTGTCGTAGTCTGGTTTCAGTGTTTTATTTCTTTTTATTTTCGTAATAATTAAAAAATAGGGGTGTATAATATTCAGTTTTCAAACTAATTGATTAAAGGCAAAAAATAAAGAATGCAAGGTGCAACTGGAATACTATTGAGTTTGCACGAATTTGTCCGAATTCTTCCGACACCGCCGTTTACGGATAATCGGGGTGGAAAACTGAAATGCACCTGGAGAGAAATTCCTCTTAAAGGAACTACTAATATTACTCAAAGGTAACATTACATTTATTTAAAAACTAGCGACCCGCCGCATTTTTGCACAGGTGTTAAAATTTTTCGAAATTTACCGCATTACTTCACTAAAATCTGCATATACACGTAAATCTTCCATATCGACGGCGAAGTACCAATACCTTCTAACTGAAATTTTTCGAGAAAATTACATTTTAGCGCTTATAATTTAAACGTGTGTTTCCGCATATTTTAGTGAAATCTCCGAAGCAGATATTTAGTTGAAACTCCATCAAGATAATTGTGGAAACACTTCCTAACTACACCAATGTGTCAATTTATAGTATTACCTCCTAACATTTTTGGGACAGAAAATTTTTAATTTGAAAGTTAGGAGTTATTGGCACTTCGCCGTCGATATGTATGAAATCCTGTCTATCGATGAAAACCGAATGAAAATTCGTTAAATAGTTTTCAATCAGTTTGGGGTTTCGATCCGCAAGAATGACCCTTTCGAATAGTATTAATAAAGATGTACTTTCAAATAGTTGGTTCGATTCCAGATTCACGGACTTTAAATGTAATAATGGAGTACTTTTCGAACAAAATCAAATATTCCTTTGAGTCAAAATTGAAAATCATCCAATGACTTCTACCGCTCTAGGGTGGGGCTTAAACGGGCAGTTATAAAACGTCAGAAGCAAGGGCATGATTGTTCGTTTCCTAAGGAGAAGAACCGACAAGAAACTCGATGGAAAACCCGGCTCTCGACGACTCGGGCTCAGTCCTAGACTGTCGACCGGCGATCGTCTTGCGACTCCTGACGCCCGGGGCGTATCCTGTAGCAGTGACTGGGGTGTTGACCGGAGTTGATGACCGCTTCCCATTCCCTCTCACTCCGAACCAGAGTTTGAGCCACGGCCCGGCGCGAGAGGTAGCCGCGCAAATCGCTTCTACGAGGACACGGCTGTGCGCCGCCATTTCGGGCATTTTTTCCGCAAAATCCGAAACAAAAACCTCCTGAACTTGCCATCCGTCCGGTGTAGAGCGTCAGGCGGAAGGCCGTCGCTCGGCGTCATTACGCCGTGGCACCTCTCCAGTTAATCCTCAAAGAGAGGTTTTACCCCCGCAATTTTGGCATGCACACTACATATCTAGAATAACTATACTTCCCGTATTGAACGGAAATATCCATTTTCTCGGTAATCTGTCCCATTGTTCATGGAACAAAGCTTCGGAACGCAAAATGGTCCTGTTTTCCAAAACTGCACGGAAATTTTAAATCATGGAACTCGTCAGTCTGACGAACTTTGCTTTAATAAAACTGAAGATTTTTTTATTATTATTGTTATTACTCACTATACTTATTTCACGTTAGTACCTTACTTTGATTTGTTACATTACAGAATTATTTAAGTGCCACTAGTCAATGTATCAATTAACTCTTCAAATGCCGTAATTAGAGACACAATAGAAAGACAATGGCTTATGTCGAACTGTGTAACTTAAGACATTCAAAAGGTTAAGCTTTACTGCAACCGATGAAAAATGTTCCACAGTATACGAGTACCTACCTACAAGGAACGAGGTGTATCAGTTGTCTAAGTTAAAAACCTAATTAGAGTCAGCTAGTGAAACTGTTTACAGATTTTAAATGATTGTTGTTAAGCTGTTAGCTATGTATCTATGTAAGCAAATAACGATTTTTTTTTAATTATTATAATAAATATGAATATAATTATAGTGAACCCTAATTGTATTTTCTCATGCCACGTTTTGAGTAAAAAATAAATGGTCATTTTATACAAGATATCACATCGCGCATTTTTAGGGTTCCGTAGCCAAATGGCAAAAAACGGAACCCTTATAGATTCGTCATGTCTGTCTGTCTGTCTGTCTGTCCGTCCGTATGTCACAGCCACTTTTTTCCGAAACTATAAGAGCTATACTGTTGAAACTTTGTAAGTAGATGTATTCTGTGAACCGCATTAAGATTTTCAAGCAAAAATAGAAAAAAAGCAATAAATTTTGGGGGTCCCCATACTTAGAACTGAAACTCAAAATTTTTTTTTTCATCAAACCCATACGTGTGGGGTATCTATGGGTCTTCAAAAATGATACTGAGGTTTCTAATATCATTTTTTTCTAAACTGAATTGTTTGCGCGAGAGACACTTCCAAAGTGGTAAAATGTGTGTCCCCCCCCCTCTAACTTCTAGAATAAGAGAATGATAAAACTAAAAAAATATATGATGTACATTACTATAAAAACTGCCAACGAAAATTGGTTTGAACGAAATCTAGTAAGTAGTTTTTTTTTAATGCGTCATAAATCGAAAAAAATACACTATTGTTAAAACATCGATCAAAGTTACAACACATTACAAGAACTTTTATATTATGTTACTTGCTGCTACGGAACCCTTCATGGGCGAGTCCGACTCGCACTTGGCCGGTTTTTAAAGAGGTAAGGTACACGACTTTCCGTAATTTCGCCAGTTACGAATATGTCCTATAATTATAATAGATGGTGAACTTATTGTCATCAACCTGGCAAAAAATCAGACACGCGGGTTGCTATCGAGATATTTCAGAAATAAAACGATATAAACACATTGCCGACTCGGGAATCAAACCCTAAACTCATTCTCAAACATCCAGAGTTACCAGACATCTTAAGAAGCGCCAAAACTCAAGGTTCTACATCGCTGTGTCCTAAAAAAATACACAATGCATATATATAAAAATCGTGTACCTACCTACCTTTAGGTGCAACACTTCAAGACATCATTGGTTCCGCTATGTACCTCTCCACCTAGGACTTACAGTAATTCACTTACTTGTCAACAAAAGATGCGATCAGGTCCAGAAGTTCGAGTACGAGACTGTCGATCAGATGCGGGTGCGAATCTTTACTAGTAAGTGCGGAAGCCGCGGCGGCAGCTGTTGACGGCCCGTAGGCGTCCGATGGCCCGGCTAGGTCCTTATTGCAGCAAGCACCCATGATCTGGAAATAATACTAAATTTTAACGCCCGTTTACACTACTTATATAAAAATTGACGTGTCTTTAGGGTTCCGCGAGTCTAACTCGCACTTGGCCAATTTTTTTTAATTATTTATGTTGGGATTATTTTCGTATTAACAAGGCATTAACAAAGACTTAAGATTTGCCATTAAGTCCAGCTATGTACTTTTTGTTGCATGAAGATTAAATAAATAAATAAAATTCGAAAAATCGCAAAAAAAAAAAACCGCATTTGAGCCTAAAATATTCCTATTCAGAAATTGCAAGTACTTACCTAAGATTTTTAAGTTTTTCTTCGAAGTTTGTAAACTTCCCTATTATTTGAGTCTTATATTCTGAACTATTGAAATAAGCGTCGGTGATCGGTACCGGAACGATCGTCCGTGGTAAGCGTCCGACGCCGAGGACTGTACAGCTATCACTACTACAACAGCGATACAAACCCATACGTGCCCGTCTGTGGAGCTCCCCTCCCCCACGCCCGTCCACCGCACCCCCTTTCGCTCCCAGTACAGGGCCTCAAGTCTGCTATTACAATAGTGTCAGAATGGTCTATCATTGATGTCATAATTGTCGATTTTGACAAGTTTGGTAATCTAATAATATAATGGCGTCATTATGACTTTCCAATGGTCAACCACTGACACTCCATTGAAAGAAGTGACATAGAATGGTAATCTCGTACATATTGACAAATGAATATTTGAAGTTTGCGGTAGTCTGCTAAAACTTTGACAGTTTATTTGATCAGTGTTTTACCATTAGAACGTTATTGTGCAGTTATTGGTTTTAATATGCTCGAAATTATCATTCTACCACAATTCTATTACAAGACCATTGACCGATCAATGATTGATCATTATGAATTAGCAGATTACAAACTTTTAGCAAAATGACAATTGGATCGCGTTGGAATGACGAATGTATAAAAATAGCAGACTTGGGGCCCAGTTCGGCGCATACAAAGCGAGCGACCGAGGTTTTTCGCTGAATACCGAATATCAACCATACCTTACTTGACACAAAGTTTAAAATTATTAACCTAACAGTCTTTTGAGAGAGCAGCAACGCGGATTATGCAGGAGTTAGGTACTCTTATTTTCGACTATAGAGGTACAGTGTAGATTATTTTTGTCAGGAAATGTAAAAGACTTATTTTTAGTATTAAACACGTCCAGCAGTGACTTTTTCAGCTGAAACGAAAAATACCTAATTTCATTGCTTTGAAGCAATCTTTACTATCATATACATAGGTACGTAGATAAAACGTTAATAGAAAATATATAATCGGTATAAGCTAATTCTTTAACGCATCCGGAATTCTGAAATGTTTTTGCTTTTTTCCGTAAATGAGGGAAGGAAAACGGATTTATTTTTGTATTTTTTATATCATTCTGATTAGGGGGCCTGGTCGTGCCCCCACCAAGGCGAGAGGCACGTCCATACTTTCCTTTTCTCGAAACAGTTCAGGTCATTTTCGACCCCCTATAACTTCGTTGTGAATAAAACTAAAAGCCTGAATTTTCAGTAACCAAGCAGGCATTGTAAAACAACACAGTTAAACAACACAATATAATTTAATATATTACGTATTACTTGTGAAATACATTTTGTTTTCATGCGATTGCTAAGTCAATCTATTTATTTAGAACATAAAAGATTTGTACTTTTCAATATAAGTTGTTGCAAAAGGTATATTATTTATGGCCTTTTACAACTTTCCACAACACTTTTTTTCAGGAAACGAAAAAAAAAATCCGCCTCACCATACAAAATTATAAACTTGATTGGACAGTTTGTATGGAGAGGCCGATTTTTTTTTCGTTTCCTGGAAAAAAAAATTGTGTAATGTTGTTCAGTTTCGCCTACTGAGCAAGCCCTTAAACTTTGTGGAGGGCTGTCCCTTACACCCTTTATAGAATAGAATAGAATAGAATAGAATAGACTTTATTGTACACCAAAAAGTAATACAGCTTATACAAAACTTCAATTTGTGGGTACAATTATGGCGGTCTTATCGCTGAAAGCGATGTCTTCCAGACAACCTTAGGATGGATAAGAGCTTAAAATAATACACGGGGTAGTCTGTGGTGTACTGCTAACTATATAAAACACAATACTCAATTATAAATACATATATACATACATATTATAATAAGTTACACAATTTAATTAGTAAAAAGGGTAGAAAAAAGAGTAAAGTAGGGTTGGTGGAAGAAATTTAATTACGTAGAATCAGTATAGTATTAGAGAGAATATATAATTATATTTAAAAATCAATGCCACTTTTCGATGTAATTTTATAACTCAAGAACGGGCTCACCTATCTAAACCAAATGTTCAGGCTTTGTTCGGACTATTTAGTAGATGGTTTATGTGAAGTTTGGTAGGGTAGAATAGGGTATAGTAGGGTAGAGTAGGGTAGTAAACACATATTTATGTGACCTAATGTTTGAAATAATCATGTACCTACATGCCGACGCTATCAAGCTGGTCTGATGATGGAAGTCGAAGGTAAGAGACGTAAAAAATATTTTTTTTTTTGCAGCGAATGAATCAGTGTACCTGTATATTTATAATAAAGGAATCTACAAGAAGAAACGAGATGCCATCAAAGACATAACTTGATGACCTAGATTGACTTGGCAATCGCATGTATATCACAAGTAATTAAATTAGATTGCTTATATCGTTTGGCAATTGCATGTATATCACAATATTAATAATTAGATTTTTTAGTCCGATTGCCAAGTTAATCTACGTCATCAAGGTCTCTTATGTACGGACTGAATAAATTAACCGACTTGGTATTAGGTACATAATGGATCTCACAACGTTTTACGGTTAAAGAACTGAGTTCCAAGTCTTGTTTTTTTTTTTAAGTTATGTTTTTGATAGCATTTAGCTTTAACTATTAGAAAATATCTACTAAATTTAAATGGTTTACAAGAAAATTGCGGTCCCCCGACTCAGCGACGCTCATCTTCAAAATATTTTTAGGTTCTTTTAATGAAGTTAAAATGACTGAATAAGTAATTTATTAACTCGACGGGTTCCGGGCTATTTGTATTAACCGACATTTTTGAAACTTTACACCAGAGCAGTTTAAAGTTTCGATTTTTAGAAAAAAAAAATGTAACTTTAGTAAATAGCATTATTTTTTTAAAAAGAAGGATTTTACTGTTTTTATAACATATTCCCCATAATCGAATTCATTTTTATTTCTAATATTCCTATTTTTAACGAATATAAATGTCGCTTCATACAAAATGACCTACATTTTACTTTTTCTTATTCCAAGCTAAATGACTAAACCGCCTAGGTTTAATACTTCTTGTTCCAAGCTAAATGACTTAACCGCCTAGGTTTAATACTTCTTGTTCCAAGCTAAATGACTTAACCACCTAGGTTTATTACTTCTTGTTCCAAGCTAAATGACTTAACCGCCTAGACATGCAAATAATAGCTCTAAGCTAAGTGGTTTAATCAAAGAGTTGGCCATATTTCAAACCTAAGCTAATTGATTTAAATACCATATCTTAAACTTATTAATGTTTGGCTAATTAGTTTATGGGACTGATTTTTTTTAGATAAATTGTTTGTAATCATACTTGATTAATTAAGTTTGCAGAAATTGGCGGTTAAAACACTGATAAATTAAAAGGTACATACATAGGGTGTACCTACCTATCTTGTAATAATTATAAAATGAGAAATAAAAAACACAGTAAAATGTTTAAAGATAAGTTTTTTATTTAAAATGACCATCACTTAGGAACAGCAGTAACTTCTTAGCTTACCAAGGAAACAATTAAAGTTATATATACAATTGTATAGGAATCAGAAGTTAAACAGTCTTTATATTACGTAGCCTACAGTCTTATTAAGTGAAATAATTATTCTCATTCTTCTTAATTCTTAAAATTTAACGTTTATGTATAAAAGGTGTAAGGGACAGCCCTCCACAAACTTCAAGGGTTTGCTCAGTAGACGAAACTGAACAACTTTCCACAATTTTTTTTTTCAGGAAACGAAAAAAGAAATCGGCCTCGTCATACAAAATGATAAACTTGATTGGACAATTTGTATGGCGAGGCCGATTTTTTTTTTGTTTTCCTGAAAAAAGATCTTGTGGAAGGTTGTTCAGTTTCGTCTACTGAGCAAGCCCTTAAAGTTTGTGGAGGGCTGTCCCTTACACCTGGTATAAGAACTTCTTTTTGAGATTTTTCTTTTGTTTTTTAAAAAGTATGTACTACTTTTTATAAGATAAAAGAAAAATCTCTTAAATTACAAAAAAAAGGTTTCTCTATAAAATAATTTCTTTTAAAAATAATCACAAAAAAAAATATTAAGAGTGTTTCTTTGGTTTTCATTTTTTTTACATATTTTCTTCTATTATTTTTTTCTAACTTTCTCAGTAATCAAAATCAAAAACATCTGTCGTTAAAAAAAAGTTTAGAAGTTTTCTTACTTGTTATAGATACTATCCCTAGTTTTTCTTCAATAACAACAATAATTGTAATCTCCAATGACAATAATAAATTGTAGTTAACTACAGTAACCAAAAATAATAATCAAAATTATTAAAAATAACATCTTAGTTAAAATTCAACCATTCTTTTCCTTCTTACTAATACTTTCTAATTAATTTTCTTCTTTATACTGAAAAACTTATTATTTTCCCATTAGACATAATGAAAATAGCTTAATCTGCAGGTCTGCTTCGTCTTCAATATCAGTATCGATCAGTGTATCTTTGCCAGTATTGCTGGATGGTAGGTTGAAATATTCTGAATGAAATATTCTTGAGATAGCGCCAGTGTCACATAGCTTTTCCAGGTCATTATATTTTCGGTAAGTCCCCTCTTTGAGGCGTGGCTGGAAAGACCTCACGCCGTCCTTACCTTCCGTATGACGCAGGTACTCACCGGACATGGTTCGTTCGGGAGTTTCCTGCACTCGATTCATGCGGAAGTGACGCCCGGGTGTCGCCACTGTGCGGAACGCCCGAAGGACACGGTGGAGCACACAGTCGAAGTGTGCCCTGCTTGGGCGGAGCATCGCCGTGCCCTCTTGGGGGCGATCGGCGGCGGAGACCTCTCGCGCCGGGCCTTGGTTGAGGCCATGGTCCGGAGCGAGGAGGAGTGGCAGGCGGTCGCCGACTTCTGCGAAGCAGTAATGCTCGCAAAGAAGGAGGCCGAACGCATCAGGCAACGGCGTTATCGCCACCGCCGTCGCCGGGATTCTGATCCCGATTTCCGGCCAACGTAGACGCGGGCTTGCGGACAGTGAGCAATGGGTAGCTCACTGTCCGGCCGTCCGGTAACTGTCCGGACCAAGCCCAAGTCGTCGACGGCGCGCACTGTTCCCGCGCGCCTCAAGGAGTTTTCAGCAACAGCAGGGACCCAGCCGGGTCGAAGCCTACTGGGGCCAGGGTTATCCGAAAGGGCGCTCGAGCCCCGGTATGAAGGCTATAAGGAACGGGGTGGGTCTTTTAGTCAGTAAGAGTCTGACACTATCTCCCGCTCCGCCCAAGGGCGGGGGATGTCAATACATGATTTTTCCCACCATAAAAAAAAAGGTCATTATATTTTGCTTTAGTGATAGGAAGCTTTAATTTATATTTTGCATTGAGTTGTTTCTATTCCATTTAAGGTAAACTGTTTGAAGTACTAGAACTTCAATTTTGTTATTAACTGAAACGACCTTGCAAATCAAATATTGAATAAGAAAAATAGGTTTAACCATAACCTTTAAATGTTTACTGATGAAATCCTAATAGTTCATGCGACCGACATAATCATTATCTACTGCAAGCTAAATGGTTGAAAGGACAACATCTAACATTTCATGTACAGAGTTAAATGTATGGATCGACACTGGGTATGAATTTAACAAAGAGGCTAAATGTATTAAACGACATTCTTGTATATTTACACGGTAAAGCTAATTGCATTAAGCGACACTGGATAAGAATTTAATAAAGAGGCTAATTGTATGAAGCGACATTTCTATGTATTTATAAAGTCAGGCTAATTGATTTAACGTGCGTTGCATGTAAATTGTAGCTACAGGAAAAAAAGTTTAAACGACTGTCTGGTATTTGGTAGTGAGCTTAAGTAGACAGTTCCTAAATTTGTCAATATTTTGTGTCGCTTCATACTTTGCAGTCCAAAATGGGCCCAAAAAATGTGGTTGTATTAAGCGACAAAAAAGTGCTCCGATCGTCACCAAACCCAGCTCAAATAACGCAGAAAAATTCGCTGATTCCAAATATGTATAAAAGTCTATATCGCTCAGAGTGTCGCTTAATACAATTAGTCCGGAACCCGTCGAACTTATATTTTTAATACTTTCTTTTCTGCGATTGTTTTTTTGTTTTTTTTTTTTTTTTTAATTTTTTTTTTTTTTTTTTTCTATACAGTTTGTGTATGAACTTATTGTACAGTACAACGTTTTTAGCCAGTTAGCCTATCTACATTTATTAACCGACTTCGACAAGGAGGAGGTACTTACTATATTCGGCTGAATGTGTTTTTTTTTATGTATGTTCACCGTTATTTCGGTCAATTGTGGACCGATTTTGAAAATTATTTTTTTGATTGTAAGATTTTGCTTCCAAGTTGGTCCCATTGTAACATTGTTATTTTCTAGTGACCAACTTAAAAGAGACATAAAAGAGATCCAATCCTACACGTTATTTAAAAAAACCTTGCAGCACCACATCTTGAAAGTTTTTCCCGTTTTAATTAAATTAAGATATGTAAATTTCCGTAAAGTATTTTTTTTTCTTTTTTTTACATTTCATTTTATTTTTTGTTGTTCACATTAAAATATATATATAGGTACATAATAAGAACCATCAAATTTATCAGATAAGTAAAGTTACAGCATTCAAAGAGAACAAATATTAATAATTATATTATGTTAAATTATATAATACCCAAATTAGTTTAATAAAGAAGCTCAAATTAACAAATCACATCATAACAAATCAAAAATATGTAATTGCTATCGTCTTGCCTTTAGGAAACGATACGTAATGAGTTCACTAATACAGCAAATATGTACTTTTTTTTCTTTTTACCCGTATGATTTTGGAAGCGAATTTTTATGATCTGATCATGAACTTCGAAGATATGGAACAGTACTCCTCATAGGATCACAGCAGAACTGTCGTAACAAGTAAAATTGCTTTGTTTATACGTGTAGTCGGCGACTGGCTGAAGAAAAAGGGGGAAGAGATGTATGGGACTGGTCTGATGATGAAGCCAGAAGGTAAATTTGTATAATCTAACCGTGTTTGGGATTATTAGAATCGTTATGAGATGCTCTCTGGCTATAAGGTATTTAAGTTTGGCTGAGAGGTACTTTTTAGTGTGGTACCATAACTAAATAGAGTGAAATAAAAAACCTTTCCCAAAAAGAATACAACCGACTTTCAATGTTAAAAAAACACTGAAAAGTACAAAATAACTTTATTTTCGGAAGTCTGTTTTCGTTTTATATAACGAAGAGACAAAACTATTATAGAAACACCGACTTCCGAAATTAAAGTTATTTTGTACTTTTCAGTGTTTTTTAACATTGAAGTCGGTTGTATATTTTTTTTAAAGCAATCGTTACTGACTAACCTATCAACACAACTCAAACCACTAATTGCGCTGAAAGGAGACAATTTTTTTTTGGGCCCACTATTAAACGGTAACGTATATTAATAAAACTTCACATGAAAAAAGTGATCATCTTATTATAATTAACAGACCAAAAATTATATAGAAATCTAACCGGAATAATATATTAATAGTAAAAAAGTGTTACGGCAAAAAATGCTTGTTTAGGAGCGTTTTTAGGTTTACTTTATCGTGAAAATAAAATGTGCGCAACGTTAATGACGTTGGCTTTAAATACGTTTAAAGATATAATAATTAATTAGTACAGTGAAATTGTTTTAAATGCTGTTATTAACGATTAATACAAATATCAAGTATAATAACGTACTTTAAAAATCAGCGTGGAACGAAACGTAATTAATAGCCCGTTGCAGATGATCTGTGGTCTAGTTTCAAACAGTTTGACTGTTGACACTGACAGTCTGACAGACAACATTATTGTTTCAGATTATTATGGTTTCTTCTGTTCTTTTCGTGTTTTGTTTATATTCGTGATTCGAAAGATTTTATGGAAATGGCATCTGTAGATACAATGCATAATCCACAAAGCCGTTATATCAATTGTGCAACACGGTTTCAACGGAATGTGCGACGACAGTTACTGTCCGAGACAGCTGCAGACGTACGCCAACTTCTGAGTATGTGGATTTCTCGCGAGGTGAGTGTTTATGTCACCCACCCAATCATTACTGGGAGGAACACATCCCAATCCCGCACGTTGAGCTCTTCATACTATTATTATTATTATAATTTATCACGTTGTGTTACTTTTATTTGTTTTTTGCTTTGTTCGCACAGTTTATTTAATTTTTTTCTATTGTCGCAGTTCTAATAGAGAAATCATAATAATCATAATCATATTGTTTATTGTTAAAAAACAATATAAATTTGCCTTTTTGATTAATTTTCTTATTGTTAAATAAAAACTTTGTTTTATTTTTTCTATTGCCACTCTTCCATGTATTATTTTATTATTACCTGTATTTTTAACATGACTTCTACAAGACCTAAGGGTGTTGTCAAGCTGAAAGAAAAACTATCCATTTGGCAAAAGAATTCCCCTACAACGAGTGCTATCGGCGAAAGATTCGTTCGTTTAACCAATCGTCGTTGAAGAGTGTTTTCGGTGAACCGTTACATCGGCGAAGGATTCATTCGGACTACCAACCGTCGATGAATAATATTATCGGCGAAACGTTTCATCGGCCAATTATTTTTTCGTTCAACTAACCGTCGGAGTAGAGTGTTATCGGAAAACCGTCCTTTCGGTGAGCGGTATTTCGGAATACCATACGGAGCTCATTTATGCGTGTCCATCCACCTCCTCCACCAATATAACTTGCCTACCTACTTTTTCAGTTACACCCACTAGATGCCGTTTGTGAAAACTGCTTTATGATATTGCAAGAATGTATTCAAACTGGTCATTCAGTGAGAGGATTTAGGCATTGGAATATTTGCATCTCATGTGGTTCTTCAATTTTAAGAGCACACCAAACACATGCTGTGCATGTTGACACTGCAGAAAAGAATATTATTTTACAGTGGATACCGTTGCACCAAATTGGTAATATTATAATTATCATTTTGAATTAAAATAATATAGTATATATAATATTTAATTTCAAATACCTATTTATTATATTTGGTTACCATCTGAACTTTACATTTTTTTAACGAACTCCTGCCATGCCTTTCCTCAAGTAGGATCTGGTCTGTCACTAAAATAGTAAAGGTACAAACACTACATTAGGCTGCTTTTTCGTCTATTTACAGTGCAATAAAGATTTCTATAAACAAAATATATTAAGATTGAACATATGATAATGTTAATGTAATTTCGCAGGTGGAACGTTAGAACAAGTCTGTATGGCTATCTCAGCCTGCTGGCTGAGAGCTTCCCGAGCTGTGCGTAGAAACAGGCAACAGGATGAAATCAGGGATATGGAAATACAGCCATTGGATGTTGAACACAGCAGTACCATCCCACAACCACCTCCTATGCCTATGGCTGTTACACCTGCTATACACAGAGGAGTACCAACAATTACTGTCTAATTACAAGCGTGTTGCTTCTACTTCCCGCAACTGTACCTATATTTAGTCTGTCAATGATTTTAGTTCAAATAATTATTTTCTACGAGTCAGGATACAATTAAGGCACACAAGTAGGAAAACTTATTATATGTATTTATGTACTAGTTGACACCACCCCATCAATTACTAACAATAGAGCTGCTCTTGCTGGATACTGTTGTAATTGTTTAGTAGGCAAACGCACTGTTGTGCTGTGCACATGTGATGTGTATAGTCTGGTTTTTTTCTTGGGCGCGGCATCAAGGTGAGGTTGAGCCACCTACATCTTTTTTAGATGAAATACTGCTTTTAAGAGATGACTTTGAAAATGATGATGAAGAACAGTAATAAATACTTCTTGTGACGTACCTATAATGTGTTTTTTTCTCTCCTTACACATCACCTTAGGGCCGGCGCCCACTGCCGGCATGGCGCGGCGTGGTACGGCAAAGGATTTTATTACTAATCAAGTTATTTTGAATCTTATTTCAATGATTCTAGAATTCATGTTACTTTATTTCTATACCACGATGCCAAGACGCGCCGAGGCATACTGTGCCATGCTGCGGCGCGCCATTGCATTTCGCGAGACGTAATGTTTCACTTTGTGTCAAGGAATTATGATTGCTAAGTTAGTTGAAATATGGTTGAAACTTGCGCAGCGGTCATTTCGGTTAATGAGGTCCGGTCGATGCGCGGGGGCAAGGGAAGGAAAAGACGCACTTGAGCGCGCGTTTTTTTGTCTCTCACACTGACCGAGCACGGCAAGAGATTAGCTGGCCTGGCTGGGCTTTCAGTACGATGCCACGGCATTCTGCGAGACGCCACGGCATGCCGTAGCGCGACCTGCCGTGCCATGCCGGCAGTGAGCGCCGACCCTCATTATTTTAGATTTACAGTCAATGGCCGGCAAAAGCCGCGCTATTTCGAAATATATCTTTCGGAACATATATTTCGATATACATCTAATCCATTTTCATGAATAAGCCTATCAAATCGTGTAAATCACATCAAAATCTGTCACGTAGTACAGACGTGACTTTGTTTTATACTATATATTATTGAACAGTGCACTATTTTGACTTAAAATACCAAGGACACCTATCCACTCATTAGACAATCGCTCTTGTGAGATTTTAGGTTATTGTGAGAGTCATGTTTTGACTGTCGTATTTCACAGTATTCCGGTTAGTTATAGTTTTGCTAATATTACCACTGTAATCTATAGATTATAAGGAATAAACTAACGTGCATTTCATTGATATACGCCACAATTTGTAGTGGGCCCAAACTCCAAACAAAAAAAATTGACTCCTTTGGTACACAGATAGTTATCATGACATAGGATTTTCCTTTCTTAGCATGCGCTTTTCTAAGGGGATGAAATGCGGTCCAAAGTTTGTAAGGAGACATGTACATTCACGCGTACGAGGCCGCTAGCAGAAGTTACTGATAATATATAATATAATATATTCCACAACTATCACACAAAGCCGTCTAGTCCCAAGCTAAACAGAGCTTGTGTTATGGGTACTAGACAACTGATAAACATACTTATATACAGGGTGGCCAGAACATTGACGTCCAAAAATAAAATTTAGGTCCCTCGTATCGTGGGGTATCCGAATCACCCCCATGTATGTTCCGCGACTTTTCATAGTTTTCGAGTTGTGATTTTTTTTCTGATTTTTTGAGAATGATCGACCAGACCAACCTACATTTTTTTTTTTTAAATTACATGATTTTGTCGAGATTTTTTTTTGCAACTGAATCTTCATGAGTAGTACTTTTATGCATAAAATAATCAGCTTCGTAACTGTGATGAAAGTTATGAAAAAGTTGGTCTAAAGTGAAAAATTTACGTTCGTGAAATTATGACTTAGCTTTTCAACTTTAAATAAAAATTTTAAACAGGAGACTTCATGGTTCCTAAGTAGGCTTCGAGAATGCGCCAGACTCTCAGCTTTCAGAATCATAAAAAAATAGCACTTAATGGGGCTACTTTGGCTTAAATCGGCCTTCAAAAACGGCGAGGTAGAAAATTCTTAAAATTAGCCATATGACGATTTATGTTTTGCCTATTTTCTCATTCCTAAGGTTAATTTATGAAAACAACCGATAGTGAGAGAGATAGCAATAATTCGGTCTCTTATCCTCTCAGCCCATTGTTATTGCAGGTAAAGGAGTAGCGCCTTCGTTTACATACAACCCATGGTGCACGAGATGAGATCGCGCGAAGTTTTTGAATCTTAGCTTTCCTTCAAAAACTGCGAGGAAGAAAATTCTTAAAATTAGCCATCTGACGAATACTTTGCTAACCAAAAATGACTGCAAGAAAAGCTAAGATTCAAAAACTTCGCGCGATCTTTTCTCGTGCACCATGGGTTGTAAACGAAGGCGCTACTCTTTTACCTGCAATAACAATGGGCTGAGAGGATAAGAGACCGAATTATTGCTATCTCTCTCACTCTCGGTTGTTTTCATGAATTAACCTCAGGAACGAGAAAATAGGCAAAAAAAAAATCGTCATATGGCTAATTTTAAGAATTTTCTACCTCGCAGTTTTTGAAGGCCGATTTAAGCCAAAGTAGCCCCATTAAGTGCTATTTTTTTTATGATTCTGAAAGCTGAGAGTCTGGCGCATTCTTGAAGCCTACTTAGAAACCATGAAGTCTCCTGTTTAAATTTTTTATTTAAAGTTGAAAAGCTAAGTCATAATTTCACGAACGTAAATTTTTCACTTTAGACCAACTTTTTCATAACTTTCATCACAGTTACGAAGCTGATTATTTTATGCATAAAAGTACTACTCATGAAGATTCAGTTCCAAAAAAAATCTCGACAGCCATGTACTTTTTTTAAAAAAAAATTTTAGATTGGTCTGGTCGATCATTCTCAAAAAATCAGAAAAAAATTCATAACTCGAAAACTATGAAAAGTCGCAGAACATACATGGGGGTGATTCGGATACCCCGCGATACGAGGGACCTAAATTTTATTTTTGGACGTCAATGTTCTTGCCACCCTGTATTTCTAAATACATACATATTGTAGATATATTACACCCAGACACAGAACAAACGATCATGCTCATCACACAAACATTTGTCCTGGGTGGGAATCGAACCCACGACCTCCGACATAGCAGTCAGGGTCACTAACCACTAGACCAACAGGCCAGTCAGGCCAGCATAATATAAATGTAATTGTCTGTATGATTAGATTTTTGTTAATGTATCACACCTCACCAGATGATGAATTTTGAATGGTGCTTAGCGACACACGGGTAAACCATGACTTGTGATATTTTCATCGTGGTACTTTCCTTGAGAAAATATCCGTGTTTTACGCGGGCGGAGCTACAGTCAAAAGAAAGTAAGAATTCTGTTTCTGATCTTTCACTTCTCTTTTGGAATAATAATAATATGTGCCGATAGTCGTGACGGCTAATGGCTTAATAGCCAAGAGCCTGGACCAACATCGGCGGAGGCTCTCGTTAGGCAGTTGGATCAAGGGCTTGATCCAGAAGGCAGTACTCCTAGACACGGCGCGTATTGTCCGGAGGTTCCTCTCTCAGGAGCCCTGACCAACGGTAGCCATAGACTACCCTATTATACTATTTGCTGACGACAGCACAGTAACAGTAGCTTGTAATAATCCTGACCTATACAAGGTGCAGTTTTAAAACTGCACAATATTTCAGGAGGTTGTAGTAAAACTCATAAATAGTCACATAAAAAAACGATACCTGGTCAATAATCAGTAATACTTGTTATTTAATTTTTTAATTACTCTAAACTAAATCGATTGATCGATGGCCGCGGGGGCGTGGCTAGGGTGTGGCGTGCGGGATGATGATTGGATGATACATTATTTATGAAACTATCGTTGCGAGTTAGTGTGTGTGAAAACGACCTTTATTGTTCCGTGTTTGTGTGTGTGAAAAAAAGCGCAGTTATAAAAAAAAAAAAAATTACCTACTTATTTTATTATTGATTCGGGTCGAGAATCACTAACATAATTACCTCCTGAAATATTTTGCAGCTTCAAAACGACACCTTGTATGAAGCAGATGTTAATAACGCTTTAATATCAATAATCTCTTGGCTTAGTAATAATAATTTGAAAATCAATCTAGGTAAAACTCAAATTATGCACTTCGGCCATAGAAAACCCACTGTTAAAGTGAATGTAAAGTTCCAAAATAATAATATTAATGACATAAATAGTGCAAAATTCTTAGGCCTTATAATCGACAGTCAGCTTAACTGGAAGGATCATATCGAAACACTATGCAAGAAGATTAGTAGCTCATCCTTTGCCTTATATAAACTTGCTCCAATAGTTAACACCGATGCACTACTCACAGCTTATCATGGAATTGTTGCATCAATACTAAGATACGGCATAATATTCTTGGGCAACTCTACTAATAGAGAAGCTGCTTTTAAAGCGCAAAAGCGTTGCATAAGAGCGATGTTTGGACTTCAAGTAACTGACAGTTGTGTGCCATATTTTAGAAAACATAAAATTCTGACACTGCCAGCTTTGTATATATATGAGACTGCCTTATTTGTAAGATCCAATCCACATTTATTTCCTTACCTATCTGACACGGTCCAACGTAATAGGCGATATGATACCTACTCTACGCGGACGGAGAGCCAAAACCGCTCTTATGCGAAAAAGCATATTTTGCAAAGCCCCGCAAATTTATAATAAAATTCCAAAATCGATTAGAGAGTTAGACTTGACAGGGTTTAAGAAAAAATTTAAAGAATTATTGTGTAATAAATGTTACTATAATTTAAATGACTACTTAAATGACACTTTGACATATTAATTCAATGATTATTTGTATGATTTTATTTGACATTTCTAGTTTCAATTATCTTATTATCACAATTTAATGTAATTAATTATTTATATAACTTTAATATTTGTACGCCCTTGTGGCAGAACGTGCCGAGACTGAATGTTTAAACCTAAGACCATGTAATGTACATACCTACCACGTTTTAACAAATAAATGATTATGATTATGATTAAGGTAGCTTGGACCCTGTTCCCGATGCCGGTGGGCTACTATTTTTTATATTTTAAATGTTTTTTTTTTTATATCCTTTTTTAGAAGAATTGTTTAAAAATACATATAATTAATAGGTATGTATAAATATGAAATAAATTAAATAATAATATTTTATTTGTTTCATACGTCAGCTGAGCGAGTTCAATAACCTGTAGGTAGTTAGTACGCAACGCCGACTATTACCTGCAGATCATTGAACTCGCTCAGCTGATGTTTTCTTAAAGAAATTAATTTCGTACATGCGTAAATTAATACGAGTTTTGAAAAAAAAGGTACTTTATTTTTTAATTTTATCTTTACAAATCAAAAGTGTTTCATGTACCGGATCGACCCTCCACGGGATTAAAACGATTAAAATTTAACGGTGTATAAGGTCACTCAAATGTTATGAAGCTTCTCATTTTGTATTTTAATTATCTGAAATTAAAGTTTGTAAGTCGCTGTTCTGTTGATTTCTTGTCACTTGCAGTCAGTCGCTCACTTATTATTTCTATAACCCAAAATAATTATTTTTGTCACTTGAAATTTTAATTTACAGTCACTCGTTTAAATACTACGCTTTCTTTAATGCAATGCTGTGGTTTTACTTTTTTTTTAAACTCTTTTGATGCTATTTGGTCATACTTGAGCACTGTCACACAAAGTGATAATAACATTGCCTAATGCCTGTATTCGAAACTCTTGCTTAAAAGATTTTTTAACGACAAAGTGATCGTTAAAACGCAGAAAGCATAAGACTTGTGCTCGGTCCGGACGGTCACCGGACGGTCGGACAGCGAGCTACCCGTTGCTTGCCGTCGGAAAGCCCGCACCTATGGTGGCTGAAAATCAGGATCGGAATCCCGTCGGCTTGAGCGTGAAGGTCGTTCCCTCACGCATGCGGCCGCCTTTTTTACTAGCATTACTGCTTCGCAGAAGTTCAGTACCGAGTTTAACCGTAAAAGTGTAACATTGATAAATTATAATATTAGTATGGATAAAGTTCCATTTAATTACGAAAAACTATGTTATTTGCGTCCTGTTTTTTTGTTTTTTGAATATTTTTAATATCCAGATAGACGGCGACACGTGATATCACCACACAACTGCCCATAAATATATCACATAGTAAGTTGCTTCAAAATACTTGAAATAGGTACCCAGTACCCTTTACGAAGTTATCTTGTAGTAACCTAACTAAATAAAATGCTTACAAGTATTTAGCATTATAAATAAAGAATAGATATGTACATAATAGCGCTAATGATAATGATGGTGTAAGTACCTAAATTACTAACCTGACAATGCCTGGACAAACTACGTAAACAACTTGTCTCGATGTCTACAAAAGTTTCGTAGGCCTACACACATACCTTTTTGTGTGATTGGAAATTTCCAAATTACTTCTCTTACTAAAGGGTGGAGCGAGGAGTGTCAGACTTTTTCTGACTAAAACGCACTTGTGTCCTTCACTTACCCTTTGCATTTCGGCGCCACGAAAACTTTGAAACGTTTCCGCAGCTCTTGCGGACATCGGCCCTACTGGGCCCCTAAGGTTTTGTTAACATCTCATTCTGGCGCGCATGGAACACACTACGCGCTGTCGACTCGGGCTAGGTCCACTGTCCACTTACACTACAGGAAGTTCGCTGCCTGCGCTTGTGCGGTGCGGACGTGCGGACGTTGTCTCCAGAATCTTTTTTCTGATTGGTCGAACTCGGAACTCGGTTCCTCCTTGTCTTTCCTTAGTGATTGTCCATAGAACCCCGCGGCCATCTTGGAATTGAAGCGAGATCGCGATACCCGTGGGCGGAGCGTGTTGACGTTTTCCCCCCGCGGCGCGGTAGTGAAGTGCGATAGTGACGGTTAACAGTGACAGTGACACTTGGATGCCCAGTGTGACAGTGACACTTGTGGAGCGATCCCCCCCCCGCGAAAGTGACGTTTGTTATCTGACAGTGACAGTTATAGTGCGGTCCCCCCGCACCCCTCAGCGATAGTGACGTTAGTGACAGTGACATTTGTCAGTGCGGTCCCCCCCCCCACGAATTTGACGTTTTAACCCTCACCCCTCCCCCCCCCCCGGGTGTGTGCCCACCGGGGGGCGTCAGGACTGCTCCCGGGAGGTTCCCCGAGGCGGCCCAGAGGAGTTAGGAACCTTGAAGTTTTCCCGGATTTTCCGGGTTTCCCGAGGGTTTCCACGGCTTTTCCGGCCGGGAACGTGATCTGGGAGCCCCAAACAAGGGTAAGTGCAAGTTTGACACTTAGAAAATTTTTGCCAAAAATCGGCGGCAAACGCCGCCAACACCAGCCTTGCAATAGTGTTTCTTCAACTTGATCCCATCGGTGTGGTATAAATTTATGTTCATGAACTTAGAAAAAATCTAATTTAATACACGAACAGTTTCTCGGACTTAGAAAGATTATTTGATACACGAACAGTTAAAAGGACTTTGCCAAAGTGTAGTGATAAAGTGATACACGAACAGTTAAAAGGACTTTGCCAAAGTGTAGTGATAAAGTGATACACGAACAGTGTCGCGTGTAGTGCTTGTTATAACGGTGCTATATTCCGGTGTTATATTGACAGTGGAGAGGTATAGTGAAGTGGATAGCAAAAGAAAAGGGGACTAGGACCACAAAAAAAAAAAAAAAAAAAAAAAAAAAAAAAAAAAAAAAAAAAAAAAAAAAAAAAAAAAAAAAAAAAAAAAAGGAACAATTTATTATACAGGAAAAGACGTCCACCAAATCCAGACAGGGAGGGTGTGCTTAGGTGGGAGGGAGCGTTTAGGGCCCTTCTGTGTTTAGCTCTCCACTGATACGGTGCAGCGGCCTCGCCGCCGGCACCCCCCCAACCATGGCCGAGAATGACGCGGCTCGCCTCCAGCAAGAGCTAATAGAGGCGGAAATGGAGCGCAAGGCCGAAGAGCTGCGTATGCTGTGCGAGATGAGGCAGGAAGCTGGATTCACTCCGCGGCAATCACTGGCACGCACCCCCCCGCAGGGATTTAGCACCCCGTTGGGAGAGCCACGACCGGAATCACCGATGGAGGCGGAGGAAGGTGCCGCCATGCCCGGCGAAAAGAGGAGGTACCTCACCTCACCGGAGGAGGTGCAAGGAGCGCTGCGACGCTGCCTGGGAATGAGAAAGGGCCGCGTGGAAGTGCCGCCAATTGGGGGTCTGTTGTCGCGGCCGGTACCCGCGCCGCCATCGCCACCACCCCCCCCCGCGGCTGGGACGGACAGAGCTCAGCCCGACAGCGATCTATCTGCGGCACCGGTCGACGTACTAGCAGGGTTGGCTTCAGCCTCGACCAAGGGCATAATGGAAGCGGTAAAGGCGAAGACGTCGAAACTTAACAAGGACGAGATTGCGGCAATTGGGGTACACACGGAGCGCCTGAGTGCAGTTATAATGCACTTATCTCTGCGGGTTGCTGCGGCGGAGAACAGGGCTGCTCTGGCGGAGCGAGATGTGAAGAGTGGAGTCGCGGCGCCTGCGCCTCATGGCGTGGCAATTGAGGGGCAGCCCCCGAAGACCAAGAGCTTCGCCAACGCGCTTAGGCTGGGAAAAGGGCAGGAGCCGGTCCCTATTGCTCGCCCTCCCGGTCCCTCAGTCGTCATCTATCCAGCGGAAGACCAGAAGGAAGCTTTAAAGACGGCGGAGGACACCCGGCGCGTTCTTTTGGGCGCGGTTAGACCAGGGCAACTGGGGTTACAAATTGCCGGGGTTAGAAAGGTCGGCAATGCCGGGGTCGTGGTTCAGACCACTTCGGTAGCGGCAGCCAACACCTTGAAGAAGGCGGTCCCCCCCACCCTACGCACGGTGGAGCCAACCGAGCGCTGGCCACTTATAGCCCTGACGGGTATTGACCGGGACACATCGCTGGAGACGGTGCTCACCGATCTGAAAGAGCAGAACCTCCAAGAGGATGAAACGTGGACAAGAGAGAGGCTGGAGCGGGAGCTGCGCCTAATATTTAAGCGCAACAGGCACGGCAATAGAACGAGGTGGGTGTGCCAAGCCTCTAGGGATCTGCGGCAGACCTTAATAACCAAGGGCCGCATCTACCTTGGGTGGGACGTCGTTGAGGTGACGGATCATGTCTCCGTCACATGCTGCAACCGATGCCAGCTATTTGGCCATCCCGAGAAATATTGTCGGGCCAAGACCATGGTTTGCGGCAATTGCGGAGAGGAGGGGCACCGGAACGCGGAATGCCAAGCCGCCAACCCCACGTGTGCAACATGCAAGCGGTTCGGGCGCAAGGGGGCGCAGACGCACCGTACCGCATCGCGTGATTGCCCCGCCAGGGCACACGCCGAGCAGAGCGCGGTAAGCCAGACAAATTACCATGGCTGAGCTGCGCGTCGGCCAACTTAACTTGCAGGGCTCAGCGGTGGCTACGGCTGAGCTCCCAAGGATCGCGGAGGAGGAGAGGCTGGACGTCATCCTGGTGCAGGAACCTTACACGGCTCATCAGGAACTGTCGATAGGGGGGCCACTACTTATCTTACCGGAAGGGCCCAACCCCAAGGCCGGAGTATTTTTGGCGCGCACGGATATGGCGTGTGCGGTGCTGCGGCACCTCACAAACGCGCATTGCATTGTGTGCCACATAACCTGGGGGAAGTCGTCGCTACACATCGTCAGCGCATACTTCCAGTACTCGGAAGACATAGCAGTGCATCTGGAGCACTGCAGGAGAGTTATGGGAGACCTCAGGGGCCGCCGTGTGCTGTTGGGGGCGGATGTGAATGCCCACTCGCCTCTATGGCATTCTGCACCACGACACTATGTTGGACGAGGCCGTGAAGTGGCCAGTAGACGTGAACAAATGGAGGGATTCATCCTGGCCCACGATCTAGTAATCCACAATGCGCCAGGACAGCCATACACTTTTGGCACCATCAATGGGGAGTCCAACATAGATGTCACCGTCACGACTCGCGGCGTCGATGTTTCCGAGTGGCGGGTCCACGAACACGCGAGTAGCAGCGACCATCGCCTGATCACTCTCAGGTTATGTGGTACGAGAGCCCGTGGGCTCACTCTTACTGCGGAGCCGTCGGTGGTGCCAAAGAGGTTTCGGGAGCGTGGAGTGGACTGGGACCGATTTCAGGCTAGGATCCACGAGAGAGTGGGGACAATTGACTGGTCGAGGCCTGCAGGTGATGTATGCAAGGAGTTCACGCGGATTATCGCGTGGACAGCTGATGAATGCCTGGGCACGTGCGGCGATCGTAAAAAAGGGAAAGGGTATGAATGGTGGTCTCCCGCGTTGGAGTCATTGCGCAAAAGGAATAATAGGTTGAGGAAAGCTTGGCAGGACGTAAGAAAGGTGGGTGGGGATCGGGAAGCAAGTGCGAGGAATGCCTTTCATGTATGCCGCAGTAGCTATAGGGCAGCGATGGAGAAGGCGCAGCTTGACTTCTTCCGCAAGCTGGCCGACTCAGGTAACCAGGATCCGTGGGGCCTGGCATATCGTGCCGCTAGTGGCAGGTTTCGACCCCCACCAAACGTGGTGAACGGCACCAAGCTTGCGGAGGGGTTTGCTGTGGATGTAGGCGGAGCCATGCGGGGCCTGGTGGGTGCCCTGTGCCCTGACGACGATCCGTCGCGGGACACCGCGTACCACAGGCAAGTGCGACTGGCGGCCGCCTGCATCCCATCGGGTCAGGATGCGCCTCCTCTGTCGTGTCAGGACCTGGAGAAAATAGTCAAGGATCTCCCTAACACTGCTCCGGGAATCGATGGGATCACGGCGGGCATAGTCAGGCGTGTGTGGCGGGTGGCTAGTGCCGAGCTGACACACATGTTTGGCATGTGCGTTGCCGAGGGGGTCTTCCCCGATACGTGGAAGGACGGTAGGCTAATCGTTCTGCCAAAGGGCGGCGACAAGCCCTTGACCGATCCCAAAGCGTATCGGCCCATCACTCTTCTCCCCGTCCTGGGTAAAATCCTTGAGCGGATTTTGTTGCTTTGTGCCCCCGCGATCATGAGCGGGGTATCGTCGGCCCAGCACGGGTTCTCTCGGGGTAAGTCGACGCTGACGGCCTTAAACTCCATTGTGGACACCGTTCAAAGCAGCCGGTCCAGGTATGTACAGGCCATCTTCCTGGACATATCCGGGGCCTTCGACAATGCATGGTGGCCCATGATCCTGCTCAAGGCGAAGAGGGGTGGGTGCCCGCCAAACATCTATAGGATGCTGGCGGCGTACTTCACTAACCGCCGAGTCGGACTCTTCGCCGGGAGCAGGATTGTCTGGAAGGTCTCGACCATGGGGTGCCCGCAGGGTTCTGTAGTGGGACCACCACTCTGGAACCTTCTCCTGGACGATTTGCTTCGGTTGCCGTTCCCAGTTGGCGTTCGGGTGATCGCGTACGCGGATGACCTTACGGTCCTCATCGAGTCGGACTCTCGAGCCGGCATTGAGGCTTCGGCCTCGTGCGCCATGGCACTCATTACTGAGTGGGGGGACCGCAATAGGCTGGGTTTCTCCCCTTCGAAGTCATACTCTATGACGCTGAAGGGGGGGTTGGCAAAGCGGCCTCCCACGGTCCGCCTCGGTGGGGCATCGGTCAAAAGCGTGCGCTCGACCAGGGTCCTGGGGGTGGTGATCGACGCGAATCTATCGTTCGGGGAACACGCTCAGTCCATCGGCGAGCGTGCTGCAGCGGGGCTGGGCAAGATGTCGCGCGTCTCCGCCTCATCCTGGGGCATAAGGTACCGGGCCCTCAAGGTCCTGTACAAGGGCATTTTTGTCGCCACCATCACCTACGCGGCGGGATGTTGGTGGAGGCGTGTGAATACTCACATGGTTAGGGCTGTACTGCAGCGGACGCAAAGGCCCGCTCTCATCTTGGTGACGAAGGCCTACCGGTCCGTCAGCACGGCGGCGCTTCCGGTCTTGGCTGGGGTGCTGCCGGCGGACCTCGAGGTAGCTCGTGCGGGCAACATCGACGACATTCGTGGCTTGCCGCGGGATGCGTTCAGGGCGGGGAGAAGGGTCATCGCGAGCGAGGCTGTAGCCAAGTGGCAGCAGAGGTGGGAGAAGGAGGACAGGGGTAGGGAACTATATCGGTTCTTCCCGGACGTGGCGGTTAGACTTGGGGCAACCTGGGTCGAGCCGGACTATCAGGTCTCCCAGATCCTGACAGGGCATGGATGTTTCCGCAAAAGGTTGTATGATATGAAGTTATGTGAAGTCAGTGTGTGCTACTGCGGAGAGGAGGACGAGTGCTTGGACCACGTTTTGTGGCGATGCCCCTTGTATGAAGATCAGAGAAGAAAGATGATGGACGGGATCACTCGCTTGGAGGAGGGACCAGTTTACTACTGCGACCTCGTCGCCTCTGAGGCTAACTTCCGTCAACTAAAAGCCTTCGCATACAGCTGGCATAGAGCAAGGAGCGAGCTCGAAAGAGAGGACGGGCCAGGGTCGGGCAGCGAACTCGCTTCGTTGTCTGTGGCGTACGAAAACCCATGAGAGGGGTGTCAGCAGGTTGCCGCCCCAGAATGGGGAGAAAGGCACATTGAGGGACAGGACGCAGAAATTTGTAAAGGAGTCAAGAAGCGGCTGCGGTGACAGCACGCTCATATTTTTATATGGGTGGTCTGTGTCCGCAGCCGTCTCCTTGCGTTTCGGCCCATATGACATGATGTCGGTGGGGCCATGGGTGGTTGGAGGGTGTCCACTTACACTATTACGCTTATAGCTTATAGCTAGTCCGGAGGGCTTTCGAAGGCTGAGGTCATTTACTCACAAATGGCACAGGAAAAGAAAGGCATTAGAACTGCAGTAGAAGTACAGTTAGGAAACGAGTAGGACAGCTAAGAACAGCAGTTCTAATGAAGTCTAGGACAGGTAGGAACAGCTTTTCAGCTTTTAGTTGATGGCAAGCCGCTAGGGTTGCTCGTGCGCTTAGTCACGTTATGTGGTGTTGCACGCCCCAGAATGAGGAGAAGTGAAAATATAGAGACAGGGACAGAAAAAAAGAATGTATGGAGTTTACAAAACACGTTCCGGTAGAGCAAGACATACGCAGTCACGCAATTGCCGGAACGTGTCTCCAATGAGTCCGTATGCCGCAAAGCGGGTAGGACCAACAGTGGTGGGAGGTGGAATTATGTCCACTTTCAATCGTCCACCGGACGACTTGAAGACAAGCTACCCGTTGTGGCCGGCAACCGAGGCCCTGCCACTCCCGACGCTCGGAGTGTCTCCCGAGCGATTGGGTTCGAAAGAGGTGACCGATTCTCATTTCCTCTCGCCATGACCTGGACTAGGGTCTTTATTGGTGTTTTTATGGGATTGTATGTACTTGAATAAGATTACCTAGATGATGATGATACACTTCGCTTACGGTATTCTTAAATAGGACAGCCGCATAATGTTTGTGATTTATTCTTTTGCGCAGAGGTTTGAATAACACGTGTCAGATGATTTATTTTAGTGAGCTTTATTTTCGTAGTGATAAGGTTACTTTCATAGGCAAATAACAGTGAACGTTTATGGAGAACTAGCTGTGCCCGCGACTTCGTTCGCGTGGACTACAGGATTTATTTCTTCCAAAATAAAAGTAGCCTATGTTACTCTTTATTACATCAGCTACCTGCCAAAAAAAGTCCCGTCAAAATCGGTCCAGCCATTTCAGAGATTAGCCCGGACAAACAGACAGACAGACAAAAATGGTAAAAATGTTATTTTGGTGTATGTCCCGTATAATTATATTCCCGTATATATTCATATGCATGTAGTAAAAACATTGAATTATAAAAACCCGTAAAAAGCAGTTATTTCAATATTACAAACAGACACTCCAATTTTATTTATTATAGACTAGCTTTGCCCGCGCGGCTTCGCTCCCGCTCTTCCTTACTCCACCCTACTCTACCCTACTCTACCCTACCCTACTCTACTCTACCCTACTCTACTCTACCCTCCTCTACCTTACTCTACCCTACCCTACTCTACGCTACTCTACTCTACCCTACTCTACCCTACCCTACTCTACTCTACCCTACTCTACCCTACCCTACTGTACTCTACCCTACTCTACCCTCCTCTACCTTACTCTACCCTACCCTACTCTACGCTACTCTACCCTACTCTACCCTCCTCTACCTTACTCTACCCTACACTACCCTACTCTACCCTACACTACCCTACTCTACCCTACACTACCCTAATTTTCATTTTTTTTTCCATAAGAACCTTCTCCTCATAATAACGAACACAACAAAAAAAAAATTAGCGAAATCGGTCCAGGCGTTGTTGAGTTATGCGCTTACCAACACATTTTGCGATTCATTTTTATATTATAGATGTATATAAGAGTTCGTTTAAGGAGTGGCTCAGTAGTCGGCCGGCCTTATGATTCTAAGTTCAAAACACTTTAGGACGCTGTTCCGTGACAATAAAGGTAAAGATATATTTCAAAACATGAGTTAACATTATTATACACTAATAAAATATAAATACACTAATGAAATGTTTGAATTTTAGGTGTTAAGTATTTTGGGAGGCGATCGACAACAACACGGCCTCTCGAGCCGGGCTCTGGTACATGCCATGGTCCGGAGCGAGAAGTAATGGCAGGCAGTCGCCTCCTGATGCCGTTCCCGATTTCCAGCCACTGTAGGCGAACTATGGGTAGCTCGCCGTCTGGCCGTCCGGACCGAGCTCGAGTCCTCGACGGCGCGTAGGTAGTGTTGTAAGAAACTCAAGTCAAGACTTGAGCTCTTTTTGGAGACTAAGTCTTATAAATAAAACTTAAGAACTCAAGTCCTTTAGAATTTGGAGTGCTATAGTTTGAAGTAAATAAAATAGCAATTAACAAATTATTGATTTATTAAGTACGTAAGTAACTATAATATATATATATATATATATTATTTGTATTTATATATTAAATTATTGGAACGAAGTTCCTTTCCCTACGGTTTGGGCGTATTGCGTCGAAACGATCTGTGTTTTTTTTAATTCGGGATACGTGCAAAACTCAAATAATCTATTAGTGAAATACACTGTGACGTTCCACTAGATCTGTACTCTGTAATAGTGAAAACAGAACTTAAAAATAACAAGTGGTTCTCAAGTTATAACCATTTTTCTATTACAAGTAAATTAACGAACTCCAAGAACAACACAACACAGTGTTAACTAATTGGAAAGAGTCGCGGTCTGTGTCGCTCTGTGTCTAACGCGATAACGTAGCGCGATCGCTCCGCCCATTGTACACGGTGACGCTCGGTGTCTGTTAGTTGGAAAAGACCGCGTCCTGTGTCGCGCTGTGTCACTGAGCGTAGTGCCGCGAGTTAACGCTCGCCTGCTTCGTCCAAGCGTACCTACGATACATTTTTATTGGCGCGCTTTCACGGATTATTACTGCAACCCAAGATTAATAATGTCTACATCGGCTGATAAATTAATTATTTGGGGATGTTGCGATGGTGGATTGGATGAAGGAAATTATCGTAATTGCACGATTTGTGAAAAAGCGTTCCACCTTGCTTGTTTATCAAGTTGTGATGAAGAGCTCATTGCCTCCAAAGCTTGGAGTTGCCCGTCCTGTTCTAGCAAAAACCCGAAGGTGCCTAGGGATGATAATACTCCTGTTCGTTACAATGCTAATGTTACCACAAGAGGCGCTAAAAGACAAGCACTGAACTCGCCCCCAAAATCCACAAGTTCCTGCAATAGTTTGACAACTGACGACATCCGTGATGTTGTAAAAGACGTCCTGCAAGATCAGCTGAATAGTATGCTTGCAAAAATCAATGACAGCATAGGCATACTAATGAGTGAGGAACTTCGTTCTGTGAAACAGGAACTCAAAAGTGCAGTGGATTCTGTCAATGCTGTAAAAACCCAAATAGGGATTATCGTGACTGAGCACACAGAGGTTAAGTTAACTATGGAGAACTTGAAGACTCAAAACTCTTCTATGCTGTACACCATCACAGAACTAAGCACTAGACTGCATCGTCTGGAACAAAACTCACACAGTAAGCTATTGGCATCTACAAGCAGTGCAGATCAGGATATTTCAAGAAAGCCCTTCTCTGAACCAGCTCCCGCTTGTGCTGGCTCAAGTGAATCCAACACCAATCCTGTGCCAGCTGAAGTGTTGTCGCAGACTGCCTCTTCTAATTCTCAAGCATCAAACACCCAGGAATGGACACGAGTAACAAAAAAATCTAAAAGTCGTCGCCCAGTGTCAATTCAAGGGGCTGCCGGCCCTAACGTAACATCACTAAGGGCCGTAGAGGCTCGTAAGTATTTACATTTATGGAACATGGAGTCTACAGCCGATGAAATCAGAAGCTACCTTCGCACTTTATGTGGCACTGATACTTGTACCATTGATGAACTAACTCCGAAAGGAAACTACAAGTCATTTAAAATTGGCGTTCCCTCTGCATGCTATGAGCGCTGCTATTCCGCAGACGTGTGGCCAGTAAATGCTAGAATCAAAGCCTGGATCTACTATAGAAAATCGTTGTCCAAACCGTTGCCCAACGAGTCTGATAGCCAACGTGTGCTTGCCTCGCAGCCCTTTCATGAGCAGCTTACAAAGGGGGACAAGTCAGCATAGTGTTAGTAACGTGACCGGCCCCACAGCAGCTTTCGGAGCAAGCACTAGAACTACAAAAATAAATGGTTTATACCAGAATGTTCGTGGAATTAAATCAAAGCTCCGAATATGGCGCAACAATCTGCACTTTGCCGAACAGGATTTAATAGCGGCCACAGAAACGTTTTTGGATACCTCGGTTGAAGATACAGAACTCACCAATGGCGAGTGGAACGTGTTAAGGCGTGACAGAGGCACGCCTTGTGGAGGTGTGCTACTTATGGCACGCAATCCCATAGTCCTTCGTCGTCGGCGTGACCTTGAGACCGACAGTGGTGAGGATCTTTGGTCGAGTTTTGCGTGGCATGGTTCACCTGTTTACGTGTGTGTTGTTTATATGAAACCAAGTGCCACTGACTGTGATTACATGAATTGGTTTACAAAAGTGGAAAGTTTTATAAACGACTTAAAAGGAACAGTTATCATTTTAGGTGATTTAAACTTAAACAGTGCTTCCTTGAATGTTCGTAATTATTATTGTTATTTTGTAGCATTTTCTAATATGTGTGAAAGAAACATTGTTGAGAACATGCATGGGGGAATGTTAGATGTTGTTTTGGTTCAAGAGAGTGCAAGCCTACACGGCGTTTCTGTAACAGAAGTCGAAGGTTTAGTGCCCCCTGATGCGTACCATCCACCGTTGGACATCCAAGTAAAGCTACAGTCATCCGATGAAAGTGAAAGGCTTGAACCCAGTAATGTGGACCGCCGTAGGGACTGGAATTTCAAAAAATGTAATCGCAATCTGCTTTACGAACTGCTTTCTAAGGTGTCTTGGGATGCAGTTGTATCATCGAACGACGTTTGCACTAGCACTCAGGCTTTCTATGATATTGTTTACAGCTTATTTGACGCTTGTATCCCTAAAAAACTCCGAAATAGAAAGATAACTAGAAGATATCCTATCTGGTTTACGTCGGATATTATTCAGGACATCCGGAAGAAAGTTAAATTACATTCTGCCTGGAAAAAGAGTAAATGTGAACTAATATATAAGCAATTCTCTGACTGCAGGTCTAGTCTAAAGTCTCGTATATCGACTGCTTATAATACCTACATTAGGCGTATCGAAGGGAACATTAGGAAAAACCCTAAAGAGTTCTGGCAGCATATCTCGAACCTTAGATCAAAAGGTGGTTTTGAGCCTTGCGTTACCCACAAAGGTGAAATGCACAGTGGCGTAGCAGCTGCCGAGGCGTTCGCAGAATATTTCGCGAGCGTCTTCCAAACTGAAGTACCAAAGTTAGACCTCGGGAATATAGCCAATCCAAGCAACAGTAATATTAGTAATTACATTAACATTCTAAGCTTTGCCGAAAGTGATATAAGTACCGGAATAAAAAAACTAAAATCCGACAGTTCAATTGGTCCTGACAAGATTCCTCCTTGGTTCTTAAAAGAGGGAGAGGAATTTCTCATTCGGCCCCTAAATCACATTTTTAATTTAGCTTTAAAATCCGGAATCTATCCACCACCATGGAAGATTTCACGTGTGACTCCCATACCGAAATCTTCAAATAAATCTTCTGTCGATGAATATCGTCCAATAGCGATACTATGCTCTCCCGCGAAAGTGTTCGAGAATGTCCTACACCAAGGAATTTACAAACAAGTGACACAATACCTTTGCAATGAGCAGCATGGGTTTCGAGAAAAGAGATCCGTCAATACTAACCTACTTACACTAGTTAATTACATCTCTACTAGTCTTGATCGCAAACGCCAGGTAGACGTTGTTTACTTTGATTTCCAAAAGGCGTTCGACAGAGTAAACAATGACGTCTTGCTATCAAAGCTCAGCGCGATAGGTGTAGCTCCAGGGCTTCTACGACTTCTTGCAGACTATTTGCGGGACCGACAACAATTTGTCAGATTAGGTTTGTACGAGTCACTCCCATACCACACTCGTTCGGGTGTGAGTCAAGGTTCGGTAGTCGGCCCTCTCCTTTTCATCCTGATGATTAATGACCTCCCTGATGTGGTTGCGAATGTCAGATCCCTTTTATATGCTGATGACTTAAAACTATTTTATGAAATAAAATCTGAGCTCGATTGCCAAGCCCTGCAATCAGACATTGATTCAGTTTATAAGTGGAGTTTAGAAAATAAAATGGAATTTAATAAATCTAAATGCCACGTGATGTCTTTCGGTCGAATGCGGCACCCAGTCAACTTTCTATACAAACTGAATGGTGACATAATTACAAGAACTGATTCCATGAAAGACCTGGGAGTCATATTCGACCGCAAGCTCACTTTTCACGACCACATCACATCTACTGCTAAGGAGTCCTTCAGGCGCCTTGGTTTTGTTTTAAGGAATTGTCGTGACTTCCAGAACTCCCACGTTATCAAGCTTGTTTTTTGCGCGTTGGTCCGTAGCAAGCTTGAGTCTAGTGCGTGCGTATGGAATCCGTATGAAAAGCAGTACGTATTAGCTTTAGAGAAAGTACAAAAAGCATTCCTTAGGTTCCTTTACAAGCACTTGTACGGGTTCTATCCCTATTTGTATCCCACGAAATTCTTGTTGGGTTGCTTAAATTTCAACTCCCTAGAAGTAAGACGGTCGCGCGATCAGATGACAGTTGTATTTAAAATTCTTAGGGGTGTTATTGATGATCCCGGCCTGCACAATGAAATATTCAATCTGTTCGTCCCAGACAATTATTGTCGTGGCAGAAAACATCGCTTACTGGCTGTTCCAACTTCCCGTACTATTGCACATTCCAAGTCGCCTATTCCGCGGACAGTAGCCGCCATTAACGCTCTCCTGAACTCAAACACAGGTTTTGATATGTTTGCAGATGAATGGAAGGTGATAATGTTAGAATGTTTGAATTTTTGTGAGAAGAATGCATGACTGAGTTAAAGAATTAGGTATAAGTTTAAATAGTGTAATTGGCTTCGGCCGTTCTATTTAATTAAATCTTATATATAAAAATGAATCGCAAAATGTGTTGGTAAGCGCATAACTCAACAACGCCTGGACCGATTTCGCTAATTTTTTTTTTGTTGTGTTCTTTATTATGAGGAGAAGGTTCTTATGGAAAAAAAATGAAAATTAGGGTAGTGTAGGGTAGAGTAGGGTAGTGTAGGGTAGTGTAGGGTAGTGTAGGGTAGAGTAGGGTAGTGTAGGGTAGTGTAGGGTAGTGTAGGGTAGAGTAGGGTAGTGTAGGGTAGTGTAGGGTAGAGTAAGGTACAGGAGGGTAGAGTAGGGTAGAGCAGAGTAGGGTAGAGTAGGGTAGAGTAGGGTAGAGTAGGGTAGAGTAGGGTAGAGTAGGGTAGAGTAGGGTAGAGTAGGGTAGAGTAGAGAAGAGTAGGGTAGGGTACAGTAGGGTATAGTAGGCTGAAGTAGGGAAGAGCGGGAGCGAAGCCGCGCGGGCAAAAGCTAGTAAATAAATAAATAAATTATCGCGCGTTGTGAAAGGGGGCTAGACGGAAAAAATTCTCACGAAAAATTGTACCGACACTTTTACTGTCAAAATATAAATCCAAGATGGCGGCTGCAAGAAATTATCAACTTTTTCGTCATTGGTGTCGTTTTCATGGTTTTCGAGGGTGTTGAAACCGATGGTACTGTCAAAATATAAATCCAAGATGGCGGCTGCAAGAAATTATCAAATTTTTCGTCATGGGTGTCGTTTTCATGGTTATCGAGGGTGTTGAAACCGATGGTACTGTCAAAATATAAATCCAAAATGGCGGCTGCAAGAAATTATAAAATTTTCCGTCATGGGTATCGTTTTCATGGTTTTCGAGGGCGTGGAAACCGATGGTACTGTCAATATGTAAATCCAAGATGGCGGCTGCAAGAAATTATCAACTTTTTCGTCATGGGTGTCGTTTCCGTGGTTTTCGAGGGTGTTGAAACCGATAGTACTGTCAAAATATAAATCCAAGATGGTGGCTGCAAGAAATTATCAAATTTTTCGTCATGGGTGTCGTTTTCATGGTTTTCGAGGGTGTTGAAACCGATGGTACTGTCAAAATATAAATCCAAGATGGCGGCTGCAAGAAATTATCAAATTTTTCGTCATGGGTGTCGTTTTCATGGTTTTCGAGGGCGTAGAAACCGATGGTACTGTCAAAATGTAAATCCAAGATGGCGGCTGCAAGAAATTATCAACTTTTTCGTCATGGGTGTCGTTTCCGTGGTTTTCGAGGGTGTTGAAACCGATAGTACTGTCAAAATGTAAATCCAAGATGGCGGCTGCAAGAAATTATTAACTTTTCCGTCATGGGTGTCGTTTTCATGGTTTTCGAGGGTGTTGAAACCGATAGTACTGTCAAAATATAAATCCAAGATGGCGGCTGCAAGAAATTATTAACTTTTCCGTCATGGGTGTCGTTTTCATGGTTTTCGAGGGTTTTGAAGCCGACAGTAATGTCAAAATGTGAATCCAAGATGGCGGCTGCAAGAAATTATCATATTTTCCGTCATGGGTGTCGTTTTCGTGGTTTTCGAGGGTGTTGTAACCGATAGTACTGTCTAAATGTAAATCTAAGATGGTGGCTGCAATAAATTATAAACTTTTTCGATATGGGTGTCTTTTTCATGGTTTTCGAGGTTGTTGAAGCCGATAGTGCTGTCAAAATGTAAATCTAAGATGGCGGCTGTCAGAAATTATCAACTTTTTCGTCATGAGTGTTGTTTTCATGGTTTCGAAGATGTTGAAATAGTGCTGTCAAAATGTACATAAAATAGGATAGTATTTTTAGTTATATTGTATTGGCTAGACGGAAAAAATTCTCACGAAGAGTTGTAACGACACTTTTTCTATAGTAAGCTATTGTAAGCCGTGCGGCGTGCGCATGTTTCTCTCGTCTGTCTCTCTCTCTTATAGAAAACAAGCCAGAACGGAACTTCGTTCCATCCGGGTGTCCCTAGACACCTCAGTAGTTTTATTTTAGTGTATTGAGCCACGAAGACGGGCACATTGAAGCCCTTATAGTTTTATTTCCCAATCGGTTTCGTCGTTTGGTAATTAAATTTCCTGATTTAGAAAAGGCGCGCTCGCTTCGTATATAACTTAATATACTGGGTGAGGATGGTGTTACTTTATCGTCTTGACTAGTCATGTTGATTATTTAATATTATTTTAGTACGGGAAACAAGCTACAATTTTAAAGTGACAAAATACGTTCGTAACAAAAATATATATGCCTACCTACTCTCTTTCTGTGAAAACTGCCAGAAAAATAATCGCTCAAATCGCTTTCGTCACACCAATTCAAGTTCATGACTCAGTCTAGCTCAAAGAACTTAAAAGACTCGAAAAGACTCGCAAGGACTCAAGAGGACTCAAAGCACTCAGGACTCATGTGACTAACGAGTCCTAGTCTTGAAACTCTACTCAAGTCTCGAAATGAAGACTAAAAGACTCGAGTTTCTTACAACACTATGCGTAGGGTTCTACCAAAAAATAGATAGGTACAGAAGACAATCTCATGTATGTACTTCACTTATATCTACGCTCGGTGGACGCAAACTAATCAGCGTTTGAGCCGGAACTGTTCGACGAGTGGGCCAAGACGCTCCGAGATATCGTGTCCGTGAGCGGTGTCTATGTGTGCGTTGCTCGAGCGCGCTTTGTTTGTAGATTGACTTCTATAGCTATCTATTTTGTGGTTCTACGCACGCCTCAAAGAGATGTCAGCTAACCAAAGGTCCATGAATTGTGCGAAAAAGAATCCCGAGGCCCTAAAACGAAGGCAAAGAAGGAGCATAGCTGTAGGTTTTAGAAAAAAAAAAGTATTATAGGTAGGTACTCTATTCACGACAGCAATAAACTAAAGTTAAAAAAGGGCACTTTGTAATAAAATATTTAAGAATACATTATTTTAATTATTATAATATTAAGAATAAGTACATTATTTAAATTTATGAGAATCTTAATTAAACTAAATTATAATATTCTAATATTTTGAAGACTAATTCATTATTTCAGTCAACCCAGCATTTGTCCGGAAGGTAACGAAACACGAGACATACAATGTTAGTTTTTTGTTTGTTATCTTAAGTTTCAACATGTTTTAGTTTTCTACAATGTTTGGCCACCAAAAAAAAATTTTTTTTTTGTAGGTATAAGCTGTGTTACGTTTTGGTGTACAATAAAGTGTATTCTATTCTTTCTTTTTTTCTTTTCTTTTTTTTTCAATATTGAATATTTTGTATCGATATATTAATGTATCGGATCAAAGTATATCGGGTAAAAATATCGATATATTTATACTTAGTGATGTGTTGAGTTACTGTTTCGGTGGATCAAATTGACTCGATTCGGTTTGTGTATTCGAATCTTGACTCGATTCCGTGGATCGAGTCCAATACTACAATTCTATATTTAGTACTCGAATGTTCTGTATATCGATAATTTCAATTGGTACTGAGTAATTATCGATACGTGATAGCCGAAACTGTGTTGAGTAAAAGCATCAATACCTCAATGGTATCATTTCATCCCTAGACAAAACAATTTCGTTTTAAGCGTGCGCTGTGTCGTAGACAAAACAGTTTCATTTTAGTTTTGAGACAGACTTGTCTATGAGAGACAAGTCTGTGTAAAGACTGTCTTGTCTCAAGTATGCGCAGTTCATTTGAACTATCCATCTACTGAATTTATGAGACTTTAAATTAAATAAATTATTTAGTTCTTACTCATATTACTAGTGTCAATGTTAAAAACCTAAAAGAAGATGGGGTTGTCAGTACCTGGGGGCCAATTCTCTCGAAAGAACTCGACAAAATTTTCTAATGACGTCATTTTTTCGACAAATTTTAAAAGTTGCTAGGTATTCTGGGGAGTCGAAGGATAACGCTAGAGTTCATGTCGAGTGCTTCTGAGCAGTAGAGATGTCATGTCTATTGTAGGGATAATGTCATTTGGGGCCAATTCTCGATTTTAGAGATGGTGTCGAAATCGACAAAAATTTCTAATGACGTCATTTTTTCGACAAATTTTAAAAGTTGCTATTCTGGGGAGTCGAAGGATAACGCTAGAGTTCATGTCGAGTGCTTCTGAGCAGTAGAGATGTCATGTCTATTGTAGGGATAATGTCATTTGGGGCCAATTCTCGATTTTAGAGATGGTGTCGAAATCGACAAAAATTTCTAATGACGTCATTTTTTCGTTAAATTTTAAAACTTACTATTGAGAGTCCACACTTTCCCTCTTTTTCTTAGGACAATCGGTGCGAATGTGCCCTTTTTCTCTGCACCCGTAACGCGTTGGAATATAGCGGGACTGTGCTGGAGAAAAAGCCACCACTTCTCGGTGACGTGGACGCGCTGAAGGCGAGACCACCACTTCCCTAACATAGAGTTAGGGTGGTGGCGTACGTGAATCTTGTCGTACGGCTTCTACTTCCAAAGCGTGAGCTATCGCACTCTTCAGAGTTTGGTGGTGTCCGAGTCGCACCGTAGCCCTTACTTCTGTATCCCGTAGACCGTCGATGAATGCTTGCACCAAATTAACTTCCACCGTCTCTGGTGTCATCGACCTGTATGCACGCCGGACCAGCCGTTCAACCTCAACTCCCCATTGCTGGAGGCTCTCGTTCGACCTCTGCGTTCTCTCGCGTAACTGAGCGCGGAAAACGTGCTAGAGGTGCTTGTCTCCATAACGAGTGTCCAGTCCCTCCATGAGACGCTCCAATGTCCTGCCGTCCGCAGGAAGGTTCTCTAGGACCAGCAGGGCGTCCCCTCGTAGAGCTAAAGTTAATGCCGCGAAAGACTGTTCATCATCCCAGCGGTTCGTCTTAACCAATGTTTCGAATTGGTATTTGAATGCCGTCCAGGAAGACGTGCCATCAAAACGCGGCTCATCAAATTTTGCGGCTGATGCACAGTGGGTGTGCGATAGTGAGCCAACAGCAACGGGTTCGCGTGCTTCGAGCTTGACAATTTTTTTGTTGATGTCCAGCAGGCGATCTTCGTGGCCATCAATCCTTGTTTCGAGGGTATTAGCTCGGGCGGAAACCCCCTTGACCTCTAAGGTGAGATTCTTTACTTTCTCACCCAACGTGACGAGGCCGTGATCAATTTTTTCGAGGATCAGGTTCTGCTTAGCCTCTTGATCTCGGCGAGCGGCTTCCTGTTCGCGGCGAGCGGCTTCCTGTTCGCGGCGAGCGGCTTCCTGTTCGCGGCGAGCGGCTTCCTGTTCGCAGCGAGCTTCTTCCTGGTTCGCTGCGATTAGGTCCTGAAGCTTACGCTGGTTAGCCTCCATACTAGCTTGCATGGCGGCCAACACCGCAGCGAGGCTCATTTCCGAGGCTGGTCCTGTTGGCGCCTCAGCAGCTGCTGTTGCTCCCATACCAGCCTGATCTTCCTCCTCCATACGATGACGCGCAGCATCCATCTCCATTTGCCTCCTTGTTCGTGGTCGCTGTTCGTCGTCCCTCGGTGTTAATGGCATTTCACTTCTGACACCAGTTGTTACGTACGTGGGTAATCAAATGCCGATTTACTAAGAGACAACTTTATTCACCACAAACAATAACAAATTAGTCCAGTCAACAATAATCCGAATCGCAATTAACACTAGAGTACCGTTACACTATCGCTCAGGTCGTTAGATAAAATCACTTCACACTCTTAGGTAGTTCGCTCTTGATCGCAGTCGAAATCACAACTGACTCGCTTCCGGCCGGGGGCTCGTATTTATATGCGGAGCCAAGAAAATTCTAGATACCGACGTCCCGCGATCGATCCAGAATTCCAGAACCATTGAATCGCTTCTCGAAGTCATAAATCATTTTTATTGCTCGTGGTAATAAGAGTCACTTTCATGCGAATTTCGACTCTATTGTTAACGTCGGAGAGTACCATTTCTCTTATCGGTTAGATAGATACCTATTACTACTTGTAGGTACTTTGTGGATGTTTCGAGATTTTTTAAGCCTGGCTACGCACAACCTTTCTAGATCTTTCGAACAGCAATGCGTTTTAATTATTAAGTGCTACTCGTTATTTTCTCGGAGATATGGCGTGTTCACGTTTAGTGGCATAACAATATGTTCGAAGAGTTTGACGGTTTTCGTATTGTGAAAAGAAGTTATAGAGTATTGTCTGTGCGATAAAAGAACCGTCGTGGCGTAAAGTGAAAACAACGTTAAAGATTTTAAGTAGCAACCCAACCCAGCCATCCGTCAAATGCCAAACGTTATATCATGTTGACAGAGGGTTTGTTTATTATGTTATTTTATTGTGATTTTTAATTGAAATTTTCAGAAATGTGATAAAAAATTTCACTGAGCTGCAAGGGAAATAATATTTAATATATTACAGTTTTGCCAAAGATAACAAATGGCAAATCACACCATTATTGATCAAAACAAAGTCACGAACTTGGGAAACATTGGTATGCTGTTTTTTGGTACGTAACACTTTTATTTTAATGTTTTTAGACTTCCTAGGTAGGCGTGGCTGGAAAGACCTCACGGCGTCCTTACCTTCCGCATGACGCAGGTACTCACCGGACATGGTTCGTTCGGGAGTTTCCTGCACCGGATTCGTGCGGAAGTGACGCCCGGGTGTCGCCACTGTGTGGAATGCCCGGAGGACACGGTGGAGCACACAGTCGAGGTGTGCCCTGCTTGGGCGGAGCATCGCCGTGCCCTCGTGGGGGCGATCGGCGGCGGAGACCTCTCGCGCCGGGCCTTGGTTGAGGCCATGGTCCGGAGCGAGGAGGAGTGGCAGGCGGTCGCCGACTTCTGCGAAGCAGTAATGCTCGCAAAGGAGGAGGCCGAACGCATCAGGCAACGGCGTTATCGCCGCCGCCGCCGCCGCCGGGATTCTGATCCCGATTTCCGGCCACCGTAGGCGCGGGCTTGCGGACAGTGAGCAATGGGTAGCTCGCTGTCCGGCCGTCCGGTAACTGTCCGGACCAAGCCCAAGGCGTCGACGGCGCGCACTGTTCCCGCGCGCCTCAAGGAGTTGTCAGCAACAGCAGGGACCCAGCCGGGTCGAAGCCTACTGGGGCCAGGGTTATCCGAAAGGGCGCTCGAGCCCCGGTATGAAGGCTAGAAGGAACGGGGTGGGTCTTTTAGTCAGTAAGAGTCTGACACTATCTCCCGCTCCACCCAAGGGCAGGGGATGTCAATGCATGATTTTTTCCCACCATAAAAAAAAAAAAAAAAAAAAAAAAAAAAAAAAGACTTCCTAGGTGAACTCCTGTCCCTGTTATCTCCAAATATATATAAATTAAACAGAAATTCATTTAAACATGACAATATTTGTTTATTTTGTTTTGGTCAATATTTTCGATGGCTAGTATAAAGAGTATTGATACTTTAAATTTATAATGCATTTCGACTAACTTAGAATATCTCTTTTCAGGCTTGAGTACGGATACAGTAACTAAAATAAAAAAGGGCAAGTGCGAGTCGGACTCGCGCACTGAGGATTCTGTACAAATTTACATATGAAATCAATTCCCGAATTGAGTAACGAAGATTTTTCAGAATTGCAAACAATTTTTTTTTGTGGCGGATCTACAAATTTACAATTTTCAGATTTTTCCCTGTAATTGTTCTATGAGACCTTGATTTATGCCAAATTTCAGGATTCTAGGTCAACGTGACCCTATGAACTTTGATTCCCTTGAGTTTCGAAATATGTTTTTTGTGACATAAACGGCCGTATCTTTTTTTTTTTAACTCAGAAGTCTGATTTTTTCACAACTTTAAAAGACCGCAGATTTGAGTGTATGGTTTTAATTTTAACTCGATACCTCCAAGCGTTCTCGAGTTAAAGGGTCTTAACAGATAAACAGACGGACAACCAGGTGATCCCAAGGATCTTATAAACGAGATGGTCACTTACAGGCTAAATAGATTTTTTACGAAGCAACATTACAAATTCTGAAGTGTATTTTATTTTCATAGTCATTAAGTTCATATTTTTCATTGATTAGCAAAAGGGAAAAATGTACTGAGGAAGACAACGAGAAAGTGGTAGTGTGTCCCATTTTTACCTTTAAATTTAACTAGGGTAAACATAAACTTGCTGCTAGCAACAATATTCCAGTCAGTGATAATAGACCGATCCCAGTCAAAGTGATAGAACTATTTTCGTTGGAACTGGGTAAGTGGTCGTTGGTGGAACCTACCTAGATAGGCAGTACAGCAGTTTCTTCACGCTATTTTCCTTTATCGGTTCGTGTTTGCATTTAAATGTTCATCATCATTACAATCGACAGACGTCCACTGTTCGAATAGGCCTCCCCCAGGTGTCGCCACAATTAACGGCATTACGCAAAAGCTTATAAACGGATGAATTTAATGATAAACGTTGCAATAATATAGCTTATAACCTATATTTTTGCTAAGTTTCATCACGTGAGCAAGTTCAATAAATAGGCTACTAATATTATAAATGCGAAAGTTTGTGAAGATGGATGGAGGTACTCGTATGTATGGATGTGTCGCGCAAAAACTACTAGACAGGTGAACTTAATCATAAACATTGCAATAATATAACACATAAGCTATAACTTTGCAGTTTCATTAGGTGAGCAAATTCAGCCAATAGGATAATTTTTATTATAGGGTGAAGCCGCTGGAAGAAGCTAGTCTAACATAGTTTCAAAATATCAAGATTTAACAGTCGCACTATAATGACGTCACAATGTTGCTTACATAACAAAAACGATATTTATCTACAGCAGCGCCCTCAAATCCCACGATGGTTTACTTTCCGCACAGACTCTAAGAGCCCACGACGGCCAGACCTTCGTTATTTTATAAAAGCTGAAAGTTTTTCTGTGCATGTCCCCTGTATAGTCTGTCTAATAAGTCAACCGACTTGGGAATTTTGTATAATATTTAATCATTTAAAAAATACTTATATTCGATACTTTTCATAAGGTTCTTCTGTTAGTAAACAATGATCTCTATCTCTTAATCAACCTTGATTATTGAACCCGTGTTGACTACATCAGATTTCATTAAATCCTAATAATTACCCAAGTCGTTTAACTTATTAGACAGACTCTACAGGTAAGAACGACCTGCGACTATACAGTTTGGGTTGTGGTTACTTAGGCAGATAACAGGCAGTAAAGGTGTATAAAATAGTACCTTACTTTTGTTAAAGTATAAAGCAGAGCATATTATGTTACTTGGCCAAGATTTATATTAGTAGCAACATTAAACGTTCAATTTAACCAAAAGCCATGAAAGCCATGACCATAAAAAAAACTAAGCCATGATTATTTATTTTCGTAAAAAATCTAGTCAATTCAGTTTCCAATTATGACGATTTTTTTTTGCAGTCCATAGACTGCCCATAGTATTGATTAGATAAAACAAAGTCAATTATTTCGTTGCTATATATCATGGTAACTTTTACTTATACAAGGAAGTCCTTATATAATCTGTACAGAGAATTTTTTTGCGATATCTTGATTTTAAACCCAAACAGTTCTCAGTCGACTACGAGCACCGTTGTAGGCGATATCATTTCTTACCATTACACATAAGACGTAATATTAACGACGTCGATGGCTTACAGTGAATATCTCATAACTGTGAAATACGTAACTTTTCAGGAGGCACAAAAAACCAAATTAGACCTTTATTATCATGCAATTTTAATGTGCTTATGCATGTTTCATTCAAATATTTCAAACTATTGGTTTATTTCAAACGCTTGTTTCTCTTGTTTTTATTTTTTCCGATTGTTTTGCCGCGCCCGCGCCTTCGCGAGGTGATTACACCAAACTGACTTGAGCAAGATATGCATGCAACATCGTAAATGGCGGTACAAGTATCCAATCAAAATTTTGCGTGATACAAGATTGTGCGTTACGAGCTTTTCTTTTCAGAAATGTAAATGCCATTTATACCACGTACATCGAAGGACTGGAACAGTTTGCCTGCTGCGGTCTTCCCGTCTGATTATAATTTAGATGTCTTAAAGGCTAGAGTGAATAGGCTCTTAATAAACTAGTGCGCCTCACCATCAACGATTGCATCACTGCCTACCATCAGGCGGGATCGCAGTCAAGTACTAGTTCAAAACAGATAAAAAAAAATAAAATAAAATTACCTAAAATTGCATATCCGACGTTTTCACTCTAATCCATTGACATAATGTTTCTTGGCAAACAGCAAAGGGCTCGATTGATTGTCCCGATCTACTTAGTAAAATACTTCTTCGTACTAATCAGAAGACGGCCTCTATTACAGGTACCGCGCACATCGACAAACTACAGGCGTAAACGCCTTCTCCATACGTAGTGTTAATAATTTACCATCGCACCTAGGAATTGACTTATTTTGCACTAGTGTACATAATATTAGAAAAATCCTGATTATGGAATATTTTTTAGATAGTAGTCACGAAAAAATATTTAATATTATATTTTGTACTTAGTTAATTGCTTTTTATCTATGATATTAAATGATAACGACAGGCATAATCCTTCTGTGGATACAAACTTAAATTTTATTGATATTTTTAATTAAAAGTCAACGCGGTATAATATAAAATGTGTATACAATATATGTGGAAGCTTTTAATTAGCAATTTTCCATACCTATATAAAGTGGCAGGCGGTCGCCGACTTCTGCGAAGCAGTAATGCTCGCAAAGGAGGAGGCCGAACGCATCAGGCAACGGCGTTATCGCCGCCGCCGCCGCCGCCGCCGCCGGGATTCTGATCCCGACTTCCGGCCACCGTAGGCGCTTGCTTGCGGACAGTGAGCAATGGGTAGCTCGCTGTCCGGCCGTCCGGTAACTGTCCGGACCAAGCCCAAGTCGTCGACGGCGCGCACTGTTCCCGCGCGCCTCAAGGAGTTGTCAGCAACAGCAGGGACCCAGCCGGGTCGAAGCCTACTGGGGCCAGGGTTATCCGTAAGGGCGCTCGAGCCCCGGTATGAAGGCTAGAAGGAACGGGGTGGGTCTTTTAGTCAGTAAGAGTCTGACACTATCTCCCGCTCCGCCCAAGGGCGGGGGATGTCAATGCATGATTTTTTCCCACCATAAAAAAAAAAAAAAAAAAAAAAAAAAAAAAAATACCTATATAAAAAAAAAAACAATTATGTTATTAGTCTATATGCTTTCTTTAAAAATAAATAAATAATTAAGCAGACACTTAATAATTTCATCAACAATTTCCTCGCCGTTTTCTTTTACATATATGTTACTTGGGGGCCTATAAAAAGATGTTATCTCAATTGCCTCATTATTGAAACTAATTGTACATTCTGTATGATAATATTTTTTTTTTTTTTAAATAATTCTGTATACTCCTCTTGACCCTACACACACACACACACACACTACACTAGATTTAAATTGGTTGGTATCAGCTTTATGAAGTGGAAGCATTATTGAACTTTTTTTTTATGTTTCCTGTAATACCGACTATCAAATTGTTTGATAGTCGAAGTGCGATAAGTTTCCTTCTCGATTAAAATATTTGCATCCTAAGTTAAATCATTATCTTCAGTAACATCTGGTTCAAAACTTTCAATATTTTCATAAGAAGTTGTAGTTTAAAGTCCTATTGATTATAATTTTTAGTATTTTATAATAATTGTACCTATCACATTTTTACTTTATTATCATGTCTATAACTTCTATAAACTATAAGTTTAGTCCGATCATTTTTCACTTACGGCCAGCGTTTGGGTAGGTATATGGGTACATTAGGTACTAACGTATCAGTAATCACTGATAACAAAATCACAAACTTCACTTAATCAATACTAGAAAAAATAAAATCATACCTTCAAGTATCAAGACAAGTTCGGTTAAAGTATAAAATTGAGCGAACAATGTATTCTATGTGTGCGTGCTGTGTGTGTACGCGTAATGTTGATGTGTTGTTGCGACTAGTTTACCTAAAAATGACCGAGTGAAAAATGTAAAAGCGTCCATAAGTACGAGTATGAATCGAATCCTTTACAAAGGCTTAAGCAGTAACTCTGTTGGACAATGAGCTCAATTTGTCTCATGGTCCTTTAAGTTTTACTTTGATTTGTTTTTTTTACTAGACATTTGTTAATTAGATACTTTTTTTGGATTTAATTGAATTTTATGACAATTAAAGGCACAAAGCATTTTTGCTGACTGTACTTTAGATCTTTGAACATATTTTAGTATCAATCATGGCGGTAAGTCCCCTCTTTGAGGCGTGGCTGGAAAGACCTCACGGCGTCCTTACCTTCCGCATGACACAGGTACTCACCGGACATGGTTCGTTCGGGAGATTCCTGCACTCGATTCATGCGGAAGTGACGCCCGGGTGTCGCCACTGTGCGGAACGCCCGGAGGACACGGTGGAACACACAGTCGAGGTGTGCCCTGCTTGGGCGGAGCATCGCCGTGCCCTCGTGGGGGCGATCGGCGGCGGAGACCTCTCGCGCCGGGCCTTGGTTGAGGCCATGGTCCGGAGCGAGGAGGAGTGGCAGGCGGTCGCCGACTTCTGCGAAGCAGTAATGCTCGCAAAGGAGGAGGCCGAACGCATAAGGCAACGGCGTTATCGCCGCCGCCGTCGCCGGGATTCTGATCCCGATTTCCGGCCAACGTAGACGCGGGCTTGCGGACAGTGAGCAATGGGTAGCTCGCTGTCCGGCCGTCCGGTAACTGTCCGGACCAAGCCCAAGTCGTCGACGGCGCGCACTGTTCTCGCGCGCCTCAAGGAGTTGTCAGCAACAGCAGGGACCCAGCCGGGTCGAAGCCTACTGGGGCCAGGGTTATCCGAAAGGGCGCTCGAGCCCCGGTATGAAGGCTAGAAGGAACGGGGTGGGTCTTTTAGTCAGTAAGAGTCTGACACTATCTCCCGCTCCGCCCAAGGGCGGGGGATGTCAATGCATGATTTTTTCCCACCATAAAAAAAAAAAAAAAACATATTTTAGTATTAGTTTAAACAATGGTATCCATTCGGAATATCAAAAAGAAAACGGGTTCAGAGAAAAACCAGTGGCATTAATTGAGTGGTATTAAAACGGAATAAATCGTGTTAAAAATGTTTTGTTTCTCGATCTATAAGGGTAAAAAACACGTATTCAACACAAGATACCTAAACGTGATGAAAATGTATTGTTTAAAGATGAGTGGACTTAAATAAAAACAAGTTGAAGAAAAACAACATCTGTTGTTTAATTAACTTTCCTTCCACCTTGAGTTTGACATTCATCCATCCAAATGTGATAAGGCGATTATTTCATTGTTTGATAATATAATATCAAAACAAATAACCGGTATGGAAGCTAGCAATAACAAAAATATAAATAGATGTGAAATACGAGATTTTGATCGTGGAAACTTCCACAAATATTATGGAGGCACATTGGTACCTTGATAAGCCGGTATCATCGGCTAGTGTGAATTAGAAAAAGCAGAGATACTTTATATCAGCTATACCAGGAAAAATCATTATCGTCTGATCTTAACTTGCATAACCATGTTAGAATGTATTCAAAGATGTTCAAAAGAGTCTGCGCCCAAGCTAAATCTAAGTCAATAAGTAAGAAAATTAAAAATTCTAACAATAAAATAAAAGCTGTCTGGAAGATGATAAACAAGGAAACTGGAAGAACAAACCAGCGAGATCGAAATGAATTGTCCCTAAAAATTGATAATGAAATCATTTCAGACAGGACCGAAGTGGCTGAGAAGCTAGAAAACTTCTTCACCAACATCCCAATAGAAGTTACGAAATCTCTCCCTTCTTCATCTTTGTTAGCTGAATCTTTTTTAAAAGAAAATTTCACAAAGGATGTACCAACCTTTGAATTTAAGCGTATTTCTGTTGATATGATTAAAAATACATACAAAAGTCTTAATATAAAAAACACTGAGGACTTATGGGGTATATCCGTTAAGGTTCTTGGAGATATTATTGATACAATTGCTCCTGTCCTAACAGGCATATTTAATCAATGTCTAGACAGCATTAAATCAGGTACATTCCCTGATTTAATGAAACATAGTAAAGTAGTACCAATTTTCAAATCAGGTAGTAAGAGTGATCCCTCTAATTATAGACCAATATCTGTGCTTCCAGCATTGAGTAAAATATATGAAAAAATCATGCTCGACCAGATGTTGTCTCATTTTAATTCAAATAGGATTTTGCATAGTCATCAGTTTGGCTTCACGAAAGGAAGGTCAACGACGGATGCAGGAGTGAAACTCATCAGTCACATTTTAGAATCCTGGGAGAAGTCCCAGGATGCTATTGGCATATTCTGTGACCTCTCAAAAGCATTTGACTGTGTTGACCATAATACTCTGATCTGTAAATTACATCATTACGGAATTCGTGGAAGAGCTGCTGATCTTGTTTTATTTATCTTACAGGCAGCAAAAAGTATCCATAAATGGGGTGACGTCCTCGGGGTCTTTAGTAAGGATGGGCGTGCCCCAGGGTTCAATTCTTGGCCCTTTCCTTTTTCTGGTTTATGTTAATGACCTTCCTTACATGATGGCTAATTTATCAGATATAATTCTATTTGCTGACGACACTTCTCTTATTTTTAAAGTGGATAGAAAAGATGCGGATGTCTTGCGTGTTAACGAAAGTCTGGCTGTTCTTTCGAAATGGTTCGCAGCCAATAATCTTTTACTAAATGCAAATAAAACTAAATGTATAAAGTTTTCATTACCGAATGTTCCTCAAGTTGGCGTCAATCTAATTCTTGATAGCAAAAAACTTGATGTAATTACAGAAACTGTGTTCTTAGGTATAACTGTCGATTCCAAACTGCAGTGGGGTGCTCATATTAGAACTCTCTCAGGTAGATTAAGCTCAGCGGCATATGCAGTAAGAAAAATAAGGCAGTTGACAGATGTCGCCACAGCTAGGTTAGTTTACTATGCCTATTTCCACAGTATTATGTCTTATGGCATTTTACTGTGGGGATCTGCAGCTGATGTAGACTCGATTTTCGTATTGCAAAAGAGAGCAATCAGGGCTATTTATAAAATGGGTCCTCGCGAGTCTCAGAAATAAATTCAAATAAATCGATATATTGACACTGCCATCTCTTTATATCTTATAAAGTATTTTGTATGTCCGTAAAAACCTAGGACTTTTCAAAATTAGAAGCGATTTCCATAACATAAATACTCGTAGTAAACACGAAATTATATTACCCAAATGGAGATTAGCCAAGACCAGTAAATCATTTTTAGTAAATAGCATACGCTTTTATAACAAGCTACCAAAAGCGGTGACTGAACTTAGCGAAGGAAAGTTCAAAACCCATATTAAGCGTATATTACAAGGTTAAAGACTATGTCGAAGATACGCTTGTTTGGCAATGACTACCTCTGCACTTGTGGCCCCCTGGTAACTCATAATAATGTATGAATGTATCTATTAACTGCTCCATCTTTGTTGTAACATTTTTTTTTTCTAACACATTGCTTTTGCAATATTTTTATTTTATTTTATATTATCTGACTCCAACCACATTAAATTCGTTAGTTTTTCTTTTTTGGTTGTTAACGTCTCATTTATTGACATCATTTTTTTATATAGCATCTTTTTATAATGTAAATGGAAGAACACTGTAGACTCAACGAATTCTTAGATTACTTCATATTTTGACTCACTTTTTTTAAATGATTATTTTGATGATTTTATTGTGCTTTTGAGTACAATATAGACCGGTTTACACTGTTCTTAAATAATACCTATTAATACTGTAATATGGAAATATTGTAACTACAACCATTTTTTTAAAAGAGTAACCATGGAGTTTCTTGCCGGTTCTTCTCCATAGGAAACGACCAATTTCGAACCGTGCACTAGCTTCTGACGTTTTATAAGTGCCCATGTAGGCCTATGTGAAATAAAAAACTTTTGACTTTGACTTTGACTTTGAGTGGTTCACGCTCAGAGCATGGACATCATAGCTTGGAATCATTGCAAGAGCTCAGAGTACCAAATAGCAATAGAATAGCAAAATGTGGACTATTCAGAAATCTTTTCGCCTGTAGTTAGGCATTCAACATTGAGAATATTCAATCGAATACTGTTTGCATTATCTGTTAAGCTAGAGTTAGATATTACACACCTGGATATCACTACAGCTTTTCTGAAAGGGACCTAGAGGAAACTATTTACCTACACGCAAATATCAGTTGATTTACGAAGTTCCTTAACATAATTACGAAGTACTTAAATTGAAGAAAGCTATAATAATAATAATAATTCTTTATTTCAGGCTACTATGGCCCATAAACACTATACATAAAATAATCTTAAAAATAATAAACTAATACATATGAATAACATTTACTTATTAATTAAACTATTGCACACGAAGTGACGGCATCGTGTTCCGCTGCAAGGTCGGTATCCTTCCACGAAATCGTCGATACACGACACCTTTCGGCCAAAACTCTCCTTTGAGGAAGGTGTCCAAATGATGAGTCGGCACCCGCACCACAAACGACTTGAAATTAGTGTTATGGCGCGGCTCCAACTGCTCGACTCTCAAAGTCCAGTTCGTCTTGACTCGAACATACTCCACGATCTCCTCAACCTTCGTGGAGTGATGTAGCCTCGAAACATACAGCTGCGTCGTGGGCACTGCTGGACGCAGCAGCGTGTTGGGTCCTGCCAGCGCGGTACCGCACTGGTTCTGACAAGAAGGCTTCTTCCTCTTCTTCTTCTCTACTTTTGTGAAGCCATCCTCATCGCTCTGCTTGCCCCCTTTCATTTTACTTGCTTGTCGCGTTGTTTGCGACACAGCAGGTTTCTTTGCGGCAACAACAGCGGAGTAGGCACGTTTAGGGGTCGACGTACCTACATGCGTCACCACCTCGACCGGTGACGATACAGCGACGCCTGCGGCGGAGCAAGATGCAACGCAAGCATTTTCAGCAGCGGGTGACGCACTGCAACTCGCCGACTCAAAACTGCCGACTGATGCATTTCGTGCTCCGCGACGTATGTTCACGCTGGAGTTGTTAGGCGCCCTACTTTCCGAAACAGCGTTGCGCAACAACTCTACCTCGGCACGCAGTGCACCCACGGTGGTATTGGACACCTCCAGCTTGGATTGTACCTCGGCCAAGCTTGCTTTCAGGGATGTTATGTCCTTCAGCAACCTGGTGACATCGACGTGATCAAATGTGACAGGAGGCAGTTTATGCAGCTCCTTCGCCACGAAAGCGGGCACGTCATCCGGGTCGGTACTCTTCATCATTGTGATGATGTCCTGCACACTTCTCTGGCCGCCATCCCTCCGTCGGGACTGCATCTGGTCAACTTTGCCCAGCACTTGGAACAGCAGCAGCTTGGCACTGCTTATCTCCTACTCGTTGAAACTGGACTTGCAGATCTGCAGGATGCTGACCTCGTCCATGTAGTCAATGGCATGTTTGATGAATGCCAACAGCTCGTTGGCTATGAGTGGTTGACTCATAGCGACGTAAAACGGGCAACGGCTACTGCCGCGCAACACGCGAATATAAAATTCGTATCGAGCAGAGCAAACACGTCTGTACTTGACCGCGCATTGCATTGCACTGCGCTATACAGGGTGTGGCGTAAATAGTGGTCCAACGTTAACGGGCTGATATACCATATATTCAGCTATCACATAGCACAATTTAAAACCACTTTTTACCATAGGTCTCAGAATAAAACTGATTTTTATTTTTAAAACAACACTTTGCGACACTAATTTGGCTCTAATTTCAACAAAAAACATTATTTTCCCATGTAGTATAATATGCAGATAACTGTTTTACTGTAAACTTAAAAATATTAAAGAAAAAATTGTTTATTTCAAATTTTTACTATAGTCTTCAGATAATAATCACTAGACTTTGGGCGCGAATGGTGTAAAAGAAATGTAGGTACTACACTGTCGGTGCCCACTATTGAAAAAATATGTCCATTAAATGCAGATTCTAATGTAGTATAAAAAAAAACTGATACCATGATTTAAAAAAAAGTTATTTAGATTTAACTTGAAAAGGAGCTGAATTCGAAAAAAACCGGCCAAGTGCGAGTCGGACTCGCCCATGGAGGGTTCTGTAGCAGCAAGTAACATAATATAAAAATTTTATGTAGTTCGTTGTAACTTTGATCGATGTTTTAATAATAGTGTATTTTTTTAGATTTATGACGTAATAAAAAAAAACTACTTACTAGATCTTGTTCAAACCAATTTTCGTTGGTAGTTTACATTCGTACAAAGCGTTTTGGAAACACATTCATTATGCGTACAGCTAAAGAGTGGAATTCCCTGCCGGAGTCTGTGTTTCCTGATAGCTACAACCTAGGGGTCTTTAAGTCGAGAGTGAATAGGTTACTTCTAGGCAAGCGTGCTCCATCGTCGGCCACATCATCACTTACCATCAGGTGAGATAGTGGTCAAACGCGAGCCTATCAATAATAATAATAAAAAAAAAAACATGGTAATGCACATCATATATTTTTTTAAGTTTTATCATTCTCTTATTTTAGAAGTTACAGGGAGTTACAGTACACATTTTACCACTTTGGAAGTGTCTCTCGCGTAAACTATTCAATTTAGAAAAAAATGATATTAGAAACCTCAATACCTATCCTTTTTTAAGACCTATTCATAGATACCCCACACGTATGGGTTTGATGAAAAAAAAATTTTTGAGTTTCAGTTCTAAGTATGGGGTCCCCCAAAATTTATTGCTTTTTTTCTATTTTTGTGTGAAAATCTTAAAGCGGTTCACAGAGTACATCTACTTACTAAGTTTCAACAGTATAGCTCTTATAGTTACGGAAAAAAGTGGCTGTGACATACGGACGGACGGACAGACAGACAGACAGACATGACGAATCTATAAGGGTTCCGTTTTTTGCCATTTGGCTACGGAACCCTAAAAATACACTATTTAATTTAAGTACGTTATCGATGCAAAATATCTTGGACCTAATTATAAATAATATTTAACATAACTATTAACCAGTAGTTATTTAGGGTCAAGCATAAGGGTAAAAAAGGGTCAATCAATTTCCAGAAATCGGTATCTGGCCGGATAACAAATCAGACTACGTCAAGATGTAATAAGAAATCTAATTAGTCAATTTTGAATGAAAATGCTTCAATGTGATCTCGTAAGTTGCATGCGCTTCTTGTTTCTGTGTTTATCTTCACCGTTGAATTCCTCGTTTTTTTTCCTGGACCCTGATTTGCTTGTGTTTGGGCTCTGATTCGCTTCTGTTTGGACTTCTTTGTTTTTATGATCCTTAAGACATTGGCTACATTATTTGGACTACGACTTGCTCAACGATTATACAAACCTGCAGTGCAGTGACGATTTTACGATGCATGCATTTTATTTATGGCGAATGCAGAGGCGTCGGTAGAGATGCAGCCCGACTTTATCGGGAAGATATCCAGGTCACCGTGTATTTGGTAGAGTACATACCGCATATTCTGAGGGTAGGATACCTGGCAGAGGTGTAGGCGGTGCTAGTGAGGGACGACCAATGGTTTACAATGACGACGAAGCGTTACATTTAGTCCTCGAAGATCTATCTCCTTCAATTCGTATCAGGTCATTTATCCGACGATGCAGAACGTCCATAGCTGCCAGTGATGGTCACTTCGAACATTTAGTATAAGGATTCTGCTAACAATCATTTAATAAATAATTGATTTTTTTGAATAATTGATTTATTTGAAAATTTATTAAAGTTGCTTTTTTTTCATAATGTGAAGTTTATGTTCTTCAATAAAAGCTAAAAAACTACTTCTAGTTAGGTTTAAAATATTTTGCAACATCGGTAACGTACTTAAATTAAATAGGGTATTTTTTTTTAATTCAGCTCCTTTTCAAGTTAAATCTCATTAACTTTCTTTTTAAACCATGGTATCAGTTTTTTTTATACCACATTAGAATCTGCATTTAATAGACATATTTTTTCAATAATGGGCACCGACAGTGTAGTACATTTCTTTTACACCATTCGCGCCCAAAGTCTAGTGATTATCTGAAGACTGTAGTTAAAATTTGAAAGAAACACATTTTTCCTTTAATATCATTAAGTTTACAGTAAAACAGTTATTTGCATATTATAGCACATGTATTCAGCAGTAATATACAAAAAACGAAATAGAAAAATAATGTTTTTTGTTGAAATTAGAGCCAAATTAGTGTCGCAAGGTGTTGTTTTTCAAAAAAAATATAAAGATCTGTTTTATTCTGAGACGTATGGTAAAAAGTGGTTTTAAATTGTGGTATGTGATAGCTGAATACATAGTGTATCGACCCCTTAACGTTGGACCACTATTTACGCCACACCCTATATATGGTTTAAAGCAGTCCACAAGGGCGTGGTATTAGAAAGTTGATGAATGTCTTACACACTAAGATTGGATAGGTCATAGGATACAAAGAGAACGATAGCATTGTATATCGATGATTTCTTTGAGTCTACTAATGATGATATTAAGTGTACTTTATAATTTAAAAAAGTTATTGTCATCAAACTTCAAATAAGTATCCAGGGCAGGTTAAATATTATTTAGGGATGATATTGACAAAGTTTATGGCACGGTAACGTCAAGGAAATTGTGTTAATCAGTTATTAAAAAGATTTAACATGACAGATTGTAAGTCAGAACTTCAGCAGATACGTGGGGGCGATCGGCGGCGCCCAAGTAGCACAGAAGCGCTGAATAGGTAGTAGCTAAATCACTGTTCACAATGGAATCTTCAGCTGAATAAACCTGCTGAATAAGAGCGTTAGAGACGCCTACTCAGCTGATATAACTCTGATTTGGGCACAAATTAATCAGCTGTTAGCTGAATAATGTAGCTGGTTGCACTATATCAGCGTTATTTGAGCATTATTAAAGGTAACAGTCGCCCCAAGAGCTGAATAATGAATTCTGTTATATATAAGGAACCATAGGTACTGATAGATAAAAAAGTGAATGGTACATGGGAGAGATGTAGACTTGAACATGTGTTATATGTACCTGATTTAAGGAGAAACCTGTTCTCTGAAGGCGCTGCTACTAGAAGAGGATATATGATAATGAAGAGTAATGAAAAAGCAGTGATAATGAAGAATAACCCTTTCCACCCGGGGTAGTAATTATTAACGAATTTCCGCTTTTTAACTTCATTATCATAATAAGGTAGGTAAAAAGAAACGCTCAGATTATTTTCAGATTTTTATTATACCTAGAAGTACTATTTCTAAGACCTAGACTTAAAAGTACCGTCAGGAACTTTGTGTTATTACAATGTTAGGAACTTTGATAGAAACTACAAAAATAATGAGATCCAATATTGACTTAGTAATAATTAAAAAGATAGGTTTTTAATTACAAATTAACCTCGTGGTATTCAGCAAAACAATTTTTCTTTTCATTTACACACAAAAACACGTACACAATGAGAACATTTACTATGAGGTTTCGACTGAATCTTTTTCAAACTACAAACCTCACACCTTTCCCTATTTTCTACAAACGTAGGCCAATGGATGCCTCTATTACCCAAGCGAACGTCTTTTATAGTGGAGTAGTCAGATTTGCGTCTTTTGGAAGGGCCACCTTTGGAAGTATTATCAGTAGAAGTCTTTCTTTCCTGACTAACATCTTTCATTGTCATCAAGCCTTGAGTAACAGAGCGTCGAAAATCTTTTACGGTAGTCTGTTTCATTATAAGTCCATGAATGACATATGAATTGACAAATCCGATGTCCAGAAGACCCCAAAACAACCTGTGCCACCATTTCGGAGATTTGCGATCTATACAGTAAAGGGCTCTCAAATGATCAGCTGTATCTACGCCGCCCATATAGCTATTGTAATCTTTGACAGCTACAGGGCATGTAATGGCAGACTTGGATCCATTTTTTTCTTTACGTGACACAGTCACTATATGAACCACTTTGTTATCCTTCCATTTCCAATATCCAATGTCTAAATTTGAAAATCGATGATCACTTGGTATTGGAGATTGTTGGTTGGTGTTGGTGTTCTAGAGCTCTTCCAAAAACTTCATCAAAGCCTCTTGGTGAAGGTAGTTGAATATTTTCCACTTCATCATCGGACACACCTGCTTCAGACTCTTCGTCAGTCAGGAATCTCTTCTAATAACAGGGCTTCAATTAGAGCAGTATTGTTTGTAATATCCATCTCAATGGCTAAAACAATAAAAAAAATAGCTCAGAACAATTATAAAATAAAAAAAAAACATTCATTTATGTTAAAACAAAATACCCACTTCATCGATTATGTGTATTATAAAAGCTTATAATTTTTGACTAAAATCACCTGACGGTACTTTTAAGTCCATATCAGTTTTTATCAAATATTCATATAAAATAAAGTGATAATACGTTATAACAGCATTTATAAATGTAGTCCGTGATATAAACAACGTAATTAGTAAAAAAAAATAGCACTTACCTATAATATTCTATTTATAAAACTTTTTCAATTACACCGCACAGGAGAGTGATAAAATGTCCGACCGGTTGTAACTCGCTGTTCAAATTTTTCGAAAACGTCACGCGGTAATTCAAATAACGCGCTGTGATTGGCTTACGGAAACGGTACTCTAAAGGATCGTCAGTTGTAGTTAGCATAAGGTGATTTCGTACTTAAGTTATAAGACGAAAAATGTGGAGGTACTTCTAAGTACCGTAAGGAGGGAAAGGGATAATGTTGTGTGCACAATTAACAAAAAACAATTTATACGAATTGGATGTCAAACCAATTAAACAAGAAAATTGTAATGTTGTGCAAACAGATATAAAAGTTTGGCATGAAAGATTAGGACATTTGAATGTCAAAGAACTTCAGAATATGTGTTAGAATGGTATGATTCCAGTTACATTGAACGGAAATCAGAATTTAGTTTGTGAAGCATGCCAATATGGGAAGCAAGCCAGACGCCCCTTTTTGAAATCTACTCGAGGTCCAACACAGCCTGGCGAAATAGTGTACAGCGATGTGTGCGGTCCAATAGAAGAACCGTCTGTGTCAGGTATGAAGTACCTACTTTGTTTTGTTCAAAGATGGAGCTACAAGCTGTCGCCATGTTTACTTCATGAAACACAAGAATGAAGTATTCCAATATTTTCTGAAGTACAATGCAATTGTGAAGAACAAGTTTCAACGTGATTTGCACATACTACATACAGATAATGGTTGTGAATATGTGAATCAAGAATTTACATCATACCTGGAGAAAAATGGAATAATGCATGAACGTACTACCCGTATACTCCACAACAGAATGGGAGAGCAGAGAGAGAGATGCGTTCTATCATGGAAACTGCAAGAACAATGTTATATGGAAAGGACGTTCCCTTAAACATGTGGGCAGAAGCTGTAAACTGCAATATATTTGTTGAATAGAAATACGTCAAGCCAGACTGGAGATATCACTCCATTTGAACTGTGGCACGGAGTAGAACCTAACTTACAACATATCAGAATATTTGGATCCATTGGCTATGTACATGTACCAAAAGAAAAGCGAAGAAAGCTTGCCAAGAAAAGTGTGAAGATGTTGCTTGTTGGATATGACCACGATAATTACAGAATGTATGATCAAAATACTAGGAAAATTACAATATCAAGAGACGTGAAGTTTGATGAATGCTGTCGCGACGTGTAGCTCGCGAAGTAAACAGGTAACAGAGTCAAATTAATGTTGATAGTGCGAAACGTGTAACAAGCTAGGCATACATGATAATATGCGGTGATCTGCTGGCAACACCGAATCCATAGGGCGATCACCATAGATAAAGAGTATTTATAGTTTATGGTCATGGCACTTAAGTAGTATTTCTATGTAGTCTGTGGCGTTTGCCGCATTTTTGAGCCATTTTTTCAACTCACCAAAGTAAGGTAGTTACCTCAATAAGTGCATAGTAAAAGTGATTGGTGTTTCATGGAGGCGTCCAGCACGGCGGCGGCTCATCTGAGAGAAATATAAGCTAAGTGGTATCACTAAGAAAATAGTGTAGTGGTTCCCCACCTAAATGTTTAAACTCTAAGATTCCTAACTTTATTAAAGTTTCTGATGCTCTTGGAAGTCGGTTACATTAAGAGGTCTTTCGATGCTGCAATGCGAAAACTTCGTGAGAATCAGACTGGGCGAAAGGCCGTGATCAGTCCGTTAGAGGAGACCTTCGGTGCTGCAATACGAAGTCTCTCTAACAAATATGGCGTACTGTTGCATGTACTAAGAGGGTACATGCAACAGAGAGATAATACGAGAAATAGTCCTGTGGTGCACGCAGAGATAGCGAGAAGTTGATTGGCAGACTTGGCTGCAGTCAACTCTAAGATACTAAGAGAAATAGTCCTGCGGTGCACGCAGAGATAGCGAGAGGTTGATTGGCAGACTTGGCTGCAGTTAACTCTCTAATACCAAACAAACTACGATGACTCGTATCTCGTAGTTGTTTATGTGTCACACCTAAGACACCAGAAACGTTTAAGTATGTAATTATGTATATCACAATGTATAGAATGGTGGGAATCAATTTAATTTTAACCACAGATGGCGAGCTGAATCACGGTGCGAGCTAGTAAGAACTAAAGGCAGATTTACGCGAAGCAAACCCCCAATACAAAGATGATTCCTCTCGGATCAAACCCCAGGTACCTACAAGTAACAATTCCTTATTCTTCACCCTACAATCAATATATATATTTATACTCTTCGCCGTCGCACGTCGATGCCGCTCCCCACGTTGCCCGACGGATGAGCCTGGCCAGCTTACGCGTCTTGTTCCGGCGGGCGGCGTGGAGTAGCGGGCGTTCCGGCGGCGGCGGCGAGGACAAATGCAGTACACCAGAAGAAAGACAAAGTTTTGTAGAAATGAGAGTTGAACAAGAAGAAAAAGAACATTCTACAAAGTCTACCTCACAGAGTGAGTTTCAACATCTACGCTATGAGCCTGAAGAAATCTCTTCGGATGATAGTATGTATTAGTAGCTAGTTCTAACCACCACCAAAACAGCATGTATAATCTATACATATAAATAAAACTGGAGTGTCTGTTTGTAATATTGAAATAACTGCTTTTTACTACATGCATATAAATATAAAATAAATACGGTACATACACCAAAATAACATTTTTTACAATTTTTGTCTGTCCGTCTGTCTGTCTGTTTGTCCGGGCTAATCTCTGAAATGGCTGGACCGATTTTGACGGGACTTTTTTTGGCAGGTAGCTGATGTAATAAGGAGTAACATAGGTTACTTTTATTTAAAAATAAATTCAAAATCCTGTAATCCACGCGAACGAAGTCGCGGGCACAGCTAGTTGTACATATTTGTGTTTAGGATAATGATACAACGATAAGTACTGTGTTTTGTACTTTCAACACCAATTCTCGTTCACCATTTTTTATTATATTAGGCATAATTTAACTTTTTTAGGGGAAAGAAGTCCTGAGAAAAGGAAATCTCAATAAACACTGCGTGTCGCTATTTCCTCGATTTTCCTCCTTTGACGTTTAGAATTTCAGGTGAGCCAACATTACGCAGAAGGGAATTTACAAATGATAAAACGCACTTTAATCGTAAATGTATGAGTTTGACGACACCGGTTCTGGTACAAACATTTTCTCAATCTACTTCCGGTGTTTTAGAGTTCCTTACTAAAAAAAGGAAAAAGTCCGTCCGTCCGTTCGCCTGTCAAGACCCTTTATATCTCAGGAAAGCGTGGAGTTATGGAGTTGAAATTAAAACCATATAGGTACGGCAATCTCTTGAAGCTGTGCTTAAATCAAACTTCTAAGTTTACGAAAAAAAACAGATACGGCTGTATAAGTCGAAAAAAAAAAACGTACATTTTGCAAAGGAATCAAAATTTAATTTCAGGATTTTGCGTCCTGAAAGTTACAAAATAAAGCAAGGTCTTATAGCACAGATGATATAAGGATAAATCTAAAAACTGTTTTGTAGTTATGTCAAAAGAAAAACTAAAACCTTTTTGCGATTTGGAAAAATCGCAAAAAAAGAAAACAGTTCAATTCCCGAATTGTATTATGGAAATACAATTCGGGATTTGAACTGTTTTCATAGGTAATTTTGGACGGACCCAGATGCGCGACTCCGACTAGCACTTGCCCTCTTTTTTCTTTTATTACTAGGCGTTACTTCATTAACTCAATATAATTCTTTTTTTTTTTTCATTTCATAAGTAAACACAGATCGAGTACGAGCGAGTCACCTTTACTTGAACTCGAGTGCTAAATTCGAGTCAGCTGGACTCGCGTTTTATAATTGAGTCAGCGAGTTCAGAATCGAGTCTTCCTGACTTGAGTCCTGGAATCGAGTCACGCGTACTCGAGTCCTGGAAGTGGGGCTTACGTACTCGAGTCTTGGAATCGAGTCTTGTGTACCTACTCGAATCCTGCAATCGAGTCATGCGTACTCGAATTATTTTTGACTCGAGTACGGAATCGAGTCTGGCGTACTCGAGTCAAAATAAATTGGTACTCGAGTAAGCGAGTCCAAAGCAGGAATCGAGTCAGACTCGAGTCAAGCCGTACTCGGCACTTCACCACGACTACTTTACATACTTTTTGGTCAGTTCAGTCAGTTTGGCAGCCATTGTTTTTTTCATTTAATTATTTAATTTAATTTGTAGTACTTTTACTAAAAGTTCTTTGCGATAACTATTGTAAATCTTCGTGATATGACACTTCGTGAAAGAATCTTATCGGTAGTGCCTTTCTTTTCATGTAAGTATACTGAAGATGAATGTTTTGAAGATGATATTTTGAGTGGAATAGCATTTTAGCATAAAGCTGGTTAATATACATCAAATTAAATATACTTCTTGCTTAGCTGATTTTCAAACTTCATTCTAGTCTTAGGTTTGTAGAATCTAAGACCAGAATGAAGTAAGTAAGTCACAGTAATTCAACACTAAATATTAAGGTGCTTTTGCACCATTGATGTGCTATGCTACGTTGCTATGGATGCGTTTGATATCTACCAATCCTATTCATTGGTGCACATAGCTTAGCACTGGTAGAAACTGATACAACTATTATATGTTTTTTTCTAAGGAAGGGTACATGCTATACTGCTATGGATGGTAGCAAGTAATGTGTGTATGTGCCGCTTCCCTACTATAGATACATCGCATAGCTCAAGCTGCGCATCTTCCTCGCGCAGCTACTTTGCGGCGGCGCATCTTCATAGGACATCTTACTCGCATAGCTACTTATCTTAGTATCAGTGGAAACGGTCACATAAATGATATTTATTTTTGTAAATAGGTTTAAAAACAGATTTCACAGCATTAGCTTTACATCCTCGCAGCATAGCAAATCTCTGGTGGAAAAGCAGCCATAACGAAACCTCACGAATAAAGCGTTACCTGTTATTTTTTATCGACACTTTCGCTGCCAAGAACCCGGGAGCTGGGTCGTACAATAATTCGATCGTGTGCCGACAACCCGCCTCCCGGGTCGTCGTTATAAGTAGTTATTGTTGACTCTTCGTCATGCCGAGAACCCGGCTCGCGAGTCCAAATACAAGTATGCTATAACCGGTCAACGGTTGCGCACCTGGGCCGCGCAAATGACCGGCGGTCATACCGAAACCCGACACTGCGACCCGACTTTCACTAAAACGACGATATCTCAGAAAATACGCATCCTAGCTCAACGAACTTTACGTTAGTGAAATTGTTATAAAATAAGCTATCTGATTATGTAGGGTTTTGTGTAGACTCACTTTGTAATGTACTACTAATTTGAACTTGAAAGTAGTGTGATGGACTATTTCCCAGTTTTGTGTACAAAATTCGTCATATTTATAAAACAAAACCATATTTAACTCTTCGAATGCCGTAATTAGAGACACAATAGAAAGACAATGGCTTATGTCGAACTGTGTAACTTAAGACATTCAAAAGGTTAACAAAAAGAACTGTAGTATTCATTATTACACACATCAACTTACAATTATAAACAAAAAGAACAGACCCACCCTCTCTATACATTTTTTTCATACGATAAGCGAAAAACCGGCCAAGAGCGTGTCGGGCCACGCTCAGTGTAGGGTTCCGTAGTTTCCCGTCCGTCACAATAAGTGTACCCACTTATGAGTTTAAAAAAATGCTTGCATATACGATTATACTACAAACTTAGTCCAGAAATTATTTTGTAGAACCTTTTTGTCTTTTCGTACAAAAACTGTTCTTTCCATCAAGTTCAAAATGATTTTCCTAGAAAGTCCTTATAAAGTTCTATTTTTCAGATTTTTTTCATATTTTCTAAACTTATGGTTTAAAAGTTAGAGGGGGGGGGGACACATTGTTTTTTACTTTTGGAGCGATTATTTCCGAAATTATTGACATTATCAAAAAATTATTTCAGTAAACTTGACATTCATTTTTAAATACCTATCCAACGATATATCACACGTTAGGGTTGAAATTAAAAAAAATACACTTCCCACTTTACATATAGGGGGGCTACCCTAATAAAACATTTTTTTCCAATTTTTATTTTACCACTTTGTCGGCGTGATTGATATACATATTGGTACCAAATTTCAGCTTTCTAGTGCTAACGGTCACAGAGATTAAGCGAGGACGGACAGACAGACAGACAGACTGTTGACTACGGAACCCTAACAAAAACAGGCGTCAAGTATCCGACCCGAACGCCGACCAAAAAAAAAAGGTATGTTTACACAACTATACCGAGAACTCGGTGAGTCATGCGGCTCAATGTAGTGTCTTATTACTTAGTATGATAGACGGACATAATACAAATAAAGTTTCAGCTCATAGAAATGTTTGGTTTACGATATCTGAGTAACAATGCAAGAACTTGAAAAGACGGACTAAAAAAGACCCACTCGTACTTTGAATCACAGACTGAATATTTTTGCATTTATTTGAAATCTAACTTTTCATCGCACAACACTATAATATTTGCTAATGGAAAAACACAAAACAAAGGCACGTTGTCTAACAAAAACATTGCCAAATGAACAAATGAAGATCACAAAAATCGAACAATTTAGGTAAATAAATGAATGGTCACGTGATGGTCACAGTAAAAATACAAGCTAGTGGGTGAAATCTGACCAACAGAAAAATTAAAAAAAAAATGAAGTCTTTCAAACAATTGTTTTTTTATGTCTAAACTTAAAAAAAAAGAGGTAGTGTGGTATACACATTAAATGTAGGACAAGTCAAGAGGTCGACCGCACGAGAGTTGCGCTTCCACCGGGGTCTCGACTAGACGTCACTCTTGGCTTTGCCTGCTTACTGACAATTTGGTTGTTTCATTTACTATAAACCTAAATCCCTAGTAAGTGATTTTAGTGAACACCACATTGGCGACGAGTAAAAGCGCAGTAAGTAAAGTGATCTTAACTCAAATAATGTACTACTTACGGATATTGGTCAGTAACAAAATTAATTTTTACACCACAAAGTGTTTAAAAAAAAAAAAAATAGACAAATAAGTGACCGTTACCTGAGTGAAATTCTGTAAATATTTCACATTTTACAGCACAAAGTGTTTTGAAAGAAAAAATAAAAATAAGTGACCGTTTTCTACATTAAATTGAAATTCAGTAAATGTTACAGTTTCATAGAAATGTCCATATTTCGGTCGTTATTTAGCTATGTATGAGCGATCTGCGTCAGTGATTAGCTGAGAGATGCGCAATATAAATCGATGAAATCATTTCGTCATTTAATACATAAACGGTGCCGTATACTATATCGGAATGTGATTAGGGCATACAAAATGTCCCTACATTTCGAAAATAATAAAAATTCCAAATAGGTACAATGTTTGTTGACCAAATTCGTTTGTGGCTACATAATATCAAAATAAAAGTGCCAACGAGAGTTCGTTAAATGATCAGTACCAACGAGTGTTCGTTAAATGATCGAACCAAAATAAAAATATTCGATCAAAATTTCCAGCGATAACACGTTTACTTATTGTGGTATACACATTAAATGTAGGACGGGTCAAGAAGGACGTCACGTTAGAAGCGCTCCCATCGGGGTCTCGACTAGACGTCGACTAGACGTCACTCCTTGACTTTGTCTGCTTACTGACAATTTGGTTGTTTCATTTACTATAAACCTAAATCCCTAACAAGTGATTTTAGTGAACACCACATTGGCGACGAGTAAAAGCGCAGTAAGTAAAGTGATCTTAACTCAAATAATGTACTACTTACGGATATTGGTCAGCAACAAAATTAATTTTTACAGCAGTGTTTAAAAAAAAAAGAAAATAATAATAAGTGACCGATACCTGAGTAAAATTCTGTAAATATTTCATATATCAGCAAGAAAAGTATAATTTTACAGCACAAAGTGCTTTGAAAGAAAAAATAAAAATAAGTGACCGTTTTCTACATTAAATTGAAATTCAGTAAGTGTTAGTTTCATAGAAATGTCCTTATTTCGGTCGTTATCTAGCTATGTATGAGCGATCTGTGTCAGTGATTAGCTGAGAGATGCGCAATATAAATCGATGAAATCATTTCGTCATTTAATACATAAACGGTACCGTATACTATATCGGAATGTGATTAGGGCATACAAAATGTCCCTACATTTCGAAAATAAATAAAAATTCCAAATACAATGTTTGTTGACCAAATTCGTTTGTGGCTACATAATATCGAAATAAAAGTGCCAACGAGAGTTCGTTAAATGATCAGTACCAACGAGTGTTCGTTAAATGATCGAAACAAAATAAAAATATTCGATCAAAATTTCCAGCGATAACACGTTTACTTATAGATGCTAATTTTATCGAAAGATATTATTAGATCCCAAAATGAAATGTGCCAACGTGATTATCGTCAAGTACCAGTTTTAACGCCAATTACCACTTCGATACTTCGAAGCAATATGATGCCTGGCTAGGTATCACTGTATAGTTAAAACTAAATAAGTGTCATAAAATCCTTAAGGCTAATTAAATAAAATACATTTTGCACTGGCTTTATCCATCAAACAAAGAATTTGTCACACGCGTTATAACGCCCCGATGTGGTTGGTTCTTCAATCTCTATTTCAAGTGGCCGTTTTGCTGAGTAGCATGGCGCGGCACTCCGGCGCAGGTACCTGCGCCGGAGTGCCGCGCCAAAACATAGTAAAATATGTTAAACGCAATTCATTTCAAAATCTTAAATGCTGTAATTGCATTCCAAAACCGAATTACCATCTAAATAGTATATTTTATAATTTCACTTATAATCTAAATAATTTTATAAAAAGGAAGACATATGGGATACACATTAAAAATCCTAAATATTATATATTTGTACTTCAAAAAACCAAACTAGCGATTTTTGTAAATTATAATCTAAGTGTGCTAAATAATGTGATACAAATTATTGTTCTTCAAAAACCAAACTAGCAATTTTTGTAAATTATAATCTAAGTGTTAAATATTGTAACTATGCATGAAATGTAAATCATTTTATAAAAAGGAAGAGATGTGGTATACACATTAAATGTAGGACAAGTCAAGAGGTCGACCGCACGAGAGTTGCGCTTCCACCGGGGTCTCGACTAGACGTCACTCTTGGCTTTGCCTGCTTACTGACAATTTGGTTGTTTCATTTACTATAAACCTAAATCCCTAGTAAGTGATTTTAGTGAACACCACAGGTAGTTTTAGTTAAAGTCTGACACTATCTCCCGCTCCACCCAAGAGCGAGGGAAGTCATTAGTTAGATGATTGTTAATTTAAAAGATAGTTCAGCCCCGGTACGAAAGGCAACGAAGGAACATGAGTGGGTTTACAGTCAGCTATAGTCTGACACTATCTCCCGCTCCACCCAAGAGCGGGGGATGTCATTAGTTAGATGATTGTTAATTTGAAAGATAGCTCAGCCCCGGTACGAAAGGCAACGAAGGAACAGGAGTGGGTTTACAGTCGGCTATAGTCCGACACTATCTCCCGCTCCACCCAAGAGCGGGGGATGTCATTAGTTAGATGATTTTTAATTTGAAAGATAGCTCAGCCCCGGTACGAAAGGCAACGAACGAACAGGAGTGGGTTTACAGTCAGCTATAGTCTGACACTATCTCCCGCTACACCCAAGAGCGGGGGATGTAATTAGATGATTGTTATTTCGAAAGATAGCTCAGCCCCGGTACGAAAGGCGACGAAGAAACAGGAGTGGGTTTACAGTCAGCTATAGTCTGACACTATCTCCCGCTCCACCCAAGAGCGGGGATGTCATTAGATGATTGTTATTTCGAAAGATAGCTCAGCCCCGGTACGAAAGGCGAAGAAGAAACAGGAGTGGGTTTACACTGTAAACCCACTCCTGTTTCTACAGCTGACTACAGCTGACTGTAAACTTTTACGACTTTTACGACTATAGCTGACTGTAAACTTTACAGTCAGCTATAGTCTGACACTATCTCCCGCTCCGCCCAAGAGCGGGGGATGTCATTAGATGATTTTCCCACCGCGAAAAAAAAAACATGCTGTTAGTTCCGCAAATCTACCATCATACAAAAAAAAAAAAAATCAACATAGGTACTTACAACCAAAAACCATCCCACCAACAAACATACAAATAATTGTCTTTCTGACAGGGTTGGCAATGATTAAAACAAGTGATTTAAAACACATGTTTAAAACAGTGTTTAAAACCGTTTGAATTTAAACCGTGTTTTTTATTACTTGTTTAAAAACACAGATTAAAACAAGTTTTAAACATTGTATAAAACAATAAAAAAAAAAACAATGTTTAAAACAATTTTTCATGGTGAATATAAATGGGTATAAACTGAAAACAAATTTATATTTATGTTGGCGATCGCTGTGCTGGCGAGGCTGAGGGTGATCGACAGGCGGCGACGGCGTTGGAATGCTGGGTGACGTCACGGGATCGGCATGGCAGTTCAAGTGCTCGGGCTGCGCTACCCCGAGACTCGACAAAAAACATCCGTTAACCTCTTGACTTAAGCATGGGAACTGTAGCAAGACCCAGTGCTTCCATCAAATGTTAAGATGTTATTGGGCAGTATTAAACTAACCTTCGTATAGAACAGTCATTGTAATTTGTACATGTTAATATAGTATTGTTCATGACCCAAGTCGTTTCACTATACAGTTAAACTAATAGCTTATATCAGAAGTGGGATAAGACACCCCACACACAGTTATAAGTCAATTAAAAATAAATCATTATCAATATCTAAAACGTATAAAATATCCATGCTGTTGGTCAAGATTTAGCAGCAGTAGTACGGCGAGGAGTCAGCTCGTCGACAAAGGAAACAGGTATCACGTAAGGTTGATACCGCAAACTGTGAGTAAAAACTTGTATTTTATTGTTACACTAAAGTGTGTTACGATTAGATAGTGATTAGCCATATGGAAATGGAAAGATGGCAAACCTAAGCCTGATTCCATATCTATATCCGTTGAAAAAATGTTTTATCTTATAAAAAACCGTTTAAAAGCCGTCACAGCAAATACATTTTGTAATTTGATTTTTGTGTAACAAGATCAAACAGTATTTACAAGAAGTATAAATTCTCTTTACGAGTCCATATCAATTTTGAATGATTGTAAAATACAGAGACCGTTCATGTTTGGAATTTTAGAGAAATATCTTCTGATTGATCTAGATAAAATAACGATTAATTTATATTTCGTAGGATCATCGTTGAAAATAGTTTATTTTTGACTCAGTTGAATTGAATAAGTTATTTATATCTAATTGCATTATTATGGAAATTGCATTCTATTATTAAACTGAACTGAAGACTCATATCTAATTACTTGAGTTGAAGAATTGTACTTCATTATTTTCATTCAAACATGTTCACTCCAAGTAAAATTACAAATGGAGTGAGTCCTGGCACCTTTAACACAAGTCTAATCTTAGCTTGGGTGCCAGAGGTCGTTAATCTGTGTTAGATTGCAGCTTTTAATGGAAACCATATCTTTTCGTATAAAAACTGTGGATAATAAAAACAATATTATTATTTATTATAGTTACCGATTAGTAGAGTATACGTACCTACCTAATCGTAACAGTACCCTTTCGAATGTCTTAAGTTACACAGTTCGACATAACGTAATTGTCTTTCTATTGTGTCTCTAATTACGACATTCAGAGGTACTATTGGCGCAAAATTTAGTTGAAATGTTTGTTTGATTAGAATAGACTTTATCCATTTTTATTAATTTTCAATTGATCGAAAACCTATCAAGTGGTCTATTTATAGAATCAGGACAGGCCGAAACAAGCAAAAATGGTTTTAACGTATAATAATGTTGTCTTTGGTGGCAAAGTTAATACATAAACATTTTGTGGTTGCCGATGGACGATCCCAAGGAAATGCATTTGGGAAAATAAAGGTTCCCACGACGATCAAACAAAAACTCTTGTTGATGCAATAACAACATTCATAAAAAGATAAATAGTCACATGTCAAAAACTAAATGGATTTAAAGTTATTGCTAAATATATAAATCAATACCTACTACTACGTGAGAACGTAAAGCAATTGGTTAAGTTTTTGGTCTAAAAGTATTACATTTTATTTGGTACTGTTGTAGTCTGATCATAATGTCAGTGAAAACTGAATTAAATACAAAGAAAAAAAAAATCTCGTCTTCTAAATTGGTTAGTAGAAGAAAAGTTGGTTCTTATTTATCATACTTTTGCTTAAAAGTAAGAGTTGGTTGTATTATCGTATCTGTTGGACGCTTACTTATCCCGTTGTGATACTGGGAAGTTGTAGATGAAAAACCCTATTTGTTACATGAGTTATTGTATGTTTGACGACAGTTATAATAACATGAAACACCCTAGTATATAAATTATGTAGATGATTGGGAGATAATTTCACTTCATTCATATCTACCCGTGTTGGCGATAAACGTACTGTGAGATTTATGTAAGCGTTTATGCGAGTTAAAATAAAATGCTTTGAGTAATTATAAATGTGACATTACATATTATGTCAAAGTCAAATATTATATATTTGTTACACAACGGTATAATGTACTACATGGTGTCAGTTCCAGAATATCGTCTCCCAATGTGTTTGCCTGTCTATACATGAGTGTTTACAAGTGGGAGATTCTAATGTGGAAAAGTTTAGAATGCTCAAGTGAGGTGAGATGCCCTTTGAGTTCATGAGGTTCCTGGTAGACTTCATACAATTAGTAGAGGCGTGTGCCCTTTGAGTGTATGAGGTTCCGGGGGGGACATGTTTCACTTAGTTGAGGTATTTTCCCGTTGAGTGCAACTGGTCCCTGGACACCTTTATTCAGGAGGTTCCTGGTAGACTTAATTAGTAGAGGCGTGTGCCCTTTGAGTGTATGAGGTTCCGGGGGGGACATGTTTCACTTAGTTGAGGTATTTTCCCGTTGAGTGCAACTGGTCCCTGGACACCTTTATTCAGGAGGTTCCTGGTAGACTTCATACAATTAGTAGAGGCGTGTGCCCTTTGAGTGTATGAGGTTCCGGGGGGGACATGTTTCACTTAGTTGAGGTATTTTCCCGTTGAGTGCAACTGGTCCCTGGACACCTTTATTCAGGAGGTTCCTGGTAGACTTCATACAATTAGTAGAGGCGTGTGCCCTTTGAGTGTATGAGGTTCCGGGGGGGACATGTTTCACTTAGTTGAGGTATTTTCCCGTTGAGTGCAACTGGTCCCTGGACACCTATAGTCAGGAGGTTCCTGGTCAGACTTCATACAATTAGTAGAGGCGTGTGCCCTTTGAGTGTATGAGGTTCCGGGGGGGGACATGTTTCACTTAGTTGAGGTATTTTCCCGTTGAGTGCCACTGGTCCTTGGATACCTACGATACCGATGATTTATTTATTTATTTATTTATTTAAAGCTTTATGCACAAAAAAACTGTACAAAGGCGGACTTAATGCCTTAGGCATTATCTGCCAGTCGACCTTAGGGTGGTGCAGAAACAAAACATGGCAGGTGCAACTTAATAAACAGACAAAACAGAAGAGATACAATAGTAAATACATACTTAGATACATACATATAACAAAAACAATGCTGTTGTGAAAAAACAAATCCAACCAATTAGCTCGGTGATGATTCTACCAACATCTTGCGAATATGCTCACGTGCCTTCACCTTAAAAGAAAATCGGCTTGTTGCCATCCTGATATTCAGAGGGAGCGCATTCCAAAGAGATATCGCCTGGACGAAAAAGGAAGAGTGGATAAGCCCAGAGCGGTGTGAGAGACATCGTAGAAGACGATTATTAGTAGACCGAAGATTTTTATTGTGCCCAGAGCAAAGAAATTGAAGTTCTGAAATCAGATAAGAAGGGGAAGAAGGATTATCCAGAAAAGAGAACAGAGTAGTCAAGGCCCGTAGCGCTCTGCGCTGACGAATGGGTAACCATTTTAAAAGCAAACGATGCTCGGATACATGATCGTACTTGCGGAGGTTGAAGACAAATCGAATGCAGTTATTCAGAAGACGGTCAAGTTTATTGAGAAGATCTGCATTCAGGTCATAGTAGCACACATCAGCATAGTCGATTATGGGAAAGATTAGGGATTGTACAAGCATTGCCTTTATGTGAGCTGGGAGAAGATTCTTCAGACGATAGAGAGACCGTAACGTTCCAGTGACTTTTTGACTGACATTTGCAATCTGCTTCCGCCAATCCAGACAAGCATCAACATACAGACCGAGATCCTTGACCTCAGAACCATTTTTTTTTGATTTAATAACTTTTAATCTGCTCTCGAATACACTGATAAAATAATACAAAATAAAAGATGAAAATTAAGATCCCTGAACATCCGATGTAGATATATGCAGCAGGTAAACTAATAGGTGGTCAATAAATGTGTTTCAGCATGTTATCTGAACTAGTGGGGTACCTGGAGGGCCAGGCACTTTGCAGGACGGCCGTGTTGGCGATCGCTGTGCTGGCGAGGCTGAGGGTGATCGACAGGCGGCGACGGCGTTGGAATGCTGGGTGACGTCACTGGATCGGCATGGCAGTTCAAGTGCTCGGGCTGCGCTACCCCGAGACTCGACAAAAAACATCCGTTAACCTCTTGACTTAAGCATGGGAACTGTAGCAAGACCCAGTGCTTCCATCAAATATTAAGATGTTATTGGGCAGTATTAAACTAACCTTCGTATAGAACAGTCATTGTAATTTGTACATGTTAATATAGTATTGTTCATGACCCAAGTCGTTTCACTATACAGTTAAACTAATAGCTTATATTTAGGACACTAAATAGCTCGACATATACCCAGTTAAGTTTATGCTATTGCTGTTATATTGTTGAACTTATATTAGCATTGTAACTAAATAAAACATCACTTTTGTGCTAAGTAATTTATTTTATCCAACAACCAGATGTTACAAATTTTTACATAATTATTATAAACAAATCAATCAAAATAGTAACTTTTTTTTAATAATAAACAACATGAGTTTTTATAAAATCAAAATTAGATTTATTAATTATAATAATTAAATTAGTCAGGTCAGAATAAGAGAATATGAATATAGCAAGATCAAGATATCAATTATTTTTTTCTTATTTAAATACATAAAAACTGTGACAAGTTTTGCAGCTTTCTCGGTACCCGAAAAGTCTCTTCCGCACCGGTGAAGTCCCGTAAGGAAAGTCCCTAATATTGACTGTCGAAAGGAGTACTTCAATGGACTAGTGGTTATTCCCCTTATTTAAATATAAATATTGGTATTTCCCCTATTCAAAGGGTAGTTCATAAGAAATTTCTCGCCGATATAGCGCGCTAGAAAAGTCCCAAGTAGCCTTATTTAAAAATCAACATTAGTTAGAACATACAGGTTGAATGTAAAGCGTTCAGTATTGAATAAAGATACGCAACATAAAATAAATGTTTATCAAGTGATAGTTTTTGTAAATATTTAATTTAGTATAGCGAATTTGAAAAGATCTAGTCTAGAAATGAAAAATTATAGGTCAAATCAATTGAAATTGTGCCCATATCTAAAAAAAAAACAAAAAGAACACTTGTTTAAAACAATTTGAACTGTTTGTTTTATAAAATTAAAAAAAAACTGTTTTTTTCCAACCCTGCTTTCTGACCACTTTCACTTCACAGTGGCACATTAGACAAAAAACATGGCGGATTTGAGGTCATGACCTGCAATTTGCGCGCCAATTCAAAAAATGTTGACCGTTTTTTTTCTTCCGTTAAGTATTTTACGTAAAATAAAACGAATTTCACTAGTAAAATGTTTTGTGCAAACGTATGAACGTATCTAAATCATGATTCTAACGACATTTTGCCATCTGTAGCGTAATTATCACACACAACACGTCGAAACGTGCAGACCAGTCGCGTGAAATTTTCGACTACGGCTGACAAAATAACAGATCCTGACTAAAATCTATAACACACACACAATGTAACACTTAAAAACTGTTGATTACTTACTGTTATATTGTTTACAATCCTTTTTTATAAACACTCACACTTTGTTTACACTTTAACATTTGAAATTCGAACGAGCACTGACGTAGGCGCGGGGCCGCGCGGGGCGTCTCAAAACACTTGACATTCTATTGAAAATTGTTGACAGATGTCTAGCATGTGACGTTCTATGCCTGTCTCGTTCTATATTCTTACGTTCTGACCAAGTATAAACGAAATAAATATAGTTTTTATCAACATTTATGACATTTAAAACGACTGTCGCCATACCGCCTTAACCTTTTAACCGCTTGTGTCGCATATATGCGACACACGTTTCCGTGTCCCTAGCGCTCGTGTCGTATTTCTACGACAGAGATCATGCATGATTTTTTCGTCCTATTAACTTCGAGGTACTATAGTTGCAAAACTTCTGAAAAATTCGGAATAATTCCGGAATACTTCTGGGAAAGTTTCTTTAAATCGGAATTATTCAAAATGAATTTAATTAAGATTTTTTTTTTTTGCTGAAAAATTGTATTTTGCATCGATCGTCGATCGCCGCCGCCGCTGCTGCAGTGCTGGCCACAGAGTACTTTGTACACTGGCGCCGCGACGCGCGCGCGGGCCCGACTGCCAGTTGCCACGAGTCGTGCGTGCAGGCGATGACGGTGCGGGGTGCGGTAAGAGGGGATATGCTCCCCGGAGAAGTTTTGCCCCCCGCGAGAAAGATTCGTACCCCGCAATCGAATGTTTCCGAATATTTCGCCGGATTGCCGGAATAATTCAATCGGAATAAACGTGTTTGTAAGTTAATAATTGTTCAGTGGCACATACGTAAGTAAAATATAAAGGTTTATTTTAATATAAATGGGATTGATTAATGTTAGCCTGCGATTAACAGGATTTTTATTCTTTTGTTTTTAGGTAGGTACCGACTTATTTCGAAATCGAATGCTATTTTTATAAATGTCAGTTGTGAATTAAAAAACCAGGTCTAGCATTATTTGATTTGTTTTTTGAAAAAGGGTTAGAGTCTGTCTAATAAGTTAAACGACTTGGGTAATTATTAGGATATAGTGAAATCTGATGTAGTCAACACGGATTCAATAATCAAGGTTGATTAAGAGATAGAGATCATTGTTTAACAACAGAAGAACCATAGAAAAAGTACTGAATGTTTGTATTTTTTAAATGATTAAATATTATAAAAAAATCCCAAGTCGGTTGAGAGAGATCTCTGATTCGCGAGTCGCATAGCCCACCAAGTCAATAAAAACATTACGCGTAAATAGCCCAGTCAATAAATACATTGAATTTGTTGTTTGTGTTTGTTGTTGTTTGTTCTATGTTTGTTTTGTTTGTGTGTTTGAACGAAAAATATTAATATTATATTGTAAAAAAGGGTGGGGCGCTTTGTGCCATATTTCGTAAGAGTCGAATCGAGCACCCCACGCTTTTCCTAAAGTCAATGACCATGACCCCTAAGTATTTGACCTAAAATGTTATCGAAAAAAAATTGATCTGTGTTATTTAGAGAAGTAGCGCTCGCCGGCGGTCAAAGCAGCCCTTTGGTGTCCCGGGCGTTTCCCAACATTTTTGCATTTGACCTTGAGTTCAAGGTGATTGACTTTGGTGTCAAGGTCATGCCCTATGGTGTCCCAGGTGTTTTCCAACTTTTTATACATTTGACCTTGGGGGTCAAAGTCATTGACCTTGAGGTCAAGGTCTGGCCCTTGGGGTCAAAGTCATTGCCTTTGGGTGTCACAGGCGATTCCCAACATTTTAATGAAGTAAAGGTTTAAGTAAAGGTCATTGCCCTTGAGATCAAGGTCATAGAATAAAGGATCATTGTGTTGTCATCAGTCTTTGATGGGTGTGCAAAGTTTAAAAAAAATCTGATCGCCCTAAGCTGGTCAAAATCGAGCTCAAAGGCGTTGATTACAAACAAATATACAAGGTGCAGTTTTAAAACTGCACAATATTTCAGGAGGTTGTAATAAAACTCATAAATAATCATATAAAAATACGATACCTGGTCAATAATCAGTAAAACTTGTTATTTTTTTTTTTTAATTTTAACCGTTTTTCAGAATAACTCTCTAAATAAACTTCTTAAAAAAATACAGAATCACCCGTTGCGATTTATCGCACGCCGTGTCACTGTGTGTGTGAGTGCATCAACCTGTACGAGGCTCCGCCCACTTATTTTACGAAATGAATAATTTAACCTTAGATGTAGATCGAATTCGATGATCATAATGTACATTAATGTCTTAAATTTCGCTATTTAATTACTCGCTTTTAAGCATCATCACAATGTGAAAATCTTTTAAAAGTCACGTTGACGTCGCGTCGATAGGTACTTACGTATCAGCTGATGAATAAAATGTTAGGCCGAGATCAATAAACCTTATGAGGCGTCCGTGCCTCCGTCCGTAGGTATCATCGAGCGCGCGCGCTCGAGATTTAGATACGCAGTGGTACATGAACGTATCTACCAGACGCAGTCTGTCGGTAATGTCATTCTCAAGGTCAGTTTTCCGTAATAATTTCGTTTTTATTTGTAGATTAAATTGGTGGATGTGAAATTTCCCTTCGTACTTTTTAATGGGCTGAGGACCGACAAAAAACACTTCAAGATAATTTGTGCTAGTTACGTAGATAGGTAGGTTTTTAAGTGATTTATCTTGCCTGTTAGGTAGGTATTTTTACCGTAGTTAAAATTTTTAAATCAATTTATTTACACTAATCAAATTGATTCGGCTAACAACGTATTTACAAATGACTTTTTATGTACTTACTAATAAAATAAAATAAATACCTAAGCAGGTACTTATGTTACCTGGAGGTGTTGTTCAAACAGACAGCAGTCTAGCACGACGTTGCTGATTTTCTTTTAATTTCGTAGCACAAACACATTCGTTTTAAAGTGTCGAAAGCACTAATCACTAGTGATCACCTTTTCAAGTAACGTACTTGCCGACCGTAGTGAGGAAACCAAACCGTAGACCAGCATCCCGCGTGCTGGCCCGTGGCTCTCGCTTGAAGTATTCCAGGATATTTTCCTGCAAGGCGACAAGCAGGCCTTCGTTGCCGCGACCGTCAGCAAGCCGGGGAACGCCGAATCGTCGAAACTCGCGGAGTCTTTGCGTAGCAGCCAGTATTACCCTTTGAGATGGACGTTACGATGTTTCCACTGATAGCATACAAGCGGACTATCTCCACCAACTCTACATTGGAGTATTGGTCTGTCATCTTTCATCACTAGATACCGCAACCGTTAACCGAAGGCGCTGTGGGCGAATATTGCAAGCGCGTGTATGCACACGTCGGCGGCGTCAGTTACACTAAACATGATCGATTGATCGATGGCGCGGGGGCGTGGCTAGGGTGTGTCGTGCGGGAGATTATTGGTGCTTTACGTTGCGTGTATGTGTGTGAAAGCGCGGTTTAAATAATGGTGCGTTTGTGTGTGTGAAAGCGCGGTTATAAGGGAGGTATCAGACTAGCAGAGTTTATAAAAAAGGTAGTTCACACATACCGATTTCCATATATAAGAAAAAAAATACCTACTCATTTTATTATTGATTCGGGTCGAGAATCACTAACATAATTACCTCCTGAATTTTTTTGCACCTTTAAAACTGCACCTTGTATAGGTGAAGCTAATAAAAGCGTGTTAAAAAAGGAGTTTATGAGTTTGAACCGTATGTATGTATGTTTGTCCGCGATCATCTCGCGTTTGGCTGAACCGAATTTGATGCAGTTTTCAGAACAGTATTATTAAGCCTGCAATACACGTTGGCCGAGCTGAGACCAACGCGAGCCTTGGCGAGCCTAAGCAAATATAGGCAAATTGACACACGGCAAGCGCCTCTACACGTTCGGCAAGCGCCTCTCTACACGTTCGGCAAGCTTGAACCAATGCAAATGGCCAATAAGACGAGTTTTGAGGAGACGCCCACATGTTGGGCCCTGTCAGTTGTTATTGTGCATTTAAACAATATGAACGACGTAGAAGTCATCGCGGCTGCTGCTATTTATTTAATAAGCGCTTATAATTATTATTATTAAACGGAAAAGTATGAAAAGAACGAAAACTTCATGTTTGTTTTTTTCAAATGCGTACTTTTTTTTTAATTAATATAAACTAGATGACGCAATCTGATGGTGAGGCGCACTAGTTTATGAGGCCTATGTCCAACAGTGGACAGTAATTCTTATAGCGCCTAAATGGTGATACTTGGGGGAGGCTTATGTCCAACAGTGGACACAAGTAATTATAGCGAGGGGAGACTTATGTCCAACAGTGGACATCAGTCATTATAACGCCTAAATGGCGATACTTGGGGGAGGCTTATGTCCAACAGTGGGCATCAGTCATTATAACGCCTAAACGGTGATATTTGATGGAGGGTTATGTCCAACAGTGGGCATCGATCATTATAGCGCCTAAATGGCGACACTTGGGGAGTCTTATGCCCAACAGTGGGAATAGATCATTATCGCGAGGAGGCATATGTCCAACAGTGGGCATCAATTATTATAACGCCTAGATGGTGACACTAGGGGAGACTTATGCCCAACAGTGGGCATAGGCCATTATCGGGAGAGGAGGCATATGACCAACAGTCATTAAAGCCCTAAATGGCGATACTTGGGAGAGGCTTGTGTCCAACAGTGGGCACCGATCATTATGGTGACACTTGGGGGAGGCTTGAGGGAGTTCGATTCTGATCAAGCTGACGACAGTGAAATCGAGATTTTGGCTGAGGAATATTATTATTATTATGTGTATAGTGGGCGAAAATGTACCACTCGTACATTTTCGCCCACTATAATATTTCAATTTCAATAAAACTTGTTTTTTTTCAATTTTTCATGAAATTAACCGAAACAATGAATAAAACATTCGAAAGATTTCTATTTTGTTCCCAAACGATTTTTTCCGCAAAATTTCAATGCAACATGTGAAAAAAACGGAAAAAAAACAACAATTTGTTTTTTTCATTGAAAGAAACAATTGTTTCTTTATGAGGTCTATACACGTTGGCGCACATTTGCGAGCGCCTTTGATTTGTGCAGAAAAACCGACACCGCTCCGAAGTGAGGCAAGTGATCGCGAGCGGCTGCGAGTCGTGACAAGCTACTCCAAATGAGGTCTATACACATTGGCGCACATTTGCTTTGATTGGCGCAAGTCTACTCAACCAACTAGGCGAGCGACACCGAGCGATGGCAAGACAAGGCAAATATACTGTCTACATATTGGTATTATTATTATTGGCGTCATACCAGCACACCAGTTTGGATTCAGGCAGCAGCACTCTACAGTGGAGCAAGTTCACAGAGTTTACGAAAGGGTGAGAAAAACTCTCGAAGAAAAAGAATACTGTTCCGCTGTGTTCTTGGATGTTCAGCAGGCCTTCGATAGAGTGTGGCATGAGGGACTTCTCCTAAAAATTAAAAATAGCCTCCCACACAGCTACCATCAGATTCTCGTCTCATACTTGACCGAACGGGTCTTTCGTGTCAGGGAAGGAGATGCAATGTCGGGGTTGTTTGAGATATGTGCTGGTGTTCCTCAGGGATCCGTTCTGGGACCTGTGCTGTATACTATATTCACAGCTGATTTACCGGAAGCAGATAACACCACAATTGCAACGTTTGCTGATGATACTGCCATTTTAGCCAGCGACAAGGATCCGAGTGCTGCTACAAAGCTCCTGCAGACAGCATTAAATAAAACCACCAAATGGTTAAAGGACTGGCGAATTAGAGTCAATGCATTAAAGTCTGTACAAGTTACGTTTACATTGCGAAAGGGTAATTGCCCCCCTGTTCAGCTAGAAGATACCACCTTACCACACCAAAACAGTGTCCGTTACCTTGGTCTACACCTTGATCGGCGCCTGACATGGAACCAACACGTAAAAAAAAAGAGAGACGAACTCAACATACGTTACAAGCACCTTCTTTGGCTTCTGGGTCGGAATAGCAAATTATCAATGGACAACAAGTTACTTATTTATAAAGCAGTATTAAAGCCCGTATGGATGTATGGCATTCAACTCTGGGGTAGTGCCTGCAACTGTACCATCTCATGCTTGCAGAGAATGCAAAACATAATACTCCGAACGATCAGCAATGTTCCATGGTATGTGACCAATCAGGAAATTCACGAACATCTGAAAATGCCCACAATAAAGGAGGAAATCCAAAACGTGACCTTGAAATACCGGGAGAAGCTAAAGAAGCACCCGAATACGTTAGCAGCACAGCTCACGATGCGTAGCTACGTAAAGCGTCTCAAGCGAAAGGACATTATATAGATAGACGATGAGGAGACGTCCCCAATGGGGGACGCACTCAAACTGACATAGCGCACTCACCAAATTTGCTCATAGTGTCCAACACTGATTGCAGATTTAAGAGGAGAGAAAAAAAAAAAAAAATATTGGTATTGGCCTTCACTCGGCAACGCTCGGCCAACGTGTATTGCAGGCTTTAGTCACTCAAATAGTGACTATATATATATACGTGACATAAAAAAATGTTGAAACAAAAATGTTTAAGTAAAAAGATAGAACTGACTTCAATGAAGCCGGAGCACTTCAAACCACCACCAAGCGAAGACTTTATTGAAGAGGTGCCGGCTGGACTTCAATAAAGTCGGAACTTTATTGAAGTCGGTTCTATTGTCCTTGATGCGACGTGCACTCACAACTATAAACTTAATATATACCGCTCACAATACAACCAAAGATAATATTTTACAACTTCCAAGCGCGAAATAGGTAGTAAGGTCGATTTTCCTGGTTTTTACAGTTGAAATATTCCGAAAGTTTCGGAATATTTCGGAATACTTCCGAAGTATTCGACGGGAATGATTCGGAATTTTTCCCGCCAGCATCTATACGAGGTACAACTAAAACTATTATTGAATAGACCTATTATTTATAACAATTACTTAAAATTATGTTTCATAGCTCTAAGCATTGAAAAAACTTTAACAAAAATAAGTAATTGGCAGCTTGGAGTTTTCTTCGGTGTCTATCGCGCACGTCGCATATACAGGGAAATTGAAAAAATACCCGAAACCTCTTAATCCTGCCTTCATATCATGACCCTGAACAACATTTGTTCTACGACTTTTCAAATTTCGAAGCATTTTTTTTCCATACAAAAAAAATAAACAGTCTAAAATTTTGCTTATATCATTTATGCGGTGACCGACGAAAGGCCGCCGCCCGGCCGGCGCGGCTAGATCAAAAGGAAACGAGCGGGCGCACAGCGCGGGGTCGCGGGTTATGGGACATCTCGCCCACGTAAAAACTGGCCTGTGGGCCAGATGTCCACTTTTTAAAATGTGCATGGGTAGATTCGCCCGAACCAGTTTAGTAAAACGGGCCAGATGTCCACTGTTAAAAATTGAAGGGATATTTCGTCCTAATTGTTTATTTATTAATTAAATAGCTGATAAATCTGCAAATCATAGCATCAAATGATAATTTAATTGTTTTTACAAAAAAAACAGTAAAGTACCTAATCATCATATATTAAACTTTTAAGTATATAATTAGTATAACTTGAAACTTTAATTACATAGTTTTTTTCGAATCGCACTAATTTATTAAGAGCCTAGCCTGTTCACTCTAGCCTTGAAGACACCTAAATTATAATCGGACGAGAAGACTGTAGCAGGCTAATTGTTCCAAATGTACGCGGTTTATATGATAAGGCAAAACGATTAGTCCAGATCGTGATTTGTATAACATTAGTGTAGGGTTTTAAATATTTTCATAATATTAGCTCTTATTTTTAAGAAATGGCAACACTGTCAAACGGTAAATTCTGAGTAGGAGGGGAAGGTTTATAAACAAAGGCGCTTGGCCGAGAGGGCTCAATTTTTGGGAGAAGTCTCGTAGCGATCATAACTGTGAAGAAGAAGTACTGTGTATACAGAAATTAAAGTGTCAGTCTACATCTAGTGAGTTTTATTATACTTCAGAAGTGGGATACGAAAGGTGAGGTACCTTGAAATTCTTTACGCTAAAACATGTAGGTAGTAGCTTTGACTTGCTGTTCTATTTGGTCAAGGTACCCCCCGATTTCTAACGTGTTCTCATCCTTGTGTTGTAGTTTTATTTGATCAGGGCACTCCCTGATAATACGATTGCAAAATAAGGATATGATTATTGTACTTGTTTTTAATTTATCATGTGGTAGTTTTTACACGCTGTCCTATTTTGGTTGGGGTAGGTACCCCCAATAATATTTCTGTTTTATCTATTGTAAAGCCTGCAATACACGTTGGCCGAGCGTTGCCGAGTGAAGGCCAATACCAATATGTAGACAGTACATTTGCCTTGTCTTGCCATCGCTCGGTGTCGCTCGCCTAGTTGGTTGAGTAGACTTGCGCCAATCAAAGCAAATGTGCGCCAATGTGTATAGACCTCATTTGGAGTAGCTTGTCACGACTCGCAGCCGCTCGCGATCACTTGCCTCACTTCGGAGCGGTGTCGGTTTTTCTGCACAAATCAAAGGCGCTCGCAAATGTGCGCCAACGTGTATAGACCTCATAAAGAAACAATTGTTTCTTTCAATGAAAAAAACAAATTGTTGTTTTTTTCCGTTTTTTTCACATGTTGCATTGAAATTTTGCGGAAAAAATCGTTTGGGAACAAAATAGAAATCATTCGAATGTTTTATTCATTGTTTCAGTTAATTTCATGAAAAATTGAAAAAAAAAACAAGTTATATTGAAATTGAAATATTATAGTGGGCGAAAATGTACGAGTGGTACATTTTCGCCCACTATACACACAATAATAATAATATTCCTCAGCCAAAATCTCGATTTCACTGTCGTCAGCTTGATCAGAATCGAACTCCCTCAAGCCTCCCCCAAGTGTCACCATAATGATCGGTGCCCACTGTTGGACACAAGCCTCTCCCAAGTATTGCCATTTAGGGCTTTAATGACTGCTGTCCACTGTTGGACATAGGCCTCCCCCTAGCTATAATGACCCCTGCCCACTGTTGGACATAAGCCTCCCCCAAAGTGTCACCACCTAGGTGTTATAAAAATTGATGCCCACTGTTGGACATAGGCCTCCTCCCGCGATAATGACCTATGCCCACTGTTGGGCATAATCCTCCACCAAGTGTCACCACCTAGGCGTTATAATAATTGATGCCCACTGTTGGACATATGCCTCCTCTCGCGATAATGGCCTATGCCCACTGTTGGACATATGCCTCCTCGCGATAATGACCTATTCCCACTGTTGGGCATAAGACTCCCCAAGTGTCGCCATTTAGGCGCTATAATGATCGATGCCCACTGTTGGACATAAGCCTCCTCCAAGTATCGCCATTTAGGCGTTATAATGACTGATGTCCACTGTTGGACATAAGTCTCCCCTCGCTATAATTACTTGTGTCCACTGTTGGACATAAGCCTCCCCCAAGTATCACCATTTAGGCGCCATAAGAATTGCTGTCCACTGTTGGACATAGGCCTCATAAACTAGTGCGCCTCACCATCAGATTGCGTCATCTAGTTTATATTAATTTAAAAAAAAGTACGCATTTGAAAAAAACAAACATGAAGTTTTCGGTTCTTTTCATACTTTTCCGTTTAATAATAATAATTATAAGCGCTTATTATTAAATAAATAGCAGCAGCCGCGATGACTTCTACGTCGTCCATATTGTTTAAATGCACAATAACAACTGACAAGGCCCAACATGTGGGCGTCTCCTCAAAACTCGTCTTATTGGCCGTTTGCATTGGTTCAAGCTTGCCGAACGTGTAGAGAGGCGCTTGCCGAGCGTGTAGAGGCGCTTGCCGTGTGTCAATTTGCCTATATTTGCTTTGGCTCGCCAAGGCTCGCGTTGGTCTCAGCTCGGCCAACGTGTATTGCAGGCTTAAAATTAAAACTGATATTTCTTTAAATATCATGTTGTGACCCGAAGCCATTGGTCACATCTGGGTGGAATGCTTCCCGATAATGTGATAAAACCAAGGTTTTCCAACATGTATGGGATTTATAATGTCATTTTATTTGATCAAGGTACCCTCTGGTAATACGAATTACAAAATAAGTTTACAATTAGTGTGATACTTCTCTATTCGGACTAGAAATAAAAGCAAGGTATGTTACCATTTCGTTGAAGCACTCCCCAGCAGTGATAACATGCTTTTGTCATAATCTTAGGTTGCAGTTTAACTGAGTTGGGGCACACCTTAATAAGGCAATTGACTTTTGAAGGTAAATTTTATTTAGAAACAACCAAAGGGCATAAATTGCTTACATTTGGCTAGGTTAGTTGTGTTTGAGCAAATTGTTAATCTTTGTGCCGATATATGGCGCTGTTATTTGAGCGCCAAAATCTGAATCGCGGTGTTAAGATTCTCCGCCGATTTGCTAGGGTAAAATTTTGTTAGGCTAAAATGATCTCATTTACACGGTTGAAATGTCATAACAAGTCGTTTTCATTACGTATATCTTCATCCTTGTGTCTAATCGAGTGCTGCAGAATTCTTTCTGTGATCGGCTTGATCGTTGTACGACACTCCGAACTAGCGAGTCAGCTTGTTGGCTGTACTGTACTGCGAACCATCGTGTCAATTGTTACCTACCTACAATTGTAATAATCCTAAAATAGGACACTCCCTGGTAGTGTTGACTTAATAGACAGCCGGATTTATTTTATCGAACATTAATGTCCTTTAATGTGGTCAAATTTCAGTTTCACAATGGAAAAAGATAACGGCATTGCCCGATCATTGGATGGTTCACCGGGGGGTCGCCACGAAAGCCGACGACGCCTACTAACTCCAGTACGGGGTTCGTCGCTTCATCGACGTGATATTTCTGGTACACGCTGTGGTAGAACTCGAAGTTGCAGCAAATCAAAGAGGCATAGTTTTCGTGAGAAAGAGATTGAGTTTGAGCAAGAGCGAGAACGGCTACGTGTACTCGAAGAGGACCTACAGCGAAAACGTGAGAAGATTGCAGAGGCGCTTAGGAGTCGATCTGGTAGAAGCTACTTGAGGAGCACGAGCCGTCATCATCCCAAGAGCCGGCAGCATAGCTGCAGCCCAAGCCCGTCGCGTCGACATGAACATCAAGCTACAAGAGCCAAGCGGAGACGAGGGACAGACGAGCAGAGCAATGATGGTCTACGTGATGACGACGCATCACTTAACAAAAGGTCACGTACCCCTTCTTTCACTGTTAATGATGTTATGGACTTAGTACATGCTATTAAACAGGGTTTTACATCTCAGCCGTCTACAAGTACATCAATTTCAAAGAATATTGATCACAAAAATATTCTCCCTAATTTTGACACTTCAGCGAAAAACCAGCGTATTGATATTTGGTTATAATAATAATAATAAGCCTTTTTTATTTCCACATCCTGTTACATTTCAAATGTTTGTTAGTTGGGTTAGTACGGTTAACTTATTAATCTAGTGTTAGTAAGGTTAATTTTTGCACCTGGGATGTGGATCCCGTATGGGTAAAGGCCTCCTCTTTCTCCTTCCAGACATCTCGCTCTCTAGCAAGGAACATCCAATCTTGTCCTGCTTCCTTTACAATATCATCAGTCCACCGTTTTAGAGGTCTGCCGACATTTCTTTTCCCTGGTGGCCCTTTCCATCGCGTCACTTTAATGGTCCATCTATTGTCTTTGAGCCTCGAGACATGACCGGCCCATTGCCACTTTAGTTTTAAAGCCTGGGTTAAAGCATCAGTGATTTTAGTTTTTTGTCTGATAATTTCTGACCTTATTTTGTGAATTTTCCTGATTTTTAGTGTACTTCTCTCCATTGCCCTTTGTGTTGTTCTTATTTTTTCTTTCACTTTTTGTGTGTAGGCCCATGTCTGACAGCCATACAATAAACTGGGCAGTAGACAGGTATCCATTATAGTTTTTTTCATGTTTAATGTGTAATCTCCTTTTAGAATTTCCTTTAAGGACCAGAATTTATTCCACGTTATTTTACATCTTCTTTCTACTTCTTCTTCATTATTTGTTGCACTGAAAGACATCTGTTTACCCAGATATATATAGTTATCTACGTATCCTATGTAGTTGGCATTTGTGCTCACAGGGATTTTTTGGCTGTTTGTGATTATTTTTGTCTTAGAGGCGTTCATCTCTAGTCCAACCTTAGCACTTTCCTGGTCCAGCGATTGTAACATTGTTTCTAGGTCCCTAGCTGTCTCAGCAAGTACAACAATATCGTCCGCAAATCTCAAATGGCTTAGGCAGGTGCCATCTACACTCAGTCCCATGGTTTTCCAGTTTAGATTTTGAAAAACGTTCTCTAGGACAGCGATAAATAGTTTTGGCGAAAGAGGGTCGCCCTGTCTTACTCCCCTTTCGATTCTTATTTCATCACCTCTGGTTTCGAGTTTCACTCTGCTTGTAGCATTTGTATACATATATTTTAGGATGTTTATATATTTTCTGTTGATGTTCAATAGTGATAGAGTATTCCATATTGAATTGTGGCTTATGCTGTCGAAGGCCTTACTGTAATCTACAAACGCTACGTAGAGGGGTCTCTTAAATTCTTTATATTTCTCTATCACTTGACTAAGAGAATGCAGATGGTCTGTCGTACTGTAGCCTGATCGAAATCCTGCCTGTTCAATTGGTTGTGCATCGTCGATCACAGTTGATATTCTTTTTAGGATTATTGATGCAAAGAGCTTGTCATAGTCATAGTCATTTATTCATTAACAATAAATTGTATCTGAAATTACAAACAGTTAAATATTACAACAACACACAATTAATATAACATTGTATTTACCTCAAAGATCATCAATAGTATATAGACACTTGTTCAATAAGAATCTTTTGAGCTTTATTTTAAAAGAGCTAGAGTATATAGCACTCTTCAAATCTAAAGGCAGTTTATTAAACAAAATAACCGATTGATATCTGGGACAGTGCTTCACAATATTTAAATTAGGCTGTATCTTGTAAAGTTTCATATCTTGCCTACACGTACCTTCTCTAATCTCTCGCTCTTCTGCAGTCTCATATTCGTGTATATATTTCGCCATGTTACTTAGAAGCACGAGTACATAAATACTCGGTACTGTAAGTATTTCTAGGTTAGTGAAGTATTCACGGCAACTCTCTGTTTGCGGAATACGAACTAAAGTGCGAATTGCTCGTTTTTGTAAAACAAAAGCCCTTTTGATGTTATACGCGTAACTATTGCCCCAAAACATTATGCTATACCTAATTTTTGATTCTACCAACGCAAAATATACCATTTTTAATTGTTCAATACCAATTTCTGTTCTTAGAGCTCTTAAAGCGTAACATGCCGAACAAATTGATGCGTTTATCGCATTTAATTCAGTTTTCCAATTTAGCAGTTCATCTATGTGGATTCCTAAAAATGTAACTTCCTTCACGAGAACAATTTTGTCATCATTTAAAACAACATCTAAATTGTCCTTATTACGGGCTGTGGTTTTAAATAATAGTACATTGGTCTTTGCAGTATTAATTAATAAATTGTTCTTAGTGAACCATGCGTGAAATGCTTGTAATGCGTCATTTACCATTTGTTTTAGTTTATTCATGTCTTTAGCCGCTATTATAGCATTTGTGTCATCTGCAAAAATTACTATATCAATGTCAGGTAAAATAGTATTCATGTAATTGATTAAGTCATTAATAAACAATATAAATAAAATTGGTCCCAATATCGATCCTTGCGGAACACCCGTAGTCATGTTTACTGTCCGTGATTTGTAAACTTTTTTGTAGCCATTTTGTATTTTGTCAATTTCTACGTACATTTTTCTGTTTTTCAGATATGATGAGAATAGTTTCAAGGCCTTACCTCTAATCCCATAATACATCATTTTTTTAAGAAGCAATTCATGGTCTATAGTGTCAAATGCGGAACTTAAGTCAAGGAAAATCCCTGCTACTCTCATTTTATTATTTAATTTTTCTATTACATCGTCAAGTAAGGTATATATGGCGTCTGAAGTACCAACACCTTTTTGGTAACCGAACTGTCTTTTGTTCAGTATTTTATTCGCGCGCAAGTGAGAAAGAAGTCGATTTTTAATAATTTTTTCAAATATTTTTGACAGAACTGGAAGCAAGGAGATCGGCCTGTAGTTTTTAGGATCATTTTTACTGCCTTTTTTATATACTGGTATTACTTTAGCTATTTTTAACTGGTCTGGGAAACAAACATGCCAATAGACTTATGGGCCTATAGTTACCAACATCAAGGGGACTGCCTTTTTTATATAACAGTATGATGTCTGAAGAGCACCATTGTTTTGGTACGGTTTCTGTTTCTAATATGAGATTAAATAGTTTTGTGAAATGGTTAAGTAGAACAGGTGCAGCGTGTTTGAGCATTTCATTGCTGATCCCATCAGGTCCTGGGCTTTTTGCACTTTTTAACAGTTTGATATGTTCATATACTTCATTAGTTTCTATTGGGGATAAACTTTCTGTGTTTGGGATGTACTTTACTTCATTGGTATAATTTTCTTGGTTTCTAATTTTATAGAGTTTCTTGTAGAATTCAGTTGCCTGGATTATTATATCTGCTCTGGATTTGGTTTCATTCGTCTTAGTTTCTAATTTTTGTATCCACTTTTTATGAAGGCATAGCTCCTTAAATGCTCTTTTAGTGCTTCTGAACTTGGTTAAGTTTTGTGTTATGATATGTTGTCTATGGTTTTTGTAGTCTTTCCGAATCTCTTTGTTGGTTTGTTTAAATATTTGCCCGAGTTCTTTTTTCATCTCCTTAGACTTGTTTTTTGTGCATATAAGCTTGGTACGTCTTTTTATTAATGCTAATGTTTTGCTGCTAAATATTTTATGCTTTTTCTGTTTCTTTTCTCTGTTATTCAGATTTAAGCTTGAAGTTAGTGCTTGTTCTAGAGTGTCGTAATAGTTCTGGACATCAGTATATTCCTCTACTTTTTTATCAAATTTGTAGGATCTTAGGTTGTATATATATGTGTTAATATCATCTTTGGTTACTAGGATATTTGGGGTGGAGTTGAAGGATTTTCTGTTCCTTTTCGGAAAACATAGCCTTACTGTAGCTCTTAAAATTCTATGATCTGAGGGAAATTTTATGTTTTTCAATATTTCGAAGTTAGTTACTAATTTTGGCATGTTTATCATTATGAAGTCAATCTCATTCCTGTATTGTTGATCTGGAGATTGCCAAGTCCATTTTTTGTTTGTTTTCTTTTTGAAATATGTATTAATTATAAACAATTTGTATTCGTAGGCGTATTCTATAAATCTCATGCCCCTTTTGTTTCTTGTACCATAACCGTATTTGCCCATTATGAGGTGTTCTTCGATTTTAGGTTGGCCTATTTTGGCATTGAAGTCACCGATTACTAGAAGTTTTTCATCAGCTAGTTCGTGAGCTTTTGTAAGGTCAATGTAGAATTTTTCGAGCTCTTCTTCGCTTGATCTATCTGTGGGTGCATATGCTTGTATAATTGATAGTTTAAGATCTTTAAACTTCAGTTGTAGTAATGCTACCCTTTCTGAGACACCAGTGAAGTTGGTTATGTTCTTTTTTAATGCCTTTTTTATCAGGAAACCGACTCCATATAAACCTTTTGTGAGTATAATGATTGCATTTTATGCTACATGGGGCAACCCATGTAGCATAAAATGCAATCATTATACTCTTCAATGTTACAACCCATTCTTCTGACTTCTGAGAGCCCTATTATATCGTAGTGTATTTTTTCCAGTGCATACGATAGTTCTAGATATTTTTCAGTTGTTGACAGAGACTTTACATTGTATGTACAAATTTTCAAAATATTTTCTTTGTTGTTCCTGGACTTATCATTTTTGGAAAGAGGGTGGTGGTCTGATTTCCCACGAGGACCAGTCGGCTTGGGAAATTCTTTATTTATATTAGTTGATCTATCTTGTTCTGTATTTTCTGTTATGTTCCGGTGGCTGATGATGTTGTGCTATGTGCGGCTTTCAGAAGGTGGGGTAAATGACGACTGAGAGTTGCTCCTACCACGCATCACATCAAACGCATTGACTCTATTTGTTTTAGAGGTTGCAATAAATTGTTTCCGGGGCTGTTCTTGGATATTTGGTGAGTTTGATTCGTGTCTTTTGCGTTTTTCTGAGCCTGATGTTCCTTCCCCTTCCTTAACAATAAGCTTATCATATTTCATGACAGCGAAGTTACCTTTATTCCTCTCCTGTACCAATTCCTTCTGTAATTCTCTCCTCTTCAGCAGAACATCCTTAGGGTAGTCTTCGGTAATATATCCTTCTTTGAATTTATTTTTATTCTTTAATATATCATTCTTTTTCCAGCTGTTAACGAGTGATATGACGATTGGTCTTGCTTTTATATCTTTGTTATCTTGTTTACCTATTCGGATTATTCTGTCAATATCCCTGCTCTCAAGCGAAACGTCGAGTTCACTTTGTATTTTGCGAGTGGTTATTGCCATAAGTTCAGCTAACGACTTCTCCTTCTCTTGAAGGCCATGGATGATAATATTATTTTTTCGTTTGAATTTTTCAAAATTTGCGATTTTTTCGCGCAAATTATTATTCTCCGATTTCAGTTCCTTTATTTCAGTTATTAACGGTACTAGCTTTTCATCCATCTTCAATATTATTTCTTTTGTTTGGTTTGCCATTTCAATTTTCATCTTATCAAACAGATTATGAATGAGTTGAGCATTTTCCATGATGATGTGATGTGATGAGTGTGGCTAAGTTGGTAGCACTTCACTTCTGTCAAGTGTTTGATTAGTATGGATCAGTTGGTAGCACTCCTTTTCTGTCAAATGAACGATGAACGATAATGAACGAATGCTTGGTATGGTTCAGTTGGTAACACTTATTTTAGTAAGGTTGTCTATGGTGGAATGAAAAGAAACAATAATGGCGATAACCTCAAAATGTGTTTGCGTTTTTCGAACGTTATTTAAGTGATGTTAGCGCTTCTTTCACTCAGTTTCCACGCTGTATGTGCACTCCGTAACTAACTTCTTAAGAGACTTGGTATTTTTCTTGAATATCGTAAGTATTTTCACTGAATTTACGATAAAAACTGGGAGCCACAATAACAAAGTGTTACTTGTTCGCACTGCCGGCCGATGATATTTGGTTGCGTAAAGTAAATGAATGTGCTTCTGTTTATGGCTGGGATGATAAAACGATTATACATTTTGCAATGCAGAAACTTCAGGGTTTGGCCAAAGTTTGGTATGAGGGTTTAAACACAATATTGTATACATGAAAGGAATGGCAAGATAAATTAATGAGTGTTTTTCCTTGCGAGCAAAACTATGGCCAAATCCTGGAAGATATGCTTAAAAGAAAAAGTAAATTCGGCGAACCAATTGAAGTATACTATTACGAAAAACTGGCATTGTTAACTCAGTGTAACATTTCGGGTAAACGCGCAGTAGATTGCATTATCCACGGTATCTCTGATAGAACTATGAAATCGAGTGCATTAGCACTTTGTTGTTCTCAACCTGATCAGCTTCTCCAGTTCCTAATAAGCAACAAAGAAAGCCAAACTTCAGATCGTAATTTTAGCAAAAATAATTCTAACCAATCCAATCCTAAAACTAATCAAAATAAAGGGAATCAGTCTCAAGGTTCTGTGTTCTGTTTTAATTGTAAAGGGCGAGGTCACCCTTATTTACATTGTCAGAAACCACTAATCAAATGCAGTAAATGCAACAAAATCGGTCATAAGGCCGAAAGTTGTTCGCAATACCCGAAATCTGATAATATAGGGAAAACTGGAGCGCCAACTAAAACAATGTGTATTTCAAGCTCCAATCCAAACTCGAAATTTATTAAGCTGGTCACAGTAAATGGCAGGGCTGTCGAAGCATTGATTGATTTCGGTAGCGAAGTGACGTTGGTTAGGGAATCAATAATTTCGAGCCTTAATCTGGTGCATGATCAGGTCTGATTAATGCTGAGTAACAAGACCGTAGGCGGTCCAACTCGAGAGATTGTTGTATGTGGTGGAGTTTACAAAGTCCAACGTGGGAATTTAGACCTGCTAGTTTATCCATTTTCCATTCCCTGTAGATTACAAAAAGAATTTATTGCTAGTTATTTTCGAAAGTTCATCAAAAATTTTGCCCAATTAGCGTCACCAATCATGCAATTATTAAAGAAGGACTCAACATGGGTGTGGGGCCAGGAACAAGATAATGCGTTCCAAATACTTAAATCAAAAACGATGTAAGGATAGCGGATTTCTTCGGCCAATTGCTTATTGTAGTAGGCGAACGTCACCGGAGGAAAAATATTATCACTCTTACGAATTAGAAACACTGGCTGTTATTCGCTCACTAGAGAAATTTCGGGTCTATTTATTAGACAAGGAATTCAAAGTAATCACCGATTGTAGCGCTCTTCGATCCACTTTCATGAAACGCGATCTCATACCTAGGATAGCACGCTGGTGGCTTTTGCTGCAAGAGTTTAATTGTTCGATTGAATATCGACCAGGCACTAAAATGTCCCACGTAGATGCATTGTCACGCAATCCTGTTTCGGATGATAGTATGACTGATTCCTTCAGTCAGGGTGCTCATGTTATGGTAATAAGTAGCATTGGGTTTTTTTTTAAAATGTATTAACTTGACAGAAATGTATTATTCGAAACAAATATTGTTACAAAATAAATTACTATCTTAGCTTAGTTTGTATGTTTTTTTTTGTGTAGGCTTACTTAGCTTTAAGTGTTTTAAGATTGTGTTATATTTGATGTAAAAATTATTTTTACCTTTGAAAATGTATGGAATAACGATTTTTTTTTTTTTTTTGTACGAATGTTTATATAAGTCTTTACTTCTCTTTTTGTATTGTCATCATGAGTCCTCTCAACCAAGAGTGTAGGGTGTTTTAGATTTCCTATAGAGCGTGTATGAGGGCATACACGTCGTCAGGACGGTCGAGTGTAGGGTTTTAAATATTTTCATAATATTAGTTCTTATTTTTAAGAAATGGCAACACTGTCCAACGGTAAATTCTGAGTAGGAGGGGAAGGTTTATAAACAAAGGCGCTTGGCCGAGAGGGCTCAATTTTTGGGAGAAGTCTCGTAGCGATCATAACTGTGAAGAAGAAGTACTGTGTATACAGAAATTAAAGTGTCAGTCTACATCTAGTGAGTTTTATTATATTAGAAGCTATACCGGTGTGAAGTATCGCCGTACCTTTGCAAGAATGCCGCGTTTTCTAGCAGCTACCTTGGCATTGGACTCAATGAACCGCTTAAAGAATATATTATACAAGGTTATTTGTACAACACTAGCAACCTTTCAGGACTATGTTAAGAACATCATAAACAACTTTTTTTTTTCTATGACTTTAAAAAAATTATCATATTTTAGTTCATAAGATTTTCATACAAAAATAAAAATATTTAAATTGAGCGTTCTAAATGTTACAAAGTCTACGCGACGCAAGCGATAGTACAATAACGGAGGGGAGCGGAGATCGTGCGCGGGAGGCGTAGGAGGGTACTTACAGCAAAATACAGAGTTGAAATGTGTTAGATAGTACAACGAAATCTTGAAGGTTTGTTTTTGGTAAATGTGTTATGTTTTGTAAAAAGTCATAGAACAAAAGTTGTTGTTTATGATGTAAATTATACAGTCCTACAGGGTTGTTAGTGTTTTACAAATACCCTAATTACGTATAATACATAATTTTACAAATTACATAATTTTTCAATGCAGTGTGTAGGACACTGCTTATCTTTTGATCCACTAATTCTTTTAGAATAGTTTAATATATAATAGTTTTAAAAGTTTAATATATGATGATTAGGTACTTTACTGTTTTTTTTTTGTAAAAACAATTAAATTATCATTTGATGCTATGATTTGCAGATTTATCAGCTATTTAATTAATAAATAACCAATTAGGACGAAATATCCCTTCAATTTTTAACAGTGGACATCTGGCCCGTTTTACTTAACTGGTTCGGGCGAATCTACCCATGCACATTTTAAAAAGTGGACATCTGGCCCACAGGCCAGTTTTTACGTGGGCGAGATGTCCCATAACCCGGGGGGGTCGCGGGGTGACAGTCGCACGAGTGCCTAAAGCCGCATTTTCACTAGGGGACATTTGTTCCGCGACTCTGTCGCTCGACACGAAATTCACGTGTTCCGCGCGATGTCGCCCGACGTCGCGCGGGATTTTTACGGGTCGCGCAACTTGTCGCTAGTCGATGCTCTGCGAGCGTCGACACGCGCGATTTGCGTTTATTAAACTTGAACTTTTCCTTTGTAGCAAATATTCTCGGGCCCACCACCTCTTTTTTTTACGTTTTGCTATTGTGTTCCGAATAATTATGTAAGCTGCACTGAACAACACTACCTCCTCGGGCGACATACTGATCACGACTGGCCAATGTGAACAAGGGAAATGTCGAGCGACATTGTCTCACAAAGTTGCAGAGACATACCACTTGAATGTTGGGCGATATGTCTCCGCGACATGTGTCCTAGTGAAAACGCGGCTTAAAGCCGCATTTTCACTAGGGGACATTTGTTCCGCGACTCTGTCGCTCGACACGAAATTCACGTGTCCCGCGCGATGTCGCCCGACGTCGCGCGGGATTTTTACGGGTCGCGCAACTTGTCGCTAGTCGATGCTCTGCGAGCGTCGACACGCGCGATTTGCGTTTATTAAACTTGAACTTTCCCTTTGTAGCAAATATTCTCGGGCCCACCACCTCTTTTTTTACGTTTTGCTATTGTCTTCCGAATAATTATGTAAGCTGCACTTAACAACACTACCTCCTCGGGCGACATACTGATCACGACTGGCCAATGTGAACAAGGGAAATGTCGAGCGACATTGTCCCACAAAGTTGCAGAGACATACCACGTGAATGTTGGGCGATATGTCTCCGCGACATGTGTCCTAGTGAAAACGCGGCTTTACTCGTAAGAACACGCGTGCGCGTATACCGCTATCGAAATTCGCGCGTATTAGTAAATTAAGTACATACATAGTAAGTATCATGTCCTACCATTATACCAACATTGAGTACACGGAGATGGTGCGGATGCTTGCAAGGTGCGATGATAACGTGTCGTTGGCCTGCCGTGAATACGCAATACGTTTCCCTAACTCACGTAGACCATGCTATGAAACAATGTTATCTGCAACACAGCGTCTACGTGATCACGGTCAATTTCGACCTAGGTCCAGTGACCGCGGTCGTCCGCCAACCCACCTACAGTGCGTGAAGAATAAGAATTTTAATTAATCAATAACACTCATGAATGATGTAATGTAATAACGATAAGAAAAAACACGAACAAAATCTCATTCCTAAATAATAATTCCGGATGTTCGACATTCGATCGATCGTAATGTAGGTATGAACTATTGAACCTACTCACCCTAAGCTCGCTCATTTCTAACTAAATTGGTCGCCACCAGCTCGCTAGATCCTGAGCACGGCGCAGAGTTTCAGAGTGGACACGAGGCAAGAAAGTGGGGTCCTGGACACACTCCTCACGCAGCATTGTAAACACGTTCACATTACGAATTTTTATTTCAATTCAGAACATCAAATACACACACACAGACAAGACACTCAGAGAAAATATTGTTATTCTGATAACTTGTCAATTCGAATTTACGACTAACAGACACAGTCCACATCATATAAATATGTGGTCCACATCGTTTTGCGATAAACATAAAAACCGAACTGACAAAAATCTTTTAAAATCAGCCTAAGGGTCAACTCACACCGAAAGAGCGTCGAAGCGCAGCGAAGCGGAGCGCAGTTTCAGTGTCATATGAATTTTAACTTTATTTTCATTTCTATAATACTTATTATCGCATGAGAAACTCAAACGAGTCACGCGGATGCCCGCGGCGCCGCGGGAATTCCAGCGAATTCTATGAACGGTAAACGGGTCGCTGCCCTTCGCCGCTCTTTCGGTGTGAGTTGACCCTAAGGCACTGCGAGCTGTTTGGATTTTGTCGAGCGCTCTCGTAGGTATAAAGCTAGTTGACCTCAAACGTGAACTTTTGCAAATCAGCTGTTTGAAGTTTTATTTACACTGTTTTTTTTTTTGTTAAATAAGTGAACTTATTGTTTTTTAATTAAAAATCTCATTGGGTTAGGTACCTTCCACCAGATATAGGTATGGCCTATACCGCTTGTTCACAGCAATACAATTCTTAGCGTGCACTTCCGCTTACTGTACTTCCCTTCTATTAAAATTAATTAATTAATTAGAAATTAATTCAGTCGTACATTTGTTGACTTTATGGCCAAAGAACTCACCTGGCAGTCTCAAAGGCTCACCGTATACTAGCTCGGCGGAAGATGTGTTCAGGTCTTCCTTGATGGAACTTCTGATGCCGAGCAGTACCAGTGGCAAAGATTCAGTCCAGCTGACATCAGCGTGGCACTAGATAGCTGCTTTGAGCTGGCGGTGGAATCGCTCCACCAAACCATTGCACTGAGGGTGGTAGGCAGTGGTCTTACGATGCCTAAAACCTATTGTCTTACTGAGGTACTGGAATAGGTTAGACTCAAATTGCCTACCACGGTCAGTGACAATGTCAGTAGGGCAACCAAACCGTGCTACCCATCCCAGCAAAAACGCTTTGGCCACAGTTTCCGCCGTGATATCGGTAATTGGGACAATTTCAGCCCATCGCGTAAAGCGATCGACGAGTGTCAGGCAGTACCGATATCCATTGGAAGGGGGCAACGCGCCGACTAGATCTAGGTGGACATATTTGAAACGCGCCGAAGGTATATCGAGCGTACCCACAGGGGTGGTGACGTGTCGATTCACCTTCGAACGCTGGCAAGCCAAACATGCCTTAGACCAGTCGTGACAGTCTTTCCGCATCTGTGGCTATACGTAGCGTTGTGCTACGAGTTTGGCACTAGCGTTAGCACCGGGATGGCTCAGCGAGTGCAGGGAGTCAAAGACTTGTTTGCGCAAGGGTTTAGGAATGAAGGGTCGAGGAGTCGGTGTGCTGACGTCGCAGTACAATTCAGTACGACTTCCTGGAACCATCATTTTTTTAATGCGCAGTGAAGACTCTGCTGACAAGAACTGTGCAAGTTCCAGGTCGGAGTCTTGAGCCTTGGCTAGAGTGTCCAAATCCACTGGGCTTTGCAGTTCATCAACGCGAGAAAGCGTGTCAGCCACGACGTTGTCTTTTCCAGCGATATGCTGGATGTCAGTTGTGAACTGCGATATATAGTCCAGATATCTAAACTGACGTGGCGGACAGTTATTCTTTCGTTGATGAAAGGCATAACACAGTGGCCTATGGTCAGTGTAGATGGTAAAGGTGGTAGCGGCTAGCCAATGCTGGAAGTATTTAATACTCTCGTAGATAGCAAGGAGCTCTCTATCGTACGGCGAGTATTTTTGCTGCGATGAGCTCAACTTGCGTGAGAAAAACGCTAAAGGCTGCCAGCTACCATCTTTGAATTGCTGCAAGACTCCGCCGATTGCCAAATCAGACGCATCCATGACTAATCCCAATTTAGCCTGTGAGTCAGGATGTGCCAGTAGCGCTGCATCACACAGGCTGTCCTTGCACTCTTCGAAGGCCCTTAACGAGCTTCCACTTATGTCGACTGGCTGTGAGGCTTTGATGTTGTCGGTCAGTAAGGCATGCAGGGGCATTTGGATCTGGGCAGCCCGAGGTATGAACCTCCGGTAAAAGTTGACCATGCCCAGAAACCGTCTCAGCTGTCTGGCAGTTTTGGGGACTGGGAAGTCCCTGATTGCCTGTAAATTGCTTTCCAAAGGCTTAGTTCCGTGTTGCGAGATGTGGTAGCCTAGAAATGTTACCTCTGGTACTCCGAAGACGCATTTGGCGGTATTAACGAGCATACCGTAGTTCTTCATCCTGGTGAAGAGTTGACGAAGGTGCTGCTCGTGCTCTGCCTCGCTCCTCGAAAATACCAGAAAATCGTCAAGATATGGGTAACAAAAATCTAGGCCACGAGTCATCTCGTCAACAAACCTTTGGAAAGTTTGACCTGCGTTCCTCAGACCAAACGTCATAAATGGAAACTCGAAAAGTCCGAAGGGTGTAGTGATGGCAGTCTTGGGTATGTCCTCCTCACAGACTGGTATCTGATTGTAAGCTTTCACCAAATCAATGGTGGAGAAGATCGTACAACCAGATAGACTATGGGAGAAGTCATGTATGTGCCTAATTGGGTACTTATCTGGAATTGTCCTTGCGTTGAGCAGTCTGTAGTCTCCGCAGGGACGCCAGCCGTTGTCTTTCTTCGGGGCGAGGTGAAGAGGTGACGACCAGGGGCTCTCCGAGGGTCGAGCTGTCCCGTTCGCCAACATTGCCTCGAACTCAGCCTTGGCGATCTTCATTTTGTCCGGGGCTAGTCTGCGTGGGGAACAAGATACTGGGGGGCCTGATGTGGTGCGAATGTGGTGTGTCGTGTTGTGTTTTGGTGTGAATGGCATGCCTGCGGGTCGAGTTATTTCCTGAAACTCAGAAAGTATGTTACTATACTTATTCTCACCAGTCACAACCTTTACACTTGATATAAGGCTACTAGGGCAAGCTATTGAAGCTACAGATGTTAACTTTGTTGTTTCGATCTATTAAACGTTTGTTGCGGATGTCAACAATGAGATTGTAGTGGGACAGAAAATCTACACCTATGATAGCTTTGGTGACATCCGCAACAATGAAACGCCAATGAAAGTCCCTACGAAGGCCTAGGTTCAATACAACCTGTAGGTAACCGTAGGTCGCTATGGTTGTACCGTTGGCTGCACAAAGTTGGTATTCGGTCTTCGTACGACGACACTGAGGGAGCGCAGTTCGAGGGAAGACACATAAGTCGCTTCCAGTGTCCACGAGGAATTGGACTCTCGAGCTGCGATCAGTCACGAACAGGCGACCGGTTGTTGAAGGGCAATCTTCAGTCGCCATCACCGACTGCCCCGCTCGTTTCCCGCTGTGTAGTCACATGGCTGGACGCATCTCTTCGCCTGGCTGCCGAACTTGTGGTGGTACCAGCAGGTCGGGAACTTCCTGTAGTTCGACTGCGAACGCCGAGATGGTGTGCGACTGCGATGGCCGGACGTCTGACGTGTACGAGGACGGGAGCGACTGTGCCTTTCGGTTGATAGGGCTTCAACCTTTCTCGTCAGCTCCATTATGAGGCTCATCATGTCCTTAGACGAGTCCGTCCGCGATGTCGATGCTGCTGAGACTTGAGGAATTGCTGGAGCGATGTCGTGCACTCTGTCGGCGAGGTCCGCGAGCTCTGTGAGCGATAGGCTCATCTGGGAGGCCACGATAGTCTGCAGGTTAGTGGGCAAGCGGCTGGTCCATATCGTACGCAAGAAATCGTCCGGTATCGTGGGTCCAGCCAAATTCTGCAGATGCCTGAGAAACTGCGAAGGTTTTCTGTCGCCGAGTTCTTCAGACTGGAGGAGCTGCTTCGCTTTTTTCTCTTTGGAGACCGACAGGCGCTTGATAAGCTCGGTCTTCAGCTTTTCGTACTTGTCCGTTGCGGGTGGCGAAATAATAATATCCTCTACCTCCTCTGAGTGTTGACGGTCAAGTTGCGCGAGGACGTAATAAAATTTGGTGGAGTCGTCCGTTATTCTGGCCAATCTGAACTGTCCTTCCACTTGGCACAACCAGATTTTGGGCTTTTCGGGCCAAAAGGGAGGTATACGGACGCCAACTCTGAATAGCTCCGCTGGGTTGTCCGCGTCAGTGGAGACGCATGCACACTTACTTGACCGACGGGTAGGGCGTTGGCTGCGCTGTGATCTTTCGGTGTCACTACCATCACTGCTCATCTTGGCTGTCTTCTGTGCTCAGACGGGGTCACCAATTTAGTTGTTCGGGTGGTGTGTGTGTGTGGTGTAGGTAGGTACTCACTGGGTAGGTGGCGAGTAAATAAAATTCCTTGTTGAAGTATCTCCAGGTATAATTTCCTCACACACAGCACAACAACACAGTTTATAAAAAGGCGCAAAATAAGCCAAGCGCAAGCTAGAATATTATTATAGTAGCAACTACTAACAGCTCTTATAAGCACGGTGGTAGGTTACCGCGGGTAGATTGGTCACAATTTATATTAACGGCGCGAGAGCACGTATATCTAGCGGACAGGATAGATCGTGACTGGTGAGAAAACTAAATGTAACATAGTGCTGCAACTCGGCGGTAGAAGAAAATAAATCGCCGGCGCGTCATCGACTGTGTGCGTGTCCCCAGCGTCACGTTAATGTGTATGTCGTATTTAGTGTTGGTGAATATGTGTGTTGTGAACTTGGAAATATATATGAATGTATAAATAGACATAATAGATGTATGTAGGTGAGTATTTATTTATTGTGTACGTGTATAGTGTGCACTGAATAAATATGTGTGAGTCACCCACATAATAATTTATGATCATAATAATGGTTCTGGTGCACAATGACGCGCCGCGTAACACAATGTTTTGTTTTGTCGCGCAAGGCCTAGCGCTTTGACTCCGCCCAGATGTTCAAGATCGATGACGGCAGGACCTCGCGCTTAGTAGCCGCGCTTGCGACCACAACACCAATGAGGCAGAACTTAGTCGTGTAGGTACTTATTTTCGCTAAAACGGACATTCAGAGTAAATGGCACTGCACTTACCTATCATAGATGAGACACATTTTTTTTTATTGGATGGGAAATCATCAAATGACTTCTTCCGCTCTGGGCGGAGCGGAGGGGAGTGTCAGACTCTTACTGACTAAAACCCACCCGTGTTCCTTCGTATGCCCTTTGCGTTCCAGGGCCACGGTAACCCTTTCGGACAAATTCCGCAACCCTGGCAGGAGACACACTTATCAACAAGACTAAGTAGTCCATCAAAACAACTGTTTTAAGTAATGTAGGTACTTCATCCATCTGTTGATATTGAAGAATGACGCTTTGTTATGTAGGTACATACTTATTAGCGTAGAACAATGCGATGAAATATTCAGGGGTCAATGTACTACTTGTATGTTGCCTACATTTATTATTTTACTCGATTTTGTTTGCTTGCACTTAATAATAGCCAATAATTGAGCAAATCAGCTGTAGGTACGGTAAAGTCGGTGCCCTAAGTGGGCTAACCCACCTCCTTTGATAAGCTATTTTAATCATTATCTTGCTACCATTAAAGATGAAAATTCTTTGTGCCAGCATTTCGATAAATCTTGCTATCCTAGTGTGAGGGTAGATTGATAAAAGAAAATGGCACGTCAGTGACAAAAGTAAACTTAGCTAATTCCGTGAGTCTTATCAATTGCTTGTAAATGGTCCATAATATTGCGTCCAGCATTATAAGTAACGTTGAATTTCAATGCTGTCTATAAGAATCCATTTAGTCCAGTGGTAATAACAGCGATTTGACACGCAAGCGAAGCTAGTTCAAATCTCACTTTAAACGTCTTACTTTTTGTTTTCCATCTTTTGTGTTTTAGTTATCTTTTTTTACTTTGATTGAACGACAAAAGTCGAGAAATGGACCGTTTGTATAGAAATGAAACAAAATATTGCAAGTAAATAAAATGTTTATTATTTCATTACATATAAATACATATATACCTATATATATATATAAATATATGTATATATATATATAAAGTAAGTAAATGGTCCAAAATAGTCCAAAGTTAAAATACATTTTTTAATATTATAATCAAACAAACACATTTATAAACATTTATAAAGGGATATAATAATGGTATAAATAACTACTTATTACGCAATTTTGATTCTTACGAACTTAGACTTAAAGTTTATTATTGGTATTTTAAAATGTATTGACTACTGATAGCCTGTTTTGGTAGCCCTAATTAAGGTAATATGGCTTAGTGATCCGGGTAAAGACTTTCACGCAGTAAGGCACGAGTTCAATTCTCATACCCTGTATATTGTTTTGCTTTCCATTTAGAACTTTTTTATTATTTTAAGTAACAATCGACAAACTAAATATTGTTCAAACATATTTGGAATAATTTCGCCTGACTTGTAATAAGCGGGTAGTCAAGATAAATTTGCGTATTCATCATAAAACTGGTATTCAAATGTTACTTAGATTAAGGGTAGAGGAATAAAAAAATGAACCGTTCTAATAAAGAAAAAACTAGTCGACGCTCAATAGCAGTGACGTCTCGTGCAAACAATTTTTAAGTTGCCTTACTAAATTGCGTAAAACAACGTCTTTATTTAGAATATTTTTATATACCTAGTTCTAAAACAAAATAATCTATTCACATGAGGAGAATATTGGTTTCCGGAGAGATTGATAGGAGGCGTCTTAATATAGCCCCAGGTAAATGTCTTTTTTTCCCATTTTATTTATACTTCTTTTTTAAACTTACACATTTTATGCTGTGACGTAATCAAACATCTTTTTAATTATACTTACACATAAAGTAACTTCTGTTTCGTTTCTTTGTTTCAGAGAAATACAGTCAGATTGTGGTTTAAAACTATAACAAACAATACAAGTCAGGACGTAAAATTGAAATAACTGCTGGTCATCCGTCAAGTCCATTTTGCCCAAGAATATCTGAATTTCTATCTGAGAAAAAAACATGTTATTATACTGCCGTATACTCGCAGAACTGGCGGGTATAACCCTAGGTTATTTGTGTTGAATGTCTTCTGTGGAACCTGGTTAACTTGTAGAAATTGGTGGCCGATTCAGTAATAAATAATACGTGACGTAATGTCATCAGTGCGTGTAAGCAACAATGGATAATTATTTACTTCTTGTAAGCAGACACAATACCTTCTTGTGAGTGCTTATGTGTACCTAGTGTATTGGTTAAATAAATCATAGTAATCTTAATTTGTTAGAAAGTGTTTATATAATAAATTAACGTATCCTTGTTTCTTTCTTATCTTTCTTCATTCTCTTCATTCTCTCTTATCAAATTTAAAACTTAAAATTCTATATAAAACCTGTAAAACAGTTAAAATGTCAAAATATTTAGAGCAAGTATGACAGTTAATGTAGTGATGCTATTGTTATAAAATAGAAATATTATATATTTCTAATCATTTAACATGTTGATTCACTGCATTAAACTCTTCTTTAAAATAAAATTAGTATTTCATTAGCACTATTGAAATAAATAAACTGTTTTCTTTTTCATGCTCAAAACTGTATTACAAATAATTCTACCATATCAAAAGCAGTTTAATATTGTAACTTCTTTTATATGTTTTACCTTTATATATAGTTTTTTAAATTATGTCTATGAGTAAATATTTTTTTATGTAAATAAATAAATCGTTACCTATCCTAACCATTTTTGTTTTTTATTCATGTTGCTTTTATGTTTCAATAACTAATTTAAATTTATTAATTTAAGTTACAATAAATTATAATTTGATTTCAAAAATCATAATCCAATATTATATACACAAAACTACTAAAAGAAACAGGACGGACTTGAACTTACGTCCATGTCATTATAAGTCTACTATTATGACCATTAGACTAAATCGACTTACGATAAAATATTGAAATTAACAAGTGCATTATGAGACAAAACCGTATTCATAAGTTTACCTACCTTAACGTTACGTCTTAAAGATCAAATTGACGTAACAGTATTCTATAATATTTGACTACCTGCCTCTCGTAATATTCGTTTGAATTATTATGCTCCGAATTGATTATCATGTATCTTATGCTAATTGCAGAAGGTTCAAATTCGTCTAACTTTTAGCATGTCTTATGTGTACCTACCTTGTTAAACGCAAGTCGACAAGGTCCAATTTAACATGCGCGCGGCGCGGGCGCCCGTCAATGTTAGCTATCAAAATGGGTACGCGCGCGCGCGTAGTATACGCAAATTTTACAGACGATAAATAAATGAAAACAAATTGTTTTTGGCTACGTTGTTTAGTTGAGGTCAAAGTCGTAGAACAAATGTTGTTCAGGGTCATGATATGAAGGCAGGATTAAGAGGTTTCGGGTATTTTTTTCAATTTCCCTGTATAAGACTATAGGGATGGGATACAATGCAATGCGCATTAAAACGAAAACAGTTAAATAATCAGGTATAATGTATCATTGAGCATAAAATAAAGTGTCATACGAAATAAAGTTAAATTTAACACAATTATTACCTTGTGTATTAATTCTTTTCCTTATTATTCAAAAGAAAAATATTCATCACGATCTTTGTATAATGCCAATATTTGACGTTAGTTCCCATTATAGATGCTGGCGGGAAAAATTCCGAATCATTCCCGTCGAATACTTCGGAAGTATTCCGAAATATTCCGAAACTTTCGGAATATTTCAACTGTCAAAAAAAAACCAGGAAAATCGACCTTACTACCTTTTTCGCGCTTGGAAGTTGTAAAATATTATCTTTGGTTGTATTGTGAGCGGTAGGAATATATTAAGTTTATAGTTGTGAGTGCACGTCGCATCAAGGACAATAGAACCGACTTCAATAAAGTTCCGACTTTATTGAAGTCCGGCCGGCACCTCTTCAATAAAGTCTTCGCTTGGTGGTGGTTTGAAGTGCTCCGGCTTCATTGAAGTCAGTTCTATCTTTTTACTTAAACATTTTTGTTTCAACATTTTTTTATGTCACGTATAGGTACATATAGTGACTAATAATACTGTTCTAAAAACTGCATCAAATTCGGTTCAGCCAAACGCGAGATGATCGCGGACAAACATACATACATAAGGTTCAAACTCATAACCTCCTTTTTTAACACGCTTTTATTAGCTTCACCTATATATTTGTTTGTAATCAACGCCTTTGAGCTCGATTTTGACCAGCTTAGGGCGATCAGATTTTTTTAAAACTTTGCACACCCATCAAAGACTGATGACAACACAATGATCCTTTATACTATGACCTTGATCTCAAACCTTTACTTAAACCTTTACTTCATTAAAATGTTGGGAATCGCCTGTGACACCCAAAGGCAATGACTTTGACCCCAAGGGCCAGACCTTGACCTCAAGGTCAATGACTTTGACCCCAAGGTCAAATGTATAAAAAGTTGGAAAACACCTGGGACACCATAGGGCATGACCTTGACACCAAAGTCAATCACCTTTAACTCAAGGTCAAATGTAAAAATGTTGGGAAACGCCCGGGACACCAAAGGGCTGCTTTGACCGCCAGCGAGCGCTACTTCTCTAAATAACACAGATCAATTTTTTTTTCGATAACATTTTAGGTCAAATACTTAGGGGTCATGGTCATTGACTTTAGGAAAAGCGTGGGGTGCTCGATTCGACTCTTACGAAACATATGGCACAAAGCGCCCCACCCTTTTTTACAATATAATATTAATATTTTTCGTTCAAACACACAAACAAAACAAACATAGAACAAACAACAACAAACACAAACAACAAATTCAATGTATTTATTGACTGGGCTATTTACGCGTAATGTTTTTATTGACTTGGTGGGCTATGCGACTCACGAATCAGAGATCTCTCTCAACCGACTTCGGAATTTTGTATAATATTTAATCATTTAAAAAATACAAACATTCAATACTTTTTATAAGGTTCTTCTGTTATTAAACAATGATCTCTATCTCTTAATCAACCTTGATTATTGAATCCGTGTTGACTACATCAGATTTCACTTTATCCTAATAATTACCCAAGTCGTTTAACTTATTAGACAGACTCTAACCCTTTTTCAAAAAACAAATCAAATAATGCTAGACCTGGTTTTTTAATTCACAACTGACATTTATAAAAATAGCATTCGATTTCGAAATAAGTACCTAGGTACCTACCTAAAAACAAAAGAATAAAAATCCTGTTAATCGCAGGCTAACATTAATCAATCCCATTTATATTAAAATAAACATTTATATTTTACTTACGTATGTGCCACTGAACAATTATTAACTTACAAACACATTTATTCCGATTGAATTATTCCGGCAATCCGGCGAAATATTCGGGCGAAATATTCGGAAACATTCGATTGCGGGGTACGAATCTTTCTCGCGGGGGGCAAAACTTCTCCGGGGAGCATATCCCCTCTTACCGCACCCCGCACCGCCATCGCCTGCACGCACGACTCGTGGCAACTGGCAGTCGGGCCCGCGCGCGCGTCTCGGCGCCAGCGTACAAAGTACTCTGTGGCCAGCGCTGCAGCGGCGGCGGCGATCGACGATCGATGCAAAATACAATTTTTCAGCAAAAAAAAAAAAATCTTAATTAAATTCATTTTGAATTATTCCGATTTAAAGAAACTTTCCCAGAAGTATTCCGGAATTATTCCGAATTTTTCAGAAGTTTTGCAACTATAGTTCCCATCCCTAGACGCCTATGCTTGCAATATATTTCTCTAGTTAGTCTAGCGCGGCTGTCGCATTAATACGACGGCTGCCTACGTCACGAGCGAAAGAAATGAATGCAAAGTTCCATTAAAGTTGTTCGTGGCTATTTGTGCATTGTCGATAAAATGACGACTACTGAGGAATTAATCAGAATATTAGAAGGTGACGACGAAGTAAATGATAAATGATATTTATTTTGTAAATAGGTTTAAAAAACACTTTTACACGTCAATTTTTTTTCGTCAGTTTATGCTAGATGAGGCCGGAAGAGGAATTATTATTAGAATCTACAGAAGAACTTAGAAGTGATGGAGAGGTAAGTACCTATTTCAATTTCTTCTTATGTTAGTTGCATATATTATTCAATACGTATAGGTATAAATAAGACGGCACGCCACGATTGCGGCGGTAAGTCCCCTCTTTGAGGCGTGGCTGGAGAGACGTCACGGCGTCCTCACCTATCGCATGACGCAGGAGACGCCGTTGGCGAGGATCGCAGGACGACGACGATCTCCAGCCTCCGTAGACGCGGGCTTGCGAACGCCGAGCATTGGGTAGCTCGACGTTCGCCGTCCTATAAGGACCGAGCCCGAGTAGTCCGTTTGTGACAAAGTGTTTGCGACAACTCTTTGAGGCGCGCAATGACCACGCGCGCCTCAAAGAGTTGTCGCAAACACTTCCGTTGAGTTTAGGTAACTCCTTGATGAATCGAAATAGTACCTACCTATTTTAAATATTGTGATGTAATTCTGTTATTATATTACCTACTTACCTATCTACATACCTATTTATTGTTCAAATTTGGAACCGTGTTGTATGTTGTCCTTACCACGGAACAGTAAAAACAGTGGAAGAAGTAAGTAGGCGTGGCACTGTCGCCGCTAGTAAGAATCGCGTTGCGCACTTGCTGTTCAAGCGCTCTCATTCTCTAACTAGACTGCGCAACATAATAATTAACGAAAAATAATATTAAAATGCCTTATTGTCCCATACTGTAGGTACTTTAAAAACCATAGTCTGACTAAAAATCTAACTCATGGAGGTGTATCATACCACCGAAAAGTATTATTTTCCAATTTATTTTAATAAAATGTAAAAATAAAATTACGTGAAACATTGCGCAGGATATACAAACAAAACTAGTCCTTAGTGACATCACAACAAAGTTGATTTTCTTTTCTCGGTTATTAGCTTTTCTGGAATATTCGTTAGTCTACCTATACTTTTGACGCTATCCAAATAGTGCGTGACTTTATCGATAAAATCAATCGATAGGTATGTATAATATGTATTACATTGCCTTTTTAAAATATATATTATAGTTTAATAGTTTTTGTAAGTAATATAATACAGATAATTATTAAATTAATAAATATAATAAAATAAAAATTGTGGTATGATATTTGTGATGTATTTTAAATAAATTTAGTTAAAGAGTTAGGAACAACATAGGGCGTTTAAATTATACTTAATATTCATAAGTTTAGCAGTAGGCGATGACGATGATTTCAGCTGAGATGATGATAATTGATGTACTATGCAAATAAATACCCTTTTTATTACGTTTAAAAATTGCCTTTAATCATATTAATTTCATAATTTTAATACTATCACACTATCGCATACAATTTTTTTTTGCATGATATGTTTTAAATACGTTTTCATACAATCGATACATATTTCGATCGAATAAGGTCACTTCCCTATCTGAGTAGCAGCGACCGCATTCGCGTCAGTGATACGCCATTCAAATACCAATCTTATTTTTACGTGGTTAAAGTTCATACTGAATATTATATACTGAACAATGCCATCTAGCGACGAGTGGCAGTACTTGGTAGTCAAAGATGTATTTCTTTCTTGTTTTTGTCAATTTGATTTATAGATTGTTGAAATTAAAGTTGCATTTCGTATAATTTTTATTTTGCATTTCGTCTACGCCCTGTTTTTGTTTTCAGCCAATCATATTTTTAGGTTTGCAGTAAGAGTAAATTGTAAATGTATGAGTTTGGCGACACCGGTTCTGGAACAAACATTTTCTCAAGCTACTTCCACTGTTTTTACTGTTCCGTGGTCCTTACCATTAATAAGGTACTGTGACAGTACCTACCAAGTCGGACAGGCGCTCGCACTCGCGTTTGTCTCTTTTTAACGGACGGAGTTCCGCATGGCGTTGTCTCTTACTGTGCTCCGGCCTTGCCGCTCAGCGCGACACGTTTTAGTTATGATGACGCTGCGCGCCGCGGCTCGCTCGGTTAGATAAACTGAAGTCTGTCAGACACTCTCGTAGGAATTATTCCTAGTGCAGGAATTATCTTTAAAAAAAAGATAACTTTAACTGAGTTCCTTTTTGTTAAAGTTATATAGGTACCTACCAACCTACCATTTGTTTCGAAATGTAATTTTGATCGAATGAATATAAAAAATAATATGGGTACCTACGTAATAAATTTTAATTTGTCATTTCAGGATCATAAGGACAATGAAGGCATTAATTGGACGTCAGACGTAACTGTACCTGATATCGAAAAATTTGATGAATTTATTTCAGGGGTATCACCTTCAGTACCTTATGGCTCCTACAAACATGCGCGACACGCGACGCGACGCGACACAAAGACATGAGCGATTCCTTTGTGTCGCGCCTGTTTGTAGGAGCCATAAGGCTGATTTAAAATAAAAACATAAAAAAACTTTTTGACTTTTTTTTATCGATACAATGATTGCCCCTCCTTAATTAACGTACGTATTATTTTGTCGATTTGTAGCCGGGCGCTAGGGGCACGGCAACTGATATTTAGCCAAGCGCTTAAAAGGTTAAAAAGTAGGCCGACCGTCAGGCTGTTTTTTCGAGCCGCCTTAATAAGTAGGTTTGCCAGTCGACCGGACTTAAATGAAATAACAATTATTGTCAAAAATAGTTTGTTTTCTCTACTATATTAACTATTTAACCGATTTTAGATAACTTGTTTAATTATTTAGTAATAAGCTTTCTTCCGATGCATGTTTAGGCAAAAACTCACGGAGATATGATTTGGCAGCTCTAATTTGGAGATTCTACTGAATATCTACCACCAAAAATAATATTAATTAGCTGTCAAATATTCTTAACTTCAAAAATAATTAAGTACATTTTGGTTATATGCCTTTTGTGTAAAGAAATAAAAAATCAACATAATTCAATTATCAACCGAAAAGGCTTCGAAACAAGCCCCAATATCTCCAAAGTTCTACATTATTTAGGCGTAAAATTAATACCAAAATAATCATCAACATTTGCTTAAACTATAGTATTATTTTTATTTTTTTAATCGCTACTATTATTTTGTAATTAAATAAATAAAAATACTATATATTTCACTGCGCCAGCCATCCGCGACTAGTACAAAATAGGCCACCCTCCGCACGCTCGCCCGTACCAACGGGGCATCCGCTTCATACCGGAGAGCGCGGAGGAATATAGGGTAGTTCAAAGCTACCTTACCAACCTGGAGAGGGAGAAGGGGCTCTCCTGGTTCGCTTACTCTCTGCCAGCGGAGAAAAGCGTTAAGGTGGCGATACGAGGCATCCCGGCAGAGACAGATCCTGCCCAAATTGAGGAGGAGCTTCGCCGCCTAGACTTCGAGCCCGAATATGTACGCAACATACGGGCTCGTCAAGGACGCCCAGGGTGCATCTTCTATGCGGTGCTCAAAAAGACACCAGACTACCGGCGTATCTTCGACACCTCCGTGTTCCTATACATGAGAGGTGTCAAGATCGAAGCCTGGAGGGGCCGTAAGGGCCCGGCACAATGCCATAGGTGCCAGCAATTCCGGCATAGCTCACACAAGTGCCACCGCCCCCTAGTGTGCGTACGGTGTGGAGAGGGCCACTCGGCGCGGGACTGTCCGCGCCCGCGTACGGAGCCTGCTACCTGCGCAAACTGTGGCGGACCACATCCCGCCTCTAGACGTGAATGCCCCGTATACCTAGCGGAAGCAAAAAACAAACGGGCGGGTACGACCGCCCTCACTAAAATAAACACCCAGCCTGGGACGAACATTGCCCAGGCCCCCACCGTAGACGCCAACGAAGCCCCGAGCACCACACTGATGGCGGTGGCTAACGGCCCTACGGACAGAGCTATGCCCCCCTCCACAGGGCGGAGGAAGGGGAAGAGGGGGGAAATAAAAGGGGGAAAAAGCCCCCACCCCCCCCCACACAACAACAGCGACCAACACGGGCGGACCCAAAGCCGACAATGGCGCAGGCGACGACCGCACCCAAGAAGGGGAAGGGGGACGCCGAGAGGAAAGTGGCCCCCCATTCAAACACAAAACGCGCTACATATAGCGCCCCACCTGCCGGCGCAACAGCGGCTACTACCCCAGCAACGGGGGCCACCCCCTCCGCTAACATGGAAGAGCGGAGGGAGTTTACCGCCTGCGCCATAAAGCTCCTGATGGACCTGATTCAGGCCATCAGGCAAGGCCAAGACCCGGCCCTAGTTATACTCGACGGTTTAGCGGCCCTACTCGCCCTTTACCATGCACCATAAACCGTTGAGGATATTACACTGGAACGCCCGTGGCCTTAAATCTAAGGTCGCCCCCCTCCGCCTCCTCCTCAGGGAACAGGACATTGACGTGGCGCTCATAAACGAGACACTACTGGGACCCGCGGACAGAGCCAAGTTCCCGGGGTATCTCGTTTATCGAAAAGATGAGAAGTCGGCGCTCGGCCACAATTACCGAGGTCTGGCGGTAATTGTGAGGCGGAGAGTCGTACACCAAGAACTCCCCTTGCCGTCACTCAGCACCTTCTACGCGCTGGGTGTCCAAGTCCACCTGGCCGGCAAGGACCTAGACATATACGCGACCTACGCCCCACCTGAACAGTCGCTAGACGTAGCAGAGCTACGGGGGCTCATCACCCGCTCGCCAAACCCGACAATCCTTGCCGGCGATCTAAACAGCAAACACCCAGCGTGGAACAGCAACGTGGAGAATACCAAGGGGAGACGGCTCTTCGCTGACGCGGAGGCCCATGGGTACACGGTGTCCGGCCCTGAGACGCCAACCCATTACCCCGACAACGCTCGCCACGCACCTGACGTGCTGGACATCGTGGCCCACCGTGATCTGGACTGCCAAATCACCCAGCAAGTCCTGGACGACGAGTTGCTGTCAGACCACCAGCCAGTACTCGTCGTCCTCGAAGGGGCCCCGACCCGACTTACTCCTCCTGCGCCACGTCAAAAAACGGACTGGATTACATTTGCAGGAACGATGGAAAGCACGACGCCCACTCGGCCTATCAACACTGCCGCGGACGTTGACGTACTAGCCGAGGAGCTCACCGTCTGCATCCAGGACGCCTTAAAGGCGGCGACAACCACCACGTCGCAGCCGCAGGGTGCCCTTCCACCCCTGCCCCTCCACTTGCAGTCGATGGTCGCCGAGAAAAGGCGCCTTCGCAGACGGTGGCAGGTAACCAGATGCCCGACACTCAAGAGAGAACTCAACCGTCTCGCGGAGAAAGCGATAAAGCGGGTAGGCGCTAGATGTGTCAAGTTGCTTAATTACAAGTCTCGGTTTAATTTTATTTCTAAAAACTCGAAACTTACGCTAATTGTCGTGTATTGTACATTAATAGTGAGGAAAAGCCATATATTCTGATACTTATTGTAGTCATCAAGAACTGATGCCAAAAATCAGTGTTATTGTGAGAACAAAAATTTCTTGTGCTTACATCGGTCACCGACATCGAATCTGTGCAAAAGTGTCGCTAATCTGAGGATCAGGTCAGTAATAACACATTCTTACCTAAACATAAGAGAAGTCAGAGAAGATAAGTAAGATTTATTTATAAACATAAATGTGACATCTATCAACAAGGTGACATTAAAGGACTCGGAATACTGTCAAGACTGATATATACTTAGAACTCTAAATTGAAGTTCTGAACTGTTCAGATTTAAATACAAAAATTGACTTATCATTACTTGACCTATGAATTGACCAGTTAAAACTCGACACGAATCTTAGATACTTACAATTATCGACGTACACAGACTTTATAAACTATAAAATCAAGACCTGGACACCAACCTTTGAAACACCATCGCTACATAATATTAAGTATTCTTAAATAATAATAAAAAAGGAAGAGATTGACTTTTAATATGAACTGCCCAGCGTGCTGTCAAAAAATACAATATGCTGGAGAGACCCTGAAATGCACAGGGTGCTCAGCTAAATACCATTATGCGTGCCTTAATATGACATCTGCCTATTATTTAGAACATAATTTTGAGCTTCAAAAATGCTGGCGCTGCCCTGACTGTGCTAACATCACACGTCGCTTTAGAAATGACAATACACCTGTTCGTACACTGAAAACATCGACCCTAAACGACACTACTATGTCAATTGACGACACACTTGAGGAACCCAATACAAACTATACGACAACAACCGAGCCTAACAACCCTAACCAAAATAACCAACTGACTACCAATAGACAAGAAATCGCAACAGAAAATTCCTCTATCACTTTAGACAGCCTCAGTAAACTGCTAGATACGAAACTAGAAAAAAACAACCAATCCCTACTCTCTGTATTGAAAAACACAATCCAAAATGAAATACAAAAGAGTATTATAGAATTAAAGGAAGATTTTTTAAAAGATAACCTTAAATTAACATGCGAGCAAGAAAAAGTAAAAAGTAATATAAATACATTAAGCGAAAACATAGAAATATTACACGAAGAAAATAATGAATTAAAACGACAATTAAATGAAATTAAACAAAAATTGACAAAAATTGAAAATCAGCAACAGGACAACAATTTAAATAAAATCGTACTATATGGACTCACAGAATACGACCAAGAAGAATCCGAAAGTCAATTACACTATCGCATACTTGAAGCCTTTAAAGACATACTAAATGTTGACCTGACAGGTTATATTGAAGGACTTTCAAGAATAGGCAAATTTACCAGCTCTCGAAGACCAATAATAATTGAGCTTATAAGTAAAAGAATGACTAAATATATTTTGGACAACAAAATGTACTTTAAACATACGGGACTTTATATCTCTGAATACTTAAACGAGACTGAACTTCGACAAAAAAAAACACTCCAAGAACACCTACGCTCAGCAAGACAACAAGGACGACACGCAATCATCAAAAATAATAAATTAATAATAGACGGGAAACAATACCAACCTACTGCAGACACGACAAGGCAAAATAAATCGACGAAAAAAACTGACTGTAACCAAACAACTGACCTAAAAAATAAAGAAATCACCCGCGAAAACATAACCAACAAACGCAACACTGACTACTCACAGGATAACACAGAAGAAATCAACACCTTTCGTTCCTAAAGAAAATTATGACATGACAGTATTGTTCCAAAACATTCAAAGTATTAATAACAAACTTGACTTATTAGAAGAATTTTTAGATGAAAACAAAGACAAATATTTAGCTCTCTGTCTAACGGAAACGTGGCTATCACATGCAAAGAAGGACCTAATTAGCTGTACCGGTTACGTCCTCGCAACGTCATATTGCCGACAGAACTATGCAGGTGGCGGTGTGTGTATATTGCTACAGGAACATATAGATTTTATTGAACGAAAGGATATTATGGATATGTCGGTCGAATATATTATAGAAGTGTGTGCCATAGAACTGCCTAAACTTAAAACTTTACTTGTGACTTTGTATTGGAATAAAAGACAGCCTGATGTTTTCTATAAACAGTTAAAATTAATACAGGAATTGATATTAAAAAAATATAGTAAACTTAAAGTCATTATCGGCGGTGATTTTAATGTAAATGTCTTAGAAAATTGCCTGCAAACAAGTATGCTAATCAACTTAATGCTTGAAAATAACTTCATTCAATGTATAAAACACCCTACACGAGTGACAAAAACCACTTCAACTTGTCTTGATCTCATATTTATAAACTTTGACTCAAAACTCATAACCGTTTCTGTTAACGATTTCGGTTTCTCTGACCATAAAGGACTAATAATGAACTTAAAAATAATTGACGTAAATCAAAATAAACGTAAACATTGGAAAACTACAAAAAGAATTTTTAACAGTAAAAACATGGAAAACTTCAGACTGAAACTACAAAAAATTAACTGGAATGAAGTAATAAGCTCGGAAAAAAATATAAACGATAACTATAATTCTTTTGAAAATCTTTTACTCCAAATACTAAATGACTGTATACCCGTAAAAACCTTAAAATTAAATCGAAAGAAAAGAAAAAGTTGGATGACCAAAGGTATTAAAATATCATGTAAAAATAAGCGATTATTCCGAATTCTTACCTCTTACTCTAATGATCCGGTTTTAACAAAGCATTATAAAATATATGAAAAAACATTAAAAAGGGTTGTTAACAAATCTAAAAAGCTACAATATATCAGGGAAATTAAAAATTCATCAAATAAAACTAAATCGATGTGGAGAATTATTAAAGAACGTACCAATAAAAACCAATATAAAATTAAAGAAAACATTGCATTGCTGATCCATAATAAACTTACGTCCGATCCAAACCAGGTTTCTAACTCGCTCAATGAATTTTTCGCAACAGTAGGACAAACAAAGCATGGTAAGTCAGAGCCGCGCGGCCGACCCGTGCTCCGACCCACTGATAACACTATGTTTCTTTATCCACCCTCACCGCAAGAAATAAGAAGTATTATTAAGAATCTTAAAAATAAACATAGTCACGGAATAGACGAACTTCCTCCTATATTGATCAAAACATGTGCTGAGGAACTAACAATACCATTCTATCTTTTGGTCAACCAATCGTTTTCAGAAGGAATATTTCCAGACGCTCTAAAGAAAACGATAATTAAACCAATTCACAAAAAAAACTCAAAGTTAGATCCAAACAATTACCGTCCGATTGCACTACTACCTACATCATCTAAAATATTTGAAAAGGCTATGTGCAAACGCGTCTATGACTTTTGCGAAAAGTTTAATGTTTTCGATGAATGTCAAAACGGCTTTCGGAAGAAACGTTCCACGGTTTTAGCAACATATAAATTTACCCAAGAAATACTAAACGTTTTAAATAATAAAAAATACGCGATAGGTATCTTGCTAGATATGACCAAGGCATATGACAAAGTTCAGTATAAAATATTGCTCGATAAACTATACGGTATTGGCATCAGAGGTATTACACACAAATGGTTTGCATCTTACCTACAAAATCGGGAACAATTTGTAGAAATTGAATATTTGGATCAACAAACTGGTGAATTGAAAAAGATACGTTCAAAGGGGCTTTCTATTGGACATTCTATTCCGCAAGGTAGTGTTGTCGGGTGTTTGCTGTTTTTGATCTATATCAATGACCTCCCTAAGATTATGACGGATTCGTGCGTACTATTTGCCGATGATATTTCTTTAATTACTTCTTGTACTGACTCTCAACACCTAACTGACAATTTAAATAATATAATGACTAATATACGAAATTGGATGGAAGACCACAATTTGGAGATTAATTTTACAAAAACTAAATTAATGCAATTTAGGCCCCGCCAAAAAAACCCTTTACATATTAATTTTACGTTTGACAGTATAAAATTGGAATGTGTCGACACTTTTACCTTGCTGGGTCTGGACTTAGATATTCACATGACCTGGAAAGCACATATACAGAAAATTAAAACCAAGTTATCTAGTTTTATCTATGCTTTACGTGAGCTAAAAAGATCAACTAATCTCGAAACCGCACTATCTGCTTATTATGCATACGCATACGCATGGCTTTCTTATGGTATTATTCTCTGGGGAAACAGTGTAGATAGCAATGACTTGTTTATCCTACAAAAAAAATGTCTTCGGATAATTGTAAATATTAATCATGATGAAACTTGTAGACCGCATTTCCGTAAACTAGAAACTCTAACGTTACCATCAATTCATATTTTAGAAAGCTGTAAATTTGTAAGAAAAAACCCTAATTTCTATGAAAAAATAACAGACCAACCTCGCCGATACGCACCGCGTTCACAATTTGAAAACACGCTTGTGGTACCTCCATCAAAGTTAAAACTACACAGTTCGAGTCCTCATGTAGGGTCAATAAAAATATATAACAAAATACCGAATGACATTAAAACTGAGGAAAGTGACATAAAATTTATTAAACGGCTAAAAAAACTACTAGTCGAGAAATGTTACTATTCAGTGAAAGAATTCTTTGATGACGACTTCAAAAATTAACAACACCAATAATGACTTTTAAACATTTGACATCTTTTCCATTTTTGGTTTATAATTTGGTAAATGTATGTTTTTGTGAACCTTATCGATATTGACATTCTCAATGAATTTATTTTGACATTGTTACGGTTTTATTCTATCTTTTATTTTTTGACATTAACTTATTCTGGTATTTGTAATATTCTTATTTAATTAATTTATATTGACATCTGTAATAAAACTTTTAACATTTGTAATGAATTATTTTGGTATTTTTAATCAATTTATTTTTGACATTTATAATTAAATTATTTTGACAATTGTAATGAATTTATTTTGACATTTATTGTGAATTTATTTCGACATTTATATTGAATTTATTTCGACATTTATAATGAACACGGCTCTGACAATTGAAAGAATGTATTTTGACATTTAATGAACTTATGACATTTATTAATTTTATCTTTTATTTTAGTGACATTTGTATTTCATTTAATTTGAGTTGTATATCCGATTATTTTTTATTTTTTTAAATTATAATTCTCTTAACATTGTTCTTTAAGAAATTGCTGTGCCCGACAGGGTCCATGTGCACTTATCTAACTACTTTATAAGATCTTATGTAACACATGTGTTATAGCAATAAAGATTGAATTGAATTGAATTGAAAGTGAAGGCCGAGTTGCGCGCGCACAACACCGCGAACTGGGAGGACTCGATCGACGCCGCTGAGGGCGACTGGCCGGCAATACACAAGCTATGCCGGCTACTCACGAACACCCCAGCTCCGGTGCGCCCGCTCAAAAACAGCGACGGGGCGCTAAGATACGCCGCGACAGACCGCGCGGAGATCTTCGCCGAACATCTAGAACGCCAGTTCCGACCTAACCCGACCACCGATACGGAGCATGTCGCAGCAGTTGAGAGGCACCTACACGAGTACTTCGCAACGCCGATAGCTCACGATGAGGACCCCGTTCATTTCTCGCCCAACGCCGTCCGACGCGCCATCCTACGAATGAAGCCTAGGAAGGCCCCCGGTGCTGACGGTATCACAAACACAGTGCTGCGCCACCTGCCGTTCCGCACAGTAGCGGCCTTGGCGCGCCTGTTCACTGGGATACTGCGCACCGGTACCTTCCCCGCTTCGTGGAAGGAGGGGCGCGTCATCATGCTGCCAAAACCTGGGAAGAACACCCTGAAGCCGGAGAGCTATCAGCCCATCACTCTCCTCCCCACCGTGTCAAAGGTGTTTGAGTTGCTCCTGCTGCGACACCTTACACCTCACGTCACGCCCAGGCCAGAACAATTCGGTTTAAGGTCGGAACACAGCACGACACTCCAACTGTCGAGGATACTGCACCTCATGACGGCAGCGCTCAATAAGAAAGAGCAGGCGGTTGCAGTATTCCTCGACATGGAGAAGGCGTTCGACCGCGTCTGGCACGCCGGTCTCATTTACAAGTTGTCGAAATCGGATACGCCCCGTCGTATTGTAAAAGTGCTTTCATCGTTCCTGCAAAACAGATCTTTCAGAGTGGTGGTAGAAGGCACGCTATCCAGCGCCCGCCCGGTGGCCGCGGGCGTACCGCAGGGAAGCTGTGTCTCGCCTGTGTGTTACTCACAATACACGGACGACATCCCTACCACACAAGACGCCACGCTCGCGCTGTATGCTGACGACGCCGCCTACGTCACGACGTCGCTAAACGCTAGACATGCGGCGGTCAAAATGCGGCGCGCGCTCGACAAGCTGCCAGAATGGCTAAGTAAATGGCGGCTCTCCGTGAATGTGGGTAAGACACAGGCGATCGCCATCGGGCAGGGACGCCTCCCACCACCCCTACAGCTGCTAGGAGTCGACGTCTCGTGGTCCCACACGGTCAAGTACCTAGGGGTTACGATTGACCGTCGACTCTCCATGAGTAGTCACGTACGTCAGGTAGTCGCAAAGGGTAGGACAGCCCGCGCTCTGCTCACCCCAGTGCTCTCATCTCGCCTCCCGCTCCGTGCAAAGTTGGGCGTATATAAGACCTATATACGCCCAATAATCACCTACGCCGCTCCAGCCTGGCTCGCCCTCACGAGCGAGTCGAGTAAAGACATACTCCGCGCGCAGCAAAATATCGCCCTGCGTCGCATTGCCGGCGCGCCTCGCTTCGTGAGGAACGACGTACTACAAAGAGATCTACAGATAGAGAGCCTGGACGAGTTTTGCGCGCGGCTAGCGTCGAACATGTTCGCGCGTGCCGACGCCTCTACTTGGCCACACATCAAGAACATAGCGCCATGGCACGCGCGGCCTCCGGACGCGAGACGCCTCCCCCGCGACCTACTGCCTGACGATCACACTCATGGCCCACCGGACTGACCCATGACTAGGTCACACACACCTACACGTGACCTAATCATACAATAAGACTCTACAACACTACACACGCTCGGTGTGCGCAGTGTGCTAAGTTAATATAGGCATAGCGCACACTGAACCCCAGACATGCACGAACTCTACATTCGACAAACTCACGCAACAAGCTGCGTGGCGCAGGCACGCACCTAGGTTGCTAACATGGGCGGTGTTACACATTCAATACCGCCCCCACACAACAGACACACGACCCCGTAGCCTGGAGCGTGACCGGCTCGACCTGGAAGCGTGACAGGCAGGGGTCACGCATCTACAGTAGGGAGCGCTACCAAAGTCGGCACCCTCGTCGCTGGTCGTTCCTCGCTAGGCCTCCCCTGGGTAACTGGGGGTCCCACCTAGCGGGGTCTGACCGCCGGGGTGTCGCGAAGCAGCGACGCTGCATGTTAAGCGGCGTCGCGGAGCTCCTACTGCACAAAAACAGTGATTCCATAGCCAAACAGTGGCAACAAAGTGAAGCACCCGTAGTAGCGGGTGGCAAACAATACCGCGAGCAGGGGGCGAAGCCCCGATCTCGCTTGCCGCGACCCCCTAGGGGGTCGTAGCGATTTCTCGGATCCGCGACTAGTACCGCGCGAGCGCTTGTCCAGGTCGGACCTATGTCAGTTTATTTCCCGCGCGCCTTCGTTCCGATACTATCATTGTGTGCGCTGATTGTCGCGTAGACGCTACCGCATTGCTGTTGTGTGCGTGTGAACTACGAACGCCGTTTTTGATCTTTGTATTTATTTTCTAACGGTATTCAATATGTGCAAAGTTCACACATTATTAGTATGTATACCAGATAGTCGCTTATTGGAACAAAGTTCCTTATCGCGCGTTGTGTATATATATATATATATATATATATATATATATATATATATATCAACTTTTTTAATGTTTTTGGCTTGGAAACTAAATCTTTATCTATTAATGGAAATTCAAGATGGCGGCTGCAATAAATTATCAACTTTTTCGATATGGGTGTCTTTTTCATGGTTTTCGAGGGTGTTGAAGCCGATAGTTCTGTCAAAATGTGAATCCAAGATGGCGGTTGCAAGAAATTATCAACTTTTTCGATATGGGTGTCGTTTTCATGTTTTTCGAGGATGTTGAAACCGATAGTACTGTTAAAATATAAATCCAAGATGGCGGCTGCAAGAAATTATTAAATTTTTCGTCATGGGTGTCGTTTTCATGGTTTTCGAGGGTGTTGAAACTGGTAGTACTGTCAAAATATAAATCCAAGATGGCGGCTGCAAAAAAATATTAAATTTTTCGTCATGGGTGTCGTTTTCATGGTTTTCAAGGGTGTGGAAACCGATAGTATTGTCAAAATGTAAATCCAAGATGGCGGCTGCAATAAATTATCAGCTTTTTCGATATGGGTGTCGTTTTCATGGTTTTCAAGGGTGTTGAAACCGATAGTATTGTCAAAATGTAAATCCAAGATGGTGGCTGCAAGAAATTATCAACTTTTTCGTCATGGGTGTCGTTTTCGTGGTTTTAGAGGGTGTTGAAACCGATTGTACTGTCAAAATGTAAATTCAAGATGGCGGCTGCAATAAATTATCAACTTTTTCGATATGGGTGTCTTTTTCATGGTTTTCGAGGGTGTTGAAACCGATTGTACTGTCAAAATGTAAATTCAAGATGGCGGCTGCAATAAATTATCAACTTTTTCGATATGGGTGTCTTTTTCATGGTTTTCGAGGTTGTTGAAGCCGATAGTGCTGTCAAAATGTAAATCTAAGATGGCGGCTGTCAGAAATTATTAACTTTTTCGTCATGAGTGTCGTTTTCATGGTTTCGAAGATGTTGAAATAATGCTGTCAAAATGTACATAAAATAGGATAGTATTTTTTGGAACGAAGTTATGCGACTACGATAAAATAAATAAATGAATGGTTTGAATAGGTATGTTCAAAATGATATCATTGAAGTGACCTGATGATGATGATGGAGCCGGAAGATAGGCACCGGAACTCCGTAATTAATCAATGTATCCTACCCGTGTTTGGGCTTATTAGAATTGTCATGAGATGCACTTTGGTTATAAGGTACTATCGAACTGATCTGATGATGATGATGGAGCCGGAAGGTAGACACGGGAACTTCATAATAAAACAATGTATCCTAGCAGGGTTTGAGTTAATTGGAATTGCCATGAGAAAAAGGTACTCTGGCTGTAAGTGTAATGCCACTAAAAAGTGTGGAAAAAAAAAAACTTTTTACAAAAATAAATAAGCGACTTCACTAAAAAAAACACTAAAGCCATCAAAATCATTTTAATTTCGGAAGTCGGTGTTAAATAAGGAACAAACAATATCGAGAAACACCGACTTCCGAAATTAAAATGATTTTTATGGTTTTAGTGTTTTTTTTTTTTTTTGTAAAAAGTTTTTTAATTTAAAAACTTCCAAAAATAATGTTGACATGAATGTCAATTTAGGTGCGGTTTCGGTGGCGATAATAACTGGCATTGGTCTTTCAAATCTAAATGAACTGTCTTTTTTTTTTTTTTTTTTTTTTTTTATGGTGGGAAAAAATCATGCATTGACATCCCCCGCCCTTGGGCGGAGCGGGAGATAGTGTCAGACTCTTACTGACTAAAAGACCCACCCCGTTCCTTCTAGCCTTCATACCGCGGCTCGAGCGCCCTTTCGGATAACCCTGGCCCCAGTAGGCTTCGACCCGGCTGGGTCCCTGCTGTTGCTGACAACTCCTTGAGGCGCGCGGGAACAGTGCGCGCCGTCGACGACTTGGGCTTGGTCCGGACAGTTACCGGACGGCCGGACAGTGAGCTACCCATTGCTCACCGTCCGCAAGCCCGCGTCTACGTTGGCCGGAAATCGGGATCAGAATCCCGGCGGCGGCGGCGGCGATAACGCCGTTGCCTGATGCGTTCGGCCTCCTCCTTTGCGAGCATTACTGCTTCGCAGAAGTCGGCGACCGCCTGCCACTCCTCCTCGCTCCGGACCATGGCCTCAACCAAGGCCCGGCGCGAGAGGTCTCCGCCGCCGATCGCCCCCACGAGGGCACGGCGATGCTCCGCCCAAGCAGGGCACACCTCGACTGTGTGCTCCACCGTGTCCTCCGGGCGTTCCGCACAGTGGCGACACCCGGGCGTCACCTCCGCATGAATCCCGTGCAGGAAACTCCCGAACGAACCATGTCCGGTGAGTACCTGCGTCATGCGGAAGGTAAGGACGCCGTGAGGTCTTTCCAGCCACGCCTCAAAGAGGGGACTTACCGCCATGATTGTGGCGTGCCCAGCACTGGGTTGCGATAGTCGCTGACGCCATTTCACCATGAGATCCCGCCGGAGCTCTGTCCGCCATGCCGTGACCTGTCGCGGCAGCGGACTTTCACCCCGGCGTTGCATCTCCACGCGCATATCGTGCATGTGTGCAAGGACTGTTGCCTCCAGATCCCACGGTGGTAGGCCAGCCAGAAGGCTCGCCGCTTCGCGGGAGACCGTGCAGTATCCCCGCACCATCCTTATCGCCATGACCCTCTGACAGGCGTTCAGTATGGCCGCCGGTTGCTTTTTCAGCGACGGCGCCCACACCGGCGCCCCGTAGAGGGCCATGGACCGAACGATCCCCGCGTAGAGCCTTCGGCAGGAGGCATCCGGACCCCCAAGGTTGGGCAGGAGCCGCTTGAGCGCAGCCCCAGCCCGGTTGAGTTTGGGAGCCAGACGTCGGAAATGCTCCACGAAATTCCACCGGCTGTCGAGGACGAGTCCCAGGTACTTCATCGTCGACCCGACACCGATGTCAACTCCTCCTACCGTAAGTTGGGAACTCAATGGCGGCGCGTTCCGAGACCGGCGACCGAAATGAACTGTCTGCTTCGATGGATTTGCCTACCTTACCTTTCCGGTTATTCAGCAAATGCCATGACACAGTAGCAGAAATGTGGAAGAAAACTGCAGAAATAACAATGACACAAGCGGCTGAAGAAGTTGCTGAAGCTGCAAAACTGCGTGGCGATGTTAACAGTGCGGGTATACCTACAATATCGTTGCAAGCTGATGCGTGTTGGAGCAACGATCATACAAGTCGAATTATACTGCACTTTCCGGTGTTGCATCCATTATAGGTACCAACCAAAACACTTTAATAACGTGTGACTAAGGCTTTTCTTGTTCTATTCTTGTTTTTCACCATCCTGAAAGTCTTATTTCATTCTTTTTAAGCGTCGTTTTTTTGCCGTAGTCGAGTTTTAGTTTTTTACTTTATTTCTATTTAAACAATTTTGGAGCAAAATCATATTTACGTGAAGACCTTTGAAATGATACCAAACACGACGTATTATCTTTTTTTTTATAATGGATAGGCTTGTGTTTGACCACAATCTCACCTGACGGTAAGCGATAATGTGGCCGACGATGGAGCACGCTTGCCTAGAAGCAATCTATTCACTCTTGACTTAAAGACCCCTAGGTTATAGCTATCAGGAAACACAGACTACGGCAAGGAATTCCATTCCTTAGCTGTACGCATAATGAATGTACTCCCAAAACGCTTTGTACGTATAGGTGGGATGTCCACCATGTATCGGTGGCGCAACGCCGTACGTCTTGTGGTCCGATGATGGAACGGACTTGGCGGAATTAAATTGTGTAACTCTAGAGCACACTCCCCGAAGTGTAAACGATAGAAAACAGACAGGCTAGCAAGTCGGCGTCGATGCTCAAGACTTTGGAGTTTTGACTTCACAAGAGCATCATTGCCTATGATCTTCTTGGCACGCTTTTCAATAGACTCTAGTGCATCCAGCTGGTATTTGGCTGACCCATCCCAAAGATGAGAGCAGTACTCCATACACGATCGAACTTGCGCTTGATAGAGGTTGAGCAGCTGTTCCGGCGTGAAATACCGTCTCACCTTTGCTAAGATCCCCAATTTTTTGGCAGCTAGTTGGGCTTTTGCCTCGATGTAGGAGCCGAAATTAAGGGTAGACGATAGCGTTACCCCAAGAAGTTCAAGGTGGTCGGTAATTGGTACGGTTACACCCCGGAAAGATGGAGCCGGGTGGAATTGGCTCCGTTTAGCGGAGAAAAGACACGCCTGGGTTTTCTTCGCATTGAACTTGACCAGATTGGCATCGCCCCATTCTGAGACTGCCGCTAAGGACGAGTTCAAGCGTTCAACCATAGCCTCTCGAAATGACTGGATCTGTGACCCACTAGCTCGTGCGTTAGACACATATCTCTCAGCAACACTGCTGTCGTCTGCATACCCAAAGGTTCCGGGTTTAAGTAGGTCATTTATGTGCAGCAAAAACAGTGTTGCCGAGAGTACCGACCCTTGAGGGACTCCGGCATTAATATCCATTTGACCGGACGAGCATCCATCAATTACCACTCGGATGGATCGATGCCTCAAGAAGTCTGCGATCCAATCACACAGACCAGTGGGTAGACCGAAGGAAGGAAGCTTAGCAAGAAGGCTTTCGTGCCAGACCCTATCGAAGGCCTTCGAGATATCAAGGGACACGGCAAGCGCTTCCCCATGCTTCTCAATGGCCTCGCTCCAGATGTGAATGGCATACGCAAGAAGGTCCCCAGTAGACCGATTTTGACGAAAGCCGTATTGCTGGTCGCTGAGGATGTCGTTAGCTTCCAGGTATGCCAGAAGCTTCCTGTTAATTACCCGTTCCATACTCTTACAGAGGATGGACGTAACAGAGATGGGTCGGTAGTTTGCCGGGTCAGCTCTACTGCCCTTCTTGGGCACAGGCTGCACGTTGGCTTGCTTCCAAGCCATCGGCATTTTTCCAGTCTCATATGAGAGGCGAAATAGGCGAGTCAAGATCGGAGACAATTCAGGCGCACAAGTTTTTAGAACGACCGCTGGTATCCCGTCGGGGCCACTGGCTTTATTCACGTCAAGGTTACTCAAAACCCTACGAACGTCCTGCTAATGGATACGAATATCCGACATATTCGTCACGCACCCATCAGGAGAAACAGGGGGTCGCGCGTCACTGGAGTCCAGACGCGAAGATTCCGCAAAAAGAGAAGCAAATAAGTTTGCTTTCTCCTCAGCGGTGTGGGCCAGTGTCCTATCGGGACTCAGCAGTGGCGGAAGTGAGGGACGGCAGAAGTTCGATTCAACCGACTTTATTTATTTATTTACTTATTATTTAGACATTCTCAACATCTTTTTGCAGGACTTAGCAGCCCTGTTAAAGGCCTTCTTCTTAAGAGTCACGTCGCCGGCTTTGCGCATACGAGCATCGGCCCAAGCTTGGTATGCCGCATGTTTTTTCGTGTCGGTGCCAAACCAAGGTCGAGCTTGGTCCGACATTGCTACGTCAGAGAATGGGATGTAGTACTCCATTTCCTGTCGTAACACATCCGTCACGGCATCAGCGCACGACGATGCATCCTTCGAAGAAAAGCAAGTGGGCTGCCAAGGATAGCATGCGAAGAAAGACCGCATGCCATCCCAATCTGCTGACCTGTATCGCCAAACCCGCCGAGTGCCTCTAGGACTAGGATCGGGCGGCGAATAGATAGACACAGATTTAAGCAGACAGTGGTCAGAACTGCCTAAAGGCGAAGATATCGACACTGAGTAGCGGTCTGGATCTGTGGTCAGCAGAAGGTCCAAGCAATTGGCTGTGTGCGAATCCACATCAGGTCGTTGCCCCCTCGACCAGCTGGGTGAGATTCAATTCCAGCGCTAGCTTCCGCATCTAACGACCAGCATGATCTGTGCACTGGTATGGGAAAAGCCACTCTTGGTGGTGCGCATTAAAGTCCCCCAGTAACACCAATTGGGCGGAAGGGTACCGCTGCTGAGTCGCATCTGCTGCCTCACTCAGATGCTGTGTGAGCCCGGACGTCTCCTGATCTCCACTATGCGAGTGGTAAACACAAGCGTAGATTATTTTATCTAGGCCCGTGTCGAACAAAGCCCAAAGCGTTGAGAACCTGGAGTCTTCAAGATTGCGGAGACGCCGATAGCAGATGTCGTCCCGGGCATACATACATACGCCCGTGAGTGGTTTGAAGTTGTGCTCCAAGGTAAACCCTGTCACGACACGTCGGACGGACCTCTGATCTGCGTCTCCGTAAGGAATAGTAGAGCTAGTTTTTTCAGTCTCCAGGTGGTGATGGACTGCAATGAGATTTAAGTGCAGACCTCGTATATTTGAGAGGTGCACTTTGTGAGAGAGGGAGTGCAGCCGCTGTTTAACTTTACTCTTTCCATTCCTTTTCATAATTTGAGAGTGAATGGAGGAGAGGAGAAGGAAGTGAAATGGGGAGCCACGCTGCGTTCCTTCAGGCACGCACTGAAAGGACGACCTCATTAGAGGACTATGTTTTTTTTAACACAAAACTTTTTGACCACTACAGGGCGCCACATTGTTTTTTGATATGTTTGCTAAGTACCGGTGAAGCCCTTTCAAATGATATCAAACACGGTGTATTTATCTTAACATTTATCACATTACCTTATGTCCGCTAGAGGGCGTCACTTTAAATTTGAGCAACATATTGGAAATACACAAGTTAAGCCCTTTCAAATGATACCAAACACGGCGTATTTATCTCCATTTTTATTTTTAACACATTACTTTTTGTCCGCTAGAGGGCGCCATATCGCGTTTTGTGACACGTCACATAGCATATGTTCAGCGAACGATTAAGACGGTTCTAATGATACCTCATATGTCGAGTTCCGATTAGTAGATTAGGAGCTACAAGGAACAACTGAACATACTCACAAACATAGGTACATACATACATAGCCTGTCAAAATCATAACCCTCCGTAGTCGGGTAAAAATTAAAAAAATATTCTCTTCTTTCTTCTCTTTGTATAATTAATATATTTGTTAATTAAATATATTATATTAATAATATTTAAGTTTCTGTGAAATTGTTACTACGAGTATTTTGGTGAACAATAAAGTTTATTCTATTCTATTACATTTGGTTGTTTTATTTATTAGAATACGTTGCAGCAACCATACTACTGTAATATATACAATTAATACAACTATGCTATTGACTGTAGATATTATAATCGATTACTGCATAACAATTAAAAAATTTATGTGAACACATTTCATAAAAAATAATAATAAGAAAAATCAATTAATTTTATAAAATTGAAATAACACGTCAACAATTTCCACCTACTAACCTTCATCCTAAGAAACCTTAAGTTACGGAAAATCAAGATCGTTTAGTCGCCGTATTAAGTGCGAGCGAGAAGTATGAATGAAAGTATCGGTGGCGCAGTTAGCCATCCGCTCGAGCGCTCGGTGCGTAAAATACCTAAATTTGCGTAAAGCCGAAACGTGAAAGGGCTCTTAACCAACAAATTTAATGTATGGGCATAACAGGGAACGTGGCGCCAGTTTCCCTCTCGTATGGCAGCAGTGACATTAGCAGCATTATCGCTAACAATAGCGACAATTTTGTTTCCTATGTTCCATTCCCGGCTTACGTTTTGTATATATTCACACAGATTGCTGCCTGTGTGTCGTTCTGTATATTCCATACAACCGATCAATACAGACTCAAGAGTGGTTGCACGTTCAGTCTTCATAATAAAATGAGCAGTAATTGCAAAAAAACTTTCATTATTTATCGAAGTCCAACCGTCAACTGTGAGGCAAACTGCCGCCGCGGTGGATAATTTATTTTGCACTTTTGTTTTAGTTTTTTCGTAGAGTTTACTAATTATATTTTCTGTTAAAGTTTTTCTTGTTGGCAAACTGTAACCAGGACACAACATATTCACGAATTTTTGAAATTCTTTACCTTCAACTATACGCAAAGGATGATACTCCTTCGCAATCATTTTTGCCAGTTGCTCATCTAGCAATTCTGACCGGCGTAGGAGCAAAGGTTTCGCAACAGTCAAAAACTCATTAATTCTCGGTTGTGATCGAGTTACTGTAATTTGGTTGAGAATCGGGGTTGGAAGAGAATCCGAGACTACTGAACTGGGCAGTTCCTGACTTGTGACCGCTGGATCTGGTTGCTCTTGACACTGAAGAAATGGCAATCTTTCCATAACTATGGACACGGTTGGGTGCTTCATTTTCATATGTCTCCCTAGATTACCGACACTGCCGCCACTTATTGATAAAACATTCGAACAGTACGAGCACTTAGCCTTTTTATTGTCAATTTCTGTGAAATGATTCCACAAGGCACTTCGTTTCCTTTTTTGTTCACTCATTTTGAAGTCTATTTGTATTTACAATTTTTGTTACAACTATACACAAAAGTCTCTTTTTATACTATACCTATCTATTTACACTAAATATATATTAAACTACTCAATTTACAGGACTATAAACAATAACTAATTAGTAAATTAACGAGAATAACGAGTCAATCACTAAATTAAAGAGAAAGAAATTATGAATTAGGTCACTAGTTCGTCGCAGGTCAGTGTGACACGATTACGAACTACGAACTAAATGAGTGCAATAGTGCATTTCAAATTTTCAATTTAAAATAAATAATACGCAAAATTGCGTATAGTTTATTGACAAAATTCTGGAAAACGGTACCGTATTGTTTGTTACGTAAAGTATATTATTGCTTGTTCGGCAACGCGAGCGATGCATATATATTGTCTTACATTATTAAGTAAATAAAAACAAGACAGCCGATAGGCGCGCTATCGAGTCGACGCTCGTGCTCGATCGGTTTTGTCGGTGTCGTGATTCATTTAGTTCCGTCGTTCAGTTCAGAAACGAAACGAGCGATCGTCGCGTCGTTCGGTAGTAGTTCTTGAGTCAAAATGAGTGGCGAATCACGAAGTGAACTAGTGAACTAGAGATACAGTCTGTACGAAACTGAACGAAAGATTAGTTGCTGCTTTCCTAATGAACTAGTTCATTTTTGTCTTTCGTTCGCGAACTACCCAAGTCTAAGGCAGCCCCAAAATTTACCTGTCATGGCGGCGACTCTTTTGCGAACATTGCTTATTGGTATTAAAACACCGCGATTTTTGTGTTCCGCTTCACAGAACTCCTTCACCTTTAATATCATTTCTCGACCTGCACTTTTTACAACTTTTGGCATCGTAAATAAACCTTATAACGCACTAATCCAATAATAAACTCACAAAATATCTACCACAACAAACGCACCTTGATAACACCGACCAACGACAACATGGCCGATCTCCCCATCTGTCAAAGGAGGGTGGCGTTATTAGGCCCTCTAGCAGTGATAAGCAGTGTGATAGCGGCCACAAATGAAATATATATTAAAAAAAAACTTTTATTTGATAGTTATTTATCGTAATTTTTATACGACTTTTAATTACGGGGTAATGAAAAACACAATAAAAAGAAGATATAGCGGAAGTCATTGTGAAAAAATTAGGGTTGCCAGGGGTTAAATTGTAGAATATTTTATGTAGGGGGTCATGATTTCTTATTATTTTGTTTATTATTATTAAAAATCCATGATCTATTTTGTAAGTCTAAATATATCTAACGCATTACGTAAATATTTTTGTCAATTACAACGTTTTTGGTCCATAATTGTAGCTTTGTGTTGATTTTGATAATGCATAAAAATGCTAGAAGCCAAGTTATAAAAACTCAAGAAACGTCAAATGAGCTGAAAAAATCAATCAATGTCAAATGTCATTCACTCCGCAAACTCTTACAGACTCATGCGTTTGTACTCATATGCCGCTCTGTGAATACTCCATTTGTTTTTGTGAATTACTTGTTTTGACCTGGCTATTCTTTTTTGACTCTGGAACTGCTCAAACGATTGACCCGGCTGTGTTATAATTGGAATTTGTTGTATAAAATGGAAGGCTTAAGGTGTTTGAATTGTGGTGCAATGATAACCACCAATCGAAGGCACCCTCCGGCTAATGCCGAAGCAATTCAAAAAACTATATCGCTCTCTTATCTGTGACTATATCACAATGGATTGCTTTACGCACTGTGAGTATTAATTTACATATTTTTAACTTTGACTCGTGCCTTTGTTACAAATATGCTTACCAATTTGAGAGCTTTGATACTGACTACAGATCGATTAATTTTCAGATGACTGCTAGTGATCATGTTTGTGACAGCTGCTGCTACCTTGGCCAGCAACTTCTGTACTCAACATCGACACCTATGCGTCATTTGTGGCCGCTCCTTACTGAGAGTTCGTTTCCATGTGTTGAATACGGATAACGAGCGTGGATACGATATTTACAGACTTGTAAATGAAAACGTACAGAGAAGACTTGGACGTCAGGTTAGTTAAACCATTTATTTACATTAGAACTCCCCAATGAATTTAGCTAAAGCTATGTAGACAGGCGGACCCCCAGCACCGAGGTGAAAGCCAAGGATTGTAACCGGGAGAAACACGAAGATGATGATGTAGATATTTAGACATATTATCATTTATTTATTTTCACATTTTTGTGCTTACTATAACATTATCAAAAACCTTGAGTGATTACAAAGAAGAACTAACCCTTCACAATGTTTGTTTACCGTAATTAGACAAAATAGGTGTGTGCCGGCGGCTTGGGGCTTCAGTAAATATAATATATTTTATTTAACTGGTTAACTATCATAATTACCTGTAGATTATAAAGTCATTGTGTCTTGCACCGCCAAGGTATGGCTGGACTAAATTGGTTTAATAAACGTATTCTTATATAACTATTTTTGTTTCAGGCTAGGTCGGGCCATGACAGTATTTGTCAGTCATGATTTAAATAGGAGGCAAGCCCAATTCAAAAGAATTAATGTTAATAATCATAATGTTAATGATTTTCCTAGGCTGGACTTTGAAGAACTTATTTTAATAACGTTAGGGCCTTATCAAATCAAACAAGCCAGATCGTATTATGGTGAGCATACACGAACTGGTGGACAATATATTATTGAAATATACAGAGAGAGCAACAGCAATCTAAGAGGCATGTTTTCACAAAATGGCAATAAATGGTTACTCAGAGGGAAAATCCAAAGTCGTCACGTTAGCAGAAGAATGTACTTTGTATATATTGTTATAAATAATAACCTTAGTGGGCGTGATGCTATAGAGCAATATTGTTGCAACTGTTTGGTGGGTAGACAGGGTGCTGTGATCATCTCATGTCTATTATATGGTATTTGTCATGGGCGCGATGTGAGCCTAATATATTCCCAACAGCTCAATTTTTAGATGATTTATTAATTATTTATGAAAATGAATAAACTAGAACTTAATTCAGACTAAAAGTGATTTTATTTTTAATGACATTAATACAATATAATAATATATTCCACAACTATCACACAACGCCATCTAGTCTCAAGCTAAGCAGAGCTTGTGTAATGAGTACTAGACAACTGATAAACATACTTACGTATTTCTAATCTAAATACATACTTATTATAGATAAATTACACCCAGACACAGAACAAATGATAGCGCTCATCACACAAACATTTGTCCTGGGTGGGAATCGAACCCACGACCTCCGGCTTAGTAGTCAGGGCCACTAACCACTAGTCCAACAGGCCAGTCTAATTAGGTTTTTTTTTTTCATTATGTCAGTCAGAAAAGTAAAAACATTAATTAATGTTTTTAGTTTTCATAACCTAAAAAACGTTTTTGCTATCTCTCTGTTATCTCGGTATTCCCATATAGTCTAGTCAAATTAGCAAAAAGATTGGACTTAATTCGTGTAGTTGTAATTTTTTGTGGAATCATTAGAAGACATGAATATAAGTCTTCTCTGAGTTTGCACCATTCCTGTTATGTACGGAACATCGTTTAATATTAGGTTTTAACATTAAAGTCCCAAAATTTAAAAATTTCATAAGTGTTTAGTTGTGGTAAGTTTAGATATATGTAGATACCCCTTTGGTGTATAATTACTTTTCACAAAAAAAATTGTGAGGTGTATGAAACACTAATAAATCATTATTTTTAATTTGTGGCTCAAGGGAAATTTAGCTAGTTGGTGCAAACTCATAATAAGCTTTTTAAAGCATCCTATACATCCAGTTATTTTTGCACCCTTTTGCACCCCTAGAAAAACAGCATTTTACAATATTTGTAGATTGTACTTCGGGGCAAATTAGTGTAGTCATGGATTTTTTAATATATAATGTATTCTTTATATAAAACATTCGCACGTAATAAAAATAAGAAATACATAACTGGAAGTTTATGTAGAGTTAACGTGAATACATACTGCGCCTCGTGGCGCTCGGAGGGCGAACGCGGGGTCGCGCGGCGCGAACGCGGCGGGGTCGAGAGTAAGTAAGTGCGTGCATGTATATGCGTTTAGATCATGTTTGTGGCAAGAAGCGATCCCTGCGCTATACAAATTAATAACTATAATTTCCTTTATTTTATTAGCTGTGTTGTGAAAAATGGATTATGAAGTGTATTGCATTGTTTGTCGTGACTTCCCGACCTTCCCCCGTATTAAGTATTTATTTAACAAGAAATTATGATAATCATATCAATTCTCTGTCGATCTTTATTTCTTTCTGTACCTCAAAAGGAAAAAACGGAATCCTTATAGAATCACTTTGTTGTTCGTCCGTCTGTCTGTCAAGTCCCTTTATCTCGGGAACAAGTGCAAGTATCAAGTTGAAATTTAAACCGAATACTCAAGACTGCGGTCCTTTAAAGCTGTGTAAAAGTAAAAACTTCTAAGTTAACGAATAAAAAAGATACGGCATTTACGTCGCAAAAAAAATTATATTTCGACACTCAAGGGAATACTTCTCGTTGACTAGGTCAACCAACAAACAACCCTGAAATTTGGCATAACGCAAGTCTTATAGCATAAGTATAGGAATAATTGCCGCTGGCAAAAGCTAGATATTTATTTTATTTAAGGGGCCGGCGGAGGATGAATTTCCATACAAACGTAATACCACGCTCATTTGCAGTTGGAGCATATTTCCAACATATTATGATGATATTTGGTTATAGACAATATTTATCTAGGTTCCTACGTCGTCGTACGTCGTATTACGTTTGTATGGAAATTCATCCTCCGCCGGCCCCTTAAGTTAGTTGATACGGAACCCTCAGTGTGCGAGTCCGACTCGCCCTTACCCAGTTTCTTTTTGAGGCGCATACTTAAAACTCCACATTTTTTATACTAATATTTTTTTGTTCCTGCCTTACCCGATTCCGTAGAATAATCAGCGCTGTCACATGGTTTATAGTTCTAAAGACAACCGAAATACAACTAATTTATTTGAAACTAGCTGTGCCCGCGAATTTGTTCGCGTGGACTACAGGATTTTCAATTTATTTTTTCTAAAATAAAAGTAGCTCATGTTACTCCTTATTACATCAGCTACTTGCCAAAAAAAGTTCCGTCAAAATCAGTCCAGCCATATCAGAGATTAGCCTGGACAAACAGACAGACAGACAGACAAAAATTGCAAAAAAATGTTATTTCGGTGTAGACTCTGACCAACGAAAGTTGGCAAAACAAAAAGGAGGCCGTATTAAAAAAAATTGAATCTGTTCACCCTAGCTGTACGCCACTTAAACGGAGTTGATACGTTTGATTATTCATGAAAATAATAAGTATGCGATATATATATGATGCATGTTTATTTAACAATTAAACATGTGCTGCTTATGTAGCCGCGATATTCAATGCCGCCAAAACTCAAGCATGTTCGTTCACTGCCAAAAGCAGCCTGATCACCTTGGCACCTGCTTTTTAGAATGTATCCTTCGAGTGTATCGACCGCCTTCAGCTCTTGGGAGTTGAAATTTCCTTAAACTTTGGGCAGTTCATTGAGCACAAAGCTACGGTAGCTGCTAGGAAGCTCGACATTCATGCAAAGGTTAGATGGCACTCAGTGGCGGATTAGCCATGTAGCAAGAGTAGCAAATTTTACAGACTCCCCCATTTTGGGGCCCCGCGCGTTCAAGGATCCCGCATTTTTGAAAATAAAAAAAACTAGTCAAAATATTGGTACTGCGTGAAACCTAAATACAGCTGATTTTTTTGGATATGATGAGATAGTCACTTTACTTCAGACTATCCTGCAAGCAAACTACAGAATAGAAGATCTCTTAGAATTTATCCCATCATCGTACTTTTTACGCAAGTGATCTTAAAATCCACGGAGTTATTGGTGAATAAAAGCCTTGAACAAGGCTTTTATTAGAAAGGTTAGCTTTAGCCAGCAGCTTCTAGTAGCGCTAGCTAAAACCACTTCATTTTAATATGTGTAGGTTAAGCTCAATCTTAATAACCCTACTAAGAATAAGCTTAAACAAGGTTTTTAGGGAATTACATATTTTGTGTGTCTATGTGAATATTACATTGCCTGTGCGTAGTGACGTTTGGCTCTGAAACGTGGTCGTTCACAATGCGCCTCATCAGATGGTTTTAAGTAACACAAAGAGCAATGGAGAGGAAGATAAGCTTAAGTGGCAGTAAGCTGGGTACATTGCTCGCAGAACAGATGATCGATGGGGCCGAAAGGTTCTGGAATGGCGACCGGATACCTGAAGACGTAACGATGAAAGGTCTCGCAACAAGGGTACTATTATTATAACCTTTTATTTAGTAAGGTTCACATAATTTCGATGGAGGCGTGGTAAACTGGACCGGCCATTGTGGTGACATAGGAAAAACCATTGTCTAGCAATGGAAGCCTTTCAGCTGAAATGATGATAACTATCGATGTTGGCATGTTGATGAGATCAATCTCTCAGAAAGATTACTCCACTTAAAAATTGGCTAAATCTGACTACTTCAAAGAAAAATAAACGTTGCATCCTAATAGTAAATCTTAACTGTACAGCTTTTCTGTATAAATTCACAAAGGCTTCGCCATCAGCATCGAAAAGACTCCTTAATTCTGTATTACTTGACAGAAGAAAACCTAAAACGTCCTAAGCAAAATTATTATTATTATTATTATTTATTATTCGTTGTATGCAAAAAACGATCATCATCTAGGTTTTCTAAAAGTACTAAATTAATTAGTATCTTACTACTAAATTAATTGTATAGTAGTAGGGGGCCCCTTGGTCGAATTAGCAATAGACTTCGCGTCGGTTTAATCCGGCACTGACGGCGCTTCATACCAGGACAACATCGAATGTTATACAAAGCACAGGTCCAATCATTTGTGGAGCCAGTGGGTCTTTCAATAAACACTTCCCTGGAATCTTTAAATTTGAATAAAACAAATTGTGTGTTATCGATTTTTTTTATTAATTTGGATGGCCGATTGATGTCATTATGTATGGAATATAATATCGTTCAAATGTCCGCCGCTACTTTGCTAGATAGCGCGCATACGAAATATACAACTTTCCATGTCCTTTACTGTTTTCATTATTAGGAGTTTCGTCTATCATTGCCGAAACCTGCTGGAAAGTATAATACACCGTGTGAGTAATATTACAATGATTAAATAGTCAAAAAGTATGAAGTTTTTATAATAGTAATTAAAAAACTAACCTAGAAATGATATTATTGTATCCAACCGTCGCATTTTATCTGCATGTTTTTAATTTAATTCACTTTTTGCGTCTTTAAATTTGTCCATTATATTAAATAGTAGCCTTTCCATCGAACCAGTGATTGTTTATGGCATTATTTTAAGTAAAATGAGTATTATAAGATGCAGGAAAACAATTTTGACAATTCTTATTTTTTTAAATGCTGCCCTATTACGTTTGATTAATAATTCGTTATTTTCTTTCGATGGTCAAACTCTATGTACCGTATATACATATATTCATATGCATGTAGTAAAAAGCAGTTACTTCAATATTACAAACAGATAGGTACTCCAATTTTATTTATATGTATGTATAGAAGATAAATAAAGGACATGCTTGCAGGACACTCTCGTTTTTTTTGTTTAAACATAGACGGTTTTTTTAACTGTTTTTTTTTTATAAAAACAAAATTAGGTTTCTTTACTAACACTTACTAACAGAGCATTTACAATCAGAAAGTACTCAAGTAATTGTTATTTAAGACCTCAATGTTACCTATGTTTACAAATGAATAAATGAATATGAATATGAATATGAATACTCCTTCCTCGTAAAATACATCCCACAACACTCCTAAGTAATGACTACGCTTATCTCTTCTTGTCAGTTTATTATTCCGTGTCGCGCGCTTGTCACTTCCATGGCGTAATAGTTCTTTGGCAATTAAGACAACACTAGAAAAACGTATGTTCCTTAAAAAAATGCCAATTTTTTATTGGGTGCAAATATAAAGGAAACCAAATTAATGTAATTGTGATTATTTTCAAAACTACTTAAATTTCCCCCGAAGTACAGAGGCAAAAAAACGTGAAAAACTAATTTCCATACGTCGCACTGGGGTGCAAAATCAATCATGTACTTAGGTCGAAATTTATAACACTTTCCTCAGTTTACAAAACTACACAATTTTCCCCAATGCCGCAATGGCCAAAAATAACATTTTTATTTTTTTCTAATTCTGCGTTGGTCTAATTAAAATAATTAAAATGCAATAATGTAGGTTGAGGTTTAATATACCATAAAAAAAAAATGGTGAGTACACCTATATTCTCTGGTTAGTTATGAGCAATAAACAGTTTTCACCCCCTTCCGTAGGGGTGCCAAATGATTATTTTTTTTAATACTCTATTTTTCACTCATACAATACCATCAGAAACGTTTTTGTCTCTCCAGAGAATTTACTCCAATCTTTATTAAAAAATGACCTAATTTGACTAGACTAATAATCAATATTGATATTGATGTTTTTATAGTAAATAGTGTTTATTACTAGTCAATTTAGTATTCATATTATTATGGTCCGTTAAAAGTGGGCCGGACGAAGTATGGGCAGTTGCCGATGTCCTTTAGTTCCACAATTGTCCGCGGGACTTCTTTCGTGAAATGGACTTTACAACAGTATAACAGTAACAGTATAGTATGACTCACAGAGATGTGTTCCGTCCAACGGCTCGTGCGCGACTGAGAATAAGGCCGGCGCCTATATTTATACAGACCGACCACGTGCTCGACGCACATGTTCGAGTTTTTAGGTTATGATTTTAAACTTTATAAATAAATAATTATTTTGACAATCTTTTAGAATAGTTAAACAAGATAATTAATTGAACCATGCAATTTTAAAAATAACAATCAAAAATAAATAACAATGACGTAATTTAAGTTTTTAAACAATGACTTCGTAATCATAATCTTAAACTAATTATTCGTTGATGTAGTCCAGTTACATCACACTGACGAGGTGCTTCAATTAACGTATTTGCGCCGATATATATATTAGATTTGTGAACAACATTATCAACATTTGATTTTTTCGTGCGATTAATGCTTTTATCTAAAAAAAATATTTAGCAATTTCGCAAATTTCACTACTCTTTCGAAACGACTTGGATCTCTTGAAACATTTTTACACAAACATTAGTGGTTATCGGGGCTCTATCCGGGCGCAGCTGGCCGCAATTAAATGCAGATAGATACGCGTACTGCCGCATATGCGGGTTTTTTTTTTTTATAATGGATAGGCTCGCGTTTGACCACAATCTCACCTGATGGTAAGCGATGATGTGGCCGACGATGGAGCACGCTTGCCTAGAAGCAATCTATTCACTCTTGACTTAAAGACCCCTAGGTTATAGCTATCAGGAAACACAGATTCCGGCAGGGAATTCCATTCCTTAGCTGTACGCATAATGAATGTACTCCCAAAACGCTTTGTACTATCACTTGCAAAAGTCCATAAGAATTCTTAAAACTTATTCGTTTGACGTTTAGTTTGACTTACGACCTTTTATTTTCAAGTTTCGCTAACAAATGAGTGAAATTCACAATTTCATCAACTTATCATAAGTCAAGATGGCCCAGTGGTATAGGCACACAGATTGAAGCGCAAATCAGTGTGCCGCAAGTTCAAATCCCACGCAATTATTGACTTTTTGTAAGTTCTTACCCGATTGGAAGTTATGTATTTGCATTACATATTTTAAATTATTCTTTAACTTGTTCACACATTTCTTAGAGTTAGAAAGGTAGATCACAAAAAAACTAAATAAAGAATTAGATTTCTGCGAGGTAGACATGAGTTTTAACTTAACCGAAATGAACTGTCGTTTGGTTGTAGTTGTTGGTTAGTGACGTGAGGTTGACAGTATTGTAATATTCGCAAAATGCAGGCTAATATTAGTATTGAAGTGAGGGCGACTATCATTGGGCTGCATAAAAGTGGTCTTAATAAAACACAAATATCTGAAGAAACCGGACTGAATGTGAGTATAATAGCTATTAATGAATTGTAACTTTATTACAAATTAATCTTCTAATTAAAACGTATGCCATTTATGAATCCATTCATCGTATCTTTATGAGGTTTAAAAGAGAAATACGTAAATCGTTGGGTTTATTGGATTGGTTATTGGATTAATAAATGCAGTTTTATTTTAAAATTATATTCAATAATTATGATTATTAACATTTTATATAATGAAAATGAAGTGAAGTAGGTATAGCTGCCTAATATATATTTTTTTTTATTTTAGAAAAATACTGTAAATCTTTGGCTAAAAAGATATGAGGAAGAAGGTAGCCTTGCTAGTCGAAAGAGAAGTGGGAGACCGAAGCTTATTAGCGAGGCGCAGCGACGACATATGGTGGACGTATACGAAACGAATGGTTTCGCACCAACGAGACATTTTGCGGAATTATATGACACCTCGATGGATACTGTTCGCCGTGCACTTCTAGCTGAAGGCGTGCATCACAGAAAACCTGCTAAAAAGCCGTACTTGACAGAGAGGCACAAACAAGAACGATTACGTTTCGCACTAAATATTTAATGTTAACTAAACTAAATGGCCTACCATTTTATTTTAACATATCTGTGATTATTCGTTAACAAACACTGTATTATATTGTGTTTACTTTCGTTTAAAACAGCTATATCTTTTAACTTGTGCCATCGCCTCATCTTAAGAATGCAGTGAACTCGCTATCAATTTTGTTGACAATAATCATGAGTCTATTTCGTTTTTTATTCTTCTACCCGCACTGTTTTAACATAATACTATAGTTCAATTTATTTTTCTCATCTAATTGACGATTATCTTGTGAGAACTAAAGTTCTTTTAACAGAAATTGAGGTTTGGTTTCAATCTTCTTTTCGTCAAGAAAATGAACAATTAAGCTATGACCTCAATACATTCATTGTGACGTTACACAAAAATAAAATGTTTACAAATTCCAAATCATATATCACTTTTCAATAAATAACTGGATATAAACAATTACCTATATTTTATTTTATTAAAATTTGAATATCCGTTCATTGTTACGTTATTCATATTATGAATGGTCTAAGTGGGTATACTTCCAACAAACAATCTTAGGCGTAACATAGATAACGGTTACAAGATAACTTTTTGTCTAGGTAACAATTCGACGTCACAATTCTCATAAATGTTTAATTTGTAAATATAAAGAATAAACATTTTTATTAAACACGTCTTTTTATTTCCACCTTATAACATCGAAAAGATGTAACAACTAAATAATTGCAAATTACGAATGTGATTCTTCTTGTGGTTAATAGATCACATTCGTAATTTGCAACTATTTAGTGCAAAAATGCAATAGTATTTTTCATAGAAATATAAAAAAACAACTATATCAATATAGATTGGGAATTTTCAAAGTAAGAAATAACTGCAACGGACCGACCATGATTTGAACTCGGGTTACGTGATTTGCGAATCCAACACTTAGTTCACACGGCTACCAGCACATGACGTATTTGCACGAATTTTATCAATGCTATGGTACGAATTTTTAAGCTCACTGCGACGACAGTTCCTTAGTGTGTGTTATCTGTGGAATGTGGATACTCATACATGCGCACACATACGCACGGAAGTATCGCGCTCGCTCGGTTCGTAGCAATGTAATCTTTAGCGTTCCTATGGACTTTTGCGGCCTTACTGTACGTATAGGTGGGATGTCCACCATGTACCGGTGGCGCAACGCCGTACGTCTTGTGGTCCGATGATGGAACGGACTTGGCGGAATTAAATTGTGTAACTCTAGAGCACACTCCCCGAAGTGTAAACGATAGAAAACAGACAGGCTAGCAACTCGGCGTCGATGCTCAAGACTTTGGAGTTTTGACTTCACAAGAGCATCATTGCCTATGATCTTCTTGGCACGCTTTTCAATAGACTCTAGTTCATCTAGCTGGTATTTGGCTGACCCATCCCAAAGATGAGAGCAGTACTCTATACACGATCGAACTTGCGCGTGATAGAGGTTGAGCAGCTGTTCCGGCGTGAAATACCGTCTCACCTTTGCTAAGATCCCCAATTTTTTGGCAGCTAGTTGGGCTTTTGCCTCGATGTAGGAGCCGAAATTAAGGGTAGACGATAGCGTTACCCCAAGAAGTTCAAGGTGGTCGGTAATTGGTACGGTTACACCCCGGAAAGATGGAGCCGGGTGGAATTGGCTCCGTTTAGCGGAGAAAAGACACGCCTGGGTTTTCGTCGCATTGAACTTGACCAGATTGGCATCGCCCCATTCTGAGACTGCCGCTAAGGACGAGTTCAAGCGTTCAACCATAGCCTCTCGAAATGACTGGATCTGAGACCCACTAGCTCGTGCGTTAGACACATATCTCTCAGCAACACTGCTGTCGTCTGCATACCCAAAGGTTCCGGGTTTAAGTAGGTTATTTATGTGCAGCAAAAACAGTGTTGCCGAGAGTACCGACCCTTGAGGGACTCCGGCATTAATATCCATTTGACCGGACGAGCATCCATCAATTACCACTCGGATGGATCGATCCCTCAAGAAGTCTGCGATCTAATCACACAGACCAGTGGGTAGACCGAAGGAAGGAAGCTTAGCAAGAAGGCTTTCGTGCCAGACCCTATCGAAGGCCTTCGAGATATCAAGGGACACGGCAAGCGCTTCCCCATGCTTCTCAATGGCCTCGCTCCAGATGTGAATGGCATACGCAAGAAGGTCCCCAGTAGACCGATTTTGACGAAAGCCGTATTGCTGGTCGCTGAGGATGTCGTTAGCTTCCAGGTATGCCAGAAGCTTCCTGTTAATTACCCGTTCCACTCTTACAGAGGATGGACGTAACAGCGATGGGTCGGTAGTTTGCCGGGTCAGCTCTACTGCCCTTCTTGGGCACAGGCTGCACGTTGGCTTGCTTCCAAGCCATCGGCACTTTTCCAGTCTCATATGAGAGGCGAAATAGGCGAGTCAAGATCGGAGACAATTCAGGCGCACAAGTTTTTAGAACGACCGCTGGTATCCCGTCGTGTACGGGTACGAGTGTTGTGTCCATTTAATTCCGGCCAAATGTTCATGGGACTACAAGACTTTACATGCAAAACATTTAGTTTCATATAATGTTACTTACAAAATTTTGCTGTATATGTTAAGGCTGCAGATACAGTTGTGCTGAAGACCTTCACACAATTTTTAACCTGAAAATTAAAAATACAGCTTTTAAGTACAAAGAAAAAATTTGCCATCATAGTCAATCTACAGCAGAATACAAATAGCTGGATTAAATTATATTAATTTTGATTATAGAAATTAATTATTTTGTTATACGTCAAGCTTTCGCAGAAGGCCCTGTGTTCTGTATACTCTTACCACAGTAAAGTTCTCCACCTCTGTTATTCATATGTATATTACGATGTGGACATTGGATTGGTTTACATGTTTGTGCATCCAGTTTTAAGCAATGTTTTCTTTGAATTTTCTTAACATGCAACTGTTTTTTGTCCCCAGTAAAATAAAATAAAACAAATTACAAATATAAGTACCTTCATTTTCTTAATCTTTTCTGGAATTACGTGTTGATCACTCAGTTTATGGAGAAGTCTGGCTTCGGTGTGATGACAATCTGTTTCATACACATCTACTATGTCTTGCCATTTAGAAATTTTTCCATTGAAGGTTATGTTTTTAGTTAAAAAGTTATTTCTCAGACCCTTTATCAGGTGAGAGGGATCATACACAATACTCAGATTGACCCCACTTATTGTAACTGTGCCATCTGAAAATATAAAACATTTTAAACTAAATAATGATAAATGGTTGCCAACAAGTTTTACAGTTGGTAAAATATCGCAGCACAGTCAAAAAGATGGTAAGTATCACATCTTGGTGACGAAGATCCCTTGAACGATTTTCGTTATTTTAAACCTGCCTACTGCTGTGATCAGTCATGAAAGCAAAGAACAATGGGCGGTTTCGTCCCAAGTGTTGTAACATTTTCCTACCTATATCATATGAAAGATCTCAATTAGTGTTATGTTTTTTTGTATGGGCGTAACTCTGTATCTTGTGCAGGGAATCTGTTATAGTGGTTTCATTTATTTAATAAAATATTAAATAAAACTTAATCAATTAGTATTTTAGTGACGAAAGGGCTGAAACTATTTTAAAAATCAAGTGGAAAACCACACAGGCGACTGTGCGCCTACTCTAACCCAACACCCCCCCGCCCACCGCGCGCCACACGCTGCCATATTGTAAGCGCAGGAGCAGCGAACGATATTTTATGAGACAGCGCTATACGTTAGAAAGAGATGATTGCCGGTGCCCGCAAATGCTATTTTTTAGCGAGCGCTATATGCACATTCAGTTTTTGGTAGCTGTGCTGCACTTCGGTGTTTTAAATTGTTACTCCCCTGTTTATTTATTGTCGACTTACGCATTGTTAAAGGACTTCTGGTGTTTATACATTTGCAACTATCAACTTCGGCTTGTTTTATGGACTTGATTTGTTATTGATTGGCTTATTACGAACTATGGAACATTTGTGTGTGACTTGTAGTCGGTCTTTGACTCGACAGCGAGTTCGACATGAAGTTTCAAGAACGATATTAGAAGCAAGACCGCGTTTAGCTGAATATATTTCACAGCATATGAGATTAGAACAGGTATATTTAATATAGTTAAATATCTTTACTTCCACACTTATAATGTGATTGTTTGCATCTACATTTGTTTATGGTTTTTGACGTCGGAACAAAACAACAGATCGATCTATGTTTTGATCGACTTCAAAAAAAGGAGGCTCTATGTTTGGCTGAATGTAAGTACTTATATTTTTTTGCATAGCTTTTAAGCTAGGAACACACATATACTTCCATACTTATATTATAAATGTGAAAATGTTCTTGTTAGTTCCTAGACTAGGCTTGTTTGTGCTTTTTTCATTTCGCAATGAAACAAGGAATCTATTGGTTTCTTAGAGTTCACTAACGAACTATACTTATATTATAAATAACAATACGGTTGCGCAACGTCTGAGCGATCGACTGCAGGACTGCATGCCACACGGGTTCGATTCCCGTACGAAACAAATATTTGTATTGCCTTCAGGTAATTGTTCTGGTTATTTCGTGTGTGTTAGGGAGACACATAGTATGATACTCGAATAATTCCTAGTGTGGGCAAGGATTTTTTGAAAGAAACAAAAAACGGGATTATGACATTTCAATGAAACAACAGATCGATCTGTTTCTTTGCATAGATTTACCAAAGAGGACAAGGCACGCGTTTTATAGTTTTTTTTTTTTCAGGGCCTAATGAATGAGCGGCGACACATTTGCCATCGCTGCTGGGTGGCTGCTACTCGTCATGAGGCTAGATTGAATCAACTTGACTTAAATTGTGTCGACCTTCAAGTTCCTGAAAATCAAAATGAACCAGAACCCCAAGATTTACACCAAAATCCAGAACAGCCGTCAGGTGATGTTATGTCCACTTAGACTTGGGTAGTTCGCGAACGAAAGACAAAAATGAACTAGTTCATTAGGAAAGCAGCAACTAATCTTTCGTTCAGTTTCGTACAGACTGTATCTCTAGTTCACTTCGTGATTCGCCACTCATTTTGACTCAAGAACTACTACCGAACGACGCGACGATCGCTCGTTTCGTTTCTGAACTGAACGACGGAACTAAATGAATCACGACACCGACAAAAACCGATCGAGCACGAGCGTCGAGTCGATAGCGCGCCTATCGGCTGTCTTGTTTTTATTTACGTAATAATGTGAGACAATAGATATGCATCGCTCGCGTTGCCGAACAAGCAATAATATACTTTACGTAACAAACAATACGGTACCGTTTTCCAGAATTTTGTCAATAAACTATACGCAATTTTGCGTATTATTTATTTTAAATTGAAAATTTGAAATGCACTATTGCACTCATTTAGTTCGTAGTTCGTAATCGTGTCACACTGACCTGCGACGAACTAGTGACCTAATTCATAATTTCTTTCTCTTTAATTTAGTGATTGACTCGTTATTCTCGTTAATTTAGTGATTGACTAGTTATTCTCGTTAATTTAGTGATTAATTATTGTTTATAGTCCTGTAAATTGAGTAGTTTAAGATATTTAGTGTAAATAGATAGGTATAGTATGTACCTATATTTATTTATTTATTTATTTAAACTTCATGTACAATAGTGGTACATAGGCGGACTTAATGCCACAAGGCATTCTCTACCAGTCAACCTTTGGGTTAAAAAAGACAACACTGTATAAAAAGAGACTTTTGTGTATAGTTGTAACAAAAATTGTAAATACAAATCTGTACCTCAGAGGTAAACAACAGTATGTGCCAAAAAGTAAATTTTACAGGAGAGGCAAAAACGCGCGGATAGACTTTAAATGTATTTTCGACATAGTCGCTTTAAAGATAATGAAACAAACTCAATTGTATTTTTTATAATTATTAGATGGAATTATTATGTATTACACATAATTACAATAAAGTTTAGAACGACATTAAGTGCGCGTAAAGCTGAGTATATTAGCTTAGTATTTACAGGATTAACTCAAGCAATTCTTTGAATAACACCATCATAGTTGATTTCACTACAGCCTTACTTAAATCTAAGTTACTACAATCGGTCAGAAATTTTAATAAAAATAATAAAAGCAATAAGTTGAATACAACGCATCTACAAGTCCCAGGCCCAAAGATACCTGTTTACATATCAGACAACCTCCCGGCAAAAACTCGAAAGTTATTCTTCCTGGCGAGAGACTTTGCCTCCCAACATAAATATAAGCATTGTTGGTCAGCCTACGGCAAAGTCTACTTACGAAAGAAGGATGGCGCTCAACGCATCACCGTAAACACAGAAATGGATTTTGCTAAAATAATTGAAAAATGACTATCTGGTCAATACGATTTATTAATCAATCCCTGCATGTATTTTAATAGCTTTTATAAAGTGTTAGTTAATTTTTATCAGTTAGTTATTTCTATCTATAGTACTCTTTCTTTTAGTACCAAACACAGACACATACACACAAACAATTTCACACACAATCAAACACCCTTTTCGCTTCAGTTTTGGGAATTTAATAAAAAGTATGAACATGAAAAGTTTTTTACCGTTGTGGATTTTTTCATACCGATTGCCAGCCTAATGATTTTCCTTTGTCAGCACAGGAGAGATGTCTCACTGATTTCTACAGTTATGCACATTATACTTGGACGCTATCAATCTAATCGTCCTCTTCGATAATTTAAATTTAATAAACAACGACATTGACAACCTTTCAATAGCTGACTCTACTACTTGTGACTTGGCTGATTGCCCATACCTCATACCGAATAACGAAAAACGTCTCAAAATTATTGTTCAAAACATAAGAAGTATAAATTGCAATATGCCAGGTTTTTATGTCCTATTGGCACAGTCGAGAACGTCGTGGGATCTAATAATTCTCACGGAATGTTGGTTACCGCATACCTCAAATCTTCCGGTGTTAAATGGCTATAACCATTTCTCAACAAACAAAAACAAAACACAAAACGAGGGTGTAGTTGTTTACATAAAAAATGGTATACAGGTTAATGTTGTCGAACCTGAATTTCAAGACGCCAATTGTTTAGCAATTCAAATAAATAATGACACCGTTGTTTTAGCTATTTATCGCCCACCGTCGTACAACAATATAACTAACTTCCTACAATCTCTTAATGAAACATTAACGAACTATTCTTCTTGTAGAAACATTATTCTCACTGGTGACATAAATATAGATATCGGTAACTCAAATCATGGTCGAAATGCTTCACCTTACCTCGACATCTTTTCACGGTATGCTTCCGGCTCACGTTATTCCTACACACGGGAAAACCTGTCTAGATCACGTTATTCTCAAGACTAAATTGCCAGCAAATGTTTATATAGCTCAAACAACCCTTACCGATCATTACACAGTCATTTTTTCCTTGAATCAATGTTTTCCTAGGCGCGTAAAGCACTTGATGTCACGGTTAGATTCACTTGGACTACTTTCAGATTTAAGTAAAGCTAATTTTCAATCAGTTCTCGAGACATTTGATGCAAACGTAGCAGCTGACAAACTAGTTAACATTCTTGAAACTATTGTAGAGTCGAACACTAAAATGATTTCTTTCTCCAAGCGGAAAACAATTAAGCCCTGGATAACCCCAGGTCTCCTCAGATGTATAAAAAACAGAGACAATCTAAATAAGAAAACAAAAAACATCCTGACAATTTGATTCTAAAGACTACATAGACAAGGTATCGAAACTACTACAACAAAATTTAAAAAAAAGTAAAAATGGAATTTGAAAGGGAAGAAGTAAAAAAAGCTGGTAAGGACAACCGCCGCCTTTGGAAAGTAATAAATAAAGTCTCAAATAGATCAAGACCCAAGACATCTGCGACTGAGTTAATAAGCCCGCAGGATCTACCAGTTCAATCTTTAAATAAAATAAATCAATTTTTTGCAAATATTGGCTCAACTTTAGCTGGTAAAATAACTGCCGAACAGCAGGGTCATGATTACTCCTTTACTAATACCCGCTTGTCAGACTTTTCCTATTCCATGGTTTTTTTGCCCACTGATGAAGACGAGGTGGGCACTATTATTTCCTCTCTTAAGCGCGATTGTGCTGTGGGCTACGATAATATCTCTTCAAACCTTCTCATTGCACATAGGAATCTTTTAGTGCCTTCTATTACACATATCTGTAACTTGGCGATAGAATCTGGTACCTTTCCACGTGCGTTTAAAACAGCACTTATCCATCCCATTCACAAGAGTGGGGACCGACACTGTATAAATAACTATAGACCAATAGCAATACTTCCTGCTCTATCAAAAGTTCTGGAACGGCTTTTGAATAATAGATTAGTGAATTATCTAGAATCAAATAACTTGCTATCCCAGTTTCAGTTTGGTTTTCGCACTGGGAAATCGACAGCCATGGCAGTACATGAGCTGACAAACTTTATTGTCTCCGACATGGATGATAAAAAGAAGTCATTGGCCATTTTTCTAGACCTAGCTAAGGCTTTTGATACAGTGTCGGTTCCAATTCTGCTACGGAAGCTGAAAACCTCGGTATACGTGGAAATCAGTTGTCACTCTTTAAAGATTACCTAACTGACCCCACGCAACTTGTTAAAATTGATGACCACTATAGTGACACTCTTCCTGTGGCTTTTGGAGTTCCCCAGGGAAGCATTCTTGGGCCCACCTTGTTTCTGGTCTACATTAATGACCTCTACAACCTCTCTCTTCAAAATGGACGGATTATTACCTTTGCAGATGACACTGTGATTCTTTTCAGTGCAGACTTGTGGGAAGGGGTATATAACTTTGCTCAAGTCGGGTTCAATACTGTTAATGACTGGCTAAGATCGAATATACTCACCCTAAATTCCGATAAAACTAAGTATATAGCCTTTACTTTACGTAACAGCCCACAGTCTTCTCTTCAACCAGTTTCTATTCTTGCTCACACCTGTCCATCCCCTCATAACGGAAATTGTTCTTGTTACAAATTGCAGAAAGTCGACAGTATTAAGTACTTGGGGGTTACCTTGGATTCCAACTTAAATTTTGCTGCACATATAAATAGTCTCACTAGCAGAATACGGAAATTTATCTATGTGGTTAAAAATCTTCGGTCTATCCTTAACTCCAAACAACTTCTGTCTGTTTATTGTGCTTTGTGCCAATCGCTTCTGACATATTGCATCACTTCATGGGGCGGAACGTTTAAAACTAACCTCTTAACACTTGAAAGGGCTCAACGGGCAGTTCTTAAGGTTGCACTATTCCTTCCTTTCCGTCATCCTACTATAGAAGTTTATAAGTCCTCTAAAGTTCTCTCAATTCGACAGCTTTTTATACTTCATGTTGCTTTAAAACAACGAACTCTGATCCCTTTTACAAACACCCATCATAGTCCTGATTTGAGAAGCAGAAGAAGGAATAATATGTCAAACTAAATCGGTTAAAACCAAATTTGCGCGAAACTTCTTTTCTTTTCTTGGCCCATTTCTATACAACAAACTGAATGATTTACTCTCCATTCACACCTTAAACAAAACAACTTTTAAAAGAAAAATAACTGACTGGCTCATTACTTTAGATTATACCCAAATTGAAGATCTTTTTAAAACTATGTGCTAACAAAACGTTTTCCTTTGGAACACACACAGTTCTCCCCACATCACACACATTCACTCCACATCACTCATTCACACACACTCACTCCCATCACACATATTCACATACCTACACTCTTCCTAAAAAATTGTGCATGTATCTTTTATTAATTACTTTTTATGTTATTTTTTATTTTTATTTTTCTAATGTAAATCAATCGAATAATGTAATGAAATGCAATAAAATAATGTAATCTAACTTATTATTATAATTGTAATTAAATATTGCTATCAATTTATAATTTTTATTAAATTAATTATAATTTATTAATTATTGAAATCAATTTGTTTATATCTATTAATATTATTATCAATGTAATTAAATGAAGTAAGCAAGTTATTATTATTAATGAAATGAAATAATATAATTAAACTATTATTATTGATGTACTTAATTAATGACTGCAATGTATTTACGTGAATCAAATCGTCTTCAGTAAGAACAACAATGATTAATCTTAAACTTTGTTTTGGGGGCCTGGTAACCTGACACACAGGTTTTTTAAAAAACTTAGTTCAGGCACCAGTCTTCCACAAATTAATTTCACTATTCTGATTGTACACTGTCTGTTTCATTTGTCTGTAATTTGTGGAAAGAAAATAAATAAATAAATTATAATTAATTATAATTATAAATTATAGTATTATCATCATTTTAAGTCCTATACCCAAAATGTTTTTGTCATATACGATTGGATATTTCTCTTCCTAGACGTCTTAGGGCATCAAGCCCTATACCATTACGTAGAACTGGTTCTTACGATTTTAACAGTGCAAAAAAACATTTTTTCAAAAAAGTGGAGTTACTATTGTTTACTTCTGAGGTACAGAAATAGACTTCAAAATGAGTGAACAAAAAAGGAAACGAAGTGCCTTGTGGAATCATTTCACAGAAATTGACAATAAAAAGGCTAAGTGCTCGTACTGTTCGAATGTTTTATCAATAAGTGGCGACAGTGTCGGTAATCTAGGGAGACATATGAAAATGAAGCACCCAACCGTGTCCATAGTTATGGAAAGATTGCCATTTCTTCAGTGTCAAGAGCAACCAGATCCAGCGGTCACAAGTCAGGAACTGCCCAGTTCAGTAGTCTCGGATTCTCTTCCAACCCCGATTCTCAACCAAATTACAGTAACTAAAAAAAAAAAAAATCAAAAATCAAAACATTTATTTCAAATAGACCATTTACAGGCACTTTTGAATAGTCAAATGTCGGTCAGTCCAAGAAAAGTGAAGCTAAATTGCACGTTCCAAAGAGTAGGTCTCTATGGAGAAGAACGTGCAAGAAACTCCATGGACACTGTTTTAAATCATATTATGTGTTACATATAATGCTTGGTTACATATTACTTGTTGCTTCTATCATGTGAGCACAATGTCGATAATGAAATAAAAAATGTAAAATAATTAAAAGATAGAAACTGAATTAAGCCACTGGCAGCTAAGAGATGACCAGTCCCATCTGACGGCACCCGTTCACGAGCATGACGCGTGCATCAGCCCCACTCAGCTCAACCATTTTGAAGGGAACTGAACGACCCAATAACACGTGCCACCAACAGCGAGACATTTGAGTGAGCATGACAAACTCTCAACTGCCATGCTCGTAATGTCAAAAAAAGAAGTTGTAACCTAATAAAAATGCTCCATGGTGCTTCACATTCACAAACTTGGAAAAAGTGCTTCTACATTATACAATGCAATTGTGTCTTTCAAATTAAAAATAATAATATTAGTTTCCAACTAATCAACTAATTAGTACGCCCTAGTGGTAGTGGAGCTGGACCAGCATTGAGCCAAGCATTTTTATCTTGAATATAATCCTCCAACTTATAATATGCTTGCCTGCATAGTGTGCGTTTAATACAAGATTTAAATTTCGTTTCATTGAGTTCTAATATTTGGGGTGGTATTTTATTATAACATTTCAAACAGTACCCCATGAAAGAAGAGGCCACTTTAGCCAGTCTGAAACCTGGTTGAACTAATTGATCCCTATTTCTTGTAACATAATTATGTCTATCGCCTCTTTTGCTAAAAAGATGAAGATTTTTTCTAACATACATGATGTTTTCATAGATATATTGACAAGGTACCGTCATTATGTTAATATCTTTAAACAGTTCCCTTAAAGAATCGCACCGGCGGAGATTGTAAATAGCTCTGATGGCTCTTTTCTGTAATATAAAGATTGACTCGATGTCTGCAGCCCGTCCCCATAGTAAGATACCGTACGACATGACACTATGAAAATAACTAAAATAGACTAGTCTAGCGGTATCAACATCCGTAAATTGGCGGATTTTTCTAACAGCATATGCAGCCGAGCTAAGCCTAAGCCTAAGCCTAACTCGATCACAACCGAGAATTAATGAGTTTGTGACTGTTGCGAAACCTTTGCCCCTACGCCGGTCAGAATTGCTAGATGAGCAACTGGCAAAAATGATTGCGAAGGAGTATCATCCTTTGCGTATAGTTGAAGGTAAAGAATTTCAAAAATTCGTGAATATGTTGTGTCCTGGGTACAGTTTGCCAACAAGAAAAACTTTAAGAGAAAATATAATTAGTAAACTCTACGAAAAAACTAAAACAAAAGTGCAAAATAAATTATCCACCGCGGCGGCAGTTTACCTCACAGTTGACGGTTGGACTTCGATAAATAATGAAAGTTTTTTTGCAATTACTGCTCATTTTATTATGAAGACTGAACGTGCAACCACTCTTGAGTCTGTATTGATCGGTTGTATGGAATATACAGAACGACACACAGGCAGCAATCTGTGTGAATATATACAAAACGTAAGCCGGGAATGGAACATAGGAAACAAAATTGTCGCTATTGTTAGCGATAATGCTGCTAATGTCACTGCTGCCATACGAGAGGGAAACTGGCGCCGGGTTCCTTCTATATGGCAGAATCTTGATACTCCGATTTTTATTTGGCATAACTCACATGGCATAATCTTATTTAATCGAATATTTTTAAGGCATAAAAAATATTTAGCATAACTTTTGTTTGGCAGAATATTTACGTGTCCGAATTTACAATGGCATACTTTTATCTTGGCAGAATTTTGTTTCGCATAATTACCTTTGCCATAATTAATATTATGCATAATTTTGTTTAGCATAACAATTATTTAGAGATACGATTATTTGGTATGGGTGCATATTTGAACATCAAAAATTAAAATAGATGTATCTTCTTGTAAAAATTAGTGTTCAAAACATCAAAAACTTATAATATATGGAATAAAACTGATAATTTAAATAAAGTAAATTTATGCTGTCGAATGGTTAGATAACCTACGTGCAATGTATTTAAAATCGAATGGTCTGCAAAAGTGACATAGAATGTTCTAAATATAGCATGTATTGGTAGCATTTTCAATATTAAATTAAATTTGTGTCATAAAAAGTCAATACGTTGTGCTGCAAAATTTTGTGACAGAAACGAATCGCTGCGAAACCGACTTTACGCAGTCTTGTCTGCCCTACCCCTAGAGTGTAATTTAAACCCGCGTAGGCGCGGAGGGGTAGGGCGGCCCGCGAGCTGAGGAGCAGGTGAGGCTGAGGCTGGCCGGCAAAGCCGGCCAGCAAGCCGAAGCTGCGGTGGTGAGCGTTAAAACCATCTGTGACGATAAGCTCGCGTGGCGCCGCCCAAACCCCGCAGCGCCGGAGCCGTGACAGAAACAATGCTTGCTGCATGTTGCATGCCTGCTTGCATGCTGCATGCCTGCTGCATGTTGCATGCCTGCTTGCATGCTGCATGCATGCTGCATGCCTGCTTGCATGCTACATGCATGCTGCATGTTGCATGCCTGCTTGCATGTTGTATGCCTGTTTGCATGCTACATGCATCCAAGCCGACAATATTTTTGTAATTAGCATTTAGGTTAGCGTTTTGATTTTAGTAGTAATATCATGGTGGATTCTTGTTCTATCGATATAAAATGTATGCCAAAAGACGATTCTGACTGTGAATTTTCTGCGATATGATGGTTCTGCTTTTTAATTATTATGGATATAAACATTATGCCTAAAGATGATTCTGACTAACAAAATTATGAGTTTTGAATGTATGACAACTGAGTGTATGCGAAATGATTTTCTGCGAAATGAAGTTTATGCTATCCGTTGTTATGCAAAACAATATTATGACGTAAAAAGTTCTGCTATAAAAGGTAGACCCACTGGCGCCAAGTTCCCTGTTATGCCCATACATTAAATTTGTTGGTTAAGGAAGCGCTTAATGCAATAACCGAAACTGTTACAAAAGTGAAAGCAGTTGTTGAATATTTTAAAAGAAGTTCACATGCGCAACATAAATTAAAGGAATTGCAAACACAAATGCAACTACCTGAATTAAAATTAAAACAAGATGTGTGCACCAGGTGGAATTCGACGTATGTTATGTTATCCCGGATTTTGAAAATTAAAGATGCAGTCGTAGCCGCTGTTGCACTCTTACGTAGTGAATTGTCACTTACTGAAAACGACTGGAATATTATAGAGGCAGCGGTTCCAATCTTGGAGCATTTTCATGAAGTGACTGAAGAAATTAGCTCGGAAAAATCCGTATCATTATCGAAAGTAATACCATTAAGCCGAATTATTATAAACAATATTAGATTATCTATGCGACAACCATCACCTCTAGCTGAAATAAATGTATTGCTGAACACTTTATATAGAGAATCGGAACGTCGTTTCGGAAGTTATGAAAACAACTCTCTTTACGCGGAAGCTACAATTTTGGATCCACGGTTCAAAAACACGTTTTCGTGATCCCAGAAATTATGTACGGGCAGCAAATAATTTAAAAACTAAAATCGCAGTTGTCGCAAATCAAACAGCCGAAGTTACAGAAACAGTACCACCCCCAAGTTCAAAAAAATCAGTTTGGGATGAATTTGACACGGAAATAGCTCGATTGATGCCCCAAAACACTACAGCAGCAGGGACAGTCGAGTTTAACAAATACATACAAGAAATCATCCTTAACAGAAAAAAGGATCCGTTGCAGTGGTGGCACGAGCGAAAGCTGGTATATCCTCTATTATACAACTACATCTTAAAACGTTTAAATGTCGTCGCCACTTCAGTGCCGTGCGAGCGCATTTTTTCAAAAGCGGGTTATACGCTTAATGATAGACGTACGAGGTTACGATCTAAAAAATTATCGGAAATATTATTCATAAATAGTAACGCTGATTGAATAAAAACCCATTTTTCACAGGCTGTAAATATAATGTAATGATTTTTAAAGAAAATATTCATAAATCGTTCAACTTCCAATGATAAGCGATAGATGGCGCTAGTAGTTACATGAACTTTAGGCATTCGTTGTAGACATTAAGTAATAATTTATAATATTAGACAGTATGCATTTGTTTTATATAAATATATCATAATTGTTAAAATGAAATATTTACTTGCAGTTAATTATTAGATAAACCCTAATGTATATTAGTTAGTCAATTGATGTTACGTACTGTTTACTTTGCTCTGATCGGTCGGTTAGTCGACCGAGTGTTTGTGAAAGTTTATGGTAGGAAAATCGAGTTTGTAACTGTCATGTTAGACAGAGGCATTCTGCTTTGAGTTGTTGAACAGAAAACATGTCCGACTAATCTGTGTATTTGTAAATGATTGTTAATAGAACAATAAGTATGAAATTGTGTTGATCAAAGTGAATAAAATATTTATACAATTTGTCCTGAAGTGTTTGATTCATCACATTTCAGAAGTGGGATGGACCAGACAAAAAGGTATGTTTGAACAAATATTATTACGTTTATTGAGAAATTTTGTCTGTCCACCAATGGTAATTTATGTATCACATAGATACATAATCGTTAATCTATCAACTATTCATATTAAAACTGTCAGCAGACAAATAATCTCGATATAACCTACAAAATTTTTAGTTAATATACATTTTGTGTACTATTTCTTGTATAAGCGTTTGGTCGGGGCTACACTCCGATAACGTTCATCTTAACAGACGTTTAATATGGTTTTAGATATTTATTGTTCTCAAAAGATTTACAAATCACTTACTGAGAAAATACAATATTAATACTTAAGTATGAATAAATTAAGCCGATCGGCGTAGTAAGCTATAAAAGTAGTGGGTAGTTACATAAAAAAGTACGTTAACAAAAACAAAGTGCGCGGCATCGTATGCGCATCGCCACAGCGGCGGGTTAGTGTGCGTGAATGATACGATACTTTTTACTAAAGCCCGTAACATAGCGATAGCGTTGCGAACAAAGTAATTAATATGTAATGTATATTTATATTAGTTCTTTTTTTTTTTTAACTCTTTCTTATTGTTATGATAATTTCCACTTATAGTTTGTTTGTTTAGTTATGCATAAAACTATAGTCAGAGTACAAAGACAATATTTTGTATGGACTTAAAATATATATATATATATACTATTGCAAATGTGCCTATTTAGATAATTAAAAGTAATATGTGTTAGATAAACAAATTGAGGGAGAGAGCCAAAGCTACACTCTGGTAGCGTTTTGATTTCTTTGTTTTACTGCTCACATCGACAATATATACTGCATTACGATCACGCATTATCTAAATATGACACATTATATAATAACACATGAAATATTCAGGGTAATTGTTAATACATCGCAGCGCTGATTTTTAAATCTCTATCTAATGATAAAGTATCGTATTGATTTTAAATATTTTATATCGAGACATGATATGAGTGAACGATGTATGTTCATTGAATTATGTTAGGGGGTGAACTAAGTATGTTCATCGGATTATGTTATGGGGTGAACTATGTATGTTCATCGGATTATGTTAGGGGGTGAACTATGTATGTTCATCGGATTATGTTAGGGGGTGAACTATGTATGTTCATCGGATCATGTTAGGGGGTGAACTACGTATGTTCATCGGATTATGTTAGCGGGTGAACTATGTATGTTCATCGGATTATGTTAGCGGGTGAACTATGTATGTTCATCGGATCATGTTAGGGGATGGACTATATATGTTCATCGGATCATGTTAGGGGATGGACTATGTACGTTCATCGGATTATGTTAAGGGTGGACTATGTATGTTCATCAGATTATGTTAGGGGGTGAACTATGACCTGTTCACCAGTGTACTAGTGTGATTTTGGACAAGAGGTTATGTGTGCCTAAATTGAAGCTAAGTAAGCTCGAGATATTTTTTCTTACCAAAGTGTGCAAGTGTTACTTTAAGCCAAAAAGTTATGTGCCTAAATTGAAGCTAAATGAGCTCGAAATATTTTTTTTTTCTTTTTCCCATGTGTGCTAGTGTTACTTCAGACAAGAGGTTATGTGTGCCTTAATTGAAGCTAAATGAGCTCGAGATATATTTTTTTTCTTTTTCCCATGTGCGCTAGTGTTACTTCAGACAAGAGGTTATGTGTGCCTAAATTGAAGCTAACTGAGCTCGAGATTTATTTATTTTTTAGCCAAGTGTGCCAAGTATTTTAGACCAGTATCATACTCGCCCAAATTTCTCACTGATGGTGACAGGCTCGTGTATTGAATCATTCGATTCCCTTCAAATGTGTGAACTGAGTGGTGCTGATATGCGCGTCATGTTCGTAATCGAACGTTGACAGTTAAGCCTAAACACCTCTTAAATGCTGGTGATTCATTTTAGTTTCTATTGGGTTACTTTTACTTTATTACAGGCCTGTTGGTCTAGTGGTTAGTGACCCTGACTGCTATGCCGAAGGTCGTGGGTTCGATTCCCACCCAGGACAAATGTTTGTGTGATGAGCACGATCATTTGTTCTGTGTCTGGGTGTAATTTATCCATAATATGTATGTATTTAGAAATATATAAGTATGTTTATCAGTTGTCTAGTACCCATAACACAAGCTCTGCTTAGCTTGGGACTAAACGGCGTTGTGTGATAGTTGTGGAATATTATTATTATTATTATTATTATTATTATTTAATTTCATCGAATTCGTATAATGTAAAATTTACCTATTTCCCATAGCGATAATTGTCATTGTTGCCTCGGATTACTTTGTGTGGTACGATAATCTCCCTTTCGTTTCGACGTATAGTTGTAAAAACATGTTGTAGCCCTTATGAGTATGTCAAAATAATGATAAATGATATATAATGAATGATAAATGATATATAATGAATGATAAATGATAAATGATGAGTGATAAGTGATAAGTGATCAGTGATAAGTGATCAGTGATAAATGATAAATTTATTTATTTATAAATGTTAAACGACAATTAATGAAAAATGATAAATAGTAAATGGTAAATAGTAAATGGTAAATGATAAATGAGATCTACACTTTCGAATAGTGATTTGATGAGGCCAAGAGTGTCTTTGATGAGGCCAAGCGTGATTTTGATGAGGCCAAACGTGCCTTTGATGAAGTTAAGTGTGCCTTTGATGAAGCCAAGCGTGCCCTTGATGAAGCCAAGCGTGCCTTTGATGAAGCTAAGCGTGCCTTTGACGAGGCCAAGTGGGCCATTTGAGGCCAAGTTGGCCATTTGAGGCCAAGTGGGCCATTTGAGCCCAAGTGGGCTATTTGAGGCCAAGTGGGCCATTTGAGGCCGAGTGGGCCATTTGAGGCCAAGTGAGCCATTTGAGAAGGCCAAGTGGGCCATTTGATTTGGCCAGATGAGCCAATTAAGATTCGGGTTAAGTGTGCCCGGTGCAGATGAAATTATCCTCAGGAGCGTAAGACTTGGATTCCGACAGAACTACAGAAGAAAAATTGCCAGTCTAATTGAACAAATGGATAGCTCCTGGTTCAAACAGTACAAACTTGGAGAAAAATGGTGCAAAGAGACGATCTGGAAGGAGTAACACACCACCACGATGCAAGAAGCAAAGGGGTACCTCATGTTGGTCTAAGAAAGTGGTTGAATGATTTTTCAAGGAGGAAAGCGTTACAAGTATCGAGGTTTGAACATATCCATTGGAACATTGTGATACGGGAGTTCCGTCACTTCTGTAAATTTTGAGAGTATTTAAGTTTGATTAGAAACAGTAAATAGAATTGATTTGTATTAAGCAAGTAGAATCAGAAACTGACTATAGATTTTGGCTCAAAAATTTGCTAGTGTTACCAAGAGAAAATAGAAAATTTACGAAACCTTGCCAAGTTTTGTAAGTTAGTATTTAGTGACGAAGTGTAAACCAAACTAAAATGATTTTTTCTAATGAGCAGAATTATGGTCAGTTTCAAGCAAAAATGTTAGCTGGTAATACTTGAAGTATAACTTATGTGAATATGATTACGAGAAATTAATGCTTATAAACGGATGCATATAAGTAAAAGAGCTGTAGATAGAATTTTAAACACACGGTATTTATGATAAATCTATTAGGAATTGAGTCAAAGCATTAAATTTTAGACGAGCAAATGAATTTATTACACGTCTTCAATTCCTGTGACGTGTGCATACTGTAGCAGAGACTGATTCCATAGATAGAGAACACAGTGATATTTATTTTACAAGTAGGATAAAAATATTACTATTACATGACCATAACTAGTTCTCGTCGTCAAGACTGAAATCGAAGCCGGTTCCTAAGATGATTATGAAACACTGAATGATACTAAATATTACATCGTAATTTATTCGGTTAAGGGAAGATAGATTGAAAATCCATACACTAGAGTAGAGGATCAATTTCAGGGTTTCAAATTAAAATAACGTTTGACAAACAGTGCGATCCGAACTTCATTATTAGAACCTTTACTTGATACGAAATCGCGCACATGTGCTGGGACCTTAGATTTAGGAGATATATTAGTACAAAGCCCTTAGACCCTCTAGCTGAAGGATCACTTTTATTCTAAATGCTTAAATTTCTATTTTATATTATGCTTTCAAATAATGAATGTAATGAACTCTGACTAAACGAGACGCCACACAACATATTGCAACATGGTGGCTACATATTAGTGAGTTTCGTTTAACCATTGAGAGTGTAAGATCTAGGACGCGTATGTCGATACCTTAAGCCGTAATACCATGTTTTCTACAGAAATAAAGACGAATCCTCTGTTTCTGTTTATAGTATTGAGACGAGAATTGATTATCAACAATATAAATATCAACTTTTCGAATACTGTGACTAGGGACACAATAGAAAGACAATGAGAGAATAAACGCCAGCATTTGCTTGGGTTTTAATGAATCGGATCTAGATTTCAAATTCTTATGGCTGAACCCGATAAAAAACTTAATGACATGAAATGAGTTGAGTGTGCGTAAATAATGAAGACTATACTTTCGAACAAAAAGCTGATCAATTATACTTTAATATCAGTAGAGTTTAACAGTAGTTCAGACAGTAGTTTAATATCTTGAATAATAGTGCAATCATGGATTTCTTTTATATACTTTACCCACTATCAAGAGCTTTTGCGATAGTCATGGTGTTGACCTTGTTCTTAACGCTATATCTTGTCTTAGATTGACCGCGGTTTTGCTAAAATGTATAAACACTATTTTAAATCCCCTAGCAAAATAAAATGATTACTGACTATGACGAACACCAATGAAACATATGAGACTGCCACAAAACTACTAGGATCAGAGATACTTTAAATGATAAACATTACGAAGTAAAATACGTTAAAAAGTTTAAGATATGAGGTGAGCACCAATATTTGGGTTAGACTAGCAAAAAGATACTTTCGGTACCAGTAAAATCCCTACTACCTACAGCATAGGTGGTTTAATAAAGATTAGTAGATCTGACTGCAATTATGAGGGTAAAATTGAATTTGCCTCATTTTAAAATTCATAGATCCATTGAAAACAAAAAAAAACACAAAGTTTTAAGTATAAAATTACTGGAATTAGCGGTTTTGGCAAACTGAGGAATAACATTCATAATACATACCTTCCTCCGTCCTTATATGATCTCGGATATATAGAAAAGCCTTTGACAAAAAAAAAAAAAAAAAAATACACTATTCTTTGTGTGATGAATGTTATAAACATATGACGTGACGATAAAGCAAATAATCAAGACTAAGCCGAATGTAATGATTTTGAATGTAAGACTCAGTTCCTGGTCGAACTGGAATTAAGTTTCATAATTTTAATGAAAATATCCTATCATTTTAATTGTAATCGTGCGTCAGGAGATCGCACGATGTCGGATGGCCGAATGTAATGATTTTTAAAGAAAATATTCATAAATCGTTCAACTTCCAATGATAAGCGATAGATGGCGCTAGTAGTTACATGAACTTTAGGCATTCGTTGTAGACATTAAGTAATAATTTATAATATTAGACAGTATGCATTTGTTTTATATAAATATATCATAATTGTTAAAATGAAATATTTACTTGCAGTTAATTATTAGATAAACCCTAATGTATATTAGTTAGTCAATTGATGTTACGTACTGTTTACTTTGCTCTGATCGGTCGGTTAGTCGACCGAGTGTTTGTGAAAGTTTATGGTAGGAAAATCGAGTTTGTAACTGTCATGTTAGACAGAGGCATTCTGCTTTGAGTTGTTGAACAGAAAACATGTCCGACTAATCTGTGTATTTATAAATAATTGTTAATAGAACAATAAGTATGAAATTGTGTTGATCAAAGTGAATAAAATATTTATACAATTTGTCCTGAAGTGTTTGATTCATCACAATAATGTAAATATAAATGTATATAATGTATATTTAATCAATGTACATACGAATTGATTTTTAAATACGCCAACCTCATTATGAAACTTTATAATTTAATATAGTGTTAGAAATTCTATTGTTAAAAGCCTAACTTCCGGCACTGATTAATTGTTAGTAGTTATTTTGTTTCACCAAACGTTATATTAAATTATGTTTGAATTATTATCTGTATCTAAATTAAATAACGATATTTAAAAACTGTTAGTAATAATTATTGTAACGTTAATGTAATTTAAAGCACTACTTCCGATTGTACACCACGTGTTGCCAATAATGTCTACTTACACTTTTTCCGGTATAAAAAGCAAGTGGTGGGAAGTAGTGCGGGCGGCCTAACAGTCAGTTGTCGTCGAGCAGTTGAGGTGAACACATGTACCTAACAAGTGATTTTGTGAAAATATAATAAATCCTTGAATAAAATTGTGACTATTATTAGTTCAGAAGTGCGATATAATCGAGATAGCGACCAAAATCGCCCTCGGTGAAGGACTAAACGCCCATAAAAGGTATGTACACACTCACAGCTATTACTGAAATTGGGTATTACTGAATTAGTTAATTTATATATCATTCTATTACATAATGCCTTTTTTTACGAGTACCTTTGAAAAACATTTAAACTTACTATCAAAATGAGTGGCTGATAGCATCTAAGCTGATCTGATTTGTGTGAATACGTTTTTTTTTTTTCTTCTTCTTTCTCTTGTCTGACACCCATACAGATATTTTAAAAAATTGCAAGGATATTGCTGATGTAAAGGCGTGCTTAAGTAAATAAAAATAATAATAATAAAAAACACCCACTTTTTGTAGTTTATGTATTTTCAGTAATCATGACTGGCATAAGAAACTCGCGACGGCGTACGAGAGAACCAAGTGGCTCATCATCAAGTGACTCGGAGCCTCCCATGCGAAAACGTCGCGAAACTCATCGCAATCGGGACGAGTCGAGCGAGTCGAGAAACCGCAGCGAGCCAAGAGAACACAAAGCGATTTGCAGCAGTCGTAATTCAAGGCGTAAGCGTGACGCGTCGCGTATGCGTAATGCGTCAAGTAGGCGTGATGCGACACGTAAGCGAGATGCGTCACGTCGGCGTTATGCGTCGCTGATGCATGATGCGTCGCATGAGCGCGATGCGTCACGGGAGCATGACGCGTCGCGTGGGCGCGAGGCGACACGTAGGAGTGAAGTGCCGCACGGGCGTGATACGTCGCGTAGGCACGATGTGTCACGGGAGCGTGATGGGTCGCATAGGCCCGGTGCGACGCTTAGGCGTGAAGCGTCGCTAGTACATGATGAGGTGCGTGGGCGCGATGCGTCACGTAGGCGTGATGCGTCGTGCAGGCGTGATGCGTCGCGTAGGCGCGATGTGTCACGGGAACGGGATGCGTCGCGTAGGCGTGATGCGTCACGGAAGCGCGATGTGTCACGGGAACGGGATGCGTCGCGTAGGCGTGATGCGTCACGGAAGCGTGATGCGTCACGGGAGCGTGATGCGTCACGGGGGCGTGATGCGTCACGGGAGCGTGATGCGTCACGGGAGCATGATGCGTCACGGGAACGTGATGCGTCGCTGATGCGTGATACATCGCGTGGGCGCGATGCGTCGCATGGGCGCGATGCGTCGCGTGGGCGCGATGCGTCACGTAGGCGTAACACTTCGCGCGAGCATTTTGCGTCGCGTGGGCATGATGAGTTACAGGAGCGTGATGCATCGTGTAGGCGCGATGCGACTCGTAGGCGTGATGCGTCTCGCGAGCGTGATGCGTCATGGAAGCGTGACTTGGATGTGGGCGATAAACCTCAGGATCACCATGAGTCGCCGGACACTGAAGTGGCACACCATCGCGACGCGTCTGGTGGCCGTGTCGCATCGAGTGGCCGCGAGGTGCTACGAAGACTGGATACAGCGTGTAGTCAAAGAATCGCAAGTACATCGCATTCAAACTCTACATCAGCAGTCGCCCCAGCAGTGAGTACTTTAAATTCTACGAAAGACATAGACACTAATACGAACGTTTTAGTTTCGGTTTTCAAAGAATTCATGCAGACCATGAAAACAGAAGGAAATAGTGAACGATATCCAGTTTTAAATGTAATACCAGAGTTTGACCCTAGTAAACGAACTCAAACAATAGAAACTTGGATAAGTAAGGTCAATGAATGTGCCCAAATTTATAGTTGGACCGAAAGGCAGGTTATCCATTATGCTCTTCCTAAATTAGCAGGGTTGGCTCAGAAGTGGTACCAAGGCTTACCTAGCCTTCTGTTTTCATGGGCTGAGTGGCAAGGTAAATTGAAATTGGCATTTCCAAGTGACGAAAATTATGGTCAGCTATTAACAGAAATGCTTGCCTGCAGGGCTGGTTTTGGCGAGTCATTAGAAGAATATTTTTATCAAAAGGTTTTATTGTTGAATCGATGTCATATCCTTGGCAAAAATGCAATAGATTGTATTTTGTTTGGTATCGAGGACAGGTCTGTAAGAACAAGTGCAGAAGCAGCACAGTTTACAGAACCTGATAAATTACTTATTTTTATTTATTTTTTTTTTTTTTATTTAACAATTCATGTACACACTTGACTTATATAAGAAAAGAGGACAGAAACAAAAAAATAGGTACATAGGTGATGCTTATTTCTAACGAAATCTCTTCCAGCATACCCGCGAAAGGAGAATTGGAAAAAAAGAGAAGTAGACACCGTGTGTAAAAGTGAAAGGAAAAAGAAACAAACAAAACAATTATTATAAGAATATACCTACCATATAAATATATATGTACTATCATAAATATAAACATACATATAATAGAATAAATATCGCAAAAAATACATACTGACCATATATATATTATAAATACATACTAATAAGCAACTATGACGAAATAGAGAGATAGTGTTCTTTCACCCTTTTTTTGAAAACCGCAAGAGTTTGGCAGCCCCTAATGTCAGGCGGTAGTGAGTTCCACAAACGTACAGCATGGGAAGTAAAGGAGTAGGAATAGAAATCGGTGGAATGGGGAGGGGATTGAAGGAGATATTTACGATGTGACCTGCAGGGAGCATCAGAAGGACGAGAAAAGGAAAAGCGTTCCCGCAGGTAAGAGGGAGTTTTAGGGTTGAAAAGGATGTTAAATAGCAGACATAATATCCGAGTGTTCCTGCGAAGTCGAATAGGGAGCCACTTGAGTACCTTGCGAAATTCAGAGACATGATCATACTTTTTAAGGTTGAAAACAAAACGAATACAAATATTTTGCAAACGCTCAAGTTTATTTAAAAGCTCCTCGGTAGCATCCAAATAACAGGCATCAGCGTAATCTATGATGGGCTGAATAAGTGTTTGGGCAAGGGAAATTTTGGTCTTCAAGGGCAAAAAGGTCTGAAGGCATTTCAACGAGTGAAACGTGTAGTGTACTTTGCGACTGACTTCAGCGACATGGGCAGTCCACGATAAATTTGAGTCCATGGTCACCCCAAGGTTTTTAGCCGTCTTTACGTAGTCAATCTGAACTCCATTCAACCAAAGTGGAGACAGCGACGCAAGATCCAACTTGTTCCGCATATACCTGCCACCGATAACCAAAGCCTGGGATTTCTTGGGGTTGATTTGCAACCCAAATGAGCGCGACCACTCCCCAATCAGCTCCAGGTCATTGTTAACGGCGGACACTGCGGTTTCGGCATCTTCCACACGAAAGTGATGGTACAGCTGCAGGTCGTCAGCATAGAGATGGAAGTTAGAGGAAATGACTCTAGTGACAGAGTTAATAAAAATAGAAAAGAGGAGAGGAGAGAGAACGCCACCCTGAGGCACACCCGCAGTAAGATAACACCAATCCGATGAAGACTCATCAAGGCGTACCCGCTGCGAGCGGCCAGTAAGATAGGAGTGAAACCAACTAATTGTGGAGGTGGAAAAATTTAAAGATTTAAGGATCCCAAGAAGGATATCGAAATCAACAGAATTGAAGGCGCTGCTAAAATCCAGAAGAACAAGTAATGTAAGAGACTTGTGGTCCATGGCCCAGCGGATGTCATCAGTAACCTTCAAAAGGGCTGTGACAGTGCTGTGACCAGGCCGAAAACCGGATTGGAAAGGGCTGAGAAGATCATTACTAGAAAGAAAGAGAGAGAGTTGTTGATGGACAATATGCTCAAGAACTTTTGAAAGATAAGGAAGGATGGAAATTGGTCTGAAGTCAGTCAGTGAGACCGGGTTAGGGATTTTGGGTAAAGGGATTATATGGGCTTGTTTCCAGACATCAGGAACCGCGCAAGAAAACAAGGAGAAGTTAAAAATGTGGGTTAAGACGGGAAGTATTGCTGGGAGGATAGGGAAAATCATTCTTGAACATATGTTGTCATTGCCAACTGCTGAAGAGGAGATAGCCTGAATGGATTTTTTGACATCGGCTTCACTCACAGATCTAAATTCAAAAGTTGAACACTGCGGCAATGGCAAACAAGACAACTTATTCAGAGTATCTGATTTGACGTGTGGATCTATATTTACAGGGGGAAGTGAGAAATGCTTGTTTAGAGCACACACGTCAGTATCATTGCTGGAAACAGAAGGGGACTTACCAATGCCGACAGTTTTCAAAAATTTCCAGACTTCGGAAGAGTTCCGGTTGTCAAGAGAATTATGGAAGTAGCGTCTCTTTGCATCTCTACACATACGACTGCAGCGATTACGCAGCTCTTTAAACAAGCTCTGGTTGTGCTCGGAAGGACAGCGCTTGAGCCTCCTTTTGGCTCGATCTCTACTTGCCATCGCATCCTTAATGGCGGGAGTGAGCCAGGGAGCCGGGGCATATCGGACTCTAACTCGACGAATCGGGGCGTGTCGATCGTAAAGACTAAGCAATTTACTGTTGAAAGTATTAACCATATCGTCAATAGAAGAACTATGGAAAACATCAGTCCAGTCTACGCCAACAGCATCTCGAAGCAATGCCTCCAGATCCATGCCCTTGTAGTTCCGTAGGAAAATATGTTGTGGCTTGCGTTTAGGAGGACGAATCTTATAAGACATAAAAATTAAATCGTGGTAAGAAAAACAAGCGGTGAGCTGGCCGTGGACAGATACATTATTGGTTTTAGAGACAATCATAAGATCCAAAAGAGAAGGGGAGCAATTAGGAAAATGATGAGTAGCAGAGAGAGGCAGAATACTGAGGTTAAAAGAAGATATGAGAGATTGAAGTTTCTGAGAACGAGAGTCATTTTTAAGGAGACACGTGTTGAAATCACCCATCAAGACCACGTGATCATAGGTAGGACAGAAAGTATTTAAAAGTGTTTCGAAAGAATCAAAGTAATCGATACTGAGGTTAGGACTATACAATACTCCAAGAAGCATTTTAACATGATGTAAAGAAATTTCTACAAAAAGATGCTCTGCTGACCCCGAGTAGGAAGATGGTGATGCACTGATAATTTTAAAAGGAATTCCAGCACGTAAATACATGGCAACACCACCACCACCCTTCCCCGTTCTGTCGTTGCGAATAAGAACGAAGCCAGGAAGAGAATAGTGAACCGATAAAACAGAAGGTTTTAGAAAAGTCTCAGAGATCAGTAAAGCATCTAAATGTGCACAGTTAATGGATTCCAGAAGATCAGAGTAATGGCTAGGGACACTCTGAGCATTTATGTGGGCTATATTAAGGTTATTGGGATAGTGAGAAAACAAGGAGGAAATCTGATCACCAAGATTCAGAGGAGAGGAAGAACCACTCGCCGCACTAAGAAAGCTGCTAGAAGAGGAAGAACAAGAGAAGAAGTCATCATCAAACTTGCCATCCATCAAAGTTGCAAAATACTATATAATAAAAATATAAATAGGTAATAAATTAATATATACTCAAGAGAACCAAAACTAAAAATAATTACTTAATACGCTAACTAATAAAACCACCCAAACGCTAATGATGGAAGAGATTTAACAACAGTTTTTTTTGACAGTTACACATATAAACTTTTGAAATCAAAGAAAGAGAATAACAGTCTTTATAAACGGAAACAGGCTATGTTAATTTATGGTAGGAAGAACAAAACGTACAAACTGACATCTATTGTAACTGACAGACGTCAAATGTCATGTCACACCAATCAATTTACAAAAAACCAAAACTAAAACAAAAACATCATAGTGACTAAAAAAAATATCACTGTTAACCCTAAAACGGCAAGTCGTTTAGAAACTTTTAAAACTAAACTCACTAATAATTTACCAAACTTGTCTAAATTTGATGATGTCAATCACCAATATGAGGGTTTCTTTAACATGTACTGTAATCAATTTAATTCTACATTTATACCTAAGAATATTTCAGTTAATAGTAATGTGTCGTTCAGTGAATGGGCTACTAGTGGTATTCATAAAAGTAGAAATCGGCTTTACGAATTGTATGATGAAAGAATTCTCGTTAACACTGCTGAATTTAGTTTATATGTGCGGAATTATTCAAAATTGTTTAAAAAAGTTTGCTCTGAAGCAAAATCGCGTTGTTTGAGTTCCAAGATTAAAAACAGTAATAATATAATTAAAACGACTTGGAATATTATAAATAGTGAAACTGGTAGGTCTACAAAACCATGTAGTGACTTTAACCTGGTAATTGACGACAATGTGATCACATCGGACTCACAGGTAGCCGCAGCTTTTGAAAACTTCTTCTCAGAGATCCCCATATCAACAACAAAATCTCTGAATTCATCACCCGCTGCAGCAGAGTCTCTGCTTAAAAAAAATGTTAAAGTTTGTGATTCTGATTTTAATTTCGAACATGTATCTTATGTAGATATTATTAAGACCTTCAACTCTTTAAATGTAAAAAAGACTGCAGATTTATGGGGTAATTCTGTGGACGTTGTTAAGTCTATAATCCACATTGTAGCTCCTTCTTTAGCTTTTATTTTTAATAATTGTATCGATCGCGGGGAGTTTCCTGACTTAATGAAAAATAGTAAAATAATACCATTGTTCAAAACCGGTAGTACATCGGACCCCACAAATTACAGACCTATTTCAGTACTACCGACCTTTAGTAAAATATTTGAAAAGCTCATTCTACAGCAATTACAGAGATTTTTTAATAGACATAAATTGTTGCATACCAAACAGTTCGGTTTTACAAGGGGTCGTTCGACAACCGATGCTGGTGTTGAACTTTTAGGACATATTTATAATGCATGGGAAGATAAATGCGATGCCTTGGGCATTTTTTGCGATTTGTCCAAGGCCTTCGATTGCGTTCCCCATGAAACATTAATCAGGAAACTACACCATTACGGGATCCGGAACTCCTCCCTGGATCTTCTTACACCATATCTGAGTGAAAGGATTCAGAGAGTTGACGTAAACGGAAAGAGATCTCCCGGATCTGTTGTAAAAATGGGTGTCCCCCAGGGCTCAATTCTTGGTCCATTTTTGTTTCTAATTTACATAAACGACTTACCTTACCTCATAGAAGACAATCATAATATAGTGTTGTTTGCAGACGACACTTCACTTTTGTTTAAACTTAAACGTCAGCAGCAGGTTACTGACGATATAAATATAGCTCTTTCAAAAATAGTACACTGGTTTAATGTAAATAACCTGCTACTTAATGAAAAAAAAACCAAATGTATTAAGTTTACCATGCCTCATGTGAGGCAAGTAGAAACCAGTGTGCTAATAAAAGGTAAAGAGTTGAGTCCTGAAGATACTACAGTGTTCTTGGGCATTACTCTAGACGCTAAGCTTCAGTGGGGCCCACATATAGACAAATTGTCGAAAAAACTTAGTTCAGCAGCATATGCTGTAAGACAAATTCGAAATTTAACTGATTTAGAGACAGCCCGTTTAGTTTACTTTAGCTATTTTCATAGTGTCATGTCGTACGGTATTCTATTATGGGGAAATGCCGCCGATATACAGACAATTTTCGTTTTACAGAAAAGGGCTATTCGATCAATTTATAAATTAAGTCCCAGATACTCCCTCAGAGATAAATTTAAAGAAATAAATGTAATGACTGTGCCTTCACAGTATATTTACGAGAATATTATGTATGCCCATAAAAATATAGACATGTTTAAAAAATACAGTGATATTCATAATTTTAATACAAGAAACAAACATAAATTTGTAGTTCCTGCAACCAGGCTCAAAAAAATAGGGGGCTCATTTAGATGCCAATGTATACACTTCTATAATAAACTTCCTAGGCATATTCAACAACTAAGCCTTAATAAGTTCAAATCATTTGTAAAACGTAAACTTTGTCAAAAGGCTTTTTACACTGTAAAAGACTATATTCAGGACGAAAAGGCTTGGGATTGACCTGCTCCAGTACCTACTACAACTGTTGTCATTTTTATTTTTCTTCTTTTGTATTTTTTAATTATTTTTATTTTCAAATGTGCTTTTTCTTTTTATTTTATTTGTTTTTTTACAATTTGACATTGGAAATTATTTTTATTTTACAAAATGACATGTATACATTTTAAGTACTTAAAGTATTTTTTATTTTTCTTTGACATAAATATTTACTTTTCTAAATATTTTGTAAACTTTTAATTTCCTTAGATTATTGTAAATGTGAGGACTATGTTGATTGCTTTTTCTTTTCTTTTCAGTAATTTTAACGTATGTCTGGCAATTTGAGTGTTTTCTGCGGCCTACCCAAATGTCCTTTCTTTGGTATTGTTCGTCAAGTCGTAGAGCTCCTTAGTAGTCCTAAGTTGAGCTTTTCGAATACTGACAAATGCTTACACTGATTGGACAGGTCCACTCAAATCTGTATGGTTCTTTCTTCAAAAGACCATCTCAGACAAATCTGCATGGTTCTCATGTGATTTGACCATTACATATTTACTGTATGGACTTTAAAAGAGACCTTGACCCCTGAGTTTGTTTCGGTGTTTCTTCTCAGGGTAGTCAGATAGGAAACACCGGCCTCATCTAGAATAAAATGACGAAAAAAAAAAAAAAATTGACGTGTAAAAGTGTTTTTTAAACCTATTTACAAAATAAATATCATTTATCATTTATCATTTATCAAAATAAAACGGAATATCTACCGACAAATATTCTAACAGTTAAGATAAATATAAAATAGTAAATTATAAGAAAGTATGGGTAGATATAAAAGTATAATTAAAGTGTACCGACAGAACCAACTACAATAAAGCGGTAGAACAGCAAATAATAGGAGAGCCAACTCAGCGGCGCGCCTTTCTCACAACTTTCCCTTTAGGGGTGGCTGTTTTAGCCGATGTAGACGCACCTGCAGGCGAGGTTGAAGTAGCCGGCCCGTGGTCAATAGGTGAAGCAGCGCTGACAGCGGTGGGAAATAGCGCGAACAAGTTATGTAGCTCACCCATTGTCACTATCTTTCGGCGAGACTTGTCAGGCGTCATGACAACAACCTTGCCCTCAGTAGACCAGCAGCTATTGATTCCGAAGTGCTTGCGGGCGGCCATGAAGACTTGATGCCGTATTTTAGTCAAGAACTCCGAAATGGTGACCCCGCTCCCTTTGAGTGAAGTTTTAGCATCCCAGATCAGCCGACGATGCTCCATTACCTTGAATCGCACCAGTACAGGTCTAGTGTTACCCCTAGAGGCTCCAAGTCTGTGGCACACATTCAAAAACTCCAGTTTAAAGTCATCTATATGTAACTGCTTCGTAATAATTTGTAACAATGTGTCCGTCAACTTTTCACCGGGCTTCTCAGGAATACCATGGAACAGCAAAACTTTCCCTCTCATTGCAGTTTCATGACCATCTAGGCTCCGCTCGAGCCCCGGTATGAAGGCTAGAAGGAACGGGGTGGGTCTTTTAGTCAGTAAGAGTCTGACACTATCTCCCGCTCCGCCCAAGGGCGGGGGATGTCAATGCATGATTTTTTCCCACCATAAAAAAAAAAAAAAAAAAAAAAAAAAAAAAAAAAACAAAAAAAAAAAAAAAAAAAAAAAAAAAAAAAAACCATCTAGCCACTCAGCTGTCCAAACGCATCCCCTGTCAATCGCCACCCCTGTCCCGCGATGCACTTTCACTATCTCTTTAACGACTTTCACTATCTCTTTAACGACCATCTCAACAAAAACGCTTACTACTCAAAAACTTCTACAGCTATATTGGATTAAAAAATACCTACGGAAAGCTAAAAGAACCCAGAATTTAATCAAGCTAAAATAAAAAAACAACTAAAGTGTCCAGATATCTAAAGAAGGGTGTAAAATAAATGTAGAAGTCGGCAAAATGCAAAAAATATCGTATTTCTATTTTATTTTGAGTCGTACGAAAAAATTATGATAGATACCGAAACAATTCTTATTCGTATTCTAATAGGCCATAACATACCCTTTAAAATGATACCAGAATCATATTAGAATCTTATTAGATTCTTATTCGAAAAAAATATTTACAAAACCAAGTAGTCAAGCACTATGAAGAATTGCGCGAGACCACCTCAACAAAAACGCTTACTACTCAAAAACTTCTACAGCTATATTGGATTAAAAAATACCTACGAAAAGCTAAAAGAACCCAGAATTTAATCAAGCTAAAATTAAAGTGTCCAGATAACTAAAGAAGGGTGAAAATGAATGTAGAAGTCGGCAAAATGCAACGTTACGCAAAAACGAGTTCGCACAAAAATGGCGGACTGCCAATTTTAAGAGAAGATTTTTTGTGGTTTTTACGTCTGTAGTCTATGTGTATAAATTTATTTCGCTTCCCCATAACATTTTCAACCAAAAACTCAAAAGACCGTGAATCCAAACCATAAAAAAAAAATTAAAAAAAAAGTTGAAGTTGGCAAAAAAAATACAATGTTGCGTAATTGTCAGTGCCGTGTTACGCTTGTGTAAACAAAGTGTGTTTAAATAGTTAAAGTGGCTCGATTTGCTTGGTGTTTGTTTTATTTTCAAGGTAAGTTAACAACGAATACGTAGAAGTAAAGTTTTTAGTATGAAACACGAAATTTACTCGTCAAAACCCGAAACTTGGCGATACGGTTTCGCGAAAAATTTGAATTTACTGTTGTCAGTAATTGTCGTATTTCTCAGTAAAGATAAACGCTATCGCTATGACTTTTGTTTATTTTGTAAGTATATTAGACTACCTACATTATTGTAATACTTTTATTCTAGGCCTAAAGTGAAGTTTAACGGTAAATCAACACGCAAAATTTAACGGTTTTACGGCGCGCGCCGCCAGATGTTTATGCAAAATGAAAAGGCTCAAAAACTAATTATTTTGTATGGACGGGTGTATGGTATTATTTTTTTTCTTAATCTATATACCCTAAATATCGTAATTAAAAAAAAAAAACACTATGTCATCGCTTTAGATTTCGAGATATGATTTTTTAAAAACAAGTCGTGGCTAAAAAGCGCTTATCTCTGTGTTTACAGTATCATATTTCGACTCCGTACTCGACGAAACATCAACAAAGCACTTCAATAGGTCGACTCATTCATACTATAAACAAAAAACATAACACTTACGAGTTATAATAACATTTTGACGCTCAATGGATTGTTTATTTGAAATTCGAACCCGCGCGGCGGGAGGCCATAAAAAACGTCTCAAGTGGCGGGCAATTAAGATAAGGTTTGCGGTTTGTAGGTTTGTTAACATTTTTTTTCACTATGATTTGCTGTTATGCCACCGATAAAATTTAGTATATGAGACGATATATTTAATAGAGCGCCCTATGATATTTTTTCCGTGTTCTATTAACAGATGGACTTAGAGTTGTAGGCGTTTAAACTGAACGATACCCGTGTCATTCGTGTCCTGGTGACTATAGTCACCAGGACAGGTAGGTTATTAATTTTTTTGGTGACTATAGTCACCGCGTACAGTTGAATGGCTAGGCTCAGTGACAAATGTTCTATTTGTGTCTTAAAGTGAGAAAAGGTTTTACATACGAATGCCTTGAAGTCGGTGAAATCCTTGGATAGAGAAGCAAGGTCCGTGTGTGTGGTCCCAGTTCCGCCTGCAGCTCTTTGCAGCTTATCTTCATAGTCACGCATACGAGAAGTAAACAGTTTTTCAAGTTCCGCCATACTTTGCAAAAGCTTGCTGTCCATGATGTAGCAAAAATTGTTCAACTGTTGCGGTTGTGATAGAGAGAAAGTAAAAGGAAAATAAGAAGCGAAGGTGGGTTTAAAAGTTATTCAGCACATATAAATTGAAGAAAGTGTTAAATAACTATTTTAATTAAATATTTAAATGAAGAGCTATAAAAGTATGTTTACTTGTCAAGCCTACCCACGTAGGAAAAAAAAAGTTTACCACGTAGGAAAATTACTAGTTTACCTTAGAAACATAAAAACGACAAAGAAGTTTGACAAGCCAAATTCAGCCCTGCGGACAAGTAACACTGAAAATAAACAATCAAAGACATCAAAAGGAATTCATAATGATGTTAATAGTAGGAATAATAGGAACTATAAACTCACTAAATGTTATAATTGTGGCGAAGAGGGTCACCCATATTTCAAATGCAAGCTACCAATCAAGCGTTGTATTAAATGTCAGAAAGTAGGACACTTAACTGATAGTTGTCCCGGTGTCCCAGAATCTAACAGCAAGAAGACAGTTTTGAGAATTTCAACAGAACCTGATAGTGACGCCAAATATTTTAAAACTGCTATCGTGAATGGTCTAAGTTTGGATTGTTTCATAGATTTCGGAAGTCAATGTTCTATGCTGCGAGAATCGGCTAAGAAATTGGTTAATTCATGGACGGTATCGGATCTACCTGTATTGAGAGGCTTCGGGGATAGTGTTGTCAATTGCGTAGGCAAATGCATTATTGAAATAAAAGTAGATTCCGCCAATGCTAAGGTAGAAATCCTTATCGTCCCTGACAATTTGTTACAAGTACCTTTATTACTTGGACAAACATTTACAGAACAAGAACATATTGTGGTACTGAAGACTAATGACCAGCTTATGATAACCACGAATTCAATAAAAAATGTACTGATATACGTGTATGAGTCTCTTTCTGTACATGGATATACTGTAGTCAATGTCTATACCAAACCAAACTATTCAGGCGACTTATTTGTAGAACCTGCTGTTTGTCAGGATCCTTATAAACAATATGAGATTCTCCAAAGCGTAGTGCAAGTGAGTAACGGACAAGGAACAATTGTTATTAAAGGTTTTAACTCTAGTTTTGAATTGTTAAAAGACACTTTACTAGTCCGGGCTCTTCCTTTAAGTGAAAATCAGATATTAAATGTGGGCAGAATAGAACACTGTCCTGATAATACAGGTACATCCCGAATCGAGGCACATATGATAAAGGTAGATGACGATATTACAACTGATGATAAAATTAAATTAACCGAGCTGCTCAACCAGTTCAGGGATTGTTTCGCCTTTTCTGTCAAAGAGTTAGGGTGTATAACTAGTACTGAAATGAACATAAACCTTAGCGATGTAACGCCGGTGGTGTATAGACCTTATCGGTTGTCGCAATCGGAAAGGAACATAGTTCGTGAAATAATTAATGACTTGAATGATTCAAAAATAATTAGACCATCATCATCAAATTACGCTTCCCCAATTATATTAGTACGCAAAAAGACCGGTGATTACCGTCTTTGCATTGACTTTAGGGCACTAAACAAAAAGACCGTCAAAGAACATTATCCTCTTCCCCGTATAGATGATCAGTTAGACAATCTGTCAGGCTATAAATATTTTACTTCTCTTGACCTTGCATCTGGTTACTACCAGATACCAATGGCAGAATCGGCGAGACATTTGACGGCCTTTGTGACCCCAGATGGCCATTATGAATTTAACCGCATGCCATTTGGGCTAGTTAATGCACCAGCAACATTTCAAAGAGCTGTTAACAGTGTTTTGGGAAACGCAAGATTTAAGGAGGCTTTTGCATATATGGATGACGTAATTATACCATCCAAGACAATTGAAGATGGGTTGCAAAGATTACACGATATACTGAGCCTTTTCCGATCTTCCGGCATCACATTAAATTTATCAAAATGTAATTTTCTAAAGCAATCCATACATTACTTAGGTTTCGAAATTAGTGAATCTGGAGTAAAACCAGGTAAAAAGAAAACTGAAGCCATTGACCAATTTCCTAGACCAACAGATCAGCATAAGATTAGACAGTTTGTGGGATTAGCGAGTTTCTTCCGAAAATTTATTAGAGGGTTCTCAATTATCGCTAAACCACTAACACAACTTTTAAAAAAAGATGCTAAATGGCGTTGGGGTGAAGCAGAGGAATCTGCATTCTTAGGTCTAAAAGCAGAATTAGTTAAACGACCCATTCTTTCATTTTATAATCCCGACTACGAAACTCAGTTACATACTGACGCATCTAAAATTGGGATCGCTGGAATCTTAATGCAGAGACCAAACAAAGAGTCACCTTTTAATGCAGTGGCGTATTACAGTAGGCAAACATCCCCTGAGGAATCCAAATTTACATCATACGACTTAGAAACGTTGGCCGTAGTAACATCGCTACAGCGATTTAGAGTTTATTTATTAGGGGTTCGATTCACAATTGTTACTGATTGTAATTCCCTTCGTGCAACCTTTGAAAAGAGGGACATACTACCCAGAGTTGCAAGATGGTGGAGTATCATACAAGAATTCGACTTTCAAATTATTTATAAACTGGGTACAGCTATGGTCCATGTAGACGCTCTAAGTCGAAATCCCATTACATCAGAAACAATACAGTTGCAAGTAAGGAGAATCGATACAGAGTGGGTGGCCACGGTACAACAAAACGATCCCGAATTGCAAAGAATTATTGACATCTTAAATGATAAAGAAAATGACAACATTATAGAAATTAAAAATAATTTTGTTGTTAAAAAGGGACTCTTATACAGGAAAACAGAGAACGGTGATCGTTGGGTTGTACCAAAAGGCGTCCGCTGGCAAATTTTGAAGTCAAATCATGATGAAATCGGACATTTTGGTTTTGACAAAACATTAGACTTAATTAAAAATAATTACTGGTTTGCCAAGATGAGGAGATTCACTAAAAAGTATGTTCAGTCATGCTTAGAATGTGCTCACTCCAAAGTGCCAACGGGGAAAAGGGCAGGCAAATTGCATCCTATTGAGAAGGTTGAACAGCCATTCCATACTTTACATATTGACCATTTAGGTCCATTTGTTAGAAGTAAACGTAAAAATGCTTACCTATTATTGATAATTGACGCGTTTACAAAGTTTGTGGTAATGATTCCCGTAAAAAGTACTAAATCAGTCCATTCGATAAGAGCAATGAAAAACTATTTCCACACATTTAGCGTTCCTAAACGTGTTATATCTGATAGGGGCACTTCATTTACTTCAAAGAGCTTTCAAGATTATTTGAGTTCACTAGGTATCAAACATATTTTGAACGCTGTAGCTACTCCGCGAGCCAATGGCCAAGTCGAACGATATAATCGAACAGTTTTGGCGGCATTGACAGCTACTAATTACGGCAAATCCGAAAATGAATGGGATGAACGTATTCCAGAAATTCAATGGGGACTCAATAATACACAAAATAAGGGTACAGGAAAAAGCCCCGCTCAGGCACTGTTCGGTCTTAATTTAGTGAGTACTTCAAACGCATTATTACAGCATAGCACAACAAATGAAATAGAAAATGTAACTCTCTCGTTAGAAGACACTAGAAAAGAAATTTCTGAACATATTAAAGAAAACCAAAATGCACAAAAAGAACGGTTTGACAAAGCTAGGAAAGAAGTTAATTATAAAATAGGAGAACTCGTTAGGGTAGAAAGAGATATTCCATCAATAGGTAAAAGTAGGAAATTAGTTCCTAAACTAAGAGGACCGTATCGTATCGCTGAGGTACTTGACAACGACCGTTACGTTATTGAAGACACACCACTATCTAGGAAAGGAAGTAGAAAATTTAGTGGTGTCTTTTCAGTAGATAAAATTCACCCCTGGATAGTATTTAATAGATCGGACTCTGAGTCTGACGTTCCGGACAATGACAATTCGGACTAATACACGCTTGATTGAGTTTAATTATTGGTTTGATTTTGAAGTGATTTTGAGTTTACCTTATCTGAGAATATGTATGAGGTCTCAGTAAGACAGATGTTAAGGATATGAAATGAGGCCTTAATGTCTTATGTTAAGTATGTAAGTGGCTTATCTGAGAATATGTATGAGGTCTCAGTAAGACAGATGTTAAGGATATGTATGAGGCTTTAACATCTTAAATTTAGTACATAAGTGGCTTATTTGAGGATATGTAGTTGAACGTAAAATCCCTGTATTTTTTTTTGTTGTGTAATAAAGTATGTATCTATCTACTTATAAGGTCTAGGATAAGAAAAGTTAAATGAAACACATGGTAAAACTGAGAATGAGTTCATTTTCCCGGGACGGGAAATGTATCAGGAAAGGCCGACTGTTAGAAATTCTATTGTTAAAAGCCTAACTTCCGGCACTGATTAATTGTTAGTAGTTATTTTGTTTCACCAAACGTTATATTAAATTATGTTTGAATTATTATCTGTATCTAAATTAAATAACGATATTTAAAAACTGTTAGTAATAATTATTGTAACGTTAATGTAATTTAAAGCACTACTTCCGATTGTACACCACGTGTTGCCAATAATGTCTACTTACACTTTTTCCGGTATAAAAAGCAAGTGGTGGGAAGTAGTGCGGGCGGCCTAACAGTCAGTTGTCGTCGAGCAGTTGAGGTGAACGCATGTACCTAACAAGTGATTTTGTGAAAATATAATAAATCCTTGAGTAAAATTGTGACTATTATTAATAGCTAAAAGCAAAATAATACATAGAACCCATTTTAACTAAATTTATTGTGTATCTGTATGTAGGGAAATCAATTTGTTGCTTTTTCTACTAACTTTTTTTATGTAGGTAAGTTGTGTATATGTGAATACAGTAGAAATTAGAAAATTAATAGAATAGATAAATCATGATGACGTATCTTTAAACAAGTATAGAAACCAATATCTGTTGACCTCGAATCATATAAGCGTACCCAACAATGATAGGTCATTTTATACTGGTCATAAATTGAACTAAATGAACTATTATTATTATTTAGAAGATAAGGGGCTATGCATCACCCATAGTGTAGGGGATGTAGTCACTGCGACCTAAAAGATCTATTGTGACTCGCCACCTTGTTAGAGTAACTCTTTTAGCCCGGAGGCTTCCAAGAAATCTAGAATACTCCTAGCTTTTAGTTTTAATCTCCTCCGGGCGAATAATGTGTCGGCCCAGATGGACACTGCGTTTGTGGATAAGGGGCCCGCATTCACACAAAAGGTGCTTAGGCGTCTCCCTCTCCTGATTGCAGTATCGGCAAACATCAGTGTCACTCAGTTTCATGTGAAATTGGTGCCTGTTTAGTTTGCAGTGGCCGGTTAAGGCGCGGGCTATCGCACAGATGTTCGTCCTGCTAAGCTCAAGAAGCTCGGCAGTTCGTTTTTGTGAGTAGCCTTCTATGAGAGATTTGGCGTGTAGCAGACCTGGTTGTACCAACCAGTGCTTTTTTGAATCGCCAAATAAGTTGCCCTTAAGGGTCTGCATGGCCTGGTTCTTTGAGATACCATAGAAGGGTTCTGGTCCTATCTGATGACCTTGAGCCCCAGCCCGTGCAAGTTCATCGGCTTTTTCGTTGCCATTGATTCCGGAATGACCTGGTACCCATCTCAGAATAACTTTATTCCTTTGCCCCAGGTCATTCAGTTTGTTAACGCAGTCTTTTACCAGTTTCGAATTTAAAGTATTCGAGTTCAGGGCGTTAAGAGCTGCCTGGCTATCTGAGTAAATCAGAATTAATTGATTTATGTAGTTTCGTTGACGGTTGGCCTCCGCACATTCTATAATGGCGTATACCTCCGCTTGGAATATGGTAGCATGTTTACCCAGATTCAAGCTTTTGCTGAATTTCGGGCTAATGTCAAATATTCCACATCCTACATTCTCACCCATTTTGGACCCGTCTGTAAACCAGATCAGGCTTCCAGCCTTGCAAGTGATGAGGTTGTTTGACCAATCCTCTCTGCTCGGCAGTTCCACTGTGTAATTCCTTGTGAAATTACACTGTGGAAGCATGACGTCTGTTGTCATAGCTAGTTGATCGTGTTCAAGTACTGATTCGTTTAGCGATCTCAGTGCTTGAGAGCGCCAGTTTGCTTTGCCAGTGCTGTTTGTTCTGTACATGCTTGCCTTCGCCTCCTTCGCAATGAATAGATGAAGTGGCGGTAGGTTAAGCAGGGTATTTAGAGCAGCTCCTGGGGTTGTGGACATGGCCCCTGTTGATATGAGACATGCAAGTCTCTGCAAACCATTAAGTTTGTTAATGACTGTCACTTGAGTTGTTTTCCTCCACCATACTACGCAGGCATACGTTATTATCGGCCTGACTATGGCGGTGTACAACCACAGGGCGATTTTAGGGTTTAAGCCCCATTTCTTCCCTGCTAAGCGACAGCATATTCCTAAAGCTATTTTAGCCTTTTGGATCACATTGTTAATGTGAGTGTTCCAGGTCAGTCTCTGGTCGATAGTTACGCCCAGGTACTTGACTTCGCTGGAGAATGGTATGAGAGTCCCCTTTACAGTGGGCGTTACAAGTTTGTCCAACTTACGCTTCCTGGTAAAGGGGACTATTGTTGTTTTACTCGGGTTAACCGATAAATTGTTTTCTGTGCACCATGTGTTAATAATGTTCAGAGATCTTTGTAGTATAGATGATACCGTGCTGTGACAGGGGCCGACAACACAAGCCACCACATCGTCAGCATAGCTATGTACATCTAAGTCTCTTTTAGAGGCTTCAACCAGCAATTGGTCAACAACGAGTAGCCATAGAAGTGGCGATAAAACGCCTCCTTGTGGGCACCCTTTAGTTGTTTTGAAGCTCTTTGTAGTTCCGTGTAAGGTAACACTGATAGTTCTGTTGAGGAGCATGAATTCGATCCAACGAGTAGTTGTTTCGTCAATCCCTTTCGCCTTCATTCCCTTGGAAAGGGCGTCTATGGTGACGTTGTCGAAAGCTCCTTCAATATCAAGGAAAGCACATAGGGCTATCTGTTTATCTTCCAAAGCCCTTTCGATCCTGTCTGTTAGTTCTAACAGAGCAGTTTCTGTAGATTTTCCTTTTAGGTAAGCATGTTGCTTCGGATGCAGAGGGTTATCCCTGAATGGTCCATCCCTGATGCATTCGTCAATAACCTTTTCCATACTCTTGAGTAGGAAGGAGGTAAGCCTTATTGGTCTGAAGGACTTTGGTTGAGAGTAGTCCTTCTTACCGGCCTTTGGGATAAAACAGACTTTAACCATAGTTCATTTCTCTGGTATATATCCCCAGGCAAAGCTTGGTCTGAAGATTTTGATTAAAATAGGGATGAGTACAGTCTTCCCTTGCTGCAGAAGGGCTGGGAAGATATCGTCATCCCCTGCAGATTTAATCGGCTTGAATGAGTCTATAGCCCATTCTACCTTGTTCGGCCTAAAATACCTCGCCGCTCTTCGCCAGTCTTCATTTGAAGGCCTGGTGAGGCGGATATGAGGAGTATTTTGTACGATGTTATCTGGTGCCATCACCGAGCCAGGGAAGTGTGTAGACGCCAGAAGTTTCAGGGTTTCTTCCGCTGATGCAGTGAAGGCACCGTCTGGTTTCTTTAAGAATCCCAGTTGATTTGTAGGCGATTTGGATAAGACTTTGTGGATTCTGGCTCCTTGAAGGACTTTAGTAATCTCCTCGCAGAACTTCCTCCATGAAAGTCTTTTCGCCTTTCTGATTTCTTTATTATAGGTAGTTAAAGCTTTCCGATACCGATCCCAGTCGTCAGTCGATTTAGCCTTATTAAACAACCTACGTGATTCTTCCCTTAAAACATCGAGCTTTTTGTTCCACCACGTCACTTTTCTATCCCTCACAGTTCTTAGAGGGCAGCTCTCTTCGTAAGAGGCTGTAATGGCTTCAGTAACTTGAGCAACAGCATAATCCAATGTTTCAGGGGAGCGTATGGTTTTAGGGAAGTCTTGGAGTCTATCCTGGAGCTTTCGTCGGAACAAGTCCCAGTCCGTGGCTTTCGCATCCCTAAAAGTGATGGTTTCGCAAATGTTGGATGTATTCAGTGCGAATTTAATTAGTCGATGATCAGACATAGATGGTTCATCACTGACATGCCAATTGGTTATCAGCCTGGCAGTGTGAATAGTAGCGAGAGTTACGTCGAGAACTTCCTTCCTCGATCTAGTTACAAAGGTCGGTTTACATCCCTCATTAACTATTTGGAGGCGGTTAGTTAGTACAAAATCATGAAGCAACTCACCTCTGTCGTTGATGTCAGTGCTGCCCCAGTTGGTATGGTGGGCGTTGGCGTCACACCCAATGAGAAGCTCGGCATTGTTGGCATAGGCGTACTCGACTACCTTTGCAAGCTCCTCGGATGGGTCGGTTTTCGTCCCGTCCAGGTATGCCGAGCACACGATGAGGCGTCCATTTAGACTAAATGAACTAGTGAACTAGATGAAAGATATAGTTCGTCGGACGAGAAAGATACGTATCTCTCTTTTCATCTTATTGAACTATTATTCGCAAGTCTAATGTCCATAACTGGATATAAAAGATCTGCCAATACATCCAGCCGCTGTCTAATCTGGTAAGAGTACCAGTTTTTATAAAATCACGGATGTTAGTGGAGTATAAGTTATATATTCCACCAAGTGCTCGCGTCTGTCGGGTTCATTTGACTTCTAACGAATGAAACGAGTTAGAGGAGCTAAATAGTTCATCTTTTACGGCTCAACACATAAAGGATATGTTAGATACGTTAAGAGATGCCTGTCAACAATCTGGATTCGATTTTGATAATGTTGACTCGATAACAACATCTGAACTACATTTTTGTACGGGCTTGAATCATGAAGAATTTAATAGACTTCTTGAACAAATACCTTCTGTATCACAGCGCTCACACCGTCCTAAATCAGTACTCGGAGCTTATTTAATGAAAATAAGGACAGGTGAACCAAACGAACGACTAGCAAGTCGTTTAGGTATGAGCCGGCGTAGTTTTGAACGAAAACTACAGTTAGCACGTGAATGTTTAATAAACGAGTTTGTTCCTCGGCATCTCGGATGGGACCACATTAGCCGTGATGAAATTGTAGCAAGAAACCTAAGAATTTCAAATGCTATATTTGGTGCTGGCAATGATGAGCCACCAGTCATTGTAATATGCGATGGAACATATATCTACATTCAAAAGAGTAGCAACTTTTTATTTCAGAAGCAATCATATAGTCTTCACAAGTTCAAAAACCTGTTGAAACCTTTTTTAATCATATGTACAGATGGCTACATAGTAGATGTAACTGGCCCTCATGCTGCCACGACTTCAGACGCGACGATAATGAATACCTATATTCAAAATGAGATAAACCCAATGCATTACGTTTTGAAAAATAATGATACATTTATATTGGATAGAGGTTTTGGGATACCTACGTCAGTGCGAAAGCCGTATCATCGAAGTTCGTTTCTTCGGAAACTTTTCAACGATATCTCTATACTGCGACGCCTTGTTAAGTCGACTTCTTGTTACTGCGATGGTTCGTTACATCGAAAAACTTTACTGCGAACGATTTTAAAGCGAAAACATAACACTGCGAAGCCTTGTTCAATCGATGTCTTGTTACTACGATGATAGTTATGTCACTTAGGAATACTTAACTTTTAATTTCGTTACGATTTTCAACACCTAACGTTTGTTTTTAGAATGGTTTACATATAAATGTATATAAAAGTCAAGAGCGCCATTTGTCATGAATATAAGTGTTTAAGTAAATATCGTAGACCATTGCAATGTTTGTCTAAATCATTCTAGCTATAAATGACTAAAACGTAATTTATATACATATCCCAAACTCAACCGGACTGGGGCCGCTCTCAAGCGGCTCCTGCCCAACCTTGGGGATCCAGACGCCTCCTACCGGAGGCTCTGCGCGGGGATCGTTCGGTCCATGGCCCTCTACGGGGCGCCGGTGTGCGTCGCTGCAAAAGCGACCGGCGGCCATTCTGAACGCCTACCAGAGGGTCATGGCAATTCGGATGGTGCGGGGATACCGCACGATTTCCCGCGAAGCGGCGAGCCTTCTGGCTGGCCTACCACCGTGGGATCTGGAGGCAACAGTTACAGTCCTTGCACACATGCACGATATGCGCGTGGAGATGCAACGCCGGGGTGAGAGTCCTCTGTTGCGACAGGTCATGGCATGGCGGACAGAGCTCCGGCGGGATCTCGTAGTGGAATAGCGTCAGCGACTATCGCAACCCAGTGCTGGGCACGCCACAATTATGGCGGTAAGTCCCTCTTTAAGGCGTGGCTGGAAAGACCTCACGGCGTCCTTACCTTCCGCATGACACAGGTCCTTACCGGAAACGGCAAGTTTGGGAGGTTCCTGTTCCGAATTAAAGCGGAAGAGACGCCCGGGTGTCGCCACTGTGCGGAACGCCCGGAAGACACGGTGGAGCACACAGTCGAGATGTGCCCTGCTCGGGCGGAGCATCGCCGTGCCCTCGTGGGGGTGATCGGCGGCGGAGACCTCTCGCGCCGGGCCTTGGTTGAGGCCATGGTCCGGAGCGAGGAGGAGTGGCAGGCGGTCGCCGACTTCTGCGAAGCAGTAATGCTCGCTAAGGAGGAGGCCGACCGCATCAGGCAACGGTGCTCTCGCCGCCTCCGGGATTCCGATCCCGATTTCCAGCCTCCGTAGACACGGGCTTGCGGACAGTGAGCAATGGGTAGCTCGCTGTCCGGCCGTCTGGCAACTGTCCGGACCAAGCCCAAGTCGTCGACGGCGCGCACTGTTCCCGCGCGCCTCAAGGAGTTGTCAGCAACAGCAGGGGCCCAGCCGGGTCGAAACCTATTGGAGCAAGGGTTATTCGAAAGGGCGCTCGAGCCCCGGTATGAAGGCTTGAAGGAACGGGATGGGTTTTTTAGTCAGTGAGAGTCTGACACTATCTCCCGCTCCGCCCAAGAGCGGGGGTTGTCATTGGATGATTTTTCCCATCGAAAAAAAAAAAAGTTATATAAAACATTCTAAAAACAAACGTTAGGTGTTGAAAATCGTAACGAAATTAAAAGTTAAGTATTTATTCCTATGTGACATAATTATCACCGTAGTAACAAGACATCGATTAAACAAGGCTTCGCAGTATGATGTTTTCGCTTTAAAATCGTTCGCAGTAAAGTTTTTCGATGTAACGAACCATCGCAGTAACAAAAAGTCAACTTAACAAGGCGTCGCAGTATAGAGATATCGTTGAAAAGTTTTCGAAGAAACGAACTTCGATGATCCGGCTTTCGCACTGACGTAGGTATCCCGAGGTTTTAGGGATTCAATCCCAACTATAGAAACTTGGGGCTACCAAGCCCACATGCCTCCAACAAAACTTAGAAACGAAAGCCAACTGAGAACGGAAGAGGCAAATAAATCTAGATTAGTTACAATCGTGAGATGGGTGGTGGAGGTGATAAATGGGTGGATTAAGCGTGATTTTAAAATATTTAGACAAGAATATTTTAATAGAGCAATGACACATATGTTCGTTGATATACGCATTGCTGCTGCTCTTTTAAATACATTTAGAGAGCCGTTAAAAGACCATCCGCGAGCTAATGATATCATACAAGTTTTGAATGAGAGGATTCATATGGCCAACAGCCTAGGTGACTATGTCATTGAAAATAATATAAATCGACAGCGAGCTTCGTTTCGTACCATAACCTCGGATGACAATGCATTATTACAGTTTCCTGAACTAAAAGAAGACCTTTTATTAATTTCACTTGGCAGTTACCAAATAAAACTCGCCCGGTCTTATTTGAGTGAACACGTAAGAAATGGCATGTACACAATTGAAATATGCATAGGAGCTATTCCTAACCTAGTACGATACAACATAAATACTTCAGAAGGTATTCTGTTGAGGGGGCGCATAAAATCGCGGCATGTATCGGGTAGAATTTATTACTCGTATATTTTGATAAAAAATAGAGCAGAAACAGCGAGAAATGCAATTGCCCATTACTATTGCTCATGTTTAACGGGAAAAAGAACAGTAGTGTAATGATTTTTAAAGAAAATATTCATAAATCGTTCAACTTCCAATGATAAGCGATAGATGGCGCTAGTAGTTACATGAACTTTAGACATTCGTTGTAGATATTAAGTAATAATTTATAATATTAGACTTTATGGATTTGTTTTGTATAAATATATCATAATTGTTAAAATGAAATATTTACTTGCAGTTAATTATTAGATAAACTCTAATGTATATTAGTTAGTCAATTGATGTTACGTACTCTTTACTTTGCTCTGATTGGTCGGTTAGTCGATCGAGTGTTTGTGAAAGTTTGTGGTAGGGAAACAGTGAGTTTGTTACTGTCATTTTGGACAGAGTCAGTCTGCTTTGACTCGTTGAACAGAAAACATGTCCGACTAATCTGTGTATTTGTAAATGATTGTTAATAGAACGATAAGTATGAAATTGTGTTGATCAAAGTGAATAAAATATTTATACAATTTATCCTGAAGTGTTTGATTTATCACATTTCAGAAGTGGGATATGCCTACAAATATGTGCAGTGATAACAGGAAGAGGTTATGTGTGCCTAAATTGAAGATAAATAAGTTCGAGAAATATATTTTTGTCTTTCCAAGTGTACTAGTGTGATTTTAGACAAGAGGTTATGTGTGCCTAAATTGAAGCTAAGTGAGCTCGAGATATTTTTTTTGTCACCAAAGTGTGCAAGTGTTACTTTAAGCCAAGAAGTTGTGTGCCTAAATTGAAGCTAAATGAGCTCGAGATATTTTTTATTCTTTTTCACATGTGTGCTAGTGTTACTTCAGACAAGAGGTTATGTGTGCCTAAATTGAAGCTAAGTGAGCTCGAAATTTATTTATTTTTTTAGCCAAGTGTGCCAAGTATTTTAGACCAGTATCATACTCACCCAAATTTCTTACTGATGGTGACAGGCTCGTGTATTGAATCATTCGATTCCCTTCAAATGTGTGAACTGAGTGGTACAGATATGCGCGTCATGTTCGTAATCGAACGTTGACAAGACTAAACACCTCTTAAATGTTGGTGATTCATTTTAGTTTCTATATTTCAAATTGGGTTGCTTTTCCTTTATTTAATTTCATCGAATTCGTATAGTGACAGATTAAAAAAAAAAAAAAAAAAACAGTTTATATGTAAAATTTTCCTATTTCCCAAAGCGATAATTGTCATTGTTGCCTCGGATTACTTTGTGTGGCACGATAATTTCCCTTTCGTTTCGACGCATAGTTGTAAAAACATGTTGTACCCCTTATTAGTATGTCACAATAATGATAAATGATATATAATGAATGATAAATGATCAGTGATCAGTGATAAGTGATCAGTGATAAGTGATAAGTAATTAGTGATAAGTAATTAGTGATAAGTGACCAGTGATTAGTGACCAGTGATTAGTGACCAGTGATTAGTGACCAGTGATTAGTGATCAGTGATTAGTGATCAGTGATTAGTGATCAGTGATAAGTGATCAGTGATAAGCGATCAGTGATAGGTGGTCAGTGATCAGTGATAAATGATAAATTTATTTATTTATAAATGTTAAACGATAAAAGATAAATGACAGATGATAGATGATAAACGATAAGTCTTAAATGATATTTATTTTGTACTGTTGTTTTATGAACTAAATTTCCACCTATGACAAACAATAAATGAATTTGAGAGAACAAAGTTAAAACTGAGTTCGTATATGTATAACACGATTTAAAAGGCTGTAAATGGAATTTCTTCTCCATAGAGATCTACACTTTGGAATATGTAATTACCGTCAATTTGCTGACTTACTGACTTCTTGGCAATTTAAGAGTCTGTAAATGGTTCATTAGAAATGTTTTGATTTGATTTCAGTGCTTTGATGAGGCCAAGAGTATCTTTGATGAGGCCAAGCGTGATTTTGATGAGGCCAAACGTGCCTTTGATGAGGCCAAACATGCCTTTGATGAAGCTAAGTGTGTACCTTTGATGAAGACAAGCGTGCCTTTGATGAAGCCAAGCGTGCCTTTGACGAAGCCAAGCGAGCCTTAATAAGACCAAGCGAGCCTTAATGATGGTTCATTTGAAATGTTTTGAATTGATTTCAGTGCTTTGATGAGGCCAAGAGTGTCTTTGATGAGGCCAAGCGTGCCTTTGATGAGGCCAAACGTGACTTTAATGAAGCCAAGTGTACCTTTGATGAAGCCAAGCGTGCCTTTGATGAAGCCAAGCGTGCCTTTGATGAAGCCATGCGTGCCTTTGATGAAGCCAAGCATGCCTTTGATGAAGCTAAGCGAGCCCATTTGAGGCCAAGTGGGCCATTTGAGGCCAAGTGGGCCATTTGAGGCCATGTGGGCCATTTGAGGCCAAGTGAGCCATTTGAGGCCAAGTGGGCCTTTTGAGGCCAAGTGGGCCATTTGAGGCCAAGTGGGCCATTTGGAGCAAAGTGGGCCATTTGAGGCCAAGTGGGCCATTTGAGGCCATGTGGGCCATTTGAGGCCAAGTGGGCCATTTGAGGCCAAGTGGGCCATTTGAGGCCAAGTGGGCCATCTGAGGCCAAGTCGGCCATTTGATTTGGCCAGATGAGCCAATTAAGATTCGGGTTAAGTGTGCCCGGTGCAGATGAAATTATCCTCAAGAGCGTAAGTAACGTATGAATTTACCTATTAATGTGATTTTAGTCTGACTACGTTGGCTTAATGCAGATGTTGTAAATGAATTGAATAATTTATTAAGTTTATTCATATCATATTTGAACTGTTTATTGGATGAGATTTGAACATTCTGTTATAGTTTTTGAAGGTATTATAGGTATAGATAAATTGAATTGAAAGTATAATTTAACACTCAAGTCTTATTGAACAAATAGATAGTTCCTGGTTCAAACAATACAGACTTGAAGAAAAATGATGCAAAGAGACGATTTGGAAGGAATAAGACACCACCACGATGCAAGAAGCGAAGAGGTACCCCACGTTGGTCTAAGAGAGTGGTTGAATGATTTTCAAGGAGGAAAGCGTTACAAGTATCGAGGTTTGAACATATTCATTGGAACTTTGTGATACGGGAGTTCTATCACTTCTGTAAATTTTGAGAGTATTTAAGTTTGATTAGAAAGAGTAATTATAATTGATTTGTATTAAGCAAGTAGGATCAGAAACTGACTATACAATTTGTCTCAAAAACTTGCTAGTCTTACCAAGAGAAAATAGAAAATTTACGAAACCTTGCCAAGTTTTGTAAGTTAGCATTAAGTGACGAAATGGTAAACTAAACTAAAATGATTTTATCTAATGAGCAGAATTATGGTCGGTTTCAAGCAGAAATGTTAGCTAGTAAGAATTAAGGTGTAACTTATGTGAATATTATTACGACAAATTAATGCTTATATACGGATAACATATAAGTAAAAGAGCTGCAGATAGAAATTTAAACACACGGGATTAATGATAAATCTATTAGGAATTGAGCCAAACCATTAAATTGTAGACGAGGAAATGGATTTATTACACGTTTTCAATTCCTGTGACGTGTGCATACTGTAGCAGAGACTGATTCCATAGATAGAGAACACAATGATATTTATTTTACAAGTAGGATAAAATATATACTATTACATGACCATAACTAGTTCTCGTCGTCCAGACTGAAATCCAAGCCGGTTCCTAAGATGATTATGATACAATGAATGATTTAAATAGAGCTAAATATTACATCGTTATTTATTCGGTTAAGGGGAAGATGGATTGAAAGTCCATACACTAGAGTAGAGGACCAATTTCAAGGTTTCAAATAAAAATAAAGTTTGACGAACAGTGCGATCCGAACTTCATTATTAGAACCTTTACTTGGTACAAAATCACGCACATATGCTGCTAATATTATTTGAGAGATAATATTAGTACAATTAAGCCCTTAGCCTCTAGCTGAAGGATCACTTTTATTCTAAATGCTTAAGTTTCTGTTTTATATTATGCTTTCAAATAATGAAAGTAATGAACTCTGACTAAACGAGTCGCCACACAACATGTAGCAACATGGTGGCTACAGATTTGTGAGTTTCATTTAACCGCTGAGAGTGTAAGATCTAGGACGCGTATATCGATACCTTAAGTCGTAATATCATGTTTTCCACAGAAATTAAGACGAATACTGTTTCTGTTTATAGTATTGAGACGAGAATTGATCTAAATATCAAATTTTCGAATACTTTGACTAGAGACACAATAGAAACAAAATGAGAGAGCAAGCGCCAGCATTTGCTTAGGATTAAATGAATAAGATCTAGATTTCAAATTCTTATAGCTGAACCCGATGAAAAACCTAATGACATGAAGTGAATTCAGTGCGCGTAAATAATGAAGAATACTTTCGAACAAAAAGCTGATCAATTTTACTTTATGCTTACAGTCTCACATAATTAATATTGACCAATGGTTTTGAGTACCTAATTGAGTGTTGGTTATAAAACATATTTGACAGTAGTTTATTAACTTGAATAATACTGCAATCATTGATTTCTTTTAGATACCCTACTATCAAGAGCTTTTGCGATAGTCATGGTATTGACCTTGTTTTTAACGCTGTATCTTGTCTAAGGTTGAGCGCGGATTTGCTAAAATGTATAACCACTATTTTAAATCCCCTAGCAAAATAAAATGATTCCTATGACGAACACCAAGGAAACATATGCCTATGGCGTGTTATTAATTCTGTTAAATGTCCCCCTAGACAGACTGCCACAAAACTACTAGGATCAGAGTGCCTTTAAATGATAAACATTACGAAGTAAAATACGTTAAAAAGTTTAAGATATGAAGTGAGCGCCAATATCTGGGTTAGACTAGCAAAAAGATACTTCCGTTATCAGTAAAATCCTTGATACAGCCTACAGCATAAGTGGTTTAATAAAGATTAGTAGATCTGATTGCAATTATGAGGGTAAAATTGAATTTGCCTCATTTTAAAATCCATAGATCCATTGAAAAAAAACAAAGTTTTAAGTATAAAATTACTGTAATTACCGATTTTGGCAAACTGAGGAATAACATTTAGAAGCATACTTTCCTCCGACCTTATATAAACTCGGATATAGAGAAAAGCCTTTGACAAAAAAAAAAAACTCTATTCTTCGTGTGATGAGAATGTTATAAACATATGACGTGACGATAAAGCAAATAATCAAGACTAAGCCGAATGTAATGATTATGAATGTAAGACTCAGTTCCTTGTAGAGCTGGAATCAAGTTTCATAATTTTAATGAAAATATCCTATCATTTTAATTGTAATCGTGCGTCAGGAGATCGCACGATGTCGGATGGCCGAATGTAATGATTTTTAAAGAAAATATTCATAAATAGTTCAACTTCCAATGATAAGCGATAGATGGCGCTAGTAGTTACATGAACTTTAGACATTCGTTGTAGATATTAAGTAATAATTTATAATATTAGACTTTATGGATTTGTTTTGTATAAATATATCATAATTGTTAAAATGAAATATTTACTTGCAGTTAATTATTAGATAAACTCTAATGTATATTAGTTAGTCAATTGATGTTACGTACTCTTTACTTTGCTCTGATTGGTCGGTTAGTCGACCGAGTGTTTGTGAAAGTTTGTGGTAGGGAAACAGTGAGTTTGTTACTGTCATTTTGGACAGAGTCAGTCTGCTTTGAGTCGTTGAACAGAAAACATGTCCGACTAATCTGTGTATTTGTAAATGATTGTTAATAGAACGATAAGTATGAAATTGTGTTGATCAAAGTGAATAAAATATTTATACAATTTATCTTGAAGTGTTTGATTTATCACAGTAGGTACTTGTGCTCACATAATGAGTATCATTTGGTACCTTGGCTGGGCTAGACACCAGCCAAGCATATTACCCGCGACATTTTTAGATGAAGTTATCATAGATAATAATCACTATTAAAAGTACCTGTAAACGATTTGCATATGTTTAAGCTTTACTCTAACGTAAGGGTTATATTCCTTTATTATTTATGTATTTGAAAATATATAAATAACAAAGGAAATAATACAATTATCAGAATTGTATTATTTCCTTCGTTATTTACATATTTTCAACTGTGCAGTTGTTAATAACGGCAAAAAAATAACTACTACTGCCTGTGATTACTGTACAATTATTATAAATGTAATAATTATGTTTACATGTAACGCAAAGTGTAATAAAGTAAGATTAAAGCATTATTTAAAACAAAAACCTTTTTTTCACTTGAAGCCCAATAACTTTTGACCTGCACGCAATTACAGTAAAAACTTAGCATATTGATCATAAAAAAGCTTAATTGAACATGTTTATACTAGTCGCAACTTGTTACAAGGGTTGGGACACAGTTCCTAAAATAATGCCCATTGTCCTTTACCCTTAATGTGGTAATCATTTGAAAATCTTTCTGAATTTTTGAAAATTCACAGCCATAATGGGAAAGTGTATGCGCTGCTGAATGGGTCGCACACACCTTGGATATTATCTTGAAATGATAGTCACTGATAACTGAGTAAGATCTGATTTATTGCGTAACTTACCATTATATGAATGTAATGTGAATGATCGTTAATGAGTACAATCGTCTGTGAATGATAATTGTGTACTATCGCTTTACAATATAATTTGTGCATGGCGACAAAATAGTGCTGAACTGCAATACGCGAAGGCCATGTACGATACATGAATCGTACATATTCCCAGCGAGAGAAAGATGTGAGTGGATGATGATGAGTTTACATTAAGTGTTACCCTTATAAATTTCACACAAGTTACAATGTATGACTTAAATCTATGCTTAGATATAAATTGAATGTTAATCACTAAGGTCATGCGTAGGTGTTCTCTTGTGGCGCTTAATGCTGCTAAGCAAGTTTGAGAAGTTCCTTAGTTCGACCCCCTCTTCTTGTCGTGGCGTTGGCTCGACGACGGGAGTCACGTGTTGTCTACGCGCCGACACTTGCGGTGGCTGCGTATCTGAGTCCGACTGTAAGTTGGCGCTCCTCTGCCTACGACGAAAAATCCACCGCCCAAGATGTACTGCCACGGCTAACACAGCGCCTGTTAGTAACACGTAGATTGCCGTATATTGATGTACATCGTGGCTCGATATTCCTGTGTCGATGGCGTTTTCTGCTCTCATTTGCTCGATCTGTTCCTTGATGTGCCGCAATGCGGTTTGGTGATCAGTTATATTGAGTTCAATTTGTGGCAACGAAACGTTGATGACGTGATTAATAGGTGGGATTTGCTGTGATTCAAGGTCAGCGGCTGTTTTGATTTCCGATTGTCGCAGTTTATGAGAAAAAACAGTGAAGTCTTCGCCTTTGATTACGCAATCTGAATCCAGTGTGATGACCCCGGCCTTCGTGATTTGTATTGCGGTAATCTGATGCTCGCATATGACACGAAGTGCGCATTGCCCGCAACAATAATAAAGGTAAGTATTTATGCGATTCAATTCCATCCAATTATTATGGCACGCTGCTATGTTTGTAAGACATCTGTTTGTGCTCTTGTCCTTGATACACATGCTATCTTCTGACTTGAACTGGAATATGGGTTTTCTCGAGTGACAGAGACTGGTTGACTCATCGTACTGGACGCATTGTTGTATGTCTCTTGCTGTCATTGTCAGATAGGTGTCTTTGCGTAAATTAATTGCGATGTAATCTGAGATAGGCATGACGGCGACCGTAGTGTTTCCATGTTGTTGTGGAATCGATATCAGCTGATATAGGTCATAGCTCACTCTGTTCACAAGTGGTATTCTGATTTCAAACATGAGGTACTGCTGTGTTACCCTTGCTTTGATCTTCAGTTGATAGTAAATTTTTGGTAGTTCAGTCTGTATATTTTCTATCGGTAAAGACAAATCTCTCGATAATTGTCCTGAGATTATGCCGAGTTGGTCTCTTAACTGCTTTGGCGATAGTAGATGGGTGCTGAACATTCCATGATGAATATCTGTTATTGTGTCGATCATTGATCACTGGTATGTATCAAGTCGTGACTATAGCGCTGAGAATATATCTAAGTTTGTAGAAGCCATATGTAACTTAAGTTTTACTGAAGTATTCAATAGTACAAATCCGGAATCAGCTTTTAATTCGTTTTACGATATGTTTAAACTTTTTTACGACTTGTGCTTTCCTATCATGAGAAAAAAGATTTCCACTCGGAAAACTCCGCGATGGATATCTAAAGGTATCAAAAACTGTAGTAAGCGGAAAAGAGAGATGTTATGGTTGTATAGGCGATCACCAAATATAGAAAATAAACAATTACTTAAACAATATTCGAAACGATTAAAAAGAGTAATACATTTGACACAAAAGTCTCAAAACAGTCATATTATCAATAGTGCAGAAAATAAAACCAAAGCTACCTGGAAACTTATTAATAGGTGTAAATCTAACTTTCCCCCGGAATCTGTAAAGCAAATTTCTATCGATGATAAGACAATTAACGATCCTAAAGACATAGCTACGGCTTTTAATGACTATTTTATAGATTCGGTACGTCCTTTAGAAAATGACGCAAATGGTAGTGCTATATCTCTTATTAATTATTTTCCAAAAACCCTTTTTATGGCACCGACGGATACTATGGACATTTTCAAAATTATTAATGAACTAAAAAATACCAAGAGCACGGGATATGATGAAATCTCTACTAAAATATTAAAATTAGTGTCGCATATAATTGCGCCCGTCCTAAGTTTTATAATTAACCTATGCATTGAACAGGGCCACTTTCCGAATTTATTAAAAACGACTATAATCAAGCCACTTCATAAAAAAGGAGACAAAGAGAACATTTCAAATTATCGTCCAATAGCTTTAATACCGGTATTATCAAAGATTTTTGAGAAAGTGATCTACAAATCCCTTAGCTCGTACTTTGAAACAAATGATATACTCGCCAATGAGCAATATGGGTTTCGGAAAAATAGAAACATTAACAAAGCAGTCTATGAATTAGTTGCAAAAATTTTTAAAAATGTTGACAAAAAAAATCCAATTGCCACGGTACTCATGGACATGTCTAAAGCATTCGACCACGTGGACCATACAATATTACTGGGTAAATTAGAACGTTATGGTGTCCGAGGAAATATATTGAGCCTAATAAAGTCTTATTTATATGGAAGAAAACAAATCACAGTTATAAACAGAATTTGTTCCAAATCTAAGACAGAAGTTGCTCACAAGTCGCCTATTAGGTATACAACTTGCGGTGTACCCCAAGGGAGTGTCCTTGGACCCTTGCTTTTCCTAATTTTTATAAATGATTTGCCGAAATGTACCAGCTATCAGACCGTCCTGTTTGCCGATGATAGCACAATTATTATACCGTGTGAAAACTTAGAATCATTTGAAAATGAAATAAATAATTCCATTCATTGCATTTCAACTGGTTACATAAAAATAAACTTAAAATAAACTTAGAAAAAACACAGGTTTTGACGTTCGACCGACCGTTATTTGGACCGTTTATTTGTTTCAGGTGTTTGTCGAAGGTTTCTGAGCCGTCCCAATAAGGGTTCATGTCATAATACACGATGAGTTTCCATTCGTCGCGAATAAACTGCATGCTTGAAATTCGGTCAAAATAGAGTGCTTTGTGTATTGATGTCATAGCGTATGGAGATGCCGTTTGCTCTTGGCCGAAGACTGTTGCTATGAAGAGAAATAATGTGACTAAAGTTGTTATGAGATTAGCCACCATTCCAGTTTGCCGTTTTGATTGTTTGAGTTTTGCCTTGATATTCTGACTGCTGCTGTCCGGCATTGGCGTTTCGCCTGTCTGATAGGTTGTGGTGTTTGCTTCGGAGTCAGAAACTAGAACCGACAGCTTAATCACTGGGCGCTTGATGTACCCGTTTTTCGATTTCAGGGTAACAACCCTAACTAGTCCATCGGAACCGGGATGGAGTTCCGTGACTCTGCCTAGAGCCCATCTTCCCGCAGGGAGGTTAGGCTCGTGAATTATGACGACGTCATCCAGTTTGATGTTATCATGAGGTCTCGTCCATTTGCTCCTTGGTGAAAGTGCAGCGAGATATTCTGATTGCCACCTCTTCCATATATCTTCGAAATTTTTTTGAGTTCTATTCCACCTCGTCCTTTCATCTTGTTCGGTATCCAAGATAGTCAGTATGAGACCGCTGCTCAAGAAGTGTGACGGAGTCAGATAGTTCAAATCATCTGGGTCTTCCGTGAGTGCTAACAGCGGTCGACTGTTGAGGCATGCTTCGAGTTGAGCCAGTAAAGTGCTGTATTCCTCGAACGTGAGTTTCTGCTCACCAACGACACGTCGAAGATGATGCTTCAAACTTTTTACTGCTGCTTCCCACAGGCCTCCTGCGCTTGGCCAGGCGGGCGCGTAAAAATGCCACTGGATTCCCATCTCGTTGATCTCTGTATAGAACTCGTCGTTCAATGTCTTGCGCAATTCTGTTTGCAGTGCTTTATTTGCTCCAACAAAATTGGTGCCATTATCGCTGTAGATGTGATGTGGCTTGCCCCGTCGTGAAGACATGCGTTTTAGGGCCGCCAAAAATGCTGATGAACTTAGGTCTGATACGAGTTCGAGGTGCACAGCTTTGGTGACCATGCACACGAACACCGCGATGTATCCCTTGTTTGTCTTAACTCCTCGCCCTTTGTTGAGTTTTACGTCAACGTATCCTGTGAAGTCTACGCCGGTGTGCTGGAAAGGACGCGAAGGGTTGCTCCGAGGTTCAGGTAAGTCCCCCATCATTTGCTTTTGTGTGACTGCTTTATGTCTCTTACACGTAGTGCATGTGTGTAAGCGCTTCTTCACAGCTCTGTTTCCGCCTAGTATCCAATAGCTCTGCCTAATATGTGCGAGCGTGGTCCGAGCCCCCGCATGAAGCGTGTGACGATGGGCTTGGTCAATGATAAGGTCGGTGACGTGGTTGCTATGCGGGATGATTAGTGGATGCTTCATATTTTCTTCGATATTTGCATGCTTGAGTCTGCCTCGGGAACTCTCAAAAGTCCATCTTTGTCCAAAAATGGGTTTAGGCACAAGATTTTGCTTTTGCAATGTACTTGCTTCTGTAGCCGTAGTTGGCCAATTTCTTCAGAAAATTCCACTTCTTGTACATATTTTATTATCATATGTTTTGCGGTTTCTAATTCGCTTGCATTCAAGTAATTATATCGCTCGCTGTGACGTCGTGTGGTACGTAGAACCCATGCAAGTACGCGCACGGCGCGTGTCATGTTGCTGTTTCGTTGTAGTATAGCCTGTATGACGTCATCGCTATGAGGCTGTCGAGTTGTGACGTTACTTTGTCTTGATTTTCGCTGCTCTTGATCTGTGACGTAGTTAGTCTTCTCTGCTACTGATGATTCTTCGAATCCAGGAAGAAATTGTGGGCCGTTCCACCATAACTTGTTTTGTCTCAGTTGTTCTGTTGTGATGCCACGGCTGGCACAGTCAGCTGGGTTGTCAGCTGGGTTGTCAGCTGATTTTATGTAATACCAGTTGTCTGGTGGTATGACGTCTTTGATCTGTATGACTCTGTTCGCTACAAATGGTGTCCAACGATTGATATTGCCTTGAATCCATCCAAGAACTGCAGTGGAGTCAGTCCAACCAAATATTTCGATTTTGCGTCCCAACGGACGCAAAATCGCCATCAACATGGCTTGCTGTATTTTTTGCATAAGCGCCGACAGTAGGTGCTCCCCACTTAGCTCTAGCCGTGGTAATGTGAGCCTTTTGTTCTCTGGCACTAGTCTTGTTTTTGCAGCGACGAGCGTAATGTTTGTGTCGTATTTGCAATATACAGCACATGCATATGCATTTATGGATGCATCACAGAAACCGTGTAATTGAATGGTGTCTTGGTCTCCAATCTGATTGAGAGCTCAGAATTCAAAGATGGTTCTTTGAATTCTGAGCTGACTGATGATTTCTAGGTCTTCTTTGATTTTTTCCCACTCTGTGCTGATTTGAACCGGAAGCTGGTCGTCCCATTGAATATTAGAAAGCCAGACTCGCTTGAATAAAAGTTTTAATTTTATTGTAACCGGAGCTAGCCAACCGAGTGGATCAAATATCTTAGAAATATCTGATAGTAGTGAGCGTTTTGTATGTTTTTCAGATGGTTTTGTTTTGTTTATCTTGAGCTCAAATGAGAATTTGTCTTCTTTTGGGTCCCATTTCAGTCCGAGTGTCTTTGTTGACTCAGCTTGCTTGAAATCGAAGGATGATTGATTTGAAGATGCTCTGCTGACGTTTTGAAGTAATTCTTCGTTGTTTGATGACCATTTACGTAAGTTGAAACCTCCCGACTGTAGCAAACGGATCAAGTCATCTTGTAGTCGCTTGGCAGATGATAACGTGAAACTTCCGCTTACAAGGTCATCCATATAGAACTCTTCTTGTAACGCTTGAGCTGCTCTGCTGTGCTAATACTTGTGACCTTCATCGGCTGCCAGCTGTTTCAAAGTCATCATGGCTAAGAAAGGAGCTGCTTTCATGCCGTAAGTGACTGTCGTGAGCTGATACTCACGTAGCCGTTGGTCAGGAGAACTCCTCCATAGTATCTTCTGATAGGCTTGATGTCCTGTATTACAAAGTATCTGCCGATACATTTTTTCGATATCAGCTGTGTACGCGAACTGATATTGTCTCCATCGCAAGATCAATGATATGAGGTCTTGCTGTAAGTTCGGGCCCCGCTTCATGAGGTCGTTCAACGTGTAACCCGTGGATGTTTTCGCTGATGCGTTGAATACTACTCTTAAAGCTGTGGTCGTAGAATCGGCGCGCTGAACGCAATGATGAGGTAAGTGGCAAGACGATGCTGCGTCACTAGTACTCTCGACCATATGGTTTAATGCTTGATATTCGTGAATGAACTGTTTGTATGTTTCTGCCAATTCTGCTTGTTTGCTGAATTTCTTTTCAAGCTGACGAAATTGTCCCATTGCCAGGGGTTTTGAAGCTCCTAGTTTTTCTTGAAAATTTGGTTCGAACGGCAGCTCAACAATGTAACGCCCTTCTTCATTGCGAGTTGTTGTATTTTTGTAGTGCTGTAAGCAATCCAGATCGTCCTGTGACATTACTGATTGTTCTGCTATGTCTTCTACTGTCCAAAATTGTTTGATGTCATCGATGTGGTTTATCACTACATTACACTGGAATGTTGTTTGCACGTTCCCGCATAAAATCCAGCCCAGACGTGTTTGTTGTGCAACTGGTTGCGATCTTTCGTGCCTGATGATTCCTTCTTGTATAATGTTGGAATATACCTCGGCCCCAAGTAAGATGTCTACTGGGCGACTTTGATGAAAATCTGGATCAGCTAGCGTAATATTTTTCAAAAATGTCCATGACTCTGGCTTATTGAACGATTTGTTTGGCAAATTGTTGATCAAATTGCGCATAATTAGTACATTGGTGTCAAATGTATAATCCCCGTGAATGGCATGGCACGTGATTCGTATGACACCTTTGTAGTTATTTTCCTTAGCTCCGACACCAAATATGACTCCTTTGCACCGGCCACGCGGTAATCGAAGCTTTTGTGCTGCTTTTTCCGTTATCAAGGATGTTTGTGACCCCTGATCAATTAGTGCTCGTAAAGTTATCAGGGACCCGTCATGTGCTTGCACTTTGATCAAGGCTGTGGCAAGCAGAGTTTCTGATACATCTTCTTGAGACACATGGTTGATGCTGTTGCTTGTTGTTTTCTTGCTGCCTGCGCTGGCGGTTGATTGTTCCACGGAGTCGTTGTTCGATGCCTGTCCACCCAATTTGCTGTAAGCGTCGTGAAGTAGTGTATTATGATCCGAGTTGCAGACGCGGCATTTTTTTCTTGACAAACATTCCATGTTATTTGTATGCAAAGTTAGACAATTTTTACATAAATTGTATTTCAACACTGCTTTCCGTTTTGCGTCAGGTTGTAATTCGAGAAATGCTTTGCACGAAAACAACTTATGATTTTGATTGCAATGTAAACAGTTTTTTGTCTTCACTGTCTTTTGTGAATGTGTTTGATTTATAATTATTTTTGTTCTGATTTGTACTGAATGCTTTGTATGAATCAAACTTCTTGTTTGTCTGTTTTGACTCAGACTGAGATGTTCTTTCATTATCTGGTTTGCGACGAGATGATTCCCATGATATGAATTTTCTTTCTAGAAAGTCGAAGAAATCTGCTATGGTAGGTAACTCACGCGGCTCCACCAATGATTCCAGGTAGTCGTTATGAGTCACAGAATCCAACTTTTGCGAGAGTAAGTGTACCAATATTGGGTCCCATGATGACGTATCTACGCCGAGATTCTTGATCGCATTAATACATTCTTTCGCTGTGTCGTGGAGTTTTTTGATTGATTTTGCTGACAAATGTTGAGTATTGGGTGCCCCAAGCAATGAATTGAGATGCGATGAAAAGATCAATTTTTTGTTATTGTATCTGTGGTTGAGTATCTCCCATGCAGTCTCATAATTTTCCGAGTTGATTAATAGATGTTGGATAATTTTCTCAGCTTCGCCCTTCACTTTGCTTTTGAGAAATTGCATCCTCTGTGCGTCAGAAAGAGATGGATTTGAATGTATGGTCTCAACAAATATATCCTTGAAAGTGGTCCAGTGTTCGTAACTGCCACTAAATGCTGGAATTTCAATCTTCGGCGTCGACCTTTCTCGGTGGGTAACTGACCACATTTTGGTGTTGATATTTGCTTTCATCTGGTCGTAAATGAGCTCGCATGTATTGTATGACATCTCATATTGCACGTCGACTTCGTTGGTTAAACTGTCGAGGTCCCAGTAAAGTGAATCAACTGCTTTCCACCTTGTTTCTAACATTCTTAAAGCATCTTCAAACTGCCAATTTTCTTTTAGAAGGTCCACGTTGATGTTTGCTGTGGTTCTTTGGAACGCCTTGATATTGCTTCTTTGTTTGCGTAACATCTCTGTTTTGCTGTTGCTCGCGGTTTCTGCTACCTCAGGCACCTTTATAGAAAAGAGCGATTGGATTCCGTGTTCGACTCCACCTACACCTAACTGTTGAGTGGGTTTCAGCTCCGATGACTTCGAAGTCGATGGTACCGGGTTGTCCATAGAAACTACCGGCTTTGATACGGGCGCCGTCGATTTTTGATTTTTGTTCTTGAGTTAAATACTTGATAAACAAATCCCTAGTGCTTTCGTAAAATTGTCGGGTCTGCTCATAAGTTTCTTGCAAAAAATATTTATGGGAAGGATCTTCACGCTCGCAAATTTTTTGGTGGTTGTTTTGGAATTCTGCCCAATAGTTGTCGAGATGGTCCAATTTCTTCCGGATGCCTTCCGGTGTCTTTCGGCTTGCTCCATCTTTCTTGAAGTTGGTCAAAATCCTATGCATTTCCTCCATAATTTGATGTTGCGTTTCAATCACTCCTTCCATGATGATAAAATACGAAAGAATCGAGTTACCAAGTCGGTTTCAGATGACGTGCTTCGATGGTCTGTCGTATTATCTGCTGCTGGTGAATGATGATCTCCTCGGTCCGTATCCTCTGTACAGGTGATGCTTCCTCTGTTGAACTGTCGAGTTGCTGTCACGGCACAAATGAGCACGTAAACCGGAGATCCGGCTCGAAGGACCAAAAAGATGTATGCGCTGCTGAATGGGTCGCACACACCTTGGATATTATCTTGAAATGATAGTCACTGATAACTGAGTAAGATCTGATTTATTGCGTAACTTACCATATATGAATGTAATGTGAATGATCGTTAATGAGTACAGTCGTCTGTGAATGCTAATTGTGTACTATCGCTTTACAATATAATTTGTGCATGGCGACAAAATAGTGCTGAACTGCAATACGCGAAGGCCATGTACGATACCTGACTCGTACAGAAAGTGAATTCAATTATACTAACCTGGTTCTCGATCTGCAAGTATTTGGTCACGAGCCGTGTCTGCTTTTAGGCTTCTTAGTGCAGATTGAAAAGAAGCACCTTGGTCACAAATTAATGCAATTGGTTTCAGTCCACATCCAACTACAGCAGAAATCACTTCTTTCAACAGTATTTTGAGTTCCAGCCCCGAGGTAGCTCCTTTGCAATAATAATAAGCCACTGGTTGCTGCCATTTAAAAACTCTCAGCATAAAAACGAGGGCATGGTCAGCAAACTGATTTTTTTTGTGTTTAACTCTACAAAGCCATTAATGGTGTCCTTATTTTTGTTGTAAGTTAAGGCAGTCTCTAGTGACATTTCATCAAAGATCACGGAACACATTTTTTTATTGATCTTCCATGTTGCAACCTGGAAACAAATTAAAGTAATATAAGTAAATATTTTTTCAGACCCAAAGTAGAAAGTTAGACGCGAGTATCGTTTCCATTAAAACTACAAATATAACACAAACCTCTTTTTTCATTAATTCGAAAACTTGAGGGCAGATTCCAGTCTCAATGTTCAATTTCGCCACCATGTTATTCAAAGTTGACCTTGATGGTAGTATAAATATTTTGTGTAAAAATCGATAACACTTGGGACTTTGCTTCATTATAGATAATGCGATCAATTTTTCTTCCAGTGAAAATCGACGCCCTTGCTTCTTTCTGGTACAAAGATTAATCTGCATTTTAAAGATTCTTTTTGCAAATGGGTTCATTTCTGCTGTCAATTTTTCGAAGGATGTTTCTTTGTTAAATTTCAAAGCTCTCTTGGCTCTTCTGTAAAAATCCATTTGTTTTTTTTGCCTTTTTGTACTCTTTGTACAACGTTTTGAATGTTGGGAGATAAATCTGTAAATTTACTTAATATCCTTTGTTTGGATGTTTTTAGTTTTTTAACATTTTTGACTTGACTCAAATCTGAAACATTGGAAAATAGTCTATGTAAATGATATAGGTCAGAGATGGCGAACCTAGTGCACGCGTGGTGCACGGTGTGTTATTTTGACTCAGATTTGATCACTCTGTTTTATTTACTTATTTCACTCTTTACATTAAACTAAGGCTTATAGTGAAACTCCCATACTTTTATACAGCGTAGTTTTAGAGAAATTTGAAAACTTAAGAAAAGTCCATAGAAACCAAAAAAAGTAAATTTCTCACTTCAGGTAATTTTTTATTTAATAATTGTAATACAGGTGCATTAATATAATATTTCAGTACAAATATCAATAATAAAAATATAAAAAATACGATTCTGGACCAAGATTTATGTTTTTTTCTTAAATTTCGAAAATATTTTTTTTCTTGATTATTCAATAATATTAGCGATTTCTGTTTTCACAAAATGATTCTATATGATCATACCATATCCCAAATAAAAAATCGTCTAAAAATAGCACGGAATTCTCAAGATATGAATTTTTAAAATATTGTGTTAGGGTTGTCACACCGCAGTGTGAGAATTTACCAAAATTTTGAAGTATCTACTAAATAAAAGGGTCTGATGATTCGAAAGCACGGCAAATCATGTCAAGAATTGTATGAAGCGGTACCAACAAACAACATTTTTTTTAATGTTTGTGAAGACAAGTAAAAAAAATTTTGTTTGTTGTCTTCTTGATTTTTTATGGAGCTTTCACTGGCATATACCTAACGTTATAATTAGTAGTTTAGACTATTTTTTAATTCAGAAGAAGAATTCCGTAAAAAATCCTTTACGTGGAGAAGATAATAAATAAGCTTATTATGAGTATGTACCTACTTCTTACTGCATGGTGATATTTCTCTGATTAGTCTAGTCAAATTAGGTCATTTTTTAAGAAAGATTGGATTAAATTCTCTGGAGAGGCAAAAACGTTTCTGATGGTATTGTATGAGTGAAAAATAGAGTATAAAAAATAAAAATCATTTGGCACCCCTACGGAAGGGGGTGAAAACTCTTTATTGCTTATAACTAACCAGAGAATATAGGTGTACTCAACATTTTTTTTTTTATAGGTATATTAAACCTCAATCTACATTACTGCATTTTAATTATTTTAATTAGACCAACGCAGCATTAGAAAAAAATAAAAATGTTATTTTTGGCCATTGGGGCATTGGGGAAAATTGTGTAGTTTTGTAAACTGAGGAAAGTGTTATACATTTCGACCTAAGTACATTATTGATTTTGCACCCCAGTGCGACGTATGGAAATTAGTTTTTCACGTTTTTTTGCCTCTGTACTTCGGGGGAAATTTAAGTAGTTTTGAAAAAATCACAATTACATTAATTTATATTTGCACCCTATAAAAAATTAGCATTTTTTTAAGGAACATACGTTTTTCTAGTGTTGTCTTAATTGCCAAAGAACTATTACGCCATGGAAGTGACAAGCGCGCGACACGGAATAATAAACTGACAAGAAGAGATAAGCGTAGTCATTACCTAGGAGTGTTGTGGGATGTATTTTACGAGGAAGGAACACTTTCTGATTGTAAATGCTCTGTTAGTAAGTGTTAGTAAAGAAACCTAATTTTGTTTTTATATAAAAAAAAAAAACAGTTAAAAAAACCGTCCATTTATCTTCTATACATACATATAAATAAAATTGGAGTATCTGTTTGTAATATTGAAGTAACTGCTTTTTACTACATGCATATGAATATATCTGTACCTCAGAGGTAAACAATAGTAAGTGCCAAAAAGTAAATTTTACAGGAGAGGCAAAAACGCGCGGAAATAAAGTTTGAATGTATTTTTGACATAGTTGCTTTAAAGATATTGAAACAAACTCAATTGTATTTTTTTATAATTATTAGATGGAATTATTGTGTATTACACATAATTACAATAAAGTTTAGAACAACATTAAGTGCGCGTAAAGCTGACGTGTAAACAATTTTATCATCATTTTAAGTCCCATACTCGATATGTTTTTGTCTTAAATGATTGGATATTTCTCTTCCTAGGTGTCGTAGGACTTGATCCCCTATACCATTACGTAGAACTGGTTCTTACGATTTTAACAGTGCAAAAAAATATATTTTCAAAAAAGTGGAGTTACTATTGTTTACCTCTGAGGTACAGATATATACGGTACATAGAGTTTGACTATCGAAAGAAGACAACGAATTATTAATCAAACGTTATATATGGCAGCATTTAAAAAAATTAACAATTGTCAAAATTGTTTTCCTGCATCTTATTATACTCATTTTGCTTAAAATAGTGCCATAAACAATCACTAGTTCGATGGAAAGGCTACTATTTAATATAATGAACAAATTTAAAGACGCAAAAAGTGAATTCAATTAAAAACATGCAGATAAAATGCGACGGTTGGATACAATAATATCATTTCTAGGTTAGTTTTTTAATTACTATTATAAAAACTTGATACTTTTTGACTATTTAATAATTGTAATATTACTCACACGGTGTATTATACTTTTCAGGAGGTTTCGGCAATGAGTAGACGAAACTCCTAATAACGAAAACAGTAAAGGACATGGAAAGTTGTATATTTCGTATGCGCGCTATCTAGCAAAGTACTGCCGCCATAAAGAAAAAGGACGTTTCTGCATGAAGTACGAAACGGAGAAAAAAATATATATAGATTTAAAAAACTAAAAAATGTGCTGTGCGAAAGGAAATAAACAAAATAATAATTATCTTATGCAAAAGTCTGTATTAGAATTGGACCTGTAAGAAACAATATGTAAATTGTAATTAAATAATTGTTATATATTTAATAAATGACTTTTTCCGTTTCATTTTAGTAAAAAAAATGCAATAAAATACGTGATGCTGCAATGAAAAGACGTTTCTGGCTAGATACGTCCTTTCAACTTAGTTTTTTTTTAATGTCTATCCTATACAAGGTGCAGTTTTAAAACTGCACAATATTTCAGGAGGTTGTAGTAAAACTCATAAATAGTCATATAAAAAAACGATACCTGGTCAATAATCAGTAATACTTGTTATTTAATTTTTTAATTACTCTAAACTAAATCGATTGATCGATGGCCGCGGGGGCGTGGCTAGGGTGTGGCGTGCGGGATGATGATTGGATGATACATTATTTATGAAACTATCGTTGCGAGTTAGTGTGTGTGAAAACGACCTTTATTGTTCCGTGTTTGTGTGTGTGAAAAAAAGCGCAGTTATAAAAAAAAAAAAAATTACCTACTTATTTTATTATTGATTCGGGTCGAGAATCACTAACATAATTACCTCCTGAAATATTTTGCAGCTTCAAAACGACACCTTGTATAGTGATAATGCGTTACCAGATTTTAGTTAACTAAATAAAAAAGTCTTTAATAGCCATTTGCTGCTTTTCAACTTAGCAAGTTTTTTACTTAAAAAAATACCTCCAGATTTTAAAATCCTTAAATGTAAGTAAACTGAAATAAGTACATTTTAACTTGATAATTATCTTGTATTAAATAAAACAAAGTATGGGAATCAGACCTATATTTCTTATAAAGAATAACAAAAAATAGCAATTACAACCTCTTTCAACATAAAGTTAAATACTCTTTTAAAAACAAAAATTATAAAAACTGTCTAAGTTTGTACTAATTAATAATAATCACAGCTTTATAAGGTATATCTTATAATAAACTCTTCATCATAACTTAGTGCCAGGGGTAAATAATTTTTATCAAAAACGGAATCGTGTGAATCGAAATCAAGGAGGTCTGAGCTGCAGCTATGAAAATCCGCATCATCCAAAGCGATATTTTCGTTCATAGAGGACAAAAGAAACTCATTATTCGTATTCAGGTTTGATTCCTGGTAAGAACTGGTTGAAACAAAGAAATTATTTTTGAGGATCGATTAGGTTGCATTTTGTCACACTGAAACAAAAAAGTTAAAAAAAAAATACTGGCGCAGAAGATAGAAATGAAAAAAAAAACAGGAAAAAAACCCTTTTCTAACGCTTTTTTTTTCTAGTGTTAGGTTGTACCTACATTGAATAAAATATGGTATGTGGCTGTTTAGGTATTTACGGAATTATAAACATTTTATTCATCAAAGAGAAAAAAAGTGGTGTCTCAATGTTCATTTTAACTGACTGTGAACTGTTCATTGTAGCTTTAAGGGTTGGGTTGATCATTTTAATTATTATAACTCAATCAAAACTTAATTAGTTGCGATACTATCATATTTTAACCAAAATACAATCCGACACTGACCTGCAAATAGCAAAAAAAGTAAGAAAAATTAAGTTCACTACCCTGACGCTGTCGTCTTAAAGTAATAGTGTAATAAACTCAAACTCTTCATTGTGATAATAGGTAATCAACCGTGTAGTGTAAACAAATTCAAGAAAGAAGGGATTTCCTAGAGTAAGATATTGTTTTCTAACCGATTCATTTAAATTTCAAATATTTTAACATAAAAGTAGTTATGTATTTATTTGGTAAGTGCCACTTGATACTTTGCAGTTTAATTAATCATGGGTATGCTTAAATATATACAAATATTGATTTAAGGAAGTTTGACTTACGATTTTTCCATTGTTATAGCTCTGCCTGGACGCAACTGAAGTGCAGTATTGCAACCCACTTCACCCCGCACAACTAACAATACTAAGTAGGAAAGGCACTAATGCCACTTGCGCCTGCTCATTTTTCGTAACACTAATTTGAAAAGGCACATCTACGCAGAACAGTCTTTTCTTCGTATGACCATGCAGAAGTGTCTTTTCATTTTATGATGAATTATATATTTTTTAAATAAATAAAACGCTTCTACTAAAATGCGTTTTTTCAATTTAGTGTACGACAGAAGTGTCTTTTCTTTTTAGTAATATTTGATTCATATCGCAAATGCGTCTTATTTAACAGTTAGATTTATACAGTTCCGTTTAATTTATGTGGATTATAAAAATACTCGTAGATGCCATTTTTTTTAAAGATTTAGAATTTGTAGGTAACTCAATTTCGACAAAAATGTCAGATACGTCTTTTTTTCTTATGGCGGCAGAGTAGTGGCGGACATTTGAAACAAATTAATAAAAGAAATCGATAACACACAATTTGTTTTATTCAAATTTAAAGATTCCAGGGAAGTGTTTATTGAAAGACCCACTGGCTCCACAAATGATTGGACCTGTGCTTTGTATAACATTCGATGTTGTCCTGGTATGAAGCGCCGTCAGTGCCGGATTAAACCGACGCGGAGTCTATTGCTAATTCGACCAAGGGCCCCCCCTACTACTAATCAATTAATTTAATAGTAAGATACTAATTAATTTAGTACTTTTGCTTTGTATAACATTCGATGTTGTCCTGGTATGAAGCGCCGTCAGTGCCGGATTAAACCGACGCGGAGTCTATTTCTAATTCGACCAAGGGGCCCCCCCTACTACTAATCAATTAATTTAGTAGTAAGATACTAATTAATTTAGTACTTTTGGAAAACCTAGATGATGATCGTTTTTTGCATACCCCGAATGATTAGAATTTTGCTTAGGACGTTTTACGTTTTTTTCTGACAAGTAATACAGAATTAAGGAGTCTTTTCGATGCTGATGGCGAAGCCTTTATGAATTTATACAGAAAAGCAGTTAAGATTTACTAATAAGATGCAACATTTATTTTTCTTTGAAGTAGTCAGATTTAGCCAATTTTTAAGTGGAGTAATCTTTCTGAGAGATTGATCTCATCAACATGCCAACATCGATAGTCATCATCATTTCAGCTGAAAGGCTTCCATTGCTAGACAAAGGTTATTCCTAAGTCACCACAACGGCCGGTCCAGTCTATCACGCCTCCATCGAATTCACGTGAACCTTACTAAATAAAAGGTTATCGGTACCCTTGTTGCGAGACCTTTCAACGTTACGTCTTCAGGTATCCGGTCGCCATTCCAGAACCTTTCGGCCCCATCGATCATCTGTTCTGCGAGCAATGTACCCAGCTTACTGCCACTTAAGCTTATCTTCCTCTCCATTGCTCTTTGTGTTGCTTAAAACCATCTGATGAGGCGCATTGTGAACGACCACGTTTCAGAGCCAAATGTCACTACGCACAGGCAATGTAATATTCACATAGACACACAAAATATGTAATTCCCTAAAAACCTTGTTTAAGCTTATTCTGAGTAGGGTTATTAAAATTGAGCTTAACCTACACATATTAAAATTAAGTGGTTTTAGCTAGCGCTGCTAGAAGCTGTTGGCTAAAGCTACCCTTTCTAAAATAAGCTTGAACAAGGCTTTTATTCACCAATAACTTCGTGGATTTTAAGATCACTTGCGTAAAAAGTACGATGATGGGATAAATTCTAAGAGATCTTCTATTCTGTAGTTTGCTTGCAGGATAGTCTGAAGTAAAGTGACTATCTCATCACATCCAAAAAAATCAGCTGTATTTAGGTTTCACGCAGTACCAATATTTTGACTAGTTTTCTTTTATGTTCAAAAATGCGGGATCCCTGAACGCGCGGGGCCCCAAAATGGAGGAGTCTGTAACATTTGCTACTCTTGATACATGGCTAATCCGCCACTGAGTGCCATCTAACCTTTGCATGAATGTCGAGTTTCCTAGCAGCTACCGTAGCTTTGTGCTCAATGAACTGCCCAAAGTTTAGGGAAATTTCAACTCCCAAGAGCTGAAGGCCGTCGATACACTCCAAGGATACATTCTAAAAAGCAGGTGCCAAGGTGATCAGGCTGCTTTTGGCAGTGAACGGACATGCTTGAGTTTTGGCGGCATTGAATATCGCGGCTAAATAAGCAGCACATGTTTAATTGTTAAATTAACATGCATTATATACACTTCTGGACACATCTATTGGCCCACCTTGTATTTTCAGTTTCGTTTGGTCCTAGCTAAAATTTTATATTAGGTCGAGCAAAAAGTTTTTATGCAGTTTTGAACCTGGCACATTCACAATTTCATTCATTAGTCTTTTTTTGAATTTCGAACACAGAATTTAAAGAAACAAAAGACAATTTGGAGACTGTTTGTTGATATCAAACAATCGAATACTAAGAAAACTTTTATCGGTTTACTTGGATTTAATTCTTGAAAAAGCGATTAATATCTTTGGTTTTGCAACAAACATTACTTATTTTTAACATTAAGGTGAGGTTCTATCAATAATCTATGGATACTTCACCTGAAGTCGCCGCCCAAGCTGTGCCACTTATTCAGGCCGGACACAGCCAAAGAAACGTGAGTGCTCAACTTAATTTAAGTCGATCTGCGGTCCGAAATGTTTATCGGAGGTACCTAGAGACTGGCGGCTTTGTTCGTCGCCAAGGAAGGCCACGATCTCGGGTCACAACTGAAAGGCAGGATCGATTCATCGTGACGACCAGCTTGAGAAATCGTCACCTTACCTCCATTGAGATACAAAATCAACTTCACGACTTCCACGGAGTATCTGTGAGCGCTCGAATTGTTCGGAGAAGGTTAAAAGAACGCGATATGGTACCACACAAGCAAGCTAATGGGCCCAAACTAACGCGAGCCCACCGGACAGCGCACCTTCATTTCGCACGCAGTCATTTAAATTGGACACAGCAAGATTGGAGCCGTGTACTCTTTTCTGATGAGTCTAAAATTGTGTTACATGGCAATGATGGAAGGAAGAAGGTCTACCGACGTAAGGGAGAGCGTTTCGCACAATGCTGCTTTGAAAAGAGGGTTGCTTATGGCGGTGGCTCATGGACTGTCTGGGGCGGTATATCCGCGAGCGGCAAAACTCAACTTGAGGTTGTTACAGGACCACGGCTGCCAACATTAAATGCTGAAAGGTACATTCGTGAGTGCTTAGAACCTCACGTGATACTATACGCGGACTATGTGGGCCCAAATTTCCTTTTTATGCATGATAATGCAAGAGCCCATGCGGCCGGCATCGTCAGGGAAAAAAAAATCAAAATCAAAAAATTTCATAGAGCGGTTGATAAACTCTATGCCTAATCGTACCTATGAGAGCTGTGGTAGATGCCCATGGAGGCAACACGCGTTATTAAATTAAACCTTTATTTGATAAAACATGTTTTTTATTCAAAAATCAATTGCCTTTAACAAGGCGCATATCCGACTTGTTAGGCGTAGCTCCATGTCGTATGGTATTCTGAATTCAAATTTAAAACAATACGATCGAAAAAGATGGTAAAATGTATCAGGTTTAAAACTGCATCAACAGTTTTTGTTCAATCTAGCAATCATATTTCGGTAGGGGCCATCGAAACCTAAACTCTAAGGTGGGCCAATAGATGTGTCCAGAAGTGTATATATATATCGCATACTTATTATTTTCATGAATAATCAAACGTATCAACTTCGTTTAAGTGGCGTACAGCTAGGGTGAACAGCTTCAATTTTTTTTAATACGGCTTCCTTTTTGTTTTGCCATCTTTCGTTGGTCAGAGTCTACACCAAAATAACATTTTTTGCAATATTTGTCTGTCTGTCTGTGTCTGTTTGTCCGTGCTAATCTCTGATATGGCTGGACTGATTTTGACAGGACTTTTTTTGGCAAGTAGGTGATGTAATAAGGAGTAACATGAGCTACTTTTATTTTAGAAAAAAGAAATTCAAAATCCTGTAGTCCACGCGAACAAATTCGCGGACACAGCTAGTTTCAAATAAATTAGTTGTATTTCGGTTGTCTTTAGAACTATAAACCGTGTGACAGCGCTGATTATTCTACGGCAAGGTAGGAACAAAAAAATATTAGTATAAAAAATGTGGAGTTTTAAGTATGCGCCTCAAAAAGAAACTGGGTAAGGGCGAGTCGGACTCGCACACTGAGGGTTCCGTATCAACTAACTTAAATAAAATAAATATCTAGCTTTTGCCAGCGGCAATTATTCCTATACTTATGCTATAATTTGCTTCATGTCAAATTTCAGGGTTCTAGGTCAACGGGAAGTACCTTTATGATTCCCTTGAGTGTCGCAATATAATTTTTTTTGCGACGTAAATGCCGATATTTTTTTATTCGTTAACTTAGAAGTTTTTACTTTTATACAGCTCTAATTCATGATGATGATGATGTAATTTCCACGATTGAAAGGTTAAGGGACCGCAGTCTTGAGTATTCGGTTTAAATTTCAACTTGATACTTGCACTTGTTCTCGAGATAAAGGGACTTGACAGACAGACGGACGAACAACAAAGTGATTCTATAAGGATTCCGTTTTTTCCTTTTGAGGTACAGAAAGAAATAAAGATCGACAGAGAATTGATATGATTATCATAATTTCTTGTTAAATAAATACTTAATAATAATAATAATAATAATAAATCATTTATTTTCAGGCATCTTGGCCCACAGACACATACCTTACAGACTAACATAAATATAAAGTAAATACAGTTAATACAGGGGCAGGTCGGGAGGCACGACAATGCAATACACTTCATAATCCGTTTTTCACAACACAGTTAATAAAATAGAGGAAATTATAGTTATAAATTTGTATAGCGCAGGGATCGCTTCTTGCCACAAAAATGATCTAAACGCATATAGGCATGCACGCACTTACTTACTCTCGACCCCGCCGCGCGCGCGCCGCGCTACCCCGCGTTCGCCCTCCGAGCGCCACGAGGCGCAGTATGTATTCACGTTAACTCTACATAAATTTCCAGTTATATATTTCTTATTTTTATTACGTGCGAATGTTTTATATATAGAATACATTATATATTAAAAAATCCATGACTACACTAATTTACCCCGAAGCACAATCTACAAATATTGTAAAATGCTGTTTTCCTAGGGGTGCAAACGGGTGCAAAAATAACTGGATGTATAGGATGCTTTAAAAAGCTTATTATGAGTTTGCACCAACTGGCTAAATTTCCCTTGAGCCGCAAATTAAAAATAATGATTTATTAGTGTTTTATACACCTCACACTTTTTTCGTGAAAAGTAATTATACACCAAAGGGGTATCTACATAATATCTAAACTTACCACAACTAAATACTTATGAAATTTTTAAATTTCGGGACTTTAATGTTAAAACCTAATATTAAACGATGTTCCGTACATAACAGGAATGGTGCAAACTCAGAGAAGACTTATATTCATGTCTTCTAATGATTCCACAAAAAATTACAACTACACGAATTAAGTCCAATCTTTTTGCTAATTTGACTAGACTATGATGATGGATATCGGGTGGTATTGGGAAGGGGTCCGCCCTCGTAAAGCAAACGCTAAAACCTAATACCTTTAACCGATATCTGGAGGAGCGGGGGTATGGCGTCATGTAGCCGGTTAAGTCCCATAACTCTGCTTTGCCTCAGCAGGAGCTGACCTGTTCTGCTGGGGGATGTCCTTCCGGACCACGACCGGGGTTTTAATGCAAGAGGGGTATGAGGGCGCCAACCTTCGAGTTAGTCGTTGAGTGGAAAATGAGGATACTCTTTACCCTCCGGGACTATTTTCATTACTGTTAGATGTTATATGCAAACGCGTAACGTGACCTAAAGTTTATAAAGCACTGCACTATTGACAGCATATTTCTGATTTACAAAACAAACAAACAAAATCGGTTAATTATTCCTGCAAAAGTTCTGTCCCTATTAAATCCAGCAACACAGCCAATGACCACATCTGAGCCCTAATTTGAAGAACTATCTAAAATAACTCTGCATAGAAGAAGTACTTATATATCTATAATATAAAAATGAATCGCAAAATGTGTTGGTAAGCGCATAACTCAACAACGCCTGGACCGATTTCGCTAATTTTTTTTTTGTTGTGTTCGTTATTATGAGGAGAAGGTTCTTATGGAAAAAAAAATAAAAATTAGGGTAGTGTAGGGTAGAGTAAGTTAGAGTAGGGTAGAGTAGAGTAGGGTAGGGTAGGGTAGGGTAGAGTAGAGTAGAGTAGGGTAGGGTAGAGTAGGGTATAGTAGGGTAGAGTAGGGTAGAGTAGGGTAGAGTAGGGTAGAGTAGGGTAGAGTAGGGTAGGGTAGAGTAAGGTAGAGGAGGGTAGAGTAGGGTAGAGTAGAGTAGGGTAGGGTAGAGTAGGGTAGAGTAGGGTAGTGTAGGGTAGAGTAGGGTAGGGTAGAGTAGGGTAGAGTAGGGTAGAGTAGGGTATAGTAGGGTAGAGTAGGGTATAGTAGGGTATAGTAGGGTGGAGTAAGGAAGAGCGGGAGCGAAGCCGCGCGGGCAAAGCTAGTATTCTAATAAATGAAAGTTTTCTCTCCGAGTGTTAATAAAAAAAGCACCTTAGAAAATGTCATTGTTTAATTTAAACCACTGAATCATCACGACCAATGAGCTATCACGACACATAACAATAATTAATATCAGATCATAATATAAATGCGTTTGTTTATTTCGTACTTGACAACCCTATTTCCATAGAAATCAGTAAAAAACTTAGAAACGCTATAAATCCCAAATTCAACAAGATTAGCATTTCAAAATTTAGGGTGTTATAGGTACACCTATTCTAAATAAGCTGAGAAAAAAAATAAACGCTAATATTGCAGCATTTCAGAAAAAAAATTGAAAATCATAAAAATATAATTATTTTTTATTCTTTATACTAATCATGATACAATGTTTGTAATGATTTTAAATGATAAATTAAGTTTTGATTTACAATATAAAAAAGAACCATGGAATTCTTCACAGTACTTTAGGAAATATAACAATAAATAGGATATACGGGGGTCATTGACCTAACTTTCAATAATTTTTATCTTGGAAATAAAACAAGAGATTTCACTGGGAGTTTGTTATAAAGTTTTGTTGGTACATTATGCATAGAATGAAAATATAAAACAAGAGTGACCAAATCTGAGGCAAAATAACACACTGTGCGGTGGCACGTGGCATAATAATTCGGGCAGTATAAGATTTACAAAATAATTTTCTATAGCAATAATTACACTAAAATATTACGATACATGAATTTTAAGTTGCAAATTAAGCATTTAGTTTCAATTTGTCCATTTAATTACTAAAGCGAAATATATGAAAAAAAAAAAATACTTTTTATATATTTAGTGGCACGTTAACATTCTCCAATTAAAGGTTCGCCATCCCTGATATAGGCCATGGCCATCTAAGATACACTTTATTTTTATTGAATTACCTGAGTTTTGATTAGTTGATGGATTTTGTGAAGCTTCTGGTAAAGTTTGAAACTCATGTGAGCTAGCAGCAATGACTTCTGAAATGAAAGAAAATAATAGCAGAGTTGAGATTTGAATAACAGAAGAGTAATTAATACACAAAGAAATTGGAGAACAGAAGATTTATTACCTGGATTCCGACTTGTTTGTGTACATTGTGGTTTGATCTGAAAAGGAAACTCACTAAAAGTAGAAGCAATCGCTTAAATTTCTGAAATGAGAGTTGAGATTTGAATAACAGTGATGAAAACACATTCTAAGAAATTGGAGAACAGAGAAGATTTATTACCTGGATTCCGACTCGTTTGTGTACATTATGGTTTGATCTGGAGGGGAAACTCACTGGAAGTAGAAGAAATCGATTGAATTTCTGAAAAATATGAGAGTTGAGATTTGAATAACAGTAATGAAAACACATGTATTCTAAGAAATTGGACCAAATGACGAGATGAAATAAAATAGATTTATGTTTAGTTATGTCAGCTAAATGGAAGTTATCCACGCGTTCGGTGGTTGAAAAAACGTGCCCAACGTCCCAACCAAGGGTGTTGAAGGTCATGGATTACAATTGGTCTACAAGGATTACAACTAGCAAGGTCTTCTTGGTTGGGACGTTTACCCATTATTTATTATATTGCCTACATAATAATAATATTATAAATTTATCATAGGAATGCGAGGTATCAGCAACTTTTGCCCTACTAATGGACCAATCAAAACTGTGGTACTGTAAAAAAAATTATGAACTGAAATTCAATATTAAAAGACAATGTTAACACTACATAGGTATATTCTCTTTTAAGAAACAGTGAGCTGCAATCAACCATTATAGCCCAGTAAAGGTTGGTAGATTTCACAGTTTTCTCACAATATTTTCCCACACTCTTGATAGCCATGGTGAAACAATAAATTGCTCAAAGCGGCATAGCCTATAACCAACAATTTATGATTATTAAAGCATATGAAGACTTTCAAAACTTATTATAATATTTGTTTAAATAGGTACCTGAAATATTTCCTGAAGGTAAAATCTACGTGGGAACAGCCAATTTGCTATAATTTGAATACAGAAACTGCTTTTCATAGTGCCAACCGCAAATTCTTTGAGTGTTTAGAACAGTAATACTGTCCAGACTTGCAATATCACTCCCAATACTCTTCACCCATACTTGGAACTTTACTGCAAATGTTTTAGGATTTGGAAAGTAACACAGGTACATCTGAAAATATAAAAACCACTTTATTGTAACATCCATGAAAAAAGGAGAGGTTGTTCCCAGCTTTATTTTAGAGGTGGTAATAAAATCATCTAAATGACATCTCCCACCTTGGTGGGGGGAATGGAGGGTATGTCAGACTTTTAATGGCTAAAAACCCACTCCTGTTCCAACACCATAATTAGAGACACAAGAAAAATGAGAGAGTGAACACCGACGTTCACTTGGGGTTTGATGAATTAACAGAGGTTTTAGGTAACAATCAGACAAACCAGATGTACAAATCACAGCTGAGACCACATCATTACATAAATCTTTATTACCTGAATCCTGCCGTTATTGTGTATGTTGTGATAGGCACGTTTGGTGCTATCGAGGAACTCACTGGAAGTGGAAGCATGCGAATTTCTGAAAAACAACAGGAAAATCCATTTAAAAACTAAAACAAGCATCTTTAACAAATTCAAGTTTCTTGTACACAGAATAATACTATAAATCAAATAGTATCAAGACAAAAATTGACCAATAAATTAACAAGATTTTGAATACTCCTTCTGAGGAAACTCATTTCCTAAAATATGACCAACAAATCAAAATCGGTATCCATAAAACAGATTTCAGCCCAGAGAAGAAAAATTATTGAAGCAATTAGGTACTTTAGGTTACAATTTATTGCATTTTCACCAGTCATGGATTAATCTTGTTCTAATGGCTAAACTTTTTGTAGTTTAAGGCTGCTTTACCACCAGAGATTTGCTATGCTGCGAGGATGTAAAGCTATGCTGTGAAACCTGTTTTTTAAACCTATTTACAAAAATAAATATCATTTATGTGACCGTTTCCACTGATACTAAGATAAGTAGCTATGCGAGTAAGATGTCCTATGAAGATGCGCCGCCGCAAAGTAGCTGCGCGAGGAAGATGCGCAGCTTGAGCTATGCGATGTATCTATAGTAGGGAAGCGGCACGTACACACATTACTTGCTACCATCCATAGCAGTATAGCATGTACCCTTCCTTAGAAAAAAACATATAATAGTTGTATCAGTTTCTACCAGTGCTAAGCTATGTGCACCAATGAATAGGATTGGTAGATATCAAACGCATCCATAGCAACGTAGCATAGCACATCAATGGTGCAAAAGCACCTTAGCAGTAGTGTTGAATTACTGTGACATGGTCTTTTAAATGGGCATTTGAAAGTTAGGACTTTCTTCATTCTAGTCTTAGGTTCCACAATCCTAAGACTAAAATGAAGAAAGTTTGAAAATTAGCTAAGCAAGAAGTAATAATTTGATGTATATTTACCAAGATTTACCAGCTCTTTGCTAAAATGCTATTCCACTCAAAATATCATCTTCAAAACATTCATCTTCAGTATACATGAAAAGATAGGCACTACCGATAAGATTCTTTCACGAAGCGTCATATCACGAAGATTTACAACAGTTATCGCAAAGAACTTTTAGTAAAAGTAATACAAATTAAATTAGTTAAAAATGGCTGCCAAACTGACTGAACTGACCAAAGAGTATGTATTAGGGATAGAGGTTTGCACCGGAGCAGTGAGTACCGGAGAATCACCGGAGATTTACCGGTAAAAGTACTCGATTAAAATAATCGGTATTTTACCGATTGATCTCCGGTGATCGTCACATCTTATTTTTTTATATAATACAAAATAAAAGACACATTCAACAATCAATTAAATAAATAAATTGGCTGCTAAAGATGCTTTATAGGCAGAAAGATGCTTTATAGGCAAAAAGATGCTTTATAGGCAGAAATAAATAATATTTTCCGGATCCGAAGCATATCTTAAAGCGCAAAAGAAATTGCCACGTCAAGTGAAAATAGTACAAGAGAAACTGGTCATCCGGATTTGCTTGGATTTCTAAAAAGAAACACCAGTAATGCAGATATGACATCCGCTTCGGCAATGAATTTATTCAAAATTAATACGGAAACACAGTATCCAGAAAAAAGCCACAATTGGGATGAAGTTGTGCAATTCTGGATATTATTATGCAATAAACATCTAAAGCCATTAGACGAAATAGCCTTCAAATACCTAACTGTGCCTGCTACTTCTGTAAGGTCAGAGTACTTAAGGGCCAAGCGCCCGAAAAGTGCCATAAAATAGTGATTTTCTGAGGCCTACTCCTCCGTAACGGCTAGGTCAATTGGTTTGAAAAAAATATATGTTTATTATAGATTCATTAACAATAATATCAACATTTGATTTTTTCGTGCAATTAATACTTTTGTCAAAAAAAAATATTTAGCAATTTCGCAACTTTTCGTAACTTTTCCCTACTGCTTCGAAACGGCTTGGACCTTTAGAAACATTTTTACACATAAAAATTGGTCGTTAAATATTCTTCAAAGTGAACATTGCTTAAGTAAATCAATCAATATCTCGCAGAGAAAATGGATTTAAAGCGCTTTCCGGGCGCTGCTGGCCGCAAATAAATGCACAGATTTGCGTACTGCCGCCTAGGCGAGTGCGAGAGTTGCGTTCACATAATTTCGGCCAGATGGTTCAAGGGACTATACGCCTTAATGATAGAATAAACATGTTACGCTATGACGCTGTTGACATGTTGTGTTTTTTAAACCAAAATCAGCATTTATTGTCTTTATAAAACTTTTTTTTTAAATAAATGATTATATAAATTAAATCAATTACATAATTATTCTTATTTCTTCATTTTAAATGTATAAATTAAAAAAGAAACAAAATTTCATTATTCTCCGGTGACCTCCGGTTTTTCTCCGGAGATTGGTCAATCACCGGTGAATTCAATCGGTTGTTGAAATCTCGCTCCAGTGCAAACCTCTAATTAGGGATGGCGATCTGAGATCGATTAATCGAAAAATCGATTTTTCGAGCCAAAAAAATCGATTTTTTAAATCGAAATGTAGTATTGGATCGATTCATTGGATCGATACATCACCCTTTAAAATCGACATTCGATTTTTTCTGTTTTGGTATAAACCATACCATTAGTTGAAGGTGCCCGTATTACAAGAGTGCTGCCGGCTAATTACTCAAAATCTCGCGAGATGGCTGTGTGTTTAGTCTACTTCGCCTCACTTCTCTTCAATAAAAAGAAAGTTACGTTTATAATCTTTGATTTTTTGTATCTGTGCTGTGATTGTCATTGCGTCATCATTCATTCATTTGTTGTTTGATTGCGTGACTGTTTGCTTATTAAACATACTGTGACTAGCGAAATAAATACAGATTTTTATGTAGTGTTTGTTGCGGAATAATAACTAATTGAGAGTACGTAAGTAAAGCGCTCCTTATTTTTTACTTTGGTGCTATTATTTTCAGTTTGTTCTGTTAGTTGTGATTATTAAATCTAACCATGTCTTGTTTTCTACCTGATCTGATACTTTGATATGGAAATAAAAATAATTGTTATTATCGAATTCCCTGATTTTACTGATTAAAAGATCGTTAATTATATTATTTGTCTTGTTTTGAATAAAATTGATTTATACTTACATTGTAAAAGCAAAGAAAAAAGATCGATTTTTCGGAAATCGATCTTTTAGACCTCGATTTTTTTGTGGATCGATTCGTCAGGTCACGATTCGCATCGATCTAAGAATCAATCTTTTTCGGAAAGAATCGCCATCCCTAGTATGTATGTAAATGGTATTGACTTGACCACAGAAAACATTATTTTACAAAGATTTGACTGTACCAACATTCAGAAGGTAAAAATAATCAAGTTTGATCTTAGAGAATAGAGATATATAGAGAAGCCCTAATGTTCTATATCTTATTTGCTTATACAAATATATATTAAATCGATACAGAAATATGAAACTTCACTTTGTCTCTTTTTAACCAATTAGTAATCTTATTTGAAGAAAGAGACGTCATGCTCTTTGTTTATTCTCTGCCTGGCAACATTTATACATTTCCGTCGAAGTACTTACCTCGCGTGCCGTCCGCCATCACCTGGCGCCTGGCTTGTGTAGTACGTCAGCTGTCAAGTGAGCAATAACATTGGATGTGGATTACGATTTTTAGAAATAAAAATGCTCTCAATTAAATTGTTTTGTGCTGTGAGTGTATATTGGTGCAAACTGAATATGCCTACTTGCTCAATAATCCAGTGTGGGGCAAGGAAAAACCCCAATCAACCTCATTTAACCATGTACAGGTTAGTAGCCGTATTTTAAAAAAAACTTTATCATGCTTTTGTTTTTTTAATTATATGTCTTTGTTTTATCTAAAGAATAACAGTTCCCAAAAGTACATACAAAGTTTTACTTATATTTAACTCTATTTGCTCATTTTATTACATGTTTTGTTTACAATACAAATGGCAATTCAAAATAGTGATGTCTTTTATTTAATAAGCTATCGATAAGAAACTAACATTTTTTTAGTTTGTACATTGTAGAGTCCAGTAGAGTAGGGTATCAAAATGAAGGACTTGACGAGACGATTTTGAAAACTACAGAATATAAATAAAAATAGCGATAGTACTAAAACACAACATTATCAGTTCGTCATACAGTTGGTGGTGGTTATTTAGTTCAGTCCCTGATTTGGACCTAGACCATGACATTTGAAATAAGATTGTTTTAATCTTGTTTCAGTGTGGGTGTTGAGACTTCTGCCTTCAACATCGCCGCGCGCCGCCAGCGGGAGTGAACGAGGGGTGCGGGGACAGCGGGGCATCAGCTGGCCAGCGACGGCCGCCCGGCTAGTCGCGCGCTCCACTTCGCACACCGACCGCCCGCCAGTCAGCTGCTACAAGCCCAAACGAACGTCCGCGCTCGCGCATCCTAATTTATTATCATCGCTTGTCCGGAAGAATACAGTATCATGTCAAAATTTGGCACTAACTGACTTAATAATACAGTTCGACTAAAAAAAGCACGTTCTACCTTTAAAATTAGGTCGAAAATCGCTTTCACCTTGAATGAACCAATTACGAAAGTTGCATCTATATCCTTCTCGCTCTTTCTGTTTCGCTAGAAAAAGGAAGAACGACACGTTCAGTGTTGCTCCTGTCCTAGAACTAATTTGACCCGTGTTGTTATTTGAAACAGAGTATTATCTATTAATGATACATAGATTCGGTTTTACCATAAGAAGAAAAGTGTATTATTGTGATTTCTTGCTGTATTTTTCTTTAAGTAAGTATTTTATTTTCCAAATACTATTTAGAACAGAGTTATAACACGAAAATTAACCTGTATTCTTCACTATAACGTAATGCTTAGAGTACCCCGCATTTAAATGAACAAAGTATTATTTTGAGTTGTTTCTATGATCTTTTAAAAGTTTTTTGTATTTTTCTGTTTACTACTTTATTCATCATAAGTTGTATCTCATCCAAGTATTATTACAAAATGTGTCTGTGTTCATTTGAATTTTAATTGATGTTAATGTATCAAACGTAAAAACTACGATGTTCTGTTTACAAGTATTTGATTTAGATAGCAGTTTGTCTAATTCTGTCTATGATCTTCAATTTCATATTCTTTATTTCAGAATGTTACCACAAAAAAGGCTAGATTATATTCGAAAATGTATAGTAGCACAGGCTGAGACATCGAATAACCGTCAATATAATTTGAACTCATCCGAAAATCTGGATACTAGCTTAGATGAACAAGGCCCTGGCTACATCGAATGTTTAGAAAATGTTGATTTCGCATGCGAAACTGATCCAAATGGTAAGAATAGTATTTTTTTTATATAATAGGTATTAATAACTTTTACTAGTGGTTTTGCCGTTTTGCTCAATATCGAACACAAGAAGGCGTTGTATTTTATCCGGATCTATTCAGCCATTCTGACGTTATTGAGTAATACCTAAACATTCTATCACATTTAGGTATAATATTATTAAAATAATCATCATTTTTCTTTTGATCAAAGTAGGTACGAGTAACATGAGGAACCCAAAATATTAGTAATTTAAGTATTGCAATGACATGTTTTTCTAGTTGTTCCGCTATGCCGCATTTATTAAGTTCATTTTTTTATTTATTTTCCTTATTACAGATAATGTACACATGAAGGCACAAGAGATGTGACCCACGTGACAGCAGAAGGTAATATAAGACATGCTAAAAGTTAGACGAATTTGAACCTTCTGCAATTAGCATAAGATACATGATAATCAATTCGGAGCAGCATAATAGTTAAAACGAAAATAACAAGAGGCAGGTAGTCAAATATTATAGAATACTGTTACGTCAATTTGATCTATAAGACGAAAAACTTATGAATACGGTTTTGTCTCGTAATGCACTTGTTAATTTCAACATTTCACCGTAAGACGATTTAGTCTAATGGTCATAACAGTAGACTTATATTGACATGGTCGTAAGTTCAAATCAGTCATGCTTCTTTTAGTAGTTTTGTGTTTATAATATTGGATTATGATTTTTGACATCAAATTATAATTTATATTAAGTTAAATTAATAAATTTAAATTAACTATTCAAACATAAAAGCAACATGAATAAAAACAAAAATGGTTAGGATAGGTAACGATTTATTCATTTACATAAAAAAATATTTACTCATCTTATAGACATAATTTAAATAACTATATATAAAGGTAAAACATATAAAAGAAGTTACAATATTAAACTGCTTTTGATATGGTAGAATTATTTGTAATACAGTTTTGAGCATGAAAAAAAAAAAGTTTATTTATTTCAATAGTGCTAATGAAATACTAATTTTATTTTTAAAGAAGAGTTAATGCAGTGAATCAACATGTTACATGATTAGAAATATATAATATTTCTATTTCATAACAATAGCATCACTACATTAACTGTCACACTTGCTCTAAATATTTTGACATTTTAACTACTTTACAGGTTTTATATAGAATTTTAAGTTTTAAATTTGATTAAGAAAGAAACAAGGATCAGTTAATTTATTATATAAACACTTTCTAACAAATTAAGATTACTATGATTTATTTAACCAATACACTACACCTAAGCACTCACAAGAAGGTATTGTGGCTGCTTACAAGAAGTAAATAATTATCCATTGTTGCTTACACGCACTGATGACATTACGTCACGTAATATTTATTACTGAATCGGCCACCAATTTCTACAAGTTAACCAGGTTCCACAGAAGACATTCAACACAAGTAACCCAGAGTTATACCCGCCTGTTCTACGAGTATACGGCAGTATAATAACATGTCTTTTTTCTCAGATAGAAATCCAGATATTCTTGGGCAAAATGGACTTGACGGATGACCAGCAGTTATTTCAATTTAACGTCCTGACTTGTATTGTTTGTTATAGTTTTAAACCACAATCTGACTGTATTTCTCTGAAACAAAGAAACGAAACAGAAGTTACTTTATGTGTAAGTATAATTTTGATTGCGTCACAGCATAAAATGTGTAAGTTTAAAAAATAAGTATAAATAAAATGGAAAAAAGACACTTACCTGCGGCTATATTAAGACGCCTCCTATCAGTTTCTCCGAAAACCAACATTCTTCTCATGTGAATAGATTATTTTATATTTTAGAACTAGGTATATCATTCTAAATAAAGACGATGTTTTACGCAATTTAGTAGGGCAACGTAAAAATTGTTTGCACGACGTCACTGCTATTGAGCGTCGACTGGTTTTTGCTTTATTAGAACGGTTCATTTTTTATTCCTCTACCCTTAATCTAAGTAACATTTGAATACCAGTTTTATGATGAATACGCATATTTATCTTGACTACCCGCTTATTACAAGTCAGGCGAAATTATTCCAAATATGTTTGAAGAATATTTAGTTTGTTGATTGTTACTTAAAATAATAAAGTTCTAAATGGAAAGCAAAACAATACACAGGGTATGAGAATTGAACTCGTGCCTTACTGCGTCAAAGTCTTTACACAGATCACTAAGCCATATTATCTTAACCTTTTAACCGCCTACGTCGGATTAATCCGACAAATATTTTCGGGCCCATTTCGCCAGAGTCGTATATTTACGACCAAAATATCACTGCTCGTTTAATCAGCTTTTTTATTTAATTACGCTGTATTCTATCAAAAATATGTTTATATTAGGCAAATAGTTAACTAAGTAATCATTTACAGTTTAATACACTTTAGTCTCTTAATTAGAAGTCCTAAAAATAATGTCCAAAGTTAGATGAATTATTAACATTATTTTTAGAAAATTGTATTGATGTGCAACGCCCATGACGACAAAATCCGACATGAGGGACGGGACATATGCCAAGATTTACCGATACAAAAATAAACATAAATCAAAATATTTCTCGTTATACTGACTAATTAACTTTAAAACAAATACAGCAATTGTTAATAAAACATTTTTTTACAAATATTTGTGAGTATTTCATTTAATTCCTTTAAAATTAAGTAAATTTACATAAGAAATGTCAGCGATTGAATTGATGGTTCCCATCCCTAGCCTACATGTTCCGAAACTTACTTTGTTAGTACGCCCTGCGCTACGGTCGGATAAAAACGACCGCTTCTTACGTCATAAACGAGTGCCGACTTCTGGAATTTTCCATCAGTGTTGTGCTTGTGCACGAAGTTTTACGTTCGTATGTCGATAAATGTACATGATAGAAATGTATCATGACGACTACTGAAGAGTTAATACGAATTCTAGAAGGCAATGAAAACGAAGAGTTTTTATCAGACGAAGAGTTTGACATTGATGTAGAGGTAATTATTTTTTTTATTACATATCTAGATAAATGTATTTTAATTTATTGTGTAGTATGGTGGTGATGTCTGAATGGAAATTTTAAACTTAGAGTGAGTGAGATGGCGAGAGCGCGCAAATGCAAATGTCGTTATTAAAACGAAATATCGACATCGCAAAGTTAAGTATTGCACATCCCTCTTTCTTTTAGGTATTTAATTTTCGATTCACTGTGCCGGGCGCTAGGGACACGCCAACTGTTCTGAAGTCGGGCGGTTAAAAGGTTAATTAGGGCTACCAAAATAAGCTATCTGTATTCAATACTTTTTAAAATACCAATAATAAACTTTAAGTCTAAGGACGTAAGAATCAAAATTGCGTAATAAGTAGTTATTTATGCCATTATTATATCCGTTTATAAATGTGTTTGTTTGATTATAATATTAAAAAATGTATTTTAACTTTGGACTATTTTGGACCATTTCCTTACTTTATATATTTATATTTTTTAAATATAGTGAAATAATAAACCTTTTATTTACTTGCAATGTTTTGTTTCATTTCTATACAAACTGTCCATTTCTCGACTTTTGTCGTTAAATAAAAGTAAAAAAAGATAACTAAAACACAAAGATGGAAAACAAAAAGTTAGACGTCTAAAGTGAGATTTGAACTTGCTTCACTTGCGTGTCAAACCGCTGTTATTACCACTGGACTAAATGGATTCTTATAAACAGTATTGAAATTCAACGTTACTTGTAATGGTGGACGCAATATTATGGACCATTTACAAGCAGTTGATAAGACTCACGGAATTAGCTAAGTTAACTTTTGTCACTGACGTGCCATTTTCTTTTATCAATCTACCCTCACACTAGGATAACAAGATTTATCGAAATGCTGGAACAAAAAATTTTCATCTTTAATAGTAACAAAATAATGATTAAAATAGCTTATCAAAGGAGGTGGGTTAGCCCACTTAGGGCACCGACTTTACAAACCAATTTGATTGAAAATATAAATGCTCCAGATCATAGTATTCCAGTTCCAGCATCTAGTGTTATTGAAAATTGTTTGAAAAACGATGCAAGTAGTAGCAGTAATATTTTTACTGATATTAATGGTGAGAATATATTTGAATGATTTTTTAATCTGAAGGGAGGTTACTATTCCTTCATTTATTTATATTAAGGTATATTTATCATTTAAATTTTTATTTTTATTTCAGGCATATCTAACACTGAAGAGCTAAGTGAAGCCGATAAAAGTGATGGACCCGATTTCGATTCAGATGACAGCGTTAAAGATCCGAACTTTAGACATAGATCAGCGTCAATATCATCAACAGATTCAAGTTCATCTTCCAGCTCCAGCTCCTCCAATTCCAGTTCGTCATCATCAGCTTCTAGTACACGCTCACATTCCGCCCACCGCGAAAACATTCCACCTGCATTACACGTCTCTTGCATCGAAATCATTCCATCTGCAGACTCTCAGGTTGAAAACTTAGATTTGAACAAAAAACTCACACGTAAACGACAACGAAATATTAACAACTGGAAATCGGAAGTCGCGAAACGTTTAAGAAACACAGGTCAAAGCTACACATCAAAAAAACTAAAAAAAGTCATTCCAGCCAGAAAAGTAGGGCCACCATGTGGTGAGAAGTGTCGTCTAAAATGTTCTGCAAATGTGTCAGAAGAAGAAAGACAGAACATTTTTCATGAATATTACAATTTGGGCAACATAACGATGCAGAGGCAATTCATTATAAATAGCACTACTATAATTAATCCGAAATATAAATACACAAATGTGGCAAATCCTAGGCAGAGCAACAATGCATTTTATTTTTCGGTTCAAAATAATAAAGTACGTGTTTGTAAAACGTTCTTTAAATCCACACTTGCCTTAAATGATCGCGTAATAAGGACTGCCTTTGAAAAGCGTATACCTACAATGAATAACGTTGTAGCTGTAGATGGTAGAGGAAAGCATGGAAATCATGCCAAAATACCGACTATTATTAAATCCGAAATAAAGGAGCACATACAATCTATTCCGACTATGGATAGCCATTACTGTCGCAGTAACACTAATAAGCTTTATATTGATGGCAGTAAAACATTGATTGATCTCCACAGAGATTATGTTAAGTTATGTCAGACTGAATATAAGCCATATGGTAACTATGTTTTGTATAGTCATATATTTAATAATGAGTTCAATATTGCCTTTTATTCCCCTAAAAAAGATAGGTGTGATACTTGTGAGGCTTTCATGAATGCTACCGGGGAAGAAAAACAACGTCTTAAGGGGCCGGCGGAGGATGAATTTCCATACAAACGTAATACCACGCTCATTTGCAGTTGGAGCATATATCCAACATATTATGATGATATTCGGTTAAAGACAATATTTATCTAGGTTCCTACGTCGAGAATATTAGAAATATTGTTATTTTTAATACAAGAAAAGCCAAATGGCATGTTTTGCCATTTACGCTATAAAAAAGTGCGAAATACAATTTGCTTAAATTTCTTTTTGTTTTTTTAAAAAAGAAAGACGTAGGAACCTAGATAAATATTGTCTATAACCAAATATCATCATAATAGGTTGGAAATATGCTCCAACTGCAAATGAGCGTGGTATTACGTTTGTATGGAAATTCATCCTCCGCCGGCCCCTTAAAGTTGAGTATGATACACATTTAGTTGAAAAAGATCTATCGAGAGCCGAGAATGAACAAGACAAATTGAAAGGGAGCAGTGTGGTAGTTGCTGTCTATGATTTACAAGCAACAATGCCTTGTCCAAGGGGGGACGTAAGTAACTTTTATTACATCTCTAAACTAAATGTTTTAAATTTTACAATAACTGATTTGAAAACAAAAGATGTTTATTGTAATGTATGGCACGAAGGGCATGGCAATCGTGGTGTGAATGAGATTGCAACTTGCGTGTGGAATTATCTTAACCAAATTGACACAAAGGCTGAGCAATTAGTTGATGTAATATTCTACAGTGATAACTGTTGCGGGCAGCAGAAAAACCGTTTCATGATTTCAATGTACTATCACTTGCAAAAGTCCATAAGAATTCTTAAAACTTATTCGTTTGACGTTTAGTTTGACTTACGACCTTTTATTTTCAAGTTTCGCCAACAAATGATTGAAATTCACAATTTCATCAACTTATCTTAAGTCAAGATGGCCCAGTGGTATAGGCACACAGATTGAAGCGCAAATCAGTGTGCCGCAAGTTCAAATCCCACGCAATTATTGACTTTTTGTAAGTTCTTACCCGATTGGAAGTTATGTATTTGCATTACAATATTAAATTATTCTTTAACTTGTTCACACATTTCTTGGAGTTAGAAAGGTAGATCACAAAAAAACTAAATAAAGAATTAGATTTCTGCGAGGTAGACATGAGTTTTAACTTAACCGAAATGAACTGTCGTTTGGTTGTAGTTGTTGGTTAGTGACGTGAGGTTGACAGTATTGTAATATTCGCAAAATGCAGGCTAATATTAGTATTGAAGTGAGGGCGACTATCATTGGGCTGCATAAAAGTGGTCTTAATAAAACACAAATATCTGAAGAAACCGGATTGAATGTGAGTATAATAGCTATTAATGAATTTGTAACTTTATTACAAATTAATCTTCTAATTAAAACGTATGCCATTTATGAATCCATTCATCGTATCTTTATGAGGTTTAAAAGAGAAATACGTAAATCGTTGGGTTTATTGGATTGGTTATTGGATTAATAAATGCAGTTTTATTTTAAAATTATATTCAATAATTATGATTATTAACATTTTATATAATGAAAATGAAGTGAAGTAGGTATAGCTGCCTAATATATATTTTTTTTTATTTTAGAAAAATACTGTAAATCTTTGGCTAAAAAGATATGAGGAAGAAGGTAGCCTTGCTAGTCGAAAGAGAAGTGGGAGACCGAAGCTTATTAGCGAGGCGCAGCGACGACATATGGTGGACGTATACGAAACGAATGGTTTCGCACCAACGAGACATTTTGCGGAATTATATGACACCTCGATGGATACTGTTCGCCGTGCACTTCACGCTGAAGGCGTGCATCACAGAAAACCTGCTAAAAAGCCGTACTTGACAGAGAGGCACAAACAAGAACGATTACGTTTCGCACTAAATATTTAATGTTAACTAAACTAAATGGCCTACCATTTTATTTTAACATATCTGTGATTATTCGTTAACATACACTGTATTATATTGTGTTTACTTTCGTTTAAAACAGCTATATCTTTTAACTTGTGCCATCGCCTCATCTTAAGGGGCCGGCGGAGGATGAATTTCCATACAAACGTAATACCACGCTCATTTGCAGTTGGAGCATATTTCCAACATATTATGATGATATTTGGTTATAGACAATATTTATCTAGGTTCCTACGTCTTTCTTTTTTAAAAAAACAAAAAGAAATTTAAGCAAATTGTATTTCGCACTTTTTTATAGCGTAAATGGCAAAACATGCCATTTGGCTTTTCTTGTATTAAAAATAACAATATTTCTAATATTCTCGACGTAGGAACCTAGATAAATATTGTCTTTAACCGAATATCATCATAATATGTTGGATATATGCTCCAACTGCAAATGAGCGTGGTATTACGTTTGTATGGAAATTCATCCTCCGCCGGCCCCTTAAGAATGCAGTGAACTCGCTATCAATTTTGTTGACAATAATCATGAGTCTATTTCGTTTTTTATTCTTCTACCCGCACTGTTTTAACATAATACTATAATTCAATTTATTTTTCTCATCTAATTGACGATTATCTTGTGAGAACTAAAGTTCTTTTAACAGAAATTGAGGTTTGGTTTCAATCTTCTTTTCGTCAAGAAAATGAACAATTAAGCTATGACCTCAATACATTCATTGTGACGTTACACAAAAATAAAATGTTTACAAAGTCCAAATCATATATCACTTTTCAATAAATAACTGGATATAAACAATTACCTATATTTTATTTTATTAAAATTTGAATATCCGTTCATTGTTACGTTATTCATATTATGAATGGTCTAAGTGGGTATACTTCCAACAAACAATCTTAGGCGTAACATAGATAACGGTTACAAGATAACTTTTTGTCTAGGTAACAATTCGACGTCACAATTCTCATAAATGTTTAATTTGTAAATATAAAGAATAAACATTTTTATTAAACACGTCTTTTTATTTCCACCTTATAACATCGAAAAGATGTAACAACTTACTAATTGCAAATTACGAATGTGATTCTTCTTGTGGTTAATAGATCACATTCGTAATTTGCAACTATTTAGTGCAAAAAATGCAATAGTATTTTTCATAGAAATATAAAAAAACAACTATATCAATATAGATTGGGAATTTTCAAAGTAAGAAATAACTGCAACGGACCGACCATGATTTGAACTCGGGTTACGTGATTTGCGAATCCAACACTTAATTCACACGGCTACCAGCACATGACGTATTTGCGCGAATCAATGCTATGGTAAGAACAGAAAAATAATAATGTTTTTAAGCTCAGTGCGACGACAGTTCCTTAGTGTGTGTTATCTGTGGAATGTGGATACTCATACATGCGCACACATACGCACGGAAGTAACGCGCTCGCTCGGTTCGTAGCAATGTAATCTTTAGCGTTCCTATGGACTTTTGCGGCCTTACTGTACATCTTAGCAGTAAATAAATTTCAAAATATTCGTTCTATTACTCACAAATTCCTAATTAAGGGACATACCCAAAATGAGGGTGATAATTGCCATTCTCTAATTGAAAGAAAAATTAAAATGTCCCTTCGTTCCACTGCGATATATACACCTGATCAGTATTTTACTTTAATTAGAACTGCTAAATCTAACGGGAAACCATTCGCAGTTAATGAATTAACCTACGACAGGTTTTACGATTTCAAAGAAGTGTCACCAAAGATTGGAAAAAACTTTTCCAAAAATATTCTGAATGAATCTGTAAAAATTAATGATTTCAGTATTATTTATGTGTCTAAATCAGACCCTGGATCTTTTTTTTACAAAACATCTTACTCTGACACCTCCTATAAACAAATAAAAGTAGCAGGGTCCACTCGCAGCACTCAAAACGACTTGATGTCACCGAATTTACCTGCAGCTTATTCTGAGAGGATTAAAATTACAAGTAAAAAGAAACAGGGGCTGTTGAAATTAGTTGAAAAAAACATAATTCCTAAATACTATGAAGATTTTTATCAAAATTTATAAGTAACTTTTATATATTTAATACAAATCCTCATAGTACTCATGGTTACACTTATTCAATAAGGTATCACTTATTTATTTTGAATAATATTCTTAATTATGTACTCTCAGGACTTTTTTCTGATTTCATTGCAGTTTTGTTTTTGTTTAATTAGTACTTCATTTTGTTTTTTTTCTCAACTAATAATTTCATAATTAGTATGTTTTTTTCAGAAAGTTGTTGTTCTTCAAATATTTTGTTCAATATTCTGTTATTTACCAGGTTACACTTTGCTTGCAAAAGCGTAAAGTTCCTATTAAGTTAATGTAAGTAATACTAACTTTTAACATTTTTGAGATTTTTATTTTTGTTTTTACTTTGTTAAATAATGATACTGACTAGTTCAACAAGTACCTTGTGATTTTTGTTTTGGTAAAAAGACTAGAATTTAGATATTGACTAGAATATTACCATATGATTGTTATTCATTCGATTTTTATAAGTCAAGGTTGATGCTAAGGTCTTTTTGTAATAAATAAGTGAGAATTGATTTCATTTTTTTGTTTTTTTTTTATCACTTTAATCGCATTTAAAAATATATAAATACTGTTTTCTTTTTAAACTAAACATCTTGAACAAAACTAAAATTCAAAAGAATACTGTCACAAGTTGTAAAAAGTGTAAATAATTTAATAAATAATGGTAAATAGAGTAATGTCTTTAAAGATAATTATAGAGTACATACTAATACATATTAATAATAAAAAATAATCTGTTTATCTTATGGATATACCACAATATTTTAAGTTAAAAACTTTAATCGCTTCTCCTGAAAAAGTACGTTTTTAGAGTTAATACAGTATTCTTGCGGGCAAGCGATATGTTTGTTCCGTAGACGCGACTTTTCCTAGTGTACAACCTCGGTACTTTCGTACAATACAAATCATCAATTTATACAGTCCCCTGAGTTTTATTACCCTTCTTCGTGAACCAGCCACGGCACGCCCCTACAGTGGGTAAGAGACAGAGCTATACAGGTTGTCTAGCACCATCTCTTACCCACACTGAAACAAGATTAAAACAACCTTACTTTGAACGTCATGGTAACCCCGTATTTCCACTAACTGCATCACATTGAAACAATTTTGCATGTTTTCATTTGCACAGGTTACCTAAAAATGAAGTACTGCGCCAGAAGTGGCTTAAAGTTATTTTTGACGTCAATTATGTACCCCTCATTTGTTCTATTCTATTTTTTGTTAATGGCAAGTAGAGCCGATGTCGACTATTCTGCCAATGTCTAAAGTGAATTGGAAAAGCAAGCGTGTATATTATTTCAGAAAATGGAAATGGACGGTAGGTAACTGTAGACCAAAATTCTTCGATTGATACAGTTGAACTCGATGGGTTAGTATTGGACTGAAACAAACAAAAAATAAAAATACATAAATATTATACGTGTTAAAACATTAAACATATACGTAAACCACAACTATACAGACAGAATACTTGGAGCTATGACTCATAATTTTATATTATTGTGGCGGATGAAAATCATCATCGCCACAAGAAGTTCTGGAGAGGGATATGTTAAGAGGGCGGAGACATTGATTGGAAGAGGAATTTTAAATTTAGGGAGGCGGCTGTATAGGTCTAGAGGTGGAACGTTGTTTGAGCATTCAAAAAATATGTGCTCCAGTGTGCCTTCCTCCAAGCCGCACTCGCATAGAGAGGAGTCGCGAACACGGATTTTTTCCAAAAAAACGGGTGTGCAACAGAAACCTAAGCGTATTCTACAAAGGACAGAGATCACACATTTGGACATTTTCTTGTAGGTGAAGAACCAAGGTTTTGGTTTTATGGTTGGCTGTCATCATTCATCATCATTTCAGCCGATACACGTCCACTGTTGGACATAGGCCTCCCCCAAGCGTCGCCACATCGAACGTTCCTGTGCGTCCCGCATCCATCGGTTTCCCGCTACCTTCACCAGGTCGTCGGTCCACCTTGTAGGAGGCCTTCCAACACTGCGTCTTCCGGTACGCGGTCGCCACTCCAAAACCTTTCGGCCCCAACGGCCATCTGTTCTGCGAGCAATGTGCCCTGCCCATTGCCACTTAAGTTTGGCAATTCTTTGTGCTATGTCGGCAACCTTAGTTTTCCTGCGGATATCTTCATTTTTTATTCGATCACGCAAGGAAACCCCGAGCATAGCCCTTTCCATTGCTCTTTGGGTGACTTTGAGCCTTCTGATGAGGCCCATTGTGAGCGACCACGTTTCGGAGCCATATGTCATCACTGGCAACACGCACTGGTTAAAGACTTTCGTCTTGAGACACTGTGGTATGTTGGACGAGAAGATACCGCGTAGCTTCCCGAACGCTGCCCAACCGAGTTGGATTCGACGGTTGACCTCTTTCTCGAAGTTAGACCTACCCAACTGGACTGTCTGTCCGAGGTAGACGTAATCGTCCACAACTTCGAGTGTAGAGTCTCCGACCTTGATAGGAGTGGGCGCTACATGGTTGTTAATCATGATTTTGGTTTTATCCATGTTCATTTTAAGACCCACTCTTAGAGAAGCTCTACTGAGGTCATTGAGCATTGTGCTGAGCTCCTCCATAGTCTCCGCCATGACTACTATGTCGTCGGCAAACCGAAGGTGAGTGATGTACTCGCCATTGACATTAATGCCTAGTCCACTCCAGTCCAGAACCTTGAAGACATCCTCCATTGCGGCCGTGAACAGTTTCGGAGAGATGACATCTCCCTGCCTCACACCTCGCTGCAGGAGGATAGGTTTCGAGGTCTGGTCCTGGAGTCGGACTGACATGGTGGCGTTTTCGTACAAATACCTCAGCACTTCGATGTACCGATAGTCAATTTGGCACCTTTGGAGAGATTGCAGCACTGCCCAAGTCTCGATCGAATCAAAAGCTTTCTCGTAGTCCACAAACGCTAGGCAGAGAGGCAGGTTATACTCCTCGGTCTTCTGTATGACCTGCCGTAGCGTATGTATGTGGTCTACGGTGCTGAAACCTTTTCGGAATCCGGCTTGTTCGGGAGGCTGGAAGTCGTCAAACCTGCGCGCAAGACGGTTCGTGATGACCCTGGAAAACAGCTTGTAGACATGGCTCAGAAGTGAGATGGGCCTGTAATTCTTCAGCAGGGTTTTATCACCCTTCTTAAAGAAGAGTACCACCACACTTCTGCTCCATGCCTGTGGCGTTTTTCCCTCGAGTATGACGGAATCGAACAACTTCTGAAGGGCCTTTAGGACCGGTTTTCCACCCGCCTTCAGGAGCTCAGCCGTAATTCCGTCCTCACCCGACGCCTTGTTGTTCTTCAGCTGCTTCAGAGCCATCCTAATCTCGTACAGGCTGACGTCCGGGATATCTTCAGTGTAGTGTCGAGTCAATCTAGCTCTTGGGTCGTTTGCCAGATTTGTAGCGGGTTTGGAGATTGACGTGTATAACTGTCCATAAAATGCCTCGATCTCTCCCAGAAGCTCCGATTTGGCGGATATGACTCTGCCATCTTCGGTCTTCAGTTTCGTGAGTTGGCTCTGCCCAATAGACAGATCCCGTGCAAAAACTTTGGAGCCCTTATTCCGCTCAATCGCGTCCTTAATCCTCTCGGTATTAAATCGGCGAAGGTCGCGTTTCAGAGACTTCGAGATCTGTTTATTGAGCTGCCGGTACGTGCACGCATTATCTGAAGACTGCAAAGTCATTTCACGCCTCTTCTTCATGAGCTCGAGAGTTTGATCCGTGAGCCTCTTGGTCTTACTTGTACGGGTCTTAAAAAACTGAGACCCGACTGTATGGACAGCTTCCACGAACCCATCATTATAATTGTCCACGGAGCTTCCTAGGCACTCGAAACGGTTTTGAAGTTCGAGCTGAAAGCTCTCGGAGTTTTGGATCTGGATCTGCGTAGGACGGAGCGTAGACTTCATCAGTCGAGATCTTTCAAGTTTGACATTGATATTCAATGTGCCTCTTACCATACGGTGATCACTCCCGGTTTTCACCGCATTGATCACAGAGACATCATTGAATATTTGCTTCTTCGTCGACATGATGAAGTCAATCTCATTTTTAGTTATACTATCAGGGCTTTGCCAGGTCCACTTCCTGTGCTTACGCTTTCTGAAGAAGGAGTTCATCATGTAGAGGCCCTCCTTCTCCATAAAACTAGCCAGTAGGTGTCCCCGGCGGTTCCGATGACCAAATCCAAATTGTCCCACTCGCAGCTCATCACCGTCTCGTTTGCCCAGTTTCGCATTAAAGTCCCCCATGACAACGGTGAAGTGAGTCTCAGAATCATGCATGGCTCTGGATATATCCTCATACATAGACTCCACTTCGTCATCGGGGTGTGTCGAGGTCGGGGCGTAAACCTGTATGACCTTCAGCGAATATCTTGATGATATTCTGAGTATCAGGTACGCCACCCTGCTCGACACACTCTCGATTCTCACCACATTGTCCACGAGGGACCTGTGGACGATAAACCCGACACCACCCTGGGACTGCTGATCACCCTCCCGGAAGTAAAGCAGGTTACCGGATTTGAGAATTATCGTGTCCTCCCCCTGTCTTCGGACTTCGGATAATCCCACAATACTCCATCGTAACCCGCTCAACTCTTCCTCCAGTTCGATGATCTTCTCGTCGGACCGGAGTGTACGTACGTTATAGGTTGCCAGGTCCAGTCGTCGACGGTTAAACGTTCCCGCCCGGAGATTCTTAGCACCCCTGACCCCAGGGCTGCGCCCACGCCCGTCCACGTCAACACAACCACTGGAGTCGCCGGGCATTTGGGGCCTGTGCGTATTGTTATGTTGCATTGGGGGGGTTCGGACCATAACCCGCCACGCTGGTCCAGTGCGTGTTGGCGGGTCGCCATAGCCTCGTCCGTTTTCCAGCAGGGTGCACCACGTGCAGGTGAGGTTGGCTTGGGTCCCGACAGATGTTGGTTGGGACCCCGTATACACCCCTTGGTTGGCTGTACTGCAAAGTAAAATTTACCTTTCTTTTTGCCAGTGGTATTCCACTGTTCCTGCCATGCACATTGAAGACTTGCTTTTGGCAGGTTCAGCAAGTCATACCCCTGGATAAAATAGTGTGAGAGATCAGCTGTTGTTGATGAACAAGCATCTTTGGCCAGGGCATCAGCACATTCATTGCCCTTGATGCCACAATGACTGGGTATCCAAACTAACTGAACGTCTCTTTGACTGTTGGTACATGACAATAAAGATTTTTTAATTTTTAAGAGAATCGCGCTGTGCAATCTACTTTTGAAGGGATTCTGGACTAAGGCTTGTAGACAGCTAAGAGAGTCTGTGAAGATTACAGCTTTGTCGATATTATAGTGTGACTCTATAAAAAGACAAGCTTCTAATAAAGCCACACATTCGCCTGTGAACACAGAGGACTCTTTGGGACATTTAAATTGAAGGATGATACTGGAGCTTTGGTAATATACCGCCGCTCCAGTATGACTGGAGTCATTGAATTTGGAAGCATCGGTGAAAAACATTTGAAACCCGTTCCAACGCTCGTCTACCACCGCATTGAAAGTCGAATTCGCTGAGGGGGAATTTTTGGATATACCGATATTAAATACAATTTTTGGAGTGAAACATAGAGCTTCATATTCAAAATTAAAAAGGGGTAATTTGGGGTACTGGACGATTGCGCATTCTAAATTTTTTGTTGTACGAAAATATTTTAAAATTAGGGGAATTTCTTTATGTTTCCAGTAATTTGAATTTCGGCATATGATATCCAGCTCGTTCAATTTTGCATTGAGAGGATGTGAGGATCTACACATTACCCTAGACAGAAAACGAGAAGCTAAATATTGTCGCCTCAGAGCTAGAGGAGGTTCAGCGCACTCGACCTGCAAAGCGTTGACAGGAGTGGATTTCATACATCCGGAGATGATCCGAAGACACTTAGACTGGAGCCTATCCATTCCGGCCAATGCGCCTCTGTTACATGGAATTAGATGGAACATACCATAATCTAGTATACTACGGACTAAAGCATTATAAACTAATTTCATGGTGTACGGGTGGGCTCCCCACCACACGCCCGTCAAGACTTTTAAAATGGAGATAACGCGTTCGCATTTTTGTATTAAGAAATTAATATGATACTTACCTGTTAATTTTGAGTCTACAATAACGCCTAAAAATTTCGCCTTATTTGACAACGGAATATTATTTCCTGAAATAGCCACTGTGACGGGAGGGATTGTTCTTTTGCGGGAAAAGATTACTGCCGAACTTTTTGGTGCAGATAGCGATAGACCGTGGTTTAACAGCCAATGATTCAAAGAGTCCAGAGAGAGGCATAAAGATGATGCAGCGTCAGCGATGGAGGAGTCTGACACATAAAGGACTATGTCATCAGCGTACTGTAGGATGTGACAATTATTATTTAGGCAGGAGCCGATTTCGATTGTATACAGGTTGTACAGTAGGGAACTGAGGACAAAGCCCTGAGGGAGTCCTCTCCAGGTCTGCCTTTTGTCAAAATCCTCGCCCGGGACTCTCAGAACCAATGAGCGACAACAAAGCAATCCACATATGCATTCGATCATCTTCACCGGAATGCTCAGCTGGTGCAGTTTCTGCCTGAGAACGGGAAGGAGAACGTTGTCGTATGCGGAGGAGATGTCTAAGAAGGTTTAGTAAAGTTTACGTGTGTAGCGGTGAGTGCGGGTGCGTGAAAATAAAAGTCACTCAGAATGTACTCACGGTTTACTCGATCACCGGTCACACAGTACATAAAACACAACACAGAAGGAGAGCACAGAGTAGACAGAAGAAACACACAATTTACAGTCACGAAACAATAGTACACATTAACAATAATAGTTCGCGCAACAATCAATATTCCAAGTCACGGTTAGTAAGATGCGCGGGCGCAGGTGGTAGGCGTCGAGGTCTATAACCGACTGACCCACATATTTTTAAATGTTAAGGTTGAGCAGGGATGCTCAACCGTTTCGCGCGCTGGCCCGCGCGCTGGGGCGACCGACACCATCCGACAGTATAATGTTAAACATTATGAATGCCGTGAATGTAGTGTAGTGTTATTAATAAACGTACACGATAATATAACTGTGGCTGTATTATTGTTGTGTTTTATTTGTGTTGTCTGAGTTTATTATAAACGTACATAAACTATATGGTAGGGGTGAACCCTACATCACCCCCCTCCAGAGACCGTCAAGGGCGATAAAAGTCCGGGAACCTGACATGACGACCAGAGCGTGTGGTGTACTCCTTGCTACCGCTAGGTGGAGTGACTTCCTCTGGGTCAGCTTTGTCCGCCAAAATGTAAGCTGGCTTCAGGCGGTCGATTGAGACCGTGACCTCTCTGCCCTTGAATAATATACGGAAGACCTTGTCTCCCCTTTGCAGAACTTTGTGAGGACCTGTGTACGCTGGTTGTAGCGAGCCACGTAATGCGTCTTCACGAAGGAACACGTGATCAGTGGTCTGCAGATCCTTATATACAAAAATGCTGGCCTTGTTGTGTCGTGATGCTGGAGTTGGTTGCAGGTTTTGTGCAAACTTGCGTATGCGCGCAGTAAAATCTGTGACGTCGGTCGTTCCTACGTCACTAGGTGCGAAAAATTCACCTGGGAGCCTTAGTGGTTCGCCGTAAACAAGTTCGGCTGAAGACGCTTGGGCATCCTTCTTGTATGCGCTCCGTATACCAAGCAAAACCCACGGCAAGGACTCTGTCCATTTGTCATTTGCATGACACATAATGGACGCCTTGAGCTGGCGGTGGAAACGCTCCACCATACCATTGCAAGCCGGGTGGTATGCCGTCGTCCGCTTATGCTGAAATCCAGCCAGTTTTGACAATTGCTCGAACAGGGCCGACTCGAACTGTCGACCTCTGTCCGTCACAATGTCTACGGGACAGCCAAACCGGGCAATCCACCCGGATAGCAGCGCTTTAGCTACTGTCTCGGCAGTTATGTCGACGATAGGTACGACCTCTGGCCACCTGGTGAAACGGTCGACTGCCGTCAGACAGTACCTAAAGCCTTGCGAAATCGGTAAGGGGCCCACCAGGTCGATATGGACTGTGGTGAACCTTGCACGTGGGAGGTGATACGACCCTAATGGCGCAGAAACGTGTCGGTTCACCTTGGCCCGCTGGCACTCAAGACAAGCTCGAGCCCACTCCCTACAGTCTCTCCTTATGCCTGGCCAAACAAAGCGCTCTGCGATCAATTTGGCAGACGCTGAGACACCAGGGTGGCTGAGGGAGTGCAAGCTGTCGAAGACTTGCTTTCGTAGCATCACGGGCACAAAGGGTCTGGGAGGCGTTGTCCTGACGTCACAGTACACAAATGTACGCTCCCCTGGGACCTGCACCTTCTCCAATACCAGCGAGGAACCTTCCTGGAGTAGCCTAGACAGCTCCGGATCCGAAGTTTGCGATTCCGCGAGAGTGTCGAAGCTGACCGGTACATTTAGCGCTTCCACGCGAGATAAGGGGTCGGCTACGACGTTGTCCTTGCCGGAAATGTGCCTTATGTCGGTGGTAAACTGGGCAATGTAATCTAGGTACCGGAATTGCCTGGGCGAGCAGTTTTTCTTCCTCTCGTGGAATGCGAAACTGATCGACTTGTGGTCCGTATAGACGACGAAGTGTCGAGCCTCGAGCATGTGGCGAAAGTATTTGATGGCCTCGTAAATGGCCAGCAGTTCCCTGTCATAGGGAGAATACTTTGCCTGCGAAGGGCTGAGCTTCCTGGAGAAGAAAGCAAGTGGTTGCCAGCCATCATCGCTAAGCTGCTGTAACACCGCGCCGATTGCGGTATCCGACGCGTCAGTGACTAACGCGAGATTGGCATTGCAATCGGGGTGAGCTAATAGAGCAGCGTTAGCTAAGCTCACCTTGCAGTCCTCAAATGCTTGCAAAGTATTCTCCGCAAGACATATGGGCTGCGAGCCCTTTACGTTGCCGATCAAGAGGTTATGAAGTGGCGCCTGAATCTGTGCTGCGTGGGGTATGAAGCGACGGTAATAATTTATCATACCTAAGAAGCGACGTAGCTGACGAACATCTTTGGGTGGCGAGAAGTTTCTGATCGCCTCAACCTTGGAGTCTAGTGGTTGGGTGCCCTTTTCGGAGATACGGTAACCTAGGAAAGTTACCTCCGGGACACCAAAAACGCACTTCGACGTGTTGATCAGCATGCCGTAGTCCTTCATCCTGCCGAAGATAATGCGAAGGTGCTCCTCATGCTCCACTTGCGTCCTAGAAAATATAAGGAAGTCATCCAAATAACTGTAACAGAAGTCCAAACCTCTGGTCATCTCGTCCACAAAACGTTGGAACGTCTGCCCTGCGTTACGCAGACCGAACGTCATGTACGGGAACTCGTACAGGCCGAACGGTGTGGTGATTGCAGTCTTCGGAATGTCCTCCGGACTGACAGGGATCTGATTATAGGCTTTCACTAAATCAATGGTGCTGAAGACTTTGCAACCAGAGATGCTATGAGCGAAGTCGTGGATGTGCCTAATCGGATACCTGTCAGGGATGGTCCGGGCGTTGAGCATTCTGTAATCACCACAAGGTCGCCATCCGTTGTCCTTTTTGGGAGCGAGGTGTAGTGGTGATGCCCATGGACTCTCCGACGGTCTAGCGGTTCCATTGGCAAGCATCAGCTGGAACTCCTGCTGAGCAATTTTCAACTTATCTGGCGCTAGACGCCGAAATGGCGATGATACTGGAGGACCTGGGGTGGTGCGGATGTGGTGTACGGTGTTGTGAGGTATGGTGCGTAGTGTACCGGCGGGTCGGGTGATGTCGGGAAACCCGTCTAAAATCCTATGGTACCTCGAATCACCAGAAGTTATTTTTACAGAAAATAAAGACAAGTCTGTGTGATTCGAGGCAACGGTAAAAACATTTGTGCTACTGTCGACTAGTCGTTGATTACGACAGTCAACGACTAGCGAGTAAAAAGATAAAAAGTCCACACCGATTATAGGCTTGGTAACATCTGCAACCACAAATCGCCACTTAAAGTCCCTACGGAGTCCTAAATTTAAGTTAAGTTCAACATACCCAAATGTCTTGATGGGTGTGCCATTAGCGGCCACTAAATCGTAGTTTGTACACTCACGACGGTCACTAAGTAGACGGCGGGGGTAGACGCAGAGATCGCTACCTGTGTCGACCAGGAACTGTATCTTGGTGGTGCGATCGGTGACAAACAAGCGACCAGTCGAGGGAGGGCAATCGTTTGTCGCCACTACCGACTGCCCGCGGCGTTTCCCTGCCGGTAGTCGCAGGGCTTGATGCACCGGTTCGCCTTCTCCCCGTGCATGGAGTGGTACCAACACACGGGGTGCTGCCGATAGCTGGAGTCTGAGCGGGTGGAGGAACGATGACGTGAGCGCCGTCGCGGGTCTCGACCACGACTGTGGGAGCGGTTGCGCGAACGGCTGTCACGCAGCTGCAGCGTCAAGTTCTTCACTGCCCGCTTCAGTTCGGCGATCTCGGCAGCCATCTCGCTGCTTGAGGGTCCTGCTGCCGAGGCTGCCGCGACGTGGCTGGCTGCTGCGACGTGGCTTGCTGGCGCGACGATGTCCTGGACGCGGTCTGCCAGCTCGGCTAGCGCGCCCAGGGTGCTGTGGGGCTGCGATGCCAGGAGGGGCTGGATGCTGGTGGGGAGTCGGCTGCACCAGATGGTGCGCACGAAGTCCTCTGGCACAGTTGGTCCTGCTAGACCTTGCAGGTGGCGGAGGAACTGCGACGGCTTTCTGTCACCCAGCTCCTCATGCATCAGCAGCTGCTTCACCTTCCGCTCCTGGGAGGCAGAGAGCCTCCGCACCAACTCTGTCTTCAGCCTCTCGTACCGGTTGCTGGCGGGTGGAGACATGATGATGTCTTTGACCTCTTTGGACTGCTGGTGGTCAAGGTGTCCAACCACGTAATTATATTTAGTGACGTCGTTCGTCACCCCAGCGTTTTCGAATTGCGCCTCTATCTGCGCAAACCAAATTTCAGGCTCCTCGGGCCAAAATGGGGGTAGGCGTAAGGCGACGCGGTATACCTCGGCCGGCTCGACCTTTGGACCCGAGGGGCGTCTGGCCTTGCGCGTGCGGTGCGCTACGTGATGGTCAGGCTGTGATGACGCGGTGTGCTCGCTCTCGCTGTCACTCATGATTTTTTATTGTGTTCGACTCGGGGTCACCAGTTTAGTAAAGTTTACGTGTGTAGCGGTGAGTGCGGGTGCGTGAAAATAAAAGTCACTCAGAATGTACTCACGGTTTACTCGATCACCGGTCACACAGTACATAAAACACAACACAGAAGGAGAGCACAGAGTAGACAGAAGAAACACACAATTTACAGTCACGAAACAATAGTACACATTAACAATAATAGTTCGCGCAACAATCAATATTCCAAGTCACGGTTAGTAAGATGCGCGGGCGCAGGTGGTAGGCGTCGAGGTCTATAACCGACTGACCCACATATTTTTAAATGTTAAGGTTGAGCAGGGATGCTCAACCGTTTCGCGCGCTGGCCCGCGCGCTGGGGCGACCGACACCATCCGACAGTATAATGTTAAACATTATGAATGCCGTGAATGTAGTGTAGTGTTATTAATAAACGTACACGATAATATAACTGTGGCTGTATTATTGTTGTGTTTTATTTGTGTTGTCTGAGTTTATTATAAACGTACATAAACTATATGGTAGGGGTGAACCCTACAAAGGCAGCAACCACGGACTCGTTTTTAGACAATGCTAAGCGGATATCCGTAACTAGGATCCCCACACTGTCCATTGTGCTGAGCCCTTTTCTGAAGCCAAATTGATAGTTCGGAAGTAAACCCCGCGATTCGACTATCCACTCCAGACGATTTTTGATGAGATGTTCCATCAATTTGGTTAAGACTGAGGACAAAGCAATAGGTCTAAGGCCGTTCGGATCATCCACATGTTTGCCGGGTTTCAATAGGGGGATAACAATTTGAAGTTTCCATTGATCGGGGACCCAACCATGAGAGTAACAAAAATTGATAATGTCCAAAAAGTATTGTTTGGCTTTATTCCCAGAATGAGTTATGAAGGAATATGGTACTCCGTCAATGCCGGGAGCCGAGTCCCGGACATGTCCAAGCACCAAGTTCAACTCCTTCAAAGTAAATGGTTCATCATGAGGATCATTTGGTGTTGAATTTGAAGGAGAATTAGCTGGTAAACATTCGGAAGGAAGTGGGACATAAGGTGGAGCTATTTTGTCAAAGAAAAGTTCAGCTGTTTCCCTAGTGATTGGCGAAGTCGTTGATGGAGAGCAACCACGTCTAAATCTGTTGATGGTCTTCCATACAACTGAGATTGGGGTGGAGGGGGAAAGTGAAGTGCAGAACTTAACCCAACCTGCACGTTTCTTCCTGCGGAGGAGACGTTTCGATTGTGCGTTGATTTGCAAATAGGCCAACAAATTCTGGTTGGTCATATCCTTATTATATTGCATCTCAGCCATGTTTCTCGACTTGATCGCAGAAGTGCATTCCTGGTCCCACCACGGAGGTGAGGGGATTTTGTTTCTAGCACTGTTTTTTAGAGGGAAACAAGCGTCTGCACTAGAGGTAATAGCTTCAACGAAGCCTTCATAGCAGCTCTTGGCATGGTGGTGATCAGAAGGGATGGATAAACTTGAATTTAAATTTGGAAGAGTATCAATTTTCTGATCCAGTAATGAAGAAAATTTAGACCAATCTGGTTTAGATAAATTGTACTTCAGAAGTGGAGGAGAAGTTTTTTCTAAATAGGTCTTGTTAGTCAAAGAAATAACAATGGGGTAATGATCACTACCATGCGACAAGGATGTGCATTCCCACTGGGTTGAAGAAGCTAATTCAGCAGAGCAAAACGTTAAATCGACACAGCTCCTCTGTTGACCGGGAGGCGACCTACGTGTTGGGCAACCATCATTTAATATGCACAGGTTCAGGTCATCCAAAATTTCAACCAAGGCTATACCAAATGTATCACAACGCTCAGACCCCCACCTGTAATGGTGACAGTTAAAGTCGCCCATGACAAGTATGGGGCCCTGAACATTGGAGAGAATGTTATTTAGAATTCCTAGAAAGTTATGAGTAGGGTGAGCAATATATACCGAGAATACAGTAATACCAAATCAAATCAAATCAAAACATTTATTTCAAATAGACCATTTACAGGCACTTTTGAATAGTCAAATGTCGGTCAGTCCAAGAAAAGTGAAGCTAAATTGCACGTTCCAAAGAGTAGGTCTCTATGGAGAAGAACGTGCAAGAAACTCCATGGACACTCTTTTAAATCATATTATGTGTTACATATAATGCTTGGTTACATATTACTTGTTGCTTCTATCATGTGAGCACAATGTCGATAGTGAAATAAAAAATGTAAAATAATTAAAAGATAGAAACTGAATTAAGCCACTGGCAGCTAAGAGATGACCAGTCCCAACTGACGGCACCCGTTCACGAGCATGACGCGTGCATCAGCCCCACTCAGCTCAACCATTTTGAAGGGAACTGAACGACCCAATAACACGTGCCACCAACAGCGAGACATTTGAGTGAGCATGACAAACTCTCAACTGCCATGCTCGTAATGTCAAAAAATAAATAAGTTGTAACCTAATAAAAATGCTCCATGGTGCTTCACATTCACAAACTTGGAAAAAGTGCTTCTACATTATACAATGCAATTGTGTCTTTCAAATTAAAAAATAATAATATTAGTTTCCAACTAATCAACTAATTATTACGCCCTAGTGGTAGTGGAGCTGGACCAGCATTGAGCCAAGCATTTTTATCTTGAATATAATCCTCCAACTTATAATATGCTTGCCTGCATAGTGTGCGTTTAATACAAGATTTAAATTTCGTTTCATTGAGTTCTAATATTTGGGGTGGTATTTTATTATAACATTTCAAACAGTACCCCATGAAAGAAGAGGCAACTTTAGCCAGTCTGAAACCTGGTTGAACTAATTGATCCCTATTTCTTGTAACATAATTATGTCTATCGCCTCTTTTGCTAAAAAGATGAAGATTTTTTCTAACATACATGATGTTTTCATAGATATATTGACAAGGTACCGTCATTATGTTAATATCTTTAAACAGTTCCCTTAAAGAATCGCACCGGCGGAGATTGTAAATAGCTCTGATGGCTCTTTTCTGTAATATAAAGATTGACTCGATGTCTGCAGCCCGTCCCCATAGTAAGATACCGTACGACATGACACTGAAAATAACTAAAATAGACTAGTCTAGCGGTATCAACATCCGTAAATTGGCGGATTTTTCTAACAGCATATGCAGCCGAGCTAAGCCGTCCTGCAAGAGATGTTAAGTGAGGACCCCATTGTAGCCTAGAGTCAAGCGTAATCCCCAAGAAAACTGTTTTATCAACAAATTCTAGTTTCTCATTGTTCAATACTATGTCGCAATCACTACTTATGACATTTGGTAAGGAAAATCTTATGCATTTAGTTTTTTTCCCATTTAGAACTAGATTATTAGCAGTGAACCAGTTTTGGACCTGCAATAAAGCGTTATTTTCATCGTCAAGATTATTAGTCCTTCTATTTATCTTAAAAATCAAAGAAGTGTCGTCAGCAAACAACACCATATTAAGTTTATTTTTCAACAAATAGGGTAAATCATTAATATAAACTAAAAATAAAAAAGGACCTAAAATTGAACCTTGGGGTACCCCCATTTTCACATTTAATCCCGACGAATTGACACCGTTTATTTGAACTAGTTGCTGTCTGTCATTCAAATACGATTTTAATAAGCTTAACGCTGTTTTGCCTAGTCCGTAATGCTCCAGTTTCAGGAGTAATGTTTCATGAACCACACAATCAAACGCCTTAGACAGGTCGCAGAAGATGCCTATAGCATCTTGTACCTCCTCCCACGCATTAAAAATGTGTTTTAGTAAGGAGACACCAGCGTCAGTCGTACAACGTCCTTTGGTGAAACCATACTGTTTATCGTGTAAGATGTTATTGGTGTTAAAATGATTAAGCATTTGATTTAACATCACCTTTTCAAATATCTTGCTAAAAACCGGCAAAACGGACACCGGCCTATAATTATTAGTGTCTTTACTGTCTCCGGATTTAAAAAGTGGTATCACTTTACTATATTTCATTAGATCCGGAAAGACTCCTTGATCTATACACAAATTAAATATTAACGCTAAGTACGGCGCTACAGTCTCAATAATTGAGGTACAAACTTTGATAGACATACCCCATAGATCTTCTGTCAATTTAATCTTGATTTCTTTAAAAGCTTTTATTACTGTTATGGGGTTTATATGTTTAAAGTTAAATTCAGTCGAACAGGCTGCAACGTTCGCCTGTAATAAACCAAAAGCATGCGATGGCGACGAATTTAGGGCTTCAGTAGTTTTAATTGGAATACTGGTAAAGAAATTTACAAATTCTTCTGCAACTAGTTTGTTATCGCTAATAAGACCATGATGAGTCTCCAATGTGTAATCATTATAATCATTACCTTCCATCCTACCAGATACAATGCTCATGTCACCCGTGAGAGAAGGCAAAGTTAAGGGTGAGAGTGGGACCCGATTGTTAACAAGAAGAGCCGACCCTCCATAGCCGTCAGATCTGTCACAACGGAGAATGTTATAGTATGGGATACGGAAGCTAAGACTTGGGGTGAGCCAAGTCTCAGCTATTGACCCCATATTACACATTCGAAGAGAGAGGGCGCTACTGTGCGTAAGCTAACAGCAGCTCCACGTATTTATTTAATTTAAAAATAGTTACAAGTGATGAAAGTATAAGTAAAGTAGTTCCAGATACAAAAAACTGTAAACCTAAGTGACACAAATAAAGTACGCAAGAAATACAAGAAGACCGGAGAGAAAATCCACTTTTAGTACTACAAGGTTCAACGAACATAATTCAAATTGTAAACAAATTCATCAGCTGTACCAATAGTAGAACCAGTTTATTCTGTTGAAAATTCGAAGATCTTTAATGGATTAAGCCCAAGAAAGGTATGAGAGTGATTTATACGAATACAATTATTGGAAAATCATCTAAAATGATTATGAAAAATACCAGTCATCCTGTTTGATTCCATTCATCAACGCCATCTATCCTTCTTTGAAGGATACAGTTCATAACATTGAACCACTAACCCTTAGCTCACTAGAGGTCATCACCAGCTAATCATTCATCCTGATAAAGTGATCCTGAAGCGCCATCTATCCTTTTGCGGTGGAAGCAGTTCATCCCATCGATCTATTGACGCTTACCTATAATATTGCCCACTAGAGGTCAGCAGTTGTAATAATAATAAAGGAACTTCACAAAATGGCAGAAAAAGCACATAATTGCGCCGGTTGTACCCAAGATCTACTAAATAAACTGCATCTCACTTGTACATTGTGCAAAAATGATTATGATCTAGAGTGTGCGAACATCTCCATAAATCATTTTAGTAAGAATATGACTCCTAACCATAAAAAAATATGGAAATGTCAAGGCTGCCGCTGCAAAATGCCAAAAACGGGAAACACGGATACACCTATAAGACCACAGACATCCACTCAAAAGCAACTAACAACTACCCCTAACGAAGAAAATAACGTAACAATTCGGAGAAAAACCTGCCCTAACAACGATTCGACCACTTTTGAGAATCTAAGTTTTTTAGGCGATACAATTTGCTCGGCGGAAAAAACCACCTCAGACATCAACATAAACTCTGAACTATCATTGCAAAACTTAAGCGAAATCATTATGATGCGTTTAAAAGAAAATAATCAATCAATAATAACCGACCTACGTAACACTATACAAACTGAAATAAACAAAGCTATTAAAAAACTTGCCGAAGATTTCGAACAAAAAACCACTAATTTATCAAAACAAAATGAACAACGAATTCAGGATATTGAAAAGATTAACACCAAGATACAAAACTTAACAAAAGAGAATGAAAAATTAAAACAAGAAATATCTGACTTAAAATCAACATTCACAGCTCCTGCAATCCAATGTACTATCACTTGCAAAAGTCCATAAGAATTCTTAAAACTTATTCGTTTGACGTTTAGTTTGACTTACGACCTTTTATTTTCAAGTTTCGCCAACAAATGATTGAAATTCACAATTTCATCAACTTATCATAAGTCAAGATGGCCCAGTGGTATAGGCACACAGATTGAAGCGCAAATCAGTGTGCCGCAAGTTCAAATCCCACGCAATTATTGACTTTTTGTAAGTTCTTACCCGATTGGAAGTTATGTATTTGCATTACATATATTAAATTATTCTTTAACTTGTTCACATATTTCTTAGAGTTAGAAAGGTAGATCACAAAAAAACTAAATAAAGAATTAGATTTCTGCGAGGTAGACATGAGTTTTAACTTAACCGAAATGAACTGTCGTTTGGTTGTAGTTGTTGGTTAGTGACGTGAGGTTGACAGTATTGTAATATTCGCAAAATGCAGGCTAATATTAGTATTGAAGTGAGGGCGACTATCATTGGGCTGCATAAAAGTGGTCTTAATAAAACACAAATATCTGAAGAAACCGGACTGAATGTGAGTATAATAGCTATTAATGAATTGTAACTTTATTACAAATTAATCTTCTAATTAAAACGTATGCCATTTATGAATCCATTCATCGTATCTTTATGAGGTTTAAAAGAGAAATACGTAAATCGTTGGGTTTATTGGATTGGTTATTGGATTAATAAATGCCGTTTTATTTTAAAATTATATTCAATAATTATGATTATTAACATTTTATATAATGAAAATGAAGTGAAGTAGGTATCTATAGCTGCCTAATATATATTTTTTTTTATTTTAGAAAAATACTGTAAATCTTTGGCTAAAAAGATATGAGGAAGAAGGTAGCCTTGCTTGTCGAAAGCGAAGTGGGAGACCGAAGCTTATTAGCGAGGCGCAGCGACGACATATGGTGGACGTATACGAAACGAATGGTTTCGCACCAACGAGACATTTTGCGGAATTATATGACACCTCGATGGATACTGTTCGCCGTGCACTTCACGCTGAAGGCGTGCATCACAGATAACCTGCTAAAAAGCCGTACTTGACAGAGAGGCACAAACAAGAACGATTACGTTTCGCACTAAATATTTAATGTTAAATAAACTAAATGGCCTACCATTTTATTTTAACATATCTGTGATTATTTGTTAACAAACACTGTATTATATTGTGTTTACTTTCGTTTAAAACAGCTATATCTTTTAACTTGTGCCATCGCCTCATCTTAAGAATGCAGTGAACTCGCTATCAATTTTGTTGACAATAATCATGAGTCTATTTCGTTTTTTATTCTTCTACCCACACTGTTTTAACATAATACTATAGTTCAATTTATTTTTCTCATCTAATTGACGATTATCTTGTGAGAACTAAAGTTCTTTTAACAGAAATTGAGGTTTGGTTTCAATCTTCTTTTCGTCAAGAAAATGAACAATTAAGCTATGACCTCAATACATTCATTGTGACGTTACACAAAAATAAAATGTTTACAAAGTCCAATATATCACTTTTCAATAAATAACTGGATATAAACAATTACCTATATTTTATTTTATTAAAATTTGAATATCCGTTCATTGTTACGTTATTCATATTATGAATAGTCTAAGTGGGTATACTTCCAACAAACAATCTTAGGCGTAACATAGATAACGGTTACAAGATAACTTTTTGTCTAGGTAACAATTCGACGTCACAATTCTCATAAATGTTTAATTTGTAAATATAAAGAATAAACATTTTTATTAAACACGTCTTTTTATTTCCACCTTATAACATCAAAAAGATGTAACAACTAAATAATTGCAAATTACGAATGTGATTCTTCTTGTGGTTCAAGTTCATTCAATAGATCACATTCGTAATTTGCAACTATTTAGTGCAAAAAATGCAATAGTATTTTTCATAGAAATATAAAAAAAAACTATATCAATATAGATTGGGAATTTTCAAAGTAAGAAATAACCGCAACGGACCGACCATGATTTGAACTCGGGTTACGTGATTTGCGAATCCAACACTTAGTTCACACGGCTACCAGCACATGACGTATTTGCTTGAATTTTATCAATGCTATGGTAAGAACAGAAAAATAATAATGTTTTTAAGCTCAGTGCGACGACAGTTCCTTAGTGTTTGTTATCTGTGGAATGTGGATACTCATACATGCGCACACATACGCACGGAAGTATCGCGCTCGCTCGGTTCGTAGCAATGTAATCTTTAGCGTTCCTATGGACTTTTGCGGCCTTACTGTACAGAGAGCAATTCCAAGAAGATAGTCATCTACGGCCTCACCGAGTACTACAAAGAATCTGAAACTGATCTGCATAACCGAATCATCGAAGTGTTTCACGATATTCTACAAGTGGACCTGATGGGTTACGTTGAAAATATGTATAGATTAGGCAGAAATAACACCAATACCCGACCACTGGTAATAGAATTAATTAGCAAAAGAATGGCTAAATACATTAAAAACAATAGCCATTGTTTTCAGGGAACCCAATTGTCTGTATCTGAATTTTTGGATGCAAATTCACGTAAGGAAAGACAACAATTGCGAGATGAAATGTTAAAAGCCAGAAAGAAGGGCCTATATGCAGTAATAAGAAATAATCAGCTGTATATAGAAGGGAAAGTTACTATATTAAGAGACGAGACACACAAAAATCGACCAAGCTACATGGAAAATGAGAAAAACCTAAATTCAAAAACTCCCTGCGACCCCTACCACCGAGATCCAGACAACAGACAAGTAGACGCTTCGAATCATTCCTTTCGAAAATACAGACCAACTATTTAAAATTCTATTTCAAAATATTCAGAGTCTCTGTAATAAACAACACATACTAGAAGCCTTCATCGCAGACAACCCGATTTATAGTGCAATATGTTTATCCGAGACCTGGCTGTCAGAAGAAAAACTAAGCCTGATACAATTTAATGGATACAAAATGGCAGCATCATACTGCCGCAGCACGCGAGGGGGAGGCGGCGTCTGTATCCTCCTGCAAGATAATGTCGACTTCAAAGAAAGAAACGATATAACGAATATGTCCATAGAGTATATTTTAGAAGTATGTGCAATCGAGTTACCCAAAGAAAACATATTATTAGTTACAATGTATTGGAATAGAAGAGAGGAAGAAATATTTGTTAGCCAGTTAAAATGTATCTTAAATTATATAAATAATAAGTATTTTAAATTTAATATTATTATAGGTGGAGACTTTAATATAAATATCTTAGAGAGAAATGTTAAAACTAGTCAATTCCTAGATCTAATGCTGGAATATAATCTAACGCAACACATAAAAACACCCACACGAATAACACAAACTACGTCTACATGTTTGGATTTAATATTTACAAATACTAATTCAAATAAAATATTTACAACAGTAGAGGAACTAGGTTTTTCAGACCATAGCGGAACAATAATACATGTCACCTCACCAACACCACAGTTAGTTACACCAATAACTTGGTATTGTAAAAAAAGAATATTTAACAAAATAAATATCTTAAAGTTTAAATCTAAACTAAATGAACTTGACTGGAAAAATATCCTACCTAAAAACCAAAATTTAAATGATAATTATAAAGCATTTCATGACAAATTAACGAATATCCTTAACCTTTGTATACCAATATGTAAAGTCAAACTACGAACTAAATTTAAAAAATACTGGTTAACGACAGGCATCAAGATCTCCTGTAAAAATAAAAGACTTTTAAAAATACTCACTCTTAAAATGAAAAATCCAATCATTACGAATTATTATAAAAACTATGAAAAAATATTAAAAAAATTAGTTACTGCATCAAAAAGGGTTCAATACGTAAATAAAATAAAGAAATCTAACAACAAGGTTAAAAGTATGTGGAGTATCATAAATGAGAGAACAAACAAAAAACAAAAAAAAGGAGTATAATAACATTAAATTGCAAATAGAAAAGGATTTTATATCTGAACCTGAACAAGTAGCCAACATTTTTAATAACTTCTTTGCGACCATCGGGGATAGCAGCGTCAGTTCATCTAGCCAAAAACTGGGGAGCACTTCAGTACTAAACCCCACAGAGAACACAATGTTTCTTGGCCCAATAGATGCATGGGAAGTAAACAAAATAATTAAAAAATTAAAGAACAAAAATAGTCACGGGATCGACGAAATACCACCAATGCTTCTAAGGGAATGCGCAGACGAACTTACCTTACCGTTTTATCTGCTGCTGAACCAGTCTTTTGACGAAGGTATCTTCCCTGATTTATTAAAAAAATCAATAATAAAACCAATCCATAAAAAAAACACCAAGACAGACCCAAATAATTATCGTCCGATTGCTCTTCTACCATCTGCTTCAAAAATCTTTGAAAAAGCCATGTGTGACCGGATTTATAAGTTTTGCGAAAAATATAATATTTTTAATGAAAGTCAGAACGGTTTTCGAAAAAACCGCTCCACCACCTTGGCGGTCTATAAGTATATTCAAGAAGCCCATAATATTATTAATAACAAAAAATATGCAATATTTGTTTGTTGTTGGTTCTATCTTAGGTCCAATACTCTTTATCTTGTATTGCGCGGATATTATTAAATGTATGCAGAAGTGCAAGTATCATATATACGCTGATGATGTCCAGCTTTACATATCTTTTTATCCCGACGAGTATGATAATGCCATAAAAAACCTAAACGACGATCTTAGCAGAATTGCAACCTGGTCCGAGGAACATTGCCTGTTGCTAAACCCAACCAAAACCAAATTCATGATACTTGGTTCTAAACAACAGTTAGCTAAACTACCTGCTACGTTTTCACTCGAATTGATGGGCAAACCGATAGACAGAGTATATGAAGCAAGAAACCTTGGTCTTATCATGGACAAAGACCTTCGTTTCGAAAAGCATGTCGCCGACTCGGTAAGAAACTGCTTTTATCGCCTAAAAGTTTTGTATAAAATGAGGCCTTACCTATCCGAAACACTTCGGGAGCAGCTTGTGGAAAGTCTGGTTTTGTCCAGATTGAATTATGCAGACACAGTGTACGGCCCACGCCTACTGGCTCGTACAGACCGACTTATTCAAAGGGTTCAAAACGCGTGTGCTCGTTTTTGTTATAAAATTCCTCCCAGAAGCCACATAACGCCATTCCTTAACAAACACTTTACCCTAAAAATGAAATCGAGACGCAAGCTGCACTTGGCGTGTCTTCTATTCGGTGTAATTAAATACCAAAAGCCAGACTACCTTTACAATAAGCTGAGTTGGATCACTGGTAGACGTGAATGCGGAAGAAGGCAATGCTCGCAACAGCTGTCATCGCAGCCCCATAGTACAGCAACATTTAGAGGCAGTTTCCGTTACGCGGCTAGTAAAGTATGGAATAATTTGCCGCCGCCTATTAGAACAATAAACACGATTAGTACGTTTAGAAGACGTTTACGGCAGATTTTGATCGATTCGCAGCGAAAGTTAAACCTAACTAATTTAAACGTTTCGTTGATATAATATACATGCAATTTTTTTTTTTTTTTTTTTTTATATATAATTTGTCTTTGGTCATAATATTAATTAATAAATATGTTTCACTATAATAAAAACAGGGTTTACATAGTTACAATTATGTGGGTGGTTTGGGTTTTATTTTTTTCTGCGTGCCGTTGGTCTCTTATAGCTGCCTCGTCTCGAATATTTTTGAGACCTGCATAAAACGAAGGATGCGTTAATATATGTATAATTTTTTAATTTTTTTTTTTTATTTTTTTAAATTTTACATTTTGGTTGTTGCTGTTTTTGTCATGCGATTTGCGTGTATGTTCACTTACCTTATGGGCCTGGCCTACTTGCAGCAGGTGCTTGCAATCGGTTACGGCTTCGCCTTTCTTTCTCCTTGAATTGCAATAATTATCTTTTATGGTGTCATGACAAAGTCATTATGACCTGCAATTAAAAAAGTAATATATACATATACTTACATGCATTGCTCTTTCAAACATTTAAATGGTTATTACTATTTTGCGATACTTACCTTTGATACACATAATTAAACTCACTGGGTTTCACTGTTACATTATTTTGGTTTCACTGCCAACTATAATCAGATCGTAATAGGTATTTGGATTTTTTTTTCTAATACCCGAAGTTTACTTCTCTATTATATAATATATTTGGCTACAGCTTGTCTGTTGCGCTCAGCTACCCAAGATATACTGGATAAATTGTTACGTAACACGAACTACGTTAATTTGAATCGCTTAGGACCGGTTATTTTTTTATTATATTTATTTATCTCACACCTAACAACTGATTAACATCCGTAGACTCATAGCAAGGTTCAGTTGAAAACCAGCGTCAGGCAACTGCTACGTAGTGGCCTGGCATGATGCTGAACTGGACCCATTTGGTGCAGCCGTGGGACATACAATGTAGATATATTTTAAGTTTAAGATTCCATACTATAATAAATTTGTATATCATTGTGTGTACCTGTGTACCAAATAAACGTATTTTCTTTCTTTCTTTCTTTTCTTTCAATAGGAATACTACTAGACATGACCAAAGCCTATGACAAGGTACAATTTGGGATACTGCTAAACAAATTACACGGAATAGGTATACGCGGGAAGGCTCACTAATGGCTAACATCTTATCAACACAGAACAGAGAACAATTAGTTGAAATAGAATACTTTAACCATCAAACTAAAGAAATCGAAAAAATTCGATCCCACAGTAAAGTAATTAATGCCTCAATTCCTCAAGGTAGCGTCATTGGATGCTTATTATTTTTAATTTACATCAATGACTTACCAAAGACGATAGAAGGCCCCTGTGTCTTATTCGCGGACGATATATCCATCTTAGTCACATGCCAAAACAAAGAAGGTATAGAAGAAACTCTAAGTTCCATACTTACTAAAACAAGAAACTGGATGAACGAACATAACCTTGAGATAAACTACACTAAAACAAAATTAATAACTTTCCACCCTTACCAAAAAACGCCTTTAACTTTAGATTTTACTTTCGACAACTCAAAACTAGAAACCACCTTTACCTTACCTTACCTTTAGAATTTACCTTACTCGGACTTAATATAGACACACATATAAACTGGAAATCACACGTACAAAAGACTCACTCAAAAATTTCTAGATTCTCGTACGCTCTTCATGAAATAAAAAAGGCCACCAATTTCCAAACAGCTCTTACCACCTATTATGCTTACGCCTATGCATGGCTTAGCTATGGTGTCACCCTTTGGGGAAACAGCACCGATGCACAAACACTTTTTACCCTGCAAAAGAAATTGATAAGGATTCTAGTTAACATTGAGCAAACGGACAGTTGCAAACCGTTCTTTCAAAAACATAATATTTTAACCCTTCCTTGTATATACATTTTAGAAACATGTAAATTTGTACGGAAACATCAAGAATTTTACTCAAAACGTGGAGACATTCAGTCACGCTATCTACTCAGACACCGATCAAGGCTAAACTTGCCTAGTTCTCGATTAAGAATGCATTCTACAAGCCCCTACGTTATGTCCATTAAAATATACAATAAACTACCCGCAGACATAAAAAAAGAAGAGAAAATTAATGTATTTTTAAAAAAACTTCGACAGTTTTTATTGACTAAATGTTATTACTCGGTAAACGAATACCTAAGTGATAAACTTATTAAGTCATAACCTAAGTACGCCTTCGACTTTACATTGTATCTAATTCATATTATTATTACTCTCAATAGACATATAAATAATAACATAATGTAATAAAATAAAATATAAGTTAATAATAATGACGCTAAAAATAATATTTGACTCAATTTACCTATTTTTATATACGGACATAATAATAATAAAAATAATGCATGTGTAATTTAAATAAAAAGTAATTAACAATAATGACGATAAAAAAAAAAAAACTTGACATAATTCACCTATTCCCATACACTGACATAATAGTAATACACATAAATAATTTATAAACACAATGAACAATTATGACGATAAAAATAATACATGACTTATTTTACCTATTTTTATACACGGACATACTAATAATAAAATGCATACATGTATAATTTAATTTAAATAAAAATATAATTTATAATAATGACGATAAGAAACAAAAAATACTTGACATAATTCCCCTATTCACATACACTGACATGATAGTAATATACATAAATAATTAGTAAACACAATTAATGATAATGACGATAAAAAATAATACCTGACATAATTGCTTTTTTACGACAATAATTATACACATTCGTTAATTTAATTTAATTTAAATAATAAAGACGATAAAAAATAAATAAAAATATTTGACAAAATTCACGCATTCTTATACACAAACACAAAATAATAATATACATACATCCCATAATTTAGATACTTTAATGACGACACAGAATAAGCATAAAATACATTATATATTTAACTCATACTTATACAAAGATATTATAGCGTTATAATAATATACATACATAATAATAAACCTAATTAAATACAGCAAATTAGATCTACAATAATTATCTATTGAACTCCGTGAATTTCTAATTAGCCCTCTTCCTCTCTCCTACATTTTGCTGTGCCCGACAGGGTCCATATTGTTCTATGAAAATTTTCAAAACCATCTATGTTTACATATATGGATTGCAATAAAGTATTGAGTATTGAGTATTGAGCAAGCTAAAGGTTTAAATTTATTAAGGAGGAATATGAGGTCGTGCTTTTTATGCCACACGCTCCTCACATTCCACTGTAAGAATGTTTGGCTGGACGCCATTTTTAATATCTAAAAGAGTTTTAATAAGTTTATCGGCAACGTTGGACGGTAATTGTGAGTTAGAAGAATGAGTAGAGATGATAGAAGGAAGAAGTTTGATGAGAAGTTCTATAATTGAAACAGTGTTGGTGTGTTGAGTAATATTATCGGAATTGAGAGCACAGCCATTAGGTTGTGAGGGTTGGGGGGAGCGAACAAGTTGGTGGTGAGCAGATTTGTCAAAGGATGGGGAAAGAGGGGCGTGGGTCTTGGGCTTTTATTCAGCGTAACGGTTTTTCGGTACGACTGTGTTTTGGCTGCATTGGCGTAATTACGGGAAGGAATAGGAATCAGCTTGCTGGCCTCAACATAAGGGATGGACTTTTCAGCCATAACCGTTTTGATGGCCTTCTGTCTACCATGCTCAGGGCATGACCTGCTGTTGGCGAAGTGATTCCCCGAGCAGAGCACACAAAAAGCCTCGCTTTCAGTAATGTTGCAACCATCACCGGGGTGATCATGGCCACATTTACTGCAGCGTGGTTTCGATCTGCACAAGTTAGCCACATGTCCAAATCTACAACACTTACGGCATTGTATAGTAGGGTAAATATACTGTTCTACGGGAAGGGATGTGTAACAGCAAAAGACCCGTTGTGGTAGCACTTGGCCATCAAAGGTAATGACACAGGTTTCAGTTGGTTTCCACTCATTCACACCGTCTGTTTGTACTTTTCTGTTTATACGGCGGACTTTGAGGATTTTCCCACATCCAGAGGGCACCGACAGAAAGGTTAGGGCTTCTTCTTCCGATATATCAGTAGGTACACCTGTAATCACACCCATCCTTGTAATATTAAAAGTGGGAATTGAGGCGGTATAGCTGGATTTCGGAAGAAGATTATTGACTAAAAACGCATTTGCGTCCTGGGGGGAGGTAAACTCTACTGATACGCGGTTTCGGCCTACTCTTTTAACACCATCTCGAAGGATATTCGCTATGTTGTTTGATATTAAAAATTTACCAAAATTAACAGGGTGTAGTGTGGTGCCTGTGCTTGGTGAAGCCTCGATTCTAGAGACATGAACAACATAGGGACCCTTGTCCAAAGCTGAATACTTTATCCGGCCGATTTGGCTCTTGGGTTGTTTAATTGGTAGAGTGGGAGCAGGCGTTTGTATATCACTGGCGCGTTTACGTGAGCTTAGGCTCACATCCATTTCCGATATGTTACATACAACGTCGGCAAATTGAGAAAGTGGGTTCTGGGTTTGGGGAAGCTGGGATGTCGGGAGGGTCAGGATCTGGGGGTTTATTTTTATCCATCTTGGGAGTTTCTAATATAAGTAAGTTAGTACAGACTTGTACTAACTACTTAAGACAAACACAATACAAACCTGTTTACAAACACAAGGACAACACAATTATGTAAAAACACTACACAAAAGTCACAACAATCACTCAAGAGCGGTCAAAATTCTCAAAACACACGTGCTATCCGAGACACCCGTGGCGAGAATCCGTCTTTATATTCAAGTAGGTTGAAGTCAGTTGAAGTTTCTGATTGAAGGTTTTCAAAACCATCCCCTCATTTGTTATTTGGAAAAGTCGAGCATTATTCTTTTATCAATGAGTTTGATGTACGTTTCTACACTTTTAATTTTATATAATACATTTATTCCATTACTGATGGACTATAAATTTTTATATTTTTTAAATTATTTTATTAATTGGAAAAATATTATAATTATATTGATAAAATAAGTATAACAACATACACACAAAGACGTCGTTCTATCGAAATTGGAGTGTGCCAATATTTAAAAAATAACGCATCCGGAAAGTTGTTTTTTAAAACTTGATAAAATAAGATTTGCTTGGGAAGTCCACATAAAATATATAATTAACACGGTTTACGAATATTTGAAAAAGAGTTTTTAATTCATTCAGGTATTTCAATAACGAAAAAAAAACTTTAAGTGCGTCAAATGTTCAATCTCATTCATAAACTAAAAATGTTACCATTGCATAAATGTTTGCACTGATATTCCTTTCATTGTGCTTAAAACATGATAATGCTATAAGTAATTGTTTTGTAAAAACTGTCACTTTTTAGTATGTTGTCAATAATTAAAGATTATTATGTACGTAAAAATAATATCTACAATATCATCATGACATGAGTTTTTGTTAGGAACAAGTAAATCTTAGTTCAAATAAACCTCAGTAGATGGCGTCTATATCAATTTATATTTAACACGTAAGTTTAACGTTAGGTGTAAGTTGTTATAGACTAAAATCCGAGAAGTTTTCAGTGTTTTGTCAATAATTAAAGATGATAAATAAAAATAATGTCTATAATAAATCATCATTGCCATATTAATATTATTGGCATGAGTTTTTGTTAGGAACAAGTAAGTCTTAGTTCAAGTAAACCTCAGTAGATGGCGTCTATAACAATTTACTTTAAATATCTATAACGTTACGCGATTTCTGTTTTTATTTACCAATTTAATACTTACCACAACGATTCTTTTTAAACCAAAGTATTAATATTTTTATGGAAATTTTATTAAAACAGATGTTTCATTGAAAAAATAGAGACAGCCCTTATCGAACGTAAAACATACAATTTCAACGTCGAACACTTGCAATTTCGCGTTTTTTTGTAAAAGGCCTCTTATGGAAGCGCTTAATGCAATAACCGAAACTGTTACAAAAGTGAAAGCAGTTGTTGAATATTTTAAAAGAAGTTCACATGCGCACCAGGTGGAATTCGACGTATGTTATGTTATCCCGGATTTTGAAAATTAAAGATGCAGTCGTAGCCGCTGTTGCACTCTTACGTAGTGAATTGTCACTCACTGAAAACGACTGGAATATTATAGAAGCAGCGGTTCCAATCTTGGAGCATTTTCATGAAGTGACTGAAGAAATTAGCTCGGAAAAGTCCGTATCATTATCGAAAGTAATACCATTAAGCCGAATTATTATAAACAATAGGTATTAGATTATCTATGCGACAACCATCACCTCTAGCTGAAATAAATGTATTGCTGAACACTTTATATAGAGAATCGGAACGTCGTTTCGGAAGTTATGAAAACAACTCTCTTTACGCGGAAGCTACAATTTTGGATCCACGGTTCAAAAACAGGTTTTCGTGATCCCAGAAATTATTTACGGGCAGCAAATAATTTAAAAACTAAAATCGCAGTTGTCGCAAATCAAACAGCCGAAGTTACAGAAACAGTACCACCCCCAAGTTCAAAAAAATCAGTTTGGGATGAATTTGACACGGAAATAGTTCGATTGATGCCCCAAAACACTACAGCAGCAGGGACAGTCGAGTTTGACAAATACATACAAGAAATCATCCTTAACAGAAAAAAGGATCCGTTGCAGTGGTGGCACGAGCGAAAGCTGGTATATCCTCTATTATACAACTACATCTTAAAACGTTTAAATGTCGTCGCCACTTCAGTGCCGTGCGAGCGCATTTTTTCAAAAGCGGTTATACGCTTACAGCGGTTGCAAAAATGCAAGGGGAACTCAACAGATGCAAAAAAGCTAAAGCTGGACTTGTCCAGAAGAATTTTTGACCCGCCACATCTTATAAAAGGCATAAGAAATAATCTTATTACAAAAAATTTAGAGTATTATCTGGACGGGAAGAAAAAAATTGCAAAATGGGCTCATCTGGAGGCTCTATATAAAAATTGCCCTGGATTCAAAGGACGGCGGTTAATACCAAAATTGACCGTACGTCATGTCATTCCAAATTTAATACCAAAAATGAAGGTGAAATACGCCACACAAGTCTTCAGTAAAACTGTCAGTGTAGCAATGAGATTCACAGCAGGTAAATAAATTACCTTAATCATTTTTACTTTTTTATTATCCTGGGCATGTCTGCCGGATGCTGTCCTGGTCTTGAGCTCGTATATCACAAGATTGGAGCCCTAACAGTCGGAGTTGCGACAGACCGAGGAGAAGATGGAGGTATGGGATGGCTTCCTAGAGAAATTTTATATAGGTGGAAATGGAAAGAGTGGGGGAAGCCTTTGCCCAGAGACAGTTCAGGCTAGAAAAGCATTTTCCTCGACATTAAGGCTAAAGTAGGAGTTTAATTCGAAACTGACTAGTACCACTGTGACTTTTTCAATGTCTAAAAGTACACTTCTGAGCAGGGCTTGTTAACGTTACCAAATTCACACTATAAGTATCGGTAAGTAACGTTACTTTCATAAAGTTAAAATTTTAACGGTAACACGAGTAACGATACTTTGGTATCGAATCTATAAAATAACGTTACCAATTAACGTTACAGGTAACGAAACTTTTAACGTTACTTAATGCGTTGTTGTCAACCCGTGCAACCTAAGCGGCGTGGCGCGTGCGGCGGCGCACTCCGTGCACTACGGAACGGCAACATCGCCAGTCAAACGATGCTTGCTAGTTGCTACTAACTAAATACGCAGTACGGTTTCATAAACGAGGCGTGCGGTAACGAATTTGGTACCTGTATAGGATAGTGTTGAAAATCTAGTGTTTACAGTCAAGGGTTATTTTCCAATTCTTTTTGAAATAAAACGAATAATTATATCTATTTAAAATGGGACGTAAAAAACAGAATACGGTGTATCGTTACTTCCAAATAGACGAAAATATGAAGACTTCAAAGTGTTTAGTAAACGATTGTGGAAAAATATTGAAGGTAGGTACCTATTACTGTTTTAGTAGAAATTATTAGTTTATTTAGTTTATTATATTTATTGAAATGAAATATCTATGTAGGTACCAACTCAGTTGATTTATAAGGTTATTTATTTTTTTAGAAACAACAACAATTAAATTTTTGGCGTAATGTAAGTACCTACCTACCTAAATGAATCTATTTTGGGTAAGTTTAATGGTGGTCATGTGGATAAAATATGGTTTTAAGCTAAATATTGCCTATGCCTGTCATGACTTTGCTTGGCCTGATGACTTTTTCATTTTGTTGTGTTATCTTAAGGCGTCGTCCTATTACTATACGTTCCAAATGAGAATAGGACCAATTGCTATATTAAGCTCAACTGTACCTTTCTCTAAGCCATAAATTGAGATAGACGTATCCGGTTCAGGTACGGTGCAGCGCTATAAGCCCCAGCAGCGTCATATCCGCCCCCAATCCGCAAGCAGGTAGTAAGGATGCGTTTGCAAAGCGCATAACGACATCCAAGAACCTCATTGGCGTTCGGATTTCCGAACGGTGTAGTCGCGTTTTAAAAGTAACTCGTTACTTTTAAAAAATGGGTGTCCTACTTTTTCAAAGATTATAGTGTTAAGTAGAAAAAGAAATTATTTTTTAGTGTTCAAAAGTGAATACATTAGAATAATTTTAATATCGTTAGTATGGACAAAGCCCCACGTGCTCGGTCGCAATCTAGTGGTTCGAGTAGAAGCAGCGGTTCTTCTTCGGCGGCGCGCAGAACGAGACATTGCAGGCGAAAGGAGCAGCGCCGCCGTATGAAGCTAAGTAAATTAGAGGATACTTTTGAAAAACTCGCTGAAAAAGTATCCTCCTTCTAAAACCTTACGGTTAAAAATAATATTCAGTCGTGCATGTTCGACAGAATCTGTTCTATGTAATCCGAGCCCTACTGAACTGCATAATGATCCGATATGATATTGCAAACTACCCTCAAGTTGTATTCATCACGGATAAATAATACTTGTCTTGAATTATTTAAAAATTACAACATTTCATTTTGCCCGACTGAGCTCTAGTACGTTATTCTGAATTATAAAAACATAATTCTACCCCACGTTTTGTAGAGCTCGATAGTAATGATATTTTAAATTTTGAACATAACAGTTCGTTAGTGGTCGTTAATAATTCTTCTTTAGCTGCTATGTAATATGCTGTTATTTAGCAAAATAAAGCCTTTTCAAAAAGGCTTATGCCAATTTATATTATGTGTATCCCAATTAGACGCAATGACCACTGATGAGTTTACTTGAATTTTTGAGGGTGTATGGTTAAGGATTAGATTTCATAGGTAAATAAGGAGGCGTCTTAAAATTTTTCAAACCGCACTAACTAAACTATCCTCGCAGGGTAGATCGTATAAACCTACTGTCCAAAGTAGGAAATTTATAGTGCCTGTGCGCAGCAGTGCATACTATCGGCCTTCCACTACTAGTGGCTCTAATCCTGCGCAAGGACAAGAGAAGAGGGCAAAAGTTTTCTCGTTACATGTGCGCAACAGGCGAACGTTCGGCCTTCCACTACCGACGTTACAATATACGGTAAGAAACGTACTAACTAAACTATCCTCTCCAGGTAGATCGTATAAACCTAACGTCCATAAGTAGGAAATAATTATAGTGCCTGTGCGCAACAGTGCGAACTATCGGCCTTCCACTACTAGTGGCTCTAATCCTGCCCAAGGACAAAAGAGTTTTTTCATTACATCGACGTTACAGTATAGGGTAAGAAACATAAGTACTAACTAAAATATCCTTTCAGGGTAGGTCATATAAACCTACTGTCCCAAAGGGGAAATAATTATATAGTGCCTGTGCGCAACAGTGCGAACTATCGGTCTTCCACTACTAGTGGCTCTAATCCTGTGCAAGGACAAAAAGAGTTGTTTCGTCACATGGGCGATACAATATATGGTAAGAAACGTACTAACTAAACTATCCTCGCAGGGTAGATCGTAAAAACCTACTGTCCAAAAGTAGGATATATAGTGCCTGTGCTCAATAGTGCAAACTATCGGCCTTCAACTACTAGTGGCTCTAATCCTGCGCAAGGACGAAAGAAAAGGGCAGAAGAGTTTTTTCGTCACACGGACGATACAGTATGTGGTAAGAGACGTAGTGCCCTGGCACGGCGTGATAAACGAGTTGACTATATTGTCAAAGTTTTCAAGCCGGGAGAATCAAACATAGGGTAAGTGTCTGGAGGAGGTCGGGGGCATCTTTATATGTACTATAGATAATATCAAGCTATTGGATCCCATTTATAAGCAAACCACCGCTTATTCATCCCTCGAGGATTTCTAAAAGATTTCACACAATACATCCAAGTCCCTGACTTCCTCCAAACACAGTATTGGTTAGTGAAAAATAAATTTAAAAAATGCATATTTTCACCTACCAATCGCGCCAGGACACAGACGTCTCCTCAGGCTTGCAGACGACCTGCCTCCCTTTTGGTTTCGCTACTGCTTCGAAGGTTTTTGCCAGCCAGACAAATTGGTTCGTGCAGATCCTGAGACCAAGGAATCCGATTGTTGACATAAGCCTAAGCAGCCTTTTAATGTTCCTACGGCTGGGCCTCGAGCCTCCTCTATAGGAGGGAATGGGCCGCAATCCACCACGTGGGCCCAGTGCGGGTTGCCATTACTGGCACATTTCGACGATTTCCTTTTGGTAAATCAGAATCGAGAAAGCGCAAAGTCACTCGAACTTAACAGTAAGTCTAATGCAAACCCTTGGTTTCATTATAGACTTTCAGAAGTCTGTATTGACCTCTTACCAGTCATTTTGCTAGCTTTGTAGTCCCGCGAGGGCGCTAGAATTCTCCTGCAATGGTGAACTTTGGCAATTTCGTTTTGCAAAAAATGTAATGGATCAAAAACATGCCCGTCATGTTGGATGCAAGAGTCACAACATGACTTCTATTCTGCACACCGACTTAACGACAGACTGTACCAAGGTAGTTTTGTGCGCGCAGCCCAACAACGAGACCTTAGGTGGCAGTTGTTCAGTACAGTGAAAGATACGCTCGCAGCAGTATCTTAGAGATGTTGATAGGTTTGCGAGTAATTCAGATAAAAGGTCACCTTGTGACCAACTCAACCTTATCGATTACGAAACCAAACTGTAGCTTCTTACTTACGCAACGAAGGCTGTACAGTCACAGCCCTTTTTGTCTTTGGATACGTATGTCAGTATATCACCTTCCAGGTCGATACAATGACGTAGCAGATTGGCTCTCAAGAAAATCTGCTCTGATAGAATGGCATTTGCTTATTCTAAGTCGAAAATTGTTTTCAGTGAAATAGATCTTGTCGCGTCACGAACGGCTCGTGTAGTACCCAGGTTTTCGAGTCTGGATTTAGATCAAGCGACTGTTTTCCATAATGCCTTCAGTCGCCTTTGGCACTGCAGGTAAGCGTGGGTTCTTCCACCACCTTTTCTAATACCCAGAGTATTAGCCCACCAGAACCGAGCAATCGGTGTGACCTGTTGATAATATCAGATAGGGCAAATGTATTGGAGAACAGACCTGTGGTCTCACTCCATGCGTCCTCCTTATTTGGACCTAGTCTTGATAGACACGACAATCAATTGACCGCACCTATCGAGTTCATCAATTGAATGGAAAGGTGTGGTTAATACAAGGTGGTTGTCACTATTTAATTATTAAATAAGCATGGTTACGACCACTGTAACCTTGCCGGGTTATGGCCTCAAGTGGTTGTAACAATGATTCCAGTACTTTCTCCTGAAGCTATGGCCTGATTTCTAATAAATTTGCCTTTTTACAGTACATAAGTCCGTTGTATGTACCTTTTGGCGTCTGTCTAGAGACTTCTCAATAGGCTATCATATTATTTTAAAGCAGTATCGAAAGGGAAGAAGAATAAAAACGGCCGAAGACTAAAATCCTTATATGACATATCAATATTTTGATTAGAGTTGGCCAGATAATACCTTGTTTATTTATTTATTCACAAAATCCACAGCTCTTTTACAAAAATTTTACTTAAAGCCAATTCTCTCTTCAAAGTGACATTGTTCGAAAGTTCAAGAAGATCCGCACAGTCTCGCGCGAATCGCCGAGGTGAGCGCACGCGTTAATTCGTGGTCGAGTTTGTACGAGCGTTGTTCTTGTTTTCTCGTACTACCCTCAAATTATATTTTAATAAATGTTACGTGATTATGGATAATATAGACTTTTGCGATGCAAGCGTAAGTGATATAGAAGAAGAAGAGTTGGTGCAGGAACGTGAGCAACTAGTTATAGACAATGTATTGAAGGAAATAGGAAAAAAGCCGGAGAAAAGAAAAGAGCGGTCTGATAACGAGGAAATAATAGAAGATGACGATGGTTTCATCACAGTGCGAAATAAAAATAAGATGGTAACCAGGAGATTGTCGGTGAGTTCTAATAATAAGGAGAACAACGAGAGCATAGATAAATCAACAATTAAAGAGAATACTATAGTATGTGTTTCATCGAAAGAGACTTTACCTAAACCTTTTGGCATGGCCAAATTGTTAAGAGCAGAAAATATTAAGAATATCCTTAAAATACAGTATAAAAATCCATACAAGATACTTATTCATTTTGAAGACAGAAAAGACGCACAGAGTTTGATCAACTGCACTATGTTTCATAGTCTGGATTATAGATGTCAATTCATAGATGAAATTAGTTTGTCATATGGGGTAGTGAAACAAGTTGACCTAGAAATTGAAGAGAAGGAGTTTCTCGAGAGTATTGAGTGTGAAAAAGAAGTTGTTTCTGCAAAGAGATTAAAAAGACAATTGGATAGCGGAGAATGGACACCAAGCGAGACAATTCGTGTTGGTTTTAAAAGTTCTACCTTACCACCGTATTTGCTAATATACGGGTGCAGGTTTAAGGTAGAACCATACACTTTTCCCGTTAGTCAATGTTCGGGATGTTGGAGGTTCTGATTAAGGCTTGTCCAACTACGAAGTTATTGTGTCCAAAATGCGGAGGAAACCACAGCAATTGCGAAACCGACACTTTTAAGTGCATAAATTGTAAAGGCCCGCACATATCTATGAATAAATCCTGTCCTGTTTTTAAGAAAGAAAAAGCTATCCGACAAACCATGCGCGAGGAAAATTGCACGTATAGAAGAGCTTTAATGATATATCTAAGCAAAAATAATCATCAAAAAGACAATGAAAGTACTACCATAGACGATAATATTATTATTCCAACGAGTCAAGGTCCACGGTCGGTTTACAAAGAAAAGTCGTACAGAGATGTGTTATTGTCACAAGCTCAAAATCACACACAAAAAATGGATACAATACCCAAAAGTTCAAAGAATAGGGAAACGAGTCAAGATATTTTTATGGAGGAGCCTACAAACTTTCAAACTGCTCCAAAACCTACAAAATTAACTAATATTAGGGAACGATATGGACAGAACAAAGTCTATGAAGAAGAGCAACATCCAAATATCAGTGAAAGTACAGAAGACCAAGAGAGTCATAAATATAGAAATATATTTTATTTGAAAAAGTTAATGGATAAACTGAAAGAAATTTACTTTTCCAAGTCAAGTTTTGCTGTTAAAATCAAGTCAGTGATCAGTGTTATGGTTGAAGAAATTATTCAATTTGTAATAAGTTCTATGAAAGATGGAGATTTGGTAAATAAATTGTTCTCTCTTTTTAATAATGGCCCCTAGCAAATCACGGGATCTTGCTCTTAATATATTGCAATGGAATTCGCAAAGTATTAGACCTAAAATAACCGAGTTTGAGTCACTATTGGTTAAAGAACAAATACACATAGCAATCATCTGTGAGACATGGTTAGAACAAAATAGTCTTTTAAATTTATCCCAGTACAACATCTATAGAAAAGACCGAGCTGACGGATATGGTGGAGTAGCAATCATTCTACATAAATCTATTACCTCTGAATTAAAGTTATCTAGTATTAATAATACTGGCATTGAAATATTGCATGTAAATATCAAAAATTGTAAACACCTGGAAAACATTGTCTCAGTCTACTGCCCATCCTCGATCCAAACTAGACAATGTGATTGGGATGAACTATTTGCGCTGTGTTCTCACAAAACTCTCATAGCCGGTGACTTTAACGGACATCACTCAAATTGGTCTTATAAAACCGATGTAAGGGGCAATCAAATTTTTGATGCAGCGCTGGAATACGGGTATATATCAATCAACGATGGCAGTGCCACTCGGGTAAGATTTGTCAATAACAATCTACAACAGTCATCTCCTGATATCACCTTTTCTTCATCCGATGTAGCAATTAACTTTTCTTGGCGAGTCTTAAATGACAACTTGGGCAGTGACCATCTAATGATAAAAATTAAAATGAATTATAAAGACACTGTTCATGCGATTAGTAAACGTAATTTTAAAAAGGCGAATTGGTCAGGTTATAAAAAAGAAGTAGAACAGTTACTCTCTGATATGAATGCAAATATATTATCATCAGGCGATATTCAGATAATGTATAGGACCTTTATCTCTATAATTGATAAATCTGCTGATAATAATATTCCACATACTAAAATTTGTAAAGACCCACAAAACAATTTTAAGCCTAAACCGTATTGGAACGCTAACCTTTCTAAAATTGTGGCACAAAGAAGACTTGCATTGAAAGAATTCAGACACAATCCGACGCCGTCGAACTTGGCCGTGCTAAAGAATATAACTTCAAAAGCTAAACAGGAAATTCAAAAAGCTAAGACAAATTGTTGGCAAGAGTTCTGCACTTCGATTGATGGCACCGTAACATCATCAGAGATGTGGCGCAAGATGAAGTGGATTAAGGGATATAAACAAGCTGGAAACTACGTTTCTATTGAGAAAAAAAGTGACCTTTTGCATAGTTTGGCCCCAGATACAACTCTTTCGCCTAAACCCCTGTTTACTTCAAATAATGCGACATTAGAATCAGAGTTTACACTACACGAATTGGAGGCATGTATTAAAATAAAAGATACAGCTCCTGGAGATGACAATGTCACTTATTCCATGATATTTAACCTGCCTAACGTTGCAAAACAATGTTTACTCAATATATATAACAACATTTTTGTATCTGGATGTATCCCTGATGAATGGCGTAATATTAAAATTATTCCTATACCTAAAATTGGAAGTAACTCCAAGTTAAGACCAATTTCATTAATATCTTGTCCTTGTAAAATATTTCACTTAATGCTGACTAAAAGGATAGAGTGGTTTATTGAACATTATAATATATTATCTCCTAGTACGGCCGGGTTTAGAAGGGGTCGATCGTGTTTGGATTCTCTTGCGCAGTTGATAACTAATATACAGTTGGGTTTTACTAAAAACACACCCACCTTAACTTGTTTCTTAGACATTGAGAACGCATACAACAACGTGTTAATTGACAGTGTAGTTAAAATGTTAGATAAGTTAAAAATAGGCCGTCGAACATGTTATTATTTATGGGAATTCCTAAAAGAAAGACACCTAATCGTTAAAGATGACACGGATGGGAAGGGTGGTATCATTAGGTGGACCAATAGAGGGTTGGCACAGGGAGATCCAATCTCTCCGTTATTATTTAATATTGTAACACTTGAAATTTGTAATGCAATTAATAATACGAATATGGTTAAAGTGTGTCAAAACGCTGATGACTTCGTCCTCTTTATTAGTTCAGAAAAAGTAAATGACAGTATTAGTAGAATGCAATTGTCATTAAATCACATTGTAGTGATGTTATCTGTTATAGGTTTAGAATTATCAACGTCTAAATCACAAGTCTGCCTATTCAGTAGAGGATATAGAAGGCAAAATGCTCAATTATATTTAAATGAAGTTCCTTTAGTAGTAGCTGATAGTATAAAATATCTAGGTGTTTGGCTAGATACTACACTTCGATGGGGTAAGCATATTAATGAACTTAATGAACGATGTCAGAAAATGTTGATTATTATGAAAGTATTAGCTAGTTCAAACTGGGGAATGCATCCACTACAATTGAGACTTTTATACATATCCTTAATAAGAAGTCGATTGGACTATGGCTGCATTTTCTATGACAGTAGTGTAAAATCTCGATCGTATAAATTAGACAAAATTCAAAACAAGGGTATGAGAATTATTGGTGGATTCATTAAAACTACCCCTATTCATGTAATGGAAAGCGAGTTGTGCTTACCCCCATTACATATAAGTCGTAAATATTTAGCATTTAAATTCTGTCTTAAGGTTAAATCGTGGACCAATTGTGTGACGAGTAAAAGTTTGTCTGATCTTGGAAGTCTTAGTACCCACAGATACTGGGCAAATAAAAAAATACCTGCACTAATGAATAGGGTAAGTGCTCCAGTGAATGAACACTTAAGCGATTTTCGAACTTCAAAAAATAATTAAACTATGTTAACTCTAAGGTATACGGTCCAAATCTATATTTTGTTAATGTAAATATATTAAATAATTGTTTTTAAGTTAGATTTACGATATAACCTGGATACATTTTTAGATATTTAGCAATAAATTGAAAAATACCCTAAAACCCCAGTGAATGAACGAAAATTTCTAGTAAATGAACAGAGTAAATCCAGTAAATGAACACCATTTTTGTTTGTGTAATAGTTCAAAAAATCTTTGTTTTTGTAACAAATTTAGCCCCAAAAAAAGTTAAATACGAACATATGTCCTCTGCCTCTAAATCTATTACAAACATTATTAAATAAAAGTAAAAGCCTTCAAATCATCAAGTCATCGGTCCACCTTGTGGAACGCCTACCGATGCTGCGTATTCCAGTATATGGTAGCCACTCGCTCTAGCCCATGAAAGGTTCCATTTCAGCTTTATCGACCATCTGTTCTACGAACAATGTGACTTGCCTTTTCAGGCTATGTCGGGAACTTTAGTTCTCTTGTGGATATCTTCGTTCCTGATTCGATTACGCACAGAAATTCCGAGAATAGCCCTCTCCTTTGTCTTTTGAGTGACTTTAAGCCTTCTGATGAGGCCAATTGTGAGTGACCACGTTTTAGAACCATGTAGGTACCTGGAACCATCTGTTCCAGGTAAATGTAATTGTCTACAATTTACGAGTTTAGAGTCTCTGATCTTGCTATGAGCGGGTTCTAAATGGTTGTTTACCAAGACTTTGGTTTTGTCCATATTTATCTTGAGACCCAGTATTTTTGAAGCTCTACTCGTTTTATCAAATTTTGTTCTGTGGCCCTCAATAGCCTCAGCTATGACCATTAGGTATACCGTCGGTAAATTTAAGGTGAGTGATATACTCGTCATTGACATTAATGCCTATCTCTCTCCAATCTAGGTCCTTGAAGACCTCCTCTATTATGCCGTGAATAGTTTCTGAAAAATGACGCCTCTCTGTCTCACAGCCCGCAGCAAAAGGATAAGTTTAGAGGTTTCTGAAGTCGGACTGACATGGTGGCATTTTCGTACAAATACTTCAGTACTTCGATGTACCGCTATAATCAACCTGGCATCGTTGACTTGGGGAATACTGCGATACAGCCCAAGATTCGATCAAATCAAAGGCTTTCTCGTAGTCCACAAACGCTAAGCAGAGAGGCAGATTATACTTCTCGATCTTCTATATAACCTGCTGTAGTGCATGTATGTGGTCTACGGTGCTGAAACCTTTTCCATCCTGAGGCTAGAAGTCGCCAAACCTGCGCGCGAATCAATTCGTAAAGATTCCGGAAAACAGCTTGTAGACATGGCTCAGATGTGGATGTATGAATAATCCTTAAACAAGGCATTGTCGCTCTTCTTAAAGTAGAGTACTACTACACTTCTGCTTTATTACTGTGGCGTTTTCTCCTTGATTATGACGTAATTGAACAGCTTCTGAAGAGCTTTAAGGATCGGTTTTCCACCCGCGTTCAGCAGTTCGGCCGTAATTCCTTCCTCACCCAATGCCTTGTGGTTTTTACGTTGCTTCAGAGCCAGCCTAGTCTCGCACGATATTTTCGGTATAGACCGAACGATAACCGACCCGAATCGATAAAAAACCCAAAAGCTGGCTTGACTCGACAAGTCAAGCCAGCTTTTGGGTCGTTTCCTAGATTTGCAGTGGATAAATTAGTAATATAATTAAAATCAGTCAATGCAGCTCAGTAGGAACAATTAAATCAGTATCTTGCGTTAAAATGAGCAAGACGGAAGGTGACGGAATTAAGAGATTCTTTTAAATTTTCTTGGGTAGGTATATCGAAACCTTTCGCATTTATTTTTATGGAAATTTATGGTGATATAAAGGTACAATAAAAGAAAAATTTATGTAACAATAAATATATCTTAAAAGGATGATTTCTAACTGAATATATTGTGTTCATTTAATGGTTACATTATCACGACGAAAGCTAATAATTGAACATGGTGAAAAATGTTAGTTCATTCAATGGATTTTATGAACCAATAAATGAACACACCTGTCCCAATACTGGCCTAAAGATCAGAAATAGATTGTTTGTACGGCTCCCAAAATATGAACATTGTGGCATAAAAATAAATTACATATTTCAATAAAAATATGAAATTCGCATTTGTCCAGTGAATGAACGCCCGTTCATTCACTGGATTTCAAACGTTTTGTATTTCCAATGCTGGGACGTCGAATAATTTACATAAAACTTGCTAGAATGGCATTGTAATAGATTTCAGACATATATTAAAACTATCTATTATTTAAATAAATAAAAAACTTATAGTGCATATTTAAATTACGGCCACAATTTGATATCAAAAATTTTATGTCTACCCCGAGTCCTAAATTCTTGCCCGAACAAAAATATTTTTACACTACACTGCTAACTTTAAACGCTTGCCGTTTTGAAACGAACAGTAACATATGAAGTGAAGATTGTCATAATAATAGAAAATAGAGCTGTAATTACGAAAAAAAATACGTCATTGGGTAGAAATATTTCAATTTCTTATTTTTTTGAAAAAACTGTGTTTTGTTCATTTACTGGGGTGTGTTCATTCACTGGAGCACTTACCTTATAATGTTATTAAAGAAGAAAAAATGTACTCGACTAATCCACTAGATATGTTTAAATTAAATACTTGGTGTAGCAATATTGCAATTACAAATGTAATTAAAATTCATCTATATAGTGTTAATAGGCCCAAAAGTTCATACGAAAGTAATTGCTTGAGAAATGATGTCTTACAAGAATTAAACTACACATATAGTGGGTGGTACAAATTGTTCACCGATGGTTCTAAGAGTTCTAAGATTGGGGCAGCCTTCTATGATCTTATCACCAAAACAAGTGGATGTTTCAACATTGTATCTAAAGTGTCTATCATGACAGCTGAGTTGTTAGCTATTTCCGAAGCGTTATCCTACATTGCCTCACTACAACACACTAATGTTGTAATATTCACGGATAGCAAGAGTGCGCTCCAACATTTGGCTCGGTGCGCCTCTGGACACAGAGGTGTACCGATAGCCTTTGCTGTTTTGCGTAAAATACAATCATCTCTTTCAAACAATGTTAATTTGATCTTGCAGTGGATCCCGTCACATATTGGTCTACAGGGAAACGAGGAGGCTGATAGATTGGCTAAGATAGCAGTAACATCAGGTATAGAAATTTATGTTTTACCAGTTCATTCGGAAATTTTATCAAAATTCAGAACCTATTGTTATGAAGAGTGGAAGGAATATTTTTGTAACAAATCGAGAGATAAAGGGATATGGTATAAAACAATCCAATATGAGCCTCCTCGAGCCCCATGGTTTAGTAATTTTAAAGTTAGTCGAAAAACATTAGTAACTTCTTTCAGGATTCGTTCCGGACATATGCCATTAAGAGCCTTTGCATTTTTAATGAAAAGGGTGGACTCTCCGAATTGCTTAGTTTGTCATAATAAAGTAGAAGATGTCCATCACCTTTTGTTGGAGTGTGTCAGGAACGAGTCTGAAAGAAGTTCGTTAATTAGTGAATTAAATATAAATAAGCTAGATTTAGGTATATTTAACGTTATTTTAACCAAACCAATGTCACCAGAAGCTATTTTAGTTTACTCACTAGTAACTCCTTAATTGTGAAACTTGGATAAGGTACGATGGAACTGGTATAACATTTTGTTAAAAGTTCGTTAAATAAATAAATTAAAAAAAAAAAAAGAAGATCCGCAAATCTTCCTTTATTGTGGTCCGGACTCACAGTCCATGACCTTGTACTTTTGAGTTTAGTGTCTTGGCCGCTCTATGTCAATCTGGGGCCTTATCATGACACGTTAGAGCGTCAGGTGAGCGAGAAAGAGCGATGGAGCTATACATACTCTTTATAGCTCTATCCCTTTGGCGGTTCAGTTTGGGTCGTCAAATGGATCGCGTTAAGAGCTCGAAGCGGGCTTCTGGTGGGCGTTTACTGATGCGAGTCAATCTCAAAATTGCCCTCATTTCTCGGATTGACAAATTGCTAGAGTATTTATTTTTTGGCATATGTAGTGAACCTAAACCAACTTCTAGTACCATCATAGGGGGCTGGATTAAGTCATTATTAAAACAAGCTGGAATATGCAATAGTCCAGGTTATGTACGATCCGCAGTAGCTCTGGCTAGTTGGCCAGATAATTTTCCCATCGATCGTATTCTGGAGAGACAAAATAAGCGTTTTGCGTGGACATTTCATAAATATTGTCTACAAATGATTCAAGTTGTTCAAATCACTTCAATAATTTGTTTTAAACGATGAGATGGTTTTTGGAGTTATTTATAAAGAGTTTAAAAATGTATTATTTAGCTGATCACATTGGCGTTCTATTAATGTAGCCCCAATCCAGCAGTCGATAACAAACACTTCTCAATTTATGGCTTAGAGAAAGGTACAGTTGAGCTTAATAGAACAATTTTACCTAAAAATAAAATTGATATTAAGCATACTTACCTTTCTCTAAGCCAATTTATATTTGTCTGCTGATTCATAATTATAAAATGTGATTGAAAACTTGTATCAATCACCATAAATCGAGCCGCAATGAGGTTCTTGGATGTCGTTATGCGCTTTGCAAACGCATCCCTACTACCTGCCGGATTGGGGGCGGATATGACGCTGCTGGGGCTTATAGCGCTGCACCGTACCGGAACCGGATACGTCTATCTCAATTTATGGCTTAGAGAAAGGTAAGTATGCTTAATATCAATTTTATTTTTAGGTAAAATTGTTCTATTTTGACGTCTCGTCGTACTGACAAAAAATTGAAGAACTTAGAGACGAGTAAAATTGAAGAACTGGATTCTGATTAAACTTTTTTCGTTCACAGTTCATAAATAAATTAAATTTTTCGTAAATTAATTTAAGTCTAAAAATATCTTTCCTGGATTTGACAGTAAGTCGTGACGTCACAACATGGCAAGCGATTCTCATTGGAACGCATTGTACCTACTGCTATTGTCATCGCTCGGGCGATGATGCGTGCGCCCTACGACAATGACCGCGCGATCGTGCGTTCTAGCAAAAGTACCTACCTACTGTGTTCTACTGAATATTCTATTGAAGGTGGTGCGATCATATGCGATGCGATCGATTTAGTTTTCGTTACGCGACTATCGCATGCATCGTATTGGTCGGCCGATCGCCGGTCAGACGTGCTGATCAGCACCGAATTTCCTAATAGCGCTCGCGCGACTAAGTTGGTTTTGACATATTATAGGTACAAATAAGACATTCCTAAAAAAGTTCTTATCTTTGTTCCATCTGTCGATTCACTGATTGTGAAATTCACCGCGCCTTTTTTGTTTTGTTAGAGTAGGTACTTATATTTTGTTTATTTGTGGTTCACGTTTTTATCCCATAATAACTATTTATGATGAATTTCAAATAAGAATAGAATCGAGTTAGTGTCATGTTGTGACGTTATATCTATCAAATCGAATCAGTTGGGTGGGGTGAGCAAAACAAGATATTTTTAAATTAAATTTATTTATGAATCATGACCGGAAAAAAATTAAGCTGAATTTAATTCTTCAATTGCGCTCATTTCAGCATTAGGTACTATGAAGTATCTGAGCCCTATAAAATAACATTTGACAGTTAGAGGTCATTGACATTCCTATTCTTTTTTGAATCGTATCGTACGAGTAAAGAAATATTGTCCGTTAGAAAAACTATGCAGTATGAAAATAACGTTAAGGGCAATTTCGAATCTAATCGCATCAAAATTGAAGATTAAAGATTTTTTATCGTGCGATCGGTTTCATCGCACGAGCGATGACTATGACGGCGCCATAAACTTTACTGGCTTTGGGGAACGGCTTACTCCACTAGCATGAAAACTCTCTGAGACAGAGAGATATATATAATATATCGACGCTTGAAAGGCAAAAATTACTAAGCGACACTGAGCAACTTGACAAAATGTGATTTATAATTAATACCTTTAAATCAGTCTTTGCAATGTCTACTCAATGTCGCTTAGTAATTTTTGCCTTTCAAGCGTCGATATGTATATATATTCACTAGCTTTTGCTTTCGGCTTTGCTCCTGTCAACTGACTACCCAACCTTCACTAGGTATCTACCTACCTACCCTACCTCTTACCTATCCTACCTACCTACCTTACCTCTTACATACCCTATCTACCTACCCGACGCTACCAACCTACCTCTTACCTCCTACCAACCTATCTACTTACCTCCTACTCTACCTGTCTACTTACCTTCTACCCGGTAGGTTACATATACCTATGTGTCATTACATTTCTCGTAAAATACTAATTCATTAAACTCCAAGCGAACGCCCGGCGTTCGCGCAGCCATTAGTGACTGGCCTTTTTAATCAAGGTACAAAACCAGTCAGCGATTTAATAGTAATATAATTAATATAATAATAATTAATAATTTATGTTCTAAAGTCACTCGATTTTTATGGAATAACAATAATAGAGTTTACAAATGTTATCAACAGAAATTATATCAACAATTGGTATATATCACGTTATTATATCTTGTGAATGTTGTTGAATTGAAAATATACCGAATAACTTTATATAATATGAGACGCATCCCGTATATTTATTATTTATTTTTCATATATCTATTAAATCCTTTAGGCTGCCCGCCCACGTCCGATAATCGGTGACCGATTTTTTGTAGGAGAAAAATAGAACACACTGATAGCAATAATGCAACGCACACGTCCTACAAAAAGTTGGTCAGAAATACAGAATAATGTTAAAAATATACAAAATCAGCCCGATTATCTGTCTTTAAAAAAGTCAGACGTGGGTGGGCAGCCTTAGAAGGTCATTAAGTTATATTGAATAGTAATTATGGTACGCTTTTATTTTAGACGCAACATGGTGCAAATTTACTAAAACATCTGAAGCATGTGCACCCAGAACAGTTTAAGTCAACTCTAGAAGTAAACAATACTTCCGCTATACAGAAAAAAATTGTCACTGACTCAATAATACAAGAATGTACAAACTTAGTGGCCGTTCATGGACGTCCATTTTCATTAATAGATGACCATGCATTTCAAAATTTAATAAAAATGATTCCAAACAACAATGTTACAATTAACGCTCAAAAAATTCAAAGTAACGTAAAAGCAATGGCAGAAAAACTTAGATGTGAAATGGCGACAACATTACAGGGAAAAATATTATGCCTAAAAGTGGATATCGCCTCTATTGCTACGAGATGTTTTTTTGGCATTAACTGTCAGTATGCTGAAGACGGTCATATCATTTTGAAAAATTTAGCAGTGACAGAAATTTTTCAGCGACATACATTAGATCATCTAAAAGATTTGCTTTTATTTATTCTTTAAACATTCCGTATAGATACACAACAAATTTACAGTATAACTACTGACAATGGTGCCAATATGGTAAAGATGACCAAACTAATAAATGAAACTAATAATTCAGATGTTAATATACGAGATACAGCAGAAGCAGGTCAGGTCTATAGTATTAAAATGCTAATTTATTTTACTTATTTTCAATTGATATCAATATGATAACTAGAAAAAAGACAAAAAAGTCTTCATGACAAATAAACCTAAGGCAATATCACATCCCTAATGATATAAGGTCAATTCAATAACGGTTAAGCGCCCTCACATTTTATGTGCTGATTGATTTAATTTCATTTCAGGTACAAGCTCATCTCAAGCAGTGAATATATATGTAGAAGATTCAGATTCTGATTCAGATTCCGATCAGGATACGGAAACGGAAGTCAGTAGAACTGAATGAATTACAACCCCATTACTAGAAAATCTTGGAACAGAATTCCAGAATATTGAAGTTGAACCACATGATGAAGCCATATATTCCGTCGGGCTTGTACGTTGTGCTGCTCATACTCTACAATTAGCATTGCAAGATGCAACAAATAATGTTAATACTCGTAAACTCCTTTTAGAATGTAGAGAGGTGGTACGACGTTTAAGAACTCCTCAATTTGTAAGGATAATAAGACAGCAAAACAAACTCATTCCAAAATTAGATTGTACCACTAGATGGCACTCTACAATTGATATGGTTCAATCTTTAATATCTTTAAAAGAAATATGTACAACACATGAACGTTTATACTTGCCATCGGCTTCATGGAGCGCTATGGAAGATTTTGTTACATCCATGACACCTGGTAAAATACTAACAAAGAAACTGCAAGAACAGCAGTTAATTGTTGGTGATTTTTATCTGGAGTGGATGTTATGTCAATTTAAACTTGCTAAAATTAACACCGAAATGGCTATTAATATAATTACAAAAATGAAAGAACGAGAAAAATTATTATTTGAAAGTGACACCTTTATACACGCCATTTTTTTGGATCCACGGGTTAATTCTATTTTGACGCCAGACCAACAACGCCGAGCAAAAGACAATTTAATTAAACTATTTTTTCGATATTTTAAATTACAAGATACTGATAATAAAGACAGAACAGTACAGACAATTGTTGAAACAAACGAAAATTCTGAATCTAGAGCTGAATTAGATGATTTTTTAAATGCAAACTATATAAACCGACTGAGTGATCTAACTCGTTTACTAAGGAGAGACGATCCACGTGGTGAAGTTGTTAATAATTTACAGCAAAGTTTTAACCTATTCCTTGAAGAACCATTGTTGAATTCAACAGAACATATTTTGTCTTACTGGGAAAAGTCAAAATTAAAATTTCCTTATCTTTATAAATCACCACCGACTTCCAAAATTAAAGTTATTTTGCATTTGTTTGTTTTTTGTTTATATTGAAGTCGGTTGTATTTTTTTTTAAGTTTTTTTAATCTACTCTTTTTAACCGTAGTACCCTTCAGCCAAACTTAAATAGATACCTTCCACCATTCGGTTCCATCATCAAATCATCATGATTATTCTAATAATGCCAGACAGGGCTAGAATACACTGATTTATTAAGGAGTTCCGGTTCTTACCTACCTTCCGGCTTCATCATCAGATCACTTCTATGTATCTCCACCCCTTCTTCCTTCAGTCAGTAAACGACTACATGTATAAACAAAGCAATTTTACTTGTTACGATAGTTCTACTATGATTTTTTGAATAGTTCCGTTCTATATCTTCGAAGTTCATCATCAGATCAAAACCAATGTTTCTATCGGACCAATCCGGGAGTCAATAATCTTTCAATCAAAATAAACATTTTCAAAATACGCCCCTTAATTGACCGAGATATCGGTGAACATACATAAAAAAATACATACAGCCGAACATAGAACCTCCTCCTTTTCGAAGTTGGTTAAAAAACCAAAAGCCCACTCAGGTGTAATTGAAGTAATGTTATAGTTATACAAAATAATCAAGATCTAGCATTGCATAAACCGTTACCACTGGGCTACTACAGCTCTAATTAAGATCTATTTGTTTAAATTAAAATAACTTTGTATTTTTTTAAATTTATATTTTATTTTGTTAAATTAATATAACCAAAGTTCTGAATTAATAACTAAAATTAAGGATTTATTGCCAATACTCACTTTCCCTAAACTTATATACAAATGTTTAGACACAAATATAGGTATATACCGATAGTTCCATGTATAGACTGCTAAAATACCTTTTTTGCTATTCATCATTGCATCATAGTCTGGTAAAAAGAAAACATGGTTTTAATTTTTCACTTAGCTGTACTTTGCAGTAACATGCTCTCGTGTGGGAAGGTGTGTAGTGGTCATTGAGAATAAATCAAATTAAGTTTATGAACACAATGATTTCACTTTAGATTTGATAAAAAAATAAACCTATATGTCGATGGGTCCTATGTATATGGGCCAAACTAACAATTTGGGCATTTTGACTTTTTTATGGTAAACGCATCTTATAGATGTAATGAATTAGGTGAGCTATTAAAAAAAAAAAAAACTGCATAGAAACACGATTTTTTATTACAGTATAACGGCATAAGTAACATGAATTTAAACGTACAAGGTCCTAAGAGTAGTTAGAGACTTATACGTGGGGAGTTCCCGCGCGTTTGTTTCGTAGTTTGGACCAATCAGCTGATTTGACACTTATACGTTAAACGAAGCAACGGCCACACTGTGATGAATACAAAATGTAATTGTTGTGTTTTTGGGTTACAACTTAGTTTAATAAGTAAAAGATGGCATTCAATTATCGCACTAAGTTGTCTAGAAGTCGGAATTTAGTAAATTTGGCATTGGGAAATGAAAATAACAGTGCACAGAACAATGATTTAGGTTATGAAAACGACGATTTTATAGAAAATAGCGATGATAACCTTTGTAAGTACTTCAAATATGTTTTTACAGACAAGTCAATCTTTAAACTTTGATTAATTATTGTTTTATAAATAAATTATCTGAAATATCACGAGTTTTTTGGATGAACGGCCAATGTGGCATATTGGCCGTTATACGTGTTTTATTCTAAAAAAAATACACTTACGCCCTACGGTATTTTTTTATTTTTGCCCTGTTAATGTGGATAGCAAGGGTTGAAATATTACTGGAACTACTATTATTATTAGTTACGTTATTAATAACTTTATTTAACTTACTTTGTTTACAATATTACGGTCTTATCTTACATTGATTTATTTTGTCTGCAGCTCCTTTGCCATTTGGAGCCAGTGAGATATTCACAAATTGCAGTTTAAGTCTGCTCAATGATATATTTGAAAATGATTCACCTCAACAAGAAAAACAAAATGATACATTAGAAAATTCTACTTTGCTCGACTCTGATAACATGTTAATTTCTAATAGTCAACTACCTCAACCCCATGAAAAGTGTACCCACAGTGACACTCATGAAAAAGAAAACAATTCTGATTTACACTCAAACTGTCTTTCAGTACAAGAAACAAATGATCACAATTATGAGCCCATAGCTAGCAGTTCATCAATCATAACAACACATAATAATCTGTCAAGCGAAAGAGTTTTTGAATCTTCAATCGAACATCATAGTGAAAAATTCAGTAAAAATACAGATCTGTTGGATAATTACGATATGCGCGATGTCGATAATGCGACCCCAATGCCATCGTCAAATCATAGTTCTTTTGGTGAGGAAGAACCTATTCCTTCAGTCCTATCATTGTTATCAGATGTAACTGCATCGTCCCCTGTTTCACAATATTACTCATCAAGTGATGTTTCAACTCCTAAGCGACCCAGAAAAAGAAAATTTACTAAAAAAAGAGATAATGGAAGATTACGAGAACAATTTTGTAATTAATGGATAGATTCGAAGAGAAAATGACTTATAAATACTGGGAAAGCGTATAACAGTAGAAATGGTAAATTAAGAGATGAGAAACAAATAGGTGAACCATGTCAGAGCACATGTAAACTGAAGTGTTTCGAAAAACTTGATGGAGACGCAAGGAGTGCTATATTTCATCAATTTTGGATGATTGGAGATCATTCTAAGCAATATGACTTTCTTGTTAACTATGTAGTAAGATTAAATAAAAATAGAACGGTTACCCAGGGTGACTCACGAAGGTCATACACATATGTGTACCATTTGCCTATTACTCAAAATACACAAAAGACGAAACTAGTGGTATGCAAGACGATGTTTTTAAACACCATTCGTTGTGGGCCAAAAATGATAAGAACTGCAATGAGTAAATTTTCTGATACAAGTAGGCTCACTTTAGTTGATAATAGAGGTCGACATGATCACCATAAAACATCTATTGATGCAGAAATGATCAAAAGTGTACTGGACCACGTCAAGTCTTTTGAACCGGTTGATTCACATTATTGTCGCAAAGACAGTAATAAACTTTATTTAGATGGTTCTTTAAGTTTTATCCGAATGTTCAAGTTATACAAAGAATGGTATGATCCATCTAAATATGGTAATAAATGTGAGTCATTAAGGCAATACAGAGATACAGTAAACAAAAATATTAATTTATCATTTCACCAGCCAAAAAAAGACCAATGCCATGTTTGTCATTCTTTTAAAAACGGTTCTGTGACTCCTGATAATAAAATATTTTTTGATAATCATATAATCAGCAAAAATCAGGCTAGATCCTTAAAAGAAAAGGATAAACGTGATTCAAAAAATGACACGAAAATATTCTGCGCTACTTTTGATTTGCAAAAAGTGTTGTTGTCCCCAAGTGGTGAAATTAGTCTATTTTATTACAGTAAAAGGTTGAAAGTACATAACTTATCAATTTTTGATATTGCGAAGTTAATTGGTACCTGTTACTTATGGAATGAACAAATTGCAATGAAGGGTTCGAACGAAATAGCGAGCTGTATCTATGATATAATTAAATTAAAAAGTCAAGAAGGTTGTGACGACTTCAGATTTTGGTCAGACAATTGTACTGGCCAAAACCGAAACAGGATTATGTTTTTTATGTATCTGTACGCTGCTAAACAGTTTAATTTGAATATAAAGCATACTTTTCTTGAAGTGGGCCACACCCAAAATGAAGGCGACTCCATACACGCCACTATTGAAAGAGCTTCAAAATATAAGAATATTTACACACCCTCTGAATGGAGCTCATTGATTCGATGGGCAAAATCAAAAGGAAGTCCTTATAACGTCATAGACGTAGCTCAAAATATGATTTATGACTTCAAAAAGATGCAGACAAATACACACTTTAACTGGACTAAAAACTCAGAAGGACAAAAAATTTTTTGGTCTAAAATAAAACAAATTCGTGTAAGCCGAGATGAACCATAAGTTTTATACTATAAAAATGATTTAAGTGAAGATGCTATTGAAAATCATATTAAAATCTTAGATCAGCCAGTACGAACAAGAAGGCAAATTGCCGATAGACCTACAGATATTCCTCTGCAACTATGTTACAATCAGCTGTTACCAATACAACCTTCCAAAAAGAAAGACTTGCTTGATTTATGTCGAAAAAATATTATCCCACCTGCATACCACAGTTATTATGAAAATTTAGTAGCAACGAATGACATTGTGTCAATTAATGAAAGCGATAATGAAGAAAATTAATGAAGACTTATTAACAATTTATAGTAATGTTGATTTTGGTAATTTTATTACTTGATTATACTTCAGAGATTTTTTTTATTTTGTTTACACCAGATACGTTTTTAATTTTGTTATTTTTTTGTAATTTTATTAAGAAAATAATAATGTGAAGTACATTATTATATGAAAGCAATAATGAAGAAAATTAATGAAGACTTATTAAGAATTTCTAGTACTGTTGATTTTGGTAATTTTATTACTTACTTGATTATACTACGGAGATTTTTTTAATTTTGTTTTTCACCAGATAGGTTTAAAATTTTGTTATTTTTTTGTAATTTTATTAAGAAAATAATAGTGTGAAGTACATTATTTTGTTAATCAAACTAAGATCTCCAGTTACAGTTTCCTTATTACTTTTTTTTTGTTAGTTTTTTTATCATGAAAATACCAAAAAGACTGAATACGTGTCCATGAGTGAAGTTTTAAGGCTAATTCAATTTTTATTTCAATAAATGAATAAAACTACTGCGTGTTTTTTTATTAATCAAATGATCTAAATGAAATCTCAGTTCGTAGGTTAGCAGATTGTAAAACGTATAAGTGTCAATGTGACATAAATAGCTAAATATCTAAATAGCTTATATTCTTATTAATTAATTATCAACTACTTCAATTGTTACTTGATTTTATGGGTAAAAAATGTAAAAAATATATACTTTATGCTAATTAGCGTAATACGCGTATAATGGCCAATATGACACATTGGCCCTTTTAGGGTGTTTTTAAAGAAAAATAATTTAAACAAAAACTAACGTAGAAGGGTCAATGTGACGTAAAAAAAAAACCTATATATGTATATATAAAATACTATAGTATAAATGAGGAGGATAGTTGTCTTAGCAAACAAGCAAATAATCGTAAAGTTCAGTTTTATCAATCTGAAGTTATAGTAAATTTAAACTTTGGAAGCCTCTCCTGTAAAGTTGTAATTTTGCATTTTGGCCCATATACATAGGACCCATCGATGTATAGGTACTTGAATATATATCGGCATGTCAACACTTAAAAGGCAAAAAATACTAAGTAACATTGAGTAACCTTTACAGAAAAGTGATTTAAATTTATTTGGTTTACAAAAAAAAATACAGTTAAAAAAAGTCGGAATTAGATATTACTACTATGATGTTAATAGTATCTAAATGTGACTATCTCGTCATTTCCAACATTTTTTTTTCTGAAAATTTTTACTTTAAATCACTCTCCTGTAAATTTTACGCAATGACATTTAATAACTTTTGCCTTTCAAGCGTCCGAATGATTATAATAGTTTGAAATATAACATAAATGGAAAACAATGTAAGCATTAAATCTGCTTATTACTAACGAATCATTTCAATAACGAATTATGTAGTTTTAGCAATACTAAGACTTTTTTTTAATAAATCAAAATACCAAGTCTCGTAACTTTTTCAGTTTTATACTACATTTCTAATAATTTTCATTATTTATTCATTAAAACCTGGTCCAATACTATGATTTGGTTCTTTTATTTATCTACTATATTATTGAACAATGTTTGTTCTTCGACTTCCAAATACAGACAATAAATTTTTCTTTAATTTTACTAAATGACACACATTGTTGACAATCTACAGAGCAAGCAGCTGCAGCAGGATTTAAATTTTCCACGATACGTCCTGTATCAGGAACGTTTATTTCAAATAGACCAATTGCAGACAATTGAATTATCAGATGTCGGGCAGTCAAAAAAAAGTGAAGCTAAATTGCATGTTCCAAAGCGATCACCACGACCACCACCAAGTAGATCTCTATGGAGAAAAACGTACAAGGAACACCATGGACACTCTTTTAAATCATATTATGAGTTACATACCTAAATCTTGGTTACGTATTTCTTGTCACTTTGTGAGCACAATGTAGGTATGATAAGCAATGAAAAAAAATTAATTAAGCCACTAGCAGATAGAGATGACCAGACTCAACTTACGGCGCCCGTCCACGAACATGACGCGTGCGTCAGCCCTACTGAGCTCGAACTGAATGACCCAATAACACGTGCCACCATCAGCGAGACATTTGAGTGAGCTCATAATGTCAAACAAGTTGTAACCTAATAAAATTGCTCCTAGGTACTTTAATTCATAAATTTGAAAAAAAGTGCTTCTACATTATACAATGCTATTGATTCAAATGCAAAAGTAATAAATCATAACAAGTTCCATTTGAAAAAAAATCAATATCAACAATACAAAAAGGGTAGTAGTAACTTAGTAAGTATGTCTTCCAATATTTAAAAAAAAACTAATTAGTAGGCAAAATTGGCTGTAGCTGTGGCACAGGACCTAGCATTTAGTCAAACATTTTTATCAAGGATATAATCCTCCAATTTATAAAATGCTTATCTACATAGGGTGCGTTTAATTTGATTGGAAGTCAAATATACTAAATATATTACATATATAAACAATTAATTTCCTCATGCATGTTTTAAAATTTGACTTATTTAGATGGCGAATCTCAAGTGGTATTATCTTACAAAATTTTACACAGTACCATAAAAGAACTACGTACTTTACAAGGTTGATCTAATAAGTATGTAAGTTTAATTATTTTCTTATAACATGGCAGGTCGGATCACTTACTGCAATGTTCGAAAATTTTAATTATTTCGTACATGACGAAACGCCGTTTTATTGGGGGAACAGTAGCCAATTCTCTTCCTACGAAAAGCCCAAAAGCTTCATTTGAAATTTCCGTTTTTTGAGAAAGTTCTACCACTTCTTTTTCAGTTTGGCTGGAGCAATTCTTCATTTTTTTATTGGGTGGACTCAGATTGTTGCATTCATCCACATCCCAAGTTTGACCGCATTGCTCAAAAATGTTATTACTGCTAGCAGGTTTTATATTTTCTTGATCACCTGATAAACATAATCATTATTTATTGTGCAGTAAGTACCTATATTTAATATTAAGCAGAAGGACGGTATTTCTGTTTCTGTTTCTGTTTCTATTTACAGTAACTTATTCTGAAATCATGCCTACGATGACCCGTAAGGCAACAGCTCAGGATATGCAGCTTAAATTGGAAAATGCCCTCCAGGAGCTCAAAGAATCCAAACTCCAGTGCCAGCAAATATTGCAGGAGAATGAGGAGAGTGAGAGGGAAATAAAGAACATAATCTTTAAAAATACATGCCTTAAACAAGAGTTGGTAGGCCTTAGTCAGCAATACCAGGATGTTGTTGATGAACGCGACCAACTGCGAGCGGTCACGGATGGTTTCAAAAACTGTAGCGACTTGTATGAGGAGGCTTTGTGTAAGGTTAGGGATCTTGAGGATGAATTAGTTCATGCTAATAGTCTTATTCTTAAATTGCAGAAGGAAAAGGAATGTACTCAGACTGAGAAGACTAACCGTTTATATGATGAATTAATAAATTCAAAATATAACCCTCATGCCTTAGTAACAATTCATCTTACAGAAGATTCCATAATAAAACAAAATAATTCTTACAAACTTAGTCAAAATAAAATTAAAAAATATGCTAAATTGAATAAAATCATTAAAAAATGTAAAAACCACAAGAAACAACAAAAACACCTTTCCAAAAATATTCAACTGCGGAAAGAACGTGTTAACTTGATTAATCAATCAAATAATTACCAGATTAAGTTAGAAGACAGTATATATATTTATCAAATTGACACTCAGCGCTTACAGTCTGAAATACAGACTCTTGATAACTCCCTTAAATCAATTTATAACAAATATGTATGTTCAAAGAACCAAATAAAGGAACATATTCTGGCTACAAATGAGTTGGTGGACAAAGTAGACTCTCTTACTCTAAGAAACAACCAATGCACTTGTCAGAAAGAATCTAACCAGGCTGGCCTCCAACTTGTGGTAAAGGAGAACTCATCCCAGCCCATCAGTGCTCAGGACTGTATTCCCGACCAGGTACCCCACATTCAGCATGAATTAACTCAAGGGGTAGATTCAGAAAATTGTAATTTTTCCTCTCATAACGGTAGGGATTATCAATCAATTATATTTTCAGATAGTATAGGTAGAGGATTAGGGCAATTAGTTAGTAAAAAACTCCCTTTTCCTTCTCAAAATTATTGCACACCTCAAGCTTCCTACCATCACATAATGTCATTAGTTAATCAGCAAGTATATGATCCCAACGCTATTCTAACTGTATTTGTGGGTAATAGCTTAAATGTGAAGACAGATGACATCACCAATAATGTCACTGAGCTGTTGAAGATAAATTGTAGGAAGATAATTTTGTGCGCTTTTCCTTACTTTGAGCACTTGTCAGACAGACAAAATAAGTACATACATATGCTAAATATGCATATGCATTTTTTAGTTAGTCATCATAGTGATAAGTTTTTCTTTTTTGACATCAACAATTTTGTTGATAAACTTTTTTCGACCAGGTATACTGTGTACCTGCCTATTATATTAAGACGTCAAATAGCGCAGCTATTAGCAGTTAATATTAACTCAGACATAAGCAGTATGTCGGCGTACCCAGTAATCAGTCCCACCATTAGTAATAGTACTAATATTTTAAACTAGGTAATAAGACAACAGTTGGTACTGATGTTGGCAATGTATGTCAACTTAAAAATAAAGTATCTTCTAGCATTCAAGCTACAGGGGGTAAGCAAAGATCCTTTAATATGTTTCTTCAAAACATTCAGGGTTTTTCTGCAAAACAATTGGAAATTGAATTATTCTTAGAAAAAACTATGTTTGACATTATTTGTTTTACTGAGCATTGGTTAAAGGATTTTGAAATGCTAATTAATTATGATAATTATAATGTGGGCAGTTGTTTTAACCGAAAGTCAATGTTACGTGGGGGTTCATTAATCCTTATTAAAAATAGTATCAAATTTAAAACTCGTAAAGATATAGTTGCACTGTCCGTTGAACATAGCATTGAAGTGTCGTGTGTTGAGCTGGATAGGCATGTCATAGTGTGCGTTTACAGGCCCCCTAATTATCAAAACTACTCTATTTTTGAGTCAGTCATGGAAGATGTTATGGCTAAACTTTCAACTGGTAATAAACCAGTAATTATCTGCGGAGACTTTAATGTTAATATTTTAGAAAATAATTCAGATAGCAGTAGATTATTAAATCTTTTCAAATCATTTAATTTATCAAATGTGTTTATTGAACCAACTCGAACAACGACAACTACTGCTACATGTATCGATAATGTTTTTTGTTGCTGCAAGTATTTAGAAAAAGCCATTGTAAATTATCTGCCTTCTGATCATAGCGGCCTAATGGTAACATTTGAATCCAACTTACCAATACAACAAGTGCAGATACAATTCAGACCAATAACATCCGGTAAACTAAAAAAATTTAATAGCACTTTAACTAGCAGGTTGGGTGATTGGAACCTTGCAGAAAACAATGGTAATATTTTGTATAAAAATTTTTTTTCAGTAGTTCAAAAGGAGTTTAATCAGACGTTTGAGAAAAAAACTAAAACTATCTGCCCTAAGTTTAGATTTAGTGACTGGGCAACTAAAGGAATCAGAATAAGTAGGGAAAGACTTTTCGAGTTGTATGGCCTTAAGCCTATTATTAACACTGAAACTTTTAATAAATATGTTGCTACTTATTCTAAAATGTTTAAAAATACTTGTAAGGTAGCTAAGGCCTTATACATCAGCAACAAAGTTAAAACAGCAGATAATAAAATAAAAACGGTTTGGAATATAATAAATAATGAAACCAACAGAAACAAAAGAAATAATAATGATTACACATTGGAGACTCATCATGGTCTTATTAGCGATAACAAACTAGTTGCAGAAGAATTTGTAAATTTCTTTACCAGTATTCCAATTAAAACTACTGAAGCCCTAAATTCGTCGCCATCGCATGCTTTTGGTTTATTACAGGCGAACGTTGCAGCCTGTTCGACTGAATTTAACTTTAAACATATAAACCCCATAACAGTAATAAAAGCTTTTAAAGAAATCAAGATTAAATTGACAGAAGATCTATGGGGTATATCTATCAAAGTTTGTACCTCAATTATTGAGACTATAGCGCCGTACTTAGCGTTAATATTTAATTTGTGTATAGATCAAGGGGTCTTTCCGGATCTAATGAAATATAGTAAAGTGATACCACTTTTTAAATCCGGAGACAGTAAAGACACTAATAATTATAGGCCGGTGTCCGTTTTGCCGGTTTTTAGCAAGATATTTGAAAAGGTGATGTTAAATCAAATGCTTAATCATTTTAACACCAATAACATCTTACACGATAAACAGTATGGTTTCACCAAAGGACGTTGTACGACTGACGCTGGTGTCTCCTTACTAAAACACATTTTTAATGCGTGGGAGGAGGCACAAGATGCTATAGGCATCTTCTGCGACCTGTCTAAGGCGTTTGATTGTGTGGTTCATGAAACATTACTCCTGAAACTGGAGCATTACGGACTAGGCAAAACAGCGTTAAGCTTATTAAAATCGTATTTGAATGACAGACAGCAACTAGTTCAAATAAACGGTGTCAATTCGTCGGGATTAAATGTGAAAATGGGGGTACCCCAAGGTTCAATTTTAGGTCCTTTTTTATTTTTAGTATAAATTAATGATAAGATATATATAATATAAGTAGTGATTGCGACATAGTATTGAACAATGAGAAACTAGAATTTGTTGATAAAACAGTTTTCTTGGGGATTACGCTTGACTCTAGGCTACAATGGGGTCCTCACTTAACATCTCTTGCAGGACGGCTTAGCTCGGCTGCATATGCTGTTAGAAAAATCCGCCAATTTACGGATGTTGATACCGCTAGACTAGTCTATTTTAGTTATTTTCATAGTGTCATGTCGTACGGTATCTTACTATGGGGACGGGCTGCAGACATCGAGTCAATCTTTATATTACAGAAAAGAGCCATCAGAGCTATTTACAATCTCCGCCGGTGCGATTCTTTAAGGGAACTGTTTAAAGATATTAGCATAATGACGGTACCTTGTCAATATATCTATGAAAACATCATGTATGTTAGAAAAAATCTTCATCTTTTTAGCAAAAGAGGCGATAGACATAATTATGTTACAAGAAATAGGGATCAATTAGTTCAACCAGGTTTCAGACTGGCTAAAGTGGCCTCTTCTTTCATGGGGTACTGTTTGAAATGTTATAATAAAATACCACCCCAAATATTAGAACTCAATGAAACGAAATTTAAATCTTGTATTAAACGCACACTATGCAGGCAAGCATATTATAAGTTGGAGGATTATATTCAAGATAAAAATGCTTGGCTCAATGCTGGTCCAGCTCCACTACCACTAGGGCGTACTAATTAGTTGATTAGTTGGAAACTAATATTATAATTTTTTAATTTGAAAGACAGAATTGCATTGTATAATGTAGAAGCACTTTTTCCAAGTTTGTGAATGTGAAGCACCATGGAGCATTTTTATTAGGTTACAACTTTTTTTTTTTTGACATTACGAGCATGGCAGTTGAGAGTTTGTCATGCTCACTCAAATGTCTCGCTGTTGGTGGCACGTGTTATTGGGTCGTTCGGTTCCCTTCAAAATGGTTGAGCTGAGTGGGGCTGATGCACGCGTCATGCTCGTGAACGGGTGCCGTCAGATGGGACTGGTCATCTCTTAGCTGCCAGTGGCTTAATTCAGTTTCTATCTTTTAATTATTTTACATTTTTATTTCATTATCGACATTGTGCTCACATGATAGAAGCAACAAGTAATATGTAACCAAGCATTATATGTAACACATAATATGATTTAAAAGAGTGTCCATGGAGTTTCTTGCACGTTCTTCTCCATAGAGACCTACTCTTTGGAACGTGCAATTTAGCTTCACTTTTCTTGGACTGACCGACATTTGACTATTCAAAAGTGCCTGTAAATGGTCTATTTGAAATAAATGCTTTGATTCTTTGATTGATTCTTGATTCTTGATTTAACTGGCAGAGAATGACTGAAGCATTAAATCCACCTCTGTGCATATGTGTTGCATAAAGTTTAAACAACTAAACAAGTAAAACTCTGGCTAAAAAGACTATACTTCAAAAAGGAACGGTAGTCGCTTTTTCCAAAAATCACATCAGATCAGATCATCCCCTACATAAACACAGTTTCTATTGTTCACTTAAGAAGAAAAAGACCATTTGGAATTAAAAGCGTTTTTAAGATTTTTTTTTATTCTCGATCGATATAATAATATAATTAGTACAGAAAAATAGTGGGCCCCTCAATTTTACCTACCTAGAAAGTTTTTATTCTAGGAGTTTTGAAAATTAGCAATTTTATGGATTTTGGTGTGCTCTTTCCAAATTTCGACACACAAAAAAAAAATCGGAAAGAGCACATTAAAATTTATAAAATTACTAAGCCCTGGAAAACTTTCCATGTAAAGAAAAGAACTCACAAAGCGGTTTTCACCCGCAGCCGCGGTTGTAGGCCCGCGGCTTCTGTAAAATGCAGTTAAATATCGATGCTTGAAAGGCAAAAATTACCAAGCGACACTGAGCAAACTTTACAAAATGTGATTTATAATTAATAACTTTAAATCACTCTTGGCAATGTCTACTTAATGACGCTTAGTAATTTTTTCCTTTCAAGCGTCGAAATGTAAAAAATTAAATTACATTTCACGTGTGTGCGGATGCTCTCAGCTCCCACTGCATCGGCGCCGCGGTCGCCCGGCAGCCGCCGTCGCCGCCGCCGCCCGCCTTGACAGTTTGCGTTCGTACTTTCTGCGGTCGATTGGCAGGCGACCGCGCAGTGGCTAGCGTTAATCGGCCGCCAGGCTTGGGGTCGAAAATCGCAACCGCGACGGCTGCGTAACCGCATAGATCTACCGCCTCGTGAGTTTTGAAATAATAAAGCTGTTTCCTCTACAGCGGCGGGCGTGGGTGAAAACCACTTCGTGAGTTCTTAGCCTCAAACTATCAAATTACTTTATTAAAATCTCTTTTCTAGTACAATACGGCCGACGTAACTTAGCGAGTCTGAACATAGGCTTTGCGAACTTTAGCGCATATACACTCGTAAAAAACTGTTATTAGCAATTATATTTTAAACAAAAATATGAATTAAAAATTTATAATGTAGGGACCAAGTACCTACAAATAATCTGCCACTGAATCAGTTAGATTCAGTGGCAGATTCAAAGAATAAAATAATAATAACTTAAACACCTAAAAAACCAAACGAGAAACCCGACTGCCTTAAAAGCATTAACTGAAAACATTCTGTACGTAGACTTCTAAATAACATTTGCTCATGTGTACCACAAACCATAAATACACACAAACGCTCTAAAAGTACTATCGTCCTTACTGCGCCCGCGCCCCATTAAGTAAAAGACTGCAAAGCCACAAGTATTTGACATAATTTTATGAGTTACGAGCGAAAAAAGTATCACGTATGTCATGCAATCGAAGATTAAAGAAAGATTTAAGTAGGTATAGAATTTATTTACCTCTAGATCCTGAATCAGATCCACTATTATCTTTATATAAATCCTGAGAGTCATCACAATGACGGCGAAAATATTCTTCAGTGTCCGTTTCGGTTTCAGGTACGAAATTACTTACTCTTTTTGACATTTTAATATAATAATAATATGCGTAGTTCCTATTTAAAATGAAAAAGTATATTAATGTAGACGAAAGAAAGAGATGAAAGAAATTTAACGTTATTTAACGGTACTTTTCGTATGCATTTGGTAACGTTACCAAGCCCTTGGTCATGGTAACGTTATTATTTACCGATAAAATCATCAATAACGTTAAGTCAGTTTACCGGTAAAAGTTGTCACAAGTATCGTTACCAAGCATAACGTTACCTCTACTAATAACGTTATCTTCTCACGATGAAAGTAACGATACCAGATTTTTAACGTTATTCAAAGCCCTGCTTCTGAGTAAATTGTATGTAATAAGTGTGAGAAATCTAATTTTTTTTTTCTTTTCAGAAATTGGCCGGATTCCAAAGGAAAGCACAGACAGTGCTTTCCTTTGGACAGTGAATTATTACTGTTTTTGATCGGCTTTTTGATTCCGTTAATGGAAATTATAGTAAAATTGTAAACGGCAAAATACAAGGTGCAGTTTTAAAACTGCACAATATTTCAGGAGGTTGTAATAAAACTCATAAATAATCATGTAAAAAAACGATACCTTGTCAATAATCAGTAATACTTGTTATTTAAATTTTTAATTACACTAAACTAAATCGATTGATCGATGGCCGCGGGGGCGTGGCTAGGGTGTGGCGTGCGGGATGATGATTGGATGATACATTATTTATGAAACTATCGTTGCGAGTTAGTGTGTGTGAAAACGCCCTTTATTGTTCCGTGTTTGTGTGTGTGAAAAAAAGCGCAGTTATAAAAAAAAAAAAATACCTACTTATTTTATTATTGATTCGGGTCGAGAATCACTAACATAATTACCTCCTGAAATATTTTGCAGCTTCAAAACGACACCTTGTATATCGGTCAGCAGTTTCGCCACATCACAAATTATGGCATAAGAGCTTACTAATTTTAAGAACAATGAAATTTATTGGTGACAGAGTAAGGTTGGTTCCATCAATTTCTAGTTGGATAAAAACAATTCAAGCATTTCAGCAAATAATCAAAAAACTACACGGCTTAGGCTTGCGATCTGTACTGCTGCGCAATTTCAACCAAGACACGCTGGAGATTTTTTTTGGTGCCAGACGAACTCATGGGCAACGAAATGTGATGCCAAATCTGGTATTTTTTGAGGCATCTTATAAAGCTTTATTGGTTAATAATATGGTGTCACCTAAGTCGGTAGGGGCTAACTGCGAGAGTGATGATAGTCATTGCCTATAGAGCTTAAAATATATTTTAAGTCAAAATATCCCCAGGACCTGAACCTACAGAAATTGATTTTAATCATTTAAATATAGAATTAAAAAATATAGGCTTAGTATTATCGAGTCAAATTCCAAGCGAAATTGAGAAGTGTGCAGTAGTAGCTTATTGTTGTGGCTGGCTAATTAATTTAATGTATAAAAAAAATTCAAAAATTGCATTGAATGTAAAAAATCATTAGAAGAGGATAGTGAAAAAACATACCTGTCATACCTGAAGTTTATTACTTTAAAAAAAAAATACGAGTAAATGTATTCTTCACTATCCCAGTAAAAATTTGCTGAAATGTTTAATAAATATAGAAATTATTACAATTGAAATTTTGAAAACGAATTGTGAATCCAAAAAAATAACTATATAAAATTGGTAACCACCACACCTTTTACTCGAATTAATTCAATGCGACCAACATAAACTTAAATTAAAAGAATTTCTTTTAAAAAATAGCATACTTTTAGTCATTTTCAATTGGTGCAAAGATATAAGTAATTTGTTATGTGGCAAAAACACAATTTGGGATGAGAATAACCAAATTAAACAATTAGGTCATAATTATTATGTACGCCATAAAAGAGTTAAATAAATATTTTCTTGAAAAGAAAAAAATGTTTACTTTCATAATATTTTCCTTAACGCATTGTGTATTTAACAATAGGCAGTTTTAATTTCGTTTTGATTATAAAATACAGCATGTAATAAACAGTAACTACTGGCTATTTTTAAATACACAACTAGTAGCACCTTCAAAAGTAACTGGATAATATTAATAATTGGATATACATTTGTGTATTTACAGGATGACCTTTTACCGGTGGGAAAATGAGAGTGATTCTAGACCTCAAATACAACTTTTTCTAGGACCAATAGAAAGTCTATTGGTCCTAGAAAAAGTTGTATTTGAGGTTTATAATCTCTCTTTATTTTTTCCCGCCGGTAAAAGGTCATCCTAGGTCATCCTGTCTATGTTGTAGCTTCGTACGATACATCTGCGTGTGTGTGTGTATTTGCTAAGTAGTACGGGGTCTGGCGGATAGATGGCAGTATAAAGTACAAAATCGAAAGACGGCCATCTATACTTTAGTACTTATTCTCATCTATGGGTACGGCGTACTGTTTACTTGTGTCACGGTGCGCGCGGTTCATATCAAAGTAGTTCCAACTCTTACAACTGACTCTCTGATAATGTCGCTTCGTCGAATGGCCGCTCGAAGGGGTTGGCCACACACCATGTTCTCGGATAACGGTACCAATTTAAGAGGGGCTGACACGGAATTAAAAAAGAGCTATAAAGACCTATTAGACAATCAACAAGCGTTAACAACTGAAGCTCTAAACAAGGGGGTCGAGTGGAAATTCATTCCCCCCGCGAGTCCACATATGGGTGGTGCATGGGAGCGTCTTGTTAGGAGCGTTAAGGCGTATAGTCCCTTGAACCATCTGACCGACCAGAGAGGCGGAGCTGTACGAAGGTTACAGAGAGGCAAAACACACCCTCCGAGCGGAGATTAAGCGGGCCAAACTCGAGGCCCGCGACATGTGGCTGGGGTCTCTGAACGCGGACCCGTGGGGGCGCCCGTACAAATTGGTACGGAGAAACTGCGCCCCTGGGCTCCCCCGCTGACTCAGTCTCCGGCCCCAACTCGTGGAGGGTGTGGTAAGCGCTCTGTTCCCTGCGCGAGGGGAACACTCCCCCCCGCCCATGGCCAGGGCCGTTTTATCCATTAGGCAAAATAGGCAACTGCCTAGGGGCCCCGCCAGGTTCAGGGGCCCCGCACTTCAGGAAAATAAAAATAGACTGTTTCATGAACAGTAAAAAAAATGATTTGTAATTTTGATGACATGACATTTAACTAGCAATCCTAGCCTTATACTACTCTGTCAAGAAAGTACCGGGAAAAGATCAATAATACACGAAATTTTTGTTATTCATCGAAATATATTTTATCACCTTCAAAGTATGCCCCTTTAGAATTTTTTAAACTCTGTTTCCGAAATTGAGTTCAGTTCTCGCCGCGAATTGTCCTTTATGTCTTCTACAGATTGAAAACGGGTGCCACGAAGTGGTAATTTGAGTCTAGGAAAAAGATAGAAGTCGGCTGGAGCGATATCTGGCGAATATGGTGGCTGCTCGATGGTATTTGTTGAGTGTTTGGTCAAAAATTCGTTCACAATGATGGCCTTGTGCGAAGGCACATTATAGTAGTGCAAAATCCAAGAATTTTCTTTCCACAAATCTGGCCTTTTTCGTCGAAGTTGCTCTCTTAAATGCCTCATAACGCTCAAATACATTATTTATTTACCGTTTGACCTTCCAGTTTGAATTCCGAGTGCACAACAGCGCGATAGTCAAAGAAAACAGTCAAAATGACTTTGACTTTTGATCGACTCTGGCGTGGTTTTTTCGGTTTTGGTTCAGTTGGAAGGCGCCACTCCGAGGCTTGTTGACTTGTTTGCATGTCAAACTCGGAAACCCACGTCTCGTCGCCAGTAACAATGCATTTCATGAATTTTGGGTCGGAATTGAGTCGTTCTAGCTCTAGCATGTCCAATGCGACTCTCATGCGATTGAGTTTTTGGAGAAAATTCAGGTCTTTTGGGACTAGCCGAGCGGCAACATGTTTCATACCCAAATGATTAGTTAAAATGGTACGGATCGACTCGTGAGATACAGAAAGTTTGGCGGCTATCTCTTTCAAACTTGAATGAAGATTTTCAGTCACTATTTCCTTCACTTTTGCGATGTTAACTTCAGTTGCGGAGGTTGATGGCCTACCAGAGCGAGGCCAATCTTCCATCACATCTCGACCGCTTTTGAATGCTTTTTACCACTCTTAAGCACGTGTTTTTGATAAAGTCGATTCACCGTAAGCCTTCTGTAACATTTTCAGTGACTCCGAACACGAAATTCCATTGGCGATGCAAAATTTAAGACGATCTCTTTGTTCGATGTTTTAGACCGTTATGAAATTCGCAAAACACACTAGATACGATATAACTAAAAATAGCACTGTATTTAATATAATTAACAGATGCAACTCAAACTCCGCGCCAAAATGGAAAACAGTTGTGCCAATCTAGCAACAACAAAAAAATCTAAAATTTGAATTTGAAACCATAAACAAATCATCCATTCCCGATACTTTTTTGACTGAATGTATTATGCGAAAAGCAAAAAGGATAGAGTTAATAAAACACAATCTTTTATTAGCGGGTTATGTAGGTTGGGTTTTCGGTGGAAATTTTGGATTGCGTGAACCGATTTTAAAAATTCTTTTTTATTTGAAAGAAGATACGTTCAGAATAATAAAATATGTAAACTAAGTCAAAAAAAAATGCTTGCATATATACGGTTAAATTATAAACTTAGGTCAGAAATTATTTTGTACAACTTTTCAACCCATCAAGTTCAAAACAATTTTTCTAAAAAGTCTTTATAAAGTTCTACTTTTGAGATTTTTTTCATATTTTGTAAACTTATGGTTTAAAAGTTAGAGCGGGACACACACACGCATTTTTTTAACTTTTGGATCGATTATTTCCGATATAATATAAAATGTCAACATTATCAAAAAATGATTTGAGAGAACCCCTATTCATTTTTAAATACCTATCCAACAATATATCACACGTTAGTGTTGAAATCACTCTCCACTTTACGTGTAGGGGGATAACCTAATAAAACATTTTTCAATAGGTACACTTGCTCAGAAAGTGACTCTTATTGCACTGCACTTTGGTATATAATGGTCCTTGTTACCAAACTGTGACAATTTGATTACCATCACGCACTATTGCTATAATGTTCAACCTCTCCCCCGCCACAATTTTAATACATTATCGTATCAGAAGGGGCGCAGATCGTCCCCCACGAGTCGCCGGTCAATCCCAATTTATTCATTTCAGTCAGTGTATTGAAAGGTAAATAAAAAAAATGTGGGCACGCATATGAAAACAGATATTTACCGCCACAAAAGTTTACTAGTTTTACAGTTATTTTCTTCACAAGTGTATTGAAAAACATCGTATGATACACGTGAGTAATTAATGATTACCGTTCTCGACTCTCTTAAGACCTTCGCCATAACTCGGGTCGTAATACCGCCTCGACGGTAATCACTAACATTACACACTTATAATGTACTATTTTTCCACTTTTTATTTTACCATTTTGTCGACGTGATTGATATACATATTGGTACCAAATTTCAGCTTTCTAGTGCTAATGGTCACCGAGATTATCCGCGGACGGACGGACACGTCGTTGACTACGGAACCTTAAAAAACAACGTACCTAATTATGAATAAATTTGGGTTAGACACAAAATATATTAAGAAGTTAGAAGAGGGTCGGGGGGGGGGCCCGAGACGTGCATTGCCTAGGGGCCCCGACATGCATAAACCGGCCCTGCCCATGGCTCCGCCTCCGCCAGCGGTGTCTGACGCGGACCGCAATAGCGACGACGACGATAATGCTCCAGAGGTGACCGAGGTAGAGATGAGACTGGCGGTGCAAAGGCTGAGTGCCAAGAACGCCGCCCCAGGACCCGATGGCTTGCCTGGGAAAGCCTGGGTCCTGGCCATGGAGGCTCTCGGGCCTCGACTGAGAGGGCTCTTCAGCGCATGCTTGGAGAGGGGCCAGTTCCCACTTCGCTGGAAGACGGGGAAACTGGTCCTCATCGCGAAGCCAGGGCGCCCTGCGGACTCTCCGTCCGCGTACCGGCCCATTGTGCTGCTCGACGAGGTGGGCAAGCTCTTTGAAAGGGTGATTGCGAACCGCCTCGTCGCGCGCCTTTCACGGGTGGGGCCGGACCTTTCGGACGGACAGTTCGGCTTTCGCAGGATGCGCTCGACGGTGGACGCCATCATGCGCGTGCGAGCCCTCACGACGGGGGATGCGGTGTCCCAGGGTAGGTGTGTCGTGGCAGTGTCCTTGGACATTGCCAACGCTTTCAATTCCCTGCCCTGGAGTACGATCCGGAGGGCACTCCGGTACCACCGGGTGCCCGAATACCTCTGTCGAGTAGTCGAGGCCTACCTGTCGGACAGGTATATTGTCTACCCCGGTCACCAGGGAGACTAGAAACGTCGGGAGATGTCGTGCGGTGTTCCGCAGGGGTCGGTACTAGGGCCACCCTTGTGGAACATCGGGTACGATTACGTGCTGCGGGGCGACCTCCCTGACGGGGTCAGCGTGGTCTGCTACGCAGACGACACGCTGGTTCTAGCCCAGGGAGAGTCATACCGGGCGGCGGCCGCTTTAGCGACACGCGGGGTTGCGATAGTCGTTGGTAGGATCCAGGAGTTGGGACTCGAGGTGACGCTGCGCAAATCCGAGGCCATGTGTTTTCACGGTCGCGGCCGTCGGAACGCGCCACCGTCGGGTTCCCAACTAACGGTAGGAGGAGTTCGCATCGGCGTCGGGACATCGATGAGGTACCTGGGACTCATCCTCGACAGCCGATGGAATTTCGAGGAGCATTTCCGACGTTTGGCTCCCAAACTCAACCGGACTGGGGCCGCTCTCGGGCGGCTCCTGCCCAACCTTGGGAGTCCAGACGCCTCCTGCCGGAGGCTCTACGCGGGGATCGTTCGGTCCATGGCCCTCTACGGGGCGCCGGTGTGGGCGCTGTCGCTGCAAAAGCGACCGGCGGCCATTCTGAACGCCTGCCAGAGGGTCATGGCAATTCGGATGGTGCGGGGATACCGCACGATTTCCCGCGAAGCGGCGAGCCTTCTGGCTGGCCTACCACCGTGGGATCTGGAAGCAACAGTCCTTGCACACATGCACGACATGCGTGTGGAGATGCAACGCCGGGGTGAAAGTCCTCTGTGGCGACAGGTCACGGCATGGCGGACAGAGCTCCGGCGGGATCTCATGGTGGAATGGCGTCAGCGACTATCGCAACCCCCTCATGGGCACGCCACAATTATGGCGATAAGTCCCCTCTTTGAGGCGTGGTTGGAAAGACTTCACGGCGTCCTTACCTTCCGCATGACACAGGTCCTCACCGGAAATGGCAAGTTCGGGAGGTTTCTGTTCCGAATTAAAGCGGAAGTGACGCCCGGGTGTCGCCACTGTGCGGAACGCCCGGAGGACACGGTGGAGCACACAATCGCGGTGTGCCCTGCTTCGTGCCCTCGTGGGGGTGATCGGCGGCGGAGACCTCTCGCGCCGGGCCTTGGTCGAGGCCATGCTCCGGAGCGAGGAGGAGTGGCAGGCGGTCGCCGACTTCTGCTAAGCAGTAATGCTCGCTAAGGAGGAGGCCGACCGCATCAGGCAACGGCGCTCTAGCCGCCGCCGCCGGGATTCCGATCCCGATTTCCAGCCACCCTAGGCGCGGGCTTGCGGATAGTGAGCAATGGGTAGCTCGCTGTCCGGCCGTCCGGTAACCGTCCGGACCAAGCCCAAGTTGTCGACGGCGCGCGCTGTTCCCGCGCGCCTCAAGTAGTTGTCAGCAACAGCAGGGGCGCAGCCGGGTCGAAGCCTACTGGGGCCAGGGTTATCCGAAAGGGCGCTCGAGCCCCGGTATGAAGGCTTGAAGGAACGGGATGGGTTTTTTAGTCAGTAAGAGTCTGACACTATCTCCCGCTCCACCCAAGAGCGGGGGTTGTCATAAGGTCATAAGATGATTTTTCCCATCGAAAAAAAAAAAAAAAAACCATCTGACCGAAATTATGTGGACGCAACTCTCGCACTCGCCTAGGCGGCAGTACGCAAATCTGTGCATTTATTTGCGGTCAGCAGCACCCGGAAAGCGCTTTAAATCCATTTTCTTTGCGAAATATTGATTGATTTACATATGCAATGTTTTTTGTTTGAAGAATATTTACCCACCAATTTTTATGTGTAAAAATGTTTGTTAAGGTCTAAGCCGTTTCGAAGGAGTAGGGAAAAGTTGCGAAAAGTTGCGAAATTGCTAAATATTTTTTTAAGACAAAAGTATTAATACAACGAAAAAATCAAATGTTGATAATACCTATTGTTCATGAATCTTTAATACACATATATTTTTTTCAAACCTATTAACCTGGCCGTTACCGAGGAGTAGGCTTCAGAAAGTCACTGTTTTATGGCACTTTTCGGGCGCTTGGGCCTTAAAACGGCTTTAAATGTAGTTCTAAAGGAGAGAGCTCCGAGAGAGGAGACTTTGCTTACCTTTTTACCCGACTGCAAGAAGGGTTATGTTTTTCGCGCGTATCTTGTATGTATGTACGTATGTAATATTCTTTATTACCTCATATCTTCCAAACCGCTGAACAGATTTTTATAATTTACATATCGTTAGATTCGTCTTGATAACCCAAGTGTTCTTAGATAGGTGACGTTAAAAACAACATATCGACTGTGAGATGCTATATGTTAGAGTAAAAAAATATATTGTTTTTTTAATTCTGCAATATGGGTGTCAAATTAAAGGGCTTTTCATGAGGATTTCAAAATGGTATGTATGACATACCATATTAAAAACACTCCGGGAGTGCCGGCAGAAGTGAAAACTTGATTATTAACGTTGAGCATGTTTGATATTTTGGAATGGTTAGGGAATAATTTTGCACCAATTGCTTTATCAGTATAAAAGTACTATCATTTATGTGGTAGAATACAATATTCATTTATTGCGCTATCGTACACAAACATGACAATTTATATTACATTAAAAATTTAACACTTTAAAACTATTACAATTATTTTACATTAAAAAGTTTATCTCTCCGAAAAACTACTGAGGTGTCAAGGGACACCCGGATGGAACGAAGTTCCGTTCTGGCTTGCTTTCTATAAGAGAGAGAAAGAGAGAAAGACAGAGAAACATGCGCACGCCGCACGGCTTAAAATAGCTTACTATAGACAAAGTGTCGTTACAACTTTTCGTGAGATTTTTTTCCGTCTAGCCAATACAGTATAACTAAAAAATACTATCCTATTTTATGTACATTTTGACAGCACTATTTCAACATCTTCGAAACCATGAAAACGACACTCATGACGAAAAAGTTGATAATTTCTGACATCCGCCATCTTAGATTTACATTTTGACAGCACTATCGGCTTCAACAACCTCGAAAACCATGAAAAAGACACCCATATCGAAAAAGTTGATAATTTACTGCAGCCACCATCTTAGATTTAAATTTTGACAGTACTATCGGTTTCAACACCCTCGAAAACCACGAAAACGACACCCATGAGAAAAAGGTTGATAATTTCTTGCAGCCGCCATCTTGGATTTACATTTTGACAATACTATCGGTTTCAACAGCCTTGAAAACCATGAAAACGACACCCATGACGAAAAATTTAATAATTTTTTGCAGCCGCCATCTTGGATTTATATTTTGACAGTACTATCGGTTTCAACACCCTCGAAAACCATGAAAACGACACCCATGACGGAAAATTTGATAATTTCTTGCAGCCGCCATCTTGGATTTATATTTTGACAGTACCATCGGTTTCAACACCCTCGAAAACCATGAAAACGACACCCATGACGAAAAAGTTGATAATTTCTTGCAGCCGCCATCTTGGATTTACATTTTGACAGTACCATCGGTTTCAACACCCTCGAAAACCATGAAAAAGACACCCATGACGAAAAAGTTGATAATTTCTTGCAGCCGCCATCTTGGATTTATATTTTGACAGTACCATCGGTTTCAACACCCTCGAAAACCATGAAAACGACACCCATGATGAAAAAGTTGACAATTTCTTGCAGCCGCCATCTTGGATTTACATTTTGACAGTACCATCGGTTTCCACGCCCTCGAAAACCATGAAAACGACACCCATGACGAAAAAGTTGATAATTTCTTGCAGCCGCCATCTTGGATTTACATTTTGACAGTACCATCGGTTTCAACACCCTCGAAAACCATGAAAAAGACACCCATGACGAAAAAGTTGATAATTTCTTGCAGCCGCCATCTTGGATTTATATTTTGACAGTACCATCGGTTTCAACACCCTCGAAAACCATGAAAACGACACCCATGACGGAAAATTTGATAATTTCTTGCAGCCGCCATCTTGGATTTATATTTTTACAGTACCAACGGTTTCAACACCCTCGAAAACCATGAAAACGACACCCATGACGGAAAAGTTGATAATTTCTTGCAGCCGCCATCTTGGATTTACATTTTGACAGTACCATCGGTTTCAACACCCTCGAAAACCATGAAAAAGACACCCATGACGAAAAAGTTGATAATTTCTTGCAGCCGCCATCTTGGATTTATATTTTGACAGTACCATCGGTTTCAACACCCTCGAAAACCATGAAAACGACACCCATGATGAAAAAGTTGATAATTTCTTGCAGCCGCCATCTTGGATTTACATTTTGACAGTACCATCGGTTTCCACGCCCTCGAAAACCATGAAAACGACACCCATGACGGAAAATTTGATAATTTCTTGCAGCCGCCATCTTGGATTTACATTTTGACAGTACTATCGGTTTCAACACCCTCGAAAACCATGAAAACGACACCCATGACGAAAAATTTGATAATTTCTTGCAGCCGCCATCTTGGATTTATATTTTGACAGTACCATCGGTTTCAACACCCTCGAAAACCATGAAAACGACACCCATGACGGAAAATTTGATAATTTCTTGCAGCCGCCATCTTGGATTTACATTTTGACAGTACTATCGGTTTCAACACCCTCGAAAACCATGAAAACGACACCCATGACGAAAAATTTGATAATTTCTTGCAGCCGCCATCTTGGATTTATATTTTGACAGTACCATCGGTTTCAACACCCTCGAAAACCATGAAAACGACACCCATGACGAAAAAGTTGATAATTTCTTGCAGCCGCCATCTTGGATTTATATTTTGACAGTAAAAGTGTCGGTACAATTTTTCGTGAGAATTTTTTCCGTCTAGCCCCCTTTCACAACGCGCGATAAGGGATAGCTGTCTACTCTCCATCCGTCTTACGCTTTTTCGATCAGGTCACGTGTCCTGACGCGAGTTTAAGATTTTATACCCATTACAGAAAAAGTGCTCAACGCCGCTAAAGAAGTTTTCACTTCAAAAAGTACAACAGGAAATCTATGTTATTTATTTTGTACTGAGGCGAATGACTAGGTCGGTTTTTAGGGTTCCGTAGTCAACTAGGAACCCTTATAGTTTCGCCATGTCTGTCTGTCCGTCTGTCTGTCCGTCCTCACTTAATCTCTGTGACCGTTAGCACTAGAAAGCTGAAATTTGGTACCAATATGTATATCAATCACGCTGACAAAGTGGTAAAATAAAAATTGGAAAAAATGTTTTATTAGGGTAGCCCTCCTATATGTAAAGTGGGAAGTGATTTTTTTTTTAATTTCAACCCTAACGTGTGATATATTGTTGGATAGGTATTTAAAAATGAATAGGGGTTTACTAAAATCATTTTTTGATTATGTCAATGGTTTCGGAAATAATCGCTCCAAAAGTAAAAAACAATGTGTCCCCCCCCTCTAACTTTTGAACCATAAGTTTAGAAAATATGAAAGAAATCTGACAAGTAAAACTTTGTAAGGACTTTCTAGGAAAATTATTTTGAACTTGATGGAAAGAACAGTTTTTGTAAAAAAAAGACATAAAGGTTCTACAGTACAAAATAATTTCTGGATTAAGTTTGTAGTATAATCGTGTATGCAAGCATTTTTTTTAACTTCGTTTACATATTTTATTATCCTGAACGTATCTTCTTTCAAACAAAAAAAGAATTATTAAAATCGGTTCTCGCAATCCAAAATTACCACCGAAAACTTCTTCTGGTACCTATGTATTAATTAATAGCCCAATTCCCCGAGAGTTCGCGTTCGCGCTGTTAGGATTTTTCCTGAGTTGATGGGGTCGGGTATTATCGAATTTTTAACGCCATCTATCAAAATGTTAAGATTTTTATCTTAACATTTTTATCGAACCAGTTCATAAATGGTTCTGTTAAACGTAATTTTGAATTTCGCGCCTAGCAACACTGCCTCACTCTCTCTACTCGGTGACATTATAGTGGCTACATGATTTCTTATAAATTAATTAAAATAAAGCGCAATTACAAAGTAAATAGTTGTTGTGACTTTAATAATACAACAGGTTATGGGCCCAGAGAGCCCGGAAATAAAAACAGTGAAAAATCCAAATGTAAATACAGTGATATCGGACTTTTGTATGCGTATAACCTCAAAACCGCAACGTGACTGTTTTTCACTCGAACTTTTACAAAGTAATCGTGATCAAAGTGGATAAAAGTATTGAAAAATGGCATCAAGTAATCAATTGGCGTTAATCGAAAAACTGACCGGCCGGGAAAACTACGCAACTTGGCGATTTGCAATGCAAACATACCTACAGCACGAGGAACTGTGGGACTGTGTAGAAGCCGACGCAGGAACGCCAATAGATCCGAAACGCGATACCAAAGCAAGGACAAAAACCATCCTCTCAGTTGATCCTACGAATTACGTGCACATACAGGAGGCCAGTACTGCCAAAGAAATATGGGATAAGCTGTCCTCAACGTTCGATGACTCCGGGCTGACACGACGAGTTGGTCTGCTGCGTGATCTCTGTAACACGTCACTAACGGAATGTCAAAATGTGGAAGAGTATGTGAGCAGGATGTTCCCAACTAACGGTAGGAGGAGTTCACATCGGTGTCGGGTCGACGATGAAGTACCTGGGACTCGTCCTCGACAGCCGGTGGAATTTCGTGGAACATTTCCGACGTCTGGCTCCCAAACTCAACCGGGCTGGGGCTGCGCTCAAGCGGCTCCTGCCCAACCTTGGGGGGTCCAGACGCCTCCTGCCGGAGGCTCTACGCGGGGATCGTTCGGTCCATGGCCTTCTACGGGGTGTCGGTGTGGGCGCCGTCGCTGAAAAAGCAACCGGCGTCCATGCTGAACGCCTGCCAGAGAGTCATGGCAATAAGAATGGTGTGGGGATACCGCACGGTCTCCCGCGAAGCGGCGAGCCTTCTGGCTGGCCTACCACTGTGGGATCTGGAGGCAACAGTCCTTGCACACATGCACGATATGCGCGTGGAGATGCAACGCCGGGGTGAAAGCCCGCTGCCGCGACAGGTCACGGCATGGCGGACAGAGCTCCGGCGGGATCTCATGGTGAAATGGCGTCAGCGACTATCGCAGCCCAGTGCTGGGCACGCCACAATCGTGGCGGTAAGTCCCCTCTTTGAGGTGTGGCTGGAAAGACCTCACGGCGTCCTTACCTTCCGCATGACGCAGGTCCTCACCGGACATGGTTCGTTCGGGAGTTTCCTGCACCGGATTCGTGCGGAAGTGACGCCTGGGTGTCGCCACTGTGCGGAATCCCCGGAGGACACGGTGGAGCACACAGTCGAGGTGTGCCCTGCTTGGACGGAGCATCGCCGTGCCCTCGTGGGGGCGATTGGCGGCAGAGACCTCTCGCGCCGGGCCTTGGTTGAGGCCATGGTCCGGAGCGAGGAGGAGTGGCAGGCGGTCGCCGACTTCTGCGAAGCAGTAATGCTCGCAAAGGAGGAGGCCGAACGCATCAGGCAACGGCGTTATCGCCGCCATCGCCGCCGCCGCCGCCGGGATTCTGATCCCGATTTCCGGCCAACGTAGGCGCGGGCTTGTGGACAGTGAGCAATGGGTAGCTCACTGTCCGGCTGTCCGGTAACTGTCCGGACCAAGCCCAAGTCGTTGACGGCGCGCGCCTTTCCCGCGCGCCTCAAGGAGTTGTCAGCAACAGCAGGGACCCAGCCGGGTCGAAGCCTACTGGGGCCAGGGTTATCCGAAAGGGCGCTCGAGCCCCGGTATGAAGGCTAGAAGGAACGGGGTGGGTCTTTTAGTCAGTAAGAGTCTGACACTATCTCCCGTTCCGCCCAAGAGCGGGGGATGTCAATGCATGATTTTTTACCACCATAAAAAAAAAAAAAAATGTGAGCAGGATAATGAGCAGTGCTCATAAGTTCAGGAATATTGGTTTCAAAGTGGACGACGAGTGGCTCGGCACCATGCTGCTCTCCGGTCTGCCAGAATCTTATAAACCAATGATTATTGCCCTGGACTATAGTTGCAAAACTTCTGAAATATTCGGAATAATTCCGGAATACTTCTGGGAAAGTTTCTTTAAATCGGAATTATTCAAAATGAATTTAATTAAGATTTTTTTTTTTTTGCTGAAAAATTGTATTTTGCATCGATCGTCGATCGCCGCCGCCGCTGCTGCAGCGCTGGCCACAGAGTACTTTGTACGCTGGCGCTGCGACGCGCGCGCGGGCCCGACTGCCACGCAGCCACGAGTCGTGCGTGCAGGCGATGGCGGTGCGGGGTGCGGTAAGAGGGGATATGCTCCCGGAGAAGTTTTCCCCCCCCGCGAGAAAGATTCGTACCCCGCAATCGAATGTTTCCGAATGTTTCCGAATATTTCGCCCGAATATTTCGCCGGATTGCCGGAATAATTCAATCGGAATAAACGTGTTTATAAGTTAATAATTGTTCAGTGGCACATACGTAAGTAAAATATAAATGTTTATTTTAATATAAATGGGATTGATTAATGTTAGCCTGCGATTAACAGGATTTTTATTCTTTTGTTTTTAGGTAGGTACCTACTTATTTCGAAATCGAATGCTATTTTTATAAATGTCAGTTGTGAATTAAAAAACCAAGTCTAGCATTATTTGATTTGTTTTTTGAAAAAGGGTTAGAGTCTGTCTAATAAGTTAAACGACTTGGATAATTATTAGGATATAGTGAAATCTGATGTAGTCAACACGGATTCAATAATCAAGGTTGATTAAGAGATAGAGATCATTGTTTAATAACAGAAGAACCCAATGATAGAAGAACCTTATAAAAAGTACTGAATGTTTGTATTTTTTAAATGATTAAATATTATACAAAATTCCCAAGTCGGTTGAGAGAGATCTCCGATTCGCGAGTCGCATAGCCCATCAAGTCAATAAAAACATTACGCGTAAATAGCCCAGTCAATAAATACATTGAATTTGTTGTTTGTGTTTGTTGTTGTTTGTTCTATGTTTGTTTTGTTTGTGTGTTTGAACAAAAAATATTAATATTATATTGTAAAAAGGGTGGGGCGCTTTGTGCCATATGTTTCGTAAGAGTCGAATCGAGCACCCCACGCTTTTCCTAAAGTCAATGACCATGACCCCTAAGTATTTGACCTAAAATGTTATCGAAAAAAAATTGATCTGTGTTATTTAGAGAAGTAGCGCTCGCCGGCGGTCAAAGCAGCCCTTTGGTGTCCCGGACGTTTCCCAACATTTTTGCATTTGACCTTGAGTTCAAGGTGATTGACTTTGGTGTCAAGGTCATGCCCTATGGTGTCCCAGGTGTTTTCCAACTTTTTAAACATTTGACCTTGGGGTCAAAGTCATTGACCTTGAGGTCAAGGTCTGGCCCTTGGGGTCAAAGTCATTGCCTTTGGGTGTCACAGGTGATTCCCAACATTTTAATGAAGTAAAGGTTTAAGTAAAGGTCATTGCCCTTGAGATCAAGGTCATAGAATAAAGGATCATTGTGTTGTCATCAGTCTTTGATGGGTGTGCAAAGTTTTAAAAAAATCTGATCGCCCTAAGCTGGTCAAAATCGAGCTCAAAGGCGTTGATTACCAACAAATATATAGGTGAAGCTAATAAAAGCGTGTTAAAAAAGGAGGTTATGAGTTTGAACCGTATGTATGTATGTTTGTCCGCGATCATCTCGCATTTGGCTGAACCGAATTTGATGCAGTTTTCAGAACAGTATTATTAGTCACTATATGTATATACGTGACATAAAAAAATGTTGAAACAAAAATGTTTAAGTAAAAAGATAGAACTGACTTCAATGAAGCCGGAGCACTTCAAACCACCACCAAGCGAAGACTTTATTGAAGAGGTGCACTCACAACTATAAACTTAATATATTCCTACCGCTCACAATACAACTAAAGATATTATTTTACAACTTCCAAGCGCGAAATAGGTAGTAAGGTCGATTTTCTTGGTTTTTTTTGACAGTTGAAATATTCCGAAAGTTTCGGAATATTTCGGAATACTTCCGAAGTATTCGACGGGAATGATTCGGAATTTTTCCCGCCAGCATCTATACCCTGGACAGCTCAGGCATTAAAAATTACTTCTGATTCTGTCAAAGCAAAATTACTACAAGATGTTCGACCATCAGAAAATGATACAAAAGCATTTGCAGTTAACAAAAAGTTTCACCAAAACCACAAAAGGCATCCTAAGGGACCAAGGTGCTACACCTGTAATAAGTATGGTCATAAAAGTTCAGAATGTAAATCAAAAACCAAAGATACATCACAAAATGCTAGTAGTTCATCATGTGCTGCTGTATTTATAGCGACAAGTGCACAATGTAATGCATGGTATGTGGACTCGGGTGCATCTTCTCACATGGTCAAAGACAAAAGTTTGCTTCAGAATGTGACTACTTCCGCTATAAAGAATATAAGAGTAGCCAACGACAAATTATTATCATCTTATAAACCAATGATTATTGCCCTGGAAAGCTCAGGCATTAAAAATTACTTCTGATTCTGTCAAAGCAAAATTACTACAAGATGTTCGACCATCAGAAAATGATACAAAAGCATTTGCAGTTAACAAAAAGTTTCACAAAAACCACAAAAGGCATCCTAAGGGACCAAGGTGCTACACCTGTAATAAGTATGGTCATAAAAGTTCAGAATGTAAATCAAAAACCAAAGATACATCACAAAATGCTAGTAGTTCATCATGTGCTGCTGTATTTATAGCGACAAGTGCACAATGTAATGCATGGTATGTGGACTCGGGTGCATCTTCTCACATGGTCAAAGACAAAAGTTTGCTTCAGAATGTGACTACTTCCGCTATAAAGAATATAAGAGTAGCCAACGACAAAGTATTATCAGTGCAATGCTCGGGGCAAGTGAGCTTAGATACCTACAATGAGATGGGTCAAGAAAATAAGATACTGTTTACAAATGTACTATGTGTTCCGGATCTTGCTACCAACTTACTATCTGTAAATCAGATCATTAGAAGTGGAGGCCAAGTAAGATTTGACAAAACTGGCTGTGTTATTATGAACAATAAGAATCAAGTAGTAGCAACAGCCAGTACCATCAACAACATGTATCGGCTGAATATGCCCGGAGGAGGCTATGCATGCATGTCCGATGTTGAGGAACAAGATATCTTCCTGTGGCACCAACGAATGGGACACTTGAATTTTGACAGCTTAAAGAAAATGTCTGAAAATACTGACCATGTAACTTTCTCCACAAATTCAGAAAGTCTGACATGTGTCACCTGTAAGGAAGGTAAGCAGACACGACTACCTTTTAGAAGTGAAGGAAATAAAGCAAAGGGTCTGCTTGAACTGATTCACTCGGATGTATGTGCCCTATGGAGACACAAACACTTGGAGGTGCCAAATACTTTATAACTTTTCTTGATGACTATTCAAAGAAAATCTATGTATATTTTCTCCGGAACAAGTCAGATGCATTAGAAAAATTCAAAGAATTTAGACAAGAAGTGGAAAATCAGCTTGATACTCGCATAAAAATTCTTCGAACAGACAACGGCTTGGAATATGTCAACAAGAATTTCTCTGATTATTTGAAAGGTGCAGGTATCATACACCAGACGACCACACCATACACACCTGAACAAAACGGGACTGCGGAACGAATGAATAGAAGCCTTATTGAGAGAGCGAAATGTATGCTTCTTAACGCCAATCTATCTAAACAATATTGGGCTGATGCAGTACATACCGCCGCCTATGTAATAAATCGCTCACCAACCAAGTCTCTATCGTTTAAAACTCCCGAAGAAATGTGGTCTGGACAAAAACCAAAGGTAGGACACGTGTATTTGGTTGTTAAGCTATGGTACACTTACCTCAAGAGAAACGCAAAAAGTGGGATCCGAAGGCACAGAAAATGATTTTCATTGCCTATTGTGACCACACGAAGGGCTACAGATTTGTGATACCTAATACTAGGAAGGTAATAAAAAGCAGAGATGCTATATTTTTGGAATCTACTGTCAAAAGAGATTATGTACTGGTAGAACTGTCAGAGAAGAATTCTACAAGAAATGATAATGATAGTGAAGAAAATAATGAAACTGAAGATGAAGATACAAGTACATGCTCTTATGAAACTGTATGTGAAACCAAATCAAATTCAGACAGTGATTACATACCGGATATCAGTTTCTCTTCTTCTTCAGTAAGTAATATAACTTTGAGACCAAGAAGAAATAGAATTGAAAAAGTAGAATTAAATGATTCAGAAGAAAATATCTACCTATGTCAACATGAAGACAACCCTACAGATGTACCAAAGACATACAAAGAAGCATTGAGTTCAAAAGAAAAAGATAAATGGATGAAATCAATTGGAGAAGAACTAGATGCTCATCGGAAAAACAAAACCTGGACATTGGTTGAAAAGCCTGTGAATGCTAAAGTGATACACTGTAAATGGGTGTTTCGCATCAAAGAGGAACCAACAGGTCCGAGGTATAAATCTCGTTTATGTGCAAAAGGGTTTGCACAAACAAAGGGTATTGACTATCATGAAACGTTTGCCCCAACGGTAAGGTATGACTCTACAAGGTGCAGTTTTAAAACTGCACAATATTTCAGGAGGTTGTAGTAAAACTCATAAATAGTCATATAAAAAAACGATAACTGGTCAATAATCAGTAATACTTGTTATTTAATTTTTTAATTACTCTAAACTAAATCGATTGATCGATGGCCGCGGGGGCGTGGCTAGGGTGTGGCGTGCGGGATGATGATTGGATGATACATTATTTATGAAACTATCGTTGCGAGTTAGTGTGTGTGAAAACGACCTTTATTGTTCCGTGTTTGTGTGTGTGAAAAAAAGCGCAGTTATAAAAAAAAAAAAATTACCTACTTATTTTATTATTGATTCGGATCGAGAATCACTAACATAATTACCTCCTGAAATATTTTGCAGCTTCAAAACGACACCTTGTATACGCTTATTACTTTCAGAAGCTGTTTAAAATTATCTAAAGTTCATACAGCTTGACGTCACAACAGCATTCCTGTATGGAGAACTAGATGAGACCATACTGATGACACCCCCGGAGGGACTGATTCATGAAGAGAATATGGTTTGCAAACTCAATAAATCGTTGTATGGATTGAAACAGGCCCCAAGATGCTGGAACATGTTCCTGTGGATCCTCGCATGAAGCTGCATAAAGAAGAAGGAGAGGCTGAGAAAGGTATACCCTATAGAGAGGCGGTCAGCTCCCTGATGCATCTGGCCATTGTGAGTCGACCAGATATAATGTTTGCAGTCAGTCTGGTGAGTCGCTTTCTCAATTCTTATAACCAAACGCATTGGAATGCAGTAAAGAAGATTTTTAAATATCTTAAAGATACTAAGGATTATGGGCTGTGTTACTTACAAAGTCCACAACCTGCAGAAGTCACCGGTTACAGTGACGCAGACTATGCAAATGATCTGGATACTCGTCGCTCAGTCACTGGTTATGTATTCATTAAGAACCAAGTGGCGGTAACTTGGTGCAGTCAAAGGCAGCAAACAGTTGCTCTATCTACAACCGAGGCAGAATTCATGGCAGCCTGCGCTGCCACTAAAGAAACTATGTGGATCAAGCAATTTTTAAGTGATATTGACCAATATAAACAAGATTCAGTGTGCCTTTATTTGGACAATCAAAGTGCAATTAGTGTTATTAAAAATGTTAACTTTCATAAAAGATGTAAAAATATTGAAATTAAATATCATTTTATTAAGGAGAAATATCATCAAAAAGTAATTAAACTAATAAAAGTTTGTTAGCAGTGATAATCAGTATGCAGACATATTAACAAAAGCATTGTCAAAAGATAAGTTTAAATTTTTAAGAAGTAAACTTGGTATGTGTTCATATAGCTCACTTTGCTAATTGTTCAGAAAGACATGTACTGAATGTGAATTTAATTTAAGAAGTTTTGTTTAACTTGTAATTTACTTCTGGTCATCTGGTGTTTGTGAGGCATTTTGTTATTTCAATTTTATTAAGGCTTAAATTCGGGAAGAGTGTTAAACGTAATTTTGAATTTCGCGCCTAGCAACACTGCCTCACTCTCTCTACTCGGTGAAATTATAGTGGCTACATGATTTCTTATAAATTAATTAAAATAAAGCGCAATTACAAAGTAAATAGTTGTTGTAACTTTAATAATACAACAGGTTCGATGGATAGCGTTGCGTAATAACTTTCATGACCTACCGTAGTAAAAAATCGTTGCTTCTAAATTCGTAATTTTACGAGTGCACAATCGCTGTTCTACTACTTGCATACTGTTTTAGTTATCACCGTCCTTTGTGGGCCCGTTCTTAGGGTTCCGTATTTATTAGAGTTCCGTACTTAGTATGTTAACGTAACAATTAGCTTTTTTTTAAACTCATAAGTGGGAACACTTATTGTGACGGACGGGAAACTACGGAACCCTACACTGAGAGTGGCCCGACACGCTCTTGGCCGGTTTTTAAACTTGATAGTGATTTTACGTCTAAAATATAGTGATATTATAATAGTAACTAAAAAGTGTAAAATAAAAAATTAATAAAAAAAAATAAAAAAACCCGACTGCGTAAAAAAATTCTTTAAATAATAACTGAAAAGAAAAATAAACAAGTTCAGTCCACAGTTCAGCAACAGTCGGGACTAGTGTTGCCAGGTCTGTTTGGATAAAAATCGGGACAGATGGTAAAACAAATCGGGATTTAGGGTTTTAGATCGGGACAATTTTTTTTTTTTTTTTTTTAATAATTATTTTTTTAGATGGGAAATCATCCAATGACTTTTTCTCCTCTGGGGTGGAACGAGACGGCGTGTGAAGTTTTTACTGAGTAAAACCCAGACTTCTTCAGTCATTCTGATTCTTGACTGGCCTGTTGGTCTAGTGGTTAGTGGCCCTGACTGCTATACCGCAGGTCGTGGGTTCGATTCCCACCCAGGACAAATGTTTATGTGATGAGCATGATCATTTGTTCTGTGTCTGGGTGTAATTTATCTATAATATGTATGTATTTAGAAATATATAAGTATGTTTATCAGTTGTCTAGTACCCATAACACAAGCTCTGCTTAGCTTGGGACTAGACGGCGTTGTGTGATAGTTGTGGAATATTATTATTTATTTATTTATTTATTATAATCTTTATTGTACACCAAATAAACAAAAATACAGGACAAACATTTAAAAGAATAAGTGCACAATGGGCGGTCTTATCGCACAGGGCGATCTCTTACAGACAACCTTTGGATGGACTGAGAGAAAGGAGATAGATTAAGGGTTGTCAGTGTACAAACATCAGATATAATACTAACAAGATACATTAACACAAATACATACATACAATCATAAAAAAAAAATATACTAATAAATATCAAATATATAGTTGATATATAATATATATTAATATGTGTATTGTGTATATATTTATATGTGTAGTTGATATATAATATGTATTATTATGTTAATATATAATATATATTATTATTATTATTATTATTATTATTCTTTGAGTTTCAGGGTTTTTAATTTATCGGGACATTTAGCGTCCCGATCGGGTGCAAATCGGGACGTGTCCCCAGACCCCTAAAAATCGGGACATCCCGCGCAAATCGGGACGCCTGGCAACACTAGTCGGGACCCACATTAGATAGAATGATTTTAGTCTAGATTATTTTAATGGGTCCCGACTGTTGCTGCCGAACTGTGGACTGAACTTGTTTATTTTTCTTTTCAGTTATTATTTAAAGAAATTTTTTACGCAGTCGGGTTTTTTTTATTTTTTAAATTAATTTTTTATTGTGTGAAGTCGAGAACATGATAAACGGCCGTCCATTGACTCATGTCTCCGTCGACCCACGTGACCCAGAGTCCTTAACACCTAACCACCTTTTGCTGGGTTCCTCATCCAATCTCCCACAATGAGGTACCTTTGACGATAGTGACTTATAACTTAGAAAGCAGTGGCGTATTACACAACGCCTATCCGATTTGTTTTGGTCCAGATGGCTCCGAGAAGTATTGTTGCCTACACTAGCGCCCCGCAAGAAATGGGACCGCGAGGGCGTACAGTTAAAGGTAGGTGACCTAGCGGTTATAGCAGACCCCGCTTCCCCTCGGAACGTCTGGCCAAAGGGAATCGTCTACCAAGTGTATCCGGGAGCTGATGGACGGGTAAGAACCGTAGACATTAAAACTAAAACCGGCATTTTGAAACGCCCCGCAACACGAGTTGCCTTACTCATAAGTTTTGAGTGTCGCGATGACGACACTAAGGGGCAGGATGTTGACGACGGTGTCATGGTCCGCCCGTCTGCTTAATTATTAAATATTCAATAAATAGTTTATTTAACTTAGTTTATACTGCATAGCCTTTGTCTCAATATTTTTGTAATTTAAAAAACAATAAATAATCGAACGTAAGAACGAACTGCGAGCGAGCGCACTGATTGGTCGATGCGCGACTCTTTCACTCCACTCACCGCTGCGGCGGCCATTGCAAAGAACGAAAAACCACCCTGAGCGGTGACCCAGTGTCGATTTGAACCTCTTCCCGTACACATGACGCGCGAAATATACGCGCCCGCGCATTTCGTTCTAACGTAACGGTCTGATCGAGTCAATCTTCCTCTCTTATTTTTCACTCCCAACCAGAACCCAACAGCTACAGGGTGTATGTATGGATGTTTGTTACTCTTTCACGCAAAAACTACTGAATGGATTTCGATGAAACTTGGTACACGGGTAGACCATGTCCTAGAATAACACAACGAATACTTTTGATATATATAGGATAATTTTCTAACCCTCTGACAAATGACAGCAACTGTCAAACACATTGACAGCAACTGTCAAATACATTGACCGCAAGTAGATCCCAATCATTCCTTCATTCAGTCAATCATTCCATCATTCGGTTATTCTTTCTACCATTCGGTCAACCATTCCACGATCGTGTACATTACCCCGGCTGGAAAGTTGCACGTAGAGCGATATGAGTGGAACGTATAATTAGTGCGTCATCTGGTGTAAATGTGCGCCGCATATAAAATGAGTGCGTCTTGTCGTTTTGGAAAAAAATGGAAAAAACGATTCCAGCTAGAGTAACGTTACCCCAGCAAGAAATTTTTTAAAAACTAATCAGAGAGAAAAAAATTGTATATGAGCAGATAGCTTATGCTTGTGCAAAGATGTGCCCCGAAAATATAATCGGTGCGTCTTCAGGTTTTCGAGATATTGCATTTCCTGCCGGAGTAACGTTTTGCAGAATCGTGTATCTCTAAAACTATTGTATGTGCGGCTGTACCATAAACATACACGGGTAGCTCTTGGTATGTGCGTATATGTGACAGAATTAGATTTATAGAAATATTTATAATTTTCGAGTAATTGCACTTTTTTGAAAAATCGAAAAATTATCACAGCGCTATAATGAGAAAACTAATAAACTCTCTGAAAACGGTATTCAGCCCTGCTAGACGTTTACTATAAGCACATATCAGTTCCAAAAGCGCACATGCAAGTATTATTGAATAATATTGCTAAATATCGAGATGACGGTGCCCTAAGTTTGACGTCAACATACAAAAAACTGGCTCAATCCAAGATGTGAAGGTGTACAACAATGATTAGTGCGTATAATCAAGTGATACATAGTGAAAATTCAGCTTCAAATGTTTCGTAAATAAGAAAATATAATCAAAAAACCAAATGTGTAGATAACAGCTGACTACCCGACCAAATTCGGATGATAACAAAAAAGCGACGGATTAGTACATACACATGACGTTGTGTATTGAACGTTTTAAGCCTGAGTTATTGTCCGTACTGTCGCGTTCAAACGTTTGTTAGCAATAATAATATGACCTAATTTTAATAATAATAGGTATAATAGATAAGTGTGTGTTTGTAAAATTAAAATAACTTTTTTTTTTACTTACACACCTCGATACCATTAACAAAAGAGCAATTATTATTCATTTGCTTTATGTGGGAAATCATCTACCGTAAAATGGGGTGAATCGAGACAAAACTGTAAAGGGTATTTTCTCGATATTTGAACATTTTTTGCAGCATTTAACTTTATCAATTAATAATGAATTGTTATTCTAAAAAATCGATGCTTTGTTAGAGGCCGATATTATGGTATCAAAGTAAAAAACCAAACCAAAGTTTTGTGACTATTCACCCTTAAATCTCTATTCACCCCATTTTACCCGTACCGACTTCTCCCGCTGTAGCGTGGAGAGAGAGTGCGTTCCAGACTTTTACTGAATAAAACCATGCCTATGTCTTCCAGTTGCCCTTCACTTTCTAGAACCACAGGTTTCCTTTTTAAAACATTCCCCGTGCTCTACTGGATTTGTTTGGTTGTACAAATTTTGACGGGACTTTTTCTAGGATGTATATAACTTGTTACTTTTTTTTTTATTTTCTCTAATGGAATGGGAAGTTTAATTCGCTAGGGACACAGTACCTTACCTTAATTCTTGGAGGAGGAAAAGAGAAGAAGATTTAATGTCCTTAAATTCCACGCGAACGCAGTCACGGGCAATAACTACTTATACAATATTTACCTTGTGACCGTTACAAATGAAAGAGTTTGTTGATGTGGAGATTATTATTTTTATTTCTTTCATTTTAATTCTTAAACTAAATAGGTATGGCATCAATTGCCGAAAAAAAATATAGATCAAATTGCCTACATATAAATACTAGAACACAATTAGTTCAGTCAAATTATTTGTACTTTGTGTAGTCATTATTATTTATACACAAATTATCTGATGGTACCTATTATAGTAATAAAAGCAACACATTTCTCCTATAGATATGCATGACAACATTATCATTGTAAAATATAAAAAAAAAACATCTGACTGTAGAATAATATCTACTTAAAAGAAAAACATAAATAAACAAAGGGAACACGTTGTTTCAACACGTGCACCAACCTTATACATTAATAAGCTTTTTTTTGTATCTAGGTGTGGTGTCTGGCTGTTAACCTATGAGGTTGTCGTCTGCTTCACCGAACTTGCCTGAAGCGGCCTTGCCTTCATTATATCTTGAAACAGTCTCTAGTCTCGTATCATACACACATATGCTTTCGATTCTATTTCACAAACGTTTTTATCGCCTACAGGTAAGTACAATATTTAATTAGATACACAGATTAATTGACTGGCCTGTTGGTCTAGTTGTCAGTGGCCCTGACTGTTATGCCAGAGGTCATAGTTACGATTCTCACTCAGGACAATGTGTTGAGCATGATCATTTTGTTCTGCGTCTGGGTGTAATTTATTTATCTATAATATGTATATATTTACAAATAAATAAGTATATTTATCAGTTGTCTAGTACTCATAGCACAAGCTCTGCTTAGTTTGGGATTAGATGGCGTTGTGTGCAAGTTGTGAAATATTATTATTTCGTTTATTCCTATGTATACATCTAAAATATATATTTAAATATTTAAATATAAAATAAAAAAAAACATGCAATAATATAAAAAATGGTAGCCGGTGGGCTATTAATTGAGTATGCAAGGTATGTAAGCATAAAAAGTCCTAATATACCTACAATGTTTTAAAAAAAATATGAAAAGGTTATCAAATAGATTATTACCTCCAAATTCTATTTAGAACTCATACAGCAAGAAATAGCGAGAAGCTATATTCTAAAAATGGACATCTTTCGGCTAAAATGATGATGATGAGGGAAACAGCTTTGAACACATCACAAAATTGACACAAATCGTGGTTAACCCTGCACTTAGTCGTGGTGACCATGTTAGGTCGCTTGGTCTATATGGATATGCCATTTTAAAACAAACAAAGTGGGCAAGTGCAAGGTGGACTCGCGCACTGAGGCTTCTGTGTAATAAAATGTAAATAATTCAATTTCACAATGGAGTCTCAAAGATTTTTCCGAATCGCAAAAAATGTTTTTTTGTTGTGACGTACTTAACGACAAATTTTCTGTTTATACCTGTGTTATAAGATCTTGCTTTATACTAAATTATAGAATTCTGGGTCAACGGGAAGTGCCCTATGAATTTTGATTCCCTTGAGACTGTCGAAATATACGTTCTTTTCAATATAAACGGCCGCATCTTTTTTTTTCGTTAACTTAAATTTTATTTTTTTGTCCGGTTTTTGGGATTGCAGAACTGAGTATATCTATGGTTTTAATAAAAATAATAATTAAATCTTCAATGTTTTTGTATTTTTTTTTTGCTCTTTTGCTCCGCCGTAGTCAAAGTCAGGGGCACATTTGACCGTCAATCCATCTTTAATTGCATAACGTTTGTTTATGTTATTAACTTACGCTTTGAATATTAGATAACTAACTAACATAGCAATACGAAAAAGTAATAGATACCTAACTTCATAGGTATATTTGAAACTAGCTTCTACCAATGGCTTCGACCGTGTGAACCATATAATCCCGCCATAAAAACTATAGTAGTCCAGGACACGATCTACCTGTGATGGATCAAACACTTCGAACACGTCGAAAAAACACCAAAACCATATTACTTATGTAGATCACAATTATCCTACGAGAATGGTTGTGTCATGAGAGGCCACAAAGTTGTTATTCCTCAGAGCTTGTACCAAATTGTTCTCAAAAAGCTACATACTTCTCATTTAGGCGTAGTGAAAACCAAGGCCGAAGCGCGATCAAGGTTGTGGTTCCCGGGAATTGACCAGGCCATAGAAACAATGATAGGTTCATGCGATGTGTGCATTCAGTTGCGCCCCTCGCCGCCGCGCGCGCCGCCGGCTCACTGGGAATTTCCACCTTGTCCCTTCTACAGAATACACATAGACTACCTAGGTCCGGTTAAAGGATGCGTTTATTTGGTAGTGGTAGATGCACATACTAAATGGGTAGAAGTATATAACATGAACACGACTACTTCGTCGGCCGCGGTGATGGGGAAGTTATGTGATTTCATGTCTAGGTTCGGAATTCCCGAAACGATAGTAAGTGATAATGGCACAGCTTTTTGTTCGCGAGAATTTAAATTATTTTGCGCGGCAAACGGGATTTCGCATATTACGTCACCAGTCTACCACCCGCCTAGTAACGGTCAGGCGGAGAGTTTTGTTAAGGTTATTAAAAAGGGAATAAAGTCTTGTATTATGTCGACTAATAGCGCGAAAGAAACCTCATTAAAATTACTAAGCTATCATAAGGATTATCGGAATTCGATTCACTCAGCTACTGGGTTGTCCCCTGCGCAATTGGTGTTTGGGCACAAGTTAAGATCGCGGTTGGATCTAATAGATCCAAAATCTCCGGTACCCTTGTCACCGTCTGTGTCTAACGTAGTTACCATCAGGCGGGATCGCAGTCAAGTACTAGTTTATAACAAATTATAATATAATAATAATATTAATAATATTAATTTGTTTCAAAGAATGAAAAGTAAACGCTATAAAAATCACATATGTTTCCCTAGTAATAGAACGCATTTTTTGAACAGTAGTGTGTTTTGCATGGCTCCAAGATTGTATAATCATTTGCCAAAGGAATTGTTACAGATACAATCTTTAAAGGTTTTTAAAAGTACCATAAAAAAGCTTTTAATTTCTAAAGCCTATTATAGTGTCATTGAATATTTAGAGGACAAATTGTGATTATGTGGTGAATTTTTTGACATTGAACTTGATTGGTATTGTGACATTCAAATTTATAATTTTATGTACTTTTATAACTTTGACATTTTGTAATAAATTATCCAATGTTTTTATTTGATTATATTATAGAACCGAGTATTTAGAGAACAAAATATGACTATGTAGTGGAGTATTTGACATTGTACTTATTTAATATTGTGACTTTTGAATTTTATAATTTGTATGTACCGTATTGATTTTATTGTCATTTAGTAATAATTAATTAATGTCTATCTAATTATTATATGAATTTTGTATGCTATTGTTAGCTAACATAGTGTTAAAAAATTGTTATTTAAGACCTTAATGTTACCTATGTTTACAAATGAATAAATGAAATGAAATGAAAATGTACAAGCATCGCATAAGTTGACTCGAAATTCAAACTGGCCATTAACAAAAAAAGAAAAAAGAATAAAACGTGCTTGACGGGAGCGTTATAGAAAATTGAAACAATAAGAATCTTGGAGTAGTGAATTTTGTTTGTTTGATGAACTTGTAAATAATATAATATTTATATTTCTATAATATATGATTTGGTCAACCAAATTGTTTTTAGGGTTCTGTAGTCAACTAGGAACCCTTATAGTTTTGCCATGTCTGTCTGTCCGTCTGTCTGTCCGTCTGTCTGTCCGTCTGTCTGTCCGTCCTCGCTTAATCTCTGTGACCGTTAGCACTAGAAAGCTGAAATTTGGTACCAATATGTATATCAATCACGCCGACAAAGTGGTAAAATAAAAATTGGAAAAAAATGTTTTATTAGGGTAGTCCTTATGTAAAGTGGATTTTTTTTAAAATTTCAACCCTCACGTGTGATATATTGTTTTATAGGTATTTAAAAATGAATAGGGGTTTACTGAAATCATTCTTTGATAATGTCAATAATTTCGGAAATAATCGCTCCAAAATACAAAAACAATTTGTCCCCCCCCCTCTAACTTTTGAACCATAAGTTTAGAAAATATGAAAAAAATCTGACAAGTAGAACTTTATAAGGACTTTCTAGGAAAATTATTTTGAACTTGATGGAAAGAACAGTTTTTGTACAAAAAAGACAAAAAGGTTGTACAAAATAATTTCTGGACTAAGTTTGTAGTATAATCGTATATGCAAGCATTTTTTTTAACTTCGTTTACATATTTTATTATCCTGAACGTATCTTCTTTCAAACAAAAAAATAATTATTAAAATCGGTTCTCGCAATCCAAAATTACCACCGAAAACTTCTTCTGGTACCTATGTATTAATTAGTAACCCAATTCCCCGAGAGATGGCGCAGTATTGGCGGTATTATCTTATAACTACATAAAACTTCTATCAGGAACATGTTGGCAATTTAGAACAAAACTAAAATTCATTTTTTAAACGCCATCTATCAAAATGTTAAGGTAAAAACCAGTTCATAAATGGTTCGATAGATGGCGTTGCGTAATGACGTCATCTTTTTAAAAGTCGATGTTAATATTTTCCGTGCTTTCATGACCTACCGTGGTAAAAAATCGTTGCTTCTTAAATATACCTATTCGTAATTTTACGAGTGCACAATCGCTGAAATTTCTACTACTTGCATACTGTTTTAGTTATCACCGTCCTTTGTGGGCCCGTTTTTAGGGTTCCGTACTTAGTATGTCAACGTAACAAATAGCCTTTTTTTTAAACTCATAAGTGGGAACACTTATTGTGACGGACGGGAAACTACGGAACCCTACATTGAGCGTGGCCCGACACGCTCTTGGCCGGTTTTTTTATTATCTCGCAGAAGGTGTAAAAAGTAGAGTATGCAACACGAGGATAAAGCTGTCTTTGTCTTGGGCGGCTTGAATTGCTCACTTCACTCAGGTTTCTTTATTAACTCCCTCGAAATGCTCGGGAGTTAATTATGTAAGTCCCTCACTATCGTTCGGGATTGCAATCAGCAACCTTCGTTTCGTTCGGAATTCAACATGCCGCCCGCGACATAAAGACACTGCTTTATCCCCTAGTCACATAAACTACTATTAAAAACACAAATATCAGGAGATTTACTAACAAAATCAGTAGATCAGGAGAAACTTGGCAAAATCAGAAAATCTCCTGGAAAATCAGGAGGTCTGGCAACACTGGCGCGGACAAACATGTGATTCATGTGAACACTATTGGCCGAGCGCGCGCGAGCCCCTTTGATTTGTGCAGAAAAACCGACACCGCTCCGAAGTGAGGCAAGTGATCACGAGCGGCTGCGAGTCGTGACAAGCTATTCCAAATGAGATCTATACCTACACATTGGCGCACATTTGCTTTGATTGGCGCAAGTCTACTCAACCAACTAGGCGAGCGACACCGAGCGATGGCAAGACAAGGCAAATATACTGTCTACATGTTGGTATTGGCCTTCACTCGGCAACGCTCGGCCAACGTGTATTGCAGGCTTAAGAAATATCATAAAATAAATAGAATAGCGCAAATTCACAATAATATAATCATAAAATATGTGTCCGCCATTAAATGGCAGATTTTTTTTTTTGTATTTTTATATGACCTGGTCACTAGTAGACATTTTTGGAAATAGGGCTGGCAATCTGAAATCGATTAATCGACGAATCTATTTTATGGATCAAGTAAATTGATTTTTTAAATCGATCTTGGGACGATTCTGTGAATCGATTTCGGAAACTTGAAATTGATTTTCGACGTTTTTCTGTCAGAACACAAATAGGTTATAAAAGGGTTTAAAGTACCTATTTTTCTCAAGCTAATTTTTATATGAATGTTGTACACGGCTTCCGATTACACATTAGTCATTAATAAAATGTGTGTGTTTATATTTTCAATCGATACCTATGTGTTCAAACTATTGTGTAAAACTATCTGTATTTAGAATCACTTATACCATGCTTTTTAGGACTCAATCGATTTTTAAGAAATAAATACTTTAAAGTTCAATTGAATTGAAACAATTATTTAGACTTCAATTCGCATCGATTCACAAATCGATCGTCTTAAGGATGAATCACATCCCTATTCGCAAATTAGTTACAGGGTTGACTGTGTATTGTTAATAAAACTACCAAGTGAATTCTACCACCAGGCCCATGATTATTTGTAAAATATTGTTGAAATTAATTTAAATTTTCAAATAACACCTCTCATTATGTTAATTGTAATGAAAATCCATCCAAGATAAACAATTTTTTAATTATTGTATCCATATTTTTAAATAACAATGATTTAAAAATATGGATACAATAATTAAAAAAAAGGAAAACATACTATTTTAGTAGCAATGGGATGCGTAATGTTCTTATGTTGCGATTTTTTGTGATTTTGTTTAGCGCCATCTATTTGAATCTTGGGGAATATGGCATCAAAGCTGCCATCTAGTGTTGCAAGTTACAATAAAGTGGTATATAAACCGGCAAAATTAAAAAACATAGGTTATCCTATTTTGTACATGGATAATATATACTCCGTGATTTTGTATCATTGTACCCTTGGCTGTACCCAGTTTTTTCTACTAAGATTGAAACACCTGGCCTGCGCCCGCACAGAGTTGTATATATCGGTCTCAATATTGATCATTTTATTTAGTAAATTGATTTACGTAAGCAATGTTCACTAGAATATTTAATTGCCAATTTTTCTGTGTAAAAATATTTCCAAAGATCCAAGCCATTTCGAAGGAGTAGGGAAAAGTTGCGAAATTGTTAAATATATTTTTTTTTTTTGACAAAAGTATGTATTAATCGCACGAAAAAATCAAATGTTGATGATTCATGAATCTATAATAAACATATTTTTTTCAAACCAATTGACTTAGCCGTTACGGAGGAGTAGGCCTCAGAAAATCACTGTTTTATGGCACTTTTCGGGCGCTTGGCCCTTTTTTTTTTTTGTTAGCCTGTTCTGTCCCACTCCTGGGCAAAGGCCTCCCTCCACTCCTTCCATTTTTCGCGCGCCCGGGCTTCTTCTTGCCAGTTCTGGTGGAATCTATCAAGTTCGTCGCGCCATCTCCTTCGTGGTCTACCGCGACCCCGACGCGCTGTTTCAGGGCACCAACTTTGTGCTACTTTGGCCCACAGTTTGTCGGGCATGCGGCAGACGTGTCCTGCCCAGTCCCACTTCAGTTTGGCAGCCTTTTGAGCCACATCCACTATTTTGGTTTTGGAGCGCAGTATAGTGTTTCGAACTCGATCCGTTAATTTAACACCTAGTATACTGCGCTCCATTGCTCGTTGGCAAACCTTAAGTTTGGACTTCTGGATGTTAGTCAAAGACCAAGTTTGTGCACCATAGGTTAGGACGGGGAGAATACACATGTCCATGAGTTTTTGCTTTAGTGCCATGGGCAATTCACCCTTGAATAGGTCTTTCATGGACCAGTAGCTCCTCCAGGACCCTAAGGATTATTATTATTCCATATAGACTTAATCTTACTTTAGTTTTAGATTATTGTAAATCTGCTTTAAGAAAGTATCAAGTAACATCGACTTATAATGTTGCATGACATTGTTTGTAACCAAACTTAAATCGATGTCCTTATCAAGCAACAAATGCTTCAAACCAGACGTGTTGCGGTATTTGCGTCCATGTGGACGCAAATACCGCAAGCTATTGGTGACGAATACATCACTGTATGTACAGTGATGTATTCGTCACCAATAGCTATGGCAGCAGAACCTAACATTAATTTCCCGCACTCTCTCCGAATACCATATATGGTACCTCAGTTAACGCTTCTGAAGATAATGACCAAGGCGATGTATCGCGTTCTTGATTGTTATCAGTCAATGATTGAAATGAAGAGTCACTGTTCATATTAGATTCGTCACTGTTATCATAACTATCCTGCATCGATTCTTCTTCCTCCAATGTTTGATTCGATACTGGAACATCAGTTTTTTCATTTTCTGTGCTACGCGAAGAAGCTGTTTGATTACTGGTGTTGGTTAGTAAGTTGAGGGATTGCGTCACAGGCTTAAAAACTGTTTCCAGTGCTTGCTTATTGTCAATCTCAATATCCCTCATATTGCGTATTTTTTTCTTTACAGCTTCTGCAGCTGCGACAATTTGTCTTTTTAATGATTTATCCATAATGATAAAACAGTTCGTTATCGAATAAGGATCGCGCAAAGAATAATATCTATTAATATCCATTCTGATGAATATCTAAATGTTATAACCTCACACGGCATGCTTCCTGCTCATATTTTTCCAACGAGAGGTCAGGCATGTCTTGATCATGTAATGTTAAAGACGCAAAAAACTGCAACCACACTAGTTTTAGAAACATTGATCACGGATCATTACCCTATTATCTTAAGTATCAACATAAAAAATTCGTCACCCAAACCAAATCATTACGTTAGGCGCATGGATCAACAGGCAATCTCGGATGATTTACGGAAAACTGACCTGTCTTACTTATTAAGCATTAATGATGCCAACGAAGCCGCTGAGTCTTTTATCCACGAAATTTCATCCAAAATTGAGGCACATACGAGGCATGTTTTAATTCCGCATGAAAAAAAGGATCTTAAAGCCTTGGGTTACTCCTGGACTCCTGAATGTATTAAAAACAAAGACTCATTGCACCGTAATGCTCTAAAAGATCCTGAAAATTTGATACTAAGTACTACCTACAAACGCTATCGTAACTTTCTTAACAATTTATTGAAAAAACTTAAAACCACTCATGATCAAAGTCTTCTTCAGGAGGCCAGGGGCGACTCGAGAGCGACCTGGAATGCCATCAAAAATATTACTGATATGAAGCAGCAAACGACCTTACCAAACGACTTACTGGGCTCATGCGATAACTCCGATGACTCAATAAATATGGTAAATAAGTACTTCGCAAGCATGGGAAAGACATTAGTTAGTTAGTTAGTTAGCCCATTTATGTCCCACTGCTGGGCGAAGGCCTCCCTCTCCCTTTTCCACACACATCTGTCTTTGGCCATTGCGGGCCAGTCCCTCCGGTATTTATCTAGCTCATCTCTCCATCTTCGCCTTGGTCTGCCGCGATGTCGCCTTGCGTTTAATGGGACCCAATCAGTGGCTCTTTTAGCCCACAGCTCATCCGACATGCGGCAAACATGTCCGGCCCAATCCCACTTTAGAGTGGCAGCTTTTCGGGCAACATCTTTAATGTTAGTTGTGGCGCGCAGCTCTGTGTTTTTTATGCGGTCGGAAATTCGAACACCCAGGACACTGCGCTCCATGGCTCGCTGACAAACCTCGAGCCTGGACCTCTGTTGAAGCGTCAAAGACCAGGTTTGCGCTCTGTACGTAAGTATGGGGAGAATGCACATATCCATAATTTTCCGTTTTAGGCATAGCGGGAGATCTCCTTTGAGAAGGTCTTTCATTGACCAAAAGCTCCTCCAGGCACTTTCAGTGCGTCGAGAAACTTCTTTATCTTGTCGCGCCTGAAAGGAGACTATTTGGCCAAGATACACATAATCCTGGACATATGCAATCTCCTCACCCTCAATGTACAGTCTCCTTTTAATACTGTTGGTCATGAGTTTGGTCTTTGACATGTTCATCCGAAGCCCAATCTCGAGGCTTGCCTTGTTCAAATCTGCGAGCATGTTACCCAAGTCCGCTGCCGAAGAAGAGAAAAGTACGATGTCATCGGCGAATCGTAGGTTTGATAGCCTCTTGTCACCGATGACTAACCCTTTGTCTGACCAGTTCTGTGCTAGGGTTCTAAATACTTCCTCCAAGGTGGCAGTAAGGAGCTTTGGGGATAATGGGTCTCCTTGCTTGACTCCCTTCCCAATTGGAAAGGATGGCCCTACATTATCAAAAAGACGTTAGCAGACAAAATTGTTAATAGTGGCCAAAGCTCTAATAATCTAGCGCCTGCATCGTTACATTCCGAGAATAGACCAAGTTTCTCAATGGGTTTTTTTGAGGTCTCGGAAAATGATTTAGAATCTGTTATTTTTAGTCTAAAAAATAATTGTGCTGTCGGTTGGGATGGCATACCAGTATCTCTACTTAAATCGGCCCGACATATCTTAATACCAGCTATAAAACATATTTTTGACCTGTCAATTAGTACTGGGACTTTCCCTCGAGTTTTTAAGAAGGCCATTGTTCACCCAATTTTTAAAAGTGGTGATAGGAACTGTGTCGGAAACTATAGGCCAATTTCAGTACTGACAACGATTTCCAAGGTTTTTGAGAAAATGATAAATAAACAACTAGTCAATTATTTAACGAAACATAAATTAATTTCGAATAACCAATATGGATTCGTGAAAGGTAAATCAACTGAAGACGCTGTAATCGATTTGACTACTACCGTGATTCAATCATTAGACAAAAAACAAAAAACCATTGCAGTATTTTTAGACCTATCAAAGGCTTTCGACACAGTTTCTATTCCCATTCTGCTAAGGAAGCTGGAAAAAATAGGCGTAAGGGGTATGGTCTTGAACCTGCTGCGTAGTTATCTCACTGAGCGTAGACAATGTGTAAAGATTGGAAATCTCACCAGCATCGAGGAATTCCTCACTTATGGTGTACCACAGGGCAGTGTGCTTGGGCCTATATTATTTTTAGTGTATATCAACGACATAAGTCAATTGTCAATCAATAACTGCAGAATTATTACCTCTGCAGATGACATGGCGTTGATTGTTAATACTAAAGACTGGCGGCTGGTATTTAATGAGTCTGAAAGAACCCTCTCCATCGTGATTTCTTGGCTTAATGCTAACCTTCTTACAATAAACACCGATAAAACCAAATTTATTGCGTTTTCTCCTTCTTCCGCGTCCCAACCGCCAAATAATCTAATAGTCGAGGCTCACACCTGTCAACACTCTAGGCCCACTTGCGACTGCTCACCTCTCTTGCGCACATCTGATATCAAATACCTAGGAGTACAAATTGACAGCCGACTTAATTGGGACAGGCATATAAGCAATATAGTTTCCCGCACAAGGAAACTCCTATACGTTTTTAAAAAACTTAGATCTTCTACTAACCTAGAGACGTTTAACTTGCTTATTTCTCCTTAGCGCAATCGATATTCATGTACTGCATACCGGCATGAGGTGGTGCACATGCTACAAGTATGATGCGAGTGGAGAGAGCGCAAAGGGCGGTCCTAAAAGTGCTTCTGGGGAAGCCTATCCGATACCCGACAACAACCTTGTACCAACAGTGTTCTGTACTCACAGTTAGACAGCTCTTTGTACTACAAACCATCATGAGAAAACACATTGCAATCCCATATAAACCCAATAACAAGCGCAGGAAGGACTTAATATGCAATATACTACCGCATAGAACTAGCCTCGCCAGTAGAAGCTTTCATATTGTTAGCTCTCGTTTATACAACCTCATTAATAAAATTACATACATCTACAATCTAACGAAAATTAAATATAAAAATGAAATTCGGAATCTGCTACTGAAATTAAGTTACCAGGAAACTGAAGACCTCCTTAGACCAACCCGTTAGATCATACGACGCTAACTTACTCACACACACACCACAGATTAAACAACATAAATCACATACACATAAATAAATTATATTTACACAAACATATTACATTCACACAAACAGTTTCACACACCATCATACCCATGCCCTAACATGTGCGTACACAAAACTAGCCTGCATTACTTTCTATGTTTAATGTAATAAATTTTATTTGTTCAATATTATTATTTTATGATTTCTGAAATTATTATATAAAATATTATTATATTTATTCTTTGTACCTTAAACTTTTTAGTATACATAATGTCATTCTGTAAATCGTTTTGGATGTCTTAATGCTAAAGTTATCGTTATTATGTGTTCCGTTTGACGTCCGAAGTCCATTATGAGAGTACATCGTCTTTTTCCCACGTTTACTCGCTAGATTATGTCATTTCCGCTACGTAAATCGACCTCAGCGCCACCTGTGGCCGCATCTGGAACTAACTAACAGCACAGAGCAAGCCACCATTCCTTTGTCATTGTTGCGTCGTTCTTCGTACCGCGCGCATGACGCTAGATTTTGAATTTAGAAAACATACAAACCTCCATCTTGTTCAAATTTTGTATTTTTTTTTTTATTAAAATACCTACTTGTTTTAGTTTACAGTCGCCGCGCGCGCTTCGTTAGCGTTAAGCGTGTGTTAGACTGCGTGCGCGTCTTCAATTGTAAATAATGACGTCTAATGTAGTGAAATGTCCGGGTTGTAACCTGGTAATTTGTGAAGTATTGGCTTTTGTGAAAAACAAACTTGATGTGATGGACGAGGACAGTTTGAGCAGAATATGTGTGACGGCGTTTTCATCCGAAGAAATTCTCAGTGCAAAGAAGTTACTTTTCGACTCAATTCCGTCGAGCCAGCCATTGAGGATTCGCAAAGGTGATAAGAAATCGCAGCGGGACATCGATGACATCATTACGCTTCTGAAGCAGACTGATCCTGAGATGGTTCCAGTTTTTGTGGCCCGTGACCTTCAGAAACTGCCGCCGATCACATTCGACCACGTAGATGTGACACGACTCCTCAAGGATATTCTGGTGCTGAGAGAAGAACTGAAGGCAATAAAAGACAGCTTCGTCACAGTAGAAACATTTAACGCATTGCAAAAAAATGTGGATATGATAAAAACATCAACCTTAAGTTTCAATGACGAATATTGCAACGTTAATTAGAAAAGAGGCTGTTGTCGTCAAAATGAGTATCATTGCGACAGTGGACCGATGGGATTATGTAATTTTTCACAATCTAGTCCTAATAATGACAAAAGTAAAATGATAAATACCGTTGGATCACTAAATGCAACATTTGTTTTTTTTTTGCTGGCAACACTGCCCCAGTGACATGTCAAATTTGTACTCCGTATTTTAAAATTTAATTTATTTATTTATTTATTTATTTATTTAACTATTTATGTACACACATGGAAATACAAGAAAAGAGGAAGGAAACAGAAAAAAATAGTACAAAGGTGATGCTTATTTCTAATGAAATCTCTTCCAGCATACCTGCGACAGGAAAGTTGAAGAAAAAGAGAAGTAGACACCGTGTGTAAAAGTAAAAGGAAAATTAGTACACACAAAATAAGTTAACAATGAAATAGTATAAAAAAATAATAATAATTAAAGATATTTAAACTGCTATAATTATAAACATACACATAATAAAATAAATATCACACAAATACATACTAAATAATACCTAAAATAAAATAATACATATTAGTTTAAATATGCAACTATGACGAAATAGAAAGATAGTGCTCTTTCACTCTTCTTTTAAAAACTGCAAGAGTTTGGCAGCTCCTGATGTCAGGCGGAAGTGAATTCCACAACCGTACTGCGTGCGAAGTGAAGGAATAGGAATAGAAATCGGTGGAGTGGGGAGGGGATTTAAGGAGATTCTTAAGATGTGACCTGCAAGGTGCATCAGAAGGACGAGAGTAGGAGAAACGTTCCCGCAGGTAAGAGGGAGTTTTAGGGTTGAAAAGGATGTTAAACAGCAGACATAATATCCGAGTGTTCCTGCGAAGTCGAATAGGGAGCCACTTGAGTACCATGCGAAAGCCTGAGACATGATCATACTTTTTAAGGTTGAAAACAAAACGAATACAGATATTTTGCAAACGCTCAAGTTTATTTAAAAGCTCCTCGGTGGCATCCAAATAACAGGCATCAGCGTAGTCAATGATGGGCTGAATCAGTGTTTGGGCAAGAGAAATTTTGGTCTTCAAGGGCAAAAAACTCTGAAGGCATTTTAAGGAGTGAAACGTGTAGTGCACTTTGCGACTGACTTCAGCGACATGGGCAGTCCACGATAAATTCGAGTCCATGATCACCCCAAGGTTTTTAGCCGTCTTAACATAGTCTATCTGAACTCCATTTAACCAGAGTGGAGACAGCAATGTAATGTCCAGCTTGTTCCGCATATATCTGCCACCAATAACTAAAGCCTGGGATTTCTTGGGGTTAATTTGCAAACCAAAGGACTGCGACCACTCCCCTATCAGCTTCAGGTCACTGTTCACGGCGGACACAGCGGCTTCAGCATCTTCCACACGAAAGTGATGGTACAGCTGCAGGTCGTCTGCATAGAGATGGAAGTAAGAGGAAATGACTCTAGTGACAGAGTTGATAAAAATAGAAAAGAGGAGAGGTGAGAGAACGCCACCCTGAGGCACACCCGCAGCAAGATAGCACCAATCCGAAGAAGACTCATCAAGGCGTACCCGCTGCGAGCGGCCATTAAGATAGGAATGGAACCAATTAACAGTGGAAGAGGAGAAATTAAGAGATTTTAGTATCCCAAGAAGGATATCGAAGTCAACAGAGTTGAAGGCACTGCTGAAATCAAGAAGAACAAGTAACGTAAGAGATTTGTGGTCCATGGCCAAGCGGATGTCATCAGTAACCTTTAAAAGGGCAGTGACAGTGCTGTGACCAGGCCGAAAACCGGATTGGAAAGGGCTAAGAAGATCATTACTAGAGAGAAAGAGAGAGAGTTGCTGATGGACAATGTGCTCAAGAACTTTAGAGAGATACGGAAGGATAGAAATGGGTCTGAAATCAGTCAGCGAGACCGGGTTAGGGATTTTGGGTAACGGAATGATATGGGCTTGTTTCTAGGCATCGGGAACAGCGCAAGAAAATAAGGAGAAGTTAAAAATGTGGGTTAAGACGGGAAGTATTGCGGGGAGGATAGGGGAAATCATTCTTGAGCAAATGCCATCATTGCCAACTGCGGAAGAGGAGATAGCAAGAATGGATTTTTTGACATCATTTTCACTCACAGAACTAAATTCAAAAGAAGAACACTGCGGCAATGGCAGACCAGACAACTTATTAAGAGTAGCTGATTTGACGTGTGGATCTATAGTTACAGGGGGAAGTGAGTAATGTTGGTTAAGAGCACACACGTCAATATCGTTGCTGGAAACGTTAGGGGACTTACCAATGCCGACAGTTTTCAAAAACTTCCAGACTTCGGAAGAGTTCCGGTTGTCAAGAGAATTATGGAAGTAGCGTCTCTTTGCATCTCTACACATACGACTGCAGCGATTACGCAGCTCCTTATATAAGCTCTGGTTGCGCTCGGAAGGACAGCGCTTCAATCTCCTTTTGGCTCGGTCTCTAATTGCCATCGAATCCTTAATAGCGGGAGTGAGCCAGGGAGCAGGGACATATCGAACTCTAACTCGACGTATCGGGGCGTGTTGATCATAAAGACTCAGTATTTTATTGTTTAAAATATTTACCATTTCGTCGACAGATGAACTATGGAAAACATCAGTCCAGTCAATGCCTACAGCATCACGCAGTAATGCCTCCAGATCCATGCCCTTGTAGTTCCGAAGGAAAATATAATGCGGCTTGCGCTTAGGAGGACGGATCTTATATGACAAAAAGATTAAGTCGTGGTAGGAAAAACAAGCGGTGAGCTGGCCGTGGATAGATACGTTATTAGTATTGGAAACAATCATAAGATCTAAAAGAGAAGGGGAGCAATTGGGAAAATGATGAGTAGCAGAGAGAGGCAGAATGCTGAGGTTAAAAGAAGTTAAGAGAGATTGAAGTTTGTGAGAACGAGAGTCATTTTTAAGAAGACACGTGTTAAAATCACCCATCAAGACCACGTGAACATAGGTGGGACAGAAATTGTTTAACAGTGTATCGAAAGAATCAAAGTAATCGATACTGAGGTTAGGACTATAAATTACGCCAAGAAGCATTTTAACATTATGAAGAGAAATTTCTAAGAAAAGATGCTCTGCTGACCCCGAATAAGAAGAAGGTGATGCACTGATAATTTTAAAAGGAATACCAGCACGCAAGTACATGGCTACACCTCCACCACCCTTCCCCGTTCTGTCGTTGCGGACAAGAACATAGCCAGGAAGGGAATAGTGAACTGATAAAAGAGAAGGTTTCAGGAAAGACTCAGAGATCAGTAAAGCATCTAAATGTGCACAGTTAATGGATGCCAGAAGATCAGAGTAATGGCTAGGGACACTCTGAGCATTGATGTGGGCTATATTAAGGTTATTAGGATAGCGAGAAAACAGGGAAGAAATCTGATCACCCAGATTCAATGGAGAGGAAGAGCTACTCGCCGCACTAAGAAAGCTGCTAGAAGAGGAAGAACAAGAGAAGAAGTCATCATCGAAATTACTATCCATCATAGTTGCAAAATATTACTTAAAATATATAATAAAATAATAATAATAATAATAAAAAAAATATATATATATATATAAATATAATTTACACAATACTCAAGAAAAACAAAAATAATAATTTAATACACTAACTAATAAAACCACCCATACGCTAATGAAGGAAGAGATTTTAACAACAATTTAAAACGGTTACTTGTGAAATCACATTAAAAAGAAAAAGTAAGCTAACGAGAATAACAGATAAAATAAAGGGAAGCAGACATGTCGATTCACAATAGGTACAACAAAACGTAGGATCTGACAGACGTCAAACGTCATGTCATCACAAGATAAAAGTAAAACGACGTGGTAGCTGCTCGCCACGAGTGTCTTGGTTAGCACGTGTGTTTTGAGAATTTTAACGTTTTCCGAGTGATTGTTGTAACTCTTGTGACTTGTTTTTGTACAATTGTGCTGTCCTTGTGTTCGTAAACAGGTTTGTTGTGTTGTTATTCTTATCCTCTAAGGTCTAAGTAAGTTTTTATCCACGATGGATAAAAACAAACCTCCAGATCCTGACCCCCCTGACATCCAATCCTCTCCAAATGTCCTATCCCAAAACCCATTGTCGCAATTTGCCGATGTAGTCTGTAGCATTACAGACATGGATGTGTCCCAGATTTCACGTAAACGCGCCAACGAAGAAGTGAATCCCACTCCTACTCCACCAAGCAAACAAATTAAGAGCCAAATAGGTCGTACAAAGTACTCTGTAACGGATAAAGGCCCATATATCGTGCATGTTTCTCGACTGGAAACTTCACCGAACTCGGGCACCACACTACACCCTGTGAATTTTGGAAAGTTCCTAATATTCAATAAAATTTCGAATATTCGTCGGGACGGAGTTAGCAAAGTTGGTCGAAACCGTGTTTCAGTGGAATTTACTTCCCCCCAGGACGCAAATGCGTTCTTATCCAATAACCTTTTGCCCAAACATGGCTACTCAGCATCCATCCCTACATTCAACATCACTAGGATGGGTGTTATTTCTGGAGTTCCTACTGACATCTCTGAGGATGAAGCTATAACTTTCTTGTCTGTGCCTTCTGGTTGCGGGCAAATCCTCAAGGTTCGACGCATTAGTAGGAAAATACGCAATGACGGTGCTATCGAATGGAAACCCACAGAAACTTGTGTCATCACTTTCGATGGCCAAGTTCTACCACCAAGAGTATTCTGCTGCTATACATCTCTTCCAGTTACTCAATACATTTATCCTACGATCCAGTGTCGCAAGTGCTGTAGATTCGGACATGTGGCCAACCTGTGTAGGTCGAAACCACGCTGCAGTAAGTGTGGCCACGATCACCCCGGTGATGGTTGCAGCATTTCTGAAGGCGAGGCTTTCTGTATACTTTGCTCGGGGAACCACTTCGCCAACAGCGGGTCATGCCCTGAGCATGGTAGACAGAAGGCTATCAAGACCATTATGGCTGAGAAGTCAATTCCATATGTGGAGGCTAGCAAAATGGTTCCAATACCATCCCGCAACTATGCCAATGCTACTAAAACTCAGTCATACCGCAAAACTGTCACACTCAAGCCCAAAACCCATGCTCCACTTTCCCCATCTTATAATAAAATCATTCACAATGAAATTGTTAGTTCTCCCCAACCTACTCAGCCTAATGGCTGTGCACTAAACTTAAATAACACTCCATCTAATAACACTGTTTCTATTATCGAACTTCTTGTAAAACTTTTACCAACTCTTATCTCTTCTCCTTCTAACTCCCAATCACCGTCCAACGTTGCCGATCAACTTATCCAAATTCTTCTACAAATTAAAAATGGCGTCCAGCCTAACATTTCTACAGTGGAATGTGAGGAGCGTGTGGCATAAGAAACACGACCTCATATTCCTCATTAATAAATATAAACCTCTAGCTTGTTCTATAGCTGAGACTTGGCTCACCCCAAGTCTTAGCTTCCGTATTCCACATTACAATGTCCTCCGATGTGACAGATCCGACGGATATGGAGGGTCGGCTCTTTTTGTTAATAACCGGGTCCCACTTTCACCCTTATCTCTGCCTTCACTTACAGGCGACATGAGTATTGTATCTGGAAGGATGGAAGGCATTTCAGTATTTTCAATATATATTGCTCATCCTCATCATGACTTTTTAATTACTCTAAGAAACATTCTTTCCAATGTCCAAGGCCCCGTACTAGTTATGGGTGACTTTAATTGTCACCATTATAGATGGGGGTCTGAGCGATGTGATGCGTTTGGTGCAGCTCTAGTCGAGATTCTGGATGATATGAACCTTTGCGTTTTAAATAATGGTTGTCCAACACGCAGGTCTCCCCCCGGACAGCAGAAGAGCTGTGTTGACCTTACTTTTTGCTCTGCTGAACTAGCAGCTTCAATCCATTGGGAATGTACAGCCTTGTCGCATGGTAGTGATCATTACCCCATTGTCATTTCTTTAATCAACAGGACTTACTTAGAAAAAACTTCTCCTCCACTTTTGAAGTACAACTTAACCAAACCAGATTGGTCAAAGTTTGCATCATTACTGGAACAGAAAATCGACATTCTTCCAAATTTAAATTCTAATTTATCTAATCCCTCTGATCACCTCCATGCCAAGAGTTGCTATGAAGGTTTTGTGGAAGCAGTCATCTCTAGTGCAGATTCTTGTTTCCCTTTGAAAAATAGTGCTCGAAACAAGATCCCTTCACCTCCATGGTGGGACCAAGAATGCACTTCAGCGGTTAAGCTGAGGAATGAGGCTGAAACCCAATATAATAGGGAGATGACCACCCAAAATCTGATGACTTATATGCAAGTCTGTGCACGATCCAGACGCCTTCTGCGTAGGAAGAAACGTGCCGGTTGGGTCAAATTCTGCACATCCCTCTCTCCCTCCACCCCAATCTCAGTTGTGTGGAAAAACATTAACAGGTTTAGATGTGGTTGTTCTCCTTCAGTATCTTCACCAATCACTAGGGAAACAGCTGAACTTTTTTTTGACAAAATAGCCCCACCCTATGTCCCACTTCCTTCCGAATGTCATAATATACCCCCACATATTGTTTCCAATGACCCTTTTGATGCCCCGTTTACCTTGAAAGAATTGAGTGTGGTGCTCAGTCATGTCCGGGACTCGGCGCCTGGTATTGACGGCGTGCCATATTCTTTTATTTCTCGCTCTAGTAATAATGCCAAACAATATTTTTTAAATATAATTAATTTTTGCTATAATCGTGGTTGGGTCCCAGATCAATGGAAGCTACAAGTTGTCATTCCCCTTTTGAAACCAGGCAAACATGTTGATGATCCGAACGGCCTTAGACCTATTGCTCTGTCTTCAGTCCTAGCCAAATTAATGGAACACCTTATTAAAAACCGGTTGGAGTGGATAGTCGAATCCAGAAATTTACTGCCGAACTTCCAATTTGGTTTCAGGAAAGGACTCGGCACAATGGACAGTGTAGGTGTTCTAGTTACAGACATCCGCCTAGCATTCTCCAAAAACGAGTCTGTGGTTGCAGCCTTTCTTGATATTTCCTCTGCATATGACAATGTTCTTCTTCCCGTCCTCAGGCAAAAACTGCACCAGCTGAGCATCCCGGTCAAGATGATTGAATGCATATGTGCACTACTGAACTGTCGCTCGTTGGTTCTGAGAGTCCAGGGAGAGGACTTTGATAAAAGGCAGACTTGGAGAGGCCTCCCACAGGGCTTCGTCCTCAGTCCAATCCTCTACAACTTGTACACAGCTGACATTGACTCCTCTTTAAACAACAACTGTCACATTCTACAGTACGCAGACGACTTAGTCATTTACGTGTCAGACACCTCCATCACTGATGCTGCATCGTCTCTATGCCTCTCTCTGGACTCTCTAAATCAATGGCTTCTAAACCACGGCTTATCATTATCTGCACCAAAAAGTTCGGCAGTGATCTTTTCTCGCAAAAGAACCATCCCTCCCATCTCAGTGGCCATTTCAGAGCAAAATATTCCGTTGTCTGGTAAGGTAAAATTTTTAGGCGTTATACTAGACTCAAAATTAACTGGTAAACATCATATAAATTATTTAATACAAAAATGCGAACGTGTTATTTCCATACTAAAAGTCCTTGCAGGTGTATGGTGGGGCGCCCACCCCTATACCATGAAACTAGTTTACAACGCCCTAATTCGTAGTATTCTAGACTATGGTACGTTCCACCTAATTCCATGCAACAGGGGTGCCCTGGTTGGTCTCGATAAGATCCAGTCTAAATGCCTTCGGATCATCTCTGGATGTATGAAGTCCTCTCCCGTCAACGCTTTGCAGGTCGAATGCGTCGAACCCCCTCTAGCCTTAAGACGCCAATATTTAGCCTCCCGGTTTTTATCTAGGGTAATATGTAGATCTTCACATCCTCTCATTGGAAAACTGAACGAGTTAAATTCCTTGTATAGAACCACAAACTACTGGAAAAATAAAGAAATGCCCTTAACACTGAAATATTTTCGCACGACTCAAAACTTTGAATACCCACTTGCTCAATATCCCAAACTACCCCTTTTTAATTTCGACTATGAAGTTTTATGTTTCACCCCCAAAATTTTCTACAATATTGGTATATCTAAAAATAGTCCCTCGGCGAATTCGGCCTTCAATGCGGTGGTGGGAGAACGATGGAATGGTTTTCAAAAATTTTACACTGATGCTTCCAAATTTTCTGACTCTAGTCATACTGGAGCGGCAGTATATTACCAAAGCTCCAGTATTATTCTACAATTTAAATGTCCTAAGGAGTCCTCTGTGTTCACAGGCGAATGTGTGGCTCTATTAGAAGCTTGCCTTTTTATAGAGTCACACCATAATATCGACAAAGCCGTAATATTCACAGACTCCCTTAGCTGTCTTCAAGCCCTAACCCAGAATCCTTTTAAAAGTAAATTGCACAGCTCACTACTCCTTAAAATTAAGAAATCCCTGCTATCAAGCACTAATAGCCAAAAAGAAGTTCAACTAGTTTGGATACCTAGCCACTGTGGCATCAAGGGCAATGAACGTGCTGATGCCTTGGCCAAAGATGCTTGTTCATCAACTGCAGCTGATCTCTCACACAACTTTATTCAGGGGTATGACTTGCTGAACCTGCCAAAAGCAAGTCTTCAATGTGCATGGCAGGAGCAGTGGGATACCTCTGGTAAGAAAAAGGGTAAATTCTACTATGCAGTCCAACCAACCATAACATCAAAACCTTGGTTCTTCACATTCAAAAAAATGTCCAAACCTGTTATCTCCGTCCTTTGCAGAATCCGCCTGGGTTTCTGTTGTACACCTGTTTTTTTGGAAAAAAATCGAGTCCGCGATTCCTCCTTATGCGAATGCGGTTTGGAGGAGGGCACACTGGACCACATATTTTTCCAATGCACAAATAACATTCTACCTCTAGATTTATATAGCCGTCTCCCGAAATTTAAAATCCCTCTCCCAATCAATGTCCCCGCCCTCCTAACTTATCCCTCCCCAGAACTACTTGTGGCGCTGATGAGTTTCATCCGTCACAATAATATCAAATTATGAGTCCCGACTTCTGTGTAATTGTGGTTACGTGTATATATTTAATGTCTTAACAATTATAATATTTATGTATTTTTATTTTTTTTGTTTGTTTCAGTCCAATACTAACTCAACGAGTCCAACTGTATCAATCGAAGATTTTTATGCATACATTCAGTTACTACTGTTCTAATATTCTAATTCCTTATGTTATTATCATACACTCTTGCCAATCCAATTTACTTTTGACATTGGCAGAATAGTCGACATCGGCTCTATTTGCCATTAACAAAAATAGAATAGAATAAAAGTAAAACAAAAATAAAACGAAAAATCTACCGGCAGACATACAAAAAGCAAAGAAAAATAAAAATCAGTAAATTAGAAGAAACTATGGGTAGTTACAAAAGTGAATGTTAAAGTGTACCGACAGTACAAAACAGTAATAACCGGTAGGTAGCATGGGAACGAAAACTCAGCGGCGGGCTTTTCTCAAAACTTTTCCCTTAGGGGTTGCAGTTTTGGGCAAAGTATTAAAATAGTATTTAAATAGTATTTAAGTGTAATTAATGTGTAATTGTTTGTATAACCATAATATAATTGCATAAATCGTCAGGATTATCGTTTTCGTGGTAAAATATCTTGTAAAACACGAGTTTTTGGTGCCAACCGGTTGTCACCGGTAACGAACAGCTGACGTTTGAACTACGGAATTTTACGGGGAGTATTATTTACTTATATTTTTATTTATAATAACACAACACACTCGTTAATTTAAGTTATAACACGATCGTACAAGTTTTATCTTTTCAATTTACTTCACTTAACACTAAGCGTGTTGTGACGAAATAGTTTTGTTTACATTGTAGAAAACAAATCATCGACATTTTATTTCATAATTTGATTCATTTTAACTTAACCCGATAATATTATACTGGTCAACAACGCTTCTTGTCTTTATTTTGAATTGTTATATTGGCAATTATTTGATAAAAAATCTGTTAAACCAGACTTTCACATTCTAATCAACTTACCCACATTAAGTAAAAGTAATATCATAAGGCAATGAAAAGCTAGAAAACTCAATAATTATTAGCTTTTCAAGCCAAGTCAGCAGTCCACCTCATTTCCCTACTGAACTGCACTTTCTTGTTTTAATTTTTTTCCCCATTCTTTTCCAACTTTTCTTTATTTTGTCATCTTCTTGATTCTCACTGTTTCTTTTCTTTTTCTATTTACAGTATCTTATTCTGAAATCATGCCTACGATGACCCGTAAGGCAACAGCCCAGGATATGCAGCTTAAATTGGAAAATGCCCTCCAGGAGCTCAAAGAATCCAAACTCCAGTGCCAGCAAATTTTGCAGGAGAATGAGGAGAGTGAGAGGGAAATAAAGAATATAATCTTTAAAAATACAAGCCTTAAACAAGAGTTGGTAGGCCTTAGTCAGCAATACCAGGATGTTGTTGATGAACGCGACCAACTGCGAGCGGTCACGGATGGTTTCAAAAACTGTAGCGACTTGTATGAGGAGGCTTTGTGTAAGGTTAGGGATCTTGAGGATGAATTACTTCATGTTAATGGTCTTATTCTTAAATTGCAGAAGGAAAAGGAATGTACTCAGACTGAGAAGACTAACCGTTTATATGATGAATTAATAAATTCAAAATATGACCCTCATGCCTTAGTAACAATTGATCTTACAGAAGATTCCATACTAAAAGACAGTAATACTTACAAACTTAGTCAAAATAAAATTAAAAAATATGCTAAACTCAATAAAATCATTAAAAAATGTAAAAACCACAAGAAGCAACAAAAACACTGTTCCAAAAATATTCAACTGCGGAAAGAACGTGTTAACTTAATTAACCAATTAAATAATTATCAGATTAAGTTAGAAGACAGTATAAATATTTATCAAATTGACACTCAGCGCTTACAGTCTGAAATACAGACGCTTGATAACTCCCTAAAATCAATTTATAACAAATATGTATGTTCAAAGAACCAAATAAAGGAACATATTCTGGCTACAAATGAGTTGGTGGACAAAGTAGACTCTCTTACTCTAAGAAACAATAAATGCACTTGCCAGACAGAATCTAACCCGACTGGCCTCGAACTTGTGGTAACGGAGAACTCATCCCAGCCCATCAGTGCTCAGGACTGTATTCCCGACCAGGTACCCCACATTCAGCATGAATTAACTCAAGGGGTAGATTCAGAAAATTCTAATTTTTCCTCTCATAACAGTAGGGATTATCAATCAATTATATTTTCAGATAGCATAGGAAGAGGATTAGGGCAATTAATTAGTAAAAAACTCCCTTTTCCTTCTCAAAATTATTGCACACCTCAAGCTTCCTACCATCACATAATGTCATTTGTAAATGAGCAAGTATATGATCCCAACACTATTCTAACTGTATTTGTGGGTAATAGCTTAAATGTGAAGAAAGATGATATCACCAATAATGTCACTGAACTGTTGAAGATAAATTGTAAAAAGATTATTTTGTGTGCTTTTCCTTACTTTGAGCACTTATCAAACAGACAAAATAAGTACATACATATGCTAAATATGCATATGCATTTTTTAGTTACTCACCATAGTGATAAATTTTTATATTTTGACATCAACAATATTGTTGATAAACTTTTTTCGACCAGGTATACTGTATACCTACCTATTGTTTTAAGACGTGAAATAGCGAAGCTATTAGCATTTAATATTTACTCAGACATAAATAGTATGTCGACGTACCCAGTAATTAGTCCCACCATTAGTAGTAGTACTAATATTTTAAACTAGGTAATAAGACAACAGTTGGTACTGTTGGCAATTTATGTCAACTTAACAATAAAGTATCGTCTAGCATTCAAGCTACAGGGGGTAAGCAAAAATCCTTTAATTTGTTTCTTCAAAACATTCAGGGTTTTTCTTCGAAACAATTAGAAATTGAATTATTTTTGGAAAAAACTATGTTTGACATCATTTGTTTTACTGAGCATTGGTTAAAGGATTTTGAAATGTTAATTAATTATGATAATTATAATGTGGGCAGTAGTTTTAACCGAAAGTCAATGTTACGTGGGGGTTCACTAATCCTTATTAAAAATAGTATTAAATTTAAAACTCGTAAAGATATAGTTGCACTGTCCGTTGAACATAGCATTGAAGCGTCGTGTGTTGAGCTGGATAGGCATATCATAGTGTGCGTTTATAGGCCCCCTAATTATCAAAACTACTCTATTTTTGAGTCAGTCATGGAAGATGTTATGGCTAAACTTTCAATGGGTAATAAACCAGTAATTATCTGCGGAGACTTTAATGTTAATATTTTAGAAAATAATTCAGATAGCAGTAGATTATTAAATCTTTTCAAATCATTTAATTTATCAAATGTGTTTATTGAACCAACTCGAACAACGACAACTACTGCTACATGTATCGATAATGTTTTTTGTTGCTGCAAGTATTTAGAAAAAGCCATTGTAAATTATCTGCCTTCTGATCATAGCGGCCTAATGGTAACATTTGAATCCAACTTACCAATACAACAAGTGCAGATACAATTCAGACCAATAACATCCGGTAAACTAAATAAATTTAATAGCACTTTAACTAGCAGGTTGGGTGATTGGAACCTTGCAGAAAACAATGGTAATATTTTGTATAAAAATTTTTTTTCAGTAGTTCAAAAGGAGTTTAATCAGACGTTTGAGAAAAAAACTAAAACTATCTGCCCTAAGTTTAGATTTAGTGACTGGGCAACTAAAGGAATCAGAATAAGTAGGGAAAGACTTTTCGAGTTGTATGGCCTTAAGCCTATTATTAACACTGAAACTTTTAATAAATATGTTGCTACTTATTCTAAAATGTTTAAAAATACTTGTAAGGCAGCTAAGGCCTTATACATTAGCAACAAAGTTAAAACAGCAGATAATAAAATAAAAACGGTTTGGAATATTATAAATAATGAAACCAACAGAAACAAAAGAAATAATAATGATTACACATTGGAGACTCATCATGGTCTTATTAGCGATAACAAACTAGTTGCAGAAGAATTTGTAAATTTCTTTACCAGTATACTGATTAAAACTACTGAAGCCCTAAATTCGTCGCCATCGCATGCTTTTGGTTTATTACAGGCGAACGTTGCAGCCTGTTCGACTGAATTTAACTTTAAACATATAAACCCCATAACAGTAATAAAAGCTTTTAAAGAAATCAAGATTAAATTGACAGAAGATCTATGGGGTATGTCTATCAAAGTTTGTACCTCAATTATTGAGACTATAGCGCCGTACTTGGCTTTAATATTTAATTTGTGTATAGATCAAGGAGTCTTTCCAGATCTAATGAAATATAGTAAAGTGATACCACTCTTTAAATCCGGGAATAGTAGAGACACTAATAATTATAGGCCGGTGTCCGTTTTGCCGGTTCTTAGCAAGATATTTGAAAAGGTAATGTTAAATCAAATGCTTAGTCATTTTAACTCCAATAACATCCTACATGATAAACAGTATGGTTTCACCAAAGACCGTTGTACAACTGACGCGGGTGTTTCCTTACTAAAACACATTTTTAATGCGTGGGAAGAGGCACAAGATGCTATAGGCATCTTCTGCGACCTATCTAAGGCGTTTGATTGTGTAGTTCATGAAACATTGCTTCTGAAACTCAAGCATTACGGACTAGGCAATGCAGCGTTAAGCTTATTAAAATCTTATTTAAATAATAGACAGCAATTAGTGCAAATAAACGGTGTCAATTCGTCGGGATTGAATGTTGAAATGGGGGTGCCCCAAGGTTCAATTTTAGGTCCTTTTTTATTTTTAGTTTATATTAATAATTTACCCAATTTGTTGCAAAATAAACTTAATATGGTGTTGTTTGCTGACGACACTTCTTTGATTTTTAAGATAAATAGAAAGACTAACAATCTTGACAATGAAAATAGCGCCCTATTGCAGGTTCAAAACTGGTTCACTGCTAATAATCTGGTTCTAAATGGGAAAAAAACTAAATGCATAAGATTTTCCTTACCGAATGTCAAAAGTAGTGATTGTGACATTGTATTGAATAATGAAAAACTAGAATTTGTTGATAAAACGATTTTCCTGGGGATTACGCTAGACTCGAGGCTACAATGGGGTCCTCACTTAACATCTCTTGCAGGGCGGCTTAGCTCAGCTGCTTATGCTGTTAGAAAAATCCGCCAATTTACGGATGTTGATACCGCTAGACTAGTCTATTTTAGTTAATTTCATAGTGTCATGTCGTACGGTATCTTACTATGGGGACGGGCTGCAGACATCGAGTCAATCTTTATATTACAGAAAAGAGCCATCAGAGCTATTTACAATCTCCGCCGGTGCGATTCTTTAAGGGAACTGTTTAAAGAAATTAACATAATGACGGTACCTTGTCAATATATCTATGAAAACATCATGTATGTTAGAAAAAATCTTCATCTTTTTAGCAAAAGAGGCGATAGACATAATTATGTTACAAGAAATAGGGATCAATTAGTTCAACCAGGTTTCAGACTGGCTAAAGTGGCCTCTTCTTTTATGGGGTACTGTTTGAAATGTTATAATAAAATACCACCCCAAATATTAGACCTCAATGAAACGAAATTTAAATCTTGTATTAAACGCACACTATGCAGACAAGCATATTATAAGTTGGAGGATTATATTCAAGATAAAAATGCTTGGCTCAATGCTGGTCCAGCTCCACTACCACTAGGGCGTACTAATTAGTTGATTAGTTGGAAACTAATATTATTATTTTTTTAATTTGAAAGACAATTGCATTGTATAATGTAGAAGCACTTTTTTCAAGTTTGTGAATGTGAAGCACCATGGAGCATTTTTATTAGGTTACAACTTTTTTTTTTTTTTGACATTACGAGCATGGCAGTTGAGAGTTTGTCATGCTCACTCAAATGTCTCGCTGTTGGTGGCACGTGTTATTGGGTCGTTCAGTTCCCTTCAAAATGGTTGAGCTGAGTGGGGCTGATGCACGCGTCATGCTCGTGAACGGGTGCCGTCAGATGGGACTGGTCATCTCTTAGCTGCCAGTGGCTTAATTCAGTTTCTATCTTTTAATTATTTTACATTTTTATTTCATTATCGACATTGTGCTCACATGATAGAAGCAACAAGTAATATGTAACCAAGCATTATATGTAACACATAATATGATTTAAAAGAGTGTCCATGGAGTTTCTTGCACGTTCTTCTCCATAGAGACCTACTCTTTGGAACGTGCAATTTAGCTTCACTTTTCTTGGACTGACCGACATTTGACTATTCAAAAGTGCCTGTAAATGGTCTATTTGAAATAAATGATTTGACTTTGACTTTGACTTTGTTAATTCAAACCGAGAAAAAATAATTCCAGATGTCGGTATGTGTAACGGACAAAAAAATGTAAACAACTTCGATGTGCCCTCAACACCACGAATGTTGAAACAGGTGATTGGTACAGTAAATGCGATGACTAATGAAGCTACCGACATTCCAAGTAATGCGCATACAAAACCACCTTTGTTCCGTAGTAGTCCTTTTGTGCGCGCAAGACCGCCGATGTTGCAAAACGACTCTGGTACTGCGCAAGTAAAACAGCCAATATGCCAGCTGGAATCCCGAGCGACTTTGGCAGACGTAGTTAAGGCTCCTGGCGAATGGAAAACCGGAAATACGTCAGAAGAATGGAAATTAGTTCAGAAGAAAAGACTGAGAAATAGAATTGTAGGAAAAAAAGGAGCCGCAGCGGCAGAACCGCAAGGGAATTTTAAGGCGGCCGACATAAACATACCGTTGTTTATATACAATGTCAATAAGTCTGCTACACCTCATGATATAAGTGCGCATGTGTACAATAAGTCTCAGGTGCAAGTGCAGGTAAATAAACTAGTTATGAGAAGTGATAAAGGTTATGATGCATACAAAGTGTTTGTACCTAAACAGAAACTAGATATATTTCTAAATGAAAACTTTTGGCCTGAGGGTGTATTGTTTAGGCGTTTTGTGGATTTCTCGAAACCCAAAGTGAAAGACAGGGAGGAACAACACCCAAGCAATGGATAGTGCAGTTATAAACAGGTACTGTAATTTTTTAAGTTTTAACTGTAAGAGTCTTGCGCGCTCAATGGAGTGTGTGAGGAATCTATGTAAGTCGGCGGATATCATTGCACTCCAAGAGACTTGGCTACCACATCATGACATTCCAGTGCTGGGAACTATACACTCGGAATTTTCATACACCGGTAATACGGCTGTGGACCTTTCTTCGGGAGTTTTGCGTGGCCGGCCACACGGTGGTGTCGCTCTCCTATGGCGTAGGAGTTTGTTTCCATGTGTCTCCATAATACAGTGCAAAAGTGTTCGTCTGACGGGTATTAGGGTTACAATGAGTGATAGATCTGTGATTGTACTATCGGTGTATATGCCTAATGATGAACGTGATAACTTTGGAGAGTTCTCTTCCTGTCTGGGTGAAATTTGTGCGATTATTGAGAGTGAAGATGTGGACTTGGTTTACTTGTTGGGTGATTTTAATGCGCACCCTGGCATGCCCTTTTATAATGAGCTTAAGCAATATTGTAGTGAACAACAACTGTGTATAGCGGACACTGAACTTTTGCCTGTAAACTCGTATTCCTATGTTAGCGATAGTCACGGATGTAGGAGGTGGCTTGATCACTGTGTGACCTCTTTAGCGGCTAGGAAGACTATTGAAAGTGCAAAAATTCATTACGATGTTTTTTGGTCTGATCATCTACCCATGGAATTTGTAATTAACCTAGGCAATTGTACATCTAAGACATCCATTGATAGTTGTATGAATAATAGCAACGATAATATAACGGGTGTTATATGGGGGGAAAGGGATCAGTTGCAGATAGAAAACTACCATAAAATATGTCAAAGTAAATTAAAACATATTGATTTTCCTGAGGCATTACACTCCTGTGCAGATAGGTTATGTCATAATATTGAGCATAGAGATGTGATTAATAGGTTGTACCGAGATATTCTAACTGTGCTTGTGGAGGCCTCTGTAGCCAGCCACAAAAGCAAACCTGTGAGGGGGCGCCACATCGCGGGTTGGAATGAGCATGTTCGGGATGCACATCAAAGGGCTAGGTTCCATTTCCAAGAATGGTGTTTGTATGGTAAGCCTTAGTCAGGTAGGCTCTATGAGGCCATGCATAATGCTAGGAAGGACTTTAAAGCCAAGCTGAAATATTGCCTTAATCATAAAGATCAAATAAAAATGGATATAATTGCCAAACATCACAAGTCTAAAAATTTCAGCCAGTTTTGGAAGTCTACAAACAAGCTTAAGCCAAAGGTGAGTCTCCCAGCCAGTGTGGAAGGGATTAGTGCTCCCCGTGATGTGGCTAACCTGTTTAGAGACCACTTTAGAGTAAAACCCCTTTTGGAATCAGAGGTCGACGAAATAATGCTTGATGCTGGGAAACTGGGTACCGGTGAACCCCCAGTTAAAATAACTTATGCGGAGGTTGATAAGGTTATTAAGCAAATGACCAGAGGGAAGTCACCGGGGCACGATAGTCTCAGCATTGAGCATCTGCAGCATGCAGGTGTTCATCTGCCCAGGGTCTTGTCTATGTTGTTTACTTTCTGTATTCGTCATAACTACCTACCAGACGATCTCATGAAAACCATAGTGGTACCTATAATTAAAAATAAGACTGGTGACGCACCGGAAAAGGGAAATTATAGGCCTATATCTCTGGCCACGACCCTGGGTAAGGTGCTGGACGGTGTGCTTAACAGACATCTGAGTCAACATGTCTCTCTGCATGACGCTCAGTTTGGATTCCGACCTGGGTTGTCCACAGAATCTGCAGTACTGTGTCTTAAGCATACTGTCCAGTACTATACTAGCAGGGGAACACCAGTGTATGCCTGTTTCCTGGACCTGTCAAAAGCGTTTGACATGGTGTCATACAATGTTCTATGGAGGAAGATGAGGCTTAACACCGGGTTGCCTGTTGAGGTTATCAATTTATTTAGATATTGGTATAATAAACAAACCAATGTTGTTAAATGGATGGGCGAATACTCAGGTGAATATAGGATGGAGTGTGGAGTAAGGCAGGGGGGATTGACTTCACCTACTCTATTTAATTTGTATGTAAATGGATTGATTGAGGAGCTTAGCAGTGCTGGTGTCGGTTGTTCAGTTGATGGTATTTTTATGAATAATATTAGCTATGCCGATGACATGGTGCTGCTGGGTCCCTCAATCAATTCTGTGAGGTCACTATTGGCCATATGTGAACGATATGCGTTGGCCCATGGGCTCAGGTACAATGTTCAGAAGAGTGAGCTGCTGATTTTTAAGGCTGGGACTAAAACTTACCCTGTTCCCCCCATCAAACTAAATGGAACTATCCTACAGCAAGTGTCCGAATTTAAGTACTTGGGTCACTAGGTCAATGACAAACTTAATGATGATATGGACATGGATAGGGAGCGCAGAGCATTGGCGGTAAGAGGTAATATGCTTTCTCGCAGGTTTGCGCGATGCTCACGTGACGTTAAAATCACATTATTTAAAAGTTATTGCCAAACATTATACACGTGCAATCTGTGGAGCAATTATACTAAAAAAGCCTACAGTGCTCTGCGCGTCCAGTATAACAACGCGTTCAGGGGTCTGTTGGGGCTTCCATGGCGGTGCAGTGCCTCCGGCATGTTCGTCGCCCACAGTACGGATGGCTTCCAGGCGGTTCTTCGTAAAAGAGCGGCCTCCCTGTGGTCTCGGGTAAAGAGAAGTACCAACACGCTTCTGGGCGTGGTGTCGGGCAGAGTGGACAGCCAAATCCTTAGGCAGTGGTCGCTCATGCACGTCCAATAAAACAATAATAATTTTAAATTTTACTAACATAGTTATAAGTTTATACTAACAAATATGGACTTGTGTCAAACACTGTGTCTGAAATAAATATTTTCAATTTCAATTTCAATTTAACTTTTGAGATTAAAGTAGAAAGTTACCGTTTTTATTTTTCCGTTATGTAAAATTATTTCGTTCGTTTTAAAAATTATCGACCGTTAACAACTTCGTGAGCATTTAAGTAGTCGGTAATCATTAATCACTACTCAGCTCGGTCATGTAATAGTGTTAACGAACGCGTAAATGAGTCTATTGAGTCAAGTTTGTCAGAATTCAATTCAGTTCGAGTGAAGATAATGAAGCCTCCGTTAAACGGCGCCGGACCCGATCACATAAATTGAAGGTTTGAAGTACACTTGGTTTGCAATAAACGTTTTGACTTTGACTTTGACAATATCTGGTAAGTCATTTTAGTACTTTATTTTGGGCACTTTACGCTACAATGCAGCCGAGTGTTCCTTGTTCGAGTATGGCGCCTGTATTAGTATGAGTTACGCACCGTTAGTTTTTCGAGGTTAGCTTCAATGAAAACGGTTGACTCTTTGGATTAGATTGGAAAGAAATATCTTGCCATTCCGACGTATACAATGCAGGAATCGGATGAGGATTTGAGAATCCGACGATTTATTTTTTCCAAGTTTTTGTCTGTGTACCTACCAAAAGTTAAAAACGACATTTTATTCGGTCTTTAAATTTTTAAAATAAAGGAGTCGTAGTACCTCTGGACTACTTAATAAACACTCGTTCTTTTTGCAATAAAAATAACGTAACCCAGGAAGGATCATCTAATCTCGTGTAACTTTTCATGATCAAAAGAAAGGGGGGCCGAAAATGTACAATTACCAGAAGTAAGCTCAGTGAACCTTAGACAGGCAAACAAAAATGATTTTTTAAATTAATTTCTATGCCTTTGGCTTTATACACTATATCAACACTCAATTTTTAACAAAAACCAGTGTAAAGCTACCTATCACTTTTACAAGCGTGCTGAAAGGTTGAGCTTGCAACCAACCCTATCATGAAATGCGAATTTCACAAAGATTACTATCGTTTCTATCATGAGATGCGAATTTCACAAAGATTATTATAGTTTCTATCATGAGTTACGAATTTCACAAAAGTTCTTCGCATAAGTTAATTAAGAAAGACAACTGCCACAAATTGTATGTTTTCCATCTTGTCACACCACGGCACTGAAAAAGTCCATCAGTCCTAAACTGGACTGCCGAGGTGTAACGTGGTGCTTGTGCTGCCTAACATTAAATACTTCTGTACCTGGACCAACTGGTCATTGCCTGGTCCGAAATTGAGACGAATATATGTAATGAAATGACCTCCTTGGAAATGACATTTCATTTTTTTAATTTTTAAGCTGTGGATACGGGGTGACGTATCATTCAATGACGGATGATGTTGAGATTAATTTTGTGCATTTTATTGTTATAAAAACTTGTAGAGAGATAATTAAAGGGATATAATTGAGGAGGCGATATTAGTGAACTTTAATGTCGTTTCTTTGTTTTCAGGTGAGATAAAAGTGTAATTTTAGTTAAACGATAATTTATTACATAATACTGTAAAAGCACGTTGAATAAAACAAATCTTTGTTTTCAGAGAAACAATTTGTGGTTTATTTCGAAAATCCTCATTAATATACCTTATAAAACGACATTTTTGTTAACTAAAAGAAGATGGACCGGCTGCAATTTGAGTTTACGATGATAGCTTCAAATGATGGCAAATCAAATGTATTAGCCATAACCTCAATATCTACAGAAGAAGGAAAATGTTATGTTTTACCTGATGAGCTGAAGCCGGTGATTCATCATACATATATTGTCAAAATGAATACTTTCTCAAAAATAAAAAATAGTATAAAAAGAAGATATCAAAGTAGAAAAATATGGATAAAATTGGATGAAGATCTTAAGAAAACATATAGAGATGAGGAAGGTAATATGCAATTTTTAGATCAATATTTAGAAGAAATGAGCACAAAACCACCAATAGACATAAACGACAATTTCCAACATATCTTGGAAAAATTAATAGAAACTACTACAAAGAAAGAAAATCAACATAACCTAAAACATATTTCAGAGAAATTTATTATTGAAAAATTCACAAGCAAGAACCCTAATGCAATGCAATGGATTGAGAATTTTGAAAAGGAGTGTGAGCGCTTTAATATATCAAAAGATGAAACAAAAATAGATATATTGAGATTATTTTTAGAAAAATCTTGTTTGGATTGGTATAGCTCGATGGCCATAAAACTAACAATAAAGGCTGAATGGAATGAATGGAAAAACAAATTTTTAGAAACTTTTAAAAACCGAGGATGGGACATAGTTACATATGCTCTCGCATTTAGATATAAAGAAGGACTACTAATTGATTACGCTATTAGAAAAGAAAGGCTTATGCTAGGCATAAACAAATCGATAGACTCCAAAACAATGATAGATCTTATTGCAACAGGTTTACCTGGGTTTATCTTAAATAGGTTAAACAGAGATGAACTCAATGACACTACTGATTTGTTCAATGAGATAAGAAAATATGAAGGTATGATGTACAAGAAAAACTCAAGTACAATAAAGAGTTGTACATTCCTTTATAAAAATAAAACTAATGAGAAGAAGCCATGTAACACTTGTGAATCTTTGAACAAAGGAATTAGATATCATCCGGAAGAGTCATGTTGGTTCAAGAAAAATAAAAATGAATCTGAAAAAGTTTTTAAACCCAGAAATGTAAATAACAACTCCATTATTGAAGTAGATATAAATACTGAGAAAAAAAACGAGTAAGTACACCATTAATCAAAATCAAGCTCTTATTAGAAAATAAACTAGAAGTGAGCGGCATTTATGATTCAGGCTCACAGATCTCTTTAATAAATTCAAGACTGATTAAAATAAAAGAAAAAAAGGACAATGAGAATATAGCATATATGAAAACGGTTAATGGTGTGAAAAAAACAGATGGCTTGATAACAATAAAAATAAAAATATTTGATTTAGAAGAAGAGGTGGATGTATACATAGTAGAAAATGAATATTTTGATGATTTTATAATCGGATTGGATATGATAAAGAAATTCAAACTAACCCAAAACGAGGACTTGCGGATAGAACAAAAGATAAGAACAAATAAAATAGATGAAATGTCTAAAGATAACAGAAATGAAGAAAAGAATATAAAAACATTTGCAATAAATTTTAATGAACATATAGAAACAGAAGAGTTTGTAAGTATGACAGACCATTTAGATAATGAAAAGAAAATTGAGATCGAGAAAATAATAAAGGAATATAAAACAATTTTTGCAAAGGACAAGTATGATATAGGAACAGTTAGAGATTATGAAGCTCACATAGATTTACTAGTAAATAGATACTGTAGTAAAAGACCATACAGATGTACAATAGAAGATAAATTAGAAATTGAAAAGCAAATATCCATGTTACTAAAGAATAATTTAATAGAAGAATCCTACAGTCCTTTCGCTGCTCCAGTGACATTGGCATTTAAAAAGGGTGAAAATAGGAAATCCCGCTTGTGTATAGATTTCAGAGAACTAAATAAAATTGTTGTTCCACAAGCTCAACCTTTTCCGTTAATAGATGATTTGATTGTTAAAACTAGAAATTGTAAGTATTTTACTACACTGGATATAAATTCAGCATTCTGGGCGATACCATTACGGGTGGAAGACAGATATAAAACAGGATTTGTCACACAAGATGGCCACTTCCAGTGGACCTGCCTTCCCTTTGGCTTGAAAACATCACCAGCAATTTTCCAGAGAATTTTAAGCAATATTCTAGGAAAGCACAATCTCACAGGATACTCCGTAAACTATATTGATGATATTCTGATATACTCGAACACCTTTGAAGAACATATAAAACACATAAGAAATGTATTAGAGGCAATAATACAAGAAGGCTTTAGATTGAAGTTTACGAAATGTAACTTTGCTTCAGACTCAGTAAAGTACCTCGGCCATGTAATTCAGAACAATTCGGTAAGACCACTAAAAGACAATTTGATCTCGATAAGACATTTTCCAACTCCTAAGACACAAAAGAATATCAGACAATTTTTGGGAAAAATTAACTTCTACCATGAATACATACCAAGAAGTGCAATTATTTTAGACCCATTACATAATTTATTAAGAAAAAATGAAAAGTTTGTGTGGTCAGAGAAGTGTGAAGAATCATTTAATCAAATAAAAAGATATTTATGTTCTCAACCTGTGTTGGAAATATTCGACAAAGACTTACCAATAAAAATCTTTACAGATGCATCTTTAGAGGGTATCGGGGCAATAATAAAACAGACTCAACTAGACGGTAAAGACAAACCGGTGGCATATTTTTCAAAAAAACTAAACGAATCTCAAAAACGAAAAAAGGCCATATATTTGGAATGTATTGCTATGAAAGAAGCAGTTAAATACTGGCAACACTGGCTAATTGGAAAACATTTCACTATTTACTCAGACCACAAACCTCTAGAGAACATGAATATTAAATGCAGGACAGATGAAGAATTGGGTGACCTCACATATTACCTATCTCAATATGACTTCACAGTAAAATATATACCTGGTAAAGAAAATAGAGAAGCAGACTGTTTAAGCCGAAACCCTGTATTAGAATCAGAAGATAACAAGGAGGAACTATTAAAAATAGTTAATTTAATACAAATAAAAGATATAGTTGAAGACCAAGAAAAAAATGAAACAATAAAAGAAAAGAAACAAAATCTACTACATAAAAATAAAATCTATTATAAAAAAATAAAGAAACTTGAAAAGATTATACTCTCAGAAGAATTTAGTAAAAAAATTATAAAAAAGGTGCATGAAGATTTATGCCATATTGGAATCAGACAATTACAGAAAAAAATAAGTCCACTATATACAGCTAAAAACCTAACAAAAAATATCATAAATATTATAATATGCATAAAAAATAAATCAAGATGTCAAGGAAAATTTGGGTTAATGTCACAACTGGGACCAGCAACAAAACTATTTGAGATAATGTCAATGGATACTATAGGTGGCTTTGGAGGATCTAGGTCAACAAAAAAATACTTACACCTTTTAGTAGACCACTACACAAGATATGCGTTTATTGTGACTTCAAAAACACAGAACGCAAGTGACTTTATAAAACTAACAAAGAAAGTACTCGAGACAGATGAGATTGGAATAATTCTGACAGACCAATATCCAGGCACCAATTCAAAAGAATTTAAACAGTATTTGCAGGAGAATAACATCAAACTAATATTTACAGCTGTGAATACGCCATTTTCGAACGGCTTGAACGAAAGATTAAACCAAACAATAGTAAATAAAATAAGATGTAAAATAAATGAGAAAAATAATAAGAGAACATGGACAACAGTAGCAAGAGAATGTGTACAGAAATATAATGAAACAGACCATTCTGTTACAGGTTTTGCACCAAAATATTTACTGGATGGTACAAATGTCAGTATTTTACCAAATGAAATTAAAACAATAGAAAAGGAAGACAAGTGGATTGCTGATAGAAGATTAGCATTAGAGAATACAATAAAATCTCACAAGTACAACAAGAAAATATTTGATAGAAATAGGAAAATACAAGAGTTCGAGATAGGAGACAGTGTATATGTAGAAAATGGAAATAGACTGAACAGGAAAAAATTAGACGAATTAAAAATAGGCCCTTTCAAGATAATAGAGAAAATATCGAACTCCATTTATAAGATTGACACTGGCAACAGAAAAACAGAATCAACTTTATTCCACATAACAAAATTACAACCTGTTACGGCAGAAGATGAAGTAGAAGAAAACGAATAGGTATAAAGATAGCTTGTAGGTGCATTGTTTGTATTATATTATTTAGAATTTTCGTTCCTATGGGGGGGAGATGTAATGAAATGACCTCCTTGGAAATTACATTTCATTTTTTTAATTTTTAAGCTATGGATACGGGGTGACGTATCATTCAATGACGGATGATGTTGAGATTAATTTTGTGCATTTTGTTGTTATAAAAACTTGTAGAGAGACAATTAAAGGGATATAATTGAGGAGGCGATATTAGTGAACTTTAATGTCGTTTCTTTGTTTTCAGGTGAGATAAAAGTGTAATTTTAGTTAAACGATAATTTATTACATAATACTGTAAAAGCACGTTGAATAAAACAAATCTTTGTTTTCAGAGAAACAATTTGTGGTTTATTTCGAAAATCCTCAATAATATACCTTATATATATTTAATAATTGTCCAAGCTAGGAGTCCTTAAATCTCATGTGCTATTATAATCATAAACGGGAACTGCATTGGACCGACGTTATACGTGGGCGACGCCTGAGTGGTACGTTACGTCGCGTCAAGTGGCGTCGCGTGGTGTGGGTCTGATGTACCTCTACAAGTCTGGTTGCTTTATGCAATGTATGGCAACCGACACACCCAACGGGCGTAAATGGCCCACGTGGGCCCAATGTAATTCCGCCGTAATTCTTCGCACCCCTAGGTGGGAAGGTCCAACGTATATTCAATCTCCAAGAAAATTGTTAAAAGCTCCGTGGATTTTTCTGGGTCCTAAACTTAAAATTTGCATCCAAAGTTTAAAAAAAAAAAAGAGAAATCGTTAGTGTTAGCACTTTCTTAGCAGCTGGCAAATGGACTCTCTAACAGGCGCAAAGCCTTGAAGGGTATCTCTACTTTATGACCTTCATCCATCACCCCTTGGGGAAGGTTGCGATACCGTAGCTTGTTGGAGTTTGCATCCAAACCAAACTTTGAATTATCTGTCAATACCTATTAACTTTCTTAGTAGCTGGCAGTCAACCCTCAAGCAGGCGCAACGCCTCAAAGAGTATCTTTACCTTGTGACTTTCATCACCCCTTGGGAAAGGTTGCATTGTCATAGCCTGTATTTAGTCCCTGAAAATCAACGTTATCCAGCTCCAAGAGTTTACTTCCAGACAAAACTCTGAATTATCGTCAATACCTATTGACTTTCTTAGTAGCTGGCAGTCGGACCCTCAAGCAGGCGCAACGCCTCAAAGAGTATTTTTACCTTGTGACATTCATCACCCCTTGGGGAAGGTTGCATTGTCGTAGCCTGTATTTAGTCCCTGAAAATCGACGTTATCCAGCTCCAAGATTTACTTCCAGACAAAACTCTGAATTATCGTCAATACCTATTGACTTTCTTCGTAGCTGGCAGTCGGACCCTGAAGTGGACGCAACGCCTCAAAGGGTATCCTTACTTTGTGACCTTCAGCACCCCTTAGGGAAGGTTGCATTATCGTGGCTTGCATTTGGTTCCTGAAAATCGACTTTATCCAGCTCCAAGAATTTGCTTCCAGATAAAACTCTGAATGATCGTCAATACGTATTGACTATCTTAATAGCTGGCAGTCGGACCCTGAAGCAGGCGCAACGCATCAAAGGTATCTTTACTTTGTGTCCTTCATCATCCCTTGGGGAAGGTTGCATTGTCGTAGCTTGCATTTAGTTCCTGGAAATTGACGTTATTCAGCTCCGAGAATTTGCCTCCAGACAAAGATTTGTATTACCAATCTATACTTATTGATTTTCTTAGTAGCTGACAGTCAGACCCTAAAGCAGGCGCAACGCCTCAAAGGGTATCTTTACTTTGTGACTTTCATCACCCCTTGGGGAAGGTTGCATTGTCGTAGCTTGTCCAAGAGTTTGTCTCCAGAATAAGCTTCGTATAATCCATCAGCGCCAATTCACTTGCTCAGCAGCTGGCAGTTGAGCCTTCAAGCAGGCCGAGCCTCTTAAGGTGTCTCAACTTTGTGACCTTCATCACCCTCCAGGGAAGGTTGCATTGTCATACCTTGTGTAGGTTTTCAGAAAATTTAAGAAATGCAATCCAGCATCAATAAGAAGGAAGACCGTGTTTGTAGATTTGCTTAGCAGCTGGCAGTTGATCCCTGAAGCTGGCCAAGCTTCTTAGGGTATCTCAACTTTGCGACCTTCATCACCCTCTGGGGAAGGTTGCTTGCCGTACGCAGCTACAGCAATCGTCTTCAGAGAGGTTTAAGTTACCCGACACAGTTTGCAGATGAGTTACGCGGAAATCTTTCTCCTTTCTTTCAGTCCATCCAACGGTTGTCTGTAAGAAATTGCCCTGTGCGATAAGACCGCCCATTGTACACTTATTTTTTATAATGTTTGTCCTGTAGTTTTTTGTATATGTGGTGTACAATATATATATATATATATATATATATATATATATAATAATACTACATTGGCAAGAATGAAATCCGGAGAACAAAACTGTAATAGCTGTCGGGCCGTCTGATATCTGTCCAACCATGTAATGGGACTGTATAATACAGAACAAGATCTGCTGAGCGACGTGACCTGTACATACACAGTCATGTCGCTTACGTCGAAAGCAACTTTGTTTTTCTTGACGTATTAGATGGCCCTTGCTTTCGCGGCGCTTTCAGCAGATTCTTAAGTAATTCCGTAGTTAGTTATAAATTTTACAGGCACTAACTCTTCTGCCACTTGTGTTACGTCACCACCGGTCATCTAGGTGAAGTTTGTGGCCTATAGCTGAAAACCTGGCCATTTCGGCTAATACTACTCTCTAGCACGAAGTTGTTAAAGTAAGGTTAAGGAAGTTTTGTTAGTATAAGAGAAAGTTTCAACACTTGTACTACTACTCCCATATAAAAATGCAGGTGGGTGCTGGGGCCACGACCCACTCCGTCTGATATAGCCCAGTATTTAGCTAAACATTATTTAGCTTAGTGTACTGTTTTCACTGACGAACAAGCTTAAGCATCAGTTTCTGATTAACTCTGCGAAAATAGTTATATGGGACGCAAGAGCAGTAATCTATTTCTTTAAAAATACTGCTGTATATTTGTAAACCTACAGTAGCGTATGTGCTACGTGGCGTATTATACGCCACTATATTATTGCTAGTATTGAGTCATAGAGTTCATACTTTGAATCTCGTTGATTGGGACTCAAAATTCTTGAGGACAATAAGGAAGGCCTTGCCTCCGGAATTTGGCTTTAGCTACTCGGTTAGACGTTTATTTTAAAATAACAACCTTTTTTTTACCTACAACTGAGTTTGGTCAACCAACTAGTACTGATATACTACTAGTAGATGTATAACTACTTGAAGTGGGAATAGACACTGCTTCCAGTACTCACCAATGTGGGTCAGCAATTTCATTATGTAACTATTACAGAGCCCGTTAATTTACATATTCAAACTAAAGTTAAAATGCGAGCTACTGCCCGTAAGTTTGTTACTACAGAATTTTGCGAAATATCAATTCAGTTCTGTTAAACGCCGATTTCATTAATAGTACGAAATTAGTTTTATTATACGCAATGCAGCAATGCTGATTTATTTTGTGTCCTATATTCTTTCATATAATTATAGGAATATTGTTCACATTGTTGCGTTTTCCTAAGCAAGCCACCAGGAGATAACAAACAGATCTCTCATAATGGACTTCGGACGTCAAACGGAACACATAATATATAAAAATTACCTTAAAATAAAATTTGTATTATGTTTCCTAAGACGTCCGAAGTCCAAATAATTTCTTCCTGGTGTATTCCAATCATCATCATTACCATTATGAGACGAACAATGACAAAGGAATGGTGGCTTGCTCTGTGCTGTTAGTTAGTTCCAGATGCGGCCACAGGTGGCGCTGAGGTCGATTTACGTAGCGGAAATGACATAATCTAGCGAGTAAACGTGGGAAAAAGACGATGTACTCTCATAATGGACTTCTGACGTCTTAGGAAACATAATACAAGTTTTATTTTAAGGTAATTTTTTTATATTATGAAAGAAGATGCTGGTGCCTGTGATACAATGTTTTTCATTAGTACAGGTACCAACGAAACTCTTTTTCTGTACTTACCACGTATAATTTGACAAAACTGTTTTTATCAATTGAATTTTTCTATGTGTATTTTCTGAAATAAACTATTATTATTATTATTAATAACATTGCAATGGCATACCGAGTTATGGTCCCAACCTAACGCTGAGGTAGAGTCTAGACGCTGACTTGACACCTAGGCGTACGTGACAGGATGTGTGTCGCGACCGCGGGTGGCCGACCACCAGCCTATGGATAAGTTTTGCGATGTACTGGAATTAATATAGGCTAAGTAGTCTTACATGAACCTCTGTAAAGATCGGGTCGTAATCAGGGCCGTTTTATCCATTAGGCAAAATAGGCAACTGCCTAGGGGCCCCGCCAGGTTCAGGGGCCCCGCACTTCAGGAAAATAAAAATAGACTGTTTCATGAACAGTAAAAAAAATGATTTGTAATTTTGATGACATGACATTTAACTAGCAATCCTAGCCTTATACTACTCTGTCAAGAAAGTACCGGGAAAAGATCAATAATACACGAAATTTTTGTTATTCATCGAAATATATTTTATCACCTTCAAAGTATGCCCCTTTAGAATTTTTTAAACTCTGTTTCCGAAATTGAGTTCAGTTCTCGCCGCGAATTGTCCTTTATGTCTTCTACAGATTGAAAACGGGTGCCACGAAGTGGTAATTTGAGTCTAGGAAAAAGATAGAAGTCGGCTGGAGAGATATCTGGCGAATATGGTGGCTGCTCGATGGTATTTGTTGAGTGTTTGGTCAAAAATTCGTTCACAATGATGGCCTTGTGCGAAGGCACATTATAGTAGTGCAAAATCCAAGAATTTTCTTTCCACAAATCTGGCCTTTTTCGTCGAAGTTGCTCTCTTAAATGCCTCATAACGCTCAAATACATTATTTATTTACCGTTTGACCTTCCAGTTTGAATTCCGAGTGCACAACAGCGCGATAGTCAAAGAAAACAGTCAAAATGACTTTGACTTTTGATCGACTCTGGCGTGGTTTTTTCGGTTTTGGTTCAGTTGGAAGGCGCCACTCCGAGGCTTGTTGACTTGTTTGCATGTCAAACTCGGAAACCCACGTCTCGTCGCCAGTAACAATGCATTTCATGAATTTTGGGTCGGAATTGAGTCGTTCTAGCTCTAGCATGTCCAATGCGACTCTCATGCGATTGAGTTTTTGGAGAAAATTCAGGTCTTTTGGGACTAGCCGAGCGGCAACATGTTTCATACCCAAATGATTAGTTAAAATGGTACGGATCGACTCGTGAGATACAGAAAGTTTGGCGGCTATCTCTTTCAAACTTGAATGAAGATTTTCAGTCACTATTTCCTTCACTTTTGCGATGTTAACTTCAGTTGCGGAGGTTGATGGCCTACCAGAGCGAGGCCAATCTTCCATCACATCTCGACCGCTTTTGAATGCTTTTTACCACTCTTAAGCACGTGTTTTTGATAAAGTCGATTCACCGTAAGCCTTCTGTAACATTTTCAGTGACTCCGAACACGAAATTCCATTGGCGATGCAAAATTTAAGACGATCTCTTTGTTCGATGTTTTAGACCGTTATGAAATTCGCAAAACACACTAGATACGATATAACTAAAAATAGCACTGTATTTAATATAATTAACAGATGCAACTCAAACTCCGCGCCAAAATGGAAAACAGTTGTGCCAATCTAGCAACAACAAAAAAATCTAAAATTTGAATTTGAAACCATAAACAAATCATCCATTCCCGATACTTTTTTGACTGAATGTATTATGCGAAAAGCAAAAAGGATAGAGTTAATAAAACACAATCTTTTATTAGCGGGTTATGTAGGTTGGGTTTTCGGTGGAAATTTTGGATTGCGTGAACCGATTTTAAAAATTCATTTTTATTTGAAAGAAGATACGTTCAGAATAATAAAATATGTAAACTAAGTCAAAAAAAATGCTTGCATATATACGGTTAAATTATAAACTTAGGTCAGAAATTATTTTGTACAACTTTTCAACCCATCAAGTTCAAAACAATTTTTCTAAAAAGTCTTTATAAAGTTCTACTTTTGAGATTTTTTTCATATTTTGTAAACTTATGGTTTAAAAGTTAGAGCGGGACACACACACGCATTTTTTTAACTTTTGGATCGATTATTTCCGATATAATATAAAATGTCAACATTATCAAAAAATGATTTGAGAGAATCCCTATTCATTTTTAAATACCTATCCAACAATATATCACACGTTAGTGTTGAAATCACTCTCCACTTTACGTGTAGGGGGATAACCTAATAAAACATTTTTCAATAGGTACACTTGCTCAGAAAGTGACTCTTATTGCACTGCACTTTGGTATATAATGGTCCTTGTTACCAAACTGTGACAATTTGATTACCATCACGCACTATTGCTATAATGTTCAACCTCTCCCCCGCCACAATTTTAATACATTATCGTATCAGAAGGGGCGCAGATCGTCCCCTACGAGTCGCCGGTCAATCCCAGTTTATTCATTTCAGTCAGTGTATTGAAAGGTAAATAAAAAAAATGTGGGCACGCATATGAAAACAGATATTTACCGCCACAAAAGTTTACTAGTTTTACAGTTATTTTCTTCACAAGTGTATTGAAAAACGTCGTATGATACACGTGAGTAATTAATGATTACCGTTCTCGACTCTCTTAAGACCTTCGCCATAACTCGGGTCGTAATACCGCCTCGACGGTAATCACTAACATTACACACTTATAATGTACTATTTTTCCACTTTTTATTTTACCATTTTGTCGACGTGATTGATATACATATTGGTACCAAATTTCAGCTTTCTAGTGCTAATGGTCACCGAGATTATCCGCGGACGGACGGACACGTCGTTGACTACGGAACCTTAAAAAACAACGTACCTAATTATGAATAAATTTGGGTTAGACACAAAATATATTAAGAAGTTAGAAGAGGGTCGGGGGGGGGCCCGAGACGTGCATTGCCTAGGGGCCCCGACATGCATAAACCGGCCCTGGTCGTAATAAACTCTTACTTCCACGCAAACGCCATTTCATTTGCGCTCCCGAAATCTAACTGGCGCAGCCGGTAGGATTGTCGCAAACTGTTTCCGCCGCGAAAAGTCAAGTGTGAAAACCTGTGAAATACAATAAAACACGTGGACTGTGTTTCGCGAGTGGTTACTGATTATATATAGAGTCGTCGTGCTTAAAATCAGCGAGGCATTCTATATTGGGCAATCTTCGAACCAAATAATTAAGTTTAGATAACGCGCAAATTAAGTGAGTGAGCAGAGATGGTGGAAATATATCAAGTGGTTGGCATGTGAGTAACCTTCTACATCCTTCCTCATTCCCTACATTCAAAATTGTGATTAGACGTAATTAGCATTTTAGTAGTTTAATTTATTTAGTTTATATTAAAAAAAAAAAAAACGAGAAAAGCGAAATTAATGTTTCTGTCTATTCTTGTTAACTCTATGGTTTGATTTAACATATGAATTGAGGTTTATTTTTTTTTTTTTTATAATTTAATTGCATTGTTAGTTTTAATTTTTATCTAAAATGAATCAAGGTCAAATTCCTTTAACCGCGACGGCGGCCGCGGCGACCCCTTCGGTTTGTTCTGAAACACCGTTTCCAATGCAATCGTCAGACACCTTGATACCTCAAGATATTTTAAAATTAATCCCCGAATTTAGTGGTGAAACTAATATACTTAGTTTATTTTTACGGAAGTGCGAATACGTCATTGGAAAATATCAAGGGACTTCAGAGCGAAACGAATTTTTAATGCAAAATATTACAAGTAAATTAAAGGGTAAGGCAGCGGCTCTTTTAAGTGAAAGAGGCGACCTTGAAACTTATTCTGAATTCAAATCTTTGATGATCCAACATTTTGGTGATCCCAAGAGTGAGGAATGCGTGGCAATTGAGCTCGAGACTAAAAATTAAAACAAATGAATCATATTTAGAATTTTGCAGCCGTATCCAAGACATTCGCGCCGTATTAATATCCAAGGTTAATCAGAACGGTTCCGCTATGCTAAGAGAAGCTAAAAAAAATATCTAAAATAATACTTCTCTTAACGTTTTTATGTACAATTTACCAGAACACATGGTACGGATTGTTAGAATTAAAAATCCTAGCACCCTGGAAGAAGCCTTACAATTCGTTCTTGAAGAGGTTAACTTCCAGGAACAATACAATTTACGCAGCAAAATGTTACAACACCGAACACAAGGTCATCAGTTATTACCATCATCTGAAAAAGGCGCTATTTTAAGTTCTAACAATTCGAAACCTACGGTGTCAGCGCCTCAGTTGCAACATAATTACTACAGGCCTTTTACAAATCAACCTCAATTTATATTCGGCATACCTAACCAAGTTTTTGTACGTCCAAATATGCCGAATCAACAAATAGGTTTTCGACCACAATTGCCACAACTCGGGAATAAACAACCACAACAATTTGGTTATAGACCCCAAGCAGCACAATTTGGTTATTTATTTATTTATTTAGGTTAACCAACAATTGTTTACACATATACATTTCTAAGTTAGTGACTAGGTTAACATTTGCAAGTGCAACAATTAATTAAAGGTTAACACCACATGCACAAAAAACGGCTTTAAATAACATTGTTGGAGGGTGGTGGATATTATTGAATGGCCAGATATTGTTTTAGTACGTTTATTTCCGTTTTACACACAGAACACATTTCACATTTTGCAAAGGAAAAAAAGGGCAGAGCCGCCATGACAGACAATTGACAAAGAACATCTTTTTTTTTTAATAATTAAGACAAGGCGCTAATGTTGCCACATAAAAACCAGATTATAATATTTACAGATTACAACACGCCTCCTTAAATTTATAATCTAGGTTTTATTTTATTTTTATTTAACTTAAACAGTATTGATAATAAGACATAACTAAATTAAATTTAACTCAAACCTTTTTTTCAAAAATTTGTTCTTATCTAAACTCTTCGTTAATATGTCTGCTAAATTAAACTTTGTATCAATTTTGACAATATCTATTATACCCTTTTGATAATTTTCATTTATATAATGGTATTGTACTTCAATATGCTTTGAAGTTTTAGTAAAATTACCATACTTAGCAATCAAAATTGCACCTGAATTATCTTCATATAGTTTTATAGGTTTATCAAATTTAACATTGAATGATTCACTTAACAAGTTTTTGATAAAAAGTACTTCGGTCACTGCTTCTGACATAGCAATATATTCTGCAAAAGTTGAACACTTAGTTACTGTACTTTGTTTATGAGTTTTCCAAAAAATTAAGTTTCCAAATAATCTAATTACAAAACCTGTTGTAGACTTTCTGTCTACATTATCTCCTGCATAGTCAGAATCTACCATACAGTCTAATATTTCAGAGTTTACATTATCATAGTATGTTAACTTTAAATCCTTATTATCATTGCATATTTGTAATGTGTCTGGTCATAACAACTTTGAAATCGACTTAAGTAATTGACACTATATGCTATATCTGCCCTAGTGCCTGTACTAATATACAATAATTCACCAATTAAGTTTCTATACTTTAACTTATTATCAACTTCTTTAGCTTGTTCTAATTTTAAATTTGTTTCCATCGGAGTATCATATAGCTTACAATTTTCCAAATTATATTTTACAACCAAAGACTCAATATATTTTGTTTGACTTAAGGTCATTTTATTCCTAACATCATTATATTCTATATCTATGCCAATATAATTTTTAATTTTTCCCAGGTCCTTCATAGCTGGGCACGCCACAATCATGGCGGTAAGTCCCCTCTTTGAGGCGTGGCTGGAAAGACCTCACGGAGTCCTTACCTTCCGCATGACACAGGTACTCACCGGACATGGTTCGTTCGGGAGATTCCTGCACTCGATTCATGCGGAAGTGACGCCCGGGTGTCGCCACTGTGCGGAACGCCCGGAGGACACGGTGGAACACACAGTCGAGGTGTGCCCTGCTTGGGCGGAGCATCGCCGTGCCCTCGTGGGGGCGATCGGCGGCGGAGACCTCTCGCGCCGGGCCTTGGTTGAGGCCATGGTCCGGAGCGAGGAGGAGTGGCAGGCGGTCGCCGACTTCTGCGAAGCAGTAATGCTCGCAAAGGAGGAGGCCGAACGCATAAGGCAACGGCGTTATCGCCGCCGCCGTCGCCGGGATTCTGATCCCGATTTCCGGCCAACGTAGACGCGGGCTTGCGGACAGTGAGCAATGGGTAGCTCGCTGTCCGGCCGTCCGGTAACTGTCCGGACCAAGCCCAAGTCGTCGACGGCGCGCACTGTTCCCGCGCGCCTCAAGGAGTTGTCAGCAACAGCAGGGACCCAGCCGGGTCGAAGCCTACTGGGGCCAGGGTTATCCGAAAGGGCGCTCGAGCCCCGGTATGAAGGCTAGAAGGAACGGGGTGGGTCTTTTAGTCATTAAGAGTCTGACACTATCTCCCGCTCCGCCCAAGGGCGGGGGATGTCAATGCATGATTTTTTCCCACCATAAAAAAAAAAAAAAAAAAAGGTCCTTCATAGCAAATTTACCCATTAAACTAGTTTGATCTATATCTTTGCAACAAATTAATAAATCATCAACAAATATTAATATATATATTGGATCTTTGTTTGTACTGTTTACATATAAACAATAATCATAGTTACTCCTAACAAAATTCAATTTTTCAATAAATTTGCTGAAACAATCATACCATACTCTAGGGCTCTCTCTGAGACCATAGAGTGCTCTTTGCAACTTGTAAACTTTATTATCTCCTGTTTCATAACCTTTTGGTTGTTCTATATATACTTCTGACTTTACATGGCCATTTAAAAATGCAGTCTCAACATCCATTTGTTCTATTAATAAATTATTTTTGCAACTATTTGATAATAAAATTTTCAATTTTTGCATTTTTCCTACTGGTGAATAAACATTTTCAAGATAATCTTTTTGCTGAAACCCTCGTACAACTAATCTAGCTTTATAAACATCATTACTTTTCCTTTTAAAGACCCATTTGACATCAATAACCTTTTTATCTTTTGGACGTTCAACAATTTGCCATGTTTTGTTTTTATTTAAGCTATTTATTTCAGAGTCCATCGCTACTTGCCATTCCTTGCAATCATGGGAGTTCATCGCCTCCTCAAATGTATTTGGTACATTTGCATCAATATAATTTATATATATAAAATGTGATACTGAATTACCATATCTGGAAACTGGAATTTTCTTTCTTTTAGACCTTTCTTCTATTATAGACTCATCCTTTTTATTACTTAAACTATCCACAACATCATCACTAACCATATCTTCTACATTATTATTAGAAGTAGTTTCATTTGCATCTACATAATCTTCTTCAATATCTGTTGTAACTATTTCATCTTTTACATTTAAAGTTTCATTTTCCAAATCCCTATCCTTTTCATCATCAAATTTTTCTAAACAAATTAATTGCATGTTTTCCTCGATTACTTGAACATGTCTAGCATTAATTATTCTATTGTTTAATAAAACTCCATAACCATTTTCATTATAACCTACTAGCACTCCTAGTCGGGCTTTATCATCCCATTTACTTTTTCTTAAAACTTCAGGAACCCTAACAAAAACTCTACTTCCATAAATCTTTAAATGCTCCACATTGGGTTTAATACCGAAAAATATTTCATAAGGAGTTTTATTTTCTACTGTATTAGCAATGGTTCGGTTTTTTAGATAAGCTGCTGTTTTTATAACTTCCGGCCAATATCTTCTATGAATCTTAGCTTCTCTCATTAAGCATCTGCCTATGTCCATAGCAGACCTATTATATCTCTTCGCTACTCCATTTAATTCATGCACATAGGGTGGACACGGTAACAACTCTATTCCCTTTTGTCTAATGAAATTATAAATATCACGATTTAAATATTCTTTGCCATTATCGCACTGTAATTTCTTAACTCTTTTATTAAATTTATTTTCTACTAAGTTAACAAACTCTATAAAACAATTTGCAGTTTCTGCTTTGCTCTTAATACAAAAAATTCTAGTACATTTGCTATAGTCATCGGTAAATGTCAAAAAATATTTTTCTCCACCATAACCAGTTGTGCTATGTGGACCATTTAGATCAGTATGGATCAATTCTAAAATTTCAGTAGTCTTAGTTCTTTTATTCTCAAAAGGTACATTAGCCATTTTGCTTTCGATACAATTTGAACATTTCATTTCTGTACTTTCAATCTTGTCTGGCAAACCATCTAATAATTTATTATTTATTAACTTGTTTAAGTATTGAAAATTGACATGGCCAAGTGCCCTATGCCATTTTTCTTTATTGGTTAATTTTATGGAATTTACATACATTTTACCGTTATCAGTTTTTGAAATAAAACTTTTATCCAATATAAATTGTCTATTTTGTTAGCAACAACTATTAATTCTCTTGACTGATTATAGATTTTTGCATTTTCATTTCTTACTACTATTGTGCTATTTTTAGTTATTTTTGAAACGCTTAACAAGTTTTGCTTAATGCCTTTTACAAAATAAACATTTTTTAAATCAATGTGTTTTTCACTATAGTAATTTTTAAAACAGATTTTAATTGTGCCTACTTTGGTTGCTTTTAACACTTTACCATCTGGAAGTTTCACATCAATGGGAATTTTTAAATCTATGTAATTATAAAAATATGTATCATTCTTTACAATATGATCTGTACACCCACTATCTAACAACCAATGAATTTCACTATTATTATGATATTCCCCTTCACTACATCCCGTTACCTGATTTATTTCTGAATTACATACTTGAGCAGTCCATGTTTCTGCCGCAGAACCATCTTGCCGAGTGCTTGACGACTCACTTCTGGGTTTATCTCGACCTCTGCCTCGGCCACGACCTCGATGAAATCCACCTCTGTTATAACCTCTTTGTTGTCCTTGCAGGCGTTGAGTTCTTGAATTTCTTTCTTGATTGTTTTTCTGACCATACCAACAGTCCTTTTTGAGATGGCCAGTCTTTCCACAGATAAAACATTGTGCTTTAGTTTTTGTTGAAAATGTACTCATATTGTTTTTCTTGTCCGGGTCACTACTAGTCATGTTTTTCTCTTTTATTTTAGACTTCACATAATCTACGGTTCTTTGTTCTTCTGGAATGACATCTATAAAATCTCCAATATAACTGTAACTTGGAGGTAAAGCTCTGAGCAAGTATCTCATCTTCTCGGTTTGATTCATATTTCCACCAGCCGTTTTGAAATCATTTACTGTTTTTTCGAAGTCAACAAAGAAATCTTCTACTGTAGTATAATTGTTCAATTTGATTTCTTCAATTTTTCCTCTACATATTATTTGCATTGCAGTCGACTGTGTTAGATACATCATGTCAAACTTTTTCATCATGTCATGTGCTGTTGTACATTCGCTGATGTACTCCAATTGTCTATCGGAAATTGTACTCATGATAATACTCCGTGCTTTCAAATCCATTTTCTTCCATAACTCTTTCTGATCTTTGAACTTGGCAGGCATCATGCAAATGGCGGGCTCGTTACATTCTTTGTATTCTAATAGGGTTAGTAACCTTAATTTCCAGCTTGAATAATTTGTTCCATCAAAAATAGGTATCATTATGTCTTCTATTTTAGCTTGTTTAGCCATTTTCGTTAAACTTATATACCGATGGGTGATCTTAGCGTTTTTTCTTAATTTTTACACGAGGCGCGAACTAAAACTTTCTTTTGTTTGCCGGCCGATATTTTTTATTTCACTAGATTATGATTATTTAGCCACCTAACCACGCTCTGCTACCATGTTGGAGGGTGGTGGATATTATTGAATGGCCAGATATTGTTTTAGTACGTTTATTTCCGTTTTACACACAGAACACATTTCACATTTTGCAAAGGAAAAAAAGGGCAGAGCCGCCATGACAGACAATTGACAAAGAACATCTTTTTTTTTTAATAATTAAGACAAGGCGCTAATGTTGCCACATAAAAACCAGATTATAATATTTACAGATTACAACAAACATATTTAAAATTATAAGTTATACATTATAAATAACAATAATAATAATAATTTAAAATAACAATTAAGAAAATTAACAATTAAATTATCATTCAATAATGTATAGATACCACATAAAAAAAAAACATTCGCATGAAAATGACTGATTGAATCAATTGCAATTGATTAAATTATGATTGATTAATTATAATTACAATTAGAATTAAAATTATTCTTTATAGATAAGAAAATAAAATAAAAAAAATTTAAATTGAATACATTGAGAAATTGAGAACACATATAAAATTAAAATTAAATCTCCGTTGGATTATTTACAAAAGCTCGTAGAAATTTGTTTATATTATCGTGATGTACATCTACTATGTCACTGCGGCCATTAATTATTTTGCACATTCTAGGTATCCGGGAATAAGCACCAAGCTCAGACTTTCGAAGTGGCGGACACAGGGGTGTTATCTTATTCTAGGATATCTAGAGGGCGCGCGGAATCTAATAAGCTTCAATAAACTGGGGCAGTTGATCTTATTACGCAACAATTTGCAAAGAAATAAAGCATCAGCTATATCTCTACGCATGGATAACGATTGCATTTTGAAATGACACAGGCGGGCTTTGTAAGAGGACAGACGCTTAGATTTGCCCTCACTAAAGGCCAAATGCCATACAAAACGCTTCTGGACCCTTTCCAGACGCAACATGTGAGTGGCATAGTGAGGTCTCCACACTACGCTGCAATACTCCATAACACTACGTACGAGACTGTTATATAGCATTATCTTAGTGCTACTTTTGCGAAAGCCTTTAGTGTTACGAAGTAGGAACCCTAACATTTTTGATGACTTTTTAATAATACATTCAATATGGGGCACAAAAGTGACTTTTTTGTCAAAAAGTACTCCCAGATCCCTTATTGTTTCGACTTCTTGAACTCGCTCTTGGTCTATGAAGTACTCTGTGTCAATACAGTAAATTTTCCGCGTATATTTTACATGGTAACATTTCTTTGGATTTAGTTGCATTTTATTATTGTGGCACCATTTTATAACTTGGTTAAGATCGTGTTGCAGAAGTTCGCAGTCTCTTTTTGACTCGATTACTCGTGCAAATTTTAAGTCATCAGCATAAAGAAAAGGTTCAGAAAAACGAAAACACTCAGGAAGGTCATTAATGAACATAATAAATAGTATTGGTGCTAAGTGAGATCCTTGGGGGGCGCCCGATGTTATTTTGTGTGCGGCCGATCGAAAACCGTTTACAACAACAAAGAATTCGCGTTCAGTAAGATACGACTCGAACCAACTTAATAGAGACCCTGTTATACCATATGCTGCTAGTTTATTAATCAGTATAGAATGAGACATTTTATCAAATGCCTTACTGAAGTCGGTGTATACTACGTCAAATTGTTTGCCTGCATCTACAGCCTGTATTAGGGACTCCGTAAATGACACTAAATTTGTAGCTGAAGATCTAGATGCTACAAAACCGTGTTGATTGTCATTAAGGTACAATCCTAAATGTTGCTGAATGTGCGGACATATAACAGATTCAAAAATATTTGCGAATGTGGATAAAATCGAAATTGGCCTGTAGTTATTTACGGTATCTTTTTTATCTGATTTATGCACTGGGACTACCTTGGCTTTTTTTCCATTCTGAAGGAAAAGTTCCTGTAGTCAGCGATGTATTATACATTATTAGTAAAGGAGATACTAGAGCTGTGGCACAGTTGGAAATAAAAACAGGTGGGATGCCATCCGGGCCAGGTCCTTTACTTATGTTTACTGTTTTAAGTTTCTTTAGTAAACAGTCGCGGTCAATCACTGGAGTACTCAAGCCCTGACTATTATTATGTAGTGCTTGGAGGTACTATGTGTGGCAGTTAATATCTGTATCTTTATCAGTCGTGTACATGGTAGCAAAATGGTTAGCGAAAAGGTCGCAGATTTCAGAACCGTTAGATGTTACAACCTGTCCATCAGTCATTGCCAAAGGGTAGTTACTAGAGCCACCGCGTTTTACTTTTATGTAATTCCAGAGCAGTTTGGGATTATCTTTTATGTCCTTTTCAATTCCATCAATATAGTTGTTATATAAATTCATGGCTAGTTTTTCACACCGCTTAGATAACAGTTTCAATTCGATTCTATCTAAAGGATTTTTGTATTTTTTATAACGCAACCTCAGCCTATTTTTTTCTTTTAACGATTTAATTAATGTTAAATCAAACCACGGCGGGTAATGACAATTTTTTGGTTTCCGATTAGGCACAAATTTCCCAATAGCATCACGCAGACATTTGTAGAAAATTGCTACCATGTCATTCACATCATAAGTATCTTGAAAAAGTTCGTTCCAGTTCAGCTTATTTAGGTAATTATTAATTTCGGGGTAATTAGCTTTATAAAAATTAGGTCTTGAGTCCATACTATACGGTAAATTACAGTTCTTTACCAAAGACATAGTTAGTTCAAGGGGGGGATGAAATTTATCAATGGCTACCAGAGAATTGCTAGACTCGTTTACTGAACAAGTTGACTCTATTGATAAGACAAGATCCAGTATTCGGCCAGAGCTGTTTTTTACGTAATTATGTTGCAATAGTTGATTCACATTCATAAAATCCAAGAAATTTTGACAAGTTTTAGGCAAAGAGTTATTTACGGCGGTTTTATCCCAATTCAATTTACTTAAGTTAAAATCACCAATTATATAACAGGGGATGTCCGTTGAGTCGAACACTCTGTTGCAGCTATCCATAAAATGATCCAACGTTGCGAGACATACTGGTGGTGGAAGATAGACGGCACAGAGAGCAACCTGGCGTGACTTGTGAGATGTCGATATGTCAAGTGTGACCCAGAGGTCTTCACAATTACTTTGCCAGCGATCGATACGTGCGGAGTTAATTTTTTTATTAATTGCTATCAAGACTCCTCCTCCGTTTTTGTTGTTTTGAAACCCAGTTGTTTCTCTGTCCCGTCTGTAAACTTCATACCGATCATCAAACAATTCACTACTCAATACATTACCGTTTAGCCAGGTTTCTGTTAATACAATAACATCATAATTCATATTACTCAGATTACAGTAAAAAATATTCGTTTTAGTTCGTAAGCCTCTACAATTTTGGTAATAAATTAAAATGTCGTTGAATTTCATGTAGTTCAAAACTAATGCATGCATTAAACTACAACAATAAAAAAAAAAAAACAATAACAACAAACAAGTACACACCCATCACACAACCTTACTAAGACTGTTTTTGTTCCTAATTTGAATATACTCTGCGCCGTCAGTCTTCCTCACAAATATTCTACCGTTCCTGACCCACACATATTTATAATTCTTCTCTTTGGCTTTTATCCTCGCAGCTGCATGAAGAGCTCTATTTGTCGGGGACAGATGTTCAGCAACAAAGATTGGAGATTTTAGTTCAGCGTATCCAAGGTGCGAACAGTTCAACTTTTCTTGAGGGTTAGCTTGGTTGTACTTAACTGTTGCTGCCAGAAGATGATCACGCATCCTTGGTGAGGCCAATTGGATGATTATAGAGCGAGGGCGGTTACTTGATGGGTTGGCCTTGGCAATACGAGTGCAGTGTAATACATCTCTTTCACTGATTTCGCAATTAACCACACGCGCAAGTTGAGTTACGATTTTGTAAACATTTTCATTTTTATTTTCCGGTACACATTGCAATTCTATGTTGTTCGATCTCGATTGTTGCTCCAAGTTAGCAAGTCTGTCGTTGAGGCCTTCCACGGTGGACTTAAGATCTGTGTTTTCCAGTTCTAATTTTGTGATAATCTCCTTAGATAGATTGTGTGCCTTCATTATGTCTTCAAATTTCCTATTCATGAAAGACATCGACTCAACAATATCTGCAATTTCCTTCTTAATTGGTGCTAGTTCCTTGCTAATCGTGGTAATAATAGTGTTATTAAACTTCGACGACATTTCACTTAACTCACATTTTATTACTTCTCTTATAATGGAACGCAGTTCGTCGCTGTCATTGGATGCAGAAGGAGGTGAAAGCGATTCAGTGGCTTGTCTTTTCGGGCCTCTGGTCGTAGACACGTTACGAACTGGAGTTGAGTCGTCCCTGCCCAACTTCGGTGTTTTGCTCAAACATGACGGACACTTCCAGATAGCCTTCTTGTTAGGAGATTTAGTAAGGGCTATACAAGCATAATGATAACACTTCGCACAAGTTGGGCACTTAATGGATTTTGCTTCTAAACCTGCTTCACATTCATTACTGCAACATCCCCATTGTACATTTTTGTCAGCCATAATAATTATTACTCGTATTTATTATTACAGTTGGTAAGACAAGTAAAAAAGAAAATATCACAAAAAAATATATGTATATGTGTCGTCCTCTTAGAAGCAATCAATAATAGGCATCAAGTGCTATCCCGTCTGTGTTGACTTATCTTTGACGCGAGCCGTCGCTTGAGTCATCGGTCGCCGCTGCAAGCAATATTGACGGTTCTGCGCACTGCCGAACCGTGCGAAATTCCCCACCAACTGTGTTCCCACGTTGTCGTCGTGGTGGGGCTTGCGTGTTTCAGTGACCTTGAGGGCTATGCCGGTAGAGCTACTCATGCCGGAAGGCCTCAAGCGAGAGACCAGACCAAGAGGAACATACGGCGGAGTCCAGTCGGACCGCCCGGAGGGTGCGCTGTCCAGAAGCGCTGGCACAACAGCTGTTGGCGCCTTCTGGATAGCGATGTCGGGGAGATAGGGTTCGCCTCCGGTACGTGTCTGTTCAGCAGACATGACCAGGATGGCGAACGTGCAATGGGGACCCCACCCCATTTAAAACAAAAAGGCAAAGCTGTGTCCAGCACCATCATGAGCGCGAATGATAAAAATATATCTACCCCAGGAGGGTACCTGCTTGCAGGAGAATCCCTCCCCGAGCAGAGCTCGGGCTGCCCCTCGTATTCTGGGGGGGGCAATCATCGCCTCGGGTCTTCGGACCCTGTTCCGTCCTCCATGGACGCACAGAGCCAGGGTGGCTCACACTTCGGCAGCGCGGAGTCCCTGGGACCAGTTCCCAGCACGTCCGCGATGCCGGTGGAGGCCGGCCGTAGGTTTGGCCTCAGGGAGGTGAGTGAAGACGCGGCGTCGGATTCAGATGCCGCGTCTTCACTCACTTCAGACGGGAAGGAGGTGGAGGAGGAGGTGCGGAAGCCCCTCCTTTTGATGGAAGTGGAAGAAACCGCATCCAACAGAAGGAGGGCGTTCATGCGCTCCGCATCCGACGACGAGACGGGACCTGCCCGGAAAATCTCGTCGTCGGGGCGGGGTAAGGCCCGAAAATCGGGCAAAGGGAGAGGGAGCGCTGAAGAAGCGTCCCGGCGACCCCCGGAGGTCGCAAAAGAGCAGGCCAGCGTCTTGGTGCCGAAATTCCCTGACGAGTTACCAGAAGGGATGGAGGAGGCGCTGGCAAGGTTTCGGGAGGTCGTGGCAGCCGCTATCACCAGCGTTGCCAATAAGAGGGAGAGGGTGGCCAAAAAACGCTCCGTCGAGCTGGCCAACGCTTCGATTGAGGGGGCACTGGGGCTCGTCTTCGAGCCCTACGAGCGCACCCTCGGCGGGAGGTTTGGCCGGCTCGAGGCAGCCGTGGCCGCTCTCCAGGGCTCTCCTCCCGAAGGGGGGAGCAGGCAGGAGCAGGGTCGATCTCGGCCCTCGCCCCAGGCGGGGAGCGACGTCGTTTCCCTGCTGCGGCAGGAGCTGGTTGCCTTCCGGGAACAGCAGCAGAAACAGCAGCAGCAGTTCCAGGAACGGATCCAGAGCCAGTTCTCTGTGTTGGAGGGCATTGTCCTGCGCCCTCCTCTCGCGGCCTCCGGCCAAAAGAGAACGGCGTCGTACGCTGCCATCGCCGCGGCCACAACTGCAGCACCCAGGGCGAGCCCGTCAGAGCAGGCCAGGCACAGGGCTACGGCGTCGGAGTCTGCGAGGCCGGTCCCAGTGGCCAAGCAGCAGCAGCGGCAGGGGAAGCCTGCCCCTCCCCCGAAGGGTAGGGTGGCGGCTGCCACCAAACTGGCGAGGCCTCCCGCCGCGGCGGCGACTGGGTCGCGCCTGCCGCCTCCTCCGCCTGAAGACCCTTCGGCTGGCGCCGAGTGGACGGTCGTCGGCGCCAAAAAGAAGGCGAGCAAGGCGGCAAGGGCGGCCAAGAAAAGAAGGCGGCGAAAGGATCGCAAGAAGCGGGCCATGGCCGCCAGACTTCACGCCCCGACTTCCGCAGCTGTAGTGATCACACTGCAGCCAGCTGCGGAAAAGAAGGGCGTGAACTATGACATGGTCATGGCAAAGGCGAAAGAGGCGGTGGTGGGCCACCTCGACGAATACGGAGCCTCAGGGGGCTTCCGTATGAGGCGTACCGCAACCGGAGCTCGAATCCTGGAGGTCCCAGGTGCGAACAGTGGACAAGCCGCTGACGCCCTGGCCGAAAGGATTAGGGCGTCCTTAGATGTCGAGGAGGCCCGAGTGTCCAGACCCACCAAGTGCATCGACATGCGCATTATGGGTCTGGACGACTCCGTTAGGGTGGAGGAAGTGGTGGCCGCCATCGTCAGGGCGGGAGGGTGCACGACCGATCAGGTCCGGGCGGGCACCATCCGCGCTGACAGCACGGGCATGCGAGCCGTTACGGTGAGCTGCCCCGTGTCGGCGGCCAAGGCCATCACGACCGAGGGCCGAAGGCTATTGGTGGGTTGGGTTTCGGCCCAAGTCAAGATGTTGGAACCCAAACCTCTGCGGTGCTACCGCTGTCACGTGGGGCACCACGTGGGGGCCTATTGCGCCGCAGAGGACCGCAGTGACCGCTGCCACCAGTGCGGACAGCCCGGGCACAAGGCCGTTGAATGCCGTGCAAAGCCGCACTGCTACGCATGTGCGGCTGCAGGCAAGCCGGCCGACCACCGGGCTGGGGGCAGGTCCTGCGACCCCCCCGCCAAGGCCAAGGGCAAAGTCAGGCCCATCCACCCTGACACCCTCACCGCAGCAGCCACCGTCTTGGCTGCCGCCGCTGTCGCCGCCGCTCCCGCCGCGGCGGCGCCCTCACAGGGGGCTCGGGAGGAGACAGTAATGGAATGTCAATAAGGACACCATTACGTCTCCTCCAGGCGAACATCAACCACTGCGCCCCCGCCCAGGACCTGTTGCTCCAGAGCATGGCGCAGTGGTCGATAAATGTCGCCGTCGTCTCCGAGCCGTACTACGTCCATCCCCGCTGGGTTCAGGACCTAGACGGCTCGGTGACGCTAATTTCGTCGGCCGCCGCCGGTACCCCGCCCCTCGAGGCTGTTGCGAGGGGACGGGGTTGCGTGGCAGCACGGGTTGGGGACATTGCAGTGGTAGGCGTCTACCTGTCCCCGACCAGACCTCCCGACGAACTCCATGTCTCCCTTATGGAGCTAAGTGCCGTCGTCGCTGGGTTTGGTACCCTCCCCGTGGTCGTTTGCGGGGACTTCAACGCCTGGAATACGGCTTGGGGTTCCCGGCGCACGAACACACGGGGTCGGATGGTGGAGGACTGGGCCTTGGAGCTGGGCCTGGTCGTCCTGAACCGGGGTTCTGTCCCCACGTTGGTGCGGAGGCGGGGTGAATCAGTGGTGGACCTTTCGTTCGCCAGCCCCGCTCTGTCGCCGCGTGTCGTCGACTGGCGCGTTATGGAGGAGGTGGAGACGTACTCCGACCACCGGTATATCCGGTTGAACGTCTCCGCCGAAACCTCGGCCGCGCCGGTCCGACAGAGCCCTTGCGGTCCGCGGTGGGCGCTTAAGCAGATGGACCGGGAGCTCCTCCTGGAAGCCGCGACGGTACAGGCCTGGGTGCAAGCACCGGACAGGCCTGTCGACATCGACGTCGAGGCGGAGTGGTTCCGGGAGGCCATGTCGCAAATTTGCGATGCGGCAATGCCCCGAGTCCGTCCAGGACGTGCTAAGCGCCAGGTGTACTGGTGGTCGCCGGAGATCGCTGCACTGCGCAACACGTGCAATCACGCGCGACGCCGGTACGCCAGATACTGCAGGCGCCGCATCCGCCCGCCGGATGCGGAGGCCAGAGAGGCGGAGCTGTACGAAGGTTACAGAGAGGCAAAACACACCCTCCGAGCGGAGATTAAGCGGGCCAAACTCGAGGCCCGCGACGTGTGGCTGGGGTCTCTGAACGCGGACCCGTGGGGGCGCCCGTACAAATTGGTACGGGAGAAACTGCGCCCCTGGGCTCACCCGCTGACTCAGAGTCTCCCGCCCCAACTCGTGGAGGGTGTGGTAAGCGCTCTGTTCCCTGCGCGAGGGGAACACTCCCCCCCGCCTATGGCTCCGCCTCCGCCAGCGGTGTCTGACGCGGACCGCAATAGCGACGACGACGATAATGCTCCAGAGGTGACCGAGGCAGAGATGAGAGTGGCGGTGCAAAGGCTGAGTGCCAAGAACGCCGCCCCAGGACCCGATGGCTTGCCTGGGAAAGCCTGGGTCCTGGCCATGGAGGCTCTCGGGCCTCGACTGAGAGGGCTCTTCAGCGCATGCTTGGAGAGGGGCCAGTTCCCACTTCGCTGGAAGACGGGGAAACTGGTCCTCATCGCGAAGCCAGGGCGCCCTGCGGACTCTCCGTCCGCGTACCGGCCCATTGTGCTGCTCGACGAGGTGGGCAAGCTCTTTGAAAGAGTGATTGCGAGCCGCCTCGTCGCGCGCCTTTCACGGGTGGGGCCGGACCTTTCGGACGGACAGTTCGGCTTTCGCAGGATGCGCTCGACGGTGGACGCCATCATGCGCGTGCGAGCCCTCACGACGGGGGATGCGGTGTCCCAGGGTAGGTATGTCGTGGCAGTGTCCTTGGACATTGCCAACGCTTTCAATTCCCTGCCCTGGAGTACGATCCGGAGGGCACTCCGGTACCACCGGGTGCCCGAATACCTCTGTCGAGTAGTCGAGGCCTACCTGTCGGACAGGTATATTGTCTACCCCGGTCACCAGGGAGACTGGAAACGTCGGGAGATGTCGTGCGGTGTTCCGCAGGGGTCGGTACTAGGGCCACCCTTGTGGAACATCGGGTACGATTACGTGCTGCGGGGCGACCTCCCTGACGGGGTCAGCGTGGTCTGCTACGCAGACGACACGCTGGTTCTAGCGCAGGGAGAGTCGTACCAGGCGGCGGTCGCTCTAGCGACACACGGGGTTGCGATGGTCGTTGATAGGATCCAGGAGTTGGGACTCAAGGTGGCGCTTCACAAATCCGAGGCGATGTGTTTTCACGGTCGCCGCCCTCGGAACGCGCCGCCATTGAGTTCCCAACTAACGGTAGGAGGAGTTCACATCGGTGTCGGGTCGACGATGAAGTACCTGGGACTCGTCCTCGACAGCCGGTGGAATTTCGTGGAGCATTTCCGACGTCTGGCTCCCAAACTCAACCGGACTGGGGCCGCTCTCAAGCGGCTCCTGCCCAATCTTGGGGGTCCAGACGCCTCCTGCCGGAGGCTCTACGCGGGGATCGTTCGGTCCATGGCCCTCTACGGGGCGCCGGTGTGGGCGCCGTCGCTGCGTAAGCGACCGGCGGCCATTCTGAACGCCTGCCAGAGGGTCATGGCAATTCGGATGGTGCGGGGATACCGCACGATTTCCTGCGAAGCGGCGAGCCTTCTGGCTGGCCTACCACCGTGGGATCTGGAGGCAACAGTCCTTGCACACATGCACGACATGCGCGTGGAGATGCAACGTCGGGGTGAAAGTCCTCTGCCGCGACAGGTCACGGCATGGCGGACAGAGCTCCGGCGGGATCTCATGGTGGAATGGCGTCAGCGACTATCGCAACCCCGTCATGGGCACGCCACAATTATGGCGATAAGTCCCCTCTTTGAGGCGTGGCTGGAAAGACCTCACGGCGTCCTTACCTTCCGCATGACACAGGTCCTCACCGGAAATGGCAAGTTCGGGAGGTTCCTGTTCCGAATTAAAGCGGAAGTGACGCCCGGGTGTCGCCACTGTGCGGAACGCTCGGAGGACACGGTGGAGCACACAATCGCGGTGTGCCCTGCTTGGGCGGAGCATCGCCGTGCCCTCGTGGGGGTGATCGGCGGCGGAGACCTCTCGCGCCGGGCCTTGGTCGAGGCCATGGTCCGGAGCGAGGAGGAGTGGCAGGCGGTCGCCGACTTCTGCGAAGCAGTAATGCTCGCTAAGGAGGAGGCCGACCGCATCAGGCAACGGCGCTCTCGCCGCCGCCGCCGGGATTCCGATCCCGATTTCCAGCCACCGTAGGCGCGGGCTTGCGGACAGTGAGCAATGGGTAGCTCGCTGTCCGGCCGTCCGGTAACCGTCCGGACCAAGCCCAAGTCGTCGACGGCGCGCGCTGTTCCCGCGCGTCTCAAGGAGTTGTCAGCAACAGCAGGGGCCCAGCCGGGTCGAAGCCTACTGGGGCCAGGGTAATCCGAAAGGGCGCTCGAGCCCCAGTATGAAGGCTTGAAGGAACGGGATGGGTTTTTTAGTCAGTAAGAGTCTGACACTATCTCCCGCTCCGCCCAAGAGCGGGGGTTGTCATAAGATGATTTTTCCCATCGAAAAAAAAAAAAAAAAAAAAAAAACCGTGCGAAATTCCGTGCACTGCGCGTAAAGTGACTTGTCATTCACTCACCGGCTGATTCGTTAACTTTTAAAACTTTTAACTGTTTGCACTAAATAATGTTCAAAATACACACTTTACTTTTTATATGTTTATCACATTGACTATAATAATATGCTGACATCTGATACAAGAGATTGTATCAGATGTCAATTCTATATTTATGATACCAACGGTACCAGCTGACATTATTAAAACAATAAATTCTCTGAAAAACACAAATAGCGCTGGATATGATGACATAACCACCAAAGTAATTAAAGCTACATCTTTCATTATTGCACCCATACTTAGTCACATTATCAATGATTGCATAGAAAAAGGCGTATTCCCAGAAAAACTAAAAATTTCTATAATAAAACCAATGTTTAAAAAAGGTGACAGGCTAGATCCAAGTAACTACCGACCCATTGCCCTTATTCCAGTCTTCTCTAAGATATTTGAAAAAATAATTTACAAAAGTATATATTCGTTCTTAGAAACGAATAAAATTTTAATCAGTGAACAATATGGCTTTAGACAAAATAAAAGCATTAATTCGGCTATCTATGAGCTTGTCAAACATGTACTCACAAATATTGATAATAGAAATCCTGTTGTTGCATTATTTATGGACATGACCAAGGCCTTTGACCATGTTAGCCACAAAATACTCCTTAATAAATTGGAAAAATGTGGCATAAGAGGCAATGTCCTGCAACTTATTAAATCATACCTAATGAATCGGAAACAATGTACATGCATAACGAAAATCTGCCCCTACACTAAAACAGAAATTACATATACGTCAGAATACCGCAAATCCTTGTTTGGGGTACCACAGGGCGGTGTCCTAGCACCTTTATTTTTCATCGTATATATTAATGACATGCCTAAAATTATTTCTAATCCAATGATTTTATTCGCGGACGATAGCACAATACTATTTAGAAGCGAAAATGACGAGACTTTTGAAAATGACATAAATAATAACTTAAATGACGCAATAAACTGGCTTACTAAAAATAACCTTAACATAAATTTAGGAAAAACCACTTACATTTCTTTTGAACAAAGAACAAAGAATAAAAAACTAGACGTTCGATATGGTGACAAATGTATTCAGGAGACTGATAATACAAAATTTTTGGGAATTTGGATCGATAAAAAGATGAACTGGAAAATACATATTGAAAATGTATGCAAAAAACTTAGCCAATATTCATATGCCCTTTACAACTTTAGGAAAATTTCAAATCAGTCAACATTATTAATGGCGTACCACGGATATGTATCATCGACATTGCGATACGGACTTATATTTTGGGGAAACTCACCCGATAGAGAAATGGCGTTTAAAGCACAAAAGAAATGCATAAGGGCAATATGTGGCATTCAAAGCACAGACAGCTGTAAGCCACATTTCCAAAAACTTCAGCTACTTACACTTCCCTGTCTTTACATATACGAAGTTGCAAGCTATGTTAAGACAAATATACACCTATACAATCACCCAAGGAGTGTACGCCACAAAAATAAAATATGCACAATACCTCATAAAAAAGCTATTTTTAATAAAAATTTTCTCGGTATGGCACCCAAAATCTACAATAAACTACCTGAACACATAGTTGAAATTAAAAATATGGATGAATTTAAAAAAAAAACTGTACGATTTCTTGGTCGGAAAATGTTACTATCATATTAATGATTATTTAAATGAAAGATGCTAGCCCTACTACATCCGATTTATTATATTAAGAAAATTCTGCATTATTTTGTCAATTAATTATTATTGATTTGATGTGTATTGGTTTTAAATCAGACTGTGATTGATTGTGTATGATTTGAACATTACTATATATGAATTATTTTGAATTTGATTTATAATTGTTTGTAGTTTAAATTTTTATTGATTTTTTTTTATATTTATTTTGACTATTAATTTAAATTTTTATTGATTTTTTTATTTATTTTTTTTATTTTGACTTTAAAAATTTTGTGACATTTATTTTTATTATTTATTTATTTTTTATTTTGTTTTAATTAATTCATTTTGACTTTAAATTTTTACTGATTTTTTTATTTTTATTTTAGTTTGAAACTTATTCTTTTATTGACTTTTGTTAAACTTAATTTGGACATTTAAATATTATTATAATAATGTCATAAAGTGTAACTGACAAGGCTAACATATTTAATTTTCTATCATGTGCCTACTTTCATCATTTGCATACCCATGTGATGGTTAAGCATGGAGAACTTTATTTTTCATTCAAAAAAAACATCAATGTATATTTCTACCCATGCTTGCAAATAAATAAATGATTATGATTATGATTATGATTATGATCACACATTGGCAGTGTCTTCGCGTCACTATGTTACTATTATTTACTAATTGTCCGCGAGTTGTATTGTATAACTGATATTAAAACACAGAGTAAAAAAGTACGTATGTTAACCGTTTGAATGCCGGGGCAAAGTGATGCCCCGGCATTGCCGGCAGTGAGTTATGGACCCCAAGCAATACAATTTGGTTATAGACCTCAAGTAGTTTTTGGGGACTGAGTCACCCTCGTCCGTAGGAGTATACCCATCGAAAGTCCCTACACGTGGTCCCTGGGTGGTGCTAATCGGGTGACACTTACTGGTGGTAGGCTTCGGCCGATGGCTTGCGACCACCCACTGGACAAAGACGTACCGCCAAGCGGCCTAGCCGTGTTCCGGTACGATGCTCAGTGAAGCCAATTCAGAGGAGTTGGGTCGAAGTGGTGGTTTCATTGCAGGCAGACCGACCGGGCCTACATTGGTATGGAGGTATCGGGAGACTAGTCGTGGAGGGTAGCGGGATCCGAGGCACGGTGCGCCGCTGGCCGACCGCAGGTAGTTGGGGGCCCAAGTAATGTGCTAGCCACACATGAAAGGCTGCCCCGCCAACTGTCGAAAAATCCCGGGATGCGCCATCGTGCTGGTTGGCGACCAGAAGAGAGGGCCCGATGGACACTCCCGGGGGGGCTCGGGCGTCCCCGCAGTCTCCAGACTAGTACCTCAATGATGCCATCCTATCAGTGCTTGCCTGAAGGATAGCAGCGTGAAATCCCATTTCACTTCCTTCTCCTCTCCTTCCTTCACTCTTATTTATCAAAATGAAAAAGATTAAAAAGAGAACAGTTAAACAGCGGCTCCCTCTCTCTTAAAGTGCACCTCAGCAATATCCGAGGACTGCACTCCAATCTCGTCGCAGTCCACCACCATCTGGAGACTGAGAAACCTGCTCTTTTTTTTTTTTTTTTTTCTTTCGGAGACGCAGATCAGTAGTCCGTCAGACGTGTCGTACTTATCTTACCCAGGGTTTACCCTGGAGCACCATTTTAAACCACGTGCGGGTGTATGTATGTACGCCCGGGACGACATCTGCTATCGGCGTCTCCGCAATCTTGAGGACTCCAGGTACTCCACGCTTTGGGCTTTGGTGGACACTGGCATGGATCAAATTGTCTATGCTTGTGTCTACCGCTCACACAGCGGTGATCAGGAGACAACCAGGCTCACACAGCACCTTAGTGAGGCGGCGGATGTGGCTCTGCAGCGGTACCCTTCTGCCCAATTGGTGATACTGGGGGATTTCAATGCCCACCATCAAGAGTGGCTCTTCCCATACCAGTACACAGACCATGCTGGGCGAGAGACGCGGAAGCTAGCGCTAGCGTTAAATCTTACCCAGCTGGTCCAGGGGGCTACAAGGGTGCCGGATGTTGACTCACACATGGCCAATTGCTTGGATCTTCTGCTGACTACTGATCCGGACCGATACTCAGTGTCGGTATCTTCACCAATAGGTAGTTCCGATCATTGTCTTGTGAAATCTGTATCTGTCTATTCCCCGCCCGATCCCAGCCCAAGAGGCACCCGGCGGGTTTGGCGATACAAGTCAGCAGATTGGGATGGTATGCGATCTTTCTTCGCATGCTATCCTTGGCAGCCTACTTGCTTCTCTTCTGCTGATCCTTCGTTGTGCGCCGACGCAGTGACGGCTGTGTTGCGTCAAGGGATGGAATATTACATTCCATTCTCAGATGTAACAATGTCTGACAAAGCTCGACCTTGGTTTGGCGCCGAATGTAATCGCGCTGAAGCGCTAAAACATGCGGCATACCGAGCATGGGTCGACGCCCGTATGCGTAAGGCGAGTGACATGAGTCAAAAGAAGAGAGCCTATAATAGGGCTGCCAAATCCTGCAAGAAGGTGATGCGGAGGTCTCGGTTTGACCACATTAGCCGTATTGGGAACAAACTTGCTTCGTACCCAGCAGGGAGTAAAGCGTTTTGGTCCCTGGCTAAATCTGTTGAATCGAACTTCTGTCGTCCCTCACTACCACCACTGCTGAAACCCGATGGGTCGCTGGCCCATACCGCTGAAGAGAAGGCTAATCTATTTGCCTCTCTCTTTGCGGAATCTTCACGTCTTGATTCTGGTAACGCGCAGCCCCCTGCCTTTCCTGAGCGATGCGAGACGAGTATGGCAGACATTCGCATCTATCAGAAGGACGTCCGTAGGGTGCTACGTAACCTTGACGTGAACAAAGCCAGCGGTCCCGATGGGATACCGGCAATTGTTTTAAAAACTTGTGCGCCTGAACTGTCTCCGATCTTGACACGCCTATTTCGTCTTTCGTTTGAGGCGGGAAAAGTGCCGTTGGCTTGGAAGCAAGCTAATGTGCAACCCGTGCCCAAAAAGGGCAGTAGGGCTGACCCTGCTAATTACAGACCTATCTCGGTGACGTCTATTCTCTGTAAGTGTATGGAACGAGTGGTCAATAATAAGCTCCTGGCATACCTAGAAGCTAATGACATCCTCAGTGATCGTCAATACGGTTTCCGCCGAAATCGGTCAACTGGGGATCTTCTAGCGTATGCCATTCACATCTGGAGCGAGGCCATCGAAAAGCATGGGGAAGCACTTGCAGTCTCCCTTGATATCTCGAAGGCTTTCGACAGGGTCTGGCATGATAGCCTTATTGCTAAGCTTCCTTCCTTCGGTTTGCCCACTGGTCTGTGTAACTGGATAGCAGACTTCTTGAGGGGGCGATCCATCCGAGTAGTTATTGATGGCTGCTCGTCCAGGCAAATGGATATTAATGCCGGGGTCCCTCAGGGGTCGGTGCTCTCTGCAACACTGTTCTTGCTGCACATAAACGACCTACTTAAACCCGGTACCTTTGGGTATGCAGACGATAGCACTGTTGCTGAGAGTTACGTGTCCGATGCACGTACTAGTGGGTCACAGATCCAGTCTTTGAGGGAAGCTATGGTTGAGCGCTTGAACTTGTCCTTGGAGGCGGTATCCGATTGGGGCGATACCAACCTGGTCAAGTTCAATGCTGCTAAAACCCAGGCGTGTCTTTTTTCCGCCAAACGAAGCCAATTTTACCCGGCTCCTATATTCCGGGGTGTGACCGTGCCGATAACCGACGGCCTTGAGCTTCTTGGGGTAACGTTATCATCTACCCTCAATTTCGGCTCTTACATTGAGGCAAAAGCACAACAGGCTGCCAAAAAACTGGGGATCTTAGCTAAGGTGAGGCGGTACTTCACTCCGGAACAGCTGCTCAACCTATACCAAGCGCAAGTTCGATCGTGTATGGAGTACTGCTCTCATCTTTGGGATGGGTCTGCCAAGTATCAGCTTGATGCTCTGGAGTCGATTGAGAGGCGAGCCAAGAGGATCATCGGTGATGATGCGCTTGTTGAGTCAAAGCTCCAAAGCCTTGAGCATCGACGCCGAGTTGCTGGCCTGGCGGTTTTCTATCGATTACACTTCGGTAAGTGTGCGTTGGAATTGCACAATTTAATTCCGCCAAGTCCGTTCCATCATCGGACCACTAGACGTACGGCGTTGCGCCATCGGTACATGGTGGATATCCCACCCATTCGTACAAAGCGTTTTGGAAACACATTCATTATGCGTACAGCTAAAGAGTGGAATTCCCTGCCGGAGTCTGTGTTTCCTGATAGCTACAACCTAGGGGTCTTTAAGTCGAGAGTGAATAGGTTACTTCTAGGCAAGCGTGCTCCATCGTCGGCCACATCATCACTTACCATCAGGTGAGATAGTGGTCAAACGCGAGCCTATCAATAATAAAAAAAAAAAAAAAAAAAAAAAAAAAAGTAGGACAATTCGGCTATAGAGTTCCACAACCTCCGGGCTACCGTCCCCCTAGCAATTTATCAGGCGATCGTGATGAGACAATGAGAACGGCTCCAGCACCTGTTAAGCAACCACAAAATTTTCCTATAAACGAGCTTTATACCAGTAATGAACAGTACTATTATGACCCCAATTACAATGATTATGGTATATGTTATGCGGGATACTGTGACTATGACTATACAAATATGTACATTAATAACGATTGCGGGGACCAGAACCTAAATTCTGAAATTCCTAAAGCTATTGAAAAAGTTGATGATTCGGATTCAACCAAAAACAAAGTAGACTCGAAAGATGTCCCAAATTTTCAAATAAATTTGGTTTGTGTTCGCCCGAAATGATAGAACTTAAGTTTGACGCTAATCTTAAACATCCTTATATAACCATTCCCGACATAAACGGTAAATTTATGTTGGATACAGGAAGCACTAGATCTTTCATAAGCCTAAGGAAAGTTGATGAATACTTCCCACAGTCAAAATTCTACGAACCATTTACAGTTACAAGTACACATGCTACTAGTGAACATAATGAAGTAGCTAACATCCCTCTTTTTGCAATTTTTAAAGTAAACGGTTATCATAAGTTTTATATTTATGACGTGGATAATAGATATGACGGATTGATAGGAATGGATCTTATGTCTCAACTTAATGCTAGTATATGTTTCAAGAATAAAATTTTAAAGATAAGCGACATTAATATTCCTATAATTTATAACACTGACCATGAACTTAAACTTGAACCTCGCACAGAACATAAGGTGAAGCTACCCGTAAATAAGAAAGACGGCTATGCCCTATTAGATTACACGCAGTTTCACGAAAGTGTTAGAATGCCAGCTGCAATTGTAAAGTGTGAAAATTACCTTGCCTCCACTATAATTCAGAACGCAACTGAATTTGAGGTAAGGCTAACTATAACTGCTCCTTTCAAAGTCACCAACTTCTCCGAAGAGTGTATAGTAAATAACACAACTGGGTTAACTGACATCGACATTGACTCGTTACTGACAGCCAACTTACAAAAATTGAGACTTGATCATCTTAACCAAGAAGAACATGAACTAATTAGTAAATTATGCTACGAGTATAAGGACATATTTTACTGTGAAGACTTGCCTTTGACTTTTACAAATCAAGTAAAGCATCACATACGGACTACTAATGAAGATCCAATCTATATTAAACCTTATAGGCAAGCTCCAGCACAGGCCGAAGAAATCAAACGACAGGTCGAAAAACTCCTCAAGGACAATGTGATCCGAGAATCACATTCACCTTGGAGCGCACCTGTCCATTTAGTACCAAAAAAGGCAGATGCCTCCGGTCAGGTTAAATATAGAATGGTTATAGACTACCGCCGACTCAATGACATAACGATCGATGACAAGTACCCACTTCCTACTATATGCGACTTATTTGACAAACTTGGCAAAAGCAACTACTTCACTACATTAGATTTAGCGTCCGGTTATCACCATTGAAGTTTCTGACAGCGAGAAGACAGCCTTTTCTACACAGAATGGGCATTATGAATTCCTCCGTATGCCATTTGGTCTCAATACGGCTCCGGCCACCTTTCAAAGAACTCTCGATAACGTCTTGAGAGGCCTACAGGGTATACATTGCTTGGTTTATTTGGACGATATACTTATATATTCAAATGGCATAGTAGAACATATTCAAAAACTACGTTCTGTTTTCGATAGACTTCGTCAAACTAACCTGAAGGTTCAGTTAGACAAGTCCGAATTTTTACGCAAGGAAGTGCAGTACTTAGGACACACACTAACTAAAAACGGACTACGACCAAACAACGACAAAATACAAGCAGTTCTTAAATATCCCTTACCACGGACACAGACGGAAATCAAACGATTCTTAGGTTTTGTGGGTTATTACAGACGGTTTATTAAAGACTTCTCCAAAATCACACAGCCATTGACAGCCTGTTTAAAAAAGGGTAAAAGGGTAGTCATGGGTCAAAATTATACCAAAGCTTTTGAAAAATGTAAGGAACTTTTAATAAACGCACCAATATTACAATACCCAGATATGAACAAACCATTCTTATTAACGACCGACGCCTCTGAAGTGGCAATTGGCGCAGTTTTGTCACAGGGCCCTGTAGGCAGTGATAAACCGATAGCTTATGCCAGTCGGACCTTGACAGATACAGAAAAGAAATACAGTACTATTGAACGCGAGTTATTGGCAATCATATGGGCCACAAAACACTTCAGACCTTGTCTATATGGACATAAATTCGATATTTACACTGACCATAGACCGTTAGTCTGGCTGTACCAACTTAAAGAACCTAACAGCAAGTTAACGCGTTGGCGCTTGCGATTACAAGAATATGATTTTAATGTTATATATAAAAACGGTAAACAGAATGTCACTGCAGATGCGCTATCTCGAATTCAACTTAAGGCACTAAGAGAAGCCAACGTTTCTGACGATATTGAAAATAGACGAGAAAGAAAGTAGACTTCACACTAAATTCTGATGACTCGAGAACTATTTCTATTTCCGACTCTGAAAGAACCGCGACAGCTAGCCCAATGACTATAAATTTAGATTCCGATACAGACTTGGAAGAAATACCCAATAATTACCCTATACCGACTGAACCTTCTAGTATCCAAACAGTTCATTCAGCCGAAGATCTCGAATCCCATGGAATACCGATATTGAAGGAAGCAATCGATACCAAGCCTAACCAAATCTTAGTTTTTAGCTGGTTTCGTAATGAGCTCCACGTAAAAGACTTGTCCAGAGACAAACAAAAAGTGTTAGAAGTGTTTTTGCCTCTTCAAAATCAAGATGAAAACCGAAAATGAAGTATTTCATTTATTTTGAGAATCCAGAACATAGAAAAGACTTTAGTAATGTCATAGTTTCACTATTTAAGAAAGATATGGTTAATTTCTATGAATGTGCCGAACGCGTTATTTACGTTGAAGATGAACAGGAACAGAAAGCTATTGTGATTAAGTTACACGAAGGCAAAACCTATCATCGTGGCATTACGGAAACTGTTAAAAGAATCCGTCGTTATTATCATTGGCCAAATTTATCCGAAACCGTTGCCGCCATAATCCATTCATGTGATCGTTGTAAAACCTCTAAGTATGACAGAAAACCAATTAAACCTGTACTGCAGCTCACACAAACTCAGAACAAACCCTTTCAAGAAATATTTATAGATCTGTTTAGTATAGAATCGAAATACTATTTAACTTTAATTGATGCTTTTAGCAAATTAGGACAAGCTATAGAAATTGCATCTCGCTCTACACCCGATGTGGTCAGAGCATTAATGAAATACTTTTGTTTTTACGGCATACCACAGAAGATAAGTTCTGATCCGGGAACCGAATTTAATAATGAATTACTAAAAGAATTGACGGACTTGCTTAAAATTAAACTACACATAGGCACACACAATAACCCCAATTACACACACAAACACACGCGCACGCGCGTTTCACTCCACAATTATAGAAATATATCGATTGGCGAAATATGAAAAGAGATTTACAGACGCAGCATCAGTTATGACCAACGCCGTCATGGCTTACAATAACATACATGTGTATAGCACAGTACCACTGATTTAACACCATTTGAAGCTGCGTTCTGTCACACGGAATTAAACTCTACTTTTAACTCTGAATTCGATAAAGCATACAATCAGCAACTAATTAGAGACCATAAGAAAAGAACACGAGCAATTTATAAATATATTTCTGAAAAAATAAAAAAGTAATAAGGAAAGAATTATAGCCAAGCGAGGAGGTGAATCCAGACCAGTCTTAGAAATAGGCCAACCGATCTTCACTAAAGCCGTAAATAAAAGACAAGCTAAGGATAAACCTAGGTATCAAAAGGCCATAGTTACAGGTCAGATAGAACGTAACATCGTACCGATAAAAGTAAAAAACAGAGATACTAAAGTTCCAGTTAAAAATGTTAAACGTCCTCCACAGGTGGTGTTTGATCCTGGTGACATGGACAACGACCAGTTGGGCTCACCCGAGCCAGGCCCTTCAAGTGGTAAAGATTAACCAAAACCCTGGGATTCTCCCGGTGAAATTAGGCCAAGCGTTTCTACAATATGATAAATGGTCTATTGTTAAAATAATCAACCTCCAATGCATTGGTACTGATCTTTCCTTTAATATTAAAAAATATTCCGAATTTAGTCAAATGTTACACCCAAACAAATCGTATTCAGATGAGTTCAGGAGTCTTAAAATACAGGTGGAGTACATTAAAAATGAGAGTCTAGAAAAATTACAGCAATTAATTCCATCTAAAAGATTCAACCGTGGTATTATAAACCCTCTAGGGTCGGTCATCAAAATTATAACAGGTAATCTTGACCATGAAGACGCAGTTAAATATGACGATCTGATCAGTAGTATTCAGACTCGGGAACAAGCAATATCTAACAAATTTACGATGATATCTAAAATGTTGGATCATTTTCTGAACTCTACCGAAACAATCAATGAAAATACAAAAATAATAGACGCGCGTATTAAATTACTCGAAAACCTTTTAACTGATCTCACTACAAAAGATAATCATTCAATTTATATGACCTATGTCTTCGGATTACTTAATCAATTTATTGTAAATTTTAGAACTCTCTATATAAAACTCAGTGAACTTGAAACGGCTATTGCATTCAGTAAACTGTCAGTTTTACATAAGGCCGTAATGAATCCTAATGAACTGTTGGAAGTGTTAAAATTGTAAGCCAATATGATAAGATAAGTAATTCAATTTATATGACCTATGTCTTCGGATTACTTAATCAATTTATTGTAAATTTTAGAACTCTCTATATAAAACTCAGTGAACTTGAAACGGCTATTGCATTCAGTAAACTGTCAGTTTTACATAAGGCCGTAATGAATCCTAATGAACTGTTGGAAGTGTTAAAATTGTAAGCCAATATGATAACCTAATGTACCCTGTAAACGAACGAAATTTGATTAATACATAAGAATCATTATCTGTAAAAGCTTACATTAAGAACGAAGAACTTACATTTGTAATCGAAGTTCCGCTAATTTATAACGCAACTTATAATTACTATAAACTGTATTCCATTCCTATGTCAGATGATTCCTTAAATCTTACCTTTGCTGTTATCCCTGAATTTCCTTACCTACTAGTAGAAGGGTCAAAGTATCGTCCAACTGATCAACCGTGTCAAGAGGTGACAGCCAAAGAATACCTCTGCTCTGAAGATAAACTGATCCAATATGTGGAAGAAACGTGCGTTGAGCAACTAATGAAGTACCACGACCGCCCGGCACGCTGTTTGCCACGTAAGATACTATCTGAGTTCTTGAAACTTCAAAGAATTGGTCCCAATAGTTGGATAGTGTATTCGAAACACAATCAAGTCATATCACAGACTTGTAATAATGATGAAACAAAGGAACGCATACGAGGAACATACCTGCTGTAAGAGGACAATGTGATGCCTTTATAGATAATATCCAAATCCATGGACGACGCTCTTACTCACTACAAACAGATTATATGCCTGTTCCCCTGTTAAACTTACCTGACTTGAAGGATCTAACCCTCGACGCAGCAAGGATCGAACCTATAAATCTGAAAGGAGTAAATTTGGATGACATACGCCAGCTGAATTATATTCTGAAGAATAGTGATAATAACGTGAAAAGTGAAATCACAAGTGAAAGTGTTAGTGTCGCCCTTTATGTCTTATACGCGGTTGTCATTTTATTGTCTTTAGCTATAATTATAAATAAGTATTCAGATGATGTAAAAAAAATGTGTAAAGAGCGAGATCGTCGTTTAGGAGCTATTGAAGATAATCCCGCTCAACCTGAAGATGGTCAAGTTAATCAAAGACCTATACTATTAGTGTAATTAACTTTACAATTTTCAGGTTATGATTTTATTATAGGAATAGTTTGATCATTTTATTATTTCATATAGGTTTAAGCGATAAATTGTAACGTTCTAATTTGTAATTGTGCAAATGTAATGATTTTTAAAGAAAATATTCATAAATCGTTCAACTTCCAATGATAAGCGATAGATGGCGCTAGTAGTTACATGAACTTTAGGCATTCGTTGTAGACATTAAGTAATAATTTATAATATTAGACTTTATGCATTTGTTTTATATAAATATATCATAATTGTTAAAATGAAATATTTACTTGCAGTTAATTATTAGATAAACCCTAATGTATATTAGTTAGTCAATTGATGTTACGTACTTGGCTCTGATTGGTCGGTTAGTCGACCGAGTGTTTGTGAAAGTTTGTGGTAGGGAAACATTGAGTTTGTAACTGTCATGTTAGACAGAGTCAGTCTGCTTTGAGTTGTTGAACAGAAAACATGTCCGACTAATCTGTGTATTTGTAAATGATTGTTAATAGAACGATAAGTATGAAATTGTGTTGATCAAAGTGAATAAAATATTTATACAATTTATCCTGAAGTGTTTGATTCATCACATTTCAGAAGTGGAATATGCCTACAAATATGTGCAGTGATAACAGGAAGAGGTTATGTGTGCCTAAATTGAAGATAAATGAGTTCGAGATTTTTTATTTTTATTTTTTTTGTCTTTCCAAGTGTACTAGTGTGATTTTAGACAAGAGGTTATGTGTGCCTAAATTGAAGCTAAATGAGCTCGAAATATTTTTTTTCTTTTTCCCATGTGTGCTAGTGTTACTTCAGACAAGAGGTTATGTGTGCCTAAATTGAAGCTAAGTGAGCTCGAGATTTATTTTTTTAGCCAAGTGTGCCAAGTATTTTAGACCAGTATCATACTCGCCCAAATTTCTTACTGATGGTGACAGGCTCGTGTATTGAATCATTCGATTCCATTCAAATGTGTGAACTGAGTGGTGCTGATATGCGCGTCATGTTCGTAATCGAACGTTGACAGTTAAGCCTAAACACCTCTTAAATGCTGGTGATTCATTTTAGTTTCTATATTTTAAATTGGGTTACTTTTACTTTATTTAATTTCATCGAATTCGTATAATGTAAAATTTACCTATTTCCCATAACGATAATTGTCATTGTTGCCTCGGATTACTTTGTGTGGTACGATAATTTCCCTTTCGTTTCGACGTATAGTCGTAAAAACATGTTGTACCCCTTATGAGTATGTCACAATAATGATAAATGATATATAATGAATGATAAATGATAAATGATGAGTGATAAGTGATAAGCGATGAGTGATAAGTGATCAGTGATAAGTGATAAGTGATCAGTGATAAGTGATCAGTGATAAGTGATCAGTGATAAGTGATCAGTGATCAGTGATCAGTGATAAGTGATCAGTGATCAGTGATAAATGATAAATGATAAATGATAAATTTATTTATTTATAAATGTTAAACGATAAATGATAAATAGTAAATGATAAATGATGATAAACTTATTTATTTATAAATGTTAAACGATAAATGATAAATAGTAAATGATAAATGACATTTATTTTGTACTGTTGTTTTATGAACTAAATTTCCACCAATGACAAACAATAAATGAATTTGAATTTGAGAGAACAAAATTAAAACTGAGTTTGTATATGTATAACACGATTTAAAAGGCTGTAAATGGAATTTCTTCTTCATAGAGATCTACACTTTGGAATATGTAATTACCGTCAATTTGCTGACTTACTGACTTCTTGGCAATTTAAGAGAGTCTGTAAATGGTTCATTTGAAATGTTTTGATTTGATTTCAGTGCTTTGATGAGGCCAAGTGTGCCATTTGAGGCCAAGTGTGCCATTTGAGGCCAAGTGTGCCATTTGAGGCCAAGTGTGCCATTTGAGGCCAAGTGTGCCATTTGAGGCCAAGTGTGCCATTTGAGGCCAAGTGTGCCATTTGAGGCCAAGTGTGCCATTTGAGGCCAAGTGTGCCATTTGAGGCCAAGTGTGCCATTTGAGGCCAAGTGTGCCATTTGAGGCCAAGTGTGCCATTTGAGGCCAAGTGTGCCATTTGATGCCAAGTGTGCCATTTGAGGCCAAGTGTGCCATTTGAGGCCAAGTGTGCCATTTGAAGCCAAGTGTGCCATTTGAGGCCAAGTGAGCCAATTAAGATTCGGGTTAAGTGTGCCCGGTGCAGATGAAATTATCCTCAAGAGCGTAAGTAACGTATGAATTTACCTATTAATGTGATTTTAGTTTGACTATTTTGGCTTAATGAAGACGTAAATGAATTGAATAATTTATTAAGTTTATTCATATTATTTTCGAACTGTTTATTGGATGAGATTTGAACATTCTGTTATAGTATTTGAAGATATTATAGATAAATTGAATTGAAAGCATATTTTTACACTGTGATTTGATTCTTAAAAAAGAGTTTTAAATTAATGATACAAGTTACTATTTCATGTAAATGTTTTAACCACTGATTTCTTATTTTTGAGGACTTGGATTCCGACAGAACTACAGAAGAAAAATTGCCAGTCTAATTGAACAAATGGATAGCTCCTGGTTCAAACAGTACAAACTTGAAGAAAAATGGTGCAAAGAGACGATCTGGAAGGAGTAATACACCACCACGATGCAAGAAGCAAAGGGGTACCTCATGTTGGTCTAAAGCCTGCAATACACGTTGGCCGAGCTGAGACCAACGCGAGCCTTGGCGAGCCTAAGCAAATATAGGCAAATTGACACACGGCAAGCGCCTCTACACGTTCGGCAAGCGCCTCTCTACACGTTCGGCAAGCTTGAACCAATGCAAATGGCCAATAAGACGAGTTTTGAGGAGACGCCCACATGTTGGGTCCTGTCAGTTGTTATTGTGCATTTAAACAATATGGACGACGTAGAAGTCATCGCGGCTGCTGCTATTTATTTAATAAGCGCTTATAATTATTATTATTAAACGGAAAAGTATGAAAAGAACCGAAAACTTCATGTTTGTTTTTTTCAAATGCGTACTTTTTTTTAAACTAATATAAACTAGATGACGCAATCTGATGGTGAGGCGCACTAGTTTATGAGGCCTATGTCCAACAGTGGACACAAGTAATTATAGCGAGGGGAGACTTATGTCCAACAGTGAACATCAGTCATTATAACGCCTAAATGGCGATACTTGGAGGAGGCTTATGTCCAACAGTGGGCATCAGTCATTATAACGCCTAAACGGTGATATTTGATGGAGGGTTATGTCCAACAGTGGGCATCGATCATTATAGCGCCTAAATGGCGACACTTGGGGAGTCTTATGCCAAACAGTGGGAATAGGTCATTATCGCGAGGAGGCATATGTCCAACAGTGGGCATCAATTATTATAACGCCTAGGTGGTGACACTTGGTGGAGGATTATGCCCGACAGTGGGCATAGGTCATTATCGCGGGAGGAGGCCTATGTCCAACAGTGGGCTTCAATTTTTATAACGCCTAGGTGGTGACACTTGGGGGAGGCTTATGTCCAACAGTGGGCAGGGGTCATTACAGCTAGGGGGAGGCCTATGTTCAACAGTGGACAGCAGTCATTAAAGCCCTAAATGGCGATACTTGGGAGAGGCTTGTGTCCAACAGTGGGCACCGATCATTATGGTGACAATTGGGGGAGGCTTGAGGGAGTTCGATTCTGATCAAGCTGACGACAGTGAAATCGAGATTTTGGCTGAGGAATATTATTATTATTATGTGTATAGTAGGCGAAAATGTACCACTCGTACATTTTCGCCCACTATAATATTTCAATTTCAATAAAACTTGTTTTTTTTTTCAATTTTTCATGAAATTAACCGAAACAATGAATAAAACATTCGAAAGATTTCTATTTTGTTCCCAAACGATTTTTTCCGCAAAATTTCAATGCAACATGTGAAAAAAACGGAAAAAAACAACAATTTGTTTTTTTCATTGAAAGAAACAATTGTTTCTTTATGAGGTCTATACACGTTGGCGCACATTTGCGAGCGCCTTTGATTTGTGCAGAAAAACCGACACCGCTCCGAAGTGAGGCAAGTGATCGCGAGCGGCTGCGAGTCGTGACAAGCTACTCCAAATGAGGTCTATACACATTGGCGCACATTTGCTTTGATTGGCACAAGTCTACTCAACCAACTAGGCGAGCGACACCGAGCGATGGCAAGACAAGGCAAATATACTGTCTACATATTGGTATTGGCCTTCACTCGGCAACGCTCGGCCAACGTGTATTGCAGGCTTAAGAAAGTGGTTGAATGATTTTTCAAGGAGGAAAGCGTTACAAGTATCGAGGTTTGAACATATCCATTGGAACATTGTGATACGGGAGTTCCGTCACTTCTGTAAATTTTGAGAATATTTAAGTTTGATTAGAAACAGTAATTATAATTGATTTGTATTAAGCAAGTAGGATCAGAAACTGACTTTAGATTTTGGCTCAAAAATTTGTTAGTGTTACCAAGAGAAAATAGAAAATTTACGAAACCTTGCCAAGTTTTGTAAGTTAGTATTTAGTAACGAAGTGGTAAACCAAACTAAAATGATTTTTTCTAATGAGCAGAATTATGGTCAGTTTCAAGCAGAAATGTTAGCTGGTAATACTTAAGGTGTAACTTATGTGAATATGATTACGACAAATTAATGTTTATAAACGGATAGCATATAAGTAAAAGAGCTGTAGATAGAAATTTAAACACACGGTATAAATGATAAATCTATTAGGAATTGAGCCAAAGCATTAAATTGTAGACGAGGAAATGAATTTATTACACGTCTTCAATTCCTGTGACGTGTGCATACTGTAGCGGAGACTGATTCCATAGATAGAGAACACAACGATATTTATTTTACAAGTAGGATAAAAATATTACTATGTATTACATGACCATAACTAGTTCTCGTCGTCGAGACTGAAATCGAAGCCGGTTCCTAGGATGATTATGATACAATGAATGATTTAAATAGAGCTAAATATCACATCGTAATTTATTCGGTTAAGGGAAGATAGATTGAAGATCCATACACTAGAGTAGAGGATCAATTTCAAGGTTTCAAATTAAAATAAAGTTTGACAAACAGTGCGATCCGAACTTCATTATTAGAACCTTTACTTGATACGAAATCGCGCACAAATGCTGGGGCCTTAGATTTAGGAGATATATTGGTACAATTAAGCCTTTAGACCCTCTAGCTGAAGAATCACTTTTATTCTAAATGCTTAAATTTCTGTTTTATATTATGCTTTCAAATAATAAAAGTAATGAACTCTGACTAAACGAGACGCCACACAATATATTGCAACATGGTGGCTACAGATTAGTGAGTTTCGTTTAACCATTGAGAGTGTAAGATCTAGGACGCGTATTTCGATACCTTAAGCCGTAATACTATGGTTTCTACAGAAGTTAAGCCGAATCCTCTGTTTCTGTTTATAGTATTGAGACGAGAATTGATTATCAACAATATAAATATCAACTTTTCGAATACTGTGACTAGGGACACAATAGAAAGACAATGAGAGAACAAACGCCAGCATTTGCTTGGGTTTTAATGAATTGGATCTAGATTTCAAATTCTTATGGCTGAACCCGATAAAAAACTTAATGACATGAAATGAGTTGAGTGTGCGTAAATAATGAAGACTATACTTTCGAACAAAAAGCTGATCAATTATACTTTAATATCAGTAGGGAGTTTAACAGTAGTTCAGACAGTAGTTTAATATCTTGAATAATAGTGCAATCATGGATTTCTTTTAGATACATTACCCACTATCAAGAGCTTTTGCGATAGTCATGGTGTTGACCTTGTTCTTAACGCTATATTTTGTCTTAGGTTGACCGCGGTTTTGCTAAAATGTATAAATACTATTTTAAATCCCCTAGCAAAATAAAATGATTACTGACTATGACGAACACCAATGAAACATATGAGACTGCCACAAAACTACTAGGATCAGAGATACTTTAAATGATAAACATCACGAAGTAAAATACGTTAAAAAGTTTAAGATATGAGGTGAGCACCAATATTTGGGTTAGACTAGCAAAAAGATACTTTCGTTACCAGTAAAATCCCTGCTACTACCTACAGCATAGGTGGTTTAATAAAAATTAGTAGATCTGATTGCAATTATGAGGGTAAAATTGAATTTACCTCATTTTAAAATCCATAGATCCATTGAAAACAAAAAACAAAAAGTTTTAAGTATAAAATTACTGGAATTACCGGTTTTGGCAAACTGAGGAATAACATTCATAATACATACTTTCCTCCGACCTTATATGATCTCGGATATATAGAAAAGCCTTTGACAAAAAAAAAAAAAAAAATACACTATTCTTCGTGTGATGAATGTTATAAACATATGACGTGACGATAAAGCAAATAATCAAGACTAAGCCGAATGTAATGATTTTGAATGTAAGACTCGGTTCCTTGTCGAACTGGAATTAAGTTTCATAATTTTAATGAAAATATCCTATCATTTTAATTGTAATCGTGCGTCAGGAGATCGCACGATGTCGGATGGCCGAATGTAATGATTTTTAAAGAAAATATTCATAAATCGTTCAACTTCCAATGATAAGCGATAGATGGCGCTAGTAGTTACATGAACTTTAGGCATTCGTTGTAGACATTAAGTAATAATTTATAATATTAGACTTTATGCATTATTTTGTTTTATATAAATATATCATAATTGTTAAAATGAAATATTTACTTGCAGTTAATTATTAGATAAACCCTAATGTATATTAGTTAGTCAATTGATGTTACGTACTGTTTACTTTGCTCTGATTGGTCGGTTAGTCGACCGAGTGTTTGTGAAAGTTTGTGGTAGGGAAACATTGAGTTTGTAACTGTCATGTTAGACAGAGTCAGTCTGCTTTGAGTTGTTGAACAGAAAACATGTCCGACTAATCTGTGTATTTGTAAATGATTGTTAATAGAACGATAAGTATGAAATTGTGTTGATCAAAGTGAATAAAATATTTATACAATTTATCCTGAAGTGTTTGATTCATCACACAAAGTTCTCGGAAAATCCCTGTTTTTCCTATAACTTTGATCTATGTGGGGAGGAGTTATGTTCCCAACCTAACGCTGAGGTAGAGTCTAAACGCTGACTTGACACCTAGGCGTACGTGACAGGATGTGTGTCGCGACCGCGGGTGGCCGACCACCAGCCTATGGATAAGTTTTGCAATGTACTAGAATTAATATAGGCTAAGTAGTCTTACATGAACCTCTGTAAAGCTCGGGTCGTAATAAACTCTTACTTCCACGCAAACGCCATTTCATTTGCGCCAGTGGGTCGACACTGCCTTAGACCAGAATTTGAATAGTGACAATGTGCGCAAAAAGCTACTTTATTTCGTATGTCTTAAGGTTTAAATTTAAATGAGTACAAATTTCAAGAAATGTATCCAAATCATTGCCGACCGACAGATACTAAATTTTTTACTGTTCATTTGGTACAACTGCAACGGAGTAAAAATCTAATCTGTGGTAAAAATGGCTGACTGACATCCAGCCAATTTTATTCTGACTTTTTCGTTCGTTTGAATTTGAGTTATCTATCATTTTTGCGAGCAAAATAAAGATCAAAACCACATAAAATTCAAGTGCAAAAGTGATATTGTCGCTTATTGAACTGTGTTTTAGCGCCCGTGTTATCTCTAGGTAGTGATATATTTGCGAATTGAAAACGAAATCAATTTCTTTAGCGTACCTAGTGATCAAGTTTTTGTTAAAACTAATTTCAAATCACTAGGAACATGGAAAATTGTCGCTACAGGAAGTGTTTTAATTGTGGCATACGTAAGTTGCCCAAATCTAGCATACTTCTTGCAAGTATTTCTTTACACCTTGACCGGTAAGTGTGTGTGTAGTAATTTTATCATAAGAAATAACTTTATAACAATGGAATATTTTCCAGGTGCCGATTATGGGTCAAAGCATCAGGAATTGAAGATCTCATACATGTACCAATTGAGAAGTTACATCAAATGAAATACGTTTGCGTATCGCATTTTGGCCCTGAATATGCGAAACCGTTTACTTACTGAGTTCTGAGTGCCAACTTTGAGACTCAATAGGCCATTGCTGTCTGATGACCTTTTTGCTGAGTTTCCTTTGCATGTCAAATCTTACTATGCAAAATTTGAAAAAAGTAAGATACTATGTAACTTTATGTAATAATAAAGTACATAATTATCAAATCAAATCTACTTAAATATATGAAAAGTATGTGTTGTATCTTCTGTCAACTTTAATTACAATAACATGTTAATTAATTTTTTCAGGTGAATCTTCTAAACATAGACAGACAGAGATTTTGCCAGTTCAAACAATCACTAAAGTCTCTAAAGACAGTGATGATCAAGCACTGAATTTATCAGGTATTTAACTTCATATTCAATTTATTGATTGGTTCCGTCTATTCCAACCTAACACATACTCTGTACTGAATATAGCATAGTGCCAACTACTAATATAACTTTGAAATTTCAAATAAAAAGGTGATTCCAACAGTAAATAAGCCATCTGGTAGTGATGGTTTCATACCAATTCCATCAACATCAAAGGCTCCCATGCATCTGATATTCAAAAGAAAAGAAGGTAAAAAATATTTGTATTTGTCACATACTAAATCCCTTTGATGGTAAGGTTATTCAGTGTTATACTTACTGTTTATTAAAGTTCTGTGAATAAAAGGACTGAAAAATAATCTCTGTGGAACAATCTGACTGTTCGCTGGGTACAGCAATGAAAATTTAAAAACAACTGTTTGCTATTTATATAATATAAATGCACGTATGAAATAATATAAAGCTGGCGACGCCTGCAATAGTCATGATTCTGAACCTGAGAATTTAAAAAAGGTGGTGAATAAATAAAAATAACACGGTACAAATAATCTGATTACCATCTACTACATATTTCATAATGCCTAATCATTAAGTACTTATGAATTTAACAATTATAATATCAAACACGGCAGCAATAATAAAAATCTTCTATCTTGATCGTTAGAAGAGTTTATTTTGCCGAACATTCTATAATATCTGTTTAAAAATAGAAAGTATTTTATTAACCCTTAAATGCATGATTTTTTGTATTTTATTTAAAGGTTATTCAAATAATAGAATATGACTCCAACATTACTGAAAAAAAAAAAATATTTATATTTTATTAAATTTCTCTTAAAAATTAGTAAATATGCATAAAATGTGGAAAATGACCCCCTTCAACATTTTTTTTTTATTTTTATATTTAAAAAATATTTTTTCAGTTTATGATATTGTATTTTATTACAATTTTGTTTCATATTTTGGAATTACAAAATTACGACTAAAACTATTTTTTTATTAATTTTCCAAAAAAAGGTTAGGTTGCCAAAACCAGAGAGGTCTTAGCCAAAACATCACTGTCTATATTATATAAATGTTTTAAAAAATAAAAAAAAATATAGGAAAAAAAAATGAATGTTTTTAATTGACAGTAAATACCCTAAATAATTAATAAATTTATAATATAATACCATATTTAATTTATTTTATTTTTAATTAAATAATATTGGGTATGTTGCTAAAAGGCAACACTATGCATTTAAGGGATGTTGTCTTTAAGTTTCAGACAATGTATCTGATGCCGTGGGTAAGGAAATTTTGGTTCAGAGCTACAAAACTTCTAGATAAAGATATGCAACTGGTAAGTTCAATTTTATATCAAAATATTATTCATAGAATAAAAAATGTGCATCAATAGCTAGATACAGATTTCAAAGAAGTATGTAATAATTAAGAATTAAATTTTTAACATCCATAATCTCCGTTGTGTTTACATATCTAAGTAGTCACAAAATAACGATTATGGCGAAGTGTGGAGGCTGTGGTCAGTTTTTGGCTAGGGCGGAGTGTATTCGCTGCACTAAGTGTCCTGGGTCTTATCATCCCACTTGTATTGGCGTTACGTCAACAAAGGTATCGCCTAATTGGTTGTGTCCTGACTGTAAGTTAAAGATTCCAAGGAAGGATAACTCGGCTACACCTGTCAAAGGTCCCTCAGACGGTATCGCCGTGAACAGTCAGCTAAATGTAGTCCGGTCTTCGCCGGGAACACAGCCTGCAGCGGTAAGCCAGAGGGCGCTGGCTGAGCAAACCACTGTCGAACCAGTAAACAGCCAGCATATTGAACCCCTCTCCCCACTGACAGCTGAGTCTCAAGAGCTCAACGTAGCCTATGAGATTCGCTGTTTCCGTGAGGAACTAAGTGCCATGAGAGTGGAGTTGCGATTGTTCCGAGACGAAATGGCGAGTTTAAAGATTGATGTCGGGATGTGTGGGGAACGAATGGATATTATTGAAGGCAAAGTTTCCCACCTCGAGAAACGCTTTGAGGAGAGGGAGAAGGAGCCATCTTCTGTAGACCACCTTAAAGAAACCATCACCGAGCTAAAGTTGCAGCTGAACGAACGAGATCAAGATCTTCTGCTCAATGATGTCGTCATTTCGGGCATTCCCGAAACAAAGGATGAGAGCCCGCTGCACATAATACATTTGGTATCCGTAAAGCTGGGAGTAAACATTGACGAGCGCGAAATTGTGAATGCTGAGCGTATTGGTATGGTTCGCCGTAACTTTAATGTGGCTGGCGGCGGAGGGGACTCGGCGGAGCCGACTAGACCACGCGCGCTCGCCGTGCGCCTGTCGCGTCGCGCTGCCCGCGATCAACTGTTGCGGGCGGCGCGCGTGCGACGCGGTCTCACCACGACGGACCTCGAGCTGCGCGGGCCCACTAGAAGATTTTACGTAAACGAGCGGCTTACGCCGATTAACGGCAGGTTATTTTATAACGCCCGCGAGGCTGCTCAGAAACATAAATATAAGTACGTGTGGACCAAAGATGGCCGAATCTATGTGAAGAAAGAAGATGGTGTACCTCCACAACGCATTCGTTGTGACCTAGATATTGTCCAAATTTTTGGCAATGGTTCTGTTTGACCAGCTTTTCATTGGTTTTAAAAATCTATTTTAAAATTCGCGTTCGTTACTTCACATATAATGTTAACTTTTGTTATTTGTTTGTGTATGTTGTTATCTATTTATATTTTTTATTGTTTTCTTGGTCTGTTATTTTATGGCCGCAGCTAGCCCGGACTAAGGGGTGCATTGTATTGGTTGGTATTTTCCGCAGTGGTGCAGGTTTATTGTTGACTACCTCGCATCAAAACATATTGCACTTATATCCCGTCATATGTATAGTTATTTATTTATCACAATATTCTTCCCTCATTTACATTTCTTATTCACCCACAATTGCACTACAAGTAGCCACAATACTATTAGTATTTAATGATATTTTAATCGTATGTATATTTATTATTTTAACATTGCAAAGTACTATTTTTTATTTTACAATAAAACTAAGTCATTGTTATTATTTCCAAAAGCCGATTAATATTTGCCACCACTTTGCAAATAAATGTTTCCAATGTTGCTATATATTGTTTAGTGATACAGATTCACTGCGATGAGTGCAAAGTATTTTAAATTTGGATTTCTGAACCCAGGCTCATTGGGCACTCACCATGATGAGTTCATTGCTGCATTGGAGCGTTATGATGTAGATATAATGGCTATAAATGAGACTTGGTTAAAGGAAAATGAAGACGGGCGCGCGCCCGCCGTGCCCGGGTACCGGCTGCGGCATGTTCCGCGGCCGGTGAGCGTGCGCGGTGGTCGCGGCGGTGGTATAGGGTTTTATATCAAACGCGGGATAAGAGTGCGCACTCATTCACATCCGGTTGACCCTCTCTATGAGACAGTTGAACAAATGTGGCTAGTTTTAACCACTAATGGTGTGAAAATTGCAATCGGCACTGCGTACAGACCCCCATGGATGAATGCTGATTTATTCTTGGATGCGCTTACTTGTTCTATAAATTCCTTAACATTTTGTAAGCACACCGTTCTCTTGGGTGACTTTAATATTAATTTTTTTAACCAAACAGACTCCAAAACAAACAAATTGAATAAGTTTCTTCAATGTCTTGACCTAAGCCAACTGGTAACATCTCCTACTCATTTTACCTCCACTAGCGAAACTCTTATAGACCTAGTGTGCTCGGATACTAGGGCGCGCTCCATTGAGGTGGACTGGATTAGTGCGCTCGGTGCGCATGCTTTTATAACGGCTGTTTTTTACTTCAAAAAAGAGAAAATACCACCTATAGTTATAACTCGTAGAAACATAAAAAATATACCATTGGACAAGTTTAACGAGGATTTAGTCTCGGTGGACTGGCTTGCGATGGCTGTGTCAGGTGACGTAAATGCTATGGTGGCTGAATTAAATTATAATATTATCACGCTTTTTGATAAATATGCTCCACGTAATACTCAGATTATTAAGGAAAGGTCGTATCCATGGATAACAAATAACATCAAACTTATGATGTCCCTGCGTAATCAGGCCCATTTACGATGCCGGAACTCGCCCTCCGAGAGTAAAACTTTATATTACAGAGAGTTAAAGAGTTTGGTGAATAGGTCTTTATATCATGAAAAAGTGGCTTATTTTAAACATAATATTAATAATAAGATTCATCATCCCAAAACTCTATGGAAAAACCTGAAGTCAACCTTATTACCTTTTAAAATAGTGTCGGATTTGCCCTCTCATTTTAACGACCCTGATGTAATCAATTCGCACTTCTTGAATGTTCCAGGTGATAGTACTGCACCATCATCATGTATAGCGTACTATGAGTCTCAAAGATTTAATGAGGGTGTTTTTTCTATGAATCCTGTAGACCAAACTGCCTTAATCAAAATTTTATCCAAATTTAAGTCTAATGCAGAGGGTTTTGACCGCATTACGCTTGACATGTTTTATCAGACTCTTCCCCAAACTTTAGATATACTGACTTCTATCATTAATTATTCTATTTCTACGTCAACCTTTCCTGACCTCTGGAAGATTGCAGTTGTGCGTCCAATTCCTAAAGTCACGAACCCAAGCACTATAAAGGACTTAAGGCCTATAAGCATTTTACCATTCTTGTCAAAAGTACTGGAAAAAGTTGTAAATGCCCAATTAACGACCTATCTTGAGCAAAATAATATTCTCCCGGACGCGCAATCTGGTTTTAGGAAGGGTCGTAGCACTGCAACTGCTCTTTTAGATGTTACAGACAATATAATATCAGCTCAAGATGAGGGATGTTGTACCCTAGTAGTCTTACTGGACTTTTCCCGCGCATTTGATGCCATTAATTTGACTCTTTTGCTCTCTAAGATGACGTATTACGGTTTTGACGCGCCTGCGGTTGCTTGGTTTAGGAGTTACCTAACTAACCGTAAACAGCTGGTTGAAATTCAAGATGCCAATGGTTCTAGTATTTTATCTAATATAACTCCAGTGGTAAAAGGCGTTCCTCAGGGCTCTATACTGGGTCCCCCTTTATTTATTTTGTACAGTGCAGACATTGTTAAAGTTCTGAAAAATTGTAAATTTCATATTTATGCAGATGACATTCAATTGTACCTTTCTTTTAAACCTAAAGATTATGATGTAGCAGTGAATTTGTTAAATGAAGATCTGGACAGGATAGTAACCTGGTCAAAACAAAACTCCCTACTACTTAACCCAGCCAAAACAAAATTTATGCTTTTTGGTTCAAAAAGTCAACTCAATACAATAACCTCTCCTCGTGCAAGCGTAATCGTGATGGGACAATGTATTGAGTGTGTCCATCAGGCGAGAAATCTAGGTTTGATCATGGACGAAGACTTACGTTTTGAGTCTCATGTTGCAGATTGCGTAAAAAATTGCTTTTACCGGTTGAAAGTCTTGTATAAGATGCGTCCGTTTTTAAGCGAAGACCTGCGTGTACAGCTGGTTGAAAGTTTGGTTCTGTCGAAGCTAAATTATGCCGATACCGTCGTAGGACCTCGGCTACTGTCACGCACCGCAAAACTAATACAACGGGTTCAAAATGCTTGCGCAAGATTTTGCTTCAACATTCCACCAAGAAGCCACGTCACGCCATTTTTAAACAAACATAACATTTTAAAAATGAAGTCGCGTCGCAAGTTGCATTTGGCTTGTCTTCTTTTTGGCGTCATAAAGACTAAATGTCCATCATACCTGTACTCAAAGCTCGCGTGGGTAAATAGTCACCGGCAGCGCGAGGCCAGGCGTTGTGCTCAGCAGCTAGTTACTCCGCATCACCGAACTGCAGCTTTTCGAGGTAGTTTTCGGTACTCAGCCACAAAATGTTGGAATAATATTCCCCCTCCCATTAGGGACCTAAAAAATATAAGTAGTTTTAAGGCTAGACTTAAGCAGTTTATTTTAAGTTCACAAATACAATTTAATGAAATTAATGTTGATAAATCTTTTATATAATTAAGTCAATAGTAGTGCTAATATAATATTTTTTAAGAATATAATAATGTATCTAATTAATCACCAATCTTTGAATTTTAATAATTTATTTTAACCAACTAATTTTATCGTGTAATTTAAAAACTCACCTTCACGTTATGTACCTATTTCTTATCTTTAGCTACCTCCCAGCTGGTGGGTAGGGTTGATGCGATGAGCCCGTTGCTAACCTCATGGTTTCACTTCACTTTTGTTTATTTCAGCCTGACTCCTTTCCAATTGCAATTTAAATAAAAAAAATCACATAATAGTAACTTTATACTGGCACTTGTAAACATTTTCTAGACGGCAATGTTTAATCTTTTTGTTTTTGCTGGCTTCGTATATTAATTTATAGTTATGGTATTAGTCCTAGGTGACGGCTAATTGCCGGGCTGGTGCAGCGGTGGCTCGCTTATGCGTCATGGTGTTGAACATCGCGCCGCGCGTCGGCTAATGTTTTTTTTTTTTTATCGGAGTATTGTGGGTACTAAATTATTTTATAGTTTTATCCAATGTGGCACAAATTTTATTTTATAATATTGCTCTGTTATTCATCAAATAGTTATTTATGTATTTTATTTCAATTAAATTTTACACCCGTAAATACACTAATGCATATTTATTTCAATTACACATACTATTATAATTATATATGCTTTACCCTAGTCCGTGCGTCACTGCGGGGTGCCAACTGAAAATCAGCGCTGGGTGTCTAACGCCCAGCAGATGCTGAGGTGGTCACCCTTTCGGTGCGGGCACGCTCGGCGTACTTTGTACTTTTATTCTTGTTTACTTTGTGTATGTAACCGTTGTGCTGTGTCTGTACCGAATAAAAGTTATTCTATTCTATTCTATTCTTATATCAGGTAAATTGTACCATTGTTCAACGTCTGTCTAGCTAGATAGCTATCCATATTTTATTTAGGTCTGTAGCCATAACAATGGTATTTTCAGCATTGTTGTGTTCCGGTAGATCTTCAGACATAATTAACGCTCTGCAACTGACATACAGTTTTTGTTTCCACTCTACTAAGGGGCCCAAATAATAATAATGAAGTAAGGTTTGACGACCTCCATGTCCGAGTGGTGTACGCACCGGTTTTCAAGGTGCTGCTATCTCTAGAGGTCTCAGTTGTTAATTCCACCTACAAAATTAAAATGCGCGTTAAATTTGCAGCTCACGCGTTAAGCAACACGATGGCCGCAGTTCTGAAGTTGATGGCGGCGCCGAGCAACAGCAACGCAGAAGACTACAACAATGCTTTCGGTGTAGAAGAAATGGACAAACATTTTAATTGAACCAATGGACCAGCATCACCAAAAGATGTGATACCTCGAAAACGGGAAAATGTATCATAAAAAACGAATCACCAGGAATCTTGGAACAATTATTTAAAACACATTGATTCAATACAATTTTTGAAGTCGGACTCGTTAATACGCTTGTTGTGTATAAACGGTTTTAAAATATCTTTAAAATCATTAAAAGATATTTGGTGTTTTTTAAATAAGGAAGCTAACTTCAAGTATTTAAATTTACGCCAACTTAACCAAGATTCCTTGGAAAATTTATTTGGGACCATAAGACAGCACAGTGCAACTAACAGGAATCCAACTTGCAGTCACTTTAATGCCGCTCTAAAATCTAGCATAATTTCTGGTTTATCAGGACCACATAGCCGTGGGTCCAATAGTGAAATTGATTGCAATAAATTATTTATACCTCACCATGAAATAACAAAATTATCGGATTTTGTATTAGCACCTCCTTTGCAAGCACTGGATTCAAAAAATTCTGATAATCAGACAAATGATTACCCTGTGCTGTCTTTGCCTGAAGAACATGAAATTGAATTAGTTGAAGATTATTTTTGTAACTCTGAAGAACAACCAACTGTCTATCTTAGTAGATACTTAGCTGGCAAAGTTTTTAGCAAATTTAATTGTGATAGTTGCAAATTTCATTAAAAAAAAGACAATCCAGTTCTGAATAATCCATTGTACAAATGGATATTTTCAAAAGAATGGTGGCAAGATAAAGTTTCTCTAACTTATTCTAAAATCAAGCTATGTTTTCTAGTCTCTGAAGCTAAGAACGTGTTTATGACTCAAGTCTTGCCTGAACTGCATCAGAGACACAGCTCAATTTTGTACTTTGCAGCTGAGTACACATCGCAGTATGCAATGGTATAAATGTAATACACATAGTAAAGTAGTTACTGATTATTTGCTTAGCTTTTTAAGTAAATTGTTATTAGGAAGTCATATAAAATTAAAAATAACGACTTTGCAGTCTGAAGTTAATGAAGCAGACAAAATAAAGATTTGTAAAATATTTTGCATTTATCATTTAAAATGTTATGTAGAAATATCATTCATGGCCTAGTTAATATTATTTTTTCCTATTTTATTAAATGTGTTATACAATAGCCATGATTGGTCAAAAAATAAAATCATAGTTCAGCCGAGTTCATCGATAATGAGTACATCACTATGTCATCGACACACTTTGGATACAGTCGATAAACATACACAACACTAGAGCTATCAAAATACTGTTAAGTTGGCAGCATTGACTGAGCGATAAATATTGTTCCTAGGTTGCTCATAAAAACGATACATTTCTTTTTGATGTGTGCGTGAGCTCAACCCACAGAACAGAAAATACAGGTAGAAGTGCCCCTATCCTGGCAAAGCACGGGAACTAGTGTCGCCAAACTCACACATTTGTATATTAAATTGTCCATTACACACATAAAAAACAGTAATATGATTGGCTACAAATTAAAAACGCAACTTTTACTAATCATCTTCTTCTTGCTTTGATAAATTAAGTCTTATTAAAACCACTGAAAGTTGTTATTATTTGACATGACACAAACAATAAAGATGTTTTTCGTCTTATAACCAATTTACAACGAGTTCAGCTACTCCACGCTAGATGGCGCTGTAACCAATTCATCATTTGTCATTCTATTCAGAACTCTAGTTACTTTGAAATAGATGCCATATTCACCTGCACATGTAATCACTTTTGCTACTCATTTAGAGATGTAGATATATATCGATATTTTAATATTGATGTTACGTAATTTATTCAGGTAAGTAATGTAATAATTTGTTAACATCTTACAAATGCTTAATAATGGATAAGGTTGATTATCTTTAAAATATCAATGTTAAAGAGGTATTTGTATGTAGGGGGGTAATCTTATTTTTAACCGACTTCGAAAAGGAGAAGATTCTATGTTCGACTTAATGTATGTTTTGTTCACCGATATCTCGGTCAATTGTGGACTGACTTATTTTTGAAATATTTTTTTTTTTAAATTAAAATGTTCTTAGTAGGTATTGCTTTATCGTTCAAATATCTATATTTGTTTTGTGAAGTTAATGTATTACAGTTAATATTATGTAATATTCAGCCTTTCAAGCGTAAAGAAGTAAAGAAAGTGATTAGCAACCCGCACCTATTTCGGACGGATGCAGGTTACGTTTTGTTAAAACCTCGTGATTTATGTGCAATCTTAGTTAAATATTTATAAATTATACACATGAAAAGTCCGACACAAATTTTCTGAATGATGGTGCCAGCCATGAAATAAATAGTTAGAAATAAATAAAAATTATCGATACCGACCTACTTTACGGATGTGTCCCATCCCTAATTGAGTAGCGTCGAAGTTACTAGAATTTATGTTATGATTTTGTAGATGACGGCCAAGTGTATTTAGACTTTGTAATTATGACTATAAGGTTGTTTATAGTTTGCATTAAAGTCATAAAATGTGGTATTTTCATTTAAAATCAATTTTATTAAAAATTAACAAAGTTTAGTGCTTAACGATGATACGATACACCTCCACAAGATAATATTTTTTTTCTGCTTTCGTTTTTGCAGGTCAAAACCGAAAAACCAGGCATAATTTGTAATATTTCGCGTATTTCTGAGAGAACCAATCGCGACAAGTGTCTGACGGTGAATAAGCTAAATGTTGCGCATCTCGACCTAATGTTGACACGCGCGCGATATCTGAGGGGCACTTCCTCTACTTTTCTTTATTCCGTGGCTCAACCCAATGTTCTATAGTACCGTCTCTTAGAACGTAGTGATTATATACTCTTTGATTTGCGCTCCCGAAATCTAACTACCGTCTTAAATATTGATGTTCTCAATCAAATACTACAAAGGTGTCAAATTTATTTCTGTAACATCCATTGTTTTTAGAATATTCTTTATTAATCACTACGTAATTAAATGGTTCACTCCAAATTTTTGAACACATTTCTCGAAATTCAAGCCACGTGATATCTGTGTTGACATGCTCTTCGTAAACATGTTTCTAATTAATTTCATCTTGTTTAAAGAGTATTAATAAATTTGCATTATCTCTTACCAACTGTTTAGGAATTTTACTGTAAGTTTGGTTTAGATAAAAACAATCGATGTATTTGTGTCGACCCATGGCAAAACAACTCTTTCCAAGAAAACATATTCGGGTTTGGTACACACAAAGACCCAAGAAATCTGACCCACGTGACAGCAGAAGGTAATATAAAACATCCTAAAAGTTAGACGAATTTGAACCTTCTGCAATTAGCAGAAGATACATGAAAATCAATTCGTAGCATAATAATTTAAACGAATATAACGAGAGGTAGGTAGTCAAATATTATAGAATACTGTCACGTCAATTTGATCTTTAAGAGGTAACGTTAAGGTTGGTAAACTTTGAATACGGTTTTGTCTCTTATTCCAATTGTTAATTTCAACAAAATATCGTAAGTCAAATTAGTCTAATGGTCATAACAGTAGACTTATATTGACATGGTCGTAAGTTCAAATCCGTCGTGCTTCTTTTAGTAGTTTTGTGTTTACAATATTGGATTATGATTTTTGAAATCAAATTATAACAGAAGTTACAATATTAAATTGCTTTTGATATGGTAGAATTATTTGTAATACAGTTTTGAGCAGGAAAAAAAAACTGTTTATTTATTTTAATAGTTCTAATGAAATTTAAAGTAGACAGAAAAGATGGGGATGTCTTGCATGTCAACGAGAGTCTGGCTGTCCTTTCGAAATGGTTTGCAGCTAATAATCTCTTATTAAATGCAAATTTTTATTTTTTATTTTTTATCTGTTATAAACTAGTACTTGACTGCGATCCCGCCTGATGGTAAGCAGTGATGCAATCGTTGATGGTGAGGCGCTCTAGTTTATTAAGAGCCTATTCACTCTAGCCTTGAAGACACTCAAATTATAATCAGACGGAAAGACCGCAGCAGGCAAACTGTTCCAGTCCTTCGAAGTTCGCGGTATAAATGACGAGGCGAAACGCTTAGTCCGGACCGTAGATGTTTCAACAACGTAAGGGTGGATACTCGCCGTGCGTCGGTTTGTCCGATGGTAGAAATGAGATGGCGGAATCAAGTCATGCAATTCCTGCGCACACTCTCCAAAATGCAATCTGTAAAACACCGAAAGGCTGGCTACCCTACGCCTGTGATCAAGGCTTTGAAGATTGGACTTAACCAAATCTGGATCACCAATCAGCCTCTTCGCACGCCTTTCCACCGAGTCCAAAGCTGCCAGGTGGCACTTTGCAGCACCAGCCCATATGTGGCTGCAGTACTCCACACACGATCGGACCTGTGCTTTGTATAACATTAAAAGCTGTCTCGGTGTGAAGTACCGCCGGACTTTTGCGAGAACGCCTAGTTTCCTAGTAGCTACTTTGGCTTTGGACTCAATGAACCGCCCAAAATTGAGGTCGGAGGATATTTCGACTCCCAAGAGCTGAAGGCGGTCGTTACAATCCAATGATACATTCCGAAAAGTAGGAGCCGAGGTGAACGGGCTCCTTTTGGCGGTGAACAGACACGCCTGTGTTTTGGCGGCGTTGAATCCCACCAGATTGGTTTCGCCCCACTTGGAGACTGCCTGAAGTGAGATATTCGTACGCTCTACCATAGCCTCTCGTTCGGACCGGATTTGCTCTTTACTAGCCCGAGCACCCGGCAGGTATCTCTCTACAACTGTGCTATCATCTGCATACCCATAGATACCGGGCATCAGCAGATCATTAATATGCAGCAGGAAAAGAGTTTCAGAGAGCACTGACCCCTGAGGAACTCCGGCATTAGTCGTCATGGGCTCTGATGAGCATCCATCGACAACAACTCGAAGAGACCGTTCTCTCAGGAAGTCTTTTACCCAGTTAATCAGACCAGGAGAAATGCCGTATGCTGGAAGCTTACTCAAGAGGCTAGCATGCCATACCCTGTCGAAGGCCTTCGAGACGTCTAAGGAGACAGCAATTGCTTCCCCAATCTTCTCGAGGGCCTCGCCCCACAAGTGGGTGGCATACACTAGTAGGTCCCCAGTAGATCGATTGCGGCGAAACCCGTACTGTCGGTCACTGAGGAGATCGTTACCTTCTAGGTATGCCATGAGGCGCGAGTTCAATACACGCTCCATAATCTTGCAGAGTATGGAGGTTACTGAAATCGGCCGATAGTTGGTAGGATCGGCACGACTGCCCTTTTTGGGCACGGGTTGCACGTTGGCAAGCTTCCAGGACTTGGGCACTATTCCAGTCCTAAACGAGAGGCGATACAAGCGTGTCAATACAGGAGACAACTCGGGCGCACAAGCCTTGAGAACAATCGCTGGTATACCATCGGGTCCACTAGCTTTATTCACGTCTAGACGACACAGTGCTCTCAGAACTTCTTTGTTCCTTATGCGAACCTCGGGCATCAAAGTGTCGCAGTGAGGTAGAGTCGGTGGAGTAGCACTGCCAGTATCAAGACGAGAATTATGGGCGAAGAGAGATGCAGAGAGACCTGCTTTCTCTCTCACCGTATGAGCCAGTGTTCCGTCAGGTTTAACCAGCGGAGGCAAAGTGGGCCGACAGAAGTTCGCTTCGACCGATTTGGCAAGGGACCAGAAAGCTCTGCTACCGGATGGCTGTGCAGAAAGCTTTTTGCCAATATGGGCAATGCGGTCAAAGCGAGCCTTCTTTAGTGCCTTTTTGTAGGACTTGGCAGCACGGTTAAAGGCTCTCTTTGCTGAGCTCAGATCCGGAGATTTGCGGTCACGAGCGGCAACCCAGGCTAGAAACGCCGAATGCTTACGTTCTTCAGCTTGAACGCAATCAGCGTTGAACCATGAGTGAGCTGAGCTTCCGATGGGTACGTCACTATAAGGAATGAAATACTCCATAGCTTGACGCACCACATCGGACACAGCATCCGCACACCTCGACGGATCTTTAGAAGAGAAGCAGACCCGCTGCCAAGGATAAGACGCAGAAAAGTAACGCATCTCATCCCAATCTGCTGACTTGTATCGCCACATTCGCCGTTCACCACAAGAGTCGCAGTCAAGTGGGGAGAAGGACGATACAGACTTCACCAGAAGTTCCAAGTGGTGAAGACACTGTTACGATACATCTGTCTGGGTCGGTGGTCAGCAGAAGGTCCAGACAGTTGGCAGTATGACCAGCTACATCAGGCACTCTAGTCGCTTGCTTCACCAGCTGGGACAGGCCCATCGATACCGCAAAGTTTCGCGCTTCTCTCCCAGCATGGTCGGTCTTCTAGTACGGGAAAAGCCAGTCTTGGTGACAGGCATTAAAGTCCCCCAGAGCGACGAGCTGCACATCAGGGTGCCGATGCAGAGCCTTATCGGCGGCCTCACTGAGGTGGTCAAACATTCGAGTTGTCTCCTGATCACCGCTGTGCGATCGATAGACACAGGCATAGACAATTTTGTCCATGCCAGTGTCCACCAACAGCCATAGCGTGGAAAGAGTTGTGTCCTCAAGGTGACGGAGACGCTGACAGCAGATGTCATTACGGACGTACACACAGACCCCAGCACGCTGCAGGAAATGATGCTCCAATGAGTATCCCGGGTAGTTGAGGTACGCCGCATCTGCCGGACATCTAATCTGCGTCTCCGTCAAGAAAAGCAAAAACTAAATGTATAAAGTTTTCATTGCCAAATGTCCCTCAAGTTGACGTCAATCTAATTCTTGACAGCAAAAAACTGGATGTTATTACAGAAACCGTGTTTTTGGGTATAACTATCGATTCTAAACTGCAGTGGGGTACTCATATTAGAACTCTCTCGGGAAGACTAAGCTTAGCTGCATATGCAGTAAGAAAAATAAGGCAATTGACAGATGTAGCCACAGCTAGGTTAGTTTACTATGCTTATTTCCACAGTATTATGTCTTATGGCATTTTACTGTGGGGACCTGTAGCTGACGTAGACTCAATTTTCATATTACAAAAGAGAGCAATCCGGGCTATTTATAAAATGGGCCCTCGCGAGTCCCTCAGAAATAAATTCAAAGAAATCGATATACTTACTCTGCCTTGTCTTTACATCTTGGAAAGCATTTTGTACGTAAAAACTTAGGACTCTTTAAAATCAGAAGCGATTTTCACAATAAAAATACACGTAGTAAACACGAAATTGTCTTACCGAAATGGAGACTAGCTAAGACTAGCAAGTCATTCTTAGTAAACAGTATTCGCTTTTATAATAAGCTGCCAAAGGCGGTAACAGAACTTAGTGAGGGAAAATTCAAATCTCATATCAAGCGTGTCCTAACCAAAAAGCATATTACAAGGTTAAAGACTATGTCGAAGACACGCTTGTTTGGCAATGACTACCTCTGCACCTCTGCACATGTGGCCCCCTTTTTTTTTTTTTTTTTTTTTTTTTATGGTGGGAAAAAATCATGCATTGACATCCCCCGCCCTTGGGCGGAGCGGGAGATAGTGTCAGACTCTTACTGACTAAAAGACCCACCCCGTTCCTTCTAGCCTTCATACCGGGGCTCGAGCGCCCTTTCGGATAACCCTGGCCCCAGTAGGCTTCGACCCGGCTGGGTCCCTACTGTTGCTGACAACTCCTTGAGGCGCGCGGGAACAGTGCGCGCCGTCGACGACTTGGGCTTGGTCCGGACGTTACCGGACGGCCAGACAGTGAGCTACCCATTGCTCACTGTCCACAAGCCCGCGCCTACGTTGGCCGGAAATCGGGATCAGAATCCCGGCGGCGGCGGCGGCGATGACGGCGATAACGCCGTTGCCTGATGCGTTCGGCCTCCTCCTTTGCGAGCATTACTGCTTCGCAGAAGTCGGCGACCGCCTGCCACTCCTCCTCGCTCCGGACCATGGCCTCAACCAAGGCCCGGCGCGAGAGGTCTCCGCCGCCGATCGCCCCCACGAGGGCACTGCGATGCTCCGCCCAAGCAGGGCACACCTCAACTGTGTGCTCCACCGTGTCCTCCGGGCGTTCCGCACAGTGGCGACACCCGGGCGTCACTTCCGCATGAATCCGGTGCAGGAAACTCCCGAACGAACCATGTCCGGTGAGTACCTGCGTCATGCGGAAGGTGAGGACGCCGTGAGGTCTTTCCAGCCACGCCTCAAAGAGGGGACTTACCGCCATGATTGTGGCGTGCCCAACACTGGGTTGCGATAGTCGTTGACGCCATTTCACCATGAGATCCCGCCGGAGCTCTGTCCGCCATGCCGTGACCTGTCGCGGCAGCGGACTTTCACCCCGGCGTTGCATCTCCACGCGCATATCGTGCATGTGTGCAAGGACTGTTGCCTCCAGATCCCACGGTGGTAGGCCAGCCAGAAGGCTCGCCGCTTCGCGAGAGACCGTGCAGTATCCCCGCACCATCCTTATCGCCATGACCCTCTGGCAGGCGTTCAGTATGGACGCCGGTTGCTTTTTCAGCAACGGCGCCCACACCGGCGCCCCGTACATGTGGCCCCCTGGTAAATCATCAATATTTTGTCTATTAACTGCTACACCTTTGTTTTAATAATTATATATACATTTTTTTTTTCTCTGACACATTGCTTTTGCAATATTTTTATTTTTTATTTATATTTCAACTGTCATAAATTTGTTAGTAATTTATTTTGTTAACATTTTATTGATAGTTGTAATTATTATATTATTCCTGATTTTTTTTTTTTTATATAGCCTCTTTTTGTATTGTGAATGTGAGAACACTGTATACTCCACGAACTCTTAGACTACTTCCTAATTACGACTTACTTTGTTTTTTACTGAGACAATTTTTATTGTGCTTTTGTGTACAATATTTGACTGGTCTACACTGTTCTTACATAATATCTATCAATATTGTAAAACAACCACTTTTTTAAAAGAGTAACTATGGAGTTTCTTGCCGGTTCTTCTCCATAGGAAACGACCAATTTGGAACCGTGCATTAGCTTCTGACGTTTTATAAGTGCCCATGTAGGCCTATGTGAAATAAAATATTTTTGATTTGATTTGATTTGATTTGAAATACTAATTTTATTTTTAACTCTTCGAACGCCGTAATTAGAGACACAATAGAAAGACAATGGCTTATGTCGAACTGTGTAACTTAAGACATTCAAAAGGAGAAGACTAATGCTGTGAATCAACATGTTACATGATTAGAAATATATAATATTTCTATTTTATAACAATAGCATCACTGCATTAACTGTCATATCTGCTCAAAAAATCAAAGTGAAAATAGCACTAAATATTTTGACATTTTAACTACTTTACAGGTTTTATGTAGCATTTTAAGTTTGATTATGAAAGAAACAAAGATCAGTTAATTTATTTTAAAAACACTTCCTAACAAATTAAGATTACTATGATTTATTTAACCAATACACTACACATAAGCACTGACAAGAAGGTATTGGGGCTGCTTACAAGAAGTAAATAATTATCCATTGTTGCTTACACGCACAGATGACATTACGTCACGTAATATTTATCACTGAATCGGCCACCTATTTCTACAAGTTAACCAGGTTCCACAGAAGACATTCAACACAAGTAACCCGGAGACCCGCCAGTTCCACGAGTATACGGCAGTTTAATAACATGTTTTTTTTGTCAGATAGAAATCCAGATATTCTTGGGCAAAACGGACTTGACGGATGACCAGCAGTTATTTCAATTTTACGTCCTGACTTGTATTGTTTGTTATAGTTTTAAACCATAATCTGACTGTATTTCTCTGAAACAAAGAAACGAAAGAGAAGTTACTTTATGTGTAAGTATAATTAAAAAGATGTTTGATTACGCACAGCATAAAATGTGTAAGTTTAAAAAAGAAGTATAAATAAAATGGAAAAAAGACACTTACCTACGGCTATTTCAAGACGCCTCCTATCAATCTCTCTGAAAACCAACATTCTCCTTATGTAAATAGATTATTTTATATTTTAGAATTAGGTATATAAAAATATTCTAAATAAAGACGTTGTTTTACGAAATTTAGTAAGGCAACGTAAAAATTGTTTGCACGATGTCACTGCTATTGAGCGTCGACTGGTTTTTGCTTTATTAGAACGGTTTATTTTTTATTCCTCTACCCTTAATCTAAGTAACATTTGAATACCAGTTTTATGATGAATACGCATATTTATCTTGACTACCCGCTTATTACAAGTCAGGCGAAATTATTCCAAATATGTTTAAAGAATATTTAGTTTGTTGATTGTTATTTAAAATAATAAAAAAGTTGTAAATGGAAAGCAAAACAATATACAGGGTATGAGAATTGAACTCGTGCCTTACTGCGTCAAAGTCTTTACACAGATCACTAAGTCATATTACCCTAATTAGTGCTACCAAAATAAGCTACTCGTATCAGTTGTCAATACATTTTAAAATACCAATAATAAGCTTTAAGTCTAAGATCGTAAGAATCAAAATTGCGTATTAAGTAGTTATTTATACCATTATTATATCCCTTTATAAATGTTTATAAATGTGTTTGTTTGATTATAATGTTAAAAAATGTATTTTAACTTTGGACTGTTTTGGACCATTTACTTACTTTATATATATATATATATATATACGTATATATATATATATTTATATATATATCTATATATAAAATATAGTGAAATAGTAAACATTTTATTTACTTGCAATATTTTGTTTCATTTCTATACAAACTGTTTCTCGACTTTTGTCGTTAAATAAAAGTAAAAAAAAGATAACTAAACACAAAAGATGGAAAACAAAAAGTTAGACGTTTAAAGTGAGATTTGAACTAGCTTTACTTGAGTGTCAAATCGCTGTTATTACCACTAGACTAAATGGATTTTTATAGATGGTGTCGAAATTCAACGTTACTTGTAATGCTGGACGCAATATTATGGACCAAATTTACAAGCAGTTGATAAGATTCACGGAATTAGCTAAGTTAACTTTTGTCACTGACGTGCCATTTTCTTTTATCGATCTACCCTCACACTAGGATAGCAAGATTTATAGAAATGCTGCACAAAGAATTTTCATCTTTAATGGTAGCGAAATAGTGATTTAAATAGCTTATCAAATTGGTGGGTTAGCCCACTTAGGGCACCGACTTTACATGACGATGTAGAAACAAAACTGAACAATTGCCAATTTATCAATTATGTATTAAATAACATGTATATTTGAATGGGGCACTTACAGATAGACATTAATATTAAGATAACAGTAACAAATAAAGCTTTAGATTATTTGTACATTGGTTGATATATTTAGTAACAAAATTCAACTTATACTTATCAACTGTACACGGGTTGTTAGATACAGAAACAAAACTGAACAATTGTCAATCAACTAATTATAATCACCAAACATCTTCTATAATATAACATGACTTAAAATATTATATATATAGTAATGGCACCTGAAAAAATGAAGAATCTACAATGAAATTTGAAATACAGGTGTATCAATTTTACATGAATGAAAAATATACAGGCCCTCTAATGTCCTGCCTCTAAATAAAACACATACAGGCACCTCAAGTGTCCTGCCTCTTATAATAACATACAGGCCCCTCAAATGTCCTGTCTCTAATCAAAAACATACAGGCCTTCTAATGTCCTGCCTCTAATCAAAAACATACAGGCCTTCTAATGTCCTGCCTCTAATCAAAAACATACAGGCCTTCTAATGTCTTATATTCTTATATTCTTTATTGTACATAAATTTATATATTATTCATAGTAAGAAAGCCGATGTACACAGGCGAGCTTAACCCAAAATTGGGTTTTCTTACAGCAAACCTTAATTTTTCTAGAAATTTTATAAAAGAGGAGAACTTAAGAAATACACAACAAAAACCAAAATAATTTACATAGATATGTGCGCAACACACAATACCTATAAACATACTACATAAATACAAAAAATAAAACCTATACATATATATATATATATACACATGAGTCATATTGACAGGAAATGTTCCCTGATCCTTCCCCTGAAGACGTCCAACGAAGGGCTAGCCTTTATAGAGTGTGGAAGAAAATTCCAAAGGCGAACAGCTCGAACAGTAAAAGAACCACTGTACCGACTAGAGGAATGGGGAGGAAATCGAAGGAGAAGAGAGGATGATGAGCGACAAGACTTTCCTCTCGGAACAAGATACTCAAAGCGTTCCCGGAGATACAAGGGGGAGTTGGGATTATGAAGAATAGAGAAGAGAAAAGATAGAATGTGACAATCCCGACGCTGCCGAACAGGTAACCACTTCAATCGCCTTCGAAATTCTGACACATGGTCGTACTTTCGAAGGCCAAAAATGAAGCGGATACACAGATTCTGCAGACGCTCCAGCTTATTAAGAAGTTCCTCAGTCGCATCCAGGAAGCAGACATCAGCGTAATCCAGAATAGGTAGAAGGAGAGACTGAGCAAGAGTAAGTTTAGTAGAGAAAGGCAGGAACTTCTGGAGACGTTTTAGTGATTGAAACGAGCAAAACACCCTCCTGCTTACTTCCGCAATGTGGACATTCCAGGTCAGGTTACAATCTAAAAGGACACCCAAGTTTTTAACTTTTTTGGAATATTCTACGGCGACGCCATCATACAGTACTGGAGGGAGAGACTGGTTATTTAGCAAATTTAGGAAATATCTACCACCAACAATGATTGCTTGTGACTTAGTTGGATTGACTAAGAGTCCAAAACTTTTAGCCCATTGATAGATATTTTTGAGATCATTATTGATGGCATCAATAACGTCAGGAAGCTTCTCAGGTTTAAAGTGTCGATAAATCTGCAAGTCGTCTGCATAGAGATGGTAGTGTGAAGATAAGACCTTTGTGATAGCATTAATAAAAATAGAGAAAAGAAGAGGAGAAAGGACGCCACCTTGAGGAACACCCGCAGCTAGGTCGCACCAATCAGAAGAGGTCTCTCCTGAGCGAACCGACTGCGAGCGACCACGAAGATAAGAATTAAACCAAGCGATTACAGGGGGAGATATATTAAGAGAGGATAGAATTCCCAAGAGGATGTCAAAATCAACTGAATTAAAAGCACTGCTAAAGTCCAATAGAACCAATACTGTAAGAAACCTATTTTCCATGGCCAGTCGAATGTTATCAGTTATCTTAACTAGTGCCGATATAGTACTGTGACCAGGACGGAAACCAGATTGGTAATGACTCAGCAGGCCATTAGAGGATAGGAAATGAGACAGTTGATTATTGACAACACTCTCAAGGACTTTAGATAGAATTGGGAGAATGGAGATTGGACGGAATTGGGAAACTGAGGACGGACTAGGGACTTTAGGTAGAGATAAGACATGCGCTTTCTTCCACGCAGAAGGAAAGCAGCCAGTGAAAAGGGAATAGTTGATAATATGGAGAATGACAGGAGTGAGTTCATTCAGGATAGGAAGAATCATCTGGAGGTGAAGACCATCATCACCCACCGCTTTTGTGGATATTGATGTTATGGCCCGTTTAATATCCCCTTCTGTAACCGGGTGAAAAGAGAATGAAGTACAACTTGGCAGAGGAAGTTTAGAGAGATTGTTTAGGGTGGAAGCTTTAACATTGTCGTCTAGAACAACAGGAGATTTGGAAAAATGAAAATTAATTACGTTCAGGTCAATATCAGGTGAGCTGTCATCAACAGCTTTACCAACGCCAAGAGATTTGAGAAATTGATGGATATGGCGCCTTTTAGCATCTCTACACATCCGACCGCAGCGATTTCGCAGTTTCTTATATACAGACCAGTTCTCATCAGTAGGATCTCCTTTGTAGCGCCTCTTAGCCTCTAATCAAAAACATACAGGCCTTCTAATGTCCTGCCTCTAATCAAAAACATACAGGCCTTCTAATGTCCTGCCTCTAATCAAAAACATACAGGCCTTCTAATGTCCTGCCTCTAATCAAAAACATATAGGCCTTCTAATGTCCTGCCTCTAAATGAAAACATACAGGCCCCTCAAATGTCCTGTCTCTATTGAAAAACATACAGGCCTTCTAATGTCCTGCCTCTAATAAAAAACATACAGGCTCCTCTAATGTCCTGCCTCTAATGAAAAACATACAGGCCCCTCAAATGTCCTGTCTCTAATCAAAAACGTACAGGCCCCTCAAATGTCCTGTCTGTAATGAAAAATAAACATTAGTAACACACAGGTCCTTAACATGTCCTGTTTGTAATAAAAACAAACAGGCTCCTCAAATGTCCTGCCTGCAATGAAAAATAAACATTAGTAACACCCAGGCCCTTAACATGTCCTGTCTCTAATAGAAACAAACAGGCTCCTCAAATTACCTGCCTGCAATGTAAAATAAACATTAGTAACACACAGGCCCCTAAAGTGTCCTGTCTCTAATAAAAACAAACAGGCTCCTCAAATGTCCTGCCTGCAATGAAAAATAAACATTAGTAACACACAGGCCCTTAACATGTCCTGTCTCTAATAGAAACAAACAGGCTCCTCAAATTACCTGCCTGCAATGTAAAATAAACATTAGTAACACACAGGCCCCTAAAGTGTCCTGTCTCTAATAAAAACAAACAGGCTCCTCAAATGTCCTGCCTGCAATGAAAAATAAACATTAGTAACACACAGGCCCCTAAAGTGTCCTGTCTCTAATAAAAAACACAAACAGGCTCTTCAAATGTCTTGTCTCTAAAGTAAACAGACAGGTTCCTCAAATGTCCTGCTGTAAATAGAAACAAACATTAGTAAATAAACAATTGCCTGCTAAAGCCAATATGTTCCTGGTTTGTCCTGAACAGGCTCCTTAATTGTCCTGAACAGGCGCCTCAATTATTCTGTACAATTTAGGTCAATACCCGACCACTCAGGCTAGGTACATGATAAGTTTCAAGTGAATGTCACAAACAATGACATCAATTATTACTTTTCACCTGATGTTTATGACATCTAAATTGAAATTCGTTCAATGACTGACCAACAATGACTTATAATCACTGCCCCGACTAAAACGTAAGGGTACATATTATTTAATTTACTCTTTCGGCTCTAATTAGTTTTTATTGAAACTCCAAACGATACAATAAATAATCAAAATACATGATCACGAACTATGAAATAGTTTCGTCTCCATTTTATTTCATTCATTAAAAATTACCAACTATCAACTATGCCGTAAATACCACCACTTTTAAAATATTCAAGGCAAATACAGTAGAGACTGGTTTCTCTTAACACAAGAATAGGTTTCACGTCAATCACTTATTTCATTAGCATATTTTTAGATGTGGGAAGTTAGGTACACTTTTCTAAAAATACCCTTTGGCAATCAAAATATTCATGGACATACTGTACTAAATAAATATTTTTAACGAATGCTAATTCATCTTTCCATATCCCTAGTGAACAAGTTCTTGCTATATATTTATCCACAATAACTCCTAATCACCCCTCCTAATAAGAGATTTATAAAAAAAAACAATGCCTACAAAAGGCTTACCAACTTTAGCAACACTGTGCTGCACCTGTGCGTTTGGTTTTCCATGAAAATACCAACATCCTATAATTCGACCAATACTTATATTATGCAACGATAGTTTGAAGATCCATCAAAAATCGTGACCCCTAAGTTGGTATACTAAATTTAGTAATTCAATAATATATTCTACAACTTTTACACAACGCCATCTAGTCCCAAATCAAGTAGAGCTAGTGGTATGAGTACTAGACAGCTGATTAACAATTTGACAGTGCTCTCTGAAAGTCATTAAATAGAGTTTACATTACATTTCTTACATATTCTGCAGGACTAAAGCCCAAATCAGACCATTGATTCTTGGCAATCGTGTCCTCAGATGCCTCTGCACGAATTGCAACCTCATTCGAATATTTATTACGCGGAAGGTATCTATTGAAAATTAATTCCAAAAGTAATATTCAAAGCCAGTCCCATTTATTTGGTCTTATAAAGTTCAGAAGCTATAACAGTTATGGAATTTCAAACTCTAACCCCAAAAACAAGTGTTCAAGTTGGGTAAAATGCATGAAACGTTTGTTTGACAGACATTTGCATCCGAATCATTGAAATGCTCCGAAACAGTGATATGCATCATTTGGAACATCGGCTCAGAAGATAGAAACGGAACACCCGAAACATCGGTTCACAAGAAACAAACGGAACATTTGAAACATCGACTCACAAGTCACAAACGTTATGAATCGTGATCTGTCAAGTTGCGTCACATTAACTTTGATTTGAAAACAATCCAAAGCAGATGTTTCCAGTTCAGGTCGCTAATTATATTAAGTACACTATTTACGTTTTAATTTGAATTTCATAAAGGCTGCTGGTCACTCAAAGTAAAGCGCTTCAGTGCTCCAAACGATGCCCTCAAAACATTACCGATGTTCAATCCTTCGGAACACCAAAACGCCTCGGAACAGTAAGTCGGCTCAGCAAAAAGCTACACACGCCTATAGTGACATGACACTGTTATATCACCGCTTGCAGGTTAAGGCTAAGTTTTCATCTCAATAACTCAAACTTTATCCGACTTGCAGTCACAACTTTTCACCAGTGTAGGTATATTTAAAAATAAAAAATAAACTGCGTGTGTCAATTCCCTTGAAAGTACACAGAACATGGTGTGTATTTTTAAACCAAGAGCAAATACAAATTTTAAACTAGTTCCCTAGTTGGACAAGAACTAAAATAATGGAATTTAGCTAATCTTTGGTACCCACATCACTTCAAAAACATAAAATAACATTTAATCAACAGCAAAGATGCATTAGGGTAATATTTGGACTCGACAAATTCGACAGTTGCCAACCAAAATTTTGATAAATATGTTTTCTACCTTGCTTATTCAAACGGGATACCTACGTCAGTGCGAAAGCCGTATCATCGAAGTTTGTTTCTTCGAAAACTTTTCAACGATATCTCTATATTGCGACGCTTTGTTAAGTCGACTTTTTGTTACTGCGATGGTTCGTTACATCGAAAAACTTTACTGCGAACGATTTTAAAGCGAAAACATCATACTGCGACGCCTTGTTCAATGGATGTCTTGTTACTACGATGATAATTATGTTACTTAGGAATACTTAACTTTTAATTTCGTTACGATTTTCAACACCTAACGTTTGTTTTTAGAATATTTTACATATATATGTTTATAACTTTTTTTTTTTCGATGGGAAAAATCATTCAATGACAACCCCCGCTCTTGGGCGGAGTGGGAGATAGTGTCAGACTCTTACTGACTAAAAAACCCATCCCGTTCCTTCAAGCCTTCATACCGGGGCTCGAGCGCCCTTTCGGATAACCCTGGCCCCAGTAGGCTTCGACCCGGCTGGGCCCCTGCTGTTGCTAACATTTCCTTGAGGCGCGCGGGAACAGTACGCGCCGTCGACGACTTGGGCTTGGTCCGGAGAGTCACCGGATGGCCGGACAGCGAGCTACCCATTGCTCACTGTCCGCAAGCCCGTGCCTACGGTGGCTGGAAATCGGGATCAGAATCCCGGCGGCGGCGAGAGCGCCGTTGCCTGATGCGGTCGGCCTCCTCCTTAGCGAGCATTACTGCTTTGCAGAAGTCGGCGACCGCCTGCCACTCCTCCTCGCTCCGGACCATGGCCTCAACCAAGGCCCGGCGCGAGAGGTCTCCGCCGCCGATCACCCCCACGAGGGCACGGCGATTCTCCGCCCAAGCAGGGCACACCTCGACTGTGTGCTCCACCGTGTCCTCCGGGCGTTCCGCACAGTGGCGTCACCCGGGCGTCTCTTCCGCTTTAATTCGGAACAGGAACCTCCCGAACTTGCCATTTTCGGTGAGGACCTGTATCATGCGGAAGGTGAGGACGCCGTGAGGTCTTTCCAGCCACGCCTCAAAGAGGGGACTTACCGCCATGATTTTGGCGTGCCCAGCACTGGGTTGCGATAGTCGCTGACGCCATTCCACCATGAGATCCCGCTGGAGCTCTGTCCGCCATGCCGTGACCTGTCGTGGCAGAGTACTTTCACCCCGGCGTTGCATCTCCACGCGCATATCGTGCATGTGTGCAAGGACTGTTGCCTATAGATCCCACGGTGGTAGGCCAGCCAGAAGGCTCGCCGCTTCGCGGGAAATCGTGCGGTATCCCCGCACCATCCGAATTGCCTTGACCCTCTGGCAGGCGTTCAGAATGGCCGCCGGTCGCTTTTGCAGCGACGCGGCGACCATGAGGGCAATGGACCGAACGATCCCCACGTAGAGCCTCCGCCAGGAGGCGTCTGGACCCCCAAGGTTGGGCAGGAGCCGCTTGAGAGCGGCCCCAGTCCGGTTGAATTTGGCATATGTATATAAGTTACGTTTTAGTCATTTATAGCTAGAATGATTTAGACAAACATTGCAATGGTCTACGATATTTACTTAAACACTGATATTCATGACAGATGGCGCTCTTTACTTTTATATACATATATATGTAAAACATTCTAAAAACAAAAGTTTGGTGTTGAAAATCGTAACGAAATTAAAAGTTAAGTATTCCTAAGTAACATAATTATCATCGTAGTAACAAGACATCCATTGAACAAGGCGCCGCAGTATGATTTTTTCGCTTTAAAATCGTTCGCAGTAAAGTTTTTCGATGTAACGAACCATCGCAGTAACAAAAAGTCGACTTAACAAGGCGTCGCAGTATAGAGATATCGTTGAAAAGTTTTCGAAGAAACAAACTTCGATGATACGGCTTTCGCACTGACGTAGGTATCCCATTCAAACAGCAGTACTATTCGTTATTTGTTTTAACTAGAGCCAACAAAGCGTTGATGCCTATAAGTACCATACGCAAGGCACCTATAATAAGTAAACAAAATATGTACCTATTGAAACTTTACACATTCTTTAGTATACTCAGAGTATTAGTTTATTTGGACAGTGATTACATTTTATAATTCGTTGATTTCCTCGTGTAGTTTCTCGAAAACTATTTCAACTATTTCAATATATTAAACTATGTATTTGGCAACTACTTGTGGATAATATGTAATTTTATATTTTTCACACTTGTTACCCATGGCAAATCATATAGGTCATAACCTAAACAATGTTTTACACACTTCCATTTTGTACCAAAATAAGTTGATGTAGACAACTATATATATTAAAATTGTGCACAACCTGATATTGATATATTACTTAGACCATGCCCCACCACAACTAGTTGACTATATCGAATGGTATACCACACATTAACTGCCAGGCGGGACGAGTTCGCCGGGTCAGATGGCTCACTAAGTTTACTCAGTACCTACCTACTTCTTTCCACCCTACCCTCCTTTTAATTAACCTTTCAATCGTGGAAATTACAGATACAATATAAAGAGAATAGGCGCGCGAACGCCGGCACTCGCCTGGGGCTCAATGAATTAAAAGGTGTTTCGCGGAAACATAAGATAAATATTCATCTATTAACATTTTCACATCTAGAATTTTGCCAGCAAAACGATTTATACTCTGGTGATGAAATAAAATGTTACTATTAGGCTTACTATATACTACTGATTCGCCATTCAACCCGGTTTTAGTTAAATTGAAAATGATAGTAGGCATGTAAAATAACTTTAAACAGTAAAGCCATACACAACACCAGTTCCTGCCTATGCGAAATGTAAAGAATCAATGCACTAAATTTAATAACTATCATGTAACATCACAAAGTTATAAACTTATGTTTCCTGGTTGTCTGCTAGAACTACATGGTCACCGGACAATCCGGGCGACTAAGGGGCCGTTTTGCTCCCGCCCCCAGCTGTGTGTGTGTGTGAGGCTAACGCTCCTTTCGCGACCAAAAGTCCCCAAGTGCCATGAATATAATGGCTTCTATACGCGCTTCGCTCAACACAGCGTAATTTATTTATTTATTTATTATAATGATCAAGGTGTACACTGTACAGCCTACATCACACCCGAATCGACTGAAGCTAGTGCACGGTACACCCAATCTAGCGCGTAGCACTTACATAAAATATAATATGCTAGCACCGATTTACTGGCGCAGTAGCTCGGTATGAACCAAATAATAACTTACAAAGGATGTGAAAAAAATGGACAATCAGATAATCTACTCAAAATACATGCAAGTTACTGTTACTAACTCATTATTAAATAATAATAATGATCTCTGCCGTTGAAAGTACTCTGTGGTTGAAATGCAAATCTAAACATTTTGGCACAATTCTAGTGAGATACACACAGAAAATCTAATAACGCTAATGGTTATAGTAGAGCGAGAATAAGCTGAGCGAGCGCAGTACTATGAAATCACGGTTATTGAATGAGGAAAGATCGTCGCACGCTCACTTTAAAATTATATACATAATAAGGTTTTAGAAGTTAATCTCTGAAAGCACTGGTCCGAATGCCCCCTTTTTTTATTGTTTTCACAGAAACCCGCTTCAATCCTGAGTGATACAGGCCACACTTTAGGTACGCGGGCGAAGCCGCGGGCAAAAGCTAGCAGGCAATAAATGTCGGACTATCTGTCAAAAAGCAATCCATATAATATTAATTTACCCAATTATAATTTCAGTTAGTGTCAATAACATAGACTGTTCCTTTTAGTTGCATTTAGATTATTTCCAAATAAAAGTATCACTGGTCTGCTCATTAACTCAATAAGTAAACTCAGAATGCAGGTTCTGGGCAACAACGACTCCTAATTTGATAGATTTGTTTGCTACGGTTACCCAAAATGACCCAAAACCTGTCCATAATCCACCTGAACACAGTTCGAGTTGTCCTCTAACAACTCCAGGGTACAGCCCTGGCTAGGCACGTGTGATGTGGCAATACTTCCAGAGTGTAGCCCTGGCAAGGCACGTGTGGTGTGGTTGTATCTCCAGGGTGTAGCCTTGGCAAGGCACGTGTGGTGTGGTGGTACCTCCAGAGTGTAGCCCTGGCGAGGCACGTGTGGTGTGGCAGTACCCCCAGGGTGTAACCCTGGCAAGGCACGTGTGATGTGGTGGTACCTCCAGGGTGTAGCCCTGGCAAGGTACGTGTGGTGTGGTAGTGCCTCCAGGGTGTAATCCTGGCAAGATACTTGTAGTGTCGTAGTACCACCAGAGTGTCAGAAGAAACTCATATTGAATAAGCCGAGTACACCATTTCAAACTACACATCACTTTGCCCGCTTAGATAAAATAGTATCTTATCCCAAAAAAATTTTTATCGGTGCCTACATAGGTTACGTAGGTACTTTCAAAGCAAAAGTAGAAGATGCAAAGTTAGGGAAAAAAATCACTTGTGGGCGGGATAAACGAATGCATTTAAATAAACGACTCGTTTATCCCGCTTCTGAATTGTAAACTATATGTGTTATCTTTAGGGAAAGATAGACTAAGACAGTTATTTAGTGTACCTACGGGGTTTGTTATCAGGTTATTTAAATAAAACGACCAAAACGGGTACCACACCCTTTATACTTTTGCCTTGCCAGCACATACACATCATACAATAACAGTAGGAATAAATAAATTATATACTAGCACTTGCTAGCTTACTCCGAAAACTAACACGAAAAGAGGGACATGACAGCGCGCCGTTCCTTTTTATAAACTCTTGTAACTGTCAAAAGCACCGCGCTGTCAAGTCGCAGTCCGTTCGAGTTGTCAGTGCAAAAAATACATTTAATGTTGCTAATACAGAAAATAATCATAGTGTATGAACATTATCATAAGAATCGCTAACACAATACAAGTTGCAGTGACTGTGATGGTGAGTGTGTGTGGTGTGATGTGTTGTGTGTGTGTGTGTGAGTGATTGTGTGTGTTATCAATCTACCCTCACACTAGAATAGCAAGATTTATCGAAATGCTGTCACAAAGGATTTTCATCTTTAATACCAGCAATTTAATGATTAAAATAGCTTATCAAAATAGTGGGTCAGCCCACTTAGGGCACCTATAGTACCTATAGAGTTTTAGAATAAACATAAACATTTTTAAACTTTAAACCGTTTTCGTGTATGAGAAGACCAATGAGTAGGTAAATTTGTTTTGCCACAATTTGATGGTCCGCAAATGATGCATCGTATTACGTTAGGTAATAATTCGCTATGACGAGAACGAGACTTTGGAAAATCATCGCAGATTGTGTTAACATGCAACGATTGCGGTTGTTTAACAAATTTCATGATCAATATGCGTTGTGTGATAGTTGTGGAATATTATTATTATTATTTATTAATATGCGTTAGGGTTGAACGTGGAATTGGACTTAATTCGTGTAGTTGTATTTTTTTGTGGAATCATTAGAAGACATGAATATAAGTCTTCTCTGAGTTTGCACCATTCATGTTATGTACGGAACATCGTTTAATATTAGGTTATAACATTAAAGGTCCCAAAATTTAAAAATTTCATAAGTATTTAGTTGTGGTAAGTTTAGATATATGTAGATACCCCTTTGGTGTATAATTAGTTTTCACGAAAAAAGTGTGAGGTGTATGAAACACTAATAAACCATTATTTTTAATTTGCAGCTCAAGGGAAATTTAGCCAGTTGATGCAAACTCATAATAAGCTTTTTAAAGCATCCTATACACCCAGTTATTTTTGCACCCTTTTGCACCCCTAGGAAAACAGCATTTTACAATATTTGTAGATTGTATTTCGGGGATTTTTTAATATATAATGTATTATATATATAAAACATTCGCACGTAATAAAAATAAGAAATATATAACTGGAAGTTTATGTAGACTTAACGTGAATACATACTGCACCTCGTGGCACTCGGAGGGCGAACGCGGGGTCGCGCGGCGCGCGCGCGGCGGGGTCGAGAGTAAGTAAGTGTATATGCGTTTGATTATTTTTGTGGCAAGAAGCGATCCCTGCGCTATACAAATTAATAACTATAATTTCCTCTATTTTATTAGCTGTGTTGTGAAAATGAATATGAAGTGTATTGCATTGTTTGTCGTGACCTCCCGACCTGCCCCTGTATTAAGTATTTATTTAACAAGAAATTATGATAATCATATCAATTCTCTGTCGATCTTTATTTCTTTCTGTACCTCAAAAGGAAAAAACGGAATCCTTATAGAATCACTTTGTTGTTCGTCCGTCTGTCTGTCAAGTCGCTTTATCTCGGGAACAAGTGCAAGTATCAAGTTGAAATTTAAACCAAATACTCAAGACTGCGGTCCCTTAAAGCTGTGTAAAAGTAAAAACTTCTAAGTTAACGAATAAAAAAGATACCGACGATTTACGTCGCAAAAAAAATTATATTTCGACATTCAAGGGAATCATAGAGGTACTTCCCGTTGACCTAGAACCCTGAAATTTGGCATGAAGCAAGTCTTATAGCATAAGTATAGGAATAATTGCCGCTGGCAAAAGCTAGATATTTATTTTATATAAGTTAGTTTTTACGGAACCCTCAGTGTGCGAGTCCGACTCGCCCTTAACCAGTTTCTATTTGAGGCGCATACTTAAAACTCCACATTTTTTTTAATAATATTTTTTTGTTCCTACCTTACCCGATGCCGTAGAATAATCAGCGCTGTCACACGGTTTATAGTTCTAAAGACAACCGAAATACAACTCATTTTTTTTTAATTAGCTGTGCCCGCGAATTTGTTCGCGTGGACTACAGGATTTTGAATTTATTTTTTCTAAAATAAAAGTAGCTCATGTTACTCCTTATTACATCAGCTACTTGCCAAAAAAAGTCCCGTCAAAATCAGACCAGCCATATCAGAGATTAGCTCGGACAAACAGACAGACAGACAGACAAAAATTGCAAAAAATGTTATTTTGGTGTAGACTCTGACCAACGAAAGATGGCAAAACAAAAAGGAGGCCGTATTAAAAAAAATGAAGCTGTTCACCCTAGCTGTACGCCACTTAAACGAAGTTGATACGTTTGATTATTCATGAAAATAATAAGTATGCGATATATATATATAAGTTATATTATTGAGGATTTTCGAAATAAACCACAAATTGTTTCTCTGAAAACAAAGATTTGTTTTATTCCACATGCTTTTACAGTATAACAATTATCGTTTAACTAAAATTACACTTTTATCTCACCTGAAAACAAAGAAACGACATTAAAGTTCACTAATATCGCCTCCTCAATTATATCCCTTTAATTATCTCTCTACAAGTTTTTATAACAATAAAATGCACAAAATAATCTAAACCTCATCTGTCATTGAATGATACGTCACCCCGTATCCACAGCTTAAAAATTAAAAAAATGAAATGTCATTTCCAAGGAGGTCATTTCATTACATCTCCCCCCCATAGGAACGAAAATTCTAAATAATATAATACAAACAATGCACCTGCAAGCTATCTTTATACCTATTCGTTTTCTTCCACTTCATCTTCTGCCGTAACAGGTTGTAATTTTGTTATGTGGAATAAAGTTGATTCTGTTTTTCTGTTGCCAGTGTCAATCTTATAAATGGAGTTCGATATTTTGTCTATTATCTTGTAGGGGCCTATTTTTAATTCGTCTAATTTTTTCCTGTTCAGTCTATTTCCATTTTCTACATATAATATACACTGTCTCCTATCTCGAACTCTTGTATTTTCCTATTTCTATCAAATATTTTCTTGTTGTACTTGTGAGATTTTATTGTATTCTCTAATGCTAATCTTCTATCAGCAATCCACTTGTCTTCCTTTTCTATTGTTTTAATTTCATTTGGTAATATACTGACATTTGTACCATCCAGTAAATATTTTGGTGCAAAACCTGTAACAGAATGGTCTGTTTCATTATATTTCTGTACACATTCTCTTGCTACTGTTGCCCATGTTCTCTTATTATTTTTCTCATTTATTTTACATCTTATTTTATTTACTATTGTTTGGTTTAATCTTTCGTTCAAGCCGTTCGAAAATGGCGTATTCACAGCTGTAAATATTAGTTTGATGTTATTCTCCTGCAAATACTGTTTAAATTCTTTTGAATTGATGCCTGGATATTGGTCTGTCAGAATTATTCCAATCTCATCTGTCTCGAGTACTTTCTTTGTTAGTTTTATAAAGTCACTTGCGTTCTGTGTTTTTGAAGTCACAATAAACGCATATCTTGTGTAGTGGTCTACTAAAAGGTGTAAGTATTTTTTTGTTGACCTAGATCCTCCAAAGCCACCTATAGTATCCATTGACATTATCTCAAATGGTTTTGTTGCTGGTCCCAGTTGTGACATTAACCCAAATTTTCCTTGACATCTTGATTTATTTTTTATGCATATTATAATATTTATGATATTTTTTGTTAGGTTTTTAGCTGTATATAGTGGACTTATTTTTTTCTGTAATTGTCTGATTCCAATATGGCATAAATCTTCATGCACCTTTTTTATAATTTTTTTACTAAATTCTTCTGAGAGTATAATCTTTTCAAGTTTCTTTATTTTTTTATAATAGATTTTATTTTTATGTAGTAGATTTTGTTTCTTTTCTTTTATTGTTTCATTTTTTTCTTGGTCTTCAACTATATCTTTTATTTGTATTAAATTAAGTATTTTTAATAGTTCCTCCTTGTTATCTTCTGATTCTAATACAGGGTTTCGGCTCAAACAGTCTGCTTCTATATTTTCTTTACCAGGTATATATTTTACTGTAAAGTCATATTGAGATAGGTAATATGTGAGGTCACCCAATTCTTCATCTGTCCTGCATTTAATATTCATGTTCTCTAGAGGTTTGTGGTCTGAGTAAATAGTGAAATGTTTTCCAATTAGCCAGTGTTGCCAGTATTTAACTGCTTCTTTCATAGCAATACATTCCAAATATATGGCCTTTTTTCGTTTTTGAGATTCGTTTAGTTTTTTTGAAAAATATGCCACCGGTTTGTCTTTACCGTCTAGTTGAGTCTGTTTTAATATTGCCCCGATACCCTCTAAAGATGCATCTGTAAAGATTTTTATTGGTAAGTCTTTGTCGAATATTTCCAACACAGGTTGAGAACATATTTTAAATATCTTTTTATTTGATTAAATGATTCTTCACACTTCTCTGACCACACAAACTTTTCATTTTTTCTTAATAAATTATGTAATGGGTCTAAAATAATTGCACTTCTTGGTATGTATTCATGGTAGAAGTTAATTTTTCCCAAAAATTGTCTGATATTCTTTTGTGTCTTAGGAGATGGAAAATGTCTTATCGAGATCAAATTGTCTTTTAGTGGTCTTACCGAATTGTTCTGAATTACATGGCCGAGGTACTTTACTGAGTCTGAAGCAAAGTTACATTTCGTAAACTTCAATCTAAAGCCTTCTTGTATTATTGCCTCTAATACATTTCTTATGTGTTTTATATGTTCTTCAAAGGTTTTCGAGTATATCAGAATATCATCAATATAGTTTACGGAGTATCCTGTGAGATTGTGCTTTCTTAGAATATTGCTTAAAATTCTCTGGAAAATTGCTGGTGATGTTTTCAAGCCAAAGGGAAGGCAGGTCCACTGGAAGTGGCCATCTTGTGTGACAAATCCTGTTTTATATCTATCTTCCACCCGTAATGGTATCGCCCAGAATGCTGAATTTATATCCAGTGTAGTAAAATACTTACAATTTCTAGTTTTAACAATCAAATCATCTATTAACGGAAAAGGTTGAGCTTGTGGAACAACAATTTTATTTAGTTCCCTGAAATCTATACACAAGCGGGATTTCCTATTTTCACCCTTTTTAAATGCCAATGTCACTGGAGCAGCGAAAGGACTGTAGGATTCTTCTATTAAATTATTCTTTAGTAACATGGATATTTGCTTTCAATTTCTAATTTATCTTCTATTGTACATCTGTATGGTCTTTTACTACAGTATCTATTTACTAGTAAATCTATGTGAGCTTCATAATCTCTAACTGTTCCTATATCATACTTGTCCTTTGCAAAAATTGTTTTATATTCCTTTATTATTTTCTCGATCTCAATTTTCTTTTCATTATCTAAATGGTCTGTCATACTTACAAACTCTTCTGTTTCTATATGTTCATTAAAATTTATTGCTAATGTTTTTATATTATTTTCTTCATTTCTGTTATCTTTAGGCATTTTATCTATTTTATTTGTTCTTATCTTTTGTTCTATCCGCAAGTCCTCGTTTTGGGCTAGTTTAAATTTCTTTATCATATCCAATCCGATTATGAAATCATCAAAATATTCATTTTCTACTATGTATACATCCACCTCTTCTTCTAAATCAAATATTTTTATTTTTATTGTTATCAAGCCATCTGTTTTTTTCACACCATTAACCGTTTTCATATATGCTATATTCTCATTGTCCTTTTTTTCTTTTATTTTAATCAGTCTTGAATTTATTAAAGAGATCTGTGAGCCTGAATCATAAATGCCGCTCACTTCTAGTTTATTTTCTAATAAGAGCTTGATTTTGATTAATGGTGTACTTACTCGTTTTTTTTCTCAGTATTTATATCCACTTCAATAATGGAGTTGTTATTTACATTTCTGGGTTTAAAAACTTTTTCAGATTCATTTTTATTTTTCTTGAACCAACATGACTCTTCCGGATGATATCTAATTCCTTTGTCCAAAGATTTACAAGTGTTACATGGCTTCTTCTCATTAGTTTTATTTTTATAAAGGAATGTACAACTCTTTATTGTACTTGAGTTTTTCTTGTACATCATACCTTCATATTTTCTTATCTCATTGAACAAATCAGTAGTGTCATTGAGTTCATCTCTGTTTAACCTATTTAAGATAAACCCAGGTAAACCTGTTGCAATAAGATCTATCATTGTTTTGGAGTCTATCGATTTGTTTATGTCTAGCATAAGCCTTTCTTTTCTAATAGCGTAATCAATTAGTAGTCCTTCTTTATATCTAAATGCGAGAGCATATGTAACTATGTCCCATCCTTGGTTTTTAAAAGTTTCTAAAAATTTGTTTTTCCATTCATTCCATTCAGCCTTTATTGTTAGTTTTATGGCCATCGAGCTATACCAATCCAAACAAGATTTTTCTAAAAATAATCTCAATATATCTATTTTTGTTTCATCTTTTGATATATTAAAGCGCTCACACTCCTTTTCAAAATTCTCAATCCATTGCATTGCATTAGGGTTCTTGCTTGTGAATTTTTCAATAATAAATTTCTCTGAAATATGTTTTAGGTTATGTTGATTTTCTTTCTTTGTAGTAGTTTCTATTAATTTTTCCAAGATATGTTGCAAATTGTCGTTTATGTCTATTGGTTGTTTTGTGCTTATTTCTTCTAAATATTGATCTAAAAATTGCATATTACCTTCCTCATATAGAGAATATGTTTTCTTAAGATCTTCATCCAATTTTATCCATATTTTTCTACTGTGATGTCTTTTCTTTATACTATTTTTTATTTTTGAGAAAGTATTCATTTTGACAATATATGTATGATGAATCACCGGCTTCAGCTCATCAGGTAAAACATAACATTTTCCTTCTTCTGTAGATATTGAGGTTATGGCTAATACATTTGATTTGCCATCATTTGAAGCTATCATCGTAAACTCAAATTGCAGCCGGTCCATCTTCTTTTAGTTAACAAAAATGTCGTTTTATAATGGATTTTATTGAGGATTTTCGAAATAAACCACAAATTGTTTCTCTGCAAACAAAGATTTGTTTTATTCCACATGTTTTTACAGTATAACAATTATCGTTTAACTAAAATTACACTTTTATCTCACCTGAAAACAAAGAAACGACATTAAAGTTCACTAATATCGCCTCCTCAATTATATCCCTTTAATTATCTCTCTACAAGTTTTTATAACAATAAAATGCACAAAATAATCTAAACCTCATCTGTCATTGAATGATACGTCACCCCGTATCCACAGCTTAAAAATTAAAAAAATGAAATGTCATTTCCAAGGAGGTCATTTCATTACATACAAGGTGCAGTTTTAAAACTGCACAATATTTCAGGAGGTTGTAATAAAACTCATAAATAATCATGTAAAAATACGAAACCTGGTCAATAATCAGTAATACTTGCTATTTATTTTTTTTAATTTTAACCGTTTTTCAGAATAACTCTCTAAATACACTTCTTAAAAAAACAGAATCACCCGTTGTGATTCGGTTTATCGTACGTCATGTCTCTGTGTGTGTGAGGGCGTCAACCTGTACGAGGCTCCGCCCACTTATTCTACGAAATGTTAAAAACGAATAATTTAGCCTTAGATGTACCTACCTAGTTAAATTTCGATGATCATAATGTAATTTCGTTAATTAACTAATTTTTAAGCATCATTACAATGCGAAAATCTTTTAAAAGTACAAGTTGACGATGCGTCGTTAGTTATTTACCTATCAGCTGATGAATAAGAGGTTAGGCCAAGGTCAATAAACCTTACGATGCGTTTACACGTGGGCCCAGCCTCGGCCAACCGCCATCCCTAGCCATTGTGTAAAAGGCACCAATTACATATCACGTAAGCAATATTCGTGTACCTGCTGCATAACTTTGAAACTATGATTGCAAGTTAGACGGAACATAGCTGAGCCAAAATAATGTTTATTTATGTTAGCCTTAGTTTTGCTTTATTACTGATACCGTGACTGAGACGCATAATGTTAGTATGTTGTACCTACAAGATGTTGACATGCCCTCTCGGTATGATGAAAGCGAGCGTGCGCGCGCGGGATTTAGGCACTAAACAAAACGGACGACGGCGTCTAGTAAGTAGTAGGTACATACCTACCTACATGCAATCGCAGTCGGCGCGTTGTAGGTAGTTCATTATCAAGGTCAGTTTTCCGTAATAATTTCGTTTTTTTGTGTGGATTAAATTGGTTGATGTAAAACATCCCTTCCTACTTTTTAACGGGTTGAGGACCGACAAAAATACCTCAAGGTAATTTGTGCTAGTTAAGTAGGTAGGTAGATAGGGTTTTTAATGATTTATCTTGCCTGATAGGTAGGTATTTTTGGCATAGTTAAAAATTTTAAATCAACTGATTTACGTTAATCAAATTGATTTGGCTAATAACTTATTTACAAATGTTTTTTTTATGTTCACAAATGAAATAAATAAATTACTTATGTACCTACTTATGTTACCTGGAGGTATTGTTCAAAGTGTCCACCTTCACAATCCAGGCAGAGTCTAGCACGACGTTGTTGATTTTCTTTTAATTTACGTAGCACAAACACATTTGTTTTCAAAGTTTCGAAAGCACTTATCACCTTTTCACGTAATTGTGTAACACTGGTGATTTCCTTTGCGTACACTAGTCTTATTTTAAAATGGACTTTGGCTATTGGGAAACAGTTCTACGAACATCTCGATAGCTCGAGATACGCTGTCTCCACTGATAGCATACAAGCGGACCATCTCCGTCAATTCTACATTTGAGTATTGGTCCGTCATTTTTTAGCACTAGACACCGCGTACGTTACCGTTAACCGAAGGCGAACCTGAGAGCGGAAAGTGCACGCGTATGCACACGTCGGTGACAACAATTGCACTAAAGTAAATCGATTGATCGATGGCCGCGGGGGCGTGGCTAGGGTGTGTCCGCACGGGACGATGATAGGTGCTTTATTATGAAACTATCATTGCGTGTTTGTGTGTGTGAAAGCGCGGTTATAAGGCAGGTATCCGACTGGCTGCGTTTTAATAAAGGTAGTTCACACATACCGATTTCCATAAATAAGAAAAAAAATAAAAAAAATTACCTACTCATTTTATTATTGATTCGGGTCGAGAATCACTAACATAATTACTTCCTGAAATTTTTTGCAGCTTCAAACCTGCACCTTGTATATGATGCATGTTTATTTAACAATTAAACATGTGCTGCTTATTTAGCCGCGATATTCAATGCCGCCAAAACTCAAGCATGTCCGTTCACTGCCAAAAGCAGCTTGATCACCTTGGCACCTGCTTTTTAGAATGTATCCTTGGAGTGTATCGGCCGCCTTCAGCTCTTGGGAGTTGGAATTTCCTTAAACTTTGGGCAGTTCATTGAGCACAAAGCTACGGTAGCTGCTAGGAAACTCGACATTCAAGGAAAGGTTAGATGGCACTCAGTGGCGGATTAGCCATGTAGCAAGAGTAGCAAATGTTACAGACCCCCCCACTTTCGGGCCCCGCGCGTTAAGGGATAACGCATTTTTGAACATAAAAAAAAACTACTTAGTCAAAATATTGGTACTGCGTGAAACCTAAATACAGCTGATTTTTTTGGATGTGATGAGATAGTCACTTTACTTCAGACTATCCTGCAAGCAAACTACAGAATAGAAGATCTCTTAGAATTTATCCAGTCATCGTACTTTTTACGCGAGTGATCTTAAAATCCACGGAGTTATTGGTGAATGAATGAAGCCTTGTTCAAGCTTATTTTAGAAAGGGTAGCTTTAGCCAGCAGCAGCAGCGCTAGCTAAAACCACTTAATTTAAAATATGTGTAGGTTAAGCTCAATCTTAATAACCCTACTAAGAATAAGCTTAAACAAGGTTTTTAGGGAATTACATATTTTGTGTATCTATGTGAATATTACATTGCCTGTGCGTAGTGACATTTGGTTCTGAAACGTGGTCGTTCACAATGCGCCTCATCAGATGGTTTTAAGTAACACAAAGAGCAATGGAGAGGAAGATAAGCTTAAGTGGCAGTAAGCTGGATACATTGCTCGCAGAACAGATGATCGATGGGGCCGAAAGGTTCTGGAATGGCGACCGAATACCTGAAGACGTAACGTTGAAAGGTCTCGCAACAAGGGTACCGATAACCTTTTATTTAGTAAGGTTCACGTGAATTCGATGGAGGCGTGATAAACTGGACCGGCCGTTGTGGTGACATAGGAAAAACCTTTGTCTAGCAATGGAAGCCTTTCAGCTGAAATGATGATGACTATCGATGTTGGCATGTTGATGAGATCAATCTCTCAGAAAGATTACTCCACTTAAAAATTGGCTAAATCTTCAAAGAAAAATAAATGTTGCATCCTCTTAGTAAATCTTAACTGTACAGCTTTTCTGTATAAATTCACAAAGGCTTCGCCATCAGCATCGAAAAGACTCCTTAATTCTGTATTACTTGTCAGAAGAAAACCTAAAACGTCCTAAGCAAAATTCTAATCATTCGGGGTATGCAAAAAACGATCATCATCTAGGTTTTCCAAAAGTACTAAATTAATTAGTATCTTACTACTAAATTAATTGATTAGTAGTAGGGGGCCCCTTGGTCGAATTAGCATTATACTCCGCGTCGGTTTAATCCGGCACTGACGGCGCTTCATACCAGGACAACATCGAATTTTAGGTATATAAAGCACAAGTCCAATCATTTGTGGAGCCAGTGGGTCTTTCAATAAACACTTCCCTGGAATCTTTAAATTTGAATAAAACAAATTGTGTGTTATCGATTTTTTTTATTAATTTGGATGGCCGATTGATGTCATTATGTATGGAATATAATATCGTTCAAATGTCCGCCGCTACTTTGCTAGATAGCGCGCATACGAAATATACAAATTTTCATGTCCTTTACTGTTTTCATTATTAGGAGTTTCGTCTACTCATTGCCGAAACCTCCTGAAAAGTATAATACACCATGTGAGTAATATTACAATTATTAAAAAGTATCAAGTTTTTATAATAGTAATTAAAAAACTAACCTAGAAATGATATTATTGTATCCAACCGTCGCATTTTATCTGCATGTTTTTAATTTAATTCACTTTAAATTTGTCCATTATATTAAATAGTAGCCTTTCCATCAAACTAGTGATTGTTTATGGCATTATTTTAAGCAAAATGAGTATAATAAGATGCAGGAAAACCAGGAATGTTAGGGAGCTCCATAAACGTAACCGAAACTATCGGATATCCGATATAAAATAATATCCGTAACCGTAACCGAATCCGAAATAAAATTTTCGGATAGTATCGGATAGGGGCGGAGCCTAAAATAATTGCGACACATTATGACATGTTTGTTTTCTTCTGTTGTCGTCCTCGTCTTATCATACTCGTAACGTAACTAACTAACTTGTGTTGTGAGCAATTAAACATTTACGAATAGTTCAACAAATAAGTGAAACAAAAGTTTTGTGTTAAGTAGAAAACACTCAACATTTATCCGACTGATTTTTGTTCCTACCAAATAAAACCATTTTATTAGCTATTTGTATTTTACTTCTGAAATTCCTTAAAAATCTAATATCCGTAACCGAAATTATCCCAAACTAACGGATAATCCGAAATAATTTCATATCCGTATCCATATCCGTATCCGGTATAATAATCATTTCTATATCCGTATCCGAAATTTCATATCCATAACATCCCTAAAGAAAACAATTTTGACAATTCTTAATTTTTTTAAATGCTGCCATAGGTATATAACGTTTGATTAATAATTCGTTGTCTTCTTTCGATGGTCAAACTCTATGTACCGTATATATGTAATGATACGGGGTGACGTATCATTCAATGACAGATGATGTTTAGATTATTTTGTGCATTTTATTGTTAAGTATAAAAACTTGTAGAGAGATAATTAAAGGGATATAATTGAGGAGGCGATATTAGTGAACTTTAATGTCGTTTCTTTGTTTTCAGGTGAGATAAAAGTGTAATTTTAGTTAAACGATAATTGTTATACTGTAAAAGCATGTTGAATAAAACAAATCTTTGTTTTCAGAGAAACAATTTGTGGTTTATTTCAAAAATCCTCAATAATATACCTTATATATATATTCAAATGCATGTAGTTAAAAGCAGTTACTTCAATATTGCAAACAGATACTCCAATTTTATTTATATGTATGTATAGAAGATAAATAAAGGACATGCTTGCAGGACACTCTCGTTTTCTTTTGTTTAAACATAGACGGTTTTTTTAACTGTTTTTTTTTTTATAAAAAACAAAATTAGGTTTCTTTACTAACACTTACTAACAGAGCATTTACAATCAGAAAGTACTCCTTCCTCGTAAAATACATCCCAAACACTCCTAAGTAATGACTACGCTTATCTCTTCTTGTCAGTTTATTATTCTGTGTTGCGCGCTTGTCACTTCCATGGCGTAATAGTTCTTTGGCAATTAAGACAACCCCAGGAAAACCTATGTTCCTTAAAAAAATGCTAATTTTTTATAGGGTGCAAATATAAAGGAAACCAAATTAATGTAATTGTGCTTATTTTCAAAACTACTTAAATTTCCCCCGAAGTACAGAGGCAATAAAACGTGAAAAACTCATTTCCATACGTCGCACTGGGGTGCAAAATCAATCATGTACTTAGGTCGAAATGTATAACACTTTCCTCAGTTTACAAAACTACACAATTTTCCCCAATGCCGCAATGGCCAAAAATAACATTTTTTATTTTTTTCTAATGCTGCGTTGGTATAATTAAAATAATTAAAATGCAATAATGTAGGTTGAGGTTTAATATACCATAAAAAAAAATGGTGAGTACACCTATATTCTCTGGTTAGTTATGAGCAATAAACAGTTTTCACCCTCTTCCGTAGGGGTGCCAAATGATTTTTTTTTTATACTCTATTTTTCACTCATACAATACCATCAGAAACGTTTTTGCCTCTCCAGAGAATTTAATCCAATCTTTATTAAAAAATGACCTAATTTGACTAGACTAAGTGGCTCAGAATGCCCAATAACCTACTACTCAGATAAAGTTTTTGATCTAGATTGAGGGGGAGTATTATTTAATTTTGATGTTTTTGGTGTATCGGTAGGAACCCACGACGTAAAATACGTATGTTATTTTTGAAACTTATTGTCTAAGGACGACGATGGAATCAAGGTAAATATTCCAGTGAAATAATTTGATGTTTGTGTTGTTGTTCGTGCACTATTGAATTCAGAGTTATCTGTTTCCAGAAACTAAAAAAAAACATATTATATGTTCGCCATCTAGAATACAATAATATATTAATAACCCACGTATGGACAAAAATCACCAGATTAAACAATTAACTGGGCTCGTTTAGGCATCGAAATAAGTTTTAAATACTTTATATATCACAAAAATACTCTATATAGTATTTATTTGGAAAACAATTATAAATTCGCTGTGTCCGAGCAACTTTTTTACTCCTGCTACAATCTGCCAAGAAAGTCATGAAAAAGAAGGAGGGCGCCACCATCATTAACATGGTATCCCAATAAATTTCGACTAAAAGATATTGATACTTTTATTTATAAAATAATAATTACCGATTTACGGTCCCTTTACTGCCGTGTACATTATTTTACCGATCTATCTGACACTCGTCTATCTATTTAATACATGCTTGCAAACGAGTTTTGATTTTCATTGGTAGTGGCTCCCTATAAATAAAAGTACTCTGTCGCAGTGGCGAACAACATTTCTATTAGAACTAATTTTCATTCAAGTGACGTTTAATTTTAACTGATACCTAATAGTTATAGTAGTTCCCATTTATTTATTTATTAAAACTTCATCCAACACAAAAGTACAAAGGCGGAGTTAATGCCTTAGGCATTCTCTACCAGTCTGAATTTTGTTATAAAAACATTGCGACGAAACCAGACTTCTTTATTTGCTTATTAGGATAATTATATGTTTATCCTACGTACCTACACGCAAGAGTTTATCAAACCAGACATTCTTCTGAATATCTGGTTTTATATTCATAAGAATGTCTGGTTTGATCAAACCTTGTTTTCGTCCTTTCAGCTACTAGCATATAAGAACTTACTACAAACTGCAAATCAGGATGTTTCGCCTCTCTGCACTGCCGTCAGCATGGCGCTGAGTATCGATAGGTATGAGCTCATTGCAAAAATAAAAAGTTTATGAAATAAATCTTTATTAATCCGAATCCAAATAATCAGAGCCGAGGTATTCGACTTATTCGACTCCCGAAATTTTGCCTGAAATTTCTTCAAAATGAAACTGGCCAACATCTGACTCGTAGTTTGTTTCGTAGGTCGGCCTTTCCTGTGTTTTCCAGGCGTTGAAAATTTATCTCCATTCTTCATGCCTTAGTCCACAATGCGCCGAACTGTACTTTCGGAAACACCTGAAGTCAATAAAGATATGTTAAATATACAAATACATTTATTATACCTAAATAAAAAACACCAAAATATCAAAACCGTAAAGTGGTAGTAGGTATAATAAATCGTAGGTAAAGGAGACAGTTTTTTTTGGGCCCACCATTAAACGGTAACGTATATTAATAAAATTACACATGAAATAAGTGATCATCTTATTATAATTAACAGACCAAAAATTATATAGAAATCTAACCGGAATAATGAAATAATAGTAAAAAAGTGTTACGGCAAAAAATGCTTGTTTAGGAGTGTTTTTAGGTTTACTTTAACGTGAAAATAAAATGTTACTACGATGCGCAACGGTAATGACGTTGGCATTAAATACGTTTAAAGATATAATAATTAATTGGTACAGTGAACTTGTTTTTAATGCTGTTATTAACGGTTAACACAAATATTAAGTACTAGCTGTACCCGCGCGGCTTCGCTCCCGCTCTTCCCTACTTCAGCCTACTATACCCTACTCTACCCTACTATACCCTACTCTACCCTACTCTACCCTACCCTACTCTACTCTACTCTACCCTACTCTACCCTACTCTACCCTACTCTACCCTACCCTACTCTACTCTACCCTACTCTACCCTCCTCTACCTTACTCTACCCTACTCTACCCTACTCTACCCTACTCTACCCTACCCTACTCTACTCTACCCTCCTCTACCTTACTCTACCCTACACTACCCTACACTACCCTACTCTACCCTACACTACCCTAATTTTCATTTTTTTTTTCCATAAGAACCTTCTCCTCATATTAACGAACACAACAAAAAAAAATTAGCGGAATCAGTCCAGGCGTTGTTGAGTTATGCGCTTACCAACAGATTTTGCGATTCATTTTTATATTATAGATAATAACATACTTTAAAAATCACCGTGGAACGAAACGTAATTTATAGCCCGTTGCAGATGCTCTGTGGTCCAGTTTCAAACAGTTTGATTGTTTGACACTGACAGTCTGACAGACAACATTATCCCTTAGTTCCGAATTACGTCAAAAGGGATTATATCGCGAATCCGACCGAATTTAATAGTCACAAAATATAAGGATTATTGAGTACTGTTTGTGACGTTGCGCGTTGGTCAGATTCACGATATAATCGCTTTTGACGCAATTCGGAACGCGAGGTATTATTGTTTCAGATTATTATGGCTTCTTCTGTTCTTTTCGTGTTTTGTTTATATTCGTGATTCGAAAGATTTTATGAAAATGGCATCTGTAGATACAATGCATAATCCACAAAGCCATTATATCAATTGTGCAGCACGGTTTCAACGGAATGTGCGACAACAGTTACTGTCCGAGACAGCTGCAGACGTGCGCCAACTTGTGTGTATGTGGATTTCTCGCGAGGTGAGTGTTTATGTCACCCACCCAATCATTACTGGGAGGAACACATCCGAATCCCGCACGTTGAGCTCTTCATACTATTTATGCTTGTCCATCCACCTCCTCCTCTAACATAACTTGCCTACCTATTTTTTTCAGTTACACCCACTAGATGCCATTTATGAAAACTGCTTCATGATATTGCAAGAATGTATTCAAACTGGTCATTCAGTGAGAGGATTCGGGCATAGGAATATTTGCATCTCATGTGGTTCTTTAATTTTAAGAGCACACCAAACACATGCTGTGCATGTTGACACTGCAGAAAAGAATATTATTTTACAGTGGATACCGTTACACCAGGTAATATTAAAATTATCATTTTAAATTAATGTAATATAAGTCCCATTTGAGCCTGGCAGCCTTTTTGCCCACGTCTATGATACCTGTTATGGAGCGCAACGTGTCGTTTCGTATTCGGTCTGTTCTTTTTACGCCCAGAATGCTGCGCTCCATAGCTCTCTGGCAAACCCAAAGGCGAAACTTTTGTAGTTCGGTGAGAGACTAGGTCTGAGCACCGTAGGTTAGGATAGGCAGGATACACATGTCGATGAGCTTGCGCTTCAGGGAGATCGGCAGATCACCCCTTCATTAGCGTCTTCATGGACCAGTAGCTTTTCCAGGCGTTCTGGATTCGCCGATCGATCTCCTTTTCCTGTCGGTTTTCATCTCATCGACATAATGTATGACCTGCGCATCTACCTATAGTATATAATATAATACTACATATATTATATATACATAGTATACTACTGTAATATTCTTGATATGGTTAATGAAAGCACCTTGTATGAAAACACGGTTTATTTAATATCACTTTTAATTACAATAGTCAGGCAGTACAGACGCCATCTTCAGCCATTTTTTATTAGGTAGAGCTGTGCATAGACTAAGACTTACTATAGGGTTGTACTACTCACAACATCCCTCTCTTTCACATTAAATTAAATTAATTTTCTAAATTAAAATTAAACAAAAAGTTAAGCTATTACATAATAGAAAAGTGTACAACTGCTACACCACTTAAACTAAAATTTTAAACTTCTTAAACCAAAACAATTTTGTTTCATTACTTACTTAAAATATAATCTTTTAAAGTAATTGGTTGTTTTATTACCCTTCCTGACCTAGTAACATAAGTATTAGGTACATTAGTAATTTCAGTATTACTTGTATTATGAGTTAAAATAGGATTATCTAAATTTAAATTCAACTGTTCCTCTCCTTGTCTTTCCAAAATCTCTCCATTACCTTCCTCATCAAACCTACTTTTCTCATTAAAAGTACCTCCCTTTATTAACATTCTCCTATTCCTTACTATCTCATTACCCAGTTCATTCTATACTCTGTAAGCCCTAGGACCCTCATCATCATCATCATTCATCATTTCAGCCGATACACGTCCACTGTTGGACATAGGCCTCCCCCAAGCGTCGCCACATCGAACGTTTCTGTGCGTCCCGCATCCATCGATTTCCTGCTACCTTCACCAGGTCATCGGTCCACCTTGTAGGAGGCCTTCCAACACTGCGTCTTCCGTTACGCGGTCGCCACTCTAAAACCTTTCGGCCCCAACGGCCATCTGTTCTGCGAGTAATGTGCCCTGCCCATTGCCACTTAAGTTTGGCAATTCTTTGTGCTATGTCGGCAACCTTAGTTTTCCTAGGATCCTCACTTTTTCCTAATACGATCCCACTTTCATGAGGCTTTCTCCCATTCTCATTTTGTATTTTCACTATATCTCCCTTTTCTACCGGTGGTAAATCTCTACTACCTTTATCATAATATTGTTTTTGTATTTTCTGTTTTTCTTTAAGTCCCTGTCCATGTTTATAAAGGAAATTGGGCACCAATAGTTTCACTTTTTGACGCGTATGGCTATTGGAGTTAATGTATAATTCATAATATTATTTTTAATAATGTTTTACCTAAATTCATTGAAATCATTTGTGGGGTTTTTATTTTCATTTTAATTAGTATCTAATACAATAAATACGTCATTTGTTGCTTAATAGTGAAGTGACTCTATTTTCAATTATAATCGATTGATTAACCCTTAACATAAATCGTGGAACAACAAAATAATTTACAATCGCAACTAAAAAGTATTAAGAGTTGTCATTATCTTTATTCTTCAATTATGTTACTATTTCTTGCGTTAAAAAGCAATTTCTAGGCAAAAATAAAACAATTAAGATATAATCTATAGTCATGACTCCGCGTCCGTAATCTATTGTTTGGTCACAACACTATTCGATAAAATGTCAAACAAAATGGTGTTTTCTGTTTACCTTGTTAACTAACGTGCCGGGTTAAGCCGAGAATAATGGTTTTAGCTTTTCTCTGCTAACAAATATAAATTCGTGTCGAGTTGAGTTTTAGGATTCCTCCAAATCTATCTCCTACATCGAGCAATTCGACTCTTTGTGCGTGTGCTGCGAAGTGTATTGTTAAAACATTTTTTTACGTTCACGGTGATTTGTTCTAGACGTAAAACATGTCGCGCTGTGTGAACTGTTCTCTTTTATTAGCACTCCCGCTCCCTAGATGCCAAATCAGAGAAGCAACGGATTCCATGGTAACATAACCTAACCTACATAACCTCAACAGGTACACAAGTTATTTTTTTTTTCAAAAGCCCTACAATATTTAAGTTTGAATTTAACCTTGTTTTAAAGTATGACACTAACCCTTTTTTGTATCTAATTTTCACTACTATACTGAGTCAAAAGTTGCGCAACCAAGTGCCATAGTAAGTTGCTCATTCTCCTTTGTTTTTTATTTTGAAAAGTCACATCCGGTAAAATAGTTTTCATTTTTTTATTAAATAGTAATTCTGAAGGTTACATCCATTTGATGACACAGGTGTATTTCTATACATTAACAAGCCTAAATATATGTCCTTATTTTCATAAATTAACTTTTTTAACATTCTTTTAACAGTCTGTATATATCTCTCAGCTAAGCCATTTCCTTGATGGTGTTTTGGACTTACAATTTTGTGCATAAAATTCCATTCTTTAGAAAATTGCTTAAATTCAAAACTACTAAATTGAGTGCCTGCATCTGTATAAATAATTTCTGGAACGCCATGTCTAGCTAATATTTCTTTTATGTTTGAAATAGTACATTTTGTTGATAAACTATCCAATGGTTGAATCTCTACAAACTTACTATACGCATCTACTATCAAAATGTATGGCTTTGTGTAAAGAAAAAAAATATCTATTGATAACATCTCCCATGGCTTCCTTGGTACTTCTTATTTCAATCATTGACTCTTTTCTATTATTATTTTGAAATTTTTTACAAGTATTACAATTTTGAATTAAATCTTCAATTTCTTTAGGCCAAAATAAAGAGTTTCTTGCCAAAATCTTAGTTTTTTCTATACCTAAATGTGCATAATGTAACTTATTCAAAATATCTGATCTCTTTGATTTAGGTATCACTATGTTTCTACCTTTACAAATCAACCCATTTACAAAACTCAACTCATCTCTATAGCTGTAAAATAACTTTGCATTGCTGTCTACCTGTGACTTATTTTCTGGCCAACCCATCTGTATATATTTACTAAGTGCCAATAATTCCTGATCTTTTGAAGTTTCTAATATTAATTCTTTCATTTTTTCATCCGTAATTTTATAACTAGACATAACCATAGCAACATGAGTAAATCAGAACTAAATTCTGTATTCTTTAAATATGATCTACTCAAGTGATCTGCCACTAAAAGTTCTTTACCTGGCTTAAATATTAACTGAAAAGAGTAAGGTTGTAAACCCATTCTAATCTTTTGTAATCTAGCTGGACACTTATTTAATGGTTTGGAAAAAATTGACACCAGTGGTTTATGATCTGTTTCTACAATGAATTGACTCCCATATAAATATTGATGAAATTTAGTAACTATATACAAAATTGCTAAACTCTCTTTTTCAATCTGACTGTATTGTTGTTCAAATTCTGTCAATGCCCTAGAACTATATGCTATTGGCTTCTTATCCTGTAATATTACCGCTCCTAATCCAGCTTGTGATGCATCTACACTAAGTACTGTTTGTTTATTCATATCAAAATAACTTAAAACTGGTGGCTCAATCAATAATTGTTTTAATCTTTTATATGCTTCATTCTGAGCTGTAGACCAAACAAATGGTACATCTTTTTTAATTAATTGTCTTAATGGTGCTGTTACCTCTGATACATTTGGCATAAACCTAGCAACATAATTAATCATCCCAAGAAATCTTAATAATTCTTTTTGATTCCTAGGCTCTTCCATCTCCACTATAGCTTTAACTCTATCCTTATCAACTTTTATACCTTCCGATGTTAAAATATGTCCTAGATACCTGACCTCTGATTTTTTAAAATTGCATTTCTTTCTATTAAATTTAACTCCATAAACCTGGGCTTTTCTCAAAACCTGTTCTAATATTAAATCATGTTCTCTATCAGTTTTAGCATGTATCAATATGTCATCAATATATATTTCAACCCCTTCTATATCTTTGAAAATATTACTGAAAATTCTATGAAAAACTTTTGGACTCGATGACAAACCGAAAGGCAATCTGTTAAAATGATATCTACCATAAGGTGTGTTAAATGTGGTTAATTTTTTACTTTCTTCTGATAATCTTATCATCCAGAATCCTTTATTTGCATCTAATGTGCTAAATACTGTGCTACCTTTCAATTTTGCAGTAATTTCATCTAATGTAGGTATCAATAATTGTTCTCTTTGTATCTGAGTATTTAAATATTGTGGATCTAAACATATTCTTAATGACCCATCAGGCTTAGTAGTCATCACCAAAGAACTAACAAAATCTGTCGGACTATCTATCTTTGAAATTATACCCATCTCTTCTAACTTCTTTAATTCTATTTTTAATTTTGACTGTAATTTAAATGGTATGTGTCTGCTACGTTCAATTTTACCTTGCCATCCTTCAATTAATTTAATATTATATTCATAGTCTTAAATGTTTCCTAATCCTTTAAAAACGTCTTTATATTTTTCCAAAAGTTCAGTATTCTCTGTACCTACACTACATATCCCTTCCACATTTCTTTGTATTAAATTGATTTTTTTTAATGTAGGTAAACCTAATATTGGTATGTACTTACCTTTACAAACTTGAAAATCAACTACCTGTACAGTATTTCCTACTTTAACTTGAACTGATATTTTACCCAAAGTTTCTATCTTTTTATTACTGTAATTAGTTAAGTTGCAATTTGTTTTTTGAAAGTTATGGATTCCTAAAAACATACAATCACTCTGTGAAATAACGTTACATTGTGCACCAGTATCTAATTTAAATTTTAAGTATTTACATATCACTTTTTGGAAAATATAGACTATCATACCAGTCCTTCTGAAAATTCACATTATTTATATTAATTACATACATATCACTAGAGTTTTCACTGTCACTCTTGTTTTGTTCTTGAATTATCTTGACATATGCCCTACATTTTCTTGCAAGGTGGTTATCCTTCTTGCACTTCATGCACTTTTTACCATAAGCTGGACATTTTCCATACGCATGTTGAAATCCACATCAATTGCATTCATTTGACTTTTCTCTTGTTTCTCCAGATTTTTTTACATATTTCTGTGTATTCTCACTCTTCTTCTTGTTAACATACTTATTTCCTGGTACAGATCTTCTCCACTTTTGTTTTTTAACTTCTTGCACTGTGCTGGTACTCGTACTCGGCTCACAACTTTCCATTTTCTTAACCTGCTCTCCGGCTAATTCCGTAGCTTTACATATTTGAATTGCTTTATCTAGAGTTAGATCTACTTCTCTTAGTAATCTTTCTTTTACTTTAGAGTCACTCACCCCTGTTACAATCTTGTCTCTCAGCATCCTCTCTTGCATGGACCCAAAGTCACATTCCAAGCTTAATTTCTTAATTTCTGTGTAGAAGCTGTCGAAGTTTCACCTTCTTTTTGAGATCTTGTTAAAAATAAATGCGACTTCACACTATTATTTTTCTTAGGGATAAAGTATTCATCAAACTTTTTTACGAGTTTTTCATAATTCTTAGCATCACTTGTGTTCAAATCAAACGTTAAATATATTTCCTGACATGTCTCTTCCATGCAGTGAAGCAATAATGCAGCTTTAATTTCACTTGGCTCATTGTTAGCTCCCGATGCAATCAGATATATTTCAAATCTTTGTTTGAATCTTTTGTATTCCTCCATGCTTAAATTCTTCATACAAGACGGGGGTTTTAATCCCGAAATACCTTTAGATTTGCTCTCTGCCATTTCTGATACGCAGCGCCATGTAATATTCTTGATATGGTTAATGAAAGCACCTTGTATGAAAGCACGGTTTATTTAATATCACTTTTAATTACAATAGTCAGGCAGTACAGACGCCATCTTCAGCCATTTTTTATTAGGTAGAGCTGTGCATAGACTAAGACTTACTGTAGGGTTGTACTACTCACAACAACTACATATAGTATATATAATATTTAATTTCAAATACCTATTTAATATATTTGGTTACCATCTGAACTTTACATTTTTTAACTAACTCTTGCCATGCCTTTCCCCAAGTAGGATCTGGTCTGTCACTAAAATAGTAAAGGTATAAACACACAAACACTACATTAGGCTGCTTTTTCGTCTATTTACAGTCTAAAGATTTCTATAAACAAAATATATTAAAATAGACTTTAATTGCAATACTAATGATCTATTTTCTCAGGTGGAACGTTAAAACAAGTCTGTATGGCTATCTCAGCCTGCTGGCTGAGAGCTTCCCGAGCTGTGCGTAGAAACAGGCAACAAGATGAAATCAAGGATTTGGAAATACAGCCATTGGATGTTGAACACAGCAGTAACATCCAACAACCACCTCCTCCTATGCCTATGGCTGTTATTACACCTGTTATATACAGAGGAGTACCAACAATTACTATGTCTAATTACAAGCGTGTTGCTTTTACTTCCCGCCACTGTATATTTAGTCTGTCAATGTTTTTAGTTCAAATAATTATCTTCTACGAGTCAGGATACAATTAAGGCACACAAGTAGGAACACTTATTATATGTATATAAATACTAGTTGACACCACCCCATCAATTACTATCACTAGAGCTGCTCTTGCTGAATACTGTTGTAATCGTTTAGTGGGCAGACGCACTGTTGGCTGCTGTGCACATGTGATGTGTCACACTATACACTTTTTTATCTTGGGCGCGGCATCAAGGTGAGGTTGAGCCACCTACATATTTTTTAGATGAATACTGCTTTTAAGAGATGACTTTGAAAATGATGATGATGAACAGTAATAAATACTTCTTGTGACGTACTTATTAATGTGTTTTTTTCCCCTTACACATCACTTTAGGGCCGGCGCCCACTGCCGGCATGGCACGGCAAAGGATTTTATTACTAATCAAGTTATCTTATTAAGTAAGTTATCTTGTTAAGTAATCTTATTTCAATGAGTCTAGAATTTATGTTTCTTTATTTCCATGATTTATTCCACGATGCCAAGACGTGCCGCGGCATACTGTACTTTGTGTCAAAGAATTATGATTACGAAGTTAGTTGAAATATGGTTGAAACTTGCGCAGCGGTCATTTCATTAATGAGGTCCGGTCGATGCACGGGGGCAAGGGAAGGAAAAGACGCATTTACGCGCGCGTTTTTTTGTCTCTTACACTGACCGAGCACGGCAAGAGATTAGCAAAACTGATTGACGCTGGAGTGGCTGGGCTTTCAGTACGATGCCACGGCATTCCGCGAGATGCCACGGCATGCCGTAGCCCGACCTGCCGTGCCATACCGGCAGTGAGCGCCGACCCTTATTATTTTAGATTTACAGTTGTGGCATACACATAATCCCAAGTCCGGACCCCTGAGTACGGCCCTGTACAGCGGGGGACCATGCGGGGTGAAGGAGCGGAGGTCACTAGATATCCCGTTATATTCAGTGCGCGAGCGACGCCGCGCTAGTGCAACCAGATCGTCTTGACGCACGCACGTACCACTCTGCCTTAGCCGCCCGAGCTATCAAATTCGCTTATAGAATCTTTTCGCCTTGTATAAACTTAGCTTCAGTTCATCTGTACCACTCTGTATCGTTTCCTCTTCGTTTTAACGTCTGTATTATCTTCTATCCTCATTAAATTCCATCAAACTTTCTTCTTGCTGTTTTCATATTCACCGCCGCCTGCCTAGCCGCTTGCTACACATATACACGCACATACATCTCCATAGTGGTGACCCCGACGAAGAAATGGCGAAGTCCGTTGAAGATCTTCTAGAAAATTCCGGCTTGTGTCGTGTGGGTGTGCGGGTACCGCCATTTTGGCCCGAGGAACCGGCTGTTTGGTTTGCGCAAATCGAAGGTCAGTTTATAATATCCAATATTACCGCCGATATCACCAAATATCACTACGTGGTTGGTCAATTAGAGCCGCAATACGCGGCAGAGGTGAAAGACATTATTTTAAATCCACCGGATAGCGGCCGTTATAAAAAAATAAAAACGGAACTTATCAAGCGGTTGTCCGCTTCGCAAGAGCGAAAGCTTCAACAACTATTGACCCACGAAGAGCTGGGGGATAGGAAGCCATCCCAGTTCATGAGGCATCTGCGTAATTTAGCGGGACCAACGATACCTGATCATCTAATCAGGCAAATCTGGGCAAATAGATTACCAACCCACATTCAAACGATTATTGCTTCACAGACAGACAGCGCGCTCCAAACCGTGGCCGAGTTGGCAGACAAGATCAACGACATATCGACACCGACGCAGCAGGCAGGATGTGCAGCAAGCGAGGCTCCAGGTACTGTGTCAGCCATTGAGATGTTGGTGAAACGGGTCGACGAACTGGCAAAGCAGGTACAAGGCTTTACAAATAATAATAATCGATCCCGAAACAGCGGATGGAAGGCCCGTAGCCGCTCGACCTCAAGGCATAGGTCAAGGTCACGAGAACGCCCCGCTGATCATCCGTATTGTTGGTACCACTTTAATTATGGTGGCAGGGCTAGGAACTGCCGACCGCCGTGCAATTATAAAACGGCGGGAAACGCCGACGGCAGTCATTAATAGCGGTAGCTGACTGTCCTATATCTTCAGGTCGCTTGATCATTACTGACCGGAAATCAAAGGCACAATTCCTCATCGACACGGGTTCAGACCTATGCGTGTTTCCAAAGTCAGCCGTACGGCAGCCTCGAACAAAAACGAAGTACCAACTATTTGCCGCAAATGGAACACTTATACCCACATATGGTTACATTCAACTGAACTTGGACTTAGGACTACGACGAGCATTCAGCTGGAGGTTTACCGTGGCTGATGTCACGAAGCCAATAATTGGGGTAGATTTTTTAAGTTTTTACCACCTTCTAGTGGATTGCAGACAGCAACGCCTCATTGATGCGGTCACCATGCTCGGCATCAACGCGCCGCAGCCTAGGTATGCATCCGATATTTTATCCATTCGCACTACAGCAGATGATACCGTCTACGACAAGCTGTTACGAGAATTTCCAGACATCACCCGGCCAGCTGGCAAGCCACGAACGCTTAAACACACCACCGTGCATCATATCCGCAAAACTCCAGGGCCCCCTATTTCTAGTCGCCCGCGCCGTTTGGATCCAGAACGACTAAAAATAGCAAAACAGGAGTTCGACGAAATGTTGCTGAATGGCACCGCAAGAAGGTCAGAGAGCGCCTGGTCGTCTCCTCTTCATTTAGCTAGGAAAAAAACCGACGGATGGAGACCCTGCGGGGACTACAGAGCCTTGAACGCCCGAACAATTCCGGATCGATATCCTGTACGACACATCCACGATTTCACAAACGACCTTACAGGTAAAAAGATCTTCTCTACTATAGACTTAGTTAGAGCATATAATCAACTACCCGTTTTCGAAGACGATATACCGAAGACGGCCATCACAACGCCATTCGGAATGTTTGAATTCCCGTACATGACCTTCGGTCTAAGGAATGCGGGACAAACATTCCAACGGTTTATGGACGAAGTGTTAAGTGGCCTAGATTTTGCTTATAGGTTTCTTGACGACATTCTCGTATATTCTACTGATGAGGAACAGCACCTGGAGCACCTGCGTATTCTGTTCGAACGCCTGAAGGATTACGGAGTCATAATAAATACTTCGAAATGCTGTTTCGGGCAAGGCACAGTAAAATTCTTAGGGTTCAGCGTCTCCGCAGAAGGAATTAGCCCTTTAAAATCAAAAACACAGGCAATTCTCGACTTTCCGATACCAAAAAACACTAAGGAGCTAAGAAGATTTTTAGGAACCGTAAATTTCTATCGAAGATTTATTCCAGACGCAGCAGCAAAGCAAGCTCCTTTAAACGCTATGCTGGCCGGACAAAGCAAAGGTTCAAAGCCCATTCAACTCACTACTGACCAGCTAGAAGCCTTCAAGAACTGTAAGTCAAGTATTTCCGAGGCTACCCTTCTGGTGCATCCTGATCCCAGTGCAGAACTGGCTATACAGACCGATGCTTCTGACGTAGCCATCGGTGCTGTCCTACAGCAGCGGAAAGGTAACGACTGGCAACCGATGGCATTTTTCTCAAGAAAACTCAGCCAGTCACAAAGAAAGTATAGTCCTTATGACCGCGAACTGCTGGCAATATATGACGCCATACGTCACTTCCGCTACATGGTAGAAGCGAGACCATTCACCATACTTACTGATCACAAACCACTTACGTTTGCCTTTACCACACGAAGGGACAAATGTTCACCGCGCCAGTTCAGATACTTGGATTTTATCTCACAATTTTCAACTGACATTAGGTTTGTCGCAGGTAAAGACAACGTAGTAGCCGACACTCTTTCCCGCATCGAAGAAATAGCAACGCCGCTAGATTACCACAGCCTAGCCCGAGCCCAGGAGACAGACGCAGAGTTACAAGCGCTACTCGTGAACGGATCCAGTCTACAGCTGCATAAGGTTTCCCTACCTGATGCCATAACGCAAGTATACTGCGACACTTCTACATCTAATCCTCGACTATACGTTACATGTGCTTTTCGACGTCAAGTTTTTGATTTACTCCATAACCTCAGTCACCCTGGCGTTAAAGCAACAGTACAATTAGTAACTTCTAGATTTGTTTGGCCGGGTATAAGGCGTGATTGTCGACAATGGGCTAAAGAATGTCACCAATGTCAAAGGTGTAAAACCACAAGACATACGACCGCACCATTTACAGAGTTCAAAGCACCTTCAGCTCGCTTTCAACACATAAACATGGATATCATTGGTCCCTTACCTTTGTCTGCTTCCTACAGGTACTGCCTCACGATAGTCGACCGCTTCACTCGTTGGCCTGAGGCGTACCCCCTGGCCGACATCACGGCCGACACCTGCGCGTCAGCCTTCATCTCTGGCTGGGTCGCGCGGTTCGGCTGTCCCGTACGAATCACCACCGATCGCGGCCGCCAATTCGAGTCGCGTCTCTTCAAGTCCATCGCGGCACTGAGCGGTGCCGAACACCATACGACGACGGCTTACCACCCAGCCACCAATGGTTTGGTGGAACGTCTACATCGGCAGCTCAAGGCCACCATCACCTGTCACGCGTCATCGCAGTGGACCGAAACTCTTCCTGTGGTGCTACTGGGCATTCGCAGCGCATGGAAAGACGATATCCAATCATCAGCGGCGGAGCTAGTCTACGGCGAGCCCCTACGCTTGCCTGGCCAGTTTTTCAACACGGCATTAGAGGAGGAAGTTGATGTCACAGACTTCGCCGATCGTCTGCGCAGCCGCATGAGCAAACTAGCACCAACGCCGACTTCGTGGCACTCACCTCGTCCCTTCTATATACCGAAAGACTTGTGTACTGCGACTCACGTCTACCTACGCCAAGGACCAGTCCGACGTCCACTCCAAGCACCATACGCCGGCCCTTACAAAGTCGTGCGCCGAGGCTCCAAAACTTTCGACATAAAGGTACAGAATAAGGTACAAACCGTTACCATAGACAGGCTGAAACCGGCGTACACAGCGGACGACAACGTCACACCGGTACCGATGTCAACGCCAGCACCGACACCAGCAACCAAGACTAGGGTGACACCTCCTACCGCCACAGCTCCAGTTCCAGTTCCCGACGACCTATCACCAAACACTAGCAGGAAGACCAAGAGCGGGAGGACTGTGAAGTTTCCCGACTACTATCGATCGTAGTCACGATCTCGGCAGGGGAGTACTGTGGCATACACATAATCCCAAGTCCGGACCCCTGAGTACGGCCCTGTACAGCGGGGGACCATGCGGGGTGAAGGAGCGGAGGTCACTAGATATCCCGTTATATTCAGTGCGCGAGCGACGCCGCGCCAGTGCAGCCAGATCGTCTTGACGCACGCACGTACCACTCTGCCTTAGCCGCCCGAGCTATCAAATTCGCTTATAGAATCTTTTCGCCTTGTATAAACTTAGCTTCAGTTCATCTGTACCACTCTGTATCGTTTCCTCTTCGTTTTAACGTCTGTATTATCTTCTATCCTCATTAAATTCCATCAAACTTTCTTCTTGCTGTTTTCATATTCACCGCCGCCTGCCTAGCCGCTTGCTACACATATACACGCACATACATCTCCATACAGTCAATGGCCGGCAAAAGCCGCGCTATTTCGAAACATATATTTCGATATAAATCTAATCCATTTTCATAAATAAGTCTATCAAATCGTGTAAATCACATCAAAATCTGTCACATAGTACAGACGTGAATTTGTTTTATACTGTATTTTATTGAACAGTGCACTATTTTGACTTAAAATACCAAGGACACCTATCCACTCATTAGATAATCGCTCTTGTCATATTTTAGGTTAAGTATTATGAGAGTCATGTTTTGACTGTCGTATTTCACAGTATTCCGGTTAGTTATAGTTTTGCTAATATTACCACTGTAATCTAGAGATTATAAGGAATAAACTAACGTGCATTTCATTGATATACGCTACAATTTGTAGTGGGCCCAAACTCCAAACAAAAAAAATTGACTCCTTTCATAACCTTAGCAAGACATAAACAATGTCAAAGATAGATAAATTGTACTTAAAAACAGAAGATTGTCAAAATATTATATTTCCGTTAGTGTGTTAAACTTTAGAATATATTTACGTACCGGTTAACATTGCTGTTCGACCATAAACATCGACTTTGCTCGTCCCAGCACTCCCACCTTGAATTTCGGCCATACACCCTTGAAAAACTTTAAATATAATTTGTCTCGCACCGCTCTTATAAACATTTCGATTCATTTTTTGTATCTTAACGCTTTTACACGATTAAAAAAACTCGAAATAGCACCGAAATATTGTAAAACATCAACCACAAAGTTACGACGTGACAGTTCAGGTACTCAGCTTAACAATTATTCAGTGTTGCCAGTATTAGCAAAAACAGTAGTTCCCAAAACATTATTTTCATGACTTTCTTGACAGACTGTAATTTGACGTAAAATCAATACTGCTAGCGGTCAAAAATCCCGTCAGAGTACGAAAAGAATGAACTTTTTAAGAGTGACGTCACAAAAACGCTAAGAAGACAACCTTGTTTTATGATTGTAATAAGGTTGTTTTGAAGGCGTCATGGTACGAAAAGCCTAAGTAATATTAAAACAATACTGCTTTAAGGTCTTATAGTCGGTCTCTTATTGTCCCTACACTTCCGCGCGGTTTATCACAAGATGCTGGTGTTTTTTTTATTTGAACAAATGTTGGGACATGCAGGTGACCTAGGTATCTGTTAATGTATGTACCATAACAACTCCAAAACTACAAGGAATCACATCCACGAGCCCTTTGATTTATTGTTCAATGTATTCAGTCTCTATAAATAAACGTCTAAATATCACGTGCCTTTTACTTTTTTTTTTTTTTTATTGTTGATAGGTTCGCGCTTGACCGCTATCTCACCTGATGGAAAGCGACGATGCGGTCGACGATGGAACGCGCTTACCTAAAAGAAACCTATTCACTCTCGACTTAAAGATTCCCGGGTTGTAGCTATCAGGAAACACAGACTCCGGCAAGGAATTCCACTCCCTAGCCGCACGCACAATGAATGTGTTCCCAAAACGTTTTGTGCGTATTGGTGGGATATCCACCATATACCGGTGGTGCATAGCCGTACGTCTGGTAGTCCGATGATGAAACGGGCTAGGCGGAATTAGGTTATGCAATTCCGACGCACACTCCCCGAAATGCAACCGGTAGAAAACCGACAGGCTAGCAACTCTGCGTCGATGCTCAAGACTTTGAAGCCTCGACTCGACGAGTGTATCATCGCCAATTATCCTTCTGGCTCGCCTCTCAATTGCCTCAAGTGCATCAAGCTGGTATCGGGCAGATCCGTCCCAAAGATGAGAGCAATACTCCATACACGATCGAACTTGCGCTTGACTTTACTTCTCTTAATCACTTTGTTCGAAGTCACGTTTTCTTTAACTGGCACGTCTTACATGTACATGGAGTTTCTTGCCGGTTTTTCTCCATAGGAAACGACCAATTTGGAACCGTGCACTAGCTTCTGACGTTTTATAAGTGCCCATGTAGGCCTATGTGAATGGGCACGCCACAATCATGGCGGTAAGTCCCCTCTTTGAGGCGTGGCTGGAAAGACCTCACGGCGTCCTTACCTTCCGCATGACGCAGGTACTCACCGGACATGGTTCGTTCGGGAGATTCCTGCACTCGATTCATGCGGAAGTGACGCCCGGGTGTCGCCACTGTGCGGAACGCCCGGAGGACACGGTGGAGCACACAGTCGAGGTGTGCCCTGCTTGGGCGGAGCATCGCCGTGCCCTCGTGGGGGCGATCGGCGGCGGAGACCTCTCGCGCCGGGCCCTGGTTGAGGCCATGGTCCGGAGCGAGGAGGAGTGGCAGGCGGTCGCCGACTTCTGCGAAGCAGTAATGCTCGCAAAGGAGGAGGCCGAACGCATCAGGCAACGGCGTTATCGCCGCCGCCGTCGCCGGGATTCTGATCCCGATTTCCGGCCAACGTAGACGCGGGCTTGCGGACAGTGAGCAATGGGTAGCTCGCTGTCCGGCCGTCCGGTAACTGTCCGGACTAAGCCCAAGTCGTCGACGGCGCGCGCTGTTCCCGCGCGCCTCAAGGAGTTGTCAGCAACAGCAGGGACCCAGCCGGGTCGAAGCCTACTGGGGCCAGGGTTATCCGAAAGGGCGCTCGAGCCCCGGTATGAAGGCTAGAAGGAACGGGGTGGGTCTTTTAGTCAGTAAGAGTCTGACACTATCTCCCGCTCCGCCCAAGGGCGGGGGATGTCAATGCATGATTTTTTCCCACCATAAAAAAAAAAAAAAGGCCTATGTGAAATAAAATATTTTGACTTTGACTTACACTCGTCAAAAGAAACTAATACAAAGTCTTGCTTTGCGAGAATAAATGGTTAATATTAAAAGTGTCATAAGACGTGTAGAAAAGTAATGACATTTGGGTTATCTATAGAGTAGTTTCCATTTGAAGATAAATACGTTACAATAGCATAACAGTATTTATGTAAAACCTACAGTAAAACCATTGATCCAGTACGTGATGTTTTTAGGTTTCCGCAGACTATCGGGTTTAGTGATAGTGCTGTGTTATAAGATATTCGGATCTATTGCATAAGCTGCAGTTTAAAATGCACCACACGATTTTAACTCACCCCTTTAGGGATGCAGATTTATTCCAGGTTCAAGCTCTGAAAAATATTTTGATTTTCTATTTTACTGCAGATTTTGAAAACGCGCCGTCCGCCCTATATTTTCGTAAAGGGTATTTGAGAAGATTCTGAGGGGAAATGTGAAAATATGGCCGGCGAGGGATTGTGTTGATAATGAAGTAGATGTAGCGATCTCTCTACGGTTATGACAGTGCTGGTACCGTATAAAGTTTTGTCTCGAGATATTACAAACCCGGCAGTCTATTGTTTTACTCACGTTATGGTACTAAATACTCGTACGTACTACGCACAGAACACAGGAATCATACACTCTTCTGTTCTGTGGTACTACGCATGTGACAACTATTTTATTACTTACTCGTAGTAAAACTGTACTAGGAAGAGCAAGGCTATTGCACTAGTCTGTTTTTCTCTATAGAGTTAGATCTACAATACCTATTAGGACGCCATAATATAATCTTAACAGTAAAATATATAGTTATTTGAGACAGAAGAAATCCAATTTCAATTTGTTTTTTAACTTGTGAATTTTCTTTAAAGCAGCTAAGAAATTCTCAAGTTAAAAACTATTCACCAGAGTAGTAACATAGCTCTGTCATTTACACTAATATAATAAAGAGATAAAGTTTGTTTTTTTGTTTGTAGAAGGTAATCTCTGGAGGTAGGTACGGGTCCGATTGCTAAAAGTTTTTCACCGATAGAAAACTGCTTTATTCCTGAGTGACAGGCTATATTTTATGCACGCGAGTGGAGCTGCGGGCAAAAGCTAGTTACAAATAACCGAAAAGTGAAGCCTGGCCGCTTTACCATCTATGGCCGCTTTGAGCTGACTTCCCCTACATACGTTTGGCTTTTGAAACCCCACTTTTATTGACGATATATATATTTTTTTACACCACCTGCTCGATAATGTCGTTTTATACGTCATACAAACCTCACTTATAGCAAGTCATTCTATCCCTAGGGAGATAATGCAGTATGGCCGATCCCTGAGATTTGAATTTGGAACATTAAAAAATCGTCAACATTGTAAATTAAAATGTACGTGCATCGAGCATTTTGACTTGAAATTGAAACTGGCCACTAACAAAAAAAAAAAAGAAAACAGAATAAAACGTGCTGACGGGAGCGTTATAGAAAATTGAAACTAGATGGAGTAGTGAATTTTGTTTGTTGAATGAAATTCTAAATATAATGCTCAGTAAATATATATTATGATTTGGTGGACCAAATTGTCTTTTAATTATCTCACAGATAGTGTTGGAGTATTTCGCCGTTGACGATCTTCCAGTAGTTGTTCTAAGGAGTAACACCAAACCACTTAGTAACACGTTAAAATGTTTATTGGTAAATACAATAGTTATGTATAGAGCCGCACTTATTTATTGCAAACACATTCCCGCGTGACGGAGGTGTTGTTACGACTAATTAAATGTATATTGTTTATTAAGTAAAACGTAATTTGCTGTATGAGCATTATTGGCTCGTACAGATGGTGTAAAAAGTAGAGTATGCAACACGGAGATAAAGCTGTCTTTGTCTTGGGTGGCTTGAATTCCTCACTTCACTCAGGTTTCTTTATTATATAAATCCAACCTTCGTTTCGTTCGGAATCCAACGTGCCGCCCGCGACTTAAAGACACGACAGCTTTATCCCCTAGTCACATAAACTACTATTTTCTGTGTCGAATACAGATTACCTACTGAAACAGGTTTTAACCTCGAAAGGAGATCGCCCATTTTTTCTAACATATTATTCTTGCTGACGAAATAAAAATATGATGTTCAAATGATATTTGTGTGTGAATTATAAATATTTTAGCACTGGGTTAGAATCCGTTATGGGCACGCCACAATTATGGCGATAATTCCCCTCTTTGAGGCGTGGCTGGAAAGACCTCACGGCGTCCTTACCTTCCGCATGACACAGTTCCTCACCGGAAATGGCAAGTTCGGGAGGTTCCTGTCCCGAATTAAAGCGGAAGTGACGCCCGGGTGGTGTCGCCACTGTGCGGAACGCCCGGAGGACACGGTGGAGCACACAGTCGCGGTGTGCCCTGCTTGGGCGGAGCATCGCCGTGCCCTCGTGGGGGTGATCGGCGGCGGAGACCCCTCGCGCCGGGCCTTGGTCGAGGCCATGGTCCGGAGCGAGGAGGAGTGGCAGGCGGTCGCCGACTTCTGCTAAGCAGTAATGCTCGCTAAGGAAGAGGCCGACCGCATCAGGCAACGGCGCTCTCGCCGCCGCTGGGATTCCGATCCCGATTTCCAGCCACCGTAGGCGCGGGCTTGCGGACAGTGAGCAATGGGTAGCTCGCTGTCCGGCCGTCCGGTAACTGTCCGGACCAAGCCCAAGTCGTCGACGGCGCGCGCTGTTCCCGCGCGCCTCAAGGAGTTGTCAGCAACAGCAGGGGCCCAGCCGGGTCGAAGCCTACTGGGGCCAGGGTTATCCGAAAGGGCGCTCGAGCCCCGGTATGAAGGCTTAAAGGAACGGGATGGGTTTTTTAGTCAGTAAGAGTCTGACACTATCTCCCGCTCCGCCCAAGAGCGGGGGTTGTCATAAGATGATTTTTCCCATCGAAAAAAATAAAATAAAACTGGGTAAGAATATTAGCTAGGTAAATTGGCGATTTGAAACAATTCATCGAATATTATGTCCAGTAGTTACAAGAATTGATGGAAGAACATATTTTTCAATAAATACCTATCCTACAGCCTAAGGCCTCTGCCTCGAATCTTGCGGGCAGAAGGGCGGCGCGCGGCGCGGCGGCGGCGGCGTCGCACAGTGGGCTGGGATTACAAGGTTGGGTCTTAAGAACTAAAATGTATTTCTTTAGTATCTAGACATAAAAGACATGGCCGGATCCTGCCCAAAAAATCAATTACATGGTACATTAATTATTTATTATATGAAAATTACTTCTAAAATAAATAAAAATAACTCGCAACAATCACATTTCTCTAGGAGTGGCGAGAGAGAATCCAAAAAAATAAGTATAACGGAGATTCGTTATCTGTGGGTCGCGACATCGGAAATAACACTCACAAAACCTTCGTTAACACTTCTAATTACTTGCTAAAACACACTGAATACAGAATAATCAAGGATGCCTGGGATATGGCTCGATTAAGAACTTAGGAACGCGGGAAGTTTAGCGTGGAGTAACGAATGTCTACCGAGACTGCCGGACCGATTCCAAGTGCTTCAACCAACCGTCACCGTACACGTCGGCCTACCCCCGTTACAGGTTAATCAACCTAACTGTCAACGTCAGTACCTGTCAACGTCAGTACCTGCCAACGTCAGTTCCTGTCAATGTCGAATAGCTGATTATAATTCCGGATCGACATTTGGTTCGATTATTCACTCGGTGTCGCCATTACTCCACGCTAACCATCCCCAAGTTAATACTTGACGTTCCCAAACGTTAGCTGTCAAATCAAACTACATAGTTCCTCCAGTGAGGGATAGTTGGCGCTGACCTAGACCGACTGATATGCGTCAACGCTTCGACAAGTATGTTAATTGTTTTTGAGTCGTTTTGTTTCATAGCAATCATGGAGGATGAGGATAAATCGATACAAATTGCATTTACGTTTGGGTACACGCATAAGACAGAAAGTGTTCCTATCTGTAGTAGTACGCCTGAAGGTCAGACTAAAAATATAAAATACTTGTAAATACCACAATTGTATTGCAGAAGTTAAAAAGTTAACTGGACACCACTTTTCTAGCTGCGGCGCGTTTTGATGGCACTCACGTTACACATTATGAATTGGCAATATTTTCATGAGCGTGCACCCAAACGTCCTATAATTATTTTGACGTTTCTGCGTTCTAAACTAAACTGTCATAACAAACTGTATGTGTCAGTCTTGCGTTGCGTCGTTCTTACAACATATTACTGTTTTGTGTTTTCGTAACTGTATTCGATTTTTAAACTTGGCTCCATGCTATCCTTTATCAGACTTTCCTTTACGCTTTTAATATTTATATTCTGCTGTGCATATTGGATTGGTTTGTTTACGATTTGGATTCTGACGTTCACGAAGTCAATGTGCCTGAACTGAACTGTGGCCTCTAATCGAATATGAGGGTAAGAACTTTAACACCATATTTACAAAATACATTGGCTGATATACATAGACAGATTGAAGAACTACAGGAAAATGAATCTGGATTGCCTAAACTACGTTCAATTCCACCGGTTGCTAATTAAGCAAATATAACGTATTCAGCCTCATTCCTTGATATCTTCGAAGCTAGCTAGTTCTTCTTTTCGAGATTTAAGAGAGGATGGAAACATTCAATGTGTCTTGTCTGAGTAATTATTGTAGTGATGATGTGTTAAAATATTAAGAAATAAATATATTTAAGCAAATGTCTGTACTTACTTATTTATATGACTAAATAAAAGTTCAAGTGTTATAGTTTTACTGTTTTATTGCAAGTTCAATTGTATATTTTTTGCTAATTCACCTGAATATCCAAAACATATCTGTTAGACGACGAGCTCTTCTTCGATATTGCGGCTTGTTAATGTCGACGTTGGAAAGTGACTATGTATTACCAATATATGTTCATCAATGTAAATACGTTTCACTTGGAATTTTGATTTTTGACTCATTCTTCACTAGCCTCTATGAATATGTATCACTGATAATGTTTCGTACATTGTCATAGAATTAAAGGCGTTCTCATACTAACTTAATGTCATTGTTATTGTAGATCATTGTTGTGTTGATATCAATCATTGCTATTCAAAATGATTAGGCGTTTTTTTTTTGAAATCTTATTTATAGTGTCTCTCGCTCTATCTCTGATCATAAAACTTAAACTACTGTAAAGCTGTACCCTTAAGCTTTAATACGACGTACCGTTTTTTTTATGTACATGAATATTTTTAGTTTGGGCACAGCTCCCTACTAATTCCGGCCATGTCAATTAAAAAGTTTGTATTCTTTGACTTTTTTTAATTTAACTAGTACTTTCGGAGATATAGCCATATCAAAATTGTATGAAGACGCATGTTATTTTAATTTAGCAATTTATTCCAATTAATTTGAAATTGAAAATAATGTACACTAAACGGCCTTTTTTTGATTGTGTCAGACTCTTACTGACTAAAAGACCCACCCCGTTCCTTCTAGCCTTCATACCGGGGCTCGAGCGCCCTTTCGAATAACCCTGGCCCCAGTAGGCTTCGACCCGGCTGGGTCCCTGCTGTTGCTGACAACTCCTTGAGGCGCGCGGGAACAGTGCGCGCCGTCGACGACTTGGGCTTGGTCCAAACAGTTACTGGACGGCCGGACAGCGAGCTACCCATTGCTCACTGTCCGCAAGCCCGCGCCTACGTTGGCCGGAAATCGGGATCAGAATCCCGGCGGCGGCGGCGGCGATAACGCCGTTGCCTGATGCGTTCGGCCTCCTCCTTTGCGAGCATTACTGACACTAAACGGCCTGAAGTACCTCAATACCTACTTAGTACTTTAAATAAAAAAATAATGTTCGATATTTTCCACCACCATAGGTAATATAGGTAGATATGACGTAATTTGTTTTGACAACTTATTTCCGGGAATCAAGGGATAGGAATGCGCGAGCGCAACAACAAGTTATGACGTGTCGTAACGTGATTGGTGCAACGATAATAGGGCACAGAATGTACGATTGCATTCAAACGTACTTCAGTGTTCTATTACCCACCATAATAGACGCACTACCCCCACATATTTATTACTTATACAAATAAGTGAAGTGAGTGTGAGTTATTTTGTGTTTGTGAAAATGTTTGAAGATTTAGTGACCAACCTTGACCTTTTTATTATTTAAAAAAACAGTGGCAGTATTAAAAATAATGACAGTTTGTGTAGTGAGATAAGGTCTAAATTTTTAGTCGAATTAAGTGATCAACATGAAAAGACCTTAAAGTAATTTTGTGCAAAATTTTGTTATAATTTTAATAGAAGATGGAAAACGCTCACCGTAAAGAAACTATATTCAGAACTAAAAATAGCGAATGGTAACAAGAAACCATAATGTGACCAGACTTTATTAAGTGTTTAATAACCAGTAATGAAGATCAACCAGCACCGAGTACATCAACTCAGTATGTATCACCAGCAAAAGTTTTTGTCGGTGTCTCCACCGAGCAAAACCCTAGAAAACCGTTTTGTGAATTAGCGCCTAAACAGAAAAAAAGACGAACAGAAAACTTTTTTTTAATTTTTTTATTGTTGATAGTGTAATGATTTTTAAAGAAAATATTCATAAATCGTTCAACTTCCAATGATAAGCGATAGATGGCGCTAGTAGTTACATGAACTTTAGACATTCGTTGTAGATATTAAGTAATAATTTATAATATTAGACTTTATGGATTTGTTTTGTATAAATATATCATAATTGTTAAAATGAAATATTTACTTGCCGTTAATTATTAGATAAACTCTAATGTATATTAGTTAGTCAATTGATGTTACGTACTCTTTACTTTGCTCTGATTGGTCGGTTAGTCGACCGAGTGTTTGTGAAAGTTTGTGGTAGGGAAACACTGAGTTTGTTACTGTCATTGTGGACAGAGTCAGTCTGCTTTGAGTCGTTGAACAGAAAACATGTCCGACTAATCTGTGTATTTGCAAATGATTGTTAATAGAACGATAAGTATGAAATTGTGTTGATCAAAGTGAATAAAATATTTATACAATTTATCCTGAAGTGTTTGATTTATCACATTTCAGAAGTGGGATATGCCTACAAATATGTGTTGTGATAACAGGAAGAGGTTATGTGTGCCTAAATTGAAGATAAATGAGTTCGAGAAATATATTTTTGTCTTTCCAAGTGTACTAGTGTGATTTTAGACAAGAGGTTATGTGTGCCTAAATTGAAGCTAAGTGAGCTCGAGATATTTTTTTTGTCACCAAAGTGTGCAAGTGTTACTTTAAGCCAAGAAGTTGTGTGCCTAAATTGAAGATAAATGAGCTCGAGATATTTTTTATTCTTTTTCCCATGTGTGCTAGTGTTACTTCAGACAAGAGGTTATGTGTGCCTAAATTGAAGCTAAGTGAGCTCGAGATTTATTTATTTTTTTAGCCAAGTGTGCTAAGTATTTTAGACCAGTATCATACTCACCCAAATTTCTTACTGATGGTGACAGGCTCGTGTATTGAATCATTCGATTTCCTTCAAATGTGTGAACTGAGTGGTACAGATATGCGCGTCATGTTCGTAATCGAACGTTGACAAGACTAAACACCTCTTAAATGCTGGTGATTCATTTTAGTTTCTATATTTCAAATTGGGTTGCTTTTCCTTTATTTAATTTCATCGAATTCGTATAGTGATAGATTAAAAAAAAAAAACAGTTTATATGTAAAATTTTCCTATTTCCCAAAGCGATAATTGTCATTGTTGCCTCGGATTACTTTGTGTGGCACGATAATTTCCCTTTCGTTTCGACGCATAGTTGTAAAAACATGTTGTACCCCTTATTAGTTAATGATAAATGATAAATGATCAGTGATCAGTGATAAGTGATCAGTGATAAGTGATAAGTAATTAGTGATAAGTGATAAGTAATTAGTGATAAGTAATTAGTGATAAGTGACCAGTGATTAGTGACCAGTGATTAGTGACCAGTGATTAGTGACCAGTGATCAGTGATAAGTGATCAGTGATAAGTGATCAGTGATAAGTGACCAGTGATTAGTGACCAGTGATTAGTGACCAGTGATTAGTGACCAGTGATTAGTGACCAGTGATTAGTGACCAGTGATTAGTGACCAGTGATTAGTGACCAGTGATTAGTGACCAGTGATTAGTGACCAGTGATTATTGACCAGTGATTAGTGACCAGTGATTAGTGACCAGTGATTAGTGACCAGTGATTAGTGACCAGTGATTAGTGACCAGTGATTAGTGACCAGTGATTAGTGACCAGTGATTAGTGACCAGTGATTAGTGACCAGTGATTAGTGACCAGTGATTAGTGACCAGTGATTAGTGACCAGTGATTAGTGACCAGTGATTAGTGACCACTAAACCCACTGTAAATCTAGCAAACGACCCAAGAGCTAGATTGAGCCGACACTATACCGAAGATATCCCGGACGTCAGCCTGTACGAGATTAGGATGGCTCTGAAGCAGCTTAATAACAATAAGGCGCCGGGTGACGACGGAATTACGGCCGAACTTTTGAAGGCGGGTGGAAAACCGATCCTTAAGGCCCTTCAGAAGCTGTTTGATTCCGTCATACTCGAGGGAAAAACGCCACAGGCATGGAGCGGAGGCGTGGTGGTACTGTTCTTTAAGAAGGGCGACAAGGCCCTACTGAAGAATTATAGGCCCATCTCACTTCTGAGCCATGTCTACAAGCTGTTTTCCAGAGTCATCACGAATCGTCTCGCGCGCAGGTTCGACGACTTCCAGCCTCCCGAACAAGCCGGATTCCGAAAAGGCTTCAGCACCGTGGACCACATACATACGCTACGACAGGTTATACAGAAGACCGAGGAGTATAATCTGCCTCTCTGCCTAGCGTTTGTGGACTACGAGAAAGCCTTTGATTCGATCGAGACTTGGGCTGTACTGCAGTCTCTCCAACGGTGCCAGATTGACTATCGGTACATCGAGGTGCTGAAGTGTTTGTACGAAAACGCCACTATGTCAGTCCGACTTCAGGACCAGACTTCGAAACCTATTCTCCTGCAGCGAGGTGTGAGGCAGGGAGACGTCATTTCTCCGAAACTGTTCACGGCCGCAATGGAGGATGTCTTCAAGGTTCTGGACTGGAGTGGACTAGGCATTAATGTCAATGGCGAGTACATCACTCACCTTCGGTTTGCCGACGACATAGTAGTCATGGCTGAGACTACAGAAGAGCTCAGTACAATGCTCAATGACCTCAGTAGAGCTTCCGAAAGAGTGGGTCTTAAAATGAACATGGACAAAACTAAAGTCATGATAAACAACCATGTAGCACCCACTCCTATCAAGATCGGAGACTCTATACTCGAAGTTGTGGACGATTACGTCTACCTCGGGCAGACAGTCCAGTTGGGTAGATCTAATTTCGAGAAAGAGGTCAACCGTCGAATCCGACTCGGCTGGGCAGCGTTCGGGAAGCTACGCGGTATCTTCTCATCCAACATACCACAGTGTCTCAAGACGAAAGTCTATGACCAGTGTGTGTTGCCAGTGATGACATATGGATCCGAAACGTGGTCGCTCACAATGGGCCTTATCAAAAGGCTTAAAGTCACCCAAAGAGCAATGGAAAGGGCTATGCTCGGAGTTTCCTTGCGTGATCGAATCAGAAATGAAGATATCCGCAGGAGAACCAAGGTTGCCGACATAGCACAAAGAATCGCCAAACTTAAGTGGCAATGGGCAGGGCACATTGCTCGCAGAACAGATGGCCGTTGGGGCCGAAAGGTTCTGGAGTGGCGACCGCGTACCGGAAAACGCAGCGTTGGAAGGCCTCCTACAAGGTGGACTGACGACCTGGTGAAGGTAGCGGGAATCCGATGGATGCGGGACGCGCATGATCGTTCGTTGTGGCGACGCTTGGGGGAGGCCTATGTCCAGCAGTGGACGTCTGTCGGCTGAAATGATGATGATGATGATGATGATTAGTGACCAGTGATTAGTGACCAGTGATTAGTGACCAGTGATTAGTGACCAGTGATTAGTGACCAGTGATTAGTGACCAGTGATTAGTGACCAGTGATTAGTGACCAGTGATTAGTGACCAGTGATTAGTGACCAGTGATTAGTGACCAGTGATTAGTGACCAGTGATTAGTGACCAGTGATTAGTGACCAGTGATTAGTGACCAGTGATTAGTGACCAGTGATTAGTGACCAGTGATTAGTGACCAGTGATTAGTGACCAGTGATTAGTGACCAGTGATTAGTGATCAGTGATTAGTGATCAGTGATAGGTGGTCAGTGATTAGTGATCAGTGATAGGTGGTCAGTGATCAGTGATAAATGATAAATTTATTTATTTATAAATGTTAAGCGATAAATGATAAATAGTAAATGATAAATGATGATAAATTTATTTATTTATAAATGTTAAACGATAAAAGATAAATGATAGATGATAGATGATAAATGATAAGTCTTAAATGATATATGATATTTATTTTGTACTGTTGTTTTATGAACTAAATTTCCACCTATGACAAACAATAAATGAATTTGAGAGAACAAAGTTAAAACTGAGTTTGTATATGTATAACACGATTTAAAAGGCTGTAAATGGAATTTCTTCTCCATAGAGATCTACACTTTAGAATATGTAATTACCGTCAATTTGCTGACTTACTGACTTCTTGGCAATTTAAGAGTCTGTAAATGGTTCATTTGAAATGTTTTGAATTGATTTCAGTGCTTTGATGAGGCCAAGAGTGTCTTTGATGAAGCCAAGCGTGCCTTTGATGAGGCCAAACGTGACTTTGATGAGGCCCAACGTGCCTTTAATGAAGCCAAGTGTACCTTTGATGAAGCCAAGCGTGCATTTGATGAAGCCAAGCGTGCCTTTGATGAAGCCAATCGTGCCTTTGATGAAGCCAAGTGTGCCTTTGATGAAGCCAAGCGTGCCTTTGATGAAGCTAAGCGTGCTTTTGATGAAGCTAAGCGTGCCTTTGACGAAGCCAAGTGAGCCTTAATAAGACCAAGCGAGCCTTAATGAGGGATGAGGCAAGCATGCCTTTGATGAAGCTAAGCGAGCCCATTTGAGGCCAAGTGGGCCATTTGTGGCCATGTGGGCCATTTGAGGCCAAGTGAGCCATTTGAGGCCAAGTGGGCCATTTGAGGCCAAGTGGGCCATTTGAGGCCAAGTGGGCCATTTGAGGCCAAGTGGGCCATTTGAGGCCAAGTGGGCCATTTGGAGCAAAGTGGGCCATTTGAGGCCAAGTGGGCCATTTGAGGCCATGTGGGCCATTTGAGGCCATGTGGGCCATTTGAGGCCATGTGGGCCATTTGAGGCCAAGTGGGCCATTTGAGGCCAAGTGGGCCATCTGAGGTCAAGTGGGCCATTTGATTTGGCCAGATGAGCCAATTAAGATTCGGGTTAAGTGTGCCCGGTGCAGATGAAATTATCCTCAAGAGCGTAAGTAACGTATGAATTTACCTATTAATGTGATTTTAGTCTGACTACGTTGGCTTAATGCAGATGTAAATGAATTGAATAATTTATTAAGTTTATTCATATCATATTTGAACTGTTTATTGGATGAGATTTGAACATTCTGTTATAGTTTTTGAAGATATTATAGGTATAGATAAATTGAATTGAAAGTATAATTTAACACTGGGATTTGATTCTTAAAAAAGAGTTTCAAATGAACGATACAAGTACTATTTCCTGTAAATGTTTTAACCACTGATTTTTTTATTTTTGAGGACTTGGATTCCGACAGAACTACAGAAGGAAAAATTGCCAGTCTTATTGAACAAATAGATAGTTCCTGGTTCAAACAGTACAGACTTGAAGAAAAATGATGCAAAGAGACGATTTGGAAGGAATAAGACACCACCACGATGCAAGAAGCGAAGAGGTACCCCACGTTGGTCTAAGAGAGTGGTTGAATGATTTTCAAGGAGGAAAGCGTTACAAGTATCGAGGTTTGAACATATCCATTGGAACTTTGTGATACGGGAGTTCTATCACTTCTGTAAATTTTGAGAGTATTTAAGTTTGATTAGAAAGAGTAATTATAATTGATTTGTATTAAGCAAGTAGGATCAGAAACTGACTATACAATTTGTCTCAAAAACTTGCTAGTCTTACCAAGAGAAAATAGAAAATTTACGAAACCTTGCCAAGTTTTGTAAGTTAGCATTTAGTGACGAAGTGGTAAACTAAACTAAAATGATTTTATCTAATGAGCACAATTATGGTCGGTTTCAAGCAGAAATGTTAGCTAGTAAGAATCAAGGTGTAACTTATGTGAATATTATTACGACAAATTAATGCTTATGTAGCGGCTCACTGGCTCAGTCACCACACCTCACAACATATGTTAGGAATGACATAACCGGTGAGCTCGCGCATCTTCGGGCATCTTCGTCGCCTCCGGGAGCCGTTCGGTTTGGCAGCGCGCCCGCACACCAGTCCTTTGTTCGCCACTGCGCAAGGCACTCCCGCGCTCGCTTGCTTGCCTGCTTAATTTTAATTCGCTCCGCCGCGATCTATCGTATTTGTATCTTCATTTCGTACTCTAAAATTCTTCTGTCTAAATTCTATTCAGTGTGTTATTCTGTCCTCCTATCGGCCTAACTTGATTCTACTGTGTTTCTGTGCTTTCTACCCTTCTGTGCCTATTGTGAACTTTCAATTTAAAATATAACTGTTATTGAGAACTTTAGCTTTTTATTTGTGGACGATACCTACATAATTGGTGACCCCGACTATGGAATCGCGTAAAGAAAATAATAACAGTGCTGAAACTTCGCGTGTAGGCGTTCGTCCACCTCCGTTTTGGCCAGATGACCCGGAAATGTGGTTTATTCAGATGGAGTGCCAGTTTGCTTTAGCAAACGTTACCGTGGACCTAACCAAATACTATCAAGTAGTGTCCGCGCTGGAACATCGCTACGCCACTGAAGTAAAAGATATAATCACGAACCCACCGGCTACGAATAAGTACGATAAATTAAAAAGTGAGCTGATAAAACGCTTGACCGCGTCACGGGAACGGAAAATCAAACAATTGCTAATGCATGAAGAGTTGGGTGACCGTAAACCATCACAGTTTCTACGGCATTTACGGCACCTGGCGGGTCCAGCAGTGCCAGAAGATTTTTTGAAGAGTTTGTGGTCGGACCGGCTACCGACAAACTTGCAAACAGTGTTGGCGTCGCAACCAGACCTTCCATTGGACAAGTTAGCGGACTTGGCAGACACGGTGAACGAGATTGCGCCCGTTGGACCCCTGCAAGTAGCAAGCGTTGCGGACCCTAGTACGTCTACCCTCATGAAGCAAATGGCAAGCCAGATTTCAGAGCTCACAAAGCAGGTAACATCATTATCTACTCGGGTGGACAAACAAAGACAGGTACGTGGTCGATCGCATTCTCGTTCAAGTAGCCGTAATTGGCGGGGCCGGTCTAAATCTAGGCCGCGTCAGCCACCAGAAAACCACCCACATTGTTGGTACCACTTCAGCTTTGGTACTCGCGCAAGAAAGTGTACGCAGCCTTGCTCGTGGCAGTCGGAAAACTCGAAAGGCAGCCGGAATTAGCGGCCTACGACTGCCCATCAAAATCAGGCCGTCTTTTTATTACTGACCGTCATTCAAAAATACTATTTCTGGTCGATACTGGCTCTGATTTGTGTGTGTACCCTCGGTCAGCTATCAAGACGCCCTGCACTAAATCAAAGTACAGTTTAACGGCTGCCAATGGAAGTGTCATAAATACTTACGGCCCAGTGCAACTCAGCCTCAACCTAGGACTTCGGCGTTCTTTTACTTGGAAGTTTACCATCGCCGACGTGTCAAAGCCAATAATAGGCATAGATTTTCTAAGCTATTATAATCTGCTTATAGATTGCCGCAACCACAGGCTCATAGATGGCACCACTTCACTCTTCGTAGCGGCGTCGGCGCAGCAGATACCTGACGATGTGGCTTCTGTGAAAACAGTCCTCGGGAACACAGAGTTTCACCAGCTGCTACGTGAGTTTGCAGAGGTTACACGCCCGGCAGGTACTGTAAATCAATGCAAACCAAAGCACAATACAGTGCACTTTATCAAAACTACTTCTGGACCACCCGTTGCTAGCAGGCCCAGACGTTTAGATCCAGAAAGGCTAAAAATTGCAAAAAAAGAGTTTGACGAGATGATGGTCAATGGAACTGCGAGGCGCTCCGAAAGCCCATGGTCATCACCTCTACACCTGGTGAAGAAAAAAGATGACGGATGGCGGCCGTGTGGCGACTATCGCGCCCTGAATTCCCGTACAGTACCTGACCGCTACCCCATACCTCACATTCAGGACTTCTCACATCGACTTTCGGGTTGCACAACGTTCAGTAAAATTGATTTAATAAAAGCCTACAATCAAATTCGAGTAAACGAAGCCGACATACCAAAAACCGCCATAACTACACCATTCGGTTTATTCGAATTCCCTTTTATGACTTTCGGACTTAGAAACGCCGCGCAAACCTTTCAGCGATTCATAGATGAGGTACTCACCGGTTTAGATGACTTCTGCTACGGTTACGTCGACGATATTCTGGTGTATTCTCCTTCTCCAGACCTGCACAGAATTCACCTGCACCAGCTGCTGTCCCGGCTGAAAGAATATGGTGTCCTCATAAATCCTGCAAAATGTGTCTGGGGGCAGCCTTTTTTTTTTTTTTTTTTTTATGGTGGGGAAAAAATCATGCATTGACATCCCCCGCTCTTGGGCGGAGCGGGAGATAGTGTCAGACTCTTACTGACTAAAAGACCCACCCCGTTCCTTCTAGCCTTCATACCGGGGCTCGAGTGCCCTTTCGGATAACCCTGGCCCCAGTAGGCTTCGACCCGGCTGGGTCCCTGCTGTTGCTGACAACTCCTTGAGGCGCGCGGGAACAGTGCGCGCCGTCGACGACTTGGGCTTGGTCCGGACAGTTACCGGACGGCCGGACAGCGAGCTACCCATTGCTCACTGTCCGCAAGCCCGCGCCTACGGTGGCCGGAAATCGGGATCAGAATCCCGGCGACGGCGGCGGCGGCGATAACGCCGTTGCCTGATGCGTTCGGCCTCCTCCTTTGCGAGCATTACTGCTTCGCAGAAGTCGGTGACCGCCTGCCACTCCTCCTCGCTCCGGACCATGGCCTCAACCAAGGCCCGGCGCGAGAGGTCTCCGCCGCCGATCGCCCCCACGAGGGCACGGCGATGCTCCGCCCAAGCAGGGCACACCTCGACTGTGTGCTCCACCGTGTCCTCCGGGCATTCCGCACTGTGACGACACCCGGGCGTCACTTCCGCACGAATCCGGTGCAGGAAACTCCCGAACGAACCATGTCCGGTGAGGACCTGCGTCATGCGGAAGGTAAGGACGCCGTGAGGTCTTTCCAGCCACGCCTCAAAGAGGGGACTTACCGCCATGATTGTGGCGTGCCCATGACGGGGTTGCGATAGTCGCTGACGCCACTTCACCATGAGATCCCGCCGGAGCTCTGTCCGCCATGCCGTGACCTGTCGCGGCAGCGGACTTTCACCCCGGCGTTGCATCTCCACGCGCATATCGTGCATGTGTGCAAGGACTGTTGCCTCCAGATCCCACGGTGGTAGGCCAGCCAGAAGGCTCGCCGCTTCGCGGGAGACCGTACAGTATCCCCGCACCATTCTTATTGCCATGACCCTCTGGCAGGCGTTCAGTATGGACGCCGGTTGCTTTTTCAGCGACGGCGCCCACACCGGCGCCCCGTAGAGGGCCATAGACCGAACGATCCCCGCGTAGAGCCTCCGGCAGGAGGCATCTGGACCCCCAAGGTTGGGCAGGAGCCGCTTGAGTGCAGCCCCAGCCCGGTTGAGTTTGGGAGCCAGACGTCGGAAATGCTCCACGAAATTCCACCGGCTGTCGAGGACGAGTCCCAGGTACTTCATCGTCGACCCGACACCGATGTGAACTCCTCCTACCGTTAGTTGGGAACTCAATGGCGGCGCGTTCCGAGGGCGGCGACCGTGAAAACACATCGCCTCGGATTTGTGAAGCGCCACCTCGAGTCCCAACTCCTGGATCCTATCAACGACCATCGCAACCCCGTGTGTCGCTAGAGCGACCGCCGCCTGGTACGACTCTCCCTGCGCTAGAACCAGCGTGTCGTCTGCGTAGCAAACCACGCTGACCCCGTCAGGGAAGTCGCCGCGCAGCACGTAGTCGTACCCGATGTTCCACAAGGGTGGCCCTAGTACCGACCCCTGCGGAACACCGCACGACATCTCTCGACGTTTCCAGTCTCCCTGGTGACCGGGGTAGACTATAAATCTCTCCGACAGATAGGCCTCGACCACTCGACAGAGGTATTCGGGCACCCGGTGGTACTCCAGGGCAGGGAATTGAACGCGTTGGCAATGTCCAAGGACACTGCCACGACACACCTGCCACGTGACACCGCATCCCCCGTCGTGAGGGCTCGCACGCGCATGATGGCGTCCACCGTAGAGCGCATCCTGCGAAAGCCGAACTGTCCGTCCGAAAGGTCCGGCCCCACCCGTGTTAGGCGCCCGACGAGGCGGTTTGCAATGACTCTCTCAAAGAGCTTGCCCACCTCGTCGAGCAGCACAATGGGCCGGTACGCGGACGGAGAGTCCGCAGGGCGCCCTGGCTTCGCTATGAGGACCAGTTTCCCCGTCTTCCAGCAAAGTGGGAACTGACCCCTTTCCAGGCATGCGCTGAAGAGCCCTCTCAGTCGAGGCCCGAGAGCCTCCATGGCCAGGACCCAGGCCTTTCCAGGCAAGCCGTCGGGTCCTGGGGCGGTGTTTTTGGCACTCAGCCTTCGCACCGCCACTCTCATCTCTACCTCGGTCACCTCTGGAGCATCGTCGTCGTCGTCGCTGTTGCGGTCCGCGTCAGACACCGCTGGCAGTGGAGGCGGAGCCATGGGCGGGGGCGAGTGTTCCCCCCGCGCAGGGAACAGAGCATTCACCGCACCCTCTACGATCTGGGGCCGGAGACTCTGAGTCAGCGGGGGGGCCCAGGGCCGGAGCTTTTCCCGTACCGTCTTGTACGGGCGCCCCCACGGGTCCGCGTTCAGAGACCCCAGCCACACGTTGCGGGCCTCCAGTTTGGCCCGCTTTATCTCCGCTCGGAGGGTGCGTTTTGCCGCTCTGTATCCCTCATACAGCTCCGCCTCTCTGTCCTCCGCATCCGGCGGGCGGATGCGGCGCCTGCAGTGTCTAGCGTACCGGCGTCGCGCGTGACTGCATGCGTTGCGCAGTGCAGCGATCTCCGGCGACCACCAGCACACCTGGCGCTTAGCTCGCCCTGGACGGACTCGGGGCATTGCTGCGTCGCAGATTTGCGACATGGCCTCCCGGAACCACTCCGCCTCGACGTCAATGTCGACAGGCCTGTCCGGTGCTTGCACCCAGGCCTGCACCGTCGCGGCTTCCAGGAGGAGCTCCCGGTCCATCTGTCTAAGCGCCCACCGCGGACCGCATGGGCTCTGTCGGACCGGCGCGGCCGAGGTTTCGGCGGAGACGTCCAACCGGATGTACCGGTGGTCGGAGTACGTCTCCACCTCCTCCATAACGCGCCAGTCGACGACACGCGGCGACAGAGCGGGGCTGGCGAACGAGATGTCCACCACTGATTCACCCCGCATCCGCACCAACGTCGGGACAGAACCCCGGTTCAGGACGACCAGGCCCAGCTCCAAAGCCCAGTCCTCCACCATCTGACCCCGTGGGTTCGTGTACCGGGAACCCCAGGCCGTATTCCAGGCGTTGAAGTCCCCGCAAACGACCACGGGAAGGGTACCAAACCCAGCGACGACGACATTTAGCTCCATAAGGGAGACTTGGAGTTCGTCGAGAGATCTGTTCGGGGACAGGTAGACGCCTACCACTGCAATATCCTCGAACCGTGCTGCCACGCAACCCCGTCCCCTCGCAACAGCCTCGAGGGGCGGGGTACCGGCGGCGGCCGACGAGATTAACGTCACCGAGCCGTCTAGGTCCTGAACCCAGTCTCCACGGGGATGGACGTAGTACGGCTCGGAGACGACGGCGACATTTATCGACCACTGCGCCATGCTCTGGAGCAACAGATCCTGAGCGGGGGCGCAGTGGTTGATATTCGCCTGGAGGAGACGGAATGGGGCCGTTATTGGCAGTCCATTGTCTCCTCCCGAGCCCTTCTAGGGGGCACTGCCACGGCGGGTGCGGCGGCGACTGCGGCGGTGGCCAAAGTGGCTGCCGCGGCGGTGAGTACATCGGCGGGGACGGGCCTACGGGCCTTGCCCTTGGCCTTGGCGGGGGGGTCGCAGGACCTGCCCCCAGCCCGGTGGTCGGCCGGCTTGCCTGCCGCCGCACATGCGTAGCAGTGCGGCGTAGCACGGCATTCGACGGCCTTGTGACCGGGCTGGCCACACTGATGGCAGCGGTCGCTGCGGTCCTCCTCCGCGGCGCAGCGGGCGCCAACGTGGTGCCCCACTTGGCATCGGTAGCACCGCAGAGGTCTGGGCTCCAGCAATTTTACTCGCGCAGAGACCCAGCCCACCAAAAGCCGTCGGCCCTCCCCGGTGATGCTCTTGGCCGCTGACACGGGGCAGCTCACCGTTACTGCCCCCATGCCCGTGCTGTCAGCACGGATGGCGTCTGCTCGGACCTGGTCGGTAAGGCAACCACCCGTCCTGACGACGGCGGCCACGACCTCGTCCACCGTCACTGAGTCGTCCAGGTCCATAATGCGCATGTCAACGCATTTTGTGGGCCTGGACACTCGGGCCTCCTCCGCGTCCAAGGACGTCCGCAGTTTCTCGGCCAAAGCATCCGCAGTGGTGCCGCTGTTTGCTCCGGGGACCTCCAGCATAAGGGCACCTGTCGCGGTGTGCCGCATCCGGAAGCCCCCGGTGATTCCGAGTTCGGAGAGGTTCACCTCCCGTCTCGCCTTCCGGATGACCTCTCCGTAGGTCGCGCCCTTTTTCTCCGCCGCCGGCTGCAGCGTGATCACTACAGCCGAAGAATTCGGGGAGCGAAGCCTAGCCTCGATGGCCCTCTTTTTGCGCTGCCGCCGCCGCTCGCGTTTCTTGGCGGCCCGTGCCGCCTTGCCCGCCCGTTTCTTGTCTCCGGCCACTTGCCATTCGGCTTCGGCCGGAAATTCCGTAGGCAGGGGAACCGGCATAGGCCGCCTGCTTGACGCTACGGAGGGGGCTCCCGCCGCTTTGGTGGCCGGCGCCGCTTTGCCCTTCTTGGGAGGGGTGGCAGCAGGAGCTGGCTTCCCCTGCTGCTGTTTTCTGGCCAGTGGGGCTGACCCCACCGACCCCGGCACCACAGCCCCGCGTCTGGCCTGCCCCGACGGGCCTGCCGTGGCTGTTGCGGCGGCGGCGGCATAAGACGCCGTGGTTCGCTGACCTGAGGCCGCCAGCGGAGGGCGCAGCACTATGCCCTCCAGCAGGGACAGCTGCTGCTGCATACGCATCTGGAACTGCTGCTGCTGCTGTTGCAGCTGCTGCTGGAAAGCAGCTAGTTCCTGCCGCACCAACGTCAGCAGCTGGCTCTCCGGCTCGGGCTGGGCCTGGGGTCGGCTTTGCCCGTGCCCCTGCCTGTGCCCCTCATCCATCGGCGCCTGTTGGCCTGCTCTCACGAGCTCCGCCTGTATCTCAGCCCGGAGCTCGGCCTGGAGCTCGCTCCGGAGCCTCGCCACCCTCTTTTTGAGGGATGCGTCAAATGCCTCCTTTAGGGACACGGCATGACGCTGCACCGTCCTCTCCTTCGAGGTCTTTTCCCTTTTGCGGCAAATATCCCGCAAAAGGGTGACGGCCAGGCCTTGGAAGGACCTGCCCGACTCCCCGTCCGAATCCGCCTCGGCACGCCTCTCGCTGCCAGACGGCTCCGAGAGGTCCCTCCCAAGACCGGCCGCTTCGGGGTGACGCCCCTCCGCGGCAAGCCTGACGGCTCGCTGAGCGGAGTCTTTGGTCAAACCTCTCCCCTGCCCGCGGGCTCGGCCCACGCCGCGGCTGCTCGTAGGGACCTTCGGCGCCGGACGGCTCTCTCCCTCTGTGTCGGAGGACAGTCTGTCCCTCGGCATAGAGCGCCGCTTCCGAGAGAGACGAGAGACTCTACCGGGGTCTCCACCGGGGTCACCACCTGGTTCTCCGCCGGGGTCTCCACCGGGGTCCCCCCCAGCCTCCTCGCCTCTACCGGGGTCTCCCCCAGCCTCCTCTGCCTCCGAGCCCTCCAGGCTCCCTCTGGATGCCGCGTCGGACTCCGACCGCGCATCGCTCTCCTCGGGTTTTTTGTAAAATTTCGATTTAAAAGATTCCATATTGTTCCCACGAGTAATAAACTTCGGGTACTTGCTCAAAGACACGTGGTTCGCACTAGAGACTAATTTAGCTACCCATTAGTCAAGCTAACAACCTCCCTCACGGTGCGCCGCCGCTTGGAGGTTTGGGGTAATTTTTTATAGAGGTTGTCTTCCTCGCGGCCCGGGCGGTTAAGCCAAGACCATCGTCCCCCATTAAAAGTCAGAAACATGACCTTGGACAATCTCTGGGGCTACGAGACTAACGGTGGCAGAAGGAGGAGCAAGCCTTCTTCCTGCCTGCCCGGTGGCAGTGTAAGTGCGCACCGAGCCCGCTCTTACTTCGCCACTGTGCCCTCTGCTATAGCAGAGGGATACGCGTTGAAGCGATCCTTCAGACAGAACATTCGCAGACGGCCATTGAGGCCCCTTAGGCAGCAATACCCAAGAGGGTCATTGGCCGCCTCCCAGGGTGCACCGTCCCGCAGGCTGGCCTTCGCTCCGGACGTATCCGCAAGGGAACTACAGCCTGCGGGCACTCGTGGAGGTTTTCTGTCGTGGCACCCCGTCTGGGGGCAGCCTGAGGTGACCTTTCTAGGATATCAGGTATCAGCTGCTGGTACCCAACCACTCCACGCAAAGTTACGAGCTATTCAGGAATTTCCAGTACCAAGCACAGTGAAGGAGTTACGGAGATTCCTGGGCATGCTAAACTTTTACAGAAGATTCGTACCCAATGCTGCAAAAAGTCACGCCCCACTTAACTCGATGTTGGCTGGAGTCAAAGTCAAGGGCTCACAACCTATACAGATGTCACTGCTGCAGCTGGAGGCATTTGAAGAATGTAAAAAGGCACTATCAAACGCCACGCTTCTTGCACAGCCAAACTCACAGGCAGAACTCTCTATGCTTACAGACGCATCTGACGTGTCCATAGGAGCAGTGCTGCAACAACGTGTCGGAACATAATGGGAACCGCTAGCCTTCTTCTCGAAGAAATTGAACGAGGCACAACGCAAATACAGCCCCTACGACCGCGAGCTTCTCGCTGTCTACGAGGCAATAAAATACTTCCGACACATGGTGAAAGCTCGAGAGTTTGTTATCTTCACTGATCACCGCCCACTCACCTATACCTTCAGGAACCCCAGAGAGAATTGCTCACCTCGTCAATACAGGTACTTTGATTACATATCACAATTTACTACGGATATACGGTACATACCTGGAGCAGAAAATGTCGTTGCCGACACCTTGTCGCGCATAGAAGAGGTAACAACGACAATTGATTATAAAGCTTTAGCCCGCTCTCAAGAGTCAGATCCAGAACTTCAGTCGCTTATCGAGAAAGGATCGTCACTGAAACTGCAGATGATTACTAAGGAAGGCTCAGACACCAAACTCTATTGTGACGTATCCACTCAACCACCAAGACCCTATGTTACGCCTGAACTCCGGAAGCAAGTTTTTGATTCTCTTCATTGTCTGAGTCACCCTGGGCGTACAGCTACCGTGCGACTGATCACGCAGCAATTTGTGTGGCCAGGGATTCGCAAGGACTGTAGAGAGTGGTGCAGATGCTGTCTTCATTGCCAGCGCTGTAAAATTACCCGTCACACATCTACTCCTCTTTCTCAATTTCCCACAACCTCGTCGAGATTTTCCCACATCCGTCTCGACTTAGTATGGCCTCTAATACCATCCTCAGATTACAGATATTGCCTCACCATCGTTGACCGGTTCACACGATGGCCCGAGGCTATACCGCTCAAGAACATCACTGCCGATACCTGCGCGGCCGCCTTGGTATCCGGGTGGATATCGAGGTTCGGTTGCCCATCGCAGATCACCACAGATCGAGGTCGGCAGTTCGAGTCCGGCCTGTTCAAGGCCCTAGCATCTCTGCTCGGCGCACGCCACTTCCGCACCACAGCGTACCATCCTGCATCGAACGGCTTGGTGGAGAGGTTTCATCGCCAACTCAAAGCAGGTATCATGTGTCACAACAACACACAATGGACAGAAATCTTGCCTATCGTTCTGCTTGGCATACGCAGTTCCTGGAAAGATGACATCCAAACATCCTCAGCTGAATTGGTATACGGCGAGCCCCTGCGTTTGCCAAGCCAGTTCCTGTCGCCATCAGATGACCACTCCGTTGAAGACATCACCAGCTTCGCCACTCGACTTGCTAGACACATGGCCAGCTTGTCTCCGAAACCGACTGCATGGCATAGAAAGGACACTTTTTACATCCCCAAAGACCTGCAATACTGTTCCCACGTTTTTGTGAGGCAAGACCACGTGAGGAAATCGTTGGAGCCTCCATACGCCGGTCCCTACAAAGTACTGGACAGGAAGGCTAAGTACTTTGAAGTTGAGGTACAAGGTAAAGCCACCAACATATCTTTGGATCGCCTGAAACCAGCATACGTCACTCAAGACAGGCAAACTGATAACACAGCCACAGCTCCGACCTGTTCACCTCCAAGTAAGACGTCATGTCCACCAGCTGACAAGCCGGCAGTTCATACTCGCAGCGGCAGGAGAGTTCACTTCCCGGACTTCTATCGACCGTAGTCACGGTCTCGCCGGGGGGCTACTGTAGCGGCTCACTGGCTCAGTCACCACACCTCACAACATATGTTAGGAATGACGTAACCGGCGAGCTCGCGCATCTTCGGGCATCTTCGTCGCCTCCGGGAGCCGTTCGGTTTGGCAGCGCGCCCGCACACCAGTCCTTTGTTCGCCACTGCGCAAGGCACTCCCGCGCTCGCTTGCTTGCCTGCTTATTTTTAATTCGCTCCGCCGCGATCTATCGTATTTGTATCTTCATTTCGTACTCTAAAATTCTTCTGTCTAAATTCTATTCAGTGTGCTATTCTGTCCTCCTATCGGCCTAACTTGATTCTACTGTGTTTCTGTGCTTTCTACCCTTCTGTGCCTATTGTGAACTTTCAATTTAAAATATAACTGTTATTGAGAACTTTAGCTTTTTATTTGTGGACGATACCTACACTTATATACGGATAACATATAAGTAAAAGAGCTGCAGATAGAAATTTAAACACACGGGATTAATGATAAATCTATTAGGAATTGAGCCAAACCATTAAATTGTAGACGAGGAAATGGATTTATAACACGTTTTCAATTCCTGTGACGTGTGCATACTGTAGCGGAGACTGATTCCATAGATAGAGAACACAATGCTATTTATTTTACAAGTAGGATAAAATATATACTATTACATGACCATAACTAGTTCTCGTCGTTCAGACTGAAATCGAAGCCGGTTACTAAGATGATTATGATACAATGAATGATTTAAATAGAGCTAAATATTACATCGTTATTTATTCGGTTAAGGGGAAGATGGATTGAAAATCCATACACTAGAGTAGAGGACTAATTTCCAAGGTTTCAAATAAAAATAAAGTTTGACGAACAGTGCGATCTTAACTTCATTATTAGAACCTTTACTTGGTACGAAATCACGCACATATGCTGCTAATATTATTTGAGAGATAATATTAGTACAAATAAGCCCTTAGCCTCTAGCTGAAGGATCACTTTTATTCTAAATGCTTAAGTTTCTCTTTTATATTATGCTTTCAAATAATGAAAGTAATGAACTCTGACTAAACGAGTCGCCACACAACATGTAGCAACATGGTGGCTACAGATTTGTGAGTTTCATTTAACCACTGAGAGTGTAAGATCTAGGACGCGTATGTCGATACCTTAAGTCGTAATATCATGTTTTCCACAGAAATTAAGACGAATACTGTTTCTGTTTATAGTATTGAGACGAGGATTGATCTAAATATCAAATTTTCGAATACTTTGACTAGAGACACAATAGAAACAAAATGAGAGAGCAAGCGCCAGCATTTGCTTAGGATTAAATGAATAAGATCTAGATTTCAAATTCTTATAGCTGAACCCGATGAAAAACCTAATGACATGAAGTGAATTCAGTGCGCGTAAATAATGAAGAATACTTTCGAACAAAAAGCTGATCAATTTTACTTTATGCTTACAGTCTCACATAATTAACATTGACCAATGGTTTTGAGTACCTAATTGAGTGTTGGTTATAAAACATATTTGACAGTAGTTTATTAACTTGAATAATACTGCAATCATGGATTTCTTTTAGATACCCTACTATCAAGAGCTTTTGCGATAGTCATGGTATTGACCTTGTTTTTAACGCTGTATCTTGTTTAGGGTTGAGCGCGGTTTTGCTAAAATGTATAACCACTATTTTAAATCCCCTAGCAAAATAAAATGATTCCTATGACGAACACCAAGGAAACATATACCTATGGCGTCTTATTAATTCTGTTAAATGTCCCACTAGACAGACTGCCACAAAACTACCAGGATCAGAGTGCCTTTAAATGATAAACATTACGAAGTAAAATACGTTAAAAAGTTTAAGATATGAAGTGAGCGCCAATATCTGGGTTAGACTAGCAAAAAGATACTTTCGTTATCAGTAAAATCCTTGATACAGCCTACAGCATAAGTGGTTTAATAAAGATTAGTAGATCTGATTGCAATTATGAGGGTAAAATTGAATTTGCCTCATTTTAAAATCCATAGATCCATTGAAAAAAAACAAAGTTTTAAGTATAAAATTACTGTATTTACCGATTTTGGCAAACTGAGGAATAACATTTAGAAGCATACTTTCCTCCGACCTTATATAAATTCGGATATAGAGAAAAGCCTTTGACAAAAAAAAAAAAAACTCTATTCTTCGTGTGATGAGAATGTTATAAACATATGACGTGACGATAAAGCAAATAATCAAGACTAAGCCGAATGTAATGATTATGAATGTAAGACTCAGTTCCTTCTAGAACTGGAATTAAGTTTCATAATTTTAATGAAAATATCCTATCATTTTAATTGTAATCGTGCGTCAGGAGATCGCACGATGTCGGATGGCCGAATGTAATGATTTTTAAAGAAAATATTCATAAATCGTTCAACTTCCAATGATAAGCGATAGATGGCGCTAGTAGTTACATGAACTTTAGACATTCGTTGTAGATATTAAGTAATAATTTATAATATTAGACTTTATGGATTTGTTTTCTATAAATATATCATAATTGTTAAAATGAAATATTTACTTGCAGTTAATTATTAGATAAACTCTAATGTATATTAGTTAGTCAATTGATGTTACGTACTCTTTACTTTGCTCTGATTGGTCGGTTAGTCGACCGAGTGTTTGTGAAAGTTTGTGGTAGGGAAACACTGAGTTTGTTACTGTCATTGTGGACAGAGTCAGTCTGCTTTGAGTCGTTGAACAGAAAACATGTCCGACTAATCTGTGTATTTGCAAATGATTTTTAATAGAACGATAAGTATGAAATTGTGTTGATCAAAGTGAATAAAATATTTATACAATTTATCCTGAAGTGTTTGATTTATCACAATAGGTTCGCGCTTGACCGCTATCTCACCTGATGGAAAGCGACGATGCGGTCGACAATGGAACGCGCTTACCTAAAAGAAACCTATTCACTCTCGACTTGAAGATTCCCGGGTTGTAGCTATCAGGAAACACAGACTCCGGCAAGGAATTCCACTCCCTAGCCGCACGTGTAATGATTTTTAAAGAAAATATTCATAAATCGTTCAACTTCCAATGATAAGCGATAGATGGCGCTAGTAGTTACATGAACTTTAGGCATTCGTTGTAGACATTAAGTAATAATTTATAATATTAGACTTTATGCATTTGTTTTATATAAATATATCATAATTGTTAAATAAAAATAAAAATACAAATTTAGGGAGGCGGCTGTATAGGTAGGTAGGAACGTTGTTTGTGCACACAAAAAATATGTGTTCCAGTGTGCCTACCTCCAGACCGCACTCGCATAGAGAGGAGTCGCGAACACGGATTTTTGCCAAAAAAACGGGTGTACAACAGAAACCTAAACGTCTCTACAAAGGACAGAGATCACCGATTTGGACATTTTCTTGTAGGTGAAGAACCAAGGTTTTGGTTTTATGATTGGCTGTACTGAAAAGTAAAATTTACCTTTCTTCTTACCAGTGGTATTCCACTGTTCCTGCCATGCACACTGAAGACTTGCTTTTGGCAGGTTCAGCAAGTCATACCCCTGAATAAAATAGTGTGAGAGATCAGCTGTAGTTGATGAACAAGCATCTTTGGCCAAGGCATCAGCACGTTCATTGCCCTTGATGCCACAATGACTAGGTATCCAAACTAACTGAATGTCTCTTTGACTGTTAGCACATGACAATAAAGATTTTTTAATTTTTAAAAGAATCGCGCTGTGCAATCTACTTTTGAAGGGATTCTGGACTAAGGCTTGTAGACAGCTAAGAGAATCTGTGAAGATTACAGCTTTGTCGATATTATGGTGTGACTCTATAAAAAGACAAGCTTCTAATAAAGCCACACATTCGCCTGTGAACACAGAGGACTCTTTGGGACATTTAAATTGTAGGATGATACTGGAGCTTTGGTAATATACCGCCGCTCCGGTATGACTGGAGTCATTGAATTTGGAAGCATCGGTGAAAAACGTTTGAAACCCGTTCCAACGCTCGCCCACCACCGCATTGAAAGTCAAATTCGCTGAGGGGGAATTTTTGGATATACCGATATTAAATACAATTTTTGGAGTGAAACATAGAGCTTCATATTCAAAATTAAAAAGAGGTAATTTGGGGTACTGGACGATTGCGCATTCAAAATTTTGCGTTGTACGAAAATATTTTAAGATTAGGGGAATTTCTTTATTTTTCCAGTAATTTGAATTTCGGCATATGATATCCAGCTCGTTCAATTTTGCATTGAGAGGATGTGAGGATCTACACATTACCCTAGACAAAAAACGAGAAGCTAAATATTGTCGCCTCAGAGATAGAGGAGGTTCAGCGCACTCGACCTGCAAAGCGTTGACAGGAGTGGATTTCATACATCCGGAGATGATCCGAAGACACTTAGACTGGAGCCTATCCATTCCGGCCAAGGCACCTCTGTTGCATGGAATTAGATGGAACATACCATAATCTAGTATACTACGGACTAAAGCATTATAAACTAATTTCATGGTGTACGGGTGGGCTCCTCACCACACGCCCGTCAAGACCTTTAAAATGGAGATAACGCGTTCACATTTTTGTATTAAGAAATTAATATGATACTTACCTGTTAATTTTGAGTCTACAAAAACACCCAAAAATTTTGCCTTATTCGACAACGGGATATTATTTCCTGAAATGGCCACTGTGACGGGAGGGATTGTTCTTTTGCGAGAAAAGATTACTGCCGAACTTTTTGGTGCAGATAGTGATAAACCGTGGTTTAACAGCCAATGATTCAAAGAGTCCAGAGAGAGGCATAAAGATGATGCAGCGTCGGCGATGGAGGAGTCTGACACATAAAGGACTATGTCATCAGCGTACTGTAGGATGTGACAATTATTATTTAGGCAAGAGCCGATTTCAATTGTATACAGGTTATACAGTAGGGGACTGAGGACAAAGCCCTGAGGGAGTCCTCTCCAGGTCTGCCTTTTGTCAAAATCCTCGCCCGGGACTCTCAGAACCAATGAGCGACAACAAAGCAATCCACATATACATTCGATCATCTTCACCGGAATGCTCAGCTGGTGCAATTTCTGCCTGAGGACGGGAAGGAGAACGTTGTCGTATGCGGAGGAGATGTCTAAAAAGGCAGCAACCACGGACTCGTTTTTAGACAAGGCTAAGCGGATATCCGTAACTAGGATCCCCACACTATCCATTGTGCTGAGCCCTTTTCTGAAGCCAAATTGGTAGTTCGGAAGTAAACCTCGCGACTCGACTATCTACTCCAGACGATTTTTGATTAGATGTTCCATCAATTTGGTTAAGACTGAGGACAAAGCAATAGGTCTAAGGCCGTTCGGATCATCCACATGTTTGCCGGGTTTTAATAGGGGGATAACAATTTGAAGTTTCCATTGATCAGGGACCCAACCATGAGTGTAACAGAAATTGATGATGTCCAAAAAGTATTGTTTGGTTTTATCCCCAGAATGAGTTATGAAGGAGTATGGTACTCCGTCAATGCCGGAAACCGAGTCCCGGACATGTCCAAGCACCAAGTTCAACTCCTTCAAAGTAAATGGTGCATCATGAGGATCATTTGATGTAGAATTTGAAGGAGAACTATTTGGTAGACATTCGGAAGGAAGTGGGACATAAGGTGGAGCTATTTTGTCAAAGAAAAGTTCAGCTGTTTCCCTAGTGATTGGCGAAGTCGTTGATGGAGAGCAACCACGTCTAAATCTGTTTATGGTCTTCCATACAACTGAGATTGGGGTGGAAGGGGAAAGTGATGTGCAGAACTTAACCCAACCTGCACGTTTCTTCCTGCGGAGGAGACGTTTGGATTGTGCGTTGATTTGCAAATAGGCCAACAAATTCTGGTTGGTCATATCCCTATTATATTGCATCTCAGCCATGTTTCTCGACTTGATCGCAGAAGTGCATTCCTGGTCCCACCACGGAGGTGAGGGGATTTTGTTTCGAGCACTGTTTTTAAGAGGGAAACAAGAGTCTGCACTAGAGGTAACAGCTTCAACGAAGCCTTCATAGCAGCTCTTGGCATGGTGGTGATCAGAAGGGATGGATAAACTTGAATTTAAATTTGGAAGAGTATCAATTTTCTGATCCAGTAATGAAGAAAATTTAGACCAATCTGGTTTAGATAAATTGTACTTCAGAAGTGGAGGAGAAGTTTTTTCTAAATAGGTCTTGTTAGTCAAAGAGATAACAATAGGGTAATGATCACTACCATGCGACAAGGATGTGCATTCCCACTGGGTTGAAGAAGCTAATTCAGCAGAGCGAAACGTTAAATCGCCACAGCTCTTCTGTTGGCCGGGAGGCGACGTACGTGTTGGGCAACCATTATTTAATATGCACAGGTTTAGGTCATCCAAAATTTCAACCAAGGCTACACCAAATGTATCGCAACGCTCAGACCCCCACCTGTAATGGTGACAGTTAAAGTCGCCCATGACAAGTATGGGACCCTGAACATTGGAGAGAATGTTATTAAGAGTTCCTAGAAAGTTATGATTAGGGTGAGCAATATATACGGAGAATACAGTAATACCTTCAATCCTACCAGATACAATGCTCATATCACCCGTAAGAGAAGGCAAAGTTAAGGGTGAAAGTGGAACTCGATTGTTGACAAGAAGAGCCGACCCTCCATAGCCGTCAGATCTGTCACAACGGAGAATATTATAGTGTGGGATACGGAAGCTAAGACTTGGGGTGAGCCAAGTCTCAGCTATTGAGCAAGCTAAGGGTTTAAATTTATTAAGGAGGAATATGAGGTCGTGCTTTTTATGCCACACGCTCCTCACATTCCACTGTAAGAATGTTTGGCTGGACGCCATTTTTAATATCTAAAAGAGTTTTTATAAGTTTATCGGCAACGTTGGACGGTAATTGTGAGTTAGAAGAATGGGTAGGGATGATAGAAGGAAGAAGTTTGATGAGAAGTTCTATAATTGAAACAGTGTTGGTGTGTTGAGTGATATTATTAGAATTGAGAGCACAGCCATTAGGTTGTGAGGGTTGGGGGGAGCGAACAAGTTGGTGATGAGCAGATTTGTCAAAGGATGGGGAAAGAGGGGCATGGCTTTAGCGTAATAGTTTTTCGGTACGACTGTGTTTTGGCCGCATTGGCGTAGTTACGACAAGGAATAGGAATCAGCTTGCTGGCCTCAACATAAGGAATGGACTTTTCAGCCATAACCGTTTTGATGGCCTTCTGTCTACCATGCTCAGGGCATGACCTGCTGTTGGCAAAGTGATTCCCCGAGCAGAGCACACAAAAAGCCTCGCTTTCAGTAATGTTGCAACCATCACCGGGGTGATCATGGCCACATTTACTGCAGCGTGGTTTCGATCTGCACAAGTTAGCCACATGTCCAAATCTACAACACTTACGGCATTGTATAGTAGGGTAAATATACTGTTCTACAGGAAGGGATGTGTAACACAGCAAAAGACCCGTTGCGGTAGCACTTGGCCATCAAAGGTGATGACACAAGTTTCGGTTGGTTTCCACTCATTCACACCGTCTGTTTGAACTTTTCTGTTTATACGGCGGACTTTGAGGATTTTCCCACATCCAGAGGGCACCGACAAAAAGGTTAGGGCTTCTTCTTCCGATATATCTGTAGGTACACCTGTAATCACACCCATCCTTGTAATATTAAAAGTGGGAATTGAGGCGGTATAGCTGGATTTCGGAAGAAGATTATTGGCTAAAAACGCATTTGCGTCCTGGGGGGAGGTAAACTCTACGGATACGCGGTATCGGCCTACTCTTTTGACACCATCTCGAAGAACATTTGCTATGTTGTTCGATATTAAAAATTTACCAAAATTTACAGGGTGTAGAGTGGTGCCTGTGCTTGGTGTAGCCTCGATTCTAGAGACATGAACAATATAGGGGCCCTTGTCCAAAGCTGAATATTTTATCCGTCCGATTTGGCTCTTGGGTTGTTTAATTGGTGGAGTGGGAGCAGGCGTTTGTAAATCACTGGCGCGTTTACGTGAGCTTAGGCTCACATCCATTTCCGATATGTTACAGACAACGTCGGCAAATTGAGAAAGTGGGTTCTGGGATAAAAGGTTTGGGGAAGCTGGGATGTCGGGAGGGTCAGGGTCTGGAGGTTTATTTTTATCCATCTTGGGAGCTACCTACTAGTATAAGTAAGTAAGTTAGTACAAACTTGTACTAACTACTTAAGACAAACACAATAAAAACCTGTTTACAAACACAAGGACAACACAATTATATAAAAACACTACACAAAAGTCACAACAATCACTCAAGAGCGGTCAAAATTCTCAAAACACACGTGCTATCCGAGACACCCGTGGCGAGAATCCCTACGTACTGTTTACTTTGCTCTGATTGGTCGGTTAATCGACCGAGTGTTTGTGAAAGTTTATGGTAGGGAAACATCGAGTTTGTAACTGTCATGTTAGACAGAGTCAGTCTGCTTTGAGTTGTTGAACAGAAAACATGTCCGACTAATCTGTGTATTTGTAAATGATTGTTAATAGAACAATAAGTATGAAATTGTGTTGATCAAAGTGAATAAAATATTGTAAGGAGAATCCTCTCTTACGTCAGTAACTCCCCTTCCCTCGCCTATAAAAGCAAGGTGCTGGGATAGTTCGCCCCTTTTTGCTGCTCTGCGCTCGGACTGGACGGACGTGTGAATCATCGCTTGTCGCAAAGTTACGTAAGACATTTGAGTTTAGTCAGGTATAAAGGTTATAAAGTGACATTTTGTTTAGTGGATTTTCAGTGTTAGCGAATTGTGTTGATTGTGATTAAATTAAATTATTATTGGGAATAAAAAAATGGTTCTTTTGTTGTAATTTGTTTTTTTTTTAATGATTTTCCACTTCTGAAGCTTATATCAGAAGTGGGATAGAGAACTTTTTAAGCCCACTTAGAGAACATTTCGTAACTATAAATTGTCGTAAACAGAAAAACCATTTTTTTTATTCTTACTATTTTTGTACATCTACCCACTTTATCACTTTTATTTTTATTCGATCATTTTGTTTGCTTATTTTTTGTGATAATGGGGCGTGAAGGCTCGTGTACTCGTGACAGACGGTCACATACTCGGGATAAGTCACGCGGCCGCAAACGACGTCGATCTCGTGGATCAAATGATCGCAGGAGTGGTAGATCGTACCGCGACTCAAGTAGGAGTCGTCGTACTTCGCGAGATGTCTTGCGTAATCGAGATAGGCATGATTCTCGTAGTCCCGAAAGGCACCGATCGCGTACTAGGGATAGGCGCGATTCGCGTTGTGAGGATCGTTTGCGTAGTAAGAATCGATCGCGTAATAAGGATCGTTCGCGTAATAAGGATCGTTCGCGTAGCAATATTGGCAATAGAAAGCGCACTTATACTCCGTTGCCCCCGGTTCAAACGAGTTCTACCCACAAGAATAGCGAGGTTTTGCAAAAAACTAAGAAGCCGATAGTCCTTAATACGTCAGAACGGCATCGGTCTAGGGAGTCTAGTGTCCCCGGCTCCGAAGTATCCACTCTCGCTCATGCCTTGATGCAAGCAATAAAAACGATGCAACCAGCAAGATCACAGCACTATTATGTGTCGAACTTTGACCCATCAATTAACAGCATCGAAGCATGGTGCGACGAAGTGGATCGTGCTAGAGAGGCTAATGGTTGGAGTGACCACGAATGTCTGTCGCGTGTGGCTACTTGCCTTAAGGGTGACGCTAAGGTTTGGTTAGGGGAATGGGTGACGAACGATAGGACGTGGTCCAATTTCGTACGCGAGTTCAAACCCCTTTGTCCGAGTAAATTAGACTACGCGAATATTTTGTTAGAAGCTATGAATACTACTTCGGACAAGTATTCAAGTTACTCGGAATACGCCCGTCGTACCTTATTGCGGTTGAGGATAGTCCAGGGGCTAAGTGATGAGTTACGAACACTAATAGTTGTACGCGGTATAGACAATCCACAGGTACGTGCAGCTACTGCTAACGCAAACTTGACCCCTGACACTATTGTCTCGTTTCTGTCAATTTACGCGAAACCGTCGAAGTGCGACAGGGTCGTCGATTCAAAGAGGCAAGGTCAAATAAAATTAAACCACCGTTCTGGGCCAAAATGTTTCAATTGCAATCAAACTGGTCATATCAGTCGCAATTGTAAGAGACCTAAGGTAAATACAACCAGTAGTAAGTCTGCTAACGTGGCTTCGGACTCGTCTTCCAATACACAACCTTCCTCGAGTAAATCTTGTACGTTCTGTAAGAAGTCGGGGCACACGGAGGACAAATGCTTCGCTAAAGCTAAATCTGAGCAACGAAACCCGCGTAATGTCAACCTTTGTTCTTATCGATCAAACATTGCACAAAGTAACGACATGACTACCGCAATAGTAGATGGAATACCTGTAGACGTGCTTATTGATAGCGGAGCCCTCGATGTGTCCCTTATTTCTTCAGATATTTTGAAACATTTTACGTGTCAGCTAAAACCGAGACGTTGTGTGTTGAAAGGTTTGAGTGACAAAGAAGTGGTCGCAACTTCTTACGTCACGCTCACGGTGGAATTCAGCGATATTGCTATCGAAGTCGACTTAGTAGTAGTTCCATCAACTTTTATGAACACTCCTATCATAATTGGCACTGATGTTTTGAACCGCGAAGGCATTACTTACATTCGTACTAAAAATGAGCAATATCTCACGCGTTGCGATAAAATTAGCGCAAAAGTCAATGCCATTTGTATGAGTGACCAGATCAAAGTAAATACACCCCTTCAGGGTACAGAGTTGGACAGTCTCATGTCCATCATAGACGAGTTTTCCGAGTATCTAATATCAGGGACTGCTATGACCACAGTCCAAACAGGTGAGATGGAGATAAAGCTTACCAGTCCCACCCCTGTTGTGTAACGTCCCTATAGACTGTCCTACTCCGAAAAACTTAAAGTGAGGAAAATTACGCAAGACCTTTTAGATAAGGGAGTGATTAGGCGTTCGAAATCTGAATATGCGAGCCCGATTATACTTGTAAGAAAACGTGATGGCTCAGATAGGCTCTGTGTCGATTTTAGGGCGTTAAATCGAATTACAGTGAAAGATCGATACCCTCTGCCACTTATAGATGACCACATTGATAGGTTAGGCGCTTGTAAATTCTTCTGTAGCCTTGATATGGCTACAGGGTTTCACCAAATTCCTCTTAAAGAGGAATGCATTCACTTCACTGGTTTTGTGACACCGGAAGAACACTTTGAGTACGTCAAAATGCCTTACGGTTTAGCTAATTCTCCAATAGTTTACCAGCGCATTATAAATGACACCTTACGCTGTCATCTTAACGAGGGAAACGTCCTAGTATACGTTGATGACGTCCTTCTGCTAAGTAATTCTGTGACGCTTACATCAGCCGGTTTTTCAATAAATTTAGCTAAATGTTCGTTCCTTGTCACGGAAGTAGAATATCTAGGGAGGTTAGTTAGTCAGGGTCAGGTTAGGCCGAGTCCACGAAAAGTGGAAGCTTTGGTTAACACCTCGCCACCAGAAAACGTAAAGCAAGTACGCCAACTCTTAGGCTTGGCAGGCTATTTTCGGCGGTACATAAAAGATTACTCCACTAGAACTGCTCCCATCGCTCATCTAACCCGTAAAAATGTCAAATTCAATTGGACTCCCGAATGTGAAGCCATTCGCCTCGATCTCATTAGAGAACTGACCAATGAACCAGTCCTTTCCATATTTAATCCTAGCTTTCCCACCGAAGTCCATACAGATGCTAGCAGTGCTGGATACGGTGCGGTACTCCTACAAGTACACCCAGATTCCAAAAAACACGTAGTGGCCTATTTTAGTAGATCCACTCAGGGTGCCGAAGGAAAATACCACTCCTACGAGCTGGAGACCCTTGCCGTAGTTAAAGCCCTCCAAAACTTTCGCCACTATCTGGTTGGTCTGAAATTTGTGGTGGTAACAGACTGTAACGCCCTTAAGGCAACCGAACGAAAGAAAGACCTGTTGCCTCGAGTGGCCAGGTGGTGGATCTACCTCCAGGACTTCCATTTCACAATCGAGTATCGAAAAGGAGTGATGATACCCCATGCTGACTACTTAAGTCGCAACCCCGTTAGTGTCAATCAAGTTTCTAGACCCAGAAATTGGGCTCAGATTGCACAAGCAGCCGACAACGAGACGCAAAATCTCATTCAAAGACTTCACGATGGCAATCTTGATTCTGATCGTTATTCCGTCCGAAATGGAGTATTATATTACAAGTACACCCCAGTAGGCCAAGATCCACGCCTACTCTGCTATATACCCAAAGGGCACAGACTTAGTCTTTTGAGAGTATTTCACGACGAGCACGAACACATTAACGTAGAGAAGACTCTTGACCTTATTCTTAGACATTTTTGGTTCCCCGGACTCAGACCGTTCGTTAGCAAATATATAGCCCACTGTCTCGTGTGTGTGTCGCAAAAGAGAGTTCCACGGGCTCCATTGCAAACAATTACTTCCTGGGAAAAACCCGATACACCGTTCCACACCGTTCACGTGGACGCCTTGGGCCCTCTGCCTGTGTCTGAAGGGTACAAATTCATTTTACTCATCGTCGACGCTTTTACCAAATATACCCTTCTCTACCCGATTCGTAAACAAGATGCTAGTGAGTTAAAACGTGTTGTTTCTCAAGCTATTTCTTTGTTCGGAGTGCCTAAGCTTATGGTCACTGACAAGGGACGAATGTTTGAGTCTAGTGAGTTCGTGACTTGGATAGATGAACTCGGTTGTAATCTGCATTACATAACGCCGGAAATGCACCAGGCGAATGGCCAAGCTGAGCGTTACATGCGTACCGTCCTCAACATGTTACGCATCCAGGCGAACTACAAGAACGTCTCCTGGTCAGAAACGTTGTGGAAACTTCAACTGGTCTTAAACATTACAAGACAGAAGACTACGCAAGTATCACCATTGAACCTTCTGATTGGCACCGAATCTACGACCCCTGTGATTCAAGCTCTGGTGCGCGACATAACAGTCGAAGGATCGACACCGAACAGAGAAGCCCTACGTGAAGTAACCAGAAGCAGGGCCCGCGAACTTCTAAGGACCAACCAAGCCAGGCAGGACGAACAGGTTAACCAACGGCGACATCCACCTCGCCAATTTAACGTTGGTGACTGCGTGTTCGTTATTAAATTTTCTCAGTCAACAGGAAAACTTGACTCTGGAATGCGTGGTCCGTATAAGGTAGTAGAAGCACTGCCTAGTGGACGCTATACGCTGCGTTTGCTCAGCGGTAGCTATGGAAAAATTACACAGGCTGCTGCCCAGTACATGGTGCCGTGGCACGGCGAGTGGTGCCCAGAAACGTGTGCCGCATTCTTTGAGAGTAAGTAAATCACTAATGTTTGATTTACAAAAGTAGCATCATGTGTTTGTTTGAATTTACAGACAGGAGTGATGTGTTGGCTGCTGCGTTGTACTGCGGTACCACCGGTAGCAGGCGCATTTGTGTCGCCGATTGTGTTGGCACCTGTTGCCGAGTCACAGGAAGCCATATTAGTTTGACCATGTACAGTCAATTTGTGGTCTCACACGCATGAATATCATCAGCGTGTTGAGAGAACTCGTGCGTATGAATATATATAATATGTCTGCGTATCGAGTGGGCTCTTACGCATGATTGCGGTCAGCGTATGGGTCGGCTTACACGTATGAATACGGTCTGCGTATTAAGCGGCTTGCACGTATGAATACGGTCTGCGTGTCAAGCGGGTCTACGGGTTGGTAGACCATGTTGCAGGTGGCGGAAGCTGAATGCTGGCCGCAGTTGCTGACAGCAGTATGGCAGCGAAGAACCAGTACTTGCGCGTTGGACACATACGGGACAATGCTTTTGCTTTGCTTTTGATTTGAGAAAGATGGATGTGTGTGTCTATTTACAAACTTATGAAATATTTGAAAGAACGATGAATTAATTAATTGACTGAAGACGAATGGAACTTTATGAGAGGCTGAACGCTTCTTTAGAAATTGCTTGAATAGCTTCTGTAATGATTTTTAAAGAAAATATTCATAAATCGTTCAACTTCCAATGTTAAGCGATAGATGGCGCTAGTAGTTACATGAACTTTAGGCATTCGTTGTAGACATTAAGTAATAATTTATAATATTAGACTTTATGCATTTGTTTTGTATAAATATATCATAATTGTTAAAATGAAATATTTACTTGCAGTTAATTATAAGATAAACCCTAATGGATATTAGTTAGTCAATTGATGTTACGTACTGTTTACTTTGCTCTGATTGGTCGGTTAGTCGACCGAGTGTTTGTGAAAGTTTGTGGTAGGGAAACGTTTGTAACTGTCATTTTAGACAGAGTCAGTCTGCTTTGAGTTGTTGAACAGTGAACATGTCCGACTAATCCGTGTATTTGTAAATGATTGTTAATAGAACGATAAATATGAAATTGTGTTGATCAAAGTGAATAAAATATTTATACAATTTATCCTGAAGTGTTTGATTTATCACATTTCAGAAGTGGGATATGCCTACAAATATGTGCAGTGATAACAGGAAGAGGTTATGTGTACCTAAATTGAAGATAAATGAGCTCGAGATAATTTTTTTTTTCTTTTTCCCATGTGTGCTAGTGTTACTCCAGACAAGAGGTTATTTCTGCCTAAATTGAAGCTAAATGAACTCGAAATTTATTTTTTAGCCAAGTGTGCCTAGTATTTTAGACAAGTATCATACTCACCCAAATTTCTTACTGATGGTGACAGGCTCGTGTATTGAATCATTCGATTCCCTTCAAATGTGTGAACTGAGTGGTACTGATATGCGCGTCATGTTCGTAATCGAACGTTGACAGTTAAGACTAAACACCTCATAAATGCTGGTGATTCATTTTAGTTTCTATATTTTAAATTGGGTTGCTTTTCCTTTATTTAATTTCATCGAATTCGTAGAAAAAATACTAAAATTTACCTATTTTCCATAGCGATAATTGTCGTTGTTGCCTCGGGTTACTTTGTGTGGTACGATAATTTCCCTTCGTTTCGACGTATAGTTGTAAAAACCCCTGTTTTGAGTATATCACAATAATGATAAATGATATACAATGAATGATAAATGATAAATGATGAGTGATAAGTGGTAAGTGATAAGTGGTAAGTGATAAATGGTAAGTGATAAGTGGTAAGTGATAAGTGATAAGTGGTAAGTGATAAGTGATAAGTGATAAGTGGTAAGTGATAAGTGGTAAGTGATAAGTGGTAAGTGATAAGTGGTAAGTGATAAGTGGTAAGTGATAAGTGGTAAGTGATAAGTGATCAGTGATAGGTGATCAGTGATAAGTGATAAGTGATAAGTGATAAGTGATCAGTGATAAGTGATCAGTGATAAGTGATCAGTGATCAGTGATAAATGATCAGTGATAAGTGATCAGTGATAAGTGATCAGTGATAAGTGATCAGTGATAAGTGATCAGTGATAAGTGATCAGTGATAAGTGATCAGTGATAAGTGATCAGTGATAAGTGATCAGTGATAAATGATGAACGATGAAAGATAAATGATAAATAATAAATGATAAATTTATTTATTTATATATGTTAAACGATAAGCGATAAATGATAAATGATAAATAGTAAATGATAAAAATGATAAACGATAAATGATAAATGTTAAATGATAAATGATATTTATGTTGTACTGTTGTTTTATGAACTGAATTTCCACCTATGACAAACAATAAACGAATTTGAATTTGAGAGAACAAAATTAAAACTGAGTTTGTATATGTATAACACGATTTAAAAGGCTGTAAATGGAATTTCTCCTCCATAGAGATCTACAATTTGGAATATGTAATTACCGTCAACTTGCTGACTTACTGACTTCTTGGCAATTTAAGAGAGTCTGTAAATGGTTCATTTGAAATGTTTTGATTTGATTTCAGTGCTTTGATGAGGCCAAGAGTGTCTTTGATGAGGCCAAGTGTGATTTTGATGAGGCCAAACGTGCCTTTGATGAGGCCGAACGTGCCTTTGATGAAGCTAAGTGTACCTTTGATGAAGACAAGCGTGCCTTTGATGAAGCCAAGCGTGCCTTTGACGAAGCCAAGCGAGCCTTTGATGGAGCCAAGTGAGCCTTAATAAGACCAAGTGAGCCATTTGAGGCCAACTGGGCCATTTGAGGCCAAGTGGGCCATTTGAGGCCATGTGGGCCATTTGAGGCCAAGTGGGCCATTTGAGGCCAAGTGGGCCATTTGAGGCCAAGTGGGCCATTTGAGGCCAAGTGGGCCATTTGAGGCCAAGTGGGCCATTTGAGGCCAAGTGGGTCAGTCGAGAAGGCCAAGTGGGCCATTTGATTTGGCTAGATGAGCCAATTAAGATTCGGGTTAAGTGTGCCCGATGCAGATGAAATTATCCTCAAGAGCATAAGTAACGTATGAATTTACCTATTAATGTGATTTTAGTGTGACTATTTTGGCTTAATGAAGACGTTGTAAATGAATTGAATAATTTATTAAGTTTATTCATATCATTTTCGAACTGTTTATTGGATGAGATTTGAACTTCTGTTATAGTTTTTGAAGATATTATAGGTATAAATTGAATTGAAAGCTATTTTTACACTGTGATCTGATTCTTAAAAAAGAGTTTCAAATTAATGATACAAGTTACTATTTCATGTAAATGTTTTAACCACTGATTTCTTATTTTTGAGGACTTGGATTCCGACAAAACTACAGAAGAAAAATTGCCAGTCTAATTGAACAAATGGATAGTTCCTGGTTCAAACAGTACAGACTTGAAGAAAAATGGTGCAAAGAGACGATCTGGAAGGAGTAATACACCACCACGATGCAAGAAGCAAAGGGGTACCTCATGTTGGTCTAAGAAAGTGGTTGAATGATTTTTCAAGGAGGAAAGCGTTACAAGTATCGAGGTTTGAACATACTCATTGGAATATTGTGATACGGGAGTTCCGTCACTTCTGTAAATTTTGAGAGTATTTAAGTTTGATTAGAAACAGTAATTATAATTGATTTGTATTAAGCAAGTAGGATCAGAAACTGACTATAGATTTTGGCTCAAAAATTTGCTAGTGTTACCAAGAGAAAATAGAAAATTTACGAAACCTTGCCAAGTTTTGTAAGTTAGTATTTAGTGACGAAGTGGTAAACCAAACTAAAATGATTTTTCCTAATGAGCAGAAATATGGTCAGTTTCAAGCAGAAATGTTAGCTGGTAATACTTAAGGTGTAACTTATGTGAATATGATTACGACAAATTAATGCTTATAAACGGATAGCATATAAGTAAAAGAGCTGTAGATTGAAATTTAAACACACGGTATTTATGATAAATCTATTAGGAATTGAGCCAAAGCATTAAATTGTAGACGAGGAAATGAATTTATTACACGTCTTCAATTCTTGTGACGTGTACATACTGTAGCAGAGACTGATTCCATAGATAGAGAACACAATGATATTTATTTTACAAGTAGGATAAAAATATTACTATTACATGACCATAACTAGTTCTCGTCGTCAAGACTGAAATCGAAGCCGGTTCATAAGATGATTATGATACAATGAATGATTTAAATAGAGCTAAATATTACATCGTAATTTATTCGGTTAAGGGAAGATAGATTGAAAATCCATACACAAGAGTAGAGGATCAATTTCAAGGTTTCAAATTAAAATAAAGTTTGACAAACAGTGCGATCCGAACTTCATTATTAGAACATTTACTTGATACGAAATCGCGCACATATGCTGGGGCCTTAGATTTAGGAGATATATTAGTACAATTAAGCCCTTAGACCCTCTAGCAGAAGAATCACTTTTATTCTAAATGCTTAAATTTCTGTTTTATATTATGCTTTCAAATAATTAATGTAATGAACTCTGACTAAACGAGACGCCACACAACATATTGCAACATGGTGGCTACAGATTAGTGAGTTTCGTTTAACCATTGAGAGTGTAAGATCTAGGACGCGTATGTCGATACCTTAAGCCGTAATGCCATGTTTTCTACAGAAATTAAGACGAATCCTCTGTATCTGTTTCTAGTATTGAGACGAGAATTGATTATCAACAATATAAATATCAACTTTTCGAATACTGTGACTAGGGACACAATAGAAAGACAATGAGAGAGCAAATGCCGGCGTTTGCTTGGGGTTTAATGAATCGGATCTAGATTTCAAATTCTTATGGCTGAACCCGATAAAAAACCTAATGACATGAAGTGAATTCAGTGTGCGTAAATAATGAAGACTATACTTTCGAACAAAAAGCTGATCAATTATATTTTATACTTACAGACAGTCTCACATAATTAACATTGACCAATGGATTTGAGTAATTAACTGTTGGTTATAAAACATATTTGACAGTAGTTTAATATCTTGAATAATAGTGCAATCATGGATTTCTTTTAGATACCTTACCTACTATCAAGAGCTTTTGCGATAGTCATGGTATTGACCTTGTTCTTAACGCTATATCTTGTCTTACGTTGAGCGCGGTTTTGCTAAAATGTATAAACACTATTTTAAATCCCCTAGCAAAATAAAATGATTACTGACTATGACGAACACCAATGAAACATATGAGACTGCCACAAAACTACTAGGATCAGAGATACTTTAAATGATAAACATTACGAAGTAAAATACGTTAAAAAGTTTAAGATGTGAGGTGAGCACCAATATTTGGGTTAGACTAGCAAAAAGATACTTTCGTTACCAGTAAAATCCCTGCTACTACCTACAGCATAGGTGGTTTAATAAAGATTAGTAGATCTGATTGCAATTATGAGAGTAAAATTGATTTTGCCTCATTTTAAAATCCATAGATCCATTGAAAACAAAAAACAAAAAATTTTAAGTATAAAATTACTGGAATTACCGGTTTTGGCAAACTGAGGAATAACATTCATAATACATACTTTCCTCCGACCTTATATGATCTCGGATATATAGAAAAGCCTTTGACAAAAAAAATTACACTATTCTTCGTGTGATGAATGTTATAAACATATGACGTGACGATAAAGCAAATAATCAAGACTAAGCCGAATGTAATGATTTTGAATGTAAGACTCAGTTCCTTGTCAAACTGGAATTAAGTTTCATAATTTTAATGAAAATATCCTATCATTTTAATTGTAATCGTGCGTCAGGAGATCGCACGATGTCGGATGGCCGAATGTAATGATTTTTAAAGAAAATATTCATAAATCGTTCAACTTCCAATGTTAAGCGATAGATGGCGCTAGTAGTTACATGAACTTTAGGCATTCGTTGTAGACATTAAGTAATAATTTATAATATTAGACTTTATGCATTTGTTTTGTATAAATATATCATAATTGTTAAAATGAAATATTTACTTGCAGTTAATTATAAGATAAACCCTAATGGATATTAGTTAGTCAATTGATGTTACGTACTGTTTACTTTGCTCTGATTGGTCGGTTAGTCGACCGAGTGTTTGTGAAAGTTTGTGGTAGGGAAACGTTTGTAACTGTCATTTTAGACAGAGTCAGTCTGCTTTGAGTTGTTGAACAGTGAACATGTCCGACTAATCCGTGTATTTGTAAATGATTGTTAATAGAACGATAAATATGAAATTGTGTTGATCAAAGTGAATAAAATATTTATACAATTTATCCTGAAGTGTTTGATTTATCACACTTCTAATAAAATTTTGTTTGCAGATGACGATACTGATGAAGACTCTGAACAAACGGAGTCCTCTACTGTGGTCGACCCGTCGACTCGACCAGTTGGCGAAGTGGAAGTCGAGCCGCTGACCTCCCCCATCGCAGATCCTAGCCGGGCCACACCAGGAGTTTGTGTCGAGGACGACACCTCGTCAGGAGAGGCCGTGTAAGGAGAATCCTCTCTTACGTCAGTAACTCCTACCCTCGCCTATAAAAGCAAGGTGCTGGGATAGTTCGCCCCTTTTTGCTGCTCTGCGCTCGGACTGGACGGACGTGTGAATCATCGCTTGTCGCAAAGTTACGTAAGACATTTGAGTTTAGTCAGGTATAAAGGTTATAAAGTGACATTTTGTTTAGTGGATTTTCAGTGTTAGCGAATTGTATTGATTGTGATTAAATTAAATTATTATTGGGAATAAAAAAATGGTTCTTTTGTTGTAATTTGTTTTTTTTTTAATGATTTTCCACTTCTGAAGCTTATAATATTTATACAATTTGTCCTGAAGTGTTTGATTCTTCACATTTCAGAAGTGGGATGGACCAGACAAAAAGGTATGTTTGAACAAATATTATAACGTTTATCGAGAAATTTTGTCTGTTGGGATGTTGCTTCAACGCCCACCAATGGTAATTTATGTATCACATAGATACATAATCGTTAATCTATCAACTATTCATATTAAAACTGTCAGCAGACAGATAATCTCGATATAACCAACAAAATTTTTAGTTAATATACATTTTGTGTACTATTTCTTGTATAAGCGTTTGGTCGGGGCTACACTCCGATAACGTTCATGGACTATGTATGTTCATCGGATTATGTTAAGGGTGGACTATGTATGTTCATCAGATTATGTTAGGGGGTGAACTATGACCTGTTCACCAGTGTACTAGTCTGATTTTAGACAAGAGGTTATGTGTGCCTAAATTGAAGCTAAGTAAGCTCGAGATATTTTTTCTTACCAAAGTGTGCAAGTGTTACTTTAAGCCAAAAAGTTATGTGCCTAAATTGAAGCTAAATGAGCTCGAAATATTTTTTTTTCTTTTTCCCATGTGTGCTAGTGTTACTTCAGACAAGAGGTTATGTGTGCCTTAATTGAAGCTAAATGAGCTCGAGATATATTTTTTTTCTTTTTCCCATGTGCGCTAGTGTTACTTCAGACAAGAGGTTATGTGTGCCTAAATTGCAGCTAAGTGAGCTCGAGATTTTTTTTTTTTAGCCAAGTGTGCCAAGTATTTTAGACCAGTATCATACTCGCCCAAATTTCTCACTGATGGTGACAGGCTCGTGTATTGAATCATTCGATTCCCTTCAAATGTGTGAACTGAGTGGTGCTGATATGCGCGTCATGTTCGTAATCGAACGTTGACAGTTAAGCCTAAACACCTCTTAAATGCTGGTGATTAATTTTAGTTTCTATTGGGTTACTTTTACTTTATTTAATTTCATCGAATTCGTATAATGTAAAATTTACCTATTTCCCATAGCGATAATTGTCATTGTTGCCTCGGATTACTTTGTGTGGTACGATAATCTCCCTTTCGTTTCGACGTATAGTTGTAAAAACATGTTGTAGCCCTTATGAGTATGTCACAATAATGATAAATGATATATAATGAATGATAAATGATAAATGATAAGTGATAAGTGATAAGTGATAAGTGATCAGTGATAAGTGATCAGTGATAAGTGATCAGTGATAAGTGATCAGTGATAAGTGATCAGTGATCAGTGATAAGTGATCAGTGATAAGTGATCAGTGATAAGTGATCAGTGATAAGTGATCAGTGATAAGTGATCAGTGATAAGTGATCAGTGATAAGTGATCAGTGATAGGTGATCAGTGATAAGTGATAAGTGATCAGTGATAAGTGATCAGTGATAAGTGATCAGTGATAAGTGATCAGTGATCAGTGATAAGTGATCAGTGATAAGTGATCAGTGATAAGTGATCAGTGATAGGTGATCAGTGATAAGTGATCAGTGATAGGTGATCAGTGATAAGTGATCGGTGATCAGTGATCAGTGGTCAGTGATCAGTGATAAGTGATCAGTGATAAGTGATAAGTGATAAATGATAAATTTATTTATTTATAAATGTTAAACGACAATTAATAATAAATGATAAATAGTAAATGGTAAATAGTAAATGGTAAATGATAAATGATAAATGAGATCTAAACTTTGGAATAGTGATTTGATGAGGCCAAGAGTGTCTTTGATGAGGCCAAGCGTGATTTTGATGAGGCCAAACGTGCCTTTGATGAAGTTAAGTGTGCCTTTGATGAAGCCAAGCGTGCCTTTGATGAAGCCAAGCGTGCCTTTGATGAAGCCAAGCGTGCCTTTGATGAAGCCAAGCGTGCCTTTGATGAAGCCAAGCGTGCCTTTGATGAAGCTAAGCGTGCCTTTGACGAGGCCAAGTGGGCCGTTTGAGGCCGACTGGGTCATTTGAGGCCAAGTGGGCCATTTGGGGCCGAGTGGGCCATTTGAGGCCAAGTGAGCCATTTGAGACTAAGTGGGCCATTTGAGGCCGAGTGGGCCATTTGAGGCCGAGTGGGCCATTTGAGGCCGAGTGGGCCATTTGAGGCCGAGTGGGCCATTTGAGGCCGAGTGGGCCATTTGAGGCCGAGTGGGCCATTTGAGGCCGAGTGGGCCATTTGAGGCCGAGTGGGCCATTTGAGGCCGAGTGGGCCATTTGAGGCCGAGTGGGCCATTTGAGGCCGAGTGGGCCATTTGAGGCCGAGTGGGCCATTTGAGGCCGAGTGGGCCATTTGAGGCCGAGTGGGCCATTTGAGGCCGAGTGGGCCATTTGAGGCCGAGTGGGCCATTTGAGGCCGAGTGGGCCATTTGAGGCCGAGTGGGCCATTTGAGGCCGAGTGGGCCATTTGAGGCCGAGTGGGCCATTTGAGGCCGAGTGGGCCATTTGAGGCCGAGTGGGCCATTTGAGGCCGAATGGGCCATTTGAGGCCGAGTGGGCCCTTTGAGGCCGAGTGGGCCATTTGAGGCCGAGTGGGCCCTTTGAGGCCGAGTGGGCCCTTTGAGGCCGAGTGGGCCCTTTGAGGCCGAGTGGGCCCTTTGAGGCCGAGTGGGCCATTTGAGGCCGAGTGGGCCATTTGAGGCCGAGTGGGCCATTTGAGGCCGAGTGGGCCATTTGAGGCCGAGTGGGCCATTTGAGGCCGAGTGGGCCATTTGAGGCCAAGTGGGTCAGTCGAGAGGGCCAAGTGGGCCATTTGATTTGGCCAGATGAGCCAATTAAGATTCGGGTTAAGTGTGCCCGGTACAGATGAAATTATCCTCAAGAGCGTAAGTAACGTATGAATTTACCTATTAATGTGATTTTAGTTTGACTATTTTGGCTTAATGAAGACGTAAACGAATTGAATAATTTATTAAGTTTATTCATATTATTTTCGAACTGTTTATTGGATCAGATTTGAACATTCTGTTATAGTTTTTGAAGATATTATAGGTATAGATAAATTGGACCGCTTTCTGCAAAAATGATCCAACCCACAAACTCGACATTTTCGATATTTTGTGACGTATAGACTCCTAATAAGGTATATTTTGACATATGAAAGACTCAGAACTCTATGTTAATAATTGACGAAAATCCGTATGATCCAACCCACAGCTGTTATGGCAAACATCATTATTTATAATGCATGAGTGTTTCAGGCTATTAGAAACATTTTTGCATTTTCTTGATCGCCCTGATATGTGTTATTTTTTTTTTGCTATAATGATTCAAACTACCTGGAACATTTATGCTTTCTATACAATATGGGAAATATTACGAAAATCATTTTGCTTAAATGTTCCAGTAACCATCCAGTAACCAATGGCCTTCAGGAAAACGGATTAACAAAAAGAAGTTAAATGATTTGAAATCGTTATTCCATCCTAGACCAAATGATTGCATTGATTTCTATAAAAAACTGAAGGGAGACGATGCAATAATAGACGAAATAGATGGTTATTGTTAAGAACCTGACTTTTATTTAGAGGAGTAGTAGGGTAACTTTTGTATTTTTTTAAATAAAACAAAAATATAATAGTTTGAGTCTCTATTTTTTGTCATACTTTGGAACATTTTTGCAGTTTTAATTCCGCACCTTATTCAGCTAATTTCATACAAAGTTTATTTTGTAATAATGATTCACGTACATGTTTTCTTGAATATCTATTAAACTATTAAATTTTATTTACTAAATACATGCATGTAAATTACTTTAGTACACCTAGAATATTATAAAATTAAAAATACAGCATTTAGCATTATAAAGCCAGACAAATACCGGAATAAACTTTAAATTCAATTATCTCGAAATGACGTTTCGGTGGACTGGATCATATTTGCAGAAAGCGGTCCAATTGAATTAAAAGCATATTTTTACACTGTGATTTGATTCTTAAAAAAGAGTTTCAAATTAATGATACAAGTTACTATTTCATGTAAATGTTTGTTAACTATATGTAGTATCTTTAGAGAAAGATAGACTAAGAAAGTTATTTAGTGTACCTACGGGGTTTGTTATCAGGTTATTTAAATAAAACGACCAAAACGGGTACCACACCCTTTATACTTTTGCCTTGCCAGCACATACACATTATACAATAACAGTAGGAATAAATAAATTATATACTAGCACTTACTGAGATGTTGCTTGCTCCGAAAACTAAGACGAAAAGAGGGACATGACAGCGCGTCGTTCCTTTTTATAAACTCTTGTAACTGTCAAAAGCACCGCGCTGTCAAGTCGCAGTCCGTTCGAGTTGTCAGTGCAAAAAATACATTTAATGTTGCTAATACAGAAAACAATCATAGTGTATGAACATTATCATAAGAATCGCTAACAGCCGGCCATCCATTATATAACAAATACGACCTCGTATGTGTGTCTGTCCGTCTGTCCGTCTGTCCGTCTGTCCGTCTGTCCGTCTGTCCGTCTGTCCGTCTGTCCGTCTGTCCGTCTGTCCGTCTGTCCGTCTGTCCGTCTGTCCGTCTGTCCGTCTGTCCGTCTGTCCGTCTGTCCGTCTGTCCGTCTGTCCGTCTGTCCGTCTGTCCGTCTGTCCGTCTGTCCGTCTGTCCGTCTGTCCGTCTGTCCGTCTGTCCGTCTGTCCGTCTGTCCGTCTGTCCGTCTGTCCGTCTGTCCGTCTGTCCGTCTGTCCGTCTGTCCGTCTGTCCGTCTGTCCGTCTGTCCGTCTGTCCGTCTGTCCGTCTGTCCGTCTGTCCGTCTGTCCGTCTGTCCGTCTGTCCGTCTGTCCGTCTGTCCGTCTGTCCGTCTGTCCGTCTGTCCGTCTGTCCGTCTGTCCGTCTGTCCGTCTGTCCGTCTGTCCGTCTGTCCGTCTGTCCGTCTGTCCGTCTGTCCGTCTGTCCGTCTGTCCGTCTGTCCGTCTGTCCGTCTGTCCGTCTGTCCGTCTGTCCGTCTGTCCGTCTGTCCGTCTGTCCGTCTGTCCGTCTGTCCGTCTGTCCGTCTGTCCGTCTGTCCGTCTGTCCGTCTGTCCGTCCGTCCGTCTGTCCGTCTGTCCGTCTGTCCGTCTGTCCGTCCGTCCGTATGTCACAGCCACTTTTTTCCGAAACTATAAGAGCTACACTGTTGAAACTTTGTAAGTAGATGTATTCTGTGAAGCGCATTAAGATTTTCATACAAAAATAGAAAAAAAGCAATAAATTTTGGGGGTCCCCATACTTAGAACTGAAACTCGAAAAATTTTTTTTCATCAAATCCATACGTGTGGGGTATCTATGGATAGGTCTTCAAAAATGATACTAAGGTTTACAATATCATTTTTTTCTAAACTGAATAGTTTGCGCGCGAGACACTTCCAAAGTGGTAAAATGTGTGTCCCCCCCCCTCTAACTTCTAAAATAAGAGAATGATAAAACTAAAAAAAATATATGATGTACATTACTATAAAAACTGCCAACGAAAATTGGTTTGAACGAAATCTAGTAAGTAGTTTTTTTTTTAATGCGTCATAAATCGAAAAAAATACACTATTATTAAAACATCGATCAAAGTTACAACACATTACAAGAACTTTTATATTATGTTACTTGCTGCTACGGAACCCTTCATGGGCGAGTCCGACTCGCACTTGGCCGGTTTTTTCCATCAACATGTCTCTTACAAATATGAGCAATGGCACCTGAGAAAGAAATAACGTTTATATTAGCTTAGACATTTTTACCCATAGCTAAACATTGGTATTAAAATGAATGTAGCAAATAAAACAGCAGCAGCAGTACATTGATACAAAACAAAACTTATAGTTATATGCAATTGTTTCACAAAAAACAAAACGAAACAAATGTCAATCTGCCAATTATGATTTGTTTAACATGTTTCATAAAATATAAACAATGGCACCTGAAAGTGCAGACGTATCAGTGACAGCTCATTCTTACAAATCGTTATCTTATTTATTATACAATCTTTTAAAAACAGGCCCCTAAAATGTCCTGCCTCTAATGAAAAACATACAGGCCCCTCAAATGTCCTGTCTCTAATCAAAAACATACAGGCCCCTCAAATGTCCTGTCTCTAATCAAAAACATACAGGCCCCTCAAATGTCCTGTCTCTAATAAAAAACATACAGGCCCCTCAAATGTCCTGTCTCTAATCAAAAACATACAGGTCCCTCAAATGTCCTGTCTCTAATCAAAAACATACAGGCCCCTCAAATGTCCTGTCTCTAATTAAAAACATACAGGCCTCTCAAATGTCCTGTCTCTAATTAAAAGCATACAGGCCCCTCAATTGTCCTGTCTCTAATTTAAAACATACAGGCCCCTCAATTGTCCTGTCTCTAATTAAAAACATACAGGCCCCTCAATTGTCCTGTCTCTAATAAAAAACAAACAGGCCCCTCAAATGTCCTGTCTGTAATGAAAAATAAACATTAGTAACACACAGGCCCTTAAAATGTCCTGTCTCTAAATAAAAAAACAAACAGGCTCCTCAAATGTCCTGCCTGCAATTAAAAATAAACATTAGTAACACACAGGCCCTTAACATGTCCTGTCTCTAATAAAAACAAACAGGCTCCTCAAATGTCCTGCCTGCAATGAAAAATAAACATTAGTAACACACAGGCCCTTAACATGTCCTGTCTCTAATAAAAACAAACAGGCTCCTCAAATGTCCTGCCTGCAATGAAAAATAAACATTAGTAACACACAGGCCCCTAAAGTGTCCTGTCTTTAATAAAAAACAAACAGGCTACTCAAATGTCCTGTCTGCAATGAAAAATAAACATTAGTAACACACAGGCCCCTAAAGTGTCCTGTCTCTAATAAAAAACACAAACAGGCTCTTCAAATGTCCAGTCTTTAAAGTAAACAGACAGGTTCCTCAAATGTCCTGCTGTAAATAGAAACAAACATTTGTAAATAAACAATTGCCTGCTAAAGCCAATATGTTCCTGGTTTGTCCTGAACAGGCTCCTTAATTGTCCTGAACAGGCGCCTCAATTGTCCTGAACAGGCGCCTCAATTATTCTGTACAATTTAGGTCAATACCCGGCCACTCAGGCTAGGTACATGATAAGTTTCAAGTGAATGTCACAAACAATGACATCAATGATTACTTTTCACCTGATGTTTATGACATCTAAATTGAAATTCGCTCAATGACTGACCAACAATGACTTATAATCACTGCCCCGACTAAAACGTAAGGGTACATATTATTTAATTTACTCTTTCGGCTCTAATTAGTTTTTATTGAAACTCCAAACGATACAATAAATAATCAAAATACATGATCACGAACTATGAAATAGTTTCGTCTCCATTTTATTTCATTCATTAAAAATTACCAACTATCAACTATGCCGTAAATACCACCACTTTTAAAATATTCAAGGCAAATACAGTAGACTGGTTTCTCTTAACACAAGAATAGGTTTCACGTCAATCACTTATTTCATTAACATATTTTTAGATGTGGGAAGTTAGGTACACTTTTCTAAAAATACCCTTTGGTAATCAAAATATTCATGGACATAAATATTCTTAACGAATGCTAATTCATCTTTCCATATCCCTAGTGAACAAGTTCGTGCTATATATTTATCCACAATAACTCCTAATCACCCCTCCTAATAAGGAATTTATAAAAAAAACAATGCCTACAAAAGGCTTACCAACTTTAGCAACACTGTGCTGCACCTGTGCGTTTGGTTTTCCATGAAAATACCAACTTCCTATAATTCGACCAATACTTATATTATGCAACGATAGTTTGAAGATCCATTAAAAATCGTGACCCCTAAGTTGGTATACTAAATCTAGTAATTCAATAATATATTCTACAACTTTTACACAACGCCATCTAGTCCCAAACCAAGTAGAGCTAGTGGTATGGGTACTAGACAGCTGATAAACAATTTGACAGTGCTCTCTGAAAGTCATTAAATAGAGTTTACATTACATTTCTTACATATTCTGCAGGACTAAAGCCCAAATCAGACCATTGATTCTTGGCAATTGTGTCCTCAGATGCCTCTGCACGAATTGCAACCTCATTCGAATATTAATTACGCGGAAGGTATCTATTGAAAATTAATTCCAAAAGTAATATTCAAAGCCAGTCCCATTTATTTGGTCTTATAAAGTCCAGAAGCTATAACAGTTATGGAATTTCAAACTCTAACCCCAAAAACAAGTATTCAAGTTGGGTAAAATGCATGAAACGTTTGTTTGACAGACATTTGCATCCGAATCATTGAAATGCTCCGAAACAGTGATATGCATCATTTGGAACATCGGTTCACAAGAAACAAACGGAACATTTGAAACATCGACTCACAAGTCACAAACGTTATGAATCGTGATCTGTCAAGTTGCGTCACACTAAGTTTTATTTAACTTTGATTTGAGAACAATCCAAAGCAGATGTTTCGAGTTCAGGTCGCTAATTATATTAAGTACACTATTTACGTTTTAATTTGAATTTCATAAAGGCTGCTGGTCACTCAAACTAAAGTGTTTGTGTTCCAAACGATGCCTTCAAAACACTACCGATGTTCAATCCTTCGGAACACCAAAATGCCTCGGAACAATGAGTCGGCTCAGCAAAAAGCTACACACGCCTACAGTGACATGACACTGTTATATCACCGCTTGCAGGTTAGGCTAAGTTTTCATCTCAATGACTCAAACTTTATCCGACTTGCAGTCACAACTTTTCACCAGTGTAGGTATATTTAAAAATAAAAAATAAACTGCGTGTGTCAATTCCCTTGAAAGTACACAGAACATGGTGTGTATTTTTAAACCAAGAGCAAATACAAATTTTAAACTAGTTCCCTAGTTGGACAAGAGCTAAAATAATGGGATTTAGCTAATCTTTGGTACCCACATCACTTCAAAAATATAAAATAACATTTAATCAACAGCAAAGATGCATTAGGGTAATATTTGGACTCAACAAATTCAGTTGCCAACCAAAATTTTGATAAATATGTTTTCTACCTTGCTTATTCAAATAGCAGTACTATTCGTTATTTGTTTTAACTAGAGCCAACCAAGCGTTGATGCCTATAAGTACCATACGCAAGGCACCTATAATAAGTAAACAAAATAGGTACCTACTGAAACTTTACACATTCTTTAGTATACTCAGAGTATTAGTTTATTTGGACAGTGATTACATTTTATAATTCGTTGATTTCCTCTTGTGTAATTTCTCGAAAACTATTTCAACTATTTCAATATATTAAACTATGTATTTGGCAACTACTTGTGGATAATATGTAATTTTATATTCTTCACACTTGTTACCCATGGCAAATCATATAGGTCATCACCTAAACAATGTTTTACACACTTCCATTTTGTACCAAAATAAGTTGATGTAGACAACTATATATATTAAAATTGTGCACAACCTGATATTGATATATTACTTATACCATGCCCCACCACAACTAGTTGACTATATCGAATGGTATACCACACATTAACTGCCAGGCGGGACGAGTTCGCCGGGTCAGATGGCTCACTAAGTTTACTCAGTACCTACCTACTTCTTTCCACCCTACCCTCCTTTTAATTAATTAAAAGGTGTTTCGCAGAAACATAAGATAAATATTCATCTATTAACATTTTCACATCTAGAATTTTGCCAGCAAAACGATTTATACTCTGGTGATGAAATAAAATGTTACTATTAGGCTTATTATATACTACTGATTCGCCATTTAACCCGGTTTCAGTTAAATTGACAATGATAGTAAGCATGTAAAATAACTTTAAACAGTAAAGCCATACACAACACCAGTTCCTGCCTATGCGAAATGTAAAGAATCAATGCACTAAATTTAATAACTATCATGTAACATCACAAAGTTATAAACTTATGTTTCCTGGTTGTCTGCTAGAACTACATGGTCACCGGACAATCCGGGCGACTAAGGGGCCGTTTTGCTCCCGCCCCCAGCTGTGTGTGCGTGTGAGGCTAACGCTCCTTTCGCGACCAAAAGTCCCCAAGTGCCATGAATATAATGGCTTCTATACGCGCTTCGCTCAACACAGCGTAATTTATTTATGTATTTATTATAATGATCAAGGTGTACACTGTACAGCCTACATTACACCCGAATCGACTGAAGCTAGTGCACGGCACACCCAATCTAGCGCGTAGCACTTACATAAAATATAATATGCTAGCACCGATTTACTGGCGCAGTAGCTCGGTATGAACCAAATAATAACTTACAAAGGATGTGAAAAAATGGACAATCAGATAATCTACTCAAAATACATCAAACTTACTGTTTCTAACTCATTATTTATTATAAAATAATAATAATGATCTCTGCCGTTGAAAGTACTCTGTGGTTGAAATGCAAATCTAAACATTTTGGCACAATTCTAGTGAGATACACACAGAAAATCTAATAACGCTAATGGTTATAGTAAAGAGAATAAGCTGAGCGAGCGCAGCACTATGAAATCACGGTTATTGAATGAGGAAAGATCGTCGCACGCTCACTTTAAAATTATATACATATTAAGGTTTTAGAAGTTAATCTCTGAAAGCACTGGACCGAATGCCCCCTTTTTTTTATTGTTTTCACAGAAACCCGCTTCAATCCTGAGTGATACAGGCCACACTTTAGGTACGCGGGCGAAGCCGCGGGCAAAAGCTAGCAGGCAATAAATGTCGGACTATTTGTCAAAAAGCAATCCATATAATATTAATTTACCCAATTTTAATTTCAGTTAGTGTCAATAACATAGACTGTTCCTTTAATTCTTTAATTCTTTATTGTACACTATAGCAACAAAAAATAAGTGGATAGCAAAGTTCATGTACATAGGCGAGCTTAACTCAAAGTTGAGTTTTCTTCCAGCAAACCATTGAGCGATAGAGAGAGTTGACATTAGAGGGTAGGGTCCAGTGTACAATTTTAAAATTAGAAATATTGTGAATAAAATAATAATACATAAACAAATATACCTACATACATAAATACACACATACTTTATATACTATAAATATATATATATATATATATTCTATGTCATTGTGAAAGGAAATGCTCTTTAATTTTCCTCTTGAAGACATCTAAAGAAGGGCTGTCACGTAAGGAGTGTGGGAGGGAGTTCCAAAGACGCACTGCAGTTACAGAGAAGGAACCATCGTAACGGCTAGAAGTGTGAAACGGAGTACGAAGAAGAAGAGAATTGGCAGTGCGACAGGGTTTACCCCTCGGGACGAAGTACTCAAAGCGTTCACGAAGGTATTGTGGAGAATTAGGGTTGTGCAGGATAGTGTAGAGAAGAGATAGGATATGGGCATCACGCCGACGCCGAATCGGCAACCACTTCAATCTGGTCCGAAACTCCGACACATGGTCGTATTTGCGGAGGCCGAAAATGAAGCGGATGCACAAGTTCTGCAGTCGCTCGAGTTTGTTTAGGAGAACCTCCATTGCATCGAGAAAACAGACATCCGCATAGTCTATTAGCGGTAGAAGAAGAGATTGCGCAAGGGTGACCCTAGTATGAAATGGTAGGAATTTTTGGAGACGTTTAAGGGACTGAAAAGAGTAGAAGACCCTCCTACTAACATCAGCTATATGAACATCCCAAGAAAGGTTAGTATCTATATGGACGCCTAGATTCTTAGCACTTTTCGAGTAAAGTATAGGTACTGAGTCATAAACTACTGGTGGGAGAGACTGGTGATTCAGTAAACTAAGCATATATCTGCCACCAATAATGAGCGCTTGAGATTTATTTGGATTCAGTAAGAGCCCAAAGGACTTAGCCCACTTGTTGATATTTTCAAGGTCATCATTGATGGCAGCTATAGTCTCAACGAGTTCGCCGACTTTAAAATGACGATATAACTGCAAGTCGTCTGCGTAGAGATGATAGTTAGAAGTTAGGACCTTAGTGAGAGCGTTTATAAAAACTGAGAAAAGTAGAGGAGAGAGGACGCCACCCTGAGGTACACCCGCAGCCAAATCACACCATTCAGAGGAATCCTCATCAGATCGAACAGACTGCGAGCGGCCCCGAAGATAAGATTTGAACCACTCGATTACTGGTGCAGAGACATTAAGGGAGGAAAGGATTCCTAAGAGGATGTCAAAATCAACCGAGTTGAAAGCACTACTGAAGTCCAATAAAACCAATACGGTTAGACATTTATTTTCCATAGCTAGTCTTATATCATCAGTTATTTTGATAAGGGATGTCACAGTGCTATGGCCAGGTCTGAAACCGGATTGGTAGGGACTTAGTAGGCTGTTAGAGGATAGATATCGAGACAGTTGCTTCTGAACAACACTCTCAAGGACTTTGGAGAGGATTGGGAGGATGGATATTGGTCGAAACTGGGATGGTAAGGTGGGATTTGAAACTTTAGGAAGCGGTAGGACGTGAGCCTTCTTCCAAGCAGAAGGAAAGGAGTTAGTGAAGAGAGAGAAATTTATAATGTGAGTTATGACAGGAGTTATTTCACTCAGAATAGGTAGGAACATTTGGAGCTGAAGGCCATCGTCGCCTACCGCCTTGGTAGATATGGATTGGATACATTTCTTAATATCTAGCTCAGCAACCGAGTGGAAAGAGAAAGAAGTATTATCAGGCAGAGGAAGATTAGCAAGGTCATTAAGAGTTGACGATTTAACATCGTCATCGAGTGTAACTGGTGACATAGAAAAGTGTGCATTAAGTGCATTGAGGTCCATTTTATCAGGAGAACTCTTGTTAGTGGCTTTGCCAATACCAAGAGTCTTCAAAAACTGCCATACTTGCGTTGGATTGGAATTGTCGATTGAGTTGTGAATGTGGCGCCTTTTCGCATCTCTACACAAACGACTGCAGCGATTTCGCATGTTCTTATAGAAGTCCCAATTTTCTTCTGTGGGCCGCTTCCTATAAAGACGTTTGGCTTTATCCCGTTTTGCCATCTGGTTTTTTATTGCTGGAGAAAGCCATGGTGCAGGAAGGTGCTTGACCCTTACCTTTTTAAGAGGAGCATGAGTCTCATACAAATTCAACACAGTCCTGGTAAAAACCGACACCATTGTGTCTATATCCTCGCAGGTGAGTACAGGAGACCAGTCAATCCCAGCTGCATCAGCCCTCAAACGCTCCAAATCAACGTTTTTAAAACTGCGAAGAAAGAGAAATTTGGCCTTGCGTTTAGGAGGACGGATCTTATACGAAACGTAAATGAGGTCATGGTAGGAAAAAGGGGCAGGCAGCTGTCCATGTGTGGCTACTTTCTTAGGGTCAGAAACTAGGATGAGATCTAAGAGAGAAGGAGTACAGTGAGGGGCCCTGTGTGTAGCATTGAGTGGAAGTATATGCATATTGACAGAAGAGACAAGTGATTGGAGTTTGCGGCTGCGTGAATCTCCTTTGAGCAGACAAGTATTGAAGTCTCCGAGAATAATTGTATGATCATATTGAGAGGACAGATTTTCTAATTTAGCTTCGAAAGAGGAAAAGAAGTCAATATGGAGAGAAGGGCTATAATAGACACCAAGGAGTAACTTTGTATGTTGGAAGTCTATTTCAACAAATAGGTGCTCAGCACACTTTGAGTAGAAACTCGGAGACTGATCAATAATCTTGTAGCTGATATCACCACGGAGATAAATGGCAACCCCTCCACATCCTTTGCCCGTTCTGTCATTGCGGACAATCTTGTATCCAGGCAGAGAGTACTGCGTGGAAGGAAGAGCAGGTTTAAGAAAACTTTCGGATACAAGGACAGCGTGAATAAGATCAGAGTCGAAAGACGATAGTAAGTCAGAGTAGTGAGCAGGAACGCTTTGAGCATTTATGTGAACAGCATTAAAGAACTTATTACAGTTTAAAAAAGCAGCAGAAAGTTCATCTCGAAGAGTCAAAGTATTGTCATCACTAAAAGCACTGGCAAAGCTTTGATCTGATGCAGAGGATGAGCAAGAACAAAAGCAGTCATCAGTAAGATCATATGACATAGTAAAATATAAATATTAAAATAAATATATATATATATAAAAAAAAGAAAAAACTATATAATCTAAAAAATAAATTTAAGTACTCAAACCTCGATGCACTCGCCGGTTTTTAAAGTTTGATTACATACAAAACAGTGACAAAAAGCCTATAGGTCAAACAAAATGAAAAACTAATTTGGGTATTTCCGAACGAAACATGTCAGTGTCAACTGTCAGTCAGTACTCAATACAAAGACGTCAAGTGACGAAACTCAAAAAACAAAAAAGAATTAATAAAGTAATTAACTGACCTACATTCATGAAAAAAAATTATAAATACCCAAAATAATCGACACACCGAAGTTGTAAAAATGTGACGTAGTACCATCAGTCCATCACTTAGCTGGCTTGCGAGTTCTCTTCTCGGGAACCGGCTTTGTTGTGACTGCTGAAGACTCGGCAACGGGAAACTGGACCACAAGTTCATTAAATTCCACTGCAGACTCAATCTTCCGTCGCAGTCCATCGGAAACCTGAATGATTATTTTACCGTCAGAAGTCCAACAATTGTGTATCCCATAATGCCTTCTTGCGTTCATAAAAATGTCGTGTCTGGGTTTGGTGAGGAACTCGGAGAAAGTCAGACCGGATCCCTTCAATTTCGTCTTATTCCGCCATACCTCGTTTCGCACAATTCGGCTTTCAAACCTAACCAGGAGCGGCCGAGGCTTGCTGCTGTTATTTCCGAGTCGGTGACAGGCTGTTAAGTCTTTCAGGGCGACGTTCTTCATTCCCAGACGCTCCGACAAAACACGAAGAAAACCAGTGCCGGGATTGGCATCCTTGTCCTCAGGCAAGCCATGTAGTAGGAGCACTTTAGTCCGGGACGCCATCTCATGCCTATCCAGCCCGAGTACAAGCAGCTCCATCTGGGACTTCAATGCACTCAAAGTTTTCCAGACTAGGCCCTTAAATTCAGTGTAGTCCTTGGATAGGCTGGCAACTGATTTATGTGAAGTTTCACCACTGGCATTCTTCAGGTCTTCCTCATATTGTGCCATTCTTGAAGCAAATGTGGAAGACAGCTCCTCCACACAGCTTGACAGTTTAGAGTAGAGATCCATAACAATGAAGTGCAGTGCTGACTATGTAGAGGAGAGTGTTGCAAAGGATAGTTGATGACCGGTTGAGTGCACCAAAGGTTATTGTACAACTTTAAAACTTTCTTGTCATTAATAAACTGATTTTAATATTTTTTTTACTTTTAGTTGCATTTAGATTATTTCCAAATAAAAGTATCACTGGTCTGCTCATTAACTCAATAAGTAAACTCAGAATGCAGGTTCTGGGTAACAACGACTCCTAATTTGATAGATTTGTTTGCTACGGTTACCCAAAATGACCCAAAACCTGTCCATAATTCACCTGAACACAGTTCGAGTTGTCCTCTAACAACTCCAGGGTACAGCCCTGGCTAGGCACGTGTGATGTGACAATACTTCCAGAGTTTAGCCCTGGCAAGGCACGTGTGGTATGGTTGTATCCCCAGGGTGTAGCCCTGGCAAGGCACGTGTGGTGTGGTGGTATCTCCAGAGTGTAGCCCTGGCGAGGCACGTGTGGTGTGGTAGTACCTCCAGGGTGTAAACCTGGCAAGGCACGTGTGATGTGGTGGTACCTCCAGGGTGTAGCACTGGCAAGGTACGTGTGGTGTGGTAGTGCCTCCAGGGTGTAATCCTGGCAAGATACTTGTAGTGTCGTAGTACCACCAGAGTGTCAGAAGAAACTCATATTGAATAAGCCGAGTACACCATTTCAAACTACACATCACTTTGCCCGCTTAGATAAAATAGTATCTTATCCCAAAAAAAAATTTATCGGTGCCTACATAGGTTACGTAGGTACTTTCAAAGCAAAAGTAGAAGATGCAAAGTTAGGGAAAAAAATCACTTGTGGGCGGGATAAACGAATGCATTTAAATAAACGACTCGTTTATCCCACTTCTGAATTGTTAACTATATGTGTTATCTTTAGAGAAAGATAGACTAAGAAAGTTATTTAGTGTACCTACGGGGTTTGTTTTCAGGTTATTTAAATAAAACGACCAAAACGGGTATCACACCCTTTATACTTTTGCCTTGCCAGCATATACACATTATACAATAACAGTAGGAATAAATAAATTATATACTAGCACTTACTGAGATGTTGCTTGCTCCGAAAACTAACACGAAAAGAGGGACATGACAGCGCGTCGTTCCTTTTTATAAACTCTTGTAACTGTCAAAAGCACCGTGCTGTCAAGTCGCAGTCCGTTCGAGTTGTCAGTGCAAAAAATACATTTAATGTTGCTAATACAGAAAATAATCATAGTGTATGAACATTATCATAAGAATTGCTAACATGTTTTAACCACTGATTTCTTATTTTTGAGGACTTGGATTCCGACAGAACTACAGAAGAAAAATTGCCAGTCTAATTGAACAAATGGATAGCTCCTGGTTCAAACAGTACAAACTTGAAGAAAAATGGTGCAAAGAGACGATCTGGAAGTAGTAATACACCACCACGATGCAAGAAGCAAAGGGGTACCTCATGTTGGTCTAAAAAAGTGATTGAATGATTTTTCAAGGAGGAAAGCGTTACAAGTATCGAGGTTTGAACATATCCATTGGAACATTGTGATACGGGAGTTCCATCACTTCTGTAAATTTTGAGAGTATTTAAGTTTGATTAGAAACAGTAAATAGAATTGATTTGTATTAAGCAAGTAGAATCAGAAACTGACTATAGATTTTGGCTCAAAAATTTGCTAGTGTTACCAAGAGAAAATAGAAAATTTACGAAACCTTGCCAAGTTTTGTAAATTAGTATTTAGTGACAAAGTGGTAAACCAAACTAAAATGATTTTTTCTAATGAACAGAATTATGGTCAGTTTCAAGCAAAAAAGTTAGCTGGTAATACTTAAGGTTTTAAAGGAACTTAAAGGAACTTAATATAATAATATATAATATATTCCAACAACTATCACACAAATGCCGTCTAGTCCCAAGCTAAGCAGAGCTTGTGTTATGGGTACTAGACAACTGATAAACATACTTATATATTTTTAAATATATACATATTATAGATAAATTACACCCAGACACAGAACAAATGATTATGCTCATCACACAAACATTTGCCCTGGGTGGGAATCGAACCCACGACCTCCGGCATAGCAGTCAGGGTCACTAACCACTAGACCAACAGGCCAGTCAAAGGTATAACTTATGTGAATATGATTACGAGAAATTAATGCTTATAAACGGATGCATATAAGTAAAAGAGCTGTAGATAGAATTTTAAACACACGGTATTTATGATAAATCTATTGGGAATTGAGTCAAAGCATTAAATTGTAGACGAGCAAATGAATTTATTACACGTCTTCAATTCCTGTGACGTGTGCATACTGTAGCAGAGACTGATTCCATAGATAGAGAACACAGTGATATTTATCTTACAAGTAGGATAAAAATATTACTATTACATGACCATAACTAGTTCTCGTCGTCGGGACTGAAATCGAAGTCGGTTCCTAAGATGATTATGAAACAATGAATGATTTAAATAGAGCTAAATATTACATCGTAATTAATTCGGTTAAGGGAAGATAGATGGAAAATCCATACACTAGAGTAGAGGATCAATTTCAGGGTTTCAAATTAAAATAACGTTTGACAAACAGTGCGATCCGAACTTCATTATTAGAACCTTTACTTGATACGAAATCGCGCACATATGCTGGGACCTTAGATTTAGGAGATATATTAGTACAATTAAGCCCTTAGACCCTCTAGCTGAAGAATCACTTTTATTCTAAATGCTTAAATTTCTATTTTATATTATGCTTTCAAATAATGAATGTAATGAACTCTGACTAAACGAGACGCCACACAACATATTGCAACATGGTGGCTACAGATTAGTGAGTTTCGTTTAACCATTGAGAGTGTAAGATCTAGGACGCGTATGTCGATACCTTAAGCCGTAATACCATGTTTTCTACAGAAATTAAGACGAATCCTCTGTTTCTGTTTATAGTATTGAGACGAGAATTGATTATCAACAATATAAATATCAACTTTTCGAATACTGTGACTAGGGACACAATAGAAAGACAATGAGAGAACAAACGCCAGCATTTGCTTGGGTTTTAATGAATCGGATCTAGATTTCAAATTCTTATGGCTGAACCCGATAAAAAACTTAATGACATGAAATGAGTTGAGTGTGCGTAAATAATGAAGACTATACTTTCGAACAAAAAGCTGATCAATTATACTTTAATATCAGTAGAGAGTTTAACAGTAGTTCAGACAGTAGTTTAATATCTTGAATAATAGTGCAATCATGGATTTCTTTTATATACTTTACCCACTATCAAGAGCTTTTGCGATAGTCATGGTGTTGACCTTGTTCTTAACGCTATATCTTGTCTTAGGTTGACCGCGGTTTTGCTAAAATGTATAAACACTATTTTAAATCCCCTAGCAAAATAAAATGATTACTGACTATGACGAACACCAATGAAACATATGAGACTGCCACAAAACTACTAGGATCAGAGATACTTTAAATGATAAACATTACGAAGTAAAATACGTTAAAAAGTTTAAGATATGAGGTGAGCACCAATATTTGGGTTAGACTAGCAAAAAGATACTTTCGTTACCAGTAAAATCCCTACTACCTACAGCATAGGTGGTTTAATAAAGATTAGTAGATCTGACTGCAATTATGAGGGTAAAATTGAATTTTCCTCATTTTAAAATCCATAGATCCACTGAAAACAAAAAACAAAGTTTTAAGTATAAAATTACTGGAATTAGCGGTTTTGGCAAACTGAGGAATAACATTCATAATACATACCTTCCTCCGACCTTATATGGTCTCGGATATATAGAAAAGCTTTTGACAAAAAAAAAAAAAATATACACTATTCTTTGTGTGATGAATGTTATAAACATATGACGTGACGATAAAGCAAATAATCAAGACTAAGCCGAATGTAATGATTTTGAATGTAAGACTCAGTTCCTTGTCGAACTGGAATTAAGTTTCATAATTTTAATGAAAATATCCTATCATTTTAATTGTAATCGTGCGTCAGGAGATCGCACGATGACGGATGGCCGAATGTAATGATTTTTAAAGAAAATATTCATAAATCGTTCAACTTCCAATGATAAGCGATAGATGGCGCTAGTAGTTACATGAACTTTAGGCATTCGTTGTAGACATTGAGTAATAATTTATAATATTAGACTTTATGCATAAAACAAATTTATATAAATATATCATAATTGTTAAAATGAAATATTTACTTGCAGTTAATTATTAGATAAACCCTAATGTATATTAGTTAGTCAATTGATGTTACGTACTCTTTACTTTGCTCTGATTGGTCGGTTAATCGACCGAGTGTTTGTGAAAGTTTATGGTAGGGAAACATCGAGTTTGTAACTGTCATGTTAGACAGAGTCAGTCTGCTTTGAGTTGTTGAACAGAAAACATGTCCGACTAATCTGTGTATTTGTAAATGATTGTTAATAGAACTATAAGTATGAAATTGTGTTGATCAAAGTGAATAAAATATTTATACAATTTGTCCTGAAGTGTTTGATTCTTCACACACGCACAATGAATGTGTTCCCAAAACGTTTTGTGCGTGTTGGTTATATCCACCATATACCGGTTGCGCATAGTCGTACGTCTGGTAGTCCGATGATGAAACGGGCTAGGCGGAATTAGGTTATGCAATTCCGACGCACACTCCCCGAAATGCAACCGGTAGAAAACCGACAGGCTAGCAACTCTGCGTCGATGCTCAAGACTTTGAAGCCTCGACTCGACGAGTGTATCATCGCCAATTATCCTTCTGGCTCGCCTCTCAATTGCCTCAAGTGCATCAAGCTGGTATCGGGCAGATCCGTCCCAAAGATGAGAGCAATACTCCATACACGATCGAACTTGCGCTTGATAAAGTTTGAGCAGCTGTTCCGGCGTGTACTGTCTGACCTTTGCGAGAACTCCCAGCTTTTTTGCAGCCAGTTGAGCCTTTGCTTCGATGTATGGCCCAAAGTTGAGTGTTGATGTCAGCGTAACACCAAGAAGGTCAAGATGGTCGGTTATCGGCACGGTTACACCCCGGAAAGTTGGAGCAGGACTGAATTGGCTCCTTTTAGCGGAAAATAGACACGCATGGGTTTTTGCAGCGTTGAACCTGACTAAATTGGCATCGCCCCATTCGGAGACTGCCTCCAAGGACAAGTTCAAGCGCTCAACCATAGCCTCTCGAAGAGACTGGATCTGTAACCCACTAGCTCGCGCGCTGGATATGTAACTCTCAGCAACAGTGCTGTCGTCTGCATACCCAAAGGTACCGGGCTTAAGCAGATCGTTTATGTGCAGCAAGAATAATGTTGCCGAGAGTACTGACCCCTGAGGGACCCCGCATTAATAGCCATTTGATCAGACGAGCAGCCATCGATAACCACTCGGATGGACCGGTTATTCAGGAAGTCTGCGATCCAAGCACCCAATCCAGCGGGTAAACCGAAAGAAGGAAGCTTACTAATAAGGCCTTCGTGCCAAACCCTATCGAAAGCCTTCGAAATATCGAGGGAAACGGCAAGCGCTTCCCCGTGCTTCTCGATGGCCTCACTCCAGATGTGGATGGCATACGCTAGAAGATCTCCAGTTGACCGATTTCGGCGAAAGCCGTATTGACGGTCACTGAGAATATCATTAGCTTCTAGGTATGCCAGGAGCTTAGTGTTGAGTTACACGTTCCATAGTCTTACAGAGAATGGACGTTACTGAAATTGGTCGGTAGTTAGCTGGGTCAGCACGACTCCCTTTCTTGGACACGGGCTGGACATTAGCTTGCTTCCATGCCATCGGCACTTTGACAGCCTCAAATGAAAGCCTAAATAGGCGTGTCACTATCGGAGACAGTTTAAGCGCACACGTTCTCAGAACAATTGCTGGTATCCCGTCCGGACCGCTAGCCTTGTTCACGTCAAGGTTACGCAGCACCCTACGGACGTCCTTCTGATGGATGCAAATATCTAACATACTCGCATCGCAACCATCAGGATGAGCAGGGGGCCGCGCGTTACCTGGATCTAGACGCGAAGATTCCGCAAAGAGTGAGGCAAACAAATTTGCTTTCTCCTCAGCGGTATGTGCCAGCGACCCGTCGGGTTTCAGCAGTGGCGGTAGTGAGGGGCGGCAGAAGTTCGATTCAACCGACTTAGCCAGGGACCAAAACGCCTTACTACCCGCAGGGTATGAAGCTAGTTTGTTCCCGATGCGGCTAATGTGGTCGAACCGAGACCTCTGCATCACCTTCTTGCAAGACTTGGCAGCTCTGTTGAAGGCTCTCTTCTTCTGGCTTACGTCATTCGTCTTGCGCATACGAGCGTCGGCCCATGCCTGATATGCTGCGTGCTTGAGCGCGTTAGCGCGGCCACACTCCGCACCAAACCAAGGGTGAGCCCGGCCAGACATGGGCTTTTCATTTATCTTCGGACGAAATAAAATATGCATATTTTGAGCAGTTGAAAGCGGATGGCAATGATGAGATTGCTAAAATACTAGAACATTTACTTAAGAATCCCCAAGATGTAAAAAAAGTTAAGAAGTGCATATCTGTTAAAGAAACAATCTGTGTTTTCTCCGGATGAGGCTTTAGGATTATTTTTATCACTTAAGCTGACCAAGTGGCAATACCTACAATACTTTAAGAAAAAGTGTTAACGAAAAAGACAGTGATATATTTCCATCTTATTATCAAGTGCAACATGCGAAACAGGAATGCTATCTACCAAAAGATGCCATTACAGTGACGGACACCTCAGCCAAAATAAAATTACAAGCTCTATTGGATATAACGATAAGAAGAATAATGACGTCACTCGTCATAGATAGTGGTTGTAAAGAATTTACACTAATCAGTAAGTGGGGATTTGACGGTGCTTCTAATCAAGCCAATTACAAACAAAAAGTGCAAACAAATGATGAACAAGAAAGTGAACTGGACGATTCAAGCATATTTATGGGAAGTTTAGTACCAATAAAAAATTAATTGTGGTGTATACGGGGTCCCAACCAACATCTGTCGGGACCCAAGCCAACCTCACCTGCACGTGGTGCACCCTGCTGAAAAACGGACGAGGATATGGCGACCCGCCAACACGCACTGGACCAGCGTGGCGGGTTATGGTCCGAACCCCCCCAATGCAACATAGCAATACGCACAGGCCCCAAATGCCCGGCGACTCCAGTGGTTGTGTTGACGTGGACGGGCGTGGGCGCAGCCCTGGGGTCAGGGGTGCTAAGAATCTCCGGGCGGGAACGTTTAACCGTCGACAACTGGACCTGGCAACCTATAACGTACGTACACTCCGGTCCGACGAGAAGATCATCGAACTGGAGGAAGAGTTGAGCGGGTTACGATGGAGTATTGTGGGATTATCCGAAGTCCGAAGACAGGGGGAGGACACGATAATTCTCAAATCCGGTAACCTGCTTTACTTCCGGGAGGGTGATCAGCAGTGACGTCACGGATGTCGGTAACAGCTGTCTGGCTTGCTACTCTTGCGAATTTTAAAAATAAAATCAAAGTGTTTTTTCATAATCTTTATTGATAAAGGACTTTTGCAAGTTATTATAATTTACATACAAGGTGTCGTTTTGAAGCTGCAAAATATTTCAGGAGGTAATTATGTTAGTGATTCTCGACCCGAATCAATAATAAAATAAGTAGGTAATTTTTTTTTTTTTATAACCGCGCTTTTTTTCACACACACAAACACGGAACAATAAAGGTCGTTTTCACACACACTAACTCGCAACGATAGTTTCATAAATAATGTATCATCCAATCATCATCCCGCACGCCACACCCTAGCAACGCCCCCGCGGCCATCGATCAATCGATTTAGTTTAGAGTAATTAAAAAATTAAATAACAAGTATTACTGATTATTGACCAGGTATCGTTTTTTTATATGATTATTTATGAGTTTTATTACAACCTCCTGAAATATTGTGCAGTTTTAAAACTGCACCTTGTATATTGTAGTGCAGTGACAGTGATCATAAAAACATTAATTATAACAAAACTATTAAATCAAACTTAACCAAGTGTAAAACGCCTACCCGAAACTGTACAAATAAAAACTTAAAACTTAATAAACAATAGACATTAATTATATTGGTGCAACGTATTTCAGTTATACTACGTATATCTTGTGTTGTGAACCTAGGACGAGATTAAGGTTCATTGAAAACTACAGAACCTAAGAGATACATTGTCGTATAATACGCGCTTTTGACGCCATCTGTGATTCCCCAGTGGTACTAGACTATAAATAAACCGCGATTATGGCAAAGTGTGGTGGCTGCGGTCAGTTTTTGGCCAGAGCTGAAAGTATTCGCTGCACAAAGTGTCCTGGGTCGTATCATCCCACTTGTATCGGCGTTACATCAACAAAGGTGGCGCCTAACTGGTTGTGCCCAGACTGTAAAATGAAGATCCCAAGGAAGGATAACTCGTCCACTCCTGTCAAAGGCCCGTCTGATGGTATAGCAGTGAGCAGCCAGCCAAATGTAGTTCAGTCTCCGCCAAAAGCACAGTTACCAGCGGTAAACCGGGGTGCGTTGGTTGAGCAATCAACCAGAGAACCAGCAATCAACCAGCCTATTCAACCCCTCTCTCCAATTACAACAGAGTCTCGGGAGCTCAATGTGGCCCATGAAATTCGTTGCTTTCGTGAGGAGCTAAGTGCCATGAGAGTGGAGTTGCGACTGTTCCGGGAAGAAATGGCGAGTTTGAAGGTTGACGTTGGGTTGTGTGGGGAACGAATGAGTGTCATTGAGGGCAAGGTTTCCCACCTCGAGAAGCGTTTTGAGGAGACGGGCCCATCGTCTTATGACCACCTTGAGGAGACCATCTCTGAGCTGAAGATGCAGTTGAATGACCGCGATCAGGATCTTCTGTTAAATGACGTCATGATCACGGGTGTGCCGGAAACGAAAGAGGAGAGCCCACTTCATATTGTACAATTGGTGTCTGTGAAACTGGGTGTCACCGTCGACGACCGTGACATCGTGAACGTGGAGCGTGTTGGTGCGGTGCGCCGCAACTTCACGGCGGCGGGCAGTGAGGACATGGCAGAGCCGCCGCGGCCGCGCGCGCTCGCTGTGCGACTGGCGCGCCGCTCTGTCCGCGATCAACTGTTGAGGGCGGCGCGTGTGCGACGCGGCCTCACCACTACGGACCTCGACTTGCGCGGACCCTCCAGAAGGTTTTATTTGAATGAGCGGTTGACGCCGATAAACGGGAAGTTGTTTTTTAATGCACGTCAGGCTGGACAGAAACATAGTTTTAAGTATGTGTGGACCAAAGACGGCCGTATTTTTGTTAGGAAAAATGATGGTGTGCCACCGCAACGCATTCGTTCTGATCTGGATTTGGTACGAATTTTTGGCAATGGTTCGGTTTGACTGGAAATTTGAATTATATAAACAAACCTAAAAAATTAAACTATTGTTATTTTCTCGTGTTCGTTGATGTTTGTTTTGAACATTTCGTAATTATTTTTTATTTATATTTTTGGCCGCAGCTAGCCCGCCTGGCCCAGCCTAAAGGGTGCGTTTTTTCAGTTGGCATTTTCCGCAGTCACACAGTTTTGTCGGTGCCCCTCTCCCATCATATTAAGTTGTTAATATTTCTTTATATATTTTGTTATTTTAATTATTTTTCACAAGTATCTCCCACATACTTAGTTTTATTTACGCTTACTATTACACTACAATTTAACACTTTATTAATAATATGTAATCTCATTTTAATCGCACATGGGCCTATTTCAGCACTGTTTTATATTTTTCATGACGTCTCAATACATTTTATGAGTCTTTATTTTTATTTTTATTACAAGAAGTCGTTAACTACACACAAACAGTTATTAACTACACACAGATGTCGTTTTGTGCTGCTAAGGGATACTAAAACACTGCAATGAACTCAAAGTACCTTAAATTTGGTTTTCTCAACCCTGGCTCACTGGGCACTCGCCATGATGAGTTTATTGCTGCTTTGGGGAGTCATGACGTCAGTATAATGGCAATAAATGAAACTTGGCTAAAGACGGATCAAGATGGACGTGCGCCCGCTGTGCCTGGGTACCGGTTGCGGCACGTTCCGCGACCGATGAGCGTGCGCAGTGGCCGCGGCGGCGGCGTCGGATTTTACATCAAACGCGGTATTAGGGTGCATACCCATGCGCACCCGGTTGACCCTCTTCACGTGGCTGTTGAACAAATGTGGCTTATTCTTAGTACTCATGGTGTCAAAATCGCTATCGGAACTGCGTACAGACCGCCATGGATGGATGTTGAATTGTTTTTGGATGCCCTGACCTGTTCTATAAATTCAATGACGTTTTGCAAACACACCGTTCTACTTGGTGATTTCAATATAAATTGTTTGAATCAAACTGACCCCAAAACAAACAAATTAAATATGTTCCTTCAAAGTCTCGATCTAAGTCAACTAGTGACATCAGCCACTCACTTTACTGCCACTAGCGAGACTCTTATTGACCTGGTGTGCACGGATGCGATTGCGCGCGCTATTGAGGTGGACTGGATTAGTGCGCTTAGTGCGCATGCTTTCATTACTGCTGTTTTTCATTTTAAAAAAGAAAAAATACCGCCAATTGTTGTAACTCGTAGAAACCTAAAAGCTATCCCACTAGACAAGTTTAACGAGGACATGGGCTCAATGGATTGGCTCGCATCGGGTGACGTGAACGCTATGGTGGCACAACTCAATTATAACGTCAACATACTTTTTGATAAATATGCTCCATGTGAGACTCGGGTAATTAGAGATAGGTCGTATCCATGGATTACAGATAATATCAAGTTTATAATGCGTCTGCGAAATCAGGCGCACATACGGTGTAAAAGATCAGTTTCAGAGAGTAAACTATCGTATTATGGGGAGTTAAAAGGTCTAGTAAACAAGTCTTTATACTACGAAAAAGTGGCTTATTTTAAACACAACATTAATAGTAAAATACATCAACCCAAAATTCTGTGGAAAAATCTAAAATCAACCTTGTTACCTTTTAAAACTGTATCGGAATTACCCTCTCATATCAATGACCCTAACGAAATTAATTCACATTTCTTGAATGTTCCAGGTGATAGTATGGCACCAGAATCATGTTTAAATTTCTATGAGACTCACAGATTTAATGAAGCTGTTTTCTCTATTAATTTTGTAGATCAATCTGACATTATCAAAATTGTATCAAAAATTAAATCTAATGCAGAAGGTTTTGACCACATTACGCTTGACATGTTTTCTCTGACTCTCCCTCAAACTTTAGATATCCTGACCTCTATTGTTAACTGTTCCATTTCTACATCGAGCTTCCCGGACCTGTGGAAAATTGCCGTGGTCCGTCCGATTCCAAAGGTGGCAAACCCAAGCACTGTTAAGGATTTAAGGCCGATAAGCATTTTACCCTTTTTGTCAAAAGTGTTGGAAAGGGTAGTGAATTCCCAACTGAGTACATATCTTGAGCAAAATAACATTCTACCGGAGACGCAATCAGGTTTTAGGAAGGGTCGCAGCACTGCAACGGCTCTGTTAGATGTTACCGATAATATATTATCGGCTCAAGATGAAGGAGAATGTACTCTGTTGGTTCTACTAGACTTTTCCCGAGCGTTTGATGCGATTAATTTGTCTCTTTTGCTCGCTCAGATGATATATTATGGTTTTGACGAGGCTGCGGTTGCATGGTTCAGAAGCTATCTAAATAACCGTAAACAGCTGGTAGAAATAAAGGATGCAAATGGATCGAGTATTTTTTCAGACATGACTCCAGTCGTGAAGGGTGTTCCACAGGGATCAATATTGGGACCTCCTTTGTTTATTTTGTATAGTGCTGACATTGTAAATGTTATAAAAAATTCTAAATTTCATATTTATGCGGATGACATTCAATCATATATTTCTTTTAAACCCGAAGACTATGAGTCTGCAGTAAAATCATTAACTGAAGATCTAAACCGGATCGTGGACTGGTCGAAACAAAACTCTCTTTTACTAAACCCGGCTAAAACTAAATTTATGCTTTTTTGTTCTAAGAGTCAACTAAATAAAATAAACTATAGTCATGCAAAAGTGATAGTAATGGGCCAATGTATTGATCGCGTCTATGAGGCGAGAAATCTGGGTTTAATTATGGACCAAGAATTGCGCTATGAGGCTCACATTGCAAACAATGTGAAAAACTGTTTCTACCATCTGAAGGTACAAGATGCGCCCCTATCTAAGTGAAGAACTGCGTGTTCAGCTGGTTGAAAGTCTGGTTCTTTCAAAATTAAATTATGCAGATACCGTCGTGGGACCTAGACTTCTGGCACGTACTGTAAGACTTATTCAACGGGTCCAAAATGCTTGCGCGCGCTTTTGCTTCAATGTACCACCGAGGAGTCACATTACACCTTTTCTAAACAAGCATAATATTTTAAAAATGAAGTCGCGCCGGAAGTTACACTTAGCTTGTCTCCTTTTTGGTGTCATTAAAAATAAATGTCCGTCATACCTGTACTCAAAGCTTGCGTGGATAAATAGTCACCGGGAGCGCAAGGCCAGGCGGTGTGCTCAGCAACTGTCCACTCTGCATCACCGTACTGCAGCCTTCAGAGGTAGTTTTCGGTACATGGCTTCTAAATGGTGGAATAATATTCCCCCACCAATTAGGGACCTGAAAAATATAAATACGTTTAGGGCTAGTCTTAAGAATTTTATTTTGAGTTCACAAATCGAATTTAATGATGTTAATATTGATAAATCATTTATATAATTCAATAATTACATGTCTATTTATTTTTAATTATTTTATTAAAGTTATCATTAATCTAATAAATTACCAATTTTAAGTATGCATTCTCTAATTTTCAATTTTAATCTTGATCTTTTGGTCGTGTTATACAAAACTTACCATTTATGTTTTGTTCCAAATTCCAGGTAATAAGGGTGTTTGTAGGTAGTCTTTGATTTATATAATCAAAGTAGGCAGTCTGTATTTCACGAGCGCGTTGCATCTGTGTCGTCAGGAACCACATTTTATTTACTCCACTTTCGTTTTGTTTCCATTTCTACTCCTTTTCAATTTTGTAATTCTAAACCTTAGCAATCTAAACAAACTTTTTTTCTGAAAGCCTTAATTATTTTCGGTAATATTTGTATAAATTTGTCTTAGACCAAGATAGCAGCTAGTTGCCGAGCCGGTGCAGCGATGTCTGTCTTGATTTATGCGTCATCAAGTCAACCGTCGCATCGCGCGATGCACTATATTTTTTGGGATACCTACGTCAGTGCGAAAGCCGTATCATCGAAGTTTGTTTCTTCGAAAACTTTTCAACGATATCTCTATACTGCGACGCCTTGTTAAGTCGACTTTTTGTTACTGCGATGGTTCGTTACATCGAAAAACTTTACTGCGAACGATTTTAAAGCGAAAACATCATACTGCGAAGCCTTGTTCAATCGATGTCATTACTACCAAGATAATTGTCATTTAGGAATAAATATTTAACTTTTAATTTCGTTACGATTTTCAATACCTAACGTTTGTTTTTAGAATGTTTTAAATAACTTTTTTTTTTTCAATGGGAAAAATCATCCAATGACAACCCCCGCTCTTGGGCGGAGCGGGAGATAGTGTCAGACTCTCACTGACTAAAAAACCCATCCCGTTCCTTCAAGCCTTCATACCGGGGCTCGAGCGCCCTTTCAGATAACCCTGGCCCCAGTAGGCTTCGACCCGGCTGGGCCCCTGCTGTTGCTGACAACTCCTTGAGGCACGCGGGAACAGTGCGCGCCGTCGACGACTTGGGCTTGGTCCGGACAGTTGCCGGACGGCCGGACAGCGAGCTACCCATTGCTCACTGTCCGCAAGCCCGTGGCTACGGAGGCTGGAAATCGGGATCGAAATCCCGGCGGCGGCGAGAGCGGCGTTGCTTGATGCGGTCGGCCTCCTCCTTAGCGAGTATTACTGCTTTGCATAAGTCGGCGACCGCCTGCCACTCCTCCTCGCTCCGGACCATGGCCTCAACCAAGGCCCGGCGCGAGAGGTCTCCGCCGCTGATCACCCCCACGAGGGCACGGCGATGCTCCGCCCAAGCAGGGCACACTTCGATTGTGCTCCACCGTGTCTTCCGGGCGTTCCACACAGTGGCAACACCCGGGCGTCTCTTCCGCTTTAATTCGGAACAGGAACCTCCCGAACTTGCCATTTCCGGTGAGGACTGTGTCATGTGGAAGGTAAGGACGCCGTGAGGTCTTTCCAGCCACGCCTCAAAGAGGGGACTTACCGCCATTATTGTGGCATGCCCAGCACTGGGTTGCGATAGTCGCTGACGCCATTTCACCATGAGATCCCGCCGGAGCTCTGTCCGCCATGCCGTGACCTGTCGCAGCAGAGGATTTTCACCCCGGCGTGGCATCTCCACGCGCATATCGTGCATGTGTGCAAGGACTGTTGCCTCCAGATCCCACGGTGATAGGCCAGCCAGAAGGCTCGCAGCTTCGCGGGAAGTCGTGCGGTATCCCCGCACCATCCGAATTGCCATGACCCTCTGGCAGGCGTTCAGAATGGCCGCCGGTCGCTTTTGCAGCAACCCACACCGGCGCCGCGTAGAGGGCCATGGACCGAACGATGCCCGCGTATAGCCTCCGGCAGGAGGCGTCTGGACCCCCAAGGTTGGGCAGGAGCCGCTTGAGAGCGGCCCCAGTCCGGTTGAGTTTGGGATATGTATATAACTTACGTTTTAGTCATTTATAGCTACAATGATTTAGACAAACATTGCAATGGTCTACGATATTTACTTCATGACAGATGGCGCTCTTTACTTTTACATACATATATATGTAAAACATTCTAAAAACAAACGTTAGGTGTTGAAAATCGTAACGAAATTAAAAGTTAAGTATGCCTAAATAACATAATTATCATCGTAGTAACAAGACATCGATTGAACAAGACTTCGCAGTATGATGTTTTCGCTTTAAAATCGTTCGCAGTAAAGTTTTTCGATGTAACGAACCATCGCAGTAACAAAAAGTCGACTTAACAAGGCGTCGCAGTATAGAGATATCGTTGGAAAGTTTTCGAAGAAACAAACTTCGATGATACGGCTTTCGCACTGACGTAGGTATCCCATATTTTTTACACTATATTTTTTTGAAATATTGTGGGTATAGTGAGAAAATTGTTTTGTAACTACCATGGCATATTTTATATAATATTTAGTTGCGTACCTATTATAACAATATTATCACTCAAATACACTAGCATCAATATTTATTTATTTATTTTAAGTATAGGTTATATCTATATAGGTTTTTTTTTTTTGCATGGCTTTAATATATGGTGTCTTTTAAAAATATTTAATATTATTTACATAAATTAATAATAAATAATCACTAGGTATATATATACAAACTTAAAATAATAATATGTACAAACGAGTAAAAAAGGCTGAAAAATGGGGAAAACTCACAGGGCATCAAAAAATTCGTCCACATCGATGTCAGTGGGAAAAGGTTATATTTATTTAAGTCTATATAGGTTATATTTATTTGTTTAAGTATATTTTATTTACCACCATCCGTGTGTCACTGCGGGGTGCCAACTGAAAATCAGCGCTGGGTGTCTGACGCCCAGCAATTGCTGAGTTGGTGACCCTTTCGGTTCAGGCGCAGTCACTGCAACTGTACTGTATGTTTGTAATACTCTTTTTTTTATTACTCTTTTATGTTGTGGTATATTGTGTTGCTTGTGCCGAATAAATGCTATTCTATTCTATTCTTCTATTCTATTCTATTCAGTCCCAGGGTGGTGTCGGGTTTATCGTCCACAGGTCCCTCGTGGACAATGTGGTGAGAGTCGAGAGTGTGTCGACCAGGGTGGCGTACCTGATACTCAGAATATCATCAAGATATTCGCTGAAGGTCATACAGGTTTACGCCCCGACCTCGACACACTCCGATGACGAAGTGGAGTCCATGTATGAGGATATATCCAGAGCCATGCATGGTTCTAAGACTCACTTCACCGTTGTCATGGGGGACTTTAATGCGAAACTCGGCAAACGAGACGGTGATGAGCTGCGAGTGGGGCAATTTGGATTTGGACATCGGAACCGCCGGGGACACCTACTGGCTAGTTTTATGGAGAAGGAGGGCCTCTACATGATGAACTCCTTCTTCAGAAAGCGTAAGCACAGGAAGTGGACCTGGCAAAGCCCTGATGGCATAACTAAAAATGAGATTGACTTCATCATGTCGACGAAGAAGCAAATATTCAGTGATGTCTCTGTGATCAATGCGATGAAAACCGGGAGTGATCACCGTATGGTAAGAGGCACATTGAATATCAATGTTAAGCTTGAAAGATCTCGACTGATGAAGTCTACGCTCCGTCCTGCACAGATCCAGATCCAAAACTCCGAGAGCTTTCAACTCGAACTTCAAAACCGTTTCGAGTGCCTAGGAAGCTCCGTGGACCAATATAATGATGGGTTCGTGGAAGCTGTCCATACAGTCGGGTCTCAGTTTTTTAAGACCCGTACAAGTAAGACAAAGAGGCTCACGGATCAAACTCTCGAGCTCATGAAGAAGAGGCGTGAAATGACTTTGCAGTCTTCAGATAATGCGTGCACGTACCGGCAGCTCAATAAACAGATCTCGAAGTCTCTGAAACGCGACCTTCGCCGATTTAATACCGAGAGGATTAAGGACGCGATTGAGCGGAATAAGGGCTCCAAAGATTTTGCACGGGATCTGTCTATTGGGCAGAGCCAACTCACGAAACTGAAGACCAAAGATGGCAGAGTCATATCCGCCAAATCAGAGCTTCTGGGAGAGATCGAGGCATTTTATGGACAGTTATACACGTCGATCTCCAAACCCGCTACAAATCTGGCAAACGACCCAAGAGCTAGATTGACTCGACACTACACTGAAGATATCCCGGACGTCAGCCTGTGCGAGATTAGGATGGCTCTGAAGCAGTTGAAGAACAACAAGGCGTCGGGTGAGGACGGAATTACGGCTGAGCTCCTGAAGGCGGGTGGAAAACCGGTCCTAAAGGCCCTTCAGAAGTTGTTCGATTCCGTCATACTCGAGGGAAAAACGCCACAGGCATGGAGCAGAAGTGTGGTGGTAATCTTCTTTAAGAAGGGTGATAAAACCCTGCTGAAGAATTACAGGCCCATCTCACTTCTGAGCCATGTCTACAAGCCGTTTTCCAGGGTCATCACGAACCGTCTTGCGCGCAGGTTTGACGACTTCCAGCCTCCCGAACAAGCCGGATTCCGAAAAGGTTTCAGCACCGTAGACCACATACATACGCTACGGCAGGTCATACAGAAGACCGAGGAGTATAACCTGCCTCTCTGCCTAGCGTTTGTGGACTACGAGAAAGCTTTTGATTCGATCGAGACTTGGGCAGTGCTGCAATCTCTCCAAAGGTGCCAAATTGACTATCGGTACATCGAAGTGCTGAGGTGTTTGTACGAAAACGCCACCATGTCAGTCCGACTCCAGGACCAGACCTCGAAACCTGTCCTCCTGCAGCGAGGTGTGAGGCAGGGAGACGTCATCTCTCCGAAACTGTTCACGGCCGCAATGGAGGATGTCTTCAAGGTTCTGGACTGGAGTGGACTAGGCATTAATGTCAATGGCGAGTACATCACTCAACTTCGGTTTGCCGACGACATAGTAGTCATGGCGGAGACTATGGAGGAGCTCAGCACAATGCTCAATGACCTCAGTAGAGCTTCTCTAAGAGTGGGTCTTAAAATGAACATGGATAAAACCAAAATCATGATTAACAACCATGTAGCGCCCACTCCTATCAAGGTCGGAGACTCTACACTCGAAGTTGTGGACGATTACGTCTACCTCGGACAGACAGTCCAGTTGGGTAGGTCTAACTTCGAGAAAGAGGTCAACCGTCGAATCCAACTCGGTTGGGCAGCGTTCGGGAAGCTACGCGGTATCTTCTCGTCCAACATACCACAGTGTCTCAAGACGAAAGTCTTTAACCAGTGCGTGTTGCCAGTGATGACATATGGCTCCGAAACGTGGTCGCTCACAATGGGCCTCATCAGAAGGCTTAAAGTCACCCAAAGAGCAATGGAAAGGGCTATGCTCGGGGTTTCCTTGCGTGATCGAATAAAAAATGAAGATATCCGCAAGAAAACTAAGGTTGCCGACATAGCACAAAGAATTGCCAAACTTAAGTGGCAATGGGCAGGGCACATTGCTCGCAGAACAGATGGCCGTTGGGGCCGAAAGGTTTTAGAGTGGCGACCGCGTACCGGAAGACGCAGTGTTGGAAGGCCTCCTACAAGGTGGACCGATGACTTGGTGAAGGTAGCCGATGGATGCGGGACGCACAGGAACGTTCGATGTGGCGACGCTTGGGGGAGGCCTATGTCCAACAGTGGACGTGTATCGGCTGAAATGATGATGATGATGATGATGATGATGATTGGATATTAGAGGGTAGTAGTGAATCAGCGCCGCAAAATAAGCAATGCGATCCGACCGTTGAACTTCGAGACGCGGCTGCGATGACTCACGTCGGGGGTCAGCTGATCGAGTCGCTCTCGGCTCTTCCCGTGCCGTCTGCGGCCGGTCCCCCTTCGGTGCGCCGTGCCTCCGACGGGGCTTTGCCACCGACGTCCCACGTGACGACCGGCGACCGTGGTCTCCTGCCCCATGACCAGCTGCCGCTGCTATCTGGTCCGGCCACCTGTACTGCACCGCTACCATCACCACCCGACTCGGCCGTCGTACACACGGTCAACAAAACTGGATCCAGCCCTACGCAGAAATCGTTGGCGGAGATTGTCCGAGAAGGGAAATGGAAGACACAGGCCCCGAGTGACCAATGGATTCGTGTCCAAACCAAAAGAATACGAAATCGTTTTATTGGGAAGCGAGGAAAAGCGATTCCTGAGCCTGGAAGTAATTTTATGGCAGCGGAAACTAAGGTTCCCACGTACATTTATAATGTAGCGAAGAGTGTGTCTGTGTGTGACATTAGTACCTACATAATGAAGAAGACTAATATTGATGTTAAAATTGAAAAAATGAACATGAAGTTAGCAAAGGATATCATGGCGGTAAGTCCCCTCTTTGAGGCGTGGCTGGAAAGACCTCACGGCGTCCTTACCTTCCGCATGACACAGGTACTCACCGGACATGGTTCGTTCGGGAGATTCCTGCACTCGATTCATGCGGAAGTGACGCCCGGGTGTCGCCACTGTGCGGAACGCCCGGAGGACACGGTGGAGCACACAGTCGAGGTGTGCCCTGCTTGGGCGGAGCATCGCCGTGCCCTCGTGGGGGCGATCGGCGGCGGAGACCTCTCGCGCCGGGCCTTGGTTGAGGCCATGGTCCGGAGCGAGGAGGAGTGGCAGGCGGTCGCCGACTTCTGCGAAGCAGTAATGCTCGCAAAGGAGGAGGCCGAACGCATCAGGCAACGGCGTTATCGCCGCCGCCGTCGCCGGGATTCTGATCCCGATTTCCGGCCAACGTAGACGCGGGCTTGCGGACGGTGAGCAATGGGTAGCTCACTGTCCGGCCGTCCGGTAACTGTCCGGACCAAGCCCAAGTCGTCGACGGCGCGCACTGTTCCCGCGCGCCTCAAGGAGTTGTCAGCAACAGCAGGGACCCAGCCGGGTCGAAGCCTACTGGGGCCAGGGTTATCCGAAAGGGCGCTCGAGCCCCGGTATGAAGGCTAGAAGGAACGGGGTGGGTCTTTTAGTCAGTAAGAGTCTGACACTATCTCCCGCTCCGCCCAAGGGCGGGGGATGTCAATGCATGATTTTTTCCCACCATAAAAAAAAAAAAAAAAAAAAAAGTTAGCAAAGGATTACGAGTCATATAAAATATTCGTACCTAAACATTCATTATTAACGTTCTTAAGTGATGATTTTTGGCCAAAGGGGGTAGCCTACCGTCGATTTATAAACATCATTAGACGTGATAAGGATAATGTCCGTGTGACTAGCGAGAATATTTGACAGTTCTAAATTATGAATAATATCAACTTGATAAGTTTTAATTGTAAAAACGTGGTGAGATCAGTGGAATGTGTGCGAAATCTTTGTCGCTCGGCTGATATTGTGGCTCTGCAGGAGACGTGGCTACTGCCGCACGACCTCGGGTATCTGGCCGCGATAGACGATGACTTCGCCTGCACGGGTACCTCTGCAGTGGATACCGCAGCGGGGGTCTTACGTGGTAGGCCCCACGGCGGCGTTGGCCTACTGTGGAGAAAAGTCGCGTTTCCGACGGTTACCGTAGTGAAGTGCAATAGTGTGCGTCTCGCCGCGATAAAAATCGAGCTCAGTGATCGTTCCATTTTGATATTTTCTGTGTACATGCCTACCGAGTCCAATGAAAACTTAGTGGAATTCACAGAGTGTCTTAGTGAAATGACAGCCATAATTGACAGTCTCGATGTGGAGTCGGTGTTTATGTTAGGGGACTACAATGCACACCCTGGTGAGTCATTTGCTACTGAACTCTTAACTTTTTGTGCCGATCAATCGTGGTCGTGTGTAGACTTAGAACTGATGCCGTCGGACAGTCATACGTTTGTCAGTGATGCGCACGGCTGTCGGCGCTGGCTCGACCACTGTCTTGTGACTAGTGCTGCGCGGCACTGTGTGTCCGCGGCCTCTGTGTTATATAATACCTATTGGTCTGATCATTACCCTTTGTCTATAATGTGTAATTTTAATTGTGTTAAGCCTAAAATTTCTATACCTACTGTTTGCATAAATAGAATAGTCTGGGGTGAACGTGATGCGACTCAGATAGCTAAATTTAAAAATGTATGTCATTCTAGACTTCGTGACATTGATTTTCCTTCAGAATTAAGATCCTGCTCAGATTCTATGTGTTCCAATAAAAGTCATAAAATCCTGTTAGATAACATGTATGACGAGATTATTTGTGTACTATCGGAGGCTGCAATATGTAGTTATAATGTCACCGAAAAGCGTAGAGGTAATTATATTGCCGGGTGGAACAAGCACGTCCGTGACGCTCACGAGAGGGCTCGGCTATGTTTTCAGGCTTGGTTGTATGGGGGTAAGCCCGTGGCTGGCCGTCTTTATAGTGATGTGTGAAACCAGGCGCGTTTTTAAATCAAAGTTAAAGTGGTGTCAGAATAATCAACAATAGATAAAAATGGATATTTTAGCTGAACATCACTCAAGGGTGTTAATTTTTTTCGTGCATATTATGCGTCCAGTAAAATAACATCAATTTATTCCATAAATATCTATATTCTTTCCAACGGATACCAAATGTAATACAGTTATGCGTGCATGCATGTAATATTTACAGTAGTAATTAGCATAAATAATTAATTATAAATAAAAAACTCTACTTATTCTCATTTCCTTCGGTGTCCATTTACTACTATCCTTAATAAATGTATTTTTTAATTAAATAAATCGGAGTAAATAGAAACAAAATAATTATATTAATTAAGTATATTAAAAAACACAACGTTTACACCTAAATTAAATAATGCTATCTTCTCAATATATTAAAATATGATTAGATGAATATTTATTTTTTATTTTGTCTGATTACCCTCGTTATGAAAAGAAATCCACACTATAGTTTGCGCTTGACCATAAATGCTACTCTACTGCGATGTCAAGCCCCGCGCACATCTCAGTATGCCATTGAACATCATAACAGGTGGATCCTTGCTTGTGAAAAAAAGATATTTTCGTGTTAAGTGTCGCGGGAGGTGATTATTCTGGAATCGTTCTCTTTCCTATCGTCCGTATTATAACGTGAGTATATATGATTTTGTTAATTACTTAGCTTATTATCAATTTCAATGATTCCCTTCGAAGTTTGGAATAGGTATTAGGTTTGTAATTTTGATATTTTTGAATAAAAACTGAATAAAGGATTTAAACCTCATTACCTTCTTCCTCATTCCGTTCGTTTACCGTCGTTTCTTTAATTTAACAGCATTGCCTTCTGTTTTTTTTTCATTACCTTCGCACACCTCTTCTTTTATTAAGTCATATAGTCCCTTGAACCATCTGGCCGAAATTAAATGGATGCAACTCTCGCACCCGCCTAGGCGGCAGTACGCATATCTGTGCATTTATTTGCGGCCAGCAGGGCCCGGAAAGCGCGCGGCTGACCTTTAAATCCATTTTCTTTGCTAAATATTGATTGATTTACATGTGCTATGTTCACTTTGAAGAATATTTAACCACCAATTTTTATGTGTAAAAATGTTTCTAAAGATCCAAGCCGTTTCGAAGGAGTAGGGAAAAGTTGCGAAATTGCTAAATATTTTTTTAGACAAAAGTATTAATAGCACGAAAAAATCAAATGTTGATAATGTTGTTCATGAATCTATTATAAGCATATATTTTTTTCAAACCTATTAACCTGGCCGTTACCGAGGAGTAGGCTTCAGAAAGTCACTGTTTTATGGCACTTTTCGGGCGCTTGGGCCTTAAAGGCTTCAATATCATTTCCTTCCCTATCGTTCTCATTACCGTCTCAGTTCGATTTTAGAAATGTTATCAAATTCAAAGTTACTAATAAAAAAAAAGTAGAAACGACGAAATGTTCAAAGATTATCCATATATTAACGATATTATTAAGAAAAAACAAAATAATTCGACAATAAATATAAAATGTAGGATTGCTTCGAATTTGCACGAACTACGCGAAACACCCTCTTTTTTTTTTTTTTTTTCTCTTTTTTTTTTTTGGGGTTTTTATCTAACCAGATATGTCAACCCCATCGTACCTTTTAACATTGTATAATTTTATTGCTTTTACTTACACAAACTATAATAATATTATGTGTTTATATGTAAATAACACTTTACGCTAACGATGAAAGTCACTGATGAAGGGCTGTTATTAACTGACATAACTTTTTGGCATCATCTGAAGTTGGTCGAGATAAAATTGACTGGATTAGTCCCACATTATGTCTGTTTAGGCCTAATTCCCTCAACAGTGACTCCCTCTCACTCCTGTTCCGGACACAATCCATCAGCAAATGTTGCACGTCCTCAATCTGGTTACATTCTCTGCAATTTGGCGAATCAGCTTTCTTCATAAGGAATGCAAACTTCGCTGATGGATAGTGCCCTGAACGAAGTCTTAAGACTAATTTAATATAGTTTTTACTAAGCCGAACATCATCATCAAACCAAGGCGCATGAGGGGGCTCACTTTGTATAGTTCTGTACCAAATACCCTTTTTTTGACTGACATTAACAAAGTATTGTTTCCAGGAGTTATAACATATTACTTTACATCTAGGTATGTGTTCCCAATAATCAGGCAAATAGTCAATTGTTGTACTCTCTGTCGCTGCTAGTTTAGATACACGGTCAGCCTCCTCATTTCCACGTAATCCAATATGCGCTGGAACCCATTGCAACTTAATTTCTATATTATTCTTAGATAATAAAATAATATTTTCAAGAATATCATATGCTATCGATGCACCTCTGCCACCAGAGGCGCATCGAGCAATATGTTGTAGTGCGCTTTTACTGTCTGAAAGAATAACAACTCTTTTTAGGTTCTGATTTCGACTGTAAAATATTGCTTGCTGAATTGCAATGAGTTCCAGCGTCATTATTGATAAATTGCAGTTTACTTTAAATCCGAGATTAATTCCCAAACTTTGATCAAAAAGCGCTGCGCCTTGACCAGAAATACCCTTGGAACCATCGGTAAAAATTTTGTGCCAACTGCCATACATAGAATTTAATTCAGCTATGACATCGAATACTAATAAGTTTGGATTATAATTGGATTTGGGTATCTTTACACATTTAAGATTAACATTAATTATGTTTTTAGTCTCAATAGCAGTGGTCCACGTTGCCAAACTATACATCTTATTTACTTCAGTCGAAAGGATATCTAAGTGTTTCACATCATTATATATTTTAACTAATAAGGGTATTTTCTTGTTTTCCCAATATTTGGTATTACACAGAGCACTTAGATCTGCAATTAGGTTAAATGTCGTATTGTTTGACCACGAAGATATTTTTAGACAATATTTATATGCCAAATATTCTCTTCTTAAATGTAAAGGGGGAATATTCAAATCAGATTCCATTACATGGATTGGGGAACTTCTGATATATCCACCTACGATTCTTAGGGCTTGATTCTGTAGCTTATCTAACTTTGAAACATGAGACTTTGCACTACAATCGTACATAAAACACCCATAGTCAATCCGACTTCGAATTAACGAGATGTATAGCCTACGTATATGTTTCGTATGTATTCCCCATGAACTACCCGTTAGTACTTTTAATAGATTTAGGAATTTTAAACATTTACTAACCGTTTCGTTTATATGTTTGCCCCATCGCAGATTTCTATCCAACCACATACCCAGGTATTTAATACATTCTTTGAAAACCAATGGCTGCTCATTTATCTTGAGACTAGGCAGTATTCTGCGTCTACCCCTACTATAAACACAAAAAGTAGATTTGCTTGGAGATAATTCCAAACCAAGTTCATCAAGAACCTTTACAAAAGAATCCAACGCATCTTGTACATACATTTCACAGTTTTTAATATCTTTATCTTTTATATATGTAATGAAATGACCTCCTTGGAAATGACATTTCATTTTTTTAATTTTTAAGCTGTGGATACGGGGTGACGTATCATTCAATGACAGATGATGTTTAGATTATTTTGTGCATTTTATTGTTATAAAACCTTGTAGAGAGATAATTAAAGGGATATTATTGAGGAGGCGATATTAGTGAACTTTAATGTCGTTTCTTTGTTTTCAGGTGAGATAAAAGTGTAATTTTAGTTAAACGATAATTGTTATACTGTAAAAGCATATTGAATAAAACAAATCTTTGTTTTCAGAGAAACAATTTGTGGTTTATTTCGAAAATCCTCAATAATATACCTTATAAAACGACATTTTTGTTAACTAAAAGAAGATGGACCGGCTGCAATTTGAGTTTACGATGATAGCTTCAAATGATGGCAAATCAAATGTATTAGCCATAACCTCAATATCTACAGAAGAAGGAAAATGTTATGTTTTACCTGATGAGCTGAAGCCGGTGATTCATCATACATATATTGTCAAAATGAATACTTTCTCAAAAATAAAAAATAGTATAAAGAAAAGGCATCAACGTAGAAAAATATGGATAAAATTGGATGAAGATCTTAAGAAAACATATAGAGATGAGGAAGGTAATATGCAATTTTTAGATCAATATTTAGAAGAAATATGCACAAAACAACCAATAGACAAAAACGACAATTTGCAACATATCTTGGAAAAATTAATAGAAACTACTACAAAGAAAGAAAATCAACATAACCTAAAACATATTTCAGAGAAATTTATTATTGAAAAATTCACAAGCAAGAACCCTAATGCAATGCAATGGATTGAGAATTTTGAAAAGGAGTGTGAGCGCTTTAATATATCAAAAGATGAAACAAAAATAGATATATTGAGATTATTTTTAGAAAAATCTTGTTTGGATTGGTATAGCTCGATGGCCATAAAACTAACAATAAAGGCTGAATGGAATGAATGGAAAAACAAATTTTTAGAAACTTTTAAAAACCGAGGATGGGACATAGTTACATATGCTCTCGCATTTAGATATAAAGAAGGACTACTAATTGATTACGCTATTAGAAAAGAAAGGCTAATGCTAGGCATAAACAAATCGATAGACTCCAAAACAATGATAGATCTTATTGCAACAGGTTTACCTGGGTTTATCTTAAATAGGTTAAACAGAGATGAACTCAATGACACTACTGATTTGTTCAATGAGATAAGAAAATATGAAGGTATGATGTACAAGAAAAACTCAAGTACAATAAAGAGTTGTACATTCCTTTATAAAAATAAAACTAATGAGAAGAAGCCATGTAACACTTGTGAATCTTTGAACAAAGGAATTAGATATCATCCGGAAGAGTCATGTTGGTTCAAGAAAAATAAAAATGAATCTGAAAAAGTTTTTAAACCCAGAAATGTAAATAACAACTCCATTATTGAAGTAGATATAAATACTGAGAAAAAAAACGAGTAAGTACACCATTAATCAAAATCAAGCTCTTATTAGAAAATAAACTAGAAGTGAGCGGCATTTATGATTCAGGCTCACAGATCTCTTTAATAAATTCAAGACTGATTAAAATAAAAGAAAAAAAGGACAATGAGAATATAGCATATATGAAAACGGTTAATGGTGTGAAAAAAACAGATGGCTTGATAACAATAAAAATAAAAATATTTGATTTAGAAGAAGAGGTGGATGTATACATAGTAGAAAATGAATATTTTGATGATTTTATAATCGGATTGGATATGATAAAGAAATTCAAACTAACCCAAAACGAGGACTTGCGGATAGAACAAAAGATAAAAACAAATAAAATAGATGAAATGTCTAAAGATAACAGAAATGAAGAAAAGAATATAAAAACATTAGCAATAAATTTTAATGAACATATAGAAACAGAAGAGTTTGTAAGTATGACAGACCATTTAGATAATGAAAAGAAAATTGAGATCGAGAAAATAATAAAGGAATATAAAACAATTTTTGCAAAGGACAAGTATGATATAGGAACAGTTAGAGATTATGAAGCTCACATAGATTTACTAGTAAATAGATACTGTAGTAAAAGACCATACAGATGTACAATAGAAGATAAATTAGAAATTGAAAAGCAAATATCCATGTTACTAAAGAATAATTTAATAGAAGAATCCTACAGTCCTTTCGCTGCTCCAGTGACATTGGCATTTAAAAAGGGTGAAAATAGGAAATCCCGCTTGTGTATAGATTTCAGGGAACTAAATAAAATTGTTGTTCCACAAGCTCAACCTTTTCCGTTAATAGATGATTTGATTGTTAAAACTAGAAATTGTAAGTATTTTACTACACTGGATATAAATTCAGCATTCTGGGCGATACCATTACGGGTGGAAGATAGATATAAAACAGGATTTGTCACACAAGATGGCCACTTCCAGTGGACCTGCCTTCCCTTTGGCTTGAAAACATCACCAGCAATTTTCCAGAGAATTTTAAGCAATATTCTAAGAAAGCACAATCTCACAGGATACTCCGTAAACTATATTGATGATATTCTGATATACTCGAACACCTTTGAAGAACATATAAAACACATAAGAAATGTATTAGAGGCAATAATACAAGAAGGCGATTGAAGTTTACGAAATGTAACTTTGCTTCAGACTCAGTAAAGTACCTCGGCCATGTAATTCAGAACAATTCGGTAAGACCACTAAAAGACAATTTGATCTCGATAAGACATTTTCCAACTCCTAAGACACAAAAGAATATCAGACAATTTTTGGGAAAAATTAACTTCTACCATGAATACATACCAAGAAGTGCAATTATTTTAGACCCATTACATAATTTATTAAGAAAAAATGAAAAGTTTGTGTGGTCAGAGAAGTGTGAAGAATCATTTAATCAAATAAAAAGATATTTATGTTCTCAACCTGTGTTGGAAATATTCGACAAAGACTTACCAATAAAAATCTTTACAGATGCATCTTTAGAGGGTATCGGGGCAATAATAAAACAGACTCAACTAGACGGTAAAGACAAACCGGTGGCATATTTTTCAAAAAAAAATAAACGAATCTCAAAAACGAAAAAAGGCCATATATTTGGAATGTATTGCTATGAAAGAAGCAGTAAAATACTGGCAACACTGGCTAATTGGAAAACATTTCACTATTTACTCAGACCACAAACCTCTAGAGAACATGAATATTAAATGCAGGACAGATGAAGAATTGGGTGACCTCACATATTACCTATCTCAATATGACTTTACAGTAAAATATATACCTGGTAAAGAAAATATAGAAGCAGACTGTTTGAGCCGAAACCCTGTATTAGAATCAGAAGATAACAAGGAGGAACTATTAAAAATAGTTAATTTAATACAAATAAAAGATATAGTTGAAGACCAAGAAAAAAATGAAACAATAAAAGAAAAGAAACAAAATCTACTACATAAAAATAAAATCTATTATAAAAAAATAAAGAAACTTGAAAAGATTATACTCTCAGAAGAATTTAGTAAAAAAATTATAAAAAAGGTGCATGAAGATTTATGCCATATTGGAATCAGACAATTACAGAAAAAAATAAGTCCACTATATACAGCTAAAAACCTAACAAAAAATATCATAAATATTATAATATGCATAAAAAATAAATCAAGATGTCAAGGAAAATTTGGGTTAATGTCACAACTGGGACCAGCAACAAAACCATTTGAGATAATGTCAATGGATACTATAGGTGGCTTTGGAGGATCTAGGTCAACAAAAAAATACTTACACCTTTTAGTAGACCACTACACAAGATATGCGTTTATTGTGACTTCAAAAACACAGAACGCAAGTGACTTTATAAAACTAACAAAGAAAGTACTCGAGACAGATGAGATTGGAATAATTCTGACAGACCAATATCCAGGCATCAATTCAAAAGAATTTAAACAGTATTTGCAGGAGAATAACATCAAACTAATATTTACAGCTGTGAATACGCCATTTTCGAATGGCTTGAACGAAAGATTAAACCAAACAATAGTAAATAAAATAAGATGTAATATAAATGAGAAAAATAATAAGAGAACATGGACAACAGTAGCAAGAGAATGTGTACAGAAATATAATGAAACAGACCATTCTGTTACAGGTTTTGCACCAAAATATTTACTGGATGGTACAAATGTCAGTATTTTACCAAATGAAATTAAAACAATAGAAAAGGAAGACAAGTGGATTGCTGATAGAAGATTAGCATTAGAGAATACAATAAAATCTCACAAGTACAACAAGAAAATATTTGATAGAAATAGGAAAATACAAGAGTTCGAGATAGGAGACAGTGTATATGTAGAAAATGGAAATAGACTGAACAGGAAAAAATTAGACGAATTAAAAATAGGCCCTTTCAAGATAATAGAGAAAATATCGAACTCCATTTATAAGATTGACACTGGCAACAGAAAAACAGAATCAACTTTATTCCACATAACAAAATTACAACCTGTTACGGCAGAAGATGAAGTAGAAGAAAACGAATAGGTATAAAGATAGCTTGCAGGTGCATTGTTTGTATTATATTATTTAGAATTTTCGTTCCTATGGGGGGGAGATGTAATGAAATGACCTCCTTGGAAATGACATTTCATTTTTTTAATTTTTAAGCTGTGGATACGGGGTGACGTATCATTCAATGACAGATGATGTTTAGATTATTTTGTGCATTTTATTGTTATAAAAACTTGTAGAGAGATAATTAAAGGGATATAATTGAGGAGGCGATATTAGTGAACTTTAATGTCGTTTCTTTGTTTTCAGGTGAGATAAAAGTGTAATTTTAGTTAAACGATAATTGTTATTGCTCGCAGAACAGATGGCCGTTGGGGCCGAAAGGTTTTGGAGTGGCGACCGCGTACCGGAAGACGCAGTGTTGGAAGGCCTCCTACAAGGTGGACCGATGACCTGGTGAAGGTAGCAGGAAACCGATGGATGCGGGACGCATAGGAACGTTCGATGTGGCGACGCTTGGGGGAGGCCTATGTCCAACAGTGGACGTGTATCGGCTGAAATGATGATGATGATGATGATGATAATTGTTATACTGTAAAAGCATATTGAATAAAACAAATCTTTGTTTTCAGAGAAACAATTTGTGATTTATTTCGAAAATCCTCAATAATATACCTTATATATATATAACAAAGTCATCTGCATATTGAGAAGCCACTACATTGAGAGGAATCTGACTCAGTTTGTACGTTATTAGGTTAAAAAGTAATGGAGACAAAGGGTCCCCTTGAGCCAGCCCTTTATTAGTACATCTAGCTGTCAATGCATCACTATTATCAGATTTGATTTTCAGATATCTCTCATTCAAAAAAGCCCATATGTAAGAACAAAATTTTGCTCCAATTTTAAGGTCATCTAGAACACGAACTGCTACGTCAATCGAAACGTTATTATAGGCGTTTTGGATATCCAAGAAACATGCACATGTAGGTATATTTTTAGAGAATCCAATTTGGATATAAGTGACCAAACGCGCCAATGAATCGAGGCATGAATAGGATTTTCTAAAACCAACGGTGTTGGGTGATAATATTTTTTCCCTTTCGACATACCATTCTAAGCGTTTTACTATCATTAAATGAAAAATTTTACACAAACATGAGATCAAAGATATAGGTCTCAGTTTCGGATCAGTATTAGAATTATTAGCTTTAGGGATTGGAATTATTTGGATATGGCGCCATTGTTGTGGTACGATACTAAACTTGAAAATATTGTTGTAAATATGGAGGAGATACAATTTTACAGGGATTGGTAAATAAAAGATCATAGAATATGATATACCATCCTCGCCAGGCGCTGAATCTTTTTTTTTAATGCAGTATTCAAGTTCCTGAATACTGAATTCGCATTCTAGAACCTCGTTATTAGAAGAGAACACAGGCATTTTGTTAGGAACATAATCAGGTGTTAATGAACACAGTAGTTCTTTTTGTTTGTCAATAGGGGGGTAACTTCTTAGTTGTTTATAGCCTTTTATCCAACGCATACGTCGCCACATTTCCGACACTGTCGTTACTTCGTCAATCGAATCACAAAACCTGTGCCAGTCGGCAGATTTCGCTTTTTGGATTAATACCTGAGCTTTTCTGGTTTTTTCTTCCAATTTGGTCAAATTGTCTGAAGTAGGGTTACGTCGAAACTTGGATAGACATAGCCTACGCTGTGCCACGATTTTAGATAACTCTGGATTCCAGTATTTTTTTGGTTTGAAATTGCTAAAAGGTTGATATCTATTTTTAGTAAACGGTATGTATTTATCTGCGGTATTATTTATTTCACGTAATAAGTAATCGTACATTTCTTGAACATTGCCATTTGGAGGGTTAAAATTTTGTATGAGGTAGTTTTGATATTCTTTCCAATTTGCCTTTGAATAATTTCTTTTTTTTGTAATATTATAATCGCCGGTTATGTTTATTGACATTTTAATGATCATATGATCGCTACCAAGATTCTCGTTCAATACTCGCCAGTCAAATTTAATCGCGATGTCCGAAGATGTGAATGAAATATCCGGTGAAGATTCTTGTAAATTTCCGCTTACTAGCTTAACTCGAGTAGCCGCACAGTTGTTAAGCGAAATAAATGAATTTTCGAGTGCTGCGTCTAATATCTGAGTACCTCTTGTGTCCGTTTTAACGGACCAATTGGTGTGGTGTCCATTGAAGTCACCGGCTATTAAGGTATTTTTTTCAAACAAAGAAAAAACTTGTTCCCAATCTGATGGTTGCGTTTGGACAGAAGATGGACAGTAAATAGCTACCACGTTTTCTATATCCTTACAATTTATCAACTTTACACATATAATTTCTATTCCGCTATTACATATTCTAACTGGGCAAAGATGGGACCGTATGGAATTATGTACTAAAATTGAAACACCCCCATAAGAGTCGTACCTATCCAACCTATACATGTTATAGCCCCTAACATGAATATCAATCTCAGTATCTAGCCAAGTTTCACTCAGAATAGCTATGTGAATATTTTCCTGGTTTAGAAGTTCAGAAAAGGAAATTAGTTTAGGACGAAGACTTTGAGAGTTCCATTGAAATAAGTTAACTTTAATGTGTTGGGGCGTACTATCCATCTAAATTATCTATCAGTTTCCCAAAAAAACCTCCACCTAAAAATTTACCTATTAACATATCCTTAATTTCTTCATAAATCACTTTAATTACACAAATAGCTTTATCCTCTAAAGTACCTCCAGACTTATATATATTTTTAAACTTATTGATAAACTTTTTTAAATCAAATTTATAATTCCATTGTTTGTCGCTTTTTATATGTTCTTCTACATTTAAGGTTGATCTTACTTCTTTTTCCATCCGTTGATTTTGAAGAATAAGGGTTTTCTTACTTGTTGGATTTTTCTTCTTTTTCTCTGTGCTATCTGTGTTGTGCTCTCTGTACTATTTTGTTGCGATACATCCATTTCTTCCTCTTCTTCCTGAGCTGACTGTTCAGTGGATTCTTCTTGATGTATCACTCCTGTTTTGTTTCTTGAGACAATACTAGCGTAAGTTTCAGCGCTGCTTTCTAAATTCGATGGTTTTCTAGGGTTTTTAGGCGCATTATATGAAGTATAGTTATTATTTTGTTGCTTTTCAATAACTTTTTGAAGTGCCATTCGATATGTAATTTGTTCCTTACTCATAATAATTCTTATCTCTTTTTCTTTCAAAAAGAAGGGGCAAATTTTGTCAATGACCAGGTGATCACCTTTGCAATTAAGACATACTATATTATTAGTATCACAATTCACGTGGTTACCCCCGCATTTTGGGCACAATTTCTTTTTTATGGGACAATATTTTATTACATGCCCGAATTTCCAGCACCCTGAGCACTGAGTCACAGGGAACACATAAGGCTCCACCTTAAAGCGACAATCATAGGCATATATATGAAGCGGTAAATTTTTATTTTTAAAGCCAACTCTTATAGATTCGCTATCTATCCATTTACCCTCTGAATCAATTCGTTTTAATCTTTTAATAGATACTATTTCGATACTGGATTCAAAAATGTCCATGAGCTCCTCGTCACTTAAATCGAGATCAACCCCCTTTACCACACCATAAGATATTGATAACTCATTTATTAATTGGCATCTGATTCCCATTTCCTTAAATTTTGAGCATTGTAATAATTTCATCGCGTCTCCTTTTTCTTGAAATTGAATAAGTACCTTGTTAAAGCTTTTATATTTAATTCGTATAACATTTTTGATATTCTCAGATCTCAACAATTTAGCTAATGCCATTTGTTTGGGCATACATTCCACCGACGTAATACATATTTCATGTTTGTCATTAAATACTATACTTTTTTCCACATCTACCCTCTTATTTTGCACTTCTGACGAAACGCTTCGAATAAAACGTTTAGGTTTGCTTCTATTAACAGTAATAAAATCATCATCCTCGTTAGAAACACCCTCGAAAACAAGAAATTCGGTCAGTTCTGGAAAAACACTAATAAAATGAATCATAAGCCGGGCCTTCCCGTCAGCCTGGCGGGATTGCACGTGCCTAGTGAGATCGCCACTATGTTTTCTCACCATTTCAGGGTGGACTCTCCTCTGGGGCGAGCGCGGCAGAAGCCCGATGCTGAGGAAGGTAGTGAGCGTAGTGTTTGTTTTACAACGAAGGAAGTGAGTGCGGTGATCAGAGGTATGGTGAGGGGTAAATCCCCGGGTCACGACAGCCTCAGCATCGAGCATCTGCAGCACGCAGGTGTACATCTGCCTAGAGTTCTTTCTATGTTTTTTACCCTGTGTCTGGGCCACTCCCATCTGCCCGATAAACTAATGCGTACTATAGTTGTACCTATCATCAAAAAAAAAACTGGTGATACATCAGATGTAAACAATTATAGACCGATTTCCCTAGCCACTGTGGTTGCCAAAGTGCTGGACAGTCTGCTTGGTCAGTACCTGGATAAACACGTCTCGCTAAACGACGCGCAATTCGGCTTCAGGCCCGGCCTTTCCACCGAGAGTGCTATCCTGTTCATGCTATCCAAGCGGACTGTTCAGTACTACACTAGAAGAAGGACTCGAGTGTATGCTTGCTACCTTGATTTATCGAAAGCTTTTGATCTTGTATCGTACGATATACTTTGGGGTAAATTAAGGGATGAAACCTGTATACCTAGAGAGATTGTGCTATTGTTTATGAATTGGTATAACAATCAGAAGAACTGTGTGAGATGGGCAGACTCTCTCTCGGGGGAGTACGGGTTGGAATGTGGGGTGAGGCAGGGGGGGTTGACCTCTCCTACGCTTTTCAACCTGTACGTCAACCGACTGACCGAGGAGCTCAGCAGCACCGGCATCGGGTGTCATATAGATGGAGTATGCGTCAATAACATCAGCTACGCAGACGATATGGTGTTGCTGAGTCCATCGATTAGTGCCTTACGAAGGCTGCTCAAAATTTGTGAATCCTATGCGGTGGCTCATGGGCTCAAATACAACGTGAAAAAAAGTGAAATAATGATTTTCAGGCCGGACAACAAGCGATACACATTCGTTCCGAATTTCACTTTATGTGGTACAGCTCTAAACAAAGTCGAAAAGTTTAAATATTTGGGCCACTGGGTCACCGAGGACCTTAAAAACCGTGTAGATATTGAAAGGGAGCGCAGAGCGCTGTCTGTCCGATGCAATATGTTGGCCCGCAGGTTTTCACGGTGTACGGAGACTGTCAAAGTTGCGCTTTTTAAAGCGTATTGCAGTCTTTTTTACACTTGTAGCCTGTGGGTTGACTATACGCAGCGGACATACAGCGATCTGCGCGTACAATACAATAACGCGTTCCGGGTGCTGATGGGGCTGCCGCGCCACTGCAGCGCCTCCGCGATGTTCGCGGCGCCTGACACAGACGGCTTCGCGGTCATCATGCGCAAACGGTGCGCTTCTATCATGCGCCGCACGCGCGACAGTCCCAACACCATTCTGCGCGCGCTGGCAGACCGGTGGGACTCTCCGATGTTGGCTCGCTGGATACGACTGCACGCAGTCGTATAATGATTTGCCACCATAGTCGGGGAGTCCACCTGGACCTGCCACTTAATGATTATGTGATTGTCAATTTATTACTAACACTAGTTTATAAGCTTGCAAATGTACTAACACATATGGATGTAGATGAGTCTGAAATAAATTATTATTATTATTATTTTTATACATTTATTTATCTCAGGACCATGAGGTCCTGGACCTTTGGAAGGTATACGAGGAGCCGAAACCAACTCGCAGAGGCCCTTTTAGCTGCTTCTAATGGAACGTGGTACCAACCGGCGATTATCCCTGTATGCGCTATGCTAGTGCATCCAAGGACAACCCCCGGTTGAAGGGAAACTATTCCAAATTGTGAAAAACTAATATAAGGCTATGGTTTTTGGAGTCTTAAGTGGACTGGTTACCAGGAACTATGTTAAGACTATGGCCCCTGCCTAAACAATGTTTTTAATTTCCATCGATAAAAAGGCAAGGGGTGACTTGCACACTCAACAAATGGGCCCCCAAAATGGTCGCTAGCACGAAGTGACGTAGCAACAAGAGGGCAACATATCCTGATGTGCTTGAGGAGTGGAGAGGTATATAGCCGTGGTGGCTATCAGGACAATCCCGGAAGTACGGTCAAGATCCCTACCAGCACCTTACTGGATTATACATCCTTCTCCCGAGCGCATTATATTATTATTATTATTAATGACAATGATAGACGGAAAAGCAACATCAATTTTATGTGATACTTCATCTCAGAGATGCGACATTTGTAAAGCCATTCCAACTGAGATGAATAATTTGCCCTTAATTGCATCAAAACCGACTGATCCAGATCTCTGTAGATACGGATTGTCATCATTGCATATCTGGATACGAATGATGGAATGCATTCTGCACATAGCCTACAGATTAACGATAAAGATATGGACACTAAAGGGAGACAACAAGTGGTGTGCATCAGAATGGCGGGTGTAATTTCCAGATTTGCCTAAATTTATTACAGTTATTTGGTACCTTCTGTGTACCTTTACGTACCTACCTCCTTTGAAAATCTGTGTACCTAAACCCATACAATGATATTTTAAAAATTTGGTACACCCGCCATCCTGACGTCAGACCCGCGGGTGTACTGCTAACCAATATATGTAGCCAAGCGTAATGTATAAGTAAATTTGGTACCTCTTGTGTACCTGCAGATACAAGTATTAAATGAAGTGCATCATGGAAAGCAGGAAGAAAGATATACTAGATGCTTTTAAAAATAGAATGGGACTTCTGATAGATGTTGTCAAACAAGGGCATGACTCCACAAATGACGAAAATACTGCTAGAAGATTTTTTGCAAATCCAAACGTGACTGCTGAGATAACTGGTGTTTCCCCAACAACTGTGTTCCCACGTTGTCGTCGTGGTGGGGCTTGCGTGTCTCAGTGACCTTGAGGGCTATGCCGGTAGAGCTACTCATGCCGGAAGGCCTCAAGCGAGAGACCAGACCAAGAGGAACATACGGACCCCACCCCATTTAAATAAAAAAGGCAAAGCTGTGTCCAGCACCTTCATGAGCGCGACTGGTAAAGAAAAGACTACCCCAGGAGGGTACCTGCTTGCAGGAGAATCCCTCCCTGAGCAGAGCTCGGGCTGCCCCACGTATTCTGGGGGGGGGCAACCACCGCCTCGGGTCTCCGAACCCTTTACCGTTCTCCGTGGACGCACAGAGCCAGGGTGGCTCACATTTCGGCAGCGCGGAGTCCCTGGGACCAGTTCCCAGCACATCCGCGACGCCGGTAGAGGCCGGCCGTAGATACGGCCTCAGGGAGGTGAGTGAAGACGCGGCGTCGGACTCTGATGCCGCGTCTTCACTCAACTCAGACGGGAAGGAGGATGATGTAGTGGAGGTACAGGAGCCTTTCCATTTGATGGAGGTGGAAGTATCCGCCTCCAACAGAAGGAGGGCGTTTATGCGCTCCGCATCCGACGACGAGACGGGACCTGCCCGGAAAATCTCGTCCTCGGGGCGGGGCGCAGCCCGACAAACGGGCAAAGGGAGAGGGCTCCCCACTGAGATCGTCAGTGAGGGACGCCAGGCCAGCGCCTCGGTGCCGAAGATTCCGGAAGATTTGCCTGAAGGAATGGATGAGGCGATGGCCAAATTCAGAGCGATCGTGGCAGCCGCTATCACGAGCGTGGCCAATAAAAGGGAGAGGGTGGCCAAAAAGCGATCCATCGAGCTGGCCAACACCTCGATTGAGGAGGCGCTGGGGCTCGTCTTTGAGCCCTACGAGCGCACCCTCAGCGGGAGGTTTGGCCGGCTTGAGGCGGCCGTGGCCGCTCTCCAGGGCTCTCGTCCCGAAGGGAGGAACAGGCAGGTGCAGGGCCGATCTCAGCCTTCGCCCCAGGCGGAAAGCGAGGGAGTTGTGTCCCTGCTGCAGCAGGAGCTGGCTGCCTTCAGGGAGCAGCAGCAGCAACAGCAGCAGCAGTTCCAGGGGCACATACAGCGCCAGCTCTCCGTCCTGGAGGGCATCGTCCTGCGCCCCCCTCTCGCGGCCTCCGGTCAGAAGAGGACGGCGTCGTATGCCGCCGTCGCCGCGGCCACGTCTGCAGCACCGAAGGCAGGCCCGTCGGGGCAAGTCAGGCACGTGGTTGCGGCGCCGGAGTCAGCGAGGCCGGCCCCGGCGGCCAAGCAGCAGCAGCGGCAGGGGCAGCCTGCCCCTCCCGCGAAGGGCAGGGTGGCGGCTGCCACCAAGCCGGCGGGGCGTCCCGCCGCGGTGGCGAAAAGGTCGCGCCTGCCGCCTCCTCCGCCCGAAGACCCCTCGGCTGGCGCCGAGTGGACAGTTGTCGGCGCTAAGAAGAAGGCGAGCAAGGCGGCAAGGCCGGCCAAAAAGCGCAAGCGGCGACAGGAGCGGAAGAAGCGGGCCATGGCCGCCAGACTTCGCGCCCCGACTTCCGCAGCTGTAGTGATCACACTGCAGCCAGCTGCGGAAAAGAAGGGCGTGAACTATGACATGGTCATGGCAAAGGCGAAAGAGGCGGTGGTGGGCCACCTTGATGAATACGGAGCCTCAGAGGGCTTCCGTATGAGGCGCACCGCAACCGGAGCCCGCATCCTAGAGGTCCCAGGTGCGAACAGTGGACAAGCCGCTGACGCCCTGGCCGAAAGGATTAGGGCGTCCCTAGACGTCGAGGAGGCCCGAGTGTCCAGGCCCACCAAGTGCATCGACATGCGCATAATGGGTCTGGACGACTCCGTTAGGGTGGAGGAAGTGGTGGCCGCCATCGTCAGGGCGGGTGGGTGCACGACCGATCAGGTCCGGGCGGGCACCATCCGCGCTGACAGCACGGGCATGCGAGCCATCACGGTGAGCTGCCCCGTGTCGGCGGCCAAGGCCATCACGACCGAGGGCCGAAGGCTATTGGTGGGTTGGGTTTCGGCCCAAGTCAAGATGCTGGAACCCAAACCTCTGCGGTGCTACCGCTGCCTCGTGGGGCACCACGTGGGGGCCCACTGCGCCGCGGAGGTGGATCGAAGTGACCGCTGCCACCAGTGCGGACAACCTGGTCACAAGACCGTCGAATGCCGTGCAAAGCCGCACTGCTACGCATGTGCGGCTGCAGGCAAGCCGGCCGACCACCGGGCTGGGGGCAGGTCCTGCGACCCCCCCGCCAAGGCCAAGGGCAAGGTCAGGCCCATCCACCCTGACGTCCTCACCGCCGCAGCCACCACCTTGGCTGCCGCCGCTGTCACCGCCGCTCCCGCCGCGGCAGTGCCCTCACAGGGGGCTCAGGAGGAGACTGTAATGGAATGTCAATAACGACACCATTACGTCTCCTCCAGGCGAACATCAACCACTGCGCCCCCGCTCAGGATCTGTTGCTCCAGAGCATGGCGCAGTGGTCGATCAATGTCGCCGTCGTCTCCGAGCCGTACTACGTCCATCCCCGCTGGGTTAAGGACCTGGACGGCTCGGTGACACAAATTTCGTCGGCCGCCGCCGGTACCCCGCCCCTCGAGGCTGTTGCGAGGGGACGGGGTTGCGTGGCAGCACGGGTCGGGGACATTGCAGTGGTAGGCGTCTACCTGTCCCCGACCAGAACTCCCGACGAACTCCATGTCTCCCTTATGGAGCTAAGTGCCGTCGTCGCTGGGTTTGGTACCCTCCCCGTGGTCGTTTGCGGGGACTTCAACGCCTGGAATACGGCTTGGGGTTCCCGGCGCACGAACACACGGGGTCGGTTGGTGGAGGACTGGGCCTTGGAGCTGGGCCTGGTCGTCCTGAACCGGGGTTCTGTCCCCACGTTGGTGCGGAGGCGGGGTGAATCAGTGGTGGACCTTTCGTTCGCCAGCCCCGCTCTGTCGCCGCGTGTCGTCGACTGGCGCGTTATGGAGGAGGTGGAGACGTACTCCGACCACCGGTATATCCGGTTGGACGTCTCCGCCGAAACCTCGGCCGCGCCGGTCCGACAGAGCCCTTGCGGTCCGCGGTAGGCGCTTAAGCAGATGGACCGGGAGCTCCTCCTGGAAGCCGCGACGGTACAGGCCTGGGTGCAAGCACCGGACAGGCCTGTCGACATCGACGTCGAGGCGGAGTGGTTCCGGGAGGCCATGTTGCAAAGAGGAATGACCATTTTTCACCTGGCTTTGTATAGTAATGAAATAAATGTTAAAATTTAGCCAATTATATTATGTATCTAATACGCCAAAAACAATTTTAAAAGAAACGCAGGAAAAAAACATTTTTAAGTTTTTCTATAAACTTATTTAACGTTTAGGGTTACATATTACCATGTTTTGAACGCACCTCAATTGCCTTTTGCCATAGATTATATAAAAATAGTGAGACCTTTTGCTAAAACGTTCCGTTTCACGCACTACTACTTGACTTTATTAATCTCTGTTTCTGAGTTTTATACATTATTTTACATTTTATTCAATCAATATGTTATTTTTTATTAGTCGTTGTTTAACACAGGTTCATTGAAAATAAAATATTGATTAAATAAATTAATCATTCAGTCTGTAGTTGAGTTCGGATGATAGAAACGGATTTTTTTTTTACATTTGACAGTTCTACGATTGAAATTGGTGCAGTCCTTCGTTGGTGAATGAAGGCACAAGAGACGTGACCCACGTGACAGCAGAAGGTAATATAAGACATGCTAAAAGTTAGACGAATTTGAACCTTCTGCAATTAGCATAAGATACATGATAATCAATTCGGAGCATAATAGTTAAAACGAAAATAACAAGAGGCAGGTAGTCAAATATTATAGAATACTGTTACGTCAATTTGATCTATAAGACGAAAAACTTATGAATACGGTTTTGTCTCGTAATGCACTTGTTAATTTCAACATTTCATCGTAAGACGATTTAGTCTAATGGTCATAACAGTAGACTTATATTGACATGGTCGTAAGTTCAAATCCGACATGCTTCTTTTAGTAGTTTTGTGTTTATAATATTGGATTATGTTTTTTGAAATCAAATTATAATTTATATTAAGTTAAATTAATAAATTTAAATTAACTATTCAAACATAAAAGCAACATGAATAAAAAACAAAAATGGTTAGGATAGGTAACGATTTATTCATTTACATAAAAAAAATATTTACTCATCTTATGGACATAATTTAAATAACTATATATAAAGGTAAAACATATAAAAGAAGTTACAATATTAAACTGCTTTTGATATGGTAGAATTATTTGTAATACAGTTTTGAGCATGAAAAAAAAAACAGTTTATTTATTTCAATAGCGCTAATGAAATACTAATTTTATTTTTAAAGAAGAGTTTAATGCAGTGAATCAACATGTTACATGATTAGAAATATATAATATTTCTATTTCATAACAATAGCATCACTACATTAACTGTCATACTCTTGCTCTAAATATTTTGTCATTTTAACTACTTTACAGGTTTTATATAGAATTTTAAGTTTTAAATTTGATTAAGAAAGAAACAAGGGTCAGTTAATTTATTATATAAACACTTTCTAACAAATTAAGATTACTATGATTTATTTAACCAATACACTACACATATGCACTCACAAGAAGGTATTGTGGCTGCTTACAAGAAGTAAATAATTATCCATTGTTGCTTACACGCACTGATGACATTACGTCACATAATATTTATTACTGAATCGGCCACCAATTTCTACAAGTTAACCAGGTTCCACAGAAGACATTCAACACAAGTAACCCAGAGTTATACCCGCCTGTTCTACGAGTATACGGCAGTATAATAACATGTCTTTTTTCTCAGATAGAAATCCAGATATTCTTGGGCAAAATGGACTTCACGGATGACCAGCAGTTATTTCAATTTTACGTCCTGACTTGTATTGTTTGTTATAGTTTTAAACCACAATCTGACTGTATTTCTCTGAAACAAAGAAACGAAACAGAAGTTACTTTATGTGTAAGTATAATTAAAAAGACGTTTGATTACGTCACAGCATAAAATGTGTAAGTTTAAAAAAGAAGTATAAATAAAATTGAAAAAAGACACTTACCTGCGGCTATATTAAGACGCCTCCTATCAGTCTCTCCGAAAACCAACATTCTTCTCATGTGAATAGATTATTTTATATTTTAGAACTAGGTATATCAAAATATTCTAAATAAAGACGTTGTTTTACGCAATTTAGTAAGGCAACGTAAAAATTGCTTGCACGACGTCACTGCTATTGACCGTCGACTGGTTTTTGCTTTAATAGAACGGTTCATTTTTTTTATTCCTCTACCCTTAATCTAAGTAACATTTGAATACCAGTTTTATGATGAATACACATATTTATCTTGACTACCCGCTTATTACAAGTCAGGCGAAATTATTCCAAATATGTTTGAAGAACATTTAGTTTGTTGATTGTTACTTAAAATAATAAAAAAGTTCTAAATGGAAAGCAAAACAATACACAGGGTATGAGAATTGAACTCGTGCCTTACTGCGTCTAAGTCTTTACACAGATCACTAAGCCATATTAAGTACCAAAATAAGCTATCTGTATTCAATACATTTTAAAATACCAATAATAAACTTTAAGTCTAAGACTGTAAGAATTAAAATTGCGTAATAAGTAGTTATTTATGCCATTATTATATCCCTTTATAAATGTTTATAAATGTGTTTGTTTGATTATAATATTAAAATATATTTTAACTTTGGACTATTTTGGACCATTTCCTTACTTTATATATATATATATTTTTAAATATAGTGAAATAATAAACTTTTTATTTACTTGCAATATTTTGTTTCATTTCTATACAAACTGTCCATTTCTCGACTTTTGTCGTTAAATAAAAGCAATAAAAGATAACTAAAACACAAAAGATGGAAAACAAAAAGTTAGACGTTTAAAGTGAGATTTGAACTTGCTTTACTTGCGTGTCAAATCGCTGTTTTTACCACTGGACTAAATGGATTCTTGTAGGCAGTATTGAAATTCAACGTTACTTTTAATGCTGGACGCAATATTATGGATCATTTACAAGCAGTTGATAAGACTCACGGAATTAGCTAAGTTAACTTTTGTCACTGACGTGCCATTTTCTTTTATCAATCTACCCTCACACTAGGATAGCAAGATTTATCGAAATGCTGGCACAAAGAATTTTCATCTTTAATAGTAGCAAAATAATGATTAAAATAGCTTATCAAGGAGGTGGGTTAGCCCACTTAGGGCACCGACTTTACTGTGCTATTTTGTGTGTGATACCTCTATTTACGACCTTATTGCTGCCCCCTGGACCTCGATATCTTCCTCATCTGACGACCTTTGCTTTCCATATTGTTGTAAATCCGCCCTCTTGATAATGCCGCCGTCAACAAAAAGCCGACGTATACTTTGCTTAAACTGCAACGTCTGCCTAAATACGTTGCGACGTTATCTCGTTTATGAGCTCAACACAAGAGTTATTTCGCTTCTTAGCGAGTGGATATCACCAGTAATCGTAAGTATTTATTTATTTTTATAATGTTTAATCCAAAACTATCTATGATGTCAATCAAACTAACTACTGCCTGGCGCTTCTTTATTATGTATGACAACTGACAACACACACGCAAATGACCGAAAGATAGGATAAAACTAATACAGTTTTGTCTTGTTATTTCGTGTTTCGTTTTGAACTGTTAATCTTGGCATTAAACTATTACCTATATCAATTGTATGTAAAAGAAGTTTATATTGCCTTTCCTATTTCAGATTACAGAGGAAGATTACATTTGTGAACCTTGTAATGAACTCCTCATGAGAAGCATAAACCAGCAATTAACGACAAGCAGTGATGGTGCTCAAGCTTCAGGGTTATCTCGACCAGGTCAAAGACAAGTGTGCAATCTCTGTGGACGGTCAATACTTAATCGTCAGAGCCATTCTATTGTTTTTGACAATCCTTCAGAAGAGCTACGACAGATAAATGCTGTTATTCAAACAAGGATTGCACCACGTCAGGTATTTATGTTTCTATATTGTTCATTATTTGCCAGTATATTACTTCATACCGTTACGGTCTTGGTGATTTCTCTTTTTAACCTCGATGTTGCCTTTTATTAATACATTTACAATACCTGATATTAACTCAATATTTTCTTTCATAGATGTCATCATCTGATAGAATATGCCATTCATGCTGGATGAGTTGTAAGCGTGCTGCCATACGTAATGTGCAAGCTGATGGAGCTCGTGGTGCATCTACTACTGAAGAAGTTGAAACAGGTGTCTCTGGGCCAATCACTGCTGAAACAGGTGACTCTGGGCCAATCACTGCTGAAACAGGTGACTCTGAGCCAATCACTGCTGAAACAGGTGACTCTGAGCCAATCACTGCTGAACCAGTTAATGAAAGTCTAGAAGTACATTCTGAAGTTGTATCTAGCAACATAACATTAGTAAATTATAGACGAGCAGCAAATACTGCTTCGCGCTGCCTTTTTCATCAATGTACCAATATGAATCTGCACAATGTGGCAGATTCATTTAGAGCAACGATACTCAGTACATATAAATATTATATCCCTGTACATAGCCGTGTCTGCACAGAACATAGACTAAGTAATGAATGGAGTAATCTGTATGATTCTAGTAATAGCATGAGTCCATTTACTTCACAACAAGTAGAACACATTTTTTCATTTGTTAACTCTTTCAAGCCCTACCTTAATTTCACAAATGTAGAAGCCATTCATGAAATTGATGACAATATATTTTTCTTTTGGATAGGAAGGTCAAAACAAGACTTTTTTACTCTTCTTAATGAAGTTCCTCGCATACAAGAAATGCACAAAGGAATATTAGGATTAGCCGCATTGTTAATGAAAATGAGAACTGGTGAATCAGATGTTAGGCTGTCGACATTATTAGATGTACCACGTACTACATTAGAGCGTTTAATGAACAAATGCAGGGAAATCCTGGTTCAAGATTTTGTACCTATGAACTTGGGTATCACTCACATTTCTAGAGAACGTTTAATGGATCATAACCTCACTATACCAAATGGTATATATAATGAAAACTATACAAATGCTATAATTATTTGTGACGGGACATACATAAATATAAATAAAAGTTCCAATTACTCTTTCCAAAAAGATACATATTCTTTACACAAATATAAAAATCTGTTAAAGCCATTTTTATTTGTGGCATGTGATGGTTACATCTTAGATTGCTACGGTCCATACAAGGCTACTACATCCGATGCTGACATAATGATTTCTCTTTTTGATGATGAAAACTCTTCTCTTAGATTATATTTTCAAGAAAATGATGTGTTTATATTAGATAGGGGTTTCCGAGATTCTATAAGAATGCTAGAAGGTTGTAATTATCGGCCACATATGCCTGATTCTCTATTAGAAGGCGAACACCAATTGACAACACAACAGGCCAACCGTAGTCGCTGTGTAACAATTTGCCGCTGGGTAGTTGAGGCAGTAAATGGACATTTTAAAAGAGATTTTAAGCTCCTGAGGCAAGACTATTTTAATAAATCAGTGCCAAATATGATGCAGAACTTCCAGATAGCTGCCAGTTTGCTTAATCGATTTGGAGTTCGTCTTCGTGACAGAGATGATTCTAATGAAATAGTTGCAATAATTAGAGAGAGAATTAATTTTGAAAACAATTTAGCCCTATTGGTCGAGGAACTAAATATGAATAGAAGGTCTACTGCTTTTCAGAGTATAACAGCTGACCGAGATAATTTATTTATGTTTCCAAGATTAAGTTATAGTGAATTAATACTGTTTGCTCTAGGTACTTACCAGATAAGGCAAGCCAGATCGTATTATGGTGAACATATTCGATTTCATGGGTCATATAGAATAGAGATATGTAGGGACACACAAGATTTTTCCCAATACAATCTGAGGGGAAGTGGTGACTTAACATTAATAAGAGGAAAAATTAAGTCCAGGCATATTTCAAGAAAACAATATTATGTCTACATTTTAATCGAAAATAATGTGTCTGGCAGAGCTGGTATTGTCGAATATTGCTGTAATTGTTTGGTCGGTCGACGAACCATTGGATGTTGCGCTCACGTTATGACATTAGTGTGGTATCTTGGGTGGGCAAATCAAGCAAATATCTCTGCTCCAGCAGAATTTCTGGATGATGTAGTTATAAGAGATTTAGATTATAATGATGATAATTAATAAAGCATTTCACTAAAACATATTGTATAATTTGTTTTTCCCTTTTTGTTTATTATGTGTACTGTATACATACCGTAACCGTTAACCATAAGCCAATAAAATGTGTTGGGTGGATAAGTGATCAAGTGATGAACAGGTAAGAGATACTTTTTAGAGGTAGATACCTATACAAACTATTTATCATTTTTCTTTACTAAAAATGTATTTACTAGATAGGTAGTAAGTACAAGTTATTTGCGCTGGAGAAACAGAAATTATTATGCTCGACACTCAATTTTTTAAATAAAAAAGACTATTCGACCACAGCTAAGTATTCCTATTTTAGATTACAATTCGAGAGTTAATAATTATTTTTCTAACATCTCACGGCAAATTCTAACCTAAACAGAAACATTAATATTTTTTGGACTTCGTGGCGTTCAAATCGTAAAAATGACTATGAGACATTATTTTCTAGACTTACAGGTAGTCTGTCTACTATACATTATAACTATACATTCACTTTTATTATCAGGTTTTGAAATGTATGGAAAGTGGTCATTGTTCTTTGCGATGCGGCAATGCCCCGAGTCCGTCCAGGACGTGCTAAGCGCCAGGTGTACTGGTGGTCGCCGGAAATCGCTGCACTGCGCAACACGTGCAATCACGCGCGACGCCGGTACGCCAGATACTGCGGGCGCCGCATCCGCGCGCCGGATGCGGAGGCCAGAGAGGCGGAGGTGTACGAAGGTTACAGAGAGGCAAAACACACCCTCCGAGCGGAGATTAAGCGGGCCAAACTCGAGGCCCGCGACGTGTGGCTGGGGTCTCTGAACGCGGACCCGTGGGGGCGCCCATACAAATTGATACGGGAGAAACTGCGCCCCTGGGCTCCCCCGCTGACTCAGAGTCTCCGGCCCCAACTCGTGGAGGGTGTGGTGAGCGCTCTGTTCCCTGCGCGAGGGGAACACCCCCCCCCGCCCATGGCTCCGCCTCTGCAAGCGGTGTCTGACGCGGACCGCAATAGCGACGACGACGATAATGCTCCAGAGGTGACCGAGGCAGAGATGAGAGTGGCGGTGCAAAGGCTGAGTGCCAAGAACGCCGCCCCAGGACCCGATGGCTTGCCTGGGAAAGCCTGGGCCCTGGCCATGGAGGCTCTCGGGCCTCGACTGAGAGGGCTCTTCAGCGCATGCTTGGAGAGGGGCCAGTTCCCACTTCGCTGGAAGACGGGGAAACTAGTCCTCATCGCGAAGCCAGGGCGCCCTGCGGACTCTCCGTCCGCGTACCGGCCCATTGTGCTGCTCGACGAGGTGGGCAAGCTCTTTGAAAGAGTGATTGCGAGCCGCCTCGTCGCGCGCCTTTCACGGGTGGGGCCGGACCTTTCAGACGGACAGTTCGGCTTTCGTAGGATGCGCTCGACGGTGGACGCCATCATGCGCGTGCGAGCTCTCACGACGGGGGATGCGGTGTCCCAGGGTGTGTCGTGGCAGTGTCCTTGGACATTGCCAACACTTTCAATTCCCTGCCCTGGAGTACGATCCGGAGGGCACTCCGGTACCACCGGGTGCCCGAATACCTCTGTCGAGTAGTCGAGGCCTACCTGTCGGACAGGTATATTGTCTACCCCGGTCACCAGGGAGACTGGAAACGTCGGGAGATGTCGTGCGGTGTTCCGCAGGGGTCGGTACTAGGGCCACCCTTGTGGAACATCGGGTACGATTACGTGCTGCGGGGCGACCTCCCTGACGGGGTCAGCGTGGTCTGCTACGCAGACGACCATCTGGTTCTAGCGCAGGGAGAGTCATACCGGGCGGCGGCCGCATTAGCGACACGCGGGGTTGCGATAGTCGTTGGTAGGTTCCAGGAGTTGGGACTAGAGGTGGCGCTGCGCAAATCCGAGGCCATGTGTTTTCACGGTCGCGGCCGTCGAAACGCGCCACCGTCGGGTTCCCAACTAACGGTAGGAGGAGTTCGCATCGGCGTCGGGACATCGATGAGGTACCTGGGACTCATCCTCGACAGTCGATGGAATTTCGAGGAGCATTTCCGACGTCTGGCTCCCAAACTCAACCGGACTGGGGCCGCTCTCAAGCGGCTCCTGCCCAACCTTGGGGGTCCAGACGCCTCCTGCCGGAGGCTCTACGCGGGGATCGTTCGGTCCATGGCCCTCTACGGGGCGCCGGTGTGGGCGCCGTCGCTGCAAAAGCGACCGGCGGCCATTCTGAACGCCTGCCAGAGGGTCATGGCAATTCGGATGGTGCGGGGATACCGCACGATTTCCTGCGAAGCGGCGAGCCTTCTGGCTGGCCTACCACCGTGGGATCTGGAGGCAACAGTCCTTGCACACATGCACGACATGCGCGTGGAGATGCAACGCCGGGGTGAAAGTCCTCTGCCGTGACAGGTCACGGCATGGCGGACAGAGCTCCGGCGGGATCTCATGGTGGAATGGCGTCAGCGACTATCGCAACCCCGTCATGGGCACGCCACAATTATGGCGATAAGTCCCCTCTTTGAGGCGTGGCTGGAAAGACCTCACGGCGTCCTAACCTTCCGCATGACACAGGTCCTCACCGGAAATGGCAAGTTCGGGAGGTTCCTGATCCGAATAAAAGCGGAAGTGACGCCCGGGTGTCGCCACTGTGCGGAACGCCCGGAGGACACGGTGGAGCACACAATCGCGGTGTGCCCTGCTTGGGCGGAGCATCGCCGTGCCCTCGTGGGGGTGATCGGCGGCGGAGACCTCTCGCGCCGGGCCTTGGTCGAGGCCGTGGTCCGGAGCGAGGAGTGGCAGGCGGTCGCCGACTTCTGCGAAGCAGTAATGCTCGCTAAGGAGGAGGCCGACCGCATCAGGCAACGGCGCCCTCGCCGCCGCCGAGATTCCGATCCCGATTTCCAGCCACCGTAGGCGCGGGCTTGCGGACAGTGAGCAATGGGTAGCTCGCTGTCCGGCCGTCCGGTAACTGTCCGGACCAAGCCCAAGTCGTCGACAGCGCGCGCTGTTCCCGCGCGCCTCAAGGAGTTGTCAGCAACAGCAGGGGCCCAGCCGGGTCGAAGCCTACCGGGGCCAGGGTTATCCGAAAGGGCGCTCGAGCCCCGGTATGAAGGCTTGAAGGAACGGGATGGGTTTTTTAGTCAGTAAGAGTCTGACACTATCTCCCGCTCCGCCCAAGAGCGGGGGTTGTCATAAGATGATTTTTCCCATCGAAAAAAAAAAAAAAAAAAAAAAAGATAACTGGTGTTAGTGAAGACTTAATTAGGCGGTTTGCAATCATTTTAGAAGCAATTTCATCAGGTTACCACATTGACACAGTCAAATTTCACGAATATGCTCAAGTGACCATGCGACTGTATTTGGAATTATATAGCTGGTATTATATGCCGTCAAGTGTTTATAACGTTCTTATGCATGGTGCAGCTATTATTGAAAGTTTTGGTCTAATACCAATTGGACAGCTATCTGAAGAAGCTGCTGAAGCTAGAAATAAAGACTTTCGAAGGTACCGCCAACACCATTCCAGGAAATGCATTAGAAAAACTACAAATGAAGACATTTTAAATAATTTGTTAACCAGCTCTGATCCACTCATCTCAGCGAAACGCCACAAACTTCGCAGAAAACATAAAACTTTGTCAGGAGAAGCACAGTTTATTAATAATTGAACAAGCGGAAACATTTGATGATGACGAATACGAAAATTTTGCATTCGTTAATGTGGATACTCTTGATAGTGATTAAATTAAAAAAGTGCAGTGACCAGTACCTGATTGTGATTTTTACTTATTTTATTAGTCCTTAGTGGATTAGGCCTAACGGGGAGACCACTACATAAAAAAAACGCGTCTGGTTCTTAACCTCTATGGTGGTGTGGAATAGAGAACAAAATTTGAAATTGCGACCAAATCGAAGAAAATCGCAACCCGAGAATAGGCGCTAAAATAGGACAAAAATACGTACTATACATATATAAATAAAATAAAATAAAAAATTAAAAAGCCTTTATTCTACTACTTACATTAATTGAGTTATTTAACTCTACACTTTACATTTAGTTAAATATTTTATAATAATTATGCTATATAATATCAAAAAAAAATCATCCCTAAGTAGTAGTCGCATCTTCGGAGTAGGCCTCCCCCAAAACTTTCCAATGATTCCTGTCCTTAGCCATTGTCATCCACCCAGGTCCAACTCTCTACCGAAAAATGTCTTCCCACCTTTTTCTTGGTCGGCCCCTACTTCTAACGCGGACCGCAATAGCGACGACGACGATAATGCTCCAGAGGTGACCGAGGCAGAGATGAGAGTGGCGGTGCAAAGGCTGAGTGCCAAGAACGCCGCCCCAGGACCCGATGGCTTGCCTGGGAAAGCCTGGGTCCTGGCCATGGAGGCTCTCGGGCCTCGACTGAGAGGGCTCTTCAGCGCATGCTTGGAGAGGGGCCAGTTCCCACTTCGCTGGAAGACGGGGAAACTGGTCCTCATCGCGAAGCCAGGGCGCCCTGCGGACTCTCCGTCCGCGTACCGGCCCATTGTGCTGCTCGACGAGGTGGGCAAGCTCTTTGAAAGAGTGATTGCGAGCCGCCTCGTCGCGCGCCTTTCACGGGTGGGGCCGGACCTTTCGGACGGACAGTTCGGCTTTCGCAGGATGCGCTCGACGGTGGACGCCATCATGCGCGTGCAAGCCCTCACGACGGGGGATGCGGTGTCCCAGGGTAGGTGTGTCGTGGCAGTGTCCTTGGACATTGCCAACGCTTTCAATTCCCTGCCCTGGAGTACGATCCGGAGGGCACTCCGGTACCACCGGGTGCCCGAATACCTCTGTCGAGTAGTCGAGGCCTACCTGTCGGACAGGTATATTGTCTACCCCGGTCACCAGGGAGACTGGAAACGTCGGGAGATGTCGTGCGGTGTTCCGCAGGGGTCGGTACTAGGGCCACCCTTGTGGAACATCGGGTACGATTACGTGCTGCGGGGTGACCTCCCTGACGGGGTCAGCGTGGTCTGCTACGCAGACGACACGCTGGTTCTAGCGCAGGGAGAGTCATACCGGACGGCGGCCACTTTAGCGACACGCGGGGTTGCGATAGTCGTTGGTAGGATCCAGGAGTTGGGACTCGAGGTGGCGCTGCGCAAATCCGAGGCCATGTGTTTTCACGGTCGCGGCCGTCGGAACGCGCCACCGTCGGGTTCCCAACTAACGGTAGGAGGAGTTCGCATCGGCGTCGGGACATCGATGAGGTACCTGGGACTCATCCTCGACAGCCGATGGAATTTCGAGGAGCATTTCCGACGTTTGGCTCCCAAACTCAACCGGACTGGGGCCGCTCTCAAGCGGCTCCTGCCCAACCTTGGGGGTCCAGACGCCTCCTGCCGGAGGCTCTACGCGGGGATCGTTCGGTCCATGGCCCTCTACGGGGCGCCGGTGTGGGCGCCGTCGCTGCGAAAGCGACCGGCGGCCATTCTGAACGCCTGCCAGAGGGTCATGGCAATTCGGATGGTGCGGGGATACCGCACGATTTCCTGCGAAGCGGCGAGCCTTCTGGCTGGCCTACCACCGTGGGATCTGGAGGCAACAGTCCTTGCACACATGCACGACATGCGCGTGGAGATGCAACGCCGGGGTGAAAGTCCTCTGCCGCGACAGGTCACGGCATGGCGGACAGAGCTCCGGCGGGATCTCATGGTGGAATGGCGTCAGCGACTATCGCAACCCCGTCATGGGCACGCCACAATTATGGCGATAAGTCCCCTCTTTGAGGCGTGGCTGGAAAAACCTCACGGCGTCCTTACCTTCCGCATGACACAGGTCCTCACCGGAAATGGCAAGTTCGGGAGGTTCCTGTTCCGAATAAAAGCGGAAGTGACGCCCGGGTGTCGACACTGTGCGGAACGCCCGGAGGACACGGTGGAGCATACAATCGCCGTGTGCCCTGCTTGGGCGGAGCATCGCCGTGCCCTCGTGGGGGTGATCGGCGGCGGAGACCTCTCGCGCCGGGCCTTGGTCGAGGCCATGGTCCGGAGCGAGGAGGAGTGGCAGGCGGTCGCCGACTTCTGCGAAGCAGTAATGCTCGCTAAGGAGGAGGCCGACCGCATCAGGCAACGGCGCTCTCGCCGCCGCCGGGATTCCGATCCCGATTTCCGGCCACCGTAGGCGCGGGCTTGCGGACAGTGAGCAATGGGTAGCTCGCTGTCCGGCCGTCCGGTAACTGTCCGGACCAAGCCCAAGTCGTCGACGGCGCGCGCTGTTCCCGCGCGCCTCAAGGAGTTGTCAGCAACAGCAGGGGCCCAGCCGGGTCGAAGCCTACTGGAGCCAGGGTTATCCGAAAGGGCGCTCGAGCCCCGGTATGAAGGCTTGAAGGAACGGGATGGGTTTTTTAGTCAGTAAGAGTCTAACACTATCTCCCGCTCCGCCCAAGAGCGGGGGTTGTCATAAGATGATTTTTCCCATCGAAAAAAAAAAAAAAAAAAAAAAAAGCCCCTACTTCTACTTTCTTCTCTGGGTATCCACTCCGTTACTTCTTTGGTCCATCGACCGTTCTCCAATCTGCATAAGTGACCTGCCCAGTTCCATTTAAGTGACCTAATTCTTTTAACAACGTCTATTAATTTTGTTTTGCTTCTTAGAGTTTTGTTGTCTAGTTTTTCACTTTGTTTTAGTGTGTTAGTTCATTCAGTAGAATTGATGCCATATGGGGTGGCTCATTAATCATAGTAAGTAACAAGCTTAAATTTAAAGTACGTAAAGATATTGTGAGCCTATCTGTTGAGCGGTCAGTTGAAATAGCCTGTATTGAATTGGAGCAATTTATTATATTAAGTGTGTACAAACCCCCTTCTGGATTGTATGACTGCTTTGAAAAAGTAATGGATGAAGTGTTTCACAATATTTGTAATTCAAATAAGTACATAATTACTTGTGGTGATTTTAATGTTAATTTATTAGAAAACTCAGGTTTATGTAGTAAAATTTTAAGTCTATTTCGGTCATACAATCTTGGTAATTTATTTTTGGAGTCCACAAGAATAACTCCTAGTGCTACATGTATAGATAATATATATACAGATGTTGTACCAAGTCACAAAGAAATTATAAATTTATTGGATTCTGATCATTGTGGGCAATTAATTACTTTTCATAATAAAAACATCATAGTGACTAAAAAAAATATCACTATTAACCCTAAAACGGCAAGTCGTTTAGAAACTTTTAAAACTAAACTCACTAATAATTTACCAGACTTGTCTACATTTGATAATGTCAATCACCAAAGTAGGGAGTTATTGGGCATTCTGAGCCACTGTCCTCCAGTAGCTTGGCAAGTAAGCCTCGCTACAGGACAGTGGCTCAGAATGCCCAATAACCACTAATCAACTCGACTATTAAATATTGTAGTAATATAATATCAAATGCATTCAACACATTGAGTAGTGAAACTCAAAGGTGGTCTAGAATGCTCATTCATACATAATCGTTTTATCAAGTTACAATCGTAAATATGACAACAAATTAATTAATTGCAACGTATCATTGCAGTCCACACACGTTATTTGTTAAATGGATTATTTATTGTACATGAATGTCGACTTACCACTCTGACCATATGCATTACGATCGCATGGTATTTTTTTCGCTGCGTGGGTATAGTATTGATTTATAGTCGATAAAAGTAAGAAAAACTCCAGTTTAAATGATAATGATGTGAACGCTTTCTCTCATTCCACGTTCAACCCTAACGCATATTGATCATGAAATTTGTTAAACAACCGCAATCGTTGCATGTTAACACAATCTGTGATTTTCCAAAGTATCGTGCTCGTCATAGCGAATTATTACCTAACGTAATACGATGCATCATTTGCGGACCATCAAATTGTGGCAAAACAAATTTACTCATTGGTCTTCTCATACATGAAAACGGTTTAAAGTTTCAAAATGTTTATGTTTATTCAAAAACTCTACACCAACCCAAGTATGTTTTTTCGGAAAGAGTTCTACAACGGGTTCCAAGTATTTCATTTGAGAAATATCAGGGAAATGAGGACGTATTAAGTGTTCAGGATGCAAAACCTAATTCTGTAATTATATTCGATGACGTTGCTTGTGAAAATCAAAGTAACATGCGAGATTACTTTGCCATGGGTCGACACAAATACATCGATTGTTTTTATTTAAACCCAACTTACAGTAAAATTCCTAAACAGTTGGTAAGAGATAATGCAAATTTAATAATACTCTTTAAACAAGATGAAATTAATTTAAAACATGTTTACGAAGAGCATGTCAACACAGATATCACATGGTTTGAATTTCGAGAAATGTGTTCAAAAATTTGGAGTGAACCATTCAATTACGTAGTGATTAATAAAGAATGTTCTAAAAACAATGGATGTTACAGAAATAAATTTGACACATTTGTAGTATTTGATTGAGAACATCAATATTTAAGACGGTATGCCATTGCGATGTTATTATTCTTTGAGCGATCCTTATTCGATAACGAACTGTTTTATCATTATGGATAAATCATTAAAAAGACAAATTGTCGAAGCTGCAGAAGCTGTAAAGAAAAAAATACGCAATATGAGGGATATTGAGATTGACAATAAGCAAGCACTGGAAACAGTTTTTAAGCCTGTGACGGAATCGCTCAACTTACTAGCCAACACCAGTAATAAATCAGCTTCTTCGCGTAGCACAGAAAACGAGAAAACTGATGTTCCGGTATCGAATCAAACATTCCAGGAAGAAGAAACGATGCAGGATAGTTATGATAACTGTGACGAATATAATATGAACAGTGACTCTTCATTTCAATCATTGGCTGATAACAATCCAGAACGCGATACATCGTCTTGGTCATTATCTTCAGAAGCGTTAACTGAGGTACCATATGGTATACGGAGAGAGTGCGGGAAATTAATATTAGGTTCTGCTGCCATAGCTATCGGTGACGAATACATCACTGTATGTGGACGCAAATACCGCAACACGTCTGGTTTGAAGCATTTGTTGCTTGATAAGGACATCGAATTAAGTTTGGTTACAAACAATGACATACAACATTATAAGTCGATGTTACTTGATACAAATGCACATCGTCGAGACTTTGACCCAAGTAAACCAATTAAAAGTAATAAAGGTCAAAAATATTTGCAAGTTATTAAACCTCTTTTCAAACAACAAAGCCAGAGCTGCAGCCAGTCGAAAGGAAAAGGTTTACCCTTGGCTAAAGTGTGGAGAAAGAACACAGATTTCGTATATTGGGACGATCCAAATGAACTGGTAGAAAGGTTAAAATTATTAATGGTATCTCGAGATGCTGGTAACACCGGGCTGGACAATGAAATAATATCCATAATTGAAGAGTTACGAGAAAGTAAAATTATTACTAAATAAATAATATGTTATCAAGTCTCTACGTTTCCCCAGGACCCGATGGCTTGCCTGGGAAAGCCTGGGTCCTGGCCATGGAGGCTCTCGGGCCTCGACTGAGAGGGCTCTTCAGCGCATGCTTGGAGAGGGGCCAGTTCCCACTTCGCTGGAAGACGGGGAAACTGGTCCTCATCGCGAAGCCAGGGCGCCCTGCGGACTCTCCGTCCGCGTACCGGCCCATTGTGCTGCTCGACGAGGTGGGCAAGCTCTTTGAAAGAGTGATTGCGAGCCGCCTCGTCGCGCGCCTTTCACGGGTGGGGCCGGACCTTTCGGACGGACAGTTCGGCTTTCGCAGGATGCGCTCGACGGTGGACGCCATCATGCGCGTGCGAGCCCTCACGACGGCGGATGCGGTGTCCCAGGGTAGGTGTGTCGTGGCAGTGTCCTTGGACATTGCCAACGCTTTCAATTCCCTGCCCTGGAGTATGATCCGGAGGGCACTCCGGTACCACCGGGTGCCCGAATACCTCTGTCCAGTAGTCGAGGCCTACCTGTCGGACAGGTATATTGTCTACCCCGGTCACCAGGGAGACTGGAAACGTCGGGAGATGTCGTGCGGTGTTCCGCAGGGGTCGGTACTAGGGCCACCCTTGTGGAACATCGGGTACGATTACGTGCTGCGGGGTGACCTCCCTGACGGGGTCAGCGTGGTCTGCTACGCAGACGACACGCTGGTTCTAGCGCAGGGAGAGTCATACCGGGCGGCGGCCGCTTTAGCGACACGCGGGGTTGCGATAGTCGTTGGTAGGATCCAGGAGTTGGGACTCGAGGTGGCGCTGCGCAAATCCGAGGCCATGTGTTTTCACGGTCGCGGCCGTCGGAACGCGCCACCGTCGGGTTCCCAACTAACGGTAGGAGGAGTTCGCATCGGCGTCGGGACATCGATGAGGTACCTGGGACTCATCCTCGACAGCCGATGGAATTTCGAGGAGCATTTCCGACGTTTGGCTCCCAAACTCAACCGGACTGGGGCCGCTCTCAGGCGGCTCCTGCCCAACCTTGGGGGTCCAGACGCCTCCTGCCGGAGGCTCTACGCGGGGATCGTTCGGTCCATGGCCCTCTACGGGGCGCCGGTGTGGGCGCTGTCGCTGCGAAAGCGACCGGCGGCCATTCTGAACGCCTACCAGAGGGTCATGGCAATTCGGATGGTGCGGGGATACCGCACGATTTCCTGCGAAGCGGCGAGCCTTCTGGCTGGCCTACCACCGTGGGATCTGGAGGCAACAGTCCTTGCACACATGCACGACATGCGCGTGGAGATGCAACGCCGGGGTGAAAGTCCTCTGCCGCGACAGGTCACGGCATGGCGGACAGAGCTCCGGCGGGATCTCATGGTGGAATGGCGTCAGCGACTATCGCAACCCCGTCATGGGCACGCCACAATTATGGCGATAAGTCCTCTCTTTGAGGCGTGGCTGGAAAGACCTCACGGCGTCCTTACCTTCCGCATGACACAGGTCCTCACCGGAAATGGCAAGTTCGGGAGGTTCCTGTTCCGAATAAAAGCGGAAGTGACGCCCGGGTGTCGCCACTGTGCGGAACGCCCGGAGGACACGGTGGAGCACACAATCGCGGTGTGCCCTGCTTGGGCGGAGCATCGCCGTGCCCTCGTGGGAGTGATCGGCGGCGGAGACCTCTCGCGCCGGGCCTTGGTCGAGGCCATGGTCCGGAGCGAGGAGGAGTGGCAGGCGGTCGCCGACTTCTGCGAAGCAGTAATGCTCGCTAAGGAGGAGGCCGACCGCATCAGGCAACGGCGCTCTCGCCGCCGCCGGGATTCCGATCCCGATTTCCGGCCACCGTAGGCGCGGGCTTGCGGACAGTGAGCAATGGGTAGCTCGCTGTCCGGCCGTCCGGTAACTGTCCGGACCAAGCCCAAGTCGTCGACGGCGCGCGCTGTTCCCGCGCGCCTCAAGGAGTTATCAGCAACAGCAGGGGCCCAGCCGGGTCGAAGCCTACTGGGGCCAGGGTTATCCGAAAGGGCGCTCGAGCCCCGGTATGAAGGCTTGAAGGAACGGGATGGGTTTTTTAGTCAGTAAGAGTCTGACACTATCTCCCGCTCCGCCCAAGAGCGGGGGTTGTCATAAGATGATTTTTCCCATCGAAAAAAAAAAGTCTCTACGTTTCATTTTACTTTAGACCTTTCAGTACATTACACCTTAAACATGAATGTGGACAAATTCGGGCATTATATTCATAAGAGAATGCGTTTATCGGAAATACTTGGGTTCAATGATAATGCTTTGCTAAAATCGGAAAACGGTGATTTTGATTTGAAAACTATAAGGCTTAGAGGAATCAGATCTCCACTAGAACCAGACGAAGCGGTAAATAAGGAATACATAGATCAAATAACCTCAAAAATGAAACAGGATTTATTTAAAACGATTGGTGTAATGCGTACTCAAATCATATTAGAGACGCAAAATACTTTAAAAGCAAAGTTGTCCGAGGCTTTTACTCATTTAGATGACAAGTTTTACACTAAAACGGATATAGATAAATTACTAGCGTCTAAAAAATCTTTGTAATGTCAAAACTACAAATTCTTAATGAAATACACAAAGCGGCACGAAAAAATTTTATCAGGCGTTCTGTAATTTTAAAGAGGATCGATGACTTATGGCAAGCTGATCTCGTGGATATGCAAGCTTTGAGAAAATACAACAGTGGTTATAATTATATTTTATTTTTGATTGATTGTTTTTCGAAGTTTGCTTGGGCAGAACCACTAAAATCGAAAAATAAATTTGATGTTACTAATGCCTTTCAACGTATCATAACAGTAAACAATCGCGTACCAGGTAATTTGCAAACTGACGCTGGCAAGGAGTTTTATAACTCGATTTTTCAAACGTTTATGAAGAAGCATAATATTAATCACTACTTATCCTTTTCAACGAAGAAGGCATCAATTGTAGAGAGATTGATAAAAACTATCAAAAATAAGTTATATAAATGTTTCAGTCTAAATGGAAATTACAAGTGGTTTGGAATGGTATTGGAAAATACTATGAAAACATATAATAACACAAAACATCGCACTATTAAATTTAAACCGATAGAAGTTAATAAACCCAATGAGTTAAAAATAAAAGAAAATATTAGAAATTCACATAAACGTTTACCCGTTCGATGCAGACCTAAGTTCAAAGTTGGTGACAATGTTCGTATTAGTAAATACAAACATATTTTTTAAAAGAGCTATACCCCTAATTGGTCAACAGAATTATTTATCATAAAAAAAGTTAACGATACATTACCTGTAACGTATCACCTAGAAGATCAGCGAAGACAAGCCATATTAGGGACCTTTTATGAACAGGAGCTTCAAAAATCTCAACACCCTGGTGTATATTTGATTGAAAAAATTTTAAAAAGAAAAGGAAATAAGATGTTTGTAAAATGGTTGGGTTTAAGCAATGAAGAAAACAGCTGGATCGACAAAGCGTCAATAGTAAATTGACATAATAATTAGTATAAGTATTATATTTTGTTATTTTTATTTCATTTAACTTTAAGCGATGCAAGGTGGTGGGCTAGTTAACTGTGTAATTAATAATTTACCATTTGAACTTCATTTACCTGGTTACAACTATTGCGGACCGGGCACAAAACTTCAGAAACGATTACTTCGAGGCGATAGAGGTGTAAATAAGTTGGACGAAGCTTGTATGCATCACGATATTGCATATCAGAATCACACAGATTTGTCCAACCGTCATAAAGCAGATTTGCAGCTGAATAATAATAATAATAAACATGGCCAAAAAAAGGCTTGCATCAAAAGACGCAGGCAAGGGAGAGAAACTTAGCTCGTGGTTAGTGAGCAAAGTGATGAAAGCTAAACTAAAATCTGGTGCCGGAATTAAAACATTTAACAGTTTTGTATCAAAAATAAAATCAAAAATTAAGAAACTGAAATCTAAGGATAGTAAGACTCTCATTAATGCTGCTTACTCAGCTGCAAGAAAAATATTTCCCTGCATTGCAAATGTACGAGTACCTCGAGTTATACCCATACCTAAAACTGGAGGAATTCTGCCTTTAATCCCAATATTCGCAGGATTATCGGCATTAGGCACTTTAGCCGGTGGAGCAGCGGGTATTGCCAAAACTGTTAACGATTATAAAGCAGCTAAAAAAAGCTTGCAAGAAATCGAACGACATAATAAGACTATGGAGGCTTTAGCATTAGGTAAAGGTTTGTACATCAAGCCTCATAAAAATGGTAAAGGTTTATTTATAAAATTATCAAAAAACTGAATAAGCTACCTAATCGACCTTTAACTAATTTAGATATTCAAAAATATGGTTGCGACTTACCTCACTTCCGAGGTGTGAACATGAAGGATCAGTTACCAAGAAGACCGAAACGGATTGAGTGCTATCGTTAACTTAGACGACTCGAAAAATGAAGGTACGCATTGGGTAGCTTATGTCAAAGTAAAAAAATATTGTGAATATTTTGATAGTTATGGGGATTTGAGACCGCCATTAGAATTAATGCGGTATTTTAAAAACTGTAATGTTTCCTATAACTATACAAGATATCAGAAATTCGATGCTGTAAATTGTGGACACTTATGTTTAGAGTATCTGTAGAACTTTTGGAAAAATAAAATTGTATAAATTTTATGAGTTTTTTTTATTTTAATCATTCTCAAGATGTCTCTCACTTTGTCGATAACTGGCAACTCGTCAGATTTATCTACCTACTATCCCAACACACTACAATTAAACGGTCAGTATGAGTGTGCATTATTGCATTTCTCAACGTTTAATTCTATACCAAACATCGATAAAAGGAACAATAAGTTATTTTATGGCACCGATGAAGTTATCGAAATACCAGAAGGCACCTACGAATTACAAGATATTAGCGATTATTTAAAATCCGAAATAAAAAATGCCTCGATTAAACTACAGTGCAATAATAACACATTAAAAACTTCTATATACTGTACAAAAAATATAAATTTCAATAAGGAAGACACATTTAAACGTTTATTAGGCTTTAATAAACAGGTCTTAAAAGCAAATAAATGGCATGTATCCGAGTTTCCAGTGAACATTTTACCTACAACCGTGATCAGGATTGAATGTGATATTGTGAGTGGTTCATACATTAACGGAGAGCCCAGTCATATTATACACGAATTTGCACTAAACGTGCCACCAGGATATAGAATTATAGAAATTCCTAAAAACGTAATATACTTCCCGATTAATCAAAACAATATAAGCTGTATACATATACGGTTGTTGGATATAAATAATCATTTAATAAATTTACGCGGTGAAGAAGTGCAGCTTTATTTGCATCTTCGAAGAAAAAATGATTGATTACAATAAATATGCGCTTCATCAAATAAAAAATATCAGTTTTACACAAGCCTCCAAGCATATAAGAGCTAACACGAAGAAGAAAATAAAATTGACTAGAGAAAATAAAGCATTTCTTAAAGCGATCGGTTTACTAAAATGAATATCTTAGATGTTTTATCCCCACCGACCTACGACAACAGTATTGAAGGAATCGAGTACCATTCTTACAAGCCGTATGTTACAAGTTTCAACAGAAATGACGAGATACGCATACCCATCAATCAACAGGATTTGTATATACTACCGTCAGCAAGCACCTTGTATTTGGAAGGAACTGTTGTAGTTAGCAAAAAGGATTCAAAAGATAGTGCTAGTAGCGTGCAGTTTACTAATAATGCACTACTTTACCTGTTTCAAGATATAAGGTATGAGCTAAACGGAGTGGAAATTGATAAAATAAAAAATGCTGGCATAACCACTACGATGAAGTTATTAATTTCAATGAATGAGAGTGAATCAAAAATGTCTAACGCCTGGGGCTGGAATATCGACGGCATAAAAAATATTAACGGAGGCAGATTTTCTGCATCTATACCGCTTTGCAATATCCTCGGTTTTGCAGAAGATTTTAAAGAAGTTGTAATAAATAGTAGGCATGAGTTGATATTGTTACGGAGCAACACTAATCTGAACGCTGTGAAACTTAACACCGGTGAAGTTATCGAAAACGTTCTAATCACTAAAATAATATGGCGCGTACCGCACGTTAAAGTATCAGATAGAGAAAAAATAAGCTTGCTAAAACTGTTAGAAAAAGATCGATCCCTACAAATGATATTCAGGAACTGGGATTTGTATGAATATCCTGCGTTACCTAAAACTACAAAACATACGTGGTCTATTAAAACTTCATCTCAAGTAGAAAAGCCACGATTTGTTATTATCGGTCTCCAGACAAATATAAAAAATAATGCAAATTCTGATATGTCGCAGTTCGACCACTGTCATATTCGCAATGTAAGGGTCTATCTCAATTCGACCTATTTTCCTTATGAGAACTTGAATGTGAACTTTGCAAATAACATAATCGCTTTATTATATGAGCAGTACCTACTCTAGATTTCAACAGTCATATTATGGTCGTCGCGCGGAACCGTTATTAAGTGAGAAACAATTTAAAGATTTAGCGCCGCTATTCGTGGTGGACTGCTCTAGACAAGCTGATAATCTGAAGGGCGGTCCGGTTGTAGATGTAAGAGTAGAAATTGAAAGCGATTCGGACATACCAGATCAAACATCTGCATACTGTCTCATTTTAAACGACTGCATAATTGAGTACAAGCCACTCAGCAACACTGTGAAGAAAACATGAATCGGGATACTGTCATAATAGATGTTCAAGGATTTAAGGACCTACACAATAATTTTATTATAAAAGAATTAGCTTTAGCTACGCATGATTTTACACAAACGTTTATGGTAAAACCTCCATACTTGTTTAGATATTTAACAAGCGATGAAAAGAGACAAGTCAAGTGGATAGAACGAAACAGGGGCATTATTTGGAGTGAAGGATATATTGACTATAGAGAATTTCGTCGTATGATCGTTCCGTATCCACAAAATAAAAATATTATCGTCAAAAGTTTAGACAAGGTGAAATGGATAAAGGATCTTTGTGATGATTGTAGTGTGTCGGAACTTGACGAAAAACTGTGTCCAAATTTCTCTACTTTGCATCAGAAATACAGTAATGGAAGTGTTAACTTAAACTGTAATAAACATTTAAAACAGTGTGCTCTTAAAAATGTATTGTGTATAAAAAGTATTTAGAGGAACAATGAAATGATCATCTCTTTCTGTATAGTGATCTCGTTATTAAATTCATATTTATTTTATTGTACTTAAAAATGTATTATGTTCTTTAAATTGTATGTATGTGTAAATGTATTATATATTGAATGCTATAAGAATTTTATAAGTATTTAATTAAACCTATTAATTTAACGGTTTGAAAATAAAACATGGAATATACAGTAAGCATGCGTTTATTTTATTTAAACTTAATTATTACCTATCCTCATAACATTTAAGTAATAGAAATAACATAAAGTACAAGCATGTGCTTAACTCGTAACCTTATCCATATCATACTATAACTTATACCTACTGCTAACCGCAACTTTATTTACACAAGGAATGTTTAGAAAAATCATTGTCTATTAATGATTTAGATATTTTCTTAACTAACGACTCGGTTTCATCCATAATAAAGTCAACCACATCTTTTACAACGTATTGCGCTTGGATAATCACATTCTCGCTTTCACTGTCACTATCACTGTTTTGAAAATTATTATTATTATTACACAGATCTATGACTGAAATTTTAATAAGTTTACTGCCTCGCTGTCGAAGTCTGCTCGAAACGAAAGATTGATTTGAATTTTGTTTCTTAGACTTTTCCCTGCGTTGCGGCATAGACTTCTTTTGTTTCTTAGCCCGACTGCTGCTTTCACGCTCGCATCGAAGCATCTCATTGAATTCTTCGGAAGGATCTTGAGCGTATTGACTAAACCGAATGTCTGATTCTGTTAACTGAAACAAAGATTAAACAGAACATTAGATAGGTATCTAACCGAACACCCACAAACTAAACAGTTCACGCTGTCATAAGTATTTATTATTATTTAGATACTTACCGAAGTCATGTTCAGATGCAATGTGACACGTACAAGTACTCGGATCGAAACCGTCCAAACAAGTACATCTTGCATGTCATTAATTAGTCAATTTGCAATAAAATGTAGGTCACACCTAAAAATATTAAATAAGCATTTTGTGGGACGTTGCTGAGGGCAATGAACTAAGTGAGCGCGTGTGCATGTTCGTATTTCATTTGAGCTACACGTTTCAACATGATACTTGGAAGGCTAGAAGGAACGGGGTGGGTCTTATAGTCAGTAAGAGTCTGACACTATCTCCCGCTCCGCCTAAGAGCGAGGGATGTCAATGCATGATTTTTTCCCACCATAAAAAAAAAAAAAAAATGATACTTGGTTATTCATCCGATTTAGACCAAAAAGTAATTTACGGTAGGATTTCTTTCACAGTAGGGCTTTTACCTGGTAAATAAATAAAACTACATATAACAAGAGGTCACGGGTTCGATACCCAGCCAAGCAAAGTTATTATAAAGCTTTTTGGTTTTTCTATTTTTCGATATTCTGAAGAAAGGATTTTGTGACTGACGAAATGTGGTGTACTTCTGCCCTACCCTTTGAAGAATAAAGGCGTGATGATATGTATATAAATAAAAGTACTAAGTGTTTACAACACAAGAACAATGTTATGCTCGTATTACATAAACATGAATATTAGCTTTTAAAATCGAACCTTATTACATTGCGTATAAAATTTAATTTACGAAAGTCTTCTAGATAGGTGCATTATGAAGCTCAAATATTGGTATGTATTTTACATTTATATATATAAATATCATCACGCCTGTTTTTCCATTGAGGTAGACAGGGATTGGTATGCAAACAAATTAATTACAAAAAAATGACAGATGATGAAATAAATTAAACACAGATAAAATTATAGTAATTAATATTTTATTTATATTTTCTTAAAGCAGATTTACAATAATCTAAAACTAAATTATGATTATAATGTAATAAATATAATAATAAACGTTTTTTATTTTATTTTTTTTTAATATCCTTTTTTATAAAAAATATTTATAAATATATAATAATAATGATAAGTATAAATGGAATAATAATAATCCTTAAATATTAAATATAGGTACAATTTTTGTATTTTTATACACCATCGTAGGGTGCGCTTACAACAGAAAATATTCACATAGGATCACAAATACCTAAAACAACTGTTTGAAAATCGTGGAAATAATTTGTACAGTAGAATGGAAACCGCACATAGAAGATGATAGCTCAACCACTGCGCTCAGCTGTGCTTGTCTTGTAGACTACATATTTACGAGATAGGAAGGATGATCGTTATTCTTTAAAATAAATGAGTGACCCCAGGCTTGTGTTGACATTTGATCAACAGATATCGATCGTTTATCGTCGTTCCTAGACAAAGCAATTTTGTTGATACTCCGAGTAAACACTTCGTGCTTTATTGATTTAAACATAATATTCTTTCTTCGAATAACTCCACCGTTAAATAATATATTTTCATAATCCGTGATGTTTAACTCTCTTACTACACATGATTTTACACCTTTCGCTTTTTTTATTATTTTATCAGACGTTTTTAAAGAATATAATTTTGATCTCAAGCCAACAAAATCAGAGATATATCTCCCCCCCAATTCATCTTTGAACAAACCTGGAACTTTTCTGTTGATTATGGGTATCATGAAATCATTTTGACTGTCATAATTACTGGTATCAAAATATTGCAAAAAATGAAATTTTAAATCATAATAAAAATCGTCAGTATATGTTTTATACACAAACGAATCGGTATCTGTGTAACATAGCTGCACTCGATCATTATAAAATGGTTTAACGATATTATAATGAAAGTCGTACATGTGTGATTTAGAAAGTTCTAAAACAGTAAATCCAATATAAATAGGTTTGTCTAAAATTATTTGATCAGGTTTCATTTGTATTGCAACTAAACTTTCAGATAATATAGATGCACTATGGAAATAGGGGTTGGCTACAAGTCTCTCGGCGGAAACTGATTTCTTAGTTTTATTAAATGAATCGTGCCATTGATTAACTAAATAAACAGTTACCCTATTCTCGGTGTTTTCTAAAGTTTTACCGAAAACACTGTTGTTTAACAATTTGAAAAAATCTTGTTCGAAAGAACTTTTTGCTTGTTGCCTTAATTTTGTATTTAATTCTATATATTTTTGTAAATACGGACTCTGCCTAAAAGTAATGGCTCTGTGAATTTTACGCAGCACCAGGCCGTGTTCTAGACATTTTTTTAAATGAATGTAATGTATTACAAAGTTATACTTGTTATACAAATTTGCAATTAACTTTTTTGTTTTTCCGCCTGGAGGAATACATTTTTCAGGACAAAATGGTAAATCATTATGGTAGTTATGTAAATGATCAGGATACAGAAGATCGACTTCTAATATGAAACCCCATTCAGCGTTATCCTCAACCTTTTCAATGTGTAAATTAGCTAATTCATTTTCACTAAGAAATCTAAAACCGGAGTAAGGTAAGTACTGACACATGCTATAGCCATAAAGGTTATTACAATCCAGGTATACTATAAAACAGTGAGGCTCGCATGCATTATATTCTTGCATGTATTTGTGGTTAGCTTTGGCATACCGATGGGAACACATGCACAAACCCCCTCTTATACCGCTTTGAATCATTCTGACGATAGTCAAGTCTGATATGAGTTCTAATTCTACCCCTGTTTTTAGCAACATTGCATCGAATGATAAACTAGGAGCAGTTATATAAAATGCAGGGTCTAGTTTGTAATATTTTTTACATGTTTTTCGAAAACTCTGAAATATATCTGTTAACAAAAGTACATCTGTTTTTAGATATAGGTCTGTATATTCACCTAAGTCATGTATATTGAATTGATTCCAAACCGTCTGAGCGTGATTATAATCTTATGTGATTAATATTTTATGGGGACTGAGTCACCCTCGTCCGTAGGAGTATACCCATCGTAAGTCCCTACACGTGGTCCCTGGGTGGTGCTAATCGGGTGACACTTACTGGTGGTAGGCTTCGGCCGATGGCTTGCGACCACCCACTGGGCAAAGACGTACCGCCAAGCGGCCTAGCCGTGTTCCGGTACGATGCTCGGTGAAGCCAATTTAGAGGAGTTGGGTCGAAGTGGTGGTTCCATTGCAGGCAGACCGACCGGGCCTACATTGGTATGGAGGTATCGGGAGACTAGTCGTGGAGGGTAGCGGGATCCGAGGCACGGTGCGCCGCTGGCCGACCGCAGGTAGTTGGGGGCCCAAGTAATGTGCTAGCCACACATGAAAGGCTGCCCCGCCAACTGTCGAAAAATCCCGGGATGCGCCATCGTGCTGGTTGGCGACCAGAAGAGAGGGCCCGATGGACACTCCCGGGGGGGGCTCGGGCGTCCCCGCAGTCTCCAGACTAGTACCTCAATGATGCCGTCCTATCAGTGCTTGCCTGAAGGATAGCAGCGTGAAATCCCATTTCACTTCCTTCTCCTCTCCTTCCTTCACTCTTATTTATCAAAATGAAAAAGATTAAAAAGAGAACAGTTAAACAGCGGCAGCACTCCCTCTCTCTTAAAGTGCACCTCAGCAATATCCGAGGACTGCACTCCAATCTCGTCGCAGTCCACCACCATCTGGAGACTGAGAAACCTGCTCTTTTTTTTCTTTCGGAGACGCAGATCAGTAGTCCGTCAGACGTGTCGTACTTATCTTACCCAGGGTTTACCCTGGAGCACCATTTTAAACCACGTGCGGGTGTATGTATGTACGCCCGGGACGACATCTGCTATCGGCGTCTCCGCAATCTTGAGGACTCCAGGTACTCCACGCTTTGGGCTTTGGTGGACACTGGCATGGATCAAATTGTCTATGCTTGTGTCTACCGCTCACACAGCGGTGATCAGGAGACAACCAGGCTCACACAGCACCTTAGTGAGGCGGCGGATGTGGCTCTGCAGCGGTACCCTTCTGCCCAATTGGTGATACTGGGGGATTTCAATTCAATTCAATTCAATTCAATTTCTTTATTTCAGACGTAGTCCATATATACATTTCATCAATACAAATTAAATTCTAAAATAAAACATTACAAATAATCAAAATTATATAAAATCTTATGTCAATAAAAATAAAATACAAATAAAATAAAATACAAATTCAATTAAATTACAATAAAAAAATAAAATAACACAATAATAAAATTAGTAAAATTACACACACAAATGTCAAAATACACGAGGAGAGCCACTAACATGAAGCTGCATCCACCTCTGTGTCAGGGACAGGTCCCACCGCTCGGACAACACCTTCAGGAGACTGTTCGAGCTGCTTCGTATGCGATTCAATAGTGAAGCGCTCCGTTTCCTTATGATCGCGAAAAAATCATCCGTTCGCGCTTCAGCAAACATAGTCGAGGCACTACAAAACCGCGGAAGCCCCAACAGTATCCTGAAAGCGTTGTTATACTGCACGCGCAGTGCGCTGTACGCCCGCTGCGTAAAGTCGGTCCACAGGCTGCACGTGTAGAACGACTGACAATATGCCTTAAATAATGTCACCTTAACTGGTCTAGTACATCGCGCAAACCTGCGAGCCAACATATTGCACCGGACAGACAGCGCCCTGCGTTCTCGCTCAATGTCCAGATTGTCACACAAGTCGTCAGAGACCCAGTGGCCCAAGTACTTGAAATGCGACACTCTTTTTAAAGGAGTGCCGCAAAGAGTGATAGGAGGTACAGAAGAGTAACATTTGGTACCGGCTTTGAAAATCATAAATTCACTCTTTTTGGCATTGTACCTAAGCCCGTGGGCCTCCGCATATGACTCACAAATGCGCAAAAGTTTACGTAAGGCACTGATAGATGGACTCAACAAAACCATATCATCCGCGTAGCTTATGTTGTTCATACATACTCCATCTATGGAACAACCAATATTAGTGCTGTTGAGTTCACCGATCAGCTGATTCATGTACAGGTTGAAAAGGCGAGGCGATGATAAACCCCCTTGCCTCACTCCGCATTCCAACCTGTATACGTCCGACTGCGCACCCATCCACCTAACGGTATTCATCTGTTTACTGTACCAGTACCGGAGCAAGGATACAACCTCATGTGGCACATCTGTTTCACATTGTAGCTTCTGCCATAGCTTGTCATAACACACCAGATCAAAGGCTTTTGAAAGATCTAAAGATCGAAGCATGCATATACTGGTGTGTTTCTGTCCGTGTAGTACTGCACAGTCTGCTTGAGACAGAAGATAGCACTCTCAGTTGACAACCCGGGTCTGAAACCGAACTGAGCATCATGCAAATGGAGGTGCCCTCCCAACTGTTGGTTAAGCAAACTGTCCAGCACCTTAGCTATAACAGTCGCAAGCGAGATCGGTCTGTAATTAGACAGATCCGACGAGTCACCCGTCTTGTCTTTGATAATTGGCACTACGACTGTGCACATTAGATCATCGGGCAAATAACCATGACTGAGACACAAGTTAAATAATAGTGCAAGGACTCTTAGCAGATGCACGCCCGCGTACTTCAGATGTTCGATGCTAAGACTATCGTGACCTGGGGACTTGCCTCTTACCATATTCTTTATAATTTGGACCACATCCTTGGCAGAGAATCTGACGTTAACATCCCCAAACTGGTCCTCAACAGCAAGCACCTGCGACGCGGTCCCGAGCGGCGACACCACACTAAAATGCCGCTGAAAAGCACAGGCTATGTCCCGCGGCTCATGTGCACCACCGACACTCGCCGGAGAGCCCAACCTTGGATTAAGTTTGCGGGTATTTTTCCAAAAATCACCAAATCTCTTACTGGAATGATGTTCTGCAATGATATCCATTTTTATCTGAGATTCATTATTTTGGCAATACTTTAATTTTTCTTTGAATAGTTTCCTAGACTCACGCATATTATTATAATGGAACCCTGATCTAGGACGTCCATAAGATACCCACATCCCAAAACAAAGCCTGGCCCTCCGGTGGGCGTCACTAACGTGCCTATTCCATCCTGTCACATATTTAAAATTGCCGCGCTTAGGCACAATGCAGCTCATCTTAGCGGCATCAGTCAAAATATTTACAATATCCATATACATCTTATTTATCGTCAATTTATGATTCTGATCACAACACATCCCATCTGCACAATTACCGAACTCAGATGGGAAGTCAATCTGTTTTAGTTTCAAATTACAGTAACTAGTATACTCTTGGATCTGATTATTGTCCCTAAGTCCCCACTTGATATAATTAAAAGTGTTTGAGCTATTTGTAACTTTAGGTTTAAGATTATAATAAATAATAATAATAAATAAACATTTACATCACACTCAATCAGTAGCGGATAGTGATCAGACCAGTATGTGTCATACAGTACGCAGACATCCACGACCGCGCGTCGCGCCGCACTTGTCACTACGCAGTGATCGAGCCATCGCTGACACCCGTGCACGTCACTCACAAATGTATACGTATCGCGAGGCAGCCACTCAATGTCTAGACATGTCCACGATTGTTCCGTACAAAAAGTTAGTAACTCATTAGAGAACAACTCACCTGGGTGCGCGTTAAAGTCTCCCAGAATGAACACAGATTCCACATCACAAGTTTCAATAATCGCGTTTAACTCACTCAGGCACTCCGTAAATTCAGACAAATTATCGACCGAGTCAGTAGGCATGTACACAGATATCACCAGCATAGACCGGTCATGAAGCACTACCTTTATCGCAGCGAGACGTACACTAGCACACGCGACGACAGACACCGTTGGAAACATCGTCTTCCTCCACAGCAAAGCGACGCCCCCAAACGGTCGACCTCTAAGCACTCCAGCGGTTGTATCAACAGCAGACTTCCCAGTAAAGGAAAACGCGTCGTCAACGCTACCCAGGAACTGCAAGTCGTGAGGCAAAAGCCAGGTCTCCTGTAATGCCACAATGTCCGCCGTTTGACAGAGACGCTTCACACAATTCACCGACCTAGTGACACTCTTGCAGTTGAACGTAACAAGTTTAATTGTACTATCCATTAAGAGGCCGGCGACAGATGAATTTCCATACAAACGTAATACCACGCTCATTTGCAGTTGGAGCATATTTCCAACATATTATGATGATATTCGATTTTAGACAATATTTATCTAGGTTCCTACGTCTTTCTTTTTTAAAAAAACAAAAAGAAATTTAAGCGAATTGTATTTCGCACTTTTTTACAGCGTAAATGGCAAAACATGCCATTTGGCTTTTTCTGTATTAAAAATAACAATATTTCTAATATTCTCGACGTAGGAACCTAGATAAATATTGTCTATAACCAAATATCATCATAATATGTTGGAAATATGCTCCAACTGCAAATGAGCGTGGTATTACGTTTGTATGGAAATTCATCTGTCGCCGGCCCCTTAACCATTTATCTCCCGGTAGGTAGGTCTCTCCGCAGTGTGATTATAATCAACTAGCTGTACCCGCGCGGCTTCGCTCCCGCTCTTCCCTACTTCAGCCTACTATACCCTATTCTACCCTACTCTACCCTACTATACCCTACTCTACCCTACTCTACCCTACTCTACCCTACTCTACCCTACTCTACCCTACTCTACCCTACTCTACCCTACTCTACCCTACTCTACCCTACTCTACCCTACTCTACCCTACTCTACCCTACTCTACCCTACTCTACCCTACTCTACCCTACTCTACCCTACCCTACTCTACTCTACCCTACTCTACCCTCCTCTACCTTACTCTACCCTACTCTACCCTACTCTACCCTACTCTACCCTACCCTACTCTACCCTACTCTACCCTCCTCTACCTTACTCTACCCTACACTACCCTACACTACCCTACTCTACCCTACACTACCCTACTCTACCCTACACTACCCTAATTTTCATTTTTTTTTCCATAAGAACCTTCTCCTCATAATAACGAACACAACAAAAAAAAAATTAGCGAAATCGGTCCAGGCGTTGTTGAGTTATGCGCTTACCAACACATTTTGCGATTCATTTTTATATTATAAGATAAAGCGGCGATATAATACCCCGTCGGGCCAAAAGTCATCTGTCATAAACATGTCGAGCTTGTGTTTAGGCACATAAACAATGAAACCACTATAATTTCTACTCGATTTCATATTTATTTTTACTAATTTTATTTCCAAGTTCGTTTTCTTGAGTAAATAGGATTTAATATCATTTTCAGAAGTCTCTTTAGATACATTGTAAACATATATCGGAACTTGAGTACTCGCAGCCTTGAAATTGTTGTCTGACTCAACAATAGCTTTTCCTGTATTTCCCACTAAGCGGTTTCTCAATCTATGTTTCTTTTTCTGTACCAACGTCCATTCCTCATTAGACATAGGCTTTTTGGACTGTGATTTAGACACTCCATCCTGAACAATAACAGAAAAACTCCTTCTATTTTCGACACATAATTGTTGACTGGTTTGCTGATCAGAAATTTGCGTACAGTTTATCGCAGAGGTCGGCAACGTTGTGTGACTCACCGTCGCACTAGACAGAGCGCGATCAGCTGATAACTTCCCACACGCAGGCGACGTTCCGTTCACTCTTACGCGCAGTGCTTTTTCCGCGCTACCCACATCCGACGAAATGTTAAACGGTTTTTTCAAAAACCTGGTCGTATGCTCTTTTTCTGTCGATTCAACTGCGCCACACAAGGGTGATAAACCCATTGGGCCACTTTCTTGCTCAAAGCTCGACAATGCACAGGCACCCCGTCTCATGTTAATGTTTCGAGAAACATTGTTTACAATAGACGCATTCTTTAGAGCTTCTATTTCTACTGCTAGGTCCTTAACTTGAGATAATGTAGCGTACTCCTCAGAGATACGATCCATCTCGCTTCGCAACTGCACTAAATCCTTGAGAAGCCTTGTCACATCGACGTGGTCAAACAAAACTGGGGGTAGTTTTTGTAAATCCCTTGCGACAAAAATTGGAATTTCTTCGGGATCTGTTTCCTTTAAAAGGCAGACAATATCGTCTATGTCACGCAATGTTTTCCCCTGCCTTTTTCTTATCTTCTTGCGCTTTGTAGTTGAAATAGATTCAAACTTTCCGAAAATGCACTGACACAAATGCGAGCAATACTTTGCTCGTCCATCACGTCCAGTTTATTGCAGATAAATGCCAATGTCTCATTTATGACGACATTGCAACTAGCACACTTTACAATATTAGTAGCCATTGTTTACACAACGACTTCTAAAACCCTAGCAGGCGAGCAACACACAGCGCGACTAATCGATGGCGCTTGCGACGCAAGACTGAATTTCAATGCCCACCATCAAGAGTGGCTCTTCCCATACCAGTACACAGACCATGCTGGGCGAGAGACGCGGAAGCTAGCGCTAGCGTTAAATCTTACCCAGCTGGTCCAGGGGGCTACAAGGGTGCCGGATGTTGACTCACACATGGCCAATTGCTTGGATCTTCTGCTGACTACTGATCCGGACCGATACTCAGTGTCGGTATCTTCACCAATAGGTAGTTCCGATCATTGTCTTGTGAAATCTGTATCTGTCTATTCCCCGCCCGATCCCAGCCCAAGAGGCACCCGGCGGGTTTGGCGATACAAGTCAGCAGATTGGGATGGTATGCGATCTTTCTTCGCATGCTATCCTTGGCAGCCTACTTGCTTCTCTTCTGCTGATCCTTCGTTGTGCGCCGACGCAGTGACGGCTGTGTTTCGTCAGGGGATGGAATATTACATTCCATTTTCAGATGTAACAATGTCTGACAAAGCTCGACCTTGGTTTGGCGCCGAATGTAATCGCGCTGAAGCGCTAAAACATGCGGCATACCGAGCATGGGTCGACGCCCGTATGCGTAAGGCGAGTGACATGAGTCAAAAGAAGAGAGCCTATAATAGGGCTGCCAAATCCTGCAAGAAGGTGATGCGGAGGTCTCGGTTTGACCACATTAGCCGTATTGGGAACAAACTTGCTTCGTACCCAGCAGGAAGTAAAGCGTTTTGGTCCCTGGCTAAATCTGTTGAATCGAACTTCTGTCGTCCCTCACTACCACCACTGCTGAAACCCGATGGGTCGCTGGCCCATACCGCTGAAGAGAAGGCTAATCTATTTGCCTCTCTCTTTGCGGAATCTTCACGTCTTGATTCTGGTAACGCGCAGCCCCCTGCCTTTCCTGAGCGATGCGAGACGAGTATGGCAGACATTCGCATCTATCAGAAGGACGTCCGTAGGGTGCTACGTAACCTTGACGTGAACAAAGCCAGCGGTCCCGATGGGATACCGGCAATTGTTTTAAAAACTTGTGCGCCTGAACTGTCTCCGATCTTGACACGCCTATTTCGTCTTTCGTTTGAGGCGGGAAAAGTGCCGATGGCTTGGAAGCAAGCTAATGTGCAACCCGTGCCCAAAAAAGGCAGTAGGGCTGACCCTGCTAATTACAGACCCATCTCGGTGACGTCCATTCTCTGTAAGTGTATGGAACGAGTGGTCAATAATAAGCTCCTGGCATACCTGGAAGCTAATGACATCCTCAGTGATCATCAATACGGTTTTCGCCGAAATCGGTCAACTGGGGATCTTCTAGCGTAAATGATAAATGATAAATGATCTTTATTTTGCAAGTAGGTTTTATAAAAACACTTTTACACATCAATTTTTTTTTTTTCGTCAATTAATGCTAGATGAGGCCGGTGTTTCCTAGCTGACTACCCTGAGAAGAAACACCGAAACAAACTCAGGGGTCAAAGTCTCTTTTAAAGTCCATACAGCAAAACATGTAATGGTCAAATCATATGAGAACCATGCAGATTGAGCCTGAGATGGTCTTTTGAAGAAAGAACCACACAGTTCTAAGTGGACCTGTCAAGTCAGTGCAAGCATTTGTCAATATGCGTGTAGCTCAACTCAGGACTACTAAGGAGCTCAACGACTTGACGAACAATGCCAAAGAAAGGACATTTGGGTAGGCCACATCAAATACTCAAAACTGCCAGACATCATGTGAAAATAAAAGAAAAGGAAAGAGTAATCCACATTCACAATAATAAAATTTACAAAAGTGTAAATATTACAAATTGTAAAAAAAAAAGTAAGTATATAAAAAAAAAAAAAATCAGTCAAATAGTAAAAATAAACATGTCATAATTGTTAAAAAATAATAATATATATATATATATATACAATATCATAATTGTAAAACAACAACAATCGTCATTAAATGTATACTTTGGCATCTAAATGAGCGTCCTATTTTTTTGAGCCTGGTGGCAGGAACCACTAACTTGTGTTTGTTCCTAGTATTAACGTTGTGAATGTCACTGTATTTTTTAATCATGTTTTTATTTTTATGAACATACAAAATATTTTCATAGATATACTGAGATGGCACAGTCAAAATATTAATATTTTTAAATTTATCTCTGAGGGAGTATCTGGGACTTAATTTATAAATTGAACGAATGGCCCTTTTCTGCAAAACAAAAATCGTTTGGATATCGGCGTAATAATATAATCGTATGCCATTCACATCTGGAGCGAGGCCATCGAGAAGCATGGGGAAGCACTTGCAGTCTCCCTTGATATCTCGAAGGCTTTCGACAGGGTCTGGCATGATAGCCTTATTGCTAAGCTTCCTTCCTTCGGTTTGCCCACTGGTCTGTGTAACTGGATAGCAGACTTCTTGAGGGGGCGATCCATTCGAGTAGTTATTGATGGCTGCTCGTCCAGGCAAATGGATATTAATGCCGGGGTCCCTCAGGGGTCGGTGCTCTCTGCAACACTGTTCTTGCTGCACATAAACGACCTACTTAAACCCGGTACCTTTGGGTATGCAGACGATAGCACTGTTGCTGAGAGTTACGTGTCCGATGCACGTACTAGTGGGTCACAGATCCAGTCTTTGAGGGAAGCTATGGTTGAGCGCTTGAACTTGTCCTTGGAGGCGGTATCCGATTGGGGCGATGCCAACCTGGTCAGGTTCAATGCTGCTAAAACCCAGGCGTGTCTTTTTTCCGCCAAACGAAGCCAATTTTACCCGGCTCCTATATTCCGGGGTGTGACCGTGCCGATAACCGACGGCCTTGAGCTTCTTGGGGTAACGTTATCATCTATGAATATGGAATATCATAACGTGAATATGGAGTTTACCATTGATATGGATTTATTAATTAGCCTTGTTCAAAATAGGCCTGTGTTGTGGGACAAGACTTCAGAAAATTACAAAAGTAAATAAGCAAATTTTGCGGCATGAAAAGAAATCTGCGTAATGTTAAATGAAGAATTCAATGTTTTGTTTTTAAATTAGACAAAATATTTATTACATGTTTTTTAAACATATTGATTCTGCCAGCATGTATTAATTCATCATATACAGTTCTAATAATTTGCGAAAACTTTCATGAGTCATTCGAAAGAAGTTAAAGAACTTTCTTCCGTCTTTCCTTAAATCCTCCATGAGAGTATGGAATACCCCATAAGACTCTCTTTCTAATAAAATAGGATGAACCCATAGTCTCTTCCTTTTTTTTATAGCTGTTGTTTTTTGTATAAATAGTAGGCTAGAATAAGCTTTTTCTTTGCACTCGACATAACGTACGTGCACTTCTTCGCCTTTCAAGTACAGAACTGATATCGACAACAACCGACGCGCTCACGTTATATTTAGCGGATCGTGTACAAAGGTAACCGTTTCGCGTCGGCCCGTTACCCGTTGACAAAAACGGTCGTTAACAAGAGCCCTTAGACGAAAGTCTTCTTTTGTGGAAAGGTCGGTTGGATATCAGCCAATCGATTCCCAATAAAGTTGCTGCGATGGGGATTAAGGCTTACGAGGTCTGTGAATCTCAAACCGGCTATTTATGGCGGTTTGAGATTCACGCTCAAAGTAAAAGTCAAAAATCCCCACCGCAGCAGCATGAAGACCCATTAAAGGCATCTACGCCGGCAATTGTCCTTGGGCTCAATCAAGGCCTTGAGGGCAAGGGTCACACGTTGTGAATGGACAACTTTTATAATTCGTCGTGCCTCGCTCGGCATTTGAAGTCTGTAGGTGTGGACTGTGTCGGAACCCTGCGGACCAATCGTAAGTTTGTTCCGCAGGCCCTGCACAGTCTTACTGCCGCCAACATGAGGCAGGGCGACGTAACTGGTCTTTCTTCGGGTGACGTCGATGTCATGGTATGGAAAGATAAGAACAGAGTTGCTTTGATCTCGACATACCATGGTAACGGCGTCAGCCGCGTTCACGGTACCACCAAACCCATTTTGGTACATGATTATAATATCATGAAGGGTGGGGTGGACAAGAAAGACCAGTTGCTCTCTATGTTCCCCATAAAGAGGAAACGAACAAAGGTCTGGTACAAAAAACTATTCCGGAAGCTACTTAATGTCTCCATACTTAATTCCTTCATCATTCATCGCCAAACATCATCTTCTTCTACTCCTTCTCTTCCTCATCGACTATTCCGTAAAACTTTAATTAAATCTCTTCTTTCTAAACATCATTCCCAATCTATTCTTCAGCCAATTGCAGTAAATTTGCTCCAGCCTACAAACTAACACTTACCACCGTTTGGTTGAATACCCGTTCACGGGTAAACAGCGCATACGGCGGGTCTGTGTCAAGTGTCGTAAGCTGGTGCGAACTTACTGTCAAGGTTGTAAGAAAACTGTATGTATGGACCCCTGTTTCCTTACCCTTCATACATAGTTTTATATAAAAATATACTGTACTAAAATATATAATTCTTTATATTATCTGTATATTTTATATATTTTTGGACCATATCTTTGTTCGTTTCACCGGCGAATTGTATAATATTCATCCTAACAGCGTGAGCGTTGAACATTTTTATTTTTTTTTACTTCTGTTTTTTTTTTTATAATTATACCTTGTGCCCAAGGCTTCGCCCACATATATAAGACATAGCCAATGTCACTCAGAAATAAAGCAGCTTTCTATCGGTAAAAAATTTTAGCAATCGGATCACTCAGAGATTAACTCCTAAAAAAAAAACTATACCTCTTTATTATATTAGTGTAAATATAAAAAAAAAAACGGTAATATTTAACAATTCAAATTATTAAAAACACTTCATTTTTTTATTTTATTTTACTGTTGTTCAGATTTGACCCACTGGCTGTATATTTTACTGTGACCATTGATTTTTTTACCTAAATTGTTCGATTTTTGTGGTCTTCATTTGTTGATTTGGCAATGTTTTTGTTAGAAAACGTGCCTTTAAACTGTGTTTTTCCATTCGAAAATATCATAGTGATGTACGATGTATAGTTAGATTTCAAATAAATGCACAAAAATTTACTCTGTGATTCAAAGTACGAGTGGATCTTTTTTAGCCCATTTTTTCAAGTGCTTGCATTGTTACTCAGATATCGTAAACCAAACATTTCTATGAGCTGAAGCTTTGTTTGTATTATGTCCATATATTATACTGTTAGCTTGTCAAAAGTTCATGGTTGATTGCAAGTAAATATATTATGTTTTTTAGATATTTTATGTAGGTAGTTCACAAATAAGTAGTGAATTCTACTAAAACTTTAGTTTGTTACGGAAGTTGTATTAAAGTAAAATATTAATTATCTTTCCATCGTCTATAAAGTATGTTGATTTTAATGTGAATTTCCTAATGATTTTAATGTGAATTTTCCAAATGTTTGTATATTTAATCTGGTGTTACATTTTGTAAGTGGCTTAATTCTGACTTCCCGTTGCTGTGACGAAATGTCTTTAGTTTGCATTTGAGTGGGGAGCGCACTTCTACGTTCCGACAAGCAACGACAGACAGTCGGAATTGAGCTACGAAGCGAGTTGGTTGTCTATTGGATGTGTTAGAAGTGTATTTATGAAAAGAAGTGAATTTATGCAACAGTGCAAATATATTGTAATAAAGTTAATTGAACTAAGACAGTGTTTGAATTTTAAAACCAGAAAGTTTTATCAAATCAGAAGCAGGGATAACACCAAGGAATTCTGGTGTATTGCTGCCAACCTGGTGTGATCATACGCCCACAATAAGGTATGTTAATAGTTAATTTGATTATTTAATATGAATTTAATTTGTCTGCTGTTAATACCCGTTAATGATTACTTACTTGTATTTTGTAAGGATAGTTACTGTTAACTGTATTCCGGGTATAATTAAATCGTTAGATGTACGTCAACCACGCTGAACAGTTTCATAATATGTTGACACAGAAGAGAATTTATTTGTTATACCCTTAAAGGTTAATTTTACTTGTATTTTATTGTTAAACCGTGCTGTATAATCAAAATTTTAAATAATACTGGCTTTAGAGCAATTTAGTTGAAAATTGTTTTAACATAACCGTTTCTTGAGTAGTTTATGTTTGTGTGAAATAGATACTCGTTTTTTTAAATATTTCAGATAATTTTAACATTGTACTGACTGTACAATCGAGTGAAGATGCCTAAGCCACGGTCCGAGAGTAGACGGGAGTCCACTGTGAGGTCTCCTAGCGTTGTGCTGGGACACACCTCGAGACGCAGCCGATCCCGGATACGCGCTCAAGGCTCAAGGCAAAGGCGGCACTCATCAGCTGCGCGCCGCACCGATAGTCGAGAGAAGATGCCTGAGCTGCGGTCCGAGAGTAGACGGGGGTCTACTGTGAGGTCTTCTAGCGTAGTGCTGGAACACACCTCTAGACGCAGCCGATCACGGACACGTGCTCGAGGCTCAAGGCAAAGGCGGCGCTCATCAGCTGCGCGCCGCACCGATAGTCGAGGCTCCGAACGGGGCAGATCCAGAAGATCGCCATTTAGGGCGGCGATGCAGGCAAGAAGTAGAAGCAGGTCAGTTCTTACCCCTCCTTTAGAACACCGCGCATCACGTGTGCCACAAAGAGTCGTTAAGAAACGTGAACCGACAAACCAAATTAGAGATCATAGTCATAGTAGGCAGAGGCGACACAGATTGCAGACCCCTCGTAGAGAAAGCACTGATAGATCACGTAGCCCAGTTCGCTCTTGCCTAAATGAAAGATTTATATCTGTGACACCGCAGCCACTACCTGTCGATACTGTAAACAATGAATTACTTAACTGCATCAAGGAGTCCTTGCAATCGATTTCGGCTGTAAAATCACACAGTAAAGAAAGATTTACTAATTATAATGCAGTACCAGAATTTGATCCTAAATCAAAAAATCAAACAATTGTGACTTGGTTGAATAAAGTTAAAGAGTGTTCCGAGATCTATGGCTGGGACAGTAAACAGACTGCTCACTACGCTCTTCCTAAGCTAGTTGGTACTGCAAAGAAGTGGTACGAAGGGCAGCCATCAGTATTACTATCATGGGACGAATGGGTCAAAAAACTTCAATCCGCTTTTCCGTCCTATGAGAACTACGGGCATTTGCTAACTGAAATGCTAGCTAAAAGGGCAAAGTTTGGCGATGACTTAGAAGAGTACTATTATGAAAAGTTAATAGCCTTAAACCGTTGTGGTATAGTTGGTAGGAATGCTATTGACTGCATTGTTTATGGAATAGATGATAGGTCGGTTCGATACGGAGCAGAGGCAGTAGGTTTTGAGGATGCTGATAAACTATTTGGTTATCTAAGAGGTGTCAAACATGAGAGATCAGACAAGATCAATAAGAAACCGATACGTTCTGTAAATGAAGCGCGTAAACCTGAAAAAAATGATTTAGCTAGAGTTACAAAATGTTTTAACTGTCACGAAACGGGTCATGTAGTGTCAGGGTGTAAAAAACCTATTGTTAAGTGCCAAAAATGTAAACGCATTGGCCATGATTATGCTGAATGCAACAGGAGTGTATGGGTAGAAAAAGCCGAAGTTAAAACGTTATGACTAAATAACAGCGGGAATGTAGGAGTAGACGACAAATTTATCAAGGTTGTGAATGTAAATAATGTATTCTTGACAGGGTATGTAGATTTTGGTAGTCAGTGTACCTTAATTAAAGAATCCGTTATGAAGAAAATTGTTCCATGCGAAAAATGGCAAGGAAATAATTTGCCATCTCTTAAAGGTTTTGGCAATACATTCGTGAGTGCCTTAGGTAAAGCTAAGATTTCATTGATTATTGATAGTGCAAAAATGTATGTGGAGGTAGTAGTTGTGCCTGATAATTTTCTAAACTATGATTTACTTATTGGACAGACAGCTACTGAACAACCCCACATATGGGTGTTTAAATCTGATAAAGACTTAGTGATCACTGATAAACGGGTCAAAGACGGTAGACGATTAGTTCTAAAATGTCTCAAATCTATTATGATTGAAGGCTGTGTCTCTGTAAAGGTTTTTACCGATGACGATTTTTGTGGAGCCATTTTCGTTGCAAATGGTCATCGTTTTAATTATAGTATAGAAATTGGTACTTATAATATCGAAAACGGCCGTGGTCATTTAACTATTCTGAATTATGATAATAGACTAATTCAATTTAGAGAAGGGCAAGTATTAGCCCGAGCCTTTGCTGTAAAAATTAATAAAAATGGAAAATGCATTAATAGGGTAACAGAGGTTCAAAATGGTGTCACAAAGTCTCCATTTATCTTGGGTGACTTAAATATTGACGAAAATTTAAGCAACGGTCAAATACTAAAATTATTTAATACTTTGAACAAATACCGCGATTGTTTTGCCAAAGACTTGTCTGAACTAGGTCATACAACGGTTACAGAAATGAATATTCAGTTAGAAGACATAGAACCAGTCGTTTATAGACCATACAAGTTGAGCCATTCAGAACGGGAGGAGGTTAGAGTTATGGTTGAAGAACTCTTAAAATATGACATAATAAGAGAGTCCCAATCTCCATACGCGAGTCCTATTTTACTAGTGAAAAAGAAAACTGGCGATAAAAGGCTTTGCGTAGATTACCGCGCCCTAAATAGAAAAACGATTAAGCAACATTACCCATTGCCACGTATTGAGGACCAGATTGATCGTTTGGCTGGCAATAAATATTTTTGTGCTTTAGATTTGGCATCAGGTTATTACCAGATTCCATTGACCGAAGAGAGTAAAAAGAAAAGCGCATTTATAACGCCCGATGGACAGTTCGAATTTAACAGGATGCCGTTTGGTCTGGCCAACGCACCAGCCGTTTTCCAGCGAACTATCAATTTGGTCTTAGGCAATTTACGCTATAATATTGCATTAGCTTATATGGACGATATTTTGATACCGAGTAAGACTTTCGAAGAAGGTATCGAAAGATTAGAAGTTGTACTTCAACGGTTTAGAGAGGCAGGGTTAACTTTAAAACCACAAAAATGTTATTTTTTTCAAACTCGCATTGACTATCTAGGTTTTGAAATCTCTAGCGATGGTGTAAGACCAGGTGTTAAAAAAATTGAATCTGTCAAAAATTTTCCAAAGCCTAAAGATGTCCATAATGTTATAATAAAACGACGAAGGTGCTTGGCACAGACTAAAAAAATTTTTATTTCAATTTGACATTAGTTAACAAGCCTAAACCAGAGTGGCGCTAGTGGTACAATTTATTATTTTGATACAATTACAACACACTCCCATATCAAAATAAGGTACATATACTTTCTTTGAAGTAATCTTTAAAAAAAAAAAAACAAGTGGAGCGAGACACCACATTTTTTAATTTACTTTACAATTCTGCGATGCCAAATTGCTTTAAAAATCTATAATGCTTTTGACAACTCAAGCCTTTTGTCAATATATCAGCAGGCATATCATTTGTATTCAAATAGTTTATTATCACAAATCTATCTTCAACAGCACTTCTGATAAAATGAAATTTTACATCTATATGCTTGCTTCTCTTATGTAATACAGAATTCTTTGTAAGTTTCTGTGCACTTTGGTTATCATTGTATATCAATACTGGTAAATTATTCCTACAATTTAATTCTAACAACATATTCTTTAAGTAAATAGCTTCTTTGCTAGCTTCACATATAGCTACATATTCTGCCTCAGTGCTAGACAAAGCTATTGCAGACTGTTTCTTACATTCATATGAAACTACACTACCTGACATTTTAAACATATAACCAGTGTATGATTTTCTATCTGTGCTATCTGATGCCCAATCAGCATCTGCATATCCAGTCAAATCTAAATTATCTTTTACATATTTTAAACCAAAATGTTTTGTTCTTTTTAAATACTTTAAAATATGCTTTACATGTTTCCAATGAGTCTTACTAAAATTATTATTGAATTGACTAAGATAATTAACTGCATAACATATATCTGGACGTGTAAGTATAGACAAATATAGCAAACTTCCTATCAACTGTTGATATGGATACTCAGTTGAGCATATATCTTCCTTTGCAAGCTTTAGATTTACCTCAATAGGTGTGCTAACTGGGTTACAATCTTTCATGTGGAATTTATTCAACAACTGATCAACAAATTTTTCCTGGTCTAAACTAATTACATTATTTTCTTTTGTGAAAATTCTAGATGTGGAAATGTTAATAGATAGTTATAATATGGATATCTTATGTTTTTGTGAAACCTGGTTAAAACCAGATAGCTGTTTAATGTAAATAATTTTTCAGTTGCCAGTGCGTACAACAGATCATCAATTGGGGGTGGCACCTTGATATTATGTAATAATTCTTTAAGATATAAGGAAAGGAAAGATATCACTGCTTGCTCTGTTGATCGCTTATGTGAGGTAGCATGTGCAGAGGTTGAAGGCCGAACTTTCTTATGTGTTTACAGACCACCTGCATCAAACTTGACATCTTTTTTGATTATAATAGAAGAAATACTAAATAAACTTATTAGAGATAACAAATTAGTTTTCGTTTGTGGGGACTTAAATATTGATTTACTCGTAAATTCACCAGAAAAATGTAAACTTCTCTCATTGTTTAATTCTTTTAATTTAAAATAAACCTTTACGAGATCAGGATAGCTGCTTCAGACAGCTGAAAAACAATAAAGCGTCGGGCGAGGACAGAATTACCAGAAAACCGGTTGTTCAGTGTGTTAAAGTTCAATTTTGAATGACGGCACGGTTGAGAAATAAAGTAATACGTCCATTCGTTTTGAGGATTTATTTTGCACTAATGACAGGCTGTTTAGATGTTGTAATTGTATCAAAATAATAAATTGTACCACTAGCGCCACTCTGGTTTAGGCTTGTTAACTAATGTCAAATTGAAATAAAAAATTTTTTAGTCTGTGCCAAGCACCTTCGTCGTTTTATTAGGTTATGGGCCCAGTCCCACGTTTTTTGTTAAAATAAATAAGTTTTGTGATTTGAAATGGCTGCAAGTTATATTGTTAATGTTCCTAAACTCAAGGGACGTGAAAATTACGATGAGTGGGCGTTCGCTGTGCAAAATTTCTTAATTTTGGAAGGCGTCGATATCAACAAGCAAGACGGTTCAAATGGCGGCGCAACGGCTAGCGTTGAAGAGCAGAAGGCCATATATATTGTTGTAATTGTATCAAAATAATAAATTGTACCACTAGCGCCACTCTGGTTTAGGCTTGTTAACTACCTAATGTCAAATTGAAATAAAAAACTTTTTAGTCTGTGCCAAGCACCTTCGTCGTTTTATTAGGTTATGGGCCCAGTCCCACGTTTTTTGTTAACCCGGGGTCATGGGGGTGCAAAAGTGTTACACGGACGTTGGGGTGGGTCTCACAGACCCGTTCATTAGATAACAAATTATCCAATAAATTAAAAATAATAAAGTTAATATTTTATTCGTGTTTAGTTTTTGAGGTATTAATGTAAATAAATTAAACTCAAATATCGCATTATAATATGTTTTGATCATATTTATTAGAGCTTTAAAAAAATAACGACTGGTACTACTCCTGGCAATTGATGGATTATGTTTTTGACTCTAGTCCTGAAATTTTGTCGAAAAGGCGTCTTATACCACTTGTACCGTCTTTGCCACGATAAAAACCCGAAGAAAACTCACGGTTTGCGTTTGAAGAACTAACCGATCCAGATATCCAATACTCCACCAGCGAACGATATATCGGATAGCGTAGACATTGGAATATCATTATCAAACTCAGACTTTGAGGTATCTTGCTCTGTGTCACTAAGATAACTACGCTCACTCAAGCGATCTTCGTCATCACACATCTCCTGGTCGGACAAAGCAGAATCAGAGTCAGACTCTTGTAAATTCGAAAGAATACGCTGCCGTTCTATCTCTTCTGGATTCATTTTTTACTAAGAATCTTCAAAAACTCCAAATTCAATACATTAAATTATATATCAGAAACTTTAATTGTAAACAAAAACAAAAAACAAATAAATACACGGATAATAAAAAAAATAACATCATACAAACTGGCGCGAAATTGTTACACGAACTGCGGGGATGGGTCTCACAGACCCTTTTCAATTTTGAGATCGTGTAACTCCCACTGCGTCTGTTGCACGTCAAAAGTGTTAAATGCGATGCATAGAAGAACTCAACAGCTCCAGCTATTGAGAAGAACAGCAACGTCGCACGCATAGTAATCGAACTAGAATCGATATAAAATGTGACGGGTCTCACAGACCCAACCCCCATGACGCCGAGTTAAAATAAATAAGTTTTGTGATTTGAAATGGCTGCAAGTTATATTGTTAATGTTCCTAAACTCAAGGGACGTGAAAATTACGATGAGTGGGCGTTCGCTGTGCAAAATTTCTTAATTTTGGAAGGCGTCGATATCAACAAGCAAGACGGTTCAAATGGCGGCGCAACGGCTAGCGTTGAAGAGCAGAAGGCCAAAGCGAAATTAGTGATGACGATTGACCCAAGCTTGTACGTGCATATAAAGTGCGAATCTACAGTACATGGAATGTGGAAGAAACTTAAATCGCTTTTCGACGACTCAGGATTTACGCGCAGGATTAGTTTGTTGCGAAATTTGATATCAATCCGTCTGGAAAGCTGTGAATCGATGACAGCATACGTAACTCAGATTATCGATACAGCACATAAATTGAGAGGAACCGGCTTCGAAATAAATGACGAATGGGTTGGATCATTATTGTTGGCAGGTCTACCCGAAAAGTTTTCGCCGATGTTGTTGGCCATAGAACACTCTGGAATCGTCATAACCGCTGACGTCATTAAAACGAAGCTTATGGACATGAGTGATAATGTTGGCAGCAATGAATCAGAGAGTGCATTTTTGACATCAAAAGGTTGGAAACAAAAAAAGCCAATGAAATATGGCAAGACTGGTGAAACGTCAACTCAACCTGTCAAAGTCATTAAGTGTTATAAATGTAAACAGACCGGCCATTATAAAAATCAGTGTCCACAAACGAAAGAAAAAACAGTAAATGCGTTTAGTGCAGTATTTTTAAGTGGCAGTTTCGGCAGAACCGAATGGTACATTGATTCTGGAGCCAGCAATCACATGATGATCAGCCAGGATAAAATAATAAACGAGTCACAAAACTTGAAAACAAAGGAGATTATAGTTGCAAACAAAACAACTATGCCTGTATTGTGTTCAGGAGATACACATATTACGACTGTTGTTGGCAATATATATCACGATATTGTTGTTAAAGACGTGCTATGCGTTCCTGATCTTACGACGAACTTATTGTCCGTCAGCCAGCTGATGAATAATGGCAACAAAGTGAATTTCAAAGACGAATATTGTTACATTAGAAATCGGCAGGATGTGCTGATTGGTATAGGAGAGTTGGTGAATGGAGTGTACAAATTAGCCATCAAGTCAGGTGTTCTGTTAGCAGCTGCAGCGACCACTGATGTAATTTGGCACAGAAGATTCGGTCATATCAATAGCAAGGATTTGGATACCATGAGAAATGGGGCAGTAGACGGCTTGAAGTACAACAACAAAGCTAAGGTCAGCAAGTTTAATTGTCAAGTATGCTGTGAAGGTAAACAAACCAGATTGCCTTTTCTACATAGCAGTCACAGAAGTGAAAAAGTCCTTGATTTAGTCCATGCTGATGTGTGCGGCCCGATGGAGAATGCATCAATTGGTATGTCTAGATATTTTTTGCTATTCGTGGATGATTATAGCAGAATGTCATTTGTTTATTTTCTAAAGAACAAAAGTGAAGTTATTAATTGCTTTAAGGAGTTTAAGCTCATGGTGGAAAAGCAAATGAGTACCAGTATTAAAGCACTTAGAACAGATAATGGCACAGAATTTTGTTCAAATGAAATGAAATGTTTTCTAAAACAATGTGGAATAATACACCAAAGAACAAATCCCTATAGCCCAGAACAAAACGGTATGTGTGAAAGATTTAATCGCACAATAGTAGAAAGAGCCAGGTGTCTACTTTTTGACGCGAAGTTTGAAAAAAAGTTCTGGGCAGAAGCAGTTCACACAGCTGTCTATTTAAAAAATATATCTATGGCTTCAGGATTAGACCAAAAGACTCCGTATGAACTTTGGACAGGACGAAAGCCAGATGTGAGCCATATAAGGATTTTTGGTAGTGTTGTGATGAGTCATATCCCAAAAGAAAAGCGACACAAGTGGGATAAGAAGGCGGAAAAACTTTACCTAGTTGGATACACTGACAATGTGAAAGGCTACCGACTATATAATCCAGTAACAAAGAAAGTGATTACAAGTCGGGATGTTACCATTATGGAGCCCAAGGATGACTCGGAAATGATGCAAGCAGTAATAACTGATCAACAAGTGTCATCACCAGGCCACACAGATCATCACGTTGACTCTGATTGCTCAGACTTGGACCAATCTGGAAATACAGTGATGTGTGATAATGATAGCACCTACATAGAAGAGGTAGACAGTACTCAAAGCTCTTCAGATGAGTTTTATGATAGTGTACCGGTAAGGGAGATGAAAGATATTGCTGAGTCAGAACAACCAGAAAAGCTAGTTAGACTTAGAAAGAAGCCAGATAGATATGGCTACAGCAATATGTGTGTTGATCCAAATGGTGATTTATTTGGAGACCAGATAACATATGAAGAGGCTTTGAATGGGACAGAATCACATGAATGGTGTAAAGCTATGGAAGAAGAACTAAAATCATTTGCAGAAAATGAAGCATGGGAAGTGGTGGAAAGGCCAGCTCAAGCTACAGTGGTAAAGTGTAAGTGGGTGTTCAAAAAGAAAATAGATAATTGTGAAAAAGTGAGATATCGTGCGCGTTTAGTTGCGAAAGGTTTTACACAAAAAGCGGGTATAGATTATATAGAGACATTTTCACCAGTGCTCCGCTATTCAACTCTAAGACTTTTATTTGCTTTAAGTGTTAAGTATAACCTAGATATGACTCACCTTGATGTAACCACAGCATTTTTAAATGGATACTTACATGAAACTGTTTACATGAGCTTACCCAATAATTTTGTGTGTCCTGATAGAGAAAATAAAGTTTTAAAGCTAAAGAGGGCCATTTATGGCTTAAAACAGTCAGCTAGGGAATGGTATAAGCGAGTGGATGACTGTTTGCAAGGTTTAGGATACAAAAAGTCAATGCATGAGCCTTGTTTATTTGTTAAACAAAATGATTTATATAAAACATTTGTAGCTTTGTTCGTAGATGATTTTTTCATATTTTCCAACTGTAAAGATGAAACAGAATGTCTTAAAACAGAATTAAAATCAAAATTTAAAATTAAGGATTTAGGAGAAATAAGACAATGTTTAGGTATGCGGGTTAGAAAAGAAAATAATGTAATTAGTTTAGACCAGGAAAAATTTGTTGATCAGTTGTTGAATAAATTCCACATGAAAGATTGTAACCCAGTTAGCACACCTATTGAGGTAAATCTAAAGCTTGCAAAGGAAGATGTATGCTCAACTGAGTATCCATATCAACAGTTGATAGGAAGTTTGCTATATTTGTCTATACTTACACGTCCAGATATATGTTATGCAGTTAATTATCTTAGTCAATTCAATAATAATTTTAGTAAGACTCATTGGAAACATGTAAAGCATATTTTAAAGTATTTAAAAAGAACAAAACATTTTGGTTTAAAATATGTAAAAGATAATTTAGATTTGACTGGATATGCAGATGCTGATTGGGCATCAGATAGCACAGATAGAAAATCATACACTGGTTATATGTTTAAAATGTCAGGTAGTGTAGTTTCATATGAATGTAAGAAACAGTCTGCAATAGCTTTGTCTAGCACTGAGGCAGAATATGTAGCTATATGTGAAGCTAGCAAAGAAGCTATTTACTTAAAGAATATGTTGTTAGAATTAAATTGTAGGAATAATTTACCAGTATTGATATACAATGATAACCAAAGTGCACAGAAACTTACAAAGAATTCTGTATTACATAAGAGAAGCAAGCATATAGATGTAAAATTTCATTTTATCAGAAGTGCTGTTGAAGATAGATTTGTGATAATAAACTATTTGAATACAAATGATATGCCTGCTGATATATTGACAAAAGGCTTGAGTTGTCAAAAGCATTATAGATTTTTAAAGCAATTTGGCATCGCAGAATTGTAAAGTAAATTAAAAAATGTGATGTCTCGCTCCACATGTTTTTTTTTTTTTAAAGATTACTTCAAAGAAAGTATATGTAACTTATTTTGATATGGGAGTGTGTTGTAATTGTATCAAAATAATAAATTGTACCACTAGCGCCACTCTGGTTTAGGCTTGTTAACTAATGTCAATTTGAAATAAAAAACTTGTTGTCAAACGTCAAGACTACCTGACATTTTAAACATATAACCAGTGTATGATTTTCTATCTGTGCTATCTGATGCCCAATCAGCATCTGCATATCCAGTCAAATCTAAATTATCTTTTACATATTTTAAACCAAAATGTTTTGTTCTTTTTAAATACTTTAAAATATGCTTTACATGTTTCCAATGAGTCTTACTAAAATTATTATTGAATTGACTAAGATAATTAACTGCATAACATATATCTGGACGTGTAAGTATAGACAAATATAGCAAACTTCCTATCAACTGTTGATATGGATACTCAGTTGAGCATACATCTTCCTTTGCAAGCTTTAGATTTACCTCAATAGGTGTGCTAACTGGGTTACAATCTTTCATGTGGAATTTATTCAACAACTGATCAACAAATTTTTCCTGGTCTAAACTAATTACATTATTTTCTTTTCTAACCCGCATACCTAAACATTGTCTTATTTCTCCTAAATCCTTAATTTTAAATTTTGATTTTAATTCTGTTTTAAGACATTCTGTTTCATCTTTACAGTTGGAAAATATGAAAAAATCATCTACGAACAAAGCTACAAATGTTTTATATAAATCATTTTGTTTAACAAATAAACAAGGCTCATGCATTGACTTTTTGTATCCTAAACCTTGCAAACAGTCATCCACTCGCTTATACCATTCCCTAGCTGACTGTTTTAAGCCATAAATGGCCCTCTTTAGCTTTAAAACTTTATTTTCTCTATCAGGACACACAAAATTATTGGGTAAGCTCATGTAAACAGTTTCATGTAAGTATCCATTTAAAAATGCTGTGGTTACATCAAGGTGAGTCATATCTAGGTTATACTTAACACTTAAAGCAAATAAAAGTCTTAGAGTTGAATAGCGGAGCACTGGTGAAAATGTCTCTATATAATCTATACCCGCTTTTTGTGTAAAACCTTTCGCAACTAAACGCGCACGATATCTCACTTTTTCACAATTATCTATTTTCTTTTTGAACACCCACTTACACTTTACCACTGTAGCTTGAGCTGGCCTTTCCACCACTTCCCATGCTTCATTTTCTGCAAATGATTTTAGTTCTTCTTCCATAGCTTTACACCATTCATGTGATTCTGTCCCATTCAAAGCCTCTTCATATGTTATCTGGTCTCCAAATAAATCACCATTTGGATCAACACACATATTGCTGTAGCCATATCTATCTGGCTTCTTTCTAAGTCTAACTAGCTTTTCTGGTTGTTCTGACTCAGCAATATCTTTCATCTCCCTTACCGGTACACTATCATAAAACTCATCTGAAGAGCTTTGAGTACTGTCTACCTCTTCTATGTAGGTGCTATCATTATCACACATCACTGTATTTCCAGATTGGTCCAAGTCTGAGCAATCAGAGTCAACGTGATGATCTGTGTGGCCTGGTGATGACACTTGTTGATCAGTTATTACTGCTTGCATCATTTCCGAGTCATCCTTGGGCTCCATAATGGTAACATCCCGACTTGTAATCACTTTCTTTGTTACTGGATTATATAGTCGGTAGCCTTTCACATTGTCAGTGTATCCAACTAGGTAAAGTTTTTCCGCCTTCTTATCCCACTTGTGTCGCTTTTCTTTTGGGATATGACTCATCACAACACTACCAAAAATCCTTATATGGCTCACATCTGGCTTTCGTCCTGTCCAAAGTTCATACGGAGTCTTTTGGTCTAATCCTGAAGCCATAGATATATTTTTTAAATAGACAGCTGTGTGAACTGCTTCTGCCCAGAACTTTTTTTCAAACTTCGCGTCAAAAAGTAGACACCTGGCTCTTTCTACTATTGTGCGATTAAATCTTTCACACATACCGTTTTGTTCTGGGCTATAGGGATTTGTTCTTTGGTGTATTATTCCACATTGTTTTAGAAAACATTTCATTTCATTTGAACAAAATTCTGTGCCATTATCTGTTCTAAGTGCTTTAATACTGGTACTCATTTGCTTTTCCACCATGAGCTTAAACTCCTTAAAGCAATTAATAACTTCACTTTTGTTCTTTAGAAAATAAACAAATGACATTCTGCTATAATCATCCACGAATAGCAAAAAATATCTAGACATACCAATTGATGCATTCTCCATCGGGCCGCACACATCAGCATGGACTAAATCAAGGACTTTTTCACTTCTGTGACTGCTATGTAGAAAAGGCAATCTGGTTTGTTTACCTTCACAGCATACTTGACAATTAAACTTGCTGACCTTAGCTTTGTTGTTGTACTTCAAGCCGTCTACTGCCCCATTTCTCATGGTATCCAAATCCTTGCTATTGATATGACCGAATCTTCTGTGCCAAATTACATCAGTGGTCGCTGCAGCTGCTAACAGAACACCTGACTTGATGGCTAATTTGTACACTCCATTCACCAACTCTCCTATACCAATCAGCACATCCTGCCGATTTCTAATGTAACAATATTCGTCTTTGAAATTCACTTTGTTGCCATTATTCATCAGCTGGCTGACGGACAATAAGTTCGTCGTAAGATCAGGAACGCATAGCACGTCTTTAACAACAATATCGTGATATATATTGCCAACAACAGTCGTAATATGTGTATCTCCTGAACACAATACAGGCATAGTTGTTTTGTTTGCAACTATAATCTCCTTTGTTTTCAAGTTTTGTGACTCGTTTATTATTTTATCCTGGCTGATCATCATGTGATTGCTGGCTCCAGAATCAATGTACCATTCGGTTCTGCCGAAACTGCCACTTAAAAATACTGCACTAAACGCATTTACTGTTTTTTCTTTCGTTTGTGGACACTGATTTTTATAATGGCCGGTCTGTTTACATTTATAACACTTAATGACTTTGACAGGTTGAGTTGACGTTTCACCAGTCTTGCCATATTTCATTGGCTTTTTTTGTTTCCAACCTTTTGATGTCAAAAATGCACTCTCTGATTCATTGCTGCCAACATTATCACTCATGTCCATAAGCTTCGTTTTAATGACGTCAGCGGTTATGACGATTCCAGAGTGTTCTATGGCCAACAACATCGGCGAAAACTTTTCGGGTAGACCTGCCAACAATAATGATCCAACCCATTCGTCATTTATTTCGAAGCCGGTTCCTCTCAATTTATGTGCTGTATCGATAATCTGAGTTACGTATGCTGTCATCGATTCACAGCTTTCCAGACGGATTGATATCAAATTTCGCAACAAACTAATCCTGCGCGTAAATCCTGAGTCGTCGAAAAGCGATTTAAGTTTCTTCCACATTCCATGTACTGTAGATTCGCACTTTATATGCACGTACAAGCTTGGGTCAATCGTCATCACTAATTTCGCTTTGGCCTTCTGCTCTTCAACGCTAGCCGTTGCGCCGCCATTTGAACCGTCTTGCTTGTTGATATCGACGCCTTCCAAAATTAAGAAATTTTGCACAGCGAACGCCCACTCATCGTAATTTTCACGTCCCTTGAGTTTAGGAACATTAACAATATAACTTGCAGCCATTTCAAATCACAAAACTTATTTATTTTAACAAAAAACGTGGGACTGGGCCCATAACCTAATAAAACGACGAAGGTGCTTGGCACAGACTAAAAAGTTTTTTATTTCAATTTGACATTAGGTAGTTAACAAGCCTAAACCAGAGTGGCGCTAGTGGTACAATTTATTATTTTGATACAATTACAACAATATATATGGCCTTCTGCTCTTCAACGCTAGCCGTTGCGCCGCCATTTGAACCGTCTTGCTTGTTGATATCGACGCCTTCCAAAATTAAGAAATTTTGCACAGCGAACGCCCACTCATCGTAATTTTCACGTCCCTTGAGTTTAGGAACATTAACAATATAACTTGCAGCCATTTCAAATCACAAAACTTATTTATTTTAACAAAAAACGTGGGACTGGGCCCATAACCTAATAAAACGACGAAGGTGCTTGGCACAGACTAAAAAATTTTTTATTTCAATTTGACATTAGTTAACAAGCCTAAACCAGAGTGGCGCTAGTGGTACAATTTATTATTTTGATACAATTACAACATCTAAACAGCCTGTCATTAGTGCAAAATAAATCCTCAAAACGAATGGACGTATTACTTTATTTCTCAACCGTGCCGTCATTCAAAATTGAACTTTAACACACTGAACAACCGGTTTTCTGGTAATTCTGTCCTCGCCCGACGCTTTATTGTTTTTCAGCTGTCTGAAGCAGCTATCCTGATCTCGTAAAGGTTTATTTTAAATTAAAAGAATTAAACAATGAGAGAAGTTTACATTTTTCTGGTGAATTTACGAGTAAATCAATATTTAAGTCCCCACAAACGAAAACTAATTTGTTATCTCTAATAAGTTTATTTAGTATTTCTTCTATTATAATCAAAAAAGATGTCAAGTTTGATGCAGGTGGTCTGTAAACACATAAGAAAGTTCGGCCTTCAACCTCTGCACATGCTACCTCACATAAGCGATCAACAGAGCAAGCAGTGATATCTTTCCTTTCCTTATATCTTAAAGAATTATTACATAATATCAAGGTGCCACCCCCAATTGATGATCTGTTGTACGCACTGGCAACTGAAAAATTATTTACATTAAACAGCTATCTGGTTTTAACCAGGTTTCACAAAAACATAAGATATCCATATTATAACTATCTATTAACATTTCCACATCTAGAATTTTGCCAGAGAAGCGATTTATATTCTGATGGTATAGTAAAATGTTATTAATAGGATTCCCTTTTGTCGTTAAAAAAATAAAAATCTAAAAGTTTAAAGAGTCTATATCAGTATTATTAGGTATACTAGATAATACTGGTTCGTCACTTAACCTAATCTCAGTTAAATCATCAATAACTGCGTGTATATTGTATGCTAACAAAGTAGCCAACAAATGTCGACTTTTTTTGGGAAGAAACATACTTGTATGTTCCCGAATCAAAATAAAATCTCTAACAAAATTGTTAGTGTCAAAATATAATATACAGTCACTATGACGACATGACAAAATGTGCATCAAGTTATTTAGGCTATAAATGTAATTTTTATCATGTTCATATAAACTGTTGGAATAGGGCAATGCACACAAAACTAATTTTCCTAATTTCAATTTAAGCAGGGTTTCAATACCACTAACTAAGTCCCTTTTAGTTAAACTAAGACTATTTCCAATCAAAAGTACCTACCACTGTGGTCTGCTCATTCATTTGTGTATTTTTTATTTTATGAACAAGCTCGTTAAAATGCAGGTTATGGTAACAATGACCCATAATGGTATGTTTGCAACGGTTATTTAACAAAGACCCAAAACCTGTCCCTAATCTATCTGAATATACCAAAATGTAACTTTGACAAGGGTTTATTGATTCTGAATTATTATTATGTACAACATTGGAAGGCATAGGAATTTCATACTGAGACATGGGAGGTGGCGGAGCGAGAGCACAGCTCCAGGTGATATTGTTAGTCAGTGACTCGTACCTCTCTGCGTTGAACTTCACCAAGTCCACCAACTCACAAGCCTCCTGCATGCGCTCACTCAACATTTGTTGGCAAGACTCATATTTACAAAATATTTCCTTTATAGTATTTTCCCTACTCAATAATTCCCTTTGAAGGTTCTGTATATCAATATCATACAAGATTTTGCTTTTTTCCAAATTATAATTAGATTAATTTAATTGCTTATGTAAGTTATTACGCTGCTTTCTAAGATTTATATTACATTTATAAACATTCTGTGTCTTTAAGAGTTTCTTGTACTTTTTAATATTTTTGGTGATTTTAATATACTTCTTAATTTTATTATGACTACTTAGAATTGGACCTTTAGTTATGGTATCATCCCTTGTTAAGTCTATGATAATAGTAGGTTTCTCACACTCCAGTCCAGCTACACTACCCACCAGCTTGTCGAAGAGGTTATTGGTGTTGGTAACCTGTTTACTAGCTTTCAAAGTATCTACAGCAGAAATTGTGTTGCCAGCCTTGCATAATTCCGCTTCAAGGCCTGATATACGACTCAGTGCCTGGTCAGGAGTGTCTGTGCATTCCTGAAACTCGGACACAAGTTGATGGAGATGGTCATGCTGCTCAAGTATGTCCATATGCTGGGTGTGTAGCTCTACAAGCTGTCTCTTGAGTTGAGTGTTTTTGTCTATTAACTTCCCAACTTCCACCTCGCTCTCCTCTCTTTCCCGCAGCAGGTCATTGCAAGTCTTTCTTGAAACCTCCAGCTCCTTTTTTTTTTTTTATCTGTTATAAACTAGTACTTGACTGCGATCCCGCCTGATGGTAAGTGCTGCACTCAGTTTTACATGCATGTCACGAACTGTAGCTCCACGGGTCATCATATCATAAACTTCCCCGAGTGGCTCCTGGAATGTTACAATAAACAGCTAAGTATTTGATGAGATGCTTATTGAGTAAAGAACTTGAGATAGTTAGAGGCAGACAAATAGTTAAAAAGAAATAAAGAAACAAAAAAGAAGATTGAAATTTAGAATTTATAATATTAACTAGTAGTGTAGGTAGAGGAAAATAAAAAAATTAAGGAGATTTTTATTATAAAAAAAAGAACTACTTATTTATTGATTGATTAATTCGACAGATTATTATTGCTAAGCCAATATTGTTAGATTTGCTATCTAATTAGTGCTAAGAATGTTGAATTATAAAATTAATTAGAGGTAACATTAATTTGATAATGGAGACAGTTATTAATCTAGGAAGTTAAGGTAAAGCAGATTGAAAATACTATAATAATGTGAAGTAAGTAATGTAGTGTATGTGTTGTCTGGGGCTTATTTTTAGTCGTCGATTTTACTTCCACAGTTTGTCAAGTAAAAGGAGACATAAACGGCGCCAATGTGTTCTGGACGTAGCTCAGAACCCTGAGCAGAGTTAACAGGTGTTGAATAGTGTGTAAATATAATTTTAATAAGCTATAAAATAAAACAAAGTAGGTACTCCCCGGGTTTGATGAATTCAAATCTGCAATCCAAACAATTCAAATTTTGACAGCCGGTCGACAAAGATATATTTATTGATGAAATATCACGACCAAACACTTTTGTTGCCAGAGCAAAAAGAGAAAAAATCGTCGCCGATGATTCTCTTGGCTCACCTCTCAATCGACTCCAGCGCATCAAACTGGTATTTGGCAGATCCATCCCAAAGATGAGAACAGTACTCCATACACGATCGAACTTGGGCTTGATTGAGCAGCTGTTCCGGCTTGAAGTACCGTCTCACCCTTGCTAAGATCCCCAATTTTTTGGCAGCCAGTTGAGCCTTTGCATCGATGTATGAGCCGAAATTGAGAGTAGATGATAACGTAACTCCAAGAAGCTCAAAGTGGTCGGTTATCGGCACGATCACACGCCGGAAAGATGGAGCCGGGTGGAATTGGTTCCGTTTGGCGGAAAAAAGACACGCCTGGGTTTTAGATGCATTGAACTTGACCAGATTGGCGTCGCCCCAATCGGAGACCGCCTTCAAGGACCAGTTCAAGCGTTTAATCATAGCCTCTCGGAATGACTGGATCTGTGACCCGCTAGCTCGTGCGTCAGATTTATATCTCTCAGCAACAGTGCTGTCGTATGCATACCCAAAGATACCGGGTTTAAGTGGATCATTTATGTGCAGCAAAAACAGCGTCGCCGAGAGCACTGACTCGGCCTCTGAATGGCCTCGCTCCAGATGTGAGTGGCATACGCTAGAAGATCCCCAGTAGACCGGTTTTGGCGAAAACCGTATTGCCGGTCACTGAGGATGTCGTTAGCTTCTAGGTATGCCAGAAGCTTCCTGTTAAGCACCCGTTCCATACTCTTACAGAGGACGGACGTAACACAGATGGGTCGGTAGTTTGCCGGGTCAGCTCGACTGCCCTTCTTAGGCACAGGCTGCACTGTCGCTTGCTTCCAAGTAATCGGCACTTTTCCAGTTTCATAAGAGAGGCGAAATAGGCGTGTCAAGATCGGAGACAATTCAGGCGCACAAGTTTTAAGCACGACCGCTGGTATCCCGTCAGGACCGCTGGCTATGTTCACGTCTAGGTTACGTAGCACCCTACGGACGTCCTTCTGAAGGATGCGAATCGCTCAGGAAAGGCAGGGGGCCGTGCGTCGCCAGAGTTCAGACGCAAAGATTCCTTAAAAGAGATGCAAATAAGTTTGCTTTCTCTTCCGCGGTGTGGGCCAGCGAGCCATCGGGTTTTAGCAGTGGCGGAAGTGAGTGGCGGTAGAAGTTCGATTCAACCGACTTAGCCAGGGACCAAAACGCTTTACTACCTGCAGGGTATGAAGCAAGTTTGCTCCCAATTCGGCTTACGTGGTCAAACCGAGACCTCGACACCTTCTTGCAGGACTTGGCAGCCCTGTTAAAGGCCTTCTTTTGAGCCACGTCGCTTGCTTTGTGCATACGAGCAAAGCAAGCGACGGCGCCGAACCATGGACGAGCTTGGCCAGACATTATTACGTCAGAGAATGGGATGAAGTACTCCATCCCCTGTCGCAACACATCCGTCACGGCATCTGCGCACGACGAAGCATCCTCCGAAGAAAAGCAAGTGAGCTGCCAAGGATAGCATGCGAAGAAAGACCGCAAGCCACCCCAATCTGCTGACCTGTATCGCCAAACCCGCCGGGTGCCTTTAGGGCTGGGATCGGGCTGGGAGTAGACAGACACAGACTTAACCAGACAGTGGTCGGAACTGCCTAAAGGCGAACATATCGACACAGAGTATCGGTCTGGATCTGTTGTGAGCAGGAGGTCCAAGCAATTGGCTGTGTGCGAATCCACATCCGGCACCCTCGTTGCCCCCTGGACCAGCTGGGTGAGATTTAGTGCTAGCGCTAGCTTTCGCACCGCTCGACCAGCGTAGTCTGTGGACTGATACGGGAATAACCACTCTTGGCGGTGGGCATTAAAATCCCCCAGTAACACTAATTGGGCAGAAGGGTACCGCTGTAGAGCCGCATCTGCCGCCTAACTCAGATGCTGTGTGAGTCAGGATATATCCTGATCTCCACTGTGTGATCGGTAGACACAAGCGTAGATTATTTTATCCAGGCCTGTGTCCACCAAAGTCCAAAGCGTCGAGAAACTGGAGTCCTCAAGGTTACGGAGACGCCGATTGCAGATGTCGTCCCGGGCGTACATACATACACCCGCACGTGGTTTAAAATTGTACTCCAAGGTAAACCCTGGGTAGGAAAGGTACGACACGTCGGACGGACACCTGAGATGCGTCTCCGAAAGGAAGAAGAGAGCTGGCTTTTCAGTCTCCAGGTGATGGTGGACTGCGACGATATTGGAGTGCAGACCTCTTATGTTAGTGAGGTGCACTTTGTGGGAGAGGGAGTGCAACCGCTGTTTAACTTGTCTCTTTGTCCTTTTCATTTTCATACGAGTGAACGGGAGGAGAGGAGAAGGAAGTGAAATGAGGTTCCACGCAGCTAACCTTCAGGCACGCACTGAAGGGACGAAATCATTGGGGGACTAGTCTGGAGACTGCGGGGACGCCCGAGCCCCCCCGGGAGTGTCCATCGGGCCCTCTCTTCTGGTCGCCAACCAGCACGATGGCGCATCCCGGGATTTTTCGACAGTTGGCGGGGCAGCCTTTCATGTGTGGCTAGCACATTACTTGGGCCCCCAACTACCTGCGGTCGGCCATCGGCAACCGTGCCTCGGATTCCGCTACCCTCCGCGACTAGCTTCCCGATTCCTCCATATCAGCACGAGCAGATTGGTTTGCTCGCGTTGGACCAACTATTTTGACCCAACTCCTCTAGACTGGCTACACTGAGCATCATACCAGAACACGGCCAGGCCGTTTGGCGGTACGTCTTTGCTCAGTGGGTGGTCGCAAGCCAACGGTCGAAACCTACCACCAGTTAGTGTCACCTGATTAGCACCACCAGAGGACCACGTGTAGGGACTTACTTCGGGTATTCTCCTACGGACGCGGGTGACTCGGCCCCCAAAAATTATTATAGGTAGATAGTTAAAGCTTTCCGATACCGATCCCAGTCGTCAGTCCATTTGGCCTTATTAAACAACCTACGTGATTCTTCCCTTAAAACATCGAGCTTTTTGTTCCACCATGTCACTTTTCTATCCCTCACAGTTCTTAAAGGGCAGCTCTCTTCGTAAGAGGCTGTAATGACTTCAGTAACTTGAGCAACAGCATAATCCAATGTTTCAGGGGAGCGTATAGTTTTAGGGAAGTCTCTTCCTGGAGCTTTCGTCTGTACAAGTCCCAGTCCGTGGCTTTCGCATCCCTAAAAGTGATGGTTTCGCAAATGTGGGATGTATTCAGTGCGAATTTAATAAGTCGATGATCAGACATAGATGGTTCATCACTGACATGCCAATTGGTTATCAGCCTGGCAGTGTGAATAGTAGTGAGAGTTACATCAAGAACTTCCTTCCTCGATTTACTTACAAAGGTCGGTTTACATCCCTCATTAACTATTTGGAGGCGGTTAGTTAGTACAAAATCATGAAGCAGCTCACCTCTGTCATTGATGTCAGTACTGCCCCAGTTGGTATGGTCGGCGTTGGCGTCACACCCAATGAGAAGCTCGGCATTGTTGGCATAGACGTACTCGACTACCTTTGCAAGCTCCTCGGATGGGTCGGGTTTCGTCCCGTCAAGGTATGCCGAGCACACGATGAGGCGTCTATTTCCGCTCTTGACAGTAACATAAGCTGCAATCAGATCATCGCTGCACAGGCCTTGTATGCATAAGAAATCAATATTATTATTGAAAAGTATACACGCTCTTGGTTTGACTCCACCGACATGGTGTACGACCTTACCTGCAGAGCCCTGTCCAGACACCGTGTTACTATTACCAGCCACAGTTTCTGATTATGAGCAATGATGATGAAAAAAAAATTTTTTCTAGTATGAATAATACTAGAAAAAATAAATTTTACCGCCTGTCTGTCACTAGATAGTTGAAATTTTCTCATAATAAGTATTTCTGCTGCTGCTATAACAACATATACCACTAAAAACCGTTTTAGGGTTCCTTAGCTAATTGGCAAAAAACAACACGCATTTTTACTGAAAACTTCCTATTCAATTCACAAAGTATTTTATTTGTTTATTCCCAAAAGTGGGAACATCTTCTTTTAGGGTAAACCAGCCCTATGTGCCCCAGTCAGTAACGGGCCCCACTTGCCAAGACACGCATTTAAAATTTCAATAAAGTATTGTAAACTATATGTGTTATCTTTAGGGAAAGATAGACTAAGACAGTTATTTAGTGTACCTACGGGGTTTGTTATCAGGTTATTTAAATAAAACGACCAAAACGGGTACCACACCCTTTATACTTTTGCCTTGCCAGCACATACACATCATACAATAACAGTAGGAATAAATAAATTATATACTAGCACTTACTGAGATGTTGCTTGCTCCGAAAACTAACACGAAAAGAGGGACATGACAGCGCGCCGTTCCTTTTTATAAACTTTTGTAACTGTCAAAAGCACCGCGCTGTCAAGTCGCAGTCCGTTCGGGCTGTCAGTGCAAAAAATACATTTAATGTTGCTAATACAGAAAATAATCATAGTGTATGAACATTATCATAAGAATCGCTAACAGTCGGCCATCCATTATATAACAAATACGACCTTGTATGTGAGAAACAAAATAAATGAATAAGAAATTGGTTTTACACACAATAATGAGCGAAGAAAGAATATAATATTACATTTAAAAATTTATCTACGGGTAGACATAGATATCTATTACAGAAGTGAATAAAGATTTAGATTATTCATACAATGTTCGCTGTACCTAGGAACGACACTAAACTTATATTAATTGTACACGTCATGTAGAAACAAAACTGAACAATTGCCAATTTATCAATTATGTATTAAATAACATGTATATTTTAATGGGGCACTTACAAATAGACATTAATATTAAGATAACAGTAACAAATAAAGCTTTAGATTATTTGTACATTGGTTGATATATTTAGTAACAAAATTCAACTTATACTTATCAACTGTACACGGGTTGTTAGATACAGAAACAAAACTGAACAATTGTCAATCAACTAATTATAATCACCAAACATCTTCTATAATATAACATGACTTAAAATATTATATATATAGTAATGGCACCTGAAAAAATGAAGAATCTACAATGAAATTTGAAATACAGGTGTATCAATTTTACATGAATGAAAAACATACAGACACCTCAAGTGTCCTGCCTCTTATAATAACATACAGGCCCCTCAAATGTCCTGTCTCTAATCAAAAACATACAGGCCTTCTAATGTCCTGTCTCTAATCAAAAACATACAGGCCTTCTAATGTCCTGCCTCTAATCAAAAACATACAGGCCTTCTAATGTCCTGCCTCTAATCAAAAACATACAGGCCTTCTAATGTCCTGCCTCTAATCAAAAACATACAGGCCTTCTAATGTCCTGCCTCTAATCAAAAACATACAGGCCTTCTAATGTCCTGCCTCTAATCAAAAACATACAGGCCTTCTAATGTCCTGCCTCTAATCAAAAACATACAGGCCTTCTAATGTCCTGCCTCTAATCAAAAACATACAGGCCTTCTAATGTCCTGCCTCTAAATGAAAACATACAGGCCCCTCAAATGTCCTGTCTCTATTGAAAAACATACAGGCCTTCTAATGTCCTGCCTCTAATAAAAAACATACAGGCTCCTCTAATGTCCTGCCTCTAATGAAAAACATACAGGCCCCTCAAATGTCCTGTCTCTAATAAAAAACGTACAGGCCCCTCAAATGTCCTGTCTGTAATGAAAAATAAACATTAGTAACACACAGGCCCTTAACATGTCCTGTTTCTAATAAAAACAAACAGGCTCCTCAAATGTCCTGCCTGCAATGAAAAATAAACATTAGTAACACACAGGCCCTTAACATGTCCTGTCTCTAATAGAAACAAACAGGCTCCTCAAATTACCTGCCTGCAATATAAAATAAACATTAGTAACACACAGGCCCCTAAAGTGTCCTGTCTCTAATAAAAACAAACAGGCTCCTTTTTTTTTTTTTTTTTTTTTTTATGGTGGGAAAAAATCATGCATTGACATCCCCCGCCCTTGGGCGGAGCGGGAGATAGTGTCAGACTCTTACTGACTAAAAGACCCACCCCGTTCCTTCTAACCTTCATACCGGGGCTCGAGCGCCCTTTCGGATAACCCTGGCCCCAGTAGGCTTCGACCCGGCTGGGTCCCTGCTGTTGCTGACAACTCCTTGAGGCGCGCGGGAACAGCGCGCGCCGTCGACGACTTGGGCTTGATCCGGACAGTTACCGGACGGCCGGACAGCGAGCTACCCATTGCTTACTGTCCGCAAGCCCGCGTCTACGTTGGCCGGAAATCGGGATGAGAATCCCGGCGACGGCGGCGGCGATAACGCCGTTGCCTGATGCGTTCGGCCTCCTCCTTTGCGAGCATTACTGCTTCGCAGAAGTCGGCGACCACCTGCCACTCCTCCTCGCTCCGGACCATGGCCTCAACCAGGGCCCGGCGCGAAACAGGCTCCTCAAATGTCCTGCCTGCAATGAAAAATAAACATTAGTAACACACAGGCCCTTAAAGTGTCCTGTCTCTAATAAAAAACACAAACAGGCTCTTCAAATGTCCTGTCTCTAAAGTAAACAGACAGGTTCCTCAAATGTCCTGCTGTAAATAGAAACAAACATTAGTAAATAAACAATTGCCTGCTAAAGCCAATATGTTCCTGGTTTGTCCTGAACAGGCTCCTTAATTGTCCTGAACAGGCGCCTCAATTGTCCTGAATAGGCGCCTCAATTGTCTTGAACAGGCGCCTCAATTATTCTGTACAATTTAGGTCAATACCCGACCACTCAGGCTAGGTACATGATAAGTTTCAAGTGAATGTCACAAACAATGACATCAATTATTACTTTTCACCTGATGTTTATGACATCTAAATTGAAATTCGTTCAATGACTGACCAACAATGACTTATAATCACTGCCCCGACCAAAACGTAAGGGTACATATTATTTAATTTACTCTTTCGGCTCTAATTAGTTTTTATTGAAACTCCAAACGATACAATAAATAATCAAAATACATGATCACGAACTATGAAATAGTTTCGTCTCCATTTTATTTAATTCATTAATAATTACCAACTATGAACTATGCCGTAAATACCACCACTTTTAAAATATTCAAGGCAAATACAGTAGAGACTGGTTTCTCTTAACACAAGAATAGGTTTCACGTCAATCACTTATTTCATTAACATATTTTTAGATGTGGGAAGTTAGGTACACTTTTCTAAAAATACCCTTTGGTAATCAAAATATTCATGGACATACTGTACTAAATAAATATTCTTAACGAATGCTAATTCATCTTTCCATATCCCTAGTGAACAAGTTCTTGCTATATATTTATCCACAATAACTCCTAATCACCCCTCCTAATAAGAAATTTATAAAAAAAACAAGGCCTACAAAAGGCTTACCAACTTTAGCAACACTGTGCTGCACCTGTGCGTTTGGTTTTCCATGAAAATACCAACTTCCTATAATTCGACCAATACTTATACTATGCAACAATAGTTTGAAGATCCATTAAAAATCGTGACCCCTAAGTTGGTATACTAAATTTAGTAATTCAATAATATATTCTACAACTTTTACGCAACGCCATCTAGTCCCAAACCAAGTAGAGCTAGTGGTATGGGTACTAGACAGCTGATAAACAATTTGACAGTGCTCTCTGAAAGTCATTAAATAGAGTTTACATTACATTTCTTACATATTCTGCAGGACTAAAGCCCAAATCAGACCATTGATTCTTGGCAATCGTGTCCTCAGATGCCTCTGCACGAATTGCAACCTCATTCGAATATTTATTACGCGGAAGGTATCTATTGAAAATTAATTCCAAAAGTAATATTCAAAGCCAGTCCCATTTATTTGGTCTTTATGGAATTTCAAACTCTAACCCCAAAAACAAGTGTTCAAGTTGGGTAAAATGCATGAAACGTTTGTTTGACAGACATTTGCATCCGAATCATTGAAATGCTCCGAAACAGTGATATGCATCATTTGGAACATCGGCTCAGAAGATAGAAACGGAACACCCGAAACATCGGTTCACAAGAAACAAACGGAACATTTGAAACATCGACTCACAAGTCACAAACGTTATGAATCGTGATCTGTCAAGTTGCGTCACATTAACTTTGATTTGAGAACAATCCAAAGCAGATGTTTCCAGTTCAGGTCGCTAATTATATTAAGTACACTATTTACGTTTTAATTTGAATTTCTTATAGGCTGCTGGTCACTCAAAGTAAAGCGCTTCAGTGTTCCAAACGATGCCCTCAAAACATTACCGATGTTCAATCCTTCGGAACACCAAAACGCCTCGGAACAGTGAGTCGGCTCAGCAAAAAGCTACACACGCCTACAGTGACATGACACTTATATCACCGCTTGCAGGTCAAGGCTAAGTTTTCATCTCAATGACTCAAACTTTATCCGACCTGCAGTCACATTGTCACAACTTTTCACCAGTGTAGGTATATTTAAAAATAAAAAATAAACTGCGTGTGTCAATTCCCTTGAAAGTACACAGAACATGGTGTGTATTTTTAAACCAAGAGCAAATACAAATTTTAAACAAGTTCCCTAGTTGGACAAGAACTAAAATAATGGGATTTAGCTAATCTTTGGTACCCACATCACTTCAAAAATATAAAATAACATTTAATCAACAGCAAAGATGCATTAGGGTAATATTTGGACTCGACAAATTCGACAGTTGCCAACCAAAATTTTGATAAATATGTTTTCTACCTTGCTTATTCAAATAGCAGTACTATTCGTTATTTGTTTTAACTAGAGCCAACAAAGCGTTGATGCCTATAAGTACCATAGGCAAGGCACCTATAATAAGTAAACAAAATAGGTACCTATTGAAACTTTACACATTCTTTAGTATACTCAGAGTATTAGTTTATTTGGACAGTGATTACATTTTATAATTCGTTGATTTCCTCGTGTAATTTCTCGAAAACTATTTCAATATATTAAACTATGTATTTGGCAACTACTTGTGGATAATATGTAATTTTATATTCTTCACACTTGTTACCCATGGCAAACCATATAGGTCATCACCTAAACAATGTTTTACACACTTCCATTTTGTACCAAAATAAGTTGATGTAGACAACTATATATATATATATTATAGGCCCATTACGCTGATACCTATCATATCAAAGATTTTCGAAAAAGCAATCTACGAAAAATTAATCATTTTCTTAAATAAAAACAACATACTTGCAAATAATCAGTTTGGTTTTAGGAAAAATAGTTCGACCTCACTTGCTTGTTTTACCTTAGTTAAACTTATAACTGAAGCTCTTAATGACAGAATGTCTGTACAGTCAATATTTTTAGATATGAGCAAGGCATTTGATTTTGTCCCACACGATCGCTTGCTTTGCAAAATGGAGAAGTACGGCATAAGAGGCAATGCATATGACTGGTTTAAAAGTTATTTGTCATGTCGACAGCAAAAAACAGTAATTTCAAAAATTGACAACAAGATAAAAAGAGAATATTGTTCAGAAGTTAAAATTAATAGTTGCGGTGTACCTCAGGGGAGCGTATTAGGGCCTCCATTATTTATTATATATATTAATGATCTTTGCATGAACCTAAAACAAGATTGTACACTATTTGCGGATGATACTACTCTAACCATAAAAACTTTAAATAGAAATGACTTAGAAACTGACACAAACAACGAACTATTATGTGCTATAAAATGGCTGGAATGTAATAATTTACAGGTTAACATAGAAAAAACAAAGTTAGTGCAGTTTCAAACAAATAATTCCTTAATAAAGCCTGCCAATATACAATACTCCAATACAATATTGGAACCAGTACAATCAACTTTATTCTTAGGAATCGTTATCGATGGAAAATTGAATTGGAAAGACCACGTGAAAAGAGTCTGTACGCGCCTGGATAAATTTGTGTTTGCTCTTCGAAAGTTAAGACGTATAGCTGATACAGAAACAGCTCTTAAAGCTTATCACGGATATGTCTCGTCAGTGCTACGTTATGGACTAGTGATATGGGGTAACTCAGTAGACGTAAACAGAGCCTTCCTTGCACAAAAAAAATGTGTAAGAGCGGTTTATGGAGCTGAATATTTGAAACATTGCAAACCCTTATTTAAATCATTAAAAATTCTTCCACTTCCTTGTCTATACATTTATGAAATATATTTATTCGTAAAAAAATATTCTCACTTGTTCCCATTATATGAGCACGTTTCCAAAAGAGTACAGAACAGGAATCCAAACGAATTGCTGGTACCTAGACAGAGACTACACTTATACAGCAGGAATTCCTATTGCATGGCAATCAAAATTTTTAATAAACTACCTGCATACATTAGAGTGTTGCCTACTAATAAATTCAAGAAAATAATTTTCGATTGGCTTTTGGATAACTGTTTCTATTCAGTAAATGAATTTTTAAATCGAAAATATTGACATTGCATAAATAATAAATATTGACATTGTAGAAGTAATAAATATTGACATTTTATTAATATAAACATTGGTATTGTATTAATTATAAATATTGACATTTTATTCATAATAAATATTGACATTTTATTCATAATAAATATTGACATTGTATTAATAATAAACATTGACATTTTCGGAATTATTTTTTTTTTTTTGACATTATTATAATATTTTTGGATGACTTTTTATTATTCATATTGACATTATATAAAAAAGTTGACATTGAATATCGTCTTATTTTTAATAATGTACGCATAAAAATAATGTGATTACACCTATTAATTGTATTTTTTTTTTGTATTTGGTTGGTTTAATTTTAAATTTTATTCAGTATTGCATGATTTGTAATTATATGCATTGTAAATTACATACTCATTTAATATTTCTACACCAGTAAAGGTAGTATATGTGATTCTGTTTAATATTAAGATCTTCATGCACCATGTACTCAGAAATAAACGATTCTATTCTATTCTATTCTATTCTATTCTATTCTATATATATTAAAATTGTGCACAACCTGATATTGATATATTATTTAGACCATGCCCCACCACAACTAGTTGACTATATCGAATGGTATACCACACAATAACTGCCAGGCGGGACGAGTTCGCCGGGTCAGATGGCTCACTACGTTTACTTAGTACCTACCTACTTCTTTCCACCCTACCCTCCTTTTAATTAAAAGGTGTTTCGCGGAAACATAAGATAAATATTCATCTATTAACATTTTCACATCTAGAATTTTGCCAGCAAAACGATTTATACTCTGGTGATGAAATAAAATGTTACTATTAGGCTTACTACATACCACTGATTCGCCATTTAACCCGGTTTCAGTTAAATTGACAATGATAGTAGGCATGTAAAATAACTTTAAACAGTAAAGCCATACACAACACCAGTTCCTGCCTATGCGAAATGTAAAGAATCAATGCACTAAATTTAATAACTATCATGTAACATCACAAAGTTATAAACTTATGTTTCCTGGTTGTCTGCTAGAACTACATGGTCACCGGACAATCCGGGCGACTAAGGGGCCGTTTTGCTCCCGCCCCCAGCTGTGTGTGTGTGTGAGGCTAACGCTCCTTTCGCGACAAAAAGTCCCCAAGTGCCATGAATATAATTCTTAGGCTTCTATACGCGCTTCGCTCAACACAGCGTAATTTATTTATTTATTATAATGATCAAGGTGTACATTGTATAGCCTTCATCACACCCGAATCGACTGAAGCTAGTGCACGGTACACCCAAGCACCGCGTAGCACTTACATAAAATATAATATGCTAGCACCGATTTACTGGCGCAGTAGCTCGGTATGAACCAAATAATAACTTACAAAGGATGTGAAAAAAATGGACAATCAGATAATCTACTCAAAATACATGAAACTTACTGTTACTAACTCATTATAAAATAATAATAATGATCTCTGCCGTTGAAAGTACTCTGTGGTTGAAATGCAAATCTAAACATTTTGGCACAATTCTAGTGAGATACACACAGAAAATCTAATAACGCTAATGGTTATAGTAGAGCGAGAATAAGCTGAGCGAGCGCAGTACTATGAAATCACGGTTATTGAATGAGGAAAGATGGTCGCACGCTCACTTTAGAATTATATACATATTATGGTTTTAGAAGTTAATCTCTGAAAGCACTGGACCGAATGCCCCCTTTTTTTATTATTTTCACAGAAACCCGCTTCAATCCTGAGTGATACAGGCCACACTTTAGGCACGCGCATTTAAATAAACGACTCGTTTATCCCACTTCTGAATTGTAAACTATATGTGTTATCTTTAGGGAAAGATAGACTAAGACAGTTATTTAGTGTACCTACGGGGTTTGTTATCAGGTTATTTAAATAAAACGACCAAAACGGGTACCACACCCTTTATACTTTTGCCTTGCCAGCACATACACATCATACAATAACAGTAGGAATAAATAAATTATATACTAGCACTTACTGAGATGTTGCTTGCTCCGAAAACTAACACGAAAAGAGGGACATGACAGTGCGCCGTTCCTTTTTATAAACTTTTGTAACTGTCAAAAGCACCGCGCTGTCAAGTCGCAGTCCGTTCGAGTTGTCAGTGCAAAAAATACATTTAATGTTGCTAATACAGAAAATAATCATAGTGTATGAACATTATCATAAGAATCGCTAACAGTATATTTACAATCACATAACTAAATGGAATCACAAAGTAGGGAAATGTAAATATAATGCTGGAGGCGGGCAGCCCTATCGCATGTTTACGTACCGCGCGGCTGTAGGTAGGCATTTGTTTCAAAGATACGGCCGAGTCACAAAACTGTATGATATTATTACCGTGTCCGAGCCGTGCAACGTGTTATGAACATTACGCGTGTTGTTAATAGGTTTATATTAGCACGTTTTCTTTCGAAGAGCGAAACTGTACCTAATTTTAACTATGAATTATTCTGTGGTAACGGTAAAATACATTTCTGAGGAGAGAAATCATCAATTGACTTCTCGCGCTCTAGGGTGGAGCAAACAGGCGCGCCAGAATTTTACTAAAACTGACCTATAGGTACTCCTTATGTTGCTCTTTGCGTTTCAGAGTTGCTTTTTCTCTCTCAAATGCTCTTAAAGCCCTGGCAGGCATCGGCCCTGCTGGGCCCTTTTAGTTTTGCTGACAACTCTATGAGGCGCGCGTGCACTACGCAACGTAGACCTTGACTGATTTGCGATTGCAGCAGTTGCGTCAAACATGGCGCATACCTTAAAATTAAAAAAAAATAACAGTATCGACTTTAAGTAGCACGTAAGTAGGATATACGTTACATCCGCGCAAAACGGCCAGTGCTCAGCAAATTTACATATTATATCATACTTACAATCACAGAATAAACAAAATAAAAACATAAATAACAAAAAACCATTAAAAACAACAAAACACAAATTGGCAAACAAACACTGAACTAGTCGATTATTATAATCGATCAATGAACGATTGAATATAAAACTAGAATTGTCAATGATGCGCAGTCACATAGTCACATTTTGAGACTGTACAACCTCTATGGTCCGCTCCGTACACTGTACAGTAGTAAAAAAAAAAATGGCTGATCGATGGATAACAATAACAGCGGCAAGATAAATTTACGTTAATAAATAAGTATTAGAAAAAAAGCGCGGGAAATTTCGGTCGGACTGGGTGTAATTTTTTCGCGGCAAATTTTTATATTTTAAATTTATTAACATAATTGGTTCAGTTAAGGTTTTTATGTAAATATATTTTCTATTTAGTGTAAATAATACAATATTTGTGTATGAAGGCGCGTCCCTGGCGCCATCTAGTAGTAAAGATTGAAAACCCTATTTTGACATTGATTGTGTGATTTATCGAATGAACATTGTACGGACGAGGGTGACAACGCAATTGTCACTCTGGCGGAACGTCATAAACGTCAAACAACCACCGGACTCGTGCAGTTTTGAATCGAACGGTACGGTGGACTAGACGGTTACGACGGATCACTTACGTCCCAAATCGAAATCCATTTTCATCTGCGTTAAACTAAGTGATTATTGTAATTCAAGTTGTGGATCGTGATTATAAGGCTGCTGATCGAATACCTGCTTACTTATTTCTAAAATACCTCGTGCGATTACCCACTTTAAGATGAGTCATTCTGATACAGGTACCCACGTGCCTTTATCAGAAGTGGGATGCGAAAAACAGTCGGATAAAGATACTCAGCCCCATAATCAACCTAGCAATAGTGGATTACTCACCAATATGGAAGCCCTGCTAACCCGTTTATTAGCAATGCCGCAGCAAACATCCCAGTCTGTAGCAAACACTAACGCGGTTCAGTTGATCAAGTTCAACCCAGATGATGAAGATGCTGATGTTAAGGGCTGGTGCCGTGTTTCCGAGTTGATTATTAACAGCAAGAATTTGAGTGGCGTGGAACTTTTAGTTGCTTTGACAACTGCATTAAAAGGACGAGCGGCATCTGTTCTGACTAAGTTGCGTTTGGAAGACTTAACCTGGGAAGTTGTGAAGCAAACATTGCTGGCAAAATTTGCAGAGCCCAAATTGATACAGGACTATTTCGATGACGTTTTGCGCTTTCAGATCGGAACAAAGGAGACTGCTAGTGAATCGGCTATGCGTTTATGGGCACTAATCGAGCGAATCCCTCAAGTCGAGATGTCAGAAGAGGCAATCACTGGGTTCGTTATTTCTGTTCTGAGCTCGAAAGACCACATGATTCGTCGTGAACTGAACTCCTATGCTATCACAACGCGTGCTCAACTCTTCCGAACACTTGGCGGGATTTCTTTAAAGCGTCGTACTGAGGATAATGATGGTAATGACAACAAGGCAAAAAGACCTCGCCTGTCAGACGCGAAGTTCAATGGAAAATGTCATCGATGTGGAGTTCCTGGACACAAAATAGCAGAGTGTAAAAGGCGACGTGACGACTCAGCTAATCGAGCTGATCGTTCCAACACGGATCAGGTCAAGGACAAGTCGACACCAATCACCTGTTTCACGTGCGGGAAACCTGGCCACGTATCGACGTCATGCCCTGAGAAGAGAGGCGACGCAGCGGTCAGGGAGGTCAACACTTGCGAGCACAAGACTTCGAGAGGTAAACTGACGACGGCATCTGGTGAGCATATCTGTTTCCTTTTTGATAGTGGCTCCTCTTGTTCTTTGATTAAAGAATCTGTGTCTTCGGATTTCCCTGGCATTGAACGCAATAGCACCGTTTATTTGACTGGCATTGGGGGAGACGATATTGAGTGTAATAGACAAATTTCTAGCACGGTCCAAATTAATAATCTTTGCTTGACTCTCTTGTTTCATATCGTTCCAGACAATTGCATTTCGGAAAATGTTATTGTAGGTAGGGACGTTTTGGAAAATGGAGTGCGTGTTGAGATTGATAATGAAAACCTTCTCATCTCTACTAATGAGAAAATAATTTTTTGCGAAACTGTACAAGATATCGACGTCGCAGCTGTAGATACAGATTTAGTCAGGGACGGGAAGGAAGCCTTACTGCGTATTTTGTCGAAATATACTGATCACTTCATAAATGGTACTCCAACTAAACGTGTCAATACGGGTGTAATGAAAATTGAACTTATTGACCCTAATAAAATAGTCCAACGGCGACCGTATCGTTTATCTCCCATCGAAAAGCAGGTGGTGAGAGATAAGGTTCAGGAGCTATTGAAAGCTGGCGTTATAAGAGAGAGTTCCTCGCCGTTTGCTAGTCCGATTCTCTTAGTGAAGAAAAAGGACGACACGGATAGAATGTGTGTCGACTACAGAGAACTCAACTCAAACACGCGACCTGAGCACTATCCCCTACCACTTATAGATGACCAAATAGACCAGCTCACCGGAGCTTACTACTTTTCGTCTTTAGACATGGCCTCTGGTTTCCACCAGATCTTGATCCACCCAGAATCCGTAGAAAAGACGGCTTTCGTGACGCCTGAGGGGCAATACGAATATGTTGCAATGCCATTTGGTTTACGCAATGCGCCGTCGGTATATCAGAGGTGCATTAATGATGCACTTAAATATTTGAAAGATGGACCTCTGGTGTACATGGACGATGTCCTGTGCTATTCCCCGGACGTTACAGAGGGTCTGCGACGGTTAGACCAATGCCTGGAAGCTCTGACGAAAGCTGGGTTTTCGTTGAATTTACGTAAGTGTAAGTTTCTTAAAACCAAAGTTAACTATCTAGGTTATGCTATCCAAGCCGGCGAGGTTAGACCTAACTCCCTTAAAATTCAGGCTCTAGCCGAGGCTCCTCCTCCGAAGACAGCAACTCAAGTTCGCCAATTTCTTGGCCTATCTTCGTATTTTAGGAAATTTATCCCTAGTTATACTCAGATAGTTGGTCCATTGTACCCTCTTACAAAGTTAAAAGGAGGCATTAAGTGGACGGAAAAATACGAAAAGATCAGACAAAATGTTATTCGTGTTCTCACGTCAGAGCCGGTTTTGACAATTTTTGACCCAAAAATGCCGGTAGAGCTCCACTGTGATGCTAGTTCGGAGGGATACGGGGCTATAGTTATCCAACGAAAGAACAATATGCCACACGTAGTGGCTTATTTTAGCCGCCGCACGACTGAGGTAGAGTCTCGTTATCATTCATACGAACTAGAGATTCTGGCAGTCGTGCGAGCAGTCGAACACTTCCGTCACTATTTGCACGGCCGAAAGTTCACAGTTTATACAGATTGTAACTCGTTGAAGGCGTCTAAATCAAAAGTCGATTTGACACCCCACGTTCATAGGTGGTGGGCCATGCTTCAAGCGTACGATTTTGATATTGTCTATCGTGAAGGGAAAAGCATGGAACACGCTGATTATCTATCGCGAAATCACCTACCTGAGATCGCAACTGTAGAACATTGTTCAGATAAGTTTGAAGCCTCTCCTAGTTCTACTACTACAAAGAAAATAGTTAAATTCATAGAGTTGCATGCTGGTTGGTTGTCTGTCGAGCAAAAGCGCGACGCTGAAATCCAAGACATTATAAAGAAATTTTCGGATGGTGATTTACCGGAGAATGTAGCACAAACTTATGACGTTAGGAATGGTGTTCTTTACCGTAAAATTAACCGCAATAAAACTGTTTCTTGGCTACCTATAGTACCTCGCTCATTGGTATGGACTCTGATCAGTCACATTCATTCGGAAATTCAACACTTAGGCCCCGACAAGACCCTCGACAAAATTTACGATCTAAATTGGTTCCCCGAGATGTCGAAAAGTGTTCGCCGGTTTGTCGACTCATGCATAATATGTAAAGCCTCGAAAGGTCCCTCAGGTGCCCAACCAGTTAGACTACACCCCATTCCTAAAGAGCCAACCCCTTGGCACACGCTGCACATAGATTTTACCGGAAAATTGACAGGTAAGAGTGATCAAAAAGAATACTGTTCTGTCATCATTGATTCGTTTACCAAGTACGTCCTGTTAGAACACACCACCTCTTTAGACGTGGCCAGTGCCATTATGGCACTGAAGAAAGCAGTTTGTTTGTTCGGGGCTCCTAAACGAATTGTAGCTGATCAGGGTCGCTGCTATATTAGCAGTGAATTCAAGAAATTTTGTGCGGAACATCACATTGATCTTCACTTCATCGCCACAGGCTCAAGTAGAGCAAACGGTCAGGTCGAACGGGTAATGCGAACTCTAAAATCTTTACTTACAATCATTGAAAATGATCCGCACAAGAATTGGCGCGATGAGTTAGGCAACGTGCAACTTGCTCTAAATAGCACAAGGTCTACTGTCACGAAATATACCCCGGCTGAATTAATGTTTGGAGTTCAATCGTACTCGTTAGGAATTTCTAAGCTTTCAACTGGAGATGGTCCACGCGAGCGCTTAAATTTAGAAGCGATACGCTTAAATGCATCCAAGAATATAGAGAAAGCTGCTAACGCTGAGACTATTCGTTTTAATCGCGGAATAGCTAAAGTAAAGCCATTTAATAAAGGTGACTACGTTTTCGTTAAAAGTTCGGAACGCAATCAAACGAAACTTGACCGAAAGTTTAGAGGACCTTTCGTGATCACCAATGTTTTGGAAAATGACCGCTATGAATTAAAAAGTGTAGATGGTCCTTGCCGTACGTCCAAGTATTCGCTTGAAAATTTGCGTTTGGTGCCGGGAGGTCACGAGGGCTTAATGGAATTAGCTGAAGGCATTATGAATGACGAGGAAGCCGTGAAGGCGGTAGATATGCAGTCAGATGGCATTATTGATGCCGATTTTGAGACTATGTCGGCTCGCAGTGTTGACACCCTGACTGCAGATTCCGCTACTCTGACTGCATCGTCTGAAACGCTTACGGCCGCTTCTGAAACAGCTAGTGCTGATTCGGAAGATGAGGGACCTATAACCTTTGAAGTAGAAGTAGACATCCACCGAGCATAGTGTTCAGAACCTAAGGTACGTTCAGATTATGTGATGTGATTATGTGTGGGTGTTGTTGTCCGGTTTTGCCCGTTGGTTGGTAAATCGAAAGGACGCAAACCCAAAGACGATGTTGTCCGGTCCTGACTAGAGTGCTAGTAGGTTCGTAGGGACGCATGCGTCGGTATGTCACGAATGGATAGTATTGTCCGGGCTTAGCGGTGCTGGTCGAAGGGACGTACGTATCTAGTTCGTTGACGTGGTGATGGCGAGTCGAAGGGACGGTGTTGTCCGGTCTTGCACTTGGAGCAAGTCGAAAGGACGCATTTGTCCGGGCTACGCATCATAATTATGAGAGAGCCGATGGCTAGTCGAAGGGACGGTGTTGTCCGGTCTTGCACTTGGGGCAAGTCGAAGGGACGCATTTGTCCGGGCTACGCATCGTGTGAGGAAAAAGAGCGGTGCAAGTTGCGAGAGTGTGTTCGAAATAGGCTGTGGCCTAAAATAAGAGGCACTGGCTCATGTCAGGGTGGACGAGCATGGCGGCTCGACTAATAGTATGATACCTTCTTGTTGCAGGAGGGTATTCGCCCGAGGACGGGCGATTGTCAGTCCGGCCGTGAAGGCGCGTCCCTGGCGCCATCTAGTAGTAAAGATTGAAAACCCTATTTTGACATTGATTGTGTGATTTATCGAATGAACATTGTACGGACGAGGGTGACAACACAATTGTCACTCTGGCGGAACGTCATAAACGTCAAACAACCACCGGACTCGTGCAGTTTTGAATCGAACGGTACGGTGGACTAGACGGTTACGACGGATCGCTTACGTCCCAAATCGAAATCCATTTTCATCTGCGTTAAACTAAGTGATTATTGTAATTCAAGTTGTGGATCGTGATTATAAGGCTGCTGATCGAATACCTGCTTACTTATTTCTAAAATACCTCGTGCGATTACCCACTTTAAGATGAGTGATTCTGATACAGGTACCCACGTGCCTTTATGTAGATTTCCTGTTTATTGGTGAGTTTTTGTACATATTTATAAAATAGTTCAAGACGAATTCCGGGTCGTATGAACGACCCGCCTTTAATAGATGCGGGGGATTTAGGCCCTAGCTTAAGTCCCCCCGTAAGTAATCATGTAACAATATCCACGACTGCAGTGGATAATGTTAGTGGTATGGACACTGACGGATCTGTGGCCACAGCAAGTGACGCGTCAGCCTCAGGACCTCTTAAGAGGCGCTCACATAAACACAGATCGGTGTGCAAACACTGCAATAAAATAAAACGACGTCGAAAGGGGATGATCCCTGAGGGAACATCTTCTGTCAATACTGATTGCATGTGTACTTCCAGCATAGAACTTGTTCATAAAATTAAACATGCATCAGTTCCACAATTTCAACTGGCTGAAACTCCGGCTCGTCAAACCTCACAGTTGGATCCTGAAACTGCAACACGTACCGACCAAACAGTTGGTGTAGGTAGGAAGGAGTACCAGGCTTCTGATACAGGGCCTTACATAGTCCATGTTCAGCGAATTACCAATTCAGAAAACAGTGGCACCATTCTGCACCCTATTGCTTTTGGTAATTTTCTTAAAAATAATAAATTTCAACATATTGTTCCTGGCAGTGTAAAGAGAATTGGTAGAAATAAATGTGTAGTAGCTTTCACAAACCCATGTGCTGCAAATTTATTTCTAAATAGTAATCTCTTGTCTCTTAACAAATTTAAAGCCTTTTTACCCACATTTAATGTCACTCGTATGGGCTTGGTAAGAGGGGTCCCATCAGAATGGAGTGAGGAAGAAATAAAAGAGCATATAACAACTCCCATAGGCACTGGTGCAATATTGAAAATTAGACGCCTTAATTACAAAGTCATGGTGAATGGGTCACCTACTTGGAAACCTTCTCAAACTGTAGTTGTAACATTTGATGGTCAAGCTCTCCCTAGACGCATATATATATGTTATAATGCACTATCTGTAGAGACATATGTGTATCCAACAATTCAATGTTTTCGCTGCTGCCGCTATGGTCACACAAAAACTCAGTGCCGTTCTGCTGCCCCTAGGTGTTTCAAATGTGCACAAAATCACTTGGGTGAAAGTTGTGTAGTAGAACAAGATTCTGCATCATGTGTAAATTGTTCTGGATTGCATTATGCAACAGATAAGACTTGCCCTGAATTTCAGAGACAAAAAAACATCAAACATACAATGGCTCACTCATGTGTTTCATATGCAGAAGCAAGCAAAGTACACCCAGCCACCTCAAAGTCTTATGCAAATATTCTTAGTACAGGTACACCTTCTGATTTTCACACCAAAAATAATTACTCCAGTTCACCACCGAAACCATCAACTTCTTCTTCATACAAAAAGACGGTCTTCCTTCAACCGCGAGCCCCTCCCAAGTCAGCACAGGGTTATGACAGAGCAGCTCATAACGCTCTTGTTAGGGACCTTCAACCTCCACCTTTAGCGAATGGTTGTGCTTTGCCGGAATCCAATATGAAACTGCAACAAAATGAGAATGAGCAAGTTGTTGATGTTATTATAAACCTAATCAAAATGTTACTAAGTAAGAATATATCTTTTGAACCGTACGACGTTGAGCGCTTAAGTAGTTTGTTACTAAATAAAAACATAAAAGATGGACACAATAATTCAATGGAACTGCCGATCAGTAATACCTAAAAAAGCTGACCTATTTTACTTATTAAATAAATTTAAACCAAATATTGTGGCATTATCTGAAACTTGGATTAAGAGTAACCAATTATTTGGTATTCCAGGTTATGTTTGTGTACGCAATGACAGAGCTGACGGATATGGCGGTGTGGCCATATTGATTAAAAATAATACCCCATTTTCACGTGTTTCTCTCCTTCCATGTTCTGATATTGATATTGTTGGGGTAATTGTTGGTAATATTACGTATGTTTCCATTTACATTCCTTTTGCTAATAATAATGCTCTACAAGAACTTAGCAATATGTTGTCATCCCTTCGTAGACCTTTTTTAGTGATGGGCGATTTTAACTGTCACCATCAATGTTGGGGAAGTGGTGAGACAAAAAGGGAGGGGATTCGTTTATTAGAAATTGTAGACGACCACAATCTATGTGTTATAAACACTGGTGAGCCTACTCGTCGAACCAATGTAGGTGAAAGTGATAGTGCTGTGGATTTATCCATATGCTCTCCTAGCTTGGCTTCATCATTAACTTGGTCCCGTTTCTCTAGTTCTACCTTTGGAAGTGACCACTTCCCTATAATAATTACGTCATCAGAAAAGTTTATAACAATACCGAATAGACCTCCTAGAATAAAATATAAACTTGGAAGCGCAGACTGGGGTAAATTCAAAACCCTTATTGACGCTAAAGTGGCTGAGCTCCCGCAAATTAGTCAGGGTAGGGAAAATGATTGCTCCAAGGCTTTAGCACTATCACTAATTGAAGTAGCAGATCAAGTTTTCCCTATAAAAAAAAAATATTCTGACAAAATTCCTATGCCACCATGGTGGGACTCCTCGTGTTCTGACGCTATTAGGAAGAGAAAAGAAGCCGAAAAAAAATATAGTTTGGTCATGTCGGCTGAAAATTTAGATCATCTTAAACATGTTATTAATGATACACGGATTTTTCTCCGAGATAAAAAACTTCAGGGATGGAGGTCATTTTGTATGTCCTTATCGCCAAGTACATGTCCATCAGAAGTTTGGCGCAGTATTAAGAGATTCCGAAGGGCATTTAGTGATACTGCGCCCTTCACACAATTACCTCCATCCCTTACTAATAGTTTTCTTGACAAGTTAGCCCCAGCATCAGCTCCAGAGTATGATCAAGTTTCCCCTAATTTTACTCCGTTAAATTTGGATAATAATTCGTCTTTGACCTCTCCCTTTTCAATGTACGAATTGAAAGGGGCATTATCATGCTTAAAAGATTCGGCCCCAGGAGAAGATGGTATCCCGTATTCATTCATCTCACATTGTATTGATAATGCATTATCATACTATCTAAAAATAATTAATTCTGTTATGGCTTCTGGAAACATTCCAGAATCCTGGCGTTCCCAAGAAATCTTACCGATTCTGAAACCAAATAAAAATTCAAATGATATTCTATCATACCGGCCTATTGCGCTGTCATCTGTTCTTACTAAAATTGCAGAACATCTAGTTAAAAATCGTTTAGAGTGGTATATAGAAAACAAGCAATTACTAGCAGGCAGTCAGTTTGGGTTCCGTAAAGGAAAAAGCACAACTGACAGTCTAAGTGTGTTTACCACTGACATCCGTATAGCTTTTTCCAAGAACGAGTCAGTTGTTGGCGCATTTATAGATATAACAAGCGCATATGATAATGTACTTATATCTGTTCTTAAACAAAAGCTGATTGATTTAAACGTCCCCACTCTGTTAATACGGTTTATAATAAATTTGTTATCAGTTCGATATATTTCTCTATTTTCTGGTGACAAGAAAACAACGAGGACAGTGTTCAAGGGCCTTCCACAGGGTTCAGTATTGTCTCCTATTCTTTACAATATTTATTCATATGATTTAGAATCATCTCTACAAAAATCTGCTGATGTTTTACAATATGCTGATGACCTTTTAATTTATACTACTCACAATAACATCTCGGATGCATGTAATGCATTGACCGCCTCCCTAAGTCTTTTACAACAATGGTTACAAGTTAATGGGTTAAGTCTTTCAGTAGAAAAAAGTGCTGTAGTAGTTTTTTTAAGAAAACGTAATATCCCTCCCCCAACCGTTACCTTTGACAACATTACACTTCCTGTAAAAAATCATGTTAAATTTTTAGGATTAGTCTTAGATAAAAAACTTTCAGGCAAACAACACTTTGATTTTGTGGTTGAAAAATGCGAACGCCAACTGAATATTATGCGATGTCTGTCCGGAGTATGGTGGGGGGCACATCCTTTTAGTCTAAAACTGTTGTATAATGCAATAATCCGAAGTACACTTGATTATGGAACGTTCTTACTTGAAGATGGCAATAGAAAGGGTCTTAAGAAGTTAGATAACATACAATCTAAAGCTCTTAGGATCATTTCTGGAGCCATGAAATCAAGCCCGTTAAATGCCTTACAAGTAGAAGTAGGAGATCCTCCACTTCACCTGAGAAGACAATATTTATCTGACCGATTTGTATTTAAATCAATGCAGTTTTCAAATCATTTGCTCCATTCAAAATTATTAAAACTTGATAAACTTATTCACACTTCAACCTATTGGCGACACAAAGATATTCCATGTCTAGTTAAAAGTATCAGAAAGTATAATTCCATATCACCAAGTGTACACAGTTCACCTACTCTGCCTTTATTTAGTTGCGAAACATTTGAACCCTTACTTGTGTCTCCAATAGTGTATTATGATCTCGGCATAGGAAAAAGTGATGTTGGAGCTAAAATTAAATTTAATGCAGCTGTTGGTAGAAACCTTATTGATTGTCATTACATTTTTACGGATTCATCAAAGACTCAGAAAAGTTGTGTGGGAGTTGGTATATTCCATTCTCAATACAAAATTGTCCAGATGATAAAACTTCCTCCTGAAACGTCAGTTTTCACCGGAGAGTGTTTCGGATTATTCAAAGCTCTAGAGTATGTTTTGATCGCAAAACTTAAAAATGTTCTGATATTAAGCGACTCTAAAAGTGCATTACAAACCATAGAAAAAATTATATTTAAAATGAAACCATTCTACCCCATTATACTTGACATTAGAAAACAGTTGTACAAATGTATACAGAAAAACTACACGGTTCAGTTCGCTTGGATTCCAAGTCACTCCGGAATCCATGGGAACGAAAAAGCAGATGAATTAGCCAAACAAGCAGTGCAGAATGGTGACATGTTTCCTTATAAAAACTTCTGCCATGATCTCGTGAACCTCCCCAAGGAATATCTTCGTCATTCCTGGGATCTTCTTTGGAGTGAAGGTTCTAAAGTTAAGGGCAAGAAATATGCGTCAATTCAACCATCAATTCCAGACAAGCCATGGTTTTTTAAAACAAAATGCTCTAAACATATTACAAGCATGTTAATACGTATGCGGCTTGGCCACGTCTGTACTCCTTCCCACCTTGTTAAATTGCATATTGTGGACAGCGATCTGTGTGAGTGTGGTGAGGATGTTGGCACGCTGGACCACATATTCTTCTCCTGTCCCCTTCATGACCATTCATCCTTCCTTCGTTCTCTTGTTTCCCACAATGTTCCCCTTCCTACATGTATATCATATTTATTATTGAAACCTATAAAATATATTAACATACTATCTGCATTCTTGTTGGAAAATGATATAAAAATTTAATTTGTGTATTTACTATTTATACCTATCCTTTTCTATCCTGTGTAATAGTCCACTTCCTTTCCTGAACCTTACAAAATTCCTGAATCCGTTAATTTCCTTTAATTAAAAATATTTCCCTACCTTTTATTACCTGAAACTGGCACAAAGTTTTATCTAGTGCCACACTACAAAAAAAAAAAAAAAATAAGTATTAGGTATATAAACAAGATTCCTGACCTACGCAATCGATTTGTTTGCATAAATGTGTTATTGGGTGAATTGATTTGTTGAAATGTTGAGTTTTGGTGTGAAGTTTGAGTGCGCATTCATCTATGCGCGACGAGAATACGAGATTGTCAAGCCAGCAAGAGATAATAAACAAAGGTACAATAAAAAAAAAACAATCATAAAAGTATGTAATTGAATCAGTACGACTATGTAATAATTGGAATAAATATAAAGTTGTCAGAAGAATGTACACTTGATTAAATATTATGTCATTTACTTACAGATAAATAAAATAGTTGAAAATCGAACTTCTAAGTTAACGAAAATAAAAGATATATGTATAGCCGTCTAAGTCGCAAAATACGTACAATGCGTTCCAAATGTCCAAGAATATTTCGACACTCAAGGGAATCCAAATTCGTAGGGTACTTGCTGTTGACTTAGAATCTTGAAATTTGGCATGAAACAAGATCTCATAGCAGAAATATTGGAAAAAATCTGAAAACTAAATATAAAGGTACGTCACAAAAAAAACTTTTTTGCGATTTAAAAAAATTATCGTAACTCAATTCAGGAATTGAACTGTTTTCATAGGTAAGTTTGTTCGTACAAACTTACTGAGGGTTCCGTAACCCTCAGTACGCGAGTCCAACTCGCACTATTAATATTCCCGCACTAAATATGTAGAAAGTAATAAAACTGTTTCTGGCCGAAACAAAAAAAAAAAAATTTTTGTCTATCCGGAAAAATCTTCGAGGCTCCATTCGGGAATGGTAGTTTGCACGGAACCCTCAGTGCGCGAGTCCGACTCGCACTTGTCCAGTTTTTTTATACCTATCCAGCTATTACAGTAGGTAATATTATAAAGGAGAAAGTTTGTGTGTATAATTGTATATTCATTAATACTTCTTCACAATCAAACGACTAAACGGATTTCGATCAAACTTGATACCATAATTTGGTTATTCGGACGTGAAACGACAAGCGTTTGAAAGTTCGTTCAACAAATCAAACTTGACAATTAAGTATTGAAATAAAATTACCAAGTGTGATTTTTTGAACAAACTTATTTATTTGCCACATTCAGTTTGCAATAATCGTCATTTGAGACACCGGGCTGCAGTGCAGCTTTAGAGACCGGTTGCAATGTAAAACACAGCAGCCATTCAACTTCTAAAACTTTTGGATTTTTTGAATATCTATAGCAATACTATTATAAATGGAAAAGTAACTTTGTCTGTCTATTACCTCTTCACGTCTAAACAGCTGAACAGATTTGCATGAAACTACAACACAAGTAGACTATATCCTGGATCAGGAATCTAAATCTATTCAGCCGTTAAGAAGTAGGTTATAAAAGAAAAAAAAAGTGAAGAGGTAACAAACAGATAGACATATGGACAGATAGAGCATCCGCTTTCACATTTACAATACCACTATGGATATGTTAATGACAATGATGATATTTTTTTATATTTGAATATAATAATGACTCTCTGCATGTATTGGTTTCTGTAATAAAATAAATAAATAAATGTTACCGTGCTGCCGACAATATATTAAAATACTGGTAGTACCTAGTCCTCTCGTACTTCTGTGGCACTCCCCGTAAATTAAAATCATGTCGGAGTACTCTGAAGCTATGTTATTGTAACGAGGCAATACTTAATGATAATACTAAAAGAAAACATGCTTGCAATACAAAACTTTTCAAATAAAAATAGTAACGTCACTGACTTTTTTAGCAATATACCACAACATAAAATAGTCATAAAAAAAACAGTACAATACAGTTGCAGTGACTGTGCCACCTCGTGTACTGAGTAACTGTTGAACCATTTCATTTGCAAGTTAGTGGGTAAGTAGTGAATTGTAGAAGGTAGGATCAGTGAGAATGCAAGTCATTTGGAAACCTTGTATGAGCAACAAGTTTATGAAAAGACTAGCTGTGCCCGCGACTTTGTTCGCGTGGACTACAGGATTTTGAAATTATTTTTTTTTGCTAAAATAAAAGTAGCCTGTGTTAGTTAAGCTACTCCTTATTACATCAGCTACCTGCCAAAAAAAGTCCCGTCAAAATCGGTTCAGCCATTTCAGAGATTAGCCGGAACAAACAGACAGACAGACAAAAATTGTAAAAAATGTTATTTTGGTATATATATCATATAGTATCATACATATATGATACATAATATGCATGTAGTAAAAAGCGGTTATTTCAATATTACAAACAGACACTGCCATTTTATTTATATGTATAGATGAAGAATAGCTTGATTTATATAATAGTGATCCACGCGCTCCTCAAAGAGATGTCAGCAAACCGTAGTGGCCCAGCAGGGACGACGCCCGCTAGCCCCGCGAGGAGTTCCTGACAAGGGAACCCGTAGTCCTAGAACGCGAAGGGCAACTGAAGGACACAGGTGTGGTTTTAGTCAATAACAATCTGACACGCCCTCTCGCTCCACCCAGAGCGGGAAAAGTCATTGGATGATTTCCACACCTATCAAAAAAAGAGTAGAGTGGGGAAAGTCGGACAGCGAGCTCCCCTTGCTCGCCGTCGGCAAACCCGGGGGTAGTACTGTATCCTACGCTACCCAACTCAAGTAAAGTTGAGTTGAGTAGAGTACGCAAGGAAGAGTATGATAGAGTATAATAGAGTACCAGTTGACGGGAGCGAGGCCGCGGGCAAAAGCTAGTATTAGATAAAATAAATCTCAGTCCTTAAAACAAATCTATTTCTATGTTTCAGACATCGTCGTCGCCACACGCACACAACTAGAGTTTTACAACAATGATGGTACACGGACGCACACACAAGATATACCATCGGCTGGTTGGATCACTTCAGTAACATACGATCCTGTGCACTACAGGGTGCTGTTTACCGACCAACACGGCTCGACCACGTTTATATCCAGCTTGGACGTATCAACCGAGACTGTACAACGTTTAGTTACAACAACGAACTACTGGGTGAGGGTCGTCTACGACCCCGTCTCACAAGCTCTCTATTGGAGTGAGAAATATAGTATACGCACGTTTTCATTAAGTCCTGCATCTTCTAACCAAGCTGATGGAAATGTTTTAGTTAGCTTGGATCACTGGTGCCGTGATCTCGCCGTGGACATCTGTGGAAGGTACGTTACTAGTGAGTAGTACCCGCACACGGGCCACAAAAAAACGCCGCCACAAAAAGAAGCTTGAAACGGCTTTGTTTTTGTGGCTCCTGTGCGGGGACACTAACGAGAAGATCGGAAAACTTGTTTTTTGTATTGAGAACAGTTTTCATTTGTTTCATGAAATAATCAAATAACACACTCAATCTTATTTGCACTTATCTACACTTCATCATTCATCATCATCATCATTTCAGCCGATACACGTCCACTGTTGGATATAGGCCTCCCCCAAGCGTCGCCACATCGAACGTTCCTGTGCGTCCCGCATCCATCGGTTTCCCGCTACCTTCACCAGGTCAACGGTCCACCTTGTAGGAGGCCTTCCAACGCTGCGTCTTCCGGTACGCGATCGCCACTCCATAACCTTTCGGCCCCAACGGCCATCTGTTCTGCGAGCAATGTGCCCTGCCCATAGCCACTTAAGTTTGGCAATTCTTTGTGCTATGTCGGCAACCTTAGTTTTCCTGCGGATATCTTCATTTTTTATTCGATCACGCAAGGAAACCCCGAGCATAGCCCTTTCCATTGATCTTTGGGTGACTTTAAGCCTTCTGATGAGGCCCATTGTGAGCGACCACGTTTCGGAGCCATATGTCATCACTGGCAACACGCACTGGTTAAAGACTTTCGTCTTAAGACACTGTGGTATGTTGGACGAGAAGATACCGCGTAGCTTCCCGAACGCTGCCCAACCGAGTTGGATTCGACGGTTGACCTCTTTCTCGAAGTTAGACCTACCCAACTGGACTGTCTGTCCAAAGTAGACGTAATCGTCCACAACTTCGAGTGTAGAGTCTCCGACCTTGATAGGAGTGGGCGCTACATGGTTGTTAATCATGATTTTGGTTTTATCCATGTTCATTTTAAGACCCACTCTTAGAGAAGCTCCACTTATAATATTATAAATGTGAAAGTAACTGTCTGTCTATCTGTTACACTTTCACGGTTAAATTACTAAACCGATTTTGACGAAATTTGTTACGGAGATAGCTTCAAACTCAAGGATGGACATAGGCTACTTTTTATCCGTCTTCGACTTCGCGTCCGCTATAAACAACGTTCACGCGAACGAAGCCGCTGGCAGAAGCTAGTAATATCATAAAAGTGAAGTGTAAGTTAGTTTGAATGCACTAATCTCAGGAAGCACGGGTCCGAACAGAAAAATTCTTTATCAGTTGGATAGCCCATTTAATTTATTCAGATATTATATTTTTTGTATGTAGGAGGTAATCTCTGAAAATACAAGTCCGATTGCTGCACCATTCGACAGTAAAGGCCAGTAAAAAAAAATTGTTACAGTTTTTTTTTGCTGGCCTTTACTGTCGAATGGTGCTTGCACAAAGTTTAACAGATAAACATGTCGACTGGTAACCCATCACTTCGCTGACTGACAGGCACATAGTGGTGTGTGGAAGGTGACGCGCTTGGATTGTTAGGGAAGTGTTGACAATGGCGTCTCTCTCAGCGCGTCCGGTTAAATGTGAAAATAACTATGTCTGTCTGTTACGCTTTTATCTACTGAATTGATTTTGATGATATTTGGAACATAGTAAGCTTGAAACCCAACAAAAGATATACGTCCGCAATAACCGACATTTATCCAGACGAAGTCGCGGGAAAAAGCTAGTTAAGAAAAGATTATTAAATTTTTCAAGATTATAAAATTAAATTGTACTTGAAAATAATGTATCTATTTATGTTCCGCTATGTTTGCCCTTGTGTGTAGGTTTATGACTCAGCTGAATTCCTCTTGAATTTTGTTAATATTGATGGATGTTTACAAATTACAGGTATATTTACTGGATCACAGACTATGAGATAGAGAGGGCTCGGTTAGATGGCTCCGAGAGAGAAGTTTTAATATCAGGTATTGTTTGGTGGCGAGTAAGCTTGGCCATCGATCAACAAACGCAAAAAATGTACTGGACTGAGAGAACACATAGTAGTGATGATCACGTGTCTATTGAAAGTGCAAACTTTAATGGAAAGAACAGAACAACACTATATACTGTAAGAAACACTCGTTATGCATTTTCATTGGCCGTGTCAAAAGACTTTATATACTGGCAGAACTATAATGAACAGGGAATTTGGCGATTACCGAAGTATTCAACACAAACTGTGGCAACAAAACTAACCTCAACGTCTAGCTCAGACTGTACGCTTTGTCATCGTATAGCAGCCAACTACACGATAAAGGAACAAATTCAGGGGATAAACAGCTGCGATGCTCTCCAGGGTCTGATTCCGAATGACTCGAAGAGTGAGTCTCCAGCACCAGTCTGTCAGAACTACTGCATTCAAGGAGAGTGTAGCGTCAGTGCTGAGGGACAACCTACATGCAGGTAAAACGTGTTCATCGCACAGATATTCGGGGTCAGCTCACGATGCTTGAAGAAAGCGAAGCCGCGGGGTTTATTCAGATTCTCTTATGTGATACGTATCTGTTGTTGTGTACTAACTCTAACAATTATATGCATCGCTTCGCGTCTCGGTGTGAGCTGACCCTAACGTTTTTCACTGACGGCAAGTTAAGCGACGCCTACATATGTTACATGTCTAACGGTAACAGATCCTCAAGCATCCACGTCCTCACCAGCTTCGAAATGTAAAGTTAGAATTCTTGGAACAGTGACTCGCGCCTATAACACACAATACTTTCGTGGGCTTGCGGACGACGAGCATTGCTTAGCTCGCCGTCTGACCGTCCAGTAGTCGACCGGACCGAGCCCAAGTCGTCGACGGCGCGTATTGTTCCACGCGCGCCTCAAGGAGATGTCAGCAAACCGTAGGGGCCCAGCAGGGTCGAAGCCTACTGGGGCCATGGGTTCGCTTCTGAAAGGAAAACCCGGCCCTGGAATACAAGGCAACGAAGGAATGTACGAGTGAGTTTTAATCTGACTCGCTCTCCCGCTCCGCCTTGGAGCGGAAGACGTCATTGCATGATTTCCCACCTAAAAAAATTGAACTCATATTAATTTCAATGTTTAATGTGTCTTGTGAACTGTGGGACAGATACTTAATTCATTAAACCCCAAGCGAACGCAACTTTTACTACAGGATCAGCTCTTTTCTACGAATACAGTTTATGTTTGTATTAATTGGCAAAATGTAAGAAAAAGCTGATTATTTTTAAGGATTTAAAAATATAGGTCAATAAAAAATAGATTCATTTTCATGAGTACTTGCAACCCCTGAAATATACTAAAGTTCTTTATAGTTGATCGAATTCATGAACATTCTATTTGATTGTAAATCATGTTTAGTGACGCGCAGTGGTCGCGCACCTCGTTTGCGTGTTACAACTAGTCACAATATCTGTTGGTCGGCTGAGTGACGCTGTTTCTTATCTTCATTATTTCAGCTGTAATACCGAATACTCCGGGGAGAGGTGCGAACTAAAGGTGTGCCATGAATATTGTCTACACGGAGGTGTTTGTTCTTTGAATGTGGACAATAAGCGAGTCTGCCAGTGCACAGCAGGTTACGACGGTGAAAGATGCGAAGTGTCCATCTGTAAAGACTATTGTTTCCGAGGAAACTGTAGCGTCGGTGCTGAGGGCCAGCCTCAATGCAGGTAAATATATACCATGTTACCCATGGAGTTCGTTGTATATATAATACACTGTAATGATCGAGGATCTAGTGCCATAGTTTCAAAATAGATGGCGTCACTAGGCTCGCCACTTCGTATGAACGTTACTTATTATTTTTTTTGTTTGACAAGTGACGGTGGCGGGAAAATAGTAAGACCGCGCTTATGATGGAAAAAAAAAGGAAAAAGAACAAAGAGACTCGAACGATCGTGTAAAGCTGTTCTATAACATTATTTTATTTTATTTTGGCTAATTCAGCAATTTTATTGAAATATACCTAACGTAATACCTACGTGCTATGCGAGTGTCAGTAGTAAATTGATCAGTTTTATGCAGTAACTTTGAGTGCGATTTGTGAAGGAAACGGGGTAAGTGTTTGCGTCTATTTTTCAAAAATGGAGCTTTTGTGATCGGGCGCGGTTCCACAATGCTGACGCATTTATTATTGTTCTCAGCTTGCGGAAACGCCCCTGTTACCCGGACACTGATCCAGGGCTTCGACCTTACTCAAACTACGACGGACTCGTTGACTTGCTGTGACACTAGAGATCATCATATTCGCCGCAGTTAATAGGGAACGATTAGCTTGGAGGCCGAGCCTGCGGACTGGCATTCCCGTACCAGGGTTCGATCCCGACATACCCGTATGAGTAAACTATACTTCTTATCCTTGAAGGATTCTGTTTTAGTTGTTAAGTTGCTGTTATATTGTTGATTAACCTGGTAATCTATACATAAATTGTTAAACCGACCTTGTTCATCTTTTATTTAGTTCATCTGGAACCCTGAGCATTACATTGGCGCCTACGGGTAACTGAATGAAAGATGTTCAAAGTTGAATAACGGTCATTGTAAAGTTTTTTTTTTATTTTGTTTAATCATTAATACTACATCGTGGCGATAGCAGTATTAGACATCATACAATTTTTATAATTGCTAAGTAATTTAAGTCAGAATATATTTGTTTTTTTTTTATATAAGTAGGTATATAACACTTGTACGTCTGTTCGTTAGAATTCAATCTAGTCTTTAGCCATGGATGTAAATGCACTGCATAAGGATGAGCTTGAGTTTGAGTTGGCTTGCCGAGGTATTTTGGATTGTAAAACTGTGGCGACTATGCGGAAATTTTTAAGGGAAATTTTAGTTCGGGAGTTGTCAGGTGAGTCAACCATTTCTTTTAAGGTCCCTAGATCTTGTGTTGATAATCCAGGTGATGAAATATTAATTTGTGAAAATAAATTGTCGGCAATAACTTCACTTATGTCTGAAGCTTCGCATAGTCCGGAGAGCTCGTTTATTTGGCGCATACACTCTCGTTTGGCACACTTAGCAAATCGTACTAAACTTATTATACCCACTGAATCCGCGGATATTGAGAAGCACCTGTCATTGTTGAAAAATATCCAAGATACCTTGTCAACTTTGAAGAAACTTGAGCAGGAGGAAGACGGGGAGGATGACATGATTTCTGAATATGAAAAAGAAATTTTACAGAAGTCACTGGGCGAAGAAGGCGTAAAAATAATAGGACGTTTGGAGAAGTGCCAGAACCCTGGGAAAGTCTTTCTACTCGATAATGATGCTGATACTGAAATTAATCGGAATCGTGCTCCTCGGTCTACTGTTGAGAACACTGACACATTGCATGCCGCTTTAGAGAGACCTAGTTCTTCGCGTCATCCTTACTTGCAAAGGTCCTCCACGATTGATAGTGGTCTCCATACACGAAAGTTGGTCCCAATTAAAGATTGGGGTGTCAAATTCACTGGGAAGGGTCCCATAAGTGTGAACGCGTTTTTGGAAAGAATTGAAGAACTTAAGGAAGCACGGAATGCTACAGATGAAGATTTATTTCGGTATGCTATAGATTTTTTTGAAGAGGAAGCGCTGATATGGTTCAGGGCCAACAAAGGCATGGTAGAGGATTGGTCTCAGTTAGTGACGCTTTTGTTAGATACATTTCAGCATCCATACTACCAGGAGGAGCTACTGGAAGAGATCAAACGTAGAACTCAAAGCAAACAAGAAAGCGTTTTGGTTTATGTGGCTATTATGCAGAATATGTTTAATAGATTACCGACGCCTATTCCTGAAGGACAGAAACTATTGATACTTAGAAGAAATTTACAGCCATATTTTCAGAAGGCCATATGTCGAGACACGTTCGATTCAGTGAGGGAATTGACTTCAGTTTTAAGAATTATTGAACGCACTAAGTTAAGCTGTGACAATTTCAAGGAACCAACGCAAAGTGAACATTCGCTAGAAAGGGATTTAGCATATCAGGGAAATACCTTGAGATTATCAAGAAATGAAAATAAGCCAGAACTGGCAGCCATTAACAATCCTAAGGAAGTAATTTTAACAAAATGTTGGAACTGCAGAGCTGCTGGACATCGTTTTAGGGACTGTACATTACCAAAACAAAGACTATTCTGTTACCGTTGTGGTCGTTTCGGGCAAACATCAAGTAAATGCTCTTGCAACGCCACCAATAAGGGAAACGACCTTTCGGAGTCGATGGCGGCCAATCAGACCCCGAAAAACTAGGTCGCACCACACCGGATGACTGGCAGCAATGGCTACTTACAGTCTCGAATTTTTTTAAAACAGGCATGATCTACAATATCAATAAGTCTCCTCAGGATAATCGTTATTATGCTGAAATCAAAATTTTAAATCAACCATTTGTAGGTCTTTTGGATTCAGGAGCTACTGCCTCAGTGATTTCGCGGAGATTTGCCATGAAAGTTGTTAATCTAGGGATCACAGGACATAAAGTGGACAAGGAAATGATCTCGACAGCTGATGGCACTTACCATACGATAGATTCCATTGTTCATTTGTGTTGTGATTCCTGACCCGACCACGACATGGAACCGATATTTTACTATGGCACAAATTGGTTATTTTAATTGTGTTTTATTGTGCTACTGATCCCAGGAATTTGTGCCTTGTACTTTTTGAGTAATAAGAGTACGATTGTGGTCGGGCTGGGGATCACGGTTCCTGACCCGACCACAACCAGATCTAATAAAATATCAATAGTGGGAAGTTACTGATTATGTCAAAAATATGTGCCAAATTGTGCCTATGGCACACAAAATTCTTTTACTATTCATATCACAGAATGTATCTTGATTCTGATAAAATTAAATAATCAAGAGATAGTGTGTCAATCACACGCTATGCAATTTTACTACGACTTTGAAAGCAGTTTTAATTTTTGAAATTATGCTATATATAAAGCACTTTATTATTTTATTTTACTGGATGTGTTCAAGACTTCGTACGCGAATATATTTATAAAAAAAGTTACAACTACTACATTAGTGCGTTAAGCTTGTATTAATAACCGGTCAATGCGAGTCGGGTTCGAATCCTGAGGGTTTCGTATCCCACACGAACGATTTCCATGGAAATTGACCAATTTTCAAATTTGGAAATTTGATTTTTTTTACCGCAAGGGACCGCATAATTTAACGGAAATGCACTTATCATAGATAGATAGATAGATAAATTCTTTATTGTACACCAAAAATAAAGCAGTTACATAAGAAACTTAAAATTAATAGGGTGCCACAATGGGTGGTCTTATCGCTAAAAGCGATTTTTTAAAGACAACCTTTGTATGGATTTGACAGAGAAGGAGAAAAAGATACGCAGGTAGTTCGTGGTGTACTATTTACATATATACAATACATAAACTAGCAAAATTACATATATTATAATTAAGAACACATAGATTACATCTATTATTATTAAGAATATAATAAATAAATAAATAAATAATATATTACAAACAATATAATATATATATATATATATATATATAATTATAAAAGCAGAGAAATACTGTACTTAATGACAATTTAACATTCAGGAGGAAAGGTAGTGATTTGTAACCTCATTTTTAAAAGTTGTGAGTGTTTGAGCTTGCCTTACCGACACGGGCAGAGCATTCCACAGCCGCACAGCCTGAACTGCAAACGACTTATCATAAAAGTTGGTGGAGTGACTTGGCATTTCCAACCTCAAGTTTTCCGATGACCTAAGATATCTAGTATGTTTGTCATGAAGGAACTTGAAACGTTCTTTAAGATAAGCGGGGGTTTTAGGATTGAACAGAACACTGTATAGCAGAGACAAGATGTGTACGTTCCGGCGAAGACGTATTGGAAGCCACTTGAGTTTTGTTTGAAAATCGGATATGTGATCATACTTGCGCAAGCCAAATATAGCCATATGACAACTTTGACAGCCACTTATCGTCATTGTCATATGTAAAAAATCAACTTAGGGAAGCAGGATTGACAATCAACCTTGAAAAATGCGTATTTGCAAGATCGTCCTTAAAATACTTAGGTTATATTGTGGACAAGGAGGGACTACGTACGGACCCGGACAAAGTGAGAGCAATCTTGGAATATCCAAGACCAACAACGTACACGGAGCTAAAGCGATTTATTGGCCTAGCTAGTTGGTACAGGCGGTTCGTCGAAAATTTTGCCATCGTCGCAGCTCCACTTCATGACTTAACTAAGGGAGGCAAGAAGGCAAAACGAATTGTTTGGAACAAAGAAGCTGAAAATTCCTTCTTAAGTCTAAAAACTGCCCTCACGTCTACACCAGTGTTGAGAGTGCCGGACTTCACAAAACCTTTTTCCATCCAATGTGACGCTTCAAACAAAGGTACGGGTGGTGTCTTGATTCAGATAGTGGATGATCTGGAGGTTCCTATTGCTTACACAAGTAGAAAACTGACAGAAAGGGAATGCAAGTACTCAGCGTCAGAGAGAGAACTTCTAAGTGTTTTACATGCAGTAGAACAATTTCGGCCATATATTGAAGGGAGTCATTTTAAAGTTATTACAGACCATAGCGCCCTTCAGTGGCTACACCGTAATAAGGACCCTCATAGGCGTCTGGCAAGATGGGCTATGCGTTTGCAACAATTTGACTACGAGATAGTTCATCGCAAAGGAAAATACAACACTGTACCAGATGCTTTGTCCAGGGCGACTGTAGAAGAGATTAATATATTAGAAATAAAACCAGAGGACAAAGATGAGTGGTATAAGTCAAAAGAGGATCTGGTCCTGGCTAAGAAAAGTGACCCTGATTGGGAAGTTAGCCAAGGACAACTGTGGAAATATATGAAATTGAAACAATTTCCTAATGAAAATGACAGTTGGAAACTTGTGATTCCTGAAAAGCTACGTCAGACAATTCTAAAGGAATGCCATGATGACCCTACGTCTGCTCATTTCGGTGTTAAAAAATCGGTCAATCGTGCAAGACAACGATATTTTTGGCCAACGTTAATCCAGGACATGAAATACTATGTACGAAAATGTGAGGTGTGTGCAAAATACAAACATTCACAAAGTAGGTTATCTGGTTTGATGGGAAAGCAACGTATAGTAACAGAGCCCTTTCAAATCATATCCATGGATTTGATGGGGCCTTTTTCGAAGTCAAAACATGGCAATACTATGCTCCTGGTCATAACGTGTTGGTTCAGTAAATTCTGTTTTCTTTATCCACTCAGGAACGGAAAGTCATCAACGATATGTCAAATACTGGAAGAACAGATATTTTTAATGTATGGGACCCCTAGTGTAATAGTTTGCGACAATGGAAAGCAATTTGTGTCCAATCAATTTAAAGATCTGGTCTCAGGGTACGGTGTGAAATTATGGTACACCCCCTACTATCATCCTCAGGCTAACCCTACTGAGAGGGTGAACAAAGTCATTGGTTCGGCTATAGCTTCTTATGTTGAAAATAATCATAAAGAATGGGACAAGTACATATCTCACATAGGACATGCAATCCGAACATCGGTGCACGAAGTGACGGGAAAAACTCCAGCCTTTTTATTTTTCGGTCGAGAGACAACCATCCATGGCTCGAAACCTTATAGCTTTGAATCAGACGAATCGATAACCTTTGACCAGGAAAACTTTGAAAGAAATATAGCATTTAGAAGCAAAATATATGAGGAAGTCTGTGAGAGAATACGGCAATCACATGAGACTAACAGTAAACAGTACAACAAGAGACGTCGTGTTTGCGACTACAAAGTTGGTGATATTGTTTGGAAACGCACTAAATTCCTTTCCAATGCGGGCAATACTTTTATGTCCAAATTGGCCCCTAAGTTTGAAAAAGCAGTCATAGCAGAGAAGATGTCAACTGACACTTACAAATTAAAAAATTTCAGGGGCAAAGATTTGGGAAAATGGCATTCGTGTGACCTTAAACGTTATGTCTGAATCCGGTTGGATTCTTTAGAGGAGAGGGGATATTGTAATGATCGAGGATCTAGTGCCATAGTTTCAAAATAGATGGCGTCACTAGGCTCGCCACTTCGTATGAACGTTACTTATTATTTTTTTTGTTTGACAAGTGACGGTGGCGGGAAAATAGTAAGACCGCGCTTATGATGGAAAAAAAAAGGAAAAAGAACAAAGAGACTCGAACGATCGTGTAAAGCTGTTCTATAACATTATTTTATTTTATTTTGGCTAATTCAGCAATTTTATTGAAATATACCTAACGTAATACCTACGTGCTATGCGAGTGTCAGTAGTAAATTGATCAGTTTTATGCAGTAACTTTGAGTGCGATTTGTGAAGGAAACGGGGTAAGTGTTTGCGTCTATTTTTCAAAAATGGAGCTTTTGTGATCGGGCGCGGTTCCACAATGCTGACGCATTTATTATTGTTCTCAGCTTGCGGAAACGCCCCTGTTACCCGGACACTGATCCAGGGCTTCGACCTTACTCAAACTACGACGGACTCGTTGACTTGCTGTGACACTAGAGATCATCATATTCGCCGCAGTTAATAGGGAACGATTAGCTTGGAGGCCGAGCCTGCGGACTGGCATTCCCGTACCAGGGTTCGATCCCGACATACCCGTATGAGTAGACTATACTTCTTATCCTTGAAGGATTCTGTTTTAGTTGTTAAGTTGCTGTTATATTGTTGATTAACCTGGTAATCTATACATAAATTGTTAAACCGACCTTGTTCATCTTTTATTTAGTTCATCTGGAACCCTGAGCATTACAACACTTTTATAACTAACTAGCGGACCTAACAGATGTCAGCTCGCCCGATTCTATTGTTACCCAAACTCTATAAACATCAAAATAAAGCTATTATTGATATGTGTATATACCGGAGTTCTGGAACGCAAGAATAATAAAGTACATAGGAGTGGGTTTTAGTCAGTAAGTGTAACACGCCCTCCCGCTCTGGCCTAGAGCGAGATAAGTCGTTGGATGATTTCTCACCTAAAACATCTCTTGTTCAGCAGGTCTGCTGGAAGTTTCTTTTGAAATAAGCAGAACCTTCGAACAAATGTTTACAATGATTTGATTGGTCTTTCTTTTGTTAGAAGTGTGTACTGAAATAAAAAAAAATCAGTCGCATTGTATAAAAGGGGTTCAATACCCATAGAGCAGTGGTGGCCGAGTGGTAACTGCCCTCACTTACGAGTTGTAGGTCGCGGGTTCGAACCTAGCCAGACGCATTACTTTGTGTAATTTAACATCGTGAGGAAACCTGACATGTCCTAGAACCAAAAATTCGAATACATGTGACATTTACCAACCCGTGGTGGATTACGGCCCATTCCCTCTCTTAGAGAGGAGGCCTGAGACCCAGCAGTGGGAACATTAAAAAGGCTGATGATGATGACTTCAATATTCTACTCAGGTGCAGAAGAACAAAAGTAATAATGAAAAGAGAATGCCTGCCCGCTATCATCCCTATGGGATTGGATCGTCTGCACTCGTAGTATACAGACGTGCTCAGTAGCAATATTTAATTTTATAAAATAATATCAGTGACCTTCTTTTTTGCGTTTTGCCTAGTGTGTAGTTTAGTCAATACAATGGAAACTTAGAATAAGTGAACTAGTTTTAAATAAAATGGACAACAGCCCGTTCTCGAGAGATCGAGTGAATCTCGCCGGATCTCCAGCGAAGACGATGACGCAAATTCCAGCCCAATCTGATCTCCCAATTGAACCGGTTTCAACACCTGAGATACAAAGATGGATGTCAGTAATTGAGCAGCATCTAAACGAGGTTTGTACTATAGCCTCGGATGGCAAACTCAACTCGGAGCAGAAATTGAAAATTTCTACCTTGTGCCGTAAAATAGGATCTGGCACCTCACAGATGGCAGTCCTATATCAATCGCTAAAGCAGAAAGCAATCCAAGAGCGCATCCTCAATGAAGATCTGATGAAAAAGTGCAAGTTAACTGACCACATCTTGGATCTTACGAAGACGATTAAGGACTCTGGCACTGTTTCATTTGCCGACATGGTGAAGAAGGGGTCAAATGATTTCATTCGACCGAACAATTTAAACTCCGTGGCCATTTATCCCAACAACAATTTGAAGTCCAGTGACGAAACAAAAGTCCTCGTGCAAAAGATGATACGACCAGATCAAGTCAAGCTGCATATACGTGGTGTCCGTAAGACTAAAAACGGAGGCGTTATAATCAGTACCGAGACAAAAGATGATGCGGATAAAATTAAGCTCGCAGTCCTGAAATCAGCATCTGGCCTTACCGCCGACGAACCCAGCAAGCGCAAACCCCGGATTGTAGTTGTAGGAGTGCCGTCATCTATGGCTGACACGGAAGTCTTCCGGTGCATTTATGAACAGAATGTGGCCGAAAAGCTTCCGACGGTTTCCTTGGAGTCCTTTTTGACATTAGTTAAATTAAGCCACAAATCGGGGAAAAAAGATTCGCAGACTTGTAACTACGTGATTGAAGTTCCAGCCAATATTCGCAGAGCTCTGATTTCTCAGTCCAGGATTTTCATAAATTGGACGTCCTGCCCTGTCAGGGACTTCACCCTTGTTACGAGATGCTACAAATGTCAGCAATATGGACATGCAGCAAAAACCTGTAAAGAGGTCAACTCGACATGCGGCCACTGCGGCGAGATAGGACACTCGATGGCCGAGTGTGCGAAGAAAGCGGACTCACCGAAATGTGCATCTTGCTCTCGCTTCAAAAAGCCCTCCAACCACAAAACGGGAGACGCTGAGTGTCCTGCTAGGAAAATAGCGGAATACAAATATATAAATTCTGTCGATTATGAGGGCGCCTAGAGCGTCATACTCAAGGCCAGACTTCCGTATAACGCATACCGCTGACTCAAAATTCTTGTGCGCTGACCTACAAACGATTGTTTTTCTTAATATTTAAGCATATTAGTTAACCGATAAAAGTATCCAATGTAAACATAACTTCAATATTGATGCAACCTCGACTTTTAACCCAATTATAAATTCTGCTGACACAAAATCATGTTTGTGTAACGAGTCTATTAAGTGCAAGAAACAGATTTAAAATAAGAAATAAATTATTGTGACTTTTATTGTTTAAGTAAACTAGGTATATAATATAGTAAATAATTATTTTTTCCATTGTTTCGAGAATAACTGTTAAATATTGTTATCTATTTTATTGTTCTACAAAAACCATAGCGTAAGAACTTCTACGCCTGTGATACAGGTTTATCCTAGTACAGGCATATAACATAGTCATACCTTTATAAATTATTCCTAAGATTTTATGTTACTATTTTACCAAACTTTAACTCTGAATAAATATTATTATTATATTATTATTATCCCACTGGAGGGCAGAGGCCTCTTCTAACACAGAGAAGGGACCAGCATTCATCAGCACACTTGCTGAGAGTGAGTTGTAGACCGAGTCCCCTCACCGACGTCAGCGTGGTCTAAGATATACTTATAGAGCACCTGAAACAGCGCAGTGGTCGCGCACCTCGTGCATCTGTTACAGCTACCCACAAATAATAATTGTTAGTTCTCTTGATAACTCTTTTGTACCGTCGTTATTTCAGCTGTAAGCCCGGATACGCTGGTGACAGATGCGAAGTGAACGCGTGCAGTAATCGGTGTTCAAACAATGGTGTGTGTGCTCTGAACGAGAAGGGGGAGCCGGCTTGTGAGTGCACAGCAGGTTACGACGGTGAAAGATGCGACGTGTTCATCTGCAAAGACTATTGTTTACAAGGAAACTGTAGTGTCGGTGCTGAGGGCCAACCTCAATGCAGGTAAATCTTATTATGCATGAAATTTATTGTATACTCGTAGATGATACAATCACTTATTACTAACTAGCGGACCTAGCAGATGTTGGCCCGCCCGGTCCTATTGTGCTATTGATACTCAAACATTCTGTTTTCATCTACTACTCATACTTATTCTCTGTCCATGTCGGTATTTGTTTTTTTTATTATTATTTACCTTTTGAATACCGTAATTAGAGACACGATAGAAAGACAACGAGAGAGACTTGGGGTTTAATCAATGAATGGGCTCGCGTTTGGCTATCATCTCTCTCATCAGGTAAGCGATGATGTGGTCGCCGATGGAGCACGCTTGCCCAGAAGTAACCCATTCACTCTTGACTTAAAGACCCCTAAGTTGTAACTATCAGGAAACAGACTCCGGCAGGGAATTCCACTCCTTAGCTGTACGCACAATAAATGTGTTTCCAAAACATTGAATATTATGACTCAATAGGTATGTAAATACAAATTGAAAATAATAATATGCACAAACTGGTAGCACACAAACTCATAAAGAATTTGTTATTTGTTGCTATAATCTAAGTTTGCACATACTCTTCTTTTCTTGTTTCTACACACTACTGTCTACATTTCTTTCAATCGCTCCTTGCGCAGGTCTGCTGGAAGAAAATTATTTTGAAATAAGCCGTACCACAGAACTATTTTTTATAATGTTCTATATTTCTTTTGTTATATGTACATAAATATTAAACAAAAAATAAATAAATAAAATCATTCCACTCGTATGAAAGGAATTCTATAATTATCCTACTCAGGTACAGAAGAATAAAATTATAAATGTGAAGAAAATGCCTGCCCGCTATCATCCTACTGGAAGGCTATGGCCTCTTCTCACACAGAGAAGGGACCAGCATTCATCAGCACACTTGCTGATAGTGAGATGTAGACCTATAAGTATATCTTAGACCACACTGACGTCCCTCTCACCGACGTCAGTGTGGTCTAAGATATACTTATAGAGCACCTCGTGCATCTGTTACATCTACTAACAATTCTTCTTCTTCTTCCTGCCCTTATCCCATATTACTTGGGGTCGGCGCAACACGTTTTCTTCTTCCATTCTGTCCTGTCACCCGTCAAACCATCACTAACTCCCTTTTCTTTCATATCACTTCTCACACAATCCATCCATCTTTTTTGCGGCCTCCCTGTCCCTCTCCATCCATCTACATGTATACTCAGAACTCTTTTAGTAATATGCGCTTCATCCCTCCTCTTCACATGACCATACCAAGACAACCGATTACCTTTCAACTACTAACAATTATGTTTTAGTTTTCTTGATTATAGAAAAACTCTTCCGTCTTCGTTATTTCAGCTGCATAACCGGATACTCCGGGGAAAGGTGCCAAGTGTCCATCTGTAAAGACTACTGTTTCCAAGGAAATTGTAGTGTCAGCACCGAGGGCCAACCTAAATGCAGGTAAATCATAATATTACCCTGAACACCCATGGAAGTGGTTGTATTTGGGGCCAAGGCGAGCAAAAAAGTGGCACAGCCGTACCGTCCTTTTCTCGAAACAGTTCAGAGTTCAGGCCATTTTCAACGCCCTATAACTCTGTTGTGTATAAATTAAACTAGAAACCTAAACCAAGTTACCAAACAAGCGGTAACGGTAGAACGAATTATAACTGATCAAAGTTTCTTTATTGTAACAGTACGACAATTATTTGTTTTAAACTACATTTTTGTATTAAGACAAATTGAACTTTATTTTAATCCAATAGCTACTCTCAAATAGGATGAGAAAAGATCTGGTTTGTGCTAACTCTCGGACTAAACATGCTTTTGCGAATCGGTTTTTTATATTTCTGAAATCTTATTTATATAACCATTTAAACAGAGTTCTACAGATTTATAGTTGAACCTTTCAATCGTGGAAATTACAGACACAATAGAAAGACAATAGGTGCGCGAACGCCGGCGTTCGCTTGGGGTTTAATGGTTACAATAGGTGTAATTTACTAGTCCAGGATGTTTTGGCAAAACACAACGATGCAGACACGACAAAACTACTAGAAATTGTAAAATACAGTTCCTATATAACTACTCTAATATAAATCACTATCTTTACATTAAAAAAAATGATATGACCAACTTGACTGCGATCTCATCAGTGATGCAATCGTTGATGGTGACTGACCGATCATCAAAACTAAGAATTATGTTTTAGTTTTCTTGGTTATAGAGTAACTCTTTTAATTATCTTCGTTATTTCAGCTGTATGCTCGGTTACTCCGGGGAAAGGTGCGAAGAAAACGCGTGCCATAAGCACTGTTTAAACGGCGGTGTCTGCACCTTAAACGAAGAAGACGAGCCGGCCTGCCAGTGCACAGCAGGTTACGATGGTGGAAGATGCGAGCTTCCTGCCTATCAGGACAACAGGTAAAACTTGTTCTTCTCACTGTACACTAGTTATATCGAGCGCTGCGCTGGACGCTGATCGTGCACTCGGCAGATGCGACGAGATTTGTCAAAGAAAAAGTAAAAATAACATAATTCTAAAGTTTGCCGTATATAACGTTCGTTCACTCGTAGTGGGTGTTACAACTTAATCTACACTAATATAATAAAGAGGTAGTTTGTTTTTTTGTTTGTAGGAGGTAATCTCTTAAAGTACTCGTCCAATTGCTAAAATTTTATCACCGATAGAAAGCTGCTTTATCTGAGTGACAAAGTTTAATGTACGCGGACGAAGTCGTAGGCAAAAGCTAGTGTTAGATAGAATTGTGTGTTTAGTAAGTGTTGGCCGACTAACTAAACGGAACTAACTAGTGACACAGTCGTCTGTTATTCAAATAATAATTTCATGTCGTCACGTTCCGAGTGTCTCGCTGGTCTAGTAGTCAGAAGCTCTACCTCTAAATATGAGGTTATGGGCTCGGTCCCCGGGTCATGCATATTATTCATGAGTTTTATTATGTGGAACTTGTCAGTAGCAGCCCGAAGCCTGGGCTCGTACGCGCGTCATTGTCGGCGTGTAGTGTTCCGCGCGCACAGCGAACAGATGTCAGCAAAACCGTAAGGGCCCAGCAAGGTCGACGCCGCTAGATCCGCAGGAATTATTAAAAGAGTTACAGTGGTCCTGGACCGCAAAGGCAACTGACGGACACTGGTGGCCTTTACTCAGTAAAGGTCTGACACACCCTTTCGTCCTACTTTAAAGCAGAAGAAGCCAGTTGATGATTTCCAACCTCAAAAAAAAAACCATGTCACGAAGGATTAGAAACAGAACTTGTTAAAGTAATATAAATGCAATTGGTAACAATTTGATATTGAGAGCGCCATTGCAGTAGTTATGACCGGCCACTGATGTGCGTTTGACTACATTTTTCAACCCTTTTTTTAATTTTTGTCAAAAAGTTTTAATACTTACTATAATTAATTATAAATTATAGTTACCTTGTACTGTCGTGTCTGATTATTGTGTTACTATTTTCGAACATTTTCATTGTTTCAGCTGTGATACCGGTAACTCTGGGGACGGGACAGTCAACGCATGCCATCAGTTCTGTATAAACGGCGGCACTTGTTCGCTGAACGAAGCAAGGGAACCAGTCTGCCAGTGCACAGCAGATCACGAGGGTGACAGATGTGAGGTTTCTGTCTATAAGGACTTCAACTTCCAGCTTGTAGCGTCGGTGGTGAAGGGGCAACCTAAAGTGACCGTTACTGTGGGGAAAGGAGTGGAGTCGACGTGTGCTTCCACTGTTGTCTGAACAACGGAGCTTGTTCGGGACGAGCGCGAGATGTGAATCCTTTGAAGAGTGCACGTTCACCTCTACCATCACCATTACGTATACAATCTGACCGTTACTAATTTAGTATTAGCCGACAGAAACATTCATCATCATACAATAATAGGTTACCTTAATGATACAGTAAGAATTATTTTTTAAGTTTGCTTTTTTGTAACGAATTTATTGGTATAGGCAAAGGTTATTTAAGTTTACTCTTAATATAGTTTTTAAGTCAGGTTATTTTTATAGTTTTTCTATTATTTTTGTGTTTTCCTATCAGCTATGACTAAGTAAGAACAGATTCTGATATCTTAGTGACTCTAAATAATATATATATAATTTGTATTTTAGTTTTACGTTATCTTATATCAATAAATAATCAAAAGCATGTTCCTCTTGTCTCCGGCCTGCAGGAGGATGCAGTTCATGAATCTAAGAATTTTTGTTCAAGGTCCTCGAATGTGAATCTTAGTATTTATCCCAAACATTAGTTGCCATCACAAACTCACTTTCATCATCATCATCTTCCTGCCCTTGTCCCGTGTTACTTGTTACTTCTGCTCTGTCACCAATCACGTTATCACTAACTCCCTTTTCTTTTATATCACTTCTTTCTTTTTCATTTTTTCTTTGGCGTCCCTCTGTCTCTTTATCCATACATATGCATACTAAAAAATGTTTTAGTGATATGCATTTCATCCCTCCTAATTATATGGCCATACCAAGACAAACAATTGTAATTTTATGTTTCAAAAACAAGTAACTATAAAGTTATTTGACACATATTCACACAAATATTATTTTCTTACCTATTGCGTACAAAAAAGTTGCAATCAATGTTTATTAGTTTCAAGTTATTGCCATCAGGTTATTACGTTTTCTACAAGGCTTAAATCTGTCTATTAATCCGAGCTGTGACCTGTACCAGTTATTCTTAAGTGGCTGACAGACTGAGCAGCAAGTGTCGCCAGGACGTCACGCTAACAGGGGCCTAAGTCTGCTATTTTTATAAATCCGTCATTCCAACACGATCCCATTGTCATTTTGCTAAAAGTTTGTAATTTGCTAATTCATAATGATCGATCATTGATCGGTCAATGGTCTTGTAATAGAATTGTGGTAGAATGGCAATATCGAGCTTATTAAAAGCACTAATTGCGCAATGACGTCGTAATGGTAGGTCACTGATCAAAGGAACTGTCAATTTTTTTGCAGATTACCACATACCTACATCAGATATTCATTTGTCACATAGATATCCGTGATTTGTCATTATGTACGAGATTACCATTCTATGCCGTTTCTTTTAATGGAATGTCAGTGGTTGACCATCGGAAAGTCATAATGACGCCATTATATTAGTAGATTACCAAAACTTGTCAAAGTCAACAATTATGAAATCAATGATAGACCATTGATACTATTATAATAGCAGACTTGGGGCCCTGTTCTCGTGCTGAGGGAGATGCGCGAACATATCGTCACTCCCCGTAAGCACTGAATGCTCGTCACGCGCTCAAGTGCTCGTGCATCTGTCTCGTTCTTTAGTTATTCTGTTTTCTTCGGGCATCAGTCTATAGTTCTCTACTAATGCTTATGCTTTTGTGTTTAATTAAGTAAAAATTTTAAATAAATAAATTATCATCGTTATATATATAATACATGCATTTTTATTAACACCAACTTACCTAAAATAGTTCAATTCCCGGCGGGATTTTCAAAGATTTTTCCGAATAACAAAAAAAAGTTATAAGACATTTTTACTATGTTTGTGAGAAATAAAAAAACTTTACAAAAAAAAAAATATAACCAACTTCAATGTTCACTGAAAAGTACAAAATAACTTTAATTTCGGAAGTCAGTGTTAGTCCTTTCGTTATTTAAACACCGACTTCAAAAATTTAAGTTATTTTGTACTTTTCAGTGAACATTGAAGTCGGTTATATTTTTTATTGGTATTTTTTTTTATTTTACACTTTTTAGTTATCGTATTACCACTAAGAAGTACCCCTCAGCTAAACTTCTCTCATTCATCTCATAACGATTCTAATAATCTCAAACACGGTTAGATTACATTAATTTACCTTCTGGCTTCATCATCAGATCAGTTCGATACATCCCCTCCCCTTTTTAGGGTTCCGTAGCCAAATGGCAAAAAACGGAACCCTTATAGGTTCATCTAGGGCTGCCATCCCTCCGGGTTTCCCCGGATTTGTCCTAGTTTGGAAGACGTCCGGGGAGCGTCCGGGCGGGGTTTCAATTGTAGTCCGGGATTTTGATTAGATCCCGTTCCCATAATTTACGTAAATAAAAGCTATGGGTTAGGTATTTCACCGCACGCACTGCCGACGCTATTTTACTACGCAAGCGGCGAGCGGGTATGGGGCGCGTTCGACCGACGCATGGTAATGGTATGGCTTTAGTATAAATTATTATAACTTTCTGAATTTGATTTAAGATTTCAGTTCTTTTAAAACTAAAGTAAATATTGTTAATTGTATGGAAAAATAAGTTTTTCATTTAATTTTATTAACTGAGTAACTAATATTGGATTTGTTTATCTTTTATTGAATACCTAAGAAGGTTAAAAAATAAAGCAAAATTACTCACTTGTAGTCACAAAAGCGATTAAACACACTATTTCATGCAACAAAAGAGGCTTATAATTAAAGTTCACTTCTATCAAGTACGGAGTGAAATAATTATATTTTAATCAAGATGTAAGTAAATGAAAAAAGTATTGAAATGTCCGGGGTAAAAGCTCCAAAATCCGGGTAACCTACGCTTCCGGTCCTGGGGGACAGGTTTTAGAGATGGCAGCCCTATCATCATGTCTGTCTGTCCGTCCGTATGTCACAGCCTCTTTTTTCCGAAACTATAAGAGCTATACTGTTGAAACTTAGTAAGTAGATGTAATCTGTGAACCGCATTAAGATTTTTACACAAAAATAGAAAAAAAGCAACATATTTTTGGGGTCCCCATACTTAGAACTGAAACTCAAAATTTTTTTTTTCATCAAACCCATACGTGTGTGGTATCTATGGATAGGTCTTCAAAAATAAAATTGAGGTTTCTAATATCATTTTTTTCTAAATTGAATAGTTTGCGCGAGAGACACTTCCAAAGCGGTAAAATGTGTGTCCCCCCCTCTAACTTCTAAAATAAGAGAATGATAAAACTAAAAAAAATATATGATGTACATTACCATGCAAACCACCAACGAAAATTGGTTTGAACGAGATCTAGTAAGTAGTTTTTTTTAATACGTCATAAATTAAAAAAAAAAAAATCACTATTATTAAAACATCGATCAAAGTTACAACGAACTACAAGAACTTTTATATTATGTTACTTGCTGCTACGGAACCCTTCATGGGCGAGTCCGACTCGCACTTGGCCTGTTTTTCTTTCAGTCAGTCATCGACTACACGTATAAACAAAGCAATTTTTCTTGTTACGACAGTTCTGCTGTGATCCTATGAGAAGTTCTGTTCCATATCTTTGAAGTTCATGATCAGATCATAACAATATTACCAACTTTGAAGCATAACCTTTCAATCAAAAAAAGAATTTTCAAAATCGGTCTACAATTGACCGAGATAGACACACCTATATGTCTATCTCGGTCAACATACATAAAAAAACATACATTCAGCCGAACATAGAACCTCCTCCTTTTCAAAGTCGGTTAAAATTTCAGCTCAATCGGTAACCGGAGAGTGGGTGAAAGGGTGTAGCAGGATAAGGTAGGGCCAGCGGCCCCCACGAGGTTTTGCCAAAATAAATTATGGTATTATATCAGTGACATGTATTATTATAAGTCTTGAGGAAAATGTTACCTTTGGAGTGCCTCAAGGTAGTGTAATAGGTCCCACACTGTTTTTAATATATATTGATGACCTTTGCAATTTACTTTTACGAAATGGTCAAATCGTAACATTTGCAGATGACACAGTTTTATTGTTCAGCTCAAGCACTTGGAAAGATGTAACCGAAGCAGCAAATGAAGGGTTTGCTTTAGTAACTTCATGGCTAGACAATCACTTGCTGACACTTAATCTTGATAAAACTAAATTTGTCACATTTACTATTAATGCCAAAACTCAACCTCCACCTAACTCAATAATTATACAATCTCACAACTGCAACAATCCAAGTTCCTGTCATTGTAACCCAATTACCAGAACAAATTCCATAAAGTACCTCGATGTGATAGTTGACCAGAAATTAAGCTGGAAGGAACACGTCATGAAAGTAGGAAATCGTGCAAGAAAGTTAATTTATATTTTTAAAACTATTAGAAATGCATACGACATTAAGCTATTAATAAAAATCTATTTAGCATTATGTCAGTCTATATTGATACATGGCTTGAATGTGTGGGGAGGAACCTCAAAAACCACTATGCTGGTTGTAGAAAGAGCCCAACGGATGGTACTTAAGGTTATTTCTCGCAAAAAGTACACGTATCCGACACATTTACTTTACTCTGAACTGGGAGTTCTCACGGTACGACAGTTATTTATTAAACTAGAGATCATGGCACAACATAGAATAAAACCGCAATTTGCAAATAGGAGACGAGTGGATATAGTTTATAACATACCCAAATACAGAACCATTTTTGCACACAAATTCCATAATTATCTAGGTCCAAGTCTTTACAACACAATAAGTAAAGATCTAAAACTGAAGAATCTTGATAGTCAAACATGCAGAGAAACTATGGAGAAATATTTAAAAACACTAGACTACAACAACACTGAAAATCTACTAAATAAATTGGTATAAACGGAGCACAAAAATGGTAAGGCACTTATAAATGCACACTTGCAAACACACATATAAAACATTCACATATACTATACATGTAAACATACACATATACTCATATCCAAACATAAAACAATACAAACAGTTCCAATAATGTAACTTAATTAATTAATGTAACTTAAATTATTTAATTAATGTAACTTGAATTATTTAATTAATTGATTATAATATAGTACTATGATTTATTACTTAACCTAACTTGTATCTAGAACCTTGTGGGAATCTGTTGTAATAAGGCTGAGGAATACTATCCTCTCGTGATACAGTTCTACACTAGTACAAGAGGATAGGGAGAATCAGTCCAAAGGCAACCCACACTTAAATAATGTACTACTATTGTTTAACAACTACAGACTTGCTTAAATTTTATTGTGAAACTTACTAAACGATTTCTATCTTTATGAACCTACCTATGTTATTAAGTTTTATGTATGGTTGTTTCATATTTGTGAATAAAGTTATTATTATTATTATACATTTATTTATCTCAGGACCATGAGGTCCTGGACCTTTGGAAGGCATACGAGGAGCCGAAACCAACTCGCAGAGGCCCTTTTAGCTGCTTCTAATGGAACGTGGTACCAACCGGCGAATATCGCTGTATGCGCTATGCTAGTGCATCCAAGGACAACCCCCGGTTGAAGGGAAACTATTGCAACATGTGAAAAACTAATATAAGGCTATGGTTTTTGGAGTCTTAAGTGGACTGGTTACCAGGAACTATGTTAAGACTATGGCCCCTGCCTAAACAATGTTTTTAATTTCCATCAATGAAAAGGCAAGGGGTGACTTGCACACTCAACAAATGGGCCCCCAAAATGGTCGTTAGCACGAAGTGACGTAGCAACAAGAGGGCAACATATCCTGATGTGCTTGAGGAGCGGAGAGGTATACCACGGCTATCAGGACAATCCCGGAAGTACGGTCAAGATCCCTACGAGCACCTTACTGGATTATACATCCTTCTCCCGAGCGCATTTGCTCTTGCGAATCTCCACTCAAGCCAGTCAATAAAGGCAAGAGAGAGGTGGGAGCTCTGTTCCTCGTCAGTGTTGACTACGACCGGCCAATAAAGGCAAGCCGGAAATGAAGAACAAATCAAATCAAATCAAATCAAATCAAAACATTTATTTCAAATAGACCATTTACAGGCACTTTTGAATAGTCAAATGTCGGTCAGTCCAAGAAAAGTGAAGCTAAATTGCACATTCCAAAGAGTAGGTCTCTATGGAGAAGAACGTGCAAGAAACTCCATGGACACTGTTTTAAATCATATTATGTGTTACATATAATGCTTGGTTACATATTACTTGTTGCTTCTATCATGTGAGCACAATGTCGATAATGAAATAAAAAATGTAAAATAATTAAAAGATAGAAACTGAATTAAGCCACTGGCAGCTAAGAGATGACCAGTCCCATCTGACGGCACCCGTTCACGAGCATGACGCGTGCATCAGCCCCACTCAGCTCAACCATTTTGAAGGGAACTGAACGACCCAATAACACGTGCCACCAACAGCGAGACATTTGAGTGAGCATGACAAACTCTCAACTGCCATGCTCGTAATGTCAAAAAAAAAAAAAGTTGTAACCTAATAAAAATGCTCCATGGTGCTTCACCTTCACAAACTTGGAAAAAGTGCTTCTACATTATACAATGCAATTGTGTCTTTCAAATTAAAAAATAATAATATTAGTTTCCAACTAATCAACTAATTAGTACGCCCTAGTGGTAGTGGAGCTGGACCAGCATTGAGCCAAGCATTTTTATCTTGAATATAATCCTCCAACTTATAATATGCTTGCCTGCATAGTGTACGTTTAATACAAGATTTAAATTTCGTTTCATTGAGTTCTAATATTTGGGGTGGTATTTTATTATAACATTTCAAACAGTACCCCATGAACAAGTATTCTCCCGGGAGATCGGGTCCGTGGGATCGCTAATGCCCAACAGTTTGCCACAAAACTGCCCTGCGGATTGTATCTCTTTTGGTCTGGCCCCTCACCCTAGGCATGTTACGGCTAAGCAAGCGCTACCGACACAGACTTAGGGTTCATTGGAGCGCGCAAGCCCCACCACGACGTCAACGTAGAGATACGGCGATGGGGTTATTATTATTATTGTTGACGTGATTTTAGCCTTCTAGCTCACTTCGTTACGGAGATAATTGACTAAAATGTAAATTTTTCAAAATTAGTTTTTTCATATACGCTACACTAATAAAACTAAAGCAGTTTGTTAGAGAATAAATTGTTATACATCATACATTTTTTGTAGATTTTATTTACCCTAATTACTATTAAAAAAAATAAAAATACTTTTTTTAATTTTTTTATTCATAGTTTACGAAGAGGTACAATCACAGAAAAAATATATAATATAGATCACTATGTCTAGTATTATCACTAAAAATTGCATTAATATCAGATGGGTGCAACACTTCCAAAAAAAATTAAAACTGATCATGACCATTCTGGCTAGTAAAGACTTTACATCTGTCTTTTGAATAAACGTTTTTGTAAATATATATGTCATCGTAAAATTGTAAATACCGTTAGATTATGATCTATCTCGCGAGATTGTTAACTGTCGAAAAATTTTAACCGTAACATACTGCTCAATTAAGTAAGGTAAGTAAAATCTACAAAAAATATATAAATAAAATAAAAAAGCCTTATATTTTCCAGTTTAACAAAGTTAACCTAAAAATGTTATTTCCTACCTATACTTAACAAAAAATTTAAAAATAGAAGAATTAGCAACTATGTAACTTAAATTAACTTGATAATTATATTTCATTACGTAATACTAATATAAAAAATCATATTTTAAGTAGGTAGACAGTAGCATTTGACTGTACTGGAACCCCCCTCAGGTAAAGGCCTCCTCCAAAGCTTTCCATTTCTCTCGGTCTTGGGCTATTTGTTGCCATTCTGGCCCAGCTATTTTTTTAATATCGTCCTCCCATCTAGTGAACGGTCTTCCTCTATATCTTTTGCCCAGTGGGCCTTTCCATGATGTAACTGTTTGAGTCCATCTATGATCTTTAAGGCGTGCTATGTGACCAGCCCATTTCCACTTTAATCTTTGGCTGTAGTTGAGAGCATCTATTGCTTTTGTTTTTGATCGTATTTTATTGTGTTTTATTTTTTGTATTTTCTTGATATTTAACATACTGCGCTCCATTCCTCGCTGACATGTGTTTATTTTATTCTTTATTTTGTTAGTAAATTTCCATGTTTGACATGCATACGTCAGACAAGGAATGAGACACGAGTCCATGACTTTTTTCTTCAAATTGATAGGCATTTCGCTTTTAAATATTTCCTTGTAACTCCAATATTTTTTCCAGGTTTGTTTTACTCTTCTCTCTACTCCCAGTTTTTTTTTTTTTTTTTTTTTTTTTTTTTTTTTTTTTTTTTTTTTCGATGGGAAAAATCATCTTATGACAACCCCCGCTCTTGGGCGGAGCGGGAGATAGTGTCAGACTCTTACTGACTAAAAAACCCATCCTGTTCCTTCAAGCCTTCATACCGGGGCTCGAGCGCCCTTTCGGATAACCCTGGCCCGGTAGGCTTCGACCCGGCTGGGCCCCTGCTGTTGCTGACAACTCCTTGAGGCGCGCAGGAACAGCGCGCGCCGTCGACGACTTGGGCTTGGTCCGGACAGTTACCGGACGGCCGGACAGCGAGCTACCCATTGCTCACTGTCCGCAAGCCCGCGCCTACGGTGGCTGGAAATCGGGATCGGAATCCCGGCGGCGGCGAGGGCGCCGTTGCCTGATGCGGTCGGCCTCCTCCTTAGCGAGCATTACTGCTTCGCAGAAGTCGGCGACCGCCTGCCACTCCTCCTCGCTCCGGACCATGGCCTCGACCAAGGCCCGGCGCGAGAGGTCTCCGCCGCCGATCACCCCCACGAGGGCACGGCGATGCTCCGCCCAAGCAGGGCACACCGCGATTGTGTGCTCCACCGTGTCCTCCGGGCGTTCCGCACAGTGGCGACACCCGGGCGTCACTTCCGCTTTAATTCGGAACAGGAACCTCCCGAACTTGCCATTTCCGGTGAGGACCTGTGTCATGCGGAAGGTTAGCTCTACTTCCAGTTCATTGCTATCTCTGTGGAATCCAATTTGTTTCCCCAAATATACATATTGATCCACATATTCTACTAGTTCTTTTACGATTGTTATTTTTGATTTATTATTGTAGAGAAAAGTTTATAAATGCTTGGTAAAAGGCTTATCGGCCGGTAGTTACTGATGTCTTTTGGGTTTCTTATATAGCAGGATAATATTAGATTCAGACCATTGAGAAGGGGTGACACCAGTTTCAAGTATCAAATTAAATAATTTGCTTAGTGGAGCAGCTAGTATAAAGCAGGCGGTTTTCATAGCGTCATTAGTGATATTATCTGATCCTGGGGTTTTGTCTGGTTTTAGCTTATTTATTGTTTCGATTATTTCTGTACATTCTATTGATTCTATGTTGGATTGATTCGTTTCAATGTCCATGTGATCATTTCCAAAGTGGTTGGTGTCTGTGACTATGTTCGGTGTACTATATAGTTCTTTATAAAAATTTGTAGCAATGTTTATTATGTCTTTTCGGTTATGAGCAATGTTTCCCGACTCTTTCAAACGATCAATCCATGTTTTTTCTGTCCTTAGCTCTTTATATCCCTTTTTTAAACTTCCACTTTGTTCTAAATGTTTTTGAAGGATATTAATTCTATGGTTTTTATAATCTTTTTTTATATATTTGCTTAACAACTTGTATAGTGCTTTGAGCTCATTTTTCATTGTTCGCGTTTTATTTTTAGTTCTTTGTAACTCCTGTCTTCGTTTTAAAAGTCTTTCTGTATTTTCTGTAAGTATACTTCGCACTTTTGTTGAATGTGAAGTTCGTGCGACTTTTAAACTGTCTGTTATAATATTTATTATTTTATCGTAGTAGTCCTGTACTGTCACATTTGTTTCGGTGTGGAGCAGAGATATTTGGGTTTGCAAGTTTTCCTTATATATTTGTATTTCTTCTTCGTTTTTGAGTATACTGTTTTGTTTATTTACAAACCTGGTTCGTGTTTTCACAGGTTTAGTAAGCGATATTTTGGCTCTGAGTGGTCGATGGTCTGATGTAAAGTTTATACTTAGTGTTTCAATGTTTTGAAACGAATGAGGATGATTTGACAGTATAAAATCTATTTCGTTTCTGTGACCATTCGGAGACTGCCATGACCATTTTCTTTTATCTTTTTTCTTATAAAAGGTGTTGATGATAGCTAGCTTGTTTTCCATCGCAAAGTCTATAAGTCTTAGACCTCGTGCGTTTCTTGTTCCATATCCATACTGTTTCATGACTAAGTGTTCATCTTTTTGTGGTTTACCAATTTTGGCATTAAAATCACCCATCAAAATGAAATCTTCGTATGCTTTGTCCATTGCCTCATAGACGGTGTCATAGAAAATATTTACTTGTTCATCGTCTGCTGCTTTAGTTGGGGCGTATACTTGTATGATGGTGAATTTCTTTCCTGGTATGTTCAGATTTAGCAAGGCTACGCGTTCCGAGACCCCGATGTAACTTTCTACATATTGTTTCAGATATTTTTTTATTATAAAATCGACTCCATATTTACCCTGCGTTTGTCCTGTACTGCAAAGAATAAATTCTTTGTATTCTTTTATGTTATTTCCGAGGCGCCGAACTTCTGATATACCTATTATGTCGTATTTTATATGCGTTAATGCTTTTTCTAGTTCTATTATTCGTTCGTGTGACAGCAGAGTTCTTACATTGTAGGTTAATATGTAGAGTTCATTTTTATTTATTTTCGACTTTTCTTCGTGATCTTTTGGTGATATCTTTGGAGGGTTGTGGTCATATTCTTCCACGGTGACCAGCCGGCTTGGAAGATGTTTCGTTTTTGGTCTATTTTCTGGGTAGTTTTGGGTGTGAGAGTCTTTATTGTTATATGTCATTTGTTTTGTTTTCCTGACTTTTTGATATGTTAGCTGGGTGTTTATGGAAGAAGTTCAGTATGCCCGGTTTTATTGGCCCCTCTGATAGACTGGATGATCTTTGTATGGAAGTTCCTGTTTTATTTTTCTTGTTGGCCTGCGTTTTGTGTTCATCGTTAGGGTTTGTGCATGTGGTGATACTTTCAGGGGAGTTTGAAAACATTCTTTTATTATGACCTGATGTATTTGATTTTTAATTCATAATTACTGAATAGGTATGAATAAGTGTAGCGTCAACGTTGGCTGACGCGATATAAGTTTCTATAAAAAACAGGCTACAAGGATGGTACAAAATTGGCAGTCAGGTACTCACTGGGTGCTGGGATCCAGGAACATCTTGGACGCACTTTCAGACTATATTTCACGGTATTTTCAGAGGTTATTAATCGCGCGCGCGTAAGATATGTTCGCCGGCCGGCTCGTTCGATTCGAATCGTAGTTTTTTCCTTACACCCTCAGAGGCGGTGCTGTGCGGTTTGGATATGAGGTTTTTGGGACGGAATGGGATAAGGGAATTCATCCTAAAGCCTGTTCATATCCCCCCACTTGAAATCAACGAGGGATTTCATAAGATAAGATAGATGAAGTTCGAGACTTGCGGTCCATGCAGATTCAGATATGTCACTGTACGGATATAGTTGTATGTTAAGTGTTGAGATTTTGCTGGTTAAATGTACTTAATAAGTATAGGAGATGAGAAAAAATAAATAAAATAATAAGTGTTAGACTCTTAAAAAATAAAAAAAATAGTTGATAGATATTTGATATGATTTGATATGGGTTATTAATTATTTTGAGCGATTGGAAGAGGACAAATTTTGATAGTAGGTCTTACAAGTAAGCCTTTTGAAGTTTTGACTGTCACAACACGAATGATATTATCTTTGCCCGGGTGGAGCTGGACGACGCGACCAAGTCTCCATTCGTTAGCGGGTAAGCTAGGTTCATAAATGGTTACAAGATCGTTCAATTTTGGCTGACCGTTACCGTGTTTAAACCATTTCATTCGCTGTTGCAATGTATGCAGATAGTCCCTCTGCCAAGTGCGCCAAAAGCTCTGAGATAGACGCTGCAAAAGCTGCCATCGAGTACGTAAGGTCTCGTTTTCAGCATACACCGGTTCAGGTAGAGATACCAAAGGTCGACCGATAAGGAAGTGACCAGCTGTAAGAGCGTCAACCTCGCCGGGATCGGTAGAGAGTTCCACTAAGGGTCTAGAGTTTAACATAGCTTCCACCTTCGTTAAGATAGTATAAAATTCTTCGTAAGTCAAAATTTGTGATCCTATGACACGTTTGAGATGGACGGCTTTAGTGGCATGGCAGACTATGAGGCAAAGGTAAGCTTTATAAGTTTTAGCGTTACGGCGTTTACTCTCTTTTATCATAAAAGGACCTCCGAAGTCGATGCCTACTGTTTGAAAACAGTGACCCAGTTGTAATCGGGAAGGTGGAAGATCACCTTGTAAAGGTTGACGTGAAAGAGGTTTAATTTTAAAACAGGTTACGCATTTAGATAGCCGCGATGTGATAAGATTTCTAACTCCGAGTATCCAAAATCGACGCATAATTAAAGATTGGAGTAGGCGTGGCCCACAATGAAGATAAGTTTTATGATAGTGGTCAATCAGAAGAATACTTAACCGAGAAATCTTAGGCAGGAGGTATGGATGTTTGACGCGACCTGGTAACGATGCGTGCTTGAGACGTCCCCCCACTCGCAAGATTCCGCGAGTATCGAGAAAAGGAGAGAGTTTAGATAAATGTTTGGGTAAAGGTTTCTTGGATGCTATCAAAGATATGACATCACTAAGACTTTGATGTTGAACATACTTTGTTATTTGATCTAAAGATTGGCTTAATTCAGTGGCTGTCAGGTAAGGTAAGAAGTTACGCTCTGAACGTTTAGCCTTTGCGTTATTAATGAAACGGTATATCCAAGCAACCACTCTTTCAACTTGGGAAAGAGAGGAGTGGCGTTCCATGATTGAATCCAGCACGTCGGCTTCACGTGTCGCACTAGCATGACACGCGCGTGATGCAGGCTTGAGTTCTGGCACGTTATCGGATACTTCTACTGCTGAAACAGGCCAGTTGAAGACTTCAGTAGATAGCCACTGAGGACCAGACCACCAGATTCGAGAATCAGACAAAGATAAGCACGATAAACCACGGCTACAGATGTCGGCTGGATTGTCATGGGTAGACACATGTCGCCATTCAGTTGGCACAGGACTGTCGTTAATTAGGACCACTCGGTGCGCAACGAAAGTCTTAAGCTTATGTGGCTGAGCGTTTAACCATGACAATACAGTCGAGCTGTCTGTGAATAAGATAGATTTATTCAAAATGAGTTTTGAACTAAGCAAGGATTGAATGCGATTTATTACTTTAGATAGTAATACAGCACTGCAAAGCTCTAAACGGTTGATAGTCAACACTTTTAGAGGTGCTACCTTGGACTTAGCAACTAAAAGAGAAACGTGTACGTCATGAGAGGTAACGACACGAAGATAAACGCAACATCCATATGCTTTGGTGGATCCATCACAAAATCCGACAAGCTGGAATTCCTTAGATTGAGATGGTATAATCCTACGAGGGATTTTTATTAGTTTTAAGTTATGGAGATCGGCTATAAAGTTTCGCCATATTTGTGTGATGTCTCTCGGCACAGGTTCGTCCCATGAAAGATTAAGACGCCACAAATCTTGAAGGAGCAATTTGGCTTTTAGGATACAAGGTGTAAGCCACCCTAGAGGATCGGAAATACTTGCGACGCTAGATAAGATGGAACGCTTGGTGTATTTACTGTCCTCGATAGGGGACTGTGAGTAATCAAAACTGTCACTCACAGGGTCATATTGGACTCCTAAGATTTTTAAAGTTGATTTAAACACTACTCTCAGTTTAGTGGTCGTGCTCTTAGAGCGAACGACGCAACTGTGAGGGATAAGATAAGGATTGAGAGTAGGTACCGCAGGGTTAGGTACAGGATATATGTGATTTAAATTCTCGTACTCACGCATAAAGTTAATATAATCGAATTTAAGTTTAGTTTTACTACTAAGTTTCTTTTCAAGATGAGTCAACCGCGATAAAGTACTATTGTAAGATTCACCCAAAGAGCATTTGTTATCCTTTAAGACGATGGGTACGACGGATCGTCCGTCAGGTTCGCGATAGGTAAGATCAGTGTACAAGCGTTCGCCGATGTCATTCTCGGGTACGGTGATAACGCACGGTGGTTCCTCCACTTCCCAAGATTTTTTGATTTGTTCGTCTAATTTGAATGTGGTGGCCACTAAAGAGCACGCGGTGTTTAATGGTGCAGAATTAAAGTTTACTGTCCCTGTGAGAATCCACCCAAAAACGCTATGCATAGCTGCAGGTAAACCGGGCCCCAGATTGATACGTTGACCGTCATAGATTTCGTGGAATAACTCCGCTCCTATTAATAAATCAATTTTGGCGGGAATATCGTAATCGCGATCAGCTAGCACGAGATGGTTGCACCGTTCACGAACAGCTGACGGTACTTTAGCGCTAGGTATTAGAGCAGTGATGTTGTCTAATACGACTGGCTTGATATTAAATTGTGGAGCATCACCGTGTACAGGTCGTATAGTGCATTCCACCACCCCTTTTACTTGTGTGACTGAGTTTTGTCCTAGTCCGGCTATGCTAAGATTACACCGGTGGAGTTTTAACCCGAGCGTGCGTGCGCACGCAGAGGTGATAAAGCAGTCCTGCGCCCCACTGTCCACGAGTGCCCGTACAGTACATTGAGTGCCGGCGGCGGTGTTGAACGCGCGCACCTGACATGTTCCTAGTAGGACTAGCTCGCGATTGGGAACGGCGGCCTGAGCGTGTGCCGTGACGCTCGCTCCAGTAGTTGCGCCGACGCTGGATGGCGAAGGATCAATATGCAATAGGGTGTGGTGACGTAATCCACACATCGTACAAGACATTTTAGACAGGCATTTGTCTATGACGTGATTTGTACGTAAACAATTGGTACACATGTTATTTTTACCTTGTACTAACGCGAGTCTAGTACGAGAATCTAAGGATTGAAAGGTAGGGCACCGATAAATCGAGTGCGCTTCACTGCAATGAGCACAAGTCACATTTGCAGGTGGGTTGGAATTTGTGAGATAAGATGAGCGTTTGGATCCGCTGCTATTTTGCCTACTAGTCGCGGGCGAAGATTTCTTCCCCTCAAGGTTACGAGGGTTAGAATTGTTGTTGACATTAGATTTAGAAGATAAATGACTAGTTTCTAAGATTTTTACATAATCTTGAAGAAACTTTAACAATTCATTAAAGGTGGGTATTTGAGAAATGTTTTGCGATTCGAAACGATCACGCGTGCCTGAGTCCAGTGCGCGCGAAGTTAAACAAAACAAGATAAAATCACCTAAGTCGTCAATTTTTAAAGCTTGAAGTGCATAGTATGCCTCATAAATTTCGTTTGTTAACCTTTGTAAATCTTGGAAGTTACCCGATTTTAAAACTGGCTGGTTGATGAATTTATCTAAGTATGTCAAAGCTATAATTCGCTTGTTTTGATAACGTTCGATCAAACTATTAAAAACAATTTCATAATTATCAGCGGTCATAGGGACCCCTTTGACAATGGATGAGGCCGGGCCTTGTAAACAGGACGCTAAATAGTGAAATTTTCCTATTTGTGAGATCGAATTGTTGTCGTGAATTAAGGTTTTATAAATATCATAAAATGCTTGCCAGTTCTCAATTTTACTGTCGAATTTAGGTAACTCAAGCTTAGGTAGCCGCGCGTTACGTCCCGTTTGCATGGAAGTCGCAGGCGGCGGCCCGTCGACGTTGTCGCTCCTATCAGTAATGTGCAGATCAGTCGCTGCACTAATTACGGCGTAGTACAAATCGTCAAACGAACTCAAGGACTTTTGACACACTCGAGCGTCAGGTTTTATGGATAACTCCAAACTTTGTATGTTACTACATAACGAAACGAATTCTTCGCGAATTGAATGTATTCGAGTATATCTCGCCTTGAACGCCGATACCTTTGAACGATCTTGAATCATAGTTTTTGATAAGTCGTAAAGGATTTGAATATCACGATATACATATTCGCGTTGAGATTGAAGAAGTTTTAATTTGCTTTCTTCCATTTTGCTTTGTTCGAATAATAAGTAGGTAGGTAGGTACGAAATACGAACGAACTTAAGTTGAGATTTATTAAGTGTGTAAATCGATACCTTTAGGTGAAATAGTTATGTAATAATGTTTGTAAGTGTATAAATACCGTGAATAGTAATAGATAATAATATTTCCACAACAAATTACGTAAATTACATGAATTTTTGTGACTATAATCCGACTAAATTAAGATGACCTCTGAATTCGCATGGGTTACACGGCGAATATGACCAACACAATTTTGTAGGATAATACTTTTAAAATGCAAAAATATAGCAAATCTCAGAGTTTTCATTCGAAATTGAACCTGAGAATGCCTGAAAAAACTGTAATCTACAGGTATTCGCGCTCGAAATGGACCAAAAATATGAATAGGTATGAATAAGTGTAGCGTCAACGTTGGCTGACGCGATATAAGTTTCTATAAAAAACAGGCTACAAGGATGGTACAAAATTGGCAGTCAGGTACTCACTGGGTGCTGGGATCCAGGAACATCTTGGACGCACTTTCAGACTATATTTCACGGTATTTTCAGAGGTTATTAATCGCGCGCGCGTAAGATATGTTCGCCGGCCGGCTCGTTCGATTCGAATCGTAGTTTTTTCCTTACACCCTCAGAGGCGGTGCTGTGCGGTTTGGATATGAGGTTTTTGGGACGGAATGGGATAAGGGAATTCATCCTAAAGCCTGTTCAATTACTATTTTATCATATTTGATTCTAACAGAGTTTCCTTTCTCTTTTTCCATTCGCACTTGTTCTTGTAGCTCCTTCCTTTTATTTAGGACATACTCAGGATAGTCTTCTTTTATGTAATAGGGGTATTTTCAAGTACTTTCTTCTGTTTAAATATGGCTATTTTTGTACCAAGTGTTGAAACAGTGATTATTATTGGTCTTGGCCTTTCCCCTTTTTTTCCGATTCGTTTAGCCTCCTGTCGTTATGTCTCTTTGGTCTATGTTTATAGAGAAGTGTTCATTTATGAAATTTATAATAGTATTTTCTAAGTTGGAGTATGATGATTCATTTTCCTGTAGACCGAATAGAACTATATTTCTTTGTCTCGCCTGTTTTTCCAGGAAATATAGTCTTTTTTCCTGATTATCTACTTTTTCCTTGAGGTTTTCATACTTTTCTTCCAAGATCTTGAATTTCTCGTCTAATATAATATTTATATTTTGCGTTACTTGCTCTGTTACGTTTTCTCCGCTTTTCTGGATAGTTGCTTTTTGTTCATCTAGTTCTTTTTGGATTTTTTGCAGTGCTTTTGAAACTTCTTCCATGTTAAATAGTGTTTCTGTTTATGTTATTAGTAGCGCACTCTCGTGACACACTTCCGTACTATTAACAAATTACGGTTTCGGCTCAATCTATAGCGCCCGCCACACGTACAGTTCGGACCGCGCATCTTGGACTGCGTTCCAAACCGCAGTTAGATCTGTACAGTTTGGACTGCAGATCAAACTGTTATGCTAATTACGATTAAAAATGCATTCACGGTTTGGATTGCCGAATAATCTAGACAAACGTTCCGAACTGTGCGTGTGAATGATTTTCAAGAGTTTGGACTGCAGTTTGGATTGGCGCGTGGAACGAAAGTGTTTTTAAAAGTTTTTTACGCAGTTGTAAGAAAAATGGACGATCGTTTGGTCATCGCGTTAGCTGGATTTGTAGTTTGTTTAAACAGTCGAAAAAAACGACGAGTGTGGGTAAAGGAATACAGACAAAGATATGGACATTTACCGATGTTAAGGGAATTACGACAGTGTCATCCGGAAGATTTTAAAAATTACTTAAGAATGGATAGTGACGATTTTGATTGTTTATTAGCACTGATACGTCCCAAAATAACCAAGCAAGATACGGTTATGAGAAAATGTATAACAGCAGAAGAACGATTGGTTGTCACGTTAAGGTTTTTAGCGACCGGTCGGTCCTATGAAGATCTTAAAGAAGAATGACCACTTTTCATACATTTCAAAACCTGATAGTAAAAGTTAATGTATAGTTATAATGTATAGTAGATAGACTACCTGTAAGTCTAGAAAATAATGTCTCATAGTCATTTTTACGATTTAAACGCCACAAAGTCCAAAAAATATTAATGTTTCTTTTTAGGTTAGAATTTGCCGTAAGATGTTAGAAAAATAATTATTAACTCACGAATTGTAATCTAAAATAGGAATACTTAGCTGTGGTCGTAAAGACTTTTTTATTTTATGTATTCCTTAACTTACGTAGCTGCTTAGACTCTCGATGATTAGAAAAAATCGAGTGTCGAGCATAATAATTTCTGTTTTTACAGCACAAATAACTTGTACTTACTATCTAGTAAATACATTTTTAGTAAAGAAAAATGTTAGTTTGTATAGGTATCTACCTCTAAAAAGTATCTCTTACCTGTTCATCGCTTGATCACTTATCTACCCGACACATTTCATTGGCTTACGGTATGTATACAGTACATATAATAAACAAAAAGGGAAAACCAAAATTATACAATATGTTTTAGTGAAATGGTTTATTAATTATCATTATTATCATCTAATTCTCTTTTCCAGAAATTCTGCTGGAGCAGAGATATTTTCTTGATACCTAGCCCACCCAAGATACTTACCACACTAATGTCATAATTGTTAACAAATGAAAAAATGTGTTCTACATTATGTGAAGTAAATGAACTCATACTATTACTAGAATCATACAGATTACCCCACTCATTACTCAGTCTATGTTCTGTGCAGACACGGCTATGTACAGGGATATAATATTTATATGTACTGAGTATCGTGATATGTGTCGCGTATGAATCTGCCACATTGTGCAGATTCATATTGGTATATTGAGGAAAAAGGCAGTGTGAAGCAGTATTTGCTGCTCGCCTATAATTTACTAATGTTATGTTGCTAGATACAACTTCAAAATGTACTTCTAGACTTTCATTAACTGGTTTAGCAATAATTCTCTCAGTCACCTATTTCAACAGTGATTGACCCAGAGCCACCTGTTTCAGCAGTGATTGACCTAGAGTCATCTGGTTCAGCAGTGATTGGCCCAGAGTCACCTGTTTTAACTTTTTCAGTAGTAGATGCACCACAAGCTCCATCAGCTTGCCCAGTACGTATGGCAGCACGCTTACAACTCATCTAGCATGAATGGCATATTCTATCAGATGATAACATCTATGGAAGAAAATATTGAGTTAATATCAGGTATTGTAAATGTATTAATAAAAGACAACATCGAGGTCAAAAAGAGAAATCACCAAGACCGTAACGGTATGAAGTAATATACTGGCAAATAATTAACATTAAAGAAACATAAATACCTGACATGGTGCAATCCTTGTTTGTTTATCTGTTTGGAATTTATCTTAGTTCTTGAAGGATCTTGAAGGATTGTCACAAACAATAGAATGGCTCTGACGATTAAGTGTTGACCGTCCACAGAGACTGCACACTTGTCTTTGACCTGGTCGAGATAACCCTGAAGCTTGAGCACCATCACTGCTTGTCGTGAGGAGTTCATTACAAGGTTCACAAACGTAATCTTCCTCTGTAAGTAATCTGAAATAGGAAAGACAATATAAACTTCTTTTATTTACAATTGATATAGGTTATAGTTTAATGCCAAGATTAACAGTTCAAAACGAAACACGAAATAACAAGACAAAACTATTAGTTTTAATTCATCTTTCGGCCATTTGTGTGTATGTTGTCATACATATGGACATCATATATAGTTTTAAGTTAAACATTATAAAAATAAATACTTACGATTACTGGTGATATCCACTCACTAAGAAGCGAAATAACTCTTGTGTTTAGCTCTTATACAAGATAACGTCGAAACGTATTGCAGTTTATGCAAAGTATACGTCGGCTTTTTGTTGACGATGGCATTATCAAGAGGACGGATTTACAACAATAGGGAAAGCAAAGGTCGTCAGATGAGGAAGATATCGAGGTCCAGGGGGCAGCAATAAGGTCGTAAATAGAGGTATCAGTTTACATACAAAATAGCACAGTACATAACGAGACGCATAACGCACCAACGAAGGGCTGCGCCAATTTCAATCGTAGAACTGTCAAATGTAAAAAAAGTCCGTTTCAGTCATCCGAACTCAATTACACACTGAATGATTAATTTATTTAATCAATATTTTATTTTCAATTAATCTATATAATACAAAGACTAATAAAGGATATTATATCGATTGAATAAAATGTAAAATATTGTATAAAACTCAGAAACAGAGATTAATAAATTCAAGTAGTAGTGCGTAAAATGGAACGTTGTAGCAAAAGGTCTCAGTATTAATATATAATCTATGGCAAAAGGTAATAGAGATGCGTTCAAAACATGGTAATATGTAACGCTAAACGTAAAATAAGTTTATAGAAAAACTTAAAAATCTTTTTTTCCTGCGTTTCTTTTAAAATTGTTTTTAGCGTATTAGACACATAATATAATTGGCTAAATTTTAACATTTTTTTCATTACTATACAAAGCCAGGTGAAAATTGGTCATTCTTCTTTAGTACAGGCGTGTCTAAATCGGCGTTAAGTAAATTAATACCGGAAACGTGTAAAGTAATTTACGAAACGCTTCGGGAAGATTATATGAGGGTAAGTAAAACATTTTGTAAATCAGTTATATACTTATATAATTTTTATCAGTCTCAACAATCACAGCACAATCAGTTAAAATTAATAATTATTTATTATAATTAGTCAAAATTCTTATAGTAATCTCTTAATAAACACTGAGATTCATCTAGAATGGTTACATCAGTGTTTTGGGTTTCCAATGTAGGTTGAAGTGGCGATTGGTCAGCAGCGTCCATGTGTACCGGAGTAGATGGTGATGGTGAAGATAAAATGATAGTTTTATTGCACTGCTTATCACAAATATCTGTTGAATCAGTTAATTGATTTAGTATACCCCTGCGTAGAACTGAATGTATAATTGTTTCAGCATGTAAAGCTTGAATACTATTCATTTTCTCCAATTTTTTTGAAATGGTTATGGCCAAAGCATCATATTCTGTCACTTCTTTTTTTTTTAATGCTTCTGTACATACAGTCATGAATTTAATCTGAGTATCTATCACACTTGGTTTCGTTTTCCTTTTCATACCTCTTGAGGCTGATCCTAAAGATGAAGACGATTCCTGGAACAATACAATTTCTAATAAAAGTTGACGAAACATAATTTTATTGTTTTTTTTTCCAGTTTCCTACGAGCAAAGAAGAATGGTTGGAAATTGCTAAAGGCTTTCAAAATCATTGGAATTTCATAAATTGTGGTGGAGCTCTCGACGGAAAGCATATTCGAATTGTACCACCTGCAAATTCTGGTGCAAAATATTATAATTACAAAAACTTTTACAGCATGATTTTATTAGCTTTGGTCAATTCAAACTACGAGTTCATTTTTGTAGACATTGGTAAAAACGGCAGAATGTCTGATGGAGGTGTCCTCGAACACACGGAATTTTACAAAAAAATGATAAGAAATCAATTAGAACTACCCGACAAAAGTGAGAACGTTAACAATTTAAACTATGTTTTCATTGGTGATGAAGGTTTTGCTCTCAAAGAAAATCTCTTAACACCCTATGCACAAAGAGAACTTGATCATGACAGACGGATTTATAATTATAGACTCTCGCGCGCTCGCAATGTTGTCGAAAATGCATTCGGTATAATAGCCTCTAGATTCCAGATATTACGCACACCCATTAACATGAAACCCGAAAACATATGTTACATAGTACTAGCAATATGTAGCATACACAATTTTTTAAGAAAGAGAAGTAATATGTACCTGTCGGCAACGACAGTAGACAGAGAAAGCATTGAATCTGGACGCGTTAGTGAAGGAGACTGGCGAAGAGACAACTTCGACCTAACTAGATTGGACAGAGCTTCAGTCAGGAATGTCACAACTTTGGCTAAACAGAGCAGAGATGAATACAAAACATATTTTAATTCAATAGGTCGTGTGCCTTGGCAAGAAATTATGATTAACGCTGGTAGAGCATAACTTTATTCAGTAGGCAATAGGCACAAAATAGATAGGTACAGAAGACAATTTACTTAAAAAGCACGCTGAAAGTGTAATACATAATGCAATGCTCACGTCAGTTATATGACATTTTTTGTAAACACAATTTTTTGTAACTTTTAGCCAAAAAAAAAACTTTATGAAGTTATATTTGTTCCTCATGCTAACTTTACTATAAATTAAAAAAAACTTTGATCATCTCTATCTTTATGTATAATTTAATTTAAATTTTTACACTTCACGAGTATTGAAATAATAATGTTTTAATTTGGTTCAAAAAACATTAAAATTATAACTAATTTAACATGTCATACTCCAATATGACACACACTCTATATTATTGTTGTTGTTATAATTATTTTGATAACAACAACAATAATATAGAGGGATTAGCGCCCTCCCGCCCGGTCGCACTACAGTTCGGAGCAACGCGCGTCCGTGTGTGCGATCGCCTAGCGTAGGTATAAAAAGTAAAGAACAGGTCGCGCGGTGAATTAAGATCGCTCGGCAAAAGTGGAAGGGGCATGCGCAGTATTCAATTCGGTCTATTTGGCGACGTGCGGGCGGGTGTGCGCCGACGGCGACACGTCATTGGTAGATCAGTCGCTCTTCAATTCCCGCGTTGCGTTCACGCGTCTCATTGGATACTGTTGTACTTGGGTACTGTTGCGTACAGCTTGTGTTATCTTAATAATACCTACGTATTGGTAAAAAAAAAATGGTTAAAAACAAAGTTTTAAAACAGCAAGCCAGAAAAATGGTTTAAGACGTGAATTGTTACGTTAAAAAAGAAACTAACGAAATTATTTTATTTTAATTTTTTTTAATTTTAATTTTTTGAATTTACCTACTTCCAAGATAAATTACAAGCAAACCTAGTGTTATTATAAGATACGTTACTAAGGTTCAAACATACGAAATTAAAAATAAAATCCTAACACGCTAAGAATTTCTGTGCGCAATTGTACACATGTGCCGATTGCCCCCACTACTTTCACCGAGCGATCTTAATTCACCGCGCGACCTGTACTTACACACATGAGATTGACTTCTGTACCTATTTTGTGCTATAGGTGTATGGACGTAAGTAGAGAGTTGATTAAAAAGGCAGAAACAATTGCGCGCAGTGACCAATAAAGTTGCCGCTACCTACGCCGTAGGTAGGTATAGCCTACCTACATCAAATTTTTTAACTGTAAAGTAAAAAATTGACAATATAATATTGTGTTTTTATTTACCACTTACCTCTACAATTATGTGGTCAGAGTTTGGCAGTGACGTTATATTCGTAGACTGCTGAGATGTTGATATGTCGTCGTTGATAGAATGTTGTGAGGATGGTGTGTGGTTTGAAAAATCGTCTAAAGTTTCAGCTGTAGACTCGTCCGTCGGCATGTTAGACATGCTTGGGGTTGGTAGTTCTTGGTCTTTTGTGAACAAAAGTAGGTCAAAGTACCAAAGAGTCGGTTTATAGACATCTTCTTGGGAGCTTCCACTTTTGTTCCGTGTTTCCGTTACTTTCTTCAATTCTTTGCGAAATGCACCTCTTAAATTCTGTATTTTTTTGCTGACGAAATTGCGATCAGCTGAAATAAAACCTACTGACTTGCAAAAATCAACGAGCTCGTCATATGCTTTGTTTCTCATATTCCTGTTACTATACTCCTTACTTTTTATCTTCCAGAGACACGGATGTTCACGGAACAAACGAATGAACTCTGTGATAGCTTCGACGCTCCAAACCGCCATTTTTGTAAATTACATTTACACGTGATGCGCGCGTAAAACTGTGAGACATGCGCTCGAGTCAACATGACAGATCGGACTGTTAGACCCGCACATCTACACGTACAGTTCGGAGCGAGGGATGGAACGGCGCGTGCTGTTTCCCGCCGTCCGAACTGTACGTGTGGCGGGCGCTATTCGAATCTTGTCTTCGTCGTTCTTTCAGATTGCAAGAGATGGCGTTGTTAACGTATTTAGGTTTCAACTTTGCTGATTCATGTGAATTATTAGGTTATAATATTTATATTTTTTTTATAAAGTCTTCACGATTTGTTTAAACAACACTTCACGCAGCGTACACAAGTCTAATCACTCAGTATTGGCTTTTGTTTCGAAAAAAGTCACTTAATATCGACACAATAACAGTTTATTTAGCCTGGAGCTATTTCACTGATTTATTGTTTATTGCACTCGTTTTTAACACTGTCCACAATGTATGTTGAAAGTCATATGAGTCTTTGTAACTTTTCTTCTTTTTTAGTAGATATTATGCACTTGTACTTTTTTAAATCAGAAAATATTACGCAGACGATGTAAACAGTAAGCACCGTGGCGCCCTCTCAAAAAATGTATAATGTAGAACAATTTATTTTCTAACAAACCGTTTTAGTTTTATTAGAGTCGCTATAATAGTTTTTGAAAAATACCTACATTTTTGTCTATTTAGTCAAATAACTCCTGAACGAAGTGAGAGCGAAGGCGAAAATCACGTCAACAATAATAATACTTGTCAATTGTAATACCACGATTTATTTTGGAAATACCTCTCGGGGGCCGCTGGCCCTACCTTATTCTGCTAGACCCTTTAATTTGCAAGATTTGATTACAGACAAATATCGGGACAGGTGAAACTAAATAAAAGCTTGTAAAATATGGTACAAAAGTTTTAATGTAATTACATAGTATGATATAGGTATATGATCAAATGTCAAAACGGGCGTTTTATTTTTTGACAACTTTAGACAGCTGACATAATATTATGAGTGACTATGAGTTGGTGGGCGCGTCCGGAGGCGTGGCGGGCGAGGTGGAGGGCGGGGGGAGGTAGTCGTCGGTGCGCATGTCGTTGATGCCGAGCTCCTCGTCCTGCTCGAAGGAGCGCGTGTAGCGGCTCACCTTCAGGCCTGCAACCACCGCGCTCAACGTCATCATCATCAGCCGCACGCGTCCACTCAACACGTTTAATCCTTTACTTCAAAGAAGCCCTTTTGTAGGGACTTGTATTGTCTAAATGTCGGCCAGTTAAAAACGTGAAGTTAAGAGGCTGCTTTTCCTCTCGCCTATCGTCAACATCGAGCATTGTTTAAAATCTTGTTACTTCATCCAACGCGATGTTTGACGAAAAGGCAACGCGAAAAAAGAAAGATGACGCCTGAAAACTCTATTAGCATTCGGTAATTCCGTAATTTACTCGAATATTTTACAAAACTTTTTGGCGTCTAGCGCCGTTTAATTATAGTGGACTCACAATGAAAGACTTTTATTGTCGACAAACTATATTTCTTGACCACCATTTGTAACGACGCCAAAAAAGAGAGAAAGCATAGAGCAGAACTAATCATAGATAAATCTAAACCATAGAGCTTAGTGCTAAACCGTAGTTCACACAACATAAATATTAATACAACATAAAGGCGGGACGCCACAACTTGTTTCAAGAAATACGTGTTTTTAGAGTTCCGTAGCCAAATGGCAAAAAACGGAACCCTTATGGATTCGTCATGTCTGTCTGTCTGTCTGTCTGTCCGTCCGTATAGCCACTTTTTTCCGAAACTATAAAAGCTATTACACTGTTGAAACTTAGTAAGTAGATGTATTTTGTGAACCGCATTAAGATTTTTACAAAAAAAATATAAAATAGCAATTTTGGGGGTCCCCATACTTAGAACTAAAACTCAATTTTTTTTTTTTCGTCAAACCCATTTGTGGGGTATCTATGGATAGATCTTCAAAAATGATATTGAGGTTTCTAATATCATTTTTTTCTAAACTGAAGAGTTTGCGCGAGAGACACTTCCAAAGTGGTAAAATGTGTCCCCCCATGTAACTTTTAAAATAAGAGAATGATAAAACTAAAAAATATATATGATGTACATTGCCATGCAAACTGCCAACGAAAACTGGTATGAACGAGATCTAGTAAATAGTTTTTTTTTAATACGTCATAAATCTAAAAATATACTTACACTATTATTAAAACATCGATCAAAGTTACAACGAACTAAACGAACTTTTATATTATGTTACTTGCTGCTACGGAACCCTTCATGAGCGAGTCCGACTCGCACTTGGCCGATATTTTTAGTCTTTAAAAGTTTTTGGAAAAAATTGTCGTCATTTAGAATCTTGATAAAATTTGCAAGGCTTCTATTGTTATACTTTTTTGACTTTTTAAATTTTTGAGTCAATTATGAAGTGTCAAAGTTCATGAAAAATAATATTTTCAATGACAGGTATTTTTCTCCTTTCCAAAGATTTTATATATCCTAGTAGGATATTATATAAAATCTTTGCTCCTTTCAGACCTTTTAGATTTAACAATCATTTACTATTGTTTATAGGAGACGCTTATGGATAACTAAATTAAATAATAGGCATATTGTTGTATTATATTATGACATTTGATTGTTATAATTATGTCTTATTTTTAGTGGTATTATTAAACTGTTTCGAAATAATTGTGATTTCCGTTTTCAGACTTAAGTGTAAGGACACTGAAAAGAATAAAAAAGAAGGGTCTATTAATCAAGGAAAGTGGAACTCTCCCGGAAAAAAGTGCCCTCGTTGTGCAACAGTTTCCAATTTGGATAATTTTAATGTTCTGTTTGTGAATGTTATAGTAAATAAATTATATAAACGAAATTTAAATCTTGCGTTAATTCATTAAACTCCAAGCGAACGCCAGCTTTCTCTCTCATTGTCTTTCTATTGTGTATGTAATAGTATTCGAAAAGTTAAACGCACATTATGCAAGCAAGCAACATACAAGTTCAGTTCAGTTGACATATAAGTTGGGGGATTATATTGAAGATAAAAATGCTTGACTGCTGGTCTAGCTGCACTACCTTTAGGGCGCAAAAATTGTTAGTTTGAATTTTGAAATCACTGGTAGTGGCACACAACACACGTTGAATAAATAACTTTGTTATCTCATAAAAATGTATTGGATTACAAAGTTATAATTACAGTTGATGGATCAGTGTTCCTGTAAAAGAATCTACAAAAAGGAATGAGATGCCATCAAAAACAGAACTAGTAAAAAAACCAAGGCTTGCAACTCAGTTCTTCTACGGTAAAAAGTTGTGAGATCTATGTAACACCAAGTTAGTTTTTTTTTATTCTTTTTATTGTTGATAGGTTCGCGCTTGACCGCTATCTCACCTGATGGAAAGCGACGATGCGGTCGACGATGGAACGCGCTTACCTAAAAGAAACCTATTCACTCTCGACTTAAAGATTCCCGGGTTGTAGCTATCAGGAAACACAGACTCCGGCAAGAAATTCCACTCCCTAGCCGCACGCACAATGAATGTGTTCCCAAAACGTTTTGTGCGTGTTGGTGGGATATCCACCATATATTTAATAGTTAATTAATTCAGTCCGTACTTGGGGAATCTTGATGAGCTAGACTGACTTGGCAATCGCATGTATATCACAAGTAATACGTTATATTAAATTACATTGTTTGGTCCGATTGCCAAGTCAATCCAGGTCATCAAGGTGGGTAGTTTATGTTTATGCTAGGTTACTTTTTGGTGTATAATAAAGTTTATACAATTCTATTGTGAATTGGTGTATGCAACTTTTATTGAGGGTCCTCAATAAATAAGTAAATCATACAACAATTTCATGCTTCAAAAACATGAAATGATACTTATTTAATAAGACATCCACACGAAGCTAGTTACTTGCTTGTTGCATGCATAAAGTTGTAATAGATGTTTATTACATTCAAATTATTGCATTCATCAGCTTATTATGTCTTCTACAAGGCTTAAATCGATTTATCAATCCGAGCTGCGACCTGTAAGCCAGGTATGCTCAAGTGGCTCACAGTTCTCGTCCTGAGGGAGAAACGCGCGCGAGCAGATCGTGAGCACGTCATGAGCACAGTGAACGCTCGTCACACGGTCAAGTGCTCGTGCGTCTACTTTGCTCTTTAGTCATTCTGTTTTCTTCGGGCATCAGTCTACAGTTTTGTACTTATATTTTTGCTTTTGTATTTTATTATATAAGGCTTTTAAATAAATAAATTATCATCGTCATATAATACATGCATTTTTATTAATTACACTATCATTATAGACTATTTACAAACAGAGTATTTTCTTTTCAATTGAGCAGTTAAGCAAAATAAGCGCGGGGTTCGTTTCTCAGATCGGATAAAATTTACTTTTGGGTTGTTCCCTATGAAACTTCTCTGTGGCTGCCTGGAGCTTGGCAGTTACTGCTGTGGCACCGTCGTGCCTCGGAAAGCACGTACAGCCGTTGTTCTTGTGCCCGACCTCTTCCTGGTCGTATCAGTTCACTGAGAGTCAAGGAACTGAGAGATATCCTATGTTTGCGCACACACTGGTGCACTACACAAGTGTTTTAATAATAATAATAATAATAATAACGGAGCTACTCGACCAAAACCTGCCGTCCCTATGGGAAAAAATCATGCATTGACATCCCCCGCCCTTGGGCGGAGCGGGAGATAGTGTCAGACTCTTACTGACTAAAAGACCCACCCCGTTCCTTCTAGCCTTCATACCAGGGCTCGAGCGCCCTTTCTGATAACCTTGGCCCCAGTAGGCTTCGACCCGGCTGGGTCCCTGCTGTTGCTGACAACTCCCTGAGGCGCGCGGGAACAGTGCGCGCCGTCGACGACTTGGGCTTGGTCCGGACAGTTACCGGACGGCCGGACAGTGAGCTACCCATTGCTCACTGTCCGCAAGCCCGCGTCTACGTTGGCTGGAAATCGGGATCAGAATCCCGGCGACGGCGGCGGCGATAACGCCGTTGCCTGATGCGTTCGGCCTCCTCCTTTGCGAGCATTACTGCTTCGCAGAAGTCGGCGACCGCCTGCCACTCCTCCTCGCTCCGGACCATGGCCTCAACCAAGGCCCGGCGCGAGAGGTCTCCAACGCCGATCGCCCCCACGAGGGCACGGCGATGCTCCGCCCAAGCAGGGCACACCTCGACTGTGTGCTCCACCGTGTCCTCCGGGCGTTCCGCACAGTGGCGACACCCGGGCGTCACTTCCGCATGAATCGAGTGCAGGAAACTCCCGAACGAACCATGTCCGGTGAGTACCTGCGTCATGCGGAAGGTAAGGACGCCGTGAGGTCTTTCCAACCACGCCTCAAAGAGGGGACTTACCGTGCCGTCCCTATCTGGCAATGCAGGATTGAGAGGCGTATCGATGGGCCAGAGCACTCATTCGTAAACTATACTGCTTCAGGGAGGTAATACACGACCACGTGTGATGCGCTACGTGAGGCGAGCGTTCTCGGGGACTGGAATTAGCTCTCGAGAATACTTAGCTCACGTCACGGCCCCAACTAACATTTTGGTGTTAAGAATTAGTGCTACGTGAGCTGTTTAATAGATTTTTTATAACCTAGGGTCTTATATAAGCACAATTATTTGGTGATATTGCGCGTTTTAACTTACTTATAACCCTGATTTGGGCCCACGATTTTAGAGCTTAAAGTGACTCAATTGTTATAGAGATAAATGAGTGACAATAAAGAGCTAGAATAGTGATATTGAAGCAGTGTTTACTTCTTTAAGTGTATTGTAAGCTATACGCAGGTTACACCTGCAAGCTAAGGTAGTAATATAGTTATAAAATCCACTCTAATAACTATTTTAGTACCATATTAGTGCTTCTTCGATGCAATATATACCTACCTTGAGAATATATTGTAGGTATTTAGTAGCAATGAATATTACCCAAAGCGCCAATCTTTTCACCACTTTTCATGTTTTTTAAGCTTTTGTTACCGTCAATAATGTTAAAATATTTAGCAATATGCATAGTCATACATATTCATCTCCGATTTATTGTTATAAAGAGTCTTCTAGTGTTTGAAATGACCATACATTTATTAAAATAGATAATATTTTAAAGTTGAAGTTAATATTTTTTTTTTTAGATATTGAGTGTTATAATTATCAAAAGTTATGAGAGATGGTAAGTTTTTCGTAACAACTTATTTATGTTTTCATCTCAATTTAGAAGCGCCTCAAAACTAAACTGCTTTTGATGATAATATGTAGAAAAAAATTACTGTCTCACTATTTTTTTCATATCAATTATGATGAATAATAGTTCTTAATACTGTCAAATAGTATATTAATGAAAATCTGACAATAATACAGTAAATAAGTGGGGCAATATTGATTAGAAAAAGTGTTTTCCTTTTAAAATGTTATAGGTTAACTATTTATTTAATGGCGTCAATTTTAAATTGCTTAAGGATCCTAATAACTCTGTTATTCCCAGCACAGTGCTTAAAAACCGATTGTTAGCACTTCTATGTCCCTTGCAGTTCTACAATATGGTTCTAAAAGTGAAAAGACAAAATTTTTTTAGGTTGAGTTTGCATAATGGTTATATGTTCTATATTTGACTGGCCTGTTGGTCTAGTCGTTAGGGACCCTGACTATGCCGAAGGTCGTGGGTTCGATTCCCATCCAGGACAAATGTTTGTGTGATGAGCATGATCATTTTTTCTGTGTCTGGGTGTAATTTATCTATAATATGTATGTATTTAGAAATATATATGTATGTTTATCAGTTGTCTAGTACCCATAACACAAGCTCTGCTTAGCTTGGGACTAGACGGCGTTGTGTGATAGTTGTGGAATATCATTATTATTATATTTAGGTGATATAAAATTCTATAACTCAACGTAAAGTAAATAATAAAGAGAATACAAGAATATAATCTATGCTATGCTAACCCTTTTATATAATCAATAATTGTTTAAAGGTGATTTCTGACTCTTGCGGCATCTAGCTCTACAGAATTTGTAATAACACTTGTATGACACTAATAGTTTTTTTGTCAGCTCTTAGGATTCGATAGATCTCGTTAAGTGGTACTAAGTATTTCACTGGCTCTATTTAAGAACATCAGCTAATAGTGTGACTGCACGCAGTCGTATAATGATTTGCCACCATAGTCGGGGAGTCCACCTGGACCTGCCACTTAATGATTGTGTGATTGTCAATTTATTACTAACACTAGTTTATAAGCTTGCAAATGTACTTACACATATGGATGTAGATGAGTCTGAAATAAATTATTATTATTATTCCTTTATTATTCATTTCAGCATATTAATTACATTTTTAAATATTCCTTAAAAAAATTATAAAAAAAAAAAAACATTTAAAAATATAAAAAATAGTGTCCCACCGGTATCGGGAATAGGGTCCAAGCTACCGGTGGTCAGGGCTCCAGAGAAAGGAACCTCCTGACTATACGAGCCGTGTCCAGAAGTACCGCTTTCTGAATCAAGCCCTTGATCCAGTCGTCTAACGAGAGCCTCCTAAGGTGTTGGTCGAGGCTCTTGGCTATTAAGCCATTGGCTGAAACGACTATCGGTACAATAATCGCTGAATCCACTTCCCACATGTCGACAACCTCGCGAGCCAAGTCAATATACTTGATTTGTTTATCTTTCTCGGCTTTCGCGAGGTTCTCGTCATGCGGAACGGATATGTCAACAATCATTGCACGCCTCTCGCTTCGATCCACCACCACTATATCAGGCTTATTGGCTACAATAGTCCTGTCAGTGATGATGGACCGATCCCAGTACAACGTGATATCGCCATTATCGAGAACTGGGTCGGGCACATACCTGTAGTATGGCACCTCCGATTCCACAAGAGAGTATTTCAGAGCAAGTTGCTGATGGATAATCCTGGCTACAAGGTTGTGCCTATGCAAGTATTCACCGTTAGCTAGACGAGAACAACCAGAGATAATGTGGCGGATTATTATTATTATTATTATTTCCTTTATTTAATATTAATACATATTATATTACATTTTTAAATATTCCTAAAAAAAATTATTAAAAAAAAAACAAAACCTTCACAAATTAAAGAAAATGGAGTAAAACAAAACCAAAGAATTCTTGAAATAGAAAAACACATTAGATTCCGTAATATTATATTCTTCGAGGTGGAAGAGGGAGGTTTCTTCATATGAATTAGAGATCGATCACGTGGCAGTTCGAAAGCTTATGTCAGTTTCATACATTTCGGAGATATCGAATTTCGTTATCGTTGATGAAAATGTAACGTTGTCTAGGCCCCGCTATGATGAGATGTACTAAATCTGTTATTTTCATGGGCGATATGAACGCCAAAATAAGTAAACAGGAACCTGGCGAGCACATGACAATGGGTAGCTATGGGTTCGGAAAAAGGAACCAAAAGAGGTCAAATGTTCATAAACTTTTGTCACCAATACCGACTCAAAGTAGCTAACACTCTGTTTAATAAACCAGAAAATTTGAGATGGACGTTGAAGTCGCCTGATGGTTACACTAGAAACGAAATTGATTTTATAGCAGCAAAACAAACCAAAAGTAAACGTCGAAGTGATAAACAGATTTTTACACTCTAGTGATCACAGATTAGTTAGGATGACGCTCAGATTAAAAAACATAAATAAATCGCGACCAATATACAGAATTGGCGCACAAACTTCTGTAGATTACAACCGATTTGAAAAAGAATTCTTGCTTCAGGCAGAAACTAAAAGTGAAACAGTACAAACCCGTTAGAAACAACACTTGCGAACCAAAATGGACTCGTTCAATCGGCAATTATTACATAATTCCTACGATGTGATTGTTCTAACGGAGACGTGGTTAATAGATGGTGTTTTAAATTCGAAGTTGTTTGATGATCGTTATTTGGTGTGGCACCGTGACCTGGTTTATGCTTTGACTCGACAAACGAGGGGTGGTGGTGTGCTTATAGCGACGCGTAGAAAGTAACCTGTCACTCCTCGACCGCTCTTACATTCCTCGGCGGAGGATCTTTGGATCAATTTACGGCTTAAAAACTCAAAATCACGAGAATACGTTAACCTTTATGCTTGTACTGTTTATTTGTGTCAACAAAACAGAGGGCTTTCGTTTTCAGAACAATTAAATAACTTCCTGACTAAATCGAATCACACAGCTTTAAATAAAACTTCGGATGTGTTTTTAGTTATAGGTGATTTTAATATGTGTAGAATTACATGGACTCCATCTAATAATAACCTTTCAGTAGTTCCGGTGGACCTCGCCTCTAGTGACGAATGCTTGTTCGTGAATGAGTTATGTACGTTGAACTTTGGGCAGTATAATGGGATAGCCCATAGGTATTGGAAACTGCTGAATCTAGTCCTCTCAAATAAATTAGCGTGTGTTAGTGAGTGTGTTGACCCCTTAGTGCCCATTGATCCTTATCAACCTGAGTTGATTATCAATTTTGACATCTTTGAAATACCTCCCCTTGACTGTGCGCCGCGTTGGCGGTATATGTATAGCAAAGGTGATTTTGATTCAATACAGAACGAGATCTCTAGCACTAATTGGGAACGAGAATTTTCAACCGATCGTTGGATGAGTCCGTTGAGTTCTATATAGACACTATTGAACAACTTCATATCAAGTATATAACACTTCATCAGAAAACTTGGGGTTAGAGATGCCAAGTCACTCCACCAACTTTTATGATAAGTCGTTAACAGTTCAGGCTGTACGGTTGTGGAATGCTTTGCCCGTGTCGGTAAGGCAAGCTCAAACACTCACTACTTTTAAAAATGAGATTACGGATCACTACCTTTCCTCCTGAACGTTGTCATTGTGTACAGTAATTCTCTGCTTTCATTTAATTGTATAAGTATATGTATATATATATATATATATATATATATATATATATATATATATTGTATATTGTTTTGTAATTTATGTAATTTATTAGTTTATGTATTGTGTATATATGTGGATAGTACACCATCAACTACCTGAGTATCTTTTTCTCCTTCTCTTTCAAATCCATCCAAAGGTTGTCTGTAAAAGATCGCTTTTAGCGATAAGACCGCCCTTTGTGACACCCTATTAATTTTAAGTTTCTCATGTAATTTTTATTTTTGGTGTACAATAAAGAATCTATCTATCTATCTATACCACAAAAACTAGTATGTAATAAAAAAATCCCAGTTTGGTATAACTCATCACTCGTCAAAACAATTAAAGAAAAATATAAGTTATCTAAAAACAGTTCAAGAAATAAGGCAATAAATCTGACGAGTTAACTTTTAAATATTTGCGTAACAGAGTCAAGACTATGGAAGCTTCGTGTTATAAATGTTATCTTAATCAAACTGAAAAATCCATTAAAGATAACCCTAAATATTTTTAGACTTTTGTTAAAAACCGCTACGACTCCAATTCTATACCTAATACATTAAATTATAATAATGAATCGTTAATGACTGGAGAATGTGAAGTTTTTTCATCTTATTTCATGTTGACTTTTCTTAACTCCACTTCCTCTAATACTTCCAATCCACATGCTTTTATACATTCGAATAATAGAACTTCGTTTGATATTTGTCACATAGAGGTCAATGTTGATGCTGGGACCGATTTACTTCGCAACTTAGATCCAACAAAAGGTGCTGGCCCTGATAAAATTTCATCGAAATTTCTAATCAAATGCGTGCCTACCATTGCCATACCTATCTCTATTCTGTTTTCCAAGTTTTTGACTCTTGGTGTTGTCCCTAAAGTATTGAAATCTGCTTTTATTACTCCTGTACATAAGAAGGGGTCAAAAACTGATATCACTAATTAAAGGCCTATATCCAATCTGTGCATTTTAGCTAAAATATTTGAGAGGATTGTCTATAACCAGTTATATCCCGCCCTTGCTAGCTGAGCTCACTCAGCTTCTTCCAACACGGATTTTTAAAAGGACGCTCTACCACTTCTAATTTGATACTATTTAACGATTTCATTACAGATGCTATGGACAATGGTAAACAGGTCGATGTGGTTTACACAGACTATAGCAAGGCGTTTGATCGGATCGACCACGATACTCTGATAAAGAAGCTAAACTCCATGGGGATACGTGGGGACCTCTTAAGATGGTTTTCCTCTTACATTAACAACAGGTCACAGGCAGTAGTACTTGAGGAGTTCACATCGGTGTCGGGTCGACGATGAAGTACCTGGGACTCGTCCTCGACAGCCGGTGGAATTTCGTGGAGCATTTCCGACGTCTGGCTCCCAAACTCAACCGGGCTGGAGCTGCGCTCAAGCGGCTCCTGCCCAACCTTGGGGGTCCAGACGCCTCCTGCCGGAGGCTCTACGCGGGGATCGTTCGGTCCATGGCCCTCTACGGGGCGCCGGTGTGGGCGCCGTTGCTGAAAAAGCAACCGGCGGCCATACTGAACGCCTGCCAGAGGGTCATGGCGATAAGGATGGTGCGGGGATACTGCACGGTCTCCCGCGAAGCGGCGAGCCTTCTGGCTGGCCTACCACCGTGGGATCTGGAGGCAACAGTCCTTGCACACATGCACGATATGCGCGTGGAGATGCAACGCCGGGGTGAAAGTCCGCTGCCGCGACAGGTCACGGCATGGCGGACAGAGCTCCGGCGGGATCTCATGGTGAAATGGCGTCAGCGACTATCGCAACCCAGTGCTGGGCACGCCACAATCATGGCGGTAAGTCCCCTCTTTGAGGCGTGGCTGGAAAGACCTCACGGCGTCCTTACCTTCCGCATGACGCAGGTACTCACCGGACATGGTTCGTTCGGGAGATTCCTGCACTCGATTCATGCGGAAGTGACGCCCGGGTGTCGCCACTGTGCGGAACGCCCGGAGGACACGGTGGAGCACACAGTCGAGGTGTGCCCTGCTTGGGCGGAGCATCGCCGTGCCCTCGTGGGGGCGATCGGCGGCGGAGACCTCTCGCGCCGGGCCCTGGTTGAGGCCATGGTCCGGAGCGTGGAGGAGTGGCAGGCGGTCGCCGACTTCTGCGAAGCAGTAATGCTCGCAAAGGAGGAGGCCGAACGCATCAGGCAACGGCGTTATCGCCGCCGCCGTCGCCGGGATTCTGATCCCGATTTCCGGCCAACGTAGACGCGGGCTTGCGGACAGTGAGCAATGGGTAGCTCGCTGTCCGGCCGTCCGGTAACTGTCCGGACCAAGCCCAAGTCGTCGACGGCGCGCACTGTTCCCGCGCGCCTCAAGGAGTTGTCAGCAACAGCAGGGACACAAAGGTCAGGACTATCAATATTTCTATTAAGAATTTTGAGCAAAAACAGACAGTCGGCAATTCTACGATGATCTACCAGTGGTAACAGATGATACTTCTTACAGAGTTCAAGATAATCAGGTGACTGATATGATGGAAGCAAAGGTATTTAATAAAACGTCTTTGGATGTTTTCAATGCGGTCTATGTATGTATTTATGATAACGTGGATTCCATATCTGAGACGCGTACTCTAGATGACTTCTTAAAAAAGTGCAATACAATATTTTTAGTGCTGTAGCATCCGTAAAACACTTAGAGAGACGTATAATAAAGACAAGTATCAATGTGTACGTCAAAAATTAATTTAGTGTCATGATGGAAGCCCAAGTCACGAATGGTATTGCACTTTGGCAAGATCTGGCCAGCCAAAGTGTAAGTATTAGCTATGACTGCACGTTTTCTAGTATAGGTGATCACGGAGCACTTAGATGGGTTCAGATCAAGTTTATTAGCCCGACAGTACTCTTCTAACCGATGCAAATCAGCCTGAAATGCTAACCTATCTTCGACCGTTGAAATGGTGGCAAAGATTTTCATGTCATCAGCAAATCATAGCATTTTAGAAGAATGCAGGCACTGGTCGATGTCGTTCACATAGATAACGAATAAGAAAGGACCGAGTAACGAACCCTGAGGTACTTCACTAGGCACATTTACCCAGCTAGACATATAATTTTTAAGTACTACTGCCTTTTTTTTTTTTTTTTTTTTTTTTTTTTTTTTTTTTTTTTTTTTTTTTTTTTTTATGGTGGGAAAAAATCATGCATTGACATCCCCCGCTCTTGGGCGGAGCGGGAGATAGTGTCAGACTCTTACTGACTAAAAGACCCACCCCGTTCCTTCTAGCCTTCATACCGGGGCTCGAGCGCCCTTTCGGATAACCCTGGCCCCAGTAGGCTTCGACCCGGCTGGGTCCCTGCTGTTGCTGACAACTCCTTGAGGCGCGCGGGAACAGTGCGCGCCGTCGACGACTTGGGCTTGGTCCGGACAGTTACCGGACGGCCGGACAGTGAGCTACCCATTGCTCACTGTCCGCAAGCCCGCGTCTACGTTGGCCGGAAATCGGGATCAGAATCCCGGCGACGGCGGCGGCGATAACGCCGTTGCCTGATGCGTTCGGCCTCCTCCTTTGCGAGCATTACTGCTTCGCAGAAGTCGGCGACCGCCTGCCACTCCTCCTCGCTCCGGACCATGGCCTCAACCAAGGCCCGGCGCGAGAGGTCTCCGCCGCCGATCGCCCCCACGAGGGCACGGCGATGCTCCGCCCAAGCAGGGCACACCTCGACTGTGTGCTCCACCGTGTCCTCCGGGTGTTCCGCACAGTGGCGACACCCGGGCGTCACTTCCGCATGAATCGAGTGCAGGAATCTCCCGAACGAACCATGTCCGGTGAGTACCTGTGTCATGCGGAAGGTAAGGACGCCGTGAGGTCTTTCCAGCCACGCCTCAAAGAGGGGACTTACCGCCATAATTGTGGCGTGCCCAGCACTGGGTTGCGATAGTCGCTGACGCCATTTCACCATGAGATCCCGCCGGAGCTCTGTCCGCCATGCCGTGACCTGTCGCGGCAGCGGACTTTCACCCCGGCGTTGCATCTCCACGCGCATATCGTGCATGTGTGCAAGGACTGTTGCCTCCAGATCCCACGGTGGTAGGCCAGCCAGAAGGCTCGCCGCTTCGCGGGAGATCGTGCAGTATCCCCGCACCATCCTTATCGCCATGACCCTCTGGCAGGCGTTCAGTATGGCCGCCGGTTGCTTTTTCAGCGACGGCGCCCACACCGGCGCCCCGTAGAGGGCCATGGACCGAACGATCCCCGCGTAGAGCCTCCGGCAGGAGGCGTCTGGACCCCCAAGGTTGGGCAGGAGCCGCTTGAGCGCAGCCCCAGCCCGGTTGAGTTTGGGAGCCAGACGTCGGAAATGCTCCACGAAATTCCACCGGCTGTCGAGGACGAGTCCCAGGTACTTCATCGTCGACCCGACACCGATGTGAACTCCTCCTACCGTTAGTTGGGAACTCAATGGCGGCGCGTTCCGAGACTGGCGACCGTGGAAACACATCGCCTCGGATTTGTGAAGCGCCACCTCGAGTCCCAACTCCTGGATCCGATCAACGACCATCGCAACCCCGCGTGTCGCTAGAGCGACCGCCGCCTGGTACGACTCTCCCTGCGCTAGGACCAGCGTGTCGTCTGCGTAGCAAACCACGCTGACCCCGTCAGGGAAGTCGCCGCGCAGCACGTAGTCGTACCCGATGTTCCACAAGGGTGGCCCTAGTACCGACCCCTGCGGAACACCGCACGACATCTCTCGACGTTTCCAGTCTCCCTGGTGACCGGGATAGACTATAAGTCTCTCCGACAGATAGGCCTCGACCACTCGACAGAGGTATTCGGGCACCCGGTGGTACCGGAGTGCCCTCCGGATCGTACTCCAGGGCAGGGCGTTGAACGCGTTGGCAATGTCCAAGGACACTGCCACGACACACCTGCCCCGGGACACCGCATCCCCCGTCGTGAGGGCTCGCACGCGCATGATGGCGTCCACCGTAGAGCGCATCCTGCGAAAGCCGAACTGTCCGTCCGAAAGGTCCGGCCCCACCCGTGTTAGGCGCCCGACGAGGCGGTTTGCAATGACTCTCTCAAAGAGCTTGCCCACCTCGTCGAGCAGCACAATGGGCCGGTACGCGGACGGAGAGTCCGCAGGGCGCCCTGGCTTCGCGATGAGGACCAGTTTCCCCGTCTTCCAGCAAAGTGGGAACTGGCCCCTCTCCATGCATGCGCTGAAGAGCCCCCTCAGTCGAGGCCTGAGAGCCTCCATGGCCAGGACCCAGGCCTTTCCAGGCAAGCCGTCGGGTCCTGGGGCGGTGTTTTTGGCACTCAGCCTTCGCACCGCCACTCTCAACTCTACCTCGGTCACCTCTGGAGCATCGTCGTCGCTGTTGCGGTCCGCGTCAGACACCGCTGGCGGTGGAGGTGGAGCCATGGGCGGGGGGGAGTGTTCCCCCCGCGCAGGGAACAGAACGTTCACCGCACCCTCTACGATCTGAGGCCGGAGACTCTGAGTCAGTGGGGGAGCCCAGGGGCGGAGCTTTTCCCGTACCATATTGTACGGGCGCCCCCATGGGTCCGCGTTCAGAGACCCCAGCCACACGTTGCGGGCCTCCAGTTTGGCCCGCTTGATCTCCGTTCGGAGGGTGCGTTTTGCCGCTCTGTATCCCTCATACAGCTCCGCCTCTCTGGCCTCCGCATCCGGCGGGCGGATGCGGCGCCTGCAGTGTCTGGCGTACCGGTGCCGCGCGTGACTGCATGCGTTGCGCAGTGCAGCAATCTCCGGCGACCACCAGCACACCTGGCGCTTAGCTCGACCTGGACGGACTCGGGGCATTGCCGCGTCGCAGATTTGCGACATGGCCTCCCGGAACCACTCCGCCTCGACGTCGATGTCGACAGGCCTGTCCGGTGCTTGCACCCAGGCCTGTACCGTCGCGGCTTCCAGGAGGAGCTCCCGGTCCATCTGCTTAAGCGCCCACCGCGGACCGCAAGGGCTCTGTCGGACCGGCGCGGCCGAGGTTTCGGCGGAGACGTCCAACCGGATGTACCGGTGGTCGGAGTACGTCTCCACCTCCTCCATAACGCGCCAGTCGACGACACGCGGCAGCAGAGCGGGGCTGGCGAACGAGATGTCCACCACTGATTCACCCCGCATCCGCGCCAACGTGGGGACAGAACCCCGGTTCAGGACGACCAGGCCCAGCTCCAAAGCCCAGTCCTCCACCATCTGACCCCGTGGGTTCGTGTACCGGGAACCCCAAGCCGTATTCCAGGCGTTGAAGTCCCCGCAAACGACCACGGGGAGGGTACCGAACCCAGCGACGACGACATTTAGCTCCATAAGGGAGACCTGGAGTTCGTCGAGAGATCTGCTCGGGGACAGGTAGACGCCTACCACTGTAATGTCCCCAAACCGTGCTGCCACGCAGCCCCGTCCCCTCGCAACAGCCTCGAGGGGCGGGGTACCGGCGGTGGCCGACGAGATTAACGTCACCGAGCCGTCTAGGTCCTGAACCCAGTCTCCACGGGGATGGACGTAGTACGGCTCGGAGACGACGGCGACATTTATCGACCACTGCGCCATGCTCTGGAGCAACAGATCCTGAGCGGGGGCGCAGTGGTTGATATTCGCCTGGAGGAGACGGAATGGGGCCGTTATTGGCAGTCCATCGTCTCCTCCCGAGCCCTTCTAGGGGGCACTGCCGCGGCGGGTGCGGCGGCGACTGCGGCGGGTGCGGCGGCGAGAGCGGCGGGTGCGGCGGCGATAGCGGCGGCAGCCAAGGAGGCGGCTGCGGCGGTGAGGACGTCGGCGGGGATGGGCCTACGGGCCCTGCCCTTGTCCTTGGCGGGGGGGTCGCAGGACCTGCCCCCAGCCCGGCGGTTAGCCGGCTTGCCTGCCGCCGCACGTGCGTAGCAGTGCGGCGGAGCACGGCATTCTGCGGCCTTGTGACCGGGCTGGCCACACTGATGGCAGCGGTCGCTGCGGTCCACTTCCGCGGCGCAGTGGGCGCCAACGTGGTGCCCCACTTGGCACCGGAAGCACCGCAGAGGTCTGGGCTCCAGCAGTTTAACCTGCGCGGAGACCCAGCCTACCAACAGCCGTCGGCCCTCCCCGGTGATGGTTCTGGCCGCCGCCACGGGGCAGCTAGCTGTCACCGCTCGCATGCCCGTGCCGTCAGCGCGGATGGTGCCCACCCGGACCTGATCGGCCGTGCACCCGCCCGCCCTGACGATGGCGGCCACCACCTCGTCCACCCTGACGGAGTCGTCCAAGCCCATGATGCGCATATCTATGCACTTTGTGGGCCTGGACACTCGGGCCTCCTCCGCATCGAGGGACGCTCTGATCCTAGCGGCCAGAGCGTCAGCCGCAGGGCCGCTAGTCGCACCGGGGACCTCCAGGATTCGGGCCCCGGTGACCGTGCGCCTCATGCGAAAGCCCCCAGCGGCTCCGAGCTCCTCAAGGTGGGGCAGCACCGCCTGCTTCGCCTTCTCCATGACGGCGTCATACGTCACGCCCTTCTTCTCCGCTTCTGGCTGCAGTGTTATCACCACAGCCTCGGAGTTCGGGGCGCGAAGTCTCGCCGCCATGGCCCGCTTCTTACGCTCTTGGCGCCTTGCGCGCTTCTTGGCCGTCCTGGCCGCCTTGCCCGCCTTTCTCGCGGCGCCGACGACCGTCCATTCGGCGCCAGCCGAGGGTTCTTCGGGGGGAGGCGGCTGACGCGGCCTAGTCGCCACCGCCGCAGGAGGTCCTGCCGGCTTAGGCGCCGCCCTACCCTTCGAAGGAGGAGCTGCTGGCTTCCCCCGCTGCCGCTGCTGCGTAGCCGCCGAGGTTGGCCGCGCAGGCTCTGACGCCGCGGCCCCGCGCCCTGCTTGCCCCGACGGGCCCGCCTTGGGCGCAGAAGCCATGGCCGCAGCAGCGGCGTAAGACGTCGCCTTTCGCTGACCGGAGGCCGCAAGCGGGGGGCGCAGCACAATCCCCTCCAGCACGGACAGCTGCTGCTGCATCCGTAGCTGGCACTGCTCCTGCTGCTGCTGCTGCTGCTGCCGAAAAGCAGCCAGCTCCTGCCGCACCAGTGTCAGCAGCTGATTCTCCGGCTCGTGCTGGGCCTGGGGCCGGCTTTGCCCGTGCCCCTGCTTGCGCCCCCCTTCCGTCGGCTCCTGGTGGCCTGCTCTCGCGAGCTCCGCCCGGATCTCCGCCCGGAGCTCGGTCTGAAGCTCGCTCCGGAGCTTTTCCACCCTCTTTTTGAGGGAGGCGTCAAAGGCCTCCTTGAGGGACTTGGCGTGGCGCTGCGCCGTCCTCTCTTTGGACGTCCTTTCCCTTTTGCGGCTCATGTCCCGCAAAAGGGTGACGGCCAGCTTTCGTAGGGACTCCCCGTCCGAGTCCTCCTTCGCCTGCCTCTCGCTGCCGGATGGCTCCGAGAGGTCCGTCCGAGGGCTGGTCGCTCCAGGGTGGCGCCCCTCCGCGGCAAGCCTGTCGGCTCGCTGGGCGGAGTTTTTGGCCTTTAGCCTCCCTTTTCCACGGGCTCGACCCACACCGCGGCTGCTCGTTGCGATTTTTGGCGCCGAACGTATTTCTCCCTCTGTGTCGGAAGACGATGGTCCGTCCCTCGAGTTGGAGCGCTTCCTGTAGAGACGTCGGTCACTAACAGGGTCTCCCACAGCCTCTGCCTCCAAACCTCTACCGGGGTCTCCCCCAGCCACTTCCCTCTCCGAGCCCTCCGAGCTCCTTCCGGATGCCGCGTCGGACTCCGACCGCGCATCACTCTCCGTTGGTTTTCTGAAAAATTTATTTGGTTCCATAGTTGTTCCCACGAGTATTTTTCATGTTGTACTGGCTCAAATACGTGGTTCGCACTAGAGACTAATTTAGCTACCCATTAGTCAAGCTAACAACCTCCCTCACGGTGCGCCGCCGCTTGGAGGTTTGGGGTAATTTTTTATAGAGGTTGTCTTCCTCGCGGCCCGGGCGGTTAAGCCAGGACCCTCGTCCCCCATCAAAAGTCAGAAACATGACCTTGGACAATCTCTGGGGCTACGAGACTAACGGTGGCAGAAGGAGGAGCAAGCCTTCCTCCTGCCTGCCCGGCGGCAGTGTGAGTGCACACCGAGCCCGCTCTTACTTCGCCACTGTGCCCTCTGCTGTAGCAGAGGGACACGCGTTGAAGCGTTCCGACAGACAGAACATTCGCAGACGGCCATCGAGGCTCCTTAGGCAGCAATACCCAAGGGGGTCATTGGCCGCCTCCCAGGGTGCACCGTCCCGCAGACTGGCCTTCGCTCCGGACGTATCCGCAAGGGAACTACAGCCTGCGGGCACTCGTGGAGGTTTTCTGTCGTGGCACCCCAAAGTCATGAACCTTGTAAATCTTTTATTGAATATCTAGTAGACTTTTAGCATCAGACTCCAGCTAGTATTTATAAGAAGAATCGGATGCATTTCCATTATTATTATTATATAACTCGGTTGCAGATCTGACACTATTTGTTCTTTCATCCATCGCATGAAGTTTGCAAAATTCATATCGTCATGATTTAAATACATAGTACCAGTCAATTTTCAACAAACTCTGTTTTCCTGCCAGGCACCGCTCGGGTACCAATATGTAGGGGAATTTTATGGTTATGACCACCCGAAAAAAATTTTGACAAATGAGTAATTTTGGAAAATGGTACCATAGGCCCGATATTTTCTCATTCCTCTGAAAAAGCACATTTGATTTCCAAGATAATATCACAGCCAACACTTTTAATCACTTTCGGTATAATGATGACGATTATTTATTTTTAAAACTATTAAAATCACAGAACACAACACATTCTCCTGACACATGACATAAACGTAAAGATGGCGGCGAACGATTAGTTGCCGATTTCTGCCACGCGCCAACTTAACTTTCGCGCTCTCTAGAGGGCGTGTCCAACTTTTACTGACTAAAACCTGCCTATTTCCTTTAGTTGCTCTTTGTATTCCAGGGCCACGGTCCTCTTACAAACGTTCTTGCAGCCCTTGCAGGCCAGGCAACGCCTGCAACATATTGAAGCGAATGCGTCCCGATCAGGCACGAATCGAGATGCATCTCCAGACCCCTAAAAATCGGGACGTCCCGCGCAAATCGGGACATCTGGCAACACTAATGGGAACAAACCTGAAATCGCGAAAAAAAAATCAGCTGTTCAGTATATTATAGCTAGCTTTTGCCCGCCGCTTCGCCCGCGTAAATAAACTTAAGATCAAAGCAGCTTTCTATCGATGAAAAAATTTTAGCAATCGGACCAGTACTTCCATAGATTACCTTCTACAAACAAAAATGCAAAATTTACCTCTTTATTATTAGTGTAGATTAGATTATTAAAAACAAGGCTTACACAGCATAGACTACAATCATTAGTTGATTTTTTTTTTAAATAGGTCGTGTTCGCTTTCTCAACGCGGGGCCGGCCGGCCGGTTCCAGGCGCTTTCTCTAACTGTTATGTGTTAAAATACGTTAAAACGAATTATTTAAATACACGCAAATACCTACTTAGCTCTCTGGAATAACTAGTAGCTTAAAAACTGACAATTCATCGTTTAATGTTGAATTTAAAATTTAAACAACCGTCTACAGAACAGTAATATTTTTTTAAGCAGTGTTGGCCGAGTTAATGGCCCCGACTTACCGAGTTGTAGATCACTTGTTTGAAACCAGCCAGGCGTATTACTTTGTGGAATTTAAAACGGTGAAGGAAAACATCGTGGGAAAAACGGCATGTCCTGGAACCAAAAAATCGAAGACATGTGACGCTCAGCAACCAGCACTGGGCCAGCGTATTGGGTTACGGCCCATTCCCTCTTCTAGAAAGGAGGCCTGAGTCTCAGTAGTGAGAACATTATGAGGCTGACGATGATGATGATGATGAAGCTACTTCATTTTCACACAAAATTTCACAGACGCGTATCTAAAGCGGATGGCACTCACGCCGCGCTCGCACGGATCACGTATCCGAGTTACGTGCCAGTAAGCGGTTTCTTGTGCGCGTTGCTCAAGCGCACTTTGTATGTAAATTGACTTCTGTATCTATCTGTCTTGTGGTTTCACCCACGTAACTGTTTATCGCGTAACGTTTCTAAATATATGTAATAATTAAATTATGACCTGTTTACAATGTAAGACAGCAAAGTTGACTGGAATCAGTCAGCAAAAGCATCTCTTGTTATTATGCTATAGCATAAATTACGCAAAGTAATGCGCCTGGCTAGGTTTGAACCCACGACCTGCAACTAGCAGTAACTTATTTTATTATATAGTTATATTTGTTCTTATCAAGTATAATATTGACCATGAAAATGAGGTAGGAACCAAAATTCAGGGTTTTTAGGGTTCCGTACCTCAAAAGGAAAAAACGAAACCCTTGTAGGGCTACTTTGTTGTCCGTACGTATGTCTGTCTGTTAACGCCATTTATCTCAAGAACACGAGGAGGCATCGACTTGATATTATAACCCTATAGGTACTTAAGTCTACGGTCCCTTGAAGCTCTAAAAAAACTAATCTTCTACCGCTCTGGCCGTTTAGACTCTCTCAAAGGAAACCAAGTTCATAGGGTACTTCCCGTTGACCTGGAGTCCTTAAATGTGGCATGAAGCAAAGTCTCGTAGCACAAATATAGGAGAAATCCTGAAAATTTTAAATGTTTTAAACTAGAAAAATTTAATTAATAAATCGTGACGTAATAGTCACAAAACAAAAACACTTTTTTTGTGATTTGTAAAAATCTTCGTAACTCAATTTGGGAATGGAACTGTTTTCATAGAGAAAGTACGGAACCCTCAGTGCGCTAGACCGACTCTCACTTGCCCGGTTTTTTTTTTCTGTATAGCTTAACATTTATAAATACATTACCTATTACATACTTTATTCTTACTATTTGCAATATTTACGTTTTTGTAAATTTTATTATTGTGAATGTGGGGAATATGTGGATTACTCTTTCCTTTTCTTTTATTTTCATATAATGTCTGACAATTTTGAGTACTTTTTGCGATCTACCCAAATGTTCTTTCTTTGGTATTGTTTTTTTTTTCCGGTGGGAAAATCGTCTAATGACATCCTCCGCTCTTGGGCGGAGCGGGAGATAATGTCAGACTTTTACTGACTAAAAACCCACTCCTGTTCTTCCGTTGCCTTTCATACCGGGGACTGAGCTATCGTTCGAAACTAACCGTGGCCCCAGTAGGCTTCGACCCAGCTGGGCCCCTGCTGTTGCTGACGCTGACAACTCTTTGAGGCGCGCAGGAACAGTGCGCGCTGTCGACGACTTTTTTTTTTTTTTTTTTCGATGGGAAAAATCATCTTATGACAACCCCCGCTCTTGGGCGGAGCGGGAGATAGTGTCAGACTCTTACTGACTAAAAAACCCATCCCGTTCCTTCAAGCCTTCATACCGGGGCTCGAGCGCCCTTTCGGATAACCCTGGCCCCAGTAGGCTTCGACCCGGCTGGGCCCCTGCTGTTGCTGACAACTCCTTGAGGCGCGCGGGAACAGCGCGCGCCGTCGACGACTTGGGCTTGGTCCGGACAGTTACCGGACGGCCGGATAGCGAGCTACCCATTGCTCACTGTCCGCAAGCCCGCGCCTACGGTGGCCGGAAATCGGGATCGGAATCCCGGCGGCGGCGAGAGAGCCGTTGCCTGATGCGGTCGACGACTTGGGTTCCTTGGTATTGATCGTCAAATCGTTGAGCTCCTTAGTAGTCCTGAGTTGAGCTACACGCATACTGATAAATGCTTGCACTGACTGAACAGGTCCACTTAAAATTGTGTGGTTCTTTCTTCAAAAGGCCATCTCAGGCTTCCATCTGCATGGTTCTCATATGATTTGACCATTACACGTTTGCTGTATGAACTCTAGAAGTAACTTTGACCCCTAAGTTTATTTCAGTGTTTCTTTTTAGGGTAGTCAGCTAGGAAAGACCGGCCTCATCTAGTTTAAATTGATGAAAAAATAAAAGTGTTTTTAAAAAACCTATTTGATAAATAAAATATATTATTTATCATTTAAACAGAATTCGCGATAACATTCTTATCTCTACGTTGACGCTGTGGTACTTGGCTTGCATTCTCCAATGAACCCTCGGTTTGTACCGATAGAGTCTACTTTGCCGTAACATGCCTAGGTTGAGAGGTCAGACTAACACATTGTATAGTCATTGAACAGAGCTATAATCCGCAAGGCAGTTTTATGCCGAACATTAGGCATTAGTGACCTCACTCTGGTCTCATGGGAGAATTCTGGTTCCGAGAATTCTGGTTCCTCATCTCCGGCTTATAATACAGTAAAGTTCTGGTAGGGATCTTGACCGTCCTTCCGGGATTGTCCTGATAGCCGAGGTAAACCTCTCCACTCCTCAAGCAACTCGGCCCTCTTGTTGCTCACGTCACTCCGTGCTAGCGACCGTTTTTGGGGCCCATTTATTGAATGTGCAAGTCACGCCCTGACCTTTTAATCGACGTACATCAATAACATTGTTCAGGCAGGGGCTATAGTCTTATCATAGTTCCAGGTTACTAGTCCATTTAAGACTCCAAAAACCATAGCCCTATTATTTATCTTTGTTTTCTATAAGTTGCAATAGTTTCCCACCAACCAGGGTGCACTAGCGTAGCGCGTACAGGGGTAATAGTCGGATAGTGTCGTGTTCCATTCCAATTATCTTAAGCGCCTCTGCGAGTTGGATTCGACCCCTCGTACGCCTCCTGAAGGCCCAGGACCTCAGGGTCCTGAGATATATAAATGCATAAATAATAATCCTAACTAATATTATAAATGTGAAAGTGTGGATGTTTGGATGTTTGTTACTTAATCACGCAAAAACGGCTGAACGGTTTTGGATGAAATTTGGCATGCATATAGCCTTTGACATGGAAAAGAACATAGGCTACTTTCTATCCCGGAAAACATCTTATTCCTACGGGAAAACCCATTTAGAGTGCGATAGCCGAAGTACACGCGGACGAAGTCGCGGGCGGACAGCTAGTAATAATATATTTTGTTCATAAATGTGGCCCCTTTAAGTACATGCTACCATTACATGGGGTGTGCAAATACATAATTCCACAAAAATTAAAAATTAAAAATAGTGTTAGCTTATTAATATTTAGATGTTGTACTCTTAATATTATATTGTAGCTTATTTATAATAATTATAGACCGTATTGTATAATTGTTTTTATTTAAAGTCGCTCAATTATCTCTAGAAAAGTAATAAGTCATGAGTATAGTTCGTTATTTGAGTCGCAGTGGCGCCCTCAGTGTGAAAGCGAGTAGTAGGGATTTTCTAGAGATGGTAGGGCGACAACGTTCGTCGGGAGGACATTAAGTCGTGAGCAGTTGAAGAGTGCGGACGCAACAAGTGCTAAACATATTATACTGTACGAATATATGTATCAATAAGCAATAAAGTGTGATTTTTGTAATACGTCGTTTCACTTCTGAGACTAATCCTACAGTTTCAGAAGTGGGATCAACAAAAATCAATAGGATTTTTGCCACGCCACAAAAAAAACGTAACTAATTTTTATTTTTTACTTTTTTTTTTATCACTGCACTATGGTTCATTTTAAAAGTATTTTGAATGCAACGTTTTTAACACGGTACCTACTTTGATAATAACCATATATTGTCTATATATTTATCACTACAGTTTAAATCGGTATACGTGAACTAGAAAATTATTTAGTTATTTTACTACCCACATAATTGATCGAGTGCATAATTTTATCTTAATTATTACGTCTGCGCTTGCATTTACTAAAGTTAAAAAAGATGACCCTAAAATGTAAAACTGCTAACACAAGGGCACAACGATAAACTTATACGTCATCCTGGTTAATATATTTCTACCAAGACTAGATATGTGACGATTGTAAACTTCCTTTTCTAATTTCGATTATACTTGCCCTCGTTCTAGTTTCACATTATTCTCTCAACCATCAAAAGTTTTGCAAATAGAAAATCATTTGTGATTAATCGCACATAGGAACTTTCATATTTAAATAATAATCAGATTAAAATACGCCTGTTAAAATATCCCGTACACAGTAAAAAAATAATAATAATACAATAGGTAGTTGAATCAAAATACTTTTTCCAAATTCCTTATGCATTCATAAACAACATACTCTTTAAGTTAATAATCATTATTGTTTACAAATACACTGATTCGTATACGAAAGTTTAAAGCCAATAGCCAGATATACCAGAAACTTCTACATTGGGTTTCACCCAATTTTCTTTCAAGTTTTTATTAATACATTAATAATCATCAGGATCACTAACAATGAGCACTCTTAAAATGTACCCGTGTAGTCGTGTGTTATAAAAACAGTAACCTATTCAACGGTTCATGGTATTTTCATCATTTAACAGCATTTTACTTCTGTCATTAACATTGTAAACAACTTCAACAGTCCCGGAAAATATTTTAATGGTTATTGTATATTATGGATTATAGTAATGAGATTTAACTCGAGTATTGCAAGTTTCAGAAAAATGGAAACTAATTACGACCTAGGAGAACCTGAGTTAAGGGATTATGGTTCAGATGATATACATGACCAAGTAGCGCCCAGGTCACAGGGCCGGTATTCGGACTGTGATGACCCAGGAGCGCCCAGGTCACAGGGCCGGTGTTCCGATCGTCATGACCCAGGAGCGCCCAGGTCACAGGGCCGGGGTTCCGATCATCATAACCCAGGAGCGCCCAGGTCACAGGGCCGGGGTTCCGATCATCATAACCCAGGAGCGCCCAGGTCACAGGGCCGGGGTTCGGATCATCATAACCCAGGAGCGCCCAGGTCACAGGGCCAGGGTTTCAGCCGTTATGACCCAGGAGTGCCCAGGTCACAGGGCCGGGGTTCCGAGCATCATGACCCAGGAACGCCCAGATCACAGGGCCGGGGTTCCGATCATCATGATGCAGGAGCGCCTGATTCACAGGGCCAGGATTTCAGCCATCGTGACCTAGGAGTGCCCAGGTCACAGGGGCGAGGTCCTAACAATCGTGACTCAGAAGGTCAAGGGTCTGAGAATCGATATCTTGAACGCAACAACCAGGTGAGCCCAATATTAACAACTGCCAGGTGTCGAGGCCGTGGAGCGACTGATCATTCTCTACGAAATCATGGACGCACAGCGGCAACTGCATACTTTCAACCTGAAGGTGGTGCGAAGACTAACCGCAGACGTCGGCTCAGTTCATCGTCCGAAGACTCCGGTGAGCGTTATCATAGTTTTGTTAAACGATTTAAACAATCCAGTTCTAGAGATCATGATTCGACTATACTCGATAAGTTTCTTGACATTTTAAAACATATGAAAAATTCTGAAAAACCAAAACTCGCTTTTGACAAAAATGTAATTCCTGAATTTGATCCAATGTCTAAGGAGCAGACTGTACTGACTTGGCTTACTAAGGTAGAGGAATGCGCTACCATTTATCAGTGGGACGATAGGGAAACTATTCACTACGCCCTTCCTAAGTTGATAGGTGTTGCTAAAACCTGGTATCAAGGCTTATCAACTGTCTTACTTTCTTGGACCGAATGGAAGAAAAAGTTGATAGAATCTTTTCCCTGCCGCGAAGACTACGCTGAACTCCTTACGGAAATGTTATCCAAAAAAGTTCGCTACGGTGAATCGTTAGAGCATTACTATTATACGAAGATTAATATGCTGAATAGATGTAACATATATGGCAAACAAGCTGTGGATTGCATTCTTTATGGTGTCGAGGATCGTGCAATTAGGGTGGGTGCCCAAGCTGCCCAATTTTCTGAACCCGAACAGGTACTGAAGTACTTTAGAACCGTGAAAGTAGGGCAGAGTAGAGATCACCAAGACCCTCCTCAACGCTCTCGTAATAATGATAAAAGGCAGTCATTTTCCCGGCAGAATACTACAAAAGATTATACTAACGCTAACGTTAAATGCTTTAATTGTAATGAAGCAGGGCACCGTAGTAATAAGTGCAATAAACCTGCCGTAAAATGTACTTACTGCGACAAAATGGGACATATGGCTGAATACTGTTTTAAAAAAATAAATAAAACTCGAGAGAAGGACGATTCACACGTTAAAGAACGGCCAGAAAAACAAGTAGCCGAATTACACGTGGATGATAGTAACGATAAATATATATTGGATATCAAACTCGATAAAACGATTACCAAATGTCATATTGATCTAGGCAGTCAATGTTCCCTGATTAAAATAGGTATAGCCAGAGAATTGAATCTTTGCATTCAACAGTCTGAAATTTTGCCGGTATTAAGGGGCATAGGAGGAAGTTTAGTGTCACCATTAGGCGTTGTAACGAGTGAGGTCGAGGTTCAGGGTATTCATGAAGTAGTCGATCTGTATGTTGTAGAAGATTTCGTGATCCAACACCCGGTTCTATTAGGTCACTCTTTTACTGAAAGGCCAGGAATTGTAATAACTAAAACCTCAAATGAACTGATTATTCAAAAAGTCAGCAGTGAAAAGGTTCATTTGAAGGTATTTAAACAAATCAACTTAGTTCAAAACATCTTGTCACCGGTGCCAGTTGAATCTTCATCTATCGTTACAGGCACAATCTGCGTTAACGGATCTCTGCGAGGTAGGGAAGGGAGAGAATATTATCTGTTCCCCGGAGAATACGACATTAATCACGGTCGTAGTGTAGTACTCGTTTTGAATGTATCTTCCGAAATTATTACTATTGATAAGGGTTCTCTCTTAACGCGCGCCGTTTTCAAACAAAGTGACCGGTCTATACTTGATTGTTGTAATGTAGCGTTTAATGAGAGGGAGGTTGACGAAACTGTAAATTGCGGACAAAGTATTTCCGAACAGGAGCGTCTAAAACTTCAACAACTGCTGTCAAAATACAGTGATTGTTTTTCAAAAGGTCTCAACGATCTCGGATTCACAAAAATTACAGAAATGCATATCGAGCTTGAAGACTCTCGTCCTGTTGTGTATCGCCCGTACCGAATGTCTTACCCCGAAAGGGTTCTAGTAAGAAATATGGTTCAGGAAATGCTTGATAGTGGAATTGTAAGGGAATCTTCTTCACCATATGCAAGTCCTATTGTATTGGTCAAAAAGAAGACTGGAGAAAAAAGATTATGTGTCGATTACAGGGCACTTAATCGAAAAACAAAAAAAGATCATTATCCGCTTCCCCGAGTCGAAGATCAGTTGGACCAACTTTCGGGAAACACCTTATTTACATCCCTCGATTTGGCTTCTGGGTACTACCAGATACCTATCGCGGAAGAGAGTAGACACAAAACTGCCTTTGTAACACCTGACGGTCTCTATGAATATAACCGAATGCCATTTGGGCTCGTAAATGCGCCATCGGTTTTCCAAAGGACAATCAACAAAATTTTATCTGAGGCCAAGGTTAAGTTCGCGATAGTTTATATGGATGACATTTTAATTCCATCAAAAGATGTCAGTGAGGGGTTACAGAGGCTAGAGGAAGTTTTACAGTTTTTGGGGTGCGTGCTAGATAACCTCCACGTGTGCTCTCTTGCTGTTCGTCCCAGTTCATGCATGTATGCATCTGCATTTTATATGCGGCTGTATGTAGGCATTCGCTGGGAAGAACAGTGGGGGGGACGGTGCATCCTGGGCGCCACTGTGGGTGGCTCTCTTACGTGTGTCATTACTTATGGCATGGGTAGGGGAATCACTTACAGTGGTGGCGAATAATCAGCAAAACCCAATCCAAGGTGTCATACGTACCGAGCCGAGGGATGCGTGGCCAAGGGGGAGCTTGGTTCCTATCGGTGTCTCTCCAGGGAGATGGCAATCCTGGAGTAGTAATTTCGCCTTACCTGGGCAAGCGGGGCTCTGCCCAGGTGGACTGTTTATTTCCCTAGCTTCTCGTGGGAACTGTATGGATCTACACCTTTTTAAAAAAAATACTCCATCTCTGGACGATGACGAACGTCCGGAACTCTCGAGTAGTCTGACTGGGTCAATTCCCGATCTGACTGCTCTCTTGCTCGGTTCTGAGGGAGACTCCCTAGTCACCTTGGACACCGAACTCAACCCTCCTGAGCTGGAGTCGGCAAACGATGGCACGAGGCCTACTGAGATGGACTCGGAAGTGCCGTCGGGAACTGACCTCAGTCCCAGGAAACGACGGTTGACAGGAGCAGCGCGTAAGCGCCTGCGGCGCCTCAAGGCTGGCGGTATGGACCCCATTGAGGCCTACAAGCTGGTCACGGAGCGGTTGGCAAGTGCGCATACTCCTTCGACTGGTCTAATGGCCGATATGTCCTCGGGGAAGAAGCCGGTAAAACGATCCCGATCCGAGGACGAGTCGCCAAAGGATCATGTCAAAAAGACTACGCGTGTGGACGAAAAGTCAGGGTCAATTCCAATGATCCCTGATGAGCCGTCCGCAACTCAGGTCGGACCACCGCCTGAGACAAGCGCTATGTCTTTTAAGGATGCCCTAACTAACATCCGGGTGGGAATCCGTAACAAGGAGCCCATGTCGGACGCGCAATTGGGGCTCCTTTATAAGGACATATTGAGGGCGATTCTTAACGCCCCTATGCCCAAAGCCCCCGAATTCAAAATTCGAATTGAGGGCTGCACTTTCAAGCCGGGATGGCTGCAAGTCGTAATTAAAAACGACTACAGCCTGAAATGGCTTGAAGAAAAAGTGGGGACACTAAAGCCGTGGCCAGAGGCGGAACTCTCGTTCATTAACGAGAAGGACTTGCCAAAAGCTAAGGTTGGGATCCTCCACTTCAAGACAGAAGATGTCCTGAAAACTCCAAGAGATGCCCTCAATCTCCTGGAAAAACAAAACGACCTGCAGACTGGCTTGTGGAAGGTGCTGAGCGTCAAGAAAGAAAGGGACGGAATCACGACCGCCCTCTCTATCGATGATGCCTCTGTAGAAGCCTTGCGCAAGCTAGACTGCAGGCCGCAACTAGGCTTTCGCAAAGTCTGGATTCGCATTCGCGGCGATAATACGCCGGCGAGGGCTGAGCAGGTGGCAGGAACTAGCCAATCTAGCGCAGGGATTCTGCCACCTGCTCAACACGCTCCTAGGGCGGGGCCGAGCGTCCAGGTCTCTGGTAAAACGGCAAAGCGGCAAAACGCCAAGCCGAAACCTGGAGGCCGGGGCGTCAGGAACCGCCCCCTCGGAGCACCACCGACGAAAAGGGCTACACGTCCCAATCGATCGGGAGTGGAGAGCCGACCGGCCAAACCTCGGGGCTGCCCTACGGCCCCGAAGCCAAGCGGGTCGAATAACGCCACTTAACCCACCCTCCGACACAAACACACAACACTAACACAACACAAACACACCATAACACAGACACACACAAACACACAAGTGGTGCAGATCAACCTGCACCATGCCAGAGCAGCCACGGCTGTTCTGGAAAAACACTTCAAACAGAAGAACCTTCACATTGCTCTTATTCAGGAACCGTGGCTGGCTAATACTAACACGGTGTCTGGACTGGGCTCTGCAGGTAAGGTCGTACACCATATCGGAGGAGTCAAACCAAGAGCGTGTATACTTTTCAATAATAATATTGATTTCTTATGCATACCAGGCCTGTGCAGCGATGACCTGATTGCAGCTTATGTTAATGTCAAGAGCGGAAATGGACGCCTCATCGTGTGCTCGGCATACCTGGACGGGACGAATACCGACCCATCCGAGGAGCTTGCAAAGGTAGTCGAGTACGCCTATGCCAACAATGCCGAGCTTCTCATTGGGTGTGACGCCAACGCCCACCATACCAACTGGGGCAGCACTGACATCAACGACAGAGGTGAGTTGCTTCATGATTTTGTACTAACTAACCGCCTCCAAATAGTTAATGAGGGATGTAAACCGACCTTTGTAACTAGATCGAGGAAGGAAGTTCTTGATGTAACTCTCGCTACTATTCACACTGCCAGGCTGATAACCAATTGGCATGTCAGTGATGAACCATCTATGTCTGATCATCGACTAATTAAATTCGCACTGAATACATCCAACATTTGCGAAACCATCACTTTTAGGGATGCAAAAGCCACGGACTGGGACTTGTACAGAATAAAGCTCCAGGATAGACTCCAAGACTTCCCTAAAACCATACGCTCCCCTGAAACATTGGATTATGCTGTTGCTCAAGTTACGGAAGCCATTACAGCCTCTTACGAAGAGAGCTGCCCTCTAAGAACTGTGAGGGATAGAAAAGTGACGTGGTGGAACAAAAAGCTCGATGTTTTAAGGGAAGAATCACGTAGGTTGTTTAATAAGGCTAAATCGACTGACGACTGGGATCGGTATCGGAAAGCTTTAACTACCTATAATAAAGAAATCCGAAAGGCGAAAAGACTGTCATGGAGGAAGTTCTGCGAGGAGATTACTAAAGTCCCTCAAGGAGCCAGAATCCACAAAGTCTTATCCAAATCGCCTACAAATCAACTGGGATTCTTAAAGAAACCAGACGGTGCCTTCACTGCATCAGCGGAAGAAACCCTGAAACTTCTGGCGTCTACACACTTCCCTGGCTCGGTGATGGCACCAGATAACATCGTACAAAATACTCCTCATATCCGCCTCACCAGGCCTTCAAATGAAGACTGGAGAAGAGCGGCGAGGTATTTTAGACCGAACAAGGTAGAATGGGCTATAGACTCATTCAAGCCAATTAAATCTGCAGGGGATGACGATGTCTTCCCAGCTCTTCTGCAGCAAGGGAAGACTATTCTCATCCCTATTTTAGTCAAAATCTTCAGAGCAAGCTTTGCCTGGGGATATATACCAGAGAAATGGACTATGGTTAAAGTCTGTTTTATCCCAAAGGCCGGTAAGAAGGACTACTCTCAACCAAAGTCCTTCAGACCAATAAGCCTTACCTCCTTCCTACTCAAGAGTATGGAAAAGGTTATTGACGAATGCATCAGGGATGGACCATTAAGGGATAACCCTCTGCATCCGAAGCAACACGCTTACCAAAAAGGAAAATCTACAGAAACTGCTCTGTTAGAACTAACAGACAGGATCGAAAGGGCTTTGGAAGATAAACAGATAGCCCTATGTGCTTTCCTTGATATTGAAGGAGCTTTCGACAACGTCACCATAGACGCCCTTTCCAAGGGAATGAAGGCGAAAGGGATTGACGAAACAACTACTCGTTGGATCGAATTCATGCTCCTCAACAGAACTATCAGTGTTACCTTACACGGAACTACAAAGAGCTTCAAAACAACTAAAGGGTGCCCGCAAGGAGGCGTTTTATCGCCACTTCTATGGCTACTCGTTGTTGACCAATTGCTGGTTGAAGCCTCTACAAGAGACTTAGATGTACATAGCTATGCTGACGATGTGGTGGCTTGTGTTGTCGGCCCCTGTCACAGCACGGTATCATCTATACTACAGAGATCTCTGAACATTATTAACACATGGTGCACAGAAAACAATTTATCGGTTAACCCGAGTAAAACAACAATAGTCCCCTTTACTAGGAAGCGTAAGTTGGACAAACTTGTAACGCCCACTGTAAAGGGGACTCTCATACCATTCTCCAGCGAAGTCAAGTACCTGGGCGTAACTATCGACCAGAGACTGACCTGGAACACTCACATTAACAATGTGATCCAAAAGGCTAAAATAGCTTTAGGAATATGCTGTCGCTTAGCAGGGAAGAAATGGGGCTTAAACCCTAAAATCGCCCTGTGGTTGTACACCGCCATAGTCAGGCCGATAATAACGTATGCCTGCGTAGTATGGTGGAGGAAAACAACTCAAGTGACAGTCATTAACAAACTTAATGGTTTGCAGAGACTTGCATGCCTCATATCAACAGGGGCCATGTCCACAACCCCAGGAGCTGCTCTAAATGCCCTGCTTAACCTACCGCCACTTCATCTATTCATTGCGAAGGAGGCGAAGGCAAGCATGTACAGAACAAACAGCACTGGCAAAGCAAACTGGCGCTCTCAAGCACTGAGATCGCTACACGAATCAGTACTTGAACACGATCAACTAGCTATGACAACAGACGTCATGCTTCCACAGTGTAATTTCACAAGGAATTACACAGTGGAACTGCCGAGCAGAGAGGATTGGTCAAACAACCTCATCACTTGCAAGGCTGTAAGCCTGATCTGGTTTACAGACGGGTCCAAAATGGGTGAGAATGTAGGATGTGGAATATTTGGCATTAGCCCGAAATTCAGCAAAAGCTTGAATCTGGGTAAACATGCTACCATATTCCAAGCGGAGGTATACGCCATTATAGAATGTGTGGAGGCCAACCGTCAACGAAACTACATAAATCAATTAATTCTGATTTACTCAGATAGCCAGGCAGCTCTTAACGCCTTGAACTCGAATACTTTAAATTCGAAACTGGTAAAAGACTGCGTTAACAAACTGAATGACCTGGGGCAAAGGAATAAAGTTATTCTGAGATGGGTACCAGGTCATTCTGGAATCAACGGCAACGAAAAAGCCGATGAACTTGCACGGGCTGGGGCTCAAGGTCATCAGATAGGTCCAGAACCCTTCTGTGGTATCTCAAAGAACCAGGCCATGCAGACCCTTAAGGGCAACTTATTTGGCGATTCAAAAAATAACTGGTTGGTACAACCAGGTCTGCTACACGCCAAATCTCTCATAGAAGGCTACTCACAAAAACGAACTGCCGAGCTTCTTGAGCTTAGCAGGACGAACATCTGTGCGATAGCCCGCGCCTTAACCGGCCACTGCAAACTAAACAGGCACCAATTTCACATGAAACTGAGTGACACTGATGTTTGCCGGTACTGCAATCAGGAGAGGGAGACGCCTAAGCACCTCTTGTGTGAATGCGGGCCCCTTGTCCACAAACGCAGTGTCCATCTGGGCCGACACATTATTCGCCCGGAGGAGATTAAAACTCTAAAAGCTAGGAGTATTCTAAATTTCTTGGAAGCCTCCGGGCTAAAAGAGTTACTCTAACAAGGTGGCGAGTCACAATAGATCTTTTAGGTCGCAGTGACTACATCCCCTACACTATGGGTGATGCATAGCCCCTTATCTTCTAAATAATATAATAATAAGTTTTACAGTTGCTGAAGGCAGGGGGTCTTACGTTGAAATTGAGCAAGTGCAACTTTTTCCAAAGTCAGATTGACTTTCTCGGACTTGAAGTTAGCGCTTAGGGCATTCGTCCAGGATCTAGAAAGACTGACGCTGTCTCAAAATTTCCTACGCCAAACAATCAGCACGAAATAAGGCAGTTTCTAGGATTATCTGGGTTTTTTCGCCGTTTTATTAAGGACTACGCTCTTATTACATCTCCTCTGACAGATCTATTACGAAAGGACTCCGTATGGGTATGGCAAGAGGCACAACAATGTGCCTTCGATAGAGTTAAGACGCTTTTAACTCAGAGACCGCTGCTGGCATTATATGATCACAATGCGGAAACTCAGCTGCACACGGATGCTTGCAAAGACGGCGTTGCAGGTATACTTCTTCAGGCCAATGCAAATGGTCTTTTCCAGCCCGTATCTTATTTTAGTCGTAAGACAACACCTGACGAACGCAAGCTCCATTCATACGAACTAGAGACGCTCGCAGTTATAACATCGTTGAATCGTTTTAGGGTGTATCTGATAGGCATACCGTTTAAGATCTTTAAAGCTCCATTCATACGAACTAGAGACGCTCGCAGTTATAACATCGTTGAATCGTTTTAGGGTGTATCTGATAGGCATACCGTTTAAGATCTTTACGGACTGTAACGCCCTTAGATATACGTTGACCAAACGAGATGTAATCCCTCGAGTCGCCCGGTGGTGGGTGCAGATACAAGAGTATGACTGCTCCATAGACTATCGTCCTGGTTCACGAATGTTGCACGCGGATGCATTAAGTCGTAATCCCGTGGATGAATGTACATCTGAATCTCATGTCCTTGATATACTCGTTATAGAGGAGGAGGATCAAGCATGGATTAGTACTGTACAAATTGCAGATGATGAAATAAAAAAAATCAAAGATGTTCTCGATGATTCAGGTTCTGAGCGCGTTTCTGACATTTGCAAAAATTATAAACTTAAAAATGGTCGAGTCTATCGTATTGTAGGCGATGAATTAAAATGGTTAGTGCCCAAGAGCGTTCGTTGGCAAATAGTACAAAAAAACCATGATAATGTCGGTCATTGCGGTTTTGATAAGACCCTGCAGAGAATTCAGAAACATTACTGGTTTGCTAAAATGCGTCGGTTCGTAAAAAAATATGTGTCCTCTTGTTTGGAGTGTGCCCACCATAAAGCACCTGGTGGTAAACGCGAAGGTGCACTCCATCCAATAGACAAGATTGGTATTCCTTTTCACACCGTTCACGCTGACCATTTAGGGCCTTTTATAAAAAGCAAAAAGGGTAACTGCTATCTTCTCGTAATAATCGATGGTTTTACAAAATTCGCGAATATTACTCCTGTTAAAAATACGAAGTCGGCTACAACCGTCAGAGTCCTTAAAGACCACATTAGTTATTTTGGAGTCCCCACTCGCCTAATCACTGACAAAGGTACTAGTTTTACGAGTAAAATTTTCAAAGACTGTGCTTTCATACGGCATCAAACATATTGAAAATGCGGTTTCCACGCCACGAGCTAATGGGCAAGTAGAAAGATTTAATAGAACGATACTTGACGCTTTATCTACTTCTTCTCATGGTGATGACGAGAAAAACTGGGACGAATACGTTGGCGGAATCCAAATTGGGCTTAACACTACGACACATAAAACTACTCAAAAGTCCCCATCGGAACTGCTTTTTGGATTTAATATTACCAGTCATTCACAGGGTATTCTAAATTCTGTAATAAATGATACATTGAATGTAGGTAGTTCAGATAATTTAAATTCGATTAGGGAGCAAGCAAACAAAAAAATCAAAGAGCAGCAAATAAAAGATGCCCATAGGTTTAATAAAAGTCGCAAATCAGGTACTGTCTATAAAGAGGGTGACTTAATCCGCGTCGAAAGACAAATTCCACATGACGGTAAATCACAAAAGCTTGTAAACAAATATCAAGGACCTTATCGTATTGTAAAAGTGTTACCCAATGATCGGTATCTTATAGAAGATACCCCTTTAACACGTAAAAATGGTCGCAGGTATGAAAATATTATAGCTCTAGATAAAATTCAACCCTGGTTGAATTTTAATAGAAATCTCGACAGCGACTCTGATGATGAAAGCTCTACCAGTGATAAAGAAGAGTAATGTAGATATGCGTAAAGTCGAATCATGAATTGTAGCAGAATAATCTCTATCATATTTTCTTGTGTTATGTATAGATTGTAGATCGTTAATAAATCTGATTCAATTTGTTAATTTAGTTACATCATTAAAATATTGTATAATTATTTTGTTACTAGGACATAATTACTTTGTTACTTATTTATAATGTTTAATTTTATTTTTTTTATGTATGCATATGTTATAACTTGAGATTTTTTTTTTTTTTATTTTATTTTTTTTTAATCTTAAGTAGCGAAGGGACTCGCTACGAACAGGATGGCCGAGTTGTTAGCTTATTAATATTTAGATGTTGTACTCTTAATATTATATTGTAGCTTATTTATAATAATTATAGACCGTATTGTATAATTGTTTTTATTTAAAGTCGCTCAATTATCTCTAGAAAAGTAATAAGTCATGAGTATAGTTCGTTATTTGAGTCGCAGTGGCGCCCTCAGTGTGAAAGCGAGTAGTAGGGATTTTCTAGAGATGGTAGGGCGACAACGTTCGTCGGGAGGACATTAAGTCGTGAGCAGTTGAAGAGTGCGGACGCAACAAGTGCTAAACATATTATACTGTACGAATATATGTATCAATAAGCAATAAAGTGTGATTTTTGTAATACGTCGTTTTACTTCTGAGACTAATCCTACAATAGTATACTTCAGTTATCACTATAGGTACAGTACGTGTTACAAAATGTGTAGATAACATCAATCTGTTGTTAAAAAGTTGAGTATTTAGTAAAATATTGTTTAAAATATTGTATTACTCATGTATAGGGTTGCCAACGCGTTTTTAGAAAATAACGTATATAATTTTTTATAAGGAAAAAGAGTATTTTTTATTTTTATTTCTCTTGAAGACAGATTTCATGTTTTTCTTGCACAACACACACTAACAGATTTTCGTTACCCTTAATTTTTTAATTATATCAACATTTTTTTATTAAATTATATTCTGTCTTGTTCCTCTTTTCTCGCCATATTTGATTAATTACTGGAAAAACTATGTCAGTGAAAGCTGACATGGCAAGAATAGGTTATTTAACTTTCTGTCACATTGATAATGTCATGGTTGTTAAGTTAAACCTTTTTCTTTGTAACAGATTCGATTGCTATGTTCAAATATTTTACTTCTATGAAAAACTGAAAATAAAAGCGTGTGACTCGCAATATATTAAATAATGTTTTAATTTCATCGGCCTCTGACAATAAATAATAACAGCAGAGCGTGGTTTGATCGACAAAAGTAAAATGACGTCGTCGGGAACGTGTAATTTCCCGAAATTGAACGAGAAAATAGCGTTCTCCAATTGGAAGTTTCGTGTGAAGGTTTTGGAAGAAAGAAACCTTTCAAACATATTGGAAAAATATGACAAGGAGATCAAACAACAGATTGAAAGTGATGCAAAGGCTCGGTCAATTATTGTACAATGCGTAAGTGACCCTCCTTCTTCTTCTTCCTGCTCTTGTCCCGTTTTATTTGGGGTCGGCGCAACACGTTTTTTTCTTCCATTCTGTCCTGTCACTCGTCACGCTATCACTAACTCCCTTTTCTTTCATATCACTTCTCACACAATCCATCCATCTTTTCTTGGGCCTTCCTCTCCCTCTCCATCCATCCACATGTAAATTCATAACTCTTTTAGCAACATGCTTTTCATCTCTCCAATGCGTAAGTGACCAATACCTCGATATTATAAAAAAATGTAAAACCGCTGCCGAAATGATTACTTGCTTGGAATCAGTATTTGAAGGAAAAAGTGTATTCAAAAAGCTTTTTCTACGTAAAAAGCTAATCGCTATGAAATGCTCCAGTGGTCAAAATTTACAGGACCATTTCCTTCAATTTGACAACTTAATCACTCAATTGGAAACAGCTGGAACTACAATGGAGGACAGCGATAAATTGACGCATTTATTCCTGACACTACTTGAGGAATACAGTACAGTGATAACTACATTGGAAACAATGAGTATTGAAAAAGAGCTCACTGTAGATTTTGTGAAATCTAGACTCCTAGATTCAGAGCTAAAATTAAAAGAAAAGAAAAGTGTTGTAAAAAGCAGTTTCTATACCTGCTTTAAATGCGGAAAAGAAGGTCACTTGGCATACCAATGTGACAAGAAAAGTGAAAACAATTTTCAAATGCAACGAGGCAGAGGAAAATTTAGAATAAGGAATAGAGGAACATCTGGGTTCAGAGGAAAGTCGAGGGGACAAGGGCATGTAACCCAAGCGAATGAAATCGTTAATAGTAATGAAATGTTTATTGCTTCAAGGATGGAACACGTATTGCATAAAGAAGATGCATCGGGGATTGTTTATGTTGTAGACTCAGGAGCAACACATAACTTCATACAAGAGAGATATGGGATTTAGGGGGATGGAGTTGCCCGCGTCCGTAGGCTTTACCATCTTTCCTGACCAACCCTACACGTGTCCCCTGGGTGTTGCTAAACGAGCAACAACGCCGAGTCTCGGGCGGCGGTCTATTATCCCGACTCAACTTGCCTAACAAACAAGTCACGCTGGGGGTAGGAAATGACCTCCACAACCCGCAACTCCATGGCCAAATTGTGGAAACGGGGATATTGGCTTCACCGCCCGTGTCACGAGGTAGAAAGCCTCTCTAAAAATTCACCCTAATCCTAAGGTGGGAAATGCGCCGAAAGGATGCATGGCTTGCAGGTTGCAAGTCGTTAGCGCCAACCTCAACGAACCCGGCCAACGTTGTTGTATGGAGCCTTCTTGGGGGAATAGGCGTCACCCTTCAAGCGACTACTTATATCGTCCTAACTCGTGGGAACAGAATGAATGAAACTAATAAAACTCCTAATAATCCTAACAATATGATCCAACAGCAATTGAACAGAAGCATGTTCATCAGAAATCGTAACAAAAGTCTATCATTAGACGCAGCAAGCAATGCTAGTGACAAACAAATTGAAAACAACAAAACGGACTCCTCAAATGATGCAGAGAACTCGTTAGCTCCGTGGCAAAATGATAAAGTGCCCCCTAAACGGCAAAAAAGAAAGGAAACAAGCCCAAGATACGGGGATCACACAAAGAAATCCAAGAACGTTCTAACCTTCACTGTGCCTACGCACAATAAATTTGATGTTCTTAATTGCGAGGAAATAGATGAATTTGCGAAAGTAACAGAGTATGAACCAAAGCCAGAACCAATCTTTGTGACAGGTATCTTGGACGTCACAGCGTTAAAAGCTACTATAAATAAAATAGTTGACAACAAATCATATATTATGACAACCCTTAGATCTGGTCATGTCATCAAGTTAATGCCCAAAGACATAAATACGTACAAAGCAATCCGAGAACAGTTTATAACAAACAACATATCACACTACACTTACCAATTAAAAAGTGAAAGAGCATATAGAGTTGTATTAACCTTTCGAATGTCTTAAGTTACACAGTCCGACATAAGGTAATTGTCTTTCTATTGTGTCTCTAATTACGACATTAAAAGAGTTAAGAGGACTACACTCTTCCGAAGATACTTCTCTTATTAAACAAGAATTAAAAGAACAAGGACATGAGGTCAGACAAATGGTAAATGTTTTACACAGGTCCACCAAAGAAGCACTACCCTTATTTTTCGTGGACCTAGAGCCGAATAAAAACAATAAAGAAATATTTAAACTAAGATATCTAAGTCACATGAAAGTGACATTTAAAGCTCCATATAAGAAAAAAGAAGTAATGCAATGCAAAAGATGCCAGAGGTTTGAACATATCAAAAATCAGTGCTATAGACCATTTAGATGTGTGAAGTGTGGCAATGATCATTCTACCTCCTTATGCACCAAAACACCAGATACACAGGCAACATGTGCAAACTGCCAAGAAAATTATCCAGCAAGCTATAAAGGTTGCACAAAATATAAACAATATAAGGAAAGAATATTTAAAACCAAACCAAAGATAAAAGAAATTCCAAACCATACTGCAAAAAACGAAAATCCAAATCATGCTGCTAAAGTGACCGAAGAAATGAAAGAAACAGCAAAACCAAAGCTAAGACAAAATATCCATAAAGTAAAAATAAACTACGCAGATATGACAAAAGATCGATCAATCCAGGATCTACCCGACTCAGAAAACTTTCCAGACAGATTAGAACTAATGTTCACCAAATTTCAACAAATCATGATTAACATGATGGATAAAATGATGGATCGTATGATCCAGCTAGTGTCAAGTCTAGTAACAAAATGATTAACACCCTCCGAGTAGTAACTTGGAACGCCAACGGCTTGACGGAACGTCGTCAAGAGTTTCAAACATTCCTTCATCAAGAAAAAATTGACATAGCATTAATTTCTGAAACAAGATTCACCGATAAATCTCACGTTAACATACAAAGTTACTCAAAATATACAACCAACCATCCGTCTGGTAATAGCCACGGTGGAACTGCAGTAATAGTAAAAAATAATATTAAACATTACGAACTGGAAAAATACTACACAGATAAAATACAAGCTACATCAATAAAAGTAGTTGTTAATGAAAAAGTAGAGACAACATTGTCTGCGATTTATTGTCCACCCAGACACAAGATAGCTAAAGATGATTACAATAAGTATTTCTCTACCCTGGGCTCCAGATTTATTTGCGGAGGGGATTGGAACGCAAAACACAATTTTTGGGGCTCAAGATTAATCACATATCGTGGAAGACAACTGTATAGCACAATACAGGACCTAAGACTCGATTGCATGACTTCAAGGGAACCTACATACTGGCCAACAGATAGAAATAAAATACCATACTTACTCGACTTCTACATTACGAAAAATATCAGTCAAAACTACATGACTATCCAAACCTGCACTGATCTATCTTCCGACCATACACCAGTCATATTGAATGTAAGTACGATGGTGGTAATGGTGCAACCAGAAAAAAGAATTTACAACAAAGGTACAAACTGGAAGATGTACCAAGACAAAATCACAACAGAGCTTATACTGATAAACCCATTGAAAACAGCTGAAGATATAGAAATTGCTATTGAAAGCCTCAATAAAATGATACACGAAGCGGCTTCAATCTCCACAAAAATGCGAAAAAAATTACCCCTAACACTCAACGAATATCCTAAATCTATCAAAGACAAAATAATGGAACGTCGCAATCTAAGAAAACAATGGCACAGAACTAGATATCCCGCAGACAAAACATTGTTCAACAGATCGTCAAACGAACTAAAAGAACTCATCAAAAGTTTTACCAATGACAATCTCCAAGCATTTCTCTCTAACTTAACTCCAAGTACAGACACAAATTACTCACTGTGGAAGGCAACACAAAAAATCAAACGTCCTAATAACCAGATCCCCCCCATTAAGAAAAACAGTGGAGACTGGGCAAGATCAGACAAAGAGAAGGCTTCAATCTTTGCTGAACACTTAAGCAAAGTATTTCAACCATTTCCCGAGTTGAAATCTGAACATACCGCTGATATAAAAAATATTTGGAAAGTACAGAACAGATGTGCCTCCCGATAAAATACACGACCCCTTCCGAAGTAGCTAGGGAAATAAAACTCCTCAAGGATGGAAAATCACCGGGATACGATAGTAAAGATAGCATTCTTTTGAAAAATTTGCCAAAAAAGGGGGTGGTGGCAGTTGTCAACATTATCAATGCGTGTCTTAGACTTAACCACTTCCCAGGACAATGGAAGATAGCGCAAGTGATAATGTTGCCCAAACCCAATAAACCACCTAATGAAGTTACCTCATACCGACCTATAAGCCTTTTACCACTAATTGGCAAACTATTCGAGAAGATCATACTAAATAGAATGAGGCCATACCTCGATGACATCATTCCCGACCATCAATTTGGTTTTCGAGAAAATCACGGAACGATTGAGCAAGTTCACCGCATCGTAGACGTTATAAGTAGATCTCTGGAGGAAAAAAAGTATTGCTCTGCAGTCTTTTTAGATATCAGCCAGGCCTTTGATAAAGTATGGCATGAGGGTTTGCTATATAAAGTCAAGAAGTTGCTCCCTCACTCATTTCTCCATATTATCAAGTCCTATCTCAGTAAACGATGTTTTGAAGTAAAATTTCACGACGAACTTTCCATCTTTTATGAAATCAAATCAGGAGTACTGCAGGGAAGCATACTCGGCCCGGTTCTTTACACCATTTTTACTGCTGACCTACCAACAACAGATAAGACTACGGTAGCAACGTATGCAGATGACACAGCACTGTTATCCTCACACATAAATCCTGTAACTGCATCAGAAAACCTTCAGCATCATTTCAACGAAATAGAAGAATGGCTTGAAATTTGGAGAATCCACGCCAATCAGAGCAAATCAACACACGTAACCTTTACTCTCAGGAGAGATACGTGTCCACCAGTGACACTTCACAATGAAGAACTCCCGCAAGATGACAATGCCAAATACTTGGGCATGCATTTAGACAGAAGGTTGACGTGGCAAAAACATATATGGACAAAGCGAAAACAATTAGATTTCAAATTACGCAGCATGTACTGGTTAATAGGACGCCACTCACAAATGACCACACACAGTAAATTGACAGTATACAAAGCCATCCTAAAACCTATATGGACATACGGTATCCAGCTCTGGGGTACAGCCAGCAACAGTAACATAGAGATTCTGGAAAGATTTCAAACAAAAACACTGAGAGTCATTTTTAACATCCCATTTTACATCAGTAATAAACTTATACAAGGTGCAGTTTTAAAACTGCACAATATTTCAGGAGGTTGTAATAAAACTCATAAATAATCATATAAAAATACGATACCTGGTCAATAATCAGTAAAACTTGTTATTTATTTTTTTTAATTTTAACCGTTTTTCAGAATAACTCTCTAAATAAACTTCTTAAAAAAATACAGAATCACCCGTTGCGATTTATCGCACGCCGTGTCACTGTGTGTGTGAGTGCATCAACCTGTACGAGGCTCCGCCCACTTATTTTACGAAATGAATAATTTAACCTTAGATGTAGATCGAATTCGATGATCATAATGTACATTAATGTCTTAAATTTCGCTATTTAATTACTCGCTTTTAAGCATCATCACAATGTGAAAATCTTTTAAAAGTCACGTTGACGTCGCGTCGATAGGTACTTACGTATCAGCTGATGAATAAAATGTTAGGCCGAGATCAATAAACCTTATGAGGCGTCCGTGCCTCCGTCCGTAGGTATCATCGAGCGCGCGCGCTCGAGATTTAGATACGCAGTGGTACATGAACGTATCTACCAGACGCAGTCTGTCGGTAATGTCATTCTCAAGGTCAGTTTTCCGTAATAATTTCGTTTTTATTTGTAGATTAAATTGGTGGATGTGAAATTTCCCTTCGTACTTTTTAATGGGCTGAGGACCGACAAAAAACACTTCAAGATAATTTGTGCTAGTTACGTAGATAGGTAGGTTTTTAAGTGATTTATCTTGCCTGTTAGGTAGGTATTTTTACCGTAGTTAAAATTTTTAAATCAATTTATTTACACTAATCAAATTGATTCGGCTAACAACGTATTTACAAATGACTTTTTATGTACTTACTAATAAAATAAAATAAATACCTAAGCAGGTACTTATGTTACCTGGAGGTGTTGTTCAAACAGACAGCAGTCTAGCACGACGTTGCTGATTTTCTTTTAATTTCGTAGCACAAACACATTCGTTTTAAAGTGTCGAAAGCACTAATCACTAGTGATCACCGTTTCAAGTAACGTACTTGCCGACCGTAGTGAGGAAACCAAACCGTAGACCAGCATCCCGCGTGCTGGCCCGTGGCTCTCGCTTGAAGTATTCCAGGATATTTTCCTGCAAGGCGACAAGCAGGCCTTCGTTGCCGCGACCGTCAGCAAGCCGGGGAACGCCGAATCGTCGAAACTCGCGGAGTCTTTGCGTAGCAGCCAGTATTACACTTTGAGATGGACGTTACGATGTTTCCACTGATAGCATACAAGCGGACTATCTCCACCAACTCTACATTGGAGTATTGGTCTGTCATCTTTCATCACTAGATACCGCAACCGTTAACCGAAGGCGCTGTGGGCGAATATTGCAAGCGCGTGTATGCACACGCCGGCGGCGTCAGTTACACTAAACATGATCGATTGATCGATGGCGCGGGGGCGTGGCTAGGGTGTGTCGTGCGGGAGATTATTGGTGCTTTACGTTGCGTGTATGTGTGTGAAAGCGCGGTTTAAATAATGGTGCGTTTGTGTGTGTGAAAGCGCGGTTATAAGGGAGGTATCAGACTAGCAGAGTTTATAAAAAAGGTAGTTCACACATACCGATTTCCATATATAAGAAAAAAAATACCTACTCATTTTATTATTGATTCGGGTCGAGAATCACTAACATAATTACCTCCTGAATTTTTTTGCACCTTTAAAACTGCACCTTGTATACCTTGACTTAAAACTACCAACCGTCAAACAGGAGATAACAAAATACAGCAACGCCTATCAAAAAAGGCTCTCTGGACATAAAAATGAGCTTGCCCTCCGATTGAATGGAGATCAAAGCCTTCAATACAGGAGATTGAAAAGACACAGTGTTCCAACTCTACAAAGTAGATTTACCAGGATGGAATGAGACACCCAACTGAGCAGTGTCCCTCCAAGTTAAAAACCATAAGCAGATAAATAATATATCGGACAAACTAGTGGCTTATTGTTTTGTACAACAGATTGCCGTGACGCAGAAAAGATAAAAAAAAAGAGAGATGAAAAATTTATGACAAACGTGATGGAACTCCAAGACCCAATTAAAATTAAAATTGCAAATAGAGAAGTATTATGTGCAAAGAAAAAAGGCTTTTAAGTACCTTTTTTTGAAAGCAATTTACTGTCAGTAAATGAACTGATGAATAAAAGGAAATGTGTAATATTTAAAAATGGAAAGTTGATAATTAAATCAGAAAAACGAGTATATTATGGAGAAAAGAAAGGAAAGTTATATATATTGAAAATGCAACTACCTAATAAAAAAATGTAAGGGAAATAGAAACAGAGAAAAAAAAAATAATAATCCGTTGTGATAATGGAAGGGAATACTCATCGAACTATTTTAAAAAGTTTTGTGAAGAGAAAGGTATAAAAATAGAGTATAGGATACCTTATAGTTCACAAATGAATGGAAAATGTGAAAGGATGAACAGATCCATTTATGACAAAGCTCGAACTATACTGGATGAATCGTGCTTACCGAGACATCTGTGGGGCCATGCTATCTTGACAGCAACATTCTTGATCAATAGATGTCCATCAAGTGCAATTGCTTACGAGATACCAGCAATAATATTTGAGAGATATAATAAGAAGAGATAAATTAGATTCTAGAGCAAAAGAAGTAAGAATAATTGGCTATGCTAAAAACGTATATAAAGTTTGGGATCCTTTATCAGATACTGTTATTGTATCAAGAGATGTAAGATTTAATGAAAGAGATTTTAAGTACCAACAAGCAGAGATTAATGAACAAGAAGATGATAATGTATACATTGAAGAAAGAGATAATGAAGTGGAAAGAAAGAGAAAAGATGAAGAAAAAAGAAAAGATGAAGAAGAGAGAAAGAAAAAAGATATAGAACAAGCGACTCAAGAAAGTACTAGTCAAAGTACTAGGAGTGGGAGATTAATTACTACACCAAAACATCTAAGTGAATATGAATTTTACGAAGCATACTGCTTGATAAGTACAGTAGAAGATCCCCAGGAGTTTACAGAAGCTATGAAAAATGAATGGGAAGAAGCAATCAATACAGAAATAAAAGGTCTACAGAAAATGAATACTTGGACAGAAGTTGATTTACCTGAAAACTAGAAAGCCATTGATACAAAATGGGTTAAATACCCATTTTGTATCAATGGCTTTCTAGTTTACTACTAGACTAAAGAAAATAACTTGAAAAAGGCTCGATTAGTAGTGAAGGGGTTTCAATTGAAAGAAGACTCTGATTTTGGAAAAAATTATGCACCAGTAGCAAGAATATCATCGGTTCGAACTATCCTGGCACAAGCGATTCAGAAAGGATGGAACATAAAACAACTGGATGTTCCCACAGCATTCTTAAACGGATTGTTAAAAGTAACAAAACAAAAAGTTTTAAAACTGAATAGAGGATTGTATGGATTAAGAGAAAGTTCCAAATGTTGGAACCAAAGATTTAATAACTTTACAGAAAAAAAGGGTTTCAAAAAATCTCAATATGATGTCTGTCTATACAAAGGAGAAGCAATGAATATATGGATGTTAATTTATGTTGATGATATTATACTAACTGGAACCGAAGAAGATATAGAGAAGGTGGTGAAATATCTAAAAGTGGAATTTCAAACAAAAGATTTTGGATTTCCTAAGTCATTTCTAGGAATTGAAATTGAAAAGAAAGAAGACGGTCTTAAAATAACACAGAAAAGACAAATAGAAAGCATGCTCATAAAATTCAAAATGCAAGACTGTAAAAGTTCGATTCGCCTTTAACAAAAGGATACCAATTTGATGAAGATGAGCCAATAGTATCTGATGTACCATATCGCCAGTTAACTGGTAGTCTCATGTTTGTATCGACAGTCTCACGACCTGATATTACCTACGCAACCTCATATTTAAGTCAATACTTGGATAAGCCTACAAGGAGTCTTTGGATACAAGCTAAGACAGTTCTGAGGTCCTTAAAGGAACACAAGAGAATGGACTGTACTACAAAAAATCAAAACATGTATAGAAACATATTCTGATGCAGACTGGGCAGGTTCACACATGAACAGAAAGAGCGTATCAGGATCTATGATATTATACAATGGATGTCCTGTTGCTTGGTTCTCTAGAAAGCAAACATGCGTTTCTCTGTCCACAATAGAAGCAGAATATGTGGCAGCTGCGACTAGTGCATGTACTACTATACATCAAAGGTCTATACGGTGATTTAAATGGACTGAAAAGTGATGTATTGTGTGTGTTGTACATGGACAATAGAGGCGCTATTCAAATAGCAAAAACCTTTGAAAATAGCAAACGTGCCAAACACATTGACATAAACACAATTTTCTAAAAGACATTATAACTAGAAAATTAATTAGTGTTGAATATGTCTCTAGTCATAATAATTTGGCAGATGTATACAAAAGCATTGTCTGGTGAAAAGCTGCACACAATGAAACAAATTTTAAATATTGTTTAGTAATTTTATTAGTAATGTTTTGTAAGTTTGTAGCGATTTCAATCTATTACAGATTTTCAATCGAGGGGCGGTGTTAAGTTAACCTTTTTGTTTGTAACAGATTGGTTAACAGCCAGCTCGTAACTATCAATGTCAATGCTATGTTCAAATATTTTACTTCTATAAAAAACTGAAAATAAAAGCGTGTGACTCGCAATTATAATAAATAATGTTTTAATATCATCGGCCTCTGACAATAAATAATAACAATGGTACGTTTCGATCAATGTTAGTCAGGTCATAAGTATTGTCTTGTCACACAGTAAATACTTTTTTTTAGAATACTGGCCACAAAAAAGTTTATTGAATTCGAATTTCGAATTGTTCATGAAAATAAAAATGTGTACTTTTTAGAATTTTATTCATTTTCAAATATGGAGTGGACGCTTAAAAGAAGACCGTGTTGCAGTTATTGCGTTGCATCGTTGCATTTACGCGCCAATTCAAATTTTTGATATACATACTGAAAAATTTGAATATAACCAAAAGATTCGTTTATCGTACCATGAAACGATACAATGAAGACTCTACTGTAGATGACAGGTCAAGAAATGGTCGCCCTTGCTCTGTTAGGACTCCAGCAGTGATAAAAGCTGTGAAGGCGCGAGTTCAAAGAAATCCCTAACGTAAACAGAAACTGTTGGCCCTTCAGATGGGGTTAAGCAGAACCACGGTGAAAAGGGTGTTAAATAAAGAAGACTTAAAGCCCATTTAGATGGAGAGAGTTTCTCGACCGTTTCTTGGCGAGAAGTCGTACGCTACTATCGCAAGCAATAATCGCCATAAGATTATCGAATCATAATGTTTACATACAGGCAAGAACTAAATTCTCGCCTACGATTATGTCATACGAGATTCGTAAGTACTTTATCGCATGCGATAAATTACTGCGACTGTTTACACAGCGAATAAAATATTAAGAAGATTCTTGCTTACGAGTTCTCGACTTGTATAAACACGTCTCGTATGACATTTTTTCAAGTTCATACGAGTATCGTACAAATCGGTTTGAACCGTTTTGAGTGCGAGAGTTGCTATTCGAGTTCAGTGATTGCTACAGTTTTTGTTTTTGAATGTCTCTTCATCTTCCAATTGTAATTCAAGGCTCAAAGTACTAGATGCTCCAAACGTGTTTCTTCTCACTATCCATTTTTTAACCCAACATCTTTTTTTCCATTTTCGTTTTAATAACTCTTGTCTTAGAAGAGCAGATACAATTAAAACACCCTCGCGCACTGCAGTCATGGTAACAACTGGCACAAAACCTCGAAATACGATTCTCGCTTTGAAGTTCTGTTTAGACGGAGACAGATATATTCTATTGCAAGGCAATTGTCGCCCTAGAGGATAGGCGACAATCGTGAGTGTTTACACGGAGAAATTTTTTTATGTTCTTTCGATAATCGTATCTTCGAGTCGAGAAACTCTCTCCGTCTAAATGGGCCTTTATAATCGCAAGCAGTAATCGCCATAACATTATCGTATCAAAATGTTTACATACAGGCAAGAACTAAATTCTTGCCTACGATTATGTCATACGAGATTCTAAGAAGAAGAGCAAATACAATTAAAACACTCTCGCGCACTGCAGTCATGGTAATAAACACAACCTCGAAATACGATTCTCGCTTTGAAGTTCTGTTTAGACGGAGACAGATATATTCTATTGCAAGGCAATTGTCGCCCTAGAGCACAGGCGACAATCGTGAGTGTTTACACGGAGAAACTTTTTTATGTTCTTTCGATAATCGTATCTTCGAGTCGAGAAACTCTCTCCGTCTAAATGGGCCTTTAATGGGCCTTAAATCGAACACCTAAATACTCGAACGTTCGTAATATGGAATGATTAATAAATCGAACACTCAATACGTCGAGAACTCAAAATATCGAATGTTTGATCGAGAGGCCAATGCATCACACATTCACCCGGAGGACATGGTGGAGCATACGGTGGAGGTGTGCTCCGCTTGAATGGAGCACCGCCATGTCCTCGTGAGGGTGCTCCATTCAAGCGGAGCACACCTCCACCGTATGCTCCACCATGTCCTCCGGGTGAATGTGTGATGCAATGGCCGCTCGATCAAACAATCGATATTTTGAACACTCGACGTATTGAGTGTTCGATTTATTAACCATTCGATATTATGAACGATCGAGTATTTAGGTGTTCGATTAATTGATGTTCGACTATTTGGCATTCAAACCACGTTCTTACCGCGGTATCCGATCGCGATCACGCCGAACTCTGTCGAAATCTTCCAAGTTGGTTGAAGCAGCCAACAAGTCTACGAAACTTTCCTTCGTGTACCTGCCTCCTGCCTTGGGTGAGCTCCAACGCCGTCAACGAGTCAACGGGTCATCCGACACTACCCTAATCTACTGCTGAGCGCCCCTGTTGCTGAGCGTCTGCTGCCGAGCGTCTGCTGCCGAGCGTTTGCGCTGCCGCTGAGCGCGCTACTCACCGAGGTCTGCGTGATGCATCCCGTCTTCCAAATCGTCGCCTTGCTGTGAGTAGGATATACTATTTCTGTTGCTGCCACATAATTATTTTTGTTTTCATAAACCCTCTCAGCTTTGGAGCATTAGACTATTGCCTTTATTCACAAAACACTTATAAACATGACTACTGACAAAAAGCAAATAACTCCTACTATCTTTGAACCACACCCTATTCAGGTTTTGTGTAATTTTATAAATCCATACCAAGGGGAGCGTGAAACTTTATCGGCGTTTTTAACAAACTGCCAAAACGCTCTTGAATTAGCATCTGAGAGTCAAAAATCCTTGCTGCTTAAATACATCATTTCAAAACTACAGGGAAAGGCACAAGTAGCCTGTTCAAACAAAATTTTCGACAATTTCGATGATTTACGAACATTCTTAAGGCAGAATTTCGGGGAAAGAAAGCATTACAACCATCTTTTATTAGAGCTACAATCATGCAAACAGTCGTCAAATGAAACCGTTGCGCAATATGCCCTCAGGATTGAGACCTGCCTGACAGATCTGCAATCCGAAATCCATAACTCTGATTCCTTAAAAAAGGAACTTCCAGGACGTATTGCTATGACAGAAGATCTAGCCCTATATACGTTTTGTCTGGGACTACATCCTAGATTAAGTACCATTGTTCGTTATCGAGACCCCCGAAACCTTAATGCGGCCATAAGCGTCGCTACGGAAGAAGAAAAAATTTACAACTTTTCAGGTCACTCTGAGTTTGAATGTAGATTTAAAAATAATCAAAATAAGGCTCAATTTTCGCATAAACCAAAACCGCCAAATTATACACAAAAACCCTCAAGCTCTGGTCATCAGCCAATAACATGCCGCTATTGCAAAAATATCGGGCATGATATTTCGCAATGTCGCAAAAGACAATATAACAATTCCCGCTTCGATCGCGGAAATCCTGGGAACGAGCTAAAACACGTAGAGTATAATCAACACCTACCGATGACGATGATTTAAACTAAAGAATCAGATTACGAGCCAGTGCCGACGTAATTCTGTTGCTATAGGCACTAATCGTGGGAATGTTTTATTAGAGGCTTCAATTTCTAAATCTAAATACAAAAATACTTATTCCGAAGCCGCTAATAATTCCAATTCTCCAATTTCTAGTTCGATTTCTAAATCCAAGCATAATACTAAATCTAAAATAAACAATGACTCTATCCTTACTAAATCAAATACTAAATCTAAAATAAATAATGACTCTATCCTTACTAAATCAAATACTAAATCTAAAATAAATAATGACTCTATCCTTACTAAATCAAATACTAAATCTAAAATAAACAATGACTCTATCCTTACTAAATCAAATACTAAATCTAAAATAAATAATGACTCTATCCTTACTAAATCAAATACTAAATCTAAAATAAATAATGACTCTATCCTTACTAAATCAAATACTAAATCTAAAATAAACAATGACTCTATCCTTACTAAATCAAATACTAAATCTAAAATAAATAATGACTCTATCCTTACTAAATCAAATACTAAATCTAAAATATATAATGACTCCATCCTTACTAAATCAAATATTAAATCTAAAATATGTAATGACTCAATCTTTATTAGTTCTTCTAAATTTAAAACATGTGACGACTCGACCCCTACCAGCTCTACTAAGTTAACATTCAATGATCCTATAGAAAATAATAGTTCGCCTAAAGGAATACTAGATAATTTTATTCAAGAACCAGGTGGCTATTCTAAAATTTACGATGTTTCCCCTAATTCAAGACGTTGTTTACCGTACATTGTGGTAAAAACTTCACATACGAAAACACCTATTCGTCTCTTAGTCGATACTGGCAGCTCCATATGCATCATTAAAAAACAATGCCTACCTGAAATGCCGCAAGTTGATAAAGAAATTTTAAAACTCAAGGGCATTAATGACATCGATTCATTCTCCGAAACTAAGGGCAAGTTTATTTTAACTCTAGAGACCGAAAACGAAAACATGATAGTTCCGTATTATTTTCATATTGTAGACCAGATTAATTTAGAGTATGACGGAATCCTAGGTTCAAACTTTTTAGAATGGAATCAAGCCTCCATTAGTTACGGCGACTCCAAACTAACTATTCAAGGTAACGCCTTATACTATTTCAACTTAAAAACAACGCCATATATAAATATTATTCCTGCTAGAAGCGAAATGTTTATTCGTTGCAATGTCACAAACCCCGAAATTAAAGAAGGACTACTGCTAGATGTAAAATTACCAGAACACCCTCGTTTATATATCTCCCGGTGTTTAGTTCGTGTTGATTCTAATAACCAAACTACTATTTCAGTGCTTAACATATCAGACCAGGATATAGTTTTAAAAGATTTCGAAGTAACACTAGAACCTATCTCACAGATAGTGGAACCTAATGTAAACACTGTTTCTCTCAATACAACCTCGTCATATTCAAATCTGACATACCCGTACACCTCTGAGCGGGATTCTAAAGTTCAAGACATGATTAGATGCGATCATCTGAATTCAGAAGAAAGAGATCGCTTACGTAATATATGCTCTAAGTTCCAAGACGTATTCTATTTAGAAGGGGACAAACTTACACATACAAATACAAAAGAACACGAAATTCGCGTTAGTTCCGAAACTCCCATCGCAGTCAAAAACTATAGGTTCCCGGAATGTCACAAAGAAGAGGTTAATAAACAAATCCAAGATATGTTAGACCAAAACATAATTCGACCTTCAATATCTCCATGGTCAGCACCAATTTGGGTTGTACCAAAAAAACAAGATGCATCCGGTAAACCCAAATGGCAGATTGTTATTGATTACCGCAAATTAAACGAAATCACAATAGGCGATGCTTACCCAATTCCAAATATCTCTGATATCTTAGATCAATTAGGCCATAGCAAATATTTCACCACACTTGACCTTGTATCTTCATTCCATCAAGTCAAGGTCAAAGATAAAGACACAGAAAAAACTGCATTTAGCGTCCCATCCGGTCATTATGAATTTACTAGAATGCCCTTCGGACTCCGAAATGGACCATCCACATTCCAAAGGCTTATGAACATTGTCCTAAGTGGCCTTCAAGGAACTCACTGTTTTACTTATATGGATGACATTGTACTATTCGGGCATGACCTCGAATCGCATTGCCGAAATTTAGAATCCGTTTTTAAAAAGTTACGCGAACATAGATTAAAAATACAACCTGCTAAATGTGAATTTTTAAGGAAAGAAGTACAATATCTAGGACATATAATATCAGATCAAGGTGTGAAGCCCGATCCGAAAAAGGTTTCTTGTGTCCAAAATTTTCCAGTTCCTAAATCGCCTCGTGACATTAAATCATTTCTTGGCTTAGTGGGCTATTACCGCCGGTTCATAGAAAACTTTTCCCATATCACGAAACCTCTTACAAGCCTTCTAAAGAAAAACGCTGATTTTATTTGGTCCCCTGAGCAACAGAGATCATTCGATGAGTTAAAACATAAAATAACGACCGCTCCTATTCTTCAATATCCTGACTTCTCTAAGCCTTTTGTGTTTACTACTGACACTTCTAATTTTGCTGTCTCTGCAATCTTATCTCAGGGAAAAATCGGCCAGGATTTACCAATCGCATATGCGTCTAGAACTCTTAACAAAGCGGAAGGAAATTATTCCACTACCGAAAAAGAATGCTTAGCTATCATTTACGGTACAAAAGTTTTTAGACCTTACCTATACGGTAACAAGTTCGTTGTAGTCACGGACCACAAGCCACTTCAGTGGTTGTTCAACTGTAAAGATCCTAGTTCAAAATTAGTGCGCTGGCGCTTAAAGTTAGAAGAGTTTGATTATGAGATAATTCACAAAAAAGGTAAAATGAATTGTAACGCCGACTCCTTGTCTCGTAATCCAATACTTACCACGGACCTTGGTGTCCCTTCTACTTCTGAAACTTATGAAAAATATTTACAAATTATTCAACAACATACTAATTCCTATGACACTATAATAGAGGAGCATAACGATTCATTACTTAAAACAAAATGTAAAATGATCACTTACCCTTCTGCCATCGACTTGGATGACTCGATTCCATATTGCTCCGAAATTTTGCAAATGTCCAAGTTCGATGAAGACTTACCAGACATACGAACCTTAGAAAGAGAATTATATACGTTTCAAAGTACGTCCAACGAAAAACATGTTTTCACACATTTGTTTTTACGAGTCCATCATTATGATGAAATGACCTATAAAGATATTTTTAATATGATTAGAGATTATCGAGATATGATTACCGCGTGGTATCCAGAAGAAAAAGAATTTACTATTTCGGACTTCCATGACCCATTCACGAAAATATCGTTTACCAAATTATACAACATTATTGCATTCCTATTTCACAACACGGGTCTCAAAGTTCATATCTATCATAATAATATACTATATCCTACTCCCGCGGAAGTCCCTTGTATATTAAAAGATAATCACGACTCACCTTCAGCAGGATACCCAGGTATTTCTCGTATGTACGATAGGTTAAAAACTCTTTACTGGTGGAAAAACATGCGTCAAGACATAGAAAACTATGTCAAGAGTTGTAAGTCATGTCAAATAAATAAACCACTACGTAAAATAAATCGTGCTCCCATGATAATCACATGTTCGGCAACGAAACCTATGGAAAAAATATATCTCGATCTGGTAGGGCCATTACCCGAAACTCACGATTATGGCTATAGGTTTATACTTACTTTGCAAGACGATTTAACTAAATATTCACAAGCATATGCAATGACGTCGTGTTCCGCTGAAGAAACAGCACAAAGACTTGTGCTTTTCATTTCCCATTTAGGTATCCCTAGAATGATCGTAACCGATCAAGGGACAAACTTTACATCAGATGTTTTCAAACAGTTAGAGAGATTATTTGGTATTAAACATATTTTTGCCTCTCCCTATCACCCACAAACATGTGGTGCCCTAGAAAGAAGTCATGCGACTCTAAAAGAATACTTACGATCATATATTGAAGATAATCAACATACTTGGAGTTTATATTTACAAACTGCCATGATAGCGTATAATACTAATGTACATTCCACTACAGGCTTTCAGCCAATGGAGTTACTATTCGGATTTAAGCCTTACATACCTAAAAGTACTGACACCTTAGAGTTAAATACCTATACAGACTATATTCGTGCTCTCAACCACAGGCTCTATTACAGTAGACAAAAAGCCTTGGAAAATATACAATCGTCCAAGGAAAAGTCTAAACAACGCTTTGATGTTCATGCCAAACCCGTGACATATAGAATAGGTGATATGGTTTATTTGCGGTGTCATCATAAACAAAACAAAGCGATATCTCCTATATGGAAAGGCCCTTTCAAAATCGTCAAAATCAATGGCAACCATACAGTTACCCTTTTAATTAATAGAAAATATGTTCGTCACCATTACGACGAAATAAAAATCGCGACAGATGACTAGCCTAATCTTTTCTATTTCAGGATATTACTCCAACCATCTTCGAGCCACAAATTCGTTACTCCAATTATAGGTAGTCCAGGCCTATACTTCGACCAATTATTAAACGTTAAGTTCACAAACGATCATTGGAATGTGGTTACGTATTTAGACATTAGTCATATAAAACCACACTTAGATAAAGTCGAAGCTCTAATCAAAGAAGTTTCTAATTTCTGTGTTACCAGTTCTTCTAATAAAATTCAACTAGAGTGTACTAATCTACTGTCGCCTTTACAAAATCAACATCTTAATAATGTTCGTAAGTTCTTGTCCATATCATACCTCGTTCAGGATCAAAAACCAAACCGCTTCAAACGTGAACTCATTGATGCTGGAGGCTCAATTTTAAAATCAATCTTTGGAACTTTAGATACTGAAGACGCCTTGAAGTTCTCAGACGCTATCTCTAAAGTACAGTCGGACGAAAAACAGCTGGCTCACTTAATGAAAGATAATATTCATGTTATCCAGTCTACTATTCCAACCTTCAATAACACTATGCCAAGGGTTAACAAAAACCAAGACCAACTAAATCAAAATTTAGAAACAATTCGAATAGCATTCGAACAAATATCTAATTCAAGTGATAAGTTAGAAATAAAAAACCGTTTGATAATATTATTGAACTCCTTAGAAAGTATTACTATAGCCTTGTCCTTTGACATTGATGACGTCAACAACGCTATCTTATTTAGCAAGCTCAACATTCTTCATCCAACTGTACTTAGTCCCTATCAGTTATTCCAAGAACTAGACCTTCACAGAGATAAACTTCCTAAACATTGTGAACTCCCTACGGGTTTGTCTTTAGAAAATATACATGTCATTATAGACATCTCTGATTTAATTTGTTATTATCATCATAATAAAATCATTATTATCACTAAAATCCCACTCGTGCTTCCACAGACATACAATCTCTACCACAATGTTCCACTTCCAGCCCCTTATGACGTTACCAAACCTGACACTTATATACTTATCGCTCCTAGTAAACCTTATGTGGCTACAACAATAGATCGTATGTTCTATTCACTGTTAGAGTCAGTGGATAAGTGTCAAGTGATTCAAAATGAGTGTTATGTGTGTTCTTTAGGAAATGTGTACTCTACTATCGCGAATCCAACGTGTGAAAAAATAATCTTAACCGAGGCTATAAGCTCATTGCCAGATTCTTGTAATACCAAGCTGTTACATGGTTCTATCGATGTATTTTTCAAGTTAAATAATAATAAATGGTTGTTTGTACAATCAGAGCCTGGAAAGGCCCATATTACATGTGAAAACGATCCTACTAATTACGATGAGATCCTTTTTGGCACAGGCATGTTAGTCCTGCCAAAGTATTGTGTAGCTTTCTTTAAAACTTTAAAGTTTACACCTAGTGATAACGTTATATCTAATGTAACGAACTATATATCTAATTTTAATATCATAGAAGATGATTGCTGCGACAATCAGAAAATAAATAAAACAGTACAGCATCTCCCTTTTGTAAAATTATCCAACGTTAATGATTTCAATTCACTATTACAGGCAAGTGTGTATTTAAATGAATTTGATAAAGAATTAAATAAGATTGAACAGCCATCTCACTTAAATAAATATAGTACTCACTATCTCTCATTGACATATGTTATCTCTACCATTATTCTTATTTTTATCTTATATAAATGTAGAAAGTTATTTTGTCCAACTAAATCTCGATATTGTATACAAGTATTTAATCAATGCTATACAAAAAGGAAACAAACAATTCAGTCTGTTCAGTCAGTAAATAGCAATTTTACAGAATCATCTGACGAAGATGTTCAAGGATCATGCAAATCCTTGCCTACTCCTCTAAGACGTAATGTTATGACTTAGTTTTGCAATGATCTTAACTACTGTAATCTTACTTTAATGTCTTGTCTAAATGACTATTATTGTTTAATACTACGAATATTTTCGATGTCTAGTTCTAGATTAGTTCTAAGTTTATTAATAACTGCATTCTTTATATTTTTGTATAATTTTAAATCCTAGTTTGTAACCAAAACGAAGTTCAACGTTTCATCTTAGATTTCTCATCACTCTTGATCGTGATGATCAATCTTATCGGGGGGGTTGTTATAAATTGTTAGACAGCCCTAAACATATAAAATATAAACGCTGACACCTTTTTTTTTTTTTTTTTTTTTTTTTTCGATGGGAAAAATCATCTTATGACAACCCCCGCTCTTGGGCGGAGCGGGAGATAGTGTCAGACTCTTACTGACTAAAAAACCCATCCCGTTCCTTCAAGCCTTCATACCGGGGCTCGAGCGCCCTTTCGGATTACCCTGGCCCCAGTAGGCTTCGACCCGGCTGGGCCCCTGCTGTTGCTGACAACTCCTTGAGACGCGCGGGAACAGCGCGCGCCGTCGACGACTTGGGCTTGGTCCGGACGGTTACCGGACGGCCGGACAGCGAGCTACCCATTGCTCACTGTCCGCAAGCCCGCGACTACGGTGGCTGGAAATCGGGATCGGAATCCCGGCGGCGGCGGCGAGAGCGCCGTTGCCTGATGCGGTCGGCCTCCTCCTTAGCGAGCATTACTGCTTCGCAGAAGTCGGCGACCGCCTGCCACTCCTCCTCGCTCCGGACCATGGCCTCGACCAAGGCCCGGCGCGAGAGGTCTCCGCCGCCGATCACCCCCACGAGGGCACGGCGATGCTCCGCCCAAGCAGGGCACACCGCGATTGTGTGCTCCACCGTGTCCTCCGGGCGTTCCGCACAGTGGCGACACCCGGGCGTCACTTCCGCTTTAATTCGGAACAGGAACCTCCCGAACTTGCCATTTCCGGTGAGGACCTGTGTCATGCGGAAGGTAAGGACGCCGTGAGGTCTTTCCAGCCACGCCTCAAAGAGGGGACTTATCGCCATAATTGTGGCGTGCCCATGACGGGGTTGCGATAGTCGCTGACGCCATTCCACCATGAGATCCCGCCGGAGCTCTGTCCGCCATGCCGTGACCTGTCGCGGCAGAGGACTTTCACCCCGACGTTGCATCTCCACGCGCATGTCGTGCATGTGTGCAAGGACTGTTGCCTCCAGATCCCACGGTGGTAGGCCAGCCAGAAGGCTCGCCGCTTCGCAGGAAATCGTGCGGTATCCCCGCACCATCCGAATTGCCATGACCCTCCGGCAGGCGTTCAGAATGGCCGCCGGTCGCTTACGCAGCGACGGCGCCCACACCGGCGCCCCGTAGAGGGCCATGGACCGAACGATCCCCGCGTAGAGCCTCCGGCAGGAGGCGTCTGGACCCCCAAGGTTGGGCAGGAGCCGCTTGAGAGCGGCCCCAGTCCGGTTGAGTTTGGGAGCCAGACGTCGGAAATGCTCCACGAAATTCCACCGGCTGTCGAGGACGAGTCCCAGGTACTTCATCGTCGACCCGACACCGATGTGAACTCCTCCTACCGTTAGTTGGGAACTCAATGGCGGCGCGTTCCGAGGGCGGCGACCGTGAAAACACATCGCCTCGGATTTGTGAAGCGCCACCTTGAGTCCCAACTCCTGGATCCTGTCAACGACCATCGCAACCCCGTGTGTCGCTAGAGCGACCGCCGCCTGGTACGACTCTCCCTGCGCTAGAACCAGCGTGTCGTCTGCGTAGCAGACCACGCTGACCCCGTCAGGGAGGTCGCCCCGCAGCACGTAATCGTACCCGATGTTCCACAAGGGTGGCCCTAGTACCGACCCCTGCGGAACACCGCACGACATCTCTCGACGTTTCCAGTCTCCCTGGTGACCGGGGTAGACAATATACCTGTCCGACAGGTAGGCCTCGACTACTCGACAGAGGTATTCGGGCACCCGGTGGTACCGGAGTGCCCTCCGGATCGTACTCCAGGGCAGGGAATTGAAAGCGTTGGCAATGTCCAAGGACACTGCCACGACATACCTACCCTGGGACACCGCATCCCCCGTCGTGAGGGCTCGCACGCGCATGATGGCGTCCACCGTCGAGCGCATCCTGCGAAAGCCGAACTGTCCGTCCGAAAGGTCCGGCCCCGCCCGTGAAAGGCGCGCGACGAGGCGGCTCGCAATCACTCTTTCAAAGAGCTTGCCCACCTCGTCGAGCAGCACAATGGGCCGGTACGCGGACGGAGAGTCCGCAGGGCGCCCTGGCTTCGCGATGAGGACCAGTTTCCCCGTCTTCCAGCGAAGTGGGAACTGGCCCCTCTCCAAGCATGCGCTGAAGAGCCCTCTCAGTCGAGGCCCGAGAGCCTCCATGGCCAGGACCCAGGCTTTCCCAGGCAAGCCATCGGGTCCTGGGGCGGCGTTCTTGGCACTCAGCCTTTGCACCGCCACTCTCATCTCTGCCTCGGTCACCTCTGGAGCATTATCGTCGTCGTCGCTATTGCGGTCCGCGTCAGACACCGCTGGCGGAGGCGGAGCCATAGGCGGGGGGGAGTGTTCCCCTCGCGCAGGGAACAGAGCGCTTACCACACCCTCCACGAGTTGGGGCCGGAGACTCTGAGTCAGCGGGGGAGCCCAGGGGCGCAGTTTCTCCCGTACCAATTTGTACGGGCGCCCCCACGGGTCCGCGTTCAGAGACCCCAGCCACACGTCGCGGGCCTCGAGTTTGGCCCGCTTAATCTCCGCTCGGAGGGTGTGTTTTGCCTCTCTGTAACCTTCGTACAGCTCCGCCTCTCTGGCCTCCGCATCCGGCGGGCGGATGCGGCGCCTGCAGTATCTGGCGTACCGGCGTCGCGCGTGATTGCACGTGTTGCGCAGTGCAGCGATCTCCGGCGACCACCAGTACACCTGGCGCTTAGCACGTCCTGGACGGACTCGGGGCATTGCCGCATCGCAAATTTGCGACATGGCCTCCCGGAACCACTCCGCCTCGACGTCGATGTCGACAGGCCTGTCCGGTGCTTGCACCCAGGCCTGTACCGTCGCGGCTTCCAGGAGGAGCTCCCGGTCCATCTGCTTAAGCGCCCACCGCGGACCGCAAGGGCTCTGTCGGACCAGCGCGGCCGAGGTTTCGGCGGAGACGTCCAACCGGATATACCGGTGGTCGGAGTACGTCTCCACCTCCTCCATAACGCGCCAGTCGACGACACGCGGCGACAGAGCGGGGCTGGCGAACGAAAGGTCCACCACTGATTCACCCCGCCTCCGCACCAACGTGGGGACAGAACCCCGGTTCAGGACGACCAGGCCCAGCTCCAAGGCCCAGTCCTCCACCATCCGACCCCGTGTGTTCGTGCGCCGGGAACCCCAAGCCGTATTCCAGGCGTTGAAGTCCCCGCAAACGACCACGGGGAGGGTACCAAACCCAGCGACGACGGCACTTAGCTCCATAAGGGAGACATGGAGTTCGTCGGGAGGTCTGGTCGGGGACAGGTAGACGCCTACCACTGCAATGTCCCCAACCCGTGCTGCCACGCAACCCCGTCCCCTCGCAACAGCCTCGAGGGGCGGGGTACCGGCGGCGGCCGACGAAATTAGCGTCACCGAGCCGTCTAGGTCCTGAACCCAGCGGGGATGGACGTAGTACGGCTCGGAGACGACGGCGACATTTATCGACCACTGCGCCATGCTCTGGAGCAACAGATCCTGGGCGGGGGCGCAGTGGTTGATGTTCGCCTGGAGGAGACGTAATGGTGTCCTTATTGACATTCCATTACTGTCTCCTCCCGAGCCCCCTGTGAGGGCGCCGCCGCGGCGGGAGCGGCGGCGACAGCGGCGGCAGCCAAGACGGTGGCTGCTGCGGTGAGGGTGTCAGGATGGATGGGCCTGACTTTGCCCTTGGCCTTGGCGGGGGGGTCGCAGGACCTGCCCCCAGCCCGGTGGTCGGCCGGCTTGCCTGCAGCCGCACATGCGTAGCAGTGCGGCTTTGCACGGCATTCAACGGCCTTGTGCCCGGGCTGTCCGCACTGGTGGCAGCGGTCACTGCGGTCCTCTGCGGCGCAATAGGCCCCCACGTGGTGCCCCACGTGACAGCGGTAGCACCGCAGAGGTTTGGGTTCCAGCATCTTGACTTGGGCTGAAACCCAACCCACCAATAGCCTTCGGCCCTCGGTCGTGATGGCCTTGGCCGCCGACACGGGGCAGCTCACCGTAACGGCTCGCATGCCCGTGCTGTCAGCGCGGATGGTGCCCGCCCGGACCTGATCGGTCGTGCACCCTCCCGCCCTGACGATGGCGGCCACCACTTCCTCCACCCTAACGGAGTCGTCCAGACCCATAATGCGCATGTCGATGCACTTGGTGGGTCTGGACACTCGGGCCTCCTCGACATCTAAGGACGCCCTAATCCTTTCGGCCAGGGCGTCAGCGGCTTGTCCACTGTTCGCACCTGGGACCTCCAGGATTCGAGCTCCGGTTGCGGTACGCCTCATACGGAAGCCCCCTGAGGCTCCGTATTCGTCGAGGTGGCCCACCACCGCCTCTTTCGCCTTTGCCATGACCATGTCATAGTTCACGCCCTTCTTTTCCGCAGCTGGCTGTAGTGTGATCACTACAGCTGCGGAAGTCGGGGCGCGAAGTCTGGCGGCCATGGCCCGCTTCTTGCGATCCTTTCGCCGCCTTCTTTTCTTGGCCGCCCTTGCCGCCTTGCTCGCCTTCTTTTTGGCGCCGACGATCGTCCACTCGGCGCCAACCGAAGGGTCTTCAGGCGGAGGAGGCGGCAGGCGCGACCCAGTCGCCGCCGCGGCGGGAGGCCTCGCCGGTTTGGTGGCAGCCGCCACCCTACCCTTCGGGGGAGGGGCAGGCTTCCCCTGCCGCTGCTGCTGCTTGGCCACTGGGACCGGCCTCGCAGACTCCGACGCCGTAGCCCTGTGCCTGGCCTGCTCTGACGGGCTCGCCCTGGGTGCTGCAGTTGTGGCCGCGGCGATGGCAGCGTACGACGCCGTTCTCTTTTGGCCGGAGGCCGCGAGAGGGGGGCGCAGGACAATGCCCTCCAACACAGAGAACTGGCTCTGGATCCGTTCCTGGAACTGCTGCTGCTGTTTCTGCTGCTGTTCCCGGAAGGCAACCAGCTCCTGCCGCAGCAGGGAAACGACGTCGCTCCCCGCCTGGGGCGAGGGCCGAGATCGACCCTGCTCCTGCCTGCTCCCCCCTTCGGGAGGAGAGCCCTGGAGAGCGGCCACGGCTGCCTCGAGCCGGCCAAACCTCCCGCTGAGGGTGCGCTCGTAGGGCTCGAAGACGAGCCCCAGTGCCCCCCCAATCGAAGCGTTAGCCAGCTCGACGGAGCGTTTTTTGGCCACCCTCTCCCTCTTATTGGCAACGCTGGTGATAGCGGCTGCCACGACCTCCCGAAACCTTGCCAGCGCCTCCTCCATCCCTTCTGGTAACTCGTCAGGGAATTTCGGCACCAAGACGCTGGCCTGCTCTTTTGCGACCTCCGGGGGTCGCCGGGACGCTTCTTCAGCGCTCCCTCTCCCTTTGCCCGATTTTCGGGCCTTACCCCGCCCCGACGACGAGATTTTCCGGGCAGGTCCCGTCTCGTCGTCGGATGCGGAGCGCATGAACGCCCTCCTTCTGTTGGATGCGGTTTCTTCCACTTCCATCAAAAGGAGGGGCTCCCGCACCTCCTCCTCCACCTCCTTCCCGTCTGAAGTTAGTGAAGACGCGGCATCTGAATCCGACGCCGCGTCTTCACTCACCTCCCTGAGGCCAAACCTACGGCCGGCCTCCACCGGCATCGCGGACGTGCTGGGAACTGGTCCCAGGGACTCCGCGCTGCCGAAGTGTGAGCCACCCTGGCTCTGTGCGTCCATGGAGGACGGAACAGGGTCCAAAGACCCGAGGCGATGATTGCCCCCCCCAGAATACGAGGGGCAGCCCGAGCTCTGCTCGGGGAGGGATTCTCCTGCAAGCAGGTACCCTCCTGGGGTAGATATATTTTTATCATTCGCGCTCATGATGGTGCTGGACACAGCTTTGCCTTTTTGTTTTAAATGGGGTGGGGTCCCCATTGCACGTTCGCCATCCTGGTCATGTCTGCTGAACAGACACGTACCGGAGGCGAACCCTATCTCCCCGACATCGCTATCCAGAAGGCGCCAACAGCTGTTGTGCCAGCGCTTCTGGACAGCGCACCCTCCGGGCGGTCCGACTGGACTCCGCCGTATGTTCCTCTTGGTCTGGTCTCTCGCTTGAGGCCTTCCGGCATGAGTAGCTCTACCGGCATAGCCCTCAAGGTCACTGAAACACGCAAGCCCCACCACGACGACAACGTGGGAACACAGTTGGTGGGGAAACGCTGACACCTCATAGGTGTCATGTAATGTTTCCCACACTTGTTGTTTTGATGGATAGTTTTCGGGCAGTCATACTTTGAACTTCGTGGCGGACACATTAATATTGTATTATCCCAAATTCTAATTAAAATTCTTTTCAAGGTTAAAAATTAGTTTTTTTAAAAAGTGACTTAGAACCTGCCCCGTAACAGCCCGGTTCATTTTGCTCGTTTTGTCCATACGACCCGCGACGACAGCTGAGGCATAAGGATTTCCTCTCCTTCATGATCTCCGCCACCACCTTCGCTTGCATTACTACTTCGCAGGAACTGACTGCTTCCTATCCTTCTCGCTCCTTACCACCACCACCACCACTATCAGCCGCCTGCACCAAGACCAGGCGCTAGAGATCGCCGCCAACAATCACCTCCACGAGGACACCCAGTCCAGGGACCGATAGCGCGTTCCTTTTATAGGGTTTTACCCCGGGTTTTGAAGGGCTAGGATATTTTAATTCAATTAAAAACCCCCATGGTTTTACTGGATAGTTTTTTAGCTAACCTTCTCGAGGGAAACCCATTCATTGACTATCCCAAAAAATTATCTGGGTTTTTACAGTCGAATACAAAAAGCGCTAACAATCAGCTGTTTGCTCGGGGCGGTTGGTTTTTAACGTAAAACAGCGACCGGTCTTGGGGAGGATAAACAGCGGTTGAAGACATAAACATAGCGTTACCTGTATTATGAAATTCAGGGGAAAAAAAAATATGATAATAATAATAATAAAAAAAAAAAGTGCAAATGTCCTACCTACCAGAGTATAAAAAAAAAAAAAAGGGAAAGGCAAAACAAACACTGTATTTACAGCAGTTGATGATATTATATATTTATGGTTATTGTGTGTATTTATATTATTGTTATTTATATTGTATAATAATTATTAATTATAGTTATGTATCTGGAGCTGGGGGGCTGTTTGCTTGGGCGGCATTTTGGGCGGCGGGGGGTTGTATGTGTGTTGAGGGTTGGGAGCCTGATCTTTGATGCGTTTATGACTCGTTGTTGCTTGGGTTTCGCTTCGGGCTGATGGCCTCGCAGCCATGAAATTTTGACGGGATTTACTGTAATAGCTTAAGTGCTCTGGAGTGACGCCACTTGCACGTGGAGTTGCCCAGAAGCAAACAATGTAGAACTATTAAACAAGAGCACGGACGTCATGTATGTGGTTTAAATGTAAGGCAGAAGTGAGGTTTTAGTCAGTAGGAGTCTGACACTGCCCAGACTGGCTCGTTTGTGAGGCAGCCTGGCCGTCCATGAGGATTTCCCACTCCTGCCGAATAAAAAAAAAAAAAAAAAACAATCAGCTATCCCATTCTGAAAGGGAAACCCCTTCGTAAGCGCTAACCTAAATATATTAATTCAAGCGAGTTTGAACCGTATTTTTAGCACAATAAGAGCGATCTGAAGCCAGTAGCAGCAAGTGCAGAGGAATTCGGCAACTCTAAGGCACACAAAGATAAGCCTACCGATCACCGTGTTATGCTAAAATATAACTTATGATCTTTCTTTTAAAATCTATCGTGTGCCGTGCGTCGTGTCAGTGAGTGCAGCGTTGGCGCAGCGCGTGTTTGTGTGCATGATGTTGTGTTTGTTTACTACATACTAATACGTCACGGGCACGGTAATAATATGATATTATTATAGCTATATAATAGCCAAGAAAAGATGCAGTGCATAGATATTTTCAATAGGTACCTATGACGAGACAAATAATTCCAACAAATAAATAAAAAGTACCATAACTGACCATAACTAAAAAGTGTAAAATAAATAACTTAAATTTCGGAAGTCGGTGTTTCTATAATAGTTTTGTCCCTTCGTTATTTAACATCGACTTCCGAAATTTAAATTATTTTGTACTTTTCAGTAAACATTGAAGTCAGCAAAGATTTTATATATCCTAGAAGTCGTTTTTTTTTTTTTTTTTTTTTGTAATATCTTTTTTCGATATTTACAGACTAGACTACTTTTTATAGAACTTTTTGATTACATTCTTGGATAAATACTCTATAAATAAATGCTCAATATTTTATAATTTTTATATTTTTTTTTTAACTGGCTGCAAAAAAGCTGGGAGTTCTCGCAAAGGTCAGACAGTACTTCACGCCGGAACAGCTGCTCAAACTTTATCAAGCGCAAGTTCGATCGTGTATGGAGTATTGCTCTCATCTTTGGGACGGATCTGCCCGATACCAGCTTGATGCACTTGAGGCAATTGAGAGGCGAGCCAGAAGGATAATTGGCGATGATACACTCGTCGAGTCGAGGCTTCAAAGTCTTGAGCATCGACGCAGAGTTGCTAGCCTGTCGGTTTTCTACCGGTTGCATTTCGGGGAGTGTGCGTCGGAATTGCATAACCTAATTCCGCCTAGCCCGTTTCATCATCGGACTACCAGACGTACGGCTATGCGCCACCGGTATATGGTGGATATCCCACCAACACGCACAAAACGTTTTGGGAACACATTCATTGTGCGTGCGGCTAGGGAGTGGAATTCCTTGCCGGAGTCTGTGTTTCCTGAAAGCTACAACCCGGGAATCTTTAAGTCGAGAGTGAATAGGTTTCTTTTAGGTAAGCGCGTTCCATCGTCGACCGCATCGTCGCTTTCCATCAGGTGAGATAGCGGTCAAGCGCGAACCTATCAACAATAAAAAAAAAAAAAAAAAAAAAAAAAATAATCTATACGGACGCCGGCGTTCGCTTGTTGTTTAACCATAATGGCGCGAAATCACGCGCGATTTGAGTGGGGTCTCTGTCTGCATATGTAACGGTATAATATAATACCTAGGATGGGATGTGAATGTGACGTGCATTATTAATAATGCTTAAAAATATATCAAAATGAATAAGTTACGGTTTTATAATAGGTACCTAAGTACCTAGTAATAGTAGTAGTAATAGCTTGATGTAGAATAGTACCTAATGATATTTTATTACTATTTTAATGTTTATTTACCCAACTTTATAGCGAAACGAATACGGATTGCCTCGTCGTCAGACGTTTTTTAATTTGAGAAAGCGAGAGGTATCATCGGCAACAGTTCCGCAAGTCCACCTCAAGTAGGTACAACAATTGTATAGGAAGGCTCACGGTTCGTTCGCCAAATTTATGGGTTTTGGCCAATAGGCTGGCACAAAGCGTATTTTAGTTGTGTGCGTATTAATATAATGATGTACTAGCTGTGCCCGCGACTTCGTTCGCGTGGACTATGCCTCTGTGTATAGAAGTGTGATGCGTACACCTAGTACAGGCTATGCTAACTTGTTTTTAAGATTATTTTTCATGGGTGCGGCCAGCGTGAGCTCTTTATGAATTCGCTAATAAAAAAAACTTTTGAAATGTATAAAGTACCCCTCAGCCAAACTCATTCATCTCATAACGATTCTAATAATCCCAAACACGGTTAGACTACATTAATTTACCTTCTAGCGCCATCATCAGATCAGTTTGATACATCCCCTCCCCTTTTTTTTCAGCCAGTCATCGACTACACGTATACAAAGCAATCTTTGTTGTTACGACAGTTTTGCTGTGATCCTATGAGAAGTTCTGTTCCATATCTTCGAAGTTAATGATCAGATCATAACAATATTTCTACGGAACCAACTTGGAAGCATAACCTTTCAATCAAAAAAATAATTTTCAAAATCGGTCCACAATTGACCGAGATATTGGTGAACATACATTAAAAAAAAACACTTTCAGCCGAACATAGAACCTCCTCCATTTCGAAGTCGGCTAAAAATAAGCAAACCATTCCATTATTCTCTATATAATATATACCCATAAGGTATAGATATTCACAGGATAAAACCTATGAGGTCAAAGAAGAATTCTAGCCTGCCTACTCCTACTTAAAAGGGATAATTGCTGGCGGAAGAAAATACCCATTTATTAAGTGGAAAGCAATAAAGCATTTGGGTTACCCATTAAAGGCTAAGTTAGCGCTTACCCTTTCGATTTCGCTTGGGTTTCCTTCTCAATCAGCTTTCCATAGTATTTCACTAAGTATTCGTACAAGTTTCTTAAATAAAGGGATAGTCGATCGTAAGGGAAACCCCTTCAAAGGGTTTTGAAAATTAATCCGCTCGTTCGGTCTCTGACCCAGTCCTCCACCCAAGTGGGGCAGACTTCCTCCGCATGGTCCACCATGTCTTTTGAGTGATTAGCATAATATTGACACCTGGACGTTTCTTCTCTACGAATCCAAAACAGATACTTCCTGAAACACCCATGACCGGTGAATATGTGTCATCATCTTCCTGCCCTAGTCCCGTTTTATTTGGGGTCGGCGCAACACGGTTTTTTCTTCCATTCTGTCCTGTCACTCGTCACGCTATCACTAACTATATGTGTGTCAGGCGGAAAGTGAAGATGCCTTAGCGTCTTTACAACCACTCCTAAAAGATATATACCGCCGTAATTGTGGCGTGCTCAACGTTCGAACCTTACCGGGGCCAGGGTTAATTTCGAAAGACAGCTCGAGCCCCGGTAAGAAGGCTTGAAGGAACGGGGTGGGTTTTTAGTCAGTAAGAGTCTGACACTATCTCCCGCTCCACCCAAGAGCGGGGCTGTCATTGATGATTTTCCCACCAAAAAGGTTCGAACCTTAAAATCTTGTTTTTATACCAGAATAGCTACAAAATCCCAAATAACACTCTTATCTCAGACTGAATTAGTTGGAGCCATTTTATCGGATTTCAGTTTCCGTACAATTATGGTATTATTAGGGTTGGCCCACACCGAGAAGCGACGCCGTATGAAGCTGCGCGCTTTTTAAGATAGCCATATGAAATAGAACTTTATTAACCACTCTAAAAGGTACACATTTCTATGAGAATTCTACAACAGAAAAAATCGCAACCTGCAGTGCCATACATTTTGCAAGTTTTAAATTTATTTGCGTAGTGTGTAGGTATGTTAGTTTGTTCAGGCCAGATCTTGCAAGTTGAGTGAGAACCATTTCCTCTCATCCCTCGGAGTTTAATCTTCACAAGTTGGTTCACTTCCAATAACAATGCTTTTTTAAGGAAAGCATGACCTGACGCGGCATCCAGATAAAAGAAATCTTCAGTGGTGACGGTAGCAGTGATTTGTGTACTTATATTTTTTTGTTTGTTTTATTCACCAGCTGCTTCACATTGCACCTTACGCCGTTACCTATGATGCGTTTTACCCCGCGCTATGCAGTGCGAAATAACTGGCCACTTCCACGACGCCGTCGCGTCGCATTGCGTCTCGGTGTGAGCTGCCCCTAACGTTAGTGTGATAATTCTATCGTATATATGTAGGTATATAACTGGTGGTTTCGAAAAGTTATTTTGAATCTCTTTTTATTATTGTACTTATTACTCTTAGAGGGTTTGATCAGTATTACCTTGGAGTTTTATATCTAAGAGGCTCATGACGGTACTGTATCAGTCTTTTGCTCACGCTTCGCTTGCATCAATGTACATTTCCAGAAAATAGATATTTTTTCGGTATTCATGGTACCTTATGTTTATTTCTGTATCGCTTATTTTAAGAAGGAATTTTTAAGTAACCTTCGATTTAATACTCTCCCGCGATTCATGTACTCTCACAATGTATATACGAAATGTCAGCGTAACAAACTTTAAGACTTAAAGTGCGAATGAGAGTATGTTTGTTCATGTACATTGACGCAAGTGACGTTTTCATGACAGAAAAGATTTGGATGAAACCTAGCATACGGCCAGACCATGTCGTGCAATAGAACCCACTTACTTAGTTAACTTAGTTTATTACTATATTAATAATAAATTATGTTTAAATTGTTTTAATCAAATTTGCAAACTAAGGACACAGGAAGTAGGTACACGATAAAACAAATAGCGAAAAAAATACAGTAAATTTTATTTTTGACGGAAACAAGTGATAAGCATATGAGTGTTCGGAATAAAATAAAGATAAAATGTTTTATCTTTATTTTACCCACATTTTTTTGATAGGTTTTACCCACGACGTGACGGAAATGAGTACAAGGCACTAACCAACACTTTGCTTTAATATTCTCCGTGCTGTGACCGGGAGTAGACGTCTCATCTGCTGGAACAACTTTGCCTGAAGAAGAAAATGCATTGCACGCGTGTTTTAACGTTGATATTACTATTCGTTGGGCTGGTACATTCTTTTTCCTGGGGTAAGTCAAAGTTTGTTCTTTAATTCTAAGTCAGACGGATAAATTATCACGGCTTAACAGAACTATTATCAATTTACTTTCAAAAGTTATCAGTATAACTACATATTCTGCAATATTTGTCGGCTTTTAGTATCGGTATTAAATTTAAAGAAAATAAAATTCTGATCATAAGGTTTCAGGAAAAAAATCTTCTATTTTAAAACTACCTAGTCACAATTTTATAAGCACAAATATTTTTTTTGCCATCTAGAATAGCAATCCTTGAGAAAAACATTAGTTTGGTTACGAAGACCTGGGAACGGTGGAATTTCCGTCCTCGCACAGTTTCATTGTATGTTATTTAATATCTGTACATCAGAGGTAAACGGCATTATGTGCCAAAAAGTAAATTTTACAGGAGAGGCAAAAACTCGCGGATAGAAACTTTAAATGTGTTTTTGACATAGTTGCTCTAAAGATATTGGAACAAACTCAATTGTATTTTTTATAATTATTATATGAAATTATTAAGTTTTACACATAATTACAATAAAGTTAAGAACAACATTAAGTGCGCATTAAGCTGAGAAATAAACAATCTTATCATCATTTGAAGTCCTCCACTCGACACGTTTTTGTGGGTTTACGATTGGATATTTCTTTTCCGAGATGTCATAGGACTTCATACCCTATACCATTACGTAGAACAGGTTCTTACGATTTTAATAGTGCAAAAAAACATATTTTCAAAAAAGTGGAGTTACTATTGTTTATCTCTGAGGTACAAATATATAAGGGCCTGTCCGCACAGCGGTATTTCACCGCGCAGAAAATATTCGCGCGGATTGATTTCCACACCGCACTGCGTCAAATCTGCAAGAAATCACAGAATTTTTTATCGCGCGTTTTTTTTATCGCCTGTGCGGAAACTTCCTTAGGATTCTATGTGTCACAGAATAACGGAAAAAAAACCGCGCGGTGAAATACCGCTGTGCGGACAGGCCCTAACTCCTTCTCTTTCTCAGAGAATTATACCAGTTATTGTATAACGTAGGTATATATATGTTTAGAACGCTGAGCTTTTTCGAACTACAAAGTTATGTTTGTCCTTCAACCCGGAATCAGAAAATCATAGGCCATGTGGTTGATGAGAGACCCTCTTGGTGCAAGGATTTTTTTTTTATCTTTATGCACAAATTAACGATGCTAAACCAAAGTATGCCTGTACGCTTTGGGATCGTCCATTACCTATTCGCGTAAGGTTTAAAAGGGCTTACTTTTTGAAGTGGAATGTCATCCTATATTCAGTCATTCATGACTTCTCCCGCTCTGGGTTGAGCGTGTCAAGCGTGACAGGCTTTTACTGACTAAAACCTTCCTTTCAGTTTCCCTTTGTGTTTTATCACTATGGTGACGTAGGTACTAGGTACACAACGTAGTACTTATGACGTTTATTTCTTTGTTGATCTTGCGATTCCTAAACTGAAAAACGACAAATGACCTTAACTTGCTGATCCCATGTAACGTTTCTCCGGTCGCCGCGACAGCCACCCGGCTCGGTTTTGCCAGTTGTCAACAAGTCTGTGACTTTGCTGAAGAAACCTCACTACGTATCTGTCACGTACTTTTCAAATCCCATTCCCCCTCGCGATCCAGAGGGAACGGATTAAAAAGTTGCTAAAAAATATCACGTGATTAACGGACCTCACTGGGCATTTTTTTCCAATTAACTTTAGGGTAATGAGGAGAAAAATTATGTTTTAGGTTTCATCTGTCTGTATCAATCGCTGACATCTTTTAAATATGGCAAAAGTCTTATCATGGGCGTAGAGATAATCATTTTAAAACTAGCTTAAATTAAAGTTCTGCAAACTTAACCGACAGATGTGTTGGGGAATTTGTTGCACCGCTTCTTCTCCATGTCCGAATATCGGGAAGTCATGACGGTTTTTAGAGACAGTCTTTACGTACATTTTGAGTATATATAGAAATATCAGCATGTCAGCTCGTTGTCCTGCCCTTCGGTAACCGTCCGACGAGTTGGGGCCATGGAGCACTATCCGAGTAGTCTTCAAAACGATGTCAGCAACCGTAGGCGCCCAGCGTAGCGCCGATGCACGCTAGAGCCGTTCTGAAAAAGAAACTTGTTGTTTTAGTCAGTAAAAGTCTGACATTCACCCCCTTCCTGCACCACCTTAGAGAGAGAGGGAAGTCATTGGATGATTTGCCACCTTAAAAAGAATAACATTCGCTATTGCTAATGCTAGAGCAATTTTACTTGGTGAAAATTCTTTTAAAAACTCAAAAACTTGCGTACCTACCGGTAAAAAAACTAAAACGATCAAAATAATTTTAATTTCAGAAGTCGGTGTTTTTCGTTATTGTTTGTTCTTTATTTAACACTGACTTCCAAAATTAAAATTATTTTGATCGTTTTAGTTTTTTTTAGTGAAGACGGTTATTTTTTTTTATAAAAAGTTTTTTATTTCACACTTTTTAGTTGCAATACACTTACAGCCAGAGTACCTTAACTCAGACCCTGCTAGAATACATCATTTTCTTATGAAGTTCCCGTGTCTCCTTCCACCTTCCGGCTCCATCATCAGATCACTTCTATAGTACCTTATAGCCAAAGTGCATCTCATGACATTTCTAATAAGCCCAAACACGGGTAGGATACATTGTTTAATTACGGAGTTCCGGTACCTATCTTCCAGCTCCATCATCATCATCAGATCAGATCCATAGTATTATATAGCCAAAGTGCATCTCATGACAATTCTAATAAGCCTAAACACTGCTAGAATTGATTGATTAGTTACGGAGTTCCGGTGCCTATCTTCCAGCTCCATCACTATCATCAGGTCACTTCGATGACACCATTTTCAACATAACTATTCAGAACTGTTCATTTATTTGTATTGTCATAGTCGCTGAACTATGTTCATTGTGATATTTGTTTGAGTATGAAGTTCCGTTGACAATTTCTGGTCTTCTTCACCAGTTCCACCTCATCAAATGTCACTTTTTGACTGTAAATGCTTAATTTCTTGATGAAAATATCAAAATGACTATCATCATCATCTTCCTGCCCTAATCCCGTTTTATTTGGGGTCGGCGCAACACGTTTTTTTCTTCCATTCTGTCCTGTCACTCGTCACGCTATCACTAACTCCCTTTTCTTTCATATCGCTTCTCACACAATCCATCCATCTTTTCTTTGGCCTCCCTCTTCCCCTCCATCCATCCACGTGTAAACTCATAACTTTTTTAGTAACATGCGTTTCATCCCTCCTTTTCACATGACTATACCAAGACAAACGATTCCCTTTCAACTTTTCAGTCACTGGCGCCACTTTCAAACTTCCCCTAATATACTCATTTCTCACTTTATCCATTCTCGTCACACCACACATCCATCTTAACATTCTCATCTCCGCTACATGCAATCTTTTTTCATCCGTCTTTTTTCATCAAAATGACTATATAGTTGCCTATAATATTTGAGGAGTTCCCTCAATTCAGCCAAGATTCCATCATCAGATTGTAAGGTGGTGTGTTGGGAGACGAGTGAAACGAGTGCTTGCTGGTAATACACTGCTTTTATTATAAAAGATACCTCATTAAATATGTTATAAGCATAATATAAACTAACTACACCGCACCTTTCCTTTACAAGAAAAAAAAAAAACTTACGGCTAAATAATAATAGCTAGGTTCTTTTTTTTTTTACCTGCGCAGTGGTTTTTGTTTTGTTATTTACGTAAGTACATGGTCTTTATAAATGTTACAACTAAGTATATGTTTACATTAACACCTCCGAATACAAGACATGATTATGGATATTTCAAAGGTACATTATTGTTAAGTTAATAATTGCTTTAAATATCCTTGTTATTGAATTTTTCTTATTTATACAGCATTCTTGTAGAATTTGGTACGGTTTTTATGCACAATATCTTCCTTTCCATTTTAAAAAATTTTTACATTACAATCCAAATCATTTAAAACTGGATAGGGTCCCAAAAATATTAAATCCATTCTGTTCTCTGAAGGATTTCTTAACAACAATAAATCACCCTTCTTATATTACCGCAAGGTTTACTAAAGTATCATATTAAATTTTCCTTTTTATCTTACTTTGAGTTAAATTATTGTGAGCATCTTTATGCGCTCGCTGCAATCTATACTTTAATTCTAATGCGTAGTTGTGATGAGCATATAGGGGATCTATGATATCGCCATTGAGATTGCTCGGTAATATACATCGCTTCCCGAATACTAGTTCGTGAGGCGTGTCGTTGGTTTCCGTATGGACTGTGTTGTTGTAAGCAAAATACCAATACGGCAACCAACTACTCCATGTTTCCGTTTATTTTGGCAATTTATTCTTAAATACGCACCCATAGTTTTGTGTGTGTTCTCCAATGCTCCAATACTCTCGTGGTGATAGGCGGTGGAACATAGTTGATTAATTTTTAGAAGATGACATACCTCTTTCATAGTGCTGGAAATGAACTCGGACCCGCGATCGGTCGCTATTTCGCGTGGTATACCAAATCTTAAAATAAAATTGTCTACGAGAACACGGGCTACACTTACTGTGTCTTTGTTGTGGTTAACTCACATTGTAAAGTGAGTATATAACTGTAGCTATTGGTATCTTTCTGAAACGGTCCCACCATATCTAAATAAATTTTATCGAAAGCTGAGTTAGCCGTGGTCGTAATTGCCATTGGCTGTTTGGTGCCTATCGAATACTTCTGTTTTTTACATTGATCACATTCAGAAACATATTCAACAATATCCTTAGTCATACTAGGCCAGAAATAGTATTTTTTTATGTTATTTATCATTCGCCTTATGCCCGCATGGCCACTTGTAGGCAATAAGTGAAAATATGACCCGTCTATTATCTATATTATTTATTCTTTGCACTTTATTTATGATACAAAACCGTGGTCCTGTCCATTTATCTCTATTATTTATATCTTCCGTTAATTCTTTTATAAATCTCTTATTGTTTTCGTCTCTGAGTACACATATTTTATTGATTGCAAATTTTTTGCATTATAATATCAAATCTCTCACCAACCCGTCTCGCGCAATTGGTAATCGAGATATTGTTTGTAAGTAAATACTAGACTTGGCACGTAAATTAAATCTATACATATAATAAAATCGTAGGAAAGTCAAAACTGTACATTGAATATTTTTTAAAAAGAATACTTGTGGCGTGATCTACAATCGATATCGAAGCCAAAAATATAGTTTTTAGAATTTTTGTCTGTTTGTCTGTTTATCTGTTTGTCTGTATGTATGTCCGGGCTAAACTCAAAAAGTACTGCATGGATTTACTTCAAATTTTGCATAAATATTACTAAGAGGTCGGGTCAACATATAGGCTACATATTATCACGCTATCACCTACGGGGGAGGAGCTGTGAATCTTTATTTTTCTTAAGCATTCTGTGACAGCGTGTAATCTAACGATGCATATTTAAATGTTGTTTTTGAGTTAGCCATGCTATTATCTAGCTTTACACCATTAAAACTACACCATTTAAGTAACTTGGGCAGAGAAACATAGTTTAATGAATGTTAGTAGTATAGAGACAATTTTGAAGCAGCGCCATCTATGAGATTTCATAAAAATCAAATCAAGTTACATGTTAACACTTTTTGGAAATTAATAATTTAAATTTGATCATGGTAGTTAGTTATTCTTAAAATTCATAGATGGCGATGTGATGTGATGTGCATTTTCTTCATAAAAGTTGTATCATATAGTTCATTTTGACAAATTCAAGTTCCAACAAAACCCTGAAAAAACTTGAGTAGAGTTGAGTAAGACAATTAAAAAAAAAATGCGGTGTTAAGTATTACATGGTGACATTTTTCCAGCTCTGTGAAGTCGACCAGTTTGCGAGATCCCTTACGTATGACGAGGTGCCTTCATATTACGCGTACGACAAGCAAAGTGGTGTATTTAACCGACATCGACGAGGAGGTGCTGTGGAAGGTTTTCCGGGAATTTTCAAGGACGCCGCATTGGGTAGGGTTTATACCGTGCATCCAAATAATGGCTAATGCTATTTTCTGCAGTTGTTACTTCACACTGTCCGAGGCCCAACGTCTTTCGCCTTTCTGAGGACATTTGATGGCGTGGAGTATCCCACTTACCACGCAACCTGCGTAGCACGTCACCTTCTCGACGGTTACCAAAATTGGGATCCTCGCGGAGGCGAGCGTCAGTGACAGTCCCAGCCGCATGCGTCATCTTGATGTTTTGTGGAGTCGCGAACCCGGTAGCTTTGTGGGAGAAGTATCGCCATCATCTGGCTGAAGATTTTCTACGACCTTTGAGGCGTGCTACTGGAGACGAAGTCGAAGTAACTGATGAACGCGTGCTGAACACCTGTCTCAGTTCACTTCAAGATGTGGTCATTTCTATGCGCGGCAATCCGCTGATCGAATATGGGTTACCAGCTCCCCAATTATCACCGCATCAAGGCCGTGGATATCAGGAGTATAACGCTGAAACAAATTACGAGCCGGGCGAAATGACCACCATACGAAATGACCATGTCACTCTGTTCTCTTCAAAGCAAAAACAAATGACACCGTCCTTGAAAGCGTTGGGCAAAACCAGGGCAAAATATTTTTCTTGGATGCTCCTGGTAGAACAGGAAAAACATTTGTTACCACTGGCAGGCAAGGCAAAATTGCTATTGTTGTAGCGTCGTCGGGAATGGCTGCCATACTTCTTCCGGGTGGCAAGACAGCACATGCCATGTTTAAAATTTCCATCGATTTAGAGAGCGCCGAAACGCCTGTTTGTGGTGTGTCACGTAACAGCGATAAGGGACACGTGCTCAAGGATTGCTCTCTGATCGTATGGGATGAGTGTACGATGCCCTATAGTAAGGCAGTTGAGGCCGTGGACAGAACCCTACAGGACATCCGCAGGAACGAACATTTGATGGGTGGTGTCACAGTTCTGTTCAGTGGCGATTTCCGGCAAACACTTCCCGTGGTGACGCGGGGATCGAGGGCTGACGACGTGAATGCTTCATTGAAATGATCTTCGTTGTGGTCACGAGTTCGTACGCTGCGCTTGACCATTAATATGAGAGCTCGGCTCGGCGGCAATGCACGTGCATTGCAAGAATTCTCCGATATCCTTCTAAGTCTTGGCGAAGGCACTCTGACAGGTGGTACTTCCAGAGTCTCTCGGTAGAGTGGTATCCAGCTTAGAAGAACTCATTCGCTGTGTGTACAGGTACATCAGTCGTATACCGCACCAGTTTCTTGGGTGTGTGAGCGATAACGCCGACGCCCAAAAATGATCAGGCTGCAGCAAATAACGAATGCATTCTCTCGGAAATTGAGGGGAATGAAGGGGTCTATGCCTCGATGAACACTGTTGTTGAGCGAGATGACGCCACACATTATCCTGTGGAATTTCTGAACTCCCTGTCAGCAAGTGGACTTCCAGCGCATACCATCAAGCTGAAGGTCGGTGTTGTGTAACTCCGAAGTTGTGTAACGGGACCCGCCTTAAAGTCATCTCGCTCCACAGACAAACTTTTGAGGCGGAAATTCTTACGGGTTGTGGCGTCGGCGAGGCAGTATTTATACCACGCATTCCCCTCATACCTCACAACTTCCCGTTCCAGTTCAAGCGCGTACAGTTCCCCGTGAGTGTTTGCTTCGCGATGACCATCAATAAGTCACAGGGGCAGACACTGAGGGCAGCGGGAGTCGACCTCAGGACGAGTTGTTTCTCACACGGGCAACTGTACGTCGCTTGCTCCCGCGTCACCAGTACTGACTCTCTTTACATTTTGGCTCCTGGCCGCATAACTACCAACGTAGTTTATAGGGAAGTGTTGTAAGGTATGATACCTTTGTACGTATTTTTACTCTTTTGTGTCCGGGAATGTATTCCTGTATTATTTCCTCTATTTCCTTCAGTCATATCTTATGACTGAACTCAGCAGGATTCCCATATAACTCTCTTCACTTGCTTCGTTTGCAAAAAAAACTTATATTTTAATAATTTTAAAAGTGGTTTACTTATAATACTATAGCGACACTGGCATCTTAGGTATTTTTGGTGCTGTAGAGCCTTCACGCAGACGATGTCACGGGCAGCAGCTAGTATTTAAATATTTCTAATGTTAAACCACTTTTTAAATTTTTCTGTAACTCTTTACCGCTACAAAATAAAAGCTCAGTTATATTATTCGGTTTTTTAATGATTTCTACAACTCTCGGTTTGCCAGACTTTGAAATAATATTTTCATTATCTATTAATGGCCGGTTTGTATTTTTTTCCTCACAATGCATATTCAATTTTCGAAGTTGTGATCTAGTCATCACGTTCATAATTTGCACGTTCATTGTTTTTAAATCGTCGGATGTGATTTGAATCCGCGATAGCGCGTCTGCTACTGAATTTGACTGGCCTTTAATATACTCTATACTAAAATTATATTCTTCTTATTGTAACCTAAATTTTGCAACCTTATTGCAACCTACTTGATGGGTCTCGCATTGGAAATAGATAAACTAACGGTCTATGGTCGGTTTGTATCCTGAAACGTTTTCCATCTGAACGTCTGATATGTTTTATACTCCACACTACTGCCAGGAGTTCTTTTTCAATAGTGGAATAGTTTACCTCCGCCTTATTTAAACTTCGACTAGCATATGCTACAGGTCTTCCATCTTTATTACACAATACCGAACCTATAGCTTTCCCTGACGCGTCGGTTTGTAGTATAAATTCATTACTTTCTGATAAGTCAGGATATTATAATACAGGTGGGTTCATTAGGGCTAATTTTAATGTTTCAAAAGAATGCTCGCAGTCTCTTGTCCACACAAATTGAGCATTCTTGGTACATAATTTATTTAAGGGTAATGCTAATTCAGCAATTTTTTTATATATTTTCGATAACAATTGGCAAAAGCTACAAAACGTTTTGTCTCATCAGTATTTTGGGGCGTTGGGTAGTGTTTTAAAACCCTAGCCTCTTCTGGGTCTGGTAAAATTCCAGCTCCAGAAACTATGTGTCTTAAATAAAGCATTTTTTTTGCAAGAAATTGCATTTAGCAGGATTTAACTTTAGGTTGACCGTACGTAATCTACTGAAAACATCCATTAAATTCCGATTATGCGAGTCTAAATTTCGACCTATTACGACCAGATCGTCTTGGTGAACCAGGCATTTTTCGTAATTAAGCCCGGACATTGCTATAGTCATCATTCTACTGAAGTTACTAGGACTAGACTTGAGCCCCATGAGCATTCTTGTCATTTGATATTGATTTTTCCCTGTTGTAAAAGCTGTGCAAGGCCGGCTTTGTTTATTTAGTCCAATTTGGAAAAATCCTTGAAATAAATCCAAATGCGCAAAACAAATTGCCCCAGCTAAAGAATCAAGTATCTCAGATATGTTTGGCAAAGGAAATTTGTCGTCTTGCACTTGGTTATTTAACTTACGATAGTCTATGATTACGCGCCATTTTTGTTTACCTGAATTATCGTTTTTTTTTGGCACTAATATATTGTAGTGCACTAATATAGTGTAGGCTAGTATGCGGTTTTAAATCTATATTTTGTTCATATATTGGCGTCGCGTTGTAGATAATTTGTCACCAGGTAGATGAAATATACCCGGGTATTTAGCGCAAATGCTTTTAATTGATTGTTGCTCCTCGGAATGTAATCCGTTTAACCCGTTGTATGCCGAAACGCAGATCTACGCGAGACACAATGACTTTTTAATTGTGTCTGCATACGAGAGGTTAAATTTAACAAGGAAAACATAGATAGTTTTTACTCTATCAGCATTAACCATTGGTTTCTGAAACTGACAAATAAAGTAATCCTTGAGAGTGCTACTACCGACCTTGAAGTTGTTTATTACTAGCTCATTTTCTCTGGTATTCAAGATGCATATTGGTATTTTTCCATTTTTCGGCCTAGTCACGCTACTGGCTAGGAAAACACCCTCGCATAACTCTTGACTTGAAATAACACATTCTTCTTGTATACTTGTCTCGATATAATGTATTGATTCACATCGCGCCGGTGCTATTATACTCGTATAACAATTAATAGTATCATTTGGTCCGAAACAGTCAAAATACAATGTAACCCAGTTCGATTTATTTGTTAGCAATTGTAACGTACTAGACTCAAAGTTTAATTTAGCTTTGTATTTGTTAAAAAAATCATGTCCTAATATACCGCTGCCTTTACATGGTAAGTTTTTAAATTCAAGAAATTTATGCATAAAATCGTGTTCGTTATGATTAAGGCAAAGATACACATAACCTTCTGAGAATACATCTCCACCGATACCTTTAACAATAACTTTCTCTGTATGGTATGGTATTTGTAAATGTTTCAAATACTCGTACTTAATTCCAGACACTGATGCGCCGGTGTCAATTAACCAGTCATGTTTATGTTGCCCGACTTTAAATGAAACTTTGTTTAAGTTATTGCACAAGAAGATTACGTTAGGCACGAAAAAGATGACTAAGCGATTCTGCATTTGTTTCATCTGGTCACAATTATTTTCCACTTGGTTCGCGGTTAGTACCTCTTGATTGGTTGACAAGATATTTATGTTGTTCTGTGATCTAAAGCAACGAGTTCTGTTCTGCCTACCCCTAGCACGGAAACGATTATTAACATAATAATTACCACGGTAATTGTTGGAAGATGACAGTACCTGTGACTGCTGATCTCGCTGTTGGCTTGAATGTGGAGGAAGCGGTCCCTGCGCCTGTTTATGGGCATATGCGTTTTGCATGAATCCTCTGGGACCAGAGTTTTGTTGAGTTCTATATCCTCGACGACCTCTCCGAGACGAATAATAAGATTGTTGGTACACTCCTACCCACAAATTCCTTGGTACTACTCGAAGACATCTCTTCGTCTACTGCCGCCTGTATGGCTTCTGTCAAAGTAGAAAAATTACGAGCACCCACGATCGTGTTTAAACGACGATCTCGTAGGCCGTCAGCGAATCTTTTTATCATTGTTTTTTTCATTTAAGGGTCTTAAACATTATAATTATCTGAATTTCCACAGGCCTGCGAAGTCGTCAATTCCACAAATATTTCTGATATTTCTCTGCCAAAGTCAGACACTGTTTTATTATTCTGGCGGCATTGCTGCAATCTAGTCTGTAACGCTGTGAAACTCTGTTGTGGCAGTAATAGTTTTCGCATGCTCCTTAACACTAGCATATCTTTGCAACATCTTTAACTTTGCTTGCTGTGATAATCTATGTTTTAAAACAAATTGTATTAATTTTTGTTTACATCTGTCGTTACTTAATATAGATTCATAATACTCTATGCTTTCAATTAATTGTGTAGTATTGTTATCATTATCTGTCATAGCAGGCAGAAGGCTCAATACAATTTTTAAATTAAAATTTTCCTCTGCCATTTTACTGTGAGAGGGTTCTCCCTCCTTAACTTTCTTGGTACACAATAAAAGTACTTTTGAATACAAGTTATTACATTGTTCACAAATTTTGTTAATTAATGCTGTCTCCTGTGTTAATGGTTTAGCTAACTTGGACTCACCTACATGTTGTAAATACTTATTATATTTAGCTAATAAACTTTGTGCATTCTCTCTATTTGTAATTAATATTTTACCTACTCTGCGGCTCGGACCGATTTTTATCAAATAATCTCTTATTGCTTTTAAATCATTTAGTAAAAGAGCTAGTTCTTCTGCCATAACATATCGATACAATGTTTTATTAATATATTAAAATAACTAGTACGTGGAAAATACAAGTATTGATTATCTTCACTTGAAGAATACTTAAAATGATTAAAATTCATAGAGAGTCATACTTACTACACAGTATACTTTATGCATTAAACTATATTCTACTTACATTTCTTTCCGGTCACTTACTTATACTAATAGGGGAAGGAAAACAAAGTAGGAGAGAAAAAAAAAACACTCGCGAATGCGCACTCTGCTTAGATAAATAAAGATACCAATATTTTCGCGGCAGTTTTAACACACGCACTATACACTCGTGGATATAATACGTATCTTCAGCTCCTGACGATGTTACATGATGAGCTCTGGCTTAGCTGACTGTGGTTGCTGAGGAGCCATCTGGGCTTGGGCTCTCTTAAGCAGACTGGAGTACCTTCTCAAGGTCATCTGATCCAATTTTTGCTCAATTTGTTTAGCATGGCATCGTTTGTACAATTTATAAAAAATCAGTATCATACCAATCGCCAGAATTGTACAAATAACGACGAGAATCGTGTTGGTAGTCTCATGCATCTGTTGCGCGCGGATATGATTCGTGCCGACTCCAGCAGTTTGTGCTATCACCACCTCTTCCTTAGAATTTGAACCACCCATTTTCAAACTGATGAAAGTTTAACAAAATTTCACACGTCGAATTTGTATCACGCTTTACAACGGAATATTCCATGTTGCCCAAAGTACACTCTGTCATTTATATTTGCCACAATATGATCCAGTCCATATACGGATACTTACACGCGCAGGCTCACAGGTTCTCCTGTTACTGTCACGGTCACCATGTAAGGTGGTGTGTTGGGAGACGAGTGAAACGAGTGCTTGCTGGTAATATACTGCCTTTATTATAAAATATACCTCATTAAATATCTTATAAGCATAATATAAACTAACTACACCTCAGTATACAAATTTATTGATTTTAGTACTAACATTGTCTATGTGTTCTTTCCAGTTAATATCTTTATCTATAACTACACCCAAAAATCTTGTATGCGTTACTTGTTTGATTTTATCAATATTGAGTTTGATGACATTATTATTATTTAATTGGTTGAATTGAATGTAAACTAATTTGTCTAAATTTATTCTTAAATGGTTAATGTCAAGCCAATGCAGTAATTTGTCAATTGTATTATTAATGTCAAGCTCGTGATCCAAAATTGTATTATATTTTTTATAAGATGTCACTATAAAAGATATGTTATCGGCAAATAATATGCATTTGTGGTTAGTTATTTCTATGATGTCATTTATATAAATGAGGAATAATATTGGGCCCAGGACGCTTCCTTGTGAAACGTCATATTTATTATGCCTATATTCTGATGAGTAGGATATTATGTCATTATTTACATTTTTTTTATTGATAATGACACATTGCTTTCTATCACTTAAATAGGACAATAACCACTGGAGTGCCGGTCCTCTAATCCACTAGATCGAATGGTTTCGATAGATCAAAGAAAAGACCGGTAGTCAGAAAATTATTATTTATATTCGATAATATTGCTTGCATTAGAGAATAAATAGCTAATGATGTGGATTTGTTCTTTTGGAATCCAAACTGCTTGTCAATAATAATTTTAAATTTACAATAGAAATTAATTAATCTTTTATACATCCATTTTTCATAAGTGAGGAGACCTGACCCCAAATAATGGGACCAGGGAAGGAAGAAGAAGACATACATTTTTCATAAATTTTAGACAAGATGGGTATAAAAATAACAGGTCGGTAATTATTGATGTCACATTTGTCTCCTTTCTTGAATAAAGGCTTAATTATGGAAAGTTTTAATTTGTCAGGAAAGGTTCCATGGGAAAAAGACATATTAGTTAAATGAGTGAGAATACTAGTTAGTTCGTTACAACAAGCTTTTATGATTTCGAACCCTCTGACCTGGTGTAAGACAGAGACAGTATTTCCTGTCGTACCTCGTTTACTAGCATAGGTCGAAGTTGTTTAGTTGTTTTGAAGCTCTTTGTAGTTCCGTGTAAGGTAACACTGATAGTTCTGTTGAGGAGCATGAATTTGATCCAACGAGTAGTTGTTTCGTCAATCCCTTTCGCCTTCTTCCCTTAGAAAGGGCGTCTATGGTGACGTTGTTGAAAGCTCCTTCAATATCAAGGAAAGCATATAGGGCTGTCTGTTTATCTTCCAAAGCCCTTTCGATCTTGTCTGATAGTTCTAACAGAGCAGTTTCTGTAGATTTTCCTTTTTGGTAAGCGTGTTGCTTCGGATGCAGAGGGTTATCCCTTAATGGTCCATCCCTGTTGCATTCGTCAATAACCTTTTCCATACTATTGTGTAGGAAGGAGGTAAGGTTTATTGGTCTGAAGAACTTTGGTTGAGAGTAGTCCTTCTTACCAGCCTTTGGGATAAAACAGACTTTAACCATAGTCCATTTCTCTGGTATATATCCCCATGCATAGCTTGCTCTGAAGATTTTGATTAAAATAGGGATGAGTATAGTCTTCGTTTGCTACAGGAAAGCTGGGAAGATACTACTCGATCGAGAATCAGCCGTTATCGCGAACTAACGCTACCAGAGATCTCGGTATTCTTATCAACAATAAGCTCTCCTACGAATGTCATTACGATCGTATCGCCAAAAAAACTGGCAAAGCCCTGGGATTCCTTAACCGTAATTCCAGTTCGTTTAAAAATATGAAAACCCTAAAAATACTTTACTTACGTCCGCAGTCACCTTGAATACGGTAGTCAAATTTGGAACCCAAATTACGCTGTTCAATCCGAACCGGTCGGATTGAACAGCGTAATTTGGGTTACGAATACAACAGAGATTAACGAGGTACTTGGGGTACAAGTTCAAAATCCCTTATATAAGTTACAATGAAAGATGCACTCGACTCCACTTGCTGCCCCTTGTAACTCGCAGAAATATATCTGATATTTGCTTTCTAATCAAAATGGTACGCTCTAATCTATCAAGATTGCCCTGAATTATTGTCAAAGCTATCCCTGAATGTCCCCTCTCGGCACCGTCGGATTAGAAATCTTCTTCACGCTCCTCATTCACGCACAGTCTACCGTAGTAACTCTTACTTGATTTGCGCAGCAAAAGCGTTTAACAATTTAGTCAAAGAACACACCTCAGTTGATCTCTTTACAAGCAGCTTAGCATCCATAAATATTGTTATGTCCAAAAGCAATGTTTTGTTATTGTATTACGTTATTGTCTTCTATTATTATCTTGCTATCAAACTTTGTATATCTCAATTACTTCCTAACTGTAAGTTTCCACAATACTTCCATACTATATGTGGAGGCTTGTAAATGGCTCATCGTGATCTATTTTAACGTTTATCTTGTATTGTCAGCTGTAAGCCACCCAAATAAAATAAAATAAAATAAGATATCATCATCACCTGCAGATTTAATCGGCTTGTATGAGAGTCTCTATATAGCCCATTCTACCTTGTTCGGTCTAAAATACGCCGCTCTTCTCCAGTCTTCATTTGAAGGCCTGGAGCGGCGGATATGAGGAGTATTTTGTACGATGATGTCTAGTGCCATCACCGAGCCAGGGAAATGTATAGACGCCAGAAGTTTCAGGGTTTCTTCCTCTGATACAGTGAAGGCACCGTCTGGTTTCTTTAAGAATTCCAGTTGATTTGCAGGCGATTTGGATAAGACTTTGTGAATTCTGGCTCCTTGAGGGACTTTAGTAATCTCCTCGCAGAATTTCCTCCATGAAAGTCTTTTCGCCTTTCGGATTTCCATGTTATAGGTAGTTAAAGCTTTCCGATACCGATCCCAGTCATCAATCGATTTAGTCTTAGTAAACAACCTACGTGATTCTTCCCTTAAAACATCGAGCTTTTTGTTCCACCATGTCACTTTTCTATCCCTCACAGTTCTTAAAGGGCAGCTCTCTTTGTAAGAGGCTGTAATGGATTCAGTAACTTGAGCAACAGCATAATCCAATGTTTCAGGGGAGCGTATGGTTTTAGGGAAGTCTTGGAGTCTCTCCTGGAGCTTTCATCTGTACAAGTCCCAGTCCGTGGCTTTCGCATCCCTAAAAGTGATGGTTTCGCAAATGTTGGATGTATTCATATAAATCAGACGTAGATGGTTCATCACTGACATGTGAATTGGTTATCAGCCTGGCATTAACATAAGCTGCAATCAGGTCATCGCTGCACAGGCCTTGTATGCATAAGAAATCAATATTATTATTGAAAAGTATACACGCTCTTGGTTTGACTCCACCGATATGGTGTACGACCTTACCTGCAGAGCCCAGTCCAGACACCGTGTTAGTATTAGCCAGCCACGGTTTCTGAATAAGAGCAATGATGATGAAAAAAATTTTTGTAGTATGAATAATACTAGAAAAAATAAATTTGACCGTCTGTTTATCACTAGATAGTTGAAATTTTCTCATACTAAGTATTTCTGCTGCTGCTATAACAACATCTACCATTAAAAACCGTTTTTAGGGTTCCGGAGCTAATTGGCAAAAAACAACACGCATTTTTATTGAAAACTTCCTATTCAATTCACAAAGTATTTTATTTGTTTATTCCCAAAAGTGGGAACATCTTCTTTTAGGGTAAACCAGCCCTATGTGCTGTGTCAGTAACGGGTCCCACTTGCCAAGACACGCATTTAAAATTTAAATAAAGCATATTTACAATCACATAACTAAATGGAATCACAAAATAGGGAAATGTAATTAGAATGCTGGAGGCGGGCAGCCCTATCGCATGTTTACGTACTGCGCGGCTGTAGGCATTTGTTTCAAAGATACGGCCGAGTTACAAAACTGTATGGTATTATTACCGTGTCCGAGCCGTGCAATGTATTATGAACATTATGCATGTTGTTAATAGGTTTATATTAGCACGTTTTCTTTCGAAGAGCGAAAATGTACCTACTTTTAACTATAACTTATTCTGTGGTAGCGGTAAGATACATTTCTGAGGAGGGAAATCATCAATTGACTTCTCGCGCTCTAGGATGGAGCAAACGGGCGCGCCAGAATTTTACTTAAACTGGCCTATACTCCTTATGTTGCTCTTTTCGTTTCAGAGTTGCTTTTTCTCTCTCAAATGCTCTTAAAGCCCTAGCAGGCATCGGCCCTACTGGGCCCTTTTAGTTTTGCTGACAACTCTATGAGGCGCGCGTGCACTACGCAACGTAGACCTTGACTGATTTGCGATTGCAGCAAAAGAAAAAAAGAAAAAGAGTTTATTTGCGTCAAACATGGCGCATACCTTTAAATAAAAAAAATAACAGTATCGACTTAAAGTAGCACGTAAGTAGGATATAGATATACGTTACATCCGCGCAAAACGGCCAGTGCTCAAAAACCATTAAAAACAACAAAACACAAATTGGCAAACAAACACTGAACTAGTCGATTATTATAATCGATCAATGAACGACGAATATAAAACTAGAATTGTCAATGATGCGCAGTCACATAGTCACATTTTGAGACTGTACAACCTCTATGGTCCGCCCGAACAGTAGTAAAAAAAAAAAATGGCTGATCGATGGATAACAATAACAGCGGCAAGATAAATTTACGTTAATATTTATGTAAAAAACAAGATTCCTGACCTACGCAATCGATTTGTTTGCATAAATGTGTTATTGGGTGAATTGATTTGTTGAAATGTTGAGTTTTGGTGAGTAGTAACAGGAGTGAAGTTTGAGTGCGCATTCATATAAGCGCTTAAATAACAATAACAGGACAGACGAGATTGTCAAGCCAGGAAGAGAAAATCAACAAAGGTACAATAAAAAAAAAACAATCGTAAAAGTATGTAATTGAATCAGTACGACTATGTAATAATTGGAATAAATATAAAGTTGTCAGAAGAATGTACACTTGATTAAATATTATGTCATTTACTTACAGATAAATAAAATAGTTGAAAATCGAACTTCTAAGTTAACGAAAATAAATAGTATAGCCGTTTATGTCGCAAAAAACGTACAATGCGTTCCAAATGTCCAAGTATATTTCGACACTCAAGGGAATCAAAATTCGTAGGGTACTTGCTGTTGACTTAGAATCTTGAAATTTGGGATGAAACAAGATCTCATAGCAGAAATATTGGAAAAAATCTGAAAACTAAATATAAAGGTACGTCACAAAAAAAAACAGATTTGCGATTTAAAAAAATTTTCGTAACTTTATTCAGGAATTGAACTGTTTTCATAGGTAAGTTTGTACAAACTTACTGAAGGTTCCGTAACCCTCAGTACGCGAGTCCAACTCGCACTTAATATTCTCGCACTAAATATGTAGAAATTAATAAAACTGTTTTTGGCAGAAATAAAAAAAATTTTTTTTTGCTATTCGGAAAATCTTCGAGGCTCCTTTCGGGAATGGTAGTTTGCACGGAACCCTCAGTGCGCGAGTCCGACTCGCACTTGTCCAGTTTTTTTATACCTATCCAGCTATTACACTAAGTAATATTGTAAAGGAGAAAGTTTGTGTGTACCTATAATTGTATGTTCATGAATACTTCTTCACAATCAAACGACTAAACGGATTTCGATCAAACTTGATATCATAATTTGGTTATTCGGAAGTGAAACGACAAGCGTTTGAAAGTTCGTTCAACAAATCAAACTTGACAAGAAATAATTGCCAAGTGTGATTTTTTGAACAAACTTATTTATTTGCCACATTCAGTTTGCAATAATCGTTATTTGAGACACCGGGCTGCAGTGCAGCTTTAGAGACCGGTTGCAATGTAAAACACAGCAGCCATTCAACTTCTAAAACTTTAGGATTTTTTGAATATCTATAGCAATACTATTATAAATGGAAAAGTAACTTTGTCTGTCTATTACCTCTTCACGTCTAAACAGCTGAACAGATTTGCATGAAACTACAACACAAGTAGACTATATCCTGGATCAGGAATCTAAATCTATTCAGCCGTTAAGAAGTAGGTTATAACAGATTTACAGACCTGTTGGTCTAGTGGTTAGTGATCCTGACTGCTATGCCGGAGGTCGTGGGTTCGATTCCCACCCAGGACAAATGTTTGTGTGATGAGCACGATCATTTGTTCTGTGTCTGGGTGTAATTTATCAATAATATGTATGTATTTAGAAATATATAAGTACGTTTATCAGTTGTCTAGTACCCATAACACAAGCTCTGCTTAGCTTGGGACTAGACGGCGCTGTGTGATAGTCGTGGAATATTATTATATTATTATTATATTAGATAAAAAAAAAAGTGAAGAGGTAACAAACAGATAGACATATGGACAGATAGAGCATCCACTTTCACATTTACAATACCAGTATGGATATGTTAATGACAATGATAATATTTTTTTATATTCGAATATAATAATGACTCTGCATGTATTGGTTTCTGTAATAAAATAAATAAATAAATGTTACCGTGCCGCCGACAATATATTAAAATACTGGTAGTACCTAGTCCTCTCGTACTTCTGTGGCACTCCCCATAAATTAAAATCATGTCGGAGTACTCTGAAGCTATGTTATTGTAACGAGGCAATACTTAATGATAATACTAAAAGAAAACGTGCTTGCAATACAAAACTTTTCAAATAAAAATAGTAACGTCACTGACTTTTTTTAGCAATATACCACAACATAAAATACTAATAAAAAAAAAAAGAGTACAATACAGTTGCAGTGACTGTGCCACCTCGTGTACTGAGTAACTGTTGAACCATTTCATTTGCAAGTTAGTGGGTAAGTAGTGAATTGTAGAAGGTAGGATCAGTGAGAATGCTAGTCATTTGGAAACCATTTGTATGAGCAACAAGTTTATGAAAAGACTAGCTGTGCCCGCGACTTCGTTCGCGTGGACTACAGGATTTTGAAATTATTTTTTTTTTGCTAAAATAAAAGTAGCCTAAGTTACTCCTTATTACATCAGCTACCTGCCAAAAAAAGTCCCGTCAAAATCGGTTCAGCCATTTCAGAGATTAGCTGGAACAAACAGACAGACAGACAAAAATTGTAAAAAAATGTTATTTTGGTATATATATCATATAGTATCATATATATATGATACATAATATGCATGTAGTAAAAAGCGGTTATTTCAATATTACAAACAGACACTGCCATTTTATTTATATGTATAGATGAAGAATAGCTTGATTTATATAATAGTGATCCACGCGCTCCTCAAAGAGATGTCAGCAAACCGTAGTGGCCCAGCAGGGACGACGCCCGCTAGCACCGCGAGGAGCTCCTGACAAGGGAACCCGTAGTCCTAGAACGCGAAGGGCAACTGAAGGACACAGGTGTGGTTTTAGTCAATAACAATCTGACACGCCCTCTCGCTCCACCCAGAGCGGGAAAAGTCATTGGATGATTTCCACACTTATCAAAAAAAGGGTAGAGTGGGGAAAGTCGGAAAGCGAGCTCCCCTTGCTCGCCGTCCGCAAACCCGGGGGTAGTACTCTATCCTACGCTACCCAACTCAAGTAAGGTTGAGTTGAGTAGAGTACGCAAGGAAGAGTATGATAGAGTATAATAGAGTACCAGTTGACGGGAGCGAGGCCGCGGGCAAAAGCTAGTATTAGATAAAATAAATCTCAGTCCTTAAAACAAATCTATTTCTATATTTCAGACATCGTCGTCGCCACAAACACACAACTAGAGTTTTACAACAATGATGGTACACGGACGCACACACAAGATATACCATCGGCTCATCAGATCACTTCAGTAACATACGATCCTGTGCACTACAGGGTGCTGTTTACTGACCGCCACGACTCGACCACGTTTATATCCAGCTTGGACGTATCAACCGAGACTGTACAACATTTAGTTACAACAACGAACTTCGCCGTGAGGCTCGTCTACGACCCCGTCACACAAGCTCTCTATTGGAGGGATGGAAATAGTATACGCACGTTTTCATTAAGTCCTGCATCTTCTAACCAAGCTGATGGAAATGTTTTAGTTAGCTTGCATCACTACTGCTATGATCTCGCCGTGGACAGCTGTGGAGGGTACGTTACCAGTGAGTAGTACCCGCACACGGGCCACAAAAAAACGCCGCCTCAAAAAGAAGCTTGAAACGGCTTTGTTTTTGTGGCTCCTGTGCGGGGACACTAACGAGAAGATCGGAAAACTTGTTTTTTGTATTGAGAACAGTTTTCATTTGTTTCATGAAATAATCAAATAACATACTCAATCTTATTTGCACTTATCTACACTTCATCATTCATCATCATCATCATTTCAGCCGATACACGTCCACTGTTGGATATAGGCCTCCCCCAAGCGTCGCCACATCGAACGTTCCTGTGCGTCCCGCATCCATCGGTTTCCCGCTACCTTCACCACGTCGGTCCACCTTGTAGGAGGCCTTCCAAAGCTGCGTCTTCCGGTTCGCGGTCGCCACTCCAAAACCTTTCGGCCCCAACGGCCATCTGTTCTGCGAGCAATGTGCCCTGCCCATTGCCACTTAAGTTTGGCAATTCTTTGTGCTATGTCGGCAACCTTAGTTCTCCTGCGGATATCTTCATTTTTTATTCGATCACGCAAGAAAACCCCGAGCATAGCCCTTTCCATTGCTCTTTGGGTGACTTTAAGCCTTCTGATGAGGCCCATTGTGAGTGACCACGTTTCGGAGCCATATGTCATTACTGGCAACACGCACTGGTTAAAGACTTTCGTCTTGAGACACTGTGGTATGTTGAACGAGAAGATACCGCGTAGCTTCCCGAACGCTGCCTTACCGAGTTGGATTCGACGGTTGACCTCTTTCTCGAAGTTAGACCTACCCAACTGGACTGTCTGTCCGAGGTAGACGTAATCGTCCACAACTTCGAGTGTAGAGTCTCCGACCTTGATAGGAGTGGGCGCTACATGGTTGTTAATCATGATTTTGGTTTTATCCATGTTCATTTTAAGACCCACTCTTAGAGAAGCTCCACTTATAAGATTATAAATGTGAAAGTAACTGTCTGTCTACCTGTTACACTTTCACGGTTAAATTACTAAACCGATTTTGATAAAATTTATTACGGAGATAGCTTCAAACTCAAGCATGGACATAGGCTACTTTTTATCCGTCTTCGGCTTCGCGTCCGCTATAAACAACGTTCACGCGAACGAAGCCGCTGGCAGAAGCTAGTAATATCATAAAAGTGAAGTGTAAGTTAGTTTGAATGCACTAATCTCAGGAAGCACGGGTCCGAACAGAAAAATTCTTTATCAGTTGGATAGCCCATTTAATTTATTCAGATATTATATTTTTTGTATGTAGGAGGTAATCTCTGAAAATACAAGTCCGATTGCTGCACCATTCGACAGTAAAGGCCAGTAAAAAAAATTGTTACAGTATTGCACAAAGTTTAACAGATAAACATGTCGACTGGTAACCCATCACTTCGCGGACTGACAGGCAGATAGTGGTGTGTGGAAGGTGACGCGCTTGGATTGTTAGGGAAGTGTTGACAATGGCTTCTCTCTCAGCGCGTCCGGTTAAATGTGAAAATAACTATGTCTGTCTGTTACGCTTTCAGGCTTTAACTACTGAACTGATTTTGATGATATTTGGAACAGAGTAAGCTTGAAACCAAACAAAAGATATACGTCCGCAATAACCGACATTTATCCAGACGAAGTCGCGGGAAAAAGCTAGTTAATAAACTAGTGCGCCTCACCATCAAAGATTGCATCGCTACTTACCATCAGGTGGGATCGCAGTCAAGCACTAGTTTATCTCAATAAAAAAAAAAAATAATAAAAAAAAAAGATTATTAAATTTTACAAGATTATAAAATTAAATTGTACTTGAAAATAATGTATCTATTTATGTTCCGCTATGTTTGCCCTTGTGTGTAGGTTTATGACTCAGCTGAATCCCTTTTTAAATTTGTTAATATTGATGGATGTTTACAAATTACAGGTATATTTACTGGATCACAGAACATGAGATAGAGAGGGCTCGGTTAGATGGCTCCGAGAGAGAAGTTTTAATAGCTGGCCCTGTTTATTATCGACTAAGCTTGGCCATCGATCAACAAACACAAAAAATTTACTGGACTGAGCAAACACATTATGGTGGATCATGGTCTATTGAAAGTGCAAACTTTAATGGAAAGAACAGAACAACACTTTACACTGTAAGAAACACTCGTTATGCATTTTCATTGGCCGTGTCAAAAGACTTTATATACTGGCAGAACTATAATGAACAGGGAATTTGGCGATTACCGAAGTATTCAACACAAACTGTGGCAACAAAACTAACCTCACCGTCTAGCTCAAGCTGTGCGTCATGTAATCGTATAGCAGCCAACTACACGATAAAGGAACAAATTCAGGGGATAAACAGCTGCGATGCTCTCCAGGGTCTGATTCCGAATGACTCGAAGAGTGAGTCTCCAGCACCAGTCTGTCAGAACTACTGCATTCAAGGAGAGTGTAGCGTCAGTGCTGAGGGACAACCTACATGCAGGTAAAACGTGTTCATCGCACAGATATTCGGGGTCAGCTCACGATGCTTGAAGAAAGCGAAGCCGCGGGGTTTATTCAGATTCTCTTATGTGATACGTATATGTTGTTGTGTACTAACTCTAATAATTATAATTCGCGCAGCATCACTTCGCGTCTCGGTGTGAGCTGACCCTAACGTTTTTCACTGACGGCAAGTTAAGCGACGCCTACAAATGTTACATGTCTAACGGTAACAGATCTTCTAGCATCCACGTCCTCACCAGCTTCGAATTGTTATGTTAGAATTTCTGGAACAGTGACTCTCGCCTATAACATACAATACTTTCGCGGGCTTGCGGACGGCGAGCAATGGATATTTATTTATTTATTTATTTATTCATAACAATTTGCATTGTGTTGAATCCAAGGACAAATATGCACGCACAAAACATATCATAAAAGAAAAAACAGAAACAAGATACAGTTCTGAATCACAATTCAAATATGTGTCAAACAGTTCCAAATAATATATAATGTCAAGCGATCTATTAAAATGTCATACAATTCCAATAATAATGTCAAAAGATATAAAATGTCGAAGCATGATTCTAAAAGTAAACAATGTCAAAAGGTAAATTAAATGTCGGCATATAATTCTAAATTATATAATGTCAAAAGATTAAAAAAAATAAAATACAATTCATTTATTATTGTGAGACATTAATTCCGATATGTTATAAAGACATTTTTCTAATAAAAAAGATTTTAATTTTGCCTTAAACAAGTGAGTGTTGTAAATCAATGTCCTTAAATCAGACGGCAACTTGTTGAATATTTCTACAGCTTGATACTTCGAGCAATGTTCTACTACGTTAATTTTTGGTACTATTGGTTGTTTAAAAATTTTTCTTCGTGTGCTCTCTCTAATCTCCCGTTCCTCTTGTGATTCGAACTCATGTATATACTTGGCAAAATGACTTAAGAGGACCAATACGTAGAGACTAGGAACTGTTAATATCGCTAATTTTTTAAAGTAATCTCTGCATGAGACAGTTTGGGAAATTCTGACTATAGTCCTTATGGCTCGTTTCTGGAGGATGAAAGCTTTCTGCCAGTTGTAAGTATAACTATTTCCCCATAGCATTATGCTATACCTTAACCTAGACTCGACTAGCGCATAATATACGGCCTTTAACTGTTCTATATTTAATTCGTCCCTAAGGCTCCTAAGTGCGTAACATGCTGACGAAATGGACGATTCAATAACAGCAAGCTCCGGTTTCCAATTTAAAAGCGAATCTATGATTGTCCCTAAGAATTTAACCCTGTCTACCAATTCAATGTTGTCACCATTTATTTGTATATTTAAGTTATCATTATTACGTGCCGTAGTCTTAAATAACATGAGGTTAGTTTTGCTTGTATTTAACAGTAAACAATTGGCTTTAAACCACTCGCAAACCTTTTCGATAATAATGTTTGTATTCAAAGTTAATTCTTCTATGTCTTTTGCCCCGATTATTACATTTGTGTCATCTGCGAAAACAACAAGTTTCTCATTTGGCCGGGTATTATTCATAAAGTTGAGCAAGTCATTTGTAAAAATAATATAGAGTATAGGTCCTAAGATTGACCCTTGGGGCACACCACAATTGACATATGACATTTTTGACTTGTATGTCACTTCGTGATTATTCTCGTCTATATTTTTGATTTCTACATACATTTTTCTATTTTGTAAGTACGATTTCATGAGTTGTAAAGTCTTGCCTCTTATACCATAATGTTCGAGTTTAATAAGCAATAGTTCATGATCTATCGTGTCAAAAGCGGAACTAAGGTCAACAAATAGTCCGGCTACTTTCATTTTATCATTTAATTTACTAACTATGTCATTTATTAATGTATTCATTGCATCCGAGGTACCGACTCCTTTTTGATATCCAAATTGTCTCAGATTAATGATTTTGTTAATACCTAAATGTAGCATTAGTCTAGTTTTAATTATGTTTTCAAAGAGTTTAGATAAGGTTGGTAGTAGAGATATGGGGCGGTAATTTTTTGGATCAGTCTTAGTGCCCTTTTTGTGTATCGGTATCACCTTGGCCAGTTTTAATTGGTCAGGAAAGATTGACTCTTCGATGCATTTATTGAAAAATTCAGAAAGAGGTGAAGCTAATACATCAATATTCTCCTTTATAATAGATATAGGTACGTCATCAAAGCCACAAGACTGTTTGTTAGCCATTTTACTAACTAACTTTGCTATTTCATATGGTGTGGTCGGCTTGAAAGTTATATCACTTTCAACTCTCTTCGTTGCTTTCATTAAGAAAGACACTGCTCTATCTTTGTCCTTATTGGCCAGTGGTGATTTTAAAACAAAACTCTCAATAAATATATTTGCCACATCCTGAGGGTCAGTAATTATTTTATTATCTAAATTTAGGATAAGATTTCTACGTCGCTTGTTTTTCTTCTTTTTAGTATGTTTGTTTACTATTTTCCATGTTTCTTTCGCTATATTCTTTGCATTTTTTAAATACCTCGATATAGCTTGCTTTTTGGCTTGCTTAATAACTTTTCTGAGAATTTGAACGTACTTAGTTTTATAATTTTTGATGCTGACGTTATTTAATGTTCCAGAGCACAGGACTCTTTTCATTTTACATGATACTTTAATACCTTTTGTAATCCACTTTATTGTATTGTTCTTGTTAGACTTCATCCTAATAGTTTTTTTGGGATAAGAATCTTGAAATATTTTATGAAAATAGCTTAGAAACTGATTGATACCCATATTATTCAAATTTTTATCAGTAATAGTTCTTCTGAAAACGTAATTATTTTTTTCATTTAATAATCTTTTAATATATATAGATAGCTCGCCGTCTGACCGTCCAGTAGTCGACCGGACCGAGCCCAGGTCGTCGACGGCGCGTATTGTTCCACGCGCGCCTCAAGGAGATGTCAGCAAACCGTAGAGGCCCAGCAGGGTCGCTGGGGCCATGGGTTCGCTTCTGAAAGGATAACCCGGCCCTGGAATACAAGGCAACGAAGGAATGTACGAGTGAGTTTTAATCAGCAAAAATCTGACTCGCTCGCTCCAAGGCGGAGCGGGAGACGTCATTGGATGATTTCCCACCTAAAAAAATTGAACACATATTAATTTCAATGTTTAAAGCCCAAGCGCCCGAAAAGTGCCATAAAACAGTGATTTTCTGAGGCCTACTCCTCCGTAACGGCTAGGTCAATTGGTTTGAAAAAAATATATGTTTATTATAGATTCATGAGCAATAATATCAACATTTGATTTTTTCGTGCAATTAATACTTTTGTCAAAAAAAAAAAAATTTAGCAATTTCGCAACTTTTCGCAACTTTTCCCTACTCCTTCGAAACGGCTTGGACCTTTAGAAACATTTTTACACATAAAAATTGGTGGTTAAATATTCTTCAAAGTGAACATTGCATATGTAAATCAATCAATATCTCGCAGAGAAAATGGATTTAAAGCGTTTTCCGGGCGCTGCTGGCCACAAATAAATGCACAGATTTGCGTACTGCCGCCTAGGCGAGTGCGAGAGTTGCGTTCACATAATTTCGGTCAGATGGTTCAAGGGACTATACGCCTTAATGTGTCTTGTGAACTGTGGGACAGAGACTTGATTCATTAAACTCCAAGCGAACGCAACTTTTACTACAGGATCAGCTCTTTTCTACGAATACAGTTTGTTTGTATTAATTGGCAAAATGTAAGAAAAAGCTGATTATTTTTAGGGATTTTAGGGTTAAGTCAATATAAAATCGGTTCATTTTCATGAGTACTTGCAACCCCTGAAATATACTAAAGTTCTTTATTGTTGATCGAATTCATGAACATTCTATTTGATTGTAAATCATGTTTAGTGACGCGCAGTGGCCGCGCACCTCGTTTGCGTGTTACAACTAGTCACAATATCTGTTGGTCTGCTGAGTAACGCTGTTTCTTATCTTCATTATTTCAGTTGTAAAGCCGAATACTCCGGGGAGAGGTGCGAACTAAACGCGTGCCATGAATATTGTCTACACGGAGGTGTTTGTTCTTTGAATGTGGACAATAAGCGAGTCTGCCAGTGCACAGCAGGTTACCATGGTGACAGATGCGAAGTGTCCATCTGTAAAGATTTTTGTTTCCGAGGAAACTGTAGTGTCGGTGCTGAGGGCCAACCTCAATGCAGGTAAATATACACCAGAAAAGTGTATTATCTATACAACGAACTCCATGGGTAACAGAGTTCGTTGTATAGATAATACACTTTTATAACTAACTAGCGGACCTAACAGATGTCAGCCCGCCTGATTCTATTGTTACCCAAACTCTATAAACATTAAATTCAGCTACTATATATGTACCTATGTCGCAGGGAAATAAGGATATCAGGGATTTTGAGAAATCCATAGGGTATCACGAAATCCCGATAGATGTCGAATATTCTTGTTTATTACGTCTTCTTACTAAAAAAATCTAATGATATTACAAAACACCAATTTATCGTAAACTAAATCTACTAAAATGTCAGAAAAGCGCATATGACCGAATGTACAATCAACTACCTGAATGTACCCTAAAGGGGGTTGACTGTAGCCTATCAACAACCCTAGCTCCCTAACAACCTAGCGCTAAACATGTAACAACAATATATACGTATATATATAGTGCGGGAAGCCTGTTACCATGAGACCTAAGGCAACAGACGGAAAGTGGGAAGGATGAAGGGTGTGTCGGATGGGATCTTCTCACTGCCGATCCGCAGCCTCACGGACCGACCAATAACTAAGGCTGGGTATGGCCAGAGCTTTCGGTAACCATTTATAGGCGCAGTAACAGTGAGACGAGTCGATGGTCTCGTCGTAAAGAAACAAGTTGCTCGAAGCGTAGAAAGAGACTTTATTACATATTTACATGCTATTTATATTAATCTATTTACATGTATGAGTATGTAAATTATATTAACACACTTGTGTGAAACAGCTGATGCAGTCCAATAATTAAGTGACAAATAGGTAACTAGTATTGACGTAAATTCGGGTTCACCGCGGTCACTGCCCTGCTGCGTCGGTATGTTCACATCCTCGCGTGAACACCGAATAAAAATCGAGCCATACATTTCTCTCGCTCGCTCTAGCACTCACAGGCCCGTGTGAGTGCTAGAGAGTGCCAACTACTGGGAGCGAAACAAAAATGCGAGTGTGTGTGTGAGTGGGTTTTAGTCAGTAAAAGTATAACACGCCCTCCCGCTCTGCCCTAAAGCGAGATAAGTCGTTGGATGATTTCTCACCTAAAAAATCTCTTGTTCAGCAGATGTGTTGGAAGTTTCTGTTGAAATAAGCAGAACCTTCGAACAAATGTTTACAATGATTTGATTTGTCTTTCTTTTGTTAGAAGTGTGTACTGAAATAAAAAAATCAGTCGAATTGTATAAAAGGAGTTCAATATCCATAGAGCAGTGGCGGCCGAGTGGTATCGACGCCCACTTACGAGTAATAGGTCGTGGGTTGGAACCCAGCCAGACGCATTCCTTTGTGTAATTTATTTCATCCCCACTGCTCTCAAAACGGTGATGGAAACCGACATGTCCTAGAACCAAAAATTGTAATTATAATTATACAGAAGAACAAAATTATAAATGTAAAGAGAATGCCTGCCCGCTATCATCCCACTGGAGGGCAGAGGCCTCTTCTCACACAGAGATGGGACCAGCATTCATCAGCACACTTGCTGAGAGTGAGTTGTAGACCGAGTCCCCTCACCGACGTCAGTGTGGTCTAAGATATACTTATAGAGCACCTGAAACAGCGCAGTGGCCGCGCACCTCGTGCATCTGTTACAGCTACTCACAAATAATTGTTAGCTTTCTTGATTATTGCGTAACTCTTTTGTACCGTCGTTATTTCAGCTGTAAACCCGGACACGCTGGTGACAGATGCGAAGTGAACGCGTGCAGTAATCGGTGTTCAAACAATGGTGTGTGTGCTCTGAACGAGAAGGGGGAGCCGACTTGTGAGTGCACAGCAGGTTACGACGGTGAAAGATGCGACGTGTCCATCTGTAAGGACTACTGTTTCCAAGGAAATTGTAGTGTCAGCGCCGAGGGCCAACCTAAATGCAGGTAAATCATAATATTACCCTGAACACCCATGGAAGTGGTTGTATTTGGGGCCAAGGCGAGCAAAAAAGCGGCACAGCCGTACCATGCTTTTGTCGAAACAGTTCAGGCCATTTTCAACGCCCTATAACTTTGTTGTGTATAAATTAAACTAGAAACCTAAACCAAGTTACCAAACAAGCGGTAACGGTAGAACGAATTATAACTGATCAAAGTTTCTTTATTCTAACAGTACAACAATTATTTGTTTTAAACTACATTTTTGTGTTAAGAAACATTGAACTTTATTTTTATCCAATAGGTACCCTCAGATAGGAGAAGAAAAGATCTGGTTTGTGCTAACTCTCGGACTAAACATGCTTTTGCGAATCGGTTTTATATATTTCCGAGACCTTATTTATATAACCAGTTAAACAGAATACTACACATTTATAGTTTAAGTTACAATAGGTGTAATTTACTAGTCCAGGATGTTTTGGCAAAACACAACGATGCAGACACGACAAAACTACTAGAAATTGTAAAATGCAGTTCCTATACACCGTGAAATTTTAATGGTTGTTTTCCCGCGGCAGATCGACTTGCCATAAGGAGTACTTTCGAAACATAGAGTAAAAGTAAAAAAAAAAAAAATGTTTTTGTTTTAAAATAATTAAAAAAATATTCAACAACTCGAAAAAGTGAAAAAAAATAGTAACACTAGACGTAACTTGTAGGCACTCGCGTCGCACGCGCGCGCTTCATAGGAAAGCAATGCACAAATTAATGTTCAAACAAAAATAAGCTCCCGTGTATGTGGTGATACGGCATAAAATAACTTGCACGCAACAATGCAATGCAGTTCTAATATTTTATTTATTTATGAAACGATTATATTACTAAGACAAAACCATTTCGCTGTGGGAAAACAACCATTAAAATTTCACGGTGTTTAACTACTCTAATATAAATCACTATCTTTAACTTAAAAAAAAAAAGATATAAACCAGTGCTTGACTGCGATCCCACCTGATTGTAAGCAGTGATGCAATCGTTTCCGGGCCATGGTCCGGACCGAGGAGGAGTGGCAGGCGGTCGCCGACTTCTGCGAAGCAGTAATGCTCGCAAAGGAGGAGGCCGAACGCATCAGGCAACGGCGTTATCGCCGCCACCGCCGGCACCGGGATATTGATCCCGATTTCCGGCCACCGTAGGCGCGGGCTTGCGGACAGTGAGCAATGGGTAGCTCGCTGTCCGGCCGTCCGGTAACTGTCCGGACCAAGCCCAAGTCGTCGACGGCGCGCGCTGTTCCCGCGCGCCTCAAGGAGTTGTCAGCAACAGCAGGGGCCCAGCCGGGTCGAAGCCTACTGGGGCCAGGGTTATCCGAAAGGGCGCTCGAGCCCCGGTATGAAGGCTTGAAGGAACGGGATGGGTTTTTTAGTCAGTAAGAGTCTGACACTATCTCCCGCTCCGCCCAAGAGCAGGGGTTGTCATAGGATGATTTTTCCCATCAGAAAAAAAAAAAGTGATGCAATCGTTGATGGTGACTGACCGATCATCAAGACTAAGAATTACGTTTTAGTTTTCTTTATTATAGAAAGAAAGGAGTTACTCTTTTATATCTTCGTTATTTCAGCTGTATGCTCGGTTACTCCGGGGAAAGGTGCGAAGAAAACGCGTGCCATAAGCACTGTTTAAACGGCGGTGTCTGCACCTTAAACGAAGAAGACGAGCCGGCCTGCCAGTGCACAGCAGGTTACGATGGTGGAAGATGCGAGCTTCCTGCCTATCAGGACAACAGGTAAAACTTGTTCTTCTCACTGTACACTAGTTATATCGAGCGCTGCGCTGGACGCTGATCGTGCACTCGGCAGATGCGACGAGATTTGTCAAAGAAAAAGTAAAAATAACATAATTCTAAAGTTTGCCGTATATAACGTTCGTTCACTCCTAGTGGGTGTCACAACTTTATCTACACTAATATAATAAAAAGGTAGTTTGTTTTTTTGCTTTTATGTTTTTTTGTTTGTAGGGGGTAATCTCTTAAAGTACTGGCGCATCTTAAACAGATGTCAGCAAAGCCGTAGGGTTCAGCAGGCTCGACGCCGCTAGGGCCGCGGGAATTTTTAAAAGAGTTACAGTGGTCCTGAACTGCAAAGGCAACTAACGGACACTGGTGGCCTTTAGTCGGTAAAAGTCTGACACACGCTTTCGTTCTATTTTGAAGCGGAAGAAGCCAGTTGATGATTTCCCACTTCAAACAAAACCATGTCACGAAGGACTTGAAACAGAACTTGTTAAAATAATATAAATGCATAACAATGCGTAACAATTTCATATTGCGAGCGCCATTGCAATAGTTGTGGCTTTTTTTATTATTATTGATAGGCTTGCGTTTGACCACCATCTCACCTTTTTTTTTAAATAGTTTTACTATGATTAACTATGAACTGTAGTTATCTTGTATTGGCGTGTCTATTTATTGTGTTAACCTGTTTGAAATGTTCGTTGTTGCAGCTCTGTTGCCGGTAACTCTGGGAAAGGAACAGTCAGCGCATGCCATCAGTTCTGTCTAAACCACGGCGCCTGTTCGCTGAACGAGGCGAGGGAGCCAGTCTGCCGGTGCACAGCAGACTACGAGGGTGAAAGATGCGAGCTGTCTGTCAATAAGGACTCGTGTTGTCCTACAGTTACTAAAGTTACCGTTACTCTGAGCCAAGGAGTGCAGTCGACGTGTGCTTCAACCGTTGTATGAATATTATCATCATACAAGAATTATTAACATATTATAAGAATTCTCTACATTTTAAGTTTCGTATTTCAATTTAGTTGGTACAAGTAAAGGTTATAATAAGTTTAATTTACAAGGCATGTTATTTTAATATTTTTAAATATTTTAACTATTTTTCATCTGCTGTACTTAGTCTAACTATGAAAATAATAATTTAGTAACTAATAGTTTGTTGTATTTTAGTTTTACATTATCTCAGTTCAATACTCAAAGCAAGCTCCTCCTGTCGCCGACCTACTGATGGATGCAGGTCACGACTCTAAGCCTTCGTTTCTTTATAAATTGTGAATTAAAAAAAAGAGAAGAAAGAAAAAATGTTTATTTGGCACACAATGAATAAAACAAGTAAAAAAAAAAACTTAAAATTAAAAAATAAAAACAGCAACAATGTCTCTCACGGTAGTGCCAAATAGGTTCAGTTCAGCATACTGCCAGACAATCGTAGCAGTTGCCTGGTTTTCAACTGAACTTTGAGTGTAGGGTAATTCGTGTGTATATCTTTAGTTGAGAGTCCACAATAGATAAGTAGATCGTTAGCTCTCAGGGCACTTAGCCTTATCCCAAATACGTATTATTACGCGATTACGGCAAACGATTACGGGTCGCTCGTCCAAGGGGATGGTGAGGTGGACCGGGACGTAACACGTCGGATCAACGCAGGATGGATGAAATGGCGACAGGTCACGGGAACCACTTGTGACCCACGCATGCCCCTCAAGTTGAAGGGCAAAATCTACAAGTCCGTGATAAGGCCTGTCATACTGTATGGATCAGAATGTTGAGCTGTGAAAAAGACGGATGAAAAAAGATTGCACGTAGCGGAAATGAGAAAGTTAAGATGGATGTGTGGTGTGACGAGAATGGATAAAGTGAGAAATGAGTATATTAGGGGAAGTTTGAAGTTTAGTTAGTTTGCCAGTGACTGAAAAGTTGAAAGGAAATCGTTTGGTATGTTCATGTGAAAAGGAGGGACAAAACGCATGTTGCTAAAAAAATTATGAATTTACATGTCAGGCCAAAGAAAAGATGGATGGATTGTGTGAGAAGCGATATGAAAGAAAAGGGAGTTAGTGATAGCGTGACGAGTGACAGAACAGATGCAAGAAAAAAACGTGTTGCGCCGACCACAAATAAAACGGGACAGGAAGATGATGATGACGCGATTACGACAAAGCCAAAGGAAGGTTACGATTTTGAGAGACTGTGTACATATGTATGTCAGTATGTTCATCTGTTCCCTCCTAATTCCTAATCTACTTATTGGAACTCAACATATTACGTATCGTTAGGACCGTCATAATCGTCCGCTGAACATAGGTTAAGTGACGTGTCACAAAACTCGATATGGCGCCCTCTAGCGGACGAAAAGTAATATGTTAAAAAATAAAAATGGAGATAAATCCGCCGTGTTTGGTATCATTTGAAAGGGCTTCACTTATACACTTCCAAAATATTGCTCAAACTTAAAGTCACACCCTCTAGCGGACAAAAAGATAGGTGTTAAAATGAATACACCAACATGTTAAGATGAACTATAAACTATAATAATAATAATATATAATATTCCACAACTACCACACAACGCCGTCTAGTCCCAAGCTAAGCAGAGCTTGTGTTATGGGTACTAGACAACTGATAAACATACTTATATATTTCTAAATACATACATATTATAGATAAATTACACCCAGACACAGAACAAATGATCATGCTCATCACATAAACATTTGTCCTGGGTGGGAATCGAACCCACGACCTCCGGCATAGCAGTCAGGGCCACTAACCACTAAACCAACAGGCCAGTCACTATATACACCGCGTTTAATATCATTTGAAAGAGCTTCACTGGTACCTATCCAAAAATATCATCAAAATTCAATGTGGCGCCCTCTAGTGCTCAAAAAGTTTTGTGTTAAAAAAATAATCTAAATACGTCGTGTTTAGTATCAAGATCAATATCACAGCGATTTAACACCAAAATTGTTTACATAAAAAAAATGTAAAACCCGATTACAACAAAAAAAAAAACGACGCTGACGCGACAGTACAATATGAAAAACCGTAGTCACACGTTATTAAAGTGTTTCGGTTGGTACCTATAACGTGTGACTGCGGCTTTTCTTTTTGTTATGTTCTTATTTTTCCAGTCACCTTGTTAATTTCAGTATCCTGAAAATCTTGTTTTATACTTTTTCAGCATGGTTTTTTTTTTGGTCACAGTCGGGTTTTAGTATTTTTACTTTTTTTTTGTCATTGCAAACTCACTTTCCTAGAAAAATATTTTCATGCTTCGAAAACATGTAATTCTAAACTTATTTAATACTTAATGAACGTACCATCACACGAAGCTTCTTGCCTATTGCGTACAAAAAAAATAGCAATAGATGTTTAATATATTCAGCTTATTGCATTCAACAGCAACAGCATATGGGAGAATAAACGCTGTTATGACCCGACTGCCTCGTATATACTCTGAGTATTTGGAAAATGACGATTTATTACATTTATCCAAACAATCCTATCGGAAACAAGTTAAGCAGATATTGTTTAGTAGACAAATTGTACCGTAACTCATTTCATTTTATAAATTTTTTGATAATTATATAGGTGGTATAAGTTTTTCAACGGTTAACCGCATTCTAATTATTGTATGTAAATTGAATCTTACTGGTTAAATTTCACGATTTAATATTTTGTTCTTTCCCTGATTGAATTGCAATAGTATACCTTATTTGTGTATTTTTACGCTTTTAATCTTTCCTTCCACCACTTTCCAGTTATTCTAGTTTTATAAATGCCGTGGAACTCTGTAACTGGTTTTAGTGATGATTGTCATCATTTCGCTATCACTGTGCAGCCTGTGTAGACCTCACTTTTACATGCTAGTAACTTTCACGCAACTGCATTGGGCTGCTCATTGATAGTGGGGTGGATCTTCTTAACTCATGTAACTTAAAAATAAACTGTTAAGTTTCCTAAATAAATAAATTCATCAGCCTATTACGTCTTCTACGAGGTTTAAATCTATCTGTCAATCCGAGCTGCGACCTGTAAGCCAGGTATGCTCAAGTGGCTCACAGTTCTCGTCCTGAGGGAGAAACGCGCGCGAGCAGATCGTCAATTCATGAGCACAGTGAATGCTCGTCACACGGTCAAGTGCTCGTGTGTCTACCTCGCTCTTTAGTTATTCTGTTTTCTTCGGGCATCTGCCTATAATTCTCTACTAATGCTTTTTGCTTTTGTGTTAGATTAAGTAAGGCTTTTAAATAAATAAATTATCATCGTTATATTATAATACAGGCATTTTTATTAATTACACTATCATTATAAACCATTTACAAACAGAGTATTTTCTTTTCAATTGAACAGTTAACCAAAAAGAGCGTGGGGTTTGTTGCCCGGGTTGGGTAAATTTTACTTTTGGGTTATTCCATAAGAAAATTTTTCTGTGACTGCCTGGAGCTAGGCAATTACTGCTTTGGCACCGTCGTGCCTCAGAAAACACGTACAGCCGTTGTTCCTGTGCCTGACCTCTTCTTGGTCGTGTCAGTTTACTGTCGCATCGTTCTATGAGAGTCAAGAAACAGAGTGCTCCTGTGTTTGCGCACACACTTGTGCACTACACAAGTGTCTTAATAATTGATTACAATCTAAAATCATTCCAAAGTCTAATGAACAATTTAACTGCAACTTATTTTTTATACCTCATAGATTATGTTAAAACTAAGCATCCTTTCGCACTTCTACACAAGTCCGTAGCACTCTCTAAGAGTCTAGTGGTTTTGAAAACACTTTATTCATATTGTGTGTCGTACACAGCATTCATCATTATTACACAGTAACCTAAAAGTTTCATTCTCTTTAGTGTATGCTCAGGGGGTCCGTGTTGTCTTGCAGCTGCATTGCCTCAACAGTCGTGAGCTTAAGCATAAATGATGATGGTGACGAGGCCTCTTTTAAGACCATGACGGAGGTCGTCATTTTTTTTGTACCAGAGTGTATAGGAGTATAAATAAAAATATAATATTAGTACTTACCTAATGATGGTGGTGATGGTGATTATTATTATTATTAGTCGGAAGTAGTCTGGTTACAATTGCAGACCACGTCAGGAAAACTACCATCCAATTTATTTGAAAAGATTTGACATCACGTGGAGAACATGGCACGGTAAAATGACTTAAACCAAGAAAAAGACAATGGGTGTGTCACGTCACCGGATTGTAGCAAGTACAAAGTTTATAAAATATCTCTAGAGATTATGAACCCTCGATACATTAAGAACAGGACGTTTCTTCAGCTGATCGGATTCGTATGTTGACACACATCAAGTACATAGTTTCCCTTGAATGGAAAAGCGCGGATAACAGCTAGTCTGACTTGCTACTGTCCTACTTCTTATCCGACACTGTATTCAAATTAAATGTGTAAATCTGTAAGTTTGAATGGTTGTTAATCAAGCACGTCACGCCTCAACGACTGAACGGATTAGAAAGTTCGGAACAAGGATGACTTCGGTAGAAAAATCCGACTCTTCGTATTTTTGTATGTATGTCCTCTACTGATAGTAACCGACCTTCACGCGGGCGATGCCGCTGCCTTGAGCTACTCTTAGCGACAACTATTGTGGCCCTAAACGTGCACTTGTGAACAAACTAAAGCCATTCGAAGTAAGTGCACATTAACTGCCTTACCTGGTATAACTGAATAATTTCATATTTAGTTAATTTTTAATATACAATTCTGTGAGGATTTACACCTGAGTTGATTTGAATTTAAGTTGGTACTTGGGTACCAACTTAAATTGCCCGTAAACACAGTAGATAAATATACAGTAGGTTATCTAAGGCCGCCCGCCGAGTTATTAGCCTACTCTTGCGTTGATACCCAGGGTTGTCACTTTTACTTTTAGTTAATATTTTCGAACAAGCAGCACTTGATCTAAATTTATAAAATAAAAAGCATATAGAACAAAAACTGCAAAAGATACAATTTCGGTCATATTATGAAACACAAATCTTTCGATTTCTCACCCAATATTATACCAATTGTCAATCTAATGGCTATATTATCATTTTTTAGTTAAGTTTTAACTAGGAATACAGTAATGGTGAGAATTGGACACAAAACAAAAAAGGTAAACATCAGTTTACAATTACGTAATCGGGATCGCGAACATTACAAACTTCGATCATTTCTAAAACTATGCTATCTTGAATTTATCGTTCCCAATATACTATATTAGACTCAAAAACACTAATTAACTACATAGAACATCTATCATCTACCGACAACATAGATAAAATCTCTTTCAAAATAGTTAACAAACAAATTTACATTTTCACTAATAAATTCGCACTTTCTTATTCATTCTTATTGGAATCTATTAGTTATTCTATTTTGAACCTTACTAAACTAAGAAATCGTTAATTAATGGCAAAACAGAGACTTAAACTAACATAATCTTACCTATACTTTCGTAAACACAACATAAACAAAACAAAACTTAGAAATATGTTACATGACGCTATTCTATAGTAAAACTCAGTCTATAACTTACACTAATCTAATAAGACATAAGTTCCTAAGCCTAATAAAATCAAAACAAACATTTATGAAGTAAAAACATCCTATTCTAAGTTTAAAATGTACATAAAAACTACTTGCGTGCTAGGTGGTCCCGACCACTACTTGCGCCCTGGTGCTTGCAAGGGACCTCCGTCGCCGACACAATACCATATTTTCTAATAATATTTAAGTATAAGTAGGTACTTACATTTCTGGTTGAGTAGGAAGTATGAAGAATGATAAGTCCGGGTTTGCGAAATCATTATTGAGGCACCCGAAAACACTACAATATTTTTTTCCCCTTTTTGAAGTCATGATACTCGTAATTTACGACAAGTGTCCGCCGCCCGCGCCGGCGAGAGTTGACGAACGCAAGCGGTCATGTAGCGTACGCGCGTGCTCACAGTCGCGCTGCACAGCCCGCACTGCCGCCACCTTATTCCCCCATATATTATGCTAGCGTGTGCGTGAAATCGCGTGCCGACATGGCGCGCGGCGCGCACGCACACATTCAAACCGAGAGCGGCACGTTTGTATGAAGATGTTTTACTGTATATTTATCTACTGTGCCGTAAATTAGTGTCAAGTAGTTGTGCAGTCTATCTGGGCCCCAAGTCTGCTATTTTTATAAATTCGTCATTCCAACACGATCCCATTGTCATTTTGCTAAAAGTTTGTAATCTGCTAATTCACAATGATCGATCATTGATCGAATAATAATAATAGAATTGTGGTAGAATGATAATTTCGAGCATATTAAAACCAATAACTGCACAATAACGTTCTAATGGTAAAACACTGATCAAATAAACTGTCAAAGTTTTAGCAGATTACTATGGATGAAATGGCGACAGGTCACGGGAATAACTTGTGACCCACGCATGCCCCTCAAGTTGAAGGGTAAAATTTACAAGTCCGTCATAAGACCTGTCATACTGTATGGATCAGAATGTTGGGCTGTGAAAAAGAAGGATGAAAAAAGATTGCATGTTGCGGAGATGAGAATGTTGAGATGGATATGTGGTGTGACGAGAATGGATAAAGTTAGAAGTGAGTATATTAGAGGAAGTTTAAAAGTGGCGCCAGTGACTGAAAAGTTGAAAGGTAATCGGTTGTCTTGGTATGGTCATGTGAAGCGGAGGGATGAAGCGCATATTACTAAAAGAGTTTTGAGTATACATGTAGATGGATGGAGAGGGAGAGGAAGGCCGAAAAAAAGATGGATGGATTGTGTGGGAAGTGATATGAAAGAAAAGGGAGTTAGTGATAGTTTGACGGGTGACAGGACAGAATGGAAGAAGAAAACGTGTTGCGCCGACCCCAAGTAATATGGGATAAGGGCAGGAAGAAGAAGACCGCAAACGTCAAATATTCATTTGTCAATATGTACGAGATTACCATTCTATGTCACTTCTTTCAATGGAGTGTCAGTGGTTGACCATTGGAAAGTCATAATGACGCCATTATATTAGTAGATTACCAAACTTGTCAAAATCGACAATTATGACATCAATAATAGACCCTTCTGACACTATTGTAATAGTAGACTTGAGGCCCTGTACACTTGCATGTAAAGTCACTTCTTACATCTTTGTTTGTAATCAAGGCAATACACGACTTGGGCTTGGTCCGGACAGTTACCGGACATCAAGCTACCCATCGCTCACTGTCCGCAAGCCCGCGCCTACGGTGGCCGGAAATCGGGATCAGAATCCCGGCAGCGGCGGTGAAAGCTCCGTTGCCTGATGCGGTCGGCCTCCTCCTTTGCGAGCATTACTGCTTCGCAAAAGTCGGCGACCGCCTGCCACTCCTCCTCGCTCCAGACCATGGCCTCAACCAAGGCCCAGTGCGAGAGGTCTCCGCCGCCAATTCCCCCCACGAGGGCACGGCGTGTCCTCCGGGCGTTCCGCACAGTGGCGACACCCGGGCGTCTCTTCCGCTTGAATCCGTAACAGGTACTACTCTCACCTTGCACATGTCCATTTATTTATTTACTAGCTTCTGACAGCGGCTTCGCCCGCGTGAAATTAAGTATTTCCATACATACTCTGGACCGCGTTTCATTCCCTTAGGGGTGGAATTTCGTAAAATCCGTTCTTTGCGGATATCCGTTGGTGTTATAGTTTCTGAGATTTCGTGATGTCAGTGTGTACAATGTTATTAACTAAAGTAACTCTTGCTCAATCTGTTCTTCTACCTCTTCTTGACTACGCTGATGTCTGCTTCCTTGATGAGACTGAAGAACTTTTAGATAAACTGGAGCGTCTGCTGAATTTGTGTATCCGCTTCATTTTTGGCCTTCGGAAGTATGAGCATGTCTCGGAATTTCGAAGGCAATTGAAATGGCTACCTATTCGGCAACGTCGAAACTGTCACACTCTTTTTTTTCAATTCTCTGTTCTTCATAATTCCAACTCCTTGTATCTTCGGGAACGCTTTGAGTGTCAAGTTCCGAGAGGAAAACCTTGTCGCTCATCATCCTCTCTTCTCCCTCACTTACCTCCCCACTGTTCAAGTCACATTTCCGCACTCATTGAGGGCTAGCCCTTCATTGGAAGTTGTCAGGGGAAGAATTAGGGAACCTTTCCTTTCAACATGACCCATAAATAAGTATGTTTACCTATAGGTATATGTTATGTTTATGTATAGTGTGCTGTACACATATATTATCTCTTTAGCATATTTTATGTGCTTAAGTTTTGTACATTTAAAGTTATCCTCAATTGTAAAATTTGTTTTTGCTGTGAGTAAACCCAGTTGTGGGTTAAGCTCGCCTATGTACATCGACTGTCCTTTTCATATTTGTTTTATGTACAACAAAGAATAAAGAATTATTGTTAGTGTGTGCGATACCGGAATATAGTATGTTCAGAATCAGTAACTAAATGGATTATTCAATTCCAATAGTTTTAAAAATATTTAAAAAGGTCACAAGTTGGACACCAGCGATACTAAGTACAACACAGGTCACGGCAGGTCATAGCGGGTACTAGCCGGCAAATAGCTGGGTGCAAGTGCAAAACAACCCCTAAGTCGCCTAGATGGCTCCGTGACTACGTATTTTTGCTTACACAACAAGCTTATAACTTTGTGATTTTTCATGACACAGTTATGAAATTTTGTACATGGATTCTTTACATAAAAATCTAGACATGTGTTTTGCATATAATAATGTTGTCTAGATTAAAAGAAGTATCTTTGAGACTCAAAATTGAATATAATTCATGAAGCACTTGATTTAGAAATAATAATGCCATCAAAAACATAACTTGTAGAAAAACCAAGGCACGCAACTCAGTTCTAACTTAAAAAGTTGTGAGATCCATGTAATACCAAGTCGGCTATTTATTCAGTCCGTACTGATGACCTAGATTGACTTGGTAATTGCATGTATATCACAAGTACCTAATACGTATTATATAAATTGGATTGTTTAGTCCGATTGCCAAGTCAATCTAGGTCGTTGGTCGTGCGATGGAAGACCAGGGGCCTAAGTCTGCTATTTTTATAAATTCATCATTCCAACACGATCCCATTGTCATTGTGCTAAAATTTTGTTTTTATTTTTTTTTTTATTGACAGGCTCGCGTTTGACCACTATCTCACCTGATGGTAAGTGATGATGTGGCCGACGATGGAGCACGCTTGCCTAAAAGTAACTTATTCACTCTTGACTTAAAGACCCCTAGGTTGTAATCTGCTAATTCATAATGATCGATCATTGATCGGTCAATGGTCTTGTAATAGAATTGTGGTAGAATGACAATATAGAGCTTATTAAAAGCACTAATTGCGCAACGACGTCGTAATGGTAGGTCACTGATCAAAAGAACTGTCAATTTTTTTTGCAGATTACCGCATACGTCGGATATTCATTTGTCATTATGTACGAGATTACCATTCTATGCCATTTCTTTCAAAGTGGTTGACCATCAGAAAGTCATAATGACGCCATTATATTAGTAGATTACCAAAACTTGTCAAAATCAACAATTATGAAATCAATGATAGACCATTCTGACATTATTGTAATAGCAGACTTGAGGCCCAGGACGCATAGACCAGGCGATGGAAGTAGTTCAGTGTGTAAAATATGAAGACCGTATTCTGTGAATAGTTTTAGACTCAGAAAATCATACAGATTATATATTCTGTATGTCGCCAGGTTTATTGGTCTATTTTTTTACACCCGACTACACACGTGCGCTGCGCAGGCGCGCCGCTACCACCGCCGACCAATCACACACCACCGCCGCCGCCGACCAATCACACGCCGCCACCGCTGCCGACCAATCACATGTTGCCACCGCTGCCGACCAATCACATGCCGCCGCTACCGCCATCTTTATTCGGCACGGGTCACGTGACTAGACGTGTTACAATCTAGTCGAGTTTGTGATTCCAGTCAATGTGAAAGTCGTATGATTGAGGCTTACCTGAGGGACAGATTCATCACTTACCTCGGTCACCAGGGAGAGTGGACATGGCAAGACATGTCGTGCGGTGTTCCGCAGGGATCGGTGCTAGGACTGTCCTTGTGGAACATCGGGTACGACAGCGTGGTCTCTTGCGCAGACGACATGCTACCCTGGCGCAGGGAGAGTCGTATCAGGCGGCGGTCGAACTAGACATATACATGGGGTCGCAACAGACGTGTCCGAGGCCGTGTGTTTTCATGACCCTCGAAACGCGCCATCATCAGGTTCTCAAATAAAGGTTGGAGGGGTTCACATCGGTGTTGAGTCGACAATGATGTAAATACCTGAGACTCGTCCTCGACAGCCGGTGAAATTTCGAGAAGCACTTTCAATATCTCGCTCCCAAACTGGATCGTACGAGATGGGGCTGCCCTCGAGCGGCTCCTGCCCAACCTAGATGGTCCAAACGCCTCCATCCGTCCTCGTTCGGTCCATGGCCCTTTACAGAACACCGGTATGAGCGCCGTCGCTGTGAACGACTGTGTGTGACTGGCGGCCAAGCTGAACGCATGCTAGAGAGTCATGGCCATGTGGAGGTATGGCAGGCGGTCGCCTCCTTCTGCGAAGTAACAATGCTAGCGAAGGAGGCGGCCGGACACGCGAGTGTACGGCCCTCACGCCCCATTCGCCGGCCTCCAGACTTCCAGCCACCGTAGGCGCAGGCTTGCGGACGGCGAGCAATCGGTTTCGGTAGTATGCCGTCCAGTCGTCTGGTAATCGTCGACTACGCGTGGTGTTCCTCGCGCGCCTCAAGAAGATGTCAGACAAAACAAGCGGGTTTCAGTCAATGAAAGTCTGACACACTCCCGCTCCGTCCAAGGGCGGGTGATGTCACTAGGTAGATGATTTCCCACATAAAAAAAAACATGGCATATTAATTGCATGCATTTTTTTTCTTTTTTTTCCACAAATATTACACAACGCTGCTTAGCCCCAAGTTAAGCAGAGCTTGTGTTATAAGTACTAGACAACTGATAAACAGACTGATATATTTCTAAATACATACCTACTTAATATAGATATGTAAATCACAGCCAGACACAGAACAAATGATCATGCTCATCACACAAACATTTGTCCTGCGTGGGATTCGAACCCACGACCTCTCGCATAGTAGTCAGGGTCACTAACCACTAGACCAACAGGCCAGTCAAAAGTCATTGAATGGCATTTCATTCTTATGCATAAATGCCCCATCATTTAAAGAAGAGCACTACATGCACTATTTAGACGCCCTAACTGCTAATTAAACAACAGAAAAAAAAAGAATAACAAACAAAATAGAATGAAAATGACAGAAAATAGAAATATTTTAACAAAAATTTTCGGCCTTAAACTAATTACACTATTTAAATACACGAAGTAGGTACACAGAAAGCAAAATTTAAAAATTAATAATTCAAGTTTACTACAAAAAAACAGACAAATTTCGAGCAGGACTTTAGGCGTACGTAAGTTCCTATTTAATAAACATAATAGGTACACAGTCACACATTCATCTCAAATTTCACACATTCTGATAGTATAGTATCGTCTTCTATTGTTCCGCAAACATATCAAAATCTGTGTGCTTGTCTAGGAGAGCATTAAGCGCAGACAGTGTCCGAGGTATGCGTGATGTGGAGTGCGCGACAGTGCCACACCAGGAGCCGGTGTTTCCTGCCACGGCTGCAGTGTCGTTACATTACTATTACATTCCTTGCTTACTTTATCTTTGGTAAAATTTTTGTAAAGCAACAAACATACAACGCAAAAGCAAGAAAGAGTAAACAAAACATTGCAGAATGGATAAATCAACCAGAACTAAAAACCATTTATATCAATAGAACTATTCTTTATTAATAGTTATCGATCTGAGAAAAGCGTTCGATACCGTGACTCGTGAGTCATTGAAACCGGCTTCAGAAGCTAGATAACATTCAAGTACAACACGTAAAATGTTCAAGTCTTATTTGAAGAACAGGCGTCAAGTTGTTAAAATCAGAAATCCACACACTAGCTCGGTCCAAAGTATTTCATAACGCTGTCCTCAAGGTTCAATTATCAATACGTTACTTTTCCTAATTTGTATAAATAATATTAATAAAATACAGTCATTATGAATATCTATATGCAGACGATACCAATTGATTTATTAAAAAAGTGATTAAAGTTCAACCATCTTACAATAAATACGTATGTACTATCACTTGCAAAAGTCCATAAGAATTCTTAAAACTTATTCGTTTGACGTTTAGTTTGACTTACGACCTTTTATTTTCAAGTTTCGCCAACAAATGATTGAAATTCACAATTTCATCAACTTATCATAAGTCAAGATGGCCCAGTGGTATAGGCACACAGTTTGAAGCGCAAATCAGTGTGCCGCAAGTTCAAATCCCACGCAATTATTGACTTTTTGTAAGTTCTTACCCGATTGGAAGTTATGTATTTGCATTACATATATTAAATTATTCTTTAACTTGTTCACACATTTCTTAGAGTTAGAAAGGTAGATCACAAAAAAACTAAATAAAGAATTAGATTTCTGCGAGGTAGACATGAGTTTTAACTTAACCGAAATGAACTGTCGTTTGGTTGTAGTTGTTGGTTAGTGACGTGAGGTTGACAGTATTGTAATATTCGCAAAATGCAGGCTAATATTAGTATTGAAGTGAGGGCGACTATCATTGGGCTGCATAAAAGTGGTCTTAATAAAACACAAATATCTGAAGAAACCGGACTGAATGTGAGTATAATAGCTATTAATGAATTGTAACTTTATTACAAATTAATCTTCTAATTAAAACGTATGCCATTTATGAATCCATTCATCGTATCTTTATGAGGTTTAAAAGAGAAATACGTAAATCGTTGGGTTTATTGGATTGGTTATTGGATTAATAAATGCCGTTTTATTTTAAAATTATATTCAATAATTATGATTATTAACATTTTATATAATGAAAATGAAGTGAAGTAGGTATAGCTGCCTAATATATATTTTTTTTTATTTTAGAAAAATACTGTAAATCTTTGGCTAAAAAGATATGAGGAAGAAGGTAGCCTTGCTAGTCGAAAGAGAAGTGGGAGACCGAAGCTTATTAGCGAGGCGCAGCGGCGACATATGGTGGACGTATACGAAACGAATGGTTTCGCACCAACGAGACATTTTGCGGAATTATATGACACCTCGATGGATACTGTTCGCCGTGCACTTCACGCTGAAGGCGTGCATCACAGAAAACCTGCTAAAAAGCCGTACTTGACAGAGAGGCACAAACAAGAACGATTACGTTTCGCACTAAATATTTAATGTTAACTAAACTAAATGGCCTACCATTTTATTTTAACATATCTGTGATTATTCGTTAACAAACACTGTATTATATTGTGTTTACTTTCGTTTAAAACAGCTATATCTTTTAACTTGTGCCATCGCCTCATCTTAAGAATGCAGTGAACTCGCTATCAATTTTGTTGACAATAATCATGAGTCTATTTCGTTTTTTATTCTTCTACCCGCACTGTTTTAACATAATACTATAGTTCAATTTATTTTTCTCATCTAATTGACGATTATCTTGTGAGAACTAAAGTTCTTTTAACAGAAATTGAGGTTTGGTTTCAATCTTCTTTTCGTCAAGAAAATGAACAATTAAGCTATGACCTCAATACATTCATTGTGACGTTACACAAAAATAAAATGTTTACAAAGTCCAAATCATATATCACTTTTCAATAAATAACTGGATATAAACAATTACCTATATTTTATTTTATTAAAATTTGAATATCCGTTCATTGTTACGTTATTCATATTATGAATGGTCTAAGTGGGTATACTTCCAACAAACAATCTTAGGCGTAACATAGATAACGGTTACAAGATAACTTTTTGTCTAGGTAACAATTCGACGTCACAATTCTCATAAATGTTTAATTTGTAAATATAAAGAATAAACATTTTTATTAAACACGTCTTTTTATTTCCACCTTATAACATCGAAAAGATGTAACAACTAAATAATTGCAAATTACGAATGTGATTCTTCTTGTGGTTAATAGATCACATTCGTAATTTGCAACTATTTAGTGCAAAAAATGCAATAGTATTTTTCATAGAAATATAAAAAAACAACTATATCAATATAGATTGGGAATTTTCAAAGTAAGAAATAACTGCAACGGACCGACCATGATTTGAACTCGGGTTACGTGATTTGCGAATCCAACACTTAGTTCACACGGCTACCAGCACATGACGTATTTGGGCGAATTTTATTAATGCTATGGTAAGAACAGAAAAATAATAAATGTTTTGCTCAGTGCGACGACAGTTCCTTAGTGTGTGTTATCTGTGGAATGTGGATACTCATACATGCGCACACATACGCACGGAAGGATCGCGCTCGCTCGGTTCGTAGCAATGTAATCTTTAGCGTTCCTATGGACTTTTGCGGCCTTACTGTACCTACGTCAAAACCTCATTCGTGATTTTTACCATTAAACACAAACGTATGAGTACCGGACTTGTCGCGTTTTAAAATAAATAGGGAATAATAATAAAACGATCAACATACGAAAAGTAAATGGTAAATGAGACACTATCTTGGAAATTACACATCGATAATTTCAGAAGTAAATTAACATGTCATTGGGAGAATGACAGAGAGTAGCACATTGTATTCCAAATTTTAATAAAGAGCGCACTTTGATTTATTTTGCATCAAATTAATATTCTATCACATTGAGATATTGGGTTCCGCAGCAGTAACTAATTTAAATTCATTTCAGAGTTCAAAATAAAATAATGAAAACTTATAGCATAGTCGGCCTTATAATTCACATTATTGGGATTCAGGCCTCCTCTCTAGGAGAGGGAACGGGCCGTAATCTACCACGCGGGTCCAGTGCGGCTTGGTGGATGTCACATGTCTTCAAATTTTTTAGTTCTAGGTCATGCCGGTTTCCTCACGATGTTTTCTTTCACCGTTTTGAGAGCAGTGGTTATGAAATAAATTACACAAAGTAATGAGCTTGGCTGGGTTTGAACCAGCGACCAAGAGGTATGACAGTTTTGGCTTTTGAGGGTATCAGGCGATTGGCTAGCAACCGGACACTGACATTGTCTACGTTATCTTAAGCTTATGCAGCTAAACGTGGTGAAATTGTTACCTGTCTACCTCATTTTACGAAAGTAGACGTGAAGATGATGTATGGTATTTAATGTATTTCCTTAACGTTTAAATAAGATTATAATTAAATTTCACGGACAACAGTAGGCGTTTCGAACCGACATACTATCGAACTAATAAATTAGCGAACTAATAAGCGATTGCTGTAGGGTATTTCGCAACAGAATTTTTCGCACAAACGTTACATCGCACCAATAAAGCATCGATGGAATAAAACATCGTACAACTGAATTGTCGACATACCATGTTCGATATAATAAAAATCGAATCATCAACTTTCGAAATCAAGTAGGGAACCCCATGTAATATACCTGCATTCTTATTAATAGTACAATGTTACCCTAGGGGTGAAAGCAACTTATTTCGTCTCGAGAAGGAGTTGGCAAGAAGTCGCCAATTCGAGGGACTAAATCAGTTACTTTCACCCCGAGGTAACACTGTGCTTTTTATTACAAATACAAGGTAAGTAAAAAAGAAAAAATCTTTTAATAACGTGTGACTACGGCTCAAATTCATCGAGTGCTGTGGAAGACGCTACCTCGATAGGTCCTGATCTCTGCAATAACATCGAATGCCATTGATATTGGAATGTTTTTCCTGATCACCAGGATCATCCAAGAAAAATACGTTTTTACCAGAACTCAAAGCTTTGGAGGTTGCTATTAAATATATCCCCTTGCTTGGTGATAATCATAGAGACATGGACATTTCAAACCCACGTGTAGCTACACGCTTTACGCTGTGCACGCTGAAACCCTGCGTTTTAACGCGTTCAACGTAGCAACGATGTGTCAAAAGGTAGAAGATGGTTCCTGATGGAATACAAATCATCTTAAAATAACCTTTAAACGTTTGTGCAGTGTGGGCCTGGAATCAGGCGACCTTTAGAAGCTTCGGGTATGTAGTCGATCCATATAAAATACTTTGAAGGTACGTTCAACTGCATGCAGTTGATTGGAATCAGACTCAACGCAATTGTGTAGTTGATGGCGGGCAGTTGTTTTTCTTTTTTTAATGTTACAATTACGATTAGAGGGCAAGTAAACACGTAGTTATTGTTCATAGAATCATTTACCTAACACCTATATCAGGTACTTAAATTAGTTGTTTTTTTTTTTGTTAGGTTTTCCTGTTTGGCAACATAGCGTTCTTATCATAAGAGCAGGAGGATAATGTAGCTAAAAACATGTTATTTTTGTGTATCGGGTTTTTGTATTGTTATCAGTATAGTGTTGCGTGATCCTCATTAAAACTTTAGTTTCGAAAAACAAGTTTTAATTAATTTAAGTAGGTAGTACCTTCTAACTCTGATGTCTGTGATTAACAATGACCTAAAGAATGCCCAAGTGAACGACTCGATGACCTAGGACCAAAATGTCTGACGAAAAATGGCGAGGAGTTCCAACCCCAAATTAAAATGGGATAAGTCTACGCAAAGAGAGAAAGTTAAACCTAGGTAAAATTAATCTCATTGTCTAATAAATTAATTTTGTAAATAGGTTTTTAAAAACTGTATTTACACGTCGATTTCTTCGTCAATTTAAACTAGATAAGGCCGGTGTTTCCTAGCTTACTACCCTGAGAGGAAACCCCGAAACAAACTCAGGGGTCAAAGGCTCTTTTAAATGCTCGTTATATTTTTCCATAATAAGATCGCTCGTTGAAAGATTTTTCTAAAGGCTGCTTGTTCGATTGGTTGGCGCTGATCAGTTATCTTCGACAGCTGCCGCTCCAAACATTTAGCGAAGATTTCGTAAAAGTTGGTTTGCAAACTCATGGGTCCATCGTTTGCAATAATTTTTCAATTTCAGATCTCTTTTTTATAGAGTAAAAATATATCTGACTTACCCCAATCTTTCAACACACTTTTTCGTTGCTCTTCTAAAATTTAAATGATAATGATAAATGATATTTATTTTGTAAATAGGTTTAAAAAACACTTTTACACGTCAATTTTTTTTCGTCAGTTTATGCTAGATGAGGCCGGTGTTTCCTATCTGACTACCCTGAGAAGAAACACCGAAACAAACTCAGGGGTCAAAGTCTCTTTTAAAGTCCATGCAGTAAATATGTAATGGTCAAATCACATGAGAACCATGCAGATTTGTCTGAGATGGTCTTTTGAAGAAAGAACCATACAGATTTGAGTGGACCTGTCTAATCAGTGTAAGCATTTGTCAGTATTCGAAAAGCTCAACTTAGGACTACTAAGGAGCTCTACGACTTGACGAACAATACCAAAGAAAGGACATTTGGGTAGGCCGCAGAAAACACTCAAATTGCCAGACATACGTTAAAATTACTGAAAAGAAAAGAAAAAGCAATCAACATAGTCCTCACGTTTACAATAATACAAGGTGCAGTTTTAAAACTGCACAATATTTCAGGAGGTTGTAATAAAACTCATAAATAATCATGTAAAAATACGAAACCTGGTCAATAATCAGTAATACTTGTTATTTAATTTTTTAATTACACTAAACTAAATCGATTGATCGATGGCCGCGGGGGCGTGGCTAGGGTGTGGCGTGCGGGATGATGATTGGATGATACATTATTTATGAAACTATCGTTGCGAGTTAGTGTGTGTGAAAACGCCCTTTATTGTTCCGTGTTTGTGTGTGTGAAAAAAAGCGCGGTTATAAAAAAAAAAAAAATTACCTACTTATTTTATTATTGATTCGGGTCGAGAATCACTAACATAATTACCTCCTGAAATATTTTGCAGCTTCAAAACGACACCTTGTATAAGCAAATTGATAGTTTACAAAATATTTAGAAAAGTAAATATTTATTTCAAAGAAAAAAAAAAATACTTTTAGTACTTAAAATGTATACATGTCATTTTGTAAAATAAAAATAATCTCCAATATCAAATTGTAAAAAAACAAATAAAATAAAAAGAAAAATCACATTTGAAAATAAAAATAATTAAAAAATACAAAAGAAGAAAAATAAAAATGACAGTTGTAGTAGGTACTGGAGCAGGTCAATTCCAAGCCTTTTCGTCCTGAATATAGTCTTTTACAGTGTAAAAAGCCTTTTGACAAAGTTTACGTTTTACAAATGATTTGAACTTATTAAGGCTTTTTTTATTTCATTTTTGTTACTGGTATCGTGAGCAAGACTCATGCGACTTTTAGTGTTATCTGGTCCGCTACTATTATCTACTTTCAACTCGTCTAGTTCTTTCAGAATTTCTTCTTCAATAAAACAATCCATTCTTTCAATATTCACTTGTGCTAAAGTGTTTAACATCGGTAACAATTGTTTGTAAAACTCTGTAGCAGTTTGTATTATTTCTAGTCTAGAGTATATGATTTATTGTTTCTAGTTATACACGGGGATTTTTTTAAACTTCCTGTATGCGATAAGTACCTATTTTTCAAAAATACTGTAACTTGCGTTTTCTATTTCTATTTGTATAGTGTTTTTAATTCTTCTTTTTGTTCTCTGATCAAGTAATGTTTCTCGCTTAGTTCGGTTCTTCTCTTGATTATTGTTTTTATTTGTCGGGTAATAAAATGGCAGTACGATTGTAAGAGCAACCTTGACTGTGCGGCATACTATTGATGTTGCTAGTTTTTATTTTCCGGTAGGCTAACTCTATATCATCCTCTTCTGTAGGGCAAATATGGTTAAATTGTTGCTCTGGACTTTCCAAAAATTAATGTCTTTTTTTGTCTTGAGTTGATGTACAACTTTAATAAAATTTAATCAGTTTCGTTTTATTCCCTCTATTTTAAGTGAGTGAGCTACATTTCAATCGTTAGAAAGAACTTCTGTGTTGGTAAGCTTATATTTCAAATTAAATAGAATGTAGTTTATTTGACTTTTCTTCTTTCAGGTGAGAGCCAATTCCATAGCTTGCCATGTTTCTTTTTAAACAAACTGTTTATAATTGTAAGATTATTTTCCAGACACAGTCATGTGAACCTCTCTCCTCTTTTATCTCTTGTTCCAAAACATGTGAGTCCCCACTTCCCTTACTGCCTGTTTATTTAGTTTACGTTGGCCTATATAAAATCAAACTCTTATTGTTCTTTCAATTCTCGGTAATAAGAAAATATGTTTTCCTTATTTTATATGTCGTGCTTGATGTTGTAGCTTATTTGAAGTCTAGGAGTATTTTATTTGTAGAGAGAGGTCTGAGTGTAGAGCAGATTTGCATGTGGTTATTCGTAAGATATAACGTGATGCTGCTTGTCTGGTTTTTCTTAGGGATTTGATTTTCAGAAAAAGTTGACGCTACGTTGTTCGAGGTCTCTGCATTTTCAAGGGACTTTGATAAAAACTATTCCGAATAACAGAGCAGTGGAATGGCCCCGACTTACGAGTTGTAGATCGCGGATTCGAACCCAGCCAGGTGCGTTACTTTATGTAATTTTTTATCACCACTGCTCTCAAAACGGTGAAGAAAAAGAGAAAATCGAAGACATGTGACATTCACCAACCCGCACTGGGCCCGCGTGGTGGATTATGGCCAACTCCCTCTCCCAGAGAGGAGGCCTGAGTCCCAACAGTGAGAACATTTAAAGGCTGATTATGTATGTATGTACAAATGTATCCGAGGGTAGATCATGTGAGGAGTCCAGAACTCCGAATGTTGTAACTACACCTATAATGAAGAATTTCAGGAAATTACATATGAAATGAATTTTTAAATATATTCAACAAGGAAAAAGATAAAGCTACAGTTGAATCGGTAGAAAGGGTATTGCATGAAAGTGTCCCCACCAACTAACAGACTTGAAACAGGATTGATTAAAGCGACATACCTCAAAAGTATGGGATTAAGGTTTTATTATACATTATATTTTAACCCAAGTATTTTAGATCTTTAATATACTAATAATATGTCATACATTTTTTAATGCGGCTTGGCGGGCCCTACAAAATTCTATAAAAATATTTGACAAAGAGCATTACGTAAAACTGCCTCCAAATATGACTCAACCACAAAAAACAACCACAACAGATGGCATTTGAAGTGTCTAGTTGAATAAAGTTTTTTTTTTATGGCGACATACCTCAAAAGCACACACACTGGGGTTCAGGTTAAACCTAACCTAACCTAATCTAACCTGACCTAACCTAAGTTGTGCGCATAGTAAAGATGGAATGCATGTCAGTTTGTTTATCCCTATCCACAAAAGACAAAACAGCTGATAAAAAAAAAAACTTCTTGATAATGATACGTTTATTTTTCCATACAAAGACTTTTACTACTAGTCATCTATTACAATATGATCAAGCATTTGTGCTGGAGCATTAAAATCAATGTGTTTCAGTAACCCCATGTACCATACAATGGATATATACAACTTAGGTTAGGTAAGGTTTGAATAGGTTAGGTTAACATAAAAATTGTTTATAAAACCTAAAACCCATGCTTTTGAGATGTGTCGCCATAGTAAAAACACTCTATTTAACTAGACGCTTTAGATGACACCTGTCTCAAGTCTGTTGGAGAGTGAGGACGGTGCCCATACAAAATCCGGCATCCTCCATATTTAAATACCTATGTTAATAATTAAATACACACAAAGTACCGCTGCCATAAAACTTGAAACGTTAGGTCTTTGAAATAGATTTTCCGTTTTATGTATCTAGTTTCAGTAGCGTCTAGCCTAATAAATAAATCATAAAATCAAGCTTACTGGGGCCAGGGTTATCTGAAAGGGAAGCTCGGTCCCTGTATGAAAGACAAGAAGAAACGGGGTGGGTCAACAAGAGTCTGACACTATCTTCCGCTCCGCCCTAGGGCAGGGATGCCATTTGGATGACATTTACCAACCAAAAAAAAACCGCATAATGTCGTAAATACAGTGAAACATGTTATTAATTGCATATTTCAATGTGTAATGTATTTACATATAAATCTTAAGGGGCCGGCGGAGGATGAATTTCCATACAAACGTAATACCACGCTCATTTGCAGTTGGAGCATATTTCCAACATATTATGATGATATTTGGTTATAGACAATATTTATCTAGGTTCCTACGTCTTTCTTTTTTTAAAAAACAAAAAGAAATTTAAGCAAATTGTATTTCGCACTTTTTTATAGCGTAAATGGCAAAACATGCCATTTGGCTTTTCTTGTATTAAAAATAACAATATTTCTAATATTCTCGACGTACGAACCTAGATAAATATTGTCTTTAACCGAATATCATCATAATATGTTGGATATATGCTCCAACTGCAAATGAGCGTGGTATTACGTTTGTATGGAAATTCATCCTCCGCCGGCCCCTTAATTGTCCAAATTGGTTATAAAGAGAAAAAGACAGTGATTTTTTGATATATCGCACGCATACCTCATATAACTCGTCTCTTATTCTTAGATTTTAACCGACTTCCAAAAAAAGGAGGAGGTTCTGAATTCGGTTATACTTTATATTACTTTTTTATGTTTGTTACCTCAGAGCTCCGTCGTTTATGAACCAATTTACAAATTTTTTTTCCCATTGTTTTCAAAATTCAGTTCTGATGATGAGATCCATGCGGAATCGAGGGAACTCCTTAAATATTATAGGCAACTATATAGTTATTTTGGTATTTTCATTGAAGACTATGCATTTACAGTCAGAAAGTGACACTTGATGAAGTGGAACTGGTGAAGAAGACCAGAAATGGCCAACAGAACTTCATACTCAAACAGATATCACAATGAACATAGCCTATGACAAAACAAATAAATGAATAGTTCTGAATAATGTTGAAAATGGTATCATCGAAGTGATCTGATGATGATAATGGAGTCGGAAGATAGGCACCGGAACTTCGTAATTAATCAATGTATCCTAGCCGTGTTTGGGCCTATTAGAATTGTCATGTGATGCACTTTTGCTAAAAAGTGCTATCAAACTGATCTAATGATTGAGCTGGAAGGTAGAAGGTGGACACGGGGACTTCATAATAAAAGAATGTATCTGTAGGTTCGTAGGTACTGTACCTACTCCTACGCTACACGGGAATCTAACCCGTATAGCTATGTATATACGAAGCAATTTAGCGGAACAAGCAGAAGAATGGGTGAGTGCGAAAGATGAAGAATGTAGAATGAAGCAAGGAAGACGAAATGAATAATTATTATTTAGCGACGGAACAATATATTTAAAAGAACAAAATTACAAAAGTATGGATAAGGGTAAGTTATTAAGCAAGGTAAGCGCGACGCGACCGACTTCGAGGCTAGCTCAGAGCGACTGCAGGTGCGGCGCTTGAGTGCGGCATAGGTAGGTGGCTCGCTAATGACCTGACGTCAGCGCGAACAAAAGATCGTATGATCTGTCTGTGTGGCCCAAAGTTCATAAGCGGAGCGTTTCCGCTGGTCGTGAGGCGTAGACACGCCACATATCCTAACATGGCTTGGGTTGATTGGAATTGTCATGAGAAAAAGGTACTCTGGTAACAAGTGTATCGCAACTAAAAACTGTGAAATAAAGAACTTTTTACAATCATAAAAAATAACCTACATCATAAAAAAAATACACTGAAACGATCAAATTAACTTTAATTTCGGAAGTCGGTGTTATATAAGAAACAGACACTACTGAGAAACACCGACACGAACCACCAAAACGTGTCACGACACTACAAGGGTCAGTAACATTCCACGTCACTTGCTAATATTACGAAATATTGTAGTGTTCTTTATACTCACAAGTATTTCTACGTTACTTCAAAATCATTTTCATTCCTTTTTTATATTATTGTATTGTTTCTCGTTAGCTTTTACTGAATTTTATAATTTTTATTTAAATCTTTTACAAGTACAACAAAAGCCCAGGAGAAGATGGCATTACAACCGACTCACTGCGAGTGGGAGAACGATGTTTATTACCACACATTTGTAATTTATTTAATTCAATCTTAAAAACAGGCATATTCCCAAGTCAATTTTGTCACTCCAACATTATTTTGCTACATAAAAAGGGAGACAAATCGGATATAGCCAACTACCGACCTATTAGCCTCGTCTCACATTTGTACAAGGCTTTCATCAAAATCCTTGAAAACCGTATTTCCAGCCAACTAGACCTCCACCAACCTCCTGAATAGGCTGGTTTCCGCCGCGGCCTATCCACTACCGACCACCTACACTCTTTGAACCAATTGTTAGAAAAACACGAAGAATTTAATTTACCATTATATCTTGCGTTCGTAGACTACTCCAAAGCCTTTGATCGTCTATCACACAAAGCCATATTTGCAACTTTAAATAAACAAGGAATAGAACCCACCTACATTCAATTATTGGAGCGAATTTACTTAAATAGTACAGCTGCTATACATTTAGAAACTACTGGCCAATCCTTTCCAATTCGAAAAGGAGTCAAACAAGGTGATCCGCTTTCTCCAAAGCTCTTCACAGCAACGCTTGAAGAAGTCTTTAGAAATCTAGAAGAACACTGGCGAGACAAGGGCATTGTCGTCGGGGAAAAAAGATTAACTAATCTTCGTTTTGCCGATGACATTGTCCTTTTCTCGTCTTCGGCGGCTGAGTTAAGCCTTATGCTCGAACAACTGAGCCATGCCAGCCTCGAGGTCGGACTTAAAATGAATATGACGAAGACAAAGTTAATGACGAACAGTGCGAAACGTAAAGTTGATATCGAGGGTGTAGAGGTTGAATATGTCCATGAGTACATATACCTCGGCCAAATAGTTTCTTTCCAGGCGAGACAAGACAAAGAAGTTGCTAGACGCACTGAGAACGCCTGGAGGATCTATTGGTCGATGAAACACCTAATGAAAGGACCACTCCCACTTTCCCTTAAAAAGAAACTCATGGACATGTGCATCCTCCCTATCCTCACCTACGGAGCGCAAACATGGTCATTAACGAAACGTCAAAAGTCCGCACTCGGGGTCTGCCAGCGGCAGCAATGGAACGAAGTATTCTCGGGTTCAAAAGAACAGATCGCATAAGGAACAGTATACTTCGTTCTAAAACTCAAATCGCAGACGTAGGTGACTCAGCCGCCAGATTAAAATGGAACTGGGCAGGTCACATCTGCCGCATGCCGCAACAAAATTGGGCGAAAGTAACTACTGACTGGACTCCGAACAGCAGGAGCCGGCGACGCGGTAGGCCCAGGAGACGGCGTGACGATTTGGACTCTTACCTTAAGGATTGGCCAGAAGTGGCTAAAGACAGAAAAGAGTGGCCTCCCTTCCGTTAGGAAAGGAGGCCTTTGCCCTGCAGTGGGACACAACGGGCTCATAATAATAATAATAATAATTCTTTTATTTTTTTATTATAAGCCTTACTAGCACAGAACACAAACACACCTACTAAGACAACTGGACGGAGTCACGACAAGCCACGAAAGAGATGGACAGACTAATTGGACAGATTTCATCCATACTGACTAAAAAGTGTTCGAGTGTAGTGTAAAGATGAAGGAAATAGTTTTGTTAACATGTAATAATGAGCTCAAAATTAAATTACCTACTCTGATTGGGATAGAGCAGGTCTTGATTAAAAATGAGCTCGTTTATTTGAGAGTTCTGACCTAAGATGACTGGTTTTAATTACGATCTTATGTAAAGAATGCTAGTGGAGGGGGCTATGAAGTTGGAACATTCAGTAAAATAGTAATTGTTCATTCATTACCGGCCTCTTAGCAAAAAGAAAAATGGAGTTAGGAGTATTCAGAATAGATGAGGGATAGGGTTTTGGATCACTGACAGATAACCGTTGGAAACATGTCATAGTGAGCCGATCTTGCGTTACAATGAGCTTGTTCATAGAATACAACGTACATTAATAAAAAATTACCGTTGCAAAAATTTTAAAAACATTTCACAGAATTACTCATCGATTTATATTATTATTTTGTCCAGGATTTTCTAAATGATAGCTTTTTGTAAAATCTTCCATGTCCTCTAGTTCGTATTACATTTGCTTGCTATATACCGTCAATCAGAGACACAATAGAAAGAAAATGACAACGCGAACGCATTCTCTTGGAGTTTAATGAATTAAGGAAGAATGTACATGGATCCCATTTTTAACCGACTTCGAAAAGGAGGAGGTTCTATTGTTTTTTTTTTTATGTATGTTCACCGATATCTCAGTCAATTTTAGACCGATTTTGAAAATTTTTAGTTTAAAAGGTTATGCTTCCAAGTTGGTCCTATAGAAATGTTGTTATGATCTGATCATGAACTTCGAAGATATCGAACAGAACTCTTCATAGGATCACAGCAGAATTGTCGTAACAAGTAAAATTGTTCGGTTTATACGTGTAGGCGATGATTGACTGAAAGAAAAGGGGGGGAGGATGTATCAAACCAATCGGGTGATGAAGCCGTAAGGTAAATTAATGTAATGTAACCGTGTTTGGGATTATTAGAATCCCTATGAGATGCTATAAGGTATTAAGTTTGGCTAAGACGTACTTTTTAGTGGTGGTACCATAAGTAAAAAGTGAAAAATAAAAAACTTTTTACAAAAAAAAAATTCAACCAACTTCAATGTAAAAAAACACTGAAAAGTAAAAAAATAACTATAAAACAATTTCGGAAGTCGGTGTTAAATAACGAAGAGACGAAGCTATTCTAGAAATACCGACTTCCGAAATTATTTTATAGTTATTTTGTACTTTCAGTGTTTTTTAACCGACTTCGAAAAAAGGAGGAGGTTCTCAATTCGGATGTTTGTATTTTTTTTTGTGTGTGTTCGCGCATAACTTCGTCACTTGGGTTCGAAAGGGTATACTTCCCAAATGGTTCCACAGTCACCAAGTTGGGATCTGATGATGGAATCTTGGCGAAATCGAGGGAACTCCTCAAATATTATAGGCAACCATATAGTTCTCATGGTATTTTCATCTAAGACTTAAGCATTTACAGTCAAAAAATTAAATTTGATGAAGTGGAACTAGTGACGAAGACCAGAAATAGCCAACGGAAGTTCATACTTATACAGATATCACAATGAACATAGTTATACAACTACGATAATACAAATAATGAATGGTTCTGAATAGATATATTGAAAATGGTATCATCGAAGTGACCTGATGATAATGATGGGGCAGAAGATAGGCACCGGAACTTCGTAATTAATCAATGTATCCTAGCCGTGTTTGGGCTTATTAGAATTATCCTCAAAGCGGTATTTTATCCCCTCTTTTGTTTTCTGTTTTTATAAACTTTATAACTGCTAAGCTTCAGTGTGCGTATCATCTCTATGCTGATGATTTGCAGTTGTACTGTCGGTCAAGTGTGGACAACATATCGGATGCGATCGAAGAGCTAAACCGGGATTTACGGGTAATTAAAAACTGGTCTGATAGATTCGGTGTGGCGGTTAATCCTACGAAGTGTCAGGCTATTATAGTTGGGAGCCCTCATAGTCTAAGAAAGCTAGATGGACTAACCGTACCACCCGTAATCTTCAACAATACGGTGATCCCGTTTGGTTCTGAGGTCAAGGATCTTGGTCTGTATGTTGATGCTTGTCTGGATTGGCGGAAGCAGATTGCAAATGTCAGTCAAAAAGTCACTGGAACGCTACGGTCTCTCTATCGTCTGAAGAATCTTCTCCCAGCTCACATAAAGGCAATGCTTGTACAATCCCTAATCTTTCCCATAATCGACTATGCTGATGTGTGCTACTATGACCTGAATGCAGATCTTCTCAATAAACTTGACCGTCTTCTGAATAACTGCATTCGATTTGTCTTCAACCTCCGCAAGTACGATCATGTATCCGAGCATCGTTTGCTTTTAAAATGGTTACCCATTCGTCAGCGCAGAGCGCTAAGGGCCTTGACTACTCTGTTCTCTTTTCTGGATAATCCTTCTTCCCCTTCTTATCTGATTTCAGAACTTCAATTTCTTTGCTCTGGGCACAGTAAAAATCTTCGGTCTACTAATAATCGTCTTCTACGATGTCCCTCACACCGCTCTGGGCTTATCCACTCTTCCTTTTTTGTCCAGGCGATATCTCTTTGGAATGCGCTCCCTCTGAATATCAGGATGGCAACAAGCCGATTTTCTTTTAAGGTGAAGGCACGTGAGCATATTCGCAAGATGTTGGTAGAATCATCACCGAGCTAATTGGTTTGGATTTGTTTTTTCACAACAGCATTGTTTTTGTTATATGTATGTTTCTAAGTATGTATTTACTATTGTATATATTTGTTTCTCTTCTGTTTTGTCTGTTTATTAAGTTGCACCTGCCATGTTTTGTTTCTGCACCACCCTAAGGTCGACTGGCAGATAATGCCTAAGGCATTAAGTCCGCCTTTGTACAGTTTTTTTGTGCATAAAGCTTTAAATAAATAAATAAATAAATAAATTATCATGAGATGCACTTTGGCTATCAGGTACTATCGAACTGATCTGTTGATGATGATGGAGCCGGAAGGTAGACACGGGAACTTCATAATAAAACAATGTATCCTAGCAGGGTTTGAGTTAATTGGAATTGTCATGAGAAAAAGGTACTCTGGCTGTAAGTGTATTGCAACTAAAAAGTGTGAAATAAAAAACTTAAAAAAAAAAATACCGACTTACTAAAAAAAACACTAAAACCATCAAAATAACTTTAATTTCGGAAGTCGGTGTTAAATAACGAAGAGGCAAAACTATTATAGAAACATCGACTTCCGAAATTAAAGTTATTTTGATAGTTTTAGTGTTTTTTTTAGTAAGTCGGTTATTTTTTTTTTTTGTAAAAAGTTTTTTTACATTGAAGTCGGTTGAATTTTTTTTTTTGTAAAAAGTTTTTACATTGTAACAACTTATTTTATGTACCTGCACGTACATCTTCTATACTTATAATAAATCTGTAGAAGTGAAAATTCTGTACATTGAAAATATCAAAAAATAAATGTCAGGGTGCGACACCAAACCCAAAAATATTATTAAAAAATTTTTGTCTGTCTGTCTGTTCAGGCATCACACAAAAACTACTGGTTCGATTACGATGAAACTTGGTATAATTATTCTTTAATATCCTGGGCACCCCACTGGGTACTTTTTATCCTGGAAAAGTATATACAATAAAAAACAAACTTAATTTTGCGGTTCGATCTCTAGACCCGATTACTGTACCAACTGCAAATAATAAGTTTGTCGTAGGTTACTCACCCGCAGTGGAGTTCGCTAAGTGGAGTTCACTAACCCCCCACAGAAAGGGGAACCGTGTTACCCCGAATTTAACGTGAGCGAAGCCGCGGGCAAAAGCTAGTTCTCAAATAAAAACATTTTATTCTATTATATTGAAAACAGAAGGAATGTAAATAGAACCGACATAGTTACTGATACTCTACATAAATGAAAGTTAGGTTAATAAGTATTTATGTTCTTTTCCTTATTCTGATAATAATATCCTTGATCACAAAAATGAATATATTTTTTGGTCATTAATAACTTGATGAATATTCTGTCTTGTTGTTATAGTGACCTAGTCTGTCCATAACTTCTGTCAAAAACTTTAATGTGCGTACAGCTAAGGAGTGAAATTCCCTGTCGGAGTTTGTGTTTCCTGATCTCCACAACCTGGGGATATTTAAGTCAACAGCGAATAGGTTACTATAGGTCGACCGCGTGGTCGCTTTCTATCAGGTGAGATGGTGGTCAAGCACGAACCTATCAACAATAAAAAATTGTTATTAATGATACACGTCTTCACAATAATTTGAAAATACAAGGTGTCGTTTTGAAGCTGCAAAATATTTCAGGAGGTAATTATGTTAGTGATTCTCGACCCGAATCAATAATAAAATAAGTAGGTAATTTTTTTTTTTTTATAACCGCGCTTTTTTTCACACACACAAACACGGAACAATAAAGGGCGTTTTCACACACACTAACTCGCAACGATAGTTTCATAAATAATGTATCATCCAATCATCATCCCGCACGCCACACCCTAGCCACGCCCCCGCGGCCATCGATCAATCGATTTAGTTTAGTGTAATTAAAAAATTAAATAACAAGTATTACTGATTATTGACCAGGTTTCGTTTTTTTACATGATTATTTATGAGTTTTATTACAACCTCCTGAAATATTGTGCAGTTTTAAAACTGCACCTTGTATATAATTATGAAATGAAAGACATGATGCCCATTTCCTGGTCTTTGATGTTTATGCCGGTCGACGGTCTCCTGAAATCACTGGAGTACTCCTTGGATCGAAGATAAAGATATTCCTACTGTTCTAGCAGTGACGTCTATCTTGGACTATGGTAAAAATTCGTGTTCATTATTCAGGTGTTAGCGACATAACGTCCCACTGAAAACTGATTGATCCAAGACAAAGTTTGGAGTAAAAGAAAAAATAGATTCTTATCCTTCTTTAGAAATTTGTTTTTTTTTTTTATAATTTGGGTAATGTTTGCGTACATTAATCATCTTCTGAGATTTACAATAAGCTTTACTAATAATTATGTTTATAACCTAATATGAATACGAGCAATCCATAACTTAGATATTATCGCAGTTTTCTTGTGCGAAACGTTTATTTTTGCGGCCCAGTTTATTTTAGGCACAATATTATTTTATATTTAACATCATTGCTAATTAGCAAGTCCTCGTCGTTCGTTTTCCTTTTCTAATCAACGGGTTAGTCCACAATAAATATTGAAAATAATCTACCTTTTGCTATATTTTTCACTAATTAATGATTCTCTCATATTTAAATTAATTAACAAATGACCATTTTTAGGGTTCTGAAGTCAAATGACAACGAAACGAAACCCATAAGGATTCATTATGTCTGTTTGTCTGTCCGTTCGTATGTCACAGCCGCTTTTTTCCAAAACTATAAGAACTGTGCTGTTGAAACTCGGTGAGTAGATGTATTCTGTGAACCGCATTAAGATTTTCACATAAAAATAGAAAAATACATTTTTTTTTCAATCATACTCAAAACCCATACGTGTGGGTGTGTGGGGTCTTCAAAAATGATATTGAGGTTTCTAATCATTTTTTTTTTTAAATGGTAAAATGTGTGTGTCCCAGTATTTTATAAAATAAAAGAATGATAAAACTAAAAAAAAAATGTATGTAATTACATTACTATGCAAACCTCCACCGAAAAGTAAGTAGTTCTTTTTTAATACGCTAGTCCCCCAATGATGTCGTCCCTTCAGTGCGTGCCTGAAGGTTAGCTGCGTGGAACCTCATTTCACTTCCTTCTCCTCTCCTCCCGTTCACTCGTATGAAAATGAAAAGGACTTTTAGGCAAGCGTACTTCATCGTCGACCACATCATCGTTTACCATCAGGTGAGATGATGGTCAAACGCAAGCCTATCATTAAAAAACGTGTGGCACACGGGGACTGCCGCGGTAAAGCTATTGCATAGCATTTTTATCAACTTATGCAATTATAATTATTTATTTATTTTATTTATGCAGTAATTTTTTTCCTTTGTCTTTTTTTCTTTGATATTAATTGAAGTTACACTTTCACACATTGAATTGAATTTTGATTGATTGTTCACTCATTTGTTTTCTTATCGGTCACCACGCTCAAAACACAAATGAGTGGGGGGTGTTAGGTTATTTTCGTTACGGAATTTCTGGATTCGGTCTCCAAGCTCAAGGCCCGTGATAGAAGCTATGCAATAGCTTAAAAAAAAACAATAATTATAATAAAACATAGATCAAAGTTACAATGAACTACAAGAACTTTTATATTAAGTTACTTGCTGCTACGGAACCCTTCCCGACTCGCACTTGGCAGCTTTTTTCCTCTTGTAATCATGATTAAATTATACGGGTCCCCTTTACCAGAAGAGTTCTAACAAACAGGTAAATGCTAGCCACCTATATGTATAGCTACGTTTAACACAACTCCATCACTCTTCTTTCGTATTCATCGAGCGTTACATGTAATAGTACCACAAGATGTATGGCACGTGTGTGTTAGTGTTGGTGTTACTCGTGAGTTCAGCGCGTTCTTTCTCCTGGGGTGAGTGCCAGAGTCGTGAATGAACGATACCTAGTTTTACTCTTTTTGTTTAATTTTCGACCACATTACAACTTTATTAAGAGCGTTCACTGCAAATTACGTGGTATTTGGCTCAAAAACCATGATTTTAAAACCCGTTTATATCCATGAATGATTTATTGTATAGGTACTAGCTGTCCGCCCGCGACTTCGTCCGCGTGTACTTCGGTTATCGCAGTCTAAACGTGTTTTCCCGTAGGAATAAGATGTTTTTCCGGGATAAAAAGTAGCCTATGTTCTTTTTCATGTTATAGGCTATACGCATGCCAAAATTTTATCCAAATCCATTCAGATTTTTTTGCGTGATTAAGTAACAAACACCCAAATATCCACACTTTCACATTTATAATATTAGTTAGGATAAACATGAATGTGATTTACCAATAACGTTAGGAAATATTCTAAATAGTTAGATAGGATTTTATTTCAATTAAGAGAACGCCTTTATACTATGTTTTGTTTATGTTATGTTTTTGTTATGTTTTGACTGGCCTGTTGGTCTAGTGGTTAGTGACCCTGACTGCTATGCCGGAGGTCGTGGGTTCGATTCCCACCCAGGACAATTGTTTGTGTGATGAGCATAATCATTTGTTCTGTGTCTGGGTGTAATTTATCTATAATATGTATGTATTTAGAAATATATAAGTATGTTTATCAGTTGTCTAGTACCCATAACACAAGCTCTGCTTAGCTTGAGACTAGACGGCGTTGTGTGATAGTTGTGAAATATTATTATTATGTTTTTTTGGGCAATTTTTCTCAGGCGAATACCTGGTGTTCTATCGGAACCTCACGGGTGTGAACCAAGGTGAGATCCTAATAATTGAATTTAAGATGGTAAAAGACTTTGTACTGGATTTATATTATTATCTAAGTCCAGTTGTAAAATTTTCTAACTATACGACAAGTATTCAAAATAGCCGCTTTTTGTAGTGTTAGATATGTGTATTTTGATAGGTTGAGAACATTAAAACTATTAAATATTTGTTTTGGAATAACACCTGTTGTTGATATTATTATTGGGACTATTGTGACTATTCATTTTCCAGACCCTCGTGATTTCCTCTTATAATTCTGTGTACTTCCTAATTTTATCCGTGATAGTTTTTTGTATGTTATTAGTGTTTGGGACTGCTATATCAATTATGTATGCATGTTTGTTTTCTTTATCAACAAGTGTTATGTCGGGTCTGTTGTTATATATAGTGTGATCTGTAATTATAGTGCGGTCGTAATATATTTTGTAAGATTGATTTTCTAATACCGCTCTTGGTGAATATTTATAATATGGTGTGTATGGGTCTTGCATGAGTTTAAGTTTTGTAGCGAGTTTTTGGTGTATGATGTTAACCAGTTGATTATGTCGGTGAGTATAATCGTTCTGTGTCAATGTCATACAAGCACCCGTGATGTGTTGTATTGTTTCAGGTTTACTGTGACATTTTCTGCATAAATCATTCCTTACTGTACTATCTTTTATTATGAATTTTCTGTAATTTTTGGTATTAATGACTTGGTCCTGAATAGCCAACATAAACCCTTCTGTTTCAGGGAACAACCCACTTAGTTCTAGCCATTTATTGGAAGCTTCTTTGTCTATATGCGATTGTTGTAAATCATTGGGATGTCTCCCATGTAGCTCTTTTTGCCTCCATTTTCTATTTATCTCTTCTATATGTTGCACTTTATTTACTGTCTCAATATTATCATCATTGCTAAGGTTTAATGGTGTATAATGTTTATCTATATCTATTATTGTTTTATGCAAATTACTAGTACTTTTCTTTCTCCTGAAAAATTGTTTTAGATTTATAATTTGTCTTCTGTGAAGATGTGAAATTTCGATTAATCCTCTTCCGCCTTCTTTTCTGGGCAATATAACTCTTTCTATCGCAGATTTCGGGTGGTGGTATCTGTGTTGAGTCAGCATAGTTCTTGTTTTTACTTCGAGACTATGTAATTCTGTGTTAGACCATTTTATTACCCCGAAAGAATAAGTAAGTATTGGTACCGCGTAAGTATTAATTGATTTGAATAAATTTTTACTAGATAGGTGCATTTTACATAACGAATGTATTCTACTATTGTATTCTTTTTTTAATTTATCTTTAATGGCTTTATGTTCAAAAAGTCGAGCTTGATTATACCCTAAATATTTATACAGTTCTTCGTCTATAATTGCTTCTATTGTTTCATTGGTATCTGTCGAATAGTTTCCTCCTACAATCTTACCTTTCTCTATATTTAGTTTTCGGCATTTGTCTAGTCCAAAATCCATTCTTATGTCTTTCGAAAATGTAGTTGTAATATTTAAGAGATCGTGTAAATTTGAATTTTTATTAGCATAAATTTTTAAATCATCCATATATAATAAATGTATAATTTGGTGTAATACTGACCTACCATTTTTAATATCAAAGCCTAACTTAGAATCTATTAGTGATCGGGAGAGTGGATTTAGGGCTAAACAAAACCATAGAGGGCTTAATGAGTCCCCTTGAAAAATACCTTTTTTAATCGTTACTTCATCCACGGTTATGTTTTCTGTTTCAGTTTGTAATTTAAGCGTAGTTCTCCAGGATCCCATAGTACTCTTGAGAAAATTTATTATTACAGGATTAATTTTATAAATACTTAATATTTCTATCAACCAAGAATGCGGGACACTATCGAATGCTTTTTTATAATCTATGTATGCTACGTATAAGTTTTTTCTAGATCTCTGAACATATTTTAGAATAGTGGAGTCTATGATTAATTGCTCTTTACAACCCATATGCCCGCGCCTACACCCTTTCTGTTCTTCTGTTAAGATGTTATATTTTTCAGCGTGTTTAATAATTCTATGTGTAATACAAGATGTAATGATTTTATATAAAGTTGGTAAGCAAGTAATAGGTCTGTACTGTGAAGGATCCTGGGTTCTATTAGATTTTGGGAGCATATATGTGATTCCTTTAGTCAAAAATTCCGGAATATTTTGATTGCCTTTTAGAATATCACTTATTTGTTCCGCTATCGTTTTATGAAGTGAGTGAAGTCTTTTTATCCAAAAATTGTGGATACCATCTACTCCTGCTGCTTTCCAGTTATGCGTTTTATTTATAATTGTATTTATTTCAAGCGCATCTATATCTTCAAAAGGCATTTCGTTTATAGTTTCTGATCTACGTACTTCCTCTTGTATCCATTTAGCTTCTTTATTGTGTTCCGTACTGTCTGACCAGATCCCTTGCCAGAATTCTTTTAGAGCTTCTTGAGATGGAGGGTTTAGGATTCTAGTATCATTGCCTTTAAGTTTTCTATAAAATTGTTTTTCACTTACTTTAAATAATATATTATTATCTTTTCTTAATTTTGCTTTTTTATATCGTGCTAGCCTATGGCTCTTAACAAGAAGTTTTTGTTTTAATGTGTCTAAATGATCTTCTATTCGTTTGTTAAAGTTTTCATGTGTACTGTGTTGTTTAGTATTATTGATAATCTGTTTGACTTTTTTTTCAAGTTTACTTGATGTATTGCCGTTTTTGTACTGTGTTAGCCTATTTATATCTTTTCTCAATTGCTCTATATCTGATTCTAATCTTTTTTGCCAAGGCGGGTCATTTGTTAATCTGTTACTTTTAAAACTTCTGTCCGTATTTATTTTTAATTTAAAGTAATTTGCAATTGAGATAGCTACGCAATAAATTAATGAGTGTGTGTCACTTAGATTTTCTAGAGATATAAGCCTCGAAGGTATAATTTTTTGATTAAAAATATTAATTATATCAGATAACTTGCGAGATGGTCTCATTTTTGGTAGTAACGGTCTACGAGTAGGATCAATTCTATTATATTTTAGCATATTTGTTTCTAATTCGTTACTTAATGTATCTACTAATGATGAATCAAAATCAGTATTATTTTGTGTCTCAACTATTGTGGAATTATCAAAAATAGCTTGGGTGTTGTTTTGTGTTGTAGAGACACTTGAATCTGTAACAAAATATTGAGTCCCGAGACTCGTGTCGAGTTCCAGGGAGGTGTTATTATAATTGTTAAAGTGTTGTGTAAGGTTTATTCTTTCCTCTTCTTCTTTCTTCAATTGTTCTGCTATTTCAAATCTAATTCTACCTAAAGTGTCGTCCGATAACAATTTGTTTCTGATAATGACCCTTCTTTGGTCTGCTACTCTTTGTTCAGTTACATTTATTTCTGGGTATTGTAATTTAAATTTTTCAAATAATTGTGTACAGTACATAGTTTTGTCCTCTTCAAGTTTTGTAACATGAAAATAAGTACGCATGATGAATATGTTCATATCTTCAGTCCATTTCATGCGCACTCTGGGTTTTCCCGCTTTGGTGGTCGCTGGCTGAGTAGCTGATGCCGCCTGCGAAACATCCAAGGCGGGTGTAACTGCTCTACTTTCCTCCCTATTGTCTAGTCTGTCTGTCAGTTCGGCTGTAGTATTTTTGTCGGGGAGAACCCGCCTGCTCAGTCCCCCACCGCTGATGGGTCGTATGCTGTGACACCCAGCATCGGCCCCAGGTGCGCCCCGACGATTGCCCTCGGGTAGCGGTCCTATACGTAATCTCATATGATCTAGTCTCCATGTTGAATGGGTTTCCAGAGCCACGTTAGCCACGCCAGTAATTTCTTATTCGTGTGTCCGCCCCCCACGTGATTAGATGGTCAATCAGGACGTGTGGTTGTTTAGGGGGCTTATTATTATTATTATTATTAAATTATTATTATTAATTATGTATTTTTTTTTCAATTTCGAAGCTGGAGAACTTCTAAAGTCCTAATAGAATTAATAACCAAAAAATACAAACCAGTTTCTAGAATACTCAATAAAATAGTTATAGAAAAACATTTGTGGATTTTGTTTACTAATTACGAAAATTCAATTAAAAACAAAATCAAATTATTAAGAAATTATAGGTAAATAAAATGATCGGTGTAAATTGGAACTGCAATTTTTTTAATTTACACTTTTTAGGGTTCCGTAGTCAACTAGGAACCCTTATAGTTTCGCCATGTCTGTCTGTCCATCTGTCTGTCCATCTGTCTGTCTGTCTGTCCATCTGTCTGTCTGTCTGTCCGTCTGTCCGTCCTCGCTTAATCTCTGTGACCGTTAGCACTAGAAAGCTGAAATTTGGTACCAATATGCATATCAATCACGCCGACAAAGTGGTAAAATAAAAATTGGAAAAAAATGTTTTATTAGGGTAGCCCCCTACATGTAAATTGGGAAGTGATTTTTTTTTTTAATTTCAACTCTAACGTGTGATATATCGTTGGATAGGTATTTAAAAATGAATAGGGGTTTACTGAAATCATTTTTTGATAATGTCAATAATTTCGGAAATAATCGCTCCAAAAGTAAAAAACAATGTATCCCCCCCCTCTAACTTTTGAACCATAAGTTTAGAAAATATGAAAAAAATTTGTAAAGTAGAACTTTATAAGGACTTTCTCGGAAAATCATTTTGAACTTGATGGAAAGAACAGTTTTTGTACAAAAAGACAAAAAGTTTCTACAAAATAATTTCTGGACTAAGTTTGTAGTATAATCGTATATGCGAGCATTTTTTTAAACTCATAAGTGGGTACACTTATTGTGACGGACGGGAAACTACGGAACCCTACACTGAGCGTGGCCCGACACGCTCTTGGCCGGTTTTTAGTTATGGTACCACCACTAAAAAGTACCTTTCAACCAAGCTTAAAAACACCTTATAGCCTGAGAGCATCTCATAACGATTCTAATAATCCCAAAACACGGCTAGATTACATTAATTTACCATCTGGCTTCATCATCAGATCAGTCCGATACATCCCCTCCCCATTTCTCTTCAGCCAGTTACTGACTACACGTAATAAACAAAGCAGTTTTACTTCTGCTGTGATCCTATGAGGAGTTCTGTTCCATATCTTCAAAGTTCATGATCAGATCATAACAATATTTCAATAGGACTAATTTGAAAGCATAACCTTTCTAACAAAAAAAAAAACATTTTCAAAATCGGTCCACAAATTACCGAGAAATCGGCGAACATACATAAAAAAGGCGGTTAAAATTCTCAATCTCAAAAACTACTAAACCGATTTTGATGAAACTTACAGTGTTCCCTAAGTTGAACAATACCTAGTACAACAAAAAAAGAATTACTTAAATCGGAGTCATCGGACTTGTAGTTCCGGAGATATGCGAACACAAACATAAAAACATACCTATAACCTCCTTTTTTTTGAAGTCGGTTAATAATCTAAGCCTAAATCATTCTATTCAATATGGGTCGCGAAATTATTTCAATGCCATAGTCTTTTTCTTCTTCTTCTTCTCGACTCGACAGTTTTCTTTTTCTCAAAGTTTGGGCCCTTTTTTTTTTTTTTTTTTTTTTTATGGTGGGAAAAAATCATGCATTGACATCCCCCGCCCTTGGGCGGAGCGGGAGATAGTGTCAGACTCTTACTGACTAAAAGACCCACCCCGTTCCTTCTAGCCTTCATACCGGGGCTCGAGCGCCCTTTCGGATAACCCTGGCCCCAGTAGGCTTCGACCCGGCTGGGTCCCTGCTGTTGCTGACAACTCCTTGAGGCGCGCGGGAACAGTGCGCGCCGTCGACGACTTGGGCTTGGTCCGGACAGTTACCGGACGGCCGGACAGTGAGCTACCCATTGCTCACTGTCCGCAAGCCCGCGTCTACGTTGGCCGGAAATCGGGATCAGAATCCCGGCGACGGCGGCGGCGATAACGCCGTTGCCTGATGCGTTCGACCTCCTCCTTTGCGAGCATTACTGCTTCGCAGAAGTCGGCGACCGCCTGCCACTCCTCCTCGCTCCGGACCATGGCCTCAACCAAGGCCCGGCGCGAGAGGTCTCCGCCGCCGATCGCCCCCACGAGGGCACGGCGATGGTCCGCCCAAGCAGGGCACACCTCGACTGTGTGCTCCACCGTGTCCTCCGGGCGTTCCGCACAGTGGCGACACCCGGGCGTCACCTCCGCATGAATCCCGTGCAGGAAACTCCCGAACGAACCATGTCCGGTGAGTACCTGCGTCATGCGGAAGGTAAGGACGCCGTGAGGTCTTTCCAGCCACGCCTCAAAGAGGGGACTTACCGCCATGATTGTGGCGTGCCCAGCACTGGGTTGCGATAGTCGCTGACGCCATTTCACCATGAGATCCCGCCGGAGCTCTGTCCGCCATGCCGTGACCTGTCGCGGCAGCGGACTTTCACCCCGGCGTTGCATCTCCACGCGCATATCGTGCATGTGTGCAAGGACTGTTGCCTCCAGATCCCACGGTGGTAGGCCAGCCAGAAGGCTCGCCGCTTCGCGGGAGACCGTGCAGTATCCCCGCACCATCCTTATCGCCATGACCCTCTGACAGGCGTTCAGTATGGCCGCCGGTTGCTTTTTCAGCGACGGCGCCCACACCGGCGCCCCGTAGAGGGCCATGGACCGAACGATCCCCGCGTAGAGCCTTCGGCAGGAGGCATCCGGACCCCCAAGGTTGGGCAGGAGCCGCTTGAGCGCAGCCCCAGCCCGGTTGAGTTTGGGAGCCAGACGTCGGAAATGCTCCACGAAATTCCACCGGCTGTCGAGGACGAGTCCCAGGTACTTCATCGTCGACCCGACACCGATGTCAACTCCTCCTACCGTTAGTTGGGAACTCAATGGCGGCGCGTTCCGAGACCGGCGACCGTGGAAACACATCGCCTCGGATTTGTGAAGCGCCACCTCGAGTCCCAACTCCTGGATCCTGTCAACGACCATCGCAACCCCGCGTGTCGCTAGAGCGACCGCCGCCTGGTACGACTCTCCTTGCGCTAGAACCAGCGTGTCGTCTGCGTAGCAAACCACGCTGACCCCGTCAGGGAAGTCGCCGCGCAGCACGTAGTCGTACCCGATGTTCCACAAGGGTGGCCCTAGTACCGACCCCTGCGGAACACCGCACGACATCTCTCGACGTTTCCAGTCTCCCTGGTGACCGGGGTAGACTATAAACCTATCCGACAGATAGGCCTCGACCACTCGACAGAGGTATTCGGGCACCCGGTGGTACCGGAGTGCCCTCCGGATCGTACTCCAGGGCAGGGAGTTGAAGGCGTTGGCAATGTCCAAGGACACTGCCACGACACACCTGCCCCGGGACACCGCAGCCCCCGTCGAGGGCTCGCACGCGCATGATGGCGTCCACCGTAGAGCGCATCCTGCGAAAGCCGAACTGTCCGTCCGAAAGGTCCGGCCCCACCCGTGTTAGGCGCCCGACGAGGCGGTTTGCAATGACTCTCTCAAAGAGCTTGCCCACCTCGTCGAGCAGCACAATGGGCCGGTACGCGGACGGAGAGTCCGCAGGGCGCCCTGGCTTCGCGATGAGGACCAGTTTCCCCGTCTTCCAGCAAAGTGGGAACTGGCCCCTCTCCAAACATGCGCTGAAGAGCCCTCTCAGTCGAGGCCCGAGAGCCTCCATGGCCAGGACCCAAGCCTTTCCAGGCAAGCCGTCGGGTCCTGGGGCGGTGTTTTTGGCACTCAGCCTTCGCACCGCCACTCTCATCTCTACCTCGGTCACCTCTGGAGCATCGTCGTCGTCGCTGTTGCGGTCCGCGTCAGACACCGCTGGCGGTGGAGGCGGAGTCATGGGCGGGGAGGAGTGTTCCCTCCGCGCAGGGAACAGAGCGTTCACCGCACCCTCCACGATCTGGGGCCGGAGACTCTGAGTCAGTGGGGGAGCCCAGGGACGGAGCTTTTCCCGTACCATATTGTACGGGCGCCCCCATGGGTCCGCGTTCAGAGACCCCAGCCACACGTTGCGGGCCTCCAGTTTGGCCCGCTTGATCTCCGTTCGGAGGGTGCGTTTTGCCGCTCTGTATTCCTCATACAGCTCCGCCTCTCTGGCCTCCGCATCCGGCGGGCGGATGCGGCGCCTGCAGTGTCTGGCGTACCGGCGCCGCGCGTGACTGCATGCGTTGCGCAGTGCAGCAATCTCCGGCGACCACCAGCACACCTGGCGCTTAGCTCGCCCTGGACGGACTCGGGGCATTGCCGCGTCGCAGATTTGCGACATGGCCTCCCGGAACCACTCCGCCTCGACGTCTATGTCGACAGGCCTGTCCGGTGCTTGCACCCAGGCCTGTACCGTCGCGGCTTCCAGGAGGAGCTCCCGGTCGATCTGCTTAAGCGCCCACCGCGGACCGCAAGGGCTCTGTCGGACCAGCGCGGCCGAGGTTTCGGCGGAGACGTCCAACCGGATGTACCGGTGGTCGGAGTACGTCTCCACCTCCTCCATAACGCGCCAGTCGACGACACGCGGCAGCAGAGCGGGGCTGGCGAACGAGATGTCCACCACTGATTCACCCCGCATCCGCGCCAACGTGGGGACAGAACCCCGGTTCAGGATGACCAGGCCCAGCTCCAAAGCCCAGTCCTCCACCATCTGACCCCGTGGGTTCGTGTACCGGGAACCCCAAGCCGTATTCCAGGCGTTGAAGTCCCCGCAAACGACCACGGGGAGGGTACCAAACCCAGCGACGACGACATTCAGCTCCATAAGGGAGACCTGGAGTTCGTCGAGAGATCTGCTCGGGGACAGGTAGACGCCTACCACTGCAATGTCCCCGAACCGTGCTGCCACGCAGCCCCGCCCCCTCGCAACAGCCTCGAGGGGCGGGGTACCGGCGGCGGCCGACGAGATTAACGTCACCGAGCCGTCTAGGTCCTGAACCCAGTCTCCACGGGGATGGACGTAGTACGGCTCGGAGACGACGGCGACATTTATCGACCACTGCGCCATGCTCTGGAGCAACAGATCCTGAGCGGGGGCGCAGTGGTTGATATTCGCCTGGAGGAGACGGAATGGGGCCGTTATTGGCAGTCCATCGTCTCCTCCCGTGCCCTTCTAGGGGGCACTGCCGCGGCGGGTGCGGCGGCGACTGCGGCGGGTGCAGCGGCGAGAGCGGCGGGTGCGGCAGCGATAGCGGCGGCGGCCAAGGAGGCGGCTGCGGCGGTGAGGACGTCGGCGGGGATGGGCCTACGGGCTCTGCCCTTGTCCTTGGCGGGAGGGTCGCAGGACCTGCCCCCAGCCCGGTGGTTGGCCGGCTTGCCTGCCGCCGCACATGCGTAGCAGTGCGGCGGAGCACGGCATTCTGCGGCCTTGTGACCGGGCTGGCCACATTGGTGGCAGCGGTCGCTGCGGTCCACCTCCGCGGCGCAGTGGGCGCCTACGTGGTGCCCCACTTGGCACCGGAAGCACCGCAGAGGTCTGGGCTCCAGCAGTTTGACCTGCGCGGAGACCCAGCCTACCAACAGGCGTCGGCCCTCCCCGGTGATGGTCCTGGCCGCCGCCACGGGGCAGCTAGCTGTCACCGCTCGCATGCCCGTGCCGTCAGCGCGGATGGTGCCCACCCGGACCTGATCGGTCGTGCACCCGCCCGCCCTGACGATGGCGGCCACCACCTCGTCCACCTTGACTGAGTCATCCAGGCCCATGATGCGCATGTCTATGCACTTTGTGGGCCTGGACACTCGGGCCACCTCCGCATCGAGAGACGCCCTGATTCTAGCGGCCAGGGCATCTGCCGCAGGGCCGCTAGTCGCACCGGGGACCTCTAGGATTCGGGCCCCGGTGACTGTGCGCCTCATGCGAAAGCCCCCCGCAGCTCCGAGCTCCTCGAGGTGGGGCAGCACCGCCTGCTTTGCCTTTTCCATGACGGCATCATACGTCACGCCCTTCTTCTCCGCATCTGGCTGCAGTGTAATCACCACAGCCTCGGAGGTCGGGGCGCGAAGTCTCGCCGCCATGGCCCGCTTTTTGCGCTCTTGGCGCCTCGCACGCTTTTTGGCCGCCCTAGCCGCCTTGCCCGCCTTCTTCGCGGCGCCGACGACCGTCCATTCGGCGCCAGGTTCCTCAGGCGGAGGAGGCGGCAGGCGCGGCCTAGTCGCCGCCGCGGCAGGAGGAGGTCCCGCCGGTTTAGCGGCAGGCGCCGCCTTACCTTTTTGCCGCCGCTGCTGCTTAGCCGTCGGGGCCGGCCTCGCGAGCTCCGGAGTCACGGCCCCGCGCACTGCTTGCCCCGACGGGCCCGCCTTGGGCGCAGAAACCGCCGCCGCAGCGGCGGCGTAAGACGCCGCCTTTCGTTGCTGGCCAGAGGCAGCTAGCGGAGGGCGCAGCACGATGCCCTCCAACAGGGACAGCTGCTGCTGGATGCGCAGCTGGAACTGCTGCTGCTGCTGTTGCAGCTGCTGCTGGAAAGCAGCTAGTTCCCGCTGCACCAGCGTTAGCAGCTGGGTCTCCGGCTCGGGCTGGGCCTGGGCCCCCCCTCCTGTCGTCGGCTCCTGGCAGCCACCGCTATTGGGCGCTCTCGCGAGCTCAGCCCGGAGCTCGGCCCGGAGCTCAGCCTGGAGCTCGCTCCGGATTCTAGCCACCCTCTTCTCGAGAGAGGCGTCAAAGGCTTCCCGGAGGGACTTCGCGTGGCGTTGGGCCGTCCTCTCCTTTGACGTCCTCTCCCTTTTGCGGCTCATATCCCGCAGCAGGGTGACTGCCATCTTCTGGAGGGACTCCATGTCGGAGTCCGCTTTAGCACGCCTCTCGCTGCCAGATGGCTCCGAGAGGTCCCTCTCTGAGCCGGCCGCTCCGGGGTAACGCCCCTCCGCGGCAAGCCTGGCGGCTCGCTGAGCGGAGTCTTTGGCCGTTAGCCCCCTCCCCTTTCCGCGGGACTGGCCCGCACCACGGCTGATGGTGGGAATTTTTCTCCTCCCCTCTGAGCCAGAGCCAGACGATCCGTCTTCTCTCCTGGCAGACGCGGAGCGCTTCCGGGAGCGACCCGAGCCTCTCCCAGAATTGCACGCAACTCCCTCCACTTCCGAGCACCCGTCATCCCTCCTGACGAACTCGGAGCGCTTCGGGGAGAAACCCGAGTTTCTCCCAGAATCGCCAGCCATCTCCTCCGCCTCCGAGCTCTCCGAGCCCCCTCTGGATGTCGCGTCGGACTCCGACCGCGCATCACTCCCTGGTTTCTTAAAGAACTTTGATTTTTGTTTTAAATTTTCCATATTTGTTCCCACGAGTAAAAACTTTGGGTACTTGCTCAAACACGTGGTTCGCACTAGAGACTAATTTAGCTACCCATTAGTCAAGCTAACAACCTCCCTCACGGTGCGCCGCCGCTTGGAGGTTTGGGGTAATTTTTTATAGAGGTTGTCTTCCTCGCGGTCCGGGCGGTTAAGCCAAGACCCTCGTCCCCCATCAAAAGTCAGAAACATGACCTTGGACAATCTCTGGGGCTACGAGAATAACGGTGGCAGAAGGAGGAGCAAGCCTTCCTCCTGCCTGCCCGGCGGCAGTGTGAGTGCACACCGAGACCGCTCTTACTTCGCCACTGTGCCCTCTGCTATAGCAGAGGGACACGCGTTGAAGCGTTCCTTCAGACAGAACATTCGCAGACGGCCACTGAGGCCCCTTGGGCAGCAATACCTAAGGGGGTCATTGGCCGCCTCCCAGGGTGCACCGTCCCGCAGACTGGCCTTCACTCCGGACGTATCCGCAAGGGAACTACAGCCTGCGGGCACTCGTGGAGGTTTTCTGTCGTGGCACCCCAAAGTTTGGGCCCAGTATGTTGCCACGTTTATAGCGCCATCAGTGGCGTCTTTTAGATTCTCCAAAGTACGATGTTAGGACACTTTGGACACTCTAATAAGTGTGCTTTTGTCTAGTCAGGAGCACCGCACTCGCACTAGGTATCGGAGGGGTCCATAATACCTTGTTTTGCCAGGATATGTTTGCAACGGCCTACTTGGGTGGGCAACCTGTTGATAGCTTTCCACATAGGCCACAGCAGATCGCTTCCAGGTGGCAGATGTTCCAGGGGTTGAACGAAGTCGGGCGGTGGTAAGTGATGTTCCTCCAACAATATACATCTCACTGTGGATGGTCGGTTCCGAATGGCCTGTGTGCAGCGGAGAAAGCTCTTCTGACTTCTAAGTCTGATGCTATATAATTGAATCGCTTAAAAACTTTTTCTTTTCAATTTCTATAATTTTTAATGTTGACTTTTGGTCAGAGAAAGGCCATGACAGCCGCATCGTAACCTAATACAAGTAAAGCTTTGAACACTGTCTTATTATCAAAGATAGCAGCACTAGAGAGAGACTCCGATAATGTAATAAATAGTAATAATAAAATAGCCTTTTATTTCTTAACTTTAGGATACAATATTCTTTGTGTGGCTGTTATAGAATACCCCTCCGTTCGGTGTGCCTTTTAGCATAGGCCTCCTCTAACTGCCTCCACTGAACTTAATCCATTGTAACCCTTGTCTAATATGGACCCAAGGTCAGGTGGATATCGTCTTCCCATCGTCTTGTTGGGCGATCCTGTTTTCTGACGATCTCTTGCGTACCACAGGGTCACTTGCTTGCTCCATTTGTTAGCCGTGCAGCGAATCATGTGACCCATCCAGCCCCATTTTAGATGGTCAATTCTGGTCAGGATGTCTGAATCTTTAGTTCTTTTCCTTATTTCCATATTACTAATTCTATCCCTGAGATTTATTCCTAACGTACTTCTCTCCATCGCTCGTTGGCATTTTGCGATGGTCTTGGTTGAGTCTCATAGCCATATGTAATGCAAAGAAGTATGCAGGTGTTAAAAGTTTTTTCTTGATAGCAATGTTCAACTCTTTACTTTTCATTATTTCTTTCAGAGACCAGTATGGTTTCCAATCACAGGCTATTCTTTTGTTAATTTCCTTAGTCGTTTGCTCTTTAGGGCCCAAGAATACATACTCTTGTCTACTCTCCACATAAGCAGTGGTGGCCGAGTGGTAACGGCCCCGACTTATGGGTTGTAGGTCGCGGCTTCGAACCCAACTAGGCGCATTACTTTGTGTAATTTATTTCATCACGGTGAAGGAAAACATCGTAAGGAAACCGGCATGTCCTAGAACCAAAAATTCGAAGACATGTGATATTCACCAACACGCACCGGGCCTGCGTGGTGGCTTATAGCCCATTCTCTCTCCTAGTGAGGAGGCCCGAGTCCCAATAGTGGGAACATTAAAAAGGCTGATGATGATGATACATACTCTTGCACATATTCAAATGTTTTTCCATCCAATTTTATGGCAACCCTTTCAGAGTTAGTCATCAGTTTTGTCTTAATGTCGTTCATTTTTAGACCTACTTCTTTACTTTCGTTAGATAGATAGATAAATTCTTTATTGTGCACCAAAAATAAAACAATGACTTATGAACTTAAAATTAATAGGGTGTCACAATGGGCGGTCTTATCGCTAAAAGTGATTTTTAGTGAGTTTGCTAGCGTTTGTACAATTGTTTGTTGTTTGTCTGGGTCTATTTCCAGCAAAATGAGGTGATCAGCAAACCTCAGATGGTTCAAGAGGCTGCCTCTGATATTGAGGCCATATTCATCCCAGTTAAGTCTTCTGAAAATATTTTCCAGCACAGCTGTGAATGGTTTGGAGGACAGAGGATTACCTTGTCTAATACCTTTGTTAATGGGAAAAGGTCCCCCTTTCGATTTCAGTTTTATGCGGCTCTTGTTTTTACTGTAGACGTTCTTGAGAATTTATATTCAGGCATTGTCCACTCCTTGCTCTTTTAAGGTGCAAAATGCAAATATGGCTAAATGCAATTATGATTTAGGCTATCAACGCTTTGAAATAATCAATAAAAGCTATGTAAATGGGTTACTGGTATTCATTGCTTTTTCCAGTATTTGTTTGATTGTGAGAATTTGGTCAATGGTGCTATAGTTTTTTCTGAAGCTTTTTTGTGATTCTTTCTAGAATTACATTAGCAAACACCTTGTAGACATATGAAATCAGACTAATTGGTCTATAGTTATTGATGACTTCTCTAGGCCCTTTTCTATGCAGGAAAATATGACTGATAACTGCATTCGATTTATCTTCAACCTCCGCAAGTACGATCATGTATCCGAGCATCGTTTGCTTTTAAAATGGTTACCCATTCGTCAGCGCAGAGCGCTAAGGGCCTTGACTACTCTGTTCTCTTTTCTTGATAATCCTTCTTCCCCTTCTTATCTGATTTCAGAACTTCAATTTCTTTGCTCTGGGCACAATAAAAATCTTCGGTCTACTAATAATCGTCTTCTACGATGTCCCTCACACCGCTCTGGGCTTATTCACTCTTCCTTTTTCGTCCAGGCGATATCTCTTTGGAATGCGCTCCCTCTGAATATCAGGATGGCAACAAGCCGATTTTCTTTTAAGGTAAGGTAAGGAAGGCACGTGAGCATAATCGCAAGATGTTGGTAGAATCATCACCGCGCTAATTGGTTGGATTTGTTTTTTCACAACAGCTTTGTTTTTTTTATATGTATGTATCTAAGTATGTATTTACTATTGTATATATTTGTTTCTCTTCTGTTTTGTCTATTTATTAAGTTGCACCTGCCATGTTATGTTTCTGCACCACCCTAAGGTCGACTGGCAGATAATGCCTAAGGCATGAAGTCCGCCTTTGTACAGTTTTTTTGTGCATAAAGCTTTAAATAAATAAATAAAAATGATGTGGGACTCTCACCACTGACATGGTATGGCGCCTGTTTTGAGTATGTCGTTATATATCTTGCTTAGAATTGGAGTCAGTTGTCCCACCATGCCCCTTACCAGCTCGTTTGGTATTTTGTACTTCTGCTGTAAGTATTGGCGGTACTTCATCACATATATAAGGTGGTTTCTCACTGGTTTTTAATTCAAAGTGTTTATCTATATGGGTGTTTTCACCAACAGCGTTCTTAGAGGTTTTACGCGTGAAATCACTATGTAAAATATTTATCTGTGACCATTCAAAATAAACGAATTATTATTATTATTCTATTTTTTTCGTGTAATAACAAAACCAGCTCATATGAAAGCAGTAGTATAAATATATTTCTCTTAGATATAAATTAAAAAAAAAATATCTGTTTCTCAATAACGGTGGTATGTCTGTGATTAATTTTTAAGCGCATTTACCTCTTTAAATAGTTGTGATGGCAATTTTAGTACTTCAATTAAACATTATTATATTGGCCAATACATAGAGTAACCATATTTATCACTTCCGATACTTTTCTATCATGCAGACATCAGGACCATTGTGATAAGAAACGTCCACGCCAAAAGTGCAATTTCGGTGTATTTTGTTGAAATCGATCTATAACGTAAACAAGTCTATTTTAACGAACTATCTCCTTACGCACACACAGGCCAAGACGTGCTCTTGCGTTCTCGTAGTAGTGACATATCGCATCCGGCCGAGTTTTCATTCCATTACATAAGTACTTTTTTTTCTGAGAGGGAATACGAACTTACGCAATTTCGATGGGTTACTGTACGAATGATCCAGCTACTATTCCTACTCTTTCTCTGTCCACACAGTAAGGTTGTGGAACTCACTTCCGCCTAGCATTCGTGATTTGAAAACGATCTCACTCTTTAAGACTAAAGTAAAAGAGCACTATCTTTCCTCTCTTGCGTGATAATCATATTTACAGGAAAAGTTTTTAACCAGTGCGCAAATTTTGACATGATAAACTTGAATACATTTTAATAAACACGTATTTTTTATTTTGATATGTGTTAATAGTAAAAAATTAAGTTATCGCTTACGAGACTTGTTTACTCAGAAACTTATTTTATGGACGTCGCTTGCCAGTCTGTTGACTGATCGCCCGATTCACGCCGCGCGTCGACCGGTTGCCCGACGCGCCAGCTGCTATCAGCTGAGTTGTGTAAGTACTCGCGCGCGCTCGGCGTGCGGTTACTGACTGCAGTTTCGCGATACAATTTTTTAAGTTTAGACTGTGTAAAGTTATTTGGAAACGTAATTCCAATTTTCCTTCATACTTTCATGGGCTTAGGACCATCAAAATGCAGAAAATAAATCATAATAAGTAATACGTTTTAGTACATCCAAATTAAAACATTTAAGTATGATACTTACACATGATACAATTTAGATTGAAACAATTGCATTTTGGCGTATTTAAAAAAGAATCAACAACGAGTGTATTACAACAATGTCTAATCAAAAAGAACCTACCACACTAAGATTGTTTACAATTTCTTACCTCTACATTTCGTTAATCACAGTATTTAAGGTATTGTTCGAAGTGACCTCCTCCTTTTTCCAGGCATAAACGTGCACGTTTAAATAAGTTTGTATTTAGTTTGTTTAGGACACTAGTATCACTTTTCACTTCATTGAAAGCGTTATTTATTTTTTGTTTTAAGTCATCTAGGCTCTGAGCCTCTTCTACATACACCCGACGTTTCACTTCTCCCCAGAGATAAAAATCACAGGGAGTGAGGTCTGGGGACCTAGCCGGCCATGGTACGGGACCACCCCGACCGATCCAATTTTCCCCGTATTTTTCATTTAAATAATTTCGTTCCGCTATGGCGTAATGTGGCGGAGCGCCGCGCGCCGTCGTGCTGGTAATAAAAGTTATTATTGTAGCTCAATGGGACTTCATCGATTAATTCTTCGATGGTGGTGTCGAGCATTTCTAAATAACGTGTCCCGGTCAAGGCGCCTTCGATAAAAATGGGACCTATTATTTTATTTTTAATAACACCCGCCCATACGTTTGCGCTGAAACGTATTTGGTGAGGCGTCTCTCGTACTAAATGGGGATTATTGAAAGACCACCAGTGCTCATTATGGACATTGTAGAGTCCCACACGTGTGAATAATGCCTCATCCGTTCACAAGATGTTTACATCAGGGTGATTTAAAAGCCACTCACAAAAGGCTCGACGTGGTGCTGGGTCTGGGTCATGGAGTTGTTGTACCGGCTGGAAGTGGTATGGATGGAGTCCGGCTGTATTTAGCAGCTTCCATACTGCGTGTTGGCTCACACCAAAACGACGTTCCGCGTCGTAGGTAGTGGCTCTCGGATTACGCTCAAAAAAATCAAATATGGCGTCTTCGGGTTCGACTGCCAGTCGAGGTCTGCCAGACCCTAGTGCATGGCTCGGGGTTCTGAACTGGCCGTGATCAAGCTGCCTTTGATTTGCTGCAAGAATTGTCCTTTTATTAGGTACCGTAGGATTACGGATCCCTTGGGCTCGCATACGAGGTACGCTCTCCCTCTCATACCTTCTTCGTGCTGCTCGTAAATTTTCGTGGCTAAGTAGATACACTCGCACCATTTCGTAGTATTCGCGGTGAGTAAAGTTCGACATCGTGACGACACGAGTACGCGGCACACACGCGCGCAGGGATGAATATGAGCGAACGTCCGGACCCCGCTTCCGCAAGTGACGTACTGCAGATCCGCACATCAAAGGCCGCCGCCGGCGCTGCATACCCCCGCCCCCTTCCCCCCGCACCCCCGTCTCGTACAACGGGCGGCGGCCAGCGCGTTTTCATTCATAGTATTTAATAGTATTACGATTAAATTATGTCCATGTTATGCTTATTTCAAAATGGGACAAGGTGGAAAAATGTGAAAAAAAAAAGTTATAAACTAAAAATGGAAATGTGTTCTATTACTTACACTGAGCCACCAAAAAAAATTTACGCAGTGGTTAAAAACTTTTCCTGTATATACATATTATGTATTTGTTTTTAATATAAGATATATATAGTTACATAAGTATTTATTGGTTTAATTTAAGATTTCACTAACTCTTCTTTACTCATCTCTGCACACTACTGTCTACATCTCTTGTAATTTCTCCTTTCGCAGGTCTGCTGGAAGAAATTTCTATTTGAAATAAGCAGTACCTTTGTACAAAGTATTCTATTATTATTATCCTCTTCAGTATATTTGTGTGTACATAAATTGTAAAATAAATAAATAAATAATGAATGTTGTTTTTTACATTACGGTTTTCTAGAATATTATCTGTTATTGGGTACCCTTAGCAATTAGCAACACAAGTGACGGAAGCAAAAATAGTTTTGTTTTTATTTAATTTTTTCTTCATGTTTCTAATTTCGGTGGTGCAATATCGGTGGTTTCGGTGGTAACTTTATTGCCACCGATAGTAATATTAGAAATTTAGAACATATGAACCTGGTTCATGTGTAATCTCTGGGTAAATATCTTACCAATTGGTTACAAAATCAATCCGACAAACTTTAGTACTAAAAGTAGGTAGTCATCATCGTCATATCAGCCAAAAGACGTCCTTTGTTGGACATAGGCCTTCCCCAAGCGTGACCACAAAGACCTGTCCTGTGCGTCACGCATCCATCGGATTCCCGCGACCCTGACTAGGTCATCGGTCCACCTTGTTGGAGGCTTTCCAACGCTGCGTCTTCCGGTACGTGGTCGCCACTCCAGAACCTTTCGTCCCCATCGACCATCTGTTCTGCGTGTAATGTGCTCTGCCCATTGCCACTTAAGTTTGGCGATTCCTCGAGCTATGTCGGTAACCTTGGATCTCCTGAGGATATCTTCATTTTTGATGTGATCACGCAAGGAAACTCCGAGCATAGCCCTTTCCAATACTCTTTGGGTAACTTTAAGTCTTCTGATGAGGCCCATTGTAAGCGACCACGTTTCGGCGATCACTGGCAACACGCACTGATCATAGGCTTTCGTCTTGAGACACTGTGGTATGTTGGACGAAAAGATACCGCGCAGTTTTCCGAACGCTGCCTAGCTGAGTCGGATTCGTCGATTGATCTCTTTCTCGAAGTTAGACTTATCCAACTGGACCGTCTGTCCCAGGTAAACGTAGTCGTCGACAACTTCGAGTATAGAGTCTCCGATCTTGATAGGAGTGGGTGCTACATGGCTGTTTTTAACATGACTTTGGTTTTGTCCATGTTAATTTTAAGTCCCACTTTTTCGGAAGCTCTACTGAGATCACCACTGAGTTCCTCCGTAGTCTCAGCCATGACTACTATGTCGTCAGTAAACCGAAGGCGAGTGATGTACTCGCCTTTGATAAGAATGCCTAGCCCTTTCCATTCCAGAACCTTCAAGACAAGTTCACGGCCGCAATGTAGGCGGCCGTGAACAGTTTCGGAGAAATAACGTCTCCCTATCTCACACCCCGCTGCAAGAGGACAGGTTTCGAGTTCTGGTTTTGTAGTCGCACTAACATGGTGTCAGACATCATGTTAGACCTCGAAACGGGGTGAGGCAGGGAGACGTCATTTCTCCGAAACTGTTGACGGCCGCAATGGAGGATGTCGTCAAGTTTACTGATAGTCAATCTGGCACCGTTGGAAAGGCTGCAGTTCAGCCCAAGTCTCGATCGAATCAAAGACTTTCTCGTAGTCTAAAAACGCTAAGCAGAGAGGCTGATTATACTCCTCAGTCTTTTGTATAACCTGCCACAGTGCATTTATGTGGTCCACGATGCTGAAACCTTTTCCAAGTCCGGCTTGTTCAGGAGGCTGGAAGTCGTTGAAAATGTGCGCGAGACAATTCGAGATGACTTTCGAAAAAAGCTTGTAGACATGGCTCAGAAGTGAGATGGACCTGTAGATCTTAAGCAGGGTATTGTCGGCCTTCTTAAAGAAGAGTACCACACCTTTGCTCCATGCCTCGTGCGTTTTTGCCTCGATTATAATGAATTCGAACAACTTCTGAATGGCCTTTAGGACCGGTTTTCTGGTAATTCTGTCCTCGCCCGACGCGTTATTGTTTGTCAGCTGTCTGAAGCAGCTATCCTGATCTCGTAAAGGTTTATTTTAAATTAAAAGAATTAAACAATGAGAGAAGTTTACATTTTTCTGGTGAATTTACGAGTAAATCAATATTTAATCCCCACAAACGAAAACTAATTTGTTATCTCTAATAAGTTTATTTAGTATTTCTTCTATTATAATCAAAAAAGATGTCAAGTTTGATGCAGGTGGTCTGTAAACACATAAGAAAGTTCGGCCTTCAACCTCTGCACAAGTTACCTCACATAAGCGATCAACAGAGCAAGCAGTGATATCTTTCCTTTCCTTATCTTAAAGAATTATTACATAATATCAAGGTGCCACCCCCAATTGATGATCTGTTGTACGCACTGGCAACTGAAAAATTATTTACATTAAACAGCTATCTGGTTTTAACCAGGTTTCACAAAAACATAAGATATCCATATTATATCTATCTATTAACATTTCCACATCTAGAATTTTGCCAGAGAAGCGATTTATATTCTGATGGTATAGTAAAATGTTATTAATAGGCTTCCCTTTTGCCGTTCCTAAAAGTTTAAAGAGTCTATATCAGTATTATTAGGTATACTAGGTAATACTGGTTCGTCACTTAACCTAATCTCAGTTAAATCATCAATAACTGCGTTTATATTGTATGCTAACAAAGAAGCCAACAAATGTCGACTGTTTTTGGGAAGAAACATACTTGTATGTTCCCGAATCAAAATAAAATCTCTAACAAAATTGTTAGTGTCAAAATATAATATACAGTCACTATGACGACATGACAAAATGTGCATCAAGTTATTTAGGCTATAAGTGTAATTGTTATCATGTTCACATAAACTGTTGGAATAGGGCAATGCACACAAAATTAATTTTCCTAATTTCAATTTAAGCAGGGTTTCAATACCACTAAGTCCCTTTTAGTTAAACTAAGACTATTTCCAATCAAAAGTACCACTGTGGTCTGCACATTCATTTGTGTATTTTTTATTTTATGAACAAGCTCGTTAAAATGCAGGTTATGGTAACAATGACTCATAATGGTATGTTTGCAACGGTTATTTAACAAAGACCCAAAACCTGTCCCTAATCTATCTGAATATACCAAAATGTTACTTTGACAAGGGTTTATTGATTCTGAATGATTATTACGTACAACATTGGAAGGCATAGGAATTTCATATTGAGACATGGGAGGTGGCGGAGCGAGAGCACAGCTCCAGGTGATATTGTTAGTCAGTGACTCGTACCTCTCTGCGTTGAACTTCACCAAGTCCACCAACTCACAAGCCTCCTGCATGCGCTCACTCAACATTTGTTGGCAAGACTCATATTTACAAAATATTTCCTTTATAGTATTTTCCCTACTCAATAATTCCCTTTGAAGGTTCTGTATATCAATATCATACAAGATTTTGCTTTTTTCCAAATTATAATTAGATTAATTTAATTGCTTATGTAAGTTATTATGCTGCTTTCTAAGATTTATATTACATTTATAAACATTCCTTGTACTTTTTAATGTTTTTGGTGATTTTAATATACTTCTTAATTTTATTGTGACTACTTAGAATTGGACCATTAGTTATGGTATCATCCCTTGTTAAGTCTATGATAATAGTAGGTTTCTCACACTCCAGTCCAGCTACACTACCCACCAGCTTGTCGAAGAGGTTATTGGTGTTGGTAACCTGTTCACTAGCTTTCAAAGTATCTACAGCAGAAATTGTGTTGCGAGCCTTGCATAATACGCTTCAAAGCCTGATATACGACTCAGTGCCTGGTCATGAGTGTCTCTGCATTCCTGAAACTCGGACACAAGTTGACGGAGATGGTCATGCTGCTCAAGTATGTCCATATGCTGGGTGTGCAGCTCTACAAGCTGTCTCTTGAGTTGAGTGTTTTTGTCTATTAACTTCCCAACTTCCACCTCGCTCTCCTCTCTTTCCCGCAGCAGGTCATTGCAAGTCTTTCTTGAATCCTCTAGCTCCTTCAGTGCTGCACTCAGTTTTACATGCATGTCACGAACTGTAGCTCCACGGGTCATCATATTATAAACTTCCCCGAGTGGCTCCTGGAATGTTACAATAAACGGCTAAGTATTTGATGAGATGCTTATTGAGTAAAGAACTTGAGATAGTTAGAGGCAGACAAATAGTTAAAAAGAAATAAAGAAACAAAAAAGAAGATTGAAATTTAGAATTTATAATATTAACTAGTAGTGTAGGAGGAAGAAAAAAAAAATAAGGAGAGATTAAAAAGAAAAAAGAACTACATACTTATTTATTGATTGATTAATTCGACAGATTATTATTGCTAAGCCAATATTATTAGATTTGCTATCTAATTAGTGCTAAGAATGCTGAATTATAAAATTAATTAGAGGTAACATTAATTTGATAATGGAGACAGTTATTAATCTAGGAAGTTAAGGTAAAGCAGATTGAAAATACTAAAATAATGTGAAGTAAGTAATGTAGTGTATGTGTTGTCTGGGGCTTATGTTTTAGTCGTCGATTTTACTTCCACAGTTTGTCAAGTAAAAGGAGACATAAACGGCGCCAATGTGTTCTGGACGTAGCTCAGAACCCTGAGCAGAGTTAACAGGTGTTGAATAGTGTGTAAATATAATTTTATTAAACTATAAAATAAAACAAAGTAGGTACTCCCCGGGTTTGATGAATTCAAATCTGCAATCCAAACAATTCAAATTTTGACAGCCGGTCGACAAAGATATATTTATTGATGAAATATCACGACCAAACACGGTACAAACACTGTGTGTCGCACTTTACACTAAGATTCCAAATTTTATAATAGAATTTACACAAAATATAGGTACTTAATTAATTAATTTTTAAAGATAATTTGTTTAAGAGGTCGTTTTTTCACGACCTGTCACTAGGGTTGCCAGAGCAAAAACAAAAAATCGTCGACTCGCCGATGATTCTCTTGGCTCGCCTCTCAATCGACTCCAGCGCATCAAACTGGTATTTGGCAGATCCATCCCAAAGATGAGAACAGTACTCCCTATACGATCGAACTTGGGCTTGATAAAGATTGAGCAGCTGTTCTGTGGCTTGAAGTACCGTCTCATCCTTGCTAAGATCCCCAATTTTTGGGAGCCAGTTGAGCCTTTGCATCAATGTATGAGCCGAAATTGAGAGTACCTAGATGATAACGTAACTCCAAGAAGCTCAAAGTGGTCGGTTATCGGCACGATCACACCCCGGAAAGATGGAGCCGGGTGGAATTGGCTCCGTTTGGCGGAAAAAAGACACGCCTGGGTTTTAGATGCATTGAACTTGACCAGATTGGCGTCGCCCCAATCGGAGACCGCCTTCAAGGACGAGTTCATGTGCTTAACCATAGCCTCTCGGAATGACTGGATCTGTGACCCGCTAGCTCGTGCGTCAGATTTATATCTCTCAGCAACAGTGCTGTCGTCTGCATACCCAAAGATACCGGGTTTAAGTAGATCATTTATGTGCAGCAAAAACAGCGTCGCCGAGAGCACTGACCCCTGAGGGACCCCGGCATTAATATCCATTTGACCGGACGAGCAGCCATCAATAACCACTCGGATGGATCGATCCCGCAAGAAATTTACGATCCAATCACACAGACCAGCGGGTAATCCGAAGGAAGGAAGCATAGCAATAAGGCTTTCGTGCCAGACCCTATCGAAAGCCTTCGAGATATCAAGGGAGACGGCAAGCGCTTCCCCATGTTTCTCGATGGTCTCGCTCCAGATGTGAGTGGCATACGCTAGAAGATCCCCAGTAGACCGGTTTTGGCGAAAACCGTATTGCCGGTCACTGAGGATGTCGTTAGCTTCTAGGTATGCCAGAAGCTTCCTGTTAAGCACCCGTTCCATACTCTTACAGAGGACGGACGTAACAGAGATGGGTCGGTAGTTTGCCGGGTCAGCTCGACTGCCCTTCTTAGGCACAGGCTGCACTGTCGCTTGCTTCCAAGCAATCGGCACTTTTCCAGTTTCATATGAGAGGCGAAATAGGCGTGTCAAGATCGGAGACAATTCAGGCGCACAAGTTTTAAGCACGACCGCTGGTATCCCGTCAGGACCGCTGGCTATGTTCACGTCTAGGTTACGTAGCACCGGACGTCCTTCCGATGGATGCGAATCGCTCAGGAAAGGCAGGGGGCCGTGCGTCACCAGAGTTCAGACGCGAAGATTCCTTAAAAGAGAGGCAAATAAGTTTGCTTTCTCTTCCGCGGTGTGGGCCAGCGAGCCATCGGGTTTTAGCAGCGGCGGAAGTGAGTGGCGGCAGAAGTTCGATTCAACCGACTTAGCCAGGGACCAAAACGCTTTACTACCTGCAGGGTATGAAGCAAGTTTGCTCCCAATTCGGCTTACGTGGTCGAACCGAGACCTCCTCAACACCTTCTTACAGGACTTGGCAGCCCTGTTAAAGGCCTTCTTCTTTTGAGCCACGTCGCTTGCTTTGCGCATACGAGCATTGCAAGCGACGGCGCCGAACCATGGACGAGCTTGGCCAGACATTGTTACGTCAGAGAATGGAATGAAGTACTCCATCCCCTGTCGCAACACATCCGTCACGGCATCTGCGCACGACGAAGCATCCTCCGAAAAAAAGCAAGTGAGCTGCCAAGGATAGCATGCGAAGAAAGACCGCAAGCCATCCCAATCTGCTGACCTGTATCGCCAAACCCGCCGGGTGCCTCTAGGGCTGGGATCGGGCGGGGAGTCAGACAGACACAGACTTAATCAGACAGTGGTCGGAACTGCCTAAAGGCGAACATATCGACACAGAGTATCGGTCTGGATCTGTTGTCAGCAGGAGGTCCAAGCAATTGGCTGTGTGCGAATCCACATCCGGCACCCTCGTTGCCCCCTGGACCAGCTGGGTGAGATTTAGTGCTAGCGCTAGCTTTCGCACCGCTCGACCAGCGTAGTCTGTGGACTGATACGGGAATAACCACTCTTAGTGGTGGGCATTAAAATCCCCCAGTAACACTAATTGGGCAGAAGGGTACCGCTGTAGAGCCGCATCTGCCGCCTAACTCAGATGCTGTGTGAGCCCGGATATATCCTGATCTCCGCTGTGCGATCGGTAGACACAAGCGTAGATTATTTTATCCAGGCCTGTGTCCACCAAAGTCCAAAGCGTCGAGAAACTGGAGTCCTCAAGGTTACGGAGACGCCGATTGCAGATGTCGTCCCGGGCGTACATATATACACCCGCACGTGGTTTAAAATTGTACTCCAAGGTAAACCCTGGGTAGGAAAGGTACGACACGTCGGACGGACACCTGAGATGCGTCTCCGAAAGGAAGAAGAGAGCTAGCTTTTCAGTCTCCAGGTGATGGTGGACTGCGACGATATTGGAGTGCAGACCTCTTATGTTAGTGAGGTGCACTTTGTGGGAGAGGGAGTGCAACCGCTGTTTAACTTGTCTCTTTGTCCTTTTCATTTTCATACGAGAAAACGGGAGGAGAGGAGAAGGAAGTGAAATGAGGTTCCACGCAGCTAACCTTCAGGCACGCACTGAAAGGACGAAATCATTGGGGGACTAGTCTGGAGACTGCGGGGGTGCCCAAGCCCCCCCGGGAATGTCCATCGGGCCCTCTCGTCTGGTCGCCAACCAGCACGATGGCGCATTCCGGGATTTTTCGACAGTTGGCGGGGCAGCCTTTCATGTGTGGCTAGTACATTACTTGAACCCCCAACTACCTGCGGTCGGCCATCGGCAACCGTGCCTCGGATTCCGCTACCCTCCGCGACTAGTTTCCCGATTCCTCGATATCAGCACGAGCCAGATTGGTCTGCTCGCGCCTCTAGACTGGCTACACTGAGCAGCATCATACCGGAACACGGCCAGGCCGTTTGGCGGTACGTCTTTGCTCAGTGGGTAGTCGCAAGCCAACGGTCGAAACCTATCACCAGTTAGTGTCACCTGATTAGCACCACCAGAGGACCACGTGTAGGGACTTGCTTCGGGTATTCTCCTACGGACGCGGGTGACTCGGCCCCCAAAAATTATTTTAGGTAGATAGTTAAAGCTTTCCGATACCGATCCCAGTCGTCAGTCCATTTGGCCTTATTAAACAACCTACGTGATTCTTCCCTTAAAACATCGAGCTTTTTGTTCCACCATGTCACTTTTCTATCCCTCACAGTTCTTAAAGGGCAGCTCTCTTCGTAAGAGGCTGTAATGACTTCAGTAACTTGAGCAACAGCATAATCCAATGTTTCAGGGGAGCGAGTCTCTCCTGGAGCCTTCGTCTGTACAAGTCCCAGTCCGTGGCTTTCGCATCCCTAAAAGTGATGGTTTCGCAAATGTGGGATGTATTCAGTGCGAATTTAATAAGTCGATGATCAGACATAGATGGTTCATCACTGACATGCCAATTGGTTATCAGCCTGGCAGTGTGAATAGTAGCGAGAGTTACATCAAGAACTTCCTTCCTCGATTTACTTACAAAGGTCGGTTTACATCCCTCATTAACTATTTGGAGGCGGTTAGTTAGTACAAAATCATGAAGCAGCTCACCTCTGTCGTTGGTGTCAGTACTGCCCCAGTTGGTATGGTCGGCGTTGGCGTCACACCCAATGAGAAGCTCGGCATTGTTGGCCAAGACGTACTCGACTACCTTTGCAAGCTCCTCGGATGGGTCGGTTTTCGACCCGTCAAGGTATGCCGAGCACACGATGAGGCGTCTATTTCCGCTCTTGATAGTAACATAAGCTGCAATCAGATCATCGCTGCACAGGGCTTGTATGCATAAGAAATCAATATTATTATTGAAAAGTATACACGCTCTTGGTTTGACTCCACCGACACCGTGTTAGTATTAACCAGCAACAGTTTCTGAATAAGAGCAATGATGATGGAAAAAAAAAAATTCTAGTATGAATATTACTAGATAAAATAAATTTTACCGTCTGTCTGTCACTAGATAGTTGAAATTTTCTCATAATTAGTATTTCTGCTGCTGCTATAACAACATATACCACTAAAAACCGTTTTAGGGTTCCTTAGCTAATTGGCAAAAAACAACACGCATTTTTACTGAAAACTTCCTATTCAATTTACAAAGTATTTTATTTGTTTATTCCCAAAAGTGGGAACATCTTCTTTTAGGGTAAACCAGCCCTATGTGCCCCAGTCAGTAACGGGCCCCACTTGCCAAGACACGCATTTAAAATTTCAATAGAGTATATTTACAATTACATAACTAAATGGAATCACAAAGTAGGGAAATGTAAATATAATGCTGGAGGCGGACAGCCCTATCGCATGTTTACGTACCGCGCGACTGTAGGTAGGCATTTGTTTCAAAGATACGGCCGAGTCACAAAACTGTATGATATTATTACCGTGTCCGAAATATTACCGTGTCCGTGCAACGTATTATGAACATTACCCGTGTTGTTAATAGGTTTATATTGGCACGTTTTCTTTCGAAGAGCGAAACTGTACCTACTTGTAACTATAACTTATTCTGTGGTAACGGTAAAATACATTTCTGAGGAGAGAAGTCATCAATTGACTTCTCGCGCTCTAGGGTGGAGCAAACAGGCGCGCCAGAATTTTACCTAAACTGGCCTATACTCCATAGGTTGCTCTTTGCGTTTCAGAGTTGCTTTTTCTCTCTCAAATGCTCTTAAAGCCCTGGCAGGCATCGACCCTGCTGGGCCCTTTTAGTTTTGCTGACAACTCTATGAGGTGCGCGTGCACTACGCAACGTAGACCTTGACTGATTTGCGATTGCAGCAGAAGAAAAAAAGAAAAAGAGTTTATTTGCGTCAAACATGGCGCATAGCTTAAAATAAAAAAAAATAACAATATCGACTTAAAGTAGTACGTAAGTAGGATATACGTTACATCCGCATTATCATACTTACAATCACACTTACAATCACAGAATAAACAAAATAAAAACATAAATAACAAAAAACCATTAAAAACAACAAAACACAAATTGGCAAACAAACACTGAACTAGTCGATTATTATAATCAATCAATGAACGATTGAATATAAAACTAGAATTGTCAATGATGCGCAGTCACATAGTCACATTTTGAGACTGTACAACTTCTATGGTCCGCTCCGTACAGTAGTAAAAAAAAAAATGGCTGATCGATGGATAACAATAACAGCGGCAAGATAAATTTACGCTAATAAATAAGTAAAAAACAAGATTCCTGACCTACGCAATCGATTTGTTTGCATTTATGTGTTATTGGGAGAATTGATTTGTTGAAATGTTGAGTTTTGGTGAGTAGTAACAGGAGTGAAGTTTGAGTGCGCATTCATATAAGCGCTTATATAACACGGACAGACGAGATTGTCAAGCCAGCAAGAGAAAATCCACAAAGGTACAATAAAAAAAAACAATCATAAAAGTATGTAATTGAATCAGTACGACTATGTAATAATTGGAATGAATATAAAGTTGTCAGAAGAATGTACACTTGATTAAATATTATGTCATTTACTTACAGATATATAAAAATAGTTGAAAATCGAACTTCTAAGTTAACGAAAATAAAAGATATGTATAGCCGTTTATGTCGCAAAAAACGTACAATGCGTTCCAAATGTCCAAGAATATTTCGACACTCAAGGGAATCAAAATTCGTAGGGTTTTTGCTGTTGACTTAGAATCTTGAAATTTGGCATGAAACAAGATCTCATAGCAGAAATGTTGGAAAAAAACTAAATATAAGGCGTCACAAAAAAAAACTTTTTTTGCGATTTAAAAAAATTTTCGTAACTCAATTCAGGAATTGAACTGTTTTCATAGGTAAGTTTGTTCGCACAAACTTACTGAGAGTTCCGTAACCCTCAGTACGCGAGTCCAACTCGCACTAAATAGTAATAAAACTGTTTCTGGCAGAAATAAAAAAAAAAAATTTTCGAGGCTCCATTCGGGAATGGTAGTTTGCACGGAACCCTCAGTGCGCGAGTCCGACTCGCACTTGTCCAGTTTTTTTATATCTATCCAGCTATTACACTAGGTAATATTATAAAGGAGAAAGTTTGTGTGTATAATTGTATGTTCATTAATACTTCTTCAAAATCAAACGACTAAACGGATTTCGATCAAACTTGATATCATAATTTGGTTATTCGGAAGTAAAACGACAAGCGTTTGAAAGTTCGTTCAACAAATCAAACTTGACAATTAAGTATTGAAATAATTGCCAAGTGTGATTTTTTGAACAAACTTATTTATTTGCCACATTCAGTTTGCAATAATCGTCATTGGAGAAACCGGGCTGCAGTGCAGCTTTAGAGACCGGTTGCAATGTAAAACACAGCAGCCATTCAACTTCTAAAACTTTAGGATTTTTTGAGGATCTATAGCAATACTATTATAAATGGAAAGGTAACTTTGTCTGTCTATTACCTCTTCACGTCTAAACAGCTGAACAGATTTGCATGAAACTACAACACAAGTAGACTATATCCTGGATCAGGAATCTAAATCTATTCAGTCGTTAAGAAGTAGGTTATAACAGATAAAAAAAAAAAAGCGAAGAGGTAACAAACAGATAGACATATGGACAGATAGAGCATCCGCTTTCACATTTATAATACTGGATATGTTAATGACAATGATGAAATTTTTTTTTATATTCGAATATAATAATGACTCTGCATGTATTGGTTTCTGTAATAAAATAAATAAATAAATGTTACCGCGCCGCCGACAATATATTAAAATACTGGTAGTACCTAGTCCTCTCGTACTTCTGTGGCACTCCCCATAAATTAAAATCATGTCGGAGTACTCTGAAGCTATGTTATTGTAACGAGGCAATACTTAATGATAATACTAAAAGAAAACATGCTTGCAATACAAAACTTTTCAAATAAAAATAGTAACGTCACTGACTTTTTTAGCAATATATCACAACATAAAATAGTAATTAAAAAAAAAGAGTACAATACAGTTGCAGTGACTGTGCCACCTCGTGTACTGAGTAACTGTTGAACCATTTCATTTGCAAGTTAGTGGGTAAGTAGTGAATTGTAGAAGGTAGGATCAGTGAGAATGCAAGTCATTTGGAAACCATTTGTATGAGCAACAAGTTTATGAAAAGACTAGCTGTGCCCGCGACTTTGTTTGCGTGGACTACAGGATATTGAAATTGATTTTGAATTTTTTTTTGCTAAAATAAAAGTAGCTTGTGTTAGTTAAGCTACTCCTTATTACATCAGCTACCTGCCAAAAAAAGTCCCGTCAAAATCGGTTCAGCCATTTCAGAGATTAGCCGGAACAAACAGACAAAAATTGTAAAAAATGTTATTTTGGTATATATATCATATAGTATCATATATATATGATACATAATATGCATGTAGTGAAAAGTGGTTATTTCAATATTACAAACAGACACTGCCATTTTATTTATATGTATAGATGAAGAATAGCTTGATTTATATAATAGTGATCCACGCGCTCCTCAAAGAGATGTCAGCAAACCGTAGTGGCCCAGCAGGGACGACGCCCGCTAGCACCGCGAGGAGCTCCTGACAAGGGAACCCGTAGTCCTAGAACGCGAAGGGCAACTGAAGGACACAGGTGTGGTTTTAGTCAATAACAATCTGACACGCCCTCTCGCTCCACCCAGAGCGGGAAAAGTCATTGGATGATTTCCACACTTATCAAAAAAAGGGTAGAGTGGGGAAAGTCGGACAGCGAGCTCCCCTTGCTCGCCGTCCGCAAACCCGGGGGTAGTACTCTATCCTACGCTACCCAACTCAAGTAAAGTTGAGTTGAGTAGAGTACGCAAGGAAGAGTATGATAGAGTATAATAGAGTACCAGTTGACGGGAGCGAGGCCGCGGGCAAAAGCTAGTATTAGATAAAATAAATCTCAGTCCTTAAAACAAATCTATTTCTATGTTTCAGACATCGTCGTCGCCACAAACACACAACTAGAGTTTTACAACAATGATGGTACACGGACGCACACACAAGTTATACCATCGGCTCGTTGGATCACTTCAGTAACATACGATCCTGTGCACTACAGGGTGCTGTTTATCGACCGTCACGACTCGACCGAGTTTATATCCAGTTTGGACGTATCAACCGAGACTGTACAACGTTTAGTTACAACAACGAACTACTGGATGAGGGTCGTCTACGACCCCGTCACACAAGCTCTCTATTGGAAGGATGGATATAGTATACGCACGTTTTCATTAAGTCCTGCATCTTCTAACCAAGCTGATGGAAATGTTTTAGTTAGCTTGGATAACTACTGCTATGATCTCGCCGTGGACAGCTGTGGAGGGTACGTTACTAGTGAGTAGTACCCGCACACGGGCCACAAAAAACGCCGCCACAAAAAGAAGCTTGAAACGGCTTTGTTTTTGTGGCTCCTGTGCGGGGACACTAACGAGAAGATCGGAAAACTTGTTTTTTGTATTGAGAACAGTTTTCATTTGTTTCATGAAATAATCAAATAACATATTCAATCTTATTTGCACTTATCTACACTTCACCATTCATTATCATCATCATTTCATCCGATACACGTCCACTGTTGGATATAGGCCTCCCCCAAGCGTCGCCACATCGAACGTTCCTGTGCGTCCCGCATCCTTCGGTTTCCCGCTACCTTCACCAGGTCATCGGTCCACCTTGTAGGAGGCCTTCCAACGCTGCGTCTTCCAGTACGCGGTCGCCACTCCAAAACCTTTCGGCCCCAACGGCCATCTGTTCTGCGAGCAATGTGCCCTGCTCATTGCCACTTAAGTTTGGCAATTCTTTGTGCTATGTCGGCAACCTTAGTTTTCCTGCGGATATCTTCACTTTTTATTCGATCACGCAAGGAAACCCCGAGCATAGTCCTTTCCATTGCTCTTTGGGTGACTTTAAGCCTTCTGATGAGGCCCATTGTGAGCGACCACGTTTCGGAGCCATATGTCATCACTGGCAACACGCACTGGTTAAAGACTTTCGTCTTGAGACACTGTGGTATGATGGACGAGAAGATACGGCGTAGCTTCCCCTACGCTGCCCAACCGAGTCGGATTCGACGGTTGACCTCTTTCTCGAAGTTAGACCTACCCAACTGGACTGTCTGTCCGAGGTAGACGTAATCGTCCACAACTTCGAGTGTAGAGTCTCCGACCTTGATAGGAGTGGGCGCTACATGGTTGTTAATCATGATTTTGGTTTTATCCATGTTAATTTTAAGACCCACTCTTAGAGAAACTCCACTTATAATATTATAAATGTAACTGTCTGTCTATCTGTTACACTTTCACGGTTAAATTACTAAACCGATTTTGACGAAATTTGTTACGGAGATAACTTCAAACTCAAGGATGGACATAGGCTACTTTTTATCCGTCTTCGACTTCACGTCCGCTATAAACAACGTTGACGCGAACGAAGCCGCTGGCAGAAGCTAGTAATATCATAAAAGTGAAGTGTAAGTTAGTTTGATTGCACTAATCTCAGGAAGCACGGGTCCGAACAGAAAAATTCTTTATCAGTTGGATAGCCCATTTAATTTATTCAGATATTATATTTTTTGTATGTAGGAGGTAATCTCTGAAAATACAAGTCCGATTGCTGCACCATTCGACAGTAAAGGCCAGTAAAAGAAATTGTTACAGTATTGCACAAAGTTTAACAGATAAACATGTCGACTGGTAACCCATCACTTCGCGGACTGACAGGCAGATAGTGGTGTGTGGAAGGTGACGCGCTTGGATTGTTAGGGAAGTGTTGACAATGGCGTCTCTCTCAGCGCGTCCGGTTAAATGTAAAAATAACTATGTCTGTCTGTTACGCTTTCACGCTTTAACTACTGAACTGATTTTGATGATATTTGGAACAGAGTAAGCTTGAAACCCAAGAAGAGATATACGTCCACAATAACCGACATTTATCCAGACGAAGTCGCGGGAAAAAGCTAGTTAAGAAAAGATTATTAAATTTTTCAAGATTATAAAATTAAATTGTACTTGAAAATAATGTATCTATTTATGTTCCGCTATGTTTGCCCTTGTGTGTAGGTTTAAGACTCAGCTGAATTCCTCTTGAATTTTGTTAATATTGATGGATGTTTACAAATTACAGGTATATTTACTGGATCACAGACAAAGAAATAGAGAGGGTTCGGTTAGATGGCTCCGAGAGAGCAGTTTTAATAGCTGGCCATGTTTATGACCGAATAAACTTGGCCATCGATCAACAAACACAAAAAATGTACTGGACTGAGAGAACATATAGTAGTGATAATCTCGTGTCTATTGAAAGTGCAAACTTTAATGGAAAGAACAGAACAACATTATTTTATGTAATTTCATTGGCCGTGTCAAAAGACTTTATATACTGGAAGAACTATAATGAACAGGGAATTTGGCGATTACCGAAGTATTCAACACAAACTGTGGCAACAAAACTAACCTCAACGTCCAGCTCAAGCTGTGCGGATTGTCATCGTATAGCAGCCAACTACACGATAAAGGAACAAATTCAGGAGATAAACAGCTGCGATGCTCTCCAGGGTCTGATTCCGAATGACTCGAAGAGTGAGTCTCCAGCACCAGTCTGTCAGAACTACTGCATTCAAGGAGAGTGTAGCGTCAGTGCTGAGGGACAACCTACATGCAGGTAAAACGTGTTCATCGCACAGATATTCGGGGTCAGCTCACGATGCTTGAAGAAATGAAGCCGCGGGGTTTATTCAGATTCTCTTATGTGATACGTATATGTTGTTGTGTACTAACTCTAATAATTATAATTCGCGCAGCATCACTTTGCGTCTCGGTGTGAGCTGACCCTAACGTTTTTCACTGACGGCAAGTTAAGAGGCCGGCGAATGTCACTCGCTACTGCAAGTTGACGCGTATTCAAAATTCGTTCGCGGAATATAGCTATCTCTGTTTGACAAAAACAAGTGACGGATTGATGCAGCTTTGTGTGTATATGTGAGCGTCTTACAATTTATTGTTAGTAAAATGGGGTATATTCATTATTTGTTATGTTTTTTCTTTTCTTTCTTATTTGCTTTATTTTTGCCGAATACTTCGGGAATTGTTTGTGAATGTACGAACTAGTAATGCGTTTTTTGGAAATTTTATTACCGCGCCAATATCTCAACATATTATGATAACAATAGCAGATATGTCATACAAAGGTGGTCTTTTTTTACGGTAGGAAAATCATCTAATGACATCCCCCGCTCTTGGGTGGAGCGGGAGATAGTGTCACACTTTTACTGACTAAAAACCCACTCCTGTTCCTTCGTTGCCTTTCGTACCGGGGCTGAGCTACCTTTCGGAGCTAACCCTGGCCCCAGTAGGCTTCGACCCGGTTGGACCCCTTCTGTTGCTGACAACTCCTTGAGGCGCACGGAAACAGTTCGCGCAGTCGATGACTTGGGCTCGATCCGGACAGTTACCGGACGGTCAGACAGCGAGCTACCGATTGCTCGCCGTCCGCAAGCCCGCGCCTACGGTGGCCGGAAATCGGCAGCGGCTGTGAGCGCCATTGCCTGATACGGTCGGCCTCTTCCTTTGCTAACATTACTGCTTTGCAGAAGGAGGCGACTGCCTGCCACTGATCCTCCTCGCTCCGAACCATGGCCTGTACCAAAGTTTGGCACGAGAGATCGCCGCCGCCGATCACCTCCACGAGGGCAAGGCGATACTCCGCCTAAGCGGCACACCTCCACTGCGTGCTCCACCGTGTCCTCCGGGCGTTCCGCACAGTGGCGAAACTCGGGCGTCACTTCCGTACGAATCCGGTACAGCCCGAACCTACCGAACTTACGTGTCCAGTGAGAACCTGCGTCATGCGGAAGGTGAGGACGCCCGCGCCGTGAGGTCTTTCCAGCCATGCCTCCAAGAGGGGACTTACTGCCATAATTGTGGCGTGCCCAAGGTGGTCTTCTTGTGGTCAAATCAGAAAATGTTATGGAGGCGAGAGCTTTTTTTTTCATAGGTGGGAAATTATTCAATGACTTCTGCCACTCTTTTAGTGTCAGACTTTTAGGGAAATGAAAACTGTTCTTTCGTTTCAAGGCCCCGATGTTCTCTTTCGCTCAACCCTTGGCCTCAGTAGACTTCGAACCTGCTGGGCCCTTACGGTTTTGCTGACATGTCCTCGAGACGCGAGTGGAACACTATGCAATATCGACGTCTCGAGCTCGGTACGGACGCTTACCGGACGGCCGGATGGAGAGATACAAATTGCTCGCCGTCCGCAATCCTGCGCCTACGGTGACTGGAAAAAGGAATCAGGATCCCGGTGGCTGGGGCGTGAGGAATGATGTTCCCTCATGTGTACGACTGTCTCCTTTGCTAGCATAACTGCTTCGTAGAAGGAGCCGACCACCTGCCATTCCTACACATTCCGGACCATGGCTTGTACCAGGGTCACTCCCACGAGGACACGGCGCGGCGGCAGTGCTCCTCCTGAGTGGAGCATACCATCGCCGTATGCTCCACCCTGTCCTTTGGGCAGTCTACACAATGATGACAGCCAGGTGTTTCTTCCGAACTTACCACGAGGTGAGGTGTCGTCATGCGGAAGGTGAGGATGTTTCCACGTCTATTCACCAACACCTCAAAGATTGGATTTACCGCCGGTACTCTGACCGCCTTCTTCAGTGGTTTTTTACCCCGGCGTTACAACTCCATGCGCAAATTGTGCATGCGTACAAGGACTGTTGCCTCTAGATCCCATGGTGGCAGACTAGCAAGGAGGCTCGTCGCTTCGCTGGAGAACGTGCGGTATCCCCGCACCATTTGGATGGCCATGATCCTCTGGGATGCGTTCAGCTTTGCCCCCGGTCGCTTTCACAGTAATGGGACCAACACCGGCGCTTCGTAATGGGTCATGGACCAAACAATGCTGCGTGGAGCCTCCGGCAAAGGGCTAAGGACCTGTATGTTGGGTAGGAGCTGCTTCAGGGCAGCCCCAGTCCGGTCCAGTTTGGGAGCCAGACGTCGGAAGTGTTCTTCGAAATTCCAACAGATGTCGAGGACAAGCCCCAAAAACATTCCGACCCATATCTTGGTACCGATCCCTGGGGAACATCTCTCGGCGTTTCCATTCTCCACGGTGAGCGAGGCAGATAATGAACCTGTCCTTCAGGTTGGCCTCGATCACACGAATGAGGTAGACCGGCACCTAGTGATACCGGGGTCCAACTAGAGCGCTCCCTGCAAAAGCCAAACTGGCCATCCGCAAGATCCGGCTCCACCCGTACCAGGTGCGTACGAGGAATAAAGAACAGCGACGCGCACCCTCAGAGCGGAGATACGGCTGGCCAAACTGGAGGCCCGCGACGTGTAGCTGGGGACTCTGAACAGAGACCCGTGGAGACGACCCTATGAACCGTACCTGGGCTCCTCCGCTGACACAGAGTACCGGCCCCTGTTTATGAAGGGTGTGATGAACGCTCTATTCCCGTCAAAAGGGGAGCATTCTCATCCGCCCATGGCTCCGCCACTAGTTTTAGTGTAGTTTATATTTTTATGTCACCGTTTTTTGTAGCTATATTTGCATACTATGTGCTATGCGACCTCCTCAACGGGGTCAGCGTGGTCTATTAAATAGACGACACGCTGATCCTAACGAAGGGAGAGTCGTACCAGGCGGCGGTCGAACTAGCGGAACGCAGGGTTGCAACACCCTCCAACCAGCCTTGGCCCCACCGACATCATGTCATATGAGACGGCTGCGGACACAGCCCACCCATATAAATATGAGCGCGCTATCACCGCAGCCGCTTCTTGACTCCTTTACAAATTTCCTCGTCTTGTCCCCATGTTGCCTTTCTCCCCATCCTGGGGCGGCATACTAACGGTCCACCCTCACGTAGGTAAGACAAACACACAGTACGGGTTCGCTGCCTGCTTACTCCTTAGTCTGTGCCATTCGTGTTCGAACTCTTTTGAGGCCATGAGATTGCAGTAGTAAGCCGGTCTCACATCCAAGCAAGTGATCCCGTCCATCATCTACATATATATATTTCGTCGCTGTTCGTCACAGCGACGAAAGATATATATGTATAAGGGGGGCATCGCCACAGAACGTGATCAAAATTTTCGTCCTCATCACCGCAATAGCACACGCTAACCTCACATAACCGCATATCATACAGTTTCTTCCAGAAATATCCATGTCCAGTCAGGATCTGCGAGACTTTGTAGTCCGGCTCGACCCAAGTTGCCTTGAGCCTAACCGCCACGTCAGGAAGGAATCGATGAAGTTCCATCGCCTTCTCTTCACGCAGAGTTGCAACAGTCATGAAGAGGATCCAGTAGTTGGGACTCGAGGTGGCACTGCACAAGTCCGAGAGCATGTGTTTTCATGGCCCTCGGAACGAGCCACCGCCGGTTTCCCAAATTACAATAAAAGTTTACAAGTATCTGGGACTCGTCCTCGACAGCCGATGGTATTTTTAGGAGCACTTCCGACGTCTGGTTCCCAAACGTGTTACTTATTGTTTATTTTGTGTTGCGCCTTGTGCTGTACCAAATAAATTATTTTTCTTTCTTTCTTTCTTTCAAACTGGATTAGACTGGAGCACTCAAGCGGCTCCTGTCCAACCTGGGGTGTCCAGACGCCTCCTGCTGGAGGCTCTACGCCCTTTATGGAGCGCTGTCGCTGCGAAAGTGATCAGTTGTCAAGCTGAACGCATGCCAGGGAGTTTTAGCCATCCTAATGGTACAAAGACAAAGCACGGCTTCCTGCAATATATCCGCACGGTTTCCTGCAGGCCTGCTACCATGGAATGTGGAGGCAACAGTCCTTTGCACGCATATGCATGATTTACACGTGGAGATGCAACCCCGGGGTGAAATTCCGCTACCACGACAAGTCGCTGTATGACAGACAGTTCCGGCAGGATCTCAGCGAATGTCGTTACGCAAATCCTCACCGGACATGGCAAGTACGGGAGGCACCTGCGTCGGATTTAGGCGGAAGAAACGCCTGGTTATCACCATTGTGTGGACGGTCTGAAGGATACGGTAGAGATGTACATATGTGCCCCGTTTAGGCGGAACACCGCCGCGTCCTCGTGGGGGCCATCGGTGGCAACGACCTCTCGCGCCGAGCCCTCTTTCTACAAAACAGTAATGCTAGCGAAGAAGGCGGCCGCATGGACGAGGGAATACCCTGACGCCCCAGCAGCCAGGATGTCGACTCAGATTTCTAGCCACCCTGGGCTTGGAATCGCCGTCCAGCCATCCGGTAACCATCTGGACCGAACCCAAATCGTCAACGGCGCTTTTTTTTTACTCTTTTTTTTTAAGGGGTTTTTGACGGCGCTTTTTATCAGCTAAAGTCTGACATGTCCTCAAGAGTTCTGTATTCCTTTTATTAAACTTTAAATGCTTACGTACTATTTTATTTAAGTCAATAGTGTCAAAAATATTACAATAAAACTCGACCTATGAACGCAACTGAAGTAATGACAGCACGCACACAATGACACTGACATCCCGCTTGCCGCGATAGCACTAGTAAACTCTTGGAAATTTGCGATAAATTGGACGTGTTTCGTAATACCAAAATTGATGAATGAAAACTTAATGTTTTTCCAATTTGTTTTCTATCATTTGTAAATTGATAATATAATCTGTGTTCCTACATTGAGAATATTGGACATATTGTTATTTTTAATATAGGAAAAGCCAAATGAAAACATGCCATTTACGTTGTAAAAAAGTGCGAATTATAATTCGCTTTAATTTCGTTTAAGGCAAGTTTTTTTAAAAAAGAAAGATGTAGGAACCTAGATAAATATCGTCTATAACCGAATAACATCATAATATGTTGGAAATATGCTCCAGTTGCAAATGAGCGTGGTATTACGTTTGTATGAAAAATTCATCTGTCGCCGTGCTCTTAAGCGACGCCTACAAATGTTACATGTCTAACGGTAACAGATCCTTAAGCATCCACGTCATTACCAGCTTCGAAATGTAAAGTTAGAATTCCTGGAACAGTGACGCGCGTTTAACACACACAATACTTTCGCGGGCTTGCGGACGGCGAGCAATGAGTAGCTCGCCGTCTGACCGTCCAGTAGTCGACCGGACCGAGCCCAAGTCGTTGACGGCGCGTATTGTTCCACGCGCGCCTCAAGGAGATGTCAGCAAACCGTAGGGGCCCAGCAGGGTCGAAGCCTACTGGGGCCATGGGTTCGCTTCCGAAAGGAAAACCCGGCCCTGGAATACAAGGCAACGTAGAAATATAGGAGTGGGCTCTAGTCAGTAAAAGTCTGACTCACCCTCCCGCTCCACACTAGAGCGGGAGATGTCATTGGATGATTTCCCACATAAAAAAAATGAACACATAATAATTTCGATGTTTAATGTGTCTTGTGAACTGTGGGACAGATACCTACGTAATTCATTAAACCCCGAGAGAACGCAACTTTTACTACAGGATCAGCTCTTTTCTACGAATACCTACGAATACAGTTTATGTTTGTATTAATTGGCAAATGTATGAAAAAGCTGATTTAGGGTTAATAAAAATATAGGTCAATAAAAAATAGGTTCAGTTTCATGAGTACTTGCAACCAAAGTTCCTTATTGTTGATCGAATGAACATTTTATTTGATTGTAAATCATGTTTAGTGACGCGCAGTGGTCGCGCACCTCGTTTGCGTGTTACAACTAGTCACAATATCTGTTGGTCGGCTGAGTGACGCTGTTTCTTATCTTCATTATTTCAGTTGTAAAGCCGAATACTCCGGGGAGAGGTGCGAACTAAACGCGTGCCATAAGCACTGTTTAAACGGTGGTGTTTGTTCATTGAACGAAGAGGGTAAGCCGGCCTGCCAGTGCACAGCAGGTTACAATGGTGAAAGATGCGAAGTGTCCATCTGTAAAGACTATTGTTTCCGAGGAAACTGTAGTGTCAGTGCTGAGGGCCAACCTCAATGCAGGTAAATATATACCATGTTACCCATGGAGTTCGTTGTATAGATAATACACTTTTATAACTAACTAGCGGACCTAACAGATGTCAGCCCGCCCGATTCTATTGTTACCCAAACTCTATAAACATCAAAATAAAGCTACTATTGATATGTGTATATACCGGAGTTCTGGAATGCAAGAATAATAAGGAACATAGGAGTGGGTTTTAGGCAGTTAAAGTGTAACACGCCCTCCCGCTCTGCCCTAGAGCGAGATAAGTCATTGGATGATTTCTCGCCTAAAAAATCTCTTGTTCAGCAGGTCTGCTGGAAGTTTCTTTTGAAATAAGCAGAACCTTCGTACAAATGTTTATAATGATTTGATTTGTCTTTCTTTTGTTAGAAGTGTGTACAGAAATAAAAAAATCAGTCGAATTGTATAAAAGAAGTTCAATATCCATAGAGCAGTGGTGGCCGAGTGGTAACAACGGCCCCCACAGTTTACAAGTTGTAAGTCACGGGTTCGAATTCAGCCAGACGCATTACTTTGTTTAATTTAATTCATCACCACTGCTCTCAAAACGGTGAAGAAAAACATCGTGAATAAACCGGCATATAGTGGAGCCAAAAAATCGAGGATAATTTCACGTCCTTCACTCCGCACTGGGTCCGCCTGGTAGATTACGACCCATTCCTTTCCTAAAGAAGATGCCTGAGTCCCAGCACATGAAAACATTATCAGATTGATTATGCTACATGATTATGCTCCTGACTAATCGAGTAACACTGTTTCTTGTCTTTATTATTTCAGTTGCACAGTCGGATACACGGGGAAGAGATGCGAAGTGAACGCGTGCCATCAGTATTGCCTTCACAACGGCGTATGTTCTCTGAACGAGGAAGATGAACCGAGCTGTGAGTGCACAGCTGATTATGAGGGTGGAAGATGCGATGTTGCTATCACACGGGCTGGTGATTGTGCTGATAGCTCGACGCAGCAAGTACTACGAGACCCTCGCAGCGAAATGAGACTAGTGCTTAAAGAAGAGTTGAAACATATCCTGCAATTGATCTCTGATAGATTTGATGGGGATGAAACCAAGTGTTAGAGTTTAGTTATTTAAATTAGCTTTTTTGTATGTGACGAATCATTTTGACGTTGAAAATGACTGTCGTCTTGTACCACTAGATGGCGTAGTATAAGTATGTTTATGAACCTGTTTCGTTAAAATAATATTGATTTTTGTAGTTCTAGTGTGAGTCTATGTCGTGGTCAGATCTTAGAAGCAATGACTGGCGATACGGTTGGCGTAGTGGTCAAGCGATTGGCTGTTACACCGCGGGTCGTGGGTTCGACTCCCGCACGAAAGAAAAATTATGTATGTCTGATTATGGTTTCCGCATCATTGCATGTGGCCGGAACAAATATTTGTATGACCTACAGATAGCTGTGTCCTGGAGGTCTGGGTGTCTTTTGTGAGTTCACATGTTTGTAAATGCATCCGAGACACAGTAGTAATTCCTAGTGTGGAACACAGTTTTGTTTAAAATAAGAAATCTCACTTCATGGTGTGACCGACCATTTCATGAAATGTTTTAATTTCGTTAAATAGCTGACTAAAACTAGCCAAGTCTTTTAAACGTTAATATTTTGAGACTTGTCAATTCACGTTTGGCCATATTAACTAGCTTGTGCCAGTGGTTTTGCCTTCATAAATGTGTATTGTTCAGACAAACTTTAGATCTCCATTTAATCCGCTTAAGGGCTGAATTTTATAAAATCATTTTTCAGTGCTAAAAAGAAGACTCGCGCAAAATTCCACGTTATTATACCCAGTAGTTTCGTCTGTGTGTTGATATATCAGACAGTTTCTCAGTTTCTCGTTTTATATAATGATGTATATGAAGGATTGCTACGATGATAAATGTCTTAATATTATAACAACTTATGTATTGTTCTTGTGAGTACAAACATACTTGAGAATACAATTAAAAAATAAAAGATAGATAGATACATAAATTCTTTATTGTACACCAAAAAATAAAGCAAATAAATAAGAAACTTAAAATTAATAGTGTGTCAATGGGTTAGGTGGTCTGTTTTGAAATGAAAAGTCAATTCCAATCAAAATCGTTCAGATGTCCTTGGCACAACTGTAGATACCATAGCGGCACTCAAACTGCTGATTGACTGCAGTCCCATATATATCAAATAACGCAGCTTTGCGTCGTATTTCACTGCACTTGTGTACTTCGTTTCAAAATTATTATTCGGTTTTAATTAAACCTACGTTTCATAATCAAAACAAAATCAGCACCTCTACCGGTGGACTGTATAACAATTTTACGATATGATCACTCAAGTTTGATCATAATTATCATAGACGAATCGTAAGTTTAGATGTTAACATCGTTAAAGGCAGAGTGCTCATTGATTTAACTAGCCCATATCATGGGGGCAGTTCAGCGGGCACGATTCCATTTTCATTTAATGAAAAACTATTTTTTTGCCAATGGAATGATTGATCCAATGATTGACCAATTCTACGATCTGACCACAATAATTATCTTCTAAAACGTAAAAATCTCGTGTCACAGTGTTTGATTTTATATTCTGTAGGTCTTAGAATAGTTCGTAGGCTAGTTTTGGCCCTCCTAACTTCACCCTCATTTCTTTTCTTAAATATTCATAGTGGAGAACAAATTTTGACGAGTCAGCAAGTAATTATATATACTCCTTTTGGTAATTATAATTAAAAAAAAATTAAGCATGGTCTGTGTCCAATAGCGGGCGTTTTTCTTTATTTTGATTTTTTTTTCCGAAATGGACTTATTAAATGTTTATTAACTGATGACGTGTGAAAACATTAAAATTACTGTTATTTTTTAATTATTATTATTTGATGACTTAAAATCTGTATTTCTATAAGTTTATATTACTTTATAAATTTTGAGTATATTTTTACACGAGAGTGCGCAAATTAATATGTTTTTTTTTTTAAATTTACGGAACATAGCCGATTACAAATTAATTAAACAGGTCTTTTTGGTTTTGTGTCAATCCAGTCTTACATATTGCATAACTTCTTGGGGCGGTGCGGATAAAATAATTTTACTCCCATTAGAGCGTGCTCAAAGAGCAATTCTTAAGGTTGCAACCTTTCGCCCTTTTAGATTTCCTACGCATCAGCTTTACATAGCGTGTAAAGTGCTTACAGTGCGGCAATTATTTATTTTAAACATAGTACAACTCCAGCATACTACACTTCCTTTTGACCCCTTACCATCCGACAAGAGAAGGAAGGAATTGGTTTGCATAAAACCTCAGACCAGACATATCTTTGCTAAGCGTTTTTACGTGTTTTTAAGACCTTTTCTATATAAAAGGCTTAACAAAGTACTAAGCGTCTATAGCGTAAGGTATTAAAAATGTAGTAAGATGTTGTCAGAATATTTAATGATACTCAATTACACAGACACAGAACAACTTCTAGAAATTTTGGCATAATGCATATCTAATCCCCTCGTTAATGTTTATTTTTGTATACATTCATATTCATAGTTTTTAGGTATTATTGTAGCATAAGCTTTTTTTCGTAGTTATAAATAGAATATATTATTGTAATAGTATTACTCTAATTTTAAATTTTACTGTCGCTTTGAAACTGAACTGTAAAGTGATGGCCTGAAACACAAGTTAAAAAAAAATCTGATCGCCCAAAATCGAGCTCAAAGGCGTTGGTTACAAACATACAGGTGAAGCTAATATAAGCGTGTTAATTAACCTAGTTCGGGCGGTCCACTAACAAACATTGCACATCCGAACCACGATTATTTGCACCTTTAATAATATTTTAGTTTTAGTATATTTTTAGGCACTGAAATGTATGAATAACCTTATTACTGTTGGCTTAATGTTTCTTTTTTTGTAAACGTTATTTGAATAAATTTATTATTAATGAAATAAAAGTTTTTTGATTGGACCGTTTCATTTCGTTGAGTACAGTAACCCATTGCGGAGCAGTGGTGTCCTAATGGCCTCGACTAACAAGTTGTAGGTCGTCAGTTCAAACCCAGCCAGGTAGAATACTTTGCGTAATTTATTTCACCACCACAGTTCTCAAAATGGTGAAGGAAAACATAGAACCAGAAATCCGATGACATGTGACATCTACTAATCCGTATTGGTCCGCTTGGTACCTAGATTACTGCTCATATTCACTCCTAGAGAGAAGGTCTGAGTCCCAGCAGTGGGAACATTACAAAGTTGATTATGCTATTTATATGCTAATGCTAATCAAAGCTGTGAAAAATATATCTTGACATCTTAAAAAGTAAAATCGCTTTCTACATCATCCTCATTTTTTTGCCCTTGTCCCGTTTTATTTGTGGTCGGCGCAACACGTTTTTTTCTTCTATTCTATCTTGTCACTCGTCACGCTATCATTAAACTCCTTTTCTTTCACATCACTTCTCACACAATCCATTCAGCTTTTCTTTGGTCTCCCTCTCTCTCCTTCCAACCACATATAAAATTCATAAATCTTTTATCAACTTGCGTTTCAAAAGACCTTAAACATATTTAGTCCAATATAATAGAATAAAAAGTCTATTTACGAGATTTTTTTTAAAAAGAATTGATTTATTCAGAGTGTGAATTCAATAGAAACCTAGGTAACCACACAAACCTACAAGTTATGTGTTTTCAAAATATCAAAAGAAATATATACAATAACGTAATAATCACGTAAGAGTGGTTGTATGGAAATATTGTGACCTAGTGAGTGCAACCCGCCGCACTATTGCACTATTTGACTGAGCAGGCGCCAAGTGTGCAGTGCGGCCTCTTGGGTTTTTTATTATTATTGATTAGCTCAAACTTATGAGAGAGAGAGAGAGTACAGTACAGAGTTACGAGTATATAAGGCGTTGGGTGGAGAGGGAGAGAGAAACCAACGAAAAGATGGATGGATTGTGTGAAGAGTAATTTAAAAGAAAGGGAAATTATTTATTTATTTTATTTGTTAATGCTTTTTGCACATTACACTGTACAAAGGCGGACTTAATGCCATAGGCATTATCTATCAGTCGACCTTAGGATAGTACAGAAACAATATGGCAGGTGCAACTTAGTAAATAGACAAACAGAAGAGAGACAAAAACAATAGTAAATACATACTTAGATAAATACATACAAATAAAAAGTGTTATGGTGAAAAAACCAATCCAACCAATCAATGCTGTGATTATTCTGTCAAGTTCTTGCGAATATGCTCACCTTAAAAGAAAATCGGCTGGTCGCCATCCTGATATACAGAGGGAGCGCATTCCAGAGAGATATGGAATGCGCCTGGACAAAAAATGAGGAGTGAATAAGTCAAGAGCGGTGTGAGAGACATCGTAGAAGACGATTATTTGTAGACCGAAGATTATTATTGTGCCTAGAGCAGAGAAATTGAATTTATGAAATCAGATAAGATGGAGAAGAAGGTTTATCAAGAAATGAGAACAGGGTAGCAAGGCCCTTAGCGCTCTGCGCTGACGAATTGGTAACCATTTCAAGAGCGTACGATGCTTGCATATATGATCATGTTTACGGAGGTTGAAGACAAATCGAATGCAGTTATTCAGAAGGCGGTTAAGTTTATTGAGGAGATCTTCATTCAGGTCATAAAAAGTAAGTAAAGTAAGATAGTGATAGCATGACGAGTGACAGGGCAGAATGGAAGAAAAAAACGTGTTGCGCGGACCGCAAATAAGTTGGGACAAGGGCAGGAAATGATGATGATGATGATTGGCTCAGGCTTGGTCACTACCTCACCTGATGATAAGTGACGTTGGTATCGTCGATGGAGCTCGCTTGCCTAGAAGTAACCTAATCACGCTTAACCTACAAACCTCTAAGTCGTAGCCATCAGGAAACTCAGACTACGGTAATTCAACTCTTTGACTGGACGCACTATATATATGTTCCCAAAATCCATCATGTACTTATCGGAGGTACATCACCGTACGTTTTGTCGTCCTATAATGGAAAGAGTTTGGCGAAATCAGACTGGACTTCGACGCACTGTCCCTGAAATATAACCGGCAAAAAAACTGACAAGCTAGCAAACGGAGACGCCGTTAAAATTTTGAAGCTCTTTTTAAAAGTACACGAAGTTCAGGTAGGAATTATATAGTAGCACATAAAACCCTTTCAAATCTAACGATAACAAGATAAGGCTTAAAATGGCTGGGCACAGTTGTACGAGTAGTGATGACCTTTCTGAATCTTTTAGATAAGACCGAGTCTGGTGTTTCACAGTGGTGTGTTTAGTCGCCCATATTTTTTAACACTTACACAATATAATATCATACGTATCATTTTGGATGAATAGGTGAAGGGTGTACCACAGTGGTGGCGAGTGATACATAACGTATGATATACACGAAACGACCCTTGTAAAAATCAAAGAATTATGATATCCCACTTAAAAAAAAAAACTTGGTAACAAATTGTACATTTTGGTGTAAGTGGGCAAACTTTGTTACTAAACCGAAGTGAAATATTGCGCGAGGTCGTTTTCAAGCTGAGAACTACTGTTTTACAATCGCTGTGCAGTTGATTCTAATAGTTTGTGGTATCCCGCTGCTGATGTTTTACTTTCGCCGATTTTCTCTCGCAAGTCGTGACGCCAGCGTTTCCTAGGTCTTCCTCGACGATATTGCAAGACAATTCTGGCCGAAAGGTCATAATAATTATATTTTCTCTTTAAGCTACAAAATCATCTTCTGACTTCTTCCGCTCCAGTCTGGAGCCAGAGGGTATCAGACTTTTATAGACTAAAACCATACCTATGTTCCTTCAGCTGCCCTTGCGTTCTAAGACCACGGTATCCTTACCCATTGTATTACTATAGACTTCGGCCCTGCTGAGGCTCTTTGAAGCTCGCGTGGGACACTACGCGCCGTTGATGACTTGAGCTCGTACTGGACGGTCGGATGGTAAGACGACCCATTGCTCTTCGTCTGCAAGTCCACGCCTACGACGGCTGGTAGTCGTAGTCAGGGTCTCGGTGACTGGGGTGTGAGGACGTCCGTTCCCTCACGCGAGCGACAGCCACCTTTGCTAGCATTGCTACTTCGAGTATTTGAGAAGAGAGGTCGCCGCCACGTCACGATATGATGAGAATCTAATTATTATTTTGCTGACTTATTCTGGTTTTAAGTTTTGAATTTCGATTTCATAAAATGTAACGTGACACACAGTCGTGTTAAGGATTCTGTTGCTTTCCTGTCCAAACAGTACGTAATAGTAGTATTTTTTTAATAAACACAATGACAAGACATCTTCACATTAATCGTTAGGCGAGGATTTCAAAAGGTGAGCCAATGACTTCCAAACTGAGCACCGCTTAATGTGTCATAACCTACCTACGTATGCGACTCTGACTCACCCTTGACTGGTTTTTATATCTAGGACAGCTATACGATATTGGGTCGAACGGAAATAAAAGAAAATAGGAAATAAGTGTATGCGCAAACACAGGTGCACTTGTAGAAATGAAACGTACGAGGTTCGAATGCCAACTGAAACTGTGTTTATTAATTCCTTCTAGGTACTTATAGTTGATACCTATGCACCCAACAATATTCCCCCTTTTTTTTAATAAATGTTACATAATTTTGAATAATACAAGTGGTTTTATTCTATTTATTATAACTTTAGCTTACAATCCATAATTACATAAACTTTAGCTTATAGTAGGTACATTACATAATAGTTTGCTTTATCTTACCGTAACAATGTTTATAATATCAACTGTAGCCAAGTATCGATTTACTAGTTTGCTACAGTATAATGTTTTATTTTATTACAACCATGAGTTTGAAGTACCTACATACAAGTTTAATATCGTGTGTCGTACATCTGAACTATAATTTGTGGCGTACACTTAATTTGCTGAACACTTTAATGAAACTAAATAAGAAATAATTCAGTTAAAACAGCTAAAGCAGTTAATCTGCACTTACTTCGAATGGCTTTAGTTTATTCACACACTAGGTGACGTGCACACGAACGCGGTGAACGGTAAGTGCACGTTTAGGGCCACAATAGTTGTCGCTAAGAGTAGCTCAAGGCAGCGGCATCGCCCGCATGAAGGTCGGTAACTATCACTAGAGAACATACACACAAACATACGAAGAGTCGGATTTTTCTTTCGAAGTCATCAGTCTGCCCGTGTTCCGAACTTTCTAATCCGTTCAGTCGTTGAGGCGTGACGTGCTTGATTAACAATCATTCAAACTTACATATTTACACATTTAATTTAAATACGGTGTCAGATAGGAAGTAGGACAGTAGCAAGTCAGACTAGCTGTTATCCGCGCTTTCCCATTTTAAGGAAACTATGTACTTGATGTGTGTCAATATGCAAATCCGATCAACTACTACCACACAACGCCGTCTAGTCCCAAGCTAAGCAGAGCTTGTGTTATGAGTCCTAGATCACTGATAAACATACTTATATATTTTTAAATACATACATAATTATATATCTACACTTCTACACTAATACAATAGAATAGAATAGAATATAATAAACTGTATTGTACACCAAAAGTAAAATTACAATAAACATAAACTTAAATCTATGGGTATACAATCAGGCGGTCTTATCGCTTATAGCGATTTCTACCAGACAACCTTAGGATGGATTGAAACGAATAACACAATACAGGGGTAGTCTGCGGTGTACTGCTAATAGATATCTTTGAAATAATATATATATAAATATTATATAAATATTATATTATACTTACACAATTTCATCAGAAAAAAAAAGAAAAACATAAAGAAAAATAAAATCAAAATAAAGTAGGGATGGTGAAAGAAATTGAATTAAATAGCACCAGGATAGCGTTAGAGATGAAGAAAATGGTCTTCAACTTGATTTTTGATGGAAACTAGTGACTGGGCTTGTCTAATTGGTAACGGCAACGCGTTCCACAAACGCACCGCCTGGATCGCAAACGACTTGTCACCGTTTTCAACGGACTTATGAACGGACTTACAATGTGAGGCAGGACGATTGACATTCCTCTAAACTACGTAAAGAATGGTGTTGAAGCCTCACTTCAATTCTGCACCACTAGTTTAAGTTAGCAATGATTAGATAAATAAATATTAGCTATAAGTTTTTTATCAGGCGTTAACTATCAACCACCGCCATCAGGGCTGTTTTATCCATTAGGCACTTTAGGCAACTGCCTAGGGGCCCCGCCAGGTTCAGGGCCCCCACGCTTCAGGAAAGAAATAGACTGTTTCATAAACAGTAAAAAAATAATTTTTAATTTTGATGACATGACATTTAACTAGCAATCCTAGCATTAGGTTATGCGAAAAGCGGTCAACAGAATATAGAGTTAATAAAACACAATTTTTCATTAGGGTTATGTAGGTTGGGTTTTCGGTGGTAATTTTGGATTGATACGTTCAGAATAATAAAATATTTAAGATTTTTTTTAACTTAGTTCACACTAAGTTAAAAAAAAATCTTACATATACGGTTAAATTATAAACTTAGTTCAGAAATTATTATGTACAACTTTTCAACCCATCAATTTCAAAATAATTTTCCTAAAAAGTCTTTATAAAGTTTTGAGATTTTTTTTATATTTTCTAAACTTATGGTTCAAAAGTTAGAGCGGGACACACACATTTTTTTTACTTTTGGAACGATTTTTTCCGAAAAAATTGACATCAAAAAATGATTTGTGTGAACCCCTATTCATTTTTAAAGACCTATCTAACAATATATCACATGTTAGTGTTGAAATCAAAAAAGAAATCACTCCCCACTTTACGTGTAGGGGGGATAACCTAATAAAACTTTTTTTCCACTTTTTATTTAACCACTTTGTCGGCGTGATTAATATACATATTGGTACCAAATTTCAGCTTTCTAGTGCTAATGGTCACTGAGATTATCCGCAGACGGACGGACAGACAGACAGACTTGGCGAAACTATAAGGGTTCCTAGTTGACTACGGAACCCTAAAAACAACGAAATTATGAATAAATTTGTGATAAACACAAAATAAAATAAGAAGTTAGAAGAGGGTAGGGGGGCCCCGAGACGTGCATTGCCTGGGGGCCCCGACATGCATAAACCGGCCCTGACCGCCATGATATTTGAATGTCATGACTGGTAAATTAAAACTGATACAGTGCAAGTTACGATCCTGATTTTTAATTTCTAAAATTCCTGAGAATTTCCTACAACTTTATACAAATGGCATGTTCTTTATCCGTACACAAAAAATCAACCAAATCCAATGAATACTTTAGCCACAGGAAATTATTTTTCATTTTCTTATTTTTCAACATGATGCAGATTGGAGTCCGTAATAATAATAGGTAAACATTGTAAGGTCAAAAACCTGCGCAAAAACGAACGCGGATTATTTCTCTACGTCTCAATATGCTTGAAAGACAGAGAAAGGTGTCATACGATCCCACTCTTACGCGCCCTGCTTACTCCCACAAAATACTACAATTATAAAGAAAAAGAAATATTACTTACGGAAATAATGCATCAGTGGTGCATAGAAAACTGCGAGTGTGTTTGTGAGCGGATGTTTATGTCCACGGAGCAAGTTTATGCCACTGATTTGTTGTTTTCTGACTAAAGTACCTACGCCCAACACCACCGCCGCAATATGAAAAATATGGGTCGTTTGCTGATTAAAAATCTATATCTCCTTTATTTTTATAGATAAAGAGTTGAAATTTTGCAGTGACATAGTACATACTATAGGTATTTAAATATACATTTAATTAATATACAAACAGGGTTACAAATAAACGCACTAGGGTTTACTCGCAGTTTTACTTGCGTCTAAATTCGCGATGATGTCAAAAAACCGTACGTATGTTATTTTAAATTCACTACAATGTGGTTTTTGTCTATTTTTAATTAGTGCCTTCTACGAAGTACCTAGGATGTAAACACAATAAAATAAACTCAAATAATATAACAAAAAAATATTTATAGTTTTTACTCATAATAAAATCAGTCTAAAAAATTGTTCAAACAAAATATCCTTTTTTTTATGGTGGGAAAAAATCATGCATTGACATCCCCTGCCCTTGGGTGGAGCGGGAGATAGTGTCAGACTCTTACTGACTAAAAGACCCACCCCGTTCCTTCTAGCCTTCATACCGGGGCTCGAGCGCCCTTTCGGATAACCCTGGCCCCAGTAGGCTTCGACCCGGCTGGGTCCCTGCTGTTGCTGACAACTCTTTGAGGCGCGCGGGAACAGTGCGCGCCGTCGACGCCTTGGGCTTGGTCCGGACAGTTACCGGACGGCCGGACAGCGAGCTACCCATTGCTCACTGTCTGCAAGCCTGCGCCTACGGTGGCCGGAAATCGGGATCAGAATCCCAGCGGCGGCGGCGGCGGCGATAACGCCGTTGCCTGATGCGTTCGGCCTCCTCCTTTGCGAGCATTACTGCTTCGCAGAAGTCGGCGACCGCCTGCCACTCCTCCTCGCTCCGGACCATGGTAGCAGGGCACACCTCGACTGTGTGCTCCACCGTGTCCTCCGGGCATTCCGCACAGTGGCGACACCCGGGCGTCACTTCCGCACGAATCCGGTGCAGGAAACTCCCGAACGAACCATGTCCGGTAAGGACCTGCGTCATGCGGAAGGTAAGGACACCGTGAGGTCTTTCCAGCCACGCCTCAAAGAGAGGACTTACCGAAACAAAATATCCTGAATTGCTTCAATCAAGCACAATCAAAAATCAATCAATCAGGCAATTTTTATACCTGAAAGTGTCAGGATCCGTGATTAGTTGAATCACTCTCAAGAGTTGCAGAGTGTCTTCGGCTAGTTCCTTGACATTCTTTTTAGATATTTTGTGAATACTTGTTATATATCTTAGATCCCATGTACTTAGACAGTACCTAATGTATGAAATACATCTTTATTTGCTGCTGATCTTGAACATTTTCTCGAATGATGTGGTGTAAAATTTTTGTAGCATTGGGCGTCTTCTCTTGTTGTTAAAGCAGGCAGAGTTATCTATAGAAAATTCTGCGTACAACCAACTAATATTGGCTTTAAGAAATTTACCTGTAAAACTTGTGCAACAACAACAAATAACAAAAACAATTTCTGGTGAAAATCACATAATACCGCTAGTAAGTTATTTTTTAAATATGATAATTTTCAGGTAAAAATGTTGATAGGGCTGAAATATTTTTATCATTCTAAGTTTGTAACAATCAAATAATGTCTAGAATAATTAAAAAACCCCAATATAAAAGTAATCATTATTTTGGAGAATAAAATAATAACGAACTATAGGGATTGTGGTGTTGGGTGTTCTATGGCCAACTTTTTATATCAAAATCGAATAAAGATGATGTGTATCATGTCACATTCTTTATTACAACTAGAAGATATGCAAACCCGTAGAATATTACCACTAGAACCTAATACAATAGTCATTTATTTAGTTTTCGTGAAAATTCATTTGGGATGTTTTATCACATGACGCTTCATAACACTAAAAAGTGCAAATATGCGCAAGATTTTCTTTTTGCATATGTCAATCAGATACCTTGCGTAGGATATAAGATTCAATTTAGAACTTAGGCAAGCTTAGCTAACTACCAAAAGTCTCGTTGAAGTCAAAACAATTTGTTTTTTTTCTATCATTTTACGTAAATAATTATGACAGGTATATTTTATCATTAATTATAAAATTAACTACAGTTTTACAATTCACATAAAATACCCTTTCTAAGTATATAACACGCTATACAAGGTGTAAGGGACAGCCCTCCACAAACTTTAAGGGCTTGCTCAGTAGACGAAACTGAACAACCTACCACAAAATTTTTTTTCAAGAAACGAAAAAAAAATTCGGCCTCTCCATACAAACTGTCCAATCAAGTTTATAATTTTCTATGGGGAGGCGGATTTTTTTTTTCGTTTCCTGAAAATATTTTTTGTGGAAGGTTGTTCAGTTTCGTCTACTGAGCAAGCCCTTAAAGTTTGTGGAGGGCTGTCCCTTACACCTTGTATATATTATACCATCTATATATGTACATATGGAATGCAATAAAGTATTGAGAATTGAGTATATGGTTTTTATTTCACAAGTGCTCAATATTTAACTCTGAACATACCTAATTTAAGGGGTACAATTCGTTATCGTACTGTTGAGTTCTAATGCAATTTTAACAAAGTTTTCTATATTGAACTGTTAAAAAACGTATTTAATAGTAAGAATCTTTAGGAAGAAATTAAGACTAAAATTTCAAAAAAGTTTTATGATCAGCTCTTGTTCTACGATAAATCCATAGTGCGCCGCCCGCTGCATCCCGCACCTCGCTGCGCACTAGATCAGTGACTTTCCTAGATAAAGCGTGTTTACTTTTTGTGCAGTTGATTCTGCTATTTATTTAGTTTGAATATTTCAATTTTTAAATTTTCCATTAACTACTAATCTTCGTGTTTTAAAATGTTTCGATGCACTAGTACTGTGCTCGTTTTAATTTAATTTCGTAGTTCCAGATCCACATTGTGTCTTTCTTTCGTTTTTTTTTTATTTTCAATTTTTATTTACGGTACCGTCACTAAAAACAAACTTAAATGTTTCATAGCCAGAGCGCATCTCTTGACAATTCCAATAATCCCAAACACGATTAGTTTACATTAATATACAGAACCCTAAAAATGATATTAGAAACCTCAATATACCTATGTTTACAAACCAAATAAATCATTATGATTATGATTATGATTATGACAATACTTTATGCCTGATTACTGCATACTCAGAGGAAAAAATGGAGATGATATACTTGGCGACAATATGTCGGTAATAACAGCATTGGAAGGCGGAAACTATTTCGTTCATAAAAAACAGAATTTGGTATAGTTACGAAAGATATTAAACATTATACGGAGAAAATGGCTGTATAGTTTTCATGTAGCACAATTATGTGAAAAGGCAATAGAATCTTCTTTTATTTGAAGTCGGTTAAGAAACCGTTTTTTGGAAATCCTATTCTATGAACTCGACGTAGTTCACGTTTTGTATCGTACATATTTATTTATTAAAACTTTATGCACCAGTAAACACTGTACAAAGGTGGACTTAATGCTTGAGGCATTTTCTACCAGCCGACCTTAGGGTGGTGCAGAAACATAACATGGTAGGTGCAACTTAAAGGCAAACAAACAAGTAGCAAATTAAAACCAAAATAAATACATAATTATTGTATAAATAAAACTTATACAAATTACGTTACTAGCCGTTGGTAGGAGGTTTTTAAAAAGGCGATTTTGTCCTTCTACGTAATTTAATTAAAATAAAGGTTACATTAAGTACTTATGACTAATTATCCTAAAGACAACCTCTCTTTTCGTAGTTCTAGGTATGTGGATACATAGGAAGATGTCCATAGGTAACATACAAATAAATACTTACGAGTATTTACATACAAATAAACAAAATTATTATCAGAAACGAATCCGTCAAATCAACACTGTTTTGATTATGCCAACCGGCTGGATGCCATCCTGATATTCGACGGGAGCTCATTCCAAAGAAAGATCGCTTGGACAAAGAAGGACGACCGAATAAACCCAGAGCGGAGTGAGGGACATCGGAGTAGACTATTATTCGTCGATCGGTTTTTAGGGTTCCGTAGCCAAATGGCAAAAAACGGAACCCTTATAGATTCGTCATGTCTGTCTGTCTGTCCGTCCGTATGTCACAGCCAATTTTTTCCGAAACTATAAGAGCTATACTGTTGAAACTTAGTAAGTAGATGTATTCTGTGAACCGCTTTAAGATTTTTACAAAAATAGAAAAAAAGCAACAAATACTTAAAACTGAAACTCAAAAAATTTTTTTTCATCAAACCCATACGTGTGGGGTATCTATGGATAGGTCTTCAAAAATGATATTGAGGTTTCTAATATCATTTTTTTCTAAATTGAATAGTTTACGCGAGAGACACTTCCAAAGTGGTAAAATGTGTCCCCCCCCCCCCCCCGGAACTTCTAAAATAAGATAATGATAAAACTAAAAAAATATATGATGTACATTACCATATAAACTACCAATGAAAATTGGTTTGAACGAGATCTAGTGAGTAGTTTTTTTTTAATACGTCATAAATCTAAAAAAATACACTATTTAAAACATCGATCAAAGTTACAACGAACTACAAGAACTTTTATATTATGTTACTTGCTGCTACGGAACCCTCCATGGGCGATTCCGACTTGCACTTGGCCGGTTTTTTTTATCATAGTAAAAATCGGCAGAGCCGAGAGAGAGAGAGAGTTGGATATGAGAAGTCAGATAAGAAGGAGAAGAAGAGTTGTCAAGAAAACAGGTAAGTCAAGGCCCTTAGTGCTCTACGCTGACGAATAGGTAACCATTTCAAAAGCGAACGATGTTCAGGAACATATCAGACTTGTCAAAATGGTCTAAGTCTAGATTAGCGTTCCAGGATTTCGGGTTTTCCTTTTGGAAGCCAATTTATGACCCCAGTAGGCTTCAGCCTCCCAGGCACCGGCAGTTTTCTTTGAGGCGAGCGTGGAACACTACGCGCCTTCAACGACTCGGGCTCGGTCCGGATAGTAACCAGACAGCCGGACGGTAAGCTACCCGTTGCTCACCGTCCGCAAGCCCACGCCTACGGTGGGTGAAAATCAAGGTCGAAACCCCGGTGGCTGCGGTGTCAGAATGTCCGTTCCCTCACGCGTGCAGCCGCCTCTTTCCCTAGCATTACTGTTCAGCAGAAGGAGGCGACTGCCTACTATTCCCTACGCTCCAGACCATGTCCTGTAACAGGGCTCGGCGCGAGAGGTCACTACCATCGATCGCCCCCACGAGGACACAGCAGAGCTCCGCCCAAGCGGGGCACACCTCCACCATTATGCTCCACTGTGTTCTCCGGGTCAGGCGGTCCACACAATGGTGACACCCACTCTTACATTGTTGACATTTCTACGGTCTAAAATAAACCCTTCGCCTCGTCTTTTATGTCACGTACATCAAAGGACTGGAACAATTTGCCTGCTGCGGACTTCCCGTCCTATTACAATTTATGTCTTCGAAGCTATAGCGAATAAACATAGTACAACAATTCTTAAAAAAATGGTGCGCTTCACTATCCAAGATTGCATCATCGCTTACCATCAGGTGCGATCCCAGTCAAACACTAGTTTATATCTTAGATATATCTTATCTATATAAGTTCACCTCTGACCTTCATTGATATGAAGCATTGATAGCAATACATACTAGGTACATAATGTTTAGATTCAACTGACCGCAGATAACGAGTTATCAACAATTGGGTTTCGCCAGTGCTTATTTTTGTACTATGTTATCTTTTTAACAACGAACAGCATTAAAATCTTATTTTGAAAACTACATCGCAATTATAATAATTGGCTATCAAATGAAGCAGCAATTAGCATTCCAAACATTGGTTTGAGGAGGTGCACAGGTAGCCGGACGGCGGTGACGTCACATTTCACATTTCAGTATGTGCATCCTTATACTGTTTGACAGTTTCCCCTTCCACCAGATTAGAAAGACTTGATTGAACGAATTTGAAAATTTCTTTCGATTTTCGAATAAGTTACTTTTTGATGCAAACAACTAAAAAAAAAAAAAAAACAGGCAAGTGTGAGTCGGACTAGAACACTGAGGGTTTAGTTTGATAATTAAATCTAACGGGTTTATGGTCTATTTCCACAGTGACATTGTTCTGTCCAAATACATATTGGTGGAATCTTTCCAGAGCATACACAATAGGCTGTTGCCGTAAAAAATGTAATTAGTCCGTCTTTTAGATTATTCAAAAATAAGGGACACGTATTTTGTTATTTGTAAATTAAACCAAAAATGACAAAGATAGGTATAGCCCATTAAAGTTACGTGTAACATCACGCCGTGCTACATTTTTTCGCACGGGGTGACGTCACACGTAACTTTCATGGGCTATATCTTTTTTATTTTTTGTTTAGTCGAAAAAAGAAAAAATACGTGTCTAATGTATTTTTATGATCTAAAATACGGACTAAATAAAATATAATTATTTTGACCCTGGAAACTACCCTATTGTCAATAACTCTTTTTCAATTTGTGCATAACGACACTGTGTCAGTTAAGGTGTATAGTCCCTGGAACATCTAGCCGGAGTTAAATGCACGAATACTTGCACTGCGGTCTGCAATCGTATAGAGCCCCGCTGACCTGTACAACCATTTTGTTTTTTGTGAAATATTGATTGATTTACATATACTATATACTATATTCTGGAAAACACTTTACCACCATTTTTGTTTGTGTTAATATGTTCTAAAGTTCAAAGCCGTTTGAAAGGAGTATGTAAAACCAGCGAAAAATTATCATGTCAAATGTTTCTTTTAGACAAAAATATTAATCGCACGATAAAATCATATGTTGATAATATTGTATTTGAATCTATTATAACATTTTTTTTTCAAATCTATTGACCCAGCCATTTATTTTTATTTATTTTTTGTGTCATCATGTCCCGTAGTGGTGGGGGATATAGTCACTGCAACCTAAATGATCTATTGTGATTCGCCACCTTGCTATAGAAACTCTTTTAGCCCGGAGGCATCCAGGAAATTTAGAATACTCCTAGCTTTTAGAGTTTTAATCTCCTCCGGGTGAATAATGTGTCCGCCCAGATGGACACTGCGTTTGTGGATAACGGGCCCGCATTCACACAAAAGGTGCTTAGGCGTCTCCCTCTCCTGATTGCAAACATCAGTGTCACTCAGTTTCATGTGAAATTGGTGCTTGTTTAGTTTGCAGTGGCTGGTTAAGGCGCGGGCTATCGCACAGATGTTCGTCCTGCTAAGCTCAAGAAGCTCGGCAGTTCGTTTTTGTGAGTAGCCTTCTATAAGAGATTTGGCGTGTAGCAGTCCTGGTTGTACCAACCAGTGCTTTTTTGAATCGCCAAATAGGTTGTCCTTAAGGGTCTGCATGGCCTGGTTCTTTGAGATACCACAGAAGGGTTCTGGTCCTATCTGATGATCTTGAGCCCCAGTCCTTGCAAGTTCATCGGCTTTTTCGTTTCCATTGATTCCAGAATGACATGGTACCCATGCCAATCCTGACTGAGCATCTAATACCACTAAAGTAACGTGCTCCTTGCAGCTTAATAGCTGTTTCGGTGAGCGTCGGTAGCGGGTAATGCGCACGCTGTACGACGCGGCTTAGCAGACGCGGATCGAGACTCATTCAGATTGTGTTATCTTTTTTTTAAGGTGAAAAAATCATCCAATGACATCCTCCGCTCTTGGGCGGAGCGAAAGATAGTATCAGACTTTTACGGATTGAAAACCTTCTTGTTCCTTCTTTGCCATTGTCCTAAGGTCCCGGGGATCTCTTTCACATCACCCATAGCCGCAGTAGGCTTCGACCCAGCTGGGGCCCCTACGGTTTGCTGGCAACCCCTTGAGTTGCGCGTGAAAATACCTACTATACGCTGCCGATGACTTGAGCTCGGTCCGAATGAGTCTATAGTCCACTCCTCGTCGCTCCGGACCATGGCCTCTACCAAGGCCCGGCGCGAGAGATCACTGCCGCCAAGCGCGCCACAAGGATATGGCGGTGCTCTGCCTAGTTGGGGCACATCTCTACCGTGTGCTCCACAGTGTCCTCCGGGCGATCCACACAGTGGTGACACCAGGACGATTCTTCTGCACGAATCCGGTGCAGGAATCTCCAGAACTGACCATGTCCGATGAGAACCTGCGTCATGCGGAAGGTAAAGACGCCATGTTGTCTTTTCATCCACTCCTCAAAGAGGGGACTTACCGCTATGATTATAGCATGCCCAATCTTTCTTAGTTGCTACCACAATCACATTAACCCACGATGTTGGGTGTGTAACTTTTCTAATCACTCGTATCCATTTTGACAATAGTTTGTCACACACTCCTATAGGTATCTCACGAACTGCACAGAGTGGCGGCTGAGTATCGCAGTTATTATTTACGACCAAGCCCGAGTCACCTCAAAGAACTTTTAACACAACCGTAGTGGCCCAGCAGAGCCGATTCCCGCTAAGGCCGCGGAGAATTTCTGAAAAGTAAACCCAAGTTCTTAAAACGCAAAAGACCAACTGAAGGAAACCGGAGTGGTTTTAGTAAGTAAAAGTCTGACACGCCCTTCCTGTTCCACCTCAGAGCGGGAGAAGTCATTGGATGACTTTCCATCTTAAAAAAGAAACATTGCTTTTGTTAAGTGGTACATGACTAGGGTTGTCACCGCATAAGAAAGTACTTTGTTTTATTTTTGGTAAATATATTTTATGATTTGTATGCAAATAAAGTCTATAAAACACTCTATTTCCAATATTTACTAAAGTGCATAAAATCAAACTAAATACTAAATTGTGTATTTTAACCTCGTTACGCCCCACCTAAAAGGTGTCTAAACAATGTTACTAATGTATATCGAGAAAAAGAGCAAGGGGTATTGCACACTCAATAAATGAGCTCCCAAAAACGGTCGCTAGCACGAAGTGACGTTGGCAACATACACCGAGTTGATTGAGGAGTAGAGAGGTATACCACGGTTTCAGAACAATCCCGGAAGTACGGTCAAGCTCTACCAGCATCTTACTGGCTTATACAACTTTCTCCCAACGCTTGCTCTTGCAAATCTCTACTCAAGTCATGCAATAAGGCAAGGGAGAGGTGGGAGCTCTGTTCCTCGTCAGTGTTTACTAAGGCCGGCCGATAAAGGCAAGCCGGAGATAAAGAAATAAAATTCTCCAGGGAGATCAGGGTAGTGAAATCACTAATACCTAATGTTTGCCATAAAACTGCCTTGCGGATTATAGCTCTGTTGGTCTGGCCTCTCACCCTAGGCAAGGTTACGGCAAAGTAAACTCTATTGGTACAGAAATAGGGTTCATGTTTTTTCCACAACTATCACACAACGCCGTCTAGACCCAAGCTAAGCAGAGCTTGTATTATGAGTACTAGACAACTGAAAAACATACTTATATATTTCTAAATACATACATATTATAGATAAATTACATCCAGACACAGAACAAGTAATCATGGTCATCACACAAACATTTGTCCTGGGTGGGAATCAAACCCACGACCTCCGGCATAGCAGTCAGGGCCACTAACTACTAGACCAACAGGCCAGTCAAAATTAGAGCGTGCAAGCCGCACCACAGCAACGTAGAGATAAGAATTTTATCACGAATTCCGTTTAGGTATAAAAAAAAAAACGAGGCAATTGCGAGTTAAAATTTTGCACTAAGGGTTCCGCACAAACTTACCTATGAAAACAGTTCAATTCGAGTTAAGAAGATTTTTTCGAATCGCAAAAAAAGATTTTTTTTGTAATTTACAGTTTTCAGATTTTTTTCTATGCTTTACCTATGAGACCTTGCTTTGACGCCAAACAGGATTCTGAGTCAACGAGAAGTATTCTTTGAATTTTGATTCCCTTAAGATTGTCGAAATACACGTTTTTTGCGACATAAACGGTCGTATTTTTTGTCGTTAACTTGGAAATTTGATTTTTTCACAGCTTCAAAGGATCGCAGGCTATGGCTAGAATATGGTTTTAATTTTACCTCAATACCTCCACGCGTTCTGGAGATAAAGGATCTTGGCAGACAGACAGACGTACGAACAACAAAGTGAACCCAAAATGGAAAAATGGAACCTTCGTAGGATATGCGTTCCATTTTTCCGGTTGAGGTACGGAACCCTAAAATCCTGAATTTTGGTGCCTACCTCATTTCCAAGGTCAATAAGTACTTGATAAGAATAAAATTATATTATCCGCATGCTAAGCAGTGGTGGCCCAGTGGTAACGGCTAGTTGTAGGTCGTGGGTTCAAACCCAATCAGGTGCATTAATTTGCGTAATTTACGGTAGAGTATAATAACAAGAGGTTCTAATTTTTCTGACTGATTCCAATCAACATTACTGTCTTACATTGTAAACAGTTGTATGGTCATGTAAAGAGAAGAGATGAAAAGCATGTTGCTAAAAGAGTTATGAATTTACATGTGGATGGGTGGATGGAGTGGGAGAGGGAGGCCAAAGAAAAGATGGATCGATTGTGTGAGAAGTGATGTGAAAGAAAAGCAAGTTAGTAATAGCGTGACAAGTGACAGGACAGAATGGCAGAAAAAATCTAAGCCGACCCCAAATAAAACGGGACAAGGGCAGAAAGAAGATGATGATAAAGAGGATGAAACGGGGGTCCAAAATTTGTATGGAGAAACCTCCATATGTGCAGGCGAAGCCACTGGCAGAAGCTAGTAAATAAATAATAAAATAAGAGTCATAAAAAATACTAGTATCAATTTACCTATTTAAGGAGATTTTTAAATGGCAATGAAGGAAAATAAGAACGTGAGGTTCTGGTTTCGATGAAGTTTTGTTTGGTAAGGAACCTCTCAGCACCTGTGTACAGTTTGGAAGTCAGCGGAGTGACCCCTTCGTGACTCAGTAAGCACGTGAACCCGTTGGTCCTGCACCTGATCTCTCCCTGGTCTCGTCGGTCTACCGTCCCATCGAACTATGAGAGCACTATGAGAGAACTATGGGATCAATGAGTGCACCTGTGTTTGCGCATACACTTATTTCCTTATTTTTAATATTTCCGTTCGAAGCAATATCATATAGCTGTCTTGATATAAAAACCAGTCAAGAGTGAGTCAGAGTCGCATACGTAGGTAGGTTATGATACGAGCGGTGCTCAGCTTGGAAGTCATTGACTCACCTTTTGAAAGCCTCGCCTAACGACTAATGTGAAGATATCTTGTCATTGTGTCTAGTAAAAAAATACTACTACCACGTTCTGTTTGGACAGGAAAGCAAGAGAATTCTTAACACGACTGCTCTGATTACGTACTTCAGCAATCTCGGTGATATTTTTTTCGAACTTTGCATCCTGTTCCTGCTCATCTCAACTTCATCTCCCTAGCTTTTTCCCAAGTAGCTTTGGGTCGGCTTCTAGCATAATTGGGTACAGCTGAACATCCTTATTTTACTTGGAGCCACTGAGTATCAGTCCACAATCCAGTAAATGGGCAACTGACGATCAGAATTTCTGACGGTGTGTCAATAATGTTTTAGATAAACTTTGAAAGTACATGTGAATTTAATCTACTTTGGTAATTGCCCGGTTATAAACCTTCGCTTTGGGGTCCGTTAACCAGTAGGCCATCACGACATTTCTTTTATTTCAGTCATGAAAGTTGTAATAATCCCCGTAGCAATCACGGAACAGTAAAAACATAGCAATCATCACGTTTGCGTTTTCCGCCGAACGCAGTGCGAGGTTATGCTATGACAACATCATCAGGCGCATTTCGATTATTTTAATAAGTTTTTGAGGAAGCAGATTAAGTGGCAATCGGTGACGAAGATGTTAGGGAATTTGTCATGTTCAGAGGCATTTTCTGCCAGTCCACCGGTCCATAGGAATCGGCAGAAGTGTTCCTATATCTTACATAGAATCTACTTTTCTCCAGTAACTACATTGTATTGTACAGCATTTAATTGACTTATTGAAGCAACTCTATGAATATGGCACTGGTGGATGAAGTCCTTTCGGAAACTTTTAGGATTGAGTCTGGTGTTCCACAGCGGAGTATTTTGTGGCCCTATTCAATACTAAAAAAATATCTGATGTGATTTGTATTATTTCGTAATCAGGTCGATATCTTCCTGTCCTTGTACCGTTTAATTTGGGCACAACACAATTTTTTTCTTGCATTCTGTCTTATCACCCTTCGCGCTATCATATCCTTTTCTTTTATCACTTCTCATGTAACTAATTGATCCGTATTTTCTTTGGCCTCTCACAAGTATACTCATAATACTTTCAGTAAAATTGACATGGCCGCACCAAGACAAAAGATCCCCTTTTTACTTTTCAGTCACTTGGCGCCACTTTCAAATTTTCTCTAATATACTTATTTCTCACTTTGTGCATTGTCGTCACACCACATATCCACCTCGACATTCTTATCTCCGCTACATGGAATCTTTTTTCATCCGTCTTATTCACAGCCTAACATTCTGTAGTGTAGGTAGATTTATATTAATAATTAATTAGTAAGTATGTCGGTAGATTTAAGTTGTACATGTGATCAGTCAAATTATAGCTCTGTCGTGGAACGCTTGACTTTTATTCCTCACCCCCGTATATCACAGTGGCGACGAGGATTTCAAAATTCGAATAATTTCGCGTGTGACTCGTGGTTACGTGAGTAGCGCTTTTACTGTTTACGAATAATTAGTGAACGAACTAACAATAAGATGTCGATTGGCAAAATGAAGGAGTTCGACATAAAGTCCGGCACGTGGTCGGTGTATGTAGAACGGCTGGACATGTATTTTAAAGTCAACAAAATCGAAGACGAAACGAAATTGCCTACGTTAATAGCCATTATGGGGGACGAAGCGTATGAACTGCTATATAACCTTGCAAGTCCCAAGAAGCCAGCGGAGTTGAAGTATGACAGAGCGGTCGAGCTATTACGTCATCACCTGGAACCAACGCCGTCGGTACTTGCAGAACGTTATCGGTTTCGGCAACGGAGACAGGCTAGCGACGAGAACGTAGCAGGGTACATAGCTGAGCTCAAGAAACTCGCAAGGCATTGCAAATTCAAAGACGGGTTGAACGAAAATTTGCGGGATCAGTTCGTCTGCGGCCTAAAAAGTGACACAATTCGACAACGACTATTCGCAGAAGCCGACACAATATCATATACGGACGCGGTAAGGCTGGCGAGTGCGCTGGAAGCGGCAGAACGGGACGCGGCCGCGGTGGAGTCGAAGGTCAGCGGAGGTGACGTAACTGGCGGCGTGGCACTGCCGGGGCAGGCGGTGCACGCGCTCGGCAACAGCCGGGATGGCGGCGGCGCGGGACAGCGGGCGGCGCGGGACGTGCGCGCCGGCCGGAGCGCGGCGACAGCGGCGGGGGCGCGGCGCAGCCCCGCGACTAGCTGGCGGCCGTTGGCTGGCGGGCGCGGCAGCGGCGGTGCAGGCAGTGGCGGCCGGGTGTCGAGTTGTACGGGGTGCGGAGCGACGGAGCACTCGTATTCTGAGTGTCGATTTCGGAACTACGTGTGCAGCAGCTGCAGGCACCCGGGACACTTGAGACGCGTGTGCCCGGACAGGGCGGTGAAGGCGGAAAGAGGCACAGGTTCCAGGCGTTCGGCAGCGTACTACGGGGATGCGTGTGAAAATCCGCTTGAGGAGAGGCCGACAGAAGAGGAGTTACATCACCTATACTTGAACGATTACAAGGCGGTAAGGTTGCCCATATGTATTGATAACGTAACTATTCCTATGGAGGTCGATACTGGTACTGCGGTATCGTGCATTAGTGAAGCAACATATAAAAAGGGGTTCCGTAATCATAAATTAGAAAGTAGTAATTTAGTACTAAATTTTTATGATGGCTCAAAAATTAAACCCATAGGAATGTTCAAACCGACTGTAGTTTACGGGGATTGCAGGAAAAAACTTGAATTATTTGTAATTGGGGGAGGTACCACGTCATTACTGGGCCGACAATGGTTAACGGAATTGAAAATAAAAATACCCGTTTTTAGCAATTGTAACAATGTAAATTGGAAAGAAGTTAATATGCCTAATGAGATTAATTTACTGTTAAACAGATATAAAGAATTGTTCAGCGGCGGGTTGGGGCTGTACACTGGAGGCAAGGCAACGCTGCGCGTGCGCTCGGGCGCGACGCCTGTGTTCCACCGCGCGCGGCCCGTGCCCTACGCGCTGCTCGGCCGGCTCGACGCCGAGCTGGACGCCATGCTGCGCGACGGCATCATCGAGCCCGTTGACTGCTCCGACTGGGCCTCGCCGCTCGTACCGGTAAATAAACCTGACGGTTCGCTGAGAATCTGTGCCGATTATAAAGCGACCGTGAACCCAGTCTTACTTACTGATCGCTATCCATTACCTAGAATTGAGGATTTAATAGTAAAATTGAGCGGAGCAAATTATTTTTCGAAAATAGATTTAAGCCAAGCCTATAATCAAATAGAATTAGATGATTCAAAGAAATATACAGTGATAAACACACATAGGGGTCTTTATAGGTATAATCGATTAGTATACGGCCTATCTTCAAGTCCAGGAATTTTCCAACGTATAATGTGCAATTTATTGAAGGGGATCCCTAACGTCGAAATATTTCTAAACGATGTGATAATAGGAGGGAAAAATAAAAAAGAACATTTAGAAGCGCTAGAACAGGTTTTTAATAGATTACATCGTTACGGTTTAAAGTTAAAAAGTAGTAAATGTGTATTCTTAGTGAAAGAAGTGCAATATTTGGGATATGTTATTAGTAACGAGGGAATTAAAACAGACCCGGCCAAGGTGGAAGCCATAATTAATATCCCTCGCCCGTCCAATATAACGGAATTAAGATCATTTTTAGGAATCATAAACTTCTATGGAAAATTTGTTCGGAATATGAGCAGTATGTTAGTACCCCTTTATGAACTATTAAAGAAAGGTAAACAATGGCATTGGTCGATTGAGTGCGAGAAATCCTTTAAGAAAATTAAAAAAATATTAGCGGGAGCGGAGGTATTGGCTCATTACGACCCTAAAAAACCACTATTATTGACGTGTGACGCGAGCGCGCGCGGTATAGGAGGGGTTCTCTCACAGCCAAGCGAACGGGGCGAGCGGCCGATAGCCTACGCGTCGCGCACACTTACAGAAGCGGAAAAAAATTACTCACAAATACATCGAGAGGCGCTAGCGATTATATTTTGTGTAAATAAATTCCATCAGTATTTATACGGTCGTAATTTCACTTTACGTACAGATCATAAGCCGTTAGTGTCAATTTTTGGCCCAAATACAGGAATACCAACTATGGTGGCGAGCCGAATGCAAAGATGGGCTATTATTTTATCAGCTTACTCATATAATATCGAGTACGTGCGCACCGATCAAAATGGAGCGGACGGCTTCTCTAGGTTACCGCTAATATCGAGTAAATCAACGACAACGGCCGCACAGCCGGAGCAAACTCATTTGCATTTTGTGCAACAGTCATTGTTATTAAATTATAATGAGATCAAACAACACACAATACGAGATACGGAACTATCAAAAATATTAAGTTACCTTAGAGACGGTTGGCCCGATGAATGTGACTTGAGCAACTTAAAACCGTACTTTAATAGGAGAAATGAACTGTATGAAGAATTGGGATGTATTATGTGGGGGCACAGGTTAGTGGTACCTGAAGCGTGTAGAAGGAAAGTGTTATTAATGTTGCATGAACCTCACATGGGAATTGTGAAGTCAAAGGCGTTAGCACGTAGCTATGTATGGTGGCCCGGGGTAGATGAAGCAGTGGAACACATGTGTCGGGCGTGCGAAGTGTGTGCAGCCCAGGCGGACGCGCCGCCTCGGCAGGCGCCGCGCATGTGGCCCTGGCCAAACCGACCGTGGAGCCGGATACATATTGACTATTTGGGTCCAATAGGCGGCAGAACATACTTAGTTGTAGTGGACGCCACATCTAAATGGTTGGAAGTTTTCAATGTTTCAAGCACTTCGGCTTTTAGTCTCATAGATAAATTAACTGAGCTATTTAGTAGATGGGGGTTACCTAAGCAAATAGTTAGTGATAACGGTACACAGTTTGCATCAAAAGAATTTCATGAATTTACAAAAATAAACGGCATAGAACACATTTTTACAGCCCCATACCACCCCGCTTCAAATGGATTAGCAGAAAATGCAGTTAAACTAATAAAACGAGTTATTAAAAAGGCAATTTCAGAAAAATACAACATAGACAGGGCATTGTGGACATTTTTACTGCATCATAGAAATGTAGAACATTCAACAACAGGAGAAAGCCCCGCAATGATTTTATTAGGCAGGCGTTTACGCACTCGACTGGATACTATAAAACCGGATAGGGATAATAAGGTGCATCGAGCGCAACAACGCCAGGCTGAATCTGTTCAGGGAGCAAACAGGAGCGTAGGGGGTGAAGGGGAAGAAGTATGGTATCGACAGTACTTAAAAGGGGAGAGATGGGTTCCCGGTCGAATAGTAGACTGTCGGGGTCCAAGCGACTTCAGAGTCCAGGGTCAAAATGGGGAGTTAGTCCATAGACATATTGATCAGTTACGTAGGAAAACAGGGAGCAGATTATCCCTAGCATCTAGTGGTCCTAGTATTACGGAACGATCAGACACAGATTCTCAGATGACAGATAAGGAGGAGGATTGCAGTGGTAGTGGTGAGCGGGCTCAGTCGGAGGGATCGCCGGACCGCGTGGGGTCGCCGCTTAGAGTGGCGTCGCCGGCTCAGCCGACCGAGGATGCACCTGTAAAGGTTCAGGCCTCAGCTGAGACTCAGGTTGCCTTGCCTCAAGTGCCACAGACTCCACAGCGTACCGTTCGACAGTGTAGGTTTAAGGTTCATAATTATAAGGTTTAGAATAAGTATTGTTATTGTATAAGTTACCTATTAAGTTGTTAGTTGATAAGTATTAGTTTAGTAGGGAGGAGTGTAGTGTAGGTAGATTTATATTAATAATTAATTAGTAAGTATGTCGGTAGATTTAAGTTGTACATGTGATCAGTCAAATTATAGCTCTGTCGTGGAACGCTTGACTTTTATTCCTCACCCCCGTATATCACACATTCTGATCCATACAGTATGACAGAACTCAGGTTGGCTAATGAGAAATAGCAGCAAATATTTTAATTCAATTTCACATTTAAAACTAAAGATATTCATACTTTTTTGTTTTGGCATAAGTTCTGGTCAATAGTTGTGTGAAGGTCGAAAATAAAACCGCAAAACGATAACAATATCTAATGTTGTCGCATCGGTTTAGTTGCTTATCAAAAAAATATCACGCTTGTGGTGAGAATCCTGAATTACTTTATTGTAAGAGTCGTAGCCGCTTGGCGATCTAAATAGTTCTTTACTCCACGGGAAAAGACATAAGTTTATATAGGTAACGTTAGTTTATCTAGGTTTCCAGTTTATACAACGGTAAAACAAAGTACGATTGTACGGTCTACGTACATTGACCTTATTTTTGCATGACAATGCGAATCAGTATGTTCGCTTGTCACAACAAATTAACTACTACTTATACTTAGTGTGCAACTTACCAACACGCGGAACATACGGGCATGTGAGAATCATTAATCTTTACGGTGTACGATACTAGTTATAAATAAACTTTGATTGGTACTATGTGAAGTGTTTTACATGTTGGTCACACCTGCTACCTAACACATAACCAAACACACAAACAACATGAAATGCTTAGAAATTAACCCTCGGTCCGTCGCGCATTTTTAATAACGCGGTTCGTCGCGTGGGGTCCCTCAAGATCCCAACAGTATAACACCTATGATATCCTTCATAACTTGTATCTTTCGCACTATTTTGGCAGTTTCTTATTTTTTTATTTAATGTCAATAAAACTACAACAAATTAATCAAAAGTATTCATATATTTACTATCTGTACTTACAAAATAAAATTAGGAACATTCAACAACATCATTTCGCAGTTATTTTTGTTTTAATACTACTAAATTAATAAACTTTAAATTATATTGTATCTATATGAGATCACACTAGACCAATTAACAATTTAACATAAAATTTAGATTCCACCAACAAAAAAAATATACAACTTTTACGAAATGAAATCCGACAAATTTTTGGTTTAGACACAGACTGTACATACCGCTTTGGTATGTGTTTTTTTATCATTCTCTTGAAAAGGGCATTTGTTGTTGTTTGGGCACGTATCTTGAAAACATAGACCTTCTAGTTGCTTTCCGATGCATATTTACAACTTTTTTGGGTACAATGTAACGGCATCCACCAGAGAAAACCACTTGATCCCGTATTGTGCCGATGTACTGGGCATGGGCATGTATTGGCGAAATCGTCACGATCCTCTAAAACTTACCATCCATGGATCATTTTTGTCTCTTTTTGATGTATAAAAGTTCTGTGATGATATGTTTATCAAGGGCTCTTCATCATCATCCCTTTATGAACTTCCCAACTTCATGTGCTTTTCATTCAACGACTCTACAACCTGATCCGGTTCCTCCAAAGATTCCTGATGTTGTTCTGTAGGAACCAAATCATCACATTCTTGTTCCGAATCCGTGTTATGCTTACTTCTTTCGTCCAGGTATGAAGCGATTTCATTTTTATCCTCATTATCATAACATCATCAGTTTCATTTTCTTACCAATTCAAAATACGTTGTTGTTGTCATTCACACATTTTAGAAGTCAATTACAACTTAATTTTAATCATAAAGAGTAAAAAATTAATAAAAACCCATGTTACACAAGAAATCAACCATACATTTTTACTTACGTCGTTCGTCGCGTGGGGTCTTTCAAGGCCCGCGCGCACAAAACACGTCTATATCTTCCAGCGCAGGCTTGCGAACTTAAATTAGTGGTGATGCACGTGAACTATAATCCAATTTCGAAGGGTACCTAAAGTACCATAAATCGTGAATAGTTTTGAATGTGTTAATTTTACATAATTCTAACACCTAGGCTTTCAAAGACCCCACGCGACGGACCGAGGGTTAAGCGAGTTTTATAGTTAGTTACCTGGTTTGATTTTGTGACTGACATTTCTTTACAGTGTACAGTTCAGCAACTACAGTCTGACCCGTACATTAAATGGTCGTACACCATAAAGATTCTCACATGCACGTATGTTCCGCGTGTTGGTAAGTTGCACACTAAGTTTAAGTACTAATTTGTTGTGACAAGCGAACATATTGATTCTCATTGTCATGCAAAAATAAGGTCAATGTACGTAGACCGTACAACGATTTTAAAATGATTTGTTTTTCAATAAAAGCGTCTTGACACACAGTACATTCCAAGCACCAGTAAATAAGTGCTATTTAAGTCGCCTCTTTGAGGCGTAGCTGGAAGGATCTCACGGCATCCTCACCTTCCGTAACACGCAGGTCCTCACCGGACATGGTAAGTTAAGGAGGTTCCTGCACCGGATTCGTGCGGAAGTGACGCCCGAGTGTCACTATTGTGCGGATCACCCGGAGGATACGGTGAACCTTACGGTGGAAGTCTGCTTTGCAAGGGCGGAGCACCGTCGTACTGTCGTCAATTTAGAATCAAAACCCTCGTAGAGGCGATCGGTGACGACGAGCTTTCACATCTGGCTCTGGTTCGGGTTATGATTCGGGGCCAGAGGGAATGGAAAGCAATCACCTACAGCGGTGAGCGAGGTGACTAAAACCGCGAGGGAGAGTAAATCCTCAAACCCCTCCAATCATCACTTGAAGACAAACCAGGTGTCATGAGTCACATGACAATTTGCACCACCAATGAACATTTTTGGGTATTTAAATTACCCGTTCATTCAGCCAGAATTTTTTTTGGTGTGGTATTTGACTAACGTCTCCATACATCAGACGAATGTTTTTCTTTAGTGGGAACTGCTCCACCAAGAGTCTTCAACTTTAAAATATATTTTTTCCTAACCGACGCATATTGATGGTCAAATGCAGTCTTTGAATTCGCGATCTTCACGGGTAGAGTTTGCAAAGTTGTGACATTCAACCAAAAAAATAAAACCTATTGGCCTTAACAGGCTTCGTCGCTTTTGCTGACATCTCTTTGAGGCGCGCGTAGAATATAATTCTAAGTCCACTCAAGCCAGTCCTTATCGGACAGAAAACTAATAATTGTTCACCATCTACAAACCCGCCCCTACAATACTCAGGAATCGCACTGCGAATCCTAATGTCTCATAAGGTCTCTTGCAGTGAGTATTTTCCGCAGCCTACCCAAATGTCCTTCCCGTGGTATTGTTCGTCAAGTCGTTGAGCTCCTTAGTAGTCCTAAGTTGAGCTTTGCGAATACTGACAAATGTTGACGCGTCCACTCAAATCTGTATGGTTCTTTCTTCAAAAGACCATCTCAGACTAATCTGCATGGTTATCATGTGATTTGACCATTACATATTTACTGTATGGACCTTAAAAGAGACTTTGACCTCTGAGTTTGTTTTGGTGTTTCTTCTCAGGGTAGTCAGCTAGAAAACACCGGCCTCATCTAGCTAACGCTGACGAAAAAAAATTTTTTTTTGACGTGTAATAGTACATTGTTACACTAGGGGTGAAAGTAACTCATTTCGTCCCGAGAAGGAGTTGGCGGCCGAGCGAAGCGAGGTCGCTAATTCGAGGGGTTAAATGGGTTACTTTCACCCCGAGGTAAACACTGTGCTTTTCATTACGAATACGAGGAAACTAAAAATAAAATAAAAAGTTTGTAAAACCTGAGTCGTCGTACCTATGATTTTAAGTAGGTATCTTTCTTCCGATTTAGGTGGTAAAAGGTATTCCACTACTGCTTTAGCCTCTTTTCTTATGAAATTAGGCGTTATTCACTATTTTAATCTAATAAACATGACGTGTTAATACAATTCTCTGTTTTACGGAAATGTAAACAAAACTCGAAAAAACCAACGACTGATTGCCACTTTCCCGCCATTTTTTTTTTCTGCGACCGTCCAGCTATTCAGCCTCATTAATGAAAAATTAGAAATTAATTGTAATCTTTTAAAAATAAAGTATTTGAAAGAAATATTTGAAAAAAAAATTGACGTGTAAAAGTGTTTTTTAAACCTATTTACAAAATAAATATCATTTATCATTTAACAAATAAATCACTTAAAATATAACATTATTTAATTAATACTTGTCTTTAAGTTATTTAAATTTTATATCGCGCTGTGTTAAGTTATTGACAGGCTGTATGGAAAATTGGAACATGGTTCAATAGAAATGTGAAGATAGAACTAGTTTTTTTTAATAATTTGTCAGCTGTCAGTTGTAAAGTAAAACTCCCTAGGGATGAAAAGTATCACTTTCAGCCCGCTCCTCAGGCAACTTCAGACCTACTTTCAGAGTATGAGTAATGAAAAAGTGTTTTTTTAAAACCTAATTGCAAAAATAAATATCATTTATCAGTGAGAGCAGTGGTGGCCGAGTGGTAACGGCCCCGATTTACGAGTTGTAGGTCACGAGATCGAACCTAGCCAGGCGCATTACTTTGTGTAATTTATTTCATCACCACTGCTCTCAAAACGGTGAAGGAAAGCATCGTGAGGAAACCGGCATGTCCTAGAACCAAAAATTCGAAGACATGTGACATTCAGCAACCCGCACTGGGCCCACGTGGTGGATTACGGCCCATTCCCTCTCCTAGATAGGAGGCTTGAGTCCCAAGAGTGGGAACATTAAAAAGGCTGGTGATGATGATGGTGATGATTTATCAGAGGTCGAGGCGTGACAATTGATACTCCCTTACGCTTTCTGCCACTTTTTTCGCTCGCATCATTGTTTAGTGGAAGGAGGTGATGACTGCTGTCTGTATTGGATTCTTGTTCTATACCATGGCCTATACTAGGACCGGAAGCGAGAATTCGGGTTTTCGAGGTGTTACTCGAGACTGATCAACGTTGAGCACTTATCAAGTGTATGGTCGGTTTTAAGTACAATTTCTGAGTGTGGACTGAGGATTGTGAGGAGATGTGGATGAGACTGGTAATTGGTCGGACAACACCAAGAGACTACTTTCTTTATTTGTTTTTATTTTTTGTATTTTTGAAATCAGGTTAGAGCACTATTTCTTAGAGGTGAGGGTGAGAAGAAACAATGAACAAGTCTGTGTAAGATCATTATTTTACGCCAAAACAGTTGTTTCTAAACAATACGACAAACTATTTCGACATTTAAATTTCAATCAACTTACCCGTAACAGGAGGCACAGACTGTTTGTTGTATCTGGGGTCGAACCTTTGCCCGAGCCTAGTCTCCTACCGTTGGGTTTCATTTTACGCATTTTATTGTGAACATAAAAAAAAAATTAAGCGTGCAAAAATATGTAAAAAAAATCTTATTTACTGTAAAAAAAAAAACCTCCTTCTAAAAAACCCATATACCATATGGAATTCGAACACCCTTCGTGTTACATGCAAGTCACTGTGCTACAGTCTTCGATGATTTTCGTTCAAAATAGACATAAATGACATAATTGACTGATTGGCTCCTTATCGATAATTACTGCAACGCTCCTTCATAAAAATAGCGTGATTATTATGTTTCCAGAGTTATTTTTTTATTAACTAAATAACATGATGTCATTTTGTGCATTCAATTACGAACAAAAACCTTTCGAAATCAATATTGCTTACCTCCCATAACTTATAGCGTGATAATATGTACCCTTAAGCCTTCCTTGGTTTACAAAGAACATTTTTGCTGAATGTCAATTCAATCTATCCAGTAGTTTTGGCGTGAAGCCGTACCATACACACAGACAAACAGACAAAAAATCTAAAAAGTCATTTTTGTCATCAGTTACGTTTTTCTAACAAAAGCCACTTATTTTTTCTCTAAAATTCTTAATGTGCATAGATTAACACCTACCTACACAGAATACATGATGTGCATCATCTTGGATGATTGGGAGAGGGGTGTACCGCAGTAGGGAGCGGTGATAAATAACTTATGCTATACTGACGACATGACCCTCCTTGTAACAACTGAAGAATTATGAAATCCCGCTTAAAACAAAACATTTGTTTTAGTAATATTTCATTTATTTTATTTGTTGTGTATATATAATTATGACAGTAGGTATATCTCACGCGCCAGCAACAGCATTACAGCTTCAGCAACAAGAGCGAGATACATTCGTTCCACAAGCCTGCAACACCGGCAGCGCTAAGAAGAGACCTACTGACATCTTGGCGTCATCAGCTCGATACACATTTACACACACAGCACACATGTACATTAGCATCATGGTGCATTGACCACAAAAATTGTATGTAATTGAGTTAATATAATGGTTCTGGTCTGCAATTCAGTAGTTGTCAAGTTTTGTTTAGGTAGAAAAATCATTCGATGACATCTCCCGTCCTTGGGCGGGGTGAGAATTGTTCTTTCCTTGCCTTCATCACAGGACGCTGGGTTTCACTTTCACAGTACCCGTGGCTCCAATAGACTTGTCTTTGCTGACAACTCCTTGAGGCGCACGTGGAACAATATTGACAGTTACCTAACGATCGAACGGCAAGCTTCTCATTCCTCGCTGTTCGCAAGCTCGCGCCTACGGTGGCCTTTTTAAATCGATCTGTAAACGACGTTATTCTCAGGTAAACATAAATAAATACAATTAATTGAGAACTTCCTACACAGTCACGTGGGCAAAACCGACCTAGATGGTAAACACATGGCTGAAAAATAAAGTAATATTATTTTACAGGAAACCAGCGATAAGATAGTGGTGTGGTAAAAACCAAATTGTTATCAGGACAAACCTATGCGAGCTTGTTTATCAAAGAAACGCGGTTCCAATAGGAAATAAAAACATGGCACTAGCAACCCTTTGCTTTAATATCCTTCGGGCTGTCATCGAGAGTGCACGTCTCATCTGCTGAAACAACTTAGTCTGAAAAAGATGTACAGCACGCGTGTTTTGGTGCTGTTAGCACTGCTCGTCGGGTTTGCGCATTGCTTCTCGTGGGGTGAGTACTTCCTATATTGTGAATTTTGTTATTATTCTTTGTTAGTTTCATTTTTTGTTGAACGTCGGTTTACTATATCATAACCATTTTACTTCCGATACTAATAAATACAAAAAGGTGGGTTATTAATTTTTAAATGACAATACAATTATTAGGCATTATTCTTTGCAGGTATGCGGAACAGAGAGTAAAGTCCCACATACCTCCATTGAAAAGGGAGGATCCTCCGACCAGACAGGTGTTATAGTCTGGTGGGCTACTGCCCGATAGATGATTTCGGGCTGTCGTATATGTTCAAATCGCGTGGAGAACTTTGATTGCGCGATGCAGGATTTCGTACTTTCTTCGTAGTTCTTATGTGGCGCCATAGATGTCGCTACATCACTCCCCTCCGGAGATCGGAGATCGATGGTTCTTTTTGATGCTTCATGATGCGTGCCAGGCCAGTGATAGGTTGGTTCCAGTGGGTCGGAACCGATGCCGCATAGTTCTCGGTGAGTCGGAAATGTCTGCGGTGATGCCCCAGTGAGTCGGGGTATTGCTATCCCAGTGAGTCGGGATAATGCCCCAGTGAGTCGGGGTGATGATGTCCCAGTGAGTCGGGATGATGCCCCAGTGAGTCGGGGTGGTGCTGTCCCAGTGAGTTGGGATGATGCCCCAGTGAGTCGGGGTGGTGCTGTCCCAGTGAGTTGGGATGATGCTGCAGGCTCCAGTGAGTCGGAGTAGTGCTGCTGGCTCCAGTGAGTCGGAGCGGTGCTTGTGCGACGTAGGGCTTGACTGCTGGCGTCGACCAGGAGAGGTTCTTGATAGCTCTTCATGTGACTGGCCGAAGGTGCTGTGTGCCAAGCCAAGGTCGCTGATGAGGCTGAAGGTCATGACCAGGTATGACCAGGTAGGCATGCTGGTGGTCAGGATACCCTCTATAGCCGTGGGTGCTGGCTGTATGGCTCGCTGCTCGAAAGCTTGAGGAAGTGATGATGACGTCACGAAGTAGTAGCTGCACGAAGGCTGCGCTGACGTTCTTTGTCGAGGGTCACCAGTTTGGAGGTAGGCGGAACAGAGAGTAAAGTCCCGCAAACCTCCGTTGAAAAGGGAGGATCCTCCGACCAGACAGGTGTTATAGTCTGGTGGGCTACTGCCCGATAGATGATTTCGGGCTGTCGTATATGTTCAAATGGCGTGGAGAACTTTGATTGCGCGATGCAGGATTTCGTACTTTCTTCGTAGTTCTTATGTGGCGCCATAGATGTCGCTACAATTCTAATTTTATTTATTTGGAGTGTAACAACAGTATTTTTCTATTAAAAGTAAACAAAAAAATAAGTTAAGATATTTCTTTATTGGCCACGTGATCTAACTTCTCATTTTAAAACTAAGCAACTCGAAAATGAGACAGTTTCTAATAAACACATTTTTCTTTTTTACAACGCTAACTAAATATTTTTATTACCAAAAGCGCGCGAAGCAAGCAATTACAAAATCATCGGTATTTTCTGGTTGCTAACAAAGAACTTACCTCCACAGTGTTTCGATGACACAACTTCAACTGACACTTTTTATCAAAAAAGTTACCTACCTGAGTAATATTTATCAATATACTTGAACAGTGTTATGATGAAGTAAAATAACAAGGTAAACCACACAAACTTTACAGAATGTGTAATTTACACTTAGAGATATGGCTGCACTCAATCGAGTACAGTGACCTTTAATGGGTTAATGATAAGAATTTTGTCAACTCGAATTTAAGCCACTTTCAATGAATTAAGCTAGATGTTATGTGACGTAGGTATGTGTTAAGAATACTTGTTTCTTTACCACAAGTTAATAAATAAGATTTAAAGAATTTATTTCTCACTAAGAACAAGGTTCGCTTGATGAATTAATCTGTTTACAAAGGATCATGGCGAAGTTCCAAATAAAATTTTGCTGACATATTTTTTTAGCGCCAACTGATGAAAAATTTACAGATTAAATTTCTAAACAATTTTTTCTCAGACATTTACCTACTATTAAAATAATCTTTATTTTAAAGATATTCCAGTTTAAACTTAATGAGATTACGTATAATATGTTAATAATACCTACGTACGTCCTTAAGAATTAAAAAAAAGCATTTTTGAACGTACGACAAGTTGTCATGTTTTTTTTTTTTTTTTCGGTGGGGAAAATCGTCCAATGACCACCTCCGCCCTTGGGCGGAGCGGGAGATAGTGTCAGACTCTTACTGACTAAAAAACCTACCCCGTTCCTTCAAGCCTTCATACCGGGGGGCTCGAGTTCCCTTTCGGATAACCCTGGCCCCAGTAGGCTTGAAGGACCCGGCTAGGCCCCTGCTGTTGCTGACAACTCCTTGAGGCGCGCGGGAACAGTGCGCGCCGTCGACGACTTGGGCTTGGTCCGCCAATTACCGGACGGCCGGACAGCGAGCTACCCATTGATCACTGTCCGCAAGCCCGCGCCTACGGTGGCTGGAAATCAGGATCGGAATCCCGGCGGCGGCGAGATCGCCGTTGCTTGATGCGGTCGGCCTCCTCCTTAGCGAGCATTACTGCTCCGCAGAAGTCGGCGACAGCCTGCCACTCCTCCTCGCTCCGGACCATTGCCTCAACCAAGGCCCGGCGCGAGAGCTCTCCGCCGCCGATCACCCCCACGAGGGCACGGCACACATACATTTTTTTTAAATCCGAGCATAAATCACAGATCGTTCACGCACACACTCATGGTACTATTCCTATACAACTAGGTAAAGAACATAATTAGTATCCTTACGGCGACGAATATAGACGAAATCATGGTTAATTTCGCTCGAAAAGTACATTTCTACCATAGTAGAGCCCGCGACCACTCACGTAATATTTTCATTGTGCGTTGCGGTCGATGTTTGTGAATTGTACCGTTACCTTATTTTGGCTATTACTATGTGTATTATAAAATTTAAGGTTAGTGCAAAAACCGGACGACGGTTTTTCTCAGATCAATGGACATACAGAACAGATAGTAGAATTTATCGTTGGTTGGAAGATGAAAGCACTAACGACAAAGATATAATTGAAAGTGACACTGATGACGCGCAGTCAGAAGAAAAAGGCTGCTTGCAAGAATTCTCACATAGTACGAATACAGAGCAAGAAGGAAATAGCACAGGGTCGGACTTGGAAAATCGGGAACTTTTACTAATATAATATAATAATATAATATTCCACAACTATCACACAACTTATAAATCTTACATTAAAAGTATTCTACGTATGTAGAGAGCGCACGAACTTACGTCTCAAGTATAGGCGCGCCTACTGGAGTGTTAAATCTATTACTATCTAAAATATAACTTTTTAACATACCTATTCTGATATTTTCTAGGCTGGTCTTTAAAGAGTTTTGCACCTTCACAGAATAAAGTATTTGCCAAGAGTCTTGGTTCTGGGTTTCCATAGTTTAATGTTGCTGATATTCCTCAGGCTAAGATGGTATTTTATTTTGGTGAATTTTAATTCAGTGTATATTTTGCCTCATAGAATCTTTTTTACTACGAGATGCATGTTATGTATGCGTAAAGTTTTTATTTCATCGTAATGTTTTCTGTACTTGAAAGATGATTATAGTTCAACAATATCATAATGACTTTATTTTGGGAGGTTTGAATAGTTTTGAGTTTTGGTTTGACAGTACCTACAATCTCAGATTTCTATCAAATACTCTAGATGTGACTTTACCACAGAGTTATAGATAGACTTACGCACTTTATGAAGGACACGAGTTATTGTCTTATGTGAAATATCGTTGAGAGATGTAAGCTCTGATTTTACATGTTCGTAATGCTGTTTCCATGATAGTTTGTCATCTAAATAAATGTCTAGGTTTTTTTTTCGGTGGGAAAATCATCTAATTCATTAAACACCAAGCTAACGCAACACCCCAAAAAATACCCCAAGCGGTTGGCGCATCTATTGTTTTACTATTGTGTCTCAAATTGATAGTATCTGAAAGGTTAATGACATTCCCCACTCTTGGGTGGAGCGGGGGATAGTGTCAAACTTTTATTGACTAAAAACCCACTCCAGTTCCTTCCTTGCCTATCGTACCGGGGGCTGAGCTTTCGGAGCTAACCCTGGCCCCAGTAGGCTTCGACCCAGCTGGGCCCCTGCTGTTGCTGACAACTCTTTGAGGTGCGTGGGAACGCGCGCCGTCGACGACTTGGGCTCGGTCCGGATAGTTACCGGACGGCCGGACAGCTACCCATTGCTCGCCGTCCGTAAAGCCGCGCCTACAGTGGCCGGAAATCGGGATCAGAATCCCGGCAGCGAAATATGTCTTATTATTTTTTATGGTGAGAAATTCCCGACTTTTTTTTCTTCTTTTTTTCTATGCATTCTATATGTGTACAAATTATGGAATTATTTCAGTGCCGTAGTCTTTTTCTTCTTCTTTTCAAATCGACGGTTTTTTCTTTCCTCAAAGTTGGGCCCAGTATGTTGCCACGTTTATAGCTTCATCAGTGGTGTCTGTACAGATGTTAGGACACTTTGCGCACTCTAATAAGTGTGCATTTATCTGGTCAGGAGCACCGCACTCACACTGGGTATCGAAGGGGTCTATAATACCTCGTTTTGCGAGGATATTTTTGCAACGGCCTACTTGGGTGCGCAACCTATTGATAGCTTTCCACATAGGCCACTGCAGATCGCTTCCGGGTGGCAGATATTCCAGGGGTTGAACGAAGTCGGGCGGTGGTAAGTGGCGTTCCTCCAACAACATACATCTCACTGTGGGTGGTTGGTTCCGAATGGCCTGTGTGAAGCGGAGAAAGCTCTTCTGACTTCTAAGTCTATCCGAAGCTGATGATGCCATATAATTGAATCGCTTAAAAACTTTTTCTTTTTAGTTTCTATAATTTTTAATGTTGGCTTTTGGTCACAAAAAGGCCATGACAGCCGCATCGTAACCTAATACAAGTAAAGCTTTGAACACTGTCTTATTATCAAAGATAGCAGCACTAGAGAGAGGCTCCGATAATGTAATAAATAGTAATAATAAAATAGCCATTTATTTTCAAACTTTGGGATACAATATTTTTTGTGTGGCTGTTATAGAATGCCCCTCCGTTCGGTGTGCCTTTTAGCATAGGCCTCCTCCAACTGCCTCCACTGAACTCAGTCCATTGTCACCCTGGTCTAATATTGACCCGAGGTCAGGTGGATATCGTCTTCCCATCGTCTTGTTGGGCGATCCTGTTTTCTGACACCATCTCTTGCGTACCATAACCCCACTTGCTTGCTCCATTTGTTAGCCGTGCAGCAAATCATGTGACCCATCCAGCACCATTTTAGATGGTCAATTCTGGTCAGGATGTCTGAATCTTTAGTTCTTTTCCTTATTTCCAAATTACTAATTCTATCCCTGAGTTTTATTCCTAACGTACTTCTCTCCATCGCTCGTTGGCATTTTGCAAGTTTCTCGCGATGTTCTTGGTTGAGAGACCATGTGTCATAGCCATATCTAATCCAAAGAAGTATGCACGTGTTAAAAGTTTTTTCTTGATAGCAATGCTCAGCTCTTTACTTTTCATTATTTCTTTCAGAGACCAGTATGGTTTCCAATCACAGGCTATTCTTTTGTTAATTTCCTTAGTCGTTTGCTCTTTAGAGCCCAATAATACATACTCTTGTCTACTCTCCATATAAGCAGTGGTGGCCGAGTGGTAACGGCCCCGACTTATGAGTTGCAGGTCGCGGGTTCAAACCCAACTAGGCGCATTACTTTGTGTAATTTATTTCATCACGGTGAAGGAAAACATCGTAAGGAAACCGGCATGTCCTAGAACCAAAAATTCGAGTACATATGACATTCACCAACACGCACTGGGCCTGCATGGTGGCTTACGGCCCATTCTCTCTCCTAGAGAGGAGGCCCGAGTCCCAACAGTGGGAACATTAAAAAGGCTGATGATGATGATACATACTCTTGCACATATTCAAATGTTTTTCCATCCAATTTTATGGCAACCCCTTCAGAGTTAGTCATCAGTTCTGTCTTAATGTCGTTCATTTTTACCTACTTCCTTACTTTCGTTAGATAGATAGATAGATAAATACTTTATTATAAATAATAAATAAAACAATGATTTATGAAACTTAAAATTAATAGGGTGTCACAATAGGCGGTCTTATCGCTAAAAGTGTTTTTAGTGAGGTTTGCTAGCGTTTGTACAATTGTTTATTGTTTGTCTGGGTCTATTTCCAGCAAAATGAGGTCATCAGCAAACCTCAGATGGTTCAAGAGGCTGCCTCTGATATTGAGGCCATATTCATTCCAGTTAAGTCTTCTGAAAATATTTTCCAGCACAGCTGTGAATAGTTTGGAGGACAGAGGATTACCTTGTCTAATACCTTTGTTAATGGGAAAAGGTCCCCTTTCGATTTCAGTTTTATACGGCTCTTGTATATACTGTAGACGTTCTAGAGTATTTATATTTAGGCATTGTCCACTCCTTGCTCTTTTAAGGTTGACCAAATGCAATTATGGCTAAATGCAATTATGGTTTAGGCTATCAAACGCTTTGGAATAATCAATAAAAGCTATGTAAATGGGTTTCTGGTATTCATTGCTTTTTCCCGTATTTGTTTGATTGTGAGAATTTGGTCAATGTTGCTATAGTTTTTTCTGAAGCCTTTTTGTGATTATTTCTAGAATTACTTTAGCAAACACCTTGTATACATATGAAATCAGACTAATTGGTCTATAGTTATTGATGACTTCTCTAGGCCCTTTTTTATGCAGGAAAATGATGTGGGACTCTCACCACTGACATGGTATGGCGCCTGTTTTGAGTATGTCGTTATATATCTTGCTTTGAATTGGAGTCAGTTGTTCCACCATGCCTCTTACCAGCTCGTTTGGTATTTTGTACTTCTGCTGTAAGTATTGGCGGTACTTCATCATATGTATAAGATGGTTTCTCACTGGTTTTTAATTCAAAGTCTTTATCTATATGGGTGTTTTCACCAACGGCGTTTTTAGAGGTTCTACGCGTGAAATCACTATGTAAAATATTTATCTGTGACCATTCTATTTTTTTTCGTGTAATAAGAAAACTAGCTCATATGAAGGCACTAGTATAAATATATTTCTCTTAGATATAAATTTAAAAAAAAAGTCTGTTTCTCAATAACGGTAGTATGTCCGTGATTAATTTTTAAGCGCATTTACCTCTTTAAATAGTTGTGATGACAATTTTAGTACTTCAATTAAACATTATTATACTGGCCAATACACAAAGTATGTACCTAACCATATTTATCACTTCTGTTACTTTTCCGATCATGCAGACAACAGGACCATTGTGATAAGAAACGTCCACGCCAAAAGTGCAATTTCGGTGTATTTTGTTGAAATCGATCTATAACGTAAACAAGTCTATTTTAACAAACTATCTCCTTACGCACACGCAGGCCAAGACGTGCTCTTGCGTTCTCATAGTAGTGACATATCGCATCCTGCCGAGTTTTCACTCCATTACATAAGTACTTTTTTTTCTGAGAGAGAATAGGAACTTATGCAATTTCGATGGGTTACTGTACAAATGATCCAGCTACTATTCCTACTCTTTCTCTGTCCACGCAGTAAGATTGTGGAACTCACTTCCGCCTAGCATTCGTGATTTGAAAACGATCTTACTCTTTAAGACTAAAGTAAAAGAGCACTATCTTTCCTCTCTTGCGTGATAATCGTAAAAGATCCGCTCAAAGATCGAAAACGCTCAGTGAGCGGAAAAATAGCTCACAACGCGTTGTGGTCACAGTAAAACATCCACATAGCGAAATCCGTGTTATGGCTCTAATGAAAACGCGCACGACGCGTTGTGGCAGTCACAGAAAGACCAACTAGCAAAATTTGTGTCGTGGCTGACATGCTATTCGATCTCAACGCATTGTAGCAATGAAGAAAAGCCCTGACGCGTTCTGAGCATTCATAGTTTTAACCATAATATCACCACGGACAGGTTGTACATTTTGTGACATTTGTGATGTGTTCTCAACTTCGTCGTTAACAATTCGCTCAGCATCTATGTTATCATCTGGAAGTAAGCAAGGGTTTATAATGTGCCACTGCAAAAGATACTGCCACAAAATGCCACAGTAATAGTTCCTGTAAAAATAAATAGCAGTCAAATACTTATTTTTCACAATTATAGTAATTTCTAATACAAGTAATTAATTTGAGTACATTGTTGTTGTTTATTGGTGATCAATAAACATTCATGTTCCTGTTAAATATTGTTATAACTTGAAAGAATTTTAAATTGTAATAAAAAAATTAAAATCCCTAATCATTTTAAGTGAATTATAAGTATTATTATATAATTTACAAATGATTAATATTTTGTTTTCAGTAATTTATTACTGAATACGTTGATTTTTTTTAAATATAAAGCAATCTCAATAAATAACAAATATCGTTTTATCTTTCTTTTAGTTTATATAATTATATAACTTACTTAATAATGACAAACACGTTATGCAGTGATTTTATAAAATAAAAAATATTTCCTAAGGACATCTACCAAAACGTTTCCAATCTAGGCCTAATAGGATCCATATCGGAAAGTAGTGTGCGTCGTAATCAAACGCGTCATGGCTTTTCTTCATTGCCACAACGCGTTGAGATCGAATAGCATGTCAGCCACGACACGAATTTCGCTATTTGGTCTTTCTGTGATTGCCAAAACGCGTGCGCATTTTCATTAGAACCATAACACAGATTTCGTCATGTGGATGTTTTACTGTGACCACAACGCGTTGTGAGCTATTTTTCCGCTCACTGAGCGTTTTCGATCTTTGAGCGTAACATATATATATATATACATATTATGTATTTATTTTTAGTATAAGATATATATAGTTATATAAGTATTTATTGGTTTAATTTAAGATTTCACTAATTCTTCTTTACTCATCTCTGCACACTACTGTCTACATCTCTTGTAATTTCTCCTTTCGCAGGTCTGCTGGAAGAAATTTCTATTTGAAATAAGCAGTACCTTTGTACAAAGTATTCTATTATTATTATCCTCTTCAGTATATTTGTGTGTACATAAATTGTAAAATAAATAAATAAATAATGAATGTTGTTTTTTACGTTACGGTTTTCTAGAATGTTATCTGTTATTGGGTAGGTACCCTTAGCAATCATACAACACAAGTGACGGAAGCAAAAATAATTTTGTTTTTATTTAATTTTTTCTTCATGTTTCTAATTTCGGTGGTGCATTATCGGTGGTTTCGGTGGTAACTTTATTGCCACCGATAGTAATATTAGAAATTTAGAACATATGAACCTGGTTCATGCGTAATCTCTGGGTAAATATCTTACCAATTGGTTACAAAATCAATCCGACAAACTTCAGTTCTAAAAGTAGGTAGTCATCATCGTCATATCAGCCAAAAGACGTCCACTGTTGGACATAGGCCTACCCCAAGCGTGACCACAAAGACCTGTCCTGTGCGTCACGCATCCATCGGATTCCCGCGACCCTGACTAGGTCCACCTTGTTGGAGGCTTTCCAACGCTGCGTCTTCCGGTACGTGGTCGCCACTCCAGAACCTTTCGTCCCCATCGACCATCTGTTCTGCGTGCAATGTGCTCTGCCCATTGCCACTTAAGTTTGGGAATTCCTCGAGCTATGTCGGTAACCTTGGATCTCCTGAGGATATCTTCATTTTTGATGTGATCACGCAAGGAAACTCCGAGCATAGCCCTTTCCAATATTCTTTGGGTGATTTTAAGTCTTCTAATGAGGCCCATTGTAAGCGACCACGTTTCGGCGATCACTGGCAACACGCACTGGTTTTCGTCTTGAGACACTGTGGTATGTTGGACGAAAAGATACCGCGCAGTTTTCCGAACGCTGCCTAGCTGAGTCGGATTCGTCGATTGATCTCTTTCTCGAAGTTAGACTTACCCAACTGGACCGTCTGTCCCAGGTAAACGTAGTCGTCCACAACTTCGAGTATCGAGTCTCCGATCTTGATAGGAGTGGGTGCTACATGGCTGTTTACCATGACTTAAAATTAACATGGACAAAAGTCCATGTTAATTTTAAGTCCCACTTTTTCGGAAGCTCTACTGAGATCACCACTGAGTTCCTCCGTAGTCTCAGCCATGACTACTATGTCGTCAGTAAACCGAAGGTGAGTGATGTACACGCCTTTGATAAGAATGCCTAGCCCTTTCCATTCCAGAACCTTCAAGACAAGTTCACGGCCGCAAAGCAGGCGGCCGTGAAAACAGCTTGTAGACATGGCTTAGAAGTGAGATGGACCTGTAGATCTTAAGCAGGATATTGTCGGCCTTCTTAAAGAAGAGCACCACTCCTTTGCTCCATGCCTCGGGCGTTTTTGAAAGAAAGAAAGAAAGAAAAAGTATTTTTGCCTCGATTATAATGGATTCGAACAACTTCTGAATGGCCTTTAGGACCGGTTTTCTGGTAATTCGGTTCTCGCCCGACGCCTTATTGTTTTTCAGCTGTCTGAAGCAGCTATCCTGATCTCGTAAAGGTTGACGTCAGAGATATCTTCGGTATGACGTCGGGTCTAGCTCTTGGGTCGTTTGATAGATTTGCAGCGGCTTTGGAGATTGACGTGTATAACTGTCCATAAAATGCCTCGAACTCTCCCAGAGGCTCCGATTTGGCGGATATAACTCTGCTATCGTCGGTCTTCAGTTCCGTGAGCAGAGCCCAATAGACAGATCTCGTGCAATGTTGTCGTTTGTTTAATAACTTTCATGAATCATGATGCAATAAAATAAATCCATTTTGGTGCGATATTGCAATTTCAGTGCAAGATTTGCAATTTCGGTGTAAAATTCTCAATTTCGGTGTGTAGGCAATTTCAGTGACCGTCATATTTTCAAAACTACAATAGTTATTTTTTGTTTCCTACAAAAATATCTAGAATACTAATGTGTTCTAGAATAAGACAAGTTTATTTTTTCATCTGAAAACCTACAAATAAAAAATACCACCGAAATTAGCAAAAAATTGAGCCTGCGTGAAATGACCCATATTAGAGTAGAGAGTTCTGTAGATAATATTCTGTAGCTAATTTCTGGATTTCTTACCGTTTTGTCACTTGAATAGATTTGGTACTATTAAGTCTAAAACCTAAACTCCTTAACTCCTTAAAAGCTTTCTTTGTTCCGCCTGTTCTTTTGATTGTGTCTTCTATTTTTTAAATTTTTTAGACTTCCTGTCTTTTCTCATACTTTCTCGAATATATTATATGGTCCATAAGAGCAATTACTGAAATAAAATCATTTAAAAAGAAACTCTATGAACTGTTAGTAAATAAATGCTATTATTCTATGAAAGACTTTTTCGACGATAAATCACTTTTAAAATACAATCTGCCTGGGTCATGATGCGTTTTGTATACTTAGATACATGATGAAATTTTTTACTGAAATTTATAACTGCAACTAATATTTAGAAATGTAATGTTGATATAGGTACATGTAAATTCACTATTATGTACCTACATTTTATTGTACGCCCTAAGGGTAGGACATAGCTGTTCGCTAAATATATAATTATCACCATCTGTATTATGTACAATTACCTATGATCCACAATAAAGATGATTTGATTTGAATAAAACAAATAACAGTATCGACTTAAAGTAGCACGTAAGTAGGATATACGTTACATCCGCGCAAAACGGCCAGTGCTCAGCAAAATGCTGTGGCTCGTGTGAGACAGAGCCACAGCGCTGAATACATGTTATTTATACTTCCAACCACAGAATAAACAAAATAAAAACATAAATAACAAAAAACCATTAAAAACAACAAACCACAAATTGGCGAACAAACACTGAACTAGTCGATTATTATAATCGATCAATGAACGATTGAACATAAAACTAGAATTGTCAATGCATAGTCACATTTTGAAACTGTAGTTATTTTCCTCTATGGTCCGCTCCGTAGTAAATAAAAAGATGGCTGATCGATGGATATATACAATAACAGCGGCAAGATTAATATTTATGTACGTTATTAATTATGTAAAAAACAAGATTCCTGACCTACGCAATCGATTTGTTTGCATAAATGTGTTATTGGGTGAATTATTGATTTGTTGAAATATTGAGTTTTGGTGAGCAGTAACATAAAGTGAAGTTTGAGTGCGCATTCATCTATGCGCTTAACCTTTCAAATACCATAATTAGAGACACAATAGAAAGACAATGAGAGAGCGAACACCGGCGTTCGCTTGGGGTTTAAATAACACGGACAGACGAGATTGTCAAGCCAGCAAGAGAAAATCAACAAAGGTACAATAAAAAAAAAAACAATCATAAAAGTATGTAATTGAATCAGTACGACTATGCAGCCCCGGATCTACGATTTTTTTGAACCGGGGCAAAACCTTGATACTGGCGCCCCCTCCCTTCACTGTTTGAGAAAAACTGTTAATACTGCCAATGAGTAGCATTTTTGTGACCATTTGTTAAAATAATAATCCTTTAATAAATTTAAACTTTTTATTATCTAATAACTAATAATTTTCATTTGTGACATAAAACAGAAACAGAAAAAATATATATCCAGGAAAGACTACAACTTTACACGGCGTGCTTTCTTTTCTGCGAAAGAATCTATTAGCTCCTCAAAGTCCGTTGCATAGGCGGTTTTGTTTTCAATGGCTAGGATCGCGAGGCCAGATAGACGATCCTGACTCATTGTAGAACGTAGATAAGTTTTAATTATTTTCAGTTTGCTGAAGCTTCGCTCACAGCTTGCAGATGTTGTTCCCCTTTGATGATTCCCCTTGGCAGAAAGATCACGGACACTACGCACGCGTTCAAAAATTTACTTGATCTGTTAAGATGCGTTTATAAATCACTTAGTATGTGTTCAAAAACTAACTGGGCGTATGGAAATAGAAAAGTTTGTTTTTCAAACATATTATATTAAGATTCAATTACTTGATAAAAACCTATGAGATTGTAGGAAAAGAGGCTTCATTTGTTCGATATTTCGAATTCTCGTCTCAAGGATTTAGCGCCCCCATGAAACTGCCGCCCGGGGCAAGTGCCCCGGTTTGCCCCCCCTTAGATCCGGGGCTGCGACTATGTAATAATTGGAATAAAGATAAAGCTGTCAGAAGAATGTACACTTGATTAAATATTATATATTATGTCATTTAATTACAGATATTTAAATTATGTATAACTCGGAATTCTAATTCGATTCCAGATTTGACAATTTCAGTGTTGCAACGTTATGACAAGTACTAAATAGTGACGTTGCGAAATTATGCGATATGGAAATGGAATATTTCCGGATCGATTCTTCTCGTTTATAATTTTACTCTCGTAAACTAAGTATATCAGGAAATTAAATATTTCTGAACCGATAATTTAGTTTTGACGATTAATTAACGATCTGAGACTTTTCTTTTATAATTGTGTGTGAAATAAATAAAAAAATGTGATCATGAAGGAACATGACAAATAAAACAGATAGATGTATTATGGTAATAATTTATTTTATATATTGTCGCCGTCATCGCTATCGCTGTCACTTTCTGTAACATTTATTATAAATGTGTCTGTGATATTGTCAATTAACATATCTAGCCTACTCATTTTTTCCTCTTCTTTGACAACATGGGATACGCATTTAGACCATTCGGTAGCCGTAATTTTTTGAATGCCTTCCTGAAATAAATTTCTCACGTCTGTCAATTTGAAAGTTTTATTATTTTGAGCTACATGCCCCTTTACCTGCGCCCATATCAATTCGATAGGGTTTAGCTCGCAATGGTAAGGGGGCAGTCTTAAAACCGTGATCTCATGTTGTGCTGCCATTTCGTCTACAGCGTACTTATTAAAAGACTCGTTATGTGGAATCAGTTCTAAAAGCGTAGCTTTAACCATATCTGGTTCGTAATGAATATTTTTATTTAAAAGCCAATCTTGAATGGCAGCTTTTTTCCAGCTCATTTTTGGTGCCGTTTCCAATTTTCGGGAGTGGTAAGGTGCATTATCCATCACCACAATTGAGTTTGGTCTTAATTTTGGTAAGACTCCAGCGAACCACTCCTCAAAACAAACTGCATTCATCTCATCATGGTAATCTTCACAATTTTTCTTTGCTTCAAAAATCATGAGCCCCTCTTCCAGGAAGCCTTCTTCACTACCTATATGGCTAATTATGAGATGTTTGCCTTTTCCAGATGGATTTTTTAATCCAGTGGTCAGTCCCTCCAAAAACGCTTGTCGAGATGATGTGACTTTCTTGTCCACCCAAGTTTTTTTTACAGTATGACCTTAAAATAAATATAGTACATGAACATTCAATATTACTATTAAATTTAATGTAAAATGTATATAAATTCATTTTGTGTATAAATGTTAGCCTTACCTGCGTTAACCCAAGTTTCATCTTGATAATATATATGTCTCCCTTCTCGTCGAAACTGACATATAGATCGCAAGTAACGCTGGCGCCATGTTATTATATCATTTCGATCAATAAGTGTGCTCTTGCGTGACCGTGCAACAAATTTAAAATTAAGATGCTCAAAATTTTTCTGAGGGTGTCTTTGGAAATCTTGGGCATTTCTGAATCATCGTTCATCACTTGTAAAATCTAAAATAGTAAGTTTTATAATAGCTTGGAATCATTACTTATATATAAAAGATGTAGGTATAAAATAATACTGTCTGACTGATTGACTAACCTTTGCAATGGTTGGAGGTTCATTTTGGTAAAAGAACTGATGAACAATTCTTCGTATTGCAGAGAATGTAAATTCATCAATTTTATCTTTGAAACTTCGCTTTGGTCCAGTTTTTTTAGGAGGAGTTGGCGGCGCACCTTTATTTACTTCCTTCAAAACGTTACAAACAGAGCGTAAGGTTATTCCCAATATGTCAGCAACTTTGCTCATACATTCATTTTCTTCCACAACTTTAGGCCCAATTGCGCAGAAATTTCATTTTTCACGTATTTGTAGGCGTTGCGGATCATTACTTTTTTAGTAACAGTGAAAGCTTTTCGTGGACGTTTTTTTCTTGGGGACAAGAAAACATCCACGTCTTTTTGTGATGTACTTGGCTGAGGATCCATTTTGATGGAAAACCAAAACAAATAGATTCACTCAAAGTTCACAAAAAACTATAAACGTAACAACAAACACAACGTAACAACACTTTAACAAAAACCCAACAAAATATCGATTCGCAATGAAATAAGATATTCGTGCAGTCAGACTGGGAGAATGAAGCCGAATGACACGATAAACAAAATGGCGATAGCTGCACGAGCGCGCACGGGTTGCCAATACTGAAAACTATCTAGGCTCTTTTATTATAAGTTTTGTTTTTAATATAAAAACAAAAATATTAACTTTTTATAAAATAGAGCAGCGATTACTAATTAATAAATAATTATTATGAATAATTATGTATTTATTTAAATAAAAATCAATAATTTAGTCTTAATTGGCACACTGATGGCACACACACTGATTGTTTATCGATTTTTGTGTTCATCACTACACTATTATATGTGGTATCATTATTTCACAAAATGACAGTAGCTAATGTCAAATCTGGAATCGAATTAAAATTCTGACTTATAGTTGAAAATCGAACTTCTAACCCTTAGTTCCGAATTACGTCAAAAGCGATTATATCGCGAATCCGACCGATTTTAATAGTCACAAAATATAAGGATTATTGAGTACTGTCTGTGACGTTGCGCGTTGGTCGGATTCGCAATATAATCGCTTTTGACGCAATTCGGAACGCGGTGTAAGTTAACGAAAATAAAAGATATATGTATAGCCGTATATGTCGCAAAAAACGTACAATGCGTTCCAAATGTCCAAGTATATTTCGACACTCAAGGGCATAGATGAGAATAAGTACAAGTATAGATGGCCGTCTCTCGATTTTGTACTTTATACTGCCATCTATCCGCCAGACCCCGTACTACTTAGAAATACACACACACACGCAGATGTATCGTACGAAGCTACTACATAGACGGGATAACCTAGGATGACCTTTTACCGGCGGGAAAATTAAAAGAGTGATTATAAACCTCAAATACAACTTTTTCTAGGACCAATAGACTTTTGTATTGGTCCTAGAAAAAGTTGTATTTGAGGTCTAGAATCACTCTCTTCATTTTCCCGCCGGTAAAAGGTCATCCTGTAAATACACAAATGTATATTGTTACTTTTGGAGTTGCTACTAGTTGTGTATTTAAAAATAGCCAGTAGTTACTGTTTATTACATGCTGTATTTTATTAACAAAACGAAATTAAAACTGCCTATTATTAAATACACACTGAGTTAAGAAAAATATTATGAAAGAAAACATTTTTTTTTCCACGAAAATGTTTATTTATTAACTCTTTTATGGCGTACATAATAATTATGAGCTAATTGTTTAATTTGGTCATTCTCATCCCAAATTGTGTTTTTGCCACATAATAAATTACTTACATCTTTGCACCAATTGAAAATGACTAAAACTATGCTTTTTTTTTAAAGAAATTCTTTTAATTTAAGTTTATGTTGGTCGCATTGGATAAATTCGAGTGAAACAAGTGTGGTGGTTACCAATTCTATATAATTAACTATCTCTTTGGATTCACAATTCGTTTTCAAAATTTCAGTTGTAATAATTTATATATTTATTAAACATTCCAGAAAATTTTACTGGGATAGTGAAGAATACATTTACTCGTATTTTTTTTTAAAGTAATAAACTTCAAGTATGACAGATATGTTTCTGCACTATCCTCTTCTAATGATTTTTTACATTCAATGCAATTTTTTGAAATTTTTTTGTACATAAAATTAATTAGCCAGCCACAACAATAAGCTACTGCTGCACACTTCTCGATTTCGCTTGGAATTTGACTCGATAATACTACGTCTATAGTTTTTCATTGTATATTTAAATGATTAAAATCAATTTCTGTAGGTTCAGGTAGAGGCCTGGGGATATTTTGACTTAAAATATATTTTAAGCTCTGTAGGCAATGACTATCGTCACTCTCGCAGTTAGCCCCTACTGACTTAGGTGACACCATATTATTAACCAATAAGGCTTTATAAGATGCCTCAAAAGATACCAGATTTGGCATCACATTTCGTTGCCCATGAGCTCGTATGGCACCAAAAAAATTCTCCAGCGGTTCTTGGTTGAAATTGCGCAGCAGTACAGATCGCAAGCCTAAGCCGTGTAGTTTGTTGGTTATTTGCTGAAATGCTTGAATTGTTTTTATCCAACTAGAAATAGATGGAACCAACCTTACTCTGTCACCAATAAATTTCATTGTTCTTAAAATTTGTAAGCTCTTATGCCATAATTTGTGATGTGGCGATTTTGGCGAAACTGCTGACCGATATATTTTGCCGTTTACAATTTTACTATAATATCCATTAACGGAATCAAAAAGCCGATCAAAAAACAGTAATAATTCTGCAGTGTCTGTGCTTTCCTTGGAAACCGGCCAATTTCTGAAAAAAAAAAAATAATAATAATAAATTAGATTTCTCACACTTATTACATACAATTTACTCAGAAGTGTACTTTTAGATATTGAAAAAGTCACAGTGGTACTAGTCAGTTTCGAATTAAACTCCCACTTTAGCCTTAATGTCAAGGAAACTGCTTTTCTAGCCTGAACTGTCCCTGGGCAAAGGCTTCCCCCACTCTTTCCATTTCCACCTATCTAAAATTTCTCTAGGAAGCCATCCCATACCTGCATCTTTTCCTCGGTCTGTCGCAACTCCGACTGTTAGGGCTCCAATCTCGTGTTATACGAGCTCAAGACCAGGACAGCATGCGGCACACATGCCCAGGATAATAAAAAAGTAAAAATGATTATAAATAAATAATACATATAATAAATACCTGCTGTGAATCCCATTGCTACACTGACAGTTTTACTGAAGACTTGTGTGGCGTATTTCACCTTCATTTTTGGTATTAAATTTGGAATGACATGACGTACGGTCAATTTTGGTATTAACCGCCGTCTTTTGAATCCAAGGCCATTTTGATATAGAGCCTCCAGATGAGCCCATTTTGCAATTTTTTTCTTCCCGTCCAGATAATACTCTAAATTTTTTGTACTTAATAAGATTATTTCTTATGCCTTTTAAAGATGTGGCGGGTCAAAAATTCTTCTGGACAAGTCCAGCTTTAGCTTTTTTGCATCTGTTGAATTCCCCTTGCAGTTTTGCAACCGCTTTATACAGCTCTATTTCACACTGGTATTTCAGCCGCCTGCCTGAAAATAAACGAATAGGAATTAAAAATTTTCAATTTTTTTTTTACTCTGTAGTTGCATGTATAGTGGGCTACATAATAATGTTTGTTACAGAATTATGTTGTATAATTAAAAAAAAAGGGTAATGCGAGCTACTGCTCTGAAGTCTCGTCTACCAATCTTAGGTAAAATGACCTAAGATTCTGGATCTGTGCCTGATTATACATGATGAGATAATAAACAGACAGGCAGTTTAATTATTATGATATGTAATTAGAGAGCTAATAAATTACTTACTTTTAAAAGCAGCAGTGTTGCACATTTATTGTAGTAGCCGGTTGTAGCTTATATGGAGCTGGTATTACAGATGGTTTTCTTGCAATGCCTGCAAATAAAACTTCAATTAACATAATATTTGAAATTCCATGCGAACGATGTCGTGAGCAACTGCTTGTTAATAATATTATTATCTCCTTTATTAATTTTTTTACATGTTACATATATATTTTTAAATATTTCTTAAAAAACAATAAAAAAAAAAACATTTAAAAATATAAAAAACAGTATCCCACCGGTATCGGGAACAGGGTCCAAGCTACCGGTGGTTAGGGCTCCAAAGAAAGGAACCTCCTAACGATACGAGCCGTGTCCAGAAGAACTGCTTTCTGAATCAAGCCCTTGATCCAGTCGCCTAACGAGAGCCTCCTAAGGTGTTGGTTGAGGCTCTTGGCTATTAAGCCATTGGCTGACACAACTATCGGTACAATGATCGCTGAGTCCACTTCCCACATGTCGACAACCTCGCGAGCCAAGTCAATATACTTGATTTGTTTATCTTTCTCGGCTTTCACGAGGTTCTCGTCATGTGGAACGGATATGTCAACAATCATTGCACGCCTCTCGCTTCGGTCCACCACCACTATATCAGGCTTATTGGCCACAATAGTCCTGTCATATTATTATTATTATTATTATTTCCTTTATTTGTCTTTTTTACATATTAAAAAAAAAACATTTAAAAATACAAAAAATAGTAGCCCACCGGCATTTTGGGCTTTTATTTTTATTTGCCCGATAAATGCCCGATCGTAGGGCATAAAAATATGGGACTCGTTAAACGTGATTTTATGTGGTTTTTCATGTAAAATAGTATGTATTAAAGAAATAAAAGAAGAAATATGAATGATTGAACACATTTTTATTTTAAAATAATAACATGAATATACTTTTTCATGTGAAAACAGAGATAAAAGACTTTACTTTGAAGGAATGCGAATGATTAAACACATTTTCATTTTAAAATAATATTAATATACTTTTTCATGTAAAACAGAAATAAAAGACTTTACTTTGAAGAAATGTGAATGATTCAATCGTGTCGATTAGATACACTATAGAAAGACAACGACAGCGTTTGCTTGGAGTTTAATGAATTAAACATATTTTCATTTTAAAATAACAACATTAATATACTTTTTCAAGTAAAAATAGATAAAAGACTATAATTTAATATCAAATTTAATAAATTATGTTCTAAGTTACAAGAAATAAAATAATATGTATTAAACAAACAATAAAAAACTAGTTTCTGCATTCTTAGAGACAACATTATAATTTTTTTAATAATCAACATCAATATAATTATAATTATCTAGAGAACTATTGATGACACTGGAAGGGTATGTTTTACTTTAATCACATTTATTATAAACATATACTACACGCCTGGGTGTCGCCACTCTGCGGAAGGCCCGGAGGACACGGTGGAGCACACAGTGGAGGTGTGCCCCACTTGGGCAGAACATTGCCGTGCACGGGAGCAATCGGCGATCACTTGCACCGGGCCTTAGTACAGACCATGGTCCGGAGCGAGGAGGAGTGGCAGGCGGTCGCCTCCTTCTGCGAAGCAGTAATGCTTGCAAAGAAGTAGGCCGACCGCATCAGGCAACGGCGCTCACAGCGCCCCTACCACCGCCGAGATTCCGATCCCGATTTCCAACCACAGCAGGCGCGGGCTTGCGGATTGCGAGCAATGGGTAGTTCGCTATCTGATCGTCCGGTAACTATTCGGATCGAGTCCAAGTCGTCGACGGCGCGCGCTGTTCCCGTGCACCTCAAGGCGTCGTTGGCAACAGCAGAGGCCCACCCGGGTGGAAGCCTACTGGGGCCAGGGTTATCCGAAGGGGAAACTCGGCTTCGATACGAAAGGCAAGAAGGAACGGGGTGGGTTTTTAGTCAGAGTCTAACACTATCTCCCACTTCGCCCAAGGCCGGGGGATGTCATTTGGATGATTTTTACCCACTAACAAAAAAACAGGATTCAATAAAAATATCACTTTTCCTTTACAATTCACAAACTTCTACCGCTGTTATTCTTATAAATATAAGATACGTTTTGATATGCTGCAAAATGCGATAATTTTTAAAAGGGTGTCAGCCTGGAAATTGGTCATACAGGTCTCGAACCTAGTTCAAACTCCAGCTCTCACAAAAGTTTTAGGGCGAAATTCACCAATAAAACTAATCGTGACTATTGTAATTCTATTCTAATTCTATTCGTATTATATTCTTATTCCATTCTAATTCTATTCTAAATTTACTTATTAAGAATACCTACTTTCATTTTATTTGTAGTTATTATAATTATGAATCTACCTACTTTTACTTAAAATTACTGATCGTCTAAAAACACTTACCACAAAAATAACTGTAAATTAGCACTGTTTTTAAAACCAATAAGTATTTACTTAAAATTGGGAAACCGGAACCATAGAACACAATTATCCTGGCGCGTACCTCATGCTCACAATGCGCGCACAATGCTCGAATAGATTAGTGATATGCGTGCGTGCGTGCGGTATCTACAAATGACACAGGATAACTAATAACAAAATGGCGGCACAACGCAGCGTGTGTGCGCGTCCCTCACACGGTGTGTGAGTGTGTGAGGGATGCGCACACAGACCGCGCTGTCCCCACTTTGTGCTTTCGCATGGTAGGTAGAAGTGATTTGAAATGGTTGATGACATTAAATGGTTCTTTTAAGATATTTTAAATATATTGCAATTTAATTCACAAAATCAAATACGTACCTACTTAAAACAACTAACCATAACAGTGTAAGCATCTCTTGCCGTACTCCTCTCACCATGCAAGTGTTTTTACGCCGCCGCCGGGTAACTCGTAACCTTTGTGTTCGTAAACATGGTTTTGTAAAACTTAAATTTTAATAGAATGTGAAAATTCATATAAAAACACCTATATAGACTTAACCATTACTAAACTCATCGATTTAAGCCAGTTTCCAAAGCTAACATTAATGTCTTGAATTAATTTTAGAACAAAAAATAAATTCCCAGATAAATGCCCTCGGGCAGGAATTTATGGGCGTTTATTGGGAATTTTCCCAATCTGCCCAAAATGCCAGGGCATTTACCCATCACTAGTCACGCCATCTCCTCCTGGGCCTACGGCCTCCGGCGACGCGGTTAATAATATTATTAAATGTAATCCATATAGTGATTTACTTACTTTTAATAAGGTTGCTGTAGCTACTGGTACTTGCGGCGGGCTGTACATTATCAACAACTATGGGCTCAGGTCTATTAGAGGCAGAACTTGACGGTGCACCTGGAAAAGATTATGAATATATTAGATTAGAAAACATTGTTAACACAAAAATTTATCAAAAAAATCAAATTAATACAAGATGTGTAAAGTGGTTATAGCGCTAAAACTGACCATTGGTGACAAATTTATTTGAATATTGATGAAATTAAGATATTTATATTTTCTAGATCTTAAACTCACAATATAAGTCAGACTGATATTTCCTCATATTAGTCTGTTTAGACAAAGGAACAATATCTGTTTAATCATTTTATTTTATTCAAAGTCATAATTTACTTACTTAAAACCACGTCACTGTAACTACTGGTACTTGTGATAGGCTGTACATCATCAACAACTATGGGCTCAGGTCTATTGGAGGCAGAACTCGACGGTACACCTGGAAAATATTACGAATACATTAGATTAGAAAACATTGTTAACACAAAAATTTATCAAAAAAATCAAATTAATACAAGATGTGTAAAGTGGTTATAGCGCTAAAACTGACCATTGGTGACAAATTTATTTGAATATTGAGGAAATTAAGATATTTATATTATCTAGATCTTACTGTTCCCGCACACGGGCCACAAAAAAACGCTGCTTTAAGCTTCTTTTTGAGGCGGCCTTTGTTTGTGGCTCGTGTGCGGCGGTGCCGCCACAAAAAAACGCTTGAAGCGGCTTCAAGCTTCTCCGGACACAAGGTGCTGCGCGCTTCAGCTGTTTTTTGCGCTTTTTTTGTGGCCGCTGCTAACGTTTTTTTTTTGTGGCGGCGTTTTTTTGTGGCTCGTGTGCGGGGACAGTTAAACTCACAATATAAGTCAGACTTATACTTCCTCATATTAGCCTGTTTAGACAAACGAACAATATCTGTTTAATCATTTTATTTTATTCAAAGTCATAATTTACTTACTTAAAACCACGTCACTGTAACTACTGGTACTTGTGATAGGCTGTACATCATCAACAACTATGGGCTCAGGTCTATTGGAGGCAGAACTCGACGGAGCACCTAGCAAAGATTACGCATACATTATATTAGAAAACATTGTTAACACAAAAAAAATCTAATTCTTATCAAAATAAATCAAATTAATACAAGTTGTTATTTCCATGCAGATTAAATTACACCGCATTGTTTTGAAATTTCATTAATAGTATTGTTTGTCAGGAGTTTTGCTACTCATTTTATAAATCAAGTTCCCATGTCACGTAAAGTTAACCAACCTAAAAATTGACATACAGGAAACAATAAAAAAATCTCCCGAGTGTTTGTTGTCTGCTGATACCAACACTACGATACATAGGACCTATAGATGTGTGTTAACTGACTATAGAAGCACAGTACAGTTGTAGTAACTGTCCATTGGTGCTATATGAGATTAAAACAAACACTTAAATTAAAAAAAATATGCTCAATACCTGGAAGATGCAGCGTCGGTACAGCCAATTTACTTAATCTGTTTTTCGAATAATGATTTTTTTTTTTTTCAAAATGAACATGGCAGATTCTTCTGTTTTTAAATATAAAATCATCATCATCAAAACCAGCATTGACAGCCCATGTTTTAAACTTGTCATTTTCAGTTGAAGGGTTTGGGAAAGTATACAGCACTGCACCTAATAATAATTTACAATCTAAAAGCTAAATTGCAAACAATAAAATGGAAAAATATTGTAATAAATTTAACCCTCTTCATCATACATATATTATTACTAAACTCCATTGGTGGTTAACTAAATGTAAACAATCTTAACATGTCTTTTATTCAAAAATTGTCTAAAAATGTTTACAATTAGGTATTTGCTTAAACCGATGTTAAGTAATTAACTAAATAAAAAAAAAATTGTATGTCTTCTAGACAATTTATTTTAAATACAAAGACATATATCACGATTACCTACGTTTAGTGAACTATTTAAACAGATGAAGTATAGTTACAATGATAGAAATGTACATGAGTTTTGGTCCAGCCAACAAATTGCCTGGAGTGTTGATAATGAAGAATACAAAATAACATTTATCTTTTAATAACTGAAACTATTAGTGATGTGTGATAGTTCAAAGTGGAAGGTAATTTTCCTAATACTAAAAGATTATTGAAATTTATATTATCAAGTGCTAGTGCAATTTATTTGCAAGTACAAGCTAATCTAGAGTTGCTGTTTTTGAATGGCCAAGGCATTATATTTTTTGTTAGTTAAGCCACCAGCAGGTGATTCGGTTGCCGCCATCTAATTTTTTGATTGAATAATGTCGTCTATACATATGTCGTTGGTGTAGCAACTGATTTGCCCTACCGCGGTGTCCTAGCGAGATAGGGCAATCTTTTTCCAACCTGTTACAACGTAAATACTATGTAATGTGCAGACGCCAGCAGGTCAAGCTTCCCAAAACTGTCAGATTTCCTCAACTAACCTTGAACCTAATATTTTAGAGATAAAGTTGAAAATCTATTAAAGAAACTGATAGATTGTAGTAACAGGAGTAATTTGTTGCTGGCGTCTGTTCTTAGTTATCACCGGCCGGCAAGCCCAATTAAAGGTAATAATAAGGAACTAACCTGTACCGAGTGATGAAGCGCAAGTAGGAATGTAACACGTCTTTTGAGGCATTTTATTGTGTCCATATCACAAAACCGGCCAAGTGCGAGTTGGACTCGCCCGTGAAGGTTTCCGTAGCAGCAAGTAACATAATTTAAGGGTTCTTATTAGAAACCTTAATATCATTTTTGAAGACCTACCCATACGTACCCCAGACGTAAGGGTTCGAAGAAAATTTTTTTTTGAGTTTCAGTTCTATTTAAAGACCCCCAAATTTTATTGTTTTTTTTTTTTTGCAGTTTACAGAATACATCTACTCACTAAGTTTCATCAGCATAGCTCTTATAGTTTCTGTGGCTGTGACATACGGAGGGACAGACAGACATGACGAATCTATAATGGTTCCGTTTTTTGGCTACGGAACCCTAAAAACAACAAAGTCTCGAACGAGTGGACTTGGAGCTAAAAAGTAAAATAAAGAAATAAAATAAGTTTAAACGAATTATCCTGAATCAGGATCATTGGTAACATACCAGCAAGGTTTAACAGCAGAGCTTGTCGAGTAGTAGGTGGTTGCAGTCTCGAACCAGTGGACTTGGAGCTGAAAAGTAAAACGAAATAAAATAATAATAATAATATAATATTCCACAATTATCACACAACGCCGTCTAGTCCCCAGCTAAGCAGAGCTTGTGTTATGGGTACTAGACAACTGATAAACATACTTATATGTATATTTCTAAATACATACATATTATAGATACATTACACCCAGACACAGAACAAATGATTATGCTCATCACACAAACATTTGTCCTGGGTGGGAATCGAACCCACGACCTCCGGTATAGTAGTCAGGGTCACTAACCACTAGACCAACAGGCCAGTCAAAAAAATAAATTAAAATAAATTAAAATAAATAAAATAAAATAAATTTAAACGAATTATCCTGAATCAGGATCTTTATTAACATACCAGCAAGGTTTAACAGCAGAGCTTCTCGAGTAGTAGACGTGAAGCGCTATCTTACACAATTCAAAGTGATCATCAAAAAGATGATGAAACATATTTTCACAAGAAGGTATCAAATATGAGAAACAATCAAACTGTCAACACTTACCCAATACGGAAAACACTAATATTACTCATAGGTTAATAATCAGTGATCAGAACTGGCAGGGCTAATTAACTTAAAGCTAGCGAGACGACATGACATAACATACAGTAGTTAAAAACACTTTAGGTAGGGACTCTCAGGCAACGGCGCTCTCGCCGCCGCCGCGCCGCCGGGATTCCGATCCCGATTTCCGTCCGGCCGTCCGGTTACTGTCCGGACCAAGCCCAAGTCGTCGACAGCGCGCACTGTTCCCGCGCACCTAAAGGTGTTGTCAGCAACAGCAGGGACCCAGCTGGGTCGAAGCCTACTGGGGCCAGGGTTAGTTTCGAAAGACAGCTCGAGCCCCGGTATGAAGGCTAGAAGGAACGGGGTGGGCTTTAAGTCAGTAAGAGTCTGACACTATCTTCCGCTCCGCCCAAGAGCCGAGGATGTCATTGGATGATTTTTCCCAGCATAAAAAAAGGTAAGTACTCTATTTTTGAAAATATGTCTATGTTACTTTTTAATGGTGAATGAATTTTTGAGTTAAATCGAACATACAAACAAATAAATAATTTTTATGCGACTTTTGTACAACTGATTACCCACTAGTGCCGCGTTTCACTGAAGCCGAATGTATAAATGGTTAGTACTTTGAGTAAGGTTAGTACTTTTACTACCCCCATAAATAAATACTAGTGATGTAACGAATAATGGCATTCGAATTCTTTCATTACACTTTGATTTTGTCTATTAAAGCTTATAGTCCCTTGAACGATCTGGCCGAAATTATGTGAACGCAACTCTCGCCTAGGCGGCAGTACGCAAATCTGTGTATTCATTTGCGGCCAGCAGCGCCCGGAAAGCGCTTTAAATCGATTCTCTTTGCGAAATATTGATTGATTTACATATGCTATGTTCACTTTGAAGAATATTTAACCACCAATTTTTATGTGTGAAAATGTTTCTAAAGATCCAATCTGTTTCGAAGGAGTAGGGAAAAGTTGCGAAATTGCTAAATATTTTTTTTAGACAAAAGTATTAATCGCAGGAAAAAATCACATGTTGATATTATTGTTCATGAATCTATAATAAACATATATTTTTTTCAAACCAATTGACCTAGCCGTAATGGAGGAGTAGGCCTCAGAAAGTCACTGTTTTATGGCACTTTTCGGGCGCTTGGCCCTTAACTACTCTCAAATGCTACAAAATCATATCAAATTATGATAAACACTAGCTTTTACCCGCGGCTTCACCTGCGTGAAAAAATTAGCCTATGTCCGTCTCCAGGGTCCTAACTATGTCTGTACCAAAAATTCATCAATATCGGTTTTGACATTTAGGCGTGAAGACGTAACAAACAAACAAACTCACTTTCGCTTTTATAATACTAGCTTTTACCCGCGGCTTCGTCCACCTCTTTCTCCCCTTTCCTCACTTTTTTTTTTAATTATGCCTATGTCCGTCTCCAACGTCCCCAACTATCTCAGTACCAAAATTCATCAACATCGGTTTTGCCATTTAGGCGTGAAGACGTAACAAACAAACAAACAAACTCACTTTCACTTTTATAATATTAGTAAGGATTAGTAAGGATTCACCCATGATTATCCTAGGTACGTTTTTTTAATCGTGGATCCAGTGACTTATTGCCAGTGCAAGAGGTTGTGTCAGACTTTTATTGACTAAATTCAAACAGTTGCCTTCTTTGCGTTTCAGGACCATGATACCTTTTTTAGAAAGCCCGTTGGCCGGTCAATCCAAGCACTTAGGCTGAGTTGCCACCTTTATTTTCATATAACTTTTGAATTATTATACCACAAAATCGAGAATCAATTCAACAATTATTCTACAAACAAAAAAAATAACAAATAATGTTGACGGCCCTTACAAAGACATGTCCAAAATATCATTTTTTTATTATTTACTTTGTTTAATTGATATTAATCAAATATTTCAAGTAATAATTTAATTTAAAAAAAATTGATATTAATTGATATTTGATAATTGATATCAATTAAACAAAGTAAATAATGAAATAAGAAAAAATATATATTTTGGACATGTCTTTATATACGTAGGGACAACGATATTTTACTTATATAATATTAGTGTAGCTGTGTAGATAAATACAATTAGTTACATACCACTGAGAGGAGGTTCAACAGTTCCTATTGTTGTAGTTGTAGAGCATTGAACAGGATTCAACAATGAAGCTTCTTGAGATTGGAGTAGATAGTCAGCTATCTGGAATCAATGAAATTGTAGTTTGTAGATTGTCATAAAAAATTATGTTCTGAAATTTAATATTAAAAGATTACGGTACTACTGCTAGAACATAGGTGGAACATCTTTAATGGTGAGTCCAGATCAGTTGTCAGATTAGAGACAGTGGGCTGCAATCAACCATTCAGGCCTAGCATTGGTTGGTGGATTTCTCAGTTTTCTCACAATATTTTCCTACACTCTTCTGAGAGCCAAGGTGAAACAATAAATTGCTAAAAGAGACATAGCCCATAACCAACAATTTGTGGTTATTAAAGCATAATAAGGAACACACGCGTTTTTATTCATTAATCCCTAAGCCAACGCTGGTGTTCGCGCACCTGTTGTCTTTCTATTGTGTCTCTAATTCTCACGATTGAAAGGTTAACACTTATAGGACAGGAGTGGACTGGACTGTGTGGGGTGGACTTTTAGAAGTTATTTTAATATTTGGTTAAGTAGGTAGGTACCTGCAATATTTTCTGTAGGTAAAATCAAGGTGGGGACATTCAATTTGCCAAGTCTATTATTTGGATACAGAAACTGTATCTCATAGTGCCAACAGCAAATTCTTGAAGTGTTTTGGACAGTAGTATTCTCCAGACTTGTTATATCACCTCCAACACTCTTCACCCAAACTTAGAACTTTTCTGCAAATGTTTCAGAATTTGGAAAGTTATACAGATACATCTGAAAATACAAAAACAACTTTATTGGAACTAGGCATGGGAAAAGTGTGTCATCTTTGCGATTAGAACATTTGCATCTGACTCAAAATGATCCGAAACAGTTTTATGTATCATTTGAAATATTTGAAACATCGACTCGCAAGATACAAACGGAACATTTGGAACATTGGCTCAAAAGATTCAAACGGCACATTTGAAACATCAGCTCAAAAGAAACAATCGGAACATTTGAAACATCTTCCGATGTTGGAACATTTGGAACATCAGCTCAAAGATACAAACGGGACATTTAAAATATCGACTCACAGGATACAAATGTTATGAATCGTGGTCTGTTAAGTTGCGTCAAATTATAAGTTATATGTAATTGAATTTTGATTTTAGAATAATATAAAGTAGATGTTTTTAGTTCAGGATGTTAATTATATTACACTATTTACGGTTAAATTTGAATTTTAAAAAGACTGCTTTCTTAAAGAGTGTTTCAGTGTTTCAATTGTTCCAAATGATGCATTTAAAACATTACTGATATTCCAATCTTTCGAAACACTAAAATGTGAACAGAGAGTTGATTCAGTAAAGAGTTACACACGCCTAATTGGAAAATCAGGCAACGAAAACACCAATTTTATTTTATTTTTTCCCAGCTTTAATGGGGCTCGCTTCCAAACTAACCATAACTTTAAGTATTATAAATGGAGTAACTTCTGCATCACAGTAGGTAATTGGGTAACATGATGTAGTATCAGAAATTCTGACTTCTAACAATCAGACAAACCATATGTATAAATAACAGCTGGGACCAACAACTTTACATTCTTTCTGAAGTATGGTAAAATCTCTCTCAATCCTACTACTTCAGAAAGATTTGCTTAACCTTGAAGTTCGACGTAAGGATCGTACGTACTGTCATAATTTAGTTAGCCATCCAAATCCACTAGAAAAAATTATCTGATACGATGATTCGGCATCCAGGAACATGTGTGTGTAAAATGTTAAACTAAGATATACTTACGTTTCAAAATCCTTCTGGAGGGCCTATCTTCACGCGTATGTCAGGAATACTTTCAGAACACCACAGTCTTTATTTGTGTTTCTTGTTTTATAGAGGAAACAAAGCTCAAACCACTGTAAATAGCACTCGAAAAACACAAAAAATATTAGTCTCGTTATGGCGGCCATTTTTAGTATGTTACAAATTACCAGTGTTGCCAACTCTATACCACCAGTGAGTGCTAAAAATCTTCTCAAATAGTACTAGATTGCTATAGATTTCCAAAAATAATGCTATATGAAATAAAATCACATGAGTAAAATTTTTTTACATGAATTACCTTTTTTACATAAAAACTGTTAAAATTATTATTTTTAATCATACATATTTACAAACAAACAAAAAAAAAAGACAAGCTCGCACCACACTAACCACACCACTATCCGGTCTCTTACGCTCCTGCCTCTAGCTACTGAGCGAGCTAGCGTCGCCAGACGCGGATTTCTAAATATCCACTATGAATCAATTTGCAAATAACAGTCACTGAACATCACACGAAGAAATCCCACCAAAAACTCATTGTCTATGTGTAATTCCATAGATAATAAATCTATGTGCCAGTAATACGAATGTGTTTGTTACACTGCACGCATGCTGTGCGTGTGTGCGTTTTATTAGTATCTGAAAATTTCGCTAGACTATTAAATAGTGCTAGATTAAGTGCTGGGTGCTGTATGTTCGATTTCAGTGCTAGACTTGTGAAAATAGTGCTAAATCTAGCACTGAAAGTGCTAAGTTGGCAACACTGCAAAGTACTCTGTGGCGGCCATGACAGAAAACAACCAGTGCATTTTTATGGGCGCGTTCGTTTCATTTTGAATTATTATTGTTACTTGTTTTGTTTATAGAAATAATAAGTTTATTAAATAGGAAAAAAAAAGTAATAATTATTGTTTTTTTTTCACCAGCAATTTAAAATAACATGAATAAAATTATATTCATTTGGAACGCATTTTTCATTCGAAAAAGTACGGGGTCTGGCGGATAGATGGCAATGCGGACGCTCGAAATTTTCCAATGTATAGAAGACGACCTAGCATGCTCAAGGGAATCAAAATTCGTAGGGTACTTGCTGTTGACTTAGAATCTTGAAATTTGGCATGAAACAAGATCTCATAGCAGAAATATTGGAAAAAATCTGAAAACTAAATATAAAGGTACGTCACAAAAAAAAACTTTTGCGATTTAAAAAAAATTTCGTAACTCAATTCAGGAATTGAACTGTTTTCATAGGTAAGTTTGTTCGTACAAACTGACTGAGGGTTCCGTAACCCTCAGTACGCGAGTCCAACTCGCACTAAATATGTAGAAAGTAATAAAACTGTTTCTGGCAGAAATAAAAAAAACATTTTTTGCTATTCGGAAAAATCTTCGAGGCTCCATTCGGGAATAGTAGTTATTCGGGAGTGAAACGACAAGCGTTTGAAAGTTCGTTCAACAAATCAAACTTGACAATTAAGTATTGAAATAATTGCCAAATGTGATTTTTTGAACAAACTTATTTATTTGCCACATTCAGTTTGCAATAATCGTCATTTGAGACACCGGGCTGCAGTGCAGCTTTAGAGACCGGTTGCAATGTAAAACACAGCAGTCATTCAACTTCTAAAACTTTAGGATTTTTTGAATATCTATAGCAATACTTGTCTGTTTATTACCTCTTCACGTCTAAACAGCTGAACAGATTTGCATGAAACTACAACACAAGTAGACTATATCCTGGATCAGGAATCTAAATCTATTCAGCCGTTAAGAAGTAGGTTATAACAGATAAAAAAAAAAGTGAAGAGGTAACAAACAGATAGACATATGGACACATAGAGCATCCGCTTTCACATTTACAATACCAGTATGGATATGTAAATGACATTTTTTTTTTTTTTTACATAAATTCCATTTGCAATCGGTCGTCAGACCATAAGCGAATTAGTTATAAAGCAAATGGCGTTGTGGTGGAGCGGCCAGTGCTGCTCCTCCCACTTATAGAAGGTGGTTTCTCTCCAGCCTCTTCACCACCGCAGTCGGGTTCAACAGTTCAGCGACTAGTGGGTTTGGATGCAAGGTCAGGCGTTCCTTATGTTGGGTCTTTTTCAGAGGTCACTGTTGGCATGTTTAGATACTCGTGTATTTCGTCGTTCCTAGCAAACCAAGGCGCATTAACTATTGCTCTTAAGATGCTATTTTGAACTCTTTGCAGGCAGAGTATCTTGGATTTACTGGCTACGCCCCACAGCTGGATCCCGTATGTCCATATTGGCTCTAGAACTGAGTTGTAGATAAGTAGTTTATTGTCCACAGAGAGTGCAGAGTTTCTTCCCATTAGTCAATATAGGTTACGAAACTTGTGGTTTATCTCATCTCTTTTACTTTTGATATGATGCTTCCATGTTAGCCGCCTATGTAAATGGAAGCCAAGATATTTCACACAATCTGTGTGTGGAAGGGTTTCTCGTCCTAGTCTCACAGAAGGAGTGTTTCCTTGTCTAAGCGTAAATGTGATGTTAATGACAATGATGATATTTTTTTATATTTGAATAAAATAATGACTCTGCATGTATTGGTTTCTGTAATAAAATAAATAAATAAATGTTACCGTGCCGCCGACAATATATTAAAATACTGGTAGTACATAGTCCTCTCGTACTTCTGTGGCACTCCCCATAAATTAAAATCATGTCGGAGTACTCTGAAGCTATGTTATTGTAACGAGGCAATACTTAATGATAATACTAAAAGAAAACATGCTTGCTGATACTAAACTTTTCAAATAAAAATAGTAATATCACTGACTTTTTTTAGCAATATACCACAACATAAAATAGTTATAAAAAAAAAGAGTACAATACAGTTGCAGTGACTGTGCCACCTCGTGTACTGAGTAACTGTTGAACCATTTCATTTGCAAATTAGTGGGTAAGTAGTGAATTGTAGAAGGTAGGATAATTGAGAATGCAAGTCATTTGGAAACCATTTGTATGAGCAACAAGTTTATGACTACAGGATTTTGAAATTATTATTTTTTTGCTAAAATAAAAGTAGCCTGTGTTACTTAACTTACTCCTTATTACATCAGCTACCTGCCAAAAAAAGTCCCGTCAAAATCGGTTCAGCCGTTTCAGAGATTAGCCGGAACAAACAAACAGACAGACAAAAATTGTAAAAGATGTTATTTTGGTATATATATCATATAGTATCATATATATATGATACATAATGTGCATGTAGTGAAAAGCGGTTATTTCAATATTACAAACAGACACTGCCATTTTATTTATATGTATAGATGAAGAATAGCTTGATTTGTATAATAGTGATCCACGCGCTCCTCAAAGAGATGTCAGCAAACCGTAGTGGCCCAGCAGGGACGACGCCCGCTAGCACCGCAAGGAGTTCCTGACAAGGGAACCCGTAGTCCTAGAACGCGAAGGGCAACTGAAGGACACAGGTGTGGTTTTAGTCAATAACAATCTGACACGCCCTCTCGCTCCACCCAGAGCGGGAAAAGTCATTGGATGATTTCCACACTTATCAAAACAACGGTAGAGTGGGGAAATTCGGACAGCGAGCTCCCCTTGCTCGCCGTCCGCAAACCCGGGGGTAGTACTCTATCCTACGCAACCCAACTCAAGTAGAGTTGAGTAGAGTACTCAAGGAAGAGTATGATAGAGTATAATAGAGTACCAGTTGACGGGAGCGAGGCCGCGGGCAAAAGCTAGTATTAGATAAAATAAATCTCAGTCCTTAAAACAAATCTATTTCTATGTTTCAGACATCGTCGTCGCCACAAACACACAACTAGAGTTTTACAACAATGATGGTACACGGACGCACACACAAGATATACCATCGGTTGGTGAGATCACTTCAGTAACATACGATCCTGTGCACTACAGGGTGCTGTTTACCGACCGTCACGACTCGACCACGTTTATATCCAGCTTGGACGTATCAACCGAGACTGTACAACGTTTAGTTACGACAACAACGAACTACTACGTGAGGCTCGTGTACGACCCCGTCACACAAGCTCTCTATTGGAAGGATGGATATAGTATACGCACGTTTTCATTAAGTCCTGCATCTTCTAACCAAGCTGATGGAAATGTTTTAGTTAGCTTGGATCACTACTGCCGTGATCTCGCCGTGGACATCTGTGGAAGGTACGTTACTAGTGAGTAGTACCCGCACACGGGCCACAAAAAAACGCCGCCTCAAAAAGAAGCTTGAAACGGCTTTGTTTTTGTGGCTCCTGTGCGGGGACACTAACGAGAAGATCGGAAAACTTGTTTTTTGTATTGAGAACAGATTTAATTTGTTTCATGAAATAATCAAATAACATACTCAATCTTATTTGCACTTATCTACACTTCATCATTCATCATCATCATCATTTCAGCCGATACACGTCCACTGTTGGATATAGGCCTCCCCCAAGCGTCGCCACATCGAACGTTCCTGTGCATCCCGCATCCATCGGTTCCCGCTACCTTCACCAGGTTATCGGTCCACCTTGTAGGAGGCCTTCCAACGTTGCGTCTTCCGGTACGCGGTCGCCACTCCAAAACCTTTCGGTCCCAACGGCCATCTGTTCTGCGAGCAATGTACCCTGCCCATTGCCACTTAAGTTTAGCAATTCTTCTTGCTATGTCGGCAAAATTAGTTCTCCTGCGGATATCTTCATTTTTTATTTGATCACGCAAGAAAACCCCGAGCATAGTCCTTTCCATTGCTCTTTGTGTGACTTTAAGCCTTCTGATGAGGCCCATTGTGAGCGACCACGTTTCGGAGCCATATGTCATCACTGGCAACACGCACTGGTTAAAGACTTTCGTCTTGAGACACTGTGGTATGTTGGACGAGAAGATACCGCGTAGCTTCCCGAACGCTGCCCAACCGAGTTGGATTCGACGGTTGACCTCTTTCTCGAAGTTAGACCTACCCAACTGGACTGTCTGTCCGAGGTAGACGTAATCGTCCACAACTTCGAGTGTAGAGTCTCCGACCTTGATAGGAGTGGGCGCTACATGGTTGTTGAATCATGATTTTGGTTTTATCCACGTTCATTTTAAGACCCACTCTTAGAGAAGCTCCACTTATAATATTATAAATGTGAAAGTAATTGTCTGTCTACCTGTTACACTTTCACGGTTAAATTACTAAACCGATTTTGATGAAATTTATTACGGAGATAGTTTCAAACTCAAGCATGGACATAGGCTACTTTTTATCCGTCTTCGGCTTCGCGTCCGCTATAAACAACGTTCACGCGAACGAAGCCGCTGGCAGAAGCTAGTAATATCATAAAAGTGAAGTGTAAGTTAGTTTGAATGCACTAATCTCAGGAAGCTCGGGTCCGAACAGAAAAATTCTTTATCAGTTGGATAGCCCATTTTATTTATTCAGATATTATATTTTTTGTATGTAGGAGGTAATCTCTGAAAATACAAGTCCGATTGCTGCACCATTCGACAGTAAAGGCCAGTAAAAAAAAAATTGTTACAGTATTGCACAAAGTTCAACAGATAAACATGTCGACTGGTAACCCATCACTTCGCGAACTGACAGGCAGATAGTGGTGTGTGGAAGGTGATGCGCTTGGAAATGGCGTCTCTCTCAGCGGGTCCGGTTAAATGTAAAAATAACTATGTCTGTCTGTTACGCTTTTAACTACTGAACTGATTGTGATGATATTTGGAACAGAGTAAGCTTGAAACCCAACAAAAGATATACGTCCGCAATAACCGACATTTATCGAGACGAAGTCGCGGGAAAAAGCTAGTTAAGAAAAGATTATTAAATTTTTCAAGATTATAAAATTATTTTGTACTTGAAAATAATGTATCTTTATGTTCCGCTATGTTTGCCCTTGTGTGTAGGTTTATGACTCAGCTGAATTCCTCTTGAATTTTGTTAATATTGATGGATGTTTACAAATTACAGGTATATTTACTGGACCACAGACGACGAGATAGAGAGGGCTCGGTTAGATGGCTCCGAGAGAGAAGTTTTAATAGCTGGCTATGTTTATTATCGACTAAGCTTGGCCATCGATCAACAAACAAAAAAAATGTACTGGACTGAGCAAACACATTTTCGTGGACCATGGTATATTGAAAGTGCAAACTTTAATGGAAAGAACAGAACAACACTATATATTGTAAGAAACACTCGTTATGCATTTTCATTGGCCGTGTCAAAAGACTTTATATACTGGCAGAACGATAAAGAACTGGGAATTGGGCGATTACCGAAGTATTCAACACAAACTGTGGCAACAAAACTAACCTCACCGTCTAGCTCAGACTGTGGGGATTGTCATCGTATAGCAGCCAACTACACGATAAAGGAACAAATTCAGGGGATAAACAGCTGCGATGCTCTCCAGGGTCTGATTCCGAATGACTCGAAGAGTGAGTCTCCAGCACCAGTCTGTCAGAACTACTGCATTCAAGGAGAGTGTAGCGTCAGTGCTGAGGGACAACCTACATGCAGGTAAAACGTGTTCATCGCACAGATATTCGGGGTCAGCTCACGATGCTTGAAGAAAGCGAAGCCGCGGGGTTTATTCAGATTCTCTTATGTGATACGTATATGTTGTTGTGTACTAACTCTAATAATTATAATTCGCGCAGCATCACTTCGCGTCTCGGTGTGAGCTGACCCTAACGTTTTTCACTGACGGCAAGTTAAGCGACGCCTACATGTTACATGGCTAACGGTAACAGATCCTCAAGCATCCACGTCCTCACCAGCTTCGAAATGTAGAATTCCTGGAACAGTGACGCGCGTCTAACACACACGACACTTTCGCGGGCTTGCGGACGGCGAGCAATGGGTAGCTCGCCGTCTGACCGTCTAGTAGTCGACCGGACCGAGCCCAGGTCGTCGACGGCGCGTATTGTTCCACGCGTGCCTCAAGGAGATGTCAGCAAACCGTAGGGGCCCAGCAGGGTCGAAGCTTACTGGGGCCATGGGTTCGCTTCTGAAAGGAAAACCCGGCCCTGGAATACAAGGCAACGAAGGAATGTACGAGTGAGTTTTAATCTGACTCGCTCTCCCGCTCCGCCTTGGAGCGGGAGACGTCATTGGATGATTTCCCACCTAAAAAAATTTAACTCATATCAATTTCAATGTTTAATGTGTCTTGTGAACTGTGGGACAGATACTTAATTCATTAAACCCCAAGCGAACGCAACTTTTACTACAGGATCAGCTCTTTTCTACGAATACAGTTTATGTTTGTGTTAATTGGCAAATGTATGAAAAAGCTGACTATTTTTAAGGATTTAGGGTTAATAAAAATGTAGGTCAATAAAAAATAGGTTCAGTTTCATGAGTACTTGCAACCCCTGAAGTATACTAAAGTTCCTTATTGTTGATCGAATGAACATTTTATTTGATTGTAAATCAAATTGTTGAGTGACGACGAGATTGGTTAGTGACGCGCAGTGGTCGCGCACCTCGTTAGCGTGTTACAACTAGTCACAATATCTGTTGGTCTGCTGAGTGACGCTGTTTCTTATCTTCATTATTTCAGCTGTAAAGCCGAATACTTCGGGGAGAGGTGCGAACTAAACGCGTGCCATGAATATTGTCTACACGGAGGTGTTTGTTCTTTGAATGTGGACAATAAGCGAGTCTGCCAGTGCACAGCAGGTTACGATGGTGACAGATGCGAAGTGTTCATCTGTAAAGACTATTGTCTACAAGGAAACTGTAGTGTCGGTGCTGAGGGCCAACCTCAATGCAGGTAAATATATACCATGTTACCCATGGAGTTCGTTGTATAGATAATACAAACACTTTTATTACTAACTAGCGGACCTAACAGATGTCAGCACGCCCGATTCTATTGTTACCCAAACTCTATAAACATCAAACTAAAGCTACTATTGATATGTGTATATACCGGAGTTCTGGAACGCAAGAATAATAAGGAACATAGGAGTGGGTTTTAGTCAGTTAAAGTGTAACACGCCCTCCCGCTCTGCCCTAGAGCGAGATAAGTCATTGGATGATTTCTCGCCTAAAACATCTCTTGTTCAGCAGGTCTTCTGGAAGTTTCTTTTGAAATAAGCAGAACCTTCGAACAAATGTTTATAATGATTTGACTTGTCTTTCTTTTGTTAGAAGTATGTACAGAAATAAAAAAATCAGTCGAATTGTATAAAAGGAGTTCAATATCCATAGAAGAGTGTTGGCCGAGTGGTAACGGCCCCCACTTACGAGTTATAGGGGGCGACGCGGGTTCGAACCCAGCCAGACGCATTACTTTATGTAATTTATTTCATTATCACTGCTCTCAATATGGTGAAGGAAAACATCGTGAAGAAACCGGCATATCCTAGAACCAAAAATTGGAATACATGTGACATTTACCAACCCGCACTGGGCATGCGTGCTGGATTACGGCCCATTCCCTCTCTTAGAGAGAAGGCTAGAGTCACAACAGTGGGATTATTTAAAAGGCCAATGATGATGATGATGACTTCAATATTCTACTCAGGTTAAATAAAATTATAAATGTAAAGAGAATGCCTGCCCGCTATCATCCCACTGGAGGGCAGAGGCCTCTTCTCACACAGAGAAGGGAGCAGCATTCATCAGCACACTTGCTGATAGTGAGTTGTAGACCGAGTCCCCTCACCGACGTCAGTGTGGTCCAAGATTTACTTATAGAGCACCTGAAACAGCGCAGTGGTCGCGCACCTCGTGCATCTGTTACAGCTACTCACAAATAATTGTTGGTTTTGTTGATTATTGAGTAACTCTTTTGTATCGTCGTTATTTCAGCTGTAAACCCGGATACGCTGGTGACAGATGCGAAGTGAACGCGTGCAGTAATCGGTGTTCAAACAATGGTGTGTGTGCTCTGAACGAGAAGGGGGAGCCCGCTTGTGAGTGCGCAGCAGGTTACGACGGTGAAAGATGCGACGTGTTCATCTGCAAAGACTATTGTCTACAAGGAAACTGTAGTGTCGGTGCTGATGGCCAACCTAAATGCCGGTAAATCCTATTGTGCATGAAATTCGTTGTATTGAATATACAAACACTTTAATTACTATTATTACAGAGACTAACAAATATTGGCTTGCCAGGTTCAATTGTAACTCTAAACCATCCGGGACATATAACCAACCCACTCTAAAACAAAAGTTAAGAGTTTCATTAATATCGAGCCAGCTGTTTAGAAGACTTCAGTTTCAAACAGATACAGAAAATTAACTTTATATAAATGTTAAGTAGAGGCCTCGTCTCATACAGAGAGGGGACTAGCATTCATCAGCACACTTGCTGAAAGTGTGTTGACAACTTCAGACCTGTATCTGTTTGAAGTCCGAGCCCCGTCACCGATGTCAGGTGGTGTAACATAAACCTATAGAGCCCCCAAAACGCCGCAGTGGCCGCGCACCTCGTACCCCTGATACATCTACTCACAAATATGTGTTGGATTTCTTAATTATAGTAACTCTTCTGTAACTTTGTTTTTTTAGCTGTAAGACCGGTTACGCTGGGGAAAGATGCGAACTGAACGTGTGCTGCCATGAATTCTGTTTAAACGGCGGTGTTTGTTCCCTGGGTGAAGAGGACATGCCGGCCTACCCGGACACAGCAGATTACGATGGTGGAAGATGCGAGGCTTCTGCCAATAAGGACAACAGGTAAACTAAAACTTGGTCTTGTCACTGTCACTAGTTACGGAGCGAGGAGGAGTGGCAGGCGGTCGCCGACTTCTGCGAAGCAGTAATGCTCGCTAAGGAGGAGGCCGAACGCATCAGGCAACGGCGCTCTCGCCGCCGCCGGGATTCCGATCCCGATTTCCAGCCACCGTAGGCGCGGGCTTGCGGACAGTGAGCAATGGGTAGCTCGCTGTCCGGACCAAGCCCAAGTCGTCGACGGTGCGCACTGTTCCCGCGCGCCTCAAGGAGTTGTCAGCAACAGCAGGGACCCAGCCGGGTCGAAGCCTACTGGGGCCAGGGTTATCCGAAAGGGCGCTCGAGCCCCGGTATGAAGGCTAGAAGGAACGGGGTGGGCCTTTTAGTCAGTAAGAGTCTGACACTATCTCCCGCTCCGCCCAAGAGAGGGGTTGTCATTGGATGATTTTTCCCACTATAAAAAAAACCCGTCGGAGCCCAGCAGGGCCGGTACCGCTAGGGCCGCGGGAGATTTTTAAAGAGTTACGGTGGCCCTAGACCCGCAGGCAACTGACGGACACTGGTGACTTATAGTCAGTAAAAGTCTGACGCGCCCTCTCACTCTACCTTAGAGCGGGAGAAGCTAGTTGATGACTTTCACATAAGAACACCCTGTCACGAGGGACTTGGAACAGAACTTGACAAAATAATATAAATGCAATTAGTAACAATTTGATATTGAGAGCGCCACTGCAGTAGTTATGACCGACCACTGATGAGCGTTTGACTGTACGTTCAATGACCCTTTTTCATTTTTGTTAGTTTTGTGTGTGTCTGTGTATTGTGGTGCCATGTTTGAAATGTTCGTTGTTTCAGCTCTGATGGCGGTAACTCTGGGGAAGGGAAAGTCAGCGCATGCCATCAGTTCTGTCTAAACCACGGCGCCTGTTCTCTGAACGAGGCGAGTGCGCCAGTCTGCCAGTGCACAGCTGATTACGCGGGTGAAAGATGCGACGTGCCCGCCTTTGTAGCCAAATGGGTATACAATAGTAAGGAAGTTTTTTCAGTCTAAACTTATTTTAATAATAAACAAGGAAGTCAGAGCTTTCCCTCTAGTGCAGACGAGGTCGGTGCTAGTGACTCAGGCCCATGTTCCATGGCCCACTTGCCATAACAACGGAAGAAAACCTTCGATTCACATCAATAAAATACGAGCAATAAATTCTGTCAATTCGAGGCGGAGTTGAGTTTTAGGATACGACTTGGGAAAGTCTTTCCTTCTTGGTTTCTCGAGCCTTAATAATCTTCTCATGACATCATTGTGTATTATTGTGCTCTCTTTCTAGATGTGCCGCCGGTTACTGTGAGCGACGTCAAGTCGACGTGTGCTTCAACGGTTGTCTGAACAACGGAGCTTGTTCAAAACGAGCGCGAAATGTGCAGCAGTCGAAGAGTGCGCGTTCATCTCTACAAATTCAAGAACATGAGTTTAATGTAGTTAAAGTAGTTTTTTAAGTCAAATTTGATATTTTTAATTTTCTTTTTTACATTTTCTTTCCTTCATATTATATTTACAACCCGAGCGCATTAACACGGCTCCTGGCTCGAAAACAGTTGCCACATTGAATACTCGAAAATAGTTTGTATCGTCACGTTTAAAGCATTGTACATTCGTAAAGTAGTGTCATGAGAAACTACTCGGCGCAAATAAATGTTGTTAATCAAAAAACTAAAATAAAATTCAATGCACTGAATATTTCAAACGTCACTCATCAGGTGCCATGTTAATGCGCACGGGTTGTAGGTATTAACTAGTTAGTATTTTAGTTTTACGTTATCTTAGTTTCAATACTCAAAGCTCCTGTCGCCGACCTACTGATGGATGCAGTTCACGAATCTAAGACTTTGGTTCTTTATAAATTGTGTATTCGTGTGCGCTTGTTCAGTTGAGGCTCCTCAATCAATAAATAAGTAAATCGTTAGCTAAGTACCCTTATCTCTAATACCTATTAGTTGTCATTATAAACTCTCTTTCTTAGTACAATTTCATGCTCCAAAAACATGTCATTCTAAACGTATTTAATACTAATGGACGCACCATCACACGAAGCTTCTTGCCTGTTGCGTACAATAACATTGCAATTATATGTTTATTAGATTCAGTTTATTGCGTTCAATAGGTTATTACATATTTATATGTTAATGACATAATAGTACATTATGATGTAAGTGTGTATTTAGTATACGGTATTTAGACCCGAGCCGTGGCGAGTTTCTTAAGAAAGCTGAGAACGGTAATCATTAATTACTCACGTGTATCATACGACATTTTTTTAATACACTTGTGAAGAAAATAACAGTAAAACTAGTAACTTTTTTTGTGACATGGCGATAAAAATCTGTTTACATATGCGCGCGCATAATTTTTTTATTTACCCCTAGAGGAAGGCTAAGGTGTTTTGATCATACTGCCTAGTCTTACAGTAGTGACAATGGAATATGCATGTAACATTTTCTGATTTTGTAGTATTTAATATTATTTAATTAATTTAATATTTTATTTAATAAATTAACAGCCACTGGTTTACACTTGAATAAATCAAGTCAAAAACCGCGCGCATCTTAAAATAGCGGCCATAGACCACAAAAAAAAACAATTTTTATTTGAATGTACGATTTATTTACTAATTTTTTTTTTATCAATTGAATCGTTTGTACAAGTTAAAATGATCAGTGCATTAAGAGTCACTTTCTGAGCAAGTGTATTGAAAAAGACTTGTGTCAAAATTCGAAATTTCTCAGTCTATTTTATTTCCGATAAAGTTAATTGTGTTAACCTGCAGCAGGACTTAGACCGTTTCTCTAACTACTGCTCTTCCAATAAGCTTAACTTTAGCCTTCCAAAGCGTCATGTCATGACGTTACCAAAACGAAAAACATCTCCGAGTTCGACTATCGTCTTGTTATTAGGTATGTGTATTAGTACTCGTAAAGTTAGTTTTCTCCGCAATCTTGATGTTCTGCTGGATTCGAAGCTCCATCTGGATGTTCAAATAGAAAAGATTGTTAACAAGCGCCACCACATGTTTGGTTTTGTTATGAGACCTTCCCGGGGTCCGTCAACCTTCCGCCTTATTGCACTTATACATTCGTTTTAGTATATGAACAAACATACAAAGAATCTATGTACAAAATTTCATAACTGTATCATGAAAAATTACAAAGTTGTAAGCTCGTTATTTCAGCAAAAATACATAGTTACCGGGCTATACAGGCAACTAAACGGTTGTATTGCACTTGCAGCCAGCTTTTTCTAATGCTCGCTATGACCTGCCGTGACTTAGTGTCAGTGGTGTCCAACTTGTGACCTTTTTAAATATTTTTGAGAAAAATTTTACATGGAGTAAAAACTATTGGAATCCATTCAGTTACTGATTCTGAATAAACTATATTCGGGTTTCGCTTAAAAACTAAAAATAATGTTGTATTCGTCAGTAATTTCAATAATTGGTCCACCGTTAGAATATGCAGTACCTACGTGGAGCCCTTGTTACGTCAAATATAATGAACTAGCACGACGTAAATACCTTCGCGATATCTATTTTAGATGTCACCGGAAAAAAACTCGCTTCTAAAAAAGTATGATTTTTTACCTTAAAGTCGAAATGGAAACTCCTGGAAGTTTTAACTCTGTTGTACGTGAGCCGCCATCATCTTGATTGTCCAGACTCCTAAGAGTGTGTTCGCTGGTTCCTCGAACTCATGTACGCGAGGTACGCACTCGACGTCTGTTTGCTACTAGCCTCTGTAAATACAACACTGGCTCGCTCTCACCACTTCATCATATGTTTTTGATACATATAAGAATGAGTTCAATTCAATCCACATTCGTCTTCTTAGTAAAAAGGCATTTAGGAAGCAAACCCAAGCAACCCTAAAGGATCCGCCGATCTCTACGTAATAACGTGGGCTTTAATGATGTACGCACATGAATTGTTTATTTTTTTATTTATATTTTAAAATTCAGAGATTAGTTCCAGAACAATGAGCAGTTTTGTATAAGTTCTGTATCTGTGTACTAGCTAGTTTTAAATACCTGGAATTTTAATCTGTGGAGAACTTAGTGGCTAGAACATAATTGTTTTAAAATGTAATAATTATTTAAGATATTTTGACTATTATCTTATTGTGCTACTGTTTGTTTTTCCTTAAATAATGTACGTCGGCTTAAGTCTGTGTACTAGTCCGAGCTGTGACCTGTAAAGCAGGTATCGTCAGGTGGCTGACCGACTGAGGAGCAAGTGTCGCCAGGGCGTCACGCTCACAGTTCTCGTCCTGAGGGAGACGCGCGAACAGATCGCCGTGCAAATGATTGCTCGCCACACGGTCGAGTGCTCGTGCTTCTATTTCGCTCTGTATTCATTATTTTATCTTTAGGCATCAGTCTACAGTCTCTACTAATATTTTTGCTTTTGTATTTTCTAAAATAAGATTTTTAAATAAATATCATGATTAAATAATACTTACATGCATTTTTATATTAAACCTTCTAGTTTAATTTTCAGTTTTGGTTAGATAGACACTTGAGACATAAAAACTACTTCAAATTTATATCACAACTAGATATTGTGATGGATGGATGAATTAAAAATATTGCGTATAATTGTAACAACCATTATAATTCACTCGAAAAAATCTAACCTAAAATTCTGATCAATATTAAAGAATCGTAATTAAATAACGAGGAATTTATAAGTCAAGCCACACAGAAAATGAGATGGATTCTTATAAGCTAAATCGTCTCTTTTATAGCGCAACTAATCATTATTCTTAATCCAAGAGCGAGCGAAACGAGCTCGGAATTGCAGGGCACTCCAACACGGAGTGTTTTCTTTTATTTCCACTCAGAAAGTGGCTTACTGGCTTAAAAGATAACTCGTGGCTAAGATAATATCTGTTCGGGCCAGAGTGAGAGTAGGTCCTGAACTGTGCACTATAATTGTTTGTACCTATGTTTAGATAGGTGTTAGGTACCGAGTGTGACCAACATGTAAAATACTTCACATAGTAAAAATCAAATTTTATTTATAACTAGTGTCGTGCAACGTAGAGTGATGATTCTCACATGTACGTATGTTTCACGTGTTGATAAGTTGCACACTTAGTATGAGTAGCAATATTTGTGGTGATACGCGAACGTATTGATTCACATTGTCGTGCAAACATAAGAGCAATGTACGTAGACCGTATAGTATCATTCAATTGCTTGTTAATTGTGGCTGACTAGGTCATTTAGAAGGAAAAGTAGATCTTTGGAGGTGAATAATGCTATTTAAAAGAAATCTGTTTGACTAGTACATCTACGGAATGAATTTTAATATTCGTATCCATACCTACATGTGCAAACAGCTTGGGTCAGGACAGGATTGTGACTGCAAACCCATCAAACAGTTAACGTCTACTAGATATTTAGGAGTCATATTCGACGAGTGTTTAACGTGGCACTTGCATGTCGAGGTTATTATGTCGCGTGTTCGAAAATTGATAAGGATTTAAAAAAATCTAAGACACGTGTTGCCTCGGAAGACACTCATTATCATTTATATCGCTCTCGCGCAGTCAGTAATCACATAGGTACTGCTTGCCTGTTTGGGGAGGCTTCACTAAAACCATTTTTTTTTAACCCCAAGACAAATATTATTAATAAGTTACTGGGGCTGTTTCATTCACATTTGTAATGTAACTGTTTGAGACCGAATAAACTTTATTTTTAATTTTATTTTTTTTAGCACCCATAACTTATATTACTACAAGATTTATAACTTGACGGTCTTTATAGAAATATTTCAATGTCTTTAATATTGCCACACCACCTACAGTTTTCGTGTGTTAGTATTTTGGTGTAAAATATAGCTTTCTAGCTTTTGTCCCCGGCTTCGCCTGTAGACATAAAATATAGCCTATGTCACTCAGGAATAAAGCAGCTTTCCACCGGTGCAAAAATTTTCTGGGCACCATCACTGACTACTCCACGCGCCTCGCTCTCCAACACAATCATTACTGATTTTCATCTGAAAGTTACGATTCTGACTTAAATATTTTTCGATCGAATTGCTATTATACTATATGTATATTATATGTATGTCGTTTTCAGAACCATGACACAATCTGGTATTTTTGTAGTTAGGAAATCATTCAGTGCATTCTCCCGCTCTAGACTCCCATCAGACTTTAAGTGACTAAAACCCACTCCTACGTGCCTTCTTCGCCTTGCTTGCTCCAGACCCCAGGTTTTCCTTACTGAAGCGAACCCATGGCCCCAGTAGTCTTCGACCCTATTGGGCCCCTACAGTTTTGCTGACATCTCATTGAGGTGCGCGTGGAACTCTGCGTGCCGTCGACGACTCGGGCTCGGTGTGGACGGTTACCGGACGGCCGGATGATGAGCACCCCATTGCTACAGTAGCTTGAATTTGGGATTGGGATCTCGGGAGTTAGGGCTCGTAAGTCCGTCCCCTCCACGTGCAGCCTCCTCCTTTGTAGAAGGAGGCGACCGCCTGCCATTTCTCCCAGCTCCTGACCATGGCCTGAATCAGTTCCCGGCGCGAGAGTTTGTGGACGCCCCGGTCGCCCTCACGAGGACACGGTGATGCTCCACCCAAGCGGCACAGCTACACTGTATGCTCCGCTGTGTCCTCCGGGCGTTTCATAAAATGGTGACACTCAAGCGTTTCTTCCATACGAATTAAGTGCAGGAACCTCCCGAATTTACCATGTCCGATGAGGACCTGCGGAATGTGAGGACGCTGTGACGTCTTTCGAGCCGGTTCTCAAAGAGGAGACTTAGCGTCATGATCATGACATGCCCAATGACGCAACCTAGGTGCGACAAGGACTTAAAGGAGAAAGTTTTGTTTTAATAAGGACACAGTTAAGTCATTACTTTACTACATTACACGCACATTTACTTTAATATCTGTTATTAACTGCAATTCAATTGAGTTGTTTGTGTTTCGGCAATTTTAATAATTTTGACTCATTGAAACCGCGTCAAGACCATCATTCATGTACTCTAACGGATCAATCTGACGAACAGGATTATCATAGTACGCTGGTTTAGAATAACCCATTGTCTCACGGGAGGGAGCAGTGACATCACTTACAGATGTCATGACGTTAATAATGTCTTCAACTTTACTATCAGTAGCTGTCACTGTATCTGTAGTTACTTCTTTAGCGCTGTTTGTAACTTGAGAATTAGTTGTGTCTTCAACAACTGTTGCATTGGTTGCATCGCTAGGTACTTATCGTGTTTGGTTTAAAATATGTGTTATGATTTACTGTAGTTTCAGTGTTAGTTGCATGAGTTTTTTTAATATTTTCTTTTATAACGTCCTTTATTTCCAATTCATGGCAATCAATCAATCAATCTTTCAATTTTTTATTCTGTCATATCTTTTCTTTGATTAGTAATATTACTAGTCTAGCCACATTAGTATTTTTTTTTATTTTTTTTTTTATTGTTGATAGGTTCGCGCTTGACCGCTATCTCACCTGATGGAAAGCGACGATGCGGTCGACGATGGAACGCGCTTACCTAAAAGAAACCTATTCACTCTCGACTTAAAGATTTCCGGGTTGTAGCTATCAGGAAACACAGACTCCGGCAAGGAATTCCACTCCCTAGCCGCACGCACAATGAATGTGTTCCCAAAACGTTTTGTGCGTGTTGGTGGGATATCCACCATATACCGGTGGCGCATAGCCGTACGTCTGGTAGTCCGATGATGAAACGGGCTAGGCGGAATTAGGTTATGCAATTCCGACGCACACTCCCCGAAATGCAACCGGTAGAAAACCGACAGGCTAGCAACTCTGCGTCGATGCTCAAGACTTTGAAGCCTCGACTCGACGAGTGTATCATCGCCAATTATCCTTCTGGCTCGCCTCTCAATTGCCTCAAGTGCATCAAGCTGGTATCGGGCAGATCCGTCCCAAAGATGAGAGCAATACTCCATACACGATCGAACTTGCGCTTGATAAAGTTTGAGCAGCTGTTCCGGCGTGAAGTACTGTCTGACCTTTGCGAGAACTCCCAGCTTTTTTGCAGCCAGTTGAGCCTTTGCTTCGATGTATGGCCCAAAGTTGAGTGTTGATGTCAGCGTAACACCAAGAAGGTCAAGATGGTCGGTTATCGGCACGGTTACACCCCGGAAAGTTGGAGCAGGACTGAATTGGCTCCTTTTAGCGGAAAATAGACACGCCTGGGTTTTTGCAGCGTTGAACCTGACCAAATTGGCATCGCCCCATTCGGAGACTGCCTCCAAGGACAAGTTCAAGCGCTCAACCATAGCCTCTCGAAGAGACTGGATCTGTGACCCACTAGCTCGCGCGCTGGATATGTAACTCTCAGCAACAGTGCTGTCGTCTGCATACCCAAAGGTACCGGGCTTAAGCAGATCGTTTATGTGCAGCAAGAATAATGTTGCCGAGAGTACCTACTGACCCCTGAGGGACCCCGGCATTAATAGCCATTTGATCAGACGAGCAGCCATCGATAACCACTCGAATGGACCGGTTATTCAGGAAGTCTGCGATCCAAGCACACAATCCAGCGGGTAAACCGAAAGAAGGAAGCTTACTAATAAGGCCTTCGTGCCAAACCCTATCGAAAGCCTTCGAAATATCGAGGGAAACGGCAAGCGCTTCCCCGTGCTTCTCGATGGCCTCACTCCAGATGTGGATGGCATACGCTAGAAGATCTCCAGTTGACCGATTTCGGCGAAAGCCGTATTGACGGTCACTGAGAATATCATTAGCTTCTAGGTATGCCAGGAGCTTAGTGTTGAGTACACGTTCCATAGTCTTACAGAGAATGGACGTTACTGAGATTGGTCGGTAGTTAGCTGGGTCAGCACGACTCCCTTTCTTGGGCACGGGCTGGACATTAGCTTGCTTCCATGCCATCGGCACTTTTCCAGCCTCAAATGAAAGCCTAAATAGGCGTGTCAAGATCGGAGACAGTTCAGGCGCACACGTTCTCAGAACAATTGCTGGTATCCCGTCCGGACCGCTAGCCTTGTTCACGTCAAGATTACGGAGCACCCTACGGACGTCCTTCTGATGGATGCGAATATCTGACATACTCGCATCGCAACCATCAGGATGAGCAGGGGGCCGCGCGTTACCTGGGTCTAGACGCGAAGATTCCGCAAAGAGTGAGGCAAACAAATTTGCTTTCTCCTCAGCGGTATGTGCCAGCGACCCGTCGGGTTTCAGCAGTGGCGGTAGTGAGGGGCGGCAGAAGTTCGATTCAACCGACTTAGCCAGGGACCAAAACGCCTTACTACCCGCAGGGTATGAAGCTAGTTTGTTCCCGATGCGGCTAATGTGGTCGAACCGAGACCTCCGCATCACCTTCTTGCAAGACTTGGCAGCTCTGTTGAAGGCTCTCTTCTTCTGGCTTACGTCATTCGTCTTGCGCATACGAGCGTCGGCCCATGCCTGATATGCTGCGTGCTTGAGCGCGTTAGCGCGGCCACACTCCGCACCAAACCAAGGGTGAGCCCGGCCAGACATGGTTACGTCGGAGAATGGAATATAGTACTCCATCCCCCGCCGCAAAACATCCGTCACAGCATCTGCGCACGACGATGGATCTCCCGAAGAAAAGCAAGTAGGCTGCCAAGGATAACATGCGAAGAAAGATCGCATGCCATCCCAATCTGCTGACCTGTATCGCCAAACCCGCCTGGTGCCTCTAGGGCTGGGATCGGGCGGAGAGTAGACTGATACAGATTTCACCAGACAGTGGTCGGAACTACCTAACGGTGATGATATTGCCACTGAATAGCGGTCTGGATCTGTTGTCAGCAGAAGGTCTAAGCAATTGGCCGTGTGCGAATCAACGTCCGGCACCCTTGTTGCTCCCTGGACCAGCTGGGTGAGATTTAACGCTAGCGCAAGCTTTCGCGTCTCTCGACCAGCATGGTCTGTGCACTGGTATGGGAAGAGCCACTCCTGATGGTGTGCATTAAAATCCCCCAGTAACACCAATTGTGCAGAAGGGTACCTCTGCTGAGCCGCATCCGCCGCCTCACTAAGGTACTGTATGAGCCCGGTCGTCTCCTGATCGCCACTGTGCGAACGGTAGACACAAGCATAGATAATTTTATCCATGCCTGTGTCCACCAGAGCCCAAAGCGTTGAGAACCTGGAATCTTCAAGGTTGCGGAGACGCCGATAGCAGATGTCGTCCCGGGCGTACAAACACACTCCAGCGTGCGGTTTAAAATTGTGCTCCAGGGTAAACCCTGGGTAAGACAGGTACGACACATCTGACGGTTTTCGTATCTGCGTCTCCGAAAGAAAAAAGAGAGATGGTTTTTCAGTCTCCAGGTGATGATGGACTGATGCGAGATTGGAGTGCAGCCCTCTAATATTGCAGAGGTGCACTTTAAGTGAGAGGGAGTGCAGCCGCTGTTTGACAAATCTCTTTTTATTGCTTTTCATATTGAGAGTGAGGTAGGAGAAGAGAAGGAAGTAAAATGGAGTCCCATGCAGCTAACCTTCAGTCATGTACTGGCAGGACAGCATCACTGGGGTACTAGTCTGGAGACTGCGGGGACGCCCGAGCCCCCCCGGAAATGACCATCGGGCCCTCTCATCTGGTCGCCAACCAGCACGATGGTGCATTCCGGGATTTTTCGCTAGTTGGCGGGGCAGCCTTTCATGTGTGGCTGGCACATTACTTGGGCCCCCAACTAACTGCGGTTGGCCAGCGGTGCACCGTGCCTCGGATCCCGCTACCCTCCACGACTAGTCTCCCGATACGTCAATACCAGCACGAGTCTGGCTGGTCTGCAAGCATTGGAACTGCCACTTTGACCCAACTCCTCTGAATCGGCTACACCGGGCATCGTACCGAAACACGGCTAGGCCGCTTGACGGTACGTCTTTGCCCAGTGGGTGGTCACAAGCCGTCGGTCGAAACCTACCACCAGTAAATAAATAATATAAAATAATTAGTAGTAGGTATTATTCCTATATGCTTTACTTGTTACATCACGGATTTGCTTCAAATCTTTCGAGTCGTTTTCTAAAGCGCTGATTCTTTTGATGATAATCGTCCAAAGCTTTAGTATCGTTGCCGGGACGTCTTGTTGAAGACTTATTTTTTTAGTTTTTGTCCTCCATATCTTGCTCAGCTGATCCAATGTTGGATGAGGGCGGTAATATACTTCTTGACTCATTAACTGGTTCTTTATAGTGAGACTCGTAACGTAGCGAGTATCGAGAAAATTTTCTAGGAGAGTCTACTCCTAGAAAATGCGCAATGTGCAAATAACGTTACGTCAAAACATGACTCGCACAATAACATAAAAACTCACAAGAGCAATTGTCTAATGAGTGGATAGGTGTCCTTGGTATTTTAAGTCAAAATAGTGCACTGTTCAATAATATATAGTATAAAACAAAGTCACGTCTGTACTCCGTGACAGATTTTGATGTGATTTAAACGATTTGATAGACTTATTCATGAAAATGGATTATATGTATATCGAAATATATGTTTCGAAAGATATATTTCGAAATAGCGCGGCTTTTGCCGGTTATTGACTGTAAATCTAAAATAATAGGGGTCAACGCTCACTGCCGGCATGGCACGGCAGGTCGCGCTACGGCATCTCGCGGAATGCCGTGGCATCGTACTGAAAGCCCAGCTACTCCGGCAGTGAGTATCAATCAGTTTTGCTAATCTCTTGCCGTGCTCGGTCAGTGTGAGAGACAAAAAAACGCGCGCGCAAGTGCGTCTTTTCCTTCCCTTGCTGCGCAAGTTTCAACCGTATTTCAACTAACTTAGCAATCATAATTCCTTGACACAAAGTGACACATTAAGTCTCGCGAAATGCAATGGCGCGCCGCAGCATGCCACAGTATGTCGCGGCGCGTCTTGGCATCGTGGTATGGAAATAAAGTAACATGAATTCTAGACTCATTGAAATAAGATTCAAAATAACTTGATTAGTAACAAAATCCTTTGCCGTGCCATGCCTCGCCATGCCGGCAGTGGGCGCCGGCCCTAAGGTGATGTGTAAGGAGAAAACAAAACACATTATAGCTACGTCACAAGAAGTCAAAGAGATTTAAAGAGATACAATAGAGCGGCTATCAGGAGAAATGTCTTAGAAAAACTGTCATCCTATCTCTCAGTGACGCCATCTAGCTTTGAATAGTAATCACGCGACTTAAATTTGTCAAATTTTGTATAAATTTAACTATTGCTCGGTAGGTGGCCAGGAGCTTTACCATGATATGTTAAAATGTCAGTACTACGAACGAAAAAGGATCTAACAGTTCGGTTTAGGTCGTAAGATAGATCACGTTATGAGCTCGTGGTAGAAGCTTCAGTGTGTGCCAGTGGCGTAGCTTGGGGAGGGGAGGGCGGTGGGGGCCATGGCCTTAGGCGGCATACGAAAGGAGGCGGTAGAAAGCGCCAATTTATTTATTTGGAAAAAATAACTTAGATATTCGAAATTGCGAGCGCAATGTTACGTACGTGCCAAGCAAATTTTGATGTCGATGTTAAGTCTACCCTGCGTGCTGCAGCAGGTATATTGCTTTTTATTAATCCAAGTTCATTCTCTGACGTAACAATGTCGGACCAAGCTCAACCATGACTTGGCACTGAGTGTGTTCACGCTGACGCGATTAAACACGCGCATACCGACCTTGGGCCAACACTTGTATGCGCAAGGCAAGTGACGTGACTCTTAAGGTGTTGTGGAGGCCTCAGTTTGACCACATTGGCTGAATAGGGAACAAACCCCGTTGGTAGTAAAGCGTTTTGGTCCCTGGCAAACTCGAGTGAATCGAACTTCTGCCGTCCTTCACCTCCGCCACTGCTGAAACCCGACGGGTCCCTGGCTCACACCGCTGAGGAGAAAGCAAACTTGATTGCCTCTCTTATTGCGGAATCATCGCGTCTGAATTCCGGTGACGTACCGCCCCCTGTTTCTCCTGATGGGTACGTGACGAGTATGTCGGATATTCGTATCCATCAGAAAGACGTATGTATGGATAAAGCTAGTGGCCCCAACGGGATACCTGCAGTCGTTCTTAATACTGGTGTTCTTAAACATAATAAATAATAAAGGGCGGCGTATTTCTGGTCGACCCCAAGCGGCGAAAACCCACGCTACGCCACTGGTGTGTGCTAGGTAAGGTTAAACTTTTCAGCAATAGATGGCGCTATCATAAAATTAGCAAATGTTCTAGAACTATTCATGGAAATTGTTAAATTTTAATTAATTACTGCGTTAATACCAAGAATATTTACGAAAATAAACCGAATTTAGGTCCAATAATTTTACCATAACAAGATTTGCAATAGCGTAATGCGCAACTCAGCACATTTTCTCAGAAAATGATTTTCTTTTAGTGCCTAAAGCGGACACAAACACGACTTGACGTTTAGGGGTGTCATACTAGACTGAGCGACTTGTTACCACCAAGTAACAAGTATCGGTTTGGACTTTTGTTCGCTATGTCCTGTCTATTGGTAGTACATATATATTTAATGTCTTTGCAAGAACTATTTATTACTGTTCATCATCATCATCGTTTTAGGGTTTTGAGGTTTTTTCACTGTTTTAGTTCGCCTCATAACAAGTTGCAGCAGACCTCTGAGGCAAAGATTGGTTATATCTGGAACAATGTTTAATGTTTCTCATATAAATAATAAATTAAAAAATGAAGAACATAATTATCGTGAGAAGATGACTACCAGAATGGGACACGACCAACAACACGACAAATAATGTCATTAGTAGGTAATGCTGATCATCACATAACAATATTATTTTTATTTATAAATAATACGTACTTAATAAAGAAAGCTACTGCTTCATCGTCAGCCACATGAGCTGCATCATTGCTTACCATCAGGTGAAATGGTGGTCAAACGCGAGCCTATCAATAATAAAAAAGCCAATCACTCAACCACTTGCTGTCGAATAACATTGATTATGTTTTGGTGCTGACATTTAAATGAATCAATCAAAGTCTTACTTTTCCGACTCCCGACTTCCAATCCCGACTGGTGCAAACATACTCGAAGATTCCAACAATCAACAATCCGTATTAGCTAACTGAACCTCAATGACTGCGTCGTGCAGGCTGTAGATCTGGGCGTTCTTATGTCTGCTCTTAGACCTGGTCTAGTCTGGTTTGGTTTGCCCCCGTAGCTGGTCGGAGACTGGTCTTGCCTTCGGTTAGTGTTTTGGTTCTAGCATCAGGCCACTCTCTGTGTCGTGGTGCAAATCAGGAGTAATGTCTTGTTTTGTATCATCCATATCGTAATTCATTCTCAGTATTTCAACATTGTGTGTCTTATATGACAATACATTTTTAAAATTGTAGGTATCTTGATGTGGTCGCTGGTCACCTCTGAGATTTATGCCATCCTGTGATTTCAGTTTTCTCTGTAGTTCTTTCTTTGTAAGATATTTCTTCTGTGTACAGAGTCACATGTCGCTGTGTTGTACTCTTCATGTCGTTCCTGAGAGAGTTTGTTGTCAAACGACTGTCGTGATGACAGTTCTTCACTGTAATCCGTCGTTTGTTCCCCAGATTCGAAACTTTTCACATCTTCTTCGATATTTTTATCTCGTAAGTGTTCGTCATAAGTCTCTTTACTAATAATTATTTCACTCTTGTTTTTAAAATTTTTTTGTGAATCTATTTTAATGTTTAACCTGTATTAATTCATTACATTTTGAGAGATGTCAAAATTTTGTTTAACAGGCTCTCGAATAGGATCTGCATCAATATCATTTAATTCAGCGTCATGCAAAGAGCGGGACTGCTTTTAATTTTTCCCCAAAACAGAGTTAATATAAGCCAGTATTTAATTAACACTACTGCCGTATGATTCATCTCTCAACATGTCCGCCACTGTATTAATGTTCGCTTTTGTAAAAGCAACAGGTTTCCTTCTGATCGTTTTTAATGCCCGCGTTAGAAAACTCTTTGTGTCACGATTTTCCATCAGTTCAGAAACTTTGCATCCTTTCTAGTGATAGTTTCTGATTTCTTTTTCTAGAATTAAGAAAAACTCCTTGAATGCGATGTCTCCGTTAATGTTAAGATTGACAACGGTTTCTTGAATTAAATCTGTAAAACTGTCCACAGCCCACTGTGGACAGTTTTACGCTTTGAAAACAAGTTTCAAGTTTTTATTTTCGTCAGCAATTGCCATGTTAAAGTTATGATGTTAAGAGTATGGACAAGCGCTCCGGAGAAATAAAGAAGCTAAACAAAGCTTCTTTATTTCTCCGGAGCGCTTGTCCATACTGTATTTCTGAACAGTTTCTGGTACTGAATGGGGTTTGAAGCGTGGCATCGTGTTAGTGGAAGATGAAAGATGTTTCTGATTTTTACTAAGGCAGTATTTGAATAGTATGACACTTAGTTCTACGAAGCATTATGCAGTTAGGTGTAGTTCTTTGTCATAAGGGTTAACCCTTATTGCACAAATCTAGACGCTAGTTGCTACTTAAAAGTTCCAAATATAAATCCAATACCACTACCCGTGCGTGGAAGTCAAACCCAGTACCCCTAGATCCCGTGGCATACGTATGGCTGATATTAACTGGTCCACAAAAATTCCGAATCTTTTTTTTTATCTGTTATAAACTAGTACTTGACTGCGATCCCGCCTGATGGTAAGCAATGATGCAATCGTTGATGGTGAGGCGCACTAGTTTATTAAGAGCCTATTCACTCTAGCCTTGAAGTAGGCTAGAGGACTCTCGGACTCGAGGTGGCATCGACTGGAATCACAAATTCGATTAGATTGTAACACATTTAGTCACGTGACCCGCGCCGGATCAAGATGACGGTGGCGGCGGCGGCGGCGGCGGCATCTGATTGGTCGGTGGCGGCGGCGGCATGTGATTGGTCGGTGGAGGCGGCAGCATGTGATTGGTCAGCGGCGGCGGCGGCACGCCGGCGCATTGTCCTCAATATCTGCATGCTTTTCTGAGTCTAAAACTATTCACAGAATGTGGTCTTCACATTTTGCACACTCAACTGCTCAACTCTCCCACTCCCCCATCCTATCTCATAACTCACTTTCAATTTCTTTGTTCTTCACACGCAAGGAATCTGCGTTCTTCAAACAATCTCCTTCTGCTCTGTCCTTCTCATACTTCTGATTTTGTTCATTCTTCCTTCTATATACAGTCCATTCTTCTGTGGAATGCGCTTCCTCTCGATATCAGGACGGCCGAAAGTCGGTATGCATTTAAGCGGAGGTTGCGGAATCATTTTCTACACCAATAGCAGAATCGTCTCAAAACTTCTGTCCTTACTTTATATAAATATATATATGTAGTATATATATTATATTAAATATATATGTATGTGTATTTTATCTATAATTATGTATACTTTTTACTCTTGTTTTAATACCAAAATTTTCTTTTTGTGCGCCTACCATATTGTCTCTTCACCACCCTAGGTTGACTGGTAGAGAATGCCTAAGGCATTAAGTCCACCTATGTACTTTGTGTTGCATGAACATTAAATAAATAATAAATAAATAAATAAATAAACTGCTTCCATCGCCTGGTCTATTAGGGCGCACGGCCAACGACCTAGATTGACTTGGCAATCGGACTAAACAATCCAATTTAATATACCTAATACCTACGTATTACTTGTAATATACATGCGAATACCAAGTCAATCTAGGTCATCAAGGTCCCTTAAGAACGGACTGAATAAATAACCGACTTGATATTACATTGATCTCACAACTTTTTACGGTAGAACTGAGTTGACAAAGCAACATGGACACAACCCACGGTTGATAATAAACAATAAAATTCCATGCGAATTTTCGTATATGATCATAGCAAGAATAGCCACGATTAGAACAAGGACTACGAAGGTGCCGCACGCGACTGCAGCAGCCTTCCAGTTATCACACAGATCCAAAGGCTCCATTGCTGAGAGACATTTGTCTCCGCACTTCACCAAACCAAGATCAAGAACATTTTTTCTCGATTTCATATAAGACAGGTCTTCAGAATTCCAACAGGCACATTGAAATCTGTTATTAGATAAATATAAACTTATATTCGCTTCTAGGAATACCATTGGTATCTCTGTCAGAATATTGTTTGAAAAGTCTATTGTTTGAACGTTTACTGACGGTTAAAATTACAGCGTATCATGCGTATGTCACAGCTACGTTACAATACGGTATCACATATTGGGGTAATTCCATAAATATGGACACGGTATTTAGGGCTCAAAAAACGTGTGATAGGTCAAGATGGGGCATTCAAAGCACGGAAAGCTGTAAACCGTATTTTGTGACTCTTCGTATATTAACAGTACCCTGTCTATATATACATTCAGTCAAAAAAGTATCGGGAATGGATGATTTGTTTATGGTTCCAAATTCAAATTTTAGTTTTTTTTTTGTTACTAGATTGGCACAACTGTTTTCCATTTTGGCGCGGAGTTTGAGTTGCATCTGTTATTTATATTAAATACAGTGCTGTTTTTAGTTATATCATATCTAGTGTGTATTGCGAATTTCATAATGGACAAAAACATCGAACAAAGAGTTTGTTTTAAATTTTGCATCGCCAATAGGATTTCGTGTTCGGAGTCACTGTAAATGTTACAGAAGGCTTACGGTGAATCGAATTTATCAAAAACTTGTGCTTATGAGTGGTACAAAGCATTCAAAAGTGGTCGAGATGTGATGGAAGATTTGCCTCGCTCTGGTAGGCCATCAACATCTGCAATTGAAGTTAACATCGCCAAAAGTGAAGGAAATAGTGACTGAAAGTCCTCATTCAAGTTTGAGAGAGATAGCCGCCGAACTTTCTGTATCTCACGAGTCGATCCGTACCATTTTAACTAATCATTTGGGTATGAAACATGTTGCCGCTCGGCTAGTCCCAAAAGACCTGAATTTTCTCCAAAAACTCAATCGCATGAGAGTCGCTGAGGACATGCTAGAACGAGTCAATTCCGACCCAACATTCATGAAACGCATTGTTACTGGCGACGAGACGTGGGTTTACGAGTTTGACATGCAAACAAGTCAACAAGCTTTGAAGTGGCCTTCCAACTGAACCAAAACCGAAAAAACCACGTCAAAGTCGATCAAAGTCAAAGTCATGTTGACTGTTTTCTTTGACTATCGCGGTGTTGTGCACTCGGAATTCTTACCGGAAGGTCAAACGGTAAATAAAGAATATTATTTGAGCGTTATGCGGCATTTAAGATAGCAAATTCGTCGAAAAAGGCCTGATTTGTGGAAAGAAAATTCTTGGATTTTGCACCACGATAATGCGCCTTCGCACAAGGCCATCATTGTGAACGAATTTTTGACCAAACACTCAACAAATAACATCGAGCAGCCACCATATTCGCCAGATATGGCTCAAGCCGACTTCTATCTTTTTCCCTAAACTCAAATTACCACTTCGTGGCACCCGTTTTCAATCTGTAGAAGATCTAAAGGAGAATTCGCGGCGAGAACTGAACTCGATTTCGGAAACAGCGTTTAAAAAATGTTTTGATGATTGGATTATTCGTTGGCGTAAGTGTATCGTTTCTGAAGGGGCATACTTTGAAAGTGATAAAATAAATTTGGATAAATAACAAAAATTTTGTGTATTATTGATTTTTTTTTCTTTTCCCGGTACTTTCTTGACAGAGTAGTATAATTATGAAGTAGCTATATTTGTAAAACAAAATCTTCATTTGTTTGGAGTTTATAACAGCACGCGACATAGATATAAAATAAGCGGCAGACCACACAATAAAGCCATATTTCATAAAAGTTTCTTAGGAATGGCTCCACGGGTATACAACAAACTGCCTAAATCTTTGCTAGAATGCGACGATGTTGACGTATTTAAAAACAATTGCACAATTTACTGCTAAATAAGACTTACTACACAGTGAATGAGTACCTGTTAGACAGGAATTTATGTGTACAATAATGACAAGGGTTACTTCTTTCTAAGTCCGACTTACTTTACTTAATCTACTTATTGTATTTATTTTGAGTTTGTTTTTATTTGTATTGACATTATTGTTTGACTACATTAATTTTGTTTTGTTTTGTGTTGACATTATTATTAGTAGATATTAATCTCTGACATATACCTATCAAGTAGGTATCCAAAATGTTTAATTTATTACAATTTTGCATGCCTAATTTGGAAAAACACTGTTTGCTGAGCATTCACATGACATCCAGAAATGTATAATTGATTGCTACTGTGTTCTGCCATAAAGATTTAACTTTGACTTTGACTTTGAAAATATTGGATTTCTTATAACGATTTTGGTGGCTTCTTTAATCCAAATTCTAACAATACTTTCTTTAAATACCTAATCATCTTCAGACATACTTTTAGGATTCCGTAGCCTAATGGCAAAAAAACGGAACCCTTATGGACTTGTCATATCTGTATGTCTGTCTGTCCGTCCGTATGTCACAGCCACTTTTTTTCAAAACTATTAGAATTATACTGTTGAAACTACCAAACGTAGATGTATTCTGTGAACCGCATTAAAATTTTCACAAAAAAATAGAAAAAAAAAACAAAAAATTTTGGGGGTTCCCCATACTTAGAACTGAAACTTAAATTTTTTTTTTTAATCAAACCCATACGTGAGGGGTATCTATGGATAGGTCTTCAAAAATGATATTGAGGTTTCTAATATCATTTTTAGGGTTCCGTAAATATATGTAAACTAATCGTGTTTGGGATTATTGGAATGTCAAGAAATGCGCTCTGGCTATAAGGCATTTAAGTTTGTTTTTAGTGACGGTACCGTAAATAAAAATTGAAAAAAAAAAAACAAAAGAAATACACAATGTGGATCTGGAACTACGACATTAAATTAAAACGAGCACAGTACTAGTCCATTGAAACATTTTCAAGCAAAATTAATAGTAGAATCAACTGCATAAAAAATAAACACGCTTTATCTAGGAAAGTCACTGATCTAGTGCGCAGCGAGGTGCGGGATGCAGCGGGCGGCGCACTATGGATTTATCGTAGAACAAGGGCTGATCATAATACTTTTTTGAAATTTTGGCCTTCATTTCTTCCTAAAGAGTCATAATATTATATGCAATTCGTTTTTTAACAGTTCAATAAAGAAAACTTTGATAAAATTGCATTAGGACTCAACAGTACGACGATGAATTGTAACCTTAAATTAGGTATGTTCAGAGTTAAATATTGAGCACTTGTGAAATAAGAACCATATAGTATGTTATATACTTAGAAAGGGTATTTTATATGAATTGTAAAACTGTAGTTAATTTTATAATTAATGATAAAATATACCTGTCATAATTATTTACATAAAATGCTAGAAAAAAACAATTGTTTTGACTTCAACGAGACTTTTGGTAGTTAGCTAAGCTTGCCTAAGTTCTAAATTCAATCTTATGTGCCACGCAAGGTCTATCTAATTGACATATGCAAAAAGAAAATCTTGCGCATATTTGCGCTTTTTTGTGTTATGAAGCGTCATGTGACAAGACATCCCAAATGAATTTTCACGAAAACTAAATAAATGACTATTGTATTAGGTTCTAGTGGTAATATTGTACGGGTTTGCATATCTTCTAGTTGTAATAAAGAATGTGACATGATACACATCATCTTTATTCGATTTTGATATAAAAAGTTGGCCATAGAACACCCAACACCACAATCCCTATAGTTCGTTATTGATTTATTCTCCAAAATAATGATTACTTTTATATTGGGATTTTTTAATTATTCTAGACATTATTTGATTGTTACAAACTTAGAACGATAAAAATATTTCAGCCTTATCAACATTTTTACCTGAAAATTATCATGTTTAAAAAATAACTTACAAGCGGTATTATGTGATTTTCACCAGAAATTGTTTTTGTTATTTGTTGTTGTTGCACAAGTTTTACAGGTAAATTTCTTAAAGCCAATATTAGTTGACTGTACACAGAATTTTCTATAGATAACTCTGCCTGCTTTAACAACAGGAGAAGACGCCCAATGCTACAAAAATTTTAGACCACATCATTCGAGAAAATGTTCAAGATCGGCAGCAAACAAAGATGTATTTCATACATTATTGTCTAAGTACATGGGATCTAAGATACATTACAAGTATTCACAAAATATCTAAAAAGAATGTCAAGGAACTAGCCGAAGACACTCTGCAACTCTTGAGAGTGATTCAACTAATCACGGATCCTGACACTTTTCAGGTATAAAAATTGCCTAAATTTATTTATTTACCTTTTAGATGTATAGGTACATGTAAAAGGTAAATAAATAAATGTGCTTGATTGAAGCAATTCAGGATATTTTGTTTGAACCATTTACTATAAATACTTTTTTGTTATATTATTTAAGTTTATTTTATTGTGTTTACATCTTACTTCGTAGAAGGCATTAAAAAGAGACAAAAACCACATTGTAGTGAATTCAAAATAACATACGTACGGTTTTTTGACATCATCGCGAATTTAGACGCAAGTAAAACTGCGAGTAAACCCTAGTGCTTATTAAATGTATAATATTTAAATACCTATAGTATGTACTATGTCACTGCAAAATTTCAACTCTTTATCTATAAAAATAAAGGAGATATAGATTTTTAATCAGCAAACGACCCATATTTTCCATAGTGAGGCGGTGGTGTTGGGCGTAGGTACTTTAGTCAGAGAACAACAAATCAGTGGCATAAACTTGCTCCGTGGACATAAACACACTAAGTTGCGAGTTGTTTTAAAAGATCATTGATTGAATAACTAATCATGTAATATCACATTACAATTAGAATTGAAATCATCAATAGTCAAATTTTTAAATTTTCAAAGTGTCCCCCGTTGTGCACTATGCACAAGTGACATCGTCTTATTAAATTTTCACGGACTCGTCTTAACAAGTCCCCATCTGCCATTCATTTAAGTTGGTCGAAGGCATTAATTATTTTAATTTTCAACTCGTTCACAGTGTTCACTTCTCGTGCACACCTTGTTTTTTACGGCCCCCCACAAAAAGAAATCCAGCGTTGTCAGGTCTGGTGACCGTACTGGCCATCGAATAGGTCCAAAACGGCCAATCCACTGCTTTTCAAACATATCCGTTAGTCGCTGTCTAACAGGCACTACGGAATGGGCGGGCGCATAGTCCAATTGATACCACAGTCGTCCATACACGTCCAAAGGTAAATCGTCCGTATAGTCTGACACTGGGCCACTAAGAATTTCTCTGTATTTAATGTCCCATCAATAAACACTGGACCTATTATTTTGTTCCTATGAATCCCAGTCCAGACATTTAGTGAAAACCGGTACTGGAATGAAGACTCACGGCTTAGGCGCGGGTTTTCGTTACTCCAATATCTTAGGTTTTGTCTATTCCAAACTCCATTTCTTGTAAGAGTGCTCTCATCTGTCCACATAATATTAAATAGGAAGTCTGGGTCATCTGATATTTTGTCGAGAAGCCATCATATCTCTGGATAACACTTGTTGAACTTTTCTGAACTTGTAAGGTCGCCGTGCTTGCCATTTCAAATTTCTATAGACAGTTCTGTGACTCACTTGAAACCGCCGCGCTGCTTTCCGAAGGCTACAAGTCGGGTTGTTTTCAAAATGTTGTAATATCCGGTCCTCGATACTTGAATTTGAAGACACGCCCTCTTCTTTAGAAACCAAAGGCCGATTCTCTCGTAACCTCTGAATGGCCAGGGTATATTTACGGCTGTTGGTAGGGCACGTTCTTGTATTACCGTATCTTTCCCGATATCTACACAATGCAAAAGCCGCATTTTGGTGACATTCTCCGTACTTAAGTACCATGTCGGTGTAATCGGCAGCTGTGTACCTTATTTGAAGCATAATTAAACTAAAAAACTTACAAACCTAACCTAAATCACAAAACTAGCTACCTAATAAATGCCTAAATAACTAATATTACACTAACACTTAACAATAAGTCACACTAACCTATGCACACTATGCACTAATCCAACTATCATAAATCGTCTTTAATCACAATAACAACAAACTTTTCATAAAATCACGACAATGCGCGCGCGGCTCGTCTTGTGATAAAAAAAGTAGCCCCTGTGCTCTCCTCAAAGGGCGACGCTATGCACTGACTGACGTAGTTACTGAGTCAAGGACTATTTGCCTGAAAACATCCGCTCACAAACACACTCGCAATTTTCTATGCACCACTGATGTATTATTTCCGTAAGTAATATTTCTTTTTCTTTATAATTGTAGTATTTTGTGGGAGTAAGCAGGGCGTGTCAGAGTGGGATCGTATGACATCTTTCTCTGTCTTTCAAGCATATTGAGACGTAGAGAATAGAATCGTTCGTTTTTGCACATTTTTTTGACCTTACAATGTTTACCTATTATTACGGACTCCAATCTACATCATGTTGAAAAATAATTACCTGTGGCTAAAGTATTCATTGGATTTGGTTGATTTATTGTGTACGGTTAAAGAACATGCCATTTGTATAAAATTGTAGGAAATTCTCAGGAATTTTAGAAATTAAAAATGAGTATCGTAACTTGCAGTGTATCAGTTTTAATTTGCCAGTCATGACATTCAAATATCATGGCGCTAGCTGACATTTAACGCCTGATAAAAAACTTATAGCAAATATTTATTTATGTAATCATTGCTAACTTAAACTAGTGGTGCAGAATTGAAGTGCCGCTTCAACACCATTCTTTACGTGGTTTAGAGGAATGTCAATCGTCCTGCCTCACATTGTAAGTCCGTTCATAAGTCCGTTGAAAACGGTGACAAGTCGTTTGCGATCCAGGCGGTGCGTTTGTGGAACGCGTTGCCGTTATCGCGTTACCACAACCCAGTTACTAGGTTCCATCAAAAATCAAGTTAAAGATCATTTTCTTCATCTATAACGCTATCCTGGTGCTATTTAATTCAATTTCTTTAAGTATAATATAATAAGTATATATAGAAATATAATATATATATATATATATATACCCCTGTATTGTTTTATTCGTTTCAATCCATCCTAAGGTTGTCTGGTAGAAATCGCTTTAAGCGATAAGACCGCCTGATTGTATACCCATAGATTTAAGTTTATGTTTATTGTAATTTTACTTTTGGTGTACAATAAAGATTATTCTATTCTATTCTATTCTATTAGTGTAGATATATATGTATGTATTTAAAAATATATAAGTATGTTTATCAGTGATCTAGGACTCATAACACAAGCTCTGCTTAGCTTGGGACTAGACGGCGTTGTGTGATAGTAGTTGATCGGATTTGCATATTGACACACATCAAGTATATAGTTTCCTTAAAATGGGAAAGCGCGGATAACAGCTAGTCTGACTTGCTACTGTCCTACTTCCTATCCGACACCGTATTTAAATTTAATGTGTAAATATGTAAGTTTGAATGATTGTTAATCAAGCACGTCACGCCTCAACGACTGAACGGATTAGAAAGTTCGGAACACGGGTAGACTGATGACTTCGAAAGAAAAATCTGACTCTTCGTATGTTTGTGTGTATGTTCTCTAGTGATAGTTACCGACCTTCACGCGGGCGATGCCGCTGGCTTGAGCTACTCTTAGCGACAACTATTGTGGCCCTAAACGTGCACTTACCGTTCACCGCTTTCGTATGCACGTCACCTAGTGTGTCAACAAACCAAAGCCGTTCGAAGTAATTACACACTTACTGCTTTAGCTGGTTTAATTGATTCATTTCTTATTTAGTTCATTTTTAGTATATAATTATGTGAGGATTTACACCTGAGTTGATTTGGATTTAAGTTGGTACCCAACGCCTGCTCAAATAAAATGAGCAAATCAACAGTGCCTGTTAATTAGTCTTACGTAGTTGTGAAGTCTATCTGTACACTTGCATGTGATTTCACTTCTTACATCTTTGTTAGCAATCAAGACAATACCTACTAGCTGTATTCTTAGGTTAGAAGACTCGTTCAAAGTTTTAGAACAATTTTGGATAAAATTGTTCGGATACTTTGAGTGACAATTCTATCCATTACGATCGTCACCGAGCCGGATTTGTAATTCAATCGTAACATGTTTTGTAATCCTACTCTTACCTTGCCCTTTTATTTATTCATTTAATTCATTAAACCCCAAGCAAATGCTTGCGCTATTATTGTCTTTCTATTGTGTCTCTAATTGACTCGATTGAAAAGTTAATTCAAACAGAATGGTTTTAACTAATTACACTTTTTATATACCTACATGAAGTACATAGATAGCAGATTTTAAACTACAATATAAGACAATAATTCAAAGCTGGGAATGAAGGCATGATGTTATATTAATACACTGTTTAATTCACTTCAATGTTTTCTGTGCAAGTAGTTCTATGCTGTGTCGTAGCCTCGTAGCGCTACGAGCCGCTACGGCGTAGCACACAATCGAGTCGAGCGTAGTAAGTAGTTAGCGGTGTACTCATTGATTAATTCAATGTAAAAAACTAATCAGAATATTTTAATTTCCCATAGACACTTATGACGACATGGGCACTTATTAATCCTAGTGCGGCAACGTTATTTAAATAAGAAATACGCTTCTGATATTTCAGAAAAGATGAAAAGAAAATGAAGGTCTAGAGACTTTTGAAGGAAAAACGAGATGAGATACTTATTCTCAAAGAGTGTGAAGTTCACGTTGGTATTATACCAATTTTTTGCCCGTGGTTTGCTCGCATTAATGTAGATTTCTCAAAAACAGTAGTTTTTCTCTGTCTAATGGTACTCTGTGTTTATTTTTGTACCGATGTTTTAGGAGAGAAATCATGAAATAGCTTCTCCAACTCTTTGTGGAGAGAGAGAGCGCGTCAGATTTACTGACTACAACCCACCTGTGTCCCTTCTGTAGCCCTCAGCGACCCGATGGTAACCTATGATGTACCCACTGTAGCGACATCTATGGCCCAGCGCACATCGCTGGAGGCGCGGCGGAGCGCATTTGAAGACAATAATTTAATATAAATCTTAACTACCTTGACATACGGTCTAGCGCGCATGCTCTTGTAGTAGCTTGAAGGCGCTCCGAGCGCCGCATGCGAATTTATTCTTTTGTAGACCGTATGTCAAGGTAGTTAAGACTTATATTAAATTGTTGTCTTCAAATGCGCTCTGCCGCGCCTCCAGCGGTGTGCGCTGGGCCTATGGCGTCACATAAGAACTAATCCTGCATCGCACATTCAAAGTTCTCCGCGCGATTTGAACATATACGACAGCCCGAAATCATCTATCGGGCAATTGCCCACCAGACTATAACACCTGTCTGGTCGGAGGATCCTCCCTGTTCAAAGGAGGTTTGCAGGACTTTACTCTCTGTTCCGCATACCTCCAGACCACAATTACTGACAACGTGTACGCGAAATGACGCCTCTTTTGTTTAGAAATAGCCCGAAAAGAAACTAATTATTTTTGATTACTTTTATCAAATCAACAGTCTTTTAACACGCAGTCACGTGGATGAAACCGAGGCACAGGAAATAGTCATGATAAACATATTGCCAAAAAATGAAGTTGGTTTACTATCGCCGGAAACCATGATAAACTTATCAGTGTGCGAAAATTTATATTTCAAAATAATGTCAAAGTGTAATCGGTATTTAACCACAAAAACTTGCTTATCAAATAAACTTTGTTACAATAGGGAATAACTTCATGGCACCAACCAACACTTTACTTTAATAAACTACGAGCGGTCACCGGGAGTGGACGTCTCATCTACTGAACCCAACTTGTCTGAAGAAGATGCATAGCGCGCGTATTTTGGTGTTGTTAGCACTGTTTGTGAAACATGTGCACTTATTCTCTTGGGGTAAGTGAGAGTTATTTTATTATTTATTATTGTTAGTTTTATTTAAGGTGGAACGGCAAAAATTTAAATGCATAAGAAAATCGTAATCCGGTTGCAGTTGCAGCTGCCAGGAAATCCACATGAAGTAGTCATTACCAAACAGGCGTGTTTTCAACGTAGTCTCTAACCTTATAATATGTTTTTTTTGGCAAGGACATGCTTATTTGAGTTTTAAAATTTGCCTCGCTACGTTCTGTGACCGTATTTGGCAACTTGTTATAAAAGCGTATAATTATTTGCTTGTTTCAGCTAATCTCCATTTGGATAATACAATGTAATGTTTACTACGCATATTATTTAATTATGTATTTTTGATAATACTCAAGTTTTTGCGAACATGCATAATACACTCTACTTTAAGTAATTTTGTTTTAGGCGAAAACGGTAAATTATTATGGCATAACAGAATCTTAATCGTGACGTAAATTCGTAAGGGTAAAAAAAAAATCAAAAAAATCAATATCGGTATAAAATCATGATGGCTTCAAAGCTTTCGCGTTTGCCTTGTTGTGCTTTTGGATATCCCCAATTGTTGAGAACGTCGTGAATTTGACAAATTTTGATCTTCTTCAATACTGTGGCTCACGGCGGCGATGTTTTCTGTTGAACGACCTGGTCGAACACGGGTTGGTGTTGGCACATTTTGTACCGAGCCTGTCGACTCAAATGTCGCAACCAAATTCTTAATAGTGGTCTCAGAAGGACGATTATGTTGTCCGAAAATATCACGAATTTTACGAAATGTAACTTTAACAGAACGACCATTTTCATAGTGAATTTGAATTATTTTAATGCGATTTTCGAGCGAAATTGAATTCATTGTTACAATTACCTAAGCACCTACTACGAATACCGCCAAAAACTACATGTCAGAACTATCACGTTCTTGGTTTTGCCCCATTTGAAAAACAAAGTTCTTGTTGAAATACCCTTTACGTAAGAACAGTGTAAATACCCAAAAGCACAAAAAAAGAAAGAAATAATAATAAAAAAAGTGAGTAGTAATAAGAAGAAACCTAAGAATTCATGGAGTCTATAGCGTTCTCACAATCACATTTTTAAAGAAGAGGCTATATAAAAAAGGCTAGAAAAAAATTTACAACTATCAATAAAGTGTTAACAATATTACCAACGAATTTAAGATAGTTGAAGTCTAAATAATTTAAAAAGTATTGCAAAAGCAATGTGTTAGAAAACTAAACGGGAAAAAATGTACATATTAAAACAACATGGAGCAGTTAATAGACAAAATATTAATGAGTTACCAGGGGGCCACATGTGCAGAGGTAGTCATTGCCAAACAAGCGTATCTTTGACATAGTCCTTAACCTTGTAATATGCTTTTTTGGTTAGGACACGCTTGATATGAGATTTGAATTTTCCCTTACTAAGTTCAGTTACCGCCTTTGGCAGCTTATTATAAAAGCAAATGCTGTTTACTAAAAATGACTTGCTAGTCTTAGCTAGTCTCCATTTGGGTAAGACAATTTCGTGTTTATTTTGCGTTTTTTTTTTTTTGTGAAACTTGCTTCTAATTTTAAAGAGTCCTAAGTTTTTACGTCTAAACTAAACTAAAGTCATGATAAACAACCATGTAGCACCCACTCCTATCAAGATCGGAGACTCTATACTCGAAGTTGTGGACGATTACGTCTACCTCGGGCAGACAGTCCAGTTGGGTAGATCTAATTTCGAGAAAGAGGTCAACCGTCGAATCCGACTCGGCTGGGCAGCGTTCGGGAAGCTACGCGGTATCTTCTCATCCAACATACCACAGTGTCTCAAGACGAAAGTCTATGACCAGTCTGTGTTGCCAGTGATGACATATGGATCCGAAACGTGGTCGCTCACAATGGGCCTCATCAAAAGGCTTAAAATCACCCAGAGCAATGGAAAGGGCTATGCTCGGAGTTTCCTTGCGTGATCGAATCAGGAATGAAGATATCCGCAGGAGAACCAAGGTTGCCGACATAGCACAAAGAATCGCCAAACTTAAGTGGCAATGGGCAGGGCACATTGCTCGCAGAAAAGATGGCCGTTGGGGCCGAAAGGTTCTGGAGTGGCGACCGCGTACCGGAAAACGCAGCGTTGGAAGGCCTCCTACAAGGTGGACTGACGACCTGGTGAAGGTAGCGGGAATCCGATGGATGCGGGACGCGCATGATCGTTCGTTGTGGCGACGCTTGGGGGAGGCCTATGTCCAGCAGTGGACGTCTGTCGGCTGAAATGATGATGATGATGAAGTTTTTACGAACATACAAAATGCTTTCCAAGATATAAAGAGAAGGCAGAGTAATTATATCGATTTCTTTGAATTTATTTCTGAGGGACTCGCGTGGGCCCATTTTATAAATAGCCCGGATTGCTCTCTTTTGTAATAATATATGAAAATTGAGTCTACATCAACTGCAGATCCCCACAGTAAAATGCTATAAGACATAAAACTATAGAAATAAGCATAGTAAACTAACCTAGCTGTGGCTACATCTGTCAATTGTCTTATTTTTCTTACTGCATATGCAGCTGAGCTTAATCCTCCCGAGAGAGTTCTAATATAAGCACCCCACTGCAGTTTAGAATCGATAGTTATACCTAAAAATACAGTTTCTGTAATAACATCCAGTTTTTTGCTGTCAAGAATTAGATTGACGTTAACTTGAGGGACATTTGGCAATGAAAACTTTATTCATTTAGTTTTTATTTTGCATTTAATATGAGATTATTAGCTGCAAACCATTTCAAAAGAACAGTCAGACTTTCGTTGACATGCAAGACATCCCCATCTTTTCTGTCTACTTTAAAAATAAGAGAGGTGTCATCAGCAAATAGAATTATATCGGATAGATTAGCCATCATGAAGGGAAGGTCATAAATAAACTAAAAAAAGGAAAGGGCCTTGAATTGAACCTTGAGGCACGCCCATCTTTAGTAAAGACCCTGAGGACGCCACCCAATTAATGTTTAACTTTATGCACAAATTGAAAACGTTGAACCAAGATGCGACCTATATGCTTTGGGAATGTCTTATCTCTCATAAATTCGTACTTAAAAAACAGAACACAGCATACAGAAATAAGTCGAATTAGTAAGTTAAATAAAACTGTTATAAAATACATATCCAAAGAACGCGTAATATCTTATGGAGTGCCCCAAGGCAGTGTGCTAGGGCCTCTATTATTTCTTATATATATAAATGACTTTCCCCAGAATATACCCTATCCTATGACATTATTTGCTGACGACAGTACTATTATTGTTAAACTTGATAAAAATAATAAAAACTTTGAAGCTAACATACTCAATGCATTACAACAAGCTGTTAACTGGTTGAAGCATAACAACTTAATTATAAATTTGAAGAAAACAAAAATTATGAATTTTCGTCAAAGAGTTGCTAATTTGGAACTAAATGTAACTTATAATAATGAAAAAATTGAAGAAGTTGCAAATACAAAATTTTTAGGCTTAACAATCGACAATCAACTTAATTGGAAAGAACATACTTCACTATTAATTAAAAAAATTAGTAAGTATGTTTTTGCTTTGTATAAACTGAAGAAAGTAGTCAGTCAAGCTGCGGTAGTCACTGCATACTACGGATATGTCGATTCCATACTACGCTATGGAGTCATGTTTTGGGGAAACTCCGTTAATAAAGACATGGTGTTTAAAGCGCAAAAAAGATGCATTAGGGCTATTACGGGTATAAAAATAACTGATAGTTGCAAACCTTATTTTAAATCGTTAAAAATTATGACTTTACCATGCTTGTACATATTTGAGACTGCTTTATTTGTTAAAAAAAACATACATCTATTCAGAAAAGCATCTGAACATCGCTATAAAATGATTAGACAAGTATATAGACATGAACTATGCATTCGGCCATCAAAGACCGCCTTGATGCACAAAAGCATTTTTTGCATGGCACCAAAAATATTTAATAAATTACCAAATGGAATTAAGGACTTAAATATTATTCAATTCAAAAATAAATTAAGACATCTATTATTGGAGAAATGCTATTATACTATTGACGAATTCCTTAATGATAAATTGTAAACTATTTGACATTGATATTTAATTTAATTTTGACATTGTATTATGTATTATTTTCATTATAGTAAGTTATTTACTATTGACATTGTATTATCATTTTTAATGTAGTAAGTTATTTGACCTTCATATTTATTTAATTTTTACATTGCATTATTATCCTAATTTCTATTCACTGACTTACATTTTTTTTTTGTTTGTTATAATCCTTAATTTTAATTTAATATGTTGATTATTCTTATTTTACATTAATGACTAAATTATGAGATAGTGTGTACACCTTTGAGGTAGATTTTTGAGGAACTAATTTATTTATTATTAAGATCTCATGTAAAAATGTACCAAAAATCACACCAATAAATGAATTTTGATTTTTTTTTTAATTTTGAATTTTGATCTTCTATTACTCAAATAAGACTCAAAGGGAGGGTTTTTGTTCGAGGTTGGAAGTCAGCAAATAAATTCTGCCGCTCAGGATGGATCCAGAGGGCGTGTCAGACTTTCACTGACTAAAACCTACCTAAATTCTTTCAGTAGTTTTTACGTTCTAGGGTCACGGACAAATGTCACAAGATCGGAGGGGGATGTAGTGGCATATGACACGAATTTAATTTACCGTCGAGCGCGCGATTCCTAAACAAAAAAACCACGAATGACATTTTCTTGCCGATGCCAGGCAAAGTTTCTTCGTTCGCTACGACAACCATCTTGCTCGGCTTGCCAGTCGTCAATAAGTCTGTACTGACTTTTGCGAAGAAACACACCACACCACGTATCTGTCACGTACTTTTCAACCCCCATTCCCCCGTGATGCAGGGGGAATGGGTTAAAAACTCGCAAAAATATCATTTGACCAACGCATTTCCTTCCAGTTAACCTTAGGTTAATGAAGAGACCAAAATATATGTATATTTTAGGGTTCGTCTGTCTGTATTGTGACTGTTCCAATAAGACCCTAGGCTGATATTTTTTTTTATTTTTCCTGAATTTCCCTACATGAAGGTATGAAGGTCGGCTCCCCCTTTTAGGGGAGAGGACGAGCCCCCCCTCCGCTCGTCCTTATAGCTTTCAACCAGAGACCTGGACAAGCTCCCACCGACAGTAATGGATTTCCAAGGAATATGTCACCTTCTCCCGACTTAGAAAGCTAGGGGATTAGGTGGGGAATTGAGAAAAACAAAGTTAAAATCAAATAGGGTTGGAAATCCAAGGGATAAGGAAGGATAATCTACTTTTCTTTTTAGTTAAGAATATTATGAGACTGAGAGGGCTGCAAAAGGGTATATGACACGTGACGCTTGTATTTGCAAGTTAAATTATTTTAGAAACTACTTTAATCCGTTTCGCTCGTGCGTGTCCTGACCAATCCTACGGCAAAGGGTTGTGAGGCCTCTGCTATTGGATAAGACACACTTCTTCTACAATTAACTCCTTATAACGGCCTACTCACTCTTCACTAAGACAATACAAAACTTAAACAAGCGTGACGTATCGTCAGTCAGTCGCAGAACTATTTACAGTTGCCTTGCTACACGCTGAAGTGGTTTATCGACACTTCTCACTTCCTTACTCTACCCAAAGGTGAGGACATCATAACCTACGTGTCTCCGAGCTACGTCTAGCTTGCGGAGTTTCCAGAGATGAGTCCAGATTACGTGTCTCGCTAAATATTATTTTTTGTATCAGTAAGAGGCCTACGGGGGCCAGGTGTGTTTTAACGAGATACGTTCCCTAGCGTTCCTTAGAACGACTATCAATGTAGTTTGGGGTACTTGGTGAAGCCTACCCCCGCTCCCTGGAAGTGTGCGTATAACAAGAGCAATGCAAATCACTCTACTGTCAGTCAGTTCTTAGGGGAGGTAGCCGTCGCTAACGTTTGGTGGTTCGTGATCTCAGTATCTCAGTTCAAACTGGCCTTAGCATGTAACGAATGTTTATTCGGTTCAACCTTCAATTGGCAGTGTTTTAGTCATAGTTGCGCCAAGTATGGCGGGAAGTGTCAAGTCCACTCGATGGAAAGTCAATGTCAACTCACTCCAAAGGAAGGCCTTCTCCGAGTCCCTAACACCAACCGCAAGCTCAGGTTACCTTGTCATAGGATGGAATAAGGAAGGATAAAACACACAACACTCACCCATTCAGTCTTCAACACAGCCGCTGAGATTCACTCGCGTACTTACACACTACTCACTAGATCACAATCAACGCCCATCCGTTCGTACTCTGACTCACACGCACAGATCTGTACTATAAATATTTGAGAAGCCTAAACTGGACTCAGTCCACCTATAATATCTAAAACTGTATCACAATACTGGCACTTCTAAGAATTACAACGAGACTTAGCTCTACGATATACTGAGTCAGATGGCTTAGCTGGACCTGCGTCCTCTCTCGGGCCCTGAAGCCAAGTCTCTTCGACGTGTGTTCCCTACTCGGCCCTGACGCTCAGTCTATGGACGTCTGTCCCCTACCAGCGTCTCACGCGAAGTCCCCTATCCTGCCGAGTCAACCCCGTCCTCCTCTCGCCTTACGTCTCAGTATCCCTTATCCATTCCCACGCTTTGCTAACTAATTTTTTATATCTTTGTTTTTGTATAGTTTCTAAAAGGTTTGGGTCGTCTTTGTCCAACGACGCGGCCAGCGTGCACATGTTCTATCTTTAGAAATTGCATCCATTTCTTTACTATTGTGCTAAAATATTTCCTTTTTTGTAATTGTTCCTTTCACATTAAAAAGGCAATTTATGTCCCTTCGTTCAGCGCCACGTGTTTAAAGTGCCGTGGTGTTTAAAATAAAATATAATATTTTGTTATTAATTTGGAGTAAGTGACAGACAGTCACATTCCCCCCTCTGAAAATCAGACGCGTGACGTAGTTCAGCGGATGAGCTTTCACAATAGGATAAACTTCGGGTTCTCATTAAAATTAAAATAGAGTCCCATTCCCAATTGGCGGGTTAAACTATCAAATTATCTAGTTGGACTGGTTACTTGGTCCAATAAGGCAAAATCCTATTGCATTCCTAGTTGGTGTGTTAAAATAATCTAATTGGACTGATTCCAATAAGAGAAAACGCCTAACGTCCTAGACGTTAATATGGAAGCACCCTCTGGTAAATACACTTCCATTCACTCAGCCTATATCATTTATAATCCCTTAAAATTGGCACAATATAAAACCAAATTAAAAGACAAGTATGTTTATAGTCTTGTTTTACATACAAGTCATTTTGAAATAGGATTAATATAACTAAACATATACAGAATCCTATAGGGTTGTACCCTTCCGGTATGTTAAAATAATCTAATCATTATAACTATTGCAGCATTCATCTATTAAGTCTGGCTGCTGTTTATAATTCAGTAATGTGTTGCGGAAACATCCCTACGTACAGGACCGTTAAAATTATTTCGACTTATAGGTCCATCAAAATCATTGAGCTCTTACTTTTTATCCTAGTTCAGTGTGACGACTGTTTGCTATTGTAGTTTATCACCAAGACTTTTGCTCAGTCACTTAAAACCGTCAACATGTGCTCGGGCTCAATTGCTTTATTGGCCTCTTGAATTTTAGAAATCTTTAAAAGACCCCTTTTTTTTTGTTTAATATTGTAAGGGTCGGCCACATTTCGATAACTGATTTTTTTTCTGTCCTGCCATTTGTGCGTCAGGTCATTTCGTTATAGACCTTTAGAATTTATGGAGAGTTTGGCATCTCAATTGACAAAAATTATTGCTTTCGTCCGATGACGAACATATGCGGCTGTTTCGTAAAAACACAGGCCAAGTGATTTTTTTTTAGAGGCCTATTATTGTGTTAAGCTATTCCAAAACGGATAGCATTTTTTGTCTTTCTTAAAACTAAGTGACAGGCTGTCAAGTCGTAAAATACACATTTAAGGTACGAGTACTTTGAAGTGGCTCGATTTAACCAGACTATGTAGTAAATATAATTGGTCGTCATGAGTAAATTATATATCGATAAAACCTAGTCAGCGCTAGAATTTCTATATATGTGTCACAAGAAATGAAAACCTATAAATATTATCTGGTAGGTATGACAAAAGAAACTAATACTAACCATAATCGTCCGACTTGGACCATGAATCAATTAAGATTATTATATTATAATGTTAACTATAATTGTATGACGTATCATAGAACCATCATCACTCATTTCAACACCTAGTTCTTTAAAGTGGTCTCTAGCCCATCTAACGTGCATTCGAAACAGCTGGTATATCAGATCCTAGTTTTACCCGACTGTCAATAAGGGCTATTTTGAATATTACACTTCCTCTTGTTATATCGATATAACATGGATTTAGGAGACCTGTATGCTTATGCTTTTATTTTACACCAGCGTCTCATCTAACCTGCAGTCAACGTGTAACTATTATAAACGAGATTTTTCTGCGACATAGTATTCTGGTCATTTTTCAAACAACTGCATTCCAGTAGACCTGTGCATGCTTATAGTTTAATTTTACATACCAGGGTCTCTTCTAAGGTTATTCGTGCGGTACCTACAGCGCTCGCTCGCCTTACACTCAGCCTGTCGCAGTTGTCGCAGGACAAAGGCCATTCCTTTCGCACCTCCACGCTGAGTCAGCTGCCGAGGTCAATTTCAGGAGCAGCTGAAATAGTTCGCACATAGGAATATTAGATTACATTTCAAAGATGCAATAACCCCCCTCTGATTCTAAGAGGTTATAATAGTTCTGAAATGCAACAAGTGTCAAATCCTCAAATTCTACTAGAACAAGTAGTTTTGGATATCCTGGAAGAGTTGAGACGAATATCTATTTATTAGAGATTGTCTATTTCTGTATACGTGGGATACTTAGCGAAATCTGATAATGACGCCTTGCCCTTAATAGTATCAACGAAATCAATCGCTGGTTTAAATTTTGAAGCGATTTACTTTTGTAACCCGTATCAATAATATTTAATGTCAAAACAAAGATCATACGCGGAGTACCTAACGACAAAAGTCAAATAAAAGTGGAACTTAGCTTCGCAACATAGACCGCGCTACAGCAATCACTGGAACCAGGTGGTGTGAGCCCTCAAATGAACCACCGGCCAAGCTCAATGCAGAAACCGTAAGTTTAGTTACAGCGTAGGCGCAACGATGACTAGTTTAAATATCCTGGAATTTATAAAAAGGCCACACAAGAATCTATTCAAATAACATAACATACGTTGCCGAGTTTGGTAATAACTACAATATCCTACGATTAAAATCACTGATACCTAAACCTACTACTGTCTTATAAACTAGTTACCGTTGTGTAAAATAATTTACACGCTTGTTAGCTTAGGTACTAAATATTTCTTATGTTCATTCCTCTCACTTAACACACATACAAATCTCAACCTCAAAACCACACTTCATTCTCACAAACATTTATTTACATTTAAAACTTTTCAATAATTGCAGGGAGTCGAACCCATTCTGACATTAGCTCAGGGCCCTAGTTTTTAAACTATTAATATTGACTAGTACATAGAAGATAAGGGGCTATGCATCACTCATAGTGTAGGGGATGTAGTCACTGCGACCTAAAAGATCTATTGTGACTCTGACTAGTACATAGCGTTACCTTCTCATATAAGTATGGGGATCGAACCCATTACTAGAACCGTATTAATTTAAACACACTCAGCCATACATGTTGTAATCAATTTACAAATATTTTTGTGTTCATGGGAATCGAACCCTGATAAGCACTAACATTAAATTATAATAACTCATTATAAGTCAAGCGGGAATTGAACCCACAGTCGTGACACAGGGTCTCCAGGCTTTATCAACCAACGAATCAATCGGGAATCGAACCCAAAACTCATGTCAAATAAAATATAGAATTATACGCTTAAAATAAACAAATCATACAGGAGTCGAACCTGCTAAATATACTTTTGTAATTATGTATTTGGTTGAAGAGTTCAACTTCAAACTAAACACAGATCTTTACCTAGCCGTTGTAATTCTTCCTACATCTAAATAGTCCTAACAGTTTATATCTCTAGAAATTACGTTGTGTTTGTTATTTAAGTAGTAACCCATAAATATCGTTTCTCGTTGCACTGAAGTGAATCAGTACATTTAATGACGAGAATCCTGGTCACGGCACCACATGTGACTGTTCCAATAAGACCCTAGGCTGATATTTTTTTTTTATTTTTCCTGAATTTCCCTACATGAAGGTATGAAGGTCGGCTCCCCCTTTTAGGGGAGAGGACGAGCCCCCCCTCCGCTCGTCCTTATAGCTTTCAACCAGAGACCTGGACAAGCTCCCACCGACAGTAATGGATTTCCAAGGAATATGTCACCTTCTCCCGACTTAGAAAGCTAGGGGATTAGGTGGGGAATTGAGAAAAACAAAGTTAAAATCAAATAGGGTTGGAAATCCAAGGGATAAGGAAGGATAATCTACTTTTCTTTTTAGTTAAGAATATTATGAGACTGAGAGGGCTGCAAAAGGGTATATGACACGTGACGCTTGTATTTGCAAGTTAAATTATTTTAGAAACTACTTTAATCCGTTTCGCTCGTGCGTGTCCTGACCAATCCTACGGCAAAGGGTTGTGAGGCCTCTGCTATTGGATAAGACACACTTCTTCTACAATTAACTCCTTATAACGGCCTACTCACTCTTCACTAAGACAATACAAAACTTAAACAAGCGTGACGTATCGTCAGTCAGTCGCAGAACTATTTACAGTTGCCTTGCTACACGCTGAAGTGGTTTATCGACACTTCTCACTTCCTTACTCTACCCAAAGGTGAGGACATCATAACCTACGTGTCTCCGAGCTACGTCTAGCTTGCGGAGTTTCCAGAGATGAGTCCAGATTACGTGTCTCGCTAAATATTATTTTTTGTATCAGTAAGAGGCCTACGGGGGCCAGGTGTGTTTTAACGAGATACGTTCCCTAGCGTTCCTTAGAACGACTATCAATGTAGTTTGGGGTACTTGGTGAAGCCTACCCCCGCTCCTTGGAAGTGTGCGTATAACAAGAGCAATGCAAATCACTCTACTGTCAGTCAGTTCTTAGGGGAGGTAGCCGTCGCTAACGTTTGGTGGTTCGTGATCTCAGTATCTCAGTTCAAACTGGCCTTAGCATGTAACGAATGTTTATTCGGTTCAACCTTCAATTGGCAGTGTTTTAGTCATAGTTGCGCCAAGTATGGCGGGAAGTGTCAAGTCCACTCGATGGAAAGTCAATGTCAACTCACTCCAAAGGAAGGCCTTCTCCGAGTCCCTAACACCAACCGCAAGCTCAGGTTACCTTGTCATAGGATGGAATAAGGAAGGATAAAACACACAACACTCACCCATTCAGTCTTCAACACAGCCGCTGAGATTCACTCGCGTACTTACACAATACTCACTAGATCACAATCAACGCCCATCCGTTCGTACTCTGACTCACACGCACAGATCTGTACTATAAATATTTGAGAAGCCTAAACTGGACTCAGTCCACCTATAATATCTAAAACTGTATCACAATACTGGCACTTCTAAGAATTACAACGAGACTTAGCTCTACGATATACTGAGTCAGATGGCTTAGCTGGACCTGCGTCCTCTCTCGGGCCCTGAAGCCAAGTCTCTTCGACGTGTGTTCCCTACTCGGCCCTGACGCTCAGTCTATGGACGTCTGTCCCCTACCAGCGTCTCACGCGAAGTCCCCTATCCTGCCGAGTCAACCCCGTCCTCCTCTCGCCTTACGTCTCAGTATCCCTTATCCATTCCCACGCTTTGCTAACTAATTTTTTATATCTTTGTTTTTGTATAGTTTCTAAAAGGTTTGGGTCGTCTTTGTCCAACGACGCGGCCAGCGTGCACATGTTCTATCTTTAGAAATTGCATCCATTTCTTTACTATTGTGCTAAAATATTTCCTTTTTTGTAATTGTTCCTTTCACATTAAAAAGGCAATTTATGTCCCTTCGTTCAGCGCCACGTGTTTAAAGTGCCGTGGTGTTTAAAATAAAATATAATATTTTGTTATTAATTTGGAGTAAGTGACAGACAGTCACAGTATCTATCACAGTCATGTTGGCACAAAACGTATCATAGGCGTAGAGATAATCAAAACTAGTACAAATTAAATTTCTTCAAACTCAACTGACAGATGTGATACTAGGAACTTTGTTGCATCACTTTTTCTCTCAGCCCAAATAGTGGTAAATCGTCACGACTTCTAATATATAAAATTCTCGTGTCACAGAGTTTGTTGCCAAACTCCTCCGAAGCGGCTTGACCGATTCTCATAAAATTTTGCATGTATATTCAACAGGTTTGGGAAAAGGACATAAACTTTTTTTTACCCCCTATCCCTAACCCCCATTTTTTCCAAAACGGCTCGACCGATTCTTACAACATTCCATTTCATGTATCTGAAAATCGGACTTAGACTATTTTTTACGCACCTACCTCCAATTTTTTTTCTTGCGAACGGCAAGCAGTGGATAGCTCACCGTCCAATCGTCCGGTAACCGTCCGGACTGAGTCCAAGGCGTCGACGTCACGTATTGTTCCACGCGCGCCTCAAAGAGTTGTCAGCAAACCACAGGGGCCTTGAAAGTAAGATTCGGCCTCGGTACGAAAGACAGGAGTGGAAAAGAACGTAAACGCAGGCCTAGAACGTAAAAGGAAACTGAAGGACGTAGGTGTGGTATCAGTACAAGTGTGTCCTACTCCACCCTAGAGCGGGAGAAGTCATTGGATGTTCCCCTTGATTTTACTACATGAAAATTATTTTAGTTAAAGTCATATACTATACTAGCTTTTGCCAGCGGCTTCGCCCGCGTACATAAAATATACTCTATGCCAATCAGGAAGAAGCAGCTTTCTAACCGTGAAAAAATTTTAGCAATCGGACCAGTACTTCCAGAGATTACCTCCTACAAACAAAAAAACAAACTTTACCTCTTTATTATATTAGTGTAGATTATACTTGCGTACCGCCTGCCTCAGTGACAATCAGTCGTACTGATGCCGTAGTTTATTCACTTCGTGTTACAAATTAAATATGTTGTTGGTAGCGTCTTGGGCGTCCATTGATTACAGACTCTGTGTCAATCGTATTTAATTCAATAAGGCACTCTCTTACGGTTTCTCTCTGACTTAAGTGAGTCTGACAGAAATTAGAATTCAATATGTAATTTTCTAAACAATTAAAAACAACGACGTATCTCCCGGAATTTCAAGTTGCTAGTTCAGATACATACTTTCAAAAAAGCGGATGAGGCGACGTTTTCTAATATGGTTTCGTTGAGAATAAATAACGAGATTCATTTCATGTTGTTATGAGCCCCTCCGCCGGCATAGATTATGTTGAAGAAAAGGAACATCACTGCAGAAGAACAGGTGTTTCCAAATTATAAAATGAGTCTAAATAAGTTTCAGACTAGATAATTCGATTTTTTTACGCTTAAAAATATTTTTTTGAAAAGGTCAGGCAATAAAGGCCACCCAACACTACACAACATTTGCAATCAGCACTTTTTATAAATAGATATAAAGGTTACTAACAATTTAGTATGTGACCATTATAATTGCAAATTTGTTATAACATGTTAGGTACCACACAAGACCGCTCTCTCAAAATGTGGTTTGAAAATGTCTTGGCAAACAAAACCTCATTTCTTCATCGGTACTCGGATTTAATTAGCTCTAAAGTCATATTCAACCTTTTTTTTCTTCTTGGGCCACGTAGTGCTTTTACCATTATCACGATGGGCCTCAATAACAGTAAAATAAAAGTACATTAAATAGTACCTACATAATTGGATTTTTTAAATAGACACATGTCTTTTTTAATTTTTTGTTTTAACAATTTTATACATAATTTCCTTGAAAAACAGTTTGATGACGATTTACTCCTGCTTTTTAAGAAAAAGCGGCCAGGTGCGAGTCGGACTCGCCCATGAAGGGTTCCGTAGCAGCAAGTAACATAATATAAAAGTTTTTACCTATAGTTCGTTGTATGTTTAATGTTTAATGATAGTGTATTTTTTTTTTAGATTTACGATGTACTAGCTTTTGCCCGCGGTTTCACCCGCATACATAAAATATAGCCTGTGTTATTCAGGAATAAAGCTGTTTTCTATCGGTGATAAAATTTTCGCAATCGGACCAATAGGGGAGCGTGGGTCACAGTGGATCCATTTTCTTTCAATGACTTGTAACTTTACTTTTTTTACCTCAAATTTTCTATCATGTTGACTGAGTTCTAGAAAATATATTTAAATTTGAACCTGTATTACAAAAACAGACCTAAAAGCACTCAGTATTTTTTTATTATTAATAATAATAATAATAATAATAATAATAATAATAATAATAATAATAATAATAATATTCCACAACTATCACACAGTGCTGTCTAGTCCCAAACTAAGCAGAGCTTGTGTTATGGGTACTAGACAACTGATAAACATACTTATATATTTCTAAATACATACATATTATAGATAAAATTACACCCAGACACAGAACAAATGATCGTGCTCATCACACAAACATTTGTCCTGGGTGGGAATCGAACCCACGACCTCCGGCATAGCAGTCAGGGTCACTAACCACTAGACCAACAGGCCTGTCAAATATTATATATTATTTTTATTTTAAGTGATAAATTATCCACTGTGCCCCATAACAGGGGCACAGTGGATACTGATTTGGGTTACACTGGATCCTGTGAGTCACACTGGATAATGATTAATTTATATTCATTAAAAAACGTGTATTTAAATTAAGTGGTTTATTTTTAATCATTAAACATGCGTTTAATTGTAAACATAACATAAATGTTTAACATAAATGCGCGTATCTATTAAGGTAAGACCATAAAACATATTGCTACATCTTGTTAAATAATCGACTAAATCCTTCTCTTGAGCATCCGTGAAAATTTTACGCACTGTGTAATTTGGTGTAACTCTGTTGGTATCAATAGGATTGGCATTGAATGATTTTTTAATTTTTTCATTATACCTGTATAGAGTTGTATATGGAATGTTCATTAGTTTAGCTACAGTTTTTATTTTTTGGCCCTCCGATATTTTATGCAAAGCTGCCCGCATCTCCTCTTCAGCGTGCTGACCAATATTGGTCTTTCTTTTCCTGTTTCGTGGCATTATCCCTGAAAACAAAATAATTTTACGATACATATTTTGACTTGGGGTACAGTGGATACAAGATCCACTGTACCCCAATTCAAAACGATCCACTGTACCCCAGTTGGAGAAGTCTTAATTAAAAAATCCTACCAAATTATTTATTTGTCAAATAAACATATTAGAGTAACAAAAATTCTCTACAGTAACTTTAGATCATATCACATTATCAACACTTGTAAAATTCTAATATACGTAAAGGCAAAACGTTTTACAAAAACACGTAAAATAAAAGTTTGTGGCTTACTTGTCGACGGATGCTCCGTACCGCGTGCGTCCACTCCGATACTAAGATGGCGACTAGCTCGGTTGCGGGGGGAGTGTAAGAACGGCAACGTCGCGAACGCGTACGCGTCTGTTTGCTTTAAATACACACCTACAATGATTTATCCACTGTGACCCAGGATCCACTGTGACCCACGCTCCCTCTCAGAGTGCGAAAAATTTTGCGTGAAAGAGTAACAAACATACATCCAATCATCCATACATACAAACTTTCACGTTTATAATATTAGTACAAATAAAGGAATGATTGGGATCAATGTATTTGACACTTGCTGTCAATGTGTTTGATAGTTGCTGTCATTTGCCAGTGGGTTAGAAAATTATTCCAAGGGAACATAATCCCAGGATAGAAAGTATTCTATGTGTTATTCTAGGACATGGTCTACCCGTGTACCATGCCAAGTTTCATCGGAACCCGTTCAGCAGTTTATGCGTGAAAAAGTAACATACAACCATACATACAAACTTTCGCATTTATAATATTAGTAGGAAGTAGGATGAATATAAAGGTTGATCAATATTGCGCTCTATCGCGTTTTGTTGTCCAGGCATTGTCAACAACGCGGTCGCCGCGGAGTGGTGTCAGCTCCGAGGCGGCCGCCAACTGCATGTCTTGGTAGCAAAATATCTTAACTTCATCTTGCATTGCCGATTTCACTTGATAAATATTCTTTTTAACCGACTTCGAAAATGAGGAGGTTCTATGTTCGGCTGAATGTTTTTTTTGTTCTTTTTTTTTCTGTATGTTTTTTCACCGATATATCGGTCAATTGTGGAACGATTAAAAAAAAAATTTTTTTTGATTGAAAGGTTATGCTACCAAGTTGGTCCCATAGAAATATTGTTATGATCTGATCATTAACTTCCAAGATATTGAACAGAACTCCTCATAGAATCACAGCAGAACTGTCGTTACAAGTAAAAATGCTTTGTTTATACGCGTTACAGTCGATGACCGAGTGAAAGAAAAAGGGGAGGGGATGTATCGAACTGATCTGTTGATGAAGCCAGAAGGTAAATGAATGTAGGTAATCTAACCGTGTTTTGATTATGAGAATCGTTATGAGATGCTCTCTGGCTATAAGGTATTTAAGTTTGTCTGAGCGGTACTTTTTAGTGGTGGTACCCTAGCTTCTTCTTCTTCTTCCTGCCCTTGTCCCATTTTATTTGGGGTCGGCGCAACACGTTTTTTTCTTCCATTCTGTCCTGTCACTCGTCACGCTATCACTAACTCCCTTTTCTTTCATATCACTTCTCACACAATCCATCCATCTTTTCTTTGGCCTCCCTCTCCCTCTCCATCCATCCACATGTAAATTCATAACTCTTTTAGCAACATGCTTTTCATCTCTCCTCTTTACATGACCATACCAAGACAAACGATTTCCTTTCAACCTTTCAGTTACTGGCGCCACTTTCAAACTTCCCCTAATATACTCATTTCTCACTTTATCCATTCTCGTCACACCACACATCCATCTTAACATTCTCATCTCCGCTACATGCAATCTTTTTTCATCCGTCTTTTTCACAGCCCAACATTCTGATCCATACAGTATGACAGGCCTTATTACGGACTTGTAGATTTTACCCTTCAACTTGAGGGGCATCCGTGGGTCACAAGTTGTTCCCGTGACCTGTCGCCATTTCATCCATCCTGCGTTGATCCGATGTGTTACGTCCCGGTCTACCTCACCATCCCCTTGGACGAGCGACCCGAGGTACCGAAAGTCGGAACAGATCGGTATGGGCGTTCCGGCGAGAGCTAAGGGCACTGGATTGGAGAGACCGCCGAAATCGCAGAACAAGTACTCCGTTTTGGTTCTACTCAATTTCAGGCCAACACTCTCCAATCTGTGCCACCACACCTCCAATCTGTTCTGGACCTCTAGGCCACTCTCGGCAACCAGCACAATATCATCGGCAAACAACATACACCAGGGAGCCTCTTCCTGAATGTCCGACGTCAGAGCGTCCATTATCATCAGGAAGAGGTAAGGGCTGAGGGCCGACCCTTGGTGTAAGCCGACAGCCACATTGAAGCTTCCAGTAGTGCCCACTGAAGAACGGACTTGGGTACTGCATCGACTGTACATCGCTCGGATCAACTGCACATACTTCCCAGGCACACCTTTCTCCTTAAGGGCCCACCACAGAACCTCACGAGGTACCCGGTCATATGCCTTTTCGAGGTCAATGAATACCATGTGCAAGTTTTTATGCGCACCTCTGTATTTCTCGCACAGCTGGCGTATAGCAAAAATGGCATCCGTTGTACCCCGACCAGGCATAAAACCGAATTGGTTCTGTGAAATTTCACTCTCTTCTCTCAGTCGCCTTTCAATAACTTTCTCCCAGGCTTTCATAGTATGTGACATTAGCTTTATTCCTCTATAATTGTTGCACTCAAGCACATCACCTTTGTTCTTAAAAATGGGCACCAAAGAACTGCTGCACCACTCATCAGGTATGGCTTCTTCCTGCAACAACTTATTGAAGAATAAAGCTAACCACGTCCATCCATCCACTCGCAATAACTTCCACACTTCAACTGGTATTCCATCTGGACCAATGGCTTTACCATTCTTCATTCCATTTACTGCTATCCTAACTTCATCCATACTAACCATTCTCACTAATCCCGCATTCACTGGTTTATTCTCTAACACACTACTCCAATTATTTTCCTCATTCATCAGTCTTTCAAAATAGTCCTTCCACCTCTTTTTGATTTTCTCATCATCCGATATAACCATTCCAGTTTCATCTTTTATACATCTTACCTGGCAAACGTCTCTCGTCTTTCTCTCTCTTATTCTAGTAAGCCGGTATAGTTCTTTTTGACCCGCAAGACTGTCCAGTGTGTCATATAATTTGTCCTGGGCTTTTGATTTTGCTATGGCCACGGCTTTCTTCGCTTTCTTCTTTAAAATGTCATACTCACTCTTTTTTCAGCTTTTAAACTAGCGTTTTCTGGCTCTGGCTGGTGGTACCCTAGCTAAAAAGTATAAAATAAAAAACTTAAAAAAAAAATATAACCGACTTCAATGTTAAAAAAAACACTGAAAAGTATAAAATAACTTTAATTTCGGAAGTCGGTGATTCTATAATAGTTTTGTCTCTTCGCTATATGAGACCGACTTCCGGAATTAAAGTTATTACGGAATTATACTTTTCGGTGTTTTTTTTTTTAAATTGAAGTCGGTAATAATAATCTATCGACCGCAGTGCCGTAACATAGACTTTTGTACGCCCGGTGTGACCTTCTATAACTGAATCAAGAAAAAAGTTTTTTTTTTACAAAAAGTAGGTACTCGTAAGTATACAAAAGCGAGCCCAAAACTATCTACATAGTCTCCTTAGTTCGCCTAGAATAGATTCAATTTTATTATATATTAAGTAACAGGGCGGCAGGCTAGAGGAGAACAGGTGGTCTCAAGTAAATACGTCAGATTGCGATACCTGTAGTCACGGGTGCTCGACACCCACTGTTCACCTCTTGTGGCTGCTCGTGCCCCCGAGTACCCACGTAGTTGGCCTTCCTGGTAGGGCACGTCTACACCCATATTAGCTATATGATCAATAATGTTTGTCTGCAACTGAATACACAGCATAATACAAACTTGGCCCCTGCGGGCGGTGCCTTGTGTCCGGGCCCCGCTGGCGCCGCCCTAGTTACGGCACCGTCCGCTGGTTAGACTATGTGAGTGCGTCACATTTAATAAAAAATGGCACTGTCTTACGATGTCTACCTTTCTGAATTAAAACTTAGAAATTAATATATAATTTTAGAAGAGATTAAAAATAATCAAGCTACCTACTCCCGGAATTTGAAGTTACTATTTCCAAAGATCTTTTAAACTTATAGCTAGTGGACTAGGCAACTTTTTTATGAGATGATTTCGTTGAGAACTGTTTACTTTAAAATTAATTTAATTAGGCTTATTTTTTGCATGTAATAAACAATAAGTACCCTAGGTAGGTACGTACTGATTTTTGGAAAAACAAATTACAACTGCTGACATAGATATGTTAAAGAGAAGGAACATCAGGGAAGGGAAGAAGAACAGGCGTTTTCTAAATCTATACATATAATAAAATCGTAGGAAAGTCAAAACTGTACATTGAATATTTTTTTAAAAGAATACTTGGGGCGTGATCTACAATCGATATCGAAGCCAAAAATATAGTTTTTAGAATTTTTGTCTGTTTGTCTGTTTATCTGTTTGTCTGTTTGTCTGTATGTATGTCCGGGCTAAACTCAAAAAGTACTGCATGGACTTACTTCAAATTTTGCATGAATATTACTAAGAGGTCGGGTCAACATATAGGCTACATATTATCACGCTATCACCTACGGGGGAGGAGCTGTGAATCTTTATTTTTCTTAAGCATTCTGTGACAGCGTGTAATCTAACGATGCATATTTAAATGTTGTTTTTGAGTAAGCCATGCTATTATCTAGCTTTACACCATAAAAACTATGCCATTTAAGTAACTTGGAAACATAGTTTAATGAATGTTAGTAGTATAGAGACAATTTTGAAGCAGCGCCATCTATGAGATTTTATAAAAATCAAATCAAGTTACATGTTAACACTTTTTGGAAACCTTTCAATCGTGGAAATTACAGACACAATAGAAAGACAATAGGTGCGCGAATGCCGGCGTTCGCTTGGGGTTTAATGAATATTTAAATTTGATCATGTAGTTAGTTATTCTTAAAATTCATAGATGGCGATGTGATGTGATGTGCATTTTCTTCATAAAAGTTGTATCATATAGTTCGTTTTGACAAATTCAAGTTCCAACAAAACCCTGAAAAAATTTGAGTAAGACAATTAAAAAGAAAATGCGGTGTTATGGTGACATTTTTCCAGCTCTGTGAAGTCGACCAGTTTGCGAGATCCCTTACGTATGACGAGGTGCCTTCATAATATATTACACGTACGACAAGCAAAAGGGTGTAACCGACATCGACGAGGAGGTGCTGTGGAAGGTTTTCCGGGAATTTTCAAGAACGCCTCATTGGGTAGGGTTTATACCGTGCATCCAAATACGTATGTTACTTCACACTGTCCGAGGCCCAATGTCTTTCGCCTTTCTGAGGACATTTGATGGCGTGGAGTATCCCACTTACCACGCAGCCTGCGTAGCACGTCACCGTCTCGACGGTGACCAAAATTGGGATCCTCGCGGAGGCAGAGTCAGTGACAGTTCCAGCCGCATGCGTCATCTTTTTGCCGTCATCTTGGTGTTTTGTGGAGTCGCAAACCCGGTAGCTTTGTGGGAGAAGTATCGCCATCATCTGTCTGAAGATTTTCTACGAGCTTTGAAGCGTGCTACTGGAGACGAAGTCGAAGTAACTGATGAACGCGTGCTGAACACCTGTCTCAGTTCACTTCAAGATGTGGTCATTTATATGGGTGGCAATCCGCTGATCGAATATGGGTTACCAGCTCCCCAATCATCACCGCATCAAGGCCGTGGAAATCGGGAGTATAACGCTGAGACAAATTACGAGCCGGGCGAAATGACCACCATACGAAATTACCATGTCACCGTGTTCTCTTCAGAGCAAAAACAAATGACACCGTCCTTGAAAGCGTTGGGCAAAACCAGGGTAAAATTTTTTTCTTGGATGCTCCTGTTAGAACAGGAAAAACATTTGTTACCACTGGCTTGCTTGCAGAGGTCAGGAGGCAAGGCAAAATTGCTATTGCTGTAGCGTCGTCGGGAATCGCTGCCATACTGCTTCCGGGTGGCAAGACAGCACATGCCACGTTTAAAATTCCCATCGATTTAGAGAGCGCCGAAACGCCTGTTTGTGGTGTGTCACGTAACAGCGATAAGCGACACGTGCTCAAGGATTGCTCCCTGATCGTATGAGATGAGTGTACGATGGCCAATAGGAAGGCAGTTGAGGCCATGGACAGAACCCTGCAGGACATCCACAGGAACGAACATTTGATGGGTGGTGTCACAGTTCTGTTCAGTGGCGATTTCCGGCAAACACTTCCCGTGGTGACGCGAGGATCGAGGGCTGACGAGGTGAATGCTTCGTTGAAACGATCTTCGTTGTGGTCACGAGTTCGTACGCTGCGCTTGACCATTAATATGAGAACTCGGCTCGGCGGCAATGCATGTGCATTGCAAGAATTCTCCGATGTCCTTCTAAGTCTTGGTGAAGGCACTCTGACAGGTGGTGCTTCCAGAGTCTCTTGGTAGAGTGGTACCCAGCTTAGAAGAACTCATTTGCTGTGTGTACGGGGACATCAGTCGTATACCGCACCAGTTTCTTGGGTGTGTGAGCGATAACGCCGACGCCCAAAAATGATCAGGCTGCAGCAAATAACGAATGCATTCTCTCGGAAATTGAGGGGAATGAAGTGGTCTACACCTCGATAAACACTGTTGTCGAGCAAGATGACGCCACACATTATCCCGTGGAATTTCGTGAAAACTCCCTGTCAGCAAGTGGACTTCCAGCGCATACCATCAAGCTGAAGGTCGGTGTCCCGATTATGCTTCTTTGGAACCTATCTCCTCCAAAGTTGTGTAACGGGACCTGCCTTAAAGTCATCTCGCTCCACAGACACACCTTTGAGGCGGAAATTCTTACGGGTTGTGGCGTCGGCGAGCCAGTATTTATACCACGCATTCCCTTCATACCTCACAACTTCCCGTTCCAGTTCAAGCGCGTAGAGTTCCCCGTGAGTGTTTGCTTCGCGATGACCATCAATAAGTCACAGGGGCAGACACTGAGGGCAGCGGGTGTCGACCTCAGGACGAGTTGCTTCTCACACGGGCAACTGTACGTCGCTTGCTCCCGCGTCACCAGTAATGACTCTCTTTACATTTTGGCTCCTGGCAGCATAACTACCAACGTAGTTTATAGGGAAGTGTTGTAAGGTATGATACCTTTGTACGTATTTTTACTCTTTTGTGTCCTGGAATGTATTCCTGCATTATTTTCTCTATTTCCTTCAGTCTCATCTTATGACTGAACTCAGCAGGATTCCCATATAAATCTCTTCATTTGCTTCGTTTGCAAAAAAAAAAACACATTTTAATGCCATTTTAAAAGTTGTTTGTGACGTCGGTCGTCGCTATAAATTGTATGGTGGTGGGTAGTTTAATATATTTCTTGAATAAACCAGTCTGTCGTTGACCCACGTATTTTATTGACGTTACATTGGCGACGAGAACGGGATTTTGTGAAATTTCTTTTCAATTTACGGGGTTACGCGTGTGTCAAGATGCCTATTGGTAAAATCGAACCTTTCAATTTGAGCTCGAAGCAGTGGCCAGCGTATATACGTCGAGTAAATCAGTACGTAAGACTTAACGAAATCGATAATGACTTGAAAGTGCCTATGTTAATAACGGTCGTAGGGGAAGAAACGTATGCGCTTATGTGCGATCTTTGTTCACCTAGTTTTCCGGAAAACAAAACATTTGACGAATTAGTGACATTAGTGACGGAACACTTGGAACCGCAACGATCGGAAATTGCCGAACGCCACGTGTTCAGGTTGCGCCGCCAACGTCCGGGCGAATCCCTTACGGAATACCTGCAGGCATTGAAACATCTGGCATCTACGTGCAGCTTTGGAAAGTGCAAGTCATGTTCGACGCTCGAAGAGAATTTGCGTGACCAGTCTGTGTCGGGGCTGGCAAGTGACGTCATGCGATCGAGAATTTTCGCTGAAAAAAAAGTGCAGTACAAAGAGGCAGTGGAGCTGGCGCTGGCACTCGAGGCAGCGGAGAAGCACGCCGAAGTGAGTGGCACCACGACGACGGCGGCGGCGACGGACTCATCAAAGTCGACGGGCGGCGAGGCGGGCGAAGGCCTGCATTACGCGCGCGGCGGACGGACGCGCCCGCGCGGGCCGCAACGGGCGCTCGGCAGCGGAGGCGACGGAGCAGCGGCAGCAGCGGGCGTGGCCGGCGCAGGCGGCGCGCGCGCGGGCTCGGCGGACGGCGGCGCGCGGGCCTGCTGGCGCTGCGGCAAGATGCACCCGGCCGAGAAGTGTCGGTTTAGGAATTACAGTTACAGGACACTTAAAGGTAATGTGCAAACAAGTGCGCGGTAGTGGCGGTCGGCATAATTATGTGAGTGATGAATCGGATGACGGTATGTTCAACTTGGACGTCGCAGCTCGAGGTAACAAGCCATATTTTATTAAACTGATGGTTGATAACATTTATATTGAATGTGAAGTGGACACAGGTAGTCGTATATCAGCAATAAGTGAGGAGATGTACCAATGTATATTTCGGCATAAAAATATTGTACCTGATAACTTAGTTTTACGTTGCTACTCGGGTTCAAGAATTGAATCACTCGGTTACATTGAGGTTGACGTTTGCTTAGGCGAATTTAAGGCTAAATCTTTACGATTATACATAATTAAGGGTGGGGCGCGGCCATTATTAGGACGAGAATGGATGCGCGCTTTAAAGATAACGCAAATAAACCTCAATGAAATCGTAGATGATGAATTGATAAACAAATTATGTAACGAATTCCCACAAGTATTTAGCGAGAAGTTAGGTACATGCAAACAGCCCATACGACTGCAGCTGTCAGATAAAGAACCGGTTTATGTGCGAGCGAGACCCATGCCGCTGGCACTGCGCGCGCGGGTCGAGCGGGAGCTGGAACGTCTCGAGGCGGACGGTTCCATCTACCGCGTCGACTACTCGGACTATGGGACTCCTATAGTGCCCGTTGTCAAACAAAACGGAGACATACGCATTTGTGGGGATTACAAGATAACTATTAACCCAAAGTTAAAGAGGGATTATTATCCGTTACCGCGCATCGAAGAGCTATTTGCAAATCTTAGTGGGGGAGATAAATTCACAAAGATTGATCTGAAGCACGCTTATGAACAGTGTCTGTTAACGGACGACTCGCAACCCTACACAGCTATAACTACGCATATAGGTACTTTTGTGTATAGACGTACGCCGTATGGGTTGTCGGTTATACCGGAAAAGTTCCAAAAAATTATGGAAGAGACGCTGCGCGGAGTGCCAGGGTGTGTAGTGTTCTTAGACGATATTTGTGTGACCGGGTCTAACACACTTGAGCACATGAAGAATCTGAGAACTGTATTGGAAAGGCTACGTAACATGGGGCTTACTGTTAAATTAAATAAATGTAAATTTTTACAAGATAGCGTGAAATATTTAGGTTTTATTATTAATGAGGAAGGTTTGCGACCGGATACCGAGAAACTGGAGGCCATTTCCAGCGCACCTAGACCAGAAAACGTGTCACAACTAAAAAGTTTCTTAGGAATGGTTAACTATTACGGCCGATTTATTCCTAACTTAAGCACCTTGTTACAACCATTGCACAATTTATTAAAAAAGGATAGCGGCTGGAAATGGGACCCCAATTGTGATAGGGCTTTCGAGGAGACCAAGCGATCTCTCCTGAGCGAACGAGTATTAGCGCACTACGAGGAGGGACGCGACCTGGTTCTGTCGGTGGACAGCAGCGCGTACGGCCTGGGCGCCGTGCTGGCGCACCGGTACGCGGATGAGAGCGAGCGGCCCGTCAGCTGCGTGTCGCGCACACTCAGCGCGTCCGAACGCAACTACAGCCAACTCGATAAAGAGGCGCTGGCTATTCTATTCGGGATCACGAAACATCACCAATTTTTGTACGGAAGGCGCTTTACGCTGCGCACCGACCATCAGCCGCTGACTCACATCTTTGGGGAAAAAGGAGGGATCCCTCAGACGGCTGCCAGTCGTCTACAAAGATGGGCGGCACGCCTGGCTGCTTATGATTTTGACATCGAATTTGTGCGATCGGCGGACAACGGTCCGGCCGATGCGTTATCGCGATTACCGTTGCCTCGGGAGGGTCGCTTCGTCGACGCGATAGATTATCTGAATCTAGTAGAGGAGTCGCTACCTATTTGTTTTAGAGACATCGCAAAAGAGACAGAGCGTGATACATTGTTATGTAAAATAAAGGGATATGTACTATTCGGTTGGCCGACAGTCCCGAGCTGCGACGCGGAAAAGCCATTTTTTGCTAGAAAAAATGATTTGATAGTAGATCAAGGATGTGTTATTTATAAATATAGGATAGTGGTTCCGCACGTTCTTAAAAGGAAAATATTAAAAGAAGTCCACGAGGGCCATTTAGGGATGAACAAAATGAAAGCGTTATCAAGAAGGCAACGTGTACTCGCTGACTTCGCAGACTGCGGTGGCGTTCGATACCTAATTATAGTAGATGCGCATTCTAAATGGATAGAGGCCTTGCCTATGCGTGGCACGAACGCAGCCGCTACCATTAAAGTTTTTAGAAGTACGTTTGCGCGTTTTGGTTTACCATCGCAGCTCGTGACTGACAACGGCCCACCATTCTCTTCACAAGAGTTTAAATTGTATTGTGAAAAAAAATTGTATCAAGCACACAACTTCGGCACCATATAGACCCCAGGGAAATGGCGCGGCTGAGAACGCAGTCAAAACCATTAAAAAGGCAATAAAGAGATCAATATACGAAGGCGAGGACGTCAACGTCGCCCTAAGTAAATTTCTTCTGCAGTACCGAAATTGTGAACACGCAACTACAGGGGTCTCGCCAGCCGTGGCGCTCCAAGGGCGGCGCTTGCGCAGCCGACTTGACGCGCTACGCCCGGACGTAGCCGCAGCGGTACGCGCGAGGCAAGAGCGTCAGGTCGCTCGCACATCGGGGGCCGACAGGGAATTCCGCGTTGGGGATGCGGTAATCGCTCGCGATTATACGGCGAGGGGGGACAAGTGGACCGATGCCACTGTTGTTAAAAAGACAGGCCCTATTTCATACAAAGTGAGTTTAGGTAATGGGGTTGAGTGGCGTAGACATGCCGACCAAATTATTCCAGCAAGCAGCAAAAATAGGTTCTCGTTATCGCGCGTGAGCGATGCCGTCGCCGCTGAGGCTGCGTGCTCTGGGGCAGCCAAACCGGGGGTCGATAGCGGAGCCGAAGGTGAGGTGTTTGAAGACGCATCCAGTGGTGTCAGTGATATTAAAGACTCACCGCAGCAGCGAGTTCAACCCGAACGGCTTTCGTTGCCGATATCACCTCCACCACAGGGTGCGTCAGCTCGCGCACTGCATGCGATCAACCGAGCAAGAAAAGCTGCCATATGAAACAATATTTAAAATAGGTACTTAGTTAAATGAAATTGTTAGTTGTAAGATGTACTACCTGATGTGATTAGTGGACTTGACGGGGAGAGATGTGACGTCGGTCGTCGCTATAAATTGTATGGTGGTGGGTAGTTTAATATATTTCTTGAATAAACCAGTCTGTCGTTGACCCACGTATTTAATTGACGTTACAATACCTACACCTATACCTATACCTTATTATACTATAGCGACACTGGCATCTTAGGTATTTTTGGTGCTGTAGAGCCTTCACGCAGACGATGTCGCGGGCAGCAGCTAGTATAAAATAAAGCTAATTAAGTCCCAAACCAGATCTATCGATTTTTTTTTACGTTAGTAGGTACTCGTAACTCGCCGTCGACGACTTGGGCTCAGTCCAAACGGTTACCGGATGGTTGGACAGTGAGCTAACCATTGCTTGCCGTCTGCAAGCCCGGGCCTGCGGTGGTCGGAAATCGGGTTCGCCATCCCGGTGGCTGGGGCGTAAGGGGAAGGGCCTCTCCTAGGCGCGTGCACGTGCGGTCTCCTCCTTTGCAAGCATTATTTATTCGTTTTTATTTATTTTATATTGTTCGGAACGGCATAGATTAGCGATGTGCGGTTTGAAGTAATGCCTGCGCAGTGACGTCCGCGCAGGCATTACGTCCGCGTCTTTATTTCCACAGTTTAATTCATTACTCATGAATTAAAGAAACCAACTAAAGGGCCGTCTATGGTTCGACGTATCGCGTAGTGTAATAAGGGTTAGACTGTCTTACTCGGAGAGAAAACAAAGTCGAGTCTGAATATCGTGTGCTGAATAACGCGTAGTATAATAGGCCCTTTAACACTACATATAAAACTTAACAATAATTATATTTATAACAACCGACGAAAACTTTTGTCACCGCCTGTGCTCAAGACAGAGATAGCGACACGAAAATGACACCAATGCTAACGTGGGAGCAAGACCTATTACCGCGTACCGAACATTGCCGTATAAACACGAAGCTTTAGGGCCTGCGCTCACTTGAGACAAGACGTTTTTTAGACAGACTTGTTTAAGACTCGTTTTTTAGACAGACAAGTCTGAAACGTCTTAGACAAAACGGTGTTGTCTACGACACGAGGCGCGATATTTTATTATTATTATATCGGTTTAGGCTTAAAAAAGATCGTAAGTCGACTTAAAATCTCATCAATGGCCTGTGCTGCAATCTCTGCAAAGGTGCCAAATTGACTATCGGTACATCGAAGTGCTGAAGTGTTTGTACGAAAACGCCACCATATCAGTCCGACTCCATGACCAGACCTCGAAACCTATCCTCCTGCAGCGAGGTGTGAGGCAGGGACACGTCATCTCTCTGAAACATTCACGGCCGCAATGGAGGATGTCTTCAAGGTTCTGGACTGGAGTGGACTAGGCATTAATATCAATGGCGAGTACATCACTCACCTTCGGTTTGCCAACGACATAGTCGTCATGGCTGAGACTATGGAGGAGCTCAGCACAATGCTCAATGACCTCAGTAGAGCTTTCGAAAGAGTGGGTCTTAAAATGAACATAGATGAAACCAAAATCATGATTAACAACCATGTAGCGCCCACTCCTATCAAGGTCTCAGACTCTACCCTCGAAGTTGTGGACGATTACGGCTACCTCGGACAGACAGTCCAGTTGGGTAGGTCTAACTTCGAGAAAGAGGTCAACCGTCGAATTCAACTCGGCTGGGCAGCGTTCGGGAGGCTGCGCGGTATCTTATCGTCCAATATACCACAGTGACTCAAGACAAAAGTCTATGACCAGTGCGTGTTACCAGTGATGGCTTAAGGCTCCGAAACGTGGTCGCTCACAATGGGTCTCATCAGAAGGCTTAAAGTCACACAAAGAGCAATGGAAAGGACTATGCTCGGGGTTTCCTTGAATGATCGAATAAAAAATGAAGATATCCGCAGGAGAACTAATTTTGCCGACATAGTAAGAAGAATTCCTAACTTAAGTGGCAATGGGCAGGGCACATTGCTCGCAGAACAGATGGCCGTTGGGGCCGAAAGGTTCTGGACTGCGACCGCGTATCGGAAGACGCAGCGTTAGAAGGCCTCCTACAAGGTGGACCGATGACCTGGTGAAGGTTGCGGGAAACCGATGGATGCGGGATGCATAGAAACGTTTGTTGTGGCGACGCTTGGGGGAGGCCTACGTCCAACAGTGGACGTGTATCGGCTGAAATGATGATTAAACAAATTAAATTAAAAATGTATGAAAATGTAGCATTCTCAGAAATTATATTATTCTTCAATTTTAATACAACATGCGTACCAATATTTCTCAAGATGTTTAAAAATACATGTTATGTTCAGCTGTTTGAGTACTGCGATAATATCGATATTATCAACAGCCCTAGCACCCCGTGACGTAGACAAAACAGTTCTGTCTAAGACGTCTTGTCTCAAGTGTGCGCAGGCCCTTACGAAGTTACTAGAAAGAGGTATCCAATACGCATGTTTGAGGATGTTATATAATCGATATTTTTTTCAAATCGATTTATATTAAATTACAAAAATATATTTATATTCAATTTTATAAGGATTTTTAAAATATTCTCAAACATTTATTGTAGTAGTCATCTATAAATGTACACTAATATAATAAAGAAGTAAAGTTTGTTTTTTTTTGTTTATAGGAGGTAATCTCTGGAAGTACTGGTCTGATTTCTAAAATTCTTTTATCGATAAAAAGCTGCTTTATTCCTGAGTGAAATAGGCTATATTTACGTGCGCGGGCGAAGCCGCTGGCAAAAGCTAGGGACTGATATATACCTACCCCGTTAAATTTTGATCGTTTTAATCCCGTGGAGGGTCGATCCGGTACATGAAACACTATCGATTTGTAAAGATAAAATTAAAAAATAAAGTACCTTTTTTTAAAAGCGGGTTCAATGACCTATAGGTAATTAGTACGCAACGCCGACTACTACCTTCAGGTCATTGGACACGCTCAGCTGACGTCTTCTTTAAGAAATTAATTTCGAATATGCTTAAATTAATACGAGTTTTTAAAAAAAGGTACTTTTTTTAAATTTTAAATTTACAAATCGATAGTATTTCATGTACCGCATCAACCCTCCACGGGATTAAAACGATCAAAATCTAACGGTGTATATAATTATATAATTATTTACTAGCGACTAGCGTGCAATGCTAATATTAAATAAACTACAGAATGTCTTTCTAAACAATGTTCACAGCTTTTTAGGGTTTCGTACCTCAAAAGGAAAAAATGGAACCCTTATAGGATCATTTTGTTGTCTGTCTGCCTGTCCGTCTGTCTGTCTATACATATATCTACCTGTCTGTCTGTCAAGACTCTTTATCTCGGGAACGCGAAGAGGTATTAAAATTGAAATTATGACCATAAATTCAAGTTGGCGGTTCCTTAAAGCTGTGAAAAAATGAAACTTCTATGTTAACGAATAAAAAGATTTGGCCGTTTATGTCACAAAAAAACGTACATTTCGATACTCTCAAAGGAATCAAAATTCATAGGGTACTTCCCGTTGACCCAGAATCCTGAAATTTGGTACAAAGCAAGGTCTTATAGCACAGGTATAGGAATAAATCTGAAAACAGAATAGAATAGAATAAACTTTATTGTACACCAAAAAGTAATACAGCTTAAGAAAAAACTTAAATTAACGGGCACAACGGCGGTCAATTTTCTTCCAACTGCTACCAAAACTGCGCTCGCTCAATCCCTCCTTCTCCCAATCCTTGATTATGCCGATGTCAGTTATTTGGATCTAACTGAAGTGCAACTAAATAAGCTTGAGCGACTTCAAAACTTTTGTATTAGATTCATATTTGGATTGCGCAAATATGATCATATTTCTGAATTTCGTATTAAGCTCAAGTGGCTGCCAATCCGCCTTCGCCGGAATACTCATATTTTATCGTTGCTTTACAGTGTCCTGTTTATTCCTACAACCCCCTCTTATCTTAAAGAACGTTTTAAGTTCATTCACGACACACATTCTAGACACCTGAGATCATCGGAGAATTTGACCCTTTTAATGCCCTCGCATTCTACAAAATTTTGTGATAAGTCGTTTGCGATCCAGGCGGTGCGTTTGTGGAACGCGTTGCCATTAACTATTAGGCAAGCCCAGTCACTAGTTTCTTTTAAAAATCTACTTAAAAACCATTTCCTTTCTCTCTAACATTATCTTGTTTCTATGTAATTTAATTTCTTCCACCAACCCTACTTTACTCTTTTATTCTTTCCTTTTTTTATGAAATTGTGTAACATATAATATGTATATATATATATATATATATATATAATTATATATTATGTTTTAAATAGAGTGATCAATTTGTTAGCAGTACACCACAGACTACCCCCTGTATTATTTTAAGTTACTAGTCACTGCGACCTAAAAGATCTATTGTGACTTGCCACCTTGTTAGAGTAACTCTTTTAACCCGGAGGCTTCCAGGAAATCTAGAATACTCCTAGCTTTTAGAGTTTTATTCTCCTCCGGGCGAATAATGTGTCGGCCCAGATGGAAACTACGTTTGTGCATAAGGGGCCCGCATTCACACAAAAGGTGCTTAGGCGTCTCCCTACCCTGATTACAGTACCGGAAAACATCAGTGTCACTCAGTTTCATGTGAAATTGGTGCCTGTTTAGTTTGCAGTAGCCGGTTAAGGCGCGGGCTATCGCACAGATGTTCGTCCTGCTAAGCTCAAGAAGCTCGGCAGTTCGTTTTTGTAGTAGAGTCTATATGAGATTTGGCGTGTAACAGTCCTGGTTGTATCTACCAGTGCTTTTTTGAATCGCTAAATAGGTTCTGCATGGCCTGATTCTTTGAGATACCACAGAAGGGTTCTGGTTCTATCTGATAATCTTGAGCCCCAGTCCTTGCAAGTTCATCGGCTTTTTCGTTGCCATTGATTCCAGAATGACCTGGTATCCATCTCAGAATAACTTAATTCTTTTGCCCCAGGTCATTCAGTTTGTTAACGCAGTCTTTTACCAGTTTCGAATTTGTGTTATTCGAGTTCAAGGCGTTAAGAGCTGCCTGGCTATCTGAGTAAATCAGAATTAATTGATTTACGTAGTTTCGTTGACGTTTGGTCTCCGCACATTCTACATATAATGGTGTATACCTCCGCTTGGAATATGGTGGCATGTTTACCAAGATTCAAGCTTTTGCTGATTTTCGGGCTGATGCCAAATATCCATCCTACTTTCTCATACATTTTGAACCCGTCTGTAAACCAGATCAGGCTTTCGGCCTTGCAAGTGATGAGGTTGCTTGACCAATCCTCTCTGCTCGGCAGTTCCACTGTGTAATTCCTTGTAAAGTTACACTGTGGAAGCATGACGTCTGTTGTCATAGCTAATTGATCGTGTTCAAGTACTGATTCGTGTAGCGATCTCAGTGCTTGAGAGCACCAGTTTACTTTGCCAGTGCTGTTTGTTCTATACATGCTCGCTTTCGCTTCCTTCGCAATGAATAGATGAAGTGGCGGTAGGTTAAGCAGGGCATTTAGAGCAGCGCCTGGGGTTTTGGACATGGCCCCTGTTGATATGAGGCATGCAAGTCTCTGCAAACCAAGTTTGTTACTGACTGTCACTTGAGTTGTTTTCCTCCACCATACTACGCAGGCATACATTATTATCGGCCTGACTATGGCGGTGTACAACCATAGGACAATATTTGGGTTTAGGCCCCATTTCGTCCCTGCTAAGCGACAGCATATTCCTAAAGCTATTTTAGCCTTTTGAATCACATTGTTAATGTGAGTGTTCCAGGTCAGTCTCTGGTCGATAGTTACGCCCAGGTACTTGACTTCGCTGGAGAAAGGTATGGGAGTCCCCTTTACAGTGGGTGTTACAAGTTTGTCCAACTTTCGCTTCCTAGTAAAGGGGACTATTGTTGTTTTACTCGGGTTAACCGATAAATTGTTTTCTGTGCACCATGTGTTAATAATGTTCAGAGATCTTTGAAGTATAGATGATAACGTGCTGTGACAGGGGCCGACAACACAAGCCTCCACATCGTCAGCATAGCTATGTATACATCTAAGTCTCTTTTAGAGGCTTCAACCAGCAATTGGTCAACAACGAGTAGCCATAGAAGTGGCGATAAAACGCCTCCTTGTGGGCCCTTTAGTTGTTTTGAAACTCTTTGTAGTTCTGTATAAGGTAACACTGATAGTTCTGTTGAGGAGCATGAATTCGATCCAACGAGTAGTTGTTTCGTCCATCCCTTTCGCCTTCATTCCCTTGAAGAGGGCGTCTACGGTGACGTTGTCGAAAGCTCTTTCAATATCAAGGAAAGCACATAGGGCTATCTGTTGATCTTCCAAAGCCCTTTCGGTCCTATCTGTTAGTTCTAACAGAGCAGTTTCTGTAGATTTTCCTTTTTGGTAAGCATGTTGCTTCGGATGCAGAGGGTTATCCCTTAATGGTCCATCCCTGATGCATTCGTCAATAACCTTTTCCATACTCTTGAGTAGGAAGGAGGTAAGGGTTATTGGTCTGAAGGACTTTGGTTGAGAGTAGTCCTTCTTACCAGCCTTTGGAATAAAACAGACTTTAACCATAGTCCATTTCTCTGGTATATATTCCCAGGCATAGCTTGCTCTGAAGATTTTGATTAAAATAGGGATGAGTATAGTCTTCCCTTGCTACAGGAAAGCTGGGAAGATACTACTCGATCGAGAATCAGCCGTTATCGCGAACTAACGCTACCAGAGATCTCGGTATTCTTATCGACAATAAGCTCTCCTACGAATGTCATATCGATCATATCGCCAAAAAAGCTGCCAAAGCCCTGGGATTCCTTACCCGTAATTCCAGTTCGTTTAAAAATATGAAAACCCTAAAAATACTTTACTTACGTCCGCAGTCACCTTGAATACGGTAGTCAAATTTGGAACCCAAATTATGCTGTTACAAATTACCGCTGCTCGACACTTGATGGCGTTGCTTTCGTATTTTGAAATGTTTTAGAAGTTTTAGACGAACACTTGGTGATAAGAATTTTATATAATACCTTTTTTCAGAGTCGTTTCCTTAAAGTAAAATAAAATATTGATGAGAAATAACAAAGAAAAGAAAACTAAATTCACAAAAAGTGTTTGTTCAGTCAAGCTGGGCGCGAACTCGCAGCCTATTGCATGGCATGTCCAAAAACTTCCACACCCACTACCTATCCGATTACATAAAATTCCGAAATAGACTTTCTGTTGATGAACACAAAGATCAAAAGTTTGTTACATTTTTATTAGCATTTTTTTTTTTAATGTTTTGAGTATCTGCGCGCGCAAATAAAATCTGAAAAAAAAAAGACGCTTGCACTTGTTTTGCTTGCTTGTTTGTTTTGCACTTTTTTGTTTTGCTTGGTTGTTTAAAAACTAAGTTTTGTTTAAAATCACTGAGTTTACTTTGTTTTGCTATTTAAATGAATGTCTAAGGCGTATTTAATCACTGTTTATTTTAAAAACATCGGAAATCACTTAGTTTGTTTAAAAATTTTGCTTATTTTAGCATGTAATTGTTGTGGTTGAAAAAAGGATAGTTAAAGTTATAATTATCAATAGTCCACACTTGTATTGAGGTACTGTTTCTAGTTATGCACTTTAGACTTAAAGAGTTGAAAAATTAAGGCTAATAACTATTTTTAAATATATTTTTTACACAGAGCCGAAACTTGTCGAGACGGCAGCGCCATCTGTCTCAAGTACTTCTCCTCCTTTAACTATAACTTATTCTGTGGTAGCGGTAAGATACATTTCTGAGGAGGGAAATCATCAATTGACTTCTCGCGCTCCCAGTGGAGCAAACGGGCGCGCCAGAATTTAACTAAAACTCACCTTTTTTTTTATTATTGATAGGCTCGCGTTTGACCACTATCTCACCTGATGGTAAGTGATGATGTGGCCGACGATGGAGCACGCTTGCCTAGAAGTAACCTATTCACTCTTGACTTAAAGACCCCTAGGTTGTAGCTATCAGGAAACACAGACTCCGGCAGGGAATTCCACTCTTTAGTTGTACGCATAATGAATGTGTTTCCAAAACGCATTCATTATGCGTACAACTAAAGAATGGTGGTGGTGGTGGAATGGTGGATGGGGTGGGATATCCACCATGTACCGATGGCGCAACGCCGTACGTCTAGTGGTCCGATGATGGAACGGACTTGGCGGAATTAAATTGTGCAATTCCAACGCACACTCACCGAAGTATAATCGATAGAAAACCGTCAGGCTAGCAACTCGGCGTCGATGCTCAAGGCTTTGGAGCTTTGACTCAACAAGCGCATCATCACCGATGATCCCCTTGGCTCGCCTCTCAATCGACTCCAAAGCATCAAGCTGATACTTGGCAGACCCATCCCAAAGATGAGAGCAGTACTCCATACACGATCGAACTTGTGCTTGGTATAGGTTGAGCAGCTGTTCCGGAGTGAAGTACCGCCTCACCTTAGCTAAGATCCCCAGTTTTTTGGCAGCCTAATGTGCTTTTGCCTCGATGTAAGAGCCGAAATTGAGGGTAGATGATAACGTTAACCCAAGAAGCTCAAGGCCGTCGGTTATCGGCACGGTCACACCCCGGAATATAGGAGCCGGGTAAAACTGGCTCCGTTTGGCGGAAAAAAGACACGCCTGGGTTTTAGCAGCATTGAACCTGACCAGGTTGGCATCGCCCCAATCGGATACTGCCTCCAAGGACAAGTTCAAGCGCTCAACCATAGCCTCCCTCAAAGACTGGATCTGTGATCCACTAGTACGTGCATCGGACACGTAACTCTCAGCAACAGTGCTATCGTCTGCATATCCAAAGGTACCAGGTTTAAGTAGGTCGTTTATGTGCAGCAAGAACAGTGTTGCAGAGAGCACCGACCCCTGGGGGACCCCGGCATTAATATCCATTTGACCGGACGAGCAGCCTTCAATAACTACTCGGATAAATTGTCCCCTCAAGAAGTCTGCGATCCAGTTACACAGACCAGTGCGCAAACCGAAGGAAGGAAGCTTAGCAATAAGGCTATCATGCCAGACCCTGTCGAAAGCCTTCGAGATATCAAGGGAGACTGCAAGTGCTTCCCCATGCTTCTCGATGGCCTCACTCCAGATGTGAATGGCATACGCTAGAAGATCCCCAGTTGACCGATTTCGGCGAAAACCGTATTGACGATCACTGAGGATGTCATTAGCTTCCAGGTATACCAGGAGCTTATAATTGATCACTCGTTCCATACACTTACAGAGAATGGACGTCACCGAGATAGGTCTGTAATTAGCAGGATCAGCCCTACTACACTTTTTGGGCACGGGTTGAACATTAGCTTGCTTCCAAACCATCGGCACTTTTCCAGTCTCAAACGAAAGACGAAATAGGCGTGTCAAGATCAGAGACAGTTCAGGCGCACAAGTTTTTAGAACAATTGCCGGTATCCCATCGGGACCGCTGGCTTTGTTCACGTCAAGGTTACGTAGCACCCTACGGACGTCCTTCTGATAGATGGGAATGTCTGCCATAGTCGTCTCGCATCGCTCAGGAAAGGCAGGGGGCTGCGCGTTACCAGAATCAAGACGTGAAGATTCCGCAAAGAGAGAGGCAAATAGATTAGCCTTCTCTTCAGCGGTGTGGGCCAGCGACCCATCGGGTAGTGAGGGACGGCAGAAGTTCGATTCTTCCCGTCTGATTATAATTTAGGTGTCTTTAAGGCAAGAGTGAATAGGCTCTTAATAAACTAGTGCGCCTCACCATCAACGATTGCATCACTGCTTACCATCAGGTGGGATCGCAGTCAAGCACTAGTTTATACAAATTAAAAAAAAAAAAAAAAAAAACAGACTTAGCCAGGGACCAAAACGCTTTACTACCTGCTGGGTACGAGTTTGTTCCCAATACGGCTAATGTGGTTAAACCGAGACCTCCGCATCACCGTCTTGCAGGATTTGGCAGCCCTATTATAGGCTCTCTTCTTTTGACTCATGTCACTTGCCTTACGCATACGGGCGTCGACCCATGCTCGGTATGCCGCATGTTTTAGCGCTTCAGCGCGACTACATTCGGCGCCAAACCAAGGTCGAGCTTTGTCAGACATTGTTACATCTGAGAATGGAATGTAAATATTCCATCCCCTGACGCAACACAGCCGTCACTGCGTCGGCGCACAACGAAGGATCAGCAGAAGAGAAGCAAGTAGGCTGCCAAGGATAGCATGCGAAAAAAGATCGCATACCATCCCAATCTGCTGACTTGTATCGCCAAACCCGCCTCTTGGGCTGGGATCGGGCGGGGAATAGACGGATACAGATTTCACAAAACAATAGTCGGAACTACCTGTTGGTGAAGATACCGACACTGAGTATCGGTTCGGATCAGTAGTCAGCAAGAGATCCAAGCAATTGGCCATGTGTGAGTCAACATCCGGCACCCTTGTAGCCCCCTGGACCAGCTGGGTAAGATTTAACGCTAGCGCTAGCTTCCGCGTCTCTCGCCCAGCATGGTCTGTGTACTGGTATGGGAAGAGCCACTCTTGATGGTGGGCATTGAAATCCCCCAGTATCACCAATTGGGCAGAAGGGTACCGCTGCTGAGCCACATCCGCCGCCTCACTAAGGCACTGTGTGAGCCTGGTTGTCTCCTGATCACCGCTGTATGAGTGGTAGACACAAGCATAGATAATTTGATCCATACCAGTGCCCACCAAAGCCCAAAGCGTGGAGTACCTGGAGTCCTCAAGATTGCGGAGACGCCGATAGCAGATGTCGTCCCGGGCGTACATACATACACCCGCACGTGGTTTAAAATGGTGCTCCAGGGTAAACCCTGGGTAAGATAAGTACGACACGTCTGACGGACTACTGATCTACGTCTCCGAAAGAAAAAAAAGAGCAGGTTTCTCAGTTTCCAGTTGGTGGTGGACTGCGACGAGATTGGAGTGCAGTCCTTGGATATTACTGAGGTGCACTTTAAGAGAGAGGGAGTGCTGCCGCTGTTTAACTGTTCTCTTTTTAATCTTTGTCATTTTGAGAAATAAGAGTGAATGAAGGAGAGGAGAAGGAAGTGAAATGGGGTTTCTCGCTGCTATCCTTCAGGCAAGCACTGATAGGACAGCATCATTGGGGTACTAGTCTGGAGACTGCGGGGACGCCCGAGCCCCCCGGGAGTGTCTATCGGGCCCTCTCTTTTGGTCGCCAACCAGCACGATGGCGCATCCCGGGGTTTTTCGACAGTTGGCGGGGCAGCCTTTCATGTGTGGCTAGCACATTACTTGGGCCCCCAACTACCTGCGGTCGGCCAGCGGCGCACCGTGCCTCGGATTCCGCTACCCTCCACGACTAGTCACCCGATACCTCCACACCAATGTAGGCCCGGTCGGTCTGCCTGCAATGGAACCACCACTTCGACCCAACTCCTCTAAATTGGCTTCACTAAGCATCGTACCGGAACACGGCTAGGCCGCTTGGCGGTACGTCTTTGCCCAGTGGGTGGTCGCAAGCCATCGGCCGAAGCCTACCACCAGTAGGTAAGTGTCACCTGATTAGCACCACCCAGGGACCACGTGTAGGGACTTACAATGGGTATACTGCTACGGACGGGGGTGACTCAGTCCCCATTCACATAAACTCCATATGTTGCCCTTTGCGTTTCAGAGTTGCTTTTTCTCTCTCAATTGCTCTTACAGCCCTAGCAGGCATCGGCCCTGCTGGGCCCTTTTAATTTTTTTGAGGCGCGCGTGCACTACGCACCGTAGACCTTGACTGTTTTGCGATTGCAGCAGAAGAAAAAAAGAAAAAGAGTTTATTTGCGTCAAACATGGCGCATACCTTAAAATAATACAAATAACAGTATCGACTTAAAGTAGCACGTAAGTAGGATATACGTTACATCCGCGCAAAACGGCCAGTGCTCAGCAAAATGCTGTGGCTCGTGTAAGACAGAGCCACAGCGCTGATTACATGTTATATCATACTTTCAATCACAGAATAAACAAAATAAAAACATAAATAACAAAAAACCATTAAAAACAACAAAACACAAATTGCCAAACAAACACTGAACTAGTCGATTATTATAATCGATCAATGAACGATTGAACATAAAACTAGAATTGTCAATGCGCAGTCACATAATCACATTTTGAAACTGTAGTTATTTTCCTCTATGGTTCCGTAAGGTACGCTCCGTAGTAAAAAAAAAGATGGCTGATCGATAGATAACAATAACAGCGGCAAGATTAATTTACGTACGTTATTAATTATTTAAAAAACAAGATTCCTGACCTACGCAATTGATTTGTTTGCATAAATGTGTTATTGGGTGAATTGATTTGTTGAAATGTTGAGTTTTGGTGAGTACAGGTCGCGCGGTGAATCAAGATCGCTCGGTGAAAGTAGTGGGGGCAATCGGCGCATGTGTACAATTGCGCACAGAAATTCTTAGTATGTTAGGATTTTATTTTTAATTTCGTATGTTTGACCTTAGTAACATAACTTATAATAACACTAGTTTTTGATTGTAATTTATCTTGTAAGTAGGTAAATTCAAAAAATTAAAATTTTTAAAATAAAACATATTACGTATTACTATTACGATAACACAAGCTGTACGCAACAGTACCCAAGTACAACAGTATCCAATGAGAGGCGAGAACGCAACGCGGGAATTGAAGAGCGACTCTATCTACCAATGACGTGTCGCCGACGGCGCACACCCGCCCGTACGTCGCCAAATAGACCGTAGAATTGAATACTGCGCATGCCCCTTCCACTTTTGCCGAGCGTTCTTGATTTATCGCGCAACCTTGTAGTAACTTAAAGTGAAGTTTGAGTGCGCAATTGCGCAATCATAACACGGACAGACGAGATTGCCAAGCCAGCAAGAGAAAATCAACAAAGGTACAATAAAAAAAAAAACAATCATAAAAGTATGTAATTGAATCAGTACGACTATGTAATAATTGGAATAAATATAAAGTTGTCAGAAGAATGAACACTTGATTAAATATTATGTCATTTACTTACAGATTTATAAAAATAGTTGAAAATCGAACTTCTAAGTTAAAGAAAATAAAAGATATATGTATAGCCGTTTATGTCACAAAAAACGTACAATGCGTTCCAAATGTCCAAGTATATTTCGACACTCAAAGGAATCAAAATTCGTAGGGTACTTGCTGTTGACTTAGAATCTTGAAATTTGGCATGAAACAAGATCTCATAGCAGAAATATTGGAAAAAATCTGAAAACTAAATATAAAGGTACGTCACAAAAAAAACTTTTTTGCGATTTAAAAAAATTTTCTTAACTCTATTCAGGAATTGAACTGTTTTCATAGGTAAGTTTGTTCGTACAAACTTACTGAGGATTCCGTAATCCTCAGTACGCGAGTCCAACTCGCACTTAATATTCTCGCACTAAATATGTAGAAAGTCATAAAACTGTTTCTGGCAGAAATAAAAAAAAAATTTTTGCTATTCGGAAAAATCTTCGAGGCTCCATTCGGGAATGGTAATTTGCACGGAACCCTCAGTGCGCGAGTCCGACTCGCACTTGTCCAGTTTTTTTATACCTATCCAGCTATTACACTAGGTAATATTATAAAGGAGAAAGTTTGTGTGTATAATTGTATGTTCATTAATACTTCTTCACAATCAAACAACTAAACGGATTTCGATCAAACTTGATATCATAATTTGGTTATTCGGAAGTGAAACGACAAGCGTTTGAAAGTTCGTTCAACAAATCAAACTTGACAATTAAGTATTGAAATAATTGCCAAATGTGATTTTTTGAACAAACTTATTTATTTGTGCCACATTCAGTTTGCAATAATCGTCATTTGAGACACCGGGCTGCAGTGCAGCTTTAGAGACCGGTTACAATGTAAAACACAGCAGCCATTCAACTTCAAAAAATTTAGGATTTTTTTGAATATCTATAGCAATACTATTATAAATGGAAAAGTAACTTTGTCTATTACCTCTTCACGTCTAAACAGCTGAACAGATTTGCATGAAACTACAACACAAGTAGACTATATCCTGGATCAGGAATCTAAATCTATTCAGCCGTTAAGAAGTAGGTTATAACAGATTAAAAAAAAAAAATGTGAGGAGGTAACAAACAGATAGACATAATATGGACAGATAGAGCATCCGCTTTCACATTTACAATACCAGTATGGATATGTTAATGACAATGATGATATTTTTTTATATTTGAATATAATAATGACTCTCTGCATGTATTGGTTTCTGTAATAAAATAAATAAATAAATGTTACCGTGCCGCCGACAATATATTAAAATACTGGTAGTACCTAGTCCTCTCGTACTTCTGTGGCACTCCCCATAAATTAAAATCATGTCGGAGTACTCTGAAGCTATGTTATTGTAACGAGGCAATACTAAATGATAATACTATAAGAAAACATGCTTGCAATACAAAACTTTTCAAATAAAAATAGTAACGTCACTGACTTTTTTAGCAATATTCCACAAAATAGTAATAAAAAAAACCGGCCAAGAGCGTGTCGGGCCACGCTCAGTGTAGGGTTCCGTAGTTTCCCGTCCGTCACAATAAGTGTTCCCACTTATGAGTTTAAAAAAAGGCTATTTGTTACGTTGACATACTGAGGGTGAGTTGCACCATTTAACTATAACGATAACAAAGCCGTTAACAGTTGTCAAATCGTCGAATTGACCAATAGGGAGGCCGTTTTACGGCTAGTTATGGTTTGGTTATCGTTATAGTTAAATGGTGCAACTTACCCTAAGTACGGAACTCTAATAAATTAAATACGGAACTCTAAAAACGGGCCCACAAAGGACGGTGAGAACTAAAACAGTATGCAAATTGCAAGTAGTAGAAATTTCAGCGATTGTGCACTCGTAAAATTACGAATATATTTAAGAAGCAATGATTTTTTGCCACGGTATGTCATGAAAGCACGGAAAATCTTAACATCGACTTTTAAAAACATGACGTCATTACGCAACGCCATCTATCAAACCATTTATGAACTGGTTTTTACCTTAACAAACAAATGCTGGAACAATGTTCCTCCGCCGATTAGGAATGTTAAATGTGTTAACACGTTCAGAATAAGGCTACGACAATTTCTCATCACCTCACAGAAAGAACGTGGTATGTTCATTTCGAATACGTCCTTCATATAGCTGGTCTGCGTGTTCCTTGTTTCCGGGACAGTCTGCTGGGCGTACCCACATATTCCGCTTGGTAGCTTGCGTTTGATAGGTTAATACACATTGAAAATGCTGTTTATGACTCACCGCACCTCACCTTTTTTGTTCCATTACACACACATACTCGTACATTACATTATTTTATACATTATTCACTTTGACAACTTTATATATTTATCTACATATTCACCATCTACAAAATTCACTTCGTTAAAACTTTTCACTCAAAACCATCTGAGCGTCCGAATGTCACCACAAGGATCCAGCATAATATCAGCGTCAGGTATTTTTGCCTGACACATGCTGAGCTGGACTCCCATTAGTGCAGCGCGACATGCACACCGCACTATGGGTCTAGTTTCCTATTTCTCTTTTTTTTTTTGTCTTAGTACCTACATGTGTTATTATTTTATTTTTATTTTTTCCTTTGTTGTGCTTAGTTTTTCTAATCTGTGTGCATTATTTATTTTGGTGCATGTTTTGTGCTGTAGCCAATAAATGATTTTATCTATCTATCTATCTTAACATTTTGATAGATGGCGTTAAAAAATGAATTTTAGTTTTGTTCTAAATTGCCTTAGCATGTTCCTGATAGAAGTTTTATGTAGTTATAAGATAATACCGCCAATGCCAAGAGAGACCAACCAAACAATTCGATAATACCCGACCCCATCAACTCAGAAAAAATCCTAACAGCGCGAACGCGAAATAGCCCAAACAGCGCCATCTCTCGGGGAATTGGGTTACTAATTAATACATAGGTACCAGAAGAAGTTTTCGGTGGTAATTTTGGATTGCGAGAACCGATTTTAATAATTCTTTTTTTGTTTGAAAGAAGATACGTTCAGAATAATAAAATATGTAAACGAAGTTAAAAAAAATGCTTGCATATACGATTATACTACAAACTTAGTCCAGAAATTATTTTGTACAACATTTTTGTCTTTTTTGTACAAAAACTGTTCTTTCCATCAAGTTCAAAATAATTTTCCTAGAAAGTCCTTATAAAGTTCTACTTTTCAGATTTTTTTCATATTTTCTAAACTTATGGTTCAAAAGTTAGAGGGGGGCCTCTAACTTTTGAACCATAAGTTTAGAAAATATGAAAAAAATCTGAAAAGGGGGGACACACATTGTTTTTTAATTTTGGAGCGATTATTTCCGAAATTATTGACATTATCAAAAAATGATTTTAGTAAACCCCTATTCATTTTTAAATACCTATCCAACAATATATCACACGTTAGGGTTGAAATTAAAAAAAAATCACTTTCCACTTTACATATAGGGGGGCTACTCTAATAAAACATTTTTTTCCAAGTTTTATTTTACCACTTTGTCGGCGTGATTGATATACATATTGGTACCAAATTTCAGCTTTCTAGAGCGAGGACGGACAGACGGACAGACAGACAGACAGACAGACAGACAGACAGACGGACAGACAGACATGGCGAAACTATAAGCGTTCCTAGTTGACTACGGAATCCTAAAAAAAAAGAGTACAATACAGTTGCAGTAACTGTGCCACCTCGTGTACTGAGTAACTGTTGAACCATTTCATTTGCAAGTTAGTGGGTAAGTAGTGAATTGTAGAAGGTAGGATCAGTGAGAATGCAAGTCATTTGGAAACCATTTGTATGAGACTGAGACAAAAGACTAGCTGTGCCCGCGACTTCGTTCGCGAGAACTACAGGATTTTGAAATTATTATTTTTTGCTAAAATAAAAGTAGCCTAAGTTACTCCTTGTTACATCAGCTACCTGCCAAAAAAAGTCTTGTCAAAATAGGTTCAGCCATTTCAGAGATTAGCCGGAACAAACAGACAGACAGACAAAAATTGTAAAAAATGTTATTTTGCTATATATATCATATAGTATCATATATATATGATACATAATATGCATGTAGTGAAAAGTGGTTATTTCAATATTACAAACAGACACTGCCATTTTATTTATATGTATAGATGAAGAATAGCTTGATTTATATAATAGTGATCCACGCGCTCCTCAAAGAGATGTCAGCAAACCGTAGTGGCCCAGCAGGGACGACGCCCGCTAGCACCGCGAGGAGTTCCTGACAAGGGAACCCGTAGTCCTAGAACGCGAAGGGCAACTGAAGGACACAGGTGTGGTTTTAGTCAATAACAGTCTGACACGCCCTCTCGCTCCACCCAGAGCGGGAAAAGTCATTGAATGATTTCCACACTTATCAAAAAAAGGGTAGAGTGGGGAAAGTCGGACAGCGAGCTCCCCTTGCTCGCCGTCCGCAAACCCGGGGGTAGTACTCTATCCTACGCTACCCAACTCAAGTAGAGTTGAGTAGAGTACGCAAGGAAGAGTATATAATAATAAATAAAAAATAAAAATAAAAAGCCTTTTATTTCTTGCCAATTAAATAATTAACATTGATTTACAAATATCCTTCAAAGGATTTCAAAATAAACACATCAATTGTTGATAAATTTATAAATTAATTGCATGCATATGTACTTATTTTATTATATGTATTATATTCATTTTTATTATTTAAATTTATTATTATTATTTGTATTTATTTTTATTAATTCTCAATATTTATATTTATTATTATTCATTATTATTTCCTTTATATCATATTATGTTTACATAAATATAATTAATTAAAGTGATGCAAGAACCCCTTCTTAGGTAAAGGCCTCCTCCAGAGCCTGCCACATGTCCCTATTTTGTGCTACTTTAATCCAGTCCTGCCCAGCTATGTGCGTAATGTCGTCGACCCACCGAGCGAGTGGTCTGCCCTTCCTTCTATGACCTGCAGGTCCTAGCCACTCTGTCGTTCTTTTAGTCCATCTGCCGTCGGCTATTCTGGCTACATGGCCTGCCTATCGCCATTTCAGTCTCTGAGCAAAGTTTAAAGCGTCAATTACTTCAGTCTTCTTACGAATTTCGTTATGTGGGATTTTTTGTATTCGCCTTATTTTCATTAGACTTCTCTCCATGGCTCTTTGAGTAATTTTTATTTTGTGTTTAATTTTATGAGTGAATTTCCATGTTTGGCATGCGTAAGTCAAAGAAGGCAGGAGGCAAGAATCCATAATTCTTTTCTTAAGTTTTATTGAAAATTTTCCTTTAAGAACTTCTTTTAGGCTCCAAAACTTATTCCAGGTATTTTGAACCCTTCTGTCCACTTCTTGTTCGTTGTTTCGTGCGTCAAATGATATCTGCTTTCCCAAATATACATAGCTATCCACATACTCCAGCTGGACGTTCTCAAGCTTCATAATCCTTTGTGTGCTGTTTGACATTACCTTTGACTTACTTAAATTCATTTCTAAACCAACCTTTATGCTTGCTGTATGTAATGTAGAAATCATGTATTCCAGATCTTGATGATTTTCTGATAGGAGAACAATGTCATCGGCGAATCTCAGATGTGAAATGTGCTTTCCTTTGATATTGATGCCTATGTTTTTGTTTTTCCAATCTAGCCCACGAATGACTGATTCTAAGACAGCAATGAAAAGTTTAGGTGAGATTGGGTCGCCTTGTCTGACTCCTCTTTTTATGTCAATGGGTGGTCCTATGCTCTCTAGTCGAACTCTACTTTGGCTCTTCTCGTAAAGGTGTTGCAGTACTCTCACGTAGATTCTGTTGACATTTTGTGTACAAAGAGTTTGCCATATGGACGAATGTTCTAGAGTGTCGAAAGCTTTTTGGTAATCAATGAAGCCAATGTAAAGCGGTCTTTGAAATTCTTGGTACTTCTCTATTATTTGTTCTAGCGTGTGAATATGATCGATAGTACTGTACCCTCTCCTAAAACCCGCTTGTTCTATCGGCTGACTCCTATCTAATACTTGACCAATCCTTTGTCCAATGGCTGAAGAGAACAACTTGTATATAGACGATAATAGGCTAATAGGTCTGTAATTAGAAACGTCTCTTGGGTCTCCCTTTTTATAAAGCAATATTATGTGCGATTCAGACCATTGTTTGGGGATGGAAATAGTTTCGATAATCATATTAAAAAGGCGAACCAAAGGGGCTGCCAATATCAAATGGCCCACTTTGATAAGTTCATTGGAAATTTTGTCCGGACCTGGGCTCTTTTCGACTTTCATCTTTTTAATTTGTTCGATAATTTCAGTGATATCAAATGGTTCTATTTCTTCCGTATTTTCAATTGCTGTAGGATGTGTGTCTGATGTGCAGTTAGGTGACTGGCTCTGTGTAGAGCAACTGTATAAGTTCTTATAAAATCCAGATGCTATATTCAATATGTCTTCCCTGTTACTGTGTGTCTTGTTTGATCCCTTCAGTCTTTCTATCCAGGTTTTGTGAGTTCTTAATTCTTTATAAGCTCGTTTCAAACTTCCGAATGAATTTAAATGTTTCTCTATTGTTTGTGATCTGTGTGCTTCGTAATCATGTTTTATTCGTTTACTTATCAATTTGTAAAGTGCTTTTAATTCATTTTTCATGCTTCGAGTTTTTTGTTTAATATTTTGAAGTTCGTGTCTGCGTCTTATTAATTGTCTTGTGTGTTCGGTAATTACTGATGTTTTACTGCTATCTGGGGTAGGTGAAAGGGCATTATTTACACTCGTTTCTATAATATTAATTAATTTATCATAATATTCCTGTACATTGTAGCTTGATTGATTTTCCAATAGATGTGATACATTGTTATGTAGAGATTCGCAATAAATCGATATTTGTTTCTTGGTTTTCAATGATTTTGTAGTAATTTGACTGTAACTCGCTCTACTTTTTTTAGGTATCTGTAATTTGATTTTAATTCTTATTGGTCTATGATCAGATGGATATTCCGTGTTTAGAACTTCAAAATTATGAATGATCTTGATATGATTGCACATGATATAATCAAGTTCGTTTTTTATCTTGCCATCAGGTGATCTCCAAGTCCATCTGTTTTTTGGTTTCTTTTTAAAAAAAGTATTGACAATCGAAAGTTTGTTTTCATATGCAAACTCAATTAGCCTTTCTCCTCGACTGTTTCTGACTCCATAACCATGTTTCTGCATAATTAAGTGTTCCCCTGACTTAGGAAATCCTATTTTGCCATTAAAATCTCCCATTACTATTATATTTCTCTGGCCCGCAAGTGATAATGCTTTATCTATAGTTTTGTAGAATTCATTTATTTTGTTTTCGTCTGCAGCCTCAGTTGGAGCATATGCCTGAATAATAGCAAGCTTGAAGTTTTTAATTTTTAAGGTTAAGAAGGTAACTCTTTCCGTTAACCCAATTATTGCCTCTATGAAATTTTTCAGGTGTTTTTTTATAATGAAACCGACTCCATATAGTCCTGCGGTTTCTCCCACAAAATGAAGTATAAAATCATTATATTCTTGTATTGAGTTGCCGAGTCTTCTTACCTCAGATAAACCTATGATGTCGTATTTTATATTTTTCATAGAGTCTACAAGTTCAATTAGTCGCTCATAGGATGATAGTGTCCTCACGTTATACGTAATTATATGGAGTGATTGCTCTGGAGGGTTATGGTCGCAAATCTCCGCGGTGACCGGCCGTACTGGAGATGTTTGTAGAGGGGCTCGTGCTCGTTGCTATTCGCTTGATATTTCTTGGGTTTGAACGATGATCGGTGCTGTATTTTGATTATTTTGTGATAACTTAGGGAGACGTTTTTGTGTAAAAAAGGAGCTTATGTCTGTTTTGTTTTTTTTCTGAGTTCGTGTGTATGTATTTTTACTTGTGGAAATATTTTCCTCTGGAGAAAAACTTCTTTTTTGATTTCTGTTCGAAGGCAAACCTTCTTCACCTTGTATAATTAATTTGTCGTATTTAATAAAAGCTGTAATACCTTTTTCTTTATATTCGGCTATTTCTTTTTGAAGTTCTGTTCTTTTTGCAAGTACTTTAGGTGGAAATTCTGATTTTAGATAGTAGTTTGTATTTTCAAGACTCTTTTTATTACGCAGAAGTAATATCTTCTTTCCAAGGGTAGCAATTGTTATAGAGATAGGTCTAGGTTTTGATCCCTTTTTACCTAAACGATTTGCGTACTCTAATTCTTGTGCCTCGAATGGTATCATCATTTTTGTGTTTATAATATAAAGGATCTTTTCCTCCAGTTGTTCATAGCTTTTCTCCGTTTCTTCTACACCAAATAATACAACATTTTTCCTCTTACTTTGTTTTTCTAACCACTCAATGCGTTTTTCCTGACTTTCCAGTTTTGCTTCTAAGATTTTGTATTTGTTTTCGAATTCCAAGAATCGTTGGTTTATATTATTGTTTATGTTGTTTATTACATTCACTTCCATTTCTTTCCTTTCAATTTTTTGAAGTGCTAAGTCTTTTTGGATTGATTCAAGTATTTTCGTTATGTTTTCCATTTCTTCTACTCGTTAAAAGATGGCGCTAGTGGTAGGTAATTTAAGGATTGATCGGATATTTGTTTTTCTATTACACGATAGATGGCGTTGTATGTTCATAGATTTATGCAATGTCTTCCTATTTTGCCTTGTAATCCTTATTTTGAGGTTATTATGATTTTGATTCTTAAATTACTCACTTTTAAGATAGCAATGTCGGATTGTCTCTTAGATAATCCTTAAATATGACCAAATTCTTTCGGTTTTTGGTTGCTTGTTCACTAAATATTTTGTTTCAATCACGAGTAATGTCCAATGTTTTTAACGGTATTTTCTATGGTTTTTTCATCCTGTTTCATATTTCGTATTTGTTCACTTCATTAATTGACTTTAGTTTTCACTGATTTAACAACATTCAATAAGTAAAACACTTGAAAAACTATTTTAATTGATTATTTAAGGTTACGAAAACGGATCAGCTGTTTACGGCACGAATGCAGCGCCCTCTCCTAAGGAAGAGTATGATAGAGTATAATAGAGTACCAGTTGACGGGAGCGAGGCCGCGGGCAAAAACTAGTATTAGATAAAATAAATCTCAGTCCTTAAAACAAATCTATTTCTATGTTTCAGACATCGTCGTCGCCACAAACACACAACTTGAGTTGTACAACAATGATGGTACACGGACGCACACACAAGATATACCATCGGCTAATTATATCACTTCAGTAACATACGATCCTGTGCACTACAGGGTGCTGTTTAGCGACCGTCACGACTCCACCACGTTTATATACAGCTTGGACGTATCAACCGAGACTGTACTATCACTTGCAAAAGTCCATAAGAATTCTTAAAACATATTCGTTTGACGTTTAGTTTGACTTACGACCTTTTATTTTCAAGTTTCGCCAACAAATGATTGAAATTCACAATTTCATCAACTTATCATAAGTCAAGATGGCCCAGTGGTATAGGCACACAGATTGAAGCGCAAATCAGCGTGCCGCAAGTTCAAATCCCACGCAATTATTGACTTTTTGTAAGTTCTTACCCGATTGGAAGTTATGTATTTGCATTACATATATTAAATTATTCTTTAACTTGTTCACACATTTCTTAGAGTTAGAAAGGTAGATCACAAAAAAAACTAAATAAAGAATTAGATTTCTGCGAGGTAGACACGAGTTTTAACTTAACCGAAATGAACTGTCGTTTGGTTATAGTTGTTGGTTAGTGACGTGAGGTTGACAGTATTGTAATATTCGCAAAATGCAGGCTAATATTAGTATTGAAGTGAGGGCGACTATCATTGGGCTGCATAAAAGTGGTCTTAATAAAACACAAATATCTGAAGAAACCGGACTGAATGTGAGTATAATAGCTATTAATGAATTGTAACTTTATTACAAATTAATCTTCTAATTAAAAAGTATGCCATTTATGAATCCATTCATCGTATCTTTATGAGGTTTAAAAGAGAAATACGTAAATCGTTGGGTTTATTGGATTGGTTATTGGATTAATAAATGCAGTTTTATTTTAAAATTATATTCAATAATTATGATTATTAACATTTTATATAATGAAAATGAAGTGAAGTAGGTATAGCTGCCTAATATATATATTTTTTTTTATTTTAGAAAAATACTGTAAATCTTTGGCTAAAAAGATATGAGGAAGAAGGTAGCCTTGCTAGTCGAAAGAGAAGTGGGAGATCGAAGCTTATTAGCGAGGCGCAGCGACGACATATGGTGGACGTATACGAAACGAATGGTTTCGCACCAACGAGACATTTTGCGGAATTATATGACACCTCGATGGATACTGTTCGCCGTGCACTTCACGCTGAAGGCGTGCATCACAGAAAACCTGCTAAAAAGCCGTACTTGACAGAGAGGCACAAACAAGAACGATTACGTTTCGCACTAAATATTTAATGTTAACTAAACTAAATGGCCTACCATTTTATTTTAACATATCTGTGATTATTCGTTAACAAACACTGTATTATATTGTGTTTACTTTCGTTTAAAACAGCTATATCTTTTAACTTGTGCCATCGCCTCATCTTAAGAATGCAGTGAACTCGCTATCAATTTTGTTGACAATAATCATGAGTCTATTTCGTTTTTTATTCTTCTACCCGCACTGTTTTAACATAATACTATAGTTCAATTTATTTTTCTCATCTAATTGACGATTATCTTGTGAGAACTAAAGTTCTTTTAACAGAAATTGAGGTTTGGTTTCAATCTTCTTTTCGTCAAGAAAATGAACAATTAAGCTATGACCTCAATACATTCATTGTGACGTTACACAAAAATAAAATGTTTACAAAGTCCAAATCATATATCACTTTTCAATAAATAACTGGATATAAACAATTACCTATATTTTATTTTATTAAAATTTGAATATCCGTTCATTGTTACGTTATTCATATTATGAATGGTCTAAGTGGGTATACTTCCAACAAACAATCTTAGGCGTAACATAGATAACGGTTACAAGATAACTTTTTGTCTAGGTAACAATTCGACGTCACAATTCTCATAAATGTTTAATTTGTAAATATAAAGAATAAACATTTTTATTAAACACGTCTTTTTATTTCCACCTTATAACATCGAAAAGATGTAACAACTAAATAATTGCAAATTACGAATGTGATTCTTCTTGTGGTTAATAGATCACATTCGTAATTTGCAACTATTTAGTGCAAAAAATGCAATAGTATTTTTCATAGAAATATAAAAAAACAATTAAATCAATATAGATTGGGAATTTTCAAAGTAAGAAATAACTGCAACGGACCGACCATGATTTGAACTCGGGTTACGTGATTTGCGAATCCAACACTTAGTTCACACGGCTACCAGCACATGACGAATTTGCACGAATTTTATCAATGCTACCATATAGCTCAGTGCGACGACAGTTCCTTAGTGTGTGTTATCTGTGGAATGTGGATACTCATACATGCGCACACATACGCACGGAAATATCGCGCTCGCTCGGTTCGTAGCAATGTAATCTTTAGCGTTCCTATGGACTTTTGCGGCCTTACTGTACAACGTTTAGTTACGACAACAACGAACAACTACGTGAGGCTTGTGTACGACCCCGTCACACAATCTCTCTATTGGAAGGATGGATTTAGTATACGCACGTTTTCATTAAGTCCTGCATCTTCTAACCAAGCTAATGGAAATGTTTTAGTTAGCTTGGATCACTACTGCTTGGATCTCGCCGTGGACAGCCGTGGAGGGTACGTTACTAGGGGATACCTACGTCAGTGCGAAAGCCGTATCATCGAAGTTTGTTTCTTCGAAAACTTTTCAACGATATCTCTATACTGCGATGCCTTGTTAAGTCGACTTTTTGTTACTGCGATGGTTCGTTACATCGAAAAACTTTACTGCGAACGATTTTAAAGCGAAAACATCATACTGCGAAGCCTTGTTCAATGTATGTCTTGTTACTACGATGATAATTATGTTACTTAGGAATACTTAACTTTTAATTTCGTTACGATTTTCAACACCTCACGTTTGTTTTTAGAATATTTTACATATATATGTTTATAACTTTTTTTTTTCGATGGGAAAAATCATCCAATGACAACCCCCGCTCTTGGGCGGAGTGGGAGATAGTGTCAGACTGTTACTGACTAAAAGACCCACCCCGTTCCTTCTAGCCTTCATACCGGGGCTCGAGCGCCCTTTCGGATAACCCTGGCCCCAGTAGGCTTCGACCCGGCTGGGCCCCTGCTGTTGCTGACAACTGCTGCTCCTTGAGGCGCGCGGGAACAGTACGCGCCGTCGACGACTTGGGCTTGGTCCGGACAGTCACCGGACGGCCGGACAGCGAGCTACCCATTGCTCACTGTCCGCAAGCCCGTGCCTATGGTAACCGGAAATCGGGATCGGAATCCCGGCGGCGGCGAGAGCGCCGTTGCCTGATGCGGTCGGCCTCCCCCTTAGCGACCATTACTGCTTCGCAGAAGTCGGCGACCGCCTGCCACTCCTCCTCGCTCCGGACCATGGCCTCAACCAAGGCCCGGAGCGATCACCCCCACGAGGGCACGGCGATTCTCCGCCCAAGCAGGGCACACCTCGACTGTGTGCTCCACCGTGTCCTCCGGGCGTTCCGCACAGTAGCGACACCCGGGCGTCTCTTCCGCTTTAATTCGGAACAGGAACCTCCCGAATTTGCCATTTCCGGTGAGGACCTGTATCATGCGGAAGGTAAGGACGCCGTGAGGTCTTTCCAGCCACGCCTCAAAGAGGGGACTTACCGCCATGATTGTGGCATGCCCAGCACTGGGTTGCGATAGTCGCTGACGCCATTCCACCATGAGATCCCGCCGGAGCTCTGTCCGCCATGCCGTGACCTGTCGTGGCAGAGTACTTTCACCCCGGCGTTGCATCTCCACGCGCATATCGTGCATGTGTGCAAGGACTGTTGCCTCTAGATCCCACGGTGGTAGGCCAGCCAGAAGGCTCGCCGCTTCGCGGGAAATCGTGCGGTATCCCCGCACCATCCGAATTACCATGACTCTCTAGGAGGCGTTCAGAATGGCCGCCGGTCGCTTTTGCAGCGACGCGGCGACCATCAGACCAGACCAGTCTACGATATTTACTTAAACACTGATATTCATGACAGATGGCGCTCTTTACTTTTATATACATATATATGTAAAACATTCTAAAAACAAACGTTTAGTGTTGAAAATCGTAACGAAATTAAAAGTTAAGTATTCCTAAGTAACATAATTATCATCGTAGTAATAAGACATCCATTGAACAAGGCTTCGCAGTATGATGTTTTCGCTTTAAAATCGTTCGCAGTAAAGTTTTTCGATGTAACGAACCATCGCAGTAACAAAAAGTCGACTTAACAAGGCGTCGCAGTATAGAGATATCGTTGAAAAGTTTTCGAAGAAACAAACTTCGATGATACGGCTTTCGCACTGACGTATGTATCCCCGTTACTAGTGAGTAGTACCCGCACACGGGCCACAAAAAGAAGCTTGAAACGGCTTTGTTTTTGTGGCTCCTGTGCGGGGACACTAACGACAAGATCGGAAAACTTGTTTTTTGTATAGAGAACAGTTTTCATTTGTTTCATGAAATAATCAAAAAACATACTCAATCTTATTTGCACTTATCTACACTTAAAATATTACAAGTAAATGTGAAAGTAGCTGTCTCTCTATCTGTTACACTTTCACGGTTAAATTACTAAACCGATTTTGACCAAATTTGTTACGGAGATAGCTTCAAACTCAAGGATGGACATAGGCTACTTTTTATCCATCTTCGACTTCGCGTCCGCTATAACCAACGTTCACGCGAACGAAGCCGCTGGCAGAAGCTAGTAATATCATAAAAGTGAAGTGTAAGTTAGTTTGAATGCACTAATCTCAGGAAGCACGGGTCCGAACAGAAAAATTCTTTATCAGTTGGATAGCCCATTTAATTTATTCAGACATTATATTTTTTCTATGTAGGAGGTAATCTCTGAAAATACAAGTCCGATTGCTGCACCATTCGACAGTAAAGGCCAGTAAAAAAAATTGTTACAGTATTGCACAAAGTTTAACAGATAAACATGTCGACTGGTAACCCATCACTTCGCGGACTGACAGGCAGATAGGGGTGTGTGGAAGGTGACGCGCTTGGATTGTCAGGGAAGTGTTGACAATGGCGTCTCTCTCAGCGCGTCCAGTTAAATGTAAAAATAACTAGGTCTGTCTGTTACGCTTTCACGCTTTAACTACTGAACTGATTTTGATGATATTTGGAACAGAGTAAGCTTGAAAGATATACGTCCGCAATAACCGACATTTATCCAGACGAAGTCGCGGGAAAAAGCTAGTTAAGAAAAGATTATTAAATTTTTCAAGATTATTAAATTAAATTGTACTTGAAAATAATGTATCTATTTATGTTCCGCTATGTTTGCCCTTGTGTGTAGGTTTATGACTCAGCTGAATTCCTCTTGGATTTTGTTAATATTGATGGATGTTTACAAATTACAGGTATATTTACTGGATCACAGACTATGAGATAGAGAGGGCTCGGTTAGATGGCTCCGAGAGAGAAGTTTTAATAGCTGGCCATGTTTATGACCGACGAAGCTTGGCCATTGATCAACAAACGCAAAAAATTTACTGGACTGAGAGAACACATAAAAGTGATGATCACGTGTCTATTGAAAGTGCAAACTTTAATGGAAAGAACAGAACAACACTTTATATTGTAAGAAACACTCGTTATGCATTTTCATTGGCCGTGTCAAAAGACTTTATATACTGGCAGAACTATGAGGAACAGGGAATTTGGCGATTACCGAAGTACTCAACACAAACTGTGGCAACAAAACTAACCTCAACGTCTATCTCAAGCTGTGCGTCATGTCATCGTATAGCAGCCAACTACACGATAAAGGAACAAATTCAGGGGATAAACAGCTGCGATGCTTTCCAGGGTCTGATTCCGAATGACTCGAAGAGTGAGTCTCCAGCACCAGTCTGTCAGAACTACTGCATTCAAGGAGAGTGTAGCGTCAGTGCTGAGGGACAATCTACATGCAGGTAAAACGTGTTCATCGCACAGATATTCGGGGTCAGCTCACGATGCTTGAAGAAAGCGAAGCCGCGGGGTTTATTCAGATTCTCTTATGTGATACGTATATGTTGTTGTGTACTAACTCTAATAATTATAATTCGCGCAGCATCACTTCGCGTCTCGGTGTGAGCTGACCCTAACGTTTTTCACTGACGGCAAGTTAAGCGACGCCTACATATGTTACATGTCTAACGGTAACAGATCCTCAACCATCCACGTCCTCACCAGCTTCGAAATGTAAATTCTTGGAACAGTGACTCGCGCCTATAACACACAATACTTTCGTGGGCTTGCGGACGACGAGCATTGCTTAGCTCGCCGTCTGACCGTCCAGTAGTCGACCGGACCGAGCCCAAGTCGTCGACGGCGCGTATTGTTCCACGCGCGCCTCAAGGAGATGTCAGCAAACTGTAGGGGCCCAGCAGGGTCGAAGCCTACTGGGGCCATGGGTTCGCTTCTGAAAAGAAAACCCGGCCCTGAAATACAAGGCAACGAAGGAATGTACGAGTGAGAATATCTGACTCGCCCTCGCGCTCCGCCTTGGAGCGGGAGATGTCATTGGATGATTTCTCACCCAAAAACAAATTGAACACACAATAATTTCAATGTTTAATGTATCTTGTGAACTGTGGGACAGATACTTAATTCATTAAACTCCAAGCGAACGCAACTTTTACTACAGGATCAGCTCTTTTCTACGAATACCTACGAATACAGTTTATGTTTGTATTAATTGGCAAAATGTAAGAAAAAGCTGATTATTTTTGGGGATTTTAGGGTTAAGTCAATAGAAAATAGGTTCATTTTCATGAGTACTTGAAATCCCTGAAATATATACTAAAGTTACTTATAATTGATCGAATTCATGAACATTCTATTTGATTGTAAATCATGTTTAGTGCGCGTTGCAAAATGATTAGCTACAGCACTGTGCAGACGCGCAGTGGCCGCGCACCTCGTTTGCGTGTTACTAGTCACAATATCTGTTGGTCGGCTGAGTGACGCTGTTTCTTATCTTCATTATTTCAGTTGTAAAGCCGAATACTCCGGGGAGAGGTGCGAACTAAAGGAGTGCCATAAGCACTGTTTAAACGGCGGTGTTTGTTCATTGAACGAAGAGGGTAAGCCGGCCTGCCAGTGCACAGCAGGTTACGATGGTGAAAGATGCGACATGTTGTTGAACGGAATGGAACGTATCGATAGACAATGTAATAGATGAGACAAAAATATGATGACGTAGTGTGCTCTTTCTCTCTCTAGCAATTAGAAATCTGTCATGGCGGAAATATACGTAAAAGGTGTCTGTGTGTCTCAGTAAATTAAAACGTGATTAAAACAAATATACATCAAGAATATTGCGTATTACTTTAACCAAACATCCTTCAGGTTATGGGCCCAGACCCGTAATAAGATTGGATAAAAGTATACGCAAGAAGTCATTACTGGCAAAAAAAATAGCAACGTGAAAAATAAGGCACGTGCGGCGTCGTGTGCTTGGAGGTTAGAATTTTGCCGGGAAAGAAATTACTTGTTCCTGGTTGGAACGAGGCGAGAAGGAGTTAAATCAAGAAAATACAATGGATTCCTTATTACACGGACAGGGAGCAATAAAATTGGAAGGTTCCAAGAATTGGAATATATGGCGGTTCCAGACTACGGTTTTGCTGCGAGGCCAGGGCTTGTATGACATAGTAAACGGCACTAAGTTAAAACCCGAAAATGATGCCGACCGTACTCGATGGGAAACTTGCGATGCAAAAGCCCAGACATTGCTGGTTACAAGAATGTCAGAAGATGTCATGGTACATATTTTATCATGTGAAACCTCGGCTGAGATGTGGCGAAAATTGCTAAGTGTCTATGAACAAAAATCTGAGACAAGCATCCATATTGTTCAGCAAAGATTCTTCCAATATAAATACGAAGAAGGTGCAGAGATGTCTACCTTTTTATCAAAGATACAAGAAATGCAGAATCAACTGAAACAGCTCGGTGAAACTATATCGGATAAGCTCGTAATAACGAAAGTTTTGATGTCGTTACCAGATCAATACAAACATTTTATATCAGCTTGGGAATCTGCACCTGACGACAAGCAGACCTACGAAAATTTAGTAGCCAGGTTGCTGATAGAAGAGGAAAGGATAAAGGAGAAAAGCGGCGGTGAAAGTGCGCAATCATCTTCAACTGCATTTGTTGCTAAGAAAAACTTTAATAAAAAATTGGTGAAGTGCTACAAATGTAATAAACTAGGACATTTTCAAAGTGAATGTAGATCTAATCAAAGTGCAAGTTCGAACAATTATCATAACAATAATAATAACAACAAAGACGGTCGACTTGAGCGGAGATGTTATTATTGTAATAAAGTTGGACATGTCAAAAGTCAGTGTCGTTTCAAGAAACAAAAAGAAAACAATGCATTCGTTGTAGAAAGTGCAATCGGTGATAATTTCCATAAAACCCAGTGGCTAGTAGACTCCGGTGCGAGCGAACATATGTGCTGTAACCATAAACTTTTTTCATCTTATTCGAGTGTTACAAACAAGTTGGTGACTGTAGGTAATGGAACTCAGATTAGTGTCGAAGGATGCGGGCAGGTGGCGCTTGAAGTATGGAACGGGACCGAATGGATTCACACGACCATAGACAACGTTCACTACGTTCCTGAACTGAAAATGAACCTATTATCTGTCAATCGTGTCACGAGTAGAGGTTATGTTTTGTTAACAAACCGGAATAGTTGCGAATTTTATAAATGCAACAAAATTGTAGCAGTTGCACAGCGAAGCGGTAATATGTATGTGTTGGACTGTCGTTTCTATACGGATTGCTTAGTTAATGCTGCAAAAGTTATTCACGGAGACTTGCATTCATGGCATGAAAAATTAGCCCATCAAAACATACAATATGTAAAGGATATATTGAAGAAAAACAACGTCAGTTTTCATGAGCTCGATCCGAAGAAATGTGAAAGTTGTCTGAAGGGTAAAATTCACCGTTTACCCTATCCTGCGAGTGATAATGTGAGTACGAGAACTTGTGAAATAATTCACGCAGATACCTGCGGACAGATGGAAGTGACGTCAGTAGGAGGTTCCAAATATTTTGTTGTATTTAAAGACGACTACTCAAAGTACAGGATGGTTTACTTTGTAAAAAATAAGGATGAAATTAAGAAGTGTATAAGAAACTTCATTGCTCGGGTTGAAAATGAAACAGGAAATACTATTAAAATATTCAGAAGTGACAATGGAACAGAATTTATTAACAAAGAAGTCCAGGAAATGTTCCAAGTAAAGGGTATTATTCACCAAACATCTGTTCCCTACACCCCAGAGCAGAATGGAAATGCAGAAAGGGAGAATAGAACACTGGTTGAAGCTGCTCGGACAATGCTGTATGCTAAGAACTTACCAAAGAAATTATGGGCAGAAGCAATCAATACTGCAGCCTATGTTATAAATAGGACAGGTAAAAGCAGTGTCCCAACAAAAACTCCCTATGAATTGTGGTTCAACAGAACTTATGATATAAATAACCTAAAAATATTTGGTACTACTGTTTTCGTCCACATACCAAAAGTACAGAGGAAGAAGTGGGACCCAAAAGGAGAAAAAGGTCTCCTGGTGGGATATGGAGAAACTACAAAGGGGTATCGAGTATATTTCCCTTGCAGTGATAGCGTTGAAATAAGAAGAGATATTGTTTTCCTGGAAAATAATCACAGTGATGAAGGAAATTTTGAAAGCAACTTATATTATGATCTACCAGTACAGTTATCAGCCAGTGAAGCCAGTGAAACACAAGAGCTAAGCGAAGAAACATGTTTAAACCCTCCAGAGGACAGTTATCAAGAAACTAGTATTGGTACAGAAAGTGAGGGAAGTTTGTATGAGCCAAGTGAAAGCGGGGACTCGAGTGGACAAAGTGGTAATGAAATAACCACCAGACGGCAAGGCAATCGTGTGAGGCAGCAGACTGCGTTCTATGAATGTCACAACGCTTTGGTGTCTGACAGTGAGCCTAAGACATTTGAAGAAGCCATGAGTAGCCCGGACTCTTGTAAGTGGAAAGAAGCGATACAAAAAGAATTACAAACTCTCAAGGAAAATAATACATGGAATGTCTGTAAGTTACCTGATAATACTAAGGTTATTAGTAGTAAATGGGTGTTTAAGATTAAGAATAATAATAATACTTTGCAATATAAAGCTAGGTTAGTAGCTCGTGGGTTCGAGCAAAATGATATACTAGATTTCAATGATATTTATGCACCTGTAGCAAAATTGTCGACATTTAGATTATTTTTAGCAGTAGCAACAAAACTTAACTTACCAGTCTCACAAATGGATGTAACAGGGGCATTTTTATATGGTGATATAGAGGAAGATGTGTATTTAAAATTACCTGAAGGGGCATATAACAATGGGGAAAATATTGTTAAGTTAAATAGGTCTCTGTATGGCCTTAAGAAATCCCCAAAATACTGGAATGTAAAATTCAACTCTGTCATGATTAGAGAAGGCTTTAAAAGATCTCAGTGTGATTCTTGTCTTTACTCTAAATGTAATGATAAACAACAAATGTATGTACTCATTTATGTTGACGATCTACTTGTTTTTGGAACTGAGGCAAGCCAAATATGTAAATTTAAGTTAATGCTAAGTAAGGAATTTAAGATGAAAGATTTGGGGTTGGTGTCAGATTTTTTGGGAATAAATGTTAAACAGAATTTAGATAATGGGGCAACAGAATTATGTCAACAAACCTATCTAGAAAATGTCTTAAAGAAATTTAAAATGTATAATTGTAAACCTATAAGTACACCTATGTTTGTATTTTTGCTGCAAGTATTTAGAAAAAGCCATTGTAAATTATCTGCCTTCTGATCATAGCGGCCTAATGGTAACATTTGAATCCAACTTACCAATACAACAAGTGCAGATACAATTCAGACCAATAACATCCGGTAAACTAAATAAATTTAATAGCACTTTAACTAGCAGGTTGGGTGATTGGAACCTTGCAGAAAACAATGGTAATATTTTGTATAAAAATTTTTTTTCAGTAGTTCAAAAGGAGTTTAATCAGACGTTTGAGAAAAAAACTAAAACTATCTGCCCTAAGTTTAGATTTAGTGACTGGGCAACTAAAGGAATCAGAATAAGTAGGGAAAGACTTTTCGAGTTGTATGGCCTTAAGCCTATTATTAACACTGAAACTTTTAATAAATATGTTGCTACTTATTCTAAAATGTTTAAAAATACTTGTAAGGCAGCTAAGGCCTTATACATCAGCAACAAAGTTAAAACAGCAGATAATAAAATAAAAACGGTTTGGAATATAATAAATAATGAAACCAACAGAAACAAAAGAAATAATAATGATTACACATTGGAGACTCATCATGGTCTTATTAGCGATAACAAACTAGTTGCAGAAGAATTTGTAAATTTCTTTACCAGCATTCCAATTAAAACTACTGAAGCCCTAAATTCGTCGCCATCGCATGCTTTTGGTTTATTACAGGCGAACGTTGCAGCCTGTTCGACTGAATTTAACTTTAAACATATAAACCCCATAACAGTAATAAAAGCTTTTAAAGAAATCAAGATTAAATTGACAGAAGATCTATGGGGTATGTCTATCAAAGTTTGTACCTCAATTATTGAGACTGTAGCGCCGTACTTAGCGTTAATATTTAATTTGTGTATAGATCAAGGAGTCTTTCCGGATCTAATGAAATATAGTAAAGTGATACCACTTTTTAAATCCGGAGACAGTAAAGACACTAATAATTATAGGCCGGTGTCCGTTTTGCCAGTTTTTAGCAAGATATTTGAAAAGGTGATGTTAAATCAAATGCTTAATCATTTTAACACCAATAACATCTTACACGATAAACAGTATGGTTTCACCAAAGGGCGTTGTACAACTGACGCTGGTGTCTCCTTACTAAAACACATTTTTAATGCGTGGGAGGAGGCACAAGATGCTATAGGCATCTTCTGCGACCTGTCTAAGGCGTTTGATTGTGTGGTTCATGAAACATTACTCCTGAAACTGGAGCATTACGGACTAGGCAAAGCAGCGTTAAGCTTATTAAAATCGTATTTGAATGACAGACAGCAACTAGTTCAAATAAACGGTGTCAATTCGTCGGGATTAAATGTGAAAATGGGGGTACCCCAAGGTTCAATTTTAGGTCCTTTTTTATTTTTAGTTTATATTAATGATTTACCCTATTTGCTGAAAAATAAACTTAATATGGTGTTGTTTGCTGACGACACTTCTTTGATTTTTAAGATAAATAGAAGGACTAATAATCTTGACGATGAAAATAACGCTTTATTGCAGGTCCAAAACTGGTTCACTGCTAATAATCTAGTTCTAAATGGGAAAAAAACTAAATGCATAAGATTTTCCTTACCAAATGTCATAAGTAGTGATTGCGACATAGTATTGAACAATGAGAAACTAGAATTTGTTGATAAAACAGTTTTCTTGGGGATTACGCTTGACTCTAGGCTACAATGGGGTCCTCACTTAACATCTCTTGCAGGACGGCTTAGCTCGGCTGCATATGCTGTTAGAAAAATCCGCCAATTTACGGATGTTGATACCGCTAGACTAGTCTATTTTAGTTATTTTCATAGTGTCATGTCGTACGGTATCTTACTATGGGGACGGGCTGCAGACATCGAGTCAATCTTTATATTACAGAAAAGAGCCATTAGAGCTATTTACAATCTCCGCCGGTGCGATTCTTTAAGGGAACTGTTTAAAGATATTAACATAATGACGGTACCTTGTCAATATATCTATGAAAACATCATGTATGTTAGAAAAAATCTTCATCTTTTTAGCAAAAGAGGCGATAGACATAATTATGTTACAAGAAATAGGGATCAATTAGTTCAACCAGGTTTCAGACTGGCTAAAGTGGCCTCTTCTTTCATGGGGTACTGTTTGAAATGTTATAATAAAATACCACCCCAAATATTAGAACTCAATGAAACGAAATTTAAATCTTGTATTAAACGCACACTATGCAGGCAAGCATATTATAAGTTGGAGGATTATATTCAAGATAAAAATGCTTGGCTCAATGCTGGTCCAGCTCCACTACCACTAGGGCGTACTAATTAGTTGATTAGTTGGAAACTAATATTATTATTTTTAATTTGAAAGACACAATTGCATTGTATAATGTAGAAGCACTTTTTCCAAGTTTGTGAATGTGAAGCACCATGGAGCATTTTTATTAGGTTACAACTTCTTTTTTGACATTACGAGCATGGCAGTTGAGAGTTTGTCATGCTCACTCAAATGTCTCGCTGTTGGTGGCACGTGTTATTGGGTCGTTCAGTTCCCTTCAAAATGGTTGAGCTGAGTGGGGCTGATGCACGCGTCATGCTCGTGAACGGGTGCCGTCAGATGGGACTGGTCATCTCTTAGCTGCCAGTGGCTTAATTCAGTTTCTATCTTTTAATTATTTTACATTTTTTATTTCATTATCGACATTGTGCTCACATGATAGAAGCAACAAGTAATATGTAACCAAGCATTATATGTAACACATAATATGATTTAAAAGAGTGTCCATGGAGTTTCTTGCACGTTCTTCTCCATAGAGACCTACTCTTTGGAACGTGCAATTTAGCTTCACTTTTCTTGGACTGACCGACATTTGACTATTCAAAAGTGCCTGTAAATGGTCTATTTGAAATAAATGTTTTGATTTGATTTGATTTGATTTGATTGATTATGGATCAAAACTTTAATACTAAAATATTGGAAAGTGAATGTAAAACAGATAAAAATACAGAAAATTTATGTAGACAGATTATTGGATGTTTGATGTATGCGGTATCAGGAACTCGACCTGATCTATGTGTGGCAGTATCAATATTGAGTAGATTCCAAGACTGTGCTAATGAAACTTTACTAGTAGCTTTAAAAAGGGTTTCGCGATACATTAAACATACAATAAATTATAAGCTCATATATAAATGTAATGATGACAAGCTATTGGGTTATTGTGATGCTGATTGGGGGGGAGATCTTAGGGATAGGAAGTCTACAACTGGTTATTGTTTTATTTTCTCTAATTGCCTTATATCTTGGTGCTCTAAAAAACAAAGTACTGTAAGCATTTCGTCTACTGAGGCAGAATATGTAGCAATGAGCATGGCATCAAGTGAAGCTAGTTGGTTGATTAATATGCTTAATGATTTTTATATTTCTAATGTATCTCCAGTAACAATATTATGTGACAACCAGTCGGCCATTATGGTAGCAAATACTAATACTGTAAAAAGACTTAAACATATAGATATAAAACATCATTATATTAGAGAATTAATATTGCTTGGAAAAATAAATGTAAAATATGTATCCACCACTGAACAAGTGGCAGACATGTACACAAAGCCATTAAAAAAGGAGTTGTTGTTAAAATTTTGTGAAAAGTGTGGTATTGGTAATAAGTAAAATGCATATTTATCTTACCTGTATTATTAATGATATGTATAAATGTTTGCTGTTAGAGGTATATTAGTCTGTAGGTTGTATTGAAGTTATGTATATGCTGAAGTGTTGTCTCATGTATTACATTGAGGTAGGGTGTTGAACGGAATGGAACGTATCGATAGACAATGTAATAGATGAGACAAAAATATGATGACGTAGTGTGCTCTTTCTCTCTCTAGCAATTAGAAATCTGTCATGGCGGAAATATACGTAAAAGGTGTCTGTGTGTCTCAGTAAATTAAAACGTGATTAAAACAAATATACATCAAGAATATTGCGTATTACTTTAACCAAACATCCTTCACATATCCATCTGTAAAGACTATTGTTTCCGAGGAAACTGTAGTGTCGGTGCTGAGGGCCAACCTCAATGCAGGTAAATATATACCATGTTACCCATGGAGTTCGTTGTATAGATAATACAAACACTTTTATAACTAACTAGCGGACCTAACAGATGTCAGCCCGCCCGATTCTATTGTTACCCAAACTCTATAAACATCAAACTAAAGCTACTATAGATATGTGTATATACCGGAGTTTTGGAACGCCAGAATAATAAAGTACATAGGAGTGGGTTTTAGTCAGTAAAAGTGTAACACGCCCTCCCGCTCTGCCCTAGAGCGAGATAAGTCATTGGATCATTTTAACAGCAATAAAATCTTTCACGAACAGCAGTATGGTTTCACCAAAGGACGTTGTACGACTGACGCTGGTGTCACTTTATTAAAACATATATTTGCAGCGTGGGAAGAAGCCCAAGATGCGATAGGGATTTTTTGTGACCTCTCAAAGGCTTTTGATTGTGTTAATCACGAAACCTTGCTTTTAAAGCTTGAACATTATGGGCTAGGTAAACTTGCACTCAGCTTGGTAAAATCTTACTTAATTGACAGGCAACAGCAAGTTCAGATAAATGGTGTCAATTCTCCGGGTTTGAAAGTCAAAATGGGTGTACCGCAAGGCTCAATATTGGGTCCTTTCCTCTTTTTAGTATATATAAATGATCTACCGCATCTATTAAAAAAACAACCACATATTGTATTGTTTGCTGACGATACGTCGTTAATTTTTAAAATCAATAGACGTTCCACAAACCTTGATGACGTAAATAATGCTCTACAGCACGTCCAAAACTGGTTTACTGTTAATAATTTAGTGTTGAATGGAAAAAAAACTAAGTGCATAAGATTTGCGTTACCGAATGTTAAAAGCAATTATTCCGACATAGTATTGAACAAGGAGAAAATCGAGTTCGTCGAGAGTACGGTTTTCCTAGGGATCACGCTTGACTCGAGGCTACAATGGGGTCCTCATTTAACATCTCTGGCAGGACGGCTTAGTTCAGCAGCATATGCTGTCAGAAAAATCCGCCAATTAACTGATGTAGATACTGCGAGACTAGTCTATTTTAGTTACTTTCATAGTATCATGTCTTACGGTATTTTGCTATGGGGACGGGCTGCAGACATAGAGTCTATTTTTATACTGCAGAAAAGAGCTATCAGAGCCATATATAATCTTCGCAGACGCGATTCTCTTAGGGAACTATTTAAAGAAATAAACATCCTGACGGTCCCTTGTCAATACATTTATGAAAACATCATGTATGTTCGGAAAAATATTCATCTTTTTACTAAGATTAGTGACAGGCACAATTTTAATACTAGGAATAGGAACAAATTAGATCAACCTCGATTCAGATTGGCTAAAGTACATAGCTCTTTCTTGGGGTACTGTGTAAAATTTTATAATAAAATACCAATTGAGATTTTACAACTAAATGAGTCCAAATTTAAAACATGCATTAAACGCACACTATGTAGACAAGCATATTATAAACTGGAAGATTATCTCCTTGACAAAAATGCTTGGCTAAATGCTGGTCCTGCTCCACAACTACAGCCACTTTTACCTTCAAATTAGTTTTTTTATTTTTTTTTTATAAATATAAATATATTTCTAAATATTGGAAGAGATACTATTCCCCTTTTTGTATTTTTTTTTATTTCGAAATGTATTTTTCATTTATTCGTTTATTTCAATAGAGCTTATGATAATTTATTACCTTTTTTAATTGGAAACTAAATAGCATTGTATAATGTAGAAGCACTTTTTTTTTTTTCAAGTTTTTGTGAATGTGAAGCACCATGGAGCATCTTTATTAGGTTACAACTTGTTTGACATTACGAGCATGGCAGTTGAGTTTGTCATGCTCACCCAAATGTCTTGCTGGTGGTGGCACGTGTTATTGGGTCATTTGGTTCCCTTTAAAATGGTTGAGCTGAGTGGGGCTGATGCACGTGTCATGCCCGTGAACGGGTGCCATCGGTTGAGACTGGTCATCTCTTGGCTGCCAGTGGCTTAATTCGGTTTCTATTTTTAATTACATTTAATAAAAAGAATAATAACTTATTATTATTACGTATCTACCTACATTGTGCTCACATATTAGAAGCGACAAGAAATATGTAACCAAGATCTATGTAACTCATAATATGTTTTAAAAAGAGTGTCCATGGAGTTTCTTGCACGTTCTTCTCCATAGAGACCTACGTTTTGGAACGTGCAATTTAGCTTCACTTTTCTTGGACTGACCGACATTTGACTATTCAAAAGTGCCTGCAAATGGTCTATTTGAAATAAATGATTTTGACTTTGACTTTGACTTTGACTTTGGATGATTTCTCACCTAAAAAATCTCTTATTCAGCAGGTCTGCTGGAAGTTTCTTTTGAAATAAGCAGAACCTTCGAACAAATGTTTCTACTCAGGTTAAATAAAATTATAAATGTAAAGAGAATGCGTGCCCGCCGTCATTCCACTGGCGGGCAGAGGCCTCTTCTCACACAGAGAAGGGAGCAGCATTCATCAGCACACTTGCTGATAGTGAGTTGTAGACCGAGTCCCCTCACCGACGTCAGTGTGGTCCAAGATATACTTATAGAGCACCTGAAACAGCGCAGTGGTCGCGCACCTCGTGCATCTGTTACAGCTACTCACAAATAATTGTTATTTTCTTGATTATAGAGTAACTCTTTTATATCTTCGTTATTTCAGCTGTATGCCCGGTTACTCCGGGGAAAGATGCGAAGAAAATGCTTGCCATAAGCACTGTTTAAACGGCGGTGTCTGCACCTTAAACGAAAAAGACGAGCCGGCCTGCCAGTGCACAGCAGGTTACGATGGTGGAAGATGCGAGCTTCCTGCCTATCAGGACAACAAGTAAGTAAAACTTGTTCTTCTCACTGTACACTAGTTATATCGAGCGCCCTGCGCTGGACGCTCATCGTGCACTCGGCAGATGCGACGAGATTTGTCAAAGAAAAAGTAAAAATAACATAATTCTAAAGTTTGCCGTATATAACGTTCGTTCACTCCCAGTGGGTGTTACAACTTTATATTAGATACAATTGTCTAAACGGAACTAACTAGTGACACAGTCGTCTGTTATTCAAATAATAATTTCATGTCGTCACGTTCCGAGTGTCTCGTTGGTCTAGTAGTCAGAAGCTCTACCTCTAAACATGAGGTTGTGGGCAAGGTACCCGGGTCATGCATATTATATTTATGAATTTTAGTACGTGAAACTTGTCAGTAGCAGCTCGAAGCCTGGGCTCATAGAAAACTGTAGGGGCCCAGCAGGGTCGACGCCGCTAGGGCCGCGGAAATTATTGGCAAAGGCAACTTTTTTTTTTTATGGTGTGAAAAAATCATGCATTGACATCCCCCGCCCTTGGGCGGAGCGGGAGATAGTGTCAGACTCTTACTGACTAAAAGACCCACCCCGTTCCTTCTAGACTTCATACCGGGGCTCGAGCGCCCTTTCGGATAACCCTGGCCCCAGTAGGCTTCGACCCGGCTGGGTCCCTGCTGTTGCTGACAACTCCTTGAGGCGCGCGGTAACAGTGCGCGCCGTCGACGACTTGGGCTTGGTCCGGACAGTTACCGGACGGCCGGACAGTGAGCTACCCATTGCTCACTTTCCGCAAGGCCGCGTCTACGTTGGCCGGAAATCGGGATCAGAATCCCGGCGACGGCGATAACGCCGTTGCCTGATGCGTTCGGCCTCCTCCTTTGCGAGCATTACTGCTTCGCAGAAGTCGGCGACCGCCTGCCACTCCTCCTCGCTCCGGACCATGGCCTCAACCAGAGCCCGGCGCGAGAGGTCTCCGCCACCGATCGCCCCCACGAGGGCACGGCGATGCTCCGCCCAAGCAGGGCACACCTCGACTGTGTGCTCCACCGTGTCCTCCGGGCGTTCCGCACAGTGGCGACACCCGGGCGTCACTTCCGCATGAATCGAGTGCAGGAAACTCCCGAACGAACCATGTCCGGTGAGTACCTGCGTCATGCGGAAGGTAAGGACGCCGTGAGGTCTTTCCAGCCACGCCTCAAAGAGGGGACTTACCGCCATGATTGTGGCGTGCCCAGCACTGGGTTGCGATAGCCGTTGACGCCATTTCACCATGAGATCCCGCCGGAGCTCTGTCCGCCATGCCGTGACCTGTCGCGGCAGCGGACTTTCACCCCGGCGTTGCATCTCCACGCGCATATCGTGCATGTGTGCAAGGACTGTTGCCTCCAGATCCCACGGTGGTAGGCCAGCCAGAAGGCTCGCCGCTTCGCGGGAGACCGTGCAGTATCCCCGCACCATCCTTATCGCCATATGACCCTCTGGCAGGCGTTCAGTATGGCCGCCGGTTGCTTTTTCAACAACGGCGCCCACACCGGCGCCCCGTAGAGGGCCATGGACCGAACGATCCCCGCGTAGAGCCTCCGGCAGGAGGCGTCTGGACCCCCAAGGTTGGGCAGGAGCCGCTTGAGCGCAGCCCCAGTCCGGTTGAGTTTGGGGGCAAAGGCAAATGACGGACTGGTGGCTTTTAGTCAGTAAAGGTCTGATCTCTTTCGTTCTACTTTAAAGCGGAAGAAGCTAGTTGATGATTTAACTCGATAAAGTAATATAAATACAATTGGTAACAATTTGATATTGAGAGCGCCATTGCAGTAGTTATGACCGGCCACTGACGTGCGTTTGACAGTACATTTTACAATCCTTTTATTAATTTTTGGCAAAAAGTTTTAATACTATAATTAATTATAAACTATAGTTACCTTGTACTGGAGTGTCGGTTTATTATGTTACTATTTCGAACATTTTCATTGTTTCAGCTGTGATGCCGGTAACTCTGGGGACGGGACAGTCACCGCATGCCATCAGTTCTGTCTCAACGATGGCGCTTGTTCGCTGAACGAGACGGATGTGCCAGTCTGCGAGTGCACAGCTGATTACGCGGGAGAAAGATGTGACATCCCCGCCTTCATAGCCAAATGGGTGTTACACGCATACAAAAGTAAGGAAGTTTTTTCGGTCAAAACTTGTTTTTAATAATAAACAATTTAATCCGAGTTTTTCCTGTAGTGTAGTGACAACGTCGGTGCCAGTGACTCAGGCCTATGTTCCATGGACCTGAGACACTTACCATAACAACAGAAGAAAAGGTTTTCTCGAACCTTAATAATCGTCTCATTACATCTTGCCGGTTCTTATCCATAGGAAATGACCAATTTGGAACCGTGCACTAGCTTCTGACGTTTTATAAGTGCCCATGTAGGCCTATGTGAAATAAAAATCTTTTGACTTTTTGACATCATTGTGTATTATTGTGCTCTCTTTCTAGATGTGCCGCCGGTTGCTGTGAGCGACGTCAAGTCGACGTGTGCTTCAACGGTTGTCTGAACAACGGAGCTTGTTCAAAACGAGCGCGAAATGTGCAGCAGTCGAAGAGTGCGCGTTCATCTCTACAAATTCAAGAACATAAGTTTAATGTAGTTAAAGTAGTTTTTTTAAGACATATTTGATATTTTTAATTCTTTTTTTTACATTTTCTTTCCTTCATATTATATTTACAACCCGAGCGCATTAACACGGCTCCTGGCTCGAAAACAGTTGCCACATTGAATACTCGAAAATAGTTTGTATCGTCACGTTTAAAGCATCGTAAATTCGTAAAGTAGTGTGTCATGAGAAACTACTCGGCGCAAAATAAATTTTGTTAATCAAAAAACTAAAATAAAATTCAATACACTGAATATTTCAAACGTCACTTATCAGGTACCATGTTAATGCGCACGGGTTGTAGGTATTAACTAGTTAGTATTTTAGTTTTACGTTATCTTAGTTTCAATACTCAAAGCTCCTCCTGTCTCCGACCTACTGATGGATGCAGTTCACGAATCTAAGACTTTGGTTCTTTATAAATTGTGTATTCGTGTGCGCTTGTTCAGTTGAGGCTCCTCAATAAATAAGTAAATCGTTAGCTAAGTACCCTTATCTCTAATACCTATTAGTTGTCATTGTAAACTCTCTTTCTTAGTACAATTTCATGCTCCAAAAACATGTCATTCTAAACGTATTTAATACTAATGGACGCACCATCACACGAAGCTTCTTGCCTGTTGCGTACAATAACATTACTATAGATGTTTATTAGATTCAGTTTATTGCGTTCAATGACAAAATTCGAAATTTCTCAGTCTATAAAATTATTTTTGATAAAGTCAATTGTGTTAACCTGCAGCAGGACTTAGACCGTTTCTCTAACTACTGCTCTTCCAATAAGCTTAACTTTAGCCTTCCAAAGCGTCATGTCATGACATTATAAAAACGAAAAATATTACCGAGTTCGACTATCGTCTTGCTATTATGTGTATTAGTACTCGTAAAGTTAGTTTTCTCCGCAATCTTGATGTTCTGCTAGATTCGAAGCTCCATCTGGATGTTCAAATAGAAAAGATTGTTAACAAGCCCCACCACATGTTTGGTTTTGTTATGAGACCTGCCCGGGGTGTCCGTCAACCTTCCGCCTTATTGCACTTATACATTCATTTTAGTATATGAACAAACAAACAAAGAATCTATGTACAAAATTTCATAACTGTATCATGAAAAATTACAAAGTTGTAAGCTCGTTATTTCAGCAAAAATACATAGTTACCGAGCTATACAGGCAACTAAACGGTTATATTGCACTTGCAGCCAGCTTTTTCTAATGCTCGCTATGACCTGCCGTGACTTAGTGTCAGTGGTGTCCAACTTGTGACCTTTTTAAATATTTTTGGGAAAAATATAACATGATGTAAAATCTATTGGAATCCATTCAGTTACTGATTCGAACAAACTATATTCGGGATTCGCACAAACTAAATATAATGTAGTATTCGTCAATAACTTCAATAATGAGTGCAGCGTTAGAGTGTGCAGTACCTACGTGGAACCCGAGACTACGTCAAATATAATGAACTAGCACGACGTAAATACCTTCGCGATATCTATTTTAGATGTTACCGGAAAAAGCTTGCTTCTAAAAAAGTATGATTTTTTACCATAAAGTCGAAATGGAAACTCCTAGGAGTTTTATCTCTGTTGTACGTGAGCCGCCATCATCTTGATTGTCCAGACTCCTAAGAGTGTGTTCGCTGGTTCCTCGAACAGCTCATGTACGCGAGGTACGCACTCGACGTCTGTTTGCTACTAGCCTCTGTAAATACAACGCTGGCTCGCTCTCACCACTTCATCATATGTTTGATACATATAAGAATGAGTTCAATCCAATCCACATTCGTCTTCTTAGTAAAAAGGCATTTAGGAAGCAAACCCAAGCAACCCTAAAGGATCCGCCGATCTCTATGTAAGAACGTGGGCTTTAACTGACGTACGCACATGAATTGTTTATTTTTTTATTTGTATTTTAAAATTCAGAGATTAGTTCCAGAACAATGAGCAGTTTTGTATAAGTTCTGTATCTGTGTACTAGCTAGTTTTAAATACTTGAAATTTTAATCTGTGGAGAACTTAGTGGCTACAACATAATTGTTTTAAAATGTAATAATTATTTAAGATATTTTGACTATTATCTTATTGTGCTACTGTTTGTTTTTCCTTAAATAATGTACGTCGGCTTAAGTCTGTGTACCTACTAGTCCGAGCTGTGACCTGTAAAGCAGATATCGTCAGGTGGCTGACCGACTGAGGAGCAAGTGTCGCCAGGGCGTCACGCTCACAGTTCTCGTCCTGAGGGAGACGCGCGAACAGATCGTCGTGCAAATGATTGCTCGTCACACGGTCGAGTGCTCGTGCTTCTATTTCGCTCTGTATTCATTATTTTATCTTTAGGCATCAGTCTACAGTCTCTACTAATATTTTTGCTTTTGTATTTACTAAAATAAGATTTTTAAATAAATATCATGATTAAATAATACTTACCTACATGCATTTTTATATTAAACCTTCTAGTTTAATTTTCAGTTTTGGTTAGATACACACTTGAGACATAAAAACTACTTCAAATTTACACAATTAGATATTATGATGGATGGATGAATTAAAAATATTGCGAATAATTGTAACAACCATTATAATTCACTGGAAAAAATCTAACCTAAAAGTCTGATCAATATTAAAGAATCATAATTAAATAGCGAGGAATTTATAAGTCAAGCCACACAGAAAATGAGATGGATTCTTATAAACTATATCGTCTCTTTTATAGCGCAACTAATCATTATTCTAATCCAAGAGCGAGCGAAACGAGCTCGGAATTGCAGGGCACTCCAACACGGAGTCACGGAGTGTTTTCTTTTATTTCCACCCAGAAAGTGGCTTACTGGCTTAAAAGATAACTCGTGGCTAAGATAATATCTGTTCGGGCCAGAGTAGTTCCTGAACTGTCCACCAAAGAGTATATCAAAGAGTATATAATCACTACGTTCTAATTGCGTACACAAACATAACCTGGAATACCAAATAATTGGTTACTCTTAATCCAAGTTTCAGATAATGCCACAATATTTGGTTTAAATTTATTTAACCCTCGGTCCGTCGCGTGGGGTCTTTGAAAGCCTAGGTGTTAGAATTATGTAAAATTAACACATTCAAAACTATCCACGATTTATGGTACTTTAGGTACCCTTCAAAATTGGATTATAGTTCACGTGCATCACCGCTAATTTAAGTTCGCAAGCCTGCGCTGTAAGATACAAGGTGCAGTTTTAAAACTGCACAATATTTCAGGAGGTTGTAGTAAAACTCATAAATAATCATATAAAAAAACGATACCTGGTCAATAATCAGTAATACTTGTTATTTAATTTTTTAATTACTCTAAACTAAATCGATTGATCGATGGCCGCGGGGGCGTGGCTAGGGTGTGGCGTGCGGGATGATGATTGGATGATACATTATTTATGAAACTATCGTTGCGAGTTAGTGTGTGTGAAAACGACCTTTATTGTTCCGTGTTTGTGTGTGTGAAAAAAAGCGCGGTTATAAAAAAAAAAAATTACCTACTTATTTTATTATTGATTCGGGTCGAGAATCACTAACATAATTACCTCCTGAAATATTTTGCAGCTTCAAAACGACACCTTGTATAGACGTGTTTTGTGCGCGCGGGCCTTGAAAGACCCCACGCGACGAACGACGTAAGTAAAAATGTATGGTTTATTTCTTGTGTAACATGGGTTTTTATTAATTTTTTACTGTTTATGATTAAAATTAAGTTGCAATTGACTTCTAAAATATGTGAATGACAACAAAAACGTATATTGAATTGGTATGAAAATGAAACTGATGATGTTATGATAATGAGGATTAAAATGAAATCGCTTCATACCTGGACGAAAGAAGTAATCATAACACGGATTCGGAACAAGTATGTGATGATTTGGTTCCTACAGAACAACCTCAGAAATCTTTGGAGGAACCGGATCAGGTTTTAGAGTCGTTGAATGAAAAGCACATGAAGTTGGGAAGTTCACAAAGGGATGGTGATGAAGAGCCCTTGATAAACATATCATCACAGAACTTTTATACATCAAAAAGAGACAGAAATGGTCCATGGATGGTAACAGTTTTAGAGAATCGTGTTGATTTCGCCAATACATGCCCATGCCCAGTACATCGGCAAAATAAAGTATCAAGTGGTTTTCTCTGGTGGATGCCGTTACATTGTACCCAAAAAAGTTGGAAATATGCGTCGGAAAGCAATTAGAAGGTCTATGTTTTCAAGATACGTGCCCAAACAACAACAAATGCCCCTTTCAAGAGAATTAATAAAAAAAACACATACCAAAGCGGTATGTACAGTCTGTGTCTAAACCAAAAATTTGTCGGATTTCATTTCATAAAAGTTGTATATTTTTTTTGTTGGTGGAATTCAAATTTTATATTAAATTGTTAATTGGTCTAGTGTGATCTCATATAGATATAATATAATTTAAAGTTTATTGATTTAGTAGTATTAAAACAAAAATAACTGCGAAATGATCTCAAAGAGTGAATTTTAAGTTCCTAATTTTATTTTGTAAGTTCAGATAGTAAATATATGAATACTTTTGATTAATTTGTTGTAGTTTTATTGACATTAAATAAAAAAATAAGAAACTGCCAAAATAGTGCGAAAAATACCAGTTATAAAGGATATCATAGGTGTTATACTGTTGGGGTCTTGAGGGACCCCACGCGACGAACTGCGTTATTAAAAATGCGCGACGGACCGAGGGTTAATAAGTAACATAGGTCAGCTTTTTTAGGTATTACTGATCGGCAGTTCCATTGAATTATTGTGTCCAACTTTTATGTTTTTATTTAGTAATAGCGCTCAACGTCGTACGGTTCAAAAGATATATTCTTACTTAGTAACATTTTGATTAGGTTTATAATAACATCAACAACTTGCTCATTCTCATTCTGTTGTAGTTTCATATTAGATTCCGGCAAAGCACATCCATTCGCTAAAGGTGGAGGTTGAAGGTCCCTAACAAGAGCGTTATGAGCTGCTCTGTCATAACCCTGTGCTGACTTGGGAGGGGCTCGCGGTTGAAGGAAGACCGTCTTTTTGTATGAAGAAGAAGTTGATGTTTTCGGTTGTGAACTGGAGTAATTATTTTTGGTGTGAAAATCAGAAGGTGTACCTGTACTAAGAACATTTGCATAAGACTTTGAGGCGGCTGGGTGTACTTTGCTTGCTTCTGCATATGAAACACATGAGTGAGCCATTGTATGTTTGATGTTTTTTTGTCTCTGAAATTCAGGGCAAGTCTTATCTGTTGCATAATGTAATCCAGAACAATTTACACATGATGCAGAATCTTGTTCTACTACACAACTTTCACCCAAGTGATTTTGTGCACATTTGAAACACCTAGGGGCAGCAGAACGGCACTGAGTTTTTGTGTGACCAAAGCGGCAGCAGCGAAAACATTGAATTGTTGGATACACATATGTCTCTACAGATAGTGCATTATAACATATATATATACGTCTAGGGAGAGCTTGACCATCAAATGTTACAACTACAGTTTGAGAAGGTTTCCAAGTAGGTGACCCATTCACCATGACTTTGTAATTAAGGCGTCTAATTTTCAATACTGCACCAGTGCCTATGGGAGTTGTTATATGCTCTTTTATTTCTTCCTCACTCCATTCTGATGGGACCCCTCTTACCAAGCCCATACGGGTGACATTAAATGTGGGTAAAAAGGCTTTAAATTTGTTAAGAGACAAGAGATTACTATTTAGGAATAAATTTGCAGCCAATGGGTTTGTGAAAGCTACTATACATTTATTTCTACCAATTCTCTTTACACTGCCAGGAACAATATTTTGAAATTTATTATTTTTAAGAAAATTACCAAAAGCAATAGGGTGCAGAATGGTGCCACTGTTTTCTGAATTAGTAATTCGCTGAACATGGACTATGTAAGGCCCTGTATCAGAAGCCTGGTACTCCTTCCTACCTACACCAACTGTTTGGTCGGTTCGTGTTGCAGTTTCAGGATCCAACTGTGAGGTTTGACGAGCCGGAGTTTCAGCCGGTTGAAATTGTGGAACTGATGCATGTTTAATTTTATGAACAAGTTCTATGCTGGAAGTACACATGCAATCAGCGTTGACAGAAGATGTTCCCTCAGGGATCATCCCCTTTCGACGTCGTTTTATTTTATTGCAGTGTTTGCACACAGATCTGTGTTTATGTGAGCGCCTCTTAAGAGGTCCAGAGGCTGACGCGTCACTTGCTGTGGCTACAGATCCGTCAGTGTCCATACCACTCACATTATTCACTGCAGTCGTGGATATTGTTACATGATTACTTACGGGGGGACTTAAGCTAGGGCCTAAATCCCCCGCATCTATTAGAGGCGGGTCGTTCATACGACCCGGGATTCGTCCTGAACCACTTTATAAATATTTACAAAAACTTACCAATAAACAGGAAATCTACACAAATATTATATTATTTACACTAAATAGAAAATATATTTACATAAAAACCTTAACTGAACCAATTATATTAATAAATTTAAAATATAAAAATTTGCCGCGAAAAAAATACACCCAGTCCGACCGAAATTTCCCGCGCTTTTTTCACTACACTATAATGGTTTGTACCTATGTTTAGATAGGTGTTAGGTAGCGAGTGTGACCAACATGTAAAATACTTCACATTATAGCGTGAGACCATAGCTACACTGCAGTGTTGTGTAGTTGGCATCCCCGGGAGTTGTTTCCCCAGCCGCGTATAGAGGGCGCGCGGCAGTAGCACGCGCCGATGCGCAGACATTCAAAACAGTGCTCTACGAGACGTGTGCCACGATTTCCCCGCGCTAGCGCTTGTGTATCAGTTGTGTGATTATTGTTCTTGTTGTCGGCTTAGCATTTGTCTGGTTACATGTACGATTGTATTTCATATAATAAACGGCTTACAAACCAGAAACGCAGCGTTTCAGACCACCCCAATAGCCTACCCAACGCTATAACATAGTAAAAATCAAATTTTATTTAAAACTAGTGTCGTGCAACGTAGAGTGATGATTCTCACATGTACGTATGTTTCACGTGTTGATAAGTTGCACACTAAGTACGAATAGCAATATTTGTGGTGATACGCGAACGTATTGATTCACATTGTCGTGCAAAAATAAGAGCAATGTACGTAGACCATACAGTATCATTCAATTGCTTGTCAAATGTGGCTGACTTGGTCATTTAGAAGGAAAAGTAAATCTTTGGAGGTGAATAATGCTATTTAAAAGAAATCTCTTTGACTAGTACATCTACGGATACGAATTTTAAAATTCGTATCCATACATGTGCAAACAGCTTGGGTCAGGACAGGATTGTGACTGCAAACCCATCAAACAGTTAACGTCTACTAGATATTTGGGAGTCATATTCGACGAGTGTTTAACGTGGCACTCGCATTTCGAGGTTATTATGTCGCGTGTTCGAAAATTGATATGGATTTTTAAAAATCTAAGACACGTGATGCCTCGGAAGACACTCATTATCATTTATATCGCTCTCGCGCAGTCAGTAATCACATAGGTACGCTTACCTGTTTGGGGAGGCTTCACTAAAACCATTTTTTTTTAACCCCAAGACAAATATTATTAATAACTTACTGGGGCTGTTTCATTCACATTTGTAATGTAACTGTTTGAGACCGAATAAACAACTTTATTTTTAATTTTATTTTTTTTAGCACCCATAACTTATATTACTACAAGATTTATAACTTGACGGTCTTTATAGAAATATTTCAATGTCTTTAATACACCACACCACACCACCTACAGTTTTCGTGTGTTAGTATTTTGGTGTAAAATATAGCTTACTAGCTTTTGTCCCCGGCTTCGCCTGTAGACATAAAATATAGCCTATGTCACTCAGGAATAAAGCAGCTTTCCACCGGTGCAAAAATTTTCTGGGCACCATCACTGAATACTCCACGCGCCTCGCTCTCCAACACAATCATTACTGATTTTCATCTGAAAGTTACGATTCTGACTTAAATATTTTTCGATCGAATTGCTATTATACTATATGTATATTATATGTATGTCGTTTTCAGAACCATGACGCAATCTGATATTTTAATAGTTAGGAAATCATTCAGTGCATTCTCCCGCTCTAGACTCCCGTCAGACTTTAACTGACTAAAACCCACTCCTACGTGCCTTCTTCGCCTTGCTTGCTCCAGACCCCAGGTTTTCCTTACTGAAGCGAACCCATGACCCCAGTAGTCTTCGACCCTACTGGGCCCCTACAGTTTTGCTGACATCTCATTGAGGTGCGCGTGGAACTCTGCGTGCCGTCGACGACTCGGGCTCGGTGTGGACGGTTACCGGACGGCCGGATGATGAGCAACCCATTGCTACAGTAGCTTGAATTTGGGGTTGGGATCTCGGGAGCTAGGGCTCGTAAGTCCGTCCCCTCCACGTGCAGCCTCCTCCTTTGTAGAAGGAGGCGACCGCCTGCCATTTCTCCCAGCTCCTGACCATGGCCTGAATCAGTTCCCGGCGCGAGAGTTTGTGGACGCCCCGGTCGCCCTCACGAGGACACGGTGATGCTCCACCCAAGCGGCACACCTACACTGTATGCTCCGCTGTGTCCTCCAGGCGTTTCCTAAAATGGTGATACTCAAGCGTTTCTTCCATACGAATTCAGTGCAGGAACCTCCTGAATTTACCATGTCCGATGAGGACCTGCGGAATGTGAGGACGCTGTGACGTCTTTCGAGCCGGTTCTCAAAGAGGAGACTTAGCGTCATGATCATAACATGCCCAATGACGCAACCTAGGTGTGACAAGGACTTAAAGGAGAAAGTTTTTTTTTTAATAAGGACACAGTTAAGTCATTACTTTACTACATTACACGTACATTTACTTTAATATCTGTTATTAACTGCAATTCAATTGTGTTGTTTGTGTTTCGGCAATTTTAATAATTTTGACTCATTGAAACCGCGTCAAGACCATCATTCATGTGCTCAAACGGATCAATCTGACGAACAGAGTTATCATAGTACGCTGGTTTAGAATAACCCATTGTCTCACGGGAGGGAGCAGTGACATCACTTACAGATGTCATGACGTTAATAATGTCTTCAACTTTACTATCAGTAGCTGTCACTGTATCTGTAGTTACTTCTTTAGCGCTGTTTGTAACTTGAGAATTAGTTGTGTCTTCAACAACTGTTGCATTGGTTGCATCGCTAGGTACTTATCGTGTTTGGTTTAAAATATGTGTTATGATTTACTGTAGTTTCAGTGTTAGTTGCATGAGTTTTTGTAATATTTTCTTTTATAACGTCCTTTATTTCCAATTCATGGCAATCAATCAATCAATCTTTCAATTTTTTATTCTGTCTTATCTTTTCTTTGATTAGTAATATTACTAGTCTAACCACATTAGTAGGTATTATTCCTGTATGCTTTACTTGTTACATCACGGATTTGCTTCAAATCTTTCGAGTCGTTTTCTAAAGCGCTGATTCTTTTGATGATAATCGTCCAAAGCTTTAGTATCGTTGCCGGGACGTCTTGTCAAAGACTTATTTTTTCAGTTTTTGTCCTCCATATCTTGCTCAGCTGATCCAATGTTGGATGAGGGCGGTAATATACTTCTTGACTCATTAACTGGTTCTTTATAGTGAGACTCGTAACGTAGCGAGTATCGAGAAGATTTTCTAGGAGAGTCTACTCCTAGAAAATGCGCAATGTGCAAATAACGTTACGTCAAAACATGACTCTCACAATAACATAAAAACTCACAAGAGCAATTGTCTAATGAATGGATAGGTGTCCTTGGTATTTTAAGTCAAAATAGTGCACTGTTCAATAATATATAGTATAAAACAAAGTCACGTCTGTACTTCGTGACAGATTTTAGGTTATTGACTGTAAATCTAAAATAATAGGGGTCAACGCTCACTGCCGGCATGGCAAGGCAGGTCGCGCTACGGCATCTCACGGAATGTCGTGGCATCGTACTGAAAGCCCAGCTACTCTGGCATCAATCAGTTTTGCTAATCTCTTGCCGTGCTCGGTCATTGTGAGAGACAAAAAAACGCGCGCGCAAGTGCGTCTTTTCCTTCCCTTGCTGCGCAAGTTTCAACCGTATTTCAACTAACTTAGCAATCATAATTCCTTGACACAAAGTGACACATTAAGTCTCGCGAAATGCAATGGCGCGCCGCAGCATGCCACAGTATGTCGCGGCGCGTCTTGGCATCGTGGTATGGAAATAAAGTAACATGGATTCTAGACTCATTGAAATAAGATTCAAAATAACTTGATTAGTAACAAAATCCTTTGCCGTGCCATGCCTCGCCATGCCGGCAGTGGGCGCCGGCCCTAAGGTGATGTGTAAGGAGAAAACAAAACACATTATAGGTACGTCACAAGAAGTCAAAGAGATTTAAAGAGATACAATAGAGCGGCTATCAGGAGAAATGTCTTAGAAAAACTGTCATCCTATCTCTCAGTGACGCCATCTAGCTTTGAGTAGTAATCACGCGACTTAAATTTGTCAAAATTTGTATAAATTTAACTATTGCTCGGTAGGTGGCCAGGAGCTTTACCATGATATGTTAAAATGTCAGTAGTACAAACGAAAAAGGATCTAACAGTTCGGTTTAGGTCGTAAGATAGATCACGTTATGAGCTCGTGGTAGAAGCTTCAGTGTGTGCCAGTGGCGTAGCTTGGGGAGGGGAGGGTGGTGGGGGCCATGGCCTTAGGCGGCATACGAAAGGAGGCGGTAGAAAGCGCCAATTTATTTATTTGGAAAAAAAAACTTAGATATTCGAAATTGCGAGCGCAATGTTACGTACGTGCCAAGCAAATTTTGATGTCGATGTTAAGTCTACCCTGCGTGCTGCAGCAGGTATATTGCTTTTTATTAATCCAAGTTCATTCTCTGACGTAACAATGTCGGACCAAGCTCAACCATGACTTGGCACTGAGTGTGTTCACGCTGACGCGATTAAACACGCGCATACCGACCTTGGGCCAACACTTGTATGCGCAAGGCAAGTGACGTGACTCTTAAGGTGTTGTGGAGGCCTCAGCATGGCCACATTGGCCGAATAGGGAACAAACCCCGTTGTTAGTAAAGCGTTTTGGTCCCTGGCAAACTCGAGTGAATCGAACTTCTGCCGTCCCTCACCTCCGCCACTGCTGAAACCCGACGGGTCCCTGGCTCACACCGCTGAGGAGAAAGCAAACTTGATTGCCTCTCTTATTGCGGAATCATCGCGTCTGAATTCCGGTGACGCACCGCCCCCTGTTTCTCCTGATGGGTACGTGACGAGTATGTCGGATATTCGTATCCATTAGAAAGACGTACGTATGGATAAAGCTAGTGGCCCCGACGGGATACCTGCAGTCGTTCTTAATACTGGTGTTCTTAAACATAATAAATAATAAAGGGCGGCGTATTTCTGGTCGACCCCAAGCGGCGAAAACCCACGCTACGCTACTGGTGTGTGCAAGGTAAGGTTAAACTTTTCAGCAATAGATGGCGCTATCATAAAATCAGCAAATGTTCTAGAACTATTCATGGAAATTGTTGAATTTTAATTAATTACTGCGTTAATACCAAGAATATTTATGAAAATAAACCGAATTTAGGTCCAATAATTTTACCATAACAAGATTTGCAATAGCGTAATGCGCAACTCAGCACATTTTCTCAGAAAATGATTTTCTTTTAGTGCCTTAAGCGGACACAAACACGACTTGACGTTTAGGGGTGTCATACTAGACTGAGCGACTTGTTACTACCAAGTAACAAGTATCGGTTTGGACTTTTGTGCGCTATGTCCTGTCTATTGGTAGTACATATATATTTAATGTCTTTGCAAGAACTATTTATTACTGTTCATCATCATCATCATTTTAGGGTTTTGAGGTTTTTTCACTGTTTTAGTTCGCTTCATAACAAGTTGCAGCAGACCTCTGAGGCAAAGATTGGTTATATCTGGAACAATTTTTAATGTTTCTCAAATAAATAATAAATTAAAAAATGAAGAACATAATTATCGTGAGAAGATGACTACCAGAATGGGACACGACCAACAACACGACAAATAATGTCATTAGTAGGTAATGCTGATCATCACATAACAATATTATTTTTATTTATAAATAATACGTACTTAATAAAGAAAGCTACTGCTTCATCGTCAGCCACATGAGCTGCATCATTGCTTACCATCAGGTGAAATGGTGGTCAAACGCGAGCCTATCAATAATAAAAAAGACAATCACTCAACCACTTGCTGTCGAATAACATTGATTATGTTTTGGTGCTGACATTTAAATGAATCAATCAAAGTCTTACTTTTCCGACTCTCGACTTCCAATCCCGACTGGTGCAAACATACTCAAAGATTCCAATAAGTCCGTATTAGCTAACTGAACCTCAATGACTGCGTCGTGCAGGCTGTAGATCTGCGCGTTCTTATGTCTGCTCTTAGACCTGGTCTAGTCTGGTTTGGTTTGCCCCCGTAGCTGGTCGGAGACTGGTCTTGCCTTCGGTTAGTGTTTTGGTTCTAGCATCAGGCCACTCTCTGTGTCGTGGTGCAAATCAGGAGTAATGTCTTGTTTTGTATCATCCATATCGTAATTCATTCTCAGTATTTCAACTTTGTGTGTCTTATATGACAATACATTTTTAAAATTGTTGGTATCTTGATGTGGTCGCTGGTCACCTCTAAGATTTATGCCATCCTGTGATTTCAGTTTTCTCTGTAGTTCTTTCTTTGTAAGATATTTCTTCTGTGTACAGAGTCACATGTCGCTGTGTTGTACTCTTCATGTCGTTCCTGAGAGAGTTTGATGGAGTTTGAGCTGTTGTCAAACGACTGTCGTGATGACAGTTCTTCACTGTAATCCGTCGTTTGTTCCCCAGATTCGAAACTTTTCACATCTTCTTCGATATTTTTATCTCGTAAGTGTTCGTCATCATCAAAGAAGCTTTGTTTAGCTTCTTTATTTCTCCGGAGCGCTTGTCCATACTCTTAACATCATAACTTTAACATGGCAATTGCTGACGAAAATAAAAACTTGAAACTTGTTTTCAAAGCGTAAAACTGTTCACAGTGGGCTGTGGACAGTTTTACAGATTTCATTCAAGAAACCGTTGTCAAACTTAACATTAACGGAGACATCGCATTCAAGGAGTTTTTCTTAATTCTAGAAAAAGAAATCAGAAACTATCACTAGAAAGGATGCAAAGTTTCTGAACTGATGGAAAATCGTGACACGAAGAGTTTTCTAACGCGGGCATTAAAAACAATCAGAAGGAAACCTGTTGCTTTTACAAAAGCGAATATTAATACAGTGGCGGACATGTTGAGAGATGAATCATACGACAGTAGTGTTAATTAAATACTGGCTTATATTAACTCTGTTTTGGGGAAAAATTAAAAGCAGTTCCGCTCTTTGCATGACGCTGAATTAAATGATATTGATGCAGATCCTATTCGAGGGCCTGTTAAACAAAATTTTGACATCTCTCAAAATGTAATGAATTAATACAGGTTAAACATTAAAATAGATTCACAAAAAAATTTAAAAAACAAGAGCGAAATAATTATTAGTAAAGAGACTTATGACGAACACTTACGAGATAAAAATATCGAAGAAGATGTGAAAAGTTTCGAATCTGGGGAACAAACGACGGATTACAGTGAAGAACTGTCATCACGACAGTCGTTTGACAACAGCTCAAACTCCATCAAACTCTCTCAGGAACGACATGAAGAGTACAACACAGCGACATGTGACTCTGTACACAGAAGAAATATCTTACAAAGAAAGAACTACAGAGAAAACTGAAATCACAGGATGGCATAAATCTTAGAGGTGACCAGCGACCACATCAAGATACCAACAATTTTAAAAATGTATTGTCATATAAGACACACAAAGTTGAAATACTGAGAATGAATTACGATATGGATGATACAAAACAAGACATTACTCCTGATTTGCACCACGACACAGAGAGTGGCCTGATGCTAGAACCAAAACACTAACCGAAGGCAAGACCAGTCTCCGACCAGCTACGGGGGCAAACCAAACCAGACTAGACCAGGTCTAAGAGCAGACATAAGAACGCGCAGATCTACAGCCTGCACGACGCAGTCATTGAGGTTCAGTTAGCTAATACGGACTTATTGGAATCTTTGAGTATGTTTGCACCAGTCGGGATTGGAAGTCGAGAGTCGGAAAAGTAAGACTTTGATTGATTCATTTAAATGTCAGCACCAAAACATAATCAATGTTATTCGACAGCAAGTGGTTGAGTGATTGTCTTTTTTATTATTGATAGGCTCGCGTTTGACCACCATTTCACCTGATGGTAAGCAATGATGCAGCTCATGTGGCTGACGATGAAGCAGTAGCTTTCTTTATTAAGTACGTATTATTTATAAATAAAAATAATATTGTTATGTGATGATCAGCATTACCTACTAATGACATTATTTGTCGTGTTGTTGGTCGTGTCCCATTCTGGTAGTCATCTTCTCACGATAATTATGTTCTTCATTTTTTAATTTATTATTTATATGAGAAACATTAAAAATTGTTCCAGATAAAACCAATCTTTACCTCAGAGGTCTGCTGCAACTTGTTATGAAGCGAACTAAAACAGTGAAAAAATCAAAAAAAAATCAATCAAAAATCAAAACATTTATTTCAAATAGACCATTTACAGGCACTTTTGAATAGTCAAATGTCGGTCAGTCCAAGAAAAGTGAAGCTAAATTGCACGTTCCAAAGAGTAGGTCTCTATGGAGAAGAACGTGCAAGAAACTCCATGGACACTCTTTTAAATCATATTATGTGTTACATATAATGTTTGGTTACATATTACTTGTTGCTTCTATCATGTGAGCACAATGTCGATAATGAAATAAAAAATGTAAAATAATTAAAAGATAGAAACTGAATTAAGCCACTGGCAGCTAAGAGATGACCAGTCCCATCTGACGGCACCCGTTCACGAGCATGACGCGTGCATCAGCCCCACTCAGCTCAACCATTTTGAAGGGAACTGAACGACCCAATAACACGTGCCACCAACAGCGAGACATTTGAGTGAGCATGACAAACTCTCAACTGCCATGCTCGTAATGTCAAAAAAGAAGTTGTAACCTAATAAAAATGCTCCATGGTGCTTCACATTCACAAACTTGGAAAAAGTGCTTCTACATTATACAATGCAATTGTGTCTTTCAAATTAAAAATAATAATATTAGTTTCCAACTAATCAACTAATTAGTACGCCCTAGTGGTAGTGGAGCTGGACCAGCATTGAGCCAAGCATTTTTATCTTGAATATAATCCTCCAACTTATAATATGCTTGCCTGCATAGTGTGCGTTTAATACAAGATTTAAATTTCGTTTCATTGAGTTCTAATATTTGGGGTGGTATTTTATTATAACATTTCAAACAGTACCCCATGAAAGAAGAGGCCACTTTAGCCAGTCTGAAACCTGGTTGAACTAATTGATCCCTATTTCTTGTAACATAATTATGTCTATCGCCTCTTTTGCTAAAAAGATGAAGATTTTTTCTAACATACATGATGTTTTCATAGATATATTGACAAGGTACCGTCATTATGTTAATATCTTTAAACAGTTCCCTTAAAGAATCGCACCGGCGGAGATTGTAAATAGCTCTGATGGCTCTTTTCTGTAATATAAAGATTGACTCGATGTCTGCAGCCCGTCCCCATAGTAAGATACCGTACGACATGACACTATGAAAATAACTAAAATAGACTAGTCTAGCGGTATCAACATCCGTAAATTGGCGGATTTTTCTAACAGCATATGCAGCCGAGCTAAGCCGTCCTGCAAGAGATGTTAAGTGAGGACCCCATTGTAGCCTAGAGTCAAGCGTAATCCCCAAGAAAACTGTTTTATCAACAAATTCTAGTTTCTCATTGTTCAATACTATGTCGCAATCACTACTTATGACATTTGGTAAGGAAAATCTTATGCTTATGAAAAAACCTCAAAACCCTAAAATGATGATGATGATGAACAGTAATAAATAGTTCTTGCAAAGACATTAAATATATATGTACTACCAATAGACAGGACATAGCGAACAAAAGTCCAAACCGATACTTGTTACTTGGTAGTAACAAGTCGCTCAGTCTAGTATGACACCCCTAAACGTCAAGTCGTGTTTGTGTCCGCTTAAGGCACTAAAAGAAAATCATTTTCTGAGAAAATGTGCTGAGTTGCGCATTACGCTATTGCAAATCTTGTTATGGTAAAATTATTGGACCTAAATTCGGTTTATTTTCATAAATATTCTTGGTATTAACGCAGTAATTAATTAAAATTCAACAATTTCCATGAATAGTTCTAGAACATTTGCTGATTTTATGATAGCGCCATCTATTGCTGAAAAGTTTAACCTTACCTTGCACACACCAGTAGCGTAGCGTGGGTTTTCGCCGCTTGGGGTCGACCAGAAATACGCCGCCCTTTATTATTTATTATGTTTAAGAACACCAGTATTAAGAACGACTGCAGGTATCCCGTCGGGGCCACTAGCTTTATCCATACGTACGTCTTTCTAATGGATACGAATATCCGACATACTCGTCACGTACCCATCAGGAGAAACAGGGGGCGGTGCGTCACCGGAATTCAGACTGTATTTCTGAACAGTTTCTGGTACTGAACGGGGTTTGAAGCGTGGCATCGTGTTAGTGGAAGATGAAAGATGTTTCTGATTTTTACTAAGGCAGTATTTGAATAGTATGACACTTAGTTCTACGAAGCATTATGCAGTTAGGTGTAGTTCTTTGTCATAAGGGTTAACCCTTATTGCACAAATCTAGACGCTAGTTGCTACTTAAAAGTTCCAAATATAAATCCAATACCACTACCCGTGCGTGGAAGTCAAACCCAGTACCCCTAGATCCCGTGGCATACGTATGGCTGATATTAACTGGTCCACAAAAATTCCGAATCTTTTTTTTTATCTGTTATAAACTAGTACTTGACTGCGATCCCGCCTGATGGTAAGCAATGATGCAATCGTTGATGGTGAGGCGCACTAGTTTATTAAGAGCCTATTCACTCTAGCCTTGAAGTAGGCTAGAGGACTCTCGGACTCGAGGTGGCATCGACTGGAATCACAAATTCGATTAGATTGTAACACATTTAGTCACGTGACCCGCGCCGGATCAAGATGACGGTGGCGGCGGCGGCGGCGGCGGCATCTGATTGGTCGGTGGCGGCGGCGGCGTGTGATTGGTCGGTGGAGGCGGCAGCATGTGATTGGTCAGCGGCGGCGGCGGCACGCCGGCGCATTGTCCTCAATATCTGCATGCTTTTCTGAGTCTTAAACTATTCACAGAATGTGGTCTTCACATTTTGCACACTAAACTGCTCAACTCTCCCACTCCCCCATCCTATCTCATAACTCACTTTCAATTTCTTTGTTCTTCACACGCAAGGAATCTGCGTTCTTCAAACAATCTCCTTCTGCTCTGTCCTTCTCATACTTCTGATTTTGTTCATTCTTCCTTCTATATACAGTCCATTCTTCTGTGGAATGCGCTTCCTCTCGATATCAGGACGGCCGAAAGTCGGTATGCATTTAAGCGGAGGTTGCGGAATCATTTTACACCAATAGCAGAATCGTCTCAAAACTTCTGTCCTTACTTTATATAAATATATATATGTAGTATATATATTATATTAAATATATATGTATGTGTATTTTATCTATAATTATGTATACTTTTTACTCTTGTTTTAATACCAAATTTTTTTTTTTGTGCGCCTACCATATTGTCTCTTCACCACCCTAGGTTGACTGGTAGAGAATGCCTAAGGCATTAAGTCCACCTATGTACTTTGTGTTGCATGAACATTAAATAAATAATAAATAAATAAACTGCTTCCATCGCCTGGTCTATTAGGGCGCACGGCCAACGACCTAGATTGACTTGGCAATCGGACTAAACAATCCAATTTAATATACCTAATACCTACGTATTACTTGTAATATACATGCGAATACCAAGTCAATCTAGGTCATCAAGGTCCCTTAAGAACGGACTGAATAAATAACCGACTTGATATTACATTGATCTCACAACTTTTTACGGTAGAACTGAGTTGACAAAGCAACATGGACGCAACCCACGGTTGATAATAAACAATAAAATTCCATGCGAATTTTCGTATATGATCATAGCAAGAATAGCCACGATTAGAACAAGGACTACGAAGGTGCCGCACGCGACTGCAGCAGCCTTCCAGTTATCACACAGATCCAAAGGCTCCATTGCTGAGAGACATTTGTCTCCGCACTTCACCAAACCAAGATCAAGAACATTTTTTCTCGATTTCATATAAGACAGGTCTTCAGAATTCCAACAGGCACATTGAAATCTGTTATTAGATAAATATAAACTTATATTCGCTTCTAGGAATTCCATTGGTATCTCTGTCAGATTATTGTTTGAAAAATCTATTGTTTGAACGTTTACTGACGGTTAAAATTACAGCGTATCATGCGTATGTCACAGCTACGTTACAATACGGTATCACATATTGGGGTAATTCCATAAATATGGACACGGTATTTAGGGCTCAAAAAATGTGTGATAGGTCAAGATGGGGCATTCAAAGCACGGAAAGCTGTAAACCGTATTTTGTGACTCTTCGTATATTAACAGTACCCTGTCTATATATACATTCAGTCAAAAAAGTATCGGGAATGGATGATTTGTTTATGGTTCCAAATTCAAATTTTAGTTTTTTTTTTTGTTACTAGATTGGCACAACTGTTTTCCATTTTGGCGCGGAGTTTGAGTTGCATCTGTTATTTATATTAAATACAGTGCTGTTTTTAGTTATATCATATCTAGTGTGTATTGCGAATTTCATAATGGACAAAAACATCGAACAAAGAGTTTGTTTTAAATTTTGCATCGCCAATAGAATTTCGTGTTCGGAGTCACTGTAAATGTTACAGAAGGCTTACGGTGAATCGAATTTATCAAAAACTTGTGCTTATGAGTGGTACAAAGCATTCAAAAGTGGTCGAGATGTGATGGAAGATTTGCCTCGCTCTGGTAGGCCATCAACATCTGCAATTGAAGTTAACATCGCCAAAAGTGAAGGAAATAGTGACTGAAAGTCCTCATTCAAGTTTGAGAGAGATAGCCGCCGAACTTTCTGTATCTCACGAGTCGATCCGTACCATTTTAACTAATCATTTGGGTATGAAACATGTTGCCGCTCGGCTAGTCCCAAAAGACCTGAATTTTCTCCAAAAACTCAATCGCATGAGAGTCGCTGAGGACATGCTAGAACGAGTCAATTCCGACCCAACATTCATGAAACGCATTGTTACTGGCGACGAGACGTGGGTTTACGAGTTTGACATGCAAACAAGTCAACAAGCTTTGAAGTGGCCTTCCAACTGAACCAAAACCGAAAAAACCACGTCAAAGTCGATCAAAGTCAAAGTCATGTTGACTGTTTTCTTTGACTATCGCGGTGTTGTGCACTCGGAATTCTTACCGGAAGGTCAAACGGTAAATAAAGAATATTATTTGAGCGTTATGCGGCATTTAAGATAGCAAATTCGTCGAAAAAGGCCTGATTTGTGGAAAGAAAATTCTTGGATTTTGCACCACGATAATGCGCCTTCGCACAAGGCCATCATTGTGAACGAATTTTTGACCAAACACTCAACAAATAACATCGAGCAGCCACCATATTCGCCAGATATGGCTCAAGCCGACTTCTATCTTTTTCCCTAAACTCAAATTACCACTTCGTGGCACCCGTTTTCAATCTGTAGAAGATCTAAAGGAGAATTCGCGGCGAGAACTGAACTCGATTTCGGAAACAGCGTTTAAAAAATGTTTTGATGATTGGATTATTCGTTGGCGTAAGTGTATCGTTTCTGAAGGGGCATACTTTGAAAGTGATAAAATAAATTTGGATAAATAACAAAAATTTTGTGTATTATTGATTTTTTTTTCTTTTCCCGGTACTTTCTTGACAGAGTAGTATAATTATGAAGTAGCTATATTTGTAAAACAAAATCTTCATTTGTTTGGAGTTTATAACAGCACGCGACATAGATATAAAATAAGCGGCAGACCACACAATAAAGCCATATTTCATAAAAGTTTCTTAGGAATGGCTCCACGGGTATACAACAAACTGCCTAAATCTTTGCTAGAATGCGACGATGTTGACGTATTTAAAAACAATTGCACAATTTACTGCTAAATAAGACTTACTACACAGTGAATGAGTACCTGTTAGACAGGAATTTATGTGTACAATAATGACAAGGGTTACTTCTTTCTAAGTCCGACTTACTTTACTTAATCTACTTATTGTATTTATTTTGAGTTTGTTTTTACTTGTATTGACATTATTGTTTGACTACATTAATTTTGTTTTGTTTTGTGTTGACATTATTATTAGTAGATATTAATCTCTGACATATACCTATCAAGTAGGTATCCAAAATGTTTAATTTATTACAATTTTGCATGCCTAATTTGGAAAAACACTGTTTGCTGAGCATTCACATGACATCCAGAAATGTATAATTGATTGCTACTGTGTTCTGCCATAAAGATTTAACTTTGACTTTGACTTTGAAAATATTGGATTTCTTATAACGATTTTGGTGGCTTCTTTAATCCAAATTCTAACAATACTTTCTTTAAATACCTAATCATCTTCAGACATACTTTTAGGATTCCGTAGCCTAATGGCAAAAAAACGGAACCCTTATGGACTTGTCATATCTGTATGTCTGTCTGTCCGTCCGTATGTCACAGCCACTTTTTTTCAAAACTATTAGAATTATACTGTTGAAACTACCAAACGTAGATGTATTCTGTGAACCGCATTAAAATTTTCACAAAAAAATAGAAAAAAAAAACAAAAAATTTTGGGGGTTCCCCATACTTAGAACTGAAACTTAAATTTTTTTTTTTAATCAAACCCATACGTGAGGGGTATCTATGGATAGGTCTTCAAAAATGATATTGAGGTTTCTAATATCATTTTTAGGGTTCCGTAAATATATGTAAACTAATCGTGTTTGGGATTATTGGAATTGTCAAGAAATGCGCTCTGGCTATAAGGCATTTAAGTTTGTTTTTAGTGACGGTACCGTAAATAAAAATTGAAAAAAAAAAAACAAAAGAAATACACAATGTGGATCTGGAACTACGACATTAAATTAAAACGAGCACAGTACTAGTCCATTGAAACATTTTCAAGCAAAATTAATAGTAGAATCTGCATAAAAAATAAACACGCTTTATCTAGGAAAGTCACTGATCTAGTGCGCAGCGAGGTGCGGGATGCAGCGGGCGGCGCACTATGGATTTATCGTAGAACAAGGGCTGATCATAATACTTTTTTGAAATTTTGGCCTTCATTTCTTCCTAAAGAGTCATAATATTATATGCAATTCGTTTTTTAACAGTTCAATAAAGAAAACTTTGATAAAATTGCATTAGGACTCAACAGTACGACGATGAATTGTAACCTTAAATTAGGTATGTTCAGAGTTAAATATTGAGCACTTGTGAAATAAGAACCATATAGTATGTTATATACTTAGAAAGGGTATTTTATATGAATTGTAAAACTGTAGTTAATTTTATAATTAATGATAAAATATACCTGTCATAATTATTTACATAAAATGCTAGAAAAAAACAATTGTTTTGACTTCAACGAGACTTTTGGTAGTTAGCTAAGCTTGCCTAAGTTCTAAATTCAATCTTATGTGCCACGCAAGGTCTATCTAATTGACATATGCAAAAAGAAAATCTTGCGCATATTTGCGCTTTTTTGTGTTATGAAGCGTCATGTGACAAGACATCCCAAATGAATTTTCACGAAAACTAAATAAATGACTATTGTATTAGGTTCTAGTGGTAATATTGTACGGGTTTGCATATCTTCTAGTTGTAATAAAGAATGTGACATGATACACATCATCTTTATTCGATTTTGATATAAAAAGTTGGCCATAGAACACCCAACACCACAATCCCTATAGTTCGTTATTGATTTATTCTCCAAAATAATGATTACTTTTATATTGGGATTTTTTAATTATTCTAGACATTATTTGATTGTTACAAACTTAGAACGATAAAAATATTTCAGCCCTATCAACATTTTTACCTGAAAATTATCATGTTTAAAAAATAACTTACAAGCGGTATTATGTGATTTTCACCAGAAATTGTTTTTGTTATTTGTTGTTGTTGCACAAGTTTTACAGGTAAATTTCTTAAAGCCAATATTAGTTGACTGTACACAGAATTTTCTATAGATAACTCTGCCTGCTTTAACAACAGGAGAAGACGCCCAATGCTACAACAATTTTAGACCACATCATTCGAGAAAATGTTCAAGATCGGCAGCAAATAAAGATGTATTTCATACATTACTGTCTAAGTACATGGGATCTAAGATACATAACAAGTATTCACAAAATATCTAAAAAGAATGTCAAGGAACGAGCCGAAGACACTCTGCAACTCTTGAGAGTGATTCAACTAATCACGGATCCTGACACTTTTCAGGTATAAAAATTGCCTACATTTATTTATTTACCTTTTAGATGTATAGGTACATGTAAAAGGTAAATAAATAAATGTGCTTGATTGAAGCAATTCAGGATATTTTGTTTGAACCATTTTTTAGACTGATTTTATTATGAGTAAAAACTATTAATACTTTTTTGTTATATTATTTAAGTTTATTTTATTGTGTTTATATCCTACTTCGTAGAAGGCATTAAAAAGAGACAAAAACCACATTGTAGTGAATTCAAAATAACATACGTACGGTTTTTTGACATCATCGCGAATTTAGACGCAAGTAAAACTGCGAGTAAACCCTAGTGCTTATTAAATGTATAATATTTAAATACCTATAGTATGTACTATGTCACTGCAAAATTTCAACTCTTTATCTATAAAAATAAAGGAGATATAGATTTTTAATCAGCAAACGACCCATATTTTCCATAGTGCGGCGGTGGTGTTGGGCGTAGGTACTTTAGTCAGAGAACAACAAATCAGTGGCATAAACTTGCTCCGTGGACATAAACACACTAAGTTGCGAGTTGTTTTAAAAGATCATTGATTGAATAACTAATCATGTAATATCACATTACAAATAGAATTTAAATCATCAACAGTCAAATTTTTAAATTTTCAAAGTGTCCCCCGTTGTGCACTATGCACAAGTGACATCGTCTTATTAAATTTTCACGGACTCGTCTTAACAAGTCCCCATCTGCCATTCATTTAAGTTGGTCGAAGGCATTAATTATTTTAATTTTTAACTCGTTCACAGTGTTCACTTCTCGTGCACACCTTGTTTTTTACGGCCCCCCACAAAAAGAAATCCAGTGGTGTCAGGTCTGGTGACCGTGCTGGCCATCGAATAGGTCCAAAACGGCCAATCCACTGCCTTTCAAACATATCCGTTAGTCGCTGTCTAACAGGCACTACGGAATGGGCGGGCGCATAGTCCAATTGATACCACAGTCGTCCATACACGTCCAAAGGTAAATCGTCCGTATAGTCTGACACTGGGCCACTAAAAATTTCTCTGCATTTAATGTCCCATCAATAAACACTGGACCTGTTATTTTGTTCCTATGAGTCCCAGCCCAGACATTTAGTGAAAACCGGTACTGGAATGAAGACTCACGGCTTAGGCGCGGGTTTTCGTGACTCCAATATCTTAGGTTTTGTCTATTCCAAACTCCATTTCTTGTAAGAGTGCTCTCATCTGTCCACATAATATTAAATAGGAAGTCAGGGTCATCTGATATTTTGTCGAGAAGCCATCTACAAAATAACACTCTGACTGGCATATCTCTGGATAACAGTTGTTGAACTTTTCTGAACTTGTAAGGTCGCCGTGCTTGCCATTTCAAAATTCTATGGACAGTTCTGTGACTCACTTGAAACCGCGGCGCTGCTTTCCGAAGGCTACAAGTCGGGTTGTTTTCAAGACTGACGTAGTTTCAGAGTCAAGGACTATTTGCCTGAAAAAATCCGCTCTAACACTCGCAAAGAAAATTGCGAGTGTGTGTGTACACTCGCAATTTTCTTTGCACCACTGATGCATTATTTCCGTAAGTAATATTTCTTTTTCTTTATAGTTGTTGTATTTTGAGGGAGTAAGCAGGGCGCGTCAGAGTGGGATCGTATGACATCTTTCTCTGTCTTTCAAGCATATTGAGACGTAGAGAATAAAATCGTTCGTTTTTGCACAGGATTTTGACCTTACAATGTTTACCTATTATTACGGACTCCAATCTACATCATGTTGAAAAATAAGAAAATGAAAAATAATTTCCTGTGGCTAAAGTATTCATTAGATTTGGTTGATTTATTGTGTACGGTTAAAGAACATGCCATTTGTATAAAATTGTAGGAAATTCTCAGGAATTTTAGAAATTAAAAATCAGTATCGTAACTTGCAGTGTATCAGTTTTAATTTGCCAGTCATGACATACAAATATCATGGCGGTAGTTGATAGTTAACGCCTGATAAAAAACTTATAGCTAATATTTATTTATCTAATCATTGCTAACTTAAACTAGTGGTGCAGAATTGAAGTGACGCTTCAACAACATTCTTTACGTGGTTTAGAGGAATGTCAATCGTCCTGCCTCACATTGTGTTAGAGAGGAAGTGTAGATATATATGTATGTATTTAGAAATATATAAGTATGTTTATCAGTGGTCTAGGACTCATAACACAAGCTCTGCTTAGCTTGAAACTATTGTGGCCCTAAACGTGCACTTACCGTTCACCGCGTTCGTGTGCACGTCACCTAGTGTGTCAACAAACTAAAGCCATTCGAAGTAATTACACACTTACTGCTTTAGCTGGTTTAATTGATTCATTTCTTATTTAGTTCATTTTTAGTATATAATTGTGTGAGGATTTACACCTGAGTTGATTTGGATTTAAGTTGGTACCCAACGCCTGCTCAAATAAAATGAGCAAATCAACAGTGCCTGTTAATTAGTCACACGTAGTTGTGAAGTCTATCTGTACACTTGCATGTGATTTCACTTCTTACATCTTTGTTAGCAATCAAGACAATACCTACTAGCTGTATTCTTAGGTGAGAAGAGTCGTTCAAAGTTTTAGAACAATTTTGGATCAAAATGTTCAGAAACTTTGAGTGAAAATTTGATCCATTACGATCGTGAGCCGGATTTGTAATTCAATCATAACAAGTTTTGTAATCCTACTCTTACCTTGCCATTTTATTTATTCATTTAATTCATTAAACCCCAATCAAATGCCAGCGTTCGAGCTGTTATTGTCTTTCTATTGTGTCTCTAATTGACTCGATTGAAAAGTTAATTCAAACAGAAAGGTTTTAACTAATTACACTATTTAAATTCATGAAGTACAGAGAAAGCAGATTTAAAATACAATATAAGACAATAATTCAAAGCCGGGAATGAAGGCATGATGTTATATTAATACACTGTTTAATTCACTTCAATGTTTTCTGTGCAAGTAGTTCTATGCTGTGTCGTAGCCTCGTAGCGCTACGAGCCGCTACGGCGTAGCACACAAAGGAGTCGAGCGTAGCAAGTAGTTAGCGGTGTACTCATTGATTAATTCAATGTAAAAAACTAATCAGAATATTTTAATTTCACATAGTCACTTATGACGACATGGGCACTTATTAATCCTAGTGCGGCAACGTTATTTAAATAAGAAATACGCTTCTGATATTTAAGAAAAGATGAAAAGAAAATGAAGGTCTAGAGACTTTTGAAGGAAAAACAAGATGAGATATTTATTCTCAAAGAGTGTGAAGTTCATGTTGGTATTATACCAATTTTTTGCCCGTGGTTTGCTCGCATTAATGTAGATTTCTCAAAAACAGTAGTTTTTCTCTGTCTAATGGTACTCTGTGTTTATTTTTGTACCGTTGTTTTAGGAGAGAAATCATCAAATAGCTTCTCCAACTCTTTGTGGAGGGAGAGAGCGCGTCAGACTTACTGACTACAACCCACCTGTGTCCCTTCAGTAGCCCTCAGCGACCCGATGGTAACCTATGATGTACCCACTGTAGCGACATCTATGGCGTCACATAAGAACTAATCCTGCAGCGCGCAATCAAAGTTCTCCGCGCGATTTGAACATATACGACAGCCCGAAATCATCTATCGGGTTGTCTAATGTTTACCCGAAGATTATATACCATAATCATCATATTCCCGAATTTCATTTGCCCGAATGTTTTGTTTGCCCTAAAAGACATATGACATACTGTTAATTGCCCGAAACTTGGATACCATAAGATACGAGTGCCACACGTATTGTTTTTCATATTTTTAAATTTTAAGTGCCATAATAATTATTTATTTATTTATTTAATCTTCATGCAACACAAAGTACGTAGGCGGACTTAATGCCTTAGGCATTCTCTACCAGTCAACCTAGGGTGGTGAAGAGAAAATATGGTAGGCGCATAAAAAGCAAATTTTACATAATTATAGATAAAATACACACACATATGTAATTATCAAACATAATATTTAAACGCCATAATTATTATTAGACATAACATTTAAATGCCATAATAATTATTAGACAAATATTTAAACGCCGTAATACATGCACCTAACCAAACTATTTCTGGGTAGTTTATAAAAAAATAACCACGAAGGGGATAGCGGGGTCGTTTGAGCGAGCGAAGCGAGCGAATAGACCTAGCCGAACCTTAAAATATTCTATGCATGGTTGATGGTGGGCTTGATTGACAGAGCCCCGCTTTGCGGGGCTCCTACTTCTGTGTGGTTTATAAAAAAATAACCAGGAAGGGAATGGCGGCGCCCTTCTAACCTAACCTATCCGAGTCGGAGTGCCCTAAAGTCCCGATTGCATCCAGTTTCTCCTGATACAACAACCGTTACATACCCAATGTCGATGGCAAATGATGTTATGGCATATGATAATTATGGCATGTGATAATTAGGGCATGTGATAATTAGAACATGTGATAATTAGGGCATGTGATAATTAGGGCTTACAATGATTATGACAAATGATGTTATGGTAAGTGACTTTATGGGAAACAAAGCTTCTAGCACGTGACTAATATAGCAAATAAGAGTAGGGCAAATGAATATTACGTCGTATAATATTATGGCTGTTAACTATTATGGCAAATGATATTAGGGTAAATAAAATTCGGGCAAACGGCGGTATACCCATCTATCGGGCAATTGCCCACCAGACTATAACACCTGTCTGGTCGGAGGATCCTCCCTTTTCAAAGGAGGTTTGCAGGACTTTACTCTCTGTTCCGCATACCTCCAGACCACAATTACTGACAACGTGTACGCGAAATGACGCCTCTTTTGTTTAGAAATAGCCCGAAAAGAAACTAATTATTATTGATTACTTTTATCAAATCAACAGTCTTTTAACACGCAGTCACGTGGATGAAACCGAGGCACAGGAAATAGTCATGATAAACATATTGCCAAAAAATGAAGTTGGTTTACTATCGCCGGAAACCATGATAAGCTTATCAGTGTGCGAAAATTTATATTTCAAAATAATATCAAAGTGTAATCGGTATTTAACCACAAAAACTTGCTTATCAAATAAACTTTGTTACAATAGGGAATAACTTCATGGCACCAACCAACACTTTACTTTAATAAACTACGAGCGGTCACCGGGAGTGGACGTCTCATCTACTGAACTCAACTTGTCTGAAGAAGATGCATAGCGCGCGTATTTTGGTGTTGTTAGCACTGTTTGTGAAACATGTGCACTTATTCCCTTGGGGTAAGTGAGAGTTATTTTATTATTTATTATTGTTCGTTTTATTTAAGGTTGAACGGCAAAAATTGTAATGCATAAGAAAATCGTAATCCGGTTGCAGTTGCAGCTGCCAGGAAATCCACATGAAGTACTCATTACCAAACAGGCGTGTTTTCAACGTAGTCTCTAACCTTATAATATGTTTTTTTGGCAAGGACATGCTTATTTGGGTTTTAAAATTTGCCTCGCTCGTTCTGTAACCGTATTTGGGAACTTGTTATAAAAGCGTATAATTATTTGCTTGTTTTAGCTAATCTCCATTTGGATAATACAATGTAATGTTTACTACGCATATTATTTAATTATGAAAATCACTTCTATTTTTGATAATACTCAAGTTTATGCGAACATGCATAATACACTCTACTTTAAGTAATTTTGTTTTAGGCGAAAACGGTAAATTATTATGGCATAACAGAATCTTAATCGTGACGTAAATTCGTAAGGGTGAAAAAAAAAATCAAAATCGGTGTAAAATCATGATGAATTTTCTGATTTCTGACCAATAGGCGGTAACAGTAGAGTGACCAGTTTTCCAACAGTTTCATTTCCTATTGTTTGAAATATTACGAATGTCCATAAAACATTTTCAAAGAATTAGACCAGTTATTATTTAACGTAAGTTATGAGTACTTATGTTTTTAGACTATTGAGTGGATTCTGAACCGCCAAAGCCAAGCTTTTCCTTCCACACGATATCAGAAACTCATAGGCCGTGTCGAGATTTGAATTCAAATTCAAAATTCAAAAAATTTAAAATATTTTATGTCACATATGCCTACATGGGCAGTTATAAAACGTCAGAAGCTAGTGCACGGTTCCAAATTGGTCGTTTCCTATGGAGAAGAACCAGCAAAAAACTCCATGATTACTCTTTTAACTTACCTATGTAAATAGGTAGAAGAATCCAAGAAACTCCATGGTTACTTTTTTTTAAAAAGTGGTTGTTGATACAATATTTCCATACTACAGTAATAATAGATAATACAGAGTCTTTCTACAAGAACTTTGTTTTATAAAACAAAATAAAACCAAAAATTTTGAGGAAAATGAATAAAAAATTTATTGTATTACAAAAAGAAAATTTTTGCAATTATGAATGAAAAATGATATCGGGCAAATGTCCACCACGACCACGCTGACAGATGTTTCGTATTCGTATTCTTTATTGTACACAAAAAAAAAATTACAAACAAAAAACAGGACATTTGATGTACAGTAAGGCCGCAAAAGTCCATAGGAGCGCTAAAGATTACATTGCTACGAACCGAGCGAGCGCGATACTGCCGTGCGTATGTGTGCGCATGTATGAGTATCCACATTCCACAGATAACACACACTAAGGAACTGTCGTCGCACTGAGCTTAAAAACATTATTACTTTTCTGTTCTTACCATAGCAAAATTCGCTCAAATACGTCATGTGCTGGTAGCCGTGTGAACTAAGTGTTGGATTCGCAAATCACGTAACCCGAGTTCAAATCATGGTCGGTCCGTTGCAGTTATTTCTTACTTTGAAATTCCCAATCTATGTTGATATAGTTGTTTTTTTATATTTCTATGAAAAATACTATTGCATTTTTTGCACTAAATAGTTGCAAATTACGAATGTGATCTATTAACCACAAGAAGAATCACATTCGTAATTTGCAATTATTTAGTTGTTACATCTTTTCGATGTTATAAGGTGGAAATAAAAAGACGTGTTTAATAAAAATGTTTATTCTTTATATTTACAAATTAAACATTTATGAGAATTGTGACGTCGAATTGTTACCTAGACAAAAAGTTATCTTGTAACCGTTATCTATGTTACGCCTAAGATTGTTTGTTGGAAGTATACCCACTTAGACCATTCATAATATGAATAACGTAACAATGAACGGATATTCAAATTTTAATAAAATAAAATATAGGTAATAGTTTATATCCAGTTATTTATTGAAAAGTGATATATGATTTGGACTTTGTAAACATTTTATTTTTGTGTAACGTCACAATGAATGTATTGAGGTCATAGCTTAATTGTTCATTTTCTTGACGAAAAGAAGATTGAAACCAAACCTCAATTTCTGTTAAAAGAACTTTAGTTCTCACAAGATAATCGTCAATTAGATGAGAAAAATAAATTGAACTATAGTATTATGTTAAAACAGTGCGGGTAGAAGAATAAAAAACGAAATAGACTCATGATTATTGTCAACAAAATTGATAGCGAGTTCACTGCATTCTTAAGATGAGGCGATGGCACAAGTTAAAAGATATAGCTGTTTTAAACGAAAGTAAACACAATATAATACAGTGTTTGTTAACGAATAATCACAGATATGTTAAAATAAAATGGTAGGCCATTTAGTTTAGTTAACATTAAATATTTAGTGCGAAACGTAATCGTTCTTGTTTGTGCCTCTCTGTCAAGTACGGCTTTTTAGCAGGTTTTCTGTGATGCACGCCTTCAGCGTGAAGTGCACGGCGAACAGTATCCATCGAGGTGTCATATAATTCCGCAAAATGTCTCGTTGGTGCGAAACCATTCGTTTCGTATACGTCCACCATATGTCGTCGCTGCGCCTCGCTAATAAGCTTCGGTCTCCCACTTCTCTTTCGACTAGCAAGGCTACCTTCTTCCTCATATCTTTTTAGCCAAAGATTTACAGTATTTTTCTAAAATAAAAAAAAATATATATTAGGCAGCTATACCTACTTCACTTCATTTTCATTATATAAAATGTTAATAATCATAATTATTGAATATAATTTTAAAATAAAACTGCATTTATTAATCCAATAACCAATCCAATAAACCCAACGATTTACGTATTTCTCTTTTAAACCTCATAAAGATACGATGAATGGATTCATAAATGGCATACGTTTTAATTAGAAGATTAATTTGTAATAAAGTTACAATTCATTAATAGCTATTATACTCACATTCAGTCCGGTTTCTTCAGATATTTGTGTTTTATTAAGACCTCAATGATAGTCGCCCTCACTTCAATACTAATATTAGCCTGCATTTTGCGAATATTACAATACTGTCAACCTCACGTCACTAACCAACAACTACAACCAAACGACAGTTCATTTCGGTTAAGTTAAAACTCATGTCTACCTCGCAGAAATCTAATTCTTTATTTAGTTTTTTTGTGATCTACCTTTCTAACTCTAAGAAATGTGTGAACAAGTTAAAGAATAATTTAATATATGTAATGCAAATACATAACTTCCAATCGGGTAAGAACTTACAAAAAGTCAATAATTGCGTGGGATTTGAACTTGCGGCACACTGATTTGCGCTTCAATCTGTGTGCCTATACCACTGGGCCATCTTGACTTATGATAAGTTGATGAAATTGTGAATTTCAATCATTTGTTGGCGAAACTTGAAAATAAAAGGTCGTAAGTCAAACTAAACGTCAAACGAATAAGTTTTAAGAATTCTTATGGACTTTTGCAAGTGATAGTACATAGGCGAGCATAGGCGAGATGTTGATTCTTTTATCAAAATTTTCGAAAAAAAAAAAACGGCCCAATCACGCCTCCAGACCACATAGCGCACCACTGTGACACGTTGAGCATGCAAAAGCTTAAATTATGCTTGTTGACGTACCCTGACAAATGAAAATGGGCTTCGTCTGAATAAATATTTTTCTTTTTCAGAAAAAACACGGCGATTTGAATGGTCGGTCAGGTTCAATTCCTGCACCAGTTGGATCTTGTAAGGCTTCAAAGCTTTCGCGTTTGCCTTGTTGTGCTTTTGGATATCCCCAATTGTTGAGAACGTCGTAAAATTGACAAATTTTGATCTTCTTCAATACTGTGGCTCACGGCGGCGATGTTTTCTGTTGAACGACCTGGTCGAACACGGGTTGGTGTTGGCACATTTTGAACCGAGCCTGTCGACTCAAATGTCGCAACCAAATTCTTAATAGCGGTCTCAGAAGGACGATTATGCTGTCCGAAAATATCACGAATTTTACGAAATGTAACTTTAACAGAACGATCATTTTCATAGTGAATTTGAATTATTTTAATGCGATTTTCGAGCGAAATTGAATTCATTGTAACTATTGTCTAAGCACCTACTACGAATACCGCCACAAACTACATGTCAGAACTATCACGTTCTTGGTTTTGCCCCATTTGAAAAACAAAGTTCTTGTTGAAATACCCTTTACGTAAAAACAGTGTAAATACCCAAAAGCACAAAAAAAGAAAGAAATAATAATAATAATAAAAAAAGTGAGTAGTAATAAGAAGAAACCTAAGAATTCATGGAGTCTACAGCGTTCTCACAATCACATTTTTAAAGAAGAGGCTATATAAAAAAGGCTAAAAAAAAATTTACAACTATCAATAAAGGGTTAACAATATTACCGACGAATTTAAGATATTTGAAGTCTAAATAATTTAAAAAGTATTGCAAAAGCAATGTGTTAGAAAACTAAACGGGAAAAAATGTACATATTAAAACAACATGGAGCAGTTAATAGACAAAATATTAATGAGTTACCAGGGGGCCACATGTGCAGAGGTAGTCATTGCCAAACAAGCGTATCTTTGACATAGTCCTTAACCTTGTAATGTGCTTTTTTGGTTAGGACACGCTTGATATGAGATTTGAATTTTCCCTCACTAAGTTCAGTTACCACCTTTGGCAGCTTATTATAAAAGCAAATGCTGTTTACTAAAAATGACTTGCTAGTCTTAGCTAGTCTCCATTTGGGTAAAACAATTTCGTGTTTATTTTGCGTGTTTTTTTTTTTTGTGAAACTTGCTTCTAATTTTAAAGAGTCCTAAGTTTTTACGAACATACAAAATGCTTTCCAAGATATAAAGAGAAGGCAGAGTAATTATATCGATTTCTTTGAATTTATTTCTGAGGGACTCGCGTGGGCCCATTTTATAAATAGCCCGGATTGCTCTCTTTTGTAATAATATATGAAAATTGAGTCTACATCAACTGCAGATCCCCACAGTAAAATGCTATAAGACATAAAACTGTAGAAATAAGCATACTAAACTAACCTAGCTGTGGCTACATCTGTCAATTGCCTTATTTTTCTTACTGCATATGCAGTTGAGCTTAATCTTCCCGAGAGAGTTCTAATATAAGCACCCCACAGCAGTTTATAATCGATAGTTATACCTAAAAATACAGTTTCTGTAATAACATCCAGTTTTTTGCTGTCAAGAATTAGATTGACGTTAACTTGAGGGACATTTGGCAATGAAAACTTTATTCATTTAGTTTTTATTTTGCATTTAATATGAGATTATTAGCTGCAAACCATTTCAAAAGAACAGTCAGACTTTCGTTGACATGCAAGACATCCCCATCTTTTCTGTCTACTTTAAAAATAAGAGAGGTGTCATCAGCAAATAGAATTATATCGGATAGATTAGCCATCATGAAGGGAAGGTCAATAATATAAACTAAAAAAAGGAAAGGGCCTAGAATTGAACCTTGAGGCACGCCCATCTTTAGTAAAGACCCTGAGGACGCCACCCAATTAATGTTAAACTTTATGCACAAATTGAAAACGTTGAACCAAGATGCGACCTATATGCTTTGGGATCTTCTATTACTCAAATAAGACTCAAAGGGAGGGTTTTTGTTCGAGGTTGGAAGTCAGCAAATAAATTCTGCCGCTCAGGATGGATCCAGAGGGCGTGTCAGACTTTCACTGACTAAAACCCACCTGTATTCTTTCAGTAGTTTTTACGTTCTAGGGTCACGGACAAATGTCACAAGATCGGAGGGGGATGTAGTGGCATATGACACGAATTTAATTTACCGTCGAGCGCGCGATTCCTAAACAAAAAAACCACGAATGACCTTTTCTTGCCGATGCCAGGCAAAGTTTCTTCGTTCGCTACGACAACCATCTTGCTCGGCTTGCCAGTCGTCAATAAGTCTGTAGGTACTGACTTTTGCGAAGAAACCACACCACGTATCTGTCACGTACTTTTCAACCCCCATTCCCCCGTGATGCAAGGGAAATGGGTTAAAAACTCGCAAAAATATCATTTGACCAACGCATTTCCTTCCAGTTAACCTTAGGTTAATGAAGAGACCAAAATATATGTATATTTTAAGGTTCATCTGTCTGTATCTATCACAGTCATGTTGGCACAAAACGTATCATAGGCGTAGAGATAATCAAAACTAGTACAAATTAAAGTTCTGCAAACTCAACTGACAGATGTGATACTAGGAACTTTGTTGCATCACTTTTTCTCTCAGCCCAAATAGTGGGAAATCGTCACGACTTCTAATATATAAAATTCTCGTGTCACAGAGTTTGTTGCCAAACTCCTCCGAAGTGGCTTGACCGATTCTCATAAAATTTTGCATGTATATTCAACAGGTTTGGGAAAAGGACATAAACTTTTTTTTACCCTCCTATCCCTAACCCCCATTTTTTCCGAAACGGCTCGACCGATTCTTACAACATTCCATTTCATGTATCTGAAAATCGGACTTAGACTATTTTTTACGCACCTACCTCCAATTTTTTTTCTTGCGAACGGCAAGCAGTGGATAGCTCACCGTCCAATCGTCCGGTAACCGTCCGGACTGAGTCCAAGGCGTCGACGTCGCGTATTGTTCCACGCGCGCCTCAAAGAGTTGTCAGCAAACCACAGGGGCCTTGAAAGTAAGATTCGGCCTCGGTACGAAAGACAGGAGTGGAAAAGAACGTAAACGCAGGCCTAGAATGTAAAAGGAAACTGAAGGACATAGGTGTGGTATCAGTACAAGTGTGTCCTACTCCACCCTAGAGCGGGAGAAGTCATTGGATGTTCCCCTTGATTTTACTACATGAAAATTATTTTAGTTAAAGTCATATACTATACTAGCTTTTGCCAGCGGCTTCGCCCGCGTACATAAAATATACTCTATGCCACTCAAGAAGAAAGCAACTTTCTAACCGTGAAAAAATTTTAGCAATCGGACCAGTACTTCCAGAGATTACCTCCTACAAACAAAAAAACAAACTTTACCTCTTTATTATATTAGTGTAGATTATACTTGCGTATCGCCTGCCTCAGTGACAATCAGTCGTACTGATGCCGTAGTTTATTCACTTCGTGTTACAAATTAAATATATTGTTGGTAACGTCTTGGGCGTCCATTGATTACAGTCTCTGTGTCAATCATATTCAATTCAATAAGGCACTCTCTTACGGTTTCTCTCTGACTTAAGTGAGTCTGACAGAAATTAGAATTGAATATGTAATTTTCTAATTGTCATAAAATTTTATTTAGTTTTTTTGCACAAAGAAATAATAAACAAATTAAACAATAAGTTAAATAATTAAAAATAATATATACACTAAATGCCTAGCTAAATATGATGTCATAAAACTCCTCCGCATCGCTGTCGACTGGAAGTGTGCCCAAAAGGCTGGCGGCATTGCCACGTTTGTATGGCGATGCTTATTCTCTGACCGAGGTAGAAGACAGCCCTTGGGTCACGCGAAGCGTCAATTAAGCGTTTTGACAATTCTTTAAAGAGCATATGAGCACTCGGACCCCACGGCCCGAGAGTTTCAACCCCAAACGGCTCAAAAATATAACTGCCGACGAGGCTGTTGTATTTCCGCCGCTTGAGGTTCTCTGCAGCCGACGCGGCAGCACCAGCACAGCACGATGAGCTAGGAAGATGGGATGGCGCAAGAGTATCGACACAGGTAGCGTCCCACACTAAAGGCCTACCCATCTTCAAAGGAAATAAAGACATACCGTCTGGTCTCTTACCATCGTCGCGTGCCAGGCCATGAGGTTCCAAAACAGCCGGAACGCCGACGGTGACAAGGGCTCGTCGGATGATGTCATTAATGTTCGCGTGCCGCGCTATGCGTCCCGCACTTCGACTGCATGACAGGCCGTGGTGACCGAGGCTGTTGACAACTTCGCCACAGTGGCAGCGATGAGGAGAACAACAAGGAGCACCTAGACGTAGGGCAACAGCTAAGCGGAAAGTAGTATCGTCGAACAAGGTGCCAATATTCGACGACGGCAGTGCGTGAAGCCAAAGACCTGACTCCCAATTTCCCACAGCCAGCAGGCGCGCACGCTCCGCAGCAGTAGCAGATGTTACGATTAGGTTTTCCTGAACTACTTTGCAGAGCGGCTCATCCCACCGTCTCTGGGAAGCCGGGTTGTTAGGTGGATTTGTATTCGGAAATTTATAATTTTCTAAACAATTAAAAACAACGACGTATCTCCCGGAATTTCAAGTTGCTAGTTCAGATAAATACTTTCAAAAAAGCGGATGAGGCGACGTTTTATAATATGGTTTCGTTGAGAATAAATAACGAGATTCATTTCACGTTGTTACGAGCTCCTCCGCCGACATAGATGTTGAAGAAAAGGAACATCACTGCAGAAGAACAGGTGTTTCCAAATTATAAAATGAGTCTAAATAAGTTTCAGACTAGATAATTCGATTTTTTTTAACGCTTAAAAATATTTTTTTGAAAAGGTCAGGCAGTAAAGGCCACCCAACACTACACAACATTTGCAATCAGCACTTTTTATAAATAGATATAAAGGTTACTAACAACTTAGTATGTGACCATTATAATTGGGAATCAAACGAGCTTACCTGTTAAGCGAAGTCTTGATTCAAATTTTATGAGCGCCGAATCCGAAATGCAATTTTATTATTTTACATGTAGGTAGATGTTTAGAGTTTGTTGCAATAATTAATTGTTACGCTATGGTATTATCAACTCAAATGCGGTTCTCTTTTATAGTAAGGCATGAGTTAATTTTGTTGCGTTGGGAGAGACTCCTAAGATGTTGTCTAAACTATCTTTTTGTTTGTTAAGTTATTGTGTGGGAAGTGTCCTCGAGTTGCAAAAGTATATTTGGTTCATTGGTAACTGATTTATATGAGAACCATGTTATCTTTTACGAGGGCAGTTTTAGTATCACGATGTGAGACATGTATTGTAATTAATTGGATTATTCTTAATGTAAATAATCACTTATGAATTACCAGTTAGCTTTTAAGAATATTATTATAATTACTATTGGGTACTTTAATATTTGGTTATTTGTACAATCATCGTTATATCTGGCCGTTGATATCGGCTATATTACAAGATCTTTACTATTAAATTAAATCGGGTAAAGAGTTACTTGGTTTTATATTAGTGCTGTTCCGTTTTAGCACAACAACGATTTGTTGAGGTCTATTGAAATATAATAATCTTATTAGTTATTTTATCATGCCATAGTGATGTTTTACTATTTGAGTGTGCTGAGCTGTTTAGTTGTTAGGGTTGTTTTGTGGCAGTCAATTTGTTGTTAGTTTCCTCAAGTTTCTTCTATAATGTGAGACAAGAAAGAGGCTATGACTTTTTCATGTTCTGGAAAGAGAAAATACTCCTAATTGGGGAATATTATAGTAGAATCGAATGTCACAGAAAGTGATTACATTACATTCGTCATACATTTAGCCTTGTCTTACATTAGGCAATGCAATTAGGTATCTACGTGTATTATACATTGCAACTCATTCATCGTTTTCATTTAAAGATGAGGGGTCTATTCATGACTAAGTTATATTTGTGTTGACATTGTAGTGACTGGTATAAAAGTATAGCTTACCAGTTTTATTGTTACTATTATTTATTTTCTACTGTATGGTACAGTTAGTGTGCCTACATTCGCTTCAGCATGTATGGGTATATACTTGTATGTAAGCTTATACCTGTAGGTATGTGCTTATGGATCTATTATAATGTACCTATAAAAATATTTAATAGCTGTGAAGGCAATTTTATGTCGTTCATTTATACCTCCCAAAATGGAAGTCAATACGATTGTTTCCCCTTTGTCATTAGTGTTTTTATGACACAGTGTGGAGGAGTTTATGTGTGATAGAACTAACCTAGCCTTCTACTAGGTCCTAGGTACCTAGGGAAGTTGTAAGGTCACTGATCTTGCATGAGATCTTGACGAGTCTGATCTTGTTGTACTAGGTAGTCCCCAGGATGCATTTTCTCCCCCCCCCCCCCTCTTTTTGTTTCTTGGAAATGCCATTTTACTTGTGTATTGGTAAGTTTAAATTTGTTTTAGTAATTCGGATGTGATAATTCATTGCCTCAAGTACATTTTAACCATTCAGTCCCACCACAGATGAGGGTAATGAGGAAATTAAATTTGTTTGTTCTAGCTCAATAGAAACAAAATAAATTAAAAGTAAGTATCAAACAAACAAAACTAGTTTTTTTTTTTTTTGTGGCCCACATATTTGGTGTATGTATGGTCTATGTGTGTTACACACTTGCACCATAGACAAGAGTTAGTCTAGGTTGTCTATTGCATTTCCGGCAACGTTTGACAGTGACACTGACAAAGTAAACAATAATAAAAGAAAGACCATAATTTGAACATTATGTGATTTACATATAGGCATACAGGCATAATATCATACCATGTTTTGGTGAAACATTTTGTTTTCAAGTTGGTCAGTATTCCATTACATGCTTGGGAATGTCTGAATAATCCGACATGAAATGTGACATTTGATTTACTTACTTAGTTGTGGATTGTTTATCTACTATCATGTTTAATTTTTATGTTCTGGAGTCCTGTGCACTGCAAAGTGGTATTCATATTATGTTCCTCTGTAATCTTGAAATTTTTTGTTAGGCTGAGTATTCATTTATAAAGTTTGTTTGATAGCCATAGAAGTGAGTCATGGTGATTGAAGTAGTTTTGGTGTTTTAGGTATCAGAGTTCTTATATACAGAGTGCATCTGAAGTAATGTTTCTGTGACCGAGTTAGTTGTCTAGTCATATGAAGGTTGTTCTTAGATATTATTTTATTGATAATAGGATAATTGTCTTCCTTGTTTTAACCACAGAAGATATTGTAAATTTATGACAATTACTACGAAGATATTATACAGGTGCAGATCAAATTGAATCTGAATTTTGTTATTTCTAATTCCTTGCAACAAGATTTTCCTTATTTATTTCAACATTAAATGTTGATAGGGTATCTATTTATTGATTTATTAGGAGCACCAACCACATATTTACAAAAGATTTTGTGTTTAGGTAGTCAAATATATAGCAGTTTAATTGTTATTCATTTATAATGAGTTTTCACTTTAATGAGTGGTTTAAACATTAAGTTATTCATTTTGTTCTAACAACTATTTAAAAGTATATCAAGGTATTTTAATATTTAGTTGTTGTATTCCATTATGAGCATGTCGCTGACTTACTCCCTTGTGTAATTATGTGTAAATGGAGCAGTTGGTTTTATCCACCAATCTACCCACACTAATATACAGTTGGGGGGTATACATTTCTGTTTCCAACAGTAAGTGGTTCCTTCTTAAAATCAATGGTAGCTTCCTTAACCTTTCAGATACCATCAACCTGAGACACAATAGCAAGACAAGAGATGCGAGAACGCCGGCGTTTGCTTGGGGTTTAATGAATTAAACCACTTAGCCCAATAGTCAACTAAACCAGTAGTAGTATTGGTGTCATACATCAAGTATTCTAAGGTGTTGGGGTGTTGAGTATTATTATAATATTGAAAATTTGGGAGCTTATAATTTTACTCAGGACTGCTGTTGGTGTCCACAGAGGACTTAACCCGCAATTTTCTAAGGTTTTGGTACCTTAAGAGGTCAACTTACATGCTCTTTGAGCAAGTTTTTTATCATAAGGTTAATACTAAATGTGTGGAGTGATATGCTGTATCTATGGATTCAATTCATATAAGTTATATCATTTTCCATAGGTATTTTTGCCTGGAGTAATGTGCCTGTCGCTTAATTATATTTATTATTGTAAAATGTTATTTGTTATTAGTAAGCATATCCTTTGTGAGTTGTTGATGAAGTAATTAAGTTACTTAGTGCTTAAGTAGCATTATTGCCAGCATCACATTCTCTGCAGTCAGTGTATAACATAGCCGTAAAGAAAATGTTATTTTCTATAGAATAGGTTATTAGTACTGTTTAATTAACTCAGTTTTGATAATTGATCTGATTCAGGTATATTTATTTGCTATCAGTGTGGTACAGGCATGATACATGGGTGACAGGTTTCCGCTACACCACATGTAGCTTTTGTTCTCAGTCATGTTCTTATATCATAGCTAATTTGACAATTAACTCATAACGGTGAGGGCTGGTACACTACAAGCATCTTGCACTTAACGTATTCACTCTGTGGCGGTGTTTTCCATCAGAGTTGCAGACATACTTGGTAAAGGTATCAATAATTCTGCCTTCTCTCAATGGTTTTGGGTTGGCTTCTAGTCCAACAACTGGATGCAGATAGGTGCCTGTCGGCAATCCAGCTAGGTACAGCGGAATAACTTATGATAATTTGAATATCTCGTATTCATTAGCATTTTATGCTTAGAAAAGTTTATGATTTAATTAACGGACAGTGTGCAGCTTACCACCTCATATTGGTTTGGAATATCTCGTATTCCCTAAGAGTTAAGTGTTTAGTAGCGATCTACACATAGGTGGTGCACTGTTTTGTTGTCATACAAATGGGTAATTTAGAAAGTTCTAAATTACCCATTTGTATGACAACAAAACAGTGCAAGGCTAAGTAGCCTTCTCAAGGCCTTTATAAGTACTGATAAAATAGGAGCACGTCAACCTTAGTCTTTTTCCTATTTTCGTTCTTTGGATTATAATGGAATGGGACTCACCTGTTATGACAGATTCATACCAGAGTAGCAACATAAAAATTACGTCGCTAAGAGTATCGCGTACTGTCTGGTATGTAGCAATCAGTTTAGCGCGTGAATATGACGTCGCTAATGGTATCTCGTACCCTGATTGAGATTGAACAAGGTTTCGACTCATAAGTCTTAAAGTAACTGCAGTATTCACTATGATCACCTAGTGCTTGGAACAGGCACAGTGATGATCGCGTCCTCAGTGACCAGTTTCAGGTGGCCTTTCTTACGCCTTGAGCCGTGGAAAGTCTCCAGGGGGTACATCCAACTTGTTTTGCTCGCGTTCTTTTACCCGCGAAGAAAATAAGTGACAGTTCAACAAATGGGGTCTGGATACAAGGGTTTTTAGCTTTGAATTTTTTAAACATCTAAACTTCGCGTATGTATCCAAGAAGGAAGTATTACCTACATGTAAAATAATAAAATTGCATTTCGGATTCGGCGCCAAGTAAAATTGCATATTTGTTATAACATGCTAGGTACCACACAAGACCGCTCTCTCAAAATGTGATTTGAAAATGTCTTGGAAAACAAAACCTCATTTCTTCATCGGTACTCGGATTTAATTAGCTCTAAAGTCATATTCAACCTTTTTTTTTTTCTTGGGCCATGTAGTGCTTTTACCATTATCACGATGGGCCATAATAACAGTAAAATAAAAGTACATTATATAGTCCCTACATAATTGGATTTTTTTAATTTTAGACATGACTTTTTTAATTTTTTGTTTTAACAATTTTATAAGTACATAATTTCCTTGAAAAACAGTTTGATGAAGATATACGCCTGCTTTTTAAGAAAAAGCGGCCAAGTGCGAGTCGGACTCGCCCAAAAAGGGTTCTGTAGCAGCAAGTAACATAATATAAAAGTTCTTACCTATAGTTCGTTGTATGTTTAATGTTTAATAATAGCGTATTTTTTTTTTAGATTTACGACGTACTAGCTTTTGCCCGCGGTTTCACCCGCATACATAAAATATAGCCTGTGTCATTCAGGAATAAAGCTGTTTTCTATCGGTGATAAAATTTTCGCAATCGGACCAGTACTCTCAGAGATTACCTCCTAACAAACTACAAACAAAAAACATAAAAATTTTGCGTGAAAGAGTAACAAACATACATCCAATCATCCATACATACAAACTTTCACGTTTATAATATTAGTACAAATAAAGGAATGATTGGGATCAATGTATTTGACACTTGCTGTCAATGTGTTTGATAGTTGCTGTCATTTGCCAGTGGGTTAGAAAATTATCCCAAGGGAACATAATCCCAGGATAGAAAGTATTCTATGTGTTATTCTAGGACATGGTCTACCCGTGTACCATGTCAAGTTTCATCGGAACCCGTTCAGGAGTTTATGCGTGAAAGAGTAACATACAACCATACATCTATACATACAAACTTTCGTATTTATAATATTAGTAGGAAGTAGGATGAATATAAAGGTTGATCAATATTGCGCTCTATCGCGTTTTGTTGTCCAGGCATTGGTCAGACAACGCGGTCGCCGCGGAGTGGTGTCAGTTTCGAGGCGGCCGCCAACTGCATGTCTTGGTAGCAAAATATCTTAACTTCATCTTGCATTGCCGATTTCAGTACTTTCACTTGATAAATATTCTTTTTAACCGACTTCGAAAAGGAGGAGGTTCTATGTTCGGCTGAATGTTTTTTTTTTCTTTTTTTTTTCTGTATGTTACGGTCAATTGTGGAACGAATTAAAAAAAAATTTTTTTGATTGAAAGGTTATGCTACCAAGTTGGTCCCATAGAAATATTGTTATGATCTGATCATTAACTTCCAAGATATGGAACAGAACTCGTCATAGAATCACAGCAGAACTGTCGTTACAAGTAAAGATGCTTTGTTTATACGCGTTACAGTCGATGACTGAGTGAAAGAAAAAGGGGAGGGGGATCGAACTGATCTGTTGATGAAGCCAGAAGGTAAATTAATGTAGGTAATCTAACCGTGTTTTGATTATTAGAATCATTATGAGATGCTCTCTGGCTATAAGGTATTTAAGTTTGTCTGAGCGGTACTTTTTAGTGGTGGTACCAGAACTAAAAAAAAAACTTAAAAAAAAAAATATAACCGACTTCAATGTCAAAAAAAACACTGAAAAGTATAAAATAACTTTAATTTCGGAAGTCGGTGTTTCTATAATAGTTTTGTCTCTTCGCTATATCGGACCAATTGAAGTCGGTTATATTTTTTTTTTGAAAAAAGTTTTTTTTTAATAATCTATCGACCGCAGTGCCGTCACATAGACTTTTGTACGCCCGGTGTGACCTTCTATAACTGAATCAAGAAAAAAGTTTTTTTTTTACAAAAAGTAGGTAAGTATGAAAGAGCGAGCCCAAAACTATCTACATAGTCTGCCTAGTTCGCCTAGAATAGATTCAATTTTATTATATATTAAGTAACAGGGCGGCAGGCTAGAGGAGAGCAGGTGGTCTCAAGTAAATACTTCAGATTGCGATACCTGTAGTCACGGGTGCTCGACACCCACTGTTCACCTCTTGTGGCTGCTCGTGCCCCCGAGTACCCACGTAGTTGGCCTTCCTGGTAGGGCACGTCTACACCCATATTAGCTATATGATCAATAATGTATGTCTGCAACTGAATACACAGCATAATACAAACTTGGCCCTGGTATAATCCTCTGCGGGCGGCGCCTTGTGCCCGGGCCCCGCTGGCTCCGCCCTAGTTACGGCACCGTCCGCTGGTTAGACTATGTGAGTGCGTCACATTTAATAAAAAATGGCACTGTCTTACGATGTCTACCTTTCTGAATTAAAACTTTGAAATTAATATATAATTTTAGAAGAAATTAAAAATAATCAAGCTACCTACTCCCGGAATTTGAAGTTACTATTTCCAAAGATCTTTTAAACTTATAGCTAGTGGACTAGGCAACTTTTTATGAGATGATTTCGTTGAGAGCGGTTTACTTTAAAATTAATTTAATTAGGCTTATTTTTTGCATGTAATAAACAATAAGTACCCTAGGTAGGTACGTACTGATTTTTGGAAAAACAAGTTACAACTGCTGACATAGATATGTTGAAGAGAAGGAACATCAGGGAAGGCAAGAAGAACAGGCGTTTTCTGAATATAAAATAAAGCTAATTAAGTCCCAAACCAGATCTATCGATTTTTTTTTTACGTTAGTAGGTACTCGTAACTCATCGTCGACGACTTGGGCTCAGTCCGAACGGTTACCGGATGGTTGGACAGTGAGCTAACCATTGCTTGCCGTCTGCAAGCCCGGGCCTGCGGTGGTCGGAAAACGGGATCGGCATCCCGGTGGCTGGGGCGTAAGGGCCTCTCCTTGGAGCGTGCACGTGCGGTCTCCTCCTTTGCAAGCATTATTTAGGTATTCGTTTTTATTTATTTATATATTGTTTGGAACGGCATAGACTAGCGATGTGCGGCTTGACGTAATGCCTGCGCAGTGGCGTCCGCGCAGGCATTACGTCCGCGTCTTTATTTCCACAGTTTAATTCATTACTCATGAATCAAAGAAACCAACTAAAAGGCCGTCTATGGTTCGACGTATCGCGTAGTGTAATAAGGGTTAGACTGTCTTACTCGGAGAGAAAACAAAGTCGAGTCTGAATATCGTGTGGTGGATAACGCGTAGTGTAATAGGCCCTTTAACACTACATATAAAACTTAACAATAATTATATTAATAAAGACCGACGAAAACTTTTGTCACCGCCTGTGCTCAAGACAGAGATAGCGACACGAAAATGACACCAATGCTAACGTGCGAGCAAGACCTATTACCGCGTACCGAACATTGCCGTATAAACACGAAGCTTTAGGGCCTGCGCTCACTTGAGACAAGACGTTTTTTAGACAGACTTGTTTAAGACGTCTCAGACAAGTCTGAAACGTCTTAGACAAAACGGTTTTGTCTACGACACGGGGCGCTAGGGCTGTTGTTAAAATGTCGATTTAAAAAGGTTTTGTTTTAAAAAAAAATCGTAAGTCGACTTAAAATCTCATCAATGGGCTGTGCTGCAGTCTCTGCAAAGGTGCCAAATTGACTATCGGTACATCGAAGTGCTGAAGTTTTTGTACGAAAACGCCACCATATCAGTCCGACTCCAGGACCAGAAACTCGAAACCTATCCTCCTGCAGCGAGGTTGAGAGGCAGGGACACGTCATCTCTCCGAAACATTCACGGCCGCAATGGAGGATGTCTTCAAGGTTCTGGACTGGAGTGGACTAGGCATTAATGTCAATGGCAAATACATCACTCACCTTCGGTTTGCCAACGACATAGTCGTCATGGCTGAGACTATGGAGGAGCTCAGCACAATGCTCAATGACCTCAGTAGAGCTTTCGAAAGAGTGGGTCTTAAAATGAACATGGATAAAACCAAAATCACGATTAACAACCATGTAGCGCCCACTCCTATCAAGGTCGGAGACTCTACACTCGAAGTTGTGGACGATTACGTCTACCTCGGACAGACAGTCCAGTTGGGTAGGTCTAACTTTTAGAAAGAGGTCAACCGACGAATTTAACTCGGCTGGGCAGCGTTCGGGAGGCCGCGCGGTATCTTCTCGTCCAATAAGCCACAGTGTCTCAAGACAAAAGTCTATGACCAGCGTTACAATGGGCCTCATCAGAAAGCTTGAACTCACACAAAGAGCAATGGAAAGGACTATGCTCGGGGTTTACTTGAGTGATCGAATAAAAAATGAAGATATCCGCAGGAGAACTAATTTTGCTGACATAGCAAGAAGAATTGCTAAATTTAAGTGGCAATGGGCAGGGCACATTGCTCGGAGAACAGATGGCCGTTGGGGCCGAAAGGTTCTGGAGTGCGACCGCGTACCGGAAGACGCAGCGTTAGAAGGCCTCCTACAAGGTGGGCCGATGACCTGGTGAAGGTAGCGGGAAACCGATGGATGCGGGACGCACAGGAACGTTTGTTGTGGCGACGCTTGGGGGAGGCCTACGTCCAATAGTGGACGTGTATCGGCTGAAATGATGAATAAAAAACACACAGATGTTCGTCCTGCTAAGCTCAAGAAGCTGGGCAGTTCGTTTTTGTGAGTAGCCTTCTATAAGAGATTTTGCGTGTAGCAGTCCTGGTTGTACCTACCAGTGCTTTTTTGAATCGCCAAATAGGTTGCCCTAAGGGGTTAGCATGGCCTGGTTCTTTGAGATACCACAGAAGGGTTCTGGTTCTATCTGATGATCTTGAGCCCCAGTCCTTGCAAGTTCCTCGGCTTATTCGTTGCCATTGATTCCAGAATGACCTGGTACCCATCTCAGAATAACTTTATTCCTTTGCCTCAGGTCATTCAGTTTGTTAACGCAGTCTTTTAACAGTTTCGAATTTATGGTATTCGAGTTCAAGGCGTTGAGAGCTGCCTGGCTATCTGAGTAAATCAGAATTAATTACAGTGATACCGTGCCGTGCCGTGTTATGATACCGTGCTGTGACAGGGGCCGACAACACAAGCCACCACATCGTCAGCATAGCTATGTATACATCTAAGTCTCTTTTAGAGGCTTCAACCAGCAATTGGTCAACAACGAGTAGCCATAGAAGTGGCGATAAAACGCCTCCTGGTGGGCACCCTTTAGTTGTTTTAAAGCTATTTGTAGTTCCTTGTAAGGTAACACTGATAGTTCTGTTGAGGAGCATGAATTCGATCCAGCGTTTCGTCAATCCCTTTCGCCTTCATTCCCTTGGAAAGGGCGTCTATGGTGACGTTGTCGAAAGCTCCTTCAATATCAAGGAAAGCACACAGGACTACTGTTTATCTTCCAAAGTTCCAGTTGCTGTAGATTTTCCTTTTTGGTAAGCATGTTGCTTCGGATGCAAAGGGTTATCCCTTAATGGTCCATCCCTGATGCATTCGTCAATAACCTTTTCCATACTCTTGAGTAGGAAGGAGGTAAGGTTTATTGGTCTGAACGACTTTTGTTGAGAGTAGTCCTTCTTACCAGCCTTTGGAATAAAATAGACTTTAACCATAGTCCATTTCTCTGGTATATATCCCCAGGCAAAGCTTACTCTGAAGATTTTGATTAAAATAGGGATGAGTATAGTCTTCCCTTGCTACAGGAAAGCTGGGAAGATACTACTCGATCGAGAATCAGCCGTTATCTCGAACTAACGCTACCAGAGATCTCGGTATTCTTATCGACAATAAGCTCTCTTACGAATGTCATATCGATCATATCGCCAAAAAAGCTGCCAAAGCCCTGGGAATCCTTATCTGTAATTCCAGTTCGTTTAAAAATATGAAAACCCTAAAAATACTTTACTTACGTCCGCAGTCACCTTGAATATGGTACTCGAATTTGCTGCTGTTCAATCCGACCGGTTGGAACGAATACAACGGAGATTCACGAGGTACTTGGGGTACAAGTTCAAAATCCCTTATACAAGGTGTCGTTTTGAAGCTGCAAAATATTTCAGGAGGTAATTATGTTAGTGATTCTCGACCCGAATCTATACATATAATAAAATCGTAGGAAAGTCAAAACTGTACATTGAATATTTTTTAAAAAGAATACTTGGGGCGTGATCTACAATCGATATCGAAGCCAAAAATATAGTTTTTAGAATTTTTGTCTGTTTATCTGTTTGTCTGTATGTATGTCCGGGCTAAACTCAAAAAGTACTGCATGGATTTACTTCAATTTTTGCATAAATATTACTAAGAGGTCGGGTCAACATATAGGCTACATATTATCACGCTATCACCTACGGGGGAGGAGCTGTGAATCTTTATTTTTCTTAAGCATTCTGTGACAGCGTGTAATCTAACGATGCATATTTAAATGTTGTTTTTGAGTTAGCCATGCTATTATCTAGCTTTACACCATTAAAACTACGCCATTTAAGTAACTTGGGCAGAGAAACATAGTTTAATGAATGTTAGTAGTATAGAGACAATTTTGAAGCAGCGCCATCTATGAGATTTCATAAAAATCAAATCAAGTTACATGTTAACACTTTTTGGAAATTAATAATTTAAATTTGATCATGTAGTTAGTTATTCTTAAAATTCATAGATGGCGATGTGATGTGATGTGCAATTTCTTCATTAAAGTTGTATCATATAGTTCGTTTTGACAAATTCAAGTTCCAACAAAACCCTGAAAAAACTTGAGTAGAGTTGAGTAAGACAATTAAAAAAAAAATGCGGTGTTAAGTATTACATGGTGACATTTTTCCAGCTCTGTGAAGTCGACCAGTTTGCGAGATCCCTTACGTATGACGAGGTGCCTTCATATTACACGTACGACAAGCAAAGTGGTGTATTTAACCGACATCGACGAGGAGGTGCTGTGGAAGGTTTTCCGGGAATTTTCAAGGACGCCGCATTGGGTAGGGTTTATACCGTGCATCCAAATAATGGCGAATGCTATTTTCTGCGGTTGTTACTTCACACTGTCCGAGGCCCAACGTCTTTCGCCTTTCTGAGGACATTTGATGGCGTGGAGTATCCCACTTACCACGCAGCCTGCGTAGCACGTCACCTTCTCGACGGTGACCAAAATTGGGATCCTCGCGGAGGCGAGCGTCAGTGACAGTCCCAGCCGCATGCGTCATCTTTTTGCCGTCATCTTGATGTTTTGTGGAGTCGCGAACCCGGTAGCTTTGTGGGAGAAGTATCGCCATCATCTGTCTGAAGATTTTCTACGACCTTTGAGGCGTGCTACTGGAGACGAAGTCGAAGTAACTGATGAACGCGTGCTGAACACCTGTCTCAGTTCACTTCAAGATGTGGTCATTTCTATGGGCGGCAATCCGCTTATCGAATATGGGTCCCAGCTCCCCAATCATCACCGCATCAAGGCCGTGGATATCGGGAGTATAACGCTGAAACAAATTACGAGCCGGGCGAAATGACCACCATACGAAATGACCATGTCACCGTGTTCTCTTAAGAGCAAAAACAAATGACACCGTACTTGAAAGCGTTGGGCAAAACCAGGGTAAAATGTTTTTCTTGGATGCTCTTGGTAGAACAGGAAAAACATTTGTTACCACTGGCGTACTTGCAGAGGTCAGGAGGCAAGGCAAAATTGCTATTGCTGTACCGTCGTCGGGAATCGCTGCCATATGTACTGCTTCCGGTGGCAAGACAGCACATGCCATGTTTAAAATTCCCATCGATTTAGAGAGCGCCGAAACACCTGTTTGTGGTGTGTCACGTAACAGCGATAAGCGACACGTGCTCAAGGATTGCTCTCTGATCGTATGGGATGAGTGTACGATGGCCAATAGGAAGGCAGTTGAGGCCGTGGACAGAACCCTGCAGGACCTCCGCAGGAACGAACATTTGATGGGTGGTGTCACAGTTCTGTTCAGTGGCGATTTCCGGCAAACACTTCCCGTGGTGACGCGGGGATCGAGGGCTGACGAGGTGAATGCTTCGTTGAAACGATCTTCGTTGTGGTCACGAGTTCTTACGCTGCGCTTGACCATTAATATGAGAGCTCGGCTCGGCGGCAATGCACGAGCATTGCAAGAATTCTCCGATGTCCTTCTAAGTCTTGGCGAAGGCACTTTGACAGGTGGTACTTCCAGAGTCTCTCGGTAGAGTGGTATCCAGCTTAGAAGAACTCATTTGCTGTGTGTACGGGGACATCAGTCGTATACCGCACCAGCTTCTTGGGTGTGTGAGCGATAACGCCGACGCCCAAAAATGATCAGGCAGCAGCAAATAACGAATGCATTCTCTCGGAAATTGAGGGGAATGAAGTGGTCTATACCTCGATGAACACTGTTGTCGAGCAAGATGACGCCACACATTATCCTGTGGAATTTCTGAACTCCCTGTCAGCAAGTGGACTTCCAGCGCATACCATCAAGCTGAAGGTCGGTGTCCCGATTATGCTTCTTCGGAACCTACCTCCTCCGAAGTTGTGTAACGGGACCCGCCTTAAAGTCATCTCGCTCCACAGACAAACTTTTGAGGCGGAAATTCTTACGGGTTGTGGCATCGGCGAGGCAGTATTTATACCACGCATTCCCCTCATACTTCACAACTTCCCGTTCCAGTTCAAGCGCGTACAGTTCCCTGTGAGTGTTTGCTTCACGATGACCATCAATAAGTCACAGGGGCAGACACTGAGGGCAGCGGGTGTCGACCTCAGGACGAGTTGTTTCTCACACGGGCAACTGTACGTCGCTTGCTCCCGTGTCACCAGTACTGACTCTCTTTACATTTTGGCTCCTGGCAGCATAACTACCAACGTAGTTTATAGGGAAGTGTTGTAAGGTATGATACCTTTGTACGTATTTTTACTCTTTTGTGTCCGGGAATGTATTCCTGCATTATTTTCTCTATTTCCTTCAGTCACATCTTATGACTGAACTCAGTAGGATTCCCATATAACTCTCTCTTCACTTGCTTCGTTTGCAAAAAAAACTTATATTTTAATAATTTTATAAGTGGTTTACTTATAATACTATAGCGACCCTGGCATCTTAGGTATTTTTGGTGCTGTAGAGCCTTCACGCAGACGACGTCGCGTGCAGCAGCTAGTCAATAATAAAATAAGTAGGTAATTTTTTTTTTTTATAACCGCGCTTTTTTTCACACACACAAACACGGAACAATAAAGGGCGTTTTCACACACACTAACTCGCAACGATAGTTTCTTAAAAAATGTATCATCCAATCATCATCCCGCACGCCACACCCTAGCCACGCCCCCGCGGCCATCGATCAATCGATTTAGTTTAGTGTAATTAAAAAATGAAATAACAAGTATTACTGATTATTGACCAGGTATCGTTTTTTTACATGATTATTTATGAGTTTTATTACATCCTCCTGAAATATTGTGCAGTTTTAAAACTGCACCTTGTATAAGTTACAATGAAAGATGCACTCGACTCCACTTGCTGCCCCTTGTAACTCGCAGAAATATATCTGATATTCGCTTTCTAATTAAAATGGTACGCTCTAATCTATCAAAATTGCCCTGAATGATTGTCAAAGCTATCCCTGAATGTCCCCCCTCGGCACCGTCGGGTTAGAAATCTTCTTCACGCTCTTCATTCACGCACCGTCTACCGTAGTAACTCTTACTTGATTCGCGCAGCAAATGCTTTTAACAATTTAGTCAAAGAACACACCTCAGTTGATCTCTTTACAAGCAGCTTAGCATCCATAAATATTGTTAAGTCCAAAAGCAATGTTTTGTAATTGTATAACGTTATTGTCTTCTATTATTATCTTGCTACCAAACTTTGTATATCTCAATTACTTCCTAACTGTAACTTTCCACAATACTTCCATACTATGTATACCTTCTATTTTAACGTTTATCTTGTATTGTCAGCTGTAAGCCACCCAAATAAAATAAAATAAAATAAGATATCATCATCACCTGCAGATTTAATCGGCTTGAATGAGAGTCTATATATAGCCCATTCTACCTTGTTCGGTCTAAAATACGCCGCTCTTCTCCAGTCTTCATTTGAAGGCATGGAGAGGCGGATATGAGGAGTATTTTGTACGATGATGTCTAGTGCCATCACCGAGCCACGGAAATGTATAGACGCCAGAAGTTTCAGGGTTTCTTCCGCTGATAAAGTGAAGGCACCGTCTGGTTTCTTTAAGAATTCCAGTTGATTTGTAGGCGATTTGGATAAGACTTTGTGAATTCTGGCTCCTTGAGGGACTTTAGTAATCTCCTCGCAGAACTTCCTCCAGGAAAGTCTTTTCGCCTTTCGGATTTCCTTGTTATTGGTAGTTAAAGCTTTCCGATACCGATCCCAGTCATCAGTCGATTTAGTCTTAGTAAACAACCTACGTGATTCTTCTCTTAAAACATCGAGCTTTTTGTTCCACCATGTCACTTTTCTATCCCTCACAGTTCTTAAAGGGCAGCTCTCTTCGTAAGAGGCTGTAATGGATTCAGTAACTTGAGCAACAGCATATTCCAATGTTTCAGGGGAGCGTATGGTTTTAGGGAAGTCTTGGAGTCTCTCCTGGAGCTTTCATCTGTACAAGTCCCAGTCCGTGGCTTTCGCATCCCTAAAAGTGATGGTTTCGCAAATGTTGGATGTATTCAGTGCGAATTTAATAAGTCGATGATCAGACATAGATGGTTCATCACTGACATGCCAATTGGTTATCAGCCTGGCGTTAACATAAGCTGCAATCAGGTCATCGCTGCACAGGCCTTGTTTGCATAAGAAATCAATATTATTATTGAAAAGTATACACGCTCTTGGTTTGACTCCACCGATATGGTGTACGACCTTACCTGCAGAGCCCTGTCCAGACACCGTGTTAGTATTAGCCAGCCACGGTTTCTGATATGAGCAAAGAAGATGAAAAAAAAAATTTCTAGTACGAATAATACTAGAAAAAATAAATAAAAGCTACAACAACATATACCACTAAAAACCGTTTTTAGGGTTCCGTAGCTAATTGGCAAAAAACAACAAGCATTTTTATTGAAAACTTCCTATTCAATTCACAAAGTATTTTATTTGTTTATTCCCAAAAGTGGGAACATCTTCTTTTAGGGTAAACGTAAAGTAACGGGCCCCACTTGCCAAGACACGCATTTATGGGCACGCCATAATCATGGCGGTAAGTCCCCTCTTTGAGGCGTGGCTGGAAAGACCTCACGGCGTCCTTACCTTCCGCATGACGCAGGTCCTCACCGGACATGGTTCGTTCGGGAGGTTCCTGTTCCAAATTAAAGCGGAAGTGACGCCCGGGTGTCGCCATTGTGCGGAATGCCCGGAGGACACGGTGGAGCACACAGTCGAGGTGTGCCCCGCTTGGGCGGAGCATCGCCGTGCCCTCGTAGGGGCGATCGGCGGCGGAGACCTCTCGCGCCGGGCCTTGGTCGAGGCCATGGTCCGGAGCGAGGAGGAGTGGCAGGCGGTCGCCGACTTCTGTGAAGCAGTAATGCTCGCAAATTAGGAGGCCGAACGCATCAGGCAACGGCGTTATCGCCGCCGCCGCCGGCGCCGGGATACTGATCCCGATTTCCGGCCACCGTAGGCGCGGGCTTGCGGACAGTAAGCAATGGGTAGCTCACTGTCCGGCCGTCCGGTAACTGTCCGGACCAAGCCCAAGTCGTCGACGGCGCGCGCTGTTCCCGCGCGCCTCAAGGAGTTGTCAGCAACAGCAGGGACCCAGCCGGGTCGAAGCCTACTGGGGCCAGGGTTATCCGAAAGGGCGCTCGAGCCCCGGTATAAAGGCTTGAAGGAACGGGATGGGTTTTTTAGTCAGTAAGAGTCTGACACTATCGGGCGGAGCGGGAGCCCAAGAGCGGGGGTTGTCATAGGATGATTTTTCCCATCGGAAAAAAAAAAAATACACGCATTTAAAATTTCAATAAAGTATATTTACAATCACATAACTAAATGCAATCACAAAGTAGAGTAGGGAAATGTAATTAGAATGCTGGAGGCGGGCAGCCCTATCGCATGTTTACGTACCGCGCGGCTGTAGGCGTTTGTTTCAAAGATACGGCCGAGATACAAAACTGTATGGTATTATTACCGTGTCCGAGCCGTGCAATGTATTATGAACATTATGCATGTTGTTAATAGGTTTATATTAGCACGTTTTCTTTAGAAGAGCTAAAAATTACCTACTTTTAACTATAACTTATTCTGTGGTAGCGGTAAGATACATTTCTGAGGAGGGAAATCACCAATTGACTTCTCGCGCTCTAGGGTGGAGCAAACGGGCGCGCCAGAATTTTACTAAAACTCACCTATACTCCATATGTTGCCCTTTGCGTTTCAGAGTTGCTTTTTCTCTTTCAAATGCTCTTACAGCCCTAGCAGGCATCGGCCCTGCTGGGCCCTTTTAATTTTTTTGAGGCGCGCGTGCACTACGCACCGTAGACCTTGACTGTTTTGCGATTGCAGCAGAAGAAAAAAAGAAAAAGAGTTTATTTGCGTCAAACATGGCGCATACCTTAAAATAAAACAATTAACAGTATCGACTTAAAGTAGCACGTAAGTAGGATATACGTTACATCCGCGCAAAACGGCCAGTGCTCAGCAAATTTACATGTTATATCATACTTTCAATCACAGAATAAACAAAATAAAAACATAAATAACAAAAAACCATTAAAAACAACAAAACAAAAATTGGCAAACAAACACTGAACTAGTCGATTATTATAATCGATCAATGAACGATTGAACATAAAATTAGAATTGTCAATGCGCAGTAACATAGTCACATTTTGAGACTGTAGTTATTTTCCTCTATGGTCCGCTCCGTAGTAAAAAAAAAAGATGGCTGATCGATGGATAACAATAACAGCGGCAAGATTAATTTATGTACTGTGACTGTCTGTCACTAATTCCAAATTAATAACAAAACACCACGTCTGGCGACATGGGCCACTTAGACCCTCATAAATTGTCCTTTTAATGTGAAAGGAACAATTACATATGTAATCCGGCCTCATCTAGCATTAATTGACGAAAAAAAAAAATTGACGTGTAAAAGTGTTTTTATAAAACCTACTTGCAAAATAAAGATCATTTATCATTTACAAAAAAGGGAAATATTTTAGCACACTTATAAAGAAATGACCAAAAGACCCAACATGTGGAGCAAGTCGTGGGAACGAAGCGATCCCAAACCTTCCTAGGAACTATATAAAAATTTTTAAGGAATTGACAAGCGATACTGGGCCGTAAGGCGAGGGAAGGCAGAGGGCTGACTCGGCAGGATAGGGGACTTCGCGTGAGACGCTAGTAGGGGACAGACGTCCAGAGACTTAGCATCAGGGCCGAGTAGGGAACACACGTCTAAGAGACTTGGCTTCAGGGCCCGACTCGGTATATCGTAGAGCAACGTCCCGTTGTAATTCTTAGGAGTGCCAGTATTGTAATACAGTATTAGATATAGATGGACCGAGTCTAGTTTAGGCTTGTCAAATATTTATAGTACAGATCTGTGTGTGTGAGTCAGAGTACGAATAGATGGGCGTTGATTGTGATCTAGTGAGTAGTGTGTAAGTACGCGATTGATCTCAGCGGCTGTGCTGAAGACTGAATGGATGAGTGTTGTGTGTTTTATCCTTCCTTATTCCATCCTATGACAAGGTAACCTGAGCTTGCAGTTGGTGTTAGGGACTCGGAGAAGGCCTTCCTTTGGAGTGAGCATGACATTGACTTTATTTCGAGAGGACTTGACACTTCCAGCCATACTTGGCGCAACCATGACTAAAACACTGCCAATAGAAGGTTGAACCGAATAAACATTCGTTACATGCTAAGGCTAGTTTGAGCTACACTAAGATCACGAACCACCAAACGTTAGCGACGGCTACCTCCCCCTAAGAACTGACTGACAGTAGAGTGATTTACATTGCTCTTGTTATACGCACACTTCCAGGGAGCGGGGTTAGGCTTCACCAAGTACCCCAAATTGCATTGATAGTCGTTCTAAGGAACGCTAGGGAACGTATCTCGTTAAAACACACCCGGCCCCCGTAGGCCTCTTACTGATACAAAAAAATAATATTTAGCGAGACACGCAATCTGGACTCGTCTCTGGAAACTCCGCAAGCTAGACGTAGCTCGGAGACATAGGTTATGATGTCCTCACCTTTGGGTAGAGTAAGGAAGTGAGAAGTGTCGATAAACCACTTCAGCGTGTAGAAAGGCAACTGTAAATAGTTCTGCGACCGACTGACGATACGACACGCTTGTTTAAGTTTTGTATTGTCTTAGTGAAGAGTGAGTAGGCCGTTATAAGGAGTCAATTGTAGAAGAAGTGTGTCTTATCCAATAGCAGAGGCCTCACAACCCTTTGCCGTAGGATTGGTCAGGACACGCACGAGCGAAACGTATTAAAGTAGTTTCTAAAATAATTTAACTTGCAAATACAAGCGTCACGTGTCATATACCCTTTTGCAGCCCTCTCAGTCTCATAATATTCATAACTAAAAAGAAAAGTAGATTATCCTTCCTTATGCCTTGGGTTTCCAACCCTATTTGATTTTAACTTTGTTTTTCTCAATTCCCCACCTAATCCCCTAGCTTTCTAAGTCGGGAGAAGGTGACATATTCCTTGGAAATCCATTACTGTCGGTGGGAGCTATCCATGTCTCTAGTTGAAAGCTACAAGGGCGGGCGAATGGCGGCGCTCGCCCTCTCCCCCTAAGGGGGGAGCCGACCTTCATACCTTCATGTAGGGAGATTCAGGAAAAATGAAAATTTTATCAGCCTAGGGTCTTATTGGAATCAGTCACAGTACGTTAATAATTATGTAAAAAACAAGATTCTTCTCTCTAATCGATTTGTTTGCATAAATGTGTTATTGAGTGAATTGATTTGTTGAAATGTTGAGTTTTAGTGAGTAGTAACAAGAGTGAAGTTTGATTGCGCATTCATCTATGCGCTTATAACAAGGACAGACGAGATTTTCAAGCCAGCAAGAGAAAATCAACAAAGGTACAATAAAAAAAAACAATCATAAAAGTATGTAATTGAATCAGTACGACTATGTAATAATTGGAATAAATATAAAGTTGTCAGAAGAATGTACACTTGATTAAATATTATGTCATTTACAGGTCGCGCGGTGAATCAAGATCGCTCGGTGAAAGTAGTGGGGGCAATCGGTGCATGTGTACAATTGCGCACAGAAATTCTTAGTATGTTAGGATTTTATTTTTATTTCGTATGTTTGAACTTTAGTAACATAACTTATAATAACACTAGTTTTTGATTGTATTTTATCTTGTAAGTAGGTAAATTCAAAAAATTAAAAATTATAAAATAAAACATAAATTTAAAAAAAAATAATTTCGTTACTTTCTTTCTTTAACGTAATAATTCACGTCGTAAACCATTTTTCTGGCTAGCCGTTTTAAAACTTTATTTTTAACCATTTTTTTTTACGACTACGTATTACTATTACGAAAACACAAGCTGTACGCAACAGTACCCAAGTACAACAGTATCCAATGAGAGGCGAGAACGCAACGCGGGAATTGAAGAGCGACTCTATCTACCAATGACGTGTCGCCGACGGCGCACACCCGCCCGTACGTCGCCAAATAGACCGTAGAATTGAATACTGCGCATGCCCCTTCCACTTTTGCCGAGCGATCTTGATTCATCGCGCGACCTGTACTTACAGATTTAAAGAAATAGTTGAAAATCGAACTTCTAAGTTAACGAAAATACAAGATATACATATATATAGCCATTTATGTCGCAAAAGACGTACAATGCGTTCCAAATGTCCAAGTATATTTCGACACTCAAGGGAATCAAAATTCGTAGGGTACTTGCTGTTGACTTAGAATCTTGAAATTTGGCATGAAACAAGATCTCATAGCAGAAATATTGGAAAAAATCTGAAACTAAATATAAAAGTACGTCACAAACAAAAACTTTTTTGCAGTTTAAAAAAAATTTCGTAACTCAATTCAGGAATTGAACTGTTTTCATAGGTAAGTTTGTTCGTAGGTACAAACTTACTGAGGGTTCCGTAATCTTCAGTACGCGAGTCCAACTCGCACTTAATATTCTCGCACTAAATATGTAGAAAGTAATAAAACTGTAACTGGCAGAAATAAAAAAAAATTTTTTGCTATTCGGAAAAATCTTCGAGGCTCCATTCTGGAATGGTAGTTTGCACGGAACCCTCAGTGCGCGAGTCCGACTCGCACTTGTCCAGTTTATTTATACCTATCCAGCTATCATCATTATCATCATCATCATCATTTCAGCCGATACACGTCCACTGTTGGACATAGGCCTCTCCCAAGCGTCGCCACATCAAATGTTCCTGTGCGTCCCGCATCCATCGGTTTCCCGCTACCTTCACCAGGTCATCGGTCCACCTTGTAGGAGGCCTTCCAACACTGCGTCTTCCGGTACGCGGTTGCCACTCCAAAACCTTTCGGCCCCAACGGCCATCTGTTCTGCGAGCAATGTGCCCTGCCCATTGCCACTTAACTTTGGCAATTCTTTGTGCTATGTCGGCAACCTTAGTTTTCCTGCGGATATCTTCATTTTTTATTCGATCACGCAAGGAAACCCCGAGCATAACTCTTTCCATTGCTCTTTGGGTGACTTTAAGCCTTCTGATGAGGCCCATTGTGAGCGACCACGTTTCGGAGCCATATGTCATCACTGGCAACACGCACTGGTTAAAGACTTTCGTCTTGAGACACTGTGGTATGTTGGACGAGAAGATACCGCGTAGCTTCCCGAACGCTGCCCAACCGAGTTGGATTCGACGGTTGACCTCTTTCTCGAAGTTAGACCTACCCAACTGGACTGTCTGTCCGAGGAAGACGTAATCGTCCACAACTTCGAGTGTAGAGTCTCCGACCTTGATAGGAGTGGGCGCTACATGGTTGTTAATCATGATTTTGGTTTTATCCATGTTCATTTTAAGACCCACTCTTAGAGAAGCTCTACTGAGGTCATTGAGCATTGTGCTGAGCTCCTCCATAGTCTCCGCCATGACTACTATGTCGTCGGCAAATCGAAGGTGAGTGATGTACTCGCCATTGACATTAATGCCTAGTCCACTCCAGTCCAGAACCTTGAAGACATCCTCCATTGCGGCCGTGAACAGTTTCGGAGAGATGACGTCTACCTGCCTCACACCTCGCTGCAGGAGGATAGGTTTTGAGGTCTGGTCCTGGAGTCGGACTGACATGGTGGCGTTTTCGTACAAACACCTCAGCACTTCGATGTAGCGATAGTCAATTTGGCACCTCTGGAGAGATTGCAGCACAGCCCAAGTCTCGATCGAATCAAAAGCTTTCTCGTAGTCCACAAACGCTAGGCAGAGAGGCAGGTTATACTCCTCGGTCTTCTGTATGACCTGCCGTAGCGTATGTATGTGGTCTACGGTGCTGAAACCTTTTCGGAATCCGGCTTGTTCGGGAGGCTGGAAGTCGTCAAACCTGCGCGCAAGACGGTTCGTGATGACCCTGGAAAACAGCTTGTAGACATGGCTCAGAAGTGAGATGGGCCTGTAATTCTTCAGCAGGGTTTTATCACCCTTCTTAAAGAAGAGTACCACCACACTTCTGCTCCATGCCTGTGGCGTTTTTCCCTCGAGTATGACGGAATCGAACAACTTCTGAAGGGCCTTTAGGACCGGTTTTCCACCCACCTTCAGGAGCTCAGCCGTAATTCCGTCCTCACGCGACGCCTTGTTGTTCTTCAACTGCTTCAGAGCATCCTAATCTCGTACAGGCTGACGTCCGGGATATCTTCAGTGTAGTGTCGAGTCAATCTAGCTGTTGGGTCGTTTGCCAGATTTGTAGCGGGTTTGGAGATCGACGTGTATAGCTGTCCATAAAATGTCTCGATCTCTCCCAGAAGCTCCGATTTGGCGGATATGACTCTGCCATCTTCGGTCTTCAGTCTCGTGAGTTGGCTCTGCCCAATAGACAGATCCCGTGCAAAAACTTTGGAGCCCTTATTCCGCTCAATCGCGTCCTTAATCCTCTCGATATTAAATCGGCGAAGGTCGCGTTTCAGAGACTTCGAGATCTGTTTATTGAGCTGCCGGTACGTGCACGCATTATCTGAAGACTGCAAAGTCATTTCACGCCTCTTCTTCATGAGCTCGAGAGTTTGATCCGTGATCCTCTTGGTCTTACTTGTACAGGTCTTAAAAAACTGAGACCCGACTGTATGGACAGCTTCCACGAACCCATCATTATATTGGTCCACGGAGCTTCCTAGGCACTCGAAACGGTTTTGAAGTTCGAGCTGAAAGCTCTCGTAGTTTTGGATCTGGATCTTTGCAGGACGGAGCGTAGACTTCATCAGTCGGGATCTTTCAAGCTTAACATTGATATTCAATGTGCCTCTTACCATACGGTGATCACTCCCGGTTTTCACCGCATTGATCACAGAGACATCATTGAATATTTGCTTCTTCGTCGACATGATGAAGTCAATCTCATTTTTAGTTATGCCATCAGGGCTTTGCCAGGTCCACTTCCTGTGCTTACGCTTTCTGAAGAAGGAGTTCATCATGTAGAGGCCCTCCTTCTCCATAAAACTAGCCGGTAGGTGTCCCCGGCGGTTCCGATGTCCAAATCCAAATTGCCCCACTCGCAGCTCATCACCGTCTCGTTTGCCCAGTTTCGCATTAAAGTCCCCCATGACAACGGTGAAGTGAGTCTTAGAACCATGCATGGCTCTGGATATATCCTCATACATGGACTCCACTTCGTCATCGGGGTGTGTCGAGGTCGGGGCGTAAACCTGTATGACCTTCAGCGAATATCTTGATGATATTCTGAGTATCAGGTACGCCACCCTGGTCGACACACTCTCGACTCTCACCACATTGTCCACGAGGGACCTGTGGACGATAAACCCGACACCACCCTGGGACTGCTGATCACCCTCCCGGAAGTAAAATAGGTTACCGGATTTGAGAATTATCGTGTCCTCCCCCTGTCTTCGGACTTCGGATAATCCCACAATACTCCATCGTAACCCGCTCAACTCTTCCTCCAGTTCGATGATCTTCTCGTCGGACCGGAGTGTACGTACGTTATTGGTTGCCAGGTCCAGTCGTCGACGGTTAAACGTTCCCGCCCGGAGATTCTTAGCACCCCTGACCCCAGGGCTGCGCTCACGCCCGTCCACGTCAACTCAACCACTGGAGTCGCCGGGCATTTGGGGCCTGTGCGTATGTTGCATTGGGGGGGTTCGGACCATAACCCGCCACGCTGGTCCAGTGCGTGTTGGCGGGTCGCCATATCCTCGTCCGTTTGTCAGCAGGGTGCACCACGTGCAGGTGAGGTTGGCTTGGATCCCGACAGATGTTGGTTGGGACCCCGTATACACCCCCCAGCTATTACACTAGGTAATATTATAAAGGAGAAAGTTTGTGTGTATGTAATGAAATGACCTCCTTGGAAATGACATTTCATTTTTTTAATTTTTAAGCTGTGGATACGGGGTGACGTATCATTCAATGACTGATGAGGTTTAGATTATTTTGTGCATTTTATTGTTATAAAAACTTGTAGAGAGATAATTAAAGGGATATAATTGAGGAGGCGATATTATTAAACTTTAAATGTCGTTTCTTTGTTTTCAGGTGAGATAAAAGTGTAATTTTAGTTAAACGATAATTGTTATACCTACTGTAAAAGCATCTTGAATAAAACAAATCTTTGTTTTCAGAGAAACAATTTGTGGTTTATTTCGAAAATCCTCAATAATATACCTTATAAAACGACATTTTTGTTAACTAAAAGAAGATGGACCGGCTGCAATTTGAGTTTACGATGATAGCTTCAAATGATGGCAAATCAAATGTATTAGCCATAACCTCAATATGTACAGAAGAAGGAAAATGTTATGTTTTACCTGATGAGCTGAAGCCGGTGATTCATCATACATATATTGTCAAAATGAATACTTTCTCAAAAATAAAAAATAGTATAAAGAAAAGACATCACAGTAGAAAAATATGGATAAAATTGGATGAAGATCTTAAGAAAACATATAGAGATGAGGAAGGTAATATGCAATTTTTAGATCAATATTTAGAAGAAATAAGCACAAAACAACCAATAGACATAAACGACAATTTGCAACATATCTTGGAAAAATTAATAGAAACTACTACAAAGAAAGAAAATCAACATAACCTAAAATATATTTCAGAGAAATTTATTATTGAAAAATTCACAAGCAAGAACCCTAATGCAATGCAATGGATTGAGAATTTTGAAAAGGAGTGTGAGCGCTTTAATATATCAAAAGATGAAACAAAAATAGATATATTGAGATTATTTTTAGAAAAATCTTGTTTGGATTGGTATAGCTCGATGGCCATAAAACTAACAATAAAGGCTGAATGGAATGAATGGAAAAACAAATTTTTAGAAACTTTTAAAAACCAAGGATGGGACACAGTTACATATGCTCTCGCATTTAGATATAAAGAAGGACTACTAATTGATTACGCTATTAGAAAAGAAAGGCTTATGCTAGACATAAACAAATCGATCTTGTGAATCTTTGGACAAAGGAATTTAGATATCATCCGGAAGAGTCATGTTGGTTCAAGAAAAATAAAAATGAATCTGAAAAAGTTTTTAAACCCAGAAATGTAAATAACAACTCCATTATTGAAGTGGATATAACTACTGAGAAAAAAAAAGAGTAAGTACACCATTAATCAAAATCAAGCTCTTATTAGAAAATAAACTAGAAGTGAGCGGCATTTATGATTCAGGCTCACAGATCTCTTTAATAAATTCAAGACTGATTAAAATAAAAGAAAAAAAGGACAATGAGAATATAGCATATATGAAAACGGTTAATGGTGTGAAAAAAACAGATGGCTTGATAACAATAAAAATAAAAATATTTGATTTAGAAGAAGAGGTGGATGTATACATAGTAGAAAATGAATATTTTGATGATTTTATAATCGGATTGGATATGATAAAGAAATTCAAACTAGCCTAAAACGAGGACTTGCGGATAGAACAAAAGATAAGAACAAATAAAATAGATGAAATGTCTAAAGATAACAGAAATGAAGAAAAGAATATAAAAACATTAGCAATAAATTTTAATGAACATATAGAAACAGAAGAGTTTGTAAGTATGACAGACCATTTAGATAATGAAAAGAAAATTGAGATCGAGAAAATAATAAAGGAATATAAAACAATTTTTGCAAAGGACAAGTATGATATAGGAACAGTTAGAGATTATGAAGCTCACATAGATTTACTAGTAAATAGATACTGTAGTAAAAGACAATACAGATGTACAATAGAAGATAAATTAGAAATTGAAAAGCAAATATCCATGTTACTAAAGAATAATTTAATAGAAGAATCCTACAGTCCTTTCGCTGCTCCAGTGACATTGGCATTTAAAAAGGGTGAAAATAGGAAATCCCGCTTGTGTATAGATTTCAGGGAACTAAATAAAATTGTTGTTCCACAAGCTCAACCTTTTCCGTTAATAGATGATTTGATTGTTAAAACTAGAAATTGTAAGTATTTTACTACACTGGATATAAATTCAGCATTCTGGGCGATACCATTACGGGTGGAAGATAGATATAAAACAGGATTTGTCACACAAGATGGCCACTTCCAGTGGACCTGCCTTCCCTTTGGCTTGAAAACATCACCAGCAATTTTCCAGAGAATTTTAAGCAATATTCTAAGAAAGCACAATCTCACAGGATACTCCGTAAACTATATTGATGATATTCTGATATACTCGAAAACCTTTGAAGAACATATAAAACACATAAGAAATGTATTAGAGGCAATAATACAAGAAGGCTTTAGATTGAAGTTTACGAAATGTAACTTTGCTTCAGACTCAGTAAAGTACCTCGGCCATGTAATTCAGAACAATTCGGTAAGACCACTAAAAGACAATTTGATCTCGATAAGACATTTTCCAACTCCTAAGACACAAAAGAATATCAGACAATTTTTGGGAAAAATTAACTTCAACCATGAATACATACCAAGAAGTGCAATTATTTTAGACCCATTACATAATTTATTAAGAAAAAATGAAAAGTTTGTGTGGTCAGAGAAGTGTGAAGAATCATTTAATCAAATAAAAAGATATTTATGTTCTCAACCTGTGTTGGAAATATTCGACAAAGACTTACCAATAAAAATCTTTACAGATGCATCTTTAGAGGGTATCAACTAGACGGTAAAGACAAACCGGTGGCATATTTTTCAAAAAAACTAAACGAATCTCAAAAACGAAAAAAGGCCATATATTTGGAATGTATTGCTATGAAAGAAGCAGTTAAATACTGGCAACACTGGCTAATTGGAAAACATTTCACTATTTACTCAGACTACAAACCTCTAGAGAACATGAATATAAAATGCAGGACAGATGAAGAATTGGGTGACCTCACATATTACCTATCTCAATATGACTTTACAGTAAAATATATACCTGGTAAAGAAAATATAGAAGCAGACTGTTTGAGCCGAAACCCTGTATTAGAATCAGAAGATAACAAGGAGGAACTATTAAAAATAGTTAATTTAATACAAATAAAAGATATAGTTGAAGACCAAGAAAAAAATGAAACAATAAAAGAAAAGAAACAAAATCTACTACATAAAAATAAAATCTATTATAAAAAAATAAATAAACTTGAAAAGATTATACTCTCAGAAGAATTTAGTAAAAAAATTATAAAAAAGGTGCATGAAGATTTATGCCATATTGGAATCAGACAATTACAGAAAAAAATAAGTCCACTATATACAGCTAAAAACCTAACAAAAAATATCATAAATATTTGTAAAACATGCGAAATATGCATAAAAAATAAATCAAGATGTCAAGGAAAATTTGGGTTAATGTCACAACTGGGACCAGCAACAAAACCATTTGAGATAATGTCAATGGATACTATAGGTGGCTTTGGAGGATCTAGGTCAACAAAAAATACTTACACCTTTTAGTAGACCACTACACAAGATATGCGTTTATTGTGACTTCAAAAACACAGAACGCAAGTGACTTTATAAAACTAACAAAGAAAGTACTCGAGACAGATGAGATTGGAATAATTCTGACAGACCAATATCCAGGCATCAATTCAAAAGAATTTAAACAGTATTTGCAGGAGAATAACATCAAACTAATATTTACAGCTGTGAATACGCCATTTTCGAACGGCTTGAACGAAAGATTAAACCAAACAATAGTAAATAAAATAAGATGTAAAATAAATGAGAAAAATAATAAGAGAATATGGACAACAGTAGCAAGAGAATGTGTACAGAAATATAATGAAACAGACCATTCTGTTTCAGGTTTTGCACCAAAATATTTACTGGATGGTACAAATGTCAGTATTTTACCAAATGAAATTAAAACAATAGAAAAGGAAGACAAGTGGATTGCTGATAGAAGATTAGCATTAGAGAATACAATAAAATCTCACAAGTACAACAAGAAAATATTTGATAGAAATAGGAAAATACAAGAGTTCGAGATAGGAGACAGTGTATATGTAGAAAATGGAAATAGACTGAACAGGAAAAAATTAGACGAATTAAAAATAGGCCCTTTCAAGATAATAGAGAAAATATCGAACTCCATTTATAAGATTGACACTGGCAACAGAAAAACAGAATTAACTTTATTCCACATAACAAAATTACAACCTGTTACGGCAGAAGATGAAGTAGAAGAAAACGAATAGGTATAAAGATAGCTTGCAGGTGCATTGTTTGTATTATATTATTTAGAATTTTCGTTCCTATGGGGGGGAGATGTAATGAAATGACCTCCTTGGAAATGACATTTAATTTTTTTAATTTTTAAGCTGTGGATACGGGGTGACGTATCATTCAATGACAGATGAGGTTTAGATTATTTTGTGCATTTTATTGTTATAAAAACTTGTAGAGAGATAATTAAAGGGATATAATTGAGGAGGCGATATTATTAAACTTTAAATGTCGTTTCTTTGTTTTCAGGTGAGATAAAAGTGTAATTTTAGTTAAACGATAATTGTTATACCTACTGTAAAAGCATCTTGAATAAAACAAATCTTTGTTTTCAGAGAAACAATTTGTGGTTTATTTCGAAAATCCTCAATAATATACCTTATATGTATAATTGTATGTTCATTAATACTTCTTCACAGTCAAACGACTGAACGGATTTCGATCAAACTTGATATCATAATTTGGTTATTCGGAAGTGAAACAACAAGCGTTTGAAAGTTCGTTCAACAAATCAAACATGACAATTAAGAATTGAAATAATTGCCAAGTGTGATTTTTTGAACAAACTTATATAATTGCCACATTCAGTTTGCAATAATCGTCATTTGAGACATCGGGCTGCAGTGCAGCTTTAGAGACCAGTTGCAATTTAAATATTTAAATATTCAATAAAAAATAAAAAAACATTTAAAAATATAAAAAATAGTAGCCCACCGGTATTATCATTATTATTATTATTAATTTATTAATGCTTTTCTAACACTAGGCTAAGACATTGTTACTAACAATCTATGGAATCAATTCTGAAATAAATTTTATTATTATTATTATTATTATTATTAAAACACAGGAGCCATTCGACTTCTAAAACTTTAGGATTTTTTGAATATCTATAGCAATACTATTATAAATGGAAAAGTAACTTTGTCTGTGTATTACCTCTTCACGTATAAACAGCTGAACAGATTTGCATGAAACTACAACACAAGTAGACTATATCTTGGATCAGGAATCTAAATCTATTCAGCCGTTAAGAAGTAGGTTATAACAGATAAAAAAAAAAAGTGACGAGGTAATAAACAGATAGACATATGGACAGATAGAGCATCCGCTTTCACATTTACAATACCAGTATGGATATGTTAATGACAATGATGATATTTTTTAATATTGAATATAATAATGACTCTCTGCATGTATTGGTTTCTGTAATAAAATAAATAAATAAATGTTACCGTGCCGCCGACAATATATTAAAATACTGGTAGTACCTAGTCCTCTCGTACTTCTGTGGCACTCCCCATAAATTAAAATCATGTCGGAGTACTCTGAAGCTATGTTATTGTAACGAGGCAATACTAAATGATAATACTAAAAGAAAACATGCTTGCAATACAAAACTTTTCAAATAAAAATAGTAACGTCACTGACTTTTTTAGCAATATACCACAACATAAAATAGTAATTAAAAAAAAGAGTACAATACAGTTGCAGTGACTGTGCCACCTCGTGTACTGAGTAACTGTTGAACCATTTCATTTGCAAATTAGTGGGTAAGTAGTGAATTGTAGAAGGTAGGATCAGTGAGAATGCAAGTCTTTTGGAAACCATTTGTATGAACAACAAGTTTATGAAAAGACTAGCTGTGCCCGCGACTTCGTTCGCGTGGACTACTGGATTTTGAAATTATTTTTTTTGCTAAAATAAAAGTAGCCTGTGTCAGTTAAGCTACTCCTTATTACATCAGCTACCTGCCAAAAAAAGTCCCGTCAAAATCGGTTCAGTCATTTCAGAGATTAGCCGGAACAAACAGACAAAAATTGTAAAAAATGTTATTTTGGTAAATATATCATATAGTATCATATATATATGATACATAATGTGCATGTAGTGAAAAGTGGTTATTTCAATATTACAAACAGACACTGCCATTTTATTTATATTTATAGATGAAGAATAGCTTGATTTATATAATAGTGATCCACGCGCTCCTCAAAGAGATGTCAGCAAACCGTAGTGGCCCAGCAGGGACGACGCCCGCTAGCACCGCGAGGAGTTCCCGACAAGGGAACCCGTAGTCCTAGAACGCGAAGGGCAACTGAAGGACACAGGTGTGGTTTTAGTCAATAACAATCTGACACGCCCTCTCGCTCCACCCAGAGCGGGAAAAGTCATTGGATGATTTCCACACTTATCAAAAAAAAGGGTAGAGTGGGGAAAGTCGGACAGCGAGCTCCCCTTGCTCGCCGTCCGCAAACCCGGGGGTAGTACTCTATCCTACGCTACCCAACTCAAGTAAAGTTGAGTTGAGTAGAGTACGCAAGGAAGAGTATGATAGAGTATAATAGAGTACCAGTTGACGGGAGCGAGGCCGCGGGCAAAAGCTAGTATTAGATAAAATAAATCTCAGTCCTTAAAACAAATCTATTTCTATGTTTCAGACATCGTCGTCGCCACAGACACACAACTAGAGTTTTACAACAATGATGGTACACGGACGCACACACAAGTTATACCATCGGCTAGTAAGATCACTTCAGTAACATACGATCCTGTGCACTACAGGGTGCTGTTTACCGAGGGTCACGACTCGACCGTGTTTATATCCAGCTTGGATGTATCAACCGAGACTGTACAACGTTTAGTTACGACAACAACGGACTACCCCGTGAGGCTCGTGTACGACCCCGTCACACAAGCTCTCTATTGGAAGAATGAATATAGTATACGCACGTTTTCATTAAGTCCTGCATCTTCTAACCAAGCTGATGGAAATGTTTTAGTTAGCTTGTATCACCGGTGCCGTGATCTCGCCGTGGACAGCTGTGGAGGGTACGTTACTAGTGAGTAGTACCCGCACACGGGCCACAAAAAAACGCCGCCACAAAAAGAAGCTTGAAACGGCTTTGTTTTTGTGGCTCCTGTGCGGGGACACTAACGAGAAGATCGGAAAACTTGTTTTTTGTATTGAGAACAGTTTTCATTTGTTTCATGAAATAATCAAATAACATACTCAATCTCATTTGCACTTATCTACACTTCATATTCATCATCATCATCATTTCAGCCGATACACGTCCACTGTTGGATATAGGCCTCCCCCAAGCGTTGCCACATCGAACGTTCCTGTGCGTCCCGCATCCATCGGTTTCCCGCTACCTTCACCAGGTCATCGGTATACCTTGTAGGAGGCCTTCCAACGCTTCGTCTTCCCGTACGCGGTCGCCACTCCAAAACCTTTCGGCCCCAACGGCCATATCTTCTGCGAGCAATGTGCCCTGCCCATTGCCACTAAAGTTTGGCAATTCTTTGTGCTATGTCGCCAACCTTAGTTTTCCTGCGGATATCTTCGTTTTTTATTCGATCACGCAAGGAAACCTCGAGCATAGCCCTTTCCATTGCTCTTTGGGTGACTTTAAGCCTTCTGATGAGACCCATTGTGAGCGACCACGTTTCGGAGCCATATGTCATCACTGGCAACAAGCACTGGTTAAAGACTTTCGTCTTGAGACACTGTGCTATGTTGGACGAGAAGATACCGCGTATCTTCCCGAACGCTGCCCAACCAAGTTGGAATCGACGGTTGACCTCTTTCCTCTTTCCGCTGGCAGAAGCTAGTAATATCATTAAAGTGAAGTGTAAGTTAGTTTGAATGCACTAATCTCAGGAAGCACGGGTCCGAACAGAAAAATTCTTTATCAGTTGGATAGCACATTTAATTTATTCAAATATTATATTTTTTCTATGTAGGAGGTAATCTCTGAAAATACAAGTCCGATTGCTGCACCATTCGACAGTAAAGGCCAGTAAAAGAAATTGTTACAGTATTGCACAAAGTTTAACAGATAAACATGTCGACTGGTAACCCATCACTTCGCGGACTGACAGGTAGATAGTGGTGTGTGGAAGGTGACGCGCTTGGATTGTTAAGGAAATGTTGACAATGGCGTCTCTCTCAGCGCGTCGTGTCCGGTTAAATGTGAAAATAACTATGCATGTCTGTTACGCTTTTTACGCTTTAACCACTGAACTGATTTTGATGATATTTGGAACAGAGTAAGCTTGAAACCCAAAAAAAGATATACGTCCGCAATAACCGACATTTATCCAGACGAAGTCGCGGGAAAAAGCTAGTTAAGAAAAGATTATTAAATTTTTCAAGATTATAAAATTAAATTAATAGTAATTTAATAATATTCCACAACTATCACACATCGCCGTCTAGTCCCAAGCTAAGCAGAGCTTGTGTTATGAGTACTAGACAACTGATAAACATACTTATATATTTCTAAATAGATACATATTATAGATAAATTACACCCAGACACAGTTCACAATTGTAATTGAAAATAATGTATCTATTTATGTCCCGCTATGTTTGCTCTTGTGTGTAGGTTTATGACTCAGCTGAATTCCTCTTGAATTTTGTTAACATTGATGGATGTTTACAAATTACAGGTATATTTACTGGATCACTGACTATGAGATAGAGAGGGCTCGGTTAGATGGCTCCGAGAGAGAAGTTTTAATATCAGGTACTGTTTGGTGGCGACTAAGCTTGGCCATCGATCAACAAACACAAAAAATGTACTGGATTGAGAGAACACATAGTAGTGATGATCACGTGTCTATTGAAAGTGCAAACTTTAATGGAAAAAACAGAACAACACTATATATTGTAAGAAACACTCGTTTTGGATTTTCATTGGCCGTGTCAAAAGACTTTATATACTGGCAGAACTATGAGGAACAGGGAATTTGGCGATTACCGAAGTATTCAACACAAACTGTGGCAACAAAACTAACCTCAGCGTCTAGCTCAAACAATTGGGGTTATCATCGTATAGCAGTCAACTACACGATAAAGGAACAAATTCAGGGGATAAACAGCTGCGATGCTCTCCAGGGTCCGATTCCGAATGACTCAAAGAGTGAGTCTCCAGCACCAGTCTGTCAGAACTACTGCATTCAAGGAGAGTGTAGCGTCAGTGCTGAGGAACAACCTACATGCAGGTAAAACGTGTTCATCGCACAGATATTCGGGGTCAGCTCACGATGCTTGAAGAAAGCGAAGCCGCGGGGTTTATTCAGATTCTCTTATGTGATACGTATATGTTGTTGTGTACTAACTCTAATAATTATAATTCGCGCAGCATCACTTCGCGTCTCGGTGTGAGCTGACTCTAACGTTTTTCACTGACGGCAAGTTAAGCGACGCCTACAAATGTTACATGTCTAACGGTAACAGATCCTCAAGCATCCACGTCCTCACCAGCTTCGAAATGTAAAGTTAGAATTCTTGGAACAGTGACTCTCGCCTATAACATACAATACTTTCGTTGGCTTGCGGACGACGAGCATTGCTTAGCTCGCCGTCTGACCATCCAGTAGTCGACCGGACCGAGCCCAAGTAGTCGACGACGCGTATTGTTCCACGCGCGCCTCAAGGAGATGTCAGCAAACCGTAGGGGCCCAGCAGGGTCGAAGCCTACTGGGGCCATGAGTTCGCTTCTGAAAGGAAAACCCGGCCCTGGAATAAAAGGCAACGAAGGAATGTGCGAGTGAGTTTTTATCAGTAATATCTGACTTGCTCTCCCGCTCCGCCTTGGAGCGGGAGACGTCATTGGATGATTTCCCGCCTAAAAAAATTGAACACATATTAATTTCAATGTTTAATGTGTCTTGTGAACTGTGGGACAGAGACTTAATTCATTAAACCCCAAGCGAACGCAACTTTTACTACACGATCAGCTCTTTTCTACGAATACAGTTTATGTTTGTATTAATTGGCAAAAGTATGAAAAAGCTGATTTAGGGTTAATAAAAATATAGGTCAATAAAAAATAGGTTCAGTTTCATGAGTACTTGCAACCCCCGAAATATACTAAAGTTCCTTATTGTTGATCGAATGAACATTCTATTTGATTGTAAATCATGTTTAGTGCGCGTTGCGAAATGATTAGCTACAGCACTTTGACAGACGCGCAGTGGCCGCGCACCTCTTTTGCGTGTTACAACTAGTCACAATATCTGTTGGTCTGCTGAGTAACGCTGTTTCTTATCTTCATTATTTCAGTTGTAAAGCCGAATACTCCGGGGAGAGGTGCGAACTAAACGCGTGCCATAAACACTGTTTAAGCGGCGGTGTTTGTTCATTGAACGAAGAGGGTAAGCCGGCCTGCCAGTGCACAGCAGGTTACAATGGTGAAAGATGCGACATATCCATCTGTAAAGACTATTGTCTACAAGGAAACTGTAGTGTCGGTGCTGAGGGCCAACCTCAATGCAGGTAAATATATACCATGTTACGCATGGAGTTCGTTGTATAGATAATACATTTTATAACTAACTAGCGGTCCTAACAGATGTCAGCCCGCCCGATTCTATTGTTACCCAAACTCTATAAACATCAAAATAAAGCTACTATTGATATGTGTATATACCGGAGTTTTGGAACGCAAGAATAATAAAGTACATAGGAGTGGGTTTTAGTCAGTTAAAGTGTAACACGCCCTCCCGCTCTGCCCTAGAGCGAGATAAGTCATAGGATGATTTCTCACCTAAAACATCTCTTGTTCAGCAGGTCTGTTTCTTTTGAAATAAGCAAAACCTTCGAACAAATGTTTCCAATGATTTGATTTGTCTTTCTTTTGTTAGAAGTGTGAACAGAAATAAAAAAAATCAGTCGAATTGTATAAAAGGGGTTCAATATCCATAGAGCAGTGGTGGCCGAGTGGTATCGGCGCCCACTTACAAGTTGTAGGTCGCGGGTTCGAACCCAGCCAGACGTATTACTTTGTGTAATTTATTTCATCACCACTGCTCTCAAAACGGTGAAGGAAAACATCGTGAGGAAACCAACATGTCCTAGAACCAAAAATCCGAAGACATGTGACATCCACCAACCCGCACTGGGCCCGCGTGGTGGATTACGGCCCATCCCTTCTCCTAGAGAGGAGGCCTGAGTCCCAGCAGTGGGAACATTAAAAGGCTGATGATGATGATGATAACTTCAATATCCTTCTCAGGTACAGAAGAATAAAATTATAAATGTAAAGAGAATGCCTGCCCGCTATCATCCCACTGGAGGGCAGAGGCCTCTTCTCACACAGAGAAGGGACCAGCATTCATCAGCACACTCGCTGATAGTGAGTTGTAGACCGAGTCTCCTCACCGACGTCAGTGTGGTCTAAGATGGCACCTGAACAGCGCAGTGGTCGCGCACCTCGTGCATCTGTTACATGTACCAATGTAACATGTAAAATTATGTTTTAGTTTTCTTGATTAGAGAACTTTTCTGTGTCTTCGTTATTTCAGTTGCATAACCGGTTACTCTGGGGCAAGGTGCCAAGTGTCCATCTGTAAGGACTACTGTTTCCAAGGAAATTGTACTGTCAGCGCCGAGGGCCAACCTAAATGCAGGTAAATCATAATATTACCCTGAACACCCATGGAAGTGGTTGTATTTGGGGCCAAGGCGAGCAAAAAAGCGGCACAGCAGTACCGTCCTTTTCTCGAAACAGTTCAGAGTTCAGGCCATTTTCAACGCCCTATAACTTTGTTGTGTATAAATTAAACTAGAAACCTAAACCAAGTTACCAAACAAGCGGTAACGGTAGAACTAATTATAACTGATCAAAGTTTGTTTATTCTAACAGTACGACAATTATTTGTTTTAAACTACATTTTTGTGTTAAGACACATTGAACTTTATTTTAAACCAATAGGTACTCTCAGATAGGATAAGAAAAGATCTGGTTTGTGCTAACTCTCGGACTAAACATTCTTTTGCGAATCGGTTTTATATATTTCCGAGACCTTATTTATATAACCAGTTAAACAGAGTCCGTACAGATTTATAGTTTAAGTTACAATAGGTTTAATTTACTAGTCCAGGATGTTTTGGCAAAACACAACGATGCAGACACGACAAAACTACTAGAAATTGTAAAATGCAGTTCCTATTTTCAAAGTCAAAGTCAAATCATTTATTTCAAATAGACCATTTACAGGCACTTTTGAATAGTCAAATGTCGGTCAGTCCAAGAAAAGTGAAGCTAAATTGCACGTTCCAAAGAGTAGGTCTCTATGGAGAAGAACGTGCAAGAAACTCCATGGACACTCTTTTAAATCATATTATGTGTTACATATAATGCTTGGTTATATATTACTTGTTGCTTCTATCATGTGAGCACAATGTCGATAATAAAATAAAAATGTAAAATAATTAAAAGATAGAAACTGAATTAAGCCACTGGCAGCTAAGAGATGACCAGTCCCATCTGACGGCACCCGTTCACGAGCATGACGCGTGCATCAGCCCCACTCAGCTCAACCATTTTGAAGGGAACTGAACGACCCAATAACACGTGCCACCAACAGCGAGACATTTGAGTGAGCATGACAAACTCTCAACTGCAATGTCAAAAAAAAAAAAAAAAAAGTTGTAACCTAATAAAAATGCTCCATGGTGCTTCACATTCACAAACTTGAAAAAAGTGCTTCTACATTATACAATGCAATTGTCTTTCAAATTAAAAAATAATAATATTAGTTTCCAACTAATCAACTAATTAGTACGCCCTAGTGGTAGTGGAGCTGGACCAGCATTGAGCCAAGCATTTTTATCTTGAATATAATCCTCCAACTTATAATATGCTTGCCTGCATAGTGTGCGTTTAATACAAGATTTAAATTTTGTTTCATTGAGTTCTAATATTTGGGGTGGTATTTTATTATAACATTTCAAACAGTACCCCATGAAAGAAGAGGCCACTTTAGCCAGTCTGAAACCTGGTTGAACTAATTGATCCCTATTTCTTGTAACATAATTATGTCTATCGCCTCTTTTGCTAAAAAGATGAAGATTTTTTCGAACATACATGATGTTTTCATAGATATATTGACAAGGTACCGTCATTATGTTAATTTCTTTAAACAGTTCCCTTAAAGAATCGCACCGGCGGAGATTGTAAATAGCTCTGATGGCTCTTTTCTGTAATATAAAGATTGACTCGATGTCTGCAGCCCGTCCCCATAGTAAGATACCGTACGACATGACACTATGAAAATAACTAAAATAGACTAGCCTAGCGGTATCAACATCCGTAAATTGGCGGATTTTTCTAACAGCATATGCAGCTGAGCTAAGCCGCCCTGCAAGAGATGTTAAGTGAGGACCCCATTGTAGCCTTGAATCAAGCGTAATCCCCAGGAAAATCGTTTTATCAACAAATTCTAGTTTTTCATTCACTCTAATATAAATCACTATCTTTACATAAAAAACAATTATATAACTAGCTTGACTGCGATCTCCTCAGTGATGCAATCGTTGATGGTGACTGACCGATCATCAAAACTAAAAATTACGTTTGTTTTAGTTTTCTTGGTTATAGAGTAACTCTTTTATATCTTCGTTATTTCAGCTGTATGCTCGGGTACTCCGGGGAAAGGTGCGAAGAAAACGCGTGCCATAAGCACTGTTTAAACGGCGGTGTCTGCACCTTAAACGAAGAAGACGAGCCGGCCTGCCAGTGCACAGCAGGTTACGATGGTGGAAGATGCGAGCTTCCTGCCTATCAGGACAACAGGTAAAACTTGTTCTTCTCACTGTACACTAGTTATATCGAGCGCCCTGCGCTGGACGCTGATCGTGCACTCGGCAGATGCGACGAGATTTGTCAAAGAAAAAGTAAAAGTAACATAATTCTAAAGTTTGCCGTATATAACGTTCGTTCACTCGTAGTGGGTGTTACAACTTTATATTAGATAAAATTGTGTGTTTACTGAAAGTGTTGGCCGACTAACTAAACGGAACTAACTAGTGACACAGTCGTCTGTTATTCAAATAATAATTTCATGTCGTCACGTTCCGAGTGTCTCGCTGGTCTAGTAGTCAGAAGCTCTACCTCTAAAAAAAAATGAGGTTATGGTCGATCAGTCCCCGGGTCATGCACATTATTAATGAGTTTCTGTACGTGGAACTTGTCAGTAGCGAACACTGGGCTCGTGCTCGCGTCGTCGACAGCGTGCAGTGTTCCACACACACTTCAAAGAGATGTCGGCAAAACCGTAGGGCCCAGCAGGGTCGACGCCGATAGGACCGCGGGAATTATTGAAAGAGTTACAGTGGTCCTGGACCGCAAGGGCAACTGACGGACACTGGTGGCCTTTAGACAGTAAAGGTCTGACACACACTTTCGTCCTACTTTAAAGCGGAAGAAGCCAGTTGATGATTTCCCACTTCAAAAAAAACCATGTCACAAGGATTTGAAACAGAACTTGTTAAAGTAATGTAAATGCAATTGGTAACCATTTGATATTGAGAGCGGCATTGCAGTAGTTATGACCGGCCACTGATGTGCATTTGACTGTACATTTTTTAACCCTTTTATTATTTTTTGTCAAAAAGTTTTAATACAATAATTAAATATAAACTATAATTACCTTGTACTGGAGTGTCTGTTTATTGTGTTACTATTATCAAACATTTTCAATGTTTCAGCTGTGATGCCGGTAACTCAGGGGACGGGACATTCAACGCATGCCATCAGTTCTGTCTCAACGACGGCGCTTGTTCGCTGAACAAGGCGGATGCGCCAGTCTGCCAGTGCACAGCTGATTACGCGGGTAAAAGATGCGATATTCTCGCCTTCGTCGCCAAGTGGGTGTTACACGCATACAATTAAGTAAGGATTTGTTTTCGTCCTAAACTTATTTTAAAATTAATCGATTAAAGCAGAGCTTTCCCTCTAGTGCAGACGAGGTCGGTGCCAGTGACTCAGGCCCATGTTCCATGGCCCACTTGCCATAAGAACGGAAGAAAACCTTCGATTCATTTTAATAAAATACGAGCAATAAATTCTGTCAATTCGATGATTCGAGGCGGAGTTGAGTTGCAGGATGCGACTTGGGAAAGTCTTTCCTTCTTGGTTTCTCGAACTTTAATAATCTTCTCATGACATCATTGTGTATTATTGTGCTCTCTTTCTAGATGTGCCGCCGGTTACTGTGAGCGACGTCAAGTCGACGTGTGCTTCAACGGTTGTCTGAACAACGGAGCTTGTCAAAACGAGCGCGAAATGTGCAGCAGTCGAAGAGTGCGCGTTCATCTCTACAAATTCAAGAACATAAGTTTAATGTAGTTAAGTAGTTTTTTAAGTCATATTTGATATTTTTAATTATTTTTTTTACATTTTCTTTCCTTCATATTATATTTACAACCCGAGCGCATTAACACGGCTCCTGGCTCGAAAACAGTTGCCACATTGAATACTCGAAAATAGTTTGTATCGTCACGTTTAAAGCATCTTAAATTCGTAAAGTAGTGTCATGAGAAACTACTCGGCGTAAAATAAATGTTGATATTCAAAAAATAAAATTCAATGCACTGAATATTTCAAACGTCACTTATCAGGTGCCATGTTAATGCGCACGGGTTGTAGGTATTAACTAGTTAGTATTTTAGTTTTACGTTATCTTAGTTTCAATACTCAAAGCTCCTCCTGTCGCCGACCTACTGATGGATGCAGTTCACGAATCTAAGACTTTGGTTCTTTATAAATTGTGTATTCGTGTGCGCTTGTTCAGTTGAGGCTCCTCAATAAATAAGTAAATCGTTAGCTAAGTACCCTTATCTCTAATACCTATTAGTTGTCATTGTAAACTCTCTTTCTTAGTACAATTTCATGCTCCAAAAACATATCATTCTAAACGTATTAATACTAATGGACGCACCATCACACGAAGCTTCTTGCCTGTTGCGTACAATAATATTGCAATTAGATGTTTATTAGATTCAGATTATTGCGTTCAATGACAAAATTCGAAATTTCTCAGTCTATAAAATTATTTTTGATAAAGTCAATTGTGTTAACCTACAGCAGGACTTAGACCGTTTCTCTAACTACTGCTCTTCCAGTAAGCTCTACTTTAGCCTTCCAAAGCGTCATGTCATGACATTACCAAAACGAAAAACATCACCGAGTTCGACTATCGTCTTGCTATTATGTGTATTAGTAATCGTAAAGTTAGTTTTCTCCGCAATCTTGATGTTCTGCTAGATTCGAAGCTCCATCTGGATGTTCAAATAGAAAAGATTGTTAACAAGCCCCACCACATGTTTGGTTTTGTTATGAGACCTTTCCGGGGTGTCCGTCAACCTTCCGCCTTATTGCACTTATACATTCGTTTTAGTATATGCAAAACCCAAAACAGTGTCTAGTTTTTTCGTGCAAAGAATCTATGTACAAAATTTCATAACTATATCATGGAAAATTACAAAGTTGTAAGCTCGTTATTTCAGCAAAAATACATAGTTACCGGACTATACAGGCAACTAAACGGTTGTATCGCACTTGCAGCCAGCTTTTTCTAATGCTCGCTATGACCTGCCGTGACTTAGTGTCAGTGGTGTCCAACTTGTGACCTTTTTAAATATTTTTGAGAAAAAATATAACATGATGTAAAAGCTATTGGAATCCATTCAGTTACTGATTCGAACAAACTATATTCGGGTTTCGCACAAACTAAATATAATGTAGTATTCGTCAATAACTTCAATAATGAGTGCAGCGTTAGAGTGTGCAGTACCAACGTGGAACCCGAGACTACGTCAAATATAATGAACTAGCACGACGTAAATACCTTCGCGTAACTATTTTAGATGTTACCGGAAAAAACTTGCTTCTAAAAAAGTATGATTTTTTACCATAAAGTCGAAAAGTTTTAACTCTGTTGTACGTGAGCCGCCATCATCTTGATTGTCCAGACTCCTAAGAGTGTGTTCGCTGGTTCCTCGAACAGCTCATGTACGCGAGGTACGCACTCGACGTCTGTTTGCTACCAGCCTCGCGTTCACCACTTCATCGTATGTTTGATACATATAAGAATGAGTTCAATTCAATCCACATTCGTCTTCTTAGTAAAAAGTCATTTAACCTCTCGAATGCCGTAATTGTAATTAGAGACACAATTAAAAAGCCATTGTGTTTCGCGTAGATCTGGTTCCGGCAGTCAACGGGTTAAGGAGCAAACCCAAGCAACCCCTAAAGGATCCGCCGATCTCTATGTAATAACGTGGGCTTTAATGATGTTCGCACATGAATTGACTTTTTGTATTTATATTTTAAATTCAGAGATTAGTTAAAGAACAATGATCAGTTTTGTATAAGTATTATATCTGTGTACTAGCTAGTTTTAAATACTCGGAATTTTAATCTGTGGAGAACGTAGTGGCTAGCATAATGTTTTAAAATGTAATAATTATTTAAGATATTTTGACTATTATCTTATTGTGCTACTGTTAAAATAAAATACATCGGCCTAAGTCTGTGTACTAGTCCGAGCTGTGACCTGTATAGTCCGAGCTGTGACCTGTAAGCCAGGTAGGAGTGGCAGGCGGTCGCCGACTTCTGCGAAGCAGTAATGCTCGCTAAGGAGGAGGCCGACCGCATCAGGCAACGGCGCTCTCGCCGCCGCCGCCGGGATTCCGATCCCGATTTCCAGCCACCGTAGGCGCGGGCTTGCGGACAGTGAGCAATGGGTAGCTCGCTGTCCGGCCGTCCGGTAACCGTCCAGACCAAGCCCAAGTCGTCAACGGCGCGCGCTGTTCCCGCGCGCCTCAAGGAGTTGTCAGCAACAGCAGGGGCCCAGCCGGGTCGAAGCCTACCGGGGCCAGGGTAATCCGAAAGGGCGCTCGAGCCCCGGTATCGAAGGCTTGAAGGAACGGGATGGGTTTTTTAGTCAGTAAGAGTCTGACACTATCTCCCGCTCCGCCCAAGAGCGGGGGTTGTCATAAGATGATTTTTCCCATCGAAAAAAAAAAAAAAAAAAAAAAAAAAACCTGTAAGCCAGGTATCGTCAGGTGGCTGACCGACTGAGGAGCAAGTGTCGCCAGGGCGTCACGCTCACAGTTTCTCGTCCTGAGGGAGACGCGCGAACAGATCGCCGTGCAAATGATTGCTCGTCACACGGTCGTCTGTGTGGTGAGTCTATTTCGCTCTGTATTCTTTATGTTATCTTTGGGCATCAGTCTACAGTTCTCTACTAATATTTTTGCTTTTGTATTTTATTAAATAATATTTTTAAATAAATATCTTAATTAAATAATACATGCATTTTTATATTAAACCTTCTAGTTTACTTTAATTTTCAGTTTTGGATAGATACACACTTTAGACATAAAAACTACTTCAAATTTACATCACAATTAGATATTGTGATGGATGGATGAATTAAAAATATTGCGAATAATTGTAACAACCATTATAATTCACTCGAAAAAATCTAACCTAATATTCTGATCAATATAATAATATAATATAATATTCCACAACTATCACACAACGCCGTCTAATCCCAAGCTAAGCAGAGCTTGTGTTATGGTACTAGACAACTGATAAACATACTTATACACCGTTAAATTTTAATCGTTTTAATCCCGTGGAGGGTCGATCCGGTATATGAAACACTATCGATTTGTAAAGATAAAATTAAAAAATAAAGTACATTTTTTTTCAAAACTCGTATTAATTCACGCATGTACGAAATTAGTATCTTTAAGAAAACGTCAGCTGAGCGAGTTCAATGACCTGTAGTTAATAGTCGGCGTTGCGTAAAAAGTACCTACAGGTCATTGAACTCAGGAGCTGAATTTTTCTATTTCGTACATGCGTAAATTAGTACAAGTTTTGAAAAATAGGTACTTTATTTTTTAATTTTATCTTTACAAATCGATAGTGTTTAATGTACCGGATCGACCCTCCACGGGATTAAAACGGTTAAAATTTAACGGTGTATATTTCTAAATACATACATATTATAGACTAGCTTTTGCCCGCGGCTTCGCTCGCGTTAAATTCAGGGTAACACGGTTCCCCTTTCTGTGGGGGGTTAGTGAACTCCCCTTAGCGAACTCCACTGCGGGCGACGTAACCTACGACAAACTTATTATTTGCAGTTGGTACAGTAATCGGGTCTAGGGATCGAACCGCAAAATTAAGTTTGTTTTTTATTGTATGTAATTTTCCGGGATAAAAAGTACTCAGTGATATTAAAGAATAATTATACCAAGTTTCATCGTAATCGAACCGGTAGTTTTTGCGTAGTGCCTGAACAAACAGACAGACAGAATTTTTTTTAATCACAATTTTGGGTTCGGTGTCGGTCTAGTAACACCCACGTAGTGCCATTTATTTTTTTGATATTTTCAATGTACAGAATTTTCACATTTTTTTTTTTTACATTCATTTCATCAACTAGTGCTTGACTGCGATCCCACCTGATGGTAAGCAGTGATGCAATAGTAGGATGTTATTGGGCATTCTATTCCACTTGATGCGACATCGCTACGCTACGCTCCGCTTGTCGCGTGGAATAGAATGCCCAATAACATTTTTGTGAATGATATGTTAAAAACACTGGTTCAGCGCCTATTCCACTTTCAAAATCTAATTTATAAAATACTCACTATCTTTTATTGAAGGACGGCCATGGTGAGCAAACAAGCAATCGTTTAGTTGAATGATGTCTTAAAACACTGGTTCAGCGCCTATTCCACTTTTAAATATAATTGCTTACCTACACGTTACTCTGTATTTTATGATCCGGATTGGACTCCCAGGACGTCTAAATTTTAGAATACCGTAATCATTAAACTAAGATTCAGGACAGGTTGTCTCACGTCTCTTCATAAAATTAGAAATAACATGTGTAGTTGACACGTCACTCCGTATTTTATGATCCAGATTGGACCCCAAGGACGTCCGAATTTCAGTTTAATTCATTCAGATACGACACCACCACCCTGCACGTCACTAAGGCCTATTCCACTTTTAAATATAATTGCTTACCTCGGCTGCTTACTAGATTCTTGCGCAATGCCACTATGCCACTATAATACTAAGCAAATAACTAAGCTTCACATTTTCACTTCAAATTTTACTAAGCAAACTATCTGAATATAGTATGCTAAAATTTAGGACAGCTTGTCTCACGTCTCTCCATAAAATTAGAGGTTCCGTGTGTAGATGACACGTTACTCTGTGTTTTATGATCCGGATTGGACTCCCAGGACGTCTAAATTTTAGGATACCGTAATCATTAAACTAAGATTCAGGACAGGTTGTCTCACGTCTCTTCATAAAATTAGAAATAACATGTGTAGTTGACACGTCACTCCGTATTTTATGATCCAGATTGGACCCCAAGGACGTCCGAATTTCAGTTTAATTCATTCAGGCAGACAACCACACTGCACCTTACCAACAAAACTGTACTGTTATAAATACGTATCGCACCGTCACATCACTTTCTGCTATGTTAAGAGGATTTTACACTGATACAATCGCCGTCAAACGGATAATTCGCACATATCGTGTCGAATATTCACCCTTACGTTGTTGAAACCTCTACGGTCCGGACTAAGCGTTTCGCCTCGTCGTTTATACCGCGTACGTCGAAGGACTGGAACAGTCTGCCTGCTGCGGTCTTCCCGTTCGATTATAATTTGGGTGTCTTCAAGGCTAGAGTGAATAGGCTCTTAATAAACTAGTGCGCCTCACCATCAAAGATTGCATCGCTACTTACCATCAGGTGGGATCACAGTCAAGCACTAGTTAAAAAAAAAAAAAATCGCCGGACGACGGCGTCAGAAGCGATCATATTGAACGTTAAGTCAAAAGTCAAAAAAAGTCAAATCATTTATTTCAAATAGACCATTTACAGGCACTTTTGAATAGTCAAATGTCGGTCAGTCCAAGAAAAGTGAAGCTAAATTGCACGTTCCAAAGAGTAGGTCTCTATGGAGAAGAACGTGCAAGAAACTCCATGGACACTCTTTTAAATCATATTATGTGTTACATATAATGCTTGGTTACATATTACTTGTTGCTTCTATCATGTGAGCACAATGTCGATAATGAAATAAAAATGTAAAATAATTAAAAGATAGAAACTGAATTAAGCCACTGGCAGCTAAGAGATGACCAGTCCCATCTGACGGCACCCGTTCACGAGCATGACGCGTGCATCAGCCCCACTCAGCTCAACCATTTTGAAGGGAACTGAACGACCCAATAACACGTGCCACCAACAGCGAGACATTTGAGTGAGCATGACAAACTCTCAACTGCCATGCACGTAATGTCAAAAAAAAAAAAAAAATTGTAACCTAATAAAAATGCTCCATGGTGCTTCACATTCACAAACTTGGAAAAATTCGTTTACACGATAAGTGTAAATGACTCTTAACAATCACCAAGACTGCAAAGTTGCATTATATAAATTTGCTGCGTTTGATTTATCTATGTGTGGGTGATTCCCATGGGTTCTACAATTACAATGCAACCGCTGTGAATGTGATCCTTGTGCATGTAGCAGTCATTGTTAAAATTTGTATGATACAAAACATCCCATAACCAATGTTTAATTCATTAAAATATAGATTATGTTTTACTGTAAAATACGTAGACAGACTTTGCTAAGGTATGCACATCTCTAATTAGATAGTAGGTATATCAATTTAAAATTATTAGAAGGATGAATCTTCTATCAAAAATAAATTTAGCAGTAGCTTTTTACCTAAAACTTTTGAACGATGTTATTTAAAACTCATACATTCATTTTAGACATTTAATGGTTTTATAATATTATATAATAATTTTAAGTTTTACTACAACATAGGTACTTGCAAACTAACTGCTTGACGTGGATTCGCTTCCATTAATTATTTTGTATAAAAATAATGATTTCAGAGTACTTTGTTATTTTTATTTACATGTGTAAAAAAAGGACTTTTTTATATATTAAATTTAAGTAATTTTGCGAAGTTATGTGGAAATAAGTTATTCGGGTTAGCGACCATGACTTATAAATGTCTATGTAATACATTATTTGAATCATTATCAATATAACCCTTCTAAGCAGTCATCATGAAATTTGTAAAACAACCGCAATCATTACATGTAAAAAAACTTTGTGTGAATTCTCAGGAGACTGGTTTTCGCCATGGAGAATTATTACCTAGCTCGATACGATGCATCATTTGCGGACCGTCAAATTGTGGAAAAACTAATTTATTAATTGGTCTTCTTATACATGAGGATGGTTTAAGATTTCAAAATGTGTATGTTTATTCGAAAACCTTGCAACAACCAAAGTACGTTTTTTTGGAAAAAGTGTTACAACAAGTACCAGGCATTTCATTTCAGAAATATTGTGAAAATGAGCAAGTACTGAGTGTTCAGGACGCAAAACCGAATTCTGTAATTGTATTTGATGATGTTGCTTGTGAAAATCAAAATAACATGCGGGATTATTTTGCTATGGGTAGACACAAGTTCATCGATTGTTTTTATCTAAATCAGACTTACAGCAAAATCCCTAAGCAGTTAGTACGAGATAACGCTAACCTAATCGTTCTTTTTAAACAAGATGAAAGAAATATGAGACATGTTTATGAAGAACACGTCAACACTGACATGACATGGGTTGAATTTCGTGAAATGTGTTCAAAAATATGGAGTATTCCTTTCAGTTATGTTGTAATTAATAAAGATTGTTCCAAAAACAAAGGATGTTATAGAAGTAAGTTTGATACGTTTGTAGTCTTTGACTAAGGGCACAAATACATATATATAAGACTGTTACCTGCCTGAAATTATTATTTGCCTTGCGACGCTGATTCAATTACGACAAACTTTACCAATATGGAAAAATCATTAAAACGACAAATTGTTGACGCAGCAGAAGCTGTAAAGGTAAAAGTACGTAAAATGAGAAATGCTGAGATTAATAATAAACAAGCATTGGAGTCAGTTTTCAAACCTGTAACAGAGCCTCTCAACTTAATTGCTAATGCTAATAAGCAAACTCCTCTCCTGCAAGCTAATGATGATTTTGCTGATGTTCCGTTTATTAACAAAACTTTGCAGAAAGAAAGAACTGATAGTACAGGAAGTAATGATAATAACTGTGATGAGGTCGATAAATATGAATCCGATGTCAACAGTGACTCTTCCTATGAATCAGTAGTTGAAAGTAATCAAGATTGTGATACGTCATCTTGGTCAGTATCTTCGGAAGCGTTAGTAGATATTCCATTTGGCGTTAGAGCAGAACGTGGGAAACTGATGTTAGGTTCTGCTTGCATAACGGTCAACGATCAGTTCATCACTGTAGCTGGACGTAAATATCGTAATACGCCTGGTTTAAAACAGTTGCTGCTCAAGAAAGATGTAAACTTAAACTTGGTTACAGATAGTGATATGCAAAACTATAAGTCAATGTTACTTGATACAAATGCACATCGTCGAGACTATGAACCAAGTAAACCAATAAAAAGTAATAAAGGACAAAAATATTTGCAAGTTATTAAACCTCTTTTTAAACTGAAGAATGCAGTTCACGGAAAGGGTCTACCGTTACTAAAAAGGTGGAGAAAAAACGTAGATTTAGTATACTGGGACGATCCTAATGAATTAGTAGAAAGGTTGAAATTGTTAATTGCATCTAGAGATGCTGGCAACACAGGATTAGATAATGAAATTATATCTATCATTGAAGAATTGCGTGAAAGTAAAGTTATAAATAAATAAATATTTTAAAACTTGTTTATTTTACTATCAGCCTCTCGACACAATACACCTGAAACATGAATGTAGACAAATTTGGTCACTACATCCATAAAAGAATGCGTTTGTCAGAGTTATTTGAGTTTAATGAGAATGCATTGCTAAAATCAGAAAACGGAGATTTCGATTTAAAAACATCAAGACTGAGAGGAGTTAGATCTCCAGTAGAAGCAGATGATGCTGTGAACAAGGATTATGTAGATCGATTGAATGCTGCCACATTAAGAGAAGTAAATAACTTGATTGGTAAATTGCGTTCTCAAATCATAAAAGATGCAAAGGGTACAGTTCAAGCTACTTTAAAAGCAAATATACCTGAGGTTTTAACTCATTTGCAAGATAAGATTCATACTAAAGCAGAGGTAGACCAATTACTTCAAAAAACTCCGTAATGGTAAAACAGCAAATTGTAAATGAAATCCACAAAGCGGCACGAAGAAACTTTCCACGGCGTTCTGTTATTCTGAAAGGAATCCACGATTTATGGCAAGCAGACTTGATGGATATGCAAAACCTGAAAAAGTACAATAAAGACTATAAATTCATCTTAGTGGTAATTGACTGCTTCTCAAAATATGCCTGGGCTGAACCGTTAAAGTCAAAAAATAAATTTGATGTTACTCGTGCTTTCGAACATATACTGCTTAGTAGTCGTAATAATCCTATAAACTTACAAACTGATAAAGGGACTGAATTTTATAACATCACGTTTCAAAAGCTTATGAAAAAGCATAACATTAACCATTATTCCTCGTTCTCTACTAAAAAAGCATCAATTGTAGAGAGACTAATTAGAACTTTAAAAAATAAATTGTATAAATATTTTAGTCTCAATGGAAACTATAAGTGGTTAGGTCAACCATTGGTATCTACAATGCAGAGATATAACAACACAAAACATCGCACTATTCAATTTAAACCGGCTGATGTGAATAAATGTAATGAACAAGTAATTAAAGAAAATATAAACAAAATGAACAAACATACTTTAGTTCAGTGGAGACCTAAATTTAAAGTTGGTGACTGTGTTCGTATAAGCAAATACAAACATAATTTTGAGAAAGGTTACACTCCTAATTGGTCAACAGAATTATTTACTATAAAAAAGGTGAATAAATCCTTACCAGTGACGTATCACATAGAAGATCAAAGAAAACAAAATATATTAGGAGCTTTCTACGAACAAGAACTACTAAGATCTAATTATCCTGACGTTTATTTAATAGAAAAGGTTTTGAAAAAGAAAGGAAATAAATTATATGTTAAATGGTTAGGTCTAAACAGTGCAGAAAACAGCTGGATTGAGAAAGCTGAAATAGTGAACTAAGATATTATATAACTATTTCTCATTTGAAATCCTATCATTATAATTTGAGTAATGCAAGGAGGCGGACTAGTTAACAACATAATTAATAATCTACCATTCGAAGTTCATTTGCCGGGATATAATTATTGCGGACCAGGAACTAAACTTTACAAACGTTTAGCACGAGGTGATCGAGGTGTGAATAAGTTAGACGAAGCTTGCATGCAACACGATATTGCATATACAAACCATACAGACTTATCTAATCGTCACAAAGCCGATTTACAACTGCTTAACATGGCTAAACAAAGACTTAAATCAAAAGATGCAGGAAAAGGCGAAAAACTAAGCTCTTGGCTAGTGAGCAAAGTTATGAAAGCAAAACTAAAGTCTGGATCTGGCATTAAAACATTTAAAACCTTAGTTTCAAAAATAAAATCAAAAATTAAGAAACTTAAACACAAGGATAATAAAACTTTAATAAAAGCAGCTTACTTATACGCAAAAAAGTTATTTCCAAACATTCACCATCGAATTCGAGTACCCAGAGTAATACCCTTACCAAAGAGTGGTGGAGTTCTACCTTTAATTCCAATTTTCGCTGGTTTATCAGCTTTAGGGACTTTAGCTGGTGGTGCAGCTGGAATTGCAAAAACCGTTAATGATTATAAAGCAAGCAAGCAAAATTTACAAGAAACAGAACGACATAATAGAGCTATGGAGGCTTTAGTGTTGGGCAAGGGTTTATACATTAAACCATATAAAAGTGGTAAAGGATTATTTATAACAACTTCAAAAAACTGAAAAATAAGCTACCTAATCGCCCTCTAACTGATGCAGACATCCAAAAGTATTCAAGAGACATCCCATATTTTCGCGGGGTCTACATGAAAGATCGACTACCTCGAAAACCGAAACACATTGAATGTGGTATCGTTAACTTAGACGATTCCAGGAATGAAGGAACGCATTGGGTAGCTTATACTAAAGTATACAATCACTGTGAATACTTTGATAGCTATGGAAATCTAAAACCTCCGATGGAATTAATGCAATATTTAAAAAATTGTAGTGTTTTTTATAACTACACAAGATATCAAAAATACAACGCAGTTAATTGTGGTCATTTATGTTTAAACTATTTGTGGACTTTTTGGAATAAAAATATAATATAAAATATATGCTTCTCTTTCATTTCAATCATTTGCAAGATGTCCCTCACTTTGGCGATTACTGGAGACTCATCAGTGTTAACTACATACTATCCCAATACGTTGCAATTAGATGGAGAGTATGAGTGTGCTTTATTGCACTTTTCTACATTTAATTCTATTCCAAACATTGATAAAAGTAATAATAAGTTTTATTATGGCTCTAATGAAGTTATTGAAATACCGGAAGGTACTTATGAATTGCAAGATATCAGCGATTACTTAAAATCAGAAATAAAAAATGCAGAGATCAAACTACGGTGCAATAATAATACTTTAAAAACTACAATATTTTGTACAAAAGACATTAATTTTATCAAAGAAGACTCTTTTAGAAGACTATTAGGATTTAACAAACAAATCTTGAAGGCAAATAAATGGCATGTGTCACCGTCTCCAGTCAACATTCTACCTACGACCGTAGTCAGGGTTGAATGTGATATTGTAAGCGGTTCATATATAAACGGTGAACCAAGTCATATTATTCACGAATTTGCACTTAATGTGCCACCTGGATATAGGATTATAGAAATTCCAAAAAACGCTATATATTTTCCAATCAACCAAAACAACATAAGCTGCATACATATCAGGCTGCTAGATATAAACAATCGATTAATCAATTTACGTGGTGAAGAAGTGCAAGTATATCTGCATCTTAGAAGAAAAAATGATCGATTACAATAAAAATGTGCCTCAACAAGTAAAGAATATCAGTTCTGCTCGAGCTACCTATCAAATAAGACCTCTTTCTAAAAAGAAAACAAAACTAACTAAAGACAATAAAGCATTCCTTAGAGCCATCGGATTGTTAAAATGAATATCTTAGACGTTTTATCCGCACCAATTTATGATAATACTATAGAAGGTATCGAATTTCATTCTTACAAGCCATATGTAACAAGTTTTAACAGGAACGATGAAATTCGCATACCTATCAACCAACAAGACTTGTACATATTACCATCAGCTAGCACCCTATATTTGGAAGGAACTGTTATTGTTACCAAAAAAGATACGAAAGACAGAGCTACTAGTGTCAATTTCACGAACAATGCTCTACTCTATTTGTTCCAAGATATAAGGTATGAGCTAAATGGAGTGGAAATTGATAAAATAAAAAATGCAGGTATAACAACAACCATGAAATCACTAATTTCAATGAATGAAAGTGAATCTAAAATGTCTAATGCCTGGGGATGGAATATTGATGGTGTAAAAAATATCGATGGAGGAAGATTTTCTGCTTCTATACCACTTCGTAACATCCTCGGTTTTGCTGAGGATTTTAATAAAGTCGTGATAAATAGTAGACATGAACTGATATTGTTACGAAGTAGCACTAATTTGAACGCAGTAAAACTTAATACTGGCGAAGTAGTAGATGATGTTCAGATCAACAAAATCATATGGCGCGTACCTCATGTTAAAGTATCTGACAAAGAAAAAATTGGTTTGTTAAAATTATTAGAAAAAGATCGCCCACTTCAAATGATATACAGAAATTGGGATCTGTACGAATACCCAGCTTTGCCTAAAACTACAAAACATACCTGGTCCATCAAAACTTCATCGCAGATAGAAAAACCAAGATACGTTATTATTGGTCTACAGACAAAAAGAAAAAACAATGCAAGTTCTGACATGTCTCAATTCGATCACTGCCATATTCGAGACGTTAGAGTTTATCTAAATTCAACTTATTTTCCATATGAGAACTTAAATGTGAGTTTTTCTAATAACAGAATTGCTTTATTATACGAACAATATACCAGATTTCAACAGTCGTATTACGGACGTCGCTCGGAGCCCATACTAACCGAGAAACAATTTAGAGATATAGCGCCGCTGTTTGTAGTCGATTGCTCTAGACAAGCGGATAACCTAAAGACAGGTCCGGTTGTGGATGTGAGAGTAGAAATTGAGAGTGAATCAGAGATACCAGATCAAACTTCAGCATACTGTCTCATTCTGAACGACTGCATTGTTGAATATCGACCACTAAGTAATATTGTTAAGAAGATATCATGAAAGCGGATACCCTTATAGTAGAATTGCAAGGATTTAAAGATTATGTAAATAATTTCATCGTCAAAGAATTGGCTATTGTGAGTCAGGATCATACACAGACGTTCTTGGTAAAACCACCATATTCATTTCATTACCTAACACCAGAAGAAAAAAAGCAGGTGAGGTGGTTAGAAAGAAATCGAAGAATTTACTGGAGTGAAGGCTACATAGACTACAAAGAGTTTCATCGCGTTATTTTACCCTATTTAGAAAACAAAAAAATTATTACAAAGGGTTTGGAAAAGATAAAATGGATTAAAGAGTTATGTGCAAACTGTGAAGTGATTGATATAGGTGACAAAGGATGTCCTAATTTTGTGACATTAAAACAAAAGTTCTGTAAAAATAAAACTGATTTTAATTGTGTGCACCATAAAAAGAATTGTGCATTAAATAATGCAGTGTGTATTAGAAAATGGTATGATGATAATAATATGTCTGTGTTTAATATGTTTTAATTTTAATATGTTCAATTAATAAAAATCTAAATGTACCTACTTTTTGTTTTATTTAAATGTATTTAGGACAACTACACAACAAACTTTATATTAGCTCTAATTAGATGAATTGCGATAAAAAATACCATATCAGCAGTATTTGTCTCGTTACAAAATTCAACCTTAATTACAGGTCTTCAAAGTTGCATGAATAATTTGTGTTAGTTACGTCAAATTAAAGCGTAATGATACCCAGTTTTTCTGTCTAATTACAATTTTATAGTGAGAAATGAAATATAAAACCAGCCTTTTTCGCTCGCCGACAAAGATGAACCCGACACCTGGCTGTCTACCTATGTTGTAGTAAAACTTAAAATTATTATATAATATTATAAAACCATTAAATGTCTAAAATGAATGTATGAGTTTTAAATAACATCGTTCAAAAGTTTTAGGTAAAAAGCTACTGCTAAATTTATTTTTGATAGAAGATTCATCCTTCTAATAATTTTAAATTGATATACCTACTATCTAATTAGAGATGTGCATACCTTAGCAAAGTCTGTCTACGTATTTTACAGTAAAACATAATCTATATTTTAATGAATTAAACATTGGTTATGGTATGTTTTGTATCATACAAATTTTAACAATGACTGCTACATGCACAAGGATCACATTCACAGCGGTTGCATTGTAATTGTAGAACCCATGGGAATCACCCACACATAGATAAATCAAACGCAGCAAATTTATATAATGCAACTTTGCAGTCTTGGTGATTGTTAAGAGTCATTTACACTTATCGTGTAAACGTTCAATATGATCGCTTCTAACGCCGTCGTCCGGCGATTTTTTTTTTTAACTAGTGCTTGACTGCGATCCCACCTGATGGTAAGTAGCGATGCAATCTTTGATGGTGAGGCGCACTAGTTTATTAAGAGCCTATTCACTCTAGCCTTGAAGACACCCAAATTATAATCGAACGGGAAGACCGCAGCAGGCAGACTGTTCCAGTCCTTCGACGTACGCGATATAAACGACGAGGCGAAACGCTTAGTCCAGACCGTAGAGGTTTCAACAACGTAAGGGTGAATATTCGACACGATATGTGCGAATTATCCGTTTGACGGCGATTGTATCAGTGTAAAATCCTCTTAACATAGCAGAAAGTGATGTGACGGTGCGATACGTATTTATAACAGTACAGTTTTGTTGGTAAGGTGCAGTGTGGTTGTCTGCCTGAATGAATTAAACTGAAATTCGGACGTCCTTGGGGTCCAATCTGGATCATAAAATACGGAGTGACGTGTCAACTACACATGTTATTTCTAATTTTATGAAGAGACGTGAGACAACCTGTCCTGAATCTTAGTTTAATGATTACGGTATCCTAAAATTTAGACGTCCTGGGAGTCCAATCCGGATCATAAAACACAGAGTAACGTGTCATCTACACACGAAACCTCTAATTTTATGGAGAGACGTGAGACAAGCTGTCCTAAATTTTAGCATACTATATTCAGATAGTTTGCTTAGTAAAAATTTGAAGTGAAAATGTGAAGCTTAGTTATTTGCTTAGTATTATAGTGGCATAGTGGCATTGCGCAAGAATCTAGTAAGCAGCCGAGGTAAGCAATTATATTTAAAAGTGGAATAGGCCTTAGTGACGTGCAGGGTGGTGGTGTCGTATCTGAATGAATTAAACTGAAATTCGGACGTCCTTGGGGTCCAATCTGGATCATAAAATACGGAGTGACGTGTCAACTACACATGTTATTTCTAATTTTATGAAGAGACGTGAGACAACCTGTCCTGAATCTTAGTTTAATGATTACGGTATTCTAAAATTTAGACGTCCTGGGAGTCCAATCCGGATCATAAAACACAGAGTAACGTGTCATCTACACACGGAACCTCTAATTTTATGGAGAGACGTGAGACAAGCTGTCCTAAATTTTAGCATACTATATTCAGATAGTTTGCTTAGTAAAAATTTGAAGTGAAAATGTGAAGCTTAGTTATTTGCTTAGTATTATAGTGGCATAGTGGCATTGCGCAAGAATCTAGTAAGCAGCCGAGGTAAGCAATTATATTTAAAACAGGAATAGGCCTTAGTGACGTGCAGGATGGTGGTGTCGTATCTGAATGAATTAAACTGAAATTCGGACGTCCTTGGGGTCCAATCTGGATCATAAAATATGGAGTGACGTGTCAACTACACATGTTATTTCTAATTTTATGAAGAGACGTGAGACAACCTGTCCAGAATCTTAGTTTAATGATTACGGTATTCTAAAATTTAGACGTCCTGGGAGTCCAATCCGGATCATAAAATACAGAGTAACGTGTCACCTACACACGAAACCTCTAATTTTATGGAGAGATGTGAGACAATCTGTCCTAAATTTTAGCATACTATATTCAGATAGTTTGCTTAGTAAAAATGTGAAGTGAAAATGTGAAGCTTAGTTATTTGCTTAGTATTATAGTGGCATAGTGGCATTGCGCAAGAATCTAGTAAGCAGTCGAGGTAAGCAATTATATTTAAAAGTGGAATAGGCGCTGAACCAGTGTTTTAAGACATCATTCAACTAAACGATTGCTTGTTTGCTCACCATGGCCGTCCTTCAATAAAAGATAGTGAGTATTTTATAAATTAGATTTTGAAAGTAGAATAGGCGCTGAACCAGTGTTTTTAACATATCATTCACAAAAATGTTATTGGGCATTCTATTCCACGCGACAAGCGGAGCGTAGCGTAGCGATGTCGCATCAAGTGGAATAGAATGCCCAATAACATCCTACTTGCAATCGTTGATGGTGAGGCGCACTAGTTTATTAAGAGCCTATTCACTCTTGCCTTAACAACTACAGATTTATTATAAGTATAGACATAGAAGATAAATTACACACAGACACAGAACAAATGATCATGATAGCACACAAACATTTGTACTGGGTGGCAATCGAGCCCACGACCTCCGAAATAGCAGTCAGGGTCACTAACCACTAGACCAACAGGCCTGTCGAAATATTAAAGAATCTTATTTAAATAGCGAGGAATTTATAAGTCACACCACACAGAAAATGAGATGGATTCTTATAAACTAAATCGCCTCTTATATAGCTCAAATGATTATTATATTTAATCCAAGAGCGAGCGAAGCGAGCTCGGAATTGCAGGGCACTCCGAGACGGAGTGTTTTTATTTCCACCCAGAAAGTGACTTACTGGCTTAAAAGATAACTAGTGGCTAAGATAAGATCTGTTTGGGACAGAGTAGTTCCTGAACTGTACACTATAATGTTTGTATGCTTAGATAGGTGTTAGGTAGTGAGTGTGACCTACATGCGAAATACTTCACATAGTAAAAATCAAAGTTTATTTATAACTAGTGTCGTACAATTACCGGCACGGATCTTGAGCGCTGGCTTCAATTTGCGCAGAAGTCAAATATTCGGTCTATTTATTGGTGCGAAGTGAGACGCGGGGGCGGGGAGTGTCAGTGATTGGCTCGCCGCTCCATCGTGTCATAGACGTCACTCGTAATTCGTTCCCTGCGTTTGCTGCATGTATCTAACAACGACGACGATTGGCTCGCCAATGTATGGATTGCGCAAAGCGATCCCGACTCTGACGCCGAGCGCTTAAGATCCTTGCCGGTATTTGTACAACGTAAAGAGTGATGATTCTCACATGTACAGTAAGGCCGCAAAAGTCCATAGGAACGCTAAAGATTACATTGCTACGAACCGAGCGAGCGCGATACTTCCGTGCGTATGTGTGCGCATGTATGAGTATCCACATTCCACAGATAACACACACTAAGGAACTGTCGTCGCACTGAGCTTAAAAACATTATTATTTTTCTGTTCTTACCATAGCATTGATAAAATTCGTGCAAATACGTCATGTGCTGGTAGCCGTGTGAACTAAGTGTTGGATTCGCAAATCACGTAACCCGAGTTCAAATCATGGTCGGTCCGTTGCAGTTATTTCTTACTTTGAAAATTCCCAATCTATATTGATATAGTTGTTTTTTTTTATTTCTATGAAAAATACTATTGCATTTTTTGCACTAAATAGTTGCAAATTACGAATGTGATCTATTAACCACAAGAAGAATCACATTCGTAATTTGCAATTATTTAGTTGTTACATCTTTTCGATGTTATAAGGTGGAAATAAAAAGACGTGTTTAATAAAAATGTTTATTCTTTATATTTACAAATTAAACATTTATGAGAATTGTGACGTCGAATTGTTACGTAGACAAAAAGTTATCTTGTAACCGTTATCTATGTTACGCCTAAGATTGTTTGTTGTAAGTATACCCACTTAGACCATTCATAATATGAATAACGTAACAATGAACGGATATTCAAATTTTAATAAAATAAAATATAGGTAATTGTTTATATCCAGTTATTTATTGAAAAGTGATATATGATTTGGACTTTGTAAACATTTTATTTTTGTGTAACGTCACAATGAATGTATTGAGGTCATAGCTTAATTGTTCATTTTCTTGACGAAAAGAAGATTGAAACCAAACCTCAATTTCTGTTAAAAGAACTTTAGTTCTCACAAGATAATCGTCAATTAGATGAGAAAAATAAATTGAACTATAGTATTATGTTAAAACAGTGCGGGTAGAAGAATAAAAAACGAAATAGACTCATGATTATTGTCAACAAAATTGATAGCGAGTTCACTGGATTCTTAAGATGAGGCGATGGCACAAGTTAAAAGATATAGCTGTTTTAAACGAAAGTAAACAAAATATAATACAGTGTTTGTTAACGAATAATCACAGATATGTTAAAATAAAATGGTAGGCCATTTAGTTTAGTTAACATTAACCTCTCAACCTTAGAAGTGAAATGTCAAAAGTAGTGTCGTCAGTGAGCGCCATAAACAAAATGGCGGCGAAAATATTACTTTTTACTAAAAAAATTATAACTGCATTATAAAACGACATTTTATCATTCTGTAAACGTGTTTTCACTAATGGATAAATTTCTTTTCTACCAGGCATCAAAACCAAGTGATCACCGATACAGAATATTTGCTCTACGAGTTCAAATTTTAGAAACCAGATTGTCGAGTAAATTTCAAGAAATATATGAAAACATAAACAAAATCCGTAACACAAGGGCCTGTGTTATCTAATTATATAAACAATTCAACGAAAGAGCTCGAGATGTTTACAATAACACCACTTGAAATTCGACCCGATAAGCATAAAAACAACTAGAGATGCTCCTTCACTTTTTGTTAACTTTATCGATAGTTGTTCTATCTGTACGGGATTTTGGTATTAGTGAATAAAAATACAAACTCATGAAACATTTTATTTTATTTACAACTAGTTGCTGCCAGTGGCTTCGCTCGCGTGATTGCAGAAAATTAAAAATACAAACTCATAAAACATTTTATTTTATTTACAACTAGTTGCTGCCAGTGGTTTCGCTCGCGTGAATGCAAATATTCATTTCTTTCACTATCATTCCTTTCACTATCATTCCTTTCACTATCATTCATCACACGTTCCTCAGGGGACACATACAAAGCGTGGGCATCCGGGGTCCAAAAATTGCCCACGTCGACCTCCACGATCACTTCTTCGTGGTCGATGTCGCCAACCCCAGCGTCCAGCGGTTGGCCATTCTCCCCAAAAATCTGCAACACCCTGCCGTGCTCAGGTGCCAGTACACTGTAAACATAAATACTTTTACTAAATTTATTTTATATACGTCTACTGACTATTCATAATTAATATCAGTAGATAAAAACTTACGATTGCGGCGGCACCACAATACCACTTGTGGAAAGCTCCCCATGCGTTCCGGCGATGAACAGCGATGCAAGACATCCTGTGTACAAAGAAATATATCCATGCAAAAAATTCTCATCAAAATGCAATAAAAATACAGCTCACAAATTATTATAGTAGTAATAACATTACAACCTCATCGTCGATGAACTCATCCTGTTCATCGCCGCTCTCCACTTCAACGTCCGGATCTTCCTGATCGTAGAGCAAGTCCAGGAAGTCCGCAGGAGGCTGCTCATTCACTCTCCAGTTAGACATGCTAAAAAACAAAAAGAGAAAAAAATATACCACATTATAATAATAATATTCCACATCTACCACACAACGCCGTCTAGTCCCAAGCTAAGCAGAGCTTGTGTTATGGGTACTAGACAACTAATAAACGTACTTATATATTTCTAAATACATACATATTATAGATAAATTACACCCAGACACAGAACAAATGATCATGCTCATCACATAAACATTTGTCCTGGGTGGGAAGCGAACCCACGACCTCCGGCATAGTAGGCAGGGCCGCTAACCACTAGACCAACAGGCCAGTCAAAAGTATTGTAAGTATAAAAAACATTAGTACTTATATAATAATTTTGTTTTATAGAAAAAATAAAAAAATAAAACTATAAATTCATGTTAGAGCTTTAGAAATAACAAAGTTATCATGCAAAAATAATTATAAAATAAATATAAAATACCGCTATCACTATCGATGATGACAAAATTTCATCGACATTTTTATCGACATACTACGTTTCCCTAGTTTTGGCTACCTGACCTTCAAAAAAGAACAGTTTCAAACCAATTTTGTACTTAGACTCATACAAATAAGGACCAAAATGGCTTGTTGGATTTTGAAAGGCAAAACGACCGTTACGCGTGCTTTTTTGTCAAGATTTTTTTTCACTAAAATTGAACAAAAGCGTTATTCTTTCGTTATATAAACGATTATAATTACTTTTTACAATAGTTTCATTACATTTACTGTTAAAAATCATCATAATTTACACGGAAATCGGAAAACATGTTCACAAACTATAACGGCTTTATGTAAAGTTATAACAATGTATTTCATGCAAATTATACTCTAAATAGAACCATTATTAGCGAAATAATAACTTTATAATAACAAACAATACTTACTTGAGTAAAATCAGGTAAAAAACACACGAAAACAACAAACAAAATTCCGCCCGCACCGAAATTATTGGTCAAATGTCAAGCCGAAAAAAAAAAAAGCAGAGCATAGATTATAAAATATAATGCGTTCAACCTATAGGAAATTTATCCAAGAACGTAAATATCCAAACTTGTTCATAGAGAAGTAGTCTGTAAGTATCGGAAATAAGGCTTATAATGAAGTGGGTGAGAGCGAACGCCGGCGTTCGCGCGGGGTTTGACGGAATGGCGCGATGACATTAGAGCGAACGCCGGCGTTCGCGCGGGGACTAAGAGGTTAAATATTTAGTGCGAAACGTAATCGTTCTTGTTTGTGCCTCTCTGTCAATTACGGCTTTTTAGCAGGTTTTCTGTGATGCACGCCTTCAGCGTGAAGTGCACGGCGAACAGTATCCATCGAGGTGTCATATAATTCCGCAAAATGTCTCGTTGGTGCGAAACCATTCGTTTCGTATACATCCACCATATGTCGTCGCTGCGCCTCGCTAATAAGCTTCGGTCTCCCACTTCTCTTTCGACTAGCAAGGCTACCTTCTTCCTCATATCTTTTTAGCCAAAGATTTACAGTATTTTTCTAAAATAAAAAAAAAATATATATTAGGCAGCTATACCTACTTCACTTCATTTTCATTATATAAAATGTTAATAATCATAATTATTGAATATAATTTTAAAATAAAACTGCATTTATTAATCCAATAACCAATCCAATAAACCCAACGATTTACGTATTTCTCTTTTAAACCTCATAAAGATACGATGAATGGATTCATAAATGGCATACGTTTTAATTAGAAGATTAATTTGTAATAAAGTTACAATTCATTAATAGCTATTATACTCACATTCAGTCCGGTTTCTTCAGATATTTGTGTTTTATTAAGACCACTTTTATGCAGCCCAATGATAGTCGCCCTCACTTCAATACTAATATTAGCCTGCATTTTGCGAATATTACAATACTGTCAACCTCACGTCACTAACCAACAACTACAACCAAACGACAGTTCATTTCGGTTAAGTTAAAACTCGTGTCTACCTCGCAGAAATCTAATTCTTTATTTAGTTTTTTTGTGATCTACCTTTCTAACTCTAAGAAATGTGTGAACAAGTTAAAGAATAATTTAATATATGTAATGCAAATACATAACTTCCAATCGGGTAAGAACTTACAAAAAGTCAATAATTGCGTGGGATTTGAACTTGCGGCACGCTGATTTGCGCTTCAATCTGTGTGCCTATACCTCTGGGCCATCTTGACTTATGATAAGTTGATGAAATTGTGAATTTCAATCATTTGTTGGCGAAACTTGAAAATAAAAGGTCGTAAGTCAAACTAAACGTCAAACGAATAAGTTTTAAGAATTCTTATGGACTTTTGCAAGTGATAGTACGTATGTTCCGCGTGTTGGTAATTTGCATACTAAGTTTAAGTAGCAATATTTGTGGTGACGAGCGAACGTATTGATTCACATTGTCGTTCAAAAATAAGGGTAATGTACGTAGACCGTACGGTATCATTCGATTGCTTGTTAATTGTGGCTGACTTAGTCATTTAGAAGGAAAAGTAGATATTTGGAGGTGAATAATGGTATAAATTAAAAAAAAATCTGTTTGACTAGCACCCATAACTTATATTACTACAAGATTTATAACTTGACGGTCTTTAATAGAAATATTTCAATGTCTGTAATATTGCCACACCTACAGTATTCGTGTGTTAGGTTTTTGGTGTAAAATATAGCTTACTAGCTTTTGCCCGCGACTTTGCCTGCAGACATAACATATAGACTACGTCACTCAGGAACAAAGCAGCTTTCTATCGGTGAAAACATTTTCTGGGCATTATCACGGACGCCTCCACGCGCCTCACTCTTCAACACAATCATCACTGATTTTCATCTGAAAGATAAGATTCTGACTTAAATATTTATCGATCGAATTGCTATTACCTATATTGCTAATACTATACGTATATTATTTAAATGTCGTTTTTAGAACCATGACACAATCTGGTATTTTTATAGTTAGGAAATCATTCAGTGCTTTCTCCTGCTCTAGACTCCTGTCAAACTTTTACAGACTAAAACTCACTCCTATGTACCTTCTTCTTCCACCACAGGTTTTCCTTACTGTAGGGAACTTATGACCCCAGTAGTCTTCGCCCCTACTGGGCCCGTACAGTTTTGCTGACATCTCTTTGAGGTGCGCGTGGAACTCTGCGTGCCGTCGACGACTCGGGCTCGGTGTGGACGGTTACCGGACGGCCGGATGGTGAGCAACCCATTGCTACAGTAGCTGGAAATCGGGGTCGGGATCTCGGAGGCTAGGGCTCGTAAGTCCGTCCCCTCCACGTGCAGCCTCCTCCATCCCTAGCATTACTGCTTTGTAGAAGGAGCCGACCGCCTGCCATTCCTCCTCGCTCCTGACCATGACCTGTATCACTTTCCGGTGCGAGAGTTTGTGGACGCCGATCGCCCTCACGAGGACACGGTGATGCTCCACCCAAGCGGCACACTTACACTGTATGCTCCACTGTGTCCTTCGGGCGTTTCATACAATGGTGACACTCAAGCGTTTCTTCCATACGAATTCAGTGCAGGAACATCCCGAACTTACCATGTCCGGTGAGGACCTGCGGCACGCGGAAGGTGAGGACACTGTGACGTCTTTCCAGCCAGTCCTCAAAGAAGAGACTTACTGTCATGATTATGGCGTGCCCAATGACGCAACCTAGGTGGGATAAGGACTTATAGGAAAAAGTTTTGTTTTTAATAAAGACACAGTTAAGTCACTACATTTACTTTACTATCTGTTATTAACTGCAATTCGATTGTGTTGTTTGTGTTTCGGCAATTTAAATGATTTCGACTCATTGAAACTGCGTGATTGTTGCGCTTCAACTTGATGATGAAACCTTTTCTTAAAATTACATGTTTAGGTCGAGACCATCATTTATGTGCTCAAACGGATCAATCTGACGATCAGGGTAATCATAGTAAGCTGGTTTAGAATAACCCATTGTCTCACGAGAGGGAGCAGTGACATCACTTACAGATGTCATGACGTTAATAATGTCTTCAACTTTACTATCAGTAGCTGTCACTGTATCAGTAGTCACTTCTTTGTTTAGATTTTTAATGTCAGTGATATCCATAACGCTGTTTGTAACTTGAGATGCAGTTGTGTCTTCAATAACTGTTGCATTGGTTGCATCGCTACAGTAAAATGGGGTGAATAGAGACTTACGAGGTGAATAGAGACAAAACTTTAAAGGGTATTTCTTCGATATTTGAATATTTTTTTCAGCATTTACCTATGTCAATTTTTTAATGAATTGTTATTCTAAAAAATCGATGCTTTGTTAGAGGCCGATAGTATAGTATCAAAGTGAAAAACCAAACCAAAGTTTTGTCTCTATACACCCCGAAGTCTCTATTCACCCCGTTTTACGGTACTGATCGTGTTTGGTTTAAAATATGTGTTATCATTTACTGTAGTTTTAATGTTAGTCGCATAACTTTTTGTAATATTTTCTTTTATAACGTCCTTTATTTCCAAATCAATGAAGCTGAACACCAAACCGTGCGTGCTGAATATTATACTTTACATTTTATAATTTTTTTCATAATATCAAATAATGAACAGCCAAGCATACAGTTGTTAATTATTGAGTGTCCCGGATATTCATGTGCCAAAAGGTGGCCTAAACCTTTTCCAATTTCATCACAAAATATAACTATTTCTTTATTTAAAATCTGTTGTGACAAACAATTAGTAATATGGGTTTACTGGTAAGCATTCCAGGGTTTCATCAACTACCTTCCAGTTCTATCATCAGGTCCTCGTCATAATGAGAAATGTATAGGTTAAGACGAATCTAATGAGCCCAAACTCGGTGGATTTACTAGTAGGCATTCCAGGGTTCTATCAGCCACATCCCAGTTCTACCATCAAGTCTTCGTCATCATGAGAAATGTATAGAACCAGGTTAAGACGAATCTAAATGAGCCAAAACTAGATGGGTTTATTAATAGGCAATCCAGGGTTACTTACCATCGAGCTCCATCATCAGACCAGCTCAATGGCTCGAGCATGTTCGTGACTCATGAATATTTCTAATATTAAGTTACACATACGTTTGAGTATAAAGAAAACACTTATTATGTGTTTAAGATCTATACTGCACCTAACAAACGAGCTGATGACCTTGAACACCTGGACAGATCTTCATAAATTGTATCTAAGAAACATCTCGATAACGTCAGCTTTCAAATAAAAAAAACTGCATCGGCGGCAAACAAAATCGGCGCTACGATGCCAGACACAGACACATAGACACCTCAAACTTATAACTCTCCTCTTTTTCGTCGGCGGTTAATGACTTCTTACTTATGACAACAAACTAACATATTACAGTGAATTTTTAAAACGAAAATCTTTTTTATCGTTTCATTTACAATTGAATATTGTACACGAGTTAGTTTCCAAATACTTGTGCGTTTTCTACGCCGGAGGTACTCATATATGGAATATGGAATATCACGCTAGATATGAATCTAGCGTGATATTCCATATCTAGCGTGAAGGCTAGTTAGGTAGTAATTCTGTTTTTAGTTGCTATATCTAGCGTGAAAGCATATTCCATATCTAGCGTGAAGGCTAGTTAGGTAGTAATTCTGTTTTTAGTTGCTATATCTAGCGTGAAAGCATATTCCATATTTAGCGTGAATGCTGTAGTAATTCTGTTTTTAGTTGCTGTATCTAGCGTGAAAGCATATTCCATATCTAGCGTGAAGGCTAGTTAGGTAGTAATTCTGTTTTTAGTTGCTATATAAGACTACAACTGCGAGCAAAGAGTTAATGTATTGGGCTTTTTTTTAGGTGGGAAATCATCCAATGACTTTTCCCGCTCCAAAGCAGAGTGGGAGAGCGTGTCAGACTTTTACTGACTAAAACCCACTCCTATGTTCCTTCTCTGCCTTGCATTCCACGACCACGGGTTTTCCTCTCAGAAGCGAACCCATGGCTCCTGCGCCCCTGCAGTTTTGCTGACATCTCCTTGAGGCGCAAGTGGAACAGTACGTGCCGTCAACAGCTTGGGCTCGGTCCGGACAGCTGCCGGACGGCCGGCTACCCATTGCTAGCCGTCCGCAAACCCAAATGTTCTGGAGGGTGTGGAAAGGAAATTTTCAAGTCCGTAGAGAAAACATGGTCAAAACGGAACTTGAAACTAACGCAAAAATAACTGCCGAATATTCCAAACAACAGAAAACAAGTGCACACTCCCGTTTTAATAATAAAATACTAACGTTTTTATGGAATCATAAAATGAACACTCATTGTAACTGTTTGTTGTCTCTAAGGCAGCGGTCACGGGGAGTTTGTACAGCGATACAATCGCGATGTTGTCGGTCTTAGAGCTCAAACACACGAGCGGCATGTTACTCGTTGAAGTTTATTAAGACCCCTCATTTTAAGTATTAAAAAAAAAAATTAAAGGAACAATTTTTCTAGGGGACCATTTCGGAAGCATACTTCTAAATTTGGCAACGCCTCTAGCGGTCACTTGCAGAACCAAAACAGCTAGTAAGAGTCATCAAGTACAAAACTCAAAAAGTAGGAACTCGCTAGCGACTAATAAGTTTTTAGCAATTTCCCATAGAAAATCGGCACCATGAGTAACAAAGACAGGCGCTATCGAAACAAACCGTTACTACAGTAGTAAAGTAACTCACTAGGATATTGAAGAGTGAAAGTGTTGTGAAGAGTGTCGAGTAAAACCATATTTCATTTATTTTTGTATAAATATGTCCGGTAAAACTTATTTAACGTGAAATATATGGTACGGTATGAATGATTATGAAGACGAACGACGCCTCAAAAGAAATGTCCAAGCTACTGTACACTATACGAAAGGCACTTGAACGTATAGTGAAAATAATTTCATCAAAGAATAAAGGCTCATTATAGAGGCTTCCCAGCATTTTTGTGGAAAGAGTTTATACAGATTTGAAATCTACAGAAAAAGTAACATTTGAATAATACTAAGAAATACCTAAAATTTTTAGTTTTCTCTGGCAGTGTTATAGTCAACCGTCGAAATTACTGTTTCGGGACAACGTTTTGGAATCCGCTGTTAGCTGTCAACAAGGTGAACCCCTCGGGCCAGTGATCTTTAGCTTAGCTATACACCCAATCATTCGAAAACTAAATTCCACATTTAATGTGTGGTACCTCGATGATGGAACCTTAGGAGGCGATGTAGACACCGTTTTCAACGATCGATCTACAATTCTAAAAAAACCAACTTTCTTCTATTGGACTAGAACTCAACTTTTCTAAGTGAAATTAATTAATAATTAATTAAAAAATAATTAATTATTAATTAATTATTCCTATCTGAAAGTACTGACAAAAATCTGACTTATTCGAAATTCAATGCAATAGCCCCTGCAATCAAAATTATCGACAAAGTTCATTTCGCCTCCTTGGGTCCCCAATTTTTGAGGATTCCTTTGCCAGTTTTGTCAAGGAAAAAATTAAAATTTTCAATGATGTTACGGAAAAGTTGCTCGAAATTAACATGTCTTTGGCCATTACCCTAATCCGTTATTGTTGTTTCGGTCCTAAATTTATTTATTTCCTTCGTGCTTCCCACTTATGGAAGCACCCTCACCTTTTGGGAAAAATCCGGCATACCCTTACTTTAATTTTAAATATTATGACCTTGGACGATCGAGCTTGGTCTCAAGTCCCGTCTCTAAGGGAGGCATAAACCGTTGGATTTCCTTCAAATTAGAATTTCGCGCCTAATCACACGTAGTAGCTGGCCATTATGAATTGCTAGACACCTTCCGCCCGCTACCTCAGCCCAGTGTGTGCTCCCGTGGGTAGTAGGACGTGCGTATAGTTTGCGCGGGTCTCACGGACCAGACCAGGCATACGACGTGACGTTTCTATGCAAGTATTTGTGATCTGTGTTTTTGGATATAAAATTTTTCAAAATGGGGAGCTATCTGTGCGAAGATGATATTAGTAATTTATTACTTGACGCTGCTTAATAAAAAAAGAAAGAAATAAAGAAAACTATTTTATTTGGCATACACACTCGTAGATACACACAATGTAGTAACAACATGTAGACACTAATAAATTATTATAATTTAAAAAAAAAAGACAACTAACAATGTGTGTCTCACGGCGGCGCCAAATAGGTCCAGTTCAGCAATAATGCCAGACAACTACATGGTAGTTGCCTGACGCTGGTTTTCTACTGAACCTTATTTCGAGTGTACGGTGAAATTGGTTTATTTGGGTAGCTCTCTGAATTCGGTCCGATTTGAAAAAAATTAGAGAAATTTTAGATTTTGAAAATCTTACTGTGAAACGAAAATATGACTGCTTATAAATACTATGTGTAAATATTTTCGAATTGCATCGATGAATATCCGAGATATAGCTCGCTGAAGTTTTTATTTGTGATGGTAATGATTTTTCGTTTTATGGGAATGATTATTGATTGACTTCTTTGGCGAATAATTAGGTATGTCCTACACAAAAATATTTTTAAGAGACAAAAAATCTCAAAAAATCTTAGCGCTACATATAAAAAAGTCAAAAACAATAGACAATCAAAATATTATCAAATCATCGACGTCATCATCTTAATCTCCATCATTTTCTTTTTCTTTTCCTACGTTCTTTTCATATCTCCCTATTGCTTACTTTTTCTGATTTCCCATAAAATATCGGTTATATAAATGACTAGGTTTAAGGTATTTAGGATGAAGGTTTTATTTTTGTTATTTTATTTTTTAATTTTTTTTTCTTGTAGTAATTATTATTTTAATCTTAATTTTGTTGTTGTTGTTGTTCTTAATTTTTATGCTTTTTTATTTTTTTATTTTTCCTCATTTATTTATTAATTATTTGTACGTGTCACCTCAATTTCGAGAATTAAGTGACACTAATGGGAGAAGACACTGACTCCTGTAATACAGGTTTTTACCTAGCTCAGAAGTAAGGCCTTCAAAATATTGAGTGATATAATTGTTTGTGTCAATAAACTATTTGATTTGATTTGATTTGATTTGACTAGTTATTTCAGTTTTATTTTCTCTACCTTTGACCTCTATCTTTCAGGGTAATGCAACCATCGGCATAATTTTTCTTAGAAATAAAAAATAATAACTCGCTGAGCATACCACTTTGGACTATTCGTAGTTATTTAGACGAAAAGACGAACAGATAAAAACTGACAAACCAACAAACAGACAAAAACACAAACGGACAAACAGAGAAACCAACAAACAAACAAACAAACAAACAAACACACAGGCAGACAGACAAACAGACAAACAGTCAAACAGACAAACAGACAAACAGACAAACGGCCAAACAGACAAACAGACAAACAGACAAATAGACAAACAGACAAACAGACAAATAGACAAACAGACAAACCGACAAACGGATAAACAAAGTAAATAAAACAAAAAAAAATAGTGCTAGGTCATCTCCGTCAGCTTCGTGTCATTACCGTCACTTTAAAAACTGATGGTAAATTATGGTAAAGACTATCACGGTAGTGACATTTTGGGTTATTTTGATTTTTAAATTAATTAATTTATTAGCTATTTGCATACATATTATTGTCGTAAAAATACTCATCAAAACAAACATTTCAGAGGTGAATTAAACATGTAAATCTTGTGACTAACATCAAGTTCTTCACATACCTACGGTGAAGACCACTAAACCCGTACAAAGGTAGTTTTTGATCACAATTACGTAATTATTTTTTATTTCTCGTGCGCATGTGTTTCTTCCTCGACGTTTCTCGAACGACCGTCCGCGCTGCGGAACTGCGCAGAGGAAGGTAAAGGAATAGGATGTCCATATAAAGAGTTTTTTTAGAGTTCTTTTTTGCTTACGGTAATGATTATTTTTTCGGTGACAAAGACAAAAATATTTAAAAAAAATTAACTAATCGATTCGTATTTGTGATAATGGAGGCAAGTATTCCCTAGTATTATTTTAACAACATGATTAAATTACAGACAAATAAAGCTGTAACTTCTTAGAAATTTTGAACTCTATTTTTATAAAATTATGTTAAGGACACCGATGGTAAGGACATTTGTGACTCTTTTTTATTTTTTTTTATTTTCGTTTTCATACCTACGGTTTTCTATTGTGGGATACACCTAGCTAAATGTCTTCAAACCAACCAACTGTACTCGAATCTCCCAAAATTTTAGTACCTATTTTTTTATGTAACCAGACATGTGATTGGTACGAAATGAGAGAATCAACCATTTTTAGTACTCAGTTATTAGTGATTAGGTGTTGGATAAATAAATTACATATTATATTGTGTGGTAAATAATAAATAAATAGGTGTACAATGTACAAATATATCAAATTTAAAAAAAACCGGCCAAGAGCGTGTCGGGCCACGCTCAGTGTAGGGTTCCGTAGTTTCCCGTCCGTCACAATAAGTGTACCCACTTATGAGTTTAAAAAAATGCTTGCATACGATTATACTACAAACTTAGTCCAGAAATGATTTTGTACCTACAAACTTTTTGTCTTTTTGTACAAAAACTGTTCTTTCCATCAAGTTCATAATAATTTTTTTAGAAAGTCATTATAAAGTTCTACATTTCAGATTTTTTTCATATTTTCTAAACTTATGGTTCAAAAGTTAGAGGGGGGGGGACACATTGTTTTTTACTTTTGGAGCGATTATTTCCGAAACTATTGACATTATTAAAAAATGATTTTAATAAACCCCTATTCATTTTTAAATACCTATCTAACGATATATCACACGTTAGGGTTGAAATTAAAAAAAAATCACTTCCCACTTTACATATAGGGGGGCTACCCTAATAAAACATTTTTTTCCAATTTTTATTTTACCACTTTTTCGGCGTGATTGATATACATATTGGTACCAAATTTCAGCTTTCTAGTGCTAACGGTCACAGAGATTAAGCGAGGACGGACAGACAGACAGACGGACAGACAGACATGGCGAAACTATAAGGGTTCCTAGTTGATAACGGAACCCTAAAAAAGACAAATTAAATAAATAAAAAAAGTAATAGGTCTATCTAATCGTGTATAATGCACATACATGCGCAAACAAAAAGGTTTTGAAGCGACTCAGTCTCAAAACACCGCCACGCCCGTCAGCTTGCGCAGTGTAACAGGACGCCAATTCATTATGCCTAGGGCAGCCAGGCGCAATGGACGAATTGCCAACAGCGCGAAATGTAAAAAAAATAAAAAAATCTTATTATAACTTCGGGTACTTTGGAAATCAAAAATTAATATCGCAATGAAATAAAGCGTGAGTTTCATAGTCTATCAATTAAGTGAATTTTAGTGTTAAAGAAGAAAGAAGTGAAAAAAAGATACGTACATAGGCAGAAAGGTGAGTGTCGTTTGTTTATAGTGGTAACTATTTGAAAAAATCAAAGTGAAGTGTATGAGTGAGTGTATGTTATGAATTTAATAAATAATTTTTTTTTTTTTTTTAGTTGCGGCAGAATGCAAGTACTGGATGCAAGTAGGCCAGACACTTAAGGTAAGTCAGCATGAAAATAAGTAAATACAGCAAAATAATATTTTTTTAAACTATAAAGTAACCTGTCCTTCGTTTCTCACAGGTCTCCCAAGGACGCGGGAACACAGACCAGGTATCGTCACGACACGACAGTATGAGATGAGCAGACAGCGGTGCCAAATAATAAAAATAGAATAGAATAATTTTCAGAACTTAAGATGACATTATTTTCAACTCAAGCGGATAAGATTCCGATCACGTCAATCAAGATAGCGGGGCATCAGATTCAAAGGCAGAAAACAATGTTAAAAATATGTTTATGCTATCATCACTTCACCATGATATGGAAATAGATCTAGAAATAGATGAGAAGCAAAAACAAAATAAAACAAAGGGTGGAGTAGACACTGTTGACAAGTTTATTCAATCTTACGATGTCGCACGAAACTCTAGAAGGTGGCCATTGGCATTATTCTTCTGGATGCTCAATATTGTTGGCATCAAGGGTAAAATTAAATTATACAAGCATAGTTGAAGAAGTTTCATACTGTCTCATACTGTACAACACACTGGACAGTCCTGCAGGCCAAAAAGAGCTGTACCGGCTAACTAGAACAAGAGAGAGAAAGACGAGGGATGTTTGTCAGGTAAGATGTGTAAGGAATGAAGCTGGAGTGGTCCTGCCGGATGATGAAAAAATCAAAGAGAGGTGGAAGGACTATTTTGAAAGACTGATGAATGAGGAAAATAATTGGAGTGGAATTTTAAAGAGTAAACCAGTGAATGTAGGGTTAGTGAGAATGGTTAGTATGGATGAAGTCAGTATAGCAGTAAATGGAATGAAAAATGGTAAAGCCATTGGTCCAGATGGAATACCCGTTGAAGTGTGGAAGTTATTGTGAGTGGATGGATGGACGTGGTTAGCTTTATTCTTCAATAAGTTGTTGCGGGAAGAAGCTATACCTGATGAGTGGTGCAGCAGTTCTTTGGTGCCCATTTTTAAAAATAAAGGTGATGTGCTTGAGTGCAACAATTATAGAGGAATAAAGTTAATGTCACATACTATGAAAGCCTGGGAGAAAGTTATTGAAAGGCGACTGAGAGAAGAGAGTGAAATTTCACAGAACCAATTCGGTTTTATGCCTGGTCGGGGTACGACGGATGCCATTTTTGCTATACGCCAGCTGTGCGAGAAATACAGAGGTGCGCATAAAAACTTGCACATGGTATTCGTTGATCTCGAAAAGGCATACGACTGGGTACCTCGTGAGGTTCTCTGGTGGACCCTTAAGGAGAAAGGTGTGCTTGGGAAGTATGTGCAGTTGATCCGGGCGATGTATAGTCGATGTAGTACGCAAGTCCGGTCCACAGTGGGCACCACTGGAAATTTCAATGTGACTGTGGGCTTACATCAGGGATTGGCTCTCAGCCCTTACCTCTTCTTGATGATAATGGACGCTCTGACGTCGGACATTCAGGAGGAGACTCCCTGGTGTATGCTGTTTGCCGACGACATTGTGCTGGTTGCCAAGAGTGGCCTAGAGGTCCAAAACAGATTGGAGGTGTGGTGACACAGACTGGAAAGTGTTGGCCTGAAAGTAAGTAGAAACAAAACGGAGTACTTGTTCTGCGATTTCGGCGGTCTCTCCAACCCTGTGCCTTTAGCTCTCGCCGGAACGCCCATACCAATCTGTTCCAACTTTCGGTACCTCGGGTCACTCGTCCAATGGGATAGTGAAGTAGACCGAGACGTAACACGTCGGATCAACGCAGGATGGATAAAATGGCGACAGGTCACGGGAACAACTTGTGACCCACGCATGCCCCTCAAGTTGAAGGGTAAAATTTACAAGTCCGTCATAAGACCTGTCATACTGTATGGATCAGAATGTTGGGCTGTGAAAAAGAAGGATGAAAAAAGATTGCATGTAGCGGAGATGAGAATGTTGAGATGGATGTGTGGTGTGACGAGAATGGATAAAGTGAGAAATGAATATATTAGAGGAAGTTTGAAAGTGGCGCCAGTGACTGAAAAGTTGAAAGGTAATCGCTTGTCTTGGTATGGTCATGTGAAGAGGAGGGATCAAGCGCATATTACTAAAAGAGTTCTGAGTATACATGTAGATGGATGGAGAGGGAGAGGAAGGCCGAAAAAAAAGATGGATGGATTGTGTGAGAAGTGATATGAAAGAAAAGGGAGTTAGTGATAGTTTGGACGGGTGACAGGACAGAATTGAAGAAGAAAACGTGTTGCGCCGACCCCAAGTAATATGGGATAAGGGTAGGAAGAAGCAGGAGTTGAAGAAGTTTCATAAAAGACTTGGGCCTTGCTCTGATTGAACAACATTAGCGGTCAAGGTGTAGGTTCGTAGGTACTTGCCTACTCCTACGCTACACGGGAATCTAACCCGTATAGCTGTGTAGATACGAAGCAATTTAGCGGAACAAGCAGAAGAATTGGTGAGTGCGAAAGATGAAGAATGTAGAATGAAGCAAGGAAGACGAAATGAATAATTATTATTTAGCGACGGAACAATATATTTAAAAGAACAAAATTACAAAAGTATGGATGGTAAGTCATTAAGCAAGGTAAGCGCGACGCGACCGACTTCGAGGCTAGCTCAGAGCGACTGTCCGGGTGCGGCGCTTGAGTCTGGCACAGGTAGGTGGCTCGCTAATGACCTGACGTCAGCGCGAACAAAAGATCGTATGATCTGTCTGTGTGGCCCAAGGTTCATAAGCGGAGCGTTTCCGCTGGTCGTGAGGCGTAGACACGCCACAAGTTCCCCCCGGCCAGACCGTTGCTCACGGTCGATAGAAATCGGGGAATCTTACTCGCCGCCCGCTTTTTGTCTTTCTCTCCTCGCTTGTAGTAGTGGTGGCGGTAGTGGCTGATGACGACGTATTTGTTGGCTCTTCATTCGGAACTTTGTTGTCCTCACGCATCATGTAGGCTGGCTTGAGTCGATCGATGGAAACATTATTGGGCTTCCCTTGCATCTCGATCGTAAAGTATTTTGCGTGCCTCTGTAGAACCTTGTCGGGGCCTGCATATGGTGGTTCCTGTGAGCTGCGAACGTAGTCTCTGCGTAGGAAGACGTGCGAGGATGAGTGCAGGTCGCGCGGCACGTAGAATGGCGATGTAGAATGCCACGAAGTAGGTCTTGGAGTCAGCCTTGCCATGTGTTGACGCAACCGGGTTGCGTACTGGGTGACGTCAGCCGCTGTATAGTCTTCCTTTGAAGATAGGAACTGGCCTGGAAGATGAAGTTGCTCCCCGTAGACGAGCTCGGCTGGCGTAGCTTGGATGTCTTCCTTCCAAGAGTTACGCATGCCAAGGAGTATCAGTGGAAGCGCTTCAGTCCACTGCGAAGACGTGTGGCACATGATGGCGGCCTTCAGCTGCCGATGCAGCCGTTCCACTAAGCCGTTGGCTGCAGGGTGGTAGGCAGTGGTGCGGAAGTGGTGTGCGCCTACCAAGGCTGTGAGCGCTTTGAAGAGGTGACTCTCGAACTGGCGACCACGGTCAGTAGTCACCCGTGCAGGACAGCCGAACCTGGCTATCCAGCCAGACACCAGAGCAGCTGCGCAGGTCTCCGCCGTGATGTCTTTCAAGGGGTACGCCTCAGGCCATCGCGTAAACCTGTCAATGACGGTGAGGCAGTATCTGTAATCAGACGAAGGGTTTAAGGGCCCTATGATGTCGAGGTGAATATGAGAGAAACGGGAGGTAGGGGTAAGGTAAGTGGAAAGAGGAGATTTGGTGTGGCGAGTTACTTTGCACGCCTGGCAATGTAGACATTGCCTTGCCCACTCTCTACAGTCCTTACGTATCCCTGGCCACACAAAGTGTTGTGTCACCAGTCGCACTGTAGCAGATATCCCAGGATGATGTAAGTTATGCAGAGAGTTGAATGCCTCCTTCCGTAGTGTCGGCGTTATGTAGGGGCGAGGCTGTTGCGTGGAGGTGTCGCAGTACACGGGTAAGTTTGTGCTGCCTGTGATCTTCTTTAATTTCAGAGCGGTACCATGGAGCAGCAGGCCTTGCAGTTCTGGATCCTCGTCCTGAAGTTTTGCAAGGTTCTCGTAGTCTATGGCAGCAGATACCTCCTCCACGCGCGATAGTGCATCAGCAACAACGTTGTCGCTACCTGGTAAGTGCCTTATATCCGTTGTGAACTGCCCGACGTAGTCTAGATATCGAAACTGTCTTGGAGATAGGCTCTCTCTATTCAGTTTGAAGGCGAATATGAGTGGCTTGTGATCCTTGTACACCGTAAACGTTCTGGCCTCAACCATGTACCGGAAGTATTTGATAGCCTCGTATACTGCCAGTAGTTCTCGGTCATACGGGCTGTACTTTTTCTGAGCATCACTGAGTTTATGGGAGTAAAAAGCTAGAGGTTGCCAGTTCTCACCTTTGCGTTGCTGAAGAACTGCGCCTATCGCGGTATTTGATGCATCCGTCATAATTGCTAGCTCCGCCGATATGTCTGGGTGAGCCAGGAGTGTTGCCTTAGACAGTGAGGACTTGCAGTCATCGAAAGCCTTCAGCAGTTCTGTCGTCATATGTACCGGATGGGATCCTTTTACCTTGGGACCAGCAAGGACGGCGTGTAGTGGTGCTTGAAGATGGGCTGCGTTTGGGACAAATCGACGATAGAAATTTATCATTCCCAAGAATCGTCGTAGCTCCTTGACTGTCTTCGGCTTCAGGAATTCCTGGATCGCCTGAACCTTGGATTGTAATGGTTTCGTACCTTCAGCTGACACGCTATAGCCTAGGAAGATGACCTCGGGTTGCCCGATCTTGCACTTAGCTGCGTTGACGACGATACCGTATTGCTTCAGACGGTCAAATAGCAGTCGTAGGTGGACCTTATGCTGTTCTGGTGATGCAGAATAAATGAGAATGTCATCAATAAATCCGCAGCAGAAATCTAGGCCAAGTAGGACTTCGTCGATGGACCTTTGGAAGGTTTGAGCAGCGTTCCTCAAACCAAAGGTCATGAAGGGGAACTCGTATAAACCAAAAGGTGTGGTTATCGCGGTCTTCTGTATATCCTCTGGGTTTACAGCTAGCTGGTTATATGCCTTTACTAGGTCTATAGTTGAGAAGACAGTACAGCCTGCTAGTTGGTGAGAGAAGTCTTGAATATGACGAACTGGGTACCTGTCGGGTATAGTTCGTGAGTTGAGTGCCCTGTAGTCGCCGCATGGTCTCCATCCGTCATCCTTCTTCTTCACCAGGTGCAGTGGCGCAGACCAAGCACTCTCCGAGCGCCGTGCTACGCCGCTTGCAAGCATTTCCTCGAACTCTTTCTTAGCTGCCTGCAATCGAGAAGGGTCAAGGCGTCTGGGCTTACATGCTACCGGTGGGCCTGGCGTCGTCCTAATGTAGTGCAGTGTATTGTGCTTTCCCGGTAGCTGTCTGCCTGGAGGTCGCGTAATTTCCGGATATTCGCGCAGAATCTGATGGTAGTCCGTGTCTCCTACTACAGCCTTTACCGATGCGATGTCAACGGAATTGCAGTGTGCAGCTGAGACAGAAAGGGACGTGAGGTTGTCGATCAGGCGTTGATTCCTGCAATCTACCAACAGATTATAAAAGCTGAGGAAGTCCACACCGATAATTGCTTTCGACACATCTGCAATTGTAAAGCTCCAGCTGTAGCTCCTCCTGAGTCCTAAATCCAATTGCAGCTGTAGGGGACCGTATGTGTGGATTACCGTATTGTTGGCAGCTATCAGATCATACTTGGATTGTATGCAGGGCGTCTTGACCGCAGATCGGGGAAAAACGCACAAGTCTGAGCCTGTGTCTACTAGAAACTGCACTTTTGACGTCCGATCGGTAATAAACAAACGGCCTGAAGAAGTGGTGGGGCAGTCGTTGGCCGCTACTTGCGACCGCCCTTCTTGTTTTCCGACTTGAACGTACAGGGCTGCTTGCATTTTCGCGCCCTATCTCCATAGTTGTAGTGGTAAAAACAGTGCGGGTGATTCTGTGGTGGCTGTGGTCTATGGCTAGAGCGGTCATACCTTCGATGGTTGCTGCGTGGGCGTGAGCGTGAGCGGTTTCTCCCTCTGCTATTGAGCTGCGCAGTGAGCGAAACTACCTGTCTCGTAAGCTCACTCACCTGCGCTGCCAGGTCCGTGGAAGCAGCGCTTGAGGATGTGGAAGTGCTCGCAACCTGTGATGTCATCGGGGCGATTTCGTGCACCCTATCCGCTATCTCCGCTAGCCGCTCGACCTGTAAGTCAGAAATTTGTGAGGCGATGACTGTCTGTATATTTTGGGGCAGTCGGCTAGTCCATATGCTTTTGACAAAATCTGCGGCACCTGATGGTCCAACTAAGCCTTGAAGGTGTCGCAAGAATTGAGATGGCTTCCTATCGCCTAACTCCTCATGGACTAGTAGCTGCTTAATGCGCTTTTCTTGAGACGCTGACAATCGATTTATTAGTTCGTTTTTCAACTTTTCGAACTTGTTAGTCTCTGGAGGGTAGGTTATTATATCTTTGACCTCTATGGCATACTTGGATTCAAGTTGAGAGGTCGCAAAATAAAATTTAGTCGTGTCACTAGTGATTCGAGACAAAATAAATTGGCCTTCAAGCTGTGCGAACCATAACGCTGGCTCTTCCGGGCAAAATGGTGGACAGCGCAATGGTAGACCAACCCTCGACACTTCTCCGGAGACAGCGCCCGTAGCCTCTTTAGCATCTGCATAATTTTCTGAGTCAGACATGTTTGGCACGTAGCAAAAATTAAAAAAAAATTAAATCGCTCACCGCTTATGACTTGTACCAAAGTCGAAATATTCGTTTACCCTCAGAATGTTTCGGATGTGAAAATACACTTCTCCACCAGAATCACGCTCCTCTTGATTCACCGACACTGTTGGCTTCCTGCTACAGCCCTCGGGACTTCTAAAAGCGCGGGTGTCACCTGGTTCCACTGCTGTCCTGGACTCCTGGTCTGCTGGACACCTAGACTTCTGGGCTTCCGGGCTTCTGGACTTCTGGACTCCTAGTGTCTTGAGTAACGCGGTAGTCGGGGGTCACCAATGTAGGGTTCGTAGGTACTTGCCCACTCCTACGCTACACGGGAATCTAACCCGTATAGCTGTGTAGATACGAAGCAATTTAGCGGAACAAGCAGAAGAATGGGTGAGTGCGAAAGATGAAGAATGTAGAATGAAGCAAGGAAGACGAAATGAATAATTATTATTTAGCGACGGAACAATATATTTAAAAGAACAAAATTACAAAAGTATGGATGGTAAGTCATTAAGCAAGGTAAGCGCGACGCGACCGACTTCGAGGCTAGCTCAGAGCGACTGTCCGGGTGCGGCGCTTGAGTCTGGCACAGGTAGGTGGCTCGCTAATGACCTGACGTCAGCGCGAACAAAAGATCGTATGATCTGTCTGTGTGGCCCAAGGTTCATAAGCGGAGCGTTTCCGCTGGTCGTGAGGCGTAGACACGCCACAAAGGTAAAACAACAATCGCTTATCTAAAGATCTTCGCAAGCAAATAAGTTTTAATTTTTTATTTTTTTATTTTGCTAAGTGTGCCAGAGCAAAAAGACCCTGACTTCTAAACTAGGAATAACCTGTTTCTTAGAAGTCAGTGTGCCTTCGACATTATGTGCGCATATGCCAATACAATAAAAGAAAATTACCTGGATAGGACACAAAGCTTAGAAAAAAACAAAACAAAAAAAGTAATTATTACAAAAGTATGTATGCTGTTTCAGGGCAAAATATATTTGATAGAGAAAACAATAATAAAGAGCCAAAATAATACGTGTAATGATTTTTAAAGAAAATATTCATAAATCGTTCAACTTTCAATGATAAGCGATAGATGGCGCTAGTAGTTACATGAACTTTAGACATTCGTTGTAGATATTAAGTAATAATTTATAATATTAGACTTTATGGATTTGTTTTGTATAAATATATCATAATTGTTAAAATGAAATATTTACTTGCAGTTAATTATTAGATAAACTCTAATGTATATTAGTTAGTCAATTGATGTTACGTACTCTTTACTTTGCTCTGATTGGTCGGTTAGTCGACCGAGTGTTTGTGAAAGTTTGTGGTAGGGAAACACTGAGTTTGTTACTGTCATTTTTGGACAGAGTCAGTCTGCTTTGAGTCGTTGAACAGAAAACATGTCCGACTAATCTGTGTATTTGTAAATGATTGTTAATAGAACGATAAGTATGAAATTGTGTTGATCAAAGTGAATAAAATATTTATACAATTTATCCTGAAGTGTTTGATTTACCACATTTCAGAAGTGGGATATGCCTACAAATATGTGCAGTGATAACAGGAAGAGGTTATGTGTGCCTAAATTGAAGATAAATGAGTTCGAGAAATATATTTTTGTCTTTCCAAGTGTACTAGTGTGATTTTAGACAAGAGGTTATGTGTGCCTAAATTGAAGCTAAGTGAGCTCGAGATATTTTTTTTTTGTCACCAAAGTGTGCAAGTGTTACTTTAAGCCAAGAAGTTGTGTGCCTAAATTGAAGCTAAATGAACTCGAGATATTTTTTATTCTTTTTTCCATGTGTGCTAGTGTTACTTCAGACAAGAGGTTATGTGTGCCTAAATTGAAGCTAAGTGAGCTCGAGATTTATTTATTTTTTTAGCCAAGTGTGCCAAGTATTTTAGACCACTATCATACTCACCCAAATTTCTTACTGATGGTGACAGGCTCGTGTATTGAATCATTCGATTCCCTTCAAATGTGTGAACTGAGTGATACAGATATGCGCGTCATGTTCGTAATCGAACGTTGACAAGACTAAACACCTCTTAAATGCTGGTGATTCATTTTAGTTTCTATATTTCAAATTGGGTTGCTTTTCCTTTATTTAATTTCATCGAATTCGTATAGTGATAGATTAAAAAAAAACAGTTTATATGTAAAATTTTCCTATTTCCCAAAGCGATAATTGTCATTGTTGCCTCGGATTACTTTGTGTGGCACGATAATTTCCCTTTCGTTTCGACGCATAGTTGTAAAAACATGTTGTACCCCTTGTATGTCACAATAATGATAAATGATATATAATGAATGATAAATGATCAGTGATCAGTGATAAGTGATCAGTGATAAGTGATAAGTAATTAGTGATAAGTAATTAGTGATAAGTGATCAGTGATCAGTGATAAGTGACCAGTGATTAGTGACCAGTGATTAGTGACCAGTGATTAGTGACCAGTGATTAGTGACCAGTGATTAGTGACCAGTGATTAGTGACCAGTGATTAGTGACCAGTGATTAGTGACCAGTGATTAGTGACCAGTGATTAGTGACCAGTGATTAGTGACCAGTGATTAGTGACCAGTGATTAGTGACCAGTGATTAGTGATCAGTGATTAGTGATCAGTGATAACTGATCAGTGATAAGCGATCAGTGATAGGTGGTCAGTGATCAGTGATAAATGATAAATTTCTTTATTTATAAATGTTAAACGATAAACGATAAATGATAAATAGTAAATGATAAATGATAAATTTATTTATTTATAAATGTTAAACGATAAAAGATAAATAAATAAAGATAGATGATAAATGATAAGTCTTAAATGATAAATGATATTTATTTTGTACTGTTGTTCTATGAACTAAATTTCCACCTATGACAAACAATAAATGAATTTGAGAGAACAAAGTTAAAACTGAGTTTGTATATGTATAACACGATTTAAAAGGCTGTAAATGGAATTTCTTCTCCATAGAGATCTACACTTTGGAATATGTAATTACCGTCAATTTGCTGACTTACTGACTTCTTGGCAATTTAAGAGTCTGTAAATGGTTCATTAGAAATGTTTTGATTGGATTTCAGTGCTTTGATGAGGCCAAGAGTGTCTTTGATGAGGTCAAGCGTGATTTTGATGAGGCCAAACGTGCCTTTGATGAGGCCAAACGTGCCTTTGATGAAGCTAAGTGTGTACCTTTGATGAAGACAAGCGTGCCTTTGATGAAGCCAAGCGTGCCTTTGACGAAGCCAAGCGAGCCTTAATAAGACCAAGCGAGCCTTAATGATGGTTCATTTGAAATGTTTTGAATTGATTTCAGTGCTTTGATGAGGCCAAGAGTGTCTTTGATGAGGCCAAGCGTGCCTTTGATGAGGCCAAACGTGACTTTGATGAGGCCCAACGTGCCTTTAATGAAGCCAAGTGTACCTTTGATGAAGCCAAGCGTGCCTTTGATGAAGCCAAGCGTGCCTTTGATGAAGCCATGCGTGCCTTTGATGAAGCCAAGCGTGCCTTTGATGAAGCTAAGCGTGCCTTTGACGAAGCCAAGTGAGCCTTAATAAGACCAAGCGAGCCTTAATGAGGGATGAGACAAGCATGCCTTTGATGAAGCTAAGCGAGCCCATTTGAGGCCAAGTGGGCCATTTGAGGCTAAGTGAGCCATTTGAGGCCAAGTGGGCCATTTGAGGCCAAGTGGGCCATTTGAGGCCAAGTGGGCCATTTGAGGCCAAGTGGGCCATTTGGAGCAAAGTGGGCCATTTGAGGCCAAGTGGGCCATTTGAGGCCATGTGGGCCATTTGAGGCCAAGTGGGCCATCTGAGGCCAAGTGGGCCATTTGATTTGGCCAGATGAGCCAATTAAGATTCGGGTTAAGTGTGCCCGGTCAGATGAAATTATCCTCAAGAGCGTAAGTAACGTATGAATTTACCTATTAATGTGATTTTAGTCTGACTACGTTGGCTTAATGCAGATGTTGTAAATGAATTGAATAATTTATTAAGTTTATTCATATCATATTTGAACTGTTTATTGGATGAGATTTGAACATTCTGTTATAGTTTTTGAAGATATTATAGGTATAGATAAATTGAATTGAAAGTATAATTTAACACTGGGATTTGATTCTTAAAAAAGAGTTTCAAATGAACGATACAAGTACTATTTCCTGTAAATGTTTTAACCACTGATTTTTTTATTTTTGAGGACTTGGATTCCGACAGAACTACAGAAGGAAAAATTGCCAGTCTTATTGAACAAATAGATAGTTCCTGGTTCAAACAGTACAGACTTGAAGAAAAATGATGCAAAGAGACGATTTGGAAGGAATAAGACACCACCACGATGGAAGAAGCGAAGAGGTACCCCACGTTGGTCTAAGAGAGTGGGTGAATGATTTTCAAGGAGGAAAGCGTTACAAGTATCGAGGTTTGAACATATCCATTGGAACTTTGTGATACATGAGTTCTATCACTTCTGTAAATTTTGAGAGTATTTAAGTTTGATTAGAAAGAGTAATTATAATTGATTTGTATTAAGCAAGTAGGATCAGAAACTGACTATACAATTTGTCTCAAAAACTTGCTAGTCTTACCAAGAGAAAATAGAAAATTTACGAAACCTTGCCAAGTTTTGTAAGTTAGCATTTAGTGACGAAGTGGTAAACTAAACTAAAATGATTTTATCTAATGAGCAGAATTATGGTCGGTTTCAAGCAGAAATTTTAGCTAGTAAGAATTAAGGTGTAACTTATGTGAATATTATCACGACAAATTAATGCTTATATACGGATAACATATAAGTAAAAGAGCTGCAGATAGAAATTTAAACACACGGGATTAATGATAAATCTATTAGGAATTGAGCCAAACCATTAAATTGTAGACGAGGAAATGGATTTATTACGTTTTCAATTCCTGTGACGTGTGCATACTGTAGCAGATACTGATTCCATAGATAGAGAACACAATGATATTTATTTTACAAGTAGGATAAAATATATACTATTACATGACCATAACTAGTTCTCGTCGTCCAGACTGAAATCGAAGCCGGTTCCTAAGATGATTATGATACAATGAAAGATTTAAATAGAGCTAAATATTACATCGTTATTTATTCGGTTAAGGGGAAGATGGATTGAAAATCCATACACTAGAGTAGAGGACCAATTTCAAGGTTTCAAATAAAAATAAAGTTTGACGAACAGTGCGATCCGAACTTCATTATTAGAACCTTTACTTGGTACGAAATCACGCACATATGCTGCTAATATTATTTGAGAGATAATATTAGTACAATTAAGCCCTTAGCCTCTAGCTGAAGGATCACTTTTATTCTAAATGCTTAAGTTTCTGTTTTATATTATGCTTTCAAATAATGAAAGTAATGAACTCTGACTAAACGAGTCGCCACACAACATGTAGCAACATGGTGGCTACAGATTTGTGAGTTTCATTTAACCACTGAGAGTGTAAGATCTAGGACGCGTATGTCGATACCTTAAGTCGTAATATCATGTTTTCCACAGAAATTAAGACGAATACTGTTTCTGTTTATAGTATTGAGACGAGAATTGATCTAAATATCAAATTTTCGAATACTTTGACTAGAGACACAATAGAAACTAAATGAGAGAGCAAGCGCCAGCATTTGCTTAGGATTAAATGAATAAGATCTAGATTTCAAATTCTTATAGCTGAACCCGATGAAAAACCTAATGACATGAAGTGAATTCAGTGCGCGTAAATAATGAAGAATACTTTCGAACAAAAAGCTGATCAATTTTACTTTATGCTTACAGTCTCACATAATTAACATTGACCAATGGTTTTGAGTACCTAATTGAGTGTTGGTTATAAAACATATTTGACAGTAGTTTATTAACTTGAATAATACTGCAATCATGGATTTCTTTTAGATACCCTACCATCAAGAGCTTTTGCGATAGTTATGGTATTGACCTTGTTTTTAACGCTGTATCTTGTCTAAGGTTGAGCGCGGTTTTGCTAAAATGTATAACCACTATTTTAAATCCCCTAGCAAAATAAAATGATTCCTATGACGAACACCAAGGAAACATATGCCTATGGCGTGTTATTAATTCTGTTAAATGTCCCACTAGACAGACTGCCACAAAACTACCAGGATCAGAGTGCCTTTAAATGATAAACATTACGAAGTAAAATACGTTAAAAAGTTTAAGATATGAAGTGAGCGCCAATATCTGGGTTAGACTAGCAAAAAGATACTTTCGTTATCAGTATAATCCTTGATACAGCCTACAGCATAAGTGGTTTAATAAAGATTAGTAGATCTGATTGCAATTATGAGGGTAAAATTGAATTTGCCTCATTTTAAAATCCATAGATCCATTAAAAAAAAAACAAAGTTTTAAGTATAAAATTACTGTAATTAACTCGGATATAGAGAAAAGCCTTTGACAAAATTAAAATACTCTATTCTTCGTGTGATGAGAATGTTATAAACATATGACGTGACGATAAAGCAAATAATCAAGACTAAGCCGAATGTAATGATTATGAATGTAAGACTCAGTTCCTTGTAGAACTGGAATTAAGTTTCATAATTTTAATGAAAATATCCTATCATTTTAATTGTAATCGTGCGTCAGGAGATCGCACGATGTCGGATGGCCGAATGTAATGATTTTTAAAGAAAATATTCATAAATCGTTCAACTTCCAATGATAAGCGATAGATGGCGCTAGTAGTTACATGAACTTTAGACATTCGTTGTAGATATTAAGTAATAATTTATAATATTAGACTTTATGGATTTGTTTTGTATAAATATATCATAATTGTTAAAATGAAATATTTACTTGCAGTTAATTATTAGATAAACTCTAATGTATATTAGTTAGTCAATTGATGTTACGTACTCTTTACTTTGCTCTGATTGGTCGGTTAGTCGACCGAGTGTTTGTGAAAGTTTGTGGTAGGGAAACACTGAGTTTGTTACTGTCATTTTTGGACAGAGTCAGTCTGCTTTGAGTCGTTGAACAGAAAACATGTCCGACTAATCTGTGTATTTGTAAATGATTGTTAATAGAACGATAAGTATGAAATTGTGTTGATCAAAGTGAATAAAATATTTATACAATTTATCCTGAAGTGTTTGATTTACCACATACGATAATAGTATTAAAAAAAACTGTTAATTTGTAATGTGAGATAGGTGTATGTGTGTGATTGATGGTGAAAGTGTGAGAGTATGTGTGGTTTAAATGTAAGTGTTTATGTATTTGTATGTAGGAATGAGTGTGAGCGAAATATTTGATAATTTTAGGTATTTAAATTTTACTTGTCCATATGGAATTCAACTGATTAGATTGGCATAGTTTCCCATTATAAGATTCTCCGTCTTGCGATAGTCGAGTTTGAAGAGAAATTCTTGTAAGGCAGATTTACATTGGTATGAGGTTGTATGAAATATTTTTATTAATTTGTTCAACTGATTGTAAATTCTAGAACTGTTGATATGGTAATGTCTTTTAGCGAAAGATGTTTTACACGATTGCAGGGGAAATACTGTGTGTTTGACTCTACCAATTGGCTCTGATAGTGGACGCGTAGAATGCTTACGGAGCGTAGTCTGGAGAACATACAACTGTCTTACAGTCAGCACTTTTGATTCCGCATATAACTGTACTGTTGGATATCTCCGCGGTCGACAGAGAAGAACTTTCAGTACAGCTCTTTGCGCTCGTTCCAGTCGTAAGAAAACGTTTTCAGTGGCTCCACCCCAGGCTGGAATACAGTACGCTAAGATCGATTGACATAATGCAAAATACACAATTTTTAAAGTGTCCTTATCAGCAGAATTTCGTATTTTTTTAAAAACGTATATCAGTTTGCGAATTCTACTCACAAGTGTGTCGAGGTGTTTATGCCAGTTTAGATGTTGATCGATATGTACGCCTAAATACTTAACGGTTGGTGATTTAGCGATGGTGGGGCAGTCACAGGATGTCGAAGACACACAAGAGTGAAGTTTCAAAGTATAAGATGTTGGTGGACAAAAATTAGATCTGATGGCGAACGGGACGCAAAACGTTTTACTTACGTTCACTGTTAGTAAATTATTACTCAGCCATTGCATAACACGTGTTAGTGCCATCTCTGCGTTATGGTAACATTGGGCCCAGTCCTCTCCGTCAACTAGTAGAGAAGTGTCATCTGCATATGAAATTATTCTACAGCTATGGATCGGTAACTGACATAACTCGTTAATATATATCAGGAAAAGAGTGGGGCCCAAAATGCTACCTTGTGGTACACCATACGTTATCGGACGCTCATCACTATCATTTTGCCCGACTCTAACAATTTGCGTACGTCCCCTCAAGTAGCTCCGAAACATTTCCAGTACTACACCCCGGATACCAATGCGGAGAGCATTGGTATCCGGGGTGTTTTTATATATTTTTATGTATTTTTTTCAATAATTCGGGCGCAGAGACGGTGTCAAATGCCTTAGATAAATCAATAAAGATACCTAGACACTTATTGTTATCAAGTACCTTAACGGCGTGCTCGGTCAATGCTAGAACGGCATCTTCGGTACTCATTCCTTTACGAAAACCAAATTGGTTGGGTGATAATATATTATTAACTTTAAGGAAGGAGAGGAGACTCTTGTTTAAGACCCGTTCTAATATCTTTGACATGGCGGAAAGGACCGAGATAGGTCTGTAGTTATTAACATCGTCTCTGCGTCCCGATTTATGTATAGGGTGAACCACTGCCCGCTTAAAGACGGCCGGGAAAACACCTGATGAAATGGCCAGATTGCAAACATACGTAATGATGGGGACCAATACTGTACTGGTGGCCCAAATTATGTTTATAGGGATGCCGTCCCAACCTGTAGCGGAATCGAGCTTGAGGGTCATGATTATGCCTTTGACGTCCATTTCTGTTGTTTCTAGGAGAACCATAGATCCACTTGATTTTGAAGACGCAACAGAAGGAGTAGGGGAAATAGGCTTTATTTTGGATGCGAGAGTATTACCGATACCAGCAAAGTAGTCATTAACTATGTTAAGTGGCGTGGAAAATCGGAAAGATGTAACAATTCGACTGGAGGAGTAGTACTCGAACCAATATCAGCCACCTTTTTGATTACGTCCCAAGTCGCCCTTATATTATTTTTAGCTTTAGTGAATTCTTCTTTCTCATATGCCTGTTTGAGTTTTCTTAATAAAGAATTGCAGTGATTGCGATAACGCTTATAAGTGATTCGCAAAATTTCGTTATCACTACATTTTTTTAATTTGACGTGCATGCAGTCACGATTTCGAATGCACTTTAATAAACCGGGTGTAATCCAGGGCTTAAGGGTTGTTTGTTTTCTGGGTATATTATATTCGTAAGTATTATCCTTAATTATGGTGGAAAGACCTCCAATTAACTCGTCCGCAGCACTATCTGCATCTGTCATCTTAAGAATGGGGGACCAGTCATAGCCGTCTATAGTTTCTATAATTGCGTTTCGATTTAATTTGAACTTGATGTGAGATAGGTTACGATCCTTATTATTGGCTTCCAGAGATAGTAGTAGGGGTTCATGGTCTGTGATGGACGACTCAATGACTATTGCTGTGGCGGATAAATTAGTTTTTAGAAGGATGTGGTCCAGACAGTTAGAAACACGCGTGGGATACAGGTGAGCCGGGAGAAGACCGTGTGCAGCGGCACAGGATAGATACTCGTCTGAGTTGGAGTCGTTATTGCCGTTTTTGATATCAATATTAATATCGCCGATCAGAACAACTGATTGAGTAGGGAGCGTGAGAACCTTGTCCAAACTATCGATGAAGTTGGTTATGTTTCTATAAGACGGAGAACGATAAACGGCAATTATTGAGATAGTCTCTATAGTGCAGACAAGGCAGTTGGCGTCAGCAAAATCGGGTTCTTTTACATCATGTTTAATAGAAGATTTAATGTAAATAGCACATCCGTCATTTTGATTACAAGTATTTTTAGTACAATAGGAAGTATAACCGTTCAGAGTAGGTAGGTGAGATATTTTGCTTAGCCAACACTCGGATAGGACAATAACGTCACAGTGAAAGCCTAAAAGTTTCATTAGCACAGAGATTTCGTCAAAATTTTTTTGGATGCTCCGGATATTAAGATGTAGTATCTTTAACCCTCTATTATAATAAGTAATATACCGCATGCACATATCGGGAACACATTTATATGATTTGGCAACACTGAGTGATTCTAATTCGTCATCTAGGTTATTGGGGTTAGCTATTAGTTATAAATGTATAAAGAAACAAAAAAAAAGGCATTCGTTGTGTGAAGTAGATTGGCTAGGGTAGGACAGATAAAAAAATAAATAAATAAGATATTTGGTTAGTGCATGGATATTATAAAACGCTCGTGTGTTGAATAAATAAAAAAACTTACGTGTGTAATTGTGAGTGTGAGATGCTGAACTTATCCTAAAAAGTAAACAAAAACTATAGAGAGAACTTAATTTTCTTATGATTATAAAGAGTCATTGATTCACTTCCATATCACGTAGAGTCTGCTCCGATTTTATGAGAATCTGTTTACCGCCTTCAGTCTTCCGCAAAAAAACATTCTCGTTATTGGTCCAGCAGAACTTAAATTCTTTTAGCTTAGCAAATTGCCTTGCAGCGAAGAATAGCTTTCTGGTACTCGGAGGGAGGTACTCGGCAATATATATTGGGCAACGGTTACCTTCGATACCAATGGAATGAGTGCTTAGTCGTTCTTCTTTATTCAATTTCTTGTTAAAATTACGAACTGATGTGAGGAGTTCGAGTTTAGTTTGTACGCTGTTGAATTCGGTAACTATCGGTCTAGTGGATCCCGATTTTCCAGGAAGCCTGTAAATGTCCCGTATGTGTTTGGTATCGATGGGTATTTTTACTGCAGTTCCAACTTTGCTAACGATGTTGGTTAATTCTGCCATGGTTTCTTTCTCCTTCGAGAGAGGAACATTGCGGATCTCGACAGTGGATGAACGCGAGGACAGCTGAAGATCTTGCATTTTAACTTCCAGCGTTTGAAAGCTGTTTTTATAAGCAGTTTTTTCTTTTTGTAAAATCTCCATTTGTTTCAATATGTCATCGTATTGTTTACTGATAAAAGTGATGGTCTTCTCAATCTCCATATTTGATTTCTGGATAGAAGTATTTTGAGATTTCAATTCAGCTATCTCGGAAGCCAGTTTCGTCATAGATGAGGCCTGGCCATCCAGTATTTTTTTGAAATGGGACTCTTGTTCATTTTTCCACTTCTTAAGCATTTGGAGAATCTCGTGTTTGAAGTCCTGCAACTCTATGTTAGGCGATGACTCCTCTGGAGGTGATAACTCCCCTCGAAGACGCTTGCATCTTGATGAAGTATTTATATTTCCGCTTGGGGTACTGGAAAGTGACTGTGGTATGTCTGAATCAGAGGAGACTTGCACTAAAATCTTGTTACCCGCGGATGTAATCGGCGGGGACCGCTGTAAGCGTGACATCGTAATGATGATACGAGCCGACTTCGAACGTAAGCTTTAGTACTCCTGTACTCGATAATAGGTGCGAGTACTGACGACCCAAGGTCACGGTCGGTGCAGCCGCTAGTGCTCGAGCGGGACAGCAATTATGACCACTATCTTTGTCCAGCACGGGGGCGTGGCCGGCCGGGCGATCGCGGCGGTATGGAAGTTATGAAATAAAAAATAATATACTTGTTTTTAAGGAAACTAAACTCAATAACTTTGCCTTAGCGGTTTATAGTCGTAAGTGCACAATTTAAAACTTTTTATTAAAATCGGTGACACGTCCACTCTCGGCAAAGATCACGGACGAAGGGGTAGTCATTTGGATACTCAAATGACTCGCTATTCAAAAAATCGACTCCTGGTAGGTAGGATAAAACGTAAATGCTACGGATGCCCAATCAAGAAAGATCGCAAAACGTAATATCTTGGTGAGACCTGTAAAAGTTCCTTATGTCTAGATCATGCAATTTTCCAATGTGCAATTTGCTTTCGAACCAGAGCCCTGAAAAATGTTGATAAAAGTGATAGAGACTGAATATTCTCTAGTTATTATAATACCATAGAAGTGCCTTAAATATGTCTAGATAGTCTGATTGAGATCTGCTTATTTTATAATAAGTAAAGTGTAAGTGTAACAAAGTTTAAAAACTTTATTAAAAACACTACCTTAGTTTAACTGGAAAAATAATTATTAAAAGTGATCGATTTGAAATATTTTTTTATTTTATTTTCTAACATACCCTCTAGTAAAAATATTAGTACATTTTAATAACTTATTTATCAATAAATATTTGAGAAATTACAAGTTAAAAGTCCAGGTCTGATAAACCCACAAGGCATACCGTGTAACTTTTTGCCACTAGGCATACCGAAGGTTAATCAGGAACATCCTTACTTCCACACTGATTCCTTTAGAAGTGCTGTAAACTTAATTTATACCTGCTTTTCATAATAGAAATACCACTTTTCAATACGCTCACTGTTTTTTACGCATATTGAAGTTAGTATAGCGTATTCCTGGCTTAGCTCTCCATTTTTCGAATTTTAAATTTAATAACAGTATATTGAAAAATCGAGTTGTCGTTAGCGAGTCCGAGTTGATAGGCTCGCGTTTGGCCACTATCTCACCTGATGGTAAGTGATGATGTGGCCGACGATGGAGCACGCTTGCCTAGAAGTAACCTATTCACTCTTGACTTAAATACCCCTAGGTTGTTGCTGTCAGGAAACACAGACTCCGGCAGGGAATTTCCAATCCTTAGCTGTACGTATAATGAATGTGTTTCCAAAACGCGTTGTACGAATGGGTTTATTGGTTTGGGAGTTTAATAGTAAACTACTCGATTTTAATAGTAATTCATGGTAAAGGTACAGATCTCTTAATAAAGGCATAGTAAGCTATATATATACAATGTATTGTTTTATTATCGTTTGGCTTATGATTGACGGTGAATTCTCTGTAGATGGAAAGGTATGTAGTAAAAAGAATAATAGGTATATCGTCGTGTTGGTGGAACATTCTGTAGCTGGACTGTCCGTGGAAGATTCTGCTGGGGAAACGGAAGTAGATGAACCACCTTGTCGATGAACAGTTCAAAACCTCTCTTAGAACAGTTGCGGAATCGTACAGCTGCAACTTAAGTGGCAATGGGCAGGGCATATTGCACGCAGAACAGATGGCCGGTGGGGACGAAAGGTTCTAGAGTGGTGACTACGTACCGGAAGACGCAGCGTTGGAAGGCCTCCAACAAGGTGGACCGATGACCTGGTCAGGATCGCGGGAATACGATGGATGCGTGACGCACAGGACCGGTCGTTGTGGCGACGCTTGGGGGAGGCCTATGTCCAACAGTGGACGTCTTTCGGCTGATATAATGATGATGATGATAAACAATACGTTTTATGAACACATTTATTATACGTGCAGTTAAGGAAGGGAATTCCCTGCCAGAGTCTGTATTTTCTGACAGCAACAACTTGGGGATCTTTAAATCAAGAGTGAATAGATTACTTCTAGGTAAGCGCTCCATCACCGACCGCATTGTCGCTTTCCATCAGGTGGGATAGCGGTCAAGCGCAAAACCATCAACAATTAAAAAATAAAAAATATCAAAAGGTCGTAAAAAAATAGGCCAAAAGAAAAAATGCAATGTTCACGTGCACTACTGAGTCGAAAAAAAAATCATCGTGTACAACTGACTTTATGCATACGATAAAGTTTCATTACAATTTTTTTTTAATAAAACTGAAATAGTACACGACAAAGATTTTTGAGAGGTTTAAAGTGGCTTTTTTTTATAAATATTGAAACAAGTTATTCCTTTACTTCAATTGATTAACAAGTTTCATCATCATCATCATCCTACCCTTGTTTATCCTTACTGACTTGAAGTTTTTTTTTATGCTGGGAAAAATCATCCAATGACAACCCCCACTCTTGGGCGGAGCGGAAGATAGTGTCAGACTCTTACTGACTAAAAGCCCACCCCGTTCCTTCAAGTCGTTCGTACCGGGACTGAACTTCTCTTTCGGATAACTCTGGCCCCAGTAGGCTTCCACCCGGCTGGGCCCCTGCTGTTGCTGACAGCTTCTTGAGGCGCGCGGGAACAGTGCGCGCCGTCGACGACTTGGGCTCGATCCGGACGGTCAGACAGTGAGCTACCCATTGCTCGCTGTCCACAAGCCCGCGCCTACGGTGGCAGGTAATCGGGATCGGAATCCCGGCGGCGGTTAGGACGCCGTTACCTGATGCGGTCGGCCTCCTCCTTTGCTGGCATTACTGCTTCGCAGAAGGAGTACTGCCTTGAGGTCGACGCAAGACGTTTTTTTTACTTCCATTCTCGTCATCGTCATCATCATCACTATCACTAACTCCCATATCTTTCACACCACTCCTCACACAATCCATTCACCTATTCCTTGGCCTCCCTTTCCCTCTCCATCCATCCACATTTATACTTACAACTCTTCTAGCAACATGCGTTTCATCCCTCTTCTTCACATGATATACAATTGAGTGCTGAGCCTCGAGAGGGATAAATATAAGAGTGGGCGAAGTGAGAAGAGAACCAAGAAAAATTAAGAAATCAATTAGTTAAAATAATTTACAAATATGACAATGACACTGAGTGAGAGAGTAGACACATGCGGTGCGAGTATTACCACGAAGCGATGAACGAGACTGAATATTCAACCACAGAAAAAGCACAAACATTTATTAAATCTATCTCAGTGGCACTATGCTTTGCTCTCAATAGTGTTACATGTGAGAGTGACGTCACACTATGCTGATATTGTTTCTGTGTATATTCCTTCATTATGATTTACTTCATGGCGGCCAAGAGATGGGTATGTATTCTTTTACTCCTTATGGTTCAGTTATTTTCATAATTTCTCGCCTTCTTCCCTTGATCATAAACTGCACACCGATGCGGTCTTCACATACTCGCTTCTACTTCCATATAAAACTAATCAACAACTCTTCAACAAATTAATGTTTGACATAAATATTTAATTTTTGTATTACGTTTTGTAAATAAAATGTCATCAAAAACATACCTTGTAGAAAAACCAAGGCACGCAACTCAGTTCTTCTGCCGTAAAAAGTTGTGAGATCCATGTAACACCAAGTCGGTTAATTTATTCAGTGCGTACTTAAGGGACCTTGATGACCTTGATTGACTTGGTAATCGGACTAAACATGCGATTGCCAAGGTCAAGATAAGGCATTAAGTCCGCCTATGTACTTTTTGTTGCATGAAGATTAAATAAATAAATAAATAAATAAATAAATAAGATAATAATAATAATAGCTAATATATCTTTGCATTTCTTTTTATTATTGTGAATGTGAGGACTATGTGCGTTACTTCTTTTTTCTTTTCAGTTTTTAGCGCATGTATGGCAATTTGAGAATTTTCTGTAGACTATCCAAATGTCCTTTCCTTGCTCTTGTTCATCAAGTTGTTCTTCATAGTAGTCCTGAGTTGAGTTTTACGAATACTGATAAATGGTTACACTGACCGGTCCAGTTAAATCTGTGTGATTCTTTCTGCATGGTTCTCATTTGACTTGACTATTACATATTAACTGTATGGACTTTAAAAGAGACTTTGCCCCTAAACCAACTGGTTTGTACGTTTCTTCTCAGAATAGTCAGTTAGAAAACACCGACTTCATCTAGTTTAAACTGACGAAAAATATTGACGTGTAAAATTGTTTTTACACGTCAATATTTTTTTTCATCAATATTGGAACCTATTTCAAAAATAAATGCCATTTAACAAAAACGCACTCTCTTTCTCTCTCTCTCTCTTTGTTAAAACTCTATCTGTTTTTATTATTATTATTATATATCTGCCGCTGTGCTATAAAGTATCAAAGCCATCACAATTTATTTATTTATTTATTTATTTAAACTTCATGTACAATAGTGGTACATAGGCGGACTTAATGCCACAAGGCATTCTCTACCAGTCAACCTTTGGGTTAAAAAAGACAACACTGTGGTAGGTTTGCACAATAAAAAAAAAAAAAAAAAAATGTTATGGAAAAGAGATTCTACTATTATTTTTTTATTATTATTCAAAGGCTCACGCTTTACCATCTCACCTGATGGAAAACGGCGATGTACTCGACGATGGAGCACGCTTGCCTCGACGTAACCTATTCACTTTTGATTTTAAGATCTCCAGCTTCTAGCTATCAAAAAATACAGACTCTGGTAGGGATTTTTTCGCACAACATCATGATGGCTTGTTTTGTAGCTGCTCGACACTTATGCAATTTATCCTCTTATTCGATTATGGGGTTTTGCGCACACACGCACGTGCTGTGTCGTCATCGTCATTAAAGGGATGCAACTCGATATACATTTTCACTGTTTTTCATACAACCTCTCTTACGCGATAACGACGTTATTACACGTTTTTCATTAGACATTTTCGAAACACAGTATCTTGTGGATATTATCTAGGTTTCTATTCAAATTCTAAATTTATAAGTTTGTATAAAACTAATCCAGTTAAGACTTCTGAAAATCTGCTATTTTGCATGAACTTTAACACTTCATAATTAACTAAAAAATCAAAAAGTATAAGAATAGAAACCTTGCAAATTTTATCAATATTCCGAACGACGAAATTTTTTTTCAAAAACTTATAAGGGTATTTAATAATCACGTATTTCCTGGAACAAGTTTTGTAAAATATTCGAGTAAATCACGGAATTACTGAATGCCAACAAAGTTATCTTTCTTTTTTCGCGTTTCCTTTTTATCCAACATCGCGTTGGATTGCGTTAGATGAAGTAACAAGTAAATCATGCTCGATAGGTGAGTGGAAAAGCAGCCTCTTAATGTACATCTTTTTATACGGGGAGCCTGTGTGTCTCACACACTCGTCGACAGTACAACTCCCTTCGCGTTCAATATAATAATGTATTCAGGGTGCGGATGAGGCATCGGGGACGTTCGCCGAGTCACAATTAGACTGTTTCTATACTACTATGTGAAAACGGTGCACATCCCTGGTGCGCAGGGTCCGGGCTAGCGCCAGCGGCATCCTGAGGGAATTCGCGCAAAGGTTTGATTGTCAGTACCTGACGGTTAGGGTAGCCAGGTCTTCAAACCGAATAGCCGGACAGACAAGCCAATTTAGCCGGTCATTTGAGTAAAATGACCGACATTTTTTTTTAAAGGCAAATTCGCCTTTTTGGTATTGAACGTACTATATACCTATATCAATATAATATATGTTTTTAATTTTAATGAAACAACAATAATATTGCCTGTTATAATTGCTGGTTGGCTCCTCTTATGCTAGCGATACAATATAAAATAAAAGATATGACAAACCTAAAAAAAATCTAATTTAAAAAGCCTAACATAAGCCGGACAGGCTGAACTCCGCCTAATTTGTCCAGACACGCAACTCAAAAACCTCAATGGATTCATGGTTCATTTATTGAGAAATCGCATTCATAATACATATTATTGTGTTTAATTAATTTGTGTTTGTGGTCTCTGTAGTTATATGATTGTTGTTATTTTTTATTTTGTGCGTACTATGATCATTTTTTGGTTTGGTATTATTATTGATATATTCCACGTCAACTGTAGCAGTTAATCCCAATTCCTATAAATTCCAGAAAACCACAATGATGGCTTTCTAGACTACAGCATCACTGAGTTGTGGTGGAACGGCACCCCTGGCATCACGGATATAATGCCTGGCATCGAGCAGACGGACCGCCTCACTGTGCAGTACTCCTTCATGCCGACGCCGTCCGGACACGGCAAGTTCGTGGGCCCCGACGACGGCCAGACCGACCCGCCGATGCACCCGGAGATCCCTTCCGAAGAGCTCAAGACGTTCACCCCGTTCCCTGACATAACGCGGCCTTCATACCCGTTCTCCGTGGAGAACCACACCGTGGTGGCCGCTTCCCTGGTGCCCCGCCCTCCCCCCTTGCCTTCACCGTGGCACATAAACTTCCCCGGCCTGACTCCTCCTCCCAACTTCCCGTCAGACTACAGATACCCGACCGTGTTCCCCGAAATGGATGACTCATATTCTCCGTCTCCGACGGGCCCCACGCCTAAAGGACCTTCGTTCACGTTGCCTTCCGTGTCCCGCCCTAAGTTCACATATCCGAATTTGTTTTCAACTGGTACTCCTGTGTTTCTTGATCATGGCCCACCCAGGGTGCCAGGCCCTGAAACCACAACTACTCCGCCGGAGGTGTCCCATGTGTCGTGGGATCCGGCTGACGCGTACGTGAAGCTCTGGAAGAAGCAAATCGCTTCTGACGCGGCAGTTGCCACGACTCCGATGGACACGGTGCCCAAGATACATCAAATTTTTGATTATGATTTCACAAGTTAGATTTGGTAATTCTATCAGTAGTTCCACTTGCTGTTATAAAAGTTGGAGTTTGGGTTGTTTGATGACTGTTAATCAATTACACCTCAACGACTAAATGGATTTAGACGAAACTAAGCACACAGGTGCCACAAGACCTATGACCACGACAGGAGATGCCCAGGGTGTCGGAGTCGTAGAGGGTCCCCGGCCACCGTAGGCGCGGGCTTGCAAACGACGAGCAATGGGTAGCTTGCCATCATCGTCTGAGTCGTTGACAGTGTGTTATGTTCCACGAGCGGCTCAAAGAGAGGTCAGCCTAACTGTAAGGGTCAGTGGCCGCTAGGGCTGCGAGGTATTTCTGAAAGGGGCTACCGTGATCCTAAAACGCAAAGGACAACTGAGAGACAGGTCGGTTTCCGACTTTTACTGACTAAAAAGTTAGTAATAGTTTGAAACGTCTTCTCGCTCCACCCAAGAGCATGAAAAGTCATTGGATTGGTCAGTATTGACCGGAGCTTCATCAGCTGAACAGTTTCCAATGGCTCGCAGATGGATTCCAAATATACGTCAAAGAAAGTTCAGGAGCAAGCAGCCCGTGGACCCTAAAGAGGACATAGCGTATGCGCCGTCAAGTAAAGAAAGCTCAGAGTCTGAAGCCAAACTGCCACCGTATGACTCCGATAGTCGAGCTGACGAGAAAGCCCAAACAAAAGAGCGTCACACACACACAGACGCTAACAGCTGCAGGCATGCTGACACAGGACATAGATCCTCTCAGGGTGTCGGCGAACACATGTGTAGACAACGCGGCAACGCTAGTAATGGTGACGATAATAATATTAATAAAACGTGTACCTATGCGACGAATTAATCAAGAATACGAATAGTAATGGTAATTAATAACAGTATTTCATACACTAATTCAATTTCAACTCTTCACACTCACTCCAACACACCCACTTACACCACATACTACTACTACGCTTGGATGGTACTCGCGTTTTCTGATGCATAAATGTTTGGATAATAAATTGTAAATCCTTAATTGGCTGTAACATTTGTTTACCATTAAATAAAATTTGTAAACAAGCTGTGGATTTTGTGAATAAATAAATAATATAAAATAAAACAAAAAAACAACACAGAGGCATTATAATAAAGAAGTGTATATTTATAGAATTTAGTCATAGAAGGATACAGCGCTAACAATTTTTCGTTTTTTAAACATTATTATTCAAGAAGTGTAGGTAGTACGTGAGCTCGACAAATAGATATTTTATTAACTCACAGCAAAATTGCACTGCGACTCAGCATAGTTCGAATGCACACTAGTGCGACACTAAGAATTAACATACATATTTCAGGGCACCCCGACACGGACAGGTTAGGTTAGAAGGCTAAGGCAGGAAATCAGCTTCGCTTCGCTCCCACCTTAGCCTTTGTGGTTGTTTTTAGGATTCGAAAACTTGTAGGTATTTCGACACTCTCAAGGGAATCAAAACTCATAGGGTACTTCCCTTTGTGCTAGAATCCTGTCTGGCATGAAGCGAGCTCTCATAGCACAAGTATAGGAAATAATCTGAAAACTGTAAATTGGTAGGTAGTAACGTCACAAAAAAAAAATCATTTTTTGCGATTCGAAAAAATCTTAAGTATGTACGGAACCCTCAGTGCGCGAGTCCGACTCGCACTTGGATGGTTTTTCCTTTTGAGGTTTGGAACCCTAAAAACCTAGTAACCAGTTAGTGTCAGACGGTACACATCATCGCCGCGCGTGTGACTGAGGGACGCCACACACGAGCCACCGGCCACAATCACAAAACGCCGCCACACATATTTCCTGTAGGTTTAACACATTTTATTATGTATTCGCCGCACACGGTTGATGCCGGTGGCCGCCACACGCTACAAATCACCGCTGCTCGCTTCTCGTGGCCCGCACTGGCGACTCGACGCCGATACAAACGCTGTCTCAAGCCACTCGCGCATTCAAGCCTTCTTCGTCAGAGTCCATTATGATACTGCGCCTACGGGTTAAATAAAGCAGCAGCCACTGGCCACAAGTGGCTTGTGACCGCTTCTAGCTTGTCCTGGTGCTGTTTGCGGCTGTGGCACGTGGTGCGGCGATCCTATGAGTTCGAAACTCCGACAATGAGATTTGTCAATGAAAAATATTGATTAAAAAAATAAAATAAAAAATAAACATCAGCTACCAACCACAAGTGGCTGTCGCGCGCTTCAGCTTCTTTTGTGGCCGCTTCTAGCTTCTCGTGGTGGCGTTTGTGGCTGTGGCGTACAGCGTGTGCGGCGACACTAAGGGCTATATTTCACCGGGACACAATGGCGGCGCGACCGGCGTCTCGGTGAAATATAGCCCTAAGCTACCAAACTAGACACGATACAGACACCAGTGTCACCACACGTCCGAGCTGGTCGCGCCACCAAATTGGTTGCGCAACCAAACGGACACCAGGTGAGTAAATCTTCATCGACGTCGCGCACTGTTCCAGCGCGCCTCAAGGAGTTATCAGCAACAGCAGGGACCCAGCCGGGTCGAAGCCTACTGGGGCCATAGTTATCCGAAAGGGAACTCGAGCCCCGGTATGAAGGCTAGAAGGAACGAGGTGGGCTTTTAGTCAGTAAGAGTCTGACACTATTTCCCGCTCCGCCCAAGAGCGGGGGTTGTCATTGGACGATTTTTCCCACCATAAAAAAAAAGGTGAGTAGCGGCGAGTGGTCGCGCCGCCATGGTATCGGTGAAATATAGCCCTAAGAATACTAGTTCATTTTGGTAACGTTTGAAATAGTTTCAGATCGGTTTCAGGATCTTTATGTATAACAATATATTACAATAATATTTGATTGAATATTTGAATGAAGAAATCAAAAATGTGCAATCACAATTTTTATGACTCAATAAAATAGTGTTTGTGTTAAAATGAGAGTGTGCACTAGTTTTCTGCTCTTCGGAATATTCGGTAGGTAAAGTCGGTGCCCTAAGTGGGCTAACCCACCTCCTTTGATAAGCTATTTTAATCATTATCTTGCTACCATTAAAGATGAAAATTCTTTGTGCCAGCATTTCGATAAATCTTGCTATCCTAGTGTGAGGGTAGATTGATAAAAGAAAATGGCACGTCAGTGACAAAAGTAAACTTAGCTAATTCCGTGAGTCTTATCAATTGCTTGTAAATGGTCCATAATATTGCGTCCAGCATTATAAGTAACGTTGAATTTCAATACTGTATATAAGAATCCATTTAGTCCAGTGGTAATAACAGCGATTTGACACGCAAGTGAAGCTAGTTCAAATCTCACTTTAAACGTCTTACTTTTTGTTTTCCATCTTTTGTGTTTTAGTTATCTTTTTTTACTTTTATTGAACGACAAAAGTCGAGAAATGGACCGTTTGTATAGAAATGAAACAAAATATTGCAAGTAAATAGAATGTTTATTATTTCATTACATATATATACATATATATATATGTATATATATACATAAAGTAAGTAAATGTCCAAAATAGTCCAAAGTTAAAATACATTTTTTAATATTATAATCAAACAAACACATTTATAAACATTTATAAAGGGATATAATAATGGTATAAATAACTACTTATTACGCAATTTTGATTCTTACGAACTAAGACTTAAAGTTTATTATTGGTATTTTAAAATGTATTGACTACTGATAGCCTGTTTTGGTAGCCCTAATTAAGGTAATATGGCTTAGTGATCCGGGTAAAGACTTTGACGCAGTAAGGCACGAGTTCAATTCTCATACCCTGTATATTGTTTTGCTTTCCATTTAGAACTTTTTTATTATTTTAAGTAACAATCGACAAACTAAATATTGTTCAAACATATTTGGAATAATTTCGCCTGACTTGTAATAAGCGGGTAGTCAAGATAAATTTGCGTATTCATCATAAAACTGGTATTCAAATGTTACTTAGATTAAGGGTAGAGGAATAAAAAAATGAACCGTTCTAATAAAGCAAAAACTAGTCGACGCTCAATAGCAGTGACGTCGTGCAAACAATTTTTAAGTTGCCTTACTAAATTGCGTAAAACAACGTCTTTATTTAGAATATTTTTATATACCTAGTTCTAAAACATAAAATAATCTATTCACATGAGGAGAATATTGGTTTCCGGAGAGATTGATAGGAGGCGTCTTAATATAGCCCCAGGTAAGTGTCTTTTTTTCCATTTTATTTATACCTACTTCTTTTTTAAACTTACACATTTTATGCTAAGACGTAATCAAACATCTTTTTAATTATACTTACACATAAAGTAACTTCTGTTTCGTTTCTTTGTTTCAGAGAAATACAGTCAGATTGTGGTTTAAAACTATAACAAACAATACAAGTCAGGACGTAAAATTGAAATAACTGCTGGTCATCCGTCAAGTCCATTTTGCCCAAGAATATCTGAATTTCTATCTGAGAAAAAAACATGTTATTATACTGCCGTATACTCGCAGAACTGGCGGGTATAACTCTAGGTTATTTGTGTTGAATGTCTTCTGTGGAACCTGGTTAACTTGTAGAAATTGGTGGCCGATTCAGTAATAAATAATACGTGACGTAATGTCATCAGTGCGTGTAAGCAACAATGGATAATTATTTACTTCTTGTAAGCAGACACAATACCTTCTTGTGAGTGCTTATGTGTAGTGTATTGGTTAAATAAATCATAGTAATCTTAATTTGTTAGAAAGTGTTTATATAATAAATTAACTTATCCTTGTTTCTTTCTTAATCAAATTTAAAACTTAAAATTCTATATAAAACCTGTAAAATAGTTAAAATGTCAAAATATTTAGAGCAAGTATGACAGTTAATGTAGTGATGCTATTGTTATAAAATAGAAATATTATATATTTCTAATCATGTAACATGTTGATTCACTGCATTAAACTCTTCTTTAAAAATAAAATTAGTATTTCATTGGCACTATTGAAATAAATAAACTGTTTTCTTTTTCATGCTCAAAACTGTATTACAAATAATTCTACCATATCAAAAGCAGTTTAATATTGTAACTTCTTTTATATGTTTTACCTTTATATATAGTTATTTAAATTATGTCTATGAGTAAATATTTTTTTATGTAAATAAATAAATCGTTACCTATCCTAACCATTTTTGTTTTTTATTCATGTTGCTTTTATGTTTCAATAACTAATTTAAATTTATTAATTTAACTTAAAATAAATTATAATTTGATTTCAAAAATCATAATCCAATATTATAAACACAAAACTACTAAAAGAAACAGGGGGCCTACTTGCTTTCTCCGAAACGCAATTTTCGTAAACGAACGATATTCAAACGAAGTTTCGTTAGTGCACCTACTCTGTTTCATTTTCGGACACACACAAGAAGTTCGGACCCACAGACAATCTTCGTGACCGAATAGAATGAACTATAAGATTTGGGTCTTTTTATATGTCATTTAAAGTAAATTACGGTTTTTAAATTAATTTTGAATCTTGCTTTATTTTAAAATTTTGCATTTATTAGGTGATTTATTAAATATTTCTTGTAGTATTTATAGATAAAACATAAATATGTCGTAAAAAAATAATTTTCGATAAAATACAAAAAGACATCATAAAACAACCTTTTTGACAGTCATTGTTAACCGACTTATTTAAAGAGCGCTACTTTTCGTCAATCATCGGTACTAACGTATGACAACTATAAATACCTGTATAATCACACATAATGTGTCAATCATAAAGTGTCAACTTGAACTTGATGTTTATTTTGAATTTTCAAAAAATTTGTTCTAGAGATTGTTGTTCAAATTTTGTGTTAAAATCATGTTGCCAGTGCTTTTTTACATAATTTTCAATAGCCATACACTTTCCGTAAGAAAGTCGGACTGTTGCAGTCTACCTTCTTGGGCCATAATTGTGGAAACTTTGTAAGTAATTATCATGAATATTATATAATTTAATTACTATACACTAAATATTGCCTTAATTGCGTTCTTCGCCCTTTTTTAAAGCATAAAATGGCTCCGCATACAAATTCTGCTACTCCTGAGCAAATCGACACCCTCCTCAATTTCCTTGATGATCATAAGGATTTGGCCCTCGGGAGATTGAGGGGTGGCGCCGCGAATGCTCAGGCGAAGAGGCTGTGGGCAGAATTGTGTGATTTGCTCAATTCCATGGGTGGTTGCACTAAATCGGTACAGCAGTGGCAAAAGGTACAATGTATTTTATATTATTAATAACATACTAATCTATTGATATTATTATTTCATAGTTCAATGTTTTACAGGTTTGGTTTGACCGAAAACATATAGCCAAAAAAGCTGCTGCTGATGCTCGGAGGTCGGCTTCAGGGACTGGAGGTGGGCCATCAATGGCACCCCCACTCTCCTATTGGCAGCTAAAAGTCCTGTCCATAATGGGAGATGGGTTTGGTGAACGCCAAACTGAAGCCAGAGTGCCAGCCTTCAGTGAGGTAGTCATTCTTTGAATTCACTTATTCACAATCTTAGTTGTGCTCAAACATTTGAAATTAATGCCAATTCTTGTTTAATTTCAATATTTTATGATTGATTCTATTAGGTAGATATTTAATCTGTTTAATTTTCACAGCCTGAGTTTATGTCTGAAGAAACAGAACCCAGCCAGGACAGTAGCCAGATACAACAAATAAGTCAACCGCCTGTGTCAGAAGAATCGCTAACTACCACACTTTGTAAGTACTTGTTACTGAGGTATTTTCAGTAATGCAGCATTACTTAATTTTGTATACATAACGTTACATTATTCTTGAGTGTATATATGTGAAATACCTTTCATACAAAATTATGATAATCAACACTAATATAATAAAGAGGTAAAGTTTGTTTTTTTGTTTGTAGGAGGTAATCTCTGGAAGTAGGCACTAATCCGATTGCTAAAATTCTTTCACTGATAGAAAGCTGCTTTATTCCTGAGTAACATAGGCTATATTTTATGTACCTATGTGGGCGTAGCTGCGGGCAAAATCTAGTATAGAATAAACTGTAGCATTGAATTATTCATAACTACTTTTTATCACATGAAAATAAAGTTATTACTTGTTTACTGCAGGGAAATGGGTGATTATATTACTGCAATTTATATCTATTTTATGTAATAAATGTAAAGAACATACATTATCACTAGAAAAATAAAATCATTATACGTCTAAGTATAAGTATTTACTTACTTTAACACAGTAAAATGTGTCCATTTATGTAGTAACATTATTCACTAAGCTGTCAAGTGTCTTTGTATTTTTGTTGAGGTAAACCAATACCTATTTAAATTGAAATATTTTTTTACAGCTTCACAACGTACACGATCAAGGAGGAGACGTTCTGCTCCTGCTTCTGATGTCAGAAGCAGGTTGTTCCAGTACGAAGATGGGCGAATAGTGCGAGAGGCAGTAAGAAATGAAGAACTGGAAGGCATAAAAAAAGAGCTTGCTCAATTAAATAACAGCCTCACCAGCACCAACAGCGAGCTTGCAATCATCAGTGCTACCTTGTCACAGCTGTGTGCACTTGTTAAAGAATATTTAGACCATAAAAATTAAGCTTACTTAAGCTTATGTAAATATTCCTTAACAAGCCCACTCAGCTGGGATAAGGCCACAGCTGTGTGTGTGGTCTCTTATTAGGCTTAACTGGAGCATTTTCAAAACTATTTTTATTATATTAATATTTGGATTGAACAAGTATGTTCATATTTCTGAATTTCGTATTAAGCTAAATTGGCTGCCAGTTCGCCTTCGCCTGATTGCTCAGATTCTAACGTTTATTTTCAGTGCATTGTTTATTCCTACAAACTCCTCTCATATTAAAGAATGTTTTAAGTTCCTTCATGGCACACATTCTAGACACTTGAGATCATCAGAAAATTTGAAACTTTTTATGCTGTCGCTTTCTACCAAGTTCTGTGACAAATCGTTTGTGGTCCAAGTGGTCCGGTTGTGGTGCGTTGCCGATACAATTATACAAGCCCAGTCACTAGATTCTTTCAATTCAAATATATGTATAGTATACAGTTTTTAACCGACTTCAAAAAAAAGGAGGTTCTATGTTCGGCCAAACTCCTCATAGGGTCACAGTAGAACTGTCGTAACAAGTAAAATCTGTGATGACGCCGGAAGGTAGGCACCGGAACTCTGTAATAAATAAATGTAACCTAACCGTGTTTGAGATTATAAGAATACAATTAAGTTTGTGTAAAAGGAATATTACTATTTTGGCGTACAATAAAGTTTGTCTAGTTTTTGATTGTTTTATTAGGTACAGTAGATTAACTTACTCATTATAACATTAGCTATATCCTAGTAAAAGTCCCGTCTAATTTTGGTTTAACTGTAAAGAAACTGTTTTTGTGTCCCTTCATTTTCAAATCCCTTTCCCGAGGGAAAATAAAAAATGACCATTGTTAATCCTTGTAACATCAGCCATCCATCAGTAAATCTCGCCGAAATCGGTCCAGCCGATTCAGATATTAACCGGAACAAACAGACAGACAAACATTTTCAATTCTCGTTTTTGCTATAGGTACTTACGTTTTATCGAATATACTTTCATAAGCTTAAAATTGTTACTTTGATAATACAAAGAGACACTTCAATTTTAATTATATGTATATTTTATTGTCTTTTAAAACTAATTATGTAACACAGAAAATAAAGCAATGAGTAATAATAATAATACTTTATAAAATATAAATAAGCAATTGATAAGTAATTTTAGGTACAATTTCAAAACTAAATATGACTTCATAAACATGACGTCATTCTTACATTCACGGTATATAGGACGAGGCGAAACGCTTAGTCCGGGCCGTAGAGATGTCAATAACGTAATGGTGGATGCTCGCCATACGTCGTTGTCTGGTGGTAGAAAGGTGATGGCGGAGTCAAGTTATGTAATTTCTGCAGACACTCTAAAATGCATCCTGTAAAATACCTAAAGGCTGGCTACCCAACGCCTGTGCTAAAGGCTTTGTAGATTAGATCACCAATTGGCCTCTTCACACGCCTTTTCACTGAGTCCTAAGCTGCTAGATGGCAATTTGCCATCTTTTCTATAAATATTACAATATTAATAGGTATGAGAAGACATTGGTCAACATTGCAGCACCTAAAAGTACGGTATAAATAGCAATCTATAAATCCGCGGAGTCTTCGGTGTTCTCACATTTACATTAAAAAAGGAAGCTATACAGAAATAAAAATAAACCTATCAATGAGATGTTTTGTTTGGATGAGGATGTTTGAGTAACCAAAACTGATTCTGACTTCAATATATAATATTTATTTAACGGACACAGTTTAAAAGACTTCACTTTTATAAAAACACACAGTGGATAAATTCACAGATGAAATGGTGTGGAGCGTAGAAGCAGATGATGGCAACTAACGAAAAGGCGCAAATATATCGCCACGCGTCGAGTTGTAGTGATGTGCGCATGATCGACACGACTAATAAGATAGTTTTAGTGTTGGGATTCCAACAGTTTACAATATTAAATGACTAATGAAGTTAAGGTGGCCGTGGCTATTAAATATAATAATATATGTAGGTATATAGGTAACTGAATTCAAACCAAATTTTCTAACGGTTCCTTTCTAAAATTTGAACCAATACAGTTCTTGCTCTTCGACCTGCCTGTAGAGCTTGAAAGGATATGGCTGATTGAGAAGCAGGTAGGTTACTGCCCTGCCTGCTTCTTTCAGCTTGGAGTTGATCTTGTGACAACTCGGGAACATCAACACCACCCCTTATACATAAATTATGTAAAACACAGCAGGCTACTATTATTTTACCTGCTGTTTCAGGACAGTAATGTAGTTCCCGAGCTGCCAAAAGACATCTCCATCTTCCTTTTAATATCCCAAATGTGCGCTCTATGGTAGAGCGTGCACGCCTTTGGACAGCGTTATATCTGCCTTCAGGAGAGTCTTCGACAGCATTATCAATTGGTGTCATCATTTACTCCCTAAGAGCATACCCCGAATCACCTAAAATTAATAAAAAATAATATTAATGCTGTGAACTATACATAATGGGGCCATTCATTTATTAGATAGGTAGATACGTAAGACGATCAAGGGTCGAAACTGCGTTAAGCGGGCGCCCGAATTAAGAACTTATAGATGTTTTACTCTTTCACATAAAAATGGCTGTACAGATTTAATGAAGCTTGGCACATACCAAGATAAATAAATAAATATTCTGAAATAATAAGGCTATTTTTATCCAAGTAATTAATATGCGAGTAATTTATATTCCAAATACAAAAAATAATTTCAAACATACCTAAAAGATAAGCTGTCTCATTTTGGAGACTCTCTATGTGGCTTCTTATCGGACATTCTCTCCAAATATAAGCATCGTGTGTTGCTCCACCAAAAGAAGCATCAACATTGGTAATGTAGCAGTCACTATCGCATATCTGGAAAATAATGTCATTAAATGTTAAATAATAATAATACAAAAAGTTAAGTAGATCCTATAATAAATACAATAGTTCTTATACTTACAACTTGGGTGTTAATAGAATGGAAATGCTTTCTATTAAAATAACGTTCCTCCTGCTCAGAAGGTCTTACTATCGCAATATGAGTGCAATCAATGCACCCCATTACACCGGGGAGCCTATATTTCTCATAAAATCTGCAATAATTATATAATTAACAGTTATTAAATTTACATGTAGGTAAGTGGTATAAATACCTATGTAATACAATTTAGGTACATACCCCCGCTTAATAAAATTCCTTTCGTGTATATTTTGCGGGAATTTTATATATTTTCTAAGTATGTGGGGTGTATTGAGAGCAGTCGTTACCTCCTGCAAACAACTGGATACCGTCTGTTGTGCCATGGGCCCGTCCATATTTTGCCCCACAGACCCTTGATAACCACCACGAGCATAAAAATTCAACGCCGTAAGGATCTGAAAAAAGACGATAAGTAATTATATTCAGACCACAATGAATCCATGTAACAGTGTTAGTATAAACCTTTAAAATTAATGATACCCATAAGTGTCTTTAAAATATAATTTAATAAATATTCTGGAATCGAACCTCACACTATCTACGCGGTATATAGTACATACTTACTCGTAGATGTATGAAGTCCGATTCAATCAGCATTGAGCAATCCCACCTGCCGCACAAACACGCTCAGGATGCTGTGGGAGCTAACACGCACTCCCTTCGAGGCAGACCGTTTTTGGATGGTGGCATGAAAGCCATCAATACTCGTATGCAAACATCGCCGACGCGCTTCAAAACCGCGGCAGTCCCGTCGGCATCCTGAACGCGTTGCACACGCAAAGTGAATCCTTTGCGTATACCTAATCTACAGACTGCACGTGTGGAATGCGAGTGTCATTTTATGTAACTATGAACAGTTTAATACAATTTTTTATTGAATATAATAGGTAATAAAAATTATACACCACCTTCATTGTCGGCTCAATTCCATGGCGCCTTGACTTCGGAGGTAGAAGAGGCACTATATCCTGGCACAACTCCTCAAATAGCTGCCGACTGAGTCTGTAGTTTCCTACAAACTCTAAGTCGGGTATTTGGGCTATACTTAGTTGGTTGCGCAGGTGTCGTCGATTCCTTCTACGCTCCAAGCGTTCTTCACGCAGAGCTCCTTCTACCAACAGCATTCTTGCTGCCATTTTTAAGGAATTTTTAAGAAATATCTTCGCAAACGAAAATGAAAAGGTAAGCCTTTTGGTTTCGTCAATTTGACGTTAAAATTGCAAAACATTCGTATGTCATAATCATTTTTTTTTTCGAAATATAACTAATTAAAGTAGGTTTAGAGATTCGGTACGTCAAATAATTTTCGTTCGTACGAAATTTCGGGAACGAAATGAACCATGGTAGGAAACACGCCGAATTCCGATCGAAACTTCGTTTTTCGGAGAAAGCGAGTAGACCCCCAGGACGGACTTGAACTTACGTCCATGTCATTATAAGTCTACTATTATGACCATTAGACTAAATCGACTTACGATAAAATATTGAAATTAACAAGTGCATTATGAGACAAAACCGTATTCATAAGTTTACCTACCTTAACGTTACGTCTTAAAGATCAAATTGACGTAACAGGAGGTCTACTTGCTTTCTCCGAAACGTAATTTTCGTAAACGAACGATATTCAAACGAAGTTTCGTTAGTGCACCTACTCTGTTTCATTTTCGGACACACACAAGAAGTTCGGACCCACAGACAATCTTCGTGACCGAATATAATGAACTATATGATTTGGGTCTTTTTATATGTCATTTAAAGTAGATTACGGTTTTTAAACTAATTTTGAATCTTGCTTTATTTTAAAATTTTGCATTTATTAGGTGGTTTATTAAATATTTCTAGAAATATTTATAGATAAACTATAAATACGCCGTAAAAAATATTTTTTTGATAAAATACACCAAGATACTATAAAACACCCTTTTTGACGGTCATTGTTAACCGACTTATTTAGAGAGCGCTATTTCATGTCAATAATCGGTACTAACGTATGACAATTAAAAATATCTGTATAATAACACGTAACGTGTCAATCAAAAATGTCAACTTGAATTTGATTTTAAATTTGAAGTTTTAAAAAATATGTCATGTTGCCAGTTCTTTTTTTTATGACACATTCCGTGAGAAAGTCCGACTGTCGCAGTCTACCTTTTTGGACCACAACAACTTTTCTTTACATTTAATTTATTTGATTTGTTTAAATGTTTGTTGTAATATTTATGCATAGAATATAAATTAAATTAAAAAAAAAAACGTATTTATTATTGATGACGAGACGGTATGGTTTAAGACCTTAGCCTGCTCAAATGGGCCAAGAAAAAACAATATGTTACTTGTCAACATTGTCAATTTCAGTGCTGCCAATTTAGTATTGTTATGGCCAAATTTAGCATTTTTCTAAGTAATTTGGCATCCATAAATTCAGTTTAGCATATTTTTAGCATTTTACTCGAAAATTTCTAAATGCAAAATAAAATCCTGATAAACGAGGTGATGCTTTTGTACGCGACCCTAGTGGTTAGGGGAATCCCGCTTGGATTGAACTACATGTGGTGTATTGCATCACTCGACGTTGTCATCAAAGGTAATTTGGTTTTGTTTGATTCGTATGTACATATGTATGTGTGGTTACGTGCGTTGAAAAAGAGTTATTAAATTCACAATGTTAATAACATTAACCAATTTTATCGTGCAGAGTGGGAATTGATGTCCGATTTGAAAGAGTGGCTTCTTTCGCTCTGCTCAGACATCATAGGAAGACGATACACACGAGGGTCTAGTTATTAGCATAGTATTTAGCATTTTCCGGAAATTTTTGCATATATTTGGCATTTTTTGAATGCAGATTTAGCAGAAAATAATTTAAGGAGTTGGCAGCACTGGTCAACTTACATTGTTTGAAATCAAAAGATTTTTATTTGGAGTTTACCTACCTATACTTATACCTAGCAGCCAGACGTGATCCTCTCTCAGGACTAAGCCTTTTTGGACACATGAGCATGGAAACTGTGTTTGTCTCTCAACGCTCCTGTGCCAAGGTACCTATCTCAAGTTACCAAGTGCTTCTTTACATACATATTTTGTGATCGCGGTACGCGTTCTGTAGGAAAGTTTCAATTAGAACTGTGGATGTCGCAGTCTTCCACTAGTTTTGTTGTGGATCTTTAATCTTTGTAAGTAATATTATCATAATTATACAATATAGTATGTACCTATTTGTTTTTAGTCGTAGGTAGTCATTCGTATAATTCTTTTATTTACCATCTAAGTTGTGTCCAAATTTTGTTTAAACAATAATAATTGATTTTATTACCAAATAGTATTATAAGTTAATTCCACCAATTCTTACCTATTTAATTTCAATATTTTATGATTCTACTAATAGAATCATAATACCTAAGTATTTAAATCTGTTTTATTTTCAGATCAATGAACCAATACCATCCACCTCCAGTCAATCAAGCTAACCTCCAAACTTTTCACAGCCTGAGGTAGCTGTGGACATAGGACCCAGCCAGAAAATCGACCACCAGTGACATGAAAATCTCTGAATCCTACAGGATTCAAGTTAATAAAAATTATAAATGTATTTTTTTAATTTAAGACAGTCACAGTACCCTGAAAACACCACAGTACTCCACTTCCTAGTGCTTTGCTGAGAAGAAGCCTATGGAGGCTTTTTCGAGGTATTAAGGCACTATTTCCTGGTACAACTCTTCAAATAATTACCGACTGTGTCTCACATTATCCACAACATGTAAGTCAGGAATTTGCGTAATGTTGAGCTGAAAACATCACAGTAGTACTCCACTTCCTAGTGCTTTGCTGAGGAGAAGCTTACAGAGGCTTTTTGGAGGTAATAAAGGCACTATTTTCTGGTACAACTCTTCAAATAATTGCCGATTAAGTCCTTCATTTCGCACAAACTGTGTCAGGAATTTGCATAATGTTTAGCTGAAAACACCACAGTAGTACTCCACTTCCTAGTGCTTTGCTGAGGAGAAGGCTTTGGAGGCTTCTTGAAGGTAATAAAGGCACTATATCCTGATACAACTCCTCAAATAATTGCCGACTGAGTCTCACATTATCCACAATATGTAAATCAGGAATTTGAGCTGGTTGCCGGGTCTTTGTACGCTCTAAACATTCGTAACGTAGAGCTGCTTCAATTAAAAGCATTCTTGGGGCCATTTTAAGCACTTTTCTTACAAAATCAACACAAACGAAAAGGTAAGCCTTTTGGTTTCGTCAATTTGACGTTAAAATTGCAAAACATTCGTATGTCATAATCATATTTTTTTTCGAAACATAACGAATTAGAGTAGGTTTAGAGATTCGGTACGTCAAATAATTTTCGATCGTACGAAATTTCGGGAACGAAATGAACCATGGTAGGAAACACGCCGAATTTCGATCGAAACTTCGTTTTTCTGAGAAAGCGAGTAGACCCCCAGTATTCTATAATATTTGACTACCTGCCTCTCGTAATATTCGTTTGAATTATTATGCTCCGAATTGATTATCATGTATCTTATGCTAATTGCAGAAGGTTCAAATTCGTCTAACTTTTAGCATGTCTTATATTACCTTCTGCTGTCACGTGGGTCACGTCTCTTGGGTCTTCATGTGTACAAGAGTTGGCCACACGACCCTGAATTAAACTTTCGAATACTGGGACACAATAGAACGACATTAATAATAATAATAGTAATACCTAATTCCCCATCGCTGTATCTCTATGTGGACGTCGTGGTGGGGCTTGTGCGCTCCAAACCCTAGGTCTGTACCGGTAGAGTTTGCTTTGACGCAGCTTGCCTAGGGTGAGGGGCCAGACTAAGAGAGATACAACCCACAGGGCAGTTTTTTGGCGAACTGTTGGGCATTAGCGACCCCACGGACCCGATCTCCCGGGAGAATTTTTGTTTTTCATCTCCGGCTTGCCTTTATTGGCCGGCCGTAGTGAATACTGACGAGGAATAGAGCTCTCACCTCTCTCTTGCCTTTACTGGCTTGCTTGAGTGGAGATTCGCAAGAGCAAATGCGCTCGGGAGAATGATGTATAATCCAGTAAGGTGCTGGTAGGGATCTTGACCGTACTTCCGAGATTGTCCTGATAGCCGTGGTATACCGCTTCACTCCTCAAGCACATCAGGATATGTTGCCCTCTTGTTGCTACGTCACTTCGTCCTAGCGACCGTACTGGGGGCCACTTTGTTGAATGTGCAAGTCACTCCCTGCCCTTTTATCGATGGAAATTAAAAACATTGTTCAGGCAGGGGCCATAGTTTTAACATAGTTCCCGGTAACCAGTCCACTTAAGACTCCAAAAACCATAGCCTTATTATTATTTTCCTCATGTTGCAATAGTTTCCCTTCAACCGGGGGTTGTCGTTGGATGCACTAGCATGCGCATACAGGGATAATCACCGGTTGGTACCACGTTCCATTAAAAGTGTCTACAAGGGCCTTTGCGAGTTGGTTTCGGCTCCTCGTATGCCTTCCAAAGGTTCAGGGCCTCAGGGTCCTGAGATAAATAAATATATAAAAAATAGTAATAGTATAATACACGGCTCGTATAGTCAGGAGGTTCCTTTCTCTAGAGACCTGACCACCGGTAGCTTGGACTCTGTTCCCGATACCGGTGGGACACTATTTTTCATATTTTTAAAAGATTTTTTAATATTTTTTTAAAGAAATATTTAAAAATGTATTTAATATGTTAAAATGTAAAATAAAGATTATAATAATATATCATTTATTTCTCTCAAAAAGGCGCATTTTAACAGAAGTTTATTTATACATTTTGCCTAAGACTAAAACCTTTGTGAGAGCTGGAGTCTGCACTAGATTAAAGACCTACAATGAGAGAGTGAACGCCGGCGTTCGCTTGGGGTTAACTATTTAGTTCTTCAGGGTGTAAAATTTCATGATTTGATGCGATTTTTTGTTTATTGTAATACTTTTTGACGTGAATACGTCTTTATAATTACTTCCATAGCGAGGTAATCCAAAAAAAAACCATAATCGTAGGACATAGTGTCGCCATGAACATTGAATTCCCGCAACCTCTACCAGAGCCTCAAGTCTGCTACTATACGAGTAATAGTGTCCGAATGGATCGAGTAATAGTGTCCATGGATTTCTTGTTGATTTTGATAAGTTTTGTAATGGCATCATTATGACTTTCCAATGGTCAACCACTGACACTCCATTGAAAGAAATGGCATAGAATAGTCTCGTACTTAATTATGACTCTAACACCAGAGTGTGACTTGTTTGCTGGGAGATGGATAGATGTGTGTCGTGAATGTCTGATGGTTTTGTGAGAGGATGGATGAAAAATAAGTAAACGTTGTCTTATTTGGTTTTGTGGGATATATTTTTATTTTATATTAGTGGTAATGTAAATGTTTTCTTCTTTTTTAGGGTTCCGTAGCCAAATGGCAAAAAACGGAACCCTTATAGATTCGTCATGTCTGTCTGTCTGTCTGTCTGTCTGTCTGTCTGTCCGTATGTCACAGCCACTTTTTTCCGAAACCATAAGAGCTATACTGTTGAAACTTTGTAAGTAGATGTATTCTGTGAACCGCATTAAGATTTTCACACAAAAATAGAAAAAAAGCAATAAATTTTGGGGGTCCCCATACTTAGAACTGAAACTCAAAAATTTTTTTTTCATCAAACCCATACGTGTGGGGTATTTATGGATAGGTCTTCAAAAATGATACTGAGGTTTCTAATATAATTTTTTTCTAAACTGAATAGTTTGCGCGAGAGACACTTCCAAAGTGGTAAAATGTGTGTCCCCCCCCCTCTAACTTCTAAAATAAGAGAATGATAAAACTAAAAAAAATATATGATGTACATTACTATAAAAACTACCAACGAAAATTGGTTTGAACGAAATCTAGTAAGTAGTTTTTTTTTAATGCGTCATAAATCGAAAAAAAAATACAGTATTATTAAAACATCGATCAAAGTTACAACACATTACAAGAACTTTTATATTATGTTACTTGCTGCTACGGAACCCTTCATGGGCGAGTCCGACTCGCACTTGGCCGGTTTTTTATTTTCTTCTTGTTTCTGTACAACGCATTAGTTTAGTTAGACTGTAATGTTGTACAAGTAAATTGTAAATAAATAAATAAATGACAGTTCCTCTGACCTACAATTGTTGACCGAACGTCATTGTGCAGTTATGGCTTTTTATAAGCTCAATATTTTCATTTTCCCACTACCTCTATTGCGATACTATTGACCGATCATGATCGATCATTATGAATTAGCAGATAACGAACTTTTAGCAAAATGACGATAGTGTTGGAATGATGAATTTATAAAAATAGCAGACTTGGGCCCCTAGTCATCGGTCCACCTTGTAGGAGGCTTTCCAACTTTGCGTATTCCGGTACGTGGTCGCCACTTCAGAACCTTCGTCTCCATCGGCCATCTGTTTTGCGTGCAATGTGCCCATTGCCATTAAAAATATATTTATTTCGACTATATTCCTTAAAAAACTATATCAAAACACAAAATCGCATACGGTTGAAGAGGGCTTCTCAAAAGCAATCGAATGGTACTAATAAAAAACCATATTGCCGAGTATATGCTGTTATATTATATGATTTTGCCATCATAAACAAAACATGGCAACCTGGAGGACTTCATTGCTCAAACATGATTCTGACGTAGAATACAGAAAAACAAATGCACAGACTGTGCATTGCAACAACCTCAGTGCGATCGCTGACCCGCTCGCCAAGCCTGGCGATTATAAAAGCTAGGGATAAATAACGTCCTTAAAATATTTTTCAGCTTACAAACACTGTTTCGCATCGAACACACCGACCGATAACAAGAGAAGTGTCAACCTCGCACTGGAAACAGTACTAGAGTTCAACGACAAAGACAAGGCGGGCGACATCAAGTTCTTAGACAACGTGCAGAACTTCATCACTAAAGTCAAAACTGTTATTGACAAAAACAGCAATGTTAAGACCGGCTTCCGACGCGACTTCAAAACACCGACAGTTAACACCATTACAGACTTCATTCAGGAAGCCGTCAAAATACTCAACACTTACGACAATACTACATTCAAAGATTTTTTTGATATTCTAGATGAAGAAATCAGGAAATACCATTACAGAGGATGCAAGTTTTACGAATTGATGGAAAATTATGAAATCAGAAAGATGATCGCCGTAAAACTAGACTTACTCAAGAGTCAACCTGCAGCAGTTATCAAAGCCGACATCAACGCACTTTCAGAAACGTTAAGAAATGTAAACCATGACAAAAACATTATAGAAGTCGTAGATTATATCAATTCTTTATACAGACAGGACGCTACAGAACAGCTCCACAAAGTGTTATCCGACCTACACGCTCACGGCAAGGCTAAGTCTAATACTAATTTGCGTGAGATTATTAAAAATGCCGTCCGTTCCATCGTGTTCGATCACTACACGAACTTGAATACTAACGTCAAACGAGATGTCAAACAGAAAATAGAACAATTTTGGAAGCGATTCGTACAAAATGCTGACACCTCTGATAATATTATTAACGAAGCTAAAAAGACCAAACCAGTTTCAAGAAAACATACCGCCGACATTGATGTTAAACAGTCTGATTACAAAAACTTTGGTATGAAACGAAATGTTATGAGATTTGACAAGAAAAAGTACAAAAATAATAGAAAACACACCATCAATGGACCTCTTGATGGTCAAAAGAAGGTCAAAAAAATATTATCTCCTCAGTATACTGTTTCTACAGTCAAACAAAAGACCAAACATCAAGGAGAGTCAAGCAATGGTGAATCGTTAGAGTTTTATCAAGAACCTAAGGACAACCCCCAGCTTAACAAGGCAATACAATCGAAAAAAATATTCCACAGAACTTTAATGAAATCAAGAAAGAAATCAGAGAAATTTAAAGCCATGAATTTCACAACGAAAATCCCCGTAGACAACACAATGTCAAATATATGGATAGAAGAATCAACGGGAAGACTGCCAAAAGCTGTTCTCGATAAATTGGCAAATAAACCTAGAGGACACGAAGTGATGATCAGAGGGATAAACAAACGTGGTCCAAGGTGGTCAAGCATAATAATAAAAATAGCAAAAGTCAAAAAAGTTGGCACGGAAAAATATATGAACCAAAACATGACATGACGTCTGGAAAAGAATATAATAAGAAATACCAAAATGAAGATATAAGAGAGCATCGAATTGAAATGAAGTACGACTCACAGTCAACGCATAGCTCAAGGCAGACATCGAGTGAAGATACTAAACACAAGTCTGACAAAACTTCGAATATTTTTAAAAAAGAGTTACACAAGAAAAGTACGGGTCCATTTAGAATAGAATTAAAGTAAGATTTTAGTTTTTTGTACTTCTTTTTATGTTGAATCGAAGTGAACAGGGTTTTGAAAAAAAAAAAAGTTAAAAAGAATTCTTTTGTCTATATATCCGTCATAACTGATTATTTCAAGAAAGATAATTTATGTTTCTTTAAATCAGACAGACTACCCATAAAATCGTTAGTTTTACTAAATCTATGTTAGTATAATCAAGAACAACAACAACAAATTTATCTAATTAGATAATGCAATCGACTCGCATTTGGAGTTATAATATTTTTTTTTTATTGATTTATCATCGAAATTCAGTTAAAATAGATTTCCAAATTCTGTATCAGCCTCTTGCATTTTTTTACTGGCTTTGTAAACACCACAAGTGCTATAAAATAGAATGAATACATAACAATGATATTGCTTCATTAATTCCAGCCACGCTGATCGGTCGAGTGCAGCTGCTATAAAAACGCAGAAGTTTTTGGACGTTTTAGAGGAACCGATACCGGCAAAATCAGGTAAAACAATCAAACCTCCTCGAGGTGCGCGAACAGCTGCAAATAAGAATCTAGTTGCTCCTTCCAGAACACAAAGAGTGAAGTACAATCACGCAAGACGAATGAAGACGCTACAAACGAAACACTCTAAAAAAAATCAAATGCTGTCCCGGAAATTTCAATCATTAGCGTCCAACGAGGGTACGACCGTAAAACAACTTGAAATAAAACACAAAAATAGACCTGAGCACCAAGTACAACAAAGTGTTAATAGTTTGGAAAAAGATCTTTACGTCATAAAAAAAATTAGAAATCTTGAAAGAGAATTAGAAGAAGTAAAAAGCAGGCTAAATGACCAAACCAAAATCAAACACAGTGCCCCAAGAGAAAACCAAAAAATACGTTACATTTCTGAAACTCAGACAAGATCAGATGCCAACAGATCCATCAATGACTTTAAATTTATCCAGAAAAATGTTGAAACATCAGAAACTATAAATAATAAAAACATTATTGAAAATAAAAACATTCAACTAGTAACTTATAAATACAACGACATAAAAGATAACAGAGAAACTGATAAAAGTAGAATAAATGTTAATGCTAATGAAAGAAAAGTAACAAAATTTCTACAGAGCAGTGAGTCTTCGAAATTGAAAGGTAAAATTTCAGAAATGATGTCGCCACGTACCAATAGGTTTCCCGTAGTTTCTAAGCCTAAGCCAGGCCAAACAGAGATAATAGGAACTGCAGAAAACCAAATTAAGAGTCCAAGTGGAAACACATACGTTAAAGGATCACTTTCCAAATACCATAAATTAATGGATGAATTAAAAAATGGTAAAAGTAAAATGATAGCGGAAGAAAATATCAACGACTTTAAGGGGAAACGAGACGAATTATTACGGATGACAGAAACTACTAATAACATCAAAAAGTTTTTAACGGAATCTGACAAATATCCTGAAAAGTCTAAAAATATTTTCAAATCAGATGTAAATATGAACTCTAACTTCAAGGATAGAAAAGAAAACATAAATTTGAAAACGAGAACCGATAACAAAACGAATATAAACTCAAAAGTAAAAAGAAATAAAAATAATGTTTTAGATATTAACATAGAAGATATTAAAAATACACTTAAAGGTGAGAAACTTACTAAAGCAATGAAAGAAAAAATCTTCTACTATGAGAAGATGCAAAACGAATCATTACAGATGACCAAAACTGCAAATGTTACCAATAATATTTTAAATAAACCCATTAAAGAGGATGATTTTAAAATCATGGACAAAGGTATAAACTCCAAAACTACAAATGTTACCAATAATATTTTAAATAAATCCATTAAAGAGAATGATTTCAAAAACATAGATAAAGGTATAAACTTCAAAACTAAAAATGTTACCAATAATATTTTAAACATACCTATTAAAGAGAAAGATTTTAAAACCATAAACAAAGACACTAACTCCCAAACTACTAATGTTACTAATATTATTTTAAATAAACTTACTCAAGAAAAAGATTTTAAAAGCATAGATAAATATATAAACTCCAAAGTTAACTTTAGATCACATTTAGACATCTCTAATGATTTAAAGAGTGAAACAGAGAATTCAAATGTAATAAGGGTAGCAAACAATAAAGAAGACAAAGATTCTAGAAACAACGAAGTTAAAGATAACATAAAAGAAGTTAAAAATAAAATTAATGTAAATGCTGATGCTGTGAATAAAGATCAAACAATAAAACTTCCGCACCATAAATATCCAAACGACGGTAAAACTAGATCTAGGCGTCCAAATATCAACAAGTTTATCACGGATCCTATATCTGGACCAAACCTATTAGAGCCTACAAACTCTGTAGATAAGAATACTATAGCGTCACTACAAAAGGCATTCCTTGAAAAAACAGCTTCCAAGTACCACAAATTAATGGCTGAGTTAGAAACAAATAAAACTAATGGAATTATGAAAATGAGCAAATTAAACCATATATCAAAAAACAAACTTCAAAATCATGTGCCTGAAGACCTAAACACTAAAAGGCTGTACGATGAATTTGAGGCGCGTACAAATAAATTGCTCAGTAAGTCAACAAACAACCTTAGTAAAGCCAAAAAATCTAAAACCAAAGAAAAACCTAAACTTCAAGATACTACAAAAGAAACAAAGGTAACAGAAGCAGTGGGCGACAGAAATCCATTCACTGGGAAAAATAAAAAAAATGAATTAAAAGTCGACAATAAACATCAAACCAATGTAGTCAATAAATTGCAAGAAATTATAGTAGAAGATACGAAATCAGAAGGAAGTTCCAACGTCGGTGACGGTACTCCTATATACCGTGCAGGCTTAGAAGCAGTGGAAGGCACAGTAACTAGTCTTCTAGCAGAGGCCACCGAAACGCCCAGTGACGCTACAATGACTATCGTAGTATCGACTCCTATCACTTTGAAATTATCAACAGAATAGGATTTTGTTCCTGAAGCTACATCTTTGCAGCCATTGTATGTTTGAAGAACACAAAGATTTTATAAATGATGAGAGAACCATTCAGAAGTAAAGTAAAATGTGATGATTGTTCAAACTGAATTTTACATTGCGTCATAACTATTCGTAAAATAATAGGCAGAATTTGTTATCATTTTGTTTATACACTATCCCTAGCTATCCGCCCCATTCAATCTAGCTAGCTCTTGTTATATGCACCAGTCGATCTAGCTAGCTCTTGTTATATGCACCAGTCGATCTAGCTAGCTCTTGTAATCCACCCTATTCAATCAAACTAGCCCTAGTTATCCGCCCCATTTGATCTTACTAGTTCTTGGTATCCGCTCTATCCAATCTAGCTAACTCTTGTTATCTTCTCCCTATCCGATCAGATTAGCCTTGTTGCCTCTGCTCTTAAAACGGTGAAGGAAAACATCGTGAGGAAACCGGCATGTCCTAAGACCAAAAATTCGAAAACATGTGGCATTCACCAACCCGCACAAGGCTCTCGTGGTGGATTACGGGCAATTCCCTCTCCTAGAGTGGAGGTCTGAGTCCCAGCTGAGGAAACATTAAAAGGCTGATGCTTTGATGTATGGTAATTAAAAAGAGTTATATTCGCGATCATAACAAATATGTGTGTAAAGATTGATCATAAAAACCAAACGCAATGTAGGGTTCCTTAATGGCCAGTTACAACATGTGGATTAGTATTTATTGCTCGTGCTATGAAAATTATAATTTAGTCAACGGCAAATAATGTTAAAACAACAATTTATTTATTTATTCTAAAACCTATTTTAAGGGGATGCATTTGGACATACATTGTCACTGTTTTTCATACAACCGCTCTTACGCGATTATGACGTTATTACACATTTTTCATTAGATATTTTGGAAACACAGTGTCTTGTGGATGTTATCTAGGCTTCTATGGAAATCAATTTATAAATTTGTGTAAAACTAATCCAGTTAAGACCTCTGAAAACCTGCTATTTTCCATGAACTTTGACACTTCATAATTTACTCAAAAATGAAAAAAAAAAAAAACAAAAAAAGTACAACATACAAGCCTAGCAAATTTTATCAAGATTCTAAATAATGACAATGTTTTTCAAAAACTTTTAAAGATTTAAAAAAATCACGTATTTCCTCAGTAAATCACGGAATTGCCGCATGCTAACAGAGTTTACAGGTGTTATCTCTCTTTTCTCTCGTTGTCTATTCTTCAAACATCACGTTGGATTGCGTTAGATGAAGTAACAAGCTTTTAAACCATGCTCGATGTTTACGACAGGCGAGTGGACAAGCAGCCTCTTAACAAGGAAAGTTACAATAATTCGCTGGCTTTTATTTTAATACTCATAGATAATTGAATTGAGACAAAGGCTAGCGTATGCAAAACCGATTAATAATTAGTACCACGTACAATCATTATGGAGATCAACGGAATCTGCATTGAAATCTCCAAACTCATAGACCGTTATTAAAATTTAGGTCGATCGCTAGCAATAAATATCAACCAAACTTGTTACAAGTTGTGATGCAATAAATGAAACAACTGCAGATTTCATCAACATTTAATATTGGATTCCGACAAGTTTACATTAAAATATACAACAATCTGAATTTTATACATAACAATATCTTTGGGTCTCGACTAGACGACACTGTGGCCACTTTGGAGGCACATTCATTTTTACTTACAACTTTTTACTAACAGCTAGATACATTTATTATGTTTATAACATACGCGGAGGGTTGGTTTCGAAAAATTGCTCACAGAAAATGGAGGCGATATGACAGCAGTTTCTAGAGGTGAAGTCTGTCTAAAAAGTTAAACGACTTGGGATTTTTTTTATGGTACACTATTAAATCTTTTTTTTTATAAGTTCGCGCTTGACCGCTATCTCACCTGATGGAAAGCGAAGATGCGGTCGACGATGGAACGCGCTTAACTAGAGGAAACTATTCACTCTCGACTTAAAGATTATCGGGTTGTAGCTATCAGGAAACACAGACTCCGGCAAGGAATTCCACTCCCTAGCTGCACGCACAATGAATGTGTTCCCAAAACGTTTTGTGCGTGTGGTGGGATATCCACCATGTACCGGTGGCGCATCGCCATACGTCTGGATGTGATGTGTTCGATGATAGAACGGGCTAGGCGGAATTATGTTATGTAATTCCGATGCACACTTCCCGAAATGCAACCGGTAGAAAACCGATAGGCTAGCAACTCTGCGTCGATGCTCAAGACTTTAAAGTCTCACAGTCAGACAATTATCTTTCTGGCTCTCCTCTCAATTGCCTCAAGTGCATCAAGCTGGTATCGGGCAGATCCGTCCCAAAGATGAGAGCAATACTCCATACACGATCGAACTTTGCACTTGATAAAGTTTGAGCAGCTGTTCCGGCGTGAATTACTGTCTAACCTTTGCGAGGATTCCCAGCTTTTTGCAGCCAGTTGAGCCTTTGCTTCGATTTATGGCCCAAAGTTAAGTGTTGATGTCAGCGTAACACCAAGATGGTCGGTTATCGGCATGGTTACACCACGGAAAGTTGGGCTGGCCTCGTTAAATTTCTTTTTGTATTTTTAAAAAATAAAGACGTAGGAACCTAGATAATTATTGTCTATAACCGAATATCATCATAATATGTTGAAAATATGCTCCAACTGCAAATGAGCGTGGTATTACGTTTGTATGGAAGTTCATCCGTCGCCGGCCCCTTAAAAGTATGCGAAGTTCAACAATTAAGACAACTTTTAACTCTTGATGGAAAATCTTGTTATTTATTTAAACAAGGTAGTGATTTGTGGCACCTTGAATCACACAAAACATTTAGCTTCTTGCAAATACATCTTTTGGTTTTGCACTAGACCTTTGTCTTTTTACAATTACATTTTTTAAAGCCTTTTCCTCCAAAGTAGACATTCTTCCAGCTAATAACAGTTTAATTTGTGGCACTGAGACTATGAATGTTGTATTGCTTTTAGATTTGAGTTTCGGGGTAACCATTACTTTAATATACTTGCCAGCTGAAGACTCAATTTTATAAACACCACATTTTATCTTGAATACCGTGCCGCAATACCATTCTGTCCGTGTGGGTACTAGAGCGGGCAAAAGAAATGCATGGCTCGATTTTTATTCCGCAGTATCCGCTTTTCTGACATAGGTACAGACTATACTAGACTAGGTATGCGGCACAGAGAGTAAAGTCCCACATAGCTCCATTGATAAGGGAGGATCCTCCGACCAGACAGGTGTTATGGTCTGGTGGGCTACTGCCCGATAGATGATTTCGGACTGTCATATATGTTCAAATCGCGCGGAGAACTTTGATTGCGTGATGCAGGATTTTGTATTTTCTTCGTAGTTCTTATGTGGCGCCATAGATGTCGCTACATCACTCCCCTCCGGAGATCGAAGATCGATGGTTCTTGATGCGTGCCAGGCCAGCGTAGGTTGGTTCCAGTGGGTCGGAACCGATGCCTCATAGTTCTCGGTGAGTCGGAACTGTCTGCGGTGATGCCCCAGTGAGTCGGGGTGTTGGTATCCCAGTGAGTCGGGATGATGCCCCAGTGAGTCGGGGTAATGATGTCCCAGTGAGTCGGGATGATGCCCCAGTGAGTCGGGGTGGTGCTGTCCCAGTGAGTCGGGACGATGCTGCAGGCTCCAGCGAGTCGGAGTAGTGCAGCTGGCTCCAGTGAGTCGGAGCGGTGCTTGTGCGACGTAGGGCTTGACTGTTGGCGTCGACCAGGAGAGGTTCTTCATGGCTCTTCATGTGACTGGCCGAAGGTGCGGTGTGCCAAGCCAAGGTCGCTGATGAGGCTTCAGCCTCACCTTCAGGTGATGACCAGGTATGACCAGGTAGGCATGCTGGTGGTCAGGATACCCTCTATAGCCTTGGGTGCTGGCTGTTATAATATTAATTATTCCATAACAAAATATATACAAGTACTAGCAACACCGTTAAATATTTTGTATGTTGGAACCCTGCTTTCTTTCCAATAAATGTCGTTAACCGAAAGTGTGCGTTTTAATAGGTTATGGGCTATTGTCCTGTTTTCTTAAGTAATACGTGTTACAGAGAAAAGTACTGAACTTTCGTGTAGATAATGGCTGTGAATTATTTGCAAAGTGTTCCCAAGTTAAAAGGAAGGGAAAACTATGATGAGTGGAGTTTTGCGGCAGAGAACTTGTTGGTGCTAGAAGGCATGGTTCATTACATCAAGCCAGTTTCCGGTACAGAAACAAAGCCTGCAGAAGACGCAAAAACAAAGGCGAAGCTAATTTTAACAATAGATCCTGGATTGTATGTTCATATAAAAGAAACAAAGACCTCGATGGAGTTATGGACAAGGCTAAGAAACATGTTCGATGATTCCGGTTTTTCGAGAAAAATATCTTTGCTGCGACATCTAATTTCAATCAGACAAGAAAGTTGTGAGTCAATGACTAATTATGTGACGCAAGTTGTCGAGACAGCTCAAAGATTAAAAGGAACAGGGTTTGCAATTACAGAAGATTGGATAGGATCATTATTATTAGCAGGTTTGCCGGAAAAATATTCTCCAATGATCATGGCAATCGAACATTCGGGAATACAAATTACCACAGATGCAATAAAATCGAAATTGATCGATTTGGAAGTTTCTTCAAATCACAATAATTTGGATACCAGTGGCGCTGCATTCGCTGCGAATAAATCAAATTCGAAGATGCGGTACAAAAAACAAAATGGCAACACTGATCCGCAGTCACGGCAATCACAAACATCAAAAATGGCGTCTAAAAAAGAAATTACGTGCTATAAATGTAAAGAAACCGGGCATTTTAGAAATCAGTGTCCATTGTTGCAAAAAAATAAACAATCCAACGCGTTCAGTGTAGTGTTTCTAACCGGACAGTATAATAAAAGCGAGTGGTATATAGATTCTGGTGCAAGTGCACACATGACATCAAATAAAGAATGGTTAATCAATGAAAACTTTACACCAAATTTACCAGAAATAACGGTTGCCGACAATACAAAGGTGCCTGTATTATGTTCTGGAGATATTCAAGTAACCACGGATCGCAATTATGACATCACTGTCAAGAACGTATTATGTATTCCTAAGTTAACAACAAATTTGTTGTCTGTAAGCGAACTCATAAAGAATGGCAACAAAGTTGAGTTTGAACAAAACAATTGCTACATTAGAAATGAAAAGGATCAGCTAGTAGCTACGGCAAGTTTAACCAATGGTGTATACAAGCTAAATATAAAAACAGCAGATTGTATGTTGACAGCACCAGCATTGGCAAGTGCAGAGCTATGGCACAGGCGCCTGGCTCACATTAACAGCAGTGATTTGAATAAGATGAGAAATGGAATAGTAGAAGGAGTGACATTTTCTGCTCCTAGTGACACAAAGAAAGAGAACTGTGTCACCTGTTGTGAGGGCAAACAAATGAGACGGCCATTCACACATAGTGAACATAAAAGCATGAAAACAAATAGTTCATGCAGATTTATGTGGTGCTATGGAAACCAAGTCAATTGGAGGTTCACAATATTTTCTGCTTTTTGTGGACGACTACAGTCGAATGACATTCATTTACTTTCTTAAACAGAAAAATGAAGTGTTCCAGAAATTTAAAGAATTTAAAGCCATGGTTGAAAACCAACAAAATAAGAAAATACAGATTCTACGTACTGATAACGGAGGTGAGTTCTGTAATAGAGTGATGGAAAACTATTTAACCAATGAAGGAATAATACATCAAAAGACAACAGCATATACTCCAAAACAGAATGGTGTCTGTGAACGAGCAAATAGAACTGTAATAGAAAAGGCTAGATGCTTATCTCTAGCAGTGCAGAGGATGAACCAAGACTTAGATAGAATAGTACAATGGTCGGAGAAGAATTGTCTAGTTTTGAATCCACTTAAGTCAAAATTTATTGTGTTAGGCACAAAAAAACAAGTCTGCGCTATCAAATCTTTCAATCCTGAGATTGTTATAAAGGGGGAAAAGATAGCTCGGGTTGAGCAGGCATGTAATTTGGGGTTGCTTATGGATCCAGGCCTACACTTTGAAACTCACATAACCAAAGTTCTGGGAAATTGCTTCTACAGACTTAAAGTATTGTATGGGATTCGTAAATATTTGAGCTTGCCAGTGCGGAAACAACTTGTCGACAGCCTTATACTGTCTAAACTGAATTACTGTGATACTGTGTATGGACCATGCCTACTAAATAAAACAGAGAGAGTGATTCAACGTATACAAAATGCCTGTGTTAGATTTTGTGTTACAGTGCCTCGTAGAAGTCACATAACTCCGTTCATGAACCAGATAGGTTTGCTTAGGATGGCTGCCAGGAGGAAAGTTCACTTGGCCTGTTTACTCTTTGGGATCATAAAGACCAATAAACCTCACTATTTATTTGCAAAGTTGACTTGGAAGCAAAATTACTTACAAAACAAACTCCGTTCCATGGTTTGCCCGCTAATCGTGCCAATGCACAGAACTGCTGCTTTCAGGGGCTCCTTCAGGTTCGCTTCTACGCATTGCTGGAACGATCTCCCGCCACCTTTAAGATGCCTGAAAACATTGCAGTGTTTCAAATTTAAATATAAGAAGTTACTTATGTCTCAACAACTGTCATCATAAGTTGTTTGTCACACTGTTCTGTATGTACCTTAGGGGTTTTGGCCATTAAGCACTGGCGGGGATCTCCAGCGGTGCGAGCTGCCTTAACCATCGAGTCTCAAGCCCCTACTATTTGTTTTGCTAGCTGGTCCGGAATATTAATCACCTCCTTTGACTCTATTTGTCACTTGCCAACTATTTTTTTTTTTTTAATTTTTTTTTTCAAATATCTGTAATATGTAATAATATTTTATTAAGTGTAGGTATGTACATTCTTCTGTCCATTTTATATTTATTCCAATTTATTTATTCTTATTGACTTTAATTAGGTACATAGTTCTAAGTTTGGTTTTTTATCACCCTTACCTTTGTTGATATTCCTCTTTATTATACCTCTTGCTGGTTTGCCAATTTCATCTGACCGTGTCTGTCATCTATGCGCACTCAAACATCTCTTAAATTTTTTTACAACTCACTAAAACTCAACATTTCAACAACTTAATTCACCCATTAACACATATATGCAAACAAATCGATTGCGTAAGTTGCGTAGGTCAGGAATCTTATTTTTTGCATAATAATTACGTAACTTTGCCGTAGTTATCTATCGAACAGCCATCTTTTTTTGTTACCACAGACTCAAAATGTGACGATGTCAAAGTGTGACTGCGCACTGACAATTTCTATTGATCGATCAAAATAATCGACTAGTTCTTGTTTGTTAGTCAATTTGTGTTCTTTATTGTATAATTAAGGTTACTGTTGGATCTATTGTTATTTTAAGTTTTAATTTGTTTATTTTTTCTATTGTTATTTTAAGTTTTAATTTGTTTATTTTTTAATTGATTGCAATCATTGCTGACCGATCGGCGTCTCATCGTCGACGACGGCTGGTGCTGAAAATCAGCGCTGTGGCTCTGTTTTTTATGAGCCCCAGCATTTTGCTGAGCGCTGGCCGTTTTGCGCGGATGTGACGCATATCTTACGTGCTACTTTTAGTCGATATTGTTTTTATTTTGTTATGGTATGCGTCATGTTTGACGTGAATAAACACTTTTTCTTTCTTTCTTTCTTTCTTTCTTTCTTTCTTCTTTCTTATTGTTTGATGCAAAACTACATAAGAAATTTTGGGCAGAAGCGGCAAATACTGCAGTGTACCTAAAAAACAGATCTGTAACAGCAAGCTTGAAAACAAAAACACCATATGAAATGTGGTATCAAAGGAAACCAGATTTGAGTCACTTACGTCTATTTGGAAGCCTTGTGATGGTACACATTCCCAAAGAACGGAGGTTGAAATGGGATAAAAAGGCAGAACAATATATATTGGTTGGATATTCAGAGAATGTCAAAGGATATCGGGTGTATGATTCAAAGAAAAATACTATTACAGTGAAAAGAGATATAATAGTGATGGAGGGAAAACAAGGAATTGAAAATCCAGAAGAAAACGCTATATGGGTTCAGAATGAACATAATGAAGAAAATAACTTGGAACAGAGGCCAGAGACCGAAACAACACAGGATGTGCAGGAACCAGCCCCGGATCTACGATTTTTTCGAACCGGGGCAAAACCTTGATACTGGCGCCCCCTCCCTTCACTGTTTGAGAAAAACTGTTAATACTGCCAATGAGTAGCATTTTTGTGACCATTTGTTAAAATAATAATCCTTTAATAAATTTAAACTTTTTATTATCTAATAACTAATAACTTTCATTTGTGACATAAAACAGAAACAGAAAAAATATATAACCAGGAAAGACTACAACTTTACACGGCGTGCTTTCTTTTCTGCGAAAGAATCTATTAGCTCCTCAAAGTCCGTTGCATAGGCGGTTTTGTTTTCAATGGCTAGGATCGCGAGGCCAGATAGACGATCCTGACTCATTGTAGAACGTAGATAAGTTTTAATTATTTTCAGTTTGCTGAAGCTTCGCTCACAGCTTGCAGATGTTTTTCCCCTTTGATGATTCCCCTTGGCAGAAAGATCACGGACACTACGCACGCGTTCAAAAATTTACTTGATCTGTTAAGATGCGTTTATAAATCACTTAGTATGTGTTCAAAAACTAACTGGGCGTATGGAAATAGAAAAGTTTGTTTTTCAAACATATTATATTAAGATTGAATTACTTGATAAAAACCTATGAGATTGTAGGAAAAGAAGCTTCATTTGTTCGATATTTCGAATTCTCGTCTCAAGGATTTAGCGCCCCCATGAAACTGCCGCCCGGGGCAAGTGCCCCGGTTTGCCCCCCCTTAGATCCGGGGCTGGCAGGAACCAAGTGAAGAGGGCAGAGATTCAGTGGGGGATTTTACTGTCAATGAATCTCTTGCCAGTCCAAGCTCTGATTCATCAGCATACCTGGATCCAGAGACTAGTGATGAAACTTCAACTGATTCTATTATATCAACAGATATTTCCTCAAGTGAGCTTCAAATTCCACCAAGTGAAGTAGTGGGAAATAAAAGAGTGCGAAGACCACCAACTCGTTTTGGTTATACAAACTTGTGTGTTTCAAATAACTTACCAGGGGCCGAGGAGATTGACTTCTCAGATGCAGTGAATGGACCAGAAGCTGAACAGTGGAAGCAGGCCATGCGTGAGGAGCTAGAGTCATTTGAGTACAATGACGCATGGGAGCTCATTGATGTACCAGGTGATACTCCAATAGTGCAAAGTAAGTGGGTTTTGAATAAAAAGTTAGATGTTCATAACAAAGTGAGATATCGTGCACGACTTGTGGCCAAAGGTTTTTCACAACGAAGTGGAATTGATTATGTGGACACTTTTTCGCCTGTCATAAGACATTCAACCTTGAGGATGTTATTTGCCATCAGTGTACAATGGAGTATGGATATAACACACCTAGATGTCACTACTGCATTTTTAAATGGACACTTAAAAGAGAATATTTGTATGTCTATTCCAGTAGGTTTTGAATGCAAAGATAAAGGGAAAGTTCTAAAACTCAAAAAGGCTATTTATGGGCTTAAACAATCATCTTTAATGTGGTACGAAAGAGTTAAAGATTGTTTATGTAAATTGGGTTTTAAAATTAGCAATATTGAACAGTGTTTATTTACAAAATATAATGATGGTGTAAAGTTAATAATAGCTATATATGTCGATGATTTTTTGATATTTTCTACATGTAAGAATGAGACTGAAAACTTGAAGACTGTGTTAAGTTCAGAATTTAAAATAAAGGACCTAGGTTGTGTCAAACGCTATTTAGGTATGAGAATCAATATAGATAAAGGATCTAATACTATAACAATAGATCAACAACAATATATTGAACAATTATTGTTTAAATTTGGAATGTTCAATTGTGGGTCTATAGATACTCCTATAGAATGTAAGTTAAATCTTGAAAAGGCTAAAAAATGTGTAACAAATGTACCTTATCAAAGACTTTTAGGGAGTTTAATGTACTTAGCTGTCATGTCTAGGCCTGACATAGCATATTCTATTAGTTACCTAAGTCAATTTAATAATTGTCATAATGAAACTCACTATAACCATGCTAAAAGGGTGTTAAAGTATTTACAAAAAACTAAACATTATTCTTTAAAATATAGTAAAGGTAGCTTAGAGCTAAAGGGTTTTGTAGATGCCGATTGGGCTAGTGATATGTTGGACAGAAAGTCATATTCTGGTTTCTGCTTTACTATGTGTGGTTCTGTGATATCCTGGCAGAGCAGAAAGCAGAAGACAGTTTCTCTGTCAAGTACAGAAGCTGAGTATGTAGTATTGTCAGAGGCAGCCAGAGAGGCTGTATATTTAAGAAGTTTGATATATGAGATTACAAGTAAATTAAATGTTGTTATGTTGCATTGTGACAACCAAAGTGCTTTAAAATTAGCTACTAATCATCAATCACTAAACAGAACGAAACATATAGATGTTCGTTACCATTATGTAAAAGATGCCATAAAGTGCAATTTAATTGAAGTTAAATATGTATCAACACATGACATGCCTGCGGATTTATTTACTAAAGGATTGTTATCCAGCAAGCATTATAAATTTATAAAAATAATAGGTCTTGTCCCTACTTAAGTTTAAGTTTAATTTAAGGATTGTTATATCTTTAATTTCCAAATATTTTGTTAAGAAGGGGTGTTATAATATTAATTATTCCATAACAAAATATATACAAGTACTAGCAACACCGTTAAATATTTTGTATGTTGGAACCCTGCTTTCTTTCCAATAAATGTCGTTAACCGAAAGTGTGCGTTTTAATACTGGCTGTATGGCTTGCTGCTCGAAAGCTTGAGGAAGTGATGATGACGTCACGAAGTAGTAGCTGCACGAAGGCTGCGCTGACGTTCTTTGTCGAGGGTCACCAGTTTGGAGGTATGCGGAACAGAGAGTAAAGTCCCGCATACTACCTTTGAAAAGGGAGGATCCTCCGACCAGACAGGTGTCATGGTCTGGTGGGCTACTGCCCGATAGATGATTTCGGACTGTCGTATATGTTCAAATTGCGCGGAGAACTTTGATTGCGTGATGCAGGATTTTGTATTTTCTTCGTAGTTCTTATGTGGCGCCATAGATGTCACTACAACTAGATTAAGTTTAGTGAAATGACATATCACTGACGATAAATTGGTGTTTTGTCAAATCACTAGACACTTTTAGTAAGAAGATGTAATAATCAAGAATAATCGACATCTACTGAGATTTTCCAACTAAAACAGCATAGTACATAAAACGTTTACATTTTTTTTTTAATGATTTTTTTCCCTCAGTTTTAGGTCAATCGATTTAAAAATAATTTGGGGTGTCTCGGGTTATCGCCATGCCCTCGTGGGGGCGATCGGCGGCGGAGACCTCTCGCGCCGGGCCTTGGTTGAGGCCATGGTCCGGAGCGAGGAGGAGAGGCAGGCGGTCGCCGACTTCTGCGAAGCAGTACCTAATGCTCGCAAAAGAGGAGGCCGAATGCATCAGGCAACGGCGTTATCGCCGCCGCCGCCGCCGCCGGGATTCTGATCCCGATTTCCGGCCACCGTAGGCGCGGGCATGCGGACAGTGAGCAATGGGTAGCTCTCCTTCCAGCCGTCCGGTAACTGTCCGGACCAAGCCCAAGTCGTCGACGGCGCGCACTGTTCCCGCGCGCCTCAAGGAGTTGTCAGCAACAGCAGGGACCCAGCCGGGTCGAAGCCTACTGGGGCCAGGGTTATCCGAAAGGGCGCTCGAGCCCCGGTATGAAAGCTAGAAGGAACAAGGTGGGTCTTAGTCAGTAAGAGTCTGACACTATCTCCCGCTCCGCCCAAGAGCGGGGGATGTCAATGCATTATATATTTATAATGATTTTTTCCCACCATAAAAAAAAGTGTCTCGGGTTTTACGCCTTTTAAGAGAGTAGTGGTGGCTGAGTGGTAGTGGCTCCGACTTACATATAATCAACCTGTAGAAGTTTTCAGTTGTGGGCGTCACCTAAAATGTACGTAGGTATTTGACGTAAATAAATTTTATACGTTTACATGTGTAACTTGATGTATTACTTAGGCTTTGTTTCATCGCAATCGGTTAACTATATATAAAATTCATTAACTGTTAGGCGGTACGGAGTTCTCAGGGTCAGTCTGTTAGTCTATATTTATAAAACTTCATGCAATACAAAGGTACAAAGGCGGACTTAATGCCTTAAGCGTTCTTTACCAGTCAACCTAGTGGTGAAGAGAAAACATGCCAGGAGCACAGGAAAAAAGAAAAGATTAAGAAGAAAACAAGGGAACAAATATATACAGGGTTATTTGTATAACACTAACAACCTTGCAGGACTGTATCACTGACATCATAAACAACAACTTGTTTTATGACTTTTTACAAAACATAATAAATTTACTAAAAACAAACCTTCAAGATTTCGTTGTTATAACTGACACATTTCAACTTTATATTTTTCTGTATCTACTGCACCCGTGCACTGTTCTCGTAATAATAATAAGCAAGCTTCCGAAACATGCAATGATCATCACACCTAGCAAGCATTTGCACCATTACCGTGTAAGTGCTCGACATTAGAATATTGATACACCATCATTAAAGATATTACGTCCGCACCGCCGAATTTCGCTACAAAAACACGTATGACGCGACTCAAACGCATCAAGGCGACCGACCGTCAAGTGAGGGCTACCCGTAAATAGGTCAAGTTCGTGTTCAGCTACCTTCTGCTATTGTATTATTGCTTGCTTTGCATATACTTCGATGGCGGCGGCGAGCGACGCCGTGGATAAAAATTATATAAAAAACATTCCATTGTGTTTCAAGCTTTGGTGATTTTACCGTTTAATGGTAAGATACAGAATATTAGTGAATAGTAAATAATTGATCTCAATTAGCCAAAATAAATTTTGATTTGTTAAAATTTTTACAAATATTGTTTTATTTCATTAAACCTTCACATGACCTGATTTTTTTACAAAAAAACATGTCACGCCGCCGGCGTCGCGCCGCCGCCGACAAAATTGTAGTCGGCGCATATGTCTACTGATTTACACATGCATGCGGCTCAATGGGTAACAATTTGTAAGACTTGATTACAGACAAACATTACGACACCTGTCGTAATGTTTGTCCGTAATCAAGTCGACAGGTGATAATAAATAAAAGCATGTAACAAAGAACAAATGAAAGAAAAATAGAGATAAATTATGCACTTAATTATGCACAGATAACACTTGATGAAACCGATAAAGAAGTAGAACAATCGTCAAGCTTAGGTACCTGGACAGCTGTAAGTCCTGACTGCGAGGGGACAGAGCCTGCTGCGAGGCGCGCGTGGGGAGCGTGCGCGGGGAGAGGTCTGCCGACGACTGCCCCGAATACTCCGGGGACACCGACGAGTAGTCTAGCTCAGCGGGAGCTCTGCGAGACAAAAGTACTAATCAAAGGCTCCTAACGCGATCCATTATACTTAAATTGAACTGTTATTGGGATGGAGCTGTACACCACTAATGTTTAATTAGTTCTTCTTTTTAGTCGTACACTCTTGACAGAATGGTCGTGGTCATATCTCGGTCGAGTCCCGCTCCACCGCCTCTCTCGCTCTCTGTATTTGGCGGCTTAGGAGCCTTCATTTACGCTGCAGTGTGTCACGGTTTTGATGAGGTCCGTCCAACGTGTTGGAGAGCGTTTTAATAAGTATAAATACTTGAAGCGCGAGTAACGCGAACGTGATCAGATCGTCACACCACCATCGCCACGGTCCACCTCGATGACGTAGGCCTCCCACAGTCGTCTAACGCGAATCACGCCCATCTGCCCGGGCGTTTTCGTTCCTTCATATATAGGAGAAATATTAAGAGTAAGAGAAAAGGTAAACCCAGGTTATCCCTTCCTATCTGTTGGTTTAGACTTCGCCGGCACATTTTTTTATTGACAATCGTAAAGGCCGTGGAAGCCGCGTCATAAAATGTTATAAATGCATATTTATTTGCCTGAATTATAAATGCATTCACCTTGAGGCTGTCAGTGATTTGACGAAAGATGCGTTTATAATGACCCCCAGCAGATTCATTGCTTGTCGTGGAAAACCTGCGGAAATATTCAGCGATAATACAACAAATTTTGTGGCCGCAGCTAAAGAACAGATTTCTAAAGCAAACAGGTTAGTAGAGGATACGGTTAAGAACGACCTTCACCGGTTTGTTTAATGGATGAAACGTATTTTATGATAAATTTAGTATATTAAATAATATAACGCAGGTGGGTTGCCTGAGAAATTCCTGGCCAAACAATTTTTTTTTTTTTTTGTTAAGTGCACCGGTGTGTTTAACGAATAAATTTAATACTAACCGAAAGAGAGCCTTTAGAACATAAAAATGTTGGGTTGCCTATTTGTTTCCTGGCATAACTATGGGTTGCCAGGTATAAACAGGTATGTATAAACAGGTGTGTTTATTTTGATATACAACAAATTCTAAATGAAAATAACGTTGTTTCATTACGAATACGGTGTTATAGTGTTGTCTGCAAAAAAAATCTGGTATGAATAACGGTTGTGCATTTTTCTAAATAAAAAGTAAAGATGATGTCCAAAAAATGACCCAGAATCGACAAAAATGAACTGTGTACCAATGGATTGGCATTTAAATATAATATAATGTTGCCAAAGCGGCAACCCTGAAATCGTTGTAGTATAGGAGCTAAGAGCAAAATAAAATAAGTAAAAAATTCTTTTTTTTATGTTTTTTTTTTATTTTAATTTGGCCCATAGATACTACAATCGTTATAGTACTGTGTGTATTATTGGTAATTCTGTAGCTAAGGATTGCAAATAAAAAAATACACAGTTGCTACTGGCTATTATGCGCGGGCGTGGCGCGGCGGACGGGGTGACGTGGGGGGCGGGGCGGCGTGGCAGGCAGGTAACGACTAACGACCATATCCCGTCGCAGTCCTTCGTTTGTTTTCGTTGTGATCTGTGTGCTTTGTTTTACTTCGTGGATTTTAACTTGATCTCTGCTTTTGTATACTGGACACCGATTTTTCTTGTTGATTCGAAACTGTGGCGTGTTAAACCGGACTAGTTCCAAACTGTATTTTCTTTGATTATTTGGGCAATAAAGTTTTTATGATAATAATTGTTGATATTTTTTTTATCCAAAGCAACATAATTACCAATAACACACAATACGTTGATTGTAGTATCTATGAGCGAACAAAAATAAGTATAAAAGTTAGAGTATTTCTTTTGCTTGTACATTCATGTGTAACACAAGTTATTGTGGATTAGAATGTCGTTGTTGTTATAGGAAATATCATTAGAACTTATCACAATAAGACTTACATTATGAAAATAAATGATTAACAACGATATTCTCACCCACAACATGGCTCTTAGCTCCTACACTATACCAATTATTTTTATATTTGCAATCTTTAGCCACAGAATTACCAATAATACACACAGTACTGTAACGATTGTAGTATCTATGGGCCAAAAGAAAAAAAATATACAAAAAACAGAGTGTTTGTTATGTTGTGATTTAATATGATGTTGTTATTATGTTGCTGTTGCTTGTGAAATGTGTTGATGATAATTATCACAAGTGATACAACATTAAAACAACGTCATATTAAGCCACAACATGACGTAAACTTATTTTATTATTGTTTTAAACGAATTTTTTTTCTTATTTTATTTTGCTCCTAGCTCCTATACTATAACGATTTCAGGGTTGCCCCCTTGGTAACATTATATTATATTTCAATGTCAATCCACTGGTATACATTTCATTCCTGTCGATTCTGGGTTTTTGGTCCATACATTTTTGGACATGTCCTTTTCAATTTCAAATTAATAATAGTCTGGCCAGGAATTTCTTAGGCAACCCACCCGCGTTATATTATTTAATACACTAAATTTATCATAAAATACGTTTCATTTTTTCATTCATTTATTTATTTGCATACCATAATGTGATCAAAGATGTTACAATAGGCTTAGAGCTAAGGAACATTTATGGACCCTGTTAGGGCACAGCAACATAGGTAAAAATTAAATCATTAAATAAAATTAAAATAATCAAATAATACATCAAAATTAAATTAAATATCAAAATCAAATAGAATATCAAAATCGAATTAAAATAATCAAAGAAAATAAACAATATTAAACATTAAAATAATAAACAATGTCAAACCTACAATCAAACTCAAATAATCAAAATGAAACATTAATCAAATTAATAAATAACGTAAAACTTATAATAAAATTAAAATCAAATAAAATTCATAAGTAACAAAAATAATAAACAATGTCAAAAATTATAATAAAATTAATATTGGTAAAGTCAAAACAAAATAAAATAATCAAATAATACATCAACATTATATAAAATATCAAAATCATACTAAGAATTTCAAATAGTTTCAAATAAAGCTATCAAAATCAAAAGTTAATTAAATTATTATGTGTACATCAAAATAATAATTAAAGTCAAAACTTATAATCAAATTAAAATAATCAATTAAATTCAAATATAACAAAATAATAAACAATGTCAGTATAATAATAAAATTAAAATAGGTAAATGTAGAAATAATTAAAATCATTTAAATAGTTAAAATTTATTGCAATTCCAGTTTATCATTCATATATTCATTTATGTTATAGTAGCTTTTGTTTAATAGGAATAGCTTTAATTTATTAGTAAATATATTATATCTATTTATATTCTTCAAATTTTCTGGTAGCTTATTATATATCTTTATTGACATTACATATGTACTTGACGAATGCATTTTAAGTCGTGAAGTTGGAATGTTTAGTCTGTTTTTATGTCTTAGAGTAAATCTGTTTTGTATATCTTCTCTTTTTGTGTATAATTCGGGATATTTGCGTACGAATTTACAGATTTCAAATACATAAAGACAAGGTAAGGTCAAAACTTCCAGTTCCCTAAAGTGAGGCTTACAACTGTCAGTTTCATCTATGTTAACTAGAATTCTCATAAGCTTTTTTTGTATGGTAAATAATGCGGGCGCGTCGGTACTATTACCCCACAAGATGATACCATACTTGAGCCATGAATAAGCGTACGCGTAATACGTGACCAGTGCTGTTTTAAGGTCTGTAGTTTTTTTGATTTCGCGGAGTGCATATGTGAATGTAGATAACTTCGTCCTTAATTTTTGGACATGGGACTTCCAATCTACGTGTGAATCTATGTCCAAGCCTAGTAAAGTAAACTTACTAACAGTTTCTAGTTTAGTGTCTTTATAACTATAATTTATGTCTAACGGTGTTTTTTGTCGAGGGTAGAATGTCATTATTTTGGTTTTGGTATAATTTATTTCCAGGTTATGTTCCGTCATCCAATTAGTGGTATCGTCAAGTATGGAGTTCAATTTATCATTAAGGTTGGTATTGGAGTCATATGGGGCTATTATCGATATATCGTCTGCAAACAAAACGCAGGGTTCTTTGATATGGTTTGGAAGGTCATTTATATAAACAAGAAATAGGAAACAGCCAATTACGCTTCCTTGCGGGATAGAGGCTTTGATTGGTATGTTATTCGATCGAAATAATTCTATTTCGTTTGTTTTTTTATTGTAATATTGCACTTCTACCAGTTGTTCTCTGTTTTGTAAGTAAGAGGCAAACCAATCATGGCATTTTCCGCGGATTCCAATGCTAAACAGTTTATTTAATAATATTTGGAATTGTACTTTGTCGTACGCTTTTGTCATATCTAGCAGTAAACCAATGGCGTATTTTTTGTCGTTAATTATATTTAGAGCCCTTTGTACGTACTTGTACACTGCTAAGATAGTGGATCGGTTTTTTCGAAAGCCGTTTTGACTATCGTTAAATATTTTAAACTTTTCACAAAACGCGTAGACTCTATTGCACATGGCTCTTTCAAATATTTTTGAAGCTGTTGGTAAGAGTGCAATGGGTCGATAATTATTTGGGTCGGTTTTTGAATTCTTTTTATGTATTGGTTTAATAAGAGCTTTTTTTAAAAGGTCAGGAAACGCACCTTCTTCAAACGATTGATTTATGAGTTTGTAAAATGGCAAAGTAAGTTCATCTGCACATTTTTTCATCAAAGTTGGTGGAATCTCATCTATACCATAGCTTAATTTGTTTTTTAAGTTGTTTATTAATGCGTTTACTTCATATGGATCTACTGGGCTTAAGAAGATACTGTTCTCTGTAGAAGAGAAAACAGCAGGGGTTCCATTTTTTTTTCTGTCTGTTCGGCTTTCTCCAGTTTCTCCAATAGAAGCGAAGAATTTGTTAAAGATATTGGCTATCTCCCTGGGTTCTGAAAATAGACCGTCATTTACATGTAAGGTTATATTATTTTTTTCACGTTTAATTTTTTTATTTGTTCGTTCGTTAATAATTCCCCACATTGTTTTTATTTTATTATTCGAATTTCTCATTTTATTTTTGAAGTGTTGTTTTTTTGCCGTCACTACAGTCTTCTTTAATATTTTCTCGTATTTTTTGTAATATTTTGTTAGGATTGGGTTTTTAGTTTTAGTTACTAATATTTTTAGTAATCTTTTACTTTTACAAGAGTTTTTTATTCCTTTTGAAAGCCAATATTTATTATAATTCGTTTTTAATTTAATTTTTTGTGATGGTATGCATTGATTTAAAATATTAATTAGTGTGTCATTAAAAGCTTCATAATTTTTGTTAATGTCATTTTCCGGCGTTATTATCTCGTTCCAGTTTATATCTTGTAGTTTAGTTTTGAATAATTGTATATTTTTATCGTTGAAACGTCTTTTTTTTGTGTACCAATTGGTTTGTTTGGTTTGTTGGGGTATATTTAGATGTAAAATTGTAGCATTATGGTCTGAAAATCCCAGTTCTTCTACAGTTGTAAACATATCATTAAATTGGAAGTTTGTAAATATTAAATCTAAGCATGTTTTCGTTGTTGGTGTGATGCGTGTTGGGACTTTAATGTGTTGTGTTAATTTATATTCCTGCATTAAATCTAAAAGCCGATTTGTTTTTAAGTTATCAGATAAAATATCGACATTGAAGTCGCCCCCTATGATAATATTTAATTTTGAGTACTTTATGCTCACATATTTCAGTATTTGCTTTAATTGTTCATAGAAAGTTTCTTCCTCTCTTCTATTCCAGTACATGGTTATGATTAGTAATTTTTCGTTTGGCAATTCAGTTGCGCATATTTCTAAAACATACTCTATGGACATATCTGTAATGTCATTTCTGTGTATGCAGTCAAGATGCTCTTGGACTAATATACTTACTCCTCCGCCTGTTCGACTGTTGCGGCAGTAAGATGCTGCGAATTTGTATCCACTAAAATGGATCAAATCAAGCTTTTCTTGTGAAAGCCATGTCTCCGAGATACATATAGCTTTATATAATAAATTTTGAGTAATGAATGCTTCAAGTATGTCCTGTTTATTATTAAGACTTTGTATGTTCTGAAATAGTATTTTAAATGTTGGATCGCTGTTTACGAAATGTATTGTTTTTTGTTTCTTGCATCGTCATTGGGTGACAGAGTTGGTCAGTGTTGTTCTTCGTAATATCATTTTCCTGTGCTATTGTTGAATTTAGGTGTTGTTGTTTGAGAGTGTAGTCTTTCATATTGATTGGTTTTCCCTCTATATACAATTTATTATTCTTTATAATTGCGTGTAGTCCGTTTTTTCTTGCCTTGGTTAATTCTTCTCGCATTTGTGCTCTCTCTTTTCGTGCGTTTATATCTAAGAATTCTGATACGAATAGTCCTGTACCTTGGAAACACTGGTTGTTATTTATTATGTACTTAGTCATTCTTTTGCTAAGTAGCTCAATAATTAATGGCCGGCTCTTTATGCCTTTTCTTCCCGCTCTGTACGTGTCTTCGATATAGCCTGATAAGTCTACGTTCATAACATCGCGAAACAATTCTATAAGTCTATTATGGAGCTCACATTCAGGTTCTTTATAATATTCTCCAAGACCGTAGAGTACAATTTTTTTGCGATTTACTTCAGTGATGCCTGGTGGTATGGATCTGGGTAATGTTAATTCTTTTATTTCTTTCTTTAAGTATTCGTTTTCGGTTCGTAAATTTTCTATTGCGATGGTAATATTTTCTATGTCTTGTATTCTTCGATTATTTTCTATGGTTAAAGCGTTAGTTTTGCTATTAAAGTCTTCTCTTAATTCAATAATGGCTTTCTTAATTTCAGTTTGAATTGTATTCTGTATTTCATGTATGATAGACTTATTATTTTCTTTTAGACGTGATATTATTAATTCGCTTAAATTCTGCATGGTTAGGTGGGCTTGAGTATTATTTAATATTTCAGGATTTTCCTGTGTACGAATAGTGTCTCCCAATAAACTCAAATCTTCAGAGCAAATAGTGTCTTCGTTGCAGTTCATGGTCTTCTTTCTTATCGTGATGTTATTTCCGTCTGTTGGTGTGTTTAGGTTTTGGGCATAATCGGGGTCTCTCGGGGTTCTTATTGGGGTGTCTGCGTTTCCCGTTTTTGGAATTTGACATTTCATCCATTAAACAGACCGGTGAAGGTCGTTCTTAATCGGATCTTAGACTAGGTGTGGTAATCTTGGCTGATGGTGAGGTGTAGGTAATGGTACTTGATATGGTTGGTGATAAACTCGAATCTTCTGTGACGACGTACGCAGGCTTCAACTGGTTGATCGATATGTTTGCTTGTTGATTGGGTAGCTGTATGGTGTAGACTTTATCTGCGGGACGCACATAAAACAGTTACTGCGTTGCGATTGGCATGCGCGCGCGTCTTCTCTCTAATGGGCGTACACGAGACCTATGTCCGGAGCAGCGATTGGACAATAGTTTTGGCGCCGGGAAAGGGAACAGTACAGTATTTAGTAATTGGACAATAGTTATAGAGTTACGAGCGAACGAACAAAGTGAAAGTGACTTTATTGGTTAGTTAGTTTTAGCGGAACATTCGGTATACTATTATTGGTTAAGAGTTAGCATTTCTTATTGGTTAAATTCTTAGGTACCTAGTCCGTAACATTGTACATTAGTATAAAAGGAGGTGCATGGTTAAAATATACACATTCAGTTTTGGAGTCAAGATCATAACTTCCACTTCCTACTATCCCCAAAAAACTATAACTTTCAAATTCATTCCTGCTTATTCTTCTCATATCGGTGGCATGTGAGAGGCCGGGGTAAAACCGGCCAAGCACCATATAAAACATGTTATTGGCAATAGCCACTTGACCTACGAAGAAAAATCAACTTTGTTTGCACAGGTGGACGCAGTTTTAAACAGCCGTCCCCTGTGCCCTGTGTCCTTCAGTCCTGACGATCTCCTTCCACTTTCCCCAGGACACTTTGTCATCGGGAGGCCCTTGACTGCACTGCCAGCTCCAACCCTGGATGACATCAGCCACGATCGTCTCAAGCGCTACGAGCATCTGGAAAGAATACGGCAGCACTTCTGGTAAGTTGGAGCAAAGAATATCTGTCAGAATTACAGCAAAAAACTAAGTGGCGGATTGATACATCCAAATTGAACGTCGGAGATAATAATATAGTGCTGCTAGCAGACGACAATTTCTCCCCGCTGCAATATAGACTCGGACACGTGGTGCGTCTCATCTACGGACCGGACAAAATACTAAGAGTCGCGGATGTCAACAGTACTAAGGGTTGTGTACGCCGGTCCTTGGTACGGCTCTGCCAGTTACCAACAGCGGATGAACTCAAAGGTTGAAAGGGTCAGTCTTTCAACGGCCGGGAAGATGTTCCAGCACAGCTACAAGCGCCTACTCAAGAAATTGTACAAATCATTGCCGACATAATTTTAATAGGCGTTTGCTAATTAATACCAAAATTGTTTACCTCCTTCACTAGCGCCGGAACATCTTTTACCTTTGGTTAGAGAACGATGTATCAAATCGTGGCCAGAATATTTTGATAAAAGGTCTTTATCGAAAAGCATTTGTCACCAAGATGACTCAGCCATCTCTTCCACGGATGCTCTGGTTCAGCGAATTTGAATGAATTGAATAGACAGGAGGACCCCGATTCGGCCACAACCCACTCAACAGCTTCGGATTTATGATGCGCAAAGTCGATTCTCCCAATTATGTTATCTGTGGCACTGTAGAAGATGTGCATCATATACCTACTGTCGGAGTGTGTGCGTGTTGGGGTCCAAAGCTGTTTTGTCAAAATAGAGTTCTAGCCTTACCTTTAACAGATGTTAGAATACTTTATCGTATTAATCGTATTATTAAGGATATAAGGTTGCGGGTAGACTAGTAAATATATTTTAAAATATTTGTATTAAATCATCGGGGTGACTGTTTAAAAAAAACCCGCAAATAAAATGTAATTGAAAAAAAAAAAATGACATTAATCAACGAATTTGTTGTGGTTAACAGCTATCTACTAATATATGTAAATGGAGGAGTCAATAGTGCTTGATTGAGATTTTGATTAGGTTAACATAAGGAAAGAAAAATAAAAATATATACTGGACCAATAAGTGACAGGTATTCCGTACAAACGTAAAATTGACAATTAAAAAAAAACTACGAAGGGACTTAAAACTAAAATAATTATGCCATCGTAAACGCCTGATGAAATATACATCGTAATTAGTAACACGACGTGAATAGAATCATTGTGGCAGGCGTTAAGGTCGGTTTCTAAACAGTACTGAAAAGAAAACAAAAATGAAAAGAGCTGCACTATTTTATGTACCTTTCCATAGCCACTAGAGGGCGTCACCGTGTGTTTACTTTTTACAACGCTCTTTTTTTGAATAATTATTTAAAATAGTAAAAGTGCAAAACATTGATATTTTCTGGACATAAGCTAAAGTTTGAGTGATAAATAACCTTAGATCTTATTATCTTTGCAAAATAAAACTTAGAAGTGAACTTTGTTGTAAAGTGTAAAACTTAGTGTTCCAACATCATATCCAGCAAGAAATCTTCATCTGAGGGCTTTAAGATTGGAGTTGGTCTGTCAGCGTCCTCGACAGGCGTTTACAGTGTCAAAACAACATCGCAGCTAAGTGCAAAAGAAATTTCTTTAAACCCCAACAACAAAGTTGCAGTGTCATTAGCGAGTTTTAGTAGAACGCCATCTATTGGTACACTTGAGAAATACGGTGTCGGTTAGTTAACCATTTGACCGATAACAACAACTGCCCAAGTGCCCATCATTCATTGATCCTGCCTTGTAATGAATAGATTTCCTTCGTTGCAACCTACACAGCGTAGAGGGCGCTAGTAGTGTGTCGGAGTTATAAAATTGATAAAACTGACCATTTGGATTAGCTGTCGCAATTTCAGTTATTGTTTGTTTTACATGATGGAATGCTGTAATGATGCCTCGAACTCTACTAATAATGTACTACAGTGCACGGTATGTGGTATGAAATACCACTACGAATGCTTGAATTTAACTTTAAATCAGTTCATATCTTTGAATGCGGAATACAAAGCTGTCCTGTAGCAACGTAACTCGTCGTGGTAGGTCAAATCTAAACACTCCAGTACGCAGCTATACCGAGCTACCGATTGATGAACGCAGTATGGATATGTCCTGTGACAACTTAGATCACACGAACTTGAGCTCATCAACCGGTTTCAGTTGTAATAAGACTCTGATCACTGATATGAAGACCATACAAACTGTTGATGATTGTCTTATGTTTTAAGAAGACCTAGATAGACTTGCAGGGTATTGCCTTGACAATAAATTACATCTCAGCCTCCCCAAGTGTAATGTTATAAATTTTACAAAAAACCGATCAGTCACAAATTTCGCATACAGACTACATAACAGCACGCTTACTAATGTACCTACATATTGTAAAAGATCTTGGTATATTGTTTGATAGTAAGCTGTCATTAAACCAACATGTTGAAAATATTGTTAACAAATCATTCAAAATGTTTGGATTTGTTATGAGATCGTCCGCAGAGTTTAAACGAGTTTCTACTTACCTTTACCTATAGAAGACACTTGTGCGGTCACAGCTTGAATATGCCGTCCCTATCTGGAATCCGTTCTATAAAAAGACGTGGATGAGATCGAGAAAGTTCAGCGTAAGTTTTTGCGTGCCATGCATTACAGGTGTTACAGGACTTGCTTATCTTACTCGCAATTATTATCCAAATACAAACTTATTACTCTAGAATCTAGACGTAAGTCTTTGGAAGCCTCTGTACTGTATGGTATTGTTCATGGTAGCTTTGACTCTATTAATCTCACAAGTCGGTTATGCTATGCAGTTCCTCGCACTGTTAATATGCGTAGCGTTCGTGCAGGTAGGTACCCTATTCTTTGTAAATAGCTGTCGGACTAACTCTGGTTTGCGTTGCCCTATGCGACGAATGGTGGATAATTATAATATTTTTTTTATTGATATTGACATTTTTGCATGCTCGAAGTTAAAGTTTAAATGTTATGTTATGAAACTTTTATTTACTTAATGATAATGTATATTTGGAATTTAATATTGTGTTGCACCTGTTTTATTAATTTAATACTTTTATTTTATATCATATTAGACAAATGTAAATTTAATTAAGTAATGTTTTAGTCAACTATTTATTCTTGTATTTTAAATCTCTTATTAATTTTTTTAAATTATTTTAATTAATAGATAATATTTAAATAATAATGCTCATTTAGTGGCACTTTTTATCACATGTTTTATGATAATTTGTGGATGATGAGGTGGGCTGCAATATTGTTACCACTCAAATGACTGATGTTTGTATGTTTGTTATATTAATATATATTGTGGCTGTTAATTGTCCCTAAATAAATAAATAAATAAACTCATATTACAAAGAGGAAAGATTTGAGTTTTTGTTTGTATTTTACAATTTAATTAATTAAACCCCAAATAAACGCCGGCGTTCGCGCACCTAGGTATTGTCTTTCTATTGTGTCTCTAATCGACACGATTGAAAGGTTAACTCAAAAACTGCTTAACCGACTTTAAAAATATTTCACCATTAAAAAGCTACGTCTTTGCCCTTGTCTACCTACTATCAGTTATCACGCGGGTGTTAGATTCTGTATTATTATGACCACAGAACAGATAAAAGAAGGTTAGAAGGGCCTTGTGGGCGGGGCACGCGCGCCGCGGTTTTGAGCAAATGCTCAATATCAACCGAAGTTTACTTTACCGGCCAGCAATCACGCTCTTGTTTTGACAGCGTACGTAAGCTCCGCAAAAATATTAAATTATGCCGTCTTGCGCTATTATAACGTGTCGGAAAAGAAGCCAGGTGTGTAGTGTAGCACGAGGAGGGATTTCTTTCCACCGGTAAGTCCAAAAACATTGAAATACTTGTGATATTTGTAATTATAACATTAGCATTATGAAGTTTGTAGACAAAAATGATATAATCGCAAGCAGACGAATAGTTATGTATTGCTTGCAATAGATGGGTACCATTTTGCACTACTTGAGCGATCGCGCAATGTATTACGTTCACCACGAGAGTCCCGAGACCAGTATTAAGTGTATAATCTATGGTCCCGAGGATTCATTTCCAGGAAATCTAGGCATCGATAGTGCTGTGCCAATTTGTAAACAATGTCGATTATTACTATGATACAGTTGATTATTATCAATAGCACACTTTATAACTAAAATAATATTATTTATTACGACCAATTAGTAACATAGATTTTGAGTGAGGTTTTTGTATTTTTTTTTGTATTTAAGTTGTATGTATATAAAAAATAATTTTTCAATTGAAACTGACATAATGATTTAATACGTATTAGGTTTCCAACAGATCCACCTATAAGAAAACTGTGGATTGAGACAACTGGTAGAATTGATTGGATCCCTACTAAATGTAGCACAATTTGTTCGCAACATTTCGATGATGATAATTACATAACAACAAAGTCAGGGAAAAAAAACTTAAAATCAGGCGCTTATCCGCACAAATATATCGTTATGTGTTGTTCAGTAAGTAAACTGATTTTGTTCTAGAAAATTTCATTTTAGTCTCATCAAATCAGTTTTTTGTCTAAAAATGGCAATATCTGAATCATCTTCCGTCAATTTGATTTTTATAACGCTTATGGTTGAAAATAAGGAAATTGAAAATTATGCCTTTTTTATTACGTTTTTTATACTTCTTTGATGACTGCTAATAAACAATTTTTTTTACAGTCATCACTACCATGTACCAGTGATACCGTAACAAAAACTGCATCTACCCCCGACATAACTCAGGGTGCATCTAACGTAGAAGAAAAAACATGTCAAAACACGGTAATAAAATTTTGTATTATTTTTCTTGATTAGATACATTAATAGCAAGTGTAAAATAGTCACGTTGTTTTTTTATTACAGCCGACTGTGGATGACCACAAACCAACTCCATCTACACCACGAAGAGATAAGTCCATAAAACCACGAAGCATTCAGGTAAAAAATTATGCTGTGATAAATTACACGCACATACAATGTTATGTAAACTGTTGACATCTATGTAATGTGAATCTTTTTTACTTAATTTAGTTATGATAACTCGAAAACGGCTGCATTGATTTTAATGATATTTTGTTGTTTTATTCATCCGCTAAGAAAGGATTTCCCGAAATTCCAAAGGAAACGGGAAAAAACGGGATGCGTGTACAAAGTTGTCAAAAAAAAGCTATTAAATCACATAATTCGCAAAAAACCCTACCTAAATAATCATTTTAATATTGAATGTGCTAACACAGTTACAAAATAATATATACTATTTTTTTATTTACAGCAAAAGTTATTATCGCCTTCAAACGCAACTTCACCTAGAAAAAGAAAACATTATTAACACTAAGGAACATATCATTAAGAAGCAGAGATTACAAATAAAAAGAATACAAGCCCAAAATAGAAGATTAAAACGCAAAATTAATAAAATTGAAGACATTTTAGTTAATATCCAAGAAAAGTTTTGTTTGAAAGATGAAGACACGAATATTCTGAAAAATATTAATTTACAGGTATTACAGACTCTTATACTAGCCGTGTTCGTATTTTGTATGCCTTTGTCGATCGTTTTCTTGCTTTCTTTCAATATTAAAAAGCGTTCCTACTTTTTTTTATCAACAGGCTCAAGAACTGACACGACGCATGGTTACAAAAAAGTCTGGAGGAAAATGCAAACAAAAATATAGCCCAGCGCTTCGTACCTTTGCGTTGACATTACATTATTATTCACCGAAGGCCTACGATTACATACGTAGAACTTTCGATACCTGTTTACCAGAAAGGCGTACACTTAGAAAGTGGTACGAAAAAATCGGAGGAGACCCAGGTTTTACTAAAGAATCCTTCGAAGCGTTGAAACAAAAAGCTAAAAATACAAATTATACCATAATTGCGGGGTTAGCTATTGACGAAATGGCTATACGCCGACGTATAGAATATGACGGTGAAAAATTAGTGGGACACGTTGATATCGGTACTGGCGTTGAAGGAGATCATGTACTAGAAGCTAAAGAGGCTCTAGTTTTTTTAGTTACAAGCATAAACTGTAACTTCAAAGTTCCCGTTGGTTATTTCCTTGTGGACGGTATAACAGGAAGTCAGCGGTCTGACTTAATTTTACAATGTCTAGAACTTATCCAAGAAACTGGTATAAGAATTATATCGTTGACTTTCGATGGATGCGCTGCTAATATAGCAATGGTGAAATGTTTGGGTTGTTCTATAGAAGATCGAAGAATTACTTTTAACCATCCTGTAACTAAAGACCCAATTTTGGTAATATTGGATCCATCTCACATGATCAAACTATTGCGGAACGCTTTTCAAAGCTATAAAACTTTTATAGATCCAGATGGCAATAAAATACAGTGGATTTTTTTGGAAGAACTAAATAAGCTTCAGGAAACAGAAAATTTTCATTTAGCTAACAAGTTACGTTACCATCACATACATTTTCTAAATCAAAAAATGAAGGTAAAGCTCGCAACACAGCTATTCAGCCTTAGTGTAGCGGATGCTATAGACTTTTGTTGCAATGAACTGAAACTACCTGAATTTAAAAACAGTAAAGCAACATCGCAATTTTTGAGGATAATTAATAATATGTTTGACGTATTCAATTCCCGAAGCACTTTTCAATTTAAATTTAAGAAAGCGCTTACGGAAATTAACTCAATGGAACTTTTAGGATTCCTAGACACAGCAGTCGACTACCTATCACGACTAAAATGTCTAGACGATAGGCTGTTAATACAAAGCCCGCGAAAAACAGGCAGGCCGAAGCAGTAAAACATATTTATAATCATATAATACGTACTCAAGTACTTGTTTATATGCCAATGTATAAAATTAGCCACGACCACCTCGAGATGCTTTTTGGCAATATAAGGTCACATGGCGGAGCCAACAATAACCCTACGGCGCGCCAGTTTAAGGCAGCATATAAGAAATTACTGGTACATATCGAGATAAAGGCTCTCGAAAGTGGAAATTGCTTGGCTTTGGAACATATTTCTATCCTGAATTGCGCATCGTCGCCTATAGAACGCATCAATAAAACAACTAATAATGGATTAATAGAAGACGGTATTGATATGGTTTCCGAAAATAATGATGATGAAGACATAAATTTATTTTTCCAAAATATTTCTGATTTTAGCCAACAAATTATAAGTCACATTGCGGGATATATAGCACACATTTTAATGAAAAAAATTGATTGTGAAATTTGTGTGGGAGCTTTATTATCAAGTGAAATAAATTCCGACCATAAATTTATAGTTGCAAAAGATAAAGGAGGTCTCTTGTACCCTTCGAAAGAACTGCTACTAATCTGCAAAACATCTGAAGCAGTTATAAAAAAGTACACCGAAAACCTCCGAAATATTAACAAGCATATGTTAACAGTAAAGATTATGCGCAGCTTCGTTGGGAGTGTTGGGACTGATTTATTTAACAGCATAAGTCATCATCAGGTTGGCTTATATCCTAGTGCGAGCCATGTGACCGACCTAACTAAGGCTATTATAGAAAAGTATATTACTGTTAGATTGCATTTCATTTTGAAAAACTCCAATTTAAAGGAGAGCAAGCGTATGCTACTTAATTAATACGTATTATTTCAGGGACAATAATTTTTTTCTTTTTGAACTGGTGATAAGTACCGGAAATGTAAGGTTGAAAGGCAACCGACTTTCTCTAATAAACATGGTAAATATTCCATTTTAAATCCTAATGTTAATAAGTAATAAAATTGGTTTTAAAATTCAGTTATGTATTTTTTATTTGGTCCACTTTTATTTATTTGTTTCTATATTCGCATGAATACAAGTTCACAACATGCATTACAGAAGTCCACATAGTCAACAATACGTGCAAAATAAAAAGCAAGATTACATTAATTTTATCGATATCAACTATCGACCGTGCTTTTATGCGTGCATGACGTACGTCAAACGCAGTGATTGCATTAGTGTGACAACCAATAGCAAATTTACGATCTAAGTGCGTGTTGTTTATTTGTGTGCGTAATCCGCTTAGGCATTGGTCTCTTGCATGTAGTGAAGTTAAAGAGTGGGAGACAACGGCGACGCGCGTTCTGATACAAATCAGGAACTATTTCCTTTCTAACCTTCTTTATCTGTTCTGTGATTATGACGTATTTAAATCACAAATTTTTTATTTTTCACGTATTAAATAAATTGTTAGTAGTATTTTAACAATGGTAACATTTATGGCGCTTGAATCTAATGTTGAAGTACCTGCCAAAGACAATATTGTTGTGTTTGCAGACATAAAACGCTAAACTTATAAAAAGCTGTAATTGATGATAATCTTCTAAATTATTATGTAATTATTAATGATCTTCACATTATAACATCTTAGATTTTATATGTCTACTATAATATAACCCATAGGTTTTACACTTAAACGTCATGCCTTACTTATAAATACGATTGGTTTCTATTAAAGTTCTCTTACTTGCTGTTCAGACCTAGACCTTTACGGACTACGTAAGTTCACGTAAGTTATATCCTAGTATTATTGCCAATGGCTGTATTGATTCTGTGTATTTGTTATACTGTGACTTTTGTTTTTAATTATGTTATTGTGGCAAACTATAGTTAATGATATCTATTGTAAAATGTGTCTGTAAAATACTTATAAGAAGCTACCTTGTGGTTTCTTCCTGGTTCTTCCTCATGATCGACCTAGTTTTGGAACCAAGGAACTAGTTATTCGAATAATTGACAAGCCTATTTGAAATAAATACTTAGTTTTGTCTTTCTGTGCTTTTCTTCATAAAACCCTTCATAGGAAAACCACAGTCATAGGAACTTTGATACACAGTAAATAACCGTTATCTATCTTGACATTTTAGTATGATATATAGGTGTGATAAATATATATCCATACAGTTAACATCTACAACATATTTATGTATTTCTAACACATGCAACCAAAGACATTAAATATATACTACCAATAGACAGCATAGCGAACAAAATTGTAATCCGATACTTGTTACCTAGGTGGTAACAAGTCATTCAGGCAAAGGGTGACATCTGTGGACGAATAGCGGAATGAAAGTGATAAGTGCAAAAACATTCTCGACGATCAATTGAGAAAATACCTATTTCCTATTGTGGTGACATTGGTCGTAATAAATATAAATGCAAAACGACTCTCAGTGACCTATCGAGAAAACAGTGCCATCTATTCGTAATCTGAGATACTGTGGGAACAAACCGACACAATTGACATTTTCTCAAGGATCAATAGAGGAAACAACTCCATCTATACACAACTTAAGGTACTTCTATAATTTCTAACTCAGGTGACATCGGTTGTCGAATAGTAGAACGAAGTACAGTACTAATTTTTCAACTGCTCTCTAACTTAGTACAAAGAAATGTCAACGGAAGGTGCCAAAATGTCAACATTAGAACAACTAATAAGAGAATTGAGAATAGATATTAAAAAAGACTCTGAAGAGTCACTAAGCCAACGACACTAGAATTACACAAAACATAAAAAAAAGTCTGGACCAGAAATTCAATAAAATTCAAGAAGAAATAGACCAAATTAAAGAAAATGGAGTAAAACAAAACCAAAGAATTCTTGAAATAGAAAATCACATTAGATTCCGTAATATTATATTCTTCGAGGTGGAAGAGGGAGATAGGTCATATGAAGATTTAGAAAGAAAAATCTTACACGAAGATTTAAACATTGATGGCGCACCCAACGAACTAAAAATGATTAGGAGAATGGGTAAAAAAGCAGAAAATAAAATAAGACCCATAACTACAGTTATGGGTCTTATTTACTTCTTTACTTCTTATGGCAGAAAATATCTATTTTAAAAAACAAAAAGAACCTCAAATATAAACAGATATATATATGAAAGAGGACTACCCAAAACAAATCTTAGAGAAGAGAAGATAATTACAAAAGCAAGTACAAGCAGAAAGAGAAAAAGGAAAGATAGCGTTCTTACGTTATGACCGCCTTATAGTGAAGGAAATAGATACCCATGTTGAAAAAATAGCAATAAGGAAGATTTAAATGAACCTAAAAATAAACAAACACTCACAAATAAAAGATAATTAGAAATTACTCCACTAAACCAAGTATCAATTGCATATCAAAACAAAGCTAGATCGCCAAGGGACAAATCAGCAAACGAACTAAAAGGATTAAAAATAAAATACATATAGGCCAAAGTTCCATGACAAGCTACTTACTTATTATGCAGAATCCGGATACACTGAGACATGCTACAGCCCTCTCTTCAGATGAATCAGAATAGCAAAAATCAAGCCCCCCAAATGCAATACATACAAACAATACAAAATACAACAAAAATCCACCACAAACATAAATAATACCCTGAAAAAACCTCTACCAGAACGGCCGGTCACCGCGCGGGCAGTAGACCAAAACCTTCCAAAGCAAACTGAAGAAATATTAAATCAACCTGTAGAAAAATCAAAATACTACATAGCTACTTACAACGTTAGATCATTAGCGAGTGAAACAAAAACAATAGAACTTGAGTATGCAATTTCTTTTATAAAGTGGGATATTTTTGGAATCTCAGAAGTACGAAGAGAAGGTTATGCGATAGAAGATAGAGGTAGTTATGTACTATACTACTATGGACAAACGAAAGGAGCAGGGGGTTGGGCTTTCTAGTGAAAAAACAAAAACACTTGCAAGTACAAGATTTTATTCCGACATCGGAAAGAGTCGTGACTTTGAAACTAAAAATCCAAGACATAATTTTAGTGTCCAACCGAAACTGGTTTTTCAACCGAAACCGAATTTCGGCAACAGTCTCAGTTTCGGCCGAAACCGAAACTTCCTTACGAGGACCATGTTTTGAGGGAAAAATAAAGAAAACGTTATTTTGAATAATCAGTCACTTGCACTGTACTTGATTTTAGTTTGGGAGTAGGTAAAACGAACTGCAAACACAAGCCAGTCCCCGGAGGACACGGTGGAACATACGGTAGAGGTGTGCCCCGCCTGGGCAGAGCACCGCCTTGTCCACATTGGGGCGTTGGGCCTTGGTACAGGGCATTGTCCACAGCGAGGAAGAGTGCAGGTGGTCGCCTCCTTCTGTGAAGCAGTAATACTAGCAAAGGTGGCGGCCGCACGCGCGATAGCAATGGCCCTCGCACCCTTGTCGCCGGGATTCCGATCTTGATTTCCAGTCACAATAGGCGCGAGCTCGCGGACGGCGAGCAATGGATAGCTCGCCGGACTACCGTCTGGCAACCGTCCGGACCGAGCTCAGGTCGTCGACAGCACGTCTCAACCCTCTCAAGGAGTTGTCAGCAACCGTAGGGGTCCAGCAGGGTCAAAGCCTACTGGGGGCCTAGACAACGTTACATTTTCATCAACGATAACGAAATTCGATATCTCCGAAATGTATGAAACTGACATAAGCTTTCGAATTGTCACGTGATCGATCGCTAATTGCTAGACAATAACGAAACGACGACGAACTTCGATCAACATAAACGATATTCTCATCTAGCAATTAGCGATCGATCACGTGACAGTTCGAAAGCTTATGTCAGTTTCATACATTTCGGAGATATCGGATTTCGTTATCGTTGATGAAAATGTAACGTTGTCTAGGTCCCGCTATGATGAGATGTACTAAATCTGTTATTTTCATGGGCGATATGAACGCCAAAATAGGTAAACAGGAACCTGGCGAGCACATGACAATGGGTAGCTATGGGTTCGGAAAAAGGAACCAAAGAGGTCAAATGTTCATAAGCTTCTGCCACCAATACCGACTCAAAGTAGCTAACACTTTGTTTAATAAACCAGAAAATTTGAGATGGACGTGGAAGTCGCCTGATGGTTACACTAGAAACGAAATTGATTTTATAGCAGCAAAACAAACCAAAAGTAAACGTCGAAGTGATAAACAGATTTTTACACTCTAGTGATCACAGATTAGTTAGGATGATGCTCAGATTAAAAAATATAAAGAAATCGCGACCAATATACAGAATTGGCGCACAAACTTCTGTAGATTACAACCGATTTGAAACAGAATTCTTGATTCAGACAGGAACTAAAAGTGAAACAGTACAAACCCTTTATGATAAGTTAAATACAACACTTGTGAACCAAAATGGACTCGTTCTATCGGCAAGTATTACATAATTCCTACGATGTGATTGTTCTAACGGAGACGTGGTTAATAGATGGTGTTTTAAATTCGGAGTTGTTTGATGATCGTTATTTGGTGTGGCGCCGTGACCGGGTTTATGCTTTGACTGGACAAACGAGGGGTGGTGATGTGCTTATAGCGACGCGTAGGAAGTAAACTGTCACTCCTCAACCGCTCTTACACTCCTCGGCGGAGATCTTTGGATCAATTTAGGTACTTCCCAAATGGTCCCATAGTCACCAAGTCGGGATCTGATGATGGAATATTGGCGAAATCGACGGAACTCCTCAAATATTATAGGCAAACATATAGTTCTTTTGATATTTTCATCAAAGACTAAAGCATTTACAGTCAAAACATGACATTTGATGAAGTGGAACTGGTGGAAAGACCAGAAATGGCCAACGGAAGTTCATACTCACACAGATATCACAATGAACATAATCTGTTCTGAATATGTTGAAAATGGTATCATCGAAGTGACCTGATGATGATGATAGAGCCGGAGGATAGGCACCGAAACTCCGTAATTAATCAATATATCGTAGCCGTGTATGAGCTCATTAGAATTGTTTTAAGATGCACTAAGCTATAAGGTACTATCGAACTGATCTGATGATGATGATGGAGCCGGAAGGTAGACACAGGAACTTCATAATAAAACCATGTATCCTAGCAGGGTTTGAGTTAATTGGAATTGTCATTAGAAAAAGGTACTCTGGCTGTAAGTGTATTGCAACTAAAAAGTGTGAAATAAAAAATTTTTACAAAAAAAAAAAATCGACTTCACTAAAAAACGTCAAAGTCGGTGTTTCTCGATATTGTTTTTTCCTTCACACCGCCTTCCGATATTTCGTGTTTCAGTTCTATGGTAAAATAACAATAATTTTGGACATAAACAGTTGGCTGTAACGCGTAGGCCCAGAAGTGGGCATGCTCTTTTAGGTCGTAAATCCTTACGGGGTTATATTTTACAATTTGGTGTTTAGTTTCATAGAAGTATCAATAATAGTTCAGTAATTATCCTTAAAAGTGTTTGATTTTACGCATTACAGTAAATATTGGAAATATAATGTTACGCCATTAAACGTGAACCCGCCATATCTCCGAGAAAATAAAGAGTAGCACGTAATAATTAAAACGCATTGCTGTTCGAAAGGTCTAGAATGGTTGTGCGTAGCCAGGCTTAGAAAAATCTCGAAACATCCACAAAGTACCTACAAGTAGTAATAGGTATTCATCTAACCGATAAGGGAAATGGTACTCTACGACGTTAACAATAGAGTCGAAATTCGCATGAAAGAGACTCTTATTACTACGAGCCATAAAAATGATTTATGACTTCGAGAAGCGATTCAATTGTTCTGGAATTCTGGATAGATCCGGGTCGGTATCTAGAATTTTCTTGGCTCCGCATATAAATACGAGCCCCCGGCCGGAAGCGAGTCAGTTGTGATTTCGACTGCGATCAAGAGCGAACTACCTTAGTACTTGAAGTGATTTTACTTAACGACCTAAGACGACGAAAATCAAAATCGACTATTAAGTGATACGTACGAAATGGCGGCGGCGAGTGACGCCGTGGATAAAAATTATTTAAAAAACATTCCGTTGTGATTCAAGCTTTGGTGATTTTACCGTTTAATGGTACACCAACGACTTATTTACAATAGCATTCGAAAGCAACCTGTGAAAGTTTACAGTGTAAGCCAGTGCGGTACAGTCCTAAATTATCAGTGTAACGTGTGCAAAGGTTTGCATAAATGAAGAATGTCGTTGAGGTCGAAGGCACTGGCACTAGTGGAAGTACTGCTGCTGAGGGTGCTGCCTCTGTTTGTGGTGCATGAGTTCCTGAAGATAAGCCTGGGACGCCGGTGTCTTCCAGTGAGAAGTCGGTGCCGGGCAACATCACAGTGGACGGTATCGCTGTTGATCTCGTGGATCCAGATATTACGACGCGAATTTCTACAACGTGTTCTTTTTCACTTTCGTCAAATTCGGTGAAAAACAAAGATCGGGAGAGTTAGGGCGCCCTAGGCCCGTAGTGCGGCTGCGCCACGGCCGTCAGATAAAGCCGTCAATTTGACTTTTGCTTTTTTTTGGACTTTTGTTGTGTTTATTTTGTGTTACTTTGTATTCGTGTTAGTGATAGTTTTATTTTATTAAATTGGTAAGTGCAATAAAGTTTTTAATGATAAATGCCGGCTGCAGCGATACCGGTGCCTGTAGCAGTCAACCTGCCACATCGCTCGACGCTCAGCTAATCAGATGCCCCCACTGCTCCCAAGCACGTTATTTTAAAGGCGAACGGGGACTTAAGATACACTATGGCAAGGTTCACAAACCACATAGTGTACCTTTGTGTCCCCCAGCTACTTCCCAAACTACAACACATTTGGATTCACTTTGGCAAACATTATCAAAATTAAAAAATTCTACACCAATCTTAAAGAGAGTTCCCCGGGGCGCGAGACGGTCTGTTGCGCTGAGTTTAGCGCGATGCGTCCGTCTTGCGACCCAGGAGAACACACCAAGTGCTTGGGAGGAATTACTCACCTTCCCTTACAGGATTCTACATGTCCAAAAAAATTTGGCTTCGAAAAAAACATTAACTACCCAAATTAAAGACAATTGCAATAATTCGGCTCACATTTTAGATTTAAATTTACACGCTTTTAACAACTTTTCTCAGAAAGGTTTGTGTTCACATGTGGAATCCAAAATAAGTGAGGGTGACATTAGGGGAGCGGCTAGATTACTGTTCAGCAGTGATGTGGTGGCGCCTTACTCTCCAGACACACTTTTAGCTCTGGAGAGTAAACACCCAGCGCCTGCGGATGACCTCACCTTTCCTGAACCTCCTGACACCCCCAATCCGGATTCATCTTTCCAAATTTCAGCACCCCAGTTACTTGCAGCCGTGAACTCCTTCAGAAGCGGTTCTGCCGGTGGCCTCGACGGCCTGACTCCTCAACACTTGAAGGATCTTTTGAGTTCAGGCGCCGGGGAAGCTGGTGAGTCGCTTTTGAAGGAGCTTGTGGCTCTAGTCACTCTTATGCTCTCCGGCGGCGTGAACGATGCCATCGTCGATGTCTTGTACGGGGCCAATCTATGTGCCCTGCGCAAGAAGGATGGTGGCATTCGTCCCATCGCCGTCGGGTGCACCTACAGGCGTATGGCAGCCAAAATTTGTTGTAAATTATACAGCCAATCACTGACAAACAAATTCCAGCCCCTACAGCTTGGCTTTGGTTCAAGAGGGGGCTGTGAGGCTGCCGTACATGCCCTCACAACCTTCCTAAATTCTGATAAGGGTAAGGTCATCCTCAAGGTTGACGTTAAAAACGCCTTTAATTCTGTAAACAGGGACACTTTGTTGGCTGAAGCAAAAAAAGAACTTCCAGAAATTTTCGGCTTTTTGTGGCAATGCTATAGGCATCCATCTAAATTATTGTATAAAAACAAGGTTTTGGAATCTGCAGTTGGATGCCAACAAGGTGACCCTCTCGGGCCAGTCATTTTCAGTTTGGCTATCCATCCAATCATCCAACAACTAAATTCGAAATTTAACCTATGGTATTTGGATGATGGAACCCTGGGAGGTGAGGTAGATACTGTTTTGAAAGATTTCCAATTCCTGAAAGACCAATTTCGATCCATCGGCCTTGATCTAAATCATTCAAAATGCGAAATTTTTGTTCCTGACAGTACTGACAGACAATCGACTCTACAGAAATTTTATTCAATAGCTCCCGAAATCAAAATTATAGATAAAAGTACACTGCACCTCCTAGGTTCTCCAATTTTGGAAGACAGTTTTTCTTTATTCATTGAAGACAAAATTGAACGTTTTAAAAACATTTCGGAAAGACTTTCTAAAATTAACCTACATTCGGCCTTCACCCTCATACGGTATTGTTGTTTTGCACCAAATTTCATGTATTTTCTCCGCTCTTCCCCTTTATGGAAGCAGCCACATCTCTTGGACAAAATTGATCAGACAATTCGGTATACTCTGACTTCCATTTTAAATGTGGCCCTGGATGACCGAGCGTGGCTACAAGCCACGCTACCCATTCGTTTTGGTGGGCTCGGCATCCGCAAAATTTCTAGTGTAAGCCTACCGGCGTTCCTGTCTTCGGTCCACAGCACTCAACAGTTGACCAAAAGAATTTTGACTCCATCACTGGTTAGCTGTGAGGTGCCGTGCTTGGCCGATGCAGTAAGCGCCTGGAAAATCACTTGCCCGGACAAGGCGTTGCCCGAAAATCCATCTTCCCAGAGACAGTGGGATGAGCCGCTCTGCAGGTTGGTACGGAATAATCTCATTAATACGTCCACCAATACTGCTGAGCGCGCTCGCCTACTGGCTGTGGGTGAATGGGAGTCGGGCCTTTGGCTACAGGCTTTACCGTCACCTAACATAGGTACTTTACTAAGTGACACCACCTTCCAGATCGCTACATGCCTGCGTCTAGGTGCTCCTAGTGGAGCTCCACATCGATGTCAGTGTGGCGAAGCAGTCGACCGCCTCGGACACCATGGCCTATCTTGCAGCAGAAGCGCTGGTCGGATAGCACGGCATGCCAGTATTAATGACATCATCCGTCGAGCTCTTGTCACCGCCGGGGTGCCAGCTGTTTTAGAACCCAATGGCTTGGCACGTGACGATGGGAAGAGGCCAGATGGGATGACTATAATGCCTTGGAAATTGGGTAGGCCTTTGGTGTGGGATGCAACATGTGTCGATACCCTTGCGCCATCCCATCTTCTGAGTACGGCGGGCTGTGCTGGGGCGGCTGCTGCAGGTGCAGAAAACCTCAAACGGCGTAAATATAATAACCTCATTGGAAGTTATGTGTTTGAGCCGTTTGGGGTTGAAACTCTAGGGCCATGGGGTCCGAGCGCTCATCGAGTTGTCCGAGATATCAGCAAACAGTTGGTCGACTCTTCGCGTGACCAGAGGGCTAGACTGTTCTTCAGTCAACGAATCAGCATTGCCATCCAGCGTGGCAATGCTGCCAGCGTTCTGGGCACTTTTCCCACTGACATCGATGTGGACGAATTTTTTGATGCCCTCTAAGTTTTTCCCCGTTTTTCAGCCTTTTTTACTCGTTTGTACATATTGTTATTTTAAGTTTGTATATATAGTGATTATTTATTAGATTAATTAAAGTTATCTTATAAAAAAAAAAAAAAAACGACCTAAGCGATAGTGTAACGGTACTCTAGTGTCAATTGCGATTCGGATTATTGTTGACTGGACTAATTTGTTATTGTTTGTGGTGAATAAAGTTCTCTCGTCAGTAAATCGGCATTTGATTACCCACGTACGTAACAATAATATTTTGGGGGATGTACTGCTCGCGTCCGTAGGATTTACTTATTTCTGACCACCCTACACGTGTCCCCTGGGTAGTGCTAAACGAGCAGTAAATGCGGTGGTAGGCCATAGCATCGGCTGCCGGCTTAAAAGTTACCACCCACCAGGCAAAGCCATGCCGCCAAGCGATTTGTCGTGTTCCGGCGTGATGACTGGTGAAGCCGTATGGTGGAAGATGGGTCTGAGCAGTTGTGTTGCGTTGTATAACGGGTGTGATGCGCCAGCTCTTGTTGTGTCGGACGTTTGATCGCGGAGGGTAGCGGGATCCGAAGCACGGTTCTCCGCTGGCCGACCGTAGATAGTTGGGGGCCCAAGTAGTGTGCCAGCCACACATGAAAGGATGCCCCGCCATCTGCGAAAAATCCCAGGGTGGCCCCATCGTGCCGGTTGGCGACCGGGCGAGAGGACCCGATGGCGATCCCTGGGGGGGTTCGGGCGTCCCCGCAGTCTCCAGATCAAACCTCCAATGGCCCAGCAACTCTGGTCGTGTTGCTGGTTTTGCATCGCATCACCTCGCTCAACTGCCATTTTCCACCTAGTCTATTCACTCATAAAACCAACATGAAAGGTACTAAAAAGAAAAGTAAGTGTGTACAGCGGATGCACGTCCTCTTACTCCAAGTGCACCTCTCGAACATCCGAGGACTGCACTCCAATCTCATTGCGGTCCACCACCATCTTGAGACTGAGAAGCCCCACTTGCTTTTCTTGACGGAGACGCAGATCAGATGTCCGTTAGATGCGGCGTATCTCGACTACCCGGGATACTCCTTGGAGCATCATTTCCTGCAACGTGCCGGGGTCTGTGTGTACGTCCGCAATGACATCTGCTGCCAGCGTCTCTGTCACCTTGAGGACCCTAATTTCTCGACGTTGTGGTTGCTGGTGGACACCGGTGTGGACAAAATTGTCTATACCTGTGTCTACCGATCGCACAGCGGTGTCCAGGAGACGACTCAATTGTTTGGCCACCTCAGTGAGGCCGCCGATAAGGCTCTACATCGGTACCCCGATGCGCAGTTTGTCGCTCTGGGGGATTTTAACGCCTGTCACCAAGACTGGCTTTTCCCGTACCAGAAGACCGACCACGCTGGGAGAGAAGCGCGAAACTTTGCGTTATCTATGGGCCTCTCCCAGATGGTAAAGCAAGCGACTGGGGTGCCTGATGTGGTGAGTCATACTGCCAATTGTCTGGACCTTCTGCTGACCACCGATCCGGACAGATGTATCGTAACAGTTTCCTCACCACTTGGAACTTCAGATCACTGTCTGGTGAAGTCTGTATCGTCCTTCTCCCCACCTGACTGCGACTCACGCGGTGAACGGCGAATGTGGCGTTACAGGTCAGCAGATTGGGATGAGATGCGGCATTTCTTTGCGTCTTATCCTTGGCAGCAGGTCTGCTTCTCTTCCGAGAATCCGTCGAGTTGTGCAGACGCTATATCCGATGTGATACGTCAAGCTATGGAGTATTTCATCCCTTATCGTGACGTACCCACCGGTGGCTCAGCTCGCCCATGGTTCAACGCCGATTGCGTTGAAGCTGAACAGCGTAAGCATTCGGCGTATCTTGCCTGGGTTGAGGCTCGTGACTGCAAAGCTCCGGATCTGAGCTCAAAGAAGAGAATCTTCAACCTTGCTGCTAAGTCCTACGAGAAGGCATTAAGGAAGGCTCGCTTCGACCGCATCACCCATATTGGCACAAAACTCTCTGCTCAGCCGTCCGGCAGCAGAGCATTCTGGTCCCTCGCCAAGTCGGTCGAAGCGAACTTCTGTCGGCCCTCACTGCCTCCGCTGGCTAAACCTGATAGAACACTGGCTCATACGGCGAGAGAGAAAGCAGATCTCTTTGCATCTCTCTTCACCCATAATTCTCGTCTTGATACTGGCAGTGCTACTCCACCGACTCTACCTCACTGCGACACTTCGATGCCCGAGGTTCGCATAAGGAACAAAGAAGTTCTGAGAGCACTGTGTCATCTAGACGTGAACAAAGCTAGTGGACCAGATGGTATACCTGCCATTGTTCTCAAGGCTTGTGCGCCTGAGTTGTCTCCTGTATTGACACGCTTGTATCGCCTCTCATTTAGGACTGGTATAGTGCCCAAGTCCTGGAAGCTTGCCAACGTGCAACCCGTGCCCAAAAAGGGCAGTCGTGCCGATCCTGCCAACTATCGGCCGATTTCAATAACCTCCATACTATGCAAGATTATGGAGCGTGTGTTGAACTCGCGCCTCATGGCATACCTGGAAGGTAACGATCTCCTCAGTGACCGACAGTACGGATTTCGTCGCAATCGGTCTACTGGGGACCTACTAGTGTATGCCACCCACTTGTGGGGCGAGACCCTCGAGAGGAATGGGGAAGCGATTGCCGTTTCCTTAGACGTCTCGAAGGCCTTCGACAGGGTATGGCACGCTAGCCTTTTGAGTAAGCTTCCAGCGTACGGCATTTCCCCTGGTCTGATTAACTGGGTAAAAGACTTCCTGAGTGAACGGTCTCTCCGAGTTGTTGTCGATGGATGCTTATCGGAACCCATGACGACTAATGCCGGGGTTCCTCAGGGGTCTGTTCTCTCTGCAACTCTATTCCTACTGCATATCAACGATCTGCTGATGCCCGGTATCTATGGGTATGCAGATGATAGCACAGTTGTAGAGAGATACCTGCCTAGTGCTCGGGCTAGTAAGGAGCTAATCCGATCCGAAAGAGAGGCTATGGTAGAGCGTACAAATATCTCACTTCAGGCAGTCTCCAAGTGGGGTAAAGCCAATGTGGTGGGATTTAACGCCTCCAAAACGCAAGCGTGTCTGTTCACCGCTAAAAGGAGCCCGTTCACCTTAGCCCCTACTTTTCAGAATTTATCCCTGGAGTACACCGACCGCCTTCAGCTCTTGGGGGTTGAAATTCCCTCGGACCTTAACTTTGGGCGGTTCATTGAGTCCAAAGCCAAGGTAGCTGCTAGGAAACTAGGCGTTCTTGCAAAGGTCCAGCGGTACTTCACACCGGGACAGCTTCTAATGCTATACAAAGCACAAGTCCGTTCGTGTATGGAGTACTGCAGCCACATATGGGCTGGTGCTGCAAAATGCCACCTGGCAGCTTTGGACTCTGTGGAAAGGCGTGCGAAGAGACTAATTGGCGATCCAGATCTGGTTGAGTCCAATCTACAGAGTCTTGAGCATAGGCGAAGGGTAGCCAGCCTTTCGGTGTTTTACAGGATGCACTTTGGAGAGTGTGCGCAGGAATTACATGACTTAATTCCACCATCTCACTTCTACCATCGGACAAGCCGACGAACGGCGAGTATCCACCCTAATGTTGTTGAAACCTCTACGATCCGGACCAAGCGTTTCGCTTCGTCGTTTATACCACGTACATCGAGGGACTGGAACAATTTGCCTGCTGCGGTCTTCCCGTCTGATTATAATTTAGGTGTCTTTAAGGCAAGAGTGAATAGGCTCTTAATAAACTAGTGCGCCTCACCATCAACGATTGCATCACTGCTTACCATCAGGTGGGATCGCAGTCAAGCACTAGTTTATACAAATTAAAAAAAAAAAAAAAAAAAAAATTTCATAGACTTTATTTTCATACTAAACACAAGATAAATTTACCAAAAACAAAATAAGGTATGCTCTTATGCAGTGAGAGTGGCAACCTTAGTCATGTACCACCTAACAAAAGTAATGTTTCTTTTTTTAAGTTGGATAATCACCTAATGACTTCTGCCGCTTTAAAGTGGAACTGGAAGGGCGAGTCGGACTTTTGCTGACTAAAACCATACCCGTTTCCTACAGTTGGGTTTTTGCGACCTTGGGTTTACTTTTCAGAAATTCTCCGCGGTCTTAAAGGGCATCGGCCCTGCTGGACCTCGACGGTTGTGCTGAAAGCTCTTTGAGGCGACTCGGGCTTGGTCGTAGTTGCCAATTGCGATGCTCAGCCGTCACTCTGTCCGGTTCGTGAGATACCTATAGGAGTGTGACAAACTACTCGTATTGTAGAACGGATACGAGTCATTACAAAAGTTCCACACCCAACACCGTGGTTTAATGTGATCGTAGTAGCAACTCAGAAAGATTGGGTGCGCTATAATTATGGCGGTAAGACCCCTCTATGAGGAGTGGCTGAAAAGACAACACGGCTTCCTTACCTTCAGCATGACAAGGACGCAGGTCCTCAATGGGAATTGTCAGTTTGGGAGATTCCTGCACTGGACTAGTGCGGAAGAAACGCCCGGGTGTCACCACTATGGAGCATACGGTAGAGGTGTCCCCACCTGGGTAGAGCACCGCCGTATCTTCGTGGGGGCGCTCGGTGGCATCGATCTCTCGCGCCGGTCCTTGGCACAGGCCGTGGTCCGGAGCGAGTAGAAATGGCAGAACGGTCGCCTCCTTATGCGAAGCAGTAATGCTAGCAAAGGGAGCAAGGCGCGCGAGGCAATGAGCCTTGCGCCCCAGCCACCGGCATTCCGAACCCGATATCCGGCCACCGTAAGCGCGGGCTTAAGGACGAGGAGCAGTGGATAGCTCGTCGTCCGAACGTCCGGTAACCGTCCGGACCGAGCCCAAGTCGTCGAGGGCACGTAGTGTTCCACGTGCGCCTCAGGGAGTTGTGAAGGCCATAGGTGATGCGAAAGAGATCCTTTGGGCCTTGGAACAATGCAAAGAAGGAACAGGAGTGGGTTTTCAGTCAGTAAAAGTCTGACGCTATCTTCTCCGCCCGAGAGCGGGGGATGTTATTGGATGATTTTCCAACCTTAAAAAAAACAAGAAAGATAGCACTATCCGAGTGTGTCTCGATTCGCGTCCGCTAAACCGCGTCGTACAGCGTGCGCATCACCCGCTACCGACGCTCACCGAAACAGCTACTAAACTTCAAGCAGCACGTTACTTAAGTAAATTAGACGCACGGTCAGGATTTTGGATACCTGGTACAAATAAATGATGAGAGCATGATTCTGTACACACATTCGGAACGCTATTTGGGAGATATCAATTTTTGCGTTTCATTCAACAATTCTGGAAGACCTAAAGGGTGTAAACTCTTCTGTCGACGATGTCATTGTATGGGCATCGAGTAAGTCCGAGCATGACGCGAGGTTGCCCGATCGAGCACGAGAGGTCGGCATGAGATTCAATAAGGATAATTGTAAATTTTGTGTGGAAGAGGTAACCTACTTGGGACACGTTTAGCGCAACAGGAACGCGTAAAAATAAGTTAAAGGCAATTCAGTTCATGCCAAGTCCCCACGTAAGCAGTCATTGCAACGATTTTTTATTTGTCAAAATTCATCCCAAACTATTCAGATATAGCTTCACCGCTACGTACATTGTTCAAGCAAGATTCAGAGCGGTTGTGGGATGAGGTGCAAAATTTAGCTGTAGAGCGGTTGAAAGACTAGGTGTGCGGTGCGCCTGTGTTAGCACTATATTCGGCGCGCGACTCGGTTCTGTTATCAGCACATGCGACCTTGAGCGTACTAAGCGCGGTGTTATCGCAGAGCAGCCGGCCAGATGAGTTTGCCTCGGTAACATTAAGTTTCCAAATCCCGTCCGATTATAATTTGGGTGTCTTCAAGGCTAGAGTGAATAGGCTCTTAAGGGCCAAGCGCCCGAAAAGTGCCATAAAACAGTAATTTTCTGAGGCCTACTCCTCCGTAACGGCTAGGTCAATTGGTTTGAAAAAAATATATGTTTATTATAGATTCATGAACAATAATATCAACATTTGATTTTTTCGTGCAATTAATACTTTTGTCAAAAAAAAAAATTTAGCAATTTCGCAACTTTTCGCAACTTTTCCCTACTCCTTCGAAACGGCTTGGACCTTTAGAAACATGTTTACACATAAAAATTGGTGGTTAAATATTCTTCAAAGTGAACATTGCATATGTAAATCAATCAATATCTCGCAGAGAAAATGGATTTAAAGCGCTTTCCGGGCGCTGCTGGCCGCAAATAAATGCACAGATTTCCGTACTGCCGCCTAGGCGAGTGCGAGAGTTGCGTTCACATAATTTCGGTCAGAAGGTTCAAGGGACTATACGCCTTAATAAACTAGTGCGCCTCACCATCAAAGATTGCATCGCTACTTACCATCAGGTGGGATCGCAGTCAAGCACTAGTTTATCTCAATTATAAAAAAAAAATCCTGAGCAGTGCCATAAAACATTGAACATGAACTCTGATGTCCACATATTTTGTTATTTATCATGGTGTACAATAAAGAATTAAAGAATTGATTTTCTGAAGGTTACTCTTCTGTAACGGCTGGGTTAATAGGTTTGAAACAAAAAAATGTTTATCATAGATTCATGTACAATATTATAATATGATTATTTTGTGCGATTAATACTTTTGTCTAAAAAAATACTAAACAACATGATAATTTTTCGCTTGTTTTACATACTCTTTTCAAACAATGGCTTTGATCTTTAGAACATTAACACAAACAAAAATGGTCGTAAAGTGTTCTTCAAAATGTACGTAGCATGTGTAAATCAATCAATATTTCACAAAAAAAAAAAAACATTTTATAGGTCAGCGGGGCTCTATGCGAGCGCAGACCGCAGTGCAAGTATGTGTGCATTTAACTCCGGCCAGATGTTCAAGAGGAAACCGGCATGTCTTAGAACCAAAAATTCGAATTTTTGGTGTGCCATGTGAAATTCGCCAACCCGCACTGGGCCCGCGTGGTGGATTCCGTCCCATTCCCTCTCCTAGAGAGGAGGCCTGAGTCCCAGCGGTGGGAACATTAAAAGGCTATATGTTCAAGGGACTATACACCTTAACTGACACAGTGTCGTTACACACAAATTGAGAAACAATTATTGGCGATTGTGTATGCTCTGTAAAGATTCCACCAATATGGTATTTGGACAGAACGATGTCACTGTGGAAACAGACCATAAGCCTCTGGAAGCTTTGTTTAAAAACCATTAGATTCAATTATCAAACTAAACTCTCAGTACACGAGTCCGACTCACACTTGTCTGGTTTTTTTTTTAGTCGTTTGTATAGAAAGCTTTTAAATCTGGTGGAAGGGGAGACGGTCAATTAACAGTATAAGGCTGCACATAGTGAAATGTGAAATGTGACGTCACCGCCACCCGGTTACCTGTGCACCTTCTCAAACCAATGATTGGAATGCTATTTTTTTTTCCTCAGCCGAAAGACGTCCACTGTTGGACATAGGCCTCCCCCAAGCGTCGCCACAACGACCGGTCCTGTGCGTCAAGCATCCATCAGATTCCCGCGACCCTGACCAGGTCATCGGTCCACCTTGTTGGAGGCCTTCCAACTCTGCGTCTTCCGGTATGTGGTCGCCACTCCAGAACCTTTCATCCCCATCGAATATCTGTTCTGCGTGCAATGTGCCCTGCCCATTGCCACTTAAGTTTGGCGATTCTTCGAGCTATGTCGGTATTATTTTTTATATGATATAAACCAGCGCTTGACTGCGATTCCATCTGATGGTAAGCAGTGACGCAATCGTTGATAGTGAGGCGCACTAGTGCTGCTTCATTTGATAATCAATTATTACTGTGATGTAGTTTTCAGAAAAAAAAAAATTAGTGCTATTTGTTGTTAAGTAGATAGCATACCTAGTACAAAAATAAGCACTGGCTAAACCCAATTGCTGATAACCCGTTATCTGCGGTCATTTAACTCAATGCAGATGCTTATGTACCTAGTAAGTAGTGCTATCAATGCTTCGTATCAATGAAGGTCAGAGGTGAACTTGATATATTTTTATTTTTTTTGTATTTTCCGTCTCTTTGTTTGGAAGGATATAAATAGTGCTTGACTGGGATTTCACCTGAAGGGAAGCAATGATGCAATCTTTGATGGTGAAGCACACCACTTTATTAAGAACTACTGTACCATGTTTATTCACTAAAGCTTCGAAAACACCTAAATTGTAATAGGACGGGAAGTCCGCAGCAGGCAAATTTTTCCAGTCTTTCGATGTACGTGGTATAAAAGACGAGGCGAAGGGTTTATTTCAGATCATAGAAATATCAACAATGAAAGAGTAGGTGTCACCATTGTGTGGAATGGTGGGAAAAAATCATGCATTGACATCCCCCGCTCTTGGGCGGAGCGGGAGATAGTGTCAGACTCTTACTGTCTAAAAGACCCACCCCGTTCCTTCTAGCCTTCATACCGGGGCTCGAGCGCCCTTTCGGATAACCCTGGCCCCAGTAGGCTTCAACCCGGCAAGGTCCCTGCTGTTGCTGACAACTCCTTGAGGCGCGCGGGAACAGTGCGCGCCGTCGACGACTTGGGCTTGGTCCGGACAGTTACCGGACGGCCGGACAGCGAGCTACCCATTGCTCACTGTCCGTAAGCCCGCGCCTACGGTGGCCGGAAATCAGGATCAGAATCCCGGCGGCGGCGATGATAACGCCGTTGCCTGATGCGTTCGGCCTCCTCCTTTGCGAGCATTACTGCTTCGCAGAAGTCGGCGACCGCCTGCCACTCCTCCTCGCTCCGGACCATGGCCTCAACCAAGGCCCGGCGCGAGAGGTCTCCGCCGCCGATCGCCCTCACGAGGGCACGGCGATGCTCCGCCCAAGCAGGGCACACCTCGACTGTGTGCTCCACCGTGTCTTCCGGGCATTCCGCACAGTGGCGACACCCGGGCGTCACTTCCGCACGAATCCGGTGCAGGAAACTCCCGAACGAACCATGTCCGGTGAGGACCTGCGTCATACGGAAGGTAAGGACGCCGTGAGGTCTTTCCAGCCACGCCTCAAAGAGGGGACTTACCGCCATGATTATGGTGTGCCCAGCACTGGGTTGCGATAGTCGTTGAATTGTGTGGACCGCCTGGTCCGGAGAACATGGTGGAGCATAATGGTGGAGGTGTGCCCCGCTTGGGCGGAGCACTGCTGTGTCCTCGTGAGGGGCAATCGAAGGCAGTGACCTCTCGTGCCGAGCCCTGGTACAGGACATGGTCTGGAGCGTGGGGAATGGCAGGCTGTCGCCTCCTTCTGCTAAACACTAATGCTGGGGAAAGAGGCGGCCGCACGCGTGAGGGAACGGACATCCTGACACTGCAGCCGACGGCGACTGCGGGTTCCGACCTTGATTTTCTCCCACCGTAGGCGTGGGCTTACGGACGACGAGCAACAGGTAGCCTACCGTCCGGCTGTCCCGTGTCCAGTAACATTCTGCACCGAACCCGAGTCGTTGAGGGCGCTTAGTGTACCACGCGTGCCTCAAAGAGATGTTAGCACAACCGCAGTTGCCTAGAACGCCGAAGCCTACTGGGGTCATAAGTTGGCTTCCAAAAGGAAAACCCGGGATCCTGGGACGCTAATCTAGTGTAGTATGTTCAGACCATTTTGACAAGACTGATATGTTACTGAACATCGTTCGCTTTTGGTATGCGTATGCGTACCTATTCGTCAGCGTAGGGCCTGACTACCCTGTTTTTCTTTCTAGACAACCCTTCTTCGCCTTCTTATCTGACTTCTCATATTCAATTCCTTTGCTCTGTCCATAGTAAAAATCTCCGATCGACAAATAATCGTTTACTACGATGTCCCTCATACCGCTCTGGGTTTATCCGGTCCTCTTTCTTTGTCCAAGCAATCTTTTTTTGGAATGAGCTCCCGTTGAATATCAGGATGGCATCCAGCCGGTTCTCCTTTATGGTACTAGCACGTGAACACATTTGCAAGAAGTTGGCAGAATCAACACCATAGAAATATCTATGATCAACACAGTGTTGATTTGATGGATTCGTTTCTCATAATAATTTTGTTTATTTGTGTATATATAAGTATTCACTTGTATACGTTTTATTTATATAATTGTGTATGTATTTATTTTGGTTTTAATTTGCTATTTGTTTGTTTGCCTTTATGTTGCACCTACCATGTTATGTTTCTGCACCACCCTAAGGTCGGCTGGTAGAAAATGCCTCAAGCATTAAGTCCACCTTTGTACAGTGTTTACTGGTGCATAAAGTTTTAATAAATAAATGTACGATACAAAACGTCAACTACGCTGAATTCATAGAATAGGATATCCAAAAAAACCGACTATTATTATTTTAACCCACTTCAATTATAAGAAGATTCTATTTCCTTTTCACATAATAGGGTAGTTTCCAGAGTCAAAATGATTACATTTTATTTAGTCCGTATTTTAGATTATAAAAAAAATATTGGGCACGTATCTTTTCTTTTTTCGATTAAACAAAAAATAACAATGAAATAGCCCATTAAAGTTACGTGTGACGTCACCCGTGCGACGTGTCCCTTATTTTTGAATAATCTAAAAGATACTAATTACATTTTTTGAGGCAACTAGCCTATTATGGCGTTATGAAAACTATACAGCGATTTTTTCCGTATATCTTTTGTAACTATACCTAATTTTGTTTTTATGACCGAAATAATTTCCACCTTCCAATACTGTTTTAGGTAATATATTGTCGCCAAGTATATCATCTCCATTTGTTCTTCTGAGTATGCAGTAATCAGGCATAAAGTATTATCATACCTAGCAACCTGTTTATATCCGTAATGAATATTGGATAAACAGGTTATTGGACTTACTCACCTCGTTTTAATACCTGCCTCTCAAGGACCACCGAAATGTGGAGCATAAGGAGCAATAAAGATGAATTAATCCCTTCAGTGGCAATGTCACCAGACAACGTATTGTTACTTTCTTTTAAAAATTTACCGAGTTCATTATAAGCGCCTTAAAACGAGGTTCCGTTGTCGGAATATACATGCGTACAGGCGCGATCCGAAGGAGTCACAGGAGACATGAAAAAATCATACTTAGCAAATTGAAAAATCTTCACAAAATTTACAAAAGGTAGCATCAGATACTCTTAGAGATACTATGGACGTTTTACTACGTAAACGGAAAAATGCTGACAGTCACAACTTATTTATTGAGGCATAAGAACTAGCTGAAAAACTTGGTATAATTATCCTCAAAGTTTTAATGTTCCTTCCATACCGGCACTCCACAACAGATTTATACAACCTTACTGGTGTCCTCACAGTCCGTAAACTTTACGTAAGTCGAGTACTTCGCAGATTCCACCGCATCACAATTCCCCAGTTGTTACCGACCACCAAGAGACGTTTTATATGTCCAGCACCTTCCGCGACGTCCACGTTTGCAAGACGACACTACAACTCCACTGCACCGCGTTTATATAACAAACTACCTATTAAAAATGCACAAAATTTAAATAACCACAATTTCGGGAAAATTGTACTAAACTGGCTCAGCACATTAGAGTACGCACAAATAGAAAATCTAGTCACCAGTAACCCAAACAAATGAAAGGACTATACTTTGAAAACATCCAGACATCCACACACATTTTTTTTTTCTTTTACATTTCACGCTGTTAGCAATTCGTCCATTGCGCCTAGCTGCCCTAGGCAAAATGAATTGGCGTCCTGTTACACTGCGCAAGCTGACAGGCGTGGCGGTGTTTTGAGACTGAGTCGCTTCAAAACCGGTTTTTTGTTTGTGCATGTAATTATGCACGAGACCTATTACTTTTTTTTATTTATTCTGTCTTTTTTTTTAAATTTGATTTATTTTGTACATTGCACACCTATTTATTTATTATTTACCACACAATATAATATGCAATTTATTTATCCTGCACCTAATCACTAATAACTGAGTACTAAAAATAAACCAATTTCACCGTACACTCGAAATAAGGTTCAGTAGAAAACCAGCGTCAGGCAACTACCATGTAGTTGTCTTGCATTATTGCTGAACTGGACCTATTTGGCGCCGCCCTGAGACACACATTGCTAGTTGTCTTTTTTTTTTTCAATTACAGTGGACCCCCGACAATCCGGCCCCTGTCTAATCCGGCACCCCCTGTAATCCGACATGACTTAGAATTACATGTATGTTTGACAATCTTTGCTAATACATATAGATCACGCAGGTTTGAACAGGTCACAACTCGTACGCGCCACCGCTATTGTGCTCGACGCGTATGCATTGTTTTACTTAGTTTGAATTTGACTACTAGTGATAGCGGTACGGCCTAGCGTGCGTTCATTGTTTACTATTTATTCATTGTGTATTAGGTATAGTACCTAGTAATGTCGTCACAAACCCAGAAGCGAAAGCACAAAACGTTGACAATTAAAGAAAAATGTGATATTTTAGATCGCTTAAATCGCAATGAAACTTTCAGTAGTTTAGCAAGTGAATACGGCGTAGGCCGATCTACAATTTATGACATTAAAAAAAACCACGAGAAGATTAAGAAGTTCGTGTCAACTACTGACTGCGGGCCAGGCAAGAGACAGACACTCAAGAAAGCTGAACATCCAGAAGTGGAAGAAGCTTTGTACATGTGGTTTCTTCAGGAAAGAAACAGGCATGCACCAATTTCGGGACCCATGTTGGCGATTCTGGTCATTAGATATGTAATTTGTCGGATTACAAGGTACTCTTTCGTAAAAAAATCCGGACTATAGGGGTCTTAGGCAGTGCTCTATAATCCGACAAATTCGATAGTCCGACACTGCCCTGCATAATGTTTGCCGGATTACCGGGGGTCCACTGTATAATAATTTATTAGTGTCTACATGTTGTTACTACATTGTGTGTATCTACGAGTGTGTATGCCAAATAAAATAGTTTTCTTTCTTTCTTTCTTTCTTTACATACTCAAACACACCCTAATACCCTTGAAAACACATACAAAAACACCATCATGACTATCACACCACATCACAAGTTCACATGAGCAACTTTTTTTTTTTATTATTGTAATTTTTATTCTTTAATTATTATTCTTTTTTGTAATCCATAGCACGATCAATTTTTTTTTATTAAGCTATTGCATAGCTTCTATCGCGGGCCTTGAGCGTGGAGACCGAATCCAGAAATTCCGTAACGAAAATAACCTAACACCCCCCACTCATTTGTTTTTTGAGCGTGGTGACCGATAAGAAAACAAATGAGTGAACAATCAATCAAAATTCAATTTAATGTGTGAAAGTGTAACTTCAATTAATTTCAAAGAAAAAAAAACAAAGGAAAAAAAATACTGCATAAATAAAATAAATAAATAATTATAATTGCATAAGTTGATAAAAATGCTATGCAATAGCTTTACCGCGGCAGTCCCCGAGTGCCACACGTCTTTTTTTTTTTATACTTGTCTTATTTTATTATTATTATGTTTTTTTTTTAATTCTTATATGAATTGGCATTATTTGTAAACGAATTATAAAATGTATAGGAGGGGAACTGTCTCCTGAGATATAGGTTCACTACCTAGTTCAGGAGGCAGAGCATTTATGTAAATGTGACACTTATTTGCAAATAAATGATTATTATTATTATTAAAAATTCTTATGGGGCCTCGTACTGCGCCTCTGCAATCTCTTCGCGATAATTATCAAGAAAATGACAAGAAATATTTCCGGAGGACTGAATATATTCCACTAATAGATAACATTACGACTACCGGCCCGACTTTCCGCGGATACGATGCACCTGTTCGGATTAGGCCATTTTTATGTCAAAATATGAATATAAATTAGGGAGGTTCCTGTATCGAATTTAAGCGGAAGGAAAGCCCTCCGTCACTAATGTGTGGATCGTCCGGAGGACACGATGGAGTTATGCTTCGCTTGGGCGGAGCACCACCGTGTCTTCCTGCAGGCAATCGGTGGCAGCGACCTCTCGCGCCTGGCCCTGGTTCAGGCTTTGGTCCGGAAGAAGAAGGAATGGCAGGCGGTCGCCTCCACGCGAAGATGAAAATCGCAAGCATTAGGAAACGAACATCCTGACGCCCCAGCCGTCGAGACCCCGGCGACCCCAACTACCAGTCACGGTAGACGTGGACTTGCGGACGTCGAGCAATCGTTAGCTTGCTGGCAGTCCAGTAATCGACCAGACCAAGCCCTAGTTGTCAACAGCGTGTAGTGATCCACGCGCTCCTCAAAGAGATGTCCAAGAGGAGGAGAGAGATGCGGTAGAGGCCCAGCAACTCGTCCTCAACTGCCGGTAGAATTTCGGAGAGCACTTCCGACGTCTGGCTTCCAAATTATATCGGACTGGGGCTGCCCTCAAGCGGCTTCTGCCCAACATAAGAGGTTCAAATGCCTTCTGCCGAAGGTTCTACGCAAATATCATTCGTCCCATGGTCCTTAACGGAGCGTCGGCGTCGGTCAATTCAAAATATTTTATTTTACATAGGCCTACATGGGCACTTATAAAACGTCAGAATCTATTGCACTGTTCCAAATTGGTCGTTTCCTATGGAGAAGAACCGGAAAGAAACTCCATGGTTACTCTTTTAAAGGTACGAAAGCGACCGGTTCCCAAGCCGAATCATACATACCAAATGGTCATGGCCATCTAGATGGTGCAGCGAAGCGGCGTACCTCTTTGCTACTCTCTCACCATGGGATCTGGAGGCAACAGTCCCTGCACGCATGCACGTTATGTAACGCCCGCCGGGCCGAAGCTCCGCGGTGGACAGAGTTCCAGCAGGATCTCATGGTGGAATAACAACAGCGACTGTCGCAACCCAGTGCTGGGTACGCCATAATTATGGTGGTAAATCTCTTCTAATGACTGAAAAGACGTCATGGTATCCTCACCCTCCGCATGACGCATGTCCTCACCGGACATGGTAAGTTCGAGTGGTTTCTGGTCCGGATTAGTGAGGAAGAAATCCAGGCCATGGTCCTGAGCAAGAAAGTATGGCAGGCGGTCGCCTCCTTTTGCAAAGCAGTAATGCTAGCGAAAGAGGCGGCCACACGCGTGCGGGTATGACTGTCACGCCTCAGCTGCCGGGATACCGACCCCGATTTCCTGCCACTGTAGACTTGGGCTTGCGAACGGCAAGCAATGGGTTCACCGAGTTGGTGAGCACGCCGTCGACAGCGCGTAGTGTTCCACGCGCGCCTCACAGAGATATATTATATTATGTGTTATGAGTACTAGACAACTGATAAACATACTTATATATTTATAAATACACATTATAGAAAAATTACACCCAGACACGGAACAAATGACTCACACGGCTCATCACACAAACATTTGTCCTGGGTGGGAATCGAACGCACGACCTTCGGCGTAGCAGTCAGGGCCACTAACCACTAGACCAACAAGCCAGTCAAACCATCCCATGGATATCCATCACCAGATCATCTCCATGTCATCATAATTTTGCATGGTCATCTGATTTACACTTGCATGCAGCTCAATCGGTAACAATTTGTAAGACTTGATTACAGACAAACATTACGACAGGTGATAATAAATGCATGTAACAAAGAACAAATGAAAGAAAAATAGAGATAAATTATGTGTAGTGTTGTGTTCCACGCGCGCCTCAAAGAGATGGCAGCAAACCGTAGGGGCCCAGCAGGGTCGAAACCTACTAGGGCCATGGTTGTGCGAAGGAGACCCCGGGGTCCTGGAACGAAGGTAAAGAAGGAACAGGAGTGGGATTTAGTCAGTAAAAGTCTGATATCGCTCTCGCTCCGCCCAAGAGCGGGAGAAGTCATTGTATGCTGTCCCACCTAAAAAAAAGCCCTAAATATATCAACCGATTTGACAATATAAATATCAGACTTTTAAATGTGTATTGTGCAATAAAGTCGCGACATACTATTATAGTACATATACTAGAGACTCCCTCCAATATTTCAGGCTGCGACCGCGCCTATTTACCTCTACGAGACATAAGTCGACGAAGTGCTGACAAATAATTAAAACAGGTTAAGTCACCAATCAACTTAAAGTGAACTGCCTTCGTCGTGAAACAAACAAATAATAAAATATACTTAAACCTTTTTAAGTCGACAACCAAGACCTAGACGAGAAGCTGAGAGTATGGGCACAGATTACTGAATAGTTACTACGTAAGTATGGGCCTGGCGTACTGTCAGTATCAACACCAACACATCCTGTGATGACCACCGGATGCCGTCGCTCAGGTAAGTTTCCCCACGATGAAAGTAATTGGTTTAGCTGTTAAGCGACTACAAACAATACAACGATGATAACATAATTCTGTAGCTCTAGTGAAAAAGGATGTAAGTCCAAAAATGCAACTTTACAGGAGACGCAAAAAACACTCCGCGTGCTTCGAATTCGTGTTTGACCTCGTGTGACATTTGAACCGCTAGCTAATGAAATACATGAAATATTTTTTATATGTAAACAATTTGTGCTCTTTATTATTATTGGGTTATTATTTATGTAAAGTTAAGAGTTTTTAAGAAAGTGACTTATACCAACCACAAAATAAACTCATTGAGGGAGTAAAATAAGTTAGACCCCTTTTCCCATAAATTAAATATTAATTCATATAAGTGAAAAGGGATGGGAGGCATTTGATATTATTTTTAATAACTAATTACCTAATGCAAAGAAATATTTTTTGCCTTTATTTTGGTGAAAACGGCGATAAGTCTAGTAATATCATTACTAACTAAACCATTTTAAGGACTAAGTGTTGTTGTATCTATACCTGAATGATTTATGTTAATTTAGATTAAAAACACAAAACAAATTTTTTATTTTTCCATTTAAAAGGACATAAATGGACTTGAAACCAACTTTTGTAGTTTTTTTTGGAGTCAGTTGAACCCTTTTACACAAAATAAGTTCCTTATTTTTCGAGTTAACTTGGATTTTTTTGACCAAATAATAGAGCATTTTTTCTGATCGTTTCGGTATACTTAACTCATTTTCGACAAAATCGGACTCATTTTCACTAGGGCCATAGAATTTAGATAAATTATGTTATCAGGGGCGTGGCCGTGGCCGTGGGTGTGACCCAGCTAGCTTACGCCCACCTATTGGGCAGTACGTATCCCTAATATGGGCCAATAATAATTGCGATCCTGCGTGAATTCAAATTTTATGTGTATATTCAAATAATAATAGTTTAGAAAATCGATGAGTGGACTGTATTATATACCGATTTTTTTTCTCGAATGAAAATGAGAAATTTTGTATGCGACCACCTACACGGGTTAACTTATGCTCATCTAGAAATACATTTAGTTTATTCAGTGGACTTCCTTTTGAGAAGCACTGATTTTTAATTAATTATAATTAATGTTTAGGAAATGATTCTATCTGAGACTGTTGCGCGCGGAGGGGTATTATTATTACGAAATTGCGCGTTTTTATGTAAATAACAAAAAAAACCGACTACGGCAAAGCCAAAGGAGGATTAAGAGTGACTGAAGATATGCGTTAGAACAGGAAGTAGTGAGGGAAGGAGTAATCATTCTTGAGCATAACTTATCATAGCCGACCGCGGAAGAAGAACCTAATCGCGAGGACAGATTTCTTAACATCAATCTCAGTACCATCGCTAAAGTCGAAGACCATCTAGTGTCATAGCTTTGACACAAGAATCTAGTGAGAAGGGAAGATGAGAGAATGCTTGTTGAGATCATTAAGGTTCACATCCTTACACTGGTTGGTTGGTGATTTGCCTGTGCCAACAGACTTAAGAAATTTCCATACGTCGGAAGAACTACGGTTATGGAGTTATTGGTGGAAATAGCGTCTCCTGGCAACTTGACACAGACGCCTACAGCTGTTACGCAGTGAAATAAAGCAAGAAAGATTCAGCTCAGAAGGTCTACGCTTATATACCTACCTGCTCTAAGCTTTATCCTTTCGAGCCATAAGCTCTTTAATATGAAGAGTTACCCAAGGTGCTGGATTATTATTATTATTATTTTTAATTTTTTTTTTTTTTTTTAATAACCTTGTCCCATTTTATTTGTGGTCGGCGCAACACGTTTTTTTCTTCCATTTTGTCCTATCACTCGTCACGCTATCACTAACTCCCTTTTCTTTCATATCACTTCTCACACAATCCATCCATCTTTTCTTTGGCCTCCCTCTCCCTCTCCATCCATCCACATGTAAATTCATAACTCTTTTAGCAACATATATTTTATATTGATTATATATATTTATTGTTTTACCTTGACACGACGCAAAGGGGCATGCTGGTTAAACAATCAGAAAATTAATCACTAGTCTTTTTAATTTTCCCACCATTGGGACTCAAGCCTTCTCTCTAGGAAAGGGAATGGGCCGTAATCCACCACGCGGGCCCAATGCGTGTTGGTGAATGTCACATGTCTTCGAATTTTTGGTTCTAGGACATGCCGGTTTCCTCACGATGTTTTCCTTCACCGCTTTGAGAGCAATGGAGATGAAATAAATTACATAATAATAATAATAATTTATTTTATTTGCAAACATGGGTATAGTATACAGGTGTTTTTTATAACAGAGTCCTCCATATTTTGCCATCACAGAGCATGCAAATTTTTACAAATTTTTGAATTCCGTTGCAATTTTAAAAACGAAAAGAATGATATAATTATGTTCAAAATGTCAGCGTAATAAAGGTCATAAGAATAAAAAAAACAAAATAAACTACATGTCAAACGGAAATAAAAATTAAGTCAAACAGGATCAAAATAATAATGTCAAACGGAATTAAAAAGTAAGTTAATCAGGATTAAAATAATAATGTCAAACAGAGTACACAAAGTAATGCGCCTGGCTGGGTTCGAACCCGCGACCTACAACTCGTAAGTCGAGGCCGTTACCACTTGGCCACAACTGCTCTCTTAAAATAATTCACCTTTTCTTAAATATCATCAATTTCAACCAGAGGGGACCAGTCGCTAGCATCGCACTGTAAAGCCTCCAACCAGCTTACGCTTGGAAACACGGATGCCATATGAAACATAAATTAGATCATGATAAGAAAAGGAAGCTGGAAGTTAACCGTGGTCAGACACATTGTTGGGAGAGGAGACAATAATAAGGTCTAATAAAGAGGGTGTACTATTTGGAGAAAAATAAGTAGCAGAAAGGGGCAAGATTTGAAGATTGAAAGAAGAAAGTAGTGAAAGGAGTCTATGGGAGTGACAGTTATTTTTAATTAGGCAAGTGTTAAAATAACGTGCTTATTATTATCGTCACCTCCCTGCTAACTGTCGTTACTAGCAAATATTTTTCCAGGGCGACCTTTTTTCGGTCGGGCGTTAAAATCATATTTCTGTAGTTGCGTTAGCTGTAGCTTTATTAATGAATTAATAAGTTTTTTTATATTAATCTTAGCATATTCTTTTAGTTAGTAGTGGCCCTAAAGCCCTAAGGTATGAAGATAGTGAGGATATTTTTTCCCTTTTTTACACTTACGCAAAACAGAATACGTGAATATCTTCTAAACGGTAAACGACTCAGATACGACGATTAGAGAAAAAGTTAGCAGGGAGGGCGACGTATATGGGACAAAGATTACATAAGGTGCAATAGAGGGAATCAAAGTAGTCAATGTGAAGGTTAGGCCTGTAAAGCACAGGAAGCAAGACTTCAGTGTGATGGGCAGTTTGAACAAAAGAAGTAATAAACCGACTCAGAATAAAGAGAAGACGATGAGCTAACTACCTTGTGGGGTAGGTCAGCGCGTACGTACATAGTTACTCCTCCTCCATTCTTGTCGGTGCCAGACAAAAATAACTTTATAGACTACCGGCTGTAAGTAGTGAAGTGATTTTGATCGAGCAAAGCGGCTTAATTTAAAAGGAATCCAGCCAACCAACTGACAACAACAACTGCAACAGGTCATGTTACATGTTACTTGCGCAAACGGGTCTTCCTTATATACTTGGCGGGCGCAGCCGATATTGCAGTCATTGGAGATTGAGGTTCTTTGGACTGGGCAGAGTCCCCGGTGTCGACTGAGCTGGACGGGAAATTGGTTATCAAATCGTTTAGTTCACCTGCCGTTTCGATCTTCCTACGGGATTTGTCTGGGTAAATTACAACAATCCTGCCTTTCATAGACCAGCAGTTTAGCATGCCGAAATGCTTACGAGCGGCGATAACCACACGGCGCCTAGCCGAGTCAAAAACTCGGAAGTAACGTAAAAGCTCCTATTAACGACCCCCTAAAATGTGTACTATATTAACGATCTAATTTTTAAATCACTCATATTAGACATAATATAGGGTTCCAGAAAAGTCATACCTTAAAAATTAGTTACGTATTTTTGTTGGACAACAAAAAGAGTAAAGTTTGTGTGTTTAAATAGCCAGTGAAAGAAATAATTTGACTTTGAGTGGGACGCGCCCGAAGCGGACGCACTTTTCATAGTGTCACGTCTCCAGCCACGTAAGTACACCTAAATATTACTTAAGGAAAATAACACCCTAAAAATAGATTTGTCTTCTTGCAATCACATTACAACTGTAACGTATATATTTGTTTTCTAAACTAACTCTAATGTAATACTTTTTATTGGTTTTTATGTTATAAAATCATATTTTAATTTAAGGCGGTAATAGAATCCAAATTTCAAAACTTGATTCTAATAACGACCCATGGCGTTGTTAAAATTTTGAGAACATTTAGTATTTTAAAATAATATCTATTATAAACTACCTCATTTGATTTTAATTTATGCTTATTCAATTCTTAAAATTATTTTACTTCTTTAGATCTATTAACGACAAAGCTATTTCTTAAAGTTTTTGTGTGAAACTCGATTCAACGTTAGTCAAAGTCTCAATTATTTTAATGATATTATACTGTAAATAACCTGTATTATCTGAATTAAAGACTAACTGACATTAAAAGCAATAATATAGCAATGAGATCGAATTTAACAGTATATCATAAAGCGGATATTTTATCTGTTTATTATTAATTTTATTGGTCGCTAATAGAATATTGTAACCTTCTTACTTGATTCTATTACCGACTCACAGCTGTGACGATATATTTGGTAATATTACAGTACACAAAAAAAAATGTAGGTGTTTTTAAACAAATTGGCTCATTTCTTGCATACGTGACGTTTTGAGAGATTTTGTCACATGCCATATTATTAATGTAAAATAATATTTGCTATCCAGTTTCATTCATGGCTTCATGGCATTGGCTATATTTTATATGATTTCAAATCAAATAAAAATGGCGGGACGGAATGGGGGCCATGTAACTTTTTAAAGCTTCTTTCGAAGAATTAAATTCTATATCTCTTTAAAGATTGTGTTCTTTTATAGAATCATGGAGCCGCAGAAGCGCAAGCACTACGCCTCTGCTCAACTAGAAGCTGCGCTTCTAGCTATAAAATATGGGACCAGCTTATATGAAGCTTCAAAAACCTATGGCATACCGAGGACAACTCTGCGTGACAAGAGAAATTATTTTGTGATTGTATTACGGATAAAAATATTGTTGTTACTAATTCATAATATCTTATTAGTATGTAGGTAATTAAAAAGTAAGCATTTAATTGTTTGTGGACTGTTTTCTGGGACTGATTATATTTTTTATTATTTAAAATAACAACAAATAAGTGCTCTAAGTGTTGCAATAAATAATTATTTTCATATTGTAATAATGTTGATCTCATAACTATTGCTATTATATAATAAATACCTTAAAAACGATTTTTTTATTTTATTTAATAGTATAGAAGTGACAACTTCGTAGCGGTCGGTAAAAGAAGCAGAAAAATCGGTAATAGAATCTTGCCGCATTCTATGGGTCGGTAATAGAATTAACTACTCTTTTGGATTAAATAATTATTTAGTAACTATTGTGTTATTGAATATTGAATTTAAGTACTGAATTGCAAAGAATACTTCGCTGTGATTAATTATAAATTATAACACCTTTCCTAACATTACAGCTTATATCTATTTTTTTAAAGTGAATCCTAAGACAGCTAAAACTGGCGGTAATAGGAGCATTTACGTTAGTTCACCTAGAACCTTTGAGGGTTTTGTTGCTTTCCCATACCAGCTGTCGGCTTTCCATCTTGAAGAATCGATCTAGTATGGGACGGGCTTTCTGCTGTAAGAATCCGAGTCTGACAAACATGTGTTGTTGTCCTTAATATACTCTGTCAATTTAAATTGGTTGGTTAATAAGTTTTGAACTACATCGTGTAACTTCTCATTATCCTTCTCCGGAACACCATGAAACAGAGGGACCTTTTTTTTGCAAGACAGTTTCGTGCCTGTCGAAGCCAGCAGCAAGTAGCTCGATCTGTGTTTTTAATTTAGTGAGTGCTTGACATACAAACTGCTTAAACTTGGAGAACTCACTTACAAGCGATGAAATATCAGATGACGAAGAAGCTGCACCCGATGTTGCTTTCAGTAATTTAGCTTCATACTCCTGCATGCGGGAGCCAAATAACTTCTCAAGATCTCCAATGCTGGCAGCGAGTTTAGTGTCCATTTTCAGAAGTGATTGTGAGGTCGGGTATGTAGTCAGGTACGCTCCGAGGACCGTGGAAACGCACTGCGTTCAGAGTCCCCAGCCACACATTGCGGGTCTCCAGTTTGGCCTCTTTATCTCCGCTCGGAGGGTGCGCTTCGCCACTCACCAAAATCACTATATGATTGCCTATAATATTTGAGGAGTTAAGAGATATAGGATATACTTATACATATTGCTCAAACCTAAACTATTTAGTTGAACAAATGTTTATTGTAAAATATCTAAAATATACTTACTAAAAAAAAATGGCTCCGACTTACGAGTCGTTACGAGTTGTAGGTCGCGGATTCAAACACTGCCAGGCGCATTACTTTGTGTAATTTATTACATTACCACTGCTGTCAAAACGGTGAAGGAAAACATCGTGAGGAAACCGGCATGTCAACCAAAAATTCGAAGACATATGACATTCACCAACCCGCACTGCACCCGCGTGGTGGATTACGGCCCTTTCCCTCTCTTAGTGAGGAGACCTGAGTGGGAACATTAAAAAACTGATGATGAAGAAAAAAAAACACTCTTTTTTAAATATTTTTAATGACTCCAGTCCATATAATTATTTTATTCATATTTCATTTACGCGTAAGAAATACATAATACCAACTTGCTTCTCACTAGCGGGTACTGTACTGCAGAAAGTGGAAAGTATCCGTGATCTTGGCGTGCTGCTAAGTGCTGACCTTTCATTCACTCTGCATATCGACAACATTGTCGCGAAGGCTGCTAGGATGACAGGTTTTATTAAAAGAACTTGTAGGGAATTCAAAAACACTGCTTGCTTGAAGATTCTCTATAACACCCTCGTACGTAGTACGCTAGAATATGCTTCCCCAGTTTGGAACCCAACCTACAATGTTCATAAAAATCGTATTGAAAAAATCCAACGGAATTTTTCACGGTACCTGCGTTTTATAGACCACAGCTGTCCCTATAGAGCTGATTACGAGCAACGTATGCGTCACTTTGGGTTGTCCTCCTTACGGGACCGTAGAACCTTGGCAGACATGATTTTCTTGTACAAAATCGCCAACAGCTTTACATGTACTCCAGAACTGCTTCAACAAATAAATCTTGACGTTCCTCGTCGAGGTCTTGTAAGATCGGTGAGAGCATGTAGTACTTTCGTGGTCAGAAGTTCCCGTACTAATCTCGGGCGTTCTGCTCCATTAAATAAGTTGGTGACCACGTACAATAGGATCTGTTGTGACAACGAGGATATGGATATATTTTTTGACTCCTTGGCTCGGTTTAAGTCGAGAATGATCCAAGTTGATCCATAGTCTACCTAAATTGCTTGCTCACGTTTAACTCTTGAGATTTTATAATTAAATTTATTGTTAATTTACAATTACTTAAATAGTTATTGTTTAATTCAATTTGTAGTTGATTATTATATTCTAATTGTAATCCAATTGCTTTTTTATTGTGACATTATTAATTTATTTGTTTTTAATTCTTAGTTGTATTGTTCAGTATATAATGTATGTATTTATAAATTTTAATTCTATTTATTTTTTTATTGCGAACAGTAATCTCATATTTAAATTGATATTATTTCTTTATTATTGTTCTGTACTTAAATTTTAATTACATCTAATTTTTAAATTAAAAAATACTAAGAATTTAGGTACGCATTTGTGAATGTTGTGCACGCCTGTAATTGGTTTGTTTGCACTGTACAATCTTCTGCATGTTCAACGGGAAAATATTGTAAACAAATTGTTGGTGTGCCTTAATAATAAATAAAAAATAAAAAAATAAAATAATTACAAACTAAAAATTGTTATTTGTGTTTTCATGAGACTTCATAATAATACTGAAACAAGCTTTATGTCTGTTGGTGAGTTGGGACAGCGCCCATACAATCTTTTGCATGATCCTTTAAAACTTGAGACTCAGACACCCTTACAGAGCCAATGTCAACGCGAGTGACGCCAGAAGTAGCTGACACAGGATCAGGTTCCTGGAAAGTAGAATGGAAATAGGATGCAAATAAATTGCTGATCTCTTCACCTGTGCTCGCTGTCTTATCACCATAATGCATTACTTTTGGAAAAGTATCACAGATTCTTTTGCTTTTGACTTATGTCCAAAAAGACTAAGGGTTCTCAAAGATGGACGATTCTATTTTGTCCATATATGTGCGGAAACAAGTTTTCTCAAAGTTATCCACCTTATTCCGTAAAAGAAAAATAAACTTTTTGCTAAAACAAAAATTAAGGCCCAAGCGCCCGAAAAGTGCCATAAAACAGTAACTTTCTGAAACTCCTTGGTAACGGCCAGGTTTATAGGTTTGAAAAAAATATATGATTATTATAGATTCATGAACAACATTATCAACATTTGATTTTTTCGTGCTATTAATACTTTTGTCCAAAAAAAAATAAAAATTGCAATTTTGCAACTTTTCTCTACTCCTTCGAAACGGCTTGGATCGTTAGAAACATTTTTAGACCTAAACATTGGTGGTTAAATATTCTTCAAAGTGAACATAGTTTATGTAAATCAATTAATATTTCGCAAAGAAAATGATTGAAAGTTCAGCCGCGCGCTTTTCGGCAGCTGCTAGCCGCAAATAAATGCACAGATATGCGGGTCGCGTACTGTCGCCTAGGCGGACGCGAGAGTTGCGTCCATTTAATTTCGGCCAGATGGTTCAAGGGACTATAAGCCTTAAACGATCAAAATAACTTTCATTTCGGAAGTCGGTCTTTCTCGGTATTGTTTGTTTTTAGGGTTCCGTAGCCAAATGGCAAGAAACGGAACCCTTATAGATTCGTCATGTCTGTCTGTCTGTCCGCCCGTATGTCACAGCCATTTTTTTCCGAAACTACAAAGAGCTATACTGATGAAACTTAGTGAGTAGATGTATTCTAAACTGCATTAAGATTTTCACATAAAAATAAAAAAAAAAAAAACAATAAATTTTGGGGGTCCCCATATATATATCTGAAACTCAAAAATTATTTTTTCATCAAATCCCATACGTGTGGGGCATCTATGGATAGGTCTTCAAAAAATGTTTTTTAGAAAAAAAAAATCTAACCGACTTCACAAAAAAACACTAATACCATCAAAATAATTTGAATTTCGGAAGTCGATGTTTCTCGATATTGTGTGTTCCTTATTCAACACCGAATTCCGAAATTAAAATTATTTTGATGGTTTTAGTGTTTTTTTAGTCAAGTCGGTTATTTTTTTTTTTGTAAAAAGTTTTTTTCTTCACATTTTTTAGTTGCAATACACTTACAACCAGAGTACCTTTTTATCATGACAATTCCAATTAACTTAAACCCTGCTAGGGTACATTGTTTTATTATGAAGTTCCCGTGTCTATCTTCCGGCTTCATCATCTTAAGCAAGATATTGTCGCTCATCTTAGAAAGAGTACCTTGGCTCCATGCTCGTGGCGTTATTCCCTCGAGTATGACGGAATCAAATAGCTTCTGATGGGGAAATTAAATAATTGAAAAAAAATCTCTTTGTATGAGTTAGAGTTAATAAAGTAAGTAGGTATTGTATGAAACTTCAAATAATTAGGTAACAAAACATTCGTGTGATATTATTAAAAACGAACCGTATTAATGCCCCTCACTATGCAACAGATTCATAAATTACTATTGAACAATATAGTCCAGTCAAATTAGACCAAATAACAGGTTACAATAATTCGCACCAAGCTGAAAATTGGTAGAATTGTTCAAAATAGCATCATAAATAAAATCTAAAAAGTCCTCATCGGTCACAAAAACGAGTATTTCGTGATTTTCAGCAAAGCGGCATGTCTTATTATAAAATTAGCTGAGACAGTGTTGTAGATCAGACTCAAACTCCACGCATTCTTGAGGTAAAGGGTATTGACAGACAGACAAACAGGCAGACAGACGAACGGACAACAAAGTGATCCCAAAAGGATTCCGTTTTTTTCTTTTGAGCTAAGTACGCTACCTAAAACGAGTGCATATTATGACGATTACCTCTTTCAACTTTTTGAATCATCTTAACACAAAAACGGTGGCTCTTAGAAAAAAGTGTTTAGACAATTTTGTAGATAATTTTATTATCTCATCTACAATTTTTGTCTGGGCTAATTTTATGATAAAACTTACCGTTTTGCTGAAAATCACGAAAATCTCGTTTTTGTGACCTTTGACCCCGAATTATTTTTTTTCCAGTTGTTGGATCGATGAAGATTTTTTAGATTTAATTTATGATGGTGTTTTGAACAATCCTACCAATTTTCAGCTGGGTGTGAATTAGTGTAACCCCAGACGTCTAAACTGACCGGGCTAGTACTTAGTAGAGCAACTTTCCGACTTCCGACAAATTTTGTTTTAAATATTACCGATACCAGAAATATCAATTAACGTAAGGAAGGTGTAAGGGACATACCCTTAGGTATGTCCCTTACATTTTAGTAAAAAAACTCTGACGTCAATCGTCGTGAGGTACATTTTTAAAATTTAGTTAACGTCCCTTACGTCAATTCTTTTTACAGGTAGATAGAATGCATGCGGGGACTATGAGCTCTGTGGGGAGCTCGGGGGGTGCGGAGACTCTTATATTGTGCTCCAAATGACGAGAACCATATGATGATTAATAAAGTTCTGTGGAACTATAACTGATTCTTATAAATATTGTATTAAGAGGACCAGATTGGGCACGCATATTCTAAGACGCCACAAGACCTAAGAATACTTCCTAGGTTTTTTTTATGGTGGGAAAATCATCTAATGACATCCCCCGCTCTTGGGCGGAGCGGGAAATAGTGTCAGACTCTTATTGACTAAAACCCCACACCGTTCCTTCAAGCCTTCATACCGGAGCTCGAGCTATCTTTTGAAACTAACCCTGGCACTAGTAGACTTCAACCCAGCTGGGCCCCTGTTGTTGCTGACAACTCCTTTTGCGCGCGGGAACAATGCGCGTCGTCGACGACTTGGGTTCGGTCCGGACAGTTACCGGACGATCGGACAGCGAGCTACCCATAGCTCGCCGTCCGCAAGCCCGCGTCTATGGTGTGGCCAGAAATCGGGATCGGAATCCCAGTGGCGGCGAGAGCACCGCCGCCGTTGCCTGATGCGGTCGGCCTCCTCCTTTGCTAGCATTACTGCTTCGCAGAAGTCGGCAACCGCCTGCCACTCCTCCTCGGCCTGGCCTGAACCAAGACCCGGCGCGAGAGGTCTCCGCCGCCGATCGTCCCCATTTTTTTTTTTTTTATGTTTGGAATAAATCATCCAACGACAACCCCTGCTCTTGGGCGGAGCGGGAGATAATGTCAGACTCTTACTGACTAAAAGACCCACCCCGTTCCTTCTAGCCTTCATACTGGGGCTTGAGCTCCCTTTCGGATAACCCTGGCCCCAGTAGGCTTCGACCTGGCTGGGTCCCTACTGTTGCTGACAACTCCTTGAGGCGCGCGGGAACAGTGCGCGCCGTCGACGACTTGAGCTTGGTCCGGACAATTACCGGACGGCCGGACAGCGAGCTACTCATTGCTCACTGTCCGCAAGCCCGCGCCTACGGTGGCCGGAAATCGGGATCAGAATCCGGGCGGCGGCGGCGAGAACGCCGTTGCCTGATGCGTTCGGCCTCTTTTGCTGCCTGCGGCTGCCTTTGCGAGCATTACTGCTTCGCAGAAGTCGGCGACCGCCTGCCACTCCTCCTCGCTCCGGACCATGGCCTCAACCAGGGCCCAGCGCGAGAGGTCTCCGCCGCCGATCGCCCCCGCGAGGGCACAGCGATGCTCCGCCCAAGCAGGGCACACCTCGGCTGTGTGCTCCACCGTGTCCTCCGGGCATTCCGCACAGTGGCGACACCCGGGCGTTACTTCCGCACGAATCCGGTGCAGGAACCTCCCGAACAAACCATGTCCGGTGAGGACCTGCGTCATGCGGAAGGTAAGGACGCCGTGAGGTCTTTCCAGCCACGCCTCAAAGAGGGGACTTACTGCCATAATTGTGGTGTGCCCAGCACTGGGTGGCGATAGTTGCTGACGCCATTTCACCATGAGATCCCGCCGGAGCTCTGTCTGCCATGCCGTGACCTGTCGCGGCAGCGGACTTTCACCCCGTTGCGTTGCATTTCCACGCGCAAATCGTGCATTTGTGCAGGGTCTGTTGCCTCCAGAACACATCCCAGGTTCTTATAGGTTTCTGTGCTAATGAGGTCTACGCAGCTATGTGATCTGAGAATGACGTTGTCTCGAGGAGAGCCGGTCTCAGGATTCAGTTGTTATGTTTCTGATTAATGCTAAACGTTCTATTTTTAATAGTGTTGTTGTAATAGGCACTTGTAATGAATAACGTACCTATTTATTTGAGTAATATACCATGTTTATAAAAACATTGCACCTCAATTATTGGGTTTTTTGAGAACAAATATGATCATAAAAAAGGTCACAATAAGTCAACTTTATAAGATAGGCGCGGACTTTTTTTTAATGCCGTCCGTCATACATGATTGTTGCATAATGTTACAAGGTTAAACCTATTTGTTTTTAGGGTTCCGTAGCCAAATGGCAAAAAAGGAACCCTAATGAATTCGTCATGTCTGTCTGTCTGTCCATCCGTGTGTCACAGCCACTAACCACAAAAAATTTTTTTTCGTCGAACCCATACGTGTGGGGTATCTATGGATAGGTCTTCAAAAATGATATTATATTTTTTTCTAAACCGAATAGTTTGCGCGAGAGTGACTTCCAAAGTGGTAAAATGTGTTCCCCCCCCCCCCTGTAATATGTAAAATAAGAGAATGATAAAACTAAAAAATATATATGATGTACATTACCATGCAAACCTCCACCGAAAATTGGTTTGAACGAGATCTAGTAAGTAGTTTTTTTTTAATACGTCATTAATCTAAAAAAATACACTATTATTAAAACATCGATCTAAGTTACAACTACAAGAACTTTTATACATATTATATTACTTGCTGCTACGGGACCCTTCATGGGGAGTCCGACGCGCACTTAGCCGCTTTTTTTATTCATCATCAGTCCATGTAAAATATTGATAAACACCACACAGCTTGGAAGAGGCCGGCGGCAGATGGCGCTGAGATTGATCGATTCACCGCTGCGCTGCGTGTTGCGGGTTCGATTCCCGCAATATTATGTTTTAGTAATATTTATACACCTATTATTGAAGATAAACGCAGTTTTATCATATAAAACATTTGTATGATAAAACTGGATTGCAATAAAGATTTGAGATTTGATGGGCTGGGATGAGTTCTCCGTTACCACAAGTTGGAGGCCAGCCTGGTTAGATTCTTTCTGACAAGTGCATTGGTTGTTTCTTAGAGTAAGAGAGTCTACTTTGTCCACCAACTCATTTGTAGCCAGAATATGTTCCTTTATTTGGTTCTTTGAACATACATATTTGTTATAAATTGATTTAAGGGAGTTATCAAGAGTCTGTATTTCAGACTGTAAGCGCTGAGTGTCAATTTGATAAATATATATACTGTCTTCTAACTTAATCTGGTAATTATTTAATTGATTAATCAAGTTAACACGTTCTTTCCGCAGTTGAATATTTTTGGAAAAGTGTTTTTGTTGTTTCTTGTGGTTTTTACATTTTTTAATGATTTTATTCAATTTAGCATATTTTTTAATTTTATTTTGACTAAGTTTGTAAGAATTATTTTGTTTTAATATGGAATCTTCTGTAAGATCAATTGTTACTAAGGCATGAGGGTTATATTTTGAATTTATTAATTCATCATATAAACGGTTAGTCTTCTCAGTCTGAGTACATTCCTTTTCCTTCTGCAATTTAAGAATAAGACTATTAGCATGAACTAATTCATCCTCAAGATCCCTAACCTTACACAAAGCCTCCTCATACAAGTCGCTACAGTTTTTGAAACCATCCGTGACCGCTCGCAGTTGGTCGCGTTCATCAACAACATCCTGGTATTGCTGACTAAGGCCTACCAACTCTTGTTTAAGGCATGTATTTTTAAAGATTATGTTCTTTATTTCCCTCTCACTCTCCTCATTCTCCTGCAATATTTGCTGGCACTGGAGTTTGGATTCTTTGAGCTCCTGGAGGGCATTTTCCAATTTAAGCTGCATATCCTGAGCTGTTGCCTTACGGGTCATCGTAGGCATGATTTCAGAATAAGTTACTGTAAATAAAAAAAGAAAAGAAACAGTGAGAACCAAGAAGATGACAAAATAAAGAAAAGTTGGAAAAGAATGGGGAAAAAATTAAAACAAGAAAGTACAGTTCAGTAGGGAAATGAGGTAGACTGCTGACTTTGCTTGAAAAGCTAATAATTATTGAGTTTTCTAGCTTTTCATTGCTTTATATTACTTTTACTTAATGTGGGTAAGTTGATTAAAATGTGAAATTTTTTATCAAATAATTACCAATATTACAATTCAAAATACAGACAAAAAGCGTTGTTGACCAGTATAATATTATCGGGATAAGTTAAAATGAATCAAATTATGAAATAGAACGTCGATGATTTGTTTTCTACAATGTAAACAAAACTATTTCGAACAATGAGCTTAGTGTTAAGTGAAGTAAATTGAAAAAATAAAACTTGTAAGATCGTGTTTAAACTTAAATTAACGAGTGTGTTATTATAAATAAAAATATAAGTAAATAATACTCCCCGTGAAATTCCGTAGTTCAAACGTCAGCTGTTCGTTACCGGTGACAACTTGTTGGCACCAAAAACTCGTGTTTTACAAGATATTTTACCACGAAAACGATAATCCTGACGATTTATGCAATTATATTATGGTTATACAAACAATTACACATTAATTACACTTAAATACAATTTAAATTAAATTTTAAAATACGGAGTACAAATTTGACATGTCACTGGGGCAGTGTTGCCAGCAAAAAAAAAAAAAAAAAAACTTGAAGACTTGTAATTGGCTTTCTAGTGATTATGGATTCCTTTTTTTGTCTGGTTTTTAATAGCTGTAAGTCTTCCATGTACTAAATAAATAAATTAAATAATATAACGCGGGTGGGTTGCCTAAGAATTTTTTTTTTTAATGTACCGGTGTGTTTAACATATAAATTTATTAATTCATGAAACCCCAAGCGAACGCCGCAGCTATTGTCTTTCTATTGTGTCTGTAATTTCCACGATTGAAAGGTGAAAGTATAAAGCCATCAGAACAGAAAAATGTTGGGTTGCCTATTTGTTTCCTGGCATAACTTTGGGTTGCCAGGTATAAACAGATATGTCCATACTAGTAGTACCCACTTGTTTAATAAATAAATTATATATCAAAATAAACGCTGTTCCATTACGAATACGATGCTATAGGGTTGTCTGCAAAAAATCTGGCATGAATAATGGTTGTGCATTTTTCCAAAAAAAAAAAAAAATCATTTTTCAATTTTTACTTAATAAAAGTTTGGCCAGGAATTTCTTAGGCAACCCACCTGCGTCATAATATTATTTAATATACTAGATTTGTCATAAAATACGTTTCATTCATGAAACAGACCGGTGAAGGTCGTTCTTAATAGTATCCTCTACTATATCTCTTTAAATCTTTTTGCATGCAACCAACCATATTTGTACGCCTCTAGGCATAACATAGCGACCTATGAACTTTATTTAAGATCTATATCCACTACCTGTTATAAAAATGAATGATTATTGATTATTATTGATATTATAATTTGGTAATATTTTGAAAAACGAATTTCCGGACACTCATAACATTATCACTGGTTTCCTGCAAAAACAAAATTTATCATGTACTTGCTGTGTGCTCGGATTCACCACAAAACGTAGGTGCAGAAGTCAAACTCATGTATGCACTTCAATTTTCCTAACTACGCTCGGTAGTCGCGCTGGGGTTGCCGTCCTGTCACGAGACTCGCGCGCGCCCGTGTTCGGTAGCGGTGACGGCTGCGTAGGTGGCCAGCTCGCCGAGCAGTTCCTATCTTAACTGTTTATATATAGGGTGACTGGTAATTAGTGTACGATACTTAAACACGTGATTGTGCTCATGATAACCCATAACTTTTACTATGGGAACTAGTATTACCGGGTCCGACTGGATTAAAATCGGGGCAGATGTTAAAACAAATCGGGATTTAGGGTTTTAGATCGGGACAAATAAAAACTTTTTTTATGGAAATCATCCAATGATGTCTTCTGTTAGAGTAAAACTAAAACCCTTGCACGGTAACTTGGCGCGTGGCTGGGGGCGCTCTTAATGTTGCCAACCTAACTAATCTATTTTTCCTTCATATTTTTTTAAAATTAAAAACAATCTTTCGTAACTCAAATTGTAATTTATAGAATTTATTGTGACGGGTCTCTAGAACAAAATTATTTCAGAAACGAAAGCGTAATGTATTTTATTACGTATTCATATTGTACATACTAAAAACAATATGCAACATTTTTTTTAATATTCTTTTAATTATTAAAATAACTAATCGAACACTAACTTTTAACCTTTTATAAAGGTACACTTAACTTCAAAACCTCATACCATATATCGAATCGATAATTTTTCATATAAGATTTAGTTCTTGGGATCCGTCGATTAGTTATAATATGTACTTACATTAGTTTAAGTACTTAAAGGAAAGTAAACAAATACATTAATTAGAGGTAATTTTCATTGGCAAAATTATTATAAAAAAGTCATGAACCTTGTAAATCTTTTATTGAATATCTAGTAGACTTTTAGCATCAGACTCCAGCTAGTCTTTATAAGAAGAATCGGATGCATTTCCGTTATTATTATTATATAGGTAACTCGGTTGCAGATCTGACACTATTTTTTCTTTCATCCATCGCATGAAGTTTGCAAAATTCATATCGTCATGATTTAAATACATAGTACCAGTCAATTTTCAAAAAACTCTGTTTTCCTGCCAGGCACCGCTCAGGTACCAATATGTAGGGGAATTTTATAGTTATGGTCACCCGAAAAAATTTTTGACTTATGAGTAATTTTGGAAAATGGTACCATAGGCCCGATATTTTCTCATTCCTCTTAAAAAGCACATTTGATTTCCAAGATAATATCACAGCCAACACTTTTAATCACTTTCGGTATAATGATGACGATTATTTATTTTTAAAACTATTAAAATCACAGAACACAACACATTCTCCTGACACATGACATAAACGTAAAGATGGCGGCGAACGATTAGTTGCCGATTTCTGCCACGCGCCAACTTAACTTTCGCGCTCTCTAGAGGGCGTGTCCAACTTTTGCTGACTAAAACCTGCCTATTTCCTTTAGTTGCTCTTTGTATTCCAGGGCCACGGTCCTCTTACAAACGTTCTTGCAGCCCTTGCAGGCCAGGCAACGCCTGCAACATAGTGATGCGAATGCGTCCCGATCAGGCACGAATCGAGATGCATCTCAAGACCCCTAAAAATCGGGATGTCCCGCGCAAATCGGGACATCTGGCAACACTAATGGGAACAAACCTAAAATCGCGAAAAAAAAATCAGCTGTTCAGTATATTATAGCTAGCTTTTGCCCGCTGCTTCGCCCGCGTAAATAAACTCAGGATAAAAAGCTTTCTATATATGAAAAAATTTTAGCAATCGGACCAGTACTTCCATAGAATACCTTCTACAAACAAAAATACAAACTTTACCTCTTTATTATATTAGTGTAGATTAGATTATTAAAATTAAGGCTTACACAGCTTAGACTACAATAATTAGTTGATATATCGCATGCTTAATCAAAAAGAGACGTAACTCAAAAAAGTGGATATTTGAAAATTAAACTTTATTTTCTAACGTATTTTTTTCAGATTTAAATATTCCTTCTTTTTTAGTTAGGTCTGTTTATGATTAAGCATGCGATATATTTTCTAAATAGGTCATGTTCGCTTTCTCAACGCGGGGCCGGCCGGCCGGTTCCAGGTGCTTTCTCTAGCTGTTCTGTGTTAAAATACGTTAAAATGAATTATTTAAATACACGCAAATACCTACTTAGCTCTCTGGAATAACTAGTAGCTTAAAAACTGACAATCCCTCGTTTAATGTTGAATTTAAAATTTAAACAACCGTCTACAGAACATAATATTTTTTTAAGCAGTGTTGGCCGAGTGGTAATGGCCCCGACTTACCGAGTTGTAGATCACTTGTTTGAAACCAGCCAGGCGTATTACTTTGTGGAATTTAAAACGGTGAAGGAAAACATCGTGGGAAAACCGCCATGTCCTGGAACCAAAAAATCGAAGACATGTGACGCTCAGCAACCAGCACTGGGCCAGCGTATTGGGTTACGGCCCATTCCCTCTTCTAGAAAGGAGGCCTGAGTCTCAGTAGTGAGAACATTATGAGGCTGACGATGATGATGATGATGAAGCTACTTCATTTTCACACAAAATTTCATAGACGCGTATCTAAAGCGGACGGCACTCACGCCGCGCTCGCACGGATTACGTATGCGAGTTACGTGCCAGTAAGCGGTTTCTTGTGCGCGTTGCTCAAGCGCACTTTGTATGTAAATTGACTTCTGTATCTATCTGTCTTGTGGTTTCACCCACGTAACTGTTTATCGCGTAACGTTTCTAAATATATGTAATAATTAAATTATGACTCTGTTTACAATGTAAGACAGCAAAGTTGACTGGAATCAGTCAGCAAAAGCATCTCTTGTTATTATGCTATAGCATAAATTACGCAAAGTAATGCGCCTGGCTAGGTTTGAACCCACGACCTGCAACTAGCAGTAACTTATTTTATTATATAGTTATAGTTATTCTTATCAAGTATAATATTGACCATGAAAATGAGGTAGGCACCAAAATTCAGGTTTTTAGGGTTCCGTACCTCAAAAGGAAAAAACGAAACCCTTGTAGGACTACTTTGTTGTCCGTACGTATGTCTGTCTGTTAACACCATTTATCTCAAGAACACGAGGAGACATCGACTTGACATTATAACCCTATAGGTACTTAAGTCTACGGTCCCATGAAGCTCTAAATAACTAATCTTCTACCGCTCTGGCCGTTTAGACTCTCTCAACGTAAACCAAGTTCATAGGGTAAGTACTTCCCGTTGACCTGGAGTCCTTAAATGTGGCATGAAGCAAAGTCTCGTAGCACAAATATAGGAGAAAGTCTGAAAACTTTAAATTTTTGAAACTTGAATAATTTAATTAATAAATCGTGACGTGAAAAAAGTGTTTTTTGTTATGTGACTGTTATCACATTACAAAAACACTTTTTTATGATTTGGAAAAATCTTCGTAACTCAATTTGGGAATTGAACTGTTTTCATAGGGAAAGTACGGAACCCTCAAAGCGCTAGACCGACTCTCACTTGCCCGGTTTTTTTTTGTAATAGCTAAACATTTATAAATACATTATTACATACTACTGCTCTACTATTTGCAATATTTACGTTTTTGTAAATTTTATTATTGTGAATGTGGGGACTATGTGGATTATTCTTTCCTTTTGTTTTATTTTCACATAATGTCTGACTATTTTGAGTACTTTTTGCGATCTACCGTTACCGTTACTACTGTTTTTTTTTTCCGGTGGGAAAATCGTCTAATAACATTCCCCGCTCTTGGGCGGAGCGGGAGATAGTGTCATACTTTTACTGACTAAAAACCCACTCCTGTTCTTCCGTTGCCTTTCATACCGGGGCTGAGCTATCTTTCGAAACTAACCCTGGCCCCAGTAGGCTTCGACCCAGCTAGGCCCCTGCTGTTGCTGACAACTCCTTGAGGCGCGCAGGAACAGTGCGCGCCGCACGCATACTGTTATATGCTTGCACTGACTGGACAGGTCCACTTAAAATTGTGTGGTTCTTTCTTCAAAAGGCTATCTCAGACTTCCATCTGCATGGTTCTCATATGATTTGACCATTACACGTTTGCTGTATGAACTCTAGAAGTAACTTTGACCCCTAAGTTTATTTCAGTGTTTCTTTTTAGGGTAGTCAGCTAGGAAAGACCGGCCTCATCTAGTTTAAATTGATGAAAAAATAAAAGTGTTTTTAAAAAACCTATTTGATAAATAAAATATATTATTTAGCATTTAAACAGAATTTGCGATAACATTCTTATCTCTACGTTGACGCTTTGGTACTTGGCTTGCATTCTCCAATGAACCCTCGGTTTGTACCGATAGAGTCTACTTTGCCGTAACATGCCTAAGTTGAGAGGTCAGACTAACACATTGTATAGTCATTGAACAGAGCTATAATCCGCAAGGCAATTTTATGCCGAACATTAGGCATTAGTGACCTCACTCTGGTCTCATGGGAGAATTCTGGTTCCGAGAATTCTGGTTCCTCATCTCCGGCTTATAATACAGTAAAGTTCTGGTAGGGATCTTAACCGTCCTTCCGGGATTGTACTGATAGCCGTGGTAAACCTCTCCACTCCTCAAGCAACTCGGTATATGTTGCCCTCTTGTTGCTCACGTCACTCCGTGCTAGCGGCCGTTTTTGGGGCCCATTTATTGAATGTGCAAGTCACGCCCTGACCTTTTAATCGACGTACATCAATAACATTGTTCAGGCAAGGGCTATAGTCTTATCATAGTTCCAGGTTACGAGTCCATTTAAAACTCCAAAAACCATAGCCCTATTATTTATCATTGTTTTCTATAAGTTGCAATAGTTTCCCACCAACCAGGGTGCACTAGCGTAGCGCGTACAGGGGTAATAGTCGGATAGTGTCGTGTTCCATTCCAATTATCTTAAGCGCCTCTGCGAGTTGGATTCGACCCCTCGTACGCCTCCTGAAGGCCCAGGACCTCAGGGTCCTGAGATATATAAATGCATAAATAATAATCCTAACTAATATTATAAATGTGAAAGTGTGGATGTTTGGATGTTTGTTACTTAATCACGCAAAAACGGCTGAACGGTTTTGGATGAAATTTGGCATGCATATAGCCTTTGACATGGAAAAGAACATAGGCTACTTTCTATCCCGGAAAACATCTTATTCCTACGGGAAAACACGTTTAGAGTGCGATAGCCGAAGTACACGCGGACAAAGTCGCGGGCGGACAGCTAGTAATAATATATTTTGTTCATAAATGTGGCCCCTTTAAGTACATGCTACCATTACATGGGGTGTGCAAATACATAATTCCACAAAACATTAAAATTAAAAATAGTATACTTCAGTTATCACTATAGGTACAGTACGTGTTACAAAATGTGTAGATAACATCAATCTGTTGTTAAAAAGTTGAGTATTTAGTAAAATATTGTTTAAAATATTGTATTACTCATGTATAGGGTTGCCAACGCGTTATTAGAAAATAACATATATTTTTTTTATAAGGAAAAAGAGTATTTTTTATTTTTATTTCTCTTGAAGACATTTCATGTTTTTCTTGCACAACACACACTAACAGATTTTCGTTACCCTTAATTTTTTAATTATATCAACATTTTTTTATTAAATTATATTCTGTCTTGTTCCTCTTTTCTCGCCATATTTGATTAATTACTGGAAAAACTATGTCAGTGAAAGCTGACATGGAAAGAAAGAAAGAAAGAAAATACGTTTATTTGGCACATAGGTACACACAATGAGATAACAATTATTATAGTATAGAAACTTAAACTTAAAGATATCTACATGGTATGTCTCACGGCTGCGCCAAATGGGTCCAGTTCAGCATGATGCCAGGTCACTACGTAGCAGTTGCCTGACGCTGGTTTTCAACTGAACCTTGCTATGAGTCTACGGATGTTAATCAGTTATTATTGTGAGATAAATAAATATATGTATATTATTATATGTAGGTATAAATTAGTATGTAGTAAATGATAAATAATAGTAAGGTGTTTAGTGACAGATATATATGAAACAGAAAAAAAAAAAACACATTCTAAGAATAAATAAGTCATCATCAAAACTATAGGTACTATACGTAAATTCAATCGCACAGTCCTTACGGCTAACAAAAAAACCGGTCCTAAGCGATTCAATGCACCGTGGTTCGTGTTACGTAACAAATATCAGTATGCCTTGGGTAGCTGAGCGCAACAGACTAGTTGCATTTAGCCAAATATATTATAAAGAAGTAAACTTCGGGTATTAGAAGAAAAAAAATAATTTAAAAAAATTATGATTATTTATGTTCAGAAAAATATGATTGTGTCAGTGAAACCCAGTGAGTGTAATTATGTGTATTGAATGTAAGTATCGCAAATGTATAGTATCTAATAACCATTTAAGTGTTCGAGTAAGTAATGTATGTACTTTTATGTATATATTACTTTTTAATTGCAGATCATAATGATTTTGTCGAGTTACCAAAAAGACGATTATTACAATTCAAGGAGGATGAAAGTTGAAGCCGAAACCGATTGCAAGCATCTGCTGCAAGTAGGCCAGGCCCGTAAGGTACGTGAACATAAACGCAAATCGCATGACATAAACGGCAATAACAAAATGAAAAGGAAAAAATAAATAAATAAATAAACAAAAAAATGTATTAACGCATCCTTTGCTTTATACAGGTCTCCAAAAAATACATGGGAACGCACGTGATATAGTAGACATGTCAAAAATCCCTCGCAACAGGCGAAGAGACGAGGCCGCTTTAGGGGATAAACGGCACACAACCACCCACATTATAGTAACTATGTAAAATCTGTTTTTTATTATAGTGAAACTTATTTATAATTAATATTATGACCGAAGACAATTTAAATTAAAAACTAGCACGTGTATTATATCAATGAAATGTTTAAATTAGTTAGGTTTAACTTTCGCTGCGCATCGATCAAAAGCTGCCGTAAGCGTCTTCTAAACGTACTAATCGTGTTTATTGTTCTAATAGGCGGCGGCAAATTATTCCAAATTTTACTAGCCGCGTAACGAAAACTGCCTCTAAATGTTGCTGTACTATGAGGCTGTGATGAGAGTTGTTGTGAGCATTGCCTTCTTCCGCAGTCACGTCTACTAGTGATCCAGCTCAGCTTATTGTAGAGGTAGTCTGGCTTTTGGTACTTAATTACACCGAACAGTAGGCATGCCAAGTGTAGCTTGCGTCTCGATTTCATTTTGAGGGTAAAGTGCTTGTTAAGGAATGGCGTTATGTGGCTTCTGGGAGGAATCTTATAACAAAACCGAGCACACGCGTTTTGAACCCTTTGAATAAGCCGGTCTGTACGAGCCAGTAGGCGCGGGCCGTACACTGTGTCTGTATAATTAAATCTGGACAAAACCAGACTTTCCACAAGCTGCTCCCGAAGTGTTTCAGATAGGTAAGGCCTCATTTTATACAGAACCTTCAGGCGATAAAAACAGTTTCGTACCAAGTCGGCGACATGCTTTTCGAAACGAAGGTCCTTGTCCATAATAAGACCAAGGTTCCTTGCTTCATAGACTCTGTCTATCGGTTTGCCCATTACTTCAAGTGAAAACGTTGCAGGTAGTTTGGCTAGCTGTTGTTTAGAGCCAAGTACCATAAATTTGGTTTTATTTGGGTTTAGCGACAGACAATTATCATCGGACCAGGCGGCAATTCTGCGAAGATCGTCGTTTAGGTCTTTTATGGCAGTATCATACTCGTCGGGGTAAAATGATATATAAAGTTGAACGTCATCGGCATATATATGGTACTGGCATTTATGAAGGCATTTAATTATATCTGCACAATATAAGATAAAAATAATCGGTCCTAATATAGAGCCTTGCGGAACTCCTCTCTCTATAGAATATAGTGCTGATTTTAGAGTGGTGCCATCCCCCAAGCGTAAATTTACAAGTTGCTTCCTATCACTGAGATAGCTCCGGAACCATTGCACAGCGCCAGGGTCGAAACCGTAATATATCAACTTCGATAGTAGCAATGGTATATTGATTGTGTCAAATGCACGGGAAAAATCAAGCAAGACCAGACACGTACACATTCCCTTGTCTTGGGCAGACAACACATTATCAGTGACATCCAGTAAAGCAGTAGCGGTACTTCGTTGCTTTCTGAAACCTGATTGTAAGTCTGGTAATATGCTGTTCTGCTCCAAAAAATCTGTTAATTGGCTAGCGACGACCTTTTCCAGCAACTTAGACAGACATGGCAAGATACTAACAGGTCGTAAATCCTTCAACTCAACAGGGTTTGAAATTTTGGGTAAAGGCCTAACAGAGGCAATCTTCCATGCTTCGGGGAAAGATGAAGTCGCTATTGAGCAATTTACCATATCTGTAATAACCTTTAAAACGTATGTGGCAAAGTCATGACAATCATGTCCAGGGTGATGTTATCAGAGCCTTCGGCATTACTTTTAAGGTTTGTTATAATTCGAGAGATGTCAGCCTGCTCCACTGGAATGATTGAAAATGTTGCCCCACCGTGTTTGTGGTTAGCATAATAATTTAACAATGAAACATTTGCCATGGTGCTACCAGGGACAGTCAAAAAGTTGCTATTGATTAGGTCAGGATCTGTAAAGTGCGACGGAAGGTCTTGTCTAGAGTTTGTAGTCAATATTGTCGATTTTAGATTTTTCCATAATAACTTAGGGTTCTTAATTTGGTTATTTATATTATGCTTGTAATATGCCATTCTTTCATTGTGCAAAGATCTTACTACTAAGGTTTTTAATTCCTTGTAGTATTCGAGTTTTGAATTGGATTTCGTTTTTCGGTAGTTGGCTAAAGCATTGTCCCGTAGACGCATCATTAACTTAATCGTGTCGGTAATCCAGGGGTACGACTTTTCTTTTATTGTGCATGTTTTGATTGGTGCATGAACGTCAAACAAGACAGTAATATGATGGTTAAAAAAATAGACCATGTCATTTACATTTTCTAACTTTGAAATAGTTTCAAAACCTAAAAGCTCTAAATCCTTGTTAAACCTGTTGTGACTGTCTGTCACTAATTCCAAATTAATAACAAAATATTATATTTATCTTTGAACACCACGTCTGGCGACATGGGCCACTTAGACCTTCATAAATTGTCCTTTTAATGTGAAAGGAACAATTACAAAAAAAGAAATATTTTAGCACAATGGTCCGACATGTGCGAGCAAGTCGTGAGAACGAAGCGACCCAAACCTTCTTAGAAACTATATAAAAAACAAAGCAAGCAATTGACAAGCGATACTGGGCCTTAAGGCGAGAGGAGGCACGAGGTTGACTCGGCAGGATAGGGGACTTCGCGTGAGACCGTGGTAGGGGACAGACGTCCAGAGGACTTAGCGTCAGGGCCGAGTAGGGAACACACGTCTAGGAGACTGGGCTTCAGGGCCCGAGAAAGGACACGTTCAGCTAAGCCATCTGACTCGGTATATCGTAGAGCAACGTCCCGTTGTAATTCTTAGGAGTGCAAGTATTGTGATACAGTATTAGATATTATAGGTGGACTGAGTCCAGTTTAGGCTTGTCAAATCGACGAGTCCCAAGAACAAAATCGTACATGAAAATTTTATCAATTAATTGTATGAGGTTTTGAAGTTCTGTGTATATCAAAGGGTAAAAGGTAGTAAAAGTAATAAGCAATAAGTTAAATAATATTAAACAAAAAAAAAACGAGACATATAGTTCTTAGTATGTACAGTAGGAATACGTAATAAATTTCGCTTTCATTTTCGATACGATTTTGTTCGTGGGACCCGTCGAAATATTTATAGTACAGGACTGTGCGTGTGAGTCAGAGTACGAATGGATGGGCGTGGATTGTGATCTAGTGAGTAGTGTGTAAGTACGCGAGTGAATCTCAGCGGCTGTGTTGAAGACTGAATGGGTGAGTGCTGTATGTTTTATCCTTCCCTATTCCACCCTATGACAAGGTAACCTAAGCTTGCGGTTGGTGTTAGGGAGTCGGAGAAGGCCTTCCTTTGGAGTGAAGCTTGACATTGACTTTCCTTCGAGTGGACTTGACACTTCCCGCCATACTTGGCGCAACCATGACTGAAACACTGCCAATTGAAGGTCGAACCGAATAACTATTCGTTACATCCTAAGGCCAGTTTGAACTATACGGAGATCACAAACCACCAAACGTTAGCGATGGCTACCTCCCCTTAGAACTGACTGACAGTAGAATATCTTACATTGTTCTTGATATGCGCACACTTCCACAGAGATTGGGGTAGTCACCGCCAAGTATCCTAAACATTGGTAGTCGTTCTAAGGAACGCTAGGGATCGTATCTCGTTAAAACACACTCGGCTTTCGGGCCTCTTACTGATACAAAAAAATAATATTTAGCGAGACACGAAATTTGGACACATTTCAGAAAAGTACCTCAGCTAGACGTAGCTCGGAGGCGTGCCGGTTATGTTGTCCTCACCTTGGGGCTGTAAGGAAGTGAGGAGTGTCGATAAACCACTTCGGCGTCTAGCAAGGCAACTGTAAATAGTTCTGCGACCGACTGACGATGCGTCACGCTTGTTTAAGTCTTGTAGTTCTTATTAATACGCGAGTAGTAGATACGGAGTCAATTGTTCAAGGAAGTGTGTCTTATCCAATAGCAGAGGCCTCACAACCCTTTGCCGTAGGATTGGTCAGGACACTCACGAACGAAACGGATTTAAAAGTAATTCCTAAAATAATTTAACTTACAGATACAAGCGTCACGTGTTATATACCCTTTTGCAGCCCTCTCAGTCTCATAATATTCATAACTAAAAAGAAAAGTAGATTATCCTTCCTTATCCCTTGGATTTCCAACCCTATTTGATTTAACTTTGTTTTTCTCAATTCCCCACCTAATCCCCTAGCTTTCTAAGTCGGGAGAGGGTGACATATTCCTTGGAAATCCATTACTGTCGGTGGGAGCTTGTCCATGTCACTGGTTGAAAGCTACAAGAGCGGGCGAATGGTGGCGCTCGCACTCTTCTCTCTCTTCTAGGGAGAAGCCGACCTTCATATTCCTTCGAATTCAGGAAAAATTAAAATTTTATCAGCCTAGGGTCTTATTGGAACAGTCACACTGTCTAAGCAAATATCTCTAAGTGGCCTAATTTTAACAACGTATGGCTTAAACTTGTCCCTCTTCACGCTAAATTCCGATACTATAACAGAATGACCATTGATGGATCCAAAAGATTCAACCGATGTATATCTAGCTACCAAGTCGGTACATAATAAATCAATGAGAGTTTCACTGGTAGCTGTAAAATGTGTTGGATGTGACACCAATTGAGTAAGGCTGAGACTATGCAGAAACTCATTAATTTTTTCTGTTTTTATTCCGTTTGTGTCCAGCAAGTTAACGTTAAAATCGCCGAGTAATATATAGTTGTCACAGTGTCCCAATGAGCTTATATAATCTGTTATAGCATCCAAGAAAAGAACAAGATCAAGCCAAGGTGGACGGTACGCCGTACCGATCGCAATTTTTTTGCCGTTTATTGTGAGCGTTAACCACATCTGTTCGACAGATTCGAACCTGGGATCAACAGCGGTAGAACAAATACGCGCGCTTAGTCCCTGCCGGAGATAAAATCCTACACCCCCACCTCTACCCGAGCGAACACTCACCGGCCGCGGAGTGTGTCGCAGTCGATAGCCCGGCACCACGGGCGCGCGGTCCTGTTCCCCTGACCGTAACCACGTTTCATTAATGGCCATTACGTCAAAACAATGCCTGTCGAGCACGCTAATTAGGTCGTCATGACCCGTGCCCAATGAGCCGGCATTTAGAAAGCCAACCTTAAAAAACTTGTCTCCTTTAGTCATCATTATAATAGTAAATAAAACTTGTATATTCTATAATTTCATAAAATAGTAATATTGGTCTCGGTCTATTAATTGTAAATAATCTAATTATGAATATGACAGTCGTGTAAAGTTTGGTTATAATTAGGTGTTTATAAATATATGTAGTGTTATATAACTGATTTACTAGGACGTTGCAATAGTGAGCCGTGAGACGTATACCTATCACATATACATACAGCAAAAAACAATATGGACAACTACAATGCAAGAACAACAAAGTATAATATAATAATAGCATAATTAATAACATAATATCGTATAACATATGGATGAGAGCCCTGAGAATTAATACCCTATTTAAAAGTGTGACTTTAGAGTTTAGTATTTTAAAAAGACATACTGAACAACAAAAAGAATAAACCACAACCAAAACAAAAAAACAGAAAAAATAAACGAAACCAAAATCAAAAAAACAGAAAAAATAAACAAAAACAAGATCAAAAAAACAGAAAAAATAAACAAAAACAAAAATATACATAAGCAAGGGCAGGAGCCTTTGTGATCGCAGAGTCGGGAAAAAAAAAATTTTTTTAAGGTGTGCTGTTGGCACGGTTACTCGGTGCCGCCCCGAAAATGCGCTGCACGTCAGCCTCACAACGTACATGACAAGTGACGTCCCCAGGCTTGCACCGGGCAAGAATACGGCCGCGTTTCGACCACACATATTGCCAGCCCAGGCGAATGCCCGCCTCACGAGCGCACCGAAACAACTCTCTGTTCAACTTAGTTAGGCGCTCGTTCACATAAAATCGTTTCGCAGGTCCAGGCAAACCAAGGTCAGCAGTAGTGATGCCGCGCCGCACTCGCGCCGCCTGCAGCAGCTCGTCCCGTAAGTCGCGGCGCGCGAGGCGCACGACGAGGAAGCGAGGACGGGTCTCCACCGGCGCCGCCGCCTGCGTCGCGTTGATGCGCCTACCTCCGACTCGCTCCGCGCTCACTATATCACGCGGCTCGATGGTGACACCAAGCTTAGCAGCTACCAACACGACCGTGTGGTTAGGGTTTTCACCATTGGCCTCTGGCAGATTTGATATCTGGAGATCGTTAGCGAGCAACTCCTGGTCCCGGTCATTTATTTCGCTCCTTAATTGAGACACTAGATCTTCCACCCCCGGTGAAAGCGATGCTTGGGGCTGAGCCTGTTTTGCCTCTATCAAAGCAATTCTGTCCTCCAAACTACTCATTCTATCGTTAGCGGTAACCAGAGACGACCTCAATGTCGATAGTTCATCGCGGAGCAGCTGAAATTCGCTTCTAACTGACCTTAAAAAGTCCTCCCTGAAAGTACTCAGCTCCGCCCTGAAGATTTCCAAGCTGAGCTCTTGTGTAGCGTCTATGGCAGCACTATTTATAGGGCTTGTTTCTACCAGCGCAACAGGGCTATCTTCGTGCGCAACTGGAACACGCCCCCTTACCGGTGTGTCAGCTCGATTATCTCTGACCACATTCTTCTTGCATTCAGGGCAGTGCCAAGAGGCAGCAACCGGTCCAGCATTTGGCAGTCCTACGCACGCCTTGTGATACCAGCACCTACATTTTGTGCAATTAGCGGCCTCTGTCGACGAGAGGAATTTGCCGCAACCACCGCATTTAGCCATTCTTAACTTGCTCACACTTAACGCAATCGATCTTCTTAATGAGTTCACCGATAGGTCAACAGATGGCGCTGTGTTAAAAAAATGCGTTTATGGTAGTTTTATGGTGCGCTATGGTGCGGACAGACACCGTAGGTTGAGTCACTCTATCGACGTAAAGCTGCGCACACACTGAGAGTTAGGTCACAGTTTATATCTTTGTATTAATAAATATCGATAGTTTATTTACAGTTTAGGGTACTCAAATATTAAAACTGTAGATCGAGATATTGTTTTAGAATATTTAATATTATACACAACACATTTACACCCGATAACACTGTCACTTGAAAGTTATACTTGTACTATTAGTTTCACAATAAAATTATTTGAATCTGACTATTCTATCTTTATTTATTTGAGAGAAGTACACAGAGAGCTTATGGCTGATTGACATCCGTGACGTCATATTGAATGGCACAACATGGCAAGAATAGGTTATTTAACTTTCTGTCACATTGATAATGTCATGGTTGTTAAGTTAAACCTTTTTCTTTGTAACAGATTCGATTGCTATGTTCAAATATTTTACTTCTATGAAAAACTGAAAATAAAAGCGTGTGACTCGCAATTATAATAAATAATGTTTTAATATCATCGGCCTCTGACAATAAATAATAACAATGGTACGTTTCGATCAATGTTAGTCAGGTCATAAGTATTGTCTTGTCACACAGTAAATACTTTTTTTTAGAATACTGGCCACAAAAAAGTTTATTGAATTCGAATTTCGAATTGTTCATGAAAATAAAAATGTGTACTTTTTAGGGTTCCGTAGCCAAATGGCAAAAAACGGAACCCTTATAGATTCGTCATGTCTGTCTGTCTGTCTGTCTGTCTGTCTGTCTGTCTGTCCGTCTGTCCGTCCGTATGTCACAGCCACTTTTTTCCGAAACTATAAGAGCTATACTGTTGAAACTTTGTAAGTAGATGTATTCTGTGAACCGCATTAAGATTTTCACACAAAATAGAAAAAAAAGCAATAAATTTTGGGGGTCCCCATACTTAGAACTGAAACTCAAAAATTTTTTTTTCATCAAACCCATACGTGTGGGGTATCTATGGATAGGTCTTTAAAAATGATACTGAGGTTTCTAATATCATTTTTTTCTAAACTGAATAGTTTGCGCGAGAGACACTTCCAAAGTGGTAAAATGTGTGTCCCCCCCCTCTAACTTCTAAAATAAGAGAATGATAAAACTAAAAAAAAATATATGATGTACATTACTATAAAAACTGCCAACGAAAATTGGTTTGAACGAGATCTAGTAAGTAGTTTTTTTTAATACGTCATAAATCTAAAAAAATACACTATTATTAAAACATCGATCAAAGTTATAACGAACTACAAGAACTTTTATATTATGTTACTTGCAGCTACGGAACCCTCCATGGGCGAGTCCGACTCGCACTTGGCCGGTATTTTAGAATACTGGCCACAAAAAAGTTTATTGGATTCGAATTTCGAATTGTTCATGAAAATAAAAATGTGTACTTTTTAGAATTTTATTCATTTTCAAATATGGAGTGGACGCTTAAGAAGACCGTGTTGCAGTTATTGCGTTGCATCGTTGCGTTTACGCGCCAATTCAAATTTTTGATATACTGAAAAATTTGAATATAACCAAAAGATTCGTTTATCGTACCATCAAACGATACAATGAAGACTCTACTGTAGATGACAGGTCAAGAAATGGTCGCCCTTGCTCTGTTTGGACTCCAGCAGTGATAAAAGCTGTGAAGGCTCGAGTTCAAAGAAATCCCTAACGTAAACAGAAACTGTTGGCCCTTCAGATGGGGTTAAGCAGAACCACGGTGAAAAGGGTGTTAAATAAAGAAGACTTAGGGCTTCGTGCATATCGAAGAAAAACAGGACATCGTTTGAACGCTCGTTAAATGGACCTGAGACTGAAGAGATGCCGCGCTTTGTTGAAGCGGTACGCGGGAAAAAAATATCGGGATATTCTTTTTTCGGATGAAAAAATTTTTGCCGTAGAAGAGAGCTACAACAAACAAAATGATAAGGTGTACGCACACAGCAGGGAAGAAGCGAGCAACCGTATTCCGCGTGTCCAAGGAGGTCATTATCCATCCTCGCTCATGGTATGGTTGGGAGTTTTTTTATTGGAGCTTAACTGAGGTACATTTTTGTGAGAAAGGTGTAAAAACGATTGCAGTGTATCAAAATACAGTCCTGACGAACCTTGTGGAACCGGTTTCTCATACCATGTTCTGATGTTCAATAACAGGCACTGGGTATTCCAGCAAGATTCGGCGCCAGCTCATAGAGCGGAGAGCGCACAAGACTGGCTGTCAGCGCGTGAAATCGTCTTCATCCGGCACGAAGACTGGCCCTAAACATGTGACAGAATTTATGACCAGACTAGGTATATATATTTAATTGTATTTTAGCCTCGTAAAGCGGAACGACCCAATTTAATGACAAAAATATTTAGACATTCCGGCTTAAGATCCTTTTTAAAATCATAAAATTACTGCTACCTAAAATTATGACGTGATATTTCGACGTGCTTTTATGTTTAAACAATTAAATAAATATATAAAAATGTATATTATATTATTATATAGATTGTATTATTTCAATGCATTTTTTACACCAAATACTTAACTGTAAGTTTAGAAAATAACGCTTAAAAGAATTTAGCCAAAAAAAAAATTAAAGAAGAAAGAAAAAGTCCCGGGCCGCAATAAGTTGCAAATATTTTTAGTACATAACAAGGCCAAATTTAGGTCGTAAATGTATATCGACCTAAATTTAGGTAGAGCCTTACGAGGTTATATTTTACAATTTGGTGTTTAGTTTCATCATAGAAGTACCCATAATAGTTCAGTAATTATCCTTAAAAGTGTTTGATTTTATGCATTACAGTAAAGATTAGAAATATAATATTTTCATAGACTTTATTTTCATCATCATCATCATCATCATCATTTCAGCCGACAGACGACCACTGCTGGACATAGGCCTCCCCCAAGCATCGCCACAACGAACGATCATGTGCGTCCCGCATCCATCGGATTCCCGCTACCTTCACCAGGTCGTCAGTCCACCTTGTAGGAGGCCTTCCAACGCTGCGTTTTCCGGTACGCGGTCGCCACTCCAGAACCTTTCGGTCCCAACGGCCATCTGTTCTGCGAGCAATGTGCCCTGCCCATTGCCACTTGAGTTTGGCGATTCTTTGTGCTATGTCGGCAACCTTGGTTCTCCTGCGGATATCTTCATTTCTGATTCGATCACGCAAGGAAACTCCGAGCATAGCCCTTTCCATTGCTCTTTGGGTGACTTTAAGCCTTTTGATGAGGCCCATTGTGAGCGACCACGTTTCGGATCCATATGTCATCACTGGCAACACACACTGGTCATAGACTTTCGTCTTGAGACACTGTGGTATGTTGGATGAGAAGATACCGCGTAGCTTCCCGAACGCTGCCCAGCCGAGTCGGATTCGACGGTTGACCTCTTTCTTGAAATTAGATCTACCCAACTGGACTGTCTGCCCGAGGTAGACGTAATCGTCCACAACTTCGAGTATAGAGTCTCCGATCTTGATAGGAGTGGGTGCTACATGGTTGTTTATCATGACTTTAATTTTGTCCATGTTCATTTTAAGACCCACTCTTTCGGAAGCTCTACTGAGGTCATTGAGCATTGTACTGAGCTCTTCTGTAGTCTCAGCCATGACTACTATGTCGTCGGCAAACCGAAGGTGAGTGATGTACTCGCCATTGACATTAATGCCTAGTCCACTCCAGTCCAGAACCTTGAAGACATCCTCCATTGCGGCCGTGAACAGTTTCGGAGAAATGACGTCTCCCTGCCTCACACCTCGCTACAGGAGGATAGGTTTCGAAGTCTGGTCCTGAAGTCGGACTGACATAGTGGCGTTTTCGTACAAACACTTCAGCACCTCGATGTACCGATAGTCAATCTGGCACCGTTGGAGAGACTGTAGAGTACAGCCCAAGTCTCGATCGAATCAAAGGCTTTCTCGTAGTCCACAAACGCTAGGCAGAGAGGCAGATTATACTTCTCGGTCTTCTGTATAACCTGTCGTAGCGTATGTATGTGGTCCACGGTGCTGAAGCCTTTTCGGAATCCGGCTTGTTTCCCGAACACGAACGAACGGCTGGAAGTCGTCGAACCTGCGCGCGAGACGATTCGTGATGATTCTGGAAAACAGCTTGTAGACATGGCTCAGAAGTGAGATGGGCCTATAATTCTTCAGTAGGGCCTTGTCTGGCTCTGCCCAATAGACAGATCTCTTGCAAACACCTTGGAGCCCTTATTTCGCTCAATCGCGTCTTTAATTTTTCCCGTATTATAATGACCGAGATCGCGTTTCAAGGACTTAGAGATCCGTTTATTGAGCTGCCGATATGTGTACGAATCGTCTGAAGACTGCAGAATCATCTCACGCCTCTCCTTCATGAGCTGGAGAGTTTGATCGGTGACCCTCTTGCTCTTATTTGTACGAGTCTTAAAGAGTTTAGAGCCGACCGTATGGACAGCTTCCACGAACCCATCGTTGTATTCGTCCACGGAGCTTCCTAGGCATTCGAAACGATTTTGAAGTTCGAGCTGAAAGCATTCGGAGTTATGGATTTGGATCTTTGCAGGACGGAGCGTAGACTTCATCAGTCGAGATCTTTCAAGCTTGACATTGATATTCAATGTGCCTTTTACCATGCGGTGATCACTTCCGGTTTTTACCCTATTGATCACGGAGACATAATTGAATATTTGCTTCTTCGTCGACATGATGAAGTCAATCTCATTTTTAGTTGCACCATCAGGGCTTTGCCAAGTCCACTTCCTGTGCTCACGCTTGCTGAAGAAGGAGTTCATCATGTAGAGGCCCTCCTTCTCCATAAAACTGGCTAGTAGATGTCCCCGGTAGTTCCTACGTCCAAATCCAAATTGCCCCACTCGCAGCTCGTCGCCGTCTCGTTTGCCCAGTTTCGCGTTGAAGTATTTTCATACAAAACACAAGATATATTTACCAAAAACAAAATAAGGTATGTCTTATGCAGTGAGAGTGGCAACCTTAGTCATGTACCACCTAGCAAAAGTAATGTTTCTTTTTAGGGTTCCATAGTCAACTAGGAACCCTTATAGTTTCGCCATGTCTGTCTGTCTGTCTGTCTGTATGTCTGTCTGTCTGTCCGTCCTCGCTTAATCTCTGTGACCGTTAGCACTAGAAAGCTGAAATTTGGTACCAATATGTATATCAATCACGCCGACAGTGGTAAAATAAAAATGTTTTATTAGGGTAGCCCCCCTATAAATGGTGTAAGGGACAGCCCTCCACAAACTTTAAGGGCATGCTCAGTAGACGAAACTGAACCACCCACCATAAAATTTTTTTTCAGGAAACGAAAAAAAAATTCAGCCTCTCCATACAAACTGTCCAATCAAGTTAATAATTTTCTATGGTGGTTTAATGTGATCGTAGTAGCAACTCAGAAAGATTGGGTGCGCTATAATTATGGCGGTAAGACCCCTCTTTGAGGAGTGGCTGAAAAGACAACACTTCGTCCTTACCTTCCGCATGACGCAGGTCCTCAATGGGAATGGTCAGTTCGGGAGATTCCTGCAACGGACTAGTGCGGAAGAAACGCCCGGGTGTCACCACTATGTGGACCGCCCGGAGGACACGGTGGAGCATACGATAGAGGTGTACCCCACCTGGGTAAAGCACCGCTGTATCCTCGTGGGGGCGCTCGGTGGCATCGATCTCTCGCGCCGGTCCTTGGCACAGGCCGTGGTCCGGAGCGAGTAGAAATGGCAGAACGGTCGCCTCCTTATACGAAGCAGTAATGCTAGCAAAGGAGGCGGCTGTACGCGCGAGGCAATGACCCTTGCGCCCCAGCCACCGGCATTCCGAACCCGATATCCGGCCACCGTAAGCGCGGGCTTAAGGACGAAGAGCAGTGGATAGCTCGTCGTCCGAACGTCCGGTAACCGTCCGGACCGAGCCCAAGTCGTCGATGGCACGTAGTGTTTCACGTGCGCCCCAGGGAGTTGTCAAGGCTATGGGTGATGCGAAAGAAATCGTCTGGGCCTTGGAACAATGCAAAGAAGGAACAGGAGTGGGATTTCAGTCAGTAAAAGTCTGACGCTATCTTCCGCTCCACCCAAGAGCGGGGGATGTCATTGAATGATTTTCCAACCTAAAAAAAAAACAAAAAGGATAGCACTATCCGAGTGTGTCTCGATTCGCGTCCGCTAAACCGCGTCGTACAGCGTGCGCATCACCCGCTACCGACGCTCACCGAAACAGCTATTAAACTTCAAGCAGCACGTTACTTAAGTAAATTAGACGCACGGTCAGGATTTTAGATACCTGGTACAAATAGATGATGAGAGCATGATTCTGAACGCACATTCGGAACGCTATTTGGGAGATATCAATTTTTGCGTTTGACATTATGGTATTAGGTAATTACTCGTCTGAGATGTTTCGTTCAACAATATGGCAGATTCTGGAAGACCTAAAGGGTGTTAACTCCTCCGTCGATGATGTCATTCTATGGGCATCGAGTAAGCCTGAGCATTACGCGAGGTTGCCCGATCGAGCACGAGAGGTCGTCATGAGATTCAATAAGTATAAATGAGAATTTTGTGTGGAACAGGTAACCTACTTGGGACACGTTTAGCGCAACAGGAACGCGTAAAAATAAGTTAAAGGCAATTCAGTTCATGTCAAGTCCCCACGATAGGCAGTCATTACAACGATTTTTTATTTGTCAAAATTCATCCCAAACTATTCAGATAGGTATAGCTTCATCGCTACATTCGCTACGTACATTGTTGAAGCAAGATTCAGAGCGATTGTAGGATGAGGTGCAAGATTTAGCTGTAGAGCGGTTGAAAGACTCGGTGTGCGGTGCGCCTGTGTTAGCTCTATATTCGGCCCGCGACTCGGTTTTGTTATCAGCAGATGTGACCTTGCGCGCATTATCGCTGAGCAGCCGGCCAGATGAGTTTAACACGGTAACACTAAGGCTCCAAATCAAAGTCAAAGTCAAAATATTTTATTTTACATAGGCCTACATGGGCACTTATAAAACGTCAGAAGCTAGTGCACGGTTCGAAATTGGTCGTTTCTTAAGGAGAAGAACCGGCACGAAACACCATGGTTACTCTTTTAAAAAATGTGTTTGTTGTTACAAAATTGATAGTTTATGTAAGAACAGTGTAGACCAGTCAATATTGTACACAAAAAAAGCACAATAAAAATAATCATAATAATAAATAAAATATCATAATAAAAAAGTAAGTCGTAATAGGAAGTAGTCTAAGAGTTAGTGGAGTATACAATGTTCTCACATTATTAAAAAAAATATATTATTATTATTGGATTTATCCTATTAATTATCACTTACTAGACTCATACGTGTCTAGTATAGGTACTATCACTTGCAAAAGTCCATAAGAATTCTTAAAACTTATTCGTTTGACGTTTAGTTTGACTTACGACCTTTTATTTTCAAGTTTCGCCAACAAATGATTGAAATTCACAATTTCATCAACTTATCATAAGTCAAGATGGCCCAGTGGTATAGGCACACAGATTGAAAAAATCCCACGCAATTATTGACTTTTTGTAAGTTCTTACCCGATTGGAAGTTATGTATTTGCATTACATATATTAAATTATTCTTTAACTTGTTCACACATTTCTTAGAGTTAGAAAGGTAGATCACAAAAAAAACTAAATAAAGAATTAGATTTCTGCGAGGTAGACACGAGTTTTAACTTAACCGAAATGAACTGTCGTTTGGTTGTAGTTGTTGGTTAGTGACGTGAGGTTGACAGTATTGTAATATTCGCAAAATGCAGGCTAATATTAGTATTGAAGTGAGGGCGACTATCATTGGGCTGCATAAAAGTGGTCTTAATAAAACACAAATATCTGAAGAAACCGGACTGAATGTGAGTATAATAGCTATTAATGAATTGTAACTTTATTACAAATTAATCTTCTAATTAAAACGTATGCCATTTATGAATCCATTCATCGTATCTTTATGAGGTTTAAAAGAGAAATACGTAAATCGTTGGGTTTATTGGATTGGTTATTGGATTAATAAATGCAGTTTTATTTTAAAATTATATTCAATAATTATGATTATTAACATTTTATATAATGAAAATGAAGTGAAGTAGGTATAGCTGCCTAATATATATATTTTTTTTATTTTAGAAAAATACTGTAAATCTTTGGCTAAAAAGATATGAGGAAGAAGGTAGCCTTGCTAGTCGAAAGAGAAGTGGGAGATCGAAGCTTATTAGCGAGGCGCAGCGACGACATATGGTGGACGTATACGAAACGAATGGTTTCGCACCAACGAGACATTTTGCGGAATTATATGACACCTCGATGGATACTGTTCGCCGTGCACTTCACGCTGAAGGCGTGCATCACAGAAAACCTGCTAAAAAGCCGTACTTGACAGAGAGGCACAAACAAGAACGATTACGTTTCGCACTAAATATTTAATGTTAACTAAACTAAATGGCCTACCATTTTATTTTAACATATCTGTGATTATTCGTTAACAAACACTGTATTATATTGTGTTTACTTTCGTTTAAAACAGCTATATCTTTTAACTTGTGCCATCGCCTCATCTTAAGAATGCAGTGAACTCGCTATCAATTTTGTTGACAATAATCATGAGTCTATTTCGTTTTTTATTCTTCTACCCGCACTGTTTTAACATAATACTATAGTTCAATTTATTTTTCTCATCTAATTGACGATTATCTTGTGAGAACTAAAGTTCTTTTAACAGAAATTGAGGTTTGGTTTCAATCTTCTTTTCGTCAAGAAAATGAACAATTAAGCTATGACCTCAATACATTCATTGTGACGTTACACAAAAATAAAATGTTTACAAAGTCCAAATCATATATCACTTTTCAATAAATAACTGGATATAAACAATTACCTATATTTTATTTTATTAAAATTTGAATATCCGTTCATTGTTACGTTATTCATATTATGAATGGTCTAAGTGGGTATACTTCCAACAAACAATCTTAGGCGTAACATAGATAACGGTTACAAGATAACTTTTTGTCTAGGTAACAATTCGACGTCACAATTCTCATAAATGTTTAATTTGTAAATATAAAGAATAAACATTTTTATTAAACACGTCTTTTTATTTCCACCTTATAACATCGAAAAGATGTAACAACTAAATAATTGCAAATTACGAATGTGATTCTTCTTGTGGTTAATAGATCACATTCGTAATTTGCAACTATTTAGTGCAAAAAATGCAATAGTATTTTTCATAGAAATAAAAAAAAAACAACTATATCAATATAGATTGGGAATTTTCAAAGTAAGAAATAACTGCAACGGACCGACCATGATTTGAACTCGGGTTACGTGATTTGCGAATCCAACACTTAGTTCACACGGCTACCAGCACATGACGTATTTGCACGAATTTTATCAATGCTACCATATAGCTCAGTGCGACGACAGTTCCTTAGTGTGTGTTATCTGTGGAATGTGGATACTCATACATGCGCACACATACGCACGGAAATATCGCGCTCGCTCGGTTCGTAGCAATGTAATCATTAGCGTTCCTATGGACTTTTGCGGCCTTACTGTACATTACAAATATATTAAATCAAATTGTATTAAATTGCACTAAATTAATTAAAATTTTATAAATTACTAGCTGACCCGGCAAACGTTGTTTTGCGTTTTAAATGTTAAGGGTGGACAACCCTTATCACTAAGGGGTATGAAAAATAGATGTTGGCTGATTCTCAGACCTACTCAATATGCTCACAAAATTTCATGAGAATCGGTCAAGCCGTTTCGGAGGAGTACGGGAACGAACGTTGTGACACGAGAATTTTATATATAAGATAATAAATAGGGAGGAGGTCGCTGTCGGCTGTGTCACAGTTCATACTAGTACAGTCGACAACGTTATCTCTTATGCAGTTTGCCATTCAATATAATCTGTGAAAACTTTATATTAAGAGAAATATGTAAAATTGAAAGTGTTGATTAAATAAATTATTATATTACATTACAAAAATGAGACTATATAAAAAAAAAAACAGGAATAATATAAATAATTACAACTATCAATAAAATGTTAACAAAATAAATTACTAATACATTTATGACAGTTGAAGTCTAAGTAATAAAAAAAATATTGCAAAAGCAATGTGTTAGAGAAGAAAAATAAAAAATGTACAATTATTAAAACAAAGGTGGAGCAGTTAATAGACACAATATTGATTATTTACCAGGGGCCACATGTGCAGAGGTAGTCATTGCAAAACAAGCGTGTCTTCGACATAGTCTTTAACCTTGTAATCCGAAGCAATTTTTCCGAAAAATCCTAAGCAGTGCCATAAAACATTGATTTTCTGAAGGTTACTCTTCGGTAACGGCTGGGTTAATAGGTTTCAAACAAAAAATGTTTATCATAGATTCATGTGCAATATTATTAACAAATTATTTTTTTGTGCGATTAATACTTTTGTCTAAAAAAAATAATTAACAACATAATAATTTTTCGCTTGTTTTTCATACTTCTTTCAAACGGCTTCGATCTTTCGAACACATTAACACAAACAAAAATGGTCGTAAAGTGTTCTTCAGAATGTACGTCGCATGTGTAAATCAATCAATATTTCACAAAAAAAAAAAAAACATTTTATAGGTCAGCGGGTTTCTATGCGAGCGCAGACCGCAGTGCAAGTATGTGTGCATTTAACTCCGGCCAGATGTTCAAGAGGAAACCGGCATGTCTTAGAACCAAAAATTCGAATTTTTGGTGTGCCATGTGAAATTCGCCAACCCGCACTGGGCCCGCGTGGTGGATTCCGTCCCATTCCCTCTCCTAGAGAGGAGGCCTGAGTCCCAGCGGTGGGAACATAAAAAGGCTGATTATGCTATGCTATATGTTCAAGGGACTATACACCTTAACTGACACAGTGTCGTTACAAATTGAAAAAAAATTATCGACGATTGTTGGAAAGATTCCACCAATATGGTATTTGGACAGAACGATGTCACTGTGGAAACAGACCATAAGCCTCTGGAAGCTTTGTTTAAAAACCATTAGATTCAAATCAAACTAAACTCTCAGTACGCGAGTCCGACTCACACTTGTCTGGTTTTTTTTTTAATTGTTTATATCAAAAATTAACTTATTCCAAAATCGTTCAATCAAGTTAGAAACCTTTCAAATCTGGTGGAAGGGGAGACTGTCAAATAACAGTATAAGGCTGCACATAGTGAAATGTGAAATGTGACGTCACCGCCACCCGGTTACCTGTGCACCTTCTCAAACCAATGATTGGAATGCTATTTTTTTTTTCATCATCATCATATCAGCCGAAAGACGTCCACTGTTGGACATAGGCCTCCCCCAAGCGTCGCCATAACGACCGGCCCTGTGCGTCACGCATCTATCAGATTCCCGCGACCCTGACCAGGTCATCGGTCCACCTTGTTGGAGGCCTTCCAGCTCTGCGTCTTCCGGTACGTGGTCGCCACTCTAGAACCTTCCGTCCCCATCGACTATCTATTCTGCGTGCAATGTGCCCTGCCCATTGACACTTAAGTTTGGCGATTCTTCGAGCTATGTCGGTATTTTTTTTATGTGATACTAACTTTTGCCCGCGGCTTCGCCCGCGTGGCGTTAGGTACTTAAGGAATTGGGATAAAAGGTAGCCTATATTCTTTTCCATGCCTTTCATCCAAATCCGTTCAGCCGTTTTTGCGTGATTAAGTAACAAACATCCACACTTTCACATTTATAGTATTAGTTAGGATAAACTAGTGCTTGACTGCGATCTCATCTGATGGTAAGCAGTGATGCAATCGTTGATGGTAAGGCGCAAATGAAGCAGCACTAGTCTGCTTCATTTGATAACCAATTATTATTGTGATGTAGTTTTCAGAAAAAGATATCTTTTTAGTGCTATTTGTTGTTAAATAGACAGCATAATAAAAAAATAAGCACTGGCTAAACTCAATTGCTGATAACCCGTTATCTGCGGTCATTCAACTCAATGCAGATGATTAAGTACCTAGTATGTAGTGCTATCAATGCTTCGTATCGGTGAAGGTCAGAGGTGAACTTGATATATTTTTAATTTTTTGTATTTTCTGTCTCTTTGTTTTGAAGGATATAAATAGTGCTTGACTGGGATTTCACCTGAAGGGAAGCAATGATGCATTCTTTGATGGTGAAGCACACCACTTTATTAAGAACTACCATGTATGAATGAATAAATATACCATGTTTATTGACTAAAGCTTCGAAGACATCTAAATTGTAATAGGACGGGAAGTCCGCAGCAGGCAAATTGTTCCAGTCCTTCGATGTACGCGGTATAAAAGACGAGGTGGAGGGTTTATTTCAGATCGTAGAAATATCAGCGATGTAACAGTAGGCGTCACCATTGTGTGGACCGCCTGGTCCGGAGAACACGGTGGAGCATAATGGTGGAGGTGTGCCCCGCTTGGGCGGACCACTGCTGTGTCTTCGTGGGGGCGATCGATGCCAGTGACCTCTCGCGGCGAGCCCTGGTACAGGACATGGTCTGGAGTGTGGGGAATAGCAGGCAGTCGCCTCCTTCTGCTAAACAGTAATGCTAGGGAAAGAGGCGGCCGCACGCGTGAGGGAACGGACATCCTGACACCGCAGCCGCCGGGGTTCCGACCTTGATTTTCTCCCACCTTAGACGTGGGCTTACAGATGACGAGCAACGAGTAGCTTACCGTCCGGCTGTCCGGTAACAATCTGGACCGAACCCGAGTCGTTGTGAGCTCGTACTGTTCCACGCGCGCCTCAAAGAGATGTTAGCAAAATCGCAGTTGCCTAGAACGCCGAAGCCTACTGGGGTCATAAGTTGGCTTCCAAAAGGAAATCCAGGAACGCTAATCTAGTGTAGTATGATCAGACCATTTTGACAAGACTGATATGTTCCTGAACATCGTTCGCTTTTGGTATGCGTATCGTTACCTATTTCGTCAGCGTAGAGCACTAAGGTCCTTGACTACCCTGTTTTTTTTTTTCTAGACAACCCTTCTCCTTCTTATCCGACTTCTTATACCCAATTCCTTTGTTTTGCCCGTAGTAAAAATCTCCGATCGACAAATAATCGTCTACTACGATGTCCCTCACACCGCTCGCGCTCTGGGATTATTCGGTCCTCTTTCTTTGTCCAAGCAATTTTTCTTTGGAATGAGCTCCCGTTGAATATCATTTTGCAAGAAGTTGGTAGAATCAACACAGTGTTGATTTGACGGATTCGTTTCTCATAATCATTTTGTTTATTTGCATGTATTTACATAAGTATTATTTTACTTGTATAAGTTTTATTTATATAATTATGTATTTATTTCAGACTATCTTTTGCCCTGCTTCGCTCCTGCTCTTCCCTATTCCACCCTACTATACCCTACTCTACCCTACTCTACCTTGTTTTTATGACCGAAATAATTTCCGCCTTCCAATGCTATTAATATTGATATATTGTCGCCAAGTATATCACCCCCATTTGTTCCTCTAAGTATGCAATAATCAGGCATAAAGTATTGTCGTTACATGTAACTAGCAACCTATTTATCCATAGTGAATATTGTATTGGACTTACCCTCTTTTTATTATCTGCCTCCCAAAGACCACCGAAATGTGGAGCATAAGGAGCAATAAAGATGAAGTTAATCCCTTCAGTGGCAATGTCACCAGACAACGTATTGTTATATTCTTTTAAAAATTTACCGAGTTCATTATAAGCGCCTAAAAACGAGGTTCCGTTGTCGGAATATATATGCGTAGGTTTACCTCTACGAGACATAAATCGACGAAGTGCTGACAAATAATTATAACAGGTTAAGTCACCAATCAACTCAGTGGACTGCCTTCGTCGTGAAACAAATAAATAATAAAATATAACCTTTACAAGTCGACAACCAAGACCTTGACGAGAAGTATGGGCCCCGCGTACTGCAGTATCAACCTCAACACATCCGAATGGATGACCACCGGACGCCGTCGCTGTAATTTTCCCCACAATGAAAGTAATTGGTTTAGCTGTGAAGCGACTACAAACAATACAACGATGATAACATAATTCTGTGGCTCTTGTGAAAAAGGATGTAAGTCCAAAAATGCCACTTTACAGGAGACGCAAAAAACACTCCGCGTGCTTCAAAATTATTTATTTATTTGTCCAATTCAAATTCGTGTTTGACCTAGTGTGACATTTGAACCGCTAGCTAATGAAATACATGTGATTTTTTTTATAGGTAAACAATTTATGCTCTTTAATATTATTATTTAATATTATTGGTGTAAGTCACTTTTTTAAAAACTCTTAACTTTACATAAAAAATAAACCAATAATATTGATATTATATTTGATATTATTTTTTAATAATTAATTACCTAATGCAAAGAAATAATTTTTTCCTTTATTTTGGTGAAAACTGATGTAAGTCTAGTAATACCATTACTAATCAAACCATTTTTAAGGACTAAGTGTTGTTGTATCGATACGTGGATGATTTAATTATGTTAATTAGATTAAAAAACAAAAATTTTATTTTTCCGTTTGAAAGGACATAAATGGACTTGAAACCAACTTTTGTAGTTTTTGGTGTCAGTTGAACCCATAGATATAAGAAAGTGCACCCTTTTACACAAAGTTAGAGTTAATTTTAGAGTTAACTTAGATTTATTTTCACCAAACGATGGAGCATTTTTTTCTGATCATTTCGGTATACTTAACTCATTTTCGACAAATTCGGTCTTATACCCCTTTTCACTAGGGCCATAGAATTTAAATAAATTATGTTATCAGGGGCTTGGCCGTGGCCGCGGCCGTGGGCGAGACCAAGCTAGGTTACGCCCACCTATTTAATTGGGCAGTACGTATCCCTAATATGGGCCAATAATAATTGCGATCTTGCGTGAATTCAAATTTTATGTGTATATTCAAATAATAATAGTTTACAAAAGTGGACTGTATTATATACCGATTTTTTTTCTCGAATGAAAATGAGAAATTTAGTAAGCGACCACCTACACGGATTAACTTATGTTCATCTAGAAATACATTTAGTTTATTCAGTGGATTCCTTTTTGAGAAGCACTGATTTTTAATTAACTATATTAATGTTTAGGAAATGATTCTATCTGAGACTGTTGCGCGCGGAGGAGTATTATTATTACGAAATTGCGCGTTTTTATGTAAATAACAAAAAAAACCGACTACCGCAAAGCCAAAGGAGGATTAAGAGTGACTGAAGATACGCGTGAGTACAGGAAGTAATGAGGGAAGGATGAGAGTAATCATTCTTGAGCATAACTTATCATAGCCGACCGCGGAAGAAGTAATCGCCAGGACAGATTTCTTAACATCAATCTCAGTAACATCGCTAAAGTCAAAGTGGGGATACTGTGGCAACGGCAAACTAGAAAGACCATCTGGAAGTTTTTTTTTATTATTATTATTATTGATCGAATTCTACTGTATGTGTGAGGTACGAATAAAAGGTTTTCTTTCTTTTCTTTCTTTATCTAGTGTCATAGCTTTGACACAAGGATCCAGTTCGGTTCGACGGCACGATCGTCCCATTTAGTACAGATGTAAAGGATCTGGGCTTGATCATCGACAGTACTATGAACTGGCGTACACAAGTGGCCAGTGTTTGTCAGAAGGTTACAGGAACGCTGCGGGCTCTGTTTCGGTTGAAGAACCTGTTACCATCGAGCACGAAGGCAATGCTTGTACAGACCTTAATTTTTACAACCATTGATTATGGTGACGTGTGCTATTATTATTATTATTATTATTATTATATATCTTTATTGCACACCTTAACTTACTAAAGAATAACAATTAACAAAAATAAGTGTACAATAGGCGGTCTTATTGCACCTACCTACCTACCTTTATGACCTGAATGCAGACCTCCACAACAAACAAATCAAATCAAAAATATTTTATTTCACATAGGCCTACATGGGCACTTATAAAACATCAGAAGCTAGTGCACGGTTCCAAATTGGTCGTTTCCTATGGAGAAGAACCGGAAAGAAACTCCATGGTTACTCTTTTAAAAAAGTGGTTGTTTTTACAATATTGATATACAAGGTGTCGTTTTGAAGCTGCAAAATATTTCAGGAGGTAATTATGTTAGTGATTCTCGACCCGAATCAATAATAAAATAAGTAGGTAATTTTTTTTTTTTTATAACCGCGCTTTTTTTCACACACACAAACACGGAACAATAAAGGGCGTTTTCACACACACTAACTCGCAACGATAGTTTCATAAATAATGTATCATCCAATCATCATCCCGCACGCCACACCCTAGCCACGCCCCCGCGGCCATCGATCAATCGATTTAGTTTAGTGTAATTAAAAAATTAAATAACAAGTATTACTGATTATTGACCAGGTATCGTTTTTTTTACATGATTATTTATGAGTTTTATTACAACCTCCTGAAATATTGTGCAGTTTTAAAACTGCACCTTGTATATTATGTAAGAACAGTGTAGACCAGACAAATATTGTACACGAAAGCACAATAAAAATTTTCTTTGTAAAAAACAAAGTAAATCGTAATAGGAAGTAGTCTAAGAGTTCGTGGAGTATACAGTGTTCTCACATTCAAAATACAAAAAGAGGCAATATAAAAAAAAAATCAGGAATAATATAATAATTACAACTATCAATAAAATGTTAACAAAATAAATTACTAACAAATTTATGACAGTTGAAGTATAAATAAAAATATTGCAAAAGCAACGTGTCAGAGAAAAAAAAATGTATACATAATTATTAAAACAAAGGTGGAGCAGTTATAGACAAAATATTGATGATTTACCAGGGGGCCACATGTGCAGAGGTAGTCATTGCCAAACAAGCGTGTCTTCGACATAGTCTTTAACCTTGTAATATGCTTTTTCGGTTAGGATACGCTTGATATGAGATTTGAATTTTCCCTCACTAAGTTCTGTTACCGCCTTTGGCAGCTTATTATAAAAGCGAATGCTGTTTACTAAGAATGACTTGCTAGTCTTAGCTAGTCTCCATTTGGGTAAGGCAATTTCGTGTTTATTTTGCGTGTTTTTTTTTTTGTGCAACTCGTTTCTAATTTTAAAGAGTCCTAAGTTTTTACGAACATACAAAATGCTTTCCAAGATATAAAGAGAAGGCAGAATTATTATATTGATTTCTTTGAATTCGCGTGGGCCCATTTTATAAATAGTCCGGTTTGCTCTCTTTTGTAATAATATATGAAAATTGAGTCTACATCAACTGCAGATCCCCACAGTAAAATGCTATAAGACATAAAACTATAGAAATAAGCATAGTAAACTAACCTAGCTGTGGCTACATCTATCAATTGCCTTATTTTTCTTACTGCATATGCAGCTGAGCTTAGTCTTCCCGAGAGAGTTCTAATATGAGTACCCCACTGCAGTTTAGAATCGATAGTTATACCCAAAAACACGGTTTCTGTAATAACATCCAGTTTTTTGCTGTCAAGAATTAGATTGACGTCAACTTGAGGGACATTTGGCAATGAAAACTTTATACATTTAGTTTTATTTGCATTTAATAAAATAAAACTTGACCGTCTTCTGAATTACTGCATTCGATTTGTATTCAATTTGCGTAAATATGATCATGTTTCAGAGCATCGGTCGCTTCTGAAGTGGTTGCCCATACGTCAGCGTAGAGAGCAAAGGGTGCTAACTACCTTATTTTCTTTTCTGGATTCTTCTCATTTCCCTAGTTATTTAGCCCCTCACTTTCAATACATTCGCGCCAAACGCAATAGAAATCTGCGCTCATCTCATAACCGCCTACTCCAATGTCCCTCTCATCGTTCTGACTTTCTTCACAATTCACTCTTTGTTCAAGCTGTTTCTCTGTGAAATGCGCTCCCCCAGGAGATCAGGATGGCAACAAGTCGATTGGCATTCAAAACTAAAGTTCGAGAGCTAACTCGTAAGAAGTTGACAGTAGTATCATCACAACGTTAATGTTTTCCAATTGTCGATCTGGACCAATTGTTTGACTATATTAGTTAGGTATGTAGTTTATTAATTTGAGTATATATTGTATAATATATATATGGTTTACAAGTACTTATGTCTATTTTTGTATTCGTCTTCTCTCTCTCATTTATTGCACCTACCACTATTTTTCTCTGCATCACCCAAAGGTTGACTGGCAGAAATTGCCTAAGGCATTAAGTACGTCTCTGTACTTTTGTGTGCATAAAGCATTAAATAAATAAAAGGGAAGATGAGAGAACTGGTTGACGAGATCATTAAGGTTCACATCTTTACACTGGTTGGTTGGTGATTTGCCTGTGCCAACAGACTTAAGAAATTTCCATACGTCGGAAGAACTACGGTTATGGAGTTGTTCGTGGAAATAGCGTCTCCTGGCAACTTAACACAGACGCCTACAGCTGTTAAATAAAACAAAAAAGAAAGATTCAGCTCAGAAGGTCTACGCTTATATACCTACCTGCTCTTAGCTTTGTCCCTGCGAGCCATAAGCTCTTTAATATGAAGAGTTATCCAAGGTGCTGGATTATGTTTTACCTTGACACGACGCAAAGGGTCATGCTGGTCAAACAATCCGAAAACAGTTGCGTTAAAATAATTCATCACCAGCCTTTTTAATTTTCCCACTGTTGGGACTCAAGCTTCCTCTCTTGGAGAGGGAATGGGCCATAATCCACCACGCGGGCCCAATGCGTGTTGGTGAATGTTAATATATGTCTTCGAATTTTTGGTTCTAGGGCATGCCGGTTTTCTTACGATTTTCTCTTTAACAAATAAATTACACAAAGTAATGCTCCTGGCTGGGTTTGAACCCGCGACCTACAACTCGTAAGTCGGGGCCGTTACCACTCGGTCACCACTGCTCTCGTAAAATACTTCACCTTTTCATAGATGTCATCAATTTCAACCAGAGGGGACCAGTCGACATCGCTAGCATCGCACTGTAATGCCTCCAGCCAGGTCAATGCCCTTGAAGTTACGAAGATAATTATAAGAGCTTACGCTTGTGAATACGGATGCAAAATGAAAGATAAATTAGATCATGATAAGAAAAGGAAGCTGGAAGTTGACCGTGGTCAGACACATTGTTGGGAGAGGAGACAATAATAAGGTCTAATAAAGATGGTGTACTATTTGGAGAAAAATAAGTAGCAGAAAGGGGCAAGACTTGAAGATTGAAAGAAGAAATACAAATACAAATACAAATAATTTATTTGTTTGAGTATGGGTAAAACATGACGTGGTATAAAATTAAAGAATTGTTCTTTGGATCATACCCTACCATTAGAGGTGTACAAATATTACTACATTAAGAAAAAAAAAAAAAAAAAGAAAGTAGTGAAAGGAGTCTATGGGAGCGATAGTTATTTTTAATTAGGCAAGTGTTAAAATCACCCATTAAAATAACGTGCTCATACATGAGACAAAATTTTTTTTTGATTCAGATTACATTGAGGGAATCAAAGTAGTCAATGTGCAGGTTAGGGCTGTAAAGCATAGCAAGCAAGACTTTAGTGTGATGGACAGAAAGAACAATAGTGAGGAAAGGTCTGCTTATATAAGTACTTCCTTGTATAAGTTACCATGATATATACCAACGAAATAATTGACTTTGTTCTATCTAACCACTAACTATGGCCAGTCTGAGGACTGCAAAAATGTCGTCATATTTAGAAATTGAATTGACTAGATTTTTTTGGCTTAGTTTTTTTTTATGCTCATGGTTTTCATGGCTTTTGGGTAAATTGAACGTTTAATACGCTCACTGCGTTATGAGGTCGAATAAGCCACATGCGTAACTACTTGCAGGTGCGGCAGTCTAAATCGCCTTCTTTCACTGTGCGGGGTCAGCTATGTTAACATTTGTATGGGTATAACAGAGACAAACATATAAAATTGATTCTCTCATGAAGCGTTGCGGCGGTGTTTTTTAGATAAAACCACATTTTGTGAGGCCGAAAAGGGCTCATACGCACTGCAAAGAAGTTTTACTTTGCCTCTAACAGACCTCATACGCACTGGCTGAAAGACCATGAAAAATGGCACCGCAGCGAGCATGTTAATGTTGCTACTAATATAAATCTTGGTCTAGTAACATACTCGTAATTATGCTATGCTTTTAATAATAAATACTTTGGAAATACATTTCCGCATTAAGGGGCCGGCGACGGATGAATTTCTATACAAACGTAATACCACGCTCATTTGCAGTTGGAGCATATTTCCAACATATTGTGATGATATTCGACAATGATATATGACGTTTGTATGGAAATTCATCCGTCGCCGGCCCCTTAAATAATAAACATAAAAATAAATGTTCCTTGTGCTTAGAATATAGTGGCTAAAATGACAATACATTATGATGTTGTCACAGCAATAAATACAATATCGAGAATCACATCACCAGAAAAAGCATGGCATAAGCCATTTCATCAGCCGTACATACATAACTACACCTCCTCCACCCTTGCCGGTGCCAGACCAGAATAACTTTTTAGACTCTCGCGAGTTTAAGTAGTGAAGTGATTTTGATCGAGCAAAGCGGCTTAATTTAAAAGGAATCTAGCCAAGCAACTGACAACAACAACTGCAACAGGTCATATTACATGTTACTTGCGCAAACGGGTCTTCCTTATATACTTGGAGGGCGCAGCCGATATTGCAGCCACTGAAGATTGAGGTTCTTCGGACTGCGCAGACCCCGGTGTCGACTGAGCTGGACGGGAAATTGGCTATCAAATCGTTTATTAGTTCACCTGCCGTCTCAGTCTTCCTACGGGATTTGTCTGGGCAAATAACAACAATCCTGCCTTCCATAGACCAGCAGTTTAGCATGCCGAAATGCTTACGAGCGGCTATAAACACACGGTGCCTATCCTGAGTCAAAAACTCGGAGATAGTTCTCCCGGAACGGCTGTCGGCTTTCCATCTTGAAGAATCGAATTAGTATAGGACTGGCTTTCTGCTGTGAGAATCCGAGTCTGTGACAAACATGAATAGTATTGTTGTCCTTACTATATTCTGTCGATTTAAATTGGTTGGTTAATAAGTTTTGAACTACATCGTGTAACTTCTCATTATTCTTCTCCGGAACACCATGAAACAGAGGACCTTTCTTGGCAAGGCAGTTTCATGCCTGTCAAAGCCAGCAGCAAGTTGTGTTTTTAATTTAGAGAGTGCTTGACATACAAACTGCTTAAACTCGGAGAACTCACTTGCAAACGATGAAATATCAGATGACGAAGAAGCTGCACCCGATGTTGCTTTCAGCAATTTAGCTTCATACTCCTGCATGCGGGAGCCAAACAATTTCTCAAGATCCCCAATGCTGGCAGCGAGATTAGTGTCCATGTTCAGAAGAGATTGTGAGGTCGGTTATGTAGTCAAGCACGCTCCGAGGACCGTGGAAACGAACTGCGTTCAGAGTACCCAGCCACACATTGCGGGCCTCCAGTTTGGCCCCCTTTATCTCCACTCGGAGGGTGCGCTTCGCCACTCACCAAAATCACTTTAAGATTGCCTATAATATTTGAGGAGTTGAGAGATATAGTATATACTTATACATATTGTTCAAACCTAAAATGTTTAGTTGAACAAATGCTTATTGTAAAATGTCTAAAATATAGTTATTAAAAAAATGGCTCTGACTTACGAGTTGTTACAAGTTGTAGGTCGCGGATTCAAACCCTACCAGGCGCATTACTTTGTGTAATTTATTATATTACCACTGCTGTCAAAACGGTGAAGGAAAACATAGTGAGGAAACCGGCATGTCAACCAAAAATTCGAAGACATATTCATGACATTCACCAACCCGTACTGGGCCCGCGTGGTGGATTACGGCCCTTACCCTCTCTTAGTGAGGAGGCCTGAGTGGGAACATTAAAAAAGCTGATGATGAAGAAAAAGAACACCCTTTTATAAATATTTTTAATGAATTCAGTCCATATAATTTCGAACTAAACATTGTTATTTGTGTTTTCATGAGACTTCATAATAATATTGAAACAAGCTTTTTTTTTTATCTGTTATAAACTAGTACTTGACTGCGATCCCGCCTGATGGTAAGCAGTGATGCAATCGTTGATGGTGAGCTTCATGTCTGTTGGTGGGTTGGGACAGCGCCTATACAATCATCTTTTGCATGGTTCTTTTAAAACTTGAAACTGAGACACCCTAACAGAGCCAATGTCAACGCGAGTGACGCCAGAAGTAGCTGGCACAGGATCAGGTTCCTGGAAAGTAGAATGGAAATAGGATGAAACGAAAAAAAAATCGGCCTCTCTATACAAACTGTCCAATCAAGTTTATTATTTTGTATGGTGAGGCGGATTTTTTTCGTTTCCTGAAAAAAATTTTTTTGCAAGTTTGTACAGTTTCGTCTACTGAGCAAACCCTTAATACATCGTAGCGCTGATTTTTAAATCTCTATCTAATGATAAAGTATCGTATTGATTTTAAATATTTTATATCGAGACATGATATGAGTGAGCGATGTATGTTCATTGAATTATGTTAGGGGGTGAACTAAGTATGTTCATCGGATTATGTTAGGGGGTGAACTATGTATGTTCATCGGATTATGTTAGGGGGTGAACTATGTATGTTCATCGGATTATGTTAGGGGGTGAACTATGTATGTTCATCGGATTATGTTAGGGGGTGAACTAAGTATGTTCATCGGATTATGTTAGGGGGTGAACTATGTATGTTCATCGGATTATGTTAGGGGGTGAACTATGTATGTTCATCGGATTATGTTAGGGGGTGAACTATGTATGTTCATCGGATCATGTTACGGGATGGACTATGTATGTTCATCGGATCATGTTAGAGGATGGACTATGTACGTTCATCGGATTATGTTAAGGGTGGACTATGTATGTTCATCAGATTATGTTAGAGGGTGAACTATGACCTGTTCACCAGTGTACTAGTGTGATTTTAGACAAGAGGTTATGTGTGCCTAAATTGAAGCTAAGTAAGCTCGAGATATTTTTTTTTCTTACCAAAGTGTGCCAAGTATTTTAGACCAGTATCATACTCGCCCAAATTTCTCACTGATGGTGACAGGCTCGTGTAGTGAATCATTCGATTCCCTTCAAATGTGTGAACTGAGTGGTGCTGATATGCGCGTCATGTTCGTAATCGAACGTTGACAGTTAAGCCTAAACACCTCTTAAATGCTGGTGATTCATTTTAGTTTCTATTGGGTTACTTTTACTTTATTTAATTTCATCGAATTCGTATAATGTAAAATTTACCTATTTCCCATAGCGATAATTGTCATTGTTGCCTCGGATTACTTTGTGTGGTACGATAATCTCCCTTTCGTTTCGACGTATAGTTGTAAAAACATGTTGTAGCCCTTATGAGTATGTCACAATAATGGTAAATGATATATAATGAATGATAAATGATATATAATGAATGATAAATGATAAATGATGAGTGATAAGTGATAAGCGATAAGTGATCAGTGATAAGTGATCAGTGATAAATGATAAATAGTAAATAGTAAATGGTAAATGATAAATGAGATCTACACTTTGGAATAGTGATTTGATGAGGCCAAGAGTGTCTTTGATGAGGCCAAGCGTGATTTTGATGAGGCCAAGCGTGCCTTTGATGAGACCAAGCGTGCCTTTGATGAAGCTAAGCGTGCCTTTGACGAGGCCAAGTGGGCCATTTGAGGCCAAGTTGGCCATTTGAGGCCAAGTGGGCCATTTGAGGCCAAGTTGGCCATTTGAGGCCAAGTGGGCCATTTGAGGCCAAGTGGGCCATTTGAGGCCAAGTGGGCTATTTGAGGCCAAGTTGGCCATTTGAGGCCAAGTGGACCATTTGAGGCCGAGTGGGCCATTTGAGGCCAAGTGAGCCATTTGAGGCCAAGTGAGCCATTCGAGACTAAGTGGGCCATTTGAGGCCAATTGGGCCATTTGAGGCCAAGCGGGTCAGTCGAGAAGGCCAAGTGGGCCATTTGATTTGGCCAGATGAGCCAATTAAGATTCGGGTTAAGTGTGCCCGGTGCAGATGAAATTATCCTCAAGAGCGTAAGTAACGTATGAATTTACCTATTGATGTGATTTTAGTTTGACTATTTTGGCTTAATGAAGACGTAAACGAATTGAATAATTTATTAAGTTTATTCATATTATTTTCGAACTGTTTATTGGATCAGATTTGAACATTCTGTTATAGTTTTTGAAGATATTATAGGTATAGATAAATTGAATTAAAAGCATATTTTTTACACTGTGATTTGATTCTTAAAAAAGAGTTTCAAATTAATGATACAAGTTACTGTTTCATGTAAATGTTTTAACCACTGATTTTTTATTTTTGAGGACTTGGATTCCGACAGAACTACAGAAGAAAAATTGCCAGTCTAATTGAACAATGGATAGCTCCTGGTTCAAACAGTACAAACTTGAAGAACAATGGTGCAAAGAGACGATCTGGAAGGAGTAATACACCACCACGATGCAAGAAGCAAAGGGGTACCTCATGTTGGTCTAAGAAAGTGGTTGAATGATTTTTCAAGGAGGAAAGCGTTACAAGTATCGAGGTTTGAACATATCCATTGGAACATGGTGATACGGGAGTTCCGTCACTTCTGTAAATTTTGAGAGTATTTAAGTTTGATTAGAAACAGTAAATATAATTGATTTGTATTAAGCAAGTAGAATCAGAAACTGACTATAGATTTTGGCTCAAAAATTTGCTAGTGTTACCAAGAGAAAATAGAAAATTTACGAAACCTTGCCAAGTTTTGTAAGTTAGTATTAAGTGACGAAGTGGTAAACCAAACTAAAATGATTTTTTTTCTAATGAGCAGAATTATGGTCAGTTTCACGCAAAAATGTTAGCTGGTAATACTTAAGGTATAACTTATGTGAATATGATTACGAGAAATTAATGCTTATAAACGGATGCATATAAGTAAAAGAGCTGTAGATAGAATTTTAAACGCAAAGTATTTATGATAAATCTATTAGGAATTGAGTCAAAGCATTAAATTGTAGACGAGCAAATGAATTTATTACACGTCTTCAATTCCTGTGACGTGTGCATACTGTAGCAGAGACTGATTCCATAGATAGAGAACACAGTGATATTTATTTTACAAGTAGGATAAAAATATTACTATTACATGACCATAACTAGTTCTCGTCGTCAAGACTGAAATCGAAGCCGGTTCCTAAGATAATTATGAAACAATGAATGATTTAAATAGAGCTAAATATTACATCGTAATTTATTCGGTTAAAGGAAGATAGATTGAAAATCCATACACTAGAGTAGAGGATCAATTTCAAGGTTTCAAATTAAAATAAAGTTTAACAAACAGTTTGATCCGAACTTCATTATTAGAACCTTTACTTGATACGAAATCGCGCACATATGCTGGGACCTTAGATTTAGGAGATATATTAGTACAATTAAGCCCTTAGACCCTCTAGCTGAAGAATTACTTTTATTCTAAATGCTTAAATTTCTATGTTATATTATGCTTTCAAATAATGAATGTAATGAACTCTGACTAAACGAGACGCCACACAACATATTGCAACATGGTGGCTACAGATTAGTGAGTTTCGTTTAACCATTGAGAGTGTAGGATCTAGGACGCGTATGTCGATACCTTAAGCCGTAATACCATGTTTTCTACAGAAATTAAGACGAATCCTCTGTTTCTGTTTATAGTATTGAGACGAGAATTGATTATCAACAATATAAATATCAACTTTTCGAATACTGTGACTAGGGACACAATAGAAAGACAATGAGAGAACAAACGCCAGCATTTGCTTGGGTTTTAATGAATCGGATCTAGATTTCAAATTCTTATGGCTAAACCCGATAAAAGACTTAATGACATGAAATGAGTTGAGTGTGCGTAAATAATGAAGACTATACTTTCGAACAAAAAGCTGATCAATTATACTTTAATATCAGTAGAGAGTTTAACAGTAGTTCAGACAGTAGTTTAATAAATAAATAAATAAATATCTTGAATAATAGTGCAATCATGGATTTCTTTTATATACTTTACCCACTATCAAGAGCTTTTGCGATAGTCATGGTGTTGACCTTGTTCTTAACGCTATATCTTGTCTTAGGTTGACTGCGGTTTGGCTAAAATGTATAAACACTATTTTAAATCCCCTAGCAAAATAAAATGATTACTGACTATGACGAACACCAATAAAACATATGAGACTGTCACAAAACTACTAGGATCAGAGATACTTTAAATGATAAACATTGCGAAGTAAAATACGTTAAAAAGTTTAAGATATGAGGTGAGCACCAATATTTGGGTTAGACTAGCAAAAAGATACTTTCGTTACCAGTAAAATCCCTACTACCTACAGCATAGGTGGTTTAATAAAGATTAGTAGATCTGACTGCAATTATGAGGGTAAAATTGAATTTGCCTCATTTTAAAATCCATAGATCCATTGAAAACAAAAAAGACAAAAAGTTTTAAGTATAAAATTACTGGAATTAGCGGTTTTGGCAAACTGAGGAATAACATTCATAATACATACCTTCCTCCGACCTTATATGATCTCAAATATATAGAAAAGCCTTATATATACACTATTCTTTGTGTGATGAATGTTATAAACATATGACGTGACGATAAAGCAAATAATCAAGACTAAGCCGAATGTAATGATTTTTAATGTAAGACTCAGTTCCTGGTCGAACTGGAATTAAGTTTCATAATTTTAATGAAAATCTCCCATCATTTTAATTGTAATCGTGCGTCAGGAGATCGCACGATGTCGGATGGCCGAATGTAATGATTTTTAAAGAAAATATTCATAAATCGTTCAACTTCCAATGATAAGCGATAGATGGCGCTAGTAGTTACATGAACTTTAGGCATTCGTTGTAGACATTAAGTAATAGTTTATAATATTAGACATTATGGATTTGTTTTGTATAAATATATCATAATTGTTAAAATGAAATATTTACTTGCAGTTAGTTATTAGATAAACTCTAATGTATATTAGTTAGTCAATTGATGTTACGTACTCTTTACTTTGCTCTGATTGGTCGGTTAGTCGACCGAGTGTTTGTGAAAGTTTGTGGTAGGAAAACATTGAGTTGGTAACTGTCATTTTGGACAGGGTCAGTCTGCTTTGAGTTGTTGAACAGAAAACATGTCCGATTAATTTGTGTATTTGTAAATGATTGTTAATAGAACGATAAGTGTGAAATTGTGTTGATCAAAGTGAATAGAATATTTATACAATTTATCCTGAAGTGTTTGATTCATCACAATGTTTTCTACTTCTTGCCTAAAAACATCGAATTGTTCCACCGTGACAGTTTTTTCTTCCAAAACACTGACCTTATTTTGCAGCTTTATGATGTCCTTTGGTAATCTGGTAACATCCACATGATCGAAAGAGACGGGGGGGGAGGGAGTTTGTGCAACTCTTTCGCCACAAATATCGGGAAGAGCTCTGGATTTGTTCCTTTCAGCACACAAATCATATCTTCGAGGTCCCGAGACATTTTCTTCTTGCCATCTTTTCGTCGCACAGGCATCTTCTTCCCGCGAGGTATTGACTCAAACAACAGAGTCTTGGCTTTAACTATTTCTTCCGCCGTGAAAGAGGAAGTACACAGTTGATGTATGCTTTTATTTATTTATTTATAATTATAATAAGGAACACCAACGACTTATTAAGAAGTTCTTGTACAGGTAGGTAATTTTATAGATATTAAATTCTGTGTAAATATGTAAAGGCGTCTACAGCCTATACAATTTGACAATATATTATATAAATTATCTATACTTACATCTATACATATGTTATAAATAAAATTGGAGTGTCTGTTTGTAATATTGAAATAACCGCTTTTTACTTCATGCATAATAATACATACACTAAAATAACATTTTTACAATTTTTGTCTGTCTGTCTGTTTGTCCGGGCTAATCTCTGAAATAGCTGGACCGATTTTAACGGGACTTTTATCGGCAGGTAGCTGATGTAATAAGGAGTAACATAGGCTACTTTTATTTTAGAAAAAATAAATTCAAAATCCTGTAGTCCACGCGAACGAAGTAGCGGGCACAATATTGGATTTAATTTGATAAGATTCGATAAGACTCTGGAAATACATTACTAAATAATTAAGACAAAATATAGGTATAATAGATATTTAAATTATTAAATTAAAAATTGTATTAAATTAAATTGATTTGAGCGATAAATTAAAATTAGAATTGAATTGAATTAAAATAATGACTAGCTTTAAGTTGACTAATAAGGAGCTGACCACAAATCAACCACGTACAAATAATCTTTTTCTCAACTCGGTCATGGTGCCGCCGAATAAGTCAATCATCAATGTCGGAATTAGCTGAGATAACCCTATTAGTTGTGACCATCATTCGGTTTAACGGAGCAAATCGACCGAGAGTAGTAGTAGTACTGACCTAACTGGGCACGTACGGGGTACACTAAGGGAAAGATTAGGAAGCAGTTCAGGACAAGATAACTGACCATTTAAAATTTAAAAAATAGTCGTGACGTCGATAAATACGCGACGCTGTTCGAGCGAGTGCAAACCAAAGTGAGTCAATCGCTGTGAGTAGTCGGCCCTATAGGGGCAACCGCAATCTTTGTATCGAAGGAATCTGGCGAAGAATTTTGGACTCGTTCGATGCGGTCGATATGCACTCTGTATATTGGACTCCAAACTGGAGAAGCGTATTCAAGAGTACTCCGTACGAAAGACCAATCCTCTTAATGAAACCAACCATTTTACAAGCCTTGCACAGAATATTGTCAATATGTGGAGTAAAGGAAAGGTCACTGCTGAGTAAAACTCCCAGATCCCTTATGACATCGACCTTCTGGAGTGCCATCCCTTGAAGTGAATAAGACGATGATACGACTCGTTTCTTGCGTGTAAATGTTATGTGCTGGCACTTCCCAACGTTGAGCACAATTTTATTCGCAACACACCATTCTTGGAGAGAGTTCAGATCGGACTGCAGCAGAGCGACGTCTGATTGAGATTCGATAACACGATACATTTTCAGGTCGTCTGCAAAAAGCGAACATTGACTGTGCTTGATGTGGTCCACTATGTCGTTGATAAACACAATGAATAAAATAGGCCCAGCATGAGAACCCTGGGGCACACCGGAAGTAGCAATATATTCAGGCGAATGGTACCCATTTACAACAACTCTTAGTTTTAGGCCGCACAAGTATGACCTAAATCATTTTATGAGGTTCTCATGCACCCCGTGTCTCCCCAGTTTGGCAAGCAGCAACCTTTCCTCATCCATAACATTTGGTAAGAAAGCCAACAGTTCGTTAATGACGTGACGACATTACACTTTACTGTATTTAACGACATTTCACTGCAATGAGTCACCGATCACAACGGCTCTGCTAACGCATTCGCGCTTCATCGCGTGCGCAACAAGACTGATTATGCTATCACTCAACGACTTTCTTCAGACGCAAGTCTTCTTCTTCTTCTTCTTGTGTCGATTTGACTCAAATTTTGTCTGACCAATATTTAGCTACCTGGACAGCTCTGTCGTTGGCTTCATTTAACTCAAGAAGGGTGCACAACCTGCACCCTCCTTGACTTAAACAAGCATGGGCAGGAAAGGAGGTGACACATATTCTGTGAAGGAGCTCCACACTGGCACTGTATTTGCAATGGGTCAAGGAAACCCCATTTGACCAGATTATCTTTGCAGAGGCAAACCAACCTGAGTCCGCAGTCGGTTCAGAGATTTCCAGACTGGCCACTGCAGTTCGTGTCCCGGTGGCAGATGTTCTGCCGGAGAGATAAAGGTAGTTGTCAAGCTCATCTCTCCAACAATCATGTATGACGGCAAATTAAAAATAAGTCCGCGGTAGCATGCGCCTATCTTTCAAAGTTGACTTATTGTGACCTTTTTTATGATACTCATATTTGTTATCATAAAAAACAATTATTCAGGTGCAATGTTTTATAAACATGGTATTAAGTTCGGTCAGTGGCGGCAACGCCGACGCATGTGTACCGCTAACGAGTGTGATTAAATAAAATATAAACGATGTTGTTAAGTGCAACAGTTGTAAGTGAACTCCTTGCCTTCATCCAAAATAAGATCGAAGAGAGAAAGTCTTGTGCGTATCAGTGTAACGGCTTTTACGAGTGTCGAAATCGAAGAAGCAAAAACCTTGCTGTTTGACGCTGTGTCCCTGTCTTCCCAGAAAAAACAAGGAAACGCGAGGCTTAGTCCCAGCGAGATGTGGATGATGAGGATTCAGTTACTTAAAAGCGTTGATCCAGATAAGACACCTATCTTTGAGGCAAGATATCTACATAAACTGCCAGCGATTACCTTTGATCATCTGGATGCAACTAAATTATTAAAGGGCATCCTACTATTGCAAAATGACTTGAGGCATATTAGGGATAGCTACGTGACAAAGGAGCAAGTAGCTCAGCTCGTATCATAGATAGACGATCGTAGTAGGTTGCCGTTATGTGACGATAAACACTCAAACAAGAATATTACAAAACAAAGAGAAGCTTGTTTGTTGAAAAGTTTTGAATGTGATAGTGGCCCCATGGGTTTTGTAGAAAATGTTGATAACGATTTAAATCTCCTAAATAACGAATCGATTAATAAAAATCCCATTAGTATTATAAAACTACCTACCCGCTCCCGGAGAAAGTGAGCAAAATTTCTTATCTATGCATCGCCCCGATACGATACAAAAACCTGTTTCGCCCGGTATTGATACTTTGAAACGATCAGCTGTTTGTGCCGGTAACGTTTCACTGTCACAGTATGCGTCCTCGGTTAGCGTGAACGTAAACAATATCGCGGACTGTGTTATGCAAGAAAAACCATTAGAAATCCGAAATTCAAGTTATTTTTTACTTTTCAGTGTTTTTTTAACATTGAAGTCGGTTATATTTTTTTGTAAAATGTTTTTTATTTTACACTTTTTAGTTTACAATAACTAAAAAGTGTAAAATAAAAAACTTCCCATCTCTCAACTCACCACCACTAAAAAGTACCCCTCAGATAAACTAAAATACCTAATAGCCAAAGTGCATCTCATAACGAGTCTAATAATCCCAAATACGGTTAGATTACATTCATTTAAACTACTTCAGTAAAAATTCCCTATCTCAAAAACTACTAAGCCGATTTTGATGAAACTTGCAGTATTCCCTAAGTTGATTCCCTGATTCTGATTCTGATTCCCTAAGTTGAACAATACCAAGTACAATAAAAAAGAATTACTTAAATCGTACTTGTAGTTTCTGAGATATGCGAACTCAAACTTAAAAACATACATACATAGTTACATACACTTTTGAAATTTGACACATTTGTTCAGACGCTGATAGATGCCAATCCTGATTTCCGGCCACCGTAGGCGTGGGCATTCGGGGCGGTGAGCAATGGGTAGCTCGCTGTCCGACCGTCCGGTAACTGTCCGGACCGAGCCTAAGTCGTCGACGGTGCGCACTGTTCCCGCGCGCCTCAAGGAATTGTCAGCAACAGCAGGGGCCCAGCTGGGTCGAAGCCTACTGGTGCCAGGGTTAGTTTCGAAAGATAGCTCGAGCCCCGGTATGAAGGCTTGAAGGAACGGTGTTGGTTTTTAGTCAGTAACAGTGTGACACTATCTCCCGCTCCGCCCAAGAGCGGGGGATGTCATTAGATGATTTTCCCACCATAAAAAAACCTGGGATGTGTTTTTAGGTCTTGTATCAGTATACAAGGTGTAAGGGACAGCCCTCCGCAAACTTTAACCTTTTGTATGCCGTAATTAGAGACACAATTAAAAAGTTATTGTGTCTCGCGTGGATCCACGTTCCGGACACACAAAGGGTTAACCGCTAGATTGCCCGTGTAGACTACTAGTCTACATTTGAAAACACGCCACATTGCCCGTGCAGACTAGTAGTCCACATGACGTCATTCGGGGCAGTCGAGTTGGGGCGTCTATAGTCTATGTGTATAAATTTATTTCGCTTCCCCATAACATTTTCGACCAAAAACTAAACAAACCGTGTATCCAAACCATAAAAAAATTTTTTTAAAAAAAAGTTGAAGTTTTGACAAAAAAAAATAAATGTTGCGTAATTGTCAGTGTCGTGTTACGCTTGTGTAAACAAAGTGTGTTTAAATAGTTAAAGTGGTTCGATTTGCTTGGTGTTTGTTTTATTTTCAAGGTAAGTTAACAACTAATACGTAGAAGTAAAGTTTTTAGTATGAAACACGAAATTTACTCGTCAAAACCCGAAACTTGGCGATACGGTTTCGCGAAAAATTTGAATTTACTGTTGTCACTAATTGTCGTATTTCTCAGCAAAGGTAAACGCTATCGCTATGACTTTTGTTTATTTTGTAAGAATATTAGACTACCTACATTATTGTATTACTTTTATTCTAGGCCTAAATGTGAAGTTTAACTGTAAATCAACACGCAAAATTTAACGGTTTTACGGCGCGCGCCGCCAGATGTTTATGCAAAATAAAAGGGCTCAAAAATAAATTATTTTGTATGGACGGGTGTATGGTATTATTTTTTTTTTATTTTTTTTTTAATCTATATACCCTAAATATCGTAATTAAAAAAAAAAAAAAAGCACTATGTCATCGCTTTAGATTTCGAGATACGATTTTTTAATAACAAGTCGTGCTTAAAAAAAGCGCTTATGTCTGTGTTTACAGTATCATATTTCGACTCCGTACTCGACGAAACGTAAACAAAACGCTTAAATAAGACGCCCCATTCATACTAATCACAAAAAACATAACACTTACGAGTTATAATAACATCTTGACGTTCAATGGATTGTTTATTTGGAATTCGAACCCGCGCGGCGGGAGGCCATAAAAACGTCTCAAGTGGCGGGCAATTTAGATAAGGTCTGCGGCGGAGCGCGGGCAAGCCAGCGGTCAACAATTACTCTTTTTGTCTGGTCCATACCACTTCTGAAATGTGATGAATCAAACACTTCAGGATAAATTGTATAAATATTCTATTCACTTTGATCAACACAATTTCACACTTATCGTTCTATTAACAATCATTTACAAATACACAAATTAGTCGGACATGTTTTCTGTTCAACAACTCAAAGCAGACTGACTCTGTCCAAAAAAACAGTTACCAACTCAATGTTTACCACAAACTTTCACAAACACTCGGTCGACTAACCGACCAATCAGAGCAAAGTAAAGAGTACGTAACATCAATTGACTAACTAATATACATTAGAGTTTATCTAATAATTAACTGCAAGTAAATATTTCATTTTAACAATTATGATATATTTATACAAAACAAATCCATAATGTCTAATATTATAAACTATTACTTAATGTCTACAACGAATGCCTAAAGTTCATGTAACTACTAGCGCCATCTATCGCTTATCATTGGAAGTTGAACGATTTATGAATATTTTCTTTAAAAATCATTACAACATGAAACATGCATCATTAGTTGACACCTACACGATTGACGTGAATGTAAACAAAAGAAGAGGAGCTAGTTTGCAAAACAGAATGAATTTAGATAGTGGCCCCATAGGCTTGCAATATGTGCCGATTAAGTATTCCCAAGTAACAGCTGATTCAAAAGTCAACGGCCGGTTATCAAGGAATGCGTCATCGACACCAGAGCACAATGTGAATAAATGCATCTCTGTTGTGCGGTAACAAAATAGTGTGACAGAGAATAGTAGGCGTGTAGGCGAGCGAGAAGGTACGGCCGAAACTGCAAGTGCGAGCGAGATCGAGTACGTGACGAGTGAAAATGTGACGATGAGCGGCAGGGGTTTCGTTATCACCGATCTGTGCGATGATGTCACGGTCCCCTACTAACGGGTGGCAAGCTGCTGCGCTCGCGACGAAATCACACGAACCGTTATCGAGTGAGGCACAGACTTCGGCAGCAGCAGTACTGTGTGCGAGTTTGCGTGAGGTTAACGTGAGTAGTGAACAAACAGTAGGTGGTGGGGACATTATGGACTCTGAATGGAAGGTAGTGCAGAAAAAACGTTATAAACAAAACAGGTTGAATAGTAGGAAAGGAACGGCTATAACTACCCCGGACGAAAGATTTTGGGTCGTGGATATTAAAGTGCCGTTGTTGATTTCTATCGTTAGTATAGAAGCAAGTGAAGATGATATTATTCGTTATATTAAAGATAAGACAGGTAAAACAGTTACATTAAAAAAGATTAATTCATTAAACCCCAAGCAAACGCCGGCGTTCGCGCACCTATTGTCTTTCTATTGTGTCTGTAATTTCCACGATTGAAAGGCACGAAGTCTATCAGAAAGCGTAAACTATACGTTTCTAAGCAAAAAAAACAACAAATCCGCTTTGTGGATTTGTTTTTAAACAATGAATTATGGCCTGATGGAATTGTGTTTAGGCGTTTTGTACATTTTATGTAGGTATCGAATGAAACCTCGGGAGCCTAAAGTTAGTTAACGTTTTCAAATTATGGGTAGTAAAAATAGTAATAAACACCTTAACTAGTTTTAATTGTAAGTCGGCTAAAAAATCCATAGATGATATTCAAAGTCAAAGTCAAGTGAAAATATTTTATTTCACATAGGCCTACATGGGCACTTATAAAACGTCAGAAGCTAGTGCACGGTTCCAAATTGGTCGTTTACTATGGAGAAGAACCGGCAAGAAACTCCATGGTTACTCTTTTAAAAAATGTATTTGTTGTTACAAAATTGATAGTTTATTTAAGAACAGTGTAGACCAGTCACAATATTGTACACAAAAAAAGCACAATAAAAATAATCATAATAAAAAAAGTAAGTCGTAATAGGAAGTAGTCTAAGAGTTCGTGGAGTACCTATACAGTGTCCTCACATTCACATTACAAAAAAGAGACTATATAAAAAAATCAGGAATAATATAAACAACTATCAATAAAATGTTAACAAAATAAATTACTAACAAATTTGTGACAGTTGAAGTCTAAGTAATAAAAAAAATATTGCAAAAGCAATGTGTTAAAGAAGAAAAAAGAAATGTTTATACAATAATTAAAACAAAATTGGAGCAGTTAATAGACACAATATTGATTATTTACCAGGGGGCCACATGTACAGAGGTAGTCATTGCCAAACAAGCGTGTCTTCGATGTAGTCTTTAACCTTGTATTAAGGACATAAGTCCTTAATATCATCTAAGGATTTTTTAGCCGACTATGTGTTTGGTCTAATTTGGTGACCTTGCATGAGACGTGGCTGCTTCCCCCAATGTTAGGAACAATAAGCCCTGACTTCGAGTATACGGGTAAGTCAGCTGTGGATACTGCTGAAGGCTTGTTGAAAGAAAGACCCCATGGGGGCGGGGGTTGCCATTCTCTGGAGGAAAGGCATTTTTGAGAAAGTCTCTGTTGTTGACTGTGGCAGTCCTCGGTTGGTGGCCATCGCAGCCGCGTCAAGGGGTCGTGCTATTATTGTATTTTCTGTATATATGCCTACTAATTTCCCAGATAACTTACTAACTTTTACAAATGTATTAAGTGAGATTAGTGCTACCATAGCAAGCTGTGAGGTAGAGAATGTATATTAGGTGATTTCAACGCTAACCCTCAAGAATTGTTTTATAAAGAGTTGATAGGTAAGTTTTTGTTCCGACCAATCGTGGATTTGTGCTGACATAAAGCACGGAAGCAGCAGCATGCAGGAGATGGTTAGATCACTGTGTAGTATCTGTATCGGGTTGGCATACAATTATAAATGTTGATGTATCCGAAGATGTTTATGTTTTGGATCATCTACCTATATATCTGGAGTGTTACTTGGAAGTTGTGAGACCTAAGTTAATAACTGGGGGTGCAGGCCGTAATTCGGCCTTTTGGGGTGAAAGAACTAAGTCAGAAACGCAAAGTTATCATAATTTATGTAATATTAAATTGCGAGACATTGATTTCCCTCATAAGTTTGAAAGGTGTAGCGTTGGATCATGCATGCATGATTATGTGGCTTGGCTGAGCATAGGGTTGTTCTGGACAGTTTGTACGAACAGATTGTGGAAATCGTGAAATAGTGGGACCGAGGCGAGGTAAGCGAGTGTGTGGGTGGAACGAATACGTGAGAGACGCTCACCGCGAGGCCAGGTGCAGCTTTCAGACCTGGGTGCTGAACCATCGTCCCTCATTGGGCCCGGTTTACGATGAAATGCATGAAAAGCGAAAATTTTTTACATGAAGTTGTAGAAAGATGGAAGACAGGGGTATACCCGCGGAAATATGTGGGCTTTTCCAGTACTGGTACGATAACCAAGTCAATCATGTGAAGTGGGATGATACAGTCTCTGAACCGTATAGGTTGGAGTGCGGTGTGACACAGGGTGGTTTGACGTCTCCCAGGCTCTTCAACCTCTACGTGGACGACTTGCTAGTCGCACTTAGCAGCATGCGTGTCGGATGCAGTGTTGATGGAGTTAGAATAAACAACATCAACTATGCAGATGACATGGTTCTGCTGGGTCCGTCGGCGGGAGCAATCGGGGAACTGCTCAAAACGTGCGAGGCTTACGCTGCCGCACATGGATTAAGGTACAATGTTAAAAAGTGTGAATACATGGTCTTTGAGGTCAGCGGCAAACGCCGTGGAGAAGGACCTGAGCTATTTTTGAACGGGTCATCTATTAATAGGGTGTCACCTTTTAAATACCTAGGGCATTTTCTTGCCGTTGATCTCAGAGACGATGTAGACATTGAGAGGAAGCGCAGGGCTCTAGCGGTCCGGAATAATATGTTGGTCCGTAGATTTGCGCGGTTTACAGACCAAGTAAAATAACACTTTTCAAGACTTATTGCCAAAGTCTGTACTCGGGCAGTTTATGGGTTGGACGCGCAGGACATCCAGCGATCTCTTAGTACAAACTAAGAGATCGCTGGATGTCCTGCGCGTCCAATACAATAATGCTTTCAGGATGTTGTTGAAACTACCTCGTTACTGTAGCGCGTCGGGAATGTTCGTGCAAGCCCGTACTGACGGGTTCTATGTGATTATACGCAAAAAAACAGCGTCGCTGCTGAGGAAAGTCAGGGACCATCAAAATAGCATCCTGAGAACCATAGCTGAGAGCTTCACCTCTCAAATTATTCAGAAGTTTGTGCGAAGATTGATTGTTACTAACACTAGGCAATAAAATTTTATTTTTATGTAACTAACACTCTGTGGATTTTATGTCTGCAATAAAAATTATTATTATTATTATTAATAATAAAAAGAGTGAAAAGTAGAGGAGATAAAACGCCACCCTGTGGCACACCAACAGAAGTGTTACACCAAGAAGAAAAAGATTGCTCAATGCAAATTCGCTGCCGGCGACTAAACGGGTAACTTTAAACAAGTCATTAGGCTAGTTACCGTAAAAAACGTAATTAGTCCATCTTTTAGATTATTCAAAAATAAGGGACACGTATTTTTTTATTTGTAAATTAAACCATAAATGACAAAGATATATCCCATTAATGTCACGCCGCCGTGCTGCATTTTTTCGCACGGGGTGACGTCATACGTAACTTTAATGGGCTATATCTTTGTTATTTTTTGTTAAATCGAAAAAAGTAAAAATTCGTGTCCAATATTTTTTTATAATCTAAAATCCGGATTAAATAAAATGTAATTATTTTGACCCAGTAAACTACCCTATTATCGAAGGAGACATTAAAAGAGCTAAGGATGCCAAGCAAAATTTTGAAGTTGACAGTATTAAAAGCATTGCTAAAGTCTAGCAGAGCAAGTATTGTTAACTTCCCCATCTCCATGCCTGACCTGATATCATCTGTGATACTCGTATGAGCGAGTGCTGAGGTCCAGGTCGAAAACCAGATTGGAAGGATTAAGTAGGTTGTGCTTGGAAAGGAATATGCTAAGTTGCTGGTGGACCAGCTTTTCAAGGATTTTGGATAGGAAAGGAAGAATAGAAATAGGACGATAGTCAGTAAACGTAGAAGGATTAGATTTTTGAGCAAAAGTATAAGTTGAGCATCTTTCCAAACTTTTCGGAAGTCACTACTAGAAATAGAGAAGTTCAGGATGTAAAGGATGACAGGTAGAATGTTATCAAGAATGGGGATGATCATCTTTCGGCTGACACAGTCACTACCAACAGCATTGGATGTAATCGATAAAATAGTCTTTTTAACATCACAAGCAGTGAATTGACTTATACAAAAAAAATATACGTTATTTTTTTTTTGTAAAAAGTTTTTTTATTTCACACTTTTTAGTTGCGATACACTTGTAGCCAGAGTACCTTTTTTTCATGAAAATTCTAACCAACCCAAGCCCTCGTAGGATACAATGTTTTATTATGAAGTTCCCGTGTTCACCTTACACCTTCCGGCTCCATCGTCAGATCAGTTCGATAGTACCTTATAGCCAAAATTCATCTTATGACAAATATAATATGTCTAAACACGGCTAAGATACATTGATTAATTACGGAGTTCCGGTGCCATCTTCCGGCTCCATCATCATCATCAGATCAGTTCAATAGTACCTTATAGCCAAAGTGTATCTCATGACAATTCTAATAAGCCCAAACACGGCTAGGATACAATGATTAATTACGGAGTTCCGGTGCCTATCCTCTGGCTCCATCATCATCATCATCAGATCACTTCGATGATACCATTTAAAACATAACTATTCAGAACTATTCATTTATTTGTATTGTCATAGTCGCTTAAACATGTTTATTGTGATATCTGATTGAGTATGAAGTTCCGTTGGCCATTTCTAGTCTTCTTCACCAGTTCCACTTCATCAAATGTCACTTTTTGACTGTAATTGCATAAGCCCTTAAGCATATCAGGTGAGGGAAAAAAAAATTTGCAAATCAGTTAACAAACATAAAAAAAGAAAATACAACCGAATTGAGAACCACCTTCTGTTTTTGAAAGTCGGTTAAAAAGGAGAATAATCAGGGAAGTTTTGAAAGATGACTTAGTGTAGTTTCTTTGGTGGCCCTATCTAATAAGGGCGAAGTAGAAAAATGACTATCAAGTAAGTTGAAGTCTAAGTCTTTAGGAATTTTGTCATGAGACTTTTTTAGTTAATTAAATCAATTCTGCAGTCTGCTACATATACGAGCCGGGGCAACATCAAGGAAACGGGAAGTAAATGATTGATAACACACATTGCTAAAAAACCGACCAAGTGCGAGTCGAACTCACGCACTGAGGGTTCCGTGCAAATTTACCTATAATAATGGTTCACAGTTTATACATAAGGTTTATGTTTATGAAATTATTATTATTTATTTTTTTATATTTGAGTTGTTTGAATGAATGGTAAATTGCAGTTTACGACGTATTAAAAAAAAACCGGCCAAGTGCGAGTCGGACTCGCTCATGAAGGGTTCCGTAGCAGCAAGTAATATAATATAAAAGTTCTTGTAATGTGTAACTTTGATCGATGTTTTAACAATAGTGTATTTTTTTTCGATTTATGACGCATTAAAAAAAAACTACTTACTAGATTTCATTCAAACCAATTATCGTTGGCAGTTTTTATAGTAATGTACATCATATGTTTTTTTTAGTTTTATCATTCTCTTATTTTAGAAGTTAGAGGGGGGGGACACACATTTTACCACTTTGGAAGTGTCTCTCGCGCAAACTGTTCAGTTTAGAAAAAAATGATATTAGAAACCTCAGTATCATTTTTGAAGACCTATCCATAGATACCCCACACGTATGGGTTTGATGAAAAAAAAATTTTTGAGTTTCAGTTCTATGTATGTGGACCCCCAAAATTTATTGCTTTTTTTCTATTTTTGTGTGAAAATCTTAATGCGGTTCACAGAATACATCTACTTACAAAGTTTCAACAGTATAGCTCTTATAGTTTCGGAAAAAAGTGGCTGTGACATACGGACGGACAGACAGACAGACAGACAGACAGACAGACATGACGAATCTATAAGGGTTCCGTTTTTTGCCATTTGGCTACGGAACCCTAAAAACTGCTTAAGTACTAAATCTCGTTCAAACCAATTTTCAGTAGAGGTTTGCTTGGTAATGTACGTTTTAATGTCGGAAAAAAGTGGCTATGACATACGGACGGACATAGAAATGACGAATCCATAAGGTTTTCATTTTTTGCGATTTGGTTAAGGAACCCTAAAAATACAGTAATATCTATTTTTGTACAAAACTAATGATAAGCAGAGGAGTGTGTGAGTTAATCAGGATTTACACACACAAGCCTGCTTATCAAGCTGGAACAGCAACTATGTTCATGTTAATATTATCCTCCGAGTGGTCGCCGAGAGTGAACGTCTCATCTGCAGAAACGAGTTTGTGTAAAGAGAAGATGCACTGCACGCGTGTGTTGACGCTGCTAGCACTGCTCGTCGGGCTGGTGCATTCTTTCAAGTGGGGTAAGTACGAGTTTGTTATTCATTTTGGGTCTAACGGCTAAATTGTTGTGAATCGTAACCAATTTATTTATAAATGGTGTTTATTTTACAAATAACACTTATACGCGTTAAGGCGATATAAAGGCGATATTTTTTAGCTGACTAAGTACTCTGAGTAAAAACTTAATTCTACTTAGTTTAATTCTATTTATAACTTAAATTTTTTGATGAATTTAGTACAGATATGAGTTTAGACATAATGCTTTTTCATAGTAATGTTGTTTATTATTTTTACACATATAACTAAAGACTATATTGTTGTTGCGTCATTTGTTCAAACATTGGTATATTCATGTTGCTATGCCAAACTGTCATCTCTTTACGTAATATTTTCTGAGCTCCTTGCTTACATTTCTTAAGCACCTATGATATAGATGCCAATGACTATTGCGAGGCCAATTATTATCAGGGCGTATTTCCCAAATATTATAGGCAACCATATAGTTATTTTGGTATTTTATCGAGAATTTAAGCACTCACAGTCAAAAAGTGACATTTGATGAAGTGGAACTTCATACTCACACAGATATCCCAATGAACATGGTTACAGTGCGTTTCACTTAAGAAGTTCCTTCGCCGTAATGTTGGCTCTTCTGTCTGTCTACAGAAAAAAGAAGGGAAAAAGAAAAGAGTTGCCTACTCTACCAAAATTTTTGCACGAAATGTGAAACAAAATCGATTTTAACGGTAGTTGCAACACTTTTCGGAGAATTATGAGGGGAACGGGATTTTATTAAAAAAAAGGAGGTCTAAAAGGAAGTGGTCAAAAATATTGTAACACTGTTTTTCATGACAATACAAATAAATGAATCATTCTGAATAGTTATGTTGAAAATGGTATGGTAATGATGATGGAGCTGGAAGATAGGCACCGGAACTCCGAAATTAATCAATGTATCCTAGCCGTGTTTGGGCTTATTAGAATCGTCATGAGATGCACTTTGGCTATAAGGTAGTATCGAGCTGAGCAAGTTCTGAAAAAGTAGTTTTCTAATAATGGATTTTTGAACAAAATTATATTTGATTCAAGTTCGCTGCTCTGCACACTGCACATGTTATAATGATGCTTTCGCAAAATAAAGAGACTGCTTCGATCTCTAGGCTTTTCCGTTGGCTCAGCAAAAGATGCTACCGATCACATTAGGTATTATCTACGTACTGTTAATACGTCTAGTTATCATATTTCATAGACTAGATATTATGTACATTACCAATGGTCACTTTTTATTTATATTACATTTTATTATTTACTTAAAGTATGGCTAATTTTACGTTTTTACTTTTACAAGAATCTTACAGGAGTCTTGCTAATTCTACCACTACGCGTCGTTTTCTTATCTTTATTCGCTTGTGCAGATTCGCTTTCTTTCAATATGTAAGCGGGTTTTAATCTGTCAATGGAAATTGATATTATTTTATCTTTTAATTGTAATTTAAACACTTTTTCAGATCTTTCTAATATCTTATAAATGGCTCTTAAAACAAAATACTAATGTTAGGGACTTTTTTACTTTATCTACTTTTAAAAATACTTACGAGTACGTTTTGTTACCGTACGTCTTTTGCTGATTGATTTTGATTGATAGGAATGCTGAATGCTAAAAGTAAAACTATGTAATTCACTTGATACGAGTATTAAGTCCACGACCTTAACTAATGATAAATGAGGTCTTGTTATGACGCGAATTACGTAGACTGCAGGCGGAGGCTCGAAAAAAAACCAAAGTACTTTAAACTAATTTATTTTAGAACAAAGAAATTACAATTAATTTTAGTGAAACCTACTCGATGCTAGAATTTGGAATGGCCAAAAACTTATTAAAAATAACTTATTGCTAATATGCCGTTTTGCTGCGTCGGCGGCTCGTGGCTGGCCCAGGTGTCGACGATGCAGTTTTCATGTGTCCGACGTCAATCGAATGAAATGCTAGGTCGGCGATATCCATTAGGGATCCGTATGTAACACCTCCTTCCGAAGATCAGCAACTATTTGATCATGTTGAGAGAAAACGTTGCTGGAGGTTCATCTCGTTTCTTGGAGTCCCTGGTTACCTCTTCGTACGTATGTATCTTAACAGTTTGTGGTTTTTCTTTGCTGTCTGCTCTGAGATATCTGCGGCTTATCGCTAAGATGATAAGTGCGAGTACGCATATTGCGAAGATGTAGAATGGTATGGTTGTATGGTATGGAACAACCGAATGAGTATTGTCAATTTTCAGAGGACTTTCCATCATTACTTTTCTCTGGATGCTGTGAAGCTCTTCTAAGTTGACTGAATTGAAGCCAATGATGATAAGTGGGAATGTTGGTCTGATTTATCTCGTTGTATGGGATCTTTGATAACTTGAGCGGCTGGCCTTCAATCTCGTTGTTGTCGTTGATGATGGTGAATTCTGATGTTTGCAGGTAGCAGTCCACCGGAATGGTGCCGAGGTAGCTGCCTTGTAGAGTGTTGAAGTCTTTTCTTCCACATGCTAATTGTACTTTAGTTAGTTGAGGTAGTGACAGTATGTAATGCTGGTCATCCAGTTTCTCCATTGCTTCTTTGGAAAGTGAAATCTTGACGAAGTGGCAGGTGTCTTCTAGACCCTGGTTGGTGATGAGTTTCTGGATACAATCTGGTTTTGTCCTAATTTGGTGACTCGTCTTCTTTTCACAGAGATGTATGTTACTGTACTTCGGGCATTCAGCCTCTATGTACACGAATGATTTCTCGTTAGTTGCTATATAGGGAGAAGGAGGTATAAGGGCAAGCTGTTTTTTATTGGGTACGATAGATAATCTGTATAGATCGTAAGAGTCTATGGAAACTATGGGGAAGCTGTAAACTATAACTATTCTTTTCTCAATAAAGTAAGAACCTGGTTTAATAAGATTATAATATTCTCTTAACTCTAGATTTAAAACCTGAACTTGATGGTATATCGATTTTAACTTGTCTATCATATTTCTTAGTACTTCTATGTCTATCATCGAATGATGAGTGCTAGACGCGCGTATAAAAGCCATTATGTTTTCTATTCTATTTCTAACTTTAAATCTTCTACGTTATTAGTAATTATTCCTAGGATTTGGGCAAACTTTGCAAATTTGATTAAACTATAATCTCTGTAAGCGTTTTTCTCTAAAAGTAGTTCTAAGGTTGCATTAATTATTTTCTGATTCTTGGTTAGCTGGTCTAAGACGGTACCATGCTGGGACATCCATTCTTTACTAAGACTGATGTGATTATTAAATTCTGAAACTTATTTTCGTTGTTTTGTAAAGTTTTAATAGCTTCGTCATGTTTCAGGGCATCTAAATAATCTAAGTTGCAAGTAACGCTTTTTATTACTGACCCTAGGCTATCTACAAGACCTCGTTTGACTCTGGAAGGTTCCAAAGATTTGAACTGCTTTAAAACTCTGTCAAGCTTGTTAGTAAGATAGTCGACTTGATATTCGTAAAGCATGTAAGTCTCATTGTTAAGTCTGGTCTTAAACGATTGAAGTTGCGTTTGTACAGAGTCTATTTTGTCCTCTATGTCAGCTAGTTGTATGTACTCTATGAAGGAGTAGTAATGTGTGGTTAGTCTAATATGTCCTAGTTTATATGGTAGTAATCCTGGTTCATCAGCTAAGGTCTCAAGTCTTATCTCTTGAGGGTGCGACACATGGATTGTCAGTAGCAGCAGACACCTGTAACAATTGGCTGCCTTTAGGTACACGTTTTAGCCTCGCTTTGGCTACGGGGCCTCGTTTTTTAGAAGTATATATATGTATCGGTAAATCAGCTAGTACAGTATCTTGCGTATACCGTGGTGCAGTTTTCTGACGGCTGGCAAAGGGATTTTTAATAAACACCTGCTGCTGAGGGGCATATTCTACTTTTGGCTCCCGAGTTTTATTCCTATATTGCTTTCAATTAAAGCTGTCCGATTGGCAAGAGATGAGTCATTAATAATGTCATAAACCTGCTTCATCTGCTGCTTATGATTCTTTGCATATTGCTGTAAAATGTGCTCCCTAAAGTCGATGTCTATCGGGTCTGAATAATTCATTGTGGATAGAACTATTGTATGCTATGATAGCGTATGGCATGCGGTTAACAAGAGGTTCCTCTTTGTGTTGTAATTTGAGGATTCTAATGTGCTCCAATAATGTTGAATGAAAACGCTCTATGTTACCATTGTCATTTGGGCTATGAGGTAAAACTTTATGATGAATTATCTTATGAAGTCGTGTAAATTCAGAGAACAATTGGTTAGTGAATTCGGTGCCATTGTCAGTAATTAGTCATAGGTAGTCCATGATGGATACAGTAACGTCAGTAACGTAGCAGAGCTCGCAGAATGTTAATGGCTGTTCCGTCTCGTAAATGGTAGGCTTGTCCGTACTTCGTGAAGGCGTCAATGAAAGTCACGTAGTGAATTGTAAAGAGGTCCATGTGAATATCCATGTCCATGTGTATAATAATTTCAAGTGGTTTGCTGGCTGGGGGAACTAGGTTAAATTGTGGTCTAATGGGATTTCGATCATATTTGGCTTGACTGCAAATGGTACACTAATTGATGTACTTGGTAATATGTTTTTTCATCTTTGGCCAATAGTATTTTCGTGAAAGGGCCAAGTGACATTCATTTATACCACGGTGGTTTGTTTTTCCGTCGTGATAGTGTCGAATAATGTCTCGTTGTCGCAGATATTCTTTGACATTTTCCAGTTCTATTTTAGCTAGTACTAAATTGAGAGAGGAGCTTTTGAATTTATCTTGTATAATGGGAATTATTGAATACATGGCCAATGGGGGATTTATCAAGATAGCCGTTTTACCCTTCGGGTTCACATATTCTTTAATAGCATTGATAATGTCATTTTCTAGGTTGGACTCTGAAAGCTAGATTGCCATTCGCGTATGGTTTCCGAAAGGTTTAGTCACTGTAAGTCGGCGTTTTACGTCACCTACTACAGTCAAGTAAATCTGTCGATAAAACTTATTGAGTAGCTCGTCTGTGATGGGGACTTCAAGTATGGGATGTTCATTACTGGTATGTACGGTGTCAGTCGAGGAGTTCGTCTGCTGATGTGGTGTTTCTGATGGGTTATTGATCATTGAGCTAAGGTCTTTAATGCTTTCAATTAATGAGTTGATCTCATCCACTTCCTCATTATGAATTTCTACACGTGAAAGAGCATCAGCGTTGGTGTTAAACTTTCCTTTTTTGTATACTACTGTAAAGTCATATTCGCTTAGTCTGAGTCGCCATCTAGTCAGTCGTGAGTTTGGTTCCTTCAAATTCATCATCCACTGTAAGGGTTTGTGGTCAGTCAATACTTTAAATTTCCTACCAAATAAGTAAGGTCGGAAATACTTCGTCACGCAGACAATGGCAAGTAACTCCTTTTCGATGGTACTATAGTTTAGCTCACTTTCGTTAAGTGTGCGTGAGGCATAACAGACAGGTTTATCAGATCCTATGGGTCCCTGAGATAACACTGCTCCAATAGCGACATTCAAAGCGTCTGTTGTAAAGTTGAATTCTCGTTTAAAGTCTGGGTACTGCAGTATGGGGTCATTGGTCAGTAGGGTCTTGCAATTCTCGAAGGCATTGGTATATTATGGGCTCAGAGTTAACTTACTATCTTTTTTTAGACATTGGGTTAGTGGTTTGTTATCCGAGCGAAGTCGGGAATGAATTTTCGGTAATAACTGAGGCCTAAAAATTGTTTAATTTCCTTGGGGGTCTTTGATATTGGATATTTTCGAATAGCAGATATTTTGTCGGGCTTCGGCTTGATACCGTCTCTGCTAATGATGTGACCTAGGTATGCGGTCTCGAGCTTTAAAAACTTAGATTTGTCCATCTGAATTTTAAAGTTCGACTCTCTGAGTCTTTGGAAAACCTTTTCCAGGTTGTCCATGTGCTCCTGGAGAGAGGTCCTGTAGACGATAATGTCATCTAAATAAACGAGGCAATTGTTATTCTGGAGGCCTCTTAGAACATCAACGTCCATGACTCTCTGAAATGTGGACGGCGAATTTTTAAGTCCTATAGGCATTTGAAGGAACTCGAAGTGGCCGTGTTCCACATTGAAAGCGGTTTTGGGAATATCCTGGGGGTCCATCTCGACTTGGTAGAATCCACTTGCCAAATCTAAGGTCGTGAAATATTGGCATTTCCCTAACTTGTCAAGGATGTCACTGATGTTTGGAATGGGATACTTGTCGTCGACGGTTTTCTCATTCAACTTTCGGAAATCTACCACGATACGCCATTTCTGTTTTCCTGAAGCGTCTATCTTTTTGGGGACAACCCATATGGGTGAACTCCAGGCTGAATCTGAAGGCCTAATTATGCCTTGGTCTAGCATTTTTGATATCTGATTCCTAACTTCTTCACGATGGATGGTAACTTTTTGTGTATGCGGGAACTTCGTCGGTGGTTCTTATACGGTGTTTAATTTTATTAGTAAAAGTCAATGGTTCTCCGTCAATGTAAAATACGTCAATATAACGAAAGCAGAGCGTCAAAAGGTTAGCCTTTTCCTCTTCATTAAGATGGTCTGTACGTAGACGTGAAAAACATCATCAGCGCGATTTGATTGGTTAGTTGGTGTACAATTAACGTTAAAGAGTTCTGCTTGGGCTGGTTGGTCTAAAGAAAAGATGACGTCATTGGATGTTGGGTTCTCTAGCTCTACAAAACCACGATTGTTAACTACAGTGGTCAAACACTCATGAATGATGCAGTTACAAAAAACCTGTTCGTTTACAAGAACAACTTGGGGGCTGAGTCACCCGCGTCCGTAGGAGGATACCCATTGCTAGGCCCTACACGTGGTCCCCGGGTGGTGCTAATCAGGTGACACTAACTGGTGGTAGGTTTCGACCGACGGCTTGTGACCACCCACTGGGCAAAGACGTACCGTCAAGCGGCCTAGCCGTGTTTCGGTACGATGCCCGGTGTAGCCGATTCAGAGGAGTTGGGTCAAAGTGGCAGTTCCAATGCTTGCAGACCAGCCAGACTCGTGCTGGTATTGACGTATCGGGAGACTAGTCGTGGAGGGTAGCGGGATCCGAGGCACGGTGCACCGCTGGCCGACCGCAGTTAGTTGGGGGCCCAAGTAATGTGCCAGCCACACATGAAAGGCTGCCCCGCCAGCTAGCGAAAAATCCCGGAATGCACCATCGTGCTGGTTGGCGACCAGATGAGAAGGCCCGATGGTCATTTCCGGGGGGGCTCGGGCGTCCCCGCAGTCTCCAGACTAGTACCCCAATGATGCTGTCCTGCCAGTACATGACTGAAGGTTAGCTGCATGGGACTCCATTTTACTTCCTTCTCTTCTCCTACCTCACTCTCAATATGACAAGGAATAAAAAGAGATATGTCAAACAGCGGCTGCACTCCCTCTCACTTAAAGTGCACCTCTGCAATATTAGAGGGCTGCACTCCAATCTCGCATCAGTCCATCATCACCTGGAGACTGAAAAACCATCTCTCTTTTTCCTTTCGGAGACGCAGATACGAAAACCGTCAGATGTGTCGTACCTGTCTTACCCAGGGTTTACCCTGGAGCACAATTTTAAACCGCACGCTGGAGTGTGTTTGTTCGCCCGGGACGACATCTGCTATCGGCGTCTCCGCAACCTTGAAGATTCCAGGTTCTCAACGCTTTGGGCTCTGGTGGACACAGGCATGGATAAAATTATCTATGCTTGTGTCTACCGTTCGCACAGTGGCGATCAGGAGACGACCGGGCTCATACAGTACCTTAGTGAGGCGGCGGATGCGGCTCAGCAGAGGTACCCTTCTGCACAATTGGTGTTACTGGGGGATTTTAATGCACACCATCAGGAGTGGCTCTTCCCATACCAGTGCACAGACCATGCTGGTCGAGAGACGCGAAAGCTTGCGCTAGCGTTAAATCTCACCCAGCTGGTCCAGGGAGCAACAAGGGTGCCGGACGTTGATTCGCACACGGCCAATTGCTTAGACCTTCTGCTGACAACAGATCCAGACCGCTATTCAGTGGCAATATCATCACCGTTAGGTAGTTCCGACCACTGTCTGGTGAAATCTGTATCAGTCTACTCTCCGCCCGATCCCAGCCCTAGAGGCACCAGGCGGGTTTGGCGATACAGGTCAGCAGATTGGGATGGCATGCGATCTTTCTTCGCATGTTATCCTTGGCAGCCTACTTGCTTTTCTTCGGGAGATCCATCGTCGTGCGCAGATGCTGTGACGGATGTTTTGCGGCGGGGGATGGAGTACTATATTCCATTCTCCGACGTAACCATGTTTGGCCGGGCTCACCCTTGGTTTGGTGCGGAGTGTGGTCGCGCTAACGCGCTCAAGCACGCAACATATCGGGCATGGGCCGACGCTCGTATGCGCAAGACGAATGACGTAAGCCAGAAGAAGAGAGCCTTCAACAGAGCTGCCAAGTCTTGCAAGAAGGTGATGCGGAGGTCTCGGTTCGACCACATTAGCCGCATCGGGAACAAACTAGCTTCATACCCTGCGGGTAGTAAGGCGTTTTGGTCCCTGGCTAAGTCGGTTGAATCGAACTTCTGCCGCCCCTCACTACCGCCACTGCTGAAACCCGACGGGTCGCTGGCACATACCGCTGAGGAGAAAGCAAATTTGTTTGCTTCACTCTTTGCGGAATCTTCGCGTCTAGACCCAGGTAACGCGCGGCCCCCTGCTCATCCTGATGGTTGCGATGCGAGTATGTCAGATATTCGCATCCATCAGAAGGACGTCCGTAGGGTGCTGCGTAACCTTGACGTGAACAAGGCTAGCGGTCCGGACGGGATACCAGCAATTGTTCTGAGAACGTGTGCGCCTGAACTGTCTCCGATCCTGACACGCCTATTTAGGCTTTCATTTGAGGCTGGAAAAGTGCCGATGGCATGGAAGTAAGCTAATGTCCAGCCCGTGCCCAAGAAAGGGAGTCGTGCTGACCCAGCTAACTACCGACCAATCTCAGTAACGTCCATTCTCTGTAAGACTATGGAACGTGTACTCAACACTAAGCTCCTGGCATACCTAGAAGCTAATGATATTCTCAGTGACCGTCAATACGGCTTTCGCCGAAATCGGTCAACTGGAGATCTTCTAGCGTATGCCATCCACATCTGGAGTGAGGCCATCGAGAAGCACGGGGAAGCGCTTGCCGTTTCCCTCGATATTTCGAAGGCTTTCGATAGGGTTTGGCACGAAGGTCTTATTAGTAAGCTTCCTTCTTTCGGTTTACCCGCTGGATTGTGTGCTTGGATCGCAGACTTCCTGAATAACCGGTCCATCCGAGTGGTTATCGATGGCTGCTCGTCTGATCAAATGGCTATTAATGCCGGGGTCCCTCAGGGGTCAGTACTCTCGGCAACATTATTCTTGCTGCACATAAACGATCTGCTTAAGCCCGGTACCTTTGGGTATGCAGACGACAGCACTGTTGCTGAGAGTTACATATCCAGCGCGCGAGCTAGTGGGTCACAGATCCAGTCTCTTCGAGAGGCTATGGTTGAGCGCTTGAACTTGTCCTTGGAGGCAGTCTCCGAATGGGGCGATGCCAATTTGGTCAGGTTCAACGCTGCAAAAACCCAGGCGTGTCTATTTTCCGCTAAAAGGAGCCAATTCAGTCCTGCTCCAACTTTCCGGGGTGTAACCGTGCCGATAACCGACCATCTTGACCTTCTTGGTGTTACGCTGACATCAACACTCAACTTTGGGCCATACATCGAAGCAAAGGCTTAACTGGCTGCAAAAAAACTGGGATTTCTCGCAAAGGTCAGACAGTACTTCACGCCGGAACAGCTGCTCAAACTTTATCAAGCGCAAGTTCGATCGTGTATGGAGTATTGCTCTCATCTTTGGGGCGGATCTGCCCGATACCAGCTTGATGCACTTGAGGCAATTGAGAGGCGAGCCAGAAGGATAATTGGTGATGATACACTCGTCGAGTCGAGGCTTCAAACTCTTGAGCATCGACGCAGAGTTGCTAGCTTGTCGGTTTTCTACCGGTTGCATTTCGGGGAGTGTGCGTCGGAATTGCATAACCTAATTCCGCCTAGCCCGTTTCATCATCGGACTACCAGACGTACGGCTATGCGCCACCGGTATATGGTGGATATCCCACCAACACGCACAAAACGTTTTGGGAACACATTCATTGTGCGTGCGGCTAGGGAGTGGAATTCCTTGCCGGAGTCTGTGTTTCCTGATAGCTACAACCCGGGAATCTTTAAGTCGAGAGTGAATAGGTTTCTTTTAGGTAAGCGCGTTCCATCGTCGACCGCATCGTCGCTTTCCATCAGGTGATAGATAGCGGTCAAGCGCGAACCTATCAACAATAAAAAAAAAAAAAAAAAAAAAAAAACATCGCCATCCGGGGTGTTAATTGGTATTCGAACTAATTTAGAATTATTTGTTGGGATAATGTCCTCATACAGATTAACATTGCGTGAATTATATACTTTCATTTGATTTCTAGCGGTACGCGTTATTAACCTATATGAAGAACTATTGGATCACTATTTATTCTATATTTATTCTCTATTAATTCTATTTAATTCTCTATTGTTCTCGTCGACAAAATTGTTTTCTAGACACCTAACCAGATCGCGGAGAATCTCATTTGCGACTTATAAGAAAGTGACGTAATTGACCAACTCCATCTGTGGGTTTTTAACAATATGAAGACTGCCCAACGCGCGACCGGTATACATATTTGGCCAATAGATGTCACTAAACAAAAACAAAAAAGTTAGGCTAAACACTTATAATCTTTTAAGTCTATTTTGGCTTCCCATTTGAATAGTAAATCGAATCCTATAAGTCCGTCAAAATAGTCGTGAAAGCGATAAATGAATAATTCAATTGAATCAGTCTCGTTGAACTCGTTAAAACATGGTAGTGTTATAGAATAATCATTTTTACTAACACCGTGCACATTTGTGACCTCAAAAGGGTCATAGTTGAGGGGGTAATGAGGGAAAAACTTTTGCACAGCCTCGGGGCTGATGAAAGACTGGTTAGCGCCAGTGTCTATCAAAAATTTTAGAGGAGGGCAAGAAATTTCGATGTATGGTAGTTGTCTTTGTGTCTGTAAGTTTAAGTCTATCCTTGCTCTTTTAATGGCTTGTCCTTCGGAAAATTCTGAATCTAGTTTGCGTCGCTGGGACCCGGTTGTGGTTCCATGTCACTTGTTGTCTGATTGTCATAAATTACATTACTGTCAGTCATAGCAGGGTTGCCGTCACAGTCGTAAAACATGTAATAGCTGAACTCTGCTTCGGGATAATATTCGACCGGATAAAGACAATTGTCAGGTAAAGCGATTTCGTTCATGTTCACTTCGCGCGTTTTAAAATAATTAGACGGTGGTGGGTTTCCACTTCTACGCCAGTCATGTCCTAATGTCATGGGTAAGGGTTTCGGAATGAAATGTTGCACTCCACTCATGGGTTTTGCACCCATATTTTGTGGTGGATTATTCCTAGATGGTAACCTGAAAACGTTACTTTGCGGACGATAATTTGGTGGTGGTGCGTGGAACATTTGTTGCGTTTGAGTCGGCATGCGATTATGTGATTGATTAGGCGTATTGAATTTAAAAGGCTGAGGCTGAAGGCCACGCAGACCTACTGGAGCATGCCAGTTAGGTAGTGTGGGTCGTGAAGCGCCGTTGAAAGGCATAGCTTGCATGATAGGGGGCTTGTAAATTACAGGCATGTTAGGAAGTCTATCTAGCTTAGGGGCACTGTGAGTTTTTGCTACGTCATTACGCTGCTGCAAATACATTATATTTAATTCTTCCTGCACAAATTCCAGGGCTTTCTCGATAGTTTCTGGACGCATACAACGTATACGCGAGCCCAAAGGTTCCTTAAGTCCTCGTACAAAGGCTTGCATGGTAACCTTCCTATAGAGTATTCGTTTAGCCTCAATAGTCATCGGGATAGTCTCGTGTAATGTCACATACGTCATTATCGTACTAAACAAGGTCTGACACTGGTCATAAAATTCCTGAACGGTTTTTGTACCTTGCGTAGCCAATGAGAGGTCGTTGTACAAAGCCGTTTCGTCGCGCTGGTCTGAAAAGTTGTTAATGAGGGCTGATCTAATACCTGCCCAGGTTTCGGGGATGCCATTTGAATTTATAGTGGATGCAGCAGGCCCAGTAATCTTATTTAAAATACCGTTTAAAAGACACACATTATTTAACTCGCTACCCGGTTGAGCGCTGGCATACTGAGTAACTATTCTATCTATGTTAATAAATCTAGTTAAAACGTTAGGGTTTCCATCAAAATCGGGCACGAGGCGTAAGGCCTTGAAAATAGTATCGGGATTAAAAGACATATTGGGCTCAAATAAACTATTCAAATTAAAATCTGATTCGCTATCTATATCTCTACTAATATCTACTAAATGCCGGCGCGCCTGTCGTGATGCAGGTTCCCGGGGGTAAGATCTATCGCGATGAAAAATCTTGGACATAAAAATGACTTAGGAGTAGAAGGAAGCAACACGAGAAATATTCTAGTGCACTTACATAATGTTTCATCTCTGGCTCTTCTTCGTGAATCGATGTCTGGATTCGCCACCCGGCTCCGCAGCTCCAACGTATGTTCAGGAGACTCGTGACGTGACATGATAGCCGCCCAGGCGACCCGCGATTGCGAATATCGAAGAAAGATGACTCTAATGCAAAACGCGAACTAGCCTGTGAGTATCCTACCGACTGCGCCAATTACGTAGACTGCAGGCGGAGGCTCGAAAAAAAACCAAAGTAGATTAGAACAAAGAAATTACAATTAATTTTAGTAAAACCTATTCGATACTAGAACATGGAATGACCAAAAACTTATTAAAAATAACTTATTGCTAATATGCCGTTTTGCTGCGTCGGCGGCTCGTGGCTGGCCCAGGTGTCGACGATGCAGTTTTCATGTGTCCGACGTCAATTGAATGAATTGCTAGGTCGGCGATATCCATTAGGGATCCGTATGTAACACGCGTTCCGAATGTGAACTTGATGTAAATATAAATATTGCAAAGTTGATGTAAAATGTGTGTTAATTAGTTACAATTCAATTATGATGAGAGAGCATTTACGCAATGTGCGGTTGCGCCGTACATACTTCCGGGCGCGAGATAACTGATGCTGATGATGCTTTGATATGGTGTTGTTAGTATGATCTGCTGATACAAGGTGATAGAATAATTTTTACTTATGTTCCTAAATTGTTAGTTGATAATTTTAAAACTACATTTTGTGGTAACAGGTGAAGGTGCTCTATTGGTTTCTATTATCGCGCACTGATCACTACGAAACACGTCACTCACGCACTGTACACTTTGATTTGGTACACCACTCGCATTAAGGTCACTGTTGCTGGCTCGGTAGTGCACGGAGGGTTGCCCAGGTTGAGGCCAAAGGTGCACGGTGCGGCGTCTTCGCCAGCGTATGCATGCGTACTTGGAGAAGGCTAGCCCTGCTGCCCCAACAACGTAGATGGCCACGTACTGGTGTGTATCGTGAATTGACACCCCGTCAGCGATGGTCGCCTGTTCCGAAGCTGCTTTCATTTGTTTTATTTGCTCGGAGATACTTTGTAGTGAAGATAAATAGTTTTCTTCTTTATACTCGTAGTGTGGAACTGATAAATTGATATTGTTATTGACAGGAGCGATCTCTACGACAATCATATCGAGCTTAATTTGTCAATCATTCGTTTGTTGTTTGTGTGCCGTAATTATGAAGTTGTTTCCGAGCACAATAACATTGACTCCGGTCACACGTTCAGTTGTAATTTGATCCCCACATATGATTCTCAGAGTGCATTGTCCCCAACACGTAGTCATGAATGTAATAAACAATCAATTCTATCAATGTTGTTTTGCAAGTTTCGCTTATGGTTGTACTAGTATCTCCTGGATTTTTGACGCAGAAGTTGTTGTCCGACTCTCGCTGATAGACAGGTTTTTGTAGGTAGTTGGCATAGGTTTGTATTTAACCGTAAGCATTTTTGAAGAAGTTCATTTGCCGATATGGGTAAATATGTATCCCTTTTGATGTTTATAGTTGTGTTTATATTAGTACTATACTAATCATACGACTACTTTCTTGGTGTTGAATAGGTATCATATGATATAATATGTTTGCTATTGGGATTTTTATTACAAATATGAAGTATTCATGTGTCATGCGTGCCCTTACTTGAGTAATTTGATAGATTTTGTAGAAATGCAATGATGTATATTTGGGCATCTGATTTGAAATAATATTTAGCTCATCTTGTAGTTGAACTGCTGTTATGATATGAATGTTGAAATGTTGGACGGTAGTGATCGTGTCCAGCAAAAAATCTTGTATGTTCTTTAAGCTGCTTAGAATGTTGTTTGCAAATAAAGTTGATAAAATGAAGTCTTCCGTGATTGCTACTTTCTCAACCTCATTCTTCAATGTGCTGATAGCTTGATCTATGTATATTGTTGCGTTGCCTTCATCCTCACTTCTACCTTAATTTATCTATGCTGCGCCTGACAGGGTCCATAATTGTGTTGTGAATTGAATTATTAAGTGCTGATTAAATATTTTATGCTGTTTTTCCATTGTTTGTTCAACACGTTTGAGGAAGTTGTTCTCAACTCCAATGATAGATGTTGGATTGCGCCAAAGATTGGCAAGATGTTTTTGATTTTCTTTGACGTAATGTCTTGTTGGTATTGTTCAACGAAATTTTCATCACCAAAGAGACTTGTTGCAACGTATCCGATCTCGTTGATTAGGCCTCGGCGCTTACGTGAATGCGCTTCAAAATGCTGACTGAGTAACATACTACGATCGTAGTACTCCAGTTCCATGAATCCGTTGTAACAATATGATAACGTCACAACGGAATTTGCTTTTTATTTGTGAATATAAGCTTTCAAGGTGTTTCATATAGATGTTAAATATTACACCCGTGCCAATATGGTTACATGTCGTAATGTACTATTTTCCAATGATCTTGTTTTAGATTCATTTCTGATATTTTGTCAAAATAAATTGTTTGTTTTCTTCCTAATTATGTTATGTTGTATGCACCCTGTGCGTTACATGTAATGTTAATATCAGGAATAGTAAATTACAATATTGTAGAAAAAGTGTAAGTCTTCTGCGTTGGTTTAAGTTTACTTGTCGAGATGGTTTTGTATCCTGTTGGACTGTAGCTGATACTTGTTTGTGGTCTTCTTGTTCTTCGCAATCAAGCAAGGAAGCTTAAAGACAGGCCATTTCATAGGGCCATTTCTTGTTTGTAGTGTGACTACTCTGACGTACCCATCTCTGCCAGGGTGCACTTGCATCACTCTTCCCATTGCCCATTTGTTTGGTGGTATGTTGGCGTCTTGCATCAACACCAAGTTACCGACTTTGATTTTGATTTTATTTATTTCTTGAGGACGTGTCCATTGTGACCTTGTATTTAATTGTTTTATATATTTACTTCGCTCAGAAGGCTTAAAGTCACCCAAAGAGCAATGGAAAGGGCTATGCTCGGGGTTTCCTTGCGTGATCGAATAAAAAATGAAGATATCCGCAGGAAAACTAAGGTTGCCGACATAGCACAAAGAATTGCCAAACTTAAGTGGCTATGGGCAGGGCACATTGCTCGCAGAACAGATGGCCGTTGGGGCCGAAAGGTTTTGGAGTGGCGACCGCGTACCGGAAGATGCAGTGTTGGAAGGCCTCCTACAAGGTGGACCGATGACCTGGTGAAGGTAGCAGGAAACCGATGGATGCGAGACGCACAGGAACGTTCGATGTGGCGACGCTTGGGGGAGGCCTATGTCCAACAGTGGACGTGTATCGGCTGAAATGATGATGATGATGATGATATATTTACTTCGCTAGCGTTTCCAAATATCTAGATAAGTCCTTTGAGTTAGATTTTTTTTTAATTGATATAAACTAGTGCTTGACTACGGTCCCACCTGATGGTAGGCGCACTAGTTTATTAAAAGCCTATTCACTCTAGCCTTAAAGACACCCACATTATTATTGAACGGGAAGACCGCAGCAGGCAAATTGTTCCAGTCCTTCGATTTCTTATGCACAAGATTCCATGTTGTGCGTACATCTTTCTCTGTTTCGTACAGTATTAAATTTGGATCACTTGACAAGAAACGAGCGGGAGTAAGGAAGTTCAAATCTGCTGAATTTTCGGTTAAAGGATATATTGGTCTTGAGTTCAGACATGCCTCCAACTGATATAGTATTATACTATACTCTTCAAACGTTAATTTCTGCTCCTCTACAACTCTCTTCAGATGATATTTTATGCTTTTAATGGCGGCCTCCCATAATCCTCCTGCTGATGGCCATGGTGCGTTAAAGTGCCATTCGATTCCCATTTTAGTTATTTCTGCCTGAAATTCTTGATTGAATGTGCTTCTTATTGCATGATATTCGTCCTGTAGGACCTTGTTATAAGGTTGGTACCTTGATCGCTAAATATTTTCTGTGGGACTCCTCTCCGAGCTATAATTCTGCGAAGAGTAGCGAGAAATGATGATGACGATGTCAAATCCTACACCAACTCTAAGTGCAAGGCTTTAGTTGCCATGCAAATAAATACGGCGACATAACCCTTGGTGGTTTTTATTCCACGACCCTTGTTGGCTTTGATATTGACATCTCCCGTATAGTCTACACCTACATTTTGGAAAGGACGTGACGGATTCGTCTTTCTGGTGGTAAATCTCCCATGACTTGATGCTGATTGCTGGGATTGTAGCGACGACACTTAACGCAACGTCGAACTCGGAATTTAACTGCTCTGATTCCGTCTACAATCCAATATGTTGTCGTATAAATGCTGAAGTTAGCTGAGGTCCACCATGAAATGCTAGCACGTGGGCCTAGTCAATCAGGATTTGCGTTACACGACTGCTTTTTGCTATGGATTATTGTATGTTTCATCTGATGATCTATGTTGGCATGTTTGAGCCTCCCGCCGCCTCGAAGAATGCCGTCTTGAAGAAACGGATTTAAGTTCAATATTTTGCTCTTGCTTGATATGTATTTCCTCAGGATCTTGGTTCACCATTCAGCCCGCCTAATAACACAATCATAGAGTAAGTCAGTAATTTGATAAACAAAGCACTGCTGTACCTTATTCATTAGTTTTGCTAGTAAGATAGCTCCTGACAGCTCTAATCTCGGCAATGATACTGATTTATTCGCTGGTACATGTCTAGCCTTTCCAACTAGCAGTGTTGGTTTTGATTGCTCATACCCCTTGATCCGAACATAATATATTACACGCGCAAATGTCTTCTGAGATGAATCGCAAAAACCGAATAATTCAATATTTACATGTTCTCTTGTGTTTACCCATCGTGGTACTTGTAGTTTGTTGATGATGCTTTTAATACCCACCCATTCGCTTAGTATGTCTTCAGGCAAAGAATCGTCCCAATTTAGGTTACGTAACCATAAGTTTTGAATAATGATTTTAAGGGGCTGCATCTCGACATACATTTTCACTGTTTTTCATACAACCGCTCTTACGCGATTATGACGTTATTACACATTTTTCATCAGATATTTTGGAAACACAGTATCTTGTGGATATTATCAAGGCTTCTATGAAAATCAATTTACAAAGGGGGTGGCCAAGATACGGCCGAAAATTGACAATGCCGCGGACAAGATTATTATTTATACCAAAAATCTCAATAATTAATAGAAATAATTATTAAAATCATAACACGTCAGTTAAAGTTCGGATAAATAATATTAAACAATAAGTAAATTCATTAATTCAGTCTTTCCGTGGTTCCGTAGGTCTCTATGGAGAAGAACGGAAGAACGTGCAAGAAACTCCATGGACACTCTTTTAAATCATATTATGTGTTACATATAATGCTTGGTTACATATTACTTGTTGCTTCTATCATGTGAGCACAATGTCGATAATGAAATAATAATGTAAAATAATTAAAAGATAGAAACTGAATTAAGCCACTGGCAGCTAAGAGATGACCAGTCCCATCTGACGGCACCCGTTCACGAGCATGACACGTGCATCAGCCCCACTCAGCTCAACCATTATGAAGGGAACTGAACGACCCAATAACACGTGCCACCAACAGCGAGACATTTGAGTGAGCATGACAAACTCTCAACTGCCATGCTCGTAATGTCAAAAAAAAAAAAAGTTGTAACCTAATAAAAATGCTCCATGGTGCTTCACATTCACAAACTTGGAAAAAGTGCTTCTACATTATACAATGCAATTGTGTCTTTCAAATTAAAAAATAATAATATTAGTTTCCAACTAATCAACTAATTAGTACGCCCTAGTGGTAGTGGAGCTGGACCAGCATTGAGCCAAGCATTTTTATCTTGAATATAATCCTCCAACTTATAATATGCTTGCCTGCATAGTGTGCGTTTAATACAAGATTTAAATTTCGTTTCATTGAGTTCTAATATTTGGGGTGGTATTTTATTATAACATTTCAAACAGTACCCCATGAAAGAAGAGGCCACTTTAGCCAGTCTGAAACCTGGTTGAACTAATTGATCCCTATTTCTTGTAACATAATTATGTCTATCGCCTCTTTTGCTAAAAAGATGAAGATTTTTTCTAACATACATGATGTTTTCATAGATATATTGACAAGGTACCGTCATTATGTTAATATCTTTAAACAGTTCCCTTAAAGAATCGCACCGGCGGAGATTGTTGAGCTCTGATGACTCTTTTCTGTAATATAAAGATTGACTCGATGTCTGCAGCCCGTCCCCATAGTAAGATACCCTACGACATGACACTATGAAAATAACTAAAATAGACTAGTCTAGCGGTATCAACATCCGTAAATTGGCGGATTTTTCTAACAGCATATGCAGCTGAGCTAAGCCGCCCTGCAAGAGATGTTAAGTGAGGACCCCATTGTAGCCTTTAGTCAAGCGTAATCCCCAGGAAAATCGTTTTATCAACAAATTCTAGTTTTTCATTATTCAATACAATGTCACAATCACTACTTTTGACATTCGGTAAGGAAAATCTTATGCATTTAGTTTTTTTCCCAATTAGAACCAGATTATTAGCAATGAACCAGTTTTGAACCTGCAATAGGGCGCTATTTTCGTTGTCAAGATTGTTAGTCTTTCTATTTATCTTAAAAATCAAAGAAGTGTCGTCAGCAAACAACACCATATTAAGTTTATATTGCAACAAATTGGGTAAATCATTAATATAAACTAAAAATAAAAAAGGACCCAAAATTGAACCTTGGGGCACCCCCATTTCAACATTCAATCCCGACGAATTGACACCGTTTATTTGCACTAATTGCTGTCTATTATTCAAATAAGATTTTAATAAGCTTAACGCTGCATTGCCTAGTCCGTAATGCTTGAGTTTCAGAAGCAATGTTTCATGAACTACACAATCAAACGCCTTAGATAGGTCGCAGAAGATGCCTATAGCATCTTGTGCCTCCTCCCACGCATTAAAAATGTGTTTTAGTAAGGAAACACCCGCGTCAGTTGTACAACGTCCTTTGGTGAAACCATACTGTTTATCATGTAGGATATTATTGGAGTTAAAATGATTAAGCATTTGATTTAACATTACCTTTTCAAATATCTTGCTAAGAACCGGCAAAACGGACACCGGCCTATAATTATTAGTGTCTCTACTATTCCCGGATTTAAAGAGTGGTATCACTTTACTATATTTCATTAGATCTGGAAAGACTCCTTGATCTATACACAAATTAAATATTAAAGCCAAGTACGGCGCTATAGTCTCAATAATTGAGGTACAAACTTTGATAGACATACCCCATAGATCTTCTGTCAATTTAATCTTGATTTCTTTAAAAGCTTTTATTACTGTTATGGGGTTTATATGTTTAAAGTTAAATTCAGTCGAACAGGCTGCAACGTTCGCCTGTAATAAACCAAAAGCATGCGATGGCGACGAATTTAGGGCTTCAGTAGTTTTAATCAGTATACTGGTAAAGAAATTTACAAATTCTTCTGCAACTAGTTTGTTATCGCTAATAAGACCATGATGAGTCTCCAATATGTAATCATTATTATTTCTTTTGTTTCTGTTGGTTTCATTATTTATAATATTCCAAACCGTTTTTATTTTATTATCTGCTGTTTTAACTTTGTTGCTGATGTATAAGGCCTTAGCTGCCTTACAAGTATTTTTAAACATTTTAGAATAAGTAGCAACATATTTATTAAAAGTTTCAGTGTTAATAATAGGCTTAAGGCCATACAACTCGAAAAGTCTTTCCCTACTTATTCTGATTCCTTTAGTTGCCCAGTCACTAAATCTAAACTTAGGGCAGATAGTTTTAGTTTTTTTCTCAAACGTCTGATTAAACTCCTTTTGAACTACAGAAAAAAATTTTTTATACAAAATATTACCATTGTTTTCTGCAAGGTTCCAATCACCCAACCTGCTAGTTAAAGTGCTATTAAATTTATTTAGTTTACCGGATGTTATTGGTCTGAATTGTATCTGCACTTGTTGTATTGGTAAGTTGGATTCAAATGTTACCATTAGGCCGCTATGATCAGAAGGCAGATAATTTACAATGGCTTTTTCTAAATACTTGCAGCAACAAAAAACATTATCGATACATGTAGCAGTAGTTGTCGTTGTTCGAGTTGGTTCAATAAACACATTTGATAAATTAAATGATTTGAAAAGATTTAATAATCTACTGCTATCTGAATTATTTTCTAAAATATTAACATTAAAGTCTCCGCAGATAATTACTGGTTTATTACCAGTTGAAAGTTTAAAATTGTGCAATTTAGCTTCACTTTTCTTGGACTGACCAACATTTGACTATTCAAAAGTGCCTGTAAATGGTCTATTTGAAATAAATGTTTTGATTTTGATTTTGATTTTGTTCCTGCAACGAATCACAGAGTACCAAGAGATACAACGAATTTCAAGTTTTTTTTTTTAAATTATTTCTGAGTATGGATACAAAGTCTTTTAGTCGGAATAATAGAGATTACATCGAATTTTCAATTTGATGATCCAACAGAACAGAATTTATTGTATCAATACTATGCATTTTGTTCATTGATAAAAATGCGTACGAAACATAATAATTATTATTTTGCTTATATTATTAAAAATATATATTAATCGCGCTATTCAAAATGGTTCGGTATTTTTGGCGGGAATTCTTGAGTGAAGTTCAATGGTTGTTTTAATTATGCGCAAATTGATTCCTAGTAGACATAGTTATTTTAGTATTCGCTTTCATAATGAACTCTGCACTTGCCTATCCCGTCGACAATGACCCCGGCCGCTTTATCTCGGACTCTTTTCTACTTTTTTTAATCACTCCAGCATCCGACAAATGGACACCGACCCTGTAAGAGCGGGGCTTTTCATTGGATGATTTTTCCCACCATAAAAAAAACCCTGTGTACCATATTTCGACCAGCAGAAGCCAACGCCGTGCTAATTCTGCTTTTAATATTTCTAAAAGGAGTGACATTCTTTGGAAGTTGTGTGTGACGGCATTCTGTTATACAAGAATGAATTTACTCACGGTAGGTAAGAACTATTTAATTTGTACCAATACTTAAATAACAAAAATAAAATATGTAAATAAAATACTACAAATGTTGACGTTGAATGAGTACTTGTTGATGAATAAATAAGTTAATAATGTTTTTAGACTCGGTTCTAATATTTTAGCCTTTCAGTCGTGGTAATTAGAGTCACAATAGAAATACAATGGATGCGCGAACGCCGGCTTCGGGTTTAATGAATACGACGAAAAAAATGATTAACCAAATGTTTTTTTTTTTTTCAAATTAAATAATAGTATTTGCTGTGCTACATCCGCCATTTTGATTCTCACCATAAAATAATGTAACAATTAAAATTTATTTAACTCATTTCCTCGAACTTTTAGTTAAAACCGTAATAGCTGTAACAAGTTTATTATTTCAAAAACTATGAATTGAAGTTGTCTGAATATATGTCCACTGGTGGCCAAATTTGTATGAATGGTGGGCCATGCCCTTTGTGTGAAACTAATCCAGTTAAGACCTCTGAAAATCTGCTATTTTGCATGAACTTTGACACTTCATAATTTACTCAAAAATTTTAAAAATTAAAAAGTACAACATACAAGCCTAGCTAATTTTATCAAGAATGTATATAATCAAGATGTTTTTCAAAAACTTTTAAGTATTAAAAAAAAACACGTATTTCCTGGAACAAGTTTTGTAAAGTATTCGAGTAAATCACGGAATTACTGAATGCCAACAGAGTTTTCAGGTATTATCACTCTTTTTTCGCGTTGCCTTTTCGTCAAACATCACGTTGGATTGCGTTAGATGAAGTAACAAGCTTTTAAACCATGCTCGATGTTTACGATAGGTGAGTGGAAAAGCAGCCTCTTAAGCTTTGTTGTCAGTGGTGATAGCCATCCCAAAGGTCATCAGATATCTCAAAATTATTTGATAATTTTGAGATATCTGATAACAATGTTCTTTTATTAGTCATTTGTGTATGTGTTTGTTCTTTTTGCATTTCTAATTGTAGTGTCTTTTTTTGGGTTCCCAAATTATTAGTCTCAAGGTCTTAAACTGACCCGAGCATTATTAGATCCGTGATACGGCGCCAATCTATCCACATGGACAACCTTGGGTTTCCCTCTTAGCCCTTTCTTGATGCGGTAGGTCACGTCATTAATCCTTTTTAACACGGTGTAAGGTCCCTCCCATCGAGCTTGGAGTTTCGGCGACTTCCCTTTCCGTCGAAGCGGGTTGTGGAGCCAGACCAGTGTACCTTCCCCAAATCCCTTGGCATTGGCATTACGGTCGTATCTAGTTTTCATTTTTACGCTGGTGTTCATGCTATTCTCACGAACTCGTTTATGCACTTTGTCCAATTGATCTTGAAGGTCACTTACGTAGTCCGTAACTGGCTTAGTCTTGTCAGGTGGCACGCCAGTTATGGCATCGACTGGAAGTCTCATCTCCCTGCCGAAATTCACTCTTGCTGGGGTATGTCCCGTGCTATCATGCACTGCCGATCGGTAAGACATCAGAAATAGTGGAATATACCGGTCCCAGTCCTTCTGATGGTCATCGACAACCTTAGCCAGGTGATTCTCCAGGGTTTGGTTAAACCTTTCCACCATTCCGTCCGACTGAGGGTGCGCAGGTGTTGTGCGTGTCTTATAAATTCCCAGAAGTGTACACATTTCCTGGAACAGCGCAGATTCGAAGTTACGGCCTTGATCGGAATGGATTTCCAAAGGTGCGCCATACCGACATACTACTTCTTCGACCACCTTCTTCGCCACTGTCGTCGCTTCCTGATTGGGTATGGCGAAGACTTCGGGCCACTTTGTGAAATAGTCCTGGATCACCACTATGTACTTGTTTCCGTCATTTGTAACTGGAAAAGGTCCAGCGACGTCGATAGCGATGCGTTCCCATGGGGCTCCCACATTGTACAGCTGAAGCCTGCCCCTGCTCCTAGTCTGTGGTCCTTTCACAGATGCGCACGCTGTACATTTCCGACACCATTGCTCTATGTCATCTCTACAATTGAGCCAGTAATACCGCTGTCTCACTTTCAGTAGAGTTTTCTTGATGCCCAGGTGTCCTCCAGAAGCACCATCGTGTATTTCCTGTAGCAGGGGGACTACTTCACATCGTGGTACTATCACTTGTGTGGTCACCTCTTTGCCATCGTTCGATTCCCATTTCCTACAAAGCACATCATTTTCTAGGACTAAACTGTCCCACTGTGCCCAGTAGCTCTTAGTTACGGGACTGTGTGACGATACTTCACTCCACTGGGGCCTAGTTCCGCTACGCTTCCAGTCCAGTATAGGTCGAATATCGTCATCTTCTTCCTGGGACTTCTTGAAGTCGCCTTCAGCCCTAATTAAATTAACGTGTTCTCGGGCTTCATTCTGCTGGCAGTGTCTGCAGTCCTCATTACATGGACGTCGTGACAGGGCGTCAGCATTGTTATGCCCTTTTCCACTACGATGTTCTGTCACAAAGTTAAATTCCTGCAGCTGCTCGAGCCATCTTGCAACTTGGCCCTCAGGGTTTTTAAATTGTAGAAGCCATTTCAATGCAGCGTGATCCGTCCTCAATGTAAACTGTCTTCCTATAAGGTACTTGTGGAAATGCTGCAAGGTTTTTACCACAGCCAGCAGTTCTCGTCGAGTCACACAGTAGTTCCTTTCTGGCTTTGAAAGTGCCTTACTGAAGTAAGCGATTACGACCTGTCTGTCACCCTGCACCTGTGACAACACTCCTCCAATTCCCGTGTTGCTGGCATCGGTATCAACGACAAATCTTCCGTCTCTGCTTGGATACCCCAGTATGGGCGCTTCACATAGCCGTTGCTTTAGCTCGTCGAATGCTGACTCACAGTCCTCGTCCCAGATAAAATCTCGTTTATCCTCAGTCAGCTGATGTAAAGGTTTTGCAATGTCCGAAAAATTCTTGACAAAACGCCTATAGTATGTGCACAACCCTAGAAATGCACGTACTTCCGTTTTGTTCCTTGGAGCTGGCCACTGTTGGACTGCCTTTATCTTCTCAGGGTCGGTTCTCACCCCGTCAGCGGAAATAACATGTCCTAGGTAGCTGACCTCCTTCTTGAACAGGGCGCACTTCTTTGGGCTTAGTTTTAGGTTAGCCCCTCGTATCCTGGTGAACACTTTCTCCATATTCCTCAGGTTTTCCTTAAAAGTGCGACCCATTATAATGACGTCATCCAAATATACCAGACAGACGTCACCAAGAAGGCCCACCATGACTCTCTCCATGAGGCGTTCAAACGTCGCTGGAGCGTTGCATAACCCAAAAGGCATGACATTAAATTGCCACAGGCCGCTGCCAATACCCGTACTGAACGCTGTCTTTTCTTTATCTTTCTCGCTGATTTCCACTTGCCAGTAGCCACTTTTTAAATCAATGGTTGAAAACCACTTCATGCCACTGAGCATATCCAGCGTATCGTCTATCCTTGGTAAGGGATAACTGTCCTTCTTCGTCACATTGTTCAGCATTCTGTAGTCCACACAGAATCTTGTGCTGCCGTCCTTCTTCTTCACCAGAACGACGGGGGAAGACCATGGGCTCGTAGAAGGCTCAATTATTCCGCTATCAGCCATGTCCTTTACCATTTCTGCTACCTCATTTTCCTTAGCCCAGGGTATGCGACGCGGTCTCTGTTTAATTGGTCTAGCATCACCTGTATCTATCTCATGCTTGACGAGACCTGTTCTCCCGCAGTCTTTTCCCGTTGCAAAGATGTCTCGAAACCGTAGCAGAAATTCCCTGGCTTGCTGTAGTTCCGAAGTCGATAAATTGCTCTTAGAATTTTCCAGAAGTTGCTGGATGTGATCAGTTTCGACTTTGGTCGTGTCTTGCTTTGCTGGAGATTTATTGATTTGACGGAGATACTGAACTTCTTCACATCTCCCAACAACACTGTTTTTCTTCAGTTGGACCTCTTCTTTCCCAAGGTTCACAATCCTGACCTTGGATTTCCCTGTCGTCATAACTAAAGTCCTCGCAGTGATGATCTCCGGGTGCCGGCCAGTATCCTCTACCAAAACACATCTTGTTTGCCTGATTTTCTTGGGAAACTTTACTTCGACTAAGGTTTCTGTTCTCGGAGCCAGTGTAGTATTCTTTAAACAGTAGAGGTTGCATGAGTTAATTCCTCGCAGGAAGACTTCTTGATCTGGGAATTTCAATACTCCCCTGTCGATATCTAAAATACATCGGTTATTCCGCAAGAAGTCGAGACCCAGTATGCAATCGTCGGTAATATTCGCAATTAACGCAGGATGGATATACACTTGATCACCGATTTTGATCTCAATTTCTGTATCACCGAGGACGGAGACTGGCTGGCCGGTTTCTGTCTGAAGTCGGCAGGATGGAGACTCCCTTTGCCACAAGATGGTGCGTTTCAGCAACTCAGGTCTTATAACAGTCCGTGACGCCCCCGTGTCAATGGTAAAATTGCAAGCCCGATGATTCAGCGTCCCTTCGATGATCAAACTATTTCCGTTGTGAACTTGATTGATGGTGATGGTTGGGGCCTTCAGTTGACCAGCCAGCACCCGCCCCGCGGCCCTGGCGACATTTAGTTTAACGACTCCTCGTTAACTTGAGTTCCGGAGTCCACACTCCCCCTCTTCCTCTTGGGGCAATCGGTACGAATGTGCCCTTTTTCTCCGCACCCGTAACACGTCGGGATATAGCGGGACTTTGCTGAAGAAGAAGCCACCACTTCTCGGTGACGTGGTTGCGTTGTAGGCGAGACCACCACTTCCCGAACCCTATGCGTACGAGAATCGTGTCGTACTGCTTCCACTTCCAAAGCGTGTGCCATCGCACTCTTTAAAGATTGGTGGTGTCCGAGTCGCACTGTAGCCCTGACTTCAAGATCCCGTAGACCGTCGATGAATGCTTGCACCAGATTCACTTCCACCATCTCTGGTGTCATCGACATGTATGCACGCCGGACCAGCCGTTCAACCTCGACTCCCCACTGCTGGAGGCTCTCGTTCGACCTCTGCGTTCTCTCGCGTAACTGCGCGCGGAAAACGTGCTCGAGGTGTTTGTCTTCATAACGAGTGTCCAGTCCCTCCATGAGACGCTCCAATGTCCTGCCGTCTGCAGGGAGGTTCTCTAGGACTAGCAGGGCGTCCCCTCGTAGAGCCAAAGTTAATGCCGCAAAAGACTGCTTATCATCCCAGCGGTTTGTTTCGACCAATGTCTCGAATTGGTACTTAAATGCCGTCCAGGAAGACGTGCCATCAAAACGCGGCACATCAAATTTTGCGGCAGATGCACAGGGGGTGTGCGATGATGAGCCGACAGCAACGGGTTCGCGTGCTTCGAGCTTGATAATTTTTTTGTTGATGTCCAGCAGGCGATCTTCGTGGCCATCAATCCTTGTTTCGAGGCTATCAGCTCGGGCGGAAACCTCCTTGACCTCTAAGGTGAGATTCTTTACCTTCTCGCCCAACGTGACGAGGCCGTGGTCGATTTTATCGAGGATCAAGTTCTGCTTAGCCTCCTGATCGCGGCGAGCGGCTTCCTGTTCGCGGCGAGCGGCTTCCTGTTCGCGGCGAGCGGCTTCCTGTTCGCGGCGAGCTTCTTCCTGGTTCGCTGCGATTAGGTCCTGAAGCTTACGCTGGTTGGCCTCCTGATCGCGGCGAGCGGCTTCCTGTTCGCGGCGGGCTTCTTCTTGGTTAGCCGCGATTAGATCCTGGAGCTTACGCTGGTTAGCCGCCATACTAGCTTGCATGGCGGCCAACACAGCAGCGAGGCTCATTTCCGAGGCTGGTCCTGTTGGCGCCTCAGCAGCTGCTGTTGCTCCCATATCAGCCTGATCTTCCTCCTCCATACGATGACGCGCAGCATCCATCTCCATTTGCCTCCTTGTTCGTGTTCGCTGTTCGTCGTCCCTCGGTGTTAATGGCATTTCACTTCTGACACCAGTTGTTACGTACGTGGGTAATCAAATGCCGATTTACTAAGAGACAACTTTATTCACCCCAAACAATAACAAAATATTCCAGTCAACAATAATCCGAATCGCAATTAACACTAGAGTACCGTTACACTATCGCTTAGGTCGTTAGATAAAATCACTTCAAGTACTAGGGTAGTTCGCTCTTGATCGCAGTCGAAATCACAACTGACTCGCTTCCAGCCGGGGACTCGTATTTATATGCGGAGCCAAGAAAATTCTAGATACCGACTTCCCACGAACGATCCAGAATTCCAGAACAATTGAATCGCTTATCGAAGTCATAAATCATTTTTATTACTCGTGGTAATAAGAGTCACTTTCATGCGAATTTCGACTCTATTGTTAACGTCGGAGAGTATCATTTCCCTTATCCTAGATAAATGCCTACCCACTAGTTGTAGGTACTATGTGGATGTTTCGAGATTTTTCTAAGCCAACTACGCACGACCATTCTAGACCTTTCGAACAGCAATGCGTTTTAATTATTACGTGCTACTCTTTATTTTCTCGGAGATATGGCGGGTTCACGTTTAGTGGCGTAACACTATCTTGAGTATTGTTTTCGGACGGTATGTGTTGTAATAACACAGGAACATTTGTTTTCCATTTCCTGAGGTTGAGACCTACCGACTTCAAAAGATTGATTATCTCTTATGAGCTGCTGTACTGATTTTGATGTATGCGATCTATGTAGTGAAATGGTTTGAAATAACAATGTAACTGGAAAAACAAGAACAGAACAAAAGAAAAAGCCCAAGTCACACGTTATAGGTACCAAACGAAACACTTTAGTAACGTGTGACTACGGCTTGGTCTTTTGTTCTGTTCTTGTTTTTCCAGTTACCTTGTTTATTTCAGCATACTGAAAATCTTGTTTTATACATTTTCAGCGTCGTTTTTTTGACGTAGTCGGGTTTTAGTTTTTGACTTTTTTTCATTTAAACAGTTTTGGTGTTAAATTACTGTGCTTCTATACTATTTACTTGTAAAAGCTAAATTGTCAAATAAGAGCAGCTTTTTTTTATAGCTTTCGAGGAGCTTTTAAATAAACTTGAGCGTTTGCAAAATATCTGTATTCGTTTTGTTTTCAACCTTAAAAAGTATGATCATGTCTCAGGCTTTCGCAAGGTACTCAAGTGGCTCCCTATTCGACTTCGCAGGAACACTCGGATATTATGTCTGCTATTTAACATCCTTTTCAACCCTAAAACTCCCTCTTACCTGCGGGAACGTTTCTCCTACTCTCGTCCTTCTGATGCACCTTGCAGGTCGCATCTTAAGAATCTCCTTAAATCCCCTCCCCACTCCACCGATTTCTATTCCTATTCCTTCACTTCGCACGCAGTACGGTTGTGGAATTCACTTCCGCCTGACATCAGGGGCTGCCAAACTCTTGCAGTTTTTAAAAGAAGAGTGAAAGAGCACTATCTTTCTATTTCGTCATAATTGCAAATTTAAACTAATATGTATTATTTTATTTTAGGTATTATTTAGTATGTATTTGTGTGATATTTATTTTAATTTGTGTATGTTTATAATTATAGCTGTATATATATATATATATCTTTAATTATTTATTTTTTTTATACTATTTCGTTGTTAACTTTTTATTTTGTGTGTACTAATTTTCCTTTTACTTTTACACACGGTGTCTACTTCTCTATTTTCTTCAACTTTCCTGTCGCAGGTATGCTGGAAGAGATTTCATTAGAAATAAGCATCACCTTTGTACTATTTTTTCTGTTTCCTTCCTCTTTTCTTGTATTTCTATGTGTGTGTACATAAATAGTTAAATAAATAAATAAATAAGAATTATATTATTTCTACTTGCGCACGATATGTTTTATCTGCTTTTTTTTATTATTATTGATAGGCTTGCGTTTGACCACCATCACACCTGGGGCCCAAGTCTGCTATTTTTATAAATTCGTCATTCCAACATGATCACATTGTCATTTTGCTAAAAGTTCGTAGTCTGCTAATTCATAATGATCGATCATTGATCGGTAAAGTGGTATCGTAATAGAGTTGTGGTAGAATGATAATATCGAGCATATTAAAACCAATAACTGCACAATAACGTTCTAATGGTAAAACACTTGTGAAATAAACTGTCAAAGTTTTAGCAGATAACCGCAAACGTGAAATATTCATTTGTCAATATGGACGAGATTACCATTCTATGCCACTTCTTTCAATGGAGTATCAGTGGTTGACCATTGGAAAGTCATAATGACGCCATTATGTTAGTTGATTACCAAACTTGTGAAAATCGACAATTATGACATCAATGATAGACTATTCTGACACTATTGTAATAGCAGACTTGAGGCCCTGATGGTAAGCGATGATGTGGTCGACGATGAAGCACGCTTGCCTAGAAGAAACCTATTCACATATATACACTATAGCTACAACTTAGGAGTCTTTAAGTCGAGAGACTTAAAGACTCCTAAGTTGTAGCTATCAGGAAACACAGATTCCGGCTTGAAGGCGCCATATTGAATATTGGCGATATTTTTGTATGTACAAGTGAAGCCCTTTCAAATGATACAACACATTTTTATCTTATTTTTTCAACACAAAACTTTTTGTCCACTGGAGGGCGCCACATTGAATTTTGACGAAATTTTTTGATAAGTACCCGTGAAGCCTTTACAAATGATATAAAATACGGTATATTTATCTATATTTTTATTTTTAACTCATTACATTTTGTCTACTAGACGGCGCCATATCGAGTTTTGTGACACATCACGTAGCCTATGTTCAGCGGATAATTAAGACGGTTCTAACGATATATGTCGAGTTTCAATGAGTAGATTATGAGCTATGAGGGATCCGATGAACATACTCACATACATACATACATAGCCTGTCAAAATCATAACCCTCCTTTGGCTTAGCCGTAGTCGGGTAATAAATATCACTATATTTTTAGGGTTCTGTACCCAAAGTGTAAAACAGGACCCTATTGCTGAGACTCCGCCGTCCGTCCGTCTGTCCGTCTGTCACCAGGCCGTATCTCATATGAGATTTTCACAGATGATGTATTTTTTGTTGCTGTTGTAGTTAAAAACAGAATAAAATAAATATTTAGGGGGGCTCTTATACAACAAACGTGTGTTTTTTTTTGCTGTTTTTATAGAATGGTACGGTATGGAACTCGTCGTGCGTAAGTCCGACTCGTATTTGGCAGTTTTTGGTTTATGTGGATACAAAATACTTTTCAATACATTTAGTCGAAAACCTGCTCTTACCCCTACCGCCATTTGGGCACGCCACCATCACGGCGGTAAGTCTCCTCTTAGAGGAGTGGCTGGAGCGGCAACACGCCGTCTTTATCTTCCGCATGACGCAGGTCCTCACCGGACATGCCAAGTTCGGGAGGATCCTGCATCGGATTCAAGCGGAAGAAACGCCTGGGTGTCGCCATTGTGTGAATCGCCCGGAAGACATGGTGTAGAGGTGTGCCCCGCTTGGGCAGAGCACAGCTGTGTTCTCATGGAGGCAATCGGCGGCAGCTACCTCTCGTGCTGGGCCCTGGGTCAGGCTATGTTCTGGAGCGAGGAGGAATGGCAGACGGTCGCCTCTTTCTGTAAAGTAGTAAAGGAGGAGGGCGCACGTGTGAGATTTATTTATTTATTATTTACATATTTACTTATATATTTATTTATTTATTCAAGGACAACCAAAAAAGCATCCACCATTATACATGCTAAAGATTCAACGTTGTTACATTATATAGTGTAGCCTTAATTAAAGGCTGCCACGGCATGCATTAAACATAGGAGGAGATAGGAACTAACTTATCTATTAACTAACATAGGAGGAGATTGCGAACCTCCTCACGCTCCACGTCGAGGTTACGACCACGAGCACCAGCCACAGTAAAGGCGGATGTGCGGACGTCGAGCAATCGGTAGCTAGCCGTCCGGCCGTCCAGTAATTGACCGGACCGAGGCCAGTCATCAACAGCGCGTAGTGATCCCCGCGCTTTTCAAAGAGATGTCAGCAAACCGTAGGGGCCCAGCAGGGACGACGCCCGCTAGCTAGAATCGCGAGGAATTTCTGAAAAGGAAACACGTAGTCCTAGAAAGCAAAGGGCAACTGAAGGAGACTGGTGTGGTTTTAGTCAGTAAAAGTCTGACACGCCCTCGAGCTCTGCTCAGAGCGGGAGAAGTCATTAGATGATTCCCACACTTAAAAAAAAAACTCCTAACGCCATGAGGCACTATAATTAAGGCTTCCGTTCTTCCTCCTAAGGTACGGAACACTAACGAAGAATAAAATGTGGTTAGTTGTTGGCTATGATTTTATAATTATGATGTCTAGATGGAGCATCTTCATATAAATCGTTTAGTAAGTATTGATTATAATTATTCGTTATTTGTGCATTATTTCTGGCTGAGTATGTATTTTACTTTTTGCTTTATTTCTGTGTATTCACATAATAAAAGAGGTAATTGTAAACGCTATTTTGGTACCTATCTATTTATTTATTCATTTAATTCAAACAACTTTTTAAACAATAAGTACTTAGAAAATAGAACAATAAAATAAAAAAAGACGTGTGGCACTCGGGGACTGCCGCGGTAAAGCTATTGCATAGCATTTTTATCAACTTATGCAATTATAATTATTTATTTATTTTATTTATGTAGTATTTTTTTCCTTTGTTTTTTTTTTATATTAATTGAAGTTACACTTTCACACATTGAATTGAATTTTGATTGATTGTTCACTCATTTGTTTTCTTATCGGTCACCACGCTCAAAAAACAAATGAGTGGGGGGTGTTAGGTTATTTTCGTTACGGAATTTATGGATTCGGTCTCCACGCTCAAGGCCCGCGATAGAAGCTATGCAATAGCTTAAAAATATAAAACAATTATTTAAATTACAATTAACCTTTTGAATGTCTTAAGTTACACAGTTCAACATAAGCAATTGTCTTTCTATTGTGTCTCTAATTACGGCATTCGATGAGTTAATAAGAGACATATTTCGTGCAGGACTTTTCTTACCTATTTAATAAAGATAATACACAGTCATACATTCATCTCATACATCCTGACAGTATTGTCTTCCATTCTACCGCAGACATATCAAAATCTGTGTGCTTGTCTAGGAGAGCATTAAGCGCAGACAGTGTCCGAGGTATGCGTGATGTGGAGTGCGCGACTGTGCCACACGTAGGAACTGCCAGGAGCCGGTGTTCCCTACGACCGACGGCTGTAGTGTCGTTACATTACTATTTACATTCCGTACTTACTTTATCTTTGGTAAAACTTGTGTAAAGCAACAGACATGAAAAGCAACGATAGTAACAAAGAACCAACAAAACGTTGCAGAATGGATAAATCATCTTCCACATGGATAGAGTCGTCGTGGCCGCCGAGGCGCCTCGGACGGCAGAATCGCACTACAACACACTACGACTACACAGTTATACAACTCTGCTTGCTCTTGCCGGCAATGAAGGCGTGATGTTATGTTATATTAATTAACTGTTTTATTTACTTGAATGTTTTCTGTACAAGTAGTTCTATAATGGGTCGTAGCCTCGTAGAGCTACGAGTCGCTACGAGCCGCTACGAGCTGCTACGGCGTAGCACACAAACGAATCGAACGTAGCAATACTTTGATTGCGAATTTTAAATGAACTTATTTATTGAAGCGTATAGTACCGTGAACATCTGGCCGGAATTGGTTTTAACCAACTTCAAAAAGAAAGAGGTTCTAATAGAACCTCCTTCTTTATGTTCGACTGAATGTATTTTTTTTTGTAATGGATAGGCTCGCGTTTGTCCACTATCTCACCTGATGGTAAGCGATGATGTGGCCGACGATGGAACACGCTTGCCTAGAAGCAATCTATTCACTCTTGACTTAAAGATCCCTAGGTTGTAGCTATCAGGAAACACAGACTCTGGCAGGGAATTTCACTCCTTAGCTGTACGTATAATTATTAAGAGAAGATACTATTTTTATAAGGCTCACTGATATATCTCGGTCACTAAAATTGTGGACCGATTTGAATTTTTCTTTTTCTTATTGAAATGTTATGCTTTCGAGTTGGTCCCATAGAAATATTGTTATGATCTGACGATGAACTTTGAAGATATGGAACAGAACTCTTCATGGGTTCACATAAGAACTGTCGTAACAAGTAAAATTGCTTTGTTCATACATGACATGTAGTCGATGACTGACTGAAGAAAAAAAGGGAAGGGGATATATCAAACTGATCCGATGATGAAGCCGGAAGGTAGGCACCGGCACTCTGTCAGTGTATTCTAACCGTGTTTGGGATTATTAGAATTGTTATGAGATGTACTCTGGCTATAGCCATGGTACCGTATAAGGTACCGAGCTAATCTAATGATGGAAGTTGAACACAAAAACTCCGTAATAAAACAATGTATCCTAGCCGTGCCTTGGATTACTGGAATTTTCATGCAATGTTTTAATGATTGAATTCTATAAGTACCTTAATATGGAACTTGCACACTTTAAGTTTGACTGAGGGGTACTTTTTAGCTGTAGAATATTTTTTTTTATATACAAAAAAAAAATTGCAACCCATTTCACTGATGAAAAAATACAAAAAAATGCAATAAGTATAAAATTTATTTCGGAAGTTAGTAAATAACGAAGACACAAAACTATTAGAAACTATACTATATATAGAAACAACGACTTCCGAAAGAAAAGTTAATTTGTACTTTTTAGAGTTTTTAGGGTTCCGTACCTCAAAAGGAAAAAACGGAACCCTTCCCTTATAGTGGCTTTGTTGTCCGTCGGTCTGTCTGTCTGTCTGTCTGTCAGTCTATCTGTCTTTTAAGACCTTTTGTCTCAAGAGCGCGTGGAGGTATCGAGTTGAAATTGAAACCATATACTCACATCTGCAGTCCTTCAAAAAATCAAATTTCTAAATATCGAAAAAAAAAGATACGGCCGCTTATGTCGCAAAAAACGTGTATTTTGACACTCGCAAAGGAATCTAAATTCATAGAGTACTACCCGTTGTCCTAGAATCCTGAAATTTGGCATGAAGCAGTCTCATAGCACAAGTATGGTAAAATATCTGAAAACTGTTTTGTAAACACGAAATTCTTATAAACTCACCGGTCATGTGTTGATGTTTATTGTATTAGAGTAAGATCCCAGGGTCGCCAGACGTCACGTATTTTCTGACGAACGAAATGTGGACGATTGAGTACTGTTAGGATGTACTAAGAACGCATGCCTACCTGCTAGCTTGCTTAGACGACCAATTTTCAGGTATCATGTAATCAAGGTACATAAAATCATTACTTACTTCAGGTAAATTCTCCAAGCTCATTTTTACGTATATTTTAGGCAATATCTTTAAAATCAAGTCGCCTTTCCTTTGATTCCTTGGGCCGTATTGTTTTACAGAAGCTTTAAAGCTCCTAAAATAATGACATAACTTCACGTAAAATTCTCATGTTTGATTTTTATATGTTCACAACTTCATGTATTTTATCCTTGTCGGGGTACCAAACTTTAGATTTATTAGAAATTTAAATTTCATAATTGCAATTCACGTGTTTTAGTCGAACAAAGAATCAGTTTTGTAATCTGCAGACTAATGGCCAATCATACGGTATGCTTGGCCATAAGTCTGCAGATTACCCTACTCATTAGGAAGTCTACATATCTAGTTAATATAAGAACTTAAACATTTTTTTTGACCTCGCCGACTCTACGTCTACTGACTCTTTTCTACGTTTTATTAAAATTTGTGCTACATCTCCTTTGGTGTCCGAGTTTGGTGTTTATCCCAGGATAAAAAGTATCCTATGCGTTATTCTAGGACATGGTCTAGCCGTGTACCAAGTTTCATCGAAATCCGTTCAGTAGTTTTTGCGTGAAAGAGTAACAAACATCCATACATCCATACATATAAACTTCCATATTTACGAGTATAATATTAGTAGGATATACGGTACATACATCAACATATTTTTTTTACAATTTTTGTCTGTTTGTTTGTTCGGGCTAATCTCTGAAATGGCTGGACCCATTTTGACGGGACTTTTTTGTCAGGTAGCTGATGTAACAAGGAAGTAACTTAGGCTACTTTTATTTTAGAAAAAAAGAATTCAAAATCCTGTAGTCCACACGAACGCAGTCGCGTGCATCTATACATACATATAAATAAAATTGGAGTGTCTGTTTGTAATACTGAAATAACTGCTTTTCACTAAATGCATATGAATCTAAATACGGTACATACACCAAAATAACAATTTTTACAAATTTTGGCTGCCTGTTTGTTTGTTTCGGCTAATCTCTGAAATGGGGTGTACTATGCCGAATCGAATGCCAAATAGTCGAACATCAATTAATCGAACACTTTAAATCGAACACCTAAATACTCGAACGTTCATACTATGGAATGATTAATAAATCGAACACTCAATACGTCGAGAATTCAAAATATCGAATGTTTGATCGAGAGGCCAATGCATCACACATTCACCCGGAGGACATGGTGGAGCATACGGTGGAGGTGTGCTCCGCTTGAATGGAGCACCGCCATGTCCTCGTGAGGGTGATCGCCGGAAACAACCTCTTGTACAGGCCGCGGCTGTGCGTGTGAGGGAACGGGCTTTCTCACGCCCCCCGTTAACGGCGCGTAGTTTTCTACGTGTGCCGTCGGCTGGGGCGTGAGGAAGCCCGTTCCCTCACACGTAAAGCCGCGACCAAGACACGCGCGTACAGAAGCACCATATGCTCCACCATGTCCTCCGGGTGAATGTGTGATGCATTGGCCGCTCGATCAAACATTCGATATTTTGAACACTCGACGTATTGAGCCACCGTAGGCGCGGGCTTACGGACAGTGAGCAATGGGTAGCTCGCTGTCCGGCCGTCCGGTAACCGTCCGGACCAAGCCCAAGTCGTCGACGGCGCGCGCTGTTCCCGCGCGCCTCAAGGAGTTGTCAGCAACAGCAGGGGCCCAGCCGGGTCGAAGCCTACCGGGGCCAGGGTAATCCGAAAGGGCGCTCGAGCCCCGGTATCGAAGGCTTGAAGGAACGGGATGGGTTTTTTAGTCAGTAAGAGTCTGACACTATCTCCCGCTCCGCTCAGAGCGGGGGTTGTCATAAGATGATTTTTCCCATCGAAAAAAAAAAAAAAAAAAAGTGTTCGATTTATTAACCATTCGATATTATGAACGATCGAGTATTTAGGTGTTCGATTAATTGATGTTCGACTATTTGGCATTCGATTCGGCATAGTACACCCTCTGAAATGACTGGACCGATTTTGACGGGACTTTTATTGGCAGGTAGCTGATGTAATAAGGAGTAACTTAGGCTACTTTTATTTTAGAAATAATGAATTCAAAATCCTGTAGTCCACGTGAACGAAGTCGCGGGCACAGCTAGTGTATATAATTTGAACCCAATCCGTCCAATAAATTCGGAGGCTGTGACAGACGGACATACAACAAACTTATGTATGGCTTGTGTGTGGCAGACTTCTACTGACTACAACCAACGTGTGTCCCTGCAGTTGTCCTACGCGCTCCAGGGCTCTGGTAACTAACTCTTTGGAACAATCCCGCAGCCCTAGCAAGCGGTGGCCCAAGTGGGCCCGGTTCATTTTGCTCGTTTTGTCCATACGACCCGCAACGATAGCTGAGGCATAAGGATTTCCTCTCCTTCATGATCTCCGTCACCACCTTCGCTTGCATTACTACTTCGCAGGAACTGACTGCTTCCTATCCTTCTCGCTCCTTACCACCACCACCACTATCAGCCGCCTGCACCAAGACCAGGCGCTAGAGATCGCCGCCAACAATCACCTCCACGAGGACACTCAGTCCTCCACCCAAGTGGGGCAGACTTCCTCCGCATGGTCCACCGTGTCTTTTGAGTGATTAGCATAATATTGACACCTGGACGTTTCTTCTCTACGAATCCAAAACAGATACTTCCTGAAACACCTATGACCGGTGAATATGTGTCATCATCTTCCTGCCCTAGTCCCGTTTTATTTGGGGTCGGCGCAACACGTTTTTTTCTTCCATTCTGTCCTGTCACTCGTCACGCTATTACTAACTATATGTGTGTCAGGCGGAAAGTGAAGATGCCTTAGCGTCTTTACAACCACTCCTAAAAGATATATACCGCCGTAATTGTGGCGTGCTCAAGGTTTGAACCTTACCGGGGCCAGGGTTAGTTTCGACCGGGCCTTGGTTGAGGCCATGGTCCGGAGTGAGGAGGAGTGGCAGGCGGTCGCCGACTTCTGCGAAGCAGTAATACTCGCAAAGGAGGAGGCCGAATGCATCAGGCAACGGCGTCCTCGCCGCCGCCGCCGGGATTCTGATCCCGATTTCCGGCCACCGTAGGCGCGGGCTTGCGGACAGTGAGCAATGGATAGCTCGCTGTCCGGCCGTCCGGTAACTGTCCGGACCAAGCCCAAGTCGTCGACGGCGCGTACTGTTCCCGCGCGCCTCAAGGAATTGTCAGCAACAGCAGGGGCCCAGCCGGGTCGAAGCCTACTGGGGCCAGGGTAATCCGAAAGGGCGCTCAAGCCCTGGTATGAAGGCTTGAAGGAACGGGATGGGTTTTTTAGTCAGTAAGAGTCTGACACTATCTCCCGCTCCGCCCAAGAGCGGGGGTTGTCATTGGATGATTTTTCCCATCGGAAAAAAGTAAAGGTTTAGTTTTGAAAGACCGCTCAAGCCCCGGTATGAAGGCTTGAAGGAACGGGGTGGGTTTTTAGTCAGTAAGAGTCTGACACTATCTCCCGCTCCACCCAAGGGCGGGGCTGTCATTGATGATTTTCCCACCAAAAAGGTTCGAACCTTAAAATCTTGTTTTTATACCAGAATAGCTACAAAATCCCAAATAACACTCTTATCTCAGACTGAATTAGTTGGAGCCATTTTATCGGATTTCAGTTTCCGTACAATTATCGTATTATTAGGGTTGGCCCACACCGAGAAGTGACGCCGTATGAAGCTGCGCGCTTTTTAAGATAGCCATATGAAATAGAACTTTATTTACTACTCTAAAAGGTACACATTTCTATGAGAATTCTACAACAGAAAAAATCGCAACCTGCAGTGCCATACATTTTGCAAGTTTTAAATTTATTTGCGTAGTGTGTATGTTAGTTTGTTCAGGCCAGATCTTGCAAGTTGAGTGAGAACCATTTCCTCTCATCCCTCGGAGTTTAATCTTCACAAGTTGGTTCACTTTCAATAACAATGCTTTTTTATTATAGACAGCTTGACCTGACGCGGCATCCAGATAAAAGAAATCTTCAGCGGTGACGGTAGCAGTGATTTTTGTACTTATATTTTTTTGTTTGTTTTATTCACCTGCTGCTTCACATTGCACCTTACGCCGTTACCTATGATGCGTTTTACCCCCCGCTATGCAGTGCGAAATAACTGGCCTCTTCCATGACGCCGTCGCGTCGCATTGCGTCTCGGTGTGAGCTGCCCCTAACGTTAGTGTGATAATTCTATCGTATACAGGTATATAACTGGTGGTACCGAAAAGTTATTTTGAATCTTTTTTTATTATTGTACTTATTACTCTTAGAGGGTTTGATCAGTATTACCTTGGAGTTTTATATCTCAGAGGCTCATGACGGTACTGTATTAGTCTTTTGCTCACGGCTTCACTTGCATCAATGTACATTTCTAGAAAATATATTTTTTTTCGGTATTCTTGCTATCTTATGTTTATTTCTGTATCGCTTATTATAAGAAGGATTTTTTAAGTAACCTTCGATTTATTACTCTCCCGCGATTCCTGTACTCTCACAATGTATAAACGAAATGTTAGCGTAACAAACTTTAAGACTTAAAGTGCGAATGAGAGTATGTTTGTTCATGTACATTGACGCAAGTGACGTCTTCATGACAGAAAAGATTTGGATGAAACCTAGCATACGGCCAGACCATGTTGTGCAATGAACCCACTTACTTAGTTAACTTAGTTTATTACTATATTAATAATAAATTATGTTTAAATTGTTTTAATCAAATTTGCAAACTAAGGACACAGGAAGTAGGTACACGATAAAACAAATAGCGAAAAAAATACAGTAAATTTTATTTTTGACGGAAACAAGTGATAAGCATATGAGTGTTCGGAATAAAATAAAGATAAAATGTAATCAGGTTTTACCCACGACGTGACGGAAATGAGTACAAGGCACTAACCAACACTTTGCTTTAATATTCTCCGTGCTGTGACCGGGAGTAGACGTCTCATCTGCTGGAACAACTTTAACTGAAGAAGAAAATGCATTGCACGTGTGTTTTAACGTTGATATTACTATTCGCTGGGCTGGTACATTCTTTTTCCTGGGGTAAGTCAAAGTTTGTTCTTTAATTCTAAGTTAGACGGATAAATTATCACGGCTTAACAAAACTATTATCAATTTACTTTCAAAACTAATCTGCATAACTACATATTCTGCAATATTTGTCGGCTTTTAGTATCGGTATTAAATTTAAAGAAAATAAAATTCTGATCATAAGGTTTCAGGAAAGAAATCTTCTATTTTAAAACTACCTAGTTACAATTTTATAAGCACACATATTTTTTTTGCCATCTAGAATAGCAATCCTTGAGAAAAACATTAGTTTGGTTGCGAAGACCTGGGAACGGTGGAACGTCCGTCCTCGCAGTTTCATTGTATGTTATTTAATATATTTATAAGGGCCTATATAAGGGCACCGCGTCAAACCTGCAAGAAATCACAGAATTTTTTATCGCGCGTTTTTTTTATCGCCTGTGTGGAAACTTCCATAAGGTTCAAAGTGTTACAGAATAACGAAAAAAAAAACCGCGCGGTGAAATACCGCTGTGCGGACAGGCCCTAACTCCTTCTCTTTCTCAGAGAATTATACCAGTTATTGTATAACGTAGGTATATGTTTAGAACGCTGAGCTTTTTCGAACTACAAAGTTATGTTTGTCCTTCAACCCGGAATCAGAAAATCATAGGCCATGTGGTTTATGAGAGACCCTCTTGGTGCAAGGATTTTTTTTATCTTTATGCACAAATTAACGATGCTAAACCAAAGTATGCCTGTACGCTTTGGGATCGTCCATTACCTATTCGCGTAAGGTTTAAAAGGGCTTATTTTTTGAAGTGGAATGTCATCCTATATTCAGTCATTCATGACTTCTCCCGCTCTGGGTTGAGCGTGTCAAGCGTCACAGACTTTTACTGACTAAAACCTTCCTTTCAGTTTCCCTTTGTGTTTTATCACTATGTGTAGTAGGTACATATGACATTTTTTTTTATAATGGATAGGCTCGCGTTTGACCACAATCTCACCTGATGGTAAGCGATGATGTGGCCGACGATGGAGCACGCTTGCCTAGAAGCAATCTATTCACTCTTGACTTAAAGACCCCTAGGTTATAGCTATCAGGAAACACAGACTCCGGCAGGGAATTCCATTCCTTAGCTGTACGCATAATGAATGTACTCCCAAAACGCTTTGTACGTATAGGTGGGATGATAGATTTTCTTTGTTGATCTTGCGATTCCTAAACTGAAAAACGACAAATGACCTGAACTTGCTGATCCCATGTAACGTTTTTCCGGTCGCCGCGCCAGCCACCCGGCTCGGTTTTGCCAGTTGTCAACAAGTCTGTGACTTTGGTGAAGAAACCTCACTACGTATCTGTCACGTACTTTTCAAATCCCATACCCCCTCGCGATCCAGAGGGAACAGTTTAAAAAGTTGCTAAAAAATATCACGTGATTAACGGACCTCACTGGGCATTTTTTTCCAATTAACTTTAGGGTAATGAAAAGAAAAATTATGTTTTAGGTTTCATCTGTCTGTATCAATCGCTGACATGTTTTAAATATGGCACAAGTCTTATCATGGGCGTAGAGATAATCATTTTAAAACTAGCTTAAATTAAAGTTCTGCAAACTTAACCGACAGATGTGTTGGGGAATTTGTTGCACCGCTTCTTCTCCATGTTCGAATATCGGGAAGCCTTAACGTACATTTTGAGTTTATATAGAAATATCAGCATGTCAGCTCGTCGTCCTGCCCTTCGGTAACCGTCCGACGAGTTGGGGCCATGGCCCAGCGTAGCGCCTATGCGCGCTAGAGCCGTTCTGAAAAAGAAACTTGTTGTTTTAGTCAGTAAAAGTCTGACATTCACCCCCTCCCTGCACCACCTTAGAGAGAGAGGGAAGTCATTGGATGATTTGCCACCTTTAAAAAAAACTTTTTACAAAAAAAATACAACCGACTTCAATGTTAAAAAATTGATTTTACGCTTTTTTTATCTTTACGCTGATTTCAAAGCGAATAGTGACAATAGGAAATGGCTATAATCTAAAAAATTCGTCGTTTTAAAAAACTCGAATCAAAAAAGAAGGGAGCCAAGATAATGAAGACTAAATGATACTACCTACTCGCTAATCTTCTATGTTAAAAACTTTTTATAAAAAAAAAAAAAACCGACTTCACTAAAAAAAGACTAAAATGATCAAAATAATTTTAATTTCGGAAGTCGGTGTTTTTCGTTATTGTTTGTTCCTTATTTAAGACCGACTTCCGAAATTAAAATTATTTTGATCATTTTAGTCTTTTTTTAGTGAAGTCGGTTTTTTTTAGGGTTCCGTAGTCAACTAGGAACCCTTATAGTTTCGCCATGTCTGTCTGTCCGTCTGTCTGTCTGTCTGTCTGTCTGTCCGTCCTCGCTTAATCTCTGTGACCGTTAGCACTAGAAAGCTGAAATTTGGTACCAATATGTATATCAATCACGCCGACAAAGTGGTAAAATAAAAATTGGAAAAAAATGTTTTATTAGGGTAGCCCCCTATATGTAAAGTGGGAAGTTATTTTTTTTTTAATTTCAACCCTAATGTGTGATATATTGTTGGATAGGTATTTAAAAATGAATAGGGGTTTACTAAGATCTTTTTTTGATAATGTCAATAATTTCGGAAATAATCGCTCCAAAAGTAAAAAACAATGTGTCCCCCCCCTCTAACTTTTGAACCATAAGTTTAGAAAATATGAAAAAAATCTGAAAAGTAGAACTTTATAAGGACTTTCTAGGACAATCATTTTGAACTTGATGGAAAGAACAGTTTTTGTACAAAAAAGACAAAAGGGTTCTACAAAATAATTTCTGGACTAAGTTTGTAGTATAATCGTATATGCAAGCATTTTTTTAACCTCATAAGTGGGTACACTTATTGTGACGGACGGGAAACTACGGAACTCTACACTGAGCGTGGCCCGACACGCTCTTGGCCGGTTTTTTTTTAATAAAAAGTTTTTTATTTCATACTTTTTAGTTGCAACACACTTACAGCCAGAGTACTTTTTTCTCATGTCAATTCCAATTAACTCAAACCCTGCTAGAATACATCATTTTCATATGAAGTTCCTACTCTTCTTTTTCATATGAACTTCCACCTTCCGGCTCCATCATCAGATCACTTCGATAGTACCTTATAGCCAAAGTGCATCTCATGACATTTCTAATAAGCCCAAACACGGGTAGGATACATTGATTAATTACGGAGTTCCGGTGCCTATCTTCCAGCTCCATCACTATCATCAGGTTACTTCGATGATACCATTTTCAACATAACTATTCAGAACTATTCATTTATTTGTATTGTCATAGTCGCTTAACTATGTTCATTGTGATATTTGTTTGAGTATGAAGTTCCGTTGGCAATTTCTGGTTTTCTTAACCAGTTCCACCTCATCAAATGTCACTTTTTGACTGTAAATGCTTAATTCCTTAATGAAAATATCAAAATGACTATATAGTTGCCTATAATATTTGAGGAGTTCCCTCGATTTAGCCAAGATTCCATCATCAGATCCCGACTTGGTGACTATGGGACCATTTGGGAAGTATACCCTTTCCAACAAAAAAAGAATTTTTCAAATCGGTTGGCAAGCGACGAAGTTATGCCCGAACATACATAAAAAAAAAAAAAAAAAAAAATACAAACATCCGAATTGAGAACCTCCTCTTTTTTTAGAAGTCGGTTAAAAAGAATAACATTCGCTATTGCTAATTTGAGCAATTTTACTTGGTGAAAATTCTTTTAAAAACTCAAAAACTTGCGTACCTACCGGTAAAAAAACTAAAACGATCAAAATAATTTTAATTTCAGAAGTCGGTGTTTTTCATTATTGTTTGTTCTTTATTTAACACTGACTTCCAAAATTAAAATTATTTTGATCGTTTTAGTTTTTTTTAGTGAAGACGGTTAATTTTTTTTATAAAAAGGTTTTTATTTCACACTTTTTAGTTGCAATACACTTACAGCCAGAGTACCTTAACTCAAACCCTGCTAGAATACATCATTTTCTTATGAAGTTCCCGTGTCTCCTTCCACCTTCCGGTTCCATCATCAGATCACTTCTATAGTACCTTATAGCCAAAGTGCATCTCATGACATTTCTAATAAGCCCAAACACGGGTAGGATACATTGTTTAATTACGGAGTTCCGGTACCTATCTTCCAGCTCCATCATCATCATCATCATCATCAGATCAGATCCATAGTATTATATAGCCAAAGTGCATCTCATGACAATTGTAATAAGCCCAAACACTGCTAGAATTGATTGATTAGTTACGGAGTTCCGGTGCCTATCTTCCAGCTCCATCACTATCATCAGGTCACTTCGATGACTCCATTTTCAACATAACTATTCAGAACTGTTCATTTATTTGTATTGTCATAGTCGCTGAACTATGTTCATTGTGATATTTGTTTGAGTATGAAGTTCCGTTGGCAATTTCTGGTCTTCTTCACCAGTTCCACCTCATCAAATGTCACTTTTTGACTGTAAATGCTTAATTCCTTGATGAAAATATCAAAATGACTATATAGTTGCCTATAATATTTGAGGAGTTCCCTCAATTCAGCCAAGATTCCATCATCAGATTGTAAGGTGGTGTGTTGGGAGACGAGTGAAACGAGTGCTTGCTAGTAATACACTGCTTTTATTATAAAAGATACCTCATTAAATATGTTATAAGCATAATATAAACTAACTACACCTCACCTTTCCTTTACAAGAAAAAAAAACTTACGGTTAAATAATAATAGCTAGGTTCTTTTTTTTTACCTGCGCAGTGGTTTTTTTTTTTGTTGTTTACATAAGTACATGGTGTTTATAAATGTTACAACTAAGTATATGTTTACATTAACACCTTCGAATACAAGACATGATTATAGATATTTCAAAGGTACATTATTGTTAAGTTAATAATTGCTTTAAATATCCTTGTTATTGAATATATTATATTATATTATATTATATTATATTATATTATATTATATTATATTATATTATATTATATTATATTATATTATATTATATTATATTATATTATATTATATTATATTATATTATATTATATTATATTATATTATATTATATTATATTATATTATATTATATTATATTATATTATATTATATTATATTATATTATATTATATTATATTATATTATATTATATTATATATTATATTATTCTTGTATAATTTGGTACGGTTTTTATGCACAATATCTTCCTTTCCATTTTTCAAAATTTTTACACTACAATCCAAATCATTTAAAACTGGATAGGGTCCCAAAAATATTGAATCCATTCTGTTTTCTGAAGGATTTCTTAACAACAATAAATCACCCTTCTTATAATACACAGGGTTTACTAAAGTATCATATTAAATTTTCCTTTATATCCTACTTTGAGTTAAATTATTGTGAGCATCTTTATGCGCTCGCTGCAATCTATACTTGAATTCTAATGCGTAGTTGTGATGAGCATATAGGGGATCTATGATATCGCCATTGAGATTGCTCGGTAATATACATCACTTCCCGAATACTAGTTCGTGAGGCATGTCGTTGGTTTCCGTATGGACTATGTTGTTGTAAGCAAAACACCGATACGGCAACCAACTACTCCATGTTCCCGTTTGATTTTGGCAATTTATTCTTAAATACGCACCCATAGTTTTGTGTGTGTTCTCCAATGCTTCAATACTCTCGTGGTGATAGGCGGTGGAACATAGTTGATTAATTTTAAGAAGATGACATATCTCTTTCATAGTGCTGGAAATGAACTCGGACCCGCGATCGGTCGCTATTTCGCGTGGTATACCAAATCTTAAAATAAAATTGTCTACGAGAGCACGGGCCACACTTACTGTGTCTTTGTTGTGTATTGGATATGCTTCTTTGAATTTAGTTAACTCACATTGTAAAGTGAGTATATAACTGTAGCTATTGGTATCTTTCTGAAACGGTTCCAGCATATCTAAATAAATTTTATCGAAAGCTGAGTTAGCCGTGGTCGTAATTGCCATTGGCTGTTTGGTGCCTATCGAATACTTCTGTTTTTTACATTGATCACATTCAGAAACATATTCAACAATATCCTTAGTCATACTAGGCCAGAAATAGTATTTTTTTATGTTATTTATCTTTCGCCTTATGCCCGCATGGCCACTTGTAGGCAATAAGTGAAAATATGACCCGTCTATTATCTAGATTATTTATTCTTTGCACTTTATTTATGATACAAAGCCGTGGTCCTGTCCATTTATCTCTATTATTTATATCTTTCGTTAATTCTTTTATAAATCTCTTATTGTTTTCGTCTCTGAGTACACATATTTTATTGATTGCAAATTTTTTGCATGATAATATCAAATCTCTCACCAACCCGTCTCGCGCAATTGGTAATCGAGATATTGTTTGTAAGTAAATACTAGACTTAATTGGCTCGTAAATTAAATATTTAAATATTTCTAATGTTAAACCACTTTTTAAAATTTTCTGTAACTCTTTACCGCTACAAAATAAAAGCTCAGTTATATTATTCGATTTTTTGATGATGTCTACAACTCTCGGTTTGCCAGACTTTGAAATAATATTTTCATTATCTATTAATGGCCGGTTCGTATTTTTTTCCTCACAATGCATATTCAATTTTCGAAGTTGTGATCTAGTCATCACGTTCATAATTTGCTCGTTCATTGTTTTTAAATCGTCGGATGTGATTTGAATCCGCGATAGCGCGTCTGCTACTGAATTTGACTGGCCTTTAATATACTCTATACTAAAATTATATTCTTCTTATTGGAACCTAAATTTTGCAACCTTATTGCAACCTACTTGATGGGTCTCGCATTGAAAATAGATAAACTAACGGTCTATGGTCGGTTTGTATCCTGAAACGTTTTCCATCTGAACGTCTGATATGTTTTATACTCCACACTACTGCCAGGAGTTCTTTTTCAATAGTGGAATAGTTTACCTCCGCCTTATTTAAACTTCGACTAGCATATGCTACAGGTCTTCCATCTTTATTACACTATACCGAACTTATAGCTTTCCCTGACGCGTCGGTTTGTAGTATAAATTCATTACTTTCTGATAAGTCAGGATATTATAATACAGGTGGGTTCATTAGGGCTAATTTTAATGTTTCAAAAGAATGCTCGCAGTCTCTTGTCCACACAAATTGGGCAATCTTGGTACATAATTTATTGAAGGGTAATGCTAATTCAGCAATTTTTTTTATATATTTTCGATAATAATTGGCAAAAGCTACAAAACGTTTTGTCTCATCAGTATTTTGGGGCGTTGGGTAGTGTTTTAAAACCCTAGCCTCTTCTGGGTCTGGTAAAATTCCAGCTCCAGAAACTATGTGTCTTAAATAAAGCATTTTTTTTGCAAGAAATTGCATTTAGCAGGATTTAACTTTAGGTTGACCGTACGTAATCTACTGAAAACATCCATTAAATTCCGATTATGCGAGTCTAAATTTCGACCTATTACGACCAGATCGTCTTGGTAAACCAGGCATTTTTCGTAATTAAGCCCGGACATTGCTATAGTCATCATTCTACTGAAGTTACTAGGACTAGACTTGAGCCCCATGAGCATTCTTGTCATTTGATATTGATTTTTCCCTGTTGTAAAAGCTGTGCAAGGCAGGCTTTGTTTATTTAGTCCAATTTGGAAAAATCCTTGAAATAAATCCAAATGCGCAAAACAAATTGCCCCAGCTAAAGAATCAAGTATTTCAGATATGTTTGGCAAAGGAAATTTGTCGTCTTGCACTTGGTTATTTAACTTACGATAGTCTATGATTACGCGCCATTTTTGTTTACCTGAATTATCGATTTTTTTTGGCACTAATATATTTTAGTGCACTAATATAGTGTAGGCTAGTATGCGGTTTTAAATCTATATTTTGTTCATATATTGGCGTTGTAGATAATTTGTCACCAGGTAGATGAAATATACCCGGGTATTTAGCGCAAATGCTTTTAATTGATTGTTGCTCCTCGGAATGTAATCCGTTTAACCCGTTGTATGCCGGAACGCAGATCTACGCGAGACACAATGACTTTTTAATTGTGTCTGCATACGAGAGGTTAAATTTAACAAGGAAAACATAGGTAGTTTTTACTCTATCAGCATTAACCATTGGTTTCTGAAACTGACAAATAAAGTAATCCTTGAGAGTGCTACTACCGACCTTGAAGTTGTTTATTACTAGCTCATTTTCTCTGGTATTCAAGATGCATATTGGTATTTTTCCATTTTTCGGCCTAGTCACGCTACTGGCTAGGAAAACACCCTCGCATAACTCTTGACTTGAAATAACACATTCTTCTTGTATACTTGTCTCGATATAATGTATTGATTCACATCGCGCCGGTGCTATTATACTCGTATAACAATTAATAGTATCATTTGGTCCGAAACAGTCAAAATTCAATGTAACCCAGTTCGATTTATTTGTTAGCAATTGTAACGTACTAGACTCAAAGTTTAATTTAGCTTTGTATTTCTTAAAAAAATCATGTCCTAATATACCGCTGCCTTTACATGGTAAGTTTTTAAATTCAAGAAATTTATGCATAAAATCGTGTTCGTTATGATTAAGGCAAAGATACACATAACCTTCTGAGAATACATCTGCACCGATACCTTTAACAATAATTTTCTCTATATGGTATGGTATTTGTAAATGTTTCAAATACTCGTACTTAATTCCAGACACTGATGCGCCGGTGTTTTTTTTTTTTTTTTTGATGGGAAAAATCATCTTATGACAACCCCCGCTCTTGGGCGGAGCGGGAGATAGTTTCAGACTCTTACTGACTAAAAAACCCATCCCGTTCCTTCAAGCCTTCATACCGGGGCTCGAGCGCCCTTTCGGATAACCCTGGCCCCAGTAGGCTTCGACCCGGCTGGGCCCCTGCTGTTGCTGACAACTCCTTGAGGCGCGCGGGAACAGCGCGCGCCGTCGACGACTTGGGCTTGGTCCGGACAGTTACCGGACGGCCGGACAGCGAGCTACCCATTGCTCACTGTCCGCAAGCCCGCGCCTACGGTGGCCGGAAATCGGGATCGGAATCCCGGCGGCGGCGAGAGCGCCGTTGCCTGATGCGGTCGGCCTCCTCCTTAGCGAGCAATACTGCTTCGCAGAAGTCGGCGACCGCCTGCCACTCCTCCTCGCTCCGGACCATGGCCTCGACCAAGGCCCGGCGCGAGAGGTCTCCGCCGCCGATCACTCCCACGAGGGCACGGCGATGCTCCGCCCAAGCAGGGCACACCGCGATTGTGTGCTCCACCGTGTCCTCCGGGCGTTCCGCACAGTGGCGACACCCGGGCGTCACTTCCGCTTTTATTCGGAACAGGAACCTCCCGAACTTGCCATTTCCGGTGAGGACCTGTGTCATGCGGAAGGTAAGGACGCCGTGAGGTCTTTCCAGCCACGCCTCAAAGAGGGGACTTATCGCCATAATTGTGGCGTGCCCATGACGGGGTTGCGATAGTCGCTGACGCCATTCCACCATGAGATCCCGCCGGAGCTCTGTCCGCCATGCCGTGACCTGTCGCGGCAGAGGACTTTCACCCCGGCGTTGCATCTCCACGCGCATGTCGTGCATGTGTGCAAGGACTGTTGCCTCCAGATCCCACGGTGGTAGGCCAGCCAGAAGGCTCGCCGCTTCGCAGGAAATCGTGCGGTATCCCCGCACCATCCGAATTGCCATGACCCTCTGGCAGGCGTTCAGAATGGCCGCCGGTCGCTTTCGCAGCGACGGCGCCCACACCGGCGCCCCGTAGAGGGCCATGGACCGAACGATCCCCGCGTAGAGCCTCCGGCAGGAGGCGTCTGGACCCCCAAGGTTGGGCAGGAGCCGCTTGAGAGCGGCCCCAGTCCAGTTGAGTTTGGGAGCCAGACGTCGGAAATGCTCCACGAAATTCCATCGGCTGTCGAGGATGAGTCCCAGGTACCTCATCGATGTCCCGACGCCGATGCGAACTCCTCCTACCGTTAGTTGGGAACCCGACGGTGGCGCGTTCCGACGGCCGCGACCGTGAAAACACATGGCCTCGGATTTGCGCAGCGCCACCTCGAGTCCCAACTCCTGGATCCTACCAACGACTATCGCAACCCCGCGTGTCGCTAAAGCGGCCGCCGCCCGATATGACTCTCCCTGCGCTAGAACCAGCGTGTCGTCTGCGTAGCAGACCACGCTGACCCCGTCAGGGAGGTCACCCCGCAGCACGTAATCGTACCCGATGTTTCACAAGGGTGGCCCTAGTACCGACCCCTGCGGAACACCGCACGACATCTCCCGACGTTTCCAGTCTCCCTGGTGACCGGGGTAGACAATATACCTGTCCGACAGGTAGGCCTTGACTACTCGACAGAGGTATTCGGGCACCCGGTGGTACCGGAGTGCCCTCCGGATCGTACTCCAGGGCAGGGAATTGAAATCGTTGGCAATGTCCAAGGACACTGCCACGACACACCTACCCTGGGACATCGCATCCCCCGTCGTAAGGGCTCGCACGCGCATGATGGCGTCCACCGTCGAGCGCATCCTGCGAAAGCCGAACTGTCCGTCCGAAAGGTCCGGCCCCACCCGTGAAAGGCGCGCGACGAGGCGGCTCGCAATCACTCTTTCAAAGAGCTTGCCCACCTCGTCGAGCAGCACAATGGGCCGGTACGCGGACGGAGAGTCCGCAGGGCGCCCTGGCTTCGCGATGAGGACCAGTTTCCCCGTCTTCCAGCGAAGTGGGAACTGGCCCCTCTCCAAGCATGCGCTGAAGAGCCCTCTCAGTCGAGGCCCGAGAGCCTCCATGGCCAGGACCCAGGCTTTCCCAAGCAAGCCATCGGGTCCTGGGGCGGCGTTCTTGGCACTCAGCCTTTGCACCGCCACTCTCATCTCTACCTCGGTCACCTCTGGAGCATTGTCGTCGTCGTCGCTATTGCGGTCCGCGTCAGACACCGCTGGCGGAGGCGGAGCCATGGGCGGGGGGGAGTGTTCCCCTCGCGCAGGGAACAGAGCGCTTACCACACCCTCCACGAGTTGGGGCCGGAGACTCTGAGTCAGCGGGGGAGCCCAGGGGCGCAGTTTCTCCCGTACCAATTTGTACGGGCGCCCCCACGGGTCCGCATTCAGAGACCCCAGCCACACGTCGCGGGCCTCGAGTTTGGCCCGCTTAATCTCCGCTCGGAGTGTGTGTTTTGCCTCTCTGTAACCTTCGTACAGCTCCGCCTCTCTGGCCTCCGCATCCGGCGGGCGGATGCGGCGCCTGCAGTATCTGGCGTACCAGCGTCGCGCGTGATTGCACGTGTTGCGCAGTGCAGCGATTTCCGGCGACCACCAGTACACCTGGCGCTTAGTACGTCCTGGACGGACTCGGGGCATTGCCGCATCGCAAATTTGTGACATGGCCTCCCGGAACCACTCCGCCTCGACGTCGATGTCGACAGGCCTGTCCGGTGCTTGCACCCAGGCCTGTACCGTCGCGCTGATGCGCCGGTGTCAATTAGCCAGTCATGTTTATGTTGCCCGACTTTAAATGAAACTTTGTTTAAGTTATTGCACGAGAAGATTACGTTAGGCACGAAAAAGATGACTAAGCGATTCTGCATTTGGTTCATCTGGTCACGATTATTTTCCACTTGGTTCGCGTTTAGTACCTCTTGATTGGTTGACAAGATATTTATGTTGTTCTGTGATCTAAAGCAACGAGTTCTGTTCTGCCTACCCCAAGCACGGAAACGATTATTAACATAATAATTACCACGGTAATTGTTGGAAGATGACAGTACCTGTGACTGCTGATCTCGCTGTTGGCTTGCATGTGGAGGAAGCGGTCCCTGCGCCTGTTTATGGGCATATGCGTTTTGCATGAATCCTCTGGGACCAGAGTTTTGTTGAGTTCTATATCCTCGACGACCTCTCCTAGACGAATAATAAGATTGTTGGTACACTCTTACCCACAAATTCCTTGGTACTACTCGAAGACATCTCTTCGTCTACTGCCGCCTGTATGGCTTCTGTCAAAGTAGAAAAATTACGAGCACCCACGATAGTGTTTAAACGACGATCTCGTAGGCCGTCAGCGAATCTTTTTATCGTTGTTTTTTTCATTTAAGGGTCTTAAACATTATAATTATCTGAATTTCCACTGGCCTGCGAAGTCGTCAATTCCACAAATATTTCTGATATTTCTCCAAAGTCAGACACTGTTTTATTATTCTGGCGGCATTGCTGCAATCTAGTCTGTAACGCAGTGAAACTCTGTTGTGGCAGTAATAGTTTTCGCATGCTCCTTAACATTAGCATATCTTTGCAACATCTTTAACTTTGCTTGCTGTGATAATCTATGTTTTGAAACAAATTGTATTAATTTTTGTTTACATCTGTCGTTACTTAATATAGATTCATAATACTCTATGCTTTCAATTAATTGTGTAGTATTGTTATCATTATCTGTCATAGCAGGCAGAAGGCTCAATGCAATTTTTAAATTAAAATTTTCCTCTGCCATTTTACTATGTGAGGGTTCTCCCTCCTTAACTTTCTTGGTACACAATAAAAGTACTTTTGAATACAAGTTATTAAATTGTTCACAAATTTTGTTAATTAATGCTGTCTCCTGTGTTAATGGTTTAGCTAACTTGGACTCACCTACATGTTGTAAATACTTATTATATTTAGCTAATAAACTTTGTGCATTCTCTCTATTTGTAATTAATATTTTACCTACTCTGCGGCTCAGACCGATTTTTATCAAATAATCTCTTATTGCTTTTAAATCATTTAGTAAAAGAGCTAGTTCTTCTGCCATAACATATCGATACAATGTTTTATTAATATATTAAAATAACTAGTACGTGGAAAATACAAGTATTGATTATCTTCACTTGAAGAATACTTAAAATGATTAAAATTCATAGAGAGTCATACTTACTACACAGTATACTTTATGCATTAAACTATATTCTACTTACATTTCTTTCCGGTCACTTACTTATACTAATAGGGGAAGGAAAACAAAGTAGGAGAGAAAAAAAAAACACTCGCGAATGCGCACTCTGCTTAGATAAATAAAGATACCAATATTTTCGCGGCACTTTTAACACACGCACTATACGCTCGTGGATATAATACGTATCTTCAGCTCCTGACGATGTTACATGATGAGCTCTGGCTTAGCTGACTGTGGTTGCTGAGGAGCCATCTGGGCTTGGGCTCTCTTAAGCAGACTGGAGTACCTTCTCAAGGTCATCTGATCCAATTTTTGCTCAGTTTGTTTAGCATGGCATCGTTTGTACAATTTATAAAAAATCAGTATCATACCAATCGCCAGAATTGTACAAATAACGACGAGAATCGTGTTGGTAGTCTCATGCATCTGTTGCGCGCGGATATGATTCGTGCCGACTCCAGCAGTTTGTGCTATCACCACCTCTTCCTTAGAATTTGAACCACCCATTTTCAAACTGATGAAAGTTTAACAAAATTTTACACGTCGAATATGTATCACGCTTTACAACGGAATATTCCATGTTGCCCAAAGTACACTCTGTCATTTATATTTGCCACAATATGATCCAGTCCATATACGGATGCTTACACGCGCAGGCTCACAGGTTCTCCTGTTACTGTCACGGTCGCCATGTAAGGTGGTGTGTTGGGAGACGAGTGAAACGAGTGCTTGCTGGTAATATACTGCCTTTATTATAAAATATACCTCATTAAATATCTTATAAGCATAATATAAACTAACTACACCTCAGTATACAAATTTATTGATTTTAGTACTAACATTGTCTATGTGTTCTTTCCAGTTAATATCTTTATCTATAACTACACCCAAAAATCTTGTATACTTGTTTGATTTTATCAATATTGAGTTTGATGACATTATTATTATTTAATTGGTTGAATTGAATGTAAACTAATTTGTCTAAATTTATTCTTAAATGGTTAATGTCAAGCCAATGCAGTAATTTGTCAATTGTATTATTAATGTCAAGCTCGTGATCCAAAATTGTATTATATTTTTTATAAGATGTCACTATAAAAGATATGTCATCGGCAAATAATATGCATTTGTGGTTAGTTATTTCTATGATGTCATTTATTTAAATGAGGAATAATATTGGGCCCAGGACGCTTCCTTGTGAAACGTCATATTTATTATGCCTATATTCTGATGAGTAGGATATTATGTCATTATTTACATTTTTTTTATTGATAATGACACATTGCTTTCTATCACTTAAACAGGACAATAACCACTGGAGTGCCGGTCCTCTAATCCACTAGATCGAATGGTTTCGATAGATCAAAGAAAAGACCGGTAGTCAGAAAATTATTATTTATATTCGATAATATTGCTTGCATTAGAGAATAAATAGCTAATGATGTGGATTTGTTCTTTTGGAATCCGAACTGCTTGTCAATAATAATTTTAAATTTACAATAGAAATTAATTAATCTTTTATACATCCATTTTTCATAAGTGAGGAGACCTGACCCCAAATAATGGGACCAGGGAAGGAAGAAGAAGACATACATTTTTCATAAATTTTAGACAAGATGGGTATAAAAGTAGGTAACAGGTCGGTAATTATTGATGTCACATTTGTCTCCTTTCTTGAATAAAGGCTTAATTATGGAAACATTTAATTTGTCAGGAAAGGTTCCATGGGAAAAAGACATATTAGTTAAATGAGTGAGAATACTAGTTAGTTCGTTACAACAAGCTTTTATGATTTCGAACCCTCTGACCTGGTGTAAGACAGAGACAGTATTTCCTGTAGTACCTCGTTTACTAGCATAGGTCGAAGTTGTTTAGTTGTTTTGAAGCTCTTTGTAGTTCCGTGTAAGGTAACACTGATAGTTCTGTTGAGGAGCATGAATTTGGTCCAACGAGTAGTTGTTTCGTCAATCCCTTTCGCCTTCATTCCCTTAGAAAGGGCGTCTATGGTGACGTTGTCGAAAGCTCCTTCAATATCAAGGAAAGCACATAGGGCTGTCTGTTTATCTTCCAAAGCCCTTTCGATCCTGTCTGTTAGTTCTAACAGAGCAGTTTCTGTAGATTTTCCTTTTTGGTAAGTATGTTGCTTCGGATGCAGAGGGTTATCCCTTAATGGTCCATCCCTGTTGCATTCGTCAATAACCTTTTCCATACTATTGAGTAGGAAGGAGGTAAGGTTTATTGGCCTGAAGAACTTTGGTTGAGAGTAGGCCTTCTTACCAGCCTTTGGGATAAAACAGACTTTAACCATAGTCCATTTCTCTGGTATATAGAGGCAAAGCTTGCTCTGAAGATTTTGATTAAAATAGGGATGAGTATAGTCTTCCCTTGCTACAGGAAAGCTGGGAAGATACTACTCAATCGAGAATCAGCCGTTATCGCGAACTAACGCTACCAGAGATCTCGGTATTCTTATCAACAATAAGCTCTCCTACGAATGTCATTACGATCATATCGCCAAAAAAACTGCCAAAGCCCTGGGATTCCTTACCCGTAATTCCAGTTCGTTTAAAAATATGAAACCCTAAAAATACTTTACTTACGTCCGCAGTCACCTTGAATACGGTAGTCAAATTTGGAACCCAAATTACGCTGTTCAATCCGACCGGTTGGTACGAATACAACGGAGATTCACGAGGTACTTGGGGTACAAGTTCAAAATCCCTTATATAAGTTACAATGAAAGATGCACTCGACTCCACTTGCTGCCCCTTGTAACTCGCAGAAATATATCTGATATTTGCTTTCTAATCAAAATGGTACGCTCTAATCTATCAAGATTGCCCTGAATTATTGTCAAAGCTATCCCTGAATGTCCCCTCTCGGCACCGTCGGATTAGAAATCTTCTTCACGCTCCTCATTCACGCACAGTCTACCGTAGTAACTCTTACTTGATTTGCGCAGCAAAAGCGTTTAACAATTTAGTCAAAGAACACACCTCAGTTGATCTCTTTACAAGCAGCTTAGCATCCATAAATATTGTTATGTCCAAAAGCAATGTTTTGTTATTGTATTACGTTATTGTCTTCTATTATTATCTTGCTATCAAACTTTGTATATCTCAATTACTTCCTAACTGTAAGTTTCCACAATACTTCCATACTATATGTAGAGGCTTGTAAATGGCTCATCGTGATCTATTTTAACGTTTATCTTGTATTGTCAGCTGTAAGCCACCCAAATAAAAAAAATTAAAAAAATAAGATATCATCATCACCTGCAGATTTAATCGGCTTGAATGAGAGTCTATATATAGCCCATTCTACCTTGTTCGGTCTAAAATACGCCGCTCTTCTCCAGTCTTCATTTGAAGGCCTGGAGTGGCGGATATGAGGAGTATTTTGTACGATGATGTCTAGTGCCATCACCGAGTCAGGGAAATGTATAGACGCCAGAAGTTTCAGGGTTTCTTCCTCTGATACAGTGAAGGCACCGTCTGGTTTCTTTAAGAATTCCAGTTGATTTGCAGGCGATTTGCATAAGACTTTGTGAATTCTGGCTCCTTGAGGGACTTTAGTAATCTCCTCGCAGAATTTCCTCCATGAAAGTCTTTTCGCCTTTCGGATTTCCATGTTATAGGTAGTTAAAGCTTTCCGATACCGATCCCAGTCATCAGTCGATTTAGTTTTAGTAAACAACCTACGTGATTCTTCCCTTAAAACATCGAGCTTTTTGTTCTACCATGTCACTTTTCTATCCCTCACAGTTCTTAAAGGGCAGCTCTCTTTGTAAGAGGCTGTAATGGATTCAGTAACTTGAGCAACAGCATAATCCAATGTTTCAGGGGAGCGTATGGTTTTAGGGAAGTCTTGGAGTCTCTCCTGGAGCTTTCATCTGTACAAGTCCCAGTCCGTGGCTTTCGCATCCCTAAAAGTGATGGTTTCGCAAATGTTGGATGTATTCATATAGATCAGACGTAGATGGTTCATCACTAACATGCGAATTGGTTATCAGCCTGGCATTAACATAAGCTGCAATCAGGTCATCGCTGCACAGGCCTTGTATGCATAAGAAATCAATATTATTATTGAAAAGTATACACGCTCTTGGTTTGATTCCACCGATATGGTGTACGACCTTACCTGCAGAGCCCTGTCCAGACACCGTGTTAGCATTAGCCAGCCACGGTTTCTGAATAAGAGCAATGATGATGAAAAAAAAATTTTCTAGTATGAATAATACTAGAAAAAATAAATTTGACCGTCTGTCTGTCACTAGATAGTTGAAATTTTCACAAACTAAGTATTTCTGCTGCTGTTATAACAACATAAACCACTAAAAACCGTTTTTAGGTCCGTAGCTAATTGACAAAAAACAACACGCATTTTTATTGAAAACTTCCTATTCAATTCACAAAGTATTATAATTGTTTATTCCCAAAAGTGGGAACATCTTCTTTTAGGGTAAACCAGCCCTATGTGCCCCAGTCAGTAACGGGCCCCACTTGCCAAGACACGCATTTGAAATTTAAATAAAGTATATTTACAATCACATAACTAAATGGAATCACAAAGTAGGGAAATGTAATTAGAATGCTGGAGGCGGGCAGCCCTATCGCATGTTTACGTACTGCGCGGCTGTAGGCATTTGTTTCAAAGATACGGCCGAGTTACAAAACTGTATGATATTATTACCGTGTCCGAGCCGTGCAATGTATTATGAACATTATTCATGTTGTTAATAGGTTTATATTAGCACGTTTTCTTTCGAAGAGCGAAAATGTACCTACATTTAACTATAACTTATTCTGTGGTAGCGGTAAGATACATTTCTGAGGAGGGAAATCATCAATTGACTTCTCGCGCTCTAGGGTGGAGCAAACGGGCGCGCCAGAATTTTACTTAAACTGTCCTATACTCCTTATGTTGCCCTTTTCGTTTTAGAGTTGCTTTTTCTCTCTCAAATGCTCTTAAAGCCCTGGCAGGCATCGGCCCTGCTGGGCCCTTTTAGTTTTGCTGACAACTCTATGAGGCGTGCGTGCACTACGCAACGAAGACCTTGACTGATTTGCGATTGCAGCAGAAGAAAAAAAGAAAAAGAGTTTATTTGCGTCAAACATGGCGCATACCATAAAATAAAAAAAATAACAGTATCGACTTAAAGTAGCACGTAAGTAGGATATAGATATACGTTACATCCGCGCAAAACGGCCAGTGCTCAAAATCCATTAAAAACAACAAAACACAAATTGGCAAACAAACACTGAACTAGTCGATTATTATAATCGATCAATGAACGATCGAATATAAAACTAGAATTGTCAATGATGCGCAGTCACACACTATGGTCCGCCCGAACAGTAGTAAAAAAAAAATGGCTGATCGGATCGATGGATAACAATAACAGCGGCAAGATAAATTTACGTTAATATTTATGTAAAAAACAAGATTCCTGACCTACGCAATCGATTTGTTTGCATAAATGTATTATTGGGTGAATTGATTTGTTGAAATGTTGAGTTTTGGTGAGTAGTAATAGGAGTGAAGTTTGAGTGCGCATTCATCTATGCGCTTAAATAACACGGACAGACGAGATTGTCAAGCCAGCAAGAGAAAATCAACAAAGGTACAATAAAAAAAAACAATCATAAAAGAATGTAATTGAATTAGTACGACTATGTAATAATTGGAATAAATATAAAGTTGCCAGAAGAATGTCAATCAATCAATCAATCAATAAGCCCTCTATCCTGAACTATATCTGTTGTGTGTGAGGTATTTGTTTTCCTCTTTTAGAGGATATCCCTTAGTTCAGTGTGCCTTCTGGCAAAGGCCTCCTCTAACATTTTCCATTGTATGTATCCTATCTCTGGTAACCCTTCTCCAGTAAGGGCCCGCTGTAAGTTTTAGCTCATCTTCCCATCTTTTGAGTTGTCTTCCCCGTTTCCTTTTTCCATCTCTGGGATACCAGTCTGTCACAATTTTACTCCACTTATCCTGAGTACTCCTTAACATGTGGCCCACCCATCTCCATTTTAGTTGGTCTATCTTCGTAAGTATATCCACAATTCTTGTCTTGGATCTTATAAAGGTATTTCGTTTCCTGTCTTGCTTCTTGATGCCCAACATGCTTCTCTCCATCGCTCTTTGACAGCACTGCAGCTTATCTCGGTGGTGTTTCGAAAGAGACCATGTTTCACACCCATATGTGATGCAAGGTAGGATGCAAGTGTTATATACTTTCCGTTTTGTACCGATGCTAAGGTCGTTGGCCTTCTTGATTTCTTTGAGTGACCAATATTTTCTCCAACCGTTTGCTATTCGCCTTTTGATTTCCTTGTCAGTCTGATCCTTGAAAGAGATGATCTGTCCCAGGTATATATACTCTTCCACGTATTTGAGAGGTTCGTTGTTTAATGATATAACTCGGTTGTCAGAGTTTGTCAGAAGCTTGGTCTTAGTGGTATTCATGGATAGCCCTATTTTCTCGCTTTCTCTGTTTAGGTCTTGGATCATCTTCTCTAATTTTTCGGGGTTTTCTTCGACGATAGTAGGATGTTATTGGGCATTCTATCCCACTTGATGCGACTTCGCTTCGCTACGCTCCGCTTGTCGCGTGGGATAGAATGCACAATAACATTTTTGTGAATGATATGTTAAAAACACTGGTTCAGCGCCTATTCCACTTTCAAAATCTAATTTATAAAATACTCACTATCTTTTATTGAAGGACGGCCATGGTGAGCAAACAAGCAATCGTTTAGTTGAATGATGTCTTAAAACACTGGTTCAGCGCCTATTCCACTTTTAAATATAATTGCTTACCTCGACTGCTTACTAGATTCTTGCGCAATGCCACTATGCCACTATAATACTAAGCAAATAACTAAGCTTCACATTTTTACTAAGCAAACTATCTGAATATAGTATGCTAAAATTTAGGACAGATTGTCTCACGTCTCTCCATAAAATTAGAGGTTTCGTGTGTAGGTGACACGTTACTCTGTATTTTATGATCCGGATTGGACTCCCAGGACGTCTAAATTTTAGAATACCGTAATCATTAAACTAAGATTCAGGACAGGTTGTCTCACGTCTCTTCATAAAATTAGAAATAACATGTGTAGTTGACACGTCACTCCGTATTTTATGATCCAGATTGGACCCCAAGGACGTCCGAATTTCAGTTTAATTCATTCAGATACGACACCACCACCCTGCACGTCACTAAGGCCTATTCCACTTTTAAATATAATTGCTTACCTCGGCTGCTTACTAGATTCTTGCGCAATGCCACTATGCCACTATAATACTAAGCAAATAACTAAGCTTCACATTTTCACTTCAAATTTTTACTAAGCAAACTATCTGAATATAGTATGCTAAAATTTAGGACAGCTTGTCTCACGTCTCTCCATAAAATTAGAGGTTCCGTGTGTAGATGACACGTTACTCTGTGTTTTATGATCCGGATTGGACTCCCAGGACGTCTAAATTTTAGGATACCGTTATCATTAAACTAAGATTCAGGACAGGTTGTCTCACGTCTCTTCATAAAATTAGAAATAACATGTGTAGTTGACACGTCACTCCGTATTTTATGATCCAGATTGAACCCCAAGGACGTCCGAATTTTAGTTTAATTCATTCAGGCAGACAACCACACTGCACCTTACCAACAAAACTGTACTGTTATAAATACGTATCGCACCGTCACATCACTTTCTGCTATGTTAAGAGGATTTTACACTGATACAATCGCCGTCAAACGGATAATTCGCACATATCGTGTCGAATATTCACCCTTACGTTGTTGAAACCTCTACGGTCCGGACTAAGCGTTTCGCCTCGTCGTTTATACCGCGTACGTCGAAGGACTGGAACAGTCTGCCTGCTGCGGTCTTCCCGTTCGATTATAATTTGGGTGTCTTCAAGGCTAGAGTGAATAGGCTCTTAATAAACTAGTGCGCCTCACCATCAAAGATTGCATCGCTACTTACCATCAGGTGGGATCGCAGTCAAGCACTAGTTTATCTCAATTAAAAAAAAAAAAAGTCGCCGGACGACGGCGTCAGAAGCGATCATATTGAACGTTTACACGATAAGTATAAATGACTCTTAACAATCACCAAGACTGCAAAGTTGCATTATATAAATTTGCTGCGTTTGATTTATCTATGTGTGGGTGATTCCCATGGGTTCTACAATTACAATGCAACCGCTGTGATCCTCGTGCATGTAGCAGTCATTGTTAAAATTTGTATGATACAAAACATCCCATAACCAATGTTTAATTCATTAAAATATAGATTATGTTTTACTGTAAAATACACAGACTTTGCTAAGGTATGCACATTTCTAATTAGATAGTAGGTATATCAATTTAAAATTATTAGAAGGATGAATCTTCTATCAAAAATAAATTTAGCAGTAGCTTTTTACCTAAAACTTTTGAACGATGTTATTTAAAACTCATACATTCATTTTAGACATTTAATGGTTTTATAATATTATATAATAATTTTAAGTTTTACTACAACATAGGTACTTGCAAACTAACTGCTTGACGTGGATTCGCTTCCATTAATTATTTTGTATAAAAATAATGATTTCAGAGTACTTTGTTATTTTTATTTACATGTGTATAAAAAGGACTTTTTTATATATTAAATTTAAGTAATTTTGCGAAGTTATGTGGAAATAACCGCTAGATTGCCCGTGTAGACTACTAGTATACATTTAAAAGCACGCCAAATTGTCCATGTAGACTACTAGTCTACATATGTGTATGTAATAGTCTACATTGGAGCAATCTAGCTATGAAATTATTTTGTTTTGGATTTTCCGTCTGTAGTCTATTTGCATAAATTTATTTCACTTCCCCATAACATTAAACAAACATACAAACTTAATTATAATACCTAATGTATTTATCATAAGCGACAGCCAGGTGTCGGGTTCATCTTTGTCGGCGAGCGAAAAAGGCTGGTTTTATATTTCATTTCTCACTGTAAAATTGTAATTAGACAGAAAAATCGGGTATCATTACGCTTTAATTTGACGTAACTAACACAAATTATTCATGCAACTTTGAAGACCTGTAATTAAGGTTGAATTTCGTAATGAGACAAATACTGCTGATATGGTATTTTTTATGTATAAAACCAATCCATTTCGATCAATACGTTACATTTGCTCCAGTATTTTCTAGTGGCAAAGACTAGTTACCATACTTTATCTACAATTCTACAATCGTTTTCAAAAATCATAAAATGTAAGTAAGTACTTATTACTAAGTTTACAGAATTTTCTAGCTACGGACCTGGTTTTTGCCTGCCGGCTAGCATTTATTTATTTATGTATTAAAACTTCATGCAACATACAACATAAACGTACAAAGGCGGACTTAATGCTTTAAGCATTCTCTACCAGTCTACCTTTAACTGTGGTACTCCATTAAACATAACGATTCATTTAAATTCTGTTCTAAATGACTATTGAGGTTCTGTCTTTCACAAAAGAACTCTCGCAGTCTATTGGATGGCTATGTTATTAATAAAATGATGTATATAATTTCAGGTCGGACTCCGAAGCTAGCACTATCTACCAGTCAGCAGCCATTGCGGAGTCATCCAAGGCGAAAAAAAGGCAGTGAAGCGCAAGGTCTCCGAGCCAGCAACAAAACCGAGGTAATTGTTATATAACTATCTCATGTCCTATTCCAAGTCATGATATATTTGAGTGCATTGAAACAGTAACAAACAAATAAACTCACAGTCGCATCTAGATTGCTAGGCGATAGGGTTTCTTGCCTAATTACCTTAAGATATATTATACAGACCCGTTTTACGCATTTATTTTGCAGGTTTACAGTTAGTTCACGAAATATTGTTATTAAATTAATTAAATTGTTTCAGTAAAAAACCCAGCTCCAGCCGCTCAGACCTGTTCGGGTTGGAAAGCGAGATTTCTCCGCGGACGACCTCCAGTGCGGACTTCTGTTCGTCGCTAGTTAGCCGGGTCGCAAACGGAAAAGTGCGACGGACTGCGGACGTAACTGGAGACTTTTACGTGGAGGTGAAAGTGTACAATAAGGCTGAGGTGGCCAACATCGCTAAAGAGGATCGGTGGAAGAGAGCTGAGGTGACCCTTAAAGTTCAGTTAGACCGCAATACTCCGCAGTGGGATGGTCTACAGATTTTTATGAGGCGGACTCATGAGTTATTTAATGATTCGGAGCCCGTCTTTTACAGCGATAGCATAAATAAATAGTTAATTAAGTTAGCTATGTTATTTTTATGCTATCACTGTATATTAGTCTGTATACAGTCCCACTGTTGAGCAAAGTCTCCTCCAAATCTTTCCATGTATTCTTTATAAGCTGTACCTATTTATTGATATGTATCATAGCGATTTCGTATCAGAATCATAATAAGTATTAATATTGAAGTCAGTCCATCTAACAGTAAATCAAAATTATTACAACGTATTAAGTATCTTGTTGGTATTAGTTACAATAATCAGAAATGCCTTTTTGTACTGTTTGTAACACATCTGTAGAGAGCAGCCACTGGACAGGTCACCTACGTAGTACTAAACATAAAAATAAGAATATTTCGCAATTTTGCGAAGGTGTTGAAATAATACATTCTGCATTTCGTAATCTATTTATTTATTTATTTATTTATTTTACACTTTATGCACATGGGTACAGAGGCGGATCGTATAGCTTCCTACAGAATTGTCGCTCCATCTGAGAATTGTAATTTACATTCATTTTTAAACAATATTGGAGATCAAATTAAAATATTAATTGACCTATCTCTTAAAAAACACACGTGCCTAAAAGTTAATTTCGAATATTTTGCTTTATTTTTATTAGTTAAAAATGATTCTCAGGAAATGAAATCTTTTGCAACAAAAAACGTTACTCTGCATCAGAATTATGAATTAGACTCATTATTATCACAAGTTAAAAACTCTTTAGCAAAAAAGATAGAAGAATTTCAGGATCGTGACAGTGGATGGACGTTCTTGAGCAGTTCTCATTTAGAAGTCAATGTTAACAAATATCAACCTATGCGCGGTGGTTCACGCTTTATCGAATTGCCTGCTGCAATAAAATCGAAAAAAGCATGTGTTAATATCCGTAATAACGACAACTATTGCTTTTTATGGTCAGTTGTTGCTGCTTTATACCCCGCTAAAAGTCATCCCGAAAGGGTATCGTCTTATCCAAATTTCCGTAACGTATTCAATATAAAGAACATGTCATTTCCTGTAAGTTTTTCAGATATTGCGCAGTTTGAAGTAAATAACCCTGAAATTTGTATTTATATTTATGGTTTAAAAAATAATACTGACATAGGACCGCTTTACAAACCAAAAACCTTGAACGGTAAAGTGGTTCATTTACTTTATTTAGAAAGCAACGATTTGTCGCATTATTGTCTCATTAAAGACTTGCCGCGACTTGTTAGGACTCAGATAACTAAGCACCACGGTAAATTACACTTTTGTGATGCGTGTTTAATATTTTTTAATACTTGTGACGATCTTAGTTCGCATAGTTGTGGGGGTATAGCAACTGAATTACCACCAATAGGTTCTTTCATACAATTTGAAAATTATAATAAAAAACAAATTGTACCATTTGTTATATATGCGGATTTTGAAACAATGCTAGAACGTTATGCATCTTGCGACCCTGATCCCTCTAAGGCAAGCACTGTAACAGTACAACGTCATGTGCCTGTAGCTTTCGCTTATCATATCACATGTGCGCTAGACGAAAGCTACAATCGTTACGTTTCTTATCGCGGCTCGGATTGTGTATCAAATTTTGTTAAGTCTATTTATAAAGAGGCTAAAAATATATCCCAAATTTTAAAAACGAATGTTCCTATGATTTACACAGAGGATAATGCTCGAGACTTTGAGAACGCTATGACCTGTCATATTTGTGATCACTTCTTATTTGGCGATAGGGTTCGTGATCATTGTCACTTGACTGGTAAATACCGCGGTGCATCGCACAATTACTGCAATTTACAGTACAAAGTACCACAATTTTTGCCTGTGTTTTTTCATAATTTGTCGGGCTACGATTGTCACCTCTTCATAAAAGAATTAGGTGAAGCTCCTGGATCTATCAAGGTCATACCTAAAACAAAAGAAAACTATATTTCATTCACAAAGTTTGTCCCTATTTCAACCGAAGAGAGCATACAAGTTCGATTTGTAGATTCTTTCAAATTTTTAGGAACCAGCTTAGAAAAGCTGGCTGGTACAATGAAAAAACAAGACTTTAATCAATTAAAATCTTATTTCCCTAATAAAAAACAATTTGAATTACTAACTCGTAAAGGAGTGTATCCATATGACTATATGTCTCATTGGGATCGTTATAAAGACACCTGTTTGCCTCCTAAAAAATATTTTTTTAACTCTTTGACAAATGAATCTATTACTGACGAAGACTATGAGCACGCTCGATCGGTTTGGTCAGAATTTAATATTGAAAACATGGGTATATACACAGATTTATATCTTAAAACAGATGTTCTGTTGTTAACTGATATATTTGAAAATTTTCATAAAACTTGTAAGCGGCATTACAATCTCGATCCTGCATTCTATATTACAGCACCAAGTCTATCTTTCGATGCAATGCTTTTAAAAACAGGAGTAAAATTAGAATTGATTAGTGATCATGAAATTTTTAGAATGATACAAAAAGGTATTAGAGGAGGTGTTTGTATGTGTTCAAAAAGGCATGTCAAAGCCGTCACACAGACACAGGACACGCACGTGCAGAACGCAGGTGCGTCCATTTCTCCGAATTTTTACGATTTTTACCTATTGCATGATCGGATACGCTACCAGTGCATACATTTTATAAACATCACGCTTGCTATTGAGACTGCGGTGAATAGAATTTAAAACAAACTGCTTTGCATACAATTACTAACATGGCGCCAAATGACCATAGCTGCTCAAGTTGCCTAAAAACCTTACCGAAAAAGGGGCTTCTAAAATGCTACAATTGCAAATTCAAGTACCATCTTCTTTGCGCGAACGTTACTGAAAAGAGCTTCCAAGCAATGACACCAACCAGCAAATCTTCCTGGTCCTGCAAGAACTGTCACAACAAACCGGCAAAAGTTAATACCTCGTCCTCATTACCTAATGAAACTAGCTTATCAGCTAACCGTAGTGCCAGCGTTTTTGATGACTCCACGGATGACGAAGAATGCAATATAACATTGAGACAAAAGCCTAACACCCGCAATGTATCTATGGACAATTTAGTATCAGAAGTTGATTTAGAGGATAAACTAAGGATCATCATTAAACAGGAGTTAAATTGCTTCCTCGAAACTAAAATTAAAATACTAGTAACAGACCAGCTTAAACAGATGTCAGAACAAATATCAGATTTTAAAAACTCAATGAACTTTTACAATTCGCAATATGAAACCCTTAAGGCATGTCTAGAAGAAAAAGACGCTCACATCAATAAATTACAAGCTGAGAACGAACGTCTATTAGCAGTATCCGCTGATCACTCAATGAGACTGTCACTGGTAGAGCAGAGTCTTCGTGTGAATAACATTGAAATCAGTGGAATCCCGGAATACAAGGCAGAAAACGTTATCACTACCGTGATTCAACTAGCAAAAACTGTAGGAGAACCGCTTGTGGATGGTGACATTCTACATGCCACACGAGTCGCCAAACTAAACTCTGACAGCAACAGACCCCGACCAATGGTTGTTAAATTACGTACACCTCGTCTTCGTGATAGCTTAATAGCTGCAGTAGTTAATTTTAATAAAAAAAAACCACCTCAAAAAAAGCTCAACTCTACACACCTAGGTATAGGAGGAGATCGCACACCGGTCTACGTTTCGGAACATCTGTGCCCAGCTAATAAGCAGCTGCACGCTGCCACAAGGAAGATAGCCAAGGAGTTGGGTTACAAGTTTGTGTGGGTACGAAATGGGCGAGTATTTGTTCGTAAGGATGTTTCTCATGCTGCTATTCTTATTCGTAACTTGGACAGTTTAGCACTGCTCAACAACACTAAATAAATAACTTATCAACCTACCATATCTTCACTTACTCAGATAATGTTTTGGTCACAATAATTTAAACAAAATTCAATATTTACTATCAAAATGTAAGAGGCTTGAGAACTAAAACTAATGACTTGTACCATAATACTCTGCTTAATAATTATAATATAATAGCTTTTACTGAGACTTGGCTGAATTCAAACATCCTGAATAACGAGTTGTTCGATTCTAGATACATTGTTTACCGTCGCGATAGAATATGCCATATTAATGGCAAAAAAGATGGCGGCGGTGTTCTTTTAGCTATTTCACGAGATGTTCCTTCAGCCAGAGTCCACAGCTGGGAAACCGATTGCGAAGATCTCTGGGTGACTGTTAAATTACAATGTAATAATATTGTGAAAAATATAGCTATTTGTGTCTCATATTTACCTCCACCTGTAAAAGCGGAGTATTTATCAAATTTTTTGAATAATGTCAGTAATACTGTAAATAACGTTGCAGATGTTCTCATCCTCGGAGATTTTAATCTCGGATTCATTAATTGGTTATCTTTACATGGACAACAAACCCATACTATCCCTAATAACTATAATAATACTTTAGGGGAAATGTTTATTGATTTTCTAGATATTAACAGTCTTTTTCAATTCAACAGTGTTTGCAACATTGATGATAGAACACTTGATTTAGTTATAAGTAATATGCGCAGTCTTTCTGTTACTCATACCTCCGACCCTCTGACTAGACTTGACCCTAAACACCCAGCTGTGATAATTTCCATATCACATGAAAATACAAAATGCTTACGTTCAAAGAATAATATTCGCCCAAATTTCTTCAAATGTGATTATGTAAAAATAATGTCAGACCTACGAGCTATTGACTGGTAACTAGAATTTTCACACTCCGATGATATAAATAATCACATTTCTATATTCTATTCTAAATTAAAAGAGCTTATCGATAAACATATCCCGAGTTACATTTGTAAAAATTCAAAATATCCTTCCTGGTTTAGCAAAACACTTATAAAATCCTTATCCGAAAAAGAGAAATACCGCAAAAAATTTCGTAAATACAATAATCCTAGAGACAAGTTGAGCTACGATTTACTCAGAAGCCGCTGTCATACAATGATCAATCAAAACTACAGTGATTACAAAAAACATATTGAAACTCAAATAACAAAAGATCCTAAAGTATTTTGGCGCTACATAAAAAACAAACGAAACAGTAAATCTGTGATTCCAGCCAGAATGCATATGGATGAAGTAGTAGCTGAGAAAGGTACTGACGTTGCAAACCTTTTTGCTTCTCATTTTTCTTCAATTTTTACCAACCCATACAATAATACCTCAACCAGTCTCCCAGAACCATCTGGAGTACTAAGTAACATAAAATTTACACCAGAAGAAGTCCTAATGAAGATAAATAAACTTGATACATCCAAGGGTGCTGGTCCTGATTACATTCCACCAGTTTTTGTAAAATCATGTGGGAGAATGCTTGCGGAGCCACTTTGTCTCTTATTTAATCGATCTTTAGAGACGGGAATATTTCCGGATGAATGGAAGAAGGCTCGCATCGTGCCTGTGCACAAAAAAGGTGACTCTAGCAACATAAAAAATTACAGGCCGATTTCTATTTTGTCATGTTTCCCAAAGCTCTTCGAAAGTCTCGTTTGTCCCATTATCACCAACTACCTGGAAACCATGCTCTCTGGTAATCAACATTAAGTCCGCCTATGTACCACTATTGTACATGAAGTTTAAATAAATAAATAAATAAATAAAAACATGGATTCCGAGTTGGACGTTCTACCGAAACTAACTTAGTTAGATACTTAACAGACATATCCGAAGCACTCGATAACGGGCTCGAAGTCGATGCAATATACACAGATTTTAGCAGCGCATTCGACAAGGTGAGTCATCCACTTTTGTTGAATAAACTTAAACATAGCGGCGTCCACGGGAACCTGTTGAGGTGGTTTGCATCTTATCTTAAAAATCGCTCTCAATTCGTTGCAGTCAATGGCTATGTTTCTTATGAATTCTATGCACGCTCCGGTGTTCCACAAGGTTCCCACCTTGGCCCAGTTTTGTTTTTGTTATTCGTCAATGACATCACAAGTCATATTACGCATTGTCAATCGTTATTGTTTGCAGACGACTTAAAGATCTACAGAAAAATTACTGGACTTGCAGACACCGCTCTTGTTCAATCTGATTTAAAAAATATAGAAAACTGGTGTATAAATAACAATATGACCTTACACGCCCAGAAATGCTTCCATATTCGCTTCTCAAGAAAGAAATCTACTATTCCCACAACCTACTCATTATGTAACACTTTGTTGGCAAAAGTATGTGATATACGGGATTTAGGTGTTCTGGTCGATAATAGACTCAGCTATAAGCCGCACATCAACGATATCGTAAAGAAATCAGCGCAAATGCTAGGCTTTATAAAGCGAAATACAAGAGGCTTCCAACTGCCCAAGACAAGAATATTATTGTTTAACACTCTGGTACGTAGTCGTTTGGAATACGCTAGTGTCGCCTGGAACCCGCCCTACGCAGCTCATTCTCAAAGGGTTGAACAAATACAAAGAGCTTTCACCAAACATCTTGCATTTATATCTAGAGAAATTAGTCATCGCTGTCCCTATGAACAGCGGCTAGATTTTTTCAAAATAAAGACACTGCGTGACCGTCGCCGTTCGCGTGATCTAATATTCCTTTACAAAGTAGTTAATGGGTTTGTAAAATGCAGTGATTTAGTAGAGCGTATTCAGTATTCAGTCCCTTCAAAACTTCCTAGACATCCCATCTCTAGATTACTTCACATTCCTTTCCGTAAAACCAACCTTGGCCTCAACGCACCCTTGCTCCGTATATGCAAAACCTTTAACAGTTTTTGCAAATCACCAGACACCGATTTACACGGTGTCTCACTCAAAAAGTTTAGGAGAGCAGTCTCGGAGGTATGAGCCGTAAAAATCTTCCAATTTTTTTTATTCTGTTATTACATGTCAACACCATATACCTACTCTATCCTCTCTTTTTTTGAATGTTTCAAAGTTTAATTTTCTATTTTAGATATATTTCTTTTTTTATTTTTATAATTGTATCTGTGTTTTTTTTCTCCACCCTTGTATATTTAATTTTTTTGTAGTAATTTTTAATAATTAATATTATATCTAGCATGGTGTAAGCTGTGCATACCTGTAATAGGCATGCATACCAGTGCCTTGTTTTTTATATTATTTTTACAAAATCATGTATGTAATGCTGTTGGTGTGCCAATAAATAAATAAATAAATAAATAAAGCCAATCATAAATATTTAGATACTTACAATCCAACTAAACCAAATTCCTTTATTATTTATTTAGATTGTAACAATTTATACGGCTATAGCATGTGTCAATCACTACCTTATTCCGATTTTAGATTTATGAGTAAGCAGGAAATAGATTTTTTACAATTAAACTTGATAAATGTCAGTGATACTGCAGAAAACGGTTACATACTTGAAGTAGATTTAATATATCCTGAAAATTTGCACATGGAGCATAATGACTTTCCATTTTGTCCAGAAAAATGCTTGCCACCTGGTAGTAAGAACAAAAAACTGGTTCCAAATTTGTACGATAAATATCATTATGTTATTCATTATGTACATTTAAAAAAATGTTTACAGCATGGTTTGGTTTTGAAAAAGATCCACCGCGCTATTATATTTAAGCAAAGTAGCTATCTCAAGCAATATATCGATATTAATACTCATCTACGTCAACAGGCAGAATCCACGTTTGAACAGGATTTTTTTAAATTATTAAACAACAGTATTTTTGGAAAGACTCTAGAAAATAATGAACATCGCATAGATGTTAAGTTAGTAAATAAGTGGAGTGATTCAAAAAATAAAACAAAAAAGGTCACTTGTGCTGACAAATTGATATCCAGCCCGTATTTTCATAGTGTCTCAATATTTTCGGAAGATCTAGTTGCAATCCAAATGAAGCCTCTGCGCGTTATGCTTAATAAACCAATATACATAGGGTATACAGTATTAGAATTGTCTAAGACTCACATGTACGATTTTCACTATACTATCGTAAAACCTTTTTATGGTAACCGAATTGAATTGTGTTATACTGACACAGATAGTCTAGTTTATAATATTCAGAGTAACGACGTTTATAATGACTTAAGACTTCATTTCCTGAAATATATTGATACCAGTAACTATGACTCTAACAATGAATTTAACTTGCCTATTATTAACAAGAAGGTTCCAGGACTATTCAAGGATGAAATGGGTGGCAAAATTATTAATGAATTTGTAGGATTGCGTTCAAAGCTTTACTGTATTAAGACAGCAGACAAAATAATAAAAAAAGCAAAAGGTACAAAAACATGTGTTACGAAAAACTTAAATATGATAGATTATAAAAATGTTTTGTATAATTGTGATGTTATTCGAAAAAAAAATTTGTTATTTAAGTCAATAAAACATGAAATATTTACTCAAGATGTAAATAAAATAGCACTTTCAAGCAATGATGATAAACGGTTACTATTATGTGATAAAGTATCTACTTTAGCATGGGGTAATGCAAATATATTTAAGTAATGCATTAAATAAATATTTTATGCACTGTTGATATAAAACAAGAATTGTATTTTAGTTACTACTTACGAAATAAATTGTATGTTGTGTACGTAACTATTGATTGATATAGATTAAACACTTACTAAAACAAGTATTGTGTTTCAGTTAATAGGAACTTACGAAATAAATAGTATTTTGTGTTACTGTTTGATCATTGTATGTTATGTAAGTAATTACTGTTTGATACCGATTAAATACCTACTAAAATAATCAATGTATTTAGTTACTACCTAAGAAATAAATAATATTTTATGGTTAATTTTAAATATGTTTCATTTCCATTTTTGATGACAAAGCGCAGTGCGCTATCTGGTACCTATGAAATATAACACTAATCAGGACATGTACCATGATATTCAAAGTAAGATTGTTTTAATCTTATTTCAGGTGTTATGTCTAATACCACGCACTGGCAAAATTATCTATCGATTTGTTTGAAGATGAAATTGATTCACAGCCCATTACTTATGGAGTCAGATGACCAAAACATCGTCAACTTGCTAAAAAACTCATGTCTCGACTTGTCTGAAGATGAAATTGATTCACGGCTCATTACTTATGGAGTCAGATTACCAAAACATCATCAACTTAGTTATTCAATCATGTCTCGACTTGTTTGAAGATGAAATTGATTCACAGCACATTACTTATGGAGTCCGATTACCAAAACATCATCAAGTTGGTACATAATCATGTCTCGACTTGTTTGAATATGAAATTGATTCATAGCCCATTACTTATGGAGTCAGATTACCAAAGCATCATCAAATTGTTACAATAATAAGATTAAAATACATACATCGTTAGGCAGCCAGCTCAAGCGGTCACATTACGGAACAATAAAAACGGAACGAATTGTAAGTATTATCATCTAAAGATTAACTTTATAATGTTATTTCTTAGAGTGTTGTAACCATTATTAATCATAATTTTTTTTTCAGATCATCAATAATGTGTGATTCTCCTGACATCATGTTCTCCCAATATGGTCAAGGCTTCCCGACTCCTAGTTTAAGCTGGCATATTCCAGAGCAACACAGACCTGAAGCAGCCATTAAAAAGTCTAGAACAAGACGGGAGGGCTTAAAACGCAAAGCATCGGAACATCCTTTATGTCAATCATACGACAAGTGTTGGACATTAGTGAACGACAAGAAAGCGTGGTAAATTCAAATGACAATGAGGAGGTGGTAGTGTTAAGTGCACAATATGTAGTTAGTGAACCGGTGGACTATGTTATGGAAGAGACACAATCATTAATAAACAAAATTTCGAAGAAACTTTGTGGTGATGATTGTTATTAGTAAGTAGTTTCTAATGTTTGTATATATGTTCACTTTAACTTGTTGTATTAAATTCTGAATTTATTATAAAATTATTTGCTAATCTGCTAGTGTATTAAACTGTATCTACTTAGATCATTAAGACTTTGTCACATATTTAAATATATAATAAGGATAGGTGTAAGTAACTATTTTGTGAATAACGTGAAAACTAAATAAATAATATGTTTATAATTTGAATTATGTTTTATTGACATTACATAAACATACACTTTAAATTAGCTCAAATGAATCTGATTATAGGTTATATGTTTATAATATTTTGACATTATTAGAATACTTACTTATCGCAATTCATCTAATTAGAGCTAATATAAAGTTTGTTGTGTAGTTGTCCTAAATACATTTAAATAAAACAAAAAGTAGGTACATTTAGATTTTTATTAATTGAACATATTAAAATTAAAACATATTAAACACAGACATATTATTATCATCATACCATTTTCTAATACACACTGCATTATTTAATGCACAATTCTTTTTATGGTGCACACAATTAAAATCAGTTTTATTTTTACAGAACTTTTGTTTTAATGTCACAAAATTAGGACATTCTTTGTCACCTATATCAATCACTTCACAGTTTGCACATAACTCTTTAATCCATTTTATCTTTTCCAAACCCTTTGTAATAATTTTTTTGTTTTCTAAATAGGGTAAAATAACGCGATGAAACTCTTTGTAGTCTATGTAGCCTTCACTCCAGTAAATTCCTCGATTTCTTTCTAACCACCTCACCTGCTTTTTTTCTTCTGGTGTTAGGTAATGAAATGAATATGGTGGTTTTACCAAGAACGTCTGTGTATGATCCTGACTCACAATAGCCAATTCTTTGACGATGAAATTATTTACATAATCTTTAAATCCTTGCAATTCCACTATAAGGGTATCCGCTTTCATGATATCTTCTTAACAATATTACTTAGTGGTCGATATTCAACAATGCAGTCGTTCAGAATGAGACAGTATGCTGAAGTTTGATCTGGTATCTCTGAATCACTCTCAATTTCTACTCTCACATCCACAACCGGACCTGTCTTTAGGTTATCCGCTTGTCTAGAGCAATCGACTACAAACAGCGGCGCTATATCTCTAAATTGTTTCTCGCTTAGTATGGGCTCTGAGCGACGTCCGTAATACGACTGTTGAAATCTGGTATATTGTTCGTATAATAAAGCAATTCTGTTATTAGAAAAACTCACATTTAAGTTCTCATATGGAAAATAAGTTGAATTTAGATAAACTCTAACGTCTCGAATATGGCAGTGATCGAATTGGGACATGTCAGAACTTGCATTGTTTTTTCTTTTTGTCTGTAGGCCAATAATAACATATCTTGGTTTTTCTATCTGCGATGAAGTTTTGATGGACCAGGTATGTTTTGTAATTTTAGGCAAAGCTGGGTATTCGTACAGATCCCAATTTCTGTATATCATTTGAAGTGGGCGATCTTTTTCTAATAATTTTAACAATCCAATTTTTTCTTTGTCAGATACTTTAACATGAGGTACGCGCCATATGATTTTGTTGATCTGAACATCCTCTACTACTTCGCCAGTATTAAGTTTTACTGCGTTCAAATTAGTGCTACTTCGTAACAATATCAGTTCATGTCTACTATTTATCACGACTTTATTAAAATCCTCAGCAAAACCGAGGATGTTACGAAGTGGTATAGAAGCAGAAAATCTTCCTCCATCGATATTTTTTACACCATCAATATTCCATCCCCAGGCATTAGACATTTTGGATTCACTTTCATTAATTGAAATGAGTGATTTCATGGTTGTTGTTATACCTGCATTTTTTATTTTATCAATTTCCACTCCATTTAGCTCATACCTTATATCTTGGAACAAATAGAGTAGAGCATTGTTCGTGAAATGACACTAGTAGCTCTGTCTTTCGTATCTTTTTTGGTAACAATAACAGTTCCTTCCAAATATAGAGTGCTAGCTGATGGTAATATGTACAAGTCTTGTTGGTTGATAGGTATGCGAATTTCATCGTTCCTGTTAAAACTTGTTACATATGGCTTGTAAGAATGAAATTCGATACCTTCTATAGTATTATCATAAATTGGTGCGGATAAAACGTCTAAGATATTCATTTTAACAATCCGATGGCTCTAAGGAATGCTTTATTGTCTTTAGTTAATTTTGTTTTCTTTTTAGAGAGAGGTCTTATTTGATAGGTAGCTCGAGCAGAACTGATATTCTTTACTTGTTGAGGCACATTTTTATTGTAATCGATCATTTTTTCTTCTAAGATGCAGATATACTTGCACTTCTTCACCACGTAAATTGATTAATCGATTGTTTATATCTAGCAGCCTGATATGTATGCAGCTTATGTTGTTTTGGTTGATTGGAAAATATATAGCGTTTTTTGGAATTTCTATAATCCTATATCCAGGTGGCACATTAAGTGCAAATTCGTGAATAATATGACTTGGTTCACCGTTTATATATGAACCGCTTACAATATCACATTCAACCCTGACTACGGTCGTAGGTAGAATGTTGACTGGAGACGGTGACACATGCCATTTATTTGCCTTCAAGATTTGTTTGTTAAATCCTAATAGTCTTCTAAAAGAGTCTTCTTTGATAAAATTAATGTCTTTTGTACAAAATATTGTAGTTTTTAAAGTATTATTATTGCACCGTAGTTTGATCTCTGCATTTTTTATTTCTGATTTTAAGTAATCGCTGATATCTTGCAATTCATAAGTACCTTCCGGTATTTCAATAACTTCATTAGAGTCATAATAAAACTTATTATTACTTTTATCAATGTTTGGAATAGAATTAAATGTAGAAAAGTGCAATAAAGCACACTCATACTCTCCATCTAATTGCAACGTATTGGGATAGTATGTAGTTAACACTGATGAGTCTCCAGTAATCGCCAAAGTGAGGGACATCTTGCAAATGATTGAAATGAAAGAGAAGCATATATTTTATATTATATTTTTATTCCAAAAAGTCCACAAATAGTTTAAACATAAATGACCACAATTAACTGCGTTGTATTTTTGATATCTTGTGTAGTTATAAAAAACACTACAATTTTTTAAATATTGCATTAATTCCATCGGAGGTTTTAGATTTCCATAGCTATCAAAGTATTCACAGTGATTGTATACTTTAGTATAAGCTACCCAATGCGTTCCTTCATTCCTGGAATCGTCTAAGTTAACGATACCACATTCAATGTGTTTCGGTTTTCGAGGTAGTCGATCTTTCATGTAGACCCCGCGAAAATATGGGATGTCTCTTGAATACTTTTGGATGTCTACATCAGTTAGAGGGCGATTAGGTAGCTTATTTTTCAGTTTTTTGAAGTTGTTATAAATAATCCTTTACCACTTTTATATGGTTTAATGTATAAACCCTTGCCCAACACTAAAGCCTCCATAGCTCTATTATGTCGTTCTGTTTCTTGTAAATTTTGCTTGCTTGCTTTATAATCATTAACGGTTTTTGCAATTCCAGCTGCACCACCAGCTAAAGTCCCTAAAGCTGATAAACCAGCGAAAATTGGAATTAAAGGTAGAACTCCACCACTCTTTGGTAAGGGTATTACTCTGGGTACTCGAATTCGATGGTGAATGTTTGGAAATAACTTTTTTGCGGATAAGTAAGCTGCTTTTATTAAAGTTTTATTATCCTTGTGTTTAAGTTTCTTAATTTTTGATTTTATTTTTGAAACTAAGGTTTTAAATGTTTTAATGCCAGATCCAGACTTTAGTTTTGCTTTCATAACTTTGCTCACTAGCCAAGAGCTTAGTTTTTCGCCTTTTCCTGCATCTTTTGATTTAAGTCTTTGTTTAGCCATGTTAAGCAGTTGTAAATCGGCTTTGTGACGATTAGATAAGTCTGTATGGTTTGTATATGCAATATCGTGTTGCATGCAAGCTTCGTCTAACTTATTCACACCTCGATCACCTCGTGCTAAACGTTTGTAAAGTTTAGTTCCTGGTCCGCAATAATTATATCCCGGCAAATGAACTTCGAATGGTAGATTATTAATTATGTTGTTAACTAGTCCGCCTCCTTGCATTACTCAAATTATAATGATAGGATTTCAAATGAGAAATAGTTATATAATATCTTAGTTCACTATTTCAGCTTTCTCAATCCAGCTGTTTTCTGCACTGTTTAGACCTAACCATTTAACATACAATTTATTTCCTTTCTTTTTCAAAACCTTTTCTATTAAATAAACGTCAGGATAATTAGATCTTAGTAGTTCTTGTTCGTAGAAAGCTCCTAATATATTTTGTTTTCTTTGATCTTCTATGTGATACGTCACTGGTAAGGATTTATTCACCTTTTTTATAGTAAATAATTCTGTTGACCAATTAGGAGTGTAACCTTTCTCAAAATTATGTTTGTATTTGCTTATACGAACACAGTCACCAACTTTAAATTTAGGTCTCCACTGAACTAAAGTATGTTTGTTCATTTTGTTTATATTTTCTTTAATTACTTGTTCATTACATTTATTCACATCAGCCGGTTTAAATTGAATAGTGCGATGTTTTGTGTTGTTATATCTTTGCATTGTAGCTACCAATGGTTGACCTAACCACTTATAGTTTCCATTGAGACTAAAATATTTATACAATTTATTTTTTAAAGTTCTAATTAGTCTCTCTACAATTGATGCTTTTTTAGTAGAGAACGAGGAATAATGGTTAATGTTATGCTTTTTCATAAGCTTTTGAAACGTGATGTTATAAAATTCAGTCCCTTTATCAGTTTGTAAGTTTATAGGATTATTACGACTACTAAGCAGTATATGTTCGAAAGCACGAGTAACATCAAATTTATTTTTTGACTTTAACGGTTCAGCCCAGGCATATTTTGAGAAGCAGTCAATTACCACTAAGATGAATTTATAGTCTTTATTGTACTTTTTCAGGTTTTGCATATCCATCAAGTCTGCTTGCCATAAATCGTGGATTCCTTTCAGAATAACAGAACGCCGTGGAAAGTTTCTTCGTGCCGCTTTGTGGATTTCATTTACAATTTGCTGTTTTACCATTACGGAGTTTTTTGAAGTAATGTGTCTACCTCTGCTTTAGTATGAATCTTATCTTGCAAATGAGTTAAAACCTCAGGTATATTTGCTTTTAAAGTAGCTTGAACTGCACCCTTTGCATCTTTTATGATTTGAGAACGCAATTTACCAATCAAATTATTTACTTCTCTTAATGTGGCAGCATTCAATCGATCTACATAATCCTTGTTCACAGCATCATCTGCTTCTACTGGAGATCTAACTCCTCTCAGTCTTGATGTTTTTAAATCGAAATCTCCGTTTTCTGATTTTAGCAATGCATTCTCATTAAACTCAAATAACTCTGGCAAACGCATTCTTTTATGGATGTAGTGACCAAATTTGTCTACATTCATGTTTCAGGTGTATTGTATCGAGAGGCTGATAGTAAAATAAACAAGTTTTAAAATATTTATTTATTTATAACTTTACTTTCACGCAATTCTTCAATGATAGATATAATTTCATTATCTAATCCTGTGTTGCCAGCATCTCTAGATGCAATTAACAATTTCAACCTTTCTACTAATTCATTAGGATCGTCCCAGTATACTAAATCTACGTTTTTTCTCCACCTTTTTAGTAACGGTAGACCCTTTCCGTGAACTGCATTCTTCAGTTTAAAAAGAGGTTTAATAACTTGCAAATATTTTTGTCCTTTATTACTTTTTATTGGTTTACTTGGTTCATAGTCTCGACGATGTGCATTTGTATCAAGTAACATTGACTTATAATTTTGCATATCACTATCTGTAACCAAGTTTAAGTTTACATCTTTCTTGAGCAGCAACTGTTTTAAACCAGGCGTATTACGATATTTACGTCCAGCTACAGTGATGAACTGATCGTTGACCGTTATGCAAGCAGAACCTAACATCAGTTTCCCACGTTCTGCTCTAACCCCAAATGGAATATCTACTAACGCTTCCGAAGATACTGACCAAGATGACGTATCACAATCTTGATTACTTTCAACTACTGATTCATAGGAAGAGTCGCTGTTGGCATCGGATTCATATTTATCGACCTCATCACAGTTATTATCATTACTTCCTGTACTATCAGTTCTTTCTTTCTGCAAAGTTTTGTTAATAAACGGAACATCAGCAAAATCATCATTAGCTTGCAGGAGAGGAGTTTGCTTATTAGCATTAGCAATTAAGTTGAGAGGCTCTGTTACAGGTTTGAAAACTGACTCCAGTGCTTGTTTATTATTAATCTCAGCATCTCTCATTTTACGTACTTTTATCTTTACAGCTTCTGCTGCGTCAACAATTTGTCGTTTTAATGATTTTTCCATATTGGTAAAGTTTGTGGTAATTGAATCAGCGTCGCAAGGCAAATAATAATTTCAGGCAGGTAACAGTCTTATATATATGTATTTGTGCCCTTAGTCAAAGACTACAAACGTATCAAACTTACTTCTATAAAATCCTTTGTTTTTGGAACAATCTTTATTAATTACAACATAACTGAAAGGAATACTCCATATTTTTGAACACATTTCACGAAATTCAACCCATGTCATGTCAGTGTTGACGTGTTCTTCATAAACATGTCTCATATTTCTTTTATCTTGTTTGAAAAGAACGATTAGGTTAGCGTTATCTCGTACTAACTGCTTAGGGATTTTGCTGTAAGTCTGATTTAGATAAAAACAATCGATGAACTTGTGTCTACCCATAGCAAAATAATCCCGCATGTTATTTTGATTTTCACAAGCAACATCATCAAATACAATTACAGAATTCGGTTTTGCGTCCTGAACACTCAGTACTTGCTCATTTTCACAATATTTCTGAAATGAAATGCCTGGTACTTGTTGTAACACTTTTTCCAAAAAAACGTACTTTGGTTGTTGCAAGGTTTTCGAATAAACATACACATTTTGAAATCTTAAACCATTCTCATGTATAAGAAGACCAATTAATAAATTAGTTTTTCCACAATTTGACGGTCCGCAAATGATGCATCGTATCGAGCTAGGTAATAATTCTCCATGGCGAAAACCAGTCTCCTGAGCATTCACACAAAGTTTTTTTACATGTAATGATTGCGGTTGTTTTACAAATTTCATGTCGACTGCTTAGAAGGGTTATATTGATAATGATTCAAATAATGTATTACATAGACATTTATAAGTCATGGTCGCTAACCCGAACAACTAAACGATTGCTTGTTTGCTCACCATGGCCGTCCTTCAATAAAAGATAGTGAGTATTTTATAAATTAGATTTTGAAAGTGGAATAGGCGCTGAACCAGTGTTTTTAACATATCATTCACAAAAATGTTATTGTGCATTCTATCCCACGCGACAAGCGGAGCGTAGCGAAGCGATGTCGCATCAAGTGGGATAGAATGCCCAATAACATCCTACTGACGATGACAATATCATCTGCGAACCTTAGGTGATTTAGTCTTCGTCCATCTATGCTTAGACCAAGTTGGTCCCATTCCAGTTTTCTGAGTATATTCTCCAACACCGCAGAGAAGAGTTTGGGGGATAGTGGATCTCCTTGCCTGACACCTCTGTTTATATTGAAGGTCTCCCCCAAACTTTCTAGTTGTATTCTTGCTTTAGTGTTGGAGTAGATAGATTTGATGGCTTCATCAAATCTATCTACTCCATCATATGGCTTTGTGGCTAATGCTGTCGAAGGCCTTGGTGTAATCGACGAAGGCCATATACAGACACTTATTATACTCATTGTATTTTTCTATGAGTTGTTTGATAGTATGTATATGGCCCACTGTGGCAAAGTTTTTTCTAAAGCCCGCCTGTTTTATTGGTTGGTTTTCGTCTAGTTTTGTACTTATGCGGTTTAGAATGATTTTGGAGAAAACCTTATAGACATTGGACATCAGACTTATTGGTCTATAATTTCCTATATCTTCTTTTGGTCCTTTTTTATATATAAGGATTATATGAGATGTTTCCCACTGTTCAGGTATGATTCCTGAAGTTATAACCTTGTTGAAGATTTTGTTCAGAATAGGAGCCAGTTCTTCAAGTGTTCCTTTCAGCAACTCATTTGTAATCTTGTCAGGGCCTGGTGCTTTATCAGATTTTTGGCTTAGTATTGCTTTCCTGACTTCACTGGGTAAGATTTCAGGCTCTGGGTCTGATGGGCATGGGTTAGGTGTACGGATTTCATAAATTCCCTGATTGGTGTCATCTTGGTTGGAGTATAGATGCTGGTAGAATTTTGTAGCTGCTTTGTTTATTTCTTTTCGATTTGTAATGTTACAGTGGTTGTTTTTCAGGTTTGGTATCCATGGATTTGACTCGCGTAGTTCTTTAAGAGCTTTTCTTGTTCCTCTAGTAGCTAAAATATGTTTTTCTAATTTTTGTAGCCTCACGGCCTTTCTATCTTTCCTAATGCCTTCCTTGATTTTCTCACTCAGCTTGGTAATCATTTGAATATTCTCTTTTCTCATTTTGCTATTGAATAGACATTTTCTTTCCTGGATTAGTTGTAGTGTTTAATCTCTCAGTATATATTTATGCTTGGGTGGTTTGCTGGTGTTGGTACCGGTAAGATGGCTTTGTAGTTTGGCATAGCTTGCTTTGACATCACTTTTGTAATCTTCCAGTAATTCCTTGCCAAGTATTACCAAGGAACGGGCTGCAACTTTGCTGTCTTCTGGATAGTGAACCATGCTGGATGTTGTAATATGTTTTCTAGAGTTTTTGGGTGGTATTAGTTTGAGAGATGCTCTTATCATACGATGGTTTGTATTAAAGTTTAGCTTTGTTATTACTGAAGTGTTTGTGAATAATCTTGGGTGATTGCACATAATATAATCTATCTCGTTTTTATACAAGGTGTCGTTTTGAAGCTGCAAAATATTTCAGGAGGTAATTATGTTAGTGATTCTCGACCCGAATCAATAATAAAATAAGTAGGTAATTTTTTTTTTTTTTATAACCGCGCTTTTTTTCACACACACAAACACGGAACAATAAAGGGCGTTTTCACACACACTAACTCGCAACGATAGTTTCATAAATAATGTATCATCCAATCATCATCCCGCACGCCACACCCTAGCCACGCCCCCGCGGCCATCGATCAATCGATTTAGTTTAGTGTAATTAAAAAATTAAATAACAAGTATTACTGATTATTGACCAGGTATCGTTTTTTTACATGATTATTTATGAGTTTTATTACAACCTCCTGAAATATTGTGCAGTTTTAAAACTGCACCTTGTATTTGCCAGAAGAATGTACACTTGATTAAATATTATGTCATTTACTTACAGATATATAAAAATAGTTGAAAATCGAACTTCTAAGTTAACGAAAATAAAAGATATATGTATAGCCGTTTATGTCGCAAAAAACGTACAATGCGTTCCAAATGTCCAAGTATATTTCGACACTCAAGGGAATCAAAATTCGTAGGGTACTTGCTGTTGACTTAGAATCTTGAAATTTGGCATGAAACAAGATCTCATAGCAGAAATATTGGAAAAAATCTGAAAACTAAATATAAAGGTACGTCACAAACAAAAACTTTTTTGCGATTTAAAAAAATTTTCGTAACTCAATTCATGAATTGAACTGTTTTCATAGGTAAGTTTGTTCGTACAAACTTACTGAGGGTTCCGTAATCCTCAGTACGCGAGTCCAACTCGCACTTAATATTCTCGCACTAAATATGTAGAAAGTAATAAAACTGTTTCTGGCAGAAATAAAAAAAAATTTTTGCTATTCGGAAAAATCTTCGAGGCTCCATTCTGGAATGATAGTTTGCACGCAACCCTCAGTGCGCGAGTCCGACTCGCACTTGCCCAGTTTTTTTATACCTATCCAGCTATTACACTAGGTAATATTGTAAAGGAGAAAGTTTGTGTGTATAATTGTGTGTTCATTAATACTTCTTCACAATCATACGACTAAACGGATTTCGATCAAACTTGATATCATAATTTGGTTATTCGGAAGTGAAACGACAAGCGTTTGAAAGTTCGTTCAACAAATCAAACTTGACAATTAAGTATTGAAATAATTGCCAAATGTGATTTTTTGAACAAACTTATTTATTTGCCACATTCAGTTTGCAATAATCGTCATTTGAGACACCGGGCTGCAGTGCAGCTTTAGAGACCGGTTGCAATGTAAAACACAGCAGCCATTCAACTTCAAAAATTTTAGGATTTTTTTGAATATCTATAGCAATACTATTATAAATGGAAAAGTAACTTTGTCTGTCTATTACCTTTTCACGTCTAAACAGCTGAACAGATTTGCATGAAACTACAACACAAGTAGACTATATCCTGGATCAGGAATCTAAATCTATTCAGCCGTTAAGAAGTAGGTTATAACAGATAAAAAAAAAAGTGAAGAGGTAACAAACAGATAGACATATGGACAGATAGAGCATCCGCTTTCACATTTACAATACCAGTATGGACATGTTAGTGACAATGATGATATTTTTTTATGTTTGAATATAATAATGACTCTGCATGTATTGGTTTCTGTAATAAAATAAATAAATAAATGTTACCGTGCCGCCGACAATATATTAAAATACTGGTAGTACCTAGTCTTCTCGTACTTCTGTGGCACTCCCCATAAATTAAAATCATGTCGGAGTACTCTGAAGCTATGTTATTGTAACGAGGCAATACTAAATGATAATACTATAAGAAAACATGCTTGCAATACAAAACTTTTCAAATAAAAATAGTAACGTCACTGACTTTTTTTAGCAATATACCACAACAAAAAATAGTAATAAAAAAAAAGAGTACAATACAGTTGCAGTGACTGTGCCACCTCGTGTACTGAGTAACTGTTGAACCATTTCATTTGCAAGTTAGTGGGTAAGTAGTGAATTGTAGAAGGTTGGATCAGTGAGAATGCAAGTCATTTGGAAACCATTTGTATGAGCAACAAGTTTATGAAAAGACTAGCTGTGCCCGCGACTTCGTTCGCGTAGACTACAGGATTTTCAAATTATTTTTTTTTGCTAAAATAAAAGTAGCCCTAGTTACTCCTTATTACATCAGCTACCTGCCAAAAAAAGTGCCGTCAAAATCGGTTCAGCCATTTCAGAGATTAGCCGGAACAAAGAGACAGACAGACAAAAATTTAAAAAAATGTTATTTTGGTATATATATCATATAGTATTAATATAATATGCATGTAGTGAAAAGCGGTTATTTCAATATTACAAACAGACACTGCCATTTTATTTATATGTATAGATGAAGAATAGCTTGATTTATATAATAGTGATCCACGCGCTCCTCAAAGAGATGTCAGCAAACCGTAGTGGCCCAGCAGGGACGACGCCCGCTAGCACCGCGAGGAGTTCCTGACAAGGGAACCCGTAGTCCTAGAACGCGAAGGGCAACTGAAGGACACAGGTGTGGTTTTAGTCAATAACAATCTGACACGCCCTTTCGCTCCACCAAGAGCGGGAAAAGTCATTGGATGATTTCCACACTTATCAAAAAAAGGGTAGAGTGGGGTAAGTCGGACAGCGAGCTCCCCTTGCTCGCCGTCCGCGAACCCGGGGGTAGCACTCCTACGCTACCCAACTCAAGTAAAGTTGAGTTGAGTAGAGTACGCAAGGAAGAGTATGATAGAGTATAATAGAGTACCAGTTGACGGGAGCGAGGCCGCGGGCAAAAGCTAGAATTAGATAAAATAAATCTCAGTCCTTAAAACAAATCTATTTCTATGTTTCAGACGTCGTCGTCGCCACAGACAAACAACTAGAGTTTTACAACAATGATGGAACACGGACGCACACACAAGATATACCATCGGCTGCTAGGATCACTTCAGTAACATACGATCCTGTGCACTACAGGGTGCTGTTTACCGACCGTCACGACTCGACCGAGTTTATATCCAGCTTGGACGTATCAACCGAGACTGTACAACGTTTAGTTACGACAACAATGAACTACTGGGTGAGGCTCGTCTACGACCCCGTCACACAAGCTCTCTATTGGAAGAATGGATATAGTATACGCACGTTTTCATTAAGTCCTGCATCTTCTAACCAAGCTGATGGAAATGTTTTAGTTAGCTTGGATCACTACTGCAATGATCTCGCCGTGGACATCTGTGGAAGGTACGTTACTAGTGAGTAGTTCCCGCTCCCGGGCCACAAAAAAAACGCCTCCACAAAAAAACGCCGCCTCAAAAAGAAGCTTGAAACGGCTTTGTTTTTGTGGCTCCTGTGCGGGGACACTAACGAGAAGATCGGAAAACTTGTTTTTTGTATTGAGAACAGTTTTCATTTGTTTCATGAAATAATCAAATAACATACTCAATCTTATTTGTACTTATCTACACTTCATCATTCATCATCATCATCATTTCAGCCGATACACGTCCACTGTTGGATATAGGCCTCCCCCAAGCGTCGCCACATCGAACGTTCCTGTGCGTCCCGCATCCATCGGTTTCCCGCTACCTTCACCAGGTCGGTCCACCTTGTAGGAGGCCTTCCAACGCTGCGTCTTCCGGTACGCGGTCGCCACTCCAAAACCTTTCGGCCCCAACGGCCATCTGTTCTGCGAGCAATGTGCCCTGCCCATTGCCCTGCACAAGTTTGGCAATTCTTTGTGCTATATCGGCAACCTTAGTTCTCCTGCGGATATCTTCATTTTTATTCGATCACGCAAGAAAACCCATAGTCCGTTCCATTGCTCTTTGGGTGACTTTAAGCCTTCTGATGAGGCTCATTGTGAACGACCACGTTTCGGAGCCATATGTCATCACTGGCAACACGCACTGGTTAAAGACTTTCGTCTTGAGACACTGTGGTTTGTTGGACGAGAAGATACCGCGTAGCTTCCCGAACGCTGCCCAACCGAGTTGGATTCGACGGTTGACCTCTTTCTCGAAGTTAGACCTACCCAACTGGACTGTCTGTCCGAGGTAGACGTAATCGTCCACAACTTCGAGTGTAGAGTCTCCGACCTTGATAGGAGTGGGCGCTACATGGTTGTTAATCATGATTTTGGTTTTATCCATGTTCATTTTAAGACCCACTCTTAGAGAAGCTCCACTTATAATATTATAAATGTGAAAGTAACTGTCTGTCTATCTGTTACACTTTCACGGTTAAATTACTAAACCGATTTTGACGAAATTTGTTACGGAGATAGCTTCAAACTCAAGGATGGACATAGGCTACTTTTTATCCGTCTTCGACTTCGCGTCCGCTATAAACAACGTTCACGCGAACGAAGCCGCTGGCAGAAGCTAGTAATATCATTAAAGTGAAGTGTAAGTTAGTTTGAATGCACTAATCTCAGGAAGCACGGGTCCGAACAGAAAAATTCTTTATCAGTTGGATAGCTCATTTAATTTATTCAGATATTATTTTTTTTCTATGTAGGAGGTAATCTCTGAAAATACAAGTCCGATTGCTGCACCATTCGACAGTAAAGGCCAGTAAAAAAAAATGTTACAGTATTGCACAAAGTTTAACAGATAAACATGTTGACTGGTAACCCATCACTTCGCGGACTGACAGGCAGATAGGGGTGTGTGGAAGGTGACGCACTTGGATTGTTAGGGAAGTGTTGACAATGGCGTCTCTCTCAGCGCGTCCGGTTAAATGTAAATATAACTATGTCTGTCTGTTACGCTTTCACGCTTTAACTACTGAACTGATTTTGATGATATTTGGAACAGAGTAAGCTTGAAACCCAACAAAAGATATACGTCCGCAATAACCGACATTTATCCAGACGAAGTCGCGGGAAAAAGCTAGTTAAGAAAAGATTATTAAATTTTTCAAGATTATAAAATTAAATTGTACTTGAAAATAATGTATCTATTTATGTTCCGCTATGTTTGCCCTTGTGTGTAGGTTTATGACTCAGCTGAATTCCTCTTGAATTTTGTTAATATTGATGGATGTTTACAAATTACAGGTATATTTACTGGATCACAAGCTATGAGATAGAGAGGGCTCGGTTAGATGGCTCCGAGAGAGAAGTTTTAATAGCTGGCCGTGTTTATGACCGACGAAGCTTGGCCATCGATCAACAAACACATAAAATTTACTGGACTGAGAAAACACATAGTAGTGATGATCAGTGGTCTATTGAAAGTGCAAACTTTAATGGAAAGAACAGAACAACACTATATACTGTAAGAAACACTATTTATGCATTTTCATTGGCCGTGTCAAAAGACTTTATATACTGGCAGAACTATTATGAACAGGGAATTTGGCGATTACCGAAGTATTCTACGCAAACTGTGGCAACAAACCTAACCTCACCGTCTAGCTCAGACTGTACGCTTTGTCATCGTATAGCAGCCAACTACACGATAAAGGAACAAATTCAGGGGATAAACAGCTGCGATGCTCTCCAGGGTCTGATTCCGAATGACTCAAAGAGTGAGTCTCCAGCACCAGTCTGTCAGAACTACTGCATTCAAGGAGAGTGTAGCGTCAGTGCTGAGGGACAACCTACATGCAGGTAAAACGTGTTCATCGCACAGATATTCGGGGTCAGCTCACGATGTTTGAAGAAAGCGAAGCCGCGGGGTTTATTCAGATTCTCTTATGTGATACGTATATGTTGTTGTGTACTCTAATAATTATAATTCGCGCAGCATCACTTCGCGTCTCGGTGTGAGCTGACCCTAACGTTTTTCACTGACGGCAAGTTAAGCGACGCCTACATATGTTACATGTCTAACGGTAACAGATCCTCAAGCATCCACGTCATCACCAGCTTCAAAATGTAAAGTTAGAATTCTTGGAACAGTGACTCTCGCTTATAACACAGAATACTTTTGTGGGCTTGCGGACGGCGAGCAATGGGTAGCTCGCAGTCTGACCGTCTAGTAGTCGACCGGACCGAGCCCAAGTCGTCGACGGCGCGTATTGTTCCACGTGAGTAGGATGTTATTGGGCATTCTATCCCACTTGATGCGACATCGCTCCGCTTTGCTCCGCTTGTCGCGTGGGATAGAATGCACAATAACATTTTTGTGAATGATATGTTAAAAACACTGGTTCAGCGCCTATTCCACTTTCAAAATCTAATTTATAAAATACTCACTATCTTTTATTGAAGGACGGCCATGGTGAGCAAACAAGCAATCGTTTAGTTGTTCGGGTTAGCGACCATGACTTATAAATGTCTATGTAATACATTATTTGAATCATTATCAATATAACCCTTCTAAGCAGTCGTCATGAAATTTGTAAAACAACCGCAATCATTACATGTAAAAAAACTTTGTGTGAATGCTCAGGAGACTGGTTTTCGCCATGGAGAATTATTACCTAGCTCGATACGATGCATCATTTGCGGACCGTCAAATTGTGGAAAAACTAATTTATTAATTGGTCTTCTTATACATGAGAATGGTTTAAGATTTCAAAATGTGTATGTTTATTCGAAAACCTTGCAACAACCAAAGTACGTTTTTTTGGAAAAAGTGTTACAACAAATACCAGGCATTTCATTTCAGAAATATTGTGAAAATGAGCAAGTACTGAGTGTTCAGGACGCAAAACCGAATTCTGTAATTGTATTTGATGATGTTGCTTGTGAAAATCAAAATAACATGCGGGATTATTTTGCTATGGGTAGACACAAGTTCATCGATTGTTTTTATCTAAATCAGACTTACAGCAAAATCCCTAAGCAGTTAGTACGAGATAACGCTAACCTAATCGTTCTTTTTAAACAAGATGAAAGAAATATGAGACATGTTTATGAAGAACACGTCAACACTGACATGACATGGGTTGAATTTCGTGAAATGTGTTCAAAAATATGGAGTATTCCTGTCAGTTATGTTGTAATTAATAAAGATTGTTCCAAAAACAAAGGATGTTATAGAAGTAAGTTTGATACGTTTGTAGTCTTTGACTAAGGGCACAAATACATATATATAAGACTGTTACCTGCCTGAAATTATTATTTGCCTTGCGACGCTGATTCAATTACGACAAACTTTACCAATATGGAAAAATCATTAAAACGACAAATTGTTGACGCAGCAGAAGCTGTAAAGGTAAAAGTACGTAAAATGAGAGATGCTGAGATTAATAATAAACAAGCACTGGAGTCAGTTTTCAAACCTGTAACAGAGCCTCTCAACTTAATTGTTAATGCTAATAAGCAAACTCCTCTCCTGCAAGCTAATGATGATTTTTCTGATGTTCCGTTTATTAACAAAACTTTGCAGAAAGAAAGAACTGATAGTACAGGAAGTAATGATAATAACTGTGATGAGGTCGATAAATATGAATCCGATGCCAACAGCGACTCTTCCTATGAATCAGTAGTTGAAAGTAATCAAGATTGTGATACGTCATCTTGGTCAGTATCTTCGGAAGCGTTAGTAGATATTCCATTTGGGGTTAGAGCAGAACGTGGGAAACTGATGTTAGGTTCTGCTTGCATAACGGTCAACGATCAGTTCATCACTGTAGCTGGACGTAAATATCGTAATACGCCTGGTTTAAAACAGTTGCTGCTCAAGAAAGATGTAAACTTAAACTTGGTTACAGATAGTGATATGCAAAATTATAAGTCAATGTTACTTGATACAAATGCACATCGTCGAGACTATGAACCAAGTAAACCAATAAAAAGTAATAAAGGACAAAAATATTTGCAAGTTATTAAACCTCTTTTTAAACTGAAGAATGCAGTTCACGGAAAGGGTCTACCGTTACTAAAAAGGTGGAGAAAAAACGTAGATTTAGTATACTGGGACGATCCTAATGAATTAGTAGAAAGGTTGAAATTGTTAATTGCATCTAGAGATGCTGGCAACACAGGATTAGATAATGAAATTATATCTATCATTGAAGAATTGCGTGAAAGTAAAGTTATAAATAAATAAATATTTTAAAACTTGTTTATTTTACTATCAGCCTCTCGATACAATACACCTGAAACATGAATGTAGACAAATTTGGTCACTACATCCATAAAAGAATGCGTTTGTCAGAGTTATTTGAGTTTAATGAGAATGCATTGCTAAAATCAGAAAACAGAGATTTCGATTTAAAAACATCAAGACTGAGAGGAGTTAGATCTCCAGTAGAAGCAGATGATGCTGTGAACAAGGATTATGTAGATCGATTGAATGCTGCCACATTAAGAGAAGTAAATAATTTGATTGGTAAATTGCGTTCTCAAATCATAAAAGATGCAAAGGGTACAGTTCAAGCTACTTTAAAAGCAAATATACCTGAGGTTTTAACTCATTTGCAAGATAAGATTCATACTAAAGCAGAGGTAGACACATTACTTCAAAAAACTCCGTAATGGTAAAACAGCAAATTGTAAATGAAATCCACAAAGCGGCACGAAGAAACTTTCCACGGCGTTCTGTTATTCTGAAAGGAATCCACGATTTATGGCAAGCAGACTTGATGGATATGCAAAACCTGAAAAAGTACAATAAAGACTATAAATTCATCTTAGTGGTAATTGACTGCTTCTCAAAATATGCCTGGGCTGAACCGTTAAAGTCAAAAAATAAATTTGATGTTACTCGTGCTTTCGAACATATACTGCTTAGTAGTCGTAATAATCCTATAAACTTACAAACTGATAAAGGGACTGAATTTTATAACATCACGTTTCAAAAGCTTATGAAAAAGCATAACATTAACCATTATTCCTCGTTCTCTACTAAAAAAGCATCAATTGTAGAGAGACTAATTAGAACTTTAAAAAATAAATTATATAAATATTTTAGTCTCAATGGAAACTATAAGTGGTTAGGTCAACCATTGGTATCTACAATGCAGAGATATAACAACACAAAACATCGCACTATTCAATTTAAACCGGCTGATGTGAATAAATGTAATGAACAAGTAATTAAAGAAAATATAAACAAAATGAACAAACATACTTTAGTTCAGTGGAGACCTAAATTTAAAGTTGGTGACTGTGTTCGTATAAGCAAATACAAACATAATTTTGAGAAAGGTTACACTCCTAATTGGTCAACAGAATTATTTACTATAAAAAAGGTGAATAAATCCTTACCAGTGACGTATCACATTGAAGATCAAAGAAAACAAAATATATTAGGAGCTTTCTACGAACAAGAACTACTAAGATCTAATTATCCTGACGTTTATTTAATAGAAAAGGTTTTGAAAAAGAAAGGAAATAAATTGTATGTTAAATGGTTAGGTCTAAACAGTGCAGAAAACAGCTGGATTGAGAAAGCTGAAATAGTGAACTAAGATATTATATAACTATTTTTCATTTGAAATCCTATCATTATAATTTGAGTAATGCAAGGAGGCGGACTAGTTAACAGCATAATTAATAATCTACCATTCGAAGTTCATTTGCCGGGATATAATTATTGCGGACCAGGAACTAAACTTTACAAACGTTTAGCACGAGGTGATCGAGGTGTGAATAAGTTAGACGAAGCTTGCATGCAACACGATATTGCATATACAAACCATACAGACTTATCTAATCGTCACAAAGCCGATTTACAACTGGTTAACATGGCTAAACAAAGACTTAAATCAAAAGATGCAGGAAAAGGCGAAAAACTAAGCTCTTGGCTAGTGAGCAAAGTTATGAAAGCAAAACTAAAGTCTGGATCTGGCATTAAAACATTTAAAACCTTAGTTTCAAAAATAAAATCAAAAATTAAGAAACTTAAACACAAGGATAATAAAACTTTAATAAAAGCAGCTTACTTATGCGCAAAAAAGTTATTTCCAAACATTCACCATCGAATTCGAGTACCCAGAGTACCCTTACCAAAGAGTGGTGGAGTTCTACCTTTAATTCCAATTTTCGCTGGTTTATCAGCTTTAGGGACTTTAGCTGGTGGTGCAGCTGGAATTGCAAAAACCGTTAATGATTATAAAGCAAGCAAGCAAAATTTACAAGAAACAGAACGACATAATAGAGCTATGGAGGCTTTAGTTTTGGGCAAGGGTTTATACATTAAACCATATAAAAGTGGTAAAGGATTATTTATAACAACTTCAAAAAACTGAAAAATAAGCTACCTAATCGCCCTCTAACTGATGTAGACATCCAAAAGTATTCAAGAGACATCCCATATTTTCGCGGGGTCTACATGAAAGATCGACTACCTCGAAAACCGAAACACATTGAATGTGGTATCGTTAACTTAGACGATTCCAGGAATGAAGGAACGCATTGGGTAGCTTATACTAAAGTATACAATCACTGTGAATACTTTGATAGCTATGGAAATCTAAAACCTCCGATGGAATTAATGCAATATTTAAAAAATTGTAGTGTTTTTTATAACTACACAAGATATCAAAAATACAACGCAGTTAATTGTGGTCATTTATGTTTAAACTATTTGTGGACTTTTTGGAATAAAAATATAATATAAAATATATGCTTCTCTTTCATTTCAATCATTTGCAAGATGTCCCTCACTTTGGCGATTACTGGAGCCTCATCAGTGTTAACTACATACTATCCCAATACGTTGCAATTAGATGGAGAGTATGAGTGTGCTTTATTGCACTTTTCTACATTTAATTCTATTCCAAACATTGATAAAAGTAATAATAAGTTTTATTATGGCTCTAATGAAGTTATTGAAATACCGGAAGGTACTTATGAATTGCAAGATATCAGCGATTACTTAAAATCAGAAATAAAAAATGCAGAGATCAAACTACGGTGCAATAATAATACTTTAAAAACTACAATATTTTGTACAAAAGACATTAATTTTATCAAAGAAGACTCTTTTAGAAGACTATTAGGATTTAACAAACAAATCTTGAAGGCAAATAAATGGCATGTGTCACCGTCTCCAGTCAACATTCTACCTACGACCGTAGTCAGGGTTGAATGTGATATTGTAAGCGGTTGCGCGTGGAGATGCAACGCCGGGGTGAAAGTCCTCTGCCGCGACAGGTCACGGCATGGCGGACAGAGCTCCGGCGGGATCTCATGGTGGAATGGCGTCAGCGACTATCGCAACCCCGTCATGGGCACGCCACAATTATGGCGATAAGTCCCCTCTTTGAGGCGTGGCTGGAAAGACCTCACGGCGTCCTTACCTTCCGCATGACACAGGTCCTCACCGGAAATGGCAAGTTCGGGAGGTTCCTGTTCCGAATCAAAGCGGAAGTGACGCCCGGGTGTCGCCACTGTGCGGAACGCCCGGAGGACACGGTGGAGCACACAATCGCGGTGTGCCCTGCTTGGGCGGAGCATCGCCGTGCCCTCGTGGGGGTGATCGGCGGCGGAGACCTCTCGCGCCGGGCCTTGGTCGAGGCCATGGTCCGGAGCGAGGAGGAGTGGCAGGCGGTCGCCGACTTCTGCGAAGCAGTAATGCTCGCTAAGGAGGAGGCCGACCGCATCAGGCAACGGCGGTCTCGCCGCCGCCGCCGGGATTCCGATCCCGATTTCCAGCCACCGTAGGCGCGGGCTTGCGGACAGTGAGCAATGGGTAGCTCGCTGTCCGGCCGTCCGGTAACCGTCCGGACCAAGCCCAAGTCGTCGACGGCGCGCGCTGTTCCCGCGCGCCTCAGGGAGTTGTCAGCAACAGCAGGGGCCCAGCCGGGTCGAAGCCTACTGGGGCCAGGGTAATCCGAAAGGGCGCTCGAGCCCCGGTATGAAGGCTTGAAGGAACGGGATGGGTTTTTTAGTCAGTAAGAGTCTGACACTATCTCCCGCTCCGCCCAAGGGCGGGGGTTGTCATAAGATGATTTTTCCCATCAAAAAAAAAAAAAAAAAAAAAAATTGTAAGCGGTTCATATATAAACGGTGAACCAAGTCATATTATTCACGAATTTGCACTTAATGTGCCACCTGGATATAGGATTATAGAAATTCCAAAAAACGCTATATATTTTCCAATCAACCAAAACAACATAAGCTGCATACATATCAGGCTGCTAGATATAAACAATCGATTAATCAATTTACGTGGTGAAGAAGTGCAAGTATATCTGCATCTTAGAAGAAAAAATGATCGATTACAATAAAAATGTGCCTCAACAAGTAAAGAATATCAGTTCCGCTCGAGCTACCTATCAAATAAGACCTCTCTCTAAAAAGAAAACAAAACTAACTAAAGACAATAAAGCATTCCTTAGAGCCATCGGATTGTTAAAATGAATATCTTAGACGTTTTATCCGCACCAATTTATGATAATACTATAGAAGGTATCGAATTTCATTCTTACAAGCCATATGTAACAAGTTTTAACAGGAACGATGAAATTCGCATACCTATCAACCAACAAGACTTGTACATATTACCATCAGCTAGCACCCTATATTTGGAAGGAACTGTTATTGTTACCAAAAAAGATACGAAAGACAGAGCTACTAGTGTCAATTTCACGAACAATGCTCTACTCTATTTGTTCCAAGATATAAGGTATGAGCTAAATGGAGTGGAAATTGATAAAATAAAAAATGCAGGTATAACAACAACCATGAAATCACTAATTTCAATGAATGAAAGTGAATCTAAAATGTCTAATGCCTGGGGATGGAATATTGATGGTGTAAAAAATATCGATGGAGGAAGATTTTCTGCTTCTATACCACTTCGTAACATCCTCGGTTTTGCTGAGGATTTTAATAAAGTCGTGATAAATAGTAGACATGAACTGATATTGTTACGAAGTAGCACTAATTTGAACGCAGTAAAACTTAATACTGGCGAAGTAGTAGATGATGTTCAGATCAACAAAATCATATGGCGCGTACCTCATGTTAAAGTATCTGACAAAGAAAAAATTGGTTTGTTAAAATTATTAGAAAAAGATCGCCCACTTCAAATGATATACAGAAATTGGGATCTGTACGAATACCCAGCTTTGCCTAAAACTACAAAACATACCTGGTCCATCAAAACTTCATCGCAGATAGAAAAACCAAGATACGTTATTATTGGTCTACAGACAAAAAGAAAAAACAATGCAAGTTTTGACATGTCTCAATTCGATCACTGCCATATTCGAGACGTTAGAGTTTATCTAAATTCAACTTATTTTCCATATGAGAACTTAAATGTGAGTTTTTCTAATAACAGAATTGCTTTATTATACGAACAATATACCAGATTTCAACAGTCGTATTACGGACGTCGCTCGGAGCCCATACTAACCGAGAAACAATTTAGAGATATAGCGCCGCTGTTTGTAGTCGATTGCTCTAGACAAGCGGATAACCTAAAGACAGGTCCGGTTGTGGATGTGAGAGTAGAAATTGAGAGTGAATCAGAGATACCAGATCAAACTTCAGCATACTGTCTCATTCTGAACGACTGCATTGTTGAATATCGACCACTAAGTAATATTGTTAAGAAGATATCATGAAAGCGGATACCCTTATAGTAGAATTGCAAGGATTTAAAGATTATGTAAATAATTTCATCGTCAAAGAATTGGCTATTGTGAGTCAGGATCATACACAGACGTTCTTGGTAAAACCACCATATTCATTTCATTACCTAACACCAGAAGAAAAAAAGCAGGTGAGGTGGTTAGAAAGAAATCGAGGAATTTACTGGAGTGAAGGCTACATAGACTACAAAGAGTTTCATCGCGTTATTTTACCCTATTTAGAAAACAAAAAAATTATTACAAAGGGTTTGGAAAAGATAAAATGGATTAAAGAGTTATGTGCAAACTGTGAAGTGATTGATATAGGTGACAAAGGATGTCCTAATTTTGTGACATTAAAACAAAAGTTCTGTAAAAATAAAACTGATTTTAATTGTGTGCACCATAAAAAGAATTGTGCATTAAATAATGCAGTGTGTATTAGAAAATGGTATGATGATAATAATATGTCTGTGTTTAATATGTTTTAATTTTAATATGTTCAATTAATAAAAATCTAAATGTACCTACTTTTTGTTTTATTTAAATGTATTTAGGACAACTACACAACAAACTTTATATTAGCTCTAATTAGATAAATTTCAATAAGTAAGTATTCTAATAATGTCAAAATATTATAAACATATAACCTATAATGAGATTCATTTGAGCTAATTTAAAGTGTATGTTTATGTAATGTCAATAAAACATAATTTAAATTATAAACATATTATTTATTTAGTTTTCACGTTATACACAAAATAGTTACTTACACCTATCCTTATTATATATTTAAATATGTGACAAAGTCTTAATGATCTAAGTAGATACAGTTTAATACACTAGCAGATTAGCAAATAATTTTATAATAAATTCAGAATTTAATACAACAAGTTAAAGTGAACATATATACAAACATTAGAAACTACTTACTAATAACAATCATCACCACAAAGTTTCTTCGAAATTTTGTTTATTAATGATTGTGTCTCTTCCATAACATAGTCCACCGGTTCACTAACTACATATTGTGCACTTAACACTACCACCTCCTCATTGTCATTTGAATTTACCACGCTTTCTTGTCGTTCACTAATGTCCAACACTTGTATCTGGATCAGTCGCAAACCTTTTTTCTTTTCGTTGTTTATGACGTATGATTGACATAAAGGATGAAAAGAACAAACATGAATATAGATAAAGAAGATACATTCAAAGTGTCGATACAACCGTACGAAACGGAAACAATAATAAACACAGACGACATCGCTCGCTTATGGTACGAACTACGTAAATTACATCTAAACGATGACGACAGAAACAATATATACGATAGACTAAGGCTAAAATTAGAAATGATAGATTACACAGAAAGACACAAGCAAGCGCAACACCCACCGCTCAGCTACAGAAGAGACGGGGATTTATAGTACAATAGTATACAATTTCGCATCGCAAAAAGTACAAAAATAACCATCGCGGTAGCAGTCGCGGTGAAACGACACACAATCATAATACACAAAGGTATTAACACAATATACAGACCGGCCGGCACAACGAGCACACAGATGATAACACGTACGACGCGGCGAGTAAAAGGTCACACGCAACTTGACCCAGTACGTAGGACAAGCTCGCAAGTCCTCGTAGAATACACGAACACGATCGGCAGTCACCTCTTCGTCGAAGATATCAATCTCGCTGTCGTGCATGGAGGGGTTGGGCACAGGGGTGGGGGGCTCCGCCGATCCAGTAGACGGTCCGGGTCGAGGCTCCGGGACGGGTGGTGGCTCCGGAACGGGTTCGACGTTCTGCAGCTCGACGTGGGGTTCACGTTGAACACCGGGTTCGAGTAACACCGGAAAAGGTTCATCGACCTCCACGGGGGGCGCAGTAGGGTTGAAGAAAGGACCGATATCATCAGGCACGATCACTTCGTACACGAGATCTTCAGCCATGACTTCAAATACACAAACCATCGACGTCGCGAATCGGAGACAGACTGTGATCGAAATGGATTGGTTTTATACATAAAAAATACCATATCAGCAGTATTTGTCTCATTACAAAATTCAACCTTAATTACAGGTCTTCAAAGTTGCATGAATAATTTGTGTTAGTTACGTCAAATTAAAGCGTAATGATACCCGATTTTTCTGTCTAATTACAATTTTACAGTGAGAAATGAAATATAAAACCAGCCTTTTTCGCTCGCCGACAAAGATGAACCCGACACCTGGCTGTCGCTTATGATAAATACATTAGGTATTATAATTAAGTTTGTATGTTTGTTTAATGTTATGGGGAAGTGACATAAATTTATGCAAATAGACTACAGACGGAAAATCCAAAACAAAATAATTTCATAGCTAGATTGCTCCAATGTAGACTATTACATACACATATGTAGACTAGTAGTCTACATGGACAATTTGACGTGCTTTTAAATGTATACTAGTAGTCTACACGGGCAATCTAGGACAAACACAGGACAAACTTTGTCATTAAAGACCAGAGCAAAAAATCTTGTTAAGCAACATTGGTTTGCTTATAAAAGAGACCTATGTAGAGATAATCTGAATAAGTTTAATTATTATCTCAGTAAATTGTCTTTCTCAGAGGTCCTTACAGAAGCAGACGTAAATAAAGCATTTTCTCTGTTTCATGATGAAATTTGTCTCTTTTTTAATCTTTGTTTTCCACTGATAAAAGTCAAAATGAACCATAACTCAACAAACCCAAAATGGATTACAAAGGGCTTGAAAAAGTCTTTTGTAACTAAGCGGAAACTACAAAATGAATATTATAAAAACAAAAGTGGACAAAACAGACTCAAATACACTACATATAGTAAAATCTTAAGAAAATGTGTTGCTAATATTCAAAACAGTAAAAATAAACATACTATAGAAAAAGCTAAAAACAAGTGCAAAGCCACATGGAAAATAGTAAATAAACGACTAAAACAAAACAATGGAAACAAAGAAATCAAGGCAATTTCGAATGGGAAGTGCATGCTGGACAGAGGTGATGATATTGCAACATATCTCAATGATTTCTTTATTAATATCGCAAAACCAAAACCCAACGAGCACCCAAAAAACAAACCAATAATAGGAAGAAGGTTAGCAAACTCTATCTATCTCGAACCAGTTGACAATGTTGAAGTTTATAAAATAGTAAAAGACCTACGGAATACAAATTCAGCAGGATATGATGGTATTACCACTCAATTATTAAAAGATAATTTAGCTGCTATAATAAATCCATTAACCTATTTAATAAATCTGTCTTTGGAAAATGGAACCTTTCCTAGAGCTCTAAAATTCTCCGTCGTAAAACCTCTATATAAAAAGAATTCCAAAACAGAAGCGGGGAATTATAGACCGATTACTTTGGTGCCAATTCTCTCCAAGGTATTTGAAAAAGCAATGTGTGTTAGACTTTTGAACTTTTTTGAAAAAAACGATGTAATTAGTAAACAGCAAAACGGTTTTATTAAAAACAAATCTACTACATTGGCATGTTTTAAATTAATAACTGAAATTCTCAGATCAGTCGACAAAAAAGAAATCCCTATAGCTGTATTTCTAGACATGACTAAAGCGTTCGATATGGTTTGCCATGATAGATTATTAAATAAATTAGAACAGTACGGTATAAGAGGTCCTGCCTACAGTTGGTTCGAAAGTTATTTAAAGGGTCGTAAACAATGCACAGAGATAGTAAAAATGGATCCAAAGACTAACACGCAGGTAATCTATAGGTCATCTTTCTTAACAAATTACTATGGTGTACCACAAGGGACCGTGCTAGCCCCGATACTATTTTTAGCATATATAAATGAATTGCCAGAATCAACGGACCAGTACGTAGTACTATTTGCAGATGATACTACGGTTTTAACTAAAGAAGCTACTACTGATCAGGCGATAAACGTTACCAATAGAGCCCTACAGGATATACATGACTGGTTAACTGCAAATAATTTAGAAATAAATACCGAAAAAACTAAATTTATGAAATTCTTGACATATAATAACAATAGAAATAAAAAAGACACAATAGACTTACCAATTAAATATAATAATAATATTATTGAAGAAGTAAATGAAATAAAATTTCTAGGAATAAATATTGATAATTATTGTAACTGGAAATCTCACGTTGACCTTGTTTGTAAAAAAATTCACAAATTCGTTTATGCGCTTCGTAGAATAAAAAAGATAATTAATAAAGAAACAGCTCTAATGGTATACCACAGTCATGTGTGTTCAGTATTGAGGTATGGGATAATTATATGGGGAAACTCTACAGACGCCCAGAGAGCTTTTATAGCCCAAAAGAAATGTATAAGGTCTATCTATGGACTCAAATGGACTGATTCGTGCCGACCAATCTTCACTAAAAATCGTTTGCTTACTCTGCCATCCCTATACGTATTTGAAATGTCTAAGTTCGTTAGAAACCATCTTTCACTCTTTGAGCAGGATGATAAAGCCCAATTTAAGAGGAAAATTGTGCAAAAACCTCTGGTAGTTCCTCGAAACAGATTAAAGTTGTGTAAAAAAAACTGCTACACCATGGCGGTGAAAATTTATAATAAACTACCTGAAAAAATGCGAAAATTGAATGACTTGGAATTTAATAGAACTTTGAAAAATTGGCTTTGTGACAGATGTTTTTATTCAATAGATGATTATTTAAATTTTAAACAGACTTGATGTATTAATATGTAATAATTATGACCTACGCACATTTATTTAAATTATAACTATTGACATTATTTATAAATTTTCTAACCAATTAATCAAATAATTCTACACAAATTTTAATATATTTTAGAATGGTATGTGCCAAATTAATATTATTGACTGTAAGATTTATTATGTTTGACTAATGTGACTAATGACAATGATGAAATTTCATGACATTATTGTACTATTGTGCATGCTTTAAAATATTTGCACGACTGTTAAGTCGAATATAGTGAGTCTTAAAAATATTTCAACATGTTAATACCTATGTGTACCTATATTCTAGCAAATAAATAAATTTCATTTCATTTCATTTCATTTCATTTCATTTCATTTCATTTCTAGCGGTTATTTCCACATAACTTCGCAAAATTACTTAAATTTAATATATAAAAAAGTCCTTTTTATACACATGTAAATAAAAATAACAAAGTACTCTGAAATCATTATTTTTATACAAAATAATTAATGGAAGCGAATCCACGTCAAGCAGTTAGTTTGCAAGTACCTATGTTGTAGTAAAACTTAAAATTATTATATAATATTATAAAACCATTAAATGTCTAAAATGAATGTATGAGTTTTAAATAACATCGTTCAAAAGTTTTAGGTAAAAAGCTACTGCTAAATTTATTTTTGATAGAAGATTCATCCTTCTAATAATTTTAAATTGATATACCTACTATCTAATTAGAGATGTGCATACCTTAGCAAAGTCTGTCTACGTATTTTACAGTAAAACATAATCTATATTTTAATGAATTAAACATTGGTTTTGTATCATACAAATTTTAACAATGACTGCTACATGCACAAGGATCACATTCACAGCGGTTGCATTGTAATTGTAGAACCCATGGGAATCACCCACACATAGATAAATCAAACGCAGCAAATTTATATAATGCAACTTTGCAGTCTTGGTGATTGTTAAGAGTCATTTACACTTATCGTGTAAACGTTCAATATGATCGCTTCTGACGCCGTCGTCCGGCGATTTTTTTTAACTAGTGCTTGACTGTGATCCCACCTGATGGTAAGTAGCGATGCAATCTTTGATGGTGAGGCGCACTAGTTTATTAAGAGCCTATTCACTCTAGCCTTGAAGACACCCAAATTATAATCGAACGGGAAGACCGCAGCAGGCAGACTGTTCCAGTCCTTCGACGTACGCGGTATAAACGACGAGGCGAAACGCTTAGTCCGGACCGTAGAGGTTTCAACAACGTAAGGGTGAATATTCGACACGATATGTGCGAATTATCCGTTTGACGGCGATTGTATCAGTGTAAAATCCTCTTAACATAGCAGAAAGTGATGTGACGGTGCGATACGTATTTATAACAGTACAGTTTTGTTGGTAAGGTGCAGTGTGGTTGTCTGCCTGAATGAATTAAACTAAAATTCGGACGTCCTTGGGGTCCAATCTGGATCATAAAATACGGAGTGACGTGTCAACTACACATGTTATTTCTAATTTTATGAAGAGACGTGAGACAACCTGTCCTGAATCTTAGTTTAATGATTACGGTATCCTAAAATTTAGACGTCCTGGGAGTCCAATCCGGATCATAAAACACAGAGTAACGTGTCATCTACACACGGAACCTCTAATTTTATGGAGAGACGTGAGACAAGCTGTCCTAAATTTTAGCATACTATATTCAGATAGTTTGCTTAGTAAAATTTGAAGTGAAAATGTGAAGCTTAGTTATTTGCTTAGTATTATAGTGGCATAGTGGCATTGCGCAAGAATCTAGTAAGCAGCCGAGGTAAGCAATTATATTTAAAAGTGGAATAGGCCTTAGTGACGTGCAGGGTGGTGGTGTCGTATCTGAATGAATTAAACTGAAATTCGGACGTCCTTGGGGTCCAATCTGGATCATAAAATACGGAGTGACGTGTCAACTACACATGTTATTTCTAATTTTATGAAGAGACGTGAGACAACCTGTCCTGAATCTTAGTTTAATGATTACGGTATTCTAAAATTTAGACGTCCTGGGAGTCCAATCCGGATCATAAAACACAGAGTAACGTGTCATCTACACACGGAACCTCTAATTTTATGGAGAGACGTGAGACAAGCTGTTCTAAATTTTAGCATACTATATTCAGATAGTTTGCTTAGTAAAAATTTGAAGTGAAAATGTGAAGCTTAGTTATTTGCTTAGTATTATAGTGGCATAGTGGCATTGCGCAAGAATCTAGTAAGCAGCCGAGGTAAGCAATTATATTTAAAAGTGGAATAGGCCTTAGTGACGTGCAGGGTGGTGGTGTCGTATCTGAATGAATTAAACTGAAATTCGGACGTCCTTGGGGTCCAATCTGGATCATAAAATACGGAGTGACGTGTCAACTACACATGTTATTTCTAATTTTATGAAGAGACGTGAGACAACCTGTCCTGAATCTTAGTTTAATGATTACGGTATTCTAAAATTTAGACGTCCTGGGAGTCCAATCCGGATCATAAAATACAGAGTAACGTGTCACCTACACACGAAACCTCTAATTTTATGGAGAGACGTGAGACAATCTGTCCTAAATTTTAGCATACTATATTCAGATAGTTTGCTTAGTAAAAATGTGAAGTGAAAATGTGAAGCTTAGTTATTTGCTTAGTATTATAGTGGCATAGTGGCATTGCGCAAGAATCTAGTAAGCAGTCGAGGTAAGCAATTATATTTAAAAGTGGAATAGGCGCTGAACCAGTGTTTTAAGACATCATTCAACTAAACGATTGCTTGTTTGCTCACCATGGCCGTCCTTCAATAAAAGATAGTGAGTATTTTATAAATTAGATTTTGAAAGTGGAATAGGCGCTGAACCAGTGTTTTTAACATATCATTCACAAAAATGTTATTGTGCATTCTATCCCACGCGACAAGCGGAGCGTAGCGTAGCGATGTCGCATCAAGTGGGATAGAATGCCCAATAACATCCTACTCACGCGCGCCTCAAGGAGATGTCAGCAAACCGTAGGGGCCCAACAGGGTCGAAGCCTACTGGGGCCATGGGTTCGCTTCTGAAAGGAAAACCCGTTCCTGGAATACAAGGCAACGAAGGAATGTACCAGTGAGTTTTAATCGGTAATATCTGACTCGCCCTCGCGCTCCGCCTTGGAGCGAGAGATGTCATTGGATGATTTCTCACCCAAAAACAAATTGAACACATAGTAATTTCAATGTTTAATGTATCTTGTGAACTGTGGGACAGATACTTGATTCATTAAACCCCAAGCGAACGCAACTTTTACTACAGGATCAGCTCTTTTCTACGAATACAGTTTATGTTTGTATTAATTGGCAAAATGTAAGACAAAGCTGACTGTTTTTAAGGATTTAGGGTTAATAAAAATATAGGTCAATAAAAAATAGGTTCAGTTTCATGAGTACTTGCAACCCCTGAAATATACTAAAGTTCCTTATTGTTGATCGAATGAACATTCTATTTGATTGTAAATCATGTTTAGTGACGCGTAGTGGCCGCGCACCTCGTTTGCGTGTTACAATTAGTCACAATATCTGTTGGTCGGCTGAGTAATGCTGTTTCTTATCTTCATTATTTCAGTTGTAAAGCCGAATACTCCGGGGAGAGGTGCGAACTAAACGTGTGCCATGAATATTGTCTACACGGAGGTGTTTGTTCTTTGAATGTGGACAGTAAGCGAGTCTGCCAGTGCACAGCAGGCTACGATGGTGAAAGATGCGAAGTGTCCATCTGTAAAGACTATTGTCTACAAGGAAACTGTAGTGTCGGTGCTGAGGGCCAACCTCAATGCAGGTAAATATATACCATGTTACCCATGGAGTTCGTTGTATAGATAATACAAACACTTTTATAACTAACTAGCGGACCTAACAGATGTCAGCCCGCCCGATTAATAAAGCTACTATTAATATGTATATATACCGGAGTTCTGGAACGCAAGATTAATAAGGAACATAGGAGTGGGTTTTAGTCAGTTAAAGTCTAACTCACCCCCCCGCTCTGCCCTAGAGCGAGATAAGTCATTGGATGATTTCTCACCTAAAACATCTCTTGTTCAGCAGGTCTGCTGGAAATTTCTTTTGAAATAAGCAAAACCTTCGAACAAATGTTTATAATGATTTAATTTGTCTTTCTTTTGTTAGAAGTGTGTACAGAAATTAAAAACATCAGTCGAATTGTATAAAAGGGGTTCAATATCCACAGAGCAGTGGTGGCCGAGTAGTATCGGCGCCCACTTACGAGTTATAGGTCGTGGGTTGGAACCCAGCCAGACGCATTCCTTTGTGTAATTTATTTCATCCCCACTGCTCTCAAAACGGTGATGGAAACCGACATGTCCTAGAACCAAATATTCGAACATATGTGACCAACTCGCACTGGGCCCGCGTCGTGGATTACGGCCCTTTACCACAGTGAAAACATGTAAAAGGCTGATGATGATGATGATGAGTTCTTTAACCTACTCATGTACAGAAGAACAAAATGATAAATGTAAAGAGAATGCCTGCCCGCTATCATCCCACTGGAGGGCAGAGGCCTCTTCTCACACAGAGAAGGGACCAGCATTCATCAGCACACTCGATGATAGTGAGTTGTAGACCGAGTCCCCTCACCGACGTCAGTGTGGTCTAAGATATACTTATAGAGCACCTGAAACAGCGCAGTGGTCGCGCACCTCGTGCATCTGTTACAGCTACTCACAAATAATTGTTAGCTTTCTTGGCTATAGAGTAACTCTTTTATATCTTCGTTATTTCAGCTGTATGCTCGGTTACTCCGGGGAAAGGTGCGAAGAAAACGCGTGCCATAAGCACTGTTTAAACGGCGGTGTCTGCACCTTAAACGAAGAAGACTTGCCGGCCTGCCAGTGCACAGCAGGTTACGATGGTGGAAGATGCGAGCTTCCTGCCTATCAGGACAACAGGTAAAACTTGTTCTTCTCACTGTACACTAGTTATATCGAGCGCCCCGCGCTGGACGCTGATCGTGCACTCGGCAGATGCGACGAGATTTGTCAAAGAAAAAGTAAAAGTAACATAATTCTAAAGTTTGCCGTATATAACGTTCGTTCACTCCTAGTGGTTGTTATAACTTTATATTAGATAAAATTGTTTGTTTACTGAAAATGTTGGCCGACTAACTAAACGGAACTAACTAGTGACACAGTCGTCTGTTATTCAAATAATAATTTCATGTCGTCACGTTCCGAGTGTCTCGCTGGTCTAGTAGTCAGAAGCTCTACCTCTAAACATGAGGTTGTGGGCTCGGTTCCGGGTCATGCAATTACTAATGAGTTTTAGTACGTGGAACTAAGACTTGTCAGTAGCAGCCCGAAGCCTGGGCTCGTACCCGCGTCATCGTCGGCCTGTAGTGTTCCGCGCGCACAGCAAACAGATGTCCGCGGGAATTATTAAAAGAGTTACAGTGGTCCTGGACTGCAAAGGCAACTGACGGACACTGGTGGCTTTTAGTCAGTAAAGGTCTGACACACTCTTTCGTTCTAAGCCTTGTCACGAAGGACTTGAAACAGAACTTGTTAAAATAATATAAATGCAATTAGTAACAATGTGGTATTGAGCGTCATTGCAGTAGTTATGACCGACCACAGATGTGCGTTTGACTGTTCATTTTTTCAACCTTTTTTAGGGTTCCGTACCTCGAAAAGGAAAAAGTAAACCATTATATGATTACTCTGTTGTCCGTCTGTCTGTTTGTCTGTCTGTAAGACCTCTTAACTCGGGAACGCGTGAGGGTATTGAGTTGAAATAATAACCATATAATCAGGTCAATAGTCCCTCGAAGCTGTGAAAAAAAAACAAACGTCTGAGTTAACAAAAAAAAAGACACGACCGTGTCTATCGTAAAAAACGTATATTTCTACACTCTCAGCGGAATCAATATTCATAGATACTTCCCATTGACATAGAATTCTGAAATTTGGCATGAAGCAAGGTTTATATCAGAAGTATAGGAAAAAACCTAAAAACTGTAATTACGTCATAAAAAATATTTTTTTTGCGATTCGGAAAAGTCTTCGTAACTCAATTTGAGAATTGAACTGTTATAGGTAAGTTTGTACGGAACTCTCAGAGCGCGAGTCCGACTCGCATTGGCCAGGTCTTTTTTTTAATTTTTGGTAAATAGTTTTACTATAGTTACATTGTACTGGCGTGTCTGTTTATTGTGTTATCCATTTGACCTGTTCGTTGTTGCAGCTCTGAAGCCGACAACGCATGCCATCAGTTCTGTCTAAACCACGGCGCTTGTTCTCTGAATGAGGCGAGGGAGCCAGTCTGCCGGTGCACAGCAGACTACGAAGGTGAAAGATGCGAGCTGTCTGCCGATAAGGACTTCAGCTTCCAAGCAGCTTGTACTGTCAGTGCTGAGGGGCAACCTAAGGTTATCGTTACTCTGGATCAAGGAGTGCATTCGACGTGTGCTTCGCCAATTGTCTGAATATCATCATCGTTTAAAAAATGTTATTGAATTATACACCGCTAAATTTTAATCGTTTTGATCCCGTGGAGGGTCGATCCGGTACATGAAACACTATCGAATTGTAAAAACAAAATTAAAAAATAAAGTACCTTTTTTTTTAAACTCGTATTAATTTACGCATGTACGTAATTTCTTTAAGAAAACGTCAGCTGAGCGAGTCCAATGACCTGTAGGTAGTTTGTACGCAACGCCGAAATCTACTTACGGGTCATTGGACTCGCTCAGCTGAACCGGATCGACACTCCACGGGATTAAAACGATTAAAATTTAACGGTGTAGTTTAGGTACTATTAAGATATTTTTTTACACCACCTGCTCGATAATGTCGTTTTATAGGTCATACAAACCTCACTTAAAGCAAGTCATTCTATCCTTAGGGAGATAATGCGGTATGGCAAATCCCTAGGGAATAATAACATAATTAACGTAAAATTTCAAATAAAATTATAGTATTTCTTCTTCTTAGTCTAAAAACAAATAAAAAACAATGTCAAAGTATTTTCTCCATTAAATTTTTATTGAATTACATGAAAAATCAAAAATAACTATTTTGGTATTCACAATCCAAGAGAAAAGGATAGGTAATTCGGATAGGCGTCGATAGAGGCAGTGAGACATGTGGAAGTGCTGTTGGGGGTGGTGGTGAAGGCTGTGGTGGAGGTGCTGGTGGAAGAATTTGCGGGTATACAGATCCGTGTAGGAGTTATGAAGACGACGATGATGGATGGCTATAACTACGGGTACTAAAGCAGAAGGTATTTGAAACAATATCATCAAAACAGTCATCAGCGTCAGAATCACCACCAATATCAGAGTGGATGGCCTGGTCATCAGTAATGGCCAAAATTTCTACCCATTGATGTTCCCTCAGCATTTCCAGAACCTGGGTACTAAAGTTCTTTCTAAAACAACAGAAAAACAGGAATAAAAATACAATAACTTAGGATTATTATTCGTACTTACCAATCGACATAATTGGGTATTAAAAAATACCTAAACAATTACAATAATACGTTATAACTACCGAACCCGTATATTTGTGCTAATTGTATTATTTTATCCTAAAAATAGACTATATACGTCGTATAAAATGATGTAGTTGATATGCATTAATCGAAATCTATACTTGTGAGACTACCTTCAACACACATGTGTAATTTCTAAGTTAGATTTTTTCAACACACCTGTCTCGTTTTAATGGCAAAAAACATTGTTTATTTTATGATAATCGATTATATTCGCACAGAATAAGAAAATTTATACTATAACAAAATCGTTTCACTCACCTTTTGTACGAAGACATGTTTTTTCCTTGCACTACACTCAGAAACAATTGACGTCTACTTGTGATGACTGCAAATACTAGTGCAGTTACAGGCCACCGTAAAAAAAGGCGCGAATTTGGCATTACGGCGTTTCAAACATTGTGCAAATGCTGAAAATAACCAGCTTAGTCCTTCGTCAATAATGTACCAGGATCCCGAACCTGTCCGACCGACGGCGACGTCATCACTTACGAAGGATCTCTTGGTGCAATTGGATGATGAGGATATGAATCCTGTGAATTTGAGAATTGGCTGTGACTTTAAAAATACTACGTACCAAGTAAGCTCACCTAGTACTAAGTCTAACACAGTCAACAATATTGATATGGCTGCGATCGTTGGAGACGTGAGCGGGCAGGATGCTCATTCAAATATCAAATCTACCCCTACAAGACACCTATCTAGAAGCAAATATACATCAGATCAATTACGGACAACAAGCAAGCACAGAGTGATGATATTTGCCGATCAGACCGGATATGACATGAGAGGACTTCTACAGGACCTACTCGGAAATACTTTCACTGTAATGTCTATTATAAAACCCAACGCGTCTACGTCTGAGGTACTAAGTTCGTGTATTACGATGTGTCAAAGTTTCACCAAGTCGGACTACGTAATAATTCTGGGAGATTTAAATGATCGCAATCCGTTGCAATTTCAATCTTTTCTGTATTATATTGTAAATCAGATCCGAAGCACAAACATCATAATTGGTGAAATTCTTAAAAATAGATATTTGAATGTTAATATGCTTAATAATACACTCAGGATTATAAGTCGCAACTGCACAAATATATCTCTTGTACCACTAGAGACACATCAAGGTAGAATGTATGATCCTAGGTATCTAAATAAACTATATGTCAGTAGATTAATACACAGAGAGATTTTACGCTTAAATTACAAGCATGAATATCTTGCGTACACCGTTAAACTAGACAAGAAACGTGAACACTCTGTACAAAAATGTTTTAAAAATATGTTCACTCAAACCTGTAATTTAATTACGTCAAATACGGTGTGTATAGAGGCGGCAACCCAGACAGTCAGTGTTGTCGAAAATGAGGACTTTTTTCGAGCCTAACATAGTGTTAAACTCTCAAAGTTGTCAAAATGATATGGTTGCGCATGATATTGCTTACTTAACAATTTTTCATCAAAATTTGTGTGGAATTAGCAATAAAAAACCGGCCAAGTGCGAGTCGGACTCGCCCATGAAGGGTTCCGTAGCAGCAAGTAACATAATATAAAAGTTCTTGTAATGTGTTGTAACTTTGATCGATGTTTTAACAATAGTGTATTTTTTTCGATTTATGACGCATTAAAAAAAAACTACTTACTAGATTTCGTTCAAACCAATTTTCGTTGGCAGTTTTTATAGTAATGTACATCATATATTTTTTTTAGTTTTATCATTCTCTTATTTTAGAAGTTAGAGGGGGGGGGACACACATTTTACCACTTTGGAAGTGTCTCTCGCGCAAACTATTCAGTTTAGAAAAAAATGATATTAGAAACCTCAGTATCATTTTTAAAGACCTATCCATAGATACCCCACACGTATAGGTTTGACGAAAGAAAATTTTTTGAGTTTCAGTTCTAAGTATGGGGACCCCCAAAATTTATTGCTTTTTTTCTATTTTTGTGTGAAAATCTTAATGCGGTTCACAGAATACATCTACTTACAAAGTTTCAACAGTATAGCTCTTATAGTTTCGGAAAAAAGTGGCTGTGACATACGGACGGACAGACGGACAGACAGACAGACAGACAGACAGACAGACAGACAGACAGACAGACAGACAGACAGACAGACATGACGAATCTATAAGGGTTCCGTTTTTTGCCATTTGGCTACGGAACCCTAAAAAGACGATCTGGAACTTTATGTAGAAAAAATATTACCTAAAATAGATTTTATCTGTGTTACTGAGCATTTTCTAAACAAATCAAATGCTCCTTTATATGCACTTACTGACTACAACTTGGTTTCACACAATACTAGGGCAAATAAAAAAAGAGGTGGTAGTCTCATCTTGGGACAAATAAATAGACAAGTCCTAGATTGCGTACAGATAAACAAATTATATAAATCTGAATCATTTGAAATATGTTGTACCAGAGATATTAACACTGGGCTATTCATATGTTGCTGTTATCGAAGCCCCGATGAGAAGAACTTTGAAATATTTATGGAAAAATTGGAAAAGCTGTTGGAATATTTTTTCAATAAAAAGTGTATCATTTGTGGAGATTTTAACATCGATCTCCTCTATGAAAATAGAAAGCGTACGGAATTTACTAGTCTTTTGCGATGTTATAATTTTAAAACTCTTATTCAAACGGCAACTTTTAGTCGAAATCAGTCATCCTCTTGCATAGACAATTTCATCACTAACTTAGATGACTCGTACATTAGAAAGGTTTCTGTAGACCACAATGGCTTGGCAGATGGGCATGCAGGATTTTTTTGTGAAATACAGCTTCAGATGGTAGAGGGAAAAAAAAATAAACAATAACCAGAACATTATTGTTGAAAAACGAATGTTCACAAAAAATAATCACAATACATTTGGTGAAAAAATTTTAGGTATCGACTGGTCTTCGATGGGAATTAACACGTTTTTAAATAAATTTAATAATGCTTTTCAGTGTAGTTTCAGAAAGCGAAAAAAGCACGTAGTTTTAAATAATAATAGTGCTGGTATAAAATGGACCACAAAGGGTATAAGGGTGTCGAGCAAAACAAAAAGGTTTTTGTGTGTAAATAATGGAAATAGTCATAACACCATACTAACGTATAAAATGAATTATATTCGGCTGTTTAGGAAGGCTGTAAAAAGTGCAAAAAGTATTGCTGTGAGAGACCAAATACAAAAAGCTAAAAATAAAAGCAAGGAAATCTGGCAAGTAGTAAATCGCCATAGGAACAAACACAAGCCAACATTTTTGAAGAAACTTATAGTAAAATTGGATGAAAAAATTATTGATAACTCCAGGGATGTTGCGAATGTGTTCGCTGAACAATTTAATAATTTTAACCATTCTTTGGATAGTGTAGAAGAATATAGTTCACTGTTTTATTTAAAAAAGTCTACTGACAGGGTTAATAATGAAATGCATTTGACACCCGTGACTCCTAAAGAAATAATAAAAATCGTGGGGTCAATGCTAAATAAATCATCAAGCGGGTATGATGACTTACCAATAAGTGTCATAAAACAACATGTTAATATACTTGCGTTGCCTTTATCGGATTTTTTCAACAAGTGTTTTGATGACGGTGTTTTCCCTGAGCAGCTCAAGATAGCGAAAGTTATTCCCTTACATAAAAAAGGTTCACAAACGGATCCAAAAAACTATAGACCCATCTCAGTTTTACCGACACTTTCAAAAATCTTTGAAAAATTAATTAAAATTCGTCTGGTCACTCATCTTAATACAAATAAAATTATCAATAAAAGACAATTTGGATATCAAAAGGGTGTTGGAACTGCAGAAGCAATTAGCACATTGGTTGGCGATGTGATCGAAAAACTAAATAAAAAACTCAAGGTAGCTGGTATCTTCTTAGACCTAAGTTCGTCTTTTGATACTGTTAATCATACACTGTTGCTTGCTAAAATGGAACATTATGGTATTAGAGGACAGGTTCTGGAGCTTTTTCGCTCGTACTTAACGAATAGGAGAATGTTTGTAGAAGTAAAAGATTTAAATCAAGATAACGTTCAGAAAGTCTACCATTCAAAATTACGCAGGGTTTTGATAGGTGTCCCACAGGGATCTATACTAGGTCCAATCTTATTCTTAATTTTTACGAACGATTTACTTAACCTAGTAACAAAAATAAATCCAGATATAACATTAGTAGCATTTGCAGACGATACAAATGCTGTTGTTAGCGAAACCAGTGCAGAGGCATTGAGCAACAGCATAAATGCGGCTCTTGAGTTCATCAAATTGTGGTTTTCGGCAAATAAATTGATTATAAATACAAAAAAAAAACAAAAATCTTACTGTTCAAGTCTACATCACGTCCTAGTGATATTTTAAATGTTCAGGTAAATGAAGATAAGATAGATACAGTAGATTCAGTAAAAATTTTTAGGGGTTCATATTGATCATTAAACGGTTTTATTTAGCTCACCCCGTTTGTTTTATTTATTCTTTGGTCAAATTTAGTAATTCAAATTTCACCCTCTTCCTGTCAACCGATTAATCTGAAATTTTGTATACACTTTGGATTTTAGTGACAATACAATTATGTTTATTCATTATCATTATAAATTCAAGATGGCCGCCGCTACAAAATGGCGGATAATTTATGTTTTATTAATCCCATCAATATGGGTATCAAATGAAAGGGCTCAACAAGCAGAATACAATATACTATAAAAAATTGAAATACAAGATGGCGGCCGCTACAAAATGGCGGATAACGTAGGTTTTATCGATCCCATCAATATGGGTATCAAATGAAAGTGCTCAACCAGTATAATACAATGTACTATATAAAATTAAAATCCAAGATGGCGGCCTCTACAAAATGGCGGATAACTTAGGTTTTATCAATCCCATCAACATGGGTATCAAATGAAAGGTCTCAACAAGTAGAATACAATTTACTATGCAAAATTGAAATCTAAGATGGCCGCCGCTACCAAATGGCTGATAACAATTTTTTATCAATCCCACCAATATGGATATCAAATAAAAGGGCTTGACAAGAAGAATACAGTGCACTATACAACCTCAATATTTAAGATGGGCGCAGCCACCAAATGGCGTATAATAATAAGATTTAAATTTAGAAATTGAATCTGTAATTTAGGTATCTGATTAATCCAGCCTGAATCCACCACCCAAGTCAAGATTTTGTATCGTGTTGAGGACTGTGTGGCGTTAGGGTGGCTAAAAATGATACGTCGTTAGCGGTACACCACCCAAGTTAAGGTGAAAGGTTAAAACGCGCCGAGAACTGTATGGCATTAGGGTGGATAAAAATGATATGTCGTTAGGGTTTTCCCCTCAAGACTCAGGCGATAATAATAATACGTAATAATAATTATCATACAGAATGCGAAATAAAAACTAAAAACTAGAAAATAAAAATAGGTAAAAAAACTTTTTAAGTTAAACGGTTTTATGTTAAACATACATTGCAATGTTTAAGATAAATGTACTAAAAACCAAAAAATAATAAAATAGATACAGTCGTGGGAATTATAAACATATGCATAGACTAGACTAAAATAAAACCGTGGGGCACGTCAATTGTCTACAAATTAATTAACATTTTAATCAACGATTGTAGACAATTGACGTGCCCCACGGTTTTATTTTAGTCTAGTCTATGCATATGTTTATAATTCCCACGACTGTATCTATTTTATTATTTTTTGGTTTTTAGTACATTTATCTTAAACATTGCAATGTATGTTTAACATAAAACCGTTTAACTTAAAAAGTTTTTTTACCTATTTTTATTTTATTAAACTGGAAAAATGAACTAAAAGCCATAGACGGGTCAATATCATCAGCATGCTATGCCCTCAGGAGCCTACGAGATGAACTTAGCTTAAATATTTTAAAATCAGTTTATTACTCACTGGTGGAGTCAAGATTGAGATATAGCATTCAACAATGGGGAAATAGCTACAAATATAACTCTGATAGAGCATTTCTGCTACAAAAGAGGGCGATCAGAACTATGGTTCGCATTCCCCAAATCGAGTCCTGTCGAAAGTATTTCCAAAGTCTGTCGATACTTACAGTACCTAGTCTTTATATACTAATAGTCTTGACTAGCCTGGCAAAACACATAACTGATTATGAAACGCAGGACGAAAGACACCTAAGAGAAAGCACACGGAATCAATACTTGAAACACAAATTAAACCCCAAATTAAATATTGCAAAACATTATGTTCAATATCAAGCAGTAAAATTATTTAATTGTTTACCTAAAGAACTGAAAGAGATATTATATAAAACCACTCAATTTAGAAATAAACTCAAAAACTTTTTATTGGAAAAATGTTTCTACTCAGTTGAGGAATTCATGACTCAACGCTATTGTTAATGATGTTAATTTCATTTGTTGTTTTTGTTTTTATTATTTGTATTTTTTTTTTTTGTAATGTAAATATTTTTCTTTTTTTTTTTTTCACTTTGACATTATGACATTTTTAACTATTTTAATGATTTTGATTTAGATGATTTTTGACAAATGATGAATTTTAAATTTTACTATCTGTTATTATTATTTTTAATTTTATTCATTTTTGTTATTATTTTATAAAATACTAGTGGTTGACATAATGAACTTGTGACATTATTATTTCTTTGTGTGTTGACATTGTTTTATAATTGTGATTATTATTTAATTTTATTGGTTAATTGATTTTATTGGAAATGTTTTAGCTATTATTAATTTATTTTCTATTTTTTTTTTGTAAAACATTCAGACACAATTTATATTGTTAAAATGAATAAATAAATGAAATGAAATGAAATGAAATGAAATTACGTGTGACGTTCTTGAACGCTGGCTAGTTAAAAGGCTAGTGTGCTTTAATGGTTATCATTTATCATAAGGTTCAACATTAATATAAAAATATAAGAATTATCGACCTTGAAGTGATCGTCCAGTTTACTGGCCACTTTGTATGGGCCGTCCTATAAAGGGATAAACTTCTTACATCCATTCTGAGAACAAAAATTAACAACCATTTTGAAAATAACTCAATTATGTCTGCCTCTCAGAATGATGTAGGACGTCACGCGGTACTAAGGAGCTACTCCTCATTGATATGGCCATAAGCCAACAGGTCCGTTGATCCCGCAAGGATTTGTCGACATGCTGGATAGATTATAAGAACGCCTATGACTCTGTTCCACATACATGGCTCATGAGGGTGTTGGAGTTGTATAAAATAGATGCAACTCTACGCACCTTCCTTGAGTCAGGTCATATCTCACCTTCTTTACATGGATGATCTGAAACTCATTGCCCCCAACAAGTTACGACTGATGGTACTACTGGAGGTAACTGAAACTTTCAGTAGTGCCATCTAAGCCATCCCAAGTAGCGCAGAAGCGCTGAATAGTAGCTGAATCACTGTTCACAATGGAATCTTCAGCTGAATAAACCTGCTGAATAAGAGCGTTAGAGGCGCCTACTCAGCTGATATAAGTCTGATTTGGGCAAATTAATCAGCTGTTAGCTGAATAATGTAGCTGGTTGCACTATTTCAGCGTTGTTTGAGCATTATTAAAGGTAACAGTCGCCCCAAGAGCTGAATAATGACTGATTATCAGAGTATGTGTTACCTTTTATACACCACAAGGGCTGAATAATAGTGTACTTATTACCTATTTTTGCATATTTGTTTGCCTGCATTATAAATGCATTCACCTTGAGGCAGTCAGTGATTTGACGGAAGATGCATTTATAATGACCCTCAGGAGATTCATTGCTTGTCGCGGAAAACCAGCGGAAATATTCAGCGATAATGGAACAAATTTCGTGGCCGCAGCTAAAGAAATAGGAGATCTCCTAAAGCAAACAGGTGTGGTAATCTTGGCTGAAGGTGAGGTGTAGGTAATGGTACTTGATAATATGGTTGGTGATACACTACGGGTATCTTCTTTGACGACGTACGCAGGCTTCAATTGGTTGATCGATATGTTTGCTTGCCGATTGGGTAGTTGTATATTGTAGACTTTATCTGCGGGACGCACACAAAACAGTTACTGCGTTGCGATTGGCATGCGCGCGCGTCGCCTCTCTAGTGGGCGTATACAAGACATATGTCCGGAGCAGCGATTGGACAATAGTTTTGGCGTCAAGAAAGGGAACATTTAGTTAGTTAAAGCGTAACGCATACGAACAAAGTGACTTTAGTGGTCAATTAGCTTTAGTAGGACATTCGGTACACTATTATTGGTTAAGAGTTTTGTAGATATTAAGTTAGCATTTCTTATTGGTTAAGTTCTTAGTCCGAAACATTGTACATTAGATAGTATAAAAGGAGGTGTATAGTAAAACTGTACACATTCAGTTTTGGAGTCAACATTATTAATTTCCACCTCCTACTACTATCCCCAAAAACCCATAACTTTCAAATTCATACCTCCTTACTCTCCTCATTTCAGTGGCATATGAGAGGCGGGGGTAAAATCGGCCAAGCACCATATAAAAAATGTTATTGGCAATAGCCACTTGACCTACGAAGATACATCAACTTTGTTTGCACAGGTGGAGGCAATTTTAAACAACCGTCCCCTGTGCCCTGTGTCCTCCAATCCTGACGATCTCCTTCCACTTTCGCCAGGACACTTTATCATCGGGAGGCTCTTGACTGCACTGCCAGCTCCAACCCTGGATGACATCAGCCACGACCGTGTCAAGCGTTACGAGCGTCTACAAAGAATACGGCAGCACTTCTGGCAAAGATGGAACAAAGAATATCTGTCGGAGTTACAGCAAAGAACCAAGTGGCGGACTGATACATCCGAATTGAACGTCGGAGATACCTAATAATATGGTGCTGCTAGCAGACGACAATGCCTTGCCGCTGCAATGGACACTCGGACGCGTGCTGCGTCTCATCTAAGGACCGGACAAAATACTTATTACTTATTACTTACCGATGACCTTAAAGATAATGTAGACATTCAAAGGGAACGCACACCTCGCGGTTGTACAGGGTATTTGCGTTTAAAAAGCCTCAACCTCCACACTTCCGCGGGATGTAATCGCATCACCGAGGATCGTGGGTGATGCATCCGATTTGCCGTCAGTAATGTACGGACTCGTCTATCCAGGGCGTCAAGTTCGGTCTGAGTCCATTTGAGTATGCCAAAAGAGTACATTAAAACCGGCATGACCCAACCGTTGAAAGCGCGCACCTTATTTCCGCCCGACAGAAGGCTATTTAATACCTTCTTCAGGCGGCCAAAGAAGCGCTCCTTCAGCGATTGCTTCATGTCAGCATTGTTAATGCCTAAGGCTTCTGACATACCCAAATACTTATAAGTTTCGGTCGAGGAAAGTGATCTAAGGTGTATGGAATCCGGGAGTTAAATTCCCCCGGATTCCATAATCTCCCCTCGCTTTACATGCATGCCTGCACATTTGTCCAAACCAAATTCCATCCTGATGGCGCTACTGAAAGTTTCAGTTACCTTCAGTAGCCCCATCAGTTGCAAATTGTTGGGGGCAAATTCAAGCAAGGGCAATTTCAGGTCATCCATGCAAAGAAGGTGAGATATGACCTGACCACCTCTTCTCAACCGATAGCCCAGTCCTGAATCCTCCAGCAATGTGCTAAAAGGATTCAGGGCTAAGCAAAACCAAAGCGGACTCAGACTGTCGCCCTGAAATAATCCCCGTTTAATCCAAATAGGCTCATCATTCCCCTGGATCGGTCGCCATCCTGGATAGCGAAGGACCGTCTTCCATTGCCTCATACATAACTCAAGAAAGGTGCGTAAAGTTATATCTATTTTGTATAACTCCAACACCCTTATGAGCCATGTATGTGGAACAGAGTCATAGGCCTTTTTGTAATCTATCCAACATGTCGACAAATCCTTGCGGGATCGACGAGTCTGTTGGCTTATGGCCATGTCTATGAGGAGTAGCTCCTTAGTACCCCGGGACCCATTCCTACATCCATTCTGAGAGGGAGAAATAATCTGATTATTCTCTATGTGCATTTTAATTTTTGCTCTCAGGATGGATGTAAGTTTATAGACCGTTGACAAACATGTAATTGGTCTATAGTTCTTGGGATCCCCGGGGTTACCTGTCTTATGGAGCAGGTGGCTAACGCCAGTTGTCAGGTATTCTGGTAGCGAGCCAGACTCTAAGGTTGACTAGAATTGCGACGCTAGGGGCGTGTGTGAGCTGCTATACCATTTCAGCCAGAAATTTTGCAGTCCGTCCGGTCCTGGTGATTTCCAGTTCGGTAACGGACGAACTGCTTTGGCTACATCCTCTGGGGTGATGGTAACTTTATCCATTTCTGGTATAGCTTCACACACACGCTCGACGTCACGCATCCAGCCACCCTCAGTGGGACTGACAGGTACCGACCAAATGTTTCGCCAGAATGTAATCGTGGCAAAATCATCCGGGCGGCACTCGTCAATCACACTGTGTTCAGGCCGCTCCCAAGCTCTGTACACCCACCTCTCATCGCTCTGAAACATGCGATTCTGCGAGAACCGGTCAACTCGCCGCTTATGCCGCCGAATGCGGCTCGCCTATGCACAATCTTTCAGCTTCAGGAAGTCGATGCGCTCTGTGACACGAGACATGTATCCTTGAGGACTAATACCTGTCCCCAAAAACGCCCGTCTCACAAAGCGCATCACTCGTGGTCGTGTATTACCCTCCCTGAAGCAGTGTAGTTTGCCGATGAGTACTCTGGCCTCATCGATACGCCTCTCAATCCTGCATTGCCAGGCTGGTACAGCAGACTTCGGTCGAATAGTTCCATCTATATTTGGAAACTTAATGTTGGCTAAACGACATGCCGTAACAGCCCCACAATACAAGATTGAGTGCGTATCTACAAAGTTCTCGCTACTCTCAAAGATATTTTTGAGCAACGAGTCCAAAGCACACACCAGCGCCGAATTTTTTTTGTGCATGGGTAACCGTAGCAAACGAGGCCTAAGCTCAGTCGGAGTCGACATGTACTCGCACGACGCATCCTTCAGTGCGCTCTTCAATCTTTCGTTGCACTGTCTACTTACTGTGGCAACCCTATCATCTGCATCATCATTATTATGGTCGGACCGCGGCGAGATTGCGTTAGTAGTCGGCGTTGCCGCGGTCTGTGTTTGTGTAGATGTCAAGACGATTTGGTTGCTCAGTATCTCTGAGCGCAGCCGATCAAGTGCACCGTCGTCCAACCTGTGGTTGCGTTGGATAACCCGCACCTGATCCGACAATCGTTGAGCCGAGACGTTCACGGTTGGTTCCAGGTCCTGAAAAAGAGACAGCATCCTTTCACGGTACGCAGTGAGGTTAGTTCCCCCCTCTGTAGACCCGTAATATGCGCGCATGACGTTCTCGTTCATTGACTGAGTCCATCTCATACGCTGCACACAACCACCTGCACCGGCAGCGGGGACCCGGTTTGGGGCCGGTTGGCCCTAGGTCCCATGCTCTTCGGTGGCCGGCCTCTCCCCGGCCGGCGTACAGTACATACTCGTCGCTCGAACTCGACGCAACTGCAGCCACCGGTGACACTTGTGATCCGGGGTCCGGCGGCGGCGAGGCGGAGCTGAGCGACGAGCCTGGGGATGGATGTCGTGCGCGTCGTGCAGCTGCTCTGGTTAACATATTTCTTTCGATTCATTCCATTTTTTCAGTTTGTTGTTGTGTCGTCGTTTATGACAGACATTTGGTGTTTTTTCTTATTCTTCTATTTTCATCGATTATTTTATTTGTTTGCTTGGTTTGGATAGGTTTTCGTATTGTAAAATTATTAAGGCTTCTTATAAAGTAAAAATTGTTTCACTGTTTTGGAAAAAGAGCGAGTTTTACAAATTTAAAATGGAATAGAAAAAATATGTGACTTGTTACTAGAGTGTTGCCAGGTTATTATTATTATTCTCTTTATTCAATTGTTTTTTACATATAAAATTACATTTTTAAATATTTTTTTAACAAAATTATACAAAAGAAAAAAAAAAAAAAAAACATTTAAAAATATAAAAATATAGTTATCCACTGGTGTCGGGAGCAGGGTCCAAGCTACCGGTGGTTAGGGCTCCAGAGACAGGAACCTCCTCACAATGCGAGCCGTATCGAGGAGTACTGCCTTCTGTATCAGGCCCTTGATCCACCCGTGCAACGATAGCTTCGACAGATGGTCGTCGAAGCTTTTGGCTATAAGGCCATTAGCGGTCACAACAATCGACACAATGATAGCCGAGTCCACATTCCACATGTCGACAACCTCGTGTGCTAAGTCAAGATATTTTATTTGTTTTTCTTTCTCAGCTTTCACGAGATTCTCGTCATGCGGGATGGTGACATCGACTATCATTGCACGGCGCGCTAATCGGTCTATCACCACTATGTCCGGCTTATTGGCTACAATAGTCCGGTCAGTAATGATTGACCGATCCCAGTACAACGTGACATGGTCATTTTCAAGAACTGGGTCGGGCACATACCTGTAGTACGGTACCTCAGAGCAAGTTGCTGGTGAAGAATCCTGGCTACTTGGTTATGCCTGTGCAAATACTCGCCGTTAGCCAGACGAGAACAACCAGAGATAATATGTCTGATGGACTCACCCGGACGATGACATGCCCGACACACGTCAACCGTCCCGTCCTTCATAATATGTCTCCGGTAGTTGTTCGTCAAGATAACCTCGTCCATAATCGCACAGACAAAACCTTCAGTTTCTCCGAAGAGGTTGCTGAATCGTAACCAGGACACGGACGCCGAAAAATCTACATCAGGCTCATGAAGAGCCCGAAAAAAGCGCCCGTGAAGCTCCTTGCCTTTCCATACTTCCTTGCGGTCATCAGTGGTAAGTACCACAGGTTTGCGCCAGTTCTCTTTAGCCATGGACAGCGGGGTGAGTCCCTTGTCCACTGCGACCACATCGCGGTGCATACCCACGTCGGTTTTGAGAAAATATTCTCTGAGGCTGCACACCTCGCGGTTGTGTAGAGTCTTTGCATTCAAAAAGCCTCGACCTCCACACTTCCGCGGGATGTACAGTCTCATCACCGAAGATCGTGGGTGATGCATCCGATTTGCGGTCAGCAATGTACGGACCTGCCTATCCAGAGCGTCTAACTCAGTCTGAGTCCATTTGAGTATGCCGAAAGAGTACATTAAAACCGGCATGACCCAACCGTTGAAGGCGCGCACCTTATTTCCGCCTGATAGAAGGCTGTTTAAAACTTTCTTCAGGTGGCCAAAGAAGCGCTCCTTCAACGTTTGCTTCATGTCAGCGACGTTAATGCCTAACGCTTCCGACATACCCAAATACTTATAAGTTTCGGTCGAGGAGAGGGATCTAAGGTGTATGGAATCCGAGAGTTGAATTCCCTCGGATTCCACTATCTCCCCTCGCCTTACATGCATGACTGCACATTTGTCCACACCAAATTCCATCCTGATGGCACTACTGAAAGTTTCAGTTACCTTCAGTAGTTCCATCAGTTGCGAATTGTTATTATTATTATTAAAATATTAAGAGTCGCGGATATCAACAATACTAAGGGCTATGTACGCCGGTCCTTGGTACGGCTCAGCCCGTTACCAACAGCGGATGAACTCAAGGGTTGAAAGGGTCAGTCTTTCAACGACCGGGAAGATGTTCCGGCGCAGCTACAAGCGCCTACTCAAGAAATTGTACAAATCATTGCCGACATAATTTTGACAGGCGTTTGGTAATTAATACCAAAATTGTTTAGTCTCCTTCACTAGCTCCGGAACATCTTTTACTTTTGGTTAGACAACGATATATCGAATCGTGATCAGAATATTTTGATAAAAGTTCTTTAACAAAAGGCAATTGGTACAGGACGACTCAACCAATCACTTCCTCGGATGCTCTGGTTCAGCGACGGAAAATTGAATAGACAGGAGTTTGTGATGGCTTTGAGACCCCGATCCGGCCACAACCTACTCAACAGCTTTGGATTTATGATGCGCAAAGTCCATTCTCCCAATTGTGTTCTCTGTGGCACTGTAGAAGATGTCATGTGTGTGTAGCAATGTCATCATATCCTATCGGAGTGTTTGAGTATGTGGTCCAAAGATGTTTAGCCAACTTACAGTTTTAATGTGGGCTTCTATAATAGCGTTCTAGCCTCACCTTTAACAAATGCTAGAATACTTTATCGTATTACTTGTATTAAGTCATCGGGGTGACATAATCTGTATAAAAAAAAACCGGAAATAAAATGAGATTGAAAAAATATTGTTTGTTGTGGTAAACAGCTACTAGTAGATCAGATGTAAATGGAGGAGTCAACAGTGCTTGATTGAGATGTTGATTAGGCTTACACCAGGAAAGAAAATTAAAAATATATAATGGATAAAAACTAAAATATGTAAACGCCTGAGGAAATATACATCGCAATTAGTAACACGACGTGAATAGAATCATTGTGGCAGGCGTTAAGATTGCTTTGCGCGCGCCGGGCCTTGATACAGGCCATGGTCCGGAGCGAGGAGGAATTGCAGGCGGTCGCCTCCTTCTACGAAGCAATAATGCTAGCAAAAGAAGCGGCCGCACGCGCGAGGCAGTGGCCCTCGCGCTCCGGCCGGGATTCCGATCTCGATTTCCGGCCGCCGTAGACGCGGGCTTGCGGACGTCGAACAATCGGTAGCTCGCCGTCCAACCATCCGGTAACCGTTCGGACCGAGCTCAATTCGTCGACGGTGCGTAGTGTTCCATGCGTGTCTCAAGGAGCTTTCAGCAACTGTAAATGATAAATGATAAATAAATGATAAATGATATTTATTATGTAAATAGGTTTTAAAAAACACTTTTACACGTCAATTTTTTTTCGTCAGTTTATGCTAGATGAGGCCGGTGTTTCCTATCTGACTACCCTGAGAAGAAACACCGAAACAAACTCAGGGGTCAAAGACCTTGCACACATGCACGACATGCGCGTGGAGATGCAACGCCGGGGTGAAAGTCCTCTGCCGCGACAGGTCACGGCATGGCGGACAGAGCTCCGGCGGGATCTCATGGTGGAATGGCGTCAGCGACTATCGCAACCCCGTTATGGGCACGCCACAATTATGGCGATAAGTCCCCTCTTTGAGGCGTGGCTGGAAAGACCTCACGGCGTCCTTACCTTCCGCATGACGCAGGTCCTCACCGGAAATGGCAAGTTCGGGAGGTTCCTGTTCCGAATTAAAGCGGAAGTGACGCCCGGGTGTCGCCACTGTGCGGAACGCCCAGAGGACACGGTGAAGCACACAATCGCGGTGTGCCCTGCTTGGGCGGAGCATCGCCGTGCCCTCGTGGGGGTGATCGGCGGCGGAGACCTATCGCGCCGGGCCTTGGTCGAGGCCATGGTCCGGAGCGAGGAGGAGTGGCAGGCGGTCACCGACTTCTGCGAAGCAGTAATGCTCGCTAAGGAGGAGGCCGACCGCATCAGGCAACGGCGCTCCCGCCGCCGCCGCCGGGATTCCGATCCCGATTTCCAGCCACCGTAGGCGCGGGCTTGCGGACAGTGAGCAATGGGTAGCTCGCTGTCCGGCCGTCCGGTAACCTTCCGGACCAAGCCCAAGTCGTCGACGGCGCGCGCTGTTCCCGCGCGCCTCAAGGAGTTGTCAGCAACAGCAGGGGCCCGGCCGGGTCGAAGCCTACTGGGGCCAGGGTTATCCGAAAGGGCGCTCGAGCCCCGGTATGAAGGCTTGTAGGAACGGGATGGGTTTTTTAGTCAGTAAGAGTCTGACACTATCTCCCGCTCCGTCCAAGAGCGGGGGTTGTCATAAGATGATTTTTCCCATCGAAAAAAAAAAAAAAAAAAAAAAAAAAAAAAGGGGTCAAAGTCTCTTTTAAAGTCCATGCAGTAAATATGTAATGGTCAAATCACATGAGAACCATGCAGATTTGTCTGAGATGGTCTTTTGAAGAAAGAACCATACAGATTTGAGTGGACCTGTCCAATCAGTATAAGCATTTGTCAGTATTCGAAAAGCTCAACTTAGGACTACTAAGGAGCTCCACGACTTGACGAACAATACCAAAGAAAGGACATTTGGGTAGGCCGCAGAAAATACTCAAATTGCCAGACATACGTTAAAATTACTGAATAGAAAAGAAAAAGCAATCAACATAGTCCTCACATTTACAATAATCTAAGGAAATTAATAGTTTACAAAATATTTGGCAAAGTAAATATTTATGTCAAAAAAAAAAAAAAAATAATACTTTAAGTACTTAAAATATATACACGTCAATTTGTAAAATAAAATAAAAATAATCTCCAATGTCAAATTGTAAAAAATTAAATAAAAGAAAAAGAACATTTAAAAATAAAAATAATTTAAAAAAATACAAAAAGAAGATAAAAATTAAAATATCAACAGTTGTAGTAGGTACTGGAGCAGGTCAATCCCAAGCCTTCTCGTCCTGAATATAGTCCTTTACAGTGTAAAAAGCCTTTTGACAAAGTTTACGTTTTACAAATGATTTGAACTTATTAAGGCTTAGTTGTTGAATATGACTAGGAAGTTTATTATAGAAGTGTATACATTGGCATCTAAATGAGCCCCCTATTTCTTTGAGCCTGGTTGCAGGAACTACAAATTTATGTTTGTTTCTTGTATTAAAATTATGAAGGGGCCCAGCAGGGTCGAAGCCTACTGGTCCCAGTATGGTTTGACACTTGGGGGTGATACGAAAGAGATCCCCGAGGCCTTGGAACAAAGGCGAAGAAGGAACAGGAGTAGGTTTTTAGACAGTAAAATAATAATATAATCCAAAGCGGGTTGTAGAAAGTATATGGAAAGTATCACGGGTAGGGCGATCTTAACTCTGTCTATGCCGTGCACAAGTTTGTTTGAGGAGATCCTTCGATTACCTTCCAGCTCAGACCATATCCATAGTATCAGAAGGTACTACCTACTAAATTCTAACCGGATACATAACAATATAAACAAGTTGATAACAAACTTGTAAAAACAGGATTCTTATGGGTAGGTACGTATCATATAAGCCACTCCTAGATTGATTTTATTTCATTTACGTTACATGTCCATATTTGGGTCACAGATATCTGTACTATATAACTGAATCAATCCGATGAATTCGGAGGCAATTGGCTGTGACAGACGGACAGACAGACAGGCTTATGAGTGACTAAGAATTCCGTTTTTTCATTCGGAGGTTTAAACCCTTTTTTTGCGGCAGGAAATTGATAAATACCCTCCCCCGCACTGGGTGAAGTGAGAGGGAGTGGCAGACTTTACTGACTTAACCCGCCTGTGCTCCTTCAATTGCCCTTTGCACTCCGTGGCCGCGGGAACTCTTTTGATTTACTTCTCTCGCGCAATCACCTTACTGCTGTCAACACTATTCGCGACATGGGGTTGATGGTCGCGTAGTTAAGAGGTATAGTCCCTTGAACATCCGGCTGGAGTTAAATACACACACTCGTACTGCCGCCTGTGCCCGCATAGAGCCCTGCTAACCTTTAAAATCATTTATTTTTGCAAAATATTGATTGATCAACATAATTAATAATTATGCTATTTTGTGGGTAAATATATTTTTAAAGATCAAAGCCGTTTGAAAGGAGAAGGGTAACCAGTGAAAAAATATCATGTCATTATTTATTTTTTGGGAAATGTATGAATCAAAGGAAAAAAATCATAATGTTGATAATGTTATAACCGAGCCATTACCGGGAAGTAGTCTTCAGAGAGTCAATGTTTTATGCCACCAATTGGGAGCAAGGGCCTTAAACTTTGAAAGTTAAACTTGCAATAACTTAAAGTGTAAACGAGAGAAACAGAGTTTGTTGATTGCACTCTGACACTACGCTATCAACACGCTACACTAACGCTAGCATCTTCATGACTTAACGGCAGAAAAGATTTGGATGAAACCTAGCACACGACTAGAACATGTCGTGGTGGACACATGCCACTTTTGAAAACAGACCGAAAAGAAACTTAGTTTCTACTATTTATTCAGATAATTAAATCAATTGTCCAGTCTGCTACATATACGAGCCTGGGCGACACCAAGGACACGGGAAGTAAATTATTGATAACACAAATTGCTAAAAAACCGACCGAGTGCGAGTCGAACTCGCGCACTGAGGGTTCCGTACAAATTTACCTATAATAATGGTTCACGGTTTATACATAACGTTTATGTTTATGAAATATTTTTTTTTTATATTTGATTTGATTGAATGAAAGGTAAATTGCTGTTTACGATTTATGACGTATTAAAAAAAAATATTTACTAGATCTCGTTCAAACCAATTTGCGGTGGAGGTTTGCATGGTAATGTACAGATAGCTGTGAAATTGCCTGGGTACCTTAGTGTCTATTTTCCCTTGCACGTTAGAATTCAGGTTTTCAAAAATGTAACTAGATGGCGTTGGTTTCTTCCCAGCTAAATGGCGACCAAGGCAATCTCACAAACCATAAACTTGACTTTTAGTTTGACAGAAAATATACACATGCGTCATCATTATCGTCAACAACTGAATGTGAGGGTAGATTGATAAAAAAATATGAGACACAAGCATAACTAATTTCGTGATTCTTATCAAATGTTTGTAAGCAGGCACGAATATTGCGTCTAGCGTAACAAGTAACGTTAAATTTCGAAGCAGTTCATTAGAGTTCATTTGGTTCAATAATAACAACAGCGACTTATAAAGAATGTGTAGCTGGTTCAAATCTCATATATTACGAAACTTTTTTTTTGTTTTCCAGCTTTTGTGTTTTAGTTAGGTATTATTTATAAACATTTTGAAAAGGTATAGGAAAATAATGGTATAAAAAATTACTTATTAAGCAATTTTGTTTCTTTTGCAGTAAGACTGCTGATAGCTTAATGTGATATTTTTATACAAGTTGGCTTAGTGGTCTATGTAAAGACTTTGACGCAGTAAGGCACGAGATTAAATCGCAAATCTTGTAAACTTTTTTGCTTTCCATTTAAAACATTTTCAAAACGTTATTGTAAGCTACAATCAACTAACTAGACATTCTTCAAACATATCTGGAATAATTTCGCTTGACTTGTATTAAGTGGGTAGTCAAGAGAATTAGGCATATTCATCATAAAATTGGTATTCAATTGTTACTTATTTAAGGGTACAGAAATAAAAATGAACCGTTCTAATAACGCAAAAACCAGTCGACACTAATTGCAGTGACGTCATTTAAACAATTTTTAGCCCGTAGCATTTGCTACGTGGTTAATCCGCCACTGGCACTATTGAAATAAATAAACTGTTTTTGTCATGTTCAAAATTATATTACCTTCAAATAATTCTATCCTGTCATTAGCAATTTAATATCTTCACTTCTTTTATGTGTTTTACCTTTATATATAGTTATTTAAATTACGTCTATTAGACGAATACTTAAATTATCTTTGTATGTAAAATTGTAAATATTACATATAAGTAATATTTAGTTTTTTTTCATTAATGTTGTTATTTATTTTTAAAATATTAATTTAAATTGATTGATTTAATTTAATATACATTTTAATTTGATTAAAAAAAAACAATTCAGTATTCTAAACACAAACCTACTAAAAGTAGCGTGACGGGTTTGAACTTACGACCACGTCCACATAAGTCTCCAGTTACAACCATTAGACTATTTCGACTTATAGAATAATGTTGAAATGAACAAGTGCATTACGTAACAGGACCGTATTCACAACCTTACTTCAAAGTTACGTCATCAAATTGTCATAATAGTATTCTATAATATTTGACCACCTTGATAAACTCATTTGAATTAGCCCCGAATTGAATACCACTTATCTTCTGCTAATTGCAGAAGGTTCAAATTCGTCTAACTTTTAGGATGTCTTATATTATCTACCTTCTACTGCCAGGTGGGTCAGATTTCTGGTTCCTCTGTGCTTTTTGTAAGTTATGAATAACAAAAAAAAATCGGTAGGATTTATATCGAAGCTGACAAGTGGATATTTAATTGTAAAATAATATGACTGGCCTGTTGGTCTATTGGTTAGTGGCCCTGACTGTAATGTCGGGGTTGTGGGTTCGATTCCCAACCAGGACAATGTTTGTGTGTTGAGCACGATCATTTGCTGAATCTGGGTGTAATTTATCTGCAATATTTATGTTTTTAGAAATATATAAGTATGTTTATCAGTTGTTTAGGACTCGTAACACAAGCTTTGCTTAGCTTGGGACTAGGCGCCGTCGTGGAATATTATTATTAATATTCAAGTCGGTAGTTACTCAACAATAGGAAAAAAAGCAGGTAAACAGGCTCATCAAACAAAAAGGCAATAATAAAATAATATAGATGTTTATTTCTTACAGTTTACTATTCAACAGTCAGTTTATCGAATAAGATTATAATATTACTTGTAATTTTTTATTGAGGCCATAGCTTAAATATTCGTTTCCCAAATTGGAAAGAGGATTGAAGCTTATGTAACCTTAACAAAAACAAACAAGAGGCAAGATATTTAAAAAAACCTACCAATTTGCACAACAACATATCAAATATTTAGTAGGTAACATAAAAAAAAACAAAATTATGTTGTGTTTTAACTTTAAGTGTTCATAACTTTTTTAAATTATTTCAAATACATGCATTAAGTAAAACACACATAACGAGGTCTCCAGTACGCACTGAGTGAATATGTAATATTAATTAAATAATCATTTCTCAATATCTCGTGTAATCACCATTTTGGTAAATAACAGCTTGCATTTGGGAACGCATTGAATTAATCAAATTTTTACACAAATCTGATCCACGAATACTCTCCCATATTTGTAAACAATGAGCCTCTAACGCATCTGGAGTACGCTCGTTTTGATTATTCCACCGTTGAACAATAACACCCCACAAATTTTCAATTGGATTTAAATCCGGTGATCTAGCAGGCCAAGGAATAGCGCAAATGTCATTATGTTGACGAAACCAAGCCTGCACACTGTGCGAACGGTGTAGGTATTGGACAAATTATCCTGCACAAATGTTATCTGTTGCAATTCTTCGCTTGGATATACAGTTCAAACCAGTTCAAACTGTGGGCAACATTGTCTCCTCCAGCACTTCTATATAATTTGCACTATTTACTCGGTTTGGTATTCTCACTAGTTCTCCCGGATCGGCTGCACTCATCCATCCCCACATGTTCACCGTTATATGGCCAGATTGCCTATTGGGCACTAGGTGATCACTTGTGTATCGCGTATTATCTCGACGCCACAAACATAATCGATCGTGTTCACTGGACTTAAAAGCTTTTTCATCAGTAAAGATGACATTACTCCAATCAAAATTTAAGTGATCCATAACAAACTGCAATCTTGCTCTTTTATTGTTTTCCGTAAGCAAAGGTTTCACAGCATGCCTCCGATAATGCAGCCCTTCACTATGAAGAGCACGACGGACAGTATCGACGCTTGTGTCAAATAAACCAGCATAGTGGTTCGTCGGCAAAAATCCATTTTCTTCGTACTCCCTTACCGTGGTTTAATGATGCAACATGTTTATAAGTTTTTGTCTACCAGTTCTTTGACAGTGTTTCAAAGAACACTCTTTTTCAAATCGTCGTACCCATAGAACAACTGTTTTTCTCTGCAACAATAAAACACAAATATATAATAGCAAATAATGATTATTTTAAAGGAGTTTTTTTGTTATATAAAAAGTGTAAAATAAGATTACTTACGTTTACACCGGTCTCTCTGGCTATTTCTGACAAATTTTTACCTTGATTATGCAAAGCAATTATTTGAGCTCTTGTTACTAAGTCTATATTACAATTCATACTCATTGTGATAAATTCACCTGATTAAAAATAAAATTGAACGAAAGGAGCTCGAACGAAGTAATCAAAATGAACTTAGCTTACAATCAATTAAGCTTAGTCACAATTTTGTGGTCGAAGTATTATTTATACTACCTACTAATTATTATTTATAAATCCATAATCAACCTACCCTCTCAAGTTTTGAAATTGATACATAGACAATCAGATATTTATAAATTGATGTTAAATTTTAATATTTTCATCTCTTTATAAAAAAATATAAATTATTTCAATGTTTAAAGAAACAAAAAGGAACTACAAAAAAAAAGCATTTGAAGCGCAGCAACGCCACCTAGTAGCAGTATAATATAAAGTTGTCGATAACAACATTTCAATCTGATTTTACGCTAGATGGCGTCATTTCTCGCTTCACACGATTTTTTTTCTGTACTATCCAACCACTATTGCAGCCGACCGTACACCATATATATTTTTTAGTTTTATCATTCCCTTATTTTAAAAGTTACAGGGGGGATATACCTTTTTCCACTTTGGAAGTATCTCCCGCGCAAACTATTTAGTTTAGAAAAAATTATGAAACCTCAATATAAGTTTTAAAGACCTATTCATAGATACCCCCACGTATAGGTATAGTGAAAAAAAAAATTTTGAGTTTCAGTTCTAAGTATGAGGAACCCCCAAAATTTATAATTATTTTTTTTCTATTTTTTTTTTTTTGTGAAAATCTTAATGCGGTTCATAGAATACATCTAGGTACTTACCATGTTTCAACAATACAGTTCTTATAGCTTCGGAAAAAGGTGGCTGTGACATACGGACGGACAGGCAGACAGAAAGACACAGACATGACGAATCCATAAGGGTTCCATTTTTTGCTACGGAACCCTAAAAAATACAGTAATATCTATTTTTGTACGAAACTAGTGATAAGCAGAGTAGTGTGCAGAAATTCATGATTTTAAAATAATGACAAATCAGGATTTACACACACAAGCTTGCTTATCAAGCTGGAACAGCAAATAAGTTCAAGGCACTACGCAATACTATCCGAGTGGTCGCCGAGAGTGAACGTCTCATCTGCAGAAACAAGTTTGTGTGAAGAGAAGATGCACTGCACGCGTGTGTTGACGCTGCTAGCACTGCTCGTCGGGCTGGTGCATTCTTTCAAGTGGGGTAAGTACGAGTTTGTTATTCATTTTGGGTCTAACGGCTAGACTGTTGTGGCTTAACAGATCGTAACCAATTTACTTCCACAATTTATTTATAAATGGTGTTTATTTTACAAATAACACTTATAAGCGTTAATTCTTGGTTTATTTAAATTAAACGAAGCCGGTTTTTTTTTTAACTGAACTGAGTTTGATCTCTGCACCCCCACAGTACTCCCCCTTTTTTGCTTTGAACATTACAAGTGTTTAATTCTATTTATAACTTTAGCTTATATTACTAGTACATTAACAGTATCATGTTTTTATATTGGATCATTAGATTATAAATTAAGTTTAATACCTTGTATCGTACATCTCTGGTTATTAGATTTATGGCGTAAACTTATATTGCTGAACACTTTTTGATGAATTTAGTACAGATATGAGTTTAGACATAATGCCTTTTTATAGTAATGTTGTTTATTATTTTTATACACATCACTAAAGACTATACAGCATGTTGTTGTTGCGTCATTTGTTCAGCCATTGGTATATTCATGTTGCTATGCCAAACTGACATCTCTTTCCGTAATATTGTCTGAGCTCCTTGCTTACATTTCTTAAGCATCCTGTATATGATATAGATGCCAATGACTATTGCAAGGCCAATTATTATCAGGGCGTATTTCTCAAATATTATAGGCAACCATATTTTGGTATTTTTATCGAGGACTTAAGCACTCACACTCATCCGGCGGGATCTCATGGTGGAATGGCGTCAGCGACTATCGCAACCCCGTGCTGGGCACGCCACAATTATGGCGATAAGTCCCCTCTTCGAGGCGTGGCTGGAAAGACCTCACGGCGTCCTTACCTTCCGCATGACACAGGTCCTCACCGGAAATGGCAAGTTCGGGAGGTTCCTGTTCCAAATTAAAGCGGAAGTGACGCCCGGGTGTCGCCACTGTGCGGAACGCCCGGAGGACACGGTGGAGCACACAGTCACGGTGTGTCCTGCTTGGGCGGAGCATCGCCTTGCCCTCGTGGGAGTGATCGGCGGCGGAGACCTCTCGCGCCGGGCCTTGGTTGAGGCCATGGTCCGAAGCGAGGAGGAGTGGTAGGCGGTCGCCGACTTCTACGAAGCAGTAATGCTCGCTAAGGAGGAGGCTGACCGCATCAGGCAACAGTGCTCTCGCCGCTGCCGGGATTCCGATCCCGATTTCCAGCCACCGTAGGCGCGGGCTTGCGGTTAGTGAGCAATGGGTAGCTCGCTGTCCGGCCGTCCGGTAACAGTCCGGACCAAGCCCAAGTCGTCAACGGTGTGCGCTGTTCCCGCGCGCCTCAAGTAGTTGTCAGCAACAGCAGGGCCCCAGCCGGGTCGAAGCCTACTGGGGCCAGGGTTATCCGAAAGGGCGCTCGAGCCCCGGTATGAAGGCTTGAAGGAACGGGATGGGTTTTTTAGTCAGTAAGAGTCGGAAACTATCTCCCGCTCCGCCCAAGAGCGGGGGTTGTCATTGGATGATATTTCCCATCGAAAAAAAAAAAAACATGTTATAAAGATGCTTTCGGAAAATAAAGAGAATGCTTCGATCTCTACGTTTTTCCTTTGGCTCAGCAAAATATGGTACCGATCACATTATTACCTATCTACGTACTATTAATACGTCGTCTGTCTAAAAAGTCAAACGACTTAGGTTATTATTAGGGCAAAATGAAATCTGATGTAATCAACACTGGTTCAATAACACTGGGGAACAGTCATTTTGCGGCATGGTTGCTTATAGTCAATTAGTAAAGTAATTAGTAGTAATTAGTAGTAGTAGTTAGTTAATTAAGACTAGTGTGCTGAACACTAGAAAAATATTAGATTTGTCAAATTGGCTCTAGTTTTTGAGATAAAGACTATTAGCTATTTCACTGAAAAACCCTAAATAAAAATACCATATCGCGGGTCTCAAACCATATGCAAAAATGTGATTTTTCGTTTTTAATGCCATTGGATTCTACTATAAGCAATACATTACCTGAATTTTTCTTATAATTTAGTGTTAATTACTTTTTGCATAAATTAAAAAATATTATTTGCCGTAAGCTGGAGAGTCTAGAATTATTTTTAGACCAAATAGCCGTATAATTGACGTAAGAGCAATATTATTGCTTATTGGGGCAGTTTCGACGTGCCATAGAGACGTACGCACGTACGACTTTCAATTTTATCGTGATCCAACGAAATCGTATCGGACCATAAAGGCGTATGAACATACGACTGTTTAGTTTACTTTAGCCTGAAATCATTATGTCAAGCTAAATAGACGTTAGTGATGTAACGAATATTCGCATTCGCGAATATTCGCACATTTTGTTATATTCCAATTCGCATTTGCAAAAAACATGCGAATATTTGGCGAATGTTTCTGACAAACAAAAAGGAAATAATATTTTGATTGAATGGATCTAGAAAGACAATACAATTTATATGATTTTATATTTATAAGATATTTTATTGAGGATTTTCGAAATAAACCACAAATTGTTTCTCTGAAAACAAAAATTTGTTTTATTCAACATGCTTTTACAGTATAACAATTATCGTTTAACTAAAATTACACTTTTATCTCACCTGAAAACAAAGAAACGACATTTAAAGTTCACTAATATCGCCTCCTCAATTATATCCCTTTAATTATCTCTCTACAAGTTTTTATAACAATAAAATGCACAAAATAATCTCAACATCATCTGTCATTGAATGATACGTCACCCCGTATTCACAGCTTAAAAATTAAATTAATGAAATGTCATTTCCAAGGAGGTCATTTCATTACATCTCCCCCCCATAGGAACGAAAATTCTAAATAATATAATACAAACAATGCACCTGCAAGTTATCTTTATACCTATTCGTTTTCTTCTACTTCATCTTCTGCCGTAACAGGTTGTAATTTTGTTATGTGGAATAAAGTTGATTCTGTTTTTCTGTTGCCAGTGTCAATCTTATAAATGGAGTTCGATATTTTCTCTATTATCTTGAAAGGGCCTATTTTTAATTCGTCTAATTTTTTCCTGTTCAGTCTATTTCCATTTTCTACATATACACTGTCTCCTATCTCGAACTCTTGTATTTTCCTATTTCTATCAAATATTTTCTTGTTGTACTTGTGAGATTTTATTGTATTCTCTAATGCTAATCTTCTATCAGCAATCCACTTGTCTTCCTTTTCTATTGTTTTAATTTCATTTGGTAAAATACTGACATTTGTACCATCCAGTAAATATTTTGGTGCAAAACCTGTAACAGAATGGTCTGTTTCATTATATTTCTGTACACATTCTCTTGCTACTGTTGTCCATGTTCTCTTATTATTTTTCTCATTTATTTTACATCTTATTTTATTTACTATTGTTTGGTTTAATCTTTCGTTCAAGCCGTTCGAAAATGGCGTATTCACAGCTTTAAATATTAGTTTGATGTTATTCTCCTGCAAATACTGTTTAAATTCTTTTGAGTTGATGCCTGGATATTGGTCTGTCAGAATTATTCCAATCTCATCTGTCTCGAGTACTTTCTTTGTTAGTTTTATAAAGTCACTTGCGTTCTGTGTTTTTGAAGTCACAATAAACGCATATCTTGTGTAGTGGTCTACTAAAAGGTGTAAGTATTTTTTTGTTGACCTAGATCCTCCAAAGCCACCTATAGTATCCATTGACATTATCTCAAATGGTTTTGTTGCTGGTCCCAGTTGTGACATTAACCCAAATTTTCCTTGACATCTTGATTTATTTTTTTATGCATATTTCGCATGTTTTACAAATATTTATGATATTTTTTGTTAGGTTTTTAGCTGTATATAGTGGACTTATTTTTTTCTGTAATTGTCTGATTCCAATATGGCATAAATCTTCATGCACCTTTTTTATAATTTTTTTACTAAATTCTTCTGAGAGTATAATCTTTTCAAGTTTCTTTATTTTTTTATAATAGATTTTATTTTTATGTAGTAGATTTTGTTTCTTTTCTTTTATTGTTTCATTTTTTTCTTGGTCTTCAACTATATCTTTTATTTGTATTAAATTAACTATTTTTAATAGTTCCTCCTTGTTATCTTTTGATTCTAATACAGGGTTTCGGCTCAAACAGTCTGCTTCTATATTTTCTTTACCAGGTATATATTTTACTGTAAAGTCATATTGAGATAGGTAATATGTGAGGTCACCCAATCCTTCATCTGTCCTGCATTTAATATTCATGTTCTCTAGAGGTTTGTGGTCTGAGTAAATAGTGAAATGTTTTCCAATTAGCCAGTGTTGCCAGTATTTAACTGCTTCTTTCATAGCAATACATTCCAAATATATGGCCTTTTTTCGTTTTTGAGATTTGTTTAGTTTTTTTGAAAAATATACCACTGGTTTGTCTTTACCGTCTAGTTGAGTCTGTTTTAATATTGCCCCGATACCCTCTAAAGATGCATCTGTAAAGATTTTTATTGGTAAGTCTTTGTCGAATATTTCCAATACAGGTTGAGAACATAAATATCTTTTTATTTGATTAAATGATTCTTCACACTCTGACCACACAAACTTTTCATTTTTTATTTAATTATGTAATGGGTCTAAAATAATTGCACTTCTTGGTATGTATTCATGGTAGAAGTTAATTTTTCCCAAAAATTGTCTGATATTCTTTTGTGTCTTAGGAGTTGGAAAATGTCTTATCGAGATCAAATTGTCTTTCAGTGGTCTTACCGAATTGTTCTGAATTACATGGCCGAGGTACTTTACTGAGTCTGAAGCAAAGTTACATTTCGTAAACTTCAATCTAAAGCCTTCTTGTATTATTGCCTCTAATACATTTCTTATGTGTTTTATATGTTCTTCAAAGGTGTTCGAGTATATCAGAATATCATCAATATAGTTTACGGAGTATCCTGTGAGATTGTGCTTTCTTAGAATATTGCTTAAAATTCTCTGGAAAATTGCTGGTGATGTTTTCAAGCCAAAGGGAAGGCAGGTCCACTGGAAGTGGCCATCTTGTGTGACAAATCCTGTTTTATATCTATCTTCCACCCGTAATGGTATCGCCCAGAATGCTGAGTTTATATCCAGTGTCGTAAAATACTTACAATTTCTAGTTTTAACAATCAAATCATCTATTAACGGAAAAGGTTGAGCTTGTGGAACAACAATTTTATTTAGTTCCCTGAAATCTATACACAAGCGGGATTTCCTATTTTCACCCTTTTTAAATGCCAATGTCACTGGAGCAGCGAAAGGACTGTAGGATTCTTCTATTAAATTATTCTTTAGTAACATGGATATTTGCTCTTCAATTTCTAATTTATCTTCTATTGTACATCTGTATGGTCTTTTACTACAGTATCTATTTACTAGTAAATCTATGTGAGCTTCATAATCTCTAACTGTTCCTATATCATACTTGTCCTTTGCAAAAATTGTTTTATATTCCTTTATTATTTTCTCGATCTCAATTTTCTTTTCATTATCTAAATGGTCTGTCATACTTACAAACTCTTCTGTTTCTATATGTTCATTAAAATTTATTGCTAATGTTTTTATATTCTTTTCTTCATTTCTGTTATCTTTAGACATTTCATCTATTTTATTTGTTCTTATCTTTTGTTCTATCCGCAAGTCCTCGTTTTGGGTTAGTTTGAATTTCTTTATCATATCCAATCCGATTATAAAATCATCAAAATATTCATTTTCTACTATGTATACATCCACCTTTTCTTCTAAATCAAATATTTTTATTTTTATTGTTATCAAGCCATCTGTTTTTTTCACACCATTAACCGTTTTCATATATGCTATATTCTCATTGTCCTTTTTTTCTTTTATTTTAATCAGTCTTGAATTTATTAAAGAGATCTGTGAGCCTGAATCATAAATGCCGCTCACTTCTAGTTTATTTTCTAATAAGAGCTTGATTTTGATTAATGGTGTACTTACTCGTTTTTTTTCTCAGTATTTATATTTACTTCAATAATGGAGTTGTTATTTACATTTCTGGGTTTAAAAACTTTTTCAGATTCATTTTTATTTTTTTTGAACCAACATGACTCTTCCGGATGATATCTAATTCCTTTGTCCAAAGATTCACAAGTGTTACATGGCTTCTTCTCATTAGTTTTATTTTTATAAAGGAATGTACAACTCTTTATTGTACTTGAGTTTTTCTTGTACATCATACCTTCATATTTTCTTATCTCATTGAACAAATCAGTAGTGTCATTGAGTTCATCTCTGTTTAACCTATTTAAGATATACCTAGGTAAACCTGTTGCAATAAGATCTATTATTGTTTTGGAGTCTATCGATTTGTTTATGTCTAGCATAAGCCTTTCTTTTCTAATAGCGTAATCAATTAGTAGTCCTTCTTTATATCTAAATGCGAGAGCATATGTAACTTTATCCTATCCTCGGTTTTTAAAAGTTTCTAAAAATTTGTCTTTCCATTCATTCCATTCAGCCTTTATTGTTAGTTTTATGGCCATCGAGCTATACCAATCCAAACAAGATTTTTCTAAAAATAATCTCAATATATCTATTTTTGTTTCATCTTTTGATATATTAAAGCGCTCACACTCCTTTTCAAAATTCTCAATCCATTGCATTGCATTAGGGTTCTTGCTTGTGAATTTTTCAATAATAAATTTCTCTGAAATATGTTTTAGGTTATGTTGATTTTCTTTCTTTGTAGTAGTTTCTATTAATTTTTCCAAGATATGTTGCAAATTGTCGTTTTTGTCTATTGGTTGTTTTGTGCTCATTTCTTCTAAATATTGATCTAAAAATTGCATATTACCTTCCTCATCTCTATATGTTTTCTTAAGATCTTCATCCAATTTTATCCATATTTTTGTACTTTGATGCCTTTTCTTTATACTATTTTTTATTTTTGAGAAAGTATTCATTTTGACAATATATGTATGATGAATCACCGGCTTCAGCTCATCAGGTAAAACATAACATTTTCCTTCTTCTGTAGATATTGAGGTTATGGCTAATACATTTGATTTGCCATAATTTGAAGCTATCATCGTAAACTCAAATTGCAGCCGGTCCATCTTCTTTTAGTTAACAAAAATGTCGTTTTATAAGGTATTTTATTGAGGATTTTCGAAATAAACCACAAATTGTTTCTCTGAAAACAAAGATTTGTTTTATTCAACATGCTTTTACAGTATAAAAATTATCGTTTAACTAAAATTACACTTTTATCTCACCTGAAAACAAAGAAACGACATTTAAAGTTCACTAATATCGCCTCCTCAATTATATCCCTTTAATTATCTCTCTACAAGTTTTTATAACAATAAAATGCACAAAATAATCTCAACATCATCTGTCATTGAATGATACGTCACCCCGTATTCACAGCTTAAAAATTAAATTAATGAAATGTCATTTCCAAGGAGGTCATTTCATTACATATTTATTTTAATATTTTTCCATCACACAACTTTATTTCACTTTTGCAGTATCACAAATTGTGAAACAACATGTTACGCCTCAAATCATAACAAATCTTTTCGAATGAATTTAACTGTTTCTCCAGATGGGTGCGTGACGAGTATTTCGGATATTCGTATCCATCAGAAGGAAGTTCGTAGAGTTCTGCGTAACTTTGACGTGAATAAAGCCAGTGGCCTCGACGGGATATCAGCAGTTGTTCCTAAAACTTGTGACTTGAATTGTCTCCAATCTTGACTCGCCTATTTTGCCTCTCTGAGACTGAATAAGTGCCGTTCAGACTGTGCCCAAGAAGGCCAGTCGAGCTGACCTGGCAAACTACCGATCCATCTCCGTTACGTCCATCCTCTGTAAGAGTATGGAACAGGTGTTTAACAGATAACTTCTGGCATACCTAGAAACTAACGACATCCTCATTGACTGGCAATACGGTTTTCGCCGAAATCGGTCTATTGAAGATTTTCTAGCGTATGCCATTCACATCTAAAGCGAGGCCATCGAGAAGCATGGGGAAGCGCTTGCCGTCTCCCTTGATATCTCGAAGGCTTTCGATAGGGTCTAAGCTGAAACGAAAATCTTGTTGCTAAGCTTCCTTTCTCTAGTCTAACCACTGGTCTGTGTGATTGGATTGTAAACTTCTTGAGGGATCGATCCATCCGAGTGGTTATTGATGGCTGCTCGTCGGGTCAAATGGATATTAATGCTAGGGTCCTTCAGGGGTCGGTACTCTCGGCAACACTGTTCTTGCTGCACATAAATGACCTATTCAAAGCCAAGTACCTTTGGGTATACAAACGATAGCACTGTTGTTGAGAGTTCCATGTCCGGCGCGCGAGCTAATGGGTCTCAGATCCAGTCTCTCCAAAATCTCTCTCAGATCTCAGAGCTTCTTGGGGTGCCGCTGTCGACTACCCTCAATGTCGGCTTCTACATCGAAGCAAAAGCCCAACTTTCTGCCAAAAAATTGGGAATCTTAGCAAGGATGAGACGGTATAACTTCTATCAAGCACAAGTTCTATCGTGTATGGTCTTGAGCATCGCATTGGAGTTGCAGAATTTATTTTCGGCAAGTCCGTTCCATCATTGGACCACAAGATATACGGCGTTGCGACACCGGTACATGGTGGATATTCCACCCATACGTACAAAGCGTTATGGGAACACACTCATTATGCGTATAGCTAAGGAGTGGAATTCCCTGCAGGATTCTGTGTTTCCTGAAAAACTTTTTGTGTTATGCTTCACTCAATCAGTCTTTTAAGGCTCTGTTATGTTCGGTTTAAATTTGGCTGATACGAAATGTAAAAACTGTCTGACATTTTGCGCGCACTTTGATTGAAAGCCAATATTCGGATTCGTATTCGCAAATATTGAATTTAAATATTTGCATTCGCATTCGTGAATGTGAGAAATTAGACTTCGTTATATCACTAATGCTGGTTTCTTTACGATGTTTTCCTTCGGCGTCTTTGAGAGCTATGTTTTGTTTCAGCTCAATTTCAAATGTCTGTGATTTTTAAGACATTTCTAATAATTATGTTCAGATTTATGAATAAATTTTATTTTTATAATGCTTGTTTTTCTTTTAAAACACGAAAATATTGTGTAATTACATAGTAATCATTTCCTTTTTTTTAAATTGCAGAACAAAACTGGTTTATACTTCCTCTTTGAGTTAAAACACCTCTCAATATTTATGACAAGCCAGACAGGTGTGTGATTTCTTGAAATTACGTAAATAACGTTAATTTTAATGGGTTCTCATTCCTAAATAGCAATATTTTAAGTCACCAATTAAGTAATAAGAAATATTGGTATAAATATTAACAATTTGAGGAAAAAGATTTTACGTCCATAAATTTCATATATTTCAGGGAGTATTTTGACGGAATTTTACAATATAGTCGTCATGCTATATAGGCGTATCAACCAAAAACTAGTGTTATAGAGGAAATTCCCTAAAATTAAGAATCCTATATTAATTGCAGTATAAATATATAGCTACATGCAAAAAAACAACGAGCTGGCTCAATCACAGGAAAAGTTATTAAGTTTTTTATCTCTCCTGAAAAATAGGGGTTTTGTGGATACGCCCCTATGGTTTGAGACCCGCGATATGTATTTAATAAAAATATTTTAAATAAGATTCTTCACAAAAAGGATGTAAAAACAAAAAAATATATATGCTGTTTATCAAATAACTAAAAAAAAAATACAAAAAAAAATCTGTAAGCTTTTCTGTTATGGTTTTGCTCAGAACAATCCCTTATTAAAGTCCAAGAGTAGTCTGCTATCATGTGGCGGTCCCATCGATATTGGTTTGGGAATTATCCAGATTATCTAGGAATCTGTCCAAATGGCTATGTATAAAATGCAATTTGATGCTCATATATATATTTGATCCTAATTTGTGAAAATTTTAAAGCATCTGAGCAACCAATTCTGAGCAGTCAGGTGCTCTATGATTTTCCAAAAAAATGTTTGACTACTAAAACAAAGCTTAGACATGCTTCAGATTCAATTTGTGGCATATGGTTTGCAAATTGAGTGTTTTTTATAAGAGTACGGATTTGTGGCCCTGAGTATGGATAAACCCCCAAGTAGGTTTTTTTATACTGGTGATACCTATTACATTTACTGCATAAAAGTAACAGTCCTTTATGTGACTAGTAGGCTCAGTCCATATCATCAGCAAATTAAAGCCCTTTACATCCTCTTTGGCTGCAGTATCGCAAAGATTCTACACAAGACTCACAGACGGTATTGGACACGCAATAGTTATTTTTTGGTGTAAGGTTTATCCCAAAGAATGCTTGATAGGTTTTATCACAAACTCCGTGATCTTTTTTCGCTGCTTTTGTATGCAAAATTTGTCACATATAAAACAAAAACTGTTGGGGTTGTTAATACAAAGTTGTCGTAACGAACTCGTATTTTTCAAGACAAATAATACTTATAAATTTAAAAAAAGGCATGAACTGAAGATTTCAAGGTCTAATAGCTAATCAATAAAATGGTTGTAACTAAATACATGAACAGATATTAAAATTTTGTAGGATATAATCAAATTAATATATTTTTAGGAATTTACTTTTATATTTTTCATGGATTTCTTGAGTTTCGTTTATCTCAAGAACCAGAGTCAATCCAAAATAAGTAAATACATACAGTGTATGTCTGATACAAGTATTTACAAAAATCATTAACAAAATAAATGCCGCAGATTTTTTTATTTTTTTTGTTCCCCAGTGTAATCAAGGTTGAATAAGAAATCTTGATCATTGTTTACTAATAGAAGAACCTTATAAAAAGTATCGAATATAAGTATTTTCTAAATGATGAAAACAATTAAAATTAAATAGAAAATGTCATAAATAAATAAACTGTCAAACATCATTAAATAACCCGCCCCTGATCGTTCCCGGTGCAAAAGTGCCCTTGACACACGCCGCATTACCCCGCTGAATTGCGATAGCCAACCTTTGCACCAAGAACGACCCGTACCGGGAGTCACCTGTTGCCTCCCCGAGCCTACGGCCCAAATCCCCCACAAAACACTTTGCCTCCGTACTCCAACTGCCCAGAGTCTCCACAGCAACCGGCACAAAATGGTAAAGCTACTCCAAGGAAGCGTACTAAGCGTAATGATGAAATATTATACCAAATTCCTAAGTCGTTTGACTTTTTAGACAGACTGTAGAGTCTGTGCGGAAAGTAAACCATCGTGGGATTTGAGGGCGCTGCTGTAGATAAATATCGTTTTTGTTATTTAAGCAACATTGTGACGTCATTATAGTGCGACTGTTAAATCTTGATATTTTGAAACTATGTTAGACTAGCTTCTTCCAGCGGCTTCACCCTATAATAAAAATTATCCTATTGGCTGAATTTGCTTACCTAATGAAACTGCAAAGTTATAGCTTATGTGCTATATTATTGCAATGTATATGATTAAGTTCATCTGTCTAGTAGTTTTTGCGCGTTTTTGATGGATGGTGGTACTCGTATGTATGGATGTGTTCCATACATACGAGTACCTCCATCCATCTTCACAAACTTTCGCATTTATAATATTAGTAGCCTATTTATTGCACTTGCTCACGTGATGAAACTTAGCAAAAATATAGGTTATAAGCTACATTATTGCAACGTAATAATAATATAAAATTCATCCGTTTATAAGTTTTTTCGTAATGAGTAACAAACCGTTAATTGTGGCGACACCAGGGGGAGGCCTATGTCAAACAGTGGGCGTCTTTCGATTGTAATGATGATGAACATTTAAATGCAAACACGAACCGGTAAAGGAAAATAGCGTGAAGAAACTGCTGTACTGCTTATCTAGGTAGGTTCCACCAACGACCACTTACCCAGTTCCAACGAAAATGGTTCTATCACTGACTGGGATCGGTCTATTATCACTGACTGGAATAATGTAGCTAACAGCAAGTTTATGTTTACCCTAGTTAAATATAAAGGTAAAAATGGGACACACTACCACTTTCTCGTTGTCTTCCTCAGTACATTTTTCCCTTTTGATAATCAATGAAAAATATGAACTTAATGTCTATGAAAATAAAGTACACTTCAGAATTTGTAATGTTGCTTCGTAAAAAATCTATTTAGCCGGTAAGGGACCATCACGTATCTATGATCTTTGGGATCACTTGGTTGTCCGTCTGTTTATCTGTTAAGACCTTTTAACGCTTGGAGGTATCGAGTTAAAATTAAAACCATACGCTTAAGTCTGCGGTCTTTTGAAGTTGTGAAAAAATCAGACTTCTGAGTTAACGAAAAAAAAATATACGGCCGTTTATGTCGCAAAAAAACGTATATTTCTATAATCAAGCGAATCAAAGTTCATAGGGTGAATCCAGTTGACCTTAAATCCTGAAATTTGGCATAAATCAAGGTCTCATAGAACAAGTACAGGGAAAAATCTGAAAATTGTAAATTTGTAGATACGCCACAAAAAAAAATTGTTTGTAATTCGGAAAAATCTTCGTAACTCAATTCGGGAATTGATTTCATAGGTAAATTTGTACAGAATCCTCAGTGCGCGAGTCCGACTCGCACTTGCCCTTTTTTATTTTAGTTACTGTATCCGTACTCAAGCCTGAAAAGAATTATTCTAAGTTAGTCGAAACGCATTATAAATTTAAAGTATCAATACTCTTTAAACTAGCCATAGAAAATATTGAATAAACAAAATAAATAAATATCGTCATGTTTAAATGAATTTCCGTTTAATTTATATATATTTGGAGATAACAGGGACAGGAGTTTATCTAGGAAGTCTAAAAACATTAAAATAAAAGTGTTACGTACCAAAAAAACAGCATACCAATGTTTCCCAAATTCGTGACTTTGTTTTGATCAATAATGGTGTGATTTGCCATTTGTTATCTTTGGAAAAACTGTAATATATATTATATATTATTTCCCTTGCAGCTCAGTGAAATTTTTTATCACATTTCTGAAGATTTCAATTAAAAATCACAATAAAATAACATAATAAACAAACCAGTGCCAATATTATATGACGTTTGGCATTTGACGGACTGCTGGGTTGGGTTGCTACTTAAAATCTTTAATGTTGTTTTCACTTTACGACACGACGGTTCTTTTATCGCACAGACAATAGTCGACATATTTCATAGACTACATACACGACCAATGCTCACTTTTTATTTATGTTACATTTAATGGTTACATTTTATTATTTGCTAAAGTATGGCTAATTTTACGTTTTTACTTTTACAAGAATCTTACAGGGGTCTAGCTAATAGACCAGGGTCGATAATTTTTAAAACCAAAAAAAATAATAGTAGGATGAAACCCATTAGAAAAGGAGGAGAATATTATAAAAATGAAAGGAAAAATAATTTACGGGCGATCTGAGGTCGGGAAGGGGATGGGGGTGAGTTTTTAAGGGTAAAAAACGGTTTTTCTCGATTTCCGGCAAAACTAAAAGTCCTATGGAAAAAAGTCAAATGGCAAAGTTGTAGGTAATAAAAAGATCTAAAACTTTTGAATTTGTACTTTTTTCACATAACCTCAAAATTTATGTGAAAAATTCAAAAAACCAAGTTTTTGGTTTTTTATTTTTATCTTTTTAAAAAATAAAAATTTTTTCACGAAATTTGGTGAAAACTTACCTTTATATGTCTCAAATACGCTGTAATTTATTTGATTAGAAATATTTATTTTTTCACCTTATTTTGAATTAATATCGAAAAAGCACCCTAATTTTCAATCGAAAAATCACCCGTCAAAATATCAGCTTTTTACAAAAAGTTGGTATATTTTCTGTTCGTTGAAATCTCTACTTTCCGATGGTGAAAAAAAATATATATGTTACCATAGTAAATCTTCTCAGAAAATGCAAAAAATCGAAAAAAAACTCGAAATCGAAAAAATTTTTTCAATTATTAAATACAATTTTGAGCTTTTTATTAAAATTTACACTTTAATTACTCGAAAAACGTAAGATTACATGTTACATTGATAAAAAAAAATTGCAAATCAAAATATACTACTTTAACAAACAAATAAGTTAATAAAATTAATATTCAATAAGACATCTACAATATTTGGAGAAAGTAGTCGAATCTTCTTTAAATTATATGCGTAGATGCCTATTTCTAACTATTTTTAGATGACTTATATACCTGAGTGACCTACGAAAAATTTTAGCCCATCAAAAGGTATTTCATAGAGAAGTGGGGAAGGGGCTAGGCGGGTCTGGGTCTTACTACGTACATACCTACTATTTCTTAGCAGCTGTAACAACCGTTAGCCTAGCCAGTACCTATTCGAAATACAGTACAGTATACAACATCGTTTATAAAAATACACGTGCATGCTGAGTTTCTTTAATATAATTGTGACAAGTTTACTTAAAAAAAACTAACAAGATTAAAAAATAATAATGTCCTTTATTTTGCACAAAAAAATTTAGTTACTCCCATGAAAAAAAAAAATTCAAAATACATAAAAAATATATTAAAAATCTATAATAAATATTGTAGTAAGACCCAGACCCGCCTAGCCCCTTCCCCACTTCTCTATGAAATACCTTTTGATGGGCTAAAGTTTTTCGTAGGTCACTCAGGTATATAAGTTATCTAAAAATAGTTAGAAATAGGCATCTACGCATATAATTTAAAGAAGATTCGACTACTTTCTCCAAATATTGTAGATGTCTTATTGAAAATTAATTTTATTAACTTATTTGTTTGTTAATTATAGTAGTATATTTTGATTTACAATTTTTTTTTATCAATGTAACATGTAATCTTACGTTTTTCGAGTAATTAAAGTGTAAATTTTAATAAATAGCTCAAAATTGTATATAATAATTAAAAATTTTTTTTCGAATTCGAGTTTTTTTCGATTTTTTGCATTTTCTGAGAAGATTTACTATGGTCACATATATATTTTTTTTCACCATCGGAAAGTAGAGATTTCAACGAACAGAAAATATACCAACTTTTTGTAAAAAGCTGATATTTTGACGGGTGATTTTTCGATTGAAAATTAGGGTGCTTTTTCGATATTAATTCAAAATAAGGTGCAAAAATAAATATTTCTAATCAAATAAATTACAGCGTATTTGAGACATATAAAGGTAAGTTTTCACCAAATTTCGTGAAAAAATTTTTATTTTTTAAAAAGATAAAAATAAAAAACCAAAAACTTGGTTTTTTGAATTTTTCACATAAATTTTGAGGTTATGTGAAAAAAGTGCAAATACAAAAGTTTTAGATCTTTTTATTACCTACAACTTTGCCATTTGACTTTTTTCCATAGGACTTTTAGTTTTGCCGTAAATCGAGAAAAACCGTTTTTTACCCTTAAAAACTCACCCCCATCCCCTTCCCGACCTCAGATCGCCCGTAAATTATTTTTCCTTTCATTTTTATAATATTCTCCTCCTTTTCTAATGGGTTTCATCCTACTATTATTTTTTTTCACTTTTTATTATTTTTAAAGGCTTCTACCCTGGTCTATAATTGTACCGCTACGCATCGTTTTCTTATCTTTATTCGCTTTCTTTCAGTAAGTGGGTTTTAATCTGTCAATTGAAACTGATATTATTCTATCTTCTAATTGTAATTTATACACTTTTTCAGATCTTTCTAATATCTTATAAATGGCTCTTATAACAAAATACTAATGTTAGGGACTTTTTTACTTTATCTATTTTTAAAAATACTTACGAGTACGTTTTGTAACCGAACGTCATTTGCTGATTGATATTGATTGATAGGGATGCTGAATGCTAAAAGTAAAACTATGTAATTCACTTGATACGTGTATTGAGTCAACGACCTTAACTAATGATAAATGAGGTGTTGTTATGACGCGGTCCGAATGTGAACTGAAGTTGATGTAAAATGTGTGTTAATTACCTAGTTACAATTCAATTATGATAAGAGAGCATTTACGCAATGTGCGGTTGCACCGTACATACTCCCGGGCGCGAGATGACTGATGCTGATGATGCTTAGATGTGGTGGTGTTAGTATGATCTGCTGATACAAGGTGATAGAATAATTTTTACTTATGTTCCTAAATTGTTAGTTGATATTTTTAAAACTACATTTTGTGGTAACAGGTGAAGTTGCTCTATTGGTTTCTATTATCGCGCACTGATCACTACGAAACACGTCACTCACGCACTGTACATTTTGATTTGGTGCACCACTCGCATTAAGGTCACTGTTGCTGGCTCGGTAGTGCACGGAGGGTTGCCCAGGTTGAGGCCAAAGGTGCACGGTGCGGCGTCTTCACAGCGTATGCATGCGAACGTAGAGAAGGCTAGCCCTGCTGCCCCAACAACGTAGATGGCCACGTACTGGTGTATATCGTGAATTGACACCCCGTCAGCGACGGTCACCTGTTCCGAGGCTGCTTTCATTTGTTTTATTTGCTCGGAGATACTTTGTAGTGAAGATAAATAGTTTTCTTCTTTGTACTCGTAGTGTGGAACTGATAAATTGATAATGTTATTGACAGGAGCGATCTCTACGACAATCATATCGAGCTTAATTTGTCAATCATTCGTTTGTTGTTTGTGTGCCGTAATTATGAAGTTGTTTCCGAGCACAATAACATTGACTCCGGCCACTTGTTTAGTTGTAATTTGATCCCCACATATGATTCTCAGAGTGCATTGTCCCCAACACGTAGTCATGAATGTAGTAAACATTCAATTCTATCAATGTTGTTTTGCAAGTTGCGCTTATGGTTGTACTGGTATCTCCTGAATTTTTGACGCAGAAGTTGTTGTCTGACTCTCGCTGATAGACAGGTTTTTGTAGTTGGCATAGGTTTGTATTTAACCGTAAGCATTTTTGAAGAAGTTCATTTGCAGATATGGGTAAATATGTATCCCTTTTGATGTTTATAGTTGTGAACTCTGATATTAGTACTATACTAATCATACGACTACTTTCTTGGTGTTGAATAGGTATCATATGATATAATATGTTTGCTATTGGGATTTTTATTACAAATATGAAGTATTCATGTGTCATGCGTGCCCTTACTTGAATAATTTGATAGATCTTGTACAAATGCAATGATATATCTTTGGGCATCTGATTTGAAATAATGTTTAGCTCATCTTGTAGTTGAACTGGTGTTATGATATGAACGTTGAAATGTTGGACGGTAGTGATCGTGTCCAGCAAAAAATCTTGAATATTCTTTAAACTGCTTAGAATGTTGTTTGCAAATAAAGTTGATAAAGTGAAGTCTTCCGTGATTGCTACTTTCTCAACCTCATTCTTCAATGTGCTGATAGCTTGATCTACGTATATTGTTGCGTTGCCTTCATCCTCTCTTCTACCTAAATTTATCTATGCTGCGCCCGACAGGGTCCATAATTGTGGAACGCAATAAATAATTGAATTGAATTGAATTATTAAGTGCTGATTAAATATTTTATGCCGTTTTTCCATTGTCTGTTCAACACGTTTGAGGAAGTTGTTCTCAACTCCAATGATAGATGTTGGATTGCGCCTAAGATTGGCAAGATGTTTTTGATTTTCTCTGACGTAATGTCTTGTTGGTATTGTTCGACGAAATTTTCATCACCAAAGAGACTTGTTGCAACGTATCTGATCTCGTTGATAAGGCCTCGGCGCTTACGTGGATGCGCTTCAAAATGCTGACTGAGTAACATACTACGGTCGTAGTACTCCAGTTCCATGAATCCGTGACGTAGTTGTAACAATATGATAACGTCACAACGGCATTTGCTTTTTATTTGTGAATTTAAGCTTTCAAGGTGTTTCATATAGATGTTAAATATTACACCCGTGCCAATATGGTTACATGTCGTAATATACGACTATTTTCCAATGATCTTGTTTTAGATTCATTTCTGATATTTTGTCAAAATAAATTGCTTGTGCGTTACATGTAATGTTAATATCAGGAATAGTAAATTACAATATTGTAGAAAAAGTGTAAGTCTTCTACGTTGGTTTAAGTTTACTTGTGGAGATGGTTTTGTATCCTGTTGAACTGAAGCTGATACTTGTTTGTGGTCTTCTTGATCTTCGCAATCAAGCAAGGAAGCTTGAAGACCGGCCATTTCATATGGCCATTTCTTGTTTGTATTGTGACTACTCTGACGTACCCATCTCTGCCAGGGTGCACTTGCATCACCCTTCCCATTGTCCATTTGTTTGGTGGTATGTTGGCGTCTTGCATAAACAACAAGTTACCGACTTTGATATTTTCTTGAGAACGTGTCCATTGTGACCTTGTATTTAATTGTGTTATATATTTACTTCGCTAGCGTTTCCAAATATCTAGATAAGTCCTTTGAGTTGGATTTTTTTTAAATTGATATAAACTAGTGCTTGACTACGATCCCACCTGATGGTAGGCGCACTAGTTTATTAAAAGCCTATTCACTCTAGCCTTAAAGACACCCACATTATAATTGGACGGGAAGACCGCAGCAGGCAAATTGTTCCAGTCCTTCGACTTCTTATGCACAAGATTCCATCTTATGCATAAGATTCCATCTTGTGCATACATCTTTCTCTGTTTCGTACAGTATTAAATTTGGATCACTTGACAAGAAACGAACGGGAGTAAGGAAGTTCCAATCTGCTGAATTTTCGGTTAAAGGATATATTGGTTTTGAGTTCAGACATGCCTCCAACTGATGTAGTATTATACTATACTCTTCAAACGTTAATTTCTGCTCCTCTACAACTCTCTTCAGATGATATTTTAGGCTTTTAATGGCGGCCTCCCATAGTCCTCCTGCTGATGGCCATGGAGGTGCGTTAAAGTGCCATTCGATTCCCATTTTAGTTATTTCTGCCTGAAATTCTTGATTGAATGTGCTTCTTATTGCATGATATTCGTCCTGTAGGACCTTGTTATAAGGTTGGTACCTTGATCGGTGAATATTTTCTGTGGGACTTCTCTCCGAGCTATAATTCTGCAAAGAGCAGCAAGAAATGATGATGACAATGTCAAATCCTACACCAACTCTAAGTGCAAGGCTTTAGTTGCCATGCAAATAAATACGGCGACATAACCCTTGGTGGTTTTTATTCCACGACCCTTGTTGGCCTTGATATAGACATGTCCCGTATAGTCTACACCTACATTTTGGAAAGGACGTGACGGATTCGTCTTTCTGGTGGTAAATCTCCCATGACTTAATGCTGATTGCTGGGATTGTAGCGACGACACTTAATGCAACGTCGAACTCGGAATTTAACTGCTCTGATTCCGTCTACAATCCAATATGTTGTCGTATAAATGCTGAAGTTAGCTGAGGTCGACCATGAAATGCTAGCACGTGGGCCTAGTCAATCAGGACTTCCGTTACACGACTGCTTTTTGTATGTTTCATCTGATGATCTATGTTGGCATGTTTGAGCCTCCCGCCGCCTCGAAGAATGCCGTCCTGAAGAAACGGATTTAAGTTCAATATTTTGCTCTTGCTTGAAATGTATTTCCTCTGGATCTTGGTTCACCATTCAGCCCGCCTAATAACACAGTCATAGAGTAAGTCAGTAATTTGATAAACAAAGCACTGCTGTACCTTATTCATTAGTTTTGCTAGTACGATAGCTCCTGACAGCTCTAATCTCGGCAATGATACCGATTTATTCGCTGGTACATGTCTAGCCTTTCCAACAGAACTAGCAGTGTTGGTTTTGTTTGCTCATACCCGTTGATCCGAACATAATATTTATATTACACGCGCAAATGTCTTCTGAGATGAATCGCAAAAACCGAATAATTCAATATTGACATGTTCTCTTGTGTTTACCCATCGTGGTACTTGTAGTTTGTTGATGATGCTTTTAATACCCACCCATTCGCTTAGTATGTCTTCAGGCAAAGAATCGTCCCAATTTAGGTTACGTAACCATAAGTTTTGAAAAATGATTTTAAGGGGCTGCATCTCGACATACATTTTTATTGTTTTTCATACAACTGCTCTTACGCGATTATGACGTTATTACACATTTTTCATCAGATATTTTGTAAACACAATATCTTGTGGATTTTATCAAGGCTTCCATAAAAATCAATTTATAAATTTGTGTAAAACTAATCCAGTTAAGACCTCTGAAAATCTGCTATTTTGCATGAATTTTGACACTTCATAATTTACTCAAAAATTTAGAAAATAAAAAAATACAACATACAAGCCTAGCTAATTTTATCAAGAATCTATGTAATGACAATGTTTTTCATAAACTTTTGAGTATTTAAAAAAAACACGTATTTCCTGGAACAAGTTTTGTAAAATATTCAAGTAAATCACGGAATTTCTGAATGCCAACAGAATTTTCAGGTATTATAACTCTTTTTTCGCGTTGCCTTTTCGTCAAAAATCACGTTGGATTGCGTTAGATGAAGTAACAAGCTTTTAAACCATGCTCGATGTTTACGATAGGCGAGTGGAAAAGCAGCCTCTTAAGCTTTGTTGTCAGTGGTGATAGCCATCCCAAAGGGTTAAATAATTTTGAGATATCTGATAACAATGTTCTTTTATTAGTCATTTGTGTATTTGTTTGTTCTTTTTGCATTTCTAATTGTAGTGTCTTTTTTTGGGTTCGCAAATTATTAGTCTCAAGGTCTTTTATTTGTTCTGACTGCTTGAAATTGAAACTATCTTGAGTATTGTTTTCGGACGGTATGTGTTGTAACAACACAGGAACATTTGTTTTCCATTTCCTGAGGTTGAGACCTCCCGACTTCAAAAGATTGATTATCTCTTATGAGCTGCTGTACTGATTCTGATGTATGCGATCTATGTAGTGAAATTGTTTGAAATAATAATGTAACTGGAAAAACAAGATCAGAACAAAAGAAAAAGCCCAAGTCACACGTTATAGGTACCAAACGAAACACTTTAGTAACGTGTGACTACGGCTTGGTCTTTTGTTCTGTTTTTGTTTTTCCAGTTACCTTGTTTATTTAATCATACTGAAAATCTTGTTTTTATTGAATTTAATTGAATTTGAATTGAAAATATTTATTTCAGACACAGTGTTTGACACAAGTCCATATTTGTTAGTATAAACTTATAACTATGTCAGTAAAATTTAAAATTATTATTGTTTTGTTGGACGTGCATGAGCGACCACTGCCTCAGGATTTGGCTGTCCACTCTGCCCGACACCACGCCCAGAAGCGTGTTGGTACTTCTCTTTACCCGAGACCACAGGGAGGCCGCTCTTTTACGAAGAACCGCCTGGAAGCCATCTGTACTGTGGGCGACGAACATGCCGGAGGCACTGCACCGCCATGGAAGCCCCAACAGACCCCTGAACGCGTTGTTATACTGGACGCGCAGAGCACTGTAGGCTTTTTTAGTATAATTGCTCCACAGGTTGCACGTGTATAATGTTTGGCAATAACTTTTAAATAATGTGATTTTAACGTCACGTGAGCATCGCGCGAACCTGCGAGAAAGCATATTACCTCTTACCGCCAATGCTCTGCGCTCCCTATCCATGTCCATATCATCATTAAGTTTGTCATTGACCCAGTGACCCAAGTACTTAAATTCGGACACTTGCTGTAGGATAGTTCCATTTAGTTTGATGGGGGGAACAGGGTAAGTTTTAGTCCCAGCCTTAAAAATCAGCAGTTCACTCTTCTGAACATTGTACCTGAGCCCATGGGCCAACGCATACCGTTAACATATGGCCAATAGTGACCTCACAGAATTGATTGAGGGACCCAGCAGCACCATGTCATTGGCATAGCTAATATTATTCATAAAAATACCATCAACTGAACAACCGACACCAGCACTGCTAAAATCCTCAATCAATCCATTTACATACAGATTAAATAGAGTAGGTGAAGTCAATCCCCCCTGCCTTACTCCACACTCCATCCTATATTCATCTGAGTATTGGCCCATCCATTTAACAACATTGGTTTGTTTATTATACCAATATCTAAATAAATCGATAACCTCAACAGGCAACCCGGTGTTAAGCCTCATTTTCCTCCATAGAACATTGTATGACACCATGTCAAACGCTTTTGACAGGTCCAGGAAACAGGCATACACTGGTGTTCCCCTGCTATACCTTTTTTGTCCTATGATGAGTTCCCTGACAGTTCTTGTCTGACAATTATAGTGATGTGACCTAACGAAATTTAATCGATTTTTTACAATAACGAATCAGTTGGCAAAGAAAATGGAATCGGATTACCGATTTTAGATTTATAGATGATAAATGTGAAAGTTTGTATGTGTGTATGGATGTTTGTTACTCTTTCACGCAAGAACTAGTCTACTAGTCCAAGATCCTAAGGCCGCCAGACGTCATGTATTTTCTGACGAACGAAATGTGGACAATTGAGTACTATTAGTATGTACTAAGAACGCATGCCTACCCGCTAGCTTGCTTAGACGGCCAATTATCAGGTATCAGGTAATCAAGGTACATAAAATTATTACTTACATCACGTAAACTCTCAAAGCTGATTTTTACGTATTTTGTAGGCAATATCTTTAAAATCAAGTTGCCAATACTCCCAGACACATTCCGTCGGCCGTATTGTTTAACAGACGCTTTAAAGTTCCCAAAAAAATAATGTAACTTCACGTATTTTCTCAAGGCTGATTTTTACGTCTGTTGTAGGCAATATCTTTAAAATCAAGTCACCAATACTCCCAGACACATTCCGTCGGCCGTATTGATTAACAGACGCTTTAAAGCTCCCAAAAAAATGACATAACTTCACGTAAATTCTCATGCTTGATCATTCGTCGTTCGTCAGAAAATACGTGATGTCTGGCGGTCCTGGGATCTTACTCTATACGGATTTTAAAGAAATTTTACAGTAAACCAAAAACCTGACAAAAACTAAAAACCTGAAATAACGCGTGCGGAACCGCGGGGGACGGCTAGTGGTAAATAAAATGCAGTCTGTATAAAATAATTATTTATTTATTATTCACTGTTAGAACTTGACTCTTGATTTGAACTCGTATCCATATCGGAATCGGAATCTTTTCCAACTAACTAATTCGGTCGATCCGGATATATTTATTCCAATCCTCTGTTATAGTTTTTTGAGTTTTTTCTATTACTCTTTTCCAATTTTCTGCCGTTACATGCGATTATAAGATGGCCGCTCCGATTTTGTCGATTAGTGTGTCGTCGAGTAGTGTCAATCTCTATTGGCAGAAGTTCCGTTTAACGCATTACACATTTTTAAGTTCTATACTTTTTTATTTTATTTACTTAATTTATTAACAGTTAATTATAACCACAATAATTTACTTATTAATTTACGAAAGACAATATTTTTTTTATCATTTCATTTTTATTTTTTTTGCCAGTTTATTTTTTAGTAATCTAAAGTAGTATGCGTGCCACGGAAAAAAATGAACTGTCAGGGAACTCATCATAGGACAAAAAAGGTATAGTATAGTACTGGACAGTATGCTTAAGACACAGTACTGCAGATTCTGTGGACAACCCAGGTCGGAATCCAAACTGAGCGTCATGCAGAGAGACATGTTGACTCAGATGTCTGTTAAGCACACCGTCCAGCACCTTACCCAGGGTCGTGGCCAGAGATATAGGCCTATAATTTCCCTTTCCGATGCGTCACCAGTCTTATTTTTAATTATAGGTACCACTATGGTTTTCATGAGATCGTCTGGTAGGTAGTTATGACGAATACAGAAAGTAAACAACATAGACAAGACCCTGGGCAGATGAACACCTGCATGCTGCAGATGCTCGATGCTGAGACTATCGTGCCCCGGTGACTTCCCTCTGATCATTTGCTTAATAACCTTATCAACCTCCGCATAAGTTATTTTAACTGGGGGTTCACCGGTACCCAGTTTCCCAGCATCAAGCATTATTTCGTCGACCTCTGATTCCAAAAGGGGTTTTACTCTAAAGTGGTCTCTAAATAGGTTAGCCACATCACGGGGAGCACTAATCCCTTCCACACTGGCTGGGAGACTCACCTTTGGCTTAAGCTTGTTTGTAGACTTCCAAAACTGGCTGAAATTTTTAGACTTGTGATGTTTGGCAATTATATCCATTTTTATTTGATCTTTAAGATTAAGGCAATATTTCAGCTTGGCTTTAAAGTCCTTCCTAGCATTATGCATGGCCTCATAGAGCCTACCTGACTTAGGTTTACCATACAAACACCATTCTTGGAAATGGAACCTAGCCCTTTGATGTGCATCCCGAACATGCTCATTCCAACCCGCGATGTGGCGCCCCCTCACAGGTTTGCTTTTGTGGCTGGCTACAGAGGCCTCCACAAGCACAGTTAGAATATCTCGGTACAACCTATTAATCACATCTCTATGCTCAATATTATGACATAACCTATCTGCACAGGAGTGTAATGCCTCAGGAAAATCAATATGTTTTAATTTACTTTGACATATTTTATGGTAGTTTTCTATCTGCAACTGATCCCTTTCCCCCCATATAACACCCGTTATATTATCGTTGCTATTATTCATACAACTATCAATGGATGTCTTAGATGTACAATTGCCTAGGTTAATTACAAATTCCATGGGTAGATGATCAGACCAAAAAAACATCGTAATGAATTTTTGCACTTTCAATAGTCTTCCTAGCCGCTAAAGAGGTCACACAGTGATCAAGCCACCTCCTACATCCGTGACTATCGCTAACATAGGAATACGAGTTTACAGGCAAAAGTTCAGTGTCTGCTATACACAGTTGTTGACTACAATATTGCTTAAGCTCATTATAAAAGGGCATGCCAGGGTGCGCATTAAAATCACCCAACAAGTAAACCAAGTCCACATCTTCACTCTCAATAATCGCACAAATTTCACCCAGACAAGAAGAGAACTCTCCAAAATTATCACGTTCATCATTAGGCATATACACCGATAGTACAATCACAGACCTATCACTCATTGTAACCCTAATACCCGTCAGACGAACACTTTTGCACTGAATTATGGAGACACATGGAAACAAACTCATACGCCATAGGAGAGCGACACCACCGTGTGGCCGGCCACGCAAAACTCCCGAAGAAAGGTCCACAGCCGTATTACCGGTGTATGAAAATTCCGAGTCTATAGTTCCCAGCACTGGAATGTCATGATGTAGTAGCCAAGTCTCTTGGAGTGCAATGATATCCGCCGACTTACATAGATTCCTCACACACTCCATTGAGCGCGCAAGACTCTTACAGTTAAAACTTAAAAAATTACAGTACCTGTTTATAACTGCACTATCCATTGCTTGGGTGTTGTTCCTCCCTGTCTTTCACTTTGGGTTTCGAGAAATCCACAAAACGCCTAAACAATACACCCTCAGGCCAAAAGTTTTCATTTAGAAATATATCTAGTTTCTGTTTAGGTACAAACACTTTGTATGCATCATAACCTTTATCACTTCTCATAACTAGTTTATTTACCTGCACTTGCACCTGAGACTTATTGTACACATGCGCACTTATATCATGAGGTGTAGCAGACTTGTTGACATTGTATATAAACAACGGTATGTTTATGTCGGCCGCCTTAAAATTCCCTTGCGGTTCTGCCGCTGCGGCTCCTTTTTTTCCTACAATTCTATTTCTCAGTCTTTTCTTCTGAACTAATTTCCATTCTTCTGACGTATTTCCGGTTTTCCATTCGCCAGGAGCCTTAACTACGTCTGCCAAAGTCGCTCGGGATTCCAGCTGGCATATTGGCTGTTTTACTTGCGCAGTACCAGAGTCGTTTTGCAACATCGGCGGTCTTGCGCGCACAAAAGGACTACTACGGAACAAATGTGGTTTTGTATGCGCATTACTTGGAATGTCGGTAGCTTCATTAGTCATCGCATTTACTGTACCAATCACCTGTTTCAACATTTGTGGTGTTGAGGGCACATCGAAGTTGTTTACATTTTTTTGTCCGTTACACATACCGACATCTGGAATTATTTTTTCTCGGTTTGAATTAACAAATGTTGCATTTAGTGATCCAACGGTATTTATCATTTTACTTTTGTCATTATTAGGACTAGATTGTGAAAAATTACATAATCCCATCGGTCCACTGTCGCAATGATACTCATTTTGACGACAACAGCCTCTTTTCAAATTTACGTTTCAATATTCGTCATTGAAACTTAAGGTTGATGTTTTTATCATATCCACATTTTTTTGCAATGCGTTAAATGTTTCTACTGTGATGAAGCTGTCTTTTATTGCCTTCAGTTCTTCTCTCAGCACCAGAATATCCTTGAGGAGTCGTGTCACATCTACGTGGTCGAATGTGATCGGCGGCAGTTTCTGAAGGTCACGGGCCACAAAAACTGGAACCATCTCAGGATCAGTCTGCTTCAGAAGCGTAATGATGTCATCGATGTCCCGCTGCGATTTCTTATCACCTTTGCGAATCCTCAATGGCTGGCTCGACGGAATTGAGTCGAAAAGTAACTTCTTTGCACTGAGAATTTCTTAGGACGAAAACGCCGTCACACATATTCTGCTCAAACTGTCCTCGTCCATCACATCAAGTTTGTTTTTCACAAAAGCCAATACTTCACAAATTACCAGGTTACAACCCGGACATTTCACTACATTTAATTAGACGTCATTATTTACAATTGAAGACACGCACGCAGTCTAACACACGCTTAACGCTAACGAAGCGCGCGCGACGACTTATAATTTTTCAGCGTCGTTTTTTTGACTTAGTCGGGTTTTAGTTTTTGACTTTTTTTTATTTAATTCATTAAATCCCAAGCGAACGCCGCTGTTCGCGTACCGATTGTCTTTCTATTGTGTCTGTAATTTCCACGATTGAAAGGTTAAACAATTTTGGTGTTAAATCACTGTGCTTCTATACTATTTACTTGTAAAAGCTAAATTGTCAAATAAGAATTATATTATTTCTACTTGCGCACGATATGTTTTATCTGCTTTTTTTATTATTATTGATAAGCTTGCGTTTGACCACCATCTCACCTGATGGTAAGCGATGATGTGGTCGACGATGAAGCACGCTTGCCTAGAAGAAACCTAACCGTAGCAATTAACATAGTCGTATGTGAAAAATCGCAACTTTACAGTACGGCCGTTTGAAGTTTCAAATGTGTATAAAGTGAACAATACTCAATGTACCTTAACCAAATTTGGTATGACGTATAAATATTAATTACCTGACGTAGTAATACATACAAACTTATCAAAAAGGTATCAGAAATATAAGAAACTTCACATGCAACAGTGTTAACCACTAAATCATGCAACTATTTTGTCGGAAATGGCTGATCCGACATTATTAACTGAACTAGAATTTCTGAATTTGGCCGGATGTGGCACAACCTGCAGTATTCCCTGGACTTTAAAATTTAATTTATGTTGGATGTGCCACTTAATACGTTACTGCCCGCAAGATATCAATATTTTATGATGTAGATACAACTTACTTTATTTCGGGATTTGAATAATACAACGTTGAGTTACATTTACCTTACTTTTAATTACATGCCAGACCGGAGGACACAGTGGAGCATACAGTGGAGTTCTGGGTCCACCCAAGCGGGGCAGAACTCCACTGTATGCTCCACGGTGGTGCTCCAGCACCACCGTGTCCTCACAGAGGCGATAGCCTGAGCGTCCGGACCTGGTTCAGGCTATGTTATGGAGCGAGGGGAATTAAGATTTCTGATTAGCTATATACGTCCAAAAGCATTTTACATTACTGCAAATACCGTCTTCAACAGATTCCATGTATTTTGAGTAGTAAAATTTACACTCCGCATGAAATTTAGATCTATATAGCGAGAATTGTCAATAATCACAGATATTGTGATACACTTTCCATTTAACCCAAGCCTTTGCTTTATAAATACGTATCAGCGAAGGGGAAAACCAAATCGGAAATCTCGGAGACTTTGTTTTGACAAGTGGAACGTAAGATCTAAATATGCTAAAAATTTAATCATAGAATTTAGTTACTGCCACATCTACAGAGTGTTCCGAACCGTTCAGCTCATCCCAATTGATTTCACCTAATTCTTCATTTATTCTCTCGTAATTAGCCTTGGAATAACAAAAAATCTTTAACGACATCCGAATCATACATTGTTGGGGGTATACAAATGGTATTAATACACATAATGGTGGGTGGCACCACCCATACCGAATTGAAGTAAATAATAATCGGTAGGAGGGTACACAGAACATTCGCAGTTACTGACAGTTAGATCTAATATTTTTCCATTCGGTTACTTGATAGAGTTGTACTGGTAAGCATTAAGAAAAGACATAAATACACTTAGATTTCCGCAAATAGGAGTGTTGCCGCTAGAAACCAATCCCGATACTGAGACTTTATTATTATGTGGAATCCAGTTAAGATCAAGTAAGTTATAATCACCCAGGAGGAAATCGAAGTACTTAGACAGCCCCAACAATTTGGTGTTTTCCTCTAGTTCAGCTTGAAAATCTAAGAAGAACGTGAACTGGCTTCAAGAGCAAATTGAGAAGCCACTCTAACCGAGTGAAGCTCCTTCAATACCGCTACAAGGACACCATCTCATTCTTTTTTATTCGTGACAGTATGATCTCGATCGCACCTATGTACCAAGTAACGAGAATCTATGAACTCGTTATTAAATATTTCAGGCAACCACGTTTCAGTGAGTACTATAATATCGCAACAATTTGATAAAATGTTCATGAATAAAATGTGCATTTTAGAGCAAATCCCTCGACAACTTTGATAATAAATAACCCGGTTGTAATTAAAAATCATACCAGCATTACACGTCTTTTTTTTTTTTTTTTTTTTATGGTGGGAAAAAATCATGCATTGACATCCCCCGCCCTTGGGCGGAGCGGGAGATAGTGTCAGACTCTTACTGACTAAAAGACCCACCCCGTTCCTTCTAGCCTTCATACCGGGGCTCGAGCGCCCTTTCGGATAACCCTGGCCCCAGTAGGCTTCGACCCGGCTGGGTCCCTGCTGTTGCTGACAACTCTTTGAGGCGCGCGGGAACAGTGCGCGCCGTCGACGACTTGGGCTTGGTCCGGACAGTTACCGGACGGCCGGACAGTGAGCTACCCATTGCTCACTGTCCGCAAGCCCGCGTCTACGTTGGCCGGAAATCGGGATCAGAGTCCCGGCGACGGCGGCGGCGATAACGCCGTTGCCTGATGCGTTCGGCCTCCTCCTTTGCGAGCATTACTGCTTCGCAGAAGTCGGCGACCGCCTGCCACTCCTCCTCGCTCCGGACCATGGCCTCAACCAAGGCCCGGCGCGAGAGGTCTCCGCCGCCGATCGCCCCCACGAGGGCACGGCGATGCTCCGCCCAAGCAGGGCACACCTCGACTGTGTGCTCCACCGTGTCCTCCGGGCGTTCCGCACAGTGGCGACACCCGGGCGTCACCTCCGCATGAATCCCGTGCAGGAAACTCCCGAACGAACCATGTCCGGTGAGTACCTGCGTCATGCGGAAGGTAAGGACGCCGTGAGGTCTTTCCAGCCACGCCTCAAAGAGGGGACTTACCGCCATAATTGTGGCGTGCCCAGCACTGGGTTGCGATAGTCGCTGACGCCATTTCACCATGAGATCCCGCCGGAGCTCTGTCCGCCATGCCGTGACCTGTCGCGGCAGCGGACTTTCACCCCGGCGTTGCATCTCCACGCGCATATCGTGCATGTGTGCAAGGACTGTTGCCTCCAGATCCCACGGTGGTAGGCCAGCCAGAAGGCTCGCCGCTTCGCGGGAGACCGTGCAGTATCCCCGCACCATCCTTATCGCCATGACCCTCTGACAGGCGTTCAGTATGGCCGCCGGTTGCTTTTTCAGCGACGGCGCCCACACCGGCGCCCCGTAGAGGGCCATGGACCGAACGATCCCCGCGTAGAGCCTCCGGCAGGAGGCATCTGGACCCCCAAGGTTGGGCAGGAGCCGCTTGAGCGCAGCCCCAGCCCGGTTGAGTTTGGGAGCCAGACGTCGGAAATGCTCCACGAAATTCCACCGGCTGTCGAGGACGAGTCCCAGGTACTTCATCGTCGACCCGACACCGATGTCAACTCCTCCTACCGTTAGTTGGGAGCTCATTGGCGGCGCGTTCCGAGACCGGCGACCGTGGAAACACATCGCCTCGGATTTGTGAAGCGCCACCTCGAGTCCCAACTCCTGGATCCTGTCAACGACCATCGCAACCCCGCGTGTCGCTAGAGCGACCGCCGCCTGGTACGACTCTCCCTGCGCTAGAACCAGCGTGTCGTCTGCGTAGCAAACCACGCTGACCCCGTCAGGGAAGTCGCCGCGCAGCACGTAGTCGTACCCGATGTTCCACAAGGGTGGCCCTAGTACCGACCCCTGCGGAACACCGCACGACATCTCTCGACGTTTCCAGTCTCCCTGGTGACCGGGGTAGACTATGAACCTATCCGACAGATAGGCCTCGACCACTCGACAGAGGTATTCGGGCACCCGGTGGTACCGGAGTGCCCTCCGGATCGTACTCCAGGGCAGGGAGTTGAAGGCGTTGGCAATGTCCAAAGACACTGCCACGACACACCTGCCCCGGGACACCGCAGCCCCCGTCGTGAGGGCTCGCACGCGCATGATGGCGTCCACCGTAGAGCGCATCCTGCGAAAGCCGAACTGTCCGTCCGAAAGGTCCGGCCCCACCCGTGTTAGGCGCCCGACGAGGCGGTTTGCAATGACTCTCTCAAAGAGCTTGCCAACCTCGTCGAGCAGCACAATGGGCCGGTACGCGGACGGAGAGTCCGCAGGGCGCCCTGGCTTCGCTATGAGGACCAGTTTCCCCGTCTTCCAGCAAAGTGGGAACTGGCCCCTCTCCAAACATGCGCTGAAGAGCCCTCTCAGTCGAGGCCCGAGAGCCTCCATGGCCAGGACCCAAGCCTTTCCAGGCAAGCCGTCGGGTCCTGGGAGCATTACACGTCTCAATAAAAGATAATAAACTGACATAATTTTTTAATTCGAATAAGTGTAGCAATATAGGGTTATATACAAGGTGTCGTTTTGAAGCTGCAAAATATTTCAGGAGGTAATTATGTTAGTGATTCTCGACCCGAATCAATAATAATATAAGTAGATAATTTTTTTTTTTTTTTATAACCGCGCTTTTTTTCACACACACAAACACGGAACAATAAAGGGCGTTTTCACAGACACTAACTCGCAACGATAGTTTCATAAATAATGTATCATCCAATCATCATCCCGCACGCCACACCCTAGCCACGCCCCCGCGGCCATCGATCAATCGATTTAGTTTAGTGTAATTAAAAAATTAAATAACAAGTATTACTGATTATTGACCAGGTATCGTTTTTTTTTTACATGATTATATTTTATGAGTTTTATTACAACCTCCTGAAATATTGTGCAGTTTTAAAACTGCACCTTGTATTTGGACACATCTGGTTAAGAAATGCTTTGTTAACCAGATGTGTTGTTAATCTTAGCAATATTATCTGGTGATCTGATTGCGAATGACTTAACACTCTCTTTCTTCCGAACAACGAAACGAAAGCAACAAAAGCGCGGTACCATCCGTCCAGCGCTTAAACCATAAAGACCGGTAATTATTTGCTGTAGCTGCATCGCGGTACTCATGAAATAAAATTTTGTTTTTCAAAGTGAGATGTTCATGCATATAAATAGAAAGTGACTTTCCTGATTAGCCCAGTTTTTCGGTATTGAGTCCCTTGTTTAATCGGTAAGCGCCTAAAATATTATCGCGCAATATAGCTAAGTTCAGTTTTACAATAATATTCTTAGGCCTATCATTATCTCAATTCAATTCAATTCAATTCTTTATTGCTATAACACATGTGTTACATAAGATCTTAAAACGTAGTTAATAATAAACGTAGTGCACATGGACCCTGTCGGGCACAGTAATTTCATATAGAACAATTTTAAGAGAAATAATTTAAAAAAAGTAAAAAATAATCGGATATACAACTCAAATTAAATGAAATACAAATGTCACTAACATAGAAGATAAAATTAATAAATGTCATAAGTTCATTAAATGTCAAAAATACATTCTTACAATTGTCAGAGCCGTGTTCATTATAAATGTCGAAATAAATTCATTATAATTGTCGAAATAAATTCATAATAAATGTCAAAATAAATTCATTACAATTGTCAAAATAAATTAATTGTAAATGTCAAAAATAAATTGATTAAAAATACCAAAATAATTCATTACAAATGTCAAAAGTTTTATTACAGATGTCAATATAAATTAATTAAATAAGAATATTACAAATACCAGAATAAGTTAATGTCAAAAAATAAAAGGTAGAATAAAACCGTAACAATGTCAAAATAAATTCATTGAGAATGTCAATATCGTTCACAAAAATATACATACAGTTACCAAATTTTAAACCAAATATGGAAAAGATGTCAAATATTTAAAAGTCATTATAGGTGTTATTAATTTTTGAAGTCGTCATCAAGGAATTCTTTCAGTGAATAATAACATTTCTCGACTAGTAGTTTTTTTAGCCGTTTAATAAATTTTATGTCGCTTTCCTCAGTCTTAAAGTCATTCGGTATTTTGTTATATATTTTTATTGACCCTACATGAGGACTCGAACTGTGTAGCTTTAACTTTGATGGAGGTATCACAAGCGTGTTTTCATATTGTGAACGCGGTGCGTATCGGCGAGTTTGGTCTGTTATTTTTTTATAGAAATTAGGGTTTTTTCTTACAAATTTACAGCTTTCTAAAATATAAATTGATGGTAACGTTAGAGTTTCTAGTTTACGGAAATGCGGTCTACAAGTTTCATCATTGTTAATATTTACAATTATCCGAAGACATTTTTTTTGTAGGATAAACAAGTCATTGCTATCTACACTGTTTCCCCAGAGAATGATACCGTAAGAAAGCCATGCGTATGCGTATGCATAATAAGCAGATAGTGCGGTTTCGAGATTAGTTGTTTTTTTAAGCTCACGTAAAGCATAGATAAAACTAGATAACTTGGTTTTAATTTTCTGTATATGTGCTTTCCAGGTCATGTGAATATCTAAGTCCAGACCCAGCAAGGTAAAAGTGTCAACACATTCCAATTTTATACTGTCAAACGTAAAATTAATATGCAAAGGATTTTTTTGGCGGGGCCTAAATTGCATTAATTTAGTTTTTGTAAAATTAATCTCCAAATTGTGGTCTTCCATCCAATTTTGTATATTAGTCATTATATTATTTAAATTGTCAGTTAGGTGTTGAGAGTCAGTACAAGAAGTAATTAAAGAAATATCATCGGCAAATAGTACGCACGAATCCGTCATAATCTTAGGGAGGTCATTGATATAGATCAAAAACAGCAAACACCCGACAACACTACCTTGCGGAATAGAATGTCCAATACAAAGCCCCTTTGAACGTATCTTCTTGAATTCACCAGTTAAATGATCTAAATGTTCAATTTCTACAAATTGTTCCCGATTTTGTAGGTAAGATGCAAACCATTTGTGCGTAATACCTCTGATGCCAATACCGTATAGTTTGTCGAGCAATATTTTATACTGAACTTTGTCATATGCCTTGGTCATATCGAGCAAGATACCTATCGCGTATTTTTTATTATTTAAAACGTTTAGTATTTCTTGGGTAAATTTATATGTTGCTAAAACCGTGGAACGTTTTTTCCGAAAGCCGTTTTGACATTCATCGAAAACATTAAACTTTTCGCAAAAGTCATAGACGCGTTTGCACATAGCCTTTTCAAATATTTTAGATGATGTAGGTAGTAGTGCAATCGGACGGTAATTGTTTGGATCTAACTTTGAGTTTTTTTTGTGAATTGGTTTAATTATCGTTTTCTTTAGAGCGTCTGGAAATATTCCTTCTGAGAACGATTGGTTGACCAAAAGATAGAATGGTATTGTTAGTTCCTCAGCACATGTTTTAATCAATATAGGAGGAAGTTCATCTATTCCGTGACTATGTTTATTTTTAAGACTCTTAATAATACTTCTTATTTCTTGCGGTGTGGGTGGATAAAGAAACATAGTGTTATCAGTGGGTCGGAGCACGGGACGGCCGCGCGGCTCTGACTCACCATGCTTTGTTGGTCCTACTGTTGCAAAAAATTCATTGAGCGAGTTAGAAACCTGGTTTGGATCGGACGTAAGTTTATTATGGATCAGCAATGCAATGTTCTCTTTAGTTTTATACTGGTTTTTATTGGTACGTTCTTTAATAATTCTCCACATTGACTTAGTTTTATTTGATGAATTTTTAATTTTCCCTAATATATTGTAGCTTTTTAGATTTGTTGACAACCCTTTTTAATGTTTTTTCATATATTTTATAATGCTTTGTTAATACCGGATCATTAGAGTAAGAGGCAAGAATTCGGAATAATCGCTTATTTTTACATGATATTTTAATGCCTTTGGTCATCCAACTTTTTCTTTTCTTTCGATTTAGTTTTACGGTTTTTGCGGGTATACAGTCATTTAGTATTGCGAGTAAAAGATTTTCAAATGAATTATAGTTATCATTTATATTTTTTTCCGAGCTTATTACTTCATTCCAATTAATTTTTTGTAGTTTTAGTCTGAAGTTTTCCATGTTTTTACTGTTAAAAATTCTTTTGGTAGTTTTCCAATGTTTACGTTTATTTTGTTTTACGTCAATTATTTTTAAGTTCATTATTAGTCCTTTATGGTCAGAGAAACCGAAGTCGTTAACAGAAACAGTTATGAGTTTTGAGTCAAAGTTTATAAATATGAGATCAAGACAAGTTGAAGTAGTTTTTGTCACTCGTGTAGGGTGTTTTACACATTGAATGAAGTTATTTTCAAGCATTAAGTTGATTAGCATATTTGTTTGCAAGCTATTTTCTAAGACATTTACATTAAAATCACCGCCGATAATGACTTTAAGTTTACTATATTTTTTTAATATCAATTCCTGTATTAATTTTAAGTGTTTATAGAAAACATCAGGCTGTCTTTTATTCCAATACAAAGTCACAAGTAAAGTTTTAAGTTCAGGCAGTTCTATGGCACATACTTCTATAATATATTCGACCGACATGTCCATAATATCCTTTCGTTCAATAAAATCTATATGTTCCTGTAACAATATACACACACCGCCACCTGCGTAGTTCTGTCGGCAATATGACGTTGCGAGGATGTAACCGGTACAGCTAATTAGGTCCTTCTTTGCATGTGATAGCCACGTTTCTGTTAGACAGAGAGCTAAATATTTGTCTTTGTTTTCATCTAAAAATTCTTCTAATAAGTCAAGTTTGTTATCTTTAAATCAATTTAACTTATTACATACACAACTAAAAACTATAATTACAGTAAATTAAAAAAATAATAATAATAAAACCCTACGCTAATTACAACTAACTAAAATCAAACTAAAATATGGCGTCAAAAAACTCTTCCACATCGCTGTCGACTGGTAATGTGCCCAAAAGGCTGGCGGCATTGCCACGCTGTATGGCAATGCTTATCCTCTGTCCGAGGTAAAAGCCAGCCCTTGGGTCACGCGAAGTGTCAACTAGACGTTTCGATAGATCTTTAAACAACTTGTGAGCACTCGGACCCCACGATCCAAGAGTTTCAACCCCAAACGGTTCGAAAATATAACTTCCAACAAGGTTGTTATATTTCCGCCGCTTGAGGTTCTCCGCAGCCGCAGCGGCAGCACCAGCACGACACGACGAGCTAGGAAATTTATTATTTTTTATTATTTTTTTAATTTACTGTAATTATAGTTTTTAGTTGTGTATGTAATAAGTTAAATTGATTTAAAGTTAATAAAATGGATACTATGCTTAGTTTGTTATTAATACTTTGAATGTTTTGGAACAATACTGTCATGTCATAATTTTCTTTAGGAACGAAAGGTGTTAATTTCTTCTGTGTTATTCTGTGAGTAGTCAGTGTTGCGTTTGTTGGTTATATTTTCGCGGGTGATTTCTTTATTTTTTAGGTCAGTTGTTTGGTTACAGTCAGTTTTTTTCGTCGATTTATTTTGCCTTGTCGTGTCTGCAGTAGGTTGGTATTGTTTCCCGTCTATTATTAATTTATTATTTTTGATGATTGCGTGTCGTCCTTGTTGTCTTGCTGAGCGTAGGTGTTCTTGCAATGTTTTTTTTTGTCGAAGTTCAGTCTCGTTCAAGTATTCAGAGATATAAAGTCCCGTATGTTTAAAGTACATTTTGTTGTCCAAAATATATTTAGTCATTCTTTTACTTATAAGCTCAATTATTATTGGTCTTCGAGAGCTGGTAAATTTGCCTATTCTTGAAAGTCCTTCAATATAACCTGTCAGGTCAACATTTAGTATGTCTTTAAAGGCTTCAAGTATGCGATAGTGTAATTGACTTTCGGATTCTTCTTGGTCGTATTCTGTGAGTCCATATAGTACGATTTTATTTAAATTGTTGTCCTGTTGCTGATTTTCAATTTTTGACAATTTTTGCTTAATTTCATTTAATTGTCGTTTTAATTCATTATTTTCTTCTTGTAATATTTCTATGTTCTCGCTTAATGTATTTATATTACTTTTTACTTTTTCTTGCTCGCATGTTAATTTAAGGTTATCTTTTAAAAAATCTTCCTTTAATTCTATAATACTCTTTTGTATTTCATTTTGAATTGTGTTTTTCAATACAGAGAGTAGGGATTGGTTGTTTTTTTCTAGTTTTGAATCTAGCAGTTTACTGAGGCTGTCTAAAGTGATAGAGGAATTTTCTGTTGCGATTTCTTGTCTATTGGTAGTCAATTGGTCATTTTGGTTAGAGTTGTTAGACTCGGTTGTTGTCGTATAGATTGTATTGGGTTCCTCAAGTGTGTCGTCAATTGACATAGTAGTGTCGTTTAGGGTCGATGTTTTCAGTGTACGAACAGGTGTATTGTCATTTCTAAAGCGACGTGTGATGTTAGCACAGTCAGGGCAGCGCCAGCATTTTTGAAGCTCAAAATTATGTTCTAAATAATAGGCAGATGTCATATTAAGGCACGCATAGTGGTATTTAGCTGAGCATCCTGTGCATTTCAGGGTCTCTCCAGCATATTGTATTTCTTGACAGCACGCTGGGCAGTTCATAGTAAAAGTCAATCTCTTCCTTTTTTATTAGATTAAGAATACTTAATATTATGTAGCGATGGTGTCTCAAAGGTTGGTGTCTAGGTCTTGATTTTATAGTTTATAAAGTCTGTGTACGTCGATAATTGTAAGTATCTAAGATTCGTGTCGAGTTTTAACTGGTCATTTCATAGGTCAAGTAATGATAAGTCAATTTTTGCATTTAAATCTGAACAATTCAGAACTGCAATTTAGTGTTCTAAGTAGGTATCAGTCTTGACAGTATTCTAAGTCCTTTATTGTCGCCTTGTTGATAGATGTCACATTTATGTTTATAAATAAATCTTACTTATCTTCTCTGACTTCTCTTATGTGTAGGTAAGAATGTGTTATTACTGACCTGATCCTCAGATTAGCGACACTTTTGCACAGATCCGATGTTAGTGACCGATGGCACAAGAAATTTTTGTTCCCAAAATAAGACTGATTTTTGGTATCAGTTCTTGATAACTACTGTTGGATACTACTGCCTTTGCACAGAAAAGGCAACAAAAAAAAAAAAACTATCGCAGGCGATGGGACGCGCCACGCCATCTTTATGGTTTGGACTCGGTTGCGTGCGGAAGCGAAGCGCGGGAAAACGCTTCCCGCCAGCTGTTCGGTGTGATCTGGTATCTCTGTATTTTCATTACTTTCTTGCTGATTTATTGATGACTCTGTTCCTCTGATCGGAATATTGCTACATTTGTTAATTATTCTTATAAAACTCATGTGATTAGTATTAAGGTTAATAAACCTTTATTTTTTTTTAAAACGTAATTTTACTTCTGTGTTAATATCAGAAGTGGGATTACAATCCAACCCCAATTTGGGCCCACTGACTAGCTTGAATTTCATAACAGAGGAACTTCGTCGTCACCTACTCACGTTTGTAATTTTTTGTTTGCTTTGTTGTTGTTTAGTGAACATAGAATTTGTTTTTACGTGTGAATATGCCTAACACGCATAGTTCGCGGAGTAGATCACGTAGCAGATCACACCGGCGGCTTTGTAGGCACGATCGGTCGCGAGATAGCTCGCGAAAACTTCGAAATAAGTCGCAAAATCATCGCGAACGGACTTCTTCTAGTATACGATCGAACGGGATACCAACGCTTACGTCATACATTAGCCATACACCGCGATCAACCCGTATTGAATCGCGATCGCTAGACATAATCTTCTCCCGACTAGAAATGATCGAAAATAAAATCACGTCTACCGCCAATTCGCAACCGGAATCAACAGCGTTGTCCGCGGCTCAAGCTATAGTAGACGCGATCCACTGCATAGGCGTTCATTACACGGTCATGCAAGCGTCAATCAACTCCATCAATCTTGAATGGTGGTTTTCGTCAGTCAGTCCTAAAAAAAACGTCAATCATCGAATTAAACGGTAGGTTTTTCGTCAATCAAAACATTGACCGTGGAGTGTTCGCCTTAAATCCAGGACGTTCTAATTGTTTTCTTTTAAACTTCGACCCGTCTAACAATGACGTGGACTCTTGGTGCGATGAAGTAGATCGCGCTCTAATAGCAAATCACTGGGTTGACAAAGAATGCTTGTTACGCGTAACCGGACGTTTAAAGGGCGACACAAAAACGTGGTTGAATGAATAGGTTCTCAGATAGATCGTGGAGTAATTATAAACGCGAGTTTAAACCACTATTCTTTCGAAAATTAGATTATGCGACAATACTTTTTGAAACAGTTAATACGACATCTAACTGTTTCACGTCGTACGTCGTGTACGCGCGGCGTACGCTGCTCCGCTTACGCATCGTCAAAGGCATTAGTGAAGTATTAATGACTTAAATTGTGGTCCGTGGAATAGACGATGCACAAGTGCGGGCAGCGGCGGCAAATGCTAAACTCTCTTCGTAAAATCTGGTGTCTTTCCTGTCCATATTTGCGAAACCAGATCAATTTAAGGGTGGCTCAACTAAATCTGTTACTAGTCTGCCTACTCTCCACCACAAAAACGCGATGCTGGACATGCAGACTCGAATAAGCGTAAGACCTGTTTTAACTGTAAGTGCCAATGTCACTTATCTCACAACTGCTCAAAAAACTCCAAGGCGTCCAAGCCAGTGTCCAAAGTACGCAACAACGTTCAAACATGCTCGTTCTGTAAAAAGATAGGGCATACTGAGGATGTTTGTTATGCTAAAGAAATATCGTCTAGACCACAGGTCAGCAGAACAAGCGTAACGCAAATTTTTGTCAGGATCCTGCGGAAAAAACAACGACATAACCACCGCCGCACCGTAGCATACCGGTCGATGTCTTAATAGACAGTGACGCGCTTAATGTGGGAGATATTATATCGTCGGACGTAATAAAACATTTGGCCGAATAATCAGTCAAGGTCAGGTTAGGCCGAGCCCTCACAAGATTCAGACATTAATAGACTCGCCCGCCTCAGAAAATGTCAAACAAGTTAGGGATATTCTTGGGACTGGCCTGGTACTTTCGAAAGTACATTGAGAGCAATCCACGAAAACGTTCCCAATCTCACAATTACCAAAAAAAAAAGGTGTTCAGTTAAAATGGGATTCTGAACAGGAAAAAGTGCGTCAGAAAATTATTTCAGTCTTGACCAATGATTCGGTGTTAGCTATTTTTGATCCGAGTCTACCCACAGAGAGGTTTATACTGATGCGAGCAGCATCAGTTATGGCGCAATTCTTTTGCAAACGCACCCGAAAGGTAACAAAAGAGTTGTGGCTTTCTTCAGCTAGACTACTCAAGGCGCAAAGAGTAGGATACTACTTTTATGAGTTAGAGAAGTTGGCGGTTGTGAGAGCGTTGCAGAATTTTCGACACTACCTAATTGGACTCCTGTTTAAATTAATTACAGACTGCAATGCACTCAAATCCACCGAGCGTAAAAAAGGATCTACTGCCTAGAGTTGCCTGCTGGTGGATGTACCTTCAAGATTTCACTTTTGATATGGAGTACCGAAAAGGGGCAATAATGTCACACGCCGATAATTTAAGCAGAAATCCTCCTCGTAAAGTGCTTCATATCACTCAACATCGCAATTGGGCTCAGATGGCACAAGCTGCCGATGAGGAGACACGGGAGCTTCTCCAAAAACTTGGAGAAGGCTATCTAGATCCTAATCGCTATGTTGAGAAAAACGACCTGCTGTATTATAGATACACCCCAATAGGCGAGCAACCGCGATTTCTTTGCTTTGTTTCCCAAGGTCACAGACTTAGTCTGCTACGAGTATTCCATGATGAGCACAATCACATTGGCTATGACTAGACCTTGGATCTTATCCTTATGCACTTTTGGTTTCCAGGCCTCAGGCAATTCGTTAAAAAGTACCTCGAACACTGTTTAATCTGTATTTCCAAGAAACGTGTGCCTAGGGTTCCACAACAAAATATAACTTCATGGGAAAAACCCGATCAACCTTTCTTTGTATTACATTCAGATGTCCTAGGTCCACTTCCCGAGTCGAACGGCTTTAAGTTTGTTCTCCTCATCGTGGATGCGTTCACTAAGTACACGCTCCTTTACCCGATTTATAGGCAGGACGTCGAAGAACTTTTAAGAGTGTTCACAAACGCAGTTTCACTTTTTGGTGTGCCAAAAATGATTGTGACAGATAGAGGCAGAATGTATCAGTCTGCTAAATTTTTAAATTTTGTCAAAGATATAGGATCGGTGGTACATTTGGTTACTACAGAGATACACCAATCAAACGGCCAGGTCGAGAGGTACGCCCGAACTGTTCTTTGAATCGAGACTAATCACAAAGGGGCAGCTTAGTCTGAAACACTAGAGATGCGGCGACCCCAGTCATCAGGTCACTGGTCTGTGACGTCGCTCTAGGTGTACAGTCGAACCGTGAAGCACAAAGAGAGTTACGCCGAGCTCGCGCAACTGACTTACTGAAACGAAACCAGTCTCGCCAGTACGATTATGTAAATCGAAACCGACAAACACCAAAAGTCTTGAACGTGAATGATTTGGTTTTCGTAATTAAGTTTTCACAGGCAACTGGAAAGATGGACCATGGGATGCAAGGGCCGTACCGGGTCATACGCACGCTGCCAAGTGGACGATATGAGCTGCGCTTATTGACCGGCTCCTATGGCAAGACGATGCAAGCTGCTGCTCAGTACATGGTGCTCTGGACTTGCGGGACGGTGCGTGGTGTCCTTAGACCTGCGCTGCAGTCGTTGAGTACGAGTGTGCTCGTGTACTGAAGGAATCTACATTGCTATAGAGGGTGATGCAGATCTTATGGTGAGACAGTAGACGGACTGCGAGACGTCTACGTCAGGTAAACTGCGAGGTACCTGACCGGTCTCATGAAGTGTGGCCTTGCCACCCACGTATAACGGAGGTTGTTCCCGTATAACGTGTGTTTTGTCGTGTAGAGGACGGACTGCGAGACGTTCCTTTCGGTGATTTGGTAATCACCCTACACGATGGGTCATGTAGAGGACGGACTGCGAGACGCTCCTCTTGGCGATAAACGCCCTACATGACAGCACTTGCATGATGTATGACTGTTGGTGCCAGGAGTCATGATATTTTAGTGAGATGAATGGAACTCTATGGAGTACTAAGATAACGTCTTGGTACCTCATAGACTACTTAGCTAGTTAATTCATGTCTCTGACGAATGAAAGAAAAAGGCCACATAAGATGAAATGGGTGTAAGCTAAAGAATAGGCAAATGTGTGTGCTTTCCGAGAGACGTTAATCTTCCTTGTTGGTTTCACAGCAGACGACCTGACTGAAGACACAGTCGCTGGGCTTACTCATACAGCTAATGAGACTCATGGAGCAGCAATGCCAAGCTTGCCGGACCTCTGTGATGCTGTCGAGGACGACGCATGATCAGGATGGTCGTGTTGGATACTACTACCTTTGCACAGAAAAGGCAACAAAAAAAAAAAAACTATCGCAGGCGATGGGACGCGCCACGCCATCTTTATGGTTTGGACTCGGTTGCGTGCGGAAGCGAAGCGCGGGAAAACGCTTCCCGCCAGCTGTTCGGTGTGATCTGGTATCTCTGTATTTTCATTACTTTCTTGCTGATTTATTGATGACTCTGTTCCTCTGATCGGAATATTGCTACATTTGTTAATTATTCTTATAAAACTCATGTGATTAGTATTAAGGTTAATAAACCTTTATTTTTTTTTTAAAACGTAATTTTACTTCTGTGTTAATACTACAATAAATATCAGAATATATGTCGTTTCCTCACTATTAATGCACAATACACGACGATTAGCGTAAGTTTCGAGTTTTTAGAAATAAAATTAAACCGAGACTTGTAATTAAGCAACTTGACACATCTAGCGCCTACCCGCTTTTAACCCGCGATATTGAATATCGGTAGAACATTTTCTCGATGGGCGTGTGGTACTTTCTGTATTGAAATAATGTCGCTTTGCTTCAAATTATAAATAATAATTTATAATTAATAATTATATTAATTATATTGGATGGTCCAATATTATGCCTTTCAGGAATATTACAGATTTAATGTTGCAGCTTCGAGCGCTTTGTTCCAGGATGTTGATTTTAGCAACAAGTTCGGCTAAAGTCAGTTTAGATTCAGTGCACTCATGGTTTTGTTTACGAAGCTTACTAACTTTTTTCAAAATAATAGACTGCTCATCACCGGCAAAACGAAAAGAGTCCTTTAAACGGTCGATTTCTTGCATAGCATAATAGACAAGTTATGAGAAGCTTAGTTGAAAAAACAAAACTAATTGATTCCTCGTAAAACAAAAAAAAAAAACAACTTTTAACAAAATAGCAATATCTGTAGTACCATATTATTCAACAGTAGCTTACTACCATAAAGCGAATAATAATGTCGAATGTTCGACATTCGACACCAAGAAATGAGAAATAAACAAGTAACAAGGTTAGTAATTCCTTATCCTACAAAACACAATCAAACACACAACAGTCAATAATGTAGGTAGTGGTAGATCATACAATACTATTTATAAAATGAACATGCAATAAAGTCTGTTGTACCATATCCGACAAAATAAAACTATCACTGATCGTGCAATAATGTAGTATTTGACACATCCGACACAGTAAACGAAATAGAAAGCATATCTGGCATAAACGACATTATTGTCCGTTCAGAGTAGTATTCAACATTTCTCAAAAAAAATATAAACTCACTTAGTCGCTAATGATAAACAAAAAAAAGTTTAAAAATAAGCCCGACGAGTGCGCTCCTCCCGCGAACTCTGGCGGAAGTGGCAGATCCGCGCCACGCGCTCGCGTCTGTTCCCCTCACGCGCCCCGCAACTAACGTCTCAACGTATTATGCGACAATATTAATCGTGCGCACTGAACACATACTACTTTTTCCACTTGGTAAAACAAAGATGGTTGATTTTAGGAATTTGAAAATTTGCTGGGGTATAAATATGATTATTTTAAGACCTTTAATGCAATAAAATGAATATTGAAAAAATGTAGATCCGACAATGTTAATTGCTACGGTCGTATTCACTCTCGACTTAAAGACTCCTAAGTTGTAGCTATCAGGAAACACAGATTCCGGCTTGATTCAATAAGGCGCCATATTGAATATTGGCGATATTATTGGTATGTACAAGTGAAGCCCTTTCAAATGATACAACACATTTTTATCTTATTTTTTCAACACAAAACTTTTTGTCCACTGGAGGGCGCCACATTGAATTTTGACGAAATTTTTTGATAAGTACCCGTGAAGCCTTTACTAATGATATGAAATACGGTGTATTTACATATATTTTTATTTTTAACTCATAACATTTTGTCCACTAGATGACGCCATATCGAGTTTTGTGACACATCACGTAGCCTATGTTCAGCGGATAATTAAGACGGATCTAACGATATCACACATGTCGAGTTTCAATGAGTAGATTATGAGCTATGAGGGATCCGATGAACATACTCACATACATACATACATAGCCTGTCAAAATCATAACCCTCCTTTGGCTTAGCCGTAGTCGGGTAATAAATATCACTATATTTTTAGGGTTCTGTACCCAAAGTGTAAAACAGGACCCTATTGCTAAGACTCCGCCGTCCGTCCGTATCTCATATGAAATTTTCACAGATGATGTATTTTTTGTTGCTGTTGTAGTTAAAAACAGAATAAAATAAATATTTAGGGGGGCTCATATACAACAAACGTGTTTTTAAGCTATTGCATAGCTTCTATCGCAGGCCTTGAGCGTGGAGACCGAATCCATAAATTCCGTAACGAAAATAACCTAACACCCCCCACTCATTTGTTTTTTGAGCGTGGTGACCGATAAGAAAACAAATGAGTGAACAATCAATCAAAATTCAATTCAATGTGTGAAAGTGTAACTTCAATTAATATCAAAGAAAAAAAAACAAAGGAAAAAAATACTGCATAAATAAAATAAATAATTATAATTGCATAAGTTGATAAAAATGCTATGCAATAGCTTTACCGCGGCAATCCCCGAGTGCCACACGTCTTTTTTTTTGCTGTTTTTATAGAATGGCACGGTACGGAACTCGTCGTGCGTGAGTCCGACTCGTATTTGGCAGTTTTTGATTTGTGTGGATACAAAATATTTTTCAATACATTTACTCGAAAACCCGCTCTTACCCCTACCGCCATTTGGGCACGCCACCATCACGGCGGTAAGTCTCCTCTTAGAGGAGTGGCTGGAGCGGCAACACGCCGTCTTTACCTTCCGCATGACGCAGGTCCTCACCGGACATACCAAGTTCGGGAGGTTCCTGCATCGGATTCAAGCGGAAGAAATGCCTGGGTGTGCATGTGTGAATCGCCCGGAAGACACGGTGAAGCATACGGTAGAGGTGTGCCCCGCTAGGGCAGAGCACAGCTGTGTCCTGGTGGAGGCAATCGGCGGCAGCTACCTCTCGCGCTGGGCCCTGTCAGGCTATGGTCTGGAGTGAGGAGGAATGGCAGACGGTTGCCTCTTTCTGTAAAGCAGTAAAGGAGGAGGGCGCGCGTGTGAGATTTATTTATTTATTATTTACATATTTATTTATTTATTTATTCAAGGACAACCAAAAAAGAATACACCATTATACATGCTAAAGATTCAACATTGTTACATTATATAGCGTAGCCTTAATTCAAGGCTGCCATGGCATGCATTAAACACAGGAGGAGATAGGAACTAACTTATCTATTAACTAACATAGGAGGAGATTGCAAACCTCCTCACGCTCCACGTCGATGTTACGACCACGAGCACCAGCCACAGTAAAGGCGGATGTGCGGACGTCGAGCAATCGGTAGCTAGCCGTCCGGCCGTCCAGTAATTGACCGGACCGAGGCCAGTCATCAACAGCGCGTAGTGATCCCCGCGCTTTTCAAAGAGATGTCAGCAAACCGTAGGGGCCCAGCAGGGACGACGCCCGCTAGCTAGAATCGCGAGGAATTTCTGAAAAGGAAACACGTAGTCCTAGAAAGCAAAGGGCAACTGAAGGACACTGGTGTGGTTTTAGTCAGTAAAACTCCTAACGCCATTAGGCACTATAATTAAGGCTTCCGTTCTTCCTCCTAAGGTACGGAACACTAACGAAGAATAAAATGTGGTTAGTTGTTGGCTATGATTTTATAATTATGATGTCTAGATGGAGCATCTTCATATAAATCGTTTAGTAAGTATTGATTATAATTATTCGTTATTTGTGCATTATTTCTGGCTGAGTATGTATTTTACTTTTTGCTTTATTTCTGTGTATTCACATAATAAAAGAGGTAATTGTAAACGCTATTTTGGTACCTATCTATTTATTTATTCATTTAATTCAAACAACTTTTTAAACAATAAGTACTTAGAAAATAGAACAATAAAATAAAAAAAGACGTGTGGCACTCGGGGACTGCCGCGGTAAAGCTATTGCATAGCATTTTTATCAACTTATGCAATTATAATTATTTATTTATTTTATTTATGCAGTATTTTTTTCCTTTGTTTTTTTTTTTATATTAATTGAAGTTACACTTTCACACATTGAATTGAATTTTGATTGATTGTTCACTCATTTGTTTTCTTATCGGTCACCACGCTCAAAAAACAAATGAGTGGGGGGTGTTAGGTTATTTTCGTTACGGAATTTATGGATTCGGTCTCCACGCTCAAGGCCCGCGATAGAAGCTATGCAATAGCTTAAAAATATAAAACAATTATTTAAATTACAATTAACCTTTTGAATGTCTTAAGTTACACAGTTCAACATAAGCAATTGTCTTTCTATTGTGTCTCTAATTACGGCATTCGATGAGTTAATAAGAGACATATTTCGTGCAGGACTTTTCTTACCTATTTAATAAAGATAATACACAGTCATACATTCATCTCATACATCCTGACAGTATTGTCTTCCATTCTACCGCAGACATATCAAAATCTGTGTGCTTGTCTAGGAGAGCATTAAGCGCAGACAGTGTCCGAGGTATGCGTGATGTGGAGTGCGCGACTGTGCCACACGTAGGAACTACCAGGAGCCGGTGTTCCCTACGACCGACGGCTGTAGTGTCGTTACATTACTATTTACATTCCGTACTTACTTTATCTTTGGTCAAACTTGTATAAAGCAACAGACATGAAAAGCAACGATAGTAACAAAGAACCAACAAAACGTTGCAGAATGGATAAATCATCTTCCACATGACGACTCGGCGGCCACGACGACTCGATAGAGTCGTCGTGGCCGCCGAGGCGCCTCGGACGGCAGAATCGCACTACAACACACTACGACTACACAGTTATACAACTCTGCTTGCTCTTGCCGGCAATGAAGGCGTGATGTTATGTTATATTAATAAACTGTTTTATTTACTTGAATGTTTTCTGTACAAGTAGTTCTATAATGGGTCGTAGCCTCGTAGAGCTACGAGTCGCTACGAGCCGCTACGAGCTGCTACGAGCTGCTACGGCGTAGCAAAAACGTAGCAATACTTAGATTGTGAATTATTTTAAATGAACTTATTTATTGAAGCGTATAGTACCGCGAACATCTGGCCGGAATTGGTTTTAACCAACTTCAAAAAGAAAGAGGTTCTAATAGAAACTCCTTCTTTATGTTCGGCTAAATGTATTTTTTTTTTGTAATGGATAGGCTCGCGTTTGACCACTATCTCACCTGATGGTAAGCGATGATGTGGCCGACGATGGAACACGCTTGCCTAGAAGCAATCTATTCACTCTTGACTTAAAGATCCCTAGGTTGTAGCTATCAGGAAACACAGACTCTGGCAGGGAATTTCACTCCTTAGCTGTACTTATAATGATTAAGAGAAGATACTATTTTTATAAGGCTCACTGATATATCTCGGTCACTAAAATTGTGGACCGATTTGAATTTTGCTGTTTCTTATTGAAATGTTATGCTTTCGAGTTGGTCCCTTAGAAATATTGTTATGATCTGACGATGAACTTTGAAGATATGGAACAGAACTCTTCATGGGTTCACATAAGAACTGTCGTAACAAGTAAAATTGCTTTGTTCATACATGAACTTGTTGTGTATTTGTATTTGTGTTACTGAGTCAGTAGGTATGGTACCACCAGATCTCTATCATCCTCCTTTAGATATAAATATAAATTTCGGCACAGCTTCCCATAACAATTCGTTACAACCCAGTAACAATGAACGGTCTACAGATTGGAACTTCAACAAGTGTAATTATGAGCTCCTTGATACTTTATTGGCGGAGGAACAATGGACATCTGTAGCTCTGGCGCCTGACACAGCTACCGGTATAAATAGTTTTTATGAAATAGTGTATAAAATATTTTATACTACTAAAAAACAGAGAAGTAAATTCAGCAGGAAGTGTTATCCGGTCTGGTTCACTCGCGACATAATAGCCTATAAATCTAAACTACATGAGACTTGGAAACAATCTCGTTGTTCCACCGACTATAATGTTTTCTCTTCATTTAGACGAACCCTTAAACAACGCATCTCGATTGCTTATAAGTCCCATTTACATCACATCGAAAACAATATAAAACAAAACCCAAAACAATTTTGGCAGTACATTACAAGTTTACGATGTAAAGGTGACTTTCAATCTACTGTCATCTACCACGGCGAAACGTTATCTGGTGTTGATGCAGCCAATGCGTTTGCAGATTACTTCTCCAGTGTCTTTCTTCCTGATTTTCCTGAGCTAGATGCCAATAAAATCAATACTTCTGATACTACGTCGAACAGCAATTATATCAACATAGCTCAAATTTCCCCTGAAGACGTTGAACGCAGCATTAATAAGCTAAAGCTCAGTAGGTAGTTCAGCTGGACCGGATAACATTCCGTCTTCTATGCTAAAGGTTTTAAAGAAATACTTCACTGGACCTTTATGCTGTATTTATAATTTAGCACTCAGTACAGGTAAATATCCATCCCAGTGGAAAGTATCGAGGGTTACACCCATTCCTAAAAAAGGTGTTAAGACGTCCGTTGAAGACTTCAGACCTATCGCCATCCTTTCTTCACCTGCCAAAGTTTTTGAACATATTTTACACAAAGAGATTCTGAGACAAGTCAACAAACATCTATGTGATGAACAACACGGTTTTCGCGTCAAAAGATCAGTTAATACGAACCTCGTAACATTAGCCGATTACATCACTACCAGTATGGACCGAGGAAAGCAGGTGGATGTATTATACTTTGATTTTCAAAAAGCTTTCGATATAATCAATAACGACATCCTAATAGAAAAATTGAGGGCCATAGGTTTTGCTCCCAGTCTCCTTATATTGATCGCTGACTATCTCCGTGATCGTCAACAGTATGTACGACTGGGCCTATACAATTCTCAGCCGTACAACACACCTTCAGGAGTCAGCCAGGGTTCAATTTTAGGACATTTATTATTCCTTATAATGATAAACGACATTCCACAAGTTCTAAACCACTCCAAATGTTTACTATATGCCGACGATTTAAAATTATACTCTGAGATTCAAACTCTAGCAGATTGTGTAGCCATCCAAAAAGATATTGACGCTTTAAGTGAGTGGTCAGTGATTAACAAAATGAATTTCAATCCATCTAAATGTAGCATTATGAGTTTTAGTCGTTCACAAAACCCAGTGCAATACACTTATACTATAAATGATGTAGAAATAGCAAGAGTGATGAGGACTAAAGATCTTGGTGTTATCTTCGATACTAAGTTTAATTTTCATGATCACACTACTTCTCTAGCCAAAGAGTCATTTCGGAGGTTGGGGTTTGTCCTTAGAAATTGTCGTGAGTTTACAAACCATCAAGTAATCCGACTTCTGTATAACACGCTTGTTAGAAGCAAACTTGATTCAAGCTCGTGTGTTTGGAATCCACATGAGAAGTCCTATACCCTTATGATAGAAAAAGTCTGTTAGGTTGTTTGGGTTTTACTTCTCTCCAGGTTAGACGAGCCTTTGATCAGCTTGTAACTGCCTGCAAGATCATACACGGAAAAATCGATTCGCTTAGTCTGCATGTGGAGCTGTGTAAAATTTTTGTTCCTGATAACTATTGCCGGGCAAGACGGCATAAATTATTTGTAGTGCCGCGCTTACGTACGGTTGCACGACGTATGTCACCTATTCCGCGAATGTTAATCGCACTCAACGCTCTCCTTGAATCCAGTCCTAGACTAGATCTATTCGCTGATGAATGGAAGGAGATATTGATCGAATGTCTGGCGATTTGCGAGAAGACTGAATAAGAGGTTTAGTTGTATTATTTGTTATATTTTCTTTAATTAGGTTTTACATAATTTGTACCTTTTGTAATCAGTGTGATTGGCATTCTGTCGTTCTGGTTAAATAAATAAATAATAAATAAAATAATAAATGACATGTAGTCGATGACTGACTGAAGAAAAAAAGGGAAGGGGATATATCAAACTGATCCGATGATGAAGCCGGAAGGTAGGCACCGGCACTCTGTCAGTGTAATCTAACCGTGTTTGGGATTATTAGAATTGTTATGAGATGTACTCTGGCTATAGCCATGGTACCGTATAAGGTACCGAGCTAATCTGATGATGGAAGGTGAGCACAAAAGCTCCGTAATAAAACAATGTATCCTAGCCGTGCCTTGGATTATTGGAATTTTCATGCAATGTTTTAATGATTGAATTCTATAAGTACCTTAATATGGAATTTGCACACTTTAAGTTTGACTGAGGGGTACTTTTTAGCTGTAAAATTTTTTTTTATATACAAAAAAAAAATTGCAACCCATTTCACTGATGAAAAAATACAAAAAAATGCAATAAGTATAAAATTTATTTCGGAAGTTAGTAAATAACGAAGACACAAAACTATTAGAAACTATACTATATATAGAAACAACGACTTCCGAAAGAAAAGTTAATTTGTACTTTTTAGAGTTTTTAGGGTTCCGTACCTCAAAAGGAAAAAACGGAACCCTTCCCTTATAGTGGCTTTGTTGTCCGTCGGTCTGTCTGTCTGTCAGTCTATCTGTCTTTTAAGACCTTTTGTCTCAAGAGCGCGTGGAGGTATCGAGTTGAAATTAAAACCATATACTCACATCTGCAGTCCTTCAAAAAATCAAATTTCTAAATATCGAAAAAAAAAAAGATACGGCCGCTTATGTCGCAAAAAACGTGTATTTTGACACTCGCAAAGGAATCTAAATTCATAGAGTACTACCCGTTGTCCTAGAATCCTGAAATTTGGCATGAAGCAGTCTCATAGCACAAGTATGGTAAAATATCTGAAAACTGTTTTGTAAACACGAAATTCTTATAAACTCACCGGTCACGTGTTGATGTTTACTGTATTAGAGTAAGATCCCAGGGTCGCCGGACGTCACGTATTTTCTGACGAACGAAATGTGGACGATTGAGTACTGTTAGTATGTACTAAGAACGCATGCCTACCTGCTAGCTTGCTTAGGCGACCAATTTTCAGGTATCATGTAATCAAGGTACATAAAATCATTACTTACTGCAGGTAAATTCTCCAAGCTCATTTTTACGTATATTTTAGGCAATATCTTTAAAATCAAGTCGCCTTTCCTTTGATTCCTTGGGCCGTATTGTTTTACAGAAGCTTTAAAGCTCCTAAAATAATGACATAACTTCACGTAAAATTCTCATGTTTGATTTTTATATGTTCACAACTTCATGTATTTTATCCTTGTCGGGGTACCAAACTTTAGATTTATTAGAAACTTAAATTTCATAATTGCAATTCACGTGTTTTAGTCGAACAAAGAATCAGTTTTGTAATCTGCAGACTAATGGCCAATCATACGGTATGCTTGGCCATTAGTCTGCAGATTACCCTACTCATTAGGAAGTCTACATATCTAGTTATATAACAACTTAAACATTTTTTTTTGACCTCGCCGACTCTACGTCTACTGACTCTTTTCTACGTTTTATTAAAATTTGTGCTACATCCTACATCTCCTTTGGTGTCCGAGTTTGGTGTTTATCCCAGGATAAAAAGTATCCTATGCGTTATTCTAGGACATGGTCTAGCCGTGTACCAAGTTTCATCGAAATCCGTTCAGTAGTTTTTGCGTGAAAGAGTAACAAACATCCATACATCCATACATATAAACTTCCATATTTACGAGTATAATATTAGTAGGATATACGGTACATACACCAACATATTTTTTTTACAATTTTTGTCTGTTTGTTTGTTCCGGCTAATCTCTGAAATGGCTGGACCGATTTTGACGGGACTTTTTTGTCAGGTAGCTGATGTAACAAGGAGTAACTTAGGCTACTTTTATTTTAGAAAAAAAGAATTCAAAATCCTGTAGTCCACACGAACGCAGTCGCGTGCATCTATACATACATATAAATAAAATTGGAGTGTCTGTTTGTAATACTGAAATAACTGTTTTTCACTAAATGCATATGAATCTAAATACGGTACATACACCAAAATAACAATTTTTACAAATTTTGGCTGCCTGTTTGTTTGTTTCGGCTAATCTCTGAAATGGGGTGTACTATGCCGAATCGAATGCCAAATAGTCGAACATCAATTAATCGAACACTTTAAATCGAACACCTAAATACTCGAACGTTCATACTATGGAATGATTAATAAATCGAACACTCAATACGTCGAGAATTCAAAATATCGAATGTTTGATCGAGAGGCCAATGCATCACACATTCACCCGGAGGACATGGTGGAGTATACGGTGGAGGTGTGCTCCGCTTGAATGGAGCACCGCCATGTCCTCGTGAGGGTGATCGCCGGAAACAACCTTTTTTTTTTTTTTTTTTTTTTCGATGGGAAAAATCATCTTATGACAACCCCCGCTCTTGGGCGGAGCGGGAGATAGTGTCAGACTCTTACTGACTAAAAAACCCATCCCGTTCCTTCAAGCCTTCATACCGGGGCTCGAGCGCCCTTTCGGATAACCCTGGCCCCGGTAGGCTTCGACCCGGCTGGGTCCCTGCTGTTGCTGACAACTCCTTGAGGCGCGCGGGAACAGCGCGCGCCGTCGACGACTTGGGCTTGGTCCGTACAGTTACCGGACGGCCGGACAGCGAGCTACCCATTGCTCACTGTCCGCAAGCCCGCGCCTACGGTGGCTGGAAATCGGGATCGGAATCCCGGCGGCGGCGAGGGCGCCGTTGCCTGATGCGGTCAGCCTCCTCCTTAGCGAGCATTACTGCTTCGTAGAAGTCGGCGACCGCCTACCACTCCTCCTCGCTTCGGACCATGGCCTCGACCAAGGCCCGGCGCGAGAGGTCTCCGCCGCCGATCACCCCCACGAGGGCACGGCGATGCTCCGCCCAAGCAGGGCACACCGCGATTGTGTGCTCCACCGTGTCCTCCGGGCGCCGGAAACAACCTCTTGTACAGGCCGCGGCTGTGCGTGTGAGGGAACGGGCTTTCTCACACCCCCCGTTAATGGCGCGTAGTTTTCTACTTGTGCCGTCGGCTGGGGAGTGAGGAAGCCCGTTCCCTCACACGTGCAGCCGCGGCCAAGACACGCGCGTACAGAAGCACCATATGCTCCACCATGCCCTCCGGGTGAATGTGTGATGCATTGGCCGCTCGATCAAACATTCGATATTTTGAACACTCGACGTATTGAGTGTTCGATTTATTAACCATTCGATATTATGAACGATCGAGTATTTAGGTGTTCGATTAATTGATGTTCGACTATTTGGCATTCGATTCGGCATAGTACACCCTCTGAAATGACTGGACCGATTTTGACGGGACTTTTATTGGCAGGTAGCTGATGTAATAAGGAGTAACTTAGGCTACTTTTATTTTAGAAATAATGAATTCAAAATCCTGTAGTCCACGTGAACGAAGTCGCGGGCACAGCTAGTGTATATAATTTGAACCCAATCCGTCCAATAAATTCGGAGGCTGTGACAGACGGACATACAACAAACTTATGTATGGCTTGTGTGTGGCAGACTTCTACTGACTACAACCAACGTGTGTCCCTGCAGTTGTCCTACGCGCTCCAGGGCTCTGGTAACTAACTCTTTGGAACAATCCCGCAGCCCTAGCAAGCGGTGGCCCAAGTGAGCCCGGTTCATTTTGCTCGTTTTGTCCATACGACCCGCAACGACAGCTGAGGCATAAGGATTTCCTCTCCTTCATGATCTCCGTCACCACCTTCGCTTGCATTACTACTTCGCAGGAACTGACTGCTTCCTATCCTTCTCGCTCCTTACCACCACCACCACCACTATCAGCCGCCTGCACCAAGACCAGGCGCTAGAGATCGCCGCCAACAATCACCTCCACGAGGACACTCAGTCCTCCACCCAAGTGGGGCAGACTTCCTCCGCATGGTCCACCGTGTCTTTTGAGTGATTAGCATAATATTGACACCTGGACGTTTCTTCTCTACGAATCCAAAACACATACTTCCTGAAACACCTATGACCGGTAAATATGTGTCATCATTTTCCTGCCCTAGTCCCGTTTTATTTGGGGTCGGCGCAACACGTTTTTTTCTTCCATTCTGTCCTGTCACTCGTCACGCTATTACTAACTATATGTGTGTCAGGCGGAAAGTGAAGATGCCTTAGCGTCTTTACAACCACTCCTAAAAGATATATACCGCCGTAATTGTGGCGTGCTCAAGGTTTGAACCTTACCGGGGCCAGGGTTAGTTTCGACCGGGCCTTGGTTGAGGCCATGGTCCGGAGCGAGGAGGAGTGGCAGGCGGTCGCGACTTCTGCGAAGCAGTAATACTCGCAAAGGAGGAGGCCGAATGCATCAGGCAACGGCGTCCTCGCCGCCGCCGCCGGGATTCTGATCCCGATTTCCGGCCACCGTAGGCGCGGGCTTGCGGACAGTGAGCAATGGATAGCTCGCTGTCCGGCCGTCCGGTAACTGTCCGGACCAAGCCCAAGTCGTCGACGGCGCGCACTGTTCCCGCGCGCCTCAAGGAGTTGTCAGCAACAGCAGGGGCCCAGCCGGGTCGAAGCCTACTGGGGCCAGGGTAATCCGAAAGGGCGCTCAAGCCCTGGTATGAAGGCTTGAAGGAACGGGATGGGTTTTTTAGTCAGTAAGAGTTTGACACTATCTCCCGCTCCGCCCAAGAGCGGGGGTTGTCATTGGATGATTTTTCCCATCGGAAAAAAGCAAAGGTTTAGTTTCGAAAGACCGCTTAAGCCCCGGTATGAAGGCTTGAAGGAACGGGGTGGGTTTTTAGTCAGTAAGAGTCTGACACTATCTCCCGCTCCACCCAAGGGCGGGGCTGTCATTGATGATTTTCCCACCAAAAAGGTTCGAACCTTAAAATCTTGTTTTTATACCAGAATAGCTACAAAATCCCAAATAACACTCTTATCTCAGACTGAAATAGTTGGAGCCATTTTATCGGATTTCAGTTACCGTACAATTATCGTATTATTAGGGTTGGCCCACACCGAGAAGCGATGCCGTATGAAGCTGCGCGCTTTTTAAGATAGCCATATGAAATAGAACTTTATTTACTACTCTAAAAGGTACACATTTCTATGAGAATTCTACAACAGAAAAAATCGCAACCTGCAGTGCCATACATTTTGCAAGTTTTAAATTTATTTGCGTGGTGTGTATGTTAGTTTGTTCAGGCCAGATCTTGCAAGTTGGGTGAGAACCATTTCCTCTCATCCCTCGGAGTTTAATCTTCACAAGTTGGTTCACTTCCAATAACAATGCTTTTTTATAGAAAGCTTGACCTGACGCGGCATCCAGATAAAAGAAATCTTCAGCGGTGACGGTAGCAGTGATTTTTGTACTTATATTTGTTTGTTTGTTTTATTCACCTGCTGCTTCACATTGCACCTTACGCCGTTACCTATGATGCGTTTTACCCCGCGCTATGCAGTGCGAAATAACTGGCCTCTTCCACGACGCCGTCGCGTCGCATTGCGTCTCGGTGTGAGCTTCCCCTAACGTTAGTGTGATAATTCTATCGTATATAGGTATATAACTGGTGGTACCGAAAAGTTATTTTAAATCTTTTTTTATTATTGTACTTATTACTCTTACAGGGTTTGATCAGTATTACCTTGGAGTTTTACATCTCAGAGGCTCATGACGGTACTGTATTAGTCTTTTGCTCGCGGCTTCACTTGCATCAATGTACATTTCTAGAAAATATATTTTTTTCGGTATTCTTGCTATCTTATGTTTATTTCTGTATCGCTTATTATAAGAAGGATTTTTTAAGTAACCTTCGATTTATTACTCTCCCGCGATTCCTGTACTCTCACAATGTATAAACGAAATGTTAGCGTAACAAACTTTAAGACTTAAAGTGCGAATGAGAGTATGTTTGTTCATGTACATTGACGCAAGTGACGTCTTCATGACAGAAAAGATTTGGATGAAACCTAGCATACGGCCAGACCATGTCGTGCAATAGAACCCACTTACTTAGTTAACTTAGTTTATTACTATATTAATAATAAATTATGTTTAAATTGTTTTAATCAAATTTGCAAACTAAGGACACAGGAAGTAGGTACACGATAAAACAAATAGCCAAAAAAATACAGTCAATTTTATTTTTGACGGAAACAAGTGATAAGCATATGAGTGTTCGGAATAAAATAAAGATAAAATGTAATCAGGTTTTACCCACGACGTGACGGAAATGAGTACAAGGCACTAACCAACACTTTGCTTTAATATTCTCTGTGCTGTGACCGGGAGTAGACGTCTCATCTGCTGGAACAACTTTGCCTGAAGAAGAAAATGCAGTCCACGCGTGTTTTAACGTTGATATTATTACTATTCGTTGGGCTGGTACATTCTTTTTCCTGGGGTAAGTCAAAGTTTGTTCTTTAATTCTAAGTCAGACGGATAAATTATCACGGCTTAACAGAACTATTAACAATTTACTTTACTACTACATATTCTGCAATATTTGTCGGCTTTTAGTATCGGTATTAAATTTAAAGAAAATAAAATTCTGATCATACGGTTTCAGGAAAAAAATCTTCTATTTTAAAATTACCTAGTCACAATTTTATAAGCATAATTTTTATTTTTGCCATCTAGAATAACAATCCTTGAGAAAAACATTAGTTTGGTTGCGAAGACCTTTTTTTTTCTTTTTTTATGGTGGGAAAAATCATGCATTGACATGCCCTTGGGCGGAGCGGGAGATAGTGTCAGACTCTTACTGACTAAAAGACCTACCCCGTTCCTTCTAGCCTTCATACCGGGGCTCGAGCGCCCTTTCGGATAACCCTGGCCCCAGGAGGCTTCGACCCGGCTGGGTCCCTGCTGTTGCTGACAACTCCTTGAGGCGCGCGAGAACAGTGCGCGCCGTCGACGACTTGGGCTAGGTCCGGACAGTTACCGGACGGCCGGACAGTGAGCTACCCATTGCTCACTGTCCGCAAGCCCGCGCCTACGTTGGCCGGAAATCGGGATCAGAATCCCGGCGGCGGCGGCGGCGATAACGCCGTTACCTGATGCGTTCGGCCTCCTCCTTTGCGAGCATTACTGCTTTGCAGAAGTCGGCGACCGCCTGCCACTCCTCCTCGCTCCGGACCATGGCCTCAACCAAGACCCGGCGCGAAAGTGCTCCACCGTGTCCTCCGGGCGGTTGCGAAGACCTGGGAACGGTGGAATGTCCGTCCTCGCACCGTTTCATTGTATGTTATTTAATATATAAGGGCCTGTCCGCACAGCGGTATTTCACCGCGCGGAAAATATTTGCACAGAAGTGGTTGATGAGAGACCCTCTTGGTGCAAGGATTTTTTTTTATCTTTATGCACAAATGAACGATGCTAAACCAAAGTATGCCTGTACGCTTTGGGATCGTCCATTACCTATTCGCGTAAGGTTTAAAAGGGCTTATTTTTTTAAATGGAATGTCATCCTATATTCAGTCATTCATGACTTCTCCCGCTCTGGGTTGAGCGTGTCAAGCGTGACAGACTTTTACTGACTAAAACCTTCCTTTCAGTTTCCCTTTGCGTTTTATCACTATGGTGACGTAGGTACACAACGTAGTATATGTGACGTTTATTTCTTTGTTGATCTTGCGATTCCTAAACTGAAAAACGACAAATGACCTTAACTTGCTGATCCCATGTAACGTTTCTCCGGTCGCCGCGACAGCCACCCGGCTCGGTTTTGCCAGTTGGCAATAAGTCTGTGACTTTGGTGAAGAAACCTCACTACGTATCTGTCACGTACTTTTCAAATCCCATTCCCCCTCGCGATCCAGAGGGAACGGATTAAAAAGTTACTAAAAAAATATCATGTGATTAACGGACCTCACTGGGCATTTTTTTCCAGTTAACTTTAGGGTAATGAAGAGAAAAATTATGTTTTAGGTTTCGTCTGTCTGTATCCATCGCTGACATGTTTTAAATATGGCAAAAGTCTTATTATGGGCGTAGAGATAATCATTTTAAAACTACTTAAAATTAAAATTCTGCAAACTTAACCGACAGATGTGTTGGGGAATTTGTTGCATCGCTTCTTCTCCATGTCCAAATATCGGGAAGTCGTGACGGGCGGGCGTTTTTAGAGACAGTCTTTACCTACGTATCTACATTTTGAGTTTATATAGAAATATCAGCATGTCAGCTCGTCGTCCTGCCTTTCGGTAACCGTCCGACGAGTTGGGGTAATGGAGCACTCTCCTGGTGCTCCTCAAAACGATGTCAGCAACCGTAGGCGCCCAGCGTAGCGCCGATGCGCGCTAGAGCCGTTCTGAAAAAGAAACTTGTTGTTTTAGTCAGTAAAAGTCTGACATTCCCCCCCTCCCTGCACCATCTTAGAGAGAGAGAGAAGTCATTGGATGATTTGCCACCTTAAAAAGAATAACATCTGCTAATTTGAGCAATTTTACTTGGTGAAAATTCTTTTAAAACTCAAAAACTTGCGTACCTACCGGTAAAAAGACTAAAACGATCAAAATAATTTTAATTTCGGAAGTCGGTGTTTTTCGTTATTGTTTGTTCCTTATTTAACACCGACTTCCAAAATTAAAATTATTTTGATCGTTTTAGTTTTTTTTTTTTGTGAAGTCGGTTATTTTTTTTATAAAAAGTTTTTTATTTCACACTTTTTAGTTGCAATACACTTACAGCCAGAGTACCTTTTTCTCATGACAATTCCAACTAACTCAAACCCTGCTAGAATACATCATTTTCTTATGAAGTTCCCGTGTCTCCTTCCACCTTCCGGCTCCATCATCAGATCACTTCGATAGTACCTTATAGCCAAAGTGCATCTCATGACAATTCTAATAAGCCCAAACACTGCTAGAACACATTGATTAATTACGGAGTTCCGGTGCCTATCTTCCAGCTCCATCACTATCATCAGGTCACTTTGATGATACCATTTTCAACATAACTACTCAGAACTATTCATTAATTTGTATTGTCATAGTCGCTTAACTATGTTCATTGTGATATTTGTTTGAGTATGAAGTTCCGTTGGCAATTTCTGGTCTTCTTCACCAGTTCCACCTCATCAAATGTCACTTTTTGACTGTAAATGCTTAATTCCTTGATGAAAATATTAAAATGACTATATAGTTGCCCATAATATTTGAGGAGTTCCCTCAGTTCAGCCAAGATCCCGACTTGGTGACTATGGGACCATTTAGGAACTATACCCTTTCCAAAAAAAAAAGAATTTTTCAAATGGGTCGGCAACCGACGAAGTTATGCGCGAACATACATAAAAAAAAAGTACAAACATCCGAATTGAGAACGTCCTCCTTTTTTAGAAGTCGGTTAAAAAACTACTTACTAGATCTCGTTCAAACCAATTTTCGGTGGAGGTTTGCATTAATTTGCATGGTAATGTACATCATATAAATATTTTTTATAGTTTTATCATTCTCTTATTTTAAAAGTTACAGGGACACACACATTTTATCACTTTAGAAGTGTCTCTCGCGCAAACCTATCAGTTTAGAAAAAAATGATATTAGGAACCTCAATATCATTATGTAGACCTGTCCATAGATACCCCAAACGTATGTTTTAGTACGTAGGGTTTGATATTTTTTTTTTTGTTTTAGTTTCAGTTCTAAGTATAGGGAACCCCCAAAATTTATTGTTTTTAGGTCTATTTTTGTGTGGAAATCTTTATGCGGCTTACAGAATACATCTTACTTACTCTTCACTCTACACTTACCAAGTTTCAACAGTATAGTTCTTATGGTTTCGGAAAAAAGTGGCTAGAGATGTGCCGTTGCCGGCAATATTTCCCGGAGCGGGAATATTGGTGGCAATATTGCCCGAAGTATGAATATTGGTGTTCTCTAGCTGTGACATACGGATGACAGACATGACGAATCCATAATGGTTCCCTTTTTTGCCATTTGGCTACGGAACCCTAAAAATAAAATAAAAAGACAGTGTTCAATAACTGCATGCTGTGGCATAGTGCGACTGTTTTTATTTTGTTAGCGGGACCATATTTGATTCACATATCGTCAAAGAGTGAAATAGTAAGCAGATTTCCGTACAGTAAAACTGCTACTGAGACATAAACGAAAAACGAAAATAAAAATAAAATTATTTATATATTTATTTATTATACCATCAATGCTTGACTACAGGGCAATTGAGAAATGCTTGACGGGTCCCAGGGCCTCAAGTCTGCTATTACAATAGTGTCAGAATAGTCTATCATTGATGTCATAGGTAATTGTCGATTTTGACAAGTTTGGTAATCTACTAATATAATGGCGTCATTATGACTTTCCAATGGTCAACCACTGATACTCCATTGAAAGAAGTGACATAGAATGGTAATCTCGTACATATTGACAAATAAATATTTGACGTTTGCGGTAATCTGCTAAAACTTTGACAGTTTATTTGATCAGTGTTTTACCATTAGAACGTTATTGTGCAGTTATTGGTTTTAATATGCTCGAAATTATCATTCTACCACAATTCTATTACAACACCAGTGTCCGATCAATGATCGATCATTATGAATTAGCAGATTACAAACTTTTAGCAAAATGACAATGGGATCGTGTTGGAATGACGAATTTATAAAAATAGCAGACTTAGGGCCCAGGTTGAGTGTAGTTGCTCTAAACTGACGCGGCGGGCGGCCGGTGCAAAAATACTAATTTTTTTTTGTTTGGTACACTATATAGGTAACATTGACGAATATTATCCTATACGTATATATATAAAAAAACAATGTTTGTACTCTATGATAATTCATTAGATTGTGATGAAACTATAGGGTGGTCTGAGAACGCCCGAGATGGTTCCTGGCTTAAAAAAAACCCTGGTATCTCCGAAAGGATCGGTCGGATTTTGACGATACTTTCTCTGACGAATAGCTGATGTTACAAAGAATAATTTAAGCTACTTTTTATTGAACGGGATTTCATACTACGAAATACACTAATACTAGACAGGCTCCTCAACAACTGCATTCGGTTCATATTTAATCTTAGAAAATATGACCATATTTCTACTTACAGATCTGAGCTTAAATGGATGCCAATTCGCCAGAGAAGAAATGTGCGCGCACTGACTACACTTTTCTCTCTGCTCAACTCTCCCACGCCTCCATCCTAAGTATCTCATAACTCACTTTCAATTTCTTTGTTCTTCACACGCAAGGAATCTGCGTTCTTCAAACAATCTCCTTCTGCTCTGTCCTTCTCATACTTCTGATTTTGTTCATTCTACCTTCTATATACAGTCCATCCTTCTGTGGAATGCGCTTCCTCTCGATATCAGGACGGCCGAAAGTCGGTATGCATTTAAGCGGAAGTTGCGGAATCATTTTCTACACCAATAGCAGAATCGTCTCAAAACTTCTGTCCTTACATTATATAAATATATTTATGTAGTATATATATTATATTAAATATATATGTATGTAATAGTGTGTCTTTTTAGCAAGATATTTGAAAAGGTGATGTTAAATCAAATGCTTAATCATTTTAACACCAATAACATCTTACACGATAAACAGTATGGTTTCACCAAAGGGCGTTGTACAACTGACGCTGGTGTCTCCTTACTAAAACACATTTTTAATGCGTGGGAGGAGGCACAAGATGCTATAGGCATCTTCTGCGACCTGTCTAAGGCGTTTGATTGTGTGGTTCATGAAACATTACTCCTGAAACTGGAGCATTACGGACTAGGCAAAGCAGCGTTAAGCTTATTAAAATCGTATTTGAATGACAGACAGCAACTAGTTCAAATAAACGGTGTCAATTCGTCGGGATTAAATGTGAAAATGGGGGTACCCCAAGGTTCAATTTTAGGTCCTTTTTTATTTTTAGTTTATATTAATGATTTACCCTATTTGCTGAAAAATAAACTTAATATGGTGTTGTTTGCTGACGACACTTCTTTGATTTTTAAGATAAATAGAAGGACTAATAATCTTGACGATGAAAATAACGCTTTATTGCAGGTCCAAAACTGGTTCACTGCTAATAATCTAGTTCTAAATGGGAAAAAAACTAAATGCATAAGATTTTCCTTACCAAATGTCATAAGTAGTGATTGCGACATAGTATTGAACAATGAGAAACTAGAATTTGTTGATAAAACAGTTTTCTTGGGGATTACGCTTGATTCTAGGCTACAATGGGGTCCTCACTTAACATCTCTTGCAGGACGGCTTAGCTCGGCTGCATATGCTGTTAGAAAAATCCGCCAATTTACGGATGTTGATACCGCTAGACTAGTCTATTTTAGTTATTTTCATAGTGTCATGTCGTACGGTATCTTACTATGGGGACGGGCTGCAGACATCGAGTCAATCTTTATATAACAGAAAAGAGCCATCAGAGCTATTTACAAGCTCCGCCGGTGCGATTCTTTAAGGGAACTGTTTAAAGATATTAACATAATGACGGTACCTTGTCAATATATCTATGAAAACATCATGTATGTTAGAAAAAATCTTCATCTTTTTAGCAAAAGAGGCGATAGACATAATTATGTTATAAGAAATAGGGATCAATTAGTTCAACCAGGTTTCAGACTGGCTAAAGTGGCCTCTTCTTTCATGGGGTACTGTTTGAAATGTTATAATAAAATACCACCCCAAATATTAGAACTCAATGAAACGAAATTTAAATCTTGTATTAAACGCACACTATGCAGGCAAGCATATTATAAGTTGGAGGATTATATTCAAGATAAAAATGCTTGGCTCAATGCTGGTCCAGCTCCACTACCACTAGGGCGTACTAATTAGTTGATTAGTTGGAAACTAATATTATTATTTTTAATTTGAAAGACACAATTGCATTGTATAATGTAGAAGCACTTTTTCCAAGTTTGTGAATGTGAAGCACCATGGAGCATTTTTATTAGGTTACAACTTCTTTTTTGACATTACGAGCATGGCAGTTGAGAGTTTGTCATGCTCACTCAAATGTCTCGCTGTTGGTGGCACGTGTTTTTGGGTCGTTCAGTTCCCTTCAAAATGGTTGAGCTGAGTGGGGCTGATGCACGCGTCATGCTCGTGAACGGGTGCCGTCAGATGGGACTGGTCATCTCTTAGCTGCCAGTGGCTTAATTCAGTTTCTATCTTTTAATTATTTTACATTTTTTATTTCATTATCGACATTGTGCTCACATGATAGAAGCAACAAGTAATATGTAACCAAGCATTATATGTAACACATAATATGATTTAAAAGAGTGTCCATGGAGTTTCTTGCACGTTCTTCTCCATAGAGACCTACTCTTTGGAACGTGCAATTTAGCTTCACTTTTCTTGGACTGACCGACATTTGACTATTCAAAAGTGCCTGTAAATGGTCTATTTGAAATAAATGTTTTGATTTGATTTGATTTGATTTGATGTGTATTTTATCTATAATTATGTATATTCTTACTCTTGTTTTAATACCAAAATTTTCTTTTTGTGCGCCTACCATATTGTCTCTTCACCACCCTAAGTTGACTGGTAGAGAATGCCTAAGGCATTAAGTCCGCCTATGTACTTTTTATTGCATGAAGATTAAATAAATAAATAAATACGTCGTCGAAGTTTAACCAAATATAACTGGACTTTCCCTGTGCGGTAGCTAATGTTAAAATGAGTAACATAAGCTACTTGTTGGGGTTGTAATGCCCAACAGTGAAAATATTATGTTTCTGTTAGATATGTAACCTTGTTCAAGGGTGTTATGTTATATAAATAAGTACACGAGTGTTTCCCTTGATGGATTTATTTGTCTTGAAATAATTCGACTTAATTATTATTTTTATTATTATTATATCTAGCCCATACTGTCCCACTGCTGGGCAAAGGCCTCCCTCCACTCCTTCCAATGTTCCCGGTTTGTTGTTAATCAATCAAGTTGTAGGTAATTAAAGTGTTAACCGAAACCTATAACGTGTGACTGCGGCTTTTCTTTTTGTTCTGTTCTTGTTTTTCCAGTTACCTTGTCTATTTCAGCAAACTGAAAATCTTGTTTCATACGTTTTCAGCGTCGTTTTTTGTCGTAGTCGGGTTTTAGTTTTTTACTTTTTTTTCTTTTTGAAGTACGGGACCCTAAAAAGTGACATTTACTTTTAATTGAGTATTATTATTACTAACCGGTCAACTGTCAACCACCTGCGCTGCTTGAATCAATACGTAATTAGGTACTAATGCATGAGTAGAACTCCCAAGTGTCAGTTTATTATACTTTTTTTTTTATTTATTTATTTATCATTTATACAAAGATTACAGAATTATTTAGTTTAAATAGCAACCAAAAAACCACTAAGGTTTAAACTTGTGCTATCATGAATCCATCTCAATATAGAAACAAATTGAGTTTTCAATTTTATACGTTTACGTTATTGTCGATATTAATTTATAAAAAACTTTCTGTAAATAAGTAGAAAACATTCTTAGACAATACTTAAGTAATATTGCTTAAGTTTACATTTGATATTTTTAGGTGTAATATTTCTTTTTATTTCTGATGGTAGGCCATTAATAAGTCGCGGCACAATGTACCCGCTAGTTCGCTCGCCATACGTGTTGTTGGCGCGCTGTGTACGAAGCCTATTCTCAGAAACTGCCCGAGTGCATACAGGATGTTCGATTTTGTTTATTAAATTTTCATTGAAAAATTGTTCTTTTAATAACAGAAAATTTATTTGAGTATGAACTGGTAGGACATTACAGTGTTTAAAGAGACCATTTATATGTCGTAAAATTGATTTCTAATTTTAGGAGATACTATTGTTTTTAAAATTTGTAGTTGTATTTTGTAAATACTGTCAGGATAAGTTTAATAGGTACGACCCTATGGTCGTACTACTAAGGCCATACTGGATGTATGATTCTGCCATAGCGTAATAAAGCATTATCTTCACTTTGAAGGGCAGACGGTTTTTTAGTATGGTCATAATAGCAAGAAATTGTCGAAGTTTATCGCAAACACGTTCTATGTGATAACTCCAGTTAAACTTGTCGTCTATAATTACTCCCAGATATGTTTGTTTACTGACAACATCTATTTGCGGACAGTTACAGTTGATCGCATTGACTGTATGCAAGCAGTCATGGTCATGGGCTATTAAGTTCTGCACGGGTAATTTTTTAATGTATGGAGATTTAATAACCAATAATTTAGTTTTGCTTGCGTTAAGTACTAAGCCAGCATCATGACACCACCTTGTTAGAGCATCCAGATCGAGCTGTAAGCGTTCGCATGCTGTTTTAGGATTTCTATCTGCAATGACAAGGCAAGTGTCATCCGCAAACTGATAGCATGTACTGTTTGTGATGCAGTTATTCATATCATTTACATACGATAAGAAATGCAAGGGGCCTAATACTGAACCCTGAGCTGTTTCCTCAGTTACAGCCATGCGCACACTACAGATGTTATCAACTTTTACAGTAAAGGTTCGATTTTGAAGATAATTTTTACACCAGTTGAGTAATGGACCACGTACTCCGCAGTCATCTAATTTATCAACTAGCTAGTTGTGAATGAGTGTGTCAAAGGCACGTGAGAAGTCAATAAAGAGCGCAAGAACGCATTTTTTATCATTTAGGTGCTTATTGACTTCATCGGTAAAGTTTGACAAGAGGTTCGTGGTGCTTTTGCCGGCCTGAAAACCAAATTGATATCGGTTAATTACATCGTGTTGCTTATAAAATGCATGGATTTGTTCACAGACATATTTTTCAACTATTTTGTCAATAGACGAGAGCAATGTTATCGGACGATAGTTTGAATAATCGTTTTTTTTACCTCTTTTATGGATTGGCCTTATACAACCTATCTTTAAGTCATCTGGGTATATACCACTTTCAATGCTTCGGTTAATTAAGTCAGCAATAGGTTTGGATATACTATCACCCATCATTTTAATATCCGAAACTTTAATATTATCTGGACCTGGAGCTTTTCTTGAGTTAAGTTGTTTAATAATTGTATGAACGCAGCTAGCCGAGGCTTTTTAGGGTTCCGTAGCCAAATGGCAAAAAACGGAACCCTTATAGATTCGTCATGTCTGTCTGTCTGTCTGTCTGTCCGTCCGTATGTCACAGCCACTTTTTTCCGAAACTATAAGAGCTATACTGTTGAAACTTTGTAAGTAGATGTATTCTGTGAACCGCATTAAGATTTTCACACAAAAATAGAAAAAAAGCAATAAATTTTGGGGGTCCCCATACTTAGAACTGAAACTCAAAAATTTTTTTTTCATCAAACCCATGCGTGTGGGGTATCTATGGATAGGTATTTTTAATATAATAATTATTATAGAATTAATGACTTTTTAAAATGAATTTTTAATAATTGTTATAGTATTGACTTTTAAAATGAATTTTTAATGTAATTAATTTCAATTTTGACATAATATTTTAGTGTATAAGTTTGCACGCTTTAGTTTTAAGCAAAACATGTTTGATCAATCTATTTTCAATAACACCTTTTATACCATGTTTTAAGCAAATAAAATATCTTTATCTTTTATCTTTATCTTTAATTATATTGAGGTTTCTAATATCATTTTTTTCTAAACTGAATAGTTTGCGCGAGAGACACTTCCAAAGTGGTAAAATGTGTCCCCCCCCCCCTCTAACTTCTAAAATAAGAGAATTATAAAACTAAAAAAAATATATGATATACATTACCATACAAACTGCCAACGAAAATTGGTTTGAACAAGATCTAGTATGTAGTTTTTTTTTTTAATACGTCATAAATCTAAAAAAATACACTATTATTAAAACATCGATCAAAGTTACAACGAACTACAAGAACTCTTATATTATGTTACTTGCTGCTACGGAACCCTTCATGGGCGAGTCCGACTCGCACTTGGCCGGTTTTTTTGATTCGACCGATCCGATTAGCGGGCAAACCCAACTTTGTTTATCCTTCACCTTTGTACAAGCTACGCTGTACATTGAACTTTGTGTTAGTTAGTATGTCATACTCATGAATGCACATATAAGATAATAATAATATGATGTTCAGAGATCTTTATAGTATAGATGATACCGTGCTGTGACAAGGGCCGACAACACAAGCCACCACATCGTCAGCATAGCTATGTACATCTAAGTCTCTTTTATAGGCTTCAACCAGACAGAGAGTATCATAAAAGTGGCGATAAAACGCCTCCTTGAGTGCACTCTTTAGTTGTTTTGAAGCTCTTTGTAGTTCCGTGTAAGGTAATACTGATAGTTCTGTTGAGGAGCATGAATTCGATCCAACGAGTAGTTGATTCGTCAATCCGTTTCGCCTTCATTCCCTTGGAAGGGGCGTTATGGTGACGTTGTCGAAAGCTTCTTCAATATTAAGGAAAGCACATAGGGCTATCTGTTTATCTTCCAAAGCCCTTTTGATCCTGTCTATTAGTTCTAACAGAGTAGTTTCTGTAGATTTTCCTTTGTGGTAAGCATGTTGCTTCGGATGCAGAGGGTTATCCCTTAATGGTCCATTTCTGATGCATTCGTCAATAACCTTTTCCATACTCTTGAGTAGGAAGGAGGTAAGGCTTATTGGTCTGAAGGACTTTGGTTGAGAGTAGTCCTTCTTACCAGCCTTTGGGATAAAACAAACTTTAACCATAGTCCATTTCTCTGGTGAATATCCTCAGGTTTGCTAAGCTTTGGCTTGCTCTGAAGATTTTGATTAAAATAGGGATGAGTAGTCTTCCCTTGCTACAGGAAACATGGGAAGATATCGTCATCACCTGCAGATTTAATCGGCTTGAATGAGAGTCTATATATAGCCCATTCATATTTTTATTTTATGAAAGGTTATATTTATTAAACATGTAAAAGTTAAAATAGTTTATTTAAACAGAAATTAGTATAAAATAAGCAAGCCAGACACTAATTTGTACTATTGAAGGCAATACCTAATGTATTTTTTTTTTTCGGATTCAATGTTTGATTTGAGAACAAAGGTTTAACAAAAAAGGTTATCAATACATTTTCACACTTGTGCATAATGGTAATCAAAGTCATAGTCTGGTTACAAGCTACATTATATACCTAAGTGTAGTGCAATTATAGTCACTTTCTGAGCCAGTGTGTCGAAAACATTATTATTATTATTTCGTTTATTCAGCTTAAGTACATATAAATTATATTTTTAAATATTCAATATAAAAAAAAACATTAAAAATATAAAAAAATAGTAGCCTACCGGTATCGGGAACAGGGTCCAAGCCACCGGCGGTCAGGGCTCCAGAGAAAGGAACCTCCTGACTGTACGAGCCGTGTCCAGCAATACTGCTTTCTGAATCAAGCCCTTGATCCAGTCGCCTAACGAGAGCCTCCTAAGGTGTTGGTCGAGGCTCTTGGCTATTAAGCCATTGGCTGAAACAACTATCGGTACAATGATCACTGAATCCACTTCCCACATATCGACAACCTCGCGAGCCAAGTCAATATACTTGATTTGTTTATCGTTCTCGGCTTTCACGAGGTTCTCGTCATGCGGAACGGATATGTCAACAATCATTGCACGCCTCTCGCTTCGGTCCACCACCACTATACCACAAAAGTCCTGTCAGTGATGATGGACCGATCCCAGTACAAAGTGATATGACCATTATCAAGAACTTTTTTTTTTTTTTTTTTTATTATTGATAGGCTCGCGTTTGACCACTATCTCACCTGCTGGTAAGTGATGATGTGGCCGACGATGGAGCACGCTTGCCTAGAAGTAACCTATTCACTCTCGACTTAAAGACCCCTAGGTTGGGTCTTTAAGTCTGGCTTCTGGGTCGGGCTCATACCTATAGTATGGCACTTCCGATTCCACAAGAGAGTATTTATGAGCAAGCTGCTGATGGATAATCCTGGCTACAAGGTTGTGCCTATGCAAGTACTCTCCATTAACAAGACGAGAACAACCAGAGATAATGTGACGGATTGATTCTCCCGGACGGTGACATGCCCGACAGATGTCAACCGTGCCATCTTTCACAATAAATCTGCGGTAGTTATTCGTCATGATAATTTCGTCCATAATTGCACAGACAAAACCTTCGGTTTCCCCAAATAGGTCACCGAAACGCAGCCAGGCTACGGACGCCAATTGATCTACATCGGGCCCATGAAGGGCCCGGAAAAAGCGTCCGTGAAGCTCTTTGCTCTGCCACACTTCCCTGCGATCGTTAGTGTCAAGCACTATCGGTTTGCGCCAGTTCTCGTTAGCCAGGGAGAGCGGGGTGAGTCCCTTGTCCACTGCCACTACATCTCGATGCATACCCATGTCGGCAGCTAGGAAATATTCCCTGAGACTGCATACCTCGCGGTTGTGTAGGGTCTTAGCATTTAAAAAACCTTGACCCCCACATTTCCGCGGGATATACAGCCTCATCACCGACGATCGTGGGTGGTGCATCATTCGGTATGCAGTCAGCAGTGTACGGACCCGCCTATCCAGGGCGTCAAGTTCTGTGTGAGTCCATTTGAGTACGCCGAAAGAGTACATCAATACCGGCATGACCCAACCGTTGAAGGCACCTTGTTTCCGCCTGAAAGAAGGCTATTGAGCAACTTTCTCAGGCGTCCAAAGAAACGCTCCTTCAACGATTGCTTCATGTTAGTGATACTGATGCCTAGAGCTTCCGACATACCCAAATACTTATAGGTTTCGGTTGGAGAGAGGAATCTCAGATTTATGGAATCCGTGAGTCGACTGCTCACGGACTCCACAACCTCACCTCGCTTTACATGCATGACTGCACATTTGTCCACACCAAACTCCATCCTGATGGCACTACTGAAGGTTTCAGTTACCTTCAGCAGCTCCATCCCTTGCAAATTGTTGGGGGCAAAGAGCTTTAAATCATTCATGTAAAGGAGGTGAGATATAACCTGACCACCTCTCTTCAACCGATAGCCTAGACCTGAATTCTCCAGCAGTGTGCTTAGAGGATTCAAGGCTAGACAAAACCAAAGCGGACTCAAACTATCACCCTGGAATATACAGGTTCGCTATTCCTCTGGATATTTCGACATCCTGGATAGCGGAGGACCGTACTCCATGGCCTCATACACGACAACAGGAAGGTACGTAGTGTTGTATCAATTTTATACTATTCCAGCACCCTCATGAGCCATGTATGAGGAACAGAATCATAGACCTTTTTATAGTCTATCCAACATGTCGACAGATCCTTTCGGGAACGTCGAACCTGCTGGCTAATAGTCATATCAATGAGGAGCAGCTCCTTAGTACCGCGGGACCCGTTCCTACATCTATTCTGAGAAGGCGACATGATCGAATTTTCATCAATATGACTATTAATTTTACTTCTCAGTATGGATGTAAGACCTTTATAGACCGTCGGCAAGCACGTGATCGGTCTATAATTTTTAGGCTCCGCAGTACTACCTGATTTATGGAGCAGGTGGGTTATTCCTGTTGTTAGGAACTGGGGCAGCGACCCTGACTCTAAGGCAGACTGAAACTGATATGCCAAGTGAGCATGCGATCTTGTAAACCACTTAATCCAGAAATTGTGCAGCCCGTCCGGCCCTGGAGATTTCCAGTTAAGCAACGGACGTACTGCACGAGCTACATCTTGGGGGCTGATGTCGATTGCCCCCATTTGTGGTATTGGATCACACGCTCGCTCGACTCCCCGAATCCAGTCACCCTCGGTGTGACTGACAGGCACCGACCAGATGCTACGCCAGAATGAACTCATGGCGTCATCATCCGGGAGGCGCGCGTCAGTCACACCTTGGTCCGGTCGCTCCCAAGCCCTATAAACCCACCTTTCATTACTCCGGAATGTGCGATTCTGGGTGTATCGCTCAACTCGCCGCTAATACCTGCGGATATGGTTTGCCCATGCATACACCTTCTGCTTCAGGAAGTCGATGCGCTCTTTGACTCGGGACATATAGTCTCGGGGGCTGATGCCAGTCCCCGAAAATGCCCACCTCACAAAGCGCATCACTCTTGGGCGAGGGTTGCCCTCCCTGAAGCAGATTAGTTTGCCGATGAGTGCTCTATTATTATTATTATTTCCTTTATTATCCATTTTAACATATTAATTACATTTTTAAATATTGCTTAAAAAAATATTGACTTATATAGTGACCTGTGTACTATACCCATGTTTGCAAAATAAATTATTATTATTCGTTTATTCATTATTATAACATATAAATTATATTTTAAAATATTTAAATAAAAAATAAAGTATATTTTAAAATATTTAAATAAAGAATAAAAAAAAAACATTTAAAAATATAAAAAATAAGTGTCCCACCGGTATCGGGAATAGGGTCCAAGCTACCGGTGGTCAGGGCTCCAGAGAAAGGAACCTCCTGACTATACGAGCCGTGACCAGAAGTACCGCTTTCTGAATCAAGCCCTTGATCCAGTCGCCTAACGAGAGCCTCCTGAGGTGTTGGTCGAGACTCTTGGCTATTAAGCCATTGGCTGAAACGACTATCGGTACAATAATCGCTGAATCCACTTCCCACATGTCGACAACCTCGCGAGCCAAGTCAATATACTTGATTTGCTTATCTTTCTCAGCTTTTGCGAGGTTCTCGTCATGCGGAACGGATATGTCAACAATCATTGCACGCCTCTCGCTTCGGTCCACCACCACTATATCAGGCTTATTGGCTTATTATTATAAACATAATTATTATTAGGTATTCCGTGCATACATCTGAAAGCAGTTAAAACTAGTTTTGGCATACCTATTGTGACTGTTCCAATAAGACCCTAGGCTGATAATTTTTTTTATTTTTCCTGAATTTCCCTACATGAAGGTATGAAGGTCGGCTCCCCCTTTTAGGGGAGAGGACGAGCGCCACCATTCGCCCGCCCTTGTAGCTTTCAACCAGAGACATGGACGAGCTCCCACCGACAGTAATGGATTTCCAAGGAATATGTCACCTTCTCCCGACTTAGAAAGCTAGGGGATTAGGTGGGGAATTGAGAAAAACAAATATAAAATCAAATAGGGTTGGAAATCCAAAGGATAAGGAAGGATAATCTACTTTTCTTTTTAGTTATGAATATTATGAGACTGAGAGGGCTGAAAAAGGGTATATAACACGTGACGCTTGTATTTGCAAGTTAAATAGTTTTGGAAATTACTTTCATTCGTTTCGCTCGTGCGTGTCCTGACCAATCCTACGGCAAAGGGTTGTGAGGCCTCTGCTATTGGATAAGACACACTTCCTTGAACAATTGACTTCGTATCTACTACTCGCGCATTAATAAGACAATACAAAACCTAAACAAGCGTGACGCATCGTCAGTCGGTCGCAGAACTATTTACAGTTGCCTGGCTAGACGCCGAAGTGGTTTATCGACACTTCTCACTTCCTTACAGCCCCAAGGTGAGGACAACATAACCGGCACGCCTCCGAGCTACGTCTAGCTGAGGTACTTTTCTGAAATGTGTCCAAATTTCGTGTCTCGCTAAATATTATTTTTTGTATCAGTAAGAGGCCCGAAAGCCGAGTGTGTTTTAACGAGATACGATCCCTAGCGTTCCTTAGAACGACTACCAATGTTTAGGATACTTGGCGGTGACTACCCCAATCTCTGTGGAAGTGTGCGCATATCAAGAACAATGTAAAATAGTCTACTGTCAGTCAGTTCTAAGGGAAGGTAGCCATCGCTAACGTTTGGTGGTTTGTGATCTCCGTATAGCTCAAACTGGCCTTAGGATGTAACGAATAGTTATTCGGTTCGGCCTTCAATTGGCAGTGTTTTAGTCATGGTTGCGCCAATTATGGCGGGAAGTGTCAAGTCCACTCGAAGGAAAGTCAATGTCAAGCTTCACCCCAAAGGAAGGCCTTCTCCGACTCCCTAACGCCAACCGCAAGCTTAGGTTACCTTGTCATAGGGTGGAATAGGGAAGGATAAAACATACAGCACTCACCCATCCAGTCTTCAACACAGCCGCTGAGATTCACTCGCGTACTTACACAATACTCACTAGATCACAATCAACGCCCATCTATTCGTACTCTGACTCACATGCACAGACCTGTACTATAAATATTTGAAAAACCTAAACTGGACTCAGTCCACCTATATCTAATACTGTATTACAATACTGGCGTCCTTTCTCGGGCCCTCAAGCCAAGTCTCTTAGACGTGTGTTCCCTACTCGGGTCTGACGCGAAGTCCTGGACGTCTGTCCCCTACCAGAGTCTCACGCGAAGTTCCCTATCCTATCCGAGTCAACCCCGTGCTCCTCTCCCTTACGTCTCAGTATCCCTTATCCATTCCCACGCTTTGCTAACTAATTTTTTATATCTTTGTTTTTGTATAGTTTCTAAAAGGTTTGGGTCGTCTTTGTCCAACGACGCGGCCAGCGTGCACATGTTCCATCTTTAGAAATTGCATCCATTTCTTTACTATTGTGCTAAAATATTTCCTTTTTTGTAATTGTTCCTTTCACATTAAAAAGGCAATTTATGTCCCTTCGTTCAGCACCACGTGTTTAAAGTGCCGTGGTGTTTAAAATAAAATATAACATTTTGTTATTAATTTGGAGTAAGTGACAGACAGTCACATTCCCCCCTCTGAAAATCAGACGCGTGACGTAGTTCAGCGGATGAGCTTTCACAATAGGATAAACTTCGGATTCTCATTAAAATTAAAATAGAGTCCCATTCCCAATTGGCGGGTTAAACTATCAACTTATCTAGTTGGACTGGTTACTTGGTCCAATAAGGCAAAATCCTATTGCATTCATAGTTGGTGTGTTAAAATAATCTAAGTGGACTGATTCCAATAAGAGAAAACGCATCTCGTACTAGACGTCAATGTGGAAGCATCCTCTGGTGAATACCTTCACTCAGCCCATATCATTTATAATCCCTTAAAATTGGCACATTATAAAACCAAATTAAAAAAAACAAGTATGTTTATAGTCTTGTTTTACATACAAGTCATTTTGAAATAGGATTAATATAACTAAACATATACAGAATCCTATAGAGTTGTACCCTTCCGGTGTGTTAAAATAATCTAATCATTATAACTATTGCAGCAGGTACAATAATCTATTAAGTCTGGATGCTGCTTATAATTCAGTAATGTGTTGCGGAAACATCCCTACGTACAGGACCGTTAAAATTATTTCGACTTATAGGTCCATCAAAATCATTAAGCTCTTACTTTTTATCATAGTTCAGTGTGACGACTGTTTGCTCTTGTAGTTTATCACCAAGACCTTTTCTCAGTCACTTAAAACCGTCAACATGTGCTCGGGCTCAATTGCTTTATTGGCCTCTTGAATTTTAGAAATCTTTAAAAGACCCCTTTTTTTGTTTAATATTGTAAGGGTCGGCCACATTTCGATAACCGATTTTTTTTTCCTTTCCTGCCATATTGTGCGTCAGGTCGTTTTGCTATAGACCTTAAGAATTTATGGAGAGTTTGGCATCTCAATTGACAAAAATTATTGCTTTCGTCAGATGACGGTCATATGCGGGTCTGTTTCGTAAAAACACAGGCCAAGTGATTTTTTTAGAAGCCTATTATTGTGTTAAGCTATTCCAAAACGGATAGCATTTTTTGTCTTTCTTAATACTAAGTGACAGGCTGTCAAGTCGTAAAATACACATTTAAGGTACGAGTACTTTGAAGTGGCTCGATTTAGCCAGACTATGTAGTAAATATAATTGGTCGTCATGAGTAAATTATATATCGATAAAACCTAGTCAGCGCTAGAATTTCTATATAAGTGTCACAAGAAACGAAACCCTACAAATATTATCTGGTAGATATGACAAAAGAAGCTAATACTAATTATAATCGTCCGATTTGGACCATGAATCAATTCAGATGTACGTATATTAAAATGTTAACTATTGCATGATATATAATAGAATCATCAACACCCACCTAGCGTTAATTTGATACCCAGCTGGTAGTTTTGAACCTATTTCTTGTCATTGTTCAAACAACTGCATTTCAGTAGACCTGTGCATGCTTATAGTTTAATTTTACATACCAGGGTCTCTTCTAAGGTTATTCGTGCGGTACCTACGGTGCTCGCTCGTTCTAAACTCAGCCTATCGCAGTTATCGCAGGACAAAGGCCATTCCTTACGCACCTCCGCGCTGTGTCAGCTGCCGAGGTCAATTTCAGGAGCAGCTGAAATAGTTCGCACATAGGAATATTAGATTACATTTCAAAGATGCAGTAACCCCCCTCTGATTCTAAGAGGTTATAATAGTTCTGAAATGCAACAAGTGTTTGAAAGTTATTGATACTGATTCTGCTAGAACAGATAGTTTGGATATCCTAGAAGAGTTGAGACGAATATTTAATTATTAGAGATCGTCTATTTCCTATACACGTGGACACTTTGAGAAATCTGATAATGCCTCCTTCGCTTTTATTAGTATTATCGGAATTAATCGCTGGTATAAATTTTGAAGCGCTTTACTTCTATAACCCTAATCAATAATATTTAATGTCATAACAAAGATCACACGCGGAATGCCTAACGACAAAAGTCAAATAAAAATGGAACTTAGCTTCGCAACATAGACCGCGCTACAGCAATCACTGGAATCAGGTGGTGTCAGCTCTCAGATGAACCACCGGCCAAGCTCAATGCAGAAACCGTAAGCTTAGATACAGCGTAGGCGCAACGATGAGTAGATTTAAATATCCTGGAATTTATAATAAGACCACACAAGTATCTGCTCAAATAACATAACATACGCTGCCGAATTTGGTAATAACTACAATATCCTACGATTAAAATCACTGATACCTAAACCTACTACTGTCTTATAAACTAGTTACCGTTTTGTAAAATAATTTACACGCTTGTTAGCTTAGGCACTAACTATTTCATATTCATTCCTCTCACTTAACACACATACAAATCTCAACCTCAAAACCACACTTCATTTTCACAAACATTCATTTAGATTTAAAACTTATCTATAATTGCAGGGAGTCGAACCCATTCTGACATTAGCTCAGGGCCCTATTATTGAAATTATTAATATTTACTAGGTACATTACCTTCTTATATAAATAAGCATGGGGATCGAACCCATTAGTAGTAGCATATTAACACAAACACACACAGTCATACATGTTGTAATCAACTTATGAATATTTCCGTGTTCATGGGAATCGAACCCTGATAACCACAGAAATTAAATTCTAATAACTCATTATAAGTCAAGCGGGAATTGAACCCACAGTTCTAACACAGGATCTCCAGGATTTATCAACCAACGAATCAATCGGGAGTCGAACCCAAAATTCATGTCGAATAAAATATAGAATTATGCACTTAAAATAAACAAATCATACAGGAGTCGAACCTGCTAAATATGTTTTTGTAATTATGTATTTGATTGAAGAATTCAACTTCATACTAATCACAGATCTTTACCTAGCCGTTGTAATTCTTCCTACATCTAAATAGTCCTAACAGTTTATATCTCTAGAAATTACGTTGTGTTTATTATTTTAGTAGTAACCCATAAATATCGTTTCTCGTTGTACTGAAGTGAATCAGTACATTTAATGACGAGAATCCTGGTCACGGCACCACATGTGACTGTTCCAATAAGACCCTAGGCTGATAATTTTTTTTATTTTTCCTGAATTTCCCTACATGAAGGTATGAAGGTCGGCTCCCCCTTTTAGGGGAGAGGACGAGCGCCACCATTCGCCCGCCCTTGTAGCTTTCAACCAGAGACATGGACGAGCTCCCACCGACAGTAATGGATTTCCAAGGAATATGTCACCTTCTCCCGACTTAGAAAGCTAGGGGATTAGGTGGGGAATTGAGAAAAACAAATATAAAATCAAATAGGGTTGGAAATCCAAAGGATAAGGAAGAATAATCTACTTTTCTTTTTAGTTATGAATATTATGAGACTGAGAGGGCTGAAAAAGGGTATATAACACGTGACGCTTGTATTTGCAAGTTAAATAGTTTTGGAAATTACTTTCATTCGTTTCGCTCGTGCGTGTCCTGACCAATCCTACGGCAAAGGGTTGTGAGGCCTCTGCTATTGGATAAGACACACTTCCTTGAACAATTGACTTCGTATCTACTACTCGCGCATTAATAAGACAATACAAAACCTAAACAAGCGTGACGCATCGTCAGTCGGTCGCAGAACTATTTACAGTTGCCTGGCTAGACGCCGAAGTGGTTTATCGACACTTCTCACTTCCTTACAGCCCCAAGGTGAGGACAACATAACCGGCACGCCTCCGAGCTACGTCTAGCTGAGGTACTTTTCTGAAATGTGTCCAAATTTCGTGTCTCGCTAAATATTATTTTTTGTATCAGTAAGAGGCCCGAAAGCCGAGTGTGTTTTAACGAGATACGATCCCTAGCGTTCCTTAGAACGACTACCAATGTTTAGGATACTTGGCGGTGACTACCCCAATCTCTGTGGAAGTGTGCGCATATCAAGAACAATGTAAAATAGTCTACTGTCAGTCAGTTCTAAGGGAAGGTAGCCATCGCTAACGTTTGGTGGTTTGTGATCTCCGTATAGCTCAAACTGGCCTTAGGATGTAACGAATAGTTATTCGGTTCGGCCTTCAATTGGCAGTGTTTTAGTCATGGTTGCGCCAATTATGGCGGGAAGTGTCAAGTCCACTCGAAGGAAAGTCAATGTCAAGCTTCACCCCAAAGGAAGGCCTTCTCCGACTCCCTAACGCCAACCGCAAGCTTAGGTTACCTTGTCATAGGGTGGAATAGGGAAGGATAAAACATACAGCACTCACCCATCCAGTCTTCAACACAGCCGCTGAGATTCACTCGCGTACTTACACAATACTCACTAGATCACAATCAACGCCCATCTATTCGTACTCTGACTCACATGCACAGACCTGTACTATAAATATTTGAAAAACCTAAACTGGACTCAGTCCACCTATATCTAATACTGTATTACAATACTGGCGTCCTTTCTCGGGCCCTCAAGCCAAGTCTCTTAGACGTGTGTTCCCTACTCGGGTCTGACGCGAAGTCCTGGACGTCTGTCCCCTACCAGAGTCTCACGCGAAGTTCCCTATCCTATCCGAGTCAACCCCGTGCTCCTCTCCCTTACGTCTCAGTATCCCTTATCCATTCCCACGCTTTGCTAACTAATTTTTTATATCTTTGTTTTTGTATAGTTTCTAAAAGGTTTGGGTCGTCTTTGTCCAACGACGCGGCCAGCGTGCACATGTTCCATCTTTAGAAATTGCATCCATTTCTTTACTATTGTGCTAAAATATTTCCTTTTTTGTAATTGTTCCTTTCACATTAAAAAGGCAATTTATGTCCCTTCGTTCAGCACCACGTGTTTAAAGTGCCGTGGTGTTTAAAATAAAATATAACATTTTGTTATTAATTTGGAGTAAGTGACAGACAGTCACACTATCTAGATATGCAAAAACTAGATGTAACTAGATGTTACTGTGAACAAAAACTTTAAATGCCTTTATTCTACCTTGTTCGGTCTAAAATACCTCGCCACTCTTCTCCATTCTTCATTTGAAGGCCTGGAGAGGCGGATATGAGGAGTAGGTATTTTGTACGATGATATCTGGTGCCATCACCGAGCCAGGGACTTCCCTCAGGAACTTCTGGCGTCTACACACTTGTGTAGACGCCAGAAGTTTCAGGGTTTCTTCCACTGATGCGGTGAAGGCACCGTCTGGTTTCTTTAAGAACCCTAGTTGATTCGTAGGCGATTTGGATAAGACTTAGTGGATTCTGGCTCCTTGAGGGACTTAAGTAATCTCCTCGCAGAACTTCCTCCATGAAAGTCTTTTCGCCTTTCGGTTTTTTTTTTTATTATTAATGATAGGCTTGCGTTTGACCACCATCTCACCTGATGGTAAGCGATGATGTGGTCGACGATGAAGTACGCTTGCCTAGAAGAAACCTATTCACTCTCGACTTAAAGACTCCTAAGTTGTAGCTATCTGGGAACACAGATTCCGGCAGGGAATTCCACTCCTTGGCTGTACGCACAATAAATGTGTTCCCAAAACGCTTTGTGCGTATGGGTGGGATGTCTACCATGTACCGGTGGCGCAACGCTGTACGTCGTGTGGTCCGATGATGGAACGGACTTGGCGGAATTAGATTGTGCAATTCCAGTGCACACTCCCCGAAATGTAAACGATAGAAAACCGACAGACTAGCAACTCGGCGGCGATGTTGAGCATCGCCGCCGGCTTTGGAGCTTTGACTCTACAAGTGCATCATCAAAGTCAAAGTCAAAAAGTTTTTTATTTCACATAGGCCTACATGGGCACTTATAAAACGTCAGAAGCTAGTGCACGGTTCCAAATTGGTCGTTTCCTATGGAGAAGAACCGGCAAGAAACTACATGGTTACTCTTTTAAAAAAATGGTTGTACTTACAATATTTCCATATAACAGTATTAAAAGGTATTATTTAAGAACAGTGTAAACCGGTATAAATTGTACTAAAAAGCACAATAAAAATAATCATTTAAAAAAAAGTGAGTCACAATAATCTAAGAATTCGTGGAGTCTACAGTGTTCTTCCATTTACATTATAAAAAGAGGCTATGTTAAAAAAAAAGGTAGAAAAAATAATAATAATTACAACTGTCAATAAATGAGACGTTAACAACCAAAAAAAAAGAAAAACTAACGAATTAAATGTGGTTGGAGTCAGATAATATAAAAAAAAAATATTGCAAAAGCAATGTGTTACAAAAAAAAATGTTACAACAAAGATGGAGCAGTTAATAGATACATTCGCACATTATTATGAGTTACCAGGGGGCCACAAGTGCAGAGGCAGTCATTGCCAAACAAGCGTGTCTTCGACATTATTATTTTATTATTTAGAAGATAAGGGGCTATGCATCACCCATAGTGTAGGGGATGTAGTCACTGCGACCTAAAAGATCTATTGTGACTCGCCACCTTGTTAGAGTAACTCTTTTAGCCCGGAGGCTTCCAAGAAATTTAGAGTACTCCTAGCTTTTAGAGTTTTAATCTCCTCCGGGCGAATAATGTGTCGGCCCAGATGGACACTGCGTTTGTGGATAAGGGGCCCGCATTCACACAAAAGGTGCATAGGCGTCTCCCTCTCCTGATTGCAGTACCGGCAAACATCAGTGTCACTCAGTTTCATGTGAAATTGGTGCCTGTTTAGTTTGCAGTGGCCGGTTAAGGCGCGAGCTATCGCACAGATGTTCGTCCTGCTAAGCTCAAGAAGCTCGGCAGTTCGTTTTTGTGAGTAGCCTTCTATGAGAGATTTGCAGTGTAGCAGACCTGGTTGTACCAACCAGTGCTTTTTTGAATCGCCAAATTGCCCTTAAGGGTCTGCATGGCCTGGTTCTTTGAGATACCACAGAAGGGTTCTGGTCCTATCTGATGACCTTGAGCTCCAGCCCGTGCAAGTTCATCGGCTTTTTCGTTGCCATTGATTCCAGAATGACCTGGTACCCATCTCAGAATAATTTTATTCCTTTGCCCCAGGTCATTCAGTTTGTTAACGCAGTCTTTTACCAGTTTCGAATTTAAAGTATTCGAGTTCAGGGCGTTAAGAGCTGCCTGGCTATCTGAGTAAATCAGAATTAATTGATTTATGTAGTTTCGTTGACGGTTGGCCTCCGCACATTCTATAATGGCGTATACCTCCGCTTGGAATATGGTAGCATGTTTACCCAGATTCAAGCTTTTGCTGAATTTCGTGCTAATGCCAAATATTCCACATCCTACATTCTCACCCATTTTGTAAACCAGATCAGGCTTCCAGCCTTGCAAGTGATGAGGTTGTTTGACCAATCCTCTCTGCTCGGCAGTTCCACTGTGTAATTCCTTGTGAAATTACACTGTGGAAGCATGACGTCTGTTGTCATAGCTAGTTGATCGTGTTCAAGTACTGATTCGTGTAGCGATCTCAGTGCTTAAGAGCGCCAGTTTGGTTTGCCAGTGCTGTTTGTTCTGTACATGCTTGCCTTCGCCTCCTTCGCAATGAATAGATGAAGTGGCGGTAGGTTAAGCAGGGCATTTAGAGCAGCTCCTGAGGTTGTGGACATGGCCCCTGTTGATATGAGGCATGCAAGTCTCTGCAAACCATTAAGTTTGTTAATGACTGTCACTCGAGTTGTTTTCCTCCACCATAATACGCAGGCATACGTTATTATCGGCCTGACTATGGCGGTGTACAACCACAGGGCGATTTTAGGGTTTAAGCCCCATTTCTTCCCCGCTAAGCGACAGCATATTCCTAAAGCTATTTTAGCCTTTTGGATCACATTGTTAATGTGAGTGTTCCAAGTCAGTCTCTGGTCGATAGTTACGCCCAGGTACTTGACTTCGCTGGAGAATGGTATGAGAGTCCCCTTTACAGTGGGCGTTACAAGTTTGTCCAACTTACGCTTCCTGGTAAAGGAGACTATTGTTGTTTTACTCGGGTTAACCGATAAATTGTTTTCTGTGCACCATGTGTTAATAATGTTCAGAGATCTTTGTAGTATAGATGATACCGTACTGTGACAGGGGCCGACAACACAAGCCACCACATCGTCAGCATAGCTATGTACATCTAAGTCTCTTTTAGAGGCTTCAACCAGCAATTGGTCAACAACGAGTAGCCATAGAAGTGGCGATAAAACGCCTCCTTGTGGGCACCCTTTAGTTGTTTTGAAGCTCTTTGTAGTTCCGTGTATGGTAACACTGATAGTTCTGTTGAGGAGCATGAATTCGATCCAACGAGTGGTTGTTTCGTCAATCCCTTTCGCCTTCATTCCCTTGGAAAGGGCGTCTATGGTGACGTTGTCGAAAGCTCCTTCAATATCAAGGAAAGCACATAGGGCTATCTGTTTATCTTCCAAAGCCCTTTCGATCTGATGCATTCGTCAGTAACCTTTTCCATACTCTTGAGTAGGAAGGAGGTAAGGCTTATTGGTCTGAAGGACTTTGGTTGAGAGTAGTCCTTCTTACCGGCCTTTGGGATAAAACAGACTTTAACCATAGTCCATTTCTCTGGTATATATCCCCAGGCAAAGCTTGCTCTGAAGATTTTGATTAAAATAGGGATGAGTACAGTCTTTCCTTGCTGCAGAAGAGCTGGGAAGATATCGTCATCCCTTGCAGATTTAATCGGCTTGAATGAGTCTAAAGCCCATTCTATCTTGTTCGGTCTAAAATACCTCGCCGCTCTTCTCCAGTCTTCATTTGAAGGCCTGGTGAGGCGGATATGAGGAGTATTTTGTACGATGTTATCTGGTGCCATCACCGAGCCAGGGAAGTGTGTAGACGCCAGAAGTTTCAGGGTTTCTTCCGCTGATGCAGTGAAGGCACCGTCTGGTTTCTTTAAGAATCCCAGTTGATTTGTAGGCGATTTGGATAAGACTTTGTGGATTCTGGCTCCTTGAGGGACTTTAGTAATCTCCTCGCAGAACTTCCTCCATGAAAGTCTTTTCGCCTTTCTGATTTCTTTATTATAGGTAGTTAAAGCTTTCCGATACCGATCCCAGTCGTCAGTCGATTTAGCCTTATTAAACAACCTACGTGATTCTTCCCTTAAAACATCGAGCTTTTTGTTCCACCACGTCACTTTTCTGTCTTCGTGTCTTCGACATAGTCTTTCAGCTTGTAATATACTTTTTTGGTTAAGATACGCTTAATATTTTCTATGGTTTTGAACTTTCCTTCGCTAAGTTCAGTCACCGCTTTTGGTAGCTTGTTATAAAAGCGTATGCTATTTACTAAAAATGACTTACAGGTCTTGGCTAATCTCCATTTGGGTAATATAATTTCGTGTTTACTACGAGTATTTATGTTATGGAAATCGCTTCTAATTTTGAAAAGTCCTAGGTTTTTACGGACATACAAAATACTTTCTAAGATATAAAGAGAAGGCAGTGTCAATATATCGATTTCTTTGAATTTATTTCTGAGGGACTCGCAAGGACCAATTTTATAAATAGCCCTGATTGCTCTCTTTTGCAATACGAAAATCGAGTCTACATCAGCTGCAGATCCCCACAGTAAAATGCCATAAGACATAATACTTTGGAAATAGGCATAGTAAACTAACCTAGCTGTGGCGACATCTGTCAACTGACTTATTTTTCTTACTGCATATGCCGCTGAGCTTAATCTACCTGAGAGAGTTCTAATATGAGCACCCCACCAGGAGTTGGGACTCGAGGTGGCGCTGCGCAAATCCGAGGCCATGTGTTTTCACGGTCGCGGCCGTCGGAACGCGCCACCGTCGGGTTCCCAACTAACGGTAGGAGGAGTTCGCATCGGCGTCGGGACATCGATGAGGTACCTGGGACTCATCCTCGACAGTCGATGGAATTTCGTGGAGCATTTCCGACGTCTGGCTCCCAAACTCAACCGGACTGGGGCCGCTCTCAAGCGGCTCCTGCCCAACCTTGGGGGTCCAGACGCCTCCTGCCGGAGGCTCTACGCGGGGATCGTTCGGTCCATGGCCCTCTACGGGGCGCCGGTGTGGGCGCCGTCGCTGCAAAAGCGACCGGCGGCCATTCTGAACGCCTGTCAGAGGGTCATGGCAATTCGGATGGTGCGGGGATACCGCACGATTTCCTGCGAAGCGGCGAGCCTTCTGGCTGGCCTACCACCGTGGGATCTGGAGGCAACAGTCCTTGCACACATGCACGACATGCGCGTGGAGATGCAACGCCGGGGTGAAAGTCCTCTGCCGCGACAGGTCACGGCATTGCGGACAGAGCTCCGGCGGGATCTCATGGTGGAATGGCGTCAGCGACTATCGCAACCCCGTCATGGGCACGCCACAATTATGGCGATAAGTCCCCTCTTTGAGGCGTGGCTGGAAAGACCTCACGGCGTCCTTACCTTCCGCATGACACAGGTCCTCACCGGAAATGGCAAGTTCGGGAGGTTCCTGTTCCGAATTAAAGCAGAAGTGACGCCCGGGTGTCGCCACTGTGCGGAACGCCCGGAGGACACGGTGGAGCACACAATCGCGGTGTGCCTTGCTTGGGCGGAGCATCGCCGTGCCCTCGTGGGGGTGATCGGCGGCGGAGACCTCTCGCGCCGGGCCTTGGTCGAGGCCATGGTCCGGAGCGAGGAGGAGTGGCAGGCGGTCGCCGACTTCTGCGAAGCAGTAATGCTCGCTAAGGAGGAGGCCGACCGCATCAGGCAACGGCGCTCTCGCCGCCGCCGCCGGGATTCCGATCCCGATTTCCAGCCACCGTAGGCGCGGGCTTGCGGACAGTGAGCAATGGGTAGCTCGCTGTCCGGCCGTCCGGTAACCGTCCGGACCAAGCCCAAGTCGTCGACGGCGCGCGCTGTTCCCGCGCGCCTCAAGGAGTTGTCAGCAACAGCAGGGGCCCAGCCGGGTCGAAGCCTACTGGGGCCAGGGTAATCCGAAAGGGCGCTCGAGCCCCGGTACGAAGGCTTGAAGGAACGGGATGGGTTTTTTAGTCAGTAAGAGTCTGACACTATCTCCCGCTCCGCCCAAGAGCGGGGGTTGTCATAAGATGATTTTTCCCATCGAAAAAGAAAAAAAAAAAAAAAAAAAAAAAAAAAAAAAAAAAGCACCCCACTGCAGTTTGGAATCGACAGTTATACCTAAGAACACAGTTTCTGTAATTACATCAAGTTTTTTGCTATCAAGAATTAGATTGACGCCAACTTGAGGGACATTCGGTAATGAAAACTTTATACATTTAGTTTTATTTGCATTTAGTAAAAGATTAGCTGCGAACCATTTCGAAAGAACAGCCAGACTTTCGTTAACACGCAAGACATCCGCATCTTTTCTATCCACTTTAAAAATAAGAGAAGTGTCGTCAGCAAATAGAATTATATCTGATAAATTAGCCATCATGTCAGGAAGGTCATTAATATAAACTAGAAAAAGGAAAGGGCCAAGAATTGAACCCTGGGGCACGCCCATCCTTACTAAAGACCCCGAGGACGTCACCCCATTTATGGATACTTTTTGCTGCCTGTAAGATAAATAGGAAAAAACAAGATCAGCAGCTCGTCCACGAATTCCGTAATGATGTAATTTACAGATCAGAGTATTATGGTCAACACAGTCAAATGCTTTAGAGAGGTCACAGAATATGCCAATAGCATCCTGGGACTTCTCCCAGGATTCTAAAATGTGACTGATGAGTTTCACTCCTGCATCCGTCGTTGACCTTCCTTTCGTGAAGCCAAACTGATGACTATGCAAAATCCTATTTGAATTAAAGTGAGACAACATCTGGTCGAGCATGATTTTTTCATAGATTTTACTCAATGCTTTAAGCACAGATATTGGTCTATAATTAGAGGGATCACTCTTACTACCTGATTTGAAAATTGGTACTACTTTACTATGTTTCATTAAATCAGGGAATGTACCGCTGTCTAGACATTGATTAAATATGCCTGTTAGGACAGGAGCAATTGTATCAATAATATCTCCAAGAACCTTAACGGATATACCCCATAAGTCCTCAGTGTTTTTTATATTAAGACTTTTGAATGTATTTTTAATTATATCAACAGAGATACGCTTAAATTTAAGGTTAGCATATCCTTTGTGAAATTTTCTTTTAAAAAAGATTCAGCTAACAAAGACGAAGAAGGGAGAGATTTCGTAACTTCTATTGGGATGTTGGTGAAGAAGTTTTCTAGCTTCTCAGCCACTTCAGTCCTGTCTGAAATGATTTTATTATCAATTTTTAGGGGCAATTCCTTTCGATCTCGCTGGTTTGTTTTTCCAGTTTCCTTGTTTATCACCTTCCAGACAGCTTTTATTTTATTGTTAGAATTTTTAATTTTCTTACTTATTGAATATCTTTGAATACATTCTAACATGGTTATGCAAGTTAAGATCAGACGATAATGATTTTTCCTGGTATAGCTGATATAAAGTATCTCTGCTTTTTCTAATTCCAGTAGTAGCCCATTCATTAAATTTGGATTTATTATTGACTTGAACCTTTTTAACTGGACAAGCCTTATTAAATTCCTGACACAGTGTAGAGAATAATGTACCATAATTTACATTGGGATCTTGTGAATCAAAATTGACTGTTGAGAGACTACTAAGAACATTATTATTAAAATAATTTAATTTATTTTTAGTAAGCGGTCTAAACTCTGCAGTTGAATCTAATTGCAACTTTTTGACTAACTTAAAAGATACGAGTTGATCCGTATGGTCAGACCTCACTCCACTAATCAGGGATGACTCTTTTATATCACAATTAGTAAAAATATTATCTATGCATGAAGCTGAAATAGGAGTTATTCTTGTAGCTTCATTAAAATTACATTTTAAATTAAAAGAATTAAACAATGAGAGAACTTTACATTTTTCTGGTGAATTTACGAGTAACTCAATATTTAAGTCCCCACAAACGAAAACTAATTTGTTATCTCTAATAAGTTTATTTCGTATTTCTTCTATTATAATCAAAAAAGATGTCAAGTTTGATGCGGGTGGTCTGTAAACACATAAGAAAGTTCGGCCTTCAACCTCTGCATATGCTACCTCACATAAGCGATCAACAGAGCAAGCAGTGATATCTTTCCTTTCCTTATATTTTAAAGAATTATTACATAATATCAAGGTGCCACCCCTAATTGATGATCTGTTGTACGCACTGGCAACTGAAAGATTATTTACATTAAACAGCATTCTATCTGGCTTTAACCAGGTTTCACAAAAACATAAGATATCCATCCATATTATATCTATCTATTAACACTCCACATCTAGAATTTTGCCAGAGAAGCGATTTATATTCTGATGGTATAGTAAAATGTTATTAATAGGCTTCCCTTTTGTCGTTCCTAAATGTTTAAAGAGTCTATATCAGTATTATTAGGTATACTAGATAATACTGATTCGTCACTTAACCTAATCTCAGTTAAATCATCAATAACTGCGTTTATAGTTTTAATATACTGCATACCTGTATGGGGTGGAGCAACGAAATCTAGTTTTCTAGAATTGGAACGTGCTCAAAGAGCGATACTTAAAGTGATGTACTTCAAAAAAAGAATATTCTCAACTGAAAAGCTTTACAAATTATGTAATCTGCTATCAGTGAGAAAATTGTACATCCTGCTTGTCATCCTCAAAACGCACAAAGAGACACCATATGATCCTAAAATCCTTAAAAAGAGAAAGAAACATTGCATAATAAACGTTCCCATTACAAACACAGAATTTGCCAGGAGACAATATAAAAAACGGTCTGCCTTCTTGTACAACAAGATTAATAAAATTATATTTATCTATGATAAAAAAAGAGTCGAATGCAAAAAACTATTAACTATTTGGCTACAAAATTTAAGTTATGATGATACAGAGTCACTTTTGCAGCGTATAACTTAATTATGACACACAACACCACCTTCTTTCCTACACACATACACAGACATATCATCACACTCCCTCACACACACGTACACATCATCACGCCCACACATACTATTACACGACTCATGCACAAAGATCGTTTTTTCTTTTTTCTTCTTGTTACTTTTTATGTTTACTTTATATTTATTTTACTTTTTTCATTTGCCTAATTGTGTATTTATAAAGTAAGGGAAGAGCGGAGTCTTCAACTACAGGCATTTTTATGTCTAAATGGAGACTCCTCGACATGTAATTCAATCCAAAATTATATGCAATAAAGTTATTTTATTTTTATTTTTATTTTTATTTTGTTTATATTGTATGCTAACAAAGTACCTAGACAACAAATGTCGACTTATTTTGGGAAGAAACATACTTGTATGTTCCCGAATCAAAATAAAATCTCTAACAAAATTGTTAGTGTCAAAATATAATATAGGTACAGTCACTATGACGACATGACAAAATGTGCATCAAGTTATTTAGGCTATAAATGTAATTGTTATCATGTTCACATAAACTGTTGGAATAGGGCAATGCACACAAAATTAATTTTCCTAATTTCAATTTAAGCAGGGTTCAATACCACTAACTAAGTCCCTTTTAGTTAAACTAAGACTATTTCCAATCAAAAGTACCACTGTGGTCTGCTCATTCATTTGTGTATTTTTTATTTTATGAACAAGCTCGTTAAAATGCAGGTTATGGTAACAATGGCTCATAATGGTATGTTTGCAACGGTTATTTAAGAAAGACCCAAAACCTGTCCCTAATCTATCTGAATATACCAAAATGTTACTTTGACAAGGGTTTATTGATTCTGAATTATTATTATGTACAACATTGGAAGGCATAGGAATTTCATACTGAGACATGGGAGGTGGCGGAGCGAGAGCACAGCTCCAGGTGATATTGTTAGTCAGTGACTCGTACCTCTCTGCGTTGAACTTCACCAAGTCCACCAACTCACAAGCCTCCTGCATGCGCTCACTCAACATTTGTTGACAAGACTCATATTTACAAAATATTTCCTTTATAGTATTTTCCCTACTCAATAATTCCCTTTGTAGGTTCTGTATATCAATATCATACAAGATTTTGCTTTTTTCTAAATTATAATTACATTCATTTAATTGCTTAAGTAAGTTATTACGCTGCTTTCTAAGATTTATATCACATTTATAAACATTCTGTGTCTTTTAGAGTTTCTTGTACTTTTTAATATTTTTGGTGATTTTAATATACTTCTTAATTTTATTATGACTACTTAGAATTGGACCTTTAGTTATGGTATCATCCCTTGTTAAGTCTATGATAATAGTAGGTTTCTCACACTCCAGTCCAGCTACACTACCCACCAGCTTGTCGAAGAGGTTATTGGTGTTGGTAACCTGTTTACTAGCTTTCAAAGTATCTGCAGCAGAAATTGTGTTGCGAGCCTTGCATAACTCCGCTTCTGTGAGTGTCTCTGCATTGCTGAAACTCGGACACAAGTTGACGGAGATGGTCATGCTGCTCAAGTATGTCCATATGCTGGGTGTGCGGCTCTACAAGCTGTCCCTTGAGTTGAGTGTTTTTGTCTATTAACTTCCCAACTTCCACCTCGCTCTCCTCTCTTTCCCGCAGCAGGTCATTGCAAGTCTTTCTTGAATCCTCCAGCTCCTTCAGTGCTGCACTCAGTTTTACATGCATGTCACGAACTGTAGCTCCACGGGTCATCATATTATAAACTTCCCCGAGTGGCTCCTGGAATGTTACAATAAACGGCTAAGTATTTGATGAGATGCTTATTGAGTAAAGAACTTGAGATATTTAGAGGCAGACAAATAGTTAAAAAGAAATAAAGAAACAAAAAAGATTCAAATTTAGAATTTATAATATTAACTAGTACCTAGTGTAGGTAGAAGAAAAAAAAAATAAGGAGAGAATAAAAAGAAAAAAGAACTACTTATTTATTGATTGATTAATTCGACAGATTATTATTGCTAAGCCAATATTATTAGATTTGCTATCTAATTAGTGCTAAGAATGCTGAATTATAAAATTAATTAGAGGTAACATTAATTTGATAATGGAGACAGTTATTAATCTCGGAAGTTAAGGTAAAGCAGATTGAAAATACTAAAATAATGTGAAGTAAGTAATGTAGTGAATGTGTTGTCTGGGGCAGTCTTGTGAAACTCCGAACAAATTACTTTTTCTATGGAATTTCGTGCATTCTTTAGCCAACATTGAGAAAAACATCAATTTGACCAACATTACACAATGAACTTACTAGATGTTTTAGTCTGTGGTCAAAGACTAACTATAGTATTGTCTGTGGTACTTAAAAACAAACATGGCTACCTTTGTGTAATTAAGTTTGTGTTGTGACTATTCTGTTTGTTTTTCCTTTTTCTTTAAGATTTCGGAATATAAATCATCAGAATAAGTTCTGTGATTGTACGTATAACGTTGAGTTGAGCACCTGTTCGTTCTTTTCATCGGTTTTATCGAGATATTGACTCTGTTAGTGTAAGTGACTCTTGCGAGATATTTGACTCTTCTATTTTTTGTTACTACATATTTTAACGAGACGGTGACTCTTAAGTTGTTCTCAAGTTTGAACAAGTGTGAACCACCATGAGTAAAGGCCACAGAAGATGTGAAGTTTGCGGTATCAAAGAAGCTTGGCATGCTGAAACCATAAAACCATAGGTATAAAGGTTGATTTGTAGAAAAGCGGTAAAAGAAACAGCTTCTGTAACTTTGTATGTTTAAACTATTAAATATATAAATAAACATGAAATAAAATCATGTAAATTAGTATTTTATTTTACCCAGTTTTTAAAATAAATACGTCAGTTTTGGAACCCCCTATAACAACACTAGTGCATTTTATCGATATCGATAAAAAATGCACTAGTGTAAACTCTGAACATCGATAAGTTTATTGTACGTTGCGCATCCCTATCTATGACAGTTCTTTACTTCGAGTTTTCATGTTGGTAGCTTTGTTTTGGCTTTGGTTGGCTAAAGAATGTAAGAAATTTCTCAAAACAATGTTCTAAGTTCCGTCTCTTGTTTAGATGCTCTGTGGTCTGGGGCTTATGTTTTATACTCGGAATTTTAATTCGATTCCAGATTTGACAATTTCAGTGTTGCAACGTTATGACAAGTACTAAATAGTGACGTTGCGAAATTATTCGATATGGAAATGGAATATTTCCGGATCGATTCTTCTCGTTTATAATTTTACTCTCGTAAACCAAGTATATCAGGAAATTAAATATTTCTGAACCGATAATTTAGTTTTGACGATTAATTAACGATCTGAGACTTTTCTTTTATAATTGTGTGTGAAATAAATAAAAAAATGTGATCATGAAGGAACATGACAAATAAAACAGATAGATGTATTATGGTAATAATTTATTTTATATATTGTCGCCGTCATCGCTATCGCTATCGCTGTCACTTTCTGTAACATTTATTATAAATGTGTCTGTGATATTGTCAATTAACATATCTAGCCTACTCATTTTTTCCTCTTCTTTGACAACATGGGATACGCATTTAGACCATGTTGAACGGAATGGAACGTATCGATAGACAATGTAATAGATGAGACAAAAATATGATGACGTAGTGTGCTCCTTCTCTCTCTAGCAATTAGAAATCTGTCATGGCGGAAATATACGTAAAAGGTGTCTGTGTGTCTCAGTAAATTAAAACGTGATTAAAACAAATATACATCAAGAATATTGCGTATTACTTTTAACCAAACATCCTTCAGGTTATGGGCCCAGACCCGTAATAAGATTGGATAAAAGTATACGCAAGAAGTCATTACTGGCAAAAAAAATAGCAACGTGAAAAATAAGGCACGTGCGGCGTCGTGTGCTTGGAGGTTAGAATTTTGCCGGGAAAGAAATTACTTGTTCCTGGTTGGAACGAGGCGAGAAGGAGTAAATTCAAGAAAATACAATGGATTCCTTATTACACGGACAGGGAGCAATAAAATTGGAAGGTTCCAAGAATTGGAATATATGGCGGTTCCAGACTACGGTTTTGCTGCGAGGCCAGGGCTTGTATGACATAGTAAACGGCACTAAGTTAAAACCCGAAAATGATGCCGACCGTACTCGATGGGAAACTTGCGATGCAAAAGCCCAGACATTGCTGGTTACAAGAATGTCAGAAGATGTCATGGTACATATTTTATCATGTGAAACCTCGGCTGAGATGTGGCGAAAATTGCTAAGTGTCTATGAACAAAAATCTGAGACAAGCATCCATATTGTTCAGCAAAGATTCTTCCAATATAAATACGAAGAAGGTGCAGAGATGTCTACCTTTTTATCAAAGATACAAGAAATGCAGAATCAACTGAAACAGCTCGGTGAAACTATATCGGATAAGCTCGTAATAACAAAAGTTTTGATGTCGTTACCAGATCAATACAAACATTTTATATCAGCTTGGGAATCTGCACCTGACGACAAGCAGACCTACGAAAATTTAGTAGCCAGGTTGCTGATAGAAGAGGAAAGGATAAAGGAGAAAAGCGGCGGTGAAAGTGCGCAATCATCTTCAACTGCATTTGTTGCTAAGAAAAACTTTAATAAAAAATTGGTGAAGTGCTACAAATGTAATAAACTAGGACATTTTCAAAGTGAATGTAGATCTAATCAAAGTGCAAGTTCGAACAATTATCATAACAATAATAATAACAACAAAGACGGTCGACTTGAGCGGAGATGTTATTATTGTAATAAAGTTGGACATGTCAAAAGTCAGTGTCGTTTCAAGAAACAAAAAGAAAACAATGCATTCGTTGTAGAAAGTGCAATCGGTGATCATTTCCATAAAACCCAGTGGCTAGTAGACTCCGGTGCGAGCGAACATATGTGCTGTAACCATAAACTTTTTTCATCTTATTCGAGTGTTACAAACAAGTTGGTGACTGTAGGTAATGGAACTCAGATTAGTGTCGAAGGATGCGGGCAGGTGGCGCTTGAAGTATGGAACGGGACCGAATGGATTCACACGACCATAGACAACGTTCTCTACGTTCCTGAACTGAAAATGAACCTATTATCTGTCAATCGTGTCACGAGTAGAGGTTATGTTTTGTTAACAAACCGGAATAGTTGCGAATTTTATAAATGCAACAAAATTGTAGCAGTTGCACAGCGAAGCGGTAATATGTATGTGTTGGACTGTCGTTTCTATACGGATTGCTTAGTTAATGCTGCAAAAGTTATTCACGGAGACTTGCATTCATGGCATGAAAAATTAGCCCATCAAAACATACAATATGTAAAGGATATATTGAAGAAAAACAACGTCAGTTTTCATGAGCTCGATCCGAAGAAATGTGAAAGTTGTCTGAAGGGTAAAATTCACCGTTTACCCTATCCTGCGAGTGATAATGTGAGTACGAGAACTTGTGAAATAATTCACGCAGATACCTGCGGACAGATGGAAGTGACGTCAGTAGGAGGTTCCAAATATTTTGTTGTATTTAAAGACGACTACTCAAAGTACAGGATGGTTTACTTTGTGAAAAATAAGGATGAAATTAAGAAGTGTATAAGAAACTTTATTGCTCGGGTTGAAAATGAAACAGGAAATACTATTAAAATATTCAGAAGTGACAATGGAACAGAATTTATTAACAAAGAAGTCCAGGAAATGTTCCAAGTAAAGGGTATTATTCACCAAACATCTGTTCCCTACACCCCAGAGCAGAATGGAAATGCAGAAAGGGAGAATAGAACACTGGTTGAGGCTGCTCGGACAATGCTGTATGCTAAGAACTTACCAAAGAAATTATGGGCAGAAGCAATCAATACTGCAGCCTATGTTATAAATAGGACAGGTAAAAGCAGTGTTCCAACAAAAACTCCCTATGAATTGTGGTTCAACAGAACTTATGATATAAATAACCTAAAAATATTTGGTACTACTGTTTTCGTCCACATACCAAAAGTACAGAGGAAGAAGTGGGACCCAAAAGGAGAAAAAGGTCTCCTGGTGGGATATGGAGAAACTACAAAGGGGTATCGAGTATATTTCCCTTACAGTGATAGCGTTGAAATAAGAAGAGATATTGTTTTCCTGGAAAATAATCACAGTGATGAAGGAAATTTTGAAAGCAACTTATATTATGATCTACCAGTACAGTTATCAGCCAGTGAAGCCAGTGAAACACAAGAGCCAAGCGAAGAAACATGTTTAAACCCTCCAGAGGACAGTTATCAAGAAACTAGTAGTGGTACAGAAAGTGAGGGAAGTTTGTATGAGCCAAGTGAAAGCGGGGACTCGAGTGGACAAAGTGGTAATGAAATAACCACCAGACGGCAAGGCAATCGTGTGAGGCAGCAGACTGCGTTCTATGAATGTCACAACGCTTTGGTGTCTGACAGTGAGCCTAAGACATTTGAAGAAGCCATGAGTAGCCCGGACTCTTGTAAGTGGAAAGAAGCGATACAAAAAGAATTACAAACTCTCAAGGAAAATAATACATGGAATGTCTGTAAGTTACCTGATAATACTAAGGTTATTAGTAGTAAATGGGTGTTTAAGATTAAGAATAATAATAATACTTTGCAATATAAAGCTAGGTTAGTAGCTCGTGGGTTCGAGCAAAATGATATACTAGATTTCAATGATATTTATGCACCTGTAGCAAAATTGTCGACCTTTAGATTATTTTTAGCAGTAGCAACAAAACTTAACTTACCAGTCTCACAAATGGATGTAACAGGGGCATTTTTATATGGTGATATAGAGGAAGATGTGTATTTAAAATTACCTGAAGGGGCATATAATAATGGGGAAAATATTGTTAAGTTAAATAGGTCTCTGTATGGCCTTAAGAAATCCCCAAAATACTGGAATGTAAAATTCAACTCTGTTATGATTAGAGAAGGCTTTAAAAGATCTCAGTGTGATTCTTGTCTATACTCTAAATGTAATGATAAACAACAAATGTATGTACTCATTTATGTTGACGATCTACTTGTTTTTGGAACTGAGGCAAGCCAAATATGTAAATTTAAGTTAATGCTAAGTAAGGAATTTAAGATGAAAGATTTGGGGTTGGTGTCAGATTTTTTGGGAATAAATGTTAAACAGAATTTAGATAATGGGGTAACAGAATTATGTCAAAAAACTTATCTAGAAAATGTCTTAAAGAAATTTAATATGTATAATTGTAAACCTATAAGTACACCTATGGATCAAAACTTTAATACTAAAATATTGGAAAGTGAATGTAAAACAGATAAAAATACAGAAAATTTATGTAGACAGATTATTGGATGTTTGATGTATGCGGTATCAGGAACTCGACCTGATCTATGTGTGGCAGTATCAATATTGAGTAGATTCCAAGACCGTGCTAATGAAACTTTACTAGTAGCTTTAAAAAGGGTTTTGCGATACATTAAACATACAATAAATTATAAGCTCATATATAAATGTAATGATGACAAGCTATTGGGTTATTGTGATGCTGATTGGGGGGGAGATCTTAGGGATAGGAAGTCTACAACTGGTTATTGTTTTATTTTCTCTAATTGCCTTATATCTTGGTGCTCTAAAAAACAAAGTACTGTAAGCATTTCGTCTACTGAGGCAGAATATGTAGCAATGAGCATGGCATCAAGTGAAGCTAGTTGGTTGATTAATATGCTTAATGATTTTTATATTTCTAATGTATCTCCAGTAACAATATTATGTGACAACCAGTCGGCCATTATGGTAGCAAATACTAATACTGTAAAAAGACTTAAACATATAGATATAAAACATCATTATATTAGAGAATTAATATTGCTTGGAAAAATAAATGTAAACTATGTATCCACCACTGAACAAGTGGCAGACATGTACACAAAGCCATTAAAAAAGGAGTTGTTGTTAAAATTTTGTGAAAAGTGTGGTATTGGTAATAAGTAAAATGCATATTTATCTTACCTGTATTATTAATGATATGTATAAATGTTTGCTGTTAGAGGTATATTAGTCTGTAGGTTGTATTGAAGTTATGTATATGCTGAAGTGTTGTCTCATGTATTACATTGAGGTAGGGTGTTGAACGGAATGGAACGTATCGATAGACAATGTAATAGATGAGACAAAAATATGATGACGTAGTGTGCTCCTTCTCTCTCTAGCAATTAGAAATCTGTCATGGCGGAAATATACGTAAAAGGTGTCTGTGTGTCTCAGTAAATTAAAACGTGATTAAAACAAATATACATCAAGAATATTGCGTATTACTTTTAACCAAACATCCTTCAGACCATTCGGTAGCCGTAATTTTTTGAATGCCCTCCTGAAATAAATTTCTCACGTCTGTCAATTTGAAAGTTTTATTATTTTGAGCTACATGCCCCTTTACCTGCGCCCATATCAATTCGATAGGGTTTAGCTCGCAATGGTAAGGGGGCAGTCTTAAAACCGTGATCCCATGTTGTGCTGCCATTTCGTCTACAGCGTACTTATTAAAAGACTCGTTATGTGGAATCAGTTTTAAAAGCGTAGCTTTAACCATATCTGGTTCGTAATGAATATTTTTATTTAAAAGCCAATCTTGAATGGCAGCTTTTTTCCAGCTCATTTTTGGTGCCGTTTCCAATTTTCGGGAGTGGTAAGGTGCATTATCCATCACCACAATTGAGTTTGGTCTTAATTTTGGTAAGACTCCAGCGAACCACTCATCAAAACAAACTGCATTCATCTCATCATGGTAATCTTCACAATTTTTCTTTGCTTCAAAAATCATGAGCCCCTCTTCCAGGAAGCCTTCTTCACTACCTATATGGCTAATTATGAGACGTTTGCCTTTTCCAGATGGATTTTTTAATCCAGTGGTCAGTCCCTCCAAAAACGCTTGTCGAGATGATGTGACTTTCTTGTCCACCCAAGTTTTTTTTACAGTATGACCTTAAAATAAATATAGTACATGAACATTCAATATTACTATTAAATTTAATGTAAAATGTATATAAATTCATTTTGTGTATAAATGTTAGCCTTACCTGCGTTAACCCAAGTTTCATCTTGATAATATATATGTCTCCCTTCTCGTCGAAACTGACATATAGATCGCAAGTAACGCTGGCGCCATGTTATTATATCATTTCGATCAATAAGTGTGCTCTTGCGTGACCGTGCAACAAATTTAAAATTAAGATGCTTCAAAATTTTTCTGAGGGTGTCTTTGGAAATCTTGGGCATTTCTGAATCATCGTTCATCACTTGTAAAATCTAAAATAGTAAGTTTTATAATAGCTTGGAATCATTACTTATATATAAAAGATGTAGGTATAAAATAATACTGTCTGACTGATTGACTAACCTTTGCAATGGTTGGAGGTTCATTTTGGTAAAAGAATTGATGAACAATTCTTCGTATTGCAGAGAATGTAAATTCATCAATTTTATCTTTGAAACTTCGCTTTGGTCCAGTTTTTTTAGGAGGAGTTGGCGGCGCACCTTTATTTACTTCCTTCAAAACGTTACAAACAGAGCGTGAGGTTATTCCCAATATGTCAGCAACTTTGCTCATACATTCATTTTCTTCCACAACTTCAAAGGCCTCCAATTACGCAGAAATTTCATTTTTCACGTATTTGTAGGCGTTGCGGATCATTACTTTTTCAGTAACAGTGAAAGCTTTTCGTGGACGTATTTTTCTTGGGGGCAAGAAAACATCCACGTCTTTTTGTGATGTACTTGGCTGAGGATCCATTTTGATGGAAAACCAAAACAAATAGATTCACTCAAAGTTCACAAAAAACTATAAACGTAACAACAAACACAACGCAACAACACTTTAACAAAAACCCAACAAAATATCGATTCGCAATGAAATAAGATATTCGTGCAGTCAGACTGGGAGAATGAAGCCGAATGACACGATAAACAAAATGGCGATAGCTGCACGAGCGCGCACGGGTTGCCAATACTGAAAACTATCTAGGCTTTTTTATTATAAGTTTTGTTTTTAATATAAAAACAATAATATTAACTTTTTATAAAATAGAGCAGCGATTACTAATTAATAAATAATTATTATGAATAATTATGTATTTATTTAAATAAAAATCAATAATTTAGTCTTTAATTGGCACACTGATGGCACACACACTGATTGTTTATCGATTTTTGTGTTCATCACTACACTATTATATGTGGTATCATTATTTCACAAAATGACAGTAGCTAATGTCAAATCTGGAATCGAATTAAAATTCTGACTTTAGTCGTCGATTTTACTTCCACAGTTTGTCAAGTAAAAGGAGACATAAACGGCGCCAATGTGTTCTGGACGTAGCTCAGAACCCTGAGCAGAGTTAACAGGTGTTGAATAGTGTGTTGTAAATATAATTTTATTAAGCTATAAAATAAAACAAAGTAGGTATGTACTCCCCGGGTTTGATGAATTCAAATCTGCAACCAAACAATTCAAATTTTGACAGCCGGTCGACAAAGATATATTTATTGATGAAATATCACGACCAAACACGGTACAAACACTGTGTGTCGCACTTTACACTAAGATTCAAAATTTTATAATAGAATTTACACAAAATATACTTAATTAATTAATTTTTAAAGATAATTTGTCTAAGAGGTCGTTTTTTCACGACCTGTCACTAGGGTTGCCAGAGCAAAAACAGAAAAAATCGTCGCCGATGATTCTCTTGGCTCGCCTCTCAATCGACTCCAGCGCATCAAACTGGTATTTGGCAGATCCATCCCAAAGATGAGAACAGTACTCCATACACGATCGAACTTGGGCTTGATAAAGATTGAGCAGCTGTTCTGTGGCTTGAAGTACCGTCTCATCCTTGCTAAGATCCCCAATTTTTTGGCAGCCAGTTGAGCCTTTGCATCGATGTATGAGCCGAAATTGAGAGTAGATGATAACGTAACTCCAAGAAGCTCAAAGTGGTTGGTTATCGGCACGATCACACCCCGGAAAGATGGAGCCGGGTGGAATTGGCTCCGTTTGGCGGAAAAAAGACGCCTGAGTTTTAGATGCATTGAACTTGACCAGATTGGCGTCGCCCCAATCGGAGACCGCCTTCAAGGACGAGTTCATGTGCTTAACCATAGCCTCTCGGAATGACTGGATCTGTGACCCGCTAGCTCGTGCGTCAGATATATATCTCTCAGCAACAGTGCTGTCGTCTGCATACCCAAAGATACCGGGTTTAAGTAGATCATTTATGTGCAGCAAAAACAGCGTCGCCGAGAGCACTGACCCCTGAGGGACCCCGGCATTAATATCCATTTGACCGGACGAGCAGCCATCAATAACCACTCGGATGGATCGATCCCGCAAGAAGTCTGCGATCCAATCACACAGACCAGCGGGTAATCCGAAGGAAGGAAGCTTAGCAATAAGGCTTTCGTGCCAGACCCTATCGAAAGCCTTCGAGATATCAAGGGAGACGGCAAGCGCTTTCCCATGTTTCTCGATGGCCTCGCTCCAGATGTGAGTGGCATACGCTAGAAGATCCCCAGTAGACCGGTTTTGGCGAAAACCGTATTGCCGGTCACTGAGGATGTCGTTAGCTTCTAGGTATGCCAGAAGCTTCCTGTTAAGCACCCGTTCCATACTCTTACAGAGGACGGACGTAACAGAGATGGGTCGGTAGTTTGCCGGGTCAGCTCGACTGCCCTTCTTAAGCACAGGCTGCACTGTCGCTTGCTTCAAAGCAATCGGCACTTTTTCAGTTTCATATGAGAGGCGAAATAGGCGTGTCAAGATCGGAAACAATTCAGGCGCACAAGTTTTAAGCACGACCGCTGGTATCCCGTCAGGACCGCTGGCTATGTTCACGTCTAGGTTACGTAGCACCCTACGGACGTCCTTCTGATGGATGCGAATCGCTCAGGAAAGGCAGGGGGCCGTGCGTCACCAGAGTTCAGACGCGAAGATTCCTTAAAAGAGAGGCAAATAAGTTTGCTTTCTCTTCCGCGGTGTGGGCCAGCGAGCCATCGGGTTTTAGCAGCGGCGGAAGTGAGTGGCGGCAGAAGTTCGATTCAACCGACTTAGCCAGGGACCAAAACGCTTTACTACCTGCAGGGTATGAAGCAGGGTTTGCTCCCAATTCGGCTTACGTGGTCGAACCGAGACCTCCTCAACACCTTCTTACAGGACTTGGCAGCCCTGTTAAAGGCCTTCTTCTTTTGAGCCACGTCGCTTGCTTTGCGCATACGAGCATTGCAAGCGACGGCGCCGAACCATGGACGAGCTTGGCCAGACATTGTTACGTCAGAGAATGGGATGATGTACTCCATCCCCTGTCGCAACACATCCGTCACGGCATCTGCGCACGACGAAGCATCCTCCGAAGAAAAGCAAGTGAGCTGCCAAGGATAGCATGCGAAGAAAGACCGCAAGCCATCCCAATCTGCTGATCTGTATCGCCAAACCCGCCGGGTGCCTCTAGGGCTGGGATCGGGCGGGGAGTCAGACAGACACAGACTTAATCAGACAGTGGTCGGAACTGCCTAAAGGCGAACATATCGACACAGAGTATCGGTCTGGATCTGTTGTCAGCAGGAGGTCCAAGCAATTGGCTGTGTGCGAATCCATATCCAGCACCCTCGTTGCCCCCTGGATCAGCTGGGTGAGATTTAGTGCTAGCGCTAGCTTTCGCACCGCTCGACCAGCGTAGTCTGTGGACTGATACGGGAATAACCACTCTTGGTGGTGGGCATTAAAATCCCCCAGTAACACTAATTGGGCAGAAGGGTACCGCTGTAGAGCCGCATCTGCCGCCTAACTCAGATGCTGTGTGAGCCCGGATATATCCTGATCTCCGCTGTGCGATCGGTAGACACAAGCGTAGATTATTTTATCCAGACCTGTGTCCACCAAAGTCCAAAGCGTCGAGAAACTGGAGTCCTCAAGGTTACGGAGACGCCGATTGCAGATGTCGTCCCGGGCGTACATACATACACCCGCACGTGGTTTAAAACTGTACTCCAAGGTAAACCCTGGGTAAGAAAGGTACGACACGTCGGACGGACACCTGAGATGCGTCTCCGAAAGGAAGAAGAGAGCTGGCTTTTCAGTCTCCAGGTGATGGTGGACTGCAACGATATTGGAGTGCAGACCTCTTATGTTAGTGAGGTGCACTTTGTGGGAGAGGGAGTGCAACCGCTGTTTAACTTGTCTCTTTTTCCTTTTCATTTTCATACGAGTGAACGGGAGGAGAGGAGAAGGAAGTGAAATGAGGTTCCACGCAGCTAACCTTCAGGCACGCACTGAAGGGACGAAATCATTGGGGGACTAGTCTGGAGACTGCGGGGGTGCCCAAGCCCCCCCGGGAATGTCCATCGGGCCCTCTCGTCTGGTCGCCAACCAGCACGATGGCGCATTCCGGGATTTTTCGACAGTTGGCGGGGCAGCCTTTCATGTGTGGCTAGTACATTACTTGGGCCCCCAACTACCTGCGGTCGGCCATCGGCAACCGTGCCTCGGATTCCGCTACCCTCCGCGACTAGCTTCCCGATTCCTCGATATCAGCACGAGCCAGATTGGTCTGCTCGCGTTGGAACAACTATTTCGACCCAACTCCTCTAGACTGGCTACACTGAGCATCATACCGGAACACGGCCAGGCCGTTTGGCGGTACGTCTTTGCTCAGTGGGTGGTCGCAAGCCAACGGTCGAAACCTACCACCAGTTAGTGTCACCTGATTAGCACCACCAGAGGACCACGTGTAGGGACTTGCTTCGGGTATTCTCCTACGGACGCGAGTGACTCGGCCCCCAAAAATTATTATAGGTAGATAGTTAAAGCTTTCCGATACCGATCCCAGTCGTCAGTCCATTTGGCCTTATTAAACAACCTACGTGATTCTTCCCTTAAAACATCGAGCTTTTTGTTCCACCATGTCACTTTTCTATCCCTCACAGTTCTTAAAGGGCAGCTCTCTTCGTAAGATTCTGTAATGACTTCAGTCAGACCCCTCTTCTCCACTGGGCACACTGGGCACGTGCCCAGGGCCCCGCGATCGATTGGGGCCCCCTAATCGACCAACTTGATTACCAAACGACAGCTACTCTACTCTCGCCTAAAAATCAGACTTACGTTTAGATAATAATAAGTTTAGATTAACTTATTATTTTTTAATTATGACAGTTTGTCTCTAATAATGTCGATGTAATGCTCGAAAACACAGATTTAGAAGATGTGATTAACCATTTTGCTCAACTCAAAGCTAGAAAGATTAAGGGTACTTACCTCTTCAATAAGCATTATCTACATAAAAGGACCAATCCTGGTTGCTAGAAAGTGTCCCCGCACACGGGCCACAAAAAAAGCCGTCATAAAAAAGCTAGAAGCAGCAACAAAAAAAGCTAGAAGCGGCCACAAAAAAAAGCTGGATTGCGCGACAGCTTGTGGCCGGAGAAGCTAGAAGCGGCTTCTAGCGAAAACGAAAGGCCGGAAGATAGAAGCGGCCTTTTTGTGGCTCTAGTGCAAGGACACTAAAAAACTGTGTGAACTGCGTATCTCCACGTTATTTGTCTGTTCTAACAAAATAGTGCCTTATTATGCGCATAGGGGCCCCTTTATTCTAATGTGCCCAGGACCGCTAATAAGTGAAAGACGGCCGTGACTTCAGTAACTTGAGCAACAGCATAATCCAATGTTTCAGGGGAGCGAGTCTCTCCTGGAGCTTTCGTCTGTACAAGTCCCAGTCCGTGGCTTTCGCATCCCTAAAAGTGATGGTTTCGCAAATGTGGGATGTATTCAGTGCGAATTTAATAAGTCGATGATCAGACATAGATGGTTCATCACTGACATGCCAATTGGTTATCAGCCTGGCAGTGTGAATAGTAGCGAGAGTTACATCAAGAAGTTCCTTCCTCGATTTACTTACAAAGGTCGGTTTACATCCCTCATTAACTATTTGGAGGCGGTTAGTTAGTACAAAATCATGAAGCAGCTCACCTCTGTCGTTGGTGTCAGTACTGCCCCAATTGGTATGGTCGGCGTTGGCGTCACACCCAATGAGAAGCTCGGCATTGTTGGCAAAGACGTACTCGACTACCTTTGAAAGCTCCTCGGATGGGTCGGTTTTCGACCCGTCAAGGTATGCCGAGCACACGATGAGGCGTCTATTTCCGCTCTTAACAGTAACATAAGCTGCAATCAGATCATCGCTGCACAGGCCTTGTATGCATAAGAAATCAATATTATTATTGAAAAGTATACACGCTCTTGGTTTGACTCCACCGACATGGTGTACGACCTTACCTGCAGAGCCTTGTCCAGACACCGTGTTAGTATTAGCCAGCCACAGTTTCTGAATAAGAGCAATGATGATGAAAAAAAAAATTTTCTAGTATGAATATTACTAGAAAAAATAAATGTTACCGTCTGTCTGTCACTAGATAGTTGAAATTTTCTCATAATAAGTATTTCTGCTGCTGCTATAACAACATATACCACTAAAAACCGTTTTAGGGTTCCTTAGCTAATTGGCAAAAAACAACACGCATTTTTACTGAAAACTTCCTATTCAATTCACAAAGTATTTTATTTGTTTATTCCCAAAAGTGGGAACATCTTCTTTTAGGGTAAACCAGCCCTATGTGCCCCAGTCAGTAACGGGCCCCACCTGCCAAGACACGCATTTAAAATTTCAATAAAGTATATTTACAATCACATAACTAAATGGAATCACAAAGTAGGGAAATGTAAATATAATGCTGGAGGCGGGCAGCCCTATCGCATGTTTACGTACCGCGCGGCTGTAGGCATTTGTTTCAAAGATACGGCCGAGTTACAAAACTGTATGATATTATTACCGTGTCCGAGCCGTGCAACGTATTATGAACATTACGCGTGTTGTTAATAGGTTTATATTAGCACGTTTTCTTTCGAAGAGCGAAACTGTACCTACTTGTAACTATAACTTATTCTGTGGTAACGGTAAAATACGGCTTATGTTTAACTTACCACCAGATATAGTAACATATAAAAGACAAAAATAGTAAATGATCACCAAAATTAAACCTACATTTTAATGTAAAATTATAACCAAAGTTTTAACATATCGCTATCCTATTTAAGCAAAATGAATCCAAATAAAGCATCGGCAGAACCCCATGGTTACGGAGATATCAGTAGTTAAAATTTTGAGGTTAGGTTAACTACCTGCCAAGACAGCTCGACGGAGCCCCGCTACGCGGGGCTCCTACTTCTGGGTGGTTTAAAAAAAAATAACCTCGAAGAAGGTGACGGGGTCTGTGTTCACTCGCTTCGCTCGCTCACTACGACCCCGCCACCTTCTTCTAACCTAAATCTATCCGACTCGGGGTGCCCTAAAATTCCACTAAGATAGATTGTTGATTAGACAAAGTATCATCCTGCTCTACGGGGCTAAAAAGAGCGCATTAATTTGCTCGCTAAGATTTGGTTATCATTTACTACATTTGGTGTTCGGATACAATTTAAAGTACAGTCTATTGTAACTTTAGGATTTCATTTTTTTGGTGTCAAGTAATATATTTTTGACAAAAGAACTAAGGGTACCAAAGCGTTTTATGGTGGTCATTATATTTAATCCCGTAAAATACATTTCTGAGGAGAGAAATCATCAATTGACTTCTCGCGCTCTAGGGTGGAGCAAACGAGCGCGCCATAATTTTACTAAAAACTACCTATACTCCATATGTTGCCCTTTGCGTTTCAGAGTTGCTTTTTCTCTCTCAAATGCTCTTAAAGCCCTAGCAGGCATCGGCCCTGCTGGGCCCTTCTAGTTTTGCTGACAACTCTATGAGGCGCGCGTGCACTACGCAACGTAGACCTTGACTGATTTGCGATTTCAGCAGAAGAAAAAAAGAAAAAGAGTTTATTTGCGTCAAACATGGCGCATACCTTAAAATAAAACAAATAACAGTATCGACTTAAAGTAGCACGTAAGTAGGATATACGTTACATCCGCGCAAAACGGCCAGTGCTCAGCAAATTTACATATTAAATCATACTTACAATCACAGAATAAACAAAATAAAAACATAAATACCTAACAAAAAACCATTAAAAACAACAAAACACAAATTGGCAAACAAACACTGAACTAGTCGATTATTATAATCGATCAATGAACGATTGAATATAGAACTAGAATTGTCAATGATGCGCAGTCACATAGTCACATTTTGAGACTGTACAACCTCTATGGTTCGCTCCGTACAGTAGTAAAAAAAAAAAATGGCTGATCCATGGATAACAATAACAGCGGCAAGATAAAGAACAATGGTCAATCTCCTAATATGCTTGGACTATAAAAAAATAGTAAATCGTAACTTGATGAAACATGTATCGTTTGATTTGCCTGAATGAACATTACTAAGTACGGCATTCAATATATTTTTAAAAGTACGGAGAAACTAGTAAATAATTAAAATGTTTTTTAAGGTTATGTGGTTTATTAATAATCTGTAGCTGTAAAAAAATACGTCAAATATGTCATTTGTCCATTTCGCGCCAAATAGGATAAATAGCTGTACGTTGTACCCCAAGATACTACTCTCTTTCATCTGTGCCCCAAGAATTTATATATCCTACGGACAAACAAGATTCTTGACTGTACCTAATAAATAGACGCAGCGGAATGTTGCTTTGTTTTTATTGGACAGGGTCGATGGCAACAATAGACTTTAAAACTTAGTACAGCCTAGTAGCCATTTTCAAAGACTAGTATTCTGGTTAACCATTATGAAATTATCCTCTAGATTCACCTATAAGCCCGCGCACGGGCAAAACCGATGTATGAACCAAACTTATTGGAATCAGGTGTCCCACTGTTTTATAAACAGTGCTTAATTTATCGAATTTAAGTCATAAACCTTTAGATTTATTTGGAGGACACATTATATCTGTTCTAAAACATTGTAGATGCAAATAAATGAATATGAATAAAAAGCTTAAGTTATCTTTATTCATATGTAAGAATCTTACTAAACATGCTGGCATAAAAATTAAATAAAGAATTTTTGAGTTGTCTTGCTATCATTTAATCCTCTTCACTTGCAAGATCACAATCACTAAGGTACTGGTAAAAAATAAATTATGTATGTAAAAAAATAAAAACTGATTAGGTACTTTTTTATTCTTTATTACAATTCTCTTATGAATATATCATCAAGAAATGCAGCAGGAGCAGCTACATTTTGTTTGTATCTGGCCCATCCAAGAAACCAAACGATGGTCATAACATGAGCACAACATCCTAGTGTGCGTCGACCAACTAGACAATTGCATCAATAATCTCTAATGCCAGCTAACCCAAATGTGTTATTATTTATCAAAATGTTTACATAATATTGTTTTATTGAAATTCGATGTAAGTCTCGATTAGTGCAATAAGTAAAAATACACAGTGTGCAGCAGTATTGGGTGCTCGTCTGTAATTCGAAAGTGTAATAGTTGATGATGCAGGTACATATAGGTACTGGGATTAGATAACACAATATCCACTTCATCAGATCCTTGTTCTGGGTAATCATTACCAGCCATCTCAGACTGCTCCATTGCTGAATGTAATTCAGGTGTCTCAATGTCATGTTGTACTTATTCAGGTGCTTCTACCATATTTGTTGAAGAAAAATCAACTAATTCATTTTCTCTTCTTTCTGTCTGCATACACAGAGCATTTCTTTTTGCTTTCATCCAGCAAGAATGACACACTCTGTCATTTGTAGTTAGCTAAAACAAAAAAGAGAATTGGTAAACTCATCTAAAAATACTATTAAAACCTGTCTTATATTGTTCTACTGTCTTGTTCTCATACAAAATAGGCACATACATTGATCACTGTTTGTTTGCGGCAGTTTGGCAATATCAAACTTAAATTAATTCATAAAACTCCAAGCGAATGCTGGCATTTGCACTGCTATTGTCTTTCTATTGTGACTCTAATTGATGGTATTTGACAGGTTAATTATAAACCCAGCTTTCGTTGCAACGTTGTTTCTTTTAAAAATAAGATCTAGGAGTTTTAAACATCAAATCCAATTGATTACTATATAAAACAACAGCTAGTCTTAGTAATACTAAAAAAATTGTTTAAATTACCTCTTGTGATAGGACAGAATTCATTATGCAGGTAGTAATCATTTGTTGCAGTTCTGAAGGATTGTTACGTAATATTAAATCACTTTTTCTTCGAAGGATTGAACATCCACACATCAAGCAGATTCTAGAGTGATCCACCACCTGAGGTCGACTACTTGCGGGTAGTTGGTTGTCATGGCTTGATATTTCTCCATGGATAATTTGATTAACCCTCATTCTCACAGCATCCAAGCAGGTCCTCAATCTGTAAAATGAAATAATTGCTGAAAAATTCATTTGGAAAGTACGTTTTTTCTTTTTTCTTGGAAGGAACTTTTTAAATAAATATTACTGTATGTAAAACACTTCGATGACGATGTAGGTACTAAAATGAAATATCGTACGATGAGTTGTGATGTTAGTAAGTTGATATCTGAATACTTACGATAGGTACGAGGCGAAATCCTTTCAGCAATAAAAGACACCACTCTAGTATCTTGTTCTAGGACAATGTGCCGTGCAATGCGATTAACGCATAATCCACAGTTTACACACAGAATGCGCGAAGACATGACTACTTCCACTTCACTTCACTGACAAATCCAAAACTAGATGAAATCAAAGTCCAAAAGACGAATGCCAAGTTAACTAGTATAGAAGATTCGATCGGAGTCCGTAAGCAAAGCAAGATATGGTTAGAATTATAGGGAAAACACAAGATCACACAGAACACAGTCGTTGCCAAAGCTACAACACGGTCTGCGCAGAGACAATAACAATACATTGTTTGTTTGTCAAAAATAGGGTGGCTCCGTATTCAATCGATTTACTTACGGCATTGTCGATTTTTAGAAGCAAAAATCATTTTTTTAACTCATGACTTGATTCAATTATACAATAAAAATCAAAAAAGTCAGTTAGTGGCTTATCTTCGATTAAATAAATAACAAAATCATAAACAGCTATAATCTAACAATTATGTATTTTTTCATTTCTATTCAGAAATTAAATCGATATCGACTACTTAAAAACTCTGGACTTCTCTATGAATGTTAATATTAAGGATGCGTTCATGATTATAGATATTATGACGCGTTCTATTGAAAAAAAAATAATGATTAAAAAAATGAATACCTATCTTTTTTCCTCCTAGTTTTAAAAATAAACTGAACCCACCAGATAATTACATTGATAATATATTATGTTATGATGACAATCTCATTTCGTTACCAACACTTTTTTTCTAGTCCAAATTGGCCATGATTCTTTACGTTAATAAATAAGTAAAAAACAAGATTCCTGACCTACGCAATCGATTTGTTTGCATAAATGTGTTATTGGGTGAATTGATTTGTTGAAATGTTGAGTTTTGGTGAGTAGTAACATAAAGTGAAGTTTGAGTGCGCATTCATCTAAGCGCTTAAATAACACGGACAGACGAGATTGTCAAGCCAGCAAGAGAAAATCAACAAAGGTACAATAAAAAAAAAAACAATCATAAAAGTATGTAATTGAATCAGTACGACTATGTAATAATTGGAATAAATATAAAGTTGTCAGAAGAATGTACACGTGATTAAATATTATGTCATTTACTTACAGTTAAATAAAAATAGTTGAAAATCGAACTTTTAAGTTAACGAAAATAAAAGATATATATATATATAGCCGTTTATGTCGCAAAAGACGTACAATGCGTTCCAAATGTCCAAGTATATTTCGAAACTCAAGGGAATCAAAATTCGTAGGGTACCTACTTGCTGTTGACTTAGAATCATGAAATTTGGCATGAAACAAGATCTCATAGCAGAAGTATTGGAAAAAATCTGAAAACTAAATATAAAGGTACGTCACAAAAAAAAACTTTTTTGCGATTTAAAAAAATTTTCGTAACTCAATTCAGGAATTGAACTGTTTTCATAGGTAAGTTTCGACCCATCCGAAGAACAATGTTACATTTGAAATTTACTAGGTTTTCAGGAGAGCCATTCAAAGTTCACCCCTTAAGTATGGCTCTCCTGAAAACCTAGTAAATTTCAAATGTAACATTGTTCTTCGGATGGGTCGGTTTGTTCGTACAAACTTACTGAGGGTTCCGTAATCCTCAGTACGCGAGTCGCACTTAATATTCTCGCACTAAATATGTAGAAAGTAATAAAACTTTCTGGCAGAAATAAAAAAAAAATTTTTGCTATTCGAAAAATCTTCGAGGCTCCATTCTGGAATGATAGTTTGCACGGAACCCTCAGTGCGCGAGTCCGACTCGCACTTGTCCAGTTTTTTTATACCTATCCAGCTATTACACTAGGTAATATTATAAAGGAGAAAGTTTGTGTGTATAATTTTATGTTCATTAATAGGTACTTCTTCACAATCAAACAACTAAACGGATTTCGATCAAACTTGATATCATAATTTGGTTATTCGAAAGTGAAACGACAAGCGTTTGAAAGTTCGTTCAACAATTCAAACTTGACAATTAAGTATTGAAATGATTGCCAAATGAGATTTTTTGAACAAACTTATTTATTTTCCACATTCAGTTTGCAATAATCGTCATTTGAGACAACGGGCTGCAGTGCAGCTTTAGAGACCGGTTGCAAAAACACAGCAGCCATTCAACTTCTAAAACTTTAGGATTTTTTGAATATCTATAGCAATACTATTATAAATGGAAAAGTAACTTTCTCTGTCTATTACCTTTGCACGTCTAAACAGCTGAACAGATTTGCATGAAACTACAACACAAGTAGACTATATCCTGGATCAGAAATCTAAATCTATTCAGCCGTTAAGAAGTAGGTTATAACAGATTAAAAAAAAAAGTGAAGAGGTAACAAACAGATAGACATATGGACAGATAGAGCATCCACTTTCACATTTACAATACCAGTATGGATATGTTAATGACAATGATGATATTTTTTTATATTCGAATATAATAATGACTCTGCATGTATTGGCTTCTGTAATAAAATAAATAAATAAATGTTACCGTGCCGCCGACAATATATTAAAATACTGGTAGTACCTAGTCCTCTCGTACTTCTGTGGCACTCCCCATAAATTAAAATCATGTCGGAGTACTCTGAAGCTATGTTATTGTAACGAGGCAATACTTAATGATAATACTAAAAGAAAACATGCTTGCAATACAAAACTTTTCAAATAAAAATAGTAACGTCACTGACTATTTTTAGCAATATACCACAACATAAAATAGTAATAAAAAAAAAAGAGTACAATACAGTTGCAGTGACTGTGCCACCTCGTGTACTGAGTAACTGTTGAACCATTTCATTTGCAAGTTAGTGGATAAGTAGTGAATTGTAGAAGTGAGAATGCAAGTCATTTGGAAACCATTTGTATGAGCAACAAGTTTATGAAAAGACTAGCTGTGCCCGCGACTTCGTTCGCGTGGACTACAGGATTTTGAAATTATTTTTTTTTTGCTAAAATAAAAGTAGCCTAAGTTACTCCTTATTACATCAGCTACCTGCCAAAAAAAGTCCCGTCAAAATCGGTTCAGCCATTTCAGAGATTAGCTGGAACAAACAGACAGACAGACAAAAATTGTAAAAAATGTTATTTTGCTATATATATCATATAGTATCATATATATATGATACATAATGTGCATGTAGTGAAAAGCGGTTATTTCAATATTACAAACAGACTGCCATTTTATTTATATGTATAGATGAAGAATAGCTTGATTTATATAATAGTGATCCACGCGCTCCTCAAAGAGATGTCAGCAAACCGTAGTGGCCCAGCAGGGACGACGCCCGCTAGCACCGCGAGGAGTTCCTGACAAGGGAACCCGTAGTCCTAGAACGCGAAGGGCAACTGAAGGACAAAGGTGTGGTTTTAGTCAATAACAATCTGACACGCCCTCTCGCTCCACCCAGAGCGGGAAAAGTCATTGGATGATTTCCACACTTATCAAAAAAAGGGTAGAGTGGGGAAAGTCGGACAGCGAGCTCCCCTTGCTCGCCGTCCGCAAACCCGGGGGTAGTACTCTATCCTACGCTACCCAACTCAAGTAAAGTTGAGTTGAGTATAGTACGCAAGGAAGAGTATGATAGAGTATAACAGAGTACCAGTTGACGGAAGCGAGGCCGCGGGCAAAAGCTAGTATTAGATAAAATAAATCTCAGTCCTTAAAACAAATCTATTTCTATGTTTCAGACATCGTTGTCGCCACAGACACACAACTAGAGTTTTACAACAATGATGGTACACAGACGCACACACAAGTTGTACCAACGGCTCGTTGGATCATTTCAGTAACATACGATCCTGTGCACTACAGGGTGCTGTTTAGCGAACGTCACGACTTGACCACGTTTATATCCAGCTTGGACGTATCAACCGAGACTGTACAACGTTTAGTTACGACAACAACGGACTACTGGGTTAGGGTCGTCTACGACCCCGTCACACAAGCTCTCTATTGGAATGAGTATCCTAATACTATACGCACGTTTTCATTAAGTCCTGCATCTTCTAACCAAGCTGATGGAAATGTTTTAGTTAGCTTGGATCACTACTGCCGTGATCTCGCCGTGGACATCTGTGGAAGGTACGTTACTAGTGAGTAGTACCCGCACACGGGCCACAAAAAAACGCCGCCTCAAAAAGAAGCTTGAAACGGCTTTGTTTTTGTGGCTCCTGTGCGGGGACACTAACGAGAAGATCGGAAAACTTGTTTTTTTTGTATTGAGATCAGTTTTCATTTGTTTCATGAAATAATCAAATAACATACTCAATCTTATTTGCACTTATCTACACTTCATCATCATCATCATTTCAGCCGATACACGTCCACTGTTGGATATAGGCCTCCCCCAAGCGTCGCCACATTGAACGTTCCTGTGCGTCCCGCATCCATCGGTTTCCCGCTACCTTCACCAGGTCGGTCCACCTTGTAGGAGGCCTTCCAACGCTGCGTCTTCCGGAACGCGGTCGCCACTCCAAAACCTTTCGGCCCCAACGGCCATCTGTTCTGCGAGCAATGTGCCCTGCCCATTGCCACTTAAATTTGGCAATTCTTTGTGCTATGTCAGCAACCTTAGTTTTCCTGCGGATATCTTCATTTTTTATTCGATCACGCAAGGAAACCCTGAGCATAGCCCTTTCCATTGCTCTTTGGGTGACTTTAAGCCTTCTGATGAGGCCCATTGTGAGCGACCACGTTTCGGAGCCATATGTCATCACTGGCAACACGCACTGGTTAAAGACTTTCGTCTTGAGACACTGTGGTATGTTGGACGAGAAGATACCGCGTAGCTTCCCGAACGCTGCCCAACCGAGTTGGATTCGACGGTTGACCTCTTTCTCGAAGTTAGACCTACCCAACTGGACTGTCTGTCCGAGGTAGACGTAATCGTCCACAACTTCGAGTGTAGAGTCTCCGACCTTGATAGGAGTGGGCGCTACATGGTTGTTAATCATGATTTTGGTATTATCCATGTTCATTTTAAGACCCACTCTTAGAGAAGCTCCACTTGTAATATTATAAATGTGAAAGTAACTGTCTGTCTATCTGTTACACTTTCACGCTTAAATTACTAAACCGATTTTGACGAAATTTGTTACGGAGATAGCTTCAAACTCAAGGATGGACATAGGCTACTTTTTATCCGTCTTCGACTTCGCGTCCGCTGTAAACAACGTTCACGCGAACGAAGCCGCTGGCAGAAGCTAGTAATATCATAAAAGTGAAGTGTAAGTTAGTTTGAATGCACTAATCTCAGGAAGCACGGGTCCGAACAGAAAAATTCTTTATCAGTTGGATAGCTCATTTAATTTATTCAGATATTAAATTTATTCTATGTAGGAGGTAATCTCTGAAAATACAAGTCCGATTGCTGCACCATTCGACAGTAAAGGCCAGTAAAAGAAATTGTTACAGTATTGCACAAAGTTTAACAGATAAACATGTCGACTGGTAACCCATCACTTCGCGGACTGACAGGCAGATAGTGGTGTGTGGAAGGTGACGCGCTTGAATTGTTAGGGAAGTGTTGACAATGGCGTCTCTCTCAGCGCGTCCGGTTAAATGTAAAAATAACTATGTCTGTCTGTTACGCTTTCACGCTTTAACTACTGAACTGATTTTGATGATATTTGGAACAGAGTAAGCTTGAAACCCAACAAAAGATATACGTCCGCAATAACCGACATTTATCCAGACGAAGTCGCGGGAAAAAGCTAGTTAAGAAAAGATTATTACATTTTTCAAGATTATAAAATTAAATTGTACTTGAAAATAATGTATCTATTTATGTTCCGCTATGTTTGCCCTTGTGTGTAGGTTTATGACTCAGCTGAATTCCTCTTGAATTTTGTTAATATTGATGGATGTTTACAAATTACAGGTATATTTACTGGATCACAGACGACGAGATAGAGAGGGCTCGGTTAGATGGCTCCGAGAGAGAAGTTTTAATAGCTGGCCAAGTTCATTATCGACTAAGCTTGGCCATCGATCAACAAACACAAAAAATTTACTGGACTGAGAAAACACATAGTAGTGATGATCAGTGGTCTATTGAAAGTGCAAACTTTAATGGAAAGAACAGAACAACACTATATATTGTAGGAAACACTCCTCGTTCATTTTCATTGGCCGTGTCAAAAGACTTTATATACTGGCAGAACTATAATGAACAGGGAATTTGGCGATTACCGAAGTATTCAACACAAACTGTGGCAACAAAACTAACTTCAACGTCTATCTCAAGCTGTGCGACTTGTCATCGTATAGCAGCCAACTACACGATAAAGGAACAAATTCAAGGGATAAACAGCTGCGATGCTCTCCAGGGTCTGATTCCAAATGACTCGAAGAGTGAGTCTCCAGCACCAGTCTGTCAGAACTACTGCATTCAAGGAGAGTGTAGCGTCAGTGCTGAGGGACAACCTACATGCAGGTAAAACGTGTTCATCGCACAGATATTCGGGGTCAGCTCACGATGCTTGAAGAAAGCGAAGCCGCGGGGTTTATTCAGATTCTCTTATGTGATACGTATATGTTGTTGTGTACTAACTCTAATAATTATAATTCGCGCAGCATCACTTCGCGTCTCGGTGTGAGCTGACCCTAACGTTTTTCACTGACGGCAAGTTAAGCGACGCCTACAAATGTTACATGTCTAACGGTAACAGATCCCCAAGCATCCACGTCCTCACCAGCTTCGAAATGTAGAATTACTGGAACAGTGACGCGCGTCTAACACACACGACACTTTCGCGGGCTTGCGGACGGCGAGCAATGGGTAGCTCGCCGTCTGACCGTCTAGTAGTCGACCAGACCGAGCCCAGGTTGTCGACGGCGCGTATTGTTCCACGCGCGCCTCAAGGAGATGTCAGCAAACCGTAGGGGCCCAGCAGGGTCGAAGCTTACTGGGGCCATGGGTTCGCTTCTGAAAGGAAAACCCGGCCCTGGAATACAAGCCAACGAAGGAATGTACGAGTGAGTTTTAATCAGTAAAAATCTGACTCGCTCTCTCGCGGGAGACGTCATTGGATGATTTCCCACCTAAAAAAATTGAACACATATTAATTTCACTGTTTAATGTGTCTTGTGAACTGTGAGACAGATACTTGATTCATTAAACCGCAAGCGAACGCAACTTTTACTACAGGATCAGCTCTTTTCTACGAATACCTACGAATACAGTTTATGTTTGTATTAATTGGCAAATGTATGAAAAAGCTGATTGATTTAGGGTTAATAAAAATATAGGTCTGTAAAAAATAGGTTCATTTTCATGAGTACTTGCAACCCCTGAAATATACTAAAGTTCTTTATTGTTGATCGAATGAACATTCTATTTGATTGTCAATCATGTTTAGTGACGCGCAGTGGCCGCGCCGCGCACCTCGTTTGCGTGTTACAACTAGTCACAATATCTGTTGGTCGGCTCAGTGACGCTGTTTCTTATCTTCATTATTTCAGTTGTAAAGCCGAATACTCCGGGGAGAGGTGCGAACTAAACGCGTGCCATAAGCACTGTTTAAACGGCGGTGTTTGTTCATTGAACGAAGAGGGTAAGCCGGCCTGCCAGTGCACAGCAGGTAACAATGGTGAAAGATGCGAAGTGTCCATCTGTAAAGACTATTGTTTCCGAGGAAACTGTAGTGTCGGTGCTGAGGGCCAACCTCAATGCAGGTAAATATATACCATGTTACCCATGGAGTTCGTTGTATAGATAATACATTTTATAACTAACTAGCGGACCTAACAGATGTCAGCCCGCCCGATTCTATTGTTACCCAAACTCTATAAACATCAAAATAAAGCTACTATTGATATGTATATATACCGGAGTTCTGGAACGCAAGATTAATAAGGAACATAGGAGTGGGTTTTAGTCAGTTAAAGTGTAACACGTCCTCTCGCTCTGCCCTAGAGCGAGATAAGTCATTGGATGATTTCTCACCTAAAACATCTCTTGTTCAGCAGGTCTGCTGGAAGTTTCTTTTGAAATAAGCAGAACCTTCGAACAAATGTTTATAATGATTTGATTTGTCTTTCTTTTATTAGAAGTGTGTACAGAAATAAAAAAATCAGTCGAATTGTATAAAAGGGGTTCAATACCCATAGAGCAGTGGTGGCCGAGTGGTAATGGCCCCCACTTACAAGTTGTAGGTCACGGGTTCGAACCTGGCCAGACGCATTACTTTGTTTAATTTATTTCATCACCACTGCTCTCAAAACGGTGAAGAAAAACATCGTGAAGAAACCGGCATGTCCTAGAACCAAAAATTCGAATACATGTGACATTTACCAACCCGCACTGGGCCCGCGTGCTGGATTACGGCCCATTCCCTCTCTTAGAGAGAAGGCCAGAGTCACAATAGTGGGATTATTTAAAAGGCCAATGATGATGATGATGACTTCAATATTCTACTCAGGTTAAATAAAATTATAAATGTAAAGAGAATGCCTGCCCGCTATCATCCCACTGGAGGGCAGAGGCCTCTTCTCACACAGAGAAGGGACCAGCATTCATCAGCACACTCGCTGATAGTGAGTTGTAGACCGAGTCCCCTCACCGACGTCAGTGTGGTCTAATATATAGGGGAGATTCGGATATATTGTACCATTTTTCAGTCTCGGCAAAATATCTCGTTGTTATATTAATAAATACAAACTATTTATCCAATACCACATAGTTTAGGATCTCGTTTATCTTATACCACAAAGTCAACTCTATACTGTTTACCAATTTATCAAAATACGCGTTTTTCTAAAAGCTTTACATTGGAACAATTTACCCGACTAGTCGGTTTAATTGTACCACAGGTCTGGTAAATTGTACCAAGAAAATTTAATAGACCTTAAGTCATAATAAATGATTGATTACTTAATAAAATTATTTTAATTTAATAATACATAATATTATTCATCATGATAATATTTTAATTAAGTCCAATACTATAGAAAATGTGCCAACAAAAAAATAAATAAATATTTCTTCAATACGTAACATGTATGTATGAAAAAAAAACAACAAAAGACCTATCAAAAACTAAAATTTAGTTTTTTATTTAAAAAACGAACTATGTATAAATTATACAATGTTTAACTAGCATATTTTCCAATTCCAAATTAAAAGTATAGTTGATTAGTTTGCAAAATTATTCCTTTTTCTGGTATGACGTAGAATTGGTTTTCGGATAAAATATCTTGCAGATCTTTGGTTTAATCTCATTTCCTTCTTTTCTAAAGCTAATAATAAATCCCTTTCCAAGTACCTCTTATTCCATCCACAATATTTTCTTTGAATACCGTCCATCTAGAAAAATAAACATGCATCTGGCTGGGTAAATTGTACCAGTACAATTAAGACAACTGCTGGTGGTACGTTTTATCAAACTAGGAGATTTGAAAAATATACGTTTGCCACAAAATATTCTTAAAACCTAACAATTAATTACTTTATAGTATGAAAGATGATTAGAGACCTCTTCAAAAAAAAAAAATACAATAAAATGCTAAGTTACCTTTTCACAGAGTAATGTCCTTAGGTACACGCTTCAAAAATTTCATCAATCATTAACGAAAACGTTTTAATTCTCTCAAAATAAATGCACTAGCAGGACGTCACTACAAATAGAAAAGTAGTTGAGGGCGCTGTCAGGGCTTGGTTTTGTATGATCAGAAAAGAAAAATATTGACATTTAGTAGGAAATTTTGAAGTGGTACAATTTATCAAGCAGTACAATATGTCCGACTCTCCCCTACTTATAGAGCACCTGAAACAGCGCAGTGGTCGCGCACCTCGTGCATCTGTTACAGCTACTCATAAATAATTGTTGGTTCTCTCGATTATTCTTCTTCTTCTTCCTGTCCTTGTCCTGTTTTATTTGTGGTCGGCGCAACACGCTTTTTTCTTCCATTCTGTCCTGTCACTCGTCACGCTATCACTAACTCCCTTTTCTTTCATATCACTTCTCACACAATCCATCCATCTTTTCTTAGGCCTCCCTCTCCCTCTCCATCCATCTAAATGTAAATTCATAACTCTTTTAGCAACATGCTTTTCATTTCTCCTCTTTACATGACCATACCAAGACAAACGATTTCCTTTCAATCTATCAGTCACTGGCGCCACTTTCAAACTTCCCCTAATATATTCTCTTAGGGAACTGTTTAAAGATATAAACATCATGACGGTTCCTTGTCAATACATTTATGAAAATATTATGTATGTCAGAAAAAATATTCATCTTTTTACTAAAATAAGTGACAGGCACAATTTTAATACTAGAAATAAAGACAAGTTAGATCAACCTCGATTCAGTTTGGCTAAAGTATCTAGTTCTTTTATGGGGTACTGTGTAAAATTTTATAATAAAATTCCACTTGAAATTCTCCAATTAAACGAGTCAAAATTTAAAACATGCATAAAACGCACGCTATGTAGGTAGGCATATTATAAATTGGAAGATTATCTACTCGATAAAAATGCTTGGCTAAATGCCGGTCCTGCTCCACAGTCACAGTCTTTTTTAGCTACTAATTAGTCGTATTTTTTTATTTTTTTTATTTAATTATATATATTGGAAGAGATGCTGCTGGCCTTTTCCTATTGTTGTTTTCGGATATTTTTTTTTTAAATTTTATTTGTTTATTTCAATAGAACTTATGATTTATTACCTGTTACATTTGGAAATAATAGCATTGTATAATGTAGAAGCACTTTTTTCCGATTTTGTGAATGTGAAGTACCATGGAGCATTTTTATTTGGTTACAACTTGTTTGACACTACGAGCATGGCAGTTGAGAGATTGTCATGCTCACTTAAATGTCTAGCTGATGGTGGTACGTGTTATTGGGTCATTTGGCTCCCTTCAAAATGGTTGAGCTGAGTGGGGCTGATGCACGCGTCATGCTCGTGAACGGGCGCCGTCAGTTGAGACTGGTCATCTCTTAGCTGCCAGTGACATATTCAATTTCCATATTTATTGTTACCATTATTATTTAATTTTTATTGCTTATCTTCATTGTGTTCACATAATAGAAGCAAAAAAGAAATATGTAACGATGATCAATGTAACTCAATACGATTTAAAAGAGTGTCCATGGAGTTTCTTGCACGTTCTTCTCCATTGAGACCTACTCTTTGGAACGTGCAATTTAGCTTCACTTGTTTGACTGACCGACATTTTGACAATTCAAAAGTGCCTGTAACTGGTCTGGAATCGGTTTTATATATTTTCGAGACCTTATTTATATAACCAGTTAAACAGAATACTACAGATTTATAGTTTAAGTTACAATAGGTGTAATTTACTAGTCCAGGATTTTTTGGCAAAACACAACGATGCAGACACGACAAAACCACTAGAAATTGTAAAATACAGTTCCTATATAACTACTCTAATATAAATCACTATCTTTAACTTAAAAAAAAAAGATATAAACCAGTGCTTGACTGCGATCCCACCTGATGGTAAGCAGTGATGCAATCGTTGATGGTGACTAACCGATCATCAAAACTAAGAATTATGTTTTAGTTTTCTTGGTTATAGAGTAACTCTTATATCTTCGTTATTTCAGCTGTATGCTCGGTTACTCCGGGGAAAGGTGCGAAGAAAACGCGTGCCATAAGCACTGTTTAAACGGCGGTGTCTGCACCTTAAACGAAGAAGACGAGCCGGCCTGCCAGTGCACAGCAGGTTACGATGGTGGAAGATGCGAGCTTCCTGCCTATCAGGACAGCAGGTAAAACTTGTTCTTCTCACTGTACACTAGTTATATCGAGCGCCCTGCGCTGGACGCTGATCGTGCACTCGGCAGATGCGACGAGATTTGTCAAAGAAAAAGTAAAAAACACATAATTCTAAAGTTTGCCGTATATAACGTTCGCTCACTCGTAGTGGGTGTTACAACTTAATCTACACTAATATAATAAAGAGGTATATATTTTTTTTTTGTTTTTATGTTTTTTTTTGTTTGTAGGAGGTAATCTCTTAAAGTACTGGTCCGATTGCTAAAATTTTATCACCGATAGAAAGCTGCTTTATCTGAGTCACAAAGGCTATATTTAATGTACGCGGACGAAGTCGTGGGCAAAAGCTAGTGTTAGATAGAATTTTGTGTTTAGTAAAAGTGTTGGCCGACTAACTAAACGGAACTAACTAGTGACACAGTCGTCTGTTATTCCAATAATAATTTGGCTTATGTTTAACTTACCACCAGATATAGTAACATATAAAAGACAAAAATAGTAAATGATCACCAAAATTAATAATGTAAAATTATAACCAAAGTTTTAACATCTCGCTATCCTATTTAAGCAAAATTAATCCAAATAAAGCATCGGCAGAACCCCATGGTTACGGAGATATCAGTAGTTAAAATTTTGAGGTTAGGTTAACTACCTGCCAAGACAGCTCGACGGAGCCCCGCTACGCGGGGCTCCTACTTCTGGGTGGATTAAAAAAAAATAACCTCGAAGAAGGTGACGGGGTCGTAGTGAGCGAGCGAAGCGAGCGAACACAGACCCCGTCACCTTCTTCTAACCTAAATCTATCCGACCCGGGGTGCCCTAAAATTCCACTAAGATAGATTGTTGATTAGACAAAGTATCATCCTGCTCTACGAGGCTAAAAAGAGCGCATTAATTTGCTCGCTAAGATTTGGTTATCATTTACTACATTTGGTGTTCGAATACAATTTAAAGTACAGTCTATTGTAACTTTAGGATTTCATTTTTTTGGTGTCAAGTAATATATTTTTGACAAAAGAACTAAGGGTACCAAAGCGTTTTATGGTGGTCATTATATTTAATCCCTAATAATTTCATGTCGTCACGTTCCGAGTGTCTCGTTAGTCTAGTAGTCAGAAGCTCTACCTCTAAATATGAGGTTATAGGCTCGGTCCCCGGGTCATGCATATTATTTATGAGTTTTATTATGTGGAAGTTGTCAGTAGCAGCCCGAAGCCTGGGCTCGTACGCGCGTCATCGTCGGCGTGTAGTGTTCCGCGCGCACAGCAAACAGATGTCAGCAAAACCGTAGGGGCCCAGCAGGGGCGACGCCGCTAGATCCGCAGGAATTACTAAAAGAGTTACAGTGGTCCTGGACCGCAAAGGCAACTGACGGACACTGGTGGCCTTTACTCAGTAAAGGTCTGACACACTCTTTCGTTCTACTTTAGAGCGGAAAAAGCCAATTGATAATTTCCAACCTCAAAAAAAAACCATGCCACGAAGGATTAAAAAACTTGTTAAAGTAATATAAATACGATTGGTGACAATTTGATACTGAGAGCGCCATTGCAGTAGTTATGACCGGCCACTGATGTGCGTTTAACAGTAAATTTTTCAACCCTTTTTTTAGTTGTTGTCCAAAAGTTTTAATACTATAATTAATTATAAACTATAGTTACCTTGTACTGGCGTGTCTGTTTATTGTGTTAATATTTTCGAACATTTTCATTGTTTCAGCTGTGATGCCGGTAACTCTGGGGACGGGGCAGTCAGCGCATGCCATCGGTTCTGTCTGAACGATGGCGCCTGTTTTCTGAACGAGGCGAGCGCCCCAGTCTGCCAGTGCACAGCTAATTACGCGGGTGAAAGATGCGACGTTCCCGCCTTCATAGCCAACTGGGTCTTCCACGCATACAATAGTAAGGAAATTCTTTTGATCTAAACTTAATAATAAACAATTAAATCAGAGTGTTTCCTGAAATGTAGTGACGATACCGGTGCCAGTGACTCAGGCTCATGTTCCATGGCCCACTTGCCATAACGGAAGAATACCTTGGACAAATGTCAATTAATAACAAGCTATATGTTCTGTCAATTCGATGATTCGTTGTGGAGTTGAGTTGCAGGATATCACTTAGGAAAGTGTTTCCTTTGTTACCGGCTGTGATCGTGGTGGTCTGTCAGTGGGGTTGCACGGGCTATATTGATACAATCTTTGTTAAATAACCCTCCATAATATCTACTATACTACTTACAAAACTTAAATAATAATAGTACATTATGATATAAGTGTGTAATGTCGAGACGGTATTAAGAGAGCCGAGAACGGTAATCATAATTACTCACGTGTATCATACGACGTTTTTCAATACACTTGTGAAGAAAATAACTGCAAAACTAGTAAACTTATGTGGCGGTAAAAATCTGTTTTCATATGTGCCTATATTTTTTTTTTTATTTACCTTTCAATACACTCACTGTGTTCAAAGTCAATTTATTTGTGCAAAGAAAATATGTCTTAAAGATTAGTTCCATTTTTGCAACTAGATGACGTTGTTCATTTAGACCTAGTTTCTACATCGCGATGTTAAGATTCTCTATCAATAATCTATAATATACTGCGAACTGATGCATGTTTTAGTTCCATTTTTACAACTAGATGACGTTGTTAATTCAGACCTACTTTCTACATCGCGATGTTAAGATTTTCCGTCAATTATCTATAACTGTCAACTGTGTACAAATGTATTTTTTTTGAGTTTGAGAGCTTGTGATTGGATATTGAGATCACGTCAAGATCCGATACAAATATATACCACTATCCGAAGTGTCCGGTGTTTTATGTATCCAAGATCCGCATAGTAGCGTTCACACTGAAATGAATAAACGGGGGTTGGCCGGCGCCTCGCGGGACACGAGCTGCGCCTGATACGGTACATGTCATATCATTACGGCGGGGGAGCGGTTGAACAAAAGGTTTTAACTACATTATAGCACTAGTGCGAAATGGTAATCAAAATGTCACAGTTTGGCAACAAGGGCCATTATGCACCTAAGTGCAGTGCAATAAGAGTCACTTTCTGAGCAAGTGTATTGAAAAACATCTTACTGAACTCATTCCTCTTATTGACGTAATTCTCACAGAAAATTATGTTGTCTACACAGTAATCCTTTAAAAAATATTTTGTCAATTTTATATGTATTATTTTTATAATGGCGGTAGATCTCCACAATTAGTTCTGACTCTCCGACAAGGATCTGCGCGGCTGTGTGGCTCGAACTCACGGTTTGTTACAAATTTAAAAGTATTGTATCAATAGATCTATCTAAAAGACCAAACTTGTGATGGCCGCTCAACTTCGCAGTCCTTGTTTACACCTCTCGGCTTTACCAGCAGTTAGAAGATCTTTTGGAATACAACTTAACGTCATGCCGTTGGAAATGACGTCGTTAAACCTTATTTGCTTGATTTGGTCGAACTTTAATAATCTTCTCATTGCATCTCTTTATAGCTGTACCACCGGTCTCTCCGAGCGCTGCAGTCAAGTCGCGTGCTTCAACGGTTGTCTGAATAGCGGAGCTTGTTCGGAGTCTTGTTCGAGCGCGACATGTGAAGCAGTCGAAGAGAGCGCGTTCACCTCTACAAATACTTTCAAAGTTCAAGGATATAAGTTTAAAGTACTTAAATTAGTTTTTTAAGTCACGTTTTAAATTTTAAAATATTTTTACATTTTCTTTCCTTCTTCATATTATATTTAGGTATACTAGTTAATACCTAGTTATATAGTTTGTATTTTAGTTTTACGTTATCTTCGTTTCAACCACCAACCAACCCAACCCACTCACTCGCCAACGAAAATGCAATATCGTCAACCACGACCACTGTCAAGAGTGAACGACTAAGGAGGAATACTCAAAGCAAGCTCCCCCTATCTCCTCCTGTCTCTCCTGATGGATGCAGTTCACGAACACTCAATACGTCGACTGTTCAGAATATCGAATGTTTGTTTGATCGAGCGGCCAACGCATCGTGGTGTAAGCAAGGCAGGGTGTACTAATGTGTCTCCACTTGACACTAAACTCAGCATGCTGGCCATACATACTTCACATACATCTTGTTGAATTTATATTAACCAACTGCTACTCTTGGGTTGTTTGTTAGATTCGTTGTGGGTTTTGTGATAGACGTGTACTACGCGTTCCAAATGAGAATAGGACCGATTCCTATGTTTTGACGTCTCGTCGCACTGTCAAATTGAAGAAATTTTGGCAAAATTGAAGAACTTACAGATGAGTAAAATTGAAGAACTGGATTCTGATTAAACTTTTTTCGTTCATAGTTCATAAATATATTAAATTTTTCGTAAATTAATTAATGTTTAAAAATTTCTTTCCTCGATTTGACACAGCATGGCGGGCGATCCTATTCTCATTTGGAACGCATTGTACAGCTGTCGATAGAATGCCTCGATCTCTCCCAAAAGTTCCGATTTGGGGGATATGACTCTGCCATAGTCGGTCTTCAGTTTTTTGAGCTGGCTCTGCTCTATTCACAGATCTCTTGAAAAACCTCGGAGCCCTTTTTCCTCTTGATTGCGTCTTTAATCCGTTTGGTATTAAATAAGCAGAGATCGAGTTTTATGGACTTAGAGATCCGTCTATTGAGCTGCTGGTAAATGCACGCATCGTCTAGAAGACTGAAGAATCAGCTCATGCCTCTCTTTCAAGAGTTCGAGAGTTTGATCAGACATTTCTTCTTTGTACGAAGAGTCTTAAAAAACTTAGACCAAGCAGCTGTTTGTTGAGCGAGTGGACAATGCAATGCAAATGCCACGCAACGCCAACTACAGGTCATTAGACTCGTTCAGCTGATGTTTTCTCAAATAAATTAATTTCATACATGCGTAAATTAATACGAGTTTTTAAAAAAGGTACTTTATTTTTTAATTTTATTGTTACAAATCGATAGTGTTTCATGTACCGGAAAATTAATCCCGTGGAGGGTCGCCACGGGATTAAAACGATCAAAATTTAGCGGTGCATATATTAATCATATTTCGAAAGCCACTCGATCAAGCAAACTTTCGATATTTTGAACAGTCGACGTATTGAGTGTTCGTTATATTCAACGTTCGATTTATTAACTATTCGATATTATGATTCGAACGTACGAGTAGTTAGGTATTCGATTATAAATGTATGCTCTTGTCTGTTGCGTACAATAAAGTTGCAATAGATGTTCATTAGATTCAACTCATTGCGGTCAACAGGTTATTGCCAAAGCAAGTACTTTGTACCGGGTGTCTCAGTAAGAGTGCACTTTTTCATTTTAAAATAAAAACAAGTATTTATGATAGAGTTGTGATATTTTTATTGTATTGTAAAGAAGACATGTTCCGATTAAGTATGGAATAAAATATCTACTTTTCATGAAATTTTCCATGACTTTTGCACAGAGATGTGGCTGTATCTCACCGATGACGCGTTGGATTTCCGATTTGAGCTCAGGAATTGTTTCGGGTTTATTCGCATAAACCCGAGATTTCACAAAACCCCATAGAAAAATATCGCACGGCGTTAAATCGCACGATCTTGATGGCCAGGCCAATTTCGTGAGATAATGTGTTCTGGAAATCGTTGCTGCAATAAGTCGATTGTTTCATACGTGGTGTGGCAGGTTGCGCCGTCCTGCTGAAACCACATGTTGTCCAGATTCATGCCGTCCAGTTGAGGCCACAAGAAGTCCGTTATCATATTCCTGTAACTTTCTGTAAGCGTAACTTTCTCCATTTTTGTAATTAGTTTTCACAATTATAACGCATTGTTCTTTCGAAAAGCGCTCCATTTTTTATAATCGGAATAAACACAGGTGACAGCTGTCAAATTTCAGAGTTGCCACTTGCATGAGAAAAAAAAGATTCCAATTTTAAAAAGTGCTCTTACTGAGACACCCTTTATAAGTCTTAAGTCTGTGTACTAATCCATCTTGTGAACCGTAAGCCAGGTATCTCAAGTGGCTGACAGACTGAGGAGCAAGTGTCGCCAGGGCGTCACGCCCACAGATCTCGTAGTGAGGGAGACACACGCGCTTGGCCCCACTTCCTCACTCGGACATTGGGCTCGTGTCCAGGGCCCCGCAATGGATTAGGGCCCCCCTAGAGGAACTAGAGACTCGATTTAATAATAATAATAGCCTTTATTAACAATCAAGTCCTTAAAATGTCCGAGACAGGTAGAGAACAGTTCAGGTGCTAATGGGGCTCCTTGTCTGACTCCACGCATAACAGGAAAGCATTCTCCAACTCTCATTTTTTATGATTGCTTTCAAAATAGTATAAATGTTTTGAATTAACGAATATGTAGTTGATTCCTCGCGTTAATAAAGCTTCCTATATTTTTGTATTATTTAGTGAGTCAAAAGACTTGTTGTGGTCTATAAATGCTGTTTAATATGTTATCCCGTACGCGTTGCATTTTTGTACGATCTGTTTAATGGTCAATGGTTGAAAAATCACTTCGAAAGCCCGCTTGTTCTCTGGGCCGACGTTCGTCTAAAGTCTTCGTTGTACGCTCTAGTAATATTTTGGAAAACATTTTGTAAAATGCGTTCCAAATGAGAATAGGATCGCCCGCCATGTTGTGACGTCACGATTTACTGTCAAATCAAGGACAGAAATTTTTAAACATTAATTAATTTACGAAAATTTGTTTATGAACTGTGAACGAAAAAAGTTTAATCAGAATCCAGTTCTTCAATTTTACTCATCTCTAAGTTCTTTAATTTTGACAAAATTTCTTCGATTTGACAGTACGACTAGACGTCACAACATAGGAATCGGTCCTATTCTCATTTGGAACGTGCAGTATATGTTAGACATCTGTGAAATGAGTCTATAGTTTGCAATATCGTCGGTTTTTCCTTTTTTAAGCAAAGAGCAAAATATTATGGTGGGAAAGTTCCATTGGTGTGATATATATTCGCTTGTAATTATTTAGTTAGATAAATCTCGTTTGAAAGAGGTAAGCGTTTCCGTAGTTTTATTTTTGTATATGTTTTCTGGATACTTTGGTTTCGCAAATGTGTAGCTGAGCACGAAGTAGTCTGTGTTCAGCATTATAGTTAAACCAGGGCCGAGCCGCCCATATGTGCGAAGTGTGCGGCGCACACAGGCGCCAGGGCATAAGGGGCGCCGGATGAGATGCAGGCGCCAATTTTTGTAAAGATTTTTTCTAGTCTACAAAAATTCTTTGTAGTTGAGTATAGATACCTAAGTACATCGGTCAATTTCTTCTAACACAATATTATTTGTCTGTTAATTAGTTTTACCAACACTATTAGAATTGACCCAATGTTTACGTGTCGGGTTTTAGTTTACATTCATTACGAGGAAAGCAACTCGATGCGATTCGATGTCATCCCCCGCCCGTGGTGGTGGTAGTAGTGGTGGTCTTATTGACTAAAAAACCCACCCCGTTCCTTTGTGCCATTCATATCGGGGCTGAGCTATGTACGTTTCGTAGCTAACCCTGGCCCCAGTAGGCTTCGACCCAGCTGGGCCCCTGCTGTTGCTGACAACTCCTTGAGGCGCGCGGGAACAGTGCGTGCCGTCAAGGACTTGGGCTCGGTCCGGACAGATACCGAACGGTCGGACAGCAAGCTAGCCATTGCTCGCAGTCCGCAAGCCCGCGCCTACGGTGGCCGAAAATCGGGATCAAAATTCCGGCGACAGTTGGGGCACTGTAAACGCCGTTGCCTGATGCGTTCGGCCTCCTCCTTTGCTAGCATTATTGCTTCGCAGAAAGAGGCGACCGCCTTCCATTCCTCCTCGATCCGGACCATGACCTGAACCAAGGCTCGGCGAGACAGGTATTGAGAGATCGCCACCGCTGATCGCCCCCACGAGGGCACGGTGATGCTCTGTCCAAGCGGGGCACATCTCCATTGTGTGCTCCACCGTGTCCTTCGGGCGTTCCGCACAGTGGCGATATCCTGAAGAGGGGACTTATCGCCATAATTGTGGCGTGCCCAGCACTGGGTTGCGATAGTCTCTGACGCCATTTCACCATGAGATCCCGCCGGAGCTCAGTTCGCCATGCCGCATGGCAGCGTACTTTCGCGCCGGCGAAAGTAAGTTTGCAAGGACTGTTACCTCCAGATCCCATGGTGGACGCAATTGGTTTGGGTTCACCGGTAATTTCCCGATTTTAACGAGCAAGAGAGCCAAAAAAATAAAAATAAAGCAGTATCGAAAGTGACTGCTAGATACAAAATAAGTTTTTCACGCTGTTTATTATACAAATGTGTATTAGACCAGTGCTGAAGCCTTTGAAAATGGTAAAAAGTGAAAAAAATAATAGTAGGATAAAACCCATTGGCAAAGGAAGAGAATATAATAAAAATAAAAGAAAAAATAATGTAAGGGCTATCTGGGGTCGGGAAATGGATAAGTGTGTAAAAACACATTCCTGTTCCTTCATTGCCTTTCGTACCGGGGCCCAACCTTCCTTTCAGAAACGAATCCTTTTTTCTCAGTAGGCTCGACGCTGCTGGGCCCCTAAGGTTTGCTGACAACTCCTTGAGGCGCGTGTGGAATACGCACCGTCGACGTTTTGGGCTCGGTCCGGACGATTACCGGAGGTCGGACGGTGAGCTATCCATTGCTCCCCGTCCGTCGTCCGTTCGAAACTTAAGTTTCTCTTATTTTAGAAAAATAATTCAGCTAGCCGGTCTACCCGTCCTATTATAATTTGGGTGTTTTCAACGCTAGAGTGAATAGGCTCCTCATAGACTGGTGCACCTCACCATTAACGATTGCATCACTGCTTGCCAGGTGGGATCGCCGCCAAGCACTAGTTTATATTACATTAAAACAATAAAAAAAAATTAGGATTCCGTGCTAAAAATACTCGTACTTCTTAAAATTGTTACAAAATTAAAATTATAATTTATATCAACAAAAAAAAAGAGGCGCTCCATAGGTTTCGCACACAGGCGCTGGTTGGGCTCGGCTCGGCCCTGAGTTAAACCATGAGTTAACACAACAGCTCCCGCTGGATTACCAAACGATAACCGATAGCTACTCAACTCTCGCCGGATATTCAAGCTTACCAATTGCAGCTTATTTAATACATTGCAGTATATAAAAATTGTAAACAATAGATAGTTTATTTTTATGTTTTTAACTGCTTTAAAGAAATTCATCCGTGAATTATTTTTTATTACAAATTACAATTTACTTGCACTACAATTTATTTACAATTGTTGCGCGTACAGGGCCAAAATACACAATATTTTGGCTCTGTACGCGCAACAGATTCTCACGCCGTGAGCACAGTGAACGCTCGTCACACGCTCTTTATTTATTCTGTTTACTTCGAGCAATTCTTTAATTTTCGCTTTTGTATTAAATTAAGTTTGAGTTTTAAATAAATGTCATACTCAAATTATAATTGTTTTTTATTAATTACACTAGTTTTTTCCTGCGCGGCTTCGTTCCCGCTCTTCTCTACTCCACCCTACTATACCCTACTCTACCCTACTCTACCCTACCCTACCCTACTCTACCCTACGCTACCCTACTCTACCCTACCCTACCCTATTCTACCCTACCCTACTCTACCCTACCCTACCCCTACTCTGCCTTACTCTACCCTACACTACCCTATTTTTCTTTCTTCTCACAATAACAAACACAACAAATAAAGAATTAGCGAAATCGGTCCAGCCGTTCACGCGTGTTGGCGTGACCAAGGGAAATAGGGATTCATTTATAAATATATATATATATATAGATTATAACATGAAAAAATAAACACTAACTCAGTTCTACTAAAAATATGGTCTAGTCTTAATTTAGGGATTGCTCATTCAAAAACCCTGGGGTTTTTTTAGATGCTAAATAAATTCTAGTTAAAAGTGAATTGAGCATAAAATGGTAATATATTTTTGTAAGCAACCAATTAGGTGGCCTTTCATTGCTTTTTAATTAATTATTATTCGAGAAGCTGAAAAAAAAAACACTAAAACCATCAAAATAACTTTAATGTCGGAAGTCGGTGTTTCTATAATAGTTTTGCCTTAACACCGACTTGCTAAATTAAAGTTATTTTGATGGTTTTAGTGTTTTTTTAGTAAGACGGTTATTTTTTTTTTTGTAAAAAGTTTTTTATTTCACACTTTTTAGTTGCAATACACTTACAGCCAGAGTACCTTTTTCTCATGACAATTCCAATTATCCCAAACCCTGCTAGGATACATTGTTTTTTTATGAAGTTCCCGTGTCTACCTTCCGGCTCCATCATCATCAACAGATCAGTTCGATAGTACCTGATAGCCAAAGTGCATCTCATGACAATTCTAATAAGCCCAAACACGGCTAGGACACATTGATTAATTACGAAGTTACGGTGCCTATCTTCCGGCTCCATCATCATCAACAGATCAGTTCGATAGTACCTGATAGCCAAAGTGCATCTCATGACAATTCTAATAAGCCCAAACACGGCTAGGACACATTGATTAATTACTAAGTTACGGTGCCTATCTTCCGGCTCCATCATCATCAACAGATCAGTTCGATAGTACCTGATAGCCAAAGTGCATCTCATGACAATTCTAATAAGCCCAAACACGGCTAGGACACATTGATTAATTACGAAGTTACGGTGCCTATCTTCCGACTCCATCACCATCAACAGATCAGTTCGATAGTAGGTACCTGATAGCCAAAGTGCATCTCATGACAATTCTAATAAGCCCAAATACGGCTAGGATACATTGATTAATTACGGAGTTCTGGTGCCTATCTTCCGGCTCCATCATCATCATCAGGTCACATTGATGATACCGTTTTCAACATACCTAGGTATTCAGAACTATTCATTTATTTGTAACTATGTTCATTGAGAGATCTGTGTGAGTATGAACTTCCGTTGGCCATTTCTGGTCTTCTTCACCAGTTCCACTTCATCAAATGTCATGTTTTGACTATAAATGCTTAAGTCTGATGAAAATACCAAAAGAACTATATGGTCGCCTATAATATTTGAGGAGTTCCCTCGATTTCGCCAAGATTCCATCATCAGATCCCGACTTGGTGACTATGGGACCATTTGGAAAGAACAAAACAAGAACAAAAAAACAACAAAAAAAGAATTTTTCTAATCGGTTGGCAAGTGACGAAGTTATGCGCGAACATACATAAAAAAAAATATACAAACATCGGAATTGAGAACCTCCTCCTTTTTTAGAAGTCGGTTAAAAACATGAAATATATTAACATTTTAGTTATCATTTTTAGGGTTCCGTAGCAAAAAACGGAACCCTTATGGTTCGTCATGTCTGTCTGTCTGTAGATCACAGAAACTCAATTTTTTTTTTTTCATCAAACCCATACCTGTGGGGTAGGGAATGCAAACCGGTTAACCTGAAAACCGAAAAACTGTATTTTCGGCATATTTTAAATGATTTAAAAAACCGTTTTTTTTTTTTCAAGCAACCGGTTCTTTCGTATTTGTATTACTTTCAAATGACACAATGGTTTTTCAGCAATGTTTGCTGAAAAACCATTGTGTCATTTGAACCAGTGTTTTAAAACACTGTTGAAGCTTGATATAAGTCGTAGGTTTGTTTATATATAGGTATGTACCATAGTGATAGCTACACCAACTGTTCTTCTGTTTAAGATCATTAAAAATCCAGGTCGTCCGTGTGTTGTGAGAACAGGCAGTGAATGCTGTCAGAGCCAGAATTAAAATCTCATGAGGACACAAAAATTCTTATTCGTAGATGGAATACCCACCGTTGTTACTCATCATAACATCATCACCTTAAACGAGTCGCTTATACAGGGTGAACACTCCGTTCACTGGACTAAATGGAGGAGAGGAATCACAAATAAAACCACTTCACATGTTCAAATGAAAATCTTAACACCGAGATGTAGAAATCGACGCTCAACTAACAGCGCCATCTTTGAGTCAAAAAACAAACAATTATTTCCAATACAAGGTTATTTGTAAAACACTGGCAACCTCTCAGGCCTATCTTACTAACATCATAAACAACAACTTTTGTTCTATAACTTTTAAAAAATTATCATCAGATTTTCATTCAAAAATAAAAATATTTTAATGTTCTAAAGATTACAAAGTCTATGCGAAGCAAGCGATAGTACAATAGCGGAGGGGAGCGGGGATTGGCCGACGGAGGTGCTTAATACGCTTGCGCCGTGTCATGTGGACGTAGGTATATCAAAACACAGAGTTGAAATGTGTTAAATAGATCAACGAAATCTTGAAGGTTTGTTTTTAGTAAATGAATTATGTTTTGTAAGAAATCAAAGAACAAAAGTTGCTTTTTATGATGTTAGTAATACCGTCCAGCAAGGTTGGTAGTGTTTTACAAATATCTCTGTATAGACGAGCTTTGCTTGTCCGTCACACGGATAAAAACCTCAGGGATATTCTTGCTACCGATGAGAAAATTTTCACAATCAAAGAATATTACAACAAATAAAATGATCGGGTGTAAGCTTATAACTCTAAAGAACACTCTCAACAGGTTATCAGAGTCCTGAATGATCATCATGCGGCTTCAGTAATGGTTTGGTAAGGGTATCACGGAATGACCAAGGTTCAATTTCGTAAAAATGGGCTACTCTAACTTCAGCTACCGATTTTTTAATAAATGCCAGTGAAGCCCTTTCAAATGACACCAAACACGGTGTTTTAATCTTAACATTTATTTTTTAAACACAATTTTTGTCTGCTAGAGGGCGTCACTTTAAATTTGAGTAACATTTTGGAAATGTACAAGTGAAGCCCTATCAAAAGATACCAAACGGCGTATTTACCTCCATTTTTATTTTTAACACATTACTTTTTGTCCACTAGAGGGCGCCATATCGAGTTTTGTGACATGACATGTAGCCTATGTTTAGCGGACAATTGAGACAGTTCTAACGATACCTCATATGCCGATTTCCGATAAGTAGATTATGAGCTATGAGGGAACAGATGAACATACTCACATACATACATACATACATACATCAAAATTATAACCCTCCTTTGGCTTTGCCGTAGTCGGGTAAAAATAAGCACTGGCTGAACTCAATTATTGATAACCCGTTATCTGCGGTCATTCAACTCGACGCAGATGCTTATGTACCTAGTATGTAGTGCTATCAATTCTTCATATTAATGAAGGTCAGAGGTGAACTTGATATATTTTTTTTTTTTGTATTTTCTGTCTCTTTGTTTTGAAGGATATAAACTAATGCTTGACTGGGATTTCACCTGAAGGGAAGCAATGATGCAATCTTTGATGGTGAAGCACACCACTTTAATACGAACTATTGTACCATGTTTATTCACTAAAGCTTCGAAGACACCTAAATAGTAATAGGACGGGAAGTCCGCAGCAGGCAAATTGTTCCAGTCTTTCGATGTACGTGGTATAAAAGACGAGGCGAAGGGTTTATTTCAGATCATAGAAATATCGACAATGTAAGAGTAGGTGTCACCATTGTGTGGACCGCCTGGTCCGGAGAACATGGTGGAGCATAATGGTGGAGGTGTGCCCCGCTTGGGCGGAGCACTGCTGTATCCTCGTGGGGGACAATCGAAGACAGTGACCTCTTGTGCCGAGCTCTGGTACAGGACATGGTCTGGAGCGTGGGGAATGGCAGGCAGTCGCCGCCTTCTGCTAAACAGTAATGCTAGGGAAAGAGGCGGCTGCACGCGTGAGGGAACGGACATCCTGACACTGCAGCCGACGGTGACTGCGGGTTCCGACCTTGATTTTCTCTCACCATAGGCGTGGGCTTGCTGACGACGAGCAACAGGTAGCCTACCGTCCGGCTGTCCCGTATCCGGTAACATTCTGGACCGAACCCGAGTCGTTGAGGGCGCTTAGTGTTCCACGCGCGCCTCAAAGAGATGTTAGCACAACCGCAGTTGCCTAGAACGCCGAAGCCTACTGGGGTCATAAGTTGGCTTCCAAAAGGAAAACCCGGGATCCTGGGACGCTAATCTAGTGTAGTATGTTCAGACCATTTTGACAAGACTGATATGTTCCTGAACATCGTTCGCTTTTGGTATGCGTATGGTTACCTATTCGTCAGCGTAAAACACTAAGGGCCTGACTACCCTGTTTTTCTTTCTAGACAACCCTTCTTCGCCTTCTTATCTGACTTCTCATATTCAATTCCTTTGCTCTATCCATAGTAAAAATCTCCGATCGACAAATAATCGTCTACTACGATGTCCCTCATACCGCTCTGGGTTTATCCGGTCCTCTTTCTTTGTCCAAGCAATCTTTTTTTGGAATGAGCTCCAGTTGAATATCAGGATGGCATCCAGCTGGTTCTCCTTTATGGTACTAGCACGTGAACACATTTGCAAGAAGTTGGCAGAATCAACACCATAGAAATATCTATGATCAACACAGTGTTGATTTGACGGATTCGTTTCTCATAATAATTTTGTTTATTTGTGTTTATATAAGTATTCACTTGTATACGTTTTATTTATACACCGTTAAATTTTAATCGTTTTAATCCTTTGAACCGGTGGTTTCAGCTTGTAGAGCGATGTAACTTTTAAAATAAAAAAAACAGCAAGTGATAAGGTAATACTCGCAAAATACATGAAACAATTGGTAACGCCACGAGATAGTACCTACAGGTTGCGCGGTGAATCAAGATCGCTCGGCAAAAGTGAAAGGGGCACGCACAGTATTCAATTCTAAGGTCTATTTGGCGACGTGCGGGCGGGTGTGTGCCGTCGGCGACACGTCATTGGTAGATAGAGTCGCTCTTCAATTCCCGCGTTGCGTTCTCGCGTCTCATTGGATACTGTTGTACTTGGGTACTGTTGCGTACAGCTTGTGTTATCGTATTAGTAATACGTAGTCGTAAAAAAAAAATGTTTAAAAATAAAGTTTTAAAACGGCAAGCCAGAAAAATGGTTTACGACGTGAATTGTTAATTTGTTACGTTATGAAAGAAACTAACGAAATTATTTTTTTTTTATTTTAATTTTAATTTAAAAAAATTTAACTTTTCTGAATTTACATACTTACAAGATAAATTACAAGCAAAAACTAGTGTTATTATAAGTTATGTTACTAAAGTTCAAACATACAATTAAAAATAAAATTCATACATACTAAGAACTTCTGTGTGCAATTGTACACATGCGCCGATTGCCCCCACTACTTTCACCGAGTGATCTTAATTCACCGCGCGACCTGTACGTCGGTCGCCCGCTCAAGTAAGTTCATTGACTCGCTCAGCTGATCTTTGCGTAAAACAAATAAAATGATTCCAAATTTCCTTCATAATTTTACAGACTTAGGGCGGACTTAACTGCTTTGTGCCTAAGACATACCTAATAAAATAATTACTTATGCTAAAAGTGTTAGGTAATTAATTACATTACATGTAAAAATAAATCTCTACAGGCCTACTAGTTATGGCGTTTTTAAAAATGTGGAATCAATCATTTTGATTACAATGATTTAAAAAAGTTCTGTTACAATGATTTAAAAAAAAGTTCTATTAGGTACGGTCAATGGGTCGTCTTAGGGGCTGTTATAAACCTAATAACTAATCACCTCCGAATCGTCACTGGTTAGATAGACTTCACAAGAGCATAGCATTCCTTTGGATACATAATCTTGCACGTTTAACACAAAGAAAGCTAGTTTGGCACTGTAAAAACAAGACTCGCGATTTCGTCACCAACTCCAGGTTGGAATACACATAATTCCGAGACGCCATTATTTTCGCGCGACGACACCACACCTATGACGTCTTGAGGGAAACTGAATTATTCCATGACGTGTCACTCACGCGATGCACTTAGCGCGCGGGGAGGGCGGGGCGCACGGGTCGCGCGCCGCGTCGCATGGCCAATCAAATAGGGTTTGGAGGCGTATTTGATCTAGGATTGGCTATTTTTAGTGAGTCCACGTTGACTAGGTGAACGCATTATTATTGTTATTGTGGAATGGTGTCTACTAATGGTTTATTTATTTATTCATTTATGCGAGAATTGGTTCGAGTTATTAAAAAAAAAGTATTTTATTTTTTAATTTTATCTTTACAAATCGATAGTGTTTCATGCACCGGTTCGACCCTCTACGGGATTAAAACGACTAAAAAGTAACGGTGTATAATTGTGTATGTATTTATTTTGGTTTTAATTTGCTACTTGTTTGTTTGCCTTTATGTTGCACCTACCATGTTATGTTTCTGCACCACCCTAAGGTCGGCTGATAGAAAATGCTTCAAGCATTAAGTCCACATTTGTACAGTGTTTACTGGTGCATAAAGTTTTAATAAATAAATGTACGATACAAAACGTCAACTACGCTGAATTCATAGAATAGGATATTCAAAAAAACCGACTATTATTATTTTAACCGACTTCAAATACTTAAAAGAAGATTCTATTTCCTTTTCACATAATAGGGTAGTTTCCAGAGTCGAAATGATAACATTTTATTTAGTCCGTATTTTAGATTATAAAAATATATTGGGCACGTATTTTTTCTTTTTTCGATTAAACAGAAAATAACAAAGATATAGCCCATTAAGTTACGTGTGACGTCACCCCGTGCGAAAAAATGTAGCACGGCGCGGCGGCGGCGTGACGTTACACTAAACTTTAATGGGCTATATCTTTGTCATTTTTGGTTTAATTTACAAATAAAAAAATACATGTCCCTTATTTTTGAATAATCAATATGACGGACTAATTACGTTTTTTGAGGCAACTAGCCTATTATGGCGATATGAAAACTAAACAGCGATTTTTTCCGTAAATCTTTTGTAACTATACCTAATTTTGTTTTTATGACCGAAATAATTTCCGCCTTCCAAAACTGTTATAAATAATATATTATATTGTCGCCAAGTATATCATCTCCATTCGCTCCTCTGAGTATGCAGTAATCAGGCATAAAGTATTATCGTACCTAGCAACCTGTTTATCCGTAATGAATATTGGATAAACAGGTTATTGGACTTACCCACCTCGTTTTAATACCTGCCTCTCAAGGACCACCGAAATGTGGAGCATAAGGAGCAATAAAAATTAAGTTAATCCCTTCAGTGGCAATGTCATCAGACAACGTATTGTTACTTTCTTTTAAAAATTTACGGAGTTCATTATAAGCGCCTTAAAACGAGGTTCCGTTGTCGGAATATACATGCGTACAGGCGTGGTCCGTAGAAGGAGTCACAGGAGACATGACTCCCCCCAAAATCATACCTATCAAATTGAAAAATCTTCACAAAATTTACAAAAGGTAGCATCAGATACTCTTAGAGATACTATGGACGTTTTGCTACGTAAACGAAAAAATGCTGATAGTCACAACTTATTTTTTGAGGCATAAAAACTAGCTGAAAAACTTGGTATAATTCTTATGGGGCCTCGTACTGCGCCTCTGCAATCTCTTCGCGATAATTATCAAGAAAATGACGAGAAATATTTCCGGAGGACTGAATATATTCCACTAATAGATAACATTACGACTACCGGCCCGACTTTCCGCGGATACGATGCACCTGTTCGGATTAGGCCATTTTTATGTCAAAATATGAATTTAAGCGGAAGGAAAGCCCTCCGTCACTAATGTGTGGATCGTCCGGAGGACACGATGGAGTTATGCTTCGCTTGGGCGGAGCACCGCCGTGTCTTCCTGCAGGCAATCGGTGGCAGCGACCTCTCGCGCCTGGCCCCGGTTCAGGCTTTGGTCCGGAAGAAGAAGGAATGGCAGGCGGTCGCCTCCACGCGAAGATGAAAATCGCACGCATTAGGAAACGAACATCCTGACGCCCCAGCCGTCGAGACCCCGAGGACCCCAACTACCAGTCACGGTAGACGTGGGCTTGCGGACGTCGAGCAATCGTTAGCTTGTCGTCGGACAGTCCGGTAATCGACCAGACCAAGCCCTAGTTGTCAACAGCGTGTAGTGATCCACGCGCTCCTCAAAGACATGTCCAAGAGGAGGAGAGAGATGCGGTCATGGCCATCCAGATGGTGCAGCGAAGTGGCGTACCTCTTTGCTGCTCTCTCACCTGGAGGCAACAGTCCCTGCACGCATGCACGTTATGTAACGCCCGCCGGGCCGAAGCTCCGCGGCGGACAGAGTTCCAGCAGGGTCTCATGGTGGAATAACAATAGCGACTGTCGCAACCCAGTGCTGGGTACGCCATAATTATGGTTGTAAAGACGTCACGGTATCCTCACCCTCCGCAGGACGCATGTCCTCACCGGACATGGTAAGTTCGAGTGGTTTCTGGTCCGGATTAGTGAGGAGGAAATCCAGGCCTGAGCAAGAAAGAATGGCAGGCAGTCGCCTCCTTTTGCAAAGCAGTAATGCTAGCGAAAGAGGCGGCCACACGCGTGCGGGTATGACTGTCACGCCTCAGCTGCCGGGATACCGACCCCGATTTCCTGCCACTGTAGACTTGGGCTTGCGAACGGCCAGCAATGGGTTCACCGAGTTGGTGAGCTCGCCGTCGACAGCGCGTAGTGTTCCACGCGCGCCTCACAGAGATATATTATATTATGTGTTATGAGTACTAGACAACTGATAAACATACTTATATATTTATAAATACATATTATAGAAAAATTACACCCAGACACGGAACAAATGACTCACACGGCTCATCACACAAACATTTGTCCTGGGTGGGAATCGAACGCACGACCTTCGGCGTAGCAGTCAGGGCCATTAACCACTAGACCAACAAGCCAGTCAAACCATCCCATGGATATCCATCACCAGATCATCTCCATCATCTGATTTACACTTGCATGCAGCTCAATCGGTAACAATTTGTAAGACTTGATTACAGACAAACATTACGACATAAATAAATGCATGTAACAAAGAATAAATGAAAGAAAGATAGAGATAAATTATGTGTAGTGTTGTGTTCCACGCGCGCCTCAAAGAGATGGCAGCAAACCGTAGGGGCCCAGCAGGGTCGAAACCTACTAGGGCCATAGTTGTGCGAAGGAGAACCCCGGGGTCCTGGAACGAAGGTAAAGAAGGAACAGGAGTGGGATTTAGTCAGTAAAAGTCTGATATCGCTCTCGCTCCGCCCAAGAGCGGGAGAAGTCATTGTATGCTGTCCCACCTAAAAAAAAGCCCTAAATATATCAACCGATTTGACAATATAAATATCAGACTTTTAAATGTGTATTGTGCAATAAAGTCGCGACATACTATTATAGTACATATACTAGAGACTCCCTCCAATATTTCAGGCTGCGACCGCGCCTATTTACCTCTACGAGACATAAGTCGACGAAGTGCTGACAAATAATTAAAACAGGTTAAGTCACCAATCAACTTAAAGTGAACTGCCTTCGTCGTGAAACAAACAAATAATAAAATATACTTAAACCTTTTTAAGTCGACAACCAAGACCTTGACGAGAAGCTGAGAGTATGGACACAGATTACTGAATAGTTACTACGTAAGTATGGGCCTGGCGTACTGTCAGTATCAACACCAACACATCCTGTGATGACCACCGGATGCCGTCGCTCAGGTAAGTTTCCCCACGATGAAAGTAATTGGTTTAGCTGTTAAGCGACTACAAACAATACAACGATGATAACATAATTCTGTAGCTCTAGTGAAAAAGGATGTAAGTCCAAAAATGCAACTTTACAGGAGACGCAAAAAACACTCCGCGTGCTTCGAATTCGTGTTTGACCTCGTGTGACATTTGAACCGCTAGCTAATGAAATACATGAAATATTTTTTATATGTAAACAATTTGTGCTCTTTATTATTATTGGGTTATTATTTATGTAAAGTTAAGAGTTTTTAAGAAAGTGACTTATACCAACCACAAAATAAACTCATTGAGGGAGTAAAATAAGTTAGACCCCTTTTCCCATAAATTAAATATTAATTCATATAAGTGAAAAGGGATGGGAGGCATTTGATATTATTTTTAATAACTAATTACCTAATGCAAAGAAATATTTTTTGCCTTTATTTTGGTGAAAACGGCGATAAGTCTAGTAATATCATTACTAACTAAACCATTTTAAGGACTAAGTGTTGTTGTATCTATACCTGAATGATTTATGTTAATTTAGATTAAAAACACAAAACAAATTTTTTATTTTTCCATTTAAAAGGACATAAATGGACTTGAAACCAACTTTTGTAGTTTATTTTGATGTCATTTGAACCTTTTTACACAAAATAACTTCCTTATTTTTAGAGTTAATTTAGATTTATTTTGACCAAATAATAGAGCATTTTTAGGGTAGTCAACTAGGAACCCTTATAGTTTCGCCATGTCTGTCTGTCCGTCTGTCTGTCTGTCTGTCTGTCCGTCCTCGCTTAATCTCTGTGACCGTTAGCACTAGAAAGCTGAAATTTGGTACCAATATGTATATCAATCACGCCGACAAAGTGGTAAAATAAAAATTGGAACAAAATGTTTTATTAGGGTAGCCCCCCTATATGTAAAGTGGGAAGTGATTTTTTTTTTAATTTCAACCCTAACGTGTGATATATTGTTGGATAGGTATTTAAAAATGAATAGGGGTTTACTAAAATCATTTTTTGATAATGTCAATAATTTCGGAAATAATCGCTCCAAAAGTAAAAAACAATGTGTCCCCCCCCCCTCTAACTTTTGAACCATAAGTTTAGAAAATATGAAAAAAATCTGAAAAGTAGAACTTTATAAGGACTTTCTAGGAAAATTATTTTGAACTTGATAGAAAGAACAGTTTTCGTACAAAAAAGACAAAAGGGTTCTACAAAATAATTTCTGGACTAAGTTTGTAGTATAATCGTATATGCATTTTTTTAAACTCATAAGTGGGTACACTTATTGTGACGGACGGGAAACTATGGAACCCTACACTGAGCGTGGCCCGACACGCTCTTGGCCGGTTTTTTTTCTGATCGTTTGGTATACTTAACTCAGTTTCGACAAAATCGGACATAGACCCATTTTCACTAGGGCCATAGAATTTAGATAAATTATGTTATCAGGGGCGTGGCCGTGGCCGTGGGTGTGACCCAGCTAGCTTAAGCCCACCTATTGGGCAGTACGTATCCCTAATATGGGCCAATAATAATTGCGATCCTGCGTGAATTCAAATTTTATGTGTATATTCAAATAATAATAGTTTAGAAAATCGATGAGTGGACTGTATTATATACCGATTTTTTTTTCTCGAATGAAAATGAGAAATTTTGTATGCGACCACCTACACGGGTTAACTTATGCTCATCTAGAAATACATTTACCTAGTTTATTCAGTGGACTTCCTTTTGGGAAGCACTGATTTTTAATTAATTATAATTAATGTTTAGGAAATGATTCTATCAGAGACTGTTGCGCGCGGAGGGATACACCCCTCAAACCCCAAGCGAACGCCGGCGTTCGCGCGTGATTTCGCGCCATTCGGTTGAACACTAATATTATTAAAAGTCCGCGTAGATTATTAAAATTTTGAGCGTTTTATTTATTGGTTATGTATCTAAGAATGTAAATAAGAAATTCTTCATAAAGTAGTCTGTAAATTTCGAAAATAAGCAACCTTTCCATTTTTCCCGTATTACTACTTATTTAAATGCTTGGGGTCTCAGGGGTCATCAATCTCAGTACCATCGCTAAAGTCGAAGTGGGGATACTGTGGCAACGGCAAACTAGAAATACCATCTAGTGAATTCTAGTGTCTTAGCTTTGACTCAAGGATCTAGTGAGAAGGGAAGATGAGAGAAATGCTTGTTGAGATCATTAAGGTTCACATCCTTACACTGGTTGGTTGGTGATTTGCCTATGCCAACAGACTTAAGAAATTTCCATACGTCGGACGAACTACGGTTATGGAGTTATTGGTGGAAATAGCGTCACTTGGCAACTTAACACAGACGCCTACAGCTGTTACGCAGTGAAATAAAGCAAGAAAGATTCAGCTCAGAAGCTCTATGCTTATATACCTACCTGCTCTTACCTTTATCCTTTCGAGCCATAAGCTCTTTAATATGAAGAGTTACCCAAGGTGCTGGATTATGTTTTACCTTGACACGACGCAAAGGGGTATGCTGGTCAAACAATCCGAAAATTAATCACCAGCCTTTTTAATTTTCCCACTGTTGGGACTCAAGCCTCCTCTCTAGGAGAGGGAATGGGCTGTAATTCACCACGCGGGCCCAATGCGTGTTGGTGAATGTCACATGTCATGTATAACAGAGTCCTCCATATTTTGCCATCACAGAGCATGCAATTTTTTACAAATTTTTGAATTCCGTTGCAATTTTAAAAATGAAAAGAATTATATAATTATGTTCAAAATGTCAGCGTAATAAAGGTCGAATAAAAAACAAAATAAGACTACATGTCAAACGGAAATAAAAATTAAGTCAAACAGGATCAAAATAATAATGTCAAACGGAATTAAAAAGTAAGTTAATCAGGATTAAAATAATAATGTCAAACAGAGTACACAAAGTAATGCGCCTGGCTGGGTTCGATCCCGCGACCTACAACTCGTAAGTCGAGGCCGTTACCACTTGGCCACAACTGCTCTCTTAAAATAATTCACCTTTTCTTAAATATCATCAATTTCAACCAGAGGGGACCAGTCGCTAGCATCGCACTGTAAAGCCTCCAGCCAGGTCAATGCCCTTAAAGTTACGAAGATATAAAAGCTTACGCTTTGAAACACGGATGCGATATGAAACATAAATTAGATCATGATAAGAAAAGGAAGCTGGAAGTTAACCGTGGTCAGACACATTGTTGGGAGAGGAGACAATAATAAGGTCTAATAAAGAGGGTGTACTATTTGGAGAAAAATAAGTAGCAGAAAGGGGCAAGACTTGAAGATTGAAAGAAGAAAGTAGTGAAAGGAGTCTATGGGAGCGACAGTTATTTTTAATTAGGCAAGTGTTAAAATAACGTGCTTATATTATCGTCACCTCCCTGCTAACCGTCGTTACTAGCAATTGATATTTTTCCAGGGCGACCTTTTTTCGGTCGGGCGTTAAAATCATATTCCTGTAGTTGCGTTAGCTGTAGCTTTATTAATGAATTAATAAGTTTTTTATATTAATCTTAGCATATTCTTTTAGTTAGTAGTGGCCCTAAAGCCCTAAGGTATGAAGATAGTGAGGATGTTTTTTCCCTTTTTTACACTTACGCAAAACAAAATACGTGAATTTCTTCTAAACGGTAAACGACTCAGATACGACGATTAGAGAGAAAGTTAGCGGGGAGGGCGACGTATATGGGACAAAGATTACATAAGGTGCAATCGAGGGAATCAAAGTAGTCAATGTGAAGGTTAAGGCTGTAAAGCACAGCAAGCAAGTCTTTAGTGTGATGGACAGTTTGAACAAAACAAGTAATAAGCCGACTCAGAATAAAGAGAAGGCGATGAGCTAACTACCTTGTGGGGTAGGTCAGCGCGTACGTACATAGTTACACCTCCTCCATTCTTGTCGGTGCCAGACAAAAATAACTTTATAGACTACCGGCTCGCGAGTTCAAGTAGTGAAGTGATTTTGATCGAGCAAAGCGGCTTAATTTAAAAGGAATCCAGCCAACCAACTGACAACAACAACTGCAACAGGTCATGTTACATGTTACTTGCGCAAACGGGTCTTCCTTATATACTTGGCGGGCGCAGCCGATATTGCAGCCATTGGAGATTGAGGTTCTTTGGGCTGCGCAGAGTCCCCGGTGTCGACTGAGCTGGACGGGAAATTGGTTATCAAATCGTTTAGTTCACCTGCCGTTTCGATCTTCCTACGGGATTTGTCTGGGTAAATTACAACAATCCTGCCTTTCATAGACCAGCAGTTTAGCATGCCGAAATGCTTACGAGCGGCGATAAACACACGGCGCCTAGCCGAGTCAAAAACTCGGAAGTAGTTCACCTAGAACCTTTGAGGGTTTTGTTGCTTTCCCATACCAGCTGTCGGCTTTCCATCTTGAAGAATCGATCTAGTATGGGACGGGCTTTCTGCTGTAAGAATCCGAGTCTGACAAACATGTGTTGTTGTCCTTACTATACTCTGTCAATTTAAATTGGTTGGTTAATAAGTTTTGAACTACATCGTGTAACTTCTCATTATCCTTCTCCGGAACACCATGAAACAGAGGGACCTTTTTTTCGCAAGACAGTTTCGTGCCTGTCGAAGCCAGCAGCAAGTAGCTCGATCTGTGTTTTTAATTTAGAGAGTGCTTGACATACAAACTGCTTAAACTTGGAACTCACTTACAAGCGATGAAATATCAGATGACGAAGAAGCTGCACCCGATGTTGCTTTCAGTAATTTAGCTTCATACTCCTGCATGCGGGAGCCAAATAACTTCTCAAGATCTCCAATGCTGGCAGCGAGTTTAGTGTCCATTTTCAGAAGTGATTGTGAGGTCGGGTATGTATTCAGGTACGCTCCGAGGACCGTGGAAACGCACTGCGTTCAGAGTCCCCAGCCACACATTGCGGGTCTCCAGTTTGGCCTCTTTATCTCCGCTCGGAGGGTGCGCTTCGCCACTCACCAAAATCATTATATGATTGCCTATAATATTTGAGGAGTTGAGAGATATAGGATATACTTATACATATTGCTCAAACCTAAACTATTTAGTTGAACAAATGTTTATTGTAAAATATCTAAAATATACTTACTAAAAAAAAATGGCTCCGACTTACGAGTCGTTACGAGTTGTAGGTCGCGGATTCAAACACTGCCAGGCGCATTACTTTGTGTAATTTATTACATTACCACTGCTGTCAAAACGGTGAAGGAAAACATCGTGAGGAAACCGGCATGTCAACCAAAAATTCGAAGACATACGACATTCACCAACCCGCACTGGGCCCGCGTGGTGGATTACGGCCCTTTCCCTCTCTTAGTGAGGAGGCCTGAGTGGGAACATTAAAAAACTGATGATGAAGAAAAAGAAACACTCTTTTTTAAATATTTTTAATGACTCCAGTCCATATAATTACAAACTAAAAATTGTTATTTGTGTTTTCATGAGACTTCATAATAATACTGAAACAAGCTTCATGTCTGTTGGTGAGTTGGGACAGCGCCCATACAATCTTTTGCATGATCCTTTAAAACTTGAGACTCAGACACCCTTACAGAGCCAATGTCAACGCGAGTGACGCCAGAAGTAGCTGGCACAGGATCAGGTTCCTGGAAAGTAGAATGGAAATAGGATGCAAATAAATTGCTGATCTCTTCACCTGTGCTCGCTGTCTTATCACCATAATGCATTACTTTTGGAAAAGTATCACAGATTCTTTTGCTTTTGACTTATGTCCAAAAAGACTAAGGGTTCTCAAAGATGGACGATTCTATTTTGTCCATATATGTGCGGAAACAAGTTTTCTCAAAGTTATCCACCTTATTCCGTAAAAGAAAAATAAACTTTTTACTAAAACAAAAATTAAGGCCCAAGCGCCCGAAAAGTGCACTAAAACAGTAACTTTCTGAAACCTACTCCTTGGTAACGGCCAGGTTTATAGGTTTGAAAAAAATATATGATTATTATAGATTCATGAACAACATTATCAACATTTGATTTTTTCGTGCTATTAATACTTTTGTCCAAAAAAAAAATATTTAGCAATTTCGCAACTTTTCTCTACTCCTTCGAAACGGCTTGGATCGTTAGAAACATTTTTAGACCTAAAAATTGGTGGTTAAATATTCTTCAAAGTGAACATAGTCTATGTAAATCAATTAATATTTCGCAAAGAAAATGATTGAAAGTTCAGCCGCGCGCTTTTCGGCAGCTGCTAGCCGCAAATAAATGCACAGATATGCGGGTCGCGTACTGTCGCCTAGGCGGACGCGAGAGTTGCGTCCATTTAATTTCGGCCAGATGGTTCAAGGGACTATAAGCCTTAAACGATCAAAATAACTTTCATTTCGGAAGTCGGTCTTTCTCGGTATTGTTTGTTTTTAGGGTTCCGTAGCCAAATGGCAAGAAACGGAACCCTTATAGATTCGTCATGTCTGTCTGTCTGTCCGCCCGTATGTCACAGCCATTTTTTTCCGAAACTACAAAGAGCTGTACTGATGAAACTTAGTGAGTAGATGTATTCTGTAAACTGCATTAAGATTTTCACATAAAAATAAAAAAAAAAAACAATAAATTTTGGGGGTCCCCATATATATATCTGAAACTAAAAAAATTATTTTTTCATCAAATCCCATACGTGTGGGGCATCTATGGATAGGTCTTCAAAAAATGCTTTTTAGAAAAAAAAAAATCTAACCGACTTCACAAAAAAACACTAATACCATCAAAATAATTTGAATTTCGGAAGTCGATGTTTCTCGATATTGTGTGTTCCTTATTCAACACCGAATTCCGAAATTAAAATTATTTTGATGGTTTTAGTGTTTTTTTAGTCAAGTCGGTTATTTTTTTTTTGTAAAAAGTTTTTTTCTTCACATTTTTTAGTTGCAATACACTTACAACTAGAGTACCTTTTTATCATGACAATTCCAATTAACTTAAACCCTGCTAGGGTACATTGTTTTATTATGAAGTTCCCGTGTCTATCTTCCGGCTTCATCATCTTAAGCAAGATATTGTCGCTCATCTTAGAAAGAGTACCTTGGCTCCATGCTCGTGGCGTTATTCTCTCGAGTATGACGGAATCAAATAGCTTCTGATGGGGAAATTAAATAATTGAAAAAAAATCTCTTTGTATGAGTTAGAGTTAATAAAGTAAGTAGGTATTGTATGAAACTTCAAATAATTAGGTAACAAAACATTCGTGTGATATTATTAAAAACGAACCGTATTAATGCCCCTCACTATGCAACAGATTCATAAATTACTATTGAACAATATAGTCCAGTCAAATTAGACCAAATAACAGGTTACAATAATTCGCACCAAGCTGAAAATTGGTAGAATTGTTCAAAATAGCATCATAAATAAAATCTAAAAAGTCCTTATCGGTCACAAAAACGAGTATTTCGTGATTTTCAGCAAAGCGGCATGTCTTATTATAAAATTAGTTGAGACAGTGTTGTAGATCAGACTCAAACTCCACGCATTCTTGAGGTAAAGGGTACTGACAGACAGACAAACAGGCAGACAGACGAACGGACAACAAAGTGATCCCAAAAGGATTCCGTTTTTTTCTTTTGAGCTAAGTACGCTACCTAAAACGAGTGCATATTATGACGATTACCTCTTTCAACTTTTTGAATCATCTTAACACAAAAACGGTGGCTTTTAGAAAAAAGTGTTTAGACAATTTTGTAGATAATTTTATTATCTAATCTACAATTTTTGTCTGGGCTAATTTTATGATAAAACTTACCGTTTTGCTGAAAATCACGAAAATCTCGTTTTTGTGACCTTTGACCCCGAATTATTTTTTTCCAGTTGTTGGATCGATGAAGATTTTTAGATTTAATTTATGATGGTGTTTTGAACAATCCTACCAATTTTCAGCTGGGTGTGAATTACTGTAACCCCAGACGTCTAAACTGACCGGACTAATACTACCTACCCTTAGGTATGTCCCTTACATTTAAGTAAAAAAACTCTGACGTCAATCGTCGTGAGGTACATTTTTAAAATTTAGTTAACGTCCCTTACGTCAATTCTTAATACAGGTAGATATAATGCATGCGGGGACTATGAGCTCTGTGGGGAGCTCTGGGGGGGTGCGGAGACTCTTATATTGTGCTCCAAATGACGATTCTTATAAATATTGTATTAAGAGGACCAGATTGGGCACGCATATTCTAAGACGCTACGCACATATTTTATGCAAAATATACAGATACAAGACCTAAGAACACTTCCTAGGTTTTTTATTATGGTGGGAAAATCATCTAATGACATCCCCCGCTCTTGGGCGGAGCGGGAAATAGTGTCAGACTCTTATTGACTAAAACCCCACACCGTTTCTTCAAGCCTTCATACCGGAGCTCGAGCTATCTTTCGAAACTAACCCTGGCACCAGTAGACTTCAACCCAGCTGGGCCCCTGCCGTTGCTGACAACTCCTTTTGCGCTAGGGAACAATGCGCGTCGTCGACGACTTGGGTTCGGTCCGGACAGTTACCGGACGATCGGACAGCGAGCTACCCATAGCTCGCCGTGCGCAAGCCCGCGTCTACGGTGTGGCCAGAAATCGGGATCGGAATCCCAGTGGCGGCGAGAGCACCGCCGCCGTTGCCTGATGCGGTCGGCCTCCTCCTTTGCTAGCATTACTGCTTCGCAGAAGTCGGCAACCGCCTGCCACTCCTCCTCCCTCCGGACCATGGCCTGAACCAAGACCCGGCGCGAGAGGTCTCGGCCGCCGATCGTCCCCATTTTTTTTTTTTTTATGGTTGGAATAAATCATCCAATGACAACCCCCGCTCTTGGGCGGAGCGGGAGATAATGTCAGACTCTTCCTTCTAGCCTTCATACTGGGGCTCGAGCGCCCTTTCGGATAACCCTGGCCCCAGTAGGCTTCGACCTGGCTGGGTCCCTACTGTTGCTGACAACTCCTTGAGGCGCGCGGGAACAGTGCGCGCCGTCGACGACTTGAGCTTGGTTCGGACAATTACCGGACGGCCGGATAGCGAGCTACTCATTGCTCACTGTCCGCAAGCCCGCGCCTACGGTGGCCGGAAATCGGGATCAGAATCCGGGCGGCGGCGGCGAGAACGCCGTTGCCTGATGCGTTCGGCCTCCTCCTTTGCGAGCATTACTGTTTCGCAAAAGTCGGCGACCGCCTGCCACTCCCCCTCGCTCCGGACCATGGCCTCAACCAGGGCCCAGCGCGAGAGGTCTCCGCCGCCGATCGCCCCCGCGAGGGCACGGCGATGCTCCGCCCAAGCAGGGCACACCTCGACTGTGTGCTCCACCGTGTCCTCCGGGCATTCCGCACAGTGGCGACACCCGGGCGTCGCTTCCGCACGAATCCGGTGCAGGAACCTCCCGAACGAACCATGTCCGGTGAGGACCTGCGTCATGCGGAAGGTAAAGACGCCGTGAGGTCTTTCCAGCCACGCCTCAAAGAGGGGACTTACCGCCATAATTGTGGTGTGCCCAGCACTGGGTGGCGATAGTTGCTGACGCCATTTCACCATGAGATCCCGCCGGAGCTCTGTCCGCCATGCCGTGACCTGTCGCGACAGCGGACTTTCACCCCGGCGTTGCATCTCCACGCGCAAATCGTGCATTTGTGCAGGGTCTGTTGCCTCCAGAACACATCCCAGGTTCTTATAGGTTTCTGTGCTAATGAGGTCTACGCAGCTATGTGATCTGAGAATGACGTTGTCTCGAGGAGAGCCGGTCTCAGGATTCAGTTGTTTTGTTTCTGATTAATGCTAAACATTCTATTTTTAATATTGTTGTTGTAACAGGCACTTGTAATGAATAACGTACCTATTTATTTGAGTAATAAACCATGTTTATAAAAACATTGCACCTCAATTATTGGGTTTTTTGAGAACAAATATGATTATCATAAAAAAGGTCACAATAAGTCAACTTTATAAGATAGGCGCGGACTTTTTTAATGCCGTCCGTCATACATGATTGTTGCATAATGTTACAAGGTTAAACCTATTTGTTTTTAGGGTTCCGTAGCCAAATGGCAAAAAAGGAACCCTAATGAATTAGTCATGTCTGTCTGTCTGTCCGTCCGTGTGTCACAGCCACTAACCACAAAAAAAATTTTTTTCGTCGAACTCATACGTGTGGGGTATCTATGGATAGGTCTTCAAAAATGATATTGAGGTTTCTAATATTTTTTTCTAAACTGAATAGTTTGCGCGAGAGTGACTTCCAAAGTGGTAAAATGTGTTCCCCCCCCCCCCCCTGTAATATGTAAAATAAGAGAATGATAAAACTAAAAAATATATATGATGTACATTACCATGCAAACCTCCACCGAAAATTGGTTTGAACGAGATCTAGTAAGTAGTTTTTTTTTTAATACGTCATGAATCTAAAAAAATTCACTATTATTAAAACATCGATCTAAGTTACAACTACAAGAACTTTTATACATTATTATATTACTTGCTGCTCCGGAACCCTTCATGGGCGAGTCCGACTCGCACTTAGCTTTTTTAATCCATCATCAGTCCGTGTAAAATACTGATAAACACAACACAGTTTGGAAGAGGTCTGCAGATGGCGTTGTGGTTGAGCGATTCGCTGCTGCGCTGCGTGTTGCGGGTTCGATTCCCGCGATATTATTTTTTAGTAATATTTATACACCTATCACTGAACATAAACGCAGTTTTTTCACATAAGACATTTCATTCTTATCTTCTGCTAATTGCAAAGGTTTCAAATTAGCCTAACTTTGAGGATGTCATGGCGACACATCTCGTCTAAAGTACGGGGTAGGTTTTATAAAACATTATATTTTGACCTAACCCAAGTATTTCCGCAAAATTTCTAGTATTAGTTTACCAGCCTTTATATCCTCGGTTCACGGTACTGAGAAATTAATCAGGAATATCCTATCTCCTTCTCTGATTGATTTCAATGTGCCGTACTTCGTCGAGGCTATAGATCTACAGATAGCCTGGAGACTCACTTGCCCGAATTCTAATCCACCCGACGAATCATCATCCCAAAAACAGTGGGATGAGCTGCTCTGCAAAGTAGTTCAGGAAAACCTGATTGCGACATTTACTGATCCTGCGGAGCGAGCGCGCCTGCTGGCTGTGAGAGAGTGGGAGTTGGGTCTCTGGCTTCACGCACTACCGTCGTCGAACATTGGCACCTTGCTCAATGAAAATACTTTCCGCCTCGCTGTTGCCTTACATCTAGGCGCTCCGTACTGTTCTCCTCATCGCTGCCACTGTCGCGAAATCGTCAACAGCCTCGGTCACCACGGTCTGTCATGCAGCCGAAGTGCTGATCGCATAGCGTGACACGCGAATATCAACGACATTATCAGACGCGCTCTTGTCATCGTCGGCGTTCCAGCCGTATTGGAACCCCATGGTCTGGCACGCAACGATGTAAGAGACCGGACAGAATGTCGTTATTCCCGTGGAAGATGGGTAGGCTTTTAGTATGAGACGCTACTTGTGTCGATACTCTTGCGCCATCACATCTTCCTAGTTCGTCGTGTCGTGCTGGTGCTGCCGCTTCGGCTGCGGAGAACCTCAAGCGGCGGAAATATAACAACCTTGTTGAAAGTTATATTTTCGCACCGTTTGGGATTGAAACTCTCGGATCGTAGGGTCCGAGTGCTCACAAGTTGTTTAAAGATCTGTCGAAACGTCTAGTTGACACTTTTCGTGACCCAAGGGCTGGCTTTTACCTCGGACAGAGGATAAGCATTGCCATACAGCGTGGCAATGCCGCCAGTCTTTTGGGCACATTACCAGTCGACAGCGATGTAAAAGTTCGACAGTGTCGACAGTTTTTGACGCTATATTTTAGTTAGTTGTAATTAGCGTAGGGTTTTATTTTTTTTTTAATTTACTGTAGTTAAAGTTATTTAGTTGTTTATATAAGTAGTAATATTATACCCAAGTGTTTTTACTCATAATGTAAAACTGTCATATCTTTTTGAATGCGATTTTGAGAACTCTGTATGATTCTGCAAAAAATATTTGGCAAAGGGCATTGCGTAAAACTGTCTTCAAAAATGAACAGGTGTCATTCGAAGTATCTAGTTGAATAGAGTTTTTATTTACGGTATCATACCTCAAAAGTGTGGGGTTTAGGTTCTATAAACAATTTTTATTTTAACCCAATCTAACCTGTGGGGGAACGGACATCTTCACACCTCAGCCGCCGGGTTCCTGCCACCGTATGCGCGGACTAGGGGACGACGAGTAATAGGTAGCTCACCGTTCAGCCCTTCGCCAACTGTTTGGATCGGAGCCCTTCGGTAACTGTTCGGATCGAGCCCGAGTCGTCGAAGGTGCGTGTGTACTACGCGCGCTTCAAATAAATGTCCATCAAAATCGTAGGGGCCCAGCAGTGCCAAAGCCTACTGGGGGCCATGGGTTGACTTCCAAAAGGGAAAGAAGGAATGTAGGTATAGGTGTGGGTTTAGTTAGTAAAGGTCTGCTACGCCTTCCCACCGCGCCCTAGAGCAGGACAAGTCATTAGATGATTTCTCATCTTAAAAATACGGAGGGTTTGAGTCAGTAAAATACTGACACTCCCTCCCGATCCACCCAGTACACGAGAAGTTATTTGAAGACTTCCAAGCTACAGAAAGCGGTACAGAAATAAACATGCTTATGGTGGGTACTGTGGCGTGTGGAGGCAAATACAAAGGATTCGTGTTCAATTATCTATTTATCTTAGATCGCACATTGTATTCTAATATAAAATTATATCTAGACTTTTTGGTGACATCGCCAATCAAACTTGTTTCGAATCTGAATCCCTAAACTTTTTAACATAAACCTTAAAATATATCATTACGAGTACCTTGCCAATTTGCTAGTAAATTAATATGTGACCTTAGACGCCACAGTACCATTAATACGAAAAAAATATATAAACTTCAAGATAGCACTGACCTCTATATATCTGAGGTCAGTGAGATATCCACATTGATGCAAGCAAAGCTGCGGGTAAAAGTCAGATGCAGTACCGCCATGAGCCTCTCAGATTTAAATCTGATCTGACTCTTATGTACCCAAGTCATACTGATCAAACCTTCTATTAGTAACAAATACACATGATTAAAAATAGGTTCAAAATAACCTTTCGGTAACTAGTTATATTACTACACACGATAGCATTATCATAATAATAACGTTAGGGTCAGCTCACACTGACACGGTTGTACGCGAGGGTGCTAGAAAAGGCCAGTTGTTTCGCACTGTTCAACGCGGCACTACAACACGCATCATGACGCTGTGAAGTGCATTGCGAAGCAGCAGGTGAATAAAACAGACTTAAATGTTTGCTTATGTATCTACTGTTCACCGCTATAGTTTCTTTATCTGGAGCTAACCTGGAGGAGGCTTCAGGTCACGCTTACCATAAAATGCATTGTCACTGGAACTGAACCAACCTCTAAAGAATAAACTCCGAGGGATAAGAGGAAGTGCTTCTCATTCAGCTTGTTAGGTCTACCCTGGCACAAACTAACATACACATTACGTAAATAAATAAAAAACTTGTAAAATGAATGGCCATTTCTTCTGTTTTAGATTTCTCACAGAAATGCATAGGTACCTTTTTGAGTAGTAAATACAGTCCAATTTCTATCGCTATCATAAGCATTGCATGAAGTTCACATTGCATTGCGTTTCGGTGTGGGCTAACCCTTATGAACATGAAAATAATACAGAAATTACGAAATCCGATAAACTGGCTCCAACTAATTAAGTCTGAGATAAGAGAGTTATTTGTCATTTTGTTACTATTCTGGTATAAAAACCAAATTTCAAGGTTCGAATCTTGAGCACGCCGCTTTTGCTGCAGTAAGTATCCTATTTTAGGAGTTATTGTAAAGACGCTAAGGCTTCTGCGCTTTTCACCTGACACAGGTCCTCATCGGATACAGGTGTTTCGGGAGGTACCTGTTTTGGATCCTAGAGAAAAGATACGCTTAGATGTCACCATTATGCGAATCGCCCAAAGGACACTGCGAAGCATGCGGTGGCAGTCTGTCTCGCTTGGGTGGAGGAGTCGGTGACCTCATGGAGGGGATGGACAGCGGCGACCTCTAGCGTCTAGTCCTGGAGTAGGCCATGGTAAGGAGCGAAAGGGAATAGGAAGCAGACACTTCCTGCGAAGCAGTAATGCGAGTGATGGTGATGGCGGAGGCCGTGAAGGAGAGGACCTGCTTATGCCTCAGCCGTCGCCGCAGGAGACGGCCCGGATATTTCCAATTGGGGCATCGCAGGACAATGTTCGGCCACCGCAGGCGCGGGCTTACCGTTATTTTTCCGTACGGTAATTGCGAGTCGGACTCGCGCACTGAGGGTTCCGTGCAAACTACAATTCCCGAATGGAGTGTTGAAAAATTTTCCCAATTGAAAAAAAGTTTTTTTTTTTGTAACGTCGGTAGCAACACATTTTCAAATTTATTACTATACGTCCTGTGTTATAAGACCTTGCTTTGTGCCAAATTTCAGGATTCTGGGTCAATGGGAAGTACTTTACGAATTTAGATCTTTGACAGTATCGAAGTATACGTTTTATGTGACATAAACGTCCGTATCTTTATTAGAGTTCCGTAGTCAACTAGGAACCCTTATAGTTTCGCCATATAATATGATTAAAAAAGCTTTTAAAGCACTAGGTTTCATTTTGAGAATATCAGCCGATTTTAAAAAACATAAATCCTTGATTGTGCTTTTGTGCGTATTCATCTCGAATACTGTTCACCGTTATGAAACCCTATCCTTGATTGTGCTTTTGTGCGTATTCATCTCGAATACTGTTCACCGGTATGAAACCCTATTTACAACTGTTACATCAATCGCATCGAAAGTATCCAAAAGAAATGTTTAAGGTACAGTCAGTTTAGATCTAAAACTTACCTGCCTAACTATCATAGTCGCTGCAGGAAGCTTCACATTCTTCCATTAATTGAACGGAGAAAAATTGCTGACATGACACTTTTTTTTAACATAGCTAATGGTTCAGTCGACTGCTCGGAACTGGTCGGCAAGATTGGGCTGCGTGTTCCATCCTTTACTTTTAGGAATCATCGATCTCTATATGTTCCCTCAGTGCGGTGTATTTACAGGCAGAACTCTTACATGATAAGAGCTAGCAAAGTTTACAACGCAATGTGTGTATATGTTGATGATCTAGACCTGTTCTCCACCAGCATCACCAAACTTAAGAAAATTATGTGTGCTGGATTTTTCGAAGACCGCTGATAGTTTCAGCGATCTACGAGAAATCTAGTGCACATAATTTTCCTTACAGTAATTTTAATTATGTGCTTGCTCCGAGCGTCTTTACTTTTCTTTTCATCTGTCTACTGTATCTTGTTCTGCTCTAATATTATCTGTGAAATCTTGTAATTGGCCTTCTCTCAATATTTTTCAACTATCGGTATGTTAGCTGCAAGTTTTCCGAAAATAGTAAAATAAAATATTTGTCTGTCTGTCCGTCCGTCCGCGGATAATCTCAGTGACCGTTAGCACCTAGAAAGCTAAAATTTGTTACCAATATGTATATCAATCACGCCAACAAAGTGGTAAAATAAAAAGCTAACCTGGTACCCTAATAAAACATAATTATTATTCCACTTTTGAACAGCTGTGTTGTTATTATGATAAAACTAATGAGTATAAAAAAAGGTTTATTTGAGAAAGTTGTTTGAAATCATAAGTACAATCAAGTGTATAATTTATCGGTCACTAATTACCAGTCATCCTATATAAGTAACGTAAATAAGATCTTCTTCTTCTTCCTGCCCTTGTCCCTTGTAAATAAGATCTGCTGATTAAAACTTATGTTCTTCAAAGTGTACCGCGCGGTACATAATACACAGGGTTATTTGTAGAACACGAGCAACCTCTCAGGACTATGTTATGAACATCATAAACAACAACTTTTGTTCTATGACTTTTAAACATGTATCATATTTTAGTTCATCAGATTTTTATACAAAAATAAAGATATTTAAATTTAACGTTCTAAATACTACGAAGTCTATGCGAAGCAAGCGATAGTACAATAGTGGAGGGTGCTGAACATGAACTTGACCTATTTACGGGCAACCCTCACTAGTCGGTCAGTCGCCGCGATGCGCTTGCGTCGCGTCATACGTGTTTTTGTAACGAAATTCGGCAGTGCGGATGTAATTATCTTTACATGATGGTGTATCAATATTCTAATGTCAGTGTACACGGAAATGGTGCATATGCTTGCTAGTGTAGTGACAATGTTTCTAAAGCCTGCTTACTATTACTACGAGAACAGTGCGCGGGAAGCGTAAGTATTATAGATACGGCAAAATACATAGTTGAAATGTATTAGATAGAACAACGAAATCTTGAAGGCGTGTTTTTGGTAAATGTATTATGTTATGTAAAAGTCATAGAACAAAAGTTGTCGTTTATGATGTTAGTGATACAGTCCTGCAAGGTGGTTAGTGTTTCACAGATCACCCGGTATATTAAATGTAAGCCTGTATTATATCGCTCCTAACTATAATTTCTCATTGTTTAAAAATAATCAGTTTTAACGTTGTTTCTAATTCCCTTCCCCTTTTTGCCGAGTTTATTTTTAACCTCCGATGTAAAAGAGGGTGTTATAAGTTTGACGTGCATGTTTGTCTGTGTGTCTGTCCGTGGTGTCGTAGCTCCTAAGCGAATAGACCGATTTTGATGCGTTTTTTTTTATTTGATAGCTGACGTCATCGAGATGGTTCTTAGATACAATTTATAAAGATCTGATCAGGTTTCAAAGTCATTAGCTCGTTTGTTGGCTGTGGCAGGGATATATACTTTACTAATTAACACATATAATTCACCTAATGTTTGAAATACTCATAATAATGTACCTAGATGCCGGCGCTATCAAGCTGGTCTGATAATGGAGGTCGGAGGTAAGTGACGTAATCTTGGAATGCCTATTGATAAACGCATCCAGTTTTGGCTATTTAGATTTATCTTAAAAATACTTCTGTTCGTTTCTCATGACGTCAAGAACTTGATGTCTAAGACTTGATGTTAGAAATGGGAGGTGGCTAATGGAACCCTGGAATGTCCACTGGTAAACGGTTTCTTGCCCGTGTTACTTACTACCAATGGTACTACCAGTAGTAATACTATTAATTTTATTTCCTTTCTTACTATTGCAGTAGTAAGTTGTTAAAAGTGTAATTACAACTTGCCCTTGTTACTGCCTCCACTTGCAACTGAAACATCTTTCTCAAATAGTGCCCTTGATACTCAGGTAAAAAGAAAAGAAAAAGGAAATATCTTAGATAAAAAGAAACCTTTATTTGTAATGGGAAATGTCACAAGGTCTTATAGCTTCACCCTGAAATCGAATTTGACCGTTAACATATACATATGTCGGAAAAGTCAATAGTACGGAAGCTTAAGAACGAATGAACGAGCTAAGTGACAAGTGACACATTTCACTTTGACAGAATCCGGTCTGACGTTTGCACGAACCGAGCAGATAAAGGTGCCGACTATAGAAGCCCGGCTCATTCCTCTGTCGGCAGCCGTGCGATGTGCAATGTCTAGTCACGTGCAACGTCTAGTCTCGGGGACTGTCTCACGGCTCGTTGTGTGAAGTGAACATCTAAAGCTTGCATCATAATAAATCAGTTGTATGATGTGGAATAGTCTATTTATTGCTCGATACCCAGCCATCGTCCACAAAACAGAGTCTTTGGAAAGAGCTTCAATGATAATCGGCATCCTCTGCCGACACATATATATCTACTGCCCTAACAGTACTAAGCTGATTCGTGGTTACAGAAAGTTCTAATGACATATTTACGTAAATTAGGTATAGACCAGAGACGATAATTTTTTCTCAGATGCCTTTAGAAGAAGATGTGTGAAAACCATGCTTCCAGAAGCATATCTGAGGATAAAAGTGAAACATGACAATTAGCGAAAAAATACGATTTTTCGCTTTCTTGACTTTCCATTTCATTAAAATTTCAGTTTTCTGCCAAATACAACGTTGCCAATAAAAAGAGCAACCAACCAATATACGAAACCTGATATAGTTTGTTCAGATTCAGTAACTGAATCGTTAACACCATGTCATATTTTTTCCTAAAAATATTTAAAAAAGGTCACAAGTTGGACACCACCGACACTAAGTACAACACAGGTTACGACAGGTCATTGTGCACGCCATAATTATGGCGGTAAGTCCCCTTTTTGAGGCGTGACTGGAAATACCTCATGGCGTCCTCACGTTCCGCATGACGCAGGTCCTCACCGGACATGGTCAGTTCTGGAGGTTCCTACACCGGATTCGTGCGGAAATGACGCCCAGGTGTCACCATTGTGTGGACCGCCCGGAGGAAACGGTGGAGCATAAGGTAGAAGTGTGCCCCGCCTGGACAGAGCACCACCATGTCATCGTGGGGGCGCTCGGCGGCATCGATTTCTCGTGTCGAGCCTTGGTGCAGGTCGTGGTCCGCAGCGAGGAGGAGTGACAGGCGGCCGCCTCCTTCTGCGAAGCAGTAAGTAATGCTAGCAAATAAGGCCGCCGCACGCGCGAGGCAATGGCCCTCGAGCCCTAGCCGCTGGGATTCCGATCCTGATTTCCGGCCACCACAGGCGTGGGCTCGCGGACGGCGAGCAACGGGTAGCCCGCAGTCCGACCGTCCGTCAACCACCCGGTCCAAGCTCAGATCGTCGATGGCGCGCACTGTTCCCGCACATCTCAAGGAGTTGTCAGCAACAGCAGGGGCCCAGCTGAGTCGAAGCCTACAGGGACCATGCGTGATGCGAAAGAGATCCCCGGGGCCCTGGCACAATGGCAAAGCGGAAACAGGAGTGGATGTTTAGTTAGTAAAAGTCTGACACTATCTCCCACTCCACCCAAGAGCCGGAGATATCATTAAGATGATTTTCCCACCTAAAAAACAAAAAGTTTACGACAGGTCATACCGCGTGTTAGACGCCACTACGCCAGTGCACTGCTGGATGCGGGAGCAAAACAACCAGATCACACTCAGACGCCCAGATGGCCCGTTGACCATGTATTTGTGCGGATCACCAGGTAACATAACCAGGTCAGAACTTTGTGATTTTTCATGATACAGACTGATGTTTGAACATAGGTAGGTAGTTTTGCAAATACGGCGCATGCGGAGACTGCGTGCTCACGTCACGTCAACGTGTCGGGTATGAATGTACTCGTATGATGAGTTAACTGGTGGCATGATTTTTTATTAATTCATGTGTTTATGTAAGTGAAACAAAAACTTTTTGATATAGTGGCATGGGTAATATACAAGGTGTAAGGGACAGCCCTCCACAAACTTTGAGGGTTTGCTCAGTAGACGAAACTGAACAACCTTCCCGGAGGAATGCCCGGAGAACACGGTGGAGCACACAGTCGAGTTGTGCCCTGCTTGGGCGGAGCATTGCCGTGCCCTCGTGGGGGCGATCGGCGGCGGAGACCTCTCGCGCCGGGCCTTGGTTGAGGCCATGGTGGCAGGCGGTCGCCGACTTCTGCGAAGCAGTAATGCTCGCAAAGGAGGAGGCCGAACGCATCAGGCAACGGCATTATCGCCGCCGCCGCCGCCACCGGGATTCTGATCCCGATTTCCGGCCACCGCAGGCGCGGGCTTGCGGACAGTGAGCAATGGGTAGCTCGCTGTCCGGCCGTCCGGTAACTGTCCGGACCAAGCCCAAGTCGTCGACGGCGCGCACTGTTCCCGCGCGCCTCAAGGAGTTGTCAGAAACAGCAGGGACCCAGCCGGGTCGAAGCCTACTGGGGCCAGGGTTATCCGAAAGGGCGCTCGAGCCCCGGTATGAAGGGTAGAAGGAATGGGGTGGGTCTTTTAGTCAGTAAGAGTCTCAGACTCTATCTCCCGCTCCGCCCAAGAGCGGGGGTTGTCATTGGATGATTTTTCCCACCATAAAAAAAAACCATAAGACCTGTTACCTATTACCTATTTTAGTTTGCTACATGAATCTTGAACCTCTACCTTAGATATCGGTGGTATACAGTCGGAACATGAATATTTGGATGTTGGTTGTATTTTAGGTACTCATCAGAATAATATAGTCTTATAGAGTGTTGTGCAGATCTCTAGAATGTTATTTCTGTTGATTTGTTTAACGCCACTTTTGTCTTTTAGACATGTAATCCATGTTTTAGCCTTGGTGATACTTTAGGCTGCTGTTTCGCTATTTTCAGTGATCGGTTTCTTTCTAATGCATTCTACTAATTTTGTATTGTAATCTCTTATATCTTTTTGGCATTCCTATAATAGACCTAATTACAATAATAATAACCTTTCAACTTTACTCGCAAAGCCAAAGGAGTTATCTAAACAACCAACAATAATCCCATTCGTAATACAATAAACCCGTTTGCACCAGGCTTTATTGTGCCTTCACAAAACTTTGTCCTTCAACAAAAATAATATGACACCCGAACAGCGTCAACAATGGGTACAATCCGTATTGCCCTGGAAATCCAGACCAGCATCTGTATCAGGTAACTCTAGACCAAATGATTCAAGTAACTTTGGGAATCAGCCTAAAATATCAAAACCATCGGTTCCCGACGTCACAATGCGTACGGCAGGTAAGCCAGGAAAACCATATTTCGAACAGCAGTTGTTATATCCCGATTCAGATGGCCACTCAAGATCAACCAGAGGCCTGTGACATGGGACTCTATAACAATATTGCCGACGGTAATGGCATAGCGCTTGATCCGGATGTAACTTTGAAAGTACCAGAGGTAAGTGGCGGCTAGGATTTTACCTTGGACACCAACCGAGACAGACATAGGTACCTAGTTTCAATAAATTTCCATAGGTACCTATAATATTACCGTACATAATACTAACAGAGTTTGACGGTATGTTCCTATTAGACACAGAGGCCAGACATTCAACAATAGTCACTGACGTTATTGCAGGTACCATATTTGAATATTGTGTAGAAACTAAACCTTTCCAAATTAATATCGGTCACGTAGTTTACTTTCCCTTACCTTCTGCGTCTAATAGCGATATAACACATAAGTTTCTTATATTCGACTGTGACACTAAATATATATGTTTTATCGGAAGTGACCTTCTGTTAAAGAGTAAATAATAATGTTTTAAGTACATCTATAGCAGAAATAACAACACACTTTACAACACCCTTACACTCTACCCTAACTGAAATAATTAGGAGGAGGACAAATAATGACTAACAAAGACGACCCTATACAGCTAATTATGAAGTACTTTACATATAATAGCGTATAACAACGCTATCCATTCAGCCACGGATTACACACCTCATGAGTTATTATTGAGACACACAGCATCCCACACAGAAACCCACTAGAGTTATACTATCCAAAAGAATTTTATCAGGACTATGTTATTAAGCAGAGGCAGTTCAAGAGTGCATCACTGCACATACTACTCTGTCAAGAAAGTACCGGGAAAAGATCAATAATACACAATTTTTTTGTTATTTATCCAAATTTATTCCATCACCTTCAAAGTATGCCCCTTCAGAAACGATACACTTAAGCCAACGAATAATCCAATCATCAAAACATTTTTTAAACGCTGTTTCCGAAATTGTAATATTCGATCATTTTTCATTATGTACGAGATTACCATTCTATGCCATTTCTTTCAATGGAGTGTCAGTGGTTGACCATCGGAAAGTCATAATGACGCCATTATATTAGTAGATTACCAAAACTTGTCAAAATCAACAATTATGAAATCAATGATAGACCATTCTGACACTAGTGTAATAGCAGACTTGAGGCCCTGGAGAGTTACAGAAAACATAAATGAATCAATATGACCTTAGTATTATAGGTAAACCGATTAAGCTTTAACGCCACAAGTTAGAAAGTGACGCGGTTTTATAGATGGATTAGGTTGTATCGTTAAGTCTATCACAGGTAATTTTGACCACGAAGATGCAGTTAAGTTTGAAGAAGAAAACTCTAACATTAAAAATAGACTTAGTAACATTCGGGATTCATAAAGGAAATACTTAGCATAGCACATAATACAATCGATGAGTTCAGTTAACAGTTAAGAAAATTAAATAATAACCAGAAACATTTGGCTAGTATATTACAAAATATTACTAATAGTTCCAACGATCTGTCTAACTATCTATTATTTATATTATATTGATATTTACGTACAGATAAATTTTAGTTTACAGATAATATTAGATAAGTTAATGTTATTACAAGATGCTATGACTTTTGCTCAGATGGCCACCGTGCATCTTAGTGTTATAAGTCCTCAGAATTTAGAAGACCTTGATAACGACGAGTACATTGAGTACGCTTACCTGAAAGAAGATTGTCAGCCACTGACTGACAGCACCCAGCTCTGCAAGCTTCTCGACACCAGAAAAATCAAAAAAAGACATGTGGCACTCGGGGACTGCCGCGGTAAAGCTATTGCATAACATCTTTATCAACTTATGCAATTATAATTATTTATTTATTTTATTTATGCAGTATTTTTTTTTTCCTTTGTTTTTTTTTCTTTGATATTAATTGAAGTTGCACTTTCACACATTGAATTGAATTTTGATTGATTGTTCACTCATTTGTTTTCTTATCGGTCACCACGCTCAAAAAAAAAATGAGTGGGGGGTGTTAGGTTATTTTCGTTACGGAATTTCTGGATTCGGTCTCCACTCTCAAGGCCCGCGATAGAAGCTATGCAATAGCTTAAAAAAATGTTACAAATATTTTTTTAACGTAATACCCGATCGTCGAAACATAACGCACGCCATACATTTTTCATCCTACAAGTTTTACAAAAACGACTACTTGACGCGATCTGAAAAAAAGGCAATAAACCGGCCAAGTGCGAGTCGGACTCGCTAATGAAGGGTTCCGTAGCAGCAAGTAACATAATATAAAAGTTCTTGTAGTTCGTTGTAACTTTGATCGATGTTTTAATAATAGTGTATTTTTATTTTAGATTTATGACGTATTAAAAGAAAATTACAGACTAGATCTCGTTCAAACCAATTTTCGTTGGCGGTTTGTATCATAATGTACATCTCTTATTTTAGAAGTTACAGGGGGGCACACACTTTACCACTTTGGAAGTGTCTCTCGTGCAAACTATTTAGTTTAGAAAAAAAAAAATTATTAGAAACCTCAATATCATTTTTGAAGACCTATCCATAAATACCCCACACGTGTGGGTTAGATGAAAAAAAAAATTTTGAGTTTCAGTTCTATGTATGGGGACCCCCAAAATGTATTGTTTTTTTTCTATTTTTGTGTGAAAATCTTAATGCAGTTCACAGAATACATCTACTCACTAAGTTTCATCAGTATAGTTCTTATAGTTTCGGAAAAAATTGCCTGTGACATACGGACGGACAGTGTGAAATACCTTAAAACTGGCATTCTAGACAAAGAAGAAGTATAACAAAGGTCAAATTGACATCATTTTGGCATCTAGACTAACCATCACTTTTCATAGATAATTGCATATTATTTCCTATTTTAGGTCAATTTGGCCATTTTTAACGTATTTTTAAACATGGTATCCCTTCTCAAATTTCCTACAACCTCATATCTGGTAATACTGGATACTAGGTCAAGTTGACACAGGATTCCAAACGATTTTCATACAAATCATTCGTATTCTATAGGGCTGTCACAAAAACAAGTTTCAAAATAATATTTATTAAGTACAATTGAAATGGCGGGAATTCTATTGTCAACATTTCCTTTGATTAATTTTTGTATGGCCTTGCCCCAAGTCTCCGACGATCTCGTTTTTGTGGCATCCTAAAACAAAAAAAAAAAATAGGTACCTAGATTGACTGACTGCTATGCCGGAGGTCGTGGGTTCGATTCCCACCCAGGACAAATGTTTGTGTGATAAGCATGATCATTTGTTCTGTGTCTGGGTGTAATTTATCTATAATATGTATGTATTTAGAAATATATACAGTGAAACCTGGTTAAGTGAGACATCAAGGGACCTACAATGTCGTTTCACTTATAGAGGTATTCCACTTACCCAGTGTCTCAGATATACAGGTATAAATAAATTTCTGTCTCATTTACAGAGGGTTCCATTAATAGAGGTGAGAATACAGGTTATTTCAGTTATACAGGTGCGATCATTAAATAAAATAACGTGTTATGTATGTAAATGAGTTTTAATAAAAAAAAATTAGTACTTAAAGGTAGAATAAGAATGAGTAAACAAACAATGTTATCTCAGTTACAGAGGTTTATGCATATAAAATTTACTCGCTGTCTCAGTTATAGAGGTAACTATGATGATAAATCGAAAGAACAAATCCCAGATATAGAGGCTCACCTCGTCCCACTAACAAAGGTAATTCAGTGCCAAAGTGTTGGGACCTCAGCATGAGTTCCAGTTATGGAGGTTTCTCACTTATCCAGGTCCCACTTAACCAAGTTTCACTGTATGTATGTTTATCAGTTGTCTATTACCCATAACACAAGCTCTGCTTAGCTTGGGACTAGACGGCGTTGTGTGATAGTTGTGTGGAATATTATTATATTATATATTAAAGTTCGTGTAGTCCACGCGAGCGCAGTTGCGGACGAAAAGCTAGTATTTTTATAGAACTAAATTTCTTTTGTTATTATTAGTAATAAAGTACAAGTTTACAAGAAAAAAACTATCCATGACTCTGTCCTGAGGGAATAAGAAGTTTTCCTAAAGTAGCCAGAAATTTATATTTGAAGACTCAGAAAGGGATTCCCGAATCTTCAACTAAAAGTGTTTCGGTGTAAAAAATCAAGCCAATCCGTTGTTCCGTTGCGACGAAAACAGCGGATAAACAAACAATCATACTTTCACATTCTATAGGTAATATTTGGTAAAGAATTAGGTTTAATCAATTACCTACTTTTTATATTTAATTTCGTGTCAACCCTAGGCATAGGTCAAGATGTCACTATGCTGATAATGGCAACTTGACCTAACGTCGACTAACATGACCTAACTAAATATTTCGGCAGATTGGCCTAAAAACGGATATTTAACCAGCCTAAATTAATCTACGATATTTACTACACAACATATCAAAATTTTACATACCTGAGATGAATAGTTTTAGCTCTATAAACACAATTTGCACACATCAGCAAAAACACGTCTTGTCACCATTCGACTTCGAAACGCCATATTTTCTTAACAAACAGTGTTATCACAGTGGAAAAAGAAAATGTTGTCAATGGTAACTGTGGTATACACATTAAATGTAGGACAAGTCAAAGAGGTCGACGTCACAGGAGTCGCGCTCCAACCGGGGTCTCGACTAGACGTCACTCTAGGCTTTGCCTGCTTACTGACAATTTGGTTGTTTCATTTACTATAAACCTAAATCCCTAACAAGTGATTTTAGTGAACACCACATTGGCGACGAGTAAAAGCGCAGTAAGTAAAGTGATCTTAACTCAAATAATGTACTACTTACGGATATTGGTCAGTAACAAAATTAATTTTTACACCACAAAGTGTTTAAAAAAAAAAAGACAAATAAGTGACCGTTACCTGAGTGAAATTCTGTAAATATTTCACATATTGGTCAGCAAGAAAAGTATTATTTTACAGCACAAAGTGTTTTGAAAGAAAAAATAAAAATAAGTGACCGTTTTCTACATTAAATTGAAATTCAGTAAATGTTACAGTTTCATAGAAATGTCCATATTTCGGTCGTTATTTAGCTATGTATGAGCGATCTGCGTCAGTGATTAGCTGAGAGATGCGCAATATAAATCGATGAAATCATTTCGTCATTTAATACATAAACGGTACCGTATACTATATCGGAATATGATTAGGGCATACAAAATGTCCCTACATTTCGAAAATAATAAAAATTCCAAATACAATGTTTGTTGACCAAATTCGTTTGTGGCTACATAATATCAAAATAAAAGTGCCAACGAGAGTTCGTTAAATGATCAGTACCAACGAGTGTTCGTTAAATGATCGAAACAAAATAAAAATATTCGATCAAAATTTCCAGCGATAACACGTTTACTTATAGATACTAATCTTATCGAAAGATATTATTAGATCCAAAATGAAATGTGCCAACGTGATTATCGTCAAGTACCAGTTTTAACGCCAATTACCACTTCGATACTTCGAAGCAATATGATGCCTGGCTAGGTATCACTGTATAGTTAAAACTAAATAAGTGTCATAAAATCCTTAAGGCTAATTAAATAAAATACATTTTGCACTGGCTTTATCCATCAAACAAAGAATTTGTCACACGCGTTATAACGCCCCGATGTGGTTGGTTCTTCAATCTCTATTTCAAGTGGCCGTTTTGCTGAGTAGCATGGCGCGGCACTCCGGCGCAGGTACCTATTAATGGACCCTTGTGCGACTTGCTAGCTAAAGTTTGTTTATTTAAATGTTATGGGAACAGTGCCCATAGAGCTCTTATCTTAGCTGGTTACAATCAATTCAGGGTTATAAATAAATTAACGATGTGTTGTGTACCTATATTATCTTGCATTTTAGTTGAAAACAAGAATAAGAAGATTGTAGATTTAGTTCTGGATTCAATTCCCTAAAGAATATACTACGGAAGATTATCACAATGAAAAATCATAACCCTTTAAAAACAGCAATCCCGCCATTGAGCTACATAATCCACGATAGCCAGAGTCAAAGTGCAATAAGTACCTGCCATAATGGAGTTGACACTAAACAAAAAACTGTTGCCAATGCGGCAACTAAAATCACAAACGTGATAAAAGTACCTTTCCTGTAAATCTATTGCTAACGTGTTTTCAAATTATATTTCCAGAAACACTGCAAAACAAGGACAAATAAGAAAAAAAAAGGGCACTAACCTCGTGTCAAATAATAACAATGAGTTGTTTGCTATCATGCATGTCATGAAAATTGGTAATCACGAAAGTGATTACTTATAGTTCGAGCAATTAATGAAAATTCAGTTATGCCCTATAATTAACGCAAATGGCATAAAGAGACTCGTACCAACCTCTTGTCAAATAACAACAATGAATTTGGTTGATATCACGCATGTCATGTAAATTGTGGCAATCACAGAAATGATTATAAGTTCGAGCAATTGATGAAAATTCAGTTAATGCCCTATAATTAATGCAAATGGCATAAATAGGTGTTTTGAGTATTATTTGCAGAAATAACGCGAAACGAGAGTCGATAAAAGAGAAAAAAATAAGTCTGCCTCTCGTCAAATGATAACAATAAAGTAAAAATATTAAAAAACAAAGTACTAAACAAAACATCTAGCACTTATATGGTAGGTAGGTTCACACTTACTTATCTAATTTGCCACGTTGCGTCGATGAAAATTGAACAATTGGAATTGATGGTCACGTGCTATACAATAATAAAGTGCAAGGGTTATTTGATATACAGAAAAAAAAAATAGCTCTAAAGTATTACTAGCGAAGCCTATGGTCACAAAAATGTTTTAAGAAATCTATTATAAAATTTAAAAAAGGCTATGATCTGAATTCAATTGCCAACTTTATTGGAAAAAAAAAAATCCAACGGCTATTTGATTCCTAATAGCTTAAAAAATAAATAAATAAATAAATAATAGCAAAAAGACGAGCTAGACAAACTGCATAGGACCTGGCTTGTAAATAAAACAAGATTTTAATACTTGTTTGCTTAAAGATGATTCTCGTTCACTCAAACTCCGCTCTCTCTTATCCTCCTTTAACCTCAAAATTTTACCTCTTTCTGCAACACATCATTCTCCCAACTGCACGCCCTCTCTTCTAGACTTAATGATCGTTTCGTCGCCTCACAATGTTGCTGAGTTTGGGCAGCTCACTGCAACCTTTTCCTACCATGACTTCATCTATTTATCCTATCGTATCCGACCTCCCAAACGTAAACCTCGCTTTTGTTACCTGCGTAATTATAATGGAATCGATTTGGATGCGTTGACGCGTGATGCAGAAGAGATCGATTGGTCCTCCGTCAGTGAAAGTACCAATGTCGACGATAAGGTAAACTGCTTCAACTCTATAATACTAAGTTTATATGAAAAACATGCGCCACGTCGGCGAGTCAAAATCAAGCATGATCCTGCTCCGTGGATGACTGCTGAAATTAAAAGCGCTATTGCCCGTAAGGAGAAAGCGAAGAATAGGTTCAGACGTAGACCCACGGAGCAGAATCTTGCTCACTTTAAAACTCTCCGTAACCACTGCAATCGTCTGTGTCGAGATGCAAAGAGACGCTATTTCCACGATTCTCTTGTTGATCGTAAGTCTTCTGATGTTTGGAAATTCCTAAAGACAGTTGGTATTGGCAAATCACATTCTGCTACCTGTAAAGATGTTGACTTGGGCGCTCTTAATAATCATTTTTCTCTCCCTCCTATCTCCTTAAATTCAAGTGTTAAAGCTTCCACTCTACATGAACTTTCCAAAATGTCATTACCAAATTGTCCAACTTTTAATCTTATTCCTGTTACTGAAGATGATGTCAAAAAATCTCTCCTTGCTATCTCCTCTTCTGCTGTTGGCCATGACAATCTGTGTTCGAGAATGATAATTCCTATTCTCCCACAACTGCTACCCATTCTCACTCATGTTATTAATTATTCCCTCTACTCTGCCACATTTCCCTCAGCCTGGAAGCAGGCTCATATAATACCTCTTCCCAAGATAAATAATCCAACGTCCTTATCTCACTTCAGACCCATCTCCATTTTGCCTTTCCTTTCTAAAGTTCTCGAACACATTGTCCATGGTCAAATCACAAGATATCTATCTTCACATTCTATAATTTCCCCTTATCAATCTGGCTTCCGCTCTGGTCATAGTACTGTGACTGCACTTCTGAAGGTCACTGATGATATTCGCTTGGCTATGGATAACAAATCTCTTACTGTACTAGTACTACTTGACTTCAGTTGTGCATTCAACTCAGTAGACTTTGACATACTGCTTGGAGTTCTTGAGTCTATTAACTTCTCTTCCTCTGCGTTAGCCTGGTTCAACTCTTATCTTCGGGGTCGCTCTCAGTGTGTCCGCCTTGATGAGATTTTCTCTGATTGGTGTGATCTCACTGCTGGTGTTCCTCAGGGTGGCGTTCTCTCTCCTCTTCTTTTCTCTATATTTATAAATACTGTTTCTAAGGTTATCACTTCCAACTTCCATCTTTACGCAGACGATTTGCAGCTGTATCGTCACTTCACATTGGCAGAAGCAGACTCAGCGATTAATGCCATGAATCGTGACCTTGACAGTATTGATCAGTGGGCTAAGTCTTACGGTTTAAAGGTTAATCCTTCAAAGTCCCAGGCTATGATCATAGGTAGTCGATACTATCGCAATGAGCTTAACATTTCTGCCTTGACGCCACTAACCTTTAACGGCTCGTCTATTGCATATACTGATACAGCTAAGAATCTCGGTGTCTTAATTGACGGTAACCTCTCTTGGCGTACGCAGGTAAACGAGGTTAGTCGTAAGGTACATTTTTCCTTTCACAGTCTTAAATCCCTTCAAAAGTTTCTCCCATTTAAAACCAAACATTATTTAGCTCAAACTCTTATTCAGCCGATCATCGACTATGCTGATGCCTGCTACCTGGATGCCACTGAGGAGCTATTAAATAAGCTTGAGCGCTTGCAAAACTTGTGCATTCGTTTTGTTTTTGGCCTAAGAAAATACGACCATGTCTCCCAATTCCGCAAGGATCTCAAGTGGCTCCCTATCCGTCTTCGTAGGAACACTCGGGTATTATGTCTCCTGTACAACATCCTATTCAATCCTGCTTATCCTGGCTACTTACGTGATCGTTTTTCGTTCACTCGCCCTGCCGATGCCCCATGCAGATCCCACCTTAAATACCATCTCAATTTCCCACCCCATAAAACCCATTTTTATTCCAACTCCTTCTCTTTTCATGCAGTATGACTGTGGAACTCACTTCCAGCTAAGATCCGAGACGCTAAAAATATATCTGTCTTCAAAAAGCTAGTCAAGGAACACTACCTCTCTACCATTTCGTAAATATATTTATTATAGATATTTTCATAAATATATGTATTTTTATAATTTATGTATTGTATCTATTCTTGTGTACATTTATTTACTGTTATTGTTATATATGTATGTATTATGAGATTTAATTTAAATAATATAGTCTATTTAATTACATATTTTGTTTGTTTTTTTAATTTATACACACTGTGTCTACATATCTTATCAAACTGTCCTGTCGCAGGTCTGCTGGAAGAAATTTCGTTAGAAATAAGCAGGTCATTTGTACTCTTTTATCCTTATTTGTTCTTTTCGATTTTAAATGATGTGTGTACATAAATAAATAAATAAATAAATAAATATTTCATCTTTTTGGGTACCTCTGATGATCCCGGGTAAGCCTGATGATCAATAATATTATACTAAAATATTATTGCGATGATGGTATACGTATTTATCTGTAGATACGTGACACCTAGATAAATATAATAAGTACTAGCGTATTATTACTTAAAACGCCATGTACATGTTTTAAATCAAAGTTCATGAATAGTTAAGAAGTCAATCAGTAAATGCTATACATTCAACAAAAATAAAAAAGTTGAAAAAGATATAGTGCCACAATGAAGGAATTGTTGACTTTACTTACAACATAGTGATATAACATAAAAAAAAGACTGGAAGAATTAGAAATAAACACTCGCAGCACTTTTAAGTTAATTTATTTATTTATTTATTTAAACTTCATGTACAGTAGTGGTACATAGGCGGACTTAATGCAACAAGGCATTCTCTCCCAGTCAACCTTTGGGTTAAAAAAGAGATCACTGTGGTAGGTTTGCACAATAAACAAATAACAGTTAATGAAAACGGAAAAAAAAATAAGTTATTTATATATAATATATAATTTGTGATGCGTTGTTAAATAATTTCCAGAAACCCGTAAGTATTTAAAAAAAACTATAATGTTACAATAAACAAAAATGAAATATTTTATATCAATTGAAACTTATTCAATTTTGAGCGATGATTACCATCCGGGTTCAAACTAGTTAATAATAAGTCAGTCTGACTTTCACATGGAAATGTTGATGAAATTCAATGTTTTCTGGATCAATTTCATTGAATAAGTAAACTCCAACTTTCAACCCTAAAAATCAATGGGTTTAAAAAAAAATATCCCTTGGCTATAATGACAAGAGATCGTACATTCGTACCCAACTAGAACTAACGATAGTTCTGTTAACTTTGGAGACAGAATCTGACAGATGTAAAAAAATTAAACTGTCAGACTAAAACGAAGTATAAGTTCGTGTATCTAATTGAATTCATGAATTGATTTGAATTCAATACAAATTTGCATTTTGAACAAACAACAAACTCTACGGACACTTGGATCAATAAATAATTACTTATATCGATAATGGATACATTTAAAATATCCGTATTAAAAATACAAATACAAATAATGAAAACAAATCATGGTAATTACAAAATGACAAGCCTAATTGCGAGATGACCAGTCCCAACTATGGCATTAGTTCATGAATGACTCATGTACTAGCACCAGTCAGCTCAACACTTCTGAAGGAAACCGAGTCATCATCAGCAAAATATATGAGCATGACATTCTAACTGCCAGAGCACATCCAAGTGAAAGACCAGCCAGTAATACTAATTGATGTACCTAGTACTCACATAGTTCGAAATCCAACAACCGTGCATGTAATAAAGCATAGGTCATATACTGATTCCTTAGCCACAGGAACAAAGACCTAAGAACTATACAAAAAAAAAAAATAGGCACAAACATAAGTTCATTGAATAATTAGATTTAGGCTAAAATCGAAACCAAATAACATAATCGTGTCAAATTTAGGTAAAAGAAACCAATTGCTGATTCCTATAACTCTCTAGTGGAATCGTAAAACTTCTAGATATAACAAAATAGGAATAGAGTTAAAATAGGTATATTGTATTTCGAAGGCGCAAATCTTAAATGGTTTACAGATGTTGTTTTGAGTCTGAATGTCTTGTGCATGGGAATTTACATTTCTGTAAACGCACAATACAAGTGTAACTCCTAATGTGGGGCAAAAAAGAAAATCTGATAACGGTAGACAATTCTGTAATCAAGGTATATACAGTATTAAACGAGAAATAATAACGTTTTAATAGGTGCCTACTGGATTCCGAATCCGGAATTAAAAAACAGTCAAAGCAGTAAAAAAATAGACGGACATCAGACCCTAAGAAATATCCAAGTCGAGATATTAGAGAAACCTACTTCCGAAATAAGCAGTTAAACACAAAAAAATAAAATAAAAAGGATATCGGAACTGGACAAAAGAACATGAGAAACATCTGACTAATAGATACCACCATAAGACCACCGAGTATGAAGCATCACCTTCAATTTAAATTCATTTAAAACATATAGAAAGTAGAAAGCATTGGATACGCTTCTTAAAAATTAAATATCAATACTACATTATTAAAGGCCAAAGTATATTTGTAAGTCTAATACAAATGCTAAATGTACTCAAATCTATGTGGTTCTTTATACAAAATCATTTCAGACACTACAAAACTGTGTAGATACACAGTTCTTATAAATGAGTACACCATTACATATTACAGTGGATTTTGAAAGAGACTTTGACCTCTGAGTTTGTTTCTGTGTTTCTTCTCAGAGCAGTCAGCTAGGAAACACAGGCCTCATCTAGTTAAAACAAAATTACGGGTAAAAAAAAAAAAAAAAAAATCATTTGTTTCATTTTGAATTTTTTTAATTTTGTATTACTATATAAAAAAAAGAGAATATTGTTGTTTTAAAACCTCTCAAATCGTGTTTTACTACAAAACATAGTAAATTGTAAGTACTTTAAGACTTAAAGAGTAGTTGATTGTAAAACATAGTAAAATATGTTAAACGCAATTCATTTCAAAATCTTAAATGCTGTAATTGCATTCCAAAACCGAATTAGGTACCATCTAAATAGTATATTTCATAATTTCACTTAAAATCTAAATAATTTTATAAAAAGGAAGACATGGGATACACATTAAAAATCCTAAATATTATATATTTGTACTTCAAAAAACCAAACTAGCGATTTTTGTAAATTATAATCTAAGTGTTAAATATTGTAACTATGCTCGAAATGTAAATCATTTTATAAAAAGGAAGAGATGTGGTATATACATTAAATGTAGGGCAAGTCAAAGAGGTCGACGTCACAGGAGTCGCGCTCCAACCGGGGTCTCGACTAGACGTCACTCTAGGCTTTGCCTGCTTACTGACAATTTGGTTGTTTCATTTACTATAAACCTAAATCCCTAACAAGTGATTTTAGTGAACACCACAGTAACCATACAAATCGACTACTGATACAATTATACGTAACAATGATGACTATAATGCCTTGGAAATTGGGTAGGCCTTTGGTGTGGGATGCAACATGTGTCGACACCCTTGCGCCATCCCATCTTCTGAGTACGGCGGGCTGTGCTGGGGCGGCTGCTGCAGGTGCAGAAAACCTCAAACGGCGTAAATATAATAACCTCATTGGAAGTTATGTGTTTGAGCCGTTTGGGGTTGAAACTCTAGGGCCATGGGGTCCGAGCGCTCATCGAGTTGTCCGGGATATCAGCAAACAGTTGGTCGACTCTTCGCGTGACCAGAGGGCTGGACTCTTCTTCAGTCAACGAATCAGCATTGCCATCCAGCGTGGCAATGCTGCCAGCGTTCTGGGCACTTTTCCCACTGACATCGATGTGGACGAATTTTTTGATGCCCTGTGAGTTTTCCCCATTTTTCAGCCTTTTTTACTCGTTTGTACATATTATTATTTTAAGTTTGTATATATATACCTAGTGATTATTTATTATTAATTTATGTAAATAATATTATACGTAACACTATCTTAAATTCTACAAGCAAAAAGGTTTTGTTCGTAAAGATCACATAGGGGCAAGTTGCCCTGCATATGTCAAGTTGCCATCGTTGACGGTTCCGTTTTTGCCATTTGGCTATGGAACCCTAAAAAAGGACATGTTTATACTTAAATCCGAGGACACTGTGAGTTAAGTTTTACAAAAAAAGTTTTAGCTGTTAAAAGTGTCAAGTTTATTAGAAATTAACAACAAACCAAGCACATTAAAATAGCAAAAAAAAACAGCCCTTCAAACTTTGGGTCGTAGGGTTTTCAATGCATTTATTTTAAACACAACAATTTTGCTAATCGACAAGCATAATAAAAAGGTACGTTGCCTTACAAAAACATTGCAAAAACTGGGCAAGTGCGAGTCAGACGCGCGCACGCAGGGTTTCGTACCGTCGTCGTAGAAAAAAACGGAAAAAAATCGCGTTGTTGTATGGGAACCCCCCCTAAATATTTATTTTATTTTGTTTTTAGTATTAGTTCTTATAGCAGCAACAGAAATACATAATTTGTGAAAATGTCAACTGTCTAGCTATAGCAGTTCTTGAGACACAGCCTGGTGACAGACAGACGGACAGACAGCGAAGTCTTAGTAATGGTGGTAATAGGGTCCCGTTTTTACCCTTTGGGCACGGAACTCTGAAGATTAGCAACCAAAAGTGACAGTTTGGTTCACAACAAAATCTAACCTCTAGAAATGTATCTGATCTATCAAAAAACAAGGGCAAAATGAAATAATCCATGCACAAACAAAGGTTACAATGAAAACATAGGTACCTAAAAATATACGTAACAACAACTTAGCTTATCGTCAATTGTTATGATTTTATTGTTCGTAAAATGTAAACACCTAGCTCGACTCTCGGCGCCGAAATGGCGCACAATATGTACCTAAACAATGGTTGTTGAGATAACGATTTCTGTTGAAAACCTTTATCGAATAGGTAGGTACACAACGTATGATTCAAAAACTGTTTTAATACTTACCTATTCATGATTTGTTTCAACATTTTCCTTGTATTCCTTCGTTTCTTTGCACAACACGATAAATAAATCGTGGAGGTACACAATTGGTTACAAACTGTAGCAGCCATGCTGACTAGCGGTTATTCAACAACGAACAGTTTTCACCGACTGTTTTTTATTCTGCAACGTAACAACCGTTTTCCATCCTGCGACCAAACAGGCTTCGTTGCACAAACCAGTCTTCGAATTATTGTATGCGAATTGTTATCTTACTGCTAAGAAAATAAGGTCGAGAATCCATTGAGTTAAAAATATGACATATCATCATCATCATCTCAGCAGTAAGACGCCCATTGTTGGATATAGGCCTCCCCCAAGCGTCGCCACAACGACCGGTCCTGTGCGTCACGCATCCGTCCCATTTCCGCGACCCTGACCAGTGGAGTTACCATGACGCTCAAAGTAAGATTGTTTTATTCATATTTCAGTGTGAGTAAGAGACAGAGCTATACAGGTTGTCTAGCGCCATCTCTTACCCACACTGAAACAAGATTAAAACAATCTTACTTTAAATGTCATGGTCTAGATCCAGGTCATCGGTCCACCTTGTTGGAGACCTTGTCCGATGGGGACGAAAGGTTCTGGAATAGCGACCACGTAAACGCAGCGTTGGAAGGCCTCCAACAAAATATGACATAAAATCGAGTAATTGACGTAATTCATGCACTTACATCATGCGGTTGTCTAAAATTAATAACACTAGTTATCTCGGCTTGATCCGGTCGTGAAGACCCCGTCAGTGACCTTGTGACCTATTTACGCTGGCTATCAAAAAAATGCATTTTGATTTCGTTTTAAATTAGCATGAGAAAGAAGTTTCTGTAAATCGTTAATTAACTTTATACCTTCTTCTATAGTAATATATTCTACATGGTTTGTGATGTCGTCAATTTGCGTAGCACTTTTATATCTAATGGTGCGTCCAGATCCAGTGAATGCGCCGCTCGCGAGCCGTTCGCAAGCCACTTGCGAACTGCGCGCGTGCATTTTTAACCGACTTCCAAAAAACCGGCCAAGTGCGAGTCGGACTCACCCATGGAGGGTTCCGTAGCAGCAAGTAACATAATATAAAAGTTCTTGTAGTTCGTTGTAACTTTGATCGATGTTTTAACAATAGTGTATTTTTTTTAGATTTATGACGTATTAAAAAAAAACTACTTACTAGATCTCGTTCAAACCAATTTTCGTTGGTAGTTTACATGGTAATGTACATCATATATTTTTTTTAGTTTTATCATTCTCTTATTTTAGAAGTTACGGGGGGGGGACACATTATACCATTTTGGAAGTGTCTCTCGCGTAAACTATTCAATTTAGAAAAAAATGATGTTACAAACCTAAATATCATTTTTGAAGACCTATCCATAGATACCCCACACGTATGGGTTTGATGAAAAAACAATTTTTGAGGGTTTCACTGTATAAATACACCGTTAAATTTTAATCGTTTTAATCCCGTGGAGGGTCGATCCGGTAAGTACATGAAACACTATCAATTTGTAAAGATAAAATTAAAAAATAGAGTACCTTTTTTTCAAAACTTGTATGTATTAATTTACGCATGTACTTACCGGATCGACCCTCCACGGGATTAAAACGACTAAAATTTAACGGTGTATATGTTCCTACGAAGCGCGTGCGGTGCAGGGGCTTCGTACGGACGAGCCGTGCGCGAAATGCACGCGCGCTGTAATCAAGCGGCTCGCGAGCACATTTGCCAGGTCTAGACTCACCTTTAGGATCCTAAAGCTTTTTGAATTAGCCTTTTTTAGGGTTCCGTATCTCAAGAGGAAAAAGCGGAGCCCTTATAGGATCACTTTGTTGCTCCAAAGCTAAGGTAGCTGCTAGGGAACTCGGCGTTCTTGCAAAGCAAAGCAAATCGTGGAATAAAGACTCGCATACTTGTAACTACGTGGTTAAAGTTCCAGCCAACATACGAAGAGCTCTAATTTCCCAGACAAGGATTTTCATAAATTGGACTTCCTGCCCTGTCAGGGACTTCACCCTGGTTACGAGATGCTAAAAATGCCAGTAGTATGGACAAGCAGCAAAAACCTGTAGAGAAGTCAACTCGACGTGCGGCCACTGCGGTGAGACAGGACACTCGATGTCTGAATGCACAAAGAAGGCGAACACACCGAAATGTGCCACTTGCTCTCGGTTCAAAAAGCCCGCCAACCATAAAACAGGAGACGCTGAGTGTCCTGCTAGAAAAATAGCGGAATATAGATACATTAACTCTATCGATTATGAGGGCGCCTAGAGCGTCACACTCAAGGCCAGACTTCCGTGTAACGCTTACTGCTGATTCAAAATTCCAGTGTGTTGACCTACAAACCATCATTTTTAGGGTTCCGTAGTCAACTAGGAACCCTTATAGTTTCGCCATGTCTGTCTGTCCGTCTGTCTGTCTGTCTGTCCGTCCTAGCTTAATCTCTGGGACCGTTAGCACTAGAGAGCTGAAATTTGGTACCAATATGTGTATCAATTACGCCGACAAAGTGGTAAAATAAAAATTGGAAAAAAATGTTTTATTAGGGTAGCCCCCCTATATGTAAAGTAGGAAGTAATTTTTTTTTTTAATTTCAACCCTAACGTGTGATATATTGTTGGATAGGTATTTAAAAATGAATAGGGGTTTACTCAAATCATTTTTTGAAAATGTCAATAATTTCGGAAATAATCGCAAAAAAAACAAAAAACAATGTGTGTCCCCCCCTCTAACTTTTGAACCATAAGTTTAGAAAATATGAAAAAATTCTGAAAAGTAGAACTTTATAAGGACTTTCTAGGAAAATTATTTTGAACTTGATGGAAAGAACAGTTTTTGTACAAAAAAGACAAAAAGGTTGTACAAAATAATTTCTGGACTAAGTTTGTAGTATAATCGTATATGCAAGCATTTTTTTAAACTCATTAGTGGATACACTTATTTTGACGGACGGGAAACTACGGAACCCTACAATGAGCGTGGCCCGACACGCTCTTGGCCGGTTTTTTTCTTATTATTTTAGCATATTTGTCCAATGTAAACATAACTTTTTAGAATTAACGCAACCTCGACTTTAACCCAAATACTAATTCTGCTGACGCAAAATCATATGTGTGTAACTAGAGAATAAAGTGCAAGAAACAGTTTTAGAATACAAAATAACATAATTATTGTAAACTTTAGTGTTTAAGTAAACTAGGTATAGGTATAACATTATAAATAATTTAATTATATTTTTCACTACTTATAGACTTTTTAAATATGTTATCAATAGTATTGTCCTAAAAAACTATAATGTAAGAGCTTCGCGCATTTACCTTTGTAATTACTCTTAAGATTTTATGTAACCATTTTACCAAATTTTTCTCTGAATAAACATATTATTATTAAAGATCCGGCGGTACTTCACACCGGGACAACTTTTAATGTTATACAAGCACAGGTCCGATCGTGTGTGGAGTACTGCAGCCACGAATGGGCTGGTGCTGCAAAATGCCATCTAGCAGCTACGGACTTGGTGGAAAGGCGTGCGAAGAGGCTGACTGGTGATCTTTATTTGTTTAAGTCCAATCTTCAAAGTGTTGAGCACAGGCGCAGGGTAGTCAGCCTTTCGGTGTTTTACAAGTTCATTTTGGAGAATGTGCGCGGGAATCGCATGACGTGATTCCGCCATCACATTTCTACCATTGGACAACCCGACGTACGGCGAGTGACCACCCTTTCGTTGTTGAAACCTCTACGGTCCGGACTAAGCGTTCCGCCTCGTCGTTTATACCGCATACATTGAAGGATTAATAAACTAGTGCGCTTCACCATCAACGATTGCGTCACTGCTTACCATCGGGTGGGATCCCAGGCAAGCACTAGTTTATATCATATAAAAAAATACTAATAATAATGAAGGTTTAGAAAGCGCTCTGGTTACACGTACACAAGCTAAAAATTATAACAAGTTATAGTTTTTTTCATGGTCTCATCAAATAAGCGCTTCTTCAATTAAGGCGTATAGTCCCTTGAACCATCTGACCGAAATTATGTGGACGCAACTCTCGCACTCGCCTAGGCGGCAGTACGCAAATCTGTGCATTTATTTGTGGCCAGCAGCGCCCGGAAAGCGCTTTAAATCCATTTTCTCTGCGAGATATTGTTTGATTTACATATGCAATGTTCACTTTGAAGAATATTTAACCACCAATTTTTATGTGTTAAAATGTTTCTAAAGGTTCAAGCCGTTTCGAAGGAGTAGGGAAAAGTTGCGGAAAGTTGCGAAATTGCTAATTTTTTTTTTTTGACAAAAGTATTAATAGCACGATTAAATCAAATGTTGATAATGTTGTTCATGAATCTTTAATAAACATATATTTTTTTCAAACATAATAACCTGGCCGTTACCGAGGTGACTTTCTGTAGCCTACTGCTACAGAAAGTCACTGTTTTATGGTACTTTTCGGGCGCTTGGCCCTTATGGCCTTTGCACACCACGTTTTTTAAACGCGCCGCTGACGCGCGTTTGTAGCGATACAGACGCGATACGCACGCGAGTCAGACGCAGCCTGTAGACTTTTAATAGGATAAAAGCGCGCCGTCGACGCACGTTTCTAAAACGCGCGTCAACGGCGCGTTTAAAAAACGTGGTCTGCACAGGCCCTTAATTAGTTATTCTTTATCAAGCTGTAATATTTTACTCCCACTGATCAATAATTTAATAAAACGAAAGGGGGGAAGTTAATTTATAATTGAAAACTAATTTGGTTTATGGCCGCATTATTAAAAAACCCGAGTCGGATCCTCCCCCATGACCTTTACATCGCGTTCCTCTCTTCCCGCCACTTCACATTCATGATGCGCGCGGCGCCACTGAGGTCAGACCGTTTTTTCATTGTCTCTCTTTTTAAATTTTGATGTCGCAGTAAAAGTTATTAATTCGTAATATTGTGTGTACCAAATATAGCTAGTGAAGTGACCTTTCGATTAGTGTAAACAGAATTGTGTTACGTGGTAAAACATAAAAGTTATGTCCAAATAACTAATTCAAAATTTCCGTTTTGTTGTGATTTGAGTACCCGATTCCCTGCCGCGGGACGCGTTGTGGTTACCCCCGCCTCCCGCCCCCACGCCGCCACCGCTCCTTCGGCGCCCGCTCGTTCGGTTCGGTGCTACTCGACAATTCTCGGAAACACTCGTGAGTTTGTGCCTACGCTCGCATTAAAATGCTGAGTAAATATATTTTTTAAAAAACAATATTACAATTTAGCTGAACTTATTGCACGTGCCTAAGTGATTGCTATTTTATTTTAATTTTTTTTTTTTTTTTTTTCTGGTGTTGGTTCCGACTGCTATATAAATAAACATACATCCATAAAATGGATTGCTCGGCATGTCGTAGTATTATTTTGCTTGATGAAAATTACATAAGCTGTACGCTTGGTACTTGCGATAAAACATACCATGTTCTTTGCACGGGGGTAAATAACGTGAACCTCAACGATACGACCTGGATATGCCCAGAATGTCGCTGCACAACTAAAAAGGGAGGTGATAATACCTTAACACCTGTGGGATCGTCAAAGAAAGCTCGCAACCCTTATGTACCGAATATAATGGAGCTGCCAGTGTTGCCATCAACTACCGCCAGTATAAAGAGTATGATTTGCCATGCATGTAGCGATATTATAGATAATAATGATCTGCATTTACTTTGCAATACTAAAGCATGCCTTAGTAGCTTACATCTATCATGCATCCAAAAGGATAATACTCCTTGCAAAAATATAACATCTTGGATATGTATGGAATGTGAATATAAAAAGGAAATTAATAATGATGTCTCATTCGCCTGCTCGCAAAACGAAATACCGGATCCGAACGTAACCCTGAGAAAAAAACAGTCCTCATCATCTGTTCTGAAAGAGGACCAGCATCTTCCAACTGGTGAGCTGACTTCCGAAATCCGCTACCTTCGTCAGGAAGTACTTAGCCTAAGTGAACAACTGTGTCAAGCAATGTCATCTATTACCTGCTACCATGATAAACTAGAGCTATTCTCCAATCAAATAACAACTTTGGATGAGAAGCTGAAACATTATGAAGACAAGCAGGCCGATATTTGCGTTCTAGACCTTCCGCTGACAGAGACAGAAATTCCAGTAATGGCTATTACTACAACTAAGACGGCTGCTCGCAAAAAGGGCAAGAAGTCAAAGACAACCCGACTAACTGTAAGACCTAATGGCCCTGAGTGCACTCCCGTTAGCGTTACTGAACACAATCATCAGTCACAACATACGCAGCCGCAAAATCTATCACTACAAGCTCCTTTGAACCAGACGCCACCAGATCCAGCTCCGCCATCTCTTCTACCACCAGCTCCATCATCAGTTCAATCGCTACCAGAAATTTGTAGCATGCGTGATAACCCGGCAGTTCTTCATCAGGAACCTATTACCATAACGAAAACAGTTTCAGAAACCAGCCCTAAGAAATCCTATAACCATAGATGGGTGTCTGGAACCGCTGGTCCTAATGTAACCTCACTTAAAGCAGCAGAAGCACGAAAGTACCTTCACCTATGGAACATGGAATCAACCGCTGATGATGTTCGAGACTACTTGAATCAACTTTGTCCTTCAGGATCCTGCACTGTTGATGAACTTAGACCTAAGGGTCACTATAGATCGTATAAGATTGGTATTCCTGTAGACTATTTTGAGACATGTTTCTCTATTGATGTGTGGCCCATTAACGCAAAGATTCAACCATGGATACCATACCGCAAGCGAAGTGGAGCAGCTTTCAAATCACCAGACACTTCACACTCACAAGCACAACATTTTTTTCGTTCCTGAACCAGCTGTAGATAAATCCAACTCTACTAAAACGAACACGCTTTCAGTACATTATCAAAACGTCCGTGGATTAAAAACCAAACTTTCTACATGGAGAGTGAGTTTATTAGAACTTGAACAAGATCTAGTCGCCATCACTGAATCATTCCTAGATGAGTCAGTTGAAGATTCCGAAATTGCTTGTAATAACTACAGTGTGATTCGGCGCGATCGTGGTACACCTTGTGGTGGCGTAATGCTCTTGGCTCGAGCAGGTATTCTTATGTCTCGACGGTCAGATCTTGAGACTGAATATGGTGAAGATCTATGGGTTTCTTTCAATTTGTTCAGTCGCCCAGTATTCGTGTGTGTAGTTCATATAAAGCCTAGTGCTACTGATGATGTTTATATGACTTGGTTCTGTAAAGTAGAGAGTTTTATTAATAGTATTAAGGGTAATGTAATAATTTTAGGTGACTTAAATTTAAATAGTGCTTCTGTAAATGTAAACAACTATTACTGTTATTTTCTTTCATTTTGTGGTTTGTCTGAGAAGAATGTAGTTAAGAATTCGAATGATGGTATGTTAGATGTTATATTGGTCCAGGAGAGCGCTAGTGTTTGTGTTACTGAGTCAGTAGGTATGGTACCACCAGATCTCTATCATCCTCCTTTAGATATAAATATATATTTCGGCACAGCTTCCCATAACAATTCGTTACAACCCAGTAACAATGAACGGTCTACAGATTGGAACTTCAACAAGTGTAATTATGAGCTCCTTGATACTTTATTGGCGGAGGAACAATGGACATCTGTAGCTCTGGCGCCTGACACAGCTACCGGTATAAAAAGTTTTTATGAAATAGTGTATAAAATATTTGACCAGTGTATGCCCAAAAAACAGAGAAGTAAATTCAGCAGGAAGTGTTATCCGGTCTGGTTCACTCGCGACATAATTAAAGACTTAGCCTATAAATCTAAACTACATGAGACTTGGAAACAATCTCGTTGTTCCACCGACTATAATGTTTACTCTTCATTTAGACGAACCCTTAAACAACGCATCTCGATTGCTTATAAGTCCCATTTACATCACATCGAAAACAATATAAAACAAAACCCAAAACAATTTTGGCAGTACATTACAAGTTTACGATGTAAAGGTGGCTTTCAATCTACTGTCATCCACCACGGCGAAACGTTATCTGGTGTTGATGCAGCCAATGCGTTTGCAGATTACTTCTCTAGTGTCTTTCTTCCTGATTTTCCTGAGCTAGATGCCAATAAAATCAATACTTCTGATACTACGTCGAACAGCAATTATATCAACATAGCTCAAATTTCCCCTGAAGACGTTGAACGCAGCATTAATAAGCTAAGGCTCAGTAGTTCAGCTGGACCGGATAACATTCCGTCTTCTATGCTAAAGGTTTTAAAGAAATACTTCACTGGACCTTTATGCTGCATTTATAATTTAGCACTCAGTACAGGTAAATATCCATCCCAGTGGAAAGTATCGAGGGTTACACCCATTCCTAAAAAAGGAGTTAAGACGTCCGTTGAAGACTTCAGACCTATCGCCATCCTTTCTTCACCTGCCAAAGTTTTTGAACATATTTTACACAAAGAGATTCTGAGACAAGTCAACAAACATCTATGTGATGAACAACACGGTTTTCGCGTCAAAAGATCAGTTAACACGAACCTCGTAACATTAGCCGATTACATCACTACCAGTATGGACCGAGGAAAGCAGGTGGATGTATTATACTTTGATTTTCAAAAAGCTTTCGATAGAATCAATAACGACATCCTAATAGAAAAATTAAGCGCCATAGGTTTTGCTCCCAGTCTCCTTATATTGATCGCTGACTATCTCCGTGATCGTCAACAGTATGTACGACTGGGCCTATACAATTCTCAGCCGTACAACACACGTTCAGGAGTCAGCCAGGGTTCAATTTTAGGACCTTTACTATTCCTTATAATGATAAACGACATTCCACAAGTTCTAAACCACTCCAAATGTTTACTATATGCCGACGATTTAAAATTATACTCTGAGATTCAAACTCTAGCAGATTTTGTAGCCATCCAAAAAGATATTGACGCTTTAAGTGAGTGGTCAGTGATTAACAAAATGAATTTCAATCCATCTAAATGTAGCATTATGAGTTTTAGTCGTTCACAAAACCCAGTGCAATACACTTATACTATAAATAATGTAGAAATAGCAAGAGTGATGACGACTAAAGATCTTGGTGTTATCTTCGATACTAAGTTTAATTTTCATGATCACACTACTTCTCTAGCCAAAGAGTCATTTCGGAGGTTGGGGTTTGTCCTTAGAAATTGTCGTGAGTTTACAAACCATCAAGTAATCCGACTTCTGTATAACACGCTTGTTAGAAGCAAACTTGATTCAAGCTCGTGTGTTTGGAATCCACATGAGAAGTCCTATACCCTTATGATAGAAAAAGTCCAAAAAGCATTTTTAAGGTATTTCTACAAACGTAGGTTTGGTTACTATCCATACTTATATCAAACCAAGTTTCTGTTAGGTTGTTTGGGTTTTACTTCACTCCAGGTTAGACGAGCCTTTGATCAGCTTGTAACTGCCTGCAAGATCATACACGGAAAAATCGATTCGCCTAGTCTGCATGGGGAGCTGTGTAAAATTTTTGTTCCTGATAACTATTGCCGGGCAAGACGGCATAAATTATTTGTAGTGCCGCGCTGCCGTACGGTTGCACGACGTATGTCACCTATTCCGCGAATGTTAACCGCACTCAACGCTCTCCTTGAATCCAGTCCTAGACTAGATCTATTCGCTGATGAATGGAAGGAGATATTGATCGAATGTCTGGCGATTTGCGAGAAGACTGAATAAGAGGTTTAGTTGTATTATTTGTTATATTTTCTTTAATTAGGTTTTACATAATTTGTACCTTTTGTAATCAGTGTAATTGGCATTCTGTCGTTCTGGTTAAATAAATAAATAAATAATAAATAAATGAAAATAGAACTTGACGTTATTTTGTTAGGATTAGTTATGGGTATATGCATCTTATATGTGTGACTGGCACTAGTATAGTAAACTGTAAAATAAGAGTATTTTAGCGTCCTCTATTACTGTTATATATTATAGAGTACAACTAAATGATATAGAGTATAATACTCTATTTTAGAGTACGTTTGGTAAACTTGTCCATAACATCATAAAATGACTGATACTTATTTATGTGCAATTATAATATTAATTAATATAAAATCATAATGATAAAGCTATGTTTTCTTAATTTCTGCAAAAGTTTTGGGTCAAAATAGTAATTGACTTTTGATAACCAGAAAGATAAGTGAGTAAAAAATATGTGATGCAAGATATGTGTACTATTGTAATTTAAAGTCTTCATCCATAGTATCAAACGGAAACATTTGTCTGGGTTTGTGTACCTATACAAAGAGGAGGATTATATTGATTGAGTGGGAGGTGGACATGTGTTGCCGACCCTGAGTAGATATGTAATATGGGAGGACAGGAAGGCAATGACTGATGATGACTACCAAATAATAGGTATTAAAGTAGGTATGTGAGTTAGTAAGTGCAGCTCTCAGGCGCCTTATAGCCAATCGAGTGTGTGTGCCTGTCGGTCTGTTTGTGTGCTATCTTCTGACGCAACCATGTTACACAAGTGCGTTACATGGTTGCGCCAGAAGATGGCCATTTTAAAACATATCATTTGTAAAACTAGCTTTTGCACACGGCTTTTCCCGCGTACATAAAATATAGCCTATGTCACTCAGGAATAAATCAGCTTTTTAACGGTGAAAAATTTAAGTGTTATACCTAGTTTACATTAATAAGAAATGCAAATTCTTGTAATATTTTACGTATCTTCGTAATCTTCAGAAAAAATCTTTCGTTTTTTACAACTGTCACATTGCTGTCACATATAATTTTTAAAACAAGAACATTCTAACAAGGTTGTCATCTGCTGCCGCATCCACAACTCAGGTGCGGCTGCTGCCGTCTCCATACTTGCGTAGACATACTCCGGGACGTTGAAGGAATGCTTCAACAAGATGACAAGATTTATGGTACCATAGGTAAAAGGCACATCTTATTGACGGCACGATTTACCGTGCACTTATTTCTATGCATATCTGCAACACGAACTATCCCGTCGCCAACCGGGTACATTTTCACGACGCGGTCCATGCGCCAGTCATGTGGCATGAGGGTGTCTTCCTTCAGCACCACCAGGTCACCAATCTGAAGCGGGGTTTGTTTTGCCCTCCACTTTGTCCGGGTTTGCAGTTCTACCATGAATTCGAGTCGCCATCGCTTCCAAAATTGCTGCCTTATTTTTTCTATCAGCTGGTATCTTTTTGGGTTGTTGCTATTGACTGGTAACGACGGCACCGACATCAATGGATGGCCAATTAGGAAGTGCCCAGGAGTTAACGGGTTAGTGTCTGTAGGATCCGAAGAAAGAGGAGAGATCGGGCGAGAATTAAGAATTGCTTCGATTTTACAGAAGAGCGTTGCCAATTCTTCATACGTAAGGAAAGCATTACCAGCCACGCGCTTCAAATGATATTTGGCGGATTTGACGCCAGCCTCCCATATTCCTCCGAAGTGTGGTGAGTAAGCAAACATAAATTTTAATCCCTTCATTAGAGGCGTAGTCTGAGACAGACTGACGACTGGACCTCACTATTCTGCCCAACTAATTGTTCGCACCTACGAAGTTTTTGCCGTTATCGCAGTAAATTTCACGTGGTTTGCCGCGACGTGATACAAACCTACGTAAACATATTATAAAGGCTTCCGTGGTTAGATCACTGACCACTTCAAGATGTATTGCCTAGGTGGCTAGACAAATGAATACGCAGAGGTAAGCTTAACGCGGTAACCACGGCCTTTTTTAGTTGAAATCATGAATGCCAGCAAAGTCCATACCACATTCATTAAAAGTAAAAATTTGTTTTACTCTCACACTGGGCAAGTCCCCCATTATCGGCTGTATAGATTGACCTCCCATGCGAGTGCATATTGTACATGTTTTCATGATGGAGCGAACTAGGTATCTACCACCTAGCGGCCAGTATCTTTCGCGGACAGATGACATCAATAATTATTGGGGTCCTGCGTGAAACAAACGTGAATGTTCGTATTGCATTATTAGTTTTGTTAAATGATGCTTAGCATCTAGCAAGATTGGATTTTTTTTTATCATATGAACAATCAGAATGTACTAGTCTGCCTCCTACTCTGATTAAACCGTTAACAACACAAAATGGATTCAAAGGCAACAATTTACTCTTGTGATGCAACTTTTTTCCATCTTTTATATTTTTAATGTCTGCTTCGAAGGACTCCAATTGACTGAATTTTAATAACACTAATGAGGAACGGTCCAACTCATCAGCTTGTAAAGGCCTTATTAATTTTATGTTGTTATTTTTGCAGTTACGGGTATGCAGACGATAGCACTGTTGCTGAGAGTTACATATTCAGCGCGCGAGCTAGTGGGTCACAGATCCAGTCTCTCCGAGAGGCTATGGTTGAGCGTTTGAACTTGTCCTTGGAGGCAGTCTCCGAATGGGGTGATGCTAATTTGGTCAGGTTAAATGCTGCAAAAACCCAGGCATGTCTATTTTCCGCTAAAAGGAGCCAATTCAGTCCCGCTCCAACTTTCCGGGGTGTAACCGTGCCGATAACCGACCATCTTGACCTTCTTGGTGTTACGCTGACATCAACACTCAACTTTGGGTCATACATCGAAGCTAAGGCTCAACTGGCTGCAAAGAAGCTGGGAATCCTCGCAAAGGTCAGACAGTACTTCACACTGGAACAGCTGCTCAAACTTTATCAAGCGCAAGTTCGATGGTGTATGGAGTATTGCTCTCATCTTTGGGACGGTGCCCGATACCAGCTTGATACACTTGAGGCAATTGAGAGGCGAGCCAGAAGAATAATTGGCGATGATATACTCGTCGAGTCGAGGCTTCAAAGTCTTGAGTATCGACGCAGAGTTGGTAGCCTGTCGGTTTTCTACCGGTTGCATTTCGGGAAGTGTGCGTCGGAATTGCATAACCTAATTCCGCCTAGCCCGTTCCATCATCGGACTACCAGACGTACGGCTATGCGCCACCGGTATATGGTGGATATCCCACCTACACACACAAAACGTTTTGGGAACACATTCATTATGCGTGCGGCTAGAGAGTGGAATTCTTTGCCGGAGTCTGTGTTTCGTGATAGCCGGGACATAGATACAACCCGAGAATCTTTAAATCGAGAGTGAATAGGTTTCTTCTAGGTAAGCGCGTCCCATCGTCGACCACATCGTCGCTTTCCATCAGGTGAGATAGCGGTCAAGCGCGAACCTATCAACAATAAATAAAATAATAAATAATAAGTTAATATTAAAACGTAAAACATACGCAAAATATCTTTTTAATCTTGAATAATTTGAATGTTTTTGAAATCGAATGAATGAATCAGTATTAATCAATATTTTGTCACTTGCAGTTAACACCTTAGTTTCAGGTAAGTCATTAAGAATAAGTTGAGGTTGGGTAGGCCATTTTGATGGACTTCTTTTAGGAATAAAGGACCTTCCCACCACAAAAATGATGTCAGCAATTGCTTAGTATCAATGCCTCTAGAAGCTAGGTCTGCAGGGTTGAAATCAGTAGTAATGTGATTCCATTGAAAACCATTATTTTTAAAATGAGACTCGCAATATTGTTCGTCTAAAGAATAATCGTTCGAATCCGAAGGTATTTCTTCCACCTCCTTTTTTTTTTTTTTTTTTTTTCGATGGGAAAAATCATCTTATGACAACCCCCGCTCTTGGGCGGAGCGGGAGATAGTGTCAGACTCTTACTGACTAAAAAACCCATCCCGTTCTTTCAAGCCTTCATACCGGGGCTCGAGCGCTCTTTCGGATAACCCTGGCCAGAACTTCTTTATAGCTCCATGAATATCTGGAAGGGACATTTTTGACTTATTTTGTGCAAAATTGCAATGAACTTTATATTATTGTAATATGATTCTCCTGTAGGACCAGCTACTATCCACCCTAACATACTTTCCTGTAAAAAAGGCTTGTTAGGGTCTAAACTTATTTTATTGGGTATAATAATATTGAAGAAATGATCTGCCCCTAGTAAAATATCAATGTCAGAGGGTTGATAAAACAAAGGATCGGCTAATATTATATTATCTGGAAGCCCTAAACCTTCCTACATTAACAGGCACGTTAGGTAAGCTACCAGTAATTTTAGGAATGACTAAACAGCTTATGTTTAATTTAAAAGAGCCTGTTCTAGCCTTTAAGACAAGATTACACCTTTCTGTAATGTGTAATGTAACATTATTTATTCCCGCTACATTAAATGCATTAATTTTATCACTTTGTAATCCTAGTTTTCCTTTAAATTATTTGTCATAAATAGCGATTGACTTCCAGTATCTAACAATGCCCTAGCCAGATAAATACTCTTAGTCTGTGTATTAATGACTTCTACCCGAGCAGTGCATAATAAGACTTGTCCTGGTGAGATTGCCGACAAGCTAACTGGAAGATTACTAGCCGATGAGTCAGTATATTCAGTAGCTACATTTATAACAGTACTGTTTTTATGTGACATAGTACAGTTCTTGCGCATACCCTTTAATGTACATTCTACATTGTTGTGACCACTGCGGAGGCAGTTTGTACATAACTTATATTTTTCTACTACAGAAAGTCTGTCATGCATTTTCATTGCTCTGAATTTATAGCACTGATATACATAGTGCATCTTATTGCAAACCACACATTGCTTAGTGTGAGAACCATCTACAACAGTAGCAAATAATTTTACAGCCCTTTCTTTATTTTGGTAATCTTTTTGTATATTTTTATTAGCGCTATTGCGACCACAGTTTATTGTTTCAAGAACATTTGCTTTATTTTCTAAGAATGTTTTAAATTCTCCGAGAGTCGGAAGCCTTGGTAAATTTCCTTTATATTCTTCCCATTTTCCACTTGTATTAGGGTCTAACTTAGCAGATACTAAACATATCACTAACGGATCCCATCCATCAGTAGGTACATCTAAAGTGTTAAGCGCAATATTTTTTTTTAAAACCTGATCACATAAATACCTTAATGCCTTGAAAGATTCTTTCTGCATAAGATTTATGCTGACCAACGCATTCAAATGATTGTTAATAAGAATGTTTTTATTATTATATCTATCACATAAAGCCTGCCAAGCATTATCATAGTTTCTAGCGGCAAACTCTATGGATTTGATCACCACTCCAGCGCTGCCTACTAATGAATTTCTTAAGTAGTGGAATTTATTAATAGCTGGGATCGACTCATTAACATTAATCAAAGAATAAAAGGTGTCCCTAAACTCCAACCATTTGTTATATTTGTCATCACATGTAGGCAGATTAATTGTAGGCAGTTTTACAGACGGGTTTGACTGGCAACAACTGGACTTTACTGAGCCAATTTCAGAATTTTTGCTATGAGAATGTATTTTAATAATTTCTCGGGCTATTGCGTTTGGCAGTAGAATTCACTTTCTGTTTTTTCCCTTTCTATAAACTGTTCTTCTGAATTTTGAGAATGTTCTTCAATTTTGGCCTGCAAATTATCAAATTTAGAGAATATTTCTTGAGTTTTATTTAATCGCAATGAGAGCTCCCGAATTTGTAAAGTGGTTGGTTTATCTGGGCTATTTTGTAATTTTTCTAGATAATTTTTAAAAACTATCAAACGACCGCGTACTCCGCTTCGTTGACGAATTATCTTTTTTAGTTTTTCGTTTAAAGAACCGTCGTTTTTATTGACCGTGGGAGCACTGGTGTCGGAGTCGGAATCTGTCATTTTGCATAGCACTTCTTTTTTTTTTCTTAGCCCACACTGTCCCACCGTTGGGCAAAGGCCTCCCTCCACTCCTTCCAACGATCACGGTTCCTCGCTTTTTTATTCCAGTTCTTAAGGAAGCCATCCAGGTCATCCCGCCATCTCCTTCGTGGTCTGCCTCGGCCCCGCGTCGCTGTGTCTGGGCACCAAATCAGCGTTTTACGCGCCCACAGCATTTACCTAACACGAAAATGCGCAATGAGTTAGGTAAAGAATAGAATAGCAGTAATAATTTTGGAAAATAAAATATCCAATACAACCAGTTACGATCCAGATCCAGCGCGATGTCAGTCGCTCAAACCACGTCCTCCTCTGAACCAGGGAATGAGTCGGAGGATCGGTGGAACAGCTAGACGACGTATTTCTTCCACAGTCACAGTCGACGTATTTCTTCGGCGGTTTTATTGCATCACGGTTGCCATATGTTATAGTTTACATTATTAGAAAATGCAAATTCTTTTAATATTTTACGTATTTAATCTTCAGAAAAAATCTTTCATTTTTTACAACTGTCACATTGCTGTCACATATAATTTTTTAAACAGGAATAAGGTTGTCATCTGCTGCCGCGTCCACATCTCAGGTGCGGCTGCTGCCGTCTCAATACTTGCGTAGAGAGTACATTACATTTCAGAGATTGTCTCCTACAAACAAAATTAAACAAACATTACTTTATAATATTAGTGTAGATGTTGTCTGTCGCCGGGAAGGCCGACAGGAGGACCGCGAACTGGAAGACGCAGCGTCGGAAGGCCTCCAATAAGGTGGCCTTGGTCAGAGTCGCGAGAATCCGATGGGATACTTGGGGACTGGCCTATGCCCCCAAAAACAGTGCTCTATTTTCGTTAAGCATACTAGTTTGTTAGAATGGGTAAGCATTTACTTTGGTGGCAGGCTGTTAAAGTTACATTTTTATGTTTTGATACAATGGCTATTAGCCATAACAACACGCCGTCATACAGCAAGTACTTTTATTTCTTACAAAAAAAAAACATTACTTACAAAAATAGATATAGATTCTAACAAATAGTCTTTAAGGTATGCTGGAGTTTTTATATCTCTTCTAGGTCTATTAAGTCTGTTGTCATTAGCTATCGGGAGACTTACAAACAAAAGGGGTGATAGTATGACACTAAGAACTTGTTGATGAATTGGTAGCTTTTTTTTATAGTGGGAAAAATCATCCAATGACAACCCCCGCTCTTGGGCGGAGCGGGACATAGTGTCAGACTCTTACTGACTAAAAGCCCACCCCTTTCCTTCAAGCCTTCATACCGGCGCTCCGAGTTCCCTTTCGGATAACCCTGGCCCCAGTAGGCTTCGACCCGGAGGAGTGGCAGGCGGTCGCCGACTTCTGCGAAGCAGTAATGCTCGCAAAGGAGGAGGCCGAACGCATCAGGCAACGGCGTTATCGCCGCCGCCGCCGCTGGGATTCTGATCCCGATTTCCGGCCAACGTAGGCGCGGGCTTGCGGACAGTGAGCAATGGGTAGCTCACTGTCCGGCCGTCCGGTAACTGTCCGGACCAAGCCTAAGTCGTCGACGGCGCGCACTGTTCCCGCGCGCCTCAAGGAGTTGTCAGCAACAGCAGGGACCCAGCCGGGTCGAAGCCTACTGGGGCCAGGGTTATTCGAAAGGGCGCTCGAGCCCCGGTATGAAGGCTAGAAGGAACAGGGTGGGTCTTTTAGTCAGTAAGAGTCTGACACTATCTCCCGCTCCGCCCAAGGGCGGGGGATGTCAATGCACGATTTTTCCCACCATAAAAAAAAAAAAGTAGACCCAGCTGGGCCCCTGCTGTTGTTAACAACTCCTTGAGGCGTGCGGGAACAGTACGTCGACGACTTGGGCTTGTTGCGGACAATTACAGGACGGCCGGACAGCAAGCTACCCATTGCTCACTGTCCGCAAGCCCGCGCCTACGGCGGCCGGAAATCGGGATCGGAATCCCGGCGGCGGCGGTGGCGAGAGCGCCGTTGCCTGATGCGGTCGGCCTCCTCCTTTGCATGCAGGGACTCAAACTGTAACCGTAATAATGTGTTTTTAACAATGTTTTTTAAAACAGTTTTAACAGAAAAACACTTTTAAATGTAACAGATACAATAATGTTACCGAATCAAACTGTAACCTTTTATATGTGTTAGGAAGTGCTACCGAATCAAACTGTAACCTGTTTATATGTGTTAATAAGTGTTTATATGTGTAACTAAAATAATCAGTTTTAGTATAGCTTTAGTAAATTGTTGTTTTAGTAAACTTAGTAAATTGTACTTTGGCAACGCTGTGTTTACCTGTTACACTTATTAACACAGTTAACACTTTTATATCTGTTACAGATATGTTAGGGTTACACTTTTGTAAGTGTTTTGGGTTAACACATTGAAAACACATAAATAAGTGTTACATAGATATTTGATTCTGTTACCAATTCAACATGTAACACTTATAATTCTGTAACCTTTATGAAGGTGTTTTTAAGTCCCTCTTTGCAAGCATTACTGCTTCGCAGAAGTCGGCGACCGCCTGTCACTCCTCCTCGCTCCGGACCAAGGCCTCAACCAGGGCCCGGCGCGAGAGGTCTCCGCCGCCGATCGCGCCCACGAGGGCACGGCGATGCTCCGCCCAAGCAGGGCACACTTCGACCGTGTCCTCCGGGCATTCCGCATAATGGCGACACCCGGGCGTCACTACCGCTTTAATCCGGAACAGGAACCTCCCGAACGTGCCATGTCCGGTGAAGACTTGCGTCATGCGGAAGGTAAGGACGCCGTGAGGTCTTTCCAGACACTCCTCAAAGAAGGGACTTACCGCCATAATTGTGGCGTGCCCAGCACTGGGTTGCGATAGTCGCTGACGCCATTTCACCATGAGATCCCGCCGGAGCTCTGTCCGCCATGCCGTGACCTGTCGCGACAGCGGACCCCGGCGTTGCATCTCCACGCGCATATCGTGCATGTATGAATTGGTAGCTTATAAACAATTTTGGCTTTTAGAATCCTCTAGGAGGTGATTATTAAAGTAATTGAAGAAGTCGATATCTTATTGCTATTATCGTTTTGTGTATTGGCTAAAGTTACATTTTCTTGTTAATAACGGCAGGGAGTTGAGGTGTTTCTGTGGCCTGTAGTGTCTCAGGTGTGTCAGTTGAATGTGGTGAAAGTGGACGAATGTGTATAAGGTCTCTTCTATATGTTGCATCATTCACACTAACTTAGTACGAACGATCTGAAAGCACATCTGCATTTATTCCAGGAGTCCAAGTTTTGTTAGATGATGGATGAATCTGAACTGTTACAGGCTGCCCTATTTCTGATGTGGTTGCCATTTTGGCCCTTTTATTTAGTAGTATTTTACCCTCTCTTTTTTTTCTGTATTCAGGAACATTTTCAACTACCTTTGGTTTCAGTAAATTTGTGAAAGTTAGGTTTTGTGTAGGTCCTTTTTGAGTGATTCAAGCGATCTCTTCCTGCATAGACCTCAAGAGTACAATTTATTGTTGTTTTTTTTTTTTTTTATAATATTCACCACAACTATCACACAATGCCGTCTAGTCCCAAGCTAAGCAGAGCTTATGTTATGGGTACTAGACAACTGATAAACATACTTATATATTTCTAAATACATACATATTATAGATAAATTACACACAAACATTTGTCCTGGGTGGGAATCGAACTCACGACCTCTGGCATAGCAGTCAGGGTCACTAACCACTAGACCAACAGCCCAGTCAATGAATTATGTGTAATATCGAAGGATCTTCCATTTTTCACGCTGCCACCATGTTTTATTATTAAATCACAGAATTTATTATGATTTAAAATAAATCTCAGCAAACATCTTTTCATTTTTCTACTCTGATGGAAAAAGTAAAGCCACAGAAGGCATTTTTATGTTTTAACACAATGGCTATTAGCTGTTACAACAAGAGGAATGGGATTTTATTAAAAAAAAAAAACTGGCCAAGTGCGAGTTAGACTCGCGCACGAAGGGTTCCGTACCGTCATTAAAAAAAATCGGCAAAAATATCGCGTTTGTTGTTTGGGAGCCCCTTTAATTTTTTTTTTTTGTTATTAATATGTGTTGTTATGGCGACAACAGAAATACGTAATTTGTGAAAAAATCAACTGTCTAGCTATCGCTGTTTTTGAGGTAAATACAGCCCTGGGCACGCCACAATCATGGCGGTAAGTCCCCTCTTTGAGGCGTGGTTGGAAAGACCTCACGGCGTCCTTACCTTCCGCATGACGCAGGTCCTCACCGGACATGGTTCGTTCGGGAGTTTCCTGCACCGGATTCGTGCGGAAGTGACGCCCGGGTGTCACCACTGTGCGGAATGCCCGGAAGACACGGTGGAGCACACAGTCGAGGTGTGCCCTGCTTGGGCGGAGCATCGCCGTGCCCTCGTGGGGGCGATCGGCGGCGGAGACCTCTCGCGCCGGGCCTTGGTTGAGGCCATGGTCCGGAGCGAGGAGGAGTGGCAGGCGGTCGCCGACTTCTGCGAAGCAGTAATGCTCGCAAAGGAGGAGGCCGAACGCATCAGGCAACGGCGTTATCGCCGCCGCCGCCGCCGGGATTCTGATCCCGATTTCCGGCCAACGTTGGCGGGGGCTTGCGGACAGTGAGCAATGGGTAGCTCACTGTCCGGCCGTCCGGTAACTGTCCGGACCAAGCCCAAGTCGTCGACGGCGCGCACTGTTCCCGCGCGCCTCAAGGAGTTGTCAGCAACAGCAGGGACCCAGCCGGGTCGAAGCCTACTGGGGCCAGGGTTATCCGAAAGGGCGCTCGAGCCCCGGTATGAAGGCTAGAAGGAATGGGGTGGGTCTTTTAGTCAGTAAGAGTCTGACACTATCTCCCGCTCCGCCCAAGAGCGGGGGATGTCAATGCATGATTTTTCCCACCACAAAAAAAAAAGGTAAATACAGCCTGGTGACAGACAAACGGACAGTCGGAAAGATAGCAAGTCTTAGTAATGGTAGTAGGTAATAGGGACCCGATTTTACCCATTATATACACATTCCAGATATCCCCTCGAGCGCCGATTGTACATACGTCTGTACAACTTGGATGTCCTTGAAAAATGCTTAATTTTCGAGTTTTCCCCAAGTTTATACGAAAGTTATTTGGCCGAAAATTGTGGTTTCTATTTATATACATTATATTATAAGTTTTTCTCTAGAAAAATCCAAAAAAAGTTTTTTTTTTTTTTTTTGGTGATTTACGTAAACACGGCAATTTTCCGAGTCAATGAACCCTTGGCGCTCGAGGGGATGATATAAAAAAAATCTCAAAAACAGGCAACTTTCAGCCACTACTCTACTACACCTTAAAACTTTTGAAAGTAGAATTGAGATCTGTCCAGTTTCTACTGTAAAATGTTATATAGAACAAAATCACTTAGAAGTGGTACTGACAGGTTGATACTAACCTTTAAAAAACCAAACCTTAGTGTCTCAGATCAAACTATAAGCAGGTGGTTAAAGACAACTTTACAAGAGTCTGGAATTGATGTAAATATCTTCACAGCACACTGCACCAGACATGTTTCCACGTCAGCTGCTAAAAGATTTGGGATCAGTATAGACCAAATTCAAAGAACAGCTGGGTGGTCCCGGAATTCGGCCACCTTTGCTAGACATTATAATAGGCCAGTTCTTCAAGATCCAACTGTTTTTAGTGATGTAATATATAACACTGTAAACTACCCGACTTGATTTTGTAGATCTCTTAGCTGATAAGTTACTGATTGATTATTGTTATTCAAAAATTTTGTGATTTTTAATAAATACCATACTATTTTTACTACCAAGTATTTATTAACTATAAACAACCCTGTCTGACTTCAAACATCTTCTCGTAAATGGGTCTCGGAGAAGAATTTAGTATAATTATAATTATTATAATTATAGGATTAAATGAACTTACCTTAAGTGAAGTTCTATCATAATTATACGAAAGTTCTTCTCCGAGACAGTCTCCCAACCCATCCCGACTAAAGTCCTCCCCTAAATGGGGTTGTTTAAGTTGATTAGCTTTAAACGAGATGACATCCAAACAGTGTTGCTCGACGAGAGAACAGTTTTTATTTTTATTTATTTTTTAGCTTTGAAATTGTGACCGCGCTGGTAGCTTGGGCGCGTTACTACTCGTAAATGGGTCTCGGAGGAGAAGCTTCGTATAATTATGATAGAACTTCACTTAAGGTAAGTTCGTTTAATCATACAATTATCATATGCTTCTGTCGTGTCTACAAAGGTTTTGCTGTGGTGTAAACATTAGCTAGTCAACAAACGTATAAAGACTGACAGTTCCTAGTGCACTTGACAATCTGTGGCTTCACTCTGTGAGTGCCTACTCCAATAAAGCTATGAATAGTTCTGAACCCCTGTATAATAAGTAGTATACTATATTCAAAAATAGTTTTGTTTCCAAAAGAAAAAAATAAATAAAATCATAAGGCAATTGTTTAAAGTAGCGAAATATCAGTTAAAAATATTGCAACACTGTTTTTCCGTGTTGCGAACATTACGGCAAAGGGAATTCTTACGTGAAACACACTAATCATTCGTCTGCTTTGACTTATATGTAAGTCCTACACAGTTATAAATTTTTTTTTTTTTTTTTTTTTATTGTTGATAGGTTCGCGCTTGACCGCTATCTCACCTGATGGAAAGCGACGATGCGGTCGACGATGGAACGCGCTTACCTAAAAGAAACCTATTCACTCTCGACTTAAAGATTCCCGGGTTGTAGCTATCAGGAAACACAGACTCCGGCAAGGAATTCCACTCCCTAGCCGCACGCACAATGAATGTGTTCCCAAAACGTTTTGTGCGTGTTGGTGGGATATCCACCATATACCGGTGGCGCATAGCCGTACGTCTGGTAGTCCGATGATGAAACGGGCTAGGCGGAATTAGGTTATGCAATTCCGACGCACACTCCCCGAAATGCAACCGGTAGAAAACCGACAGGCTAGCAACTCTGCGTCGATGCTCAAGACTTTGAAGCCTCGACTCGACGAGTGTATCATCGCCAATTATCCTTCTGGCTCGCCTCTCAATTGCCTCAAGTGCATCAAGCTGGTATCGGGCAGATCCGTCCCAAAGATGAGAGCAATACTCCATACACGATCGAACTTGCGCTTGATAAAGTTTGAGCAGCTGTTCCGGCGTGAAGTACTGTCTGACCTTTGCGAGAACTCCCAGCTTTTTTGCAGCCAGTTGAGCCTTTGCTTCGATGTATGGCCCAAAGTTGAGTGTTGATGTCAGCGTAACACCAAGAAGGTCAAATTGATGTCTGGTACACCTAATGATAGATATACTCTCATAGTTATCTAAGTATTTTCATCCAGTGAGTCGAACTCCGGCCTGTGTGCTCTTACAAAATACACAATGGGTTTTGTTGCGGTCGATAAACATCACTGAGATGACATATGTATGACACATTAGTTAAGATCGGCCCCGGTACGAAAGGCACGAAGGAACGGGGTGGGCTTTTAGTCAGTAAGAGTCTGACACTATCACCCACTCCGCCCAAGAGTGGGGGTTGTCATTGGATGATTTTTCCCACCATAAAAAACACATTAATTATTTACTTAAATAAGTATTGCACAGAAAACCGGCAAAGCAGCGGTTGCAACCTAATCTTAAAAGATATTATTTAAGTTTAAAAACAAGCTAGGGTGATTGCGCCGGTTTTCGTCTAATTATCGGAGTTGCTAGATTTGTGATGCGAAATAAATATCCTGGAGTGCCCTTACATAAATGTATCATATTTGTTTCTATTGCTCATATACCTAGTCTTCTTTAATTTAACATCACGTGACATTACATCACTTTTACGGATTTTTTTTTATAAAAAATATTTCTTGAAAAGTCCGATAAAATTAGTTTTCGTTGTGTTTTCGACCACAGTGTAGAAAAAGGAGTGAAGCCTAATCTTTAATTATTTCATAAAAGATTTCAAAAGAATAACTGTTTCTTAATTATCATCCACCCCGGTATTCGTTTATGGACGAAAACCGAATATTTAAGCTATTTTTGGTTTTCGTCCAAGTCTTTTAAATATTTTTTTATTTACGAAACACTAACAAATGAGTGGACGAAAACTAAAATATCTAATAGAGTTTTTTGACGCCATATTTTAGTTTGATTTTAGTTAGTTGTAATTAGCGTAGGGTTTTATTATTATTATTTTTTTTAATTTACTGTAATTGTAGTTTTTAGTTGTGTAGGTCATCATTTTAATTACCTATCTCCAAAAATAATAATAAATATCCATTCGTCCGTTAAAAAAAATATCTAATCTACTAGCAATAAAGATCATATTGAGAGAAAATATTCTGTATTTAATAAGTCTGTTGAAGTAAAATGATCGTTACAAATATTCACCTAGCTGATTGTGTTTCCGTCCATGTGGACGAAAACCAAATACTTTGTAAAATTGGTATGCTAGTATTAGTCCACTATATTTATAAAAGACGTTTATAAAAAAAAACTATAAAAACACTTTAAATTGTATTTATTACGCTTTTAAGTAGACTTACGTGCCAAAATATTCCGTAAACTAGCTATTTCAATAATTCAACTTGCCATGAACTTTTGTCGTTGCCATTTTTTTTTCTAACGCGATGGCTTCTTTAAGGCACGTAAGCGAAGTGGCTACTGACGTTATTTTTTTTAGACATTACGGTCATTATGGATCACAAAAAGTCCAAACTTGCGCGGGAAGGAAGGTTTGTACTTATTCAAGTTTTACACATGTGTTTATAAGCTTAGTCAAATGGACGAATAGTGGAACTGGACGATAAACCAGCACAATCACCCTACCTAGATACGTTATCATTTGTTTAGACTGCGTAAAAAAATGTGGAAAATACAGAATTATGTTTTTTTGTCTTGTTAATTAAGAGTTCTTATCAGAAGACCTCTCATGTTATCAGTGTTCTGGATACCTAAGGAGCTGTAAGTATATAAACACATGTTCGAGGTAGAGACGTGTTACTTTTGTATTTCGGTAGAAGTGAACGCTATACAAGATGTTTAGAACTGTTGTGCTGACGTTGCTGTTCGTGCAGTTCTCCAATTCGTTTTCCTTTGGTGAGTATAAGACTCGTTATCAATAATACCATTGTATTAGCTAATTTTATTTTGACTTAATAACTTGTGTATAGTCTGTCTAATAAGTAAACCGACTTGGGAATTTAGTATAATATTTAATAATTTAAAAAAATACTTATATTCGGTACTTTTTATAAGATTCTTCTGTTAGTAAACAATTATCTCTATCTCTTACTCAACCTTATTTATTGAACCCGTGTTGACTACATCAGATTTCATTAAATCCTAATAATAACCCAAGTCGTTTAACTTATTAGACAGACTCTACCACGTTTTTTTTAATTTTACTGTAAAAACTTCGAATGTGCATAATTTGACGCGAGTAAGTCTGCGTCTGTGTTGTAGTGCACAGCTCTTCATTTTACGTAATACCTATTACATTTTCAACGTAATTACTGTCTGCATCTATCTTTGTTATATAATATGTGCTTATAATATTTATAATACATATCTGAATGTAAAGGTTGATCAATATTGCGCTCTATCGCGTTTTGTTGTCCAGGCATTGGTCAGACAACGCGGTCGCCGCGGAGTGGTGCCAGCTCCGAGGCGGCCGCCAACTGCATGTCTTGGTAGCAAAATCTCTTAACTTCATCTTGCATTGCCGATTTCAGTACTTTCACTTGATAAATATTCTTTTTAACCGACTTCAAGAAGGAGGAGTTTCTATGTTCGGCTGAATGTATTTTTTTTTCGTTTTTTTTTTTGTATGTTTAGTCACCGATATCTCGGTCACTTGTGGACCGATTAAAAAAATTTTTTTTTGATTGAAAGGTTATGCTTCCAAGTTAATAATAATAATAATTTATTAACGCTAAAAGGTGTAAAATAAAAAACTTTTTTCAAAAAAAAAATATATAACCGACTTCAATGTTAAAAAAACACTGAAAAGTACACACTTTAGTTTCGGAAGTCGATGTAGCGAAGAGACAAAACTATTATAGAAACACCGACTTCCGAAATTAAAGTCATTTTATACTTTTCAGTGTTTTTCTAACATTGAAGTCGATTATTATTTTTTTAAGTTTTTTTAAATACCGATTACTTGCTTACCACCTGCCTTAGTACGAATCCGTCGTATTGATGCCGTATTTATTCAGCTCATCTACATTTGTCTGGTGGTCAGACTGATCTCCTGAAGGAACATTGTGTTGGCGAGGTTTACACGGAAGAATCTTATGTTTAATACTTACATAATTATTCATCCCGCATTTTGAATCGTGATTTCCATACTAGTATCACAGTAAGTAGGATGTTATTGGGCATTCTATTCCACTTGATGCGACATCGCTACGCTACGCTCCGCTTGTCGCGTGGAATAGAATGCCCAATAACATTTTTGTGAATGATATGTTAAAAACACTGGTTCAGCGCCTATTCCACTTTTAAATATAATTGCTTACCTACACGTTACTCTGTATTTTATGATCCGGATTGGACTCCCAGGACGTCTAAATTTTAGAATACCGTAATCATTAAACTAAGATTCAGGACAGGTTGTCTCACGTCTCTTCATAAAATTAGAAATGGCATGTGTAGTTGACACGCCACTCCGTATTTTATGATTCAGATTGGACCCCAAGGACGTCCAAATTTTAGTTTAATTCATTCAGGCAGACAACCACACTGCACCTTACCAACAAAACTGTACTGTTATAAATACGTATCGCACCGTCACATCACTTTCTGCTATGTTAAGAGGATTTTACACTGATACAATCGCCGTCAAACGGATAATTCGCACATATCGTGTCGAATATTCACCCTTACGTTGTTAATATGGCAGTGATCGAATTGAGACATGTCAGAACTTGCATTGTTTTTTCTTTTTGTCTGTAGACCAATAATAACATATCTTGGTTTTTCTATCTGCGATGAAGTTTTGATGGACCAGGTATGTTTTGTAGTTTTAGGCAAAGCTGGGTATTCGTACAGATCCCAATTTCTGTATATCATTTGAAGTGGGCGATTTTTTTCTAATAATTTTAACAAACCAATTTTTTCTTTGTCAGATACTTTAACATGAGGTACGCGCCATATGATTTTGTTGATCTGAACATCATCTACTACTTCGCCAGTATTAAGTTTTACTGCGATCATGTCTCGACTTGTTTGAATATGAAATTGATTCATAGCCCATTACTTATGGAGTCAGATTACCAAAGCATCATCAAATTGCTACAATAATAAGATTAAAATACATACATCGTTAGGCAGCCAGCTCAAGCGGTCACATTACGGAACAATAAAAACGGAACGAATTGTAAGTATTATCATCTAAAGATTAACTTTATAATGTTATTTCTTAGAGTGTTGTAACCATTATTAATCATAATTTTTTTTTCAGATCATCAATAATGTGTGATTCTCCTGACATCATGTTCTCCCAATATGGTCAAGGCTTCCCGACTCCTAGTTTAAGCTGGCATATTCCAGAGCAAGACAGACCTGAAGCGCCCATTAAAAAGTCCAGAACAAGACGGGAGGGCTTAAAACGCAAAGCATCGGAACATCCTTTATGTCAATCATACGTCATAAACAACGAAAAGAAAAAAGGTTTGCGACTGATCCAGATACAAGTGTTGGACATTAGTGAACGACAAGAAAGCGTGGTAAATTCAAATGACAATGAGGAGGTGGTAGTGTTAAGTGCACAATATGTAGTTAGTGAACCGGTGGACTATGTTATGGAAGAGACACAATCATTAATAAACAAAATTTCGAAGAAACTTTGTGGTGATGATTGTTATTAGTAAGTAGTTTCTAATGTTTGTATATATGTTCACTTTAACTTGTTGTATTAAATTCTGAATTTATTATAAAATTATTTGCTAATCTGCTAGTGTATTAAACTGTATCTACTTAGATCATTAAGATTTTGTCACATATTTAAATATATAATAAGGATAGGTGTAAGTAACTATTTTGTGAATAACGTGAAAACTAAATAAATAATATGTTTATAATTTAAATTATGTTTTATTGACATTACATAAACATACACTTTAAATTAGCTCAAATGAATCTCATTATAGGTTATATGTTTATAATATTTTGACATTATTAGAATACTTACTTATCGCAATTCATCTAATTAGAGCTAATATAAAGTTTGTTGTGTAGTTGTCCTAAATACATTTAAATAAAACAAAAAGTAGGTACATTTAGATTTTTATTAATTGAACATATTAAAATTAAAACATATTAAACACAGACATATTACTATCATCATACCATTTTCTAATACACACTGCATTATTTAATGCACAATTCTTTTTATGGTGCACACAATTAAAATCAGTTTTATTTTTACAGAACTTTTGTTTTAATGTCACAAAATTAGGACATCCTTTGTCACCTATATCAATCACTTCACAGTTTGCACATAACTCTTTAATCCATTTTATCTTTTCCAAACCCTTTGTAATAATTTTTTTGTTTTCTAAATAGGGTAAAATAACGCGATGAAACTCTTTGTAGTCTATGTAGCCTTCACTCCAGTAAATTCCTCGATTTCTTTCTAACCACCTCACCTGCTTTTTTTCTTCTGGTGTTAGGTAATGAAATGAATATGGTGGTTTTACCAAGAACGTCTGTGTATGATCCTGACTCACAATAGCCAATTCTTTGACGATGAAATTATTTACATAATCTTTAAATCCTTGCAATTCCACTATAAGGGTATCCGCTTTCATGATATCTTCTTAACAATATTACTTAGTGGTCGATATTCAACAATGCAGTCGTTCAGAATGAGACAGTATGCTGAAGTTTGATCTGGTATCTCTGAATCACTCTCAATTTCTACTCTCACATCCACAACCGGACCTGTCTTTAGGTTATCCGCTTGTCTAGAGCAATCGACTACAAACAGCGGCGCTATATCTCTAAATTGTTTCTCGCTTAGTATGGGCTCCGAGCGACGTCCGTAATATGACTGTTGAAATTAATCTTATTATTGTAGCAATTTGATGATGCTTTGGTAATCTGACTCCATAAGTAATGGGCTATGAATCAATTTCATATTCAAACAAGTCGAGACATGATTATGTACCAACTTGATGATGTTTTTGTAATCGGACTCCATAAGTAATGTGCTGTGAATCAATTTCATCTTCAAACAAGTCGAGACATGATTGAATAACTAAGTTGATGATGTTTTGGTAATTTGACTCCATAAGTAATGAGCCGTGAATCAATTTCATCTTCAGACAAGTCGAGACATGAGTTTTTTAGCAAGTTGACGATGTTTTGGTCATCTGACTCCATAAGTAATGGACTGTGAATCAATTTCATCTTCAAACAAATCGATAGATAATTTTGCCAGTGCGTGGTATTAGACATAACACCTGAAATAAGATTAAAACAATCTTACTTTGAATATCATGGTACATGTCCTGATTAGTGTTATATTTCATAGGTACCAGATAGCGCACTGCGCTTTGTCATCAAAAATGGAAATGAAACATATTTAAAATTAACCATAAAATATTATTTATTTCTTAGGTAGTAACTAAATACATTGATTATTTTAGTAGGTATTTAATCTGTATCAAACAGTAATTACTTACATAACATACAATGATCAAACAGTAACACAAAATACTATTTATTTCGTAAGTTCCTATTAACTGAAACACAATACTTGTTTTAGTAAGTGTTTAATCTATATCAATCAATAGTTACGTACACAACATAAAATTTATTTCGTAAGTAGTAACTAAAATACAATTCTTGTTTTATATCAAACAGTGCATAAAATATTTATTTAATGCATTACTTAAATATATTTGCATTACCCCATGCTAAAGTAGATACTTTATCACATAATAGTAACCGTTTATCATCATTGCTTGAAAGTGCTATTTTATTTACATCTTGAGTAAATATTTCATGTTTTATTGACTTAAATAACAAATTTTTTTTTCGAATAACATCACAATTATACAAAACATTTTTATAATCTATCATATTTAAGTTTTTCGTAACACATGTTTTTGTACCTTTTGCTTTTTTTATTATTTTGTCTGTTGTCTTAATACAGTAAAGCTTTGAACGCAATCCTACAAATTCATTAATAATTTTGCCACCCATTTCATCCTTGAATAGTCCTGGAACCTTCTTGTTAATAATAGGCAAGTTAAATTCATTGTTAGAGTCATAGTTACTGGTATCAATATATTTCAGGAAATGAAGTCTTAAGTCCTTATAAACGTCGTTACTCTGAATATTATAAACTAGACTATCTGTGTCAGTATAACACAATTCAATTCGGTTACCATAAAAAGGTTTTACGATAGTATAGTGAAAATCGTACATGTGAGTCTTAGACAATTCTAATACTGTATACCCTATGTATATTGGTTTATTAAGCATAACGCGCAGAGGCTTCATTTGGATTGCAACTAGATCTTCCGAAAATATTGAGACACTATGAAAATACGGGCTGGATATCAATTTGTCAGCACAAGTGACCTTTTTTGTTTTATTGTTTGAATCACTCCACTTATTTACTAACTTAACATCTATGCGATGTTCATTATTTTCTAGAGTCTTTCCAAAAATACTGTTGTTTAATAATTTAAAAAAATCCTGTTCAAACGTGGATTCTGCCTGTTGACGTAGATGAGTATTAATATCGATATATTGCTTGAGATAGCTACTTTGCTTAAATATAATAGCGCGGTGGATCTTTTTCAAAACCAAACCATGCTGTAAACATTTTTTTAAATGTACATAATGAATAACATAATGATATTTATCGTACAAATTTGGAACCAGTTTTTTGTTCTTACTACCAGGTGGCAAGCATTTTTCTGGACAAAATGGAAAGTCATTATGCTCCATGTGCAAATTTTCAGGATATATTAAATCTACTTCAAGTATGTAACCGTTTTCTGCAGTATCACTGACATTTATCAAGTTCAATTGTAAAAAATCTATTTCCTGCTTACTCATAAATCTAAAATCGGAATAAGGTAGTGATTGACACATGCTATAGCCGTATAAATTGTTACAATCTAAATAAATAATAAAGGAATTTGGTTTAGTTGGATTGTAAGTATCTAAATATTTATGATTGGCTTTGACATGTCTTTTTGAACACATACAAACACCTCCTCTAATACCTTTTTGTATCATTCTAAAAATTTCATGATCACTAATCAATTCTAATTTTACTCCTGTTTTTAAAAGCATTGCATCGAAAGATAGACTTGGTGCTGTAATATAGAATGCAGGATCGAGATTGTAATGCCGCTTACAAGTTTTACGAAAATTTTCAAATATATCAGTTAACAACAGGACATCTGTTTTAAGATATAAATCTGTGTATATACCCATGTTTTCAATATTAAATTCTGACCAAACCGATCGAGCGTGCTCATAGTCTTCGTCAGTAATAGATTCATTTGTCAAAGAGTTAAAAAAATATTTTTTAGGAGGCAAACAGGTGTCTTTATAACGATCCCAATGAGACATATAGTCATATGGATACACTCCTTTACGAGTTAGTAATTCAAATTGTTTTTTATTAGGGAAATAAGATTTTAATTGATTAAAGTCTTGTTTTTTCATTGTACCAGCCAGCTTTTCTAAGCTGGTTCCTAAAAATTTGAAAGAATCTACAAATCGAACTTGTATGCTCTCTTCGGTTGAAATAGGGACAAACTTTGTGAATGAAATATAGTTTTCTTTTGTTTTAGGTATGACCTTGATAGATCCAGGAGCTTCACCTAATTTTTTTATGAAGAGGTGACAATCGTAGCCCGACAAATTATGAAAAAACACAGGCAAAAATTGTGGTACTTTGTACTGTAAATTGCAATAATTGTGCACTGCACCGCGGTATTTACCAGTCAAGTGACAATGATCACGAACCCTATCGCCAAATAAGAAGTGATCACAAATATGACAGGTCATAGCGTTCTCAAAGTCTCGAGCATTATCCTCTGTGTAAATCATAGGAACATTCGTTTTTAAAATTTGGGATATATTTTTAGCCTCTTTATAAATAGACTTAACAAAATTTGATACACAATCCGAACCGCGATAAGAAACGTAACGATTGTAGCTTTCGTCTAGCGCACATGTGATATGATAAGCGAAAGCTACAGGCACATGACGTTGTACTGTTACAGTGCTTGCCTTAGAGGGATCAGGGTCGCAAGATGCATAACGTTCTAGCATTGTTTCAAAATCCGCATATATAACAAATGGTACAATTTGTTTTTTATTATAATTTTCAAATTGTATGAAAGAACCTATTGGTGGTAATTCAGTTGCTATACCCCCACAACTATGCGAACTAAGATCGTTACAAGTATTAAAAAATATTAAACACGCATCACAAAAGTGTAATTTACCGTGGTGCTTAGTTATCTGAGTCCTAACAAGTCGCGGCAAGTCTTTAATGAGACAATAATGCGACAAATCGTTGCTTTCTAAATAAAGTAAATGAACCACTTTACCGTTCAAGGTTTTTGGTTTGTAAAGCGGTCCTATAACAGTATTATTTTTTAAACCATAAATATAAATACAAATTTCAGGGTTATTTACTTCAAACTGCGCAATATCTGAAAAACTTACAGGAAATGACATGTTCTTTATATTGAATACGTTACGGAAATTTGGATAAGACGATACCCTTTCGGGATGACTTTTAGCGGGGTATAAAGCAGCAACAACTGACCATAAAAAGCAATAGTTGTCGTTATTACGGATATTAACACATGCTTTTTTCGATTTTATTGCAGCAGGCAATTCGATAAAGCGTGAACCACCGCGCATAGGTTGATATTTGTTAACATTGACTTCTAAATGAGAACTGCTCAAGAACGTCCATCCACTGTCACGATCCTGAAATTCTTCTATCTTTTTTGCTAAAGAGTTTTTAACTTGTGATAATAATGAGTCTAATTCATAATTCTGATGCAGAGTAACGTTTTTTGTTGCAAAAGATTTCATTTCCTGAGAATCATTTTTAACTAATAAAAATAAAGCAAAATATTCGAAATTAACTTTTAGACACGTGTGTTTTTTAAGAGATAGGTCAATTAATATTTTAATTTGATCTCCAATATTATTTAAAAATGAATGTAAATTACAATTCTCAGATGGAGCGACAATTCTATAGGAAGCTATACGATTACGAAATGCAGAATGTATTATTTCAACACCTTCGCAAAATTGCGAAATATTCTTATTTTTATGTTTAGTATAGTACTACGTAGGTGACCTGTCCAGTGGCTGCTCTCTACAGATGTGTTACAAACAGTACAAAAAGGCATTTCTGATTATTGTAACTAATACCAACAAGATACTTAATACGTTGTAATAATTTTGATTTACTGATAGATGGACTGACTTCAATATTAATACTTATTATGATTCTGATACGAAATCGCTATGATACATATCAATAAATAGGTACAGCTTATAAAGAATATATGGAAAGATTTGGAGGAGACTTTGCTCAACAGTGGGACTGTATACAGACTAATATACAGTGATAGCATAAAAATAACATAGCTAACTTAATTAACTATTTATTTATGCTATCGCTGTAAAAGACGGGCTCCGAATCATTAAATAACTCATGAGTCCGCCTCATAAAAATCTGTAGACCATCCCACTGCGGAGTATTGCGGTCTAACTGAACTTTAAGGGTCACCTCAGCTCTCTTCCACCGATCCTCTTTAGCGATGTTGGCCACCTCAGCCTTATTGTACACTTTCACCTCCACGTAAAAGTCTCCAGTTACATCCGCAGTCCGTCGCACTTTTCCGTTTGCGACCCGGTTAACTAGCGACGAACAGAAGTCCGCACTGGAGATCGTCCGCGGAGAAATCTCGCTTTCCAACCCGAACAGGTCTGAGCGGTTGGAGCTGGGTTTTTTACTGAAACAATTTAATTAATTTAATAACAATATTTCGTGAACTAACTGTAAACCTGCAAAATAAATGCCTAAAACGGGTCTGTATAATATATCTTAAGGTAATTAGGCAAGAAACCCTATCGCCTAGCAATCTAGATGCGACTGTGAGTTTATTTGTTTGTTACTGTTTCAATGCACTCAAATATATCATGACTTGGAATAGGACATGAGATAGTTATATAACAATTACCTCGGTTTTGTTGCTGGCTCGGAGACCTTGCGCTTCACTGCCTTTTTTTTCGCCTTGGATGACTCCGCAATGGCTGCTGACTGGTAGATAGTGCTAGCTTCGGAGTCAGACCTGAAATTATATACATCAACAATCAATCAATTATATATATCATCAATTATTATTATCATCATCATTTTATTAATAACATAGCCATCCAATAGACTGCGAGAGTTCTTTTGTGAAAGACAGAACCTCAATAGTCATTTAGAACAGAATTTAAATGAATCGTTATGTTTAATGGAGTACCACAGTTAAAGGTAGACTGGTAGAGAATGCCTAAAGCATTAAGTCCGCCTTTGTACGTTTATGTTGTATGTTGCATGAAGTTTTAATGCATAAATAAATAAATACTAGCCGGCAGGCAAAAACCAGGTCCGTAGCTAGAAAATTCTGTAAACTTAGTAATAAGTACTTACTTACATTTTATGATTTTTGAAGACGAGTGTAGAATTGTAGATAAAGTATGGTAACTAGTCTTTGCCACTAGAAAATACTGGAGCAAATGTAACGTATTGATCGAAATGGATTGGTTTTATACATAAAAATACCATATCAGCAGTATTTGTCTCATTACAAAATTCAACCTTAATTACAGGTCTTCAAAGTTGCATGAATAATTTGTGTTAGTTACGTCAAATTAAAGCGTAATGATACCCGATTTTTCTGTCTAATTACAATTTTACAGTGAGAAATGAAATATAAAACCAGCCTTTTTCGCTCGCCGACAAAGATGAACCCGACACCTGGCTGTCGCTTATGATAAATACATTAGGTATTATAATTAAGTTTGTATGTTTGTTTAATGTTATGGGGAAGTGAAATAAATTTATGCAAATAGACTACAGACGGAAAATCCAAAACAAAATAATTTCATAGCTAGATTGCTCCAATGTAGACTATTACATACACATATGTAGACTAGTAGTCTACATGGACAATTTGGCATGCTTTTAAATGTAGACTAGTAGTCTACACGGGCAATCTAGCAGTTATTTCCACATAACTTCGCAAAATTACTTAAATTTAATATATAAAAAAGTCCTTTTTTTACATATGTAAATAAAAATAACAAAGTACTCTGAAATCATTATGTTTATACAAAATAATTAATGGAAGCGAATCCACGTCAAGCAGTTAGTTTGCAAGTACCTATGTTGTAGTAAAACTTAAAATTATTATATAATATTATAAAACCATTAAATGTCTAAAATGAATGTATGAGTTTTAAATAACATCGTTCAAAAGTTTTAGGTAAAAAGCTACTGCTAAATTTATTTTTGATAGAAGATTCATCCTTCTAATAATTTTAAATTGATATACCTACTATCTAATTAGAGATGTGCATACCTTAGCAAAGTCTGTCTACGTATTTTACAGTAAAACATAATCTATATTTTAATGAATTAAACATTGGTTATGGGATGTTTTGTATCATACAAATTTTAACAATGACTGCTACATGCACAAGGATCACATTCACAGCGGTTGCATTGTAATTGTAGAACCCATGGGAATCACCCACACATAGATAAATCAAACGCAGCAAATTTATATAATGCAACTTTGCAGTCTTGGTGATTGTTAAGAGTCATTTACACTTATCGTGTAAACGTTCAATATGATCGCTTCTGACGCCGTCGTCCGGCGATTTTTTTTTTTTAACTAGTGCTTGACTGTGATCCCACCTGATGGTAAGTAGCGATGCAATCTTTGATGGTGAGGCGCACTAGTTTATTAAGAGCCTATTCACTCTAGCCTTGAAGACACCCAAATTATAATCGAACGGGAAGACCGCAGCAGGCAGACTGTTCCAGTCCTTCGACGTACGCGGTATAAACGACGAGGCGAAACGCTTAGTCCGGACCGTAGAGGTTTCAACAACGTAAGGGTGAATATTCGACACGATATGTGCGAATTATCCGTTTGACGGCGATTGTATCAGTGTAAAATCCTCTTAACATAGCAGAAAGTGATGTGACGGTGCGATACGTATTTATAACAGTACAGTTTTGTTGGTAATGTGCAGTGTGGTTGTCTGCCTGAATGAATTAAACTAAAATTCGGACGTCCTTGGGGTCCAATCTGGATCATAAAATACGGAGTGACGTGTCAACTACACATGTTATTTCTAATTTTATGAAGAGACGTGAGACAACCTGTCCTGAATCTTAGTTTAATGATTACGGTATCCTAAAATTTAGACGTCCTGGGAGTCCAATCCGGATCATAAAACACAGAGTAACGTGTCATCTACACACGGAACCTCTAATTTTATGGAGAGACGTGAGACAAGCTGTCCTAAATTTTAGCATACTATATTCAGATAGTTTGCTTAGTAAAATTTGAAGTGAAAATGTGAAGCTTAGTTATTTGCTTAGTATTATAGTGGCATAGTGGCATTGCGCAAGAATCTAGTAAGCAGCCGAGGTAAGCAATTATATTTAAAAGTGGAATAGGCCTTAGTGACGTGCAGGGTGGTGGTGTCGTATCTGAATGAATTAAACTGAAATTCGGACGTCCTTGGGGTCCAATCTGGATCATAAAATACGGAGTGACGTGTCAACTACACATGTTATTTCTAATTTTATGAAGAGACGTGAGACAACCTGTCCTGAATCTTAGTTTAATGATTACGGTATTCTAAAATTTAGACGTCCTGGGAGTCCAATCCGGATCATAAAACACAGAGTAACGTGTCATCTACACACGGAACCTCTAATTTTATGGAGAGACGTGAGACAAGCTGTTCTAAATTTAGCATACTATATTCAGATAGTTTGCTTAGTAAAAATTTGAAGTGAAAATGTGAAGCTTAGTTATTTGCTTAGTATTATAGTGGCATAGTGGCATTGCGCAAGAATCTAGTAAGCAGCCGAGGTAAGCAATTATATTTAAAAGTGGAATAGGCCTTAGTGACGTGCAGGGTGGTGGTGTCGTATCTGAATGAATTAAACTGAAATTCGGACGTCCTTGGGGTCCAATCTGGATCATAAAATACGGAGTGACGTGTCAACTACACATGTTATTTCTAATTTTATGAAGAGACGTGAGACAACCTGTCCTGAATCTTAGTTTAATGATTACGGTATTCTAAAATTTAGACGTCCTGGGAGTCCAATCCGGATCATAAAACACAGAGTAACGTGTCATCTACACACGGAACCTCTAATTTTATGGAGAGACGTGAGACAAGCTGTTCTAAATTTTAGCATACTATATTCAGATAGTTTGCTTAGTAAAAATTTGAAGTGAAAATGTGAAGCTTAGTTATTTGCTTAGTATTATAGTGGCATAGTGGCATTGCGCAAGAATCTAGTAAGCAGCCGAGGTAAGCAATTATATTTAAAAGTGGAATAGGCCTTAGTGACGTGCAGGGTGGTGGTGTCGTATCTGAATGAATTAAACTGAAATTCGAACGTCCTTGGGGTCCAATCTGGATCATAAAATACGGAGTGACGTGTCAACTACACATGTTATTTCTAATTTTATGAAGAGACGTGAGACAACCTGTCCTGAATCTTTGTTTAATGATTACGGTATTCTAAAATTTAGACGTCCTGGGAGTCCAATCCGGATCATAAAATACAGAGTAACGTGTAGGTAAGCAATTATATTTAAAAGTGGAATAGGCGCTGAACCAGTGTTTTAAGACATCATTCAACTAAACGATTGCTTGTTTGCTCACCATGGCCGTCCTTCAATAAAAGATAGTGAGTATTTTATAAATTAGATTTTGAAAGTGGAATAGGCGCTGAACCAGTGTTTTTAACATATCATTCACAAAAATGTTATTATTCCACTTGATGCGACATCGCTACGCTACGCTCCGCTTGTCGCGTGGAATAGAATGCCCAATAACATCCTACTACAGTATTACAATATTATAATACTTAGGTACTGTAATACTGTGCTAGTATGAGTCCATCTCTTTATTGACCGCAGTGCCGTAACATAGACTTTTGTACGCCCGGTGTTAGCTTCTATAACTGAATCAAGAAAAAAGTTTTTTTTTACAAAAAGTAGGTATGTAGGCAAAACCAGCCCAAAACTGTCTACTTAGTCTGCCTAGTTCGCCTAGAATAAATTCAATTTTATTATATACTAGCTTTTGCCCGCGGCTTCGCTCGCGTTAAATTCGTGGTAACACGGTTCCCCTTTCTGTGGGGGATTAGAAAGAGCCAAAAGTAGCCTATGTCACTCTCCATCCCTTTAACCATTTCCACTTAAAAAATCACGTCAATTCGTAGCTCTGTTTTGCCGTGAAAGATGGACAAACAGACACACGCACACACTTTCCCATTTACAATATTAGTATAAAGTATATGGATCTTAGCCGTGTGCAGCGCTCCTTAGTGAACTCCACTGCAGGTGACGTGACTTACGATAAACTTATTATTTGCGGTTGGTACAGTAATTGGGTCTAGGGATCGAACCGCAAAATTAAGTCTGTTTTTTATTGTATATACTTTTCCGGGATAAATAGTACCCAGTGTGGTGCCCGGGATATTAAAGAATAATTATACCAAGTTTCATCGTAATCGAACTGGTAGTTTTTGCGTGATGCCTGAACAAACAGACAAAAATTTTTTTTAATTACATTTTTGTGTTCGGTGTTGGTCTAGTAACACCCCCTCCCATTTATTTTATTTTCAATGTATAAAATTTTTAACTCTACAGATTTATTATAAGTATAGATATAGATTAAGTTACAGGGCGGCAGGCTAGAGGAGGACAGGTGGTCTCAAGTAAAAACGTCAGATTGCGATACCTGTAGTCACGGGTGCTCGACACCCACTGTTCACCTCTTGTGGCTGCTCGTGCCCCCGAGTACCCACGTAGTTGGCCTTCCTGGTAGGGCACGTCTACACCCATATTAGCTATATGATCAATAATGTATGTCTGCAACTGAATACGCAGCATAATACAAACTTGGCCCGGGTATAATCGTTTCTGCGCCCCTCTGCGGGCGGCGCCCTGTGCTCGGGCCCCGCTGGCGCCGCACTAGTTACGGCACCGTCCGCTGGTTATGTGAGTGCGTCACATTTAATTAAAAATGGCATTCTCTTACAATGTCTAACTTTCTGAATTAAATGAGTGTTTCAGAACTTAGAAATTAAAATGTAATTTTAGAAGAATACAACGAAGTACCTACAATAAAGTTTATTCTATTCTATTTTATTCTCCTCCCGGAATTTGAAGTTACTATTTCCAAAGATCTTTTAAACTTATAGCTAGTGAACTAGGCAATGTTTTATGAGATGATTTCGTTGAGAGCTGCTTACTTTAAAATTAATTTAATTAGGCTTATTTTTTGCATGAAATAAACAATAAGTATGTACCCTAGGTAGATACTTACTGATTTTTGGAAAAACAAATTACAACTGCTGACATAGATATGTCGAAGAGAAGGAACATCAGGGAAGGCAAGAAGAACAGGCTTTTTCTGAATATAAAATAAAGCTAATTAAGTCCCAAACCAGATCTATCGATTTTTTTTTTAAGTTATTGGGTACTCGTAACTCGTCATCGACGACTTGGGCTCAGTCCGAACGGTTACCGGATGGTTGGACAGTGAGCTAACCATTGCTTGCCGTCTGCAAGCCCGGGCCTGCGGTGGTCGGAAATCGGGATCGGCATCCCGGTGGCTGGGGCGTAAGGGCCTCTCCTTGGCGCGTGCACGTGCGGTCTCCTCCTTTGCAAGCATTATTTAGGTACCTATTCGTTTTTATTTATTTATATATTGTTCGGAACGGCATAGACTAGCGATGTGCGGCTTGACGTAATGCCTGCGCAGTGGCGTCCGCGCAGGCATTATGTCCGCGTCTTTATTTCCACAGTTTAATTCATTACTAATGAATTAAAGAAACAAACTAAAGGGCCGTCTATGGTTCGACGTATCGCGTACTGTAATAAGGGTTAGACTGTCTTACTCGGAGAGAAAACAAAGTCGAGTCTGAATATCGTGTGCTGAATAACGCGTAGTGTAATAGGCCCTTTAACACTACATGTAAAACTTAACAATAATTATATTAATAACAACCGACGAAAACTTTTGTCACCGCCTGTGCAAGACAGAGATAGCGACACGAAAATGACACCAATGCTAACGTGCGAGCAAGACCTATTACCGCGTACCGAACATTGCCGTCTATAGACGAAGCTTTAGGGCCTGCGATCACTTGAGACAAGACGTTTTTTAGACAGACTTGTTTAAGACGTCTCAGACAAGTCTGAAACGTCGTGTCTACGACACGGGGCGCTAGAGCTGTTGATAAAATGTCGATTTATCGAAATATCGATATTTTTTTTATTTATTATATCGGTTTTGTCTTAAAAAAAGATCGTAAGTCGACTTAAAATCTCATCAATGGCCTGTGCTGCAATCTCTGCAAAGGTGCCAAATTGACTATCGGTACATCGAAGTGCTGAAGTGTTTGTACGAAAACGCCACCATATCAGTCCGACTCCAGGACCAGACCTCGAAACCTATCCTCCTGCAGCGAGGTGTGAGGCAGGGACACGTCATCTCTCCGAAACATTCACGGCCGCAATGGAGGATGTCTTCAAGGTTCTGGACTGGAGTGGACTAGGCATTAATGTCAATGACGAGTACATCACTCACCTTCGGTTTGCCATCGACATAGTCATCATGGCTGAGACTATGGAGGAGCTCAGCACAATGCTCAATGACCTCAGTAGAGCTTTCGAAAGAGTGGGTCTTAAAATGAACATGGATAAAACCAAAATCACGATTAACAACCATGTAGCGCCCACTCCTATCAAGGTCGGAGACTCTACACTCGAAGTTGTGGACGATTACGTCTACTTCGGACAGACAGTCCAGTTGGGTAAGTCTAACTTCTAGAAAGAGGTCAACCGTCGAATTAAACTCGGCTGGGCAGCGTTCGGGAGGCTGCGCGGTATCTTCTCGTCCAATAAACTAGTGTCTCAAGACAAAAGTCTATGACCAGCGTTACAATGGGCCTCATCAGAAAGCTTGAACTCACACAAAGAGCAATGGAAAGGACTATGCTCGGGGTTTACTTGAGTGATCGAATAAAAAATGAAGATATCCGCAGGAGAACTAATTTTGCCGACATAGCAAGAAGAATTGCTAAAGTTAAGTGGCAATGGGCAGGGCACATTGCTCGGAGAACAGATGGCCGTTGGGGCTGAAAGGTTCTGGAGTGCGACCGCGTACCGGAAGACGCAGCGTTAGAAGGCCTCCTACAAGGTGGACCGATGACCTGGTGAAGGTAGCGGGAAACCGATGGATGCGAGACGCACAGGAACGTTTGTTGTGGCGACGCTTGGGGGAGGCCTACGTCCAACAGTGGACGTGTATCGGCTGAAATGATGAATAAAAAATTAAATTAAAAATGTATGAAAATGTAGCGTTCTCAGTAATTATATTATTCTTCAATTTTAATAAAACATGGGTACCAATATTTCTCAAGATGTTTAAAAATACATGTTATGTTCAGCTGTTTGAGTACTGCAATAATATCGATATTATCAACAGCCCTAGCACCCCGTGACGTAGACAAAACAGTTCTGTCTAAGACGTCTTGTGTCTTGATTAAGTGTGCGCAGGCCCTTACGAAGTTACTAGAAAGAGGTATCCAATAGGTACGCGTGTTTGAGGATGTTATATAATCGATATTTTTTTCAAATCGATTTATATTAAATTACATCCTATAAAATATTCAATTTTTTATAGGATGTTTAAAATATTCTCAAACAGTCGTTATTGTAGTAGTCGTCTATAAATGTACACTAATATAATAAAGAAGTAAAGTTTGTTTTTTTTTGTTTATAGGAGGTAATCTCTGGAAGTACTGGTCTGATTTCTAAAATTCTTTTACCGATAGAAAGCTGCTTTATTCCTGAGTGACATAGGCTATATTTACGTGCGCGGGCGAAGCCGCTGGCAAAAGCTAGTGACTGATATATACCCCGTTAAATTTTGATCGTTTTAATCCTGTGGAGGGTCGATCCGGTACATGAAACATTATCGATTTGTAAAGATAAAATTAAAAAATGAAGTACCTTTTTAGGGTTCCGTAGCCAAATGGCAAAAAACGGAACCCTTATAGATTCGTCATGTCTGTCTGTCTGTCTGTCTGTCTGTCTGTCTGTCTGTCTGTCTGTCTGTCCGTCTGTCCGTCCGTATGTCACAGCCACTTTTTTCCGAAACTATAACAGCTATACTGTTGAAACTTTGTAAGTAGATGTATTATGTGAACCGCATTAAGATTTTCACACAAAAAAAAGAAAAAAAGCAATAAATTTTGGGGGTCCCCATACTTAGAACTGAAACTCAAAATTTTTTTTTCATCAAACCCATGCGTGTGGGGTATCTATGAATAGGTCTTCAAAAATGATACTGAGGTTTCTAATATCATTTTTTTCTAAACTGAATAGTTTGCGCGAGAGACACTTCCAAAGTGGTAAAATGTGTGTCCCCCCCCCCTCTAACTTCTAAAATAAGAGAATGATAAAACTAAAAAAAAATTATGATGTACATTACTATAAAAACTGCCAACGAAAATTGGTTTGAACGAAATCTAGTAAGTAGTTTTTTTTTTAATGCGTCATAAATCGAAAAAAATACACTATTATTAAAACATCGATCAAAGTTACAACACATTACAAGAGCTTTTATATTATGTTACTTGCTGCTACGGAACCCTTCATGGGCGAGTCCGACTCGCACTTGGCCAGTTTTTTTTTAATAGCGGGTTCAATTATACCTATAGGTAATTAGTACCTACGCAACGCCGACCTACAGGTCATTGAACACGCTCAGCTGACGTCTTCTTTAAGAAATTAATTTCTAACATGCGTAAATTAAAACGAGTTTTAAAAAAAAGGTACTTTATTTTTTAATTTTAAATTTACAAATCGATAGTGTTTAAACGATCAAAATCTAACGGTATATATATATATACTAGCGACTAGCGTGCAATGCTGATATTAAATTAACTACAGAATGTCTTTATAAACAATGTTCATAGCTTTTTAGGGTTTCGTACCTCAAAAGGAAAAAATGGAACCCTTATAGGATCAATTTGTTGTCTGCCTGTCCGTCTGTCTGTCTATTTATCTACCTGTATGTCTGTCAAGACTCTTTATCTCGGGAACGCGAAGAGGTATTAAAATTGAAATTATGACCATAAATTCAAGTTGGCGGTTCCTTAAAGCTGTGAAAAATGAAACTTCTATGTTAACGAATAAAAAGATATGGCCGTTTATGTCGCAAAAACACGTACATTTCGATACTCTCAAAGGAATCAAAATTCATAGGGTACTTCCCGTTGACCCAGAATCCTGAAATTTGGTACAAAGCAAGGTCTTATAGCACAGGTATAGGAATAAATCTGAAAACAGAAAATTTGTTATTGTTATTTTGAAGATAAGGGGCTATGCATCTCCCGTAGTGTACGGGATGTAGTCACTGCGACCTAAAAGATCTATTGTGACTCGCCACCTTGTTAGAGTAACTCTTTTAGCCCGGAGGTTTCCAGAAAATCTAGAATACTCCTAGCTTTTAGAGTTTTAATCTCCTCCGGGCGAATAATGTGTCGGCCCAGATGGACACTACGTTTGTGGATAAGGGGCCCGCATTCACACAAAAGGTGCTTAGGCGTCTCCCTCTCCTGATTACAGGACCGGAAAACATCAGTGTCACTCAGTTTCATGTGAAATTGGTGCCTGTTTAGTTTGCAGTAGCCGGTTAAGGCGCGGGCTATCGCACAGATGTTCGTCCTGCTAAGCTCAAGAAGCTCGGCAGTTCGTTTTTGTGAGTAGCCTTCTATAAGAGATTTGGCGTGTAGCAGTCCTGGTTGTACCTACCAGTGCTTTTTTGAATCGCCAAATAGGTTGCCCTAAGGGGTTTGCATGGCCTGGTTCTTTGAGATACCTACCACAGAAGGGTTCTGGTTCTATCTGATGATCTTGAGCCCCAGTCCTTGCAAGTTCATCGGCTTTTTCGTTGCCATTGATTCCAGAATGACCTGGTATCCATCTCAGAATAACTTTATTCTTTTGCCCCAGGTCATTCAGTTTGTTAACGCAGTCTTTTAACAGTTTTGAATTTATGGTATTCGAGTTCAAAGCGTTGAGAGCTGCCTGGCTATCTGAGTAAATCAGAATTAATTACCGTGATACCGTGCCGTGCCGTGTTATGATACCGTGCTGTGACAGGGGCCGACAACACAAGCCACCACATCGTCAGCATAGCTATGTATACATCTAAGTCTCTTTTAGAGGCTTCAACCAGCAATTGGTCAACAACGAGTAGCCATAGAAGTGGCGATAAAACGCCTCCTTGTGGGCACCCTTTAGTTGTTTTGAAGCTATTTGTAGTTCCGTGTAAGGTAACACTGATAGTTCTGTTGAGGAGCATGAATTCGATCCAGCGAGTAGTTGTTTCGTCAATCCCTTTCGCCTTCATTCCCTTGAAAGGGCGTCTATGGTGACGTTGTCGAAAGCTCTTTCAATATCAAGGAAAGCACATAGGACTATCTGTTTTTCTTCCAAAGCCCTTTCGGTCTTGTCTGTTGGTTCTAACAGAGCAGTTTCTGTAGATTTATCCCTTAATGGTCCATCCCTGATGCATTCGTCAATAACCTTTTCCATACTCTTGAGTAGAAAGGAGGTAAGGTTTATTGGTCTGAAGGACTTTGGTTGAGAGTAGTTCTTCTTACCAGCCTTTGGAATAAAACAGACTTTAACCATAGTCCATTTCTCTGGTATATATCCCCAGGCAAAGCTTACTCTGAAGATTTTGATTAAAATAGGGATGAGTATAGTCTTCCCTTGCTACAGGAAAGCTGGGAAGATACTACTCGATCGAGAATCAGCCGTTATCGCGAACTAACGCTACCAGAGATCTCGGTATTCTTATCGACAATAAGCTCTCCTACGAATGTCATATCGATCATATCGCCAAAAAAGCTGCCAAAGCCCTGGGATTCCTTACCCGTAATTCCAGTTCGTTTAAAAATATGAAAACCCTAAAAATACTTTACTTACGTCCGCAGTCACCTTGAATACGGTAGTCAAATTTGCTGCTGTTCAATCCGACCGGTTGGAACGAATACAGCGGAGATTCACGAGGTACCTACTTGGGGTACAAGTTCAAAATCGATTGTCAAAGCTATTCCTGAATGTCCCCCTTCGGCACCGTCGGATTAGAAATCTTCTTCACGCTCCTCATTCACGCACCGTCTACCGTAGTAACTCTTACTTGATTCGCGCAGCAAAAGCGTTTAACAATTTAGTCAAAGAACACACCTCAGTTGATCTCTTTACAAGCAGCTTAGCATCCATAAATATTGTTATGTCCAAAAGCAATGTTTTGTTATTGTATTACGTTATTGTCTTCTATTATTATCTTGCTATCAAACTTTGTATATCTCAATTACTTCCTAACTGTAAGTTTTCACAATACTTCCATACTATATGTGGAGGCTTGTAAATGGCTCATCGTGATCTATTGTAACGTTTATCTTGTATTGTCAGCTGTAAGCCACCCAAATAAAATAAAATAAAAATAAAATAAGATATCATCATCACCTGCAGATTTAATCGGCGTGAATGAGAGTCTCTATATAGCCCATTCTACCTTGTTCGGTCTAAAATACGCCGCTCTTCTCCAGTCTTCATTTGAAGGCCTGGAGCGGCGGATATGAGGAGTATTTTGTACGATGACCGAGCCAGGGAAATGTATAGACGCCAGAAGTTTCAGGGTTTCTTCCTCTGATACAGTGAAGGCACCGTCTGGTTTCATTAAGAATTCCAGTTGATTTGCAGGCGATTTGGATAAGACTTTGTGAATACTCCTCCTGACTGGCTCCTTGAGGGACTTTAGTAATCTCCTCGCAGAATTTCCTCCATGAAAGTCTTTTCGCCTTTCGGATTTCCATGTTATAGGTAGTTAAAGCCTTCCGATACCGATCCCAGTCATCAGTCGATTTAGTCTTAGTAACTAACCTACGTGATTCTTCCCTTAAAACATCGAGCTTTTTGTTGTACCATGTCATTTTTCTATCCCTCACAGTTCTTAAAGGACAGCTCTCTTTGTAAGAGGCTGTAATGGATTCAGTAACTTGAGCAACAGCATAATCCAATGTTTCAGGGGAGCGTATGGTTTTAGGGAAGTCTTGGAGTCTCTCCTGGAGCTTTCATCTGTACAAGTCCCAGTCCGTGGCTTTCGCATCCCTAAAAGTGATGGTTTCGCAAATGTTGGATGTATTCATATAGATCAGACGTAGATGGTTCATCACTGACATGCGAATTGGTTATCAGCCTGGCATTAACATAAGCTGCAATCAGGTCATCGCTGCACAGGCCTTGTATGCATAAGAAATCAATATTATTATTGAAAAGTATACACGCTCTTGGTTTGACTCCACCGATATGGTGTACCTTACCTGCAGAGCCCTGTCCAGACACCGTGTTAGTATTAGCCAGCCACGGTTTCTGAATAAGAGCAATGATTATGAAAAAAAAAATGTTCTAGTATGAATAATACTAGAAAAAATAAATTTGACCGTCTGTCTGTCACTAGATAGTTGAAATTTTCACAAACTATGTATTTCTGCTGCTGTTATAACAACATAAACCACTAAAAACCGTTTTTAGGGTTCCGTTGCTAATTGGCAAAAAACAACACGCATTTTTATTGAAAACTTCCTTTTCAATTCACGAAGTATTTTATTTGTTTATTCCCAAAAGTGGGAACATCTTCTTTTAAGGTAAACCAGCCCTATGTGCCCCAGTCAGTAACGGGCCCCACTTGCCAAGACACGCATTTAAAATTTCAATAAAGTATATTTACAACCACATATCTAAATGGAATCACAAAGTAGGGAAATGTAATTAGAATGCTGGAGGCGGGCAGCCCTATCGCATGTTTACGTACCGCGCGGCTGTACGCATTTGTTTCAAAGATACGGCCGAGTTACAAAACTGTATGGTATTATTACCGTGTCCGAGCCGTGCAATGTATTATGAACATTATGCTTGTTGTTAATAGGTTTATATTAGCACGTTTTCTTTCGAAGAGCTAAAATGTACCTACTTTTAACTATAACTTATTCTGTGGTAGCGGTAAGATACATTTCTGAGGAGGGAAATCACCAATTGACTTCTCGCGCTCTAGGGTGGAGCAAACGGGCGCGCCAGAATTTTACTAAAACTCACCTATACTCCATATGTTGCCCTTTGCGTTTCAGAGTTGTTTTTCTCTCTCAAATGCTCTTACAGTCCTAGCAGGCATCGGCCCTGCTGGGCCCTTTTAATTTTTTTGAGGCGCACCGTAGACCTTGACTGTTTTGCGATTGCAGCAGAAGAAAAAAAGAAAAAGAGTTTATTTGCGTCAAACATGGCGCATACCTTAAAATAAAACAAATAACAGTATCGACTTAAAGTAGCACGTAAGTAGGATATACGTTACATCCGCGCAAAACGGCCAGTGCTCAGCAAATTTACATGTTATATCATACTTTCAATCACAGAATAAACAAAATAAAAACATAAATAACAAAAAACCATTAAAAACAACAAAACAAAAATTGGCAAACAAACACTGAACTAGTCGATTATTATAATCGATCAATGAACGAATGAACATAAAACTATTGTCAATGCGCAGTCACATAGTCACATTTTGAGACTGTAGTTATTTTCCTCTATGGTCCGCACCATAGTAAAAAAAAAGATGGCTGATGGATGGATAACAATAACAGCGGCAAGATTAATTTATGTACTATGCGTTCCAAATGAGAATAGGAAAGTCAATAAACTCGATCTGTCAAATTTTGATTGAAAAGTACGGTTTGCAAAAAAAGCTTATTTGTGTTCCTTTCAATCGTGGAAATTACAGACACAATAGAAAGACAATAGGTGCGCGAACGCCGGCGTTCGCTTCGGGTTTACGAAATTAATGATTTTGTTAACCCTTAGTTAAGTCATATTAAGAAATAGATAAAAAAGTTATTCATAATAATTATTTAACAAATTTTACTACATACTTTCTTTTTATTTTCATTATTGGCTACATTTTAAATTCAAAATTCAAAAATTCAAATTGCCAGCTGCCATTTTATCGTCGTTGTTGGTGTTTCTTCGTGCGACTGAGTATCCAGATTGAATTTTGTCATAAATACAGGTAATAATGCCTATTTTGATTTAAAACAACAGTTAGTGATATAAATATTAAAAACCTCTATAATCCATGTTTTATTTTATAAGGGAAAGCAGCAGTGATGATGACGGTGATGATGCCACTACTCAGACACTTCACACAGTTACGTAAAGATGAGCAAAATTGAAGAACTGGATTTTGATCAGAGATTTTTTGTTCATGATTCGTAAAGAAATTAAATTTAACTAATTTCTTTTTTTGCTCACCCTACTCAATTTCTTCGATTTGACAGTAAGACGTAACGTCACAACATGGCCGGCGCTCTTATTCTCATTTGGAACGCGTAGTACGTTTACGTTAAAAATTATGTAAAAAACAAGATTCCTGACCTACGCAATCGATTTGTTTGCATAAATGTGTTATTAAGTGAATTGATTTGTTGAAATGTTGAGTTTTAGTGAGTAGTAACAAGAGTGAAGTTTGAGTGCGCATTCATCTATGCGCTTAATAACACGGACAGTCGAGATTGTCAAGCCAGCAAGAGAAAATCTACAAAGGTACAATAAAAAAAAAAAACAATCATAAAAGTATGTAATTGAATCAGTATGATACGAGTAATCAGTAATAATTGGAATAAATATAAAGTTGTCAGAAGAATGTACACTTGATTAAATATTATGTCATTTACTTACAGATTTAAAAAAATAGTTGAAAATCGAACTTCTAAGTTAACGAAAATAAAAGATTAAGATGTATAGCCGTTTATGTCGCAAAAAACGTACAATGCGTTCCAAATGTCCAAGTATATTTCGAAACTCAAGGGAATCAAAATTCGTAGGGTACTTGCTGTTGACTTAGAATCTTGAAATTTGGCATGAAACAAGATCTCATAGCAGAAATATTGGAAAAAATCTGAAAACTAAATATAAAGGTACGTCACAAAAAAAACTTTTTTGCGATTTAAAAAAATTTTCGTAACTCAATTCAGGAATTGAACTGTTTTCATAGGTAAGTTTGTTCGTACAAACTTACTGAGGGTTCCGTAACCCTAGGTACGCGAGTCCAACTCGCACTAAATATGTAGAAAGTAATAAAACTGTTTCTGGCAGAAATAAAAAAAAATTTTTTTGTCTATCCGGAAAAATCTTCGAGGCTCCATTCGGGAATGGTAGTTTGCACGGAACCCTCAGTGCGCAAGTCCGACTCGCACTTGTCCAGTTTATTTTTGTATCTATCCAGCTATTACACTAGGTAATATTATAAAGGAGAAAGTTTGTGTGTATAATTGTATTATTATTATTCCATTCATTTATTATTATATACATATTTATCATATTTTTAAATATTTCTTCAAAAAATAACATAAAAAAAAAAACATTTAAAAATACAAAAAATAGTAGCCCACCGGCATCGGGAACAGGGTCCAGGCTGCCGGCGGTCAGGGCTCCTGAGAGAGGAACCTCCGGACAATACGCGCCATGTCTAGGAGTACTGCCTTCTGGATCAAGCCCTTGATCCAACTGCCTAACGAGAGCCTCCGCAGATGTTGGTCGAGGCTCTTGGCTATTAAGCCATTGGCCGTCACGACTATCGGCACAATGATTGCTCTATCCACTTCCCACATGTCGACAACCTCGCGAGCCAAGTCAAGATATTTAGTTTGTTTATCTTTCTCAGCTTTCACGAGGTTCTCGTCATGAGGGACCGCTATATCAACAATCATTGTGTGACGCTCTAGTCGATCTATCACCACTATGTCAGGCTTATTGGCAACAATAGTCCTGTCAGTGATGATAGATCGGTCCCAATACAATGTGACGCTGCCATTCTCGAGAACTGGGTCGGGCACATACCTATAGTAGGGTACTTCTGATTCAACAAGATTGTATTTAAGAGCAAGTTGCTGATGGATAATCCTGGCTACAAGGTTGTGTCTGTGCAAATAGTCTCCGTTAGCTAAATGAGAACACCCAGAAATAATGTGTCGGATTGATTCTCCGGGCCGGTGGCATGCCCGACAGATGTCAACCGTACCGTCCTTCACAATATATTTCCGGTAGTTGTTCGTCATCATAACTTCGTCCATAATTGCAAAGACAAAACCTTCGGTTTCTCCAAAGAGATCACCAAAGCGTAACCAGGATACGGACGCTAAAAGATCTACATCGGGCCCATGTAAGGCCCGGTAAAAGCGCCCGTGAAGCTCCTTGCCCTTCCATACTTCCTTGCGTTCATTAATATCCATTACTATAGGTTTGCGCCAGTTCTCGTTGGCCAAGGAGAGCGGGGTGAGGCCTTTGTCCACCGCCACTACATCTCGGTGCATCCCCACGTCGGTTTCCAGGAAGAATTTCCTGAGACTGCATACCTCACGGTTGTGCAGGGTCTTGGCATTTAAGAAGCCACGACCCCCACACTTCCGCGGGATATACAGCCTCATCACCGATGATCGTGGGTGATGCATCCGATTTGCGGTAAGCAGAGTGCGGACCCTCCTATCCAGGGCGTCGAGTTCCGTCTGAGTCCATTTGAGTATGCCGAAAGAGTACATCAATACCGGCATGACCCAACCGTTGAAGGCGCGCACCTTGTTCCCGCCTGATAAAAGACTTTTCAGTACTTTATTCAGGCGGCCAAAGAAGCGCTCCCTCAACGATTGTTTCACGTCAGCAGCATTGATGCCTAACGCTTCCGACATACCCAAATACTTGTAAGTTTCGGTTGAGCAGAGGGATCTAAGGTGTATGGAATCCGAGAGTTGGGTTCCCACGGATTCCATAATCTCCCCTCGCTTTACATGCATGACTGCACATTTGTCCAAACCAAATTCCATCCTGATGGCACTACTGAAGGTTTCAGTTACCTTCAGTAGCTCCATCAGTTGCAAGTTGTTGGAAGCAAAAAGTTTCAGATCATCCATGTAAAGAAGGTGAGATATGACCTGACCCTCTCTTCTCAATCGGTAGCCTAAACCCGAACCCTCCAGCAGTGTGCTGAGAGGGTTCAAGGCTAGGCAAAACCACAGTGGACTGAGACTGTCACCCTGGAATATGCCACGCTCGATCCTTAACGGTTCGCTGTTCTCCGAATCCCGTCGACACCCTGGATAGTGAAGGACCGTCCTCCACTGTCCCATACATGACATCAGGAAGGCGCGAAGAGTTGCATCAACTTTATACAGCTCCAGCACCCTCATGAGCCATGTATGTGGCACTGAGTCATAGGCCTTCTTATAATCTATCCAACATGTCGACAGATCTCTTTGAGAACGACGAACCTGTTGGCTAATGGCAACATCAATGAGGAGCAGCTCCTTAGTACCACGGGACCCGTTCCTACATCCATTCTGAGAAGCAGACATGATGGAATTTGTCTCAATATGATTATTAATTTTAGCTCTCAGGATGGATGTAAGAACTTTATAGACCGTCGGCAAACACGTAATCGGTCTATAATTTTTGGGTTCCGCAGTACTACCCGATTTATGGAGCAGGTGGGTTATTCCTGTCGTCAGGAACTGGGGCAGCGACCCTGACTCTAAGGCAGATTGGAATTGGAATGCCAAGCGAGCGTGCGAACTTTGAAACCATTTAAGCCAAAAGTTGTGCAGCCCGTCCGGCCCTGGAGATTTCCAGTTTGGCAACGGACGGACTGCACGGGCTACATCTTGGGGGCTGATGTTAATTGCCCCCACTTCTGGTACAAGTTCGCACACTCGCTCGATCTCCCGCGTCCAATCACCCTCAATGTGATTGACAGGCACCGACCAGATGCTGCGCCAAAATGAATACATGGCATCATCATCCGGCAGGCGCGTATCAATCACACTTTGGTCCGGTCGCTCCCAAGCCCTGTAAACCCACCTTTCGTTGCTTTGGAACGTGTGATTCTGGGTGTACCGCTCCACTCGTCGCTTGTACCGTCGAATACGGTTTGCCCATGCATAGACTTTCTGCTTCAGGAAGTCGATACGCTCTGTGATACGGGGTAGATAATCTCGAGGACTAATATCTGTCCCCGAGAACGCCCGCCTCACAAAGCGCATCACTCTAGGGCGAGTGTTGCCCTCCCTGAAACAGATAAGTTTGCCGATGAGTGCTCTAGCCTCACCGATACGTCGCTCGATCCTGCACTGCCAAGCTGGTTTAGCTGGTCGTGTAGCTCTGTCATTATTTGGAATTTTGACGTGAGCTACACGACACGCCGCCGCAGCCGCACAGTACAAGATCGAGTGGGTATCGATAAGGTCTTCGCTGCTATCAAAACAATTTATTATTATTATTATTATTATTATTTCCATTTATTCATAAACTTTCATATAAATTATATTTTTAAATATTTCAATATAAAAAAAACATTTAAAAATATAAAAAATAGTAGCCCACCGGCATCGGGAACAGGGTCCAAGCTGCCGGCGGTCAGGGCTCCTGAGAGAGGAACCTCCGGACAATACGCGCCGTGTCTAGGAGTACTGCCTTCTGGATCAAGCCCTTGATCCAACTGCCTAACGAGAGCCTCCGCAGATGTTGGTCGAGGCTCTTGGCTATTAAGCCATTGGCCGTCACGACTATCGGCACAATGATTGCTCTATCCACTTCCCACATGTCGACAACCTCGCGAGCCAAGTCAAGATATTTAGTTTGTTTATCTTTCTCAGCTTTCACGAGGTTCTCGTCATGAGGGACCGCTATATCAACAATCATTGTGCGACGCTCTAGTCGATCTATCACCACTATGTCAGGCTTATTGGCAACAATAGTCCTGTCAGTGATGATAGATCGGTCCCAATACAATGTGACGCTGCCATTCTCGAGAACTGGGTCGGGCACATACCTATAGTACGGTACTACTGATTAAACAAGATTGTATTTAAGAGCAAGTTGCTGATGGATTATCCTGGCTACAAGGTTGTGTCTGTGCAAATAGTCTCCGTTAGCTAAATGAGAACACCCAGAAATAATGTGTCGGATTGATTCCCCAGGCCGGTGGCATGCCCGACAGATGTCAACCGTACCGTCCTTCACAATATATTTCCGGTAGTTGTTCGTCATCATAACTTCGTCCATAATTGCAAAGACAAAACCTTCGGTTTCTCCAAAGAGATCACCAAAGCGTAGCCAGGAGACGGACGCTAAAAGATCTACATCGGGCCCATGTAAGGCCCGGTAAAAGCGCCCGTGAAGCTCCTTGCCCTTCCATACTTCCTTGCGTTCATTAGTATTATTATTTTTATGTAGTAAGACACACTAGCAGCTATTAGCTGATGCGTGTGTTTCATATAGTTTGGAGATGTTTAGTCTGTCCAACCGATTTTTAAAGCAGTTCAATGTGGGGGCTTTCACAACACTTTCCGGGAGCCTGTTCCATGCTGTTACAACTCGGTTTGGTAGAAATTGTTTCAAAGGTTTTTTTTTGGATGCAGTTCCCCATAACTTGGAGGAATGTCCTCGTAAATGTTTGTTGGCATTCAGTGTGTAAAGGTTTTGAAGACTGGGCACATGGTATGATGGTTAATGGTTTAATGGTGGTTAAATGTTTGTTGTATGTTCATTAATACTTCTTCACAATCAAACGACTAAACGGATTTCGATCAAACTTGATATCATAATTTGGTTATTCGGAAGTGAAACGACAAGCGTTTGAAAGTTTGTTCAACAAATCAAACTTGACAATTAAGTATTGAAATAATTGCCAAATGTGATTTTTTGAACAAACTTATTTATTTGCCACATTCAGTTTGCAATAATCGTCATTTGAGACACCGGGCTGCAGTGCAGCTTTAGAGACCGGTTGCAATGTAAAATACAGCAGCCATTCAACTTCTAAAATTTTAGGAATTTTTGAATATCTATAGCAATACTATTATAAATGGAAAAGTAACTTTGTCTGTCTATTACCTCTTCACGTCTAAACAGCTGAACAGATTTGCATGAAACTACAACACAAGTAGACTATATCCTGGATCAGGAATCTAAATCTATTCAGCTATTAACCTTTCAATCGTGGAAATCACAGACGGGTTTAATGAATTAAGAAGTAGGTTATAACAGATAAAAAAAAAAAGTGAAGAGGTAACAAACAGATAGACATATGGACAGATAGAGCATCCGCTTTCACATTTACAATACCAGTATGGATATGTTAATGACAATGATGATATTTTTTAATATTTGAATATAATAATGACTCTCTGCATGTATTGGTTTCTGTAATAAAATAAATAAATAAATGTTACCGCGCTGCCGACAATATATTAAAATACTGGTAGTACCTAGTCCTCTCGTACTTCTGTGGCACTCCCCATAAATTAAAATCATGTCAGAGTACTCTGAAGCTATGTTATTGTAACGAGGCAACACTTAATGATAATACTAAAAGAAAACATGCTTGCAATACAAAACTTTTCAAATAAAAATAGTAACGTCACTGACTTTTTTTAGCAATATACCACAACATAAAATAGTAATAAAAAAAAAGAGTACAAACATACAATACAGTTGCAGTGACTGTGCCACCTCGTGTACTGAGTAACTGTTGAACCATTTCATTTGCAAGTTAGTGGGTAAGTAGTGAATTGTGGAAGGTAGGATCAGTGAGAATGCAAGTCATTTGGAAACCATTTGTATGAGCAACAAGTTTATGAAAAGACTAGCTGTGCCCGCGACTACGTTCGCGTGGACTACAGGATTTTGAAATTATTATTTTTTTGCTAAAAGTAGCCTAAGTTACTCCTTATTACATCAGCTACCTGCCAAAAAAGTCCCGTCAAAATCGGTTCAGCCATTTCGGAGATTAGCCGGAACAAACAGACAAAAATTGTAAAAAATGTTATTTTGGTATAATATATCATATAGTATCATATATATATGATACATAATATGCATGTAGTGAAAAGCGGTTATTTCAATATTACAAACAGACACTGCCATTTTATTTATATGTATAGATGAAGAATAGCTTGATTTATATAATAGTGATCCACGCGCTCCTCAAAGAGATGTCAGCAAACCGTAGTGGCCCAGCAGGGACGAACCCGTAGTCCTAGAACGCGAAGGGCAAGTGAAGGACACAGGTGTGGTTTTAGTCAATAACAATCTGACACGCCCTCTCGCTCCACCCAGAGCGGGAAAAGTCATTGGATGATTTCCACACTTATCAAAAAAAGGGTAGAGTGGGGAAAGTCGGACAGCGAGCTCCCCTTGCTCGCCGTCCGCAAACCCGGGGGTACTCTATCCTACGCTACCCAACTCAAGCAAAGTTGAGTTGAGTAGAGTACGCAAGGAAGAGTATGATAGAGTATAATAGAGTACCAGTTGACGGGAGCGAGGCCGCGGGCAAAAGCTAGTATTAGATAAAATAAATCTCAGTCCTTAAAACAAATCTATTTCTGTGTTTCAGACATCGTCGTCGCCACAAACACACAACTAGAGTTTTACAACAATGATGGTACACGGACGCACACACAAGTTATACCATCGGCTCGTTGGATCACTTCAGTAACATACGATCCTGTGCACTACAGGGTACTGTTTAGCGACCGTCACGACTCGACCACGGTTATATCCAGCTTGGACGTATCAACCGAGACTGTACAACGTTTAGTTACGGCAACAACGAACTACTGGGTGAGGGTCGTCTACGACCCCGTCACACAAGCTCTCTATTGGAGGGAGTATTCTAGTATTCACAGGTTTTCATTAAGTCCTGCATCTTCTAACCAAGCTGATGGAAATGTTTTAGTTAGCTTGGATCACCGGTGCTGGGATCTCGCCGTGGACAGCTGTGGAAGGTACGTTACTAGTGAGTAGTACCCGCACACGGGCCACAAAAAAACGCCGCCACAAAAAGAAGCTTGAAACGGCTTTGTTTTTGTGGCTCCTGTGCGGGGACACTAACGAGAAGATCGGAAAACTTGTTTTTTTGTATTGAGAACAGTTTTCATTTGTTTCATGAAATAATCAAATAACATACTCAATCTTATTTGCACTTATCTACACTTCATCATTCGTCATCATCATCATTTCAGCCGATACACGTCCACTGTTGGATATAGGCCTCCCCCAAGCGTCGCCACATCGAACGTTCCTGTGCGACCCGCATCCATCGGTTTCCCGCTACCTTCACCAGGTCATCGGTCCACCTTCCAACGCTGCGTCTTCCGGTACGCGGTCGCCACTCCAGAACCTTTCGGCCCCAACGGCCATCTGTTCTGCGAGCAATGTGCCCTGCCCATTGCCACTTAAGTTTGGCAATTCTTTGTGCTATGTCGGCAACCTTACTTTTCCTGCGGATATCTTCATTTTTTATTCGATCACGCAAGGAAACCCCGAGCATAGCCCTTTCCATTGCTCTTTGGGTGACTTTAAGCCTTCTGATGAGGCCCATTGTGAGCGACCACGTTTCGGAGCCATATGTCATCACTGGCAACACGCACTGGTTAAAGACTTTCGTCTTGAGACACTGTGGTGTGTTGGACGAGAAGATACCGCGTAGCTTCCCGAACGCTGCCCAACCGAGTTGGATTCGACGGTTGACCTCTTTCTCGAAGTTAGACCTTCCCAACTGGACTGTCTGTCCGAGGTAGACGTAATCGTCCACAACTTCGAGTGTAGAGTCTCCGACCTTGATAGGAGTGGGCGCTACATGGTTGTTAATCATGATTTTGGTTTTATCCATGTTCATTTTAAGACCCACTCTTAGAGAAGCTCCACTTATAATATTATAAATGAGAAAATAACTGTCTGTCTATCTGTTACACTTTCACGGTTAAATTACTAAACCGATTTTGACGAAATTTGTTACGGAGATAGCTTCAAACTCAAGGATGGACATAGGCTACTTTTTATCCGTCTTCGACTTCGCGTCCGCTATAAACAACGTTCACGCGAACGAAGCCGCTGGCAGAAGCTAGTAATATCATTAAAGTGAAGTGTAAGTTAGTTTGAATGCACTAATCTCAGGAAGCACGGGTCCGAACAGAAAAATTCTTTATCAGTTGGATAGCCCATTTAATTTATTCAGATATTATATTTTTTCTATGTAGGAGGTAATCTCTGAAAATACAAGTCCGATTGCTGCACCATTCGACAGTAAAGGCCAGTAAAAGAAATTGTTACAGTATTGCACAAAGTTTAACAGATAAACATGTCGACTGGTAACCCATCACTTCGCGGACTGACAGGCAGATAGTGGTGTGTGGATTGTTAGGGAAGTGTTGACAATGGCGTCTCTCTCAGCGCGTCCGGTTAAATGTGAAAATAACTATGTCTGTCTGTTACGCTTTTATCTACTGAACTGATTTTGATGATATTTGGAACATAGTAAGCTTGAAACACAAGAAAAGATATACGTCCGCAATAACCGACATTTATCCAGACGAAGTCGCGGGAAAAAGCTAGTTAAGAAAAGATTATTAAATTTTTCAAGATTTTAAAATTAAATTGTAATTGAAAATAATGGATCTATTTATGTCCCGCTATGTTTGCTCTTGTGTGTAGGTTTATGACTCAGCTGAATTCCTCTTGAATTTTATTAATATTGATGGATGTTTACAAATTACAGGTATATTTACTGGATCACAGACGAAGAGATAGAGAGGGCTCGGTTAGATGGCTCCGAGAGAGAAGTTTTAATATCAGGTACTGTTTGGTGGCGACTAAGCTTGGCCGTCGATCAACAAACACAAAAAATGTACTGGACTGAGAGAACACATGAAAGTGATGATCACGTGTCTATTGAAAGTGCAAACTTTAATGGAAAGAACAGAACAACACTATATATTGTAAGAAACACTGGTCATGCATTTTCATTGGCCGTGTCAAAAGACTTTATATACTGGCAGAACACTAATGAACAGGGAATTTGGCGATTACCGAAGTATTCAACACAAACTGTGGCAACAAAACTAACCTCAGCGTCTAGCTCAAACCAAGCGGATTGTCATCGTATAGCAGCCAACTACACGATAAAGGAACAAATTCAGGGGATAAACAGCTGCGATGCTCTCCAGGGTCTGATTCCGAATGACTCGAAGAGTGAGTCTCCAGCACCAGTCTGTCAGAACTACTGCATTCAAGGAGAGTGTAGCGTCAGTGCTGAGGGACAACCTACATGCAGGTAAAACGTGTTCATCGCACAGATATTCGGGGTCAGCTCACGATGCTTGAAGAAAGCGAAGCCGCGGGGTTTATTCAGATTCTCTTATGTGATACGTATATGTTGTTGTGTACTAACTCTAATAATTATAATTCGCGCAGCATCACTTCGTGTCTCGGTGTGAGCTGACCCTAACGTTTTTCACTGACGGCAAGTTAAGCGACGCCTACATATGTTACATGTCTAACGGTAACAGATCCTCAAGCATCCACGTCCTCACCAGCTTCGAAATGTAAAGTTAGAATTCCTGGAATAGTGACGCGCGTCTAACACACACAATACTTTCGCGGGCTTGCGGACGGCGAGCAATGGGTAGCTCGCCGTCTGACCGTCTAGTAGTCGACCGGACCGAGCCCAGGTCGTCGACGGCGCGTATTGTTCCACGCGCGCCTCAAAGAGATGTCAGCAAACCGTAGGGGCCCAGCAGGGTCGAAGCCTACTGGGGCCATGGGTTCGCTTCTGAAAGGAAAACCCGGCCCTGGATTACAAGCCAACGAAGGAATGTACGAGTGAGTTTTAATCAGTAAAAATCTGACTCGCTCTCCCGCTCCGCCTTGGAGCGGGAGACGTCATTGGATGATTTCCCACCTAAAAAAATTGAACACATATTAATTTCAATGTTTAATGTGTCTTGTGAACTGTGAGACAGATACTTGATTCATTAAACCCCAAGCGAACGCAACTTTTACTACAGGATCAGCTCTTTTCTACGAATACAGTTTTATGTTTGTATTCATTAGCAAAATGTAAGAAAAAGCTGATTATTTTTAAGGATTTAGGGTTAATAAATATATAGGTCAATAAAAAATAGGTTCAGTTTCATGAGTACTTGCAACCCCTGAAATATACTAAAGTTCTTTATTGTTGATCGAATGAACATTCTGTTTGATTGTCAATCATGTTTAGTGACGCGCAGTGGTCGCGCACCTCGTTTGCGTGTTACAACTAGTCACAATATCTGTTGGTCTGCTGAGTAACGCTGTTTCTTATCTTCATTATTTCAGTTGTAAAGCCGAATACTCCGGGGAGAGGTGCGAACTAAACGCGTGCCATAAGCACTGTTTAAACGGCGGTGTTTGTTCATTGAACGAAGAGGGTAAGCCGGCCTGCCAGTGCACAGCAGGTTACGATGGTGAAAGATGCGACATATCCATCTGTAAAGACTATTGTTTCCGAGGAAACTGTAGTGTCGGTGCTGAGGGACAACCTCAATGCAGGTAAATATATACCATGTTACCCATGGAGTTCGTTGTATAGATAATACATTTTATTACTAACTAGCGGACCTAACAGATGTCAGCCCGCCCGATTCGATTGTTACCCAAACTCTATAAACATCAAAATAAAGCTACTATTGATATGTATATATACCGGAGTTCTGAAACGCAAGATTAATAAGGAACATAGGAGTGGGTTTTAGTCAGTTAAAGTCTAACTCGCCCCCCCGCTCTGCCCTAGAGCGAGATAAGTCATTGGATGATTTTCTCACCTAAAACATCTCTTGTTTAGCAGGTCTGCTGGAAATTTCTTTTGAAATAAGCAGAACCTTCGAACAAATGTTTATAATGATTTAATTTGTCTTTCTTTTGTTAGAAGTGTGTACAGAAATTATAAAAAATCAGTCGAATTGTATAAAAGGGGTTCAATATCCATAGAGCAGTGGTGGCCGAGTGGTATCGGCGCCCACTTACGAGTTATAGGTCGTGGGTTCGAACCCAGCCAGACGCATTCCTTTGTGTAATTTATTTCATCCCCACTCCTCTCAAAACGGTGATGGAAACCGACATGTCCTAGAACCAAAAATTCGAACATATGTGACCAACTCGCACTGGGCCTGTATCGTGGATTACGGCCCATTCTCTCAGTGGGAACATTTAAAAGGCTGATGATGATGATGATGAGTTCTTTAACCTACTCATGTACAGAAGAACAAAATTATAAATGTAAAGAGAATGCCTGCCCGCTATCATCCCACTGGAGGGCAGAGGCCTCTTCTTACACAGAGAAGGGAGCAGCATTCATCAGCACACTTGCTGAGAGTGAGTTGTAGACCGAGTCCCCTCACCGACGTCAGTGTGGTCTAAGATATACTTATAGAGCACCTGAAACAGCGCAGTGGTCGCGCACCTCGTGCATCTGTTACAGCTACTCAAAAATAATGGTAGGTTTTCTTGATAACTCTTTTGTACCGTCGTTATTTCAGCTGTAAACCCGGATACGCTGGTGACAGATGCGAAGTGAACGCGTGCAGTAATCGGTGTTCAAACAATGGTGTGTGTGCTCTGAACGAGAAGGGGGAGCCGGCTTGTGAGTGCACAGCAGGTTACGACGGTGAAAGATGCGACGTGTCCATCTGCAAAGACTATTGTCTACAAGGAAACTGTAGTGTCGGTGCTGAGGGCCATCCTAAATGCAGGTAAATCTTATTATGCATGGAATTTACTGTATAGATAAAAAAATGTTTATAACGGGTCCGCTAGCCAACAAATATCGCCTTACCAGGTCCAATAGTAAACTTTAAGCCATCCAGAATATCACAAACGATATTTTCATCAAACCAATTAAAGTTTAGCTGATTAGAAAGAGTTCAGTACTATTTTGTACATGTAAAGATAATGCCTGTCCGTTAGCGCGCCACTGGACGGCAGAGGCCGCTTCTCACACGGAGAAGGGAAACGAGCAGTGCAGTTGAGAGTTTGTCTTGCTCACTCAAATGTCTCACTGCTGGCGGCGCGGGGGTCATTCGGTTCCCTTCAAAATGGTTGAGCTGCGTGTTGCTGATATACGAGTCGTGTCCGTGAGCGGGCGCTGTCAGTTAAGACTGGTCATCTCTTAACTGCTAGTGGCTTATTTTATTTTCTATATTCAGAATTTATTTATTTTTACTTTATTAACATTATTCTCACATATAAGTAGCGACAACAATCACGTAACCGAGATATTTGTAATACCTTAGAAAGAGTTTACGTGGAGTTTCCTGCACATTTATCTCCTACCATTTTCATCTATCTTTGGAATGTGCATATTTTTTCTGACTGACTGATATCTTGACAATTCTACTCGTAAAAGCCCCTGAAATAGTTTATTTGAAAGAAATGATTTGACTTTCAAAAATATGTGACTAATTTATTTAACGGTTTGATGTAAGGTCACAGTTGGGTCGGCCAATCGCTCTTAATTTTTATCTGCTGGACAGCGACGATACGGTCGATTATGGAGCGCGCTTACCTACACTACCACTCTTGACTTAAAGATTCCCGGGTTGTAACTATCAGAAAACAAACTTCGGCAGGGAATCCCACCATGCACCGGTGGCGCACCGCCGTACTTGTGGTGGCACCGGCAGCTTGGTGGGCCCCACTTGCCCCGCGTGCTTGCTCTGCTGTTCACTTTGTGTCCGGGCCTTAGTATTAGTTGCCGGGAATCAGTGCCAGATTAAGCCAGCGCGGGGCCTAGAGCTTTTTTTTATTAAAATAAATAAAAAAAATTATTTTGTGCCAAGACAATTTCATTAATTTAATCTTTTTAAAAGCTTTTTATATAGAAGTACCGTAAAGGGCGTAACTTGAATAAAATTTACGTCACGCTCGTTACGGTACTTGCGGCTGATTTTCGCGAAATCTATAAAGCTTTTCAAAAACTAAAATCAATGTCAACTTAGAATAGGCTAAAAGGTAGTTAATTAAGTTATAAAAAGAATGCGCTTCCCTTAACAATCATTATTACATTACTGGTTAAAAGTGTACGATCTGGATCTGGTTTGTCGGATGATTAAGCCCAAGTCGGTGCTTTTTGTCCATTAGCTCCCTGATAGTTTTGATCACTTATTCTCTCACAGGTACCGCTTATGGAGGCATTGAAGTTTGATCACATTTCATAGCCCTGGTTTAAAACTGTATTGACATGTGATCTGGACTCGGGATCGTTGGTCAATAAGACCGGGATGAATCCACTCTACTAGAGTTTACGGGAACCAATTATGATAAATTTTAGTGTAAAGATAGACATGGACCTTGAAGAACATAGAATATTTAAATACTTTTAACGAAGCTCATATACATTTCTGGGCAGAAATTCTAATTTTCACGCAGGCGAAGACGCTGGTTAAAGAATGTTAATTTTAATATATGTAGCCACTATCAAGCTTATTTTATACCCTATTAAGATTAAGCTTGAACAATGCTTTTCTTTTAGGGTCTCATATTTTGTGTCTGTGTGAAAAGTATAATGGATACCAATAACCCCGTGGGTTTTAAGATCAGTTGTGTGAAAAGTGCAACGAAGGAGGAGTTTTAAGAGATGTATTCAGTAGACATCCAATGCAATCGGCTGTGTTTAGATTTCATGTAGTATAAATAAGTCACAATGACTAGCTTTTTCTATTTCAAGTGTGGGATCCCGTAATGCGCGGGGCCTGTAGCATTTGCTACTCTTGCTACATAGCTAATCCGCCACTGCCAGGAATGCTGCAGGCGCAAGTGGTACCAGAAGGTACGAGTAGGACCGGAGCCGCCTCAGACAGGCCACACTACAGGTTGATTTCGTTAGCTATCATCGTAGCTAAAGTACTTTAACCCTTGAGCCTGCGTATGATGAAACTAAATATTACTCTTATTCGTTAGCACACTTGCTGAAAGTGAGTTGTAGACCGAGTCCCCTCACCGACGTCAGTGTGGTCTAAGATATACTTATAGAGCACCTGAAACAGCGCAGTGGTCGCGCACCTCGTGCATCTGTTACAGCTACTCACAAATAATTGTAGGTTCTCTTGATTATTGAGTAACTCTTTTGTACCGTCGTGATTTCAGCTGTAAACCCGGATACGCTGGTGACAGATGCGAAGTGAATGCGTGCAGTAACTGGTGTTCAAACAATGGTGTGTGTGCTCTGAACGAGAAGGGGGAGCCGGCTTGTAAGTGCACAGCAGGTTACGACGGTGCAAGATGCGACGTGTCCATCTGTAAAGACTACTGTTTCCAAGGAAATTGTAGTGTCAGCACCGAGGGCCAACCTAAATGCAGGTAAATCATAATATTACCCTGAACACCCATGGAAGTGGTTGTATTTGGGGCCAAGGCGAGCAAAAAAGCGGCACAGCCGTACCATGCTTTTCTCGAAACAATTCGGAGTTCTGGCCATTTTCAACGCCCTACAACTTTGTTGTGTATAAATTAAACTAGAAACCTATACCAAGTTACCAAACAAGCGGTAACGGTAGAACGAATTATAACTGATCAAAGTTTCTTTATTCTAACAGTACGACAATTATTTGTTTTAAACTACATTTTTGTGTTAAGACACACTGAACTTTATTTTTTAATCCACTAGCTACTCTCAGATAGGATAAGAAAAGATCTGGTTTGTGCTAACTCTCGGACTAAACATGCTTTTGCGAATCGGTTTTATATATTTCTGAGATCTTATTTAAATAACCATTTAAACAGAGTCCTACAGATTTATAGTTTAAGTTACAATAGGTGTAATTTACTAGTCCAGGATTTTTTTTTGGCAAAACACAACGATGCAGACACGACAAAACTACTAGAAATTGTAAAATACAGTTTTGAATATAACTACTCTAATATAAATCTCTACCTTTAACTTAAAAAAATATATATAGACCAGTGCTTGACTGTGATCCTACCTGATGGTAAGCAGTGATGCAATCGTTGATGGTGACTGACCGATCATCGAGACTAAGAATTATGTTTTAGTTTTCTTGATTATAGAGTAATTCTTTTATATCTTCGTTATTTCAGCTGTATGATCGGGTACTCCGGGGAAAGATGCGAAGAAAACGCGTGCCATAAGCACTGTTTAAACGGCGGTGTCTGCACCTTAAACGAAGAAGACGAGCCGGCCTGCCAGTGCACAGCAGGTTATGATGGTGGAAGATGCGAGCTTCCTGCCTATCAGAACAACAGGTAAAACTTGTTCTTCTCACTGTACACTAGTTATATCGAGCGCTGCGCTGGACGCTGATCGTGCACTCGGCAGATGCGACGAGATTTGTCAAAGAAAAAGTAAAAATAACATAATTCTAAAGTTTGCCGTATATAACGTTCGTTCACTCGTAGTGGGTGTTACAACTTTATATAAGATAAAATTGTGTGTTGAATGAAAGTGTTGGCCGACTAACTAAACGGAACTAACTAGTGACACAGTCGTTTGTTATTCAAATAATAATTTCATGTCGTCACGTTCCGAGTGTCTCGCTGGTCTAGTAGTCAGAAGCTCTACCTCTAAACATGAGGTTGTGGGCTCGGTACCCGGGTCATGCATATTATATTTATGAATTTTAGTACGTGAAACTTGTCAGTAGCAGCTCGAAGCTTGGGCTCATACAAAACCGTAGGGGCCCAGCAGGGTCGACGCCGCTAGGGCCACGGGAATTATTGAAAGAGTTACAGTGGTCCTGGACCGCAAAGGCAACTGACGGACACTGGTGGCTTTTAGTCAGTAAAGGTCTGACACACTTTCGTTCTTCTTTAAAGCGGAAGAAGCTAGTTGATGATTTAACTCGTTAAAGTAATATAAATGCAATTGGTAACAATTTGATATTGAGAGCGCCATTGCAGTAGTTATGACCGGCCACTGATGTGCTTTTGACTGTACATTTTTCAAACCTTTTTTTAATTTTTGACAAAAAGTTGTATTACTAATCTTAAATTATAGTTATATTTTACGGACGTGTCTGTTTATTGTGTTACTATATTCGAACATTTCCATTGTTTCAGCTGTGATGCCGGTAACGGGGACGGGACAGTCAACGCATGTCATCAGTTCTGTCTGAACGATGGCGCTTGTTCGCTGAACGAGGCGAATGTGCCAGTCTGCCAGTGCACAGCTGATTACGCGAGTGAGAGATGCGACGTTCCCGCCTTCATAGCCAAATGGGCACACGCATACAATTAGTAAGCAATTTTTCGGTCTAAACTTATTTTAATATTAATCAATTAAATCAGAGCTTTCCCTCTAGTGTAGACGAGGTCGGTGTCAGTGACTCAGGCCCATGTTCCATGGCCCACTTGCCATAACAACGGAAGAAAACCTTCGATTCATTTCAATAAAATACGAGCAATAAATTCTGACAATTCGATGATTCGAGGAAGAGTTGAGTTGCAGGATGCGACTTGGGAAAGTCTTTCCTTCTTGGTTTCTCGAGCCTTAATAATCTTCTCATGACATCATTGTGTATTATTGTGCTCTCTTTCTAGATGTGCCGCCGGTTACTGAGAGCGACGTCAAGTCGACGTGTGCTTCAACGGTTGTCTGAACAACGGAGCTTGTTCAAAACGAGCGCGAAATGTGCAGCAGTCGAAGAGTGCGCGTTCATCTCTACAAATTCAAGAACATGAGTTTAATGTAGTCAAAGTAGTTTTTTAAGTCATATTTGATATTTTTGATTTTTTTACATTTTCTTTCCTTCATATTATATTTACAACCCGAGCGCAATAACACGGCTCCTCGCTCGAAAACAGTTGCCACATTGAATACTCGAAAATAGTTTGTATCGTCACGTTTAAAGCATCTTGAATTCGTAAAGTAGTGTCATGAGAAACTACTCGGCGCAAAATAAATGTTGTTAATCAAAAAACTAAAATAAAATTGAATGCACTGAATATTTCAAACGTCACTTATCAGGTGCCATGTTAATGCGCACGGGTTGTACGTATTAACTAGTTTGTATTTTAGTTTTACGTTATCTTAGTTTCAATACTCAAAGCTCCTCCTGTCGCCGACCTACTGATGCATGGAGCTCACGAATCTAAGACTTTGGTTCTTTATAAATTGTGTATTCGTGTGCGCTTGTTCAGTTGAGGCTCCTCAATCAATAAATAAGTAAATCGTTAGCTAAGTACCCTTATCTCTAATACCTATTAGTTGTCATTGTAAACTCTCTTTCTTAGTACAATTTCATGCTCCAAAAACATGTCATTCTAAACGTATTTAATACTAATGGACGCACCATCACACGAAGCTTCTTGCCTGTTGCGTACAATAACATTGCTATAGATGTTTATTAGATTCAGTTTATTGCGTTCAATGACAAAATTCGAAATTTTTCAGTCTATAAAATTATTTTTGATAAAGTCAATTGTGTTAACGTGCAGCAGGACTTAGACCGTTTCTTTAACTACTGCTCTTCCAATAAGCTTAACTTTAGCCTTCCAAAGCGTTATGTCATGACATTACCAAAACGAAAAATATCACCGAGTTCGACTATCGTCTTGCTATTATGTGTATTAGTACTCGTAAAGTTAGTTTTCTCCGCAATCTTGATGTTCTGCTGGATTCGAAGCACCATCTGGATGTTCAAATAGAAAAGATTGTTAACAAGCCCCACCACATGTTTGGTTTTGTTATGAGACCTTCCCGGGGTCCGTCAACCTTCCGCCTTATTGCACTTATACATTAGTGTTAGTATATGCAAAACCCGAAACACGTGTCTAGTATTTTCGTGCAAAGAATCTATGTACAAAATTTCATAACTGTATCATGGAAAATTACAAGCTCGTTATTTCAGCAAAAATACATAGTTACCGAGCTATACAGGCAACTAAACGGTTATATTGCACTTGCAGCCAGCTTTTTCTAATGCTCCAACTTGTGACCTTTTTAAATATTTTTGGGAAAAAATATAACATGATGTAAAAGCTATTGGAATCCATTCAGTTACTGATTCGAACAAACTATATTCGGAATTCGCACAAACTAAATATAATGTAGTATTCGTCAATAACTTCAATAATGAGTGCAGCGTTAGAGTGTGCAGTACCTACGTGGAACCCGAGACTACGTCAAATATAATGAACTAGTACGACGTAAATACCTTCGCGATATCTATTTTAGATGTTACCGGAAAAAACTTGCTTCTAAAAAAGTATGATTTTTTACCATAAAGTCGAAATGGAAACTCTTATGAGTTTTATCTCTGTTGTACGTGAGCCGCCATCATCTTGATTGTCCAGACTCCTAAGAGTGTGTTCGCTGGTTCCTCGAACAGCTCATGTACGCGAGGTACGCACTCGACGTCTGTTTGCTACTAGCCTCTGTAAATACAACGCTGGCTCGCTTTCACCACTTCATCGTATGTTTGATACATATATGAATGAGTTCAATTCAATCCACATTCGTTTTCTACATAAGTAAAAAGTCATTTATCTCTATGTAATAACGTGGGCTTTAATGATTATTATTATTCTCTTTATTCAATTTTTTTTACATATAAAATTACATTTTTAAATATTTTTTAACAAAATTATACAAAAGAAAAAAAAACATTTAAAAATATAAAAATATAGTTTTCCACCGGTGTCGGGAGCAGGGTCCAAGCTACCGGTGGTTAGGGCTCCAGAGACAGGAACCTCCTCACAATGCGAGCCGTATCGAGGAGTACTGCCTTCTGTATCAGGCCCTTGATCCACCCGTGCAACGATAGCTTCGACAGATGGTCGTCGAAGCTTTTGGCTATAAGGCCATTAGCGGTCACAACAATCGGCACAATGATAGCCGAGTCCACATTCCACATGTCGACAACCTCGTGTGCTAAGTCAAGATATTTTATTTGTTTTTCTTTCTCAGCTTTCACGAGATTCTCGTCATGCGGGATGGTGACATCGACTATCATTGCACGGCGTGCTAATCGGTCTATCACCACTATGTCCGGCTTATTGGCTACAATAGTCCGGTCAGTAATGATAGACCGATCCCAGTACAACGTGACATGGTCATTTTCAAGAACTGGGTCGGGCACATACCTGTAGTACGGTACCTCAGAGTCCACTAGGTTGTACTTCAAAGCAAGTTGCTGGTGAAGAATCCTGGCTACTTGGTTATGCCTGTGCAAATACTCGCCGTTAGCCAGACGAGAACAACCAGAGATAATATGTCTGATGGACTCACCCGGACGATGACATGCCCGACACACGTCAACCGTCCCGTCCTTCATAATATGTCTCCGGTAGTTGTTCGTCAAGATAACCTCGTCCATAATCGCACAGACAAAACCTTCAGTTTCTCCGAAGAGGTTGCTAAATCGTAACCAGGCCACGGACGCCGAAAAATCTACATCAGGCTCATGAAGAGCCCGAAAAAAGCGCCCGTGAAGCTCCTTGCCTTTCCATACTTCCTTGCGGTCATCAGTGGTAAGTACCACAGGTTTGCGCCAGTTCTCTTTAGCCATGGACAGCGGGGTGAGTCCCTTGTCCACTGCGACCACATCGCGGTGCATACCCACGTCGGTTTTGAGAAAGTATTCTCTGAGGCTGCACACCTCGCGGTTGTGTAGAGTCTTTGCATTCAAAAAGCCTCGACCTCCACACTTCCGCGGGATGTACAGTCTCATCACCGAAGATCGTGGGTGATGCATCCGATTTGCGGTCAGCAATGTACGGACCTGCCTATCCAGAGCGTCTAACTCAGTCTGAGTCCATTTGAGTATGCCGAAAGAGTACATTAAAACCGGCATGACCCAACCGTTGAAGGCGCGCACCTTATTTCCGCCTGACAGAAGGCTGTTTAAAACTTTCTTCAGGCGGCCAAAGAAGCGCTCCTTCAACGTTTGCTTCATGTCAGCGACGTTAATGCCTAACGCTTCCGACATACCCAAATACTTATAAGTTTCGGTCGAGGAGAGGGATCTAAGGTGTATGGAATCCGAGAGTTGAATTCCCTCGGATTCCACTATCTCCCCTCGCCTCACATGCATGACTGCACATTTGTCCACACCAAATTCCATCCTGATGGCACTACTGAAAGTTTCAGTTACCTTCAGTAGTTCCATCAGTTGCGAATTGTTGTGGGCAAAAAGTTTCAGATCATCCATGTAAAGCAGGTGAGATAGGACCTGACCACCTCTTCTCAACCGATAGCCCAGACCTGAATCCTCCAGCAACGTGCTTAAAGGATTCAGATTATTATTATTATTATTATATATCTTTATTGCACACCTTAACTTACTAAAGAATAATAATTAACAAAAATAAGTGTACAATAGGCGGTCTTATTGCACAGGGCAATTTCTACCAGACAACCTTTGGATGGACTGAAACGAAAGGAACAAGATTTCGGGCTAAAAGTGTACAACAACTTATAGAAACAATATAAAAATAAATAACAAATAAAAAATATAATACATAAATAAAAAACCAATTAATAAACTAATAAATATAAAATATACTTACAATTAGAAAGGAGAAGAAGAACTAAAGTGATAGATAATGCTCCTTCACCATTTTTTTGAACGTTGGTAGCGTTTGGGCTCGCCTCACTTCTATGGGTAATGCATTCCACAAACGAGCTGCTTGTATCGTGAAGGATTTATCAAAGAACGAAGTGGAAAGCATATGAATACTAAGTTTTAGATTTTCCGATGACCTCAAGGACCTAGAATGTGTGTCACAGAGGAACTGAAAGCGTTCTTTAAGATAAAAAGGAGTCGAAGGATTAAAGAGTACATTGTAAAGCAAAGAAAGTATGTGAGCATTCCGGCGAAGGCGAATAGGAAGCCATTTGAGCTGAGTACGGAATTCAGAAACATGGTCATACTTGCGCAAGCCAAATATAAACCTGATACAGAGATTTTGAAGTCGCTCAAGCTTATCCAATTGGTCTTGGTTGAGATCAAGATAGCTGGCATCAGCATAGTCCAAGATTGGGAGAAGAAGAGATTGTGCTATCGCAATTTTAGTAGTGATGGGAAGAAAATTGCGAAGGCGCCTCAAGGAGCCCGCCGAAGCAAACAGTTTACGACTAACTTCCTGCAGTTGCTTAGTCCAGGAAAGAGTGCTGTCGATGTAAATCCCCAAGTTCTTCACCGTAGAAGTTAGAGGAATTATGGTGTTATTGAAATAAACCTGAGGAAGTGTCGACCAATCTATCTTACATACAGTTCGGGAACTACCAACAACAATCACCTGCGTCTTGGTTGGATTGATCTTCAGCCCAAACTCAGTGCTCCAGTCACCTATTCGATTCAGATCTATATTAATAGTCTCAATGGCATCACACAGCTTATCGAGAGGGGATTGTGTGTATATTTGAAGATCATCAGCATACAGGTGGTAGAAAGAAGAAAGTCGTTGAGTGATAGCATTAATAAAAAGTGCGAAAAGTAGAGGAGATAAAACGCCACCCTGCGGCACACCGGCAGTTGTGTTACACCAAGAAGAAAAAGTTTCTTCAATGCAAACACGCTGCCGGCGACCAAACAGGTAACTCTTAAACCAGTCAATTACCGAAGGAGATATGTTAAAAGAGCAAAGGATACCAAGCAAAATGTCGAAGTCAACAGTATTAAAAGCATTGCTAAAGTCAAGCAGAGCAAGTACTGTTAACTTCCCCATCTCCATGCCTGACCTGATATCATCCGTGATATGCACGAGTGCTGAGGTAGTGCTGTGTCCAGGTCGAAAACCAGATTGAAAAGGATTTAATAGATTGTGCCTGGAAAGGAACGTGCTAAGTTGTTGGTGGACAAGCTTTTCAAGGACTTTGGATAGGAATGGAAGAATAGAAATAGGACGATAGTCGGAAAAGGAAGCCGGATGAGATTTTTTAGGCAAAGGAATAAGTTGAGCATCTTTCCAAGCTTGTGGAAAGACACTACTGGAAATAGAGAAGTTCAGGATGTAAAGGATGACAGGAAGAATGTTATCAAGGATGGGGATGATCATCTTCCTACTGACACAGTCACTACCGACAGCGTTAGATGTAATCGATAAAATAGTCTTTTTAACATCACAAGCGGTGAATTGACTTACGACAAAAGGGGAATAATCAGGTAACGGAAGGTTCGAAAGATGACTTAGTGTAGTTGCTTTGGTGGCCCTATCTAATATGGGCGAAGTAGAAAAATGACTATTGAGTAAGTTGAAGTCTAAGTCTTTAGGAATTGTGTCATGAGACTTTTTTCCGATACCTAATGATTTAAGAAAATTCCAGACCTTAGCTGGATCACCATTCTGAACTGAAGTATGAATATGTTGGCGTTTTGCATTTCTACACACCTTGTTGCAGTGGTTTCTAATCGAGACATATTTATCCCTGTTGACGTCGTTAGGCCGAATTTTAAACTTAAATTTTGCGGCTGCTTTTTTATGAAGTAGAAGTTTAATTTCATTAGTCAGCCACGGCGCTGGAACATGCTTGACTCTCACAGCCCGAATAGGTGCATGTGTGTCATATAACTGAATCAGGGTAGAAGTTAAGATTTCAACTTGCTCGTTAACTGACGAGGATGAAATCAAAGGCGTCCAGTCAATGCTGCTAGCATCCTCTCGAAGACGATCAATGTTCATCCCATCAAAATTGCGAAGCAGAAGAGTTTTGGACTTATGCTTGGGTGGTCGGATTTTATAGGTACGCTTGGGTGGTAGGTAGAATGATGTACGCACTTGAATTGACTTTTTTATATATATTTTAAAATTCAGAGATTAGTTCCAGAACAATGAGCAGTTTTGTATAAGTTCTGTATCTGTGTACTAGCTAGTTTTAAATACTTGGAATTTTAATCTGTGGAGAACGTAGTGGCTAGCATAATGTTTTAAAATGTAATAATTATTTAAGATATTTTGACTATTATCTTATTGTGCTACTGTTAAAATACATCGGCCTAAGTCTGTGTACTAGTCCGAGCTGTGACCTGTAAAGCAGGTATCGTCAGGTGGCTGACCGACTGATGAGCAAGTGTCGCCAGGGTGTCACGCTCACAGTTCTCGTCCTGAGGGAGACGCGTGAACAGATCGTCGTGCAAATGATTGCTCGTCCACGGTCGTCTGTGTGGTGCGTCTATTTCGCTCTGTATTCATTATTTTATCTTTGGGCATCAGTCTACAGTTCTCTACTAATATTTTTGCTTTTGTATTTTTATTAAATAATATTTTTAAATAAATATCTTAATTAAATAATTCATGCATTTTTATATTAAACCTTCTAGTTTACTTTAATTTTCAGTTTTGGATAGATACACACTTGAGACATAAAAACTACTTCAAATTTACATCACAATTAGATATTGTGATGGATGGATGAATTAAAAATATTGCGAATAATTGTAACAACCATTATAATTCACTCGAAAAAATCTAACCTAAAATTCTGATCAATATAATAATGTAATATAATATTCCACAACTATCACACAGCGTCGTCAAGTCCCAAGCTAAGCAGAGCTTGTGTTATGAGTACTAGATAACTGATAAACATACTTATATATTTGTAAATACATACATATTATAGACTAGCTTTTGCCCGCGGCTTCGCTCGCGTTAAATTCGGGGTAATACGGTTCCCCTTTCTGTGGGGGGTTAGTGAACTCCCCTTAGCGAACTCCACTGCGGGTGACGTAACCTACGACAAACTTATTATTTGCAGTTGGTACAGTAAGCGGGTCTAGGGATCGAACCGCAAAATTAAGTTTGTTTTTTATTGTATGTAATTTTCCGGGATAAAAAGTACCCAGTGTGGTGACCAGGATATTAAAGAATAATTATACCAAGTTTCATCGTAATCGAACCGGTAGTTTTTGCGTGGTGCCTGAACAAACAGACAGACAAAAATTTTTTTAATCACAATTTTGGGTTCGGTGTCGGTCTAGTAACACCTCTGCCATTATTTTTTTTGATATTTTCTATGTACAGAATTTTCACTTCAACAGATTTATTATAAGTATAGATTTAGAAGATAAATTACACCCAGACAGAACAAATGATCATGCTCATCACACAAACATTTGTCCTGGGTGGGAATGAACCCACGACCTCCGGCAGTCAGGGTCACTAACCAACAGGCTTGTCGAAATATTAAATAATCTTATTTAAAATAACGAGGAATTTATAAGTCACACCACACTGAAAATGAGATGGATTCTTATAAACTAAAATAAAAAAAAAAAAATAAAAAAATAAAAAAAAAAAAAATCGCCTCTTTTGTAGCGCAACTGATTCTTAATCCAAGAGCGAGCGAAGCGAGCTCGGAATTGCTGGGCACTCCGACACGGAGTGTTTTTATTTCCACCCAGAAAGTGACTTACTGGCTTAAAAGATAACTAGTGGCTAAGATAAGATCTGTTTGGGACAGAGTAGTTCCTGAACTGTACACTATAATGTTTGTATGCTTAGATAGGTGTTAGGTAGCGAGTGTGACCTACATGCGAAATACTTCACATAGTAAAAATCAAAGTTTATTTATAACTAGTGTCGTACAATTACCGGCACGGATCTTGAGCGCTGGCTTCAAGTTAGGCAGAAGTCAAATATTCGGTCTCTTTGGTGGTGATGATAGGCTCTCGTTTGACCACTATCTCACCTGATGGTAAGTGATGATATTGTGGCCGATGATGGAGCACGCTTGCCTAAAAGTAACCTATTCACTCTTGACTAAAGACATCCAAGGTTGTAGCAATCAGGAAACACAGACTCTGGCGGGGAATTCCACTCCTTAGCTGTACGTATACCTAATGAATGTGTTTCCAAAACGCTTTGTACGAATGGGTTTATTGGTTTGGGAGTTTAATAGTAAACTACACGATTTCAATAGTAATTCATGGTAAAGGTACAGATCTCTCAGACTTGAAGCGCGAGTGACGCGAACGTGATCAGATCGTCACACCACCATCGCCACGGTCCACCTCGATGACGTAGGCCTCCCGCAGGCGTCTAACGTGAATCACGCCCATCTGCCTGGGTGTATTCGTTTCTTCATATATAAGAGAAATATTAAGAGTAAGAGAGAAGAGAAAAAGAGGATAAAAGAAGAAAAAAAGAAACAGACAACGAGACATAGAACTAAAAAGGCAAGAATGACAGTATCGCATCCAGGTAAAGTTAGAAGTAGAAAGCAGAGTCATAGTGTCTGCGACGGTAAGAGAAACTGTGTGGCCAGTAAACGGCCGTAATCTGGCGAGGCGCATCGTTAATAACTGCGTGCGATGCAGGCGTCTTCGAGATAAAACTTAATGCCTTAGATTGAGTGAATTGCCTTTTCAGCCGGTAAATCCAGGTTATCCCTTTCTATCTGTTGGTTTTGACTTCGCCGGCACATTTTTAGGGTTCCGAAGCCAAATGGCAAAAAACGGAACCCTTATAGGTTCGTCATGTCTGTCTGTCTGTCTGTCTGTCTGTCTGTCCGTCCGTATGTCACAGCCACTTTTTTCCGAAACTATAAGAGCTATACTGTTGAAACTTAGTAAGTAGATGTATTCTGTGAACCGCTTTAAGATTTTTATACAAAAATAGAAAAAAGCAATAAATTTTGGGGGTCCCCATACTTAGAACTGAAACTCAACAATTTTTTTTTCATCAAACCCATACGTATGGGGTATTTATGGATAGGTCTTCAAAAATGATATTGAAGTTTCTAATATCATTTTTTTCTAAATTGAATAGTTTACGCGAGAGACACTTCCAAAGTGGTAAAATGTGTGTCCCCCCCTGTAACTTCTAAAATAAGAGAATGATAAAACCAAAAAAAATATATGATGTACATTATATAAACTACCAACGAAAATTGGTTTGAACGAGATCTAGTAAGTAGTTTTTTTTTAATACGTCATAAATCTAAAAAAATACACTATTATTATAACGTCGATCAAAGTTACAACGAACTACAAGAACTTTTATATTATGTTACTTGCTGCTACGGAACCCTCCATGGGCGAGTCCGACTCGCACTTGGCTGGTTTTTTTATTGACAATCGTAAAGGCCGTGGAAGCCGCGTTATAAAATGTTATAAATGCGTATTCATTTGCCTGCATTATAAACGCATTCACCTTGAGGCTGTCAGTGATTTGACGAAAGATGCGTTTATAATGACCCCCAGCAGATTCATTGCTTGTCCTGAAAAACCTGCGGAAATATTCAGCGATAATACAACAAATTTTGTGGCCGCAGCTAAAGAAAAGATTTCTAAAGCAAACAGGTGTTCTTGGCTGATGGTGAGGTGTAGGTAATGGTACTTGATATGGCAATATTGCTGAACTGGTCCTATTTGGCGCCGCCGTGAGACACACATTGTTAGTTGTCTCTTTTTTTATATATAATAATTTATTAGTGTCTACATGTTGTTACTACTTTGTGTGTATCTACGACTGTGTATGCCAAATAAAATATTTTTCTTTCTTTCTTTCTTTCTATATGGTTGGTGATAAACAACGGGAATCTTCTGTGACGACGTAAGCAGGCTTCAACTGGTTGATCGATATGTTTGCTTGTTGATTGGGTAGCTGTATGGTGTAGACTTTATCTGCGGGACGCACATAAAACAGTTACTGCGTTGCGATAGGCATGCGCGCGCGTCTACTCTCTAGTGGGCGTACACGAGACCTATGTCCGGAGCAGCGATTGGACAATAGTTTTGGCGCCGGGAAAGGGAACAGTACAGTATTTAGTAATTGGACAATAGTTATAGCGTAACGCATACGAACAAAGGGAAAGTGACTTTATTGGTTAGTTAGCTTTAGCGGGACATTCGGTACACTATTATTGGTTAAGAGTTAGCATTTCTTATTGGTTAAATTCTTAGGTAGTCCGTAACATTGTACATTAGTATAAAAGGAGGTGCATGGTTAAAATATACACATTCAGTTTTGGAGTCAAGATCATAACTTCCACCTCCTACTATCCCCAAAAAACTATAACTTTCAAATTCATTCCTGCTTACTCTCCTCATATCGGTGGCATATGGGAGGCCGGGGTAAAACCGGCCAAGCACCATATAAAACATGTTATTGGCAATAGCCACTTGACCTACGAAGAAACATCAACTTTGTTTGCACAGGTGGACGCAGTTTTAAACAGCCGTCCCCTGTGCCCTGTGTCCTCCAGTCCTGACGATCTCCTTCCATTTTCCCCAGGACACTTTGTCATCGGAAGGCCCTTGACTGCACTGCCAGCTCCAACCCTGGATGACATCAGCCACGACCGTCTCAAGCGCTACGAGCATCTGGAAAGAATACGGCAGCACTTCTGGTAAGTTGGAGCAAAGAATATCTGTCAGAATTACAGCAAAGAACTAAGTGGCGGATTGATACATTCAAATTGAACGTCGGAGATAATAATATAGTGCTGCTAGCAGACGACAATTCCTCCCCGCTGCAATGGAGACTCGGACACGTGGTGCGTCTCATCTACGGACCGGACAAAATACAAAGAGTCGCGGATGTCAACAGTACTAAGGGTTGTGTACGCCGGTCCTTGGTACGGCTCTGCCCGTTACCAACAGCGGATGAACTCAAGGGTTGAAAGGGTCAGTCTTTCAACGGCCGGGAAGATGTTCCAGCACAGCTACAAGCGCCTACTCAAGAAATTGTACAATTCATTGTCGACATAATTTTGATAGGCGTTTGCTAATTAATACCAAAATTGTTTACCTCCTTCACTAGCGCCGGAACATCTTTTACCTTTGGTTAGAGAACGATGTATCAAATCGTGGCCAGAATATTTTGACAAAAGGTCAAAAAAAAAAAGCATTTGTCATCAAGATGACTCAGCCATCTCTTCCACGGATGCTCTGGTTCAGCGAATTTGAATTAATTGAATAGACAGGAGGTTGTGATGGCTTTGAGACCCCGATTCGGCCACAATCCACTCAACAGCTTTGGATTTATGCGCAAAGTCGATTCTCCCAATTATGTTCTCTGTGGTACTGTAGAAGATGTGCATCATATCCTGTCGGAGTGTGTTCGTGTTATATGCTCTATTTTGTAAAAATAGAGTTCTAACCTCACCTTTAACAGATGCTAGAATACTTTATCGTATTAATCATATTATTAAGGATATAAAAGGTTGCGGGTAGACTAGTAAATATGTTTTATCGGGGTGACATAATCTGTTTATAAAAAAACCCGCAAATAAAATATGATTGAAAAAAAAGACATTAATCAACGAATTTGTTGTGGTTAACAGCTATCTACTAATAGATGTAAATGGACGAGTCAATAGTGTTTGATTGAGATTTTGATTAGGTTAACATAAGGAAAGAAAAATAAAAATATATACCGGACCACTCTTATTCCGTACAAACGTAAAATTTACAATTAAAAAAAACTACGAAGGGACTATAAAAACCAAAGGAGATTTAGAGAGATACAATAGAGCGGCTATCAGGAGAAATGTCTCCTATCTCTCAGTGACGCCAGCTATGAATAGCAATCACGCGAATTAAATTTGTCAAAATTTGTATAAATTTTGTGTGTGCTAGGTACGGTTAAAGTTTTCAGCAATAGATGGCGCTATCATAAAATCAGCAAATGTTCTAGAACTATTCATGGAAATTGTTGAATTTTAATTAATTACTACGTAAATACCAAGAATATTTACGAAAATAAACCGAAGTTAGGTCCAATAATTTTACCATAACAAGATTTGCAATAGCGTAATGCGCAACTCAGCACATTTTCTCAGAAAATGTGCTGAGTTGCGCGTTAGTGCCTGAAGCGGATACAAATACGACTTGACGTTTAGGGGCAAAGACATTAAATATATACTACCAATAGACAGGACATAGCGAACAAAAGTCCAAACCGATACTTATTACTTGTGAGTAACAAGTCGCTCAGTCTAGTATGACACCCCTAAACGTCAAGTCGTGTTTGTATCCGCTTTAGGCACTAAATGAAAATCATTTTCTGAGAAAACGTGCTAAGTTGCGCATTAGGCTATTGCAAATCTTGTTATGGTAAAATTATTGAACCTAACTTCGGTTTATTTTCGTAAATATTCTTGGTAATTGAAATTTAATAAAAACACAGTAATTAATTAAAATTCAACAATTTCCATGAATAGTTCTAGAACATTTGCTGATTTTATGTTAGCGCCATCTACTGCTGAAAAGTTTAACCTTACCTAGCACACACCAGTGGCGTAGCGTGGGTTTTCGCTGCTTGGGGTCGACCAGAAATACGCCGCCCTTTGTTGTTTATTATGTTTAAGAACACCAGTATTAAGAACGATTGCAGATATCCCGTCGGGGCCACTAGCTTTATTCTTACGTACGACATACTCGTCACGTACCCATCAGGAGAAACAGGGGGCGGTGCGTCACCGGAATTCAGACGCAAAGATTCCGCAATAAGAGAGGCAATTAAGTTTGCTTTCTCCTCAGCGGTGTGAGCCAGGGACCCGTCGGGTTTCAGCAGTGGCGGAGGTGAGGGACGGCAGAAGTTCGATTCACTCGAGTTTGTCAACGGGGTTTGTTCCCTTTTCGGTCAATGTGGTCAAACTGAGATCCCCACAACATATTAAGAGTCACGTCACTTGCCTTGCGCATACGGGTGTTGGCCCAAGGTCGGTATGCGCGTGTTTAATCGCGTCAGCGTGAACACACTCAGTTCCAAGTCATGGTTGAGCTTGGTCCGACATTGTTACGTCAGAGAAAGAACTTGGATTAATAAAAAGCAATATACCTGCTGCAGCACGCAGGGTAGACTTAACATCGACATCAAAATTTGCTTGGCACGTACGTAACATTGCGCTCGCAATTTCGAATATCTAAGTTTTTTTTTGGCGCTTTCTGCCGCCTCCTTTCGTATGGCCCCTAGGGCCATGGCCCCCACCGCCCTCCCCTCCTCAAGCTAAGCCACTGGCACACACTGAAGCTTCTACCACGAGCTCATAACGTGATCTATTTTACGACCTAAACCGAACTGTTTGATTCTTTTTCGTTCGTACTACTGACATTTAAACATATCGTGGTAAAGCTTCTGGCCACCTACCGAGCAATAGTTAAATAAATACAAATTTTGACAAATTTAATTCGCGTGATTGGTATTCAAAGCTAGATGGCGTTACTGAGAGATAGGATGACAGTTTTTCTAAGACATTTTCTCCTGATAGCCGCTCTATTGTATCTCTTTAAATCTCTTTGTTTAGGGGTGTCATACTAGACTGAGCGACTTGTTACTACCAAGTAATAAGTATCGGTTTGGACTTTTGTTCGCTATGTCCTGTCTATTGATAGTATATATTTAATGTCTTTGATAAAAAACTAAAATATGTAAACGCCTGACAAAATATACATCGCAATTAGTAACACGACGTGAATATAATCATTGTGGCAGGCGTTAAGATTGCTTTGCGCGCGCTAGGCCTTGATACAGGCCATGGTCCGGAGCGAGGAGGAATTGCAGGCGGTCGCCTTCTTCTACGAAGCAGTAATGCTAGCAAAAGAAGCGGCAGTACGCGCGAGGCAGTGGCCCTCGCGCCCCGGCCGGGATTCCGATCGCGATTTCCGGCCGCCGTAGACGCGGGCTTGCGGACGTCGAACAATAGGTAGCTCGCCGTCCAACCATCCGGTAACCGTTCGGACCGAGCTCAATTCGTCGACGGTGCGTAGTGTTCCTCGCGCGTCTGAAGGAGTTGTCAGCAACCGTAGGGGCCCAGCAGGGTCGAGGCCTACTGGTCTCAGTATGGTTCGACACTTGGGAGTGATACGAAAGAGATCCCCGAGGCCCTGGAACAAAGGCGAAGAAGGAACAGGAGTAGGTTTTTAGTCAGTAAAATAGTAATATAATCCAGAGCGGGTTGTAGAAAGTATATGGAAAGTATCACGGGTAGGGCGATCTTAACTCTGTCTATGCCGTGCACAAGTTTGTGTGAGGAGATCCTTCGATTACCTTCCAGCTCAGACCATATCTATAGTATCAGAAGGTACCTACTAAATTCTAACCGGATACATAACAATATAAACAAGTTGATAACAAAATTGTAAAAACAGAATTCTTATGGGTAGGTACTATCACTTGCAAAAGTCCATAAGAATTCTTAAAACTTATTCGTTTGACGTTTAGTTTGACTTACGACCTTTTATTTTCAAGTTTCGCCAACAAATGATTGAAATTCACAATTTCATCAACTTATCATAAGTCAAGATGGCCCAGTGGTATAGGCACACAGATTGAAGCGCAAATCAGCGTGCCGCAAGTTCAAATCCCACGCAATTATTGACTTTTTGTAAGTTCTTACCCGATTGGAAGTTATGTATTTGCATTACATATATTAAATTATTCTTTAACTTGTTCACACATTTCTTAGAGTTAGAAAGGTAGATCACAAAAAAAACTAAATAAAGAATTAGATTTCTGCGAGGTAGACACGAGTTTTAACTTAACCGAAATGAACTGTCGTTTGGTTGTAGTTGTTGGTTAGTGACGTGAGGTTGACAGTATTGTAATATTCGCAAAATGCAGGCTAATATTAGTATTGAAGTGAGGGCGACTATCATTGGGCTGCATAAAAGTGGTCTTAATAAAACACAAATATCTGAAGAAACCGGACTGAATGTGAGTATAATAGCTATTGAATATAATATGAATTGTAACTTTATTACAAATTAATCTTCTAATTAAAACGTATGCCATTTATGAATCCATTCATCGTATCTTTATGAGGTTTAAAAGAGAAATACGTAAATCGTTGGGTTTATTGGATTGGTTATTGGATTAATAAATGCAGTTTTATTTTAAAATTATATTCAATAATTATGATTATTAACATTTTATATAATGAAAATGAAGTGAAGTAGGTATAGCTGCCTAATATATATTTTTTTTTTATTTTAGAAAAATACTGTAAATCTTTGGCTAAAAAGATATGAGGAAGAAGGTAGCCTTGCTAGTCGAAAGAGAAGTGGGAGATCGAAGCTTATTAGCGAGGCGCAGCGACGACATATGGTGGACGTATACGAAACGAATGGTTTCGCACCAACGAGACATTTTGCGGAATTATATGACACCTCGATGGATACTGTTCGCCGTGCACTTCACGCTGAAGGCGTGCATCACAGAAAACCTGCTAAAAAGCCGTACTTGACAGAGAGGCACAAACAAGAACGATTACGTTTCGCACTAAATATTTAATGTTAACTAAACTAAATGGCCTACCATTCTATTTTAACATATCTGTGATTATTCGTTAACAAACACTGTATTATATTGTGTTTACTTTCGTTTAAAACAGCTATATCTTTTAACTTGTGCCATCGCCTCATCTTAAGAATGCAGTGAACTCGCTATCAATTTTGTTGACAATAATCATGAGTCTATTTCGTTTTTTATTCTTCTACCCGCACTGTTTTAACATAATACTATAGTTCAATTTATTTTTCTCATCTAATTGACGATTATCTTGTGAGAACTAAAGTTCTTTTAACAGAAATTGAGGTTTGGTTTCAATCTTCTTTTCGTCAAGAAAATGAACAATTAAGCTATGACCTCAATACATTCATTGTGACGTTACACAAAAATAAAATGTTTACAAAGTCCAAATCATATATCACTTTTCAATAAATAACTGGATATAAACAATTACCTATATTTTATTTTATTAAAATTTGAATATCCGTTCATTGTTACGTTATTCATATTATGAATGGTCTAAGTGGGTATACTTCCAACAAACAATCTTAGGCGTAACATAGATAACGGTTACAAGATAACTTTTTGTCTAGGTAACAATTCGACGTCACAATTCTCATAAATGTTTAATTTGTAAATATAAAGAATAAACATTTTTATTAAACACGTCTTTTTATTTCCACCTTATAACATCGAAAAGATGTAACAACTAAATAATTGCAAATTACGAATGTGATTCTTCTTGTGGTTAATAGATCACATTCGTAATTTGCAACTATTTAGTGCAAAAAATGCAATAGTATTTTTCATAGAAATAAAAAAAAACAGCTATATCAATATAGATTGGGAATTTTCAAAGTAAAACTGCAACGGACCGACCATGATTTGAACTCGGGTTACGTGATTTGCGAATCCAACACTTAGTTCACACGGCTACCAGCACATGACGTATTTGGTACGAATTTTATCAATGCTACCATATAGCTCACTGCGACGACAGTTCCTTAGTGTGTGTTATCTGTGGAATGTGGATACTCATACATGCGCACACATACGCACGGAAATATCGCGCTCGCTCGGTTCGTAGCAATGTAATCATTAGCGTTCCTATGGACTTTTGCGGCCTTACTGTACGTGTCATATAAGCCACTCCTAAATTGATTTTATTTCATTTACGTTACATGTCGGTATTAGGGTCACAGATATCTGTACTATATAATTGAATCAATCCGATGAATTCGGAGGCAATTGGCTGTGACAGACGGATAGACAGACAGGCTTATGAGTGACTAAGAATTCCGTTTTTTCATTCGGAGGTTTAAAACCTTTTTTTAAGGCAGGAAATTGATAAATAACCTTCCCCGCTCTAGGTGAAGTGAGAGGGAGCGGCAGACTTTACTGACTAAACCCACCTGTGCTCCTTCAATTGCCTTTTGCACTCCGTGGCCGCGGGAACTCTTTTGATTTCAACACTATTCGCGACATGGTGTTGATGGTCGAGTAGTTAAGGGGTATAGTCCCTTGAACATCCGACCGGAGTTAATATATATGCCGGAGATAATACACACACTCGCACTGCCGCCTGTGCCCGCACAGAGCCCTGCTGACCTTTAAAATCATTTATTTTTGCAAAATATTGATTGATCAACATAATTAATAATTATGCTATTTTGTGGGTAAATATATTTCTAAAGATCAAAGCCGTTTGAAAGGAGAAGGGTAACCAGTGAAAAAATATCATGTCATAATTTTTTTTTGGGAAATGTATGAATCAAACGAAAAAAAAAACATAATGTTGATAATGTTATAACCGCGCCATTACCGGGGAGTAGGCTTCAGAGAGTCAATGTTTTATGGCACCAATTGGGAGCAAAGGCCTTAAATTTTGAAAGTTAAACTTGCAATAACTTAAAGTGTAAACGAGAAAAACAGAGTTTGTTGATTGCACTCTGACACTACGCTATCAACACGCTACACTAACGCTAGCATCTTCATGACTTAACGGCAGAAAAGATTACTGCCGAGAGAAACGAGACCGAAACGAAACTTAGTATCTACTACTTATTCAGATAATTAAATCAATTCCCAAAACTGCTACATACACGAGTCTGGGCGACACCAAGGACACGGGAAGTAAATGATTGATAACACACATTGCTAAAAAACCGACCAAGTGCGAGTCGAACTCGCGCACTGAGGGTTCCGTGCAAAACCTATAATAATGGTTCACGGTTTATACAACGTTTATGTTTATGATTTTTTTTAAATATTTGATTTGATTGAATGAAAGGTAAATTGCGGTTTACGATTTATGACGTATTAAAAAAATATTTACTAGATCTCGTTCAAACCAATTTTCGGTGGAGGTTTGCATGGTAATGTACATCATATATATATTTTTTTGTTTTATCATTCTCTTATTTTAAAAGTTACAGGGGCAAACTATTTAGTTTAGAAAAAAATGATGAAACCTCAATATAAGTTTTAAAGACCTATCCATAGATACCCTCACGTTCAGGTTTGGAGAAAAACAAATTTTGAGTTTCAGTTCTAAGTATGAGGAACCCCCAAAATTTCTTGTGTTTTTTTTCTATTTTTTTTGTGAAAATCTTAATGCGGTTCATAGAATACATCTACTTACCATGTTTCAACAGTATAGTTCTTATAGTTTCGGAAAAAGGTGGCTGTGACATACGGATGGACAGGCAGACAGACAGACACAGACATGACGAATCCATAAGGGTTCCATTTTTTGCTATTTGGTTACAGAACTCTAAAAATACAGTAATATCTATTTTTGTACGAAACTAGTGATAAGCAGAGTAGTAGTATCCGAGTAGTCGCCGAGAGTGAACGTCTCATCTGCAGAAACGAGTTTGTGTGAAGAGAAGATGCACTGCACGCGTGTGTTGACGCTGCTAGCACTGCTCGTCGGGCTGGTGCATTCTTTCAAGTGGGGTAAGTACGAGTTTGTTTCTAACGGCTAAATTGTTGTGAATCGTAACCAATTTACTTCGACAATTTATTTATAAATGGTGTTTATTTTACAAATAACACTTATACGCGTTAATTCTTCGTTTATTTAAATTAAATGAGGCCGGTATTTTTTAGCTGACTAAGTACTCTGAGAAAAACCACTGAAACATAGTCAGAGCTCAAAGTCTCTGTAGGGTATCGTGTGTACAGAGAGAAATGAAACGCTCGAGGTTCGAATGCCAAATGAACTGAGTTTGACCTCTGCACCCCCACAGTATTCCCCCTTTTTTTGTTATGAACATTACAAGTGTTTAATTCTATTTATAACTTTAGCTAATATTACTAGTACAATTAATGCATTATCCTGCCTTAACAATGTTTATAATATCAACTGTCGCCAAGTATTGCATTACTAGTACATTAACAGTATGTTTTTTTTATTGGATCAATAGATTATACATTAAGTTTAATACTTTGTATCGTACATCTCTGGTTAATGTATGGCGTTACACATATATTGCTGAACACTTTTTTGATGAATTTAGTACAGATATGATTTTAGACATAATGCCTTTTTATAGTAATGTTGTTTATTATTTTTACACACATCACTAAAGACTATATACAGCATGTTGTTGTTGCGTCATTTGTTCAGCCATTGGTATATTCACGTTGCTATGCCAAACTGTCATCTCTTTCTGTAATATTTTCTGAGCTCCTTGCTTACATTTCTTAAGCATCCTGTATATGATATAGACGCCAATGACTATTGCGAGACCAATTATTATCAGGTCGTGTTTCTCAAATATTATAGGTAATCATTTAGTAATTTTGGTATTTTCATCGAGGACTTAAGAGGCCGGCGAATGTCACTCGCAACTGCAAGTTGACGCGTATTCAAAATTCGTTCGTGGAATATAGCTATCTCTGTTTGACAAAAACAAGTGACGGAGTGCAGCTGTGTGTGTGTATGTGAGCGTCTTACAATTTATTGTTAGTAAAATGAGGTATATTCATTATTTGCTTTATTTTTGCCGAATACTTCGGGAATTGTTTGTGAATGTACGAACTAGTAATGCGTTTTTTGGAAATTTTATTACCGCGCCAATATCTCAACATATTATGATAACAATAGCAGATATGTCATACAAAGGTGGTCTTTTTTTACGGTGGAAAAATCATCTAATGATATTCCCCGCTCTTGGGTGGAGCGGGAGATAGTGTCAGACTTTTACAGACTAAAAACCCACTCCTGTTCCTTCGTTGTCTTTCGTACCGGGGCTGAGCAGCTACCTTTCGGAGCTAACCCTGGCCCCAGTAGGCTTCGACCCGGTTGGACCTCTTCTGTTGCTGACAACTCCTTGAGGCGCACGGGAACAGTTCGCGCAGTCAATGACTTGGGCTCGATCCGGACAGTTACCGGACGGTCGGACAGCGAGCTACCGATTGCTCGCCGTCCGCAAGCCCGCGCCTACGGTGGCCGGAAATTGGGATCGGAATCACGGCAGCGGCTGTGAGCGCCGTTGCCTGATACGGTCGGCCTCCTCCTTTGCTAGCATTACTGCTTTGCAGAAGGAGGCGACTGCCTGCCACTGATCCTCCTCGCTCCGAACCATGGCCTGTACCAGTCTGGCACGAGAGATCGCCGCCGCCGATCACCTCCACGAGGGCAAGGCGATGCTCTGCCTAAGCGGCACACCTCCACTGCGTGCTCCACCGTGTCCTCCGGGCGTTCCGCACAGTGGCGACACTCGGGCGTCACTTCCGTACGAATCCGGTACAGCCTGAACCTACCGAACTTACGTGTCCGGTGAGAACCTGCGTCATGCGGAAGGCGAGGACGCCCGCGCCGTGAGGTCTTTCCAGCCATGCCTCCAAGAGGGGACTTACTGCCATAATTGTGGCGTGCCCAAGGTGGTCTTCTTGTGGTCAAATCAGAAAATGTTATGGAGGCGAGAGCTTTTTTCATAGGTGGGAAATTATTCAATGACTTCTGCCGCTCTTTTAGTGTCAGACTTTTAGGGAAATGAAAACTGTTCTTTCGTTTCAAGGCCCCGATGTTCTCTTTCGCTCAACCCTTGGCCTCAGTAGACTTCGAACCTGCTGGGCCCCTACGGTTTTGCTGACATGTCCTCGAGATGCGAGTGGAACACTATGCAACATCGACGTCTCGAGCTCGGTACGAACGCTTACCGGACGGCCGGACGGAGAGATACAAATTGCTCGCCGTCCGCAACCCTGCGCCTACGGTGACTGGAAAAAGGGATCAGGATCCCGGTGGCTGGGGCGTGAGGAATGATGTTCCCTCACGTGTACGACTGTCTCCTTTGCTAGCATAACTGCTTCGTAGAAGGAGCCGACCACCTGCCATTCCTACACATTCCGGTCCATGGCTTGTACCAGGGTCACTCCCACGAGTACACAGCGCGGCGGCAGTGCTCCGCCTGAGTGGAGCATACCATCGCCGTATGCTCCACCCTGTCCTCCGGGCGGTCTACACAATGATGACAGCCAGGCGTTTCTTCCGAACTTACCACGAGGTGAGGTGTCGTCATGCGGAAGGTGAGGATGTTTCCACGTCTATTCACCCACTCCTCAAAGATTGGATTTATCGCCATAATTATGGCTTGCCCCGAGATCCCGCCGGTACTCTGACCGCCTTCGTCAGTGGTTTTTTACCCCGGCGTTGCAACTCCATGCGCAAATTGTGCATGCGTGCAAGGACTGTTGCCTCTAGATCCCATGGTGACAGACCAGCAAGGAGGCTCGTCGCTTCGCTGGAGAACGTGCGGTATCCCCGCACCATTTGGATGGCCATGATCCTCTGGGATGCGTTCAGCTTTGCCCCCGGTCGCTTTCACAGCAATGGGGACAACACCGGCGCTCCGTAATGAGCCATGGACCAAACAATGCTGCGTGGAGCCTCCGGCAAAGGGCTAATAAGGACCTCTATGTTGGGTAGGAGCCGCTTCAGGGCAGCCCCAGTCCGGTCCAGTTTGGGAGCCAGACGTCCGAAGTGTTCTTCGAAATTCCAACGGCTGTCGAGGACAAGTACCAAAAACAGTCCGACCCATATCTTGGTACCGATCCTTGGGGAACACCGCACGACATCTCTCGGCGTTTCCCTTCTCCACGGTGAGCGGGGCAGATAATGAACCTGTCCTTCAGGTAGGCCTCGATCACACGAATGAGGTAGACCGGCACCTGGTGATACCGGGGTCCAAATAGAGCGCTCCCTGCAAAAGCCAAACTGGCCATCCGCAAGATCCGGCTCCACCCGTACCAGGTGCGTACGAGGAATAAAGAACAGCGAAGCGCACCCTCAGAGCGGAGATACGGCTGGCCAAACTGGAGGCCCGCGACGTGTAGCTGGGGACTCTGGACAGAGACCCGTGGGGACGACCCTACGAAATGGTGCGTAACAAGCTTCGTACCTGGGCTCCCCCGCTGGCACAGAGTACCGGCCTCTGTTTATGAAGGGTATGATGAACGCTCTATTCCCGTCAAAAGGGGAGCATTCTCATCCGCTCATGGCTCCGCCACTAGTTGTAGTGTAGTTTATATTTTTATGTCACCGTTTTTTGTAGCCATATTTGCATACTATGTGCTATGTGACCTCCCCAACGGGGTCAGCGTGGTCTATTATACAGACGACACGCTGATCCTAACGAAGGGAGAGTCGTAACAGGCGGCGGTCGAACTAGCGGAACGCAGGGTTGCAACAACCTCCAACCAGCCTTGGCCCCACCGACATCATGTCATATGGGCCGAATCGAAATGAGACGGCTGCGGACACAGCCCACCCATATAAATATGAGCGCGCTATCACCGCAGCCGCTTCTTGACTCCTTTACAAATTTCTTCGTCTTGTCCCCATGTTGCGTTTCTCCCCATCCTGGGGCGGCGTACTAACGGTCCCCCCTCACGTGGGTAAGACAAACACACAGTACGGGTTCGCTGCTTGCTTACTCCTTAGTCTGTGCCATTCGTGTTCGAACTCTTTTGAGGCCATGAGATTGCAGTAGTAAGCCGGTCTCTCATCCAAGCGAGTGATCCCGTCCATCACATTTCGTCGCTGTTCGTCATAAGGGGGGCATCGCCACAGAACGTGATCAAAATTTTCGTCCTCATCACCGCAATAGCACACGCTAACCTCACATAACCGCATATCATACAGTTTCTTCCAGAAATATCCATGTCCAGTCAGGATCTGCAAGACTTTGTAGTCCGGCTCGACCCAAGTTGCCTTGAGCCTAACCGCCACGTCAGGGAGGAATCGATAAAGTTCCATCGCCTTCTCTTCCTGCTCCCATCTCCGCTGCCAATTAGCCACAGGCTCACTTGCAAGAACCCTGCTTCCTGTCCTGAACCGCAACGCAGAGTTGCAACAGTCGTGAAGAGGATCCAGCAGTTGGGACTCGAGGTGGCACTGCACAAGTCCGAGAGCATGTGTTTTCATGGCCCTCGGAACGAGCCACCGCCGGTTTCCCAAATTACAATAAAAGTTTACAAGTATCTGGGACTCGTCCTCGACAGTCGATGGTATTTTGAGGAGCACTTCCGACGTTTGGTTCCCAAACGTGTTACTTATTGTTTATTTTGTGTTGCGCCTTGTGCTGTACCAAATAAATTATTTTTCTTTCTTTCAAACTGGATTAGACTGAAGCACTCAAGCGGCTCCTGTCCAACCTGGGGTGTCCAGACGCCTCCTGCTGGAGGCTCTACGCAGGCATCGTTCGGTCCATGGCCCTTTATGGAGCGCCGTCGCTGCGAAAGTGATCAGTTGCCAAGCTGAACGCATGCCAGGGAGTTATAGCCATCCTAATGGTACAAAGACAAAGCACGGTTTCCTGCAATATACCTGCATGGTTTCCTGCAGGCTTGCTACCATGGAATGTGGAGGCAACAGTCCTTTGCACGCATAAGCATGATTTACACGTGGAGATGCAACCCTGGGGCGAAATTCCGCTGCCACGACAAGTCGCTGTAAGGCAGACAGTTCCGGCAGGATCTCAGCGACTGTCGTAACGCAAATACTCACCGGACATGGCAAGTACGGGAGGCTCCTGCGTCGGATTTAGGCGGAAGAAACGCCTGGTTATCACCATTGTGTGGACGGTCTGAAGGATACGGTGGAGCATACGGTGGAGATGTACATATGTGCCCCGTTTAGGCGGAACACCGCCGCGTTCTCGTGGGGGCCATCGGTGGCAACGACCTCTCGCGCCGAGCCCTCTTTTGCGAAACAGTAATGCTAGCGAAGAAGGCGGCCGCATGGACGAGGGAATACCCTGACGCCCCAGCAGCCAGGATCTCGACCCAGATTTCTAGCCACCCTGGGCTTGGAATCGCCGTCCAGCCATCCGGTAACCATCTGGACCGAACCCAAATCGTCAACGGCGCTTTTTTTTTACTCTTTTTTTTAAGGGGTTTTTGACGGCGCTTTTAGTCAGCTAAAGTCTGACATGTCCTCAAGAGTTCTGTATTCCTTTTATTAAACTTTATATGCTTACGTACTATTTTATTTAAGTCAATAGTGTCAAAAATATTACAATAAAATTTATAACTCGACCTATGAACGCAACTGAAGTAATGACAGCACGCACACAATGACACTGACATCCCGCTTGCCGCGATAGCACTAGTAACTCTTGGAAATTTGCGATAAATTGGACGTGTTTCGTAATACCAAAAATGATGAATGAAAACTTAATGTTTTTCCAATTTGTTTTCTATCATTTGTAAATTGATAATATAATCTGCGTTCCTACATTGAGAATATTGGACATTTTGTTATTTTTAATACAGGAAAAGCCAAATGAAAACATGCCATTTACGTTGTAAAAAAGTGCGAATATAATTCGCTTTAATTTCGTTTTAGGCAAGTTTTTTTTTAAAAGAAAGATGTAGGAACCTAGATAAGTATCGTCTATAACCGAATAACATCATAATATGTTGGAAATATACTCCAATTGCAAATGAGCGTGGTATTACGTTTGTATGAAAAATTCAACTGTCGCCGTGCTCTTAAGCACTCACAGTCAAAAAGTGACATTTGATGAAGTGGAACTTCATACTCACACAGATATCCCATGAAAATAGTTAAGCGGCTATGACAATACAAATAAATGAAAGGTTCTGAATAGCTATGTTAAAAATGGTATGGTAATAATGATGGAGCTGGAAGATAGGCACCGGAACTACGTAATTAATCAATGTATCCTAGCCGTGTTTAGGCTTATTAGAATCATCATGACATGCATTTGGCTATAAAGTAGTATCGAACTGAGCAAGTTCTGAAAAAGTATTTTTCTAATAATGAACTTTTGAATAAAATTATATTTGATTCAAGTTCGCTGCTCTGCACACCGCTCACGTTATAATGATTGTTGTATAGGTTTGCTTTCCATTGGCGAGTAGCTGTCCAAGTAAAACAAGCGTCTGTCTTTGATGGTGTTTATTGGCAACTAAACTTAAACTATCAATACATCATTTTAAATATAATGTGGCTAGCTTCCTACTTACTCAAATCAATGTGGACTGTATGTACTAATTAATATGGGTTAAAATGCTTCAACATAAGCCGCCCACCAAAGGACTATATGAGTCCTTTCAAATGAATCAAATAAACGTAATTTTACATGCAAATCAACGGATGAATTATATAATCAATCAACGTCGCTATCCACTGGTAGTGGACAAAGCTTAGAAACAGTTCTCTTAACTATATCGCTGCCGCTCTTAACACTATAAACTCTCGTGCAGCCATCTGGTCCTGGATGTTTGCTTACTACTCTTCCTAGCAACCATTTGCCTGGTGGAAGGTTTTCCTGCTTGATTAAAACAACGTTACCAATTTCAAACTCCTTTACACGTTTGAGCCATTTTGGGCGTTGTTGTAGTCTAGACAAATACTCTTGTTGCCATCGAGACCAAAAATCATGCAACAACTTTTGAACGTATTGCCATCTTGATAACGTATGCACTTTCAAATTTTGTAAATTGGGACTAGGTATGACTATGGGTGCTTCTCCAATTAAAAAGTGCCCAGGTGTTAATGGCTCAATATTTTCATTATCCAAATCATCTTGGGGGCACAAAGGTCTAGAGTTTAAGCAAGCCTCTATCTCACATAGCACTGTCGACATCTCCTCGTAAGTTAAATTACTAGTTAGTATCCGTTTTAGGTGATATTTCGTGGATTTTACTCCTGCCTCCCAGAGGCCACCGAAGTTTGGGCTGTACGCGGGAATGAAGTGCCATTGTGTGCCATCAGATGCAAGCGTGTCTGCGATTGCTCCAGAGAATTCCAAACTTGCCTCCTTCCACATGGCTACTAACTCTTTATTTGCACCGATGAAGTTCCTCCCCTGGTCACTCCATAAATGTGCGCACTTGCCTCTTCGTGCACAAAATCTTTTATAGGCGCCGATGAATGCCTCTGACGTCATATCTCCAACCAATTCCAAATGAATGGCCTTGGTAGCCATACAAACAAAAATCGAGATGTACGCTTTATGTGTTTTGACTCCTCTGCCCTTGCTCCATAGAACTGGTAAGGGTCCAGCAAAGTCGACGCCGGAATGTAGAAACGGCCGAGCTGGTGTCACACGAACTTTCGGCAAGTCACCCATTACCTGAGTTCTAGCGGTCGCATTCTGTTTAGCACATATCAAGCATCGGTGTATGTATAGTTTGACTTGTGCCTTAGCTCGCGTTATCCAATACTTCGCTCTCAAATAGCTCAACATTAGTTGGATTCCTCCGTGTAGGGTTCTTGAGTGTGCATCACCTATGTTCAAAGGAGTTAGTTTATTTCTATGACCCAATATGATTGGATGCTTACTTTGATCAGACATTTAGCGTTTCTTAGGCGTCCGCCAACCCGAAGTATCTGTAACTCGTCTAAGTATGGATCTAAAGTCTTCAGTGAGCTAGTTCTTTTAACTGCTTTACCTTTCCTTAGAAACTCAATTTCTTCTGCATATTCTTCACCTTGTACCCTTTTTATGCATATGTTTAATGCATCTTCTAATTCTTCTGTTGTCAAAGAACTATCTATGTCTTCTTTTAGCATTTTGTATTTTAAAAATCTCCTACAAAATGCTATACCTCTAAGTAATTCTTTCAATGAGTCGTAGTTTTCAAATTGTTCTGACAATCTTCTCTCTTCTTCTTCACCTTTGGTCATTGTAAAGGTTTGTATACTTTTCTTTTCTTCTAGTTCTGTAGGTATTATTTGTGGTTTTGTAAAATACATATCCCCCTTTGAAAGCCATTCTGGACCATTCCACCATAAATCACACGATTTCAACTCCGATACTAGTGCACCTCTAGACGCTATATCAGCGGGGTTCTCCTGTGATTGTACGTGATACCATTGCTCTTTCGGGACATTGCTAGTTATTTCAACCGTGCGATTGGCAACGAAGGTCTTCCATTTGTTAGGTTCCTTTTGAAGCCAAGCAATGACTATTGAGGAATCAGTCCAAGCAAAAACATTAGCGGGTGGGACCTTCATGGTTGTCGAAAATTGTTTTAGTAGTCTCGACACTAAAACTGCTCCACACAATTCAAGTCGTGGCAGCGACACGGTCTTCAGTGGTGCAACACGCGTTCGTGCTGCAATCAATGACGTCTTGACTGTACCATCCGAGTTATATACACGACAGTATACAACAGCTGCGTATGCTCTCATTGATGCATCACTGAATCCATGCAGTTGTATGCTGTTCTTGTTTGAACTGTATGTGCCCATCCATCGATCTATTTTTATTCCCTTAACGTTGGCCATATCTTCACGTATGGTTTTCCACTCATCCTTTAAAGCTGGAGTGATTTCTTGATCCCACTCAATTTTGGTTTGCCAGAGGGTTTGAATCAAAATTTTTGCTTGTACGATGCATGGCGCTATCCAACCAAGCGGGTCAAAGAGCTTTTGGACATCTGATAATATATTTCGCTTGGTAACAATCGCAGGAAGGGGAGCTAAGTTCAGTTGGTATTCCAATTGATCGTTGCCTAAGTTCCATTGTATACCTAAAGCCTTTATGGTACCATCTAAATTTAAATCCAAATGTGCATTAATAGATCTGTCCTCATGATCTATGGATTTTAAAAATCTATGTTGTTTGACGACCACTTTTTTAACTGAAAGCCGCCTAGTAATAATAACTTTTTCAAATCTTTGCTTATTTTAATGGCTTGCTTCAAATCGTCACCTCCTGACATAACGTCATCAACATATAGATCTTCTTGCAACACCCTAGCTGCTTCAGGATACTTAGCACCTTCATCGCTTGCAAGTTGCATGAGTGTTTTTATAGCTAAATACGGAGCTGACGCTGTACCGAAAGTAACAGTCAGGGGTCTTAAATCTTGAATGGTTTCGGATGAATCGCTTCGCCACAGTATTCTTTGGTAATCAGTGTCTTCCTGGGCTACCAAAATCATTCGGTACATTTTCTGTATGTCAGAAATAAAACACACTGCGTGTGTTCGCCATCTTGCAATTAGGTTTCGCAAGTCATCTTGTAGAACAGGACCTGTTAGTAACTCGTCGTTTAGGGAAACTCCATTGTAACCCTTGCAGGAGGCGTCAAAAACGACGCGAGTCTTCGTGCTTTCTTTATCGTTCCTGACTACGGCGTGGTGGGGTAAGTAGACAGACCTTTTTGTATTTATTTCATGTTGTGGTACCTTTTCTATGTGTTTCATGTGTATGTATTCTTCAATAACCTTTTTATATTCTTCTTTCAGAACAGGATTTTTGTTTAGTCTATTTTCTAGTTGAAGAAACCTGTTTAATGCTATCTCTCTTGTCTTGCCGTCGGGTGATTTTATGTTGTCGTTTTTAAAGGGTAATTTTACTACATATCGTCCTTCAGTGTTTCTTTTGTGTGTTTTTTCATATATCTCTTCGCATAATTGTTCTTCCATAGTAAATTTCCTCTTAGCATCGCTTTCTAACTCCCACATAGTTTTTAATAGTTCCTTCACATCGACATGTTCATTTATCGCCATTAAACATTTTTCTTTTGCTTTTGTTTTTATACTTATTTCACCAAATATTATCCAGCCGAGGTTGGTTCTCTGAGCTATAGGTGACCCCGGTGGACCTTTGACTAACCCGTCTTGTAATATTTTCGCGTATACCTGGACGTCTAGTAGCAGATCGATGTTTCCTGACACTCCATACCTTGGATCTGCCAAGTCTAGATCGGCCAAGTGTGGCCATTTTTTTGTTGACCATGTATTTGCAGGTAATTGTACTGTCAAGTGCTTGGACATCACGTAGGCTTGTATAGGTAGAACAAAATTTGATTCCCATCGTGATGAAACTTCTATGTTCACTTCATGCTTGACAGCGACCTTCATGGATTCCATTCCAGTTACTATGCAATTAGTTACCTGCCTTTTGACTTTTAATTGCTGTGCCGCCTTTTCACTTATAAAGCAGGCTTGTAATCCTGGATCTATGAGTGCGTTGAGCGCAATGGTGTTTCCTTGTTCGCTCTTTACTATCACCATTGCTGTTGCTAGCATTCCTATATTTTTACTGGCATTGAAGTGCGACGCAATCATTGTATTAACTTGCACCTTTTCTTCTACATCTGCTTGATTTGATACTGTCGGTGTCGCTTGTACAGTTTCTAATGATGCCGAGGTATCCCTCTTCTTTGTTAGATGTATGAGAGTATGATGGCGTCGTTTGCACGTGCGACAGGACATTGGTACACGGCATTTGAAGACCGTGTGTCCTGATGCCAGGCAGTTAAAACAGAGCTTGTTATTTTTTACACAATCCAATCGTTCTGAAGGTTGCATCTTCGCAAACAACTTGCAGTGAGACAGGGTATGATTCTCTTTACACACTATACAAGTGTTTTCTTTTTCATTTGTTGACACATGGAATGTACTTCGTTCTTTAGAGGATTTTTCCCGTGTAGCTGACGTTGAAGAAGGTGTTATTAGTTCTAATGCACGAAATTTTCCTTCTAGGAAAGTCTTCAATTCATTCCATGTAGGTAATTCCTCTAAGTTGCCCTTGTAGGCGTGCTCTTCCCAGGCTTTATGGGACTCCGGGTCCAGCTTCTGCACAACCAGAAATATGATTATTGGATCCCAGGAGTCGGTGTTCACGTTCGAGTTTTTGAGGTTATCTAAGATTTCAGAAGTTGTATCCAAAATTGACTTCAGTTGACTGGCCGATTGAGCGTTCGCCTTTTTTTGGTAAACTAATCTCTTCAACATTAAGTTAACTATCAATCTTCTATTGCCGTAACGATTCCTTAAAGTTTCCCATGCTTGAAAGTAATTACTTTCAGTAACTTGTATATGTTTGAGTAGGGTCGCTGCTTCACCGCTGATACTGGTTTTTAAATAATGCAACTTTTGAACGTTGCTTAGTGACTTGTTATCATGCACTAACGAAACATATAAATCTTTAAACGCAGGCCAATCTTCGTAGGTTCCAGAAAACGTAGGTATCGTTATGCGTGGCAATCTCACTTGTGTCTGTTGGTTATCGTCATCCGCGCTATCCATGTATGTCGCTTGCAATGGTCTAGTTAACCTTTCTAACATGTCGCGTAATTCACCTAACACACACAAATAAAGATCTTCGTAAATAAAAAACTCTTCATTAACAAAATACGGTAATAAACTACGCTTATCTCTCGGTGTAACCCTTGCCAAGTCTTGATGCGCACCGTTAAATGTTTTCCAGTATTCTTCGAGGCACTGAATTCTAGATTGAACGTATCCTTTAGTTAAACGTTGCTTAGGACATTTTCCTAAGTTTATTTGTGTTTTCTTCAGTAATTCTGCCGTATCTTGTAATATACTTAGTGCTTCATCAGCTGATTTAGACATTATTTCGATGTTAAAAACGTAAATCTTCAATATTATAAATTGTACAAGTCACTAATTACTTTGTTTACGCATAAGGATTCACTCGCCGGCTTCTTATCTCTGATGGAATGTGGTTCTTTTGTATTCACTTCACTAATGATCCGGCTCGATTATGACCATTATGTTGTATAGGTTAAGGTTTGCTTTCCATTGGCGAGTAGCTGTCCAAGTAAAACAAGCGTCTGTCTTTGATGGTGTTTATTGGCAACTAAACTTAAACTCAATACATCATTTTAAATATAATGTGGCTAGCTTCCTACTTACTCAAATCAATGTGGACTGTATGTACTAATTAATATGGGTTAAAATGCTTCAACAATGATGCTTTCGCAAAATAAAGAGAATGCTTCGATCTCTACGTTTTTCCGTTGGCTCAGCAAAAGATGCTACCGATCACATTATTATCTACGTACTATTAATACGTCTAGTTCATATTTCATAGACTAGATATGTACATTACCAATGGTCACTTATTATTTATGTTACATTTAATAGTTACATTTTATTATTTACTAATTAAAGTATGGCTTATTTTACGTTTTTACTTTTACAAGAATCTTACAAGAGTCTTGCTAATAATACCACTACGCGTCGTTTTCTTATCTTTATTCGCTTGTGCAGATTCGCTTTCGTTCAATATGTAAGCGGGTTTTAATCTGTCAATTGAAATTGATATTATTTTATCTTCTAATTGTAATTTATACACTTTTTCAGATCTTTCTAATATCTTATAAATGGCTCTTAAAACAAAATACTAATGTTAGGGACTTCTTTACTTTATCTACTTTTAAAAATACTTACGAGTACGTTTTGTTACCGTACGTCTTTTGCTGATTGATATTGATTGATAGGGATGCTGAAAGCTGTAAGTAAGTAAGTATCGGCGTCTCCGCAATCTTGAAGACTCTCAACGCTTTGGGCTTTGGTCGACACAGGCCTAGATAAAATAATCTACGCTTGTGTTTACCACTAGCATAGTGGAGATCAGGAGACATCCGGGCTTACACAGCATCTGAGTGAGGCGGCAGATGCGGCTCAGCAGCGGTTCCCTTCCGCCCCTTTGGTGTTACTTTAATGCGCACCACCAAGAGTGGCTTTTCCCATACCAGTGCACAGATCATGCTGGTCGTGAGATGCGGAAGCTAGCGCTGGAATTGAATCTCACCCAGCTGTTCCAGGGGGCTACGAGGGTACCTGATGTGGATTCGCACCCAGCCAATTGCTTGGACCTTCTGCTGACCACAGATCCAGACCGCTACTCAGTGTCGATATCTTCGCCTTTAGGCAGTTCTGACCACTGTCTGGTTAAATCTGTGTCTATCTACTCCCCGCCCGATCCTAGTCCAAGAGGCACTCGGCGGGTTTGGCGATACAGGTCAGCAGACTGGGATGGCATGCGGTCTTTCTTCGCATGCTATCCTTGGCAGCCCACTTGCTTTTCTTCGAAGGATGCATCGTCGTGCGCTGATGCCGTGACGGATGTGTTGCGACAGGGAATGGAGTATTACATCCCATTCTCTGACGTAGCAATGTCGGATCAAGCTCAACCTTGGTTTGGCGCCGAGTGTTCTCGCGCCGACGCCAAAAAACATGCGGCATACCAAGCTTAGGCCGATGCTCGTATGCGCAAAGCCAGCGACGTGACTCTTAAGAAGAAGGCCTTTAACAGGGCTGCCAAGTCCTGCAAAAAGGTGTTGAGAGTCTCGGTTCGACCACATTAGCCGAATAGGGAACAAACTTGCTTCTTACCCCGCTGGTAGTAAAGCGTTTTGGTCCCTGGCAAAGTCGGTTGAATCGAACTTCTGCCATCCCTCACTTCCGCCACTGCTGAGACCCGATAGGACACTGGCCCACACCGCTGAGGAGAAAGCAAATCTATTTGCTTCTCTTTTTGCGGAATCTTCGCGTCTGGACTCCAGTGATGCGCGACCCCCTGTTTCTCCTGATGGGTGCGTGACGAATATGTCGGATATTCGTATCCATCAGAAGGACGTTCGTAGGGTCTTGAGTAACCTTGACGTGAATAAAGCCAGTGGCCCCGACGGGATACCAGCGGTCGTTCTAAAAACTTGTGCGCCTGAATTGTCTCCGATCTTGACTCGCCTATTTTGCCTCTCATATGACACTGGAAAAGTGCCGATGGCTTGGGAGCAAGCCAACGTGTAGCCTGTGCCCAAGAAGGGCAGTAGAGCTGACCCGGCAAACTACCGACCCATCTCTGTTACGTCCATCCTCTGTAAGAGTATGGAACGGGTAATTAACAGGAATATTCTTCTGGCATACCTGGAAGCTAACGACATCCTCAGCGACCAGTAATATGGCTTTCGTCAAAATCGGTCTACTGGGGACCTTCTAGCGTATGCCATTCACATCTGGAGCGAGGCCATTGAGAAGCATGGGGAAGCGCTTGCCGTGTCCCTTGATATCTCGAAGGCCTTCGATAGGGTCTGGCACGAAAGCCTTCTTGCTAAGCTTCCTTCCTTCGGTCTACCCACTGGTCTGTGTGATTGGATCGCAGGCTTCTTGAGGGATCGATCCATCCGAGTGGTAATTGATGGATGCTCGTCCGGTCAAATGGATATTAATGCCGGAGTCCCTCAAGGGTCGGTACTCTCGGCAACACTGTTTTTGCTGCACATAAATGACCTACTTAAACCCGGAACCTTTGGGTATGCAGACGACATCACTATTGCTGAGAGATATGTGTCTAACGCACGAGCTAGTGGGTCACAGATCCAGTCATTTCGAGAGGCTATGGTTAAACGCTTGAACTCGTCCTTAGAGGCAGTCTCAGAATGGGGCGATGCCAATCTGGTCAAGTTCAATGCGACGAAAACCCAGGCGTGTCTTTTCTCCGCTAAACGGAGCCAATTTTTTTTTTTTTTTTTTTTTTATAATGGATAGGCTCGCGTTTGACCACAATCTCACCTGATGGTAAGCGATGATGTGGCCGACGATGGAGCACGCTTGCCTAGAAGCAATCTATTCACTCTTGACTTAAAGACCCCTAGGTTATAGCTATCAGGAAACACAGACTCCGGCAGGGAATTCCATTCCTTAGCTGTACGCATAATGAATGTACTCGCAAAACGCTTTGTACGTATAGGTGGGATGTCCACCATGTACCGGTGGCGCAACGCCGTACGTCTTGTGGTCCGATGATGGAACGGACTTGGCGGAATTAAATTGTGTAACTCTAGAGCACACTCCCCAAAGTGTAAACGACAGAAAACAGACAGGCTAGCAACTCGGCGTCGATGCTCAAGACTTTGGAGTTTTGACTTCACAAGAGCATCATTGCCTATGATCTTCTTGGCACGCTTTTCAATAGACTCTAGTGCATCTAGCTGGTATTTGGCTGACCCATCCCAAAGATGAGAGCAGTACTCCATACACGATCGAACTTGCGCTTGATAGAGGTTGAGCAGCTGTTCCGGCGAGAAATACCGTCTCACCTTTGCTAAGATCCCCAATTTTTTGGCAGCTAGTTGGGCTTTTGCCTCGATGTAGGAGCCGAAATTAAGGGTAGACGATAGCGTTACCCCAAGAAGTTCAAGGTGGTCGGTAATTGGCACGGTTACACCCCGGAAAGATGGAGCCGGGTGGAATTGGCTCCGTTTAGCGGAGAAAAGACACGCCTGGGTTTTCGTCGCATTGAACTTGACCAGATTGGCATCGCCCCATTCTGAGACTGCCGCTAAGGACGAGTTCAAGCGTTCAACCATAGACTCTCGAAATGACTGGATCTGTCCAATTCCACCCGGCTCCATCTTTCCGAGGTGTAACCGTGCCAATTACCGACCACCTTGAACTTCTTGGGGTAACGCTATCGTCTACCCTTAATTTCGGCTCCTACATCGAGGCAAAAGCCCAACTAGCTGCCAAAAAATTGGGGATCTTAGCAAAGGTGAGACGGTATTTCACGCCAGAACAGCTGCTCAACCTCTATCAAGCGCAAGTTCGATCGTGTATGGAGTACTGCTCTCATCTTTGGGATGGGTCAGCCAAATACCACCTGGATGCACTAGAGTCTATTGAAAAGCGTGCCAAGAAGATCAGAGGCAATGATGCTCTTGTGAAGTCAAAACTACAAAGTCTTGAGCATCGACGCCGAGTTGCTAGCCTGTCTGTTTTCTATCGTTTACACTTCGGGGAGTGTGCACTAGAGTAACACAATTTAATTCCGCCAAGTCCGTTCTATCATCAGACCACAAGATGTACGGCGTTGCGCCACCGGTACATAGTGGACATCCCACCTATTTGTACAAAGCGTTTTGGGAGTACATTCATTATGCGTACAGCTAAGGAATGGAATTCCCTGCCGGAGTCTGTGTTTCCTGATAGCTATAACCTAGGGGTCTTTAAGTCAAGAGTGAATAGATTGCTTCTAGGCAAGCGTGCTCCATCGTCGGCCACATCATCGCTTACCATCAGGTGAGATTGTGGTCAAACGCGAGCCTATCAATTATAAAAAAAAAAGTAAAACTATGTAATTCACTTGATACGAGTATTGAGTCCACGACCTTAACTAATGATAAATGAGGTGTTGTTATGACGCGGTCCGAATGCGAACTTGATATAAATATAAATATTGCAAAGTTGATGTAAAATGTATGTTGATTAGTTACAATTCAATTATGATGAGAGAACATTTACGCAATGTGCGGTTGCACCGTATATACTCCCGGGCGCGAGATGACTGATGCTGATGATGCTTTGAAATGGTGTTGTTAGTATGATCTGCTGATACAAGGTGATAGAATAATTTTCACTTGTGTTCCTAAATTGTTAGTCGATATTTTTAAAACTACATTTTGTGGTAACAGGTGAAGTTGCTCTATTGATTTCTATTATCGCACACTGATCACTACGAAACACGTCACTCACGCTCTGTACACTTTGACTCACTGTTGCTGGCTCGGTAGTGCACGGAGGGTTGCCCAGGCTGAGGCCAAAGGTGCATGGTGCGGCGTCTTCGCCAGCGTATGCATGCGTACGTAGAGAAGGCTAGCCCTGCTACCCCAACAACGTAGATGGCCACGTACTGGTGTATATCGTGAATTGACACCCCGTCAGCGATGGTCACCTGTTCCGAGGCTGCTTTCATTTGTTTTATTTGCTCGGAGATACTTTGTTGTGAAGATAAATATTTTTCTTCTTTGTACTCGTAGTGTGGAACTGATAAATTGATAATGTTATTGACAGGAGCGATCTCTACGACAATCATATCGAGCTTAATTTATCAATCATTCGTTTGTTGTTTGTGTGCCGTAATTATGAAGTCGTTTCCGAGCACAATAACATTGGCCGGAGCCACCTGTTCAGTTGTAATTTGATCCCCACATATGATTCTCAGAGTGCATGGTCCCCAACACGTAGTCATGAATGTAATAAACATTCAATTCTGTCAATGTTGTTTTGCAAGTTGCGCTTATGGTTGTACAGGTATCTCCTGGATTTTTGACGCAGAAGTTGTTGTCTGACTCTCGCTGATAGACAGGTTTTTATAGTTGGCATAGGTTTGTATTTAACCATAAGCATTTTTGAAGAAATTTATTTGCAGATATGGGTAAAAATGTATCCCTTTTGATGTTTATAGTTGTGAACTCTGATATTAGTACTATACTAATCATACGACTACTTTCTCGGTGTTGAATAGGTATCATATGATATAATATGTTTGCTATTGGGATTTTTATTACAAATATGAAGTATTCTTGTGTCATGCGTGCCCTTACTTGAATAATTTGATAGATCTTGTATAAATCTGACACAATGCTGTTGAAAATGCAATGATAGATCTTTAGGCATCTGATTTGAAATAATATTTAGCTCATCTTGAAGTTGAACTGGTGTTATGATATGAACGTTGAAATGTTGGACGTTAGTGATCGTGTCCAGCAAAAAATCTTGAATGTTCTTTAAACTGCTTAGAATGTGTTTTGCAAATAAAGTTGATAAAATGAAGTCTTCCGTGATTGCTACTTTCTCAACCTCATTCTTCAATGTGCTGATAGCTTGATCTATGTATATTGTTGCGTTGCCTTCATCCTCTCTTCTACCTAAATTTATCTTTGCTGCGCCCGACAGGGTCCATAATTGGGGTATGCAATAAAGAATTGAATTGAATTGAATTATTAAGTGCTGATTAAATATTTTATGCTGTTTTTCCATTGTGTGTTCAACACGTTTGAGGAAGTTGTTCTCAACTCCAATGATAAATGTTGGATTGCGCCAAAGATTGGCAAGATGTTTTTGATTTTCTCTGACGTAATCGTCTTGTTGGTATTGTTCGGCGAAATTTTCATCACCAAAGAGACTTGTCGCAACGTATCCGATCTCGTTGATGAGGCCTCGGCGCTTACGTGGATGCGCTTCAAAATGCTGACTGAGTAACTTACTACGATCGTAGTACTCCATTTCCATGAATCCGTGACGTAGTTGTAACAATATGATAACGTCACAACGGCATTTGCTTTTTATTTGTGAATATAAGCTTTCAAGGTGTTTCATATAGATGTTAACTATTACACCCGTGCCAATATGGTTACATGTCGTAATATACGACTATTTTCCAATGATCTTGTTTTAGATTCATTTCTGATATTTTGTCAAAATAAATTACTTGTTTTCCTCCTAATTGTGTTGTGTTACATGTAATGTTAATATCAGGAATAGTAAATTACAATATTGTAGAAAAAGTATAAGTCTTCTGCGTTGGTTTATGTTTACTTGTGGAGATGGTTTTGTATCCTGTTGGACTGAAGCTGATACTTGTTTGTGGTCTTCTTGATCTTCGCAATCAAGCAAGGAAGCTTGAAGACAGGCCATTTCATAGGGCCATTTCTTGTTTGTAGTGTGACTACCCTGACGTACCCATCTCTGTCAGGGTGCACTTGCATCACCCTTCCCATTGCCCATTTGTTTGGTGGTATGTTGGCGTCTTGCATCAACACCAAGTTACCGACTTTTATATTTTCTTGAGGGCGTGTCCATTGTGACCTTGTATTTAATTGTGTTATATATTTACTTCGCTAGCGTTTCCAAATATCTAGATAAGTCCTTTGAGTTAGATTTTTTTTTGATATAAACTAGTGCTTGACTACGATCCCACCTGATGGTAGGCGCACTAGTTTATTAAAAGCCTATTCACTCTAGCCTTAAAGACACCCACATTGTAATTGGACGGGAAGACCGCAGCAGGCAAATTGTTCCAGTCCTTCGATTTCTTATGCACCAGATTCTATCTTATGCGTACATCTTTCTCTGTTTCGTACAGTATTAAATTTGGACCACTTGACAAGAAACGAGCGGGAGTAAGGAAGTTCAAATCTGTTGAATTTTCGGTTAAAGGATATATTGGTCTTGAGTTCAGACATGCCTCCAACTGATGCAGTATTATACTATACTCTTCAAACGTTTATTTCTGCTCCTCTACAACTCTCTTCAGATGATATTTTAGGCTTTTAATGGCTGCCTCCCATAGTCCTCCTGCTGATGGCCATGGAGGTGCGTTAAAGTGCCATTCGATTCCCATTTTAGTTATTTCTGCCTGAAATTCTTGATTGAATGTGCTTCTTATTGCATGATATTCGTCCTGTAGGACCTTGTTATAAGGTTGGTACCTTGATCGCTGAATATTTTCTGTGGGACTCCTTTCCGAGCTATACCTAATTCTGCGAAGAGCAGCGAGAAATGATGATAACGATGTCAAATCCTACACCAACTCTAAGTGCAAGGCTTTAGTTGCCATGCAAATAAATACGGCGACATAACCCTCGGTGGTTTTTATTCCACGACCCTTGTTGGCCTTGATATAGACATGTCCCGTATAGTCTACCCCTACATTTTGGAAAGGACGTGACGGATTCGTCTTTGTGGTAGATAGATAGATAGATAGATAAAACATTTATTTGATGCAACAAAATTAACACACAATACACAAAAGCACAATCAAATTACAAACATAAACCTAAACACATAAATTAACAAAAAATAAATAAATAGAAAATGTAAACAATCACAGATATAGATACATTGAATTACATACATAAAAAAAACGTTAAAAAATTAAACATAAAAAGTAATAAAAGCAAAAAAAAAAAGTAAAGCTTAAAAGTTTTGTGTGGCAAACAAACAAACAAAAAATGCATAGTGCGGTGTGTGCTTCACGGATGCATCAAATGGGAGCCCAACTCAGCATGTGTCAGGCAAATATACCTGACGCTGGTATTCTGCTGGGTCCCTGTAGTGGCATACTGACGTCGAGCTGAATCTGTCGAAAAAGACTATGTGTGTGTTATGTGTAAAGTGTGGTGTGTAGAGAAAGTTGCGTTAAGTATACCCACAATTTAACAGATTTAGTATTCGGCACAAATTACGTCAAGAAGAATGACCCGGAAACATAAAAACACGCTAACGAGCTATATAATGGACGTGTTCGAAACAGCCATGCCTTGTTCCTTTTGCGAGGCAATTAGAAACTGCCGTAATCGAGTCCTGAAGGTATCGAGACATTTTATGTTCCTTATTGGCGGGGGAATATTGTTCCAACATTTAGAAGTGGCGTACCTAAAACTGCCTCTAAAAGCCGCTGTCTTGTGAGGTAGTGTAGAAAGCTGACCCATGACTTGATGCTGATTGCTGGGATTGTAGCGACGACACTTAACGCAACGTCGAACTCGGAATTTAACTGCTCTGATTCCGCCTACAATCCAATATGTTGTCGTATAAATGCTGAAGTTAGCTGAGGTCCACCATGAAATGCTAGCACGTGGGCCTAGTCAATCAGGATTTCCGTTACACGACTGCTTTTTGCTATGGATTATTGTATGTTTCATCTGATGATCTATGTTGACATATTTGAGCCTCCCGCCGCCTCGAAGAATGCCGTCTTGAAGAAACGGATTTAAGTTCAATATTTTGCTCTTGCTTGATATGTATTTCCTTTGGATCTTGGTTCACCATTCAGCCTGCCTAATAACACAGTCACGGAGTAAGTCAGTAATTTGATAAACAAAGCACTGCTGTACCTTATTCATTAGTTTTGCTAGTAAGATAGCTCCTGACAGCTCTAATATCGGCAATAATACTGATTTATTCGCTGGTACATGTCTAGCCTTTCCAACTAGCAGTGTTGGTTTTGATTGCTCATACCCCTTGATCCGAACATAATATATTACACGCGCAAATGTCTTCTGAGATGAATCGCAAAAACCGAATAATTCAATATTGACATGTTCTCTTGTGTTTACCCATCGTGGTACTTGTAGTTTGTTGATGATGCTTTTAATACCCACCCATTCGCTTAGTATGTCTTCAGGCAAGGAATCGTCCCAACTTAGATTACGTAACCAAAAGTTTTGAAAAATGATTTTAAGGAGCTGCATCTCGACATACATTTTTACTGTTTTTCATACAACTGCTCTTACGCGATTATGACGTTATTACACATTTTTCATCAGATATTTTGGAAACACAGTATCTTGTGGATATTATCAAGGCTTCCATGAAAATCAATTTATAAATTTGTGTAAAACTAATCCAGTTAAGACCTCTGAAAATCTGCTATTTTGCATGAACTTTGACACTTCATAATTTACTCAAAAATTTATAAAATAAAAAAATACAACATACAAGCCTAGCCAATTTTATCAAGAATCTATGTAATGACAATGTTTTTCAAAAACTTTTGAGTATTTAAAAAAAAAAACACATATTTCCTGGAACAAGTTTTGTAAAATATTTGAGCAAATCAGGAATTACTGAATGCCATGACAGAGTTTTCAGGTATTATCACTCTTTTATCGCGATGTCTTTTCGTCAAACATCACATTGGATTGCATTAGTGAAGTAACAAGCTTTTAAACCATGCTCGATGTTTACGATAGGCGAGTGGAAAAGCAGCCTCTTAAGCTTTGTTGTCAGTGGTGATAGCCATCCCAAAGGGTCAAATAATTTTGAGATATCTGATAACAATGTTCTTTTATTAGTCATTTGTGTATTTGTTTGATCTTTTTGCATTTCTAATTGTAGTGTCTTTTTTTGGGTTCCCAAATTATTAGTCTCAGTCTTTTATTTGTTCTGATTGCTTGAAATTGAAACTATCTTGAGTATTGTTTTCGGACGATATGTGTTGTAATAACACAGGAACATTTGTTTTCCATTTCCTGAGGTTGAGACCTCCCGACTTCAAAAGATTGATTATCTTTTATAAGCTGCTGTACTGATTCTGATGTATGCGATCTATGTAGTGAAATGGTTTGAAATAACAATGTAACTGGAAAAACAAGATCAGAACAAAAGAAAAAGCCCAAGTCACACGTTACACGTGTGACTACGGCTTGGTCTTTTGTTCTGTTCTTGTTTTTCCAGTTACCTTGTTTATTTCAGCATACTGAAAATCTTGTTTTATACTTTTTCAGCGTCGTTTTTTTGACATAGTCGGGTTTTAGTTTTTGACTTTTTTTTATTTAAACAATTTTGGTGTTAAATCACTGTGCTTCTATACTATTTACTTGTAAAAGCTAAATTGTCAAATAAGAATTATATTATTTCTACTTGCGCACGATATGTTTTATCTGCTTTTTTTATTATTATTGATAGGCTTGCCTTTGACCACCATCTCACCTGATGGTAAGCGATGATGTGGTCGACGATGAAGCACGCTTGCCTAGAAGAAACCTATTCACTCTCGACTTAAAGACTCCTAAGTTGTAGCTATCAGGAAACACAGATTCAGGCTTGAAGGCGCCATATTGAATATTGGCGATATTTTTGGTATGTACAAGTGAAGCCCTTTCAAATGATACAACACATTTTTATCTTATTTTTTCAACACCAAACTTTTTGTCCACTGGAGGGCGCCACATTGAATTTTGACGAAATTTTTTGATAAGTACCCGTGAAGCCTTTACAAATGATATGAAATACGGTGTATTTATCTCCATTTTTATTTTTAACTCATTACATTTTGTCCACTAGATGGCGCCATATCGAGTTTTGTGACACATCACGTAGCCTATGTTCAGCGGATAATTAAGACGGTTCTAACGATATCACATATGTCGAGTTTCAATGAGTAGATTATGAGCTTTGAGGGATCCGATGAACATACTCACATACATACATACATAGACTGTCAAAATCATAACCCTCCTTTGGCTTAGCCATAGTCGGGTAATAAATATCACTATATTTTTAGGGTTCTGTACCTAAAGTGTAAAACAGGACCCTATTGCTGAGACTCCGCCGTCCGTCCGTCTGTCCGTCTGTCCCCAGGCCGTATCTCATATGAAATTTTCACAGATGATGTATTTTTTGTTGCTGTTGTAGTTAAAAACAGAATAAAATAAATAATTAGGGGGGCTCTTATACAACAAACGTGGTTTTTTTTTTGCTGTTTTTATAGAATGGTACGGTATGGAACTCGTCGTGCGTGAGTCCGACTCGTATTTGGCAGTTTTTGGTTTATGTGGATACAAAATATTTTTCAATACATTTACTCGAAAACCTGCTCTTACCCCTACCGCCATTTGGGCACGCCACCATCACGGCGGTAAGTCTCCTCTTAGAGGAGTGGCTGGAGCGGCAACACGCCGTCTTTACCTTCCGCATGACGCAGGCCTGCATCGGATTCAAGCGGAAGAAACGGGGTGTCCATGTGTGAATCGCCCGGAAGACACGATGGAGCATACGGTAGAGGTGTGCCCCGCTTGGGCAGAGCACAGCTGTGGCCTCGTGGAGGCAGTCAGCGGCAGCTACCTCTCGCGCCGGACCCTGTGTCGGGCTATGGTTGGGAGCGAGGAGGAATGGCAGACGGTCGCCTCCTTCTATACAGCAGTAAAGGAGGAGGACGCATGCGTGATATATCTAGCGAACCTCCTCACGCTCCAAACGCCGAGATTACGACTACGACTACCAGCCACGGTAAAGGCGGACGTGCGGACGTCGAGCAATCGGTAGCTAGCCGTCCGGCCGTCCAGTAATTGACTGGACCGAGCCCGGTCACCAACAGCGCGTAGTGATCCCCGCGCTTTTCAAAGAGATGTCAGCAAACCGTGGGGGCCCAGCAGTGATGACGCCCGCTAGCTAGAACCGCGGGGAATTTCTGAAAAGGAAACACGTAGTCCTAGAAAGCAAAGGGCAAATGAAGGACACTGGTGTGGTTTTAGTCAGTAAAAGTCTGACACGCCCTCGAGCTCTGCTCAGAGCGGAAGAAGTCATTGGATGTTATCCACACTTAAAAAAAATGTAAAAAATAAAAAAAAACCTCTCGACTGCGTAAAAAAGTACTTTAAATAAAAACTGAAAAGAATAATAAACAAGATCAGTCCACAGATCAGCAATAGTCGGGACCCACATAAGATAGAATGATTTTAGTCTAGATTATTTTAATGGGTCCTGACTGTTGCTGAACTGTGGACTGAACTTGTTTATTATTCTTTTCAGTTTTTTATTAAAGTAATTTTTTACGCAGTCGGTTTTTTTTACTTATTTTATATATTTTTATTTTATTTATTACTTAGGAAACAGTAAAATAAAATATTAAACAATTATTTAAATTACAATTAATAAGAGACCAACCCGCACTGGGCCCGCGTGGTGTATTACGGCCTATTCCCTCTCCTAGAGAGGAGGCCTGAGTGCCAGAAGTGGGGCCATTAAAAAGGCTGATGATGAAGAGACATATTTCGTGCAGGACTTTTCATACCTATTTAATAAAGATAATACACAGTCATACATTCATCTCATACATCCTGACAGTATTGTCTTCCATTCTACCGCAGACATATCAAAATCTGTGTGCTTCTCTAGGAGAGCATTAAGCGCAGATAGTGTCCGAGGTATGCGTGATGTGGAGTGCGCGACTGTGCCACACGTAGGAACTGCCAGGAGCCGGTATTTCCTGCCATGGCTGTAGTGTCGTTACATTACTATTTACATTCCGTACTTACTTTATCTTTGGTCAAACTTGTGTAAAGCAACAGACATGAAAAGCAGCGATAGTAACAAAGAACCAACAAAACGTTGCAGAATGGATAAATCATCTTCCACATGGATATAGTCGTCGTGGCCGCCGAGGCGCCTCGGACGGCAGAATCGCACTACAACACACTACGACTACACAGTTATACAACTCTGCTTGCTCTTGCCGGCAATGAAGGCGTGATGTTATGTTATATTAATAAACTGTTTTATTTACTTGAATGTTTTCTGTACAAGTAGTTCTATAATGGGTCGTAGCCTCGTAGAGCTACGAGCTGCTACGAGCCGCCACGAGCTGCTACGGCGTAGCACACAAACGAATCGAACGTAGCAATACTTTGTGAATTTTAAATGAACTTATTTATTGAAGCGTATAGTACCGTGAACCAGGGACCGTTTTCGGTTAAGGTATACGGTTACGCTACCGGTATTAAAAACCGGTACCGCTTTATTTTAAAGGTACACCAAAACCGGTTAAGATTTGCGGTTACGCTACCGTTATATACCGGTATAAACCTTTATTCAACCGAAATAATTTCGGTAACGAAAAAACGTATGAGTAGTACCTACGACATATGCGACGTTGTCAGCTCGCTGCAAAAAGTACCTATTGCGAACGATTGGCGTCAACAGCGCGCCGCGTCGCGCCGCCCGTTCTCCCGCATCTTTCGTCTTGCAGTATGAACATTTTAGGCATGATTCAATAGGTAGGTACAACGAATGACGTTGAAAGAAGACCGCAAGATGGTTTTTGGAACGAAGTTCCTTATCGCGCGTTGTGAAAGGGGGCTAGACGGAAAAAATTCTCACGAAAAGTTGTACCGACACTTTTACTGTCAAAATGTAAATCCAAGATGGCGGCTGCAAGAAATTATCAACTTTTTCGTCATGGGTGTCGTTTTCATGGTTTTCGAGGGTGTTGAAACCGATGGTACTGTCAAAATATAAATCCAAGATGGCGGCTGCAAGAAATTATCAAATTTTCCGTCATGGGTGTCGTTTTCATGGTTTTCGAGGGTGTTGAAACCGATGGTACTGTCAAAATATAAATCCAAGATGGCGGCTGCAAGAAATTATCAAATTTTCCATCATGGGTGTCGTTTTCATGGTTTTCGAGGGTGTAGAAACCGATAGTACTGTCAAAATGTAAATCCAAGATGGCGGCTGCAAGAAATTATCAACTTTTTCGTCATGGGTGTCGTTTTCATGGTTTTCGAGGGTGTTGAAACCGATGGTACTGTCAAAATATAAATCCAAGATGGCGGCTGCAAGAAATTATCAAATTTTCCGTCATGGGTGTCGTTTTCATGGTTTTCGAGGGTGTTGAAACCGATGGTACTGTCAAAATATAAATCCAAGATGGCGGCTGCAAGAAATTATCAAATTTTCCATCATGGGTGTCGTTTTCATGGTTTTCGAGGGTGTAGAAACCGATAGTACTGTCAAAATGTAAATCCAAGATGGCGGCTGCAAGAAATTATCAACTTTTTCGTCATGGGTGTCGTTTTCATGGTTTTCGAGGGTGTTGAAACCGATGGTACTGTCAAAATATAAATCCAAGATGGCGGCTGCAAGAAATTATCAAATTTTCCGTCATGGGTGTCGTTTTCATGGTTTTCGAGGGTGTTGAAACCGATGGTACTGTCAAAATATAAATCCAAGATGGCGGCTGCAAGAAATTATCAAATTTTCCATCATGGGTGTCGTTTTCATGGTTTTCGAGGGTGTTGAAACCGATAGTACTGTCAAAATGTAAATCCAAGATGGCGGCTGCAAGAAATTATCAACTTTTTCGTCATGGGTGTCGTTTTCATGGTTTTCGAGGGTGTTGAAACCGATGGTACTGTCAAAATATAAATTCAAGATGGCGGCTGCAAGAAATTATCAAATTTTCCGTCATGGGTGTCGTTTTCATGGTTTTCGAGGGTGTTGAAATCGATGGTACTGTCAAAATGTAAATCCAAGATGGCGGCTGCAAGAAATTATGAAATTTTTCGTCATGGGTGTCGTTTTCATGGTTTTCAAGGGTGTTGAAACCGATGGTACTATCAAAATATAAATCCAAGATGGCGGCTACAAGAAATTATCAAATTTTTCGTCATGGGTGTCGTTTTCATGGTTTACGAGGGTGTTGAAATCGATGGTACTGTCAAAATATAAATCCAAGATGGCGGTTGCAAGAAATTATCAAATTTTCCGTCATGGGTGTCTTTTTCATGGTTTTCGAGGGTGTTGAAACCGATGGTACTGTCATAATATAAATTCAAGATGGCGGCTGCAAGAAATTATCAAATTTTCCATCATGGGTGTCGTTTTCATGGTTTTCGAGGGTGTTGAAACCGATGGTACTGTCAAAATGTAAATCCAAAATGGCGGCTGCAAAAAATTATCAAATTTTCGGTCATGGGTGTCGTTTTCATGGTTTTCGAGGGTGTTGAAACCGATAGTACTGTCAAAATGTAAATCCAAGATGGCGGCTGCAAGAAATTATCAACTTTTTCGTCATGGGTGTCGTTTTCATGGTTTTCGAGGGTGTTGAAACCGATGGTACTGTCAAAATGTAAATCCAAGATGGCGGCTGCAATAAATTATCAACTTTTTAGATATGGGTGTTTTTTTCATGGTTTTCGAGGTTGCTGAAGCCGATAGTGCTGTCAAAATGTAATTCTCTCAATTTTTGCGCGTTGTGAAAAGGGGCTAGACGGAAAAAAATCTCACGAATAGTTGTAACGACACTTTTTGCTATAGTAAGCTATTGTAAGCCGTGCGTCTCTCTCTCTCTCTTATATATATATATATGAGAGAGAGATAATACATAATAAAACAATGTATACCAGCAGATTTGAATTAATTGGGAGAGTACCTTTTTCTCATAAAGGTACTCTGGCTATAAATGCGCACGCCGCACGGCTTACAATAGCTTACTATAGCAAAAAGTGTCGTCACAACTTTTCGTAAGAATTTTTTCCGTCTAGCCCCCTTTCACAACGCGCGATAAGGAACTTCGAGAAAAAATTGAGAGAATTATATTTTGACAGCACTATCGGCTTCAGCAACCTCGAAAACCATGAATAAGACACCCATATCGAAAACGTTTATAATTTCTTGTAGTCGCCATCTTGAATTTATATTTTGACAGTACCATCGGTTTCAACACCCTCGAAAACCATGAAAACGACACCCATGACGAAAAAGTTGATAATTTCTTGCAGCCGCCATCTTGGATTTATATTTTGACAGTACCATCGGTTTCAGCACCCTCGAAAACCATGAAAACGACACCCATGACGAAAAAGTTGATAATTTCTGACAGCCGCCATCTTAGATTTACATTTTGATAGCACTATCGGCTTCAACAACCTCGAAAACCATGAAAAAGACACCCATATCGAAAAAGTTGATAATTTATTGCAGCCGCCATCTTGGATTTACATTTTGACAGTAACATCGATTTCAACACCCTCGAAAACCATGAAAACGACACCCATGACGAAAAAGTTGATTATTTCTGACAGCCGCCATCTTAGATTTACATTTTGATAGCACTATCGGCTTCAACAACCTCGAAAACCATGAAAAAGACACCCATATCGAAAAAGTTGATAATTTATTGCAGCCGCCATCTTGGATTTACATTTTGACAGTAACATCGATTTCAACACCCTCGAAAACCATGAAAACGACACCCATGACGGAAAATTTGATAATTTCTTGTAGTCGCCATCTTGAATTTATATTTTGACAGTACCATCGGTTTCAACACCCTCGAAAACTATGAAAACGACACCCATGACGAAAAAGTTGATAATTTCTTGCAGCCGCCATCTTGGATTTATATTTTGACAGTACCATCGGTTTCAGCACCCTCGAAAACCATGAAAACGACACCCATGACGAAAAAGTTGATAATTTCTTGCAGCCGCCATCTTGGATTTACATTTTGACAGTACCATCGGTTTCAACACCCTCGAAAACCATGAAAACGACACCCATGATGGAAAATTTGATCATTTCTTGCAGCCGCCATCTTGGATTTATATTTTGACAGTACCATCGGTTTCAACACCCTCGAAAACCATGAAAACGACACCCATGACGAAAAAGTTGATAATTTCTTGCAGCCGCCATCTTGGATTTACATTTTGACAGTACCATCGGTTTCAACACCCTCGAAAACCATGAAAACGACACCCATGACGAAAAAGTTGATAATTTCTTGCAGCCGCCATCTTGGATTTACATTTTGACAGTACCATCGGTTTCAACACCCTCGAAAACCATGAAAACGACACCCATGACGAAAAATTTGATAATTTCTTGCTGCCGCCATCTTGGATTTACATTTTGACAGTACCATCGATTTCAACACCTTCGAAAACCATGAAAACGACACCCATGACGGAAAATTTGATAATTTCTTGCAGTCGCCATCTTGAATTTATATTTTGACAGTACCATCGGTTTCAACACCCTCGAAAACCGTGAAAACGACACCCATGACGAAAAAGTTGATAATTTCTTGCAGCCGCCATCTTGGATTTATATTTTGACAGTACCGTCGGTTTCAACACCCTCGAAAACCATGAAAACGACACCCATGACGAAAAAGTTGATAATTTCTTGCAGCCGCCATCTTGGATTTACATTTTGACAGTACCATCGGTTTCAACACCCTCGAAAACCATGAAAACGACACCCATGACGAAAAATTTGATAATTTCTTGCTGCCGCCATCTTGGATTTACATTTTGACAGTACCATCGATTTCAACACCTTCGAAAACCATGAAAACGACACCCATGACGGAAAATTTGATAATTTCTTGCAGTCGCCATCTTGAATTTATATTTTGACAGTACCATCGGTTTCAACACCCTCGAAAACCATGAAAACGACACCCATGACGAAAAAGTTGATAATTTCTTGCAGCCGCCATCTTGGATTTATATTTTGACAGTACCATCGGTTTCAGCACCCTCGAAAACCATGAAAAGGACACCCATGACGAAAAAGTTGATAATTTCTTGCAGCCGCCATCTTGGATTTACATTTTGACAGTACTATCGGTTTCAACACCCTCGAAAACCATGAAAACGACACCCATGATGGAAAATTTGATCATTTCTTGCAGCCGCCATCTTGGATTTATATTTTGACAGTACCATCGGTTTCAACACCCTCGAAAACCATGAAAACGACACCCATGACGAAAAAGTTGATAATTTCTTGCAGCCGCCATCTTGGATTTATATTTTGACAGTACCATCGGTTTCAGCACCCTCGAAAACCATGAAAACGACACCCATGACGAAAAAGTTGATAATTTCTTGCAGCCGCCATCTTGGATTTACATTTTGACAGTACTATCGGTTTCAACACCCTCGAAAACCATGAAAACGACACCCATGATGGAAAATGTGATCATTTCTTGCAGCCGCCATCTTGGATTTATATTTTGACAGTACCATCGGTTTCAACACCCTCGAAAACCATGAAAACGACACCCATGAGGGAAAATTTGATAATTTCTTGCAGCCGCCATCTTGGATTTATATTTTGACAGTACCATCGGTTTCAACACCCTCGAAAACCATGAAAAAGACACCCATGACGAAAAAGTTGATAATTTCTTGCAGCCGCCATCTTGGATTTACATTTTGACAGTAAAAGTGTCGGTACAACTTTTCGTGAGAATTTTTTCCGTCTAGCCCCCTTTCACAACGCGCGACAAGGAACTTCGTTCCAAAAATAGAACCGAATTGAGAACCTCCTCCTTTTTTTGGAAGTCGGTTAAAAAGTACAATTTAAAAATAGTAGGTAGAATCTAAGAAAGACAAACGATGAGCGGCAACAGGCAGCTAGCTGCAACAGGACGAAAGAACGCAGAAGTGGGGGTTTCAAACGATACCTTAATATAAGCGGTTTAGGTACCGTAAAAAATAACGGTACCGTTATTTTTCGGTAGTGAAATTTTTGTGTATCGTAATTTTGTCGGTATTGAAATAAAAAGGTATGACGTAATACCGTTAACCTTTATAACCGATATTTTTTCGGTATGCAGTCCCTGCCGCCATCTTTATTCGGCACGGGTCACGTAACTAGACGTGTTACAATCTAGTCGAATTTGTGATTCCAGTCGATGTGAAAGTCGTATGATTGAGGCTTACCTGTGGGACAGATTCATCACTTACCTCGGCCACCAGGGAGAGTGGACATGGCAAGAGATTTCGTGCGGTGTTCCGTAGGAATCGGTGCTAGGACTGTCCTTGTGGAACATCGGGTACGACAGCGTGGTCTCTTGCGCAGACGACATGCTACCCTGGCGCAGGGAGAGTCGTATCAGGCGGCGGTCGAACTAGACATATACATGGGGTTGCAACAGACGTGTCCGAGGCCGTGTGTTTTCATAACCCTCGAAACGCGCCATCATCAGGTTCTCAAATAAAGGTTGGAGGGGTTCACATCGGTGTTGAGTCGACAATGATGTAAATACCTGAGACTCGTCCTCGACAGCCGGTGAAATTTCGAGAAGCACTTCCAACGTCTCGCTCCCAAACTGGATCGTACGAGATGGGGCTGCCGTCAAGCGGCTCGTGCCCAACCTAGATGGTCCAAACGCCTCCATCCGTCCTCTTCGCGGGTATCATTCGGTCCATGGCCCTTTACAGAACACCGGTATGAGCGCTGTCGCTGTGAACGACTGTGTGTGACTGACGCCCAAGCTGAACGCATGCCAGAGAGTCATGGCCATGTGGAGGTATGGCAGGTGGTCGCCTCCTTCTGCGAAGTAACAATGCTAGCGAAGGAGGTGGCCGGACACGCGAGTGTACGGCCCTCACGCCCCATTCGCCGGCCTCCAGACCCCTGATTTCCAGCCACCGTAGGCGCAGGCTTGCGGACGGCGAGCAATCGGTAGTATGCCGTCCAGTCGTCTGGTAATCGTCGACTACGCGTGGTGTTCCTCGCGCGCCTCAAGAAGGTGTCAGACAAAACAAGTGGGTTTCAGTCAATGAAAGTCTGACACACTCTCCCGCTCCGTCCAAGGGCGGGTGATGTCACTAGATGATTTCCCACATAAAATAAACATGGCATATTAATTGCATGCGTTTTTTTTCTTTTTTTTTTCCACAAATATTACACAACGCTGCTTAGCCCCAAGTTAAGCAGAGCTTGTGTTATAAGTACTAGACAACTGATAAACAGACTGATATATTTCTAAATACATACCTACTTAACTCTTCGAATGCCGTAATTAGAGACACAATAGAAAGACAATGGCTTATGTCGAACTGTGTAAAATTAATTGTATTAATAATTGGAGTAATATATATAGAATGTTTTACTTGCCACAAATAATGCATGTTTTTTTTTTTTTTTTGTGTAAATTTTTAATTTGTAATTCTTAGCGACAATAATTGCACTCCATATTTGTACGCCTCTAGGCATAACATAGCGCTCTGTTCAGTGAAAATAAGATCTGTATTTTATTTACCTATGTTAACAAATAAACAATTATTATTATTATTTCGTTTATTCATTAAAGTACATATAAATTATATTTATAAATATTCAATAAAAAATAAAAAAACATTTAAAAATATAAAAAATAGTAGCCCACCGGTATCGGGAACAGGGTCCAAGCTACCGGCGGTCAGGGCTCCAGAGAAAGAAACCTCCTGACTATACGAGCCGTGTCCAGCAATACTGCTTTCTGAATTAAGCCCTTGATCCAGTCGCCTAACGAGAGCCTCCTAAGGTGTTGGTCGAGGCTCTTGGCTATTAAGCCATTGGCTGACACAACTATCGGTACAATGATCGCTGAATCCACTTCCCACATGTCGACAACCTCGCGAGCCAAGTCAATATACTTGATTTGTTTATCTTTCTCGGCTTTCACGAGGTTCTCGTCATGCGGAACGGATATGTCAACAATCATTGCACGCCTCTCGCTTCGGTCCACCACCACTATATCAGGCTTATTGGCCACAATAGTCCTGTCAGTGATGATGGGCCGATCCCAGTACAAAGTGATATGACCATTATCAAGAACTGGGTCGGGCTCATACCTATAGTATGGCACTTCCGATTCCACAAGAGAGTATTTCAGAGCAAGTTGCTGATGGATAATCCTGGCTACAAGGTTGTGCCTATGCAAGTACTCTCCGTTAGCAAGACGAGAACAACCAGAGATAATGTGACGGATTGATTCTCCCGGACGGTGACATGCCCGACAGATGTCAACCGTGCCGTCCTTCACAATAAATCTCCGGTAGTTATTCGTCATGATAACTTCGTCCATAATTGCACAGACAAAACCTTCGGTTTCCCCAAAGAGGTCACCGAAACGCAGCCAGGCTACGGACGCCAATTGGTCTACATCGGGCCCATGAAGGGCCCGGAAAAAGCGTCCGTGAAGCTCCTTGCTCTGCCATACTTCCCTGCGATCGTCAGTTCTCGTTAGCCAGGGAGAGCGGGGTGAGTCCCTTGCCCAGTGCCACTACATCCCGATGCATACCCACGACGGCAGCTAGGAAATATTCCCTGAGACTGCATACCTCGCGGTTGTGTAGGGTCTTAGCATTTAAAAAACCTCGACCCCCACTTTTCCGCGGGATATACAGTCTCATTACCGACGATCGTGGATGATGCATTCGGTATGCAGTCAGCAGTGTACGGACCCGCCTATCCAGGGCATCAAGTTCAGTTTGAGTCCATTTGAGTACGCCGAAAGAGTACATCAGTACCGGCATGACCCAACCGTTGAAGGCGCGCACTTTGTTTCCGCCCGAAAGAAGGCTGTTAAGTACCTTTTTCAGGCGTCCAAAGAAACGCTCCTTCAACGATTGCTTCATGTCAATGGTACTGATACCTAGAGCTTCCGACATACCCAAATACTTATAGGTTTCGATGGAGAGAGGGATCTCAGGTTTATGGAATCCGTAAGTTGGACGCCCACGGACTCCACAACCTCCCCTCGCTTTACATGCATGACCGCACATTTGTCCACACCAAACTCCATCCTGATGGCACTACTGAAGGTTTCAGTTACCTTCAGTAGCTCCATCAGTTGCAGATTTTTGGGGGCAAAAAGCTTCAAGTCATCCATGTAAAGGAGGTGAGATATAACCTGACCCCCTCTCTTCAACCTATAGCCTAGACCTGAATTCTCCAGCAATGTGCTGAGAGGATTCAAGGCTAGACAAAACCAAAGCGGACTCAAACTATCACCCTGGAATATACCTCGCTCGATCCTTACAGGTTCGCTATTCCTCTGGATATTTCGACATCCTGGATAGCGGAGGACCGTACTCCATTGCCTCATACACGACATCAGGAAGGTGCGTAGTGTTGTATCAATTTTATACAATTCCAGCACCCTCATGAGCCATGTATGAGGAACGGAGTCATATGCCTTCTTATAATCTATCCAACATGTCGACAGATCCTTTCGGGAACGTCGAACCTGTTGGCTAATGGTCATATCAATGAGGAGCAGCTCCTTCGTACCACGGGACCCGTTCCTACATCCATTCTGAGAAGGTGACATGATCGAATTTTCATCAATATGACTATTAATTTTACTTCTCAGTATGGATGTAAGAACTTTATAGACCGTCGGCAAACACGTGATCGGTCTATAATTTTTGGGTTCCGCAGTACTACCCGATTTGTGGAGCAGGTGGGTTATTCCTGTCGTCAGGAACTGGGGCAGCGACCCTGACTCTAAGGCAGACTGAAACTGGTATGCCAAGCGAGCATGCGACCTTGTAAACCACTTAATCCAGAAATTGTGCAGCCCGTCCGGCCCTGGAGATTTCCAGTTAGGCAATGGACGGACTGCACGAGCTACATCTTGGGGGCTGATGTCGATTGCCCCCATTTGTGGTATTGGATCGCACGCTCGCTCGACCTCCCGAGTCCAGTCACCCTCGGTGTGACTGACAGACACCGACCAGATGCTGCGCCAGAATGAACACATGGCGTCATCTTCCGGGAGGTGCGCGTCAGTCACACCTTAGTCGGAGGTTGGAGCGACCGGCTCCCAAGCCCTATAAACCCACCTTTCATTACTCCGGAATGTGCGATTCTGGGTGTATCGTTCAACCCGCCGCTTATACCTGCGGATACGGTTTGCCCATGCATACACTTTCTGCTTCAGGAAGTCGATGCGCTCTGTGACTCGGGACATATAGTCTCGGGGGCTGATGTTAGTCCCCGAAAATGCCCGCCTCACAAAGCGCATTACTCTTGGGCGAGTGTTGCCCTCCCTGAAGCAGATTAGTTTGCCGATGAGTGCTCTGGCCCCACCAATACGACGCTCGATCCTGCACTGCCAGGCCGGCACAGCTGATTTCGGTCGCGTAGCTTCGTCACTGTCTGGGAATTTGACGTGAGCTACACGACATGCCGCTACGGCCGCGCAGTACATGATCGAGTGTGTCTCGGTGAGATCTTCGCAGTCATCAAAATAGTTTGACAACTGCGAATCCAGAGCAGCCACCAACGCCCTATTCTTGTTACACATGGGCAAACGAGGTATGCGAGGTCTAAGTTCAGGTGGTATGTTGCGATATTCCCGAATCGCACACTCCAAAGCACTCCTCAGTTCATTATTGCACTGGGTACTTATAGTCTAGTCAAATTAGCAAAAAGATTGGACCTAATTCGTGTAGTTGTAATTTTTTGTGGAATCATTAGAAGACATGAATATAAGTCTTCTCTGAGTTTGCACCATTCCTGTTATGTACGGAACATTGTTTAATATTAGATTTTAACATTAAAGTCCCAAAATTTAAAAATTTCATAAGTATTTAGTTGTGGTAAGTTTAGATATATGTAGATACCCCTTTGGTGTATAATTACTTTTCACGAAAAAAGTGTGAGGTGTATGAAACACTATTAAATCATTATTTTTATTTTGCGGCTCAAGGGAAATTTAGCCAGTTGGTGCAAACTCATAATATGCTTTTTAAAGCATCCTATACACCCAGTTATTTTTGCACCCTTTTGCACCCCTAGGAAAACAGCATTTTACAATATTTGTAGATTGTACTTCGGGGCAAATTAGTGTAGTCATGGATTTTTTAATATAAAATGTATTCTATATATAAAACATTCGCACGTAATAAAAATAAGAAATATATAACTGGAAGTTTATGTAGAGTTAACGTGAATACATACTGCGCCTCGTGGCGCTCGGAGGGCGAACGCGGGGTCACGCGGCGCGCGCGCGGCGGGGTCGAGAGTAAGTAAGTGCGTGCATGTATATGCGTTTAGATCATTTTTGTGGCAAGAAGCGATCCCTGCACTATGCAAATTAATAACTATAATTTCCTCTATTTTATTAGCTGTGTTGTGAAAATGGATTATGGAGTGTATTGCATTGTTTGTCGTGACCTCCCGACCTGCCCCTGTATTAAGTATTTATTTAACAAGAAATTATGATAATCATATCAATTCTCTGTCGATCTTTATTTCTTTCTATACCTCAAAAGGAAGAAACGGAATCCTTATAGAATCACTTTGTTGTTCGTACGTCTGTCTGTCAAGTCCCTTTATCTCGGGAACAAGTGCAAGTATCAAGTTGAAATTTAAACCGTATACTCAAGACTGCGGTCCCTTAAAGCTGTGTAAAAGTAAAAACTTCTAAGTTAACGAATAAAAAAGATACGTCGCAAAAAAAGAATTATATATTTCGACACTCAAGGGAATCATAAAGGTACTTCCCGTTGACTTAGAGCCCTGAAATTTGGCACGAAGCAAGTCTTAAGTATATAATAAGTATAGGAATAATTGCTGCTGGCAAAAGCTTGATATTTATTGTATTTAAGTTAGTTGATACGGAACCCTCAGTGTGCGAGTCCGACTCGCCCTTACCCAGTTTCTTATTGAGGCGCATACTTAAAACTCCACATTTTTTATACTAATATTTTATTGTTCCTACCTTACCCGATGCCGTAGAATAATCAGCGCTGTCAGACGATTTATAGTTCTAAAGACAACCGAAATACAACTAATTTATTTGAAACTAGCTGTGCCCGCGAATTTGTTCGCGTGGACTACTAGAATTTTGAATTTATTTTTTTAAAATAAAAGTAGCTCATGTTACTCCTTGTTCCTCAGCTACTTGCCAAAAAAATCCTGTCAAAATAAGTCCAGCCATATCATAGATTAGCCCGGACAAACAGACAGACAGACAGACAAAAATTGCAAAAAATGTTATTTTGGTGTAGACTCTGACCAACGAAAGATGGCAAAACAAAAAAGAGGCCGTATTAAAAAAAAATTGAAACTCTTCACCCTAGCTGTATGCCACTTAAACAGAGTTGATACGTTTGATTATTCATGAAAATAATAAGTATGCGATATATAAATGATGCATGTTTATTTAACAATGTGCTGCTTATTTAGCCGCGATATTCAATGCCGCCAAAACTCAAGCATGTCCGTTCACTGCCAAAAGCAGCCTGATCACCTTAGCGCCTGCTTTTTAGAATGTATCCTTGGAGTGTATCGACCGCCTTCAGCTCTTGGGAGTTGAAATTTCCTTAAACTTTGGGCAGTTCATTGAGCACAAAGCTACGGTAGCTGCTAGGAAACTCGACATTCATGCAAAGGTTAGATGGCACTCAGTGGCGGATTAGCCATGTAGCAAGAGTAGCAAATGTTACAGACCCCCCCCCCCATCTTAGGGCCCCGCGCGTTCAGTGGTCCCGCATTTTTGAACATAAAAAAAACTAGTCAAAATATTGGTACTGCGTGAAACCTAAATACAGCTGATTTTTTTGGATGTGATGAGATAGTCACTTTACTTCAGACTATCCTGCAAGCAAACTACAGAATAGAAGATCTCTTAGAATTTATCCCATCATCGTACTTTTTACGCAAGTGATCTTAAAATCCACGGACTTATTGGTAAATAAAAGCCTTGTTCAAGCTTATTTTAGAAAGGGTAGCTTTAGCCAGCAGCTTCTAGCAGCGCTAGCTAAAACCACTTAATTTTAATATGTGTAGGTTAAGCTCAATCTTAATAACCCTACTAAGAATAAGCTTAAACAAGGTTTTTAGGGAATTACATATCTAGACATAATTACATAATTAGTCTATGTGAATATTACATTGCCTGTGCGTAGTGACATTTGGCTTTGAAACGTGGTCGTTCACAATGCGCCTCATCAGATGGTTTTAAGTAACACAAAGAGCAATGGAGAGGAAGATAAGCTTAAGTGGCAGTAAACTGGGTACATATATTGCTCGCAGAACAGATGATCGATGGGGCCAGAAGGTTCTGGAATGGCGACCGGATACCTGAAGACGTAACGTTGAAAGGTCTCGCAACAAGGGTAAGAATAACCTTTTATTTAGTAAGGTTCACGTGAATTCGATGGAGGCGTGATAAACTGGACCGGCCGTTGTGGTGACATAGGAAAAACCTTTGTATAGCAATGGAAGCCTTTCAGCTGAAATGATGATGACTATCGATGTTGGCGTGTTGATGAAAAAAATCACTCAGAAAGATTACTCCACTTAAAAATTTGCTAAATCAGACTACTTTAAAGAAAAATAAATGTTGCATCCTAGGTAATCCTAAGTAAATCTTAACTGTACAGCTTTTCTGTATAAATTCACAAAGGCTTCGCCATCAGCATCGAAAAGACTCCTTAATTCTGTATTACTTGTCAGAAGAAAACCTAAACGTCCTAAGCAAAATTCTAATCATTCGGGGTAGGTATGCAAAAAACGATCATCATCTAGGTTTTCCAAAAGTACTAAATTAATTAGTATCTTACTACTAAATTAATTGATTAGTTTAGTGGTAGGGGGCCCCTTGGTTAGCGTAGAAAAAAACAGGGAATATTCCCGTTTCTTTCAAATACTGTTGTTTTATTCAATGTAACATTCGAAACTTTCAAGAAATTTATAAATTATTAATTTCATGTATTTTTCCAATAAAACCGAAAAAAAACCGGCCAAGAGCGTGTCGGGCCACGCTCAGTGTAGGGTTCCGTAGTTTCCCGTCCGTCACAAAAATTGTACCCACTTATGAGTTTAAAAAAATGCTTGCATATACGATTATACTACAAACTTAGTCCAGAAATAATTTTGTAGAAACTTTTTGTCTTTTTGTACAAAAACTGTTCTTTCCATCAAGTTCAAAATGATTTTCCCAGAAAGTCCTTACAAAGTTCTACTTTTCAGATTTTTTTTCATATTTTCTAAACTTATGGTTCAAAAGTTAGAGGGGGGGACACACATTGTTTTTTTACTTTTGGAGCGATTATTTCCGAAATTATTGACATTATCAAAAAATGATATTAGTAAACCCCTATTGATTTTTAAATACCTATCCAACAATATATCACACGTTAGGGTTGAAATTAAAAAAAAAAATCACTTCCCACTTTACATATAGGGGGGTTACCCTAATAAAACATTTTTTTCCAATTTTTATTTTACCACTTTGTCGGCGTGATTGATATAGGTACACATTGGTACCAAATTTCAGCTCTCTAGTGCTAACGGTCACAGAGATTAAGCGAGGACGGACAGACAGACAGACAGACGGACAGACAGACATGGCGAAACTATAAGGGTTCCTAGTTGACTACGGAACCCTAAAAACGGAAAAATATGAAAAGAACCGAAAACTTCATGTTTGTTTTTTTCAAATGCGTACTTTTTTTTTAAATTAATATAAACTAGATGACGCAATCTGATGGTGAGGCGCCCTAGTTTATGAGGCCTATGTCCAACAGTGGACAGCAGTCATTATAATGCCTAAATGGCGATACTTGGGGGAGGCTTATGTCCAACAGTGGGCATCAGTCAATATAACGCCTAAATGGCGATACTTGGGGGAGGCTTATGTCCAACAATGGGCATCAGTCATTATAACGCCTAAATGGTGAAACTTGGGGGAAGCTTATGTCCCTTACTGGTCACAGGTCATTATAGCGAGGGGAGACTTATGTCCAACAGTGGGCATCGATTATTATAGCGCCTAAATGGCGACACTTGGGGGAGGCTTATGCCCAACAGTGGGCATAGGTCATTATCGCGAGAGGAGGCCTGTGTCCAACAGTGGGCATCAATTATTATAAAGCCTACGTGGTGACACTTGGGGGAGGCTTGTGCCCAACAGTGGGCATAGGTCATTATAGCGAGGGAAGACTTATGTCCAACAATGGGCATCAGTCATTTTAGCGCCTAATGGCGACACTCGGGGGAGGCTTATGTCCAACAGTGGGCATGGGTCATTATAGCGAGGGGGAGGCCTATGTCCAACAGTGGACAGCAGTCATTAAAGCCCTAAATGGCGATACTTGGGAGACGCTTGTGTCCAACAGTGGGCACCGATCATTATGGTGACACTTGGGGGAGGCTTAACCGAAACAATGAATAAAACATTCGAAAGATTTCTATTTTGTTCCCAAACGATTTTTTCCGCAAAATTTCAATGCAACATGTGAAAAAACGGAAAAAAAACACAATTTGTTTTATTCATTGAAAGAAACAATTGTTTCTTTCCGGAATTTTCAACGCTACCCTTGGTCGAATTAGCAATAGACTCCGGGTCGGTTTAATCCGGCACTGACGGCGCTTTATACCAAGCCAACATCGAATGTTATACAAAGCACAGGTCCAATCATTTGTGGAGCCAGTGGGCCTTTCAATGAACATTTCCCTGGAATCTTTAAATTTGAATAAAACAAATTGTGTGTTATCATTATGTATGGAATATAATATCGTTCAAATGTCCGCCGCTACTTTGCTAGATAGCGCGCATACGAAATATACAACTTTCCATGTCCTTTACTGTTTTCATTATTAAGAGTTTCGTCTACTCATTGCCGAAACCTCCTGAAAAGTATAATACACCGTGTGAGTAAAATTACAATTATTAAATAGTCAAAAAGTATCAAGTTTTTATAATAGTAATTAAAAAACTAACCTAGAAATGATATTATTGTATCCAACCGTCGCATTTTATCTGCATGTTTTTAATTTAATTCACTTTTTGCGTCTTTAAATTTGTCCATTATATTAAATAGTAGCCTTTCCATCAAACTAATGATTGTTTATGGCATTATTTTAAGGGCCAAGCGCCCGAAAAGTGCCATAAAACAATGATTTTCTGAGGCCTACTCCTCCGTAACGGCTAAGTCAATTGGTTAAAAAATATATGTTTATAATAGATTCATGAACAATAATATCAACATTTGATTTTTTCGTGCAATTAATACTTTTGTCAAAAAAAAAAATATTTAGCAATTTCGCAACTTTTCGCAACTTTCCCTACTCCTTCGAAACGGTTTGGACCTTTAGAAACATTTTTACACATAAAAATTGGTGGTTAAATATTCTTCAAAGTGAACATTGCATATGTAAATCAATCAATATCTCGCAGAGAAAATGGATTTAAAGCGCTTTCCGGGCGCTGCTGGCCGCAAATAAATGCACAGATTTGCGTACTGCCGCCTAGGCGAGTGCGAGAGTTGCGTTCACATAATTTCGGCCAGATAGTTCAAGGAACTATACGCCTTAAGCAAAATGAGTATAATAAGATGCAAGAAAACAATTTTGACAATTCTCAATTTTTTTAAATGCTGACATACATAACGTTTCATTAATAATTCGTTGTCTTCTTTCGATGGTCAAACTCTATGTACCGTATATATGTATGCATGTAGTAAAAAGCAGTTACTTCAATATTACAAACAGATACTCCAATTTTATTTATATGTATGTATAGAAGATAAATAAAGGACATGCTTGCAGGACACTCTCGTTTTTAGGGTTCCGTAGCCAAATGGCAAAAAACGGAACCCTTATAGATTCGTCATGTCTGTCTGTCTGTCTGTCTGTCCGTCCGTATGTCACAGCCACTTTTTTCCGAAACTATAAGAGCTATACTGTTGAAACTTTGTAAATAGATGTATTCTGTAAACCGCATTAAGATATTCACATAAAAACAGAAAAAAATCAATAAATTTTAGGGGTCCCCATACTTAGAACTGAAACTTAATTTTTTTTTTTTCATCGAACCCATACGTGTGGTGTATCTATGGATAGGTCTTCAAAAATGATATTGAGGTTTCTAATATCACTTTTTTCTAAACTGAATAGTTTGCGCGAGAGACACTTCCAAAGTGGTAAAATGTCTGTCCCCCCCCCCCTCTAACTTCTAAAATAAGAGAATGATAAAACTAAAAAAAATATATGATGTACATTACTATATAAACTACCAACGAAAATTGTTTTGAACGAAATCTAGTCAGTAGTTTTTTTTTAATACGTCATAAATCTAAAAAAATACACTATTATTAAAACATCGATCAAAGTTACAACGAACTACAAGAACTTTTATTATGTTACTTGCTGCTACGGAACCCTTCATGGGCGAGTCCGACTCGCCCTTGGCCGGTTTTTTTGTTTAAACATAGACGGTTTTTTTAACTGTTTTTTTTTTTTAATAAAAACAAAATTAGGTTTCTTTACTTACACTTACTAACAGAGCATTTACAATCAGAAAGTACTCCTTCCTCGTAAAACACATCCCACAACACTCCTAGGTAATGACTGCGCTTATCTCTTCTTGTCAGTTTATTATTCCGTGTCGCGCGCTTGTCACTTCCATGGCGTAATAGTTCTTTGCCAATTAAGACAACACTAGAAAAACGTATGTTCCTTAAAAAAATGCTAATTTTTTATAGGGTGCAAATATAAAGGAAACCAAATTAATGTAATTGTGATTATTTTCATAACTACTTAAATTTCCCCCGAAGTACAAAAGCAAAAAAACGTGAAAAACTAATTTCCATACGTCGCACTGGGGTGCAAAATCAATCATGTACTTAGGTCAAAATGTATAACACTTTCCTCAGTTTACAAAACTACACAATTTTCCCCAATGCCGCAATGGCCAAAAATAACATTTTTATTTTTTTCTAATGCTGCGTTGGTCTAATTAAAATAATTAAAATGCAATAATGTAGGTTGAGGTTTAATATACCATAAAAAAAAAATGGAGAGCTCACCTATATTCTCTGGTTAGTTATGAGCAATAAACAGTTTTCACCCCCTTCCGTAGGGGTGCCAAATGATTTTTTTATTTTATACCCTATTTTTCACTCATACAATACCAACAGAAACGTTTTTGCCTCTCCAGAGAATTTATTCCAATCTTTATTAAAAAATGACCTAATTTGACTAGACTATTACGTTAGTGACCATGTCAGTACTCACCTCGTCAGTGTGAAAAGATATGTGGCTGGACGGTGGTACCACAACTGGTACCACAGGCTGCGACGGAGGGGTAATGACACGGTCACTCATTTCCGTGCGGAGGCGATCAAGTACAGAATCATCCAACATATGATTACGCAGGATGACCCGCACCTGAACCGACAGTCGTTGGGCCGAAACGTTGACGGCTGGCTCAAGCACCTGAAACAGAGAGAGCATCCGGACACGGTACGCGGCCAAGTTGTTTCCTCCCTCTGTAGCCCCATAGTATGAGCGCATGACGTTTTCGTTGATGGATTGCGTCCATCGCATGCGCTGCACACTTCCGCCGGGAGCTGGGACCCTATCAGAGGCCGGTGGGCCTCGAGGTCCTAAACTACTCGGCGGCCGGCGTCCTCTCCGTCGACGCGTAGGTGGTGGTGACGTGGGCGGAGAGTAGAACTCGTCGCTGGAGCTCGACGCAACTGTCGCGGCCGGTGTCACAGCACTCGCATTGAGGCTGGGTTCCGGCGGCGGCGAGGCGGAGCTGAGCGACGAGGCCGGAGGTGGTGGGCGTGCTCGGCGAGCTGCGGCTCTGGTCAACATTTACGTAGGTATCGTCGTCGAAATTTTTTTCTTGTCATAAATATGACATTGTATTTTGTGTTTTGCGTAAAGTCATTTTAGATAGGTACACAGATATTTCACTTATCACAATGTTTTACTGTATGTTGGGGCCTTTTTTTTCTTCAGATAATTTCATTTTGCTATAGTATTTCAATATTTATTGTTTTGAATTAATTGGAAAAAAAATTTTCGACACTTCAAGCTGACAGTTGAACCACAGATTATTATTATTTTTATTATTATTATTATTTGTAACTTAAGACATTCAAAAGGTTAATATAGATATGTAAATCACAGCCAGACACAGAACAAATGATCATGCTCATCACACAAGCATTTGTCCTGCGTGGGATTCGAACCCACGACCTCTCGCATAGTAGTCAGGGTCACTAACCACTAGACCAACAGGCCAGTCAAAAGTCATTGAATGGCATTTCATTCTTATGCATAAATGCCCCATCACTTACAGAAGAGCACTACATGCACTATTTAGACACCCTAACTGCTAATTAAACAACAGAAAAAAAAAAGAATAACAAACAAAACAGAATGAAAACGACAGAAAATAGAAATTTTTTTAACAAAATTTTTCGGCCTTAAACTAATTACACTATTTAAATACACGTAGTAGGTACATAGAAAGCAAAATTTTAAAATTAATAATTCAAGTTTACTACAAAAAAACAGACACGAGCAGGACTTTAGGCGTACGTACGTTCCTATTCACGGAACAGTAAAAACAGTGGAAGTAGCTTATGAAAATGTTTGTTCCAGAACCGGTGTCGCCAAACTCATACATTTACAATTTACTCTTACTGCAAACCTAAAAATATGATTGGCTGAAAACAAAAACAGGGCGTAGACGAAATGCAAAAAAAAATTTATACGAAATGCAACTTTAATTTCAATAGACTATAAATCAAATTGACAAAAACAAGAAAGAAATACATCTTTGACTACCAAGTACTGCCACTCGTCGCTAGATGGCATTGTTCAGTATATAATATTCAGTATGAACTGTAACTACGTAAAAATAAAATTGGTATTTGAATGGCGTATCACTGACGCGAATGCGCTCGCTGCTACTCAGATATGGAAGTGACCTTATTCGATCGAAATATGTATCGATTGTATGAAAACGTATTTAAAACATATCATGCAAAAAAAAATTGTATGCGATAGTGTAATAGTATTAAAATTATGAAATTAATATGATTAAAGGCAATTTTTAAACGTAGTAAAAAGGGTATTTATTTGCATAGTACATCAATTATCATCATCTCAGCTGAAATCATCGTCATCGCCCACTGCTAAACATAAGAATATTAAGTATAATTCAAACGCCCTATGTTGTTCCTAACTCTTTAACTAAATTTATTTAAAATACATCACAAATATCATACCACAATTTTTATTTTATTATACATATTAATTTAATAATTATCTGTATTATATTACTTACAAAAACGATTAAACTATAATATATATTTTAAAAAGGCAATGTAATACATATTATACATATCGATTGATTTTATCGATAAAGTCACGCACTATTTGGATAGCGTCAAAAGTATAGGTAGACTAACGAATATTCCAGAAAAGCTAATAAGCGAGAAAAGAAAATCAACTTTGTAATGATGTAGCTAAGGACTAGTTTTGTTTGTAAATCCTGCGCAATGTTTAACGTAATTTTATTTTTTCATTTTATTACAATAAATCCGAAAATAATACTTTTCGGTGGTATGATACACCTCCATGAGTTAGATTTTTAGTCAGACTATGGTTTTTAAAGTACAGTATGGGACAATAAGGCATTTTAATATTATTTTTCGTCAATTATTATGTTGCGCAGTCTAGTTAGAGAATGAGAGCGCTTGAACAGCAAGTGCGCAACGCGATTCTTACTAGCGGCGACAGTGCCACGCCTACTTACTTCTTCCACTGTTTTTACTGTTCCGTGTTCCTATTTAATAAACATAATAGGTACACAGTCACACATTCATCTCACAAAATTTCACACATTCTGATAGTATAGTATCGTCTTCTATTGTTCCGCAAACATATCAAAATCTGTGTGCTTGTCTAGGAGAGCATTAAGCGCAGACAGTGTCCGAGGTATGCGTGATGTGCAGTGCGCGACAGTGCCACACGTAGGAACTACCAGGAGCCGGTGTTTCCTGCCACGGCTGCAGTGTCGTTACATTACTATTACATTCCTTGCTTACTTTATCTTCGGTAAAATTTTTGTAAAGCAACAGACATACAACGCAAAAGCAAAAAAGAGTAAACAAAACATTGCAGAATGGATAAATCATCTAGTTACCAAAACTAAAAACCATTTATATCAATAGAACTATTCTTTAGTAATAGTTATCGATCTGAGAAAAGCGTTCGGTACCGTGACTCGTGAGTCATTGAAACCGGCTTCAGAAGCTAGATAACATAGGTGTTTCAAGTACAACACGTAAAATGTTCAAGTCTTATTTGAAAAACAGGCGTCAAGTTGTTAAAATCAGAAATCCACACACTAGCTCGGTCCAAAGTATTTCATAACGCTGCCCTCAAGGTTCAATTATCAATACGTTACTTTTCCTAATTTGTATAAATAATATTAATAAAATACAGTTATTATGAATATCTATATGCAGACGATACCAATTGATTTATTAAAAAAGTGATTAAAGTTCAACCATCTTACAATAAATACATATGTACCTACGTCAAAACCTCATTCGTGATTTTTACCATTAAACACAAACGTATGAGTACCGGACTTGTCGCGTTTTAAAATAAATAGGGAATAATAATAAAACGATCAACATACGAAAAGTAAATGGTAAATGAGACACTATCTTGGAAATTACACATCGATCATTTCAGAAGTAAATTAACATGTCATTGGGAGAATGACAGAGAGTAGCACATTGTATTCCAAATTTTAATAAAGAGCGCACTTTGATTTATTTTGCATCAAATTAATATTCTATCACATTGAGATATTGGGTTCCGCAGCAGTAACTAATTTAAATTCATTTCAGAGTTCAAAATAAAATAATGAAAACTTATAGCATAGTCAGCCTTATAATTCACATTATTGGGATTCAGGCCTCCTCTCTAGGAGAGGGAACGGGCCGTAATCCACCACGCGGGTCCAGTGCGGCTTGGTGGATGTCACATGTCTTCGAATTTTTTAGTTCTAGGTCATGCCGGTTTCCTCACGATGTTTTCCTTCACCGTTTTGAGAGCAGTGGTTATGAAATAAATTACACAAAGTAATGAGCTTGGCTGGGTTTGAACCAGCGACCTACAACTCGCAAGTCGGGGCCGTTATCACTCGGTCACCACAGCTCAATTAAAACTCACTTCCAATATATTAAAAAGCATATCCGAAAAAACTAAACTATTCAATATTAAACAACTTTACATGTAATATACCTGCATTCTTATTAATAGTACAATGTTACCCTAGGGGTGAAAGCAACTTATTTCGTCTCGAGAAGGAGTTGGCAAGAAGTCGCCAATTCGAGGGACTAAATCAGTTACTTTCACCCCGAGGTAACACTGTGCTTTTTATTACAAATACAAGGTTAGTAAAAAAGAAAAAATCTTTTAATAACGTGTGACTACGGCTCAAATTCATTGAGTGCTGTGGAAGACGCTACCTCGATAGCTCCTGATCTCTGCAATAACATCGAATGCCATTGATATTGGAACGTTTTTCCTGATCACCAGGATCATCCAAGAAAAATACGTTTTTACCAGAACCCAAAGCTTTGGAGGTTGCTATTAAATATATCCCCTTGCTTGGTGATAATCATAGAGACATGGACATTTCAAACCCACGTGTAGCTACACGCTTTACGCTGTGCACGCTAATTACACGCTTTACGCTGTGCACGCTGAAACCCTGCGTTTTAAAGCGTTCAACGTAGCAACGATGTGTCAAAAGGTAGAAGATGGTTCCTGATGGAATACAAATCATCTTAAAATAACCTTTAAACGTTTGTGCAGTGTTGGCCTGGAATCAGGCGACCTTTAGAAGCTTCGGGTAGGTAGTCGATCCATATAAAATACTTTGAAGGTACGTTCAACTGCATGCAGTTGATTGGAAACAGACTCAACGCAATTGTGTAGTTGATGGCGGGCAGTTGTTTTTCTTTTTTTAATGTTACAATTACGATTAGAAGGCAAGTAAACACGTAGTTATTGTTCATAGAATCATTTACCTAACACCTATTTCAGGAACTTAAATTAGTTGTTTTTTTTGTTAGGTTTTCCTGTTTGGCAACATAGCGTTCTTATCATAAGAGCAGGAGGATAATGTAGCTAAAAACATGTTATTTTTGTGTATTGGGTTTTTGTATTGTTATCAGTAAAGTGTTGCGTGATCCTCATTAAAACTTTAGTTTCGAAAAACAAGTTTTAATTAATTTAAGTAGGTATCTTACCTTCTAACTCTGATGTCTATGATTAACAATGACCTAAAGAATGCCCAAGTGAACGACTCGATGACCTAGAACCAAAATGTCTGACGAAAAATGGCGAGAAGTTCCAACCCCAAATTAAAATGGGATAAGTCTACGCAAAGAGAGAAAGTTAAACCTTGGTAAAATTAATCTCATTGTCTAATAAATTAATTTTGTAAATAGGTTTTTAAAAACTGCATTTACACGTCGATTTCTTCGTCAATTTAAACTAGATAAGGCCGGTGTTTCCTAGCTTACTACCCTGAGAGGAAACCCCGAAACAAACTCAGGGGTCAAAGGCTCTTTTAAATCCTTACAGTAAACACTGTGCTCGTTACATTTTTCCATAATAAGATCGCTCGTTGAAAGATTTTTCTAAAGGCTGCTTGTTCGATTGGTTGGCGCTGATCAGTTATCTTCGACAGCTGCCGCTCCAAACATTTAGCGAAGATTTCGTAAAAGTTGGTTTGCAAACTCATAGGCCCATCGTTTGCAATAATTTTTCAATTTCAGATCTCTTTTTTATAGAGTAAAAATATATCTGACTTACCCCAGTCTTTCATTATTCGTTGCTCCTCTAAAATTTCATTTTTGCTACTGGTATCGTGAGCAAGACTCATGCGTCTTTTAGTGTTATCTGGTCCGCTACTATTATCTACTTTCAACTCTTCTAGTTCTTCCAGAATTTCTTCTTCAATAAAGCAATCTATTCTTTCAATATTCATTTGTGCTAAAGTGTTTAACATCGGTAACAATTGTTTGTAAAACTCTGTAGCAGTTTGTATTATTTCTAGTCTAGAGTATATGATTTATTGTTTCTAGTTATACACGGGGATTTTTTTAAACTTTCTGTATGCGATAAGTACCTATTTTTCAAAAATACTGTAACTTGCGTTGTCTATTTCTATTTGTATATTGTTTTTAATTCTTCTTTTTGTTCTCTGATCAAGTAATGTTTCTCACTTAGTTCGGTTCTTCTCTTGATTATTGTTTTTATTTGTCGGGTAATAAAATGGCAGTACGATTGTAAGAGCAACCTTGACTGTGCGGCATACTATTGATGTTGCTAGTTTTTGTTTTCCGGTAGGCTAACTCTATATCATCCTCTTCTGTAGGGCAAATTTGGTTAAATTGTTGCTCTGGACTTTCCAAAAATTAATGTCTTTTTTTGTCTTGAGTTGATGTACAACTTTAATAAAATTTAATCAGTTTCGTTTTATTCCCTCTATTTTAAGTGAGTGAGCTACATTTTAATCGTTAGAAAGAACTTCTGTGTTGGTAAGCTTATACTTCAAATTAAATAGAATGTAGTTTATTTGACTTTTTCTCTTTTAGGTGAGAGCCAATTCCATAGCTTGCCATGTTTCTTTTTAAACAAACGGTTTATAATTGTAAGATTATTTTCCAGACACAGTCATGTGAACCTCTCTCCTCTTTTATCTCTTGTTCCAAAACATGTGAGTCCCCACTTCCATTACCGCCTGTTTATTTAGTTTACGTTGGTCTATATAAAATCAAACTCTTATTGTTCTTTTAATTCTCGGTAATAAGAAAACATGTTTTCCTTATTTTATATGTCGTGCTTGATGTTGTAGCTTATTTGAAGTCTGGGAGGGAGTATTTTATTTGTAGAGAGAGGTCTGAGTGTAGAGCAGATTTGCCTGTGGTTATTCGTAAGATATAACGTGATGCTGCTTGTCTGGTTTTTCTTAGGGATTTGTTTTGCAGAAAAAGTTGACGCTACGTTGCTCGAGGTCTCTGTATTTAAATCTGTCTGATAAAAACTATTCCGAATAACAGAGCAGTGGAATGGACCCGACTTACGAGTTGTAGATCGCGGATTCGAACCCAACCAGGTGCGTTACTTTATGTAATTTTTTTATCACCACTGCTCTCAAAACGGTGAAGAAAAGGAGAAAATCGAAGACATGTGACATTCACCAACCCGCACGGGCCCGCGTGGTGGATTATGGCCAACTCTCTCTCCCAGAGAGGAGGCCTGAGTCCCAACAGTGAGAACATTAAAAGGCTGATTATGATGTATGTACAAATGTATCCGAGGGTAGATCATGTGAGGAGTCCACAACTCCAAATGTTGTAACTACACCTATAATGAAGAATTTCAGGAAATTACATATGAAATGAATTTTTAAATATATTCAACAAGGAAAAAGATAAAGCAACAGTTGAATCGATAGAAAGGGTATTGCATGAAAGTGTCCCCACCCACCAACAGACTTGAAACAGGATTGATTAAAGCGACATACCTCAAAAGTATGGGATTTAGGTTTTATTATACATTATATTTTAACCCAAGTATTTAAAATCTTTCATAAACTCATAATTAGCGTTGAAAAAAACAGGGAATATTCCCGTTTCTTTCAAATACTGTTGTTTTATTCAATGTAACATTCGAAACTTTCAAGAAATTTATAAATTATAAATTTCATGTATTTTTCGAAAAAAACCGAAAAAAACGGAAAAATATGAAAAGAAACGAAAACTTCATGTTTGTTTTTTTCAAATGCGTACTTTTTTTGGAACGAAGTTCCTTATCGCGCGTTGTGAAAAGGGGCTAGACGGAAAAAATTCTCACGAAAAATTGTACCGACACTTTTACTGTCAAAATATAAATCCAAGATGGCGGCTGCAAGAAATTATCAACTTTTTCGTCATGGGTGTCGTTTTTATGGTTTTCGAGGGTGTTGAAACCGATGGTACTGTCAAAATATAAATCCAAGATGGCGGCTGCAAGAAATTATCAAATTTTTCGTCATGGGTGTTGTTTTCATGGTTTTCGAGGGTGTTGAAACCGATGGTACTGTCAAAATATAAATCCAAAATGGCGGCTGCAAGAAATTATCAAATTTTCCGTCATGGGTGTCGTTTTCATGGTTTTCGAGGGTGTTGAAACCGATGGTACTGTCAAAATATAAATCCAAGATGGCGGCTGCAAGAAATTATAAAATTTTTCGTCATGGGTGTCGTTTTTATGGTTTTCGAGGGTGTTGAAACCGATAGTACTGTCAAAATGTAAATCCAAGATGGCGGCTGCAAGAAATTATCAACTTTTTCGTCATGAGTGTCGTTTTCATGGTTTTCGAGGGTGTTGAAACCGATGGTACTGTCAAAATATAAATCCAAGATGGCGGCTGCAAGAAATTATCAAATTTTTCGTCATGGGTGTCGTTTTCATGATTTTCGAAGGTGTTGAAACCGATGGTACTGTCAAAATGTAAATCCAAGATGGCGGCTGCAAGAAATTATCAACTTTTTCGTCATGGGTGTCGTTTTCATGGTTTTCGAGGGTGTTGAAACCGATAGTATTGTCAAAATGTAAATCCAAGATGGCGGCTGCAAGAAATTAACAACTTTTTTGTCATGGGTGTCGTTATTATGGTTTTCGAGGGCGTGGAAACCGATAGTACTGTCAAAATGTAAATCCAAGATGGCGGCTGCAAGAAATTATCAACTTTTTCGTCATGGGTGTCGTTTTCATGGTTTTCAAGGGTGTTGAAACCGATAGTACTGTCAAAATGTAAATCCAAGATGGCGGCTGCAAGAAATTGTTAACTTTTCCGTCATGGGTATCGTTTTCATGGTTTTCGAGGGTGTTGAAACAGATAGTACTGTCAAAATATAAATCCAAGATGGCGGCTGCAAAAAATTATCAAATTTTCCGTCATGGGTGTCGTTTTCATGGTTTTCGAGGGTGTTGAAACCGATAGTACTGTCAAAATATAAATCCAAGATGGCGGCTGCAAAAAATTATTAAATTTTTCGTCATGGGTGTCGTTTTCATGGTTTTCAAGGGTGTTGAAACCGATAGTATTGTCAGAATGTAAATCCAAGATGGCGGCTGCAAGAAATTATCAACTTTTTCGTCATGGGTGTCGTTTTCGTGATTTTCGAGGGTGTTGAAACCGATTGTACTATCAAAATGTAAATCTAAGATGGCGGCTGCAATAAATTATCAACTTTTTCGATATGGGTGTCTTTTTCATGGTTTTCGAGGTTGTTGAAGCCGATAGTGCTGTCAAAATGTAAATCTAAGATGGCGGCTGTCAGAAATTATCAACGTTTTCGTCATGAGTGTCGTTTTCATGGTTTCGAAGATGTTGAAATAGTGCTGTCAAAATGTACATAAAATGGGATAGTACTTTTTAGTTATCTTGTATTGGCTAGACGGAAAAAAATCTCACGAAAAGTTGTAACGATACTTTTTGCTATAGTAAGATATTGTAAGCCGTGCGGCGTGCGCATGTTTCTCTGTCTGTCTCTCTCTCTCTCTCTTATAGAAAGCAAGCCAGAACGGAACTTCGTTCCATCCGGGTGTCCCTTGACACCTCAGTAGTTTTTTTTTAATTAATGATAACTAGCGCTTGACTGCGGTCCTACCTGATGGTAAGCAGTGACGCAATCTGATGGTGAGGCGCACTAGTTTATGAGGCTTATGTCCAACAGTGGACACAAGTCATTGTAGCGCCTAAATGGCGATACTTGGGGGAGGCTTATATCCAACAGTGGGCATCAGTCATTATAACGCCTAAATGATGAAACTTGGGGGAAGCTTATGCCCAACAGTGGGCATAGGTCATTATAGTGAGAGGAGGCCTATGTCCAACAGTGGGCATCAATCATTATAACGCCTAGGTGGTGACACTAGGGGGAGGCTTATGCCCAACAGTGGGCATAGGTCATTATCGCGAGGAGGCATATGTCAAACTGTGGGCATCAATTATTATAACGCCTACGTGGTGACACTAGGGGGAGGCTTATGCCCAACAGTGGGCATAGGTCATTATCGTGAGAGGAGGCCTATGTCCAACAGTGGGCATCAATTATTATAACGCCTACGTGGTGACACTTGGGGGAGGCTTATGCCCAACAGTGGGCATAGGTCATTATCGCGAGGAGGCATATGTCAAACTGTGGGCATCAATTATTATAACGCCTACGTGGTGACACTAGGGGGAGGCTTATGCCCAACAGTGGGCATAGGTCATTATCGTGAGAGGAGGCCTATGTCCAACAGTGGGCATCAATTATTATAACGCCTACGTGGTGACACTTGGGGGAGGCTTATGCCCAACAGTGGGCAAAGGTCATTATCGCGAGAGGAGGCCTATGTCCAACAGTGGGCATCAATTATTATAACGCCTACGTGGTGACACTAGGGGGAGGCTTATGCCCAACAGTGGGCATAGGTCATTATCGCAAGAGGAGGCCTATGTTCAACAGTGGGCATCAATTATTATAACGCCTACGTGGTGACACTTGGGGGAGCCTTATGCCCAACAGTGGGCAAAGGTCATTATCGCGAGAGGAGGCCTATGTCCAACAGTGGGCATAGGTCAGTAGGATGTTATTGGGCATTCTATTCCACTTGATGCGACATCGCTACGCTACGCTCCGCTTGTCGCGTGGAATAGAATGCACAATAACATTTTTGTGAATGATATGTTAAAAACACTGGTTCAGCGCCTATTCCACTTTCAAAATCTAATTTATAAAATACTCACTATCTTTTATTGAAGGACGGCCATGGTGAGCAAACAAGCAATCGTTTAGTTGAATGATGTCTTAAAACACTGGTTCAGCGCCTATTCCACTTTCAAAATCTAATTTATAAAATACTCACTATCTTTTATTGAAGGACGGCCATGGTGAGCAAACAAGCAATCGTTTAGTTGAATGATGTCTTAAAACACTGGTTCAGCGCCTATTCCACTTTTAAATATAATTGCTTACCTCGACTGCTTACTAGATTCTTGCGCAATGTCACTATGCCACTATAATACTAAGCAAATAACTAAGCTTCACATTTTCACTTCACATTTTTACTAAGCAAACTATCTGAATATAGTATGCTAAATTTAGGACAGATTGTCTCACGTCTCTCCATAAAATTAGAGGTTTCGTGTGTAGGTGACACGTTACTCTGTATTTTATGATCCGGATTGGACTCCCAGGACGTCTAAATTTTAGAATACCGTAATCATTAAACTAAGATTCAGGACAGGTTGTCTCACGTCTCTTCATAAAATTAGAAATAACATGTGTAGTTGACACGTCACTCCGTATTTTATGATCCAGATTGGACCCCAAGGACGTCCGAATTTCAGTTTAATTCATTCAGATACGACACCACCACCCTGCACGTCACTAAGGCCTATTCCACTTTTAAATATAATTGCTTACCTCGGCTGCTTACTAGATTCTTGCGCAATGCCACTATGCCACTATAATACTAAGCAAATAACTAAGCTTCACATTTTCACTTCAAATTTTTACTAAGCAAACTATCTGAATATAGTATGCTAAAATTTAGAACAGCTTGTCTCACGTCTCTCCATAAAATTAGAGGTTCCGTGTGTAGATGACACGTTACTCTGTGTTTTATGATCCGGATTGGACTCCCAGGACGTCTAAATTTTAGAATACCGTAATCATTAAACTAAGATTCAGGACAGGTTGTCTCACGTCTCTTCATAAAATTAGAAATAACATGTGTAGTTGACACGTCACTCCGTATTTTATGATCCAGATTGGACCCCAAGGACGTCCGAATTTCAGTTAAATTCATTCAGATACGACACCACCACCCTGCACGTCACTAAGGCCTATTCCACTTTTAAATATAATTGCTTACCTCGGCTGCTTACTAGATTCTTGCGCAATGCCACTATGCCACTATAATACTAAGCAAATAACTAAGCTTCACATTTTCACTTCAAATTTTACTAAGCAAACTATCTGAATATAGTATGCTAAAACTTAGGACAGCTTGTCTCACGTCTCTCCATAAAATTAGAGGTTCCGTGTGTAGATGACACGTTACTCTGTGTTTTATGATCCGGATTGGACTCCCAGGACGTCTAAATTTTAGGATACCGTAATCATTAAACTAAGATTCAGGACAGGTTGTCTCACGTCTCTTCATAAAATTAGAAATAACATGTGTAGTTGACACGTCACTCCGTATTTTATGATCCAGATTGGACCCCAAGGACGTCCGAATTTTAGTTTAATTCATTCAGGCAGACAACCACACTGCACCTTACCAACAAAACTGTACTGTTATAAATACGTATCGCACCGTCACATCACTTTCTGCTATGTTAAGAGGATTTTACACTGATACAATCGCCGTCAAACGGATAATTCGCACATATCGTGTCGAATATTCACCCTTACGTTGTTGAAACCTCTACGGTCCGGACTAAGCGTTTCGCCTCGTCGTTTATACCGCGTACGTCGAAGGACTGGAACAGTCTGCCTGCTGCGGTCTTCCCGTTCGATTATAATTTGGGTGTCTTCAAGGCTAGAGTGAATAGGCTCTTAATAAACTAGTGCGCCTCACCATCAAAGATTGCATCGCTACTTACCATCAGGTGGGATCACAGTCAAGCACTAGTTAAAAAAAAAAAATCGCCGGACGACGGCGTCAGAAGCGATCATATTGAACGTTTACACGATAAGTGTAAATGACTCTTAACAATCACCAAGACTGCAAAGTTGCATTATATAAATTTGCTGCGTTTGATTTATCTATGTGTGAGTGATTCCCATGGGTTCTACAATTACAATGCAACCGCTGTGAATGTGATCCTTGTGCATGTAGCAGTCATTGTTAAAATTTGTATGATACAAAACATCCCATAACCAATGTTTAATTCATTAAAATATAGATTATGTTTTACTGTAAAATACGTAGACAGACTTTGCTAAGGTATGCACATCTCTAATTAGATAGTAGGTATATCAATTTAAAATTATTAGAAGGATGAATCTTCTATCAAAAATAAATTTAGCAGTAGCTTTTTACCTAAAACTTTTGAACGATGTTATTTAAAACTCATACATTCATTTTAGACATTTAATGGTTTTATAATATTATAAAATAATTTTAAGTTTTACTACAACATAGGTACTTGCAAACTAACTGCTTGACGTGGATTCGCTTCCATTAATTATTTTGTATAAAAATAATGATTTCAGAGTACTTTGTTATTTTTATTTACATGTGTATAAAAAGGACTTTTTTATATATTAAATTTAAGTAATTTTGCGAAGTTATGTGGAAATAACCGCTAGATTGCCCGTGTAGACTACTAGTATACATTTAAAAGCACGTCAAATTGTCCATGTAGACTACTAGTCTACATATGTGTATGTAATAGTCTACATTGGAGCAATCTAGCTATGAAATTATTTTGTTTTGGATTTTCCGTCTGTAGTCTATTTGCATAAATTTATTTCACTTCCCCATAACATTAAACAAACATACAAACTTAATTATAATACCTAATGTATTTATCATAAGCGACAGCCAGGTGTCGGGTTCATCTTTGTCGGCGAGCGAAAAAGGCTGGTTTTATATTTCATTTCTCACTGTAAAATTGTAATTAGACAGAAAAATCGGGTATCATTACGCTTTAATTTGACGTAACTAACACAAATTATTCATGCAACTTTGAAGACCTGTAATTAAGGTTGAATTTTGTAATGAGACAAATACTGCTGATATGGTATTTTTTATGTATAAAACCAATCCATTTCGATCACAGTCTGTCTCCGATTCGCGACGTCGATGGTTTGTGTATTTGAAGTCATGGCTGAAGATCTCGTGTACGAAGTGATCGTGCCTGATGATATCGGTCCTTTCTTCAACCCTACTGCGCCCCCCGTGGAGGTCGATGAACCTTTTCCGGTGTTACTCGAACCCGGTGTTCAACGTGAACCCCACGTCGAGCTGCAGAACGTCGAACCCGTTCCGGAGCCACCACCCGTCCCGGAGCCTCGACCCGGACCGTCTACTGGATCGGCGGAGCCCCCCACCCCTGTGCCCAACCCCTCCATGCACGACAGCGAGATTGATATCTTCGACGAAGAGGTGACTGCCGATCGTGTTCGTGTATTCTACGAGGACTTGCGAGCTTGTCCTACGTACTGGGTCAAGTTGCGTGTGACCTTTTACTCGCCGCGTCGTACGTGTTATCATCTGTGTGCTCGTTGTGCCGGCCGGTCTGTATATTGTGTTAATACCTTTGTGTATTATGATTGTGTGTCGTTTCACCGCGACTGCTACCGCGATGGTTATTTTTGTACTTTTTGCGATGCGAAATTGTATACTATTGTACTATAAATCCCCGTCTCTTCTGTAGCTGAGCGGTGGGTGTTGCGCTTGCTTGTGTCTTTCTGTGTAATCTATCATTTCTAATTTTAGCCTTAGTCTATCGTATATATTGTTTCTGTCGTCATCGTTTAGATGTAATTTACGTAGTTCGTACCATAAGCGAGCGATGTCGTCTGTGTTTATTATTGTTTCCGTTTCGTACGGTTGTATCGACACTTTGAATGTATCTTCTTTATCTATATTCATGTTTGTTCTTTTCATCCTTTATGTCAATCATACGTCATAAACAACGAAAAGAAAAAAGGTTTGCGACTGATCCAGATACAAGTGTTGGACATTAGTGAACGACAAGAAAGCGTGGTAAATTCAAATGACAATGAGGAGGTGGTAGTGTTAAGTGCACAATATGTAGTTAGTGAACCGGTGGACTATGTTATGGAAGAGACACAATCATTAATAAACAAAATTTCGAAGAAACTTTGTGGTGATGATTGTTATTAGTAAGTAGTTTCTAATGTTTGTATATATGTTCACTTTAACTTGTTGTATTAAATTCTGAATTTATTATAAAATTATTTGCTAATCTGCTAGTGTATTAAACTGTATCTACTTAGATCATTAAGACTTTGTCACATATTTAAATATATAATAAGGATAGGTGTAAGTAACTATTTTGTGAATAACGTGAAAACTAAATAAATAATATGTTTATAATTTAAATTATGTTTTATTGACATTACATAAACATACACTTTAAATTAGCTCAAATGAATCTCATTATAGGTTATATGTTTATAATATTTTGACATTATTAGAATACTTACTTATTGCAATTCATCTAATTAGAGCTAATATAAAGTTTGTTGTGTAGTTGTCCTAAATACATTTAAATAAAACAAAAAGTAGGTACATTTAGATTTTTATTAATTGAACATATTAAAATTAAAACATATTAAACACAGACATATTATTATCATCATACCATTTTCTAATACACACTGCATTATTTAATGCACAATTCTTTTTATGGTGCACACAATTAAAATCAGTTTTATTTTTACAGAACTTTTGTTTTAATGTCACAAAATTAGGACATCCTTTGTCACCTATATCAATCACTTCACAGTTTGCACATAACTCTTTAATCCATTTTATCTTTTCCAAACCCTTTGTAATAATTTTTTTGTTTTCTAAATAGGGTAAAATAACGCGATGAAACTCTTTGTAGTCTATGTAGCCTTCACTCCAGTAAATTCCTCGATTTCTTTCTAACCACCTCACCTGCTTTTTTTCTTCTGGTGTTAGGTAATGAAATGAATATGGTGGTTTTACCAAGAACGTCTGTGTATGATCCTGACTCACAATAGCCAATTCTTTGACGATGAAATTATTTACATAATCTTTAAATCCTTGCAATTCTACTATAAGGGTATCCGCTTTCATGATATCTTCTTAACAATATTACTTAGTGGTCGATATTCAACAATGCAGTCGTTCAGAATGAGACAGTATGCTGAAGTTTGATCTGGTATCTCTGATTCACTCTCAATTTCTACTCTCACATCCACAACCGGACCTGTCTTTAGGTTATCCGCTTGTCTAGAGCAATCGACTACAAACAGCGGCGCTATATCTCTAAATTGTTTCTCGGTTAGTATGGGCTCCGAGCGACGTCCGTAATACGACTGTTGAAATCTGGTATATTGTTCGTATAATAAAGCAATTCTGTTATTAGAAAAACTCACATTTAAGTTCTCATATGGAAAATAAGTTGAATTTAGATAAACTCTAACGTCTCGAATATGGCAGTGATCGAATTGAGACATGTCAGAACTTGCATTGTTTTTTCTTTTTGTCTGTAGACCAATAATAACGTATCTTGGTTTTTCTATCTGCGATGAAGTTTTGATGGACCAGGTATGTTTTGTAGTTTTAGGCAAAGCTGGGTATTCGTACAGATCCCAATTTCTGTATATCATTTGAAGTGGGCGATCTTTTTCTAATAATTTTAACAAACCAATTTTTTCTTTGTCAGATACTTTAACATGAGGTACGCGCCATATGATTTTGTTGATCTGAACATCATCTACTACTTCGCCAGTATTAAGTTTTACTGCGTTCAAATTAGTGCTACTTCGTAACAATATCAGTTCATGTCTACTATTTATCACGACTTTATTAAAATCCTCAGCAAAACCGAGGATGTTACGAAGTGGTATAGAAGCAGAAAATCTTCCTCCATCGATATTTTTTACACCATCAATATTCCATCCCCAGGCATTAGACATTTTAGATTCACTTTCATTCATTGAAATTAGTGATTTCATGGTTGTTGTTATACCTGCATTTTTTATTTTATCAATTTCCACTCCATTTAGCTCATACCTTATATCTTGGAACAAATAGAGTAGAGCATTGTTCGTGAAATTGACACTAGTAGCTCTGTCTTTCGTATCTTTTTTGGTAACAATAACAGTTCCTTCCAAATATAGGGTGCTAGCTGATGGTAATATGTACAAGTCTTGTTGGTTGATAGGTATGCGAATTTCATCGTTCCTGTTAAAACTTGTTACATATGGCTTGTAAGAATGAAATTCGATACCTTCTTTAGTATTATCATAAATTGGTGCGGATAAAACGTCTAAGATATTCATTTTAACAATCCGATGGCTCTAAGGAATGCTTTATTGTCTTTAGTTAGTTTTGTTTTCTTTTTAGAGAGAGGTCTTATTTGATAGGTAGCTCGAGCGGAACTGATATTCTTTACTTGTTGAGGCACATTTTTATTGTAATCGATCATTTTTTCTTCTAAGATGCAGATATACTTGCACTTCTTCACCACGTAAATTGATTAATCGATTGTTTATATCTAGCAGCCTGATATGTATGCAGCTTATGTTGTTTTGGTTGATTGGAAAATATATAGCGTTTTTTGGAATTTCTATAATCCTATATCCAGGTGGCACATTAAGTGCAAATTCGTGAATAATATGACTTGGTTCACCGTTTATATATGAACCGCTTACAATATCACATTCAACCCTGACTACGGTCGTAGGTAGAATGTTGACTGGAGACGGTGACACATGCCATTTATTTGCCTTCAAGATTTGTTTGTTAAATCCTAATAGTCTTCTAAAAGAGTCTTCTTTGATAAAATTAATGTCTTTTGTACAAAATATTGTAGTTTTTAAAGTATTATTATTGCACCGTAGTTTGATCTCTGCATTTTTTATTTCTGATTTTAAGTAATCGCTGATATCTTGCAATTCATAAGTACCTTCCGGTATTTCAATAACTTCATTAGAGCCATAATAAAACTTATTATTACTTTTATCAATGTTTGGAATAGAATTAAATGTAGAAAAGTGCAATAAAGCACACTCATACTCTCCATCTAATTGCAACGTATTGGGATAGTATGTAGTTAACACTGATGAGGCTCCAGTAATCGCCAAAGTGAGGGACATCTTGCAAATGATTGAAATGAAAGAGAAGCATATATTTTATATTATATTTTTATTCCAAAAAGTCCACAAATAGTTTAAACATAAATGACCACAATTAACTGCGTTGTATTTTTGATATCTTGTGTAGTTATAAAAAACACTACAATTTTTTAAATATTGCATTAATTCCATCGGAGGTTTTAGATTTCCATAGCTATCAAAGTATTCACAGTGATTGTATACTTTAGTATAAGCTACCCAATGCGTTCCTTCATTCCTGGAATCGTCTAAGTTAACGATACCACATTCAATGTGTTTCGGTTTTCGAGGTAGTCGATCTTTCATGTAGACCCCGCGAAAATATGGGATGTCTCTTGAATACTTTTGGATGTCTACATCAGTTAGAGGGCGATTAGGTAGCTTATTTTTCAGTTTTTTGAAGTTGTTATAAATAATCCTTTACCACTTTTATATGGTTTAATATATAAACCCTTGCCCAACACTAAAGCCTCCATAGCTCTATTATGTCGTTCTGTTTCTTGTAAATTTTGCTTGCTTGCTTTATAATCATTAACGGTTTTTGCAATTCCAGCTGCACCACCAGCTAAAGTCCCTAAAGCTGATAAACCAGCGAAAATTGGAATTAAAGGTAGAACTCCACCACTCTTTGGTAAGGGTATTACTCTGGGTACTCGAATTCGATGGTGAATGTTTGGAAATAACTTTTTTGCGCATAAGTAAGCTGCTTTTATTAAAGTTTTATTATCCTTGTGTTTAAGTTTCTTAATTTTTGATTTTATTTTTGAAACTAAGGTTTTAAATGTTTTAATGCCAGATCCAGACTTTAGTTTTGCTTTCATAACTTTGCTCACTAGCCAAGAGCTTAGTTTTTCGCCTTTTCCTGCATCTTTTGATTTAAGTCTTTGTTTAGCCATGTTAAGCAGTTGTAAATCGGCTTTGTGACGATTAGATAAGTCTGTATGGTTTGTATATGCAATATCGTGTTGCATGCAAGCTTCGTCTAACTTATTCACACCTCGATCACCTCGTGCTAAACGTTTGTAAAGTTTAGTTCCTGGTCCGCAATAATTATATCCCGGCAAATGAACTTCGAATGGTAGATTATTAATTATGCTGTTAACTAGTCCGCCTCCTTGCATTACTCAAATTATAATGATAGGATTTCAAATGAGAAATAGTTATATAATATCTTAGTTCACTATTTCAGCTTTCTCAATCCAGCTGTTTTCTGCACTGTTTAGACCTAACCATTTAACATACAATTTATTTCCTTTCTTTTTCAAAACCTTTTCTATTAAATAAACGTCAGGATAATTAGATCTTAGTAGTTCTTGTTCGTAGAAAGCTCCTAGTATATTTTGTTTTCTTTGATCTTCAATGTGATACGTCACTGGTAAGGATTTATTCACCTTTTTTATAGTAAATAATTCTGTTGACCAATTAGGAGTGTAACCTTTCTCAAAATTATGTTTGTATTTGCTTATACGAACACAGTCACCAACTTTAAATTTAGGTCTCCACTGAACTAAAGTATGTTTGTTCATTTTGTTTATATTTTCTTTAATTACTTGTTCATTACATTTATTCACATCAGCCGGTTTAAATTGAATAGTGCGATGTTTTGTGTTGTTATATCTCTGCATTGTAGATACCAATGGTTGACCTAACCACTTATAGTTTCCATTGAGACTAAAATATTTATATAATTTATTTTTTAAAGTTCTAATTAGTCTCTCTACAATTGATGCTTTTTTAGTAGAGAACGAGGAATAATGGTTAATGTTATGCTTTTTCATAAGCTTTTGAAACGTGATGTTATAAAATTCAGTCCCTTTATCAGTTTGTAAGTTTATAGGATTATTACGACTACTAAGCAGTATATGTTCGAAAGCACGAGTAACATCAAATTTATTTTTTGACTTTAACGGTTCAGCCCAGGCATATTTTGAGAAGCAGTCAATTACCACTAAGATGAATTTATAGTCTTTATTGTACTTTTTCAGGTTTTGCATATCCATCAAGTCTGCTTGCCATAAATCGTGGATTCCTTTCAGAATAACAGAACGCCGTGGAAAGTTTCTTCGTGCCGCTTTGTGGATTTCATTTACAATTTGCTGTTTTACCATTACGGAGTTTTTTGAAGTAATGTGTCTACCTCTGCTTTAGTATGAATCTTATCTTGCAAATGAGTTAAAACCTCAGGTATATTTGCTTTTAAAGTAGCTTGAACTGCACCCTTTGCATCTTTTATGATTTGAGAACGCAATTTACCAATCAAATTATTTACTTCTCTTAATGTGGCAGCATTCAATCGATCTACATAATCCTTGTTCACAGCATCATCTGCTTCTACTGGAGATCTAACTCCTCTCAGTCTTGATGTTTTTAAATCGAAATCTCCGTTTTCTGATTTTAGCAATGCATTCTCATTAAACTCAAATAACTCTGACAAACGCATTCTTTTATGGATGTAGTGACCAAATTTGTCTACATTCATGTTTCAGGTGTATTGTATCGAGAGGCTGATAGTAAAATAAACAAGTTTTAAAATATTTATTTATTTATAACTTTACTTTCACGCAATTCTTCAATGATAGATATAATTTCATTATCTAATCCTGTGTTGCCAGCATCTCTAGATGCAATTAACAATTTCAACCTTTCTACTAATTCATTAGGATCGTCCCAGTATACTAAATCTACGTTTTTTCTCCACCTTTTTAGTAACGGTAGACCCTTTCCGTGAACTGCATTCTTCAGTTTAAAAAGAGGTTTAATAACTTGCAAATATTTTTGTCCTTTATTACTTTTTATTGGTTTACTTGGTTCATAGTCTCGACGATGTGCATTTGTATCAAGTAACATTGACTTATAATTTTGCATATCACTATCTGTAACCAAGTTTAAGTTTACATCTTTCTTGAGCAGCAACTGTTTTAAACCAGGCGTATTACGATATTTACGTCCAGCTACAGTGATGAACTGATCGTTAACCGTTATGCAAGCAGAACCTAACATCAGTTTTCCACGTTCTGCTCTAACCCCAAATGGAATATCTACTAACGCTTCCGAAGATACTGACCAAGATGACGTATCACAATCTTGATTACTTTCAACTACTGATTCATAGGAAGAGTCGCTGTTGGCATCGGATTCATATTTATCGACCTCATCACAGTTATTATCATTACTTCCTGTACTATCAGTTCTTTCTTTCTGCAAAGTTTTGTTAATAAACGGAACATCAGCAAAATCATCATTAGCTTGCAGGAGAGGAGTTTGCTTATTAGCATTAGCAATTAAGTTGAGAGGCTCTGTTACAGGTTTGAAAACTGACTCCAGTGCTTGTTTATTATTAATCTCAGCATCTCTCATTTTACGTACTTTTACCTTTACAGCTTCTGCTGCGTCAACAATTTGTCGTTTTAATGATTTTTCCATATTGGTAAAGTTTGTCGTAATTGAATCAGCGTCGCAAGGCAAATAATAATTTCAGGCAGGTAACAGTCTTATATATATGTATTTGTGCCCTTAGTCAAAGACTACAAACGTATCAAACTTACTTCTATAACATCCTTTGTTTTTGGAACAATCTTTATTAATTACAACATAACTGAAAGGAATACTCCATATTTTTGAACACATTTCACGAAATTCAACCCATGTCATGTCAGTGTTGACGTGTTCTTCATAAACATGTCTCATATTTCTTTCATCTTGTTTAAAAAGAACGATTAGGTTAGCGTTATCTCGTACTAACTGCTTAGGGATTTTGCTGTAAGTCTGATTTAGATAAAAACAATCGATGAACTTGTGTCTACCCATAGCAAAATAATCCCGCATGTTATTTTGATTTTCACAAGCAACATCATCAAATACAATTACAGAATTCGGTTTTGCGTCCTGAACACTCAGTACTTGCTCATTTTCACAATATTTCTGAAATGAAATGCCTGGTACTTGTTGTAACACTTTTTCCAAAAAAACGTACTTTGGTTGTTGCAAGGTTTTTGAATAAACATACACATTTTGAAATCTTAAACCATTCTCATGTATAAGAAGACCAATTAATAAATTAGTTTTTCCACAATTTGACGGTCCGCAAATGATGCATCGTATCGAGCTAGGTAATAATTCTCCATGGCGAAAACCAGTCTCCTGAGCATTCACACAAAGTTTTTTTACATGTAATGATTGCGGTTGTTTTACAAATTTCATGACGACTGCTTAGAAGGGTTATATTGATAATGATTCAAATAATGTATTACATAGACATTTATAAGTCATGGTCGCTAACCCGAACAACTAAACGATTGCTTGTTTGCTCACCATGGCCGTCCTTCAATAAAGATAGTGAGTATTTTATAAATTAGATTTTGAAAGTGGAATAGGCGCTGAACCAGTGTTTTTAACATATCATTCACAAAAATGTTATTGTGCATTCTATTCCACGCGACAAGCGGAGCGTAGCGTAGCGATGTCGCATCAAGTGGAATAGAATGCCCAATAACATCCTACTTAGGTCATTATCGCGAGAGGAGGCCTATGTCCAACAGTGGGCATGAGTCATTATAGCGAGGGGGAGGCCTACGTCCAACAGTGGACAGCAGTCATAAAAGCCCTAAATGGCGATACTTGAGAGAGGCTTGTGTCCAACAGTGGGCACCGATCATTATGGTGACACTTGGGGGAGGCTTGTGGGAGCTCGATTCTGATCAAGCGGACGACAGTGAAATCGAGATTTTGGCTGAGGAAAGCTAGATCATTTGTATAGTGGGTGAAAATGTACCACTCGTACATTTTCGCCCACTATAAATATATTTCAATTTCAATAAAATTCGTTTTTTTTTCCATTTTTCATGAAATTAACCGAAATAATGAATAAAACATTCGAAAGATTTCTATTTTGTTCCCAAACGTTTTTTTTCGCAAAATTTCAATGCAACATGTGAAAAAAAACGGAAAAAAACCACAATTTGTTTTTTTCATTGAAAGAAACAATTGTTTCTTTCGGGAATTTTCAACGCTACTCATAATATGTCATACATTTATTAATGCGTTTGGCGGGCCCTACAAAATTCTATAAAAATATTTGACAAAGGGCATTACGTAAAACTGTCTCCAAAAATGACTCAACCACAAAAGCAACAACAACAGATGGCATTTGAAGTGTCTAGTTGAATAAAGTTTTTTTTTATGGCGACATACCTCAAAAGCACACACACTGGGGTTCAGGTTTAACCTAACCTAACCTAATCTAACCTGACCTAACCTAAGTTGTGCGCATAGTAAAGATGGAATGCATGTCAGTTTGTTTATCCCTATTCACAAAAGACAAAACAGCTGATAAAAATAAAAAAAACTTCTTGATAATAATACGTTTATTTTTCCATACAAAGACTTTTACTACTAGTCATCTAAGTCAAATATTATAGAATACTGTTACGTCAATTTGATCTTTAAGACGTAACGTTAAGGTAGGTAAACTTATGAATACGGTTTTGTCTCGTAATGCACTTGTTAATCTCAACATTTCATCGTAAGACGATTTAGTCTAATGGTCATAATAGTAGACTTATAATGACATGGACGTAAGTTCAAGTCCGTCATGTTTCTTTTAGTAGTTTTGTGTTTATAATATTGGATTATGATTTTTGAAATCAAATTATAATTTATTTTAAGTAAATTAATAAATTTAAATTAGTTATTGAAACATAAAAGCAACATGAATAAAAAACAAAAATGGTTAGGATAGGTAACGATTTATTTATTTACATAAAAAAATATTTACTCATAGACATAATTTAAATAACTATATATAAAGATAAAACATATAAAAGAAGTTACAATATTAAACAGCTATTGATATGGTAGAATTATTTGTAATACAGTTTTGAGCATGAAAAAGAAAACAGTTTATTTATTTCAATAGTGCTAATGAAATACTAATTTTATTTTTAAAGAAGAGTTTAATGCAGTGAATCAAAATGTTACATGATTAGAAATATATAATATTTCTATTTTATAACAATAGCATCACTACATTAACTGTCATACTTGCTCTAAATATTTTGACATTTTAACTATTTTACAGGTTTTTTAAAGAATTTTAAGTTTTAAATTTGATTAAGAAAGAAACAAGGATAAGTTAATTTATTATATAAACACTTTCTAACAAATTAAGATTACTATGATTTATTTAACCAATACACTACACATAAGCACTCACAAGAAGGTATTGTGTCTGCTTACAAGAAGTAAATAATTATCCATTGTTGCTTACACGCACTGATGACATTACGTCACGTATTATTTATTACTGAATCGGCCACCAATTTCTACAAGTTAACCAGGTTCCACAGAAGACATTCATCACAAATAACCCAGAGTTACACCCGCCAGTTCTGCGAGTATACGGCAGTATAATAACATGTTTTTTTCTCAGATAGAAATTCAGATATTCTTGGGCAAAATGGACTTGACGGATGACCAGCAGTTATTTCAATTTTACGTCCTGACTTGTATTGTTTGTTATAGTTTTAAACCACAATCTGACTGTATTTCTCTGAAACAAAGAAACGAAACAGAAGTTACTTTATGTGTAAGTATAATTAAAAAGATGTTTGATTACGTCACAGCATAAAATGTGTAAGTTTAAAAAAGAAGTATAAATAAAATGGAAAAAAAGACACTTACCTGGGGCTATATTAAGACGCCTCCTATCAATCTCTCCGGAAACCAATATTCTCCTCATGTGAATAGATTATTTTATGTTTTAGAACTAGGTATATAAAAATATTCTAAATAAAGACGTTGTTTTACGCAATTTAGTAAGGCAACTTAAAAATTGTTTGCACGACGTCACTGCTATTGAGCGTCGACTAGTTTTTGCTTTATTAGAACGGTTCATTTTTTTATTCCTCTACCCTTAATCTAAGTAACATTTGAATACCAGTTTTATGATGAATACGCATATTTATCTTGACTACCCGCTTATTACAAGTCAGGCGAAATTATTCCAAATATGTTTGAACAATATTTAGTTTGTCGATTGTTACTTAAAATAATAAAAAAGTTCTAAATGGAAAGCAAAACAATATACAGGGTATGAGAACTGAACTCGTGCCTTACTGCGTCAAAGTCTTTACCCGGATCACTAAGCCATATTACTTTAATTAGGGCTACCAAAACAGGCTATCAGTAGTCAATACATTTTAAAATACCAATAATAAACTTTAAGTCTTAGTTCGTAAGAATCAAAATTGCGTAATAAGTAGTTATTTATACCATTATTATATCCCTTTATAAATGTTTATAAATGTGTTTGTTAGATTATAATATTAAAAAATGTATTTTAACTTTGGACTATTTTGGACCATTTACTTACTTTATATAATGAATTAATATATATACACACACACACACATATATATATATATATATATATATATAGGTATATATGTATATATATGTAATGAAATAATAAACATTTTATTTACTTGCAATATTTTGTTTCATTTCTATACAAACGGTCCATTTCTCGACTTTTGTCGTTCAATAAAAGTAAAAAAAGATAACTAAAACACAAAAGATGGAAAACAAAAAGTAAGACGTTTAAAGTGAGATTTGAACTAGCTTCACTTGCGTGTCAAATCGCTGTTATTACCACTGGACTAAATGGATTTTTATAGATAGAATTGAAATTCAATGTTACTTGTAATGCTGGACGCAATATTATGGACCATTTACAAGCAATTGATAAGACTCACGGAATTAGCTAAGTTTACTTTTGTCACTGACGTGCCATTTTCTTTTATCAATCTACCCTCACACTAGGATAGCAAGATGTATTGAAATGCTGGCACAAAGAATTTTCATCTTTAATAGTAGCAAGATAATGATTAAAATAGCTTATCAAAGGAGGTGGGTTAGCCCACTTAGGGCACCGACTTTACCATACAATGGATATATACAACTTAGGTTAGGTCAGGTTTGGATAGGTTAGGTTAACATAAAAATTGTTTATAAAACCTAAAACCCATGCTTTTGAGATGTGTCGCCATAGTAAAAACACTCTATTTAACTAGACGCTTTAGATGACACCTGTCTCAAGTCTGTTGGAGAGTGAGGACGGTGCCCATACAAAATCCGGCATCCTCTATATTTAAATACCTATGTTAATAATTAAATACACACAAAGTATCGCTGCCATAAAACTTGAAACGTTAGGTCCTAAATTCGAAATTCTCAAGGGAGTCAAACAGGGTGACCCGCTATCTCCAAAATTGTTCACAAGTACTCTAGAAGAAGTCTTCAAGACGTTGGCAGACAAATGGGAAGAGAGCGGTATTGCTATTGGCGAAGCGAGATGGACCAATCTACGCTTCGCGGATGACAGTGTCCTCTTTTCTCCCTCAGCCGCTGGACTTGAGCAAATGCTACAAGACCTTAGCGACGCAAGCCTTAAGGATGGACTCAAGATGAACATGTCGAAGACTAAGATCATGACCAATACCACCAGAGAACATACAATATGTCCAGGAATATCTGTACTTGGGCCAAGTGATTTCTTTCCAGGCAAGGCAAGACAAGGAAATAACACGCCGAACAGAAAATGCCTGGAAGAGTTACTGGTCCATGAAAGAACTATTCAAAGGCACCTTGCCTATGTCACTCAAGTGAAAGCTAATGGATATGTGTATTCTCCCCATTCTGACCAATGGTGCACAGATCCCCAACAAACATTTTGGCGCTAAGAGCAACCTTTTTTTAGCTCCCATAGGATTATAAATTATATAAAAGGGCTCCAATTGTAACTTTCGATTCTACTGTGGTGTTAAGGATAAATAATTAAACCTTCAAGAGGAATAACAGTTAAAAATAAAAAATGTACAACTTAAGGCGGTTGCATAGAGTTGGTGGAAACCATTGTATAGCTCATTCTTATAATCGATATTTCGAAATCGTTTGTGCGGCGGTATATCGTCAAAATAATTTTCTTTGTTTGTGTTGCGTTGCCTACATCCCACCTAAAACCAATGAAAGGGAATATATGTATATGTTCCATTTACTGGAACAGTTATGTGTTAGTTGTGATAAAGTTATTCTAGTAGCCGATTTAAATATGTACTCAACTAACCAAGATGTGCAATGTTATTATGAGTACTTTGTCACCTTCTGTGGGTTTCGCCAATGTAACAATATTCTTAATTGCAACAATCGTACGCTCGATGTAGTACTGACTACTTTACCTGAGGATGACATTGTCGTAGGCGAGGGGCGTGATGACTGTCTGTCTTGCATAGACCCGCAGCACCCACCACTTCGAGTTAGTATATGTTATGCACGGGAGATGACTAGGTCTGGTGGCCCCGTACCACCAGCTTCAACCTCACAGCCGCGGTGGAATTTTAATAAAACGGATTTCCATTCCTTATATTTAAATTCAAATTAAAAAAAAAAAAATTATTAAATTAATAAATAAAAAAAATTAATATTAATTAATTAATAAATTAATTAATAATAATTATTAATTATTTAATTAATTATTATTTTTATTAATTATTTTTAATTATTATTATTATTATTTTTTTTTTTATTTAATTTTTTTTTTTAATTTAGCGCTCGCGGGAGTAGATTGGAGCCCACTGTATGAAACGAGCAGTGCCGACGAGGCTTATAGTGTATTTTATGAAATATTCTATGGGATTATAAATGATAGCACTCCAAGAAAGAGCAGTAGGGGTAATTGCTCTCGGTATCGCTATCCAGAATGGTTCACAGCTGACATAATAGGTAATATTAAACAGAAGGCGTTTTGGCACAAATCTTTTAAGAAGACTGGTTTGGATAGTGACTATGTACACTTTTCTTACTATCGGGCTATTGTCAAAGATAAAATCAGTACTGCATACCGTCTTTATCAAAACCGTGTCGAGCAACAATTTGTATAGGAACCCAGGTCTTTTTGGGGTTTTATTGGAAACCAGCGTTCCAAACGAAGCAAAGCGAAGATAGTTAAAGATGGTGAACTCTTGCCCGACCATAAATGTGCCCAGGCATTCGCTGATTACTTCCACTCAGTGTATGGGGAGGTGGCGCCGCGGTTGGATGCGGCTACCGCTGGGCAGGCGACGCCTGAGCGCGGCGCTCGCGTCCACGTGGGGCAGCTGTCTCTCAGTGAGGTGGACGCCGCGCTCACGCGCCTCAAGCCCAAGCGCTCGGTCGGGCCGGACGGGGTGCCACCTTTCATTGTTAAAGATTGTAGGTCTGTGTTGGCTCGACCGCTCTGGTATTTATTTAATATTTTTTTGAAGGAATGTTCGTATCCAGAGGGCTGGAAGTTGACGAGGGTGACCCCAGTACCAAAAGGTGCTCCAAGCGCTGATGTCAGTGGATATAGACCTGTAGCAATACTCTCTGCATTTGCAAAAGTCTTTGAGTCTGCGTTGTGTTTTAGTATCCACTCGCAGGTAGCATCCCAGCTCAATGACGCGCAACATGGCTTCCGGCCGGGCCGCAGCACCAATTCAAATTTAATGTGTCTTATGAACCATGCCACTGCGGTGCTGGACTCGGAGCCGGGTGCCCAACTGGACGTTGCCTACTTTGATTTCAGGAAGGCATTTGACAGTGTGGATAATGACATTCTTTTAAATAAATTTGCAAGTGTTGGTTTCACCCCAGCCCTTCTACAGTTCTTCTCGAGCTACTTGAGCGGTCGCAAACAAATTGTAGAATACGCAGGCTACACTTCAGACCCGTATTGCACTCTTACTGGCGTAAGTCAAGGAACAAATTTAGGACCATTAGAATTTATTATAATGATTAATGATCTACCAGATATCATTGAGAACGCAGGGTGTTTATTGTTTGCGGACGATCTTAAGCTGTTCTTGCAGATAACGGACGAATCGCAGTGCGAAGAGCTCCAGCGAGACATTGATCGGGTGGTTGCGTGGAGTAGGGACAACAAATTGCTCTTTAATGTGGCAAAGTGTAATATAATGTCCTTTACGCGAGCCGTGATACCCCGACGTCACGAATATACCATGGACGGACATGTGATACCGCGGGTAGGGTCAGTGCGAGATCTTGGGGTCACTTTCTCTGGGGACCTGACGTTCCGTTATCATATCGTGCAGGTATGTAAAAAAGCCTTCAAGAATCTGGGATTTGTTATGCGTGAAACTCGTGAATTCACTAATATGGCAGCTGTGAAATCGTTATATAACGCACTGGTCCGGAGTAACCTGGAAACGAGTGCTATCATTTGGAATCCTTATGAATATAAGTATACTATGATGGTGGAAAAAATGCAAAACAAATTTACTCGGTACTTATACATGAGGCAATATGGTGTATACCCTTTCTATCCACTTATGTATCCAACCCTCTTCGTTATAGGGATGGTTGGTTACTATAAGTTGGAAGTAAGACGCAACCTCGCTCTTGCCAAGTTATAAGTTATCTTTTTGGTGTTACGGGTTATTCTAAATAATCCTCAAATATTAGAATCGTTGAAATTACTCGTTACAAACAGTAGGCTACGCTCAGGACCGAGGGAAAGGATGTTTAAAGTCCCGGTAGCCCGCACAAATTTGTTAAAGTTCGCACCCGTGACTCGGGCGATAGAAACACTCAATAGTGTCTCATTACGGGTAGACATTTTTTCTTGCACATTGGCGGAATTCCAGAGGGTGACACTAAGTGTGTTGTCCTCTATGTAACTTGTGCCGATGCTCCAGGGTGCTGCTTGAGACTGAACATCGGCTGTTCATTATGTATGTATGTTGCATGCATGTAATGGATATCTGATCAGTTTGTGGGTGGTATCTCTGAGTGCTAGGCTATTTTGCGACTACTTTTGTTGCCTTGGGTAGGTATACCTGTTAAAACAATTGTATGTGCTTATAATAATAAATAAATAAATAAATAAACTTTAAGAAGCTTCAAACACTAAAAGCAATTGTAAAGTGTTTTCTTACTCCTACTAACGACTGATGTCTTTAATCAGAGTTAGTTAGATTCTTTGTAACACTTAGGGACCACTGTAACAGCTTAAAGAAGCGTAAAACACTATAAGTAATTGTAAGGTGTCAACTAACACTTACTATTCGCTCATGTTCTTAAATAGAGCCAGTGAGATACTTAGTACCACTTAACGAGATCTATCGAACCATAAGAGCTGAAAAAAAAGCTATTAGTGTCATACAAGTGTTGATTACAAATTTTGTAGAGCTAGAGAAAGAGTCAGAAATCACTTTTAAACAATTATTGATTATATAAAAGGGTTACTAGGTCAACCTTGGGTACTACAATGGTTTTTATAAATACTTCTCTAGAGCGGTAAACAATACGTGCATAGATTATATTCTTGTATTCTCTTGATTATTTACTTTACGTTGAGTTATAGAATTTTATATCACCTAAATATAGAACATAGAACCATTATGCAAACTCAACCTAAAAATTGTTGTCTTTTCACTTTTAGAACCATATTGTAGAACTGCAAGGGACATAGAAGTGCTAACAATCGGTCTTTAAGCACTGTGCTGGGAATAACAGAGTTATTTGGATCCTTAAGCAATTTAGAATTGACGCCATTAAATAAATAGTTAACCTATAACATTTTAAAAGGAAAACACTTTTTCTAATCAATATTACCCCACTTATTTACTGTATTATTGTCAGATTTTCATTAATATACTATTTGAAAGTATTAAGAACTATTATTCAACATAATTGATATGAAAAAAATATTTAGGTAGTAATTTTTTTCTACATAATTATTATCATCAAAAGCAGTTTAATTTTGAGGCGCTTCAAAATTGAGATGAAAACATATATAAGTTGTTAAGAAAAACTTACCATCGCAGTAACTTTTGATAATTATAACACCCAAAATCTAAAAAAAAATTATTAACTTACCTATTTTATTAAATGTTTAGTCATTTCTAGAAGACTCTTTATACCACTCAATCGGAGATGAATATGTGACTATGCGTATTGCTAAATATTTTAACACTATTGACGGTAACAAAAGCTTAAAAATATGAAAAGTGGTGAAAAGGTTGGCGCTTTGGGTAATATTCATTGCTACTAAATACCTACAATATATTCTCAAGATATATATTGTATCGAAGAAGCACTAATATGGTACTAAAAAAGTTATTAAAGTGGATTTTATAACTATATTACTACCTTAGCTTGCAGGTGTAACCTGCGAATAGCTTGCAATACACTTAAAGCAGTAAGCACTGCTTCAATAGCACTATTCTAGCTCTTTATGGTCACTCATTTATCTCTACTCTATAACAATTAAGTCACTTTAAGCTCTAAAATTGTGAGCCCAAATCAGGGTTATAACACAGTTAAAACGCGCTATATCACCAAATAATAGTGCCTATATAAAACCCTAGGTTATAAAAAATCTCTTAAACAGCTCACTTAGCGCTAATTCTTAACACCAAAATGTTAGTTGTGGTCTTTGACTAACATCCAAAGGTCCAAACTTAAGGTTTGCCAACGTGCTATGGAGCGCAGCATACTAGGTGTTAAAATAACGGATCGCGTTCGAAACACTACACTGCGCTCCAAAACGCAAATCGTTGACGTAGTTCAGAAGGCTGCCCAACTTAAGTGGGACTGGGCTGGACATGTCTGCCGCATGCCTATCGAGCGGTGGGCCAGTAAAACGCAAAATTGGTGCCCTGAAATCGCACGACGGGGCCGCGGCAGACCAAGAAGGAGATGGCGGGACGACTTGGATGTCTTCCTTGGGAATTGGAAAGAGGTGGCTCAAAACCGGGAACATTGGAAGGAGTGGAGGGAGGCCTTTGCCCAGCAGTGGGACAGTATGGGCTAGATATAATAATAAATAATAATAATAATTAAATGGTATTTTTATATATAGGTATGTAAAAGAACTCCAGTACTGATCCCCTTAGAAAGGATCACAATAAAAAAAAGAAAATAATATGATACCAACAAAATACTGAATGCCATCAAATACATAACTTGTAAAAAAACCTCAAACTCAGCTCTACCGTAACAAGTTGTGAGATCCATGTAATATCAAGTCATATATTTTTTATTTGATTTTGATCGACTCGTGGACCTAGTTTTCGGAATTAGTTTTTTTTTGGGGGGGGGGGGGGGGGGCGTACTACTAAAAAGAGGTTCCTACGCATTCCAACCACATAGCATATTTCACCTTAATACTGCAATCCTTAAACAGTTTATTCCAAAAAGTTGTATACCTGATTTATTCAAAGGTTTTTATTTGTGTTGACACCAAAGATTTTATATATCCTAGTACAGGATATTATATACAAAGATTTTCTATTCTAGACTAGATTGACTACGACAACCTCAAAAGCGTCCCCGACAAGGAGAGTTAGAAAGACCCCCATCATCTCGTTCTACTAGTGTGTCCATACACTAGCTACATACCACGGGACAATTTTGCTTTAAAGTAGTTAAAGATATTTTTGATGCATTATACAGACATGCAAGTTCAAAAACAATTAGGTAATTATTATATTGTATCAACTGTTCCCAATATACCCCATAACCAAAACGGAACTGTGAGTTTTCTCTGTAATGATTAGGAAATAGCTGATGTCTGTAAAGGTATACCTTTATATTGGTGTCATATAGTTGCATCGATTAATATAAAATGCTGGAATTACTACCTAATAATTGATGTTGTCAAAAATCAAAATCAAAGCATTTATTTCAAATAGACCATTTACAGGCACCTTTGAATAGTCAAATGTCGGTCAGTCCAAGAAAAGTGAAGGTAAATTGCTAATTGTCATGAAATTCATCCATCCCAGACGGCTAATCAGGAGAATAACATTTTTACTATGAATTCGAAGATATATATTACATCGTACAAATCCGCACAATCCATGAGTACCTAGTGATTTACGGCCCATTCCTTTTCCCAGAGAGGAGGTTTGAGTCCCAGCAGTGGGAACATTAATAGGCTAATTAAGCTTAAGCCTATTTTTATGCCAGACCGCCATGTATTTTGCTACCAATAACGATAGCGGTATCCTCTTATGCGGCATGTGAGTATGAAATACCTACACTGATAAAAAAATGCCTAATGTGTGTGTACGTAAGAAGATCACTTCTGAACGGCTGCATCTATTTAGTTAATTCTTTTTGTGTACGTAATTGTCAGAATAAGGTTTGTCTGAAAGAAAAAACTAGTTAGTTTATAATAAAATTGATGTTATTCTTTTATTTTTACTTTATTGAAATTAGACTGCGTGACAACAAATGTACATTTTTTGAGTTGCACTTATTAACTAACAAATAAACAACAAACAATACATTCAATAAATGATCCGTGACTGGTTCATAAATACTAACAAGTAGCATAGTAGGGACTTAACTTTTTTATACAGGATGTGGCGTAAATAATGGATAACCCCAAAACTGTCAATTGACCAGATTATCATCTATCATTTACCCCACTTATATCTCCATACGCCTATGGATGTCCAAATTTAATTTATTTTAAATAAAAATCATACTTACTCGTATAAAATCTTTTAAATTAAGTTACTATAACACTAACTTATTTTAGACACAAAGAGAATGATATTTTCTTAAAGTTTGATCACTGTGGGTTTATTGAAGCAATAAAACACATTAGTAACTAAAAAAATATTGAAAAATATAATAATTATACGAGATGTTCGAAGTGGGCTTCTTCAGCTGCTAAGCATGCTCGCGTTGACGTAGTTGTTCAACTGAAGTGGTTTCTTCTTTATAAACCATTTCCTTTAAGCAGCCCTAGTAAAAAAAGTCGGTACGTAGTAAACGGTCAAATTGTTGGACCATTTGAACTCCCACTGACTCTGACAGGAGAAACATATTTGAATTTTTTGCAAAAAGATTCGGAGGACGTACTCCCCGAAGTGCTTGAAACCATGTGGTTTCAAAACGACGGCTGCCTCGCACATTATGCAGTAAGAGTACGACAGCATCTGAATAGAACTTATTAGAGAGGTGAATAGGACGTCTATGGGCAATATTGTGGCCACCTGGCTCGCCAGATATAAACCCTTTAGACTTTTTTTACTGGGGCTGCTTAAAGGAGATGGTTTATAAAGAAACCATTTCAGTTGAACAACTGCGTCAATTAATACGTTCGGCTGCTGATGTAATATTCTTCGGCAGGATTTACGCGCCGCTTTAAACGGTCCTTCTTATGGTGTAGAGCATACATAGCAGCTGAAGGAGCCCACTTCGAACATCTAGCACCTATAATTATTATTATTTTTTAATTTTTTTTTTTAGTTACTAATGTATTTCAGTCTCTATAAACCCATACTGATCAAATTTTAAGAAAATATCATTCTCTTTGTGTCTAAAATTAGTTACAGTAGTGTTATAGTAATTTAATTTAAAAATCAGCATTGTATGAAAAATTTCCTTTAAGATTCGAATAGCAACAACTACTTTATTAAGATACTGGTTATTATTATAACATTTTAAAATTTGCATTAAATAGGCATCTAAAACTAGTAGTTAACGATTAAGCCACATATGTGCAGCATTGCTTGCGGCATTTATTAGTGACCAACCTAAGGACTAAACTTAAAGACTAGTAGACTGTAATTTAAAATGAATTTATTTCTCGAATGTACAATATCGATGTTGGGAAGCGTTTGGAGTGCACGCGCGTTGTTTTCAAAGATCGGTAACGAAGTGGTCACAGATTACTATATATTGAAATGGTCCGAAGTCCGAAGACACGTGTCCCGCATGCCGCACCTCTGGCCGCCGCCGCCGCTCGTCGCTTTCCGTTGTGTCACGAGAGCAGCCGAAGATTGCCGAGCGGTCGAAGGCGCTCGATCAACGGGGAAGATAAGATTAGTTAAATTGGTACTTTATTTATTAAAAAGAATATTGAGCCTCCTCAGATATATAATATATATTACTAAATATCTGAGGATGCTCAATACTTTTTTTAAAGCTTTGCTTTTAATAATATAAAACTTCCCACCAATACGCACAAAGCGTTTACGCACCTTCCTTGAGTCATGTATGAGGCAATGGAAAACAGTCCTTCGCTATCCAGGATGTCGACCGATCCAGAGGAATGATGAACCAATATGGATCAAACGGGGAATATTTCAGGGCGACAGTTTGAGTCCACTTTGGTTTTGCTTAGCCCTGAATCCTTTAAGCACGTTGCTGGAGGATTCAGGTCTGGGCTATCGGTTGAGAAGAGGTGGTCAGGTCCTATCTCACCTGCTTTACATGGATGATCTGAAACTTTTTGCCCACAACAATTCGCAACTGATGGAACTACTGAAGGTAACTGAAACTTTCAGTAGTGCCATCAGGATGGAATTTGGTGTGGACAAATGTGCAGTCATGCATGTGAGGCGAGGGGAGATAGTGGAATCCGAGGGAATTCAACTCTCGGATTCCATACACCTTAGATCCCTCTCCTCGACCGAAACTTATAAGTATTTGGGTATGTCGGAAGCGTTAGGCATTAACGTCGCTGACATGAAGCAAACGTTGAAGGAGCGCTTCTTTGGCCGCCTGAAGAAAGTTTTAAACAGCCTTCTGTCAGGCGGAAATAAGGTGCGCGCCTTCAACGGTTGGGTCATGCCGGTTTTAATGTACTCTTTCGGCATACTCAAATGGACTCAGACTGAGTTAGACGCTCTGGATAGGCGGGTCCGTACATTGCTGACCGCAAATCGGATGCATCACCCACGATCTTCGGTGATGAGACTTACATCCCGCGGAAGTGTGGAGGTCGAGGCTTTTTGAATGCAAAGACTCTACACAACCGCGAGGTGTGCAGCCTCAGAGAATACTTTCTCAAAACCGACGTGGGTATGCACCGCGATGTGGTCGCAGTGGACAAGGGACTCACCCCGCTGTCCATGGCTAAAGAGAACTGGCGCAAACCTGTGGTACTTACCACTGATGACCGCAAGGAAGTATGGAAAGGCAAGGAGCTTCACAGGCGCTTTTTTCGGGCTCTTCATGAGCCTGATGTAGATTTTTCGGCGTCCGTGGCCTGGTTACGATTTAGCAACCTCTTCGGAGAAACTGAAGGTTTTGTCTGTGCGATTATGGACGAGGTTATCTTGACGAACAACTACCGGAGACATATTATGAAGGACGGGATGGTTGACGTGTGTCGGACATGTCATCGTCCGGGTGAGTCCATCAGACATATTATCTCTGGTTGTTCTCGTCTGGCTAACGGCGAGTATTTGCACAGGCATAACCAAGTACCCAGGATTCTTCACCAGCAACTTGCTTTGAAGTACAACCTAGTGAACTCTGAGGTACCGTACTACAGGTATTTGCCCGACCCAGTTCTTGAAAATGACCATGTCACGTTGTACTGGGATCGGTCTATCATTACTGACCGGACTATTGTAGCCAATAAGCCGGACATAGTGGTGATAGACCGATTAGCGCGCCGTGCAATGATAGTCGATGTCACCATCCCGCATGACGAGAATCTCGTGAAAGCTGAGAAAGAAAAACAAATAAAATATCTTGACTTAGCACACGAGGTTGTCGACATGTGGAATGTGGACTCGGCTATCATTGTGCCGATTGTTGTGACCGCTAATGGCCTTATAGCCAAAAGCTTCGACGACCATCTGTCGAAGCTATCGTCGCACGGGTGGATCAAGGGCCTGATACAGAAGGCAGTACTCCTCGATACGGCTCGCATTGTGAGGAGGTTCCTGTCTCTGGAGCCCTAACCACCTGTAGCTTGGATCCTGCTCCCGACACCGGTGGATAACTATATTTTTATATTTTTAAATGTTTTTTTTTTCTTTTGTATAATTTTGTTAAAAAATATTTAAAAATGTAATTTTATATGTAAAAAAAATTGAATAAAGAGAATAATAATAAAAAAAAAACTTAAACAGTAGACAACAACATTTTATAAAATTGCATCGCCCAGTCCGTCTTGTGAGTTGTTTATGATGCCTCCTCTCTATGTATTTTTACAGGTAGTTAATATGTTTTAATTCCCGCATGAAATTCAAAACGATGTTTGTTGTCACCCTACTTAGATAATTTGTAAACAAAACAGAAAACTTACCTAAAAATGAAATTCCACAATCAGGATACGCCTCACTAGTACAAAACTTTACACAGCAACGTTTGACCATCTTGCACAATATAAACTTAACTAAATAACGTGTTAAAAAACTTGTAACAAGTAGAAATACAACTCTATCCCTATGTAAACATCGGCCATATTGTTTATTGATGTCAAATTGAAGCCTCCTGAGTGTTGCCCTTCATAATTTGAAAATTACTACGAATAGCTACTATATCTAAATGAAATCATTATTAAATACAAGAAGAATGCGTATAAAATTTCAAGAAGAATTATTTTGAAATAAATGTTATAATTGCAATTGATTTTATGTTGCATACCTATCAAAATGCATGAACATGGACTATTTAACGATTACTTGAACAATTTAAAAAATACCATCTGTTTCTAATTTTTTTCTGATAGTAGGTGAGAAAGGGACACAAAGGATTTTGCTGTACTGTCTTGCTCGGAACCATTTTTCCCTTTTGTGTGTCAATAACACACATGAACTTAATGTCAATAGAAATAAAGAACACTTTAGAGAGCGTAATGTTTCTTCGTAGTCAATCTAGTACTGTAGGATATTTAAAAAATCTTTGATTATATAAAATCTTTGGTTGACACTGATATAATTACTCCTTTTTACTTTATGATCAGACGTAGAAATGTGCTTGTTGGGCTTTGAGTACAAACGGAAATTTATTTGATATTAGACTTTAAAATAGATATTCCGTTTTATGTATCTAGTTTCAGTAGCGTCTAGCCTAATAAATAAATCATAAAATCAAGCTTACTGGGGCCAGGGTTATCTGAAAGGGCAGCTCGGTCCCGGTATGAAAGACAAGAAGAAACGGGGTGGGTTATTTAGTCAACAAGAGTCTGACACTATCTTCCGCTCCGCCCTGGGGCAGGAATGTCATTTGGATGACATTTACCAACCAAAAAAAAACCCGCGTAATGTCGTAAATGCAGTGAAACGTAAATGTGTAATGTATTTACATATAAATCTGAATTGTGCAAATTGGTTATAAAGAGAAAAAGACAGTGATTTTTTGATATATCGCACGCATACCTCTTATCACTCGTGTCTTATTCTTAGTTTTTAACCGACTTCCAAAAAAAGGAGGAGGTTCTGAATTCGGTTATACTTTATATTACTTTTTTATGTTTGTTACCTCAGAGCTCCGTCGTTTATGGACCAATTTGCAATTTTTTTTTCCCATTGTTTTCAAAATCCAGTTCTGATGATGAGATCCATGCGGAATCGAGGGAACTCCTTAAATATTATAGGCAACTATGTAGTTATTTTGGTATTTTCATTGAAGACTATGCATTTACAGTTAAAAAGTGACACTTGATGAATTGGAACTGGTGAAGAAGACCAGAAATGGCCAACGGAACTTCATACTCAAACAGATATCACAATGAACATAGCCTATGACAAAACAAATAAATGAATAGTTCTGAATAATGTTCAAAATGGTATCATCGAAGTGATCTGATGATGATAATGGAGTCGGAAGATAGGCACCGGAACTTCGTAATTAATCAATGTATCCTAGCCGTGTTTGGGCTTATTAGAATTATCATGAGATGCACTTTTGCTATAAAGTGCTATCAAACTGATCTGATGATTGAGCTGGAAGGTAGAAGGTGGACACGGACTTCATAATAAAAGAATGTATCCTAACATGGCTTGGGTTGATTGGAATTGTCATGAGAAAAAGGTACTCTGGCAACAAGTGTATCGCAACTAAAAACTGTGAAATAAAAAACTTTTTACAATCATAAAAAATAACCTACATCATTAAAAAAATACACTGAAACGATCAAATTAACTTTAATTTCGGAAGTCGGTGTTATATAAGAAACTGACACTACTGAGAAACACCGACACGAACCACCAAAACGTGTCACGACACTACAAGGGTCAGTAACATTCCACGTCACTTGCTAATATTACGAAATATTGTAGTGATCTTTATACTCACAAGTATTTCTACATTACTTCAAAATCATTTCCATTCCTTTTTAGGGTTCCGTAGCCAAATGGCAAAAAACGGAACCCTTATAGATTCGTCATGTCTGTCTGTCTGTCTGTCTGTCTGTCTGTCTGTCTGTCTGTCTGTCTGTCTGTCTGTCTGTCCGTCTGTCCGTCCGTATGTCACAGCCACTTTTTTCCGAAACTATAAGAGCTATACTGTTGAAACTTTGTAAGTAGATGTATTATGTGAACCGCATTAAGATTTTCACACAAAAATAGAAAAAAAGCAATAAATTTTGGGGGTCCCCATACTTAGAACTGAAACTCAAAAATTTTTTTTTCATCAAACCCACGCGTGTGGGGTATCTATGAATAGGTCTTCAAAAATGATACTGAGGTTCCTAAAATCATTTTTTTCTAAACTGAATAGTTTGCGCGAGAGACACTTCCAAAGTGGTAAAATGTGTGTCCCCCCCCCCTCTAACTTCTAAAATAAGACAATGATAAAACTAAAAAAAATATATGATGTACATTACTATAAAAACTGCCAACGAAAATTGGTTTGAACGAAATCTAGTAAGTAGTTTTTTTTAATGCGTCATAAATCGAAAAAAATACACTATTATTAAAACATCGATCAAAGTTACAACACATTACAAGAACTTTTATATTTTGTTACTTGCTGCTACGGAACCCTTCATGGGCGAGTCCAACTCGCACTTGGCCGGTTTTTTTATACTATTGTATTGTTTCTCGTTAGCTTTCACTAAATTTTATAATTTTTATTTAATTCTTTTATTTTTTTATTATAAGCCTTACTAGCACAGAACACAAACACAACTGGACGGAGTCACGACAAGCCACGAAGGAGATGGACAGACTAATTGGACAGGTTTCATCCATACTGACTAAAAAGTGTTCGAGTGTAGTGTAAAGATGAAAGAAACAGTTTTGTTAACATGTAAGAATGAGCTCAAAATTAAATTACCTACTCTGATTGGGATAGAGCAGGTCTTGATTAAAAATGAGCTCGTGTATTTGAGAGTTCTGACCTAAGATGACTGGTTTTAATTACGATCTTATGTAAAGAATGCTAGTGGAGGGGGCTATGAAGTTGGAACATTCAGTAAAATAGTAATTGTTCATTCATTACCGGCCTCTTAGCAAAAAGAAAATTGGAGTTTGGAGTATTCAGAATAGATTAGGGATAGGGTTTTGGAACACTGACAGATAACCGTTGGAAACATGTCATAGTGAGCCGACCTTGCGTTACAATGAGCTTGTTCATAGAATACAACGTACATTAATAAAAAATTACCGTTGCAAAAATTTTAAAAACATTTCACAGAATTACTCATCGATTTATATTATTATTTTGTCTAGGATTTTTTAAATGATAGCTTTTTGTAAAATCTTTCATGTCCTCTAGTTCGTATTACATTTGCTTGCTATATACCGTCAATCAGAGACACAATAGAAAGAAAATGACAACGCGAACGCATTCGCTTGAAGTTTAATGAATTAAGGAAGAATGTAGGTACATGGATCCAATTTTAAACCGACTTCGAAAAAGAGGAGGTTCTATTTTTTTTTTATGTATGTTCACCGATATCTCAGTCAATTTAAGACCGATTTTGAAAATTTTTTGTTTAAAAGGTTATGCTACCAAGTTGGTCCCATAGAAATTTTGTTGTGGTCTGTGGATCATGAACTTCGAAGATATCGAACAGAACTCTTCATAGGATCACAGCAGAATTGTCGTAACAAATAAAATTGATCGGTTTATACGTGTAGGCGATGATTGACTGAAAGAAAAGGGGGGGAGGATGTATCAAACCGATCGGGTGATGAAGCCGTAAGGTAAATTAATGTAATGTAACCGTGTTTGGGATTATTAGAATCCTTATGAGATGCTATAAGGTATTAAGTTTGGCTAAGACGTACTTTTTAGTGGTGGTACCATAAGTAAAAAGTGAAAAAAACATTCGAAGAAGTCGGTTGATTTTTTTTTTTTTGTAAAATGTTTTTACATTATACAAATGTTTTTAAATCTGTAGAAGTGAAAATTCTGTACATCGAAAATATCAAAAAAATAAATGTCAGGGGGTGTTATAGACCGACACCGAACCCAAAAATGTGATTAAAAAAAATTTTGTCTGTCTGTCTGTCTGTTTGTTCAGGCATCACGCAAAAACTACTAGTTCGATTACGACGGTATAATTATAAACTTGGTATAATTATTCTTTAATATCCTGGGCGGGGTGCCTGTGCCTGACTGGGTACTTTTTATCCTGGAAAAGTATATACAATACAATACAAACTTAATTTTGCGGTTCGATCCCTAGACCCGATTACTGTACCAACTACAAATAATAAGTTTGTCGTAGGTTACGTCACCCGCAGTCGAGTTCGCTAAGGGGGGTTCCCTAACCCCCCACAGAAAGGGGAACCGTGTTACCCCGAATTTAACGTGAGCGAAGCCGCGGGCAAAAGCTAGTTCTCAAATAAAAACATTTTATTCTATTATATTGAAAACAGAAGGAATGTAAATAGAACCGACATAGTTACTGATACTCTACATAAATGAAAGTTAGGTTAATTAGTATTTATGTTCTTTTCCTTATTCTGATAATATTATCCTTGATCACAAAAATGAATATATTTTTTGGTCATTAATAACGTGATGAATATTCTGTCATATTGTTATAGTGACCTAGTCTGTTCATAACTTCTGTCAAAAACTTTAATGTGCGTACAGCTAAGGAGTGAAATTCCCTGTCGGAGTTTGTGTTTCCTGATCTCCACAACCTGGGGATATTTAAGTCAACAGCGAATAGGTTACTATAGGTCGACCGCGTGGTCGCTTTCTATCAGGTGAGATGGTGGTCAAGCACGAACCTATCAACAATAAAAAATTGTTATTAATGATACACGTCTTCACAATAATTTGAAAATATATAATTATGAAATGAAAGACATGATGGCCATTTCCTGGTCTTTGATGTTTATGCCGGTCGACGGTCTCCTGAAATCACTGGAGTACTCCTTGGATCGAAGATAAAGATATTCCTACTGTTCTAGCAGTCTATCTTGGACTATGGTAAAAATTCGTGTTCATTATTCAGGTGTTAGCGACATAACGTCCCACTGAAAACTGTGGTTGATCCAAGACAAAGTTTGGAGTAAATGAAAAAATAGATTCTTATCCTTTTGCAATTTGTTATTTTTTTTATAATTTGGGTAATGTTTGCGTACATTATCTAATCATCTTCTGAGATCTACAATAAGCTTTACTAATAATTATGTTTATAACATAATATGAATACGAGCAATCCATAACTTAGATATTATCGCAGTTTTCTTGTGCGACACGTTTATTTTTGCGGCCCAGTTTATTTTAGGCACAATATTATTAACATCATTGCTAATTAGCAAGTCCTCGTCGTTCGTTTTCCTTTTCTAATCAACGGGTTAGTCCACAATAAATATTGAAAATAATCTACCTTTTGCTATATTTTTCACTAATTAATGATTCTCTCATATTTAAATTAATTAACAAATGACCATTTTTAGGGTTCTGAAGTCAAATGACAACAAAACGAAACCCATAAGGATTCATTATGTCTGTTTGTCTGTCCGTTCGTATGTCACAGCTGCTTTTTTCCGAAACTATAAGAACTGTGCTGTTGAAACTCGGTGAGTAGATGTATTCTGTGAACCGCATTAAGATTTTCACATAAAAATAGAAAAATACATTTTTTTTTTCAATCATACTCAAAACCCATACGTGTGGGTATGTGGGGTCTTCAAAAATGATATTGAGGTTTCTAATCATTTTTTTTTTAAATGGTAAAATGTGTGTGTCCCAGTAATTTATAAAATATAAGAATGATAAAACTAAAAAAAAATGTATCTAATTACATTACTATGCAAACCTACACCGAAAAGTAAGTAGTTCTTTTTTAATACGCTAGTCCCCCAATGATTTCGTCCCTTCAGTGCGTGCCTGAAGGTTAGCTGCGTGGAACCTCATTTCACTTCCTTCTCCTCTCCTCCCGTTCACTCGTATGAAAATTAAAAGGACTTTTAGGCAAGCGTGCTTCATCGTCGACCACATCATCGTTTACCATCAGGTGAAATGATGGTCAAACGCAAGCCTAAAAAAAACCACTAATTATAATAAAACATAGATTACAATTACAATGAACTACAAGAACTTTTATATTATGTTACTTGCTGCTACGGAACCCTTCCCGACTCGCACTTGGCAGCTTTTTTCCTCTTGTAATCATGATTAAACCATACGGGTCCCCTTTACCAGAAGAGTTCTAACAAACAGGTAAATGCCAGCCACCTATATATATAGCTACGTTTAACACAACTCCATCACTCTTCTTTCGTATTCATCGAGCGTTACATCTAATAGTACCACAAGATGTATGGCACGTGTGTGTTAGTGTTGGTGTTACTCGTGAGTTCGGCGCGTTCTTTCTCCTGGGGTGAGTGCCAGAATCGTGAACGATACCAAGTATTACTCTTTTTGTTTAATTGTCGACCACATTACAACTTTATTAAGAGCGTTCACTGCAAATTACGTGGTATTTGGCTCAAAAACCATGATTTTAAAACCCGTTTATATCCATGAATGATTTATTGTATAGGTACTAGCTGTCCGCCCGCGACTTCGTCCGCGTGTACTTCGGTTATCGCACTCTAAACGTGTTTTCCCGTAGGAATAAGATGTTTTTCCGGGATAAAAAGTGGCCTATGTTCTTTTTCATGTTATAGGCTATACGCATGCCAAAATTTTATCCAAATCCATTCAGCTTTTTTTGCGTGATTAAGTAACAAACACCCAAACATCCACACTTTCACATTTATAATATTAGTTAGGATAAACATGAATGTGATTTACCAATAACGTTAGGAAATATTCTTGTCTAAATAGTTAGATAGGATTTTATTTCAATTAAGAGCACGCTTTTATACTATGTTCACATAATTATGTATTTTTTTTTCAATTTCGAAGCTTGAGAACTTCTAAAGTCCTAATAGAATTAATAACCAAAAAATACAAACCAGTGGCTAGAATACTCAGTAAAATAGTTATAGAAAAACATCTGTGGATTTAGTTTACTAATTACGAAAATTAAATTAAAAACAAAATCAAATTATTAAGAAATTATAGGTAAATAAAATGATCGGTGTAAATTGGAACTGCATTTTTTTTAATTTACACTTTTTAGGGTTCCGTAGTCAACTAGGAACCCTTATAGTTTCGCCATGTCTGTCTGTCCGTCTGTCTGTCTGTCTGTCTGTATGTCTGTCCGTCCTCGCTTAATCTCTGTGACCGTTAGCACTAGAAAGCTGAAATTTGGTACCAATATGTATATCAATCACGCCGACAAAGTGGTAAAATAAAAAATTGGAAAAAAATGTTTTATTAGGGTAGCCCCCCTATATGTAAAGTGGGAAGTGATTTTTTTTTTAATTTCAACCCTAACGTGTGATATATCGTTGGATAGGTATTTAAAAATGAATAGGGGTTTACTGAATTCATTTTTTTATAATGTCAATAATTTCGGAAATAATCGCTCCAAAAGTAAAAAACAATGTATCCCCCCCCCCTCTAACTTTTGAACAATAAGTTTAGAAAATATAAAAAAAATAAAAAGTAGAACTTTATAAGGACTTTCTCGGAAAATCATTTTGAACTTGATGGAAAGAACAGTTTTTGTACAAAAAGACAAAAAGGTTCTACAAAATAATTTCTGGACTAAGTTTGTAGTATAATCGTATATGCAAGCATTTTTTTAAACTCATAAGTGGGTACACTTATTGTGACGGACGGGAAACTACGGAACCCTACACTGAGCGTGGCCCGACACGCTCTTGGCCGGTTTTTAGTTATGGTACCACCACTAAAAAGTACCTTTCAACCAAACTTAAAAACACCTTATAGCCAGAGAGCATCTCATAACGATTCTAATAATCCCAAACACGGCTAGATTACATTAATTTACCATCTGGCTTCATCATCAGATCAGTCCGATACATCCCCTCCTCATTTCTTTTCAGCCAGTCACTGACTACACGTAATAAACAAAGCAATTTTACTTCTGCTGTTATCCTATGAGGAGTTCTGTTCCATATCTTCAAAGTTCATGATCAGATCATAACAATATTTTAATAGGACTAATTTGAAAGCATAACCTTTCTCACAAAAAAAGAATTTTCAAAATCGGTCCACAAATTACCGAGAAATCGGCGTACATACATAAAAAAGGCGGTTAAAATTCTCAATCTCAAAAACTACTAAACCGATTTTGATGAAACTTACAGTGTTCCCTAAGTTGAACAATACCTAGTACAACAAAAAAAGAATTACTTAAATCGGAGTCATCGGACTTGTAGTTCCGGAGATATGCGAACACAAACATAAAAACATACCTATAACCTCCTTTTTTTTGAAGTCGGTTAATAATCTAAGCCTAAATCATTCTATTCAATATGGGTCGCGAAATTATTTCAATGCCATAGTCTTTTTCTTCTTCTTCTTCTCGACTCGACAGTTTTCTTTTTCTCAAAGTTTGGGCCCAGTATGTTGCCACGTTTATAGCGCCATCAGTGGCGTCTTTTAGATTCTCCAAAGTACGAACAGTTAGGACACTTTGGACACTCTAATAAGTGTGCTTTTGTCTAGTCAGGAGCATCGCACTCGCACTAGGTATCGGAGGGGTCCATAATACCTTGTTTTGCCAGGATATGTTTACAACGGCCTACTTGGGTGCGCAACCTATTGATAGCTTTCCACATAGGCCACAGCAGATCGCTTCCGGGTAGCAGATGTTCCAGGGGTTGAACGAAGTCGGGCGGTGGTAAGTGGCGTTCCTCCAACAATATACATCTCACTGTGGATGGTCGGTTCCGAATGGCCTGTGTGCAGCGGAGGAAGCTCTTCTGACTTCTAAGTCTGATGCTATATAATTGAATCGCTTAAAAACTTTTTCTTTTCAATTTCTATAATTTTTAATGTTGGCTTTTGGTCAGAGAAAGACCATGACAGCCGCATCGTAACCTAATACAAGTAAAGCTTGGAACAATATTTTATTATCAAAGATAGCAGCACTAGAGAGAGACTCCGATTATGTAATAAATAGTAATAATAAAATAGCCTTTTATTTCTTAACTTTAGGATACAATTTTCTTTGTGTGGCTGTTTTAGAATGCCCCTCCGTTCGGTGTGCCTTTTAGCATAGGCCTCCTCTAACTGCCTCCACTGAACTAAATCCATTGTCACCCTTATATGGATCCACTGTCAGGTGGATATCGTCTTCCCATCGTCTTGTTGGGCGATCCTGTTTTCTGACGATCTCTTGCGTACCATAGGGTCACTTGCTTGCTCCATTTGTTAGCCGTGCAGCGAATCATGTGACCCATCCAGCCCCATTTTAGATGGTCAATTCTGGTCAGGATGTCTGAATCTTTAGTTCTTTTCCTTATTTCCACATTACTAATTCTATCCCTGAGTTTTATTCCTAACGTACTTCTCTCCATCGCTCGTTGGCATTTTGCAAGTTTCTCGCGATGGTCTTGGTTGAGAGACCATGTCTCATAGCCATATGTAATGCAAAGAAGTATGCAGGTGTTAAAAGTTTTTTCTTGATAGCAATGTTCAACTCTTTACTTTTCATTATTTCTTTCAGAGACCAGTATGGTTTCCAATCACAGGCTATTCTTTTGTTAATTTCCTTAGTCGTTTGCTCTTTAGGGCCCAAGAATACATACTCTTGTCTACTCTCCACATAAGCAGTGGTGGCCGAGTGGTAACGGCCCCGACTTATGGGTTGTAGGTCGCGGCTTCGAACCCAACTAGGCGCATTACTTTGTGTAATTTATTTCATCACGGTGAAGGAAAACATCGTAAGGAAACCGGCATGTCCTAGAACCAAAAATTCGAAGACATGTGATATTCACCAACACGCACCGGGCCTGCGTGGTGGCTTATAGCCCATTCTCTCTCCTAGAGAGGAGGCCCGAGTCCCAACAGTGGGAACATTAAAAAGGCTGATGATGATGATACATACTCTTGCACATATTCAAATGTTTTTCCATCCAATTTTATGGCAACCCCTTCAGAGTTAGTCATCAGTTTTGTCTTAATGTCGTTCATTTTTAGACCTACTTCCATACTTTCGTTAGATAGATAGGTAGATAAATTCTTTATTGTACACCAAAAATAAAACAATGACTTATAAAACTTAAAATTAATAGGGTGTCACAATGGGCGGTCTTATCGCTAAAAGTGATTTTTAGTGAGGTTTGCTAGCGTTTGTACAATTGTTTGTTGTTTGTCTGGGTCTACTTCCAGCAAAACGAGGTGATCAGCAAACCTCAGATGGTTCAAGAGGCTGCCTCTGATATTGAGGCCATATTCATCCCAGTTAAGTCTTCTGAAAATATTTTCCAGCACAGCTGTGAATAGTTTGGAGGACAGAGGATTACCTTGTCTAACACCTTTGTTAATGGGAAAAGGTCCCCCTTTCGATTTCAGTTTTATGCGGCTCTTGTTTATACTGTAGACGTTCTTGTGTATTTATATGTAGGCATTGTCCACTCCTTGCTCTTTTAAGGTGCAAAATGTAAATATGGTAAATGCAATTATGGTTTAGGCCATCAACGCTTTGGAATAATCAATAAAAGCTATGTAAATGGGTTACTGGTATTCATTGCTTTTTCCAGTATTTGTTTGATTGTGAGAATTTTGTCAATGGTGCAATAGTTTTTTCTGAAGCCTTTTTGTGATTATTTCTAGAATTACTTTAGCAAACACCTTGTAGATATATGAAATCAGACTAAATGGTCTATAGTTATTGATGACTTCTCTAGGCCCTTTTCTATGCAGGAAAATGATGTGGGACTCTCCCCATTGTTTTAAGTATGCCGTTATATATCTTGCTTAGAATTGGAGTCAGTTGGCCCACCATGCCCCTTACCAGCTCGTTTGGTATTTTGTACTTCTGCTGTAAGTATTGGCGGTACTTCATCACATATATAAGGTGGTTTCTCACTGGTTTTTAATTCAAAGTCTTTATCTATATGGGTGTTTTCACCAACAGCGTTTTTAGAGGTTCTACGCGTGAAATCACTATGTAAAATATTTATCTGTGACCATTCTATTTTTTTTCGTGTAATAAGAAAACTAGCTCATATGAAGGCACTAGTATAAATATATTTCTCTTAGATATAAATTAAAAAAAAAAATCTGTTTCTCAATAACGGTGGTATGTCCGTGATTAATTTTTAAGCGCATTTACCTCTTTAAATAGTTGTGATGGCAATTTTAGTACTTCAATTAAACATTATTATATTGGCCAATACATAAAGTAACCATATTTATCACTTCCGATACTTTTCTATCATGCAGACATCAGGACCATTGTGATAAGAAACGTCCACGCCAAAAGTGCAATTTCGGTGTATTTTGTTGAAATCGTAAATAATAATAATCGTAATATAACGTAAACAAGTCTATTTTAACGAACTATCTCCTTGCGTACACGCAGGCCAAGACGTGCTCTTGCGTTCTCGTAGTAGTGACATATCGCATCCTGCCGAGTTTTCACTCCATTACATAAGTACTTTTTTTTTCTGAGAGGGAATACGAACTTATGCAATTTCGATGGATTACTGTACGAATGATCCAGCTACTATTCCTACTCTTTCTCTGTCCACACAGTAAGGTTGTGGAACTCACTTCCGCCTAGCATTCGTGATTTGAAAACGATCTCACTCTTTAAGACTAAAGTAAAAGAGCACTATCTTTCCTCTCTTGCGTGATAATCATATATATATACATATTATGTATTTGTTTTTAATATAAGATATATATAGTTACATAAGTATTTATTGGTTTAATTTAAGATTTCACTAACTCTTCTTTACTCATCTCTGCACACTACTGTCTACATCTCTTGTAATTTCTCCTTTCGCAGGTCTGCTGGAAGAAATTTCTATTTGAAATAAGCAGTACCTTTGTACAAAGTATTCTATTATTATTATCCTCTTCAGTATATTTGTGTGTACATAAATTGTAAAATAAATAAATAAATAATGAATGTTGTTTTTTACATTACGGTTTTCTAGAATATTATCTGTTATTGGGTACCCTTAGCAATTAGCAACACAAGTGACGGAAGCAAAAATAGTTTTGTTTTTATTTAATTTTTTCTTCATGTTTCTAATTTCGGTGGTGCAATATCGGTGGTTTCGGTGGTAACTTTATTGCCACCGATAGTAATATTAGAAATTTAGAACATATGAACCTGGTTCATGTGTAATCTCTGGGTAAATATCTTACCAATTGGTTACAAAATCAATCCGACAAACTTTAGTACTAAAAGTAGGTAGTCATCATCGTCATATCAGCCAAAAGACGTCCTTTGTTGGACATAGGCCTTCCCCAAGCGTGACCACAAAGACCTGTCCTGTGCGTCACGCATCCATCGGATTCCCGCGACCCTGACTAGGTCATCGGTCCACCTTGTTGGAGGCTTTCCAACGCTGCGTCTTCCGGTACGTGGTCGCCACTCCAGAACCTTTCGTCCCCATCGACCATCTGTTCTGCGTGTAATGTGCTCTGCCCATTGCCACTTAAGTTTGGCGATTCCTCGAGCTATGTCGGTAACCTTGGATCTCCTGAGGATATCTTCATTTTTGATGTGATCACGCAAGGAAACTCCGAGCATAGCCCTTTCCAATACTCTTTGGGTAACTTTAAGTCTTCTGATGAGGCCCATTGTAAGCGACCACGTTTCGGCGATCACTGGCAACACGCACTGATCATAGGCTTTCGTCTTGAGACACTGTGGTATGTAATATGTTGGACGAAAAGATACCGCGCAGTTTTCCGAACGCTGCCTAGCTGAGTCGGATTCGTCGATTGATCTCTTTCTCGAAGTTAGACTTATCCAACTGGACCGTCTGTCCCAGGTAAACGTAGTCGTCGACAACTTCGAGTATAGAGTCTCCGATCTTGATAGGAGTGGGTGCTACATGGCTGTTTTTACCATGACTTTGGTTTTGTCCATGTTAATTTTAAGTCCCACTTTTTCGGAATCTCTACTGAGATCACCACTGAGTTCCTCCGTAGTCTCAGCCATGACTACTATGTCGTCAGTAAACCGAAGGCGAGTGATGTACTCGCCTTTGATAAGAATGCCTAGCCCTTTCCATTCCAGAACTTTCAAGACAAGTTCACGGCCGCAATGTAGGCGGCCGTGAACAGTTTCGGAGAAATAACGTCTCCCTATCTCACACCCCGCTGCAAGAGGACAGGTTTCAAGTTCTGGTTTTGTAGTCGCACTAACATGGTGTCAGACATCATGTTAGACCTCGAAACGGGGTGAGGCAGGGAGACGTCATTTCTCCGAAACTGTTGACGGCCGCAATGGAGGATGTCGTCAAGTTTACTGATAGTCAATCTGGCACCGTTGGAAAGGCTGCAGTTCAGCCCAAGTCTCGATCGAATCAAAGACTTTCTCGTAGTCTAAAAACGCTAAGCACAGAGGCTGATTATACTCCTCAGTCTTCTGTATAACCTGCCACAGTGCATTTATGTGGTCCACGATGCTGAAACCTTTTCCAAGTCCGGCTTGTTCAGGAGGCTGGAAGTCGTTGAAAATGTGCGCGAGACAATTCGAGATGACTTTCGAAAACAGCTTGTAGACATGGCTCAGAAGTGAGATGGACCTGTAGATCTTAAGCAGGGTATTGTCGGCCTTCTTAAAGAAGAGCACCACACCTTTGCTCCATGCCTCGTGCGTTTTTGCCTCGATTATAATGGATTCGAACAACTTCTGAATGGCCTCTATGACCGGTTTTCTGGTAATTCTGTCCTCGCCCGACGCCTTATTGTTTTTCAGCTGTCTGAAGCAGCTATCCTGATCTCGTAAAGGTTTATTTTAAATTAAAAGAATTAAACAATGAGAGAAGTTTACATTTTTCTGGTGAATTTACGAGTAAATCAATATTTAAGTCCCCACAAACGAAAACTAATTTGTTATCTCTAATAAGTTTATTTAGTATTTCTTCTATTATAATCAAAAAAGATGTCAAGTTTGATGCGGGTGGTCTGTAAACACATAAGAAAGTTCGGCCTTCAACCTCTGCACATGCTACCTCACATAAGCGATCAACAGAGCAAGCAGTGATATCTTTCCTTTCCTTATATCTTAAAGAATTATTACATAATATCAAGGTGCCACCCCTAATTGATGATCTGTTGTACGCACTGGCAACTGAAAAATTATTTACATTAAACAGCTATCTGGTTTTAACCAGGTTTCACAAAAACATAAGATATCCATATTAAGTATAACTAGGGCTGCCATCCGTCCGGGTTTCCCCGAATTTGTCCTAGTTTGGAAGACGTCCGGGGAGCGTCCGGGCGGGGTTTCAATTGTAGTCCGGGATTTTGATTAGATCCCGTTCCCATAATTTACGTAAATAAAAGCTATGGGTTAGGTATTTCACCGCTCGCACTGCCGACGCTATTTTAAGCTGTTAAAATTGTTCTTTAATATAAATTATTATAACTTTCTGAATTTGATTTAAGATTTCAGTTCTTTTAAAACTAAAGTAAATATTGTTAATTGTATGGAAAATAAGAAATTAAACAAGTTTTTCATTTAATTTTATTAACTGAGTAACTAATATTGAATTTGTTTATCTTTTATTGAATACCTAAGAAGGTTAAAAAATAAAGCAAAATTACTCACTTGTAGTCACAAAAACGATTAAACACACTATTTCATGCAACATCAAGTAGGTACGGAGTGAAATATATTTTAATCAAGATGTAAGTAAATGAAAAAAGTATTGAAATGTCCGGGGTAAAAGCTCCAAAATCCGGGGAACCTACGCTTCCGGTCCTGGGGGACAGGTTTTAGAGATGGCAGCCCTAAGTATAACTATCTATTAACATTTCCACATCTAGAATTTTGCCAGAGAAGCGATTTATATTCTGATGGTATAGTAAAATGTTATTAATAGGCTTCCCTTTTGTCGTTCCTAAAAGTTTAAAGAGTCTATATCAGTATTATTAGGTATACTAGGTAATACTGGTTCGTCACTTAACCTAATCTCGGTTAAATCATCATAACTGCGTGTATATTGTATGCTAACAAAGTAGCCAACAAATGTCGACTTTTTTTGGGAAGAAACATACTTGTATGTTCCCGAATCAAAATAAAATCTCTAACAAAATTGTTAGTGTCAAAATATAATATACAGTCACTATGAGGACATGACAAAATTTGCATCAAGTTATTTAGGCTATAAATGTAATTGTTATCATGTTCACATAAACTGTTGGAATAGGGCAATGCACACAAAATTAATTTTCCTAATTTCAATTTAAGCAGGGTTTCAATACCACTAAGTCCCTTTTAGTTAAACTAAGACTATTTCCAATCAAAAGTACCACTGTGGTCTGCTCATTCATTTGTGTATTTTTTATTTTATGAACAAGCTCGTTAAAATGCAGGTTATGGTAACAATGACTCATAATGGTATGTTTGCAACGGTTATTTAACAAAGACCCAAAACCTGTCCCTAATCTATTTGAATATACCAAAATGTAACTTTGACAAGGGTTTATTGATTCTGAATAATTATTATGTACAACATTGGAAGGCATAGGAATTTCATACTGAGACATGGGAGGTGGCGGAGCGAGAGCACAGCTCCAGGTGATATTGTTAGTCAGTGACTCGTACCTCTCTGCGTTGAACTTCACCAAGTCCACCAACTCACAAGCCTCCTGCATGCGCTCACTCAACATTTGTTGGCAAGACTCATATTTACAAAATATTTCCTGTATTGTATTTTCCCTACTCAATAATTCTCTTTGAAGGTTCTGTATATCAATATCATACAAGATTTTGCTTTTTTCCAAATTATAATTACATTCATTTAATTGCTTATGTAAGTTATTATGCTGCTTTCTAAGATTTATATTACATTTATAAACATTCTGTGTCTTTAAGAGTTTCTTGTACTTTTTAATATTTTTGGTGATTTTAATATACTTCTTAATTTTATTATGACTACTTAGAATTGGATCTTTAGTTATGATATCATCCCTTGTTAAGTCTATGATAATAGTAGGTTTCTCACACTCCACTCCAGCTACACTACCCACCAGCTTGTCGAAGAGGTTATTGGTGTTGGTAACCTGTTCACTAGCTTTCAAAGTATCTACAGCAGAAATTGTGTTGCGAGCCTTGCATAATTCCGCTTCAAGGCCTGATATACGACTCAGTGCCTGGTCATGAGTGTCTCTGCATTCCTGAAACTCGGACACAAGTTGACGGAGATGGTCATGCTGCTCAAGTATGTCCATATGCTGGGTGTGCAACTCTACAAGCTGTCTCTTGAGTTGAGTGTTTTTGTCTATTAACTTCCCAACTTCCACCTCGCTCTCCTCTCTTTCCCACAGCAGGTCATTGCAAGTCTTTCTTGAATCCTCCAGCTCCTTCAGTGCTGCACTCAGTTTTACATGCATGTCACGAACTGTAGCTCCACGGGTCATCATATTATAAACTTCCCCGAGTGGCTCCTGGAATGTTACAATAAACGGCTAAGTATTTGATGAGATGCTTATTGAGTAAAGAACTTGAGATAGTTAGAGGCAGACAAATAGTTAAAAAGAAATAAAGAAACAAAAAAGAAGATTGAAATTTAGAATTTATAATATTAACTAGTAGTGTACAGGTCGCGCGATGAATCAAGATCGCTCGGCAAAAGTGGAAGGGGCATGCGCAGTATTCAATTCTACGGTCTATTTGGCGACGTGCGGGCGGGTGTGCGCCGTCGGCGACACGTCATTGGTAGATAGAGTCGCTCTTCAATTCCTGCGTTGCGTTCTCGCCTCTCATTGGATACTGTTGTACTTGGGTACTGTTGCGTACAGCTTGTGCTATCGTAATAGTAATACGTAATCTTAAAAAAAAAATGGTTAAAAATAAAGTTTTAAAACGGCTAGCCAGAAAAATGGTTTACGACGTGAATTATTACGTTAAAGAAAGAAACTAACGAAATTATTTTTTTTAATTTTATGTTTTATTTAAAAAAAAAAAATTTTTTTTGAATTTACCTACTTACAAGATAAATTACAATAAAAAACTAGTGTTATTATAAGTTATGTTACTAAGGTTCAAACATACGAAATTAAAAATAAAATCCTAACATACTAAGAATTTCTGTGCGCAATTGTACACATGCGCCAATTGCCCCCACTACTTTCACCGAGCGATCTTGATTCACCGCGCGACCTGTAGGTAGAAGAAAAAAAAAATAAGGAGATAATAAAAAGAAAAAAGAACTACTTATTTATTGATTGATTAATTCGACAGATTATTATTGCTAAGCCAATATTATTAGATTTGCTATCTAATTAGTGCTAAGAATGCTGAATTATAAAATTAATTAGAGGTAACATTAATTTGATAATGGAGACAGTTATTAATCTAGGAAGTTAAGGTAAAGCAGATTGAAAATACTACAATAATGTGAAGTAAGTAATGTAGGTAGTGTATGTTTTGTCTGGGGCTTGTTTTAGTCGTCGATTTTACTTCCACAGTTTGTCAAGTAAAGGGAGATATAAACGGCGCCAATGTGTTCTGGACGTAGCTCAGAACCCTGAGCAGAGTTAACAGGTGTTGAATAGTGTGTAAATATAATTTTATTAAGCTATAAAATAAAACAAAGTAGGTACTCCCCGGGTTTGATGAATTCAAATCTGCAATCCAAACAATTCAAATTTTGACAGCCGGTCGACAAAGATATATTTATTGATGAAATATCACGACCAAACACGGTACAAACACTGTGTGTCGCACTTTACACTAAGATTCAAAATTTTATAATAGAATTTACACAAAATATACTTAATTAATTAATTTTTAAAGATAATTTGTCTAAGAGGTCGTTTTTTCACGACCTGTCACTAGGGTTGCCAGAGCAAAAACAGAAAAAATCGTCGCCGATGATTCTCTTGGCTCGCCTCTCAATCGACTCCAGCGCATCAAACTGGTATTTGGCAGATCCATCCCAAAGATGAGAACAGTACTCCATACACGATCGAACTTGGGCTTGATAAAGATTGAGCAGCTGTTCTGTGGCTTGAAGTACCGTCTCATCCTTGCTAAGATCCCCAATTTTTTGGCAGCCAGTTGAGCCTTTGCATCGATGTATGAGCCGAAATTGAGAGTAGATGATAACGTAACTCCAAGAAGCTCAAAGTGGTCGGTTATCGGCACGATCACACCCCGGAAAGATGGAGCCGGGTGGAATTGGCTCCGTTTGGCGGAAAAAAGACACGCCTGGGTTTTAGATGCATTGAACTTGACCAGATTGGCGTCGCCGCAATCGGAGACCGCCTTCAAGGACGAGTTCATGTGCTTAACCATAGCCTCTCGGAATGACTGGATCTGTGACCCGCTAGCTCGTGCGTCAGATATATATCTCTCAGCAACAGTGCTGTCGTCTGCATACCCAAAGATACCGGGTTTAAGTAGATCATTTATGTGCAGCAAAAACAGCGTCGCCGAGAGCACTGACCCCTGAGGGACCCCGACATTAATATACATTTGACCGGACGAGCAGCCATCAATAACCACTCGGATGGATCGATCCCGCAAGAAGTCTGCGATCCAATCACACAGACCAGCGGGTAATCCGAAGGAAGGAAGCTTAGCAATAAGGCTTTCGTGCCAGACCCTATCGAAAGCCTTCGAGATATCAAGGGAGACGGCAAGCGCTTTCCCATGTTTCTCGATGGCCTCGCTCCAGATGTGAGTGGCATACGCTAGAAGATCCCCAGTAGACCGGTTTTGGCGAAAACCGTATTGCCGGTCACTGAGGATGTCGTTAGCTTCTAGGTATGCCAGAAGCTTCCTGTTAAGCACCCGTTCCATACTCTTACAGAGGACGGACGTAACAGAGATGGGTCGGTAGTTTGCCGGGTCAGCTCGACTGCCCTTCTTAAGCACAGGCTGCACTGTCGCTTGCTTCCAAGCAATCGGCACTTTTTCAGTTTCATATGAGAGGCGAAATAGGCGTGTCAAGATCGGAGACAATTCAGGCGCACAAGTTTTAAGCACGACCGCTGGTATCCCGTCAGGACCGCTGGCTATGTTCACGTCTAGGTTACGTAGCACCCTACGGACGTCCTTCTGATGGATGCGAATCGCTCAGGAAAGGCAGGGGGCCGTGCGTCACCAGAGTTCAGACGCGAAGATTCCTTAAAAGAGAGGCAAATAAGTTTGCTTTCTCTTCCGCGGTGTGGGCCAGCGAGCCATCGGGTTTTAGCAGCGGCGGAAGTGAGTAGCGGCAGAAGTTCGATTCAACCGACTTAGCCAGGGACCAAAACGCTTTACTACCTGCAGGGTATGAAGCAAGTTTGCTCCCAATTCGGCTTACGTGGTCGAACCGAGACCTCCTTCACAACACCTTCTTACAGGACTTGGCAGCCCTGTTAAAGGCCTTCTTCTTTTGAGCCACGTCGCTTGCTTTGCGCATACGAGCAAAGCAAGCGACGGCGCCGAACCATGGACGAGCTTGGCCAGACATTGTTACGTCAGAGAATGGGATGAAGTACTCCATCCCCTGTCGCAACACATCCGTCACGGCATCTGCGCACGACGAAGCATCCTCCGAAGAATAGCAAGTAAGCTGCCAAGGATAGCATGCGAAGAAAGACCGCAAGCCATCCCAATCTGCTGACCTGTATCGCCAAACACGCCGGGTGCCTCTAGGGCTGGGATCGGGCGGGGAGTCAGACAGACACAGACTTAACCAGACAGTGGTCGGAACTGCCTAAAGGCGAACATTTCGACACAGAGTATCGGTCTGGATCTGTTGTCAGCAGGAGGTCCAAGCAATTGGCTGTGTGCGAATCCATATCCGGCACCCTCGTTGCCCCCTGGACCAGCTGGGTGAGATTTAGTGCTAGCGCTAGCTTTCGCACCGCTCGACCAGCGTAGTCTGTGGACTGATACGGGAATAACCACTCTTGGTGGTGGGCATTAAAATCCCCCAGTAACACTAATTGGGCAGAAGGGTACCGCTGTAGAGCCGCATCTGCCGCCTAACTCAGATGCTGTGTGAGCCCGGATATATCCTGATCTCCGCTGTGCGATCGGTAGACACAAGCGTAGATTATTTTATCCAGGCCTGTGTCCACCAAAGTACAAAGCGTCGAGAAACTGGAGTCCTCAAGGTTACGGAGACGCCGATTGCAGATGTCATCCCGGGCGTACATACATACACCCGCACGTGGTTTAAAATTGTACTCCAAGGTATACCCTGGGTAGGAAAGGTACGACACGTCGGACGGACACCTGAGATGCGTCTCCGAAAGGAAGAAGAGAGCTGGCTTTTCAGTCTCCAGGTGATGGTGGACTGCGACGATATTGGAGTGCAGACCTCTTATGTTAGTGAGGTGCATTTTGTGGGAGAGGGAGTGCAACCGCTGTTTAAATTGTCTCTTTGTCCTTTTCATTTTCATACGAGTGAACGGGAGGAGAGGAGAAGGAAGTGAAATGAGGTTCCACGCAGCTAACCTTCAGGCACGCACTGAAGGGACGAAATCATTGGGGGACTAGTCTGGAGACTGCGGGGGTGCCCAAGCCCCATCGGGCTCTCTCGTCTGGTCGCCAACCAGCACGATGGCGCATTCCGGGATTTTTCGACAGTTGGCGGGGCAGCCTTTCATGTGTGGCTAGTACATTACTTGGGCCCCCAACTACCTGCGGTCGGCCATCGGCAACCGTGCCTCGGATTCCGCTACCCTCCGCGACTAGCTTCCCGATTCCTCGATATCAGCACGAGCCAGATTGGTCTGTTCGCGTTGGAACAACTATTTCGACCCAACTCCTCTAGACTGGCTACACTGAGCATCATACCGGAACACGGTCAGGCCGTTTGGCGGTACGTCTTTGCTCAGTGGGTGGTCGCAAGCCAACGGTCGAAACCTATCACCAGTTAGTGTCACCTGATTAGCACCACCAGAGGACCACGTGTAGGGACTTGCTTCGGGTATTCTCCTACGGACGCGGGTGACTCGGCCCCCAAAAATTATTATAGGTAGATAGTTAAAGCTTTCCGATACCGATCCCAGTCGTCAGTCCATTTGGCCTTATTAAACAACCTACGTGATTCTTCCCTTAAAACTGAAGTGTCGGGAATAATAAATGAAAGGACGTCAACTTGTAGCAAGCGTATATTGCGAACTGGGGGGGTTACAATGATGTAGGCTTATTTATACGTCATCTTACTTACTAATATTCTTATGTGGGTAAACCCAAATATATTACAATCCTCCACCTTAAATAATGTATAAAGATAAAGATAAAGATAAGATAAAGATATTTTATTTGCTTAAAACATGGTATAAAAGGTGTTATTGAAAATAGATTGATCAAACATGTTTTGCTTAAAACTAAAGCGTGCAAACTTATACACTAAAATATTATGTCAAAATTGAAATTAATTACATTAAAAATTCATTTTAAAAGTCAATACTATAACAATTATTAAAAATTCATTTTAAAAAGTCATTAATACTATAATAATTATTATTATTGAGCCATTTATACAGTTGCATTTTGAATAGCTTACAATTTAATGTTTTAAAAATACTTGGTAATTTATTATAAAGTCGTATACACATAGCCAAACAATTTTTATTATATTTTGCTGATCTAGGTAGGTCTTCCAGCACAAGCCTATATTGGTCACGACGACTTCGAGAGCTTTTAAATAGTTCTTCTGCTGTTCTAAATAACTCTAAGTGCTTTCGAACAAACATACATGCTTCATATATATATAATGAAGGTAACGGTAGCAAACCAAGTTCCTTAAATACTGGTTGACATGATTCGTCCGATGGAATCTCGTATACAGCTCTTAGACATTTCTTTTGGGCAACAAATGCTCTATTGCGGTCAGTACTATTTCCCCACATAATTAGTCCATATCGTAGTGAGGACTCCACATATGCGCGGTATGTCATCACAGCCGTTTTTATATTAGTCACTTTTTTTATTTGTCTCAAAGCATACACAAACTTATTTATTTTATTGCATACAGTATCTACCTGTGCTTTCCAGTCTAAATGTTCGTCAATTACTACTCCTAGAAATTTAGTTTTTGTCACTTGTGTAATTTTCGGAATATCCATTTTAAAATTAAATGTATTATTATAAGATTGATTAAATTGTATATATACTGATTTATTTAGATTAATTGATAAATTATTATTATTTAGCCAGTCTATTAGATTATCTATTGTATTATTTATGTCCGCTTCATGATCTGTAAGTGAGTTATATTTTCTATCGGTAGTAACGATTATGGAAATGTCATCGGCAAAAAGGAAGCATTGATGACTAGTTACATTAACTATGTCATTTATATAGAGTAGAAATAAGATAGGACCCAATATGCTACCCTGGGGGACGCCCCTTTTTATACTTCTATATTCAGACGAATATTCTGTCATGTTCCTACTTTCATTTAGTATAGTAACAGTAACTTTCTGTTGTCTGCTAGTTAAATACGACGATATCCATTGTAGTGGCAGTCCTCTAATACCAATAGCCTCAAGTTTTTTTAATAGTCTTTCATGTGAAACGAGGTCAAATGCCTTAGACAAATCAAAGAATAGCCCTGTTGTTAGCTGTTTGTTGTTGATATTAGTCAATACCGCTTTCAGAAGTGAAAAGATGGCAAGAGATGTGGACTTGTGTTTCTGAAACCCAAATTGTTCTTTTTTTATAATATTGTACTTTCCGCAGTAGTCGACTATTCTTTGATACATGCACTTTTCATAGATTTTTGACATGATGGGTATCAATGTTATGGGGCGATAATTATTCATGTCACATTTTTCTCCCTTTTTAAATATCGGTTTGACAACAGATATCTTCAAAGCGTCAGGAAAGACTCCTTGTGAAAAGGAGAGGTTAATGAGATGGGTCAATACTCCGCTTATTTCACTAACACATGCCTTAACAATTCGGGTACTGAGTTCATCATAACCTACAGAATTGGTATTTTTCAATGATAAAATGTGTTTTCGTACCTCATTTTCGCTTATAGGTGTAAGGAACATAGAGTTAGCAGTTAAGGTATCACTGCGATAACTATTTGTACAATTTTGAGTAGGAATAGAATTTGTAAAATAATCATTGAAGGCAGAAGCTATTTCTACTGGTTTGGTAAGTATAGAATTATCAATTTTAATACATTCAATGTGGTCTTCCGTATTATGTATTTCATTTTTTACGACTGTCCATGCGGCTCTACATTTATTGTCATTATTATCCATAAACTTTATGTTAGCATTTCGTTTAGCCTTGTAGATACACTTTTGTAATAATTTTGAATATGTGATATATCTACTTTTGTTCATTATATTTTTATTTTTGTAATATTGGTGTAATGATTTTTAAAGAAAATATTCATAAATCGTTCAACTTACAATGATAAGCGATAGATGGCGCTAGTAGTTACATGAACTTTAGACATTCGTTGTAGATATTAAGTAATAATTTATAATATTAGACTTTATGGATATGTTTTGTATAAATATATCATAATTGTTAAAATGAAATATTTACTTGCAGTTAATTATTAGATAAACTCTAATGTATATTAGTTAGTCAATTGATGTTACGTACTCTTTACTTTGCTCTGATTGGTCGGTTAGTCGACCGAGTGTTTGTGAAAGTTTGTGGTAGGGAAACACTGAGTTTGTTACTGTCATTTTGGACAGAGTCAGTCTGCTTTGAGTCGTTGAACAGAAAACATGTCCGACTAATCTGTGTATTTGTAAATGATTGTTAATAGAACGATAAGTATGAAATTGTGTTGATCAAAGTGAATAAAATATTTATACAATTTATCCTGAAGTGTTTGATTTATCACATTTCAGAAGTGGGATATGCCTACAAATATGTGCAGTGATAACAGGAAGAGGTTATGTGTGCCTAAATTGAAGATAAATGAGTTCGAGAAATATATTTTTGTCTTTCCAAGTGTACTAGTGTGATTTTAGACAAGAGGTTATGTGTGCCTAAATTGAAGCTAAGTGAGCTCGAGATATTTTTTTTTGTCACCAAAGTGTGCAAGTGTTACTTTAAGCCAAGAAGTTGTGTGCCTAAATTGAAGCTAAATGAGCTCGAGATATTTTTTATTCTTTTTCCCATGTGTGCTAGTGTTACTTCAGACAAGAGGTTATGTGTGCCTAAATTGAAGCTAAGTGAGCTCGAGATTTATTTATTTTTCTAGCCAAGTGTGCCAAGTATTTTAGACCAGTATCATACTCACCCAAATTTCTTACTGATGGTGACAGGCTCGTGTATTGAATCATTCGATTCCCTTCAAATGTGTGAACTGAGTGGTACAGATATGCGCGTCATGTTCGTAATCGAACGTTGACAAGACTAAACACCTCTTAAATGCTGGTGATTCATTTTAGTTTCTATATTTCAAATTGGGTTGCTTTTCCTTTATTTAATATCATCGAATTCGTATAGTGATAGATTAAAAAAAAAAAAAAACAGTTTATATGAAAAATTTTCCTATTTCCCAAAGCGATAATTGTCATTGTTGCCTCGGATTACTTTGTGTGGCACGATAATTTCCCTTTCGTTTCGACGCATAGTTGTAAAAACATGTTGTACCCCTTATTAGTATGTCACAATAATGATAAATGATATATAATGAATGATAAATGATCAGTGATCAGTGATAAGTAATAAGTGATAAGTAATTAGTGATAAGTGATCAGTGATAAGTGATCAGTGATAAGTGACCAGTGATTAGTGACCAGTGATTAGTGACCAGTGATTAGTGACCAGTGATTAGTGACCAGTGATTAGTGACCAGTGATTAGTGACCAGTGATTAGTGATCAGTGATAAGTGATCAGTGATAAGCGATCAGTGATAGGTGGTCAGTGATCAGTGATAAATGATAAATTTATTTATTTATAAATGTTAAACGATAAATGATAAATAGTAAATGATAAATTTTATTTATTTATAAATTTTAAACGATAAAAGATAAATGATAGATGATTGATGATAAATGATAAGTCTTAAATGATAAATGATATTTATTTTGTACTGTTGTTTTATGAACTAAATTTCCACCTATGACAAACAATAAATGAATTTGAGAGAACAAAGTTAAAACTGAGTTTGTATATGTATAACACGATTTAAAAGGCTGTAAATGGAATTTCTTCTCCATAGAGATCTACACTTTGGAATATGTAATTACCGTCAATTTGCTGACTTACTGACTTCTTGGCAATTTAAGAGTCTGTAAATGGTTCATTAGAAATGTTTTGATTTGATTTCAGTGCTTTGATGAGGCCAAGAGTGTCTTTGATGAGGCCAAGCGTGATTTTGATGAGGCCAAAGGTGCCTTTGATGAGGCCAAACGTGCCTTTGATGAAGCTAAGTGTGTACCTTTGATGAAGACAAGCGTGCCTTTGATGAAGCCAAGCGTGCCTTTGACGAAGCCAAGCGAGCCTTAATAAGACCAAGCGAGCCTTAATGATGGTTCATTTGAAATGTTTTGAATTGATTTCAGTGCTTTGATGAGGCGAAGAGTGTCTTTGATGAGGCCAAGCGTGCCTTTGATGAGGCCAAACGTGACTTTGATGAGGCCCAACGTGCCTTTAATGAAGCCAAGTGTACCTTTGATAAAGCCAAGCGTGCCTTTGATGAAGCCAAGCGTGCCTTTTATGAAGCCATGCGTGCCTTTGATGAAGCCAAGCGTGCCTTTGATGAAGCTAAGCGTGCCTTTGATGAAGCCAAGCGTGCTTTTGATGAAGCTAAGCGTGCCTTTGACGAAGCCAAGTGAGCCTTAATAAGACCAAGCGAGCCTTAATGAGGGATGAGGCAAGCATGCCTTTGATGAAGCTAAGCGAGCCCATTTGAGGCCAAGTGGGCCATTTGAGGCCATGTGGGCCATTTGAGGCCATGTGGGCCATTTGAGGCCAAGTGAGCCATTTGAGGCCAAGTGGGCCATTTGAGGCCAAGTGGGCCATTTGAGGCCAAGTGGGCCATTTGGAGCAAAGTGGGCCATTTGAGGCCAAGTGGGCCATTTGAGGCCAAGTGGGCCATTTGAGGCCAAGTGGGCCATCTGAGGCTAAGTGGGCCATTTGATTTGGCCAGATGAGCCAATTAAGATTCGGGTTAAGTGTGCCCGGTGCAGATGAAATTATCCTCAAGAGCGTAAGTAACGTATGAATTTACCTATTAATGTGATTTTAGTCTGACTACGTTGGCTTAATGCAGATGTTGTAAATGAATTGAATAATTTATTAAGTTTATTCATATCATATTTGAACTGTTTATTGGATGAGATTTGAACATTCTGTTATAGTTTTTGAAGATATTATAGGTATAGATAAATTGAATTGAAAGTATAATTTAACACTGGGATTTGATTCTTAAAAAAGAGTTTCAAATGAACGATACAAGTACTATTTCCTGTAAATGTTTTAACCACTGTTTTTTTTATTTTTGAGGAATTGGATTCCGACAGAACTACAGAAGGTAAAATTGCCAGTCTTATTGAACAAATAGATAGTTCCTGGTTCAAACAGTATAGACTTGAAGAAAAATGATGCAAAGAGACGATTTGGAAGGAATAAGACACCACCACGATGCAAGAAGCGAAGAGGTACCCCACGTTGGTCTAAGAGAGTGGTTGAATGATTTTCAAGGAGGAAAGCGTTACAAGTATCGAGGTTTGAACATATCCATTGGAACTTTGTGATACGGGAGTTCTATCACTTCTGTAAATTTTGAGAGTATTTAAGTTTGATTAGAAAGAGTAATTATAATTGATTTGTATTAAGCAAGTAGGATCAGAAACTGACTATACAATTTGTCTCAAAAACTTGCTAGTCTTACCAAGAGAAAATAGAAAATTTACGAAACCTTGCCAAGTTTTGTAAGTTAGCATTTAGTGACGAAGTGGTAAACTAAACTAAAATGATTTTATCTAATGAGCAGAATTATGGTCGGTTTCAAGCAGAAATGTTAGCTAGTAAGAATTAAGGTGTAACTTATGTGAATATTATTACGACAAATTAATGCTTATATACGGATAACATATAAGTAAAAGAGCTGCAGATAGAAATTTAAACACACGGGATTAATGATAAATCTATTAGGAATTGAGCCAAACCATTAAATTGTAGACGAGGAAATGGATTTATTATACGTTTTCAATTCCTGTGACGTGTGCATACTGTAGCAGAGACTGATTCCATAGATAGAGACCACAATGATATTTATTTTACAAGTAGGATAAAATATATACTATTACATGACCATAACAAGTTCTCGTCGTCCAGACTGAAATCGAAGCCGGTTCCTAAGATGATTATGATACAATGAATGATTTAAATAGAGCTAAATATTACATCGTTATTTATTCGGTTAAGGGGAAGATGGATTGAAAATCCATACACTAGATTAGAGGACCAATTTCAAGGTTTCAAATAAAAATAAAGTTTGACGAACAGTGCGATCCGAACTTCATTATTAGAACCTTTACTTGGTACGAAATCACGCACATATGCTGCTAATATTATTTGAGAGATAATATTAGTACAATTAAGCCCTTAGCCTCTAGCTGAAGGATCACTTTTATTCTAAATGCTTAAGTTTCTGTTTTATATTATGCTTTCAAATAATGAAAGTAATGAACTCTGACTAAACGAGTCGCCACACAACATGTAGCAACATGGTGGCTACAGATTTGTGAGTTTCATTTAACCACTGAGAGTGTAAGATCTAGGACGCGTATGTCGATACCTTAAGTCGTAATATCATGTTTTCCACAGAAATTAAGACGAATACTGTTTCTGTTTATAGTATTGAGACGAGAATTGATCTAAATATTAAATTTTCGAATACTTTGACTAGAGACACAATAGAAACAAAATGAGAGAGCAAGCGCCAGCATTTGTTTAGGATTAAATGAATAAGATCTAGATTTCAAATTCTTATAGCTGAACCCGATGAAAAACCTAATGACATGAAGTGAATTCAGTGCGCGTAAATAATGAAGAATACTTTCGAACAAAAATCTGATCAATTTTACTTTATGCAGTCTCACATAATTAACATTGACCAATGGTTTTGAGTACCTAATTGAGTGTTGGTTATAAAACATATTTGACAGTAGTTTATTAACTTGAATAATACTGCAATCATGGATTTCTTTTAGATACCCTACTATCAAGAGCTTTTGCGATAGTCATGGTATTGACCTTGTTTTTAACGCTGTATCTTGTCTAAGGTTGAGCGCGGTTTTGCTAAAATGTATAACCACTATTTTAAATCCCTAGCAAAATAAAATGATTCCTATGACGAACACCAAGGAAACATATGCCTATGGCGTGTGATTAATTCTGTTAAATGTCCCACTAGACAGACTGCCACAAAACTACCAGGATCAGAGTGCCTTTAAATGATAAACATTACGAAGTAAAATACGTTAAAAAGTTTAAGATATGACGTGAGCGCCAATATCTGGGTTAGACTAGCAAAAAGATACTTTCGTTATCAGTAAAATCCTTGATACAGCCTACAGCATAAGTGGTTTAATAAAGATTAGTAGATCTGATTGCAATTATGAGGGTAAAATTGAATTTGCCTGATTTTAAAATCCATAGATCCATTGAAAAAAAAAACAAAGTTTTAAGTATAAAATTACTGTAATTACCGATTTTGGCAAACTGAGGAATAACATTTAGAAGCATACTTTCCTCCGACCTTATATAAACTCGGATATAGAGAAAAGCCTTTGACAAAAAAAAAAAATACTATATTCTTCGTGTGATGAGAATGTTATAAACATATGACGTGACGATAAAGTAAATAATCAAGACTAAGCCGAATGTAATGATTATGACTGTAAGACTCAGTTCCTTGTGGAACTGGAATTAAATTTCATAATTTTAATGAAAATATCCTATCATTTTAATTGTAATCGTGCGTCAGGAGATCGCACGATGTCGGATGGCCGAATGTAATGATTTTTAAAGAAAATATTCATAAATCGTTCAACTTACAATGATAAGCGATAGATGGCGCTAGTAGTTACATGAACTTTAGACATTCGTTGTAGATATTAAGTAATAATTTATAATATTAGACTTTATGGATATGTTTTGTATAAATATATCATAATTGTTAAAATGAAATATTTACTTGCAGTTAATTATTAGATAAACTCTAATGTATATTAGTTAGTCAATTGATGTTACGTACTCTTTACTTTGCTCTGATTGGTCGGTTAGTCGACCGAGTGTTTGTGAAAGTTTGTGGTAGGGAAACACTGAGTTTGTTACTGTCATTTTGGACAGAGTCAGTCTGCTTTGAGTCGTTGAACAGAAAACATGTCCGACTAATCTGTGTATTTGTAAATGATTGTTAATAGAACGATAAGTATGAAATTGTGTTGATCAAAGTGAATAAAATATTTATACAATTTATCCTGAAGTGTTTGATTTATCACATTGGTATCGTAAGAAACGCTTTGTTTTAGAACTTTGTTTGAGCCCCTTACTTATCCACGTTCGTTTTTTATTGTTTAAATTTATCTTAACCCTAACTTTTGGAAAACAGAGATTAAAAAATAAACATATTAATTCATGGAAAACGCGGAATGCTGTATTTGCATCGCTTTCCATGTAAATATCTGTCCAGGATAGATTTTGTAAGCATTCCCTAAATTTACGCATATTATCTAGACTGTAGTCTCTTTTGTAAATATGGTATAATGCGGTCTTTGCTGTTTGAAGTGTTAAAGGGAAGCTTAGCATTTGTGCTGTGTCGTGGTCAGAGAGATGTAGTGGTAGTACTGTTGGGATTGCATTAGGTATGTTGCTCAATATATGGTCTATACAAGAAAGTTTCCGAGTAGCAACCTCAATATGAATTTCCATATTGTGATTATTTACCAGGTCTTGAAATTCTTGAGTGATTTTACTTCTTTTTAAGGTATTAATATTGAAGTCACCAGTCAAGACTATACGTGTGCTAGATTTGTATTTCTTGTGTAAATCCTGTAAGACTCTATCTAACTTAATTAAAAATTGATTAGGGTCCGATTGAGGTGTTCGATATAAGCAAACAATCACTAATTTTTTATTTTCTATTTCTATACCACATGCTTCGAACGTATTTACCGATGCATATGTTTTTATAAACTCTAATTCTTTGTAGTGTAAACCCTTTCTGACTAGAATGCAAGTGCCACCTCTATTTTTATCCCTGCAAAAATTTGTAGCCATTTCAAAATTTAATAACTTAATATAGTTCTCTTGACCTTTTTTAATGAATGTTTCGGAGAGGCAAATTACATGAGGTTCATTATGTAAGTCACGCATTTCCTGTAATGTTAACTCCAACAGTTCCCGTTTAGATAAAACACTCGCAATATTTTGGTGGAGTATTTTAAAGTTGTGTGATATAGGTGTTACATTTTTAGGTACGAAAAAATGTATCGTTTTTTTTTAATGTGGGAAAATAATATGGTATTGTGCCTTTTCTGTGCTCTGCAGAAAGAAGATGAGAGTTGACATTTTTTCCAGTCCCGTTATTTTTGTTAATTCTGAAATAAAAGGGAATAGTTCCTTTTTTGGGTATTGTTTCCAGTTTTCGCAAAGAACTTGATTTGCTACTCGCGAGGTGTTTTCTGACTTCGGCTGGATTTAAATATTTTTGGTTATAATATTCACAATCTATTATGTAATTTATTGTTTTGCAAATGTCAGATACGTTTTTATGAACAGAATTAATAAAATTACATTTTTTATAATGTTTGCAAATATTTTTGATACGATAATTCAATTTTTCGACATCTAGATGGTTACTTTTCACAACATTTAATATTATTATACTATACTTAGAAAATGTCTTTAATATTTTTTTTAATTGAAACAGTACACGTTCCATATTATTGTCATTTTCACCTAAAGATATTACAATTTTGTCACCTGGTTCAAAGTTTATGATATTACAGCTTTTCGTTATTGTGTCGCTCTGCGCATTTGGCATCGTGTGGGCGAGGACTCTATATTTTTCATACTGTGTAGTCTCTCTCGAATGTATAAGAGCAGCAGCAAGACCGACGCATTGTTGCGCACCAAAGATCCTTATAGTTTTTCCGTGTCTTTGTTTTTTTAAGCCTGGGGAAATTGTGTTTGGTGCATTGGCTAAAAAACTCTGTTCTGGTTTTGATGTAGTTTTATGAGATTTGTTCAAAATCTGTATTTGTGTATTTAGAGTTTTTATCTCATTCTCTGCGATTTGTAGTTCCTTTTGTAACGCTGAGATATTTTGTTCCAGATGCAAATACATAAAGTTATTATTGCGTTCGACATTTGTAATGAGTTTTGGCGAGGAGGGAGTTGAAGACACGATTTGACTCAAACGAGAGTGTCTTTTCTTTTTGTCAGTGCTTATAGGGCTGCTTTCTTTATTTGTAGACGAATGACATAATGACTTTAAAACATTAACTTCTTGAGTCAGCTTGCTCACTTGTCTTTTTAATTCATTGTTTTCTAATATTGTGTTTTCCAACTCATTCTCCGTGCTATCTAATTTTATAGTCAGCTGGGTTATTGTATCTTGCATTTCAGACATAGAACATATATTAGACGTAGTACCGTCTACACTTTTTGAGAGTTTATTCGGTGTGGTGTCAATTTCGGAAGATGTATCGCAATCGGTCAGTACATGAGAATCCTGGTCAGGGGACGACTGTTTTGTCATTGTGTAAGTTTGCTGAGCCGTTTTTATAGTAGGATATGTTGGTGTTTTTCTCATTGTTACATTAGATGGCTCTGTATAATTCACAGCCTTTTTCTTAATACACATCTTGCAGCGCCATTTGTTTTTAGATTCTTGATTCAATAATCGGTACGACTGTTCCGGATAACCATCGCAGTCTGGTTCAAATCTGTTGTTACATGTTGAGCACAGCGCAGTTCTTTTTATGTCAACAGATTTTTTGCATTTGAAACAAACCACCTGAGCTGGCATCTTGTGGCCTTTGATTGAACTATTTGTGGACGTAGATTTGGATGACGACATGTTATCTTTCAATGCGTATTATGTATACAACCTTGTTCAGACACGTGTAACTAGATGGCGTTATTATTGAATGACAGCATAAATCATCGCACGTATATGACAGCAGTTCGATATGATACCACTACTCGGCGATAGATGGCGATGTTTTCAATTTTGTTTTTGTCTTATAAATTCTCCATCGTTTGTTTGCCAGGGTTTAGTAAACGAAATTTAGACTCAAAGTTGCAAACATTTTCAAGCAACCAATGCTCATCACGATTTTTGGCACTTTTATGGTGAATTATTTCTTTATAGAAGAAAATAAAAAGTAAGAGATGTTCTTAATAATTTGCAAAAATCTCGTTGATATGTAGGTGAGGATCGAACTAGCATCCCCTTGTTTTAAAGCGTTCACGCTACGTACCGACTACAATTGCTAATTTTATTTAGGCCAATTTAGCGGTGTTATTCTAAGTGCGCAAGTTTTGAATCAAACAAAGTCGTTAGGTTGACTCATCAGTAAACAATTTTTCTCCGCATTTTTGCACTCACTTCAAAAACACTTTTGTTAAGTATTGTTATTTTTTCATATTGTTTAGCACCACGCGCACTGATTTATGCGATATTATGGATTTGCTTTCGAATATTGTACCTAGTAATATTGTATTTATTTGTAAGAAGTATATTCGTTTTGTCACTGGTTAGCGTCAATGTTTATTCTTTGAGTTTTGCCATTTCAAAGATTTAACAATAGATAACACTTTCACTGGCACTTTGGATCTTTCGGAACAATATTTAGCACTTTGATGTTTCTAAAACACTTGGTAATATTTTTATTAGATAAATTAATACGGAGCCGATCTTAACGTGACAGCTAGCGCCATCTGTCCTTCCTAGGTATATCCTAAATTATATAAAACTAAAATAAACAAAATATTAACCTTAACATTTATATCTTGCAACTGTTTACAACGTTCTACAACATAATGAAATGGGAACTTAGTCTTCAACAGGTACCAGTATAACTTCATTCAAAAATAAGTGAAATAAATAAGAACTAAATATTTAGCTATCACAATATTGGGGCGGTCTTTTTAAGCGACACGCCCGTACAGGACGGGGGCGATCTACCTCTGGAACAGCATCCTCGGATTGGGGAACTATCACCCGCTCCTCAAGACTGGGTACATTACTGAGAGGTACTGATCCAGAAGCAGATGTAGACGGCCACTCAACGGTAGTCGCGGTTCGAACCGGACTGAACTCCCTCACGCTCCGAGGGCTCAGAGTCTCCTCGGGGACTGACGCTGGCTTCGGCACCTCGGGATTATCGGGGCGTTCCGCATCAAGAGAACTCCGTTCTGATGTGCTAGTCGGACAAATCAACGAGCTTCGCGATCGCTGTCTTAACTGGTCAATGTGTCTATGATTTTCTTTGCCTGAACAGTCCATAACTTTGTAATCTGTAGTACCCATTTTATCTACTACCTGCCCCGGACTCCATTTTTCATTTCCCCTATATTGTCTCATCCATACTTCCTCTCCTATCTCTAAAGAACGTTTGACGTCCGTTCCTACTTTCTGTTGTCGTTCCTGAGCCTTCCTAACTTTATTTTCTATATTTGGTTTTAATGCATCTAATTTGGTACGTAAATTCCTACCTAGCATCAATGTGGCTGGACTTTCCCCTGTTGAACAGTGCTCCGTATTACGGTTATGCAAAAGGAAGGTATTTAAAAATAAATTAATGTTTCCTTTTTGTTTATAAGCTTTTTTTATAATTCTTTTGACCGTACGCACTGCATTTTCTGCAGCCCCATTCGATGCTGGGTGGTACGGAGCAGAAAAAACGTGATCTACACCCTGACTAGCCAAAAAGTCTGCCATTTCCTTGCTCGTGAACGGTGGTCCGTTATCTGAGACTATTTGTCTCGGTAAACCCCATCTAGAAAAAACTTCGGTAAGCTTTTCAATGGTAGAACTAGCCGCCGTACTAGGCACAGGAAATACTTCTAACCATTTAGTTCTAGCGTCAACCATAATTAAATACATTTTTCCGAAAATAGGGCCTAGAAAATCAAGATGCACCCTCGCCCACGGTCTAGAAGGCCAGGGCCACGGCGTGACCGCGTGCCGCTGCGGTGCGTCCGCCTCCCCCGCGCACACCGCGCACTCCCTGCACGTAGCCTCAATCGCCTCGTCTATGCCCGGCCACCAAACATAACTCCTAGCTGACGCCTTCGTCTTAACCATGCCCATATGAGGTTCATGTAATTCCTGTAGTACCCTGGCTCGACAACTTGCAGGAACCACTACCCTGTGCCCCCACATCACGCAGCCTAGCTCTTCGTACAGTTCCTTACGACGGTTAAAATACGGCTGTAATTCTCGAATATCATTATCTGTTGGCCACATATCACGAATATAATTTAAAACCCTACCTAACATTGGATCTACCATAGTTTGTTGTTTAATTATATTATAATCTAATAACAATGCATTCTGTGCAAAATGTAAATACGTTTGCTCGGGGACCCGCAGTGACTCATCGCTAATGCACGGAACCGGCAGTCTCGACAGCCCGTCCGCACCGTTTTGTTTAGTGTTTACATATTCAATATCGTACGTATAAGCAGATAAAATAATTGCCCAGCGTTGTAATCTACTCGCGGCCATCGCTGGTACACCGTGTTTTGGTCCAAATATACTTACTAACGGTTTGTGGTCGGTTCGCAAGACAAAACGTCGGCCATAAACATACTGATGTAATTTTTGTAAACAAAATACGATAGCTAACGCCTCCCGATCTATTTGTGAATAATGTTTCTCGGCGTTATTCAACGCTCGTGACACATACACTACCGGGCGGTCGCGGCCGCCGGCGCCCGGCTGTGTGAGTACACCGCCTATGCCCCGCGCGCTCGCGTCGCATGTCAACACTAACGGCTTGTTTGGATCATAATGAGCTAATACCTCCGCGCCTACTAATATTTTTTTAACTTTTGCAAACGCCTTTTCGCACTCCGCACTCCATTTCCAATTGACCTCTTTTTTTAAAAGTTCATATAGTGGTGACAAAATAGTACTCAAATTCTTAACAAATTTAGCATAAAAATTAACTAAACCTAAAAAGGAACGCAACTCTGAAATATCTCTTGGCCTGGGAATTTTTATTATTGCTTTTATTTTATCTGAATCTACTTTAACCCCATCTTTTGATATGATATAACCTAAGTATTTGACCTCATTAACCATAAATGCACATTTACTTCTTTTTAACTTCATACCGTGACTCTGTAACCGCTGGAACACCTTTTCCAACGTTTCTAAGTGATTATCCTGTGTTCCCGCCGTTCCGATGATGATATCATCTAAAAATACTTCTACCCCCGGAATATCACTAAGTAAATTCGACATAATACGCTGGAAGATGCCCGGACTAGAAGACAAACCAAACACAAGTCTATTGTACTTAAATAGACCTCGATGTGTGTTTATTACAGTTAAATCTTTAGTATTATCCAATTCAATCTGGTTATAAGCAAGGGACAAATCAATTTTTGAGAAATGTGTAGCACCGTTTAAGCTCACTAACAAATCATCTATCTTGGGTAACGGATATCTATCGACCAGTAAGACAGGATTTAAAGTTATTTTGTAATCCGCACAGATGCGGAGTCCTCCGTCCGCTTTACGTACCGGTACCAAAGGCGTCGCCCAATCCGAGCACTCGACGGGCTCGATGATGCCCGCGCGCAACATGGCGTCCAGCTCCGCGTCGACCTGACCCCTCAGAGCGTAAGGCAGCGGCCGCGCGCGGCAAAACACCGGCCTCGCGCCCTCCCGCAACCGGAGCGTTGCCTTGCCGCCTGTGTACCGTCCCAGTCCCTCGCTGAACAATGCTTTATACCTGTTCAATAAACAATCGACAGTATCAGACATTTTGTGTACACTATGATTAATCTCTTGTTGAAATGGTGGTATTTTAATACCCAATTCTATTAACCATTGCCTGCCCAGTAAGGAAGTTGTACCCCCGTCTATCACAAACAGTTCTAGATATTTTATTTTATCTTTGTATTGAACTTTTGGTCTTATAACCCCTAGTGGTCTTATATTGCTACCATCATAAAATTTTAACACCAAATTAAATGGTTCAATTACTCTATTGTTCAAAAGTTTATCATATGTTTTCTTACTGATACATGAAATTGCCGAGCCTGTGTCTAACTCCATTTTTAATGTTTTATCATCAATCAGTAATGATAAACTCACCGGGTTGTAACCGCTCAAACATAGTTGATGAAGTTCTTCCTCAAGCTCGTCCGAACTGGAGTCTAGTGCTCCTGCCCTCGGATGGTCGCTCGTGGTCGTGCTCGATGGTCGCACGTGGTTCACTCCGCGCCTCTTCCCTCTGCCACTGTTCGCCTCCGCCCGCGGACAGACACGCCTCAAATGCCCGCTTTGTTTGCATTTGCTACAAACAAAATGCTTATAGCGGCACTCCTCCTTGCTGTGTCCGCGCCAGCCGCACGCCGTGCAGCCCCCGGCGCCCTTCTCGGTGTCCCGCGCCGCACGCCCGTGGCTAGTTCGTTGGTCCGCTGCATGGTTCGCAAACTGACCGCGCCCACGTTTTGCCCGCCACGTGTTCACGATTGCCGATGCCTCCGCCGTCGTTTTCTGTTCCACGACTGCCGCATCCCGCTCGGCCGCCTCCAGCCCAACCGCCAACTTGACTGCTCCTGAGTACGTCAGATTATCTTCCGCAAACAACCTTTGTCTGATGACGTCACTCTTCACTCCGCATACGAACTGGTCACGCAAATTCTCCTCCAAATTTGCACCAAACTCACAAGTTTTCGAGAGTTTCTTTAACTCGGTCAGATATTGTGTTACACTTTCATCGTCTCTCTGTCTTCTTTGTCTGAACCGATACCGTTCCGCCATGACCGCAGGTTTCGGTTGTAGGTGGCTTTTCAAAATTGTAACGGCCTCTTCGTACGTTATATCCACTGGTTTTCTTGGATTGCACAGTGTGCTCAGCAATTCGTAAGTCTCGTCACCCACGCCCGTGATCAGCATAGGCAGCCACATGTCCTTCTCGACCTTATTGACCTTGAAGAACATCTGCAACCGCTCCTCGTACAAAGTCCAGTTGCCTGACTTCACATCATATTCGCGAATCTTTCCGACTTTGCCGACCGACATTTTCTTCGTATAATTGCCGACGCACTTCGATGATTATTATAACGCAAAAAATAGTGATCCTCGTCGCCACTGAAGTGTCGGGAATAATAAATGAAAGGACGTCAACTTGTAGCAAGCGTATATTGCGAACTGGGGGGGTTACAATGATGTAGGCTTATTTATACGTCATCTTACTTACTAATATTCTTATGTGGGTAAACCCAAATATATTACAAAAACATCGAGCTTTTTGTTCCACCATGTCACTTTTCTATCCCTCACAGTTCTTAAAGGGCAGCTCTCTTCGTAAGAGGCTGTAATGACTTCAGTAACTTGAGCAACAGCATAATCCAATGTTTCAGGGGAGCGAGTCTCTCCTGGAGCTTTCGTCTGTACAAGTCCCAGTCCGTGGCTTTCGCATCCCTAAAAGTGATGGTTTCGCAAATGTGGGATGTATTCAGTGCGAATTTAATAAGTCGATGATCAGACATAGATGGTTCATCACTGACATGCCAATTGGTTATCAGCCTGGCAGTGTGAATAGTAGCGAGAGTTACATCAAGAAGTTCCTTCCTCGATTTACTTACAAAGGTCGGTTTACATCCCTCATTAACTATTTGGAGGCGGTTAGTTAGTACAAAATCATGAAGCAGCTCACCTCTGTCGTTGGTGTCAGTACTGCCCCAGTTGGTATGGTCGGCGTTGGCGTCACACCCAATGAGAAGCTCGGCATTGTTGGCAAAGACGTACTCGACTACCTTTGCAAGCTCCTCGGATGGGTCGGTTTTCGACCCGTCAAGGTATGCCGAGCACACGATGAGGCGTCTATTTCCGCTCTTAACAGTAACATAAGCTGCAATCAGATCATCGCTGCACAGGCCTTGTATGCATAAGAAATCAATATTATCATTGAAAAGTATACACGCTCTTGGTTTGACTCCACCGACATGGTGTACGACCTTACCTGCAGAGCCTCGTCCAGACACCGTGTTAGTATTAGCCAGCCACGGTTTCCGAATAAGAGCAATGATGATGAAAAAAAATTTTTTCTAGTATGAATATTACTAGAAAAAATAAATGTTACCGTCTGTCTGTCACTAGATAGTTGAAATTTTCTCATAATAAGTATTTCTGCTGCTGCTATAACAACATATACCACTAAAAACCGTTTTAGGGTTCCTTAGCTAATTGGCAAAAAACAACACGCATTTTTACTGAAAACTTCCTATTCAATTCACAAAGTATTTTATTTGTTTATTCCCAAAAGTGGGAACATCTTCTTTTAGGGTAAACCAGCCCTATGTGCCCCAGTCAGTAACAGGCCCCACCTGCCAAGACACGCATTTAAAATTTCAATAGAGTATATTTACAATCACATAACTAAATGGAATCACAAAGTAGGGAAATGTAAATATAATGCTGGAGGCGGGCAGCCCTATCGCATGTTTACGTACCGCGCGACTGTAGGTAGGCATTTGTTTCAAAGATACGGCCGAGTCACAAAACTGTATGATATTATTACCGTGTCCGAGCCGTGCAACGTATTATGAACATTACCCGTGTTGTTAATAGGTTTATATTAGCACGTTTTCTTTCGAAGAGCGAAACTGTACCTACTTGTAACTATAACTTATTCTGTGGTAACGGTAAAATACATTTCTGAGGAGAGAAATCATCAATTGACTTCTCGCGCTCTAGGGTGGAGCAAACAGGCGCGTCAGAATTTTACTTAAACTGACCTATACTCCATAGGTTGCTCTTTGCGTTTCAGAGTTGCTTTTTCTCTCTCAAATGCTCTTAAAGCCCTGGCAGGCATCGGCCCTGCTGGGCCCTTTTAGTTTTGCTGACAACTCTATGAGGTGCGCGTGCACTACGCAACGTAGACCTTGACTGATTTGCGATTGCAGCAGAAGAAAAAAATAAAAAGAGTTTATTTACATCAAACATGGCGCATAGGTACCTTAAAATAAAAAAAAAAAACAGTATCGACTTAAAGTAGCACGTAAGTAGGATATATGTTACATCCGCGCAAAACAGCCAGTGCTCAGCAAATATACATATTATATCATACTTACGATCACAGAATAAACATAATAAAAACATAATTAACAAAAAACCATTAAAAACAACAAAACACAAATTGGCAAACAAACACTGAACTAGTCGATTATTATAATCGATCAATAAACGATTGAATATAAAACTAGAATTGTCAATGTGCGCAGTCACATGGTCACATTTTGAGACTGTACAACCTCTATGGTCCGCTCCGTACACTGGTACCTACCTACAGTAGTAAAAAAATAAATGGTTGATCGATGGATAACAATAACAGCGGCAAGATAAATTTACGTTAATAAATAAGTAGTAAACAAGATTCCTGACCTACGCAATCGATTTGTTTGCATAAATGTGTTATTGGGTGAATTGATTTGTTGAAATGTTGAGTTTTGGTGAGTAGTAACAGGAGTGAAGTTTGATTGAGTGCGCATTCATCTAAGCGCTTAAATAAAGGTCTCTGCACACAGCCGGCGTGGCGTGGCGGGGCGCGGCGTGGCGGGGCGGCGACGCTGCGCTGGCGCGGCGGCATCGGTCACACTGCGGGCGCGATCACGCCGACCGTATCGCGACGCTATTCATTCATCAAAAAGATGTTGAGCGATTCAGACGTGGAAACGCTCTTGCTCTTATTTGCGCTAGTTAAGAAAAAACAACGTAAACGGAAATGGGTGCATGAAATAAATCGCCCGTCCCCGCCGCTTCTGGCTTGTATTCCCGCTCGGCGCGGCGGCGGCGTGGCGCGACGGTTACCGTCGCGTCGAGTGGGACGGCTCTGTGTGGCGTCGTCCGTAATATCTAGTACATTACAACTGCTCAGTGTCGCGTCGCCGTCCCGTCCCGCCGCGCCGCGCCCGCTGTGTGCAGAGACCTTAACACGGACAGACGAGATTGTCAAGCCAGCAAGAGAAAATCAACAAAGGTACAATAAAAAAAAAAAAAACAATCATAAAAGTTGGTAATTGAATCAGTACGACTATGTAATAATTGAAATAAATATAAAGTTGTCAGAAGAATGTACACTTGATTAAATATTATGTCATTTACTTACAGATATATAAAAATAGTTGAAAATCGAACTTCTAAGTTAACGAAAATAAAAGATATACGTATAGCCGTTTATGTCGCAAAAAACGTACAATGCGTTCCAAATGTCCAAGTAATTTCGACACTCAAGGGAATCAAAATTCGTAGGGTACTTGCTGTTGACTTAGAATCTTGAAATTTGGCATGAAACAAGATCTCATAGCAGAAATGTTGGAAAAAATCTGAAAACTAAATATAAAGGTACGTCACAAAAAAAAAAACTTTTTTGCGATTTAAAAAAATTTTCGTAACTCAATTCAGGAATTGAACTGTTTTCATAGGTAAGTTTGTTCGTACAAACTTACTGAGAGTTCCGTAACCCTCAGTACGCGAGTCCAACTCGCACTAAATATGTAGAAAGTAATAAAACTATTTCTGGCAGAAATAAAAAAAAAAAATTTTTTTCTATCCCGAAAAATCTTCGAGGCTCCATTCGGGAATGGTACTTTGCACGGAACCCTCAGTGCGCGAGTCCGACTCGCACTTGTCCAGTTTTTTTATACCTATCCAGCTATTACACTAGGTAATATTGTAAAGGAGAAAGTTTGTGTGTATAATTGTATGTTCATTAATACTTCTTCACAATCAAACGACTAAACGGATTTCGATCAAACTTGATATCATAATTTGGTTATTCGGAAGTGAAACGACAACGACAAACATTTGAAAGTTTGTTCAACAATTCAAACTTGACAATTAAGTATTGAAATAATTGCCAAATGAGATTTTTTGAACAAACTTATTTATTTGCCACATTCAGTTTGCAATACGATTATTGACGAAATGACGATTCATTTGAGACACCGGGCTGCAGTGCAGCTTTAGAGACCGGTTGCAATGTAAAACACAGCAGCCATTCAACTTCTAAAACTTTAGGATTTTTTGAATATCTATAGCAATAGGTACTATTATAAATGGAAAAGCGATTATTCCCGATGTCCACCACTTGTCTGGCCACCACTGGGGGACAGCGAGACAACTTTAAAACATTATTCTCGTTGTCCACCACTGGGGGACAGCGTCACAACTTTGTAAATTATTTCCATTCGCCACCACTGGTGGACAGCGACACGGAATTTTTTAACATTCCCTATGGCCGCCGTTGGGGGACAATGGCACAACTCTTTTGATCTAAAAATTCTGATATAAAAAAAAAAAGTGAAGAGGTAACAAACAGATAGACATATGGACAGATAGAGCATCCGCTTTCACTTTTACAATACCAGTATAGATATGTTAATGACAATGATGATATTTTTTAATATTTGAATATAATAATGACTCTCTGCATGTATTGGTTTCTGTAATAAAATAAATAAATAAATGTTACCGTGCCGCCGACAATATATTAAAATACTGGTAGTACCTAGTCCTCTCGTACTTCTGTGGCACTCCCCGTAAATTAAAATCATGTCGGAGTACTCTGAAGCTATGTTATTGTAACGAGGCAATACTTAATGATAATACTAAAAGAAAACATGCTTGCAATACAAAACTTTTCAAATAAAAATAGTAACGTCACTGACTTTTTTTAGCAATATACCACAACATAAAATAGTCATAAAAAGAAAGAGTACAATACAGTTGCAGTGACTGTGCCACCTCGTGTACTGAGTAACTGTTGAACCATTTCATTTGCAAGTTAGTGGGTAAGTAGTGAATTGTAGAAGGTAGGATCAGTGAGAATGCAAGTCATTTGGAAACCATTTGTATGAGCAACAAGTTTATGAAAAGACTAGCTGTGCCCGCGACTTCGTTCGCGTGGACTACAGGATTTTGAAATTTTTTTTTTTTTGCTAAAATAAAAGTAGCCTGTGTTAGTTAAGCTACTCCTTATTACATCAGCTACCTGCCAAAAAAAGTCCCGTCAAAATCGGTTCAGCCATTTCAGAGATTAGCCGGAACAAACAGACAGACAGACAAAAATTGTAAAAAATGTTATTTTGGTATATATATCATATAGTATCATACATATATGATACATAATATGCATGTAGTAAAAAGCGGTTATTTCAATATTACAAACAGACACTGCCATTTTATTTATATGCATAGATGAAGAATAGCTTGATTTATATAATAGTGATCCAAGCGCTCCTCAAAGAGATGTCAGCAAACCGTAGTGGCCCAGCAGGGACGACGCCCGCTAGCACCGCGAGGAGTTCCTGACAAGGGAACCCGTAGTCCTAGAACGCGAAGGGCAACTGAAGGACACAGGTGTGGTTTTAGTCAATAACAATCTGACACGCCCTCTCGCTCCACCCAGAGCGGGAAAAGTCATTGGATGATTTCCACACTTATCAAAAAAAGGGTAGAGTGGGGAAAGTCGGACAGCGAGCTCCCCTTGCTCGCCGTCCGCAAACCCGGGGGTAGTACTCTATCCTATGCTACCCAACTCAAGTAAAGTTGAGTTGAGTAGAGTACGCAAGGAAGAGTATGATAGAGTATAATAGAGTACCAGTTGACGGGAGCGAGGCCGCGGGCAAAAGCTAGTATTAGATAAAATAAATCTCAGTCCTTAAAACAAATCTATTTCTATGTTTCAGACATCGTCGTCGCCACAGACACACAACTAGAGTTTTACAACAATGATGGTACACGGACGCACACACAAGTTATACCATCGGCTGGTGAGATCACTTCAGTAACATACGATCCTGTGCACTACAGGGTGCTGTTTAGCGACCGTCACGGCTCGACCACGTTTATATCCAGCTTGGACGTATCAACTGAGACTGTACAACGTTTAGTTACGACAACAGCGGACTACTACGTGAGGCTCGTGTACGACCCCGTCACACAAGCTCTCTATTGGAAGAATGAATATAGTATACGCACGTTTTCATTAAGTCCTGCATCTTCTAACCAAGCTGATGGAAATGTTTTAGTTAGCTTGGTTCACATCTGCAGTGATCTCGCCGTGGACATCTGTGGAAGGTACGTTACTAGTGAGTAGTACCCGCACACGGGCCACAAAAAAACGCCGCCTCAAAAAGAAGCTTGAAACGGCTTTGTTTTTGTGGCTCCTGTGCGGGGACACTAACGAGAAGATCGGAAAACTTGTTTTTTGTATTGAGAACAGTTTTCATTTGTTTCATGAAATAATCAAATAACATACTCAATCTTATTTGCACTTATCTACACTTCATCATTCATCATCATCATCATTTCAGCCGATACACGTCCACTGTTGGATATAGGCCTCCCCCAAGCGTCGCCACATCGAACGTTCCTGTGCGTCCCGCATCCATCGGTTTCCCGCTACCTTCACCAGGTCAACGGTCCACCTTGTAGGAGGCCTTCCAACGCTGCGTCTTCCGGTACGCGGTCGCCACTCCAAAACCTTTCGGCCCCAACGGCCATCTGTTCTGCGAGCAATGTGCCCTGCCCATTGCCACTTAAGTTTGGCAATTCTTTGTGCTATGTCGGCAACCTTAGTTTTCCTGCGGATATCTTCATTTTTTATTCGATCACGCAAGGAAACCCCGAGCATAGTCCTTTCCATTGCTCTTTGGGTGACTTTAAGCCTTCTGATGAGTCCCATTGTGAGCGACCACGTTTCGGAGCCATATGTCTTCACTGGCAACACGCACTGGTTAAAGACTTTCGTCTTGAGACACTGTGGTATGTTGGACGAAAAGATACCGCGTAGCTTCCCGAACGCTGCCCAACCGAGTTGGATTCGACGGTTGACCTCTTTCTCGAAGTTAGACCTACCCAACTGGACTGTCTGTCCGAGGTAGACGTAATCGTCCACAACTTCGAGTGTAGAGTCTCCGACCTTGATAGGAGTGGGCGCTACATGGTTGTTAATCATGATTTTGGTTTTATCCATGTTCATTTTAAGACCCACTCTTAGAGAAGCTCCACTTATAATATTATAAATGTGAAAGTAACTGTCTGTCTATCTGTTACACTTTCACGGTTAAATTACTAAACCGATTTTGACGAAATTTGTTACGGAGATAGCTTCAAACTCAAGGATGGACATAGGCTACTTTTTATCCGTCTTCGACTTCGCGTCCGCTATAAACAACGTTCACGCGAACGAAGCCGCTGGCAGAAGCTAGTAATATCATAAAAGTGAAGTGTAAGTTAGTTTGATTGCACTAATCTCAGGAAGCACGGGTCCGAACAGAAAAATTCTTTATCGGTTGGATAGCCCATTTAATTTATTCAGATATTATATTTTTTCTATGTAGGAGGTAATCTCTAAAAATACAAGTCCGATTGCTGCACCATTCAACAGTAAAGGCCAGTAAAAAAAATTGTTACAGTATTGCACAAAGTTTAACAGATAAACATGTCGACTGGTAACCCATCACTTCGCGGACTGACAGGCAGATAGTGGTGTGTGGAAGGTGACGCGCTTGGATTGTTAGGGAAGTGTTGACAATGGCGTCTCTCTCAGCGCGTCCGGTTAAATGTGAAAATAACTATGTCTGTCTGTTACGCTTTCACGCTTTAACTACTGAACTGATTTTGATGATATTTGGAACATTGTAAGCTTGAAACCCAAGAAAAGATATACGTCCGCAATAACCGACATTTATCCAGACGAAGTCGCGGGAAAAAGCTACTTAAGAAAAGATTATTAAATTTTTCAAGATTATAAAATTAAATTGTACTTGAAAATAATGTATCCATTTATGTTCCGCTATGTTTGCCCTTGTGTGTAGGTTTATGACTCAGCTGAATTCCTCTTGAATTTTGTTAATATTGATGGATGTTTACAAATTACAGGTATATTTACTGGATCACAGACTACGAGATAGAGAGGGCTCGGTTAGATGGCTCCGAGAGAGAAGTTTTAATAGCTGGCCATGTTTATGACCGACGAAGCTTGGCCATCGATCAACAAACAAAAAAAATGTACTGGACTGAGAGAACATATTATAGTGATGATCACGTGTCTATTGAAAGTGCAAACTTTAATGGAAAGAACAGAACAACACTATATACTGTAAGAAACACTCTGTATGTATTTTCATTGGCCGTGTCAAAAGACTTTATATACTGGCAGAACTATAACGAACAGGGAATTAGGCGATTACCGAAGTACTCAACACAAACTGTGGCAACAAAACTAACGTCACCGTCTAGCTCAGGCTGTACGCTTTGTCATCGTATAGCAGCCAACTACACGATAAAGGAACAAATTCAGGGGATAAGCAGCTGCGATGCTCTCCAGGGTCTGATTCCGAATGACTCGAAGAGTGAGTCTCCAGCACCAGTCTGTCAGAACTACTGCATTCAAGGAGAGTGTAGCGTCAGTGCTGAGGGACAACCTACATGCAGGTAAAACGTGTTCATCGCACAGATATTCGGGGTCAGCTCACGATGCTTGAAGAAAGCGAAGCCGCGGGGTTTATTCAGATTCTCTTATGTGATACGTATATGTTGTTGTGTACTAACTCTAATAATTATAATTCGCGCAGCATCACTTCGCGTCTCGGTGTGAGCTGACCCTAACGTTTTTCACTGACGGCAAGTTAAGCGACGCCTACATATGTTACATGTCTAACGGTAACAGATCCTCAAGCATCCACGTCCTCACCAGCTTCGAAATGTAAAGTTAGAATTCCTGGAACAGTGACGCGCGTCTAACACACACACACAATACTTTCGCGGGCTTGCGGACGGCGAGCAATGGGTAGCTCGCCGTCTGACCGTCTAGTAGTCGACCGGACCGAGCCCAGGTCGTCGACGGCGCGTATTGTTCCACGCGCGCCTCAAGGAGATGTCAGCAAACCGTAGAGGCCCAGCAGGGTCTAAGCCTACTGGGGCCATGGGTTCGCTTCTGAAAGGAAAACCCGGCCCTGGAATACAAGCCAACGAAGGAATGTACGAGTGAATTTTAACCTTTCGAATGTCTTAAGTTACACAGTCCGACATAAGGTAATTGTCTTTCTATTGTGTCTCTAATTACGACATTCAAAGAGTTAATCAGTAATATCTGACTCGCCCTCGCGCTCCGCCTTGGAGCTGGAGATGTCATTGGATGATTTCTCACCCAAAAACAAATTGAACACATAATAATTTCAATGTTTAATGTGTCTTGTGAACTGTGGGACAGAGATTTGATTCATTAAACCCCAAGCGAACGCAACTTTTACTACAGGATCAGCTCTTTTCTACGAATACAGTTTATGTTTGTATTAATTGGCAAAATGTAAGAAAAGGCTGATTATTTTTAAGGATTTAGGGTTAATAAATATATAGGTCAATAAAAAATAGATTCATTTTCATGAGTACTTGCAACCCCTGAAATATACTAAAGTTCTTTATTGTTGATCGAATGAACATTTTATTTGATTCAATCATGTTTAGTGACGCGCAGTGGTCGCGCACCTCGTTTGCGTGTTACAACTAGTCACAATATCTGTTGGTCTGCTGAGTGACGCTGTTTCTTATCTTCATTATTTCAGCTGTAAACCCGAATACTTCGGGGAGAGGTGCGAACTAAACGTGTGCCATGAATATTGTCTACACGGAGGTGTTTGTTCTTTGAATGTGGACAATAAGCGAGTCTGCCAGTGCACAGCAGGTTACGATGGTGACAGATGCGAAGTGTCCATCTGTAAAGACTATTGTCTACAAGGAAACTGTAGCGTCGGTGCTGAGGGCCAACCTCAATGCAGGTAAATATATATACCATGTTACCCATGGAGTTCGTACTAACTAGCGGACCTAACAGATGTCAGCCCGCCCGATTCTATTGTTACCCAAACTCTATAAACATCAAAATAAAGCTACTATTGATATGTGTATATACCGGAGTTCTGGAACGCAAGAATAATAAAGTACATATGAGTGGGTTTTAGTCAGTTAAAGTGTAACACGCCCTCCCGCTCTGCCCTAGAGCGAGATAAGTCATTGGATGATTTCTCACCTAAAACGTCTCTTGTTCAGCAGGTCTGCTGGAAGTTTGTTTTGAAATAAGTAAAACCTTCGAACAAATGTTTGTAATGATTTGATTTGTCTTTCTTTTGTTAGAAGTGTGTACAGAAATAAAACGGAGTGGTAACGGCGCCCACTCACGAGTTGTAGGCCGCGGGTTCGAACTCAGCCAGACGCATTACTTTGTGTAATTTAATTCATCACTACTGCTCTCAACGGTGAAGAAAAACATCGTGAGGAAACCGGCATGTCCTAGAACCAAAAATTCGAAGACATTTGACATTTACCAACCCGCACTGGGCCCGCGTGCTGGATTACGGCCCATTCCCTCTTCTAGAGAAGAGGCCTGAGTCCCAGCAGTGGGAAGATCTAAAAGGCTGATGATGATGATGAGTTCAATATCCCACTCACGTACAGAAGAATAAAATTATAAATGTGAAGAGAATGCCTCTTCTCACACAGAGCAGGGACCAGCATTCATCAGCTCACTTGCTGAGAGTGTGTTGTAGACCGAGTCCCCTCACCGACGTCAGTGTGGTCTAAGATATACTTATAGAGCACCTGAACAGCGCAGTGGTCGCGCACCTCGTGCATCTGTTACATGTACTAATGTGACATGTACTAATGTGACATGTAAAATTATGTTTTGGTTTTCTTGATTATAGAACTCTTCTGTGTCTTCGTTATTTCAGCTGCACAACCGGTTACTCTGGGGCAAGGTGCCAAGTGTCCATCTGTAAGGACTACTGTTTCCAAGGAAATTGTAGTGTCAGCACCGAGGGCCAACCTAAATGCAGGTAAATCATAATATTACCCTGAACACCCATGGAAGTGGTTGTATTGGGGGCCAAGGCGTGCAAAAAAGCGGCACAGCCGTACCGTCCTTTTCTCGAAACAGTTCAGAATTCTTGGCCATTTTCAACGCCTTATAACTTTGTTGTGTATAAATTAAACTAGAAACCTAAACCAAGTTACCAAACAAGCGGTAACGGTAGAACGAATTATAACTGATCAAAGTTTGATTATTCTAACAGTACGACAATTATTTGTTTTAAACTACATTTTTGTGTTAAGACACATTGAACTTTATTTTAATCCAATAGGTACTCTCAGATAGGACATGAAAAGATCTGGTTTGTGCTAACTCTCGTACTAAACATTCTTTTGCGAATCGGTTTTCTATATTTCCGAGACCTTATTTATATAACCAGTTAAACAGAATACTTCAGATTTATAGTTTAAGTTACAATAGGTGTAATTTACTAGTCCAGGATTTTTTTGGCAAAACACAACTATGCAGACACGACAAAACTACTAGAAATTGTAAAATACAGTTTTGAATATAACTACTCTAATATAAATCTCTACCTTTAACTTAAAAAATATATATATATAAACCAGTGCTTGACTGCGATCCCACCTGATGGTAAGCAGTGATGCGATCGTTGATGGTTACTGACCGATCATCAAGACTAAGAATTATGTTTTAGTTTTCTTGATTATAGAGTAACTCTTTTATATCTTCGTTATTTCAGCTGTATGCCCGGTTACTCCGGGGAAAGATGCGAAGAAAATGCGTGCCATAAGCACTGTTTAAACGGCGGTGTCTGCACCTTAAACGAAGAAGACGAGCCGGCCTGCCAGTGCACAGCAGGTTACGATGGTGGAAGATGCGAGCTTCCTGCCTATCAGGACAACAGGTAAAACTTGTTCTTCTCACTGTACACTAGTTATATCGAGCGCTGCGCTGGACGCTGATCGTGCACTCGGCAGATGCGACGAGATTTGTCAAAGAAAAAGTAATAATAACATTATTCTAAAGTTTGCCGTATATAACGTTCGTTCACTCGTAGTGGGTGTTACAACTTTATATTAGATACAATTGTGCGTTCAATGAAAGTGTTGGCCGACTAACTAAACGGAACTAACTAGTGACACAGTCGTCTGTTATTCAAATAGTAATTTCATGTCGTCACGTTCCGAGTGTCTCGCTGGTCTAGTAGTCAGAAGCTCTACCTCTAAACATGAGGTTGTGGGCTCGGTACCCGGGTCATGCATATTATATTTATGAATTTTAGTACGTGAAACTTGTCAGTAGCAGCTCGAAGCCTGGGCTCATACAAAACCGTAGGGGCCCAGCAGGGTCGGCGCCGCTAGGGTCGCACAGTGCTGCATGTAGTACGGGCATGTGGTAATTATTATTTTTAAATGAAAAGACATTGCGTTTCTTCATAATACTTTATTAAAATGATATAATGAATGTACTAGTATACAAAGAGAAAGATATAATATATGTTTTTAGGGTTCCGTAGCCAAATGGCAAAAAACGGAACCCTTATAGATTCGTCGTCGTCTGTCTGTCTGTCTGTCCGTCCGTATGTCACAGCCACTTTTTTCCGAAACTATAAGAGCTATACTGTTGAAACTTTGTAAGTAGATGTATTCTGTGAACCGCTTTAAGATATTTACACAAAAATAGAAAAAAAGCAATAAAGAAGAATGACCAATTTTCACCTGACTTTGTATAGTAATGAAAAAAATGTTAAAATTTAGCCAATTATATTATGTGTCTAATACGCTAAAAACAATTTTAAAAGAAACGCAGGAAAAAAAGATTTTTAAGTTTTTCTATAAACTTATTTTACCTTTAGCGTTACATATTACCATGTTTTGAACGCATCTCTATTACCTTTTGCCATAGATTACATATAAATATTGAGACCTTTTGCTACAACGTTCCATTTTACGCACTACTACTTGACTTTATTAATCTCTGTTTCTGAGTTTTATACATTATTTTACATTTTATTCAATCGATATGTTATTCTTTATTAGTCTTTGTATAATATAGATTCATTGAAAATAAAATATTGATTAAATAAATTAATCATTCAGTGTGTAATTGAGTTCGGATGACTGAAACGGACTTTTTTTTACATTTGACAGTTCTACGATTGAAAATTGGCGCGGCCCTTTGTTGGTGCGTGTGCGTCTCGTTGTGTACTGTGCTATTTTGTGTGTGAACTGATACTTCTATTAACGACCTTATTGCTGCCCCCTGGACCTCGATATCTTCCTCATCTGACGACCTTTGCTTTCCATATTGTTGTAAATCCGCCCGCTTGATAATGCCGCCGTCAACAAAAAGCCGACGTATAGGTACTTTGCATAAACTGCAATACGTTTCGACGTTATCTTGTTTAAGAGCTAAACACAAGAGTTATTTCGCTTCTTAGTGAGTGGATATCACCAGTAATCGTAAGTATTTATTTTTATAATGTTTAACTTAAAACTATATATGATGTCCTTAAGTATGACAACATACACACAAATGGCCGAAAGATGGATTAAAACTAATAGTTTTGTCTTGTTATTTCGTGTTTCGTTTTGAACTGTTAATCTTGGTATTAAACTATAACCTATATCAATTGTAAATAAAAGAAGTTTATATTGTCTTTCCTATTTCAGATTACTTACAGAGGAAGATTACATTTGTGAACCTTGTAATGAACTCCTCATGAGAAGCATAAACCAGCAATAAACGACAAGCAGTGATGGTGCTCAAGCTTCAGGGTTATCTCGACCAGGTCAAAGACAAGTGTGCAGTCTCTGTGGACGGTCAACGCTTAATCTTCAGAGCCATTCTATTGTTTTTGACAATCCTTCAGAAGAACTAAGATATATTCCAAACAGATAAACAAACAAAGATTGCACCACGTCAGGTATTTATGTTTCTATATTGTTAATTATTACATTTACAATACCCGATATTAACTCAATATTTTCTTCCATAGATGTCATCATTTGATAGAATATGCCATTCATGCTAGATGAGTTGTAAGCGTGCTGCCATACGTACTGGGCAAGCTGATGGAGCTTGTGGTGCATCTACTACTGAAAAAGTTAAAACAGGTGGCTCTGGGTCAATCACTGTTGAAATAGGTGACTCTGAGCCAATCACTGCTAAACCAGTTAATGAAAGTCTAGAAGTACATTCTGAAGTTGTATCTAGCAACATAACATTAGTAAATTATAGGCGAGCAGCAAATACTGCTTCACACTGCCCTTTTCCTCAATATACCAATATGAATCTGCACAATGTGGCAGATTCATGTAGAGCCACGATACTCAGTACATATAAATATATCCCTGTACATAGCCGTGTCAGCACAGAACATAGACTGAGTAATGAGTGGGGTAATCTGTATGATTCTAGTAATAGTATGAGTACATTTACTTCACAACATGTAGAACACATTTTTTCATTTGTTAACAATTATGACATTAGTGTGGTATCTTGGGTGGGCTAGGTATCAAGAAAATATCTCTGCTCCAGCAGAATTTCTGGATAAGAGAATTAGATGATAATAATGATAATTAATAAACCATTTCACTAAAACATATTGTATAATTTTGTTTTTCCCTTTTTGTTTATTATATGTACTGTATACATACCGTAAGCCAATAAAATGTGTCGGGTAGATAAGTGATCTAGTGATGAACAGGTAAGAGATACTTTTTAGAGGTAGATACCTATACAAACTATTTAGCATTTTTCTTTACTAAAAATGTATTTACTAGATAGTAAGTAGGTACAAGTTATTTGTGCTGTAAGAACAAACAATTATGCTCGACACTCGATTTTTTCCAATCATCGAGAGTCTAAGCAGCTACGTAAGTTAAGGAATACATAAAATAAAAAGGACTTTACGACCACAGCTATTTTAGATTACAATTCGAGAGTTAATAAATATTTTTCTAACATCTTACGGCAAATTCTAACCTAAAAAGAAACATTAATATTTTTTGGACTTCGTGGCGTTTAAATCGTAAAAATGACTATGAGACATTATTTTCTAGACTTACAGGTAGTCTGTCTACTATACATTATAACTATACATTAACTTTTATTATCAGGTTTTGAAATGTATAGAAAGTGGTCATTGTTCTTTTGGGGGTCCCCATACTTAGAACTGAAACTCAAAATTTTTTTTACATATGGGGTATCTATAGATAGGTCTTCAAAAATGATGTTGAGGTTTCTGATATCATTTTTTTCTAAATTGAATAGTTTACGCGAGAGACACTTCCAAAGTCGTAAAATGTGTCCCCCCCCCCCCTAACTTCTAAAATAAGAGAATGATAAACCTAATGCATGGATACAGTGGTGGCCGAGTGGTAATGGCCCCGACTTACGAGTTGTAGGTCGCGGGTTCGAACCCAGCCAGGCGCATTACTTTGTGTAATTTATTTCATCACCACTGCTCTCAAAACGGTGAAGGAAAACATCGTGAGGAAACCGGCATGTCCTAGAACCAAAAATTCCAAGACATGTGACATTCACCAACCCGCACTGTAACTTCTAAAATAAGAGAATGATAAAACTAAAAAAAATATATGATGTACATTACCATGTAAACTACCAATTAAAATTGCTTTGAACGAGATCTAAGTAGTTTTTTTTTTAAAACGTCATAAATCTAAAAAAAATACACTATTATTAAAACATCGATCAAAGTTACAACGAACTACAAGAACTTTTATATTATGTTACTTGCTGCTACGGAACCCTCCATGGGCGAGTCCGACTCGCACTTGGCCGGTTTTTTTTTATTAACATGAATACTTATATCATATTTTTTCACATGAATTGAATTATAAATATTAGATATTCAAAAAAATATACAGTCTTACACGACATGATAAAGTGTTATTTACCCTCTTTAGAAACACTTATTAACCCCTCGAGGGTTAATATTATGCACTTTTTCTTAATAAGAGCGTCATTAGTTAATGACCTGGTATTTCCAAGATCGCAGGATATCGCAGCCAAAACTGATGTATTCTTAATCTACAGGGTCTAATTAATCTCCGAAAGTATATTACTACGCAACGGTCGATAACGGAGATTAGGTTATGATCTCATGATTGAAAACAAAAAGTTCGAAATGACCTTCTTCATTAAAAATGTGATAGCAAGTAATTACTAATTATTTCATACGTATTTTATTAATTCTTGCGCTGCGCCGCAGTATGAAACACGTCCAAAATGGCTGCTGCACATAAAAGGACGTATTTTATTAATACACACAATAAACTTATGACTCAACTAAAAATAAAAGTTGATTATTATAGTATTTAGGTTCTATTCATATTTGAAATATCAATATTTTTTGCACGAAATTTGTTATTTCTCGATCACAATACCTTGGCATCATATAATTATTTACCCGTATTAATTTTAGGACTTGTTTCTACTAACATTCTAGTATGTGTGTACCAAATTGTAGACATTTTAAATAATGTCTAAATAAAGGACTTTTTTCCACCCTTGAACCAGTGTGGGCCGCGGGAATTATTGAAAGAGTTACAGTGGTCCTGGACCGCAAGGGCAACTGACGGACACTGGTGGCTTTTAGTCAGTAAAGGTCTGACACACTCTTTCGTTCTACTTTAAAGCGGAAGAAGCTAGTTGATGATTTAACTCGTTAAAGTAATATAAATACAATTGGTAACAATTTGATATTGAGAGCGCCATTGCAGTAGTTATGACCGGCCACTGATGTGCGTTTGACAGTACATTTTACAATCCTTTTATTAATTAATTATAAACTATAGTTACCTTGTACTGGAGTGTCTGTTTATTATGTTACTATTTCGGACATTTTCATTGTTTCAGTTGTGATGCCGGTAACTCTGGGGACGGGGCAGTCAGCGCATGCCATCGGTTCTGTCTGAACGATGGCGCCTGTTTTCTGAACGAGGCGAGCGCCCCAGTCTGCCAGTGCACAGCTAATTACGCGGGGGAAAGATGCGACGTTCCCGCCTTCATAGCCAACTGGGTCTTCCACGCATACAATAGTAAGGAAGTTCTTTTGATCTAAACTTAATAATAAACAATTAAATCAGAGTGTTTCCTGAAATGTAGTGACGATACCGGTGCCAGTGACTCAGGCTCATGTTCCATGGCCCACTTGTTATAACGGAAGAATACCTTGGACAAATGTCAATTAATAACAAGCTATATGTTCTGTCAATTCGATGATTCGTTGTGGAGTTGAGTTGCAGGATATCACTTAGGAAAGTGTTTCCTTTGTTACCGGCTGTGATCGTGGTGGTCTGTCAGTGGGGTTGCACGGGCTATATTGATACAATCTTTATTAAATAACCCTCCATAATATCTACTATACTACTTACAAAACTTAAATAATAATAGTACATTATGATATAAGTGTGTAATGTCGAGACGGTATTAAGACCCGAGCCATGGCGAGGGTCTTAAGAGAGCCGAGAACGGTAATCATAATTACTCACGTGTATCATACGACGTTTTTCAATACACTTGTGAAGAAAATAACTGCAAAACTAGTAAACTTTTGTGGCAGTAAAAATCTGTTTTCATATGCGCCTATATTTTTTTTTTATTTACCTTTCAATACACTCACTGTGTTCAAAGTCAATTTATTTGTGCAAAGAAAATGTCTTTTTACAACTAGATGGCGTTGTTAATTCAGACCTACTTTCTACATCGCGATGTTAAGATTTTCCGTCAGTTATCTATAACTGTAAACAAATGTAATTTTTTTGAGTTTGAGAGCTTGTGATTGGATATTGAGATCACGTCAAGATTAGTGGTGGGTCGTCGACGTTTTTACAGTCGACGAAACGAGACTGGTTTACCGTTCACGTTGAACTAGTTCATAAAACAGTTTAATTTTCGACTAGTTTACATTAGAGGTGGGTTGTAACAGGTTAAACACGATATCTGTTATGACTATTACAGTAGACATGGGTCGTACTTGCAAAATCGAGTACCAGGGCTTACAAGTACGTCTTTTTTAAGAAACCAGGTACTAAAACCAGGGCTCGGGATACTTTCAAGTATTTTCTATCTGGATAGGAAATTGACCCGTATTTTTGTACGAATAAGGAGCACAATCGCGTTTTCAAATAAATACCTACTTACAGACGATTGAACTTCCTACTTCTATGTCAAGTCCTGTTGAAAAAAAAAATACTTGCATAGGAAATTGAACCCTGATTTCTTAACAATAAGGAGCACAATCGCGTTTACAAATAAATACTTGCAAAGACAAACCATTAAAGTAAAAATACTTGCATAGGAAATTGAACCCTGACTTCTTATTAATAAGGAGCACAATCGCGTTTACAAATAAATACTTGCAAAGACAAACCATTAAAGTAAAAATACTTGCATACGAAATTGTTCCGTAGCCTTTTACAAATAAGGAGCGTGATCGCATTTGCGAAAACTAACGTGGTTATTGAACTATTGAAGATTGGATTGAAAACCTGTAGTCCGAGTCCTGTCCGAGTAGCCGTATAAAATACTTTGAAGTCTTGCAAGTATTTCGGGTCGGTACCTGGTGTACGTACTTGGAAGCAAATACCTGGTGTAAAAACCTGGTCGCGTAAATACGTACCTTCCCTATATTACAGTGTTACTGTTACATAAAAATAACAGATCCAAATACCTGTTAATAAATAACAGCCTGTTATTTTTGTACGCGGACGGAGAGCCAAAACCGCTCTTATGCGAAAAAGCATATTTTGCAAAGCCCCGCAAATTTATAATAAAATTCCAAAATCGATTAGAGAGTTAGACTTGACAGGGTTTAAGAAAAAATTTAAAGAATTATTGTGTAATAAATGTTACTATAATTTAAATGACTACTTAAATGACACTTTGACATATTAATTCAATGATTATTTGTATGATTTTATTTGACATTTCTAGTTTCAATTATCTTAATTATCACAATTTAATGTAATTAATTATTTATATAACTTTAATATTTGTACGCCCTTGTGGCAGAACGTGCCGAGACTGAATGTTTAAACCTAAGACCATGTAATGTACATACCTACCACGTTATAACAAATAAATGATTATGATTATGATTATGATTATGATTATGATTACGGACGATAAATACGTATTTAAATCTCAGTTGAATATCTTGTTTATTATGTCCTCTTAAAAGCCGAAAATCGTATAGAAAATAGGTATAAAAGTGTATTTATATTTTTGTCGTCCAGTTACTGCTGAAATACTAGAAAAATGCTTGCATTCGGCCTAATTTTAATAAATGAATTAATTTGAATTTTTGAGACCCCAACCCCAACATATTATAGATTGGACAGATAGGAGATACTGATAGTTCTTTAGAAAATTCCTAACTGAACACTTTGCTTCATACTTTATTACAGGCTTAGGATTGTCAGTTTACTACACAATTCTGAAACTGGCACATTTAAAAGTGTTCAATTTATTTTATCACTTAATACGCCGTAAACAAACACTGAGAAACAGAGAAATCTTTACGAAAATTTTATTATTACGATTTACCACTTTCGTTCGCAATCGTAATGAAAGAAGAAAAACTCAAATTTTCAAATTCAAAATTTTAAATAAAACAAACAAATTAGCTAAATAACTTTCAATTGAAAGTCATCTATAGAGAAATAATTTTAAAGTCGTAAATTCTTGAAACATTTTACAACCAATCCCAATCAAATGTCAAACCAAAGACTATAAGGGAGTCCTAACACAATAAATGTTATTGTTTATGGTTGCCTCGCAAATCTATAAAAATATTATTTTAAAAATAATACTATTTGTGTTAAAACTTACCAACTTTGGCAAATTACTCTTACTCTTACTTGATTTGTATACTGGTTGGCCAAAAAAACTCGTAAATAACTGGATTTTTTTAAAAATTAATTCCGTTATACCAAAGACATTAATTACATTAAAGGTAGATACGATTATATGATCAATATTTGACTAGTTTAAAGCTTTCAATTCAATTCTTTATTGCGTTCGCTTTGCGTTTCGGTTGGCTGGTTTAAAACAATTTACTATTTAATATGGACCTATTTTTTAAACTAAATCTAAAATTGCCTTATAGAAAATAAAAATAAAATATATTTTTTTTTACTATGGTCACTGGTCAGTAACAGGCCACGTAACAGGTAATACAGCTAAATTTAGGAGTCACTTTTTCGTTTCTTTTTGGTCTTGCAAGACCACCAACTATATTTTAGGATTAATAAATACTAGCAGCTTCTCTTTTTAGCGTAGTTTAACCGCTTTAGTAAGAGTGAGAAGTAAACATGTTCCGAAATAAATAATAGGTGTGTCTCTTTATCGCAAAGGCCATTCTTTAATGATGAAAAGAGACACACCTATTATTTATTGAGTATCTGGTCACAACTAGTAACAACTAACAGTCTGTGTGTGTAGGGACTGTTACAATGAATAACAGTAACAGCCGCGGTAACAGTGTTCGAGGGTCTGTTATTAAAATAACAGATAAAATAAGTTTATAGTAACAATTGTTATTAGTTATTTGTAAATATCTGTTACTTCTATCTGTTACGATAAATATGCCTCACTCCTAGTTTACATTGTAGACTCAATACCTAGCGTTTCGCCGTTTCGTAATCACTCGTTCAGTCGAGTCGTTGAGTCGTCCTATTCAGCTGTTCCGTTTCGTCGTATGTCGTCGACTAGAATGCGAAACCAAGTTGATGCTTACAATGTCGTTCATGCGTAAACAGGTTTATTCGTTAACTATAAACCAGTCGAACAGTTGACGGCAAGAAAACAGTCTAAAAAAACAGTTCGTTCATTCAACGCCCACGCCTAGTCAAGATCCAATACAAATATACCACTATCCGAAGTATCCGGTGTTTTATTTATCCAAGATCCGCATAGTAGTTCACACTGAAATGAATAAACGGGGGTTGGCCGGCGCCTCGCGGGACACGAGCTGCGCCTGATACGGTACATGTCATATCATTACGGCGGGGGAGCGGTTGAACAAAAGGTGTTAACTACATTATAGCACTAGTGCGTAATGGTAATCAAAATGTCACAGTTTGGTAACAAGGGCCATTATGTACCTAAGTGCAGTGCAATAAGAGTCACTTTCTGAGCAAGTGTATTGAAAAACATCTTACTGAACTCATTCCTCTTATTGACGTAATTCTCACAGAAAATTATGTTGTCTACACAGTAATCCTTTAAAAAATATTTTGTCAATTTTATATGTATTATTTTTATAATGGCGGTAGATCTCCACAATTAGTTCTGACCCTCCGACAAGGATCTGCGCGGCTGTGTGGCTCGAACTCACGGTTTGTTACAAATTTAAAAGTATTGTATCAATAGATCTACCAAAAAGACAAAACTTGTGATGGCCGCTCAACTTCGCAGTCCTTGGCTTTACAAGCAGTTAGAACATCTTTTGGAATACAACTTAAGGCGTATAGTTCCTTGAACCATCTGGCCGAAATTATGTGAACGCAACTCTCGCACTCGCCTAGGCGGCAGTACGCAAATCTGTGCATTTATTTGCGGCCAGCAGCGCCCGGAAAGCGCTTTAAATCCATTTTCTCTGCGAGATATTGATTGATTTACATATGCAATGTTCACTTTGAAGAATATTTAACCACCAATTTTTATGTGTAAAAATGTTTCTAAAGGTCCAAGCCGTTTCGAATGAGTAGGGAAAAGTTGCGAAAAGTTTCGAAATTGCTAAAATTTTTTTTTTGCCAAAAGTATTAATTGCACGAAAAAATCAAATGTTGATATTATTGTTCATGAATCTATAATAAACATATATTTTTTTCAAACCAATTGACCTAGTCGTTACGGAGGAGTAGGCCTTAGAAAATCACTGTTTTATGGCACTTTTCGGGCGCTTGGCCCTTAACGTCATGCCGTTGGAAATGACGTCGTTAAACCTTATTTGCTTGATTTGGTCGAACTTTAATAATGTTCTCATTGCATCTCTTTATAGCTGTACCACCGGTCTCTCCGAGCGCTGCAGTCAAGTCGCGTGCTTCAATGGTTGTCTGAATAGCGGAGCTTGTTCGGAGTCTTGTTCGAGCGCGACACGTGAAGCAGTCGAAGAGAGCGCGTTCACCTCTACAAATACTTTCAAAGTTCAAGGATATAAGTTTAAAGTACTTAAATTAGTTTTTTAAGTCACGTTTTAAATTTTAAAATATTTTTACATTTTCTTTCCTTCATATTATATTTAGGTATTAACTAGTAGTTTGTATTTTAGTTTTACGTTATATTCGTTTCAACCACCAACCAACCCAACCCACTCACTCGCCAACGAAAATGCAATATCGTCAACCACGACCAATGTCAAGAGTGAACGACTAAGGAGGAATACTCAAAGCAAGCTCCCCCTATCTCCTCCTGTCTCTCCTGATGGATGCAGTTCACGAACACTCAATACGTCGACTGTTCAGAATATCGAATGTTTGTTTGATCGAGCGGCCAACGCATCGTGGTCTAAGCAAGGCAGGGTGTACTAATGTGTCTCCACTTGACACTAAACTCAGCATGCTGGCCATACTTACTTTACGTATATCTTGTTGAATTTATTTTAACCAACTGTTACTCTTGGGTTGTTTGTTAGATTCGTTGTGGGTTTTGTGATAGACGTGTACTACGCGTTCCAAATGAGAATAGGACCGATTCTTATGTTTTGACGTCTCGTCGTACTGTCAAATCGAAGAAATTTTGGCAAAGTTGAAGAACTGGATTCTGATTACACTTTTTTCGTTGATAGTTCATAAATATATTAAATTTTTCGTAAATTCATTAATGTTTAAAAATTTCTTTCCTCGATTTGACACAGCATGGCGGGCGATCCTATTCTCATTTGGAACGCATTGTACAGCTGTCGATAGAATGCCTCGATCTCTCCCAGAAGTTCCGATTTGGCGGATATGACTCTGCCATCGTCGGTCTTCAGTTTTGGGAGCTGGCTCTGCTCTGTACACAGATCTCTTGAAAAACCTTGGAGCCCTTATTCCTCCTGATTGCGTCTTTAATCCGTTTGGTATTAAACAAGCAAAGATCGAGTTTTATGGACTTAGAGATCCGTCTATTGAGCTGCTGGTAAATGCAAGCATCGTCTAGAAGACTGAAGAATCAGCTCATGCCTCTCTTTCAAGAGTTCGAGAGTTTGATCAGGCATTTCTTCTTTGTACGAAGAGTCTTAAAAAACTTAGACCAAGCAGCTGTTGAGCGAGTGGACAATGCAATGCAAATGCCACGCAATGCCAGCTACTACCTACAGGTCATTAGACTCGCTCAGCTGACGTTTTCTCAAAGAAATTAATTTCGTACATGCGTAAATCAATACGAGTTTTTAAAAAAGGTACTTTATTTTTTAATGTTGTCGTTACAAATCGATAGTGTTTCATGTACCGGAAAATTAATCCCGTGGAGGGATTCCGGGGTTTTCCGGTATTAAAACGATCAAAATTTAGCGGTGCATATATTAATCATATTTCGAAAGCCGCTCGATCAAGCAAACTTTCGATATTTTGAACAGTCAACGTATTGAGTGTTCGTTATATTCAACGTTCGATTTATTAACTATTCGATATTATGATTCGAACGTACGAGTAGTTAGGTATTCGATTATTTGGAATTCGATTTGGCATGGTACACCCATCAAAAAGATTATAAATGTACGCTCTTGTCTGTTGCGTACAATAAAGTTGCAATAGATGTTTATTAGATTCAACTCATTGCGGTCAACAGGTTATTGCCGAAGCAAGTACTTTGTATAAGTCTTAAGTCTGTGTACTAATCCATCTTATGCCCCGTAAGCCAGGTATCTCAAGTGGCTGACAGACTGAGGAGCAAGTGTCGCCACGGCGTCACGCCCACAGATCTCGTAGTGAGGGAGACGCACGCGCCGGCCCCGCTTCCTCACTCGGACATTGGGCTCGTGGCCAGGGCCCCGGAATGGATTAGGGCCCCCCTAGAGGAACTAGAGACTCGATTTAATAATAAAAATAGCCTTTATTAACAATCAAGTCCTTAAAATGTCCGAGACAGGTAGAGAACAGTTCAGGTGCTGATGGGGCTCCTTGTCTGACTCCACGCATAACAGGAAAGCATTCTCCAACTCTCATTTTTAGGGTTCCGTAGTCAATTATGAACCCTTATTTATGATTGCTTTCAAAATAGTATAAATGTTTTGAATAACGAATATGTAGTTGATTCCTTGCGTTAATAAAGCTTCCTATATTTTTGTATTATTTAGTGAGTCAAAATACTTGTTGTGGTCTATAAATGCTGTTTAATATGTTATCCCGTACGCGTTGCATTTTTGTACGATTTGTTTAATGGTCAATGGTTGAAAAATCACTTCGAAAGCCCGCTTGTTCTCTGGGCTGACGTTCGTCTAAAGTCTTCGTTGTACGCTCTAGTAATATTTTGGAAAACATTTTGTACAATGCGTTCCAAATGAGAATAGGATCGCCCGCCATGTTGTGACGTCACGATTTACTGTCAAATCGAGGACAGAAATTTTTAAACATTAATTAATTTATGAAAAAAATTATGTTTATGAACTGTGAACGAAAAAAAGTTTATTCAGAATCCAGTTCTTAAATTTTACTCATCTGTAAGTTCTTCAATTTTGCCAAAATTTCTTCGATTTGACAGTACGACGAGACGTCACAACATAGGAATCGGTCCTATTCTCATTTGGAACGTGCAGTATATGTTAGACATCTGTGAAATGAGTCTATAGTTTGCAATATCGTCGGTTTTTCCTTTTTTAAGCAAAGAGTATAATATTATGGTGGGAAAGTTCCATTGGTGTGATATATATTCGCTTGTAATTATTTAGTTAGATGAATCCGTATTGTATTTAGAGTAGTTGTTCTAATTGAATTTCGTTTGAGATGCCGTCTTTGCCAAGTGTTTTCCCTGGGCGCTCGAGCCCCGGTATGAAGGCTAGAAGGAACGGGGTGGGTCTTTTAGTCAGTAAGAGTCTGACACTATCTCCCGCTCCGCCCAAGGGCGGGGGATGTCAATGCATGATTTTTCCCACCATAAAAAAAAAAAGTGTTTTCCCTCTGTTTTGTGATTTGATAGCTTTCTTTACTTCTTTCAATATATGTAGAATCATTTTTTCATCTCCGATAGAGATGCTTGTAATGGAGTCAGACGATGTTGTTCTATTATCACTATAAAGTTCACGAAAATAATTCGGTGGCTTTTTTTAATATCGGTGGGCAAAAATTTTCCAGTAGCCTGATTCACGTAAAATCAAACAAGCCAAATATCGTTGTAAGTTTTATAGTCGTTCGATCGAAGTCCTATCCAAAAGCGGTATTCACGATCTATCGACTTATTTCCAGTTACATTAATAAGTATTCTACAAGGATAATGTAATACAGTTTTTTTTATTTTTTTTTTTATATCAAACGACTTTAAAATCGGTGTTGTTCAAACTCAATTGATGGATGTGAATACGGAAATAGTCTAAACGACTAAATCGCTACGATATCGTTACGGTTTTCATTACGTGAATCGGGCTACAGATGACATCCCTTGCCTTTGGGCAGAGCGGGAGATAATGTCTCTCTGACTAATGAGAATATGTAAATGAGATAATGTGTCTCTTACTGACTAAAACAGCTAGCCCGTTCCTTCGTTGCCTTTCATACCGGGGCCGAGTCTCAGAGTCAGGCCCTCGACCCCAGTAGGCTTCGACCCTGCTTGGCCTCTACAGTTGCTGACAACTCCTTGAGGCGCGCGGGTACAGTGCGCGCCGTCGACGACTTGGGCTCGGTCCGAACGGTTACCGGACAGTCGGACAGCGATCTACCCATTGCTCGCCGTCCGCAAGCCTGTGCCTACGGTGGCCGGAAATCGGGATCAGAATCCCGGCGGCGGCTGGGGCGCTGTGAGCGCCGTTGCCTGATGCGGTCGGCCTCCTTCTTTGCTAGCATTACTGCCTCACAGAAGGAGGCGTCCGCCTGCCACCCCTACTCGCTCCGGACCATGGCCTGTATCAAGTCCCGGCACGAGAGTTCGCCGCCGCCGATCGCCCCCACAAGGACACGGCGATGCTTTGCCCAAGCGGGGCACACCTCAACCGTATGCTCCACCGTGTCCTCCGGGCGTTCCGCACAATGGCGACACTCGAGCATCAGTTCCGCACGAATCTGGTGCAGGAACTTCCCGAACTTATCATGTCCCGTGAGAACCTGCGTCATGCGGAAGGTGAGGACGCCGTGAGGTCTTTCCAGCCACGCCTCAAAGAGGGGACTTATTGCCATAATTGTGGCGTGCCCATTCGGTGGTTGCTTCTATTCTTGCAGTTCTCTTCGTTTTTTCTCTTTTGTTCTTGTGATATTTCACGCTAAAGTCAGCTTTCCTTGAAGTTCTTTCCATGTTTCTACAGTTCTTCCACATTTTTCTATATAAAATTGTATCGCTTCATTTTTCATTTTCTCTGTGTATTTCCTGATACATAGATTGATATCTTTACTTAGTTTGATTATATCTTTTTTATTATATTTTCTATCTTTAAACAGTGGTGCTCTTTGTTGGACTAAATATTTTCCTTCTGGACTTAATCTATATTTTGAGGCTTTGATATTTCGAGTTTATGCTCAATATCTTTCAACTTTTGTTCTAAAGCATCGTATTATTGTTGGACTCCTTTGATTGCTTGTACTGTTTGCAGATTGTTTTTTAGGGATTCTGGAACTTCGTTTGAAAGAGGTAAGCGTTTCCGTAGTTTTATCTTTGTATATGTTTTCTGGATACTTTGGTTTCGCAAATGTGTAGCTGAGCACAAAGTAGTCTGTGTTCAGTATTATAGTTCAACCAGGGCCGAGCCGCCCATATGTGCGAAGTGTGCGGCGCACACAGGCGCCAGGGCATAAGGGGCGCCGGATGAGATGCAGGCGCCAATTTTTGAAAAGATTTTTTCTAGTCTAGGAAAATTCTTTGTAGTTGAGTATAGATACCTAAGTACATCGGTCAAATTCTCCTTACACAATATTATTTGTCCGTTAATTAGTTTTACCAACACTATTAGAATTGACCCAATGTTTACGTGTCGGGTTTTAGTTTACATTCATTACGAGGAAAGCAACTCGATGCGATTCGATGTCATCCCCCGCCCGTGGTGGTGGTAGTAGTGGTGGTCTTATTGACTAAAAAACCCACCCCGTTCCTTTGTGCCATTCATATCGGGGCTGAGCTATGTACGTTTCGTAGCTAACCCTGGCCCCAGTAGGCTTCGACCCAGCTGGGCCCCTGCTGTTGCTGACAACTCCTTGAGGCGCGCGGGAACAGTGCGTGCCGTCAAGGACTTGGGCTCGGTCCGGACAGATACCGAACGGTCGGACAACGAGCTACCCATTGCTCGCAGTCCGCAAGCCCGCGCCTACGGTGGCCGAAAATCGGGATCGAAATCCCGGCGACCGCTGGGGCACTGTGAGCGCCGTTGCCTGATGCGTTCGGCCTCCTCCTTTGCTAGCATTATTGCTTCGCAGAAAGAGGCGACCGCCTTCCATTCCTCCTCGATCCGGACCATGACCTGAACCAAGGCTCGGCGAGACAGGTATTGAGAGATCGCCACCGCTGATCGCCCCCACGAGGGCACGGTGATGATCTGTCCAAGCGGGGCACATCTCCATTGTGTGCTCCACCGTGTCCTTCGGGCGTTCCGCACAGTGGCGATATCCTGAAGAGGGGGCTTATCGCCATAATTGTGGCGTGCCCAGCACTGGGTTGCGATAGTCTCTGACGCCATTTCACCATGAGATCCCGCCGGAGCTCAGTTCGCCATGCCGCATGGCAGCGTACTTTCTCGCCGGCGAAAGTAAGTTTGCAAGGACTGTTACCTCCAGATCCCATGGTAGACGCGATTGGTTTGGGTTCACCGGTAATTTCCCGATTTTAACGAGCAAGAGAGCCAAAAAAATAAAAAAAAGCATATTCCTTTTTTTTTCGATTCGAAAGTAACTGCTTGATACAAAATAAGTTTTTCACGCTGTTTATTATACAAATGTGTATTAGACCAGTGCTGAAGCCTTTGAAAATGGTAAAAGTGAAAAAAATAATAGTAGGATAAAACCCATTGGCAAAGGAAGAGAATATAGTAAAAATGAAAGAAAAAATAATAAAAGGGCTATCTGGGGTCGGGAAAAGGATAAGTGTGTAAAAACACATTCCTGTTCCTTCATTGCCTTTCGTACCGAGGCCCAACCTTCCTTTCAGAAACGAATCCTTGTTTCTCAGTAGGCTCGACCCTGCTGGGCCCCTAAGGTTTGCTGACAACTCCTTGAGGCGCGTGTGGAATACGCACCGTCGACGTTTTGAGCTCGGTCCGGACGATTACCGGATGGTCGGACGGTGAGCTACTTACCCATTGCTCGCCGTCCGTCGTCCGTTCGAAACTTAGGTTTCTCTTATTTTAGAAAAATAATTCAGCTAGCCGGTCTACCCGTCCTATTATAATTTGGGCGTTTTCAACGCTAGAGTGAATATGCTCCTCATAGACTGGTGCACCTCATCATCAACGATTGCATCACTGCTTGCCATCAGGTGGGATCGCAGCCAAGCACTAGTTTATATTACATTAAAACAATAAAAAAAAATTAGGATTCCGTGCTAAAAATACTCGTACTTCTTGAAATTGTTACAAAATTAAAATTATAATTTATATCAACAAAAAAAAAAGTAGCGCTCCATAGGTTTCGCACACAGGCGCTGGCTGGGGTCGGCTCGGCCCTGAGTTAAACCATGAGTTAACACAACAGCTCTCGCTGGATTACCAAACGATAACTGATAGCTACTCAACTCTCGCCGGATATTCAAGCTTACCAATTGCAGCTTATTTAATACATTGCAGTACATAATAATTGTAAACAATAGATAGTTTATTTTTATGTTTTTAACTGCTTTAAAGAAATTCATCCGTGAATTATTTTTTATTTTGTGTATTTTGGCCCTGTACGCGGAACAGATCCTCACGCCATGAGCACAGTGAACGCTCGTCACACGCTCTTTATTTATTCTGTTTACTTCGAGCAATTCTTTAATTTTCGCTTTTGTATTAAATTAAGTTTGCGTTTTAAATAAATGTCATACTCAAATTATAATTGTTTTTTATTAATTACACTAGTTTTTCCCTGCGCGGCTTCGTTCCCGCTCTTCTCTACTCCACCCTACTATACCCTACTCTACCCTACGCTACCCTACTCTACCCTACCCTACTCTACTCTACCCTACACTACCCTAATTTTCTTTCTTCTCACAATAACAAACACAACAAATAAAGAATTAGCGAAATCGGTCCAGCCATTCACGCGTGTTGGCGTGACCAAGGGAAATAGGGATTCATTTATAAATATATAATTACATATATAGATTATAACATGAAAAAATAAACACTAACTCAGTTCTACTAAAAATATGGTCTAGTCTTAATTTAGGGATTGCTCATTCAAAAACCCTGGGGTTTTTTTAGATGCTAAATAAATTCTACTTAAAAGTGAATTAAGCATAAAATGGTAATATATTTTTGTAAGCAACCAATTAGGTGGCCTTCCATTGTTTTTTAATTAATTATTATTCGAGAAGCTGAAAAAAAAACACTAAAACCATCAAAATAACTTTAATGTCGGAAGTCGGTGTTTCTATAATAGTTTTGCCTTAACACTGACTTCCAAAATTAAAGTTATTTTGATGGTTTTAGTGTTTTTTTAGTAAGACGGTTATTTTTACTTTGTAAAAAGTTTTTTATTTCACACTTTTTAGTTGCAATACACTTACAGCCAGAGTACCTTTTTCTCATGACAATTCCAATTAACTCTAGGATACATTGTTTTATTATGAAGTTCCCGTGTCTACCTTCCGGCTCCATCATCATCAACAGATCAGTTCGATAGTGCCTGATACCCAAAGTGCATCTCATGACAATTCTAATAAGCCCAAACACGGATAGGATACATTGATTAATTACGGTTCTGATGTCTATCTTCCGGCTCCATCATCATCATCAGATCACATCGATGATACCATTTTCAACATACCTATTCAGAACTATTCATTTATTTGTAACTATGTTCATTGAGAGATCTGTGTGAGTATGAACTTCCGTTGGCCATTTCTGGTCTTCTTCACCAGTTCCACTTCATCAAATGTCTTGTTTTGACTTTTACCATCTTTATCTTTGATGAAAATACCAAAAGAACCATATGGTTGCCTATAATATTTGAGGAGTTCCCTCGATTTCGCCAAGATTCCATCATCAGATCCCGACTTGGTGACTATGGGACCATTTGGAAAGAACAAAAAAAGAATTTTTCAAATCGGTTGGCAAGTGACGAAGTTATGCGCGAACATACATAAAAAAAAATACAAACATCGGAATTGAGAACCTCCTTTTCTAGAAGTCGGTTAAAAACATGAAATATTAACATTTTAGTTATCATTTTTAGGGTTCCGTAACGGAAAAAAACGGAACCCTTACGGTTCGGCATGTCTGTCTGTCTGTATATCACACAAACTCAACATTTTTTTTTTCATCAAACCCATACCTGTGGGGTATAGTAGGGAATGCAAACTGGTTAACCTGAAAATCGAAAAACTGTATTTTCGGCACATTTTAAATGATTTAAAAAACCGTTTTTTTTTTTCAAGTAACCGGTTCTTTCGTTTTTGTATTACTTTCAAATGACACAATGGTTTTTCAGCAAACATTGTTTTAAAACACTGTTGAAGCTTGATATAGGTCGTAGGTTTGTTTATATACAGGTATGTACCATAGTAGTAGGGTTGACAGGCCTGTTGGTCTAGTGGTTAGTGACCCTGACTGCTATGCCGGAGGTCGTGGGTTCGATTCCCACCCAGGACAAATGTTTGTGTGATGAGCACGATCATTTGTTCTGTGTCTGGGTGTAATTTATCTATAATATGTATGTATTTAGAAATATATAAGTATGTTTATCAGTAGTCTAGTACTCATAACACAAGCTCTGCTTAGCTTGAGACTAGACGGCGTTGTGTGATAGTTGTGGAATATTATTTATTTTATTTATTTATATTTATTTTATAGTGATAGCTACACCAACTGTTCTTCTGTTTAAGATCATTAAAAATCCAGGTCGTCCGTGTGTTGTGAGAACAGGCAGTGAATGCTGTCAGAGCCAGAATTAAAATCTCATGAGGACACAAAAATTCTTATTCGTAGATGGAATACCCACCGTTGTTACTCATCATAACATCATCACCTTAAACGAGTCGCTTATATGGGGTGAACACTCCGTTCACTATCCCGCACTAAATTTGCAGCACTCGCAACCGTAGCAAGGATGGAGGAGAGGAATCACAAATAAAACCACTTCACATGTTGTATAACTGTATTAGCACTTCGGAACTGTAAACACTTAGAAACTTTTTAGAACTCACTTTGTTTGGAACTTTTTGGAACTGATTTTTTAATTCATCGCGAACCTAATCAACTCGCGGAAAATGTTAACACCGAGATGTAGAAATCGACGCTCAACTAACAGCGCCATCTTTGAGTCAAAAAACAAACAATTATTTCCAACACAGGGTTATTTGTAAAACACTGGCAACCTCCATCAACCAACATCATAAACAACAACTTTTGTTCTATAGTAGTCCCGTAGTGATAGTCTTGTAAGTGATGACCCGAAACACAGGTTTTATAAACCTAGCTCGAGCAAGTCGCTAATTATACATAATTTTAAGTTAATAAAGTAAATTTTCCTGTAGTTTAAAAATTTGATAAGTCAATATTATACTCTTAGTTATTACTTGCACACAGCATAATTGTTTAAGATTTACTTGTGGCTGTTACATGTAATTATTTTGTGTAAAAGATGAAATAAAGAAAAAAAGATTATTTGTAAAACACTGGCAACCTCCATCAAGCAACATCATAAACAACAACTTTTGTTCTATAACTTTTAAAAATTTATCATATTTAGTTCATCAGATTTTCATTCAAAAATAAAAATATTTTAATGTTCTAAATATTACAAAGTCTATGCGAAGCAAGCGATAGTACAATAGCGGAGGGGAGCGGAGATTGGCCGACGGAGGTGCTTAATGCGCTTGCGCCGTGTCATGTGGACGTAGGTATAGCAAAACACAGAGTTGAAATGTGTTAAATAGAACAACGAAATCTTGAAGGTTTGTTTTTAGTAAATTAATTATGTTTTGTGAGAAATCAAAGAACAAAAGTTGCTTTTTATGATGTTAGTAATACCGTCCACCAAGGTTGTAAGTGTTTCACAAATAACTCTGTATAGAAGAGCTTTGCTTGTTCGTCACACGGATGAAAATCTCAGAGATATTCTCAGATTTAGATATTCTTCCCGCCCACGCGAGAGACATTGTAGAGGTGACTGTAACTATGCTAACGTTACCGCCAACATTCAACAACAAAAGGTAACGGGACCGAGTAATAGACTCTCAAAACAAAATTTCCTCGAGATATTCGAGCGTTGCTTTCAAGAACTGCGCGATGCTATCATTAACTGCAACTGGAACTAAGAAACCAGTGCGAATAATGCACATCAATGTGCAAGGCCTCCGTGGTAAATTCATGGAAGTCAAGCATATCGTGAACAAGTATAACGTTGATATTCTCATACTCAATGAGATAAAAATTGATCTGGATGAACAAAGGTACAACATACCCGGCTATGACAAAATTTACGACAGAAAACAGCAACCAGGCTCAAAAAAATAGGGGGCTCATTTAGATGCCAATGTATACACTTCTATAATAAACTTCCTAATCATATTCAACAACTAAGCCTTAATAAGTTCAAATCATTTGTAAAACGTAAACTTTGTCAAAAGGCTTTTTACACTGTAAAAGACTATATTCAGGACGAAAAGGCTTGGGATTGACCTGCTCCAGTACCTACTACAACTGTTGTCATTTTTATTTTTCTTCTTTTGTATTTTTTAATAATTTTTATTTTCAAATGTGCTTTTTCTTTTTATTTTATTTGTTTTTTTACAATTTGACATTGGAAATTATTTTTATTTTACAAAATGACATGTATACATTTTAAGTACTTAAAGTATTTTTTTTTTTTTTTTTCTTTGACATAAATATTTACTTTTCTAAATATTTTGTAAATTATCAATTTGCTTATATTATTGTAAATGTGAGGACTATGTTGATTGCTTTTTCTTTTCTTTTCAGTAATTTTAACGTATGTCTGGCAATTTGAGTGTTTTCTGCGGCCTACCCAAATGTCCTTTCTTTGGTATTGTTCGTCAAGTCGTAGAGCTCCTTAGTAGTCCTAAGTTGAGCTTTTCGAATACTGACAAATGCTTACACTGATTGGACAGGTCCACTCAAATCTGTATGGTTCTTTCTTCAAAAGACCATCTCAGACAAATCTGCATGGTTCTCATGTGATTTGACCATTACATATTTACTGTATGGACTTTAAAAGAGACCTTGACCCCTGAGTTTGTTTCGGTGTTTCTTCTCAGGGTAGTCAGATAGGAAACACCGGCCTCATCTAGAATAAAATGACGAAAAAAAAAATTGACGTGTAAAAGTGTTTTTTAAACCTATTTACAAAATAAATATCATTTATCATTTATCATTTATCATTTAACAACATCTGGGTACCATGATGTACATCAAACAAGGCTTAAGGTGGGCTCAAACTCGGCTGATAGACAGTATCGACGACTGAGACAGACGCATTGAGGGATGCAGTATAAATTATTTTTCTTTCTTTCTTTCTTTCAGTATCAATCTTTACACCAAACACATAACCAATGACAAGATCACAATTAAGGGCATCTACATACCGATACCGAGACAGGGAGACCTCGTTGACGAGTTCAAAACGCTGATACTCGGTGAAAGCGCCATCATTATAGGTGACTCGAATCTACGCATGAGACAACTAAATCACTCTAGAGACGTGGGCCTGGGCATCGTGCTCCGCAACGCAATCCAACATGGCTTCGTGAGAGTCGTTAACGCAAGCCAACCATCTCGGCCCACGAGCCCAGGAAATAGTATACTCGACACAGCAATCGTCAACTATGATCACTCACCACTGGAATTTAAGTGCCAGCAGAGGGAATGTATTTCCTCAGACCACCTCCCGTGGACATTGGATGTAATAATCGATAGTAACTACGATCAACCGTTAACTCGCGATTTGACACATATAAAAGGCACGCAAGAAGGCAAACAAACTTTTGAAAAGCTGTTAGCTACCAACATGGAGTCAGAACTACAGATCACCTCAAACGACGACTGTGAAATGTATATCACGGAAACAGAGAAGGCCATCGTCAAAACACTCGACGAACTGGCTCCGCTGAGAATTGTAGACTCCAAAGACAAACTTCCAACATACATAAGAGAAAAAATAGCCGAGCGTAACGCTAAAAAGCAGCGTGCCTGGCGACTCAGATACACTGAACTCAGAATAATGGCAACAATGCAATACAATGCATGTAAGCATCAATTATCGAAGGAAATTACCCAACATAAAGAAGCCCAGTGGACCAAGCTACTCGAAAACACTAAAGACAATAGGAAACGCATGTGGGCCGTGCAAAGAGCAATGAAAAGGCCTATCATGAAACTGCCTCACTTCAGCGATTGCACCGATGAATTAGAGATAATCGATAGAATGGTCGATACAGCCGTAGTTAAGGAAGCTACTATCGCTGCACGTGATGAATGTACAGAAATTTGTACACTATTCGCACCACTCGATCGAACTTCAAAACACGAGCTTAAATTAGCTCTTAGACGCTTCAAAAGTAGCAAAGCTCCCGGACCTGATGGTATCAAAGCCGACATACTCAAACTAGGTGGCGATACCATGATTACGATATTCAAACGTATTATGGACTACATACTCGAGACGGGTTACTTTCCTAAACGATGGAAAATAAGTACTTGTGTTTTTCTGCATAAGGCGGGTAAAGATCACAATGATCCGAAATCGTATAGACCCATCAGTCTACTCAATATCATGGGCAAATGGGCCGAAAGAATAATACTCAGTCGCATCGAAACAGAGTTAAGCGACATAATACCCAACCACCAGCAAGAGTTCACTAGAAACAGAAGCACTGCCACGCAAATCCTTCGTACAGGTAAATACATCGCCGACGCGCTGGATAAGGGCCATAGCGTCGCCATGATATCGATTGACCTCAGTAAAGCCGATTCAATCAATCATAAAGGGCTCTGTCGGAAATTGATCGACGCTGGAGCTCGCAACAATGTCGTAAAAATGATCGAGAACTATCTGAGCGACCGGACAACAAGAGGTAACTTCAGAACCACCTTGGGAACGGAGCAACGTGTGCCACATGGGGTACCCCAAGGGTCAATACTCGGTCCAGCAATCTTCAACCTCTATGTGGCTGACCTGCCAAATGAAAGAATAGCAGGACAGATGCTGTCACAGTACGCTGACGACCTATGTATACTCAACGCAGCTGAAAAACCGGACCAGCTACGCGCCGAGCAGAGTGGGCTGCCATCGACATAATTGACTATTACAAAAATTGGGGCCTGAAATGCAATGTCGATAAGACAGAATGCATAATGTTCTCGCAGAAAAGACCAAGACTCAACAACTTAAACACAAGGTATCGCAATTATGTTCAAATACGTGATGAACGCATTGCATTCAAACCATAAATAAAATACCTCGGAGTCTGGCCGCACAAAAGGCTTTCGATGAATAAGCATGCCAAAGAAAATATTGAAAAGGCCAAGAGAGTCAGAGGACCGCTACATTCAATTATTGGCTACCGCTCCAAGCTAAGCGTCGATGTCAAGCTACTTGTCATTCAAACATGCTTACTGCCAGTGATAGACTACGGAGTAATACAATTACTACCGAGGTACAGCAAAACAAACCTGCTCAAGCTTGAGAGGCAATATACAATGGAAATGAAGAGCGCCGCACAGTTACCCAGACGCACTGACACTAATCTACTCTGGGAAATCTTACAACAAGACCCGTGGCACATTCGTGCGCATGATCTCCACGGCGACATGTCAAAGTCAAAGTCAAAGTCAAAGTCAAATCATTTATTTCAAATAGACCATTTACAGGCACTTTTGAATAGTCAAATGTCGGTCAGTCCAAGAAAAGTGAAGCTAAATTGCACGTTCCAAAGAGTAGGTCTCTATGGAGAAGAACGTGCAAGAAACTCCATGGACACTCTTTTAAATCATATTATGTGTTACATATAATGCTTGGTTACATATTACTTGTTGCTTCTATCATGTGAGCACAATGTCGATAATGAAATAAAAATGTAAAATAATTAAAAGATAGAAACTGAATTAAGCCACTGGCAGCTAAGAGATGACCAGTCCCATCTGACGGCACCCGTTCACGAGCATGACGCGTGCATCAGCCCCACTCAGCTCAACCATTTTGAAGGGAACTGAACGACCCAATAACACGTGCCACCAACAGCGAGACATTTGAGTGAGCATGACAAACTCTCAACTGCCATGCTCGTAATGTCAAAAAAAAAAGTTGTAACCTAATAAAAATGCTCCATGGTGCTTCACATTCACAAACTTGAAAAAAGTGCTTCTACATTATACAATGCAATTGTCTTTCAAATTAAAAAATAATAAAATTAGTTTCCAACTAATCAACTAATTAGTACGCCCTAGTGGTAGTGGAGCTGGACCAGCATTGAGCCAAGCATTTTTATCTTGAATATAATCCTCCAACTTATAATATGCTTGCCTGCATAGTGTGCGTTTAATACAAGATTTAAATTTCGTTTCATTGAGTTCTAATATTTGGGGTGGTATTTTATTATAACATTTCAAACAGTACCCCATGAAAGAAGAGGCCACTTTAGCCAGTCTGAAACCTGGTTGAACTAATTGATCCCTATTTCTTGTAACATAATTATGTCTATCGCCTCTTTTGCTAAAAAGATGAAGATTTTTTCTAACATACATGATGTTTTCATAGATATATTGACAAGGTACCGTCATTACGTTAATTTCTTTAAACAGTTCCCTTAAAGAATCGCACCGGTGGAGATTGTAAATAGCTCTGATGGCTCTTTTCTGTAATATAAAGATTGACTCGATGTCTGCAGCCCGTCCCCATAGTAAGATACCGTACGACATGACACTAACTAAAATAGACTAGCCTAGCGGTATCAACATCCGTAAATTGGCGGATTTTTCTAACAGCATATGCAGCTGAGCTAAGCCGCCCTGCAAGAGATGTTAAGTGAGGACCCCATTGTAGCCTTGAGTCAAGCGTAATCCCCAGGAAAATCGTTTTATCAACAAATTCTAGTTTTTCATTATTCAATACAATGTCACAATCACTACTTTTGACATTCGGTAAGGAAAATCTTATGCATTTAGTTTTTTTCCCATTTAGAACCAGATTATTAGCAGTGAACCAGTTTTGAACCTGCAATAGGGCGCTATTTTCGTTGTCAAGATTGTTAGTCTTTCTATTTATCTTAAAAATCAAAGAAGTGTCGTCAGCAAACAACACCATATTAAGTTTATTTTGCAACAACACAGAACAACTTTGCAACAACATGATAGAACGTCTAAAATCTCTGTCGATCGAGGGGCTACAAGAACAAGGCCCAGTGTACACGCGCTATGGACAGCACAATCCCTTTCTTTTCGTTACTAGAGTAGATGACATCCAGTACATTAATAAAAAAGATAGGGACAAGCCACTCTTTAAACGACTGGCCCCCTTCCGACAGCGTAGGCTCTGACTGTAGAGTCACTTAATACAGTAATAAGCGGCTTGCCGCTGGGGCTAATCACCACTGCTTTATTGTTATCCTCACGTAGAATTATATAAGCACTAGAAATAGAGGAAATGACCAGGATAGGTTTCAAAAGCTCCTACTCTACGGACAAAATGAAACACGTTATTGTAAAAATGAAATATTTTAAGTGAAATGTAATATAAAACTAGAGAAATAAATTAATTCTGATTCTGATTCTCATATATAATACCACAAGAGCTTCAAAATTATCGAATATTTCCCGATAGGTTCGTTGCAAACAAATGAAGGAGTCAAGTTTTTCAGGTTAAAAAATCACGAGCGGCGCGAGTGATTTTTCCTGAAAAACTTGACGATTTTATTTGTTTGCAGGGAACCTTGAGGGAAATATTCGCCAGATAATTTTGAAGCTCGTGTGGTATTCGGGGGATTATTTTTCCGTCCCAAATGTCGCAAAATCTCCAATTTTCACAATTGAATTCAACCTGTCAGTGATCATGTTTTGTTTTTTATATATGTCAAGGACCAGAGAAAATTTTCAAAAAAAATTGTCAGTATAATACCATGTAGGTTGTACCACGTGACGTCGAATGGTGCAATTCTATTGGTCGATATTTGGGTCGGAAAAATAATCAGAGATATTCTTGCTACCGATGAGAAAATTTTTACATTCAAAGAATATTACAACAAATAAAATGATCGGGTGTAAGCTTGTAACTCTAAAGAACACTCTTAACAGGTTATCAGAGTCCTGAATGATCATCATGCGGCTTCAGTAATGGTTTGGTAAGGGTATCACGGAATGACCAAGGTTCAATTTCGTGAAAATGGGCTACTCTAACTTCAGCTACCGAGTATTATGATACTATCCTAAACGCCATAGCAAAGCCTCTCTCTTTTTGATAACTTGCTAGGGTTTTCTCAGCAAGACTCAGCATCCGTTCACGAGGCACGCACTACCCAGGCTTGCCTTGCAGCGAGTGTTTCGGACTTCATTAAGGCTGATGACCTTTGGCTAGCCCAGACCTCAAATTACGGTGACCTCTACATATCCACCGCAACTCAAGCATGCTGTGGCCCCTGCACTCTACAACACACTATCGACACTGCCAAAGTTGCGAGTATAACATGTCCATCTATCATAACAAACCTAGTATGTTGTGGCTCCTTCCTGTCCACAACACACTACTACGACAATAATTACTTTAGTTTGATAAGTTATTATGGCCTCATCATATCCATAATAACCACTACGCCACACTAGGCCTTACATTTACACAATTCATAATCCTTACTCCAGTCAATGCTTCACTATCACTACATATTATAAAACAAAGTCCCCGCCGCGTCTGTCTGTCTGTCTGTCTGTTCGCGATAAACTCAAAAACTACTGTACCAAATGTTTATCAGAGAATGAATCTCTGATAAACATTTGGTGCAATATTATTAACAAATTATTTTTTTGTGCGATTAATAATTTTGTCTAAAAAAAATAATTAACAACAATAATTTTTCGCTTGTTTTTCTTACTTCTTTCAAACGGCTTCGATCTTTAGAACACATTAACACAAACAAAAATGGTCGTAAAGTGTTGTTCAGAATATACATAGTCATTTCACAAAAAAAAAAATCATTTTATAGGTCAGCGGGGCTCTATGCGAGCGCAGACCGCAGTGCAAGTATGTGTGCATTTAACTCCGGCCAGATGTTCAAGAGGAAACCGGCATGTCCTAGAACCAAAACTTCGAAGATATGTGACATTCACCAACCCGCACTGGGCCCGCGTGGTGGATTACGGCCCATTCCCTCTCCTAGAGAGGAGGCCTGAGTCCCAGCGGTGGGAACATAAAAAGGCTGATTATGCTATGCTATATGTTCAAGGGACTACTGACATAGTGTCGTTAAGCACAAATTGAAAAACAATTATCGACGATTGTTGGAAAGATTCCACCAATATGGTATTTGGACAGAACGATGTCACTGTGGAAACAGACCATAAGCCTCTGGAAGCTTTGTTTAAAAACCATTAGATTCAATTATCAAACTAAACCCTCAGTACGCGAGTCCGACTCACACTTGCCTGGTTTTTTTTTAGTTGTTTGTATCAAAAAGTAACTTATTCCAAAATCGTTCAATCAAGTTAGAAACCTTTCAAATCTGGTAGAAGGGGAGACTGTCAAATAACAGTATAAGGCTGCACATAGTGAAATGTGAAATGTGACGTCACCGCCATCCGGTTACCTGTGCACCTTCTCAAACCGATGATTGGAATGCTATTTTTTTTTCATCATCATCATATCAGCCGAAATGCGTCCATTTTTGGACATAGGCCTCCCCCAAGCGTCGCCACAACGACCGGTCCTGTGCGTCAAGCATCCATCAGATTCCCGCGACCCTGACCAGGTCATCGGTCCACCTTGTTGGAGGCCTTCCAACTCTGCGTCTTCCGGTACGTGGTCGCCACTTTAGAACCTTTCATCCCCATCGACCATCTGTTCTGCGTGCAATGTGCCCTGCCCATTGCCACTTAAGTTTGGCGATTCTTCGAGCTATGTCGCTATTATTTTTTATATGATATAGACAAGTGCTTGATTGCGATTCCATCTGATGGTAAGCAGTGACGCAATCGTTGATAGTGAGGCGCACTAGTGCTGCTTCATTTGATAATCAATTATTATTGTGATGTAGTTTTCAGAAAAAAAATATTTTTAGTGCTATTAGTACAAAAATAAGCACTGGCTAAACCCAATTACTGATAACCCGTTATCTGCGGTCATTTAACTCAATGCAGATGCTTATGTACCTAGTAAGTAGTGCTATCAATGCTTCGTATCAATGAAGGTCAGAGGTGAACTTGATATATTTTTATTTTTTTTGTATTTTCCGTCTCTTTGTTTTGAAGGATATAAATAGTGCTTGACTGGGATTTCACCTGAAGGGAAGGAATGATGCAATCTTTGATGGTGAAGCACACCACTTTATTAAGAACTACTGTACCATGTTTATTCACTAAAGCTTCGAAAACACCTAAATTGTAATAGGACGGGAAGTCCGCAGCAGGCAAATTTTTCCAGTCTTTCGATGTACGTGGTATAAAAGACGAGGCGAAGGGTTTATTTCAGATCATAGAAATATCAACAATGTAAGAGTAGGTGTCACCATTGTGTGGAATGGTGGGAAAAAATCATGCATTGACATCCCCCGCTCTTGGGCGGAGCGGGAGATAGTGTCAGACTCTTAGTGACTAAAAGACCCACCCCGTTCCTTCTAGCCTTCATACCGGGGCTCGAGCGCCCTTTCGGATAACCCTGGCCCCAGTAGGCTTCGACCCGGCAAGGTCCCTGCTGGTGCTGACAACTCCTTGAGGCGCGCGGGAACAGTGCGCGCCGTCGACGACTTGGGCTTGGTCCGGACAGTTACCGGACGGCCGGACAGCGAGCTACCCATTGCTCACTGTCCGTAAGCCCGCGCCTACGGTGGCCGGAAATCAGGATCAGAATCCCGGCGGCGGCGATGATAACGCCGTTGCCTGATGCGTTCGGCCTCCTCCTTTGCGAGCATTACTGCTTCGCAGAAGTCGGCGACCGCCTGCCACTTCTCCTCGCTCCGGACCATGGCCTCAACCAAGGCCCGGCGCGAGAGGTCTCCGCCGCCGATCGCCCTCACGAGGGCACGGCGATGCTCCGCCCAAGCAGGGCACACCTCGACTGTGTGCTCCAAAGTGTCTTCCGGGCATTCCGCACAGTGGCGACACCCGGGCGTCACTTCCGCACGAATCCAACCAAATCCAACATCTCAAAGAGATGTTAGCACAACCGCAGTTGCCTAGAACGCCGAAGCCTACTGGGGTCATAAGTTGGCTTCCAAAAGGAAATCCCGGGATCCTGGGACGCTAATCTAGTGTAGTATGTTCAGACCATTTTGACAAGACTGATATGTTACTGAACATCGTTCGCTTTTGGTATGCGTATGCGTACCTATTCGTCAGCGTAGGGCCTGACTACCCTGTTTTTCTTTCTAGACAACCCTTCTTCGCCTTCTTATCTGACTTCTCATATTCAATTCCTTTGCTCTGTCCATAGTAAAAATCTCCGATCGACAAATAATCGTCTACTACGATGTCCCTCATACCGCTCTGGGTTTATCCGGTCCTCTTTCTTTGTCCAAGCAATCTTTTTTTGGAATGAGCTCCCGTTGAATATCAGGATGGCATCCAGCCGGTTCTCCTTTATGGTACTAGCACGTGAACACATTTGCAAGAAGTTGGCAGAATCAACACCATAGAAATATCTATGATCAACACAGTGTTGATTTGACGGATTCGTTTCTCATAATAATTTTGTTTATTTGTGTATATATAAGTATTCACTTGTATACGTTTTATTTATATAATTGTGTATGTATTTATTTTGGTTTTAATTTGCTATTTGTTTGTTTGCCTTTATGTTGCACCTACCATGTTATGTTTCTGCACCACCCTAAGGTCGGCTGGTAGAAAATGCCTCAAGCATTAAGTCCACCTTTGTACAGTGTTTACTGGTGCATAAAGTTTTAATAAATAAATGTACGATACAAAACGTCAACTACGCTGAATTCATAGAATAGGATATCCAAAAAAACCGACTATTATTATTTTAACCCACTTCAAATAAAAGAAGATTCTATTTCCTTTTCACATAATAGGGTAGTTTCCAGAGTCAAAATGATTACATTTTATTTAGTCCGTATTTTAGATTATAAAAAAAATATTGGGCACGTATCTTTTCTTTTTTCGATTAAACAAAAAATAACAATGAAATAGCCCATTAAAGTTACGTGTGACGTCACCCGTGCGACGTGTCCCTTATTTTTGAATAATCTAAAAGATACTAATTACATTTTTTGAGGCAACTAGCCTATTATGGCGGTATGAAAACTATACAGCGATTTTTTCCGTATATCTTTTGTAACTATACCTAATTTTGTTTTTATGACCGAAATAATTTCCACCTTCCAATACTGTTTTAGGTAAGTAATATATTGTCGCCAAGTATATCATCTCCATTTGTTCTTCTGAGTATGCAGTAATCAGGCATAAAGTATTATCATACCTAGCAACCTGTTTATATCCGTAATGAATATTGGATAAACAGGTTATTGGACTTACTCACCTCGTTTTAATACCTGCCTCTCAAGGACCACCGAAATGTGGAGCATAAGGAGCAATAAAGATGAAAAGCAATGTCACCAGACAACGTATTGTTACTTTCTTTTAAAAATTTACCGAGTTCATTATAAGCGGCTTAAAACGAGGTACCGTTGTCGGAATATACATGCGTACAAGCGCGGTCCGAAGGAGGAGTCACAGGAGACATGAAAAAATCATACTTATCAAATTGAAAAATCTTCACAAAATTTACAAAAGGTAGCATCAGATACTCTTAGAGATACTATGGATGGACGTTTTACTACGTAAACGGAAAATGCTGACAGTCACAACTTATTTTTTGAGGCATAAGAACTAGCTGAAAAACTTGGTATAATTATCCTCAAAGTTTTAATGTTCCTTCCATACCGGCACTCCACAACAGATTTATACAACCTTACTGGTGTCCTCACAGTCCGTAAACTTTACGTAAGTCGAGTACTTCGCAGATTCCACCGCATCACAATTCCCCAGTTGTTACCGACCACCAAGAGACGTTTTATATGGCCAGCACCTTCCGCGAAGTCCACGTTTGCAAGACGACACTACAACTCCACTGCACCGCGTTTATATAACAAACTGCCTATTAAAAATGCACAAAATTTAAATAACCACAATTTCGGGAAAATTGTACTAAACTGGCTCAGTACATTAGAGTACGAACAAATAGAAAATCTAGTCACCACCCAAACAAATGAAAGGACTGTACTTTGAAGACATCCAGACATCCACACACATACTCAAACACACCCTAATACCCTTACAAACACATACAAAAACACACCATCATGACTACCATACCACAGCACAACAAGTTCATATGAGCAACTTTTTTTATTATTATTGTAATTTTTATTCTATAATTATTATTCTTTTTTGTAATCCATAGCACGATCAATTTTTTTCTATTAAGCTATTACATAGCTTCTATCGCGGGCCTTGAGCGTGGAGACCGAATCCAGAAATTCCGTAACGAAAATAACCTAACACCCCCCACTCATTTGTTTTTTGAGCGTGGTGACCGATAAGAAAACAAATGAGTGAACAATCAATCAAAATTCAATTCAATGTGTGAAAGTGTAACTTCAATTAATATCAAAGAAAAAAAAACAAAGGAAAAAAAATACTGCATAAATAAAATAAATAAATAATTATAATTGCATAAGTTGATAAAAATGCTATGCAATAGCTTTACCGCGGCAGTCCCCGAGTGCCACACGTCTTTTTTTTTTTATACTTGTCTTATTTTATTATTATCATGTTTTTTTTTTAATTCTTAATAATATATGAATTGGCATTATTTGTAAACGAATTATAAAATGTATAGGAGGGGAACTGTCTCCTGAGATATAGGTTCACTACCTAGTTCAGGAGGCAGAGCATTTATGTAAATGTGACACTTATTTGCAAATAAATGATTATTATTATTATTAAAAATTCTTATGGGGCCTCGTACTGCGCCTCTGCAATCTCTTCGCGATAATTATCAAGAAAATGACGAGAAATATTTCCGGAGGACTGAATATATTCCACTAATAGATTTACATATTTTCACATTACGACTACCGGCCCGACTTTCCGCGGATACGATGCATCTGTTCGGATTAGGCCATTTTTATGTCAAAATATGAATATAAATTAGGGAGGTTCCTGTATTGAATTTAAGCGGAAGGAAAGCCCTCCGTCACTAATGTGTGGATCGTCCGGAGGACACGATGGAGTTATGCTTCGCTTGGGCGGAGCACCACCGTGTCTTCCTGCAGGCAATCGGTGGCAGCGACCTCTCGCGCCTGGCCGTGGTTCAGGCTTTGGTCCGGAAGAAGAAGGAATGGCAGGCGGTCGCCTCCACGCGAAGATGAAAATCGCACGCATTAGGAAACGAACACCCTGACGCCCCAGCCGTCGAGACCCCGGCGACCCCAACTACCAGTCACGGTAGACGTGGACTTGCGGACGTCGAGCAATCGTTAGCTTGCTGGCAGTCCGGTAATCAACCAGACCAAGCCCTAGTTGTCAACAGCGTGTAGTGATCCACGCGCTCCTCAAAGAGATGTCCAAGAGGAGGAGAGAGATGCGGTAGAGGCCCAGCAACTCGTCCTCAACTGCCGGTAGAATTTCGGAGAGCACTTCCGACGTCTGGCTTCCAAATTATATCGGACTGGGGCTGCCCTCAAGCGGCTTCTGCCCAACATAAGAGGTTCAAACGCCTTCTGCCGAAGGTTCTACGCAAATATCATTCGTCCCATGGTCCTTTACGGGGCGTCGGTCAATTCAAAATATTTTATTTCACATAGGCCTACATGGGCACTTATAAAATGTCAGAATCTAGTGCAGTGTTCCAAATTGGTCGTTTCCTATGGAGAAGAACTGGAAAAAAACTCCATGGTTAGTCTTTTAAAGGTACGAAAGCGACCGGTTGCCAAGCTGAACCATACATACCAAAGGGTCATGGCTATCCAGATGGTGAAGTGAAGCGGCGTACCTCTTTGCTACTCTCACACCATGGGATCTGGAGGCAACAGTCCCTGCACGCATGAACGTTATGTAACGCCCGCCAGGCCGAAGCTCCGTGATGGACAGAGTTCCAGAAGGATCTCATAGAGGAATAACAACGGCAACTGTCGCAACCCAGTGCTGGGTACGCCATAATTATGGTTGTTAAGACGTCACGGTATCCTCACCCTCCGCAAGACGCATGTCCTCACCGAAAATGGTAAGTTCGAGTGGTTCCTGGTCCGGATTAGTGAGGAGGAAATCCAGGCCATGGTCCAGAGTAAGAAAGAATGGCAGGCGGTCGCCTCCTTTTGCAAAGCAGTAAGGCTAGCGAAGGAGGCGGCCACACGCGTGCGGGTATGACTGTCACGCCTCAGCTGCCGGGATACCGACCCCGATTTCCTGCCACTGTAGACTTGGGCTTGCGAACGGCAAGCAATGGGTTCACCGAGTTGGTGAGCTCGCCGTCGACAGCGCGTAGTCTTCCACGCGCGCCTCACAGAGATATATTATATTATGTGTTATGAGTACTAGACAACTGATAAACATACTTATATATTTATATATACATATTATAGAAAAATTACACCCAGACACGGAACAAATGATCATGCTCATCACACAAACATTTATCCTGGGTGGGAATCGAACCCACGACCTCCGGCATAGCAGTCAGGGCCACTAACCACTAGACCAACAAGCGAGTCAAACCATCCCATGGATATCCATCACCAGATCATCTCCATGTCATCATAATTTTGCATGGTCATCTGATTTACACTTGCATGCAGCTCAATCGGTAACAATTTGTAAGACTTGATTACAGACAAACATTACGACAGGTGATAATAAATAAAAGCATGTAACAAAGAATAAATGAAAGAAAGATAGAGATAAATTATGTGTAGTGTTGTGTTCCACGCGCGCCTCAAAGAGATGGCAGCAAACCGTAGGGGCCCAGCAGGGTCGAAACCTACTAGGGCCATGGGTTGTGCGAAGGAGAACCCCGGGGTCCTGGAACGAAGGTAAAGGAGGAACAGGAGTGGGATTTAGTCAGTAAAAGTCTGATATCCCTCTCGCTCCGCCCAAGAGCGGGAGAAGTCATTGTATGCTGTCCACCTAAAAAAAAGCCCCAAATATTTCAACCGGTTTGACAATATAAATATCAGACTTTTATATGTACATTGTGCAATAAAGTCGCGACATACTAGTATAGTACGTAATACTAGAGACTCCCTCCAATATTTCAGGCTGCGACCGCGCCTGTATGCGTAGGTTTACCTCTACGAGACATAAGTCGACGAAGTGCTGACAAATAATTAAAACAGGTTAAGTCACCAATCAACTTAAAGTGAACTGCCTTCGTCGTAAAACAAACAAATAATAAAATATAAACCTTTTTAAGTCGACAACCAAGACCTTGACGAGAAGCTGAGAGTATGGGCCTGGCGTACTGTCAGTATCAACACCAACACATCCGAATGGATGACCACCGAATGCCGTCGCTCAGGTAAGTTTCCCCACAATGAAAGTAATTGGTTTAGCTGTAAAGCGACTACAAACAATACAACGATGATAACATAATTCTGGGGCTCTAGTGAAAAAGGATGTAAGTCCAAAAATTCAACTTTACAGGAGACGCAAAAACACTCCGCGTGCTTCAAATTCGTGCTTGACCTCGTGTAACATTTGAACCGCTAGCTAATGAAATACAAATAAAAATATTTTTATATGTAAACAATTTGTGCTCTTTATTATTATTGGTTTATTTTTTATGTAAAGTTAAGAGTTTTTAAGAAAGTGACTTAAACCAATCACAAAATAAACTCCTTGAGGGAGTAAAATAAGTTAGACCCCTTTTCCCATAAATTAAATATTAATATTATATGAAATAAGTGAAAAGGGAGGCATTTGATATTATTTTTAATAACTAATTACCTAATGCAAAGAAATATTTTTTGCCTTTATTTTGGTGAAAACGGCTATAAGTCTAGTAATATCATTACTAACTAAACCATTTTTAAGGACTAAGTGTTGTTGTATCGATACCTGAATGATTTATGTTAATTTAGATTAAAAACACAAAACAAAATTTTTATTTTTCCATTTAAAAGGACATAAATGGACTTGAAACCAACTTTTGTTATTTTTTTTTTTGGAGTCAGTTGAACCCTTTTACACAAAATAAGTTCCTTATTTTTCGAGTTAACTTAGATTTTTTTGACCAAATAATAGAGCATTTTTTCTGATCGTTTCGGTATACTTAACTCATTTTCGACAAAATCGGACTTAGACTCATTTTCACTAGGGCCATAGAATTTAGATAAATTATGTTATCAGGGGCGTGGCCGTGGCCGTGGGTGTGACCCAGCTAGCTTACGCCCACCTATTGGGCAGTACGTGTCCCTAATATGGGCCAATAATAATTGCGATCCTGCGTGAATTCAAATTTTATGTGTATATTCAAATAATAATAGTTTAAAAAATCAATGAGTGGACTGTATTATATACCGATTTTTTTTCTTCAGTGGACTTCCTTTTGGGAAACACTGATTTTTTATTAATTATAATTAATGTTTAGGAAATGATTCTATCTGAGACTGTTGCGCGCGGAAGGTATTACTATTACGTAATTGCGCGTTTTTAAGTAAATAACAAAAAAAAACCCGACTACGTCAAAGCCAAAGGAGGATTAAGAGTGATTGACTATATGCGTTAGAACAGGAAGTGATGAGGGAAGGAGCAATCATTCTTGAGCCTAACTTATCATGGCCGACCGCGGAAGAAGTACCTAAACGCGAGGACAGATTTCTTAACAACAATCTCAGTACCATCGCTAAAGTCGAAGTGGGGACACTGTGGCTACGGCAAACTAGAAAGACCATCTAGTGTCATAGCTTTGACACAAGGATCTAGTGAGAAGGGAAGATGAGAGAAATGCTTGTTGAGATCATTAAGGTTCACATCCTTACACTGGTTGGTTGGTGATTTGCCTATGCCAACAGACAAAAAAATTTCTATACGTCGGAAGAACTACGGTTATGGAGTTGCTCGTGGAAATAGCGCCACTTGGCAACTTAACACAGACGCCTACGCTGTTACGCAGTGAAATAAAGCAAGAAAGATTCAGCTCAGAAGGTCTACGCTTATATACCTACCTGTTCTTAGCTTTATCCTTTCGAGCCATAAGCTCTTTAATATGAAGAGTTACCCAAGGTGCTGGATTATATTATATATATTTTATATTGATTATATATATATTGTTTTACCTTGACATGACGCAAAGGGGTATGCTGGTCAAACAATCAGAAAATTAATCACTAGCCTTTTTAATTTTCCCACTGTTGGGACTTAAGCCTCCTCTCTAGGAGAGGGAATGGGCTGTAATCCACCACGCGGGCCCAATGCGTGATGGTGAATGTAACATGTCTTCGAATTTTTGGTTCTAGGACATGCCGGTTTCCTCACGATGTTTTCCTTCACCGCTTTGAGAGCAGTGGAGATGAAATAAATTACATAATAATAAGAATAATTTATTTTATTTGCAAACATGGGTATAGTACACAGGTGTTTTTTATAACAGAGTCCTCCATATTTTGCCATCACAGAGCATGCAAATTTTTACAAATTTTTGAATTCCGTTGCAATTTTAAAAATGAAAAGAATTATATAATTATGTTCAAAATGTCAGCGTTTAAAGGTCATAAGAAAAAAAAACAAAATAAGACTACATGTCAAACGGAAATAAAAATTAAGTCAAACAGGATGAAAATAATAATGTCAAACGGAATTAAAAAGTAAGTTAATCAGGATAAAAATAATAATGTCAAACAGAGTACACAAAGTAATGCGCCTGGCTGGGTTCGAACCCGCGACCTACAACTCGTAAGTCGAGGCCGTTACCACTTGGCCACAACTGCTCTCTTAAAATAATTCACCTTTTCTTAAATATCATCAATTTCAACCAGAGGGGACCAGTCGCTAGCATCGCACTGTAAAGCCTCCAGCCAGCTTACGCTTGGAAACACGGATGCGATATGAAACATAAATTAGATCATGATAAGAAAAGGAAGCTGGAAGTTAACCGTGGTCAGACACATTGTTGGGAGAGGAGACAAGAATAAGGTCTAATAAAGAGGGTGTACTATTTGGAGAAAAATAAGTAGCAGAAAGGGGCAAGACTTGAAGATTGAAAGAAGAAAGTAGTGAAAGGAGTCTATGGGAGCGACAGTTATTTTTAATTAGGCAAGTGTTAAAATAACGTGTTTATTATTATCGTCACCTCCCTGCTAACTGTCATTACTAGCAATTGATATTTTTCCAGGGCGACCTTTTTTCGGTCGGGCGTTAAAATCATATTCCTGTAGTTGCGTTAGCTGTAGCTTTATTAATGAATTAATAAGTTTTTTATATTAATCTTAGCATATTCTTTTAGTTAGTAGTGGCCCTAAAGCCCTAAGGTATGAAGATAGTGAGGATATTTTTTCCCTTTTTTACACTTACGCAAAACAGAATACGTGAATATCTTCTAAACGGTAAACGACTCAGATACGACGATTAGAGAGAAAGTTAGCGGGGAGGGCGACGTATATGGGACAAAGATTACATAAGGTGCAATAGAGGGAATCAAAGTAGTCAATGTGAAGGTTAGGCCTGTAAAGCACAGGAAGCAAGACTTTAGTGTGATGGGCAGTTTGAACAAAACAAGTAATAAGCCGACTCAGAATAAAGAGAAGGCGATGAGCTAACTACCTTGTGGGGTAGGTCAGCGCGTACGTACATAGTTACACCTCCTCCATTCTTGTCGGTGCCAGACAAAAATAACTTTATAGACTACCGGCTCGCGAGTTCAAGTAGTGAAGTGATTTTGATCGAGCAAAGCGGCTTAATTTAAAAGGAATCCAGCCAACCAACTGACAACAACAACTGCAACAGGTCATGTTACATGTTACTTGCGCAAACGGGTCTTCCATATATACTAGGCGGGCGCAGCCGATATTGCAGCCATTGGAAATTGAGGTTCTTTGGACTGCGCTGAGTCCCCGGTGTCGACTGAACTGGACGGAAAATTGGCCATCAAATCGTTTAGTTTGCCTGCCGTCTTGATCTTTCTACGGGATTTGTCTGGGCAAATAACAACAATCCTGCCTTCCATAGACCAGCAGTTTAGCATGCCGAAATGTTTACGAGCGGCTATAAACACACGTTGCCTAGCCGGAGTCTGAAATTCGGAGATAGTTCCGGAAACTTTGAGAGCTTTCAACGCGAGTGACGCCAGAAGTAGCTGGCACAGGATCAGGTTCCTGGAAAGTAGAATGGAAATAGGATGCAAATAAATTGCTGATCTCTTCACCTGTGCTCGCAGTCTTATCACCATAACGCATTACTTTTGGAAAAGTATCACAGATTCTTTTGCTTTTGACTTATGTCCAAAAAGACTAAGGGTTCTCAAAGATGGACGATTCTATTTTGTCCATATATGTGCGGAAACAAGTTTTCTCAAAGTTATCCACCTTATTCCGTAAAAGAGAAATAAACTTTTTGCTAAAACAAAAATTAAGGCCCAAGCGCCCGAAAAGTGCCATAAAACAGTAACTTTCTGAAACCTACTCCTTGGTAACGGCCAGGTTTATAGGTTTGAAAAAAATATATGATTATTATAGATTCATGAACAACATTATCAACGTTTGATTTTTTCGTGCTATTAATACTTTTGTCCAAAAAAAAAAAATTGCAATTTTGCAACTTTTCTCTACTCCTTCGAAACGGCTTGGATCGTTAGAAACATTTTTAGACCTAAAAATTGGTGGTTAAATATTCTTCAAAGTGAACATAGTTTATGTAAATCAATTAATATTTCGCTTAAGAAAATGATTGAAAGTTCAGCCGCGCGCTTTTCGGCAGCTGCTAGCCGCAAATAAATGCACAGATATGCGGGTCGCGTACTGTTGCCTAGGCGGACGCGAGAGTTGCGTCCATATAATTTCGGCCAGATGGTTCAAGGGACTATAAGCCTTAAACGATCAAAATAACTTTCATTTCGGAAGTCGGTCTTTCTCGGTATTGTTTGTTTTTAGGGTTCCGTAGCCAAATGGCAAGAAACGGAACCCTTATAGATTCGTCATGTCTGTCTGTCTGTCCGCCCGTATGTCACAGCCATTTTTTTCCGAAACTACAAAGAGCTATACTGATGAAACTTAGTGAGTAGATGTATTCTGTAAACTGCATTAAGATTTTCACATAAAAATAAAAAAAAAAAACAATAAATTTTGGGGGTCCCCATATATATATCTGAAACTCAAAAATTATTTTTTCATCAAATCCCATACGTGTGGGGCATCTATGGATAGGTCTTCAAAAAATGCTTTTTAGAAAACAAAAATCTAACCGACTTCACAAAAAAACACTAATACCATCAAAATAATTTGAATTTCGGAAGTCGATGTTTCTCGATATTGTGTGTTCCTTATTCAACACCGAATTCCGAAATTAAAATTATTTTGATGGTTTTAGTGTTTTTTTAGTCAAGTCGGTTATTTTTTTTTGTAAAAAGTTTTTTTCTTCACATTTTTTAGTTGCAATACACTTACAACCAGAGTACCTTTTTATCATGACAATTCCAATTAACTTAAACCCTGCTAGGGTACATTGTTTTATTATGAAGTTCCCGTGTCTATCTTCCGGCTTCATCATCTTAAGCAAGATATTGTCGCTCATCTTAGAAAGAGTACCTTGGCTCCATGCTCGTGGCGTTATTCCCTCGAGTATGACGGAATCAAATAGCTTCTGATGGGGAAATTAAATAATTGAAAAAAAATCTCTTTGTATGAGTTAGAGTTAATAAAGTAAGTAGGTATTGTATGAAACTTCAAATAATTAGGTAACAAAACATTCGTGTGATATTATTAAAAACGAACCGTATTAATGCCCCTCACTATGCAACAGATTCATAAATTACTATTGAACAATATAGTCCAGTCAAATTAGACCAAATAACAGGTTACAATAATTCGCACCAAGCTGAAAATTGGTAGAATTGTTCAAAATAGCATCATAAATAAAATCTAAAAAGTCCTCATCGGTCACAAAAACGAGTATTTCGTGATTTTCAGCAAAGCGGCATGTCTTATTATAAAATTAGCTGAGACAGTGTTGTAGATCAGACTCAAACTCCACGCATTCTTGAGTTAAGGGGTATTGACAGACAAACAGGCAGACAGACGAACGGACAACAAAGTGATCCCAAAAGGATTCCGTTTTTTTATTTTGAGCTAAGTACACTACCTAAAACGAGTGCATATTATGACGATTACCTCTTTCAACTTTTTGAATCATCTTAACACAAAAACGGTGGCTCTTAGAAAAAAGTGTTTAGACAATTTTGTAGATAATTTTATTATCTAATCTACAATTTTTGTCTGGGCTAATTTTATGATAAAACTTACCGTTTTGCTGAAAATCACGAAAATCTCGTTTTTGTGACCTTTGACCCCGAATTATTTTTTTCCAGTTGTTGGATCGATGAAGATTTTTAGATTTAATTTATGATGGTGTTTTGAACAATCCTACCAATTTTCAGCTGGGTGTGAATTACTGTAACCCCAGACGTCTAAACTGACCGGACTAATACTACCTACCCTTAGGTATGTCCCTTACATTTTAGTAAAAAAACTCTGACGTCAATCGTCGTGAGGTACATTTTTAAAATTTAGTTAACGTCCCTTACGTCAATTCTTAATACAGGTAGATAGAATGCATGCGGGGACTATGAGCTCTGTGGGGAGCTCTGGGGGGGTGCGGAGACTCTTATATTGTGCTCCAAATGACGATTCTTATAAATATTGTATTAAGAGGACCAGATTGGGCACGCATATTCTAAGACGCTACGCACATATTTTATGCAAAATATACAGATACAAGACCTAAGAACACTTCCTAGGTTTTTTATTATGGTGGGAAAATCATCTAATGACATCCCCCGCTCTTGGGCGGAGCGGGAAATAGTGTCAGACTCTTATTGACTAAAACCCCACACCGTTTCTTCAAGCCTTCATACCGGAGCTCGAGCTATCTTTCGAAACTAACCCTGGCACCAGTAGACTTCAACCCAGCTGGGCCCCTGCTGTTGCTGACAACTCCTTTTGCGCGAGGGAACAATGCGCGTCGTCGACGACTTGGGTTCGGTCCGGACAGTTACCGGACGATCGGACAGCGAGCTACCCATAGCTCGCCGTGCGCAAGCCCGCGTCTACGGTGTGGCCAGAAATCGGGATCGGAATCCCAGTGGCGGCGAGAGCACCGCCGCCGTTGCCTGATGCGGTCGGCCTCCTCCTTTGCTAGCATTACTGCTTCGCAGAAGTCGGCAACCGCCTGCCACTCCTCCTCCCTCCGGACCATGGCCTGAACCAAGACCCGGCGCGAGAGGTCTCGGCCGCCGATCGTCCCAATTTTTTTTTTTTTTATGGTTGGAATAAATCATCCAACGACAACCCCCGCTCTTGGGCGGAGCGGGAGATAATGTCAGACTCTTCCTTCTAGCCTTCATACTGGGGCTCGAGCTCCCTTTCGGATAACCCTGGCCCCAGTAGGCTTCGACCTGGCTGGGTCCCTACTGTTACTGACAACTCCTTGAGGCGCGCGGGAACAGTGCGCGCCGTCGACGACTTGAGCTTGGTTCGGACAATTACCGGACGGCCGGATAGCGAGCTACTCATTGCTCACTGTCCGCAAGCCCGCGCCTACGGTGGCCGGAAATCGGGATCAGAATCCGGGCGGCGGCGGCGAGAACGCCGTTGCCTAATGCGTTCGGCCTCCTCCTTTGCGAGCATTACTGTTTCGCAGAAGTCGGCGACCGCCTGCCACTCCTCCTCGCTCCGGACCATGGCCTCAACCAGGGCCCAGCGCGAGAGGTCTCCGCCGCCGATCGCCCCCGCGAGGGCACGGCGATGCTCCGCCCAAGCAGGGCACACCTCGACTGTGTGCTCCACCGTGTCCTCCGGGCATTCCGCACAGTGGCGACACCCGGGCGTCGCTTCCGCACGAATCCGGTGCAGGAACCTCCCGAACGAACCATGTCCGGTGAAGACCTGCGTCATGCGGAAGGTAAAGACGCCGTGAGGTCTTTCCAGCCACGCCTCAAAGAGGGGACTTACCGCCATAATTGTGGTGTGCCCAACACTGGGTGGCGATAGTTGCTGACGCCATTTCACCATGAGATCCCGCCGGAGCTCTGTCCGCCATGCCGTGACCTGTCGCGGCAGCGGACTTTCACCCCGGCGTTGCATCTCCACGCGCAAATCGTGCATTTGTGCAGGGTCTGTTGCCTCCAGAACACATCCCAGGTTCTTATAGGTTTCTGTGCTAATGAGGTCTACGCAGCTATGTGATCTGAGAATGACGTTGTCTCGAGGAGAGCCGGTCTCAGGATTCAGTTGTTATGTTTCTGATTAATGCTAAACATTCTATTTTTAATATTGTTGTTGTAATAGGCACTTGTAATGAATAACGTACCTATTTATTTGAGTAATAAACCATGTTTATAAAAACATTGCACCTCAATTATTGGGTTTTTTGAGAACAAATATGATTATCATAAAAAAGGTCACAATAAGTCAACTTTATAAGATAGGCGCGGACTTTTTTAATGCCGTCCGTCATACATGATTGTTGCATAATGTTACAAGGTTAAACCTATTTGTTTTTAGGATTCCGTAGCCAAATGGCAAAAAAGGAACCCTAATGAATTAGTCATGTCTGTCTGTCTGTCCGTCCGTGTGTCACAGCCACTAACCACAAAAAAATTTTTTTTCGTCGAACTCATACGTGTGGGGTATCTATGGATAGGTCTTCAAAAATGATATTGAGGTTTCTAATATTTTTTTCTAAACTGAATAGTTTGCGCGAGAGTGACTTCCAAAGTGGTAAAATGTGTCCCCCCCCCTGTAATATGTAAAATAAGAGAATGATAAAACTAAAAAATATATATGATGTACATTACCATGCAAACCTCCACCGAAAATTGGTTTGAACGAGATCTAGTAAGTAGTTTTTTTTTTAATACGTCATGAATCTAAAAAAAATCACTATTATTAAAACATCGATCTAAGTTACAACTACAAGAACTTTTATACATTATTATATTACTTGCTGCTCCGGAACCCTTCATGGGCGAGTCCGACTCGCACTTAGCCGCTTTTTTAATCCATCATCAGTCCGTGTAAAATACTGATAAACACAACACAGTTTGGAAGAGGTCTGCAGATGGCGTTGTGGTTGAGCGATTCGCTGCTGCGCTGCGTGTTGCGGGTTCGATTCCCGCGATATTATTTTTTAGTAATATTTATACACCTATCACTGAACATAAACGCAGTTTTTTCTCATAAGACATTTCATTCTTATCTTCTGCTAATTGCAAAGGTTTCAAATTAGCCTAACTTTGAGGATGTCATGGCGACACATCTCGTCTAAAGTACGGGGTAGGTTTTATAAAACATTATATTTTGACCTAACCCAAGTATTTCCGCAAAATTTCTAGTATTAGTTTACCAGCCTTTATATCCTCGGTTCACGGTACTGAGAAATTAATCAGGAATATCCTATCTCCTTCTCTGATTGATTTCAATATGCCGTACTTCGTCGAGGCTATAGATCTACAGATAGCCTGGAGACTCACTTGCCCGAATTCTAATCCACCCGACGAATCATCATCCCAAAAACAGTGGGATGAGCTGCTCTGCAAAGTAGTTCAGGAAAACCTGATTGCGACATTTACTGATCCTGCGGAGCGAGCGCGCCTGCTGGCTGTGAGAGAGTGGGAGTTGGGTCTCTGGCTTCACGCACTACCGTCGTCGAACATTGGCACCTTGCTCAATGAAAATACTTTCCGCCTCGCTGTTGCCTTACATCTAGGCGCTCCGTACTGTTCTCCTCATCGCTGCCACTGTCGCGAAGTCGTCAACAGCCTCGGTCACCACGGTCTGTCATGCAGCCGAAGTGCTGATCGCATAGCGTGACACGCGAATATCAACGACATTATCAGACGCGCTCTTGTCATCGTCGGCGTTCTAGCCGTATTGGAACCCCATGGTCTGGCACGCAACGATGTAAGAGACCGGACAGAATGTCCTTATTCCCGTGGAAGATGGGTAGGCTTTTAGTATGAGACGCTACTTGTGTCGATACTCTTGCGCCATCACATCTTCCTAGCTCGTCGTGTCGTGCTGGTGCTGCCGCTTCGGCTGCGGAGAACCTCAAGCGGCGGAAATATAACAACCTTGTTGAAAGTTATATTTTCGCACCGTTTGGGATTGAAACTCTCGGATCGTAGGGTCCGAGTGCTCACAAGTTGTTTAAAGATCTGTCGAAACGTCTAGTTGACACTTTTCGTGACCCAAGGGCTGGCTTTTACCTCGGACAGAGGATAAGCATTGCCATACAGCGTGGCAATGCCGCCAGTCTTTTGGGCACATTACCAGTCGACAGCGATGTAAAAGTTCGACAGTGTCGACAGTTTTTGACGCTATATTTTAGTTAGTTGTAATTAGCGTAGGGTTTTATTTTTTTTTAATTTACTGTAGTTAAAGTTATTTAGTTGTTTATATAAGTAGTAATATTATACCCAAGTGTTTTTACTCATAATGTAAAACTGTCATATCTTTTTGAATGCGATTTTGAGAACTCTGTATGATTCTGCAAAAAATATTTGGCAAAGGGCATTGCGTAAAACTGTCTTCAAAAATGAACAGGTGTCATTCGAAGTATCTAGTTGAATAGAGTTTTTATTTACGGTATCATACCTCAAAAGTGTGGGGTTTAGGTTCTATAAACAATTTTTATTTTAACCCAATCTAACCTGTGGGGGAACGGACATCTTCACACCTCAGCCGCCGGGTTCCTGCCACCGTATGCGCGGACTAGGGGACGACGAGTAATAGGTAGCTCACCGTTCAGCCCTTCGCCAACTGTTTGGATCGGAGCCCTTCGGTAACTGTTCGGATCGAGCCCGAGTCGTCGAAGGTGCGTGTGTACTACGCGCGCTTCAAATAAATGTCCATCAAAATCGTAGGGGCCCAGCAGTGCCAAAGCCTACTGGGGGCCATGGGTTGACTTCCAAAAGGGAAAGAAGGAATGTAGGTATAGGTGTGGGTTTAGTTAGTAAAGGTCTGCTACGCCTTCCCACCGCGCCCTAGAGCAGGACAAGTCATTAGATGATTTCTCATCTTAAAAATACGGAGGGTTTGAGTCAGTAAAATACTGACACTCCCTCCCGATCCACCCAGAACAGGAGAAGTTATTTGAAGACTTCCAAGCTACAGAAAGCGGTACAGAAATAAACATACTTATGGTGGGTACTGTGGCGTGTGGAGGCGCAAATAAAAAGGTTTCGTGTTCAATTATCTATTTATCTTAGATCGCACATTGTATTCTAATATAAAATTATATCTAGATTTTTTGGTGACATCGCCAATCAAACTTGTTTCGAATCTGAATCCCTAAACTTTTTTAACATAAACCTTAAAAGATATCATTACGAGTACCTTGCCAATTTGCTAGTTAATTAATATGTGACCTTAGGACGCCACAATACCATTAATACGAAAAAAATATATAAACTTCAAGATAGCACTGACCTCTATATATCTGAGGTCAGTGAGATATCCACATTGATGCAAGCAAAGCTGCGGGTAAAAGTCAGATGCAGTACCGCCATGAGCCTCTCAGATTTAAATCTGATCTGACTCTTATGTACCCAAGTCATACTGATCAAACCTTGTATTAGTAACAAATACACATGATTAAAAATAGGTTCAAAATAACCTTTCGGTACCACTAGTTATATTACTACGCACGATAGCATTATCATAATAATAACGTTAGGGTCAGCTCACACTGACACGGTTGTACGCGAGGGTGCTAGAAAAGGCCAGTTGTTTTGCACTGGTCAACGCGGCACTGCAACACGCATCATGACGCTGTGAAGTGCATTGCGAAGCAGCAGGTGAATAAAACAGACTTAAATGTTTGCTTATGTATCTACTGTTCACCGCTAAAGTTTCTTTATCTGGAGCTAACCTGGAGGAGGCTTCAGGTCACGCTTATCATAAAATGCATTGTCACTGGAACTGAACCAACCTCTAAAGAATAAACTCCGAGGGATAAGAGGAAGTGCTTCCCATTCAGCTTGTTAGGTCTACCCTGGCAGAAACTAACATACACATTACGTAAATAAATAAAAAACTTGTAAAATGAATGGCCATTTCTTCTGTTTTAGATTTCTCACAGAAATGCATAGGTACCTTTTTGAGTAGTAAATACAGTCCAATTTCGTATCGCTATCATAAGCATTGCGTGAAGTTCACATTCGGCGCGCACTGTTCCCGCGCGCCTCAAGGAGTTGTCAGCAACAGCAGGGACCCAGCCGGGTCGAAGCCTACTGGGGCCAGGGTTATCCGAAAGGGCGCTCGAGCCCCGGTATGAAGGCTAGAAGGAACGGGGTGGGTCTTTTAGTCAGTAAGAGTCTGACACTATCTCCCGCTCCACCCAAGGGCAGGGGATGTCAATGCATGATTTTTTCCAACCATAAAAAAAAAAAAAAAAAGTTCACATTGCATTGCGTTTCGGTGTGGGCTAACCCTTATGAACATGAAAATAATACAGAAATTACGAAATCCGATAAACTGGCTCCAACTAATTAAGTCTGAGATAAAAGAGTTATTTGGGATTTTGTTACTATTCTGGTATAAAAACAAAATTTCAAGGTTCGAATCTTGAGCACGCCGCTTTTGCTGCAGTAAGTATCCTATTTTAGGAGTAAAGACGCTAAGGTTTCTGCGCTCCCGCCTGACACAGGTCCTCATTGGATACAGGTGTTTCGGGAGGTACCTGTTTTGGATCCGCTTAGATGTCACCATTATGCGAATCGCCCAAAGGACACTGCGGAGCATGCGGTGGCAGTCTGTCTCGCTTGGGTGGAGGAGTCGGTGACCTCATGGAGGGGATGGACAGTGGCGACCTCTAGCGTCTAGTCCTGGAGTAGGCCATGGTAAGGAGCGAAAGGGAATAGGAAGCAGACACTTCCTGCAAAGCAGTAATGCGAATGATGGTGATGGCGGAGGCCGTGAAGGAGAGGACCTGCTTATGCCTCAGCCGTCGCCGTAGGAGACGGCCCGGATATTTCCAATTGGAGCATCGCAGGACAATGTTCGGCCACCGCAGGCGCGGGCTTACCATTATTTTTCCGTACGGTAAGTGCGAGTCGGACTCGCTCACTGAGGGTTCCGTGCAAACTACAATTCCCGAATGGAGTGTTGAATTTTTTTCCCAATTGAAAAAAAGTATTTTTTAAGCTATTGCATAGCTTCTATCGCGGGCCCTGAGCGTGGAGACCGAATCCAGAAATTCCGTAACGAAAATAACCTAGCACCCTCCACTCATTTGTTTTTTGAGCGTGGTGACCGATAAGAAAACAAATGAGTGAAAGCAGCTGTCGGCGTTTTGGATGGGTGGGGTTAAGCAGCTGTTAGCGAGGTCTGGTTTTTGATGGAAGAGGTTAAGCAGCTGTTGGCGAGGTCTGGTTTTGGATGGAAGAGGTTAAGCAGCTGTTGGCGAGGTCTGGTATTGGATGGGTGGGGTTAAGCAGCTGTTGGCAAGGTCTCATTTTGGATGGGTGGGGTTAAGCAGCTGTTAGTGAGGTCTGTGTTTGGATGGGTGGGGTTAAGCAGCTGTCGGCGTTTTGGATGGGTGGGGTTAAGCAGCTGTTAGCGAGGTCTGGTTTTAGATGGAAGGGGTTTAACAAGCTGTTGGTGAGGTCTGGTTTTAGATGGGTAGGGTTAAGCAGCTGTTGGTGAGGTCTGTGTTTGGATGGGTGGGGTTAAGCAGCTGTCGGCGTTTTGGATGGGTGGGGTTAAGCAGCTGTTAGCGAGGTCTGGTTTTTGATGGAAGAGGTTAAGCAGCTGTTGGCGAGGTCTGATTTTGGATGGAAGAGGTTAAGCAGCTGTTGGCGAGGTCTGGTATTGGATGGGTGGGGATAAGCAGCTGTTGGCAAGGTCTCATTTTGGATGGGTGGGGTTAAGCAGCTGTTAGCGAGGTCTGGTTTTGGATGGGTGGGGTTAAGCAGCTGTTGGCGAGGTCTAGTTTTGGATGGGTGGGGTTAAGCAGCTGTTGGCGAGGTCTGGTTTTGGATGGGTGCGGTTAAGCAGCTGTTGGCGAGGTCTATTGCATAATTTGATAAAAAATGCTATGCAATAGCTTTACCGCGGCAGTCCCCGAGTGCCACACGTCTTTTTTTTTTTGTAACGTCGGTAACAACACATTTTCAGATTTATTACTATACGTCCTGTCTTATAAGACCTTGCTTTGTGCCAAATTTCAGGATTCTGTGTCAATGGGAAGTACCTTACGAATTTAGATCTTTGACAGTATCGAAGTATACGTTTTATGTGACATAAACGTCCGTATCTTTATTAGAGTTCCGTAGTCGACTAGGAACCCTTATAGTTTCGCCATATAATATGATTAAAAAAGCTTTTAAAGCACTAGGTCACTAGGCACTAGGTCTAGGGGTATTCTGCTGTATGTGTGAGGTACGAATAAAAGTTTTTTCTTTCTTTCTTTCTTTCTTTAGGATTCATTTTGAGAATATCAGCCGATTTTAAAAAACATTAAACACTCAAAATCTTTGATTGTGCTTTTGTGCGTATTCATCTCGAATACTGTTCACCGGTATGAAACCCTATTTACAACTGTTACATCAATCGCATCGAAAGTATCCAAAAGAAATGTTTAAGGTACAGTCAGTTTAGATCTAAAACTTACCTGCCTAACTATCATAGTTTATTTATTTATTTATTTAAACTTCATGTACAATAGTGGTACATAGGCGGACTTAATGCCACAAGGCATTCTCTACCAGTCAACCTTTGGGTTAAAAAAGACAACACTGTGGTAGGTTTGCACAATAAACAAATACATAATAACAAATAGTTCAAATGGAAAAATATAAAATAAGTTATTTATAATAATAAAATACATATATATGCTAAAATAATAAACTAATAAATACTATGAAAAATATGATATCACTATGAGAACTTAATAACAATACTGAACGAAGACCGAACTAAGGTTGAGAGGACTTCAAGTAGTAGTTCCGAATTTTACGTTTGAAGGATAATTTACTTTCAGCTTTTTTGATGTCAAGGGGAAGCACATTCCAGAGTTTTATGGTGGAAACAGCATAAGAATTGGACATAAAGCCAGTACGGTGAGAAGGAATATGAAGAAGCATGTTTTTGGATGCACGAAGGTTAAGATTATGAGAACTGCCCAACACTTTAAAATATTGTTTTAAATAATCAGGAGCACAAGGATCGTTCATTATGGTGAAGAGCGTGCAGAGGGATCTGAGGGATCTCCTCTGATGGATAGGCAGCCATTTAAGCTGAGAACGGAAGGAAGAAATGTGATCATATTTACGAAGGCCAAATATGAAACGAATGCAGTTATTGAGAAGTCGATCCAATTTGTTTAGAAGTTCTTGGGAAAGATCAGAGTAACAAACATCAGCATAGTCAATTATAGGCAACACAAGCGACTGGACCAAAGTAGTTTTAGTGCTTGACGGAAGGAAATTTTTGAATCTATAAAGAGACCGCAGCGTGAAGGTGACTCTCTGGCTAACCTGAGCAATCTGTTTATTCCAGCTTAACCTATCGTCAATATATAAACCTAGGTCTTTAACGTGAGGTGAGAGAGGTATTATTGTATTACCGAAAACTAGCGGCAGTAGTCGGCTAGTGTCTAAACTCCGTAAAAAGTAAGGACTACCAATAAGGATAGCCTGGCATTTACTGACATAGTTGCTGCAGGAAGCTTCACATTCTTCCATTAATTGAGCGGAGAAAAATTGCTGACATGACACTTTTGTTTAACATAGTTAATGGTTCAGTCGACTGCTCGGAACTGGTCGGCAAGATTGGGCTGCGTGTTCCATCCTTTACTTTTAGGAATCATCCACCTCTATGTTACCTCAGTGCGGTGTATTTACAGGCAGAACTCTTACATGATAAGAGCTAGCAAAGTTTACAACGCAATGTGTGTATATGTTGATGATCTAGACCTGTTCTCCACCAGCATCACCAAACTTAAGAAAATGATGTGTGCTGGATTTTTCGAAGACCGCTGATAGTTTCAGCGATCTTCGAGAAATCTAGTGCACATAATTTTCCTTACAGTAATTTTAATTATGTGCTTGCTCCGAGCGTCTTTACTTTTCTTTTTATCTGTCTACTGTATCTTGTTCTGCTCTAATATTATCTGTGAAATCTTGTAATTGGCCTTCTCTCAATATTTTTCAACTATCGGTATGTTAGCTGCAAGTTTTCCGAAAATAGTAAAATAAAATATCTGTCTGTCTGTCCGTCCGTCCGCGGATAATCTCAGTGACCGTTAGCACCTAGAAAGCTAAAATTTGTTACCAATATGTATATCAATCACGCCAACAAAGTGGTAAAATAAAAAGCTAACCTGGTACCCTAATAAAACATAATTATTATTCCACTTTTGAACAGCTGTGTTGTTATTATGATAAAACTAATGAGTATAAAAAAAGGTTTATTTGAGAAAGTTGTTTGAAATCATAAGTACAATCACGTGTATAATTTATCGGTCACTAATTACCAGTCATCCTATATAAGTAACGTATATAAGATCTTCTTCTTCTTCCTGTCCTTGTCCCTTGTAAATAAGATCTGCTGATTAAAACTTATGTTCTTCAAAGTGTACCGCGCGGTACATAATGTACAGGGTTATTTGTACAACACGAGCAACCTCTCAGGACTATGCTATGAACATCATAAACAACAACTTTTGTTCTATGACTTTTAAACATGTATCATATTTTAGTTCATCAGATTTTCATACAAAAATAAAGATATTTAAATTTAACGTTCTAAATATCACGACGTCTATGCGAAGCAAGCGATAGTACAATAGTGGAGGGTGCTGAACATGAACTTGACCTATTTACGGGCAACCCTCACTAGTCGGTCAGTCGCCGCGATGCGCTTGCGTCGCGTCATACGTGTTTTTGTAACGAAATTCGGCAGTGCGGATGTAATTATCTTTACATGATGGTGTATCAATATTCTAATGTCAGTGTACACGGAAATGGTGCATATGCTTGCTAGTGTAGTGACAATGTTTCTAAAGCCTGCTTACTATTACTACGAGAACAGTGCACGGGAAACGTAAGTATTATAGATACGGCAAAATACATAGTTGAAATGTATTAGATAGAACAACGAAATCTTGAAGGCGTGTTTTTGGTAAATGTATTATGTTATGTAAAAGTCATAAAACAAAAGTTGTCGTTTATGATGTTAGTAATACAGTCCTGCAAGGTTCAATACTACTACTACTCAACTCTCTACTGGTACTCTTCAATGAAAGTGGACTGTAAATTATAAAAAATGGTTGTATTAAATAGGTACTACAATCGTTAGGAATTTTGGAACGCAGATGTATGTATGCCCGTTCGCTAGCGAGATCTGACGGACACTGGCGGGCGGGTGACGCGCTCGCGCTGACACCCGTCCCGCGCCCCCTCGCCCCGCCGACTCTGCTGCCGCGTCCACACGATCGGCCGCCAACTCCGCTGCCGGGGCCACACGGACGTTCGCGCGTGAACATGCTCCCCGGGTTGAAGGAATCTTCAAGGAAGTGGTAGTGGGCAGATGTTGTTGAAGGCCCGCCGAATTGTTCCCTTCTTCGTCTTCAACTCGGCGACCCTCGCAACACCGTCAGCGCCCGGGTACACCTGCACGACGCGACCCAGCAGCCAGCAGAGAGGTGGAAGCGTCTTATCCTTAACCAGGACGAGGCTCCCCACTTTGATGTCGCCCGATGCTGTGGACCACTTGGTTTTTTGCTGCAGCAAAGATATGTATTCAGTGTTAAACCGTTTCCAGAAATGCTGCTTGATATATTCCACCCTTTGGAATCTCTCGAGTCTGTTTATGTTTCCATTGTCAGTCATCTGTGGAAGTGGAATGGACGTGAGTGATCTTCCAATTAAAAAGTGAGATGGAGTTAGTGCACAAAAATCAAGTGGATCAGAAGAACAAGGAGTCAGGGGACGGGAATTGAGAATAGCCTCTATTTGGGTCAGACACGTGGCCATCTCCTCGTATGTGAAATGCGTTAATTTGAGCAGTCTCTTTAAGTGATACTTTGTGGAACGCACAGCGGCCTCAGCAATGCCATTAAAATGAGGGGAGTAGGCCGGCACAAAGTTGAACTCAATCCCTTCCTGAGCGACATCATAAGCAATGTCTGAAGTCTGCAAAAAATGACGTAATTGATTACATAAACCGACGAAGGTTGTGCCATTATCGGACAATATACTACGAGGCTTGCCACGGCGCGCAATGAATCTATTTAAGGCAGCCATGTATGCTTCCTTAGTGAGGTCCGTGACAAGCTCCAAGTGAACAGCCTTGGTAGCAAGGCAGACAAAGATGCAGATATAGGACTTTATAAGTCTGCAGCCTCTTCCCTTCCGGTCAGCGATCAGTATTGGGCCAGCATAATCAACACTTGAATTTAAGAAAGGAAACTCAAGATTGCTTCGTGAATTTGGAAGTTGTCCCATTATTGGTTGCACAATTTGAGCCTTGTGCCTGAAGCATACTACACATTTTTGAACAATGACTCTGGATAAGTTTCTACCCCCCAGGGGCCAATAGTTTTGCCGAATGTTTGCCAAAAGCAATTGAGGTCCGGCATGTAACAGATTTCTGTGAACAGATTGAAACATGATTTTAGTTAAATGATGCTTACTGCACATGAGTATGGGATGTTTTACGTTGTAATCGTATGGAGAGTTATTAAGCCTGCCTCCGACACGAATAATGCCATCAGAATCTAAGAAAGGAGATAAAGATAAGAGTCGATTTTTATGAGGCAAGGATTTTCCTGATTTTAAAATAGAATATTCTTCCGGAAAACTTTCAATTTGTGTATTATGTAAAATGCATTTTAATGAAGATTGAATCTCCTGATTAGACAAAGATCCTACTAACCTATTATTTTTATTTTTTAAATTGTAAATATACCTTTTAATGTAGGCCACAATTCTTTGCAAACGGTTAAAATCTGAATACTTATGAATTAATAGTTGTATTAATGTTTGATTTACTACAATGTGGCTATTGTTAGACTGATTTACAAAATAAGTTAGTTCAGGCAAGTCTTGTTTTGCAATATCGTTTGGTGGCTTTGGCCACAGGCATTCATCCTGTGACAAAAATGTAGGGCCTGCCCACCACAAGCTAGAATCGCTGATATGATCAGCCTTCACCCCTCGAGAAACTAAATCTGCAGGATTGTCTCGAGTAGGTACATAGTTCCATACAGATCCAAGAGTTGTCTCCTGTATCTCGTTAACACGATGCCTGACGAAAGGTTTGAGTTGTGTCGATGGTGCGGATAACCAGCTCAACACTATTGTTGAATCACACCAAAAGACGCATCGGCTGATTGGTATGGTAAGGGATTCTTTGACCTTTGTACACAATCTTGCACCTAACAACGCTCCACATAGCTCTAACCTGGGCATTGTTGTTGGTTTTATTGGGGCTATACGATTTTTAGAAGCTAATAAGCGTACCGTGACGGAGTTACTGTTGTCAATGCTGCGTATATAAACACATGCTCCATACGCCCTTTCACTGCTATCAGTAAATATGTGTATTTCATTAATGATCCAGTTGTCACATAGAACCCATCTGGGAATGTTTAAATAATTTAAATGTTTTAATGCTTCTACAAATTTCGACCACTGATCTGCTATGTCCTGAGGAACCTCATCATCCCAGTCGCATTTATTGACCCACAATTTTTGCATTATAATTTTCGCTTCAACAACACATGGACCAATTAACCCCAATGGGTCAAATACTTGGCTTATTATTGATAAAATGTGTCTTTTTGTTATAGTTTTGTGGTTGTCAATATTAATGGAAAATGATAAATTATCTGATTTGCAAGCCCATAGCAGCCCTAATGTCTTTGATGTGTAATTATTTGACAAATCTAAATCTAAACTTGAGTCATCCTCTACATCTACTATTTCTTTAAGAATTTGACTACTATTCGACTGCCATTTTCGTAAATTAAATTTTGCTGAACTTAATATTGTTTTTATATTTTGACAAAGTTCGATTGCGCCGTTTATAGTATCTAATCCAGTTAACAAGTCGTCAACGTAAAAATCACGTTGGATGCTATTCTTCACGTGCTGATTGTCTGTGGCCTCTGCGAGGCTCACTAGGCACTTGGTCGCCAGATAAGGCGCAGACGCTGTCCCGTAAGTGACTGTATTTAATGTGTAGATTTTGAGTGGCTCTGATGGATTTTTTCTAAATAAAATGCGTTGAAGGGATCGTTGATTGGGATTTAACTCGACAGCTCGATACATTTTTTCGATATCCCCTGAGATTGCATATTTGTGTTGTCTGAATCTTAGTAAGATAGAGAGTAGATCATCCTGTACAGTAGGACCTACATATTGTATGTCGTTTAGTGATAATCCCGAAGTTGTTTTTGCTGATGCATCAAAGACTGTACGCAACTTCGTTGTTTTACTTGATTCCCGCAATACCCCATGGTGTGGCAGGAAATAACTTACATTATTTTCATTGCTTACTGTTAAATTGCTGTCCTCAGTCATGTGACCTAATGTTTCATATTCTTTCATGAAGTCAATGTACATGCTTTTATATATCGGATCGCGTTCAAAGCGTTTTTCTAATGATAAAAACCTACGTTTTGCTGCAGCGTATGAATCGCCTAATACGCTAGGATCCGCCTTAAGTGGTATAGTTACAACAAACTGGCCATTTGAGCCACGAACCGTATTTAACTGAAAACTTTCTTCGCAAGCACGTTCCTCTACAGAAAGACAATGTTTAGTTGATATTGTATCAAGTTCCCAAAACTTATTCAAGTCAGGATTATTTGTTGTTTTAGAAAAATTACAAAAATGTGTTTGTTTATGCAAGCTAGCAGGCACAGTGCCTGAGATTAACCACCCTAATTTGCTTTCACACAGTTTTGGTAAATTTTTTCCCATATTGATATGATTGGTTTGAATAACATCCCAGAATAGTTCAGCTCCTAACAGAATATCAATGTCTGACGGAATATTGAAAGAAGGGTCAGCTAAAAATAAACCTGAAGGAATTGGTATGTTTTCAATATTAATATAGGATGCTGGCAATCTCCTAGTAATTTCTGGCAGAATGAGACAGGTAATATTGAAAGAATAATGTTCATATGTGGACTCAATGGTGAGGTTGCAAGAGTGTGTACTGTTACTGGTCAAACTATTAATACCTGTGACCATGGAGGCGGTACCAGCTCGAGACAATCCAAGTTTGCTGCTAAGCCTGTCAGTGATGAAGTTGGCTGTACTGCCGCTGTCTAATAGGACTCTGGCGTTGTACCTTACGCCTTTATCACTCACCACCTTCACCACCGCTGTGGACAGTAAAATGTGTTTCTCAGAAGTAGACTGTATATCTGCGGAGAGTGACACATTATTTGTCGAAATGCTAGGCATAGGATTATTTAACACTTGTGGCTCTGACTGATCTAAATGTAACAAGGTATTATGACGATTCTTACAGTACTTGCAGCGTGTAAATCTACAACGCTTTTCTGTATGACCAACCCGCAAACAATTAAGGCACACTTTGAAATCTTTTGCCTTCTGTGTCCTATCTTCTACTGTTAACTTTCTAAAGGCTTCACATGAGTAAAGAAAATGATTTTTTGAGCACATAGGACAGATTTTATTTTTCTCTTTCTCAATATTGTTTGTTTCCTGTTTCTGCGAGGTTACAATAAAACTTTTAGACTTATTATTGCCACTAGATTGCATTTTATCTTGTTTTTTATTTTCTTCTATTGTTTCCAGTAAATCGGCCTTATTGTTCATGAATGTACAAAACTGAAGCAATGTTGGTGAGTCGGGTAAAGTGTTACGGTACTCTTCCCAATCCCTACTGGTAGTACTATCTAATTTTAAGGTCATTAAATAGATGATAAGAGTATCCCGAGTAGGCTCATTCAACAATTTTAATGCTCGTATGTTTTTATTTGTGACATCAACAAGGCGGCGTAAAGCAACACTGGATTCATCAGTTAATGGCTCAGCGTTAAATAGTGCTTTTACATGATTATTCACTAATAGGCGGCTATTGTTATATCGCTCACACAATAAATCCCAAGCTAACTTGTAATTTTCATTTCTAAAATCTATGTTTTTGATAATTTCAGCAGCTTGACCCTTTAGGGAAGCTCGTAAATAATGAAATTTATTTATATTATCTATATTGTTATTATTATGGATCAAGGATATAAAAGTGTCCCTATATTCCAGCCAACACTGATAGCTGCCATCAAAACGAGGTAAATCAATTTTTGGCAAACGTATAAAGTTATTCTTTGTTCCACCTGTTACCTCGGAGCCTGATACGGAACCTGCTGAAGGCTTGCCCTGCTGCTGCTGGTCTTGCTCTGCAGATATGATTTTCCGCGCCGTGGCAACCAAGGTGTGGTAATTTTCTTCGAATTCGAAGCGATCCGCGTAGGCGTCGTTGGGATTGTCCGATAGCAGCTCAATCTCGGTCTGTAAAGAATTAAACTCGTCATACAACTGTTCAAATTTGCTAAACCGACTTTCTAGTTCGAGCACTTGCAAGTCGGACAACTGATCACCGTTTTCCAAACAATCCAGATATTTAGTGAAATTAGTTAGCTTGGCCTTCATGGAACTGCGTTTTTTAATTAACTTGTCAGCCATCTTGTAAAAGCAACGCGTGTTAGAGCAACGCGTGTTGAAAAGACGGAACGATGCAGGTTAATTACGCAATAATTATGCAAGTCTGCAATAAATAGGCACACACGCACACACCCTCAGATCTGTCCTGCATGCGATATTCCTAGAAATAAGCTAGGCTGAAATGTGTAAGATAAAAAAGTTCGCAACAAGATGGCGTCAATGCGATCGCCAACCCAGCAAAGCGACGAGAAAAAGTACATGCGAAGTGATTAGCTCGAGCCAACTCAAATAGAGGGAATATAGGTACTTAGTACTTAGTTGAATTGGATTTGAACTAATGCAATAAACGCACAGAAGTGTGGAATAAGGAAGAAAAAATTGGAATGGTCTCACAACACGTCCGTCCTTATCCAAGTATCTTCGTTCTTCTCGGAAACAGCGCGGCCACGACGCAATAGATCGGCGTACGTGGATTCCACTGGTGATGGTGCCTCGTTTTTTCAAGTCTTCACTCGACAGCGACGCCACGGTACAATAGAGCGGCACACGTGGCTTGGGGGCGAAGTCCGCGCCCGGTTCCTACGACGATTTTCTTGACCGGTGGAAGGACCAATGTTGGGGATGGTACTCTTCAATGAAAGTGGACTGTAAATTATAAAAAATGGTTGTATTAAATAGGTACTACAATCGTTAGGAATTTTGGAACGCAGATGTATGTATGCCCGTTCGCTAGCGAGATCTGACGGACACTGGCGGGCGGGTGACGCGCTCGCGCTGACACCCGTCCCGCGCCCCCTCGCCCCGCCGACTCTGCTGCCGCGTCCACACGATCGGCCGCCAACTCCGCTGCCGGGGCCACACGGACGTTCGCGCGTGAACAATGATGTTAGTAATACAGTCCTGCAAGGTTGTTAGTGTTTCACAGATAACTCTGTATATTAAAAATGTAAGCCTGTATTATATCGCTCTTAACTATATTTTCTCATTGTTTAAAAATAATCAGTTTGTTTCTAATTCCCTTCCCCTTTTTGCCGAGTTTATTTTTAACCTCCGACGTAAAAGAGGGTGTTATAAGTTTGAGGTGCCTGTTTGTCTGTGTGTCTGTCCGTGGTATCGTAGCTCCTAAGCGAATAGACCGATTTTGATGCGTTTTTTTTTATTTGATAGCTGACGTCATCGAGATGATTCTTAGATACAATTTATAAAGATCTGTTCAGGTTTCAAAGTCATTTATTTATTTATTTATTACAACTTCATGCAACACAAAAGGTACAAAGGCGGACTTAATGCCTTAGGCATTCTCTACCAGTCAACCTAGGGTGGTGAAGAGAAAACATGGCAAGTGCATAAAAAAAAAGAATAGTTTGATAAGAAAACAAGTGTACAAATATTTATATAATAAACATACTTAAATATTCAATATAATCATTAGCCATTATTATTATTATTTCCTTTATTATACATTTTAACATATTTATTACATTTTTAAATATTCCTTAAAAAATATATTAAAAAAAAACATTTAAAAATATAAAAAATAGTGTCCCACCGGTATCGGGAACAGGGTTATTATTATTTCGTTTATTCATTAAAGTACATAGAAATTATATTTTTAAATATTCAATAAAAAATAAAAAACATTTAAAAATATAAAAAATAGTAGCCCACCGGTATCGGGAACAGGGTCCAAGCTACCGGCGGTCAGGGCTCCAGAGAAAGGAACCTCCTGACTATACGAGCCGTGTCCAGCAATACTGCTTTCTGAATCAAGCCCTTGATCCAGTCGCCTAACGAGAGCCTCCTAAGGTGTTGGTCGAGGCTCTTGGCTATTAAGCCATTGGCTGACACAACTATCGGTACAATGATCGCTGAATCCACTTCCCACATGTCGACAACCTCGCGAGCCAAGTCAATATACTTGATTTGTTTATCTTTCTCGGCTTTCGCGAGGTTCTCGTCATGCGGAACGGATATGTCAACAATCATTGCACGCCTCTCGCTTCGATCCACCACCACTATATCAGGCTTATTGGCTACAATAGTCCTGTCAGTGATGATGGACCGATCCCAGTACAACGTGATATCGCCATTATCGAGAACTGGGTCGGGCACATACCTGTAGTATGGCACCTCCGATTCCACAAGAGAGTATTTCAGAGCAAGTTGCTGATGGATAATCCTGGCTACAAGGTTGTGTCTATGCAAGTATTCACCGTTAGCTAGACGAGAACAACCAGAGATAATGTGGCGGATTGATTCACCCGGTCGGTGACACGCCCGACATATGTCAACCGTGCCGTCCTTCACAATAAATCTCCGGTAGTTATTCGTCATGATAACTTCGTCCATAATTGCACATACAAAACCTTCGGTTTCCCCAAAGAGGTCACCGACGCGCAGCCAGGCTACGGACGCTAGTTGGTCTACACCGGGCTCATGAAGGGCCCGGAAAAAGCGTCCGTGAAGTTCCTTACTCTGCCATACTTCCTTGCGTACGTTAGTGTCAAGCACTACAGGTTTGCGCCAGTTCTCGTTAGCCAAGGAGAGCGGGGTGAGTCCCTTGTCCACTGCTACTACATCACGATGCATACCCACGTCGGCGGCTAGGAAATATTCCCTGAGACTGCATACCTCGCGATTGTGCAGGGTCTTAGCATTTAAAAAGCCTCGACCCCCACACTTCCGCGGGATATACAGTCTCATTACCGACGACCGAGGGTGATGCATTCGATATGCAGTCAGCAGTGTACGGACCTTCCTATCCAGGGCGTCAAGTTCCGTTTGAGTCCATTTGAGTACACCGAAAGCGTACATCAATACCGGCATGACCCAACCGTTGAAGGCACGCACCTTGTTTCCACCTGAAAGAAGGCTGTTAAGTACCTTCTTCAGGCGGCCAAAGAAGCGCTCCTTCAACGATTGCTTCATGTCAGTGGCATTGATGCCTAACGCTTCCGACATACCCAAATACTTGTAGGTTTCGGTTGGAGAGAGGGATCTCAGGTGTATGGAATCCGAGAGTTGGGTACCCACGGATTCCACAATCTCCCCTCGCTTTATATGCATGACTGCACATTTGTCCACACCAAACTCCATCCTGATGGCGCTACTGAAGGTTTCCGTTACCTTCAGTAGCTCCATCAGTTGCAGATTGTTGGGGGCAAAGAGCTTCAAATCATCCATATAAAGGAGGTGAGATATAACCTGACCACCTCTCTTCAACCGATAGCCTAGGCCTGAATTCTCTAGCAGTGTGCTCAGAGGATTCAAGGCTAGGCAGAACCAAAGCGGACTCAAACTGTCACCCTGGAATATACCTCGCTCGATCCTTACCGGTTCGCTATTCCTCTGGATATTTCGACATCCTGGATAGCGAAGGACTGTCCTCCATTGCCTCATACATGACATCAGGAAGGTGCAAAGAGTTGCATCAACTTTATACAACTCCAGCACCCTCATGAGCCATGTATGAGAAACTGAGTCATAGGCCTTCTTATAGTCTATCCAACATGTCGACAGATCCTTTCGGGAACGCCGAACCTGTTGGCTAATGGCCATATCGATGAGGAGTAGCTCCTTCGTACCGCGGGACCCATTCCTACATCCATTTTGAGAGGCAGACATGATAGCGTTATTATCAACATGGTTGTTAATCTTTGCTCTCAAAATGGATGTAAGAACCTTATAAACTGTCGGCAGACACGTAATCGGCCGATAGTTTTTGGGTTCCGCGGTGCTACCGGATTTGTGGAGCAGGTGGGTAACTCCTGTTGTAAGAAACTCGGGTAGCGAGCCAGACTCTAAGGCGGTCTGATACTGAGATGCCAAACGAGCGTGCGACCTTTGCAGCCACTTTATCCAAAAGTTGTGCAGTCCGTCCGGCCCTGGAGATTTCCAATTAGGCAACGGACGGGCTGCACGGGCCACATCTTGGGGGCTGATTGTTATTGCCCCCATTTCTGTTATTGATTCGCACGCTCGTTCAACCTCTCGAGTCCAACCACCTTCAGTATGACTGACAGGCACCGACCAGATGTTGCGCCAGAATGAACACATGGCGTCGTCATCCGGAAGGTGCGTGTCAGTCACACCTTGGTCCGGTCGCTCCCAAGTCCTGTATACCCACCTTTCATTACTCCGGAATGTGCTATTCTGGATGTACCGTTCAACCCGCCGCTTATACCTTCGGATACGGTTTGCCCATGCATACACCTTCTGCTTCAGGAAGTCGATACGCTCTGTGACACGGGACATATAGTCTCGGGGGCTAATGTCAGTCCCCGAAAACGCCCGTCTCACAAAGCGCATCACTCGTGGGCGAGTGTTACCCTCCCTGAAGCAGATTAGTTTGCCGATGAGTGCTCTGGCCCCACCAATACGACGCTCGATCCTGCACTGCCAAGCCGGCACAGCTGGTTTTGGTCGTGTAGCTACGTCAGTGTTTGGAAATTTGACGTGAGCTACACGACATGCCGCTACGGCCGCGCAGTACATGATCGAGTGTGTATCGGTGAGATCTTCGCAGTCATCAAAATAGTTTGACAACTGCGAATCCAGAGCAGCCACCAACGCCCTATTCTTGTTACACATGGGCAAACGAGGTATGCGAGGTCAAAGTTCAGGTGGTATGTTGCGATATTCCCTAATAGCACACTCCAAAGCACTCCTCAGTTCGTTGTTACATTGGGTACTTACATGTGTAACCATGTCAGTAATCTCCTCGTCAGCGTTGATGGAAAGATGGTTGGATACCTGTGGAGGTACCACCGTCTGCGACGAAGAGGTTACGGCATGGCTACCCATTTCCGTTCGGAGGCGATCAAGTACAGTATCATCCAACATATGATTACGCTGGATGACCCGCACCTGATCCGACAGTCGTTGGGCCGAAACGTTGACGGCTGGCTCAAGCACCTGAAACAAAGAGAGCATCCGAACACGGTACGCCGTCAGGTTGTTTCCTCCCTCTGTAGCCCCAAAGTATGCGCGCATGACGTTTTCGTTAATCGATTGTGTCCGTCGCATGCGCGACACACATCCACCGGTAGCTGGGACCCTTTCAGAGGCCGGTGGGCCTCGAGATCCTAAGCAAGCCGGTGGCCGGCGTCTTCCCCGACGACGCGTAGGTGGTGGTGTCGTCGGCGGCGAGTAGTACTCGTCGCTCGAGCTCGACGCAGCTGCCACGGCCGGTGTCACAGCACTCACAGTGGGGCTGGGTTCCGGCGGCGGCGAGGCGGAGCTGAGCGACGAGGCCGGAGCTGGTAGGCGTGCTCGACGAGCGGCAGCTCTCGTCAACATTTTCGTAGTTTCGTATTATTTACATTCATTATAATTGATTTTTCACTTGACACAATATGTCATCTGTCTTTCGGTTTTTTCTTCTTTCTATATGAGTATGCATTTTCTTATTTTTGGGAGTATTAAATTTATAATTTTTGATAAACACAGACTCAGGGGCTTCTGATAAGAAATATGTTGGGAATGTAAGACTGCAAACTGTTATTTTTATTAAATATAGTTTGAACATAAAGTAATACTTCTGTTGACATTTAGAGTTGCCAGTTTTTATATATTATAATTATTATTCCTTTATTATTAATTTCAACATATGAAATACATTTTTAAATATTCCTTAAAAAAATTATAAAAAAAAAACATTTAAAAATATAAAAAATAGTGTCCCACCGGTATCGGGAATAGGGTCCAAGCTACCGGCGGTCAGGGCTCCAAAGAAAGGAACCTCCTGACTATACGAGCCGTGTCCAGAAGTACCGCCTTCTGAATCAAGCCCTTGATCCAGTCGCCTTTATTATTATTCCATTCATTTATTATTATTATATACATATTTATCATATTTTTAAATATTTCTTCAAAAAATTATATTAAAAAAAAACATTTAAAAATATAAAAAATAGTAGCCCACCGGCATCGGGAACAGGGTCCAAGCTGCCGGTGGTCAGGGCTCCTGAGAGAGGAACCTCCGGACAATACGCGCCGTGTCTAGGAGTACTGCCTTCTGGATCAAGCCCTTGATCCAACTGCCTAACGAGAGCCTCCGCAGATGTTGGTCGAGGCTCTTGGCTATTAAGCCATTGGCCGTCACGACTATCGGCACAATGATTGCTCTATCCACTTCCCACATGTCGACAACCTCGCGAGCCAAGTCAAGATATTTAGTTTGTTTATCTTTCTCAGCTTTCACGAGGTTCTCGTCATGAGGGACCGCTATATCAACAATCATTGTGCGACGCTCTAGTCGATCTATCACCACTATGTCAGGCTTATTGGCAACAATAGTCCTGTCAGTGATGATAGATCGGTGCCAATACAATGTGACACTGCCATTCTCGAGAACTGGTTCGGGCACATACCTATAGTACGGTACTTCTGATTCAACAAGATTGTATTTAAGAGCAAGTTGCTGATGGATTATCCTGGCCACAAGGTTGTGTCTGTGCAAATAGTCTCTGTTAGCTAAATGAGAACACCCAGAAATAATGTGTCGGATTGATTCCCCAGGCCGGTGGCATGCCCGACAGATGTCAACCGTACCGTCCTTCACAATATACTTCCGGTAGTTGTTCGTCATCATAACTTCGTCCATAATTGCAAAGACAAAACCTTCGGTTTCTTCAAAGAGATCACCAAAGCGTAACCAGGAGACGGACGCTAAAAGATCTACATCGGGCCCATGTAAGGCCCGGTAAAAGCGCCCGTGAAGCTCCTTGCCCTTCCATACTTCCTTGCGTTCATTAGTATCCATTACTATAGGTTTGCGCCAGTTCTCGTTGGCCAAGGAGAGCGGGGTGAGGCCTTTGTCCACCGCCACTACATCTCGGTGCATCCCCACGTCGGTTTCCAGGAAGTATTCCCTGAGACTGCATACCTCACGGTTGTGCAGGGTCTTGGCATTTAAGAAGCCACGACCCCCACACTTCCGCGGGATATACAGCCTCATCACCGATGATCGTGGGTGATGCATCCGATTTGCGGTAAGCAGAGTGCGGACCCTCCTAGCCAGGGCGTCGAGTTCCGTCTGAGTCCATTTGAGTATGCCGAAAGAGTACATCAAAACCGGCATGACCCAACCGTTGAAGGCGCGCACCTTGTTCCCGCCTGATAAAAGACTTTTCAGTACTTTATTCAGGCGGCCAAAGAAACGCTCCCTCAACGATTGTTTCACGTCAGCAGCATTGATGCCCAACGCTTCCGACATACCCAAATACTTGTAAGTTTCGGTTGAGCTAAGGGATATAAAGTGTATGGAATCAGAGAGTTGGGTTCCCACGGATTCCATAATCTCCCCTCGCTTTACATGCATGACTGCACATTTGTCCAAACCAAATTCCATCCTGATGGCACTACTGAAGGTTTCAGTTACCTTCAGTAGTTCCATCAGTTGCAAGTTGTTGGAAGCAAAAAGTTTCAGATCATCCATGTAAAGAAGGTGAGATATGACCTGACCCTCTCTTCTCAACCGGTAGCCTAAACCCGAACCCTCCAGCAGTGTGCTGAGAGGGTTCAAAGCCAGGCAAAACCACAATGGACTCAGACTGTCACCCTGGAATATGCCACGCTCGATCCTTAACGGTTCGCTGTTCTCCGAAACCCGTCGACACCCTGGATAGTGAAGGACCGTCCTCCACTGCCCCATACATGACATCAGAAAGGCGCGCAGAGTTACATCAATTTTATATAGCTCCAGCACCCTCATGAGCCATGTATGCGGCACTGAATCATAGGCCTTCTTGTAATTTATCCAACATGTCGACAGGTCTCTTCGAGAACGACGAACCTGTTGGCTAATGGCAACATCAATGAGGAGCAGCTCCTTAGTACCACGGGACCCGTTCCTACATCCATTCTGAGAAGCAGACATGATGGAATTTGTCTCAATATGACTATTAATTTTAGCTCTCAGGATGGATGTAAGAACTTTATAGACCGTCGGCAAACACGTAATCGGTCTATAATTTTTGGGTTCCGCAGTACTACCCGATTTATGGAGCAGGTGGGTTATTCCTGTCGTCAGGAACTGGGGCAGCGACCCTGACTCTAAGGCAGATTGGAATTGGAACGCCAAGCGAGCGTGCGAACTTTTAAACCATTTAAGCCAAAAGTTGTGCAGCCCGTCCGGCCCTGGAGATTTCCAATTTGGTAACGGACGGACTGCACGAGCTACATCTTGGGGGCTGATGGTAATTGCCCCCATTTCTGGTATAAGTTCGCACTCTCGCTCGACCTCCCGAGTCCAATCACCCTCAGTGTGACTGACAGGCACCGACCAAATGCTGCGCCAAAATGAATACATGGCATCATCATCCGGTAGGCGCGTATCAATCACACTTTGGTCCGGTCGCTCCCAAGCCCTGTAAACCCACCTTTTGTTGCTTTGGAACGCGCGATTCTGGGTGTACCGCTCCACTCGCCGCTTGTACCGTCGTATACGGTTTGCCCATGCATAGACTTTCTGCCTCAGGAAGTCGATACGCTCTGTGATACGGGGTAGATAATCTCGAGGACTAATATCTGTCCCCGAGAACGCCCGCCTCACAAAGCGCATCACTCTAGGGCGAGTGTTGCCCTCCCTGAAGCAGATAAGTTTGCCGATGAGTGCTCTAGCCTCACCGATACGACGCTCGATCCTGCACTGCCAAGCTGGTTTAGCTGGTCGTGTAGCTCTGTCACTATTTGGTATTTTGACATGAGCTACACGACACGCCGCTGCAGCCGCACAGTATAAGATCGAGTGGGTATCGGTAAGGTCTTTGCTGCTATCAAAACAATTTGATAGCTGCGAATCTAGAGCACACACCAACGCCCTATTTTTTCTATGCATAGGCAAACGAGGTAGACGGGGTCTAAGCTCTGGTGGTATAGAGCGGTACTCCCGGAATGCATCCTCCAAAGCGCTCCTCAAACGTGCATTGCACTGGGTACTCACGGATATAGCCCCGTCATCATCATCCTCACCAACGTGGTCGGGTCGCGGTGAAACACTGGGTTGACGTTGCACCGCGGCCGGTGGTGAAATAGGTGTGACACGACCATTCCGTGATTCTAGGCGCAGTCTATCAAGTACGGCGTCATCCAACATACGGTTACGCTGGATGACCCGCACCTGATCCGATAGTCTTTGGGCCGAAACGTTGACAGCTGGCTCAAGCACCTGAAACAGAGAGAGCATCCGACCACGGTACGCAGTCAGGTTAGTTCCCCCCTCTGTAGCCCCAAATTATGAGCGCATGACATTTTCATTAATGGATTCTGTCCATCGCATACGCTGCACACTTCCACCGGCAGCGGGGACCCTATCAGAGGGCGGTGGGCCTCGAAGTCCCAAGCAGGCCGGAGGTCGGCCTCTTCCCCGTCGACGCGCAGGTGGTGGTGTCGTCGGCGGCGAGAAGTATTCGTCGCTCGAGCTCGACGCAACTGCAGCTGCCGAAATCTCTGGACTCACGGCTGGCGCTGGTCCCGGTGGCTGCGAGGCGGAGCTGAGCGACGAACCCGAAGATGTTGGATGTGCAATTTGAGAGCGTGCCCGGCTTCTTGTCAACATTATTTTTACATCATTATTGTAGTTCCATTTCGGTCAAGATATTGATTCTTTGTACTTATACTTTTTGGTATTGCTATCTGATTTCTCTTCTTTTTTTTGTGATTTGGCGGATAAAGTACATTTTGTTGTGTATTTGGTAAGTAAATTGAATAAAAATATTAAACTGAAAAAATTTGATGTATTTCAACTTGACAGCCGGACCACAGATTATTATTATTATAGTCATTAGCTCGTTTGTTGGCTGTGGCAGGGATATATACTTTACTAATTAACACATATAATTCACCTAATGTTTGAAATACTCATAATAATGTACCTAGATGCCGGCGCTATCAAGCTGGTCTGATAATGGAGGTCGGAGGTAAGTGACGTAATCTTGGAATGCCTATTGATAAACGCATCCAGTTTTGGCTATTTAGATTTATCTTAAAAATACTTCTGTTCGTTTCTCATGACGTCAAGAACTTGATGTCTAAGACTTGATGTTAGAAATGGGAGGTGGCTAATGGAACCCTGGAATGTCCACTGGTAAACGGTTTCTTGCCCGTGTTACTTACTACCAATGGTACTACCAGTAGTAATACTGTTAATTTTATTTCCTTTCTTACTATTGCAGTAGTAAGTTGTTAAAAGGGTAATTACAATTTGCCCTTGTTACTGCCTCCACTTGCAACTGAAACATCTTTCTCAAATAGTGCCCTTGATACTCAGGTAAAGAGAAAAGAAAAAGGAAATATCTTAGATAAAAAGAAACCTTTATTTGTAATGGGAAATGTCACAAGGACTTGTAGCTTCATCCTGAAATCGAATTTGACCGTTAACATATACATATGTCGGAAAAGTCAATAGTACGGAAGCTTAAGAACGAATGAACGAGCTAAGTGACAAGTGACACATGTCACTTTGACAGAATCTGGTCTGACGTTTGCACGAACCGAGCAGATAAAGGTGCCGACTATAGAGGCCCGGCTCATTCCTCTGTCGGCAGCCGTGCGATGTGCAATGTCTAGTCACGTGCAACGTCTAGTCTCGGGGACTGTCTCACGGCTTGTTGTGTGAAGTGAACATCTAAAGCTTGCATCATAATAAATCAGTTGTGTGATGTGGAATAGTCTATTTATTGCTCGATACCCAGCCATCGCCCACAAAACAGAGTCTTTGGAAAGAGCTTCAATGATAATCGGCATCCTCTGCCGACACATATATACTGCCCTAACAGTACTAAGCTGATTCGTGATTACAGAAAGTTCTAATGACAAATTTACGTAAATTAGGTATAGACCAGACACGATAATTTTCTGCCAAATACAACGTTGCCAATAAAAAGAGCAACCAACCAATATACGAAACCTGATATAGTTTGTATGTTTTTTTTCCCAGAAATATTTAAAAAAGGTCACAAGTTGGACACCACCGACACTAAGTACAACACAGGTTACGACAGGTCATTGGGCACGCCATAATTATGGCGGTAAGTCCCCTTTTTGAGGCGTGACTGGAAATACCTCATGGCGTCCTTACGTTCCGCATGACGCAGGTCATCACCGGACATGGTCAGCTCTGGAGGTTCCTACACCGGATTCGTGCGGAAATGACGCCCAGGTGTCACCATTGTGTGGACCGCCCGGAGGAAACGGTGGAGCATAAGGTAGAGGTGTGCCCCGCCTGGACAGAGCACCACCATGTCATCGTGGGGGCGCTCGGCGGCATTGATTTCTCGCGTCGAGCCTTGGTGCAGGTCGTGGTCCACAGCGAAGAGGAGTGACAGGCGGCTGCCTCCTTCTGCGAAGCAGTAAGTAATGCTAACAAATAAGGCCGCTGCACGCGCGAGGCAATGGCCCTCGTGCCCTAGCCGCTGGGATTCCGATCCTGATTTCCGGCCACCATAGGCGTGGGCTCGCGGACGGCGAGCAACGGGTAGCCCGCCGTCCGACCGTCCGTCAACCACCCGGTCCAAGCTCAGATCGTCGATGGCGCGCACTGTTCCCGCACATCTCAAGGAGTTGTCAGCAACAGCAGGAGCCCAGCTGAGTCGAAGCCTACAGGGGCCATGCGTGATGCGAAAGAGATCCCCGGGGCCCTGGCACAATGGCAAAGCGGAAACAGGAGTGGATGTTTAGTTAGTAAAAGCCTGGCACTATCTCCCGCTCCATCCAAGAGCCGGAGATATCATTAAGATGATTTTCCCACCTAAAAAACAAAAAGTTTACGACAGGTCACACCGCGTATTAGACGCCACTACGCCAGTGCACTGCTGGATGCGGGAGCAAAACAACCAGATCACACTCAGACGCCCAGATGGCCCGTTGACCATGTATTTGTGCGGATCACCAGGTAAAATAACCAGGTCAGAACTTTGTGATTTTTCATGATACAGACTGATGTTTGTGCTGATGACACTGCTCTTCTTTTTTCGGCTGAATCGGAACATGAAGTCCACAAGCTTGCGCAAGACGGCTTCAATATTGTAAATAAATGGCTTCAACACAACTCATTAACCCTGAATACAGATAAAACTAATTATATAAAGTTTTCCATGCGCAAACCAAATTCTAATAATTCCTCAACGCTTTATGCTCATTGTTGCACAGTCCCTGCTGAATGCCCGCTTATGTGTCCTAATATTAATAAGACTAACAAAATAAAATACCTAGGTGTTATAATAGATGAGACCCTTACGTTCAAACAACATATGGAAGTCTTAAATAATAGAGTTCGTAAGCTGATATTTATATTTAAATAGTTGCGACATATTGCCCAAAAATAATTAAGCAAGTTTACTTTGCTCTATGTCAGTCAATTTTGACATACTGCATTACCTCATGGGGTGGAGCAGGTAAAACTTTATTACTACCAATCGAAAGAGCCCAAAGAGCGATTCTCAAGGTGTCTACTTGCCGCCCTTTCCTTTTTCCCACTGACCTCCTCTACAAAGCTTGTGAAGTACTAACAGTCCGGCAGCTATTTATAATGAGCATTGTACTAAAACAACACGCAGCCCTCCGCTTCAGCAATGAACTTACTAAAAAGAGACGGAAAGATATAGTTTGTCCCACAAACAGCACAAAACATGCATTTACATCCAGATTTTTTGTGTTTCTGGGACCACTACTCTATAATAGACTTAATGCAAAAGCAAATATTTATTCCCTAAATTATGTAAATTGCAAAAAAACCCTCAAGGAAACACTACAAAGTTTGTCATATGAAGATACAGAGAAGTTATTAGTTGTACTCAAATAAAGATTAATAGCACTTTTTATTATGATTAGTTAGCTTAGTTAATATACAAAGATTTTAGCAAGTAAGATTTTTATACTGTTTACACCTCTTTTACGTACCTATTAGTTGACTACTTTACCTTTTGTTATATAAATACTGTGATTATTTTAGTTATTTTACCTTCTCTCGCCTGAAACACAGGATGTCCTAGTTCAGGCATATAACACATGTGAACTCTACATAGAATTAAGAAAAAATGTATTTACTGTATTACTTTATATTTTTTGAATAAATTTATTATTATTATTATTATTATTTCGTTTATTCATTAAAGTACATATAAATTATATTTTTAAATATTCAATAAAAAATAAAAAACATTTAAAAATATAAATAATAGTAGCCCACCGGTATCGGGAACAGGGTCCAAGCTACCGGCGGTCAGGGCTCCAGAGAAAGGAACCTCCTGACTATACGAGCCGTGTCGAGCAATACTGCTTTCTGAATCAAGCCCTTGATCCAGTCGCCTAACGAGAGCCTCCTAAGGTGTTGGTCGAGGCTCTTGGCTATTAAGCCATTGGCTGACACAACTATCGGTACAATGATCGCTGAATCCACTTCCCACATGTCGACAACCTCGCGAGCCAAGTCAATATACTTGATTTGTTTATCTTTCTCGGCTTTCACGAGGTTCTCGTCATGCGGAACGGATATGTCAACAATCATTGCACGCCTCTCGCTTCGGTCCACCACCACTATATCAGGCTTATTGGCCACAATAGTCCTGTCAGTGATGATGGACCGATCCCAGTACAACGTGATATCGCCACTATCGAGAACTGGGTCGGGCACATACCTGTAATATGGCACCTCCGATTCCACAAGAGAGTACTTCAGAGCAAGTTGCTGATGGATAATCCTGGCTACAAGGTTGTGTCTATGCAAGTATTCCCCGTTAGCTAGACGAGAACAACCAGAGATAATGTGGCGGATTGATTCACCCGGTCGGTGACATGCCCGACAGATGTCAACCGTGCCGTCCTTCACAATAAATCTCCGATAGTTATTCGTCATGATAACTTCGTCCATAATTGCACAGACAAAACCTTCGGTTTCCCCAAAGAGGTCACCGACGCGCAGCCAGGCTACGGACGCTAGTTGATCTACATCGGGCCCATGAAGGGCCCGGAAAAAGCGTCCGTGAAGTTCTTTACTCTGCCATACTTCCTTGCGTACGTTAGTGTCAAGCACTACAGGTTTGCGCCAGTTCTCGTTAGCCAAGGAGAGCGGGGTGAGTCCCTTGTCCACTGCTACTACATCACGATGCATACCCACGTCGGCGGCTAGGAAATATTCCCTGAGACTGCATACCTCGCGATTGTGCAGGGTCTTAGCATTTAAAAAGCCTCGACCCCCACACTTCCGCGGGATATACAGTCTCATTACCGACGACCGAGGGTGATGCATTCGATATGCAGTCAGCAGTGTACGGACCTTCCTATCCAGGGCGTCAAGTTCCGTTTGAGTCCATTTGAGTACACCGAAAGCGTACATCAATACCGGCATGACCCAACCGTTGAAGGCACGCACTTTGTTTCCACCTGAAAGAAGGCTGTTAAGTACCTTCTTCAGGCGGCCAAAGAAGCGCTCCCTCAACGATTGCTTCATGTCAGTGGCATTGATGCCTAACGCTTCCGACATACCCAAATACTTGTAGGTTTCGGTTGGAGAGAGGGATCTCAGGTGTATGGAATCCGAGAGTTGGGTACCCGCGGATTCCACAATCTCCCCTCGCTTTATATGCATGACTGCACATTTGTCCACACCAAACTCCATCCTGATGGCGCTACTGAAGGTTTCCGTTACCTTCAGTAGCTCCATCAGTTGCAGATTGTTGGGGGCAAAGAGCTTCAAATCATCCATATAAAGGAGGTGAGATATAACCTGACCACCTCTCTTCAACCGATAGCCTAGGCCTGAATTCTCTAGCAGTGTGCTCAGAGGATTCAAGGCTAGGCAGAACCAAAGCGGACTCAAACTGTCACCCTGGAATATACCTCGCTCGATCCTTACCGGTTCGCTATTCCTCTGGATATTTCGACATCCTGGATAGCGAAGGACTGTCCTCCATTGCCTCATACATGACATCAGGAAGGTGCAAAGAGTTGCATCAACTTTATACAACTCCAGCACCCTCATGAGCCATGTATGAGGAACTGAGTCATAGGCCTTCTTATAATCTATCCAACATGTCGACAGATCCTTTCGGGAACGTCGAACCTGTTGGCTAATGGTCATATCAATGAGGAGCAGCTCCTTCGTACCACGGGACCCCCCGTTCCTACATCCATTCTGAGAAGGTGACATGATCGAATTTTCATCAATATGACTATTAATTTTACTTCTCAGTATGGATGCAAGAACTTTATAGACCGTCGGCAAACACGTGATCGGTCTATAATTTTTGGGTTCCGCAGTACTACCCGATTTATGGAGCAGGTGGGTTATTCCTGTCGTCAGGAACTGGGGCAGCGACCCTGACTCTAAGGCAGACTGAAACTGGTATGCCAAGCGAGCGTGCGACCTTGTAAACCACTTAATCCAGAAATTGTGCAGCCCGTCCGGCCCTGGAGATTTCCAGTTAGGCAACGGACGGACTGCACGAGCTACATCTTGGGGGCTGATGTCGATTGCCCCCATTTGTGGTATTGGATCGCACGCTCGCTCGACCTCCCGGGTCCAGTCACCCTCGGTGTGACTGACAGGCACCGACCAGATGCTGCGCCAGAACGAACACATGGCGTCATCTTCCGGGAGGCGCGCGCCAGTCACACCTTGGTCCGGTCGCTCCCAAGCCCTATAAACCCACCTTTCATTACTCCGGAATGTGCGATTCTGGGTGTATCGTTCAACCCGCCGCTTATACCTGCGGATACGGTTTGCCCATGCATACACTTTCTGCTTCAGGAAGTCGATGCGCTCTGTGACTCGGGACATATAGTCTCGGGGGCTGATGTTAGTCCCCGAAAATGCCCGCCTCACAAAGCGCATTACTCTTGGGCGAGTGTTGCCCTCCCTGAAGCAGATTAGTTTGCCGATGAGTGCTCTAGCCCCACCAATACGACGCTCGATCCTGCACTGCCAGGCCGGCACAGCTGATTTCGGTCGTGTAGCTTCGTCACTGTCTGGGAATTTGACGTGAGCTACACGACATGCCGCTACGGCCGCGCAGTACATGATCGAGTGTGTCTCGGTGAGATCTTCGCAGTCATCAAAATAGTTTGACAACTGCGAATCCAGAGCAGCCACCAACGCCCTATTCTTGTTACACATGGGCAAACGAGGTATGCGAGGTCTAAGTTCAGGTGGTATGTTGCGATATTCCCGAATCGCACACTCCAAAGCACTCTTCAGTTCATTATTGCACTGTTATTATTATTTCCTTTATTATACATTTTAACATATTTATTAAATTTTTAAATATTCCTTAAAAAATATATTAAAAAAAAACATTTAAAAATATAAAAAATAGTGTCCCACCGGTATCGGGAACAGGGTCCAAGCTACCGGCGGTCAGGGCTCCAGAGAAAGGAACCTCCTAACTATACGAGCCGTGTCCAGGAGTACCGCTTTCTGAATCAAGCCCTTGATCCAGCCGCTTAACGAGAGCCTCTTAAGGTGTTGGTCGAGGCTCTTGGCAATTAAGCCATTGGCTGACACGACTATCGGTACAATGATCGCTGAGTCCACATTCCACATGTCGACAACCTCGCGAGCCAAGTCGATATACTTAATTTGTTTATCTTTCTCGGCTTTCACGAGGTTCTCGTCATGCGGGACGGATATGTCAACAATCATTGCACGCCTCTCCCTTCGGTCCACCACCACTATATCAGGCTTATTGGCTACAATAGTCCTGTCAGTGATGATGGACCGATCCCAGTACAACGTGATATCGCCACTATCGAGAACTGGGTCGGGCACATACCTGTAGTATGGCACCTCCGATTCCACAAGAGAGTACTTCAGAGCAAGTTGCTGATGGATTATCCTGGCTACAAGATTGTGTCTATGCAAGTATTCCCCGTTAGCTAGACGAGAACAACCAGAGATAATGTGGCGGATTGATTCACCCGGTCGGTGTCATGCCCGACAGATGTCAACCGTGCCGTCCTTCACAATAAATCTCCGGTAGTTATTCGTCATGATAACTTCGTCCATAATTGCACAGACAAAACCTTCGGTTTCCCCAAAGAGGTCACCGACGCGTAGCCAGGCTACGGACGCTAGTTGGTCTACATCGGGCCCATGAAGGGCCCGGAAAAAGCGTCCGTGAAGTTCCTTACTCTGCCATACTTCCTTGCGTACGTTAGTGTCAAGCACTACAGGTTTGCGCCAGTTCTCGTTAGCCAAGGAGAGCGGGGTGAGTCCCTTGTCCACTGCTACTACAGCACGATGCATACCCCCGTCGGCGGCTAGGAAGTATTCCCTGAGACTGCATACCTCGCGATTGTGCAGGGTCTTAGCATTTAAAAAGCCTCGACCCCCGCACTTCCGCGGGATATACAGTCTCATTACCGACGACCGAGGGTGATGCATTCGATATGCAGTCAGCAGTGTACGAACCCTTCTATCCAGGGCGTCAAGTTCCGTTTGAGTCCATTTGAGTACACCGAAAGCGTACATCAATACCGGCATGACCCAACCGTTGAAGGCACGCACCTTGTTTCCACCTGACAGAAGGCTGTTAAGTACCTTCTTCAGGCGGCCAAAGAAGCGCTCCTTCAACGATTGCTTCATGTCAGTGGCATTGATGCCTAACGCTTCCGACATACCCAAATACTTGTAGGTTTCGGTTGGAGAGAGGGATCTCAGGTGTATGGAATCCGAGAGTTGGATACCCACGGATTCCACAATCTCCCCTCGTTTTATATGCATGACCGCACATTTGTCCACACCAAACTCCATCCTGATGGCACTACTGAAGGTTTCCGTTACCTTCAGTAGCTCCATCAGTTGCAGATTGTTGGGGGCAAAGAGCTTCAAGTCATCCATATAAAGGAGGTGAGATATAGCCTGACCACCTCTCTTCAACCGATAGCCTAGGCCTGAATTCTCCAGCAATGTGCTCAGAGGATTCAAGGCTAGGCAGAACCAAAGCGGACTCAAACTGTCACCCTGGAATATACCTCGCTCGATCCTTACCGGTTCGCTGTTCCTCTGGATATTTCGACATCCTGGATAGCGAAGGACTGTCCTCCATTGCCTCATACATGACATCAGGAAGGTGCGAAGAGTTGCATCAACTTTATACAACTCCAGCACCCTCATGAGCCATGTATGAGGAACTGAGTCATAGGCCTTCTTATAGTCTATCCAACATGTCGACAGATCCTTTCGGGAACGCCGAACCTGTTGGCTAATGGCCATATCGATGAGGAGTAGCTCCTTCGTACCGCGGGACCCATTCCTACATCCATTTTGAGAGGCAGACATGATAGCGTTATTATCAACATGGTGGTTAATCTTTGCTCTCAAAATGGATGTAAGAACCTTATAAACCGTCGGCAGACACGTAATCGGCCGATAGTTTTTGGGTTCCGCGGTGCTACCAGATTTGTGGAGCAGGTGGGTAACTCCTGTTGTAAGAAACTCGGGTAGCGAGCCAGACTCTAAGGCGGCCTGATACTGAGATGCCAAACGAGCGTGCGATCTTTGTAACCACTTTATCCAAAAGTTTTGCAGTCCGTCCGGCCCTGGAGATTTCCAATTAGGCAACGGACGGACTGCACGGGCCACATCTTGGGGGCTGATTGTGATTGCCCCCATTTCTGTTATCGACTCGCACGCTCGTTCGACCTCTCGAGTCCAACCACCTTCAGTATGACTGACAGGCACCGACCAAATGTTGCGCCAGAACAAACACATGGCGTCATCATCCGGAAGGCGCGTGTCAGTCACACCTTGGTCCGGTCGCTCCCAAGCCCTATATACCCACCTTTCATTACTCCGGAATGTGCTATTCTGAGTGTATCTTTCAACCCGCCGCTTATACCTTCGTATACGGTTTGCCCATGCATACACCTTCTGCTTCAGGAAGTCGATGCGCTCTGTGACTCGGGACATATAGTCTCGGGGGTTGATGTCAGTCCCCGAAAACGCCCGCCTCACAAAGCGCATCACTCGTGGGCGAGTGTTGCCCTCCCTGAAGCAGATTAGTTTGCCGATGAGTGCTCTGGCCCCACCAATACGACGCTCGATCCTACACTGCCAGGCCGGCACAGCTGGTTTTGGTCGTGTAGCTACGTCACTGTTTGGAAATTTTACGTGAGCTACACGACATGCCGCTACGGCCGCGCAGTACATGATCGAGTGTGTATCGGTGAGATCTTCGCAGTCATCAAAATAGTTTGACAACTGCGAATCCAGAGCAGCCACCAGCGCCTTATTCTTATTACGCATGGGCAAACGAGGTAAACGCGGCCTAAACTCAAGCGGCATGTTGCGATACTCCCGAATAGCACACTCCAAAGCACTCCTCAGTTCATTATTGCACTGGGTACTTACGTTAGTGACCGTGTCAGTACTCACCTCGTCAGTATGAAAGGATATGTGGCTGGGCGGTGGTGCCACAACTGGCACCACAGGTTGCGACGGGGCGGTAATGACACGGTCACTCATTTCCGTTCGGAGGCGATCAAGTACAGTATCGTCCAACATATGATTACGCTGGATGACCCGCACCTGATCCGATAGTCGTTGTGCCGAAACGTTGACGGCTGGCTCAAGCACCTGAAACAAAGAGAGCATCCGAACACGGTACGCGGTCAGGTTGTTTCCTCCCTCTGTAGCCCCATAGTATGCGCGCATGACGTTTTCATTGGTCGATTGCGTCCATCGCATGCGCGGCACACTTCCGCCGGCAGCTGGGACCCTATCAGAGGCCGGTGGGCCTCGAGGTCCTAAGCACGCCGGCGGCCGGCGTCCTCCCCGACGACGCGTAGGTGGTGGTGTCGTCGGCGGCGCGTAGTACTCGTCGCTCGAGCTCGACGCAGCTGCCACGGCCGGTGTCACAGCACTCTCAGTGAGGCTGGGTTCCGACGGCGGCGAGGCGGAGCTGAGCGACGAGGCCGGAGGTGGTGGGCGTGCACGTCGTGCAGCAGCTCTTGTCAACATTCTAGCATTGTTGTCGTTTTATTTCATCATCATTCCAGTACTATTATTATTATTTGTAGTATTTTATATTTTCTTTTCCTTTCATTTTTCGGCCTTTACTTGTTGAAGAGAAGTTTAGATTTGGTTTATTGCTTACTGTAGGGATATTGGAATAAAAAATTGTGGGTTTGCGGTACCGAAAATTATTAATTTATAATAAAATTTGCTTGAACGACACACAACACTTTTGACATCTAGAGTTGCCAGCTTATTATTATTATTATTATTATTATAGGTAGGTAGTTTTGCAAATACGGCGCATGCGGAGACTGCGTGCTCACGTCACGTCAACGTGTCGGGTATGAATGTACTCGTATGATGAGTTAACTGGTGGCATGATTTTTTATTAATTCATGTGTTTATGTAAGTGAAACAAAAACTTTTTGACATAGTGGCATGGGTAATATACAAGGTGTAAGGGACAGCCCTCCACAAACTTTGAGGGTTTGCTCAGTAGACGAAACTGAACAACCTTCCACAAGACTTTTTTTTAGGAAACGAAAAAAAAAATCCCCTTCACCATACAAAATTATAAACGTGATTGGACAGTTTGTATGGCGAGGCCGATTTTTTTTTTCGTTTCCTGAAAAAAAAATTTGTGGAAGGTTGTTCAGTTTCGTCCACTGAGCAAGCCCTTAAAGTTTGTGGAGGACTGTCCCTTACACCCTTTATACTCTTATTTATAACGACTTTTGTACAACAAACTGGAAAAAACTCGCCCATTCGGATTTCCAAGTAGAATGAACACCACACTAAAATACAAAACTAATAAAATTCATGTTTTCATGTTAGCTTGTTTCGTAGCAATCCTAAAGACATTACTTTTATATATATCTCCGATACAAAACTTTAGAGTTATCGTCAATTTTAACTCACGCGCCGACATCACGCAAGACCTCGGGTGGCGCAACACATAGTTTTTTTTTAAACAGCAAACTCAGTCGAACGGAAGGGTTATTTGTATAACACTAACAAGCTTGTAGGACTGTGTTACTATTATCATAAATAACCACCTTTGTTGCATAACTCTCGCGGTTCTTGAGATACAGCCTGGTGACAGACAGATTGAAAGACGGACAGATAGCAAGGTCTTATTTTAGCTAATATTTTATCTGTACAGTGAAACGACTTGGGTCATGAACAATACAAATTACAATGACTGTCCTACACAAAAGTTAGTTTAACATTGAACGAATAATGTCTTTATATTTGTGGGGAATGCTTACATTCCCATGGCACTTGAACCTGTAGGCTATCGGATGTTTCCGTCTGGGCTCGGGGTGGCGCAGCACGAATACTTCAACACCGGCACCGCGGCGACCACCATGCCGATGCCGTGACGTCACCCGGCACTTCAACGGCGTCGCTGACTGTGATGACAATCCGGTGACATCACCCTTACACAGCACAGCGAATACTTAGTAATAGGGTCCCATTTTCAGGGTTCCGTAGCCAAATGGCAAATAACGGAACCCTTATAGATTCGTCATGTCTGTCTGTCCGTATGTATGTCACAGCAACTTTTTCCGAAACTATAAGAGCTATACTGTTGAAACTTGGTAAGTAGATGTATTCTGTGAACCGCATTAAGATTTTCACACAAAAATAGAAAAAAAAAGCAATAAATTTTGGGGGTCCCCATACTTAGAACTGAAACTCAAAAACTTTTTTTTTCATCAAACCCATACGTGTGTCTGTCTTCAAAAATGATATTGAGGTTTCTAATATCATTTTTTTCTAAATTGAATAGTTTACGCGAGAGACACTTCCAAAGTGGTGAAAAGTGTGTGTGTCTCCCTATAACTTCTAAAATAAGAGAATGATAAAACAAAAAAAAATATATGTTGTACATTACCATGCAAATTGCCAACGAAAATTGGTTTAACTGAAATCTAGTGAGTAGTTTTTTTTTTAATGTCATAAATCTAAAAATAATACACTTTTTATTAGTGTATTATTTTCAAACATCGATCAAAGTTACAACGAACTACAAGAACTTTTATATTATGTTACTTGCTGCTATGGAACCCTTCATCGGCGAGTCCGACTCGCACTTGGCCGGTTTTTTACCCATTGGGTACGAAACAAACCTTCAAGATTTCGTTGTTCTATCTAACTCATTGCGCCTTATATTCGTAGTATTTTTCAACTATTTGATTGATGGTGTGCAAGTGATCGGTGGTGGAAAGTCCTCGACGGAAGCCTGCCTGTTCCGGAGGCTGTTTTAAATCAAGTGACTAGATACACGTGTTTCTATATTTTTATAAAGGTTTTATAGACATGAGAGATTAAACTAATTGGTATAAAATTATTGATGTCGGACTTTTTGTGCAGTAATATGATGTTTGAATGACAAAAATTTGTTGTAAAGTTACCGGTATGGAGAATATCGTGCAAGATCACATGCACGATATGCGCGTTGAGATGCAACGCCGGGGTGAAAGTCCGCTGCCGCGACAGGTCACGGCATGGCGGACAGAGCTCCGGCGGGATCTCATGGTGAAATGGCGTCAACGACTATCGCAACCCAGTGCTAGGCACACCACAATCATGGCGGTAAGTCCCCTCTTTGAGGCGTGGCTGGAAAGACCTCACGGCGTCCTTACCTTCCGCATGACGCAGGTCCTCACCGGACATGGTTCGTTCGGGAGTTTCCTGCACCGAATTCATGCGGAAGTGACGCCCGGGTGTCGCCACTGTGCGGAATGCCCGGAGGACACGGTGGAGCACACAGTCGAGGTGTGCCCTGCTTGGGCGGAGTATTGCCGTGCCCTCGTGGGGGCGATCGGCGGCGGAGACCTCTCGCGCCGGGCCTTGATTGAGGCCATGGTCCGGAGCGAGGAGGAGTGGCAGGTGGTCGCCGACTTCTGCGAAGCAGTAATGCTCGCAAAGGAGGAGGCCGAACGCATCAGGCAACGGCATTATCGCCGGGATTCTGATCCCGATTTCCGGCCACCGTAGGCGCGGGCTTGCGGACAGTGAGCAATGGGTAGCTCGCTGTCCGGCCGTCCGGTAACTGTCCGGACCGAACCCAAGTCGTCGACGACGCGCACTGTTCCCGCGCGCCTCAAGGAGCTCTCAGCAACAGGCCAGCTGGGTCGAAGCCTACTGGGGACAGGGTTATCCGAAAGGGAAGCTCGATCCCGGTACGAAAGGCACGAAGGAACGGGGTGGGCTTTTAGTCAGTAAGAGTCTGACACTATCACCCGCTCCAATCAAGAGCGGGGGTTGTCATTGGATGATTTTTCCCACCATAAAAAAAACCGTAAGACCTGTTACCTATTACCTATTTTAGTTTGCTAAATGAATCTTGAACCTCTACCTCGGATATCGGTGCTATACAGTCGGAACATGAATATTTGAATGTTGGTTGTATTTTAGGTACTCATCAGAATAATATAGTCTTATAGAGTGTTGTGCAGATCTCTAGAATGTTATTTCTGTTGATTTGTTTAACGCCACTTTTGTCTTTTATACATGTAATCCATATTTTAGCCTTGGTGATACTTTAGTGAGTAGGCTGTTGTTTCGCTATTTTCAGTGATCGGTTTCTTTCTAATCCATTCTACTAATTTTGTATTGTAATCTCTTATATCTTTCTAGCATTCCTATAATAGACCTAATTACAATAATAATAATAACCTTTCAACTTTACTCGCAAAGCCAAAGGAGTTATCTAAACAACCAACAATAATCCCATTCGTAATACAATAAACCCGTTTGCACCAGGCTTTATTGTGCCTTCACAAAACTTTGTTCTTCAACAAAAATAATATGACACCCGAACATCGTCAACAATGGGTACAATCCGTATTGCCCTGGAAATCCAGACCAGCATCTGTATCAGGTAACTCTAGACCAAATGATTCAAGTAACTTTGGGCATCAGCCTAAAATATCAAAACCATCGGTTCCCGACGTCACAATGCGTACGGCAGGTAAGCCAGGAAAACCACATTTCGAACAGCAGTTGTTATATCCCGATTCAGATGGCCACTCAAGATCAACCAGAGGCCTGTGACATGGGACTCTATAACAATATTGCCGACGGTAATGGCATAGCGCTTGATCCGGATGTAACTTTGAAAGTACCAGAAGTAAGTGGCGGCTAGGATTTTACCTTGGACACCAACCGAGACAGACATACCTAGTTTCAATAAATTTCCATAGGTACCTATAATGTTACCGTACATAATACTACCAGAGTTTGATGGTATGTTCCTATTAGACACAGAGGCCAGCCATTCAACAATAGTCACTGACGTTATTGCAGGTACCATATTTGAATATTGTGTAGAAACTAAATCTTTCCAAATTAATATCGGTCACTTAGTTTACTTTCCCTTACCTTCTGCGTCTAATAGCGATATAACACGTAAGTTTCTTATATTCGACTGTGACACTAAATATAAATATTTTATCGGAAGTGGCCTTCCGTTAAAGAGTAAATAATAATGTTTTAAGTACATCAACAGCAGAAATACCAACACACTTTACAACACCCTTACACTCTACCCTAACCGAAATAATTACAATCTTACTTTGAACGTCATGGTAGCCCCATAAGAATGACTAACAAAGACGACCCTATACAGCTAATTCTGAAGTACTTTACATATAATAGCGTATAACAACGCTATCCATATATCAGTATGCCCCTTCAGAAACGATACACTTAAGCCAACGAATAATCCAATCATCAAAACATTTTTTAAATGCTGTTTCCGAAATTGTAATATTCGATCATTTGTCATTATGTACGAGATTACCATTCTATGCCATTTCTTTCAATGGAGTGTCAGTGGTTGACCATCGGAAAGTCATAATGACGCCATTATATTAGTAGATTACCAAAACTTGTCAAAATCAACAATTATGAAATCAATGATAGACCATTCTGACACTAGTGTAATAGCAGACTTGAGGCCCTGGAGAGTTACAGAAAACATAAATGAATCAATATGACCTTAGTATTATAGGTAAACCGATTAAGTTTTAACGCCACAAGTTAGAAAGTGACGCGGTTTTATAGATGGATTAGGTTGTATCGTTAAGTCTATCACAGGTAATCGTGACCACGAAGATGCAGTTAAGTTTGAAGAAGAAAACTCTAACATTAAAAATAGAGTTAGTAACATTCGGGATTCATAAAGGAAATACTTAGCATAGCACATAATACAATCGATGAGTTCAGTTAACAGTTAAAGAAATTAAATAATAACCAGAAACATTTGGCTAGTTTATTACAAAATATTACTAATAGTTCCAACGATCTGTCTAAATATATATTATTTTGATATTTACGTACAGATAAATTTTAGTTTACAGATAATATTAGATAGGTTAATGTTATTAGAAAATGCTATGACTTTTGCTCAGATGGCCACCGTGCATTAGGATGCACGGTGGCCATCTGAGCAAAAGTCAAAAGTCAACACTAGGGTGTTATAAGTCCTCAGAATTTAGAAGACCTTGATAACGATGAGCACGCTTACCTGAAAGAAGATTGTCAGCCACTGACCGACAGCACCCAGCTCTGCAAGCTTCTCGACACCAGAAAAATCAAAAAAAAATTGTTTTAAATATTTTTTTAACGTAATACCCGATCGTCGAAACATAACGCACGCCATACATTTTTCATCCTACAAGTTTTACAAAAACGACTACTTGACGCGATCTGAAAAAAAAGGCAAAAAACCGGCCAAGTGCGAGTCGGACTCGCTAATGAAGGGTTCCGTAGCAGCAAGTAACATAATATAAAAGTTCTTGTAGTTCGTTGTAACTTTGATCGATGTTTTAATAATAGTGTATTTTTATTTTAGATTTATGCCTTATTAAAAGAAAACTACAGACTAGATCTCGTTCAAACCAATTTTCGTTGGCGGTTTGCATGATAATGTCCATCTCTTATTTTAGAAGTTACAGGGGGGCCACTCATTTTACCACTTTGGAAGTGTCTCTCGTGCAAACTATTTAGTTTAGAAATAAAAAAAAATATTAGAAACCTCCATATCATTTTTGAAGACCTATCCATAAATACCCCACACGTGTGGGTTAGATGAAAAAAAAATTTTTGAGTTTCAGTTCTATGTATGGGGACCCCCAAAATGTATTGTGTTTTTTATCTATTTTTGTGTGAAAATCTTAATGCAGTTTACAGAATACATCTACTCACTAAGTTTCATCTGTATAGCTCTTATAGTTTCGGAAAAAAGTGCCTGTGGCATACGGACGGACAGAGAGACATACATGACGAATCTATAAGGGTTCCGTTTTTTCCATTTGGCTATGGAACCCTAAAAAAGGACATGTTTATACTTAAACCCGAGGACACTGTGAGTTAAGTTTCACAAAAAAAGTTTTAGCTGTTAAAAGTGTCAAGTTTATTAGAAATTAACAACAAACCAAGCACATTAAATAGCAAAAAAAAACAGCTCTTCAAACTTTGGGTCGTAGGGTTTTCAATGCATTTATTTTGCTAATCGACAAGCATAATAAAAAGGTACGTTGCCTTACAAAAACATTGCAAAAACTGGCCAAGTCACGCAAAGGCACGCAGGGTTTCGTACCATCGTAGAAAAAACCGGCCAAGAGCGTGTCGGGCCACGCTCAGTGTAGGGTTCCGTAGTTTCCCGTCCGTCACAATAAGTGTACCCACTTATGAGATTAAAAAAATGCTTGCATAAGATTATACTACAAACTTAGTCCAGAAATTATTTTGTAGAACCCTTTTGTCTTTTTTGTACAAAAACTGTTCTTTCCATCAAGTTCAAAATAATTTTCCTAGAAAGTCCTTATAAAGTTCTACTTTTCAGATTTTTTTCATATTTTCTAAACTTATGGTTCAAAAGTTAGAGGGGGGGGGACACATTGTTTTTTACTTTTGGAGCGATTATTTCCGAAATTATTGACATTATCAAAAAATGATTTTAGTAAACTCCTATTCATTTTTAAATACCTATCCAACAATATATCACACGTTAGGGTTGAAATTAAAAAAAAAATCACTTCCCACTTTACATATAGGGGGGCTACCCTAATAAAACATTTTTTTCCAATTTTTATTTTACCACTTTGTCGGCGTGATTGATATACATATTGGTACCAAATTTCAGCTTTCTAGTGCTAACGGTCACAGAGATTAAGCGAGGACGGACAGACAGACAGACAGACAGACAGACAGACGGACAGACAGACATGGCGAAACTATAAGGGTTCCTAGTTGACTACGGAACCCTAAAAACGGAAAAAAAATCGCGTTGTTGTATGGGAACCCCCCCTAAATATTTATTTTATTTTGTTTTTAGTATTTGTTCTTATAGCAGCAACAGAAATACATAATTTGTGAAAATGTCAACTGTCTAGCTATAGTAGTTCTTGAGACACAGCCTGGTGACAGACAGACGGACAGACAACGAAGTCTTAGTAATGGTAGTAATAGGGTCCGGTTTTTACCCTTTGGGCACGGAATCCTAAAAATTAGCAACCAAAAGTGACAGTTTGGTTCACAACAAAATCTAACCTCTAGAAATGTATCTGATCCATCAAAAACAAAGGCACAATGAAATAATCTATGCACAAACAAAGGTTACAATGAAAACATAGGTACCTAAAAATATACGTAACAACAACTTAGCTTATCGTCAATTGTTATGATTTTATTGTTCGTAAAATGTAAACACCTAGCTCGACTCTCGGCGCCGAAATGGCGCACAATATGTAAACAATGGTTGTTGAGATAACGATTTCTGTTGAAAATCTTTATCGAATAGATACACAACGTATGATTCAAAAACTGTTTAATACTTACCTATTCATGATTTGTTTCAACATTTTCCTTGTATTCCTTCGTTTCTTTGCACAACACGATAAATAAATCGTGGAGGTACACAATTGGTTACAAACTGTAGCAGCCATGCTGACTAGCGGTTATTCAACAACGAACAGTTTTCACCGACTGTTTTTTATTCTGCAACGTAACAACCGTTTTCCATCCAGCGACCAAACAGGCTTCGTTGCACAAACCAGTCTTCGAATTACTGTATGCGAATTGTTATCTTACTGCTAAGAAAATAAGGTCGAGAATCCATTGAGTTAAAAATATGACATAATCTTCTTCTTCCTGCCCTTGTCCCATTTTATTTGGGGTCGGCGCAACACGTTTTTTTCTTCCATTCTGTCCTGTCACTCGTCACGCTATCACTAACTCCCTTTTCTTTCATATCACTTCTCACACAATCCATCCATCTTTTCTTTGGCCTCCCTCTCCCTCTCCATCCATCCACATGTAAATTCATAACTCTTTTAGCAACATGCTTTTCATCTCTCCTCTTTACATGACCATACCAAGACAAACGATTTCCTTTCAACCTTTCAGTCACTGGCGCCACTTTCAAACTTCCCCTAATATACTCATTTCTCACTTTATCCATTCTCGTCACACCACACATCCATCTTAACATTCTCATCTCCGCTACATGCAATCTTTTTTCATCCGTCTTTTTCACAGCCCAACATTCTGATCCATACAGTATGACAGGCCTTATCACGGACTTGTAGATTTTACCCTTCAACTTAAGGGGCATCCGTGGGTCACAAGTTGTTCCCGTGACCTGTCGCCATTTCATCCATCCTGCGTTGATCCGATGTGTTACGTCCCGGTCTACCTCACCATCCCCTTGGACGAGCGACCCGAGGTACCGAAAGTCGGAACAGATCGGTATGGGCGTTCCGGCGAGAGCTAAGGGCACTGGATTGGAGAGACCGCCGAAATCGCAGAACAAGTACTCCGTTTTGGTTCTACTCAATTTCAGGCCAACACTCTCCAACCTGTGCCACCACACCTCCAATCTGTTCTGGACCTCTAGGCCACTCTCGGCAACCAGCACAATGTCATCGGCAAACAACATACACCAGGGAGCCTCTTCCTGAATGTCCGACGTCAGAGCGTCCATTATCATCAGGAAGAGGTAAGGGCTGAGGGCCGACCCTTGGTGTAAGCCGACAGCCACATTGAAGCTTCCAGTAGTGCCCACTGAAGAACGGACTTGGGTACTGCATCGACTGTACATCGCTCGGATCAACTGCACATACTTCCCAGGCACACCTTTCTCCTTAAGGGCCCACCACAGAACCTCACGAGGTACCCGGTCATATGCCTAAAAATATGACATAATCATGATCATCATATCAGCAGTAAGACGCCCATTGTTGGATATAGGCCTCCCCCAAGCGTCGCCACAACGACCGGTCCTGTGCGTCACGCATCCGTCCCATTTCTGCGACCCTGACCAGTGGGGTTACCATGACACTCAAAGTAAGATTGTTTTATTCTTATTTCAGTGTGAGTAAGAGACAGAGCTATACAGGTTGTCTAGCGCCATCTCTTACCCACACTGAAACAAGATTAAAACAATCTTACTTTAAATGTCATGGTCTAGATCCAGGTCATCGGTCCACCTTGTTGGAGACCTTGTCCGATGGGGACGAAAGGTTCTGGAGTAGTGACCACGTAAACGCAGCGTTGGAAGGCCTCCAACAAAATATGACATAAAATCGAGTAATTGACGTAATTCATGCACTTACATCATGCGGTTATCTAAAATTAATAACACTTGTTATCTTGGCTTGATCCGGTCGTGAAGACCCCGTCAGTGACCTTGTGACCTATTTACGCTGGCTATCAATTTTTTTTTAGTTTTATCATTCTCTTATTTTAGAAGTTACAAGGGGGGGGGGGGGGTCACACATTTTACCACTTTGGAAGTGTCTCTCGCGTAAACTATTCAATTTAGAAAAAAATTATATCAGAAACCTCAACATCATTTTTGAAGACCTATCCATAGATACCCCCACGTATGGGTTTGTTGAAAAAAAAAAATTTTGAGTTTCAGTTCTAAGTATGGGGATCCCCAAAATTTATTGCTATTTTTTCTATTTTTGTGTGAAAATCTTAAAGCGGTTCACAGAATACATCTACTTACAAAGTTTCAACAGTATAGCTCTTATAGTTTCGGAAAAAAGTGGCTGTGACATACGGACGGACAGACAGACAGACATGACGAATCTATAAGGGTTCCGTTTTTTGCCATCTGGCTACGGAACCCTAAAAAGGAGGAGGTTCTCAATTCGGTTGTATTTTTTTTGTTTGTTACCCCAGAACTCCGTCGTTTATAGACCAATTTGCTGATTTTTTTTCCCCTTAAATGATATACTTCCAGATTGGTCTCAATTTTTTTCAAAATCCAGTTCTGATGATGGGATCCACGAGCGAACTCCTCAAAAATTATGAGCAAGTATATAGTTATTTTCATATTTTCATCAAGGATTTAAGTATTTACAGTCAAAAAGTGGTATTTGATGAAGTGGAACTGGTGAAGAAGACCAGAAATTGCCAACGGAACTTCATACTCAAACAGATATCACAATGAACATAGTTAAGCGACTATGATAACACAAATAAGTGAATAGTTCTGAATAGTTATGTTAAAAATGGTATCATCGAAGTAATCTGATGATGATGATGGAGCCGGAAGATAGGCACCGGAACTCCGTAATTAATCAATGTATCCTAGCCGCGTTTGGGCTTATTAGAATTGTCATGAGATGCACTTTGGCTATAAGGTACCATCGAACTGATCTAATGATGGAGCCGGAAGGTGGAAGGTGGACAGGGGAACTTCATAATAAAACAATGTATCCTAGCAGGGTTTGGGTTAATTGGAATTGTTATGAGAAAAAGTTACCCTGGCTACAAGTGTATCGCAAATAAAAAGTGTGAAAAAAAATCTTTTTACAAGAAAAAAAATAACCGACTTCACTAAAACGATCAAAATAACTGTTAAATAAGAAAAAAACAAAACCGAGAAACACCGACTTCCGAAATTACAGTTATTTTGATCGTTTTAATGTATTTTTGTAGTGAAGTCGGTATTTTTTTTGTTTTGTAAAAAGTTTTTTAAGTAGATATAAATGGTGTAAGCACAGAAATCTTAATAATAAGGCAATAGAAGTCGCATAGACGCGTGACCTTGTCGCCGCGCTTATGTGTTGGAGTACACAAGTGCACGCGGAGCGTTTATTGCAGTTTCTTGTGTTATTTGAGACGCGGAGAGGTAAACATGGTGTTTTGCAGCATATCCAACTGCGGAAACTCGTCCAAAACTTGTAACTTAACAAATAAAGGAATAACATTTCATATGTAAGTACTTAATTTTTGAAATATTGTCGTTTTTTAGCAAATATAAACAAATCAAATATTTTCACTATCACTACTACGATTTATCACAAAAAACGATTTTTTTGTCAAATCAATAACCATTAACGCTTAAGCTTATTCATGTCTACTATTACTACTGCTAAAAGCAGCAATGAAATTATAGTCATACGCAATAAACAAAAATCGCCGTTTGCGTAAATTCTAGGTACAAGCCGCATGAGTTGGCCGCAATTTAGTGACGTGCTACTACTATTCTGTATCGATAATTATTTACGTTCAGCTTAATACTTCGTTTTACCAAATTGGAATGTATCATGTTTTTTTTTTAATATTTAAATATGAGATGTAACTTTTTTCATTTTCAGTTTTCACTGTGTTTGTTTTCTTTCTATCTATGGTGCGTTTGTTTAGGTGATTAAAAAAAGGTAAACAATCTTGGTATGTCTTTTTATCTAAAAGTTGTTTAAAAATTGTATCTAAAAATGTTTACAATTAGGTATTTACCTAAATTAATGTTAGGTAATAAACTAAATTTAATTATCCTTCGTATGTATTTTATACGACTACTTTAATATAAAAAGACATACCAAGATTGTTTACCTTTTTTTAGTCACCTAAACAAACGCGCCATAAATAGTTTACAAACCAATTTTTGTAACGATTAACTATTAATTCGTATTTTTAAACTACTTTCTCATTCAGAAAATTAATAGGAGGAAGGCTTATTATTGTTATGTACGTGGGTAAGTTAAAAAGCAGTCTGCGTTGAGTATCCTTTTATATAATACAAGGACGTTTTCAAGATTTATCAAATGCTTTTTTTTTCATGTCAAAATAATTAAGTATACAAAGTTTTATATTGTAAAGATAATCATTACAGAATTTACATAATTTGTATGCATCTGTTTACTTTATCCAATGCTTTTATTACAGGTTCCCAAAAGATCCAGATATTAAAGACAAATGGATATCTGCTACTGGAAAAAGAAATTGGTTCCCGACAAACAATAGCAGAATTTGTTCTGTTCATTTCATAAATGAACAATTTAACTCGTCGACAAAAAGACGGACTTTGGTTAAATCAGCTGTACCAAGCTGTACAAGGTATAAAACTGACTAGTCTGCACTGTCCTCTCATATATATTATTATTGTAATATGGAAATATTGTACTTACAAACAATCTTCTTTTTAAAAGAGTAACCATGGAGTTTCTTGCCGGTTCTTCTCCATAGGAAACGACCAATTGCGAACCGTGCAGTAGCTTCTGACATTTTACAAGTGCCCTTGTAGGCCTATGTGAAATAAAAGATTTTAACTTTGACTTTGACTTTGAGTTTGCTTAATTAAATACTGTTCAACGTGACCCATGAAATTCAACCTTATTTTTTGTTAATGCGAAACTTGTTACACTTGTCGAGATTTTCATGTAAAGAATCTATTTACGAAATTTCATAACTGTGTCATGATAAATCAGAAAGTTATAAACTGGTTAAGTCAGCAAAATTCAATTTCACCGGGCTATCCAGGCAAATGAGGGGTTGTTTTGCACTTGTACCCAGTTGTTTGCTGTCGCCTTATATCCGTTATGACCTGCCGTGATCTGTATTGTACTTAATGTCGGCGGTATCCAACTTTGAACTTTAAAAAAAAAATTTTGGAAAAATATAACACGGCGTAAAACTATTGGAATCGATTCAGTTACTGATTCTGAACAAACTATATTCAGTAAGTTATATATATAAAAAAAACTTTGTAAGTATAATTATTTAGTTATAGTATTGTTAGACTAAAAAGTCGATGATTATGCGCATCCCTAATGGCGTCGCGCATGATCGTCCCCGCACTAGCATCTTTGACATTCGAATATGGAATTGCGCGCCGTTTTCACGTTGTTACACTTTTGGTATAGTTTGGAATTGTAATTAAATGTATTTCATGTTAAAATAACGTTTATCTCTATTAGATTTCAGAAGTGGTATGTTTCTCACGTGCGTAAATAGTGTTTGTGAAGTTCGATCGTAAAAGTATCTACAAAAGTGAATACTTTGCTGAATTGATTTCAATTGTTGAAAAGTCATTGGATGCATTAAATGCGCTTAAAACTGGCTTTTGAGTTCATTGAAGTGGTGTGTTTATATTGTATACAGTTTCAAATGCGTTTTTTTAAATCAAATGTAAACAAAGTGGACAATCTGACAAGTTTCGACGTGTTTGGTTTTGCTGGCGAACGTTTACTTGTTCGAGTTACTTGCTTGCTAATGCTCACTGGAAAGTGGTGTTGCTGGAATCTTGAGTGGCTTACAGAACAGCTAATTTTTTTACATAGATTGGTTTGCATGAAGATCTGGGTGAGATCAGACCATTTAACATTTATTGACTTTTGACTGCAAACTAATGAAAGTGGTGTGTTGTGGTTTTATATGGAATACTAATTTTGTGGCAATTACACTTGCATGGCAAAACATCCATAGTGAAGCTTATAATTGCACTGGTTGAGGTGTGAAATTTGAATGTTAGACACACTTAACCTTTCAATCGTGAGAATAACAGACACAATAGTGTAATGATTTTTAAAGAAAATATTCATAAATCGTTCAACTTCCAATGATAAGCGATAGATGGCGCTAGTAGTTACATGAACTTTAGACATTCGTTGTAGATATTAAGTAATAATTTATAATATTAGACTTTATGGATTTGTTTTGTATAAATATATCATAATTGTTAAAATGAAATATTTACTTGCAGTTAATTATTAGATAAACTCTAATGTATATTAGTTAGTCAATTGATGTTACGTACTCTTTACTTTGCTCTGATTGGTCGGTTAGTCGACCGAGTGTTTGTGAAAGTTTGTGGTAGGGAAACACTGAGTTTGTTACTGTCATTTTGGACAGAGTCAGTCTGCTTTGAGTCGTTGAACAGAAAACATGTCCGACTAATCTGTGTATTTGTAAATGATTGTTAATAGAACGATAAGTATGAAATTGTGTTGATCAAAGTGAATAAAATATTTATACAATTTATCCTGAAGTGTTTGATTTATCACATTTCAGAAGTGGGATATGCCTACAAATATGTGCAGTGATAACAGGAAGAGGTTATGTGTGCCTAAATTGAAGATAAATGAGTTCGAGAAATATATTTTTGTCTTTCCAAGTGTACTAGTGTGATTTTAGACAAGAGGTTATGTGTGCCTAAATTGAAGCTAAGTGAGCTCGAGATATTTTTTTTTTTTGTCACCAAAGTGTGCAAGTGTTACTTTAAGCCAAGAAGTTGTGTGCCTAAATTGAAGCTAAATAAGCTCGAGATTTGTTTATTTTTTTAGCCAAGTGTGCCAAGTATTTTAGACCAGTATCATACTCACCCAAATTTCTTACTGATGGTGACAGGCTCGTGTATTGAATCATTCGATTCCCTTCAAATGTGTGAACTGAGTGGTACAGATATGCGCGTCATGTTCGTAATCGAACGTTGACAAGACTAAACACCTCTTAAATGCTGGTGATTCATTTTAGTTTCTATATTTCAAATTGGGTTGCTTTTCCTTTATTTAATTTCATCGAATTCGTATAGTGATAGATTAAAAAAAAAACAGTTTATATGTAAAATTTTCCTATTTCCCAAAGCGATAATTGTCATTGTTGCCTCGGATTACTTTGTGTGGCACGATAATTTCCCTTTCGTTTCGACGCATAGTTGTAAAAACATGTTGTACCCCTTATTAGTATGTCACAATAGTGATAAATGATATATAATTAATGATAAATGATAAATGATAAATGATCAGTGATCAGTGATAAGTGATAAGTAATTAGTGATAAGTAATTAGTGATAAGTGATCAGTGATAAGTGACCAGTGATTAGTGACCAGTGATTAGTAACCAGTGATTAGTGACCAGTGATTAGTGACCAGTGATTAGTGACCAGTGATTAGTGACCAGTGATTAGTGACCAGTGATTAGTGACCAGTGATTAGTGACCAGTGATTAGTGACCAGTGATTAGTGACCAGTGATTAGTGACCAGTGATTAGTGACCAGTGATTAGTGACCAGTGATTAGTGACCAGTGATTAGTGACCAGTGATTAGTGACCAGTGATTAGTGACCAGTGATTAGTGACCAGTGATTAGTGACCAGTGATTAGTGACCAGTGATTAGTGACCAGTGATTAGTGACCAGTGATTAGTGACCAGTGATTAGTGACCAGTGATTAGTGACCAGTGATTAGTGACCAGTGATTAGTGACCAGTGATTAGTGACCAGTGATAAGCGATCAGTGATAGGTGGTCAGTGATCAGTGATAAATGATAAATTTATTTATTTATAAATGTTAAACGATAAACGATAAATGATAAATAGTAAATGATAAATGATGATAAATGATAAATTTATTTATTTATAAATGTTAAACGATAAAAGATAAATGATAGATGATAAATGATAAGTCTTAATGATAAATGATATTTATTTTGTACTGTTGTTTTATGAACTAAATTTCCACCTATGACAAACAATAAATGAATTTGAGAGAACAAAGTTAAAACTGAGTTTGTATATGTATAACACGATTTAAAAGGCTGTAAATGGAATTTCTTCTCCATAGAGATCTACACTTTGGAATATGTAATTACCGTCAATTTGCTGACTTACTGACTTCTTGGCAATTTAAGAGTCTGTAAATGGTTCATTAGAAATGTTTTGATTTGATTTCAGTGCTTTGATGAGGCCAAGAGTGTCTTTGATGAGGCCAAGCGTGATTTTGATGAGGCCAAACGTGCCTTTGATGAGGCCAAACGTGCCTTTGATGAAGCTAAGTGTGTACCTTTGATGAAGACAAGCGTGCCTTTGATGAAGCCAAGCGTGCCTTTGACGAAGCCAAGCGAGCCTTAATAAGACCAAGCGAGCCTTAATGATGGTTCATTTGAATTGATTTCAGTGCTTTGATGAGGCCAAGCGTGCCTTTGATGAGGCCAAGCGTGCCTTTGATGAGGCCAAACGTGACTTTGATGAGGCCCAACGTGCCTTTAATGAAGCCAAGTGTACCTTTGATGAAGCCAAGCGTGCCTTTGATGAAGCCAAGCGTGCCTTTGATGAAGCCATGCGTGCCTTTGATGAAGCCAAGTGAGCCTTAATAAGACCAAGCGAGCCTTAATGAGGGATGAGGCAAGCATGCCTTTGATGAAGCTAAGCGAGCCCATTTGAGGCCAAGTGGGCCATTTGAGGCCATGTGGGCCATTTGAGGCTAAGTGAGCCATTTGAGGCCAAGTGGGCCATTTGAGGCCAAGTGGGCCATTTGAGGCCAAGTGGGCCATTAGAGGCCAAGTGGGTCATTTGAGGCCAAGTGGGCCATTTGGAGCAAAGTGGGCCATTTGAGGCCAAGTGGGCCATTTGAGGCCAAGTGGGCCATTTGAGGCCAAGTGGGCCATTTGAGGCCAAGTGGGCCATTTGAAGCCAAGTGGGCCATCTGAGGCCAAGTGGGCCATTTGATTTGGCCAGATGAGCCAATTAAGATTCGGGTTAAGTGTGCCCGGTGCAGATGAAATTATCCTCAAGAGCGTAAGTAACGTATAAATTTACCTATTAATGTGATTTTAGTCTGACTACGTTGGCTTAATGCAGATGTAAATGAATTGAATAATTTATTAAGTTTATTCATATCATATTTGAACTGTTTATTGGATGAGATTTGAACATTCTGTTATAGTTTTTGAAGATATTATAGGTATAGATAAATTGAATTGAAAGTATAATTTAACACTGGGATTTGATTATTAAAAAAGAGTTTCAAATGAACGATACAAGTACTATTTCCTGTAAATGTTTTAACCACTGATGTTTTTATTTTTGAGGACTTGGATTCCGACAGAACTACAGAAGGAAAAATTGCCAGTCTTATTGAACAAATAGATAGTTCCTGGTTCAAACAGTACAGACTTGAAGAAAAATGATGCAAAGAGACGATTTGGAAGGAATAAGACACCACCACGATGCAAGAAGCAAAGAGGTACCCCACGTTGGTCTAAGAGAGTGGTTGAATGATTTTCAAGGAGGAAAGTGTTACAAGTATCGAGGTTTGAACATATCCATTGGAACTTTGTGATACGGGAGTTCTATCACTTCTGTAAATTTTGAGAGTATTTAAGTTTGATTAGAAAGAGTAATTATAATTGATTTGTATTAAGCAAGTAGGATCAGAAACTGACTATACAATTTGTCTCAAAAACTTGCTAGTCTTACCAAGAGAAAATAGAAAATTTACGAAACCTTGCCAAGTTTTGTAAGTTAGCATTTAGTGACGAAGTGGTAAACTAAACTAAAATGATTTTATCTAATGAGCAGAATTATGGTCGGTTTCAAGCAGAAATGCTAGCTAGTAAGAATTAAGGTGTAACTTATGTGAATATTATTACGACAAATTAATGCTTATATACGGATAACATATAAGTAAAAGAGCTGCAGATAGAAATTTAAACACACGGGATTAATGATAAATCTATTAGGAATTGAGCCAAACCATTAAATTGTAGACGAGGAAATGGATTTATTACACGTTTTCAATTCCTGTGACGTGTGCATACTGTAGCAGAGACTGATTCCATAGATAGAGAACACAATGATATTTATTTTACAAGTAGGATAAAATATATACTATTACATGACCATAACTAGTTCTCGTCGTCCAGACTGAAATCGAAGCCGGTTCCTAAGATGATTATGATACAATGAATGATCTAAATATTACATCGTTATTTATTCGGTTAAGGGGAAGATGGATTGAAAATCCATACACTAGAGTAGAGGACCAATTTCAAGGTTTCAAATAAAAATAAAGTTTGACGAACAGTGCGATCCGAACTTCATTATTAGAACCTTTACTTGGTACGAAATCACGCACATATGCTGCTAATATTATTTGAGAGATAATATTAGTACAATTAAGCCCTTAGCCTCTAGCTGAAGGATCACTTTTATTCTAAATGCTTAAGTTTCTGTTTTATATTATGCTTTCAAATAATGAAAGTAATGAACTCTGACTAAACGAGTCGCCACACAACATGTAGCAACATGGTGGCTACAGATTTGTGAGTTTCATTTAACCACTGAGAGTGTAAGATCTAGGACGCGTATGTCGATACCTTAAGTCGTAATATCATGTTTTCCACAGAAATTAAGACGAATACTGTTTCTGTTTATAGTATTGAGACGAGAATTGATCTAAATATCAAATTTTCGAATACTTTGACTAGAGACACAATAGAAACAAAATGAGAGAGCAAGCGCCAGCATTTGCTTAGGATTAAATGAATAAGATCTAGATTTCAAATTCTTATAGCTGAACCCGATGAAAAACCTAATGACATGAAGTGAATTCAGTGCGCGTAAATAATGAAGAATACTTTCGAACAAAAAGCTGATCAATTTTACTTTATGCTTACAGTCTCGCATAATTAACATTGACCAATGGTTCTGAGTACCTAATTGAGTGTTGGTTAGAAAACATATTTGACAGTAGTTTATTAACTTGAATAATACTGCAATCATGGATTTCTTTTAGATACCCTACTATCAAGAGCTTTTGCGATAGTCATGGTATTGACCTTGTTTTTAACGCTGTATCTTGTCTAAGGTTGAGCGCGGTTTTGCTAAAATGTATAACCACTATTTTAAATCCCCTAGCAAAATAAAATGATTCCTATGACGAACACCAAGGAAACATGCCTATGGCGTATTATTAATTCTGTTAAATGTCCCACTAGACAGACTGCCACAAAACTACCAGGATCAGAGTGCCTTTAAATGATAAACATTACGAAGTAAAATACGTTAAAAAGTTTAAGATATGAAGTGAGCGCCAATATCTGGGTTAGACTAGCAAAAAGATACTTTCGTTATCAGTAAAATCCTTGATACAGCCTACAGCATAAGTGGTTTAATAAAGATTAGTAGATCTGATTGCAATTATGAGGGTAAAATTGAATTTGCCTCATTTTAAAATCCATAGATCCATTGAAAAAAAACAAAGTTTTAAGTATAAAATTACTGTAATTACCGATTTTGGCAAACTGAGGAATAACATTTAGAAGCATACTTTCCTCCGACCTTATATAAACTCGGATATAGAGAAAAGCCTTTGACAAAAAAAAAAAAAACTATTCTTCGCGTGATGAGAATGTTATAAACATATGACGTGACGATAAAGCAAATAATCAAGACTAAGCCGAATGTAATGATTTTTAAAGAAAATATTCATAAATCGTTCAACTTCCAATGATAAGCGATAGATGGCGCTAGTAGTTACATGAACTTTAGACATTCGTTGTAGATATTAAGTAATAATTTATAATATTAGACTTTATGGATTTGTTTTGTATAAATATATCATAATTGTTAAAATGAAATATTTACTTGCAGTTAATTATTAGATAAACTCTAATGTATATTAGTTAGTCAATTGATGTTACGTACTCTTTACTTTGCTCTGATTGGTCGGTTAGTCGACCGAGTGTTTGTGAAAGTTTGTGGTAGGGAAACACTGAGTTTGTTACTGTCATTTTGGACAGAGTCAGTCTGCTTTGAGTCGTTGAACAGAAAACATGTCCGACTAATCTGTGTATTTGTAAATGATTGTTAATAGAACGATAAGTATGAAATTGTGTTGATCAAAGTGAATAAAATATTTATACAATTTATCCTGAAGTGTTTGATTTATCACAATAGAAAGACAATAGGTGCGCGAACGCCGGCGTTCGCTCGGGGTTTAATGAATTAAACTTAATTTTCTTTGTTTATGAAAGTGAAAAGATATTGTTTAAGTTTTGAATTAACTATTGGTGCAGTGGTACTAATTAAGTAAACATACTTTAAATTTACATTTATTAACATGGGCTGTCACAAGAAGTCAGGAAGTAATAACCACATTGGAAGGTTTAGTCCGGGAGCTGCGGAAGAAAAATAGTTCTCACCGGGATAGCTCATTAGAAGTTGTAGGGAAATCTACACTGACTTCATTATATGGGTTGAAATGATTTTATCCCAAAGTTTAAACATCAAACATCTTCAGTTTCAATAGAACATTGTAAAGATGATTGGGATGAACACACCTTGATTTGTATTTGCATATTAAACCTTTGTGGTTATGCCAACGGTTGGTATGAGCAACAAGCAGTATATGAGATGAGCTGAAGCAATTGGGAAGACAAACTTATTAAAGCTTTTCCATTATTTACAAAGAATAAGTTGGCTCAAATAAGAGAACTTGTAAATAAGACAAGGTTTCTTACTGGAAACTTATTGAGTTTTATTACAGTAAGCTATTATTGCAGTAAGTATTGGTATTTTATGTCAGCTCAGTGATGATCTAATTACTCAGGCTACTATAGGTATACACTTGGTGATAAACTTCGAGAAGTTGGAGGTTTGTCAGCTTGTTGTCAAGATACCAAATCATTACTAAAATAGTTTTGCTAGTTTTATGTATTCAGACAATGGTATCAATAACATACAAGTAAGGCTAGTACAAATAGAGTTGTCAATTGTTTTACATGTGGTACGGATGGATATAGGATCTTTCTTTGCCACCGCTTAAAGAAAGATTTATATTAAGTAGGACTAGCTGGGATATGTTGAGGCAACCTGTTAAAGAAAGAAAATTTAAACAGATTTTATTCTTTTTGCAAAATTAAGGTACAAATTGTAGAAGAGTGTGGAAAATGTTCTAGGGCAGGGTTACCAGATGAAACTGGTGGAAAGATTCAAACAGTTAACTAGCTCTAACTAATCAGATTGGAAGTATTTTAAGACCATGTTTATTAATGAGACTCCTACATGCTTTTATTGATTTTGGTTTATCGTCATACAATAGTCTGAAAAAAAAAAATTCTGTGTGATTAATTGAGTTAATCTGGTTATCAAAGCTTATGATGATATTCTGACTGTGTCATAAGTTACCGCTGCAACATTTTGATTATGGATGATATTCAGAAAGAGAGAATTTTACTTTGCAATGTAAAATTCTGATTAGTTGTAAGATTTTGATATTTTATTAAGGAAGCAACATAATTATTGTGGTTAAGACTTCTACACATTATAAAAAGACAGACCAAGTTGTGAGAATAAAATTTTAGATGAAAAACTGAAAGTGAAGAAGGCATGGCGAATATAAAACTTGAAATATTGCCAAAGCCTGTGAAAAAAAAAAAAAGTAGTAAAGATTGTTTATTAGTGTTTTGACTGTGTGGAACTTTGTAAAATTGATAAAGTTGTAAATTATAAACTGTACAGGATATTGTTTCACAAGACAGAGATTGTCTACCAAGTTGCTACTGGTAGTAGTGCTTAGCTTATTTGGAAAAGTTCATCAATTGATTGATGCAGTGGGTGTCAAATTAAAGTGCAACTAATCTTCATTTTTGGGGTTCCGGACCTCAAAAAGAAAAAAAAATTGAATCCTTACAGGATCATTTTGTTGTTTGTCTGTTTGTTAATAATTAAAACTGTTGAGTATCCTGATAATATGATAACTGAGAGTGGGGAAGTCTTCAACCCCAGAGCTCCACAGAAAATTCATGAATTTCAGTCATTCTTGGGTTTAGCAAGTTATTTTTGCGAAGTTTTAAACAATTAAAGATGAACCATTAACTTTGTTAGCAAAAAAAAGTGTAGTGCCTTGAGCTGGGTAACAGACCAACAAGATGTTTTGACAGAACTAAAGATTTGTTATGTTAACCTTTAATCCTATTCACAAGTTACAGCCCAAAATGTGAAACCCAAATTCACAGTGACTGCCAGGTCTCAGTGGTATACCTTTCCAACATCAAGATGGTGGTGAGTGGAAAGTATGCAATTAGGCAAATGTCGACTGCTAAAACTATGTATCACAGTTTCGAATCTGAAAAGTTTAAAGTTATGTTTCAGGACTAAATTTCAGTGCGGTAACCAACTGTTCAGTTCAGTGTTACGGTTGGTTTGACGTAAGCAAGACTTGTCCCTCTTGAATAGCTTGCTGGTGACTTCACCTCCAGGTTGAGCATAGGCCAGGGTAAAGGCAATGACGTATGTTGAAGCGGTAAGCCGGAATCTGGTATTTGCAAAGTCACATTAAAAAGAAAGGTTTTATAAATTTTTTTCAAAATGGTGATGAGGAGATACTCGAGTAATAGATTAAAGCAATTAAAATAAGGCAGATGGTCGGCAAAGAACTTTAAGGTGGTAAGAACTGCTTTGTCGAATTATTGAAAGAAACAAGCTTAGTGTTACCCGAAAGCGCGCCTGTTAGCCGCGAAACTGTTATGATAATAATGGAATTTTGGAGTTTGTAATGTGTTGCTAAATAAGCTATATTAATTTCAAAGGTTGGTAAAAAGCGTTGGCAAGTATGTGATCAAATCTATTGGGTACCAGTTTACTAAAAGCGTACTGGGAAGTGAAGTAGGGATAAAACATCCCATATCCAGGGTGTCAGTTCTATTTGATGTCCTATACGCGAACCATTGTGGTTCTTTTTGCATAAGTAATGGTAAGGCTTACGTTTTCACAACTACTTATTGATGGTTTTACGAAATTTGTGTGACTTGAGGTTGTGGCTAGTGTGAGTGCCAAGGGTTTTATAAGCCTTTAATAAGTTAAGCCAAGTGTGGTTTTCCAATGTGAATGGCGAGTGATAGACGCACTTCTTTTATTTGAAACAAATTCAAAAAAAGTAATGTGATAAACAGGGCACAAAGCATGTGTTAAATGCGCTAGCCTTTCGAGGACGAATGGGCAAGTTGAGCACCATTTTAAGTTGTCTGACCGCTTACATGGGCGATGGTCAGAAAAGGTGAGCTGGTTATCTTCCCAAGGTACAATGACTATTAGCAAAGGTACTGGGAAACCTCCATTAAAATTTTGAATGAATATTGACTTTCTGTTGAATTTCAGGGTTCATGTGACTTGGTGTTGAGGGCAGAGGCAACAACGAAAGTTTATGAAGGGCCAATATGATAAAGGTCGATGTGTAACCAAACCGTTTGCTCTTGGTACTTTGATTATGTTGGAGTGAAAGATTTTATGACCTGGTTTAACCAGTGGTGAATTGGTGCCTCGGTTTGCAGGGCCTTACAAAGTTAAAGCTGTGTTGCCTAATGACCATTATGAAGTCACATAGGCCGACAGGGGCAAGAGGGCATTAAAGGTATTGTCGCCCATGATAAGTTGAAACTCGCATGCAAGATGTGAGACTATCTACATCCTATGAGGATATTCAATGATTCCTGTGTTCTGTGAGGATATGGATATTATGGCTGAACCTTTGAAAATTAAAAAGAAAATTGTGAATACTGCCAATATTCACTTGCCGTCAGGGGCTCCTGGTTGTACCTGCCTTGAGAGGGGCTGCTGGTAATAATAATTGCCGTCTGGGGCTTAAGAATTTATCTGCCTACAGGGGCAAAATGTTGTAACCGCCGTTAGGGGCTGATGGTTACAACAGCTGTAACCGCCGTCAGGGGCTGATGGTTACAAGAGCTGTAACCGCCGGAAGGGGCTGATGGTTACAAGAGCTGTAACCGCCGGAAGGGGCTGATGGTTACAAGAGCTGTAACCGCCGGAAGGGGCTGATGGTTACAAGAGCTGTAACCGCCGTGAGGGGCTGATGGTTACAAGAGCTGTAACTGCCGTCAGGGGCTGATGGTTACAAGAGCAGTAACCGCCGTCAGGGGCTGATGGTTACAAGAGCTGTGACCGCCGGAAGGGGCTGATGGTTACAAGAGCTGTAACCGCCGTCAGGGGCTGATGGTTACAAGAGCTGTGACCGCCGGAAGGGGCTGATGGTTACAAGAGCTGTAACCGCCGTCAGGGGCTGATGGTTACAAGAGCTGTGACCGCCGGAAGGGGCTGATGGTTACAAGAGCTGTGACCGCCGGAAGGGGCTGATGGTTACAAGAGCTGTGACCGCCGGAAGGGGCAGATGGTTACAAGAGCTGTAACCGCCGGAAGGGGCTGATGGTTACAAGAGCTGTAACCGCCGTCAGGGGCTGATGGTTACAAGAGCAGTAACCGCCGTCAGGGGCTAAGGGTTACAAGAGCTGTAACCGCCGTCAGGGGCTGAGGGTTACAAGAGCTGTAACTGCCGTAAGGGGTTGAGAGTTACTAAGGCTAGAACCGCCGTTAGGGGCTGAAGGTTGTAAAATGTTGTGACTGCCGGGAGGGGCTGCGGGTTGCAAAAGTACTAATTGCCGTTAATGGCTTATGCTCTTGACTGCTTTCAGGTACCTGCCGTCGTGGGCCAAAGGTTCTAACTGCCGAGTGGGGCATGGCATTAAGCTGGTGATTTATTTTGGAAGTAATTGCCTTGAGGGGCTCACCAAAACTGCCGTTACGGGCTAATGACACTAATTGCCGTTAAGGGCTGACGAAACTATTGCTGCTAGGGGCTTACGCACCTGACTGCCATCAGAGCTTATAAGTGTTCATGCCTTAGGGGTCCAGATGTACCGATTGCCGAGTGGAGCATAGTAATGAACACTGCTGTAATGAGAACGTGGTTTTGTTTTGGAAGCAATTGACTTGAGGGGCTTAACGAAATTGCCGTCAGGGCCTGTCATGTAATTACCGTATGGATTCATGAATGCCTTGCGCCTTGCGGGGCCTTTGTTTGCTTTTCAGGGCTCTATCACCTCAACTCTGCCGCAAGGGATCGCTGTGCGAAGATTACAACTGCTGCTTGGGAACGTGTCGCAGGTTGCAGAGAACATTGAAGAATCACAGAATGCATGAGCTGTCGAGAATCCTTCGAGGACGAAGGATGGCAGGACGGCCGAACTGTTAGACTAAAAAGTCGATGATTATGCGCATCTTTGACATTCGAATATGGAATTGCGCGCCGTTTTCACGTTGTTACACTTTTGGTATAGTTTGGAATTGTAATTAAATGTATTTCATGTTAAAATAACGTTTATCTCTATTAGTATATATATCATTATTATACTTAAATATTTATGTATTGTTATTTATATGAAACCTAAACAATTTAAATTGTGTTATTTTAAAATTAGTTTAGTTTATTAAGTATTTATAGTCCACCACTACACTAACTACCTCCCCCTTTTATTCTAAGTTCATACACAATCCATCCTATTTGATTTGGTCATTGTTTTTACACGACTGTTTTTTACTGTAAGGTGAAGTATTGGAGAGCCTTTAAGATTTGTATAATTATATAATAAACTAAATGTACGTACACTTATTGTTTTATTGTATTCCATTTCCTCATAAATAAATCGTCTAAAAGGGCGTTGACGAAAGAAATACTTTCAATAAAATTAATTATGTATTGTTGCTGGACTCCTTGGAGATTATTAACACTCAACGGAAAAATATAATTTATCGATATGAGCTCGTAATAGTTTGCACTGCACTATTCTTAAGTGAGAGTGAGCACGCAATATCATTTTTTGCTTTTCGCACACGTTTCTTATTGGCTGCAGGAGTCGCGCCCCCTGACATTATGCGTTTATAAAAAATACTGCGTAATGTCATCGCATAAAGTTTAATTTTGTAGCAGTAATGCAAAGTGCATTTGTAGGTGTAATTGTGTATCTATTTTTTGTTTATGTAGTAGTAGTTGTGACCCGGCGACACTCGTCCCGATATAAAATTTAGTACTATAGCATTTCTATTGCCTTATTATTAAGATTTCTGTGGGTGTAAGGGACAGCCCTCCACAAACTTTAAGGCCTTGCTCAGTAGACGAAACTGAACAACCCACCATAAAAATTTTTTTCAGGAAACGAAAAAAAAACTCAGCCTCTCCATACAAACTACAAATACAAACCTCAGCTGAGCGAGTTCAATGACCTATAAGTAGTAGTCGGCGTTGCGTACAAACATTTCAGGTCATTTAACTCGCTCAGCTGATGTTTTCTTAAAGAAATTAATTTCGTACATGCGTAAATTAATACAAGTTTTGAAAAAAAGGTAGGTACTTTATTTTTTAATTTTATCTTTACAAATCGTTAGTGTTTCATGTACTGGATCGACCCTCCACGGGATTAAAACGACTAAAATTTAACGGTGTATATGTTCCTACGAAGCGCGTGCGGTGCAGGGGCTTCGTACGGACGAGCCGTGCGCGAAATACACGCGCGCTGTAATCAAGCGTTCTTGCAAAGCAAAGCAAATCGGGGAAGAAGACTCGCATACTTGTAACTACGTGGTTGAAGTTCCAGCCAACATACGAAGAGCTCTAATTTCCCAGACAAGGATTTTCATAAATTGGACTTCCTGCCCTGTCAGGGACTTCACCCTGGTTACGAAATGCTACAAATGCCAGTAGTATGGACATGCAGCAAAAACCTGTAGAGAAGTCAACTCGACGTGCGGCCACTGCGGTGAGATAGGACACTCGATGTCTGAATGCACAAAGAAGGCGGACACACCGAAATGTGCCACTTGTTCTCGGTTCAAAAAGCCCTCCAACCCTAAAACAGGAGACGCTGAGTGTCCTGCTAGAAAAAATAGCGGAATATAGATACATTAACTCTATCGATTATGAGGGCGCCTAGAGCATCATATTCAAGGCCAGACTTCCGTGTAACGCTTACCGCTGATTCAAAATTCCAGTGTGTTGACCTACAAACCATCATTTTTTTTATTATTTTAGCATATTTGTCCAATGTAAACATAACTCTTTAGAATTAACGCAACCTCGACTTTAACCCGATTACTAATTCTGCTGCCGCAAAATCATATGTGTGTAACTAGAGAATAAAGTGCAAGAAACAGTTTTAGAATATAAAATAACATATTGTGACCTTTAGTGTTTAAGTAAACTAGGTATATAACATTATAAATAATTTAATTATATTTATCACTACTTCGACTTTTTAAATAGGTATTGTTATCAATAGTATTATCCTAAAAAACTACAATGTAAGAGCTTCTACCGCCTGTGATACAGGTTTATCCTAGTACAGGCACATAACATAGCATTTACCTTAGTAATTACTCTTAAGATTTTATGTAAGTAACCATTTTACCAAATTTTTCTCTGAATAAACATATTATAATTAAAGATCCGGCGGTACTTCACACCGGGACAACTTATGTTATACAAGCACAGGTCCGATCGTGTGTGGAGTACTGCAGCCACGAATGGGCTGGTGCTGCAAAATGCCATCTAGCAGCTATGGACTTGGTGGAAAGGCGTGCGAAGAGGCTGACTGGTGATCCTTATTTGTTTAAGTCCAATCTACAAAGTCTTGAGCAGCCTATCGGTGTTTTACAAGTTGCATTTTGGAGAATGTGCGCGGGAATCGCATGACGTGATTCCGCCATCACATTTCTACCATTGGACAACCCGACGTACGGCGAGTGTCCACCCTTTCGTTGTTGAAACCTCTATGGTCCGGACTAAGCGTTTCGCCTCGTCGTTTATACCGCGTACATTGAAGGATTACTAAACTAGTGCGCCTCACCATCAACGATTGCGTCACTGCTTACCATCGGGTGGGATCGCAGGCAAGCACTAGTTTATATCATAAAAAAAAATACTAATAATAATGAAGGTTTAGAAAGCGCTCTGGTTACACGTACAAGTTATAGTTTTTGTCATGGTCTCATTAAATAAGCGCTTCTTTAATTAATTACCGTAAAACGGGGCTACTTTGCACTTTCAAATTTCAATAGTTTTTTAGGAATTACTTTTTTTTAACAACCAAAATTAAAAATGTTTTTGTTTCAACAGAACAATGTGTCCTTTAACTATCAATCTCATACCAATATCAAGCCCTACAGGCCCCCCACAATTATATAATTTTTTTTTTTTCATGTGTCAAAGTAACCCCGAAGTGGGGTTTCTTTGACAAGGCATTAAAATGCACTCAACGTCAAAGATCTAAAGTGTAAGGATTACTTTGACATCATTTTGATAAAAAAATATTAATATTTTATGTATTTTAGGGGAAATAGAAATAAAAACAACGAGTTATTGAGATCAATCAGTCATTTTTATTATCACTTAGGTTACGAAAATATAGGCACTTAATCAGCCTTGTAATTATTATCTTTGGAATCAACACAAATTGACATTTTATCAATCATCTTTCAAAAATCGTAACATTTTTTAACAACAATAGAAAATCTAAAAATAATTATTAATCTGTGTCCTCGCACACCATACATTCATAGGACGGATTGGTTGAGCCTTTGTTACACATGCCACAAATCCAATTTTTGCAAGTGATACAACAAATCCAGTTAGCAGGATGATAGTAGAACTGGAAATCACATTTACAAATGTAACAGAGGTCGTTGTTCTTATTGCCCTTCTCTTTATTCTTCTGCTTGCCCCTTGATCTCCTTTTACGAGAAAAATCACTCATAGGAACATCGTCATCAGAAGAAGTCTGGCCTGTCGTAGGCGGCAAAGAAGAAGTTGAAGGTATAGGTTCGAAGATCGGGACTTCCATGACAGCCGAGACAGTATCTTCAACTGTGTCATTGTTTTCTATTTCCGGAAAATCATTTGTTGTTGGGCCTGGGATATCTTGGCGTGTTATAGATATCTGTGTACCTGGTTCATGAATCACTTTTTTTCCTCTTCTGTGTCGAATTCTTTCAGAGTTGTAGCCCCTTGTTTCTTTTAAAAATTCCAGCAGACTGCTGTCGAGAACACGTCCAGTCTCTTCTGAACGATCTGCTGGAAGTTTTTTCAGGACGGCTTCCGGATCAAACGGGCAAAGACCGTTCTGAAGGAGCTTTGTAGATTTTTCTTTATATTAGGAGCCAATGCATCCGTCAATCTTTTCAGCAGCATGGGAAACTGTGGCTTTGGAATTGCGCCCCGTGTTCTTGATTCTTTTCTCCAGTTATCCAGAACCTTCCGCCATTGTTTCTTTAAAGGCCCGTAGACTCCCACATCTAATGGTTGCATCATGTGCGTCGAGTTTGGTGTCAACGTCGTAACATATATGTTGTTTTCTAGTGCAGCGCTGATGACTTCGTGTGAAAAATGAGAAGCCAAATTGTCACCAATGACAACAGCTTTTTCGTTTTCTTCTCTGTTTTCCTGGATGTGCGGTAATAATACTTTGAAGAACCATATCTTGAAGAGGTTCATGTCAAACCAGCCGCTGCTACTGTTCCTGTAAATATATAGTTCCAGGTGGCCCACCCTGTGTCCAGTGGTTGTAAAGGTGCTTCGATTTATAGACAACCATGGGAGAAATCAATTGTCCTTTAGCTGTGCCACAGAACATGATGCTGATGGATGATTTCGAGTGCTCTTGGACTCTTTCGACGCGTTTATGCCCTCGGCGTACTAGGACTTTTATCGCCCCCGGGTCATCTGTTATATTCGTCTCATCATAATTATAAATTAGAGCAGGACGAGTTTGCTCTAAAGCTGGTCTCAAATTCTCAAAAAACTCTTTGATGTCGTTAGGACTCGCAGACGCCCTTGAAGTTTTGACTAGCTTTCGTTTCGCACACGTTTAAACCATTATTTGGCGCGCTGTTAAAGTAGCCCCATAAAATGTCAAAATTACCCTTACTGTTAAAGTAACCCCGTTTTACGGTAGTTATTCTTTATCAAGCTGTAATATTTTACTCCCACTGATCAATAATTTAATAAAACAAAAGGGAGGAAGTTCATTTATAATTGAAAACTAATTTGGTTTATGGCCGCATTATTAAAAAAACCGAGTCGGATCCTCCCCCATGACCTTTACATCGCGTTCCTCTCTTCCCGCCACTTCACATTCATGAAAATAGAACTTGACGTTATTTGGTTAGGATTAGTTATGGGTATATGCATCTTATATGTGTGACTGGCACTAGTATAGTAAACTGTAAAAAAAGAGTATTTTAGCGTCCTCTATTACTGTTATATATTATAGAGTACAACTAAATGATATAGAGTATAATACTCTATTTTTCGTTTGGTAAACCTGTCCATAACATCATAAAATGACTGATACGTATCTATGTGCAATTGTAATATTAAATAATATAAAATCATAATGATAAAGCTATGTTTTCTTAATTTCTGCAAAAGTTTTGGATCAAAATAGTAATTGACTTTTGATAACCAGAAAGATTAGTGAGTAAAAAATATGTGATGCAAGATATGTGTACTATTGTAATTTAAGTCTTCATCCATAGTAACAAACGGAAACATTTGTCTGGGTTTGTGTACCTATACAAAGAGGAGGATTATACTGATTGAGTGGGAGGTGGACATGTGTTGCCGACCCCGAGTAGATACGTAATATGGGAGGACAGGAAGGCAATGACTGATGATGACTACCAAATAATAGGTATTAAAGTAGGTATGTGAGTTAGTAAATGCAGCTCTCAGGCGCCTTATAGCCAATCGAGTGTGTGTGCCTGTCGCTCTGTTTGTGTGCTATCTTCTGACGCAACCATGTTACACAACTGCGTAACATGGTTGCGCCAGAAGATGGCCATTTTAAAACATATTATTTGTAAAACTAGCTTTAGCACACGGCTTTTCCCGCGTACATAAAATATAGCCTATGTCACTCAGGAATAAATCAGCTTTTTAATTGTGAAAAAATTTAAGTGTTACTTATACCTAGTTTACATTAATAAGAAATGCAAATTCTTGTAATATTTTACGTATTTAATCTTCAGAAAAAATCTTTCGTTTTTACAACTGTCACATTGCTGTCACATATAATTTTTAAAACAAGAACATTCTAACAAGGTTGTCATCTGCTGCCGCATCCACAACTCAGGTGCGGCTGCTGCCGTCTCCATACTTGCGTAGACATACTCCGGGACGTTGAAGGAATGCTTCAACAAGATGACAAGATTTATGGTACCATAGGTAAAAGGCACATCTTATTGACGGCATGATTTACCGTGCACTTATTTGTATGCATATCTGCAACACGAACTATCCCGTCGCCAACCGGGTACATTTTCACGACGCGGTCCATGCGCCAGTCATGTGGCATGAGGGTGTCTTCCTTCAGCACCACCAGGTCACCAATCTGAAGCGGGGTTTGTTTTGCCCTCCACTTTGTCCGGGTTTGCAGTTCTACCATGAATTCGAGTCGCCATCGCTTCCAAAATTGCTGCCTTATTTTTTCTATCAGCTGGTATCTTTTTGGGTTGTTGCTATTGACTGGTAACGACGGCACCGACATCAATGGATGGCCAATTAGGAAGTGCCCAGGAGTTAACGGGTTAGTGTCTGTAGGATCCGAAGAAAGAGGAGAGATTGGGCGAGAATTAAAAATTGCTTCAATTTGACAGAAGAGCGTTGCCAATTCTTCATACGTAAGGAAAGCATTACCAGCCACGCACTTCAAATGATATTTGGCGGATTTGACGCCAGCCTCCCATATTCCTCCGAAGTGTGGTGAGTAAGCAAACATAAATTTAATCCCTTCATTAGAGGCGTAGTCTGAGACAGACTGGCGACTGGACCTCACTATTCTGCCCAACTCATTGTTCGCACCTACGAAGTTTTTGCCGTTATCGCAGTAAACACGTGGTTTGCCGCGACGGAATACAAACCTACGTAAACATAGTATAAAGGCTTCAGTGGTTAGATCACTGACCACTTCAAGATGTATTGCCTAGGTGGCTAGACAAATGAATACGCAGAGGTAAGCTTAACGCGGTAACCACGGCCTTTTTTAGTTGAAATCATGAATGCCAGCAAAGTCCATACCACATTCATTAAAAGTAAAAATTTGTTTTACTCTCACACTGGGCAAGTCCCCCATTATCGGCTGTATAGATTGACCTCCCATGCGAGTGCATATTGTACATGTTTTCATGATGGAGCGAACTAGGTATCTACCACCTAGCGGCCAGTATCTTTCGCGGACAGATGACATCAATAATTATTGGGGTCCTGCGTGAAACAAACGTGAATGTTCGTATTGCATTATTAGTTTTGTTAAATGATGCTTAGCATCTAGCAAGATTGGATTTTTTTTTATCATATGAACAATCAGAATGTACTAGTCTGCCTCCTACTCTGATTAAACCGTTAACAACACAAAATGGATTCAAAGGCAACAATTTACTCTTGTGATGCAACTTTTTTCCATCTTTTATATTTTTAATGTCTGCTTCGAAGGACTCCAATTGACTGAATTTTAATAACACTAATGAGGAACGGTCCAACTCATCAGCTTGTAAAGGCCTTATTAATTTTATGTTGTTATTTTTGCAGTTACGGGTATGCAGACGATAGCACTGTTGCTGAGAGTTACATATTCAGCGCGCGAGCTAGTGGGTCACAGATCCAGTCTCTCCGAGAGGCTATGGTTGAGCGTTTGAACTTGTCCTTGGAGGCAGTCTCCGAATGGGGTGATGCTAATTTGGTCAGGTTAAATGCTGCAAAAACCCAGGCATGTCTATTTTCCGCTAAAAGGAGCCAATTCAGTCCCGCTCCAACTTTCCGGGGTGTAACCGTGCCGATAACCGACCATCTTGACCTTCTTGGTGTTACGCTGACATCAACACTCAACTTTGGGTCATACATCGAAGCTAAGGCTCAACTGGCTGCAAAGAAGCTGGGAATCCTCGCAAAGGTCAGACAGTACTTCACACTGGAACAGCTGCTCAAACTTTATCAAGCGCAAGTTCGATCGTGTATGGAGTATTGCTCTCATCTTTGGGACGGTGCCCGATACCAGCTTGATACACTTGAGGCAATTGAGAGGCGAGCCAGAAGAATAATTGGCGATGATATACTCGTCGAGTCGAGGCTTCAAAGTCTTGAGTATCGACGCAGAGTTGGTAGCCTGTCGGTTTTCTACCGGTTGCATTTCGGGAAGTGTGCGTCGGAATTGCATAACCTAATTCCGCCTAGCCCGTTCCATCATCGGACTACCAGACGTACGGCTATGCGCCACCGGTATATGGTGGATATCCCACCTACACACACAAAACGTTTTGGGAACACATTCATTATGCGTGCGGCTAGAGAGTGGAATTCTTTGCCGGAGTCTGTGTTTCGTGATAGCCGGGACATAGATACAACCCGAGAATCTTTAAATCGAGAGTGAATAGGTTTCTTCTAGGTAAGCGCGTCCCATCGTCGACCACATCGTCGCTTTCCATCAGGTGAGATAGCGGTCAAGCGCGAACCTATCAACAATAAATAAAATAATAAATAATAAGTTAATATTAAAACGTAAAACATACGCAAAATATCTTTTTAATCTTGAATAATTTGAATGTTTTTGAAATCGAATGAATGAATCAGTATTAATCAATATTTTGTCACTTGCAGTTAACACCTTAGTTTCAGGTAAGTCATTAAGAATAAGTTGAGGTTGGGTAGGCCATTTTGATGGATCTTCTTTTAGGAATAAAGGACCTTCCCACCACAAAAATGATGTCAGCAATTGCTTAGTATCAAGGCCTCTAGAAGCTAGGTCTGCAGGGTTGAAATCAGTAGTAATGTGATTCCATTGAAAACCCTGAGTAAGTTGGTTGATTTTATTAACTCCGTTGCGCACAAAAGCTTATAAGATCTTATTTTGAGTTTTTAACCAGCCTAGTACCACAGTGGAATCAGTCCACATTATATGGTAATATCTTCGCACACAATTCAGCACCGATTAAAGCAGCACATAGCTCCAAGCGCGGCATTGTAAGTGCTTTAATAGGTGCAACCCTAGTTTTAGCGCACAGAAGTCTAACAGTAACGTTATGCTTTATATCTTCAGAACGCATATATACGCACGCTCCATATGCATGCTGTGAAGCATCCACGAAGCAGTGCAACTCCGCGGCTTGACTTCTTAAATTATCTCTTAAAACATATCGTGGTAAAACAACGACTGATAAGTGATGCAAATTATTAATAAAATGAGACCATCGTTTAACAAACTGCTCTGGTACTTGGTCATCCCAATCTAGTTTTGCGATCCACAGATTTTGAAGTAAAATCTTAGCCTTAATTATACAACAAATGATAAATGATATTTATTTTGTAAATAGGTTTAAAAAACACTTTTACACGTCAATTTTTTTTCGTCAGTTTATGCTAGATGAGGCCGGTGTTTCCTATCTGACTACCCTGAGAAGAAACGCTGAAACAAACTCAGGGGTCAAAGTCTCTTTTAAAGTCCATACAGTAAATATGTAATGGTCAAATCATATGAGAACCATGCAGATTTGTCTGAGATGGTCTTTTGAAGAAAGAACCATGCAGATTTGAGTGGACCTGTCCAATCAGTGTACGCATTTGTCAGTATTCGAAAAGCTCAACTTAGGACTACTAAGGAGCTCCACGACTTGACGAACAATACCAAAGAAAGGACATTTGGGTAGGCCGCAGAAAATACTGAAATTGCCAGACATACGTTAAAATTACTAAAAAGAAAAGAAAAAGCAATCAACATAGTCCTCACATTTACAATAATCTAAGGAAATTGATAGTTTACAAAATATTTAGCAAAGTAAATATTTATGTCAAAGAAAAAAAAATACTTTAAGTACTTAAAATGTATACACGTCAAGTTGTAAAATAAAAATAATCTCCAATGTCAAATTGTAAAAAATTAAATAAAATAAAAAGAAAAAGCACATTTGAAAATAAAAATAATTAAAAAAAAATACAAATAGAAGAAAAATAAAAATATCAACAGTTGTAGTAGGTACTGGAGCAGGTCAATCCCAAGCCTTGTCGTCCTGAATATAATCCTTTACAGTGTAAAAAGCCTTTTGACAAAGTTTTCGTTTTACAAATGATTTGAACTTATCAAGGCTTAGTTGTTGAATATGACTAGGAAGTTTATTATTTATAGAAGTGTATACATTGGCATCTAAATGAGCCCCCTATTTTTTTGAGTCTGGTTGCAGGAACTACAAATTTATGTTTGTTTCTTGTATTAAAATTATGAATATCACTGTATTTTTTAAACATGTCTATATTTTTATGGGCATACTTAATATTCTCGTAAATATACTGTGAAGGCACAGTCATTACATTAATTTCTTTAAATTTATCTCTGAGGGAGAGGGAGGTGAGAGGACAACTCACTAAACCCAGTGGGTCAAATAATTTGCATGTTATAGAAATTATTATCCTTTTGGTGACTTTTGATAGGGTTTCTATATATTATGACTTGGAAAATGTAATTTGTCCGCCAAAGGTGACCATATTAAACCTAATACAGTAGCTTCATCATGAAAATTAACATTTTTAGAAACTCCTGTATCATCATCAAAAATTTTAGGACAATTTATGCGAAACTTTCTCAATGGTAAACAGGCCGAATTTAAAGCTTGCTTAACGCCAAAATATATACGTTTTAATTCATGTTCCGTAGAGGTACCAGTACACAGGTCGTCCATATAAAAACTTTTATTTTATTTTATTAGCAATAATTGTATCTTTACATTCTTTAGCTAACTCTATCAGACACCTAGTTGCCAAAAAGGGAGCTGATGCTGTTCAATATGTTACGGTATTGAGCTGCAGAATTTTAAAAGGTTCAGTCGGCTTATCCCTCCACAACATAAGCTGTAAATGTCGTTGTGACTCATCCAACGCAATCTGTCGATACATTTTTTCAATGTCTCCAATTAATACATATTTATGTAATCGAAACCCAATAAGTATTGAAAACAAGTCACTCTGCACGACTGGGCCAATAGCTTGTATGTTATTGAGCGATTTACCCGACGTTGTTTTAGCCGAGGCATCAAAGACCACTCTAAGTTTTGTAGTTTCACGTTGCTCGCGTATAATGCAGTGATGTGGTAAATAGCAGCCAAACACTGGTTTTTGTATTTCAGTTAAATGTTCATTTATAAAATCGCTGTAATGGGTCTTTAAATTTATATTTTTATTTAATTAATTTTCTAAGTTTACAAATCGTCTTATAGCTATATTAAATGAATTTCCAAGCGATTGCTCAGGGTTTTCTTTCAATGGCATCATAACTGAAAATACCGTCTACCATCAGGTAAACGACGTGTATTTTTTTAAAATGAGACTCGCAATATTGTTCGTCTAAAGAATAATCGTTCGAATCCGAAGGTATTTCTTCCACCTCCCAGAACTTCTTTATAGCTCCATGAATATCTGGAAGGGACATTTTTGACTTATTTTGTACAAAATTGCAATGAACTTTATTATTATTGTAATATGATTCTCCTGTAGGACCAGCTACTATCCACGCTAACATACTTTCCTGTAAAAAAAGGCTTGTTGGGGTCTAAACTTATTTTATTGGGTATAATAATATTGAAGAAATGATCTGCCCCTAGTAAAATATCAATGTCAGAGGGTTGATAAAACAAAGGATTGGCTAATATTATATTATCTGGAAGCCCTAAACCTTCCTACATTAACAGGCACGTTAGGTAAGCTACCAGTAATTTTAGGAATGACTAAACAGCTTATGTTTAATTTAAAAGAGCCTGTTCTAGCCTTTAAGACAAGATTACACCTTTCTGTAATGTGTAATGTAACATTATTTATTCCCGCTACATTAAATGCATTAATTTTATCACTTTGTAATCCTAGTTTTCCTTTAAATTATTTGTCATAAATAGCAATTGACTTTCAGTATCTAACAATGCCCTAGCCAGATAAATACTCTTAGTCTGTGTATTAATGACTTCTACCCGAGCAGTGCATAATAAGACTTGTCCTGGTGAGATTGCCGACAAGCTAACTGGAAGATTAGGTGCTAGCCGATGACTCAGTACCTATATTCAGTAGCTACATTTATAACAGTACTGTTTTTATGTGTAACATAGTACAGTTCTTGCGCATACCCCTTAATGTACATTCTACATTGTTGTGACCACTGCGGAGACAGTTTGTACATTACTTATATTTTTCTACTACAGAAAGTCTGTCATGCATTTTCATTGCTCTGAATTTATAGCACTGATATACATAGTGCATCTTATTGCAAACCACACATTGCTTAGTGTAAGAACCATCTACAACAGGAGCAAATAATTTTACAGCCCTTTCTTTATTTTGGTAATCCTTTTGTATATTTTTATTATCGCTATTGCGACCACAGTTTATTGTTTCAAGAACATTTGCTTTATTTTCTAAGAATGTTTTAAATTCTCCGAGAGTCGGAAGCCTTGGTAAATTTCCTTTATATTTATAATGGATTTTATTGAGGATTTTCGAAATAAACCACAAATTGTTTCTCTGAAAACAAAGATTTGTTTTATTCAACATGCTTTTACAGTATAACAATTATCGTTTAACTAAAATTACACTTTTATCTCACCTGAAAACAAAGAAACGACATTTAAAGTTCACTAATATCGCCTCCTCAATTATGTCATTTCCAAGGAGGTCATTTCATTACATATTCTTCCCATTTTCCACTTGTATTAGGGTCTAACTTAGCAGATACTAAACATTTCACTAACGGATCCCATCCATCAGTAGGTACATCTAAAGTGTTAAGCGCAATAATTGTTTTTTAAACCTGATCACATAAATACCTTAATGCCTTGAAAGATTCTTTCTGCATAAGATTTATGCTGACCAACGCATTCAAATGATTGTTGATAAGAATGTTTTTATTATTATATCTATCACATAAAGCCTGCCAAGCATTATCATAGTTTCTAGCGGCAAACTCTATGGATTTGATCACCACTCCAGCGCTGCCTACTAATGAATTTCTTAAGTAGTGGAATTTATTAATAGCTGGGATCGACTCATTAACATTAATCAAAGAATCAAAGGTGTCCCTAAACTCCAACCATTTGTTATAGTTGTCATCAAATGTAGGCAGATTAATTGTAGGCAGTTTTACAGACGGGTTTGACTGGCAACAACTGGACTTTACTGAGCCAATTTCAGAATTTTTGCTATGAGAATGTATTTTAATAATTTCTCGGGCTATTGCGTTTGGCAGTAGAATTCACTTTCTGTTTTTTCCCTTTCTATAAACTGTTCTTCTGAATTTTGAGAATGTTCTTCAATTTTGGCCTGCAAATTATCAAATTTAGAGAATATTTCTTGAGTTTTATTTAATCGCAATGAGAGCTCCCGAATTTGTAAAGTGGTTGGTTTATCTGGGCTATTTTGCAATTTTTCTAGATAATTTTTAAAAACTGTCAAACGACCGCGTAGAGTCTGTCTAATAAGTTAAACGACTTGGGTAATTATTAGGATTTAATGAAATCTGATGTAGTCAACACGGGTTCAATAATCAAGGTTGATTAAGAGATAGAGATCATTGTTTACTAACAGAAGAACCATGAGAAAAGTATCGAATATAAGTATTTTTTAAATGATTAAATATTATACAAAATTCCCAAGTCGGTTGACTTATTAGACAGACTATACTCCGCTTCGTTGACGAATTATCTTTTTTAGTTTTTCGTATAAAGAACCGTCGTTTTTATTGACCGTGGTAGCACTGGTGTCGGAGTCGGAATCTGTCATTTTGCATAGCACTTCTTTTTTTTTTTCTTAGCCCACACTGTCCCACCGCTGGGCAAAGGCCTCCCTCCACTCCTTCCAACGATCACGGTTCCTCGCTTTTTTATTCCAGTTCTTAAGCAAGCCATCCAAGTCATCCCGCCATCTCCTTCGTGGTCTGCCTCGGCCCCGCGTCGCTGTGTCCGGGCACCAAATCAGCGTTTTACGCGCCCACAGCATTTACCTAACACGAAAATGCGCAATGAGTTAGGTAAAGAATAGAATAGCAGTAATAATTTTGGAAAATAAAATATCCAATACAACCAGTTACGATCCAGATCCAGCGCGATGTCAGTCGCTCAAACCACGTCCTCCTCTGAACCAGCCAAAGACATTAAATATATTATACCTCTTTAAATCTCTTTGGAACCAGCGAATGAGGCGGAGGATCGGTGTGTGTCTAGACGACGTATTTCTTCCACAGTCACAGTCGACGTATTTCTTCGGCGGTTTTATTGCATCACGATCGCCGTATTTCTGCGTCGGTTCTCTATCATCACGGTTGCCATATGTTATAGTTTACATTATTAGAAAATGCAAATTCTTGTAATATTTTAGAAAAAATCTTTCATTTTTTACAACTGTAACATTGCTGTCACATAATAATATAATTTTTAAAACAGAAATATTCTAAAAAGGTTGTCATCTGCTACCGCGTCCACATCTCAGGTGCGGCTGCTGCCGTCTCAATACTTGCGTAGAGAGTACATTACATTTCAGAGATTGTCTCCTACAACCAAATTAAACAAACATTACTTTATAATATTAGTGTAGATGTTGTCTGTCACCGGGAAGGCCGACAGGAGGACTGCGAACTGGAAGACGCAGCGTCGGAAGGCCTCCAATAAGGTGGCCTTGGTCAGGGTCGCGAGAATCCGATGGGACACTTGGGGACTGGCCTATGCCCCCAAAAACAGTGCTCTATTTTCGTTAAGCATATTAGTTTGTTAAAATGGGTAAGCATTTACTTTGGTGGCAGGCTGTTAAAGTTACATTTTTATGTTTTGATACAATGGCTATTAGCCATAACAACACGCCGTCATACAGCAAGTACTTTTGTTACTTACAAAAAAAACATTACTTACAAAAATAGATATAGATTCTAACAAATAGTCTTTAAGGTATGCTGGAGTTTTTATATCTCTTCTAGGTCTATAAAGTTTGCTGTCATTAGCTACCGGGTGACTTACAAATAAAAGGGGTGATAGTATGAACTAAGAACTTGTTGATGAATTGGTAGCTTTTTTTATGGTGGGAAAAATCATCCAATGACAACCCCCGCTCTTGGGTGGAGCGGGACATAGTGTCAGACTCTTACTAACTAAAAGCCCACCCCTTTCCTTCTAGCCTTCATACCGGCGCTCCGAGTTCCCTTTCGGATAACCCTGGCCCCAGTAGGCTTTGACCCGGAGGAGTGGCAGGCGGTCGCCGACTTCTGCGAAGCAGTAATGCTCGCAAAGGAGGAGGCCGAACGCATCAGGCAACGGCGTTATCGCCGCCGCCGCCGCTGGGATTCTGATCCCGATTTCCGGCCAACGTAGGCGCGGACTTGCGGACAGTGAGCAATGGGTAGCTCACTGTCCGGCCGTCCGGTAACTGTCCGGACCAAGCCTAAGTCGTCGACGGCGCGCACTGTTCCCGCGCGACTCAAGGAGTTGTCAGCAACAGCAGGGACCCAGCCGGGTCGAAGCCTACTGGGGCCAGGGTTATTCGAAAGGGCGCTCGAACCCCGGTATGAAGGCTAGAAGGAACAGGGTGGGTCTTTTAGTCAGTAAGAGTTTGACACTATCTCCCGCTCCGCCCAAGGGCGGGGGATGTCAATGCACGATTTTTCCCACCATAAAAAAAAAAAAAGTAGATCCAGCTGGGCCCCTGCTGTTGTTAACAACTCCTTGAGGCGTGCGGGAACAGTGCGTCGACGACTTGGGCTTGTTGCGGACAATTACAGGACGGCCGGACAGCAAGCTACCTATTGCTCACTGTCTGCAAGCCCGCGCCTACGGCGGCCGGAAATCGGGATCGGAATCCCGGCGGCGGCGGTGGCGAGAGCGCCGTTGCCTGATGCGGTCGGCCTTCTCCTTTGCAAGCAGGGACTCAAACTGTAACCGTAATAATGTGTTTTAACAATGTTTTTTAAAACAGTTTTAACAGAAAAACACTTTTAAATGTAACAGATACAATAATGTTACCGAATCAAACTGTAACCTTTTATATGTGTTAGGAAGTGCTACCGAATCAAACTGTAACCTGTTTATATGTGTTAATAAGTGTTTATATGTGTAATTAAAATAATCAGTTTTAGTATAGCTTTAGTAAATTGTTGTTTTAGTAAACTTAGTAAATTGTACTTTGGCAACGCTGCGTTTACCTGTTACACTTATTAACACTGTTAACACTTTTATATCTGTTACAGATATGTTAGGGTTACACTTTTGTAAGTGTTTTGGGTTAACACATTGAAAACACATAAATAAGTGTTACATAGATATTTGATTCTGTTACCAATTCAACATGTAACACTTATAATTCTGTAACCTTTATGAAGGTGTTTTTAAGTCCCTCTTTGCAAGCATTACTGCTTCGCAGAAGTCGGCGACCGCCTGCCACTCCTCCTCGCTCCGGACCAAGGCCTCAACCAGGGCCCGGCGCGAGAGGTCTCCGCCGCCGATCGCGCCCACGAGGGCACGGCGATGCTCCGCCCAAGCAGGGCACACTTCGACCGTGTCCTCCGGGCATTCCGCATAATGGCGACACCCGGGCGTCACTACCGCTTTAATCCGGAACAGGAACCTCCCGAACGTGCCATGTCCGGTGAAGACTTGCGTCATGCGGAAGGTAAGGACGCCGTGAGGTCTTTCCAGACACTCCTCAAAGAAGGGACTTACCGCCATAATTGTGGCGTGCCCAGCACTGGGTTGCGATAGTCGCTGACGCCATTTCACCATGAGATCCCGCCGGAGCTCTGTCCGCCATGCCGTGACCTGTCGCGGCAGCGGACCCCGGCGTTGCATCTCCACGCGCATATCGTGCATGTATGAATTGGTAGCTTATAAACAATTTTGGCTTTTAGAATCCTCTAGGAGGTGATTATTAAAGTAATTGAAGAAGTCGATATCTTATTGCTATTATCGTTTTGTGTATTGGCTAAAGTTACATTTTCTTGTTAATAACGGCAGGGAGTTGAGGTGTTTCTGTGGCCTGTAGTGTCTCAGGTGTGTCAATTGAATGTGGTGAAAGTTGACGAATGTGTATAAGGTCTCTTCTATATGTTGCATCATTCACACTAAGTTTAGTACGAACGATCTGAAAGCACATCTACATTTATTCCAGGAGTCCAAGTTTTGTTAGATGATGGATGAATCTGAACTGTTACAGGCTGCCCTATTTCTGATGTGGTTGCCATTTTGGCCATTTTATTTAGTAGTATTTTACCCTCTCTTTTTTTTTCTGTCTTCAGGAACATTTTCAACTACCTTTGGTTTCAGTAAATTTGTGAAAGTTAGGTTTTGTGTAGGTCCTTTTTGAGAGAGTCTAGCGATCTCTTCCTGCATAGACCACAAGAGTACAATTTATTGTTGTTTTTTTTTTTTTTATAATATTCCACAACTATCACACAATGCCGTCTAGTCCCAAGCTAAGCAGAGCTTATGTTATGGGTACTAGAGAACTGATAAACATACTTATATATTTCTAAATACATACATATTATAGATAAATTACACCCAGACACAGAACAAATGATTATGCTCATCACACAAACATTTGTCCTGGGTGGGAATCGAACTGACGACCTCTGGCATAGCAGTCAGGGTCACTAACCACTAGACCTATTGACTGGCCTATTGGCCAGTCAATGAATTATGTGTAATATCGAAGGATCTTCCATTTTTCACGCTGCCACCATGTTTTATTATTAAATCACAGAATTTATTACTATTTAAAATAAATCTCAGCAAACATCTTTTCATTTTTCTACTCTGATGGAAAAGTAAAGCCACAGAAGGCATTTTTATGTTTTAACACAATGCCTATTAGCTATTACAACAAGAGGAATGGGATTTTATTTAAAAAAAAACTGGCTAAGTGCGAGTTGGACTCGCGCACGAAGGGTTCCGTACCGTCTTTAAAAAAAATCGTCAAAAATATCGCGTTTGTTCTTTGGGAGCCCCCTTAAATATTTTTTTTTTTTTGTTATTAATATGTGTTGTTATAGCGACAACAGAAATACAAAATTTGTGAAAAATTCAACTGTCTAGCTATCGCTGTTTTTGAGATAGATACAGCCTGGTGACAGACAAACGGACAGTCGGACAGATAGCAAGTCTTAGTAATGGTAGTAGGTAATAGGGTCCCAATTTTACCCTTTATATACACATTCCAGATATCCCCTCGAGCGCCGATTGTACACACGTCTGTACAACTTGGATGTCCTTGTTTTCCCCAAGTTTGTACGAATGTTATTTGGCCGAAAATTTTGGTTTCTATACATATTATTTTATATATATTATATCATTAGTTTTTCCCTAGAAAAATCCAAAAAAAGTTTTTTTTTTTTTGGTGATTTACGTAAACACGGCAATTTTCCGGGTCAATGAACCCTTGGCGCTCGAGGGGATATAATAAAAACCTCAAAAACAGGCAACTTTCAGCCACTACTAAACCTTAAAACTTTCGAAAGTAGAATTGAGATCTGTCCAGTTTCTACTGTAAAATGTTATATAGAACAAAATCACTTAGAAAAAACCAAACTTTAGTGCCTCAGATCAAACTATAAGCAGGTGGTTAAAGACAACTTTACAAGAGTCTGGAATTGATGTAAATATCTTCACAGCACACTGCACCAGACATGCTTCCACGTCAGCTGCTAAAAGATCTGGGATCAGTATAGACCAAATTCAAAGAACAGCTGGGTGCTCCCGGAATTCGGCCACCTTTGCTAGACATTATAATAGGCCAGTTCTTCAAGATCCAACTGTTTTTAGTGATGTAATATGTAACACTGTTAACTACCCGACTTGATTTTGTAGATCTCTTAGCTGATAAGTTACTGATTGATTATTGTTATTCAAAAATTTTGTGATTTTTAATAAATACCATACTATTTTTACTACCAAGTATTTATTAACTATAAACAACCCTGTCTGACTTCAAACATCTACTCGTAAATGGGTCTCGGAGAAGAATTTAGTATAATTATAATTATTATTTATTATAATTATATGATTAAATGAACTTACCTTAAGTGAAGTTCTATCATAATTATACGAAAGTTCTTCTCCGAGACAGTCTCCCAACCCATCCCGACTAAAGTCCTCCCCTAAATGGGGTTATTTAAGTTGATTAGCTTTAAACGAGATGACATCCAAACAGTGTTGCTCGACGAGAGAACAGTTTTTATTTTTATTTATTTTTTAGCTTTGAAATTGTGACCGCGCTGGTTTGACTTGGGCGCGTTACTACTCGTAAATGTGTCTCGGAGAAGAAGCTTCGTATAATTATGATAGAACTTCACTTAAGGTAAGTTCGTTTAATCAAATAATTATCATATGCTTCTGTCGTGTCTACAAAGGTTTTGCTGTGGTGTAAACATTAGCTAGTCAACAAACGTATAAAGACTGACAGTTCCTAGTGCACTTGACAATCTGTGGCTTCACTCTGTGAGTGCCTACTCCAATAAAGCTATGAATTGTTCTGAACCCCTGTATAATAAGTAGTATACTATATTCAAAAATAGTTTTGTTTGGGTTTTGTTGCGGTCGATAAACATCACTGAGATGACATATGTATGACACATTAGTTAAGATGTGACACATCCCGTGGGGGATGAGCTGCTCGCGTCCGTGGGGGATGAGCTGCTCGCGTCCGTAGGATTTACTTGATTTCTGACCACCCTACACGTGTCCCCTGGGTAGTGCTAAACGAGCAGTAAACGCGGTGGTAGGCCATAGCATCGGCTGCCGGCTTTAAAGTTACCACCCACCAGACAAAGCCATGCCGCCAAGCGATCCGTCGTGTTCCGGCGTGATGTCTGGTGAAGCCGTACGGTGGAATTTGGGTCTGAACAGTTGTGTTGCGATGTATACCGGTTTTGATGCACCAGCTGTTGTTGCGTCGGAGGTTTGATCGTGGAGGGTAGCGGGATCCGAAGCACGGTGCTCCGCTGGCCGACCGTAGGTAGTTGGGGGCCCAAGTAGTGTGCCAGCCACACACGAAAGGCTGCCCCGCCAACTGCGAAAAATCCCGGGGTGGCCCCATCGTGCCGGTTGGAGACCGGGTGAGAGGACCCGATGGCGATCCCTGGGGGGGTTCGGGTGTCCCCGCAGTCTCCAGATCAACCCTCCACTGGCGCGGCAACTCTGGTTGTGTTGTCGAGGTTAACATCGCATCACCTCGCTCAACTGCCATCTTCCACCATTCCTATTCACTCCAAATTTAAAAAAATAGCAATGAAAGTTAAAAAGAGAAGCAAGTGTCAACAGCGGATGTACGTCCTCTCGTTCAAAGTGCACCTCTCAAACATTAGAGGACTGCACTCCAATCTCGATGCGGTCCACCACCATCTAGAGACTGACAAGCCACACTTGCTTTTCTTGACGGAGACGCAGATTAGATGTCCGGCAGATGCGGCGTACCTCAGCTACCCAGGATACTCATTGGAGCATAATTTCCTGCAACGTGCTGGGGTCTGTGTATACGTCCGTAATGACATCTGCTGTCAGCGTCTCCGTCACCTTGAGGACACAACTCTTTCCACGCTATGGCTGTTGGTGGACACTGGCATGGACAAAATTGTCTATGCCTGTGTCTATCGATCGCACAGCGGTGATCAGGAGACAACTCGAATGTTTGACCACCTCAGTGAGGCCGCCGATAAGGCTCTGCATCGGCACCCTGATGCGCAGCTCGTCGCTCTGGGGGACTCTAATGCCTGTCACCAAGACTGGCTTTTCCCGTACCAGAAGACCGACCATGCTGGGAGAGAAGCCCGAAACTTTGCGGTATCGATGGGCCTGTCCCAGCTGGTGAAGCAAGCGACTAGGGTGCCTGATGTAGTTGGTCATACTGCCAACTGTCTGGACCTTCTGCTGACCACTGACCCAGACAGATGTATCGTAACAGTTTCTTCACCACTTGGAACTTCAGATCACTGTCTGGTGAAGTCTGTGTCGTCCTTCTCCCCACTTGACTGCGACTCTCGTGGTGAACGGCGAATGTGGCAATACAAGTCAGCAGATTGGGATGAGATGCGTCACTTTTTTGCGTCTTATCCTTGGCAGCGGGTCTGCTTCTCTTTTAAAGATCCGTCGAGGTGTGCGGATGCTGTGTCCGATGTGGTGCGTCAAGCTATGGAGTATTTCATTCCTTATAGTGACGTACCCATCGGAAGCTCAGCTCACCCATGGTTCAACGCTGATTGCGTTAAAGCTGAAGAGCGTAAGCATTCGGCGTTTCTAGCCTGGGTTGACGCTCGTGACCGCAAATCTCCGGATCTGAGCTCAGCAAAGAGAGCCTTTAACCGTGCTGCCAAGTCCTACAAAAAGGCACTAAAGAAGGCTCGCTTTGACCGCATTGCCCATATTGGCACAAAGCTTTCTGCACAGCCATCCGGTAGCAGAGCTTTCTGGTCCCTTGCCAAATCGGTCAAAGCGAACTTCTGTCGGCCCACATTGCCTCCGCTGGTTAAACCTGACGGAACACTGGCTCATTCGGCGAGAGAGAAAGCAGGACTCTTTGCATCTCTCTTCGCCCATAATTCTCGTCTTGATACTGGCAGTGCTACTCCACCGACTCTACCTCACTGCGACACTTCGATGCCCGAGGTTCGCATAAGGAACAAAGAAGTTCTGAGAGCACTGTGTCGTCTAGACGTGAATAAAGCTAGTGGACCCGATGGTATACCAGCGATTGTTCTCAAGGCTTGTGCGCCCGAGTTGTCTCCTGTATTGACACGTTTGTATCGCCTCTCGTTTAGGACTGGAATAGTGCCCAAGTCCTGGAAGCTTGCCAACGTGCAACCCGTGCCCAAAACGGGCAGTCGTGCCGATCCTACCAACTATCGGCCGATTTCGATAACCTCCATACTCTGCAAGATTATGGAGCGTGTGTTGAACTCGCGCCTAATGGCATACCTAGAAGGTAACGATCTCCTCAGTGACCGACAGTACGGGTTTCGCCGCAATCGATCTACTGGGGACCTACTAGTGTATGCCACCCACTTGTGGGGCGAGGCCCTCGAGAAGAATGGGGAAGCAATTGCTGTCTCCTTAGACGTCTCGAAGGCCTTCGACAGGGTATGGCATGCTAGCCTCTTGAGCAAGCTTCCAGCATACGGCATTTCTCCTGGTCTGATTAACTGGGTAAAAGACTTCCTGAGAGAACGGTCTCTTCGAGTTGTTGTCGATGGTTGCTCATCAGAGCCCATGACGACTAATGCCGGAGTTCCTCAGGGGTCAGTGCTCTCTGCAACTCTTTTCCTGCTGCATATTAATGATCTGCTGATGCCCGGTATCTATGGGTATGCAGATGATAGCACAGTTGTAGAGAGATACCTGCCAGGTGCTCGGGCTAGTAAAGAGCAAATCCGGTCCGAACGAGAGGCTATGGTAGAGCGTACGAATATCTCGCTTCAGGCAGTCTCCAAGTGGGGCGAAACTAATCTGGTGGGATTCAACGCCGCCAAAACACAGGCGTGTCTGTTCACCGCCAAAAGGAGCCCGTTCACCTCGGCTCCTACTTTTCAGAATGTATCATTGGATTGTACCGACCGCCTTCAGCTCTTGGGTGTCGAAATTTCCTCCGACCTCAATTTTGGGCGGTTCATTGAGTCCAAAGCCAAAGTAGCTGCTAAGAAACTAGGCGTTCTCGCAAAAGTCCGACGGTACTTCACACCGAGACAGCTTTTAATGTTATACAAAGCACAGGTCCGATCGTGTGTGGAGTACTGCAGCCACATATGGGCTGGTGCTGCGAAGTGCCACCTGGCAGCTTTGGACTCAGTGGAAAGGCGTGCGAAGAGGCTGATTGGTGATCCAGATTTGGTTAAGACCAATCTTCAAAGCCTTGAGCACAGGCGTAGGGTAGCCAGCCTTTCGGTGTTTTACAGATTGCATTTTGGAGAGTGTGCGCAGGAATTGCATGACTTGATTCCGCCATCTCATTTCTACCATCGGACAAACCGACGCACGGCGAGTATCCACCCTTACGTTGTTGAAACATCTACGGTCCGGACTAAGCGTTTCGCCTCGTCATTTATACCGCGTACTTCGAAGGACTGGAACAGTTTGCCTGCTGCGGTCTTTCCGTCTGATTATAATTTGGGTGTCTTCAAGGCTAGAGTGAATAGGCTCTTAATAAACTAGTGCGCCTCACCATCAACGATTGCATCACTGCTTACCATCAGGAGGGATCGCAGTCAAGTACTAGTTTATAACAGATAAAAAAAAAAAAAAAAAAAAGATCGGCCCCGGTACGAAAGGCACGAAGGAACGGGGTGGGCTTTTAGTCAGTAAGAGTCTGACACTATCACCCGCTCCGCCCAAGAGTGGGGGTTGTCATTGGATGATTTTTCCCACCATAAAAAACACATTAATTATTTACTTAAATAAGTATTGCACAGAAAACCGGCAAAGCAGCGGTTGCAACCTAATCTTAAAAGATATAATTAAAGTTTAAAAACAAGCTAGGGTGATTGTGCCGGTTTTCGTCTAATTATCGGAGTTGCTAGATTTGTGATGCGAAATAAATATCCTGGAGTGCCCTTACATAAATGTATCATATTTGTTTCTATTGCTCATATAGTCTTCTTTCATTTAACATCACGTGACATTACATCAATTTTACGGATTTTTTTTATAAAAATATTTCTTGAAAAGTCCGATAAAATTAGTTTTCGTTGTGTTTTCGACCAAAGTGTAGAAAAAGGAGTGTAGCCTAATCTTTAATTATTTCATAAAAGATTTCAAAAGAATAACTGTTTCTTAATTATCATCCACCCCGGTATTCGTTTATGGACGAAAACCAAATATTTAAGCTATTTTTGGTTTTCGTCCAAGTCTTTTAAATATTTTTTTATTGACGAAACACTAACAAATGAGTGGACGAAAACTAAAATATCTAATCTACTAGCAATAAAGATCATATTGAGAGAAAATATTCTGTATTTAATAAGTTTGTTGAAGTAAAATGATCGTTACAAATATTCACCTAGCTGATTGTGTTTCCATCCATGTGTACGACAACCAAATACTTTGCAAAATTGGTATGCTAGTATTAGTCTACTATATTTATATAAAATGTTTATAAAAAAACTATAAAAACACTTTAAATTGTATTTATTGCGCACATATTTTTGGCACGTAAGTCTACTTAAGAAGTAGACTTACGTGCCAAAAATATTCCGTAAACTAATTATATCACTAATTAAACTTGCCATGAACTTTTGTCGTCGCCATTTTTTTTCTAACGCGATGGCTTCTTCAAGGCGAAGTGGTTACTGACGTTATTTTTTTTGTAATTCGTTAATTGTCTAATCACATTTTCATCTTAGTGGAACTGTTGCTTAGAGACATTACGATAATTACGGATCACAAAAAGTCCAAACTTGCGCGGGAAGGAAGGTTTGTATTCAAGTTTTACACATGTGTATAAAGCAGCTTAGTCAAATGGACGAATAGTGGAACTGGACGATAAACCAGCACAATCACCCTACCTAGATACGTTATCATTTGTTTAGACTACGTAAAAAAATGTGGAAAATACAGAATTTTGTTTTTTTGTCTTGCTAATTAAGAGCTCTTATCAGAAGACCTCTCATGTTATCAGTGTTCTGGAAACCTAAGGAGCTGTAAGTATATAAACCCATGTTCGAGGTAGAGACGTGTTACTTTTGTATTTCGGTAGAAGTGAACGCTATACAAGATGTTTAGAACTGTTGTGCTGACGTTGCTGTTCGTGCAGTTCTCCAATTCGTTTTCCTTTGGTGAGTATAAGACTCGTTATCAATAATACCATTGTATTAGCTAATTTTATTTTGACTTAATAACTTGTGTATAGTCTGTCTAATATGTAAACCGACTTGGGAATTTAGTATATTCAGTACTTTTTATAAGATTCTCCTGTTAGTAAACAATTATCTCTATCTCTTAATCAACCTTAATTATTGAACCCGTGTTGATTACATCAGATTTCATTAAATCCTAATAATTACCCAAGTCGTTTCACTTATTAGACAGATTCTACCACGTTTTTTTTATTTTTACCGTAAAAACTTCGAATGCGCATCATTTGACGCGAGTAAGTCTGCGTCTGTGTTGTAGTGCACAGCTCTTCATTTTACGTAATACCTATTACATTTTCAACGTAATTACTGTCTGCATCTATCTTTGTTATATATGTGCTTATAATATTTATAATACATATATAAAGGTTGATCAATTTTGCGCTCTATCGCGTTTTGTTGTCCAGGCATTGGTCAGGCAACGCGGTCGCCACGGAGTGGTGTCAGCTCCGAGGCGGCCGCCAACTGCATGTCTTGGTAGCAAAATATCTTAACTTCATCTTCCATTGCCAATTTCAGTACTTTCACTTGATAAAAATTCTTTTTAACTGACTTCGAAAAGGAGGAGTTTCTACGTTCGGCTGAATGTATTTTTTTTTTCGTTTTTTTTTGTATGTTTTTTCACCGATATCTCGGTCAATTGTGGACCGATTAAAAAATTTTTTTTTATTTTTATTGAAAGGTTATGCTTCCAAGTTGGTCCTATAGAAACATCTTCATCATCATATATGATCTGATCAGGAACTTCCAAGATATGGAACAGAACTTCTCATAGAATCACAGCAGAACTGTCGTTACAAGTAAAATTGCTTTGTTTATACGCATAGTCGATGACCGAGTGAAAGAAAAATAGGGGAGGGATGTATCGAACTGATCTGGTGATGAAGCCAGAAGGTAAATTAATGTCGTTAATCTAACCGTATTTGGATTATTAGAATCGTTGTAAGATGCTCTCTGGGTATAAGGTATTTAAGTTTGTCTGAGCGGTACTTTTTAGTGGTGGTACCATAACTAAAAGGTGTAAAATAAAAAACTTTTTTCAAAAAAAAAAATAGAAGTAACCGACTTCAATGTTAAAAAAACACTGAAAAGTATAAAATAACTTTAATTTCGGAAGTTTGTGTAGCGAAGAGACAAAACTATTATAGAAACACCGACTTCCGAAATTAAAGTTATTTTATACTTTTCAATGTTTTTTTAACATTGAAGTCGTTTTTTTTTTTTTTAAGTTTTTTTAAATACCGATTACTTGCTTACCACCTGCCTTAGTACGAATCCGTCGTATTGATGCCGTATTTATTCAGCTCATCTACATTTGTGTGGTGGTCAGACTGATCTCCTGAACGAACATTGTGTTGGCGAGGTTTACACGGAAGGATCTTATGTTAATACTTACATAATTATTCATCCCGCATTTTGAATCATGATTTCCATACTAATTTCACAGTATTAATATATATATTGTAATATTATAATACTATAATACTGTGCTAGTATGAGTCCATCTCTTTATTGACCGCAGTGCCGTAACATAGACTTTTGTACGCCCGGTGTGAGCTTCTATAACTGAATCAAGAAAAAAGTTTTATTTTACAAAAAGTAGGTATGTAGGCAAAACGAGCCCAAAACTGTCTACATAGTCTGCCTAGTTCGCCTAGAATAGATTCAATTTTATTATATACTAGCTTTTGCCCGCGGCTTCGCTCGCGTTAAATTCGTGGTAACACGGTTTCCCTTTCTGTGGGGGATTAGAAAGAGCCCAAAGTAGCCTGTGTCACTCTCCATCCCTTTAACTATCTCCACTTAAAAAATCACGTCAATTCGTAGCTCTGTTTTGCCGTGAAAGATGGACAAACAGACACACGCACACACTTTCCCATTTACAATATTAGCATAAAGTATATGGATCTTAGCCATGTGCAGCGCTCCTTAATGAACTCCACTGCAGGTGACGTGACCTACGATAAACTTATTATTTGCGGTTGGTACAGTAATTGGGTCTAGGGATCGAACCGCAAAATTAAGTTTGTTTTTTATTGTATATACTTTTCCGGGATAAATAGTACCCAGTGTGGTGCCCGGGATATTAAAGAATAATTATACCAAGTTTCATCGTAATCGAACTGGTAGTTTTTGCGTGATGCCTGAACAAACAGACAAAATTTTTTTTTAAATTACATTTTTGTGTTCGGTGTTGGTCTAGTAACACCCCCTGCCATTTATTTTATTTTCAATGTATAAAATTTTTAACTCTACAGATTTATTATAAGTATAGATATAGATTAAGTTACAGGGCGGCAGGCTAGAGGAGAACAGGTGGTCTCAAGTAAAAACGTCAGATTGCGATACCTGTAGTCACGGGTGCTCGACACCCACTGTTCACCTCTTGTGGCTGCTCGTGCCCCCGAGTACCCACGTAGTTGGCCTTCCTGGTAGGGCACGTCTACACCCATATTAGCTATATGATCAATAATGTATGTCTGCAACTGAATACGCAGCATAATACAAACTTGGCCCGGGTATAATCGTTTCTGCGCCCCTCTGCGGGCGGCGCCCTGTGCTCGGGCCCCGCTGGCGCCGCACTAGTTAGGGCACCGTCCTCTGGTTATAGACTATGTGAGTGCGTCACATTTAATTAAAAATGGCATTCTCTTACAATGTCTAACTTTCTGAATTAAATGAGTGTTTCAGAACTTAGAAATTAAAATGTAATTTTAGAAGAATACAACGAAGTACCTACAATAAAGTTTATTCTATTCTATTTTATTCTCCTCCCGGAATTTGAAGTTACTATTTCCAAAGATCTTTTAAACTTATAGCTAGTGGACTAGGCAACGTTTTATGAGATGATTTCGTTGAGAGCTGCTTACTTTAAAATTAATTTAATTAGGCTTATTTTTTGCATGAAATAAACAATAAGTATGTACCCTAGGTAGACTTTCTGATTTTTGGAAAAACAAATTACAACTGCTGACATAGATATGTCGAAGAGAAGGAACATCAGGGAAGGCAAGAAGAACAGGCTTTTTCTGAATATAAAATAAAGCTAATTAAGTCTCAAACCAGATCTATCGATTTTTTTTTTAAGTTATTAGGTACTCGTAACTCGTCATCGACGACTTGGGCTCAGTCCGAACGGTTACCGGATGGTTGGACAGTGAGCTAACCATTGCTTGCCGTCTGCAAGCCCGGGCCTGCGGTGGTCGGAAATCGGGATGGGCATCCCGGTGGCTGGGGCGTAAGGGCCTCTCCTTGGCGCGTGCACGTGCGGTCTCCTCCTTTGCAAGCATTATTTAGGTACCTATTCGTTTTTATTTATTTATATATTGTTCGGAACGGCATAGACTAGCGATGTGCGGCTTGACGTAATGCCTGCGCAGTGGCGTCCGCGCAGGCATTATGTCCGCGTCTTTATTTCCACAGTTTAATTCATTACTAATGAATTAAAGAAACAAACTAAAGGGCCGTCTATGGTTCGACGTATCGCGTAGTGTAATAAGGGTTAGACTGTCTTACTCGGAGAGAAAACAAAGTCGAGTCTGAATATCGTGTGCTGAATAACGCGTAGTGTAATAGGCCCTTTAACACTACATATAAAACTTAACAATAATTATATTAATAACAACCGACGAAAACTTTTGTCACCGCCTGTGCTCAAGACAGAGATAGCGACACGAAAATGACACCAATGCTAACGTGCGAGCAAGACCTATTACCGCGTACCGAACATTGTAACCGTATAAACACGAAGCTTTAGGGCCTGCGCTCACTTGAGACAAGACGTTTTTTAGACAGACTTGTTTAAGACGTCTCAGACAAGTCTGAAACGTCTTAGACAAAACGGTGCTGTCCACGACACGGGGCGCTAGGGCTGTTGATAAAGTGTCGATTTATCGAAATATCGATATTTTATTTATTTATTAAATCGGTTTTGTCTTAAAAAAGATCGTAAGTCGACTTAAAATCTCATCAATGGCCTGTGCTGCAATCTTTGCAAAGGTGCCAAATTGACTATCGGTACATCGAAGGTGTTTGTACGAAAACGCCACCATATCAGTCCGACTCCAGGACCAGACCTCGAAACCTATCCTCCTGCAGCGAGGTGTGAGGCAGGGACACGTCATCTCTCCGAAACATTCACGGCCGCAATAGAGGATGTCTTCAAGGTTCTAGACTGGAGTGGACTAGGCATTAATGTCAATGGCGAGTACATCACTCACCTTCGATTTGCCAACGACATAGTCGTCATTGCTGAGACTATGGAGGAGCTCAGCACAATGCTCAATGACCTCAGTAGAGCTTTCGAAAGAGTGGGTCTTAAAATGAACACGGATAAAACCAAAATCATGATTAACAACCATGTAGCGCCCACTCCTATCAAGGTCGCAGACTCTACACTCGAAGTTGTGGACGATTACGTCTACCTCGGACAGAAAGTCCAGTTGGGTAGGTTTAACTTCGAGAAAGAGGTCAACCGTCGAATTCAACTCGGCTGAGCAGCGTTCGGGAGGCTGCGCGGTATCTCATCGTCCAATATACCACAGTGTCTCAAGACAAAAGTCTATGGCCAGTGCGTGTCACCAGTGATGGCATATGGCTCCGAAACGTGGTCGCTCACAATGGGTCTCATCAGAAGGCTTAAAGTCACACAAAGAGCAATGGAAAGCACTATGCTCGGGGTTTCCTTGAATGATCGAATAAAAAATGAAGATTTCCGCAGGAGAAATAATTTTGCCGACATAGCAAGAATTCCTAAACTTAAGTAGCAATGGGCAGGACACATTGCTCGCAGAGCTCGGCCGTTGGGGCCGAAAGGTTCTGGAGTGGCGGCCGCGTACCGGAAGACGCAGCGTTAGAAGGCCTCCTACAAGGTGGACCGATGACCTGGTGAAGGTTGCGGGAAACCGATGGATGCGGGACGCACAGGAACGTTTGTTGTGGCGACGCTTGGGGGAGGCCTACGTACAACAGTGGACGTGTATCGGCTGAAATGATGATTAAAAAAATTAAATTAATAATGTATGAAAATGTAGCGTTCTCAGTAATTATATTATTCTTCAATTTTAATAAAACATGCGTACCAATATATCTCAAGATGTTTAAAAATACATGTTATGTTCAGCTGTTTGAGTACTGCGATAATATCGATATTATCAACAGCCCTAGCATCCCGTGACGTTGACAAAACGTTGACGTAGTTCTGTCTAAGACGTCTTGTCTCAAGTGTGCGCAGGCCCTTACGAAGTTACTAGAAAGAGGTATGCAATACGCGTGTTTGAGGATGTTATATAATCGATATTTTTTTCAAATCGATTTATATTAAATAACAAAAATATATTTTATATTCAATTTTATAAGGATGTTTCAAATATTCTCAAACAGTCGTTATTGTAGTAGTCGTCTATAAATGTACACTAATATAATAGGAGGTAATCTCTGGAAGTACTGGTCTGATTTCTAAAATTCTTTTACCGATAGAAAGCTGCTTTATTCCTGAGTGACGTAGGCTATATTTACGTGCGCGGGCGAAGCCGCTGGCAAAAGCTTTATAACTGATATATACGCCGTTAAATTTTGATCGTTTTAATCCCGTGGAGGGTCGATCCGGTACATGAAACACTATCGATTTGTAAAGATAAAATTAAAAAATAAAGTAACTTTTTTTTAAAACTCGTATTAATTTACGCATGATCGAAATTAATTTCTTTAAGAAAACGTCAACTGAGCGAGTTCAATGATCTATAGGTCGCGTGGAGATGCAACGCCGGGGTGAAAGTCTGCTGCCGCGACAGGTCACGGCATGGCGGACAGAGCTCCGGCGGGATCTCATGGTGAAATGGCGTCAACGACTATCGCAACCCAGTGCTGGGCATGTCACAATCACGGCGGTAAGTCCCCTCTTTGAGGCGTGGCTGGAAAGACCTCACGGCGTCCTTACCTTCCGCATGACGCAGGTCCTCACCGGACATGGTTCGTTCGGGAGTTTCCTGCACCGGATTCATGCGGAAGTGACGCCCGGGTGTCGCCACTGTGCGGAATGCCCGGAGGACACGGTGGAGCACACAGTCGCGGTGTACCCTGCTTGGGCGGAGCATCGCTGTGCCCTCGTGGGGGCGATCGGCGGCGGAGACCTCTCGCGCCGGGCCTTGGTTGAGGCCATGGTCCGGAGCGAGGAGGAATGGCAGGCGGTCGCCGACTTCTGCGAAGCAGTAATGCTCGCAAAGGAGGAGGCCGAACGCATCAGGCAACGGCGTTATCGCCGCCGCCGCCGCTGCCGGGATTCTGATCCTGATTTCCGGCCACCGTAGGCGCGGGCTTGCGGACAGTGAGCAATGGGTAGCCCGCTGTCCGGCCGTCCGGTAACTGTCCGGACCAAGCCCAAGTCGTCGACGGCGCGCACTGTTCCCGCGCGCCTCAATTAGTTGTCAGCAACAGCAAGGACCCAGCCCAGCGGGTCGAAGCCTACTGGGGCCAGGGTTATCCGAAAGGACGCTCGAGCCCCGGTATGAAGGCTAGAAGGAACGGGGTGGGTCTTTTAGTCAGTAAGAGTCTGACACTATCTCCTGCTCCGCCCAAGAGCGGGGGTTGTCATTGGATGATTTTTTCCCACCATAAAAAAAACAACTATAGGTAATTGGTACGCAACGCCGACTACTAACTACAGGTCATTGAACACAGGTCAGTGTATATATATATATATACTAGCGACTCACGTCGGCTTTGCACGGGTGCAATGCTGATATTAAATAAACTACACAATGTCTTTCTAAACAATGTTCGCAGCTTTTTAGGGTTTAGTACCTCAAAAGGAAAAAATGGAACCCTTTAGGATAATTTTGTTGTCTGTCTGCCTGTCCGTCTGTCTGTATATTTATCTACCTATCTGTCTGTCAAGACTCTTTATCTCGGGAATGTGAAGAGGTATTAAAATTGAAATTATGTCCATAAATTCAAGTTGGCGGTTCCTTAAAGGTGTGAAAAAATGAAACTTCTATGATAACGAATAAAAAGATATGGCCATTTATGTCGCAAAAAACGTACATTTCGATACTCTCAAAGGAATCAAAATTCATAGGGTACTTCCCGTTGACCCAGAATCCTGAAATTTGGTACAAAGCAAGGTCTTATAGCACAGGTATAGGAATAAATCTGAAAACAGAAAATTTGTTTTTATTATTTTGAAGATAAGGGGCTATGCATCTCCCTTAGTGTACGGGATGTAGTCACTGACCTAAGAGATCTATTGTGACTCGCCACCTTGTTAGAATAACTCTTTTAGCCCAGAGGCTTCCAGGAAATCTAGAATACCCCTAGCTTTTAGAGTTTTAATCTCCTCCGGGCGAATAATGTGTCGGCCCAGATGGACACTACGTTTGTGGATAAGGGGCCCGCATTCACACAAAAGGTGCTTAGGCGTCTCCCTCTCCTGATTACAGTACCGGAAAACATTAGTGTCACTCAGTTTCATGTGAAATTGGTGCCTGTTTAGTTTGCAGTAGCCAGTTAAGGCGCGGGCTATCGCACAGATGTTCGTCCTGCTAAGCTCAAGAAGCTCGGCAGTTCGTTTTTGTGAGTAGCCTTCTATAAGAGATTTGGCGTGTAACAGTCCTGGTTGTACCTACCAGAGCTTTTTTGAATCGCTAAATATGTTGCCCTAAGGGGTCTGCATGACCTGGTTCTTTGAGATACCACAGAAGGGTTCTGGTTCTATCTGATGATCTTGAGCCCCAGTCCTTGCAAGTTCATCGGCTTTTTCGTTGCCATTAATTCCAGAATGAACTGGTATCCATCTCAGAATAACTTTATTCCTTTGCCCCAGGTTATTCAGCTTGTTAACGCAGTCTTTTACCAGTTTCGAATTTGTGGTATTCGAGTTCAAGGCGTTAAGAGCTGCCTGGCTATCTGAGTAAATCATAATTAATGGATTTATGTAGTTTCGTTGACGTTTGGTCTCCGCACATTCTATAATGGCGTATACCTCCGCTTGGGATATGGTGGCATGTTTACCCAGATTCAAGCTTTTGCTGATTTTCGGGCTGATGCCAAATATCTATCCTACATTCTCATCCATTTTGGACCCGTCTGTAAACCAGATCAGGCTTTCGGCCTTGCAAGTGATGAGGTTGCTTGACCAATCCTCTCTGCTCGGCAGTTCCACTGTGTAATTCCTTGTAAAGTTACACTGTGGAAGCATGACGTCTGTTGTCATAGCTAATTGATCGTGTTCAAGTACTGATTCGTGTAGCGATCTCAGTGCTTAAGAGCGCCAGTTTACTTTGCCAGTGCTGTTTGTTCTATACATGCTCGCTTTCGCCTCCTTCGCAATGAATAGATGAAGTGGCGGTAGGTTAAGCAGGGCATTTAGAGCAGCTCCTGGGGTTGTGGACATGGCCCCTGTTGATATGAGACATGCAAGTCTCTGCAAACCATTAAGTTTGTTAATGACTGTCACTTGAGTTGTTTTCCTCCACCATACTACGCAGGCATACGTTATTATCGACCTGAATATTGCGGTGTACAACCATAGGACGATCTTAGGGTTTAGGCCCCATTTCGTCTCTGCTAAGCGACAGCATATTCCTAAAGCTATTTGGATCACATTGTTAATGTGAGTGTTCCAGGTCAGTCTCTGGTCGATAGTTACGCCCAGGTACTTGACTTCGCTGGAGAAAGGTATGAGAGTCCCATTTACAGTGGGTGTTACAAGTTTGTCCAACTTTCGCTTCCTAGTAAAGGGGTCTATCGTTGTTGTACTCGGGTTAACCGATAAATTGTTTTCTGTGCACCATGTGTTAATAATGTTCAGAGATCTTTGAAGTATAGATGATACCGTGCTGTGACAGGGGCCGACAACACAAGCCACCACATCGTCAGCATAGCTATGTATACATCTAAGTCTCTTTTAGAGGCTTCAACCAGCAATTGGTCAACAACGAGTAGCCATAGAAGTGGCGATAAAATGCCTCCTTGTGGGCACCCTTTAGTTGTTTTGAAGCTCTTTGTAGTTCCGTGTAAGGTAACACTGATAGTTCTGTTGAGGAGCATGAATTCGATCCAGCGAGTAGTTGTTTCGTCAATCCCTTTCCCCTTCATTCCCCTGGAGAGAGCGTCTATGGTGACGTTGTCGAAAGCTCCTTCAATTTCAAGGAAAGAACATATGGCTATCTGTTTATCTTCCAAAGCCCTTTCGGTCCTGTCTGTTAGTTCTAACAGAGCGGTTTCTGTAGATTTTCCTTTTTGGTAAGCATGTTGCTTCGGATGCAGAGGGTTATCCCTTAATGGTCCATCCCTGATACATTCGTCAATAACCTTTTCCATACTCTTGAGTAGGAAGGAGGTAAGGTTTATTGGTCTGAAGGACTTTGGTTGAGAGTAGTACTTCTTACCAGCCTTTGGAATAAAACAGAGTTTAACCATAGTCCATTTCTCTGGTATATATCCCCAGGCATAGCTTGCTCTGAAGATTTTGATTAAAATAGGGATGAGTATAGTCTTCCCTTGCTACAGGAAAGCTGGGATGATACTACTCGATCGAGAATCAGCCGTTATCGCGAACTAACGCTACCAGAGATTTCGGTATTCTTATCGACAATAAGCTCTCCTACGAATGTCATATCGATCACATCGCCAAAAAAGCTGCCAAAGCCCTGGGATTCCTTACCCGTAATTCCAGTTCGTTTAAAAATATGAAAACCCTAAAAATACTTTACTTACGTCCGCAGTCACCTTGAATACGGTAGTCAAATTTGGAAACCAAATTATGCTGTTCAATCCGACCGGTTGGTACGAATACAACGGAGATTCACGAGGTACTTGGGGTACAAGTACAAAATCCCATATATATGTTACAATGAAAGATGCACTCGACTTCACTTGCTGCCCCTTGTAACTCGCAGAAATATATCTGATATTCGCTTTCTAATCAAAATGGTACGCTCTAATCTATCAAGGTTGCCCTGAATTATTTTCAAAGCTATCCCTGAATGTCCCCCCTCGGCACCGTCGGATTAGAAATCTTCTTCACGCTCCTCATTCACGCACAGTCTACCGTAGTAAATCTTACTTGATTCGCGCAGCAAAAGCATTTACCAATTTAGTCAAAAAACACACCTCAGTTGATCTCTTTACAAGCAGCTTAGCATCCATAAATATTGTTATGTCCAAAAGCAATGTTTTGTAATTGTATTACGTTATTGTCTTCTATTATTATCTTGCTACCAAACTTTGTATATCTCAATTACTTCCTAACTGTAACTTTCCACAATACTTCCATACTATATGTGGAGGCTTGTAAATGGCTCATCATGATGTATTTTAACGTTTATCTTGTATTGTCAGCTGTAAGCCAACCAAATAAAATTAAAAAAAAATATATCATCATCATCTGCAGATTTAATCGGCTTGAATGAGAGTCTATATATAGCCCATTCTACCTTGTTCGGTCTAAAATACGCCGCTCTTCTCCAGTCTTCATTTGAAGGCCTGGAGCGGTGGATATGAGGAGTATTTTGTACGATGATGTCTAGTGCCATCACCGAGCCAGGGAAATGTATAGACGCCAGAAGTTTCAGGGTTTCTTCCTCTGATACAGTGAAGGCACCGTCTGGTTTCTTTAAGAATTCCAGTTGATTTGTAGGCGATTTGGATAAGACTTTGTGAATTCTGGCTCCTTGAAGGACTTTAGTAATCTTCTCGCAGAACTTCCTCCATGAAAGTCTTTTCGCCTTTCGGATTTCCTTGTTATAGGTAGTTAAAGCTTTCCGATACCGATCCCAGTCATCAGTCGATTTAGTCTTAGTAAACAACCTACGTGATTCTTCCCTTAAAACATCGAGCTTTTGTTCTGCCATGTCACTTTTCTATCCCTCACAGTTCTTAAAGGGCAGGTCTCTTCGAGAGGCTGTAATGGATTCAGTAACTTGAGCAACAGCATAATCCAATGTTTCAGGGGAACGTATGGTTTTAGGGAAGTCTTGGAGTCTCTCCTGGAGCTTTCATCTGTACAAGTCCCAGTCCGTGGCTTTCGCATCCCTAAAAGTGATGGTTTCGCAAATGTTGGATGTATTCAGTGAGAATTTAATAAGTCGATGATCAGGCAAAGATGGTTATCAGCCTGGCATTAACATAAGCTGCAATCAGGTCATCGCTGCACAGTTCTTGTTTGCGTAAGAAATCAATATCATTATTGAAAAGTATACACGCTCTTGGTTTGACTCCACCGATATGGTGTACGACCTTACTTGCAGAGCCCTGTCCAGACACCGTGTTAGTATTAGCCAGCCACGGTTTCTGAATAAGAGCAATGATGATGAAAAAAAAATTTTCTAGTATGAACAATACTAGAAAAAATAAATTTGACCGTCGGTCTGTCACTAGATAGTTGAAATTTTCACAAACTAAGTATTTCTGCTGCTGCTATAACAACATATACCACTAAAAACCGTTTTTAGGTTTCCGTAGCTAATTGGCAAATAACAACACGCATTTTTATTGAAAACTTCCTTTTCAATTCACAAAGTATTTTATTTGTTTATTCCCAAAAGTGGGAACATCTTCTTTTAGGGTAAACCAGCCATATGTGCCCCAGTCAGTAACGGGCCCCACTTGCCAAGACACGCATTTAAAATTTCAATAAAGTATATTTACAATCACATAACTAAATGGAATCACAAAGTAGAGTAGGGAAATGTAATTAGAATGCTGGAGGCGGGCAGCCCTATCGCATGTTTACGTACCGCGCGGCTGTAGGCATTTGTTTCAAAGATACGGCCGAGTTACAAAACTGTATGGTATTATTACCGTGTCCGAGCCGTGCAATGTATTATGAACATTATGCATGTTGTTAATAGGTTTTTAATAGCACGTTTTCTTTAGAAGAGCTAAAATGTACCTACTTTTAACTATAACTTATTCTGTGGTAGCGGTAAGATACATTTCTGAGGAGGGAAATCACCAATTGACTTCTCGCGCTCTAGGGTGGAGCAAACGGGCGCGCCAGAATTTTACTAAAACTCACCTATACTCTATATGTTGCCCTTTGCGTTTCAGAGTTCCTTTTTCTCTCTCAAATGCTCTTACAGCCCTAGCAGGCATCGGCCCTGCTAGGCCCTTTTAATTTTTTTTGAGGCGTGCGTGCATTACGCACCATAGACCTTGACTGTTTTGCGATTGCAACAGAAGAAAAAAAGAAAAAGAGTTAGTTAAAAAAGTAAAGTTGAGTTGAGTAGAGTACGCAAGGAAGAGTATTATAGAGTACCAGTTGATGGGAGCGAGGCCGCGGGCAAAAGCTAGTATTAGATAAAATAAATCTCAGTCCTTAAAACAAATCTATTTCTATGTTTCAGACATCGTCTTCGCCACAGACACACAACTAGAGTTTTACAACAATGATGGTACACGGACGCACACACTAGATATACCATCGGTTGCTTGGATCAGTTCAGTAACATACGATCCTGTGCACTACAGGGTGCTGTATGCCGACTTTCACAGCTCGACCACGTTTATATCCAGCTTGGACGTATCAACCGAAACTGTACAACGTTTAGTTACGACAACATCGAAATACGCCGTGAGGCTCGTGTACGACCCCGTCACACAAGCTCTCTATTGGAATGAGCATCCTAGTATACGCACGTTTTCATTAAGTCCTGCATCTTCTAACCAAGCTGATGGAAATGTTTTAGTTAGCTTGGATGATTATCACTACTGCCGTGATCTCGCCGTGGACAGCTGTGGAGGGTACGTTACTAGTGAGTAGTACCCGCACACGGGCCACAAAAAAACGCCGCCACAAAAAACGCTGTCACAAAAAAACGCCGCCTCAAAAAGAAGCTTGAAACGGCTTTGTTTTTGTGGCTCCTGTGCGAGGACACTAACGAGAAGATCGGAAAACTTGTTTTTTGTATTGAGAACAGTTTTCATTTGCACTTATCTACACTTCATCATTCATCATCATCATCATTTCAGCCGATACACGTCCACTGTTGGATATAGGCCTCCCCCAAGCGTCGCCACATCGAACGTTCCTGTGCGTCCCGCATCCATCGGTTTCCCGCTACCTTCACCAGGTCATCGGTCCACCTTCCAACGCTGCGTCTTCCGGTACGCGGTCGCCACTCCAAAACCTTTCGGCCCCAACGGCCATTTGTTCTGCGAGCAATGTGCCCTGCCCATTGCCCTGCACAAGTTTGGCAATTCTTTGTGCTATGTCGGCAACCTTAGTTTTGCTGCGGATATCTTCATTTTTTATTCGATCACGCAAGGAAACCCCGAGCATAGCCCTTTCCATTGCTCTTTGGGTGACTTTAAGCCTTCTGATGAGGCCCATTGTGAACGACCACGTTTCGGAGCCATATGTCATCACTGGCAACACGCACTGGTTAAAGACTTTCGTCTTGAGACACTGTGGTATGTTGGACGAGAAGATACCGCGTAGCTTCCCGAACGCTGCCCAACCGAGTTGGATTCGACGGTTGACCTCTTTCTCGAAGTTAGACCTACCCAACTGGACTGTCTGTCCGAGGTAGACGTAATCGTCCACAACTTCGAGTGTAGAGTCTCCGACCTTGATAGGAGTGGGCGCTACATGGTCGTTAATTATGATTTAGGTTTTATCTATGTTCATTTTAAGACCCACTCTTAGAGAAGCTCCACTTATAATATTATAAATGTGAAAGTAACTGTCTGTCTATCTGTTACACTTTCACGGTTAAATTACTAAAGCGATTTTGACGAAATTTGTTACGGAGATAGCTTCAAACTCAAGGATGGACATAGGCTACTTTTTATTCGTCTTCGACTTCGCGTCCGCTATAACCAACGTTCACGCGAACGAAGCCGCTGGCAGAAGCTAGTAATATCATAAAAGTGAAGTGTTATAATATATATAAATAATTTTTCAAGATTATAAAATTAAATTGTACTTGAAAATAATGTATATATTTATGTTCCGCTATGTTTGCCCTTGTGTGTAGGTTTATGACTCAGCTGAATTCCTCTTGAATTTTGTTAATATTGATGGATGTTTACAAATTACAGGTATATTTACTGGATCACAGAACATGAGATAGAGAGGGCTCGGATAGATGGCTCCGAGAGAGAAGTTTTAATATCAGGTACTGTTGCGTGGCGACTAAGCTTGGCCATCGATCAACAAACACAAAAAATGTACTGGACTGAGCAAACACATAGTAGTGATCAGTGGTCTATTGAAAGTGCAAACTTTATTGGAAAGAACAGAACAACACTATATACTGTAAGAAACATTATGAATTTATATTCATTGGCCGTGTCAAAAGACTTTATATACTGGCAGTACTATGAGGAACAGGGAATTTGGCGATTACCGAAGTATTCAACACAAACTGTGGCAACAAAACTAACCTCAGCGTCTCAGTCATACTATGGCATAAATCAACGTATAGCAGCCAACTACACGATAAAGGAACAAATTCAGGGGATAAACAGCTGCGATGCTCTCCAGGGTCTGATTCCGAATGACTCGAAGAGTGAGTCTCCAGCACCAGTCTGTCAGAACTACTGCATTCAAGGAGAGTGTAGTGTCAGTGCTGAGGGACAACCTACATGCAGGTAAAACGTGTTCATCGCACAGATATTCGGGGTCAGCTCACGATGCTTGAAGAAAGCGAAGCCGCGGGGTTTATTCAGATTCTCTTATGTGATACGTATATGTTGTTGTGTACTAACTCTAATAATTATAATTCGCGCAGCATCACTTCGCGTCTCGGTGTGAGCTGACCCTAACGTTTTTCACTGACGGCAAGTTAAGCGACGCCTACATATGTTACATGTGTAACGGTAACAGATCCTCAAGCATCCACGTCCTCACCAGCTTCGAAATGTAAAGTTAGAATTCCTGGAAAAGTGACGCGCGCTTAACACACAATACTTTCGCGGGCTTGCGGACGGCGAGCAATGGTTAGCTCGCCGTCTGACCGTCCAGTAGTCGACCGGACCGAGCCCAGGTCGTCGACGGCGCGTATTGTTCCACGCGCGCCTCAAGGAGATGTCAGCAAACCGTAGGAACCCAGCAGGGTCGAAGCCTACTGGGGCCATGGGTTCGCTTCTGAAAGGAAAACCCGGCCCTGGAATAGAAGGCAACGAAGGAATGTACGTGTGAGTTTTAATCAGTAATATCTGACTCGCCCTCGCGCTCCGCCTTGGAGCGAGAAATGTCATTGGATGATTTCTCACCCAAAAACAAATAGAACACATAATAATTTCAATGTTTAATGTGTCTTGTGAACTGTGGGACAGAGACTTGATTCATTAAACCCCAAGCGAACGCAACTTTTACTACAGGATCAGCTCTTTTCTACGAATACAGTTTATGTTTGTATTAATTGGCAAAATGTAAGAAAAAGCTGACTATTTTTAAGGATTAAGGGTTAATAAAAATATAGGTCAATAAAAAATAGGTTCAGTTTCATGAGTACTTGCAACCCCTGAAATATACTAAAGTTCCTTATTGTTGATCGAATGAACATTTTATTTGATTGTCAATCATGTTTAGTGACGCGCAGTGGCCGCGCACCTCGTTTGCGTGTTACAACTAGTCACAATATCTGTTGCTCTGCTAACGCTGCTTCTTATCTTCATTATTTCAGTTGTAAAGCCGAATACTCCGGGGAGAGGTGCGAACTAAACGCGTGCCTTAAGCACTGTTTAAACGGCGGTGTTTGTTCATTGAACGAAGAGGGTAAGCCGGCCTGCCAGTGCACAGCAGGTAACAATGGTGAAAGATGCGAAGTGTCCATCTGCAAAGACTATTGTCTACGAGGAAACTGTAGTGTCAGTGCTGAGGGCCAACCTCAATGCAGGTAAATATATACCATGTTACCCATGGAGTTTGTTGTATAGATAATACACTTTTATAACTAGCGGACCTAACAGATGTCAGCCCGCCCGATTCTATTGTTACCCTAACTCTATAAACATCAAAATAAAGCTACTATATATATGTGTATATACCGGAGTTCTGGAACGCAAGAATAATAAGGAACATAGGAGTGGGTTTTAGTCAGTTAAAGTGTAACACGCCCTGCCGCTCTGCCCTAGAGCGAGATAAGTCATTGGATGATTTCTCGCCTAAAACATCTCTTGTTCAGCAGGTCTGCTGGAAGTTTCTTTTGAAATAAGCAGAACCTTCGAACAAATGTTTACAATGATTTGATTTGTCTTTCTTTTGTTAGAAGTGTGTACAGAAATAAAAAAATCAGTCGAATTGTATAAAGGAATTCAATATCCATAGAGCAGTGGTGGCCGAGTGGTAACGGCCCCCTCAGTTTACAAGTTGTAGGTCACAGGTTCGAATTCAGCCAGACGCATTACTTTGTTTAATTTAATTCATCACCACTGCTCTCAAAACGGTGAAGAAAAACATCGTGAATAAACAATATAGTGGAGCCAAAAAATCAAAGATAATTTCACGTCCTTCACTCCGCACTGGGTCCGCGTGGTAGATTACGACCCATTCCTTTCCTAAAGAAGATGCCTGAGTCCTAGCACATGAAAACATTATCAGATTGATTAAGCTACATGATTATGCTCCTGACTAATCGAGTAACACTGTTTCTTGTCTTCATTATTTCAGTTGCACAGTCGGATACACGGGGAAGAGATGCGAAGTGAACGCGTGCCATCAGTATTGCCTTCACAACGGCGTATGTTCTCTGAACGAGGAAGATGAACCGAGCTGTGAGTGCACAGCTGATTATGAGGGTGGAAGATGCGATGTTGCTATCACACGGGCTGGTGATTGTGCTGATAGCTCGACGCAGCAAGTACTACGAGACCCTCGCAGCGAAATGAGACTAGTGCTTAAAGAAGAGTTGAAACATGTCCTGCAATTGATCTCTGATAGACTTGATGGGGATGAAACCAAGTGTTAGAGTTTAGTTATTTAAATTAGCTTTTTTGTATGTGACGAATCATTTTGACGTTGAAAATTACTGTCGTCTTGTACCACTAGATAGCGTAGATTAAGTATGTTTATGAACCTGTTTCGTTAAAATAATATTGATTTTTGTAGTTCTAGTGTGAGTCTATGTCGTGGTCAGACCTTAGAAGCAATGACTGGCGATACGGTTGGCGTAGTGGTCAAGCGATTGGCTGTTACACCGCGGGTCGTGGGTTCGACTCCCGTACGAAACCAAAATATTATGTTATGTCTGATTATGGTTTCCGCATCATTGCATGTGGCCGGAACAAATATTTGTATGACCTACAGATAGCTGTGTTCCAGGTCTGGGTGTCTTTTATGAGTTCACATGTTTGTAAATGCATCCGAGACACAGTAGTAATTCCTAGTGTGGAACACAGTTTTGTTTAAAATAAGAAAACTCACTTCATGGTGTGACCGACCATTTCATGAAATGATTTAATTTCGTTAAATAGCAGTCTAAAACTGGCCAAATCTTTTAAACGTTAATATTTTGTGACTTGTCAATTCACGTTTGGCCATATTAACTAGCTTGTGCCAGTGGTTTTGCTTTCATGAATGTGGATTGTTCAGACAAACTTTAGATCTCCATTTAATCCGTTTAAGGGCTGAATTTTATAAAATCATTTTTTAGTGCTAAAAAGAAGACTCGCGCAAAATTCCACGTTATTATACCCAGTTGTTTCGTCTGTGTGTTGATATATCAGACAGTTTCTCGTTTTATATAATGATGTATATGAAGGATTGCTACGATGATAAATGTCTTAATATTATAACAACTTATGTATTGTTCTTGTGAGTACAAACATACTTGAGAATACAATTAAAAAATAAAAGATAGATAGATACATAAATTCTTTATTGTACACCAAAAAATAAAGCAATTACATAAGAAACTTAAAATTAATAGTGTGTCACAATGGGCTAGGTGGTCTGCTTTGAAATGAAAAGTCAATTCCAATCAAAATCGTTCAGATGTCCTTGGCACAACTGTAGATACCATAGCGTCACTCAAACTGCTGATTGACTGCAGTCCCATATATATCAAATAACGCAGCTTTGCGTCGTATTTCACTGCACATGTGTACTTCGTTTCAAAATTATTATTCGGTTTTAATTAAACCTACGTTTCATAATCAAAACAAAATCAGCACCTCTACCGGTGGACTGTATAACAATTTTACGATATGATCACTCAAGTTTGATCATAATTATCATAGACAAATCGTAAGTTTAGATGTTAACATCGTTAAAGGCAGAGTGCTCATTGATTTAACTAGCCCATATCATGGGCGCAGTTCAGCGGGCACGATTCCGTTTTCATTTAATGAAAAACTATTTTTTTTGCCAATGGAATGATTGATCCAATGATTGACCAATTTTAAGATTTGACCACAATAATTATCTTCTAATACGTAAAAATCTCGTGTCACAGTGTTTGATTTTATATTCTGTAGGTCTTAGAATAGTTCGTAGGCTAGTTTTGGCCCTCCTAACTTCACCCTCATTTCTTTTCTTAAATATTCATAGTGGAGAACAAATTTTGACGAGTCAGCAAGTAATTATATATACTCCTTTTGGTAATTATAATTTAAAAAAAAATTAAGCATGGTCTGTGTCCAATAGCGGGCGTTTTTCTTTATTTTGATTTTTTTTTTCCGAAATGGACTTATTAAATGTTTATTTACTTTATAAATTTAGAGTTTATTTTTACACTGTAGACTTTGATTGTGACGATTAAGTAATGCACATATTAACTGCACATATATGCTGACACTTCATGCTCTTGATCCACATAAGCCAGAGCTGACCATTTAAAATATCTAGGTGTCACGATTGACTCAAATCTAAATTTCTGTAAACATATCGAGTTATTGTGTACGAGAGTGCGCAAATTAATATGTGTCTTTTTTTTTTAATTTACGGAACATAGCCGATTACAAATTAATTAAACAGGTCTATTTGGTTTTGTGTCAATCCAGTCTTACATATTGCATAACTTCTTAAATAATTTTACTCCCGTTAGAGCGTGCTCAAAGAGCAGTTCTCCAGGTTGCAACCTTTCGCCCTCTTAGATTTCCTACGCATCAAGCTTTACATAGCGTGTAAAGTGCTTACAGAGCGGCAATTATTTATTTTAAACATAGTACAACTCCAGCATACTACACTTCCTTTTGACCCCTTACCATCCGACAAGAGAAGGAAGGAATTGGTTTCCATAAAACCTCAGACCAGACATACCTTTGCTAAGCGTTTTTACGTGTTTTTAAGACCTTTTCTATTTAAAAGGCTTAACAAAGTACTAAGCGTCTATAGCGTAAGGTATTAAAAATGTAGTAAGATGTTGTCAAAATATTTAATGATACTCAATTACACAGACACAGAACAACTTCTAGAAATTTTGGCATAATGCATATCTAATCCCCTCGTTAATGTTTATTTTTGTATACATTCATATACAAAGTTTTTAGGTATTATTGTAGCATAAGCTTTTTTTCGTAGTTATAAATAGAATATATTATTGTAATAGTATTACTCTAATTTTAAATTTTACTGTCGCTTTGAAACTGAACTGTAACGTGATGGCCTGAAACACAAGTTAAAAAAAATCTGATCGCCCAAAATCGAGCTCAAAGGCGTTGGTTACAAACATACAGGTGAAGCTAATATCTGTGGCCCTAGTGAAAAGGGGTATAAGTCCGATTTTGTCGAAAATGAGTTAAGTATACCAAAATGATCAGAAAAAATGCTCTATCGTTTGGTGAAAAGAGATCTAAGCTAGCCCTAAAAACAAGGAAGTTACTTTGTGCAAAAGGATTCAACTGACACCAAAAAAAACACGCAAGTTGGTTTCAAGTCCATTTATATTGTTTTAAACAGAAAAATAAAAACTTTCTTTTGTGTTTTTTAATCCAAATAAATATATAAATCAACCACATTTCAATTTGGTTGGTGTTTACCGATACAACAACACTTATTCCATAAAAATGGTTTAAGTTAGAAAGGATATTATTAGACTTATATACGTTTTCACCGAAATAAAGAGAAAAAATATTTCTTTCCATTAGGTAATTAGTTATTAAAAATAATTTCAAATGCGTATCCCTTTTCACGTGCATGAATTAATATTTAACTTATGGGAGAACGGGTATAACTTATTTTATACCCTTATGGAATTCATTTTGTGATTGGTATAAGTCACTATCTTAAAAACTATTAACTTTACATAAAAAATAACCCAATAATAGTAAAGAGCATAAATTGTTTACCTATAAAAAATATCACATGTATTTCATTTGGTAGCGGTTTGAATGACACACGAGGTCAAACACGAATTTGAAGCACGCATAGTGTTTTTTACGTCTCCTGTAAAGTTGCATTTTTGGACTTAGATCCTTTTTCACTAGGGCCACAGATATAAGCGTGTTAATTAACCTAGTTCGGGCGGTCCACTAACAAACATTGCACATCCGAACCACGATTATTTGCACCTTTAACAATATTTTAGTTTTAGTAAATTTTTAGGCACTGAAATGTATGAATAACCTTATTACTGTTGGCTTAATGTCTCTTTTTTTGTAAACGTTATTTGAATAAATTTATTATTAATGAAATAAATGTTTTTTGATTGGACCGTTTCATTTTCATTGAGTACAGTAACCCATTGCGGAGCAGTGGTGTCCCAATGGCCTCGACTAACAAGTTGTAGGTCGTGAGTTCAAACCCAGCCAGGTAGAATACTTTGCGTAATTTATTTCACCACCACAGTTCTCAAAATGGTGAAGGAAAACATAGAACCAGAAATCCGATGACATGTGACATCTACTAATCCGTATTGGGTCCGCTTGGTAGATTACTGCTCATATTCACTCCTAGAGAGAAGGTCTGAGTCCCAGCAGTGGGAACATTACAAAGTTGATTAAGCTATTTATATGCTCTATATATATATAATCGAAGCTGTGAAAAATATATCTCGACATCTTAAAAAGTAAAATCGCTTTCTACATCCTGCTCAGTACCCTCATCCTCATTTTCCTACCCTTGTCCCGTTTTATTTGTGGTCGGCGCAACACGTTTTTTTCTTCTATTCTGTCTTGTCACTCGTCACGCTATCATTAAACTGTGCACTAGCTTCTGACGTTTTATAAGTGCCCATGTAGGCCTATGTGAAATAAAATATTTTTGATTTGATTTGAAACTCCTTTTCTTTCACATCACTTCTCACACAATCCATTCAGCTTTTCTTTGGTCTCCCTCTCTCTCCATCCAACCACATATAAAATTCATAAATCTTTTATCAACTTACGTTTCAAAAGACATTAAACATGTTTAGTCCAATATAATAAAATAAAAAGTCTATTTACGAGATTTTTTTTTTAAAAGAATTGATTTATACAGAGTGTGAATTCAATAGAAACCTAGGTAACCACACAAACCTACAAGTTATGTGTTTTCAAAATATCAAAAGAAATATGTACAATAACGTAATAATCACGTAAGAGTGGTTGTATGGAAATATATCGCAGGTTGGACGCTCTTAACGCTTGTGACCTAGTGAGTGCAACCCGCCGCACTATTGCACTATTTGACTCGAGCAGGCGCCAAGTGCGCAGTGCGGCCTCTTGGGTTTTTTTGTTATTATTGATTAGCTCAAACTTATGAGCGAGAGAGAGTACAGTACAGAGTTATGAGTATACAAGGCGTTGGGTGGAGAGGGAGAGAGAGACCAACAAAAAGATGGATGGATTGTGTGAAGAGTGATTTAAAAGAAATGGAAATTATTTATTTATTTTATTTGTTAATGCTTTATGCACATTACACTGTACACAGGCGGACTTAATGCCATAAGCATTATCTATCAGTCGACCTTAGGATGGTACAGAAACAACATGGCAGGTGCAACTTAGTAAATAGACAAACAGAAGAGAGACAAAAACAATAGTAAATTCATACTTAGATAAATACATACAAATAAAAAATGTTATGGTGAAAAAACCAATCCAACCAACCAATGCTGTGATGATTCTATCAACTTCTTGCGAATATGCTCACCTTAAAAGAAAATCGGCTGGTCGCCATCCTGATATTCAGAGGGAGCGCATACCAGGGAGATATGGAATGCGCCTGGACAAAAAATGAGGAGTGAATAAGTCCAGAGCAGTGTGAGAGACATCGTAGAAGACGATTATTTGTAGACCGAAGATTATTATTGTGCCCAGAGCAGAGAAATTGAATTTCTGAAATCAGATAAGAAGGAGAAGAAGGTTTATCAAGAAATGAGAACAGGGTAGTCAAGGCCCTTAGCGCTCTGCGCTGACGAATTGGTAACCATTTCAAGAGCGTACGATGCTTGGTTAAATGATCATGCTTACGGAGGTTGAAGACAAATCGAATGCAGTTATTCAGAATGCGGTTAAGTTTATTAAGGAGATCTGCATTCAGGTCATAAAAAGTAAGTAAAGTAGGTAAGATAGTGATAGCATGACGAGTGACAGGGCAGAATGGAAGAAAAAAACGTGTTGCGCGGACCGCAAATAAGATGGGACAAGGGTAGGAAGATGATGATGATGATGATGATGATGATTGGCTCAGGCTTGGTCACTACCTCACCTGATGATAAGTGACGTTGGTATCGTTGATGGAGCTCGCTTGCCTAGAAGTAACCTAATCACGCTTAACCTACAAACCTCTAAGTTGTAGCCATCAGGAAACTCAGACTACGGTAATTCAACTCTTTGACTGGACGCACAATATATATGTTCCCAAAACGTTTGGGTGTGATATCCATCATGTACCTACCGGAGGTACATCACCATCCATCCTTCATGTTTTGTCGTCCTATAATGGAAAGAGTTTGGCGAAATCAGACTGGACTTCGACGCACTATCTCTGAAATATAACCGGCAAAAAAACCGACAAGCTAGCAAACGGAGTCGCCGTTAAAATTTTGAAGCTCTTTTTAAAAGTACACGAAGTTCAGGTAGGAATTATATAGTAGCACATAAAACCCTTTCAAATCTAACGATAACAAGATAAGGCTTAAAATGGCTGGGCACGGTTGTACGAGTAGTGATGACCTTTCGGAAACTTTTAAGACCGAGTCTGGTGTTTCACAGGGGTATGTTTAGTCGCCCATATTTTTTAACACTTTTACAATATATCATACGTATCATTTTGGATGAATGGGAGAAGGGTGTACCACAGTGGTGGCGAATGATACATAACCTGGAGCCTTCTGCTTCTAGGACTAACTTGAACCAGTTTGCGCCATTTTCGCGAGCCATAAGAATGCTGAACATTATTGCTACTGACGTGGATCTATTTCACTGCAGCCTGCCGAGGTTCACTGAAGCAGCACTAAAGTGCATAGAAAATATAAACGTTTTGAGTTGATTAATGTTGTTGTTTTTGTTAATTTAATAGTTAATATATTATTATTTGGTTATTTCTTTGAATATATATGTATAGCTGGTAATAACATCGCATTGGCGTTAGCTGTAATGGTGTTATTTACAAAATTTTAAATAAATAATAATAACGTATGATATACACGACACGACCCTTGTAATAATCAAAGAATTATGATATCCCACTTAAAAAAAAAAAAACTTGATAACAAATTGTACATTTTGGTGTAAGTGGGCAAACTGTTACTAAAACCGAAGTGAAATATTGCGCGAGGTCGTTTTCAAGCTGAGAACTACTGTTTTACAATCGCTGTGCCTTTGATTCTAATAGTTTGTGGTATCCCGCTGCTGGACAAAGTGGTCTTCATAGCCTCATAGGTCTTTTTTGCTGATGTTTTACTGTTGCCGATTTTCTCTCGCAAGTCGTGACGCCAGCGTTTCCTAGTTCTTCCTCGACGATATTGCAAGACAATTCTGGCCAAAAGGTCATAATAATTATATATTCTCTTTAAGCTACAAAATCATCTTCTGACTTCTTCCGCTCCAGTCTGGAGCCAGAGGGTGTCAGACTTTTATAGACTAAAACCACACCTATGTTCCTTCAGCTGCCCTTGCGTTCTAAGACCACGGTATCCTTACCCATTGTATTACTATAGACTTCGGCCCTGCTGAGGCTCTTTGAAGCTCGCGTGGGACACTACGCGCCGTCGATGACTTGAGTTCGTACTGGACGGACGGCTGGTAAGACGACCCATTGCTCTTCGTCCGCAAATCCACGCCTACGATGGCTGGTAGTCGTAGTCAGTGTCTTGGAGACTGGGGTGTGAGGACGTCCGTTCCCTCACGCGAGCGGCCGCCTCCTTTGCTAGCATTACTACTTCGAGTATTTGAGAAGAGAGGTCGCCTCCACGTCATGATATGATGAGCATCTAATTATTATTTTACTGACTTATTCCGGTTTTAAGTTTTGAATTTCGATTTCATAAAATGTAACATGATACACAGTCCTGTTAAGGATTCTGTTGCTTCCCTGTCCAAACAGTACGTAATAGTAGTATTTTTTTAATAAACACAATGACAAGACATCTTCACATTAATCGTTAGGCGAGGATTTCAAAAGGTGAGCCAATGACTTCCAAACTGAGCACCGCTTAATGTGTCATAACCTACCTACGTATGCGACTCTGACTCACCCTTGACTGGTTTTTATATCTAGGACAGCTATACGATATTGGGTCGAACGGAAATAAAAGAAAAAAGGAAATAAGTGTATGCGCAAACACAGGTGCACTTGTAGAAATGAAACGTACGAGGTTCGAATGCCAACTGAAACTGTGTTTATTAATTCCTTCTAGGTACTTATAGTTGATACCTATGCACCCAACAATATTCCCCCTTTTTTTTAATAAATGTTACATAATTTTGAATAATACAAGTGGTTTTATTCTATTTATTATAACTTTAGCTTACAATCCATAATTACATAAACTTTAGCTTATAGTAGGTACATTACATAATAGTTTGCTTTATCTTACCATAACAATGTTTATAATATCAACTGTAGCCAAGTATCGATTTACTAGTTTGCTACAGTATAATGTTTTATTTTATTACAACCATGAGTTTGAAGTACCTACATACAAGTTTAATATCGTGTGTCGTCGTACATCTGAACTATAATTTGTGGCGTACACTTAATTTGCTGAACACTTTAATGAAACTAAATAAGAAATAATTCAGTTAAAACAGCTAAAGCAGTTAATCTGCACTTACTTCGAATGGCTTTAGTTTATTCACACACTAGGTGACGTGCACACGAACGCGGTGAACGGTAAGTGCACGTTTAGGGCCACAATAGTTGTCGCTAAGAGTAGCTCAAGGCAGCGGCATCGCCCGCATGAAGGTCGGTAACTATCACTAGAGAACATACACACAAACATACGAAGAGTCGGATTTTTCTTTTGAAGTCATCAGTCTGCCCGTGTTCCGAACTTTCTAATCCGTTCAGTCGTTGAGGCGTGACGTGCTTGATTAACAATCATTCAAACTTACATATTTACACATTTAATTTAAATACGGTGTCAGATAGGAAGTAGGACAGTAGCAAGTCAGACTAGCTGTTATCCGCGCTTTCCCATTTTAAGGAAACTATGTACTTGATGTGTGTCAATATGCAAATCCGATCAACTACTACCACACAACGCCGTCTAGTCCCAAGCTAAGCAGAGCTTGTGTTATGAGTCCTAGATCACTGATAAACATACTTATATATCTATACATATAATAAAATCAAAAAAAAAAATAAATCCCTTCAAAAGTTCTTGCCCTTTAAAACCAAAATATATTTAGCTCAAACTTTGATTCAGCCGATCATCGACTATGCGGATGCTTGCTACCTGGATGCCACTGAGGAGCTATTAAATAAGCTTGAGCGCCTGCAAAATCTGTGCATTCGTTTTGTTTTCGGCCTAAGAAAATACGACCATGTCTCTCAATTTCGCAAGGATCTCAAGTGGCTCCCTATCCGTCTTCGTAGGAACACTCGGGTATTATGTCTCCTTTACAACATCCTTTTCAACCCTGCGTACCCTGGCTACTTGCGTGATCGTTTTTCGTTCACTCGACCTGCCGACGCCCCATGCAGATCCCACCTTAAATACCATCTTAATTTCCCATCCCATAATACTCATTTCTATTCCAACTCCTTCTCTTTTCATGCAGTGCGACTGTGGAACTCACTTCCAGCTAACATCCGTGACGCTAAAAATATATCTATCTTCAAAAAGCTAGTCAAAAATCATTACCTCTCAACCATCTCGTAAAGTTATTTTTTTTATAGATATATATTTACTTGTAATTTAATTTATGTATTGTATCTATTTTTTGTGTTTCAATTCTGTTTTTATATTTATATATGTATTATATAAGTTAATTTAGATATGTAATATAGTATATTCTTAATTTTCTGACTCATTTGTATACACTGTGTCTACATCTCTCATCCAACTCTCCTGTCGCAGGTCTGCTGGAAGAAATTTCATTTGAAATAAGCAGTACCTTTGTACTCTTTTATCTGTATTTGTCTATTTCATTTTTAAGTGTTTGTGTGTACATAAATGAATAAATAAATAAATAAATAAATAAAATCGTAGGAAAGTCAAAACTGTACATTAAATATTTTTTAAAAAGAATACTTGGGGCGTGATCTACAATCGATATCGAAGCCAAAAATATAGTTTTTAGAATTTTTGTCTGTTTGTCTGTTTGTCTGTATGTATGTCCGGGCTAAACTCAAAAAGTACTGCATGGATTTACTTCAAAGGAGATGTTTCATTTTCGGCCATCAGATGTACAGTATATCAAAAAAGAGGAAAAAATACCACAAATTCGGGAAAAATATTATCTGGTGAATTTGAGCCTGATTTGTTGTGCACAACAAAAAAATAGTTTTTCAATTATTGCCATGTTTTATTCAACATGGCGTCTTGTTTGCTTGCATAATTCATTCGTTCTGAAATTATGTCTCATCAAATCAATGTTACGTAGAAAATAAATAAAAATATGCGTGTGTTCTTGAAGTGTTAAAAATAAACTATTATTCTATTGGACATATTTTTGAGTAAACATAATTAAGTATCACGATTTCATCGTTGCAACAATATTGAGTCTCCATTTTTTAAATTAATGTGTTTATGAACGAGTTCAAAAAAACCGCTTGTTGACAATAACATGTCAATTGGTCATTTGGTCAGTCAAGTCATTTTGTTCGTTTCGTTCGACTTGATTTTGGCTTTCGTGGTTTTCGGTGTTATTTTACGTTTTCTCATTTATATATTCTACGACTTCGGCTTTGTACAACGGTTTTGTGATATCTGCCCATTCTTGGTTTGACTTTGGCTTTGTTTAACGATTCTCGAATTCAGTATCTGCGATTTGGATTTGTTTGCCCATTGGAAATCTTTTGTTTTTATTCACGCTAAAGGTAAATTAATGAAAAATTAGAAGTATATGAAAAATTATACTAGATAAGTTAGAAACACAAGTTTACCTCTCTGTGTTTTGCAGGTTCTTTGGCTTGTTGCAAAATGGGTTGTGTGAAGTGTATTAAAGGGATACGCAGTGATGAAGTCCACTATATTACAGCAGATTTGGGTCCAGAGCTTTTGTTTATTATTGAACAAGACATGGCTCATGAGGTAGGAATATATTTTTATACAAAGTTTTAAACATGTGCGACTACAACCTATAATATCCATCCAACTGTCAAGTGAATGTGAACAGTTCTTAAAACTATCAAATCTTCGTGAAACTGTAGAGAACTTGTTATCAGAGTATATTTAAATATATAAGTATTTTTCAGATTGCTACTGATGCTGCATTATGCGAGGCATGTTTTAACTCAATCACCAGTCTTCTTGAGAGTACTCATAGTACTACTGAAGTAATGCAGGATAATGGAATAGAACCCATTCGTGAAACAAACCAATCAAATGTATGTGTGTGGTGCCTTTTATCTTCAACCTCAAGGAGGACGCATTATATAAGCAGTGGGCCTCAAAGAGATGCAATATCTAATGTAATTGCCCCAAGACAGGTACGTATTATTTACAAATAGTTTGCTTTCGTTATTTGGCTTTAACAACAATTTATAGAATCACTAACTTCATGATAATAATTTCAGATTCCAGATGGTGCTATTGTTTGCCATCGATGTTGGATGCGTGCCTGCAGGCTAGTAAAGGTATCATCAGCATCAAATTCTGGACAATATCAACATATTTGTGTGTGGTGTAGAAATTCTCTCTCTCAGAGAAGATCACACAGTATTCCACATGGTCCTGAGAGAGATGAAATCACGGCACGGATAACTCCAAGACAGGTCTGTTGCCTACTATATACACCTCTATCTTTATGTATGATCTTTATATATGTTCAGATTACACTTACAATTCTCCTGCATTAGACTGATTGATGTGATAATAAGATAATGATCATCAACTGTATGGGGAAAAAATACATGAAAACTATGAAAATGTTTTATCTAGCTTGGTAACAATCTTAACAGACATATTATTTTTTAGATACTCCCTGGAGACAGAGTATGCTACGCATGCTGGGTATCAGCAAGAAGAAATGTACAGCGTGCAGCTAATCTTCACTTAAATAGTAGGAATGTTTGTGTTTTATGTTCAACATCAATTCAACATCAATAGTGAGACGTTGCACACATTTATTGCTGGATGGTCCAGAAAGAGATGTAATTTCTAGAAGAATATATACCCTAGAGAGGTGTGTAAATTAGTCAACTGTAAATCTATAAAGTATGTATCTATTTGTGAATGTGTGAGTTTATTTTGCAATGTTTTTACAGGTCAGTAATCATTCATTGGTGTGCAGTGATTGGTGGATTTGGGCTCAAAATGCTGTTCGTCTAGAATATGAACAACCTGCCGACGAAGCTGCATCTAATCATGAAGAGCCTCCACAGGTTTTGGATAGGCCCCATCATATAGAATTAAATTCTTACAAAAAAGTGGGTATGTCTAGTTCGAGTTGTTTTGTACCGGGTTGTACAAACCCAGAACGACACATAGTGCCAGGGTACTTAAGAAAAAATGTGCTGTCTAATTATAAAGTATGTATTGTAGAAAATGCAAGGGTTTGTGTAGTTCACAAGACTACCTATGATTGGGACCATATTTTCAATTTGGAAATGTTACGTAATGTTTTCAGTGCAGAAGAAATAAAAAAAATAATGGAAGTAAACAATGATTCCCAACTTTAAAAAAAAATTGGGAAAATGATATAGAAGGATACTACTGCAGTTGTATTTGTGGAATGCGAACAGTTGGATGTTGCGCACATGTGATGCCTATAGTCTGGTACCTTGGTTGGGCTCGACATCAAAATAATGTGGCACCAGCATCATTCCTCGATGATGTATTAGTAAGAGAAGAAGAATAAAGTTTTGAATCCTGATTTGTTCTTTTATTTATTTTTTTATTTGTAGGGTACCATGTTCTACATTTCTGTGGTACACCAAAGGTTTAACATACCTCAGAAAGCATGTTAATCCCAATGGCTTAATTACTGGTCTCTGTTGTCTTTTGAAGATATTTGACAGCTGTTATGGATAGATAGAAGTCGGTAAATCTGATATCAGTCATGCTAGGGCTGCCATCCGTCCGGGTTTCCCCGGATTTGTCCTAGTTTGGAAGACGTCCGGGGAGCGTCCGGGCGGGGTTTCAATTGTAGTCCGGGATTTTGATTAGATACCGTTCCCATAATTTAAAAACAAGTTTTTCATTTAATTTTATTAACTGAGTAACTAATATTGAATTTGTTTATCTTTTATTGAATACCTAAGAAGGTTAAAAAATAAAGCAAAATTACTCACTTGTAGTCACAAAAACGATTAAACACACTATTTCATGCAACAAAAGAGGCTTACAATTAAAGTTCACTTCTATCAAGTACGGAGTGAAATATATTTTAATCAAGATGTAAGTAAATGAAAAAAGTATTGAAATGTCCGGGGTAAAAGCTCCAAAATCCGGGGAACCTACGCTTCCGGTCCTGGGGGACAGGTTTTAGAGATGGCAGCCCTAAGTCATGCCAACGGGTATGGTGTTACCCAGTTATTGGGCTGTGGAAGTCAGATGGCAGTCGCTTGATATAAAACACGTATTCTGCGGCATCCAGCTCAACTGGAAGCAGACCCCAAAACCGTTGGGAAAAGGGGAGATGACTTGTTCTACAATTACTTACGTTATTAGTTTATATGATAACTATAATACCATACCAATCCATTCAGTAATTACAACATCAACATAGCATAATATTCTGTAAATATAACATTAGACAAATGAGTCCCATTTGCTGAAGGAAACGTATTGAAATATGTTTGCATCCAGCAGGAATTGAACACAGTATTAATTTATTTACAACCTTACAGGTCGCGCGGTGAATCAAGATCGCTCGGTGAAAATAGTGGGGGCAATCGGCGCATGTGTACAATTGCGCACAGAAATTCTTAGTATGTTAGGATTTTATTTTTAATTTCGTATGTTTGAACCTTAGTAACATAACTTATAATAACACTAGTTTTTGATTGTAATTTATCTTGTAAGTAGGTAAATTCAAAAAATTAAAAATTATAAAATAAAACATAAAATTAAAAATAATAATTTCGTAAGTTTCTTTCTTTAACGTAATAATTCACGTCGTAAACCATTTTTCTGGCAAGCCGTTTTAAAACTTTATTTTTAACCATTTTTTTTTACGACTACGTATTACTAATACGATAACACAAGCTGTACGCAACAGTACCCAAGTACAACAGTATCCAATGAGAGGCGAGAACGCAACGCGGGAATTGAAGAGCGACTCTATCTACCAATGACGTGTCGCCGACGGCGCACACCCGCCCGTACGTCGCCAAATAGACCGTAGAATTGAATACTGCGCATGCCCCTTCCACTTTTGCCGAGCGATCTTAATTCATCGCGCGACCTGTACTAATCGAGTACTACATACATAAGTATAGAAATGATTCAAAGACTTGATAGTGAATTGGTGAGCCACTTTTGTCTAATATTTTATTGGAAAGATCACAGTTCTGATCTTATACTATTTATTATTTAAGATGGACAAAAACAAAACAATTCTATCTAGGTTAAGTAAATGTCATCTCTACAACCTGTCATGGCTGTCTTAACTCTTAGGACAAACGTCAAACATTTTTTAATTTTATCGTGTGCATAAAATCCATTTGATATTATGAAAAAAATGTTACTTTATTCTATTCAGGGGTAATTTTCCCAGCTTCGGTAAAATGTACATGTTATGGCCGGAGCCCCATATAAAAATGAAACATCTCCTTTTGCATAAATATTACTAAGAGGTCGGGTCAACATATAGGCTACATATTATCACGCTATCACCTACGGGGGAGGAGCTGTGAATCTTTATTTTTCTTAAGCATTCTGTGACAGCGTGTAATCTAACGATGCATATTTAAATGTTGTTTTTGAGTTAGCCATGTTATTATCTAGCTTTACACCATTAAAACTATGCCATTTAAGTAACTTGGGCAGAGAAACATAGTTTAATGAATGTTAGTAGTATAGAGACAATTTTGAAGCAGCGCCATCTATGAGATTTCATAAAAATCAAATCAAGTTACATGTTAACACTTTTTGGAAATTAATAATTTAAATTTGATCATGTAGTTAGTTATTCTTAAAATTCATAGATGGCGATGTGATGTGATGTGCATTTTCTTCATAAAAGTTCTATCATATAGTTCATTTTGACAAATTCAAGTTCTAACAAAACCCTGAAAAAACTTGAGTAGAGTTGAGTAAGACAATTTAAAAAATAATGCGGTGTTAAGTATTACATGGTGACATTTTTCCAGCTCTGTGAAGTCGACCAGTTTGCGAGATCCCTTACGTATGACGAGGTGCCTTCATATTACACGTACGACAAGCAAAGTGGTGTATTTAACCGACTTCGACGAGGAGGTGCTGTGGAAGGTTTTCCGGGAATTTTTAAGGACGCCGCATTGGGTAGGGTTTATACCACACTGTCCGAGGCCCAACGTCTTTCGCCTTTCTGAGGACATTTGATGGCGTGGAGTATCCCACTTACCACGCAGCCTGCGTAGCACGTCACCTTCTCGACGGTGACCAAAATTGGGATCCTCGCGGAGGCGAGCGTCAATGACAGTCCCAGCCGCATGCGTCATCTTTTTGCCGTCATCTTGATGTTTTGTGGAGTCGCGAACCCGGTAGCTTTGTGGGAGAAGTATCGCCATCATCTGTCTGAAGATTGACTACGACCTTTGAGGCGTGCTACTGGAGACGAAGTCGAAGTAACTGATGAACGCGTGCTGAACACCTGTCTCAGTTCACTTCAAGATATGGTCATTTCTATGGGCGACAATCCGCTGATCGAATATGGGTTACCAGCTCCCCAATCATCACCGCATCAAGGCCGTGGATATCGGGAATATAACGCTGAAACAAATTACGAGCCGGGCGAAATGACCACCATACGAAATGACCATGTCACCGTGTTCTCTTACGAGCAAAAACAAATGACACCGTACTTGAAAGCGTTGGGCAAAACCAGGGTAAAATGTTTTTCTTGGATGCTCTTGATAGAACAGGAAAAACATTTCTTACCACTGGCATACTTGCAGAGGTCAGGAGGCAAGGCAAAATTGCTATTGCTGTAGCGTCGTCGGGAATCGCTGTCATACTGCTTCCGGGTGGCAAGACAGCACATGCCATGTTTAAAATTCCCATCGATTTAGAGAGCGCCGAAACACCTGTTTGTGGTGTGTCACGTAACAGCGATAAGCGACACGTGCTCAAGGATTGCTCTCTGATCGTATGGGATGAGTGTACGATGGCCAATAGGAAGGCAGTTGAGGCCGTGGACAGAACCCTGCAGGGCATCCGCAGGAACGAACATTTGATGGGTGGTGTCACAGTTCTGTTCAGTGGCGATTTCCGGAAAACACTTCCCGTGGTGATGCGGGGATCGAGGGCTGACGAGGTGAATGCTTCGTTGAAACGATCTTCGTTGTGGTCACGAGTTCTTACGCTGCGCTTGACCATTAATATGAGAGCTCGGCTCGGCGGCAATGCACGAGCATTGCAAGAATTCTCCGATGTCCTTCTAAGTCTTGGCGAAGGCACTTTGACAGGTGGTACTTCCAGAGTCTCTCGGTAGAGTGATATCCAGCTTAGAAGAACTCATTTGCTGTGTGTACATCAGTGTGACATCAGTCGTATACCGCACCAGCTTCTTGGGTGTGTGAGCGATAACGCCGACGCCCAAAAATGATCAGGCTGCAGCAAATAACGAATGCATTCTCTCTGAAATTGAGGGGAATGAAGTGGTCTGTACCTCGATGAACACTGTTGTCGAGCAAGATGACGCCACACATTATCCTGTGGAATTTCTGAACTCCCTGTCAGCAAGTGGACTTCCAGCGCATACCATCAAGCTGAAGGTCGGTGTCCCGATTATGCTTCTTCGGAACCTACCTCCTCCGAAGTTGTGTAACGGGACCCGCCTTAAAGTCATCTCGCTCCACAGACAAACTTTTGAGGCGGAAATTCTTATACCACGCATTCCCCTCATACCTCACAACTTCCCGTTCCAGTTCAAGCGCGTACAGTTCCCCGTGAGTGTTTGCTTCGCGATGACCATCAATAAGTCACAGGGGCAGACACTGAGGGCAGCGGGTGTCGACCTCAGGACGAGTTGTTTCTCACACGGGCAACTGTACGTCGCTTGCTCCCGTGTCACCAGTACTGACTCTCTTTACATTTTGGCTCCTGGCAGCATAACTACCAACGTAGTTTATAGGGAAGTGTTGTAAGGTATGATACCTTTGTACGTATTTTTACTCTTTTGTGTCCGGGAATGTATTCCTGCATTATTTTCTCTATTTCCTTCAGTCATATCTTATGACTGAATTCAGCAGGATTCCCATATAATTCTCTTCACTTGCTTCGTTTGCAAAAAAAACTTATATTTTAATAATTTTAAAAGTGGTTTACTTATAATACTATAGCGACACTGGCATCTTAGGTATTTTTGGTGCTGTAGAGCCTTCACGCAGACGATGTCGCGGGCAGCAGCTAGTTTTTAAATACATACATAATTATATATCTACACTTCTACAGTAATACAATAGAATAGAATAGAATATAATAAACTGTATTGTACACCAAAAGTAAAATTACAATAAACATAAACTTAAATCTATGGGTATACAATCAGGCGGTCTTATCGCTTATAGCGATTTCTACCAGACAACCTTAGGATGGATTGAAACGAATAACACAATACAGGGGTAGTCTGCGGTGTACTGCTAATAGATATCTTTGAAATAATAATAATAATAATAATTTCTATGTATAAATATTATATTATACTTACACAATTTCATCAGAAAAAAAAAGAAAAACATAAAGAAAAATAAAATCAAAATAAAGTAGGGATGGTGAAAGAAATTGAATTAAATAGCACCAGGATAGCGTTAGAGATGAAGAAAATGGTCTTCAACTTGATTTTTGATGGAAACTAGTAACTGGGCTTGTCTAATTGGTAACGGCAACGCGTTCCACAAACGCACCGCCTGGATCGCAAACGACTTGTCACCGTTTTCAACGGACTTATGAACGGACTTACAATGTGAGGCAGGACGATTGACATTCCTCTAAACTACGTAAAGAATGGTGTTGAAGCCTCACTTCAATTCTGCACCACTAGTTTAAGTTAGCAATGATTAGATAAATAAATATTAGCTATAAGTTTTTTATCAGGCGTTAACTATCAACCACCGCCATGATATTTGAATGTCATGACTGGTAAATTAAAACTGATACAGTGCAAGTTACGATCCTGATTTTTAATTTCTAAAATTCCTGAGAATTTCCTACAACTTTATACAAATGGCATGTTCTTTATCCGTTCACAAAAAATCAACCAAATCCAATGAATACTTTAGCCACAGGAAATTATTTTTCATTTTCTTATTTTTCAACATGATGCAGATTGGAGTCCGTAATAATAATAGGTAAACATTGTAAGGTCAAAAACCTGCGCAAAAACGAACGCGGATTATATTCTCTACGTCTCAATATGCTTGAAAGACAGAGAAAGGTGTCATACGATCCCACTCTGACGCGCCCTGCTTACTCCCACAAAATACTACAATTATAAAGAAAAAGAAATATTACTTACGGAAATAATGCATCAGTGGTGCATAGAAAATTGCGAGTGTGTTTGTGAGCGGATGTTTATGTCCACGGAGCAAGTTTATGCCACTGATTTGTTGTTTTCTGACTAAAGTACCTACGCCCAACACCACCGCCGCACTATGAAAAATATGGGTCGTTTGCTGATTAAAAATCTATATCTCCTTTATTTTTATAGATAAAGAGTTGAAATTTTGCAGTGACATAGTACATACTATAGGTATTTAAATATACATTTAATTAATATACAAACAGGGTTACAAATAAACGCACTAGGGTTTACTCGCAGTTTTACTTGCGTCTAAATTCGCGATGATGTCAAAAAACCGTACGTATGTTATTTTAAATTCACTACAATGTGGTTTTTGTCTATTTTTAATTAATGCCTTCTACGAAGTACCTAGGATGTAAACACAATAAAATAAACTCAAATAATATAACAAAAAAATATTTATAGTTTTTACTCATAATAAAATCAGTCTAAAAAATGGTTCAAACAAAATATCCTTTTTTTTTTATGGTGGGAAAAAATCATGCATTGACATCCCCTGCCCTTGGGTGGAGCGGTAGATAGTGTCAGACTCTTACTGACTAAAAGACCCACCCCGTTCCTTCTAGCCTTCATACCGGGGCTCGAGCGCCCTTTCGGATAACCCTGGCCCCAGTAGGCTTCGACCCGGCTGGGTCCCTGCTGTTGCTGACAACTCCTTGAGGCGCGCGGGAACAGTGCGCGCCGTCGACGCCTTGGGCTTGGTCCGGACAGTTACCGGACGGCCGGACAGCGAGCTACCCATTGTTTACTGTCCGCAAGCCCGCGCCTACGGTGGCCGGAAATCGGGATCTGAATCCCGGCGGCGGCGGCGGCGGCGATAACGCCGTTGCCTGATGCGTTCGGCCTCCTCCTTTGCGAGCATTACTGCTTCGCAGAAGTCGGCGACCGCCTGCCACTCCTCCTCGCTCCGGACCATGGCCTCAACCAAGGCCCGGCGCGAGAGGTCTCCGCCGCCGATCGCCCCCACGAGGGCACGGCGATGCTCCGCCCAAGCAGGGCACACCTCGACTGTGTGCTCCACCGTGTCCTCCGGGCGTTCCGCACAGTGGCGACACCCGGGCGTCACTTCCGCACGAATCCGGTGCAGGAAACTCCCGAACGAACCATGTCCGGTAAGGACCTGCGTCATGCGGAAGGTAAGGACGCCGTGAGGTCTTTCCAGCCACGCCTCAAAGAGGGGACTTACCGAAACAAAATATCCTGAATTGCTTCAATCAAGCACAATCAAAAATCAATCAATCAGGCAATTTTTATACCTGAAAAGTGTCAGGATCCGTGATTAGTTGAATCACTCTCAAGAGTTGCAGAGTGTCTTCGGCTAGTTCCTTGACATTCTTTTTAGATATTTTGTGAATACTTGTTATGTATCTTAGATCCCATGTACTTAGACAGTACCTAATGTATGAAATACATCTTTATTTGCTGCTGATCTTGAACATTTTCTCGAATGATGTGGTGTAAAATTTTTGTAGCATTGGGCGTCTTCTCTTGTTGTTAAAGCAGGCAGAGTTATCTATAGAAAATTCTGCGTACAACCAACTAATATTGGCTTTAAGAAATTTACCTGTACAACTTGTGCAACAACAACAAATAACAAAAACAATTTCTGGTGAAAATCACATAATACCGCTAGTAAGTTATTTTTTAAATATGATAATTTTCAGGTAAAAATGTTGATAGGGCTGAAATATTTTTATCATTCTAAGTTTGTAACAATCAAATAATGTCTAGAATAATTAAAAAACCCCAATAAAAAAGTAATCATTATTTTGGAGAATAAAATAATAACGAACTATAGGGATTGTGGTGTTGGGTGTTCTATGGCCAACTTTATATATCAAAATCGAATAAAGATGATGTGTATCATGTCACATTCTTTATTACAACTAGAAGATATGCAAACCCGTACAATATTACCACTAGAACCTAATACAATAGTCATTTATTTAGTTCTCGTGAAAATTCATTTGGGATGTTTTATCACATGACGCTTCATAACACTAAAAAGTGCAAATATGCGCAAGATTTTCTTTTTGCATATGTCAATTAGATACCTTGCGTAGGATATAAGATTCAATTTAGAACTTAGGCAAGCTTAGCTAACTACCAAAAGTCTCGTTGAAGTCAAAACAATTTGTTTTTTTTCTAGCATTTTACGTAAATAAGTATGACAGGTATATTTTATCATTAATTATAAAATTAACTACAGTTTTACAATTCACATAAAATACCCTTTCTAAGTATATTTTTTTCAAGAAACGAAAAAAAAATTCGGCCTCTCCATACAAACTGTCCAATCAAGTTTATAATTTTCTATGGGGAGGCGGATTTTTTTTTTCGTTTCCTGAAAATATTTTTTGTGGAAGGTTGTTCAGTTTCGTCTACTGAGCAAGCCCTTAAAGTTTGTGGAGGGCTGTCCCTTACACCTTGTATATATTATACCATCTATATATGTACATATGGAATGCAATAAAGTATTGAGAATTGAGTATATGGTTTTTATTTCACAAGTGCTCAATATTTAACTCTGAACATACCTAATTTAAGGGGTACAATTCGTTATCGTACTGTTGAGTTCTAACGCAATTTTATCAAAGTTTTCTATATTGAACTGTTAAAAAACGTATTTAATAGTAAGAATCTTTAGGAAGAAATTAAGACTAAAATTTCAAAAAAGTATTATGATCAGCTCTTGTTCTACGATAAATCCATAGTGCGCCGCCCGCTGCATCCCGCACCTCGCTGCGCACTAGATCAGTGACTTTCCTAGATAAAGCGTGTTTACTTTTTGTGCAGTTGATTCTGCTATTTATTTTGTTTGAATATTTCAATTTTTAAATTTTCCATTAACTACTAATCTTCGTGTTTTAAAATGTTTCGATGGACTAGTACTGTGCTCGTTTTAATTTAATGTCGTAGTTCCAGATCCACAATGTGTCTTTCTTTCGTTTTTTTTTTTATTTTCAATTTTTATTTACGGTACCGTCACTGAAAATAAACTTAAATGCCTTATAGCCAGAGCGCATCTCTTGACAATTCCAATAATCCCAAACACGATTAGTTTACATTAATTTACGGAACCCTAAAAATGATATTAGAAACCTCAATATCATTTTTGAAGACCTATCCATAGATACCCCCCACGTATGGGACTGATTAAAAAAAAATTTTGAGTTTCATGCCTAAGTATGGGGAACCCCCAAAGCTTTTTGTTTTTTTTTTTCTATTTTTTTGTGAAAATTTTAATATGGTTCACAGAATACATCTACTTTTGGTAAGTAGGTACATAAGGTACATCAACGTTTGGTAGTTTCAACAGTATAATTCTAATAGTTTCGAAAAAAAGTGGCTGTGACATACGGACGGACAGACAGACAGACAGATATGACAAATCCATAAGGGTTCCGTTTTTTGCCATTAGGCTATGGAATCCTAAAAACATGTCTGAAGATGATTAGGTATTTAAAGAAAGTATCGTTAGAATTTGTATTAAAGAAGCTACTGTTTTAGTATATTATAAGAAATCCAATATTTTAACCGTCACTAATCGTTCAAACAATAATCTGACAGAGATACCAATGGAATTCCTCGAGGCGAATATAAGTTTATATTTATCTAATAACAGATTTCAATGTGCCTGTTAGAGTTCTGAAGACATGTCTTATTTGAAATCGAGAAAAAATGTTCTTAAACTTGGTTTGGCGAAGTGCGGAGACAAATGTCTCTCAGCAATGGAGCCTTTGGATCTGTGTGGTAACTGGAAGGCTGCTGCAGTCGCGTGCGGCACCTTCGTAGTCCTTGTTTTAATCGTGGCTATTCTTGCTATGATCAAATACAAAAATTCACATGGAATTTTATTGTTTATTATCAACCGTGGGTTGTGTCCATGTTGCTTTGTGTGATATACGGGGGTGAGGAATAAAAGTCAAGCGTTCCACGACAGAGCTATAATTTGACTGATCACATGTACAACTTAAATCTACCGACATACTTACTAATTAATTATTAATATAAATCTACCTACACTACACTCCTCCCTACTAAACTAATACTTATCAACTAACAACTTAATAGGTAACTTATACAATAACAATACTTATTCTAAACCTTATAATTATGAACCTTAAACCTACACTGTCGAACGATACGCTGTGGAGTCTGTGGCACTTGAGGCAAGGCAACCTGAGTCTCAGCTGATGCCTGTACCTCTACAGGTGCATCCTCGGTCGGCTGAGCCGGCGACGCCACTCTACGCGGCGACCCCACGCGGTCCGGCGACCCCTCCGACTGAGCCCGCTCACCACTACCACTGCAATCTTCCTCCTTATCTGTCATCTGAGAATCTGTGTCTGATCGTTCCGTAATACTAGGACCAGTAGATGCTAGGGATAATCTGCTCCCTGTTTTCCTACGTAACTGATCAATATGTCTATGGACTAACTCCCCATTTTGACCCTGGACTCTGAAGTCGCTCGGACCCCGACAGTCTACTATTCGACCGGGAACCCATCTCTCCCCTTTTAAGTACTGTCGATACCATACTTCTTCCCCTTCACCCCCTACGCTCCTGTTTGCTCCCTGAACAGATTCAGCCTGGCGTTGTTGAGCTCGATGCACCTTATTATCCCTATCCGGTTTTATAGTATCTAGTCGAGTGCGTAAACGCCTGCCTAATAAAATCATTGCGGGGCTTTCTCCTGTTGTTGAATGTTCTACATTTCTATGATGCAGTAAAAATGTCCACAATGCCCTGTCTATGTTGTATTTTTCTGAAATTGCCTTTTTAATAACTCGTTTTATTAGTTTAACTGCATTTTCTGCTAATCCATTTGAAGCGGGGTGGTATGGGGCTGTAAAATGTGTTCTATGCCGTTTATTTTTGTAAATTCATGAAATTCTTTTGATGCAAACTGTGTACCGTTATCACTAACTATTTGCTTAGGTAACCCCCATCTACTAAATAGCTCAGTTAATTTATCTATGAGACTAAAAGCCGAAGTGCTTGAAACATTGAAAACTTCCAACCATTTAGATGTGGCGTCCACTACAACTAAGTATGTTCTGCCGCCTATTGGACCCAAATAGTCAATATGTATCCGGCTCCACGGTCGGTTTGGCCAGGGCCACATGCGCGGCGCCTGCCGAGGCGGCGCGTCCGCCTGGGCTGCACACACTTCGCACGCCCGACACATGTGTTCCACTGCTTCATCTACCCCGGGCCACCATACATAGCTACGTGCTAACGCCTTTGACTTCACAATTCCCATGTGAGGTTCATGCAACATTAATAACACTTTTCTTCTACACGCTTCAGGTACCACTAACCTGTACCCCCACATAATACATCCCAATTCTTCATACAGTTCATTTCTCCTATTAAAGTACGGTTTTAAGTTGCTCAAGTCACATTCATCGGGCCAACCGTCTCTAAGGTAACTTAATATTTTTGATAGTTCCGTATCTCGTATTGTGTGTTGTTTGATCTCATTATAATTTAATAACAATGACTGTTGCACAAAATGCAAATGAGTTTGCTCCGGCTGTGCGGCCGTTGTCGTTGATTTACTCGATATTAGCGGTAACCTAGAGAAGCCGTCCGCTCCATTTTGATCGGTGCGCACGTACTCGATATTATATGAGTAAGCTGATAAAATAATAGCCCATCTTTGCATTCGGCTCGCCACCATAGTTGGTATTCCTGTATTTGGGCCAAAAATTGACACTAACGGCTTATGATCTGTACGTAAAGTGAAATTACGACCGTATAAATACTGATGGAATTTATTTACACAAAATATAATCGCTAGCGCCTCTCGATGTATTTGTGAGTAATTTTTTTCCGCTTCTGTAAGTGTGCGCGACGCGTAGGCTATCGGCCGCTCGCCCCGTTCGCTTGGCTGTGAGAGAACCCCTCCTATACCGCGCGCGCTCGCGTCACACGTCAATAATAGTGGTTTTTTAGGGTCGTAATGAGCCAATACCTCCGCTCCCGCTAATATTTTTTTAATTTTCTTAAAGGATTTCTCGCACTCAATCGACCAATGCCATTGTTTACCTTTCTTTAATAGTTCATAAAGGGGTACTAACATACTACTCATATTCCGAACAAATTTTCCATAGAAGTTTATGATTCCTAAAAATGATCTTAATTCCGTTATATTGGACGGGCGAGGGATATTAATTATGGCTTCCACCTTGGCCGGGTCTGTTTTAATTCCCTCGTTACTAATAACATATCCCAAATATTGCACTTCTTTCACTAAGAATACACATTTACTACTTTTTAACTTTAAACCGTAACGATGTAATCTATTAAAAACCTGTTCTAGCGCTTCTAAATGTTCTTTTTTATTTTTCCCTCCTATTATCACATCGTCTAGAAATATTTCGACGTTAGGGATCCCCTTCAATAAATTGCACATGATACGTTGGAAAATTCCTGGACTTGAAGATAGGCCGTATACTAATCGATTATACCTATAAAGACCCCTATGTGTGTTTATCACTGTATATTTCTTTGAATCATCTAATTCTATTTGATTATAGGCTTGGCTTAAATCTATTTTCGAAAAATAATTTGCTCCGCTCAATTTTACTATTAAATCCTCAATTCTAGGTAATGGATAGCGATCAGTAAGTAAGACTGGGTTCACGGTCGCTTTATAATCGGCACAGATTCTCAGCGAACCGTCAGGTTTATTTACCGGTACGAGCGGCGAGGCCCAGTCGGAGCAGTCAACGGGCTCGATGATGCCGTCGCGCAGCATGGCGTCCAGCTCGGCGTCGAGCCGGCCGAGCAGCGCGTAGGGCACGGGCCGCGCGCGGTGGAACACAGGCGTCGCGCCCGAGCGCACGCGCAGCGTTGCCTTGCCTCCAGTGTACAGCCCCAACCCGCCGCTGAACAATTCTTTATATCTGTTTAACAGTAAATTAATCTCATTAGGCATATTAACTTCTTTCCAATTTACATTGTTACAATTGCTAAAACGGGTATTTTTATTTTCAATTCCGTTAACCATTGTCGGCCCAGTAATGACGTGGTACCTCCCCCAATTACAAATAATTCAAGTTTTTTCCTGCAATCCCCGTAAACTACAGTCGGTTTGAACATTCCTATGGGTTTAATTTTTGAGCCATCATAAAAATTTAGTACTAAATTACTACTTTCTAATTTATGATTACGGAACCCCTTTTTATATGTTGCTTCACTAATGCACGATACCGCAGTACCAGTATCGACCTCCATAGGAATAGTTACGTTATCAATACATATGGGCAACCTTACCGCCTTGTAATCGTTCAAGCATAGGTGATGTAACGCCTCTTCTGTCGGCCTCTCCTCAAGCGGATTTTCACACGCATCCCCGTAGTACGCTGCCGAACGCCTGGAACCTGTGCCTCTTTCCGCCTTCACCGCCCTGTCCGGGCACACGCGTCTCAAGTGTCCCGGGTGCCTGCAGCTGCTGCACACATAGTTCCGAAATCGACACTCAGAATACGAGTGCTCCGTCGCTCCGCACCCCGTACAACTCGACACCCGGCCGCCACTGCCTGCACCGCCGCTGCCGCGCCCGCCAGCCAACGGCCGCCAGCTAGTCGCGGGGCTGCGCCGCGCCCCCGCCGCTGTCGCCGCGCTCCGGCCGGCGCGCACGTCCCACGCCGCCCGCTGTCCCGCGCCGCCGCCATCCCGGCTGTTGCCGAGCGCGTGCACCGCCTGCCCCGGCAGTGCCACGCCGCCAGTTACGTCACCTCCGCTGACCTTCGACTCCACCGCGGCCGCGTCCCGTTCTGCCGCTTCCAGCGCACTCGCCAGCCTTACCGCGTCCGTATATGATATTGTGTCGACTTCTGCGAATAGTCGTTGTCGAATTGTGTCACTTTTTAGGCCGCAGACGAACTGATCCCGCAAATTTTCGTTCAACCCGTCTTTGAATTTGCAATGCCTTGCGAGTTTCTTGAGCTCAGCTATGTACCCTGCTACGTTTTCGTCGCTAGCCTGTCTCCGTTGCCGAAACCGATAACGTTCTGCAAGTACCGACGGCGTTGGTTCCAGGTGATGACGTAATAGCTCGACCGCTCTGTCATACTTCAACTCCGCTGGCTTCTTGGGACTTGCAAGGTTATATAGCAGTTCATACGCTTCGTCCCCCATAATGGCTATTAACGTAGGCAATTTCGTTTCGTCTTCGATTTTGTTGACTTTAAAATACATGTCCAGCCGGTCTACATACACCGACCACGTGCTGGACTTTATGTCGAACTCCTTCATTTTGCCAATCGACATCTTATTGTTAGTTCGTTCACTAATTATTCGTAAACAGTAAAAGCGCTACTCACGTAACCACGAGTCACACGCGAAATTATTCGAATTTTGAAATCCTCGTCGCCACTGTGATATACGGGGGTGAGGAATAAAAGTCAAGCGTTCCACGACAGAGCTATAATTTGACTGATCACATGTACAACTTAAATCTACCGACATACTTACTAATTAATTATTAATATAAATCTACCTACACTACAACCTTTGTCAACTCAGTTCTACCGTAAAAAGTGGTGAGATCAATGTAATACCAAGTCGGATATTTATTCAGTCCGTTCTAAAGGGACCTTGATGACCTAGATTGACTTGGTATTCGCATGTATATCACAAGTAATACGTATTAGGCATATTAAATTGAATTGTTTAGTCCAATTGCCTAGTCAATCTAGGTCGTTGCCCGTGCGCCCTAATAGACCAGGCGATGGAATTAGATGAGTGCAAAATGTGAAAACCACATTCTGTGAATAGTTTTAGAATCAGAAAAGCTTGCAGATTATAATATAATGAGGACAATGCGCCGGCGTGCCGCCGCCGCCGCCGACCAATCACACGCCGCTGCCTCCACCGACCAATCACACGCCGCCGCCGCCGCCGACCAATCACACGCCGCCGCCCCCGCCACCACCGTCGGCGTCGCCGCCGCCATCTTGATCCGGCGCGGGTCACGTGACTAGATGTGACAATCTTATCGAATTTGTGATTCCAGTCGATGCTACCTCGAGTCCGAGAGTCCTCTAGCCTACTTCAAGGCTAGAGTAAATAGGCTCTTAACCTTTCGAATGTCTTAAGTTACACAGTCCGACATAAGGTAATTGTCTTTCTATTGTGTCTCTAATTACGACATTCAAAGAGTTAATAAACTAGTGCGCCTCACCATCAACGATTGCATCTTTGCTTACCATCAAGCGGGATCGCAGTCAAGTACTAGTTTCTAACAGATAAAAAAAAGATTCGGAATTTTTGTGGACCACGCCATTTTGCAACGTATGCCTACCATCGAGAGATCATATCACAATACTCCGAGTTAAAATGTTACGCTGTTATCGTTTTCAAGAGTTGAAAGTGGAAGAAACCCTTTTGAATGACTTAATTTAAGCTGTTCAAAAGTGTTACCTACATCGTATGGGTTTTGGTTTAACCGGTTAGAAAAACTCTATCGACACGCCTTTTAAATGGCTTAATGGATCATTGGATAACCAAATGATCCATTAAGCCATTTAAAAGGTTACCTTTATCGTATGGGTTTTAGATTAACTGCTTAGAAAAACCCTATCGAAAACCCTTTCTATAAAAAACCAAAATGATCCTTTGAACCCTTTAAAAGGGTTACCTATATGTTATGGGTTTTTTATTAACTGCTTAGAAAAACCCTATCGAAAACCCCTTTAATGGGTAACCAGAACGGTCCCAGGCCGCGGGTCGATTATCTATCATTTTCGGGCAATACACAAATTTAACTTAAAATCAGTTTATTATTTAAATGTACCTTTACCCCGTACAATACTAACACACGAATACTGTAGGTGTGGCAATATTAAAGACATTGTAATATTTCTATAAAGACCGTCAAGTTATAAATCTTGTAGTAATATTAGTTATGGGTGCTAAAAAATAAAAAAAAATAAAAAAATTGTTTATTCGGTCTCAAACGGTTACATTACAAATGTGAATGAAACAGCCCCAGTAAGTTATTAATAATATTTCTGCACACTACTGTCTACATCTCTTATAATTTCTCCTTTCGCAGGTCTGCTGGAAGAAATTTCTATTTGAAATAAGCAGTACCTTTGTACAAAGTTTTCTAATAATGTTATCCTCCTCAGTATATTTGTGTGTACATAAATTGTAAAATAAATAAATAAATAAATAAATAAATAATACTTGTGTTGGGGTCGTTTCGCTCCTTCCCTTCATTGGTACTTGACAATATTGAGACTTAGTAACAAATAGAATAAAATTAAAAACCAAATTTTAAACAAACAGAAACAACAACTAAAAAAATATAATTAAAAAACCGGCCAAGTGCGAGTCGGACTCGCCCATGGAAGGTTCCGTTGCAGCAAGTAACATAATATAAAAGTTCTTGTAGTTCGTTGTTACTTTGATCGATGTTTTAATAATAGTGTATTTTTTTAGATTTATGACGTATTAAAAAAAAAAACAACTTACTAGATCTCGTTCAAACCAATTTTTGTAGGTAGTTTACATAGTAATGTACATCATATATTTTTTTTAGTTTTATCGTTTTGTTAATTTAGAAGTTACAGGGGGAGGGGGGACACACACATTTTACCACTTTGGGAGTGTCTCTCGCGTAAACTATTCAATTTAGAAAGAAATGATATTAGAACCCTCAATATCATTTTTGAAGACCTATCCATAGATATCCCACACGTATGGGTTTGATGAAAAAAAAAAATTACGATTCAGTACTGTATAAGTATGGGGACCCCCAAAATTTATTGCTTTTTTTCTATTTTTGTGTGAAAATCTTAAAGCGGTTCACAGAATACATCTACTTACTAAGTTTCAACAGTATAGCTTATAGTTTCGGAAAAAAGTGGCTGTGACATACGGACGGACAGACAGACAGACAGACAGACAGACAGACATGACGAATCTATAAGGGTTCCGTTTTTTGCCATTTGGCTACGGAACCCTAAAAAGCAGCTCTGTGTAGTGTGTGGTTGTGTTGTGAGTATTTGTATGTGTATGTATATTATGTTTATGTGTGGGTTTAGGTGTTTGGTTAAGTCCATCATACTCGCTGTTAAGGCTCAAGCGCCCGAAAAGTGCCATAAAACAGTAATTTTCTGAAGCCTACTCCTCGGTAACGGCCAGGTTAATAGGTTTGAAAAAAGTATATGTTTATTATAAATTCATGACCAACATTATCAACATTTGATGTTTTCGTGCTATTAATACTTTTGTCTAAAAAAATATTTAGCAATTTCGCAACTTTCCGCAACTTTTCCTACTCCTTCAAAACGGCTTGGATCTTTAGAAACATTTTTACACATAAAAATTGGCGGTTAAATATTCTTCAAAGTGAACATTGCATCTGTAAATCAATCAATATTTCGCAAAGAAAATGGATTTAAAGGTCAACCGCGCGCTTTCCGGGCGCTGTTGGCCACAAATAAACGCACAGATTTGCGTACTGCCGCCTAGGCAGGTGCGAGAGGTGCATCCACATAATTTTGGCCAGATTCTGATGGTTCAAGGGACTATAAGCCTTAAATATGTCACTAATTAATTACAACGATGAATCAAGAAGATAACCAATCATGAAAGTCTGACTAAAATATAATTTATTATATTATTATATCATAAGTTAGCGTTTTTAGCCACTCAGTTATAACTTGTTTGCGTTGATTCGAGACCTCGTGGTGGAAATTTAGTTTTGCGTTAATTTTGTTGTATATGTAGGTTAATTGGCATACATACTGACGCCTTGCAAAAACCGTACGAACCCTTGGACAATAAGCCACAATATCTTTTCTCCTCCTAGCTTGGCTTTATGGGTTAAACGGAATGTATTTGTGTAAATTTAGGATGGTTTTTAAAATATATAGTTTCCTGACTGTTAATAAGTCATTAATTTTATATAAATCGACTGTGGGATATCTAGGTATATGGCTTAAAATAGACTACCTTTAACAGTGACCTTTGGGCTCTTTCTAACTCTAAAATTTTAGTTTTAGTGGCGCCTCCCCAAGCAGGTAAGCAGTATGTGATTACTGACTGCGCGAGAGCGATTTAATGTTATTGAGTGCCTTCTGAGGCATCACGTGTCTTAGATTTATAAATATCCATATTAATTTTTGAACACGCGACATAATAACCTCGATATGCGAGTACCACGTTAAACACTCGTCGAATATGTCTCCCTAATATCTAGTAGACGTTAACTGTTTGATGGGTTTGCAGTCACAATCCTGACCCAAGCTGTTTGTACAGTAAGGCCGCAAAAGTCCATAGGAACGCTAAAGATTACATTGCTACGAACCGAGCGAGCGCGATACCTCCGTGCGTATGTGTGCGCATGTATGAGTATCCACATTCCACAGATAACACACACTAAGGAACTGTCGTCGCACTGAGCTTAAAAACATTATTTCTCTGTTCTTACCATAGCATTAATAAAATTCGCCCAAATACGTCATGTGCTGGTAGCCGTGTGAACTAAGTGTTGGATTCGCAAATCACGTAACCCGAGTTCAAATCATGGTCGGTCCGTTGCAGTTATTTCTTACTTTGAAAATTCCCAATCTATATTGATATAGTTGTTTTTTTATATTTCTATGAAAAATACTATTGCATTTTTTGCACTAAATAGTTGCAAATTACGAATGTGATCTATTAACCACAAGAAGAATCACATTCGTAATTTGCAATTATTTAGTTGTTACATCTTTTCGATGTTATAAGGTGGAAATAAAAAGACGTGTTTAATAAAAATGTTTATTCTTTATATTTACAAATTAAACATTTATGAGAATTGTGACGTCGAATTGTTACCTAGACAAAAAGTTATCTTGTAACCGTTATCTATGTTACGCCTAAGATTGTTTGTTGGAAGTATACCCACTTAGACCATTCATAATATGAATAACGTAACAATGAACGGATATTCAAATTTAATAAAATAAAATATAGGTAATTGTTTATATCCAGTTATTTATTGAAAAGTGATATATGATTTGGACTTTGTAAACATTTTATTTTTGTGTAACGTCACAATGAATGTATTGAGGTCATAGCTTAATTGTTCATTTTCTTGACGAAAAGAAGATTGAAACCAAACCTCAATTTCTGTTAAAAGAACTTTAGTTCTCACAAGATAATCGTCAATTAGATGAGAAAAATAAATTGAACTATAGTATTATGTTAAAACAGTGCGGGTAGAAGAATAAAAAACGAAATAGACTCATGATTATTGTCAACAAAATTGATAGCGAGTTCACTGCATTCTTAAGATGAGGCGATGGCACAAGTTAAAAGATATAGCTGTTTTAAACGAAAGTAAACACAATATAATACAGTGTTTGTTAACGAATAATCACAGATATGTTAAAATAAAATGGTAGGCCATTTAGTTTAGTTAACATTAAATATTTAGTGCGAAACGTAATCGTTCTTGTTTGTGCCTCTCTGTCAAGTACGGCTTTTTAGCAGGTTTTCTGTGATGCACGCCTTCAGCGTGAAGTGCACGGCGAACAGTATCCATCGAGGTGTCATATAATTCCGCAAAATGTCTCGTTGGTGCGAAACCATTCGTTTCGTATACGTCCACCATATGTCGTCGCTGCGCCTCGCTAATAAGCTTCGGTCTCCCACTTCTCTTTCGACTAGCAAGGCTACCTTCTTCCTCATATCTTTTTAGCCAAAGATTTACAGTATTTTTCTAAAATAAAAAAAAAATATATATTAGGCAGCTATACCTACTTCACTTCATTTTCATTATATAAAATGTTAATAATCATAATTATTGAATATAATTTTAAAATAAAACTGCATTTATTAATCCAATAACCAATCCAATAAACCCAACGATTTACGTATTTCTCTTTTAAACCTCATAAAGATACGATGAATGGATTCATAAATGGCATACGTTTTAATTAGAAGATTAATTTGTAATAAAGTTACAATTCATTAATAGCTATTATACTCACATTCAGTCCGGTTTCTTCAGATATTTGTGTTTTATTAAGACCACTTTTATGCAGCCCAATGATAGTCGCCCTCACTTCAATACTAATATTAGCCTGCATTTTGCGAATATTACAATACTGTCAACCTCACGTCACTAACCAACAACTACAACCAAACGACAGTTCATTTCGGTTAAGTTAAAACTCATGTCTACCTCGCAGAAATCTAATTCTTTATTTAGTTTTTTTGTGATCTACCTTTCTAACTCTAAGAAATGTGTGAACAAGTTAAAGAATAATTTAATATATGTAATGCAAATACATAACTTCCAATCGGGTAAGAACTTACAAAAAGCAAATAATTGCGTGGGATTTGAACTTGCGGCACACTGATTTGCGCTTCAAACTGTGTGCCTATACCACTGGGCCATCTTGACTTATGATAAGTTGATGAAATTGTGAATTTCAATCATTTGTTGGCGAAACTTGAAAATAAAAGGTCGTAAGTCAAACTAAACGTCAAACGAATAAGTTTTAAGAATTCTTATGGACTTTTGCAAGTGATAGTACATGTATGGATACGAATATTAAAATTCGTATCCGTACTTGTGCTAGTCAAACAGATTTCTTTTAACCTTTTCGACGCCCATCTATATAATACGCGATGTGTCCTCCAGCGCCACGCAACAAATGTATAACGTATCTATAGTAAAACGTAGGGATGGGATTAATGTCCTATCGACAAATAATATTATAAGTTGAAATTAATGTTTATTCACCAATTTACGAAGCTAAATAAAAACTGATACCGTATTTTCATACTTTGTTTTATTTCATAAAAAAATCAATATGCAAACCTGGATATATTTCCCATAATAAAAGAAAAGAATTGTAAATTTATTAGATGTGTGTTCTAGAAGGCACTGTATCCCTATTTGTCTTCAAATGTAATCCTTCTACTTCATACAAGTCGTTGGCGCTCGAGGCACGTCAAAATCCTTTCTGATATAAGGATGTCTAGATGTCTATGGTATTTTTCATTTTTATATTCACCGTGGTCGAGTTACACGTGCATAACCTCAACCGATTCCTGCATAATTTATTTCGTTTACTTACAACAAATAGAACCAAATACAATCAATAGAAGCTAGAGACGTGGTTTTCTACGTGTTTTTTTTTAAAATTAAAATGGAGGGTAAGTGACTGTTTTACGCAGATGTTACAGATCTTTTTTTTAATGGTGTCGCAAAATACTAGCAATGATTTTTCTTGTTTTTAGAAACTAATAGAAAAAGTACATTCCTGAAACAGTCTGTAAACTGTAATTATGTCAAATTCTGATTCAGACTCCACACCTTGTAAAACTCACAATAATTCGTCGTATTCACCGTCACTAATTTTTTTGTAAGAACACGTGCGCCAACGCAAGATGTAAACATTGCACTACACTAAAATGCACAGTCACTATGACCTTGAAACCCGTCCGCTTATGGCGTCACAGATTTACTTCTATACAAGTTCGTGGCGTTGTGCGCACTGACAACTAGCCACTTTGTAAGGATGGGTTTTTCAAACGGTGTTTCACTATCGACAATGATTAGAAAACCTATTTATTCTTGATTAAGGTGAATAAAACGTAGTTTATAGTTTACAATATTTATAAAATATTATTTATTCACGTCATTTTCTTGCAATAGTAGTATTTATGATCGGTTCGACGAGATGAAATATAGCGAGGTCTTCATCGTGTCCCATCACTGGCTTACTTTATATCAAGTACTTGGCGTTGGGGGCATTAAAATATTTTCTGGCGTTTTTGTTTCTATTGAATAAAAAACAAATAAGAACTTATTATGTGTGAAAAAGTTAAAAATATGGCTTATAACCGGGCAATTTTCCATAAAAACAAAATAAAAGGTCTTGTAAAAGTCGTAAATTTATTTTATACTATTATTACTTCTAATCAAGTAGTGGCGCTGAGGGCACGAGAATCTCGAACTTGTATACAAGTGATTGGCGCCTCCAAAGATCTACTTTTCCTTCTAAATGACTAAGTCAGCCACAATGATTGAGGGTACTCTTCAAAACCTAAAGTATACAGCTCCGCAATAATTTTATGTATTTTTTCTGTAAATGGCCAGTATTTAGCCCAAATTAGATGTAAATAGACTAAGATTAGTCCATTAACGAAGTGTGAGTGTTATCTTTAAAAAAATCAAAAGGATCAGTGAAAAACCAACATCAAAGTCGGTCAGTTAAAAGTGTCAGACTAATCTCAACAGTCAACGATATTGTGTTGTAGTTCAGTAAAACTTAAGTTGATGGTGATAAATATAAAGTGAAGTAATACAACGTACATTAGTGCAAAAATAAACAGAAGAACAATATTACTTCTCATGAGTTATTAACTAACTGTTATTAATTTAAATATTCCACATTCACAAAACAACACACAATTTCAACGCATCACCTAACGAGTCGCATGGTCGAAAGGCTATAACGTGTATCAAACACGCAACAGGCCGCGAGTTCGCGCCCAGCGTAGCACGTATCAGTGTTTTTGGAATTTCAAAAATTTGATTATTAATATCTTTCGATGATTTTGACTTATTTCAAAGCAATTAACTAACGAATATTATTATGGAGAATGAGCAAAGTGACCACATAACATTTAGAAAACCGCCACAACATTCGAGTTCACTATCTGATGAGTCATCAAACCAGTCCCTCTTTGACACAACAATGTTAAGTTTGCCTAATACGTCTATCAACGAGTTACAAAACTATAAAGAGCTTTACGATAAAATAAATAATTTACAAGAAGAGTTACTAATCGCGAATCAAGAAGTGGCTAACTTAAACTTAGAAAACACTACCTTAAAGCAAGAGTTAATAAAATGTAAACATGTAATTGATAATTATAAAAAAGTCTGTACGGCTGAAAAAACTATTCGGACACCTAGACATAAATCGGCCAAGAAGAAACGTGTCTCAAGGAGTCAGGCTCCATATACACCCCCCATACTACCGCCTGTGCTTACTGACCACCCATTGGAGACACCGAAAACTTCGCAAGAAATGGTAAGTCATGAAGAACCTTACCTTGTCTTAAGTAGTGATGACCAAAAATCACACCTAAAATACGGAGCTAAACGTCAAATATGTTTACTCAGTAGTGATAACAGAAATAACATACTGTCTATTGCTGAAAGTACATTCCATAGCAACTATAGTATTTGTCATTATTTGGTATCACATGGCAATACAAAACAGCTTCTAAGCGGTCTAGAGACAAAATTATTAGATTACAATATGAATGACTGTTGCATTATACTACTTGGGGAAGAAGACTTCAAGAGGACAAACGACTATTATGACATGATTTTCCATATACGTGAAATACTTCAAGCAGTACAACACACAAACATAATTGTCTGTTTACCAACTTATAAGTATCCATTTGACACAAGTTTATTTAACTGTAGAGTTGAGACATTTAACAATCTTTTGTACTTAGATATACTGACGCATAAACATGCATTCCTTTTGGATAGTAACTTAAATCTAGAATATGACTGCAGCATGTTTAGTAAATATTCTGGCAAAATAAATAAACTTGGACTACGTACTATATTTAAGGATTTACTGGAGTTAATTACGGACATTTTGCAAAACGTTGACATACATCATAATTTGAATGACATTAACACAACAGAAGACCATTTTTTTCTTGACTAATCATCTATACATCATGCACCAAAACATTGCAGGCTTGCTAGCTAAATGTGATACTCTGGCAGTCTGCCTCAATGAGTTAACTGACAGAAAGATAGGTGTCGATGTTCTGTGCATTACAGAGCACTTTATGATGGAAACTTATGAAAAACACCTGAATTTAAATAATTACCATTTAGCAGCTTGTTATAGCCGAAAAGGAACGAAAAGAGGTGGAGCTTGCATAATTGTAAGGTCCGGGCATAAATGGAGAGAGCTGCCAAATATAGCAAAAATATCTACAAGTGGTGTATTTGAATGTTGTGCCATTGAACTAATCACGCACAAGATAATATGTGTTTGCATTTACAGAGTGCCAAATTTCAATAATTTCAATGAATGTATTAGTAAATTAGAACGGATATTACATATATTAATGAAAAATGATTGTAAAAATATTGTTTTGGCAGGAGATTTTAATATAGATGTACTTAAACGAAATAAACAATCAATTGAATTCGAAAATATGTTATTAAGCTTTAACTTGAGACTGGCCCTAAATCAACCGACTCGACTTAAGAGCAAAACATGTATTGACAATTTTGCGCATAATTTCAATAGGTTCTGTAAGGCTTCTGTATTGGAGCTAGCATTGTCGGACCACACAGCCCAGTTACTGAAATGCCCAATCAGTACAGTATGTAATATCAATCGGTGGAGTACGAGAAGACGTGACTATCACAATGATAATGTTAACAAATTTAAAGCCTATCTGAGTAGTCTAACATTTTCAGATGTGTATGGATCAAATGGCCCAAACGAAGCATTTAACGCATTTTCTGATATTTTCTTAATGCTTTATAATCAGTGCTTCCCCGAAAATGTTGTTACAGTAAATGTCCATAAAAAGCAGAAATGGGTATCACGCGGTATCAAAAAATGTAGCGAAAAAAAACGGCACTTGCTATGGCAGTTCCGGTTAAAACCAACTCAGAAGAATAAAATACAATTCAAAAATTATACAAAACTATTTAAAAAAATTATAAATTTGACTCAAAGAGCTCAAAATAACCATAAAATTAAAATATCAAACAATAAATCTAAGACAACATGGCAAATTATAAATCAAATAAAGTTAAATATACCAAAGAATAATATTGATAAAATCAGAATTAACAATAATGAAATTATCTCGGATCCAAAATGTATTTCTAACGAATTTAATAATTATTTCATTGATAAAATTAAGCCTATGACTAATTCAGGAGACAGAGTCACAGAATATATCTTAAACAAAAAAGATTCTATGTTCATGGCTCCAAGTTTGCCAAGCGAAATAATAAAAATAATTTTATCTCTTAAAAACACAAACAGTGTAGGTTACGATGGCATCTGTACAAAAATACTAAAAGCAGTAGCCGAGGTCATTTCTTCCCCTTTAAGTCATATTATAAATTTGTGTATAAGCGAAGGGATTTTTCCAGAAGCCCTAAAAAAGTCAGTAATAAAACCTTTGTTTAAAAAACAAAATAGAGAGCTAATGGAACACTATAGGCCAATTTCTTTGATACCATTGTTCTCAAAAATAATTGAAAAGTATATTTATAAAGAACTCAATATATACTTAGAAGCGAATAATATTCTTTGCCACGAACAAAAAGGATTTAGGAAAAACAAATCCATTAACATGGCTATTTATGAGTTTTTGCTTACAGTTATGACGAATATGGATAAAAACACTCCAGTGTGCGCAATATTTTGCGACATGACACAGGCCTTTGATTATGTGCAACATAATATTTTACTAAAAAAGCTTGAGGCTTACGGTATTAGAGGTAATGTACTTGAGCTCATAACATCCTACCTCAATGACAGAAAACAAATAACGGAAATTAAAAGAATAAATATGAGCAGTAAAAGAGAAAAAATCTTTCTTTCGGAGGAACGTACTGTTGTCTACGGAGTTCCACAAGGAAGTATACTAGGACCACCGCTTTTTACATTATATATTAATGACTTTCCAAAAGCAATCAAATATCCTATGACACTGTTCGCGGATAACAGCACTATAACCATTCCGTGTACGCAAAAAGATTTCTATAAAGAGGACATAAATAATACATTAAAGGAAACTGTACAGTGGTTAGACAGTAATAATTTAAAAATAAATCTCAATAAAACAGTAATTATGCATTTTAGCCAGCGCGCTTTGACTCTTCCCAATCTTGACATAACATACGATGACAACAAAATTGACACAGTTAATACAACCAAGTTTTTAGGAGTAACAATTGATCGGAATTTAAATTGGAAGGCACATATAGAGACCCTGACCAAAAGAATTAGCAGTAATGCATATGCTTTGTACATTTTGTCACGGAAGGTTAACATAGATGCATTGTTAACTGCATACTACGGGCTAACAGAATCTGTACTCAGATATGGGGTTATCTTTTGGGGTAACTCAACTGACAAAGAAGCCGCTTTTAAAGCACAAAAGAGATGTATCAGAGCCATGTTTAAATTAAAAACAACCGACAGTTGTAAACCCTATTTCATACACTATAAAATATTGACACTGACCTCTCTTTATATTCTAGAAACAGTAATGTTCGTTAGAAATAATATTAACTTATTTCCGCAAATGGTAGATCAATTTCCCAGAAACAGGCGTGATCAATCTCAGCTGTGTCAGCATAGGAGTAGGACTGCACTTATGCGCAAAAGTGTTTTCTGCATGGCTCCCATTATATACAATAAGTTGCCTAAAAGTTGGAGAGAGCTTAATAATGTACAATTGAAGAAACAACTAAAGTCATTTTTAATAGATAAAGGGTACTATAACATTAATGAATTTCTGACAGAACCATTTAGAGTGACTTAGATTGAATTATGATTTTAATACTCTTGACATAACTGTGTATACTTTGACATTTATTACCATTATGTTTAATTCACAGACATAGATTATATTATTATTATTTTTACTTTTCTTTTGACATGTACCTTTTTGACTTGTATCTTTTTTGACATAAAATTTATACTCGTTGCTAATTTCGTAGAACTAAATGTTTTTGCTATATTAACTTTGACATGTTTAATTTTGACATTGATATATTTTTCCAATGATGTACTTAGTAAAAATTTTAATTATTTTTTTTTTAAACTATTCAAAATATTTGCACGCCATAGTATGTGGCAAACATGTCTGAACCAATTTTCATTACTTTGTGTCATCCTGCATGCATTTTTAAATTTTGTATGTGTACACATGCTTGAGCAAATAAATATATCTCATCTCATCTCATCTCATCTCAATGAACAAGCAATTGAATGATACTGTACGGTCTTCGTACATTGCTCTTATTTTTGCACGACAATGTGAATCAATACGTTCGCTTATCACCACAAATATTGCTACGCATACTTAGTGTGCAACTTATCAACACGTGAAACATACGTACATGTGAGAATCATCACTCTACGTTGCACGACACTAGTTATAAATAAAATTTGATTTTTACAATGTGAAGTATTTTACATGTTGGTCACATTATCACTAAGTGATAAAACTCCTTACAATTAATAAAGAATTAAAAAAAAAATGTTGGTCACACTCGCTACCTAACACCTATCTAAACATAGGTACAAACAATTATAGTGGACAGTTCAGGAACTACTCTGGCCCGAACAGATATTATCTTAGCCACGAGTTATCTTTTAAGCCAGTAAGCCACTTTCTGGGTGGAAATAAAAAAAACACTCCGTGTTGGAGTGCCCTGCAATTCCGAGCTCGTTTCGCTCGCTCTTGGATTAAGGCGTATAGTCCCTTGAACCATCTGACCGAAATTATGTGAACGCAACTCTCGCACTCGCCTAGGCGGCAGTACGCAAATCTTTGCATTTATTTGCGGCCAGCAGCGCCCGGAAAGCGCTTTAAATCCATTTTCTCTGCGAGATATTGATTGATTTACATATGCAATGTTCACTTTGAAGAATATTTAACCACCAATTTTTATGTGTAAAAATGTTTCTAAAGGTCCCAGCCGTTTCGAAGGAGTAGGGAAAAGTTGCGAAATTGCTAAATATTTTTTTTTGACAAAAGTATTAATTGCACGAAAAAATTAAATGTTGATATTATTGTTCATGAATCTATAATAAACATATATTTTTTTCAAACCAATTGACCTAGCCGTTACGGAGGAGTAGGCCTCAGAAAATCACTGTTTTATGGCACTTTTCGGGCGCTTGGCCCTTAAGAATAATGATTAGTTACGCTATAAAAGAGACGATTTAGTTTATAAGAATCCATCTCATTTTCTGTGTGGCTTGACTTATAAATTCCTCGTTATTTAATTATGATTCTTTCAGAATTTTAGATTACATTTTTTCGAGTGAATTGTTTGAAATGGTTGTTACAATTATTCGCAATATTTTTAACTCATCCATCCATCACAATATCTAATTTTGATGTAAATTTGAAGTAGTTTTTATGACTCAAGTGTTTAACTATTCAAAACTGAAAATTAAACTAGAAGGTTTAATATAAAAAATGCATGTAATTATTATTTAACCATGATATTTATTTAAAAATCTTATTTAAGAAAATACAAGAGCAAAAATATTAGTAGAGAACTGTAGACTGATGCCTAAAAATAAAATAATGAATACAGAGCGAAATAGAAGCACGAGCACTCGACCGTGTGACGAGCAATCATTTGCACGACGATCTGTTCGCGCGTGTCTCCCTCAGGACGAGAACTGTGAGCGTGACGCCCTGGCGACACTTGCTCCTCAGTCGGTCAGCCACCTGACGATACCTGCTTTACAGGTCACAGCTCGGACTAGTACACCGACTTAAGCCGACGTACATTACCTATTTAAGGAAAAACAAACAGTAGCACAATAAGATAATAGTCAAAATTTCTTAAATAATTATTACATTTTAAAACAATTATGTTGTAGCCACTACGTTCTCCACAGATTAAAATTCCAAGTATTTAAAACTAGCTAGTACACAGATACAGAACTTATACAAAACTGCTCATTGTTCTGGAACTAATCTCTGAATTTGAAAATATAAATTAAAAAAAAATCAATTCATGTGCGTACATCATTAAAGCCCACGTTATTACATATAGATACGCGGATCCTTTAGGTTTGCATGGGTTTGCTTCCTAAATGCCTTTTTACTAAGAAAAATAATGAGGATTGAATTGAACTCATTCTTATATGTGTTATGGACCGGGTGATTAATGCGGGCATTATAAATAATGTTCGAGCATTATGAATAATGTCTAGCTCTATTGGACCAAGTGATTAATTACTATCTTAACTTCAATATTTATCACATTGCGCGGTCATTATTATATTGCTACATGACAATTGAGCAATTTGATAATAAAGCTAAAGACGCGGTGTGAGGGCGGGGAGGGAAGCACGCAGGGTGTGACGGTTGCATATTAGAAAATCAAAACTTTCCTGAGCAAATTTCAAAAGAACAACGTACAAATCAACAAAGTTTAAAATAACGATGGTCATTTGATCAAAAGTTCAGCTGACCAAAGTCTGGAATATCAATGTTTAAATTATACAATACACAGTCAAAATGGATTACAGGATAAATTATTAATTATCAAATGGATTAACTGAAAAAGGTGAAAATCTCGAATGGACGAAACAACTTGGACGTAGCGGTTGGTCACAGTTCTAGCCTAACCTAACCTATTTTACCCAGTTCAAAGTGCAATCAAAATACAATCACATTTTTACGAGAGATTGTAGGTATTATTCGTTATTTCGAACTGGCAGAGTTTTAAGGTAGATAATAGACTCCTTGATATAATTAATCCAAATAAGAGAGTCTGATTATTTTAATAGTTTAATATTTAGTTTATTTTAAGTTAAATGACAATACCAATAAAAAAATGGTAATTAAATATGTTTGTATTACTCTGCCCAAAAGGTGATGGGCCGTATGTATAATGCCCAGTCAATTTGATTATTTGAATAATTATTATCAAATCGCACTCTCATATTGGGCATTTTTCAAAATGACCGGGCATCATGTATAATGCCCAATTTATCATTTGGTCCATAACATATGCATCAAACATACGATGAAGTGGTGAACGCGAGCCAGCGTTGTATTTACAGAGGCTAGTAGCAAACAGAGGTCGAGTGCGTACCTCGCGTACATGAGCTGTTCGAGGAACCAGCGAACACACTCTTAGGAGTCTGGACAATCAAGACGATGACGGCTCACGTAGAACAGAGATAAAACTTCCAGGAGTTTCCATTTCGACTTTAAGGTAAAAAATCATACTTTTTTAGAAGCATGTTTTTTTCCGGTAACATCTAAAATAGATATCGCGAAGGTATTTACGTCGTGCTAGTTCATTACATTTGACGTAACAAGGGCTCCACGTAGGTACTGCATATTCTAACGGTGGACCAATTATTGAAATTATTGACGAATACAACATTATTTTTAGTTTTTAAGCGAGACCCGGATATAGTTTGTTCAGAATTAGTAACTGAATGGATTCCAATAGTTTTTACTCCATGTTATATTTTTTCCCAAAAATATTTAAAAAGGTCATAAATTGGACACCACTTACACTAAGTACAACACAGAACATGGCAGGTTATAGCGGGCATTAGGCGCCAGCAAACAGCTGGCTGCAAGTGCAAAACAACTCTTTAGATGCCTGAGCCCGGTGACTATGTATTTTTGCTGACATAACAAGCTTACAACTTTGTGATTTTTCATGATACAGTTATGAAAGTACATAGATTCTTTGTACGAAAATATTAGACACGTGTTTCGGGTTTTGCATATACTAAAACTAATGTATAAATGCAATAAGGCGGAAGGTTGACGGACACCCCGGGAAGGTCTCATAACAAATCCAAACATGTGGTAGGGCTTGTTAACAATCTTTCCTATTTGAACATTCAGATGGAGCTTCGAATCTAGCAGAACATCAAGATTGCGGAGAAAACTAACTTTACGAGTACTAATACACATAATAGCAAGACGATAGTCGAACTCGGTGATATTTTTCGTATTGTTAACGTCATGACATGACGCTTTGGACGGCTAAAGTTAAGCTTATTGGAAGAACAGTAGTTAGAGAAACGGTCTAAGTCCGGCTGCAGGTTAACACAGTTAACTTTATCGGAAATAAAATAGACTGAGAAATTTCGAATTTTGATACAAGTCTTTTTCAATACACTTGCTCAGAAAGTGACTCTTAATGCACTGCACTTAGGTATATAAAGGCAACACCTCGATTGAGGAGGCGCTGGGGCTCGTCTTCGAGCCCTACGAGCGCACCCTCAGCGGAAGGTTTGGCCGGCTCGAGGCGGCCGTGGCCGCTCTCCAGGGCTCTCGCCCCGAAGAGAGGAGCAGGCAGGAGCAGGGCCGATCCCGGCCCTCACCCCAGGCGGATAGTGAGGAGGTGGTGTCGCTGCTGCGGCAGGAGCTGGCTGCCTTTAGGGAGCAGCAGCAGCAGCAGCAGCAACAGTTCCAGGGGCACATACAGCGCCAGCTCTCCGTCCTGGAGGGTATCGTCCTGCGCCCCCCTCTCGCAGCCTCCGGCCAAAAGAAGACGGCGTCGTATGCTACGGTCGCCGCGGCCACGACGACTATGGCACCCAAGGCAGGCCGTTCGGGGCAAGCCGGGCGCGTGGCCGCCGTGTCGGAGCCTGTGAGGCCGGTCCCGGCGGCCAAGCAGCAGCAGCGGCAGGGGAAGCCTGCCCCTCCCTCGAAGGGCAGGGTGGCGACTGCCACCAAACCGGCAGGGCCTCCCGCTGCGGCAGCGACTGGGTCGCGCCTGCCACCCCCTCCGCCCGAAGACCCTTCGGCTGGCGCCGAGTGGACAGTCGTTGGCGCCAAGAAGAAGGCGAGCAAGGCGGCAAGGGCGGCCAAGAAGCGCAGGCGGCGACAAGACCGCAAAAAGCGGGCCATGGCTGCTCGACTTCGCGCCCCGACTTCCGCAGCTGTAGTGATCACACTACAGCCAGCTGCGGAAAAGAAGGGCGTCAATTACGACGCAGTCATGGCAAAAGCCAAGCAGGCGGTGATTGGCCACCTCGGTGAGTTCGGAGCCTCAGAGGGCTTCCGGATGAGGCGCACTGCAACCGGTGCCCGAATTTTGGAGGTCCCTGGGGCAAATAGCGGGGAACTCGCAGACGCTCTGGCCGTAAAGATCAGGGCGTCCCTGGACGCCGAGGAGGCCCGAGTGTCCAGACCCACCAAGAGCGTAGACATGCGCATCATGGGTCTGGACGACTCCGTTAGGGTGGAGGAAGTAGTGGCCGCCATCGTCAGGGCGGGAGGGTGCACGACCGATCAGGTCCGGGCGGGCACCATCCGCGCTGACAGCACGGGCATGCAAGCCGTCACGGTGAGCTGTCCCGTGTCGGCGGCCAAGGCCATAACGGCCGAGGGCCGAAGGTTGTTGGTGGGCTGGGTTTCGGCCCAGGTAAAGATGCTGGAGCCCAGACCTCTGCGGTGCTACCGCTGTCACGTGGGGCACCACGTGGGGGCCTATTGCGCCGCAGAGGACCGCAGTGACCGCTGCCACCAGTGCGGACAGCCCGGGCATAAGGCCGCAGAATGCCGTGCAAAGCCGCACTGCTACGCATGTGCGGCTGCAGGTAAGCCGGCCGAGCACCGGGCTGGGGGTAGGTCCTGCGACCCCCCCGCCAAGGCCAAGGGCAAGGTCAGGCCCATCCACCCTGACGTCCTCACCGCCGCAGCCACCACCTTGGCTGCCGCCGCTGTCGCCGCCGCTCCCGCCGCGGCGGTGCCCTCACAGGGGGCTCAGGAGGAGACTGTAATGGAATGTCAATAACGACACCATTACGTCTCCTCCAGGCGAACATCAACCACTGCGCTTCCGCTCAGGATCTGTTGCTCCAGAGCATGGCGCAGTGGTCGATCAATGTCGCCGTCGTCTCCGAGCCGTACTATGTCCATCCCCGTGGAGACTGGGTTCAGGACCTAGACGGCTCGGTGACGTTAATCTCGTCGGCCGCCGCCGGTACCCCACCCCTCGAGGCTGTTGCGAGGGGACGGGGCTGCGTCGCAGCACGGTTCGGGGACATTGCAGTGGTAGGCGTCTACCTGTCCCCGAACAGATCTCTCGACGAACTCCAGGTCTCCCTTATGGAGCTAAATGTCGTCGTCGCTGGGTTTGGTACCCTCCCCGTGGTCGTTTGCGGGGACTTCAACGCCTGGAATACGGCTTGGGGTTCCCGGTACACGAACCCACGGGGTCAGATGGTGGAGGACTGGGCTTTGGAGCTGGGCCTGGTCGTCCTGAACCGGGGTTCTGTCCCCACGTTGGCGCGGATGCGGGGTGAATCAGTGGTGGACATCTCGTTCGCCAGCCCCGCTCTGTTGCCGCGTGTCGTCGACTGGCGCGTTATGGAGGAGGTGGAGACGTACTCCGACCACCGGTACATCCGGTTGGACGTCTCCGCCGAAACCTCGGCCGCGCCGGTCCGACAGAGCCCTTGCGGTCCGCGATGGGCGCTTAAGCAGATGGACCGGGAGCTCCTCCTGGAAGCCGCGACGGTACAGGCCTGGGTGCAAGCACCGGACAGGCCTGTCGACATAGACGTCGAGGCGGAGTGGTTCCGGGAGGCCATGTCGCAAATCTGCGACGCGGCAATGCCCCGAGTCCGTCCAGGGCGAGCTAAGCGCCAGGTGTACTGGTGGTCGCCGGAGATCGCTGCACTGCGCAACGCATGCAGTCACGCGCGACGCCGGTACGCTAGACACTGCAGGCGCCGCATCCGCCCGCCGGATGCGGAGGCCAGAGAGGCGGAGCTGTACGAAGGTTACAGAGAGGCAAAACACACCCTCCGAGCGGAGATTAAGCGGGCCAAACTCGAGGCCCGCGACGTGTGGCTGGGGTCTCTGAACGCGGACCCGTGGGGGCGCCCGTACAAATTGGTACGGGAGAAACTGCGCCCCTGGGCTCCCCCGCTGACTCAGAGTCTCCGGCCCCAAATCGTGGAGGGTGCGGTGAGCGCTTTGTTCCCTGCGCGAGGGGAACACTCCCCCCCGCCCATGGCTCCGCCTCCACCGGCGGTGTCTGACGCGGACCGCAATAGCGAGGACGACGACGATACTCCAGAGGTGACCGAGGTAGAGATGAGAGTGGCGGTGCGAAGGCTGAGCGCCAAGAACACCGCCCCAGGACCCGACGGCTTACCTGGGAGGGCCTGGGTTCTGGCCATGGAGGCTCTCGGGCCTCGACTGAGAGGGCTCTTCAGCGCATGCATGGAGAGGGGCCAGTTCCCACTTTGCTGGAAGACGGGAAAACTGGTCCTCATAGCGAAGCCGGGGCGCCCTGCGGACTCTCCGTCCGCGTACCGGCCCATTGTGCTGCTCGACGAGGTGGGCAAGCTCTTTGAGAGAGTCATTGCAAACCGCCTCGTCGGGCGCCTAACACGGGTGGGGCCGGACCTTTCGGACGGACAGTTCGGCTTTCGCAGGATGCGCTCTACGGTGGACGCCATCATGCGCGTGCGAGCCCTCACGACGGGGGATGCGGTGTCCCGGGGCAGGTGTGTCGTGGCAGTGTCCTTGGACATTGCCAACGCCTTCAATTCCCTGCCCTGGAGTACGATCCGGAGGGCACTCCGGTACCACCGGGTGCCCGAATACCTCTGTCAAGTGGTCGAGGCTTACCTGTCGGACAGGTACATTGTCTACCCCGGTCACCAGGGAGACTGGAAACGTCGAGAGATGTCGTGCGGTGTTCCGCAGGGGTCGGTACTAGGGCCACCCTTGTGGAACATCGGGTACGATTACGTGCTTCGAGGCGACTTCCCTGACGGGGTCAGCGTGGTCTGCTACGCAGACGACACGCTGGTTCTAGCGCAGGGAGAGTCATACCAGGCGGCGGTCGCTCTAGCGACACGCGGGGTTGCGATGGTCGTTGATAGGATCCAGGAGTTGGGACTCGAGGTGGCGCTTCACAAATCCGAGGCGATGTGTTTCCACGGTCGCCGCTCTCGGAACGCGCCGCCATTGAGTTCCCAACTAACGGTAGGAGGAGTTCACATCGGTGTCGGGTCGACGATGAAGTACCTGGGACTCGTCCTCGACAGCCGGTGGAATTTCGTGGAGCATTTCCGACGTCTGGCTCCCAAACTCAACCGGGCTGGGGCTGCGCTCAAGCGGCTCCTGCCCAACCTTGGGGGTCCAGACGCCTCCTGCCGGAGGCTCTACGCGGGGATCGTTCGGTCCATGGCCCTCTACGGGGCGCCGGTGTGGGCGCCATCGCTGAAAAAGCGACCGGCGGCCATACTGAACGCCTGCCAGAGGGTCATGGCGATAAGGATGGTGCGCGGATACTGCACGGTCTCCCGCGAAGCGGCGAGCCTTCTGGCTGGCCTACCACCGTGGGATCTGGAGGCAACAGTCCTTGCACACATGCACGATATGCGCGTGGAGATGCAACGCCGGGGTGAAAGTCCGCTGCCGCGACAGGTCACGGCATGGCGGACAGAGCTCCGGCGGGATCTTATGGTGAAATGGCGTCAACGACTATCGCAACCCAGTGCTGGGCACGCCACAGTCGTGGCGGTAAGTCCCCTCTTTGAGGCGTGGCTGGAAAGACCTCACGGCGTCCTTACCTTCCGCATGACGCAGGTCCTTACCGGACATGGTTCGTTCGGGAGTTTCCTGCACCGGATTCGTGCGGAAGTGACGCCCGGGTGTCGCCACTGTGCGGAATGCCCGGAGGACACGGTGGAGCACACAGTCGAGGTGTGCCCTGCTTGGGCGGAGCATCGCCGTGCCCTCGTGGGGGCGATCGGCGGCGGAGACCTCTCGCGCCGGGCCTTGGTTGAGGCCATGGTCCGGAGCGAGGAGGAGTGGCAGGCGGTCGCCGACTTCTGCGAAGCAGTAATGCTCGCAAAGGAGGAGGCCGAACGCATCAGGCAACGGCGTTATCGCCTCCGCCGCCGCCGCCGGGATTCTGATCCCGATTTCCGGCCACCGTAGGCGCGGGCTTGCGGACAGTGAGCAATGGGTAGTTCGCTGTCCGGCAGTCCGGTAACTGTCCGGACCAAGCCCAAGTCGTCGACGGCGCGCACTGTTCCCGCGCGCCTCAAGGAGTTGTCAGCAACAGCAGGGACCCAGCCGGGTCGAAGCCTACTGGGGCCAGGGTTATCCGAAAGGGCGCTCGAGCCCCGGTATGAAGGCTAGAAGGAACGGGGTGGGTCTTTTAGTCAGTAAGAGTCTGACACTATCTCCCGCTCCGCCCAAGAGCGGGGGATGTCAATGCATGATTTTTTCCCACCATAAAAAAAAAAAAAAAAAAAAAAAAAGGTATATAAAGGCACTTGTTATCAAACTGTGACATTTTGATTATCATTACGCACTCGTGCTATAATGTAGTTAAAAACTTTTTGTTCAACCTCTTTGTTCGCAAAACAAATTTTGAGAACGAAAAAATTTCACATAAGTCATTGCGTTTAAAGGTATAAATTAGTGTCTAATTTATTTCATGCAATTTTTATCATTTTAATTTGTACAAACGATTTATTTGATAAAAAAAAAAATTAGTAAATAAATCGTACAATCAAATAAAAATTGTTTTTTTGTGGTCTCTGGCCGCCATTTTAAGATGCGCGCGGTTTTGGACTTGATTTATTCGAGTGTAAACCAGTGGATGTTAATTTATTAAATAAAATATTAAATTAATTAAATAATATTAAATACTACAAAATCATTAGAAAATGTTACATGCATATTCCATGGTCACTACGAAAGACATTGGTAAAAACTTTTCACGCAAAAAACATAAACGTACGACTAGGCAGTATGATCAAAACACTTTAGCCTAACATTACACACAAGTGAACACACTTTATCAAAACACTTTAGCCTAGCAGTAACATAAATAAAAAAATTATGCGCGCGCATATGAAAACAGATTTTTACTGCCATGTCACAAAAAAAGTTACTAGTTTTACTGTTATTTTCTGCCTCACAAGTGTATTAAAAATGTCGTATGATACACGTGAGTAATTAATGATTACCGTTCTCGGCTCTCTTAAGACCCTCGCCACGGCTCGGGTCTAAATACCGCCTCGACAATAATAACTAACATTACACACTTACATCATAATGTCCTATTATGTCATTAACATATAAATATGAAATAACCTATTGAACGCAATAAACTGAATCTAATAAACATCTAATTGCAATGTTATTGTACGCAACAGGCAAGAAGCTTCGTGTGTTGGTGCGTCCATTAGTATTAAATACGTTTAGAATTACATGTTTTTGGAGAAGAAAGAGAGTTTACAATGACAACTAATAGGTATTAGAGATAAGGGTACTTAGCTAACGATTTACTTATTTATTGAGGAGCCTCAACTGAACAAGCGCACACGAATACACAATTTATAAAGAACAAAAGTCTTAGATTCGTGAACTGCATCCATCAGTAGGTCGGCGACAGGAGGAGCTTTGAGTATTGAAACTAAGATAACTTAAAACTAAAATACTAACTAGTTAATACCTACAACCCGTGCGCATTAACATGGCACCTGATAAGTGACGTTTGAAAATATTCAGTGCATTGAATTTTGCGCCGAGTAGTTTCTCATGACATTACTTTACGAATTCAAGATGCTTTAAACGTGACGATACTATTTTCGAGTATTCAATGTGGCAACTGTTTTCGAGCCAGGAGCCGTGTTAATGCACTCGGGTTGTAAATATAATATGAAGGAAAGAAAATGTAAAAAAAAAAATATAAATCAAATATGACTTAAAAAACTACTTTAACTACATTAAACTTATGTTCTTGAATTTGTAGAGATGAACGCGCACTCTTCGACTGCTGCACATTTCGCGCTCGTTTTGAACAAGCTCCGTTGTTCAGACAACCGTTGAAGCACACGTCGACTTGACGTCGCTCACAGTAACCGGCGGCACATCTAGAAAGAGAGCACAATGTTCACACAAGGTTCGAGAAACCAAGAAGGAAAGACTTTCCCAAGTCGCATCCTGCAACTCAACTCCGCCTCAAATCATCGAATTGTCAGAATTTATTGCTCGTATTTTATTGAAATGAATCGAAGGTTTTCTTCCGTTGTTATGGCAATTGGGCCATGGAACATGGGCCTGAGTCACTGGCACCGACCTCGTCTACACTAGAGGGAAAGCTCTGATTTAATTGATTAATATTAAAATAAGTTTAGACCGAAAAATTGCTTACTAATTGTATGCGTGTGCCCATTTGGCTATGAAGGCGGGAACGTCGCATCTCTCACTCGCGTAATCAGCTGTGCACTGGCAAACTGGCACATTCGCCTCGTTCAGCGAACAAGCGCCATCGTTCAGACAGAACTGGTAGCATGCGTTGAATGTCCCGTCCCCGTTACCGGCATCACAGCTGAAACAATGGAAATGTTTTTTTTTTTTTTTTTTTTTTTTAATCTTATAAATTTAGGGACTTTTGGCCACAGTACGACCATGCCAGCCCCATCGTAACCTAATACAAGTCAAGCTTTATCAACTATGAGGGCTCACAACCTTACTCACTATTTTATAAACAGCGATGGCTGCGTTAGAGAGGGGTTCGGACAGTATACTTTGGATAACACCAACATCAATTAAATTAATTTTAAAAGTATTCATCAACACCTCTCTAGCAGCTCGTGTCCTGACGCATTCCACCAACAAGTGGTGGACATCCTCCACCGTGCCGCATTCTGTACAATTTGGACTGTCACTTATTCTCATTAGATACCGAAACTTGTTGAGTGGAACGTGTCCAGACCGCAGTCTATGCGCTATTATTATAAACTTTCTCTTAAGCTTAATATTGGCAAACCAAGGAATACGTGGAGGTTCACATTGTATTGTCTTGTACCAGATTCCCTTTTCAAGTGATGTTCTATTAAAATATTCTTTCCAATCCTTAGAGCATTCAATTTTATATTTTGGTAAAAGTTCGGAGTAGCTTGGAGTAATATTCACCTCCAAACCATCCGACACAGAAGTCTTTGCCAGTTGGTCGACCTCCTCGTTCCCCCGTAAGCCAACATGCGACGGAACCCATTGCAGAATCAAATTTACATTATTAGACATGAAATAATATATTTGTCTTAATATGATATAAGCAATCGAAACACCTCTGCAGCCAGAGGCACATCGAGCTATATGCTGAAGAGCACTTCTGCTGTCTATGAAAATGACAATCCTATCGTTATTAAACTCCGCGTTTTGCAAGTATGTAAGTGCCTTTGATACCGCAAGGAGCTCCGCCGTCATTATACATACATTACTATTACAAATTTTAAACAATCCTTTACTATTATGCCTCGGATCATAAAAGGCGGCACCAAGAATATTTCCTATTTTAGAACCATCTGTATATAATTTTAACCAACCATAATATTTAGTATAAATTTCTTCCAAGATATTGTTTTTCAAAATATTAATATCGTATGATTTTTTACATTGTTTCATATAATCTAAATGGACTCTAATAGTATCTCTTACGTTTATATTTGAAACCCAAGTATCTAAGCAAAACATTTCTAAAGGATAACTAGATGAAACAACTTCTTCTTTGGTACTGTTATATACTGTTACTAATAATGGTGGTTTCTTATTTTGCCAATAACTATTCGTAATGTAACTATTTAAGGTATATAATAGATCCAATGTTATATTGTTCTCAAAAGATTGTAATTTTAAACAGAATTTAATTGCAAGATATTTTCTTCTTAGAGCCAGATTAGGGATAGACAATTCACATTCCATAACGTGGATGGGTGTTGTTCGTATGAAACTACCAATTATCCTCAAAGCTTGGTTTTGTACCTTATCTAATTTACTCACATGTGTTTTTGCACTGTTATCGTATAAGAAGCTTGCAAAATCAATTCTACTTCGGATTAATGCTATGTACAGCCTACGAAGATGTTTAGGGTGCATCCCCCATGCTGTTCCAGCTAAAACTTTCAGTATGCACAAAAACCTCTGTGTTTTTACGCAAGTTTCGTTTATGTGCTTCCCCCAACGAAGGTTTTTGTCCAACCACACACCAAGATATTTGACATTTTCAGACGGGCTTACTAATGAGTCCTTGATGGTTAGATTTACTTGCTGTCTCCTACGTCCTCTGCTAAATATGCAAATTTGAGATTTACTCCCTGATAATTCTAAACCTAATTGATTTAATAGTTTAATCATTATATCTACCGCACTTTGTACTTCCAAAACACTATCAGCTAGATTTTTACAGCTTTTGTAAAGGACAAAGTCGTCAGCATATTGTAATATTATAACGTTAGTAATACTATGACAAATTTTATGCGTAACTATATTAAAAATCAAAGGAGACAATGGGTCACCTTGGGCAATGCCTCTACTAGTCCACCTGACCAGAGAGCTATCTTCATTACCATCGTATGTGCTTTTAAGATGTCTTTCTGTCAAGAATTCCCACATATATCTGCAAATTTTATTTCCTGCATTTATTTCATTCAGAGCATGAATAACACTATCAACTGTCACATTGTTATACGCATTTTCTATATCCAGAAAACACGCTAACGTAGGATGATTCTTAGAAAAACCCATTTGGATGTAGCAAACCAATCGAGCCAAGCAATCCAAACATGACTGGGAACGTCTAAATCCCGTAGTATTCAATGATAAATATTTATTTTTTTCCACGTACCATTCAATTCTTTTACATAATAAAGTATGGAAAATTTTACACAAGCATGAAATTAAAGAAATGGGTCTTAATTTCAATGGGATATCTGAACCACTACAATTTTTCGGTATTGGTACTATTTTAATATTTCGCCATTGGGTAGGGACAGTACCAGTTGCCAAAATTAAATTATATATTTCTAATAGGTATACTTTTGCTGGTTTTGGAAGATTATAGAGCATCGAAAACGTAATTTGGTCATCCCCTGGTGCCGTGTCCCTCTTTTTAAGACATCTATCCAATTCGTGAATTGTAAATTCTATTTCTAGGGATGTGTTACTTGACTCGATAACAGGCATCTGAGGAATGACATAATCAGGAGCAAGACTACAGAGTAAGTCTTCAACTTGTAGCTTGGAAGCATAAAATTTTGATCTTTTATGCCCTTTCATCCAACGCATTCTATTCCAAGCTTCCGAGACAGAGGTTGATTCATCTATACTGCTACAGAAATCCCTCCAACCTTGTGATTTGGCATGATTTAAAGCTCGTTTTGTCTCATTCGTTTGATTTTCTAAAATATTTAAATTACTTGGAGTTGGGTTTCGCCTAAATATTGATAATGCCAACCTTCTCCTTGCTATAGACCTTGATAGGTCAGCATTCCAGTATGGTTTCGGTTTAAATTTAGTCAAAGGGTCAGTACATATCTTAACTAAAGGCGTACTTAAATCAGCAGCTGAATTAATTTCATTTACAAAGAAGTCGTATTTAACCTGAACATAATCTGAAATGATTATGTTGTTATATAAGAAAGTTTGTTCCAGAGTTTGTTTGTACAATAGCCAGTTTGTTTTTTTTAAATTCCGTCTTTTAACTAAATTTCGATTTGTAAAACTATTTGAAAACTGAAATATAATTTTGATAATTATGTGATCGCTACTCAGCGTTTCATTAGTAATATTCCATTTAAAGTTTACAGCAATATCTGCAGATACAAAAGTAATGTCAGGTGAAGACTCTTGAAGCACCCCATTTACCAGTTTAATCCTCGTAGGGCTGCCATTATTCAATGAAATAAAGCCATTTTCTAGGGAAGAATCAAATAACTGCATACCTCTAAGGTCATTTTTATATGAACAGTTTGAATGATGGCCATTAAAGTCACCTGCTATTATAGTTCCTTGAGAAAACGTACTGAAAAGCGCATCCCAATCTGGCAGAGTGGTTCTAATATTAGATGGACAATATATACTTACAATATTTTGTATATAAGGACAGTTCAGTAGCTTTACATGTAGCACCTCTATACCTGTATTGTTCAATGGAAATATTTGAAAATAGTAACACAATAAACAAACACGTCCGTAAAATGTAACTATAATTTAAGATTAATCATAGTAATACAACTTTTTGTCAAAAATTTAAAAAAGGTTTGAAAAATGTACTGTCAAAAGCACATCAGTGGCCGGTCATAACTACTGCAATGGCGCTCTCAATATCAAATTGTTACCAATTGCTTTTATATTACTTTAACGAGTTAAATCATCAACTAGCTTCTTCCGCTTTAAAGTAGAATGAAAGAGTGTGTCAGACCTTTACTGACTAAAAGCCACCAGTGTCCGTCAGTTGCCTTTGCGGTCCAGGACCACTGTAACTCTTTCAATAATTCCCGCGGCCCACATTGGTTCAAGGGCGGAAAAAAGTCCTTTATTTAGACATTGTTTAAAATGTCTACAATTTGGTACACACATACTACAATGTTAGTAGAAACAAGTCCGAAAATTAATACGGGTAAATAATTATATGATGCCAAGGTATTGTGATCGAGAAATAACAAATTTCGTGCAAAAAATATTGATATTTCAAATATGAATAGAACCTAAATACTATAATAATCAACTTTTATTTTTAGTTGAGTCATAAGTTTATTGTGTGTATTAATAAAATACGTCCTTTTATGTGCAGCAGCCATTTTGGACGTTTTTCATACTGCGGCGCAGCGCAAGAATTAATAAAATACGTATGAAATAATTAGTAATTACTTGCTATCACATTTTTAATGAAGAAGGTCATTTCGAACTTTTTGTTTTCAATCATGAGATCATAACCTAATCTTCGTTATCGACCGTTGCGTAGTAATATACTTTCGGAGATTAATTAGACCCTGTAGATTAAGAATACATCAGTTTTGGCTGCGATATCCTGCGATCTTGGAAATACCAGGTCATTAACTAATGACGCTCTTATTAAGAAAAAGTGCATTATATTAACCCTCGAGGGGTAAATAAGTGTTTCTAAAGAGGGTAAATAACACTTTATCATGTCGTGCAAGACTGTATATTTTTTTGAATATCTAATACACACATTTTACCACTTTGGAAGTGTTTCTCGCGTAAACTATTCAATTTAGAAAAAAATGATATCAGAAACCTCAACATCATTTTTGAAGACCTATCTATAGATACCCCACATGTAAAAAAAATTTTGAGTTTCAGTTCTAAGTATGGGGACCCCCAAAATTTATTGCTTTTTTTTCTATTTTTGTGTAAAAATCTTAAAGCGGTTCACAGAATACATCTACTTGCAAAGTTTCAACAGTATAGCTCTTATAGTTTCGGAAAAAAGTGGCTGTGACATACGGACGGACAGACAGACAGACAGACAGACAGACAGACGACGACGAATCTATAAGGGTTCCGTTTTTTGCCATTTGGATACGGAACCCTAAAAACATATAGGTATTATATCTTTATCTTTGTATACTAGTACATTCATTATATCATTTTAATAAAGTACTAGCTGCTGCCCGCGACATCGTCTGCGTGAAGGCTCTACAGCACCAAAAATACCTAAGATGCCAGTGTCGCTATAGTATTATAAGTAAACCACTTTTAAAATTATTAAAATATAAGTTTTTTTTGCAAACGAAGCAAGTGAAGAGAGTTATATGGGAATCCTGCTGAGTTCAGTCATAAGATGTGACTGAAGGAAATAGAGGAAATAATGCAGGAATACATTCCCGGACACAAAAGAGTAAAAATACGTACAAAGGTATTATACCTTACAACACTTCCCTATAAACTACGTTGGTAGTTATGCGGCCAGGAGCCAAAATGTAAAGAGAGTCAGTACTGGTGACGCGGGAGCAAGCGACGTACAGTTGCCCGTGTGAGAAACAACTCGTCCTGAGGTCGACACCCGCTGCCCTCAGTGTCTGCCCCTGTGACTTATTGATGGTCATCGCGAAGCAAACACTCACGGGGAACTGTACGCGCTTGAACTGGAACGGGAAGTTGTGAGGTATGAGGGGAATGCGTGGTATAAGAATTTCCGCCTCAAAAGTTTGTCTGTGGAGCGAGATGACTTTAAGGCGGGTCCCGTTACACAACTTCGGAGGAGGTAGGTTCCGAAGAAGTATAATCGGGACACCGACCTTCAGCTTGATGGTATGCGCTGGAAGTCCACTTGCTGACAGGGAGTTCAGAAATTCCACAGGATAATGTGTGGCGTCATCTTGCTCGACAACAGTGTTCATCGAGGTATAGACCCCTTCATTCCCCTCAATTTCCGAGAGAATGCATTCGTTATTTGCCTGATCATTTTTGGGCGTCGGCGTTATCGCTCACACATCCAAGAAGCTGGTGCGGTATACGACTGATGTCCCCGTACTCACAGCAAATGAGTTCTTCTAAGCTGGATACCACTCTACCGAGAGACTCTGGAAGTACCACCTGTCAAAGGGCCTTCGCCAAGACTTAGAAGGACATCGGAGAATTCTTGCAATGCTCGTGGATTGCCGCTGAGCCGAGCTCTCATATTAATGGTCAAGCGCAGCGTAAGAACTCGTGACCACAACGAAGGTCGTTTCAACGAAGCATTCACCTCGTCAGCCCTCGATCCCCGCGTCACCACGGGAAGTGTTTGCCGGAAATCGCCACTGAACAGAACTGTGACACCACCCATCAAATGTTCGTTCCTGCGGATGTCCTGCAGGGTTCTGTCCACGGCCTCAACTGCCTTCCTATTGGCCATCGTACACTCATCCCATACGATCAGAGACCAATCCTTGAGCACGTGTCGCTTATCGCTGTTACGTGACACACCACAAACAGGTGTTTCGGCGCTCTCTAAATCGATGGGAATTTTAAACATGGCATGTGCTGTCTTGCCACCCGGAAGCAGTATGGCAGCGATTCCCGACGACGCTACAGCAATAGCAATTTTGCCTTGCCTCCTGACCTCGGCAAGTATGCCAGTGGTAACAAATGTTTTTCCTGTTCTACCAAGAGCATCCAAGAAAAACATTTTACCCTGGTTTTGCCCAACGCTTTAAAGTACGGTGTCATTTGTTTTTGCTCTTAAGAGAACACGGTGACATGGTCATTTCGTATGGTGGTCATTTCGCCCGGCTCGTAATTTGTTTCAGCGTTATACTCCCAAAATCCACGGCCTTGATGCGGTGATGATTGGGGAGCTGGTAACCCATATTCGATCAGCGGATTGCCGCCCATAGAAATGACCACATATTGAAGTGAACTGAGACAGGTGTTCAGCACGCGTTCATCAGTTACTTCGACTTCGTCACCAGTAGCACGCCTCAAAGGTCGTAGAAAATCTTCAGACATATGATGGCGATACTTCTCCCACAAAGCTACCGGGTTCGCGACTCTACAAAACATCAAGATGACGGCAAAAAGATGACGCATGCGGCTGGGACTGTCACTGACGCTCGCCTCCGCGAGGATCCCAATTTTGGTAACCGTCGAGAAGGTGACGTGCTACGCAGGCTGCGTGGTAAGTGAGATACTCCACGCCATCAAATGTCCTCAGAAAGGCGAAAGACGTTGGGCCTCGGACAGTGTGAAGTAATAACTGCAGAAAATAGCATTCGCCATTATTTGGATGCACGGTATAAACCCTACCCAATGCGGCGTCCTTGAAAATTCCCGGAAAACCTTCCACAGCACCTCCTCGCCGATGTCGGTTAAATACACCACTTTGCTTGTCGTACGTGTAATATGAAGGCACCTCGTCATACGTAAGGGATCTCGCAAACTGGTCGACTTCACAGAGCTGGAAAAATGTCACCATGTAATACTTAACACCGCATTTTTTTTTTAATTGTCTTACTTAACTCTACTCAAGTTTTTTCAGGGTTTTGTTGGAACTTGAATTTGTCAAAACGAACTATATGATACAACTTTTATGAAGAAAATGCACATCACATCACATCGCCATCTATGAATTTTAAGAATAACTAACTATATGATCAAATTTAAATTATTAATTTCCAAAAAGTGTTAACATGTAACTTGATTTGATTTTTATGAAATCTCATAGATGGCGCTGCTTCAAAATTGTCTATACTATACTACTAACATTCATTAAACTATGTTTCTCTGCCCAAGTTACTTAAATGGCGTAGTTTTAACGGTGTAAAGCTAGATAATAGCATGGCTAACTCAAAAACAACATTTAAATATGCATCGTTAGATTACACGCTGTCACAGAATGCTTAAGAAAAATAAAGATTCACAGCTCCTCCCCCGTAGGTGATAGCGTGATAATATGTAGCCTATATGTTGACCCGACCTCTTAGTAATATTTGTGCAAAATTTGAAGTAAATCCATGCAGTACTTTTTGAGTTTAGCCCGGACATACATACAGACAAACAGATAAACAGACAAACAGACAAAAATTCTAAAAACTATATTTTTGGCTTCGATATCGATTGTAGATCACGCCCCAAGTATTCTTTTTAAAAAATATTCAATGTACAGTTTTGACTTTCCTACGATTTTATTATATGTATAGATTATGAAGAAACGCAATGTCTTTTCATTTAAAAATAATAATTACCGCATGCCCGTACTACATGCAGCACTGTGCGACCCTAGCGGCGCCGACCCTGCTGGGCCCCTACGGTTTTGTATGAGCCCAGGCTTCGAGCTGCTACTGACAAGTTTCACGTACTAAAATTCATAAATATAATATGCATGACCCGGGTACTGAGCCCACAACCTCATGTTTAGAGGTAGAGCTTCTGACTACTAGACCAGCGAGACACTCGGAACGTGACGACATGAAATTACTATTTGAATAACAGACGACTGTGTCACTAGTTAGTTCCGTTTAGTTAGTCGGCCAACACTTTCATTGAACGCACAATTTTATCTAATATAAAGTTGTAACACCCACTACGAGTGAACGAACGTTATATACGGCAAACTTTAGAATTATGTTACTTTTACTTTTTCTTTGACAAATCTCGTCGCATCTGCCGAGTGCACGATCAGCGTCCAGCGCAGCGCTCGATATAACTAGTGTACAGTGAGAAGAACAAGTTTTACCTGTTGTCCTGATAGGCAGGAAGCTCGCATCTTCCACCATCGTAACCTGCTGTGCACTGGCAGGCCGGCTCGTCTTCTTCGTTTAAGGTGCAGACACCGCCGTTTAAACAGTGCTTATGGCACGCGTGTTCTTCGCACCTTTCCCCGGAGTAACCGAGCATACAGCTGAAATAACGAAGATATAAAAGAGTTACTCTATAACCAAGAAAACTAAAACATAATTTTTAGTTTTGATGATCGTTCAGTCACCATCAACGATTGCATCACTGATGAGATCGCAGTCAAGCTGGTCATATCATTTTTTTTTTTTATGTAAAGATAGTGATTTATATTAGAGTAGTTATTTAGGAACTGTATTTTACAATTTCTAGTAGTTTTGTCGTGTCTGCATCGTTGTGTTTTGCCAAAACATCCTGGACTAGTAAATTACACCTATTGTAGCTTAAACTATAAATCTGTAGAACTCTGTTTAACTGGTTATATAAATAAGGTCTCGGAAATATATAAAACCGATTCGCAAAAGCATGTTTAGTCCGAGAGTTAGCACAAACCAGATCTTTTCTTCTCCTATCTGAGAGTAGCTATTGGATAAAAATAAAGTTCAATGTGTCTTAACACAAAAATGTAGTCTAAAACAAATAATTGTTTTACTGTTAGAGTTAAGAAACTTTGACCAGTTATAATTCTTAAACTAATGGTTCATTTTGAATTAAATTTGCCTCATACCGTGTTTATACAGTTCCTGCTTGGTAACTTGGTTTAGGTTGAAAATGGCCAGAACTCTGAACTGTTTCGAGAAAAGGACGGTACGGCTGTGCCGCTTTTTTGCTCGCCTTGGCCCCAAATACAACCACTTCCATGGGTGTTCTGGGTAATATTATGATTTACCTGCATTTAGGTTGGCCCTCGGTGCTGACACTACAATTTCCTTGGAAACAGTAGTCCTTACAGATGGACACGTCGCATCTTTCACCGTCGTAACCTGCTGTGCAGTCACAAGCCGGCTCCCCCTTCTCGTTCAGAGCACACACACCATTGTTTGAACACCGATTACTGCACGCGTTCACTTCGCATCTGTCACCAGCGTATCCGGGTTTACAGCTGAAATAACGACGGTACAAAAGAGTTACTCAATAATCAAGAAAGGTAACAATTATTTGTGAGTAGCTGTAACAGATGCACGAGGTGCGCGACCACTGCGCTGTTTCAGGTGTTCTATAAGTATATCTTAGACCACACTGACGTCGGTGAGGGGACTCGGTCTACAACTCACTATCAGCACGTGTGCTGATGAATAAGAGTAATATTTAGTTTCATCATACGCAGGCTCAAGGGTTAAAGTACTTTAGCTACGATGATAGCTAACGACATCAACCTGTAGTGTGACCTGTCTGAGGCGGCTCCGGTCCTACTCATACCTTCTGGTACCACTTGCGCCTGCAGCATTCCTGGCAGTGGCGGATTAGCTATGTTGCAAGAGTAGCAAATGCTACAGGCCCCGCGCATTACGGGATCCCACACTTGAACGTAGAAAAAAACTAGTCATTGTGACTTATTTATACTACATGAAATCCAATCACAGCCGATTGCATTTGATGTCTACTGAATACATCTCTTAAAACTCCTCCTGCGTTGCACTTTTCACGCAACTGATCTTAAATTCCACAGGGTTATTCGTATCCATTGTACTTTTCACACAGACACAAAATATGAGGCCCTAAAAGAAAAGCATTGTTCAAGCTTAATCTTAAGAGCACGGCGACAGTTGAATTTTTCATACAAACGTAATACCACGCTCATTTGCAATTGGAGTATATTTCCAACATATTATGATGTTATTCGATTATAGACGATACTTATCTAGGTTCCTACATCTTTCTTTTTAAAAAAAACTTGCCTAAAACGAAATTAAAGCGAATTATAATTCGCACTTTTTTACAACGTAAATGGCATGTTTTCATTTGGCTTTTCCTGTATTAAAAATAACAAAATGTCCAATATTCTCAATGTAGGAACACAGATTATATTATCAATTTACAAATGATAGAAAACAAATTGGAAAAACATTAAGTTTTCATTCATCATTTTTGGTATTACGAAACACGTCCAATTTATCGCAAATTTCCAAGAGTTACTAGTGCTATCGCGGCAAGCGGGATGTCAGTGTCATTGTGTGCGTGCTGTCATTACTTCAGTTGCGTTCATAGGTCGAGTTATAAATTTTATTGTAATATTTTTGACACTATTGACTTAAATAAAATAGTACGTAAGCATTTAAAGTTTAATAAAAGGAATACAGAACTCTTGAGGACATGTCAGACTTTAGCTGACTAAAAGCGCCGTCAAAAACCCCTTAAAAAAAAGAGTAAAAAAAAAAGCGCCGTTGACGATTTGGGTTCGGTCCAGATGGTTACCGGATGGCTGGACGGCGATTCCAAGCCCAGGGTGGCTAGAAATCTGGGTCGAGATCCTGGCTGCTGGGGCGTCAGGGTATTCCCTCGTCCATGCGGCCGCCTTCTTCGCTAGCATTACTGTTTCGCAAAAGAGGGCTCGGCGCGAGAGGTCGTTGCCATCGATGGCCCCCACGAGAACGCGGCGGTGTTCCGCCTAAACGGGGCACATATGTACATCTCCACCGTATGCTCCACCGTATCCTTCAGACCGTCCACACAATGGTGATAACCAGGCGTTTCTTCCGCCTAAATCCGACGCAGGAGCCTCCCGTACTTGCCATGTCCGGTGAGTATTTGCGTTACGACAGTCGCTGAGATCCTGCCGGAACTGTCTGCCTTACAGCGACTTGTCGTGGCAGCGGAATTTCGCCCCAGGGTTGCATCTCCACGTGTAAATCATGCTTATGCAAAGGACTGTTGCCTCCACATTCCATGGTAGCAAGCCTGCAGGAAACCATGCAGGTATATTGCAGGAAACCGTGCTTTGTCTTTGTACCATTAGGATGGCTATAACTCCCTGGCATGCGTTCAGCTTGGCAACTGATCACTTTCGCAGCGACGGCGCTCCATAAAGGGCCATGGACCGAACGATGCCTGCGTAGAGCCTCCAGCAGGAGGCGTCTGGACACCCCAGGTTGGACAGGAGCCGCTTGAGTGCTTCAGTCTAATCCAGTTTGAAAGAAAGAAAGAAAGAAAAATAATTTATTTGGTACAGCACAAGGCGCAACACAAAATAAACAATAAGTAACACGTTTGGGAACCAGACGTCGGAAGTGCTCCTCAAAATACCATCGACTGTCGAGGACGAGTCCCAGATACTTGTAAACTTTTATTGTAATTTGGGAAACCGGCGGTGGCTCGTTCCGAGGGCCATGAAAACATATGCTCTCGGACTTGTGCAGTGCCACCTCGAGTCCCAACTGCTGGATCCTCTTCACGACTGTTGCAACTCTGCGTTGCGGGTCAGGACAGGGAGCAGGGTTCTTGCAAGTGAGCCTGTGGCTAATTGGCAGCGGAGATGGGAGCAGGAAGAGAAGGCGATGGAACTTCATCGATTCCTCCCTGACGTGGCGGTTAGGCTCAAGGCAACTTGGGTCGAGCCGGACTACAAAGTCTTGCAGATCCTGACTGGACATGGATATTTCTGGAAGAAACTGTATGATATGCGGTTATGTGAGGTTAGCGTGTGCTATTGCGGTGATGAGGACGAAAATTTTGATCACGTTCTGTGGCGATGCCCCCCTTATGACGAACAGCGACGAAATGTGATGGACGGGATCACTCGCTTGGATGAGAGACCGGCTTACTACTGCAATCTCATGGCCTCAAAAGAGTTCGAACACGAATGGCACAGACTAAGGAGTAAACAAGCAGCGAACCCGTACTGTGTGTTTGTCTTACCCACGTGAGGGGGGACCGTTAGTACGCCGCCCCAGGATGGGGAGAAAGGCAACATGGGGACAAGACGAAGAAATTTGTAAAGGAGTCAAGAAGCGGCTGCGGTGATAGCGCGCTCATATTTATATGGGTGGGCTGTGTCCGCAGCCGTCTCATTTCGATTCGGCCCATATGACATGATGTCGGTGGGGCCAAGGCTGGTTGGAGGTTGTTGCAACCCTGCGTTCCGCTAGTTCGACCGCCGCCTGTTACGACTCTCCCTTCGTTAGGATCAGCGTGTCGTCTGTATAATAGACCACGCTGACCCCGTTGGGGAGGTCACATAGCACATAGTATGCAAATATGGCTACAAAAAACGGTGACATAAAAATATAAACTACACTACAACTAGTGGCGGAGCCATGAGCGGATGAGAATGCTCCCCTTTTGACGGAATAGAGCGTTCATCACACCCTTCATAAACAGGGGCCGGTACTCTGTATCAGCGGGGGAGCCCAGGTATGGAGCTTGTTACGCACCATTTCGTAGGGTCGTCCCCACGGGTCTCTGTCCAGAGTCCCCAGCTACACGTCGCGGGCCTCCAGTTTGGCCAGCCGTATCTCCGCTCTGAGGGTGCGCTTCGCTGTTCTTTATTCCTCGTACGCACCTGGTACGGGTGGAGCCGGATCTTTCGGATGGCCAGTTTAGCTTTTGCAGGGAGCGCTCTATTTGGACCCCGGTATCACCAGGTGCCGGTCTACCTCATTCGTGTGATCGAGGCCTACCTGAAGGACAGGTTTATTATCTGCCCCGCTCACCGTGGAGAATGGAAACGCCGAGAGATGTCGTGCGGTGTTCCCCAAGGATCGGTACCAAGATATGGGTCGGACTGTTTTTGGTACTTGTCCTCGACAGCCGTTGGAATTTCGAAGAACACTTCGGACGTCTGGCTCCCAAACTGGACCGGACTGGGGCTGCCCTGAAGCGGCTCCTACCCAACATAGAGGTCCTTAGCCCTTTGCCGGAGGCTCCACGCAGCATTGTTTGGTCCATGGCTCATTACGGAGCGCCGGTGTTGGCCCCATTGCTGTGAAAGCGACCGGGGGCAAAGCTGAACGCATCCCAGAGGATCATGGCCATCCAAATGGTGCCGGGATACCGCACGTTCTCCAGCGAAGCCGACGGAGCGAGAAACGGAGCCTCCTTGCTGGTCTGCCACCATGGGATCTAGAGGCAACAGTCCTTGCACGCATGCACAATTTACGCATGGAGTTGCAACGCCGGGGTAAAAAACCATTGACGAAGGCGGTCAGAGTACCGGCGGGATCTCGGGGCAAGCCATAATTATAGCGATAAATCCAATCTTTGAGGAGTGGGTGAATAGACGTGGAAACATCCTCACCTTCCGCATGACGACACCTCACCTCGTGGTAAGTTCGGAAGAAACGCCTGGCTGTCATCATTGTGTAGACCGCCCGGAGGACAGGGTGGAGCATACGGCGATGGTATGCTCCACTCAGGCGGAGCACTGCCGCCGCGCTGTGTACTCGTGGGAGTGACCTTGGTACAAGCCATGGACCGGAATGTGTAGGAATGGCAGGTGGTCGGCTCCTTCTACGAAGCAGTTATGCTAGCAAAGGAGACAGTCGTACACGTGAGGGAACATCATTCCTCACGCCCCAGCCACCGGGATCCTGATCCCTTTTTCCAGTCACCGTAGGCGCAGGGTTGCGGACGGCGAGCAATTTGTATCTCTCCGTCCGGCAGTCCGGTAAGCGTCCGTACCGAGCTCGAGACGTCGATGTTGCATAGTGTTCCACTCGCATCTCGAGGACATGTCAGCAAAACCATAGGGGCCCAGCAGGTTCGAAGTCTACTGAGGCCAAGGGTTGAGCGAAAGAGAACATCGGGGCCTTGAAACGAAAGAACAGTTTTCATTTCCCTAAAAGTCTGACACTAAAAGAGCGGCAGAAGTCATTGAATAATTTCCCACCTATGAAAAAAGCTCTCGCCTCCATAACATTTTCTGATTTGACCACAAGAAGACCACCTTGGGCACGCCACAATTATGGCAGTAAGTCCCCTCTTGGAGGCATGGCTGGAAAGACCTCACGGCGCGGGCGTCCTCACCTTCCGCATGACGCAGGTTCTCACCGGACACGTAAGTTCGGTAGGTTCGGGCTGTACCGGATTCGTACGGAAGTGACGCCCGAGTGTCGCCACTGTGCGGAACGCCCGGAGGACACGGTGGAGCACGCAGTGGAGTTGTGCCGCTTAGGCAGAGCATCGCCTTGCCCTCGTGGAGGTGATCGGCGGCGGCGATCTCTCGTGCCAGACTGGTACAGGCCATGGTTCGGAGCGAGGAGGATCAGTGGCAGGCAGTCGCCTCCTTCTGCAAAGCAGTAATGCTAGCAAAGGAGGAGGCCGACCGTATCAGGCAACGGCGCTCACAGCCGCTGCCGGGATTCCGATCCCAATTTCCGGCCACCGTAGGCGCGGGCTTGCGGACGGCGAGCAATCGGTAGCTCGCTGTCCGACCGTCCGGTAACTGTCCGGATCGAGCCCAAGTCATCGACTGCGCGAACTGTTCCCGTGCGCCTCAAGGAGTTGTCAGCAACAGAAGGGGTCCAACCGGGTCGAAGCCTACTGGGGCCAGGGTTAGCTCCGACCCGGTACGAAAGACAACGAAGGAACAGGAGTGGGTTTTTGGTCAGTAAAAGTCTGACACTATCTCCCGCTCCACCCAAGAGCGGGGAATATCATTAGATGATTTTCCCACCGTAAAAAAAGACCACCTTTGTATGACATATCTGCTATTGTTATCATAATATGTTGAGATATTGGCGCGGTAATAAAATTTCCAAAAAACGCATTACTAGTTCGTACATTCACAAACAATTCCCGAAGTATTCGGCAAAAATAAAGCAAATAATGAATATACCTCATTTTACTAACAATAAATTGTAAGACGCTCACATACACACACACAGCTGCACTCCGTCACTTGTTTTTGTCAAACAGAGATAGCTATATTCCACGAACGAATTTTGAATACGCGTCAACTTGCAGTTGCGAGTGACATTCGCCGGCCTCTTAATAGGGTATAAAATAAGCTTGATAGTGGCTACATATTTTAAAATTTTTTAACATTCTTTAACCAGCGTCTTCGCCTGCGTGAAATTAGAATTTCTGCCCAGAAAATGTGTATGACTTTCATAAAAAGTATTTAAATATTTTATGTTCTTCAAGGTCCATGTCTATCTTTACACTAAAATTTATCATAATTGGTTCCCGTGAACTCTAGTAGAGTGGATTCATCCCGGTCTTATTGACCAACGATCCCGAGTCCAGATCACATGTCAATACAGTTTTAAACCAGGGCTATGAAATGTGATCAAACTTCAATGCCTCCATAAGCGGTACCTGTGAGAGAATAAGTGATCAAAACTATCAAGGAGCTAATGGACAAAAAGCACCGACTTGGGCTTAATCATTCGACAAACCAGTGTCTCATGACATGTAACGGGTGTAGCAGATCGTACACTTTTAACCAGTAATGTAATAATGATTGCATTCTTTTTATAACTTAATTAACCACCTATTAGCCTATTCTAAGTTGACATTGATTTTAGTTTTTGAAAAGCTTTATAGATTTCGCGAAAATCAGCTGCAAGTACCGTAACGAGCGTGACGTAAATTTTATTCAAGTTACGCCCTTTATGGTACTTCTATATAAAAAGCTTTTAAAAAGATTAAATTAATGCAATTGTCTTGGCACAAAATATTTTATTTTATTTATTTTAATAAAAAAAAGCTCTAGGTCCCGCGCTGGCTTAATCTGGCACTGATTCCCGGCAACTAATACTAAGGCCTGGACACAAAGTGAACAGCAGAGCAAGCACGCGGGGCAAGTGGGGCCCACCAAGCTGCCGGTGCCACCACAAGTACGGCGGTGCGCCACCGGTGCATGGTGGGATTCCCTGCCGGAGTTTGTTTTCTGATAGTTACAACCCGGGAATCTTTAAGTCAAGGGTGGTAGTCTAGGTAAGCGCGCTCCATAGTCGACCGTATCGTCGCTGTCCAGCAGATAAAAATTAAAAGCGATTGGCCGACCCAACTGTGACCTTACATCAAACCGTTAAATAAATTAGTCACATATTTTTGAAAGTCAAATCATTTCTTTCAAATAAACTATTTTAACTATGTGCTGATGAATGCTGCTCCCTTCTCTGTGTGAGAAGAGGCCTCTGCCCTCCAATTTTGTTCTTCTGCACCTGAGTAGAATATTGAAGTCATCATCATCATCAGCCTTTTTAATGTTCCCTTCCCTTCATGTTCACTGCTGGGTCTCAGGTCTCCTCTCTAAGAGAGGGAATGGGCCGTAATCCACCACGGGTTGGTAAATGTCACATGTATTCGAATTTTTGGTTCTAGGACATGTCAGGTTTCCTCACGATGTTAAATTACACAAAGTAATGCGTCTGGCTAGGTTCGAACCCGCGACCTACAACTCGTAAGTGGGGGCAGTTACCACTCGGCCATCACTGCTCTATGGATATTGAACCCCTTATATACGAGTACAATTCGACTGATTTTTTTTTATTTCTGTACATACACACGTCTAACAAAAGAAAGACAAATCAAATCATTGTAAACATTTGTTCGAAGGTTCTGCTTATTTCAAAAGAAACTTCCAGCAGACCTGCCGAACAAGAGATGTTTTATACGAGAAATCATCCAATGACTTATCTCGCTCTAGGGCAGAGCGGGAGGGCGTGTTACACTTTTACTGACTAAAACCCACTCCTATGTACTTTACTATTCTTGCGTTCCAGAACTCCGGTATATACACATATCAATAGTAGCTTTAGTTTGATGTTTATAGAGTTTGGGTAACAATAGAATCGGGCGGGCTGACATCTGTTAGGTCCGCTAGTTAGTTATAAAAGTGTATTATCTATACAACGAACTCCATGGGTAACACTTTATATATTTACCTGCATTCAGGTTGGCCCTCAGCACCGACACTACAGTTTCCTTGTAGACAATAGTCTTTACAGATGGACACTTCACATCTTTCACCATTGTAACCTGCTGTGCACTGGCAGGCCGGCTTACCCTCTTCGTTCAATGAACAAACACCGCCGTTTAAACAGTGCTTATGGCACGCGTTTAGTTCGCACCTCTCCCCGGAGTATTCGGCTTTACAACTGAAATAATGAAGATAAGAAACAGCGTTACTCAGCAGACCAACAGATATTGTGACTAGTTGTAACACGCAAACGAGGTGCGCGACCACTGCGCGTCACTAAACATGATTTACAATCAAATAAAATGTTCATTCGATCAACAATAAGGAACTTTAGTATATTTCAGGGGTTGCAAGTACTTATGAAACTGAACCTATTTTTTATTGACCTATATATTTATTAACCCTAAATCCTTAAAAATAATCAGCCTTTTCTTACATTTTGCTAATTAATACAAACATAAACTGTATTCGTAGAAAAGAGCTGATCCTGTATTAAAAGTTGCGTTCGCTTGGGGTTTAATGAATCAAGTCTCTGTCCCACAGTTCACAAGACACATTAAACATTGAAATTAATATGTGTTCAATTTTTTTAGGTGGGAAATCATTCAATGACGTCTCCCGCTCCAAGTCGGAGCGGGAGAGCGAGTCAGATTTTTACTGATTAAAACTCACTTGTACATTCCTTCGTTGGCTTGTATTCCAGGGCCGGGTTTTCCTTTCAGAAGCGAACCCATGGCCCCAGTAAGCTTCGACCCTGCTGGGCCCCTACGGTTTGCTGACATCTCCTTGAGGCGCGCGTGGAACAATACGCGCCGTCGACGACCTGGGCTCGGTCCGGTCGACTACTAGACGGTCAGACGGCGAGCTACCCATTGCTCGCCGTCCACAAGCCCGCGAAAGTGTCGTGTGTGTTAGACGCGCGTCACTGTTCCAGGAATTCTACATTTCGAAGCTGGTGAGGACGTGGATGCTTGAGGATCTGTTACCGTTAGACATGTAACATATGTAGGCGTCGCTTAACTTGCCGTCAGTGAAAAACGTTAGGGTCAGCTCACACCGAGACGCGAAGTGATGCTGCGCGAATTATAATTATTAGAGTTAGTACACAACAACATATACGTATCACATAAGAGAATCTGAATAAACCCCGCGGCTTCGCTTTCTTCAAGCATCGTGAGCTGACCCCGAATATCTGTGCGATGAACACGTTTTACCTGCATGTAGGTTGTCCCTCAGCACTGACGCTACACTCTCCTTGAATGCAGTAGTTCTGACAGACTGGTGCTGGAGACTCACTCTTCGAGTCATTCGGAATCAGACCCTGGAGAGCATCGCAGCTGTTTATCCCCTGAATTTGTTCCTTTATCGTGTAGTTGGCTGCTATACGATGACAAGCCGCACATTCTGAGCCAGACGGTGAGGTTAGTTTTGTTGCCACAGTTTGTGTTGAGCACTTCGGTAATCGCCAGATTCCCTGTTCATTATAGTTCTGCCAGTACATAAAGTCTTTTGACACGGCCAATGAAAATGCATAAACAGTGTTTCCTACAATATATAGTGTTGTTCTGTTCTTTCCATTAAAGTTTGCACTTTCAATAGACCATGATCCACCATAATGTGTTTGCTCAGTCCAGTACATTTTTCGTGTTTGTTGATCGATGGCCAAGCTTAATCGATAATAATTGCCGGCTATTAAAACTTCTCTCTCGGAGCAATCTAACCGAGCCCTCTCTATCTCATAGTATGTGATCCAGTAAATATACCTGTAATTTGTAAACATCCATCAATATTAACAAAATTTAAAAGGAATTCAGCTAAGTCATAAACCTACACACAAGGGCAAACATAGCGGAACATAAATAGATACATTATTTTCAAGTTCAATTTAATTTTATAATCTTGAAAAATTTAATAATCTTTTCTTAACTAGCTTTTTCCCGCGACTTCATCTGGATAAATGTCGGTTATTGCGGACGTATATAATACCTTTTCTTGGGTTAGCTTACTATGTTTCAAATACTCGTATCATCAAAACCAGTTCAGTAGTTAAAGCGTGAAAGCGTAACAAACAGACATAGTTATTTTCACATTCAACCGGACGCGCTGAGAGAGACGCCATTGTCAACATTTCCCTAACAATCCAAGCGCGCAAGGTCACCTTCCACACACCACTATCTGCCTGTCAGTCCGCGGAGCCATCTAACCGAGCCCTCTCTATCTCATAGTTTGTGATCCAGTAAAAAATATACCTGTAATTTGTAAACATCCATCAATATTAACAAAATTCAAAAGGAATTCACCTGAGTCATAAACCTACACACAAGGGCAAACATAGCGGAACATAAATTAATACATTATTTTCAAGTACAATTTAATTATATAATCTTGAAAAATTTAGAAAGAAGAAAGAAAAGAAAGAAAAACAGTTTATTTACGCGTTAAAGACGCAATCTTAAAAGTAGGTAACATAACAAAACATCAATAATAATTAATAGGGAGGATATGCGTCTCCTCCGCGCAAAACGGCCGAACGCTCAGCATAAAGCTGCGGCCTCACGCACGTTGAGCTCACAGCGCTGGTTTTCAGCGTGGGCCGGTCGCTGTGTCGACATAAAGACGCTGGAACGGTGCAGTAAATAAACGTAACTAAAAATAAGTATAGAAAACTAATAAATATAAATAAAATAAATAGATAAAGTGACAAATACAATTTTATAAAGTGGCAACACCACGATGCACCCATAGCTCAATTTGTGCAACTTGTCTTAGTAATCTGTGGTAATTTCATACACTATGGCAAAAACACGAATACGTGATTGGACGAATTGGACGCGACCGTGATGTTGTTGACGTCAAAAAGGATATGACATTATGACTGCATGGTGACGACAAGTAAAGTAAATGGTTTTTGAAATTCATCATAGTTCAAATACTTGTTCCTCACTGCGATGGTATAATTCAGTGAATAATGTTTTTAGTATTTGTAACGAGATAAAAAACAGATGAACTCTTGAGAAGCGGACACGGGGACAGGTAAGGTGTATTTGATTCACTCCCATTCACGTAGCTTCGTGGAAAATTCCAGGAACAGTTGGCTAGGAAATAAAATAAACGGGACGAATATTGTATAAATAGAAAAAATTGTATAAGTAGAAATGAGTACCTAAGCTTGGAATTCGGTAAATATATGAATTGCCAAGTCAACAAATGAGAATAATTTTAAATAAAGAAAATAAATAAATTAGAAATTAAATTTATATACATTATATTATGTGTGATTTATTGTAAAAACTGTATGAATATTATTGAAAAGTATAATTAATATTTATTTTGTTTGTAGGTTCTTAGCCTGGCAAAAAATAAAAATAGTATTATAGAAAATAGTGTGACTATGTACACTGACAGCAGCGAAACACAAAGAATATGAGGGATAAGCCATTGAAAGTCAAGCCACAGCACCGCTGAAAATCCACCCATAGTACTGCAGGCCATGACCCATAAGGTGACAAAAAGTTTACTGTTCTGAAAGTTGTGCTAGCAAATTTAATAATCTTTTCTTAACTAGCATTTTCCCGCGACTTCATCTGGATAAATACCTTTATCATATATATGTACATATATTTATACTTTTTCTTGGGTTAGTATACTATGTTCCAAAGATCATAAAAAACAGTGCAGTAGTGAAAGCGTGAAAGCGTAACAAACAGACATAGTTATTTTCATTTAACCGAACGCGCTGAGAGAGACGCCATTGTCAACATTTCCCTAACAATCCAAGCGCGCAAGGTGACCTTCCACACACCACTATCTGCCTGTCAGTCCGCGAAGTGATGGGTTACCAGTCGATGTTTATCTGTTAAACCTTTTTGTGCAGTACTGTAACCATTTTTTTTTAATGGCCTTTACTGTGAAATGGTCGAGAGGTGGCGCTAGTGAGCCAGTGTTTACTTCGTCTCCGGATTAATTATTACCGTAAAATTAATTAAAGGGCAAAAACTCAGTGAATAAGAAACAAAGTGATAAAGAAATAATTAAATCATAACATACAGTGTGGAAAAAAACTAATAAATGCTACAAACTAAGAAAAACTGTGAAATACCGTGACTGTGTTTTTACATCTTCTGTATATTTTACACCTACTTACCGAAGAAACAAAGTATACGAGGTAAAGAGACAACCAATAATATAGCAAACCGTGAAATAACAACTATACAGGTGTATGATAAATAAAATCAGTGATATTATAACCTATAAGCATTGAATGATTTGCAAATTTTTTTAACAGATGGCGTTAGGTTCTTAGAACCTAACGCCAAAACAACCAAAACCCCAAATACCTATCTGTTGAAAAAATCGGGAAGTAAGACAATAAGTATCGAACCTGTCGAGATAGCGAACGGATAGTTCTAGCCAGTTGCTACATACGACGAGTTCGTGCGCTTCGCAGACGACTTAGTTCTCTTATCAGAGTCTAGCATTCAACTCCAAGCCATGCTTGATACACTAAACGCAGCCAGTAAACGTGTAGGACTGGAAATGAATCTTTCCAAAACAATGGTCATGTCCAACAGCATAAACAGAAAAATATCAGTAGACAATGAAACATTAAAATATACAGAAAAATACATTTATCTTGGAAAACAAATTGGCTTCGACAGAAAACAGAATGAACAAGAAGTAGAACGAAGAGCTCAACTTGGAATAAGTACTGGTCCTTAGCGAAATATTTAAAAGCAACATGCCAATAAATATCAAAACAAAAGTTATGACGTCATGCCTCCTACCAAACCTAACCTACGCGTGTCAAACTTGGAAGTATACATCCAAAATCAAAAACAAAATCATCACCTACCAGCGCGGAATGGAACGAAGCATGCTTAATATTAAAAAAATACAAAAAATTCGTCACACAAAAATTAGGAAAATCACCAAAGCCAAAGATGCCTTAAGTTATGCTAAAAAATTAAAATGGAAGTGGGCAGGTCATGTAGCGAGGCTAGAGGATGACAGATGGACTAGCAGGGTAACAAAGTGGAAGGGCCCACACGGCAAACATCCCAAAGGTAGACCACATTCGAGATGGGTAGACGAAATTATAAAAATAGCTGGGCCCAGCTGGACGCAAATAGCCCAAGATAGAGACAAATGGAATTCTTTAGAGGAGGCCTTCACCTTCGTCTGAAGAGGGGTTCTTGCACATAATTAGCGTTTGGATCAATCAATTTGGATTCCCAATCATATTGTAAATAATTTTAACTACATATTTTTATTTTTATTTTCGTACTTGTAATGCAAGAAATAAAAGGCTTTTTATTTTATTTATTTATTTATATACTGTAAAATGGTGCAGCAATCGACTTGTACTTTCAGAGAATACCACCTACATACAAAAAAATATAATATCGTAGTAAATTAAATGGGCTATCCAACTGTTAAAGAACTTTTCTGTTCGGACTCGTGCTTCCTGAGATTAGTGCATTCAAACTAACTTACACTTCACTTTTATGATTCTGCCAGCGGCTTCGTTCGCGTGAACTTAGTTATAGCGGACGCGAAGTCGAAGACGGATAAAAAGTAGCCTATGTCCATCCTTGGGTTTGAAGCTATCTCCGTAACAAATTTCGTCAAAATCGGTTTAGTAATTTAACTGTGAAAGTGTAACAGATAGACAGACAGTTACTTTCACATTTATAATATTATAAGTGTAGATAAGTGCAAATAAGATTGAGTATATTATTTGATTATTTCATGAAACAAATGAAAACTGTACTCAATACAAAAAACAGTTTTTCCGATCTTCTCGTTAGTGTCCCCGCACAGGAGCCACAAAAAAGCCGTTTCAAGCGTTTTTTTGTGGAGACGTTTTTTGTTGCGGCGTTTTTTTGTGGCCCGTGTGCGGGTACTAGTCGCTAGTAACGTACCCTCCACAGCTGTCCACGGCGAGATCATAGCAGACGTGATTATCATTCAAGCTAACTAAAACATTTCCATCAGCTCGGTTAGAAGACGCAGGACTTAATGAAAACGTGCGTATACTATTTGCATCCGTCCAATAGAGAGCTTGTGTGACGGGGTCGTAGACGAGCCTCGGGGAGGTGCTCGTTCTTGTCGTAACTAAACGTTGTGTAGTCTCGGTTGATACGTCCAAGCTGGATATAAACGTGGTCGAGCCGTGATAGTCGCTAAACAGCACCCTGTAGTGCACAGGATCGTATGTTACTGAACTGATATAATTAGCCGATGGTATATCTTGTGTGTGCGTCCGTGTACCATCATTGTTGTAAAACTCTAGTTGTGTGTCTGTGGCGACGACGATGTCTGAAACATAGAAATAGATTTGTTTTAAGGACTGAGATTTATTTTATCTAATACTAGCTTTTGCCCGCGGCCTCGCTCCCGTCAACTGGTACTCTATTATACTCTATCATACTCTTCCTTGCGTACTCTACTCAACTCAACTTTACTTGAGTTGCGTAGCCTAGGATAGAGTACTACCCCCGGGTTTGCGGACGGCGAGCAAGGGGAGCTCGCTGTCCAACTTTCCCCACTCTACCCTTTTTTTGATAAGTGTGGAAATCATCCAATGACTTTTCCCGCTCTGGGTGGAGCGAGAGGGCGTGTCCACCTGTTTCCTTCAGTTGCCCTTCGCGTTCTAGCACTATGGGTTCCCTTGTCAGGAACTCCTCGCGGTGCTAGCGGGCGTCATCTCTGCTGGGCCACTACGGTTTGCTGACATCTCTTTGAGGAGCTCGTGGATCACTATTATATAAATCAAGCTATTCTTCATCTGTACATATACATAAAATGGCAGTGTCTGTTTGTAATATTGAAATAACCGCTTTTCACTACATGCACATTATGTATCATATATATAATTATGATACTATAGGATATATATACCAAAATAACATTTTTTACAATTTTTGTCTGTCTGTCTGTTTGTTCCGGCTAATCTCTGAAATAGCTGAACCGATTTTGACGGGACTTTTTTTGACAGGTAGCTGATGTAATAAGGAGTCACTTAGGCTACTTTTATTATAGCAAAAAAAAAAAATTTCAAAATCCTGTAGTCCACGCGAACAAAGTCGCGGGCACAGCTAGTCTTTTCATAAACTTGTTGCTCATACAAATGGTTTCCAAATGACTTGCATTCTCACTGATCCTACCTTCTACAATTCACTTCTTACCAACTAACTTGCAAATGAAAAGGTTCAACAATTACTCAGTACACGAGGTGGCACAGTCACTGCAACTGTATTGTACTCCTTTTTTTATTACTATTTTATGTTGTGGTATATTTCTAAAAAAAAGTCAGTGACGTTACTATTTTTATTTGAAAAGTTTTGTATTGCAAGCATGTTTTCTTTTAGTATTATCATTTAGTATTGCCTCGTTACAATAACATAGCTTCAGAGTACTCCGACATGATTTTAATTTATGGGGAGTGCCACAGAAGTACGAGAGGACTAGGTACTACCAGTATTTATATATTGTCGGCGGCACGGTAACATTTATTTATTTATTTTATTACAGAAACCAATACATGCAGAGAGTCATTATATTCAAATATAAAAAAATATCATCATTGTCATTAACATAATTATCCATACTGGTATTGTAAATGTGAAAGCGGATGCTCTATCTGTCCATATGTCATCTGTTTGTTACCTCTTCACTTTTTTTTTATCTGTTATAACTTACTTCTTAACGATTGAATAGATTTACATTCCTGATCCAGGACATAGTCTACTTGTGTTGTAGTTTCATGCAAATCTGTTCAGCTGTTTAGACGTGAAGAGGTAACAGACAGACAAAGTTACTTTTCCATTTATAATAGTATTGCTATAGATATTCAAAAAATCCTAAAGTTTTAGAAGTTGAATGGCTGCTGTGTTTTACATTGCAACCGGTCTCTAAAGCTGCACTGCGGCCCGGTGTCTCAAATGACGATTATTGCAAACTGAATGTGGCAAATAAGTTTGTTCAAAAAATCACACTTGGCAATTATTTCAATACTTAATTGTCAAGTTTTACTTTCAAACGCTTGTCGTTTCACTTCCGAATAACCAAATTATGATATCACGTTTGATCGAAATCCGTTCAGTTGTTTGACTGTGAAGAATATTACAATATTACCTAGTGCAATAGCTGGATAATTATAAAAAAACTGAACAAGTGCGAGTCGGACTCGCGCAATGAGGGTTCCGTGCAAACTACCATTCCCGAATGGAGCCTCGAAGATTTTTCTGAATAGAAAAAAAAATTTTTTTTTTTATTTCTGCTAGAAACAGTTGTATTACTTTCTACATATTTAGTGCGAGAATATTAAGTGCGAGTTAGACTCGCGTACTGAGGGTTACGGAACCCTCAGTAAGTTTGTACGAACAAACTTACCTATGAAAACAGTTCAATTCCTGAATTGAGTTACGAAATTTTTTTAAATCGCAAAAAAGTTTTTGTTTGTGACGTACCTTTATATTTAGTTTTCAGATTTTTTCCAATATTTCTGCTATGAGATCTTGTTTCATGCCAAATTTCAAGATTCTAAGTCAACAGCAAGTACCCTACGAATTTTGATTCCCTTGAGTGTCGAAATATACTTGGACATTTGGAACGCATTGTACATTTTTTGCGACCTAAACGGCAATACATATATCTTTTATTTTCGTTAACTTAGAAGTTCAATTTTCAACAATTTTATATATCTGTAAGTAAATGACATAATTTAATCAAGTGCCCACATTCTTCTGACAACTTTATATTTATTCCAATTATTACATAGTCGTACTGATTAAATTACATACTTTTATGATTGTTTTTTTTATTGTACCTTTGTTGATTTTCTCTTGCTGGCTTGACAATCTCTTCTGTCCGTGTTGTGATGTTGTCATTGAAGCGCATATATGAATGCGCACTCAAACTTCACTCTTATTACTACTCACTAAAACTCAACATTTCAACAAATCAATTCACCCAATAACACATTTATGCAAACAAATCGGTTGGGTAGGTCAGGAATCTTGTTTTTCACATAATTATTAACATAAATTATCCTGCCGCTGTTATTGTTATCCATCGATCAACCATCTTTTTTTAACTACGAAGCGGACCATAGAGGAAAATAACTACAGTCATAACATTTTTATGTGACTATGTGACGGCGCATTGATAATTCTAGTTTTATGTTCAATCGTTCATTGATCGATTATAATAATCGACTAGTTCAGTGTTTGTTTGCCAATTTGTGTTTTGTTGTTTTTAATGGTTTTTTGTTATTTATGTTTTTATTTTGTTTATTCTGTGATTGTATGATATAACATGTAATCAGCGCTGTGGCTCTGTCTTACACGAGCCACAGCATTTTGCTGAGCACTGGCCGTTTTGCGCGGATGTAACGTATATCCTACTTACGTGCTACTTTAAGTCGATCTTGTTATTTGTTTTATTATAAGGTATGCGCCATGTTTGACGCAAACAAACTCTTTTTCTCTTTTTCTTCTGCTGCAATCGCAAATCAGTCAAGGTCTACGGTGCGTAGTGCACGCGCGCCTCACAGAGTTGTCAGCAAAACTAAAAGGGCCCAGCGGGGCCGACGTCTGTTAGGGCTGTTAGAGCATTTGAGAGAGAAAAAGCAACTCTGAAACGTAAAGGGCAACATAAGGAGTATAGGTGAGTTTTAGTAAAAGTCTGGCACGCCCGTTTGCTCCACCCTAGAGCGCGAGAAGTCAATTGATGATTTCCCTCCTCAGAAATGTGTCCTACCGTTACCACAGAATAAGTTATAGTTACAGTTTCACTCTTCGAAAGAAAACGTGCTAATATAAACCTATTAACAACATGCATAATGTTCATAATACATTGCACGGCTCGGACACGATAATAATATCTTACAGTTGTGTAACTCGGCCGTATCTTTAAAACAAATGCCTACAGCCGCGCGGTACGTAAACATGCGATAGGGCTGCCCGCCTCCAGCATTCTAATTACATTTCCCTACTTTGTGATTCCCTTTAGTTATGTGATTGTAAATATACTTTATTGAAATTTTAAATGCGTATCTTGGCAAGTGAGGCCCGTTAGTGACTGGGGCACATACGGCTGGTTTACCCTAAAAGAAGTTGTTCCCACTTTTGGGAATAAACAAATAAAATACTTTGTGAATTGAATAGGACTAAGCGTTTCGCCTCGTCGTTTATACCGCGTACGTCGAAGGACTGTAACAGTCTGCCTGCTGCGGTCTTCCCGTCCGATTATAATTTGGGTGTCTTCAAGGCTAGAGTGAATAGGCTCTTAATAAACTAGTGCGCCTCACCATCAAAGATTGCATCGCTACTTACCATCAGGTGGGATCGCAGTCAAGCACTAGTTTATCTCAATTAAAAAAAAAAAAAAAAAAAAAAAAAGTTTTCAATAAAAATGCGTGTTGTTTTTTGCCAATTAGCTACGGAACCCTAAAAACGGTTTGAAAAAATTTCAACTATCTAACGACAGACAGACGGTCAAATTTATTTTTTCTAGTTTTAATCATAATAGAAAAAATTTTTTTTTCATCATCATTGCTCTTATTCAGAAACCGTGGCTGGCTAATACTAACACGGTGTCTGGACAGGGCTCTGCAAGTAAGGTAGTACACCACATCGGTGGAGTCAAACCAAGAAAAACCGTGTATACTTTCAATAATAATATTGATTTCTTATACATACATATCAGGCCTGTGCAGCGATGACCGGATTGCAGCTTATGTTAATGTCAGGAGCGGAAATAGACGCCTCATCGTGTGCTCGACATACCTGGACGGGACGAAAACCGACCCATCCGAGGAGCTTACAAAGGTAGTCAATTACGCCTATGCCAACAATGCCGAGCTTCTCATTGGGTGTGACCAAGTCAACGCCCACCATACCAACTTGGGCAGCACTGACATTAACGATAGAGAAGAGTTGCTTCATGATTTTGTACTAACTAACCGCCTCCAAATAGTTAATGGGGGATGTAAAGCGACCTTTGTAACTAGATCGAGGAAGGAAGTATATAAATATAATATTTACCTCGCTACTATTCACACTGCCAGGCTGATAACCAATTGGCATGTCAGTGATGAACCATCTATGTCTGATCATCAACTTATTAAATTCGCACTGAATACATCCAACATTTGCGAAACCATCACTTATACGGATGCGAAAGCCACGGACTGGGACTTGTACAGACGAAAGCTCCAGGAGAGACTCCAAGACTTCCCTAAAACCATACGCTCCCCTGAAACATTGGATTATGCTGTTGCTCAAGTTACTGAAGCCATTATAGCCTCTTACGAAGATAGCTGCCCTTTAAGAACTGGGAGGGATAGAAAAGTGACATGGTGGAGCAAAAAGCTCGTTGTGTTAAGGGAAGAATCACGTAGGTTGTTTGATAAGGCTAAATTGACTGAGGACTGGGATCGGTATCGGAAAGCTTTAACTACCTGTACTAAGGAAATCCGAAAGGCGAAAAGACTTTCATGGAGGAAGTTCTGCGAGGAGATTACTATAGTCCCTCAAGGAGCCAGAATCCACAAAGTCTTATCCAAATCGCTTACGAATCAACTGGGATTCTTAAAGAAACCAGACGGTGCCTTCACTGCATCAGCGGAAGAAACCCTGAAACTTCTGGCGTCTGCACACTTCCCTGACTACCTGATTTCCTGGTATTTTTATTCTGGCTCGGTGATGGCACTAGGCATCATCGTACAAAATACTCTTCATATCCGCCTCTCCAGGCCTTCAAATGAAGACTGGAGAAGAGCGTCGTATTTTAAACCGAACAAGGTAGAATGGGCTATATAAGACTCTCATTCAAGCCGATTAAATCTGCAGGTGATGACGATGTCTTATTTTATTTTTATTTTATTTTATTTGGGTGGCTTACAGCTGACAATACAAGATAAACGTTAAAATAGATCACGATGAGCCATTTACAAGCCTCCACATATAGTATGGATGTATTGTGGAAAGGTACAGTTAGGAAGTATTTGAGATATACAAAGTTTGGCAGCAAGATAGTGTAGAAGACAATAATGTAATGCAATTACAAAACATTGTTTTTGGACATAACAATATTTATGGATGCTAAGCTGCTTGTAAAGAGATCAACTGAGGTGTTTTTTGACTAAATTGTTAAGGGGCTGGCGACAGATGAATTTCCATACAAACGTAATACCACGCTCATTTTCAGTTGTAGCACATTTCCAACATATTATGATGATATTCGGTTATAGACAATATGTATGTAGGTTCCTACGTCTTTCTATTAAAAAACAAAAAGAAATTTAAGCGAATTGCATTTCGCACTTTTTTACAGCGAAAATGGCAAAACATGCCATTTGGCTTTTCCTGTATTAAAAATAACAATTATTCTAATATTCTCGACGTAGGAACCTAGATAAATATTGTCTAGAATCAAATATTATCATAATAATTATGTTGGAAATATGCTCCAACTGCAAATGAGCGTGGTATTACGTTTGTATAGAAATTCATCCGTCGCCGGCCCTTTAAATGCTTTTGCTGCGCGAATCAAGTTAGAGTCACTACAGTAGACTGAGCGTGAATGAGGATCGTGAAGAAGATTTCTAATCCAACAGTGCCGAGGGGGAACAATCATTCAGGGCAATCTATCATAGAGCGTGCCATTTTGATTAGAAAGCGAATATCAGATATATTTCTGCGAGTTACAAGGGGCAGCAAGTGGAGTCGAGTGCATCTTTCATTGTAACTCATATAAGGGATTTTGAACTTGTACCCCAAGTACCTCGTGAATTTCCGTTGTATTTGTTCCAACCGGTCGGATTGAACAGCATAATTTGGGTTCCAAATTTTCTACGGTGGATGCCATCATGCGCGTGCGAGCCCTCACGACGGGGGATGCGGTGTCCCGGGGCAGGTGTGTCGTGGCAGTGTCCTTGGACATTGCCAACGCGTTCAACTCCCTGCCCTGGAGTACGATCCGGAGGGCACTCCGGTACCACCGGGTGCCCGAATACCTCTGTCGAGTGGTCGAGGTTTATCTGTCGGATAGATTTATAGTCTACCCCGGTCACCAGGGAGACTGGAAACGTCGAGAGATGTCGTGCGGTGTTCCGCAGGGGTCGGTACTAGGGCCACCCCTGTGGAACATCGGGTACGACTACGTGCTGCGCGGCGACTTACCTGACGGGGTCAGCGTGGTTTGCTACGCAGACGACACGCTGGTTCTAGCGCAGGGAGAGTTGTACCAGGCGGCGGTCGCTTTAGCGACACGCGGGGTTGCGATGGTTGTTGATAGGATCCATGAGTTTGGACTCGAGGTGGCGCTTCACAAATCCGTGGCGATGTGTTTCCACGGTCGCCGCTCTCGGAACGCGCCGTCATTAAGTTCTCAGCTAACGGTAGGAGGAGTTCACATCGGTGTCGGGTCGACGATGAAGTACCTGGGACTCGTCCTCGACAGCCGGTGGAATTTCGTGGAGCATTTCCGACGTCTGGCTCCCAAACTCAACCGGGCTGGGGCTGCGCTCAAGCGGCTCGTGCCCAACCTTGGGGGTCCAGATGCCTCCTGCCGGAGGCTCTACGCGGGGATCGTTCGGTCCATGGCCCTCTACGGGGCGCCGATGTGGGCGCCGTCGCTAAAAAAGCAACCGGCGGCCATACTGAACGCCTGCCAGAGGGTCATGGCAATAAGGATGGTGCGGGGATACTGCACGGTCTCTCGGAGACACTATCTCCCGCACCGCCCAAGAGCGGGGTTGTCATTGGATGATTTTTTCCTACCAAAAAAAAAGCACTCAACAAAAAAAAATTAGCCTCTCCTAAATTAAATTATCTTGCTCTAGGGTGGAGTGGGACACACTTTTACTGATACCACACCTATGTCCTTTTCCACTCCTGTCTTTCGTACCGAGGCCGAATCTTACTTTCAAGGCCCCTGTGGTTTGCTGACAACTCTTTGAGGCGCGCGTGGAACAATACGCGACGTCGACGCCTTGGACTCAGTCCGGACGGTTACCGGACGATTGAACGGCGAGCTATCCACTGCTTGCCGTTCGCAAGAAAAAAAATGGAGGTAGGAGAGTCCGATTTTCAGATACATGAAAAATTTTGGAAGAATCGGTCGAGCTGTTTCGGAAAGAATGGGGGTTAGGGGTAGGAGGGAAAAAAAAAGTTTATGTCCTTTTCCCAAACCTGCTGAATATACATGCAAAATTTTATGAGAATCGGTCAAGCCGCTTCCGAGGAGTTTGGCAACAAACTCTGTGACACGAGAATTTTATATATTAGAAGTTGTTACGATTTCCCACTATTTGGGCTGAGAGAAAAAGTGATGCAACAAAGTTCCTAGTATCACATCTGTCAGTTGAGTTTGCAGAACTTTAATTTGTACTAGTTTTGATTATCTCCACGAGAAATGGGGGTTGAAAAGTACGTGACAGATACGTGGTGTGGTTTTTTCGCAAAAGTCACAGATTTATTGACGACTGGCAAGCCGAACAAGATGGTTGTCGTAGCGAAGAAACTTTGTCTGGCATCGGCAAGAAAAGGTCATTCGTGGTTTTTTTGTTTAGGAATCGCGCGCTCGACGGTAAATTAAATTCGTGTCATATGCCACTACAACCCCCTCCGATCTTGTGACATTTGTCCGTGACCCCAGAACGTAAAAACTACTGAAAGAATACAGGTGGGTTTTAGTCAGTGAAAGTCTGACACGCCATCTGGCTTCCTCCTGAGCGGCAGAATTTATTTGCTGACTTCCAACCTCGAACAAAAACCCTCCCTTTGAGTCTTATTTGAGTAATAGAAGATCCCAAAGCATATAGGTCGCATCTTGGTTCAACGTTTTTAATTTATGCATAAAGATAAACATTAATTGGGTGACGTCCTCGGGGTCTTTAGTAAAGATGGGCGTGCCTCAAGGTTCAATTCTAGGCCCTTTCCTTTTTTTAGTTCATATTAATGACCTTCCCTTCATGATGGCTAATTTATCCGATATAATTCTATTTGCTGATGACATCTCTCTTATTTTTAAAGTAGACAGAAAAGATGGGGATGTCTTGCATGTCAACGAGAGTCTGGCTATTCTTTCGAAATGGTTTGCAGCTAATAATTTCTTATTAAATGCAAAAAAAAAACTAAATGTATAAAGTTTTCATTGCCAAATGTCCCTCAAGTTAACGTCAATCTAATTCTTGACACCAAAAAACTGGATGTTATTACAGAAACTGTGTTTTTAGGTATATAACTATCGATTCTAAACTGCAGTTAGTGACTAAAAAAAATATCACTGTTAACCCTAAAACGGCAAGTCGTTTAGAAACTTTTAAAACTAAACTCACTAATAATTTACCAAACTTGTCTAAATTTGATGATGTCAATCACCAATATGAGGGTTTCTTTAACATGTACTGTAATCAATTTAATTCTACATTTATACCTAAGAATATTTCAGTTAATAGTAATGTGTCGTTCAGTGAATGGGCTACTAGTGGTATTCATAAAAGTAGAAATCGGCTTTACGAATTGTATGATGAAAGAATTCTCGTTAACACTGCTGAATTTAGTTTATATGTGCGGAATTATTCAAAATTGTTTAAAAAAGTTTGCTCTGAAGCAAAATCGCGTTGTTTGAGTTCCAAGATTAAAAACAGTAATAATATAATTAAAACGACTTGGAATATTATAAATAGTGAAACTGGTAGGTCTACAAAACCATGTAGTGACTTTAACCTGGTAATTGACGACAATGTGATCACATCGGACTCACAGGTAGCCGCAGCTTTTGAAAACTTCTTCTCAGAGATCCCCATATCAACAACAAAATCTCTGAATTCATCACCCGCTGCAGCAGAGTCTCTGCTTAAAAAAAATGTTAAAGTTTGTGATTCTGATTTTAATTTCGAACATGTATCTTATGTAGATATTATTAAGACCTTCAACTCTTTAAATGTAAAAAAGACTGCAGATTTATGGGGTAATTCTGTGGACGTTGTTAAGTCTATAATCCACATTGTAGCTCCTTCTTTAGCTTTTATTTTTAATAATTGTATCGATCGCGGGGAGTTTCCTGACTTAATGAAAAATAGTAAAATAATACCATTGTTCAAAACCGGTAGTACATCGGACCCCACAAATTACAGACCTATTTCAGTACTACCGACCTTTAGTAAAATATTTGAAAAGCTCATTCTACAGCAATTACAGAGATTTTTTAATAGACATAAATTGTTACATACCAAACAGTTCGGTTTTACAAGGGGTCGTTCGACAACCGATGCTGGTGTTGAACTTTTAGGACATATTTATAATGCATGGGAAGATAAATGCGATGCCTTGGGCATTTTTTGCGATTTGTCCAAGGCCTTCGATTGCGTTCCCCATGAAACATTAATCAGGAAACTACACCATTACGGGATCCGGAACTCCTCCCTGGATCTTCTTACATCATATCTGAGTGAAAGGATTCAGAGAGTTGACGTAAACGGAAAGAGATCTCCCGGATCTGTTGTAAAAATGGGTGTCCCCCAGGGCTCAATTCTTGGTCCATTTTTGTTTCTAATTTACATAAACGACTTACCTTACCTCATAGAAGACAATCATAATATAGTGTTGTTTGCAGACGACACTTCACTTTTGTTTAAACTTAAACGTCAGCAGCAGGTTACTGACGATATAAATATAGCTCTTTCAAAAATAGTACACTGGTTTAATGTAAATAACCTGCTACTTAATGAAAAAAAAACCAAATGTATTAAGTTTACCATGCCTCATGTGAGGCAAGTAGAAACCAGTGTGCTAATAAAAGGTAAAGAGTTGAGTCCTGAAGATACTACAGTGTTCTTGGGCATTACTCTAGACACTAAGCTTCAGTGGGGCCCACATATAGACAAATTGTCGAAAAAACTTAGTTCAGCAGCATATGCTGTAAGACAAATTCGAAATTTAACTGATTTAGAGACAGCCCGTTTAGTTTACTTTAGCTACTTTCATAGTGTCATGTCGTACGGTATTCTATTATGGGGAAATGCCGCCGATATACAGACAATTTTCGTTTTACAGAAAAGGGCTATTCGATCAATTTATAAATTAAGTCCCAGATACTCCCTCAGAGATAAATTTAAAGAAATAAATGTAATGACTGTGCCTTCACAGTATATTTACGAGAATATTATGTATGCCCATAAAAATATAGACATGTTTAAAAAATACAGTGATATTCATAATTTTAATACAAGAAACAAACATAAATTTGTAGTTCCTGCAACCAGGCTCAAAAAAATAGGGGGCTCATTTAGATGCCAATGTATACACTTCTATAATAAACTTCCTAGTCATATTCAACAACTAAGCCTTAATAAGTTCAAATCATTTGTAAAACGTAAACTTTGTCAAAAGGCTTTTTACACTGTAAAAGACTATATTCAGGACGAAAAGGCTTGGGATTGACCTGCTCCAGTACCTACTACAACTGTTGTCATTTTTATTTTTCTTCTTTTGTATTTTTTAATTATTTTTATTTTCAAATGTGCTTTTTCTTTTTATTTTATTTGTTTTTTTACAATTTGACATTGGAAATTATTTTTATTTTACAAAATGACATGTATACATTTTAAGTACTTAAAGTATTTTTTTTTTTTTCTTTGACATAAATATTTACTTTTCTAAATATTTTGTAAATTATCAATTTGCTTATATTATTGTAAATGTGAGGACTATGTTGATTGCTTTTTCTTTTCTTTTCAGTAATTTTAACGTATGTCTGGCAATTTGAGTGTTTTCTGCGGCCTACCCAAATGTCCTTTCTTTGGTATTGTTCGTCAAGTCGTAGAGCTCCTTAGTAGTCCTAAGTTGAGCTTTTCGAATACTGACAAATGCTTACACTGATTGGACAGGTCCACTCAAATCTGTATGGTTCTTTCTTCAAAAGACCATCTCAGACAAATCTGCATGGTTCTCATGTGATTTGACCATTACATATTTACTGTATGGACTTTAAAAGAGACCTTGACCCCTGAGTTTGTTTCGGTGTTTCTTCTCAGGGTAGTCAGATAGGAAACACCGGCCTCATCTAGAATAAAATGACGAAAAAAAAAAAATTGACGTGTAAAAGTGTTTTTTAAACCTATTTACAAAATAAATATCATTTATCATTTATCATTTATAGTGGGGTGCTCATAAAGAACTCTCTCGGGAAGATTAAGCTCAGCTGCATATGCACTAAGAAAAATAAGGCAATTGACAGATGTAGCCACAGCTAGGTTAGTTTACTATGCTTATTTCCACAGTTTTATGTCATATAGCATTTTACTGTGGGGATTTGCAGTTGATGTAGACTCCATTTTCATATTACAAAAGAGAGCAATCCGGGCTATTTATAAAATAGACTCTTTAAAATTAGAAGCGATTTTCACAAAAAAAGAACACGCAAAATAAACATGAAATTGTCTTACCCAAATGGAGACTAGCTAAGACTAGCAAGTCGTTCTTAGTAAACAGAATTTGCTTTTATAATAAGCTGCCAAAGGTGGTAACTGAACTTAGTGAGGGAAAATTCAAATCTCATATCAAGCGTGTCCTAACCAAAAAAGCATATTACAAGGTTAAGGACTATGTCAAAGATACGCTTGTTTGGCAATGACTACCTCTGCACATGTGGCCCCCTGGTAACTCATTAATATTTTGTCTATTAACTGCTCCATGTTGTTTTATTAAAATGTACATTTTTTTCCCGTTTAGTTTTCTAACACATTGCTTTTGCAATATTTTTTAAATTATTTAGACTTCAACTATCTTAAATTCGTTGGTAATATTGATAACACTTTATTGATAGTTGTAATTTTTTTCTAGCCTTCTTTTATACAAGGTGTCGTTTTGAAGCTGCAAAATATTTCAGGAGGTAATTATGTTAGTGATTCTCGAGCCGAATCAATAATAAAATAAGTAGGTAATTTTTTTTTTTTTTTATAACCGCGCTTTTTTTCACACACACAAACACGGAACAATAAAGGGCGTTTTCACACACACTAACTCGCAACGATAGTTTCTTAAATAATGTATCATCCAATCATCATCCCGCACGCCACACCCTAGCCACGCCCCCGCGGCCATCGATCAATCGATTTAGTTTAGTGTAATTAAAAAATGAAATAACAAGTATTACTGATTATTGACCAGGTATCGTTTTTTTACATGATTATTTATGAGTTTTATTACAACCTCCTGAAATATTGTGCAGTTTTAAAACTGCACCTTGTATAGCCTCTTTTTAGGGTTCCGTAGCCAAATGGCAAAAAACGGAACCCTTACAGATTCGTCATGTCTGTCAGTCTGTCTGTCTGTCCGTCCGTATGTCACAGCCACTTCTTTCCGAAACTATAAGAGCTATACTGTTGAAACTTTGTAAGTAGATGTATTCTGTGAACCGCATTAAGATTTTCATACAAAAATAGAAAAAAAGCAATAAATTTTGGGGGTCCCCATACTTAGAACTGAAACTCTAATTAACTCAATTTTTTTTTTTTCATCAAACCCATACGTGTGGGGAATCTATGGATAGGTCTTCAAAAATGATACTGAGGTTTCTAATATCATTTTTTTCTAAACTGAATAGTTTGCGCAAGAGACACTTCCAAAGTGGTAAAATGTGTGTGTCCTCCCTCTAACTTCTAAAATAAGAGAATGATAAAACTAAAAAAAATATATGATGTACATTACTATAAAAACTGCCAACGAAAATTGGTTTGAACGAAATCTAGTAAGTAGTTTTTTTAATGCGCCATATATCGAAAAAAAATACAGTATTATTAAAACATCGATCAAAGTTACAACACATTACAAGAACTTTTATATTATGTTACTTGCTGCTACGGAACCCTTCATGGGCGAGTCCGACTCGCACTTGGCCGGTTTTTTTTAAATTTGAATGTGAGAACACTGTAGACTCCATGAATTCTTAGGTTTCTTCTTATTACTACTCACTTTTTTATTATTATTATTATTTCTTTCTTTTTTTGTGCTTTTGGGTATTTACACTGTTCTTACGTAAAGGGTATTTCAACAAGAACTTTGTTTTTAAAATGGGGCAAAAACAAGAACGTGATATTTTTGACATGTAGTTTTTGGCGGTATTCGTAGTAGGTGCTTAGGCAATTGTTACAATGAATTCAATTTCGCTCGAAAATCGTATTAAAATAATTCAAATTCACTATGAAAATGGTCGTTCTGTTAAAGTAACATTTCGTAAAATTCGTGATATTTTCGGACAGCATAATCGTCCTTCTGGTCTCAGAAGGACGATTATGCGTGCATCCAAAAACATGCTTCTTCAGATTCCTTCTCACCGTACTGGCTTTATGTCCAATTCTTACGCTGTTTCCACCATAAAACTTTGGAATTTACTTCCCCTTGACATCAAAAAAGCCGAAAGCAAATTTTCCTTCAAACGTAAAATTCGGAACTACTACTTGAAGTCCTCTCAACCTTAGTTTGTTCTTCGTCAGAATTGTTATTAAGTTCTCTTTAAGATTTGATATTTTTCATAGTATTTATTAGTTTATTATTTTAGCATATTTATGTATTTTATTATATATTATATATAAATAACTTATTTTTTTTTTCCGTTTTCATTAATTGTTATTTGTTTATTGTGCAAACCTACCACAGTGATCTCTTTTTTAACCCAAAGGTTGACTGGGAGAGAATGCCTTGTTGCATTAAGTCCGCCTATGTACCACTACTGTACATGAAGTTTAAATAAATAAATAAATAAATAAATAAAATATCTATTAAGAATTTGGTTGCGAAATTTGAGTCGACAGGCTCGCTATAAAATGTGCCAACACCAACTCGTGTTCGACTAGGTCGTTTAACAGAAAACATCACCGCCGTGAGCCACAGTATTGAAGAAGATCAATTTTTTTTAAATTTCACGACGTTCTCAACAGTTGGGGATTTCCAAAAGCACAACAAGGCAAACGCGAAAGCTTTGAAGCCTTACAAGATCCAACTGGTGCAGGAATTGAACCTGACTATTCAAATCGCTGTGTTTTTTTCAGAAAAAAAAAAACATTTATTCAGACAAAGCCCATTTTCATTTGTTAGGGCACGTCAACAAGCAAAATTGCCGCATTTAGGCTTCTGGAAATCCTAAAGCAATTATTAAGAAGCCTTTGCATGCTCAACGTGTCGTAGGGGTCTGGAGGCGTGATTGGGACGTTTTTTTTTTCGAAAATTTTGATAAAAGAATCAACATCTCGCTTATGTACATCAAATGTCCTGTTGTTTTGTTTGTATTTTTTTTGTGTACAATAAAGAATACGAATACGAAACATCTGTCAGCGTGGTCGTGGTGGACATTTGCCAAATATCATTTTTCATTCATAATCGACAAAATTTTCTTTTTGCAATACAATAAATTTTTTATTCATTTTCCTCTAAATTTTTTGTTTTATTTTGTTTTATAAAACAAAGTTCTTGTGGAAAGACTCTGTATTATCTATTATTACTGTAGTATAGAAATATTGTATAGACAACCACTTTTTTAAAAGAGTAACCATGGAGTTTCTTGCCGGTTCTTCTCCATAGGAAACGACCAATTTGGAACCGTGCACTAGCTTCTGACGTTTTATAAGTGCTCATGCAGGTATATCTATACATATAATAAAATCGTAGGAAAGTCAAAACTGTACATTGAATATTTTTTAAAAAGAATACTTGGGGCGTGATCTACAATCGATATCGAAGCCAAAAATATAGTTTTTAGAATTTTTGTCTGTTTGACTGTTTATCTGTTTGTCTGTTTGTCTGTATGTATGTCCGGGCTAAACTCAAAAAGTACTGCATGGATTTACTTCAAATTTTGCACAAATATTACTAAGAGGTCGGGTCAACATATAGGCTACATATTATCACGCTATCACCTACGGGGGAGGAGCTGTGAATCTTTATTTTTCTTAAGCATTCTGTGACAGCGTGTAATCTAACGATGCATATTTAAATGTTGTTTTTGAGTTAGCCATGCTATTATCTAGCTTTACACCGTTAAAACTACGCCATTTAAGTAACTTGGGCAGAGAAACATAGTTTAATGAATGTTAGTAGTATAGAGACAATTTTGAAGCAGCGCCATCTATGAGATTTCATAAAAATCAAATCAAGTTACATGTTAACACTTTTTGGAAATTAATAATTTAAATTTGATCATGTAGTTAGTTATTCTTAAAATTCATAGATGGCGATGTGATGTGATGTGCATTTTCTTCATAAAAGTTGTATCATATAGTTCGTTTTGACAAATTCAAGTTCCAACAAAACCCTGAAAAAACTTGAGTAGAGTTAAGTAAGACAATTAAAAAAAAAAGCGGTGTTAAGTATTACATGGTGACATTTTTCCAGCTCTGTGAAGTCGACCAGTTTGCGAGATCCCTTACGTATGACGAGGTGCCTTCATATTACACGTACGACAAGCAAAGTGGTGTATTTAACCGACATCGGCGAGGAGGTGCTGTGGAAGGTTTTCCGGGAATTTTCAAGGACGCCGCATTGGGTAGGGTTTATACCGTGCATCCAAATAATGGCGAATGCTATTTTCTGCAGTTATTACTTCACACTGTCCGAGGCCCAACGTCTTTCGCCTTTCTGAGGACATTTGATGGCGTGGAGTATCTCACTTACCACGCAGCCTGCGTAGCACGTCACCTTCTCGACGGTTACCAAAATTGGGATCCTCGCGGAGGCGAGCGTCAGTGACAGTCCCAGCCGCATGCGTCATCTTTTTGCCGTCATCTTGATGTTTTGTAGAGTCGCGAACCCGGTAGCTTTGTGGGAGAAGTATCGCCATCATCTGTCTGAAGATTTTCTACGACCTTTGAGGCGTGCTACTGGTGACGAAGTCGAAGTAACTGATGAACGCGTGCTGAACACCTGTCTCAGTTCACTTCAATATGTGGTCATTTCTATGGGCGGCAATCCGCTGATCGAATATGGGTTACCAGCTCCCCAATCATCACCGCATCAAGGCCGTGGATATCGGGAGTATAACGCTGAAACAAATTACGAGCCGGGTGAAATGACCACCATACGAAATGACCATGTCACCGTGTTCTCTTAAGAGCAAAAACAAATGACACCGTTCTTTAAAGCGTTGGGCAAAACCAGGGTAAAATGTTTTTCTTGGATGCTCTTGGTAGAACAGGAAAAACATTTGTTACCACTGGCATACTTGCCGAGGTCAGGAGGCAAGGCAAAATTGCTATTGCTGTAGCGTCGTCGGGAATCGCTGCCATACTGCTTCCGGGTGGCAAGACAGCACATGCCATGTTTAAAATTCCCATCGATTTAGAGAGCGCCGAAACACCTGTTTGTGGTGTGTCACGTAACAGCGATAAGCGACACGTGCTCAAGGATTGGTCTCTGATCGTATGGGATGAGTGTACGATGGCCAATAGGAAGGCAGTTGAGGCCGTGGACAGAACCCTGCAGGACATCCGCAGGAACGAACATTTGATGGGTGGTGTCACAGTTCTGTTCAGTGGCGATTTCCGGCAAACACTTCCCGTGGTGACGCGGGGATCGAGGGCTGACGAGGTGAATGCTTCGTTGAAACGACCTTCGTTGTGGTCACGAGTTCTTACGCTGCGCTTGACCATTAATATGAGAGCTCGGCTCAGCGGCAATCCACGAGCATTGCAAGAATTCTCCGATGTCCTTCTAAGTCTTGGCGAAGGCCCTTTGACAGGTGGTACTTCCAGAGTCTCTCGGTAGAGTGGTATCCAGCTTAGAAGAACTCATTTGCTGTGAGTACGGGGACATCAGTCGTATACCGCACCAGCTTCTTGGGTGTGTGAGCGATAACGCCGACGCCCAAAAATGATCAGGCAAATAACGAATGCATTCTCTCGGAAATTGAGGGGAATGAAGGGGTCTATACCTCGATGAACACTGTTGTCGAGCAAGATGACGCCACACATTATCCTGTGGAATTTCTGAACTCCCTGTCAGCAAGTGGACTTCCAGCGCATACCATCAAGCTGAAGGTCGGTGTCCCGATTATACTTCTTCGGAACCTACCTCCTCCGAAGTTGTGTAACGGGACCCGCCTTAAAGTCATCTCGCTCCACAGACAAACTTTTGAGGCGGAAATTCTTACGGGTTGTGGCGTCGGCGAGGCAGTATTTATACCACGCATTCCCCTCATACCTCACAACTTCCCGTTCCAGTTCAAGCGCGTACAGTTCCCCGTGAGTGTTTGCTTCGCGATGACCATCAATAAGTCACAGGGGCAGACACTGAGGGCAGCGGGTGTCGACCTCAGGACGAGTTGTTTCTCACACGGGCAACTGTACGTCGCTTGCTCCCGCGTCACCAGTACTGACTCTCTTTATATTTTGGCTCCTGGCCGCATAACTACCAACGTAATTTATAGGGAAGTGTTGTAAGGTATAATACCTTTGTACGTATTTTTACTCTTTTGTGTCCGGGAATGTATTCCTGCATTATTTCCTCTATTTCCTTCAGTCACATCTTATGACTGAACTCCGCAGGATTCCCATATAACTCTCTTCACTTGCTTCGTTTGCAAAAAAAACTTATATTTTAATAATTTTAAAAGTGGTTTACTTATAATACTATAGCGACACTGGCATCTTAGGTATTTTTGGTGCTGTAGAGCCTTCACGCAGACGATGTCGCGGGCAGCAGCTAGTGTGAAATAAAATATTTTGAATTTGAATTCAATTCTCGGCGACACGGCCTATGAGTTTCTGATATCGTGTGGAAGGAAAAGCTTGGCTTTGGTGGTTCAGAAACCACTCAATATTCTAAACACATAGGTACTCATAACTTACGTTAAATAATAACTGGTCTAATTCTTTGAAAATGTTTTATGGATATTCGTAATATTTCAAACAACAGGCAATGAAACTGTTGGAAAACCGGTCACCCTACTGTTACCGCCTATTGGTCAGAAATCAGAAAATTCATCATGATTTTACACCGATTTTGATTTTTTTTTTTTTTTTTTTCACCCTTACGAATTTACGTCACGATTAAGATTATGTTATGCCATAATAATTTACCGTTTCCGCTTAAAACAAAATTACTTAAAGTATACACTCTTACACTCTTGTATAATGCATGTTCGCAAAAACTTGAGTTTTATCAAAAATAGAAGTGATTTTCATAAGGAGACTTAAATAAAACTAACAATATAAAATAATAAAATAACTCTCACTTACCCCAAGAGAATAAGTGCACATGTTTCACAAACAGTGCTAACAACACCAAAATACGCGCGCTATGCATCTTCTTCAGACAAGTTGGGTTCAGTAGATGAGACGTCCACTCCCGGTGACCGCTCGTAGTTTATTAAAGTAAAGTGTTGGTTGGTGCCATCAAGTTATTTCCTGTTGTAACAAAATTTACTTGATATGCAAGTTTTTGTGGTTAAACACCGATTACACTTTGACATTATTGTGAAATATAAATTTTCGCACACTGATAAGTTTATTATGGTTTCCGGCGATACGATAGTAATCCAACTTCATTTTTTGGCAATATTTTTATCATGACTATTTCCTGTGCCTCGGTTTCATCCACGTGACTGCGTGTTAAAAGACTGTTGATTTGATAAAAGTAATCAATAATAATTAGTTTCTTTTCGGGCTATTTCTAAACAAAAGAGGCGTCATTTCGCGTACACGTTGTCAGTAATTGTGGTCTGGAGGTATGCGGAACAGAGAGTAAAGTCCTGCAAACCTCCTTTGAAAAGGGAGGATCCTCCGACCAGACAGGTGTTATGGTCTGGTGGGCAACTGCCCGATAGATGATTTCGAGCTGTCGTATATGTTCAAATCGCGCGGAGAACTTTGAATGCGCGCTGCAGGATTAGTTCTTATGTGACGCCATAGATGTCGCTACAGTCGGTACATCATAGGTTGCCATCGGGTCGCTGAGGGCTACAGAAGGGACACAGGTGGGTTGTAGTCAGTAAGTCTGACGCGCTATCTCTCTCCACAAAGAGTTGGAGAAGCTATTTGATGATTTCTTTCCTAAAACAACGGTACAAAAATAAACACAGAGTACCATTAGACAGAGAAAAACTACTGTTTTTGAGAAATTTACATTAATGCGAGCAAACCACGGGCAAAAAATTGGTATAATACCAACGTGAACTTCACACTCTTTGAGAATAAATATCTCATCTCGTTTTTCCTTCAAAAGTCTCTAGATCTTCATTTTCTTTTCAAATTTTCTTAAAAATCAGAAGCGTATTTCTTATTTAAATAACGTTGCCGCACTAGGATTAATAAGTGCCCATGTCGCCATAAGTGTCTATGTGAAATAAAAATATTCTAATTAGTTTTTTACATTGAATTAATCAATGAGTACACCGCTAACTACTTGCTACGCTCGACTCGTTTGTGTGCTACGCCGTAGCGGCTCGTAGCGCCACGAGGCTACGACACAGCATAGAACTACTTGCATAGAAAACATTGAAGTGAATTAATTAAACAGTGTATTAATATAACATCATGCCTTCATTCCCGGTTTTGAATTATTGTCTTATATTGTATTTTAAAATCTGCTATCTATGTACTTCATGTAGGTATATAAAAAGTGTAATTAGTTAAAACCATTCTGTTTGAATTAACTTTTCAATCGAGTCATTAGAGACACAATAGAAAGACAATAATAGCGCAAGCATTTGCTTGGGGTTTAATGAATTAAATGAATAAATAAAAGGGCAAGGTAAGAGTAGGATTACAAAACATGTTATGATTGAATTACAAATCCGGCTCGGTGACGATCGTAATGGATAGAATTGTCACTCAAAGTATCCGAACAATTTGATCCAAAATTGTTCTGAAACTTTGAACGACTCTTCTAACCTAAGAATACAGCTAGTAGGTATTGTCTTGATTGCTAACAAAGATGTAAGAAGTGAAATCACATGCAAGTGTACAGATAGACTTCTCAACTACTTGAGACTAATAACAGGCACTGTTGATTTGGTCACTTTATTTGAGCAGGCGTTGGGTACCAACTTAAATTCAAATCAACTCAGGTGTAAATCCTCACACAATCTATACATATAATAAAATCGTAGGAAAGTCAAAACTGTACATTAAATATTTTTTAAAAAGAATACTTGGGGCGTGATCTACAATCGATATCGAAGCCAAAAATATAGTTTTTAGAATTTTTGTCTGTTTGTCTGTTTGTCTGTTTGTCTGTATGTATGTCCGGGCTAAACTCAAAAAGTACTGCATGGATTTACTTCAAATTTTGCATAAATATTACTAAGAGGTCGGGTCAACATATAGGCTACATATTATCACGCTATCACCTACGGGGGAGGAGCTGTGAATCTTTATTTTTCTTAAGCATTCTGTGACAGCGTGTAATCTAACGATGCATATTTAAATGTTGTTTTTGAGTTAGCCATGTTATTATCTAGCTTTACACCATTAAAACTATGCCATTTAAGTAACTTGGGCAGAGAAACATAGTTTAATGAATGTTAGTAGTATAGAGACAATTTTGAAGCAGCGCCATCTATGAGATTTCATAAAAATCAAATCAAGTTACATGTTAACACTTTTTGGAAATTAATAATTTAAATTTGATCATGTAGTTAGTTATTCTTAAAATTCATAGATGGCGATGTGATGGGATGTGCATTTTCTTCATAAAAGTTCTATCATATAGTTCATTTTGACAAATTCAAGTTCTAACAAAACCCTGAAAAAACTTGAGTAGAGTTGAGTAAGACAATTTAAAAAATAATGCGGTGTTAAGTATTACATGGTGACATTTTTCCAGCTCTGTGAAGTCGACCAGTTTGCGAGATCCCTTACGTATGACGAGGTGCCTTCATATTACACGTACGACAAGCAAAGTGGTGTATTTAACCGACTTCGACGAGGAGGTGCTGTGGAAGGTTTTCCGGGAATTTTTAAGGACGCCGCATTGGGTAGGGTTTATACCACACTGTCCGAGGCCCAACGTCTTTCGCCTTTCTGAGGACATTTGATGGCGTGGAGTATCCCACTTACCACGCAGCCTGCGTAGCACGTCACCTTCTCGACGGTGACCAAAATTGGGATCCTCGCGGAGGCGAGCGTCAATGACAGTCCCAGCCGCATGCGTCATCTTTTTGCCGTCATCTTGATGTTTTGTGGAGTCGCGAACCCGGTAGCTTTGTGGGAGAAGTATCGCCATCATCTGTCTGAAGATTGACTACGACCTTTGAGGCGTGCTACTGGAGACGAAGTCGAAGTAACTGATGAACGCGTGCTGAACACCTGTCTCAGTTCACTTCAAGATGTGGTCATTTCTATGGGCGACAATCCGCTGATCGAATATGGGTTACCAGCTCCCCAATCATCACCGCATCAAGGCCGTGGATATCGGGAATATAACGCTGAAACAAATTACGAGCCGGGCAAAATGACCACCATACGAAATGACCATGTCACCGTGTTCTCTTACGAGCAAAAACAAATGACACCGTACTTGAAAGCGTTGGGCAAAACCAGGGTAAAATGTTTTTCTTGGATGCTCTTGATAGAACAGGAAAAACATTTCTTACCACTGGCATACTTGCAGAGGTCAGGAGGCAAGGCAAAATTGCTATTGCTGTAGCGTCGTCGGGAATCGCTGTCATACTGCTTCCGGGTGGCAAGACAGCACATGCCATGTTTAAAATTCCCATCGATTTAGAGAGCGCCGAAACACCTGTTTGTGGTGTGTCACGTAACAGCGATAAGCGACACGTGCTCAAGGATTGCTCTCTGATCGTATGGGATGAGTGTACGATGGCCAATAGGAAGGCAGTTGAGGCCGTGGACAGAACCCTGCAGGGCATCCGCAGGAACGAACATTTGATGGGTGGTGTCACAGTTCTGTTCAGTGGCGATTTCCGGAAAACACTTCCCGTGGTGATGCGGGGATCGAGGGCTGACGAGGTGAATGCTTCGTTGAAACGATCTTCGTTGTGGTCACGAGTTCTTACGCTGCGCTTGACCATTAATATGAGAGCTCGGCTCGGCGGCAATGCACGAGCATTGCAAGAATTCTCCGATGTCCTTCTAAGTCTTGGCGAAGGCACTTTGACAGGTGGTACTTCCAGAGTCTCTCGGTAGAGTGATATCCAGCTTAGAAGAACTCATTTGCTGTGTGTACATCAGTGTGACATCAGTCGTATACCGCACCAGCTTCTTGGGTGTGTGAGCGATAACGCCGACGCCCAAAAATGATCAGGCTGCAGCAAATAACGAATGCATTCTCTCTGAAATTGAGGGGAATGAAGTGGTCTGTACCTCGATGAACACTGTTGTCGAGCAAGATGACGCCACACATTATCCTGTGGAATTTCTGAACTCCCTGTCAGCAAGTGGACTTCCAGCGCATACCATCAAGCTGAAGGTCGGTGTCCCGATTATGCTTCTTCGGAACCTACCTCCTCCGAAGTTGTGTAACGGGACCCGCCTTAAAGTCATCTCGCTCCACAGACAAACTTTTGAGGCGGAAATTCTTATACCACGCATTCCCCTCATACCTCACAACTTCCCGTTCCAGGTCAAGCGCGTACAGTTCCCCGTGAGTGTTTGCTTCGCGATGACCATCAATAAGTCACAGGGGCAGACACTGAGGGCAGCGGGTGTCGACCTCAGGACGAGTTGTTTCTCACACGGGCAACTGTACGTCGCTTGCTCCCGTGTCACCAGTACTGACTCTCTTTACATTTTGGCTCCTGGCAGCATAACTACCAACGTAGTTTATAGGGAAGTGTTGTAAGGTATGATACCTTTGTACGTATTTTTACTCTTTTGTGTCCGGGAATGTATTCCTGCATTATTTTCTCTATTTCCTTCAGTCATATCTTATGACTGAATTCAGCAGGATTCCCATATAATTCTCTTCACTTGCTTCGTTTGCAAAAAAAAACTTATATTTTAATAATTTTAATTCATTAATACCCGCGCGAACGCCGGCGTTCGCGCACCCATTGTCTTTCTATTGTGTCTGTAATTCTCACGATTGAAAGGTTAAAAGTGGTTTACTTATAATACTATAGCGACACTGGCATCTTAGGTATTTTTGGTGCTGTAGAGCCTTCACGCAGACGATGTCGCGGGCAGCAGCTAGTTATATACTAAAAATTAACTAAAGAAGAAATGATTCAGTTAAAACAGCTAAAGCAGTTAGTGTGTAATTACTTCAAATGGCTTTAGTTTGTTCACACACTAGGTGACGTGCACACGAACGTAGTGAACGGTAAGTGCACGTTTAGGGCCACAATAGTTTCAAGCTAAGCAGAGCTTGTGTTATGAGTCCTAGATCATTGATAAACATACTTATATATTTCTAAATATAAACATATATATCTACACTTCTTCTATAATACAATGTGAGGCAGGACGATTGACATTCCTCTAAACCACGTAAAGAATGGTGTTGAAGCCTCACTTCAATTCTGCACCACTAGTTTAAGTTAGCAATGATTACATAAATAAATATTAGCTATAAGTTTTTTATCAGGCGTTAAATATCAACTACCGCCATGATATTTATATGTCATGACTGGCAAATTAAAACTGATACACTGCAAGCTACGATACTGATTTTTAATTTCTAAAATTCCTGAGAATTTCCTACAACTTTATACAAATGGCATGTTATTTACCCGTACACAAAAAATCAACCAAATCCAATGAATACTTTAGCCACAGGAAATTATTTTTCATTTTCTTATTTTTCAACATGATGTAGATTGGAGTCCGCAATAAAACTGAAACTGAATTTTAAATTCTATTTTATTTTACTGAAATTTATTTGTTTTGCAGTGCCCTTACAGGGTGCATGTTTGAAATTCTTTATTTTTATTACAACCACTGTACAACATGTTTGCAATAAACTGATTTGATTTGATTTGATTTTAATAATAGTAAACATTGTAAGGTCAAAAACCTGTGCAAAAACAAACGATTCTATTCTCTACATCTCAATATGCTTGAAAGACAGAGAAAGATGTCATACGATCCCACTCTGACGCGCCCTGCTTACTCCCTCAAAATACTACAACTATAAAGAAAAAGAAATAATACTTACGGAAATAATGCATCAGAGGTGCATAGAAAATTGCGAGTGTGTTTGTGAGCGGATGTTTTCAGGCAAATAGTCCTTGACTCAGTAACTACGTCAGTCAGTGCATAGCGTCGCCCTTTGAGGAGAGCACAGGGGCTACTTTTTTATCACAAGACGAGCCGCGCACGCATTGTCGAGATTTTATGAAAAGTTTTTTGTTATTGTGATTAAAGACGATTTATGACAGTTGGATTAGTGCATAGTGTGCATAGGTTAGTGTGACTCATTGTTAAGTGTTAGTATAATATTATTTATTTAGGCATTTATTAGGCAGCTAGTTTTGTGACTTAGGTTATTTTTGTAAGTTTTTTAGTTTAATTATGCTTCAAATAAGGTACACAGCTGCCGATTACACCGACATGGTACTTAAGTACGGAGAATATTACTAAAATGCGGCTTTTGCATTGCGTAGATATCGGGAAAGATACGTTAACACAAGAACGTGCCCTACCAACAGCCTTATTTTTACCCTGGCCATTCAGAGGTTACGAGAGAAACGGCCTTTGTCCCTAAAGAAGAGGGCGTGTCTTCAAATTCAAGTATCGAGGACCGGATATTACAACATTTTGAAAACAACCTGACTTGCAGCCTTCGGAAAGCAGCGCGGCGGTTTCAAGTGAGTCACAGACTTGTCCATAGAATTTTGAAATGGCAAGCACGGCGACCTCACAAGTTCAGAAAAGTTCAACAACTGTTATCCAGAGATATGCCAATCAGAGTGTTATTTTGCAGATGGCTTCTCGACAAAATATCAGACGACCCTGACTTCCTATTTAATATTATGTGGACAGATGAGAGCACTTTTACAAGAAATGGAGTTTGGAATAGACAAAACCTAAGATATTGGAGTAACGAAAACCCGCGCCTAAGCCGTGAGTCTTCATTCCAGTACCGGTTTTCACTAAATGTCTGGGCTGGGATTCATAGGAACAAAATAATAGGTCCAGTGTTTATTGATGGGACATTAAATGCAGAGAAATTCTTAGTGGCCCAGTGTCAGACTATACCGACGATTTACCTTTGGACGTGTATGGACGACTGTGGTATCAATTGGACGGTGCGCCCGCCCATTCCGTAGTGCCTGTTAGACAGCGACTAACGGATATGTTTGAAAGGCAGTGGATTGGCCGTTTTGGACCTATTCGATGGCCAGCACGGTCACCAGACCTGACATCACTCGATTTCTTTTTGTGCCCCCACAAAAAGAAATCGAGTGATGTCAGGCCATTAAAAACAAGGTGTGCACGAGAAGTGAACACTGCGAACGAGTAAAAAATTAAAATAATTAATGCCTTCGACTAACTTAAAAGAATGACAGATGGGGACTTGTTAAGACGAGTCCGTGAAAATTTAATAAGAGGATGTCACTTGTGCATAGTGCACAACGGGGGACACTTTGAAAATTTAAAAATTCGACTGTTGATGATTTAAATTCTAATTGTAATGTGATATTACGTGATTAATTATTCAATCAGTGATCTTTTAAAACAACTCGCAACTTAGTGTGTTTATGCCCACGGAGCAAGTTTATGCCGCTGATTTATTGTTTTCTGACTAAAGTACCTACGCCCAACACCACCGCCGCACTATGGAAAATATGGGTCGTTTGTTGATTAAAAATCTATATTATTTATTTTACCTTTATTTTTATAGATAAAGAGTTGAAATTTTGCAGTGACATAGTACATACCATAAGTATTTAAATAGGTATACACTTAATAAGCACTAGGGTTTGCTCGCGGTTTTTCTTGCGTTTTTTGCGATGATGTCATAAAACCGTACGTATGTTATTTTAAATTCACTACAACGGACAGACAGACATGACGAATCTATAGGGGTTCCGTTTTTTGCCATTTGGCTATGGAACCCTAAAAATGGTTCAAACAAAATATCCTGAATTGCTTAATTCAAGCACATTTATATATTTACCCTTTACATGTACCTATATCTAAACAGTAAATAAATAAATGTAGGCAAGTTTTATACCGGAAAAGTCTCAGGATCCGTGATCAGTTGAATCACTTTCAAGAGTTGCAGAGTATCTTCGGCTAGTTCCTTGACATTCTTTTTAGATATTTTGTGAATACTTGTAATGTATCTTAGATCCCATGTACTTAGACAATAATGTATGGAATACATCTTTATTTGCTGCCGATCTTGTACATTTTCTCGAATGATGTGGTCTAAAATTTTTGTAGCATTGGGCGTCTTCTCCTGTTGTTAAAGCAGGCAGAGTTATCCATAGAAAATTCTGTGTACAGCCAACTAATATTGGCTTTAAAAGAAATTTACCTGTAAAACTTGTGCAACAACAACAAATAACAAAAACAATTTCTGGTGAAAATCACAGAATACCGCTTGTAAGTTTTTTTTTAAATATGATAATTTTCAGGTAAAAATGTTGATAGGGCTGAAATATTTTTATCGTTCTAAGTTTGTAACAATCAAATAATGTCTAGAATAATTTAAAAAACCCAATATAAAAGAAATCATTATTTTGGAGAATAAAATAATAACGTACTAAAGGGATTGTGGTGTTGGGTGTTCTATGGCCAACTTTTTACATCAAAATCGAATAAAGATGATGTGTATCATGTCACATTCTTTATTACAACTAGAAGATATGCAAACCCGTACAATAATTATTACCACTAGAACCTAATACAATAGTCATTTATTTAGTTTTCGTGAAAATTCATTTGGGATGTTTTATCACATGACGCTTCATAACACAAAAAAGCGCAAATATGCGCAAGATTTTCTTTTTGCATATGTCAAGTAGATACCTAGCGTAGGATATAAGATTCAATTTAGAACTTAGGCAAGCTTAGCTAACTACCAAAAGTCTCGTTAAAGTCAAAACAATTTGTTTTTTTTTCTAGCATTTTACGTAAATAATTATGACAGGTACATTTTATCATTAATTATAAAATTAACTACAGTTTTACAATTCACATAAAATACCCTATCTAAGTATATAACACACTATATGGTTCTTACTTCACAAGTGCTCAATATTTAACTCTGAACATACCTAATTTAAGGGTTACAATTCATCGTCGTACTGTTAAGTTCTAATGCAATATTATCAAAGTTTTCTATATTGAACTGTTAAAAAACGAATTGCATATAATAGAAAGACTCTTTAGAAAGAAATTAAGACCAAAATTTCAAAAAAGTATTATGATCAGCCCTTGTTCTACGATAAATCCATAGTGCGCCGCCTGCTGCATCCCGCACCTCGCTGCGCACTAGATCAGTGACTTTCCTAGATAAAGCGTGTTTACTTTTTATGCAGTTGATTCTGCTAGGTATTTATTTTGTATGAAAATTTCAATTTTTAAATTTTCCATTAACTACTAATCTTCGTGTTTTAAAATGTTTCGATGCACTAGTACTGTGCTCGTTTTAATTTAATTTCGTAGTTCCAGATCCACATTGTGTCTTTCTTTCGTTTTTTTTTATTTTCAATTTTTATTTACGGTACCGTCACTAAAAACAAACTTAAATGTTTCATAGCCAGAGCGCATCTCTTGACAATTCCAATAATCCCAAACACGATTAGTTTACATTAATATACAGAACCCTAAAAATGATATTAGAAACCTCAATATACCTATGTTTACAAACCAAATAAATCATTATGATTATGATTATGATTATGACAATACTTTATGCCTGATTACTGCATACTCAGAGGAAAAAATGGAGATGATATACTTGGCGACAATATGTCGGTAATAACAGCATTGGAAGGCGGAAACTATTTCGTTCATAAAAAACAGAATTTGGTATAGTTACGAAAGATATTAAACATTATACGGAGAAAATGGCTGTATAGTTTTCATGTGGCACAATTATGTGAAAAGGCAATAGAATCTTCTTTCATTTGAAGTCGGTTAAGATACCGTTTTTTGGAAATCCTATTCTATGAACTCGACGTAGTTCACGTTTTGTATCGTACATATTTATTTATTAAAACTTTATGCACCAGTAAACACTGTACAAAGGTGGACTTAATGCTTGAGGCATTTTCTACCAGCCGACCTTAGGGTGGTGCAGAAACATAACATGGTAGGTGCAACTTAAAGGCAAACAAACAAGTAGCAAATTAAAACCAAAATAAATACATAATTATTGTATAAATAAAACTTATACAAATCAATACTTACGAGTATTTACATACAAATAAACAAAATTATTATCAGAAACGAATCCGTCAAATCAACACTGTTTTGATTATGCCAACCGGCTGGATGCCATCCTGATATTCGACGGGAGCTCATTCCAAAGAAAGGTAAAAATAAAAAATAAAAATAAAAATAGTTTATTTGCACCTTCAAGTTAACAAATTTCCAAATTACAGTCAAATTAGGTCACAAGGTATATTAATTGTAATATTTAAGCGTTACAGCTAATACCTAAGCTAAGATAACTTAATATCTTGTAGTTATAGGCATCAGCGCCCACCCTCCTAATCACAAGCAGATTTAAATGTCCTTATAATCACAACCAATTGATGCAAATATTAAGAAGTAAGTAGGTAACGGCATGAGTAGCATGTGTGTGGTGTGAGTGTGAGTGTATGTGTATTTATGTAAGTAACTTCTACGCGCTCAAGCGGTTTAGTAGATTTGGATGAACACTGGCATGGGGGAAGGCTATGTCACAGAGTACCACATAGGATACTTTGTACCCCGACTATTTTTAGTTTCATACAGCAAAGCCGTTGGCAGAGGCTACAATTACATAAATTAAATAAATAAATAATTTTTAACAAAAAATATTTTTAAACATATATAACTATCTCTATCATTGCACACCAATACCCATAAAGTCACTAAAAACATTATTTAAGTATGGTAAACAACTTCTCTGTTTCGCCATAGGTTAGGGACAGGAGCCAAGTTTTTACATTCCGTTTGCATTCTTTTTTTGTCATGGAGACAATTTCCAATTTTTTATTTGCGATGTTATACAGTTTTGGGCCTAAAAACGTTTTGAATCTTTGAGCAAACGAAGTTCGGCAGGGTACTGATTTAAATACATCATAACGCCTTCTCCTTGTGTTTTCTTTTTGAATAAGAGTACTTAGCCTGCCACTGGAGTGAATTTTCATGATCAAGGCTAGCACAAGATCGCTTGGACAAAGAAGGACGACCGAATAAACCCAGAGCGGAGTGAGGGACATCGGAGTAGACTATTATTCGTCGATCGGTTTTTAGGGTTCCGTAGCCAAATGGCAAAAAACGGAACCCTTATAGATTCGTCATGTCTGTCTGTCTGTCTGACCGTCCGTATGTCACAGCTACTTTTTTCCGAAACTATAAGAGCTATACTGTTGAAACTTAGTAAGTAGATGTATTCTGTGAACCGCTTTAAGATTTTCACACAAAAATAGAAAAAAAGCAACAAATTTTGGGGGTTATACTTAAAACTTAAACTCAAAAATTCTGTTTTCATCAAACCTATACGTGTGGGGTATCTATGAATAGGTCTTCAAAAATGATATTGAGGTTTCTAATATCATTTTTTTCTAAATTGAATAGTTTACGCGAGAGACACTTCCAAAGTGGTAAAATGTGTGTCCCCCCCCCCCTGTAACTTCTAAAATAAGAGAATGATAAAACTAAAAAAAATATATGATGTACATTACCATATAAACTACCAATGAAAATTGGTTTGAATGAGATCTAGTGAGTAGTTTTTTTTTAATACGTCATAAATCTAAAAAAATACACTATTTAAAACATCGATCAAAGTTACAACGAACTACAAGAACTTTTATATTATGTTACTTGCTGCTACGGAACCTTCCATGGGCGATTCCGACTTGCACTTGGCCGGTTTTTTTATCATAGTAAAAATCGGCAGAGCCGAGAGAGAGAGAGAGTTGGATATGAGAAGTCAGATAAGAAGGAGAAGAAGAGTTGTCAAGAAAACAGGTAAGTCAAGGCCCTTAGTGCTCTACGCTGACGAATAGGTAACCATTTCAAAAGCGAACGATGTTCAGGAACATATCAGACTTGTCAAAATGGTCTAAGTCTAGATTAGCGTTCCAGGATTTCGGGTTTTCCTTTTGGAAGCCAATTTATGACCCCAGTAGGCTTCAGCCTCCCAGGCACTGGCAGTTTTCTTTAAGGCGCGCGTGGAACACTACGCGCCTTCAACGACTCGGGCTCGGTCCGGATAGTAACCGGACAGCCGGACGGTAAGCTACCTGTTGCTCACCGTCCGCAAGCCCACGCCTACGGTGGGTGAAAATCAAGGTCAAAACCCCGGTGGCTGCGGTGTCAGAATGTCCGTTCCCTCACGCGTGCGGCCGCCTCTTTCCCTAGCATTACTGTTCAGCAGAAGGAGGCGACTGCCTGCTATTCCCTACGCTCCAGACCATGTCCTGTAACAGGGCTCGGCGCGAGAGGTCACTACCATCGATCGCCCCCACGAGGACACAGCAGTGCTCCGCCCAAGCGGGGCACACCTCCAGCATTATGCTCCACTGTGTTCTCCGGGCCAGGCGGTCCACACAATGGTGACACTCACTCTTACATTGTTGACATTTCTACGGTCTAAAATAAACCCTTCGCCTCGTCTTTTATGTCACGTACATCAAAGGACAGGAACAATTTGCCTGCTGCGGACTTCCCGTCCTATTACAATTTAGGTGTCTTCGAAGCTATAGTGAATAAACATAGTACAACAATTCTTAACAAACTGGTGCGCTTCACTATCCAAGATTGCATCATCGCTTACCATCAGGTGCGATCCCAGTCAAACACTAGTTTATAACTTAGATATATCTTATCTATATAAGTTCACCTCTGACCTTCATTGATATGAAGCATTGATAGCAATACATACTAGGTACATAATGTTTAGATTCAACTGACCACAGATAACGAGTTATCAACAATTGGGTTTCGCGAGTGCTTATTTTTGTACTATGTTATCTTTTTAACAACGAACAGCATTAAAATCTTATTTTGAATACTACATCGCAATTATAATAATTGGCTATCAAATGAAGCAGCAATTAGCATTCCAAACATTGGTTTGAGGAGGTGCACAGGTAGCCGGACGGCGGTGACGTCACATTTCACATTTCAGTATGTGCATCCTTATACTGTTTGACAGTTTCCCCTTCCACCAGATTAGAAAGACTTGATTAAACGAATTTGAAAATTTCTTTCGATTTTCGAATAAGTTACTTTTTGATGCAAACAACTAAAAAAAAAAAACAGGCAAGTGTGAGTCGGACTAGAACACTGAGGGTTTAGTTTGATAATTAAATCTAATGGGTTTATGGTCTATTTCCACAGTGACATTGTTCTGTCCAAATACATATTGGTGGAATCTTTCCAGATCATACACAATAGGCTAGTTGCTGTAAAAAATGTAATTAGTCCGTCTTTTAGATTATTCAAAAATAGGGGAAACGTATTTTGTTATTTGTAAATTAAACCAAAAATGACAAAGATAGGTATAGCCCATTAAAGTTACGTGTAACATCACGCCGTGCTGCATTTTTTCGCACGGGGTGACGTCACACGTAACTTTCATGGGCTATATCTTTTTTATTTTTTGTTTAGTCGAAAAAAGAAAAAATACGTGTCCAATGTATTTTTATGATCTAAAATACGGACTAAATAAAATACAATTATTTTGACCCTGGAAACTACCCTATTGTCAATAACTCTTTTTCAACACTGTGTCAGTTAAGGTGTATAGTCCCTGAAACATCTAGCCGGAGTTAAATGCACGAATACTTGCACTGCGGTCTGTGCTCGTATAGAGCCCCACTGACCTGTACAACCATTTTGTTTTTTGTGAAATATTGATTGATTTACATATACTATATACTATATTCTGGAAAACACTTTACCACCATTTTTGTTTGTGTTAATATGTTCTAAAGTTCAAAGCCATTTGAAAGGAGTATGTAAAACCAGCGAAAAATTATCATGTCAAATATTTCTTTTAGACAAAAATATTAATCGCACGATAAAATCATATGTTGATAATATTGTGAATCTATTATAACATTTTTTTTTTCAAATCTATTAACCCAGCCATTTATTTTTATTTATTTTTTGTGTCATCATGTCCCGTAGTGGTGGGGGATGTAGTCACTGCAACCTAAATGATCTATTGTGATTCGCCACCTTCCTATAGTAACTCTTTTAGCCCGGAGGCATCCAGGAAATTTAGAATACTCCTAGCTTTTAGAGTTTTAATCTCCTCCGGGTGAATAATGTGTCCGCCCAGATGAGATGGACACTGCGTTTGTGGATAACGGGCCCGCATTAACACAAAAGGTGCTTAGGCGTCTCCCTCTCCTGATTGCAAACATCAGTGTCACTCAGTTTCATGTGAAATTGGTGCTTGTTTAGTTTGCAGTGGCCGGTTAAGGCGCGGGCTATCGCACAGATGTTCGTCCTGCTAAGCTCAAGAAGCTCGGCAGTTCGTTTTTGTGAGTAGCCTTCTATAAGAGATTTGGCGTGTAGCAGTCCTGGTTGTACCAACCAGTGCTTTTTTGAATCGCCAAATAGGTTGTCCTTAAGGGTCTGCATGGCCTGGTTCTTTGAGATACCACAGAAGGGTTCTGGTCCTATCTGATGATCTTGAGCCCCAGTCCTTGCAAGTTCATCGGCTTTTTCGTTTCCATTGATTCCAGAATGACCTGGTACCCATGCCAATCCTGACTGAGCATCTAATACCACTAAAGTAACGTGCTCCTTGCAGCTTAATAGCTGGTTCGGTGAGCGTCGGTAGCGGGTAATGCGCACGCTGTACGACGCGGCTTAGCGGACGCGGATCGAGACTCCTCAGATTGTGTTATCTTTTTTTTAAGGTGAAAAAATCATCCAATGACATCCTCCGCTCTTGGGCGGAGCGAAAGATAGTGTCAGACTTTTACGGATTGAAAACCTTCTTGTTCCTTCTTTGCCATTGTCCTAAGGTCCCGGGGATCTCTTTCACATCACCCATAGCCGCAGTAGGCTTCGACCCAGCTGGGCCCCTACGGTTTGCTGGCAACCCCTTGAGTCGCGCGTGAAAATACCTACTATACGCTGCCGATGACTTGGGCTCGGTCCGAATGAGTCTATAGCCCACTCCTCGTCGCTCCGGACCATGGCCTCTACCAAGCCCGGCGCGAGAGACCACTGCCGCCAAGCGCCCCCACAAGGATATGGCGGTGCTCTGCCTAGTTGGGGCACATCTCTACCGTGTGCTCCACAGTGTCCTCCGGGCGATCCACACAGTGGTGACACCAGGACGTTTCTTCTGCACGAATCCGGTGCAGGAATCTCCAGAACTGACCATGTCCGATGAGAACCTGCGTCATGCGGAAGGTAAAGACGCCATGTTGTCTTTTCATCCACTCCTCAAAGAGGGGACTTACCGCTATGATTATAGCATGCCCAATCTTTCTTAGTTGCTACCACAATCTCATTAACCCACGGTGAATGAGAAAAGTTACACACCCAATGTGTAACTTTTCTAATCACTCGTATCCATTTTGACAATAGTTTGTCACACACTCCTGTAGGTATCTCACGAACTGCACAGAGTGGCGGCTGAGCATTGCAATTAGTATCTACGACCAAGCCCGAGTCACCTCAAAGAACTTTTAGCACAACCGTAGTGGCCCAGCAGAGCCGATACCCGCTAAGACCGCGGAGAATTTCTGAAAAGTAAACCCAAGTTCTTAAAACGCAAAAGACCAACTGAAGGAAACCGGTGTGGTTTTAGTAAGTAAAAGTCTGACACGCCCTTCCTGTTCCACCTCAGAGTGGGAGAAGTCATTGGATGACTTTCCATCTTAAAAAAGAAACATTGCTTTTGTTTAGTGGTACATGATTAGGGTTGTCACCGCATAAGAAAGTACTTTGTTTTATTTTTGGTAAATATATTTTATGATTTGTATGCAAATAAAGTCTATAAAAACACTTTACTTCCAATATTTACTGTAGTGCATAAAATCGAACCTATCAAGCATAATAACTGAACTATCATCGATACTTTTACGTTGAAACTAAATACTAAATTGTGTATTGTAACCTCGCTAGGCCCCACCTAAAAGGTGTCTAAACAATGTTACTGATGCACATCGAGAAAAAGAGCAAGGGGTAACTTGCACACTCAATAAATGGGCTCCCAAAAACGTCCCTTCGTGCTAGCGATAACACGAAGTGACGTTGGCAACATACACCGAGTTGCTTGAGGAGTAGAGAGGTATACCACGGTTTCAGAACAATCCCGGAAGTACGGTCAAGCTCTACCAGCATCTTACTGGCTTATACAACCTTCTCCCAACGCTTGCTCTTGCAAATCTCTACTCAAGTCATGCAATAAGGCAAGGGAGAGGTGGAAGCTCTGTTCCTCGTCAGTGTTCACTAAGGCCGGCCGATAAAAGCAAGTCGGAGATAAAGAAATAAAATTCTCCAGGGAGATCAGGGTCGTGAAATCACTAATACCTAATGTTTGCCATAAAACTGCCTTGCGGATTATAGCTCTGTTGGTCTGGCTTCTCACCCTAGGCATGTTACGGCAAAGTAAACTCTGTTGGTACAGACCTAGGGTTCATTTTTTTTTCCACAACTATCACACAACGCCGTCTACACCCAAGCTAAGCAGAGCTTGTGTTATGAGTACTAGACAACTGAAAAACTAACTTATATATTTCTAAATACATACATATTATAGATAAATTACATCCAGACAACAAATTATCATGCTCATCACACAAACATTTGTCCTGGGTGGGAATCAAACCCACGACCTCCGGCATAGCAGTCAGGGCCACTAACCACTAGACCAACAGGCCAGTCAAAATTAGAGCGTGCAAACCGCACCACAGCAATGTAGAGATAAGAATTTTATCACGAATTCCGTTTAGGTATAAAAAAAAATCCAGGCAATTGCGAGTTAGAATTTTGCACTGAGGGTTCCGCACAAACTTACCTATGAAAACAGTTCAATTCGAGTTAAGAAGATTTTTTTGAGTCGCAAAAAAGATGTTTTTTGTGACATAACTACAAATTTACAGTTTTTAGGTTTTTTCCTATGCTTTACCTATGAGACCTTGCTTTGACGCCAAACAGGATTCTGAGTCAACGAGAAGTATTCTTTGAATTTTGATTCCCTTAAGATTGTCGAAATACACGTTTTTTGCGACTTAAACGGTCGTATTTTTTGTCGTTAACTTGGAAATTTGATTTTTTCACAGCTTCAAAGGATCGCAGGCTATGGCTAGAATATGGTTTTAATTTTACCTCAATACCTCCACGCGTTCTGGAGATAAAGGATCTTGGCAGACAGACAGACGTACGAACAACAAAGTGAACCCAAAATGGAAAAATGGAACCTTCGTAGGATAAGGGTTCCATTTTTCCGGTTGAGGTACGGAACCCTAAAATCCTGAATTTTGGTGCCTACCTCATTTCCAAGGTCAATAAGTACTTGATAAGAATAAAATTATATTATCCGCATGCCAAGCAGTGGTGGCCCAGTGGTAACGGCTAGTTGTAGGTCGTGGGTTCAAACCCAATCAGGTGCATTAATTTGCGTAATTTACGGTAAGGTATAATAACAAGAGGTTCTAATTTTTCTGACTGATTCCAATCAACATTACTGTCTTACATTGTAAACAGTTGTATGGTCATGTAAAGAGAAGAGATGAAAAGCATGTTGCTAAAAGAGTTATGAATTTACATGTGGATGCGTGGATGGAGTGGGAGAGGGAGGCCAAAGAAAAGATGGATCGATTGTGTGAGAAGTGATGTGAAAGAAAAGCAAGTTAGTAATAGCGTGACAAGTGACAGGACAGAATGGCAGAAAAAATCTAAGCCGACCCCAAATAAAACGGGACAAGGGCAGAAAGAAGATGATGATAAAGAGGATGAAACGGGGGTCCAAAATTTGTATGGAGAAACCTCCATATGTGCAGGCGAAGCCACTGGCAGAAGCTAGTAAATAAATAATAAAATAAGAGTCATAAAAAATACTAGTATCAATTTACCTATTTAAGGAGATTTTTAAATGGCAATGAAGGAAAATAAGAACGTGAGGTTCTGGTTTCGATGAAGTTTTGTTTGGTAAGGAACCTCTCAGCACCTGTGTACAGTTTGGAAGTCAGCGGAGTGACCCCTTCGTGCCTCAGTAAGCACGTGAACCCGTTGGTCCTGCACCTGATCTCTCCCTGGTCTCGTCGGTCTACCGTCCCATCGAACTATGAGAGTAGAGGATCAATGAGTGCACCTGTGTTTGCGCATACACTTATTTCCTTATTTTTAATATTTCCGTTCGAAGCAATATCATATAGCTGTCTTGATATAAAAACCAGTCAAGAGTGAGTCAGAGTCGCATACGTAGGTAGGTTATGATACGAGCGGTGCTCAGCTTGGAAGTCATTGACTCACCTTTTGAAAGCCTCGCCTAACGACTAATGTGAAGATATCTTGTCATTGTGTCTAGTAAAAAAATACTACTACCACGTTCTGTTTGGACAGGAAAGCAAGAGAATTCTTAACACGACTGCTCTGATTACGTACTTCAGCAATCTCGGTGATATTTTTTTCGAACTTTGCATCCTGTTCCTGCTCATCTCAACTTCATCTCCCTAGCTTTTTCCCAAGTAGCTTCGGGTCGGCTTCTAGCATAATTGGGTACAGCTGAACATCCTTATTTTACTTGGAGCCACTGAGCCACTGAGTATCAGTCCACAATCCAGTAATTGGGCAACTGACGATCAGAATTTCTGACGGTGTGTCAATAATGTTTTAGATAAACTTTGAAAGTACATGTGAATTTAATCTACTTTGGTAATTGCCCGGTTATAAACCTTCGCTTTGGGGTGCGTTAACCAGTAGGCCATCACGACATTTCTTTTATTTCAGTCATGAAATTTGTAATAATCCCCACAGCAATCACGGAACAGTAAAAACATAGCAATCATCACGTTTGCGTTTTCCGCCGAACGCAGTGCGAGGTTATGCTATGACAACATCATCAGGCGCATTTCGATTATTTTAATAAGTTTTTGAGGAAGCAGATTAAGTGGCAATCGGTGACGAAGATGTTAGGGAATTTGTCATGTTCAGAGGCATTTTCTGCCAGTCCACCGGTCCATAGGAATCGGCAGAAGTGTTCCTATATCTTACATAGAATCTACTTTTCTCCAGTAACTATATTGTATTGTACAGCATTTAATTGACTTATTGAAGCAACTCTATGAATATGGCACTGGTGGATGAAGTCCTTTCGGAAACTTTTAGGATTGAGTCTGGTGTTCCACAGCGGAGTATTTTGTGGCCCTATTCAATACTAAAAAAATATCTGATGTGATTTGTATTATTTCGTAATCAGGTCGATATCTTCCTGTCCTTGTACCGTTTAATTTGGGCACAACACAATTTTTTCTTGCATTCTGTCTTATCACCCTTCGCGCTATCATATCCTTTTCTTTTATCACTTCTCATGTAACTAATTGATCCGTATTTTCTTTGGCATCCCACAAGTATACTCATAATACTTTCAGTAAAATTGACATGGCCGCACCAAGACAAAAGATCCCCTTTTTACTTTTCAGTCACTTGGCGCCACTTTCAAATTTTCTCTAATATACTTATTTCTCACTTTGTGCATTGTCGGCACACCACATATCCACCTCGACATTCTTATCTCCGCTACATGGAATCTTTTTTCATCCGTCTTATTCACAGCCTAACATTCTGATCCATACAGTATGACAGAACTCAGGTTGGCTAATGAGAAATAGCAGCAAATATTTTAATTCAATTTCACATTTAAAACTAAAGATATTCATACTTTTTTGTTTTGGCATAAGTTCTGGTCAATAGTTGTGTGAAGGTCGAAAATAAAACCGCAAAACGATAACAATATCTAATGTTGTCGCATCGGTTTAGTTGCTTATCAAAAAAATATCACGCTTGTGGTGAGAATCCTGAATTACTTTATTGTAAGAGTCGTAGCCGCTTGGCGATCTAAATAGTTCTTTACTCCACGGGAAAAGACATAAGTTTATATAGGTAACGTTAGTTTATCTAGGTTTCCAGTTTATACAACGGTAAAACAAAGTACGATTGTACGGTCTACGTACATTGACCTTATTTTTGCATGACAATGCGAATCAATATGTTCGCTTGTCACAACAAATTAACTACTACTTATACTTAGTGTGCAACTTACCAACACGCGGAACATACGGGCATGTGAGAATCATTAATCTTTACGGTGTACGATACTAGTTATAAATAAACTTTGATTGGTACTATGTGAAGTGTTTTACATGTTGGTCACACCTGCTACCTATCACATAACCAAACACACAAACAATTACAGTGTACAGTTCAGCAACTACACTCTGACCCGTACATTAGATGGTCGTACACCATAAAGATTCTCACATGCACGTATGTTCCGCGTGTTGGTAAGTTGCACATTAAGTTTAAGTACTAATTTGTTGTGACAAGCGAACATATTGATTCTCATTGTCATGCAAAAATAAGGTCAATGAACGTAGATCGTACAACGATTTTAAAATGATTTGTTTTTCAATAAAAGCGTTTTGACACACAGTACATTCCAAGCACCAGTAAATAAGTGCTATTTAAAGTGCTATATTGGGCACGCCATAATTATGGCAGTAAGTCGCCTCTTTGAGGCGTAGCTGGAAGGATCTCACGGCATCCTCACCTTCCGTAACACGCAGGTCCTCACCGGACATGGTAAGTTAAGAAGGTTCCTGCACCGGATTCGTGCGGAAGTGACGCCCTAATGTCACTTTTGTGCGGATCACCCGGAGGATACGGTGAACCTTACGGTGGAAGTCTGCTTTGCAAGGGCGGAGCACCGTCGTACTGTCGTCAATTTAGAATCAAAACCCTCGTAGAGGCGATCGGTGACGACGAGCTTTCACATCTGGCTCTGGTTCAGGTTATGATTCGGGGCCAGAGGGAATGGAAAGCAATCACCTACAGCGGTGAGCAAGGTGACTAAAACCGCGAGGGAGAGTAAATCCTCAAACCCCTCCAATCATCACTTGAAGACAAACCAGGTGTCATGAGTCACATGACAATTTGCACCACCAATGAACATTTTTGGGTATTTAAATTACCCGTTCATTCAGCCAGAATTTTTTTTGGTGTGGTATTTGACTAACGTCTCCATACATCAGACGAATGTTTTTCTTTAGTGGGAACTGCTCCACCAAGAGTCTTCAACTTTAAAATATATTTTTTCCTAACCGACGCATATTGATGGTCAAATGCAGTCTTTGAATTCGCGATCTTCACGGGTAGAGTTTGCAAAGTTGTGACATTCAACCAAAAAAATAAAACCTATTGGCCTTAACAGGCTTCGTCGCTTTTGCTGACATCTCTTTGAGGCGCGCGTAGAATATAATTCTAAGTCCACTCAAGCCGGTCCTTATCGGACAGAAAACTAATAATTGTTCACCATCTACAAACCCGCCCCTACAATACTCAGGAATCGCAATGCGAATCCTAATGTCTCATAAGGTCTCTTGCAGTGAGTATTTTCCGCAGCCTACCCAAATGTCCTTCCCGTGGTATTGTTCGTCAAGTCGTTGAGCTCCTTAGTAGTCCTAAGTTGAGCTTTGCGAATACTGACAAATGTTGACGCGTCCACTCAAATCTGTATGGTTCTTTCTTCAAAAGACCATCTCAGACTAATCTGCATGGTTATCATGTGATTTGACCATTACATATTTACTGTATGGACCTTAAAAGAGACTTTGACCTCTGAGTTTGTTTCGGTGTTTCTTCTCAGGGTAGTCAGCTAGAAAACACCGGCCTCATCTAGCTAACGCTGACGAAAAAAAATTTTTTTTTGACGTGTAATAGTACATTGTTACACTAGGGGTGAAAGTAACTCATTTCGTCCCGAGAAGGAGTTGGCGGCCGAGCGAAGCGAGGTCGCTAATTCGAGGGGTTAAATGGGTTACTTTCATCCCGAGGTAAACACTGTGCTTTTCATTACGAATACGAGGAAACTAAAAATAAAATAAAAAGTTTGTAAAACCTGAGTCGTCGTACCTATGATTTTAAGTAGGTATCTTTCTTCCGATTTAGGTGGTAAAAGGTATTCCACTACTGCTTTAGCCTCTTTTCTTATGAAATTAGGCGTTATTCACTATTTTAATCTAATAAACATGACGTGTTAATACAATTCTCTGTTTTACGGAAATGTAAACAAAACTCGAAAAAACCAACGACTGATTGCCACTTTCCCGCCATTTTTTTTTTTCTGCGACCGTCCAGCTATTCAGCCTCATTAATGAAAAATTAGAAATTAATTGTAATCTTTTAAAAATAAAGTATTTGAAAGAAATATTTGAAAAAAAAATTGACGTGTAAAAGTGTTTTTTAAACCTATTTACAAAATAAATATCATTTATCATTTAACAAATAAATCACTTAAAATATAACATTATTTAATTAATACTTGTCTTTAAGTTATTTAAATTTTATATCGCGCTGTGTTAAGTTATTGACAGGCTGTATGGAAAATTGGAACATGGTTCAATAGAAATGTGAAGATAGAACTAGTTTTTTTTAATAATTTGTCAGCTGTCAGTTGTAAAGTAAAACTCCCTAGGGATGAAAAGTATCACTTTCAGCCCGCTCCTCAGGCAACTTCAGACCTACTTTCAGAGTATGAGTAATGAAAAAGTGTTTTTTTAAAACCTAATTGCAAAAATAAATATCATTTATCAGTGAGAGCAGTGGTGGCCGAGTGGTAACGGCCCCGATTTACGAGTTGTAGGTCACGAGATCGAACCTAGCCAGGCGCATTACTTTGTGTAATTTATTTCATCACCACTGCTCTCAAAACGGTGAAGGAAAGCATCGTGAGGAAACCGGCATGTCCTAGAACCAAAAATTCGAAGACATGTGACATTCAGCAACCCGCACTGGGCCCACGTGGTGGATTACGGCCCATTCCCTCTCCTAGATAGGAGGCTTGAGTCCCAAGAGTGGGAACATTAAAAAGGCTGGTGATGATGATGGTGATGATTTATCAGAGGTCGAGGCGTGACAATTGATACTCCCTTACGCTTTCTGCCACTTTTTTCGCTCGCATCATTGTTTAGTGGAAGGAGGTGATGACTGCTGTCTGTATTGGATTCTTGTTCTATACCATGGCCTATACTAGGACCGGAAGCGAGAATTCGGGTTTTCGAGGTGTTACTCGAGACTGATCAACGTTGAGCACTTATCAAGTGTATGGTCGGTTTTAAGTACAATTTCTGAGTGTGGACTGAGGATTGTGAGGAGATGTGGATGAGACTGGTAATTGGTCGGACAACACCAAGAGACTACTTTCTTTATTTGTTTTTATTTTTATATTTTTGAAATCAGGTTAGAGCACTATTTCTTACAGGTGAGGGTGAGAAGAAACAATGAACAAATCTGTGTAAGATCATTATTTTACGCCAAAACAGTTGTTTCTAAACAACACGACAAACTATTTCGACATTTAAATTTCAATCAACTTACCCGTAACAGGAGGCACAGACTGTTTGTTGTATCTGGGGTCGAACCTTTGCCCGAGCCTAGTCTCCTACCGTTGGGTTTCATTTTACGCATTTTATTGTGAACATAAAAAAAAAATTAAGCGTGCAAAAATATGTAAAAAAAATCTTATTTACTGTAAAAAAAAAAACCTCCTTCTAAAAAACCCATATACCATATGGAATTCGAACACCCTTCGTGTTACATGCAAGTCACTGTGCTACAGTCTTCGATGATTTTCGTTCAAAATAGACATAAATGACATAATTGACTGATTGGCTCCTTATCGATAATTACTGCAACGCTCCTTCATAAAAATAGCGTGATTATTATGTTTCCAGAGTTATTTTTTTATTAACTAAATAACATGATGTCATTTTGTGCATTCAATTACGAACAAAAACCTTTCGAAATCAATATTGCTTACCTCCCATAACTTATAGCGTGATAATATGTACCCTTAAGCCTTCCTTGGTTTACAAAGAACATTTTTGCTGAATGTCAATTCAATCTATCCAGTAGTTTTGGCGTGAAGCCGTACCATACACACAGACAAACAGACAAAAAATCTAAAAAGTCATTTTTGTCATCAGTTACGTTTTTCTAACAAAAACCACTTATTTTTTCTCTAAAATTCTTAATGTGCATAGATTAACACCTACCTACACAGAATACATGATGTGCATCATCTTGGATGATTGGGAGAGGGGTGTACCGCAGTAGGGAGCGGTGATAAATAACTTATGCTATACTGACGACATGACCCTCCTTGTAACAACTGAAGAATTATGAAATCCCGCTTAAAACAAAACATTTGTTTTAGTAATATTTCATTTATTTTATTTGTTGTGTATATATAATTATGACAGTAGGTGTATCTCACGCGCCAGCAACAGCATTACAGCTTCAGCAACAAGAGCGAGATACATTCGTTCCACAAGCCTGCAACACCGGCAGCGCTAAGAAGAGACCTACTGACATCTTGGCGTCATCAGCTCGATACACATTTACACACACAGCACACATGTACATTAGCATCATGGTGCATTGACCACAAAAATTGTATGTAATTGAGTTAATATAATGGTTCTGGTCTGCAATTCAGTAGTTGTCAAGTTTTGTTTAGGTAGAAAAATCATTCGATGACATCTCCCGTCCTTGGGCGGGGTGAGAATTGTTCTTTCCTTGCCTTCATCACAGGACGCTGGGTTTCACTTTCACAGTACCCGTGGCTCCAATAGACTTGTCTTTGCTGACAACTCCTTGAGGCGCACGTGGAACAATATTGACAGTTACCTAACGATCGAACGGCAAGCTTCTCATTCCTCGCTGTTCGCAAGCTCGCGCCTACGGTGGCCTTTTTAAATCGATCTGTAAACGACGTTATTCTCAGGTAAACATAAATAAATACAATTAATTGAGAACTTCCTACACAGTCACGTGGGCAAAACCGACCTAGATGGTAAACACATGGCTGAAAAATAAAGTAATATTATTTTACAGGAAACCAGCGATAAGATAGTGGTGTGGTAAAAACCAAATTGTTATCAGGACAAACCTATGCGAGCTTGTTTATCAAAGAAACGCGGTTCCAATAGGAAATAAAAACATGGCACTAGCAACCCTTTGCTTTAATATCCTTCGGGCTGTCATCGAGAGTGCACGTCTCATCTGCTGAAACAACTTAGTCTGAAAAAGATGTACAGCACGCGTGTTTTGGTGCTGTTAGCACTGCTCGTCGGGTTTGCGCATTGCTTCTCGTGGGGTGAGTACTTCCTATATTGTGAATTTTGTTATTATTCTTTGTTAGTTTCATTTTTTGTTGAACGTCGGTTTACTATATCATAACCATTTTACTTCCGATACTAATAAATACAAAAAGGTGGGTTATTAATTTTTAAATGACAATACAATTATTAGGCATTATTCTAATTTTATTTATTTGGAGTGTAACAACAGTATTTTTCTATTAAAAGTAAACAAAAAAATAAGTTAAGATATTTCTTTATTGGCCACGTGATCTAACTTCTCATTTTAAAACTAAGCAACTCGAAAATGAGACAGTTTCTAATAAACACATTTTTCTTTTTTACAACGCTAACTAAATATTTTTATTACCAAAAGCGCGCGAAGCAAGCAATTACAAAATCATCGGTATTTTCTGGTTGCTAACAAAGAACTTACCTCCACAGTGTTTCGATGACACAACTTCAACTGACACTTTTTATCAAAAAAGTTACCTACCTGAGTAATATTTATCAATATACTTGAACAGTGTTATGATGAAGTAAAATAACAAGGTAAACCACACAAACTTTACAGAATGTGTAATTTACACTTAGAGATATGGCTGCACTCAATCGAGTACAGTGACCTTTAATGGGTTAATGATAAGAATTTTGTCAACTCGAATTTAAGCCACTTTCAATGAATTAAGCTAGATGTTATGTGACGTAGGTATGTGTTAAGAATACTTGTTTCCACAAGTTAATAAATAAGATTTAAAGAATTTATTTCTCACTAAGAACAAGGTTCGCTTGATGAATTAATCTGTTTACAAAGGATCATGGCGAAGTTCCAAATAAAATTTTGCTGACATATTTTTTTAGCGCCAACTGATGAAAAATTTACAGATTAAATTTCTAAACAATTTTTTCTCAGACATTTACCTACTATTAAAATAATCTTTATTTTAAAGATATTCCAGTTTAAACTTAATGAGATTACGTATAATATGTTAATAATACCTACGTACGTCCTTAAGAATTAAAAAAAAGCATTTTTGAACGTACGACAAGTTGTCATGTTTTTTTTTTTTTTTTCGGTGGGGAAAATCGTCCAATGACCACCTCCGCCCTTGGGCGGAGCAGGAGATAGTGTCAGACTCTTACTGACTAAAAAACCTACCCCGTTCCTTCAAGCCTTCATACCGGGGGGCTCGAGTTCCCTTTCGGATAACCCTGGCCCCAGTAGGCTTGAAGGACCCGGCTAGGCCCCTGCTGTTGCTGACAACTCCTTGAGACGCGCGGGAACAGTGTGCGCCGTCGACGACTTGGGCTTGGTCCGCCAATTACCGGACGGCCGGACAGCGAGCTACCCATTGATCACTGTCCGCAAGCCCGCGCCTACGGTGGCTGGAAATCGGGACCGGAATCCCGGCGGCGGCGAGATCGCCGTTGCTTGATGCGGTCGGCCTCCTCCTTAGCGAGCATTACTGCTTCGCAGAAGTCGGCGACAGCCTGCCACTCCTCCTCGCTCCGGACCATTGCCTCAACCAAGGCCCGGCGCGAGAGCTCTCCGCCGCCGATCACCCCCACGAGGGCACGGCACACATACATTTTTTTTAAATCCGAGCATAAATCACAGATCGTTCACGCACACACTCATGGTACTATTCCTATACAACTAGGTAAAGAACATAATTAGTATCCTTACGGCGACGAATATAGACGAAATCATGGTTAATTTCGCTCGAAAAGTGCATTTCTACCATAGTAGAGCCCGCGACCACTCACGTAATATTTTCATTGTGCGTTGCGGTCGATGTTTGTGAATTGTACCGTTACCTTATTTTGGCTATTACTATGTGTATTATAAAATTTAAGGTTAGTGCAAAAACCGGACGACGGTTTTTCTCAGATCAATGGACATACAGAACAGATAGTAGAATTTATCGTTGGTTGGAAGATGAAAGCACTAACGACAAAGATATAATTGAAAGTGACACTGATGACGCGCAGTCAGAAGAAAAAGGCTGCTTGCAAGAATTCTCACATAGTACGAATACAGAGCAAGAAGGAAATAGCACAGGGTCGGACTTGGAAAATCGGGAACTTTTACTAATATAATATAATAATAATAATATAATATTCCACAACTATCACACAACTTATAAATCTTACATTAAAAGTATTCTACGTATGTAGAGAGCGCACGAACTTACGTCTCAAGTATAGGCGCGCCTACTGGAGTGTTAAATCTATTACTATCTAAAATATAACTTTTTAACATACCTATTCTGATATTTTCTAGGCTGGTCTTTAAAGAGTTTTGCACCTTCACAGAATAAAGTATTTGCCAAGAGTCTTTGTTCTGGGTTTCCATAGTTTAATGTTGCTGATTTTCCTCAGGCTAAGATGGTATTTTATTTTGGTGAATTTTAATTCAGTGTATATTTTGCCTCATAGAATCTTTTTTACTACGAGATGCATGTTATGTATGCGTAAAGTTTTTATTTCATCGTAATGTTTTCTGTACTTGAAAGATGATTATAGTTCAACAATATCATAATGACTTTATTTTGGGAGGTTTGAATAGTTTTGAGTTTTGGTTTGACAGTACCTACAATCTCAGATTTCTATCAAATACTCTAGATGTGACTTTACCACAGAGTTATAGATAGACTTACGCAATTTATGAAGGACACGAGTTATTGTCTTATGTGAAATATCGTTGAGAGATGTAAGCTCTGATTTTACATGTTCGTAATGCTGTTTCCATGATAGTTTGTCATCTAAATAAATGTCTAGGTTTTTTTTTCGGTGGGAAAATCATCTAATTCATTAAACACCAAGCTAACGCAACACCCCAAAAAAGACCCCAAGCGGTTGGCGCATCTATTGTTTTACTATTGTGTCTCAAATTGATAGTATCTGAAAGGTTAATGACATTCCCCACTCTTGGGTGGAGCGGGGGATAGTGTCAAACTTTTATTGACTAAAAACCCACTCCAGTTCCTTCCTTGCCTATCGTACCGGGGGCTGAGCTTTCGGAGCTAACCCTGGCCCCAGTAGGCTTCGACCCAGCTGGGCCCCTGCTGTTGCTGACAACTCTTTGAGGTGCGTGGGAACGCGCGCCGTCGACGACTTGGGCTCGGTCCGGATAGTTACCGGACGGCCGGACAGCTACCCATTGCTCGCCGTCCGTAAAGCCGCGCCTACAGTGGCCGGAAATCGGGATCAGAATCCCGGCAGCGAAATATGTCTTATTATTTTTTATGGTGAGAAATTCCCGACTTTTTTTTCTTCTTTTTTTCTATGCATTCTATATGTGTACAAATTATGGAATTATTTCAGTGCCGTAGTCTTTTTCTTCTTCTTTTCAAATCGACGGTTTTTTCTTTCCTCAAAGTTGGGCCCAGTATGTTGCCACGTTTATAGCTTCATCAGTGGCGTCTGTACAGATGTTAGGACACTTTGCGCACTCTAATAAGTGTGCATTTATCTGGTCAGGAGCACCGCACTCACACTGGGTATCGAAGGGGTCTATAATACCTCGTTTTGCGAGGATATTTTTGCAACGGCCTACTTGGGTGCGCAACCTATTGATAGCTTTCCACATAGGCCACTGCAGATCGCTTCCGGGTGGCAGATATTCCAGGGGTTGAACGAAGTCGGGCGGTGGTAAGTGGCGTTCCTCCAACAACATACATCTCACTGTGGGTGGTTGGTTCCGAATGGCCTGTGTGAAGCGGAGAAAGCTCTTCTGACTTCTAAGTCTATCCGAAGCTGATGATGCCATATAATTGAATCGCTTAAAAACTTTTTCTTTTTAGTTTCTATAATTTTTAATGTTGGCTTTTGGTCACAAAAAGGCCATGACAGCCGCATCGTAACCTAATACAAGTAAAGCTTTGAACACTGTCTTATTATCAAAGATAGCAGCACTAGAGAGAGGCTCCGATAATGTAATAAATAGTAATAATAAAATAGCCATTTATTTTCAAACTTTGGGATACAATATTTTTTGTGTGGCTGTTATAGAATGCCCCTCCGTTCGGTGTGCCTTTTAGTATAGGCCTCCTCCAACTGCCTCCACTGAACTCAGTCCATTGTCACCCTGGTCTAATATTGACCCGAGGTCAGGTGGATATCGTCTTCCCATCGTCTTGTTGGGCGATCCTGTTTTCTGACACCATCTCTTGCGTACCATAACCCCACTTGCTTGCTCCATTTGTTAGCCGTGCAGCAAATCATGTGACCCATCCAGCACCATTTTAGATGGTCAATTCTGGTCAGGATGTCTGAATCTTTAGTTCTTTTCCTTATTTCCAAATTACTAATTCTATCCCTGAGTTTTATTCCTAACGTACTTCTCTCCATCGCTCGTTGGCATTTTGCAAGTTTCTCGCGATGTTCTTGGTTGAGAGACCATGTGTCATAGCCATATCTAATCCAAAGAAGTATGCACGTGTTAAAAGTTTTTTCTTGATAGCAATGCTCAGCTCTTTACTTTTCATTATTTCTTTCAGAGACCAGTATGGTTTCCAATCACAGGCTATTCTTTTGTTAATTTCCTTAGTCGTTTGCTCTTTAGAGCCCAATAATACATACTCTTGTCTACTCTCCATATAAGCAGTGGTGGCCGAGTGGTAACGGCCCCGACTTATGAGTTGCAGGTCGCGGGTTCAAACCCAACTAGGCGCATTACTTTGTGTAATTTATTTCATCACGGTGAAGGAAAACATCGTAAGGAAACCGGCATGTCCTAGAACCAAAAATTCGAGTACATATGACATTCACCAACACGCACTGGGCCTGCATGGTGGCTTACGGCCCATTCTCTCTCCTAGAGAGGAGGCCCGAGTCCCAACAGTGGGAACATTAAAAAGGCTGATGATGATGATACATACTCTTGCACATATTCAAATGTTTTTCCATCAAATTTTATGGCAACCCCTTCAGAGTTAGTCATCAGTTCTGTCTTAATGTCGTTCATTTTTACCTACTTCCTTACTTTCGTTAGATAGATAGATAGATAAATACTTTATTATACATAATAAATAAAACAATGATTTATGAAACTTAAAATTAATAGGGTGTCACAATGGGCGGTCTTATCGCTAAAAGTGTTTTTAGTGAGGTTTGCTAGCGTTTGTACAATTGTTTATTGTTTGTCTGGGTCTATTTCCAGCAAAATGAGGTCATCAGCAAACCTCAGATGGTTCAAGAGGCTGCCTCTGATATTGAGGCCATATTCATTCCAGTTAAGTCTTCTGAAAATATTTTCCAGCACAGCTGTGAATAGTTTGGAGGACAGAGGATTACCTTGTCTAATACCTTTGTTAATGGGAAAAGGTCCCCTTTCGATTTCAGTTTTATACGGCTCTTGTATATACTGTAGACGTTCTAGAGTATTTATATTTAGGCATTGTCCACTCCTTGCTCTTTTAAGGTTGACCAAATGCAATTATGGTTTAGGCTATCAAACGCTTTGGAATAATCAATAAAAGCTATGTAAATGGCTTTCTGGTATTCATTGCTTTTTCCCGTATTTGTTTGATTGTGAGAATTTGGTCAATGGTGCTATAGTTTTTTCTGAAGCCTTTTTGTGATTCTTTCTAGAATTACTTTAGCAAACACCTTGTATACATATGAAATCAGACTAATTGGTCTATAGTTATTGATGACTTCTCTAGGCCCTTTTTTATGCAGGAAAATGATGTGGGACTCTCACCACTGACATGGTATGGCGCCTGTTTTGAGTATGTCGTTATATATCTTGCTTTGAATTGGAGTCAGTTGTTCCACCATGCCTCTTACCAGCTCGTTTGGTATTTTGTACTTCTGCTGTAAGTATTGGCGGTACTTCATCATATGTATAAGATGGTTTCTCACTGGTTTTTAATTCAAAGTCTTTATCTATATGGGTGTTTTCACCAACGGCGTTTTTAGAGGTTCTACGCGTGAAATCACTATGTAAAATATTTATCTGTGACCATTCTATTTTTTTTCGTGTAATAAGAAAACTAGCTCATATGAAGGCACTAGTATAAATATATTTCTCTTAGATATAAATTTAAAAAAAAAGTCTGTTTCTCAATAACGGTAGTATGTCCGTGATTAATTTTTAAGCGCATTTACCTCTTTAAATAGTTGTGATGGCAATTTTAGTACTTCAATTAAACATTATTATACTGGCCAATACACAAAGTATGTACCTAACCATATTTATCACTTCTGTTACTTTTCCGATCATGCAGACAACAGGACCATTGTGATAAGAAACGTCCACGCCAAAAGTGCAATTTCGGTGTATTTTGTTGAAATCGATCTATAACGTAAACAAGTCTATTTTAACAAACTATCTCCTTACGCACACGCAGGCCAAGACGTGCTCTTGCGTTCTCATAGTAGTGACATATCGCATCCTGCCGAGTTTTCACTCCATTACATAAGTACTTTTTTTTCTGAGAGGGAATAGGAACTTATGCAATTTCGATGGGTTACTGTACGAATGATCCAGCTACTATTCCTACTCTTTCTCTGTCCACGCAGTAAGATTGTGGAACTCACTTCCGCCTAGCATTCGTGATTTGAAAACGATCTTACTCTTTAAGACTAAAGTAAAAGAGCACTATCTTTCCTCTCTTGCGTGATAATCGTAAAAGATCCGCTCAAAGATCGAAAACGCTCAGTGAGCGGAAAAATAGCTCACAACGCGTTGTGGTCACAGTAAAACATCCACATAGCGAAATTCGTGTTATGGCTCTAATGAAAACGCGCACGACGCGTTGTGGCAGTCACAGAAAGACCAACTAGCAAAATTTGTGTCGTGGCTGACATGCTATTCGATCTCAACGCATTGTGGCAATGAAGAAAAGCCCTGACGCGTTCTGAGCATACATAGTTTTAACCATAATATCACCACGGACAGGTTGTACATTTTGTGACATTTGTGATGTGTTCTCAACTTCGTCGTTAACAATTCGCTCAGCATCTATGTTATCATCTGGAAGTAAGCAAGGGTTTATAATGTGCCACTGCAAAAGATACTGCCACAAAATGCCACAGTAATAGTTCCTGTAAAAATAAATAGCAATCAAATACTTATTTTTCACAATTATAGTAATTTCTAATACAATTAATTTGAGTACATTGTTGTTGTTTATTGGTGATCAATAAACATTCATGTTCCTGTTAAATATTGTTATAACTTGAAAGAATTTTAACCCTTATGTGAGTGACAAATAAAGCACCTTTATCGGAGTGACGAGGTACCAGGGTACCTTGTCATCTAAACAATCAAGATTTGCCTTTACGTTACACATACTTTGAATATTATTATTTTAGTTAAGCTAAACAGTTGACAATATGAGGCGATCAAAGCGGAGGAGGGGTGAAGTGCGGTACATGGTTATCGGCGCGCAAGAAACACTACTACCTACAATCCATTCAATGCATCGTGCTTGATTGACACTTGACTGCATACGTTTGTTTGTATTGTACAAAATTATTTATAGTTTGTGTGTTTATAATGCATCACAATATTCTGGGCTTGTGATGCAAATAACTCCTACCTCCTAAATGGACAAATATACAGGAAAGTCAAGTGATGGCAGTCGTCAAACAAATGTTGAAGAATGCACTGTATTAGATCTCATGGCTAAATATAAAAATTCATGACTGAATGTAACTACGGACAGGTTTTTAACGTCTCTTCAACTGGCTCATTCCTTGGATTCGTGGAATATGACTATAGTTGCAACGGTAAGAGAAAATAAACGGTTTCTTCCTCCAAATATGCAAGCACACAAGGAGAGGGCGATTTATTCTTCTAATTTCGCCTTTAGCAAAGAAGCAACTGTGTACTCCTATGTACCTATAAAAAGAATAAAGCAGTAATAATGTTGTCATCAATGCACATGTCACCAGTTATTGAAAGTAATAAACTGCCAAGCCACAAATAATTTTATATTATAATAAAACCAAAAGTGGAGTGGACAACATGGATAAGCTGTTAGCATAATATACCGTAAAACGCAGAACAAATCGGTGGCCTTTAGCATTTTTTTACAATATCATTGACATTGCAGCTTTGGCAGCATATTTCATTTACATGGAACATAACCCACAATTTGTCTCGACAGACAAAAAAATTTCAAAAAATTGCATTGTGACATCAAAATTACGTGTAAGATCTGCAATGCAGAACGTGCTTGGCCAAGAACTAACGCTTTCAATTTCTTCTGGATCTACAACTTCTATAAGTCAGACTAAACGAGATTCTACAGGGCGTGTTGCAGTCGTCGGAAGTTGCTACATATGCAGATAACTCAAACGCAAGCAAAGAAAAACACGAAAAGCTTGCACTAACTGCAGAAAACCAGTTTGTGATGAACATGCAGTAACTCGTCCAACATGTAACATCTGCTTCGAGAGCTGTGATAATCTATACATATAATAAAATCGTAGGAAAGTCAAAACTGTACATTAAATATTTTTTAAAAAGAATACTTGGGGCGTGATCTACAATCGATATCGAAGCCAAAAATATAGTTTTTAGAATTTTTGTCTGTTTGTCTGTTTGTCTGTATGTATGTCCGGGCTAAACTCAAAAAGTACTGCATGGATTTACTTCAAATTTTGCATAAATATTACTAAGAGGTCGGGTCAACATATAGGCTACATATTATCACGCTATCACCTACGGGGGAGGAGCTGTGAATCTTTATTTTTCTTAAGCATTCTGTGACAGCGTGTAATCTAACGATGCATATTTAAATGTTGTTTTTGAGTTAGCCATGTTATTATCTAGCTTTACACCATTAAAACTATGCCATTTAAGTAACTTGGGCAGAGAAACATAGTTTAATGAATGTTAGTAGTATAGAGACAATTTTGAAGCAGCGCCATCTATGAGATTTCATAAAAATCAAATCAAGTTACATGTTAACACTTTTTGGAAATTAATAATTTAAATTTGATCATGTAGTTAGTTATTCTTAAAATTCATAGATGGCGATGTGATGTGATGTGCATTTTCTTCATAAAAGTTCTATCATATAGTTCATTTTGACAAATTCAAGTTCTAACAAAACCCTGAAAAAACTTGAGTAGAGTTGAGTAAGACAATTTAAAAAATAATGCGGTGTTAAGTATTACATGGTGACATTTTTCCAGCTCTGTGAAGTCGACCAGTTTGCGAGATCCCTTACGTATGACGAGGTGCCTTCATATTACACGTACGACAAGCAAAGTGGTGTATTTAACCGACTTCGACGAGGAGGTGCTGTGGAAGGTTTTCCGGGAATTTTTAAGGACGCCGCATTGGGTAGGGTTTATACCACACTGTCCGAGGCCCAACGTCTTTCGCCTTTCTGAGGACATTTGATGGCGTGGAGTATCCCACTTACCACGCAGCCTGCGTAGCACGTCACCTTCTCGACGGTGACCAAAATTGGGATCCTCGCGGAGGCGAGCGTCAATGACAGTCCCAGCCGCATGCGTCATCTTTTTGCCGTCATCTTGATGTTTTGTGGAGTCGCGAACCCGGTAGCTTTGTGGGAGAAGTATCGCCATCATCTGTCTGAAGATTGACTACGACCTTTGAGGCGTGCTACTGGAGACGAAGTCGAAGTAACTGATGAACGCGTGCTGAACACCTGTCTCAGTTCACTTCAAGATGTGGTCATTTCTATGGGCGACAATCCGCTGATCGAATATGGGTTACCAGCTCCCCAATCATCACCGCATCAAGGCCGTGGATATCGGGAATATAACGCTGAAACAAATTACGAGCCGGGCGAAATGACCACCATACGAAATGACCATGTCACCGTGTTCTCTTACGAGCAAAAACAAATGACACTGTACTTGAAAGCGTTGGGCAAAACCAGGGTAAAATGTTTTTCTTGGATGCTCTTGATAGAACAGGAAAAACATTTCTTACCACTGGCATACTTGCAGAGGTCAGGAGGCAAGGCAAAATTGCTATTGCTGTAGCGTCGTCGGGAATCGCTGTCATACTGCTTCCGGGTGGCAAGACAGCACATGCCATGTTTAAAATTCCCATCGATTTAGAGAGCGCCGAAACACCTGTTTGTGGTGTGTCACGTAACAGCGATAAGCGACACGTGCTCAAGGATTGCTCTCTGATCGTATGGGATGAGTGTACGATGGCCAATAGGAAGGCAGTTGAGGCCGTGGACAGAACCCTGCAGGGCATCCGCAGGAACGAACATTTGATGGGTGGTGTCACAGTTCTGTTCAGTGGCGATTTCCGGAAAACACTTCCCGTGGTGATGCGGGGATCGAGGGCTGACGAGGTGAATGCTTCGTTGAAACGATCTTCGTTGTGGTCACGAGTTCTTACGCTGCGCTTGACCATTAATATGAGAGCTCGGCTCGGCGGCAATGCACGAGCATTGCAAGAATTCTCCGATGTCCTTCTAAGTCTTGGCGAAGGCACTTTGACAGGTGGTACTTCCAGAGTCTCTCGGTAGAGTGATATCCAGCTTAGAAGAACTCATTTGCTGTGTGTACATCAGTGTGACATCAGTCGTATACCGCACCAGCTTCTTGGGTGTGTGAGCGATAACGCCGACGCCCAAAAATGATCAGGCTGCAGCAAATAACGAATGCATTCTCTCTGAAATTGAGGGGAATGAAGTGGTCTGTACCTCGATGAACACTGTTGTCGAGCAAGATGACGCCACACATTATCCTGTGGAATTTCTGAACTCCCTGTCAGCAAGTGGACTTCCAGCGCATACCATCAAGCTGAAGGTCGGTGTCCCGATTATGCTTCTTCGGAACCTACCTCCTCCGAAGTTGTGTAACGGGACCCGCCTTAAAGTCATCTCGCTCCACAGACAAACTTTTGAGGCGGAAATTCTTATACCACGCATTCCCCTCATACCTCACAACTTCCCGTTCCAGTTCAAGCGCGTACAGTTCCCCGTGAGTGTTTGCTTCGCGATGACCATCAATAAGTCACAGGGGCAGACACTGAGGGCAGCGGGTGTCGACCTCAGGACGAGTTGTTTCTCACACGGGCAACTGTACGTCGCTTGCTCCCGTGTCACCAGTACTGACTCTCTTTACATTTTGGCTCCTGGCAGCATAACTACCAACGTAGTTTATAGGGAAGTGTTGTAAGGTATGATACCTTTGTACGTATTTTTACTCTTTTGTGTCCGGGAATGTATTCCTGCATTATTTTCTCTATTTCCTTCAGTCATATCTTATGACTGAATTCAGCAGGATTCCCATATAATTCTCTTCACTTGCTTCGTTTGCAAAAAAAAACTTATATTTTAATAATTTTAAAAGTGGTTTACTTATAATACTATAGCGACACTGGCATCTTAGGTATTTTTGGTGCTGTAGAGCCTTCACGCAGACGATGTCGCGGGCAGCAGCTAGTGCTGTATAAACAAAGAATTTGTAATTTTTATAGAAATACAATTTTTAACTAATGTTTATTTAATTAATTTTTTATAAAATTATAAATGCTTTTTTCATAGTCATACAAAACACAGAGGTACCCGGGTACCTTGTCACTCTACTGTGAGTTATATATATGTTTTTGTTTCCACAAAATATTACAAATAGTGGACTGGGTCAAAACATTAAATAATATAATAATTATAAATAGTTAAGAGCTCTCAGGAAATCACAGGTACTTAAAGAGCGTAAAACATAATTTTCTTTAAATTTGAAAATGCTAAAGGACCCGGGTACCTCGTCACTCACATAAGGGTTAAATTGTAATAAAAAAATTAAAATCCCTAATCATTTTAAGTGAATTATAAGTATTAGTATATAATTTACAAATGATTAATATTTTGTTTTCAGTAATTTATTACTGAATAGGTTGATTTTTTTTAAATATAAAGCAATCTCAATAAATAACAAATATCGTTTTATTTTAGTTTATATAATTATATAACATACTTAATAATGACAAACACGTTATGCAGTGATTTTATAAAATAAAAAATATTTCCTAAGGACATCTACCAAAACGTTTCCAATCTAGGCCTAATAGGATCCATATCGGAAAGTAGTGTGCGTCGTAATCAAACGCGTCATGGCTTTTCTTCATTGCCACAACGCGTTGAGATCGAATAGCATGTCAGCCACGACACGAATTTCGCTATTTGGTCTTTCTGTGATTGCCACAACGCGTGCGCATTTTCATTAGAGCCATAACACAGATTTCGTCATGTGGATGTTTTACTGTGACCACAACGCGTTGTGAGTAGAGATGGGAACATACCCGGTAAAATCCCAGACTTTGGGTAAATACCTATTTATACCCATTTTTACCTTCCCATTTTCAATTTATACCGGGTAAAAATTACAATCAGTTTAATGTAATTGTTCTATTTTTAATAGATACTTTGACTTTCAAAATTTTATAACTGATTTTTATTTGAGACCGTCGTCAGCACAACATATGCGTACATTGTTTTCTCATTAGAACAAAAGAAGAGTATAGCACTATAACAGTGCTATGAGGGACGACGAGGAGGGGAGGGTGCATTTCATCAATCGGCTAGAGCTCCGCCCATACCGCCATTTTGATGTACACGCGCCGCGCCGACGCGCGTCATTTCTGTTTTGGTGTGTCTAATGTTAAAGTTATTTCTTTTTTAATAATAGTTTATTCATTTCCAAGTTTATTTCAACTGAATTGTGTGAAGTTTTATTCATATAATACTATAAAAGAGGGTAAGTCATTTTTAAACATAGTATAATATTAATATTGTAGTTATATAAAATATAGAACGCACACTACTGGCTAAGGTATACAAATAGAATAACATTTCGACATTTATGAAATAGTGTATATGACTTTACTTTAAATAATATACTTAATAATGTTAGTCTAGATGAGCTTGGCCCACGTGTTATGTTGTAACGTTTATTTTGATTTGAATTTGAATATTTTACATCGGGATTAGGGATCGAATTAACAACCGTCAAGAAATACTGTGTAAAAATTAATATTTAATAATATTTACTAACTAAATATAAAGTTGAATGTGTTTTGTTCTTATTATTAACTTCATTAAATTTACTATTTTTTGTTTAGATAATGGGAAAAGGCAGAAAGAAACGAAATGACATTTGGAAACACTATCGTGTGGGTCCTGATAAATCAGTAATTTGCAAGTATTGTGATCATAAATATAAAATAGCAAACGTCAACAAAATGGGAGGTCATTTAGTCAAATGTGATAAGTGTCCAGTTGTTGTTAAAAATAACTTGAAGAATCAAACTGACGTAAATATCACCAATACTACTAACGTTCCTGTTATAACAACGGCATCGCCGCACCCAGCGCAACATATTAGTTCACTGGATTCAGAAAATAGTAACCTAAGTCTGAATCAGCCATCGTCGTCATCACAAAGGCAATCGACGGAAGAGGAAGACATCGAAAGGCTGACAGTAAAATTTGCAAAGGCAGTATTAATTTCTGGATCACCTTTGAGCCTGGTGGAACACCCATTGTGGATAGACTTTTTTACAGATCTGCAACCACCATTTAAACTACCATCACGGAAAAACTTATCAACGACGCTTCTGGATAAAGTGTATACTGAAATCAAAAAAGAGGTGATGGAATGTTTAAAAACCACAAGTTATTTGCATTTGCAGTGTGACGGATGGACCAATGTCAATAACGAAGGAGTAATAAACTTTATTATTTCAAATCCTGAACCCTATTTTGTAAAAAGTTTATCCACAGAAGATAACAGGCATACCAGTTTATACCTAAGTGAAGAAATTATAAAAGTAATGCGTGTTTATGGCGAATCAAAATTTGTAGCTTTGATTGGAGATAACGCCAGAAATCTTCAAAAAGCTTTCCAATTAGTGAAAAATAACATTCCACAAGTTACTCTTCTTAATTGTGCAGCTCATACATTGAGCTTACTAACCCACGATATAATTAAATGTGAAGTTTTTAAAGGAGTTATTGAATTAGCAACGGATGTTGTAAAAACAATAAAAAAGAGTCAGCTTTCTAATTCTCTACTAAATAAAATTATAAAAGAAAAGAAAACCGGAGAGACCCTAAAATTACCAGTAAAAACACGATGGGGTAGCCATGTATCTTCCTTAAAAAGTTTAAACAAAACAAAAGCTGCCCTACTGGCCCTGGCCATTCACGAAGCCGCAGTGATTCCTTCAGAGACCAAATCAACTCTTCTAGACGATAGTTTCTGGAATATGATAGAAGAATGCATTGCTATCTTGGAACCAGTTACTGAGCCTATTTTCAAATTAGAAGCAAATGAATGTAATATACATAAGGTTTTCCCCATGTTCAAGGACTTGAAGTCAAAATTGGAGTTCATGCTACCTAATATAACAATAATAAGCAATGAGGACAAACAAACCATTTTGAATTCAGTGGAAAAAAGAACAAAAGACTGTATAAAACCAATACATTTAGCAGCCTACCTTTTAGACCCCAATACACAAGGATTGACATTAAACGAAAATGAAGATCTGGACGCAATGGAATTTATTCAACTATTGGCTCAAAATCACAATTTTGATGTAGTTACAGATTTAGCTAATTACAAAGCCAGGGATGGATTTTGGAGGAAGCGCTTCATTTGGGAAAAAGTTGAAGATATAAGTCCCGTAACATGGTGGAAGGGACTTTGCTCATCTAAAAACCTGAGCAAAGTAGCAGTACGCATTTTAACTGCCCCATGCACATCTGCAGCAACAGAGCGATCGTTCAGCAAGCATGGCCACATACATTCAAAAAAACGAAACCGTTTAACATCCGAAAGGGCAGCTAAACTTGCCTTTGCGTCTTATAACTGGAATCTACTCCACAAGTTCAATCAAATTGTAGGATCTGAAGATAGTGAATCACCTGAAGATGAGATGACTCCAGATCGTGTTCAAAACATTGAACAGTCTGAAGAAAACCAATCTAGTGAAAATGAAAGTCAGGATGATAACCGAAGTAACCTCACTACAGAAGAAAATATCTTAGTAAGAAAATCACCAGGGCATGATATAGAATTTTTTGACTGTGGTAGTAACAGTAGCAGTAACGAGGACTGATATTAATATGACCTGACTGAAATTAATATTAAAAGTATTAAAGCACGACTGCGAATTTATACTATAAATTATAATTTTTGTTTTGTATAACATTGAGGACTAAAACTAATCACACACAGTGCCATAAGTACCTACCAAATTAAAAGAAAAGTTTATTCAATTTTAGTATTGTAGTGTTGATTATAATTTAGTGGAGTTTGGTATTTTAATGATGATAACCAACATCTCATCATCGTCGTTGTCGTTAGTGTTAAGTAAGGTAATCAAAAGAGTTTAGACATGTGATTTTGACGTGTTGTTATTACTAAAATTATGAAAGACTAATAATTATTATTAGTTTATTATTTAAGACTAAATAATAAACTAATTGTGCAATTTTAATATTTTTGATTTGTTTATTATTTTTTTATCATTATAATTATTATATTATAATCATTATAATTAAAAATAATTAATCTAAGTAATTGTTACTCATTGATTTGTTTTGAAATATATTGTATACTTATGCTATCTATATATTCTTAAAAGTAGTGTGCAGCATTTCGTTAACTTTAAAACATGTGCGGTCAGTACAATAGTCTATGTTTGTTTTTATTGTAATCCGTTTATTTTATTTGAAAATTTATGTTGATTAAAGTTTTAAAAGATATATAACTTCGTTTAATTTCAAATCAATACTTTATCTTCAATGGTCAAGATCAAAATTAACATGGTAGATCGTATTATTGATGACAAAGTCAATTAAATAATATTATGACAGTATTTATTTCATGACGGAGCCATTTAAGTAATATAAAGACAGTACTTTTTTTTACCCGGTATTTTTTATTAATACCCGGTAAAAAAAGGTATTTATTATATTTTACCTAATTTACCCTTTCGTTCCAATTTTTACCTTCCCATTTTTTACCCACCCGCCCATCTCTAGTTGTGAGCTATTTTTCCGCTCACTGAGCGTTTTCGATCTTTGAGCGTAACATATATAAGTATATATATATACATATTATGTATTTTTTTTAGTATAAGATATATATAGTTATATAAGTATTTAATGGTTTAATTTAAGATTTCACTAATTCTTCTTTACTCATCTCTGCACACTACTGTCTACATCTCTTGTAATTTCTCCTTTCACAGGTCTGCTGGAAGAAATTTCTATTTGAAATAAGCAGTACCTTTTTACAAAGTATTCTATTATTATTATCCTCTTCAGTATATTTGTGTGTACATAAATTGTAAAATAAATAAATAAATAAATAAATAAATAATGAATGTTGTTTTTTACGTTACGGTTTTCTAGAATATTATCTGTTATTGGGTACCCTTAGCAATCATACAACACAAGTGACGGAAGCAAAAATAATTTTGTTTTTATTTAATTTTTTCTTCATGTTTCTAATTTCGGTGGTGCAATATCGGTGGTTTCGGTGGTAACTTTATTGCCACCGATAGTAATATTAGAAATTTAGAACATATGAACCTGGTTCATGCGTAATCTCTGGGTAAATATCTTACCAATTGGTTACAAAATCAATCCGACAAACTTCAGTTCTAAAAGTAGGTAGTCATCATCGTCATATCAGCCAAAAGACGTCCACTGTTGGACATAGGCCTTCCCCAAGCGTGACCACAAAGACCTGTCCTGTGCGTCACGCATCCATCGGATTCCCGCGACCCTGACTAGGTCATCGGTCCACCTTGTTGGAGGCTTTCCAACGCTGCGTCTTCCGGTACGTGGTCGCCACTCCAGAACCTTTCGTCCCCATCGACCATCTGTTCTGCGTGTAATGTGCTCTACCCATTGCCACTTAAGTTTGGCGATTCCTCGAGCTATGTCGGTAACCTTGGATCTCCTGAGGATATCTTCATTTTTGATGTGATCACGCAAGGAAACTCCGAGCATAGCCCTTTCCAATACTCTTTGGGTAACTTTAAGTCTTCTGATGAGGCCCATTGTAAGCGACCACGTTTCGGCGATCACTGGCAACACGCACTGATCATAGGCTTTCGTCTTGAGACACTGTGGTATGTAATATGTTGGACGAAAAGATACCGCGCAGTTTTCCGAACGCTGCCTAGCTGAGTCGGATTCGTCGATTGATCTCTTTCTCGAAGTTAGACTTATCCAACTGGACCGTCTGTCCCAGGTAAACGTAGTCGTCGACAACTTCGAGTATAGAGTCTCCGATCTTGATAGGAGTGGGTGCTACATGGCTGTTTTTAACATGACTTTGGTTTTGTCCATGTTAATTTTAAGTCCCACTTTTTCGAAAGCTCTACTGAGATCACCACTGAGTTCCTCCGTAGTCTCAGCCATGACTACTATGTCGTCAGTAAACCGAAGGCGAGTGATATACTCGCCTTTGATAAGAATGCCTAGCCCTTTCCATTCCAGAACCTTCAAGACAAGTTCACGGCCGCAATGTAGGCGGCCGTGAACAGTTTCGGAGAAATAACGTCTCCCTATCTCACACCCCGCTGCAAGAGGACAGGTTTCGAGTTCTGGTTTTGTAGTCGCACTAACATGGTGTCAGACATCATGTTAGACCTCGAAACGGGGTGAGGCAGGGAGACGTCATTTCTCCGAAACTGTTGACGGCCGCAATGGAGGATGTCGTCAAGTTTACTGATAGTCAATCTGGCACCGTTGGAAAGGCTGCAGTTCAGCCCAAGTCTCGATCGAATCAAAGACTTTCTCGTAGTCTAAAAACGCTAAGCAGAGAGGCTGATTATACTCCTCAGTCTTTTGTATAACCTGCCACAGTGCATTTATGTGGTCCACGATGCTGAAACCTTTTCCAAGTCCGGCTTGTTCAGGAGGCTGGAAGTCGTTGAAAATGTGCGCGAGACAATTCGAGATGACTTTCGAAAAAAGTTTGTAGACATGGCTCAGAAGTGAGATGGACCTGTAGATCTTAAGCAGGGTATTGTCGGCCTTCTTAAAGAAGAGTACCACACCTTTGCTCCATGCCTCGTGCGTTTTTGCCTCAATTATAATGGATTCGAACAACTTCTGAATGGCCTTTAGGACCGGTTTTCTGGTAATTCTGTCCTCGCCCGACGCTTTATTGTTTTTCAGCTGTCTGAAGCAGCTATCCTGATCTCGTAAAGGTTTATTTTAAATTAAAAGAATTAAACAATGAGAGAAGTTTACATTTTTCTGGTGAATTTACGAGTAAATCAATATTTAATCCCCACAAACGAAAACTAATTTGTTATCTCTAATAAGTTTATTTAGTATTTCTTCTATTATAATCAAAAAAGATGTCAAGTTTGATGCAGGTGGTCTGTAAACACATAAGAAAGTTCGGCCTTCAACCTCTGCACAAGCTACCTCACATAAGCGATCAACAGAGCAAGCAGTGATATCTTTCCTTTCCTTATCTTAAAATAAATATATCAATAAATAAATATATATATAATCTATAAATAAATATATTATATATTATATTATTATATATTATTATCTTAAAGAATTATTACATAATATCAAGGTGCCACCCCCAATTGATGATCTGTTGTACGCACTGGCAACTGAAAAATTATTTACATTAAACAGCTATCTGGTTTTAACCAGGTTTCACAAAAACATAAGATATCCATATTATATCTATCTATTAACATTTCCACATCTAGAATTTTGCCAGAGAAGCGATTTATATTCTGATGGTATAGTAAAATGTTATTAATAGGCTTCCCTTTTGTCGTTCCTAAAAGTTTAAAGAGTCTATATCAGTATTATTAGGTATACTAGGTAATACTGGTTCGTCACTTAACCTAATCTCAGTTAAATCATCAATAACTGCGTTTATATTGTATGCTAACAAAGAAGCCAACAAATGTCGACTGTTTTTGGGAAGAAACATACTTGTATGTTCCCGAATCAAAATAAAATCTCTAACAAAATTGTTAGTGTCAAAATATAATATACAGTCACTATGACGATATGACAAAATGTGCATCAAGTTATTTAGGCTATAAGTGTAATTGTTATCATGTTCACATAAACTGTTGGAATAGGGCAATGCACACAAAATTAATTTTCCTAATTTCAATTTAAGCATGGTTTCAATACCACTAAGTCCCTTTTAGTTAAACTAAGACTATTTCTAATCAAAAGTACCACTGTGGTCTGCACATTCATTTGTGTATTTTTTATTTTATGAACAAGCTCGTTAAAATGCAGGTTATGGTAACAATGACTCATAATGGTATGTTTGCAACGGTTATTTAACAAAGACCCAAAACCTGTCCCTAATCTATCTGAATATACCAAAATGTTACTTTGACAAGGGTTTATTGATTCTGAATGATTATTACGTACAACATTGGAAGGCATAGGAATTTCATATTGAGACATGGGAGGTGGCGGAGCGAGAGCACAGCTCCAGGTGATATTGTTAGTTAGTGACTCGTACCTCTCTGCGTTGAACTTCACCAAGTCCACCAACTCACAAGCCTCCTGCATGCGCTCACTCAACATTTGTTGGCAAGACTCATATTTGCAAAATATTTCCTTTATAGTATTTTCCCTACTCAATAATTCCCTTTGAAGGTTCTGTATATCAATATCATACAAGATTTTGCTTTTTTCCAAATTATAATTAGATTAATTTAATTGCTTATGTAAGTTATTATGCTGCTTTCTAAGATTTATATTACATTTATAAACATTCCTTGTACTTTTTAATGTTTTTGGTGATTTTAATATACTTCTTAATTTTATTATTATGACTACTTAGAATTGGACCTTTAGTTATGGTATCATCCCTTGTTAAGTCTATGATAATAGTAGGTTTTTCACACTCCAGTCCAGCTACACTACCCACCAGCTTGTCGAAGAGGTTATTGGTGTTGGTAACCTGTTCACTAGCTTTCAAAGTATCTACAGCAGAAATTGTGTTGCGAGCCTTGCATAATACGCTTCAAAGCCTGATATACGACTCAGTGCCTGGTCATGAGTGTCTCTGCATTCCTGAAACTCGGACACAAGTTGACGGAGATGGTCATGCTGCTCAAGTATGTCCATATGCTGGGTGTGCAGCTCTACAAGCTGTCTCTTGAGTTGAGTGTTTTTGTCTATTAACTTCCCAACTTCCACCTCGCTCTCCTCTCTTTCCCGCAGCAGGTCATTGCAAGTCTTTCTTGAATCCTCTAGCTCCTTCAGTGCTGCACTCAGTTTTACATGCATGTCACGAACTGTAGCTCCACGGGTCATCATATTATAAACTTCCCCGAGTGGCTCCTGGAATGTTACAATAAACGGCTAAGTATTTGATGAGATGCTTATTGAGTAAAGAACTTGAGATAGTTAGAGGCAGACAAATAGTTAAAAAGAAATAAAGAAACAAAAAAGAAGATTGAAATTTAGAATTTATAATATTAACTAGTAGTGTAGGAGGAAGAAAAAAAAAATAAGGAGAGAATAAAAAGAAAAAAGAACTACATACTTATTTATTGATTGATTAATTCGACAGATTATTATTGCTAAGCCAATATTATTAGATTTGCTATCTAATTAGTGCTAAGAATGCTGAATTATAAAATTAATTAGAGGTAACATTAATTTGATAATGGAGACAGTTATTAATCTAGGAAGTTAAGGTAAAGCAGATTGAAAATACTTAAATAATGTGAAGTAAGTAATGTAGTGTATGTGTTGTCTGGGGCTTATGTTTTAGTCGTCGATTTTACTTCCACAGTTTGTCAAGTAAAAGGAGACATAAACGGTGCCAATGTGTTCTGGACGTAGCTCAGAACCCTGAGCAGAGTTAACAGGTGTTGAATAGTGTGTAAATATAATTTTATTAAACTATAAAATAAAACAAAGTAGGTACTCCCCGGGTTTGATGAATTCAAATCTGCAATCCAAACAATTCAAATTTTGACAGCCGGTCGACAAAGATATATTTATTGATGAAATATCACGACCAAACACGGTACAAACACTGTGTGTCGCACTTTACACTAAGATTCCAAATTTTATAATAGAATTTACACAAAATATACTTAATTAATTAATTTTTAAAGATAATTTGTCTAAGAGGTCGTTTTTTCACGACCTGTCACTAGGGTTGCCAGAGCAAAAACAAAAAATCGTCGCCGATGATTCTCTTGGCTCGCCTCTCAATCGACTCCAGCGCATCAAACTGGTATTTGGCAGATCCATCCCAAAGATGAGAACAGTACTCCCTATACGATCGAACTTGGGCTTGATAAAGATTGAGCAGCTGTTCTGTGGCTTGAAGTACCGTCTCATCCTTGCTAAGATCCCCAATTTTTTGGCAGCCAGTTGAGCCTTTGCATCAATGTATGAGCCGAAATTGAGAGTAGATGATAACGTAACTCCAAGAAGCTCAAAGTGGTCGGTTATCGGCACGATCACACCCCGGAAAGATGGAGCCGGGTGGAATTGGCTCCGTTTGGCGGAAAAAAGACACGCCTGGGTTTTAGATGCATTGAACTTGACCAGATTGGCGTCGCCCCAATCGGAGACCGCCTTCAAGGACGAGTTCATGTGCTTAACCATAGCCTCTCGAAATGACTGGATCTGTGACCCGCTAGCTCGTGCGTCAGATATATATCTCTCAGCAACAGTGCTGTCGTCTGTATACCCAAAGATACCGGGTTTAAGTAGATCATTTATGTGCAGCAAAAACAGCGTCGCCGAAAGCACTGACCCCCGGCATTAATATCCATTTGACCGGACGAGCAGCCATCAATAACCACTCGGATGGATCGATCCCGCAAGAAGTCTGCGATCCAATCACACAGACCAGCGGGTAATCCGAAGGAAGGAAGCATAGCAATAAGGCTTTCGTGCCAGACCCTATCGAAAGCCTTCGAGATATCAAGGGAGACGGCAAGCGCTTCCCCATGTTTCTCGATGGTCTCGCTCCAGATGTGAGTGGCATACGCTAGAAGATCCCCAGTAGACCGGTTTTGGCGAAAACCGTATTGCCGGTCACTGAGGATGTCGTTAGCTTCTAGGTATGCCAGAAGCTTCCTGTTAAGCACCCGTTCCATACTCTTACAGAGGACGGACGTAACAGAGATGGGTCGGTAGTTTGCCGGGTCAGCTCGACTGCCCTTCTTAGGCACAGGCTGCACTGTCGCTTGCTTCCAAGCAATCGGCACTTTTCCAGTTTCATATGAGAGGCGAAATAGGCGTGTCAAGATCGGAGACAATTCAGGCGCACAAGTTTTAAGCACGACCGCTGGTATCCCGTCAGGACCGCTGGCTATGTTCACGTCTAGGTTACGTAGCACCCTACGGACGTCCTTCCGATGGATGCGAATCGCTCAGGAAAGGCAGGGGGCCGTGCGTCACCAGAGTTCAGACGCGAAGATTCCTTAAAAGAGAGGCAAATAAGTTTGCTTTCTCTTCCGCGGTGTGGGCCAGCGAGCCATCGGGTTTTAGCAGCGGCGGAAGTGAGTGGCGGCAGAAGTTCGATTCAACCGACTTAGCCAGGGACCAAAACGCTTTACTACCAGCAGGGTATGAAGCAAGTTTGCTCCCAATTCGGCTTACGTGGTCGAACCGAGACCTCCTCAACACCTTCTTACAGGACTTGGCAGCCCTGTTAAAGGCCTTCTTCTTTTGAGCCACGTCGCTTGCTTTGCGCATACGAGCATTGCAAGCGACGGCGCCGAACCATGGACGAGCTTGGCCAGACATTGTTACGTCAGAGAATGGAATGAAGTACTCCATCCCCTGTCGCAACACATCCATCACGGCATCTGCGCACGACGAAGCATCCTCCGAAGAAAAGCAAGTGAGCTGCCAAGGATAGCATGCGAAGAAAGACCGCAAGCCATCCCAATCTGCTGACCTGTATCGCCAAACCCGCCGGGTGCCTCTAGGGCTGGGATCGGGCGGGGAGTCAGACAGACACAGACTTAACCAGACAGTGGTCGGAACTGCCTAAAGGCGAACATATCGACACACAGTATCGGTCTGGATCTGTTGTCAGCAGGAGGTCCAAGCAATTGGCTGTGTGCGAATCCACATCCGGCACCCTCGTTGCCCCCTGGACCAGCTGGGTGAGATTTAGTGCTAGCGCTAGCTTTCGCACCGCTCGACCAGCGTAGTCTGTGGACTGATACGGGAATAACCACTCTTGGTGGTGGGCATTAAAATCCCCCAGTAACACTAATTAGGCAGAAGGGTACCGCTGTAGAGCCGCATCTGCCGCCTAACTCAGATGCTGTGTGAGCCCGGATATATCCTGATCTCCGCTGTGCGATCGGTAGACACAAGCGTAGATTATTTTATCCAGGCCTGTGTCCACCAAAGTCCAAAGCGTCGAGAAACTGGAGTCCTCAAGGTTACGGAGACGCCGATTGCAGATGTCGTCCCGGTCGTACATACATACACCCGCACGTGGTTTAAAATTGTACTCCAAGGTAAACCCTGGGTAGGAAAGGTACGACACGTCGGACGGACACCTGAGATGCGTCTCCGAAAGGAAGAAGAGAGCTGGCTTTTCAGTCTCCAGGTGATGGTGGACTGCGACGATATTGGAGTGCAGACCTCTTATGTTAGTGAGGTGCACTTTGTGGGAGAGGGAGTGCAACCGCTGTTTAACTTGTCTCTTTGTCCTTTTCATTTTCATACGAGAAAACGGGAGGAGAGGAGAAGGAAGTGAAATGAGGTTCCACGCAGCTAACCTTCAGGCACGCACTGAAAGGACGAAATCATTGGGGGACTAGTCTGGAGACTGCGGGGGTGCCCAAGCCCCCCCGGGAATGTCCATCGGGCCCTCTCGTCTGGTCGCCAACCAGCACGATGGCGCATTCCGGGATTTTTCGACAGTTGGCGGGGCAGCCTTTCATGTGTGGCTAGTACATTACTTGAACCCCCAACTACCTTCGGTCGGCCATCGGCAACCGTGCCTCGGATTCCGCTACCCTCCGCGACTAGCTTCCCGATTCCTCGATATCAGCACGAGCCAGATTGGTCTGCTCGCGTTGGAACAACTATTTCGACCCAACTCCTCTAGACTGGCTACACTGAGCATCATACCGGAACACGGCCAGGCCGTTTGGCGGTACGTCTTTGCTCAGTGGGTAGTCGCAAGCCAACGGTCGAAACCTATCACCAGTTAGTGTCACCTGATTAGCACCACCAGAGGACCACGTGTAGGGACTTGCTTCGGGTATTCTCCTACGGACGCGGGTGACTCGGCCCCCAAAAATTATTTTAGGTAGATAGTTAAAGCTTTCCGATACCGATCCCAGTCGTCAGTCCATTTGGCCTTGTTAAACAACCTACGTGATTCTTCCCTTAAAACATCGAGCTTTTTGTTCCACCATGTCACTTTTCTATCCCTCACAGTTCTTAAAGGGCAGCTCTCTTCGTAAGAGGCTGTAATGACTTCAGCATTCAGCAACAGCATAATCCAATGTTTCAGGGGAGCGAGTCTCTCCTGGAGCTTTCGTCTGTACAAGTCCCAGTCCGTGGCTTTCGCAGCCCTAAAAGTGATGGTTCCGCAAATGTGGGATGTATTCAGTGCGAATTTAATAAGTCGATGATCAGACATAGATGGTTCATCACTGACATGCCAATTGGTTATCAGCCTGGCAGTGTGAATAGTAGCGAGAGTTACATCAAGAACATTCTTCCTCGATTTACTTACAAAGGTCTGTTTACATCCCTCATTAACTATTTGGAGGCGGTTAGTTAGTACAAAATCATGAAGCAGCTCACCTCTGTCGTTGATGTCAGTACTGCCCCAGTTGGTATGGTCGGCGTTGGCGTCACACCCAATGAGAAGCTCGGCATTGTTGGCATAGACGTACTCGACTACCTTTGCAAGCTCCTTGGATGGGTCGGTTTTCGTCCCGTCAAGGTATGCCGAGCACACGATGAGGCGTCCATTTCCGCTCTTGACAGTAACATAAGCTGCAATCAGACCATCGCTGCACAGGGGGCCAATTCTCGATTTTAGAGATGGTGTCGAATTCGACAAAAATTTCTAATGACGTCATTTTTTCGACAAATTTTTTAAGTTCCTATTCTGGATTTTCGAATTCGACATTTGTCGCAGGATAACGTTAGAGTTCATGACGAGTGCTTCTGAGCAGTAGAGATTTCATGTCGATTGTAGAGATATGTCATTTCTGAGTGAATTCGTTGAATTTTGTTATATTGTTAGTGCGTTATATCGTGTTTTCTTTGGTTTTTAAATAAAATACGGCTTGGCTTATATTGAATTGACGATTACGACCGTTCTCGGCGAAAATAATTACTTACAAACAGTTTTACTGCCTTCACAGGACTTCTCAAAAAGTTCCAAATAGGTAAATCGCCACGGGGAGGCATTTTTATATAAGTTTATCAAAACACAAGTCTTTTTTGGCGCAAGGAGTTCACCTAAACCTACAACTTTCACTGTCACAGTTCTTAAACACTAATTTACAGAAGTTATACTTTACAACAACAGTAGGTATTAGGTATCAATCACAATCACCACATTCGCAGTGATAAAACATTCATAAACGTTCGAAAATACTCAAAACGATCGCGGTTCGCGACAACACCGTGCGCATTCGCAATGTTTACAAGCAACTAACAAACCCCGCGTTCCGAATTGCGCCAAAAGCGATTATATCGCGAATCCGACTAATGCGCAACGTCACAAACAGTACTCAATAGTCCTTATATTTTGTGACTATTAAATTCGGTCGGATAATCGCTTTTGACGTAATTCGGAACTAAGGGAAAGTAATAACAAAAAATAAGTTTAGATTCAATACGACTGAATTAACTAGACAACTCGTTGTAACAAGATTCGTATTGCGCTATGTGCCTACTTAACTCATACGGGTTATAATAACAAAAATTACGCACGGCATGACTCTACGAGTACACACGATGCGCTACAGACGGGGCGCGCCAGTATTGCCAACTGCTATGCCCAGTAGCTAATTTGCGAAATGTTGCTAGATTGCTAGTTTTTTGCTAAAAAGTAACTAGATTTGCTAAATGTTTCAGTAGGTAATTTAAGTTTTAATAAAATAACAATGGGAGCGCGTGACGTTCATACCCAAACCTATAATTGCTGTCAAAATTTAGTTTAAGCAGTGTATGTTTTGTGACCGCGGTAGCGCCGCACGCGCTCTCCACTGGCTGGTATGCTCCATGAATTAAACCCAACAACACACGATAAAATACGAGTAGCGTGTACTATTTTGGTTTAGAACTATAGTATTCTTCTGTCATGTCTTGGCGCAGTAGGAAACAAGGAATTCCCGGCTAACGCAGACCCATGGCTGTACCTGCAATAGCATCTTTGACCATAGATTCTCTTTGAGTTTTTATTTATAAGAATCTATAAGAAAAAATAAAAATAGCTATAGAATAAGAATAGAATAAGAATAGCTGTAGAATAAGAATAGCTGTAGAATAAGTATAGCTTCACGTCTCATGATGAAATGAAAAAGTGCTAGAAAAAGTAGCTAAAAAGTTTAGCTACAAGTTTAATTATATTGTAGCTGTCTGCCACCAAATAATAGCTATAAAGTTGCTAAGTTGGCACCACTGGGCGCGCGGCTCGGCGCTCGGCGCTATCTGCCACCAAAAGATCTAGCTATAAAGTTGCTAAGTTGGCATCACTGGGCGCGGCTCGGTGCTTTCGCGCTATATTGCTATCCCGTTTTGGCCACGCTGTTGTCGTTTTGTTGAGTGAGACGTTATCTTCACTCGACTCGACATTTACGTGAAATTTATTTCGATTTTGACTGAGAATATGGAATTCTGCTCGATTCGACATTTTTTGGTAGAGATAGAGATATTTTTGATCGACATAGAGATAGACTTGCAATCTCGATTTTCGCCATTTATCTCGAGTTCGAGATTGCAAGTCTATCTCTATGTCTATCAAAAATATCTCTATCTCTACCAAAAAATGTCGAATTGAGCAGAATTCCGTACTCTCAGTCAAAATAGAAATAAATGTCAAGTCAAGTGAAGATAATGTTCCCATTAGGAAGACTCCACGTTCCGTTTTATGTAGTTATGAGTGAATGAATGATTTGGTTTTAAAATGCTGACTAAATATAAAACGATTCGTTTAGTCTAAAAATAATCAGCTTGATAGTTGAAGAATTTGCGGTTCCTTCAAAACTTTTCATTTGTTTACTTCTTTGGTGGGCTGTGCTGTCTAAACTTTTACGTTTCATATAATATTTTAAACAACATGGAGGGGAAAAAATACAAAAAGTCTTGGGATAGTTGGCGAAAAGTAAGTACAATCGTGGATACACAAATTACTGAGTCCGTTATTGTGCGCGAAGGTTGTCGTTTCAAGAAAATACACGATGAACAAATCACAGAGCAAATCGAATATCCAACATGAGAATCCAAGTAGTATTTTATTTAAAAACCAAAGAAAACACAATGTAACGCACTAACAATTAACTATATTGCAAGTTTATCTCTACCTATGTCTGTCAAAAATATCTCTATCTCTACCAAAAAATGTCGAATCGAGCAGAATTCCGTATTCTCAGTCAAAATCGAAATAAATTTCACGAAAATGTCGAGTCGAGTGAAGATAACGTCTCACTCAACAAAACGACAACAGCGTGGCCAAAACGGGATAGCAATATAGCGCGAAAGCGCCGAGCCGCGCGCCCAGTGATGCCAACTTAGCAACTTTATAGCTAGATCTAGCTATTATTTGGTGACAGACAGCTACAATTTAATTAAACTTGTAGCTAAACTTTTTAGCTACTTTTCCTAGCACTTTTTTATCTCATGAGACATGAAGCTATACTTATTCTACAGCTATTCTTATTCTATTCTTATTCTATAGCTATTTTTATTTTTTCTTATAGTTTCTTATAAATAAAAACTCAAAGAGAATCTATGGTCAAAGATGCTATTGCAGGTACAGCCATGGGTATGCGTTAGCCGGGAATTCCTTGTTTCCTACTGCGCCAAGACATGACAGAAGAATATTATAGTTCTAAACCAAAATAGTACACGCTACTCGTATTTTATCGTGTGTTGTTGGGTTTAATTCATGAAGCATACCAGCCAGTGGAGAGCGCGTGCGGCGCTACCGCGGTCACAAAATATACGCTGCTTAAACTAAATTTTGGCAGCAATTATAGGTTTGGGTATGAACGTCACGCGCTCCCATTGTTATTTTATTAAAACCTAAATTACCTACAGGAACATTTAGCAAATCTAGTTTCTTTTTGGCAAAAAACTAGCAATCTAGCAACATTTTGCAAATTATCTAGCTACTGGGCATAGCAGTTGGCAATACCGGCGCGCCCCGTCTGTAGCGCATCGTGTGAACTCGTAGAGTCATGCCGTGCGTAATTTTTGTTATTATAACCCGTATGAGTTAAGTAGGCACATAGCGCAATACGAATCTTGTTACAACGAGTTGTCTAGTTAATTCAGTCGTATTGAATCTAAACTTATTTTTTGTTGTTACTTTCCCTTAGTTCCGAATTACGTCAAAAGCGATTATCCGACCGAATTTCATCATCATCATCACCAGCCTTTTTAATGTTCCCACTGCTGGGACTCAGGCCTCCTCTCTAGGAGAGGGAATGGGCCGTAATCCACCACGCGGGCCCAGTGCGTGTTGGTGAATGTCACATGTCTTCGAATTTTTGGTTCTAGGACATGCCGGTTTCCTCACGATGTTTTCCTTCACCGTTTTGAGAGACCGAATTTAATAGTCACAAAATATAAGGACTATTGAGTACTGTTTGTGACGTTGCGCATTAGTCGGATTCGCGATATAATCGCTTTTGACGCAATTCGGAACGCGGGGTTTGTTAGTTGTTTGTAAACATTGCGAATGCGCACGGTGTTGTCGCGAACCGTGATCGTTTTGAGTATTTTCGAACGTTTATGCATGTTTTATCACTGTGAATGTGGTGATTGTGATTGATACCTAATACCTACTGTTGTTGTAAAGTATAACTTCTGTAAATTAGTGTTAAGAACTGTGACAGTGAAAGTTGTAGGTTTAGGTTAACTCCTTGCGCCAAAAAAGACTTGTGTTTTGATAAACTTATAAAAAAATGCCTTCCCGTGGCGATTTACCTATTTGGAACTTTTTGAGAAGTCCTGTGAAGGCAGTAAAACTGCTGTTTGTAAGTAATTATTTTCGCCGAGAACGGTCGTAATCGTCAATTCGATATAAGCCAAGCCGTATTTTATTTAAAAACCAAAGAAAACACTATATAACGTACTAACAATCTAACAAAATTCAACGAATTCACTCAGAAATGACATCTCTACAATCGACATGACATCTCTACTGCTCAGAAGCACTCGTCATGAACTCTAACGTTATCCTGCGACAAATGTCGAATTCTACATCCCAGAATAGCAACTTTAAAAATTTGTCGAAAAAATGACGTCATTAGAAATTTTTGTCGAGTTCGACACCATCTCTAAAATCGAGAATTGACCCCAAATGACATTATCTCTAAAAACTCTAACGTTATCCTTCGACAAATGTCGAATTCGACATCCCCAGAATAGCAACTTTTAAAATTTGTCGAAAAAGTGACGTCATTCGAAATTTTTGTCGAATTTGACACCATCTCTAAAATCGAGAATTGGCCCCCTGGCCTTGTATGCATAAGAAATCAATATTATTATTGAAAAGTATACACGCTCTTGGTTTGATTCCACCGACATGGTGTACGACCTTACCTGCAGAGCTCTGTCCAGACACCGTGTTAGCATTAGCCAGCCACAGTTTCTGAATAAGAGCAATGATGATGAAAAAAAATTTTTCTAGTATGAATCAGGGTTGTTGCTGATGCAGGATTTTGTCACATCAGCGGATGCTGATGCTGATGCTGATTTTAAGTTATTTTTTTTAATACTGAATTTCATAGTTTTTAGGTAAATATTATAATAAAATAAGTGTATCGAACCCTAAAAAACTACATTATGGTAAGTAAATTTACTAAAACTTTTTTTGTTTCTATGAAGGTTAAAATAATAAATAATTAAGTACAAAGTTTAGGCATTTACTTACATTCTTTAGTCGAATTTATTTCAGATTCGCTGCTGGTTAAAAACTTGTCGTACTCTTCGGCATGTATTGATCTCAAATGATTTTTAGTGACGTATTTGTACGTCCTTTGCGTGAATAATTCTTTTTGTATATTATACAGTTTGCGGTATCTTGATTCACTAATTTAAAGTACTGCCAAATTCCGCTTTTTAATATGGGAGGCATTTTAAAAATAATAAACACGCACCAAAACAATGCGCTCTGCATTTGCTTGCAATATTGACTAAATCACAGAGAATAATATTGACGATTTGTTTTGAAATGTACGTATTTTGATTGGACAAAACTCGGAAGCGACAACGGCACGTGCCATTAACTCCGCCCTCCGTCGGTCATGTCGCGACACGAACTTTGGACATCAGCATCTAACATCAGCAACAATCAATGCGGATGCTGATGCTGATGCGGAAAATAATGCTGATGTTCCGCTGATGCTGATGCTGATGCTGATATTCGCAACAACCCTGGTATGAATAATACTAGAAAAAATAAATTTTACCGTCTGTCTGTCATTATATAGTTGAAATTTTCTCATACTAAGTATTTCTGCTGCTGCTATAACAACATATACCACTAAAAACCGTTTTTAGGGTTCCGTAGCTAATTGGCAAAAAACAACACGCATTTTTACTGAAAACTTCCTATTCAATTTGTAGCCACTACACAGCATATCACTCATAACACGTTTTCATCACCATCAAGAAATATTAAAGCTGACAGTTCTGAAAAGAACTTTTGTAACGTTTCGACAAACTCTATTGAAATAGGAAACACGCAGCCATTTTACAACAAATCGTCACGTGCCAGCTCAACAAATCGCCACGTGCCAGCTCAACAAATCGCCACGTGCGAGCACAACAGCGGAGCATCCTCACGTCCCACCGTCGCAAGCTGCCCGAGCAAAAAGGCTTTCACCCACAAAGGACAGCGCGCGCTGTACACGTTGCTAACGACCCCTCGCGGGACGCGCGTGAAACAGTTACTGCACTGCGATTGGACAAGAGAAGTGATTGGACAGGAGCAGCGATCGGACCGGAGCAGCGATTGGATAAATAGTTTTGGCGCCACGAAAGTTAACTGTACAATATTTTAGTGATTGGACAATAGTGTTAGCGTAACGCACACGAACAGAGTGATAAGTGATTTTTAGTGGTTAGTTAGTTTTAGCGGGACATTCTGTACAGTATTATTGGTTAAGTTGTTTTGTAAATATTAAGTTAGTCGTTCCTATTGGTCAACCTCTTAGTCCGTAACATTGTAAATTAGTATAAAAGGAGGTGCTTGGTCACAGTATACACATTCAGTTTTGGAAATTCACAAAGTATTTTATTTGTTTATTCCCAAAAGTGGGAACATCTTCTTTTAGGGTAAACCAGCCCTATGTGCCCCAGTCAGTAACGGGCCCCACTTGCCAAGACACGCATTTCAAATTTCATTACAGTATATTTACAATCACATAACTAAATGGAATCACAAAGTAGGGAAATGTAAATATTATGCTGGAGGCGGGCAGCCCTGTCGCATGTTTACGTACTGCGCGGCTGTAGGCATTTGTTTCAAAGATACGGCCGAGTTACAAAACTGTATGATATTATTACCGTGTCCGAGCCGTGCAATGTATTATGAACATTATGCGTGTTGTTAATAGGTTTATATTAGCACGTTTTCTTTCGAAGAGCGAAAATGTACCTACTTTTAACTATAACTTATTCTGTGGTAGCGGTAAGATACATTTCTGAGAAGAGAAATCATCAATTGACTTCTCACGCTCTAGGGTGGAGCAAACGGGCGCGCCAGAATTTTACTTAAACTGGCCTATACTCCTTATGTTGCCCTTTTCGTTTCAGAGTTGCTTTTTCTCTCTCAAATGCTCTTAAAGCCCTGGCAGGCATTGGCCCTGCTGGGCCCTTTTAGTTTTGCTGACAACTCTATGAGGCGCGTGCACTACCTACGCAACGTAGACCTTGACTGATTTGCGATTGCAGCAGAAGAAAAAAAGAAAAAGAGTTTATTTGCGTCAAACATGGCGCATACCATAAAATAAAAAAAATAACAGTATCGACTTAAAGTAGCACGTAAGTAGGATATAGATATACGTTACATCCGCGCAAAACGGCCAGTGCTCAAAAACCATTAAAAACAACAAAACACAAATTGGCAAACAAACACTGAACTAGTCGATTATTAGAATCGATCAATGAACGATCGAATATAAAACTAGAATTGTCAATGATGCGCAGTCATATAGTCACATTTTGAGACTGTACAACCTCTATGGTCCGCCCGAACAATAGTAAAAAAAAAAAATGGCTGATCGATGGATAACAATAACAGCGGCAAGATAAATTTACGTTAATATTTATGTAAAAAACAAGATTCCTGACCTACGCAATCGATTTGTTTGCATAAATGTGTTATTGGGTGAATTGATTTGTTGAAATGTTGAGTTTTGGTGAGTAGTAACAGGAGTGAAGTTTGAGTGCGCATTCATCTAAGCGCTTAAATAACACGGACAGACGAGATTGTCAAGCCAGCAAGAGAAAATCAACAAAGGTACAATAAAAAAAAACCATTGAGATCTATACATGGAGAAGCCGTGTTATCTATGACGTATACATAGTTATACAAATATGAGCGAAATATGAAACAGATTACGAAATATCGTTTTGTCTCACTCTTTCTAAGCCAATAATTGTATTTGACAAAAGAGACAACGATATTTAAGTTGTTGCTTAATTTGGCAACATTTCGTTTTGACATTAGTAAAGATGTAGGTAAGTGCCATTGTCCACCATCTTGTGCGCTCACTGCACCTCATGGTACATAATAAATATAAGGACTGGAAATACCTAAGAAAAAAACCTACAATTAGAAAAATCGCACAAAATGGCTGCCTTTGCTAGGGTTGTGCCGACCAAGGATTTAACGGTATCGATACTATTTAATTCTGGGTTACGTACAAGTTTTACGTTTGGTTTTACTAGATACTACGTACGGAATATGACATTTAACAGGGTGTTCGAAATTACAGCAACGATATTATGATGAACTTTTATGAGTACATGGTATTACGGGTAGCAGAGCGTGGTTGAATAAAACCATGTAAACATGAATATGTGATAAAATTAGTATTTATTTTTGCTTTTACATTTCTCATAAAAACACAACTTATCGTATTTTGAGAACACACCGATTATTGACAGACACACTCTTTCTTATATTCTGTCTAACATAAATTCAAACATTCGTCAATCTCTCAGACTGCCAGTACTCACGATACGATTACAACCTCTTCTGACACTCCTCCTTAATCGTATTCGTCACTCTTTCATTCTCTTCAGCTACCCTCACTTGTACAACCAAACCCTCACACCTTTCACACCCTCAATGGTGGTTAGCATCATATGACACCCATCTCTTTCGAACAAAATTCAAATTTGTTTTTAGGCAAACTTTTTGTTAAAATGTCTGCTGTCATTTTGTTAGTCTCAATATATCTCAGGTGGATCTCCGAGTCACTGATCAAAGTATCCCTAACAAAATGATACCGTACATCTATGTGTTTGGTTTGGTGATGATGCACTGGGTTTAGTGCTATAGCCATTGCTGATTGACTATCTGTGTACATACACAGCTTCGTATTATGTATACCTGTAAGTTCTTTTAAGAATCTTTTGAGGTATACAGCTTCTTTGGTAGCTTCGGAGAGGCTTACATACTCTGCCTCTGCAGTAGATAAAGCCACTGTCTTTTGTTTCATGCTCTTCCAGGAAATAGCAGCTCCACTTAACTTGAACACGTATCCAGAGAAAGATTTCCGGTCAACAATGTTCCCACCATGATCAGCATCTGCAAAACCTTCAATTTCACAAGCTTTGCCTCTAACATATTTCAGACCTAAATTTGTTGTGTTCCTCAAGTACCGAAGAATTCGTTTTGCTGCTATCCAGTGAGCTTTCTCGTAGCAGTTGTTAAACTGACTCATAAAGTTCACTGCTTGAGCTATGTCTGGTCTTGTACAAACAGCTATATACATGAGTGATCCTATAAGTTCTCTGTAGGGGATCTTCTCATTTGGTTTGTGTTCTCCATCTGGCTTCTGGAGGCTCAGTCCAGGTTCCATTGGAGTGGAAGCAGGTTTACAGTTCTCCATCTCAAAAGTCTTGAGAACTTTCCTAATGTAGTTCTCTTGGTCAATCTTGATCCATCCGTTTTCTTGAGTCACTCTGATACCCAATACTAGTTCGGTCTTTCCAAGATCTTTCATCTCAAATTTAGACATCAGGTCTCTTTTAACTGTTTTCACTTCTTGTAAATCATTCCAAAATAAAAGTATATCGTCAACGTAAATTGCAAGTATTACCGTTTTCTTGCCCCTCTCACGTAAATATATAACTCCTCATGTAATTTTTGGTTCCAGGAACGTGGTGCTTGTTTCAATCCATATATGGAACGCTTCAAGAGGCATATGTAGTCTTCCTTCCCTTTCTCTTCAAATCCAGGTGGTTGTCTCATGTAGACCTTTTCGGTTAGGTGACCATTAAAAAATGCTGTCTTTACATCCATATGGTTGCACTTGAGTCCCTTTTGTACCGCTAATGCCATTAACATTCTCAGAGTACTATGTCGCACTACAGGCGAAAACGTTTCACTGTAGTCGACACCTCTACGTTGGCTAAAGCCTCGTGCCACCAGACGAGCCTTGTATCGGGTCTTATTTCCCGCCTCCTTTTTGATTCTAAATAACCATTTAGAATCAACAAGGTTATTCGTCTAATTGTGATCTCGCTTCGTAAGAATCCAAGTCTTGTTTTTCTTTAAAGCATCAAGCTCCTCCTGAATTGCTGTTTTCCATTGTTCAGCATCCGGCCTTGCTAGTGCTTCTTCCACTGTAAGTGGATCACTTAGTTCTGCTTGATAAGTGACGTAATCTGGAAACTGTACCGGTTTCCTATCTCTCAAAGGATACCTCCTCTCTTGTACACTTTCACTTCTAGGTTCTTCATTAGGTGTTGGATCCTGTTCTTGATTATGCTCCTCTTCACCTTCAAATGAAGCCCATTGTTCGTCATTATCAGCATCTGGAATATCAGATAATGTTTCTGTTTCATCGTCCGCTTGATGATTATCTCTTTCTTCATCATCACTGCTATCACGACCAACTTCACTATCTTGATCTGAATCCTCAAACTTCAGATTCACAAGTTCTTTCGGACTTTCAGTTTTCTTGTACATCTGATGTTCAAAAAACTGTACATCTCTCGCTATGTATACATGTTTCTTCTCTGGGTCGAACAATCTGTATCCTTTTGTCGTCTCACTATATCCGACGAAGATGGTTTCCTTCGCTTTTGGTTCCCATTTCGTCCTTTTTCCGTCTGGAATATGCACGAAAGCCCTGCATCCGAATATTTTGAGCCCTTGGAGGTCTACTTTAGATCCAGTCCACGCTTCTTCCGGTGTCATACCCCTGACTTTATTTGTAGGAGATCTGTTCTTTAAATATACAGCTGTATTGACAGCTTCAGCCCAGAATCGAGGATCTAAGCCAGCCTCTTGTAACATACATCTGGCTTTTTCTGTTATTGTGCGGTTGGCCCGCTCAGCAACCCCATTCTGTTCCGGTGTATACGTACATGTGTACTGATGAATTATCCCATTTTGTTTCAGGAAATCCATAACATTTTTATTTTTGAATTCACTACCGTTGTCAGTTCGTAGGACCTTAAGTTTTTTGTTCGTTTGATTTTCTGCAAAAACTTTGAATTCCTTTATTTTCTCAAAAACCTCGCTTTTGAATTTAAGAAAGTATATAAAAGTTTTGCGCGAAAAATCGTCAATAAACGTCAAAAAATATATAAATTTACCAAAACTCTCGTCCATTGGACCACACACGTCCGAGTGTACCAACTGTAGTATTTCAGTAGCTCTCGTAGCGCCTTCTTTTGGGAATGGTTCACGCGTTTGCTTTCCCAATAGACAAGCCTCACAATTGAGAATAGCAGATGAAGACGAAAAACTTACCCCATTAGCTAGTTTGTTTTTCAAAAGTTTGAGATTTCGAATGCCCAGATGCGCTAACCTTTTGTGCCATAGCTCCACATCGCTGCATAGTGCTGTAGACGCTACTGTAGCAACCTGTGGAGTTGTCATAAGTTTGTAGATACCTTTATCTATCTTGCCTTCTACGCATGCATTCCCTTTAATCTCACATTCATCTTCATTATAGATGGAACAACCTTCACTTGAAAAAACAACTATTTTATTTTTCTTCGTAATCATACTTACGCTCAAAAGATTTGATTGTAAATCAGGTACAAACATAACATCATCAACCGTTATGTTCAGTTCCTTACTCTCTATTCTGCCAAAACCTTTACCGTAAACTTTACCTCCATTCGCACAACATACCTCAATATCTTCGTGCTTAACAAAATCTTTTAACAAATGTTTACTACTACTCATGTGAGAAGAAGCGCCCGAGTCCAAAATCCATTGCTCTTCTTTTGCAATAGGTGAAGTTGTGGACAAAGCTGTGGCAATATGTGCTCGTTCCTTTTTGTTGCTATCCTTTTTCTTCCTTGGATTATCAGGACAATCTATCATCTTGTGTGCACCTTCACAAATAAAACATTTCGGTTGCTTCTTTGTATAGTTCTTCTTGAATGGCTTCTTCTTAGCCGTCAGTGCAGTGACTGGTTCAGAACTAGCACTGCTCTCTTTGTAGTCACTCATTTGCAAGAGTTTTGTTTTAATGTAGTCGGTTGTCAAGGTAATATTGGTATTTTCTAATGCTAATCTCATAGGAGTATATTCTTCAGGTAATCCTGTTAGCATCATTGCAGCCAACAGTTCATCATCTATTGATTTGCCAAGCTCTTCTAGTTGCTGAGCAACATTCAATAGTTCCGTTACATATGCTCCAATACTGTTAAATTGATTTAGCTTTAGACTCACTAGTTTTGTAAGCAGTCGGCATCGATTGTTTAAGCCTTTGTCCTCAAAAGCGTTTCGCAGAGCCTCCCATGCCTGCTTCGCAGTTTTACAGGACCTCACATAGACCTTGCAGTCCTTGTTCACCATAAGACATATTTTGCTGAATGCCTTTTGATCTCTCCTCAGACCTGCCTCATCGGTCACTGGCGGTGTTTCCTCTACATACTTCCAAAGATCATCATGCATCAGATGACACTGGATATCAAACTTCCAACTTCCATAGTTTCGCATACCTTCTAATTTTTCTGCGTATACTGGTGATAGCCCTCCGCTACCAGAAGCTGAAGTCTCCATCATGTTTTTTTTTTATTTTTGAAAAAAAAAAACAAAAGAATACTTTTTTTCACATCGTATCACTTTTTATGCAAAAATCATGCGACTGGGCCCATAACCTATGAGTACATGGTATTACGGGTAGCAGAGCGTGGTTGAATAAAACCATGTAAACATGAATATGTGATAAAATTAGTATTTATTTTTGCTTTTACATTTCTCATAAAAACACAACTTATCGTATTTTGAGAACACACCGATTATTGACAGACACACTCTTTCTTATATTCTGTCTAACATAAATTCAAACATTCGTCAATCTCTCAGACTGCCAGTACTCACGATACGATTACAACCTCTTCTGACAACTTTATTATACTTTTCTTATCCTAAAATCTACATAGAATCAATAATGACGTTATTAGTTTCACTGATAACAATGTCATAAAATAAGAACTAATTTTAACCAATTTTCAAAAAACCATCACATAACTGTTAACACAATTTTTTTGTTTAAGGTCTTGGACAATATCTGCCAAATTGACTATCTTTTTGTTTCGTTTCCTAATTCTCTCGTTGAGACGTTTAATTTTTTTCTGCTGCTTGAGACATTTTATTTCCAACGCTTTTCATCGTGCACAGCCTGAAAAAATATAACAAATTTTATTAATATACAAGTGTCAAGGTGAGATAGTGGTCAAACGAAAGCCTATCAATAATAAAAAATAAAAAAAATTGTGATATCTGCAGAATGTTTCAGAGGTCTAAAAGAGAGTCTAGAGAATAAAGAAGTCATACTTATCATGTGATCTGAATTTCTAAAACTTAGTTTTATTATATTTTTGGAAGGTATAAATAAAATAATCGTCACCCAGCAGATACATACCCCTTTATGTACGTATTCTACAATTTCATGGGATAACTGCAATGGGGGCAGCTCAGTCGATGTACAAGAATCACCTTTTCTGATATTGCTACTACTTTCACTTAAAACAACGCCAGGTCGTTTTTTTGGTAACTGAAAATAATAATAAAGGAATATACCAACATATTTATTTTTTATTTCAGCCACAGAGCCAGGCTTTTTATCAGCCATTTCAATGCAAACTTACCAAAAATTCAGTGGGAACAGAGTCATCATGTAATCGCATCACATCAAGTGTTCTATTGAAACAACTTTCTTGGAAGTGAAGCGAACAGACATACCATCTTTATGTCTGGGATTAATATTTTCTTCACCAATAGCTTCCAACCATTTTTTCCTTTAGATTCTATTTATTAGGAAACCTATGAAAGAAAGGAAGTATAAAACATGATAATTTGAACTTCTCTGTAACTAAAACAAATAAAAAAATACTGACGTATTATTTTAGAACTATACAAAACTGAGGAAACTTCCATTGATAAAATGGATTAGTTCTGTTATGATAAGTAGAATTATAAATTGGAGATTATATCGATACTGTTGCAGCAATGGTACAGGACTATGCCATAACACATATTATTGTAAATAACAAGTTTTTTACTAAAACAGTATTATAAACAGAAATAGAGGTAAATCTCAGTACCTTGGCAATAGATTCAAGTATCCGTAACATTTTTTTCAACCTACGTGAATTATTTTAAGTAATATTTGGTGAAAACTGGCTACTAACCTGTGCAAAGACAATTGAGGTTGATTCTTGTTCTTTTTTGCACCACACGTCACAATGCAACACACAGGCATATTGTTTTTTGTTTCAATATATATATATTGGAGTTTTAAATGGATATCTTCGTAATTTTCCAGAAAATCACAATAGCTTCAAAACATAAACACCCGTTTGACAGCACAACTACCACGTAACTCAGGTGCAGTGAGCGCACAAGATGGTGGACAATGGCACTTACCTACATCTTTACTAATGTCAAAACGAAATGTTGCCAAATTAAGCAACAACTTAAATATCGTTGTCTCTTTTGTCAAATACAATTATTAGCTTAGAAAGAGCGAGACAAAACGATATTTCGTAATCTGTTTCATATTTCGCTCATATTTGTATAACTATGTATACGTCATAGATAACACGGCTTCTCCATGTATAGATCTCAATGCTGCACCTGAGTTACGTGGTAGTTGTGCTGTCAAACGGGTGTTTATGTTTTGAAGCTATTGCGATTTTCTGGAAAATTACGAAGATATCCATTTAAAACTCCAATATATATATATTGAAACAAAAAACAACATGCCTGTGTGTTGCATTGTGACGTGTGGTGCAAAAAAGAACAAGAATCAACCTCAATTGTCTTTGCACAGGTTATTAGCCAGTTTTCACCAAATATTACTTAAAATAATTCACGTAGGTTGAAAAAAATGTTACGGATACTTGAATCTATTGCCAAGGTACTGAGATTTACCTCTATTTCGGTTTATAATACTGTTTTAGTAAAAAACTTGTTGTTTACAATAATATGTGTTATGGCATAGTCCTGTACCATTGCCGCAACAGTATCGATATAATCTCCAATTTATAATTCTACTTATCATAACAGAACTAATCCATTTTATCAATGGAAGTTTCCTCAGTTTTGTATAGTTCTAAAATAATACGTCAGCATTTTTTTTATTTGTTTTAGTTACAGAGAAGTTCAAATTATCATGTTTTATACTTCCTTTCTTTCATAGGTTTCCTAATAAAGAGAATCTAAAGGAAAAAATGGTTGGAAGCTATTGGTGAAGAAAATATTAATCCCAGACATAAAGATGGTATGTCTGTTCGCTTCACTTCCAAGAAAGTTGTTTCAATAGAACACTTGATGTGATGCGATTACATGATGACTCTGTTCCCACTGAATTTTTGGTAAGTTTGCATTGAAATGGCTGATAAAAAGCCTGGCTCTGTGGCTGAAATAAAAAATAAATATGTTGGTATATTCCTTTATTATTATTTTCAGTTACCAAAAAAACGACCTGGCGTTGTTTTAAGTGAAAGTAGTAGCAATATCAGAAAAGGTGATTTGTACATCGACTGAGCTGCCCCCATTGCAGTTATCCCATGAAATTGTAGAATACGTACATAAGGGGTATGTATCTACTGGGTGACGATTATTTTATTTATACCTTCCAAAAATATAATAAAACTAAGTTTTAGAAATTCAGATCACATGATAAGTATGACTTCTTTATTCTCTAGACTCTCTTTTAGACCTCTGAAACATTCTGCAGATATCACAATTTTTTTTATTTTTTATTATTGATAGGCTTTCGTTTGACCACTATCTCACCTTGACACTTGTATATTAATAAAATTTGTTATAATATTTTTTCAGGCTGTGCACGATGAAAAAGTGAAGGCGTTGGAAATAAAATGTCTCAAGCAGCAGAAAAAAATTAAACGTCTCAACGAGAGAATTAGGAAACGAAACAAAAAGATAGTCAATTTGGCAGATATTGTCCAAGACCTTAAACGAAAAAATTGTGTTAACAGTTATGTGATGGTTTTTTGAAAATTGGTTAAAATTAGTTCTTATTTTATGATATTGTTATCAGTAAAACTAATAACGTCATTATTGATTCTATGTAGATTTTAGGATAAGAAAACTATAATAAAGTTCATCATAATATCGTTGCTGTAATTTCGAACACGCTGTTAAATGTCATATTCCGTACGTAGTATCTAGTAAAACCAAACGTAAAACTTGTACGTAACCCAGAATTAAATAGTATCAATACCGTTAAATCCTTGGTCGGCACAACCCTAGCAAAGGCAGCCATTTTGTGCGATTTTTCTAATTGTAGATATGCACCTTTTTTTCGTAGGTATTTCCAGTACTTATATTTATTATGTACCATGAAAAAAACAATCATAAAAGTATGTAATTGAATTATTATGACTATGTAATAATTGGAATAAATATAAAGTTGCCAGAAGAATGTACACTTGATTAAATATTATGTCATTTACTTACAGATATATAAAAATAGTTGAAAATCGAACTTCTAAGTTAACGAAAATAAAAGATATATATGTATAGCCGTTTATGTCGCAAAAAACGTACAATGCGTTCCAAATGTCCAAGTATATTTCGACACTCAAGGGAATCAAAATTCGTAGGGTACTTGCTGTTGACTTAGAATCTTGAAATTTGGCATGAAACAAGATCTCATAGCAGAAATATTGGAAAAAATCTGAAAACTAAATATAAAGGTACGTCACAAAAAAAACTTTTTTGCGATTTAATAGTTACTCAATTCAGGAATTGAACTGTTTTTATAGGTAATTTTGTTCGTACAAACTTACTGAGGGTTCCGTAACCCTCAGTACGCGAGTCCAACTCGCACTTAAAATTCTCGCACTAAATATGTAGAAAGTAATAAAACTGTTTCTGGCAGAAATAAAAAAAAAAATTTTTTGCTATTCGGAAAAATCTTCGAGGCTCCATTCGGGAATGGTTGTTAGCACGGAACCCTCAGTGCGCGAGTCCGACTCGCACTTGTCCAGTTTTTTTATACGTATCCAGCTATTACACTAGGTAATATTGTAAAGGAGAAAGTTTGTGTGTATAATTGTATGTTCATTAATACTTCTTCACAATCAAACGACTAAATGGATTTCGATCAAACTTGATATCATAATTTGGTTATTCGGAAGTGAAACAACAAGCGTTTGAAAGTTCATTCAACAAATCAAACTTGACAATTAAGTATTGAAATAATTGCCAAGTGTAATTTTTTGAACAAACTTATTTATTTGTCACATTCAGTTTGCAATAATCGTCATTTGAGACACCGGGCTGCAGTGCAGCTTTAGAGACCGGTTGCAATGTAAAACACAGCAGCCATTCAACTTCTAAAACTTTAGGATTTTTTGAATATCTATAGCAAAAAGAAAAAATGGAAAAGTAACTTTGTCTGTCTATTACCTCTTCACGTCTAAACAGCTGAACAGATTTGCATGAAACTACAACACAAGTAGACTATATCCTGGATCAGGAATCTAAATCTATTCAGCCGTTAAGAAGTAGGTTATAACAGATAAAAAAAAAAGTGAAGAGGTAACAAACAGATAGACATATGGACAGTGTACAACCACCCCTTAATAAAGGTTGCGGCTGTACATGAATATATGGTAAATTAAAAGAACCTAAACTAAGACCTATAAGCCCTACAGTCCCTACGACCCTAAGCCCTATAAGCCCTACAGCCCTAACCTACCATATAATTTGTAATAAATAAATATATAAATAAGTACAGGATGTCTGCACCAAGAGACCTAAGGTAACAGACGGATAGTGGTTAGGAATTCCAGGTGAGGGTGAAGGGTAAACTCACTGCCAGTCCAGCAGACTCACAGGACTGATCAGAGATGGCTAAAGGTGTCTTGGCCACAGTGAGGGGTAATGAGACAAGAATAAATTCTAATCTGATTTATTTTACAAATATTACAGCTTATATACTACTTTTTCTTAATACACACAAATGTACAAATATCTTAGTATTCTATGCGTGTAATATGCAACTATGACAATATTTGAAGTAGGCCGCGCGTCCACCGTCGAAGTGCTGAATCAATGGTCAAAGGTAGCATTGAACAGACAGATAGAGCATCCGCTTTCACATTTACAATACCATTGTCATTGTCATTAACATATCCGTATGGATAATGATATTTTTTTATATTTGAATAAAATAATGACTCTCTGCATGTATTGGTTTCTGTAATAAAATAAATAAATAAATGTTACCGCGCCGCCGACAATATATTAAAATACTGGTAGTACCTAGTCCTCTCGTACTTCTGTGACACTCCCCATAAATTAAAATCATGTCGGAGTACTCTGAAGCTATGTTATTGTAACGAGGCAATACTTAATGATAATACTAAAAGAAAACATGCTTGCAATACAAAACTTTTCAAATAAAAATAGTAATGTCACTGACTTTTTTTAGCAATATACCACAACATAAAATAGTAATAAAAAAAAAAGAGTACAATACAGTTGCAGTGACTGTGCCACCTCGTGTACTGAGTAACTGTTGAACCATTTCATTTGCAAGTTAGTGGGTAAGTAGTGAATTGTAGAAGGTAGGATCAGTGAGAATGCAAGTCATTTGGAAACCATTTCTATGAGCAACAAGTTTATGAAAAGACTAGCTGTGCCCGCGACTTCGTTCGCGTGGACTACAGGATGTTGAAATTATTTTTTTTTGCTAAAATAAAAGTAGCCTAAGTTACTCCTTATTACATCAGCTACCTGCCAAAAAAAGTCCTGTCAAAATCGGTTCAGCCATTTCAGAGATTAGCCGGAACAAACAGACAGACAGACAAAAATTGTAAAAAATGTTATTTTGTTATATATATCATATAGTATCACATATATATGATACATAATATGCATGTAGTGAAAAGCGGTTATTTCAATATTACAAACAGACACTGCCATTTTATTTATATGTATAGATGAAGAATAGCTTGATTTATATAATAGTGATCCACGCGCTCCTCAAAGAGATGTCAGCAAACCGTAGTGGCCCAGCAGGGACGACGCCCGCTAGCACCGCGAGGAGTTCCTGACAAGGGAACCCGTAGTCCTAGAACGCGAAGGGCAACTGAAGGACACAGGTGTGGTTTTAGTCAATAACAATCTGACACGCCCTCTCGCTCCACCCAGAGCGGGAAAAGTCATTGGATGATTTCCACACTTATCAAAAAAAGGGTAGAGTGGGGTAAATCGGACAGCGAGCTCCCCTTGCTCGCCGTCCGCAAACCCGGGGGTAGTACTCCTACGCTACCCAACTCAAGTAAAGTTGAGTTGAGTAGAGTACGCAAGGAAGAGTATGATAGAGTATAATAGAGTACCAGTTGACGGGAGCGAGGCCGCGGGCAAAAGCTAGTATTAGATAAAATAAATCTCAGTCCTTAAAACAAATCTATTTCTATGTTTCAGACATCGTCGTCGCCACAGGCACACAACTAGAGTTTTACAACAATGATGGTACACGGACGCACACACAAGTTATAGCAACGGCTAATAAGATCACTTCAGTAACATACGATCCTGTGCACTACAGGGTGCTGTATGCCGACTATCACGGCTCGACCACGTTTATATCCAGCTTGGACGTATCAACCGAGACTGTACAACGTTTAGTTACGACAACAACGGGCTACTACGTGAGGCTCGTGTACGACCCCGTCACACAAGCTCTCTATTGGAAGAATAAATATAGTATACGCACGTTTTCATTAAGTCCTGCATCTTCTAACCAAGCTGATGGAAATGTTTTAGTTAGCTTGCATCACTGGTGCTATGATCTCGCCGTGGACAGTTGTGGAGGGTACGTTACTAGTGAGTAGTACCCGCACACGGGCCACAAAAAAACGCCGCCACAAAAAGAAGCTTGAAACGGCTTTGTTTTTGTGGCTCCTGTGCGGGGACACTAACGAGAAGATCGGAAAACTTGTTTTTTGTATTGAGAACAGTTTTCATTTGTTTCATGAAATAATCAAATAACACACTCAATCTTATTTGCACTTATCTACACTTCATCATTCATCATCATCATCATTTCAGCCGATACACGTCCACTGTTGGATATAGGCCTCCCCCAAGCGTCGCCACATCGAACGTTCCTGTGCGACCCGCATCCATCGGTTTCCCGCTACCTTCACCAGGTCATCGGTCCACCTTGTAGGAGGCCTTCCAACGCTGCGTCTTCCGGTACGCGGTCGCCACTCCAGAACCTTTCGGCCCCAACGGCCATCTGTTCTGCGAGCAATGTGCCCTGCCCATTGCCACTTAAGTTTGGTAATTCTTTGTGCTATGTCGGCAACCTTAGTTTTCCTGCGGATATCTTCATTTTTATTCGATCACGCAAGGAAACCCATAGTCCGTTCCATTGCTCTTTGGGTGACTTTAAGCCTTCTGATGAGGCCCATTGTGAGCGACCACGTTTCGGAGCCATATGTCATCACTGGCAACACGCACTGGTTAAAGACTTTCGTCTTGAGACACTGTGGTATGTTGGACGAGAAGATACCGACCTACACGACTACTACGAACAACCGAGTTGGATTCGACGGTTGACCTCTTTCTCGAAGTTAGACCTTCCCAACTGGACTGTCTGTCCGAGGTAGACGTAATCGTCCACAACTTCGAGTGTAGAGTCTCCGACCTTGATAGGAGTGGGCGCTACATGGTTGTTAATCATGATTTTGGTTTTATCCATGTTCATTTTAAGACCCACTCTTAGAGAAGCTCCACTTATAATATTATAAATGTGAAAGTAACTGTCTATCTATCTGTTACACTTTCGGTTAAATTACTAAACCGATTTTGACCAAATTTGTTACGGAGATAGCTTCAAACTCAAGGATGGACATAGGCTACTTTTTATCCGTCTTCGACTTCGCGTCCGCTATAAACAACGTTCACGCGAACGAAGCCGCTGGCAGAAGCTAGTAATATCATAAAAGTGAAGTGTAAGTTAGTTTGAATGCACTAATCTCAGGAAGCACGGGTCCGAACAGAAAAATTCTTTATCAGTTGGATAGCCCATTTAATTTACTCCGATATTATATTTTTTCTATGTAGGAGGTAATCTCTGAAAATACAAGTCCGATTGCTGCACCATTCGACAGTAAAGGCCAGTAAAAAAAAATTGTTGCAGTATTGCACAAAGTTTAACAGATAAACATGTCGACTGGTAACCCATCACTTCGCGGACTGACAGGCAGATAGTGGTGTGTGGAAGGTGACGCGCTTGGAGTGTTAGGGAAGTGTTGACAATGGCGTCTCTCTCAGCGCGTCCGGTTAAATGTGAAAATAACTATGTCTGTCTGTTACGCTTTTATCTAATGAACTGATTTTGATGATATTTGGAACAGAGTAAGCTTGAAACCCAACAAAAGATATACGTCCGCAATAACCGACATTTATCCAGACGAAGTCGCGGGAAAAAGCTAGTTAAGAAAAGATTATTAAATTTTTCAAGATTATAAAATTAAATTGTACTTGAAAATAATGTATCTATTTATGTTCCGCTATGTTTGCCCTTGTGTGTAGGTTTATGACTCAGCTGAATTCCTCTTGAATTTTGTTAATATTGATGGATGTTTACAAATTACAGGTATATTTACTGGATCACAAACGACGAGATAGAGAGGGCTCGGTTAGATGGCTCCGAGAGAGAAGTTTTAATAGCCGGCACTGTTTATTGGCGATTAAGCTTGGCCATCGATCAACTAACACAAAAAATGTACTGGACTGAGAAAACACATAGTAGTGATGATCACGTGTCTATTGAAAGTGCAAACTTTAATGGAAAGAACAGAACAACACTTTACACTGTAAGAAACACTCGTTATGCATTTTCATTGGCCGTGTCAAAAGACTTTATATACTGGCAGAACTATAATGAACAGGGAATTTGGCGATTACCGAAGTATTCAACACAAACTGTGGCAACAAAACTAACCTCACCGTCTAGCTCAGACTGTGGGGATTGTCATCGTATAGCAGCCAACTACACGATAAAGGAACAAATTCAGGGGATAAACAGCTGCGATGCTCTCCAGGGTCTGATTCCGAATGACTCGAAGAGTGAGTCTCCAGCACCAGTCTGTCAGAACTACTGCATTCAAGGAGAGTGTAGCATCAGTGCTGAGGGACAACCTACATGCAGGTAAAACGTGTTCATCGCACAGATATTCGGGGTCAGCTCACGGTGCTTGAAGAAAGCGAAGCCGCGGGGTTTATTCAGATTCTCTTATGTGATACGTATATGTTGTTGTGTACTAACTCTAATAATTATAATTCGCGCAGCATCACTTCGCGTCTCGGTGTGAGCTGACCCTAACGTTTTTCACTGACGGCAAGTTAAGCGACGCCTACAAATGTTACATGTCTAACGGTAACAGATCCTCAAGCATCCACGTCCTCACCAGCTTTGAAATGTAAAGTTAGAATTCCTGGAACAGTGACGCGCGTCTAACACACACAATACTTTCGCGGGCTTGCGGACGGCGAGCAATGGGTAGCTCGCCGTCTGACCGTCTAGTAGTCGACCGGACCGAGCCCAGGTCGTCGACGGCGCGTATTGTTCCACGCGCTCCTCAAGGAGATGTCAGCAAACCGTAGGGGCCCAGCAGGGTCGAAGCCTACTGGGGCCATGGGTTCGCTTCTGAAAGGAAAACCCGGCCCTGGAATACAAGGCAACGAAGGAATGTGCGAGTGAGTTTTAATCAGTAATATCTGACTCGCTCTCCCGCTCCGCCTTGGAGCGGGAGACGTCATTGGATGATTTCCCACCTAAAAAAATTGAACTCATATTAATTTCAATGTTTAATGTGTCTTGTGAACTGTGGGACAGAGACTTGATTCATTAAACCCCAAGCGAACGCAACTTTTACTACAGGATCAGCTCTTTTCTACGAATACAGTTTATGTTTGTATTAATTGGCAAATGTATGAAAAAGCTGATTTAGGGTTAATAAATATATAGGTCAATAAAAAATAGGTTCAGTTTCATGAGTACTTGCAACCCCTGAAATATAATAAAGTTCCTTATTGTTGATCGAATGAACATTTTATTTGATTGTAAATCATGTTTAGTGACGCGCAGTGGTCGCGCACCTCGTTTGCGTGTTACAACTAGTCACAATATCTGTTGGTCTGCTGAGTGACGCTGTTTCTTATCTTCATTATTTCAGTTGTAAAGCCGAATACTCCGGGGAGAGGTGCGAACTAAACGCGTGCCATAAGCACTGTTTAAACGGCGGTGTTTGTTCATTGAACGAAGAGGGTAAGCCGGCCTGCCAGTGCACAGCAGGTAACAATGGTGAAAGATGCGAAGTGTCCATCTGTAAAGACTATTGTTTCCGAGGAAACTGTAGCGTCGGTGCTGAGGGCCAACCTCAATGCAGGTAAATATATACCATGTTACCCATGGAGTTCGTTGTATAGATAATACAAACACTTTTATAACTAACTAGCGGACCTAACAGATGTCAGCCCGCCCGATTCTATTGTTACCCAAACTCTATAAACATCAAACTAAAGCTACTATAGATATGTGTATATACCGGAGTTCTGGAACGCAAGAATAGTAAAGTACATAGGAGTGGGTGTTAGTCAGTTAAAGTGTAACTCGCCCCAGAGCGAAATAAGTCATTTGATGATTTCTCACCTAAAACATCTCTTGTTCGGCAGGTCTGCTGGAAATTTCTTTTGAAATAAGCAGAACCTTCGAACAAATGTTTATAATGATTTGATTTGTCTTTCTTTTGTTAGAAGTGTGTACAGAAATAAAAAAAATCAGTCGAATTGTATAAAAGGGGTTCAATACCCATAGAGCAGTTGTGGCCGAGTGGTAACGGCCCCCACTTACAAGTTGTAGGTCGCGGGTTCGAACCCAGCCAGACGTATTACTTTGTGTAATTTATTTCATCATCACTGCTCTCAAAACGGTGAAGGAAAACATCGTGAGGAAACCAACATGTCCTAGAACCAAAATACCGAAGACATGTGACATCCACCAACCCGCACTGGGCCCGCGTGGTGGATTACGACCCATCCCTTCTCCTAGAGAGGAGGCCTGAGTCCTAGCAGTGGGAACATTAAAAGGCTGATGATGATGATGATAACTTCAATATCCTTCTCAGGTACAGAAGAATAAAATTATAAATGTAAAAAGAATGCCTGCCCGCTATCATCCTACTGGAGGGCAGAGGCCTCTTCTTACACAGAGAAGGGACCAGCATTCATCAGCACACTTGCTGATAGTGAGTTGTAGAACGAGTCTCCTCACCGACGTCAGCGTGGTCTAAGATATACTTATAGAGCACCTGAACAGCGCAGTGGTCGCGCACCTCGTGCATCTGTTACATGTACCAATATAACATGTAAAATTATGTTTTGGTTTTCTTGATTAGAGAACTTTTCTGTGTCTTCGTTATTTCAGCTGCACAACCGGTTACTCTGGGGCAAGGTGCCAAGTGTCCATCTGTAAGGACTACTGTTTCCAAGGAAATTGTAGTGTCAGCACCAAGGGCCAACCTAAATGCAGGTAAATCATAATATTACCCTGAACACCCATGGAAGTGGTTGTATTTGGGGCCAAGCCGTACCGTCCTTTTCTCGAAACAATTCGGAGTTCAGGCCATTTTCAACGCCCTATAACTCTGTTGTGTATAAATTAAACTAGAAACCTAAACTAAGTTACCAAACAAGCGGTAACGGTAGAACGAATTATAACTGATCAAAGTTTGTTTATTCTAACAGTACGACAATTATTTGTTTTAAACTACATTTTTGTGTTAAGACACATTGAACTTTATTTTCTGGTTAAAGATATTTATTGCTCATAAAGAAATTTACATTTCACTTAAATGAGATTAAAATTTAAAACTAAGGTAAATCATTCATACTTCGACAATCGAACTTGCTATACAAATATGTTAGGTTACTATTAATTAATGTACAGAAAAAGCAATTTAATATTGTGATAGAAAAATTTGGTTTGTGGGTATTTTCGAAAACATTGTTATTATAAAGTAATTGAAATTACCTCGCTTGCAGAAAAAGAATGCGGTCTTGTTGTCACAATACAGATAAATCACTCAGTAGTACAACTTACGCAACACTCAAGTTTTTAATTTTTTGGTTTAATTTTTGTACATATCTACTAGTATACTAGTTAATTATTTTAAGCTTATGTTATAATTACATTTTGAAGAATGTGTTTTTTTAGTAGGGTCTTAAAAATGTTGAACGAAATCGCATTCCTTATTTCTTTCGGTAAGTTATTATAGAGTTGCACTCCCTCATAAACAACTGTTCTTTTACCGTGAGTGGTTCGCACTCGAGGAAGTATAATTTGTTCTTTTCTACGACTGCTGCGGTTATGTAATTGATGTGTTTTGGTGAAAGAAATTTGTGTATGTATTGTTTTGCTAAGTATTTTTTGTATGAGTATGCAGGTGTAGTATGCGTGAAGTTGCTTGATGTTCATGAGTTTTGTATCTTTGTATATTTTAACTGTTGGTGTCAGGTAGTCATAATGAAAAAGCATTTTAATAATTTTGTTTTGTGTAATTTGTAAGTCTTTCAAATTGGTTTTAGGTGCATGACCCCATATTTCTATTAGGTACATTATGTGTGGCTTTACTAACGAGTTATATATTGTCTGGCGAACATTATACGGCAAACAGTGCACGATATTACGTAGTGAGCCCAGTAAAGATATAAGTCTGGATTTGATGTAATCGATTTGAGTTGACCAATTTAGATGACAGTCAAGTCTTAACCCAAGGTATTTCTCATGTTGTTTGAGTTCTAATATTTGCTTGTCAATCGTAAGCGGAGGATGTGGTGGAATTTTCTTATTTTTGGCCTTAAATATAACATAGCTTGTCTTAGATGCATTGACAGTTAGAAGATTCTGTTGGAACCAAACCGATAGTGAGTTTAAATCTTGTTGGGCTTGACTTATTAAGTCAGTTAAAGAGGCACCAAAGTAAAAGAGACATGTATCATCAGCATATAGTGAAATATGCCCATGTAATGAAACTTTCGAGATGGAGTTTATTATATAGATCAAGAAGAAAAGTGGTCCTAGCAGCGATCCTTGGGGAACTCCAAAATTTATATCGCATGGTTCACTTTGATATTTTCCGATCCTAACCACCTGAGACCTATTGATCAGGTAAGATTCAAACATCCTATACGCAACGCCTGAGACACCTATGTCCTTTAGCTTTTGTAGCAGTATAGGATGGCTTACTGTGTCAAAAGCCTTTTTCAGGTCAATAAATAGGCCTAGCGCAATGTTTTTTTGGTCAATGTTATTTTTTATTTTAGTAGTTAGATCTACAGTAGCCGACAAGGTGTTAGACTGTTACCGAAACCCATACTGTCTTTCAAACAGGAAATTTATTGAGGTGAGGTGCTCATTTAAACGTGCATAGAGAATCCTCTCAAATATTTTGGAAATTATTGGAAGCACTGAGATAGGCCTATAGTTGTTAGGATCTGTTTTGACACCAGATTTGTAGATTGGAGTAACTTTGGCTATCTTTAGCTCGTCCGGGAAGATTCCTCTGGCAAGATGGTTATTTATACAGTCGGTCAGCTTGTCCACGATTAGGTCACTTATACACTTGATAACTTTGGTAGTTATACCATCGATACCCGCAGCACAGTTTGGATCTAGACTATTAATAATTTTGGATACTTCGTTAGGTTGACAAGGTGTGAAATTAGTGAGTTCTCTATTGTATGGTAGGGAGTCTATGATTGTTATATTTTGGTGTTGTTGCTGTTGTACATGAATTTGGTTAGCGAGGGTGGAGCCAATCGTAGAAAAGAAACGGTTAAATGTTTCGCAGATGTCATTACCATTCGTCAGCAGACCAGTGTCAGTGAGAAGTTTAGGAGGAGTGCATTCTGACTTTATTTTATTATTAGACAGTGTATTTTTTAGGTTCCACATCTTTTTTGGGTCTGTAGTAGTTTTCATAAAAGCGTCATTGTAATATTTTTTCTTAGTATTCCTAATCGTTTCAGCAGTAACGTTTCGTTCAATCTTAAATCTTTCGATTAAATCTTTATTTTTTGGATCTAATTTCAATCTATGCCAGATCTCATTCCTTCTCTTAATTTTGTCTATTATTTCTTTGCATATCCAGTCCTGACGGGGTGGGTTTAAAATTTTTGTTTTGACCATTGTGTTACTATGAATACTACTTTTTAGGTATCTCTCAAGGCATGCATAATTGTTGTCTACTGTGTGATATTCGGCGAGTTCGATCCTTTCATGTAGTTTCTCATAGTCTATCGCTGTATATTTCACACGTTTCTTTGGTGGCGGTTTATATTTTTTTATACTTAAGTAAATTTGCTTGTGGTCTGACATAGGTGAATCGATAATGGCCATGTGAAAACTCTTGTCCTTAAGGTTAGTGCATATGTGATCAAGGATGGTTTTTGTGGAAGGTGTCTCACGCGTGCAGTAGTCATCGTGAATATTATTCAAATCAAATCAAATCAAATCAAATCAAAACATTTATTTCAAATAGACCATTTACAGGCACTTTTGAATAGTCAAATGTCGGTCAGTCCAAGAAAAGTGAAGCTAAATTGCACGTTCCAAAGAGTAGGTCTCTATGGAGAAGAACGTGCAAGAAACTCCATGGACACTCTTTTAAATCATATTATGTGTTACATATAATGCTTGGTTACATATTACTTGTTGCTTCTATCATGTGAGCACAATGTCGATAATGAAATAAAAAATGTAAAATAATTAAAAGATAGAAACTGAATTAAGCCACTGGCAGCTAAGAGACGACCAGTCCCAACTGACGGCACCCGTTCACGAGCATGACGCGTGCATCAGCCCCACTCAGCTCAACCATTTTGAAGGGAACTGAACGACCCAATAACACGTGCCAACAACAGCGAGACATTTGAGTGAGCATGACAAACTCTCAACTGCCATGCTCGTAATGTCAAAAAATAAATAAGTTGTAACCTAATAAAAATGCTCCATGGTGCTTCACATTCACAAACTTGGAAAAAGTGCTTCTACATTATACAATGCAATTGTGTCTTTCAAATTAAAAAATAATAATATTAGTTTCCAACTAATCAACTAATTATTACGCCCTAGTGGTAGTGGATCTGGACCAGCATTGAGCCAAGCATTTTTATCTTGAATATAATCCTCCAACTTATAATATGCTTGCCTGCATAGTGTGCGTTTAATACAAGATTTAAATTTCGTTTCATTGAGTTCTAATATTTGGGGTGGTATTTTATTATAACATTTCAAACAGTACCCCATGAAAGAAGAGGCAACTTTAGCCAGTCTGAAACCTGGTTGAACTAATTGATCCCTATTTCTTGTAACATAATTATGTCTATCGCCTCTTTTGCTAAAAAGATGAAGATTTTTTCTAACATACATGATGTTTTCATAGATATATTGACAAGGTACCGTCATTATGTTAATATCTTTAAACAGTTCCCTTAAAGAATCGCACCGGCGGAGATTGTAAATAGCTCTGATGGCTCTTTTCTGTAATATAAAGATTGACTCGATGTCTGCAGCCCGTCCCCATAGTAAGATACCGTACGACATGACACTATGAAAATAACTAAAATAGACTAGTCTAGCGGTATCAACATCCGTAAATTGGCGGATTTTTCTAACAGCATATGCAGCCGAGCTAAGCCGTCCTGCAAGAGATGTTAAGTGAGGACCCCATTGTAGCCTAGAGTCAAGCGTAATCCCCAAGAAAACTGTTTTATCAACAAATTCTAGTTTCTCATTGTTCAATACTATGTCGCAATCACTACTTATGACATTTGGTAAGGAAAATCTTATGCATTTAGTTTTTTTCCCATTTAGAACTAGATTATTAGCAGTGAACCAGTTTTGGACCTGCAATAAAGCGTTATTTTCATCGTCAAGATTATTAGTCCTTCTATTTATCTTAAAAATCAAAGAAGTGTCGTCAGCAAACAACACCATATTAAGTTTATTTTTCAACAAATAGGGTAAATCATTAATATAAACTAAAAATAAAAAAGGACCTAAAATTGAACCTTGGGGTACCCCCATTTTCACATTTAATCCCGACGAATTGACACCGTTTATTTGAACTAGTTGCTGTCTGTCATTCAAATACGATTTTAATAAGCTTAACGCTGTTTTGCCTAGTCCGTAATGCTCCAGTTTCAGGAGTAATGTTTCATGAACCACACAATCAAACGCCTTAGACAGGTCGCAGAAGATGCCTATAGCATCTTGTGCCTCCTCCCAAGCATTAAAAATGTGTTTTAGTAAGGAGACACCAGCGTCAGTTGTACAACGTCCTTTGGTGAAACCATACTGTTTATCGTGTAAGATGTTATTGGTGTTAAAATGATTAAGCATTTGATTTAACATCACCTTTTCAAATATTTTGCTAAAAACCGGCAAAACGGACACCGGCCTATAATTATTAGTGTCTTTACTGTCTCCGGATTTAAAAAATGGTATCACTTTACTATATTTCATTAGATCCGGAAAGACTCCTTGATCTATACACAAATTAAATATTAACGCTAAGTACGGCGCTACAGTCTCAATAATTGAGGTACAAACTTTGATAGACATACCCCATAGATCTTCTGTCAATTTAATCTTGATTTCTTTAAAAGCTTTTATTACTGTTATGGGGTTTATATGTTTAAAGTTAAATTCAGTCGAACAGGCTGCAACGTTCGCCTGCAATAAACCAAAAGCATGCGATGGCGACGAATTTAGGGCTTCAGTAGTTTTAATTGGAATACTGGTAAAGAAATTTACAAATTCTTCTGCAACTAGTTTGTTATCGCTAATAAGACCATGATGAGTCTCCAATGTGTAATCATTATTATTTCTTTTGTTTCTGTTGGTTTCATTATTTATTATATTCCAAACCGTTTTTATTTTATTATCTGCTGTTTTAACTTTGTTGCTGATGTATAAGGCCTTAGCTGCCTTACAAGTATTTTTAAACATTTTAGAATAAGTAGCAACATATTTATTAAAAGTTTCAGTGTTAATAATAGGCTTAAGGCCATACAACTCGAAAAGTCTTTCCCTACTTATTCTGATTCCTTTAGTTGCCCAGTCACTAAATCTAAACTTAGGGCAGATAGTTTTAGTTTTTTTCTCAAACGTCTGATTAAACTCCTTTTGAACTACTGAAAAAAAATTTTTATACAAAATATTACCATTGTTTTCTGCAAGGTTCCAATCACCCAACCTGCTAGTTAAAGTGCTATTAAATTTATTTAGTTTACCGGATGTTATTGGTCTGAATTGTATCTGCACTTGTTGTATTGGTAAGTTGGATTCAAATGTTACCATTAGGCCGCTATGATCAGATGGCAGATAATTTACAATGGCTTTTTCTAAATACTTGCAGCAACAAAAAACATTATCGATACATGTAGCAGTAGTTGTCGTTGTTCGAGTTGGTTCAATAAACACATTTGATAAATTAAAATGATTTGAAAAGATTTAATAATCTACTGCTATCTGAATTATTTTCTAAAATATTAACATTAAAGTCTCCGCAGATAATTACTGGTTTATTACCAGTTGAAAGTTTAGCCATAACATCTTCCATGACTGACTCAAAAATAGAGTAGTTTTGATAATTAGGGGGCCTGTAAACGCACACTATGACATGCCTATCCAGCTCAACACACGACACTTCAATGCTATGTTCAACGGACAGTGCAACTATATCTTTACGAGTTTTAAATTTGATACTATTTTTAATAAGGATTAATGAACCCCCACGTAACATTGACTTTCGGTTAAAACAACTGCCCACATTATAATTATCATAATTAATTAGCATTTCAAAATCCTTTAACCAATGCTCAGTAAAACAAATAATGTCAAACATAGTTTTTTCTAAGAATAACTCAATTTCCAATTGTTTTGCAGAAAAACCCTGAATGTTTTGAAAAAACATATTAAAGGATTTTTGCTTACCCCCTGTAGCTTGAATGCTAGAAGATACTTTATTTTTAAGTTGACATACATTGCCAACATCAGTACCAACTGTTGTCTTATTACCTAGTTTAAAATATTAGTACTATTACTAATGGTGGGACTGATTACTGGGTACGCCGACATACTGCTTATGTCTGAGTTAATATTAACTGCTAATAGCTGCGCTATTTGACGTCTTAATATAATAGGCAGGTACACAGTATACCTGGTCGAAAAAAGTTTATCAACAAAATTGTTGATGTCAAAAAAGAAAAACTTATCACTATGATGACTAACTAAAAAATGCATATTCATATTTAGCATATGTATGTACTTATTTTGTCTGTCTGACAAGTGCTCAAAGTAAGGAAAAGCGCACAAAATTATCTTCCTACAATTTATCTTCAACAGCTCAGTGACATTATTGGTGATGTCATCTGTCTTCACATTTAAGCTATTACCCACAAATACAGTTAGAATAGCGTTGGGATCATATACTTGCTGATTAACTAATGACATTATGTGATGGTAGGAAGCTTGAGGTGTGCAATAATTTTGAGAAGGAAACGGGAGTTTTTTACTAACTAATTGCCCTAATCCTCTTCCTATACTATCTGAAAATATAATTGATTGATAATCCCTACCGTTATGAGAGGAAAAATTGCAATTTTCTGAATCTACGCCTTGAGTTAATTCATGCTGAATGTGGGGTACCTGGTCGGGAATACAGTCCTGAGCACTGATGGGCTGGGATGAGTTCTCCGTTACCACAAGTTGGAGGCCAGCCTGGTGAGATTCTTTCTGACAAGTGCATTGGTTGTTTGTTGATAAAACTATATCCAAATTCTCTTATAGTCTCTCGATAGCACTTAGTTTTGGCATTTTTTGTCAGCAGGTTGATGTTAAAATCGCCGAAAACGATAGATCGGGATTTTTTAATCAGTTGCAAAGAATACGCTTCAAGAAACTCTCTTGTGTTATTGTTTCCTGGATTATAGACAGCTCCTATATTTAATGAGTACTTCTCGAGGTAAACCCAAAGGTAATTGATGCCTCCAGCGTATGCTTCATCGACTTTGCTATGATTTAGACTGTTATGTACATAAATGGAAACACCTCCGCCTCTGGAATCTGTTCTAACATTATAATAGTGGGTATAATTAGGTAGTTGAAAACGATCGGCATCTTCACTCGATCTGAGCCACATCTCGGTTAATACTATAACGTGAGTAGCGTGTTCGATGGATTCTAATATGCACTGTAGTTCGTCAAATTTTCCTTGTCTTCGAATGCTTCTTACGTTTGCGTAGAAAAAAGTTAAAGTTGATTTCAGCGATGGTAAATCCTGGTAAGTTTGACAGAGCTGGTATGTAATTGTCTCATCAGAGTTATTTAATATGTTTGATGGGTTTAATGGTATTAGTTTTTTGGTTGAGTTTCAACGATTTTCGGTGTGCCTTTGACATATTTAATAGTTAGATCCTTTTCACCCTTTTCTTTACGTCGAATTAGTTCTTGGCTGAGCTCTTTAATTATTAACTTTTGGGCAGGGGTCTGGTCTGAGTATATTTTAATGTTATCCGGTAGTTTTGTTTTGTTCTGCAGTATTTTCTTTGCCTCATCAGACGATCCAAAGCAAATCTTCAGTGGACGGTTTTTTCCTAAGGTGTATTTTCCAAGTCGAATTGTTTTTAGGATTTGGACATGCTCGATCAGTGCATTTTGCAGAATATTTTTGGCCGAATTCATATCCTCAGCCTGACGTGCAGCATTATCTGACTGTGTTGGCTCGGGTAGACCAGCCATTATTATATTTTTGCTTCGGATGGCTCGTTCCTGCAGTTCATTAATAACTTTTTCGTTTGCGAAAATGGAGTTTTGTGGGGTATCTAATTTTGGTGGAGTTGATTTGAGTTTGCCAACTACGGTTTCAAGCTTGGATATCTTTAGTTCAGCATCGAGGGTATTTTTCTTCAGTTCCGAGATTTCAACTTTTATGTTGTCTTGATCCGCTAGCATTCTGGCAGTTGAGCTTTTTATTTCATTGACCTGATCTTTAATTGAGGAGATATCGTCGCGCATTGACTTTAGATTTGACTCCAGAGTTGAGACCATTTCTTCACGAAGTTTATTTATTGCAGTTAATAGGTCACAGCATTCTCTGTCTTTTCTCTTCCGCTGAGCGGTGCGGGTATCAGATTCATCACCACTTGTTTTAGAAAAGTCTGACTGCGAATCAATTTGACCTACTGCTTTGTTCCTGGATTGTGGCGAACGTCGCACACTCATATTGCGATGGCTAATTTTAATCCAATAGGTACTCTCAGATAGGATAAGAAAAGATCTGGTTTGTGCTAACTCTCGGACTAAACATTTTTTTGCGAATCGGTTTTATATATTTCCGAGACCTTATTTATATAGCCAGTTAAAACGGACGACTCGAAAGGAAAACCCGGCCCTGGATTAAAAGGCAACGAAGGAATGTACGAGTGAATTTTAATCAGTAATATCTGACTCGCCCTCGCGCTCCGCCTTGGAGCGGGAGACGTCATTGGATGATTTCCCACATAAAAAAATTGAACACATATTAATTTCAATGTTTAATGTGTCTTGTGAACTGTGGGACAGAGACTTGATTCATTAAACCCCAAGCGAACGCAACTTTTACTACAGGATCAGCTCTTTTCTACGAATACAGTTTATGTTTGTATTAATTGGCAAAATTAAGAAAAGGCTGATTATTTTTAAGGATTTAGGGCTAATAAATATATAGGTCAATAAAAAATAGGTTCAGTTTCATAAGTACTTGCAACCCCTGAAATATACTAAAGTTCCTTATTGTTGATCGAATGAACATTTCATTTGATTATAAATCATGTTTAGTGACGCGCAGTGGCCGCGCACCTCGTTTGCGTGTTACAACTAGTCACAATATCTGTTGGTCTGCTGAGTGACGCTGTTTCTTATCTTCATTATTTCAGTTGTAAAGCCGAATACTCCGGGGAGAGGTGCGAACTAAACGCGTGCCATAAGCACTGTTTAAACGGCGGTGTTTGTTCATTGAACGAAGAGGGTAAGCCGGCCTGCCAGTGCACAGCAGGTTACAATGGTGAAGGATGCGACATATCCATCTGTAAAGACTATTGTCTACAAGGAAACTGTAGTGTCAGCACCGAGGGCCAACCTAAATGCAGGTAAATCATAATATTACCCTGAACACCCATGGAAGTGGTTGTATTTGGGGCCAAGGCGAGCAAAAAAGCGGCACAGCCGTACCGTCCTTTTCTCGAAACAGTTCAGAGTTCAGGCCATTTTCAACGCCCTATAACTTTGTTGTGTATAAATTAAACTAGAAGCCTAAACCAAGTTACCAAGCAGGCATTGTATAAACACGGTATGATGCAAATTTCATTCAAAATGAACCATTAGTTTAAGAATTTTAACTAATTAAAATGTCTTTATTCTAACAGTACGACAATTATTTGTTTTAAACTACATTTTTGTGTTAAGACACACTGAAATTTATTTTAACCCAATAGCTACTCTCAGATAGGACAAGAAAAGATCTGGTTTGTGCTAACTCTCGGACTAAACATGCCTTTGCGAATCGGTTTTATATATTTCTGAAATCTTATTTATATAACCATTTAAACAGAGTTCTACAGATTTATAGTTACAATAGGTGTAATTTACTAGTCCAGGATGTTTTGGCAAAACACAACGATGCAGACACGACAAAACTACTAGAAATTGTAAAATACAGTTCCTATATAACTACTCTAATATAAATCACTATCTTTACATTAAAAAAAAATGATATAACCAGCTTGACTGCGATCTCATCAGTGATGCAATCGTTGATGGTGACTGAACGATCATCAAGACTAAAAATTATGTTTTAGTTTTCTTGGTTATAGAGTAACTCTTTTATATCTTCGTTATTTCAGCTGTATGCTCGGTTACTCCGGGGAAAGGTGCGAAGAAAACGCGTGCCATAAGCACTGTTTAAACGGCGGTGTCTGCACCTTAAACGAAGAAGACGAGCCGGCCTGCCAGTGCACAGCAGGTTACGATGGTGGAAGATGCGAGCTTCCTGCCTATCAGGACAACAGGTAAAACTTGTTCTTCTCACTGTACACTAGTTATATCGAGCGCTGCGCTGGACGCTGATCGTGCACTCGGCAGATGCGACGAGATTTGTCAAAGAAAAAGTAAAAATAACATAATTCTAAAGTTCGTCGTATATAACGTTCGTTCACTCGTAGTGGGTGTTACAACTTTATATTAGATACAATTGTGTGTTGAATGAAAGTGTTGGCCGACTAACTAAACGGAACTAACTAGTGACACAGTCGTCTGTTATTCAAATAATAATTTCATGTCGTCACGTTCCGAGTGTCTCGCTGGTCTAGTAGTCAGAAGCTCTACCTCTAAACATGAGGTTGTGGGCTCGGTACCCGGGTCATGCATATTATATTTATGAATTTTAGTACGTGAAACTTGTCAGTAGCAGCTCGAAGCTTGGGCTCATACAAAACCGTAGGGGCCCAGCAGGGTCGACACCGCTAGGGCCGCGGGAATTATTGAAAGAGTTACAGTGGTCCTGGACCGCAAAGGCAACTGACGGACACTGGTGGCTTTTAGTCAGTAAAGGTCTGACACACTCTTTCGTTCTTCTTTAAAGCGGAAGAAGCTAGTTGATGATTTAACTCGTTAAAGTAATATAAATGCAATTGGTAACAATTTGATATTGAGAGCGCCATTGCAGTAGTTATGACCGGCCACTGATGTGCTTTTGACTGTACATTTTTCAAACCTTTTTTTAATTTTTGACAAAAAGTTGTATTACTAATCTTAAATTATAGTTATATTTTACGGACGTGTCTGTTTATTGTGTTACTATATTCGAACATTTCCATTGTTTCAGCTGTGATGCCGGTAACGGGGACGGGACATTCAACGCATGCCATCAGTTCTGTCTGAACGATGGCGCTTGTTCGCTGAACGAGGCGAATGTGCCAGTCTGCCAGTGCACAGCTGATTACGCGAGTGAGAGATGCGACGTTCCCGCCTTCATAGCCAAATGGGCACACGCATACAATTAGTAAGCAATTTTTCGGTCTAAATTTATTTTAATATTAATCAATTAAATCAGAGCTTTCCCTCTAGTGTAGACGAGGTCGGTGTCAGTGACTCAGGCCCATGTTCCATGGCCCACTTGCCATAACAACGGAAGAAAACCTTCGATTCATTTCAATAAAATACGAGCAATAAATTCTGACAATTCGATGATTCGAGGAAGAGTTGAGTTGCAGGATGCGACTTGGGAAAGTCTTTCCTTCTTGGTTTCTCGAGCCTTAATAATCTTCTCATTACATCATTGTGTATTATTGTGCTCTCTTTCTAGATGTGCCGCCGGTTACTGTGAGCGACGTCAAGTCGACGTGTGCTTCAACGGTTGTCTGAACAACGGAGCTTGTTCAAAACGAGCGCGAAATGTGCAGCAGTCGAAGAGTGCGCGTTCATCTCTACAAATTCAACAACATAAGTTTAATGTAGTTAAAGTAGTTTTTTAAGTCATATTTGATATTTTTGATTTTTTTTACATTTTCTTTCCTTCATATTATATTTACAACCCAAGCGCATTAACACGGCTCCTGGCTCGAAAACAGTTGCCACATTGAATACTCGAAAATAGTTTGTATCGTCATGTTTAAAGCATCGTAAATTCGTAAAGTAGTGTGTCATGAGAAACTACTCGGCGCAAAATAAATGTTGTTAATCAAAAAACTAAAATAAAATTCAATGCACTGAATATTTCAAACGTCACTCATCAGGTACCAAGTTAATGCGCACGGGTTTTAGGTATTAACTAGTTAGTATTTTAGTTTTACGTTATCTTAGTTTCAATACTCAAAGCTCCTCCTGTCGCCGACCTACTGATGGATGCAGTTCACGAATCTAAGACTTTGGTTCTTTATAAATTGTGTATTCGTGTGCGCTTGTTCAGTTGAGGCTCCTCAATCAATAAATAAGTAAATCGTTAGCTAAGTACATCTCTAATACATATTAGTTGTCATTGTAAACTCTCTTTCTTAGTACAATTTCATGCTCCAAAAACATGTCATTCTAAACGTATTTAATACTAATGGACGCACCATCACACGAAGCTTCTTGCCTGTTGCGTACAATAACATTGCTATAGATGTTTATTAGATTCAGTTTATTGCATTCAATGACAAAATTCGAAATTTCTCAGTCTATAAAATTATTTTTGATAAAGTCAATTGTGTTAACCTGCAGCAGGACTTAGACCGTTTCTCTAACTACTGCTCTTCCAATAAGCTTAACTTTAGCCTTCCAAAGCGTCATGTCATGACATTATAAAAACGAAAAATATCACCGAGTTCGACTATCGTCTTGCTATTATGTGTATTAGTACTCGTAAAGTTAGTTTTCTCCGCAATCTTGATTTTCTGCTAGATTCGAAGCTCCATCTGGATGATCAAATAGAAAAGATTGTTAACAAGCCCCACCACATGTTTGGTTTTGTTATGAGACCTGCCCGGGGTGTCCGTCAACCTTCCGCCTTATTGCACTTATACATTCATTTTAGTATATGAACAAACAAACAAAGAATCTATGTACAAAATTTCATAACTGTATCATGAAAAATTACAAAGTTGTAAGCTCGTTATTTCAGCAAAAATACATAGTTACCGAGCTATACAGGCAACTAAACGGTTATATTGCACTTGCAGCCAGCTTTTTCTAATGCTCGCTATGACCTGCCGTGACTTAGTGTCAGTGGTGTCCAACTTATGACCTTTTTAAATATTTTTGGGAAAAATTTTACATGGAGTAAACTATTGGAATCCATTCAGTTACTGATTCTGAACAAACTATATTCGGGTCTCGCTTAAAAACTAAAAATAATGTTGTATTCGTCAGTAATTTCAATAATTGGTCCACCGTTAGAATATGCAGTACCTACGTGGAGCCGTTGTTACGTCAAATATAATGAACTAGCACGACGTAAATACCTTCGCGATATCTATTTTAGATGTCACCGGAAAAAAAACTCGCTTCTAAAAAAGTATGATTTTCTACCTTAAAGTCGAAATGGAAACTCCTGAAAGTTTTAACTCTGTTGTACGTGAGCCGCCATCATCTTGATTATCCAGACTCCTAAGAGTGTGTTCGCTGGTTCCTCGAACTCATGTACGCGAAGTACGCACTCGACGTCTGTTTGCTACTAGCCTCTGTAAATACAACACTGGCTCACTCTCACCACTTCATCATATGTTTGATACATATAAGAATGAGTTCAATTCAATCCACATTCGTCTTCTTAGTAAAAAGGCATCTAAGAAGCAAACCCAAGCAACCCTAAAGGACCCGCCGATCTCTACGTAATAACGTGGACATCATTAAATGATGTACGCACATGAATTGTTTATTTTTTTATTTATATTTTAAAATTCAGAGATTAGTTCCAGAACAATGAGCAGTTTTGTATAAGTTCTGTATCTGTGTACTAGCTAGTTTTAAATACCTGGAATTTTAATCTGTGGAGAACTTAGTGGCTAGAACATAATTGTTTTAAAATGTAATAATTATTTAAGATATTTTGACTATTATCTTATTGTGCTACTGTTTGTTTTTCCTTAAATAATGTACGTCGGCTTAAGTCTGTGTACCTACTAGTCCGAGCTGTGACCTGTAAAGCAGGTATCGTCAGGTGGCTGACCGACTGAGGAGCAAGTGTCGCCAGGGCGTCACGCTCACAGTTCTCGTCCTGAGGGAGACGCGCGAACAGATCGTCGTGCAAATGATTGCTCGTCACACGGTCGAGTGCTCGTGCTTCTATTTCGCTCTGTATTCATTATTTTATCTTTAGGCATCAGTCTACAGTCTCTACTAATATTTTTGCTTTTGTATTTTCTAAAATAAGATTTTTAAATAAATATCATGATTAAATAATACTTACATGCATTTTTATATTAAACCTTCTAGTTTAATTTTCAGTTTTGTTTAGATAGACACTTGAGACATAAAAACTACTTCAAATTTATATCACAACTAGATATTGTGATGGATGGATGAATTAAAAATATTGCGTATAATTGTAACAACCATTATAATTCACTCGAAAAAATCTAACCTAAAATTCTGATCAATATTAAAGAATCGTAATTAAATAACGAGGAATTTATAAGTCAAGCCACACAGAAAATGAGATGGATTCTTATAAGCTAAATCATCTCTTTTATAGCGCACTAATCATTATTCTTAATCCAAGAGCGAGCGAAACGAGCTCGGAATTGCAGGGCACTCCAACACGGCGTGTTTTCTTTTATTTCCACTCAGAAAGTGGCTTACTGGCTTAAAAGATAACTCGTGGCTAAGATAATATCTGTTCGGGCCAGAGTGAGAGTAGTTCCTGAACTGTGCACTATAATTGTTTGTACCTATGTTTAGATAGGTGTTAGGTACCGAGTGTGACCAACATGTAAAATACTTCACATAGTAAAAATCAAATTTTATTTATAACTAGTGTCGTGCAACGTAGAGTGATGATTCTCACATGTACGTATGTTTCACGTGTTGATAAGTTGCACACTTAGTATGAGTAGCAATATTTGTGGTGATACGCGAACGTATTGATTAATAATAATAATAATAATAATTGCCATTTATTCTCTCTTCACAAAGTTGACTTAAAATTAATTTTGACATGACAATGTCTCAGCTATATTCCACCCTTGTGAGAGACTGGTGCCTGTTATAGGTTTTCGAAAAAACCTGTGTTACAGGTCACCAGGCCCCTTCCACAGCTAGAATTAACTATCACAGTGTTACCGTGCAAGAGTCAAAATTTAATAATAATGAAAAACTACTAAGCATTATACAAAAATAGAATTAATAATGACAATAATAAAAAATAACTAAAAATAAATAAAAAAACCCTACCTATAATTTAGCAGAAGTTATGCGTGTGTGTAGTTGCGTGTTTTGTTTGTGTATTTAGTGTTGTGTAGTCATGTTGTAAGTTGTGAAGTGAAAGTAATGGAGAGTCAGCTTTCGAAGGAAGAGAGGATCATTTAAGGGGTTGGTCAAAAATTAGGGCTACTTCAGAACAGTCAAAAGATTTTCGGTTTTATGATAGTCTAGAGTTTTCAAGTATATTTTGATATCTCACATTGTCGTGCAAACATAAGAGCAATGTACGTAGACCGTATAGTATCATTCAATTGCTTGTTAATTGTGGCTGACTAGGTCATTTAGAAGGAAAAGTAGATCTTTGGAGGTGAATAATGCTATTTAAAAGAAATCTGTTTGACTAGTACATCTACGGAATGAATTTTAATATTCGTATCCATACCTACCTACATGTGCAAACAGCTTGGGTCAGGACAGGATTGTGACTGCAAATCCATCAAACAGTTAACGTCTACTAGATATTTAGGAGTCATATTCGACGAGTGTTTAACGTGGCACTTGCATGTCGAGGTTATTATGTCGCGTGTTCGAAAATTGATATGGATTTAAAAAAATCTAAGACACGTGTTGCCTCGGAAGACACTCATTATCATTTATATCGCTCTCGCGCAGTCAGTAATCACATAGGTACTGCTTGCCTGTTTGGGGAGGCTTCACTAAAACTATTTTTTTTTAACCCCAAGACAAATATTATTAATAACTTACTGGGGCTGTTTCATTCACATTTGTAATGTAACCGTTTGAGACCGAATAAATAATTTTATTTTTAATTTTATTTTTTTTAGCACCCATAACTTTTATTACTACAAGATTTATAACTTGACGGTCTTTATAGAAATATTTCAATGTCTTTAATATTGCCACACCACCTACAGTTTTCGTGTGTTAGTATTTTGGTGTAAAATATAGCTTACTAGCTTTTGTCCCCGGCTTCGCCTGTAGACATAAAATATAGCCTATGTCACTCAGGAATAAAGCAGCTTTCCACCGGTGCAAAAATTTTCTGGGCACCATCACTGACTACTCCACGCGCCTCGCTCTCCAACACAATCATTACTGATTTTCATCTGAAAGTTACGATTCTGACTTAAATATTTTTCGATCGAATTGCTATTATACTATATGTATATTATATGTATGTCGTTTTCAGAACCATGACACAATCTGGTATTTTTGTAGTTGGGAAATCATTCAGTGCATTCTCCCGCTCTAGACTCCCATCAGACTTTAAGTGACTAAAACCCACTCCTACGTGCCTTCTTCGCCTTGCTTGCTCCAGACCCCAGGTTTTCCTTACTGAAGCGAACCCATGACCCCAGTAGTCTTCGACCCTACTGGGCCCCTACAGTTTTGCTGACATCTCATTGAGGTGCGCGTGGAACTCTGCGTGCCGTCGACGTCTCGGGCTCGGTGTGGACGGTTACCGGACGGCCGGAGGATGAGCACCCCATTGCTACAGTAGCTTGAATTTGGGGTTGGGATCTCGGGAACTAGGGCTCGTAAGTCCGTCCCCTCCACGTGCAGCCTCCTCCTTTGTAGAAGGAGGCGACCGCCTGCCATTTCTCCCAGCTCCTGACCATGGCCTGAATCAGTTCCCGGCGCGAGAGTTTGTGGACGCCCCGGTCGCCCTCACGAGGACACGGTGATGCTCCACCCAAGCGGCACAGCTACACTGTATGCTCCGCTGTGTCCTCCGGGCGTTTCATAAAATGGTGACACTCAAGCGTTTCTTCCATACGAATTAAGTGCAGGAACCTCCCGAATTTACCATGTCCGATGAGGACCTGCGGAATGTGAGGACGCTGTGACGTCTTTCGAGCCGGTTCTCAAAGAGGAGACTTAGCGTCATGATCATGACATGCCCAATGACGCAACCTAGGTGGGACAAGGACTTAAAGGAGAAAGTTTTGTTTTAATAAGGACACAGTTAAGTCATTACTTTACTACATTACACGCACATTTACTTTAATATCTGTTATTAACTGCAATTCAATTGAGTTGTTTGTGTTTCGGCAATTTTAATAATTTTGACTCATTGAAACCGCGTCAAGACCATCATTCATGTGCTCTAACGGATCAATCTGACGAACAGGATTATCATAGTACGCTGGTTTAGAATAACCCATTGTCTCACGGGAGGGAGCAGTGACATCACTTACAGATGTCATGACGTTAATAATGTCTTCAACTTTACTATCAGTAGCTGTCACTGTATTTGTAGTTACTTCTTTAGCGCTGTTTGTAACTTGAGAATTAGTTGTGTCTTCAACAACTGTTGCATTGGTTGCATCGCTAGGTACTTATCGTGTTTGGTTTAAAATATGTGTTATGATTTACTGTAGTTTCAGTGTTAGTTGCATGAGTTTTTGTAATATTTTCTTTTATAACGTCCTTTATTTCTAATTCATGGCAATCAATCAATCTTTCAATTTTTTATTCTGTCATATCTTTTCTTTGATTAGTAATATTACTAGTCTAGCCACATTAGTATTTTTTTTTTTTTTTTTATTGTTGATAGGTTCGCGCTTGACCGCTATCTCACCTGATCGAAAGCGACGATGCGGTCGACGATGGAACGCGCTTACCTAAAAGAAACCTATTCACTCTCGACTTAAAGATTTCCGGGTTGTAGCTATCAGGAAACACAGACTCCGGCAAGGAATTCCACTCCCTAGCCGCACGCACAATGAATAATAATAATAATAATAATAATTTATTTGCCAGAATGTAGGTATACAAAGTAGTATGATCATAACATTAATATTAAGGCCCCTTTACATTCCCAAAACGTTTTGTGCGTGTTAGTGGGATATCCACCATATACCGGTGGCGCATAGCCGTACGTCTGGTAGTCCGATGATGAAACGGGCTAGGCGGAATTAGGTTATGCAATTCCGACGCACACTCCCCGAAATGCAACCGGTAGAAAACCGACAGGCTAGCAACTCTGCGTCGATGCTCAAGACTTTGAAGCCTCGACTCGACGAGTGTATTATCGCCAATTATCCTTCTGGCTCGCCTCTCAATTGCCTCAAGTGCATCAAGCTGGTATCGGGCAGATCCGTCCCAAAGATGAGAGCAATACTCCATACACGATCGAACTTGCGCTTGATAAAGTTTGAGCAGCTGTTCCGGCGTGAAGTACTGTCTGACCTTTGCGAGAACTCCCAGCTTTTTTGCAGCCAGTTGAGCCTTTGTTTCGATGTATGGCCCAAAGTTGAGTGTTGATGTCAGCGTAACACCAAGAAGGTCAAGATGGTCGGTTATCGGCACGGTTACACCCCGGAAAGTTGGTGCAGGACTGAATTGGCTCCTTTTAGCGGAAAATAGACACGCCTGGGTTTTTGCAGCGTTGAACCTGACCAAATTGGCATCGCCCCATTCGGAGACTGCCTCCAAGGACAAGTTCAAGCGCTCAACCATAGCCTCTCGAAGAGACTGGATCTGTGACCCACTAGCTCGCGCGCTGGATATGTAACTCTCAGCAACAGTGCTGTCGTCTGCATACCCAAAGGTACCGGGCTTAAGCAGATCGTTTATGTGCAGCAAGAATAATGTTGCCGAGAGTACTGACCCCTGAGGGACCCCGGCATTAATAGCCATTTGATCAGACGAGCAGCCATCGATAACCACTCGAATGGACCGGTTATTCAGGAAGTCTGTGATCCAAGCACACAATCCAGCGGGTAAACCGAAAGAAGGAAGCTTACTAATAAGGCCTTCGTGCCAAACCCTATCGAAAGCCTTCGAAATATCGAGGGAAACGGCAAGCGCTTCCCCGTGCTTCTCGATGGCCTCACTCCAGATGTGGATGGCATACGCTAGAAGATCTCCAGTTGACCGATTTCGGCGAAAGCCGTATTGACGGTCACTGAGAATATCATTAGCTTCTAGGTATGCCAGGAGCTTAGTGTTGAGTACACGTTCCATAGTCTTACAGAGAATGGACGTTACTGAGATTGGTCGGTAGTTAGCTGGGTCAGCACGACTCCCTTTCTTGGGCACGGGCTGGACATTAGCTTGCTTTCATGCCATCGGCACTTTTCCAGCCTCAAATGAAAGCCTAAATAGGCGTGTCAAGATCGGAGACAGTTCAGGCGCACACGTTCTCAGAACAATTGCTGGTATCCCGTCCGGACCGCTAGCCTTGTTCACGTCAAGATTACGGAGCACCCTACGGACGTCCTTCTGATGGATGCGAATATCTGACATACTCGCATCGCAACCATCAGGATGAGCAGGGGGCCGCGCGTTACCTGGGTCTAGACGCGAAGATTCCGCAAAGAGTGAGGCAAACAAATTTGCTTTCTCCTCAGCGGTATGTGCCAGCGACCCGTCGGGTTTCAGCAGTGGCGGTAGTGAGGGGCGGCAGAAGTTCGATTCAACCGACTTAGCCAGGGACCAAAACGCCTTACTACCCGCAGGGTATGAAGCTAGTTTGTTCCCGATGCGGCTAATGTGGTCGAACCGAGACCTCCGCATCACCTTCTTGCAAGACTTGGCAGCTCTGTTGAAGGCTCTCTTCTTCTGGCTTACGTCATTCGTCTTGCGCATACGAGCGTCGGCCCATGCCTGATATGCTGCGTGCTTGAGCGCGTTAGCGCGGCCACACTCCGCACCAAACCAAGGGTGAGCCCGGCCAGACATGGTTACGTCGGAGAATGGAATATAGTACTCCATCCCCCGCCGCAAAACATCCGTCACAGCATCTGCGCACGACGATGGATCTCCCGAAGAAAAGCAAGTAGGCTGCCAAGGATAACATGCGAAGAAAGATCGCATGCCATCCCAATCTGCTGACCTGTATCGCCAAACCCGCCTGGTGCCTCTAGGGCTGGGATCGGGCGGAGAGTAGACTGATACAGATTTCACCAGACAGTGGTCGGAACTACCTAACGGTGATGATATTGCCACTGAATAGCGGTCTGGATCTGTTGTCAGCAGAAGGTCTAAGCAATTGGCCGTGTGCGAATCAACGTCCGGCACCCTTGTTGCTCCCTGGACCAGCTGGGTGAGATTTAACGCTAGCGCATGCTTTCGCGTCTCTCGACCAGCATGGTCTGTGCACTGGTATGGGAAGAGCCACTCCTGATGGTGTGCATTAAAATCCCCCAGTAACACCAATTATGCAGAAGGGTACCTCTGCTGAGCCGCATCCGCCGCCTCACTAAGGTACTGTATGAGCCCGGTCGTCTCCTGATCGCCACTGTGCGAACGGTAGACACAAGCATAGATAATTTTATCCATGCCTGTGTCCACCAGAGCCCAAAGCGTTGAGAACCTGGAATCTTTAAGGTTGCGGAGACGCCGATAGCAGATGTCGTCCCGGGCGTACAAACACACTCCAGCGTGCGGTTTAAAATTGTGCTCCAGGGTAAACCCTGGGTAAGACAGGTACGACACATCTGACTGTTTTCGTATCTGCGTCTCCGAAAGAAAAAAGAGAGATGGTTTTTCAGTCTCCAGGTGATGATGGACTGATGCGAGATTGGAGTGCAGCCCTCTAATATTGCAGAGGTGCACTTTAAGTGAAAGGGAGTGCAGCCGCTGTTTGACAAATCTCTTTTTATTGCTTTTCATATTGAGAGTGTGGTAGGAGAAGAGAAGGAAGTAAAATGGAGTCCCATGCAGCTAACCTTCAGTCATGTACTGGCAGGACAGCATCACTGGGGTACTAGTCTGGAGACTGCGGGGACGCCCGAGCCCCCCCGGAAATGACCATCGGGCCCTCTCATCTGGTCGCCAACCAGCACGATGGTGCATTCCGGGATTTTTCGCTAGTTGGCGGGGCAGCATTTCATGTGTGGCTGGCACATTACTTGGGCCCCCAACTAACTGCGGTCGGCCAGCGGTGCACCGTGCCTCGGATCCCGCTACCCTCCACGACTAGTCTCCCGATACGTCAATACCAGCACGAGTCTGGCTGGTCTGCAAGCATTGGAACTGCCACTTTGACCCAACTCCTCTGAATCGGCTACACCGGGCATCGTACCGAAACACGGCTAGGCCGCTTGACGGTACGTCTTTGCCCAGTGGGTGGTCACAAGCCGTCGGTCGAAACCTACCACCAGTAAATAAATAATATAAAATAATTAGTAGTAGGTATTATTCCTATATGCTACTTGTTACATCACGGATTTGCTTCAAATCTTTCGAGTCGTTTTCTAAAGCGCTGATTCTTTTGATGATAATCGTCCAAAGCTTTAGTATCGTTGCCGGGACGTCTTGTTGAAGACTTATTTTTTTAGTTTTTGTCCTCCATATCTTGCTCAGCTGATCCAATGTTGGATGAGGGCGGTAATATACTTCTTGACTCATTAACTGGTTCTTTATAGTGAGACTCGTAACGTAGCGAGTATCGAGAAAATTTTCTAGGAGAGTCTACTCCCAGAAAATGCGCAATGTGCAAATAACGTTACGTCAAAACATGACTCGCACAATAACATAAAAACTCACAAGAGCAATTGTCTAATGAGTGGATAGGTGTCCTTGGTATTTTAAGTCAAAATAGTGCACTGTTCAATAATAAATAGTATAAAACAAAGTCACGTCTGTACTCCGTGACAGATTTTAATGTGATTTAAACGATTTGATAGACTTATTCATGAAAATGGATTATATGTATGTAATGAAATGACCTCCTTGGAAATGACATTTCATTTTTTTAATTTTTAAGCTGTGGATACGGGGTGACGTATCATTCAATGACAGATGATGTTTAGATTATTTTGTGCATTTTATTGTTATAAAAACTTGTAGAGAGATAATTAAAGGGATATAATTGAGGAGGCGATATTAGTGAACTTTAATGTCGTTTCTTTGTTTTCAGGTGAGATAAAAGTGTAATTTTAGTTAAACGATAATTGTTATACTGTAAAAGCATGTGGAATAAAACAAATCTTTGTTTTCAGAGAAACAATTTGTGGTTTATTTCGAAAATCCTCAATAATATACCTTATAAAACGACATTTTTGTTAACTAAAAGAAGATGGACCGGCTGCAATTTGAGTTTACGATGATAGCTTCAAATGATGGCAAATCAAATGTATTAGCCATAACCTCAATATCTACAGAAGAAGGAAAATGTTATGTTTTACCTGATGAGCTGAAGCCGGTGATTCATCATACATATATTGTCAAAATGAATACTTTCTCAAAAATAAAAAATAGTATAAAGAAAAGACATCACAGTAGAAAAATATGGATAAAATTGGATGAAGATCTTAAGAAAACATATAGAGATGAGGAAGGTAATATGCAATTTTTAGATCAATATTTAGAAGAAATAAGCACAAAACAACCAATAGACATAAACGACAATTTGCAACAAATCTTGGAAAAATGAATAGGAACTACTACAAAGAAAGAAAATCAACATAACCTAAAACATATTTCAGAGAAATTTATTATTGAAAAATTCACAAGCAAGAACCCTAATGCAATGCAATGGATTGAGAATTTTGAAAAGGAGTGTGAGCGCTTTAATATATCAAAAGATGAAACAAAAATAGATATATTGAGATTATTTTTAGAAAAATCTTGTTTGGATTGGTATAGCTCGATGGCCATAAAACTAACAATAAAGGCTGAATGGAATGAATGGAAAAACAAATTTTTAGAAACTTTTAAAAACCAAGGATGGGACATAGTTACATATGCTCTCGCATTTAGATATAAAGAAGGACTACTAATTGATTACGCTATTAGAAAAGAAAGGCTTATGCTAGACATAAACAAATCGATAGACTCCAAAACAATGATAGATCTTATTGCAACAGGTTTACCTGGGTTTATCTTAAATAGGTTAAACAGAGATGAACTCAATGACACTACTGATTTGTTCAATGAGATAAGAAAATATGAAGGTATGATGTACAAGAAAAACTCAAGTACAGTAAAGAGTTGTACATTCCTTTATAAAAATAAAACTAATGAGAAGAAGCCATGTAACACTTGTGAATCTTTGGACAAAGGAATTAGATGTCTAGACTTAGACCTACACAAAAAAATAAAATAAAATACTTAGACTACTCAAAAACTCTAAAAAAAATAATAAATCTGACTAAACGATCACAAAATAACCATAACATTAAAACTTCTGACAATAAAAGCAAAATGACATGGAAAATAATAAAGAACTCTAAATTAAATCTACCTAATGACTCAATAAATACTATTCAAATTGACAATAAAACCATTAACAAACCACAATTAATTGCTGACCAGTTCAATGATTATTTTATAGAAAAAATTATGCCAATACCCGAGGCAGGTAAAAGATCTAGTGCGTATATCTCAAATAAACAAAAATCTATGTTCATGGCTCCATGTCAACCGGTACAAATATTTAACATCATAAAGTGTTTAAAAAACACAAATAGCGCAGGGTATGACGAAATTTCCACTAAAGTTGTAAAACATGTTGCTGACTTAATTTCTAAACATTTGAGTCATATTCTTAATCTATGCATAAGCCACGGTGTTTTTCCCGATCGTCTTAAAGTCTCCATAGTGAAACCTATTTTTAAAAAAGGTAATAAGCAACTAATGCAAAACTATAGACCTATTGCCCTTTTGTCGATTTTTTCTAAAATATATGAGAAATATATCTATAATCAACTATACGCATATCTAGAAAAACAAAAGATTTTTTGTACTGAACAAAAAGGTTTCCGGAAGAATATGACTATAAACATGGCGATATATGACTTTTTAAATAAAATTATGACTAACATTGATAATAAGACACCTGTCTGTGCTGTGTACTGTGATATGACACAAGCCTTTGACTACGTTGACCACAATATATTAAGAAATAAACTTGACGCCTACGGTATAAGAGGTAACATTCTTGACTTGTTAAGTACTTACCTATCAGAAAGAAAACAATTTACCGCTATTACAAACTTGAATTTTAAAACTAAGGAAGAAGTAACATACCTCTCTAAAGAACGCACAGTATATTTCGGTGTGCCACAGGGCAGTGTATTAGGCCCTTTACTGTTTTTAATTTACATTAATGACCTGCCCAAAGCTATAGACTTCCCGATATCACTTTTTGCTGATGATAGTACGGTCACAATAACATGTAATAACCCTGAATCATATGAACTTGAGGTCAACAATGCGGTGAATTCAATTATTTCTTGGCTTAATAATAACAATTTAAGAATTAATCTTGCCAAAACACAAGTAATGCATTTTGGCCATAAAAAACCTAGAGTGGAAATGAATGTACAATATCAAAATAGCAAAATTCATGATGTAGATAGTGCAAAATTTCTTGGCTTAGTAATTGACAGACAACTTAATTGGAAGAATCACGTTGAAGCGCTTTGTAAGAAAATTAGTAGTTCATCCTATGCCTTGTATAAACTTGCCCCTACTGTTTCCATAGATGCACTACTTACAGCGTATCATGGCCTTGTAGCATCTGTATTAAGATACGGTATTATTTTCTGGGGCAACTCAACAAATAGAGAAACTGCTTTTAAAGCGCAAAAGCGTTCTATCAGAGCCATGTTCAAACTTCAAGTTACAGACAGCTGTGAACCATTCTTCAAAAAATATAAAATTCTGACACTACCGTCTTTGTATATTTATGAGACTGCTTTATTTTTCAAATTAAACTCACACCTGTTTCCTAACTTATCAGATACTGTGAAACGTAATAGGCGAAAAGATATGTTACGCGGACGTAAAGCTAAAACAGCACTAATGAGAAAAAGTATATTCTGCATAGCCCCACAAGTGTTTAACAAAATTCCAAAATCGATTAAAGACTTAAATTTAAATTTGTTTAAAAAGGAACTTAAAGACTTGTTGTGTAAAAAATGTTATTATAATTTAAACGACTATTTGAATGATACTTTGACATAATAATTAAATTGTAATTTTATAAATTTTGACATCTCCCTCTAATAATTTCATACATTTTGACATCTCTCTCTAATAATTTTATAGATTTTGACATTCTCTCTCTAATAATAATTTGACATTGAATATTACTTTGAATTTCATCCACACTAAATTTTTAGATGACATGCCATATATTGTTAATTTTATTCGTACTAACTCAATGCTAACATATTTTTTTTTTTCTTAAACATATTTATGATTGTGATTATGTACCTATCTACCTACCAAATATTTACACGCCACACGTGGCAGAATGTGATGAGACTATTAATTTATTTCAAGACCATAATTATGTACCATATTCTGACTAAATAAATGATTTGATTGATTGATTGATTGATATCATCCGGAAGAGTCATGTTGGTTCAAGAAAAATAAAAATGAATCTGAAAAAGTTTTTAAACCCAGAAATGTAAATAACAACTCCATTATTGAAGTGGATATAAATACTGAGAAAAAAACGAGTAAGTACACCATTAATCAAAATCAAGCTCTTATTAGAAAATAAACTAGAAGTGAGCGGCATTTATGATTCAGGCTCACAGATCTCTTTAATAAATTCAAGACTGATTAAAATAAAATAAAAAAAGGACAATGAGAATATAGCATATATGAAAACGGTTAATGGTGTGAAAAAAACAGATGGCTTGATAACAATAAAAATAAAAATATTTGATTTAGAAGAAGAGGTGGATGTATACATAGTAGAAAATGAATATTTTGATGATTTTATAATCGGATTGGATATGATAAAGAAATTCAAACTAGCCCAAAACGAGGACTTGCGGATAGAACAAAAGATAAGATCAAATAAAATAGATGAAATGTCTAAAGATAACAGAAATGAAGAAAAGAATATAAAAACATTAGCAATAAATTTTAATGAACATATAGAAACAGAAGAGTTTGTAAGTATGACAGACCATTTAGATAATGAAAAGAAAATTGAGATCGAGAAAATAATAAAGGAATATAAAACAATTTTTGCAAAGGACAAGTATGATATAGGAACAGTTAGAGATTATGAAGCTCACATAGATTTACTAGTAAATAGATACTGTAGTAAAAGACCATACAGATGTACAATAGAAGATAAATTAGAAATTGAAAAGCAAATATCCATGTTACTAAAGAATAATTTAATAGAAGAATCCTACAGTCCTTTCGCTGCTCCAGTGACATTGGCATTTAAAAAGAGTGAAAATAGGAAATCCCGCTTGTGTATAGATTTCAGGGAACTAAATAAAATTGTTGTTCCACAAGCTCAACCTTTTCCGTTAATAGATGATTTGATTGTTAAAACTAGAAATTGTAAGTATATACTACACTGGATATAAATTCAGCATTCTGGGCGATACCATTGCGGGTGGAAGATAGATATAAAACAGGATTTGTCACACAAGATGGCCACTTCCAGTGGACCTGCCTTCCCTTTGGCTTGAAAACATCACCAGCAATTTTCCAGAGGATTTTAAGCAATATTCTAAGAAAGCACAATCTCACAGGATACTCCGTAAACTATATTGATGATATTCTGATATACTCGAAAACCTTTGAAGAACATATAAAACACATAAGAAATGTATTAGAGGCAATAATACAAGAAGGCTTTAGATTTATTTATTATTATTTATTTATTCATTTATGTACACACAAACACTTAAAAATGAAATGGTCAAATACAGATAAAAGAGTACAAAGGTACTGCTAAAAAAAAAAAAAATGTAACTTTGCTTCAGACTCAGTAAAGTACCTCGGCCATGTAATTCAGAACAATTCGGTAAGACCACTAAAAGACAATTTGATCTCGATAAGACATTTTCCAACTCCTAAGACACAAAAGAATATCAGACAATTTTTGGGAAAAATTAACTTCTACCATGAATACATACCAAGAAGTGCAATTATTTTAGACCCATTACATAATTTATTAAGAAAAAATGAAAAGTTTGTGTGGTCAGAGAAAAGTGTGAAGAATCATTTAATCAAATAAAAAGATATTTATGTTCTCAACCAGTGTTGGAAATATTCGACAAAGACTTACCAATAAAAATCTTTACAGATGCATCTTTAGAGGGTATCGGGGCAATATTAAAACAGACTCAACTAGACGGTAAAGACAAACCGGTGGCATATTTTTCAAAAAAAACTAAACGAATCTCAAAAACGAAAAAAGGCCATATATTTGGAATGTATTGCTATGAAAGAAGCAGTTAAATACTAGCAACACTGGCTAATTGGAAAACATTTCACTATTTACTCAGACCACAAACCTCTAGAGAACATGAATATTAAATGCAGGACAGATGAAGAATTGGGTGACCTCACATATTACCTATCTCAATATGACTTTACAGTAAAATATATACCTGGTAAAGAAAATATAGAAGCAGACTGTTTGAGCCGAAACCCTGTATTAGAATCAGAAGATAACAAGGAGGAACTATTAAAAATAGTTAATTTAATACAAATAAAAGATATAGTTGAAGACCAAGAAAAAAATGAAACAATAAAAGAAAAGAAACAAAATCTACTACATAAAAATAAAATCTATTATAAAAAAATAAAGAAACTTGAAAAGATTATACTCTCAGAAGAATTTAGTAAAAAAATTATAAAAAAGGTGCATGAAGATTTATGCCATATTGGAATCAGACAATTACAGAAAAAAATAAGTCCACTATATACAGCTAAAAACCTAACAAAAAATATCATAAATATTTGTAAAACATGCGAAATATGCATAAAAAATAAATCAAGATGTCAAGGAAAATTTGGGTTAATGTCACAACTGGGACCAGCAACAAAACCATTTGAGATAATGTCAATGGATACTATAGGTGGCTTTGGAGGATCTAGGTCAACAAAAAAATACTTACACCTTTTAGTAGACCACTACACAAGATATGCGTTTATTGTGACTTCAAAAAACAGAACGCAAGTGACTTTATAAAACTAACAAAGAAAGTACTCGAGACAGATGAGATTGGAATAATTCTGACAGACCAATATCCAGGCATCAATTCAAAAGAATGTAAACAGTATTTGCAGGAGAATAACATCAAACTAATATTTACAGCTGTCAATACGCCATTTTCGAACGGCTTGAACGAAAGATTAAACCAAACAATAGTAAATAAAACAAGATGTAAAATAAATGAGAAAAATAATAAGAGAACATGGACAACAGTAGCAAGAGAATGTGTACAGAAATATAATGAAACAGACCATTCTGTTACAGGTTTTGCACCAAAATATTTACTGGATGGTACAAATGTCAGTATTTTACCAAATGAAATTAAAACAATAGAAAAGGAAGACAAGTGGATTGCTGATAGAAGATTAGCATTAGAGAATACAATAAAATCTCACAAGTACAACAAGAAAATATTTGATAGAAATAGGAAAATACAAGAGTTCGAGATAGGAGACAGTGTATATGTAGAAAATGGAAATAGACTGAACAGGAAAAAATTAGACGAATTAAAAATAGGCCCTTTCAAGATAATAGAGAAAATATCGAACTCCATTTATAAGATTGACACTGGCAACAGAAAAACAGAATCAACTTTATTCCACATAACAAAATTACAACCTGTTACGGCAGAAGATGAAGTAGAAGAAAACGAATAGGTATAAAGATAGCTTGCAGGTGCATTGTTTGTATTATATTATTTAGAATTTTCGTTCCTATGGGGGGGAGATGTAATGAAATGACCTCCTTGGAAATGACATTTCATTTTTTTAATTTTTAAGCTGTGGATACGGGGTGACGTATCATTCAATGACAGATGATGTTTAGATTATTTTGTGCATTTCATTGTTATAAAAAAACTTGTAGAGAGATAATTAAAGGGATATAATTGAGGAGGCGATATTAGTGAACTTTAATGTCGTTTCTTTGTTTTCAGGTAAGATAAAAGTGTAATTTTAGTTAAACGATAATTGTTATACTGTAAAAGCATGTGGAATAAAACAAATCTTTGTTTTCAGAGAAACAATTTGTGGTTTATTTCGAAAATCCTCAATAATATACCTTATATGTAAATCGAAATATATGTTTCGAAAGATATATTTCGAAATAGCGCGGCTTTTGCCGGTTATTGACTGTAAATCTAAAATAATAGGGGTCAACGCTCACTGCCGGCATGGCACGGCAGGTCGCGCTACGGCATCTCGCGGAATGCCGTGGCATCGTACTGAAAGCCCAGCTACTCTGGCATCAATCAGTTTTGCTATTCTCTTACCGTGCTTGGTCAGTGTGAGAGACAAAAAAACGCGCGCGCAAGTGCGTCTTTTCCTTCCCTTGCTGCGCAAGTTTCAACCGTATTTCAACTAACTTAGCAATCATAATTCCTTGACACAAAGTGACACATTAAGTCTCGCGAAATGCAATGGCGCGCCGCAGCATGCCACAGTATGTCGCGGCGCGTCTTGGCATCGTGGTATGGAAATAAAGTAACATGAATTCTAGACTCATTGAAATAAGATTCAAAATAACTTGATTAGTAACAAAATCCTTTGCCGTGCCATGCCTCGCCATGCCGGCAGTGGGCGCCGGCCCTAAGGTGATGTGTAAGGAGAAAACAAAACACATTATAGGTACGTCACAAGAAGTCAAAGAGATTTAAAGAGATACAATAGAGCGGCTATCAGGAGAAATGTCTTAGAAAAACTGTCATCCTATCTCTCAGTGACGCCATCTAGCTTTGAATAGTAATCACGCGACTTAAATTTGTCAAAATTTGTATAAATTTAACTATTGCTCGGTAGGTGGCCAGGAGCTTTACCATAATATGTTAAAATGTCAGTACTACGAACGAAAAAGGATCTAACAGTTCGGTTTAGGTCGTAAGATAGATCACGTTATGAACTCGTGGTAGAAGCTTCAGTGTGTGCCAGTGGCGTAGCTTGGGGAGGGGAGGTGGGGGCCATGGCCTTAGGCGGCATACGAAAGGAGGCGGCAGAAAGCGCCAATTTATTTATTTGGAAAAAAAAACTTAGATATTATAAATTGCGAGCGCAATGTTACGTACGTGCCAAGCAAATTTTGATGTCGATGTTAAGTCTACCCTGCGTGCTGCAGCAGGTATATTGCTTTTTATTAATCCAAGTTCATTCTCTGACGTAACAATGTCGGACCAAGCTCAACCATGACTTGGCACTGAGTGTGTTCACGCTGACGCGATTAAACACGCGCATACCGACCTTGGGCCAACACTTGTATGCGCAAGGCAAGTGATGTGACTCTTAAAGTGTTGTGGAGGCCTCAGTTTGGCCACATTGGCCGAATAGGGAACAAACCCCGTTGGTAGTAAAGCGTTTTGGTCCCTGGCAAACTCGAGTGAATCGAACTTCTGCCGTCCCTCACCTCCGCCACTGCTGAAACCCGACGGGTCCCTGGCTCACACCGCTGAGGAGAAAGCAAACTTGATTGCCTCTCTTATTGCGGAATCATCGCGTCTGAATTCCGGTGACGTACCGCCCCCTGTTTCTCCTGATGGGTACGTGACGAGTATGTCGGATATTCGTATCCATCAGAAAGACGTATGTATGGATAAAGCTAGTGGCCCCGACGGGATACCTGCAGTCGTTCTTAATACTGGTGTTCTTAAACATAATAAATAATAAAGGGCGGCGTATTTCTGGTCGACCCCAAGCGGCGAAAACCCACGCTACGCCACTGGTGTGTGCTAGGTAAGGTTAAACTTTTCAGCAATAGATGGCGCTATCATAAAATTAGCAAATGTTCTAGAACTATTCATGGAAATTGTTAAATTTTAATTAATTACTGCGTTAATACCAAGAATATTTACGAAAATAAACCGAATTTAGGTCCAATAATTTTACCATAACAAGATTTGCAATAGCGTAATGCGCAACTCAGCACATTTTCTCAGAAAATGATTTTCTTTTAGTGCCTAAAGCGGACACAAACACGACTTGACGTTTAGGGGTGTCATACTAGACTGAGCGACTTGTTACTACCAAGTAACAAGTATCGGTTTGGACTTTTGTTCGCTATGTCCTGTCTATTGGTAGTACATATCGATGCCTTAGTTCACAATTACACTAACTACAAAATTTTCAATTTTTACTTTTTTAATGCCAAATACACTAAATTTCATGCTCTTTCGTTTCCGCGCATCGAAATACCGTTATTCCGTCTCTTTCTACCAAAACCGTGGGTCACAATTGTATTAAATGAGTTCGTTTAATGTTCCATGAATGTGGTATTATACTAATGGTCTTTATTTTTGTAAAACCAATCAAGATATACTTTAACTGATTTTAAGTTTCTCAACTGCAGGAAATTTCAAAACACAAACGTATTATATACATTTGCAATATCTGCTCATACTTTTTAGCAGTGCTACAAGAGTGTATTATGTGTTGGTAGTACAAAAGGATCAAGAAAGTTTGATGCCCAAGTGTGCACACTTGGGCATCAAACTTTCTTGATCCTTTGTAGCACTGCTAAAAAGTATGAGCAGATATTGCAAATGTATATAATACGTTTGGGTTAAACTTAAGTGATAAGAAAATAGTTCTGTGCAAATTTAAACAAAAAATTGTATTTCTTGAAAACATTCTTGTCTTTGATAGAAAAAAGACTTATCAACGAGTAAAGTAACTATTCACGAATAATTTGAAGACCGGTTACGAGAAAAAATATCGTTCCGAGAGCGAAATAATTAAATACGGCGTTCCTCAGGGTAGCGTACTAGGACCCCCTCTTTTTTTGGTTTATATAAATGACCTTCCAGAGCATATAAATCACCCCATGGTTCTTTTCGCCGATGACAGCACTGTAGTGATTAAGTGTGATAATCCCAATACTTATGGAAATGAAATAAATATGACATTGAATAAAATTATAACATGGTTTAACGACAATAATCTAAACATTAACTTAGAAAAGACTAAAATTATGTATTTTCATCAAAGGATCCCAAACAATATCATTTACCGGAGACTGCAAAATCTATTATTTACGTAAATTGTCGATGTACAATTTTACTATCCTAGATTGTCATGCTAACACTGGCTACTGCTATTTATGGGACGAGTGTAATGGCAAAAAAGGTTCTACTGAAATCGGATCGATATTGTTAAAATATCTTAGTAGTTTACCCGAAACTTTTACTCATGTCGCATCATTTTCTGACACTTGTGGTGGTCAGAACCGCAATAAATATGTTACTCTAGCGGCTTTATACGCTGTCAATAACATACCTCACTTAAATACGATCGATTTGAAATTCATGGAGTCGGGGCATTCGTATTTAGAAGTGGATTCAATTCACGCGTGTATTGAAAGAGCGCGAAAGCATAAAAGCATATTCACTTTGTGTGAATATGCATTGGTGATAGGGTCTGCTAGAATCAAGCCGAAACCCTACGTTGTTATTATTATGAAACACGGGGAATTCTATGATTTGAAGGGATTCGAAAAAACTTTGAATTCCAATACAACAAAAAATACAAAAAATGAGCCAGTACAGTGGCTGAAAATTAAGTGGCTGCGGCTGCAGAAAGAATCCCCCACTTCAATTTATTACAAATACGATTTGACCGATCCAGATTTCAATGAAATAGACATTTGTAAGACAAAAACAATGAAGAAAAATAAAGACATATGTATAAGCAAACTAAAGAAACCTCTGAAAGTAGCATATAAATCACTGATTGCAGTTTCACAAACTAAAAAGAAAGATCTGATAACACTTTTAAATGATGGGGTTATACCACCAGAATATGAGCACTATTACAAAGATATTCCATCCACTTCTGCGGCTATTGTTAACAATAATTGTGATGACACTGAATCGTCTGATGATGATCCAGATGAAGAGTCCATTGTTGAAGAAATTTAAGTTTTGATTCAATTTTTAATTACCAATTAGTAAAAATTAATAATTGTTACCTGAAACTGAAGACTGACTTTATTAATTTTCTTATAAAAAATCTTATTTTAATGATTCAGAAACTAATTGTTTTGTGAAATAGCTAAAGATTGGCCTGTAATTGGGCTTCAGTCCTTTTATTTTTTTGTTGTGACTTTGAAATTTATTTTATTTGATTGTGGATAAAAACTGTTTGTGTTTTATAATAAAAATAAACATTAAGAATATGGATCACTGGTTTATTATTTTGTCTATTTAATGCAATATTCATAACTATTATTATCCTTCTTCTTGGACCTTGAACCAGCCTGGTAAAGCTGTTAAATATTTTTGAGTTTTTCACTTAATGCCAGTCAGCATAATCAATCTTAGTGCACAAATGTATTAAATGGGGGGTTTTATGTTTATTTGGCCATTTTGAAAAGGTAACGTTTAAACTAATATTACAATATTGAGATATGATGGAGTAAAAGGACTAGTCTTATGAATAGATGCATATTTTTTTTGTTATTTTACTTGGATTTTCTACTGTTCTCGTCTAAACTTTAAAAAACTTTAAAGCTCTCTCCTCAAAAATGTAAATTTTGTAGTTAGTGCAATTGTGAACTAAGGCATCGATATATATTTAATGTCTTTGCAAGAACTATTTATTACTGTTCATCATCATCATCATTTTAGGGTTTTGAGGTTTATTCACTGTTTTAGTTCGCCTCATAACAAGTTGCAGCAGACCTCTGAGGCAAAGATTGGTTATATCTGGAACAATGTTTAATGTTTCTCATATAAATAATAAATTAAGAAATGAAGAACATAATTATCGTGAGAAGATGACTACCAGAATGGGACACGACCAACAACACGACAAATAATGTCATTAGTAGGTAATGCTGATCATCACATAACAATATTATTTTTATTTATAAATAATACGTACTTAATAAAGAAAGCTACTGCTTCATCGTAAGCCACATGAGCTGCATCATTGCTTACCATCAGGTGAAATGGTGGTCAAACGCGAGCCTATCAATAATAAAAAAGCCAATCACTCAACCACTTGCTGTCGAATAACATTGATTATGTTTTGGTGCTGACATTTAAATGAATCAATCAAAGTCTTACTTTTCCGACTCTCGACTTCCAATCCCGACTGGTGCAAACATACTCAAAGATTCCAATAAGTCCGTATTAGCTAACTGAACCTCAATGACTGCGTCGTGCAGGCTGTAGATCTGCGCGTTCTTATGTCTGCTCTTAGACCTGGTCTAGTCTGGTTTGGTTTGCCCCCGTAGCTGGTCGGAGACTGGTCTTGCCTTCGGTTAGTGTTTTGGTTCTAGCATCAGGCCACTCTCTGTGTCGTGGTGCAAATCAGGAGTAATGTCTTGTTTTGTATCATCCATATCGTAATTCATTCTCAGTATTTCAACATTGTGTGTCTTATATGACAATAAATTTTTAAAATTGTAGGTATCTTGATGTGGTCGCTGGTCACCTCTGAGATTTATGCCATCCTGTGATTTCAGTTTTCTCTGTAGTTCTTTCTTTGTAAGATATTTCTTCTGTGTACAGAGTCACATGTCGCTGTGTTGTACTCTTCATGTCGTTCCTGAGAGAGTTTGATGGAGTTTGAGCTGTTGTCAAACGACTTACGTGATGACAGTTCTTCACTGTAATCCGTCGTTTGTTCCCCAGATTCGAAACTTTTCACATCTTCTTCGATATTTTTATCTCGTAAGTGTTCGTCATAAGTCTCTTTACTAATAATTATTTCACTCTTGTTTTTAAAATTTTTTGTGAATCTATTTTAATGTTTAACCTGTATTAATTCATTACATTTTGAGAGATGTCAAAATTTTGTTTAACAGGCCCTCGAATAGGATCTGCATCAATATCATTTAATTCAGCGTCATGCAAAGAGCGGGACTGCTTTTAATTTTTCCCCAAAACAGAGTTAATATAAGCCAGTATTTAATTAACACTACTGTCGTATGATTCATCTCTCAACATGTCCGCCACTGTATTAATGTTCGCTTTTGTAAAAGCAACAGGTTTCCTTCTGATCGTTTTTAATGCCCGCGTTAGAAAACTCTTTGTGTCACGATTTTCCATCAGTTCAGAAACTTTGCATCCTTTCTAGTGATAGTTTCTGATTTCTTTTTCTAGAATTAAGAAAAACTCCTTGAATGCGATGTCTCCGTTAATGTTAAGTTTGACAACGGTTTCTTGAATGAAATCTGTAAAACTGTCCACAGCCCACTGTGGACAGTTTTACGCTTTGAAAACAAGTTTCAAGTTTTTATTTTCGTCAGCAATTGCCATGTTAAAGTTATGATGTTAAGAGTATGGACAAGCGCTCCGGAGAAATAAAGAAGCTAAACAAAGCTTCTTTATTTCTCCGGAGCGCTTGTCCATACTGTATTTCTGAACAGTTTCTGGTACTGAATGGGGTTTGAAGCGTGGCATCGTGTTAGTGGAAGATGAAAGATGTTTCTGATTTTTACTAAGGCAGTATTTGAATAGTATGACACTTAGTTCTACGAAGCATTATGCAGTTAGGTGTAGTTCTTTGTCATAAGGGTTAACCCGTATTGCACAAATCTAGACGCTAGTTGCTACTTAAAAGTTCCAAATATAAATCCAATACCACTACCCGTGCGTGGAAGTCAAACCCAGTACCCCTAGATCCCGTGGCATACGTATGGCTGATATTAACTAGTCCACAAAAATTCCGAATCTTTTTTTTTATCTGTTATAAACTAGTACTTGACTGCGATCCCGCCTGATGATAAGCAATGATGCAATCGTTGATGGTGAGGCGCACTAGTTTATTAAGAGCCTATTCACTCCAGCCTTGAAGTAGGCTAGAGGACTCTCAGACTCGAGGTGGCATCGACTGGAATCACAAATTCGATTAGATTGTAACACATTTAGTCACGTGACCCGCGCCGGATCAAGATGACGGTGGCGGCGGCGGCGGCGGCGGCATGTGATTGGTCGGTGGCGGCGGCGGCGTGTGATTGGTCGGTGGAGGCGGCAGCATGTGATTGGTCAGCGGCGGCGGCGGCACGCCGGCGCATTGTCCTCAATATCTGCATGCTTTTCTGAGTCTAAAACTATTCACAGAATGTGGTCTTCACATTTTGCACACTCAACTGCTTCCATCGCCTGGTCTATTAGGGCGCACGGCCAACGACCTAGATTGACTTGGCAATCGGACTAAACAATCCAATTTAATATACCTAATACCTACGTATTACTTGTAATATACATGCGAATACCAAGTCAATCTAGGTCATCAAGGTCCCTTAAGAACGGACTGAATAAATAACCGACTTGATATTACATTGATCTCACAACTTTTTACGGTAGAACTGAGTTGACAAAGCAACATGGACGCAACCCACGGTTGATAATAAACAATAAAATTCCATGCGAATTTTCGTATATGATCATAGCAAGAATAGCCACGATTAGAACAAGGACTACGAAGGTGCCGCACGCGACTGCAGCAGCCTTCCAGTTATCACACAGATCCAAAGGCTCCATTGCTGAGAGACATTTGTCTCCGCACTTCACCAAACCAAGATCAAGAACATTTTTTCTCGATTTCATATAAGACAGGTCTTCAGAATTCCAACAGGCACATTGAAATCTGTTATTAGATAAATATAAACTTATATTCGCTTCTAGGAATACCATTGGTATCTCTGTCAGAATTTTGTTTGAAAAATCTATTGTTTGAACGTTTACTGACGGTTTAAATTACAGCGTATCATGCGCATGTCACAGCTACGTTACAATACGGTATCATATATTGGGGTAATTCTATAAATATAGACACGGTATTTAGGGCTCAAAAAATGTGTGTTTGGTCAATATGTGACATTCAAAGCACGAAAAGCTGTAAACCGTATTTTGTGACTCTTCGTATATTATCAGTACCCTGTCTATTTATACATTCAGTCAAAAAAGTATCGGGAATGGATGATTTGTTTATGGTTCCAAATTCAAATTTGAGATTTTTTTGTTGTTGCTAGATTGGCACAATTGTTGTCCATTTTGGCGCGGAGTTTGAGTTGCATCTGTTATTTATATTAAATACAGTGCTGTTTTTAGTTATATCATATCTAGTGTGTAGGTATTGCGAATTTCATAATGGACAAAAACATCGAACAAAGAGTTCGGAGTCACTGTAAAAGTTACAGAAGGCTTACGGTGAATCGAATTTATCAAAAACTTGTGCTTATGAGTGGTACAAAGCATTCAGAAGTGGTCGAGATGTGATGGAAGGTTTGCCTCGCTCTGGTAGGCCATCAACATCTGCAATTGAAGTTAACATCGCCAAAAGTGAAGGAAATAGTGACTGAAAATCCTCATTCAGGTTTGAGAGAGATAGCCGCCGAACTTTCTGTATCTCACGAGTCGATCCATACCATTTTAACTAATCATTTGGGTATGAAACATGTTGCCGCTCGGCTAGTCCCAAAAGACCTGAATTTTTTCCAAAAACTCAATCGCATGAGAGTCGCTGAGGACATGCTAGAACGAGTCAATTCCGACCCAACATTCATGAAACGCATTCTTACTGGCGACGAGACGTGGGTTTACGAGTTTGACATGCAAACAAGTCAACAAGCTTCGAAGTGGCCTTCCAACTGAACCAAAACCGAAAAAACCACGTCAAAGTCGATCAAAGTCAAAGTCATGTTGACTGTTTTCTTTGACTATCGCGGTGTTGTGCATTCGGAATTCTTACCGGAAGGTCAAACGGTAAATAAAGAATATTATTTGAGCATTATGCGGCATTTAAGAGAGCAAATTCGTCGAAAAAGGCCAGATTTGTGGAAAGAAAATTCTTGGATTTTGCACCACGATAATGCGCCTTCGCACAAGGCCATCATTGTGAACGAATTTTTGACCAAACACTCAACAAATAACATCAAGCAGCCACCATATTCGCCAGATATGGCTCCAGCCGACTTCTATCCTTTTCCCTAAACTCAAATTACGACTTCGTGGCACCCGTTTTCAATCTGTAGAAGATCTAAAGGAGAATTCGCGGCGAGAACTGAACTCAATTTCGGAAACAGCGTTTAAAAAATGTTTTGATGATTGGATTATTCGTTGGCGTAAGTGCGTTTCTGAAGGGGCATACTTTGAAGGTGATAAAATAAATTTGGATGAATAACAAAAATTTTGTGTATTATCTATTTTTTTTTTCCCGGTAGTTTCTTGACAGAGTAGTATATGAAGTAGCTATATTTGTAAAACAAAATCTTCATTTGTTTGGAGTTTATAACAGCACGCGACATAGATATAAAATAAGTGGCAGACCACACAATAAAGCCATATTTCATAAAGGTTTCTTAGGAATGGCTCCACGGGTATACAACAAACTGCCTAAATCTTTGCTAGAATGCGACGATGTTGACGTATTTAAAAAACAATTGCACATTTTACTGCTAAATAAGACTTACTACACAGTGAATGAGTACCTGATAGACAGGAATTTATGTGTACAATAATGACAAGGGTTACTTCTTTCTAAGTCCGACTAACTGTACTTAATCTACTTGTTGTATTTATTTTGAGTTTGTTTTTATTTGTATTACATTATTGTTTGACTATACAAGGTGTCGTTTTGAAGCTGCAAAATATTTCAGGAGGTAATTATGTTAGTGATTCTCGACCCGAATCAATAATAAAATAAGTAGGTAATTTTTTTTTTTTTATAACCGCGCTTTTTTTCACACACACAAACACGGAACAATAAAGGGCGTTTTCACACACACTAACTCGCAACGATAGTTTCATAAATAATGTATCATCCAATCATCATCCCGCACGCCACACCCTAGCCACGCCCCCGCGGCCATCGATCAATCGATTTAATTTAGTGTAATTAAAAAAATAAATAACAAGTATTACTGATTATTGACCAGGTATCGTTTTTTTACATGATTATTTATGAGTTTTATTACAACCTCCTGAAATATTGTGCAGTTTTAAAACTGCACCTTGTATTAATTTTGTTTTGTTTTGTGTTAACATTATTATTAGTAGGTATTAATCTCTGACATATATTAAGTAGGTATCCAAAATGTTTAATTTATTACAATTTTGCATGCCTTATTTGGAAAAACACAGTTTGCTGAGCATTCACATGACATCCAGAAATGTATAATTGATTGCTACTGTGTTCTGCAATAAAGATTTAACTTTGACTTTGACTTTGAAAATATTGGATTTCTTATAGCGATTTTGGTGGCTTCTTTAATCCAAATTCTAACAATACTTTCTTTAAATACCTAATCATCTTCAGACATACTTTTAGGATTCCGTAGCCTAATGGCAAAAAACGGAACCCTTATGGACTTGTCATATCTGTCTGTCTGTCTGTCCGTCCGTATGTCACAGCCACTTTTTTTCAAAACTATTAGAATTATACTGTTGAAACTACCAAACGTAGATGTATTCTGTGAACCGCATTAAAATTTTCACAAAAAATAATAGAAAAAAAAAAACAAAAAATTTTGGGGGTTCCCCATACTTAGAACTGAAACTTCATTTTTTTTTTTAATCAAACCCATACGTGAGGGGTATCTATGGATAGGTCTTCAAAAATGATATTGAGGTTTCTAATATCATTTTTAGGGTTCCGTAAATATATGTAAACTAATCGTGTTTGGGATTATTGGAATTGTCAAGAAATGCGCTCTGGCTATAAGGCATTTAAGTTTGTTTTTAGTGACGGTACCGTACATAAAAATTGAAAAAAAAAAACAAAAGAAATACACAATGTGGATCTGGAACTACGACATTAAATTAAAACGAGCACAGTACTAGTCCATCGAAACATTTTCAAGCAAAATAAATAGTAGAATCAACTGCATAAAAAATAAATACGCTTTATCTAGGAAAGTCACTGATCTAGTGCGCAGCGAGGTGCGGGATGCAGCGGGCGGCGCACTATGGATTTATCGTAGAACAAGGGCTGATCATAATACTTTTTTGAAATTTTGGCCTAAATTTCTTCCTAAAGAGTTGTACTATTATATGCAATTCGTTTTTTAACAGTTCAATAAAGAAAGCTTTGATAAAATTGCATTAGGACTCAACAGTACGACGATGAATTGTAACCTTAAATTAGGTATGTTCAGAGTTAAATATTGAGCACTTGTGAAATAAGAACCATATAGTGTGTTATTTACTTAGAAAGGGTATTTTATGTGAATTGTAAAACTGTAGTTAATTTTATAATTAATGATAAAATATACCTGTCATAATTATTTACGTAAAATGCTAGTGGGCCCGTTTTTAGGGTTCCGTATTTATTAGAGTTCCGTACTTAGTATGTTAACGTAACAAATAGTCTTTCTTTAAACTCATAAGTGGGAACACTTATTGTGACGGACGGGAAACTACGGAACCCTACACTGAGCGTGGCCCGACACGCTCTTGGCCGGTTTTTGTATTATAAAGCGTCATGTGACAAGACATCCCAAATGAATTTTCACGAAAACTAAATAAATGACTATTGTATTGGGTTCTAGTGGTAATATTGTACGGGATTGCATATCTTCTAGTTGTAATAAAGAATGTGACATGATACACACCATCTTTATTCAATTTTGATATAAAAAGTTGGCCATAGAACACCCAACACCACAATCCCTATAGTTCGTTATTATTTTATTCTCCAAAATAATGATTATTTTTATATTGGGGTTTTTTTAATTATTCTAGACATTATTTGATTGTTACAAACTTAGAACAATAAAAATATTTCAGCCCTATCAACATTTTTACCTGAAAATTATCATATTTAAAAAATAACTTACAAGCGGTATTATGTGATTTTCACCAGAAATTGTTTTTGTCATTTGTTGTTGTTGCACAAGTTTTACAGGTAAATTTCTTAAAGCCAATATTAGTTGGCTGTACGCAGAATTTTCTGTAGATAACTCTGCCTGCTTTAACAACAGGAGAAGACGCCCAATGCTACAAAAATTTTGGACCACATCATTCGAGAAAATGTTCAAGATCGGCAGCAAATAAAGATGTATTTCATACATTACTGTCTAAGTACATGGGATCTAAGATACATAATGTGATATCGAAAGGAGATCGCATGAGTTGCTTTTTTTATATAACCAACGAACTGGCTTGTAAAATATAATTCGAAGGATTATGCTGTTCTAGAATAGTTTTGAAAGTTAGTAGAAAAAAAAGAATGTCTGTTGTTTTTTCAGTGCTGAAGTGATTTTTATAAGAATAGCATGTATTGGTGAAATAAGTAAGAAAAACCGGCCAAGTGCGAGTCGGACTCGTCCATGAAGGGTTCCGTAGCAGCAAGTAACATAATATAAAAGTTCTTGTAATGTGTTGTAACTTTGATCGATGTTTTAACAATAGTGTATTTTTTTCGATTTATGACGAATTAAAAAAAAACTACTTACTAGATTTCGTTCAAACCAATTTTCGTTGGCAGTTTTTATAGTAATGTACATCATATATTTTTTTTAGTTTTATTATTCTCTTATTTTAGAAGTTAGAGGGGGGGGGACACACATTTTACCACTTTGGAAGTGTCTCTCGCGCAAACTATTCAGTTTAGAAAAAAATGATATTAGAAACCTCAGTATCATTTTTGAAGACCTATCCATAGATATCCCACACGTATCGGTTTGATGAAAAAAAAATTTTTGAGTTTCAGTTCTAAGTATGGGGACCCCCAAAATTTATTGCTTTTTTTCTATTTTTGTGCGAAAATCTTAATGCGGTTCACAGAATACATCTACTTACAAAGTTTCAACAGTATAGCTCTTATAGTTTCGGAAAAAAGTGGCTGTGACATACGGACGGACAGACAGACAGACAGACAGACAGACAGACAGACAGACATGACGAATCTATAAGGGTTCCGTTTTTTGCCATTTGGCTACGGAACCCTAAAAATATAAGAGTGCGCCGCCCGAAGTGTTTCATTTCAGGAGTATCCCTATACGTGCCTACTCCAGAGCTCCACTGCTACATATTTTTCTCGGGCGTCGGCACGAGCTTTGATGATTTTCTTTTGCAATTCCGCCGAATTGCAGCGATAAATAAATAGGCGGAAAACGACCTAGCATTAATTATGGGAGCATATTTAGACGGTCCGGCTCTAGCTTATTTTAAATTTATTTATAATGAAAATACATCATTCAAAGATTTATGTGATAGCTTAAAAAACGAATTCCCATCGGGTACGGATTATGTAGAAAAATTCTATAACGCTCGTCAAAGCGAAAAAGAGGATGTTGTGGCTTTTTTTTATAGACTGGCTGATTACGGGCAACAAGCGGGCGTATCTGACGATAAGATTTTTATTAAAACTTTTCTAAAAGGGATAACCATAAATTATAAATTGAAATTAGCAACTCGATTATATAACTCAAAAGCGGAGCTACGAGCCACACTTCAGCAAGTCGAGGAGATTTTTAGTAAAACACAAACATACAACATGGCACTCTGCCCTCTGAGAACTCCCGGCTGCGTGGTTGTCACTCTGGCATCCTAGGTTAGAAGGGTGCAGCACTGTGGCTTTTTTGGAGGTTTTGCTGCGGTGGGGTTTAAGCATGACAACGTTGAATGATAAGCGAAAAGTTAGCGCATAGTAAGTTTGTAAATAGATTTTGTATTTTGTTTATCGTTCGTCATGACTTAGGCTCGCTCCTAAAGAGACGACCACCACAATGTGAATTTTTTTCCTCCATAGGTCCCTACCTATACCTAACACAGAGGTCCCTACCTCTGTGTTAGGTATAGGTAGGTCATGCTTAGTCCTTCGAAAGTTTTTAGAATATAAATGCTTGTTGCCTCAACATTTCTATTCATTGGGGCGTAGCTCATGTGATATCGAAAGGAGATCGCATGAGTTGCTTTTTTTATATAACCAACGAACTGGCTTGTAAAATATAATTCGAAGGATTATGCTGTTCTAGAACAGTTTTGAAAGTTAGTAGAAAAAAAAGAATGTCTGTTGTTTTTTCAGTGCTGAAGTGATTTTTATAAGAATAACATGTATTGGTGAAATAAGTAAGAAAAATATAAAAGTGCGCCGCCCGAAGTGTTTCATTTCAGGAGTATCCCTATACGTGCCTACCGACGAGCTGAGCTGCGTTACAATAACAAGTAATCACAAAATATCTAAAAAGAATGTCAAGGAACTAGCCAAAGACACTCTGCAACTCTTCAGAGTGATTCAACTAATTACGGATCCTGACAATTTTCAGGTATAAAAATTGCCTAAATTTATTTATTTACCTTTTAGATGTACATGTAAAAGTTAAATAAATAAATGTGCTTGATTGAAGCAATTCAGGATATTTTGTGTGAACCATTTTTTAGACTGATTTTATTACGAATAAAAACTATAAATACTTTTTTGTTATATTATTTAAGTTTATTTTATTGTGTTTACATCCTACTTCGTAGAAGGCATTAAAAAGAGATAAAAACCACATTGTAGTGAATTTAAAATAACATACGTACGGTTTTTTGACATCATCGCGAATTTAGACGCAAGTAAAACCGCGAGTAAACCCTAGTGCTTATTAAATGTATACCTATTTAAATACCTATAGTATGTACTATGTCACTGCAAAATTTCAACTCTTTATCTATAAAAATAAAGGAGATAGGTATAGATTTTTAATCAGCAAACGACCCATATTTTCCATAGTGCAGCGGTGGTGTTGGGCGTAGGTACTTTAGTCAGAGAATAACAAATCAGTGGCATAAACTTGCTCCATGGACATAAACACACTAAGTTGCGAGTTGTTTTAAAAGATCACTGATTGAATAATTAATCATGTAATATCACATTACAATTAGAATTTAAATCATCAACAGTGAAATTTTTAAATTTTCATAGTGTCCCCCGTTGTGCATGTCGGCGCATGATCGCCATCGGAGTTGACGTCACACAAAATTCACAGTCACAGTGATATCAGGAAACGTTTTAGAGTGATAATAAAGAAATACGTTGCTTCAGTTCAAGTTGTTTATTCTATGGTCGGTCAAAAAGTGCCTTTCTAATCACATTACAACGGTTTTTATATTCAGAAATTGACAAGCACAAAAATTCACCATGAAGGTAGAAAAATACTTTAAATAAATTAATAGAACGGAAATTGTCACAGTAAATTCTTATTTAAATATGACCGGATGCTCTGATATTTTTTAAAGAAATAAAAATGAAGTGGTCAAGTTAAATCCTCACAAATTCGACCGGATGTTTAATATTTCCAAGAAAGGAAGTTGTCATTTAATTTGATATAAATTCAACAATATTTTAAAATAATTCGAAAGGAAGTTATCAAATGAAATCCTTTTATAAATTCAACAGGATGTCGTAATATTTTAAAATAATTCGAAAGGAAGTTATCAAATGAAATTCTTTTATAAATTCAACAGGATGTCGTAATATTTTAAAATAATTCGAAAGGAAGTTATCAAATGAAATCCTTTTATAAATTCAACAGGATGTCGTAATATTTTAAAATAATTCGAAAGGAAGTTATTAAATGAAATCCTTCTATAAATTCAACAGGATATTGCAATATTTAAAAGAAATTAGCAGGAAGTGATCGAATTAAATCCTCATCAAAATATTCAAATAATGGTTTTGCGCCCACACGGCCATTCTGATTTCAGCGCGCTCTCTGCGCTGTACAGAACTTTACATTAAAATTTAAAAAAATCAAAGCATTTATTTTAAATAGATCATCAGCAGGCACTCTTGAATAGTCGAATGTCGGTCAGTCCAAAAAAGTGAAGCTAAGTCGCACGTTCCAAAGCGTAGGTCTCTATGGAGAAGAACGTGCAAGAAACTCCATGGACACTCTTTTAAATCATATTATGAGTTACATATAATCTTGGTTACATATTCCTTGTTGCTTCTATTATGTGAGCACCATGTAGTTGAATGACTCAATGACACACCCAACTGCCATGCTCGTAAAGTCACAAAAGTTGTAACAATAAAAATACTCCATGGTACCGCACATTTACAAAATTGAAAAAAGTGCTTCTACATTATACAATGCAAAACTAATAAATGATCACAAGCTTCAACTATGTTTTCAAATTACAAAAATAAAATTTTCCAAACTAATCAATTACATTTTATCGTTACCCACATTGGGTTAGCCCAAAATTACACAGCATCAAACATTTTATCAGCGTCACCCTTATAGGGTTTGCCTATAATTACACATTATGAAACATTTTATTGGCGTCACCCACATAAGGTTAGCCCAAAACCAAACAGTTTATCGGCGTCACCAACATAGGCTTAGCCCAAAAATCACTCAATAACAGATATTTTATTGGCGTCACCCACATAGGGTTAGCCCAAAATCAAACAGTTTATCGGCGTCACCCACATAGGGTTAGCCCAAAATCAAACATTCTATCGGCGTCACCCACATAGGGTTAGCCCAAAATCAAACATTCTATCGGCGTCAACCACATAGGGTTAGCCAAACTTACACAGTATCAAATATTTGGTGTGAATTGGCTGATTGGTATTACACGGCATCATTCGCCTTCTCTAGTCCTAACTTGGCATCACCCGCCTAGGATCTAGCCATACCAAATGGCATCACCCGCCTTGGATATAGCCCCCTAACTAGCATCACCCGCCCTGGATCTAGCCATACCACATGGCATCACCCGCCTTGGATCAGCTCTGGACAGGGAAAAAGGATACGCATGGTGGCCAGCCAGCGTAATAGGTGGGAAGGGGACTAATTAATCTAATGAATCTAAATATCGCGCTTGAAAAATGATTAATGGCTTGAATAGGTCCGAACAAGAAATCAATATAATTTGTTTTAAAGCAATAAGCCAATTCACATTAAAACTATCTAATCTACGGCATCACCCGCCTTGGATCTAGCCATATTCCTTCATGGCATCACCCGCATAGGATATAGCCTCCCTAACTAGCATCACCCGCCTTGGATCTAGCCATCTCTTATGGCATCACCCGCCTAGGATCAGCTCTGGACAGGGAAAAAGGATACACTGGTGATCAGTCAGCGTAATAGGTGGGAAAGGGACTAGTTACTGCGATAAATCTAATTTACAAATTCTCCGCCCACACGGTCGGCTCATTATCATAAACTAAATCGTGAACATCGATTTTTTCGAAACATCTTAAATAATGGTTCTATCCATGCTTTACTTTAAACCGCCATTTGGCAATACATGTAAAATTTTAATAGAAACTTCTAAGTCTTTGATCAAGTTTTAACATTGTCTTTCATGTTTGCAAGACATCCTTTTTTCAAAAGATCCAATTACATCGCTTGTGGCAAATCTTAACTTGTCTCGAAATTATCGCTCGTCCATCCTAAATTTACATAACAGTTTAAAACACAGTGGCAATAGGTTAAAGCAATAACATGTGAAACTTTCATGTACTTTTTGGTGTAAAATAAAGTCAACTGCAAATCTTTAATTGCCACTGCTTATAAAGCCCTACAAATGTCAACCTGACAGTTTGCCCGACCAGCATTGCTAACAATTAGATTAAGCGATTACTGTTCATTTGCAAGTTTTGCCGTTACTTTTCCTAATATTATTTTGTTTGTAAATAAGAACATCGATTCAAGAATCGATCCAACCATCGATCCAACCATCGATCCAACCATCGATTAACAATCAGTCCAACAATCAACTAACAATCGATTAACAATAAAAAAATCGTCCCAACAATCGATTGGAGATCGATCCAACAATCGACTAACAAACGCCTCACCAATCGACCAACAAACGCCTCGCCAATCGACCAACAAACGCCTCGCCAATCGACCAACAAACGCCTCGCCAATCGACCAACAAACGCCTCGCCAATCGACCAACAAACGCCTCGCCAATCGACCAACAAACGCCTCGCCAATCGACCAACAAACGCCTCGCCAATCGACCAACAAACGCCTCGCCAATCGACCAACAAACGCCTCGCCAATCGACCAACAAACGCCTCGCCAATCGACCAACAAACGCCTCGCCAATCGACCAACAAACGCCTCGCCAATCGACCAACAAACGCCTCGCCAATCGACCAACAAACGCCTCGCCAATCGACCAACAAACGCCTCGCCAATCGACCAACAAACGCCTCGCCAATCGACCAACAAACGCCTCGCCAATCGACCAACAAACGCCTCGCCAATCGACCAACAAACGCCTCGCTAATGGACCAACAAACGCCTTGCCAATCGACCAACAAACGCCTCGCCAATCGATCCAGCAATTGATCTAACAATCGTCCCAGCAATCGATTAAACGATCGACCTAATGATCGAGTCAACCGGCGAATCAAAAGTCAAACTAAAAATCGATCCAAAACAATATTCTAATTAGTTAAATTCTACCTTTCCAATTGTTTCATGGTTGGCAGACTAGAGGAACCATTTAGAAAACATTAAGGCAGATAATGCAAACACTTTGTTTAGTGGGTATTTGTAAAAAAAAATAATAATAATAATAATAACTACAGTGAAAGATAAATTATTAGCACCCCGATAGACCGTGCTGCGTGACACACGGGTCACTTTTGTTTGCTAACCAAAACACGCAACACGTTTTTTTTTTTCTTGCGCTGCGTTCTTAAAAATATTAAATTTTACTAGCAACCCGCAATGTTTGAATCTAACTAACAAAACCAGTACTTACAAAAATTAATCTTTATAGGATTTGAATCATTTTAATATTGACAGTATTTAAAATTTCACAAAAACAAAACTCAACATTTCACTTTTTGACCGTTAATTTCATTCTTTCGTTATTTCGTTTACGGAAACAGGAATTCTTTGAATGATCTTTTTGACACTACTAGCTTGCGATTTTTCGGAGCCGCCTCCGGAAATCGTTTGCGGAAATATGTTTTGACGAGTTTTCCTTGCTGTTTCGGGTAAATTGACCACTTCTAGAAACGACAATGACAGCTTCTAGAAACGACAGTGACAGCTCCTAAAACGACAATGACAGCTCCTAAAAACGACAATGACAGCTACAAAAAAAAAACGACGACAGTTCCTAAAAACGACAATGACAGCTACAACGGAGGTTTTTGGTTAGAATAATTTATATATGTACCGTCAGTTTCTGATTGGTCAGTTTTAAGGAAAGTTTTGAAAATGGAGACTAGTTTGGGCAAAAAGTCAGGAGTTTTACACTACAATACACATTTCATAAAATCAGTATAAAAACCAGTGATTATAGAATCAATAACCTCACCATCCGTTGCTTCTGGCTGCACTCACTTGAAGAGCGTCCATACTTCGGTTGCGTAATACGTGTGGCTGCTCGCCTGCTCTGACGTACAGTCACGCTACCGCTGGACGTCGTCAGCATACCGGAACTCTTCGCCAAACGTCTGGATCAGGTCCTGCTTCCATGTGGTGTATTGCAGAGACCACGTTTCAGCCCAGGTCTTCGGTTCCTGGTGTGAGAGCGCACCTTGGGATCGAAAGGCTTGGGTAGGAATTGCCACGACCTCGTGAAGGCGCAGGGGTAGCGGAATCCAGAGGACTTCAGTAGGAGCGGGCTGTATCCCACCGCTGCTGTCGGCGCATGATCGCCATCGGAGTTGACGCCACACAAAATTCACAGTCACAGTGATATCAGGAAACGTTTTAGAGTGATAATAAAGAAATACGTTGCTTCAGTTCAAGTTGTTTATTCTATGGTCGGTCAAAAAGTGCCTTTCTAATCACATTACAACGGTTTTTATATTCAGAAATTGACAAGCACAAAAATTCACCATGAAGGTAGAAAAATACTTTAAATAAATTAATAGAACGGAAATTGTCACAGTAAATTCTTATTTAAATATGACCGGATGCTCTGATATTTTTTAAAGAAATAAAAATGAAGTGGTCAAGTTAAATCCTCACAAATTCGACCGGATGTTTAATATTTCCAAGAAAGGAAGTTGTCATTTAATTTGATATAAATTCAACAATATTTTAAAATAATTCGAAAGGAAGTTATCAAATGAAATCCTTTTATAAATTCAACAGGATGTCGTAATATTTTAAAATAATTCGAAAGGAAGTTATCAAATGAAATCCTTTTATAAATTCAACAGGATGTCGTAATATTTTAAAATAATTCGAAAGGAAGTTATTAAATGAAATCCTTCTATAAATTCAACAGGATATTGCAATATTTAAAAGAAATTAGCAGGAAATGATCGAATTAAATCCTCATCAAAATATTCAAATAATGGTTTTGCGCCCAAATGCACTATGCACAAGTGACATCGTCTTATTAAATTTTCACGGACTCGTCTTAACAAGTCCCCATCTGCCATTCATTTAAGTTGGTCGAAGGCATTAATTATTTTTATTTTTAACTCGTTCACAGTGTTCACTTCTCGCGCACACCTTGTTTTTTACGGCCCTCCACAAAAAGAAATCCAGTGGTGTCAGGTCTGGTGACCGTGCTGGCCATCGAATAGGTCCAAAACGGCCAATCCACTGCCTTTCAAACATATCCGTTAGTCGCTGTCTAACAGGCACTACGGAATGGGCGGGCGCACCGTCCAATTGATACCACAGTCGTCTATACACGTCCAAAGGTAAATCGTCCGTATAGTCTGACACTGGGCCACTAAGAATTTCTCTGTATTTAATGTCCCATCAATAAACACTGGACCTATTATTTTGTTCCTATGAATCCCAGTCCAGACATTTAGTGAAAACCGGTACTGGAATGAAGACTCACGGCTTAGGCGCGGGTTTTCGTGACTCCAATATCTTAGGTTTTGTCTATTCCAAACTCCATTTCTTGTAAGAGTGCTCTCATCTGTCCACATAATATTAAATAGGAAGTCTGGGTCATCTGATATTTTGTCGAGAAGCCATCATATCTCTGGATAACAGTTGTTGAACTTTTCTGAACTTGTAAGGTCGCCGTGCTTGCCATTTCAAATTTCTATGGACAGTTCTGTGACTCACTTGAAACCGCCGCGCTGCTTTCCGAAGGCTACAAGTCGGGTTGTTTTCAAAATGTTGTAATATCCGGTCCTCGATACTTGAATTTGAAGACACGCCCTCTTCTTTAGAAACCAAAGGCCGATTCTCTCGTACCCTCTGAATGGCCAGGGTTTATTTACGGCTGTTGGTACTTAGGGCACGTTCTTGTGTTACCGTATCTTTCCCGATATCTACGCAATGCAAAAGCCGCATTTTGGTGACATTCTCCGTACTTAAGTACCATGTCGGTGTAATCGGCAGCTGTGTACCTTATTTGAAGCATAATTAAACTAAAAAACTTACAAACCTAACCTAAATCACAAAACTAGCTACCTAATAAATGCCTAAATAACTAATATTACACTAACACTTAACAATAAGTCACACTAACCTATGCACACTATGCACTAATCCAACTATCATAAATCGTCTGCAATCACAATAACAACAAACTTTTCATAAAATCTCGACAATGCGTGCGTGGCTCGTCTTGTGATAAAAAAGTAGCCCCTGTGCTCTCCTCAAAGGGCGACGCTATGCACTGACTGACATAGTTACTGAGTCAAGGACTATTTGCCTGAAAACATCCGCTCACAAACACACTCGCAATTTTCTATGCACCTCTGATGCATTATTTCCGTAAGTAATATTTCTTTTTCTTTATAGTTGTAGTATTTTGAGGGAGTAAGCAGGGCGCGTCAGAGTGGGATCGTATGACATCTTTCTCTGTCTTTCAAGCATATTGAGACGTAGAGAATAGAATCGTTCGTTTTTGCACAGGTTTTTGACCTTACAATGTTTACTATTATTAAAATCAAATCAAATCAAATCAGTTTATTGCAAACATGTTGTACAGTGGTTGGAATAAAAATAAAGAGTTTCAAACATGCACCCTGTAAGGGCATTGCAAAACAAATAAATTTCAGTAAAATAAAATACAATTTAAAATTCAGTTTCAGTTTTATTACGGACTCCAATCTACATCATGTTGAAAAATAAGAAAATAAAAAATAATTTCCTGTGGCTAAAGTATTCATTGGATTTGGTTGATTTTTTGTGTACGGGTAAAGAACATGCCATTTGTATAAAGTTGTAGGAAATTCTCAGGAATTTTAGAAATTTAAAATCAGGATCGTAGCTTGCACTGTATCAGTTTTAATTTGCCAGTCATGACATACAAATATCATGGCGGTGGTTGATATTTAACGCCTGATAAAAAACTTATAGCTAATATTTATTTATCTAATCATTGCTAACTTAAACTAGTGGTGCAGAATTGAAGTGAGGCTTCAACACCATTCTTTACGTGGTTTAGAGGAATGTCAATCGTCCTGCCTCACATTGTATTAAAGAAGAAGTGTAGATATATATGTTTATATTTAGAAATATATAAGTATGTTTATCAGTGGTCTAGGACTCATAACACAAGCTCTGCTTAGCTTGAAACTATTGTGGCCCTAAACGTGCACTTACCGTTCACTGCGTTCGTGTGCACGTCACCTAGTGTGTGAACAAACTAAAGCCATTTGAAGTAATTACACACTAACTGCTTTAGCTGTTTTAACTGAATCATTTCTTCTTTAGTTAATTTTTAGTATATAATTATGTGAGGATTTATACCTGAGTTGATTTGAATTTAAGTTGGTACCCAACGCCTGCTCAAATAAAATGAGCAAATCAACAGTGCCTGTTATTAGTCTCAAGTAGTTGTGAAGTCTATGTGTACACTTGCATGTGCTACTGTGCTACTGTGTACTAGCTGTATTCTTAGGTTAGAAGAGTCGTTCAAAGTTTTAGAACAATTTTGGATCCAATTGTTCGGATACTTTGAGTGACAATTCTATCCATTACGATCGTCACCGAGCCGGATTTGTAATTCAATCGTAACATGTTTTGTAATCCTACTCTTACCTTGCCCTTTTATTTATTCATTTAATTCATTAAACCCCAAGCAAATGCTTGCGCTATTATTGTCTTTCTATTGTGTCTCTAATTGACTCGATTGAAAAGTTAATTCAAACAGAATGGTTTTAACTAATTACACTTTTTATATACCTACATGAAGTACATAGATAGCAGATTTTAAACTACAATATAAAACAATAATTCAAAGCTGGGAATGAAGGCATGATGTTATATTAATACACTGTTTAATTCACTTCAATGTTTTCTGTGCAAGTAGTTCTATGCTGTGTCGTAGCCTCGTAGCGCTACGAGCCGCTACGGCGTAGCACACAATCGAGTCGAGCGTAGCAAGTAGTTAGCGGTGTACTCATTGATTAATTCAATGTAAAAAACTAATCAGAATATTTTTATTTCACATAGACACTTATGACGACATGGGCACTTATTAATCCTAGTGCGGCAACGTTATTTAAATAAGAAATACGCTTCTGATATTTCAGAAAAGATGAAAAGAAAATGAAGGTCTAGAGACTTTTGAAGGAAAAACGAGATGAGATACTTATTCTCAAAGAGTGTGAAGTTCACATTGGTATTATACCAATTTTTTGCCCGTGGTTTGCTCGCATTAATGTAGATTTCTCAAAAACAGTAGTTTTTCTCTGTCTAATGGTACTCTGTGTTTATTTTTGTACCGATGTTTTAGGAGAGAAATCATGAAATAGCTTCTCCAACTCTTTGTGGAGAGAGAGAGCGCGTCAGATTTACTGACTACAACCCACCTGTGTCCCTTCTGTAGCCCTTAGCGACCCGATGGTAACCTATGATGTACCCACTGTAGCGACATCTATGGCCCAGCGCACACCGCTGGAGGCGCGGCGGAGCGCATTTGAAGACAATAATTTAATATAAACCTTAACTACCTTGACATACGGTCTAGCGCGCATGCTCTTGTAGTAGCTTGAAGGCGCTCCGAGCGCCGCATGCGAATTTATTCTTTTGTAGACCGTATGTCAAGGTAGTTAAGACTTATATTAAATTGTTGTCTTCAAATGCGCTCTGCCGCGCCTCCAGCGGTGTGCGCTAGGCCTATGGCGTCATATAAGAACTAATCCTGCTTCGCGCATTCAAAGTTCTCCGCGCGATTTGAACATATACGACAGCCCGAAAACATCTATCGGGCAATTGCCCACCAGACTATAACACCTGTCTGGTCGGAGGATCCTCCCTTTTCAAAGGAGGTTTGCAGAACTTTACTCTCTGTTCCGCATACTTCAAGACCACAATTACTGACAACGTGTACGCGAAATGACGCCTCTTTTGTTTAGAAATAGCCCGAAAAGAAACTAATTGTTATTTATTACTTTTATCAAATCAACAGTCTTTTAACACGCAGTCACGTGGATGAAACCGAGGCACAGGAAATAGTCATGATAAACATATTGCCAAAAAATGAAGTTGGTTTACTATCGCCGGAAACCATGATAAACTTATCAGTGTGCGAAAATTTATATTTCAAAATAATGTCAAAGTGTAATCGGTATTTAACCACAAAAACTTGCTTATCAAATAAACTTTGTTACAATAGGGAATAACTTCATGGCACCAACCAACACTTTAATAAACAAAATCAAAATCAAAATCAAAATCAAAACATTTATTTCAAATAGACCATTTACAGGCACTTTTGAATAGTCAAATGTCGGTCAGTCCAAGAAAAGTGAAGCTAAATTGCACGTTCCAAAGAGTAGGTCTCTATGGAGAAGAACGTGCAAGAAACTCCATGGACACTCTTTTAAATCATATTATGTGTTACATATAATGCTTGGTTACATATTACTTGTTGCTTCTATCATGTGAGCACAATGTCGATAATGAAATAAAAAATGTAAAATAATTAAAAGATAGAAACTGAATTAAGCCACTGGCAGCTAAGAGATGACCAGTCCCATCTGACGGCACCCGTTCACGAGCATGACGCGTGCATCAGCCCCACTCAGCTCAACCATTTTGAAGGGAACTGAACGACCCAATAACACGTGCCACCAACAGCGAGACATTTGAGTGAGCATGACAAACTCTCAACTGCCATGCTCGTAATGTCAAAAAAGAAGTTGTAACCTAATAAAAATGCTCCATGGTGCTTCACATTCACAAACTTGGAAAAAGTGCTTCTACATTATACAATGCAATTGTGTCTTTCAAATTAAAAATAAAAATATTAGTTTCCAACTAATCAACTAATTAGTACGCCCTAGTGGTAGTGGAGCTGGACCAGCATTGAGCCAAGCATTTTTATCTTGAATATAATCCTCCAACTTATAATATGCTTGCCTGCATAGTGTGCGTTTAATACAAGATTTAAATTTCGTTTCATTGAGTTCTAATATTTGGGGTGGTATTTTATTATAACATTTCAAACAGTACCCCATGAAAGAAGAGGCCACTTTAGCCAGTCTGAAACCTGGTTGAACTAATTGATCCCTATTTCTTGTAACATAATTATGTCTATCGCCTCTTTTGCTAAAAAGATGAAGATTTTTTCTAACATACATGATGTTTTCATAGATATATTGACAAGGTACCGTCATTATGTTAATATCTTTAAACAGTTCCCTTAAAGAATCGCACCGGCGGAGATTGTAAATAGCTCTGATGGCTCTTTTCTGTAATATAAAGATTGACTCGATGTCTGCAGCCCGTCCCCATAGTAAGATACCGTACGACATGACACTATGAAAATAACTAAAATAGACTAGTCTAGCGGTATCAACATCCGTAAATTGGCGGATTTTTCTAACAGCATATGCAGCCGAGCTAAGCCGTCCTGCAAGAGATGTTAAGTGAGGACCCCATTGTAGCCTAGAGTCAAGCGTAATCCCCAAGAAAACTGTTTTATCAACAAATTCTAGTTTCTCATTGTTCAATACTATGTCGCAATCACTACTTATGACATTTGGTAAGGAAAATCTTATGCATTTAGTTTTTTTCCCATTTAGAACTAGATTATTAGCAGTGAACCAGTTTTGGACCTGCAATAAAGCGTTATTTTCATCGTCAAGATTATTAGTCCTTCTATTTATCTTAAAAATCAAAGAAGTGTCGTCAGCAAACAACACCATATTAAGTTTATTTTTCAGCAAATAGGGTAAATCATTAATATAAACTAAAAATAAAAAAGGACCTAAAATTGAACCTTGTAATCATTATTATTTCTTTCGTTTCTGTTGGTTTCATTATTTATTATATTCCAAACCGTTTTTATTTTATTATCTGCTGTTTTAACTTTGTTGCTGATGTATAAGGCCTTAGCTGCCTTACAAGTATTTTTAAACATTTTAGAATAAGTAGCAACATATTTATTAAAAGTTTCAGTGTTAATAATAGGCTTAAGGCCATACAACTCGAAAAGTCTTTCCCTACTTATTCTGATTCCTTTAGTTGCCCAGTCACTAAATCTAAACTTAGGGCAGATAGTTTTAGTTTTTTTCTCAAACGTCTGATTAAACTCCTTTTGAACTACTTGAAAAAAATTTTTATACAAAATATTACCATTGTTTTCTGCAAGGTTCCAATCACCCAACCTGCTAGTTAAAGTGCTATTAAATTTATTTAGTTTACCGGATGTTATTGGTCTGAATTGTATCTGCACTTGTTGTATTGGTAAGTTGGATTCAAATGTTACCATTAAGCCGCTATGATCAGAAGGCAGATAATTTACAATGGCTTTTTCTAAATACTTGCAGCAACAAAAAACATTATCGATACATGTAGCAGTAGTTGTCGTTGTTCGAGTTGGTTCAATAAACACATTTGATAAATTAAATGATTTGAAAAGATTTAATAATCTACTGCTATCTGAATTATTTTCTAAAATATTAACATTAAAGTCTCCGCAGATAATTACTGGTTTATTACCAGTTGAAAATTTAGCCATAACATCTTCCATGACTGACTCAAAAATAGAGTAGTTTTGATAATTAGGGGGCCTGTAAACGCACACTATGACATGCCTATCCAGCTCAACACACGACACTTCAATGCTATGTTCAACGGACAGTGCAACTATATCTTTACGAGTTTTAAATTTGATACTATTTTTAATAAGGATTAATGAACCCCCACGTAACATTGACTTTCGGTTAAAACAACTGCCCACATTATAATTATCATAATTAATTAGCATTTCAAAATCCTTTAACCAATGCTCAGTAAAACAAATAATGTCAAACATAGTTTTTTCTAAGAATAATTCAATTTCCAATTGTTTTGCAGAAAAACCCTGAATGTTTTGAAGAAACATATTAAAGGATTTTTGCTTACCCCCTGTAGCTTGAATGCTAGAAGATACTTTATTTTTAAGTTGACATACATTGCCAACATCAGTACCAACTGTTGTCTTATTACCTAGTTTAAAATATTAGTACTATTACTAATGGTGCAACTGATTACTGGGTACGCCGACATACTGCTTATGTCTGAGTTAATATTAACTGCTAATAGCTGCGCTATTTGACGTCTTAATATAATAGGCAGGTACACAGTATACCTGGTCGAAAAAAGTTTATCAACAAAATTGTTGATGTCAAAAAAGAAAAACTTATCACTATGATGACTAACTAAAAAATGCATATGCGTATTTAGCATATGTATGTACTTATTTTGTCTGTCTGACAAGTGCTCAAAGTAAGGAAAAGCGCACAAAATTAAAAAAACTACGAGCGGTCACCGGGAGTGGACGTCTCATCTACTGAACCCAACTTGTCTGAAGAAGATGCATAGCGCGCGTATTTTGGTGTTGTTAGCACTGTTTGTGAAACATGTGCACTTATTCTCTTGGGGTAAGTGAGAGTTATTTTATTATTTATTATTGTTAGTTTTATTTAATGTTGAACGGCAAAAATTTTAATGCATAAGAAAATCGTAATCCGGTTGCAGTTGCAGCTGCCAGGAAATCCACATGAAGTACTCATTACCAAACAGGCGTGTTTTCAACGTAGTTTCTAACTTTATAATATGTTTTTTTGGCAAGGACATGCTTATTTGGGTTTTAAAATTTGCCTCGCTGCGTTCTGTGACCGTATTTGTGAACTTGTTATAAAAGCGTATAATTATTTGCTTGTTTTAGCTAATCTCCATTTGGATAATACAATGTAATGTTTACTACGCATATTATTTAATTATGAAAATCGCTACTATTTTTGATAATACTCAAGTTTTTGCGAACATGCATAATACATTCATTGTAAATTATTATGGCATAACAGAATCTTAATCGTGACGTAAATTCTTAATCGTAACATAAATTCGTAGGGTGACCAGTTTTCCAACAGTTTCATTTCCTATTGTTTGAAATATTACGAATGTCCATAAAACATTTTCAAAGAATTAGACCAGTTATTATTTAACGTAACTTATGAGTACCTATGTGTTTAGACTATTGAGTGGTTTCTGAACCGCCAAAGCCAAGCTTTTCCTTCCACACGATATCAGAAACTCATAGGCCGTGTCGCCGAGATTTGAATTCAAATTCAAAATTTAAAAAAATTCAAAATATTTGATGTCACATATGCCTACATGGGCACTTATAAAACGTCAGAAGCTAGTGCACGGTTCCAAATTGGTCGTTTCCTATGGAGAAGAACCGGCAAGAAACTCTATGGTTACTCTTTTAAAAAAGTGGTTGTTGATACAATATTTCCATACTACAGTAATAATAGATAATACAGAGTCTTTCAACAAGAACTTTGTTTTATAAAACAAAATAAAACCAAAAATTTTGAGGAAAATGAATAATAATAATAATAATAATAATAATAATAATAATAAGTTTATTGTCACAAAGAAACATACATACATTAGTATACACTGGTTAACAAAATGCTATCTATGCTGCTGAAGTTTGTATACAGATATTGTTAGCCCTGCCTCTCAAACTAGGATAACCTGTATCTTGAGAGACAGTGTTCAGCTGTGAGGTTACATAAGAAGGATTATACAACTGCAGACTGTACCAACCTATTTATCATCAATCAATTTACTATATAAAACATATGTATATTATATTTAGAAAAAAATAAATAAACATGAGTGGTGAAAAGTGAGTGGTGAGTAGTGAGTGGTGAGTGGCGAGTGTTGAGTGTTTGAGAGTAAGAGGGTAGTGAGTGTGAGGTGGGGTGAGGGAGGAAATAAAAGTGCATACAAAATAAAATTATATAAATGCAATATTAGGCTATGTATTTGAGAAGTGATTCAGTTTGGGCATAGTTTTGTCGAAATAACCATTCCATTACCTTTGCTTTCAGTTCAAATTTATTGCAATCAAGTATATTTAGCTCTTTATGAATTTTTTTGTAAATTAGTGAACTTAATGTGAAATATTGGTGTTTGGCGAAAGCGGTGTTGTGTCTTGTACCTGAGGGTATATTAGTTCGTTTGTTGGGATCAGACAGTGGGACGCTGGAGTGCTTCCTGAGAACAGACTGTAAGACGAAGAGCTGACGAACTGTTAATACTTTACAGTCTGAGTAGAGTTGAGTTGTAGGATAGCGGTAGGGTTTTCGTAACATCACTTTCAGTATTGCTCTCTGGGCTCTTTCTACTCTAAGGAAAACAGTTTTAGCTGCGCCGCCCCAAACAGTGATGTTGTATCCAAGAACAGATTGGCACAAGGCATAAAACACCATTTTTAGAGTATCAGGGTTAGCAGAAACTCTAAGTGACTTAAAGATATATATTAGTCTCAGCGTTCTCGAAGTTAGGGCATCAATGTGTTTGTTCCAGCGTAACCCGGCATCTATTTGAACACCAAGGTATTTGGCATGATCGGTTCGCGTGAGTATTGGACAATGGCATGAAGACGACAGTTGTGAGCAAGAGTGCACACCTATCGAAAAAGTGTGGTCCGGAGCAGCGCTCTGACGGATGGCGAAAGGAATGTAAGATGTCTTAGTACAGTTGAGGGTAAGCAGGTTCGAGTTGAGCCATTTTACTATTTCACATAGTGCCAATTCCGCGCTACTTTTAACATTATTCCATGTTAATCCGTCAACTATTACCACGGTGTCATCGGCATATACAAAGATTCTCGAGTTGGGGAGGGACATTCTGCATAGGTCATTGACATATATTTGAAACAAAATAGGACCCAAAATGCTACCTTGAGGGACTCCGTACGATAGTATTTCTTCATCACTGTAGTGATCATCAATTTTGATTTTCTGCGTACGGTTTTTCAAATAATCCTTGAAGATTTGCAGTGCTATACCTCTAACACCAAGCAGCTCCAATTTAGCGATAAGTATGGGAACAGAAACTGTGTCGAATGCCTTTGAAAGATCTAGAAATATTCCCAGGCATTTAGTTTTCTTATCGAGATTCCCAGCAACCAACTGTGTCAAATCAAGTACTGCATCTTCAGTCGAGACACCGGAACGAAAACCGTACTGATTTTCTGCTATGAGTTTGTATCTATCTAAGAAGCTCTTAAGCCGATTGCTAAGAATCCTTTCCAGAATTTTGGAAAGGGCAGTCAAAACCGAAATGGGTCTATAGTTGTTGACACAGTTTCTGCTCCCACCCTTATGAATTGGGTGCACAACCGCTTTTTTAAGTGCGTCCGGAAAAACACCCGCCCGGAGACAACTATTAAAAATGAACGTCATAGGTTTTACCAGTGACTGACGGCTCATTTTCAATACTATAGGCGATATGCCATCCCAACCCAACGCACAGTCGTTACGTAGCTGCGAAATAAGAGACTCCACTTCAGATTCGTCTATATCAAGCAGGACGAGGGAGTTTACGGGAGCTATTGGGGTGTTACCACATATATTTAGACTCGGATTGTTTATATTTGTTTGACACTGGCCCTTTGATAAAATTTTATCCGCTAAGTTTTTTCCCACAGAACTGAAAAATTTACCAACCTCATTTATGGAAGCTTTGGGGGTATCACATATTTTTAATAGTTCAAGAGGACTGGTTTTTATTTTTGCCGTGTTTGTAATAGTTTTAATGGTATTCCAAAGCGCTTTAGGGTTATTTTTTGCTTTTTCTAATTCACTCCTTTCGTGGGTTTTTTTCAATTTTTTAAGCAGGCTATTGCAGAAGTTGCGGTATCTAGTGTATGTTAGTTTGAGAATTAGATTGTCTGGCTCCTTATTTGCTCGTATATGCATTCTATCTCGATTTCGGATACACTTCAAGAGCCCTGGGGTTATCCAAGGTTTCACAGTTCTTTTTTTACTTGGTATCTTGATATACTTGGTGTGTTTAGCAATAACGGATGTCAACATAGTTATAAAAGTGTCCATCATTGTGTTTGGATCGTCAAGTTGATAAAGATCCGCAAAATTCAGATTTCCTAACTCTTTCTTGATTTCCTCATAATTTACAGAAGTTGCATGGCGACTTGTTTTGCGGGTCGGACTTGCGTTAGAGATATCAAGAACAAGGGGTTTGTGGTCTGTGATGTGTGATTCAAGGACTAATGTTGTGATAGGCAAGCCTGATTTAATGAAAGCATGGTCAAGACAATTTTCAAACCTAGTAGGTAAAAGGTGAGACGGTAGTAGCCCATGCGATGAATTAAGTATGAGATAATCTAGACTTCGATCATTCCTACTGCTCATCTTGATATCAATATTCAAGTCACCAATAAGAGCAATGTTCTGCCATGTGGAAAGTTTAGTGTAAGTATTATTTAGACTATCTAGGAATAAATCGAAACTTTCCCTAGAGCTGTATGATGGGGACCGATAGACCACCACTACAGCAATTTTTTTGTCATCTATTTGGCAAACCAGGCAGTTTCCCCCCATAAAAGTGGGTTCCCACACTGAGACTTGAAGGCACTGTTTCGCATATATAACGATACCATCGTTCTGGTTCGAGTTTATGTCCGTACGATAAGATTGGAAACCCTGTAATATAGGAAGGTTTATTGCCTTACTTAGCCAGCATTCGGTCAAAACGATGATATCGAAGCTAACGTTTGTCAATTGTAAAAGTACCTGTAATTGTTCAAAGTTTTTGTTTATACTTCGTATATTTAAATGTATGATTTTTATAGAGCTATCGGAATTATTAACAAACCTAAGGCAGTCTTCTGGGCTACAATTTATTGAATTACCTACGTTTATTGAATCTAGTTCAGAGTTAATATTATTTATTAGAGCCATTTGGAAAAAACATTAGATCCAGAGAAATCACAGCGTTGCATGATATTTGGAAGGGAATACGATTCAAGTGCCGAGAAACTGAAAAACTTTTTCCGTGTGATTGTATAATGTGTTGTGTAGAGTGTATGGGAGTGTGAGTAATTAATAAGTTCCTGAATTACAATACGAGTTAACTTATTTAAAGGAGTAGTAATGATAAAATATAGTTTAAAAGAAGGGTACGAAATTACAAGCTTATTTAAAACTAAAGGGTAATATCCACTGGATAGTCACTTTTGAACACATAGTTTTTCTAAGCAGTGCTTGGATTTGATGGTGATGGATTTCAGGCCCTCTTCCTTGCGTAGTAGGACTTTGCCATTAGCCGTCCAGCAGAACTTGAAGCCGTTTGCATTTGCAAACGCGCGGGATTCGAAGAATAGTTTTCTTGTGGTGCTAGACAAACGATCGGAAATGTAAATTGGTGTGCGAACACCAGGGAGACCGATGTGTTCAGTATTCAATTTTTCGGAGTTTTTTCGGTTCTTATTAAATTTTCGAACTGCAGCGAGGACATTATTTTTAAGTGTGACGGTCTGAAATTCCGCAATAATAGACCTCTTATTGCCTTCCTTATTGAGGATGCTATACACGTCACGCACATCGGACGGTTGAATATCTACACTCAGCGCCCTGCATGTATCAACCATTAGAGATGGCAATGATGGTGAGTTTTTTTCAGCTGGTAATAAGTTTCTTATTTCAATAGTTGAGCCACGGGAAGCACCCTGCATATCCATAATTTTACGCTCCAGATCATCGATATGGTTAAGTAAATTTATGCGCTCCTTACCAAGATCCGAAACACTGGACTTAATTTCTTCGTATTTTGCATCTGTAAACATGATACTTTTTTCCATCTCCAAGTAGCTATTCTGGATCTTTTCATTTTGCAATTTCACTTCAGCCACATCCGAACTAAGTTTATGCAAAAGTTGTTCTTGATCTTTTTTCCATGATGTTAACATTTCCTTAATTTCTTTAATCTCATTTTTAAAGTCTTGCAGCTCACTCGGAGGCAGCTTAAGGCATTGTTTTTTTGCACGAGAGGTGATATTAAATTCTATATCTGGAGAGATACTTGCAGTATCAGGATTGGATGCCGAGTGTTGAAATTCCTTTGGCGGTGTACGTTTTGTTTTAGGCATGGTAATAAAGATGTTCCGGCTAAGTGTTCATAAAAATAACAAGCGAACGCGTCGTAGTCGATAGGCACGTACTCGTAGCACAGTAATTTAATGCTAGGTCAGAGTCGTGTAGCACACGTAGCCGCGTAGCACTCGTAGCCGCTCTGCGTAGCACAGGACTTGGACCGATCCGATATTTCACAGTGATTGCGTCAGCGTAGCTTGGCGTGGCGGTGTACGTCCCCGACTCCCGTGCGCAAGGTGGGTGGTTCGAATCCGACCCAAACCTCCAATCGCGGCGGCCTTCACCACTTTGTTTCTTAAGGATAATGACAGTAATACTGTTGTCACTTTCGCGGGGAGTGGCTTACTCGTTAAAACGCTTTAGGAAGAAACGAGAATTTAAAAATTAGTTTTAAACCAATCACAATTAAAAGTCGCGGAATTTTAATAGAAACGGTTAGCGGTAGATGTACGCGTCCGCTCACTTAGGCGCTCAACAGCGAACTGAAAAAAATTTATTGTATTACAAAAAGAAAATTTTGGCAATTATGAATGAAAAATGATATCTGGCAAATGTCCACCACGACCACGCTGACAGATGTTTCGTATTCGTATTCTTTATTGTACACAAAAAAAAATACAAACAAAAAAACAGGACATTTGATGTACATATAGCATAGGCTAGATGTTGATTCTTTTATCAAAATTTTCGAAAAAAAAACGGCCCAATCACGCCTCCAGACCGCATAGCGCATCACTGTGACACGTTGAGCATGCAAAGGCTTCTTAATAATTGCTTTACGATTTCCAGAAGCCTAAATGCGGCAATTTTGCTCGTGGACGTACCCTGACAAATAAAAATGGGCTTCGTCTGAATAAATGATTTTTTTTTTTTTCAGAAAAAACACGGCGATTTGAATGGTCGGTCAGGTTCAATTCCTGCACCAGTTGGATCTTGTAAGGCTTCAAAGCTTTCATGTTTGCCTTGTTGTGCTTTTGGATATCCTCAATTGTTGAGAACGTCGTGAAATTGACAAATTTTGATCTTCTTCAATACTGTGGCTCACGGCGGCGATGTTTTCTGTTGAACGACCTGGTCGAACACGGGTTGGTGTTGGCACATTTTGTACCGAGCCTGTCGACTCAAATGTCGCAACCAAATTCTTAATAGCGGGCTCAGAAGGACGATTATGCTGTCCGAAAATATCACGAATTTTACGAAATGTAACTTTAACAGAACGACCATTTTCATATTGAATTTGGATTATTTTAATGCGATTTTCGAGCGAAATTGAATTCATTGTAACAATTGCCTAAGCACCTACTACGAATACCGCCAAAAACGACATGTCAAAACTATCACGTTCTTGGTTTTGCCCCATTTGAAAAACAAAGTTCTTGTTGAAATACCCTTTACGTAAGAACAGTGTAAATACCCAAAAGCACAAAAAAGAAAGAAATAATAATAATAATAAAAAAGTGAGTAGTAATAAGAAGAAACCTAAGAATTCATGCAGTCTACAATGTTCTCACAATCACATTTTTAAAAAAGAGACCATATAAAAAAGGCTAGAAAAAAATTACAACTATCAATAAAGTGTTAACAATATTACCAACGAATTTAAGATAGTTGAAGTTTAAATAATTTAAAAAATATTGCAAAAGCAATGTGTTAGAAAACTAAACGGGATAAAAATGTACATATTAAAACAAAATGGAGCAGTTAATAGACAAAATGTTAATGAGTTACCAGGGGGCCATATGTGCAGAGGTAGTCATTGCCAAACAAGCGTATCTTTGACATAGTCCTTAACCTTGTAATATGCTTTTTTGGTTAGGACACGCTTGATATGAGATTTGAATTTTCCCTCAATAAGTTCAGTTACCGCCTTTGGCAGCTTATTATAAAAGCAAATGCTGTTTACTAAGAATGAATTGCTAGTCTTAGCTAGTCTCCATTTGGGTAAGACAAGTTCGTGCTTATTTGCGTTTTTTTTTTTGTGAAACTCGCTTCTAATTTTAAATAGTCCTAAGTTTTTACGAACATACAAAATGCTTTCCAAGATATAAAGAGAAGGCAGAGTAATTATATCGATTTCTTTGAATTTATTTCTGAGGGACTCGCGTGGGCCCATTTTATAAATAGCCCGGATTGCTCTCTTTTGTAATATGAAAATTGAGTCTACATCAACTGCAGATTCCCACAGTAAAATGCTATAAGACATAAAACTGTGGAAATAAGCATAGTAAACTAACCTAGCTGTGGCTACATCTGTCAATTGCCTTATTTTTCTTACTGCATATGCAGCTGAGCTTAATCTTCCCGAGAGAGTTCTAATATAAGCACCCCACTGCAGTTTAGAATCGATAGTTATACCTAAAAATACAGTTTCTGTAATAACAACCAGTTTTTAGCTGTCAAGAATTAGATTGACGTTAACTTGAGGGACATTTGGCAATGAAAACTTTATTCATTTAGTTTTTATTTTGCATTTAATATGAGATTATTAGCTGCAAACCATTTCAAAAGAATAGTCAGACTTTCGTTGACATGCAAGACATCCCCATCTTTTCTGTCTACTTTAAAAATAAGAGAGGTGTCATCAGCAAATAGAATTATATCCGATAAATTAGCCATCATGAAGGGAAGGTCATTAATATAAACTAAAAAAAGGAAAGGGCCTAGAATTGGACCTTGAGGCACGCCCATCTTTAGTAAAGACCCTGAGGACGTCACCCAATTAATGTTTAACTTTATGCACAAATTAAAAACGTTGAACCAAGATGCGACCTATATGCTTTGGGATCTTCTATTACTCAAATAAGACTCAAAGGGAGGGTTTTTGTTCGAGGTTGGAAGTCAGCAAATAAATTCTGCCGCTCAGGGTGGAGCCAGAGGGCGTGTCAGACTTTCACTGACTAAAACCCACCTGTTATCTTTCAGTAGTTTTTACGTTCTAGGGTCACGGACAAATGTCACAAGATCGGAGGGGGATGTAGTGGCATATGACACGAATTTAATTTACCGTCGAGCGCGCGATTCCTAAACAAAAAAACCACGAATGACCTTTTCTTGCCGATGCCAGGCAAAGTTTCTTCGTTCGCTACGACAACCATCTTGCTCGGCTTGCCAGTCGTCAATAAGTCTGTACTGACTTTTGCGAAGAAACCACACCACGTATCTGTCACGTACTTTTCAACCCCCATTCCCTCGTGATCCAGGGGGAATGGGTTAAAAACTCGCAAAAATATCATTTGCCCAACGCATTTCCTTCCAGTTAACCTTAGGTTAATGAAGAGACCAAAATATATGTATATTTTAGGGTTCATCTGTCTTTATCTATCACAGTCATGTTGGCACAAAACGTATCATAGGCGTAGAGATAATCAAAACTAGTACAAATTAATGTTCTGCAAACTCAACTGACAGATGTGATACTAGGAACTTTGTTGCATCACTTTTTCTCTCAGCCCAAATAGTGGGAAATCGTCACGACTTCTAATATATAAAATTCTCGTGTCACAGAGTTTGTTGCCAAACTCCTCCGAAGTGGCTTGACCGATTCTCAAAAAATTTTGCATGTATATTCAACAGGTTTGGAAAAAGGACATAAACTTTTTTTTACCCTCCTATCCCTAACCCCCATTTTTTCCGAAACGGCTCGACCGATTCTTACAACATTCCATTTCATGTATCTGAAAATCGGACTTAGACTATTTTTTACGCACCTACCTCCAATTTTTTTTCTTGCGAACGGCAAGCAGTGGATAGCTCACCGTCCAATCGTCCGGTAACCGTCCGGACTGAGTCCAAGGCGTCGACGTCGCGTATTGTTCCACGCGCGCCTCAAAGAGTTGTCAGCAAACCACAGGGGCCTTGAAAGTAAGATTCGGCCTCGGTACGAAAGACAGGAGTGGAAAAGAACGTAAACGCAGGCCTAGAACGTAAAAGGAAACTGAAGGACATAGGTGTGGTATCAGTACAAGTGTGTCCTACTCCACCCTAGAGCGGGAGAAGTCATTGGATGTTCCCCTTGATTTTACTACATGAAAATTATTTTAGTTAAAGTCATATACTATACTAGCTTTTGCCAGCGGCTTCGCCCGCGTACATAAAATATACTCTATGCCACTCAAGAAGAAAGCAACTTTCTAACCGTGAAAAAATTTTAGCAATCGGACCAGTACTTCCAGAGATTACCTCCTACAAACAAAAAAACAAACTTTACCTCTTTATTATATTAGTGTAGATTATACTTGCGTACCGCCTGCCTCAGTGACAATCAGTCGTACTGATGCCGTAGTTTATTCACTTCGTGTTACAAATTAAATATATTGTTGGTAACGTCTTGGGCGTCCATTGATGACAGACTCTGTGTCAATCATATTCAATTCAATAAGGCACTCTCTTACGGTTTCTCTCTGACTTAAGTGAGTCTGACAGAAATTAGAATTGAATATGTAATTTTCTAATTGTCATAAAATTTTATTTAGTTTTTTTGCACAAAGAAATAATAAACAAATTAAACAATAACTTAAATAATTAAAAATAATATATACACTAAATGCCTAGCTAAATATGATGTCATAAAACTCCTCCGCATCGCTGTCGACTGGAAGTGTGCCCAAAAGGCTGGCGGCATTGCCACGTTTGTATGGCGATGCTTATTCTCTGACTGAGGTAGAAGACAGCCCTTGGGTCACGCGAAGCGTCAATTAAGCGTTTTGACAATTCTTTAAAGAGCATATGAGCACTCGGACCCCACGGCCCGAGAGTTTCAACCCCAAACGGCTCAAAAATATAACTGCCGACGAGGCTGTTGTATTTCCGCCGCTTGAGGTTCTCTGCAGCCGACGCGGCAGCACCAGCACAGCACGATGAGCTAGGAAGATGGGATGGCGCAAGAGTATCGACACAGGTAGCGTCCCACACTAAAGGCCTACCCATCTTCCAAGGAAATAAAGACATACCGTCTGGTCTCTTACCATCGTCGCGTGCCAGGCCATGAGGTTCCAAAACAGCCGGAACGCCGACGGTGACAAGGGCTCGTCGGATGATGTCGTTAATGTTCGCGTGCCGCGCTATGCGTCCCGCACTTCGACTGCATGACAGGCCGTGGTGACCGAGGCTGTTGACAACTTCGCCACAGTGGCAGCGATGAGGAGAACAACAAGGAGCACCTAGACGTAGGGCAACAGCTAAGCGGAAAGTAGTATCGTCGAACAAGGTGCCAATATTCGACGACGGCAGTGCGTGAAGCCAAAGACCTGACTCCCAATTTCCCACAGCCAGCAGGCGCGCACGCTCCGCAGCAGTAGCAGATGTTACGATTAGGTTTTCCTGAACTACTTTGCAGAGCGGCTCATCCCACCGTCTCTGGGAAGCCGGGTTGTTAGGTGGATTTGTATTTGGAAATTTATTATTTTCTAAACAATTAAAAACAACGACGTATCTCCCGGAATTTCAAGTTGCTAGTTCAGATAAATACTTTCAAAAAAGCGGATGATGCGACGTTTTATAATATGGTTTCGTTGAGAATAAATAACGAGATTCATTTCACGTTGTTACGAGCTCCTCCGCCGACATAGATGTTGAAGAAAAGGAACATCACTGCAGAAGAACAGGTGTTTCCAAATTATAAAATGAGTCTAAATAAGTTTCAGACTAGATAATTCGATTTTTTTTAACGCTTAAAAATATTTTTTTGAAAAGGTCAGGCAGTAAAGGCCACCCAACACTACACAACATTTGCAATCAGCACTTTTTATAAATAGACATAAAGGTTACTAACAACTTAGTATGTGACCATTATAATTGGGAATCAAACGAGCTTACCTGTTAAGCGAAGTCTTGATTTAAATTTTATGAGCGCCGAATCCGAAATGCAATTTTATTATTTTACATATAGGTAATACTTCCTTCTTGGATAAATACGCGAAGTTTAGATGTTTAAAAAATATAAAGCTAAAAACCCTTGTATCCAGACCCCATTTGTTGAACTGTCACTTATTTTAGAGATTATCGGATAAGGAACAAGCTGTCTTTTGGGCAGACTTGTTCCTACATACTTACATTCACTGTTTTCCTGCAAGGATAACTGTGTGTTAGGTAAGGATAATTATTGCAGCTTTTGGGCTATTAAAACTAGTGGCGGGTGGGTAATTGCATTTCGGATTCGGCGCTCATAAAATTAGAATCAAGACTTCGCTTAACAGGTAAGCTCGTTTGATTCCCAATTTTACTTCGCGCCGAATCCGAAATGCAATTTTATTATTTTACATGTAGGTAGATGTTTAGAGTTTGTTGCAATAATTAATTGTTACGCTATGGTATTATCAACTCAAATGCGGTTCTCTTTTATAGTAAGGCATGAGTTAATTTTGTTGCGTTGGGAGAGACTCCTAAGATGTTGTCTAAACTATCTTTTTGTTTGTTAAGTTATTGTGTGGGAAGTGTCCTCGAGTTGCAAAAGTATATTTGGTTCATTGGTAACTGATTTATATGAGAACCATGTTATCTTTTACGAGGGCAGTTTTAGTATCACGATGTGAGACATGTATTGTAATTAATTGGATTATTCTTAATGTAAATAATCACTTATGAATTACCAGTTAGCTTTTAAGAATATTATTATAATTACTATTGGGTACTTTAATATTTGGTTATTTGTACAATCATCGTTATATCTGGCCGTTGATATCGGCTATATTACAAGATCTTTACTATTAAATTAAATCGGGTAAAGAGTTACTTGGTATTATATTAGTGCTGTTCCGTTTTAGCACAACAACGATTTGTTGAGGTCTATTGAAATATAATAATCTTATTAGTTATTTTATCATGCCATAGTGATGTTTTACTATTTGAGTGTGCTGAGCTGTTTAGTTGTTAGGGTTGTTTTGTGGCAGTCAATTTGTTGTTAGTTTCCTCAAGTTTCTTCTATAATGTGAGACAAGAAAGAGGCTATGACTTTTTCATGTTCTGGAAAGAGAAAATACTCCTAATTGGGGAATATTATAGTAGAATCGAATGTCACAGAAAGTGATTACATTACATTCGTCATACATTTAGCCTTGTCTTACATTAGGCAATGCAATTAGGTATCTACATGTATTATACATTGCAACTCATTCATCGTTTTCATTTAAAGATGAGGGGTCTATTCATGACTAAGTTATATTTGTGTTGACATTGTAGTGACTGGTATAAAAGTATAGCTTACCAGTTTTATTGTTACTATTATTTATTTTCTACTGTATGGTACAGTTAGTGTGCCTACATTCGCTTCAGCATGTATGGGTATATACTTGTATGTAAGCTTATACCAGTAGGTATGTGCTTATGGATCTATTATATGTACCTATAAAAATATTTAATAGCTGTGAAGGCAATTTTATGTCGTTTATTTATGCCTCCCAAAATGGAAGTCAATACGATTGTTTCCCCTTTGTCATTAGTGTTTTTATGACACAGTGTGGAGGAGTTTATGTGTGATAGAACTAACCTAGCCTTCTACTAGGTCCTAGGTACCTAGGGAAGTTGTAAGGTCACTGATCTTGCACGAGATCTTGACGAGTCTGATCTTGTTGTACTAGGTAGTCCCCAGGATGCATTTTCTCCCCCCCCCTCTTTTTTTTTCTTGGAAATGCCATTTTACTTGTGTATTGGTAAGTTTAAATTTGTTTTAGTAATTCGGATGTGATAATTCATTGCCTCAAGTACATTTTAACCATTCAGTCCCACCACAGATGAGGGTAATGAGGAAATTAAATTTGTTTGTTCTAGCTCAATAGAAACAAAATAAATTAAAAGTAAGTATCAAACAAACAAAACTAGTTTTTTTTTTTTTTTGTGGCCCACATATTTGGTGTATGTATGGTCTATGTGTGTTACACACTTGCACCATAGACAAGAGTTAGTCTAGGTTGTCTATTGCATTTCCGGCAACGTTTGACAGTGACACTGACAAAGTAAACAATAATAAAAGAAAGACCATAATTTGAACATTATGTGATTTACATATAGGCATACAGGCATAATATCATACCATGTTTTGGTGAAACATTTTGTTTTCAAGTTGGTCAGTATTCCATTACATGCTTGGGAATGTCTGAATAATCCGACATGAAATGTGACATTTGATTTAATTACTTAGTTGTGGATTGTTTATCTACTATCATGTTTAATTTTTATGTTCTGGAGTCCTGTGCACTGCAAAGTGGTATTCATATTATGTTTCTCTGTAATCTTGAAATTTTTTGTTAGGCTGAGTATTCATTTATAAAGTTTGTTTGATAGCCATAGAAGTGAGTCATGGTGATTGAAGTAGTTTTGGTGTTTTAGGTATCAGAGTTCTTATATACAGAGTGCATCTGAAGTAATGTTTCTGTGACCGAGTTAGTTGTCTAGTCATATGAAGGTTGTTCTTAGATATTATTGATAATAGGATAATTGTCTTCCTTGTTTTAACCACAGAAGATATTGTAAATTTATGACAATTACTACTGAAGATATTATACAGGTGCAGATCAAATTGAATCTGAATTTTGTTATTTCTAATTCCTTGCAACAAGATTTTCCTTATTTATTTCAACATTAAATGTTGATAGGGTATCTATTTATTGATTTATTAGGAGCACCAACCACATATTTACAAAAGATTTTGTGTTTAGGTAGTCAAATATATAGCAGTTTAATTGTTATTCATTTATAATGAGTTTTCACTTTAATGAGTGGTTTAAACATTAAGTTATTCATTTTGTTCTAACAACTATTTAAAAGTATATCAAGGTATTTTAATATTTAGTTGTTGTATTCCATTATGAGCTTGTCGCTGACTTACTCCCTTGTGTAATTATGTGTAAATGGAGCAGGTGGTTTTATCCACCAATCTACCCACACTAATATACAGTTGGGGGGTATACATTTCTGTTTCCAACAGTAAGTGGTTCCTTCTTAAAATCAATGGTAGCTTCCTTAACCTTTCAGATACCATCAACCTGAGACACAATAGCAAGACAAGAGATGCGAGAACGCCGGCGTTTGCTTGGGGTTTAATGAATTAAACCACTTAGCCCAATAGTCAACTAAACCAGTAGTAGTATTGGTGTCATACATCAAGTATTCTAAGGTGTTGGGGTGTTGAGTATTATTATAATATTGAAAATTTGGAAGCTTATAATTTTACTCAGTACTGCTGTTGGTGTCCACAGAGGACTTAACCCGCAATTTTCTAAGGTTTTGGTACCTTAAGAGGTCAACTTACATGCTCTTTGAGCAAGTTTTTTATCATAAGGTTAATACTAAATGTGTGGAGTGATATGCTGTATCTATGGATTCAATTCATATAAGTTATATCATTTTCCATAGGTATTTTTGCCTGGAGTAATGTGCCTGTCGCTTAATTATATTTATTATTGTAAAATGTTATTTGTTATTAGTAAGCATATCCTTTGTGAGTTGTTGATGAAGTAATTAAGTTACTTAGTGCTTAAGTAGTATTATTGCCAGCATCACATTCTCTGCAGTCAGTGTATAACATAGCCGTAAAGAAAATATTATTTTCTATAGAATAGGTTATTAGTACTGTTTAATTAACTCAGTTTTGATAATTGATCTGATTCAGGTATATTTATTTGCTATCAGTGTGGTACAGGCATGATACATGGGTGACAGGTTTCCGCTACACCACATTAAGCTTTTGTTCTCAGTCATGTTCTTATATCATAGCTAATTTGACAATTAACTCATAACAGTGAGGGCTGGTACACTACAAGCATCTTGCACTTAACGTATTCACTCTGTGGCGGTGTTTTCCATCAGAGTTGCAGACATACTTGGTAAAGGTATCAATAATTCTGCCTTCTCTCAATGGTTTTGGGTTGGCTTCTAGTCCAACAACTGGATGCAGATAGGTGCCTGTCGGCAATCCAGCTAGGTACAGCGGAATAACTTATGATAATTTGAATATCTCGTATTCATTAGCATTTTATGCTTAGAAAAGTTTATGATTTAATTAACGGACAGTGTGCAGCTTACCACCTCATATTGGTTTGGAATATCTCGTATTCCCTAAGAGTTAAGTGTTTAGTAGCGATCTACACATAGGTGGTGCACTGTTTTGTTGTCATACAAATGGGTAATTTAGAAAGTTCTAAATTACCCATTTGTATGACAACAAAACAGTGCAAGGCTAAGTAGCCTTCTCGAGGCCTTTATAAGTACTGATAAAATAGGAGCACGTCAACCTTAGTCTTTTTCCTATTTTCGTTCTTTGGATTATAATGGAATGGGACTCACCTGTTATGACAGATCCATACCAGAGTAGCATCATGAAAATTACGTCGCTAAGAGTATCGCGTACTGTCTGGTATGTAGCAATCAGTTTAGCGCGTGAATATGACGTCGCTAATGGTATCTCGTACCCTGATTGAGATTGAACAAGGTTTCGACTCATAAGTCTTAAAGTAACTGCAGTATTCACTATGATCACCTAGTGCTTGGAACAGGCACAGTGAGGATCGCGTCCTCAGTGACCAGTTTCAGGTGGCCTTTCTTACGCCTTGAGCCGTGGAAAGTCTCCAGGGGGTACATCCAACTTGTTTTGCTCGCGTTCTTTTACCCGCGAAGAAAATAAGTGACAGTTCAACAAATGGGGTCTGGATACAAGGGTTTTGAATTTTTTAAACATCTAAACTTCGCGTATTTATCCAAGAAGGAAGTATTACCTATATGTAAAATAATAAAATTGCATTTCGGATTCGGCGCCAAGTAAAATTGCATATTTGTTATAACATGCTAGGTACCACACAAGACCGCTCTCTCAAAATGTGATTTGAAAATGTCTTGGAAAACAAAACCTCATTTCTTCATCGGTACTCGGATTTAATTAGCTCTAAAGTCATATTTCAACCTTTTTTTTTTTCTTGGGCCATGTAGTGCTTTTACCATTATCACGATGGGCCATAATAACAGTAAAATAAAAGTACATTATATAGTCCCTACATAATTGGATTTTTTTAATTTTAGACATGACTTTTTTAATTTTTTGTTTTAACAATTTTATACATAATTTCCTTGAAAAACAGTTTGATGAAGATATACGCTTGCTTTTTAAGAAAAAGCGGCCAAGTGCGAGTCGGACTCGCCCAAAAAGGGTTCCGTAGCAGCAAGTAACATAATATAAAAGTTCTTACCTATAGTTCGTTGTATGTTTAATGTTCAATAATAGTCTATTTTTTTTTAGATTTACGACGTACTAGCTTTTGCCCGCGGCTTCACCCGCATACATAAAATATAGCCTGTGTCACTCAGGAATAAAGCTGTTTTCTATCGGTGATAAAATTTTCGCAATCGGACCAGTACTCTCAGAGATTACCTCCTAACAAACTACAAACAAAAAACAAAAAAAATTTGCGTGAAAGAGTAACAAACATACATCCAATCATCCATACATACAAACTTTCACGTTTATAATATTAGTACAAATAAAGGAATGATTGGGATCAATGTATTTGACACTTGCTGTCAATGTGTTTGATAGTTGCTGTCATTTGCCAGTGGGTTAGAAAATTATCCCAAGGGAACATAATCCTAGGATAGAAAGTATTCTATGTGTTATTCTAGGACATGGTCTACCCGTGAACCATGCCAAGTTTCATCGGAACCCGTTCAGGAGTTTATGCGTGAAAGAGTAACATACAACCATACATCTATACATACAAACTTTCGCATTTATAATATTAGTAGGAAGTAGGGTGAATATAAAGGTTGATCAATATTGCGCTCTATCGCGTTTTGTTGTCCAGGCATTGGTCAGGCATTGGTCGCCGCGGAGTGGTGTCAGCTCCGAGGCGGCCGCTAACTGCATGTCTTGGTAGCAAAATCTCTTAACTTCATCTTGCATTGCCGATTTCAGTACTTTCACTTGATAAATATTCTTTTTAACCGACTTCGAAAAGGAGGAGGTTCTATGTTCGGCTGAATGTTTTTTTTTTGTTTTTTTTTTTTTTGTATGTTTATTCACCGATATATCGGTCAGTTGTGGACCGATTTAAAAAAAAAATTTTTTTTGATTGAAAGATTATGCTACCAAGTTGGTCCCATAGAAATATTGTTATGATCTGATCATGAACTTCCAAGATATGGAACAGAACTCCTCATTGAATCACAGCAGAACTGTCGTTACAAATAAAAATGCTTTGTTTATACGCGTTACAGTCGATGACTGAGTGAAAGAAAAAGGGAAGGGGATGTATCGAATTGATCTGTTGATGAAACCAGATGGTAAATTAATGTAGGTAATCTAACCGTGTTTTGATTATTAGAATCGTTTGAGATGCTCTCTGGCTATAAGGTATTTAAGTTTGTCTGAGAGGTACTTTTTAGTGGTGATACCATAACTAAAAGGTGTAAAATAAAAAACTTGTTTAAAAAATATATATAACCTAAATATAAATATACTAAAAAATACATAGATGAGTTGAATAAATACGGCATCAATACGACGGATTCGTACTAAGGCAGGTGGTAAGCAAGTAATCGGTATTTAAAAAAACTTAAAAAAAAATAATCGACTTCAATGTTAAAAAAACACTGAAAAGTATAAAATAACTTTAATTTCGGAAGTTTGTGTAGCGAAGAGACAAAACTATTATAGAAACACCGACTTCCGAAATTAAAGTTAATTTATACTTTTCAGTGTTTTTTAACATTGAAGTCGATTATTTTTTTTTAAGTTTTTTTAAATACCGATTACTTGCTTACCACCTGCCTTAGTACGAATCCGTCGTATTGATGCCGTATTTATTCAACTCATCTACATTTGACTGGTGGTCAGACTGATCTCCTGAACGAACATTGTGTTGGCGAGGTTTACACGGAAGGATCTTAATTATGTTAATACTTACATAATTATTCATCCCGCATTTTGAATCGTGATTTCCATACTAGTATCACACTATTACAATATTATATTACTGTGCTAGTATGAGCCCATCTCTTTATCGACCGCAGTGCCGTAACATAGACTTTTGTACGCCCGGTGTGAGCTTCTATAACTGAATCAAGAAAAAAGTTTTTTTTTACAAAAAGTAGGTATGTAGGCAAAACGAGCCCAAAACTGTCTACATAGTCTGCCTAGTTCGCCTAGAATAGATTCAATTTTATTATATACTAGCTTTTGCCCGCGGCTTCGCTCGCGTTAAATTCGGGGTAACACGGTTTCCCTTTCTGTGGGGGGTTAGAAAGAGCCAAAAGTAGCCTATGTCACTCTCCATCCCTTTAACTATCTCCACTTAAAAATCACGTCAATTCGTAGCTCTGTTTTGCCGTGAAAGACGGACAAACAGACACACACACACACTTTCCCATTTATAATATTAGCATAAAGTATATGGATCTTAGCCGTGTGCAGCGCTCCTTAGTGAACTCCACTGCAGGTGACGTGACCTACGACAAACTTATTATTTGCGGTTGGTACAGTAATTGGGTCTAGGGATCGAACCGCAAAATTAAGTTTGTTTTTTATTGCATATACTTTTCCTGGATAAATAGTACCCAGTGTGGTGCCCGGGATATTAATGAATAATTATACCAAGTTTCATCGTAATCGAACTGGTAGTTTTTGCGTGATGCCCTGAACAAACAGACAGACAGACAAAAATGTTTTTTGTGTTCGGTGTTGGTTTAGTAACACCCCCTGCCATTTATTTTATTTTCAATGTACAGAATTTTTAACTCTACAGATTTATTATAAGTATAGATATAGATTAAGTTACAGGGCGGCAGGCTAGAGGAGAACAGGTGGTCTCAAGTAAATACGTCAGATTGCTGTACCTGTAGTCACGGGTGCTCGACACCCACTGTTCACCTCTTGTGGCTGCTCGTGCCCCCGAGTACCCACGTAGTTGGCCTTCCTGGTAGGGCACGTCTACACCCATATTAGCTATATGATCAATAATGTATGTCTGTAACTGAATACGCAGCATAATACAAACTTGGCCCGGGTATAACGTTTCTGCGCCCCTCTGCGGGCGGCGCCCTGTGCTCGGGCCCCGCTGGCGCCGCCCTAGTTAGGGCACCGTCCGCTGGTTATAGACTATGTGAGTGCGTCACATTTAATTAAAAATGGCATTCTCCTACAATGTCTACCTTTCTGACTTAAATGAGTGTTTCAGAACTTAGAAATTAAAATGTAATTTTAGAAGAATACAACAAAGTACAATTAAGTTTATTCTATTCTATTCTATTCTATTCTATTCTATTCTATTCTATTCTATTCTATTCTATTCTATTCTATTCTATTCTATTCTATTCTATTCTATTCTATTCTATTCTATTCTATTCTATTCTGTTCTATTTTATTCTCCTCCCGGAATTTGAAGTTACTATTTGCAAAGATCTTTTAAACTTATAGCTAGTGGACTAGGCAACGTTTTATGAGATGATTTCGTTGAGAGCTGTTTACTTTAAAATAAATTTAATTAGACTTATTTTTTGCATGAAATAAACAATAAGTACCCTAGGTAGGTACTTACTAATTTTTGGAAAAACAAATTACAACTCAGATATATATAAAATCTTTGTTACAACTGCTGACATAGATATGTTGAAGAGAAGGAACGTCAGGGAAGGCAAGAAGAACAGGCGTTTTGTGAATATAAAATAAAGCTAATTAAGTCCCAAACCAGATCTATCGATTTTTTTTTTACGTCAGTAGGTACTCGTAACTCGTCGTCGACGACTTGGGCTCAGTCCGAACGGTTACCGGATGGTTGGACAGTGAGCTTGTGACAGGCCTGTTGGTCTAGTGGTTAGTGACCCTGACTGCTATGCCGGAGGTCGTGGGTTCGATTCCCACCCAGGACAAATCTTTGTGATGAGCATGATCATTTGTTCTGTGTCTGGGTGTAATTTATCTATAGTATGTATGTATTTAGAAATATATAAGTAAGTTTATCAGTTGTCTAGTACTCATAACACAAGCTCTGCTTAGCTTGGGACTAGATGGCGTTGTGTGACAGTTGTAGAATATTATTATTATAAAAAAAAAGCTAACCATTGCTTGCCGTCTGCAAGCCCGGGCCTGCGGTGGTCGGAAAACGGGATCGGCATCCCGGTGGCTGGGGCGTAAGGGCCTCTCTTTGGCACGTGCACGTGCGGTCTCCTCCTTTGCAAGCATTATTTAGGTGTTCGATTTTATTATTTTATTTATTTATTGTTCGGAACGGCATAGACTAGCGATGTGCGGCTTGACGTAATGCCTGCGCAGTGGCGTCCGCGCAGGCATTACGTCCGCGTCTTTATTTCCATTCATTGATAATGAATTAAAGAAACAAATTAAAGGGCCGTCTATGGTTCGACGTATCGCGTAGTGTAATAAGGGTTAGACTGTCTTACTCGGAGAGAAAACAAAGTCGAGTCTGAATATCGTGTGCTGAATAACGCGTAGTGTAATAGGCCCTTTAACACTACATATAAAACTTAACAATAATTATATTAATAACAACCGACGAAAACTTTTGTCACCGCCTGTGCTCAAGACAGAGATAGCGACACGAAAATGACACCAATGCTAACGTGCGAGCAAGACCTATTACCGCGTACCGAACATTGAAGTATAAACACGAAGCTTTAGGGCCTGCGCTCACTTGAGACAAGACGTTTTTTAGACAGACTTGTTTAAGACGTCTCAGACAAGTCTGAAACGTCTTAGACAAAACGGTGCTGTCCACGAAACGGGGCGCTAGGGCTGTTGATAAAGTGTCGATTTATCGAAATATCGATATTTTATTTATTTATTATATCGGTTTTGTCTTAAAAAAGATCGTAAGTCGACTTAAAATCTCATCAATGGCCTGTGCTGCAATCTCTGCAAAGGTGCCAAATTGACTATCGGTACATCGAAGGTGTTTGTACGAAAACGCCACCATATCAGTCCGACTCCAGGACCAGACCTCGAAACCTATCCTCCTGCAGCGAGGTGTGAGGCAGGGACACGTCATCTCTCCGAAACATTCACGGCCGCAATGGAGGATGTCTTCAAGGTTCTAGACTGGAGTGGACTAGGCATTAATGTCAATGGCGAGTACATCACTCACCTTCGGTTTGCCAACGACATAGTCGTCATTGCTGAGACTATGGAGGAGCTCAGCACAATGCTCAATGACCTCAGTAGAGCTTTCGAAAGAGTGGGTCTTAAAATGAACACGGATAAAACCAAAATCATGATTAACAACCATGTAGCGCCCACTCCTATCAAGGTCGGAGACTCTACACTCGAAGTTGTGGACGATTATGTCTACCTCGGACAGAAAGTCCAGTTGGGTAGGTCTAACTTCGAGAAAAGGGTCAACCGTCGAATTCAACTCGGCTGGGCAGCGTTCGGGAGGCTGCGCGGTATCTTATCGTCCAATATACCACAGTGTCTCAAGACAAAAGTCTATGGCCAGTGCGTGTTACCAGTGATGGCATATGGCTCCGAAACGTGATCGCTCACAATGGGTCTCATCAGAAGCCTTAAAGTCACACAAAGAGCAATGGAAAGCACTATGCTCGGGGTTTCCTTGAATGATCGAATAAAAAATGAAGATTTCCGCAGGAGAACTAATTTTGCCGACATAGCAAGAATTCCTAAACTTAAGTGGCAATGGGCAGGGCACATTGCTCGCAGAACAGATGGCCGTTGGGGCCGAAAGGTTCTGGAGTGGCGACCGCGTACCGGAAGACGCAGCGTTAGAAGGCCTCCTACAAGGTGGACCGATGACCTGGTGAAGGTTGCGGGAAACCGATGGATGCGGGACGCACAGGTACCAATATTTCTCAAGATGTTTAAAAATACATGTTATGTTCAGCTGTTTGAGTACTGCAATAATATCGATATTATCAACAGCCCTAGCACCCCGTGACGTAGACAAAACAGTTCTGTCTAAGACGTCTTGTGTCTTGATTAAGTGTGCGCAGGCCCTTACGAAGTTACTAGAAAGAGGTATCCAATAGGTACGCGTGTTTGAGGATGTTTAATCGATATTTTTTTCAAATCGATTTATATTAAATTACAAAAATATATTTATATTCAATTTTATAAGGATGTTTAAAATATTCTCAAACAGTCGTTATTGTAGTAGTCGTCTATAAATGTACACTAATATAATAAAGAAGTAAAGTTTGTTTTTTTTTTGTTTATAGGAGGTAATCTCTGGAAGTACTGGTCTGATTTCTAAAATTCTTTTACCGATAGAAAGCTGCTTTATTCCTGAGTGGCATAGGCTATATTTACGTGCGCGGGCGAAGCCGCTGGCAAAAGCTAGTGACTGATATATACCCCGTTAAATTTTGATCGTTTTAATCCCGTGGAGGGTTGATCCGGTACATGAAACATTATCGATTTGTAAAGATAAAATTAAAAAATGAAGTATCTTTTTTTTAATAGCGGGTTCAATGACCTATAGGTAATTAGTACGCAACGCCGACCTACAGGTCATTGAACACGCTCAGCTGACGTCTTCTTTAAGAAATTAATTTCGAACATGCGTAAATTAAAAAGAGTTTTAAAACGCTTGATAACTCCCTAAAATCAATTTATAACAAATATGTATGTTCAAAGAACCAAATAAAGGAACATATTCTGGCTACAAATGAGTTGGTGGACAAAGTAGACTCTCTTACTCTAAGAAACAATAAATGCACTTGCCAGACAGAATCTAACCCGGCTGGCCTCGAACTTGTGGTAACGGAGAACTCATCCCAGCCCATCAGTGCTCAGGAATGTATTCCCGACCAGGTACCCCACATTCAGCATGAATTAACTCAAGGGGTAGATTCAGAAAATTCTAATTTTTCCTCTCATAACAGTAGGGATTATCAATCAATTATATTTTCAGATAGCATAGGAAGAGGATTAGGGCAATTAATTAGTAAAAAACTCCCTTTTCCTTCTCAAAATTATTGCACACCTCAAGCTTCCTACCATCACATAATGTCATTAGTAAATGAGCAAGTATATGATCCCAATGCTATTCTAACTGTATTTGTGGGTAATAGCTTAAATGTGAAGAAAGATGATATCACCAATAATGTCACTGAACTGTTGAAGATAAATTGTAAAAAGATTATTTTGTGTGCTTTTCCTTACTTTGAGCACTTATCAAACAGACAAAATAAGTACATACATATGCTAAATATGCATATGCATTTTTTAGTTACTCACCATAGTGATAAATTTTTATATTTTGACATCAACAATTTTGTTGATAAACTTTTTTCGACCAGGTATACTGTATACCTACCTATTGTTTTAAGACGTCAAATAGCGAAGCTATTAGCATTTAATATTTACTCAGACATAAATAGTATGTCGATGTACCCAGTAATTAGTCCCACCATTAGTAGTAGTACTAATATTTTAAACTAGGTAATAAGACAACAGTTGGTACTGTTGGCAATTTATGTCAACTTAACAATAAAGTATCGTCTAGCATTCAAGCTACAGGGGGTAAGCAAAAATCCTTTAATTTGTTTCTTCAAAACATTCAGGGTTTTTCTTCGAAACAATTAGAAATTGAATTATTTTTGGAAAAAACTATGTTTGACATCATTTGTTTTACTGAGCATTGGTTAAAGGATTTTGAAATGTTAATTAATTATGATAATTATAATGTGGGCAGTTGTTTTAACCGAAAGTCAATGTTACGTGGGGGTTCACTAATCCTTATTAAAAATAGTATTAAATTTAAAACTCGTAAAGATATAGTTGCACTGTCCGTTGAACATAGCATTGAAGTGTCGTGTGTTGAGCTGGATAGGCATAATATGCCTGATATTATCATAGTGTGCGTTTACAGGCCCCCTAATTATCAAAACTACTCTATTTTTGAGTCAGTCATGGAAGATGTTATGGCTAAACTTTCAACTGGTAATAAACCAGTAATTATCTGCGGAGACTTTAATGTTAATATTTTAGAAAATAATTCAGATAGCAGTAGATTATTAAATCTTTTCAAATCATTTAATTTATCAAATGTGTTTATTGAACCAACTCGAACAACGACAACTACTGCTACATGTATCGATAATGTTTTTTGTTCCTGCAAGTATTTAGAAAAAGCCATTGTAAATTATCTGCCTTCTGATCATAGCGGCCTAATGGTAACATTTGAATCCAACTTACCAATACAACAAGTGCAGATACAATTCAGACCAATAACATCCGGTAAACTAAATAAATTTAATAGCACTTTAACTAGCAGGTTGGGTGATTGGAACCTTGCAGAAAACAACGGTAATATTTTGTATAAAATTTTTTTTTCAGTAATTCAAAAGGAGTTTAATCAGACGTTTGAGAAAAAAACTAAAACTATCTGCCCTAAGTTTAGATTTAGTGACTGGGCAACTAAGGGAATCAGAATAAGCAGGGAAAGACTTTTCGAGTTGTATGGCCTTAAGCCTATTATTAACACTGAAACTTTTAATAAATATGTTGCTACTTATTCTAAAATGTTTAAAAATACTTGTAAGGCAGCTAAGGCCTTATACATCAGCAACAAAGTTAAAACAGCAGATAATAAAATAAAAACGGTTTGGAATATTATAAATAATGAAACCAACAGAAACAAAAGAAATAATAATGATTACACATTGGAGACTCATCATGGTCTTATTAGCGATAACAAACTAGTTGCAGAAGAATTTGTAAATTTCTTTACCAGTATTCCAATTAAAACTACTGAAGCCCTAAATTCGTCGCCATCGCATGCTTTTGGTTTATTACAGGCGAACGTTGCAGCCTGTTCGACTGAATTTAACTTTAAACATATAAACCCCATAACAGTAATAAAAGCTTTTAAAGAAATCAAGATTAAATTGACAGAAGATTTATGGGATATGTCTATCAAAGTTTGTACCTCAATTATTGAGACTATAGCGCCGTACTTGGCTTTAATATTTAATTTGTGTATAGATCAAGGAGTCTTTCCAGATCTAATGAAATATAGTAAAGTGATACCACTCTTTAAATCCGGGAATAGTAGAGACACTAATAATTATAGGCCGGTGTCCGTTTTGCCGGTTCTTAGCAAGATATTTGAAAAGGTAATGTTAAATCAAATACTTAGTCATTTTAACTCCAATAACATCCTACATGATAAACAGTATGGTTTCACCAAAGGACGTTGTACAACTGACGCGGGTGTTTCCTTACTAAAACACATTTTTAATGCGTGGGAAGAGGCACAAGATGCTATAGGCGTCTTCTGCGACCTATCTAAGGCGTTTGATTGTGTAGTTCATGAAACATTGCTTCTGAAACTCAAGCATTACGGACTAGGCAATGCAGCGTTAAGCTTATTAAAATCTTATTTGAATAATAGACAGCAATTAGTGCAAATAAACGGTGTCAATTCGTCGGGATTGAATGTTGAAATGGGGGTGCCCCAAGGTTCAATTTTGGGTCCTTTTTTATTTTTAGTCTATATTAATGATTTGCCCAATTTGTTGCAAAATAAACTTAATATGGTGTTGTTTGCTGACGACACTTCTTTGATTTTTAAGATAAATAGAAAGACTAACAATCTTGACAACGAAAATAGCGCCCTATTGCAGGTTCAAAACTGGTTCACTGCTAATAATCTGGTTCTAAATGGGAAAAAAACTAAATGCATAAGATTTTCCTTACCGAATGTCAAAAGTAGTGATTGTGACATTGTATTGAATAACGAAAAACTAGAATTTGTTGATAAAACGATTTTCCTGGGGATTACGCTTGACTCAAGGCTACAATGGGGTCCTCACTTAACATCTCTTGCAGGGCGGCTTAGCTCAGCTGCATATGCTGTTAGAAAAATCCGCCAATTTACGGATGTTGATACCGCTAGACTAGTCTATTTTAGTTATTTTCATAGTGTCATGTCGTACGGTATCTTACTATGGGGACGGGCTGCAGACATCGAGTCAATCTTTATATTACAGAAAAGAGCCATCAGAGCTATTTACAATCTCCGCCGGTGCGATTCTTTAAGGGAACTGTTTAAAGATATTAACATAATGACGGTACCTTGTCAATATATCTATGAAAACATCATGTATGTTAGAAAAAATCTTCATCTTTTTAGCAAAAGAGGCGATAGACATAATTATGTTACAAGAAATAGGGATCAATTAGTTCAACCAGGTTTCAGACTGGCTAAAGTGGCCTCTTCTTTCATGGGGTACTGTTTGAAATGTTATAATAAAATACCTCCCCAAATATTAGAACTCAATGAAACGAAATTTAAATCTTGTATTAAACGCACACTATGCAGGCAAGCATATTATAAGTTGGAGGATTATATTCAAGATAAAAATGCTTGGCTCAATGCTGGTCCAGCTCCACTACCACTAGGGCGTACTAATTAGTTGATTAGTTGGAAACTAATATTATTATTTTTTTAATTTGAAAGACACAATTGCATTGTATAATGTAGAAGCACTTTTTCCAAGTTTGTGAATGTGAAGCACCATGGAGCATTTTTATTAGGTTACAACTTTTTTTTTTTTTGACTTTACGAGCATGGCAGTTGAGAGTTTGTCATGCTCACTCAAATGTCTCGCTGTTGGTGGCACGTGTTATTGGGTCGTTCAGTTCCCTTCAAAATGGTTGAGCTGAGTGGGGCTGATGCACGCGTCATGCTCGTGAACGGGTGCCGTCAGATGGGACTGGTCATCTCTTAGCTGCCCGTGGCTTAATTCAGTTTCTATCTTTTAATTATTTTACATTTTTATTTCATTATCGACATTGTGCTCACATGATAGAAGCAACAAGTAATATGTAACCAAGCATTATATGTAACACATAACATGATTTAAAAGAGTGTCCATGGAGTTTCTTGCACGTTCTTCTCCATAGAGACCTACTCTTTGGAACGTGCAATTTAGCTTCACTTTCCTTGGACTGACCGACATTTGACTATTCAAAAGTGCCTGTAAATGGTCTATTTGAAATAAATGTTTTGAATTTTGAATTTTGAATTTTTTGAATTTTGAAAAAAAGGTACTTTATTTTTTAATTTTTAATTTACAAGTCGATAGTGTTTAAACGATCAAAATCTAACGGTATATATACTAGCGACTAGCGTGCAATGCTGATATTAAATTAACTACAGAATGTCTTTCTAAACAATGTTCACAGCTTTTTAGGGTTTCGTACCTCAAAAGGAAAAAATGGAACCCTTATAGGATCATTTTGCTGTCCGTCTGCCTGTCCGTCTGTCTGTCTATTTATCTACCTGTCTGTCTGTCAAGACTCTTTATCTCGGGAACGCGAAGAGGTATTAAAATTGAAATTATGACCATAAATTCAAGTTGGTGGTTCCTTAAAGCTGTGAAAAATGAAACTTCTATGTTAACGAATAAAAAGATATGGCCGTTTATGTCGCAAAAACACGTACATTTCGATACTCTCAAAGGAATCAAATTCATAGGGTACTTCCCGTTGATCCAGAATCTTGAAATTTGGTACAAAGTAAGGTCTTATAGCACAGGTATAGGAATAAATCTGAAAACAGAAAATTTGTTATTATTATTTTGAAGATAAGGGGCTATGCATCTCCCGTAGTGTACGGGATGTAGTCACTGCGACCTAAAAGATCTATTGTGACTCGCCACCTTGTTAGAGTAACTCTTTTAGCCCGGAGGCTTCCAGAAAATCTAGAATACTCCTAGCTTTTAGAGTTTTAATCTCCTCCGGGCGAATAATGTGTCGGCCCAGATGGACACTACGTTTGTGGAAAAGGGGCCCGCATTCACACAAAAGGTGCTCAGGCGTCTCCCTCTCCTGATTACAGGACCGGAAAACATCAGTGTCACTCAGTTTCATGCGAAATTGGTGCCTGTTTAGTTTGCAGTAGCCGGTTAAGGCGCGGGCTATCGCACAGATGTTCGTCCTGCTAAGCTCAAGAAGCTGGGCAGTTCGTTTTTGTGAGTAGTCTTTTTTAAGAGATTTGGCGTGTAGCAGTCCTGGTTGTACCTACCAGTGCTTTTTTGAATCGCCAAATAGGTTGCGCTAAGGGGTTTGCATGGCCTGGTTCTTTGAGATACCACAGAAGGGTTCTGGTCCTATCTGATGACCTTGAGCCCCAGCCCGTGCAAGTTCATCGGCTTTTTTGTTGCCATTGATTCCGGAATGACCTGGTACCCATCTCAGAATAACTTTATTCCTTTGCCCCAGGTCATTCAGTTTGTTAACGCAGTCTTTTAACAGTTTCGAATTTATGGTATTCGAGTTCAAGGCGTTGAAAGCTGCCTGGCTATCTGAGTAAATCAGAATTAATTACCGTGATACCGTGCCGTGCCATGTTATGATACCGTGCTGTGACAGGGGCCAACAACACAAGCCACCACATCGTCAGCATATCTATGTATGTATACATCTAAGTCTCTTTTAGAGGCTTCAACCAGCAATTGGTCAACAACGAGTAGCCATAGAAGTGGCGATTAAACGCCTCCTGGTGGGCACCCTTTAGTTGTTTTGAAGCTCTTTGTAGTTCCGTGTAAGGTAACACTGATAGTTCTGTTGAGGAGCATGAATTCGATCCAACGAGTAGTTGTTTCGTCAATCCCTTTCGCCTTCATTCCCTTGGAAAGGGCGTTTATGGTGACGTTGTCGAAAGCTCCTTCAATATCAAGGAAAGCACATAGGACTATCTGTTTGTCTTCCAAAGCCCTTTCGGTCCTGTCTGTTGGTTCTAACAGAGCAGTTTCTGTAGATTTTCCTTTTTGGTAAGCATGTTGCTTCGGATGCAAAGGGTTATCCCTTAATGATCCATCCCTGATGCATTCGTCATAACCTTTTCCATACTCTTGAGTAGGAAGGAGGTAAGGTTTATTGGTCTGAAGGACTTTGGTTGAGAGTAGTCCTTCTTACCAGCCTTTGGAATAAAACAAACTTTAACCATAGTCCATTTCTCTGGTATATATCCCCAGGCAAAGCTTACTCTGAAGATTTTGATTAAAATAGGGATGAGTATAGTCTTCCCTTGCTACAGGAAAGCTGGGAAGATACTACTCGATCGAGAATCAGCCGTTATCGCGAACTAACGCTACCAGAGATCTTGGTATTCTTATCGACAATAAGCTCTCCTACGAATGTCATATCGATCATATCGCCAAAAAAGCTGCCAAAGCCCTGGGATTCCTTACCCGTAATTCCAGTTCGTTTAAAAATATGAAAACCCTAAAAATACTTTACTTACGTCCGCAGTCACCTTGAATATGGTATTCAAATTTGCTGCTGTTCAATCCGACCGGTTGGAACGAATACAACGGAGATTCACGAGGTACTTGGGGTACAAGTTCAAAATCCCTTATATAAGTTACAATGAAAGATGCACTCGACTCCACTTGCTGCCCCTTGTTACTCGCAGAAATATATCTGATATTCGCTTTCTAATTAAAATGGTATGCTCTAATCTATCAAAATTGCCCTGAATGATTATCAAAGCTATCCCTGAATGTCCCCCCTCGGCACCGTCGGATTAGAAATCTTCTTCACGCTCTTCATTCACGCACCGTCTACCGTAGCAACTCTTACTTGATTCGCGCAGCAAATGCTTTTAACAATTTAGTCAAAGAACACACCTCTGTTGATCTCTTTACAAGCAGCTTAGCATCCATAAATATTGTTATGTCCAAAAGCAATGTTTTGTAATTGTATAACGTTATTGTCTTCTATTATTATCTTGCCACCAAACTTTGTATATCTCAATTACTTCCTAACTGTAACTTTCCACAATACTTCCATACTATATGTGGAGGCTTGTAAATGGCTCATCGTGATCTATTTTAACGTTTATCTTGTATTGTCAGCTGTAAGCCACCCAAATAAAATAAAATATCATCATCACCTGCAGATTTAATCGGCTTGAATGAGAGTCTATATATAGTCCATTCTACCTTGTTCGGTCTAAAATACGCCGCTCTTCTCCAGTCTTCATTGGAAGGCATGGAGAGGCGGATATGAGGAGTATTTTGTACGATGATGTCTAGTGCCATCACCGAGCCACGGAAATGTATAGACGCCAGAAGTTTCAGGGTTTCTTCCGCTGATAAAGTGAAGGCACCGTCTGGTTTCTTTAAGAATTCCAGTTGATTTGTAGGCGATTTGGATAAGACTTTGTGAATTCTGGCTCCTTGAGGGACTTTAGTAATCTCCTCGCAGAACTTTCTCCAGGAAAGTCTTTTCGCCTTTCGGATTTCCTTGTTATAGGTAGTTAAAGCTTTCCGATACCGATCCCAGTCATCAGTCGATTTAGTCTTAGTAAACAACCTACGTGATTCTTCCCTTAAAACATCGAGCTTTTTGTTCCACCATGTCACTTTTCTATCCCTCACAGTTCTTAAAGGGCAGCTCTCTTCGTAAGAGGCTGTAATGGATTCAGTAACTTGAGCAACAGCATAATCCAATGTTTCAGGGGAGCGTATGGTTTTAGGGAAGTCTTGGAGTCTCTCCTGGAGCTTTCTTCTGTACAAGTCCCAGTCCGTGGCTTTCGCATCCCTAAAAGTGATGCTTTCGTAAATGTTGGATGTATTCAGTGCGAATTTAATAAGTCGATGATCAGACATAGATGGTTCGTCACTGACATGCCAATTGGTTATCAGCCTGGCATTAACATAAGCTGCAATCAGGTCATCGCTGCACAGGCCTTGTTTGCATAAGAAATCAATATTATTATTGAAAAGTATACACGCTTGACGTCACGTTTGACTCCACCGATATGGTGTACGACCTTACCTGCAGAGCCCTGTCCAGACACCGTGTTAGTATTAGCCAGCCACGGTTTCTGATATGAGCAAAGATGATGAAAAAAAAATTTTCTAGTACGAATAATACTAGAAAAAATAAATAAAAGCTACAACAACATATACCACTAAAAACCGTTTTTAGGGTTCTGTAGCTAATTGGCAAAAAACAACAAGCATTTTTATTGAAAACTTCCTATTCAATTCACAAAGTATTTTATTTGTTTATTCCCAAAAGTGGGAACATCTTCTTTTAGGGTAAACGTAAAGTGACGGGCCCCACTTGCTAAGACACGCATTTAAAATTTCAATAAAGTATATTTACAATCACATAACTAAATGGAATCACAAAGTAGAGTAGGGAAATGTAATTAGAATGCTGGAGGCGGGCAGCCCTATCGCATGTTTACGTATCGCGCGGCTGTATGCATTTGTTTCAAAGATACGGCCGAGATACAAAACTGTATGGTATTATTACCGTGTCCGAGCCGTGCAATGTATTATGAACATTATGCATGTTGTTAATAGGTTTATTTTAGCACGTTTTCTTTAGAAGAGCTAAAATTTACCTACTTTTAACTATAACTTATTCTGTGGTAGCGGTAAGATACATTTCTGAGGAGGGAAATCACCAATTGACTTCTCGCGCTCTAGGGTGGAGCAAACGGGCGCGCCAGAATTTTACTAAAACATACTCCATATGTTGCCCTTTGCGTTTCAGAGTTGCTTTTTCTCTCTCAAATGCTCTTACAGCCCTAGCAGGCATCGGCCCTGCTAGGCCCTTTTAATTTTTTTGAGGCGCGCGTGCACTACGCACCGTAGACCTTGACTGTTTTGCGATTACAGCAGAAGAAAAAAAGAAAAAGAGTTTATTTGCGTCAAACATGGCGCATACCTTAAAATAAAACAAATAACAGTATCGACTTAAAGTAGCACGTAAGTAGGATATACGTTACATCCGCGCAAAACGGCCAGTGCTCAGCAAATTTACATGTTATATCATACTTTCAATCACAGAATAAACAAAATAAAAACATAAATAACAAAAAACCATTAAAAACAACAAAACAAAAATTGGCAAACAAACACTGAACTAGTCGATTATTATAATCGATCAATGAACGATTGAACATAAAACTAGAATTGTCAATGCGCAGTCACATAGTCACATTTTGAGACTGTAGTTATTTTCCTCTATGGTCCGCTCCGTAGTAAAAAAAAAGATGGCTGATCGATGGATAACAATAACAGCGGCAAGATTAATTTATGTACTACTTTATTAATTAGGTATGTAAAAAACAAGATTCCTGACCTACGCAATCGATTTGTTTGCATAAATGTGTTATTGAGTGAATTGATTTGTTGAAATGTTGAGTTTTAGTGAGTAGTAACAAGAGTGAAGTTTGATTGCGCATTCATCTATGCGTAGTGATGGGCAATGATTATAATCCGGTTAATATCATTTGGCTAATAATCGATTAATAATAATAATAATAATAATTGTTTATTTGTTAACATAGGTAAATAAAATACAGATCTTATTTTCACTGAACAGAGCGCTATGTTATGCCTAGAGGCGTACAAATATGGAGTGCAATTATTGTCGCTAAGAATTACAAATTAAAAATTTACACAAAAAAAAAAAAAAAAAACATGCATTACCTATTTGTGGCAAGTAAAACATTCTATATATATTACTCCAATTATTAATACAATTAATTTGCAAAGTTATTCAAATTTCAAATCAATTAAAAGTCAATACATTTAAAATGTCAATACAATTAAAATGTCAAATTACTTAAATGTCAATACAATTAGACTGTCAAATCAATTAAATGTCAACATAAATAAAATGACAAAATAGTTTTTTGTCAAAATGATTGAAATGTCCAAATAATTATAATATTAAAATAATCAAAATGTCACAATAATTAAAATGTCAAAATTGTTTCGTTGATATATTAATTCAATAGTTTAATAACATTTATCAATTAGGACCAATTTCATTTTTTTTCTTAAACTCAGTTAATAGCCATTAATAGCAATTATGGATGATAACCCTGCTGTTAATGTTATTTTAGTGATTGAAAATTTCCCTTCATGGTTTTCAGGCTTAGGACTGTCAGATTAGACTTCATTTTCATCACCTTTCTTTGTAGTAAAAAAATGTGCAATTTAAAACTAATCTGGCCCATTTAAAAATAATATTTATTAAACAACACACGAAAAAGAACTTCTTCACCGAAACATATCAGTCGACGTACTGATTCCGGATTCGGTTGGCGTCGCTGTAGTGCATCTCTTTCTGGCACGAATAATATTAGCGCCAGAAAGAGATAGCACGAGAAACGGGGGTACGGGGATGCATTTTACCTACTAACTAACCGATCGGGTATTTTCCATTGTCTATAATTTACCTACGTCGTATTCACAGAAAAGAGCTATTATGTAACTTACTTATTGTACCTTACATTTTTACGCATCGGTTAAAATTTATTTGTAGGTATACATACACTTACAATTATTTAGCTCGCTTTTTTTTTATTTTGGATAGGACCCCAAATAAAGGGACAAGGCTAGGCAAAAGAGAGAGAGATTGTTGATAGGTTCGCGCTTGACCGCTAACTCACCTGATGGAGAGCGACGATGCGGTCGACGATAGAACGCGCTATCCTAGAAGAAACCTATTCACTCTCGACTTAAAGATTCCCGGGTTGTAGTTATCAGGAAACACAGACTCTGGCAAGGAATTCCAATCCCTAGCTGCACGCACAATGAATGTGTTCCCAAAACGTTTTGTGCGTGTAGGTGGGATATCCACCATGTACCAGTGGCGTACGTCTGGTAGTCCGATAATGGAACGGGCTAGGCGGAATTAGGTTATGCAATTCCGACGCACACTCTTCGAAATGCAAGCCGTAGAAAACCGACAGGCTAGCGACTCTGGGTCGATGCTCAAGACTTTGAAGCCTCGACTCGACGAGTGTATTATCGCCAATTATCCTTCTGGCTCGCCTCTCAATTGCCTCAAGTGCATCAAGCTGGTATCGGGCAGATCCGTCCCAAAGATGAGAGCAATACTCCATATACGATCGAACTTGAGCTTGATAAAGTTTTAGCAGCTGTTCCGGCGTGAAGTACTGTCTGACTTTTGCAAGGAATTCCCAGCTTTTTTGCAGCCAGTTGAGCCTTTGCTTCGATGTATGGCCCAAAGTTGAGTGTTGATGTCAGCGTAACACCAAGAAGGTCAAGATGGTCGATTGTCGGCACGGTTACACCCCGGAATGTTGGAGCGGGGCTGAATTGGCTACTTTTAGCGGAAAATAGACACGCCTGAGTTTTTGCAGCATTGAACTTGACCAAATTGTCATCGCCCCATTCGGAGACTGCCCCCAAGGACAAGTTCAAGCGCTCAACCATAGCCTCTCGAAGAGACTGGATCTGTGACCCACTAGCTCGCGCGTTGGATAAGTAACTCTCGGTAACAGTGCTGTCATCTGCATACCCAAAGGTACCGGGCTTGAGCAGATTGTTTATGTGCAGCAAGAATAATGTTGCCGAGAGTACTGACCCCTGAGGGACCCCGGCATTAATAGCCATTTGACCGGACGAGCAGCCATCGATAACCACTCGGATGGACCGGTTACTCAAGTCTGCAATCCAAGCACATAATCCAGCGGGTAAACCGAAAGATGGAAGCTTACTAATAAGGCCTTTGTGCCAAACCCTATCAAAAGCCTTCGAGAAATCGAGGGAGACGGCAAGCGCTTCCCCGTGCTTCTCGATGGCCTTACTCCAGATGTGGATGGCATACGCTAGAAGATCTCTAGTTGACCGATTTCGGCGAAAGCCGTATTAACCTTTTGAATGTCTTAAGTTACACAGTTCGACATAAGCAATTGTCTTTCTATTGTGTCTCTAATTACGGCATTCGATGAGTTAACGGTCACTTAGGATATTTATTAGCTTCTAGGCATGCCAGGAGCTTAGTGTTGAGTACACGTTCCATAGTCGTACAGAGAATGGACGTTACTGAGATTGGTCGGTAGTTAGCTGGGTCAGCCCGACTCCCCTTCTTGGGCACGGACTATACATTAGCTTGCTTCCAAGCTATCGGCACTTTTCCAGCCTCAAATGAAAGCCTAAATAGGCGTGTCAGGATCGGAGACAATTCAGGCGCACACGTTCTCAGAACAATTGCTGGTATCCCGTCTGAACCGCTAGCCTTGTTCACGTCAAGGTTACGTAGCACCCTACGGACGTCCTTCTGATGGATGCGATTATCCGACATACTCGTATCGCAACCATCAGGGTAAACAGGGGGCCGCGCGTTACCTGGATCTAGACGCGAAGATTCCGCGAAGAGTGAGGCAAACAAATTTGTTTTCTCCTCAGCGGTATGTGCCAGCGACCCGTTGGGTTTCGGCAGTGGTGGTAGTGAGGGGCGGCAGAAGTTCGATTCAACCGACTTAGCCAGGGACCAAAACGCCTTACTACCCGCAGGGTATGAAGCTAGTTTGTTCCCGATGCGGCTAATGTGGTCGAAGCGAGACCTCCGCATCACCTTCTTGCAAGACTTGGCAGCTCTGTTGAAAGCTCTCTTCTTCTGGCTTACGTCATTTGTCTTGTGCATACGAGCATCGGCCCATGCCTGCTATGCTGCGTGCACAGCGCGATCACACTCCGCACCAAACCAAGAGCGAGCTCGGCCAGACATGGCTACGTCGGAGAATGGAATATAGTACTCCATTTTGGTAAATCAAGTAATTAATTAGGTAGATGGTTAAATCACAAAGCGATTTGTCAATAGTAATTACGGTTTTTATAGTATTGGATCTCTAAATTAATAAAACTGAATTTCCCAAAAAATATGTATTTATTTTATTATTAACACTTTTTCACATACAAAAAGTGAAAATAAATAAAAAGAATTACAATACATTGAATCACACTGCGTACACGCACGCAATTTATGTTCACACCCACAGATTTTACACTAAACAAAAAAAAAGCATTAATTTTTTTAACAATACATTAATAGCAGGGTTATCATCCATTGCTAGGCTATTAATGGACACTTATGGATTATAATCGATAATAACTCAAACCATCCGGCTATTAACCCAACACTATCTATGCGCTATAAGTTATAACACGGACAGACGAGATTTTCAAGCCAGCAAGAGAAAATCAACAAAGGTACAATAAAAAAAAAACAATCATAAAAGTATGTAATTGAATCAGTACGACTATGTAATAATTGGAATAAATATAAAGTTGTCAGAAGAATGTACACGTGATTAAATATTATGTCATTTACTTACAGATTTAAAGAAATAGTTGAAAATTGAACTTCTAAGTTAACGAAAATAAAAGATATACATATATGTATATAGCCATTTATGTCGCAAAATACGTACAATGCGTTCCAAATGTCCAAGTATATTTCGACACTCAAGGGAATCAAAATTCGTAGGGTACTTGCTGTTGACTTAGAATCTTGAAATTTAGCATGAAACAAGATCTCATAGCAGAAATATTGGAAAAAATCTGAAAACTAAATATAAAGGTACGTCACAAACAAAAACTTTTTTGCGATTTAAAAAAAATTTCGTAACTCAATTCAGGAATTGAACTGTTTTCATAGGTAAGTTTGTTCGTACAAACTTACTGAGGGTTCCGTAACCCTCAGTACGCGAGTCCAACTCGCACTAAATATGTAGAAAGTAATAAAACTGTTTCTGGCAGAAATAAAAAAAATTTTTTTTTTTCTATCCCGAAAAATTATCGAGGCTCCATTCGGGAATGGTAGTTTGCACGGAACCCTCAGTGCGCGAGTCCGACTCGCACTTGTCCAGTTTTTTTATACCTATCCAGCTATTATACTAGGTAATATTGTAAAGGAGAAAGTTTGTGTGTATAATTGTATGTTCATTAATACTTCTTCACAATCAAACGACTAAACGGATTTCGATCAAACTTGATATCATAATTTGGTTATTCGAAAGTGAAACGACAAGCGTTTGAAAGTTCGTATAACAAATCAAACTTGACAATTAAGTATTGAAATAATTGCCAAATGTGATTTTTTGAACAAACTTATTTATTTGCCACATTCAGTTTGCAATAATCGTCATTTGAGACACCGCAGTGCAGCTTTAGAGACTGGTTGCAATGTAAAACAGCAGCCATTCAACTTCTAAAACTTTAGGATTTTTTGAATATCTATAGCAATACTATTATAAATGGAAAAGTAACTTTGTCTGTCTATTACCTCTGCACGTCTAAACAGCTGAACAGATATGCATGAAACTACAACACAAGTAGACTATATCCTGGATCAGGAATCTAAATCTATTCAGCCGTTAAGAAGTAGGTTATAACAGATTAAAAAAAAAGTGAAGAGGTAACAAACAGATAGACCTATGGACAGATAGAGCATCCGCTTTCACATTTACATATCCATAATATGTAAATGATATTTTTTTATATTCGAATATAATAATGACTCTGCATGTATTGGTTTCTGTAATAAAATAAATAAATAAATGTTACACACCACATACACATACATATAAAATACTGGTAGTACCTAGTCCTCTTGTACTTCTGTGGCACTCCCCATAAATTAAAATCATGTCGGAGTACTCTGAAGCTATGTTATTGTAACGAGGCAATACTTAATGATAATACTAAAAGAAAACATGCTTGCAATGCAAAACTTTTCAAATAAAAATAGTAATATCACTGACTTTTTTTAGCAATATACCACAACATAAAATAGTAATAAAAAAAAAAGAGTACAATACAGTTGCAGTGACTGTGCCACCTCGTGTACTGAGTAACTGTTGAACCATTTCATTTGCAAGTTAGTGGGTAAGTAGTGAATTGTAGAAGGTAGGATCAGTGAGAATGCAAGTCATTTGGAAACCATTTGTATGAGCAACAAGTTTATGAAAAGACTAGCTGTGCCCGCGACTTCGTTCGCGTGGACTACAGGATTTTGAAATTATTTTTTTTTTGCTAAAATAAAAGTAGCCTGTGTTAGTTAAGCTACTCCTTATTACATCAGCTACCTGCCAAAAAAAGTCCCGTCAAAATCGGTTCAGCCATTTCAGAGATTAGCCGGAACAAACAGACAAAAATTGTAAAAAATGTTATTTTGGTATAATATATCATATAGTATCATATATATATGATACATAATATGCATGTAGTGAAAAGCGGTTATTTCAATATTACAAACAGACACTGCCATTTTATTTATATGTATAGATGAAGAATAGCTTGATTTATATAATAGCGCTCCTCAAAGAGATGTCAGCAAACCGTAGTGGCCCAGCAGGGACGACGCCCGCTAGCACCGCGAGGAGTTCCTGACAAGGGAACCCGGAGTCCTAGAACGCGAAGGGCAACTGAAGGACACAGGTGTGGTTTTAGTCAATAACAATCTGACACGCCCTCTCGCTCCACCCAGAGCGGGAAAAGTCATTGGATGATTTCCACACTTATCAAAAAAAGGGTAGAGTGGGGTAAGTCGGACAGCGAGCTCCCCTTGCTCGCCGTCCGCAAACCCGGGGGTAGTACTCCTACGCTACCCAACTCAAGTAAAGTTGAGTTGAGTAGAGTACGCAAGGAAGAGTATGATAGAGTATAATAGAGTACCAGTTGACGGGAGCGAGGCCGCGGGCAAAAGCTAGTATTAGATAAAATAAATCTCAGTCCTTAAAACAAATCTATTTCTATGTTTCAGACATCGTCGTCGCCACACGCACACAACTAGAGTTTTACAACAATGATGGTACACGGACGCACACACAAGTTATACCATCGGCTGGTAAGATCACTTCAGTAACATACGATCCTGTGCACTACAGGGTGCTGTTTACCGACCGTCACGACTCGACCACGTTTATATCCAGCTTGGACGTATCAACCGAGACTGTACAACGTTTAGTTACAACAAAGAACAACTGGGTGAGGGTCGTCTACGACCCCGTCACACAAGCTCTCTATTGGAAGGATGGATATAGTATACGCACGTTTTCATTAAGTCCTGCATCTTCTAACCAAGCTGATGGAAATGTTTTAGTTAACTTGGATCACCGGTGCTGGGATCTCGCCGTGGACATCTGTGGAAGGTACGTTACTAGTGAGTAGTACCCGCACACGGGCCATAAAAAACGCCGCCACAAAAAGAAGCTTGAAACGGCTTTGTTTTTGTGGCTCCTGTGCGGGGACACTAACGAGAAGATCGGAAAACTTGTTTTTTGTATTGAGAACAGTTTTCATTTGTTTCATGAAATAATCAAATAACATACTCAATCTTATTTGCACTTATCTACACTTCACCATTCATTATCATCATCATTTCATCCGATACACGTCCACTGTTGGATATAGGCCTCCCCCAAGCGTCGCCACATCGAACGTTCCTGTGCGTCCCGCATCCTTCGGTTTCCCGCTACCTTCACCAGGTCATCGGTCCACCTTGTAGGAGGCCTTCCAACGCTGCGTCTTCCGGTACGCGGTCGCCACTCCAAAACCTTTCGGCCCCAACGGCCATCTGTTCTGCGAGCAATGTGCCCTGCTCATTGCCACTTAAGTTTGGCAATTCTTTGTGCTATGTCGGCAACCTTAGTTTTCCTGCGGATATCTTCACTTTTTATTCGATCACGCAAGGAAACCCCGAGCATAGTCCTTTCCATTGCTCTTTGGGTGACTTTAAGCCTTCTGATGAGGCCCATTGTGAGCGACCACGTTTCGGAGCCATATGTCATCACTGGCAACACGCACTGGTTAAAGACTTTCGTCTTGAGACACTGTGGTATGATGGACGAGAAGATACGGCGTAGCTTCCCCTACGCTGCCCAACCGAGTCGGATTCGACGGTTGACCTCTTTCTCGAAGTTAGACCTACCCAACTGGACTGTCTGTCCGAGGTAGACGTAATCGTCCACAACTTCGAGTGTAGAGTCTCCGACCTTGATAGGAGTGGGCGCTACATGGTTGTTAATCATGATTTTGGTTTTATCCATGTTCATTTTAAGACCCACTCTAGAGAAGCTCCACTTATAATATTATAAATGTAACTGTCTGTCTATCTGTTACACTTTCACGGTTAAATTACTAAACCGATTTTGACGAAATTTGTTACGGAGATAACTTCAAACTCAAGGATGGACATAGGCTACTTTTTATCCGTCTTCGACTTCGCGTCCGCTATAAACAACGTTCACGCGAACGAAGCCGCTGGCAGAAGCTAGTAATATCATAAAAGTGAAGTGTAAGTTAGTTTGATTGCACTAATCTCAGGAAGCACGGGTCCGAACAGAAAAATTCTTTATCGGTTGGATAGCCCATTTAATTTATTCAGATATTATATTTTTTGTATGTAGGAGGTAATCTCTGAAAATACAAGTCCGATTGCTGCACCATTCGACAGTAAAGGCCAGTAAAAGAAATTGTTACAGTATTGCACAAAGTTTAACAGATAAACATGTCGACTGGTAACCCATCACTTCGCGGACTGACAGGCAGATAGTGGTGTGTGGAAGGTGACGCGCTTGGATTGTTAGGGAAGTGTTGACAATGGCGTCTCTCTCAGCGCGTCCGGTTAAATGTAAAAATAACTATGTCTGTCTGTTACGCTTTCACGCTTTAACTACTGAACTGATTTTGATGATATTTGGAACAGAGTAAGCTTGAAACCCAAGAAGAGATATACGTCCACAATAACCGACATTTATCCAGACGAAGTCGCGGGAAAAAGCTAGTTAAGAAAAGATTATTAAATTTTTCAAGATTATAAAATTAATTGTACTTGAAAATAATGTATCTATTTATGTTCCGCTATGTTTGCCCTTGTGTGTAGGTTTAAGACTCAGCTGAATTCCTCTTGAATTTTGTTAATATTGATGGATGTTTACAAATTACAGGTATATATACTGGACCACAGACTATGAGATAGAGAGGGTTCGGTTAGATGGCTCCGAGAGAGCAGTTTTAATAGCTGGCCATGTTTATGACCGAATAAACTTGGAAATCGATCAACAAACACAAAAAATGTACTGGACTGAGACAACATATTATAGTGATAATCACGTGTCTATTGAAAGTGCAAACTTTAATGGAAAGAACAGAACAACACTATATACTGTAAGAAACACTGATTATGCATTTTCATTGGCCGTGTCAAAAGACTTTATATACTGGAAGAACTATAATGAACAGGGAATTTGGCGATTACCGAAGTATTCAACACAAACTGTGGCAACAAAACTAACCTCAACGTCTAGCTCAGACTGTTATTTTTGTCATCGTATAGCAGCCAACTACACGATAAAGGAACAAATTCAGGGGATAAACAGCTGCGATGCTCTCCAGGGTCTGATTCCGAATGACTCGAAGAGTGAGTCTCCAGCACCAGTCTGTCAGAACTACTGCATTCAAGGAGAGTGTAGCGTCAGTGCTGAGGGACAACCTACATGCAGGTAAAACGTGTTCATCGCACAGATATTCGGGGTCAGCTCACGATGCTTGAAGAAAGCGAAGCCGCGGGGTTTATTCAGATTCTCTTATGTGATACGTATATGTTGTTGTGTACTAACTCTAATAATTATAATTCGCGCAGCATCACTTCGCGTCTCGGTGTGAGCTGACCCTAACGTTTTTCACTGACGGCAAGTTAAGCGACGCCTACATATGTTACATGTCTAACGGTAACAGATCCTCAAGCGTCCACGTCATTACCAGCTTCGAATAAAGTTAGAATTCCTGGAAAAGTGACGCGCGTCTAACATACACAATACTTTCGCGGGCTTGCGGACGGCGAGCAATGGGTAGCTCGCCGTCTGACCGTCCAGTAGTCGACCGGACCGAGCGCAAGTCGTCGACGGCGCGTATTGTTCCACGCGCGCCTCAAGGAGATGTCAGCAAACCGTAGGGGCCCAGCAGGGTCGAAGCCTACTGGGGCCATGGGTTCGCTTCCGAAAGGAAAACCCGGCCCTGGAATGCAAGCCAACGAAGGAGTGTACGAGTGAGTTTTAATCAGTAAAAATCTGACTCGCCTTCCCGCTCCGCCTTGGAGCGGGAGACGTCATTGGATGATTTCCCACATAAAAAAATTGAACACATATTAATTTCAATGTTTAATGTGTCTTGTGAACTTTGGGACAGAGACTTGATTCAGTAAACCCCAAGCGAACGCAACTTTTACTACAGGATCAGCTCTTTTCTACGAATACAGTTTATGTTTGTCTTAATTGGCAAATGTAAGAAAAAGATGATTGATTTAGGGTTAATAAAAATATAGGTCAATAAAAAATAGGTTCAGTTTCATGAGTACTTGCAACCCCTGAAATTTACTAAAGTTCCTTATTGTTGATCGAATTCATGAACATTCTATTTGATTGTAAATCATGTTTAGTGACGCGCAGTGGCCGCGCACCTCGTTTGCGTGTTACAACTAGTCACAATATCTGTTGGTCTGCTGAGTGACGCTGTTTCTTATCTTCATTATTTTAGTTGTAAAGCCGAATACTCCGGGGAGAGGTGCGAACTAAACGCGTGCCATAAGCACTGTTTAAACGGCGGTGTTTGTTCATTGAACGAAGAGGGTAAGCCGGCCTGCCAGTGCACAGCAGGTTACAATGGTGAAAGATGCGAAGTGTCCATCTGTAAAGACTATTGTCTACAAGGAAACTGTAGCGTCGGTGCTGAGGGCCAACCTCAATGCAGGTAAATCTTTAATTTCTTTATGTATTGAATTCACTGTAAAGATGTTCTTATCTCTTGTTTTACAGGTCTTTTTTTTTTTTTTTTTATCAGTTATAAACTAGTACTTGACTGCGATCCCGCCTGATGGTAAGCAGTGATGCAATCGTTGATGGTGAGGCGCACTAGTTTATTAAGAGCCTATTCACTCTAGCCTTGAAGACACCCAAATTATAATCAGACGGAAAGACCGCAGCAGGCAAACTGTTCCAGTCCTTCGAAGTTCGCGGTATAAATGACGAGGCGAAACGCTTAGTCCGGACCGTAGATGTTTCAACAACGTAAGGGTGGATACTCGCCGTGCGTCGGTTTGTCCGATGGTAGAAATGAGATGGCGGAATCAAGTCATGCAATTCCTGCGCACACTCTCCAAAATGCAATCTGTAAAACACCGAAAGGCTGGCTACCCTACGCCTGTGATCAAGGCTTTGAAGATTGGACTTAACCAAATCTGGATCACCAATCAGCCTCTTCGCACGCCTTTCCACCGAGTCCAAAGCTGCCAGGTGGCACTTTGCAGCACCAGCCCATATGTGGCTGCAGTACTCCACACACGATCGGACCTGTGCTTTGTATAACATTAAAAGCTGTCTCGGTGTGAAGTACCGCCGGACTTTTGCGAGAACGCCTAGTTTCCTAGCAGCTACTTTGGCTTTGGACTCAATGAACCGCCCAAAATTGAGGTTGGAGGAAATTTCGACACCCAAGAGCTGAAGGCGGTCGGTACAATCCAATGATACATTCTGAAAAGTAGGAGCCGAGGTGAACGGGCTCCTTTTGGCGGTGAACAGACACGCCTGTGTTTTGGCGGCGTTGAATCCCACCAGATTGGTTTCGCCCCACTTGGAGACTGCCTGAAGCGAGATATTCGTACGCTCTACCATAGCCTCTCGTTCGGACCGGATTTGCTCTTTACTAGCCCGAGCACCTGGCAGGTATCTCTCTACAACTGTGCTATCATCTGCATACCCATAGATACCGGGCATCAGCAGATCATTAATATGCAGCAGGAAAAGAGTTGCAGAGAGCACTGACCCCTGAGGAACTCCGGCATTAGTCGTCATGGGCTCTGATGAGCATCCATCGACAACAACTCGAAGAGACCGTTCTCTCAGGAAGTCTTTTACCCAGTTAATCAGACCAGGAGAAATGCCGTATGCTGGAAGCTTACTCAAGAGGCTAGCATGCCATACCCTGTCGAAGGCCTTCGAGACGTCTAAGGAGACAGCAATTGCTTCCCCATTCCTCTCGAGGGCCTCACCCCACAAGTGGGTGGCATACACTAGTAGGTCCCCAGTAGATCGATTGCGGCGAAACCCATACTGTCGGTCACTGAGGAGATCGTTACCTTCTAGGTATGCCATGAGGCGCGAGTTCAATACACGCTCCATAATCTTGCAGAGTATGGAGGTTACTGAAATCGGCCGATAGTTGGTAGGATCGGCACGACTGCCCTTTTTGGGCACGGGTTGCACGTTGGCAAGCTTCCAGGACTTGGGCACTATTCCAGTCCTAAACGAGAGGCGATACAAGCGTGTCAATACAGGAGACAACTCGGGCGCACAAGCCTTGAGAACAATCGCTGGTATACCATCGGGTCCACTAGCTTTATTCACGTCTAGACGACACAGTGCTCTCAGAACTTCTTTGTTCCTTATGCGAACCTCGGGCATCGAAGTGTCGCAGTGAGGTAGAGTCGGTGGAGTAGCACTGCCAGTATCAAGACGAGAATTATGGGCGAAGAGAGATGCAAAGAGACCTGCTTTCTCTCTCGCCGTATGAGCCAGTGTTCCGTCAGGTTTAACCAGCGGAGGCAATGTGGGCCGACAGAAGTTCGCTTCGACCGATTTGGCAAGGGACCAGAAAGCTCTGCTACCGGATGGCTGTGCAGAAAGCTTTTTGCCAATATGGGCAATGCGGTCAAAGCGAGCCTTCTTTAGTGCCTTTTTGTAGGACTTGGCAGCACGGTTAAAGGCTCTCTTTGCTGAGCTCAGATCCGGAGATTTGCGGTCACGAGCGTCAACCCAGGCTAGAAACGCCGAATGCTTACGCTCTTCAGCTTGAACGCAATCAGCGTTGAACCATGGGTGAGCTGAGCTTCCGATGGGTACGTCACTATAAGGAATGAAATACTCCATAGCTTGACGCACCACATCGGACACTGCATCCGCACACCTCGACGGATCTTTAGAAGAGAAGCAGACCCGCTGCCAAGGATAAGACGCAAAAAAGTGACGCATCTCATCCCAATCTGCTGACTTGTATCGCCACATTCGCCGTTCACCACGAGAGTCGCAGTCAAGTGGGGAGAAGGACGATACAGACTTCACCACACAGTGATCTGAAGTTCCAAGTGGTGAAGAAACTGTTACGATACATCTGTCTGGGTCGGTGGTCAGCAGAAGGTCCAGACAGTTGGCAGTATGACCAGCTACATCAGGCACTCTAGTCGCTTGCTTCACCAGCTGGGACAGGCCCATCGATACCGCAAAGTTTCGCGCTTCTCTCCCAGCATGGTCGGTCTTCTGGTACGGGAAAAGCCAGTCTTGGTGACAGGCATTAAAGTCCCCCAGAGCGACGAGCTGCGCATCAGGGTGCCGATGCAGAGCCTTATCGGCGGCCTCACTGAGGTGGTCAAACATTCGAGTTGTCTCCTGATCACCGCTGTGCGATCGATAGACACAGGCATAGACAATTTTGTCCATGCCAGTGTCCACCAACAGCCATAGCGTGGAAAGAGTTGTGTCCTCAAGGTGACGGAGACGCTGACAGCAGATGTCATTACGGACGTACACACAGACCCCAGCACGCTGCAGGAAATGATGCTCCAATGAGTATCCCGGGTAGTTGAGGTACGCCGCATCAGCCGGACATCTAATCTGCGTCTCCGTCAAGAAAAGCAAGTGTGGCTTGTCAGTCTCTAGATGGTGGTGGACCGCATCGAGATTGGAGTGCAGTCCTCTAATGTTTGCACTTTGAATGAGAGGACGTGCATCCGCTGTTGACACTTGCTTCTCTTTTTACCTTTCATTGTAATAAAATTTGGAGTGAATAGGAATGGTGGAAGATGGCAGTTGAGCGAGGTGATGCGATGTTAACCTCGACAACACAACCAGAGTTGCCGCGCCAGTGGAGGGTTGATCTGGAGACTGCGGGGACGCCCGAACCCCCCCAGGGATCGCCATCGGGTCCTCTCACCCGGTCGCCAACCGGCACGATGGGGCCACCCCGGGATTTTTCGCAGTTGGCGGGGCAGCCTTTCGTGTGTGGCTGGCACACTACTTGGGCCCCCAACTACCTACGGTCGGCCAGCGGAGCACCGTGCTTCGGATCCCGCTACCCTCCACGATCAAACCTCCGACGCAACAACAGCTGGTGCATCATAACCGGTATACATCGCAACACAACTGCTCAGACCCAAATTCCACCGTACGGCTTCACCAGACATCACGCCGGAACACGACGGATCGCTTGGCGGCATGGCTTTGTCTGGTGGGTGGTAACTTTAAAGCCGGCAGCCGATGCTATGGCCTACCACCGCGTTTACTGCTCGTTTAGCACTACCCAGGGGACACGTGTAGGGTGGTCAGAAATCAAGTAAATCCTACGGACGCGAGCAGCTCATCCCCCGTCACAGTCTGCTGAAAGTATCTTTTGAAATAAGCAGTACTGTTGAATAATCACGGTCGCGCGCCTCGTGCACATGTTACATCTACTAACAATTATGTTTAAGTTTTCTTGATTATAGAAAAACTCTTCTGTCTTCGTTATTTCAGCTGCATAACCGGATACTCTGGGGAAAGGTGCGAAGTGTCCATCTGTAAGGACTACTGTTTCCAAGGAAATTGTAGTGTCAGCACCGAGGGCCAACCTAAATGCAGGTAAATCATACTACCCTAAATATTCCCATGGATTTTTTTTTATTATTATTTCTTTCTTTTTTTTTGTGATTTTGGGTATTCACACTGTTCTTACATAATACCTATTATTACTGTAATATGGAAATATTGTATCAACGACCACTTTTTTAAATAAAAGAGTAACCATGGAATTTCTTGCCGGTTCTTCTCCATAGGAAACAACCAATTTGGAACCGTGCACTAGGCGAGCAAAAAAACGGCACAGCCATAACCAAACAAGCGTTGTATAAACACAGTAGTTAGAACGAATTATAACTGATCAAAGTTTCTTTATTCCAACAGTACGACAATATTTGTTTTAAACTACATTTTTGTGTTATGACACACTGAACTTTGTTTTAATCCAATACGTAGGTATCCTCAGATAGGAGAAGAAAAGATCTGTAGCCTGATTCACGTAAAATCAATCAAGCCGAATATCGTTGAAGTTTCATATTCGTTCGATCGAAGTCCTATCCAAAAGCAGTATTCAAGATCTATCGGCTTATTTCCAGTTAAATTAATAAGTAATAACCAGGATTTCAAACGACTTTAAAATCGGTGTCGTTCAAACTCGATTGATGGATGTGAATACGGAAATGGTCTAAACGACTAAATCGCTACGATATTTTGTTTGTGCTAACTCGGACTAAACATGCTTTTGCTAATCGATTTTATATATTTCCGAGACATTATTTATATAAACAGAGCACTACAGATTTATAGTTTAAGTCACAATAGATGTAATTTACTAGTCCAGGATTTTTCGGCAAAACACATAGTAGTTGCAGACACGACAAAACTACTAAAAATTGTAAAATAAAATTTCTGTATAACTACTCGAATATAAATCTCTAACTTTACATAAAAAATGATAAAAACTAGTGCTTGACTTAAATCCCACCTGATGGTAAGCAGTGCTGCAATTGTTGATGGTGACTGACCGATCATCAAAACTAAGAATTATGTTTTAGTTTTCTTGGTTATAGAGTAACTCTCTTATATCTTCTTTATTTCAGCTGTATGCTCGGTTACTCCGGGGAAAGGTGCGAAGAAAACGCGTGCCATAAGCACTGTTTGAACGGCGGTGTTTGTGATTTAAACGAAGAAGATGAGCCGGCCTGCCAGTGCGCAGCAGGTTACGATGGCGGAAGATGCGAGCTTTCTGCCTATCAGGACAACAGGTAAAACTTACTCTTCTCACTTTACACTAGTTATATCAAACGCAGGGGGCGTTGGACGCTAATAGTACACTCAGCAAAGGCAACAGGGTTTATCAGTCTCGCTTGTGCCGCGTGCCGATGTAGACGTGTTATTTTCGTTTTATTTACATTGATTAGCGCAGCGCAAGCTGTTGCTCGTAAATATTCGCCATGACTGACAATCTAGTGGCGAACGAGCTGTTGGCGTTCCTGCAGCAGAAGCTGGATGTGATGGACGAGGTGTCAGCAGTCCAGATCTGCGCAACGAACTTCAGCGAGGAGGACATAGCTGCTGCGAAGCTGTTGCTGTTCAGCTTGCTGAATAAGCGCGACCAGATGCCGTCCCGCAGACGTGACGGGACAAAGAAAAGCCTGCAGGATATTATCACGCTGTTCAAGGAGACCGACCCTGACGACGTGCCGACGTTTGTGGCCAAGGAGCTGCACAAGCTCCCTCCAGTCACCTTCGATCACGTCGATGTAACAAGCCTTTTGAAAGACATTGTCTTTCTGAGGGCCAGTCTCACGGATGTGCTGGCAAAGTTAGATGCATCTGAGAAAACCGTCGCCGATTTGCGCAAGGAATTTAATGAATTTCGCAATAACGCTGCGGAAACTAGGTCATCAGTCGATGCATCGAACGTAAACACGCGTCACGGAGACGGCCTCGATATATTGTCGCCGAACTTCGCGTCAGCAGTTTCGTCGCCAGCGCATACGTCGATTGCTGAGGTTGCAGAGTGCTCCACACGTGCGCCCCGCAACTCCGTGCTTGTCACCGCGGCTCCTCCATGCAATGCCGCACGAGCCCCTCGCCCCGTCCCGCTGCCTGTTCTTGCAGCCCCAGCGAATCCGATCCAAAGGGATTTCGCTAGCGTCACCGCGAGCGCCCCTGGCGCTCCTAATCCGAGACCTGTGCCAAACAAGGCAAAGAGCAAGGTCGAGAATGACGATGGTTTCGTTCTGGTGCAAAGGAGGAAGCGTCGAACGCAAACCAGCAAGAATCGCTGCGGCATTGCACCTACATCTCCTAGCGTGAGTCTGCGTGCCGCTCCGCCGAACACTCCAGTATACATCTCCCGCCTACATCACACTACAAGGGTGGAAGACATCGTGGAGTACGTGCGCCAAAAGACGAAGTTCGCACTGAGGGTACAACTGCTGGAGTCGCACCGTAACGTCAATTTCAAGGCGTTCGTGGTGCGAGTCCCGAACAGTTTTCTGCCCCTCGTGTTGAAGGAAGACTTTTGGCCGCAGGGCGTGGTGTTCCGTCGCTTCCGCGGACAGGTGCCACAGAACAGCACAAAGTGAATTAGTGCAGTGGAAGTGCTACTAACTTAGTCATAAGTCTTATTTACTAACAATAAACTGTATTTACTTTATATTTATGTTAGTCTGTAAGGTATGTGTCTATGGGCCAAGATGCCTGAAAATAAATGATTTATTATTATTATTATTATCAAAAAAAAGGTAAAAATAATATAATTCTAAAGTTTGCAGTATATAACTTTGGGACTCGCGGGTAGGTGTTAAAACACTACAGACGTTCGTTTTTTTTTTTTCGGAATTTTAATTAAATATAATTACAATAATATCCTGATTGATTTACAACTGTTTTTAATCTAAATCACTTATAATCATAGTGCTCACATTTGAGGAACATTAAATTTATGTAAATTAAACACTGCATAAACACCACCTGCGAGCTGATCGCTTCACTATCACTGTTTCATCACTTTAAAAACACATGGTGTCTCAGTACGGCGAGGTACTTGCTGCCCAGAAAACCCTTAAAGAGAACTTCATAAGAAAGATGGGTGAGCTTGAGGCGCAGATACAATGTGCTGGACCTACCAAAGCAACCACAGTGGCAAGGATAGCCGATGAGTTCCGCACATTCCGGGAGCTAATTTTCTCCATGCTTGGACTACTGCGAAGCCAGATAAATGAGTGTGCCAAGCAAATAGATGGTTTAGAAACCAGGCACCGGCGGAAAGCACTGGTTTTCCAAGGACTGGCTGAAGCGGACAGCGAGGATAGCGTCGCCGTAATCCTGAATGTGCTTAATACTAAGCTTGCCCTCAAGAATGTGACTGCTTCTACAATTAAGACTTGTCTTCGACCTGTGGCCCCCAGCGGCGAGTATCACAGGCCCATACTTGTAAGGTAGCTTCAGTGTGGAGGGCTAAGACAGGACTGAAGGGCTCCAAAGTGTCCATCAAGGAGTTTTTGAGCAACGCAGTCTGTCTTCAGTAAAGCGCGGGAGCACTTCGGTATACGATCGTGTTGGACTCAAGACGGCCTCATTTTCTCAAGGCCTCTGATGGAAGTCGGCACAGGGTAACTTCCATAGATGAGCTGAAACCCTTGATGGTTAAGTACCAGAACACGCCGGCCACGACTCTATCTACGATCGGTAGGAGTGCGGACGTTACCGGGATCCTCAAAAATCGTAAATAGTTTAATTCCTCTTGTTGTTGTGCTTGTCTTACTGTTTCATTATTACTTCTATTTAAAGTCTGTACTGACCATGAGGTAGTGCTCCCGTCTCATAGATATTCCTCTGGTCTTGTGTCCTAACTTAATATATATCTGTGCCGGTTTTGCTCATAGATTTATGTTTGTTATTCAACTCAAATTTTGTGCAGTATAATTCTCTCATGAGCCCTTTGCATCTGGAATCAGGACAAGGCACAGCACTGTTTCCGCCCTCCTTAAAGTGACTGGCGATATAAGGACAGGAATGGAAGATACCAAAGTCACTGTACTAGTGTTGGTCGATTTCTCTAACGCTTTTAATACCGTCAGTCACGAAATCCTCTTAGCCATTCTGTCCTTTATTTTGGTCTCTTCCGATGCACTGGAGTGGTTCACTTGTTATCTTCAGGAACGTCAGCAGTCGGTTCATGCCGGTCATCCTTCATCTCGCTGGTGTGGTTTGGAAACTGGCGTTCCACAAGGCGGTATTTTTTTTCCTCTTTTGTTTTCAATTTTTATTAATTTAATTACTATCGTACTTCAGTGTTAGTATCATCTGTATGCAGATGACTTGCAGTTGTACTGTCAATTGAGGATTGAGGAAATACCTGATGCTATGACCAATTAAATAAAGACTTAACTGCCATAAAAGCCTAGTCGGATAGATTTGGTGTTGTAGTGAACCCCGACAAATGTCAGGCTATCATAATTGGGAGTCCCCGCAAAAGTGGACAGTGCAACTATGCCACCAGTTCGGTTCGACGGCACGATCGTCCCATTTAGTACAGATGTAAAGGATCTGGGCTTGAACATCGACAGTACTATGAACTGGCGTATATAAGTGGCTAGTGTTTGTCAGAAGGTTACAGGAACGCTGAGAGCTCTGTTTCGGTTGAAGAACCTGTTACCATCGAGCACGAAGGCAATGCTTGTACAGACCTTAATTTTTCCAATCATCGATTATGGTGACGTGTGCTATTATGACCTGAATCCAGATCTCCTCAACAAACTTGACCGTCTTCTGAATTACTGCATTCGATTTGTATTCATCGGTCGCTTCTGAAGTTGTTGCCCATACGTCAGCGTAGAGAGCAAACGGCTTTATTTTCTTTTCTAGATTCTTCTCATTCCCCTAGTTATTTAGCCCCTCACTTTCAATACGATGAGCGCAGATTTCTATTGTGGTTGGCGCAAATCGCCAACCACAATTGAAATCTGCGTTCATCTCATAACCGCCTACTCCAATGCTCTCATCGTTCTGACTTTCTTCACAATTCATTCTTTGTTCAAGCTGTTTTTCTGTGGAATGCGCTCCCCCAGGAGATCAGGATGGCAACAAGCCGATTAGCATTCAAAACTAAAGTTCGAGAGCTAATTCGTAAGAAGTTGGCAGTAGTATCATCACGTTAATGTTTTCCATTTGTCGATCTGGACCAATTGTTTGACTATATTAGTTAGGTATGTAGTTTATTAATTTGGGTATATATTGTATAATTGTATTATATATATATGGTTTACTAGTACTCATGTCTATTTTTGTATTCGTCTTCTCTCTCTCATTTATTGCACCTACCACTATTTTTCTCTGCATCACCCAAAGGTTGACTGGCAGAAAATGCCTAAGGCATTAAGTCCGCCTCTATACTTTTGTGTGCATAAAGCATTAAATAAATAAATAAAAACTTTTATTCACTCGTAGTGGGTGTTACAATTAGTGATTTTCAATTCCGCTATAAACTATAGACACGCTATTGACTATTGATTATATTTTTAAAGCGCAATATTTTATACGCTATACTTATAACACAATAACAAAACTCGATAGTAGTCTGAACGCGGAGACGTTATTATTTTAACTTAGAGCATTGAACCAACATTTTAATCGGCAACGCGCTAAACGGGCGCAACTAATATTATTTTGTTACGCATTGCTCACAATATAATGTCATGAGGCGGTTTAAGTGACCAATGAACTTTCTTCCATACATTAATTGTACTGTCTATAACAAAATACTTACCTACAATTTTGTTAAGCATTACTATCGTTTTGTGAAAAAAATGTTATTTTAAACGGTATGCCATAGTAGAAATCACGCACAACGCGAGCCGACTGCAGTTATATTATAGCCCGAAAGCAGAGTCGATTTAGCAAACGCTGTACGGTATAAATAAAATTAATAACGTGTTATATTTTGACGCTATACGTTATATTAACCACAACATTATATTATATAAAATTGTGTGTTTAATGAAAGTGTTGGCTGACTAACTAAACGGAACTAGTTAACTAGTGACACAGTCGTCTGTTATTCAAAAAATAATTTGGTTATAAGCTCGGTCGGTTATAAGTACGTGAAACTTGTCAGTAGCAGCCCGAAGGCTGGGCTCGTACCCGCGTCATTGACGGCGTGTAGTGTTCCATTCCACGTGCACCTTAAAGATATCTCTGTCAGCAAAACCGTAGGGGTCCAGCAGGGTCGACGCCGCTAGGGCCGCGGGAATTTTTAAAAGAGTTACAGTGGACTTGGAACGCAAAGGCAACTGACGGACATTGGTGGCTTTTAGTCGGTAAAAGTCTGACTGAAATTTTCGTTCTATTTTTAAGCGGAAGAAGCCAGTTGATGATTTCCCACTTCAAACAAAACCATGTCACGAACGACTTGAAACAACTTGTTAGAGTAATATAAATGCATAACAATGCGAAAAATTTCATATTGAGAACGCCATTGCAATAGCTGTGACTGATCACTGATGTTCGTTTGACTGTTCATTTTTCGACCTTTATTTATTTATTTATTTATTTTTTATATTTTTGTTAAATAGTTTTAGTGCTACAATTAATTACAAATTATAGTTACACTTTACGGACGTGTCTGTTTATTGTGTTACTATTTTCGAACATTTTCATTGTTTCAGCTGTAAAGAGACAATAAACGCATGCCATCAGTTCTGTCTAAACCAGGGCACTTGTTCTCTAAACGAAGCGAGTGCGCCAGTCTGCCAGTGCACAGCTGATTACGCGGGAGAAAGATGCGACTTTCCCGCCTTCATATTCAAATGGATATACAATAGTAAGAAAGTTTTTTTGGTCAAAACTTAATTTAATAATCAGAGCCTTCCCTCTAGTGTAGACGAGGTTGGTGCCAGTGACTCAGACCCATGTTCCATGGCCCACTTGGCATAATAACGGAAGAAAACCTTCGATTCATTTCAATAAAATACGAGCAATAAATTCTGTCAGTTCGATGATTCGAGGTGGAGTCCTAGATATAGATCTAAGGCCGGTTTAAAACCAATTAAACCAATCTGTTTTAAACGAAAAAAACCGTTTAAAACCAAAACAAACTATTTTTTTTTGGTTTGAAAGGATTAGTCTTGATGACCATGTTCTTTTTAATTATAACTACATTTTCTTGATCTGATCCCCTAGCTAGATAAAAACTCTATTGAAAAGTTATAAACTCTGTGTTTTCAAACGATATAAGTACACAATTTAATTCAGTTTAAAACCAAACTCACACACTGATACACACTCGTTGACTTCGTCATTCATGAACGTGACTCGCGATCAATTAACTAATTAAAACGAAACAAACAAAAAATTGCCCATAACGAAGTGTAAAACACAAATCTTTTATTTTTGTAGGCGAGTTTTCAACCGTTTAAAACGGTTTATTTGGGGTTTAAAAGCGCAATATTATGGTTTAAAACGATTTAAACCGGTTGATTTACATCTATAGTCCTAGACAGGAGGCCTGAATCCCAGCAGTGGGAACAATAAAAAAGGCTGATGATGATGATGATAATGAGGTGGAGTTGAGTTGCAGGATATGACTCAGGAAAGTCTTTCCTTCTTGGCTTTCCCGAACCTTAATAATCTTCTCATAACATCATTGTGTATTATTGTGCTCTCTTTCTAGATGTATCGCCGGTTACTCTGAGCGAAATCATGTCGACGTGTACTTCAACGGTTGTCTGAACAACGGAGCTTGTTCAAACGAGCGCGACGAGTGCAGCAGTCGAAGAGTGTGCGTTTATCTCTACAAATTCAAGAATATAAGTTTAATGTAGTTAAAGTAGTTTTTAAGTCATATTTGATAATTTTAAATATTTTTACATTTTCTTTCCTTCATATTATATTTACAACCCGAGCGCATTAACACGGCTCCTGGCTCGAAAACAGTTGCCACATTGAATACTCGAAAATAGTTTGTATCGTCACTTTACGTTTAAAGCAACGTAAATTCGTAAAGTAGTGTGTCATGAGAAACTACTCGGCGCAAAATAAATGTTGTTAATCAAAAAACTAAAATAAAATTCAATGTACTGAATATTTCAAACGTCACCTATCAGGTGCCATGTTAATGCGCACGGGTTGTAGGTATTAACTAGTTTGTATTTTAGTTTTACGTTATCTTAGTTTCAATACTTTGAGTATCCTCCTGTCTCCGACCTACTGATGCATGCAGTTCACGAACCTAAGACTTTGGTTCTTTATAAATTGTGTATTCGTGTGCGCTTGTTCAGTTGAGGCTCCTCAATAAATAAGTAAATCGTTAGCTAAGTACCCTTATCTCTAATACCTATTAGTTGTCATTGTAAACTCTCTTTCTTAGTACAATTGCATGCTCCAAAAACACGTAATTCTAAACGTATTTATTACTAATGGACGCACCATCACACGAAGCTTCTTGCCTGTTGCGTACAATAACATTGCTATAGATGTTTATTAGATTCAGTTCATTGCGTTCAATGACAAAATTCGAAATTTCTCAGTCTATGAAATTATTTTTGATAAAGTCAATTGTGTTAACCTGCAGCAGGGCTTAGACCGTTTCTCTAACTACTGCTCTTCCAATAAGCTTAACTTTAGCCTTCCAAAGCGTCATGTCATGACATTATAAAAACGAAAAATATCACCGAGTTCGACTATCGTCTTGCTATTATGTGTATCAAGTACTCGTAAAGTTAGTTTTCTCCGCAATCTTGATGTTCTGCTAGATTCGAAGCTCCATCTGGATGTTCAAATAGAAAAGATTGTTAACAAGCCCCACCACATGTTTGGTTTTGTTATGAGACCTTCCCGGGGTCCGTCAACCTTCCGCCTTATTGCACTTATACATTCGTTTTAGTATATGAACAAACAAACAAAGAATCGTATGTACAAAATTTCATAACTGTATCATGAAAAATTACAAAGTTGTAAGCTCGTTATTTCAGCAAAAATACATAGTTACCGGGCTATACAGGCAACTAAACGGTTGTATTGCACTTGCAGCCAGCTTTTTCTAATGCTCGCTATGATCTGCCGTGACTTAGTGTCAGTGGTGTCCAACTTATGACCTTTTTAAATATTTTTGGGAAAAATATAACATGATGTAAAAGCTATTGGAATCAATTCAGTTACTGATTCGAACAAACTATATTCGGGTTTCGCACAAACTAAATATAATGTAGTATTCGTCAATAACTTCAATAATGAGTGCAACGTTAGAGTGTGCAGTACCTACGTGGAACCCGAGACTACGTCAAATATAATGAACTAGCACGACGTAAATACCTTCGCGATATCTATTTTAGATGTTACCGGAAAAAAATCTTGCTTCTAAAAAAGTATGATTTTTTATCTTAAAGTCGAAATGGAAACTCCTGGAAGTTTTAGCTATGTTGTACGTGAGCCGTCATCATCTTGATTGTCCAGACTCCTAAGAGTCCCTGTTCGCTGGTTCCTCGAACAGCTCATGTTGGCGAGGTACGCACTCGACGTCTGTTTGCTATTAGCCTCTGTAAATACAACGCTGGCTCGCTCTCACCACTTCATTATATGTTTGATACATATAAGAATGAGTTCAATTCAATCCACATTCGTCTTCTTAGTAAAAAGGCATTTAGGAAGCAAACCCAAACAACCCTAAAGGATCCGCCGATCTCCATGTAATAACGTGGGCTTTAATGATGTACGCACATGAATAGTTTATTTTTTTATTTATATTTTAAAATTCAGAGATTAGTTCCAGAACAATGAGCAGTTTTGTATAAGTTCTATATCTGTGTACTGGCTAGTTTTAAATACCTGGAATTTTAATCTGTGGAGAACTTAGTGGCTAGAACATAATTGTTTTAAAATGTAATAATTATTTAAGAAATTTTGACTATTATCTTATTGTGCTACTGTTTGTTTTTCCTTAAATAATGTACGTCGGCTTAAGTCGGTGTACTAGTCCGAGCTGTGACCTGTAAAGCAGGTATCGTCAGGTGGCTGACCGACTGAGGAGCAAGTGTCGCCAGGGCGTCACGCTCACAGTTCTCGTCCTGAGGGAGACGCGCGAACAGATCGCCGTGCAAATGATTGCTCGTCACACGGTTGTCTGTGTGGTGCGTCTATTTCGCTCTGTATTCATTATTTTATCTTTGGGCATCAGTCTACAGTCTTCTACTAATATTTTGGCTTTTGTATTTTATTAAATAATATTTTTAAATAAATATCTTAATTAAATAATTCATGCATTTTTATATTAAACCTTCTAGTTTACTTTAATTTTTAGTTTTGGATAGATAGACACTTAAGACATAAAAACTACTTCAAAGGAGGATACCGGATTTTGTATGGGCACCGTCCCCACCCTCCAACAGACATGAGACAGGTGTCATTCAAAGCGTCTAGTTAAATAGAGTATTTTTTATTATAGGGACACATCTCTAAAGTATGGGTTTTAGGTTTTTTAAAGCATTATATTTTGACCTAACCTAACCTAACTCAAGTGTTTTGTACCTTAAATATACTGATAATATAATTGTGCTATATATTTTTGAATCCGGCTTTGAGAGCTCTGTACGATTCTGCAATAATATTTTACAAAGGGCGTTGCTTGATATTGTCCCCAAAAATGACACAACAACAAAAGCAACAACAGCAGGTGTCATTCGAAGCGTCTAGTTAAATGGAGTAGATATTTTTTATTATGGCGACACATCTCTAAAATATGGGGTTTAGGTTACATAAACAATTTTTATTTTAACCTAACCTAACCTAACCTGACCTTACCTAAGTTGTGTGCATATATCCGTTGTATGGTACATGGGGTTACTGAAACACATTGATTTTAATGCACCAGCACAAATGCTTGATCATATTGCTAATAGTAAAAGTCTTTGTATTGAAAAATTAACTTGTTTTTGTCAAGGAGTTTTTTTTTAATCAGCTGTTTTGTCTTTTGTAGTTAGGAATAAACAAACTGACATCCGTTCTATGTCTGTTATGCGCACAACTTCGATTAGATCAGGGTTAGGTCAAGTTAGATTAGAAGAAAGAAAGAAAGAAAGAAAAGTATTTATTTTGGCGCAAAAAAAAAAAACATTGTAGACAACAAAAACTTAAGACAAACACAAAACAAAAAATAAAAAATAAATAAAAAGTAACATTGTCTGTCACACGTTTGCGCCAAAAAAGGTCCAGTTCAGCGAAATGCCAGACAACTACGAGGTAGTTTGTCTGACGCTGGTTTTCAACTGAACCTTATTTGGAGTGAACAAATAAAAAGAAATTTACAAATAGTGTCAACACTACATTACATTAAAAACATAATACGTGATAAAACAGTAAATAAGTGAAAATATGTTATATGTTCAGTGTACAAAAAAACAACATAAAACATAACAGAAACCGGTTTGAAGCGATTTAGCCTCAGTCAACACAACACCGTAACTACGCGCAGTGCAGCGACGCATAAGTCCACTACGCCCGGGGGGGCCGAGCGCAACGGACGATTTGCAAACAGCGTAAAAAATTTCATGGAAAACCTTGTACCAATCTCGGGTACTTCGAAAACAAAAAATAATAATAGAAAACCACCCGATCAAGTAAAGCAAGTATTTTTAAAATAACGTTAATACTGAATAGATTTATAGTGTCTTAGCAGAAGGAAGTGAAAAAGATAGATTATGTATATTGGCTGAAAGGTGAGTGAAAGGCGAGTGTCGCTTGTTTACAGTAATGACTCAAGTAGACAGGTATACAATTATTTCAAATAAAATACAATTATATTTTTACTTTTTTAGTTGAGGGTTATAATGACCGCCATGTCATCAGAATGAGTGGCAACTCCTGTTCCGTGGTGGCAACAGCGACACCGAAAACGAGTACCGGATACAATAAGGCCAGACACAAGGGGTAAGTTAACATAAACACAAATTAGTAAATACGGTGATAAAAATTATCATTAAGAATTATCAAGTAATGTGGCCTTCGTCACCCACAGGTCTCCCAAGTACGCGGGAAAGCACTCAGGTGTCGCGTATGACTCACAACACCTCGGACGCAACGAAATGAGCCGACAACGGTGCTCGAGGATCCCTCATCACCCACATGTAGTTATGTATACGCTAATATTATATTTTTGTGCAACACGTTTCACACACCACTCACCAATGATACGATTAAAATTAGTAAGCAGTTCATATGAATGAGACGTTAAGAGTGACCATATCCAGTTTCCTTTGCGAATAGATTAGATTAGGTTAGGTTAAAATAAAAATTGTTATAAAACCTAAACCTAACTTTTGAGGTATGTCACCATAAAACTTTATTCAACTAGACACTTTGAATGACACCTGTTGTTGTTCCTGTTGTGGTTGTGTCATTTTTAGAGACAGTTTTACGCAATACCCTTTGTCAAATATTGTTATCGAATCCTTTAGGGATCGCCAAGCCGCGTTTAAAATGTCTGACAGTATATTATGAGTATATTTAAGGTCTAAAACACTTTGGTTAGGTTAGAATATAATCCTTAATAAAACCTAAACCCCATGCTTTTGAGGTATGTCGCAATAATAAAAGGAACTCTATTTAACCAGGTGCTTCAAATGACACCTGTTTTAAATCTGTTGGTATCCACCAACAGATTTGAAACCGATGTCATTTGGGGACAGTTTCACGCAACAACCTTTGTGAAATATTATTGCAGAATCGTACAGAGCTCTCAAATAATCTAGTCAAATTAGCAAAAAGATTGAACTTAATTCGTGTAGTTGTAATCTTTTGTGGAATCATTAGAAGACATGAATGTCTTCTCTGAGTTTGCACCATTCCTGTTATGTACGGAACATCGTTTAATATTAGGTTTTAACATTAAAGTCCCAAAATTTAAAAATTTCATAAGTATTTCGTTGTGGTAAGTTTAGATATATGTAGATACCCCTTTGGTGTATAATTACTTTTCACGAAAAAAGTGTGAGGTGTATGAAACACTAATAAATCATTATTTTTAATTTGCGGCTCAAGGGAAATTTTGCCAGTTGGTGCAAACTCATAATAAGCTTTTTAAAGCATCCTATACACCCAGTTATTTTTGCACCCTTTTGCACCCCTAGGAAAACAGCATTTTACAATATTTGTAGATGGTACTTCGGGGCAAATTAGTGTAGTCATGATTTTTTTAATATATAATGTATTCTATATATAAAACATTCGCACGTAATAAAAATAAGATATACATAACTGGAAGTTTATGTAGAGTTAACGTGAATACATACTGCGCCTTGTGGCGCTCGGAAAGCGAACGCGGGGTCGCGCGGCGCGCGCGCGGCGAGTCATGCATGTACCTATATGCGTTTAGATCATTTTTGTGGAAAGAAGCGATCCCTGCGCTATACAAATTAATAACTATAATTTCCTCTAATTTATTAGCTGTGTTGTGAAAAATGGAATAAGAAGTGTATTGCATTGTTTGTCGTGACCTCCCGACCTGCCCCTGTATTAAGTATTTATTTAACAAGAAATAATGATAACCATATCAATTCTCTGTCGATCTTTATTTCTTTCTGTACCTCAAAAGGAAAAAACGGAATCCATAGAGAATCCTTGTATTAAAGGCACACTATGCAGGCAAGCATATTATAAGTTGGAGGATTATCTATACATATAATAAAATCGTAGGAAAGTCAAAACTGTACATTGAATATTTTTTAAAAAGAATACTTGGGGCGTGATCTACAATCGATTTCGAAGCCAAAAATATAGTTTTTAGAATTTTTGTCTGTTTGTCTGTTTATCTGTTTGTCTGTTTGTCTGTATGTATGTCCGGGCTAAACTCAAAAAGTACTGCATGGATTTACTTCAAATTTTGCATAAATATTACTAAGAGGTCGGGTCAACATATAGGCTACATATTATCACGCTATCACCTACGGGGGAGGAGCTGTGAATCTTTATTTTTCTTAAGCATTCTGTGACAGCGTGTAATCTAACGATGCATATTTAAATGTTGTTTTTGAGTTAGCCATGCTATTATCTAGCTTTACACCATTAAAACTACGCCATTTAAGTAACTTGGGCAGAGAAACATAGTTTAATTAATGTTAGTAGTATAGAGACAATTTTGAAGCAGCGCCATCTACGAGATTTCATAAAAATCAAATCAAGTTACATGTTAACACTTTTTGGAAATTAATAATTTAAATTTGATCATGTAGTTAGTTATTCTTAAAATTCATAGATGGCGATGTGATGTGATGTGCAATTTCTTCATAAAAGTTGTATGATATAGTTCGTTTTGACAAATTCAAGTTCCAACAAAACCCTGAAAAAAATGCGGTGTTCAGTATTACATGGTGACATTTTTCCAGCTCTGTGAAGTCGACCAGTTTCCGAGATCCCTTACGTATGACGAGGTGCCTTCATATTACACGTACGACAAGCAAAGTGGTGTATTTAACCGACATCGACGAGGAGGTGCTGTGGAAGGTTTTCCGGGAATTTTCAAGGACGCCGCATTGGGTAGGGTTTATACCGTGCATCCAAATAATGGCGAATGCTATTTTCTGCGGTTGTTACTTCACACTGTCCGAGGCCCAACGTCTTTCGCCTTTCTGAGGACATTTGATAGCGTGGAGTATCCCACTTACCACGCAGCCTGCGTAGCACGTCACCTTCTCGACGGTGACCAAAATTGGGATCCTCGCGGAGGCGAGCGTCAGTGACAGTCCCAGCCGCATGCGTCATCTTTTTGCCGTCATCTTGATGTTTTGTAGAGTCGCGAACCCGGTAGCTTTGTGGGAGAAGTATCGCCATCATCTGTCTGAAGATTTTCTACGACCTTTGAGGCGTGCTACTGGAGACGAAGTCGAAGTAACTGATGAACGCGTGCTGAACACCTGTCTCAGTACACTTCAAGATGTGGTCATTACTATGGGCGGCAATCCGCTGATCGAATATGGGTTACCAGCTCCCCAATCATCACCGCATCAAGGCCGTGGATATCGGGAGTATAACGCTGAAACAAATTACGAGCCGGGCGAAATGACCACCATACGAAATGACCATGTCACCGTGTTCTCTTAAGAGCAAAAACAAATGACACCGTACTTTAAAGCGTTGGGCAAAACCAGGGTAAAATGTTTTTCTTGGATGCTCTTGGTAGAACAGGAAAAACATTTGTTACCACTGGCATACTTGCAAAGGTCAGGAGGCAAGGCAAAATTGCTATTGCTGTAGCGTCGTCGGGAATCGCTGCCATACTGCTTCCGGGTGGCAAGACAGCACATGCGATGTTAAAATTCCCATCGATTTAGAGAGCGCCGAAACATCTGTTTGTGGTGTGTCACGAAACAGCGATAAGCGACACGTGCTCAAGGATTGCTCTCTGATCGTATGGGATAAGTGTACGATGGCCAATAGGAAGGCAGTTGAGGCCGTGGACAGAACCCTGCAGGACATCCGCAGGAACGAACATTTGATGGGTGCCTTACACTTCCCGTGGTGACGCGGGGATCGAGGGCTGACGAGGTGAATGCTTCGTTGAAACGATCTTCGTTGTGGTCACGAGTTCTTACGCTGCGCTTGATCATTAATATGAGAGCTCGGCTCGGCGGCAATGCACGAGCATTGCAAGAAGTCTCCGATGTCCTTCTAAGTCTTGGCGAAGGCACTTTGACAGGTGGTACTTCCAGAGTCTCTCGGTAGAGTGGTATCCAGCTTAGAAGAACTCATTTGCTGTGCGTACGGGGACATCAGTCGTATACCGCACCAGCTTCTTGGGTGTGTGAGCGATAACGCCAACGCCCAAAAATGATCAGGCTGCAGCAAATAACGAATGCATTCTCTCGGAAATTGAGGGGAATGAAGTGGTCTATACCTCGATGAACACTGTTGTCGAGCAAGATGACGCCACACATTATCCTATGGAATTTCTGAAGTCCCTGTCAGCAAGTGGACTTCCAGCGCATACCATCAAGCTGTAGGTCGGTGTCCCGATTATGCTTCTTCGGAACCTATCTCCTCCGAAGTTGTGTAACGGGACCCGCCTTAAAGTCATCTCGCTCCACAGACAAACTTTTGAGGCGGAAATTCTTACGGGTTGTGGCGTCGGCGAGGCAGTATTTATACCACGCATTCCCCTCATACCTCACAACTTCCCGTTCCAGTTTAAGCGCGTACAGTTCCCCGTGAGTGTTTGCTTCGCGATGACCATCAATAAGTCACAGGGGCAGACACTGAGGGCAGCGGGTGTCGACCTCAGGACGAGTTGTTTCTCACACGGGCAACTGTACGTCGCTTGCTCCCGTGTCACCAGTACTGACTCTCTTTACATTTTGGCTCCTGGCAGCATAACTACCAAAGTAGTTTATAGGGAAGTGTTGTAAGGTATGATACCTTTGTACGTATTTTTACTCTTTTGTGTCCGGGAATGTATTCCTGCATTATTTTCTCTATTTCCTTCGGTCACATCTTATGACTGAACTCAGCAGGATTCCCATATAACTCTCTTCACTTGCTTCGTTTGCAAAAAAAAAACATATATTTTAATAATTTTAAAAGTGGTTTACTTATAATACTATAGCGACACTGGCATCTTAGGTATTTTTGGTGCTGTAGAGCCTTCACGCAGACGATGTCGCGGGCAGCAGCTAGTATTCAAGATAAAAATGCTTGGCTCAATGCTGGTCCAGCTCCACTACCACTAGGGCGTACTAATTAGTTGATTAGTTGGAAACTAATATTATTTTTTTTTTTTAATTTGAAAGATACAATTGCACTGTATAATGTAGAAGCACTTTTTTCAAGTTTGTGAATGTGAAGCACCATGGAGCATTTTTGTTAGGTTACAACTTTTTTTTTTTTGACATTACGAGCATGGCAGTTGAGAGTTTGTCATGCTCACTCAAATGTCTCGCTGTTGGTGGCACGTGTTATTGGGTCATTCAGTTCCCTTCAAAATGGTTGAGCTGAGTGGGGCTGATGAGACGCGTCATGCTCGTGAACGGGTGCCGTCAGATGGGACTGGTCATCTCTTAGCTGCCAGTGGCTTAATTCAGTTTCTATCTTTTAATTATTTTACATTTTTATTTCATTATCGACATTGTGCTCACATGATAGAAGCAACAAGTAATATGTAACCAAGCATTATATGTAACACATAATATGATTTAAAAGAGTGTCCATGGAGTTTCTTGCACGTTCTTCTCCATAGAGACCTACTCTTTGGAACGTGCAATTTAGCTTCACTTTTCTTGGACTGACCGACATTTGACTATTCAAAAGTGCCTGTAAATGGTCTATTTGAAATAAATGCTTTGATTTTGTTTTTTTTTTTTTTTGAAGTCTAAATAAGTTTCAGACTAGATAATTCGATTTTTTTTACGTTAAAAATATTTTTTTCAAAAGGTCAGGCAGTAAAGGCCACCCAACACTACACAACATTTGCAATCAGCACTTTTTATAAATAGATATAAAGGTTACTAACAACTTAGTGACCATTATAATTTCATATTTGCGTTAGGTACCACACAAGACCGCTCTCTCAAAATGTGGTTTGAATAATATGTCTTGGAAAACAAAACCTCATTTGTTCATCGGTACCCGGATTTAGCTCTAAATCAGTCATATTCAACCTTTTTTTTTTCTTGGGCCACGTAGCGCTTTTACCATTATCACGATGCGCAGCAATAACAGTAAAATAAAAGTACAGTAAATAGTACCTACATGATTGTAATTATTTAATTTTATGAGAATGAGAATGAATGAGAATGGGAATGATTTATTTGTAAACATAGGTGTGTCAGGTGTTACAGGTAGGTACATCCTCCATGTTTTGCCCAGAGGCGTACAAATATATACAAGGTGCAGTTTTAAAACTGCACAATATTTCAGGAGGTTGTAATAAAACTCATAAATAATCATGTAAAAATACGAAACCTGGTCAATAATCAGTAATACTTGTTATTTAATTTTTTAATTACACTAAACTAAATCGATTGATCGATGGCCGCGGGGGCGTGGCTAGGGTGTGGCGTGCGGGATGATGATTGGATGATACATTATTTATGAAACTATCGTTGCGAGTTAGTGTGTGTGAAAACGCCCTTTATTGTTCCGTGTTTGTGTGTGTGAAAAAAAGCGCGGTTATAAAAAAAAAAAAAATTACCTACTTATTTTATTATTGATTCGGGTCGAGAATCACTAACATAATTACCTCCTGAAATATTTTGCAGCTTCAAAACGACACCTTGTATATTATAATGTACATTGTCCATTTTCATTCAACTTCTGAGATCAAATAAACTTTCACATCATTTATAAATTCAAAATAAATTGGCACATCATTGCAAATCAAATTAAATTGTTTCAATAAATGTCATAGAGTTACATGTCATATTAATACTAATGTCAAATAAAATTTAGGACCATCAAAATAGATCAGGATTATCATTTTTAACCGACTTCTAAAAAAGGAGGAGGTTCCCAATTCGGATGTTTGTATTTTTTTTTTTATGTATGTTCACGCATAACTTCGTCACTTGCCAACCGATTTAAAAATTCTTTTTTTTTTGGAAAGGGTATACTTCCCAAATGGTCCCATAGTCACCAAGTCGGGATCTGATGATGGAATCTTGGCGAAATCGAGGGAAATCCTCAAATATTATAGGTAACCATATAGTTCTTTTGATATTTTCATCAAAGACTTAAGCATTTATAGTCAAAATATGACATTTGATGAAGTGGAACTGGTGAAGAAGACCAGAAATGGCCAACGGAAGTTCAAACTCACACAGATCTCTCGATGAACATAGTTACAAATAAATGAATAGTTCTGAATAGGTATGTTGAAAATGGTATCATCGATGTGACCTGATGATGATGATGGAGCCGGAAGATAGGCACCGGAACTCCATAATTAATCAATGTATCCTAGCCATGTTTGGGCTTATTAGAATTGTCATGAGATGCACTTTGGCTATAAGGTACTATCGAACTGATCTGATGATGATGATGGAGCCGGAAGATAGGCACCGGAACTTCGTAATTAATCAATGTATCCTAGACGTGTTTGGGCTTATTAGAATTGTCATGAGATGCACTTTGGCTATCAGGTACTATCGAACTGATCTGATGATGATGATGGAGCCGGAAGGTAGACACGGGAACTTCATAATAAAACAATGTATCCTAGCAGGGCTTGAGTTAATTGGAATTGTCATGAGAAAAAGGTACTCTGGCTGTAAGTGTATTGCAACTAAAAAGTGTGAAATAAAAAACAAAAAAAAAATAACCGACTTACTAAAAAAAACACTAAAACCATCAAAATAACTTTAATTTCGGAAGTCAGTACCTATTAAATAACGAAGAGGCAAAACTATTATAGAAACACCGACTTCCGAAATTAAAGTTATTTTGATGGTTTTAGTGTTTTTTTTTAGTAACTCGGTTATTAGGGTTCCGTAGTCAACTAGGAACCCTTATAGTTTCGCCATGTCTGTCTGTCCGTCTGTCCGTTCTCGTTTAGTCTCTGTGACCGTTAGCACTAGAAAGCTGAAATTTGGTACCAATATGTATATCAATCACGCCGACAAAGTGGTAAAATAAAAATTAGAAAAAAATGTTTTATTAGGGTAGCCCCCCCCTATATGTAAAGTAGGAAGTTATTTTTTTTTTATTTCAACCCTAACGTGTGATATATTGTTGGAGAGGTATTCAAAAATGAATAGGGGTTTACTAAAATCATTTTTTGATAATGTCAATAATTTCGGAAATAATCGCTCCAAAAGTAAAAAACAATGTGTGTGTCCCCTCTAACTTTTGAACCATAAGTTTAGAAAATATGAAAAAAATCTGAAAAGTAGAACTTTATAAGGACTTTCTAGGAAAATCATTTTGAATTTGATGGAAAGAACAGTTTACGTACAAAAAAGACAAAAAGGTTGTACAAAATAATTTCTGGACTAAGTTTGTAGTATAATCGTATATGCAAGCATTTTTTTAAACTCAAAAGTGGGTACACTTATTGTGACGGACGGGAAACTACGGAACCCTACACTGAGCGTGGCCCGACACGCTCTTGGCCGGTTTTTTTTTTTTACCTAAGTAAACTTTTATAACACTAATAATGTCATTATTAATAGGCACATGCGTATTATTGCAAATCAAATAAAATAAGTTTCGATAAATGTCAAAGAGATTATTGGTGGCAATATTGCCCGAAGTCTGAATATGGGTGTTCTCTAGCTGTGACATATGGATGGACAGACAGACATGACGAATCCATAACGGTTCCGTTTTTTTGCCATTCGGCTACGAAGCCCTAAAAATAAAATAAAATAAAAAGACAGTGTTCGATAAAATTGCTGCATGCTGTGGCATAGTGCCGTTGTGTGACTGTTTTTATTTTGTTAGCGGGACCGTATTTGATTCATATCGTCCAAGAGTGAAATAGTAAGCAGATTTCCGTACAGTAAAACTGCTACTGAGACATAAACGAAAAACGAAAATAATTATATTTTTTTTTATTTTTTATTTATTATCGATATACATCGATGTATTGTAAACACGGGATGTATAGTAACGATGCATCGTATTGATCCGATGTATTGTTAATACTTTAATATCGAATACATATCGATGTTTTTTATTCGATCGTCAATTTGAATCCTTAGGTATTTAACGTTCACAACTTGTTCAATTTCTGAGCAGAGGCAGCTTTCACCGTCCACGCTACCGCATACATGCAGTTTAATTTGCAAAGTATATAAATAAAAAACAATGTTTGTACGCTATGATACCATTCATTAGATTGTGATGAAACTACAGGGTGTTCTGAGAACACCGGAAATGGTTCCTGGCTTAAAAAAACTACATAAATATTAAAGAAAAAATAGATCCCTGGTTGGGTATCTCCGAAAGGATCGGACGGATTTTAACGGTACTTTCTCTGACGAATAGCTGATGTTACAAAGAATAATTTAGGCTACTTTTTATTGGAACGGGATTTCATACTACCAAAAAACCGTTGTCGAAGTAGGTATAACCAAATATGACGGAACTTTCCCTGCGCTATAGCTAATGAGTAACATAAGCTACTTGTTGGGGTTGTAATGCCCAATAGTGAAAATGTTATGGTTTTGTTAGATAACATGTTAAAATTGTTCATAAGTACCTAATCAAAATTATTAACATCAATTAATCACAATTCTGGGTCAATGGGTCGTCTTAGGGGCTGTTATAAACATAATAACTAATCGCCTCTGAATCATCACTAGTGGAGAGCCGTATGGCGTTAAATTAGTAAAACCTCGGAATCCGGGGCCAGTCAATGAATTTTAATATAAACATTGGACTGTATTGTTAATATGGATCCGTATGGTGTCCAGACGTAAAGAATAACACCATCCCATTTCTTCCCGTGGGTGTCGTAAGAGGCGACTAAGGGACATTTTGAGACCGTGTGCATTGTTAAGCACCTGAGGTCACCGCGTGGTGGCGAGTCTACCACCAGCAACAGCTCCTTGGGAATGGAGGGTTAGTGTCAGGCAGGCGGCCGACTGTAAAATATTTGCCAAATCCCTAGCAACATGTTTGGAATTGAAAGAATGCGCGATAGGGTTAGGGCGTACCTCACAGGCGACGCGCAGGGGCAGCACCCGGCTCCTGTAGGAAATGGACCAGGTTGCAACCATTCCGGGCGGGGGCAACGTAAGAAGCTAGCCCGGGAAATAAGATTGAGGTATGCAAGTTGGAATGTTGGGACCATGACTGGAAGGGCGAGAGAGTTAGCGGATGTACTGAAAAGAAGACAGCAGGAGACTAAATGGAGAGGAACAAAAGCGAGGGAAATTGGTGAAGGTTATAAGTTTTATTATTGTGGAAGTGATAGAAAAAGAAATGGAGTAGGAATAGTGCTTGATAGTAAACTGAAAGAAAGCGTGATGGAAGTACAGAGGAATAATGATAGATTTATAGTTGTGAAAGTTATGTTAGAGAATGTGATGTTGAATGTAGTTAGTGTGTATGCACCACAAGTAGGATGTGATGAAATGGTGAAAGAGAAATTTTGGGAGGATTTTGACTCTGCTTTAATGGCCATCCATGCACATGAGGAATTGATAGTTGGAGGTGATTTTAATGGACATGTGGGAAGAATGAAAGGTATTTATGAACGGGTACATGGAGGATGGGGTTTTGGCAGTCTAAATAATGAAGGGGAGACGTTGCTGCAATCTACTACCGCCTTTGACCTTGCAATAGCCAATACTTGGTTTAAAAAAAAGTGAGGAACACCTGGTCACTTACAAAAGCGGCCACAAGACGCAAATTGATTACTTTCTAGTTAGGCGCAACAGTATAAAGCACGTCAAAGACTGCAAGGTACTACCAGGAGAAGACCTAGTCTCACAACATCGACTCCTGGTAATGGAATTAGTTGTCAAAATAAAATGCAACAAAATCAAAGAGCGTCCTCCCCCCAAAATAAAATGGCATATGCTAGAGAAGAATGATTGTGCGAACAAGTTCAGAGAGCGAGTGGTAGACAAAATGATAGAGATGGGAGACATGAATGATCGAAATATAAATGAAAGCTGGAATGAGTTGGCGGAGTGTATCAGGCACGCAGCGAAAGATATTTTGGGAGAGACGAGAGGAAAAGGCACAATAGATAGGGATACATGGTGGTGGTCGATAGAAATTCAGAATGTATTGAAAGAAAAGAAAAGAAAATTCAAGGAATGGCAGCATGTAGAAGTGGAAAACGGTAGTTTGAAAGCGGAAAAAATGAGGGAGTATGACGTTTTGAAGAAAAAAGTTAAGAAAGCCGTGGCATTAGCAAAATCAATGGCCCAGGACAAACTGTACAACACACTGGACAGTCCTGCAGGCCAAAAAGAGTTGTACCGGCTAGCTAAAACAAGAGAGAGAAAGACGAGGGATGTTTGTCAGGTAAGATGTGTAAGGAATGAAGCTGGAGTGGTCCTGTCGGATGATGAAAAAATCAAAGAGAGGTGGAAGGACTATTTTGAAAGACTGATGAATGAGGAAAATAATTGGAGTGGAATTTTAGAGAGTAAACCAGTGAATGTAGGGTCAGTGAGAATGGTTAGTATGGAAGAAGTCAGAATAGCAGTAAATGGAATGAAAAATGGTAAAGCCATTGGTCCAGATGGAATTATACCCGTTGAAGTGTGGAAATTATTGCGAGTGGATGGATGGACGTGGTTAGCTTTATTCTTCAATAAGCCGTTGCGGGAAGAAGCCATACCTGATGAGTGGTGCAGCAGTTCTTTGGTGCCCATTTTTAAGAACAAAGGTGATGTGCTTGAGTGCAACAATTATAGAGGAATAAAGCTAATGTCACATACTATGAAAGCCTTGGAGAAAGTTATTGAAAGGCGACTGAGAGAAAAGAGTGAAATTTCACAGAACCAATTCGGTTTTATGCCTGGTCGGGGTACGACGAATGCCATTTTTGCTATACGCCAGCTGTGCGAGAAATACAGAGGTGCGCATAAAAACTTGCACATGGTATTTGTTGACCTCGAAAAGGTATACGACCGGGCCTGGAAAGCATGTGCAGTTGATCCGAGCGATGTACAGTCGATGTAGTAAGCAAGTCCGGTCCACAAAGGGTACCACTGGAAATTTCAATGTGCTGTCGGCTTACATCAGGGATCGGCTCTCAGTTCTTACCTCTTACTGATGATAATGGACGCTCTGACGTCGGACATTCAGGAGGAGGCTCCCTGGTGTATGCTGTTTGCCGACGACATTGTGCTGGTTGCCGAGAGTGGCCTAGAGGTCCAAAACAGATTGGAGGTGTGGTGGCACAGACTGGAAAGTGTTGGCCTGAAAGTAAGTAAAACCAAAACGGAGTACTTGTTCTGCGATTTCGGCGGTCTCTCCAACCCTGTGCCTTTAGCTCTCGCCGGAACGCCTATACCAATCTGTTCCGAATTTCGGTACCTCGGGTGACTTGTCCAAGGGGATGGTGAGGTAGACCGAGACGTAACACGTCGGATCAACGCAGGATGGATGACATGGCGACAGGTCACGGGAACAACTTGTGACCAACGCATGCCCCTCAAGTTGAAGGGTAAAATTTACAAGTCCGTCATAAGACCTGTCATACTGTATGGATCAGAATATTGGGCTGTGAAAAAGAAGGATGAAAAAAGATTGCATGTAGCGGAGATGAGAATGTTGAGATGGATGTGTGGTGTGACGAGAATGGATAAAGTGAGAAATGAGTATATTAGAGGAAGTTTGAAAGTGGCGCCAGTGACTGAAAAGTTGAAAGGTAATCGGTTGTCTTAGTATGGTCATGTGAAGAGGAGGGATGAAGCGCATATTACTGAAAGAGTTCTGAGTATACATGTAGATGAATGGAGAGGGAGAGGAAGGCCGAAAAAAAGATGGATGGATTGTGTGAGAAGTGATATGAAAGAAAAGGGAGTTAGTGATAGTTTGACAGGTGACAGGGCAGAATGGAAGAAGAAAACGTGTTGCGCCGACCCCAAGTAATATGAGATAAGGGCAGGAAGAAGAAGAAGAAGAAGATTATTTATTATCTTCGTCGTGTGTGATAGTCCTAAGAATTGTATGGCGAGCGATATTGTATTTTAAGATAAAATATTTTAGTATCTTAGCTGTGTGCAGCGCCCCTTAGTTAACTCCACTGCGGGTGACGTAACCTACGACAAACTTATTATTTGCGGTTGGTACAGTAATCGGGTCTAGGGATCGAACCGCAAAATTAAGTTTGTTTTTTATTGTATATACTTTTCCGGGATAAAAAGTACCCAGTGTGGTGCACAGGATATTAAAGAATAATTATACCAAGTTTCAGCGTAATCGAACCGGTAGTTTTTGCGTGATGCCTGAACAAACAGACAGACAAAATTTTTTTTAATCACATTTTTGGGTTCGGTGTCGGTCTAGTAACACCCCCTGCCATTAATTTTTTTGATATTTTCAATGTACAGAATTTTCACTTCTACAGATTTATTATAAGTATAGATTATATTATTATTGATTAATAGCATTTCTGAGCTTGATGAATTAGGTAACTGATATTCAATTACTTAACTGAGTTAAATTTAAAGCTTGTCAAGTTTGAAGCTTTATTTTTGACGGAAGATGACTTATAGGGTGAAATAGAGGTTTTAAATCCTGAAAATATAACGAACCGTGATATTATAACGAACATAGCCACCGCAAAGGATTTGGTCGACACAAAAACGCCATTCAGTTCGTGATATTTCCTATTGTTTTGATCATCAAACAGCAGGAAGTGTCGTTGAAGCTCCCACAGATTCAAATAGCAAAGTTTGGTGGTGCATATTTCCGCTGGTTGGAATTTTCAGATACGTTTGAGAATCTAATCCATAATAATGACCGTATTTCGCCTCGGGTGTCGCCACTGTGCGGAACGCCCGGAGGACAGGGTGGAGCACACAGTCGTGGTGTCAGAGCATCGCCGTGCCCTCGTGGGGGCGATCGGCGGCGGAGACCTCTCGCGCCGGGCCTTGTTCATGCCATGGTCCGGAGCGAAGAGGAGATGCAGGTGGTCGCCGACTTCTGCGAAGCTGTAATGCTCGCAAAGGAGGAGGCCGACCGCATTGGGCAACGGCGCTCTCGCCGCCGCCGGGATTCCGATCCCGATTTCCGGCCACCGTAGGCGCGGGCTTGCGTACAGTGAGCAATGGGTAGCTCGCTGTCCGACCGTCCGGTAACTGTCCTGACCAAGCCCAAGTCGTCGACAGCGCGCACTGTTGCCGCGCGCCTCAAGGAGTTGTCAGCAACAGTAGGGGCCCAGCCGGTTCGAAGCCTACTGGGGCCAGGGTTATCCGAAAGGGAACTCGAGCCCCGGTATGAAGGCTTGAAGGAACGGGGTGGGTTTTTTAGTCAGTAAGAGTCTGACACTATCTTCCGCTCCACCCAAGAGCGGGGGTTGTCATAGGATGATTTTTCCCACCAAAAAAAAATAAACACTGGGTCCATCAATTTTTTCTTACCGTAATATAGGGTATCAAAATAAAGGGCGCAAGGAGACGCGTTCAAAAGTATCACTTACTAAAACTTAGGAAGTAGAAAAGTTGACAAACTCATCTCGCCATCTCCTCCCGGGCCTACCACGTCGTTGGTTTCTGATGTCTTCGACCCAATCTGCTATCTATACCTTCGCCAGCTAGGTTTTTAGGGATCCCTACCTCAAAAGGAAAAAACAGAACTTTGTTTTACGACGGTCTATCTGTCTGTTTGTCAAGACCCTTTATCTCGGGAACGAGTGAAGGTATCGATTTAAAATTAAAACCTTAAACTCATATCCGCGGTCAAAAAAATCAAACTTCTAAGTTAACGAAAAAAAGTTACAGTCTCGTAGCACAAGTATGAAAAAAAATCTAAAAACCGTAAAATAAACACAAAAAAAAATTGCGATTCAGAAAAAAAATTGTAACTTCAATTGGGGAATTAGAGTAAGTTTGTAAGAAACTTTCAGAGCGCAAGTCCGACTCGCACTTGGCCAGTTTTTTTACCAGGACCGTGAGAAGTCTTTCAAACAATTCAACAGCCCCGGCAAGCAATAGTAACAGTGCTTCCCCTCAATTATGCTGTTTAAGTTAACGTTCGGTACAATTCATATTGTGTATCACATATAATTGTAACTACTGCATCGTATATCTCACATCGCAGTATTGATCGTGGCTCAGACTTGCGCAGTGCAGCTAGCTGGTCTAGACTTATAGACTTGCTTTGTGCAACGCCGCAGTGCGACACCAGCCGTCTGCCGCGCCTGACGAGTTAGTGCTCCGAGCTGTCATCGGGGCTCCGGAGCTTTGAGCTCTGGAGCCCTACCATACCTTGTGCCTGGACAATGAGGAGATAAAGGTTAGTCAATAAACATTATTTATAATAATTTTCGGTTCTCGACTGGGCAGCGTTCGGGAAGCTACGCGGTATTTTCTCGTCCAACATACCACAGTGTCTCAAGACGAAAGTCTATGACCAGTACGTGTTGCAAGTGATGACACATGACTCCAAAACGTGGTCGCTCATAATGGGCCTGATCAGAAGGGTTACAGTCACCCAAAGGGCAACGGTAAGGGCTATGCTCGGAGTTGCGTGATCGAATCAGAAATGAAAATATCTGCAGGAGAACCAAGGTTGCCAACATAGCTCGAAGAATTGCTAAACTTAATTGGCAATGGGCAGGGCACATTGCTTGCAGAACAGTCCGTTGGGGCCGAAAGGTTCTGTAGTGGCGATCGCGTACCAGAAGACACAGCGTTGGAAGGCCTCCTACAAGGTGGACCGATGACCTGTGAAGGTTGCGGGAGGCACAGGATCGTTCATTGTGGCGACACTTGGGGGAGGCTTATGTCTAACAGTGGACGTCTATCGGCTGAAATGATGATAATAATTTATTTATTTGTCAAGCATCACACTCATATAAAAAAAAATAATAATCAAAACAGATTCAATTTGTAAAATTAAATTAACATTTGCTCTCGGTGGAAATAAAATAAAATTAACATTTGATCTGTTAAAATATCGAGATTGAAGGTTTTTTTAACACACTTCAAGAAAAGGAGGAGGTTCATTTGATATGCCAGCCAAACCGTAGGGTCAAAGCGTACCTGGGCCATCGGTTGTGCGAAAGAAAACCCCAGGGTCCTAGAACGAAGACAAAGAAGGAACAGGAGTGGGTTTTAGTCAATAAAAGAATTACACGCCCTCCCGGGTGGAGCCCAAGGGTGAGAAAAATCATTGGATGATTTCCCATCTAAAAATATATATAACAATTTAAAATAAGCATTGCCATACAGCGTCGCAATGCCGCCAGTCTTTTGGGTACATTACCAGTCGACAGCGATGTGGTTTTAGATTTTAATTTTTTCTGTCTTTTTATTTCTTTAGGACTTTAATTTTTATTTAATTATAGAAAATAAAAATAATTAGTATATGAGTCAATATAAAAAAAAAAACATTCCTTCCATTGTTCGCCACTAGGTCACTTCTTACCAGTTCCTATCGAACACGAATCTAAGTCTTTCTGTCATCTCCTTCGTGGTCTGCCGCGACCCAATCGTGCAATTTCAGGGCATCAATAGTCTTCCTTGCAAACCTTTTTAAACCTGACTTTTTTCCACATTCCAGGTTTCTGGTAAACGGGCAGCATGATCCACTCCTCGAAGCACAGTCCACACTGTACCATGCAGCCTTTCAACCATGACATTACTTGATGGGGTGTAAGTGGCCCTACCACCACCTGCAGAGCCAAAGTCAACCTCACCTGCCCGCGGTGCACCCTGCTGAAGACACCAACGAGGCTCTGGCGGATCTCCACTCATGAGGTTCTGGAACACTTCATCTTAACCTCATTTGGGAAGAGTTTTTCTGCACTGCCACCGGCAGAGCCGTGACAGTGCGTATAATTTTTTGTTGAGGCATATACAACTAACTTTAAACTCAAAATTACTTGTATTTATCTCGTCAAGAATTCGAGAAACGATGGAGCTTGTTTTTCGCATTTTTGAGTCTAAACTGGTTTTTTTTTTTATCTTTTTAAACTAGTGCTTGACTGCGATCCCGCCTGATGGTAAGCAGTGATGCAATCGTTGATGGTGAGGCGCACTAGTTTATTAAGAGCCTATTCACTCTAGCCTTGAAGACACCTAAATTAACTGGTTTTTAACTATCTAAGCAAACACTAATTAATGAAACTCTTTATTTTTTTGGAAATGCATAGGCAGGGCAGGTGTGGATTCAAGAGAAGGGGATCAGAGGTATATTTTTTTTAAACTCGGGGCCGCTTCCTCCGTCAAAAAAACTGGTTCTCTGAACTCCTTCCGTAAGCCTTGGATCCGCACCTGAACGCAACAGGTAATTGCATTTTATTTCTGTAATGTAATGCGTTTTTCGTCATGGTGTAACTGTATTTAAGTACGTAGTTGGTGTTATTGAACTTACAGTGATTTTAGGCTAAGCTTGTACATTTGTAAATAGTCTGTAACTATGTTACAAAAAATACAATAATATGAAAAGATTTTTGTTTTATTTTTTACTAGCTTTTCCCGCGCAGCTTCGCTCCCGCTCTTCCCAACTCCACCCTACTATACCATACTCTACCCTATCCTACTCTACACTACTCTACCCTACTATTCCTTACTCTACCCTATCCTACTCTACCCTACTATACCCTACTCTACCCTACCAAACTTCACATAAACCATCTACTAAATAGTCCGAACAAAGCCTAAACATTTGGTTTGGATAGGTGAGCCCGTTCTTGAGTTATAAAATTACAACGAAAAGTGGCATTGATTTTTATAAATATAGATGTGACCTCGGTACATCGTCATCTGTAGCACAGTACATTGGATTAACAACCCGATTCATCTTTACATAGGATTGTTAATCGATTGTACTGCGCTGTCGACTCGTCGCTGCGGCCAGCGCTGCGCTCAAGCCTGTTTTCTTAGAGAATAGCACCCACTCTATGTAAGTCTAATAAATAAATTAATTAAAAACTCTACCCCTAGCCAAGTTGCTTATCTGCAATAGTTAACGCTTGTAGAAAGCTTCAAATATACGGGAATGACGCCGTCTTAACGCTCAGTCACGTGGTCAGAACAAAAGAATTGGCGGCAAGGGCAACTCGAAGCGTTCAGCGCAAGCGAAACGTTTGTAACTTGGCTAGGAGGGCTGGTGTTATTTTCGCAAAATGTAAAAGACTCCATATTGTAATGTAGTATACACGTACTTTATCGCATGTTAAATCGAAGTATTGATCGCTTTCTGTGACATGCACAGTGGGCCTGCGCGGTAACCTTTATTCTCCCGGCCAAAAATTTTTTTGAGGAACGAAAGAGTAGGTACCTATATCGGACTTTTACTGATCAAAACCCCCTCCCAAGTTCCTTCTTTGCTTTATAGAATAGAATAGCATTTATTCGGCGCAAGCAACACAATATACCACAACATAAAATAATAATTAAAAAAAAGAGTACAGACACACAATACAGTTGCAGTGACTGTGCCTGAACCGAAAGGGTCACCAACTCAGCAATTTGCTGGGCGTCAAACACCCAGCGCTGATGGTCAGCTGGCACCCCGCAGTGACGCACGTTCCAGGCCTTCGTTCCAGCGCCCCAGGATTCACTTTTGCGCAACCCATGGCTCCAGTTGGCTCCGACATTGACCTCCTACGGATTTTACAATTACCGGAACGGATCTTGAGCGCTCGGCGTCAGAGTGGGGATCGCTTTGCGCATTCCATACAATGGCGAGCCAATCGTCTTCATTGTTATATACATGCAGCAACGCAGGGAACGAATCAGAAGTGACGTCTATGACATGATGGCGCGGCGAGCCAATCACTGACACTTCCCGCCTCCGCGTCTCACTTCGCTCCACTAAAGAGACCGAATATTTGACTTCTGCGCAACTTGAAGCCAGCGCTCAAGATCCGTGCCGGCAATTGTACTGACAGCACCTGAGTCACGCAGAAGGTGAGGACGCCGTAAAGTCTTTCCAGTCACTCCTCACAGAGTAGACTTATCGCCATGATGGCGTACCCAAACATGAGTGCAAAGCATTAGAAGAGGGCGTGTCTCTAGGATCAATAGAAATGTGACATCATTCTCTAACACCCGTACCTCATTGGCTGTAGATATTTGGGGTAGAAAGCCATTAACATAATAAGGGGAGCGAAGACGGAATACCCAATGGGGTTTTTGTATTTCCATCTCAATTCTGTCATTTTGTTTAGCTAACCCTCAAAATAGTTTCAGGGGTGTTAAAGTTTTTACTAAATGCAATATTTAAGGCGAAACTATATTAGACTGAGGCACACGTGAGCCACGCCTAATTTGTACGTAGAGTCGCGTCGCGTGGCGTATAATAGATTTGTAGCGTATAGTACCTTGATTGGCCTGTTGGTCTAGTGGTTAGTGACCCTGACTGCAATGCCGGAGGTCGTGGGTTCGATTCCCACCCAGGACAAATGTTTGTGTGATGAGCATAATCATTTGTTTTGTGTCTGGGTGTAATTTATCTATAATATGTATGTATTTAGAAATATATAAGTATGTTTATTTATTTATTTATTTAAAGCTTTATGCACAAAAAAACTGTACAAAGGCGGACTTAATGCCTTAGGCATTATCTGCCAGTCGACCTTAGGGTGGTGCAGAAACAAAACATGGCAGGTGCAACTTAATAAATAGACAAAACAGAAGAGAAACAAATATATACAATAGCAAATACATACTTAGATACATACATATAAAAAAAACAATGCTGTAGTGAAAAAAAACAAATCCAACCAATTAGCGCGGTGATGATTCTACCAACATCTTGCGAATATGCTCACGTGCCTTCACCTTAAAAGAAAATCGGCTTGTTGCCATCCTGATATTCAGAGGGAGCGCATTCCAAAGAGATATCGCCTGGACGAAAAAGGAAGAGTGGATAAGCCCAGAGCGGTGTGAGGGACATCGTAGAAGACGATTATTTTTACCGACCGAAGATTTTTATTGTGCCCAGAGCAAAGAAATTGAAGTTCTGAAATCAGATAAGAAGGGGAAGAAGGATTATCAAGAAAAGAGAACAGAGTAGTCAAGGCCCTTAGCGCTCTGCGCTGACGAATGGGTAACCATTTTAAAAGCAAACGATGCTCGGATACATGATCGTACTTACGGAGGTTGAAGACAAATCGAATGCAGTTATTCAGAAGACGGTCAAGTTTATTGAGAAGATCTGCATTCAGGTCATAGTAGCACACATCAGCATAGTCGATTATGGGAAAGATTAGGGATTGTACAAGCATAGCCTTTATGTGAGCTGGGAGAAGATTCTTCAGACGATAGAGAGACCGTAACGTTCCAGTGACTTCTTCAGTGAGTATTTATCAGTTGTCTAGTATTCATAACACAAGCTCTGCTTAGCTTGGGACTAGATGGCGTTGTGTGATAGTTGTGGAATATTATTTTATATTGTATAATTATATAGATGCAGTTTGTGGGTCATTTTATACATGCAGCCTGTGGGCCAACTACACGCGGAGGGCATATTCGCAGAGGCAGAAATAGATGGCTTTTATGCCATTATTCGCAAGCGATACGCCTCCATCATGCGCAGGGTACGCGTCAGCCCCTATATCATCTTGAAGACAATAGCGGACAGGTAGAACAGTCAACCAGATGTTGTCTCACTTTAATTCAAATAGGATTTTGCATAGTCATCAGTTTGGCTTCACGAAAGGAAGGTCAACGACGGATGCAGGAGTGAAACTCATCAGTCACATTTTAGAATCCTGGGAGAAGTCCCAGGATGCTATTGGCATATTCAGTGACCTCTCAAAAGCATTTGACTGTGTTGACCATAATACTCTGATCTGTAAATTACATCATTACGGAATTCGTGGACAAGCTGCTGATCTTGTTTTTTCCTATTTATCTTACAGGCAGCAAAAAGTATCCATAAATGGGGTGACATCCTCGGGGTCTTTAGTAAGGATGGGCGAGCCCCAGGGTTCAATTCTTGGCCCTTTCCTTTTTCTAGATTATATTAATGACCTTCCTTAGATGATGGCTAATTTATCAGATATAATTCTCTTTGCTGACGACACTTCTCTTATTTTTAAAGTGGATAGAAAAGATGCGGATGTCTTGCGTGTTAACGAAAGTCTGGCTGTTCTTTCGAAATGGTTCGCAGCCAATAATCTTTTACTAAATGCAAATAAAACTAAATGTATAAAGTTTTCATTACCGAATGTTCCTCAAGTTAGCGTCAATCTAATTCTTTATAGCAAAAAACCTGATGTAATTACAGAAACTGTGTTCTTAGGTATAACTGTCGATTCCAAACTGCAGTGAGGTACTCATATTAGAACTCTCTCAGGTAGATTAAGCTCAGCGGCATATGCAGTAAGAAAAATAAGTCAGTTGACAGATGTCGCCACAGCTAGGTTAGTTTACTATGCCTATTTTCACAGTATTATGTCTTATGGCATTTTACTGTGGGTATCTGCAGCTGATGTAGACGCGATTTTCGTATTGCCAAACAGAGCAATCAGGGCTATTTATAAAATGGGTCCTCGCGAGTCCCTCAGAAATAAATTCAAAGAAATCGATATATTGACACTGCCTTCTCTTTATATCTTAGAAATTATTCTGTATGTCCGTAAAAAACTAGGACTTTTCAAAATTAGAAGCGATTTCCATAACATAAATACTCGTAGTAAACACAAAATTATATTACCCAAATGGAGATTAGCCAAGACCAGTAAGTCATTTTTAGTAAATAGCATACGCTTTTATAACAAGCTAACAAAAGCGGTGACTGAACTTAGCGAAGGAAAGTTCAAAAACCATATTTAGCGTGTCTTAACCAAAAAAGCTTATTACAAGGTTAAAGACTATGTCGAAGACAAGCTTGTTTGGCAATGACTGCCTCTGCACTTGTGGCCCCTGGTAACTCATTGTGTGAATGTATCTATTAACTGCTCCATCTTTGTTGTAACATTTTTTTTTCTCTAACACATTGCTTTTGCAATATTTATTTTATTTTATATTATCTGACTCTAGCCACATTGAATTCGTTAGTTTTTCTTTTTTGGTTGTTAACGTCTCATTTATTGACAGCTTTTTTTTTTATATAGCCTCTTTTTATAATGTAAATGGAAGAACACTGTAGACTCCACGAATTCTTAGATTACTTCATATTTTGACTCATTTTTTTTAAATAATTATTTTTATTGTGCTTTTGAGTACAATATAGACCGGTTTACACTGTTCTTAAATAATACCTTTTAATACTGTTATATGGAAATATTGTAAGTACAACCATTTTTTTAAAAGAGTAACCATGGAGTTTCTTGCCGGTTCTTCTCCATAGGAAACAACCAATTTCGAACCGTGCACTAGCTTCTGACGTTTTATAAGTGCCCATGTAGGCCTATGTGAAATAAAAAAAAATTAACTTTTTGACTTTTAAGTCCCGTACTGGAGCACTAGTTTTTAAGTTATGTATACTAACCAACTATGGACTTTGTCTGAAATGTAAGATTTATTTATTTACTAGCTTTTGCCCGCGGCTTCGTCCGCGTGGCATTAGGTACTTAAGGAATCGGGATAAAAGGTAGTCTATGTTCTTTTCCATGTCAAAGGCTATATGCATGCCAAATTTCATCCAAATCCGTTCAGCCGTTTTTGCGTGATCAAGTAACAAACATCCAAACATCCACACTTCCACATTTATAATACTAGCTGTCCGCCCGCGACTTCGTCCGCGTGTACTTCGGTTATCGCATTCTAAACGTGTTTTCACGTAGGAATTTTCTATTCGTTTGTTCTGACCACGTGACTTAACGTTGAGTCCCATAGATTTGTTTAGTTTTCGTCTAGCGTTAACGATTGCAGATTATCAACTTGGCTAGGGGTGCAGTACGGTCGAAGCCTACTGAAGCCATCGGTTCGCTTCTGAAAAGAAAACTCGGCCCTGGACTGTAAGATAACGAAAGAACTAGGAGTGGGTTTTAGTCTCTAAAAGTCTGAAACGACCGCTCCGCGCAAGGGCGGGAGATGTCATTGGATAATTTCCCACCAAAAAAACTTGATCGATCCGTGGCGAACTTTTTTTTTAATTGATATGAACTAGTGCTTGACCACGATCCCACCTGATGGTAAGCAGTGATGCAATCTTTGATGGTGAGGCGCACTAGTTTATTAAGAGCCGATTCACTCTAGCCTTGAAGACACTCAAATTATATATAATCGGACGGGAAGACCGCAGCAGGCGAATTGTTCCAGTCCTTCGACGTACGCGGTATAAACGACTCAGCGTTACGGTCAGGTTGATACTCGTCGTACGTCTGTTTGTGCGATGGTAGAATTGAGATGGCGGAATCAAGTCATGCAATTCCTGCGCACACTCCAAAATGCATCCTGTAAAACACCGAAAGGCTACCCTACGCCTGTCCTCAAGGCTTTGAAGGTTGGACTTAACCAAATCTGGATCACCAATTAGCCTCTTCGCACGCCTTTCCATCGCGTCCAAAGCTGCCAGGTGGCATTTTGCAGCAACAGCCCATATGTGGCTTCAGTACTCTACGCACGGACGGACCTGTGCTTTGTATAACATTCCTAAAGTTATTCCAGAACCTTCTAGCAGGTTTTCATGAGGCGACCAATCAGCACTTCATTTGCACCGCTCTTGCTCTCTCCTATGAGTAGGTAAATGTATGCAGACTTCTTGCTCCCTCATCTTCCGTCGAACTACTTGACACTAGCGAAGGAGCGATGTGTTGTCTTTGTTTAATTTATTTTTAACACTTTGTTTAATTTATTTTTAACCGACTTCGAAAAGAAGGAGGTTTTATGTTCGGCTGAATGTATTTTTTTTTTATGTATATTCACCGATTTCTCGGTCAATTGAGGAACGATTTTGAAAATTATTTTTTTGATTGAAAGGTTATGTTTCCAAGTTGATCCCATAGAAATATTGTTATGATCTGATCATGAACTTCGAAGATATGGAACAGAAATCCTCATAGGATCACAGTAGAACTGTCGTAGCAAGTAAAATACTGCTCTCAAAATGGTGAAGGAAAACATCGTAAGGAAAGCAAATAGCACGTCTTTCAACCACGCCGGGCTCTGGTACAGGCAAGGGCGGATCCAGCTTTGGCGCTAGGGCGGGTCACATAGTCGTGGTCAAGTCACACGAAGTTATTATTTAATTTTTATAACAATAAATACAGGTAAAAAGTAGGTATTTTATTAATGTATGTAAGTACTACTTAGAAATACTTACATTTAAATAACAAAATCTCGAAAAGCGTTATCACTTCATCTACTTCAATGGGTATGTTTATGGACGTGGAGAAGTGCCAGTCCGGTTCAGTAAAAACATTATGTTTAACAATTTTAATTAGTGGTCCAGTTACGTCCTGGCCCAGAGGGGGGTCATGACCTACATGATTCCCCCCCCCCTTGGGTACAGGCCATGGTCCGGAGCGAAGAGCAGTGGCAGGCGGTCGCCTCCTGCGAAGCAGTAATGCTAGCAAAGGAGGCCGCACGCGTGAAGCACCGGTGCTAAAGCCCCAGCCGCCGTCAATCCCGATTTCCGGCCACCGTAAACGCGGGCTTGCTGATGGCGAGCAACGGGTAGCTCGCTGTCCAGCTGTCCGATAACCGTCCGGACCGAGTTTTGAGTCTTACAAACCCCGTTTTTAAAATACAAATCGCTTTTTTAAAAGAGTAACCATGGAGTTTCTTGCCGGTTCTTCTCCATAGACAACGACCAATTTGGAACCGTGCTTCTGACGTTTTATAAGTGCACATGTTCTATAAGACTCTTGCTTTTTGTCAAATTTCAGGATTCTGGGTAAACGATTAGTATGAATTTTGATTATTCCTTTGAGAGTGTCGAAATATATGTTTTTTGGGACATAAACGACCATATCTTTTTTTTTCTTAACTTAGTATTTATATGTATGTACATCAGTGCTGTAAGACTCTTGACTTATGCCAATTTTTTGGATTCTGGGTCAACGGCAAGTATCCTATGAATTTTGATTCCGTTGAGAGTGTCGAAATACACGATTATGTGACATAAACAGCCGTATCTTTTTTATCGTTGTTGGGATCAACTCAGAAGTATGATTATTTCAGAACTTCAATGGACTGCATACTTGAGTATAAACTCGATACATTCACGTGTTGCCGAGATACAGGGTCTTCAGACAGACAGACTGATGGACCACAAAGTGATCCTATAAGGGTTCCGTTTTTTCCTTTTGATAACTTTTGAGGTACGGAACCCTAAAAAGATAGTGTAAGGTCGTGCGGGGATTCAGAAATAAAACAACATATACTTATTCTAACTTATAATTAATTAAATCTAATTTATAACTACTTAGTTTAGATTCGAATAGTACTTTGTGAGAAATATTTATTCAATTTTTTTATTAATATAAAAACACTAAAAATGGCGGTACAGTCCACCTGATGGTAAGTGGTTACTGCCGCCAAGGCTGTAGCCACCTGGAATCCTTCTTTCAAAGAGGCATTTCAGGTGGGACGCCTAGAGACGAAGATGGAATGTCTCGTGTGCACGTAAATATACCGGCGGTCATACCCTTCAAGCTAGAACGCAGTGATGCTGAGCAGCTGAAATAGGTATGATGGTAGTACTTCCCCGGGTGAGTTCTAGCACACTAAGAACTCTACTACCTCCAGGTCATCACCAGGTGATATAGTAGTCAAAAGTAAAAGCTTGACCACTATATCACCTGATAGTAAGCAATGATGTGATCGGTGATGGAGAACACATTTGACCACTATCTCACCTGATATTAAGTGATGATGTGGTCGGTGATGGAGCATGATTGCCTTGAAGTAACCTATGTACTCTTGACTTCAAGGTCTTAAGGTGGAAAATTCCTCATCCTTGATTGAAAAGTGAGGGTTCTCCGACCGGGTGTTGTATCTGGAGGGGTTTTGTCCAATAGATGTTGACGGGCTGTTCTGAACGTTCAAATCGCGCGGGGAGCTTTAATTGCGCGTTGCTGGATTTGAACTCAAAGTCATTTTGTAGTTCGTACTTCGCGATATACACCGCTAAATTTTAATCGTTTTAATCCCGTGGAGGGTCGATCCAGTACATGAAACACTATCGATTTTTAAAGATAAAATAAAAGATAAAGTACCTCTTTTTCAAAACTCGTATTAATTTACGCATGTACGAAATTAATTTCTTTAAGAAAACGTCAGCAGAGAGAGTTTAATAACCTGTAGGTAGTTTGTACGCAACACCGACTATTAACTACAGGTCATTGAACTCACTCAGCTGACGTTTTCGTAAATTAATACGAGTTTTGAAAAAAAGATACTTTATTTTTTATTGTTATCTTTACAAATCGATAGTGTTTCATGTACCGGATCGACCCTCCACGGGGTTAAAACGATTAAAATTTAACGGCGTAGATGGCGTTTTAATTAAAATGGAATAAAAATATATAGTTTAATACACAGGCCATGATATCCTTAGTTCAGAAAATTTAAAACTAAACAAATCCGTGTACAGATATCTTAAGAAATCCACTACAGATGGTAATTCTACTCATTTGTCTTACAAGACAAGATTCGAAGATCACAAATGTTACCTACATTTCCCTAAATCATCTTAGCATTTCATACGAATTTGCATCTTATTGCGTTAACATTTATATTTCTGCAAGCCTTAAATTTTGCTTATAGGAAAATGAACATTTTTTGGTCAATAAGTTTCATAGTCGTAGGCAATGCTAACTTTACTTAGAGAATCAGGAATATTTACTTGCCAGTAATGTAGGTACAAGTTTAAGGGCCTGTGCACACTAGGTTTTTGAAACGCGCCGTTGACGCGCGTTTTAGGAACGTGCGTCAACGGCGCGTTTAAAAAACGATGTATGCGCAGGCCCTATGATGGTATAGAGTTGGCTGTTTCCGAAACATATTTAAACTTAGTGTGATTTTATCATCTTGGCCTGACAATTGGGTAGCATACAAATATGAGAGATGCTTGCTGTAGGATCCAAGTTCATATAGCCTGAAACATGAGATGGATAACGATCCTACAGCTAGAACGCAGACCTCTTTTCTTTGTGTGAGTAAGAGAATCTTATAGAGAGAATCTTAGAGCAAATGACATATTATTCAATTTTCAAATGCCAATTAGGGCCTGTCCACACCACGTTTTTTAAATGCGCTGTTGACGGGCGTTTTACAAACGAGCGTCGACGGCGCGCTTTTATCCTATTAAAGGTCTACAGGCTGCGTCTGATTCGCATGCGTATCGCTACAAACGCGCGTCAAAGGCGCGTTTATAAACCCTGGTTTGCACAAGCCCTTAATTCAGTTAGATCTTTTGAAGGGATTTTCTTATATATCCCAAATATACGCTGCCAAAAAAAAACAAAATTAACATCGGTAATTAAATAAGAATGATATCTATTTCTTTTACAATAAGCATGCTAACGATTAATTAATAATACAACAGATAAAATTGCTAAAGATTTTGAATATACAGACTCAAAACATAATAATTACGTAATATAATAATAGAGAAATCTGAAATAGCATAAAAATGATGTCTATTTATTTTTTTAAATAAAGTTTCTGATGAAGCCAAAAAAACTGTTAAGTACAAGATTTTAATCCTATGCCAGCTGACCACGACGCCGAACCAGAGACCAGGGAGTTGCAACAGCCTCCTTGGCGATATCCTCCACATCAATATCGGGTGGTGCTGATGAGCTTTCTACTGCAGCTGGTACGAGGAACTGTAATAGGATATTAGATAATTTTATTAAAAAGCATATAATTTACATAATAACAATAATAAAAGCCTGAAATAAATAGGCTAGGAAACCCATAGTAAAATTACAATTTGCAGTTTGAAAAAGTTAAAAGTTTAAAATAGTAATAATATAAATCCGCTAATTTAAATAAATAAATATTAATAAGTTCATCATCATCATCATCATCATCATCATCAACAAATATAGTAAATTTTAACCTTTTAGGCACAATTGTACCGAATTTGGTACACCTCGGTTCGAGCTACATTAAACCTTATTTTTACGCCGGCATTTCATTGCTGGCCCATTCTTATGTTTGTTCTGCGCTTGTTTTGTTATGCGTAGAATAGTACAGTACACCAAAATATGTGTAATCCTAACTAATATTATAAATGTGAAAGTGTGGATGTTTGGATGTTTGTTACTTAATCATGCAAAAACGGCTGAACGAATTTGGATAAAATTTGGCATGCATATAGCCTTTGACATGGAAAAGAACATAGGCTACTTTTTATCCCGGAAAAACATCTTATTCCTACGGGAAATCACGTTTAGAGTGCGATAACCGAAGTACACGCAGACGAAGTCGCGGGCGGACAGCTAGTACATAATAAAAACATTGCACTCTCAGTTATCAGTTTCATTAGTTTACCATCTCTCTATAGTCAGTCGGTACTGAAGCAAAAACAGCGGGTTTGTACCTAATTAACCATCTTATGTCTAATTTTACAATTGTAATTACTATTTTACAATTTATAATTTTAATGATTGTTCCAAATTTTTAAATTCATAGTATCTATTAATTCAAATTAAACCGTGACCTATAATTATTATTGTTACTCTATTTTTTTAATTCAGTTGTAATTCAAATTGACCAATGACAAATGTATCTTGTGTAATAGTTGTGAAAAAAAAAATCTGTTTTGATCTTTGTACCTTGATCCTAATTTTTTAGTTATAGTTTGACGTAATTTATTGGAATGTGTTTTTTGTCTTATCTGTTTGATATTTTTAATTTTTCTTTCTATCACCTAATTATATGTACATGCTGTGGTCTCCTGTAACTGAAGGAGCACATGTTAAAGGATCCCATGCCTAAAGATTTTACTTTTCTTTTTATTTTTACTGTATCTGTGTGACCTTTGTTGCAGATACAAATCTATACATATAATAAAATCGTAGGAAAGTCAAAACTGTACATGAATATTTTTTAAAAAGAATACTTGGGGCGTGATCTATAATCGATATCGAAGCCAAAAATATAGTTTTTAGAATTTTTGTCTGTTTGTCTGTTTATCTGTTTGTCTGTTTGTCTGTATGTATGTCCGGGCTAAACTCAAAAAGTACTGCATGGATTTACTTCAAATTTTGCATAAATATTACTAAGAGGTCGGGTCAACATAAAGGCTACGTATTATCACGCTATCACCTACGGGGGAGGAGCTGTGAATCTTTATTTTTCTTAAGCATTCTGTGACAGCGTGTAATCTAACGATGCATATTTAAATGTTGTTTTTGAGTTAGCCATGCTATTATCTAGCTTTACACCATTAAAACTACGCCATTTAAGTAACTTGGGCAGAGAAACATAGTTTAATGAATGTTAGTAGTATAGAGACAATTTTGAAGCAGCGCCATCTATGAGATTTCATAAAAATCAAATCAAGTTACATGTTAACACTTTTTGGAAATTAATAATTTAAATTTGATCATGTAGTTAGTTATTCTTAAAATTCATAGATGGCGATGTGATGTGATGTGCATTTTCTTCATAAAAGTTGTATCATATAGTTCGTTTTGACAAATTCAAGTTCCAACAAAACCCTGAAAAAACTTGAGTAGAGTTGAGTAAGACAATTAAAAAAAAAATGCGGTGTTAAGTATTACATGGTGACATTTTTCCAGCTCTGTGAAGTCGACCAGTTTGCGAGATCCCTTACGTATGACGAGGTGCCTTCATATTACACGTACGACAAGCAAAGTGGTGTATTTAACCGACATCGACGAGGAGGTGCTGTGGAAGGTTTTCCGGGAATTTTCAAGGAGGCCGCATTGGGTAGGGTTTATACCGTGCATCCAAATAATGGCGAATGCTATTTTCTGCGGTTGTTACTTCACACTGTCCGAGGCCCAACGTCTTTCGCCTTTCTGAGGACATTTGATGGCGTGGAGTATCCCACTTACCACGCAGCCTGCGTAGCACGTCACCTTCTCGACGGTGACCAAAATTGGGATCCTCGCGGAGGCGAGCGTCAGTGACAGTCCCAGCCGCATGCGTCATCTTTTTGCCGTCATTTTGATGTTTTGTGGAGTCGCGAACCCGGTAGCTTTGTGGGAGAAGTATCGCCATCATCTGTCTGAAGATTTTCTACGACCTTTGAGGCGTGCTACTGGAGACGAAGTCGAAGTAACTGATGAACGCGTGCTGAACACCTATCTCAGTTCACTTCAAGATGTGGTCATTTCTATGGGCGGCAATCCGCTTATCGAATATGGGTTACCAGCTCCCCAATCATCACCGCATCAAGGCCGTGGATATCGGGAGTATAACGCTGAAACAAATTACGAGCCGGGCGAAATGACCACCATACGAAATGACCATGTCACCGTGTTCTCTTAAGAGCAAAAACAAATGACACCGTACTTGAAAGCGTTGGGCAAAACCAGGGTAAAATGTTTTTCTTGGATGCTCTTGGTAGAACAGGAAAAACATTTGTTACCACTGGCATACTTGCAGAGGTCAGGAGGCAAGGCAAAATTGCTATTGCTGTAGCGTCGTCGGGAATCGCTGCCATACTGCTTCCGGTGGCAAGACAGCACATGCCATGTTTAAAATTCCCATCGATTTAGAGAGCGCCGAAACACCTGTTTGTGGTGTGTCACGTAACAGCGATAAGCGACACGTGCTCAAGGATTGCTCTCTGATCGTATGGGATGAGTGTACGATGGCCAATAGGAAGGCAGTTGAGGCCGTGGACAGAACCCTGCAGGACCTCCGCAGGAACGAACATTTGATGGGTGGTGTCACAGTTCTGTTCAGTGGCGATTTCCGGCAAACACTTCCCGTGGTGACGCGGGGATCGAGGGCTGACGAGGTGAATGCTTCGTTGAAACGATCTTCGTTGTGGTCACGAGTTCTTACGCTGCGCTTGACCATTAATATGAGAGCTCGGCTCGGCGGCAATGCACGAGCATTGCAAGAATTCTCCGATGTCCTTCTAAGTCTTGGCGAAGGCACTTTGACAGGTGGTACTTCCAGAGTCTCTCGGTAGAGTGGTATCCAGCTTAGAAGAACTCATTTGCTGTGTGTACGGGGACATCAGTCGTATACCGCACCAGCTTCTTGGGTGTGTGAGCGATAACGCCGACACCCAAAAATGATCAGGCTGCAGCAAATAACGAATGCATTCTCTCGGAAATTGAGGGGAATGAAGTGGTCTATACCTCGATGAACACTGTTGTCGAGCAAGATGACGCCACACATTATCCTGTGGAATTTCTGAACTCCCTGTCAGCAAGTGGACTTCCAGCGCATACCATCAAGCTGAAGGTCGTTGTCCCGATTATGCTTCTTCGGAACCTACCTCCTCCGAAGTTGTGTAACGGGACCCGCCTTAAAGTCATCTCGCTCCACAGACAAACTTTTGAGGCGGAAATTCTTACGGGTTGTGGCGTCGGTGAGGCAGTATTTATACCACGCATTCCCCTCATACCTCACAATTTCCCGTTCCAGTTCAAGCGCGTACAGTTCCCTGTGAGTGTTTGCTTCGCGATGACCATCAATAAGTCACAGGGGCAGACACTGAGGGCAGCGGGTGTCGACCTCAGGACGAGTTGTTTCTCACACGGGCAACTGTACGTCGCTTGCTCCCGTGTCACCAGTACTGACTCTCTTTACATTTTGGCTCCTGGCAGCATAACTACCAAAGTAGTTTATAGGGAAGTGTTGTAAGGTATGATACCTTTGTACGTATTTTTACTCTTTTGTGTCCGGGAATGTATTCCTGCATTATTTTCTCTATTTCCTTCAGTCACATCTTATGACTGAACTCAGCAGGATTCCCATATAACTCTCTCTTCACTTGCTTCGTTTGCAAAAAAACTTATATTTTAATAATTTTAAAAGTGGTTTACTTATAATACTATAGCGACACTGGCATCTTAGGTATTTTTGGTGCTGTAGAGCCTTCACGCAGACGACGTCGCGGGCAGCAGCTAGTACATAAATAAAAATAATTGAAATGTATAGTCCGCGCTACTAGTGTTAAGTTAGCTGATATAAGGTGTACCATATTTGGTACACTGGTGCCCAAAAGGTTAAAGTGGAATGACAAATACTTACACCCATTTCTACGTTGATTTGGAGTTTCCTGTTCGCCAAGAAGCTGACCTGCCAAGCAGATTCCAGACACAAGAAGCGGTGTGCAAACTGAAAACAAATTAAAAATAACAATTTAAAAAATATCGCTGAATAAGGCACAACACGCCCATTTATTGTGCGTACAGCCAAGGAGTGGAATTCCCTGCCGGAGTCTGTAAGTCAAGAGCGAATAGGTTACTTCTAGGCAAGCCTGTTCCATCATCGACCACATCATCGCTTACCATCAGGTGAGATGGTTTTAAAACTCAAACATATCAAAAAATTTTAAAAAAAATTCGCCGACATAGCCCGAAGAATCGCTAAATTTAAGTAGCAGTGGGCATTGCTCGTAGAACAGGTGGTCGATGGGACCGAAAGGTTCTCGAGTGGCAACCGGGCACCGGGAAACGCAGAGTTAGAAGGCCTCCCACAAGGTGGAACGACGACCTGGTGAGAGTCGCGGAAATGCGGTGGATGCGTGAAGCACAGGATCGCTCGTTGTGGCGACGCTTGGGGGAGGCCAGTGGACGTCTTCCGGCTGAAATGATGATGCTTATGATAAGGCAAAGTTTATGACCCATGGGATCACTGTTTTTTTCTTTTCAATATATTTTTATTTCACAAAGACCTACATGAAAAGTTCTGTAAGTTGATAGGGAATCATTTGTGTTGGTATGGATGTGAAAAGGAGGGATGAAATGCATGTTACATATACTATCTCAGTTCACTTCAAGATGTGGTCATTTCTATGGGCGGCAATCCGCTTATCGAATATGGGTTACCAGCTCCCCAATCATCACCGCATCAAGGCCGTGGATATCGGGAGTATAACGCTGAAACAAATTACGAGCCGGGCGAAATGACCACCATACGAAATGACCATGTCACCGTGTTCTCTTAAGAGCAAAAACAAATGACACCGTACTTGAAAGCGTTGGGCAAAACCAGGGTAAAATGTTTTTCTTGGATGCTCTTGGTAGAACAGGAAAAACATTTGTTACCACTGGCATACTTGCAGAGGTCAGGAGGCAAGGCAAAATTGCTATTGCTGTAGCGTCGTCGGGAATCGCTGCCATACTGCTTCCGGTGGCAAGACAGCACATGCCATGTTTAAAATTCCCATCGATTTAGAGAGCGCCGAAACACCTGTTTGTGGTGTGTCACGTAACAGCGATAAGCGACACGTGCTCAAGGATTGCTCTCTGATCGTATGGGATGAGTGTACGATGGCCAATAGGAAGGCAGTTGAGGCCGTGGACAGAACCCTGCAGGACCTCCGCAGGAACGAACATTTGATGGGTGGTGTCACAGTTCTGTTCAGTGGCGATTTCCGGCAAACACTTCCCGTGGTGACGCGGGGATCGAGGGCTGACGAGGTGAATGCTTCGTTGAAACGATCTTCGTTGTGGTCACGAGTTCTTACGCTGCGCTTGACCATTAATATGAGAGCTCGGCTCGGCGGCAATGCACGAGCATTGCAAGAATTCTCCGATGTCCTTCTAAGTCTTGGCGAAGGCACTTTGACAGGTGGTACTTCCAGAGTCTCTCGGTAGAGTGGTATCCAGCTTAGAAGAACTCATTTGCTGTGTGTACGGGGACATCAGTCGTATACCGCACCAGCTTCTTGGGTGTGTGAGCGATAACGCCGACACCCAAAAATGATCAGGCTGCAGCAAATAACGAATGCATTCTCTCGGAAATTGAGGGGAATGAAGTGGTCTATACCTCGATGAACACTGTTGTCGAGCAAGATGACGCCACACATTATCCTGTGGAATTTCTGAACTCCCTGTCAGCAAGTGGACTTCCAGCGCATACCATCAAGCTGAAGGTCGTTGTCCCGATTATGCTTCTTCGGAACCTACCTCCTCCGAAGTTGTGTAACGGGACCCGCCTTAAAGTCATCTCGCTCCACAGACAAACTTTTGAGGCGGAAATTCTTACGGGTTGTGGCGTCGGTGAGGCAGTATTTATACCACGCATTCCCCTCATACCTCACAATTTCCCGTTCCAGTTCAAGCGCGTACAGTTCCCTGTGAGTGTTTGCTTCGCGATGACCATTAATAAGTCACAGGGGCAGACACTGAGGGCAGCGGGTGTCGACCTCAGGACGAGTTGTTTCTCACACGGGCAACTGTACGTCGCTTGCTCCCGTGTCACCAGTACTGACTCTCTTTACATTTTGGCTCCTGGCAGCATAACTACCAAAGTAGTTTATAGGGAAGTGTTGTAAGGTATGATACCTTTGTACGTATTTTTACTCTTTTGTGTCCGGGAATGTATTCCTGCATTATTTTCTCTATTTCCTTCAGTCACATCTTATGACTGAACTCAGCAGGATTCCCATATAACTCTCTCTTCACTTGCTTCGTTTGCAAAAAAACTTATATTTTAATAATTTTAAAAGTGGTTTACTTATAATACTATAGCGACACTGGCATCTTAGGTATTTTTGGTGCTGTAGAGCCTTCACGCAGACGACGTCGCGGGCAGCAGCTAGTACACAATATAAATGTTGCTGTGCCCTTCCGGGGTCCATGTTTGAGACAATATAATTATGTACCTACTTAACAACTATTCACAACATGAGTGCAAATAAAATAATAAAAAACAAAATAATAAGCTTTTTATTTATTATTATTGCTGATTTGCCGCATTAGGCCACATCACATTTCATGGCGGTAAGTCCCCTCATTGAGGCATGGCTGGCAAGACCTCACGGCGTCCTTACCTTCCGCATGACGCAGGTCTTCACCGGACATGGTTCGTTCGGGAGTTTCCTGCACCGGATTCGTGCGGAAGTGACGCCCGGGTGTCACCACTGTGCGGAATGTACGGTGGAGCACACAGTCGAGGTGTGCCCTGCTTGGACGGAGCATCGCCGTGCCCTCGTGGGGGCGATCGGCGGCGGAGACCTCTCGCGCCGGGCCTTGGTTGAGGCCATGGTCCGGAGTGAGGAGAAGTGGCAGGCGGTCGCCGACTTCTGCGAAGCAGTAATGCTCGCAAAGGAGGAGGCCGAACGCATCAGGCAACGGCGTTATCGCCGCCGCCGGGATTATGATCCCGATTTCCGGCCACCGTAGGCGCGGATTTGCGGACAGTGAGCAATGGGTAGGTCGCTGTCCGGCCGTCCGTTAACTGTCCGGACCAAGCCCAAGTCGTCGATGGCGCGCACTGTTCCCGCGCGCCTCAAGGAGTTGTCAGCAACAGCAGGGACCCAGCCGGGTCGAAGCCTACTGGGGCCAGGGTTATCCGAAAGGGCGCTCGAGCCCCGGTATAAAGGCTAGAAGGAACGGGGTGGGTCTTTTAGTCAGTAAGAATCAGACACTATCTCCCACTCCGCCCAAGAGCGGGGGATGTCATTGCATGATTTTTTCCCACCATAAAAAAAAGGCCACATCACATTGTAATATTTTAATGTGCAAACCTACCACAGTGTTCTCTTTTTTAACCCAAAGGTTGACTGGCAGAGAATGCCTTGTTGCATTAAGTCCGCCTATGTATCACTAGGTACTAGGGAATCAAATTCCCGCATCAAAATTGCAATCCCGCAAGCCTGCGGGATTCATGTCAGCGATCCCGCGGATCCCGCGAGATTTGCGGGATTGGAATTTTTAATTACTTTTTTGTTTTGAGTAGTAATAAACACAAAAATCGGTCAAGTGCGAGACGAACTTGCACATCGAGGGTTTCTTATACAATCTACCTATTTAAATAGTTCGTTTCCCGAGTCGAGTTTCTAAGAATTTCCGAAACGCAAATAAAAATATTTTCTTATAAAATCAGCTGCTTATAAGAATCAATAAAATATTTAACGGGCCTTCATCTTTTAGAAAAATAAATTCACATGCTGTGGGGAATCCCCGGCCATAGAATACCTACCTAAACTGACATTGATTACGTTCCGCTTCAGTTGCGTTACAGGACTCGCACAACACAAAAAGAAATTATGAAATTATTTAACTGCAAGGTGAAATCGAAAACATAATAATTATTTTTCAGACAAATACCTACTATAAAAATGTCATGAGTTCTATATAAAGTTGTTTCATCCCTTTTTAATGAAGATGAGCTTTTTTCTTTTTTTTTTATAATTGATAGGCTCGCGTTTGACCACAATCTCACCTGATGGTAAGCGATGATGTGGCCGACGATGGAGCACGCTTGCCTAGAAGCAATCTATTCACTCTTGACTTAAAGACCCCTGGGTTATAGCTATCAGGAAACACAGACTCCGGCAGGGAATTCCATTCCTTAGCTGTACGCATAATGAATGTACTCCCAAAACGCTTTGTACGTATAGGTGGGATGTCCACCATGTACCGGTGGCGCAACGCCGTACGTCTTGTGGTCCGATGATGGAACGGACTTGGCGGAATAAAATTGTGTAAATCTAGAGCACACTCCCCGAAATGTAAACGAGAGCTGGGAGAGACGGGTCTAAAAAAAAAAAAACAAAAAAAAAAACTGCTGCTGGGTATAAATAAACCTAAACGGTGGCGTTAAGGTCATCCGAATCCAATTAGGTTTTAAAAAACTTCAATCCCGCAGATGTGCGGGATCCCGCATGAGTAATCCCGCATTTCCGATCCCGCAGAAAAGGTGCGCTTGCGGGATTGGATTCCCTAACCACTGCTATACACGAAATTTAAATAAATAAATACATATGTATTCGTAAAAAAAAACCGGTACATCCCGCCGAATACAACATAAAATAGTTACAATGATTACTATTATATTACAGGACTAGCTGACCGGGCCAACTTCATAACGCCTAACAGTCAATGAATGTAAGTAGTATATCTTTCGATATAGTCAACCGATTGCGGTGAAACATAGCCTACGTAATATATCAAGCAACACACAATTTTAATGTATATAAAAGTAACCTACATCGATTTTGTACATTTGCAAAATTAAATAAGATTTAAAATTAAACAAAAAAATAAAATAATAATATACTTAGATAACTTTATGGACCACGTTTTTATGCGTACACAATTAAAAACGAGATGTTGCTCAATGTTAAACTATTTTATATAATGTCAATATGCAATAAAAAGTCATCCAACAATAACATAATAATGTCAAAAAATATTCCAAAAATGTCAGTTATTATTTATAAAATGTCAATATTTATTATTACTACAATGTTAATATTTATTCTTAATACAATGTCAATTATTTATTACTAATACAATGCCAATATTTATTACTTCTACAACGTCAATATTTATTACTAATGCAATATCAATATTTTCGATTTAAAAATTCATTAAGAGAATAGAAACAGTTTTTCAAAAGCCAAGCCATACTATATATATATAACAGATATATAAATATTATCTGCAATGCGGTGCGCAGTGGCTCTCCGCCCCTGACTGCGCATCACGCATCGATTATATCGGACCATTGTACCACGCCTATGCCTGAAACCTGAGATTAAATACCTATAGATATAGGCACCGCGTGGCCACACATGAGACAGCACTATAACACTAAAATGAGGTTATTACGGAAACCTTTACATTAATATGACCACAGAAATACACTTTAAACTTAACTATAGTAGTCTATTTGTTATACATACACTAAAACTATTACTTTAATTGCCGAAATTATTCTAAAGACATAATAATTGACTCGAGTTACTTCAAAGTGACAGTGGTAGGCCTTTGTTACTTGTACTTTGAAAAGTGAGCCAAGCAAAAAAGCGGCACGCCGAATAAGACAGATAATGTAATGTTTTGTCTCAATTTTCTTACTTATTTCGTTTATATGCTTCTCACTTTCGCACTTCCATAGAGTCGCATGGCTATATCTAGAGGTATATAATCTAAGCCTGAAACCCACGCCCACCTTTCATCCCCCCCTTTACCCCGCCTTGCCCCGCTATCTTTCCGATAAAACGAATAAAATTGAACTGAACAGTTTTATTTATCTACAATTTAGTAAAGAGGTAAAGTTTTTTTTATGTTTTTTTGTTTGTAGGAGGTAATCTCTGGAAGTACTGGTCCGATTGCTAAAATTCTTTTATCGATAGAAAGCTGCTTAATTCCTGAGTGACATAGGCTATTTATGTACGCGGGCGAAGCTGCAGGCAAAAGCTAGTTAATTATATTATTTAACTTCATGTACAGTAGTGGCACATAGGCGGACTTAATGCAACAAAGCATTCTCTACCAGTCAACCTTTGGGGGTTTTATTTATATAACAAAGAAAAATGTCCCACACAAGGAATTCTTTTCGTATTGTGGGTGCGTTTATAAACATGACATATTAATAATAATAAATTCCACAACTATCACACAACCCCGTCTTGTCCGAAGCTAAGCAGGGCCTCAAGTCTGCTATTACAATAGTGTCAGAATGGTCTATCATTGATGTCATAATTGTCGATTTTGACAAGTTTGACCCTCCGACATTTGTTGACATTCTTAATTTAAAAAATGGAAATAAAGACATAAAGCTGTTTTGAATCGACATGTATCGTGATCCTTTACATGATCTAGTAATGAAAAGCAGTTCATTGTTTGTTTTTCGGGTACCTACGCAGAGATATTGGGAAAGGGTCAATGTACTTTATTCCATGGTTATTTAGGCGCCTTCTGTAGAACATCAAATCGACAGTAGAAAGATTACTTATTCCACATAAAATAAGTTAAGTAAGTATAGTAAAAAGGATGATGATAAACTTAACTTCATAAGTATAAAACTCATTTTAGACCTAAGTGGCGGTTAAGCGATTTTACCTTTCTACTGTCGAAAAATTTTTTCACACACACAAAATACAAAAAAAAAATACACACACCACATATGAAAGCAAAACACACAAACATTTAAAAAACAATAACAACAAATCAAAAATTTAAATCAAGGAATTGCAATTAAAAATTTCAAACACAGAAACAACGAAAAAAAAAAAACACAGAATCACTCACGTTGAACTTGATATCCAAAGAGACAGGACCCTGAAGAACTCCAGAAGCTATTAAGCCCGGTATCAAGTCGACGTACCAACTCGTCACGCACGGTAGACGGTTAGTGGCGCACTGCGGCAATGCACAAAGGATGTCTAGGCTGTCTGGAAAAGCTAGCTGCTTCGCGCAGGCTCAGTATAGCGATCAATACTCAAGGGAGGGGTAGCAATTAGCCTTATAATCATCGATGTGGTGTACTGCGCACTAGATTAGGCGTGCCAAACACTCACTTCAATCGACTCAGGTGTAATGTCGACTGTACAACTTGAATATTACATAACACTATGTTGAACGAAACGCGTAAGTGCCACGAAATTTATGGCGCTTAAGACATTTTGGTCGCGAAAAAAGTATCCTCTAAAAGCTATCTTAGCGCTGCATGTTTCAATAGTTCTGTTAGACGACATAATGAAAATTTAGCGCTGCAGCGACCTTTTGTTTTAACTTCTCATTATTTTAACAAATAATAATATTCCATAGGTAACAATCACACAACGCCGTCTAGGCTCAAGCTAAGCAGAGCTTGTGTTATGAGTACCTACTAGACAACTGATGAACTTACTTATATATTTCTAAATACATACATAATAGAGATAAATTACACCCAGACACAGAACAAATGATCATCACAAAAACATTTGTCCTGGGTGGGAATCGAACCCACGACCTTCGGCATAGCAGTCAGGGCTACTAACCACTAGACCAATAGTTTCCATGAAAGGGCTTGTCTATCACTAGAATATAAGTCGATGCTTATAATATTCCTTCTTTAAGTTTTATAATTAAAAAAAGGCTGAAGTACGCTTCCTTGGAGCAGCTTTACCATTTTGTGCCGGTTGCGGTGGAGACTGGGCAGTTGGAGTACGGAGGCAAGGTCTTTTGTGCGGGATTTGGACCGTAGGCTCGGTGAGGCAACGGGTGATTCCCGGTCCAGGTCGTTCTTGGTGCAAAGAATGGCCATCGCTATTCAGCGAGGTAATGCGGCGAGTGTTATGAGCACCTTTGCACCAGGAACGATCAGAGGCGGGTTATTTATTGACATTTGACGTTTCATTTGTGTAATGTTAATTCTTTTATATTTATTGGTTTTGTAATTGATATAAACTAGTGCTTGACTACGACGTTAACGACTACGTATACCTGGGAAAGACGGTCTTCATGGGTAGGTCTTACTTCGAGAAAGAGGTCAATCGTCGATTCCGACACAGCAGGGGCAGGGCAGCGTTCGGGAAGTCGCCAAACTTAAGTGGCAATGGGCAGGGCACAATGTACGCAGAACAGATGGTCGCTATGAACGAAACGTCTGGAGTGGCGAACGCGTACCGGAAGACGCAGCGTTGGAAGGCCTATGTCCAACAGTGGACGTCTTTTGGCTGAAATTGCGCTGATCATGATTATGATTGCGATCCCACCTGATGGTAAGTAGTGATGCAATCGTTGATGGTGAGGCACACTAGTTCATTAAGGCGTATAGTCCCTTGAACCATCTGGCCGAAATTATGTGAACGCAACTCTCGCACTCGCCTAGGCGGCAGTACGCAAATCTGTGCATTTATTTGCGGCCAGCAGCGCCCGGAAAGCGCTTTAAATCCATTTTCTCTGCGAGATATTGATTGATTTACATATGCAATGTTCACTTTGAAGAATATTTAACCACCAATTTTTATGTGTAAAAATGTTTCTAAAGATCCAAGCCGTTTCGAAGGAGTAGGAAAAAGTTGCGAAAAGTTACGAAATTGCTAAATATTTTTTTTAGACAAAAGTATTAATTGCACGAAAAAATCAAATGTTGATATTATTGTTCATGAATCTATAATAAACATATATTTTTTTTCAAACCAATTGACCTAGAAGTTACGGAGGAGTAGGCCTCAGAAAATCACTGTTTTATGGCACTTTTCGGGCGCTTGGCCCTTAAGAGCCTATTTACTCTAGCCTTAAAGTCACCTAAATTATAATCGGACGGGAAGACCGCAGCAGGCAAGTTGCTGGAACAATTCATATCCTTCGATGTACGCGATATAAACGAAGAGGTGAAACGCTTAGTTCCTGTCTTATAGGCATTAAATATCAACCAGTTGCCCAGATTACCGATAACCTTATTAAGCATCATTAAGAGGCTGCTTTTCCACTCGCCTATCCTCAACATCGAGCATGGTTTAAAAGCTTGTTACTTCATCTAACGCAATCCAACGCGATGTTTGACGAAGAGGCAACGCGAAAAAAGAGAGATAACGCCTGAAAACTCTGTTAGCATTCGGTAATTCCGTGATTTACTCGAATATTTTATAAAACTTGTTCCAGGAAATACGTGTTTTTTTTGTAAACCCTTAAAAGTTTTTGAAAATCTTTGTCATTTTTTAGAATTATGATAAAATTTATTAGGCTTATATGTTGTACTTTTTTGACTTTTTTTATTTTTGAGTAAATTAAGAAGTGTCAAAGTTCATGGAAAATAGCAGATTTTCAGAGGTCTTTACTGGATTAGTTTTACACAAATTTATAAATTGATTTCCTTAGAAGCCTAGATAATATCCACAAGACACTGTGTTTCCAAAATATCTAATGAAAAATGTGTAATGACGTCATAATCGCGTAAGAGCGGTTGTATGAAAAACACTGAAAATGTATGTTGAGATGCATCTACTTAAATTTTAGTTTCCCTAGGCGGTACCCGCGACCCTTACGCAGATCTAACGATACCGTCAAGATAAACACTCTATAGGTCGCCAGATAACCGTGAAATAACGGTCATAGACCTTTTTTAATAACAAAAAAAAAAAAACAAACAATAAATTGCATTTCATTACTAGATCATGTAAAGGATCACGATACATGTCGATTCAAGACAGCTTTATGTCTTTACTTTTGTTTTTGAAATTAAGGCTTATAGTCCCTTGAACCATCTGGCCGAAATTATGTGGACGCAACTCTCGCACCCGCCTAGGCGGCAGTACGCAAATCTGTGCATTTATTTGCGGCCAGCAGCGCCCGGAAAGCGCGCGGCTGACCTTTAAATCCATTTTCTTTGCGAAATATTGATTGATTTACATATGCTATGTTCACTTTGAAGAATATTTTAACCACCAATTTTTATGTGTATAAATGTTTCTAAAGATCCAAGCCGTTTTGAAGGAAAGGGAAAAGTTGCGAAAAAATCAAATGTTGATAATGTTGTTCATGAATCTTTAATAAACATACAAACCTATTAACCTGGCCGTTACCAGCCGATAGGCCGGTTGGCTTCAGAAAGTCACTGTTTTATGGCACTTTTCGGGCGCTTGGGCCTTAAGAATGTCAACAAATGTAGGAGGGTCAATGACCGTTATTCCACGACACGGTTATCTGGCGCCTACACCAGACTATGGGCTATATTTCACCGAGACACCATGGTGGCGCGACCAGTCGCAGCTACCAACAAAATGTATACTGCTCTATAGAGAGTTACTCATTTCGTGTTCGATTGGTTGCGCCACCAAATCGGTTGCGTGACCAGCTCGGATGAGTGGTGACTCTGATGTCTGTATGGTGTCTAGTTTGGTAACTCAGGGCTATATTTCACCGGCACACTATGGCGGAGCGACCAGTCGCCGCTACCAACAAAATGTATACAGCTCTATAGAGAGTTACTCACCTGGTGTCTGTTTGGTTGCGCAACCGATTTGGTGACGCGACCAGCTCGGACGAGTGGTGACTCTGATGTCTGTATGGTGTCTAGTTTGGTAACTCAGGGCTATATTTCACCGGCACACTATGGCGGAGCGACCAGTCGCCGCTACCAACAAAATTTATACAGCTCTATAGAGAGTTACTCACCTGGTGTCTGTTTGGTTGCGCAACCGATTTGGTGACGCGACCAGCTCGGACGAGTGGTGACTCTGATGTCTGTATGGTGTCTAGTTTGGTAACTCAGGGCTATATTTCACCGGCACACTATGGCGGAGCGACCAGTCGCCGCTACCAACAAAATGTATACAGCTCTATAGAGAGTTACTCATCTGGTGTCTGTTTGGTTGCGCAACCGATTTGGTGACGCGACCAGCTCGGACGAGTGGTGACTCTGATGTCTGTATGGTGTCTAGTTTGGTAGCTTAGGGCTATATTTCACTGGCACACCATGGCGGCGCGACCAGTCGCCGTTACCAACAAAATGTATACAGCTCTATAGAGAGTTACTCACCTCGTGTCCATTTGGTTGCACAACCGATTTGGTGGTGCGACCAGCTCGGACGTGTGGCGACTTTGGTGTGTGTATGGTGTCTAGTTTGGTAGCTTTGGGCTATATTTCACCGAGACACACTATGGGTAAGATCTAGAAGAAGAATTTCGCGAGTCCGACTCAAAATTGTTATCTAATAAATACAATTTTTCAATATTGATTTTTGTTTACTTCTCAAAATAATATCCACCTCCTGCGCTGCACTATGGAAACTTGACAATTTTACTAGGTGGGAACAGTAAGTACCATATTTTCTCTCAAAACGGCGAGAATTTCTTAGTATATAAAGTGTAGACTGACGTAGACTTAGTATATTAACCTTCATAAGGTCTTTAATATTACTGACGTTACAGTGCTTTGGGTCAGATTTGACCCAATATAAGAATACTACTGAAAATAACTCGAAAACAAAGAAAACTATTCTAATGAATTTAATTTTAATTATTTTTGTTTTTTTTTTTTAGAATTTTTATTTCTATAAAATAGAACGATTTCACATTATGGTTAGATGTATTTTCGTGTCAAATAATTAAAAAATACATGTATGTGTAATTATTTCTTATTATTTTGGGTACATAAAATAATTGTATTTTAATGTTTTTTACGCAAATATTTCAAATAATTTACAGATTCACTATATTGTATCACCAGTTTCAACTAATAGTTTACTACAACTTCTTTTAAGAGCTTTCTTTGCTAAAGTACCTACTCATCATCCTTTTGCTAGGCCTAAATTAATGGACTATAAAAAATTAATAATAATATATAATAATAACAATTGTTCTTTTTTAGAAAATTCTATTGAAAAATGGTAATAATTTCGAATATTTTATATAAGAGGTAACTGTGAGTATACACCTAGGTACCTAGATTTTCCAAACAGTGTCGTGGTTTTCCTAGGTATCCTAACTTTCAGATAACATTAGCAGCAGTGAATTATACAAAACCATTATAAGCTGATATGTACACAGTATTGCTAATTATTATTTATATTATTTGAGGCCAACCCTTTGCAAATGTAACAATATACAGTTTTTTCTAGTGCATAGGGGCGTGCCTTTGCAAATTGTGTCCAAAATTTTTAACTATGTTGTTATTTATTTCTAAACTGTGATGCAATGTGCTAAGAAGATACATTGGCTTATTTTTAGGGAACTTAGAACACAGGTGCAGTATCTTTGAAAAAAGCAAAATATAATGGTTGTTATGGTGTTCCTTTCGTTGCTACTACTTCTGTTAATGATTTTCTACTGAAATTCCCCTGAGATATCGTGTAACTTTTGGTCTCATTCGAAGAGTTACACGATATAAACAATTAGGACGACAACCGGGGCCCTCTGTGATTTTTATTACTTGGGGTCAAATCTGACCCGAAGACCGTTAGAGTAAAAAAGTTCATATCTAGAAAAATAAAACCATTTTTAACTGACTTAATTCAATAATACGCACATAAAAGCGGTTCATTAAAAGTCATAAAATATCACACTCGTAAAACGCTTATTTGCTGAAATAAATAGATTTTTATCCCAAAATGGATCAAAATTGTCCCGAAGACCTTATGAAGGTTAAAATGAAGACGATTGGCTCGCCAATGTATGGAATGCGCAAAGCGATCCCCACTCTGACGCTGAGCGCTCAAGATCCGTGATGGCAACTGTACAACACAGGCCACGACAGGTCATAGAGGGCATTAAGGGCCAGCAAACAGCTAGGTGCTAATGCAAAACAACCCCTCACTCACCTGGATGGCTCGGTTACTATGTATTTTTGCTAAAGTTATGAAATTTTGTACATACATTTTTTACATAGTAATACTAGACACATGTTTCGGGTTTCGCTTACAATAAAACTAATGTTGTATAATCCAATGACTTCTCACGCTTAATGGTGGAGCGGGCGTGTCAGACTTTTACTGACTAAAAGCACACCTGGGTTACCCTTTGCGATTTAGGACCACGGACTCTTTGCCAGATATTCCCCGTGGTCCTAGCGGGCATCGGTCCTGCTAGGTCTCTACAGTTGGCTGACATTATGACTGGCCTGTTGGTCTAGTGGTTAGCAACCCTGACTGCTATGCTGAAGGTCGTGGGTTCGATTCCCACCCAGGACAAATGTTTGTGTGATGAGCATAATCATTTGGTCTGTGTCTGGGTGTAATTTATCTATAATATGTATGGATTTAGAAATATATAAGTATGTTTATCAGTTGTCTAGTACTCATAACACAAGCTCTGCTTAGCTTGAGACTAGACGGCGTTGTGTAATAGTTGTGGAATATTATTATTATTATTATCTTTTTAAGGTGCGCGTCGAACACCAAGCCTCGTCGACAACTCCAGTTTGGACGTTAAAGGACAGTACCTAATTCAGAGTCAGTACTTCATCTTCATTTGAAGAGGAGGGATGATGCGCATATTACTAAAAGAGTTCTGAATATACATGTAGGTGGATGGAGAAGGAGAGAAAGGCCGAAGAAAAAATGGAGTGATATGAAAGGAATGGGAGTTAGTTGTAGTTTGACGGGTGACAGGACAGAGTGGAAGAAAAAGAACGTGTTTCGCCGACCCCAAGTAATATAGGATAGGGGCAGGAAGAAGAAGTGTGACATGGCCGCCGATGATACACCCTGCCATGTAACCAAATACTTCGTGCTTTCCTGGTGGTACACGCCGGTCTGAAGGTGTTCTGGGCCTCAAGTCTGCTATTACAATAGTGTCAGAATGGCCTGTCATTGATTATACCTATTATCAATTTAGCTTCACTTTTCTTGGACTGACCGACATTTGGCTATTCAAAAGTGCCTGCAAATGGTCTATTTGAAATAAATGATTTTGATTTGATTACAAAATTGTGGATTTTGACAAGTTTGGTAATCTACTAATATAACGGCGTCATTATGACTTTCCAAAGGTCAACCACTGACAATCCATTGAAGGAAGTGGCTTATAATGGTAATCTCGCACACATTGACAAATGAATGTCTGACGTATGCGGCATACTGCCAAAATTTTGACAGTTCCTTTGATCACTATAACCTGCCATTAGAACGTCATTGTGTAGTTATTGCTTTGAATAAGCTCGATATTGTCATTCTACTACAACTCTATTACGAGACCATTGGTCGATCAATGATCGATCATGAACTATCAGATTACGAACTTTTAGCAAAATGACAATGGGATCGTGTTAAAATGACGAATTTATAAAAATAGTAGACTTGGGGCCCTGGTAGGGGTTTTTTATAAATGAAACGACTAATAACTTAACCTAATTTTTAATACTAGCCTATGCTAAACGTGCTAAATATTGCGTTTTATTAATAATCATAAATATACTTATTTTCTACAAAAGGTATAAAAATATAATGCTAAACTTACAAACTATTTTTATTGATGGCATTCTAGTTAGCGATCCACCTGATGGTAAGTGGATACACGCTGCCTGGAGACACCAGCAAAACCAAAAGCTTCGCTGATGCCTTGCCGGAAAGACGAAGATGTAACGTCTGATGTGCCTGTAACTACACCGGCAACCATACCCTTCAAACCAGTTGGACTACTAGTAGAAATAGGAATGGTGGTAGTAACTCCCCCGGTCGAGTTCTATCACATAAAGAACTCTCCTACCAATCAAGCTCCACGGATCTTTTTGTGGAGCGGGTCTGGTTTGCCAGACCAGACATGAGACTGGAATGTCCCCTGAACGTGGTTGCGTATTGAGATCTAATGCCAAACTAATTTTTGACTAACTAATGCTTGACTGCGATCCCACCTGATGGTAAGCAGTGATACAATCGTTGATGGTGAAGCGCACTAGTTCATTAAGAGTCAAGAATAAGTCTCTAGCCTTGAAGATGACTAAATTATAATCGAAAGGGAAAGCCGCCTTTTTTATACAGAAAAAAAAAACATAAGAATAATTTTTACTCTGACGGGGTAAAAATTATTCTTTTTTTTTTTTGAAGTGGGAAATTATCAAATATCTTCTTCTATTCTGGGTGGATTGAGAGGAAGTGTCAAATTTGTACAATCTAAAACTCACACGTGTTCCTTCAATTGACCTTTGCTTTCCAAGGCTAACGGTAACTCTTGGAAAGAAAAAACACAAGGAGAATTTTCAACCTTTGAACCGCCTCCGTTGAACATATCGATCGAACACTATCGCGTTTATTCCACCAGCGTCGCACATCCACGACCAAATACTCCATCTCGTCAGCTCTTCTGTCACCTATGGGGATTGAAGAGCTGAACGAGATGGAGTACTCAATCGCGAGCTCACCACCCTGGCGTATAGAACACGAAAATAGTCGTCGGACCAATCCGACGTAAGCTGTTAAAGCTGGAACTTGGAATGCAAAGGGTAACTGAAGAATTACGAGTGAGTTTTAGTCAGTGAAAGTCTGACTCAGCATCTCACTTTACATTTTTAAATAACATAAACCCGTGCTTGACTGCGATCCCACCTGATGGTAAGCAGTGATGCAATTGTTGATGATGAAGCGCACTAGTTTATTACAAGTAGGAATAATTGTTTAAAGACTTGCCAATTAAAAAAAAAAACTTGCTGCTAGTCTATGTTATTCTTCTGATGATTATGAACTTGATTTAAAAACTTCAAACTTAGTAAACTAATAAAAAGCTGCTTCTTCTCGTCGGCACTTGTGAACAGGTTCTAGCCAAGCATCGTCACTGATTGGATGACGTCAGCAGGGTTCACCACGGGTGGAGATGATGATAATGTCTCCCCAGGACCTGGAAAGAGATAATTATTTTTTCAATATACTTATTCGAAAAGCAGCTGTCATCCCTACCGCTTGGACCAAGCCCAAGTCGTCGACGGCGCGCACTGTTCCCGCGCGCCTCAAGGAGTTGTCAGCAACAGCAGTGACCCAGCCGGGTCGAAGCCTACTGGGGCCAGGGTTATCGGAAAGGGCGCTCGAGCCCCGGTATGAAGGTTAGAAGGAACGGGGTGGGTCTTTTAGTCAGTAAGAGTCTGACACTATCTCGCGCTCCGCCCAAGAACGGGGGATGTCAATGCATGATTTTTACCCACCATAAAAAAAAACCCTACCGCTACGGTGGAGGTGTGCCCCTTTTGAGCAGACCACCGCCGTGCCCTGGTGAGGGCGATCGGCAGTAACGACCCTTCGTACCAGGCCCTGGCACAGGCCATGGTCCGGAGTGAAAACGAAGGGTAGGCGGTCGCCTCCTTCTGCGAAGCAGTATTGCTGGCCAAGGAGGCGGCCGCACGCGTTAGGGAACGCTTTCAGGCACGCTGTTTTCTTATTTTCGCAATACTGCAGAAAATAAGGAAACGGACTTCCCTACCGCTTTTAGGCACGCTGTTTTCTTATTTTCGCAATACTGCAGAAAAGTGCGTGAGCTTGCCCCCATCTGCCTTGCCACAATAAAATTTATTACATGTATCGTGTCAGACTGGATGCCACCGGGACCTCGCATGCTCCTTGTGGCTGCACTTGAGGGAAACCTATGTCCAATAGAGGATGTCTTCCGGCTGAAATCATGATGATGATATTGTCCGTAGTTCGGTCGTCGGCGTCGTCAGAATTGTTATTAAGTTTTCTTAACGATTTGTTATTTTTCATGGTATTTATTAGTTTATTTTTTAGCATACGTAATGTATTTTATTATAATAAATAACTTATATATTATATACACCACTAATTTTTAATTAGTACAAATACTTAAAGGGCTTATTAGAAAAGCCCTGTAAAGTCTCAATAAATAATATTCATAAACAGCAAAGTTATTAGCGTTTGTGTTTATCCCAAAATGCCTCTCAATTTATGGAAATATGGTGCAGGCTATTGATTATGAATGAATAAATGACGATTAAAATGGAAAAACACTGCCCGCAGTATTTTCTACTAGCAATTGTTATGTATGATTGAATCTATGATGAATTTACCTTTTCGTGGTCAATTTTAGGATTTCGTTTTTTTCTACTTTTGAATACAAAAATATGATCAGTAACGGGTACAGATACAGCCCCATTTTTTTGTGTACTAATTAAAAAGTAGGGGTGTAGGTATATATATTCCGTTTGAAGTATCTGTTATTTGTTTATTGTGCAAACCTACCACAGTGTTGTCTTTTTTAACCCAAAGATTGACTGGGAGAGAATGCCTTGTTGCATTAAGTCCGCCTGTGTGCCACTACTGTACATGAAGTTTAAATAAATAATGATGGTTCTATTTTTTTCGCGGTGGGAAAATCATCTAATGACATCCCCCGCTCTTGGGCGGAGTGGAAGATAGTGTCAGACTTTTTCTGACTAAAAATCCACTCCTATTCCTTCGTTGCCTTTCCTACCGGGGCTGAGCTAGCTTTCGAACTAACCCTGGCCCCAATAAGCTTCGACCCAGCTTGGGCCCTGCTGTTACTGACAGCTCCTTGTGGCGCGCGGGAACAATGCGCGCCATTGACGACTTGGGCTCGGTCCGGTCAGCTACCGGACGGTCGGACAGCAAGCTACCCATTGATCGCCGACCGCAAGCCCGCGCCTGTGGTGGCCGGAAATCGGGATCGGAATCCCGGCTGCGGCTGGGGCGCTGTGAGCGCCGCCGTTGCCTGATGCGGTCGGCCTCCTCCTGCCTGTCACTCCTCAATAATGATGGAGTAGAACTGATAAAACACTTACCTCCATCTGCAGTTCGATGTGCTATAGCATGACGTTGATTGTACCAAGTCAACTGAACTCGTTCTCCTCCCTGGAAAAAATGAAACATTAAATGATAAATGATCTTTATTTTGCAAGTAGGTTTTATAAAAACACTTTTACACGTCAATTTTTTTTTCGTCAATTAAAGCTAGATGAGGCCGGTGTTTCCTAACTGACTACACTGAGAAGAAACACCGAAACAAACTCAGGGATCAAAGTCTCTTTTAAAGTCCATACAGCAAAACATGTAATGGTCAATTCATATGAGAACCATGCAGATTGAGCCTGAGATGGTCTTTTGAAGAAAGAACCACACAATTCTAAGTGGACCAGTCCAGTCAGTGCAAGCATTTGTCAGTATGCGTGTAGCTCAACTCAGGACTACTAAGGAGCTCAACGACTTGACAAACAATGCCAAAGATAAAAACCGGCCAAGTGCGAGTCGGACTCGCCCATGGAGGATCCCGTAGCAGCAAGTAACATAATATAAAAGTTCTTGTAGTTCGTTGTAACTTTGATCGATGTTTTAATAATAGTGTATTTTTTTAGATTTATAACGTATTAAAAAAAAAGATCTAATAAGTAGTTACTAGATCTCGTTCAAACCAATTTTCGTTGGTAGTTTACATGGTAATGTACATCATATATTTTTTTTAGTTTTATCATTCTCTTATTTTAGAAGTTACAGGGGGGGACACACATTTTACCACTTTGGAAGTGTCTCTCGTGTAAACTATTCAATTTAGAAAAAAAATGGTATTAGAAACCTCAATATCATTTTTGAAGACCTATCCATAGACACCCTATACGTATGGGTTTGATGAAAAAAAAATTTTTGAGTTTCAGTTCTAAGTATGGGGACCCCCAAAATTTATTGCACTTTTTCTATTTTTGTGCGAAAATCTTAAAGCGGTTCACAGAATACATCTACTTACTAAGTTTCAACAGTATAGCTCTTATAGTTTCGGAAAAAAGTGGCTGTGACATACGGACAGACAGACAGACAGACAGACAGACATGACGAATCTATAAGGGTTCTGTTTTTTTCCATTTGGCTACGGAACCCTAAAAAAGGCAGTTAAAACAAAAAAACATTCAAATGATAACAATTATAGTGAGTAGGTACTGGAGCAGGTCAATCCCAAGCCGTTTTATCCTATAAAAATCTTTTACAGTATAAAAAGCCTTTTGGCAAAGTTTTCGCTCTACAAATGTTTTGAATTTATTAATGCTAAGTTCCTGAAATAGGACTGGGAAGCTTATTATAAAAATGTATACTTTGGCATCTAAATAAAAAAATAATTTAAAAAAAATTAAATTATTTATAGATTGCACAATTTAATTCCATCAAGTCCGTTCCATCATCGGAGCACTAGACGTGCGGCGTTACGCCATCGGTACATGGTAAATACAATATGAATACGTAATAGAATAATTGTAGTAATGCATATCATTATGATTTAAGTGTGTAACGTTAGTGACTACCGTCGAGGCGGTATTTAGACCCGAGCCGTGGCGAGGGTCTTAAGAGAGCCAAGAACGATAATCATTGATTTTAGTTAGTAACCACATTAAATTTAAGGAACGTAAGGATATTGTGAGTCTATCTGTTGAGCGGTCAATTGAAATAGCCTGTGTTGAGTTGGAGCAGTTTATTATATTAAGTGTGTACAAACCCCCTTCCGGATTGTATGACTGCTTTGAAAAGGTAATGGATGAAGTGTTTCACAAGATTTGTAATTCAAACAAGTACATAATCACATGTGGTGATTTTAATGTTAATTTATTAGAAAATTCAGCTCTAAGTAGCAAAATTATAAGTTTGTTTCAGTCCTACAATCTTGTTAATTTGTTTTTAGAGCCTACAAGAATAACTCCTACTAGTGCCACTTGCATAGATAATATTTATACCGATGTTGTACCTAGCCATAAAGACATTATAAATTTACTAGATTCTGATCATTGTGGGCAATTAATTACTTTTCAAATTCCAAATATCATAGTGGCTAAAAAGAATATCACTGTTAACCCGAAAACTGCAAATCGCTTAGAAACTTTTAAAACTAAACTAATTAATAATTTACCAGCTTTGTCAACATTAGATGATCTGAATCAACAATATGAATCTTTTTTTAATATGTACTGTAAGCAATTTAATTCCACTTTTATACCCAAAACTATATCGGTAAATAGTAATGTATCTTTCAGTGAATGGGCTACCATTGGTATACATAAAAGTAGAACGCGACTCTATGAATTGTATGATGAAAAAATTCTTGTAAACACCGCCGAGTTTAGTTTGTATGTTAGAAAGTATTCAAAATTATTCAAAAAAGTATGCTCTGTTGCAAAATCGCGCTACTTGAGTTCCAAAATTAAAAATAGTAATAATATAATTAAAACAACCTGGAATATTATAAACAGTGAAACTGGAAGATCTACAAAACCATGTAGTGAATATAGCCTTAAAATTAATGACAGTGTGATCAAATCGGACTCACAAGTTGCTGCAGCTTTTGAAAAGTTCTTTTCAGAGATCCCCATATTAACTACTAAATCTCTGAACTCATCACCCACTGCTGCAGAGTCTCTGCTTAAAGAAAATGTTAAAGTTTGTGATTCAGATTTTAATTTCGAACATGTGACATATGTGGATATAATTAAAACCTTTAACACTTTGAATGTGAAAAAGACCACAGATTTATGGGGAAATTCTGTGGATGTTGTAAAGTCCATTATAAAGGTTGTAGCTCCTAGTTTAGCACTTATTTTTAATAATTGTATTGATCGTGGCGAGTTTCCTGATTTAATGAAGTATAGTAAAATAATACCATTGTTTAAAACGGGTAGTACATCTGACCCCACAAATTATAGACCTATTTCAGTGCTACCCACCTTTAGTAAAATATTTGAGAAACTAATTTTACATCAATTAGAAATATTTTTTAATAGACATAAGTGACGGTACTTACGTTGTTTGAGTAACAGTGTCAAAACTATCTTGCGTATTTAAAATAAACAAGTTCTCATAATTTACAAAACTTTATTACATAGATACATTGATTAGTGCAAATAACAGGTGACGCTGTTATCTAGCGATTCTGTTCTGTGTACATAAGAATAAACAGTAAAAACTGTGTTCGAGTTCTGTTTCCAGTGTTTTTCTACCCGATACATATAAATAATAACAGCTGTTGTTAAATAGTTCCTGCAAAAACTTTGTGACCCAGTTCCAGTGTGTGCACAACTTTGCTTCGAACCCGTGTCGTAAGCTTATGGTGTTTCAACTTACCATAACACCGTGATAGCTGCCGTATACGCCTTATTGAAGACAGCGCCATCTGTTGTTGTCAGGGGGAACTGTCTGTCAGTCGACGGCTCAAACGAGATCGATTGCTTTGATTCCACTATGGTTAAGTGTGGGGGCTGCGGCAAATTTCTGACGTCAACAGATGCGGCTAAATGCGACAATTGCCGATCCTGGTACCATAGGCAGTGCGTCGGTATTAAGAAGACAGGCTCTATATCATCTTCTTGGCGATGCCCAGAATGTGAGAAAAACATTGTACGGGATAACCAGTCCGAAACTCCCGTTAGAGGGCGTGCAGATACATTGCTAGACGATCTCCTGGAAACGAGCCCTACAAATACCACCACCTCTGAAGCCACGCATGAGCTCGCCCAGGATATCAGGGCTGAGCTCAAGAAATTTAAAGAGGATTTTATAAAAACAGTGCGTAGTGAGTTCCTGTTACTGCGCAACGATCTGGCTGAGCTGAGAACATCGTTGCAGTTCACTAATGAGCGCATGAGTGGTTTGGAGGAGAGAGTTGCTGCTATGGAGAACCGAAAAGAGGCTCAGCCCGTGTCGTCAGATGTTCATAAATTAATTGACCAATTGCGGAGCGACATCAACGACCGTGATCAAGAGCTACTGGCCACTGATTTTCAAATCTCGAACCTGCCTGAGACGAGTGGTGAAAACCCCGTACACACGGCCATACTGGTGGCGTCAAAGATAGGCGTCAAAATCGAGGCTCGTGACATCGTAAGTGCCGAGCGTATTGGAGGCAGGCGCATAAACGCAACGCAGCCAGCTCCGGTGGTGACCCGCCCTCGGTTTCTCGTCGTTCAACTTGCGCGCCGCGACCTTCGTGATGAGATACTGGAGGCTGCACGAGTACGTCGTGGCATGACTTCTGCAGATCTTGGTATGCCGGGCACTCCAGCAAGATTTTATGTCAACGAGCGCCTCACGAAACAAAATCGTGAGTTATTTCGGATGGCGCGGGAGGCTGGGAGTAGGCTGGGTTGGCAATTCATATGGTGCAAGCGAGGACGTATTCTTGCCCGATGCAAACCCGGAGAGCCCGCTTCCCATATACGATGCGAGGCTGACATCCAACGTATTTTTGAACCCGCATCTGTTCTGGTTGCTGACGGGCGAAGGTTGTCCTAGACTTTTATTATTTAATGTTTCTGTGTATTTTTGTGTCAATGTCTGTACGCTCTTAAAAATTGTTAACATTCCCAAGAAACGTATTTTGTCATATGTGGTTAAAAAGTTATGGTTACATAAGTGTCAGTTGTGTCTATTCATTGTTAATGCGTGTCTCGCGGTGGCGCAACCCGGAGGACTCGTAAACCGGTTTAATCATACCCATACTGCTATATTATTTATTTACACCTACATCCTACACTTAGGCTTATTTATTAATTCTAATCTATTTACATATTTACATAATTTTTCTATTAATTGCTCAATAATTACAAATTACTATACATTTTTTCTATTTCATAGCTCGTCTAGTGTTATTATCAATTTTATTACTAAAACCGGAATGCAGATACTGACTCAAGTAACTATAGGAGTCACTTTATATAATAACCATGCTGCCTAAAAGGGAGAAATATCTCAAGATTGGCTTCCTTAACGCAGGTTCTCTGGGTACGGGTCATGACGATTTGATTTGTGCAATCGAAAAATATAGTTTTGATATTTTTGCTATCAACGAAACGTGGATTCGAGCTGGCGAGGAATCGCGCGCGCCGCTCGTGCCCGGCTACCGACTACGTCACACTCCGCGGCCGACAGCTATTCGCGGCGGGAGAGGTGGGGGAATTGGTTTTTATTTGCGCCGTGGTCTGAGCGCGCGTATCGTCACTGGCACGGTTGATCCCAGGTTCGATTCCGTTGAACAAATGTGGCTTACAATTACACTGAGGGGTAAGAAAATTGCGATTGGTACGGCATATCGACCACCGTGGTACGACCTCGATCTGTTCCTTGATGGCATCACAAGTTCTTATTCATCGTTAGGTAATTGTGATCATCATATATTACTCGGTGATTTTAACGTTAATATGCTCAACATAAGCGAGAACAAAACTAAAAAAGTGCTTGAGTTTTTAAATTACACTAGCCTCTCTCAGCTAATCACAGAGCCCACTCATTTCACGGAAACGAGTGAGACTCTGATCGACCTGTTGTGCACGGACCTTAGGGCAAGATACACGGCTGTGGAAGCTTTCGGTTCGATTACTGGCCACTCCATTATAGTCAGCGAGTTTAATATACAGCGGGACAAACCTACACCATTTGCAATCAAATTTAGGCCTATAAAAGACATTAGTAGGGATAGTTTTTGTACGGATTTGTTGCAGTTAATTAATATAGAACAGACTTCTGTATTTGACAACGTTACCGACATGGTCGAATATTTTAATAATTGTTTAATCAGATTATTTAATATTCACGCACCACTAAAAACTTGTACTATTAAGGAGCAATCACATCCCTGGATTACGGACACTATAAAGTTCATGATGACCCTACGAGATAAGGCTTTAGCTGTCTATAGGAAAACCAAAAATGAGCAAAAAAAAAAATACTATAAGCAGCTGAAGTCTCTCGTAGAAAGTTCCCTCTATCATGAAAAAGTAGCATACTTCAAGCACAATATAAATAGTGAAATAAAAAATCCGAAAATACTATGGAAGAACATTAAGTCTACCCTTGCACCTTCAAAACAAAGGCAAGACCTTCCTCCACATTTTGACAACCCCGACCTCATAAATAGCACATTTTTGAAAGTTCCAGGCAACTCATTAGCTAGACCGTCGCTTATATCTTTTTATGAGTCCAACAGATACAGCGACGCAATATTCACACTTGCGCCGGTGGACCAAAGCGACGTCTCACGTATCATCACTGACCTTAAGTCAAATGCTAAAGGCTGTGACCAGATAACTCTGAGTATGCTTACCCTTACCTTACCTCACACTTTACCAACTATTACGGACATCATTAATTGCTCTATTTGGACATCTGAGTTTCCTTACCAATGGAGGACTGCAATAGTCAGACCCATCCCCAAGAGCCCTAACCCTACACAGATCACAGATTTGAGGCCAATCAGTATCTTATCATGTCTTTCAAAGGTGTTGGAGAAAGTGGTGTGCCGGCAATTGACTCGATTTTTGGAAGATAACGAGTTGCTACCTGACCTACAATCTGGTTTCAGGAAGCAGAGGAGCACTTCCACGGCGTTGCTGGACGTTACCGATAACATACTGTCAGCTCAAGATAAGGGCCTGTGTTCACTGGTGGTGCTACTTGATTTTTCGCGTGCGTTTGATTGTATCAATGTTCCATTGCTAATTTCAAAGTTGAAGTATTACGGGTTTGACGATAATGCCATCCAGTGGTTCAAAAGCTATCTCAGTGACAGAAAGCAACTCGTAGAGTTAAGGTTGGCGGACGGTACCACCTTGACTTCAGCCCTTTCTGTAATAGAGAGAGGGGTTCCCCAGGGATCAATTTTGGGTCCGATTATCTTCATTATTTACTGTGCAGACATAATAAAGTGCCTCCAAAATTGCAAGTACCACATTTATGCCGACGATGTCCAATTGTATTTATCTTTTAAACCAGAGGACTACGAATCAGCCATTAGGGATCTAAACGATGATATAGAAAGAATCTCCACCTGGGCGGATGAGAACTGTCTTACGTTAAACCCAGTGAAAACTAAATATATGTTCTTTGGTACAAAGCAGCAGTTGAAGAAGCTGCCCGCAAACCTAAGTTTGACTCTTATGGGTGTGCCTATTGAGCGAGTTGATGAGGCGCGAAACCTGGGGTTGCGTATGGACAGCGGCCTTAGGTTTGAGAAGCACATTGCTGACTCCGTTAAAAACTGCTTTTATCGCCTAAAATTATTATACAAAATGAGACCTTTCTTGTCGGAAAAGCTCCGCGAGCAGTTAGTCGAAACCCTTGTTCTTTCCAAACTAAATTACGCTGATACGGTTTACGGCCCTCGCTTGCTGGCTCGTACCGACAGACTCATACAGAGAGTACAAAATGCTTGCGCTCGTTTCTGTTACTCAATTCCCCCTAGAACTCATGTCACCCCCTTTCTTAATAAACATTTTATACTAAAAATGAAGTCAAGGCGAAAGTTACATTTGGCTTGTCTTCTTTTTGGCGTTGTTAAGACTAAGAAACCGAGGTACTTGTACGACAAGCTCAGCTGGATGGCTAGTAGACGGGAATGCGCGCCTAGACTTTGTGCACAGCAACTCTCAACCCAGTCTCATAGAACAGCGGCTTTCAGAGGCAGTTTCCGATACACTGCTTCCAAGGTGTGGAATAACATCCCGCCGCCATTAAGAGCACTAGGCAGCGTTCATACTTTCAGAATGCGTTTACGGCAGTACCTGATAGATGCGCAAAGGAAACTGGATATGGTCACTCTTAACGTCTCATTCATATGAACTGCTTACTAATTTCAACGTTTCATTGGTGTGTGGTGTGCGGAATGTGTTGCACAAAAATATAATATTAGCGTATACATAACTATAACATGTGGGTGATGAAGGATCCTCGAGCACCGCTGTCGGCTCATTTTGTAGTGTGCGAGGTGTTGTGAGTCATGCGCGACACCTGAGTACTTTCCCGCGTGCTTGGGAGACCTGTGGGTGATAAAGGCTACATTACTTTATAATTCTGAATGATAATTTTTATGTATTTACTAATTTGTGTTTATGTTGACTTACCCCTTGTGTCTGGCCTTATTGCATCCGGTACTCGTATTCGGTGTCGCTGTTGCCACTCATTTTGATCACATGGCGTTCATTATAACCCGCAACTAAAAAGTAAGAATATAATTGTATTTGAAATAATTGTATACCGGTCTACTTGATTCATTTAAATAATCATTACTGTAAACAAGCGACACTCACCTTCTGCCAATATACTTAATCTATCTTTTTCACTTCCTTCTACTAAGACACTATAAATCATAACTTTATTTTAAAAACACTTGTTTTATTTGATCGGGTTGTTTTCTGTTACTATTTTTTGTTTTTGAAGTACCCGAGATTGGCACAAGGTTTTTTGCTTTAAATTTTTTATGCTGTTTGCAAATCGTCCGTTGCGCTCGGCCCCCCCGGGCATAGTGGACTTATGCGTCGATGCACTGCGCGTAGTGATGGCATTGTGTTGACTGAGGCTAAATCGTTTCGAACCGGTTTCTATTATGTTTTGTTCTTTTTATGTAGTTTTGACACTTATTGTAAATTTCTTTTTTTTTTATCCGTTCACTCCAGATAAGGTACAGTTGAAAACCAGCGTCAGACAACTACCCGTAGTAGTCTGGCATTTCGCTGAACTGGACCTTTTTTGGCGCAAACGTATGACACACAATGTTACTTTTTATTTATTTATTTTTTGTTTGGTGTTTGTATTAAGTTTTTAAGTTGTCTACAATGTTTTTTTTTTTTTGCGCCAAAATAAATACTTTTTCTTTCTTCTTTCTAAGTTGTTACATAATAAACAGTTCGGTTTTACAAGGGGTCGTTCAACAACCGATGCCGGGGTTGAACTTTTAGGCCATATTTATAATGCATGGGAAGACAAATGCGATGTCCTGGGCATTTTTTGTGATTTGTCCAAGGCTTTCGATTGCGTTCTCCATGAAACATTAATCAGGAAACTACACCATTACGGGATCCGGAATTCCTCTCTGGATCTTCTTACTTCTTATTTGAGTGATAGGATTCAGAGAGTTGATGTAAACGGAAAAAGATCACCCGGGTCTGCAGTATCAATGGGTGTGCCCCAGGGCTCGATTCTTGGTCCATTTTTATTTCTTATTTATATAAATGACTTGCCATACCTCATAAAGGATAACCATGATATAGTGTTGTTTGCAGACGACACTTCGCTTTTGTTTAAGCTTAAACGTCAGCAGCCGGTTACTGATGACATAAATAACGCCCTTTCAAAAATAGTACACTGGTTTAATGTCAATAACCTGCTCCTTAATGAAAAGAAAACCAAATTTGTTAAATTTACGATGCCTCATGTAAGACAGGTAGAAACTAGTGTGCTAATAAAAGGTAAAGAATTGAGTCCTGAAGACACTACAGTGTTTTTGGGTATAACTCTTGATGCTAAGCTTCAGTGGGGCCCTCACATAGATAAGTTGTCGAAAAAACTTAGCTCTGCCGCATACGCTGTTAGGCAAATTCGAAATCTAACTGACTTAGAGACAGCCCGTTTAGTTTACTTCAGTTATTTTCATAGCGTCATGTCGTACGGTATTCTATTATGGGGAAATGCCGCCGATATCCAAACGATTTTTGTCTTGCAGAAAAGGGCCATTCGTGCAATTTATAAATTAAGTCCCAGATACTCCCTCAGAGATAAATTTAAAAATATTAATATTTTGACTGTGCCATCTCAGTATATCTATGACAATATTTTGTATGTTCATAAAAATAAAAACATGTTTAGAAAATACAGTGATATTCATAACGTTAATACTAGGAACAAACACAAGTTAGTGGTTCCTACAACCAGGCTCAAAAAAATAGGACGCTCATTTAGATGCCAAAGTATACATTTTTATAATAAGCTTCCCAGTCCTATTCAAGAACTTAGCATTAATAAATTCAAAACATTTGTAAAGCGAAAACTTTGCCAAAAGGCTTTTTATACTGTAAAAGAGTATCTCGAGGATAAAACGGCTTGGGATTGACCTGCTCCAATACCTACTCACTATAACTGTTATCATTTGAATGTTTTTTTGTTTTAACTGCCTCTTTTTTAATGACGATTGTTGTTGTTTTACAATTATGATATTGTATATATATATATATTTTATTATTTTTTTACAATTATGACATGTTTATTTTTACTATTTGACTGAATTTTTATTTATATACTTTTTTTTACAATTTGCAATATTTACACTTTTGTAAATTTTATTATTGTGAATGTGAGAACTATGTGGATTACTCTTTCTTTTTCTTTTATTTTCACATGATGTCTGGCAGTTTTGAGTATTTGATGTGGCCTACCCAAATGTCCTTTCTTTGGCATTGTTCGTCAAGTCGTTGAGCTCCTTAGTAGTCCTGAGTTGAGCTACACGCATACTGACAAATGCTTGCACTGACTGGACAGGTCCACTTAGAACTGTGTGGTTCTTTCTTCAAAAGACCATCTCAGGCTCAATCTGCACGGTTCTCATATGATTTGACCATTACATGTTTTGCTGTATGGACTTTAAAAGAGACTTTGACCCCTGAGTTTGTTTCGGTGTTTCTTCTCAGGGTAGTCAGTTAGGAAACACCGGCCTCATCTAGCATTAATTGACAAAAAAAAAAAAATTGACGTGTAAAAGTGTTTTTATAAAACCTACTTGCAAAATAAAGATCATTTATCATTTATCATTTATCATTTATCATTTATCATTAATTACTCACGTATATCTTAGACGTTTTTCAATACACTTGTGAAGAAAATAATCACAATGAGCTATTTACAAGCCTTCAAATATAATTTATTTATTTATTTACAATTTACTTATACAACATTACAGTCTATACTAATGCGTTGTACATAAACAAGAAAAAAAAAAGAAGAAAACATAAACATTACTACTAATATAAAATAAAATATCCCACAAAACCAAATAAGACAACGTTTACTTATTTTTCATCCATCCTCTCACAAAACCTCAGACATTCACGACACCCATCTATCCACCTCCCAGCAAACAAGTCACACTCTGGTGTTAGAGTCAGAAGAGCATTAGGCACAGAAAGCGCACGAACGAGTGGCGAGTTAGCTCTTGACACTATATATACATATATAATATGAAAGAATTGTGGAAAGTTGCAGTTACAGAAGTAATTGAGATACATAATAGATACAAAATTTGGTAGCAAGATAATATAGAAAAAAAAAAACTGGGCAAGCGCGAGTCGGACTCGCGCACTGAGGGTTCCGTGCAAACTACAATTCCCGAATGGAGTCTCGAAGATTTTTCCGAATTACAATTTTTTTTTTTTTGGCTCATTTAATAACAAATTTACTGTTTTCAGATATTTTCCTATACCTAGACCTGTGATATAAGACCTTGCTTTGTGCCAAATTTCAGGATTCTGGGTCACCGGGAAGTACCCTATGGATTTCGATCTTTGAGAGTAACAAAATATACGTTTTTTGCGACATAAACGCCCGTATCTTTTTTATTCGTTAACTTAGAAGTTTGATATTTTCACAGCTTGAAGGGACCGCAGACCTGAGTATATGTTAATTTCAACTCGATAACTCCACGCATTCTCGAGATAAAGGGTCTTGACTGACAGTCAAACAGACAGACAAACAACAAATTAATCCTATAAGGATTCCGTTTTATTCTTTTGAGGTACGGAATCCTTAAAATAATGTAATACAATTACAAAATAATACTTTTAGACATAACAATGTTTATGGATGTTAATAGATAAATAAATATCAGTGGCTCACACCCCTACCATCGAAACTCGTATCTTTAAATACACCAATAGGGTTAAAACAGGACGCGACACATTATTGATCGTAGAACCACGCCCACGCTGTAGTCCGCCCACGCCTACCAACCACCTCCCCCCCACTCACCTCCCCTCACTTCAGCAATCGTTTTTAACAAACAGACCACTCAGGCACTTTTGAGTTGTCAAAATGTCGGTCAGTCAAATAAAAAGTGAGCTAAATTGCACGTTCCAAAGCTGAGAAGAAGAACGTGCAAGAAATTCCTTGGTTACTTACTCATTTTAAATCATATTATGAGTGACACATAATCTTGGTTACATATTTCTTGTCGCTTCTATTATGTGAGCACAATGTAGATAAATAATGAAAAAAAAAGTACTTAATAAAAAAAAAACAGAAAAGTGCGAGTCGGACTCGCGCACGATGGGTTCCGTATCGTCCGTAGCAGAAAAAACGGCAAAAAAAATCATAGTAAAGTAAAAAAATTACTGAGATCTCGGAAAAATAGAGTTGAAAATAAATTATTATAGCATTGACTACCTCAGCGAAACTTTTGAAAAAGACTGACTCGATACATTTGCTGGCAAATACTACAAAAACATTAGAAAGTATTGCACCCGCATTCTGATATGTTTTTTTAGTAGCCTATACTGTCCCACTGCTGGGCAAAGGCCTGCGCAAACTTCTTCGAGGTTGAGCTTTTCTTGAGCCACCTCGAACCAGTCCTTGCGGTAGGCATCTAGGTCTCGACCTAGGCCTTCTGATTTATCGCAAAAAAAAATACTGATGACGCGCCAGTATGGTCTCAAATCATAGTCTGTCCAAGAGAGGCGAAGAAAATAAAGAAAAATAAAATAAAAAATAGTAATAGCTCTGCCACTAACCTTCATCTTGAAAAGCTGGTAGACCTTCAGGACTTCTGGAGCTTTTGACACTGATGAAATCTCAACAAGTCCAACCCGTCAGGCACGGCAGACGGCTGTTGACGCACTGCGGCATTGCACAAAGCAAGTCTAGTCTAGACCAGCTAGCTGCAGTGCGCAGGTCTGAGCCGCGATCAATACTTCAACGTTATATATCATGTATGCAGTTTATTATGTATTTTATCATAGTTTGCTAGTTTATTTTTGTTGTAGTTAACGCCATCTATCTTTGAGCGATGGTATTATTTTTTGGTTTCAACGCCATCTGTTGGTGATGGAAAGTACTAATTGTAGAGGAAGATGCACTCATTTGTTATGCAGTTCGATGCAGATGTCATTGAATATAATTTTTAACTTATCCATTTGTTTAAGGAGGAGAGAAAATTCATTTAATTTATTTTAGTACGTAGGTAAATCATGCAAAATAAAGTCTGACGGCTTTTCTAAACCAGTATTTTTTAAATGTGCGGTTTTTCTAAAAATATGCATTTGCATCTCGACGTTCGGTTTTTTCAAGCTCTACTCGTATTTTTTTTTCTTGGTTTTTGTCCCATATTAGAACAATCAGAAAGTGCGAGTTGGACCCGCTTACCGAGGGTTTCGTATAAACTTACCTACCTATGTAAATAGTTCAATTCCCGAATCGACTCTCGAAGTTTTTTTTCCGAATTGCAAAAAACAATGATTTTTTAATGATTTATAAACGGCTTTATCTTTAGATTGCGTTGACTTCGAAGTTCAATTTTTTTCATTGCTACTGGTGCAAACGGACTGATAGACAGACAGACGGTTAATAAAGTAATCCTATATAAGGGTTCCGTTTTTGTCGACTCAGGTACGGAACCCTAAAAAGCTCCTCGTACTCACTCCTCACTCGACATAATATGAATACTTACTAAAACATAATTGAATACTTTAAATTCGAAACTGGTAAAAGACTGCGTTAACAAACTGAATGACCTGGGGCAAAGGAATAAAGTTATTCTGAGATGGGTACCAGGTCATTCTGGAATCAATGGCAACGAAAAAGCCGATGAACTTGCACGGGCTGGGGCTCAAGGTCATCAGATAGGACCAGAACCCTTCTGTGGTATCTCAAAGAACCAGGCCATGCAGACCCTTAAGGTCAACTTATTTGGCGATTCAAAAAAGCACTAGTTGGTACAACCAGGTCTGCTACACGCCAAATCTCTTATAGAAGGCTACTCACAAAAACGAACTGCCGAGCTTCTTGAGTTTAGCAGGACGAACATCTGTGCGATAGCCCGCGCCTTAACCGGCCATTGCAAACTAAACAGGCACCAATTTCACATGAAACTGAGTGACACTGATGTTTGCCGGTACTGCAATCAGGAGAGGGAGACGCCTAAGCACCTTTTGTGTGAATGCGGGCCCCTTATCCACAAACACAGTGTCCACCTGGGCCGACACATTATTCGCCCGGAGGAGATTAAAACTCTAAAAGCTAGGAGTATTCTAAATTTCTTGGAAGCCTCCGGGCTAAAAGAGTTACTGTGTGGGTGGCGAGTCACAATAGATCTTTTAGGTCGTAGTGACTACATCCCCTACACTATGGGTGATGCATAGCCCCTTATCTTCTAAATAATAATAAATAAAACATAATTATGGTAAAAATCTTCTAAGATTCCATAACAGAGCCAAAGCTTTCCTTTCTCGCCCCTTGCTTACGACATCTATGTATTGTGGTTGGTACTAAATGTCTTTAAAAAATTTTCGAGCTCAGCCTACGATTTCATTTAGAGCCTGTTTTAAATTACGAAAAGACTTTTCCTGGTTTAGGTAAAGCAAAAACTTTTTACAATAAAAAAAAAATATAACCGACTTTAATATTAAATAGACACTGAAAAGTACAAAATAACTTTAATTTCGGAAGTCGGTGTTTCTATAATAGTTTTGTCTCTTCGTTATTTAACACCGTCGTAAAAAGTTTTTTATTTTAGACTTTTTAGTTATGGTACCACCACAAAAAAGTACCCCTCAGACAAACTTAAATACCTTATAGCCAGAGAGCTTCTCATAATGATTCTAATAATCAAAACACGGTTCGATTTTTGATTAATTTACCTTCTGGCTTCATCATCAGATCAGTTCGATACATCCCCTCCCCCTTTTCCTTCAGCCAGTCATCGACTACACGTATAAACAAAGCAATTTTACTTGTTACGACAGTTCTGCTGTGATCCTATGAAGAGTTCTGTCACAATATTACAATATTCCCTATGTAATACTGTGATTCTGTGCCATATCTTTGAATCATGATCAGATCATAACAATATTTCAATGGGACTAACTTGAAAGCATAACCTTTCAATCAAAAAAAGAATTTTCAAAATCGGTCCTCAATTGATCGAGATATTGGTGAACATACTTAAAAAAAAAACATACATTCAGCCGAACATAGAACCTCCTCCTTTTCAGAGTCGGTTAAAAAGGAGCCCCTTTTCATCAGCAACTTTTTTTTAGGGTTCCGTAGCCAAATGGCAAAAAACGGAACCCTTATAAATTCGTCATGTCTGTCTGTCTGTCTGTCTATCTGTCCGTCCGTATGTCACAGCCACTTTTTTCCGAAACTATAAGAGCTATACTGTTGAAACTTAGTAAGTAGATGTATTCTGTGAACCGTTTTAAGATTTTTACACAAAATTAGAAAAAAAGCAATAAATTTTGGGGGTCCCCATATTTAGAACTGAAACTAAAAAATATTTTTTTCATGAAACCCATACGTGTGGGGTATCTATGGATAGGTCTTCAAAAATGATATTGAGGTTTCTAATATCATTTTTTTTCTAAATTGAATAGTTTACGCGAGAGACACTTCCAAAGTGGTAAAATGTGTCCCCCCCCCCTGTAACTTCTAAAATAAGAGAATGATAAAACTAAAAAAAATATATGATGTACATTACCATGTAAACTACCAACGAAAATTGGTTTGAACGAGATCTAGTAAGTAGTTTTTTTTAATACGTCATAAATCTAAAAAAATACACATACACATACACAATATTATTAAAACATCGATCAAAGTTACAACGAACTACAAGAACTTTTATATTATGTTACTTGCTGCTACGGAACCCTCCATGGGCGAGTCCGACTCGCACTTGGCCGGTTTTTTATTTTATTTGTAAATTAAACCAAAAATTACAAAGATATAGCCCCTTAAAGTTACGTGTAACGTCACGCCGTGCTACATTTTTTCGCACGGGGTGACATCACACGTAATTTTGTTATTTTTTGTTTAATCGAAAAAAGAAGAAAAAATACGTGTCCAATACTTTTTTATAATCTAAAATACGGACTAAATAAAATGTAATTATTTTGACCCTGGACACTACCCTATTCTGATGCACACTCACCGAAATACAAACATAGTAATAGCAACTCTTCGGTGATGCTGAAGTCTTAGAAGAATCGAATTGACGATTGCACTTTTGCGTTTCAAGACCTCGTTGTCTTTTTCGAACCATCCTGTAGTCCTGATTGCCCTGACCCGAGCGAGCCACATCAATTATGCTGACATTTTTTTGGAAACAACCAACTGTCAGCCCGTACCAGGTTCCTTACTAGACGGCAAGTTACTCGTTGCTCGCCATCCACAAGCCTGTGCCCACGGTGATTAGGAATAGCCCTGTGACTCCCGACGCCTCGGGCGTCTCCTGCGATGGCAAGGCCGTGAGGATAGCCTCTCTTTCACGCTTCCCCCCGGAGAAGGATGTGACTGCTTCTTATAGGAATGGCACGGCTCCAACTTACGATTAGTACTTGGAGTAGCCACCATTTGAATTCTTGAAACATCAGGAACATCTACCACTTGGACGTGAGTCACAATGGCCTATACAGAAAACATTAGATCGGTTCATCGGTGTACATCCAGGTAGGCAAACACAACTTAGCGAAATGGTGTTTTATAAACCCCCTCGGGTATTCGGTGCCCCTGTTCAGAAAATGAGCCACATGTTAGAGTGCTCTGAGAAAATCTCTCTATCTAATGACATCCCCCGCTCTTGGGCTGAGCGGTAGATAGTGTCAGACTTTTACGGACTAAAAACCTACTCCTGTTTTTCTTTGCTATTGTTCCAGGGCTCCAAGGATATCTTTCGCATCACCCATGGCCCCAGTAGGCTTCGACCCCGCTGGGCTCCTATGGTTGCTGACAACTTCTTGCGGCACGCGTGGAACACTACGCGTTGTTGACGACTTGGGGTCGACCCGGATGGTTACTGGACGGTCGGACGGTGGGCTAGTGTCCTGACACCTGTACTTTGGAGGACTGAATAAGTAGCACTGATTCTGCAGTTAACGTAACCACCTACTGGGCTCAAACAACACCTATAGCGAGTTCACCATCACCAAGAAAATATGTCCTAATCTAGCCCAGTTGCATTATTTTGTGTAATTAATTTCATCACTACTACTCTCTCAAAACGGTAAAGAAAACAACATCGTGAGGGAGTCAGCATTACATCCTTGAAAAATTCTCCAAAAACTCAAGGGCCCAAGTCTGCTATTTTTATAAATTCGTCATTCCAACACGATCCCATTGTCATTTTGCTAAAATTTCGTAATCTGCTAATTCATATGATCGATCATTGACCGGTCAGTGGTATCGTAATAGAGTTGTGGTAGAATGATAATATCGAGCATATTAAAACCACTGCACAATAACGTTCAAATGCTAGAACACTGATCAAATAAACTGTCAAAGTTTTAGCAGATTACCGCATACGTCTAATATTCATTTGTCAATATGTACGAGATTTCTGTGCCACTTCTTTCAATGGAGTGTTAGTGGTTGACCATTGGAAAGTCATAATGACGCCAATTATATTAGTAGATTGCCGAAGTTGTCAAAATCGACAATTATATGACATCAATGATAGACCATTCTGACACTATTGTAATAGCAGACTTGAGGCCCAGACTTGTTACGTCCCAACATGCACTGCAATTGCTGACACCGAAGCGTTATCAATTGGAGAACGGAATTCGACACGATACGGTTGTAACTTGGCTAGGGGGGCTTTTTTATGGTGGGAAAAATCATCCAATGACAACCCCCGCTCTTGGCCGGAGCGGGAGATAGTGTCAGACTCTTACTGACTAAAAGCCCACCCCGTTCCTTCTAGCCTTCATACCGGGGCTCGAGTTCCCTTTTGGATAACCCTGGCCCCAGTAGGCTTCGACCCGGCTGGGCCCCTGTTGTTGGCTAGGGGGGCTGGGACCTTACCATGACGTATTGAAATGGCAGTTGTCGCACAACTGCCATTTCAATACCAGCCAGAGGGAAATAGAGCGATACACCCTACATAACATTGACAGGCCTGTTGGTCTAGTGGTTAGTGGCCCTGACTGCTATGCCGGAGGTCGTGGGTTCGATTCCCACCCAGGACAAATGTTTGTGTGATGAGCATGATCATTTGTTCTGTGTCTGGGTGTAATTTATCTATAATATGTATGTATTTTGAAATATATAAGTATGTTTATCAGTTGTCTAGTACCCATAACACAAGCTCTGCTTAGCTTGGGACTAGACGGCGTTGTGTGGTAGTTGTGGAATATTATATTATATTATATTTATAACTCCATCACTTTGACATTTCAATTTAGGTCGTCAAGTGGACGTTTAGAGCTAGCTTGTGGTAAGACTCCGGTAGTATGAAAGGGAAGTATTAGGTTTTCAAAAATAAAACAAAGAAAATACTTAACCTAATTTTCTTATTACTATGATTATATTTTATGCAAATACATATACCTAATGGAACTCCCCTACCTAATCGAAAAAATTGTATATTTAGAGACAAATGCTTAACCTAACCTCTAAAAAAAGGTCTTTGGTTGCCTTCAAGACCTAAGGGTTCGCCAGAGCCTCGTTGGTATCTTGAGCAGGGTGCACCGCGGGCAGGTGAGGTTGACTTTGGATCTGCAGGTGGAGGTAGACCCACTTACACCCCATCGGGGTTGGTGTTACATACTGGATATACATTTCTGCCTTCGAAATGAGCTGCCAGAAGTTTTCGAAGCGAGTGGAAGATGAAACTGAAAACATAAGAAAAATATATTTAGGATTTTTTAAATTGATATAAGCTAATGCTTGACTGCGATCACACCTGATGGTAAGCAGTGATGCAATCGAAATAGTGGGTGACTGCTAATTAGTAACCGATAATTATACACGTGATTGAACTCATGATTACACACAACTTTCCCAAAGGAACTTTTTTTATACTCATTATTTAACTCATTTTATTTACCCGTTACATGTAGGTACCTACACTGATTACATACACCGATGGGTTTGCAAGCGGCGCGGGTGCACTATCACTATTGTAGGTAAGGTAAATTGGGCGGAGCATCGCCGTGCCCTCGTGGGGGCGATCGGCGGCGGAGACCTCTCGTGCCGGGCCTTGGTTGAGGCCATGGTCCGGAGCGAGGAGGAGTGGCAGGCGGTCGCCGACTTCTGCGAAGCAGTAATGCTCGCAAAGGAGGAGGCCGAACGCATCAGGCAACGGCGTTATCGCCGCCGCCGCCGCCGGGATTCTGATCCCGATTTCCGACCACCGTAGGCGCGGGCTTGCGGACAGTGAGCAATGGGTAGCTCGCTGTCCGGCCGTCCGGTAACTGTCCGGACCAAGCCCAAGTCGTCGACGGCGCGCACTGTTCCCGCGCGCCTCAAGGAGTTGTCAGCAACAGCAGGGACCCAGCCGAGTCGAAGCCTACTGGGGCCAGGGTTATCCGAAAGGGCGCTCGAGCCCCGGTATGAAGGCTAGAAGGAACGGGGTGGGTCTTCTAGTCAGTAAGAGTCTGACACTATCTCCCGCTCCGCCCAAGAGCGGGGGTTGTCATTGGATGATTTTTTCCTACCATAAAAAAAAGGTAAAGTAAATGAGACAAGGGCGTTACGTGGCTAACAGCTAAGGGGTCACTAGATAGATAAAACTAAAGATTAACAAAACAGTTTCTTTGGTAAAGTTGTTTGTAATCATGAGTATAATATCGTGTACAAGTCACGGTCACTAATTGCCAGTCAATACCCATAATGCAAGCTCTGCTTAGCTTGGGATTAGACGGCGTTATGTTATAGATGTGAAAAAATAAAGAGAGTAGAATAAAAAAAAAAACTTTTGTAAAAATAGTATTACTGAGAAACATACCTTCATCTTCAACTCAGTTTATGTGGTACTTCATGACAAAGGAGCCTGGTTTGCTGCTGTCCATTGAAAGAACCCTTTTACGACTCTCCAATGGATCTGAAAAAGTTTAAAAAAAAAACAATGCAGATAGCTTATTTACAAATGGCTGAGCCGTACGTAAACACTTTCATAAAACAAAGACCACTGCAGGCAAATTGTTGATCTACTATTCTTAATTCTTGTCTTTACTACCCTTTTAACGTTAAACACCCCTAAGTTTAGATACACAAAAGTGGTGGCGGTCAAAACAAAAAAAAAAACTGCTTCCTGTGGGGGTAACGGCCACAAAATATATAGGTACAGAAGTCAATCTCGAAGCGCGCTCGAGCAACGCACACATAGACACCTCTCACAGACACGATATTTCGGAGCGCCTCGACCCGCTCGTCGAACAGTTTCGGCTCAAACGCTCATTAGTGTGCGTCCACGGAGCGTAAGTATAAAAAGTAAAGTACATTCATGAGATTGTCTTTTGTTACTATCTACATATTTTGTGACGCCGCGCCGTCCCGCGCCACTAACTGCCTCGTGCCACCCCATGCTACTTCACCCCAATCCACCCCGCTGCCACTGGGGTGGCGTCGAGGTTTTTTTTACGGGGGGAAATTATTCAATTACTTCTTCCACTCCAAGGCGGAGCGTGAAGGTGTGTCAGACTTTTACTGACACAAAATTCTTTGAGGCGCACATGGAATACTACCTACACGTTGTCGACGGCCCTAGCTTTTTTTTTTTTTTTATGGTTGCAAAATCATCTAATGACAACCCCCGCTCTTGTGCGGAGCGGGAGATAGTGTCAGACTCTTACTGACTAAAAGCCCACCCCGTTCCTTCTAGCCTTCATACCGGAGCTCGAGCTATCTTTCGAAACTAACCCTGGCCTCAGTAGGCTTCGACCCGGCTGGGCCCCTGCTGTTGCTGACAACTCCTTGAGGCGCACGGGAACAGCGCGCGCCGTCAACGACTTGGGCTCGGTCCGGACAGTTACCGGACGGTCGGACAACGAGCTATCCATAAGCTCGCCGTCCGCAAGCCCGCGTCAACGGTGGCCGGAAATCGGGATCGGAATCCCGGCGGCGGCGAGAGCGCCGTTGCCTGATGCGGTCGGCCTCCTCCTTTGCTAGCATTACTGCTTCGCAGAAGGAGGCGACCGCCTGCCACTCCTCCTCGCTCTGGACCATGACCTGAACCAGTCGACTTAATACGGACGATTTAGTGAAGCAAGAGACTTTAAAAAAAAAGCTAGACTTCTTTTTACATGACTTAAGTCTGAAGAGAAGACTAGAGTTTCCAGTCTTTAGTAAGTCGTTTTACTAAATAATTAAAGGACTAGAAAAATTTGAGCTGTTTTTTTATAATAGGACTCGCGCCTGAGTCGTAATATTCAATACAGCTCAAGATTTACGGTTAAAATGCAAAGAAAATGTTCTAATTTCTTAATTTCCAAAGTATTAGTGATGCAATACGATTACAGGGCGACCGGAGCGCGACCGGTGAGCTGCACATTGCGCGTCGTCCCCAAGCCCGCGCCCACAGTGTCCGGGATTGGGAAGTATGGAAAAACATATTAGCCATAAATAAAAACTGAATCACTTACCTCCATCTTGAACTCAGAGAGTCACAGTGTACCAGGGCTCCAGACCTCTGATCCCTGGTGGTAGCTCGAAGCACCAACTCGTCCTGCACGGCAGACGGCTGGTGACGCACTGCGGCATTGCACAAAGCAAGTCTAGTCTAGAATTACTACAGGGCATTTAAACTGGTTTAACTTATAATAGCGACCTTACGGCTAAGAGAATAAAGGTGAGTGTGATGCAAAATAAAGGAACAGACTGTAAATGCAGTGCGCAGGTCTGAAATACGATCAATACTAGGATTTGATATGCGTATAACTACATTGTATAATGCAGTCTTCGAGGTGAATGCTCCAGGGCTGCGCAGTTCTAAAATACGATCAATACTAGGATTTGATATGCGTATAATGCAGTCTTCGAGGTGAATGCTCTAGGGCTCGAGAAATTCAAGTAAAACGACAAGTTTTTTGTGTTCTGCACTTCAATAAGCGTTTCGCCTCGTCATTTATACCACGTACATCAAAGGACTGAACAATTAGCCTGCTGCGGTTTTCCCGTCCGATTATAATTTAGGTGTCTTCAAGGCTAGAGTGAATAGGCTCTTAATAAACTAGTGCGCCTCACCATCAACGATTGCATCACTGCTTACCATCAGGTGGGATCGCAGTCAAGCACTAGTTTACATCTGATAAAAAAGGGAAAAAAACGGATTCCTTATAGGATCACTTTGTTGATTGTAACGTCACAAAAAAAATCCATTTTTGTGATTCGGAAAAATCTTCGTAACTCAATTCGGGAATCGAACAGTTTTCACAGTTGTACGGAACCCTCAGTGCACGAGTCCAACTCGCACTTGCCCTGTTTTTAGGGTTCCGTACCTCAAAAGGAAAAAACGGAAACCTTATAGAATCATTTTGTTGTCCGTATGTCTGTCGGTCAAAACCCTTTATCTCGGTAACACATGAAGGTGTGGAGTTAAAATTAAAACCATATACTCTAGTCTGCAGTCCCTTGGAACTGTAAAAAAAAACTTCAGAGTTAACGAAAAAAAAGATACGGCCGTTTAAGTCGTAAAAAAATGTACATTTCGACACTCTCAAGGGAATCAAAATTCATAGGGTACTTCCCGTTGACGTAGAATCCTGAAATTTGGCATTAAGCAAGGTGTCTTATCACTAATATAGGTAAAAATCTGAAAACTGTTTTTAGTTACAAAACTCGTAATAATTTACGCATGCACGAAATTAATTTCTTCAAGAAAACGTCAGCTGAGCGAGTCCAATGACCTGTAGGTAGTTTATTCGCAACGCCGACTACTACCTACAGGCCAATTAATTTCGTACATGCGTAAATTATTACGAGTTTTGAAAACAAGGTACTTTATTTTTTTATTTTATCTTTACAAATCGATAGTGTTTCATCGACCCTCCACGGGATTAAAACGATCAAAATTTAACGGGGTATAGCACAGAGCGACTGCCTATCATACCTCCAGAACTCAGTTCATTTATTAATGGCTGACCCGGCAAACTTCGTACTGCCCAACCTCAGATTAAATACCTACAGATATAGCCACCGCGTGGCCACACATGAGACAGCACTATAACACTAAAATGAGGTTATTACGTAAACTTTTTCATAGATAAGACCACAGAAATACACTTAAAACTTAACTATAGGAGTCTATTTGTTATACATAAACTAAAACTATTACTTTAATTGCTGAAATTATTCTAAAGGCATAAAAATTGACTCGAGTTGACCTCAAAGTGACAGTGATAGGCCTTTGTTTGGCTCACTTTTCAAAGTGAGCCAAGCAAAAAAGCGGCACGCCGAATGAGACAGAGAATGTTAGGTTTTGTCTCAATTTTCTTACTTGTTTCGTATAACTGCTTCTCACTTTCGCACTTCCATAGAGTCGCATGGTTATATCTAGAGGTATATAATCTAAGTGCCCAACAGTCAATGAATGTAGTTTATTTTTCGATATGGTCAACCGATTGCGATGAAACAAAGCTTAAATACTTAATATTATTATCCTTCTTCTTCCTGCCCTTATCCCATATTACTTGGGGTTTGGGGTATATTATATTAAGTTGTATCTCAAACCCCAAGGGAACGTTGGAAACGTACGAAACCCGCCGGCGTTCGCGCGTGATTTCGCGCCATTCGGTTGAACACTAAAATTATTAAAAGTCCGCGTAGACTATTAAAATTTTGAGCGTTTTATTTATTGGTTATGTATCTAAGAATGTAAATAAGAAATTTCATAAAGTAGTCTGTAAATTTTGAAAATAAGCAACCTTTCCATTTTTCACCTATTTCAATGCTTCGGGGTCTCAGGGGTTAAGTGTGTGTATTTAGTTAAAATTGTGTGAATTTTAGTTTAGTGTATAAAAAATCACCTACATTGATTTTGTACATTTTACGTGATGCGCGCAGAACGAAAAACTTCCACGGATTTATTAGGTTTACGGTTTTATATGTAGAGTTAAACAAACCGAAACCAACGACTTTACGCACTTTTTTGCTACTATCCGAAAAAAAAATCTCTCTGTAAAATCTAATTGTAGGTATGCGAAACTGCAATGTGCTATTTTCTTCCAAATCATTTACTTTATAGATAACACTTTCGATGCCAAAAATATAGAATAATTCGTTCATGTGCTTGTAGCGACATGTATTTCGCCACATTGGAACTAAAATTCTAAAATCCTGCATAACTATCAGAGTTCTCGACCGTCAAAGTAAAGTTACCCGGACCAGACCATACACGATACTCGCTTGGTGGGCGAAAGTAGAATCTTTTATTTCTTTGGCTACCTTGCCAGAAAGAGAGGTAGAAAATTTACTGCTGTCAGGAAAAGAAGATGGCAAAAGACCTTTTTTTATGGTGGCAAAAATCATCCAATGACAACCCCCTCTCTTGGGTGGAGCGGGAGATAGTGTCAGACTCTAACTGACTAAAAGCCCACCCAGTTCCTCCTAACCTTCATACCGGGGCTCGAGTTTCCTTTCGGATAACCCTGGCCCCAGTAGGCTTCGACCCGGCTGGACCCCTGCTGTTGCTGACAACTCCTTAAACAGTGCGCGCCGTCGACGACTTGGGCTTGGTCCGGACAGGTACCGGACGACCGGACAGCGAGCTAACCATTGCTCACTGTCCGCAAGCCCGTGCCTATGGTGGTGGCAAAAGACCTAGAGGCAAGAGTCCAATATCTTGGTTAGACAAAATCCGTGCTACACTTTATACCACAGTCTGCGACGCCATCCACATCGCCGAAGATAGGACGACATTGCGGAATGTAGTCCACGAAATAGTTATTCGACGAGGTCGTGTCCCACAGCATTGAGGTTGTGTATCCTCCCTTTTCAACGAAGATTTCTGAGGGATGTCAGTAATAACCTAGATTATTCGCCTGTACTCTTCCAACTTTATCTGGACATTACTGACACCCCGTGCCTTAGCGAAGGAGGAGGCCGACTAGCGAAGGAGGAGGCCGACTAGCGAAGGAGGAGGCCGACCGTATCAGGCAACGGCGGCGCTCACAGCGCCCCAGCCGCCGCCAGGATTCCGATCCCGATTTCCGGCCACCGTAGGCGCGGGCTTGCGGATAGCAAGCAATGGGTAGGTCGCTGTCCGACCGTCCGGTAACTGTCCGGATCGGGCCCAAGTCGTCGACGGCGCGTACTGTTCCCGCGCGCCTCAAGGAGTTGTCAGCAACAGCAGGGGCCCAGCCGGGTCGAAGCCTACTGGGGCCAGGATAGTTTCGAATGGTAGCTCAGCCCCGGCATAAAGGCACGAAGGAACCGAGTGGCTTTTTAGTCAGTAAGAGTCTGACACTATCTCCCGCTCCGCTCAAGAGCGGGGGTAGTCATTGGCTGATTTTCCCCACCAAAAAGAAAAAACACCACGTGTCTCGAAAAGCACGTAAAGCCGTTGGTCCTGGTTGTCAATCGTAAATCTTTGATAGTCGTCACAGGTAGTCAGACGCCAAAAAGTCTGATCATCAATCTATCAAATGGTGTCAGAATGGTCTGTCATTGATTTCATAATTGTTGATTTTGACAAGCTTGGTAATCTACCTACTAATATAATGCCACCATTATGACTTTCCAATGGTCAACCACTGACACTCCATTGAAAGAAGTGACATAGAATGGTAATCTCGTACATATTGACAAACGAATATCTAACGTAAGCGGGAATCAGCAAAAATTTTGATGTTCTTTTGATCAATGAACTACCATTAGAACGTTATTGTGCAGTCATTGCTTTTAATAAGCTTGATATTGTTATTCTACCACAACTTTAGTACGAGACCATTGACCGATCAATGATCGATCATTATGAATTAGCAGATTACGAACTTTTAGCAAATTGACAATGGGATCGTGTTGGAATAACGAATTTATAAAAATAGTAGTCTTGAGCCCCAGATTGTGGCGGTCTGATAGACAGTCATCATCATCATCATCACAGCCGATAGACGTCCACTGTTGGACATAGGCCTCCCCCAAGTGTCGCCACAATGAACGATACTGCGCGTCCCGCATCTATCGGATTCCCTCAACCTTCACAACCTTCAGTCCACCTTGTAGGAGGCCTTCCAACGCTGCGTTTTCCGATACACGTTCGCCACTTCAGAAACTTTCGGCCCTTTTTTTATGGTGGGAAAAATCATCCAATGACAAACCCCGCTCTTGGGCGGAGCGGGAGATAGTCTCAGACTCTTACTGACTGAAATATCCAACCCGTTCCTTCAAGCCTTCATACCGGGGCTTGAGTTCCCTTTCGGACAACCCTGGTCCCAGTAAGCTTCGACCCGGCTGGGCCCCTGCTGTTGCTGACAACTCCTTGAGGCGCGCGGGAACAGTGCGCGCCGTCGACGACTTCGGCTTGGTCCGGACAGTTACCGGACGGTCGGACAGTGAGGGAACCTTTCGGCCCCAACGGCCATCTGTTCTGCGAGCAATGTGCCCTGCCCATAGCCACTTAAGTTTGACGATTCTTCGTGCTATGTCCGCAACGTTGGTTTTCCTGCGAATATCTTCATTTCTGATTCGATCACGCAAGGAAACTCCGACCATAGTCCTTTCCATGGCCCTTCAGGTGAATTTAAGCCTTCTGATGAAGCCCATTGTGATAGGCACTCGCTCCCTGTAAATCACGGATATTTCTACTGAAAACCAACCCCAAGTTAATTAGGAAAAGGCTATAGAAATGATGACAATATTAATAAGTACACACACACAAGATGTACGGCGTTGCGCCACCAGTACATGGTAGACATCCCACCCATACGTACAAAGCGTTTTGAGAACACATTCATTATGCGTACAGCTAAGGAGTGGAATTCCCTGCCGGAGCCTGTGTTTCCTGATAGCTAGGGGTCTTTAAGTCAAGAGTGAATAGGTTACTTCTAGGCAAGCGTGCTCCATCGTCGGCCACATCATTGCTTACCATCAGGTGAAATGGTGGTCAAACGCGAGCCTATCAATAATAAAGCAAAATTATGAAAGGACAGTATCATAGAAGGAACAATTAGGAATAAAACGATTTTTTTTTTCATATTATTGTAATTTTTGTAACAAAGTTACAGGCTATTTACAAAAATGTACAAAGTGCTTAGACTAACCTAAAATCACTGTAAGTTCAACAAAACCAACTAATAGTCTGCGTTAGTTGTGAAATATTATATCTATGTATGCACTTACATCTAGTTAATTCTATAAAGATAAATGCATTACATTACGGGAATAGAATGCATTTACCTGTAGCAAGACCATACGTTCAGGTGTGGATCCAAGTTTTGGAGTTCAAAAGACCAGACTTTTTCAACTGGAACTGGTCCCAAAATTTAAAAAAATCTAGGCCTCTGATCCCCTCCTGTATCCACATCTGCCCCAAGTCTAAATATTTAATCTCTTTACTCTTAATGTAGCTTTATACTCGAAGTTTTGTAAGCTGTTTTTAAAAATGGACTTTTTAAAAAGAACTCACAAAATTTCACTCAAGAATTCGAAAAACAAGCTCCATCGTTTCTCGAATTCTTGATGAGATAAATACAAGTAACTTAGATATTTTAAAGTTAGTCGTATATGCCTCAACATAAAAGTATAAGCACTGTCACGGCTCTGCCGTTGGCAGCGCAGAAAGACTCTTCCCAAATGAGGTTAAGATGAAGTGTTCCAGAACCTCATGAGTGGAGATCCGCCAGAGCCTCGTTGGTGTCTTCAGCAGGGTGCACCGCGGGCAGGTGAGGTTGACTTTGGCTCTGCAGGTGGTGGTAGGGCCACTTACACCCCATCAAGTAATGTCATTGTTGACAGGCTGCATACTGCAGTGTGGATTGTGCTTGGAGGAGTGGGTCATGATTCTTGTTTATCAGAGATCTGAAATAAGGAAAAAGGTTATGTTAAAAAAAACCGGCCAAGAGCGTTTCGGGCCACGCTCAGTGTAGGGTTCCGTAGTTTCCAGATGAGTTTAAAAAAATGCTTGCATATACGATTATACTACAAACTTAGTCCAGAAATTATTTTGTAGAACCCTTTTGTCTTTTTTGTACAAAAACTGTTCTTTCCATCAAGTTCAAAATAATTTTTCTAGAAAGTCCTTATAAAGTTCTACTTTTCAAATTTTTTTCATATTTTCTAAACTTATGGTTCAAAAGTTAGAGGGGGGGACACACATTGTTTTTTACTTTTGGAGCGATTATTTCCGAAATTATTGACATTATCAAAAAATGATATTAGTAAACCCCTATTGATTTTTAAATACCTATCCAACAATATATCACACGTTAGGGTTGAAATTAAAAAAAAAAATCACTTCCCACTTTACATATAGGGGGGCTACCCTAATAAAACATTTTTTTCCAATTTTTATTTTACCACTTTGTCGGCGTGATTGTTATACATATTGGTACCAAATTTCAGCTTTCTAGTGCTAACGGTCACAGAGATTAAGCGAGGACGGACAGACAGACAGACAGACAGACGGACAGACAGACATGGCGAAACTATAAGGGTTCCTAGTTGACTACGGAACCCTAAAAAGATATGCAAGCGTTGAGATTTGCGTCGGATGATAAGTTATTTTTTCTTAGAGTAAGCTCAAAATTCACCATGTTCCAAAGAAGAATCGTTATCTATCGTTATTATCGAAATCGAATTTGTCTACATTGCAAGAAAGAGAGGTGATGACTTGGAAAAGTAACTGCTAATAGGAAAAATGATGGGAAAAGACCGGGAAGCAGGAGTCTGAAACGTTGGTCCGATGAATCCATGCTACAGTGGATGCCATCCTCATTGCCGTAGATAGGACATCATGAACGAGTCCACAAAAAACTTACTCGTCGAGCATTGAGAATAAACAGATCAAGGAGGCAGAGGAAGGTACGTTTATCGTACAGCTGGCAAAAACAGAACCTTTAGGTCACTGTTGTTTTCCGTTTATTTGTCTCCCTTTTTTCCAAGAACGCGTGGAGGTATTAAACTGAAATTAACATCAAATACTAAGGTCTACTACTGCTTGAAATAGTGAAAAAATTAAAGTTCTAAATCAACGCAATCTGAAGATAGTCTGAGAAGAGAGTCTGTAGTTAGTTCGCGTTGACCTAGAGTTCTGTAGCCCGATTCACGTAATCAAAACCGTAAAGATATCGTAGCGATTAATTCTTTTAGGCCATTTCCGTATTCACATCCATCAATCGAGTTTGAACGACACCTATTTTAAAGTCGTTTAATCGAAGAGTAGATTTAATAAAAAAAATCTGTATTTCATTATCCTATGTAGAATACTTATTTATGTAACTGGAAATAAGTCGTCGATAGATCGTTTAGTTTCGAGCCAGTTGAGTTGTCGTTTTATCCAATTGGGATTGTGTAGTAGATTGTGTAAATAAGGAACACGTGAATACCGCTTTTGGATAGGACTTCGATCGAACGACTATAAAACTTCAACGATATTTGGCTTGTTTGATTTTACGTGAATCAGGCTACTGGGAAGTGGCATGAAGCAAGGTCTCAAGGGGTAGCTAATCTAAATATTTGATATTAATTTCGGCTTAATAGCTCTATGCAGTCCTAAAAAACGGTCTTGTCAGACAACAAAGTAATCTTGTAAGGGTTCCATTTCTGCCGAATAAGGTACAGAACCCTAAGAGTAGTTAAATTTTGAGGTAAAGAAACTTACCTTCATCTCTTGCCGTGAAATTCGCTGCATCAGGCACAGGTTGCAGTGATGACGGCTCGAAGGACCAACTATCAATGGTCAAGTCAGTCTATTAGGTGCTGCTTGCAGCTATAGCGACCCGAAGGACCAACAGAAGGATGATGATAATGTCTTATGAGTTCACCATAAGACCTGAAAATTGTAACCACAATTCTTTACTCACTCTTATGCACAAAATGTTTAGGAAACACTTTGACTGTGCGCACAGCGAAGTGAAATTTTTTGACGCAGTCTATTTTTCCTGTTAGCTACAACCAGGGATTCTTTGGCTCCACGCCCACGGCGACTTTTTTTAACGGTGCTGTAGTGCGTTCGCATCGATACAGTCGTGATGCTGTAGCGCGTTAGTAGCGCGTTGGCATTTTTTCTATAACGCTTACAAATGCGAATAAGGCGCGTTAGTAGCGATACAGAAGCATCGCAACAAAAAGACGTCGTTGGCGTAGTCAGGAGTGTTTAGGCTACTTTTGGGCAAGCGTGCTCTATCTTCGATCACATCATCGCTTAGCATTTAGTGATTTAGTGTTTATACGCAAGCCAATTAATAAAAAAAAAAATGTATAAAGACGAAGAGATGACCACACTTTTTTAATTACAGGCACCACTGTGATCCTTCCTCCCATTGTGTTGGTTTCCTCGGCAGCCTTTGATTCTGCACAGAAAATACTTCTATCAAGAACGGAATCGACACATCTAAGGCTGCCATCAGATGGACTGCATCGCAGCTACCGCACGCAGTCCACATATTCAACTGCATGAAGTTTGATCTTTCTTTGCGCAGTTGACGCCACGCATCTAGCCTAGTAGCTTAATTTATGATTTGATCTTTAAGTGCCTCAAAATAAAATTGCCAATGTCAATGTGCGTTTGCTCTTTGTAATTAACTGCACACTGACTGTATGCGGTTAGCGATGGACAGCGTGCGTCGACACTACACGACTGTAGCCGACCGCGTAAAGTTGAAGGCACGACTGCATGCAGTTGATATTGACTTAATTCGACTGCAGCCGACCGCGTGCAGATATCATGACTGCACGAAGTCGAACGTACAACTGCATGCAGTTAAATATATCGACCGCGCGCGGTCGCTGCGATGCAGTCCGTCTGATGTCAGCCTTACTGGCCAATGAGGATCAATCAAATAATAGCAAATCCGATTTTTACTAAGTAGGTACATTGTATGTATAATATTTTACTGAGCATTTAATTTTTTAAATTATTAAAATCCGTCAAGAAATTGTTGATTTATTAAAGTTGATGACGTCATCTGTCATGAATTCATGATCTGTGCGACGAACAGCGAAAGACTGCGCTGCCGTTTTCGCGCAGTGGAAACCGATCATGACAGATGACGTCACAGCGAGTTGCTTCATTCTCGGGCGCGTTTCAGGAACTAACACACTAAAATTGTTGTATCTTCGTCATTTTTGATGCGATTTAAATAATTTCTTCACAGTATTTACTGTTTTCTTTGATGCTATAAATTTGCATACTCCACAAAAATTATGACTGATCCTCATTCTGATATTCATTCTCACTCCATTCAGATTAAGAGCATCTTACAGTTTTCAAAATTTCTAATGATACATTGCACTGAATTACACACAAAAAAAATGAACAACTTAAATAAATGTGTCAATAGTTTCACCACGAGGTATTTTGCAAACTTATCCTTAGTTTTGAAAAAAAAAAAAATATCTTCTCTCAAAAACAGCTAAATCGACTTATCCTCGTAAGGCCCAGCGACCTAATTTAAGGATAAAAATATTTAAATATTCCGGCCCAAGATACTTTTTAAAATCATGAAACTACAGCCCAACGACCTAAGCTTATGACATGATATTTAAGCGTTATTTTTTATTTAAATAATCCCAAGAAAGTATTTACCTCAAACATATTATTTCAATATATTTTTTTCATCTCTTTAGGTATAAGAAATACCGCTTAAAATAATTTAGCCAAAAGCAATACATTTTGTAAAATTTTTTACTACCCTAAAGTTCTGGGCCACAACTACTTGCGCCTAATCTTAGCACATTGGGTCGTTATTTATATCGAGCTAAATTTAGGTTGGACCTTACGAGGCTATTGTATTTGTATACTAATTAAAACTAAATATATACAATAACTCTTACCTAAAATATGGGGTCAAAAATTCCTCCGCATCGCTGTCGACTGGAAGTGTGCCCAAAAGACTGGCGGCATTGCCACGTTGTATAGCAATGCTTCATCTCTGACCAAGGTAAAAGCCAGCCCTTGGGTCACGCGAGGTGTCAACAAGGCGTTTCGATAATTCTTTAAAAAGCGTATGAGCACTCGGTCGGACCCCACGGCCCAAGAGTTTCAAGCCCTTTCTACTTGTAGGATTAAAAAAAAATTAAACAATTTTCTCGATATAAAGAATAGGTTTGCAAATATCTCCTAGTGAAAATGTGTGCACACCTATTTAGTGCACATTCATTTTTTTTTTTTTGTGCAATTTAGTGCGGTGTATTTTGAAAACTATAATTATTGCCTTTTTAGATGTTTCTTAAAGACTCTTCTCTTAATGATTCCTACCTCAAATAAAAAGTTACCGGTAGTCGCATGACGATCCTTGGCCACCGTAGGAGTTGGTAGCTCGACATCCGGCCGTCCGGTTAAAGCTGAGCCCGAATTTTCGATGGCACGTACTGTCTCACGCGCGCCTCAAAGAGTAATCGTATCAGCAACACTGTAGGAGCCCCGTAGGGCTGATGCTCGCTGGGGCCATGGGGATTGTCTGAAAAGGAAACCGTGGTCAATCAATCAATCTTTATTTGTGAACATAAGTACAGCTGCCACTACGGATATTGAACGCTCGGCGTCAGAGTGGGGATCGCTTTGCGCATTCCATACATTGGCGATCCAATCGTCGTCGTTGTTAGACACATGCTGCAAGCGCAATGAACGAATCACGAGTGTCGTTTATGACGCGATGCGCAGCGAGCCGATCAGTGACGCTCCCCGCCCCCGCGTCTCACGTCGCACCACCTAAAGAGACCCGATTTTTGGCTTCTGCGCAACTTGAAGCCAGCGTTCAATATCCGTGATGGCAGCTGTATTACAATACACAGGTCTTGTATATAACAATTTTAGTCGTGCTCTATGTCCTACCAATGAAATTGGTGTACAAATATATTACGAGTATTATAGTCTTTTAGTAAGTGATCCATACAATGCAATGTCAAATTATGTCAAATAAATGTAATATTAATAATAAATAAATTATAAACATTTTTTTTTTATTGTAGATAGATTCGCGCTTGACCGCTATCTCACCTGATGGAGAGCGACGATGCGGTCGACGTTGGAACGCGCTTACCTAGAAGAAACCTATTCACTCTCGACTTAAAGATTCCCGGGTTGTAGCTATCAGGAAACACATGTCAATAGTAATAGTAAAGGGCTGATAATGTCATAGTTTATCATTTAAAAATTCTTCAATAGAGTAATAATAAGTCTTGACTATTAGAAAAAAAAAAAACAATTTACTTTTGAATTTGCTGACATTATCTTCATTTATTATACAGTAGGCATTACGGATCTTGAGCGGTTGCGCAGAAGTCAAATATTCGGTCTCTTTAGTGGTGCGAAGTGAAACGCGGGGGCGGGGAGTGTCAGTGATTGGCTCGCCGCGCCATCGCGTCGTAGACATCACTCCTCATTTGTTCCCTGCGTTGCTGCATGTATCTAACAACCAAGACGATTGGCTCGCCAATGTATAGAATGCGCAAAGCGATCCCCACTCTGACACCGAGCGCTGTGCCTATTGTACATTTTGGTAATTTATTATAGACCGAATGGTTCTATAATACAGTACATAAAGTAACTGAAGGACGCAGGCGTGTTTTAGTCAGTAAAAGTCTGATACGCCCCCTCGCCCCTCCCTAGAACGACAGAAATCATTGGATGATTTCCTAATGTCAAAACAGGCCTTCGTTTTTTAACTAGTCAAAATTATTTTAAGATCAATAAAAACAACTAAGTGCAACAACAACAACACAACAACACCACCATCATCATCAGCCTTTTTAATGTTCTCACTGCTGGGACTCAGGCCTCCTCTCTAGGAGGGACGCAAGCCCAGTGCGAGTTGGTGAATGTCGCATGTCTTCGAATTTTTGGTTCTAGCAGATGCCGGTTTCCTTACGATGTTTTCCTTCACCGTTTTGAGAGCAGTGGTGATGAAATAAATTACACAAAGTAATGCGCCAGGCTGGGTTTGAACCCACAACCGATAACTCGTAAGTCGGGGCCGATACCATTCGGCCACAACGGCTCAAGTACTTTATGTAACGTTTGTCTTTGTGGATCGTGCATTGTGGCGACGCTTGGGGGAGGCCTATGTCCAACAGTGGACGTCTGTCGGCTGAGATGATGATGATGATGACTTTATGTAATTAATAATATTATTTTATTGTTTCTTTTAGTTTCGTTCCAAGTTATAATAATAATAAAACAAAACGGGATTTTTAATTTTTTAACGAGTATAAAAGACCAACAATCAGCCGGTCAAAATTATTTTAAGTTTAACAAGAACAACTAAGGGCAACAACAACAAACCACAACAACACCAACAACAACACAACAACTAAGTACCTTTATTCTGAATCCAGATTCGAGGAGAACTGGAGGTATTGGAGCCCTACTCCAATGCCAATGGATAGCCATCCAGTTCACTCTGAACCGGGTTTCAGGTTAGAACTCCCGTGGCAGCTCGGAGAACCAACTCGTCGCGCACGGCAGCCGGCTGGTGTCGCACTGCGACGTTGCACAAAGCAAGTCTAGTATAGCCTAGCTAGTGCACTGCGCAGGTCTGAGTGTCTGAGCCGCGATCAATACTGCGACGTGAGATAGTAGAAACTATAGACTGGCCTGTTGGTCTAAGGTAGGCGCCAAATGAACGTGGAATAATGCTACCCACCCACGTCAGACCTTTTACTACCTTACTCTACCATACTCTACCCCACTCTACCCTACTCTACCCTACTCTACCCTACTCTACCCTACTCTCCCCTAAACTACCCTACTCTACCCTACTCCACCCTATTCTACCCTACTCTACCCTACTCTACCCTACTCTACCCCACTCTACCCTACTCTACCCTACTATACCCTAATATACCCTACTATACCATACTCTACCCTACACTACCCTAATTTTAATTTTTTATTTCAATAAAACCCCAACAAAAAAAAAAATAAGCAAAATCGGTTCAGCTGTCGATTCATTTTTATATTATAGACTAGACTTGTAGAGCTTAAAACACGCCACGCGACGCTACGCGATGTCGTTTTACGTAGAAATCAGGCGTGTTACACTAGTACATACTATTGCAGCCTAAATACTAAATCACTTACCTCCATTCTTGAATTTAAATACACATAGTACACTCAAAGCCCGAAGCCCCTGTGGCAGCTCGCAGCGCCAACTCGTCGTACACGGCAGACGGCGGGCGAGGCACTGGTATTAGATTCAGAACAAAGAATGTCTAGTCTAGAATCTAGGCGTACTGCGCAGGTCAGAGAGGGACGATCAATACTGTAATGTAAAGGAGTTCGCATGACCTATTGCTCTCGTTAACTTAAGGACTGAGTAAAAAATTTTATTATACTTTTAACAAGCTCGCTGTACAGCCATTTTTTATGGTCTTTCAACCAGTGCGTGTGAGGTCTTTTAGAGGCAAAGTTGAAGTTCTTTTCAGTGTGAATGAGACCTTTCCGGCCTCACATTTTTTTTTTTCTAAAAAACACTGCCGCAAATTTTATCTATTTGTTTCTGTTATATTCATAGATTTGTTAACATAGCTGTCCCTTGCACAGAGTAAAAGAAAGCGTTTTTGACTGCCGCACCTGCTATAAGTTACGAATGTGGCTTGTTCGACCTCATAACGCAGTGAGCGTGTTGATAGTCCAGTGTCTGAGGCTACCCTTTGAGCGCCGATTGTACATACATCTGTACACTTCAATGACCTTTAAAACGTTTAATTTATGTTTTGTACACACGTTTGTACGTAATTTGTTATTTTAGCGGCAGCAGAAACACATCATCTGTGAAAATTTCATCTATCTAATTAACACAGTTCATGAGATATAACTTGAGGAGGAGTGGCAGGCGGTTGCCGACTTCTGCGAAGTAGTATCTAATGCTCGCAAAGGAGGAGGCCGAACGCGTCAGGCAACGGCGCTCTCGCCGCCGCCGCCGGGACTCCGATCCCGATTTCCGGCCATTGTAGGCGCGGGCTTGCGGACAGTGAGCAATGGGTAGCTCGCTGTCCGGCCGTCCGGTAACGGTCCAGACCAAGCCCAAGTCGTCGACGGCGCGCACTGTTCCCGCGCGCCTCAAGGAGTTGTCAGCAACAGCAGGGGCCCAGCCGGGTCGTAGCCTACTGGGGCCAGGGTTATCCGAAAGGGAACTCGAGCCCCGGTATGAAGGCTAGAAGGAACGGGGTGGGCTTTTAGTCAGTAAGAGTCTGACACTATCTCCTGCTCCACCCAAAAGCGGGGGTTGTCATTGGATGATTTTTCCCACCTTAAAAAAAATGAGATATAACTTAGTCACAGACAGGCAGACAGATTGACGGACAGACTACAGCGAATAGGGTCCCATTTTACCCTTTGGGTACAAAATCCTAAAAAAACAGTAAAAAGTGCAAAATAACTTAAATTTCGGAAGTCAGTGTTAAATAACGAAGATGCAAAGAAATACCGACATCGGTTCACAATATTGACTGGAAGAATCGGTGAACATTATATAAAAAAAAATACATACAGTCGAACATAATAACTTCCTCCTTTTTGAAGTCGGTAAAAAATTATGATATATTCGATTTAGATTAACGCCATCTATGTGTAAATAATAATAATATCTCACAACTGGAAAAGGGAGAGGAGGCCTTCGCCCAGCATTGGGAAATAAATGAGCTAACTATAATAATAATAATAATAATAACGTGATTGACGTGTGTCGGGTATGCCATCGTCCGGGTGAGTCTATCAGACATATTGTCTCCGGTTGTTCTCGTCTGGCTAACGGCGAGTACTTGCACAGGCATAACCAAGTAGCTAGGATTCTTCACCAGCAACTTTCTTTCAAATACAACCTAGTGGACTCTGAGGTACCGTACTACAGGTATGTGCCCGACCCAGTTCTTGAAAATGACCATGTCACGATGTACTGGGATCGGTCTATCATTACTGACCGGACTATTGTAGCCAATAAGCGGGACATTGTGGTGATAGACCGATTAGCGCGCCGCGCAATGATAGTCGATGTCACCATCCCGCATGACGAGAATCTCGTGAAAGCTGAGAAAGAGAAACAATTAAAATACCTCGACTTAGCACACGAGGTTGTCGATATGTGGAATCTGGACTCGGCTGTCATTGTGCCGATTGTCGTGTCCGTCAATGGCCTTATAGCCAAAAGCTTCGACGACCACCTGTCGAAGCTGTCGTTGCGCGGTTGGATCAAGGGCCTGATACAGAAGGCAGTACCCCTCGATACGGCTCGCTTTGTGAGGAGGTTCCTGTCTCTGGAGCCCTAACCACCGGCAGCGTGGACCCTGCTCCCGACACCGGCGGACCACTATTTTTATATTTTTAAATGTTTTTTTTATATGTATTTTTAAAAAATATTTAAAAATGTAAATTATATGTAAAATAGAAAAATAAAGGAGATAATAATAATATTCCACTAATATCACACAGCGCCGTCTAGTCTCAAGCTAAGCAGAGCTTGTGTTATGAGTACTAGACATCTGATAAATACACTTATATATTTCTAAATTAGGGTTTGGGAATTCCCGACATATTCAAAGTCCTGGGACACGAGACAGCCTACAGTCAAAGTCCCGGGACACGAGGCAGCCTACAATCAAAGTCCCGGGAATTTCCGGTACTTCTAGACTTAGGATTTTTTTTGTAGTTTTTTTTATATGGTTTGATCCTATTGCTAATAACATTCGTAGACTCAGAAATGTGTTGAGCACGTAACATAGAACGTAGCACAAAATCAGATGGTTAGATGGTTGGCGCATTAGTTTATGAAGAACCTATTCACTCTAGCCTTGAAGTCAGCTAAATTATAACCGGTACGGAGATGCAGCAGGCAAATTCTTCTAGTCCTTCAATGCACGTGGTACATAACAAACGACAAGGCGAAACGCTTAGTTCGGACCGTAAAGGTGTTTTCAATGTTATGGTGGATACTTGGCGTATGTCGGATTGTCCGATAGTAGAAAGGGGATGGTTATACAATTCCCGCGCACACTCTCCAAAATGCATCCTGTAAAATACTGTAAGGCTAGCCACCATACACCTGTGCTTGCTTCCGGGTTTACTTTGCGATATCAACTTACAACCCTGGAAAATAGCGTCCCTGTACTCCTAGCAAAGTTGATAATCTCCAAGCGTTCGAGAATCGAAACGAAACGTTGTAACTTGGCTAGGGGGCTGGCCTTTATCAGATGGCTGGACGGTAAACTTCCCATTGCCAATCGTCCACAAGCCTACGGTTACGGTGGCTAGGAATCTCCCTGTGGGTAGAGTACAGTCCCTGGTCTGTGAGGACACGGTGGAGCACACAGTGGAGGTGTGCCATGCTTGAGTAGAGCATCGCCGTGTCCACTCCAGAACCTTTCGTCCCCATCGACATCTGTCCTGCGTGTAATGTGCCCTGCCCATTACCACTTAAGTTTGGCGATTCTTCGAGCTATGTCGGTAACCTTGGTTCTCCTGCGGTGTTGGGGTATTTTGGAATAAAACAAAGATATATACTTAACCTACCTTACATCCATCCATAAAAGCAAACACTTACACTAGAACAAACTCTGTGTGTCTATTAAATACATATATATATTTTTTTTATAAGAATACAAAAATGCTAAACTTAGCCTATGTCCACCAGTAAAAGTCTTTCGGCTGAAAGAATTATGATGATCCTAGAACGCACTATCCTTGTTCTAAGACCAAAGGGTTCGCCAGGGCCTCGATGGTGTCTTCACCAGGGTGTTCTGCGGGCAGGTGAGATTCGACTTCGGCTTCGGTGGTGGTAGACCCACTTACCGCCCATCTATGCTCACTAGCTTGGAGAGCCTAGTTAGAGAGCACAGATGGGTGTAAATGTATCCAGCTGGATATGGTTCGAAGTGAAGGTTGAAGAGCTGAACTTCAACTGCCTTTGGAGACGGGTGATGGAGGACCTGGAAAAGTAAAAAAAATATTTGAATAATAGCGTGGCAATGCCACCAACCTTTTGGATTTCGGCCAAATCTTAGAAATTGATCATGCTATGGAGAAGAAAAATTGCCAGAACGGTTTATACGTTAAAGTTTGATGATATCTACGGCCTATCCAAATGTCCTTTCCTTGGTATTGTTCCTCAAGTCAATGAGCTCCATAAAAGTTCTGAGTTGAGCTTTGCGAATATTGCTTGCACTGATTGGACAGGTCCACTGAAATTTGTATGGTTTTTTCTTCAAAAGACTATCTTAGTCAGTTGTCATGTGATTTGACCATTACATATTTACTGTATGAACTTTAAAAGAGACTTTGACCAGTGAGTTCGTTTCGGTATTTCTTTTCAGGGTAGTCAGCTAGGAAACACCGGACTTATCTGGTTTAAACTGAAGCAAAAAAAAATTGAACCTATTTGCAAAATAATATCATTTATCCAAAATAAATATCATTTATGCAAAATAAATATAATTTTTCCAATCTTCGTTTGGCCTACTTTCTTTAGATCTTTTTGCCATATCGTGAAGTGATCAATAGGGTAGTTTCCAGGTTCAAAATAATTACATTTTATTTAGTCCGTATTTTAGATTATAAAAAATATTGAACAAGCATTTTTTTCTTTTTTCGATTAAACAAAAAATAATAAAGATATAGCCCATTAAAGTTACGTGTGACGTTTACAAATAAAAAAACGTGTCCCTTATTTTTGAATAATCTAAAAGACGGACTAATTACATTATTTACGGCAACTAGCTTATTCTAAGATGTGGCCACTACAGATAGTTATTATAATTACCAGTCGACAGCGATGCAAATGAGTTTTTGACGGCCATACTTACTTTTACTATACTCTTTTTAGATTACTTTTAGGGACTTTTTTGTTTAGTGAATAAATAATGATAGTTAAGTTTTTTAATATATAGAAACTATACCTAATATTAGGAAAATAAATGACAGAAAAATTAAGCTTAGCTGTGCAAGTCTAGTTGCCGTATTAAAATGTATGGAGACCGACGCGCCCAGATCGGCGTACGTAGCCCTCGTGTGCATAATGTAGTTCTACCTTTACCTTCATATTTTCTTCAAGATTCTGCAGCAAGTGCTGTAGAGGTACAGCATCTTCTGTCGACTTGAGAGACCAATTTCTGACATTCATGAGCACCAATCCTGAAAAATTTAAAAAGCATACTTAAGAGCGTCCTCTCGAGATACATTTTCATACAACCGCTCTTACGTGGTTATGACGTTATTACACATTTTTTTCTAGAAATTTTGGAAACATTATATATCTTGTAAACTAAGTTTCTATTAAAATGAAATCATTGTAAAACTAAGGGTCAGCGCAGACAGAGAGGAATAATTCTCGCGCGGTCTCGGGCCTTTTCTGACGGATGGCGTATGTCGAAGATACGCTTCCCTATGTTCGAGGACGCGCGAGCATTTTTTGTCAGGTTTAAACAAATCTGCACTATTCCAATTATTTTAAAGTTGATTTTCGGGTGGCTTAATAAAATCCTCTCCGCTGCGCTGCTCTCTGTCTGCGCTGACCCTAATCCAGTAAAAACCTTCTCAAAATCTGCTATATTGCGTGAACTATGGCCTTAAAAAAATATGACAACAGAGACCTTGCACATTTAATCGAGATTTCAAATAGAGATATATTTTTCAAAAAACTTTTAAGATTTAAAAAAAAACGCGTATATCGTGGAACAAGTTTTGTGAAATATTCGAATAAATCACGAAAGGGTCTAGCAGAATAAGGTAGGGCCAGCGGCCCCCGAGAGGTATTTCCAAAATAAATTGTGGTGTTACATTAGTGACAAGTATTATTACTGTTGACGTGATTTTAGCCTTCTGTCTCACTTCGTTCAGGAGTTATTTGACTAAATAGACAAAAACGTAGGTATTTTTCAAAATTATTTTTTTCAAAAACTATTATAGCGACACTAATAAAACTAAAACGGTTTGTTAGAGAATAAATTGTTCTACATCATATATTTTTTGTAGATTTTATTTACCTTAATTACTATTTTTAAAAAATAAAAATATTTTTTTTTAATTTTTTATTCATAGTTTACGAAGAGGTACAATCACAGAAAAAATATATAATATATACCACTATGTCTAGTATTATCACTAAAAACTTTTTACAAAAAAAAATAAAACCGACTTACTAAAAAAAACACTAAAACTATCAAAATAACTTTAATTTCGGAAGTCGGTGTTTCTGTAATAGTTTTACCTCTTCGTTATCTAACACCGACTTCCGAAATTAAAGTTATTTTGATAGTTTTAGTGTTTTTTTTAGTAAGTCGGTTTTATTTTTTTTGTAAAAAGTTTTTTATTTCACACTTTTTAGTTGCAGCCAGAGTACCTTTTTCTCATGACAATTCCAATTAACTCAAACCCTGCTAGGATACATTGTTTTATTATGAAGTTCCCGTGTCTACCTTCCGGCTCCATCATCATCATCAGATCAATTCGATAGTACCTTATGGCCAAAATGCATCTCATGACAATTCTAATAAGCCCAAACACGGCTAGGATACATTGATTAATTATGGAGTTCCGGTGCCTATCTTCCGGCTCCATCATCATCATCAGATTAGTTCGATAGTACCTTATAGCCAAAGTGCATCTCATGACAATTGTAATAAGCCCAAACACGGCTGGGATACATTGATTAATTTCGGAGTTCCGGTACCTATCTTCCAGCTCCATCATCATCATCAGGTCACATCGATGATACCATTTTCAGCATACCTATTCAGAACTATTCATTTATTTGTAACTATATTCATTGAGAGATTGGTGTGACTATGAACTTCCGTTGGCCATTTCTGGTCGTCTTCACCAGTTCCACTTCATCAAATGTCATGTTTTGACTATAAATGCTTAAGTCTTTGATAAAAATACCAAAAGAACTATATGGTTGCCTATAATATTTGAGGAGTTCCCTCGATTTCGCCAAGATTCCATCATCAGATCCCGACTTGGTGACTATGGGACCATTTGGGAAGTATACCCTTTCTAACAAAAAAAGAATTTTTCAAATCGGTTGGCAAGTGACGAAGTTATGCGCGAACATACATAAAAAAAAAAAAAAAAATACAAACATCCGAATTGAGAACCTCCTCCTTTTTTAGAAGTCGGTTAAAAAAAAAAAAAAATACAAACATCCGAATTGAGAACCTCCTCCTTTTTTAGAAGTCGGTTAAAAAATTGCATTAATATCAGATGGGTACAACACTTCCAAAAAAAATTAAAACTGATCATGACCATCCTGGCTAGTAAAGACTTTACATCTGCCTTTTGAATAAACGTTCTTGTAAATATATATGTCATCGTAAAATTGTAAATACCGTTAGATTATGATCTATCTCACGAGATTGTTAACTGTCGAAAAATTTAAACCGTAACATACTGCTCAATTAATAGTATTATTTTTTGGTACTTAGATCTATCGAAGTGAAACTGTTTAATCCCAACCTGTCGCGCGTTAAATTTTTAACTGTCCGAAGGCTGTCTCTGATTGGTCAGTCATACAGTAGTCTGTTCTGTGTCCATAGAGTAGGTAATAAGACACATGTGTCAGTCAAATAAAATAAATGCATTTAAGGAATTGTGACATCAAGTATTTATTTATTATTTTATAGGTAATCAATAACTCTTACACTATAAGATAACCAAAAAATTTCCACATTATGTATTTTTTGTAGATTTTATTTACCTTATTTATACTATTTATAAAAAAAAAAAACATTTTTTGTTCATAGTTCATGAAGAGATACAATCACAGTATGAATATAAAATATAGCTCACTAAGTCTAGTATTACCATAAAATTCAAAAAACAACCCAAAAAAAAATTTTCATGACCACCATGAATTTACATTTTATTAGTTGTGAAATCATCCAATAACATCTCCCGGTCTCAATACTCAATACTCAATATTTTATTGCATTCCATATGTACATGTTTAGATGGTATAAAAATATAGTTAGGATCAATATGGACCCTGTCGGGCACAGCAAAGCTAGGAGAGAGGATGAAGGCTAATTAAATAAAGATATTTCACTTATTTTTATTGTTATGTCTAAGTATTGGTATAGTTGATTTATTTATTTATTGTCGTCATTCTTATTAAATTTTGATATTGTTGTAATTAATGTATGTATGTATATTATTATCTATACATATAATAAAATCGTAGGAAAGTAAAAACTGTACATTGAATATTTTTTAAAAAGAATACTTGGGGTGTGATCTACAATCGATATCGAAGCCATAAATATAGTTTTTAGAATTTTTGTCTGTTTGTCTGTTTATCTGTTTGTCTGTTTGTCTGTATGTATGTCCGGGCTAAACTCAAAAAGTACTGCATGGATTTACTTCAAATTTTGGATGAATATTACTAAGAGGTCGGGTCAACATATAGGCTACATATTATCACGCTATCACCTACGGGGGAGGAGCTGTGAATCTTTATTTTTCTTAAGCATTCAGTGACAGCGTGTAATCTAACGATGCATATTTAAATGTTGTTTTTGAGTAAGCCATGCTATTATCTAGCTTTACACCATAAAAACTACGCCATTTAAGTAACTTGGTCAGAGAAACATAGTTTAATGAATGTTAGTAGTATAAAGACAATTTTGAAACAGCGCCATCTATGAGATTTCATAAAAATCAAATCAAGTTACATGTTAACACTTTTTGGAAATTAATAATTTAAATTTGATCATGTAGTTAGTTATTCTTAAAATTCATAGATGGTGATGTGATGTGCATTTTCTTCATAAAAGTTGTATCATAATTATAGTTTGTTTTGACAAATTCAAGTTCCAACAAAACCCTGAAAAACTTGAGTAGAGTTGAGGAAGACAATTAAAAAAAAAATGCGGTGTTAAGTATTACATGGCAACATTTTTCCAGCTCTGTAATAATAATAATAATAATAATAATAATAAGATTTATTTCTCGCCACAATACACAATGATTACAGTTTCTAGGGTAAAAGTAGGTACAATAATCATATTGTGGGAGACTGGTGCCTAAACTAGGCTTGGGGCCTGTATTTCAGGACACCAGGACTCCACCCTTAGGTTTTGTTAACATTTTTATATTGCCTTATGCTCTGAGAAACAGTTGTTGCGATTATTAACAATCTTTATGTTATAAATTCTATATAGTGTTAGTACGGTTAGTATTGTGTAGGAATGTTTGAGAGTGTATGGAATGTGTGTGTCTGTAAGAGTGTGTTGTCGTATAGTGATTGAGCATGTGGAACTTAGTAGTATGTGTAATTTACTCTACTTATAACCTTAACTACACCGGGACATCTAGGATTTTTTCAGTCTCCAGGTAGTTTAGTTGTTGAATCCAATCGGTCAGTTTCATTTTGCATTTAATCTTGTTAAGGTCATAAATAGGTAATATTCTGTTAATTTTGTTGTAGAGGTATTTACCAAGGTGGCAGAAGAAACGTCGAGAAAACTTAGTCAAAAGCCGGTTTTGGGAATCGGAAACGGGATTGAATCGCCTTTTGCCTTGAGATAGAGAGGGCGTATATGTTAGGAGGTTATGTTGCTTCATAACTGTATGTAGTATAAATAGCTGGCGCACTGTCAGAACTTTCACTTCTTTATATAAAAGAGTAGTAGGGTATCGAAAAGGATGGCAATATAGCACTTTCAGGATGGCTCTCTGAGCTCTTTCCAGTTCGAGAATAGCGCATTTAGGGGCACCACCCCAAGAGGTGATGCAGTAAGTCAGCAAAGATTGAGCAAGAGCAAAATACACCGATCGCTTCAGCTTCTCTCCAGCCACCTGCCTAAGAGTCTTAAAAACGTATATTAATTTTCGCAGCCTGCTACTCAATACGTTAATGTGCTCATGAAATTTTAGTGTACTGTCTATGATAATGCCTAAGTATTTCACATTATCAGTTTTTTGGATGTGAGCGCAAGTACAGGTTGTGCAGCACGGCGTCGCACATGTGTGAGCTATGATGGATACTGGAGAACCTAACGAAGTTTTCCTATTTTGTTTTATGGCAAATGTAACATAATTCGTTTTTGTTGCATTTAGGGTGAGGAAATTATTTCGTAACCATTCTGATACCATGTCAAAACCCAACTGAGCATGCCTGTAGACTTCACTCCACGAATCCGCGCTAAATAGTAGGGCAGTATCGTCCGCGAAGGATACAATTTTGCCTTTAGGGAGAGTGAGCATTCCTAGATCATTCAGGTATATTAGAAAGAGGGTAGGACCCAAGACGCTGCCTTGTGGCACGCCGTAATTGACTAGACGCTCGTTACTGATATACTCGCCTATTTTTACGCTCTGTTTACGTTCGCTCAGGTAACTCTCAAAAAGTTTTAACTGGACCCCCCTAATTCCAAGCCATTCCATCTTCCGAATCAGGATAGGCACAGAAACCGTGTCAAACGCTTTCGCGAGGTCCAGAAATATCCCCAAAACCTTGCGGCCTGCGTCCATGTTAGTGACTATATAATTAGTTAGATCATGTACAGCATCGGACGTCGATTTACCAGCTCGAAAGCCATATTGAGAGGGACAAAGAAGGTTATGGGACTCCAAGTAATCAACTAGCCTGCTGTTCATGATCCGTTCAAGTATCTTGGATAGCGCTGGCAACACGGCTATGGGCCTGTAGTTATTGACAAGGCTTCTGTCCCCACCCTTAAAGATTGGGTGAATAATGGATTTCTTAAAGGCTTCAGGAAATTGACCAGTTTCGAGAGCGAGATTACATATATAGGTTATAGGTGGGGCCAAAATGGCAATGTGCTTTTTAAGAAAACCATTAGATATTTGGTCCCAACCCATGGCACATTCATTGCGGAGGGATAATATTAATTTTGTAACTTCTGCCTCGTCTGTAGGTAACAATACCATGGATTGTGGGCTACTGCAAGAAATATCGTCTAGCGATACTGACGACCGTTTATTAATTTTTTCAGCAAGGGTTTTGCCAATATCTGCAAAAAAGTTATTGACTTCGTTGACAGACTGTTCTGGTGTAGAAGAGATTGACAATAATGCCGAAGTGTTGTCTTTCTTCTTGACCCTACTCGTTATATTGTTTATAGCTGACCATAGTTGTTTCGTGTTGTTGCCAGCATCACTGATTTCTTTTCTATCGTGTTCAGTTTTAATGTGTTTCAACAGCTTATTGCAATAGTTTCTGTATCTGGTATATGTGGTTTTTAAAATAAGACTTTCCGGGTTCTTTTTGAATTTTTGGTGGAGATTGTCTCTATTTTTTATGCAGCGAAGAAGACCAGGAGTGATCCAGGGCTTCACAATTCTTTTACGGTTAGGGACCTTTGCCGTTTTAGTGTTAGACGTAATTACCCGCATAATGTGACCAATCAATAAATCTGTCGCTATCTGCGGATCATTAGTCATATATAACGCACCAAAGTCAACCCGTTTTAAATCTGCATCTAACTGGCTATGATCTATGCGATGAACCGTTTTTTTGGCAATGGTTTTAACGTTACCCCTTGCAAGAAACAGCAAGACAGTTTCGTGGTCAGTAAGAGCGGAATGAGCAACTAAGGTAGAGGCCGGAGCTGTTGTTTTAAGAATAAAGTGATCCAGACACGATTGTTGACGAGTGGGCAGAACATGTGCGGGTAGGAGACCATGTGAGGCCAACAAATTTAAATAATTATTTTTTGCAGGGTCATGACATTGGTTAACTATATTTATATTTATGTCACCACAAACGATGATGTTTCTATAACTCGCTATGTTATGAAGTGTGGTGTCTAAAGAATTTAAAAAATTGTGAACATCTTTATAACCAGGTGGACGATATATTGCTAGTAATACGGTATCGTTGCCTAGTTTTATTTGAAGACAGTTTGCTTCCAGAAGTGAGAGTTCTTCTACAGAAACCTTTAGATCTTCATGTACATAAACAACGACGCCTTCATTTTGGGTAAGATTTTTATCGGTCTTAAAGTAATTGTAGCCCTCAAGGTTTGGAATGTAGTGCGAGCCTGGAAGCCAGCATTCAGTCAGTGTGATTATATCCCATTCAACCTTAGTTCTAGCAAGCAACGTTTGAAACCCTAACATGTTTTTATTTATACTCCTAATGTTTTGATTGAGAATCTTTAAAGATTGCTTGAGCGGGAAATTAGGCGGACGACAATTATCGAGATCACACGTAGTTGAGTCAGACACTGAGACACAGTCTATGTTATTTGTATTATGTTCTGTGTTATCGAATTTTGAGACTAAAAATTCTGCAATATACTTTTCGGCGCTGACAATCTATGGACATTTGTAAAGAGATAATTGCATACATTAATACTAGTAAATTTACTATAGTTATTGAGTGGCTTTGAACATTTAAGATAGAAGTAGTTATATAGAAACAAGTGTGCCTCATGTTATGTAAGTATAAGTGTATAGTACAGCGTAATGTAGTTAAATGTGTCATGTATATTATAAGACAGTAACCAAAAAATAGTGTATAAATAGTTTCTGATATTTTAAGTGGTGATTGTGAGTGTAGTTTAGTTAAATTACATAATAGTAGATAATAATTAATTGTGAGTGGGTTGTTAGTAACAGATATTAGTAAAAATGAATTATAATAAAACTGTAAACAATAAAGAAAATCAACTAGAAAGGGATTGTATATTAGTCATTTTTCTTTTCGTAACTTTACAAGGTCCTCTTCAGTTCTTATAAGCCGACTGGGCATACCTTCCCTTTCCCGAACATACACCTTTCCATTTGCAATCCAGCATTGTTCATATGTACTGCTCTTGATGAATTCCCTGCTGAGATAGTGAAGCCGTTTCGTCATGGTAGTGAGAGCTTCTGACACATAGATGGGTTTTTCTGGTCCCACGGCCTGCAGATGGGTAGTGTTGAGACGACTGTGAAGTCAATCAGTTTGCGAGATCCCTTACGTATGACGAGGTGCCTTCATATTACACGTACGACAAGCAAAGGGGTGTATTTAACCGACATCGACGAGGAGGTGCTGTGGAAGGTTTTCCGGGAATTTTCAAGGACGCCGCATTGGGTAGGGTTTATACCGTGAATCCGAATAATGGCGAATGCTATTTTCTGCGGTTGTTACTTCACACTGTCCGAGGCCCAATGTCTTTCGCCTTTCTGAGGACATTTGATGGCGTGGAGTATCCCACTTACCACGCAGCCTACGTAGCACGTCACCTTCTCGACGGTGACCAAAATTGGGATCCTCGCGGAGGCGAGCGTCAGTGACAGTCCCAGCTGCATGCATCATCTGTTTGCCGTCATCTTGGTGTTTTTTGGAGTCGCGAACCCGGTAGCTTTGTTGGAGAAGTATCGCCATCATCTGTCTGAAGATTTTCTACGAGCTTTGAGGCGTGCTACTGGAGACGAAGTCGAAGTAACTGATGAACGCGTGCTGAACACCTGTCTCAGTTCACTTCAAGATTCATTCTCATTTCTATGGGCGGCAATCCGCTGATCGAATATGGGTTACCAGCTCCCCAATCATCACCGCATCAAGGCCGTGGAAATCGGGAGTATAACGCTGAGACAAATTACGAGCCGGGCGAAATGACCACCATACGAAATGACCATGTCACCGTGTTCTCTTCAGAGCAAAAACAAATGACACCGTCCTTGAAAGCGTTGGGCAAAACCAGGGTAAAATGTTTTTCTTGGATGCTCCTGGTACATGAACAGGAAAAACATTTGTTACCACTGGCATACTTGCAGAGGTCAGGAGGCAAGGCAAAATTGCTATTGCTGTAGCGTCGTCGGGAATCGCTGCCATACTGCTTCCGGGTGGCAAGACAGCACATGCCATGTTTCAAAATTCCCATCGATTTAAAGAGCGCCAAAACGCCTTGTAGTGACACAGTACCTGTTACCAGAAAACCACAAACCATCGTACCACCACACCAGATACCAATTACCAATACCTCAGAACCAATTACCACGTTTACGACAACGTCTGTTATAGAAACAGTGAAGCAACACGTTTTACGACAAATCAAGAAATAGGATAAGCGCTAAGCATAAGCCCCAGCACCCTCGCAGATGGATCACGTGGCCTCGCGCAGCGGAGATCTTCACTCGGTGACGTCTCGACGGGGAAAAGGATCGCGCTCTGCGCGCGACACGTATTTATAGAATCGCGACAGGATTGCGCCGTGTACTTAGTCGCGCATGCACGGTGAGCAGCCCGCTCAGTGCGTTTAATGTGCAGCACCTCAAGCGCCCTCTGTCTGAGAAACAACGACGCACGTTTGTAAATATCTTAGGCTAGACACTACTTCCATAAGAACCATGGTAAATATAAATAGGGTGTAATTACAGAAAATATACAGATCTTGTTCAGACATCAACGACTAACTACGTGTTTCATTTACGAGTCACTCTCATCCCTTAGAGCCTGTTTGTGGTGTGTCACGTAACAGCGATAAGCGACACGTGCTCAAGGATTGCTCTCTGATCGTATGGGATGAGTGTACGATGGCCAATAGGAAGGCAGTTGAGGCCGTGAACAGAACCCTGCAGGACATCCGCAGGAACGAACATTTGATGGGTGATGTCACAGTTCTGTTCAGTGGCGATTTCCGGCAAACACTTCCCGTGGTGACGCGGGGATCGAGGGCTGACGGGGTGAATGCTTCGTTGAAACGATCTTCGTTGTGGACACGATTTCGTACGCTGCGCTTGACCATTAATATGAGAGCTCGGCTCGATGTCCTTCTAAGTCTTGGCGAAGGCACTCTGACAGGTGGTGCTTCCAGAGTCTCTCGGTAGAGTGGTATCCAGCTTAGAAGGACTCATTTGCTGTGTGTACGGGGACATCAGTCGTATACCGCACCAGCTTCTTGGGTGTGTGAGCGATAACGCCGACGCCCAAAAATGATCAGGCTGCAGCAAATAACGAATGCATTCTCTCGGAAATTGAGGGAAATGAAGTGGTCTACACCTCGATAAACACTGTTGTCGAGTAAGATGACGCCACACATTATCCCGTGGAATTTCTGAACTCCCAGTCAGCAAGTGGACTTCCAGCGCATACCATCAAGCTGAAGGTCGGTGTCCCGATTATGCTTCTTCGGAACCTATCTCCTCCGAAGTTGTGTAACGGGACCCGCCTTAAAGTCATCTCGCTCCACAGACACACCATTGAGGCGGAAATTCTTACGGGTTGTGGCGTCGGCGAGGCAGTATTTATACCACGCATTCCCCCTCATACCTCACAACTTCCCGTTCCAGTTCAAGCGCGTACAGTTCCCCGTGACTGTTTGCTTCGCGATGACCATCAATAAGTCACAGGGGCAGACACTGAGGGCAGCGGGTGTCGACCTCAGGACGAGTTGCTTCTCATACGGGCAACTGTACGTCGCTTGCTGCCGCGTTACCAGTACTGACTCTTTTTACATTTTGGCTCCTGGCAGCATAACTACCAACGTAGTTTATAGGGAAGTGTTGTAAGGTATGATACCTTTGTACGTATTTTTACTCTTTTGTGTCCTGGAATGTATTCCTGCATTATTTTCTCTATTTCCTTCAGTCTCATCTTATGACTGAACTCAGCAGGATTTCCATATAACTCTTTTCACTTGCTTCGTTTGCAAAAAAAAAAACTTATATTTTAATGCTATTTTAAAAGTTGTTTACTTATTATACTATAGCGACACTGGCATCTTAGGTATTTTTGGTGCTGTAGAGCCTTCACGCAGACGATGTCGCGGGCAGCAGCTAGTAATATCTAAATTTAACTAATTTATGTCCGGTGTTTTTATTTATTTTTATCATCTTTTATTTAAATTAATTATGTATATATGGTATTACTATGTCTGTGTACCAGGTTGGTAAATTATGTTAGATATTTTAGTTTATTTTTTGTCATGATTATTTTTAAATTGTCAGATATTTTATTTATATTTTGTCATACTTATTATTAAATTGTCATTATTTAGATTAATTTATTTATGTCTATTATTGTTTCGTCATTGTATAAGTAGATTAAATGTCAGGTATTTATATTTATTTTTATCGTCATAATTATTAAAATATGTATTTATTTATATTAATTATCAATATATATTATTACTTTGTATGTTTATCAGTAAAGGTAAATTATGTGAGATTTTTTATTTATATTTTGTCGTCTTGCGCGGAGCGGGAGGGGTGTTTAACTTTTACTGAATAAAATCTACTCCTATGTCTTTGGCTTGCATTCCAAGGCGCCGGGTTTTACTTTTAAAAGCGAACCCATGGCCCCAGTAGGCTTCTACCCTACTGGGCCCCTACGGTTTTGCTGACATCTCTTTGAAGCTCGCATAAAACACTACGCACCGTCGACAGCTCGGTTCGAACGGTTACCGGACCGAGCCCGATGACCACCTGCCATTCCTACTCGCTTCGGATCATGGCTTGTACAAGGGCCTGGCGTGATAGCGTTGCCGCGTTGCTGATCGTTGCCGCCGACCGTCCTCATGCGGACACGGCTGTGCTCCACCCAAGTGGGGTGGATCGACACGTCACGTCAACAGTAATAATACTTGTCACTAATGTAATACCACAATTTATTTTGGAAATACCTCTCGGGGGCCGCTGGCCCTACCTTATTCTGCTAGACCCTTTCCGAATGCTAACCAAGTTTCCAGGCGCTATCTTTCTTTTTTCGGGTTACCTATTTATCAAACATCGCGTTGGATGGCGTTAAATTAAGCAACCTGTGTTTTAAACCATGCTCTATCTTGACTATAGGCGAGTGGAAAAGGAGAGGGTCCTTTTTCACTAGTTCACTCACTAAGAAGTAGCGCTACCTAAGCAAAATGGCGGAACAGTGGAGAAAATAACAGAATTCTATTGGGTATATCGTCCTCGCATCCATTACTATGTTAATGGCTTTCTACCCCAAATATTTCCAGCCAATGCGGTAAGGGTGTTAGAGAATGACGTCACACTCTACTGACTCTACAAACACGCCCACTTCTAACGCCTTACCCTCTGTCTAATGGCATAACCGAACTTTACCCTCGGACTTTAAGCACAGAATCAAATTAGATTCTGTGCATAAAGTCCGAGGGTCCTACTTAACCCTTTAACAGCTTGTGTCGTATTGGTCCGAGAAGTATTTTTGTGTTCTATTCACCAGGGTCGTGTTCGCGACTGAGTACTCCATTTCGTTGAGCTCTTCAATCCCCATAGGTGACAGAAGAGCTGACGAGATGGAGTATTTGGTCGTGGATGTGCGACCCTGGTGGAATGAGTGCGAGAGTGTTTGTCGGATATATCTGATGTAAGTGGTTTAAAAATTAACAATTTCTAGTTCTGTTCATAAAATGTTTACGTTATTTATCTATAAAAATCTTTAGTTATTCGTTAAGTTTTCTTCAATATAAAATATAATATTACTACTTTAGTTATGTACTAGTATAGTTATCGGCACGGGACGCGGGGGCGGGTTGTAGTGATTGGCTCGCCGCGCCATCGCATCATAGACGTCACTCGTGATTCGTGCCCTGCGCTTGCTGCATGTATCTAACAACGAAGACGATTGGCTCGCCAATGTATTGAATGCGCAAAGCGATCCCCACTCTGACGCCGAGCGCTCAAGATCCGTTTTGGCAACTGTACTTACTTACGTCGCTTGGTCGCAAAAACTGTAGGATTATAATTAAGTTGGGAGTGTTTGCGGTTGGTGACATTCAAAATTAATTCAAAAATATTTCTTAGTCACACCTTGATGGCTTTTAGTTTAAGATTGAACATCATTTAACGTCTTCACCCACTCTACAGCTGAGCAGGGGGGCGTTTCAGACTTTTACTGACTATTACCACACCAATGTTTCATCAGTTACCCTTTAAGTTGTAAGACCACGGGATTTCTTTTTGGAAGACAACGCAAGGCCCTAGTAGGCTCCAGCCCTAAAAGGAACCTATGGTTTGGCAACGAAGAATGGAAGAACCTTTTTGCAAGACTCACCTGATGGTGACCTGATGGTCATAAAGCTCAATTCACCCAAGCGTAACCGTAGGGGCCCAGCAGGGTCGAAGCCTACTGGGGCCAAGGGTCTGTTTTCGAGGCTCGGCCCCGGTATGAAAGACAACGAAGGAACGGGGTGGGTTTTATAGTCAGTAAGAGTCTGACACGATCGCCCGCTACGCCCAAGGCCGCCCTGGCCGCCCCGAATGTCATCTGGATGAGTTTTACCTACGGGATCCGGCTGCTGGGGCGTGAGGAAGCCTGCTCCGTCACGAGAGCGGCTGCCTTCTTCGCCAGCATTACTGCTTCGCAGAAGGAAGCAACCACCTGTTATTCATCTGCACTCCAGACCATGGCCTATACCAGGGCCCGGCGCGAAGGTTATAACAATTGAGAAATAAAACAAAAATCTTTACACATTTTTTTTTTATTAAATATTTTATTACTAACATTTCAACATCGGCGCTCGAGGGGTTATTATTATTACATAAACAAGAATTGAGATCAATGTCTATAATATGTAAATAACTTAGATTCCTTGAATTGATATCTAATAGATAAGAAGATTGCTGCAGCTACGTCTGTTATGAGCGCAAGCTCAGGTGCGGATCCAAGACTTAACGTTCTAAAGACGAAGTTCAATTGACCAGAATTTCACCACTGACCAAACTAACAGTAATAAAAAATAGTCCATTGATCCCCTCCAGTTGTATCCGCTCCTGAAGTCCAACCTTCTTAAATCTATCTGACGTATACTTTTCTTGTATAGCATCATGATCAAAAGTCTTCCCAACTACGAGAAGATTTTTGCCCATTTATTCTTGAAGAGACAAATATCAGTGACTTCTTGTAGCTAAAGTCAGTCATATATGCCTCGTTACATAAACGCACTTACGCATGTGATGTTTAGGTTAAATTATTTTTATTTTAAACCAAATGTTTTATTGTTATTGTTCTTTAGAGCTATATTGGTAATTCGTCAGGGTGCACCGCGGGCAGCTCTTCGCCCGCAGTGCACCCTACCATAGTCAGTTTACTTTGGCTCTGCAGGTGATAGAACCATCTACATCCGATCGAGTAGGGTCATGACTGGCTAGATGCTGCAGTATGGACTATGCTTCGAGGAGTGGGACATGCTGCTCGTTTACCAGAGCCCTGAAATGTAAAAAAAAGTAATGTTAAAAAAGTTATACAAGTGTGACTGTTTGGAATTGGGCCGAATTATGAGTTCTTGGTTCTTAGAGTTATGGACAGTATCAGTACCTGCTCAGACTTTGGATCTATGTGGGCCCAAGGAATTAAAAGACATTGCCAATCTTTGTATGGGAGTTGGACCAAGTGCTGCTTAGAATGCACACATAGTGGCATTTTGTTCCTTAGGCCAAAATTTATCAATAAACTGAAGCGCCTCAAAATTTGTCCCAAAGGTCAAGAGAAAAAAAATGTTTTTTTTAAATTGTTTATTTTCGAAAAGTAGCTCAATAGCTTTTTTTTTAGGTTAATTGATTATTGACCATATTGTATAATCAGTAATCAATTACACTGAAAATGCATAAAAGCGAATTTCCTCCTTTTCAGTCCCTTAGAACATGAATTTTCAAAAATCGTTTCTGTGCTCATCTACATCACAAAAGAAGTTTGAAGAGTTTGCAATCTTGATACTTTACATAAGTTAACCTGCTTCTGCCAGCAGCTTCGAGAAAGTAGGTATCTCAATAAAAACTTTTGACTCCCGTTTTGTCACCCTAGGGGGTAAATTTTGGCAAATCTTCTCTTTGTACTCACCCACATCACAAAAGGAAGCCTTGTACAAAATTTCATATCGAGGAATATGAAATCCCAGTAATTTGGGTGGGTTGATATGTCAGTCAATCAGTTTCTGCTTTTATGTAATATTATAGATTGATTAAGACTTCTTTAAAGTTATTAATTCTCATGGGAAGAAGCTGTATCAATAAGAAGAACTATTTTAAAGAATCTTACCTCCCCCTCCGTCCTTCCACCCCTCCTCCTCCCTCATCACGCCTCACTCTTCTCTCTACTCTTAGGAGACGCTCCTGCCGAAGTATTTGCTGTACAGGATGCAATATTACAGTAGCTATGGTAGCTTCAAGGAGAACTCCACCATACGATGCTCCAGTATGCCAAAGATCTGAAAAGTATAACAACGTCAATGTTTTGGAAACCTTACCATGACGTGTTAAAATGTCAGGCGTACGAGTAAGAACGAGGGATGCAGCTATACACTCTATCAATATATATATCTCCATTCCTATAACAGTTTAGTTTAGGTCGTCAATTGTAGGGTAGAGTAGGGTAGTGTAGGGTATAGTAGGGTGGAGAAGGGAAGAGCGGGAGCGAAACCGCTTGGGCAAAAGCTAGTAAATACAACGCTAAATTTTGATCGTTTTAATCCCGTGGAGGGTCGATCCGATACATGAAACACTATCGATTTGTACACACACCTACCTACAGGTCATTGGACTCGCTCAGCTGACGTTTACTTAAAGAAATTAATTTCTTACGTGCGTAAATTAATATGAATATTGAAAAAAAAGTATTTTATTTTTTAATTTCATCTTTACAAATCGATAATGTTTCATGTACCGAATCGACTCTCCACGGGATTAAAACGATTAAAATTTAACGGTGTATATTATTACATCGATCGATCGATGCGAACTAAGACTGGCGTCAAATAAACTTACCCCAAGGTCATTGACCCTCTTACATTTGATGCAAAACAAAAAAAGAATTAGCGAAATCGGTCCAGCCGTTCTCGCGTGATGGCGTGACCAAGGGAAATAGAGATTCATTTATATATATATATATATATATATATATAGATATAATTATAGCAGAATGTGTTAAGTGATGGCTCATAGAACTGTTACATTTATTTACAAGATTTGCCCTGAACAAAAGAACATACAAACAATCAAATTAAAATAAAAACTTGATAAAATTAAGCACAACGATCACGCTTCTAAATGATCGCTGGTAACTCCTGCCTTCCTGCATGCACCTTCGTTTCCATAAAGGAAATAATCCTATTAAGAATTCGTATCGATAAATCTTACTAGTCACCTCAACAATAACACACTTTGATACAAGTGGAGACAGTTTGTCATAGCGACCGAGGCGGAAATCGCCAGAGTCGTAGGCGACGGCATTGTGGAGTCGAGTGCTGCAGTTACAAATTTCTACGTGTATCAAACGACATTATTCCAATACACACGAAGATACGAAAAATACACGCAGGACCGATCGTTGTGGCGACACTTAGGGAAGGCCTATGTCTAGTAGTAGACTTCTTTCGGCTGACATGATGATGATGATGATGACTGCTTGCAATCTTGGTAATTAAGAATGTTAAACGACTAATCTTCTATAGGACTTCAGAGACCAGAGCTCCAGTGGTGGCTCCAAGCAGCAACACGTGTAGCTCAGCAGACGGCTGGTGGCGCACTGCGACATCTGGCTGGACAACGGAAGCCTAGTCTAGAACTGCTAGCTGCACTGCGCATGCCCGACCAGGCGATCAATATTTCGATGTGAGGTACTAATTAATTAATAGGGGTGGAGTATCAATTGAGTGTATTATGTTTCCGATTTTGAATGCTTACGTAAAGTCCTAAGAAACTGGATATAGGTAACTAGCTTTTGCCCGCAGCATCGCCCGCGAATAAAGCAGCTTTCTGTCGGTGAAAAAAATTTAGCTATCGAACCAGTACTTCCAAATTTTACCTCCTACAAACAAAAAAAACGTAACATAAAAAAAACCTTGATAATATTAGTGTAGAAGTGTGTCAGAAGCTAGTGCACGGTTCGAAATTGGTCGTTTCCTATGGAGAAGAACCAGCAAGAAACTCCATGGTTACTCTTCTCTGTACTTCTTGTCTCTGTCTTACTGTCTCGGGTGGGATAATCGAACCCACAATCTCTGGCGTAGTAGTCAGAGCCACTAACCAGTCCTGAATAAATGTCCCTAAATCGTTCAATTAACAGTATCCCGTTTTTTCTTTTCTAAGGGTGGAAGTCATCTAATGACTTCTCCCGCTCTGAGTGGAGCGACAGGGCGTGTCAGACTTTTACCGATTAAAACTACACCTGTGTCCTTCAATTGCCTTTTGCGTTTTAGGATTACGGGCTTCCCTTTCAGTAATTCTACGGCATCCCATATTGAGCAAGTCAATATTGACGTACCATAGGTATAGGGAGCTGTGGTAAGTATATTGTCATCAGAAAAAACCCATCACGTGTGAAAATCCAACAATAAAACTAACGATCGAGTGCATTGGATTGGATTGCGCAGGCGTGGAAACACCGCGGTCTAGGTACAGCCTATTGCTTGACTACAAACCACCTGATGGTAAGCAGTGAAGCAATCGTTGATGGTGAAGCGCACTAATTTATTGAAGACACCTAAATTATAATCGGATGGGACGACCGCTGCATGCAATTTGTTCCAGTCCTTCGATGTACGCGGTATAAACGATGATCAAAACGCTTCGGTCCGACAGTGGAGTTGTCAACAACGTAAGGGTGGACACTCGCCGTACGTCGGGTTGTCTGATGGCAGAAAGTTGATGGCGTAATCAAGTCATGTAATTCCTCCACACACTCTCCAAAATGCATCCTGTAAAATATCAAAAAGCTGACTATTCTATGCCTGCACTCCAGGCTTTATAAATTGGTGTTAATTAACCAAAGCTGAATTTTTGTTTTCGTGGTCGGAAAATCATCTAATGACAGAGAGGGCTCTCTTGGGCGGTGCGGGAAATAGTGTCAGACTTTTACTGACTAAAAGCCCACTCCTATTTCTTTCTGTCTTCGTACCGGGACCGAGCTTTCCTTTCGGATAACCCCTGGCCCCAGTAGGCTTCGACCCTGCTGGGCCCCTGCTGCTACTGACAGCTCCTTAAACCGCGCGGGAACAGTGCGCGCCGTCGACGACTTGGGTTCGGTCCACCCAAACCTGGATCATCAATTTGCCTCTTCACAAGCCTTTCCACTGAGTCCAAAGCTACCAGATGGCATTTGCAGCACCAGCTCGAATGTATCTGCAGTACTCTACACACTGCTACGGTATGCTACCCCATTGTGAACTGCCACGGGACCTTTCACGAACACTGAGTTTCCTATCGGCTGCCTTGCCTTTAGACTCAATGAACCGCCCAAACTTTTCAAAGATTTGAGGAAATTTCAACTCCCAACAACTGATGGCAGCCGATGAAAAAAAGATACATTCTAAAAAGCAGGAGCCAAGAGGAGTGGGCTCTTTTTGGCGGTGAACAGATACGCACAAGTTTTGACAGCGTTGAATCCCACCAGATTAGCTTCACTCCAGTTGGAGATTGCATGAAGTTAGACATTCTTACACTCTACCATTGTCTCTCTTTCGGACCGGATGAGTTCCTTACTATCCTGAGCACTCAACAAATACCTCTATAACTGTCCTATCTTTAGCATACCCATAAATACCTGGCATCAGCAGATCGTTGATATGCAGCAGAAAAAGAGTAGCAGCGAGAACAGACCCCTGAGGAACTCCGATATCAGTCGTCAAGGGGACTAATGAGCTTCCGTCAACAACAACTCGGAGAGACTGAACGGTCTCTCTCTCAGAAAGTCTTTTACCCAGGTAGTCAAACCAAGACAAACACCGTACGCTGGAAGCTTACTTATAAGGCTAGCTTGTCATACCCTATCGAATGCCTTTGATACGTCTAAGGGGATAATAATCGCTTCCCCATTCTTCTAGAGGGCCTCGCCCCACAAGTAAGTGGTATACACTAGTAGGTCGCCAGTAGACCGATTGCGGCGAAGTGCATACTGTCGATCACTAAGAAGATCGTTACCTTCCAGGTATCTCAGATGCATTGTAACAATCTCCTCCCATTAGGAACTGTAATACCAAAAACTAATACCTGTGGTACCTCACCATTAGGAACAGTAGCACTAAAAACTAATACCAGTGGTATTCGTGTTTAATGTAAAAAGGATGATAGTAGGTAAATAAAACGACTCATTCCTACTCTACTCTACTTCTACGATTAAATATTTAATTACTTAACTAGTGATTATTATGAAGAATTGCATGTGTATGTTAATAGGAGCAATATTATATTACTTAGTCTAAGAGATATAGCGCGTGTTTAAACATCTTGTTTAGTCAATAATTTTTTTTATAAATGTAAGAAAATATAGAAAAAGAGAGATGACTGTAGATGATGTATCAATCAACCCCTCTTTTCCCCTCTTTTTGTGAGTAGTAACAGTAATATTACTCTGTAAGTAACATCACTATTCTCACTATGATATAAGTATTATCACCACGGTCGAAGTTACTACCAGTTGCCTCGGAAAAGCGAGCTTTAGGTCGTCAAACTTCGGCTTTCCCGAAGACCACCGAAGGGACCGTGGTCATACTACTTCGTAAAAGACTAGTTCAGGCGCGAATCCAGAAGTGTGAGCAAAAGAAAAAAGGTGTAAGAACTAACCCAGCTTGTTTCTTTTGACCGCACGAATCTAAATTTCCGCCTGTAATAGTTGTTTAAGATCACAATCACTAATTCAGACGCGATTCTATTTGTTAACAAGAGAAAAAAAGAAAAAAGGGCTATAGTAACAAAAAAACTATAGACCCTTAATTTTTTTAAGCCCATAATCTTAAAACCGCAACTAACAAAGTCATATATGATCACATTTACTAGTTGTGACCGGCGTGAATCCAAGATTAGTTGGTAGAGGCAAAATGGACCATAGTTTAGACACTAAGATACATTGTTTCTTTTGACCCCCTAATCTTGAATTCACGCCTGCCACAGTCAAATATTTATCTTATCGAGACCACTAACATGTAACGATGAATACAACATGGTAGCTATATTTTTCAAAGCATGTTAGCAGTAAAAAAGAAAAAGAAGATCTGCTTTCACAGTCTACTCATTTTTAAAGAAATAAGTAGTTTATGGAAGCTGGGAGTGCGTTCTTCACTGTCAGGATTTGAAGAATGGTGGAAGCTTCTGGCAGTCTACTCGTAGTGCCGGCATCTTGTCACATCAGCGACTGGAGACGAGGGGATGGTGACATCTCTCGCCAAGACCTGGAACAGAATACCAAGTTGCTTTTAGTACTTTAAAAGGAACCACGATACCTTGAGTATTGAAGTTTGGAGGAAGAGCTTCCTCAAAGTCAATAGAAGCATTCTAAGCATTTAATGAAGAAGAACTGGGCCCCAAGTCTGCTATTTTTATAAATTCGTCATTCCAACACGATCCCATTGTCATTTTGCTAAAAGTTTGTAATCTGCTAATTCATAATGATCGATCATTGATCGGTCAATGGTCTTGTAATAGAATCGTGGTAGAATGATAATTTCGAGCATATTAAAACCAATAACTGCACAATAACGTTCTAATGGTAAAACACTGATCAAATAAACTGTCAAAGTTTTAGCAGATTACCGCAAACGTCAAATATTCATTTGTCAATATGTATGAGATTACCATTTTATGCCACTTGTTTCAATGGAGTGTCAGTGGTTGACCATTGGAAAGTCATAATGACGCCATTATATTAGTAGATTACCAAACTTGTCAAAATCGACAATTATGACATCAATGATAGACCATTCTGACACTATTGTAATAGCAGACTTGAGGCCCAGGTGGCAAGATTGTTTATCAGCGTTACTGGGGCCTTGGAACGTAAAAGAAGAAAGAAAGAAAAACATTTTATTTGCCGGAAATTCCAAAAAGTATTTACAAATTATACATTTAATGAAAAGAATGCACCACTTCCGAGTAAAACGGCCGAACGCTCAGCATAATGCCGAGACCACAACGCTAAAAGCAACTAAAAGTTGACTGAAGAAACACACCTCGGTTTTATTAGTCAATGAAAATCTGATACTCCATCTTGCCGCAATCAGAGCGGGAATTTTTTTAATGCGGTTGAAACCAGCAGAAAATAGTATGAAATAAAAAAAATGGAAAATTTTGTGGTTACTAATCACAAAACAAGCATAGCAAAAGAATTATAAATTGAACCTCCATCATTAGCTTTATAAAAACCCAAGTCTTTTCTCAAACAAAGGAGTAAGTGTAATCCCACACCCGGGGATAGTGCATATTGGCAAAAACAACAAAACCAGAGAAAGAACTATTTAATTTAACACATACCTTAGGCTTTAAACACCGAAGCAGGCAGTACTGCAGGGCTCCAAAACCTGGAGCAACAGTCACAGCTTGAAGGACGAACGGGCGATGCACCGGCAACGATGAACAGCGCACTGAGACAAAGGATTTCTATACTAGGATACGCCCAGCGCAGAGCGCATGTCTCGAACAAGGGTCGCCGCATACCGGCCACCAGTCAACACCACAAAACGCCGCCACATGCATATTTCCTTATGTACTTCTTATACACTCGAGAGCAAAAAATCGCACATCATAACTCATCATGTTAAGGCAGTTTTTGTCATGAATGTGAATAGATATTGAAAACTTTTTATACACCAGTTGAAAGCTTATTTAATTACCTTTCTAATGATATGAAATATAGTCTTAAAAAATATCCTTGAAAGGTTTTTAGAGCACAAAATCCAAAATATGGGTAAAATTACCAAATTTCACTTAAGAAAGAATGAAAATTCTTGGTCATCCTGTTTGTTAATAAAATGTATTCCCTCCCCTAGCCTTATTTACAGCTGTTACTCGATTTTTCAGCGACTGTATCAATTTTACCATGAAATCTTATGGTATAAAGTCCCATTCCTCCTCAATGACAAATTGAAGCTCTTGGAGGCGTGGAGAGCCAGGCTTTTTTCTCTTACTTACTTCTTTCAAGGTCATTCCATATATCCTCAATTGGATTAAGATCAGAATTACGAGCTGACCTCTCTATTGCAATAACCCCAACGTCTTACATGTAGTCGCAAACTGTTCTAGCGACATGCGATCTGGTGTTGTCCTGCATTATGGAAAAAAATCTACGATGAGACACACAAGCGGCTTCACATATTCTTCGAACACATTTTCGATGTATCATAAAGCCGTCAACCCTCTTGATATCAGGCCAGTACTGGCCCAGTGATGAATACAATGTCAGTTTTAGTGTCCAACAATATGTGACCCTAAAACGCCTCCTAACGTCACCAGTTCGCATATGCAGCATTGTTAAAATTGCCCTGATGACCTACTGTAGACCCTAAAGCGTCCATTATTTATTTATTTATTCAATTTAGTACAGCCACATCACATACATTTTACATGAAAGGAAAATCTTATTAACAATAGGGACTAATGCACATGACAATTAAGGCGTACATTGCGCTTACCATAGTATTACTGCTGCCTTGAGAAATATATTTTGTCATTACATAATTTTAGAGTATAATCAATTTAACATAAAACAATATTACAACCAAATACATTAAGATTATTAACACTAAAAATTAAATTAAATTGAAAATGTCAAAAACCTATATATAACCTATAATAGTGGTCATGTAAGTCATTCTGCAGTTATAAGAAAACACAACAGCCTGCTATTAGGTATACATCCAATTTTAGTGTTACGTGGCAAATTATGGCCGGGCTTGTTGGTGAGCTGTGGTCAATTTGGTACCATTTGTTGAGTGATGTAAAGTCAGGCCTGCTTCACCCAGTCTTTTCCTAATCGTCCACTGATTTATACTGAAATTGCAAACTTTTTGAAGCTTTTGTGTCAGTTCAATTCCGTTCAGTAGCCGATTTCTCAAAGTACTTGTTACAGGAAAGCGATCATCACGTCTGGATCCTATGCGCCACCGGCCAGATCCTGGTCGGAAAATATACCCATGGGTCTCCTGAAACCTCTGGTATAACACGCGAATAGAGAAGCGGCTCCAATTTTGCTGTCGATTAACTTAATTTCGATTATGGCTTGCTTTGGGCATGGCAATAACTTAAACGGCTTCTGCGGGCGTGGTATCCATATTTTTCCAGTAAATCCGTCTGTTTACAATAGAGGAGTTATCACGTTGACGGAAACTGATTAAAATTCCAAAAAAGCACCATTTTTGTACCTCCGGGTAAAGGTACAAGTAATGAAATTCAAATGGGTGAATTTGGGGAATTGGGTGTACCGCTGGCTTTTGTGAGTTACGTGAAGGTATGATCAATCAATGATCTTAATTTTGTGTTTTTATAAAGCTAATTTTGTATGCTTTAATTTTGCTTAATAATTTGTACTCAATATCTTTAGATTTAAGGAAAAAATAGTACTAAACGAAATTACAAGCCATGTGCGATTTTTTTGCTCTAAAGTGTATATTTTATATGGATTCGCGACACACGGTTGTTGCAGGTGACCGCCACATGCTACAAATCGCCACTGCTTGCTTGTTGTGGTCCGTACTGGCCACTAAACGTCGTCACACGCCACTCGCGCATTTAAGCCTTCTTCGTCAGTGTCCGTTATGATATTGCGCATATAGGTTAAATAAAAACCGGCGAAGAGCGTGTCGGGCCACGCTCAGTGTAGGATTCCGTAGTTTCCCATCCGTCACAATAAGTGTACCCACTAATGAGTTTAAAAAAATGCTTGCATATACACGATTATACTACAAACTTAGTCCAGAAATTATTTTGTACAACCTTTTTGTCTTTTTTGTACAAAAACTGTTCTTTCCATCAAGTTCAAAATAATTTTCCTAGAAAGTCCTTATAAAGTTCTACTTTTCAGATTTTTTTCATATTTTCTAAACTTATGGTTCAAAAGTTAGAGGGGGGGCACATTGTTTTTTACTTTTGGAGCGATTATTTCCGAAATTATTGACATTATCAAAAAATGATTTTAGTAAACTCCTATTCATTTTTAAATACCTATCTAACAATATATCGCACGTTAGGGTTGAAATTAAAAAAAAAAAACACTTCCCACTTTACATATAGGGGGGCTACCCTAATAAAACATTTTTTTCCAATTTTTATTTTACCACTTTGTCGGCGTGATTGATATACATATTGGTACCAAATTTCAGCTTTCTAGTGCTAACGGTCACAGAGATTAAGCGAGGACAGACAGACATGGCGAAACTATAAGGGTTCCTAGTTGACTACGGAACCCTAAAAAATAGCAACCACCGGCCAAAAGTTGCTGTCAGGCGCTTCAACATCCTTTGTAGCCGCTTCTAGCTTCTCGTGTCAGCGTTTGTGGCTGTCGCGTGTGGTCTGTGAGCGATGACCCTATGGATCAATACTTTCAGCCACGTTGGAACTTGGAATGTTGTCACTGCATAAAATTAGCTGTGATACCTGATCTAATAAAAATTGATCCAAATTTTTATACACCACTAATTTCTAATTAGTACAAATACTTAAAGGGCTTATTAGAAAAGCCCTTGTTATTATTTAAGTAAAGTCGCAATAAATAATATTCATAAACAGCAAAGTAATTAGCGTTTGTGTTTATCCCACAATGTCTCTCAATTTATGGAAATATGGTGCAGGCTATTGATTATGAATGAATAAATGACGATTAAAATGGAAAAACACTGCCCGCAGTATTTTCAACTAGCAAATGTTATGTATGATTGAATCTATGATGAATTTACCTTTTCGTGGTCAATTTTAGGATTTCGGTTTTTTCTACTGTTGAATACAAAAATATGATCAGTAACGGGTACAGATACAGCCCCATTTTTTTGTGTACTAATTAAAATGTAGGGGTGTATAGTAGTGCTATTTACGAAAAATTTTCTTTGTATTAAATCTAGGCCTCAATTTTAGGTTTTTAAATTAGGCCAACGACACCTAGTGACTGCAATAAAAATAATATTGCACAACTATCACACAACGCCATCTAGTCCTAAACTTAGCAGATCTTGCGCTATGAGTGCTAGACAACTGATAAACGTTTTTTTGTTTTCTAAATACATACATAAGATAGATAAGATAGAAATAAATAAACTAAGTTCTACTGTCCACGGACGTGTAGTTTTTCATAGACACGTTTTCGTCATTATATGTACGTTGTCACGTCGTTACCAATTCTACGACAGTGCATACTTTTGTCTGTAAGCTGTGTGCAGGCGAACTCCAAGCGTGAAATGACGTGTGTCAGTTGAGCTTGCAAATCGAAACTTTTACTCAGATTGGTGCAATCCGAACGATTTGGCACGGTGCATTGAAAGACCTTTTCTTTTTGCTTCACCCAGAGCGAGTAACCTAGGGGTCTTTAAGTCAAGAGTGAATAGGTTACTTCTAGGCAAGCGACCTCCATCGGCCACATTATCGCTTACCATCAGGCGAGATAGTGGTCAAACGCGAGCCTATCAATAATAAAAAGAAAGAGCGGAAAAAGTTGTTTGATAATTCTTAGCTATAAAAATAAAATTAAACTGAATGATCTTTTATATTGTGTTGTACTTGAAATGATTGAATCTGATGACTTGACAAAACAAAAAAGGATTGTGGTAGGTAAATAAAACGACTCATTCCTAATCTACTTCTACAATTAAATATTTAATTACTTATCTAATGATTAATATGTGTTGATAGGAGTATTATTATACGACTTATTTGATATTATGTTAATAGGAGTATTATTATATTACTTAGTCTAAGATATATAGCTAGATGTATGAAAATATAGGAAAAAGAGATGACTGCAGATGATGTATCAGTCAACCCCTCATTTCCCCTCTTTTTATGAGTACTATTACTCTGTGAGTAACATTACTATTCTCACTATTTTTTTTATATAATATAAGTATTATCACCACGGTCACAATTACCATCAGTTTCTTCGGAAAAGCCAGCTTTAGGTCTTCAAACTTCAGCTTTCCCGAAGACCACCAAATGGACCGTGGTCATAATACTTTGTAAAAGACCATTTCAGGCGCGAATCCAGGAGTGTCAGCAAAAGAAAAAAGGTGTAAGGACCAAACCAGCTTGATTCTTTTGACCCCACAAACCCAAATTTTCGTCTGCAATAGTCGTTTAAGATCACAATCACTAATTCAGACGCAAATTTTAAATTAGTTAACAAGAGAGCAAAGATAAAAAGGACTATAGTTACAAAAAACTATAAACTTTTAATCTTTTGACCCCATAATCTTCAATCTGCGCCTGACAAAGCCATTCATGATCACATTAACTAGCTGGGAACGGCGTGAATCCAAGATTAGTTGGCAGAGGCAAAATGGACCATAGTTTAGAGACTTAGTTCCATTGATTCTTTTGACCCCCTAATCTTGAATTCACGCCTGCCACAGTCAAATATTTATCTTGTCGAGACCACTAACACGTAATGAATAATACAACATGGTAGCCATATTTTTCAAAACATGTTAGTAGAAAAAAAAAAAACAAAAGAAGATCTGCTTTCACAAACTACTCATTTTCAAAGAAATAAGTAGTTTATGGAAGCTGGGCGCGCTTTCTTCGCATGGTAGTCACTGTCAGGAGCCGGAGAATGATGGAAACTTCTGGCAGTCTACTCGCAGTGCCGGCATCGTGTCACATGAGTGACAGGTGTCGAGAGGATGGTGACATCACTCGCCAAGACCTGGAACAGAATACCAAGTTGCTTTTAATACTTTTACAAGAAACGACGACGCCATAAGGAGACAATTTTGGAGGAAGAGCATACACAAAGTCAGGAAGATAAACATATGATGAAGAGGAACGGTGGCGAGATTGTTCGAAAGAGTTACTGAGGCTCTGGAATGCAAAAGGTGACTGGATGAACAGGGTGGGTCCATCTTACCCCACTCAGAGCAGGATGATTTCACACGTAAGAAAAAATAAAAAATACACTAAGTTTTAAAAGTCAAGCCTACGTCTAAAATATTTGTTAGGAAAACGTGGAATAGCTGGAACATAAAACACTTTTTATACCGATAGTATATTCGCTTAGAATATTATATTATATTATATTCCACAACAATCACACAACGGCGTCTAGTCCCAAGCTAAGCAGAGCTTGTGTTATGGGTACTAGCATCTGATAAACATACTTATATATTTCTAAATACATAAAATATTATAATAAATTACACCCAGACACAGAACAAATGATTATGTTCATCACACAAACATTTGTCCTGGATGGGAATCGAACCCACGACCTCCGGCATAGCAGTCAGGGTCACTAACCACTAGACCAACAGGCCAGTCAGACTAAGAGAGAATAAGTCTATTTTTTAGTATGATGTAACATATAGAAATATAATTTATTCAAGTTAGTGAATGGTTTCAATTGGTCGTTTTCTATGGAGAAGAACTGGCAAGACAATCCATGGTTACCACGGTAAAAATATTTCCACATCATAATCTTAATAGATATTTATTGCGATTGGATATATTATATTAATCCTTTAATATTCACCATATAAAACCCAAGCCTCTTCTCAACGAAAGGAGCTGGTGCAATCCCACACCCACCCGGTAGCAGTGCTTATCGGAAGAAAACAAAAAAAAACAAAGAAAGAACTATTTAATTTAACACATACCTTAGGCTTTAACACTGAGGCAGGCAGTACAGCAGGGCTCCAAAACCTGGAGCCCCAGTCACAGCTTGAAGGACGAACGGGTGATGCACCGGCAATGATGAGCAGCGCACTGAGACAAAGGATGTCTACTCTAGGTTACGCCCAGTGCAAGGCGCATGTGTCGAATAAAGATCAATACTTTCAGCCATGTTGGAACTTAGGGTCGACGCTCACAGACCACACGGGACAGCCACGAGAAGTTAGAAGCTGATGTACGAAAATATGATGATATGATATGATAAAGAAAACTGATGTACGCGAGGCTACTTGTGGCCGGTAACTGCTACTTTTTTTAACCCATGCAGAAAGAAAAAAAAAGAAAGAAAAGATGTAAAGAAAGTAAAGAAAGAAAAGAAAGAAAAGAAAGAAAAGAAAGAAAAGAAAGAAAAGAAAGAAAAGAAAGAAAAGAAAGAAAAGAAAGAAAAAGATATAAAAGTAAAAAAGTAAAATAAAGAAAAGTAAAAAAAAATAAAAGAAAGTAAAACCTTTTATTTGGCGGAAACAAACGCAATCTTAGGACTACTTTACAAATTATAAGCATAATTAATTGTGAAAAAAATATGCGTCACGTCAGCATAATGCCGTGACCACGCGCAAAATGAGACGAGACTACGTACGTGCAGTATCATAATGGATTTTGACTAAGACGGTGCGTTTTGTCTCGGTGTTTAGTGCCCAGTGCGGGCCACAAGAAGCAAGCAGCAGTGATTTGTAGCGTGGGGTCGCCATCGGTGTCAACTGTGTGCGGCGAATCCATATAAAATGTATGAGAACTATTTAAAACAAAATTGGAGTGTTTGTTTGTAATATTGAAATAACTGCTTTTTACTACATGCATATGAATATATTATATACGGTACATACACCAAAATAACATTTTTTACAATTTTTGTCTGTCTGTCTGTTTGTCCGGGCTAATCTCTGAAATGGCTGGACCTTTTTTGACGGGACTTTTTTGGCAGGTAGCTGATGTAATAAGATTTGTTCTTCGTTCGGCCCACTGAGTTTTGTCCCACATAAAAAATTCCTGGTTTGTCCCAAACTACATGCTTCTTTCGTCCCAAAACGTTATTTTAATTATTTTGTTTTCGATTCGTCCGATTTCATATTCATTGTTCGGCCCATATTTTTTTTGTATAGGCGATTTTTACATTTTTGTACACTCAGCAACAAAAACGTATTACTATTTTATGAGTACAAACTATATACTAGCTTCTGCCTGCGACTTCGCCCGTGTGATAATAGAAAATATTTACCTATGTCACTTTATGTAATGAGGTAGGATTCTTCTGGTGAAATTATTATTAAAGGCGGTCTAGCAGTTTTTTATTTTATTCAGTACTTACACAAAACATAAATCTTTCCTCATTATAATATGTGTATAGAAGTAAAGACTTAACAACAATAAACTATATAAAACAATCGCTTCTCTCTGCCTTCTCCATGAAAGAAAATTTACACATATTATTTCCGTCGTTTGCTTGTATTGACTTATGTTGGCCAATAGTATTATTTTCCGTAATCAGTATTTTACTCATGTTGTTAAAATACTCTCACTTTAATCTCGGTGAACTTTTCAGTAACTAAAATTGTAATGTAATTAATATTTATTATAGATATGACTATTGTGTATGTTTAAACTGTTGGTTGTAATAATAAGATGATTATTATTATACCATTTCTGCGATTTTGATTACGATACTCGATAGTAAAAATTATTTATATATAATTAAAAAAAAATGTTTTATTATTATTGAATTTACATTGAAAAAATATTTAGCCAACTTTAATTACAGTAAAACTAACAAATAATAACAAAAACTCTAATCTAATTAAAACTAACTAAAAACAAACTAAAATATGATGTTTGTTTTCAGTTAGTTTTAATTGCACTCTTGTCACCGTCGGTGTTCCAGCCGTATTGGACGCAAAGATGGCAAGAGACGGGAGAGCATGTCGTTATTCCCATGGAACATACATAGGTGTGAAACATCGCTATTTGTGTCGATACTCTTGCGCCATCCAATCTTCCTAGCTCGTTGTGATGTGCTGGTGCTGTCGCTGCATCTGCGGAGAACCTCAAACGGCAAAAATATAATAACTTTTTGGAAGTTATATTTTCGAACCGTTTGGGGTTGAAACTCTCGGATCATGGGGTGTGCTCACAACTTGTAGTATAAAGATCTTTCGAAACGTCTAATTGACACTTCGCGTGACCCAAAGGCTGGCTTTTGCCTTGGAAAGAGGATAAGCATTACTATACAGAGTGGCAATGCCGCCAGTCATTTGGGCACATTACCAGTCGACAGCGATGTGAAATAGATTTTTTCTCGCCATATTTTAGTTTGATTTTAGTTGTAATTAGCCTAGGGTTTTATTATTATTATTTTATTTTACTGTAATAGTTAACAATTTTTTTAAATATGTGATTAATGAGGAAATAAAAAATATTGTTACGTTTTAATTCGTTTTTTTATTATTATTAGAAGTACGTATATTTTTTTGTAATATTATTCAAAAATGTCAAATAGCCACTTATATTATTTTTGTTGACTGTACTTTTAGTAGAGGATACGGTTAAGAACGACCTTCACCGGTTTGTTTAATGGATGAAACGTATTTTATGATAAATTTAGTATATTAAAGAATATAACGCGGGTGGGTTGCCTGAGAAATTCCTGGCCAAACAATTTTTTTTTTTTAAATGCACCGGTGTGTTTAACGAATAAATTTAATACTAACCGAAAGAGTGCAGCCTTTAGAACATAAACATGTTGGGTTGCCTATTTGTTTCCTGGCATAACTATGGGTTGCCAGGTATAAACAGGTGTGTTTATTTTGATATACAACAAATTCTATATCAAAATAAACGCTGTTTCATTACGAATACGATGTTATAGTGTTGTCGGCAAAAAAATCTGGTATGAAAACCGGTTGTGCATTTTTCTAAAAAAAATGTAAATTTTCAATTTTTAATTAATAATAGTCTGGCCAGGAATTTCTTAGGCAACCCACCCGCGTTATATTATTTAAAACACTAAATTTATCATAAAATAAGTTTCATCCATTATACAGACCGGTGAAGGTCGTTCTTAATCGGATCTTAGACTATTTTAAAGTACTTGTGATTCGGGACGAAACAGAACTTCAATAGTGATGTGGGACGAATAAATATTTTTTTGGAATGTGGGACAAAACTTCGGGACGAACGAAGAACAAACCTGTAATAAGGAGTAGCATAACCTGCTTTTATTTAAGAAAAAATAAAATCAAAATCCTGTAGTCCACGCGAACGAAGTCGCGGGCACAGCTAGAAGGAAATATACCGGTGGCGGCGTTTTGTGGTTGTAGCGCGTGGCTCGTATGCGGCGACCCTTATTATGTTGTTAATACTAAAAGAGGAAAGTTTGTTTTTTAGTTTTTTTTTTTATTGTTGATATGTTCGCGCTTGACCGCTATCTCACCTGATGGAGAGCGACGATGCGGTCGACGTTGGAACGCGCTTACCTAGAAGAAACCTGTTCACTCTCGACTTAAAGATTCCCGGGTTGTAGCTATCAGGAAACACAGACTCCGGTAAGGAATTCCACTCCCTAGCTGCACGCACAATGAATGTGTTCCCAAAACGTTTTGTGCGTGTAGGTGGGATGCCCACCCACCATGTACCGGTGACGCATAGCCTTACGTCTGGTAGATCGATGATGGAACGGGCTAAAAGTTTTTCACCGATAGAAAGCTGCTTTGTTCCTGAGTGACATAGGCTATATTTTAAGATTTACGCGAGCGAAAAGTTAGTCTGATATAATAAAAAATTGTTGAGTCGGCCAAACTCTACTACTAGTGCCGTTTCCGGTTTTTTTTTTTTTCAATAAATTTTTCTGTATTTGCCATTCAACGTGGCAATGCTTCCAGTCTTCTGGGCACAATTCCGGATGACAGCGATGTGGAGGAGTACTTTGACGCCTGAGCGTACTTTGTTATTTTGTATTATATTTATGTACTTAATTAGGTTTTAGTATAAATAGTTTTTTTTCTGTATTATGTGTTTCAATCTAGGGCTCCATTTTATATGATCTGGAATTTGACTAACGATACCCTTTTTTTGTAGGTGGGAAAATCATCCAATGACATCTCTGCGCCCTTGGGTGGAGCGGGATATAGTGTCCGACTTCCACTGACTTAAAACACACTCCTGTTCCTTCGTTGCCTCTCGTACCGGGGCCGAATCTTCCTTTCAGAAGCTTGGGCTTGAGCTCAGTCCGGACCATTAGGACGGCGAGCTACCCATTGCTGAACACTAATCTAGGTACAAAGTCTGGAGCAAAAGCGTAGAGTAGCCAGCCTTTCAGTATTTTTAACCGACTTCAAAAAGGAGGAGGTTCTATGTTCGGCTGAATGTGTTTTTTTTAACCGACTTCTAATAAAAAAGGAGGAGGTTCTCAATTCGGATGTTTGTATTTTTTTTTATGTATGTTCGGGCATAACTTCGTCGCTTGCCAACCGATTTGAAAAATTCTTTTTTTGTTGGAAAGGGTATACTTCCCAAATGGTCCCATAGTCACCAAGTCGGGATCTGATGATGGAATCTTGGCTAAATCGAGGGAACTCCTCAAATATTATAGGCAACTATATAGTCATTTTGATATTTTCATCAAGGAATTAAGCATTTACAGTCAAAAAGTGACATTTGATGAGGTGGAACTGGTTAAGAAGACCAGAAATTGCCAACGGAACTTCATACTCGAACAAATATCACAATGAACATAGTTAAGCGACTATGACAACACAAATAAATGAATAGTTCTGAATAGTTATGTTGAAAATGGTATCATCGAAGTAACCTGATGATAGTGATGGAGCTGGAAGATAGGCACCGGAACTCCGTAATTAATCAATGTATCCTACCCGTGTTTGGGCTTATTAGAAATGTCATGAGATGCACTTTGGCTGTAAGGTACTATCGAAGTGATCTGATGATGGAGCCGGAAGGTGGAAGGTAGACACGGGAACTTCATATGAAAATGATGTATTCTAGCAGGGTTTAAGTTAATTGGAATTGACATGAGAAAAAAGTACTCTGGCTGTAAGTGTGTTGCAACTAAAAAGTATGAAATAAAAAACTTTTTATAAAAAAAATAAAACCGACTTCACTAAAAAAACACTAAAATGATCAAAATAATTTTAATTTCGGAAGTCGGTGTTAAATAAGGAACAAACAATAACGAAAAACACCGACTTCCGAAATTAAAATTATTTTGATCATTTTAGTGTTTTTTTAGTGAAGTCGGTTTTATTTTTTTTTGTATAGTGCATTTTGGAGAGTATGGAATCGCAGGAATTACATGAATTGATTCCGCCGTCACTTTCCTACCATCAGTACAACCCGAGTCCACCCTTACGTTGTTAACTTCTTCGGTTTCGTCTCGTCGTTTACACCGCATACATCGAAGGACTGGACAGGACCAATTTGCCCGCAGCGGTCTTCCCATCCGATGATAATTTGGGTGTCTTCAAGACTTGAGAGAATAACTAGTGCGCCTCATCATCAACGATTGCATCACTGCTTACCATCAGGTGGGATCGCAGTCAAGCAAGTTTTATATCATAAAAATAATCTATGCGTCACTATATTTTTCTGCTTTGTGAATTTGAATGTAGGCCTCAATTTTGTATAGAGTTTGGCCAACGACACCTTTTTTTTTATGGTGGGAAAAAATCATATCCAATGACAATCCCCGCTCTTGGGCGGAGCGGGAGATAGTGACAAACTCTTACTGACTAAAAGACCCACCCCGTTCCTTGTAGCCTTCATACCGGGGCTCGAGTTCCCTTTCGAATAACCCTGGCCCCAGTAGGCTTCGACCCGGCTGGGTCCCTGCTGTTGCTGACAACTCCTTGAGGCGCGCGGGAACAGTTCGCGCCATCCACGACTTGGGCTTGGTCCGGACAGTTACCGGACGGCTGGACAGCGAGCTACCCATTACTCACTGTCCGCAAGCCCGCGCTTACGGTGGCCGGAAATTGGAATCAGAATCCTCCTTCCCCAGAAGGCCTCCTCCTTAGCGAGTATTACTGCTTCGCAGAAGTCGGCGACCGCCTGCCACTCCTCCTCGCTCCGGACCATGGCCTCAACCAAGGCCCAGCGCGAGAGGTCTCCGCCGCCGATCGCCCCCACGAGGGCAAGCAGGGCACACCTCGACTGTGTGCTCCTCCGGGCCAGCGACACCTGGTGATAGAAATAAATAAACTAATGCCCTACTATCCACGGACGTGTAGATTCACAGACGCGTATTCATCAGTGTCATCTATGACGCCTCATCTGGTATATAATTAATCTGTAGAAGTTATTAGTTGTGCGCGCATCACGTAAAATGTACGATATTGACATATATAAACTTTTGTACCTACATTAAAATTGTAATGCAACTATATTACTTAGGCTTTGTTTCATCGCAATCGGTTTAATTTATCAAAAGATATAGGTACCACATCATCGATATATATGTACTGCGCACTCAATTAAGCGTGCCGACACTCACTAGGGGCCTAGACAACGTTACATTTTCATCAACGATAACGAAATTCGATATCTCCGAAATGTATGGAACTGCATAAGCTTTCGAAGTGTCACGTGATCGATCGCTAATTGCTAGACAATGTCACACTGCGTTACGAAACGACAGCGAACTTCGATCAACATAAACGATATTCTCATACAAATGCTTAGACAAGTGGCACTTTTGACATTCGACTTCGCTGAGATCTCGAAATTCTCGTTCGACGGCTAAGCGAACTCTTGGACCCTGTAGAAAAGCAAAACAACATGGCTGTTATTAGTCAGCTGGTGGTTTTATTTGCATCAAGTGCGCGTGTTTCTCGTCTTTTGTTGTTTTTTTTAAATAAAAATGCATACATTGCGTTTACTACGGGCAGCACATAATGAAAGTGTGTGGTTGAGGCGTCAAAAACGATACAATTACCGGAAAAAAATGGAAAGAGTGGAAAATATGCCAGAGTTATTGTTCGTAGAAAATTTTAGATTAAATAAGAGCATTTTCCGGCAGCTCTGCAACGATTTGCGTGTTCACACTTCGTTAAGAAGATCTAGAGAAATTCCTTTGGAAATTAAGGTAACCTTACTGAAAAGTTTTCAAATAGCAAAAGTTAGACAATTGATTTGATGTTATCTACTAAAAACGAAAATTTGTATGTTTGGTTTCCATAATTTTATTTTCCTAATTACTTAATTGGTGTTTTAGGTGCTCATTGCTCTTAGTTTTCTTGCTACCGGATCCTATCAAAGGATCGTGGGTGTGAGTCAACAACTGACACAAAGAACAACAAGCCGGTGTATCTGGCAAGTTGTTGATGCCCTCAACTACCCCGCAGTCATGAACAAATGGATTAAATTTCCACAAACAATACAAGAAAGGTCATTAATCAAAGAACAGTAAGTGATCAAATTTTAATAAATATGTGTTAAGTAATTATTATGTTGAAGTATGTTTAGTGTATTACTTACTTATCAACATAAATTACTAACTTCATTTTCAGATTTCAAAGAAAGTACAATTTGCCTGGTGTGATAGGATGCATTGATTGCACTCACATTGCAATAGTGAAACCAGCTGAAGAAGAGCATGCTTTCTATAATAGAAAAAGATATCATTCCTTAAATGTTCAAATGGTTTGTATTGAAATCATAATGTTATATTTAAATCTAGAAATAGTGTTGCTGCTATTATAACTGCCTATTTTGATTGCCAACCTGTGACTAATATTACAAAAAACAATATTTTCAGGTATGTGATCCTAGTTTGAATATTATAAATGTTAATGCTAAGTTTGGTGGAGCAACACATGATTCCCACATATGGTCATCAAGTTTGGTAGAACCCTATATGCGTTGCCTTCATGAAAATGGTGAACATGTTTGGTTACTTGGTATGTTTTTTATTTTAAATATATGCATTAGTTTAATATAATAAGTAAAATTTAGATATTACTTTAAATATTTTATAATTCAAAACTTTTTGCTTTCAGGGGATTCTGGTTATCCACAACGCCCCTGGCTTATGACCCCTATATTAAATGCTCCGCAGGGGTCTAGAGAGGAATTGTATACCACTCGTCATGTGCAAGCCAGGACATGCATTGAACGTTGCTTCGGATTACTTAAAACACGTTGGAGGTGTTTGCTTCGTGACAGGGCTCTTTATTATCATCCCACTGTTGCCAGCAAAATAACAATTGCATGTTGTGTGCTACACAACATCTCGCTTCATGCACATTTACCGGCTCCAAGTTATATTCCTGCTGCTGTGGATGATAATGATGACTCCAATACACAAATTAGCAACACCTCCACAGAAAATCGAAGCGAATTAATCCGAGACAGGGCAATGCTGAATTATTTAATAAGTAGGTTATAGATGTAGTCAAGTTTAGCCATATTTATTAATTATAGAGTGTGTAATTGTTCATCTGCGACAATATTTGTACCCAGTTTTTTAATTTTAATTGTCATTTTATAGACAAATAATACTATAATAATTTTTATTAAATGTTTGATTTCTTGCTTGGTTAAACATTTAGCATATTTTTTATTGATTTAAACAACTAGTGCTTGACTGCGATCGCACCTGATGGTAAGTAAGATGCAATTATTGATGGTGAGGTGCACTAATTTATTAAGAGCTTTTCACTCTTGCCTTAAAGACACTTGTAAATTAGCAATGTGTGTAATTAAATATAGGTAACTAAATTAGTAATGTAAGTAAGGAATTAGTTTGATTTTTTGTCAGTTTAAGCTGATAAAGATATTTAGTACTTCGTTTTATTATTATACTTAAATTTCTACAAGTGTCTTTCTCAGAAATATTAAACCATCAATGTAACCGTTTTTTTTTATTGATATATTAATAATAAATCAGTCTCCAAATTATCATAATTGTAGAGACAAATAAAAACGAGATTTACTTTTTACTGGGTGTCATCAGTTTGTCCTAACTTATTTGAGATCAGTGGAATACTTAGTATTTTCCTTCTATATTCTTTCAGCCGTTATCTTAGTATTCACATTATCCACTCGCTACAGTCTCATCCATAGAGTCCATACCGGATGTGTTGTTAAAATAAAAAAATGCAATACAAAAGGTTTTAACTATCTGATTTAATTAATTTTCCTCATAGTAAAATAATTACTTAATAATAACTATGTACATGCACTAAATAAAAAATAAACAATTTATTCATTAAACTTAACAATTACATTTTAAAGAAACTATCATTACCTACTTAAAATAAATATAAAACCTAATCAAAACTATCATCAAAATATTAAATAATTATGGAGTGCCTAATCGCTCGGTGTCGTCTTTACTTCGATAGTGGTCAAACCATGCTTGCGCAATGTCTCCAAACCTGCGTAAGACTTGGTTACGCTCATGGTCGACCTCTATCCTACGAGTCTCTCGTTCATGGAGCTGCCTGTCCCGTTTCTCCTCCTGGCGAAGACGTAATTTTTCGATAGCAACGAACTCACTCGTTGCTCTATCAAATGGTGTGAGTGTACGCCTTCGGCGCGTCCTTATTGTCGTGCGTGCAGTAGAAGCCGTTAGCCCAGACCTCGGGGTGGAGAACAACCGTCGCCTGCTGGTCGGTGGAGGAGTGGAAGGTGCAGGCGGGACAGGTTGCACCCATGAACGTCTTGTTGCGGATTGATTTTGTGATCCTTGAGCGAGAGTTTCTGGGTGCAGTGGCTGCCAGCTTATAGATAGAGTTACAGGCGCGGGTGATGATATTGGCTCTGTAAACAAAATAAGCTTTACCTGAGTGGAATTCAAATGCCTGCTTAACGCATTCATAAAATGTATTTTATGTAGGTAAACCTACCGTCGGCTGTTGTGGTTTCAAAACCAATCGCGTCTTGTTCGTGCGTAGAAGGTGGTGGTGAGAGATGAGAAGTAGTAGCCTGCGTTGTGGATGGGATGAGCTGCAGTGGTCCCTGAAAAAAGTTTATCTATATATAAAATATATTGTATATGAAACCTCTTGTAATAATACTCATTTTATTACACAAGGTGCTTTTAGGTTAGATATGATTAATTTCCCATTTAATTTTTTAGTGAATAATAATACTTATTTTTTTTTATCGATTTCTACGAGGTATGTTATGTAATGAAACTGATAATTTTGGTTGCTGATTTCTGTAATGTATTGTATATGGGACATGTAAGGCAGCATGCCTTCTTGTACTATTCATATATTCATGTACTTCTTGATTAGTAAAATCTATCAAATTGTAGAATGTTAGTTATTTATAATGAATACATTGAAGTTTACTCTGTAATTTAAAGTTCGAAAGGACGGACTGCAACAAAAATGAAAAGTTTTTGCTGCAGTTATAGCGCTTGGTTTATTGATAGATTTCTATTAAATTCAACATTTTTTAAACCTGACACTTTGTTTTTAATAAGTTTGTGGACTATACTAAAATATAAGTCGATAGCCAATGCCACTTGAACTAGTGTTCTCGGATTTTAAGTATAAGCTCACCCTTTTTTTTTGCTGAGGTGTTTGGGTCGCATCGTTGTTTTTGAAAAAAAGCTTATGACATGAAAAAAATTGTATGGCGTGGCGGCTTTTTTATCAATGTATGTGTTGTTTATGTAAATGAAATAGAAACTTTTGAATATATTGGTGTGTTTTCTTAATTATAACGAGTACCTCTTGTACAATAAACTGGAAAACACTCGCCCACCTTCTTTTCAAATTAGAATAACAATATACGAGTATTACTAATTAAATCTATGTTTTGTTTTAATCAAAATTTTAGCTTATTTCATAAGAATTCCAACGACATAAGATTTATATAGCTCCCATACAATAGTTGTCGTCATTTTTATCACGGGCATGTTTAAAAAAATATTCGAGTGATCAGTCATTCCTGCATTTTAAATGGGCATGTGTAATAGTTACGGCAAATCCTTGCTCGTGGATGCTTGCCTGACCCTCTACAGCCACATTTCCCATAATCGCTAGCACCCTTTCCTCAAAAGTTGTGAGGGTTTGGCGATTACTAGGCCCACCACCAGTACCACTTGCATGACGTCTTATTAAAGATGCTTTTTTTTTTGTTTTCGACTTCCAGTCTGCCCAAACCTACGAAATAAATTAAGCAATATGTAGCAAATATATAAGGTAGGTAGTAAGGAGTAACGATGATTAGATGGCTGTTCAATTATTACCTTTTTCCATTTTTCTGTCGATTTATTGACTCCACCACCAATCGAGTTTAATATTGTCACCAACTCACACCACAGACGCTCAGATTTCAATCGCCCTTGAAGCCCACTACGGGGATTCGAAAGATCGCCGTGACTGTAATCAAACAAAGAATAGTTAGGATCACGTCATTGTTTACATTGAGCGTTTTCAGGTGATATGAATTGAGTCAAGTTCATGGTCGAGGTGAACACTTCCTTACCTTTCCATGAACTCCAAAATAGTTGAAAATTGTTCACCACTGGCTCGCATTCGTGACTCCATTATAATTATCCTAAAAATGAAAAAAATAACCTGTTATTTTCAGTTTGTTTATCATCATAAAAAAAAAATCCACAGTTATTGTTGTTCATAAAAGTAATGTGCAACTTACTTATGAATTCCTTGTTGAATTGGTTATTTTAACACCACCACTCGCCAATTTTACTTTTAACTAGGTATATTAGTTTACTTATAGTGAACACTTTGGTCATGAACAAAGCCTATACTAATACAGTTTACGATGAGTGGCTTACACAGAGGTTAGCTTAAAACTGAACGAATAATGTCTTAATATTTGATGGAAGCATAGGGTCTTGCTACAGTTCCCATGGTTCTTAAGTTAAGAGGTTAAAGGATGTTTTTTTGTCGGGGTTCGGGGTATCGTGAGCACTTGAACGCCCATGCCGATCCCGTGACGTCACTCAGCACTCCAAAGCCGTCGCCGTCCTTCATGTTCTTAGAGCACAGCGATCGCCAACACCACTAATAACACTTTCACTCAGAAAAATTACCAAGAGTTGTTTGTTTATATTTGCCGCAACCCGATTGACGTATTTTCACGTCGGAATTTGACGTTTCATTTCGCGACCATAGTCAAGAAGTTATCTTTCTTTCGAATGCACACTTCGACTTAGCGATATGTTGGTCGATGTGACATTGTCTACCATTTTATAGTCGACATCGTTAAGGCGAAATCGAACTTCGAAGCGACTTCGACACGGAGCGAATGCGTCTTGTCTAGGGTGTAATGTCGAGTTACACCTTACACCTTGAACATTACACTATGTTGAACGAAACGCGTAAGTGCCGCGAAATTCATGGCGCTTAAAACATTTTGGTCGCGAAAAATGTATCCTCTAAAAGCACTGCATGTTTTAATAGTTCTGTTAGACGACATAATGCCAATGTAGCGCTGCAGCGAACTTTCGTTTTGACTTTTCAGTATTTTGACAAATTGTTTCCATGAAAGGGCTTGTCTAACCACATTCATTGACTGTTAAGGTCAAAGCACACTTACACGACTCTGCTTCCACCCGGCAAAAAGAATATCATTCAAATATGGGCTTCAAATATTGCTCTTATGATATATTTTACATTGACATCATAATCATCACTTCTTTCAATGGAGTGTCAGTGGTTGACCATTGGAAAGTCATAATGACGCCATTATGTTAGTAGATTACCAAACTTGTGAAAATCGACAATTATGACATCAATGATAGACTATTCTGACACTATTGTAATAGCAGACTTGAGGCCCAGTATCTACACAAAAGCGAGAGCGGTCGGCGGGTGGACTGCTGGGTGCCTGCTAGCTGTCGCCGCGTGGACTGCGAGCAGTCGTCTTATTTTAAGGCGGTGTTGGATGAGAGCGGTGTTGGAGCACCTTTAGGCGGTATGATGTTCGCCGGGTCAACTAGTAAGAACTAAAGTTCAAAATCCTGCATCGTGGTACTAGAGTTCTCCTCACGATTAGAACATACACAACGGCTCAAAATCCCTTCATCTATATCAGTCTATTCCCACTGCTGGGACTCAGGCCTTCTCTCTAGGAGAGGGAATGGAGCGTATGAAGCCCGGAGAGCTGTAATTGTGCAGTGCGAGGGTCGTTCGGTTGTTCATACTATCTACAACATCAGTTAAAGTATCCAAAACCCGAAACACGTGACTAGTTTTTTTATGTATTGAATCTAAGGGTAAAAACAGACGGACCGCATTTCAATTTCAACTGCAATCCAACCGCAAATTGCAGTTTAAGTGCAGTTTGAATGCAGTTGACACGACTGCAATAGAACTGCAAACCAAACGTGCAGTCCGATTGCAGTCGCGTGAACTGCACACCGACTGCATCCGAACTGCACCATACACGGGAGGGCGGAGCGCGCGGGCGGGTGGGTTGACTGCACGTTTGGTTTGCAGTTCTATCAACTGCTTACAAACTCTACTTAAACTGCAATTTGCGGTTGGATTGCAGTTGAAGTGCGGTCCGTCTGTTTAGACCCTAAGTACAAAATTTCATAACTGTAACATGAAAAATCACAAAGTTATAAGCTTGATAAGTCAGCAAAAATACATAGTCAATGGGCTATCCAGGCGACTCTGAGGGATTATTTTGCACTTGCACACAGCTGTTTGCTGGCGTATAATGCCCGCTATGACCTGCCGTAGCCTGTGTTGTAGTAAGTGTTGGGGTGTCCAACTTGTGACTTTTTTTCTAATATTTTCGGGGAAAAATATTACATGGTGTAAACATTATTGGAATCCATTCAGTTACTATAGCCTGATTCACGTAAAATCAAACAAGCCAAATATCGTTGAAGTTTTATAGTCGTTCGATCGAAGTCCTATCCAAAAGCGGTATTCACGATCTATCGACTTATTTCCATTTACATTAATAAGTATTCTACCAGGATAATGTAATACAGATTCTTTTTTAAATCGAGGAATTCCAAACGACTTTAAAATCGGTGTCGTTCAAACTCGATTGATGGATGTGAATACGAAAATGGTCTAAACGACTAAATCGCTACGATATCGTTACGGTTTTCATTACGTAAATCGGGTTATTGATTTTGAACAAACTATATTAAGGTTTCGCATTACTAAAAGTAATTTTGTATACGGCTGGCCACAACCTGCTAATTTTGAACCAATGCTGCAGTCAGGTCAGACCCAAAGGTTACCCCTCTTTACCTCAAGAATCGTTTTCAGTTTCTTTGCGACTTCCATTCGAAATCTCTTAGCTCATCAGATAACTTACGACTCAAGATGGCAGGGTGCATTCCACAACTTCTTGGATAAATCCTTTACTGTCCAGGCTACCCGTCTGTGGAATGTATTACTGGATGCTATAAAACGCGCTCAATCGTTGCCTGCCTTCAAGTGACTAGTTAAAGATCACTACAGTTGCCATCACGGATCTTGAGCGCTCGGCGTCAGAGTGGGGATCGCTTTGCGCATTCCATACATTGGCGAGCCAATCGTCTTCGTTGTTAGATACATTCCGCAACGCAGAGAACGAATGAGGAGTGACGTCTATGACGCGATGGCGCGGTGAGCCAATCACTGACACTCCCCGCCCCCGGGTCTCACTTTGCACCACTAAAGAGACCGAATATTTGACTTCTGCGCAACCGCTCAAGATCCGTGATGGCAACTGTACTTGTCGCTGTGATTATCGAAAGTCGTTCTTTCTTATGATTGCTCATATATTTGGTATGTATAGTGTATTTATCATCATCATCATCATTTCAGCCGATATACGTCCACTGTTGGACATAGGCCTCCCCTAAGCGTCTCCACATCGAACGTTCCTGTGCGTCCCGCATCCATCGGTTTCCCGCTACCTTCACCAGGTCATCGGTCCACCTTGTAGGAGGCCTTCCAACACTGCGTCTTCCGGTACGCGGTCGCCACTCCAAAACCTTTCGACCCCAACGACCATCGTTCATAGTGTATTTATGTATGTATTATATTACATATGTATGTATCTGTGTATCTATTATAATTATTTATTTAATGAATATAAGTGTAATTAATTTTAATGCTTATTGTTGAACTTATGACAGCCCCATATCATGTTCTGACAATTATTACTGTCTATTCTAGGTTGCCTGGAAGATATCGCGGAATGCGATAAGGCCGCCCATTGTACGTGTTATAGATATAAGTTTTTCTTTGTTAAGTTTGTATGTGACCACAATAAAGTATATAGGGTGACTGGCAATTAGTGTACGATACTTAAACACGTGATTGTGCTCATGATAACAAACAATTTTTATTATGGGAGCAAAGCCGAAATTGCGAAAAAAATATCAGCTGTTCAGTACATTAGGCAAACATAAATGTTTCCGTATTTACACCACTAATTTTTAATTGGTAAAAAGTAAAACAATATATACACCACTAATTTTTAATTAGTACAAATACTTAAAGGGCTTATTAGAAAAGCCCTTGTTATTATAAAATAAAATAAAAAATCTCAAAAAAAAAAAATCTCAATAAATAATATTCATAAACAGCAAAGTTATTATCGTTTGTGTTTATCCCAAAATGACTCTCAATTTATGGAAATATTGTGCAGGCTATTGATAATGAATGAGTAAATGACGATTAAAATGGAAAAACACTTCCCGCAGTATTTTCTACTAGCAATTGTTATGTATGATTGAATCTATGATGAATTTACCTTTTCGTGGTCAATTTTAGGATTTCGGTTTTTTTCTACTTTTGAATACAAAAATATGATCAGTAACGGGTACAGATACAGCCCCATTTTTTTGTGTACTAATTATACATAAATAAATATTAAAGGCCAAAAGTACGAGGGATGCATCAAAAATAAAACACACGACTACTTAACCTAATTTCTTATTACTAAAATTTTATTCTAAACATTTGTCTTCTACATTTGTATGTAATGGTGTTACGTCTAATGTAATTTATTGTAAGAATAAAAAATCCTAAACCTAGCCTTATTACTAAATAGTCTTCATGACCCAGTGGATCGCCAGAGCCTCGTTGGTATCTTCAGCAGGGTGCACCGCGGGCAGGTGAGGTTGACTTTGGATCTGCAGGTGATGGTAGACCCACTTACACCCCGTCGCGTTGACGTCTTCGCCTGTCAGCAATTGCAAAATGCACTGCCGAAATGAACGAATCTTCGTCATGTCGGCAGAACATGCTGGAAAAGCTGCAAAAGGCTTCTTCTGTCTTCTTTACGAACAGGAACCTGAAAAAGCAAATTACTTTATGTAAGCCAAACCTTTTAAATTTAATAAACTAGCGTGCAACTAGTGTGTATGTTAGTCTTAAGGGCCAAGCGCCCGAAAAGTGCCATAAAACAGTGATTTTCTGAGGCCTACTCCTCCGTAACGGCTAGGTCAATTGGTTTGAAAAAAAAATTGTTTATTATAGATTCATGAACAATAATATCAACATTTGATTTTTTCGTGCAATTAATACCTTTGTCAAAAAAAAATATTTAGCAATTTCGCAACTTTTCGCAACTTTTCCCTACTCCTTCGAAACGGCTTGGACCTTTAGAAACATTTTTACACATAAAAATTGGTGGTTAAATATCCTTCAAAGTGAACATTGCATATGTAAATCAATCAATATCTCGCAGAGAAAAAGGATTTAAAGCGCTTTCCGGGCGCTGCTGGCCGCAAATAAATGCACAGATTTGCGTACTGCCGCCTAGGCGAGTGCGAGAGTTGCGTTCACATAATTTCGGTCAGATGGTTCAAGGGACTATACGCCTTAAGTTTGCGCCCTTTCCGGCAAATAAAATGTTTTTCTTTCTTTCTTCTATCTTAGTGCGCCTCACCATCAACGATTGCATCACTGCTTACCATCAGGTAGGATCGCAGTCAAGCACAAGTTCGTCTATACCGCGTTCGTCGAAGGACTGGTACAATTTGCCTGCTGCGGTCTTCCCGTCCGATTATAATTTGGGTGTCTTCAAGGCTAGAGTGAATAGGCTCTTAATAAACTAGTGCGCTTCACCATCAAAGATTTCATCACTGCTTACCATCAGGTAGGATCGCAGTCAAGCACAAGTTCGTCTATACCGCGTTCGTCGAAGGACTGGTACAATTTGCCTGCTGCGGTCTTCCCGTCCGATTATAATTTGGGTGTCTTCAAGGCTAGAGTGAATAGGCTCTTAATAAACTAGTGCGCTTCACCATCAAAGATTTCATCACTGCTTACCATCAGGTAGGATCGCAGTCAAGCACAAGTTCGTCTATACCGCGTTCGTCGAAGGACTGGTACAATTTGCCTGCTGCGGTCTTCCCGTTCGATTATAATTTGGGTGTCTTCAAGGCTAGAGTGAATAGGCTCTTAATAAACTAGTGCGCTTCACCATCAAAGATTTCATCACTGCTTACCAGCAGGTGGGATCGCAGTCAAGCACTAGTTTATATCAATTAAAAAAAAAATACTTTATGTACCTAAGCTAAAGCCGAAGAATCGCCAAAATAGTATGACAGTTGGCAAGGGCACATTTTCTCGCAGACCAGATGGAGCCAAAAGCTTCTGGAGTGGCGACTAACGGATGCTGTCAGTTGAGACTGGTCATCTCTTAGCTGACAGTGGCTTAATTCAATTTATATATTTTTAAATACTTTTTTCTTCATTTATTGATATTGTGTTCACATAATAGAAAAGACAAAAAATATATCTATAAGCACCCAAGCTCTTTGTAACTCACAATATGATTTATAAGTGTCCATGGAGTTTCTTGCACGTTCTTCTCCATAGAGATCTTAGAGAGCTTTGGAACGAGCAATTTAGTTTCACTTTTTTGACTGACGGAAATTTTGACGATTCAAAAGTGCCAGTAATTGGTATATTTGAAATAAACGTTACTGATATTTACTATTGTGTATGCCTTTAGCGGCTACCATTGCACCCTTCTTCTTCCTGCCCTTATCCCATATTACTTGGGTTCGGCGCAACACGTTTTCTTCTTCCTTCTGTCCTGTCAGCCGTCAAACTATCACTAACTCCCTTTTCTTTCATATCACTTCTCACACAAACCATCCATCTTTTTTCGGCCTTCCTCTCTCTCTCCATCCATCTACATGTTGTAACGTAATGTGTAACGTACAGAGTTACACAAAGGAGTGAGTGTTACATGAGGAGGTAAGGAGGAGGAGTATAGAGGAAGAGTGAGAGTAAGTATAGAAGTGGAAGTGTAAAGTGAGAGGAGAGGAGGAGTGCTAAGAGAGTGCAAGAGGGAGTGTAGTGTGTAAGTGCCTCCAGGGAGTAGCCCTGGCAAGGCACGTGTGGTGAGTAGTGAGAGGTTGAGTGTAGGAGTGAGGAGTGTGGGAGGAAGGTATGGAGGGAAATAATATATATAGATATGAATCCTTGTGAGGTTTTATAACAAATAAAAGCATATAAAAACAATAGAAATATAAAAAGATATAAAGATATAAAAAAATCAGCTCAAACGGCGTCACGGCGGAGCGCAGCAGCTGGTGTTGGCGCAGCCCTCAGCCGTACGTAGGACGGCGAAGGCTGCGCAGCCGCAGGCAGCAGCAGATAGTGGTAGTCACAGCCCTCCAGAGCAAGGGCCCGGCAGTGGTAGAGAGGAGGCCCTCAGAGGCCAGGTCCAATTGTAGTACAGCCCTCTGCCATCAGGGCCGGCAGAGGCAGAGAGGAGGTCTTCATAGTTCAAAGAGCTCCACCAAGAATCTCACACCAGGGAGCTGAGCCAAGGAGCTAAGCCAAGAAACTGTCACCAAGGATCTGACACATGTAACTGCACCAAGAAACTGTCCACAAGGAGCTGACACCAGGAGCTGAACGAAACTGCTCCAGAAACTGACAAACATGGTTTTTTATCAATTTTGACGGCTATGCTGGCTGTCAATTCATAATTTAAAATTTGAAAACAGGTTTCAGCCAGCATTGCTGTTTCACAAGAAAGATATAAATTACAATTTAATTTTAAAGAATGATTCGCAGATTGGAGAACATATAATTTGTTAGCAAATTATATGTTTACAAAATAAATAATATTATGAGTAAAAGAATAAAACCTAAGACTATAAAAATACTCTTTGTTGATACCTAATCAAAACCATAGAAGAAAATAGTAGTGACATGACAGATGACAGTGATCAAAGAAAATAAACAAACTAAATATATAAGAAATATTATAAAGAGATGTGATTATTGTGAAGTAAAGTAAACGTAAGTATTAATAACATTACATTATCCCCCCCTTCCCCAGAAAAAATTTTTTGGCTGTTACAAAAAATTTTGAGGTTTTTTAGTAATTACCTCCCAAACATAAATCTCTGCCATACCTCTCAGCCATACATCACACAAACAGAGTTAGGCCACGTTCACACGGCGATTATTTTCCCGTATACCGTATACGAGATTTTATCGAATAGAGTAGTGACAACAGAATATATATGAAAACTTAAAAATTGTTTACACGGCGTTCATACGGGAAAATCCCGTGTTCGAGAAATATATTTTAACGTATACCGTGCGAAGTTGTCACCGGAACGCCGCGTCTCGAAACGATTTTATCGAATACGACACGCAGTGGCGCTTATGTTCATGTTGTCTCGTTCACACGACTCGCTTACCGTATACATGAAAAAATCGAATCGAATGGTTGCCGTGTGAACGATTGCATTGTATACGGTAAAACCGTATACGTGAAAAAATCGAATCGAATGGTCGCCGTGTGAACGTGGCCTTAGGGGTTTTAGTGGTTCACATTCAATGACGCACTACTCCAAGGCAATACTAATTACATACGTCTTTAGGCTTGTTTTAGGAGTTGACGTAAATCCGCTCACGTATAAGACCCATTAGAAAAGAGCTTGAGCTAGGATGCTCAGAAGGAGTGATTCAGGCTTATTTATTTACAAGGTGTCATCAACCGCACCTGATAAGAGAGAAAGAGAGAGAGAGAGAGGCCTAACCATTGGTTTTAGTTCCCAAGGTTAGCCCAAAGAGGAAGAGAGTGATGATAAGGGCTTATTTATAAAGGTGTCATCACCCGCACCTAAGAGAGAGAGAGAAGAGAGGCCTAACCATTGGTTTTAGTTCCCAAGGTTAGCCCAAAGAGGCAAAGAGTGATGATAAGGGCTTATTTATAAAGGTGTCATCACCCGCACCTAAGAGAGAGAAAGAGAGGCCTAACCATTGGTTTAAGGTCCCAAGGTTAGCCCAAAGAGGCAAAGAGTGATGATAAGGGCTTATTTATAAAGGTGTCATCACCCGCACCGTAGGCATTTTTAGGGAGATGCCAAGTCTCCAAGAAAAGTAAAAGAGAAGACCCAATGGTATCAGACCATATAATGGGTAAGTTAAATAAAATAAATTTATTTTTTCAGATAGAACTGAAGAGAAAACTAAAAACCGAAAGAGAAAACAATATTAGCTAAAACAAACTTCGAACATAAAATGGGGCCTAAAGAATCGAAGCTTGAGAGAGTATAGAAGAGTGTAGATGTGAAATGATAATAATGTAATAATATGAAATAAATAAATATACTAGACTATGGTTTTATTAATAAGGTACCTCACAAGGAAACAATAGAGCATAGAACGAAAGAGAGCCAAATAGTATAAAGCTTGTGTAAGTGTAATTTTGAATTTTGAGAAATAAAATGAGAGGAACATGAGGAGAGGGTGAGGATCTTCCAAAGTGGGCGCCAATGTAACGTAATGTGTAACGTACAGAGTTACACAAAGGAGTGAGTGTTACATGAGGAGGTAAGGAGGAGGAGTATAGAGGAAGAGTGAGAGTAAGTATATTTTTTGTTTTAGTTAAAAATAATATTAATTTTGTGAACACTGGGTGCAATGGTATCGCATATTACTAAAAGAGTTCTGATTATACATTGTAATGTTATTAATACTTACACACCACCAAAGTGTGTTTGTGTTAATTTTTAATTAGTACAGTATTGTGTTACTTTCCTTCATATTATATTTACAACCCGAGCGCATTAACACGGCTCCTGGCTCGAAAACAGTTGCCACATTGAATACTCGAAAATAGTTTGTATCGTCACTTTACGTTTAAAGCAACGTAAATTCGTAAAGTAGTGTGTCATGAGAAACTACTCGGCGCAAAATAAATGTTGTTAATCAAAAAACTAAAATAAAATTCAATGTACTGAATATTTCAAACGTCACCTATCAGGTGCCATGTTAATGCGCACGGGTTGTAGGTATTAACTAGTTTGTATTTTAGTTTTACGTTATCTTAGTTTCAATACTTTGAGTATCCTCCTGTCTCCGACCTACTGATGCATGCAGTTCACGAACCTAAGACTTTGGTTCTTTATAAATTGTGTATTCGTGTGCGCTTGTTCAGTTGAGGCTCCTCAATAAATAAGTAAATCGTTAGCTAAGTACCCTTATCTCTAATACCTATTAGTTGTCATTGTAAACTCTCTTTCTTAGTACAATTGCATGCTCCAAAAACACGTAATTCTAAACGTATTTATTACTAATGGACGCACCATCACACGAAGCTTCTTGCCTGTTGCGTACAATAACATTGCTATAGATGTTTATTAGATTCAGTTCATTGCGTTCAATGACAAAATTCGAAATTTCTCAGTCTATGAAATTATTTTTGATAAAGTCAATTGTGTTAACCTGCAGCAGGGCTTAGACCGTTTCTCTAACTACTGCTCTTCCAATAAGCTTAACTTTAGCCTTCCAAAGCGTCATGTCATGACATTATAAAAACGAAAAATATCACCGAGTTCGACTATCGTCTTGCTATTATGTGTATCAAGTACTCGTAAAGTTAGTTTTCTCCGCAATCTTGATGTTCTGCTAGATTCGAAGCTCCATCTGGATGTTCAAATAGAAAAGATTGTTAACAAGCCCCACCACATGTTTGGTTTTGTTATGAGACCTTCCCGGGGTCCGTCAACCTTCCGCCTTATTGCACTTATACATTCGTTTTAGTATATGAACAAACAAACAAAGAATCGTATGTACAAAATTTCATAACTGTATCATGAAAAATTACAAAGTTGTAAGCTCGTTATTTCAGCAAAAATACATAGTTACCGGGCTATACAGGCAACTAAACGGTTGTATTGCACTTGCAGCCAGCTTTTTCTAATGCTCGCTATGATCTGCCGTGACTTAGTGTCAGTGGTGTCCAACTTATGACCTTTTTAAATATTTTTGGGAAAAATATAACATGATGTAAAAGCTATTGGAATCCATTCAGTTACTGATTCGAACAAACTATATTCGGGTTTCGCACAAACTAAATATAATGTAGTATTCGTCAATAACTTCAATAATGAGTGCAACGTTAGAGTGTGCAGTACCTACGTGGAACCCGAGACTCCGTCAAATATAATGAACTAGCACGACGTAAATACCTTCGCGGTATCTATTTTAGATGTTACCGGAAAAAAATCTTGCTTCTAAAAAAGTATGATTTTTTATCTTAAAGTCGAAATGGAAACTCCTGGAAGTTTTAGCTATGTTGTACGTGAGCCGTCATCATCTTGATTGTCCAGACTCCTAAGAGTCCCTGTTCGCTGGTTCCTCGAACAGCTCATGTTGGCGAGGTACGCACTCGACGTCTGTTTGCTATTAGCCTCTGTAAATACAACGCTGGCTCGCTCTCACCACTTCATTATATGTTTGATACATATAAGAATGAGTTCAATTCAATCCACATTCGTCTTCTTAGTAAAAAGGCATTTAGGAAGCAAACCCAAACAACCCTAAAGGATCCGCCGATCTCCATGTAATAACGTGGGCTTTAATGATGTACGCACATGAATAGTTTATTTTTTTATTTATATTTTAAAATTCAGAGATTAGTTCCAGAACAATGAGCAGTTTTGTATAAGTTCTATATCTGTGTACTGGCTAGTTTTAAATACCTGGAATTTTAATCTGTGGAGAACTTAGTGGCTAGAACATAATTGTTTTAAAATGTAATAATTATTTAAGAAATTTTGACTATTATCTTATTTTGCTACTGTTTGTTTTTCCTTAAATAATGTACGTCGGCTTAAGTCGGTGTACTAGTCCGAGCTGTGACCTGTAAAGCAGGTATCGTCAGGTGGCTGACCGACTGAGGAGCAAGTGTCGCCAGGGCGTCACGCTCACAGTTCTCGTCCTGAGGGAGACGCGCGAACAGATCGCCGTGCAAATGATTGCTCGTCACACGGTTGTCTGTGTGGTGCGTCTATTTCGCTCTGTATTCATTATTTTATCTTTGGGCATCAGTCTACAGTCTTCTACTAATATTTTGGCTTTTGTATTTTATTAAATAATATTTTTAAATAAATATCTTAATTAAATAATTCATGCATTTTTATATTAAACCTTCTAGTTTACTTTAATTTTTAGTTTTGGATAGATAGACACTTAAGACATAAAAACTACTTCAAAGGAGGATACCGGATTTTGTATGGGCACCGTCCCCACCCTCCAACAGACATGAGACAGGTGTCATTCAAAGCGTCTAGTTAAATAGAGTATTTTTTATTATAGGGACACATCTCTAAAGTATGGGTTTTAGGTTTTTTAAAGCATTATATTTTGACCTAACCTAACCTAACTCAAGTGTTTTGTACCTTAAATATACTGATAATATAATTGTGCTATATATTTTTGAATCCGGCTTTGAGAGCTCTGTACGATTCTGCAATAATATTTTACAAAGGGCGCTGCTTGATATTGTCCCCAAAAATGACACAACAACAAAAGCAACAACAGCAGGTGTCATTCGAAGCGTCTAGTTAAATGGAGTAGATATTTTTTATTATGGCGACACATCTCTAAAATATGGGGTTTAGGTTACATAAACAATTTTTATTTTAACCTAACCTAACCTAACCTGACCTTACCTAAGTTGTGTGCATATATCCGTTGTATGGTACATGGGGTTACTGAAACACATTGATTTTAATGCACCAGCACAAATGCTTGATCATATTGCTAATAGTAAAAGTCTTTGTATTGAAAAATTAACTTGTTTTTGTCAAGGAGTTTTTTTTTAATCAGCTGTTTTGTCTTTTGTAGTTAGGAATAAACAAACTGACATCCGTTCTATGTCTGTTATGCGCACAACTTCGATTAGATCAGGGTTAGGTCAAGTTAGATTAGAAGAAAGAAAGAAAGAAAGAAAAGTATTTATTTTGGCGCAAAAAAAAAAAACATTGTAGACAACAAAAACTTAAGACAAACACAAAACAAAAAATAAAAAATAAATAAAAAGTAACATTGTCTGTCACACGTTTGCGCCAAAAAAGGTCCAGTTCAGCGAAATGCCAGACAACTACGAGGTAGTTTGTCTGACGCTGGTTTTCAACTGAACCTTATTTGGAGTGAACAAATAAAAAGAAATTTACAAATAGTGTCAACACTACATTACATTAAAAACATAATACGTGATAAAACAGTAAATAAGTGAAAATATGTTATATGTTCAGTGTACAAAAAAACAACATAAAACATAACAGAAACCGGTTTGAAGCGATTTAGCCTCAGTCAACACAACACCGTAACTACGCGCAGTGCAGCGACGCATAAGTCCACTACGCCCGGGGGGGCCGAGCGCAACGGACGATTTGCAAACAGCGTAAAAAATTTCATGGAAAACCTTGTACCAATCTCGGGTACTTCGAAAACAAAAAATAATAATAGAAAACCACCCGATCAAGTAAAGCAAGTATTTTTAAAATAACGTTAATACTGAATAGATTTATAGTGTCTTAGCAGAAGGAAGTGAAAAAGATAGATTATGTATATTGGCTGAAAGGTGAGTGAAAGGCGAGTGTCGCTTGTTTACAGTAATGACTCAAGTAGACAGGTATACAATTATTTCAAATAAAATACAATTATATTTTTACTTTTTTAGTTGAGGGTTATAATGACCGCCATGTCATCAGAATGAGTGGCAACTCCTGTTCCGTGGTGGCAACAGCGACACCGAAAACGAGTACCGGATACAATAAGGCCAGACACAAGGGGTAAGTTAACATAAACACAAATTAGTAAATACGGTGATAAAAATTATCATTAAGAATTATCAAGTAATGTGGCCTTCGTCACCCACAGGTCTCCCAAGTACGCGGGAAAGCACTCAGGTGTCGCGTATGACTCACAACACCTCGGACGCAACGAAATGAGCCGACAACGGTGCTCGAGGATCCCTCATCACCCACATGTAGTTATGTATACGCTAATATTATATTTTTGTGCAACACGTTCCACACACCACTCACCAATGATACGATTAAAATTAGTAAGCAGTTCATATGAATGAGACGTTAAGAGTGACCATATCCAGTTTCCTTTGCGAATAGATTAGATTAGGTTAGGTTAAAATAAAAATTGTTATAAAACCTAAACCTAACTTTTGAGGTATGTCACCATAAAACTTTATTCAACTAGACACTTTGAATGACACCTGTTGTTGTTCCTGTTGTGGTTGTGTCATTTTTAGAGACAGTTTTACGCAATACCCTTTGTCAAATATTGTTATCGAATCCTTTAGGGATCGCCAAGCCGCGTTTAAAATGTCTGACAGTATATTATGAGTATATTTAAGGTCTAAAACACTTTGGTTAGGTTAGAATATAATCCTTAATAAAACCTAAACCCCATGCTTTTGAGGTATGTCGCAATAATAAAAGGAACTCTATTTAACCAGGTGCTTCAAATGACACCTGTTTTAAATCTGTTGGTATCCACCAACAGATTTGAAACCGATGTCATTTGGGGACAGTTTCACGCAACAACCTTTGTGAAATATTATTGCAGAATCGTACAGAGCTCTCAAATAATCTAGTCAAATTAGCAAAAAGATTGAACTTAATTCGTGTAGTTGTAATCTTTTGTGGAATCATTAGAAGACATGAATGTCTTCTCTGAGTTTGCACCATTCCTGTTATGTACGGAACATCGTTTAATATTAGGTTTTAACATTAAAGTCCCAAAATTTAAAAATTTCATAAGTATTTCGTTGTGGTAAGTTTAGATATATGTAGATACCCCTTTGGTGTATAATTACTTTTCACGAAAAAAGTGTGAGGTGTATGAAACACTAATAAATCATTATTTTTAATTTGCGGCTCAAGGGAAATTTTGCCAGTTGGTGCAAACTCATAATAAGCTTTTTAAAGCATCCTATACACCCAGTTATTTTTGCACCCTTTTGCACCCCTAGGAAAACAGCATTTTACAATATTTGTAGATGGTACTTCGGGGCAAATTAGTGTAGTCATGATTTTTTTAATATATAATGTATTCTATATATAAAACATTCGCACGTAATAAAAATAAGATATACATAACTGGAAGTTTATGTAGAGTTAACGTGAATACATACTGCGCCTTGTGGCGCTCGGAAAGCGAACGCGGGGTCGCGCGGCGCGCGCGCGGCGAGTCATGCATGTACCTATATGCGTTTAGATCATTTTTGTGGAAAGAAGCGATCCCTGCGCTATACAAATTAATAACTATAATTTCCTCTAATTTATTAGCTGTGTTGTGAAAAATGGAATAAGAAGTGTATTGCATTGTTTGTCGTGACCTCCCGACCTGCCCCTGTATTAAGTATTTATTTAACAAGAAATAATGATAACCATATCAATTCTCTGTCGATCTTTATTTCTTTCTGTACCTCAAAAGGAAAAAACGGAATCCATAGAGAATCCTTGTATTAAAGGCACACTATGCAGGCAAGCATATTATAAGTTGGAGGATTATCTATACATATAATAAAATCGTAGGAAAGTCAAAACTGTACATTGAATATTTTTTAAAAAGAATACTTGGGGCGTGATCTACAATCGATATCGAAGCCAAAAATATAGTTTTTAGAATTTTTGTCTGTTTGTCTGTTTATCTGTTTGTCTGTTTGTCTGTATGTATGTCCGGGCTAAACTCAAAAAGTACTGCATGGATTTACTTCAAATTTTGCATAAATATTACTAAGAGGTCGGGTCAACATATAGGCTACATATTATCACGCTATCACCTACGGGGGAGGAGCTGTGAATCTTTATTTTTCTTAAGCATTCTGTGACAGCGTGTAATCTAACGATGCATATTTAAATGTTGTTTTTGAGTTAGCCATGCTATTATCTAGCTTTACACCATTAAAACTACGCCATTTAAGTAACTTGGGCAGAGAAACATAGTTTAATTAATGTTAGTAGTATAGAGACAATTTTGAAGCAGCGCCATCTACGAGATTTCATAAAAATCAAATCAAGTTACATGTTAACACTTTTTGGAAATTAATAATTTAAATTTGATCATGTAGTTAGTTATTCTTAAAATTCATAGATGGCGATGTGATGTGATGTGCATTTTCTTCATAAAAGTTGTATGATATAGTTCGTTTTGACAAATTCAAGTTCCAACAAAACCCTGAAAAAAATGCGGTGTTCAGTATTACATGGTGACATTTTTCCAGCTCTGTGAAGTCGACCAGTTTTTTTTTTTTTTTTTTTTTTTTTTTTTTTTTTATCTGTTATAAACTAGTACTTGACTGCGATCCCGCCTGATGGTAAGCAGTGATGCTATCGTTGATGGTGAGGCGCACTAGTTTATTAAGAGCCTATTCACTCTAGCCTTGAAGACACCCAAATTATAATTAGACGGGAAGACCGCAGCAGGCAAACTGTTCCAGTCCCTTGATGTACGCGGTATAAATGACGAGGCGAAACGCTTAGTCCGGACCGTAGGTGTTTCAACAACGTAAGGGTGGATACCTGCCGTGCGTCGGCTTGTCCGATAGTAGAATTGAGATGGCGGAATCAAGTCATGCAATTCCTGCGCACACTCTCCAAAATGCAATCTGTAAAACACCGAAAGGCTGGCTACCCTACGCCTGTGCTCAAGGCTTTGAAGATTGGACTTGATTAAATCTGGATCACCAATCAGCCTCTTCGCACGCCTTTCCATCGAGTCCAAAGCTGCCAGTTTCCGAGATCCCTTACGTATGACGAGGTGCCTTCATATTACACGTACGACAAGCAAAGTGGTGTATTTAACCGACATCGACGAGGAGGTGCTGTGGAAGGTTTTCCGGGAATTTTCAAGGACGCCGCATTGGGTAGGGTTTATACCGTGCATCCAAATAATGGCGAATGCTATTTTCTGCGGTTGTTACTTCACACTGTCCGAGGCCCAACGTCTTTCGCCTTTCTGAGGACATTTGATAGCGTGGAGTATCCCACTTACCACGCAGCCTGCGTAGCACGTCACCTTCTCGACGGTGACCAAAATTGGGATCCTCGCGGAGGCGAGCGTCAGTGACAGTCCCAGCCGCATGCGTCATCTTTTTGCCGTCATCTTGATGTTTTGTGGAGTCGCGAACCCGGTAGCTTTGTGGGAGAAGTATCGCCATCATCTGTCTGAAGATTTTCTACGACCTTTGAGGCGTGCTACTGGAGACGAAGTCGAAGTAACTGATGAACGCGTGCTGAACACCTGTCTCAGTACACTTCAAGATGTGGTCATTACTATGGGCGGCAATCCGCTGATCGAATATGGGTTACCAGCTCCCCAATCATCACCGCATCAAGGCCGTGGATATCGGGAGTATAACGCTGAAACAAATTACGAGCCGGGCGAAATGACCACCATACGAAATGACCATGTCACCGTGTTCTCTTAAGAGCAAAAACAAATGACACCGTACTTTAAAGCGTTGGGCAAAACCAGGGTAAAATGTTTTTCTTGGATGCTCTTGGTAGAACAGGAAAAACATTTGTTACCACTGGCATACTTGCAAAGGTCAGGAGGCAAGGCAAAATTGCTATTGCTGTAGCGTCGTCGGGAATCGCTGCCATACTGCTTCCGGCTTCAAAACATCGCATGTGCTGTCTTGCCATACTGGCAAGACAGCACATGCGATGTTAAAATTCCCATCGATTTAGAGAGCGCCGAAACATCTGTTTGTGGTGTGTCACGAAACAGCGATAAGCGACACGTGCTCAAGGATTGCTCTCTGATCGTATGGGATAAGTGTACGATGGCCAATAGGAAGGCAGTTGAGGCCGTGGACAGAACCCTGCAGGACATCCGCAGGAACGAACATTTGATGGGTGCCTTACACTTCCCGTGGTGACGCGGGGATCGAGGGCTGACGAGGTGAATGCTTCGTTGAAACGATCTTCGTTGTGGTCACGAGTTCTTACGCTGCGCTTGATCATTAATATGAGAGCTCGGCTCGGCGGCAATGCACGAGCATTGCAAGAAGTCTCCGATGTCCTTCTAAGTCTTGGCGAAGGCACTTTGACAGGTGGTACTTCCAGAGTCTCTCGGTAGAGTGGTATCCAGCTTAGAAGAACTCATTTGCTGTGCGTACGGGGACATCAGTCGTATACCGCACCAGCTTCTTGGGTGTGTGAGCGATAACGCCAACGCCCAAAAATGATCAGGCTGCAGCAAATAACGAATGCATTCTCTCGGAAATTGAGGGGAATGAAGTGGTCTATACCTCGATGAACACTGTTGTCGAGCAAGATGACGCCACACATTATCCTATGGAATTTCTGAAGTCCCTGTCAGCAAGTGGACTTCCAGCGCATACCATCAAGCTGTAGGTCGGTGTCCCGATTATGCTTCTTCGGAACCTATCTCCTCCGAAGTTGTGTAACGGGACCCGCCTTAAAGTCATCTCGCTCTACAGACAAACTTTTGAGGCGGAAATTCTTACGGGTTGTGGCGTCGGCGAGGCAGTATTTATACCACGCATTCCCCTCATACCTCACAACTTCCCGTTCCAGTTCAAGCGCGTACAGTTCCCCGTGAGTGTTTGCTTCGCGATGACCATCAATAAGTCACAGGGGCAGACACTGAGGGCAGCGGGTGTCGACCTCAGGACGAGTTGTTTCTCACACGGGCAACTGTACGTCGCTTGCTCCCGTGTCACCAGTACTGACTCTCTTTACATTTTGGCTCCTGGCAGCATAACTACCAAAGTAGTTTATAGGGAAGTGTTGTAAGGTATGATACCTTTGTACGTATTTTTACTCTTTTGTGTCCGGGAATGTATTCCTGCATTATTTTCTCTATTTCCTTCGGTCACATCTTATGACTGAACTCAGCAGGATTCCCATATAACTCTCTTCACTTGCTTCGTTTGCAAAAAAAAACATATATTTTAATAATTTTAAAAGTGGTTTACTTATAATACTATAGCGACACTGGCATCTTAGGTATTTTTGGTGCTGTAGAGCCTTCACGCAGACGATGTTGCGGGCAGCAGCTAGTATTCAAGATAAAAATGCTTGGCTCAATGCTGGTCCAGCTCCACTACCACTAGGGCGTACTAATTAGTTGATTAGTTGGAAACTAATATTATTTTTTTTTTTTAATTTGAAAGATACAATTGCACTGTATAATGTAGAAGCACTTTTTTCAAGTTTGTGAATGTGAAGCACCATGGAGCATTTTTGTTAGGTTACAACTTTTTTTTTTTTGACATTACGAGCACGGCAGTTGAGAGTTTGTCATGCTCACTCAAATGTCTCGCTGTTGGTGGCACGTGTTATTGGGTCATTCAGTTCCCTTCAAAATGGTTGAGCTGAGTGGGGCTGATGAGACGCGTCATGCTCGTGAACGGGTGCCGTCAGATGGGACTGGTCATCTCTTAGCTGCCAGTGGCTTAATTCAGTTTCTATCTTTTAATTATTTTACATTTTTATTTCATTATCGACATTGTGCTCACATGATAGAAGCAACAAGTAATATGTAACCAAGCATTATATGTAACACATAATATGATTTAAAAGAGTGTCCATGGAGTTTCTTGCACGTTCTTCTCCATAGAGACCTACTCTTTGGAACGTGCAATTTAGCTTCACTTTTCTTGGACTGACCGACATTTGACTATTCAAAAGTGCCTGTAAATGGTCTATTTGAAATAAATGCTTTGATTTTGTTTTTTTTTTTTTTTTGAAGTCTAAATAAGTTTCAGACTAGATAATTCGATTTTTTTTACGTTAAAAATATTTTTTTCAAAAGGTCAGGCAGTAAAGGCCACCCAACACTACACAACATTTGCAATCAGCACTTTTTATAAATAGATATAAAGGTTACTAACAACTTAGTGACCATTATAATTTCATATTTGCGTTAGGTACCACACAAGACCGCTCTCTCAAAATGTGGTTTGAATAATGTCTTGGAAAACAAAACCTCATTTGTTCATCGGTACCCGGATTTAGCTCTAAATCAGTCATATTCAACCTTTTTTTTTTCTTGGGCCACGTAGCGCTTTTACCATTATCACGATGCGCAGCAATAACAGTAAAATAAAAGTACAGTAAATAGTACCTACATGATTGTAATTATTTAATTTTATGAGAATGAGAATGAATGAGAATGGGAATGATTTATTTGTAAACATAGGTGTGTCAGGTGTTACAGGTAGGTACATCCTCCATGTTTTGCCCAGAGGCGTACAAATATATACAAGGTGCAGTTTTAAAACTGCACAATATTTCAGGAGGTTGTAATAAAACTCATAAATAATCATGTAAAAATACGAAACCTGGTCAATAATCAGTAATACTTGTTATTTAATTTTTTAATTACACTAAACTAAATCGATTGATCGATGGCCGCGGGGGCGTGGCTAGGGTGTGGCGTGCGGGATGATGATTGGATGATACATTATTTATGAAACTATCGTTGCGAGTTAGTGTGTGTGAAAACGCCCTTTATTGTTCCGTGTTTGTGTGTGTGAAAAAAAGCGCGGTTATAAAAAAAAAAAAATTACCTACTTATTTTATTATTGATTCGGGTCGAGAATCACTAACATAATTACCTCCTGAAATATTTTGCAGCTTCAAAACGACACCTTGTATATTATAATGTACATTGTCCATTTTCATTCAACTTCTGAGATCAAATAAACTTTCACATCATTTATAAATTCAAAATAAATTGGCACATCATTGCAAATCAAATTAAATTGTTTCAATAAATGTCATAGAGTTACATGTCATATTAATACTAATGTCAAATAAAATTTAGGACCATCAAAATAGATCAGGATTATCATTTTTAACCGACTTCTAAAAAAGGAGGAGGTTCCCAATTCGGATGTTTGTATTTTTTTTTTTTATGTATGTTCACGCATAACTTCGTCACTTGCCAACCGATTTAAAAATTCTTTTTTTTTTGGAAAGGGTATACTTCCCAAATGGTCCCATAGTCACCAAGTCGGGATCTGATGATGGAATCTTGGCGAAATCGAGGGAAATCCTCAAATATTATAGGTAACCATATAGTTCTTTTGATATTTTCATCAAAGACTTAAGCATTTATAGTCAAAATATGACATTTGATGAAGTGGAACTGGTGAAGAAGACCAGAAATGGCCAACGGAAGTTCAAACTCACACAGATCTCTCGATGAACATAGTTACAAATAAATGAATAGTTCTGAATAGGTATGTTGAAAATGGTATCATCGATGTGACCTGATGATGATGATGGAGCCGGAAGATAGGCACCGGAACTCCATAATTAATCAATGTATCCTAGCCATGTTTGGGCTTATTAGAATTGTCATGAGATGCACTTTGGCTATAAGGTACTATCGAACTGATCTGATGATGATGATGGAGCCGGAAGATAGGCACCGGAACTTCGTAATTAATCAATGTATCCTAGACGTGTTTGGGCTTATTAGAATTGTCATGAGATGCACTTTGGCTATCAGGTACTATCGAACTGATCTGATGATGATGATGGAGCCGGAAGGTAGACACGGGAACTTCATAATAAAACAATGTATCCTAGCAGGGCTTGAGTTAATTGGAATTGTCATGAGAAAAAGGTACTCTGGCTGTAAGTGTATTGCAACTAAAAAGTGTGAAATAAAAAACAAAAAAAAATAACCGACTTACTAAAAAAAACACTAAAACCATCAAAATAACTTTAATTTCGGAAGTCAGTACCTATTAAATAACGAAGAGGCAAAACTATTATAGAAACACCGACTTCCGAAATTAAAGTTATTTTGATGGTTTTAGTGTTTTTTTTTAGTAACTCGGTTATTAGGGTTCCGTAGTCAACTAGGAACCCTTATAGTTTCGCCATGTCTGTCTGTCCGTCTGTCCGTTCTCGTTTAGTCTCTGTGACCGTTAGCACTAGAAAGCTGAAATTTGGTACCAATATGTATATCAATCACGCCGACAAAGTGGTAAAATAAAAATTAGAAAAAAATGTTTTATTAGGGTAGCCCCCCCCTATATGTAAAGTAGGAAGTTATTTTTTTTTTATTTCAACCCTAACGTGTGATATATTGTTGGAGAGGTATTCAAAAATGAATAGGGGTTTACTAAAATCATTTTTTGATAATGTCAATAATTTCGGAAATAATCGCTCCAAAAGTAAAAAACAATGTGTGTGTCCCCTCTAACTTTTGAACCATAAGTTTAGAAAATATGAAAAAAATCTGAAAAGTAGAACTTTATAAGGACTTTCTAGGAAAATCATTTTGAATTTGATGGAAAGAACAGTTTACGTACAAAAAAGACAAAAAGGTTGTACAAAATAATTTCTGGACTAAGTTTGTAGTATAATCGTATATGCAAGCATTTTTTTAAACTCAAAAGTGGGTACACTTATTGTGACGGACGGGAAACTACGGAACCCTACACTGAGCGTGGCCCGACACGCTCTTGGCCGGTTTTTTTTTTTTACCTAAGTAAACTTTTATAACACTAATAATGTCATTATTAATAGGCACATGCGTATTATTGCAAATCAAATAAAATAAGTTTCGATAAATGTCAAAGAGATTATTGGTGGCAATATTGCCCGAAGTCTGAATATGGGTGTTCTCTAGCTGTGACATATGGATGGACAGACAGACATGACGAATCCAAAACGGTTCCGTTTTTTTGCCATTCGGCTACGAAGCCCTAAAAATAAAATAAAATAAAAAGACAGTGTTCGATAAAATTGCTGCATGCTGTGGCATAGTGCCGTTGTGTGACTGTTTTTATTTTGTTAGCGGGACCGTATTTGATTCATATCGTCCAAGAGTGAAATAGTAAGCAGATTTCCGTACAGTAAAACTGCTACTGAGACATAAACGAAAAACGAAAATAATTATATTTTTTTTTATTTTTTATTTATTATCGATATACATCGATGTATTGTAAACACGGGATGTATAGTAACGATGCATCGTATTGATCCGATGTATTGTTAATACTTTAATATCGAATACATATCGATGTTTTTTATTCGATCGTCAATTTGAATCCTTAGGTATTTAACGTTCACAACTTGTTCAATTTCTGAGCAGAGGCAGCTTTCACCGTCCACGCTACCGCATACATGCAGTTTAATTTGCAAAGTATATAAATAAAAAACAATGTTTGTACGCTATGATACCATTCATTAGATTGTGATGAAACTACAGGGTGTTCTGAGAACACCGGAAATGGTTCCTGGCTTAAAAAAACTACATAAATATTAAAGAAAAAATAGATCCCTGGTTGGGTATCTCCGAAAGGATCGGACGGATTTTAACGGTACTTTCTCTGACGAATAGCTGATGTTACAAAGAATAATTTAGGCTACTTTTTATTGGAACGGGATTTCATACTACCAAAAAACCGTTGTCGAAGTAGGTATAACCAAATATGACGGAACTTTCCCTGCGCTATAGCTAATGAGTAACATAAGCTACTTGTTGGGGTTGTAATGCCCAATAGTGAAAATGTTATGGTTTTGTTAGATAACATGTTAAAATTGTTCATAAGTACCTAATCAAAATTATTAACATCAATTAATCACAATTCTGGGTCAATGGGTCGTCTTAGGGGCTGTTATAAACATAATAACTAATCGCCTCTGAATCATCACTAGTGGAGAGCCGTATGGCGTTAAATTAGTAAAACCTCGGAATCCGGGGCCAGTCAATGAATTTTAATATAAACATTGGACTGTATTGTTAATATGGATCCGTATGGTGTCCAGACGTAAAGAATAACACCATCCCATTTCTTCCCGTGGGTGTCGTAAGAGGCGACTAAGGGACATTTTGAGACCGTGTGCATTGTTAAGCACCTGAGGTCACCGCGTGGTGGCGAGTCTACCACCAGCAACAGCTCCTTGGGAATGGAGGGTTAGTGTCAGGCAGGCAGCCGACTGTAAAATATTTGCCAAATCCCTAGCAACATGTTTGGAATTGAAAGAATGCGCGATAGGGTTAGGGCGTACCTCACAGGCGACGCGCAGGGGCAGCACCCGGCTCCTGTAGGAAATGGACCAGGTTGCAACGATTCCGGGCGGGGGCAACGTAAGAAGCTAGCCCGGGAAATAAGATTGAGGTATGCAAGTTGGAATGTTGGGACCATGACTGGAAGGGCGAGAGAGTTAGCGGATGTACTGAAAAGAAGACAGCAGGAGACTAAATGGAGAGGAACAAAAGCGAGGGAAATTGGTGAAGGTTATAAGTTTTATTATTGTGGAAGTGATAGAAAAAGAAATGGAGTAGGAATAGTGCTTGATAGTAAACTGAAAGAAAGCGTGATGGAAGTACAGAGGAATAATGATAGATTTATAGTTGTGAAAGTTATGTTAGAGAATGTGATGTTGAATGTAGTTAGTGTGTATGCACCACAAGTAGGATGTGATGAAATGGTGAAAGAGAAATTTTGGGAGGATTTTGACTCTGCTTTAATGGCCATCCATGCACATGAGGAATTGATAGTTGGAGGTGATTTTAATGGACATGTGGGAAGAATGAAAGGTATTTATGAACGGGTACATGGAGGATGGGGTTTTGGCAGTCTAAATAATGAAGGGGAGACGTTGCTGCAATCTGCTACCGCCTTTGACCTTGCAATAGCCAATACTTGGTTTAAAAAAAAGTGAGGAACACCTGGTCACTTACAAAAGCGGCCACAAGACGCAAATTGATTACTTTCTAGTTAGGCGCAACAGTATAAAGCACGTCAAAGACTGCAAGGTACTACCAGGAGAAGACCTAGTCTCACAACATCGACTCCTGGTAATGGAATTAGTTGTCAAAATAAAATGCAACAAAATCAAAGAGCGTCCTCCCCCCAAAATAAAATGGCATATGCTAGAGAAGAATGATTGTGCGAACAAGTTCAGAGAGCGAGTGGTAGACAAAATGATAGAGATGGGAGACATGAATGATCGAAATATAAATGAAAGCTGGAATGAGTTGGCGGAGTGTATCAGGCACGCAGCGAAAGATATTTTGGGAGAGACGAGAGGAAAAGGCACAATAGATAGGGATACATGGTGGTGGTCGATAGAAATTCAGAATGTATTGAAAGAAAAGAAAAGAAAATTCAAGGAATGGCAGCATGTAGAAGTGGAAAACGGTAGTTTGAAAGCGGAAAAAATGAGGGAGTATGACGTTTTGAAGAAAAAAGTTAAGAAAGCCGTGGCATTAGCAAAATCAATGGCCCAGGACAAACTGTACAACACACTGGACAGTCCTGCAGGCCAAAAAGAGTTGTACCGGCTAGCTAAAACAAGAGAGAGAAAGACGAGGGATGTTTGTCAGGTAAGATGTGTAAGGAATGAAGCTGGAGTGGTCCTGTCGGATGATGAAAAAATCAAAGAGAGGTGGAAGGACTATTTTGAAAGACTGATGAATGAGGAAAATAATTGGAGTGGAATTTTAGAGAGTAAACCAGTGAATGTAGGGTCAGTGAGAATGGTTAGTATGGAAGAAGTCAGAATAGCAGTAAATGGAATGAAAAATGGTAAAGCCATTGGTCCAGATGGAATTATACCCGTTGAAGTGTGGAAATTATTGCGAGTGGATGGATGGACGTGGTTAGCTTTATTCTTCAATAAGCCGTTGCGGGAAGAAGCCATACCTGATGAGTGGTGCAGCAGTTCTTTGGTGCCCATTTTTAAGAACAAAGGTGATGTGCTTGAGTGCAACAATTATAGAGGAATAAAGCTAATGTCACATACTATGAAAGCCTTGGAGAAAGTTATTGAAAGGCGACTGAGAGAAAAGAGTGAAATTTCACAGAACCAATTCGGTTTTATGCCTGGTCGGGGTACGACGAATGCCATTTTTGCTATACGCCAGCTGTGCGAGAAATACAGAGGTGCGCATAAAAACTTGCACATGGTATTTGTTGACCTCGAAAAGGTATACGACCGGGCCTGGAAAGCATGTGCAGTTGATCCGAGCGATGTACAGTCGATGTAGTAAGCAAGTCCGGTCCACAAAGGGTACCACTGGAAATTTCAATGTGCTGTCGGCTTACATCAGGGATCGGCTCTCAGTTCTTACCTCTTACTGATGATAATGGACGCTCTGACGTCGGACATTCAGGAGGAGGCTCCCTGGTGTATGCTGTTTGCCGACGACATTGTGCTGGTTGCCGAGAGTGGCCTAGAGGTCCAAAACAGATTGGAGGTGTGGTGGCACAGACTGGAAAGTGTTGGCCTGAAAGTAAGTAAAACCAAAACGGAGTACTTGTTCTGCGATTTCGGCGGTCTCTCCAACCCTGTGCCTTTAGCTCTCGCCGGAACGCCTATACCAATCTGTTCCGAATTTCGGTACCTCGGGTGACTTGTCCAAGGGGATGGTGAGGTAGACCGAGACGTAACACGTCGGATCAACGCAGGATGGATGACATGGCGACAGGTCACGGGAACAACTTGTGACCAACGCATGCCCCTCAAGTTGAAGGGTAAAATTTACAAGTCCGTCATAAGACCTGTCATACTGTATGGATCAGAATATTGGGCTGTGAAAAAGAAGGATGAAAAAAGATTGCATGTAGCGGAGATGAGAATGTTGAGATGGATGTGTGGTGTGACGAGAATGGATAAAGTGAGAAATGAGTATATTAGAGGAAGTTTGAAAGTGGCGCCAGTGACTGAAAAGTTGAAAGGTAATCGGTTGTCTTAGTATGGTCATGTGAAGAGGAGGGATGAAGCGCATATTACTGAAAGAGTTCTGAGTATACATGTAGATGAATGGAGAGGGAGAGGAAGGCCGAAAAAAAGATGGATGGATTGTGTGAGAAGTGATATGAAAGAAAAGGGAGTTAGTGATAGTTTGACAGGTGACAGGGCAGAATGGAAGAAGAAAACGTGTTGCGCCGACCCCAAGTAATATGAGATAAGGGCAGGAAGAAGAAGAAGAAGAAGATTATTTATTATCTTCGTCGTGTGTGATAGTCCTAAGAATTGTATGGCGAGCGATATTGTATTTTAAGATAAAATATTTTAGTATCTTAGCTGTGTGCAGCGCCCCTTAGTTAACTCCACTGCGGGTGACGTAACCTACGACAAACTTATTATTTGCGGTTGGTACAGTAATCGGGTCTAGGGATCGAACCGCAAAATTAAGTTTGTTTTTTATTGTATATACTTTTCCGGGATAAAAAGTACCCAGTGTGGTGCACAGGATATTAAAGAATAATTATACCAAGTTTCAGCGTAATCGAACCGGTAGTTTTTGCGTGATGCCTGAACAAACAGACAGACAAAATTTTTTTTAATCACATTTTTGGGTTCGGTGTCGGTCTAGTAACACCCCCTGCCATTAATTTTTTTGATATTTTCAATGTACAGAATTTTCACTTCTACAGATTTATTATAAGTATAGATTATATTATTATTGATTAATAGCATTTCTGAGCTTGATGAATTAGGTAACTGATATTCAATTACTTAACTGAGTTAAATTTAAAGCTTGTCAAGTTTGAAGCTTTATTTTTGACGGAAGATGACTTATAGGGTGAAATAGAGGTTTTAAATCCTGAAAATATAACGAACCGTGATATTATAACGAACATAGCCACCGCAAAGGATTTGGTCGACACAAAAACGCCATTCAGTTCGTGATATTTCCTATTGTTTTGATCATCAAACAGCAGGAAGTGTCGTTGAAGCTCCCACAGATTCAAATAGCAAAGTTTGGTGGTGCATATTTCCGCTGGTTGGAATTTTCAGATACGTTTGAGAATCTAATCCATAATAATGACCGTATTTCGCCTCGGGTGTCGCCACTGTGCGGAACGCCCGGAGGACAGGGTGGAGCACACAGTCGTGGTGTCAGAGCATCGCCGTGCCCTCGTGGGGGCGATCGGCGGCGGAGACCTCTCGCGCCGGGCCTTGTTCATGCCATGGTCCGGAGCGAAGAGGAGATGCAGGTGGTCGCCGACTTCTGCGAAGCTGTAATGCTCGCAAAGGAGGAGGCCGACCGCATTGGGCAACGGCGCTCTCGCCGCCGCCGGGATTCCGATCCCGATTTCCGGCCACCGTAGGCGCGGGCTTGCGTACAGTGAGCAATGGGTAGCTCGCTGTCCGACCGTCCGGTAACTGTCCTGACCAAGCCCAAGTCGTCGACAGCGCGCACTGTTGCCGCGCGCCTCAAGGAGTTGTCAGCAACAGTAGGGGCCCAGCCGGTTCGAAGCCTACTGGGGCCAGGGTTATCCGAAAGGGAACTCGAGCCCCGGTATGAAGGCTTGAAGGAACGGGGTGGGTTTTTTAGTCAGTAAGAGTCTGACACTATCTTCCGCTCCACCCAAGAGCGGGGGTTGTCATAGGATGATTTTTCCCACCAAAAAAAAATAAACACTGGGTCCATCAATTTTTTCTTACCGTAATATAGGGTATCAAAATAAAGGGCGCAAGGAGACGCGTTCAAAAGTATCACTTACTAAAACTTAGGAAGTAGAAAAGTTGACAAACTCATCTCGCCATCTCCTCCCGGGCCTACCACGTCGTTGGTTTCTGATGTCTTCGACCCAATCTGCTATCTATACCTTCGCCAGCTAGGTTTTTAGGGATCCCTACCTCAAAAGGAAAAAACAGAACTTTGTTTTACGACGGTCTATCTGTCTGTTTGTCAAGACCCTTTATCTCGGGAACGAGTGAAGGTATCGATTTAAAATTAAAACCTTAAACTCATATCCGCGGTCAAAAAAATCAAACTTCTAAGTTAACGAAAAAAAGTTACAGTCTCGTAGCACAAGTATGAAAAAAAATCTAAAAACCGTAAAATAAACACAAAAAAAAATTGCGATTCAGAAAAAAAATTGTAACTTCAATTGGGGAATTAGAGTAAGTTTGTAAGAAACTTTCAGAGCGCAAGTCCGACTCGCACTTGGCCAGTTTTTTTACCAGGACCGTGAGAAGTCTTTCAAACAATTCAACAGCCCCGGCAAGCAATAGTAACAGTGCTTCCCCTCAATTATGCTGTTTAAGTTAACGTTCGGTACAATTCATATTGTGTATCACATATAATTGTAACTACTGCATCGTATATCTCACATCGCAGTATTGATCGTGGCTCAGACTTGCGCAGTGCAGCTAGCTGGTCTAGACTTATAGACTTGCTTTGTGCAACGCCGCAGTGCGACACCAGCCGTCTGCCGCGCCTGACGAGTTAGTGCTCCGAGCTGTCATCGGGGCTCCGGAGCTTTGAGCTCTGGAGCCCTACCATACCTTGTGCCTGGACAATGAGGAGATAAAGGTTAGTCAATAAACATTATTTATAATAATTTTCGGTTCTCGACTGGGCAGCGTTCGGGAAGCTACGCGGTATTTTCTCGTCCAACATACCACAGTGTCTCAAGACGAAAGTCTATGACCAGTACGTGTTGCAAGTGATGACACATGACTCCAAAACGTGGTCGCTCATAATGGGCCTGATCAGAAGGGTTACAGTCACCCAAAGGGCAACGGTAAGGGCTATGCTCGGAGTTGCGTGATCGAATCAGAAATGAAAATATCTGCAGGAGAACCAAGGTTGCCAACATAGCTCGAAGAATTGCTAAACTTAATTGGCAATGGGCAGGGCACATTGCTTGCAGAACAGTCCGTTGGGGCCGAAAGGTTCTGTAGTGGCGATCGCGTACCAGAAGACACAGCGTTGGAAGGCCTCCTACAAGGTGGACCGATGACCTGTGAAGGTTGCGGGAGGCACAGGATCGTTCATTGTGGCGACACTTGGGGGAGGCTTATGTCTAACAGTGGACGTCTATCGGCTGAAATGATGATAATAATTTATTTATTTGTCAAGCATCACACTCATATAAAAAAAAATAATAATCAAAACAGATTCAATTTGTAAAATTAAATTAACATTTGCTCTCGGTTTTTTTTTTTTTTTTTTTTTTTTTTTTAATTGAGATAAACTAGTGCTTGACTGCGATCCCACCTGATGGTAAGTAGCGATGCAATCTTTGATAGTGAGGCGCACTAGTTTATTAAGAGCCTATTCACTCTAGCCTTGAAGACACCCAAATTATAATCGGACGGGAAGACCGCAGCAGGCAGACTGTTCCAGTCCTTCGACGTACGTGGTATAAACGACGAGGCGAAACGCTTAGTCCGGACCGTAGAGGTTTCAACAACGTAAGGGTGAATATTCGCCGTACGCCGGGTTGTCCGATGGTAGAATTGCGATGGCGGAATCAAGTCATGCAATTCCTGCGCACACTCTCCAAAATGCATCCTGTAAAACACCGAAAGGCTGGCTACCCTACGCCTATGCTCAAGGCTTTGAAGGTTGGACTTAACCAAATCTGGATCACCAATTAGCCTCTTTGCACGCCTTTCCACCGAGTCCAAAGCTGCCAGGTGGCATTTTGCAGCACCAGCCCATATGTGACTGCAGTACTCCACACACGAACGGACCTGTGCTTTGTATAACATTAAAAGCTGTCCCGGTGTGAAGTACCGCCGGACCTTTGCAAGAACGCCCAGCTTCCTAGCAGCTACCTTGGCTTTGGACTCAATGAACCGCCCAAAGTTAAGGTCTGAGGGAATTTCAACCCCCAAGAGCTGAAGGCGGTCGGTGTACTCCAGGGATAAATTCCGAAAAGTAGGAACCAAGGTGCACGGGCTCCTTTTGGCAGTGAAAAGACACGCTTGTGTTTTGGCGGCGTTGAATCCCACTAGATTGGCTTCACCCCACTTGGAGACTGCCTGAAGTGAGATATTCGTTCGCTCTACCATAGCCTCTCTTTCGGACCGGATTAGCTCCTTACTAGCCCGAGCACTGGGCAGGTATCTCTCTACAACTGTGCTATCATCTGCATACCCATAGATACCGGGCACCAGCAGATCGTTGATATGCAACAGGAAGAGAGTTGCAGAGAGAACAGACCCCTGAGGAACTCCGGCATTAATCGTCATGGGCTCTGATGAGCATCCGTCGACAACAACTCGGAGAGACCGTTCACTCAGGAAGTCTTTTACCCAGTTAATCAGACCAGGGGAAATGCCGTACGCTGGAAGCTTACTCAATAGGCTAGCGTGCCATACCCTGTCGAAGGCCTTCGAGACGTCTAAGGAAACGGCAATCGCTTCCCCATTCTTCTCGAGGGCCTCGCCCCACAAGTGGGTGGCATAAACCAGTAGGTCCCCAGTAGACCGCTTGCGACGAAACCCGTACTGTCGGTCACTGAGGAGATCGTTACCTTCCAGGTATGCCATGAGGCGCGAGTTCAATACACGCTCCATAATCTTGCAGAGTATGGAGGTTACCGAAATCGGCCGATAGTTGGCAGGATCGGCACGACTGCCCTTTTTGGGCACGGGTTGCACGTTGGCAAGCTTCCAGGACTTGGGCACTATACCAGTCCTAAATGAGAGGCGATACAAGCGCGTCAATACAGGAGACAACTCGGGCGCACAAGCCTTTAGAACAATCGCTGGTATGCCATCTGGTCCACTGGCTTTATTCACGTCTAGACGACGCAGCTCTCTCAGAACTTCTCTGTTCCTCATGTGAACCTCCTGCATTGAAGAGTTACAATGAGGCAGAGTCGGTGGAGCAGCATTGCTAGTGTCAAGACGAGAATTATGGGCAAAGAGAGATGCAAAGAGTCCTGCTTTCTCTCTTGCCGTATGAGCCAGCGTTCCATCAGGCTTTACCAGCGGAGGCAAAGTGGGCCGACAGAAGTTCGCCTCGACCGACTTGGCAAGAGACCAGAATGCTCTGCTACCGGACGGCTGTGCAGAGAGTTTTTTGCCAATATGGGTTATGCGGTCGAAGCGTGCCTTCTTTAATGCTTTTTTGTAGGACTTGGCAGCATGGTTGAAGGCTCTCTTCTTTGAATGCAGATCCGGAGCTTTGCGGTCACGAGCGTCAACCCAGGCGAGAAACGCCGAATGCTTACGCTTTTCAGCCTGAATGCAATCGGCGTTGAACCACGGGTGAGCTGAGCCACCGATGCGTACATCGCTATAAGGGATAAAATACTCCATAGCTTGGCGTATCACATCGGTTACAGCATCCGCACAGCTCGACGGATTTTCAGAAGAGAAGCAGACCTGCTGCCAAGGATAAGACGCAAAGAAATGCCGCATCTCATCCCAATCTGCCGACCTGTATCGCCACATTCGCCGTTCACCACGTGAGTCGCGGTCAGGTGGGGAGAAGGACGATACAGACTTCACCAGACAGTGATCTGAAGTTCCAAGTGGTGAGGAAACTGTTACGACACATCTGTCCGGATCGGTGGTCAGCAGTAGGTCCAGACAATTGGCAGTATGACCAACTACATCAGGCACCCTCGTCGCTTGCTTTACCAACTGGGAGAGGCCCAGCGACACTGCAAAGTTTCGAGTTTCCCTCCCAGCGTGGTCGGTCCTCTGGTATGGGAAAAGCCAGTCTTGATGGCAGGCGTTAAAATCCCCCAGAGCGACAAACTGCGCATCAGGGTGCCGATGCAGAGCCTCATCGGCGGCCTCACTGAGGTGGCCAAACAGCCGAGTCGTCTCCTGGTCGCCATTGTGCGACCGGTAAACACAGGTGTAGACAATTTTGTCCACACCGGTGTCCACCAGTAACCATAAACTTGAAAAACTGGGGTCTTCAAGGTGACGGAGACGCTGGCAGCAGATGTCATTGCGGACGTACACACAGACCCCGGCACGCTGCAGGAAATGGTGCTCCAAAGAGTATCCCGGGTAGTCGAGATACGCCGCATCAGACGGACATCTGATCTGCGTCTCCGTCAAGAAAAGTAAGTGGGGCTTGTCAGTCTCGAGGTGGTGGTGTACTGCATCGAGATTGGAGTGCAGTCCTCGTATGTTTGAGAGGTGCACATGGAACGAGAGGACGTGCATCCGCTGTACACACTTACTTTTCCTTTTATTTACTTTCATGAATTTTAGTGAATAGGGCTGGTGGAAGATGGCAGTTGAGCGAGGTGATGCGATGTCAAACCCAACAACACAACCAGAGTTGCTGCGCCAATGGAGGGTTGACTTGGAGACTGCGGGGACGCCCGAACCCCCCCAGAGATCGCCATCGGGTCCTCTCATCCGGTCGCCAACCGGCACGATGGAGCCACCCTGGGATTTTTCGCAGTTGGCGGGGCAGCCTTTCGTGTGTGGCTGGCACACTACTTGGGCCCCCAACTATCTGCGGTCGGCCAGCGGAGCACCGTGCTTCGGATCCCGCTACCCTCCATGATCAAACCTCCGACACAACAGCAACTGGTGCATCATACCCGGCGTACATCGCAACACAACTGTACAGACCCATCCTCCACCTTACGGCTTCACCAGATAACATGCCGGAACACGACGGATCGCTTGGCGGCATGACTTTATCTGGTGGGTGGTAACCTTTAAGCCGGCAGCCGATGTTATGGCCTACCACCGTATTTACTGCTCGTTTAGCACTACCCAGGGGACACGTGTAGGGTGATCAAAAAGTCAAGTAAATCCTACGGACGCGAGCAGTTCATCCCCCAAAAATGGGTGGAAATAAAATAAAATTAACATTTGATCTGTTAAAATATCGAGATTGAAGGTTTTTTTAACACACTTCAAGAAAAGGAGGAGGTTCATTTGATATGCCAGCCAAACCGTAGGGTCAAAGCGTACCTGGGCCATCGGTTGTGCGAAAGAAAACCCCAGGGTCCTAGAACGAAGACAAAGAAGGAACAGGAGTGGGTTTTAGTCAATAAAAGAATTACACGCCCTCCCGGGTGGAGCGGTGAGAAAAATCATTGGATGATTTCCCATCTAAAAATATATATAACAATTTAAAATAAGCATTGCCATACAGCGTCGCAATGCCGCCAGTCTTTTGGGTACATTACCAGTCGACAGCGATGTGGTTTTAGATTTTAATTTTTTCTGTCTTTTTATTTCTTTAGGACTTTAATTTTTATTTAATTATAGAAAATAAAAATAATTAGTATATGAGTCAATATAAAAAAAAAAAACATTCCTTCCATTGTTCGCCACTAGGTCACTTCTTACCAGTTCCTATCGAACACGAATCTAAGTCTTTCTGTCATCTCCTTCGTGGTCTGCCGCGACCCAATCGTGCAATTTCAGGGCATCAATAGTCTTCCTTGCAAACCTTTTTAAACCTGACTTTTTTCCACATTCCAGGTTTCTGGTAAACGGGCAGCATGATCCACTCCTCGAAGCACAGTCCACACTGTACCATGCAGCCTTTCAACCATGACATTACTTGATGGGGTGTAAGTGGCCCTACCACCACCTGCAGAGCCAAAGTCAACCTCACCTGCCCGCGGTGCACCCTGCTGAAGACACCAACGAGGCTCTGGCGGATCTCCACTCATGAGGTTCTGGAACACTTCATCTTAACCTCATTTGGGAAGAGTTTTTCTGCACTGCCACCGGCAGAGCCGTGACAGTGCGTATAATTTTTTGTTGAGGCATATACAACTAACTTTAAACTCAAAATTACTTGTATTTATCTCGTCAAGAATTCGAGAAACGATGGAGCTTGTTTTTCGCATTTTTGAGTCTAAACTGGTTTTTTTTTTTATCTTTTTAAACTAGTGCTTGACTGCGATCCCGCCTGATGGTAAGCAGTGATGCAATCATTGATGGTGAGGCGCACTAGTTTATTAAGAGCCTATTCACTCTAGCCTTGAAGACACCTAAATTAACTGGTTTTTAACTATCTAAGCAAACACTAATTAATGAAACTCTTTATTTTTTTGGAAATGCATAGGCAGGGCAGGTGTGGATTCAAGAGAAGGGGATCAGAGGTATATTTTTTTTAAACTCGGGGCCGCTTCCTCCGTCAAAAAAACTGGTTCTCTGAACTCCTTCCGTAAGCCTTGGATCCGCACCTGAACGCACGGTCTTGCAACAGGTAATTGCATTTTATTTCTGTAATGTAATGCGTTTTTCGTCATGGTGTAACTGTATTTAAGTACGTAGTTGGTGTTATTGAACTTACAGTGATTTTAGGCTAAGCTTGTACATTTGTAAATAGTCTGTAACTATGTTACAAAAAATACAATAATATGAAAAGATTTTTGTTTTATTTTTTACTAGCTTTTCCCGCGCAGCTTCGCTCCCGCTCTTCCCAACTCCACCCTACTATACCATACTCTACCCTATCCTACTCTACACTACTCTACCCTACTATTCCTTACTCTACCCTATCCTACTCTACCCTACTATACCCTACTCTACCCTACCAAACTTCACATAAACCATCTACTAAATAGTCCGAACAAAGCCTAAACATTTGGTTTGGATAGGTGAGCCCGTTCTTGAGTTATAAAATTACAACGAAAAGTGGCATTGATTTTTATAAATATAGATGTGACCTCGGTACATCGTCATCTGTAGCACAGTACATTGGATTAACAACCCGATTCATCTTTACATAGGATTGTTAATCGATTGTACTGCGCTGTCGACTCGTCGCTGCGGCCAGCGCTGCGCTCAAGCCTGTTTTCTTAGAGAATAGCACCCACTCTATGTAAGTCTAATAAATAAATTAATTAAAAACTGTACCCCTAGCCAAGTTGCTTATCTGCAATAGTTAACGCTTGTAGAAAGCTTCAAATATACGGGAATGACGCCGTCTTAACGCTCAGTCACGTGGTCAGAACAAAAGAATTGGCGGCAAGGGCAACTCGAAGCGTTCAGCGCAAGCGAAACGTTTGTAACTTGGCTAGGAGGGCTGGTGTTATTTTCGCAAAATGTAAAAGACTCCATATTGTAATGTAGTATACACGTACTTTATCGCATGTTAAATCGAAGTATTGATCGCTTTCTGTGACATGCACAGTGGGCCTGCGCGGTAACCTTTATTCTCCCGGCCAAAAATTTTTTTGAGGAACGAAAGAGTAGGTACCTATATCGGACTTTTACTGATCAAAACCCCCTCCCAAGTTCCTTCTTTGCTTTATAGAATAGAATAGCATTTATTCGGCGCAAGCAACACAATATACCACAACATAAAATAATAATTAAAAAAAAGAGTACAGACACACAATACAGTTGCAGTGACTGTGCCTGAACCGAAAGGGTCACCAACTCAGCAATTTGCTGGGCGTCAAACACCCAGCGCTGATGGTCAGCTGGCACCCCGCAGTGACGCACGTTCCAGGCCTTCGTTCCAGCGCCCCAGGATTCACTTTTGCGCAACCCATGGCTCCAGTTGGCTCCGACATTGACCTCCTACGGATTTTACAATTACCGGAACGGATCTTGAGCGCTCGGCGTCAGAGTGGGGATCGCTTTGCGCATTCCATACAATGGCGAGCCAATCGTCTTCATTGTTATATACATGCAGCAACGCAGGGAACGAATCAGAAGTGACGTCTATGACATGATGGCGCGGCGAGCCAATCACTGACACTTCCCGCCTCCGCGTCTCACTTCGCTCCACTAAAGAGACCGAATATTTGACTTCTGCGCAACTTGAAGCCAGCGCTCAAGATCCGTGCCGGCAATTGTACTGACAGCACCTGAGTCACGCAGAAGGTGAGGACGCCGTAAAGTCTTTCCAGTCACTCCTCACAGAGTAGACTTATCGCCATGATGGCGTACCCAAACATGAGTGCAAAGCATTAGAAGAGGGCGTGTCTCTAGGATCAATAGAAATGTGACATCATTCTCTAACACCCGTACCTCATTGGCTGTAGATATTTGGGGTAGAAAGCCATTAACATAATAAGGGGAGCGAAGACGGAATACCCAATGGGGTTTTTGTATTTCCATCTCAATTCTGTCATTTTGTTTAGCTAACCCTCAAAATAGTTTCAGGGGTGTTAAAGTTTTTACTAAATGCAATATTTAAGGCGAAACTATATTAGACTGAGGCACACGTGAGCCACGCCTAATTTGTACGTAGAGTCGCGTCGCGTGGCGTATAATAGATTTGTAGCGTATAGTACCTTGATTGGCCTGTTGGTCTAGTGGTTAGTGACCCTGACTGCAATGCCGGAGGTCGTGGGTTCGATTCCCACCCAGGACAAATGTTTGTGTGATGAGCATAATCATTTGTTTTGTGTCTGGGTGTAATTTATCTATAATATGTATGTATTTAGAAATATATAAGTATGTTTATTTATTTATTTATTTAAAGCTTTATGCACAAAAAAACTGTACAAAGGCGGACTTAATGCCTTAGGCATTATCTGCCAGTCGACCTTAGGGTGGTGCAGAAACAAAACATGGCAGGTGCAACTTAATAAATAGACAAAACAGAAGAGAAACAAATATATACAATAGCAAATACATACTTAGATACATACATATAAAAAAAACAATGCTGTAGTGAAAAAAAACAAATCCAACCAATTAGCGCGGTGATGATTCTACCAACATCTTGCGAATATGCTCACGTGCCTTCACCTTAAAAGAAAATCGGCTTGTTGCCATCCTGATATTCAGAGGGAGCGCATTCCAAAGAGATATCGCCTGGACGAAAAAGGAAGAGTGGATAAGCCCAGAGCGGTGTGAGGGACATCGTAGAAGACGATTATTTTTACCGACCGAAGATTTTTATTGTGCCCAGAGCAAAGAAATTGAAGTTCTGAAATCAGATAAGAAGGGGAAGAAGGATTATCAAGAAAAGAGAACAGAGTAGTCAAGGCCCTTAGCGCTCTGCGCTGACGAATGGGTAACCATTTTAAAAGCAAACGATGCTCGGATACATGATCGTACTTACGGAGGTTGAAGACAAATCGAATGCAGTTATTCAGAAGACGGTCAAGTTTATTGAGAAGATCTGCATTCAGGTCATAGTAGCACACATCAGCATAGTCGATTATGGGAAAGATTAGGGATTGTACAAGCATAGCCTTTATGTGAGCTGGGAGAAGATTCTTCAGACGATAGAGAGACCGTAACGTTCCAGTGACTTCTTCAGTGAGTATTTATCAGTTGTCTAGTATTCATAACACAAGCTCTGCTTAGCTTGGGACTAGATGGCGTTGTGTGATAGTTGTGGAATATTATTTTATATTGTATAATTATATAGATGCAGTTTGTGGGTCATTTTATACATGCAGCCTGTGGGCCAACTACACGCGGAGGGCATATTCGCAGAGGCAGAAATAGATGGCTTTTATGCCATTATTCGCAAGCGATACGCCTCCATCATGCGCAGGGTACGCGTCAGCCCCTATATCATCTTGAAGACAATAGCGGACAGGTAGAACAGTCAACCAGATGTTGTCTCACTTTAATTCAAATAGGATTTTGCATAGTCATCAGTTTGGCTTCACGAAAGGAAGGTCAACGACGGATGCAGGAGTGAAACTCATCAGTCACATTTTAGAATCCTGGGAGAAGTCCCAGGATGCTATTGGCATATTCAGTGACCTCTCAAAAGCATTTGACTGTGTTGACCATAATACTCTGATCTGTAAATTACATCATTACGGAATTCGTGGACAAGCTGCTGATCTTGTTTTTTCCTATTTATCTTACAGGCAGCAAAAAGTATCCATAAATGGGGTGACATCCTCGGGGTCTTTAGTAAGGATGGGCGAGCCCCAGGGTTCAATTCTTGGCCCTTTCCTTTTTCTAGATTATATTAATGACCTTCCTTAGATGATGGCTAATTTATCAGATATAATTCTCTTTGCTGACGACACTTCTCTTATTTTTAAAGTGGATAGAAAAGATGCGGATGTCTTGCGTGTTAACGAAAGTCTGGCTGTTCTTTCGAAATGGTTCGCAGCCAATAATCTTTTACTAAATGCAAATAAAACTAAATGTATAAAGTTTTCATTACCGAATGTTCCTCAAGTTAGCGTCAATCTAATTCTTTATAGCAAAAAACCTGATGTAATTACAGAAACTGCCTTCTCTTTATATCTTAGAAATTATTCTGTATGTCCGTAAAAAACTAGGACTTTTCAAAATTAGAAGCGATTTCCATAACATAAATACTCGTAGTAAACACAAAATTATATTACCCAAATGGAGATTAGCCAAGACCAGTAAGTCATTTTTAGTAAATAGCATACGCTTTTATAACAAGCTAACAAAAGCGGTGACTGAACTTAGCGAAGGAAAGTTCAAAAACCATATTTAGCGTGTCTTAACCAAAAAAGCTTATTACAAGGTTAAAGACTATGTCGAAGACAAGCTTGTTTGGCAATGACTGCCTCTGCACTTGTGGCCCCTGGTAACTCATTGTGTGAATGTATCTATTAACTGCTCCATCTTTGTTGTAACATTTTTTTTTCTCTAACACATTGCTTTTGCAATATTTATTTTATTTTATATTATCTGACTCTAGCCACATTGAATTCGTTAGTTTTTCTTTTTTGGTTGTTAACGTCTCATTTATTGACAGCTTTTTTTTTTATATAGCCTCTTTTTATAATGTAAATGGAAGAACACTGTAGACTCCACGAATTCTTAGATTACTTCATATTTTGACTCATTTTTTTTAAATAATTATTTTTATTGTGCTTTTGAGTACAATATAGACCGGTTTACACTGTTCTTAAATAATACCTTTTAATACTGTTATATGGAAATATTGTAAGTACAACCATTTTTTTAAAAGAGTAACCATGGAGTTTCTTGCCGGTTCTTCTCCATAGGAAACAACCAATTTCGAACCGTGCACTAGCTTCTGACGTTTTATAAGTGCCCATGTAGGCCTATGTGAAATAAAAAAAAATTAACTTTTTGACTTTTAAGTCCCGTACTGGAGCACTAGTTTTTAAGTTATGTATACTAACCAACTATGGACTTTGTCTGAAATGTAAGATTTATTTATTTACTAGCTTTTGCCCGCGGCTTCGTCCGCGTGGCATTAGGTACTTAAGGAATCGGGATAAAAGGTAGTCTATGTTCTTTTCCATGTCAAAGGCTATATGCATGCCAAATTTCATCCAAATCCGTTCAGCCGTTTTTGCGTGATCAAGTAACAAACATCCAAACATCCACACTTCCACATTTATAATACTAGCTGTCCGCCCGCGACTTCGTCCGCGTGTACTTCGGTTATCGCATTCTAAACGTGTTTTCACGTAGGAATTTTCTATTCGTTTGTTCTGACCACGTGACTTAACGTTGAGTCCCATAGATTTGTTTAGTTTTCGTCTAGCGTTAACGATTGCAGATTATCAACTTGGCTAGGGGTGCAGTACGGTCGAAGCCTACTGAAGCCATCGGTTCGCTTCTGAAAAGAAAACTCGGCCCTGGACTGTAAGGTAACGAAAGAACTAGGAGTGGGTTTTAGTCTCTAAAAGTCTGAAACGACCGCTCCGCGCAAGGGCGGGAGATGTCATTGGATAATTTCCCACCAAAAAAACTTGATCGATCCGTGGCGAACTTTTTTTTTAATTGATATGAACTAGTGCTTGACCACGATCCCACCTGATGGTAAGCAGTGATGCAATCTTTGATGGTGAGGCGCACTAGTTTATTAAGAGCCGATTCACTCTAGCCTTGAAGACACTCAAATTATATATAATCGGACGGGAAGACCGCAGCAGGCGAATTGTTCCAGTCCTTCGACGTACGCGGTATAAACGACTCAGCGTTACGGTCAGGTTGATACTCGTCGTACGTCTGTTTGTGCGATGGTAGAATTGAGATGGCGGAATCAAGTCATGCAATTCCTGCGCACACTCCAAAATGCATCCTGTAAAACACCGAAAGGCTACCCTACGCCTGTCCTCAAGGCTTTGAAGGTTGGACTTAACCAAATCTGGATCACCAATTAGCCTCTTCGCACGCCTTTCCATCGCGTCCAAAGCTGCCAGGTGGCATTTTGCAGCAACAGCCCATATGTGGCTTCAGTACTCTACGCACGGACGGACCTGTGCTTTGTATAACATTCCTAAAGTTATTCCAGAACCTTCTAGCAGGTTTTCATGAGGCGACCAATCAGCACTTCATTTGCACCGCTCTTGCTCTCTCCTATGAGTAGGTAAATGTATGCAGACTTCTTGCTCCCTCATCTTCCGTCGAACTACTTGACACTAGCGAAGGAGCGATGTGTTGTCTTTGTTTAATTTATTTTTAACACTTTGTTTAATTTATTTTTAACCGACTTCGAAAAGAAGGAGGTTTTATGTTCGGCTGAATGTATTTTTTTTTTATGTATATTCACCGATTTCTCGGTCAATTGAGGAACGATTTTGAAAATTATTTTTTTGATTGAAAGGTTATGTTTCCAAGTTGATCCCATAGAAATATTGTTATGATCTGATCATGAACTTCGAAGATATGGAACAGAAATCCTCATAGGATCACAGTAGAACTGTCGTAGCAAGTAAAATACTGCTCTCAAAATGGTGAAGGAAAACATCGTAAGGAAAGCAAATAGCACGTCTTTCAACCACGCCGGGCTCTGGTACAGGCAAGGGCGGATCCAGCTTTGGCGCTAGGGCGGGTCACATAGTCGTGGTCAAGTCACACGAAGTTATTATTTAATTTTTATAACAATAAATACAGGTAAAAAGTAGGTATTTTATTAATGTATGTAAGTACTACTTAGAAATACTTACATTTAAATAACAAAATCTCGAAAAGCGTTAAGTATCACTTCATCTACTTCAATGGGTATGTTTATGGACGTGGAGAAGTGCCAGTCCGGTTCAGTAAAAACATTATGTTTAACAATTTTAATTAGTGGTCCAGTTACGTCCTGGCCCAGAGGGGGGTCATGACCTACATGATTCCCCCCCCCCTTGGGTACAGGCCATGGTCCGGAGCGAAGAGCAGTGGCAGGCGGTCGCCTCCTGCGAAGCAGTAATGCTAGCAAAGGAGGCCGCACGCGTGAAGCACCGGTGCTAAAGCCCCAGCCGCCGTCAATCCCGATTTCCGGCCACCGTAAACGCGGGCTTGCTGATGGCGAGCAACGGGTAGCTCGCTGTCCAGCTGTCCGATAACCGTCCGGACCGAGTTTTGAGTCTTACAAACCCCGTTTTTAAAATACAAATCGCTTTTTTAAAAGAGTAACCATGGAGTTTCTTGCCGGTTCTTCTCCATAGACAACGACCAATTTGGAACCGTGCTTCTGACGTTTTATAAGTGCACATGTTCTATAAGACTCTTGCTTTTTGTCAAATTTCAGGATTCTGGGTAAACGATTAGTATGAATTTTGATTATTCCTTTGAGAGTGTCGAAATATATGTTTTTTGGGACATAAACGACCATATCTTTTTTTTCTTAACTTAGTATTTATATGTATGTACATCAGTGCTGTAAGACTCTTGACTTATGCCAATTTTTTGGATTCTGGGTCAACGGCAAGTATCCTATGAATTTTGATTCCGTTGAGAGTGTCGAAATACACGATTATGTGACATAAACAGCCGTATCTTTTTTATCGTTGTTGGGATCAACTCAGAAGTATGATTATTTCAGAACTTCAATGGACTGCATACTTGAGTATAAACTCGATACATTCACGTGTTGCCGAGATACAGGGTCTTCAGACAGACAGACTGATGGACCACAAAGTGATCCTATAAGGGTTCCGTTTTTTCCTTTTGATAACTTTTGAGGTACGGAACCCTAAAAAGATAGTGTAAGGTCGTGCGGGGATTCAGAAATAAAACAACATATACTTATTCTAACTTATAATTAATTAAATCTAATTTATAACTACTTAGTTTAGATTCGAATAGTACTTTGTGAGAAATATTTATTCAATTTTTTTATTAATATAAAAACACTAAAAATGGCGGTACAGTCCACCTGATGGTAAGTGGTTACTGCCGCCAAGGCTGTAGCCACCTGGAATCCTTCTTTCAAAGAGGCATTCCAGGTGGGACGCCTAGAGACGAAGATGGAATGTCTCGTGTGCACGTAAATATACCGGCGGTCATACCCTTCAAGCTAGAACGCAGTGATGCTGAGCAGCTGAAATAGGTATGATGGTAGTACTTCCCCGGGTGAGTTCTAGCACACTAAGAACTCTACTACCTCCAGGTCATCACCAGGTGATATAGTAGTCAAAAGTAAAAGCTTGACCACTATATCACCTGATAGTAAGCAATGATGTGATCGGTGATGGAGAACACATTTGACCACTATCTCACCTGATATTAAGTGATGATGTGGTCGGTGATGGAGCATGATTGCCTTGAAGTAACCTATGTACTCTTGACTTCAAGGTCTTAAGGTGGAAAATTCCTCATCCTTGATTGAAAAGTGAGGGTTCTCCGACCGGGTGTTGTATCTGGAGGGGTTTTGTCCAATAGATGTTGACGGGCTGTTCTGAACGTTCAAATCGCGCGGGGAGCTTTAATTGCGCGTTGCTGGATTTGAACTCAAAGTCATTTTGTAGTTCGTACTTCGCGATATACACCGCTAAATTTTAATCGTTTTAATCCCGTGGAGGGTCGATCCAGTACATGAAACACTATCGATTTTTAAAGATAAAATAAAAGATAAAGTACCTCTTTTTCAAAACTCGTATTAATTTACGCATGTACGAAATTAATTTCTTTAAGAAAACGTCAGCAGAGAGAGTTTAATAACCTGTAGGTAGTTTGTACGCAACACCGACTATTAACTACAGGTCATTGAACTCACTCAGCTGACGTTTTCGTAAATTAATACGAGTTTTGAAAAAAAGATACTTTATTTTTTATTGTTATCTTTACAAATCGATAGTGTTTCATGTACCGGATCGACCCTCCACGGGGTTAAAACGATTAAAATTTAACGGCGTAGATGGCGTTTTAATTAAAATGGAATAAAAATATATAGTTTAATACACAGGCCATGATATCCTTAGTTCAGAAAATTTAAAACTAAACAAATCCGTGTACAGATATCTTAAGAAATCCACTACAGATGGTAATTCTACTCATTTGTCTTACAAGACAAGATTCGAAGATCACAAATGTTACCTACATTTCCCTAAATCATCTCAGCATTTCATACGAATTTGCATCTTATTGCGTTAACATTTATATTTCTGCAAGCATTAAATTTTGCTTATAGGAAAATGAACATTTTTTGGTCAATAAGTTTCATAGTCGTAGGCAATGCTAACTTTACTTAGAGAATCAGGAATATTTACTTGCCAGTAATGTAGGTACAAGTTTAAGGGCCTGTGCACACTAGGTTTTTGAAACGCGCCGTTGACGCGCGTTTTAGGAACGTGCGTCAACGGCGCGTTTAAAAAACGATGTATGCGCAGGCCCTATGATGGTATAGAGTTGGCTGTTTCCGAAACATATTTAAACTTAGTGTGATTTTATCATCTTGGCCTGACAATTGGGTAGCATACAAATATGAGAGATGCTTGCTGTAGGATCCAAGTTCATATAGCCTGAAACATGAGATGGATAACGATCCTACAGCTAGAACGCAGACCTCTTTTCTTTGTGTGAGTAAGAGAATCTTATAGAGAGAATCTTAGAGCAAATGACATATTATTCAATTTTCAAATGCCAATTAGGGCCTGTCCACACCACGTTTTTTAAATGCGCTGTTGACGGGCGTTTTACAAACGAGCGTCGACGGCGCGCTTTTATCCTATTAAAGGTCTACAGGCTGCGTCTGATTCGCATGCGTATCGCTACAAACGCGCGTCAAAGGCGCGTTTATAAACCCTGGTTTGCACAAGCCCTTAATTCAGTTAGATCTTTTGAAGGGATTTTCTTATATATCCCAAATATACGCTGCCAAAAAAAAACAAAATTAACATCGGTAATTAAATAAGAATGATATCTATTTCTTTTACAATAAGCATGCTAACGATTAATTAATAATACAACAGATAAAATTGCTAAAGATTTTGAATATACAGACTCAAAACATAATAATTACGTAATATAATAATAGAGAAATCTGAAATAGCATAAAAATGATGTCTATTTATTTTTTTAAATAAAGTTTCTGATGAAGCCAAAAAAACTGTTAAGTACAAGATTTTAATCCTATGCCAGCTGACCACGACGCCGAACCAGAGACCAGGGAGTTGCAACAGCCTCCTTGGCGATATCCTCCACATCAATATCGGGTGGTGCTGATGAGCTTTCTACTGCAGCTGGTACGAGGAACTGTAATAGGATATTAGATAATTTTATTAAAAAGCATATAATTTACATAATAACAATAATAAAAGCCTGAAATAAATAGGCTAGGAAACCCATAGTAAAATTACAATTTGCAGTTTGAAAAAGTTAAAAGTTTAAAATAGTAATAATATAAATCCGCTAATTTAAATAAATAAATATTAATAAGTTCATCATCATCATCATCATCATCATCATCAACAAATATAGTAAATTTTAACCTTTTAGGCACAATTGTACCGAATTTGGTACACCTCGGTTCGAGCTACATTAAACCTTATTTTTACGCCGGCATTTCATTGCTGGCCCATTCTTATGTTTGTTCTGCGCTTGTTTTGTTATGCGTAGAATAGTACAGTACACCAAAATATGTGTAATCCTAACTAATATTATAAATGTGAAAGTGTGGATGTTTGGATGTTTGTTACTTAATCATGCAAAAACGGCTGAACGAATTTGGATAAAATTTGGCATGCATATAGCCTTTGACATGGAAAAGAACATAGGCTACTTTTTATCCCGGAAAAACATCTTATTCCTACGGGAAATCACGTTTAGAGTGCGATAACCGAAGTACACGCAGACGAAGTCGCGGGCGGACAGCTAGTACATAATAAAAACATTGCACTCTCAGTTATCAGTTTCATTAGTTTACCATCTCTCTATAGTCAGTCGGTACTGAAGCAAAAACAGCGGGTTTGTACCTAATTAACCATCTTATGTCTAATTTTACAATTGTAATTACTATTTTACAATTTATAATTTTAATGATTGTTCCAAATTTTTAAATTCATAGTATCTATTAATTCAAATTAAACCGTGACCTATAATTATTATTGTTACTCTATTTTTTTAATTCAGTTGTAATTCAAATTGACCAATGACAAATGTATCTTGTGTAATAGTTGTGAAAAAAAAAATCTGTTTTGATCTTTGTACCTTGATCCTAATTTTTTAGTTATAGTTTGACGTAATTTATTGGAATGTGTTTTTTGTCTTATCTGTTTGATATTTTTAATTTTTCTTTCTATCACCTAATTATATGTACATGCTGTGGTCTCCTGTAACTGAAGGAGCACATGTTAAAGGATCCCATGCCTAAAGATTTTACTTTTCTTTTTATTTTTACTGTATCTGTGTGACCTTTGTTGCAGATACAAATCTATACATATAATAAAATCGTAGGAAAGTCAAAACTGTACATGAATATTTTTTAAAAAGAATACTTGGGGCGTGATCTATAATCGATATCGAAGCCAAAAATATAGTTTTTAGAATTTTTGTCTGTTTGTCTGTTTATCTGTTTGTCTGTTTGTCTGTATGTATGTCCGGGCTAAACTCAAAAAGTACTGCATGGATTTACTTCAAATTTTGCATAAATATTACTAAGAGGTCGGGTCAACATAAAGGCTACGTATTATCACGCTATCACCTACGGGGGAGGAGCTGTGAATCTTTATTTTTCTTAAGCATTCTGTGACAGCGTGTAATCTAACGATGCATATTTAAATGTTGTTTTTGAGTTAGCCATGCTATTATCTAGCTTTACACCATTAAAACTACGCCATTTAAGTAACTTGGGCAGAGAAACATAGTTTAATGAATGTTAGTAGTATAGAGACAATTTTGAAGCAGCGCCATCTATGAGATTTCATAAAAATCAAATCAAGTTACATGTTAACACTTTTTGGAAATTAATAATTTAAATTTGATCATGTAGTTAGTTATTCTTAAAATTCATAGATGGCGATGTGATGTGATGTGCATTTTCTTCATAAAAGTTGTATCATATAGTTCGTTTTGACAAATTCAAGTTCCAACAAAACCCTGAAAAAACTTGAGTAGAGTTGAGTAAGACAATTAAAAAAAAAATGCGGTGTTAAGTATTACATGGTGACATTTTTCCAGCTCTGTGAAGTCGACCAGTTTGCGAGATCCCTTACGTATGACGAGGTGCCTTCATATTACACGTACGACAAGCAAAGTGGTGTATTTAACCGACATCGACGAGGAGGTGCTGTGGAAGGTTTTCCGGGAATTTTCAAGGAGGCCGCATTGGGTAGGGTTTATACCGTGCATCCAAATAATGGCGAATGCTATTTTCTGCGGTTGTTACTTCACACTGTCCGAGGCCCAACGTCTTTCGCCTTTCTGAGGACATTTGATGGCGTGGAGTATCCCACTTACCACGCAGCCTGCGTAGCACGTCACCTTCTCGACGGTGACCAAAATTGGGATCCTCGCGGAGGCGAGCGTCAGTGACAGTCCCAGCCGCATGCGTCATCTTTTTGCCGTCATTTTGATGTTTTGTGGAGTCGCGAACCCGGTAGCTTTGTGGGAGAAGTATCGCCATCATCTGTCTGAAGATTTTCTACGACCTTTGAGGCGTGCTACTGGAGACGAAGTCGAAGTAACTGATGAACGCGTGCTGAACACCTATCTCAGTTCACTTCAAGATGTGGTCATTTCTATGGGCGGCAATCCGCTTATCGAATATGGGTTACCAGCTCCCCAATCATCACCGCATCAAGGCCGTGGATATCGGGAGTATAACGCTGAAACAAATTACGAGCCGGGCGAAATGACCACCATACGAAATGACCATGTCACCGTGTTCTCTTAAGAGCAAAAACAAATGACACCGTACTTGAAAGCGTTGGGCAAAACCAGGGTAAAATGTTTTTCTTGGATGCTCTTGGTAGAACAGGAAAAACATTTGTTACCACTGGCATACTTGCAGAGGTCAGGAGGCAAGGCAAAATTGCTATTGCTGTAGCGTCGTCGGGAATCGCTGCCATACTGCTTCCGGTGGCAAGACAGCACATGCCATGTTTAAAATTCCCATCGATTTAGAGAGCGCCGAAACACCTGTTTGTGGTGTGTCACGTAACAGCGATAAGCGACACGTGCTCAAGGATTGCTCTCTGATCGTATGGGATGAGTGTACGATGGCCAATAGGAAGGCAGTTGAGGCCGTGGACAGAACCCTGCAGGACCTCCGCAGGAACGAACATTTGATGGGTGGTGTCACAGTTCTGTTCAGTGGCGATTTCCGGCAAACACTTCCCGTGGTGACGCGGGGATCGAGGGCTGACGAGGTGAATGCTTCGTTGAAACGATCTTCGTTGTGGTCACGAGTTCTTACGCTGCGCTTGACCATTAATATGAGAGCTCGGCTCGGCGGCAATGCACGAGCATTGCAAGAATTCTCCGATGTCCTTCTAAGTCTTGGCGAAGGCACTTTGACAGGTGGTACTTCCAGAGTCTCTCGGTAGAGTGGTATCCAGCTTAGAAGAACTCATTTGCTGTGTGTACGGGGACATCAGTCGTATACCGCACCAGCTTCTTGGGTGTGTGAGCGATAACGCCGACACCCAAAAATGATCAGGCTGCAGCAAATAACGAATGCATTCTCTCGGAAATTGAGGGGAATGAAGTGGTCTATACCTCGATGAACACTGTTGTCGAGCAAGATGACGCCACACATTATCCTGTGGAATTTCTGAACTCCCTGTCAGCAAGTGGACTTCCAGCGCATACCATCAAGCTGAAGGTCGTTGTCCCGATTATGCTTCTTCGGAACCTACCTCCTCCGAAGTTGTGTAACGGGACCCGCCTTAAAGTCATCTCGCTCCACAGACAAACTTTTGAGGCGGAAATTCTTACGGGTTGTGGCGTCGGTGAGGCAGTATTTATACCACGCATTCCCCTCATACCTCACAATTTCCCGTTCCAGTTCAAGCGCGTACAGTTCCCTGTGAGTGTTTGCTTCGCGATGACCATCAATAAGTCACAGGGGCAGACACTGAGGGCAGCGGGTGTCGACCTCAGGACGAGTTGTTTCTCACACGGGCAACTGTACGTCGCTTGCTCCCGTGTCACCAGTACTGACTCTCTTTACATTTTGGCTCCTGGCAGCATAACTACCAAAGTAGTTTATAGGGAAGTGTTGTAAGGTATGATACCTTTGTACGTATTTTTACTCTTTTGTGTCCGGGAATGTATTCCTGCATTATTTTCTCTATTTCCTTCAGTCACATCTTATGACTGAACTCAGCAGGATTCCCATATAACTCTCTCTTCACTTGCTTCGTTTGCAAAAAAACTTATATTTTAATAATTTTAAAAGTGGTTTACTTATAATACTATAGCGACACTGGCATCTTAGGTATTTTTGGTGCTGTAGAGCCTTCACGCAGACGACGTCGCGGGCAGCAGCTAGTACATAAATAAAAATAATTGAAATGTATAGTCCGCGCTACTAGTGTTAAGTTAGCTGATATAAGGTGTACCATATTTGGTACACTGGTGCCCAAAAGGTTAAAGTGGAATGACAAATACTTACACCCATTTCTACGTTGATTTGGAGTTTCCTGTTCGCCAAGAAGCTGACCTGCCAAGCAGATTCCAGACACAAGAAGCGGTGTGCAAACTGAAAACAAATTAAAAATAACAATTTAAAAAATATCGCTGAATAAGGCACAACACGCCCATTTATTGTGCGTACAGCCAAGGAGTGGAATTCCCTGCCGGAGTCTGTAAGTCAAGAGCGAATAGGTTACTTCTAGGCAAGCCTGTTCCATCATCGACCACATCATCGCTTACCATCAGGTGAGATGGTTTTAAAACTCAAACATATCAAAAAATTTTAAAAAAAATTCGCCGACATAGCCCGAAGAATCGCTAAATTTAAGTAGCAGTGGGCATTGCTCGTAGAACAGGTGGTCGATGGGACCGAAAGGTTCTCGAGTGGCAACCGGGCACCGGGAAACGCAGAGTTAGAAGGCCTCCCACAAGGTGGAACGACGACCTGGTGAGAGTCGCGGAAATGCGGTGGATGCGTGAAGCACAGGATCGCTCGTTGTGGCGACGCTTGGGGGAGGCCAGTGGACGTCTTCCGGCTGAAATGATGATGCTTATGATAAGGCAAAGTTTATGACCCATGGGATCACTGTTTTTTTCTTTTCAATATATTTTTATTTCACAAAGACCTACATGAAAAGTTCTGTAAGTTGATAGGGAATCATTTGTGTTGGTATGGATGTGAAAAGGAGGGATGAAATGCATGTTACATATACTATCTCAGTTCACTTCAAGATGTGGTCATTTCTATGGGCGGCAATCCGCTTATCGAATATGGGTTACCAGCTCCCCAATCATCACCGCATCAAGGCCGTGGATATCGGGAGTATAACGCTGAAACAAATTACGAGCCGGGCGAAATGACCACCATACGAAATGACCATGTCACCGTGTTCTCTTAAGAGCAAAAACAAATGACACCGTACTTGAAAGCGTTGGGCAAAACCAGGGTAAAATGTTTTTCTTGGATGCTCTTGGTAGAACAGGAAAAACATTTGTTACCACTGGCATACTTGCAGAGGTCAGGAGGCAAGGCAAAATTGCTATTGCTGTAGCGTCGTCGGGAATCGCTGCCATACTGCTTCCGGTGGCAAGACAGCACATGCCATGTTTAAAATTCCCATCGATTTAGAGAGCGCCGAAACACCTGTTTGTGGTGTGTCACGTAACAGCGATAAGCGACACGTGCTCAAGGATTGCTCTCTGATCGTATGGGATGAGTGTACGATGGCCAATAGGAAGGCAGTTGAGGCCGTGGACAGAACCCTGCAGGACCTCCGCAGGAACGAACATTTGATGGGTGGTGTCACAGTTCTGTTCAGTGGCGATTTCCGGCAAACACTTCCCGTGGTGACGCGGGGATCGAGGGCTGACGAGGTGAATGCTTCGTTGAAACGATCTTCGTTGTGGTCACGAGTTCTTACGCTGCGCTTGACCATTAATATGAGAGCTCGGCTCGGCGGCAATGCACGAGCATTGCAAGAATTCTCCGATGTCCTTCTAAGTCTTGGCGAAGGCACTTTGACAGGTGGTACTTCCAGAGTCTCTCGGTAGAGTGGTATCCAGCTTAGAAGAACTCATTTGCTGTGTGTACGGGGACATCAGTCGTATACCGCACCAGCTTCTTGGGTGTGTGAGCGATAACGCCGACACCCAAAAATGATCAGGCTGCAGCAAATAACGAATGCATTCTCTCGGAAATTGAGGGGAATGAAGTGGTCTATACCTCGATGAACACTGTTGTCGAGCAAGATGACGCCACACATTATCCTGTGGAATTTCTGAACTCCCTGTCAGCAAGTGGACTTCCAGCGCATACCATCAAGCTGAAGGTCGTTGTCCCGATTATGCTTCTTCGGAACCTACCTCCTCCGAAGTTGTGTAACGGGACCCGCCTTAAAGTCATCTCGCTCCACAGACAAACTTTTGAGGCGGAAATTCTTACGGGTTGTGGCGTCGGTGAGGCAGTATTTATACCACGCATTCCCCTCATACCTCACAATTTCCCGTTCCAGTTCAAGCGCGTACAGTTCCCTGTGAGTGTTTGCTTCGCGATGACCATTAATAAGTCACAGGGGCAGACACTGAGGGCAGCGGGTGTCGACCTCAGGACGAGTTGTTTCTCACACGGGCAACTGTACGTCGCTTGCTCCCGTGTCACCAGTACTGACTCTCTTTACATTTTGGCTCCTGGCAGCATAACTACCAAAGTAGTTTATAGGGAAGTGTTGTAAGGTATGATACCTTTGTACGTATTTTTACTCTTTTGTGTCCGGGAATGTATTCCTGCATTATTTTCTCTATTTCCTTCAGTCACATCTTATGACTGAACTCAGCAGGATTCCCATATAACTCTCTCTTCACTTGCTTCGTTTGCAAAAAAACTTATATTTTAATAATTTTAAAAGTGGTTTACTTATAATACTATAGCGACACTGGCATCTTAGGTATTTTTGGTGCTGTAGAGCCTTCACGCAGACGACGTCGCGGGCAGCAGCTAGTACACAATATAAATGTTGCTGTGCCCTTCCGGGGTCCATGTTTGAGACAATATAATTATGTACCTACTTAACAACTATTCACAACATGAGTGCAAATAAAATAATAAAAAACAAAATAATAAGCTTTTTATTTATTATTATTGCTGATTTGCCGCATTAGGCCACATCACATTTCATGGCGGTAAGTCCCCTCATTGAGGCATGGCTGGCAAGACCTCACGGCGTCCTTACCTTCCGCATGACGCAGGTCTTCACCGGACATGGTTCGTTCGGGAGTTTCCTGCACCGGATTCGTGCGGAAGTGACGCCCGGGTGTCACCACTGTGCGGAATGTACGGTGGAGCACACAGTCGAGGTGTGCCCTGCTTGGACGGAGCATCGCCGTGCCCTCGTGGGGGCGATCGGCGGCGGAGACCTCTCGCGCCGGGCCTTGGTTGAGGCCATGGTCCGGAGTGAGGAGAAGTGGCAGGCGGTCGCCGACTTCTGCGAAGCAGTAATGCTCGCAAAGGAGGAGGCCGAACGCATCAGGCAACGGCGTTATCGCCGCCGCCGGGATTATGATCCCGATTTCCGGCCACCGTAGGCGCGGATTTGCGGACAGTGAGCAATGGGTAGGTCGCTGTCCGGCCGTCCGTTAACTGTCCGGACCAAGCCCAAGTCGTCGATGGCGCGCACTGTTCCCGCGCGCCTCAAGGAGTTGTCAGCAACAGCAGGGACCCAGCCGGGTCGAAGCCTACTGGGGCCAGGGTTATCCGAAAGGGCGCTCGAGCCCCGGTATAAAGGCTAGAAGGAACGGGGTGGGTCTTTTAGTCAGTAAGAATCAGACACTATCTCCCACTCCGCCCAAGAGCGGGGGATGTCATTGCATGATTTTTTCCCACCATAAAAAAAAGGCCACATCACATTGTAATATTTTAATGTGCAAACCTACCACAGTGTTCTCTTTTTTAACCCAAAGGTTGACTGGCAGAGAATGCCTTGTTGCATTAAGTCCGCCTATGTATCACTAGGTACTAGGGAATCAAATTCCCGCATCAAAATTGCAATCCCGCAAGCCTGCGGGATTCATGTCAGCGATCCCGCGGATCCCGCGAGATTTGCGGGATTGGAATTTTTAATTACTTTTTTGTTTTGAGTAGTAATAAACACAAAAATCGGTCAAGTGCGAGACGAACTTGCACATCGAGGGTTTCTTATACAATCTACCTATTTAAATAGTTCGTTTCCCGAGTCGAGTTTCTAAGAATTTCCGAAACGCAAATAAAAATATTTTCTTATAAAATCAGCTGCTTATAAGAATCAATAAAATATTTAACGGGCCTTCATCTTTTAGAAAAATAAATTCACATGCTGTGGGGAATCCCCGGCCATAGAATACCTACCTAAACTGACATTGATTACGTTCCGCTTCAGTTGCGTTACAGGACTCGCACAACACAAAAAGAAATTATGAAATTATTTAACTGCAAGGTGAAATCGAAAACATAATAATTATTTTTCAGACAAATACCTACTATAAAAATGTCATGAGTTCTATATAAAGTTGTTTCATCCCTTTTTAATGAAGATGAGCTTTTTTCTTTTTTTTTTATAATTGATAGGCTCGCGTTTGACCACAATCTCACCTGATGGTAAGCGATGATGTGGCCGACGATGGAGCACGCTTGCCTAGAAGCAATCTATTCACTCTTGACTTAAAGACCCCTGGGTTATAGCTATCAGGAAACACAGACTCCGGCAGGGAATTCCATTCCTTAGCTGTACGCATAATGAATGTACTCCCAAAACGCTTTGTACGTATAGGTGGGATGTCCACCATGTACCGGTGGCGCAACGCCGTACGTCTTGTGGTCCGATGATGGAACGGACTTGGCGGAATAAAATTGTGTAAATCTAGAGCACACTCCCCGAAATGTAAACGAGAGCTGGGAGAGACGGGTCTAAAAAAAAAAAAACAAAAAAAAAAACTGCTGCTGGGTATAAATAAACCTAAACGGTGGCGTTAAGGTCATCCGAATCCAATTAGGTTTTAAAAAACTTCAATCCCGCAGATGTGCGGGATCCCGCATGAGTAATCCCGCATTTCCGATCCCGCAGAAAAGGTGCGCTTGCGGGATTGGATTCCCTAACCACTGCTATACACGAAATTTAAATAAATAAATACATATGTATTCGTAAAAAAAAACCGGTACATCCCGCCGAATACAACATAAAATAGTTACAATGATTACTATTATATTACAGGACTAGCTGACCGGGCCAACTTCATAACGCCTAACAGTCAATGAATGTAAGTAGTATATCTTTCGATATAGTCAACCGATTGCGGTGAAACATAGCCTACGTAATATATCAAGCAACACACAATTTTAATGTATATAAAAGTAACCTACATCGATTTTGTACATTTGCAAAATTAAATAAGATTTAAAATTAAACAAAAAAATAAAATAATAATATACTTAGATAACTTTATGGACCACGTTTTTATGCGTACACAATTAAAAACGAGATGTTGCTCAATGTTAAACTATTTTATATAATGTCAATATGCAATAAAAAGTCATCCAACAATAACATAATAATGTCAAAAAATATTCCAAAAATGTCAGTTATTATTTATAAAATGTCAATATTTATTATTACTACAATGTTAATATTTATTCTTAATACAATGTCAATTATTTATTACTAATACAATGCCAATATTTATTACTTCTACAACGTCAATATTTATTACTAATGCAATATCAATATTTTCGATTTAAAAATTCATTAAGAGAATAGAAACAGTTTTTCAAAAGCCAAGCCATACTATATATATATAACAGATATATAAATATTATCTGCAATGCGGTGCGCAGTGGCTCTCCGCCCCTGACTGCGCATCACGCATCGATTATATCGGACCATTGTACCACGCCTATGCCTGAAACCTGAGATTAAATACCTATAGATATAGGCACCGCGTGGCCACACATGAGACAGCACTATAACACTAAAATGAGGTTATTACGGAAACCTTTACATTAATATGACCACAGAAATACACTTTAAACTTAACTATAGTAGTCTATTTGTTATACATACACTAAAACTATTACTTTAATTGCCGAAATTATTCTAAAGACATAATAATTGACTCGAGTTACTTCAAAGTGACAGTGGTAGGCCTTTGTTACTTGTACTTTGAAAAGTGAGCCAAGCAAAAAAGCGGCACGCCGAATAAGACAGATAATGTAATGTTTTGTCTCAATTTTCTTACTTATTTCGTTTATATGCTTCTCACTTTCGCACTTCCATAGAGTCGCATGGCTATATCTAGAGGTATATAATCTAAGCCTGAAACCCACGCCCACCTTTCATCCCCCCCTTTACCCCGCCTTGCCCCGCTATCTTTCCGATAAAACGAATAAAATTGAACTGAACAGTTTTATTTATCTACAATTTAGTAAAGAGGTAAAGTTTTTTTTATGTTTTTTTGTTTGTAGGAGGTAATCTCTGGAAGTACTGGTCCGATTGCTAAAATTCTTTTATCGATAGAAAGCTGCTTAATTCCTGAGTGACATAGGCTATTTATGTACGCGGGCGAAGCTGCAGGCAAAAGCTAGTTAATTATATTATTTAACTTCATGTACAGTAGTGGCACATAGGCGGACTTAATGCAACAAAGCATTCTCTACCAGTCAACCTTTGGGGGTTTTATTTATATAACAAAGAAAAATGTCCCACACAAGGAATTCTTTTCGTATTGTGGGTGCGTTTATAAACATGACATATTAATAATAATAAATTCCACAACTATCACACAACCCCGTCTTGTCCGAAGCTAAGCAGGGCCTCAAGTCTGCTATTACAATAGTGTCAGAATGGTCTATCATTGATGTCATAATTGTCGATTTTGACAAGTTTGACCCTCCGACATTTGTTGACATTCTTAATTTAAAAAATGGAAATAAAGACATAAAGCTGTTTTGAATCGACATGTATCGTGATCCTTTACATGATCTAGTAATGAAAAGCAGTTCATTGTTTGTTTTTCGGGTACCTACGCAGAGATATTGGGAAAGGGTCAATGTACTTTATTCCATGGTTATTTAGGCGCCTTCTGTAGAACATCAAATCGACAGTAGAAAGATTACTTATTCCACATAAAATAAGTTAAGTAAGTATAGTAAAAAGGATGATGATAAACTTAACTTCATAAGTATAAAACTCATTTTAGACCTAAGTGGCGGTTAAGCGATTTTACCTTTCTACTGTCGAAAAATTTTTTCACACACACAAAATACAAAAAAAAAATACACACACCACATATGAAAGCAAAACACACAAACATTTAAAAAACAATAACAACAAATCAAAAATTTAAATCAAGGAATTGCAATTAAAAATTTCAAACACAGAAACAACGAAAAAAAAAAAACACAGAATCACTCACGTTGAACTTGATATCCAAAGAGACAGGACCCTGAAGAACTCCAGAAGCTATTAAGCCCGGTATCAAGTCGACGTACCAACTCGTCACGCACGGTAGACGGTTAGTGGCGCACTGCGGCAATGCACAAAGGATGTCTAGGCTGTCTGGAAAAGCTAGCTGCTTCGCGCAGGCTCAGTATAGCGATCAATACTCAAGGGAGGGGTAGCAATTAGCCTTATAATCATCGATGTGGTGTACTGCGCACTAGATTAGGCGTGCCAAACACTCACTTCAATCGACTCAGGTGTAATGTCGACTGTACAACTTGAATATTACATAACACTATGTTGAACGAAACGCGTAAGTGCCACGAAATTTATGGCGCTTAAGACATTTTGGTCGCGAAAAAAGTATCCTCTAAAAGCTATCTTAGCGCTGCATGTTTCAATAGTTCTGTTAGACGACATAATGAAAATTTAGCGCTGCAGCGACCTTTTGTTTTAACTTCTCATTATTTTAACAAATAATAATATTCCATAGGTAACAATCACACAACGCCGTCTAGGCTCAAGCTAAGCAGAGCTTGTGTTATGAGTACCTACTAGACAACTGATGAACTTACTTATATATTTCTAAATACATACATAATAGAGATAAATTACACCCAGACACAGAACAAATGATCATCACAAAAACATTTGTCCTGGGTGGGAATCGAACCCACGACCTTCGGCATAGCAGTCAGGGCTACTAACCACTAGACCAATAGTTTCCATGAAAGGGCTTGTCTATCACTAGAATATAAGTCGATGCTTATAATATTCCTTCTTTAAGTTTTATAATTAAAAAAAGGCTGAAGTACGCTTCCTTGGAGCAGCTTTACCATTTTGTGCCGGTTGCGGTGGAGACTGGGCAGTTGGAGTACGGAGGCAAGGTCTTTTGTGCGGGATTTGGACCGTAGGCTCGGTGAGGCAACGGGTGATTCCCGGTCCAGGTCGTTCTTGGTGCAAAGAATGGCCATCGCTATTCAGCGAGGTAATGCGGCGAGTGTTATGAGCACCTTTGCACCAGGAACGATCAGAGGCGGGTTATTTATTGACATTTGACGTTTCATTTGTGTAATGTTAATTCTTTTATATTTATTGGTTTTGTAATTGATATAAACTAGTGCTTGACTACGACGTTAACGACTACGTATACCTGGGAAAGACGGTCTTCATGGGTAGGTCTTACTTCGAGAAAGAGGTCAATCGTCGATTCCGACACAGCAGGGGCAGGGCAGCGTTCGGGAAGTCGCCAAACTTAAGTGGCAATGGGCAGGGCACAATGTACGCAGAACAGATGGTCGCTATGAACGAAACGTCTGGAGTGGCGAACGCGTACCGGAAGACGCAGCGTTGGAAGGCCTATGTCCAACAGTGGACGTCTTTTGGCTGAAATTGCGCTGATCATGATTATGATTGCGATCCCACCTGATGGTAAGTAGTGATGCAATCGTTGATGGTGAGGCACACTAGTTCATTAAGGCGTATAGTCCCTTGAACCATCTGGCCGAAATTATGTGAACGCAACTCTCGCACTCGCCTAGGCGGCAGTACGCAAATCTGTGCATTTATTTGCGGCCAGCAGCGCCCGGAAAGCGCTTTAAATCCATTTTCTCTGCGAGATATTGATTGATTTACATATGCAATGTTCACTTTGAAGAATATTTAACCACCAATTTTTATGTGTAAAAATGTTTCTAAAGATCCAAGCCGTTTCGAAGGAGTAGGAAAAAGTTGCGAAAAGTTACGAAATTGCTAAATATTTTTTTTAGACAAAAGTATTAATTGCACGAAAAAATCAAATGTTGATATTATTGTTCATGAATCTATAATAAACATATATTTTTTTTCAAACCAATTGACCTAGAAGTTACGGAGGAGTAGGCCTCAGAAAATCACTGTTTTATGGCACTTTTCGGGCGCTTGGCCCTTAAGAGCCTATTCACTCTAGCCTTAAAGTCACCTAAATTATAATCGGACGGGAAGACCGCAGCAGGCAAGTTGCTGGAACAATTCATATCCTTCGATGTACGCGATATAAACGAAGAGGTGAAACGCTTAGTTCCTGTCTTATAGGCATTAAATATCAACCAGTTGCCCAGATTACCGATAACCTTATTAAGCATCATTAAGAGGCTGCTTTTCCACTCGCCTATCCTCAACATCGAGCATGGTTTAAAAGCTTGTTACTTCATCTAACGCAATCCAACGCGATGTTTGACGAAGAGGCAACGCGAAAAAAGAGAGATAACGCCTGAAAACTCTGTTAGCATTCGGTAATTCCGTGATTTACTCGAATATTTTATAAAACTTGTTCCAGGAAATACGTGTTTTTTTTGTAAACCCTTAAAAGTTTTTGAAAATCTTTGTCATTTTTTAGAATTATGATAAAATTTATTAGGCTTATATGTTGTACTTTTTTGACTTTTTTTATTTTTGAGTAAATTAAGAAGTGTCAAAGTTCATGGAAAATAGCAGATTTTCAGAGGTCTTTACTGGATTAGTTTTACACAAATTTATAAATTGATTTCCTTAGAAGCCTAGATAATATCCACAAGACACTGTGTTTCCAAAATATCTAATGAAAAATGTGTAATGACGTCATAATCGCGTAAGAGCGGTTGTATGAAAAACACTGAAAATGTATGTTGAGATGCATCTACTTAAATTTTAGTTTCCCTAGGCGGTACCCGCGACCCTTACGCAGATCTAACGATACCGTCAAGATAAACACTCTATAGGTCGCCAGATAACCGTGAAATAACGGTCATAGACCTTTTTTAATAACAAAAAAAAAAAAACAAACAATAAATTGCATTTCATTACTAGATCATGTAAAGGATCACGATTCATGTCGATTCAAGACAGCTTTATGTCTTTACTTTTGTTTTTGAAATTAAGGCTTATAGTCCCTTGAACCATCTGGCCGAAATTATGTGGACGCAACTCTCGCACCCGCCTAGGCGGCAGTACGCAAATCTGTGCATTTATTTGCGGCCAGCAGCGCCCGGAAAGCGCGCGGCTGACCTTTAAATCCATTTTCTTTGCGAAATATTGATTGATTTACATATGCTATGTTCACTTTGAAGAATATTTTAACCACCAATTTTTATGTGTATAAATGTTTCTAAAGATCCAAGCCGTTTTGAAGGAAAGGGAAAAGTTGCGAAAAAATCAAATGTTGATAATGTTGTTCATGAATCTTTAATAAACATACAAACCTATTAACCTGGCCGTTACCAGCCGATAGGCCGGTTGGCTTCAGAAAGTCACTGTTTTATGGCACTTTTCGGGCGCTTGGGCCTTAAGAATGTCAACAAATGTAGGAGGGTCAATGACCGTTATTCCACGACACGGTTATCTGGCGCCTACACCAGACTATGGGCTATATTTCACCGAGACACCATGGTGGCGCGACCAGTCGCAGCTACCAACAAAATGTATACTGCTCTATAGAGAGTTACTCATTTCGTGTTCGATTGGTTGCGCCACCAAATCGGTTGCGTGACCAGCTCGGATGAGTGGTGACTCTGATGTCTGTATGGTGTCTAGTTTGGTAACTCAGGGCTATATTTCACCGGCACACTATGGCGGAGCGACCAGTCGCCGCTACCAACAAAATGTATACAGCTCTATAGAGAGTTACTCACCTGGTGTCTGTTTGGTTGCGCAACCGATTTGGTGACGCGACCAGCTCGGACGAGTGGTGACTCTGATGTCTGTATGGTGTCTAGTTTGGTAACTCAGGGCTATATTTCACCGGCACACTATGGCGGAGCGACCAGTCGCCGCTACCAACAAAATTTATACAGCTCTATAGAGAGTTACTCACCTGGTGTCTGTTTGGTTGCGCAACCGATTTGGTGACGCGACCAGCTCGGACGAGTGGTGACTCTGATGTCTGTATGGTGTCTAGTTTGGTAACTCAGGGCTATATTTCACCGGCACACTATGGCGGAGCGACCAGTCGCCGCTACCAACAAAATGTATACAGCTCTATAGAGAGTTACTCATCTGGTGTCTGTTTGGTTGCGCAACCGATTTGGTGACGCGACCAGCTCGGACGAGTGGTGACTCTGATGTCTGTATGGTGTCTAGTTTGGTAGCTTAGGGCTATATTTCACTGGCACACCATGGCGGCGCGACCAGTCGCCGTTACCAACAAAATGTATACAGCTCTATAGAGAGTTACTCACCTCGTGTCCATTTGGTTGCACAACCGATTTGGTGGTGCGACCAGCTCGGACGTGTGGCGACTTTGGTGTGTGTATGGTGTCTAGTTTGGTAGCTTTGGGCTATATTTCACCGAGACACACTATGGGTAAGATCTAGAAGAAGAATTTCGCGAGTCCGACTCAAAATTGTTATCTAATAAATACAATTTTTCAATATTGATTTTTGTTTACTTCTCAAAATAATATCCACCTCCTGCGCTGCACTATGGAAACTTGACAATTTTACTAGGTGGGAACAGTAAGTACCATATTTTCTCTCAAAACGGCGAGAATTTCTTAGTATATAAAGTGTAGACTGACGTAGACTTAGTATATTAACCTTCATAAGGTCTTTAATATTACTGACGTTACAGTGCTTTGGGTCAGATTTGACCCAATATAAGAATACTACTGAAAATAACTCGAAAACAAAGAAAACTATTCTAATGAATTTAATTTTAATTATTTTTGTTTTTTTTTTTTTAGAATTTTTATTTCTATAAAATAGAACGATTTCACATTATGGTTAGATGTATTTTCGTGTCAAATAATTAAAAAATACATGTATGTGTAATTATTTCTTATTATTTTGGGTACATAAAATAATTGTATTTTAATGTTTTTTACGCAAATATTTCAAATAATTTACAGATTCACTATATTGTATCACCAGTTTCAACTAATAGTTTACTACAACTTCTTTTAAGAGCTTTCTTTGCTAAAGTACCTACTCATCATCCTTTTGCTAGGCCTAAATTAATGGACTATAAAAAATTAATAATAATATATAATAATAACAATTGTTCTTTTTTAGAAAATTCTATTGAAAAATGGTAATAATTTCGAATATTTTATATAAGAGGTAACTGTGAGTATACACCTAGGTACCTAGATTTTCCAAACAGTGTCGTGGTTTTCCTAGGTATCCTAACTTTCAGATAACATTAGCAGCAGTGAATTATACAAAACCATTATAAGCTGATATGTACACAGTATTGCTAATTATTATTTATATTATTTGAGGCCAACCCTTTGCAAATGTAACAATATACAGTTTTTTCTAGTGCATAGGGGCGTGCCTTTGCAAATTGTGTCCAAAATTTTTAACTATGTTGTTATTTATTTCTAAACTGTGATGCAATGTGCTAAGAAGATACATTGGCTTATTTTTAGGGAACTTAGAACACAGGTGCAGTATCTTTGAAAAAAGCAAAATATAATGGTTGTTATGGTGTTCCTTTCGTTGCTACTACTTCTGTTAATGATTTTCTACTGAAATTCCCCTGAGATATCGTGTAACTTTTGGTCTCATTCGAAGAGTTACACGATATAAACAATTAGGACGACAACCGGGGCCCTCTGTGATTTTTATTACTTGGGGTCAAATCTGACCCGAAGACCGTTAGAGTAAAAAAGTTCATATCTAGAAAAATAAAACCATTTTTAACTGACTTAATTCAATAATACGCACATAAAAGCGGTTCATTAAAAGTCATAAAATATCACACTCGTAAAACGCTTATTTGCTGAAATAAATAGATTTTTATCCCAAAATGGATCAAAATTGTCCCGAAGACCTTATGAAGGTTAAAATGAAGACGATTGGCTCGCCAATGTATGGAATGCGCAAAGCGATCCCCACTCTGACGCTGAGCGCTCAAGATCCGTGATGGCAACTGTACAACACAGGCCACGACAGGTCATAGAGGGCATTAAGGGCCAGCAAACAGCTAGGTGCTAATGCAAAACAACCCCTCACTCACCTGGATGGCTCGGTTACTATGTATTTTTGCTAAAGTTATGAAATTTTGTACATACATTTTTTACATAGTAATACTAGACACATGTTTCGGGTTTCGCTTACAATAAAACTAATGTTGTATAATCCAATGACTTCTCACGCTTAATGGTGGAGCGGGCGTGTCAGACTTTTACTGACTAAAAGCACACCTGGGTTACCCTTTGCGATTTAGGACCACGGACTCTTTGCCAGATATTCCCCGTGGTCCTAGCGGGCATCGGTCCTGCTAGGTCTCTACAGTTGGCTGACATTATGACTGGCCTGTTGGTCTAGTGGTTAGCAACCCTGACTGCTATGCTGAAGGTCGTGGGTTCGATTCCCACCCAGGACAAATGTTTGTGTGATGAGCATAATCATTTGGTCTGTGTCTGGGTGTAATTTATCTATAATATGTATGGATTTAGAAATATATAAGTATGTTTATCAGTTGTCTAGTACTCATAACACAAGCTCTGCTTAGCTTGAGACTAGACGGCGTTGTGTAATAGTTGTGGAATATTATTATTATTATTATCTTTTTAAGGTGCGCGTCGAACACCAAGCCTCGTCGACAACTCCAGTTTGGACGTTAAAGGACAGTACCTAATTCAGAGTCAGTACTTCATCTTCATTTGAAGAGGAGGGATGATGCGCATATTACTAAAAGAGTTCTGAATATACATGTAGGTGGATGGAGAAGGAGAGAAAGGCCGAAGAAAAAATGGAGTGATATGAAAGGAATGGGAGTTAGTTGTAGTTTGACGGGTGACAGGACAGAGTGGAAGAAAAAGAACGTGTTTCGCCGACCCCAAGTAATATAGGATAGGGGCAGGAAGAAGAAGTGTGACATGGCCGCCGATGATACACCCTGCCATGTAACCAAATACTTCGTGCTTTCCTGGTGGTACACGCCGGTCTGAAGGTGTTCTGGGCCTCAAGTCTGCTATTACAATAGTGTCAGAATGGCCTGTCATTGATTATACCTATTATCAATTTAGCTTCACTTTTCTTGGACTGACCGACATTTGGCTATTCAAAAGTGCCTGCAAATGGTCTATTTGAAATAAATGATTTTGATTTGATTACAAAATTGTGGATTTTGACAAGTTTGGTAATCTACTAATATAACGGCGTCATTATGACTTTCCAAAGGTCAACCACTGACAATCCATTGAAGGAAGTGGCTTATAATGGTAATCTCGCACACATTGACAAATGAATGTCTGACGTATGCGGCATACTGCCAAAATTTTGACAGTTCCTTTGATCACTATAACCTGCCATTAGAACGTCATTGTGTAGTTATTGCTTTGAATAAGCTCGATATTGTCATTCTACTACAACTCTATTACGAGACCATTGGTCGATCAATGATCGATCATGAACTATCAGATTACGAACTTTTAGCAAAATGACAATGGGATCGTGTTAAAATGACGAATTTATAAAAATAGTAGACTTGGGGCCCTGGTAGGGGTTTTTTATAAATGAAACGACTAATAACTTAACCTAATTTTTAATACTAGCCTATGCTAAACGTGCTAAATATTGCGTTTTATTAATAATCATAAATATACTTATTTTCTACAAAAGGTATAAAAATATAATGCTAAACTTACAAACTATTTTTATTGATGGCATTCTAGTTAGCGATCCACCTGATGGTAAGTGGATACACGCTGCCTGGAGACACCAGCAAAACCAAAAGCTTCGCTGATGCCTTGCCGGAAAGACGAAGATGTAACGTCTGATGTGCCTGTAACTACACCGGCAACCATACCCTTCAAACCAGTTGGACTACTAGTAGAAATAGGAATGGTGGTAGTAACTCCCCCGGTCGAGTTCTATCACATAAAGAACTCTCCTACCAATCAAGCTCCACGGATCTTTTTGTGGAGCGGGTCTGGTTTGCCAGACCAGACATGAGACTGGAATGTCCCCTGAACGTGGTTGCGTATTGAGATCTAATGCCAAACTAATTTTTGACTAACTAATGCTTGACTGCGATCCCACCTGATGGTAAGCAGTGATACAATCGTTGATGGTGAAGCGCACTAGTTCATTAAGAGTCAAGAATAAGTCTCTAGCCTTGAAGATGACTAAATTATAATCGAAAGGGAAAGCCGCCTTTTTTATACAGAAAAAAAAAACATAAGAATAATTTTTACTCTGACGGGGTAAAAATTATTCTTTTTTTTTTTTGAAGTGGGAAATTATCAAATATCTTCTTCTATTCTGGGTGGATTGAGAGGAAGTGTCAAATTTGTACAATCTAAAACTCACACGTGTTCCTTCAATTGACCTTTGCTTTCCAAGGCTAACGGTAACTCTTGGAAAGAAAAAACACAAGGAGAATTTTCAACCTTTGAACCGCCTCCGTTGAACATATCGATCGAACACTATCGCGTTTATTCCACCAGCGTCGCACATCCACGACCAAATACTCCATCTCGTCAGCTCTTCTGTCACCTATGGGGATTGAAGAGCTGAACGAGATGGAGTACTCAATCGCGAGCTCACCACCCTGGCGTATAGAACACGAAAATAGTCGTCGGACCAATCCGACGTAAGCTGTTAAAGCTGGAACTTGGAATGCAAAGGGTAACTGAAGAATTACGAGTGAGTTTTAGTCAGTGAAAGTCTGACTCAGCATCTCACTTTACATTTTTAAATAACATAAACCCGTGCTTGACTGCGATCCCACCTGATGGTAAGCAGTGATGCAATTGTTGATGATGAAGCGCACTAGTTTATTACAAGTAGGAATAATTGTTTAAAGACTTGCCAATTAAAAAAAAAAACTTGCTGCTAGTCTATGTTATTCTTCTGATGATTATGAACTTGATTTAAAAACTTCAAACTTAGTAAACTAATAAAAAGCTGCTTCTTCTCGTCGGCACTTGTGAACAGGTTCTAGCCAAGCATCGTCACTGATTGGATGACGTCAGCAGGGTTCACCACGGGTGGAGATGATGATAATGTCTCCCCAGGACCTGGAAAGAGATAATTATTTTTTCAATATACTTATTCGAAAAGCAGCTGTCATCCCTACCGCTTGGACCAAGCCCAAGTCGTCGACGGCGCGCACTGTTCCCGCGCGCCTCAAGGAGTTGTCAGCAACAGCAGTGACCCAGCCGGGTCGAAGCCTACTGGGGCCAGGGTTATCGGAAAGGGCGCTCGAGCCCCGGTATGAAGGTTAGAAGGAACGGGGTGGGTCTTTTAGTCAGTAAGAGTCTGACACTATCTCGCGCTCCGCCCAAGAACGGGGGATGTCAATGCATGATTTTTACCCACCATAAAAAAAAACCCTACCGCTACGGTGGAGGTGTGCCCCTTTTGAGCAGACCACCGCCGTGCCCTGGTGAGGGCGATCGGCAGTAACGACCCTTCGTACCAGGCCCTGGCACAGGCCATGGTCCGGAGTGAAAACGAAGGGTAGGCGGTCGCCTCCTTCTGCGAAGCAGTATTGCTGGCCAAGGAGGCGGCCGCACGCGTTAGGGAACGCTTTCAGGCACGCTGTTTTCTTATTTTCGCAATACTGCAGAAAATAAGGAAACGGACTTCCCTACCGCTTTTAGGCACGCTGTTTTCTTATTTTCGCAATACTGCAGAAAAGTGCGTGAGCTTGCCCCCATCTGCCTTGCCACAATAAAATTTATTACATGTATCGTGTCAGACTGGATGCCACCGGGACCTCGCATGCTCCTTGTGGCTGCACTTGAGGGAAACCTATGTCCAATAGAGGATGTCTTCCGGCTGAAATCATGATGATGATATTGTCCGTAGTTCGGTCGTCGGCGTCGTCAGAATTGTTATTAAGTTTTCTTAACGATTTGTTATTTTTCATGGTATTTATTAGTTTATTTTTTAGCATACGTAATGTATTTTATTATAATAAATAACTTATATATTATATACACCACTAATTTTTAATTAGTACAAATACTTAAAGGGCTTATTAGAAAAGCCCTGTAAAGTCTCAATAAATAATATTCATAAACAGCAAAGTTATTAGCGTTTGTGTTTATCCCAAAATGCCTCTCAATTTATGGAAATATGGTGCAGGCTATTGATTATGAATGAATAAATGACGATTAAAATGGAAAAACACTGCCCGCAGTATTTTCTACTAGCAATTGTTATGTATGATTGAATCTATGATGAATTTACCTTTTCGTGGTCAATTTTAGGATTTCGTTTTTTTCTACTTTTGAATACAAAAATATGATCAGTAACGGGTACAGATACAGCCCCATTTTTTTGTGTACTAATTAAAAAGTAGGGGTGTAGGTATATATATTCCGTTTGAAGTATCTGTTATTTGTTTATTGTGCAAACCTACCACAGTGTTGTCTTTTTTAACCCAAAGATTGACTGGGAGAGAATGCCTTGTTGCATTAAGTCCGCCTGTGTGCCACTACTGTACATGAAGTTTAAATAAATAATGATGGTTCTATTTTTTTCGCGGTGGGAAAATCATCTAATGACATCCCCCGCTCTTGGGCGGAGTGGAAGATAGTGTCAGACTTTTTCTGACTAAAAATCCACTCCTATTCCTTCGTTGCCTTTCCTACCGGGGCTGAGCTAGCTTTCGAACTAACCCTGGCCCCAATAAGCTTCGACCCAGCTTGGGCCCTGCTGTTACTGACAGCTCCTTGTGGCGCGCGGGAACAATGCGCGCCATTGACGACTTGGGCTCGGTCCGGTCAGCTACCGGACGGTCGGACAGCAAGCTACCCATTGATCGCCGACCGCAAGCCCGCGCCTGTGGTGGCCGGAAATCGGGATCGGAATCCCGGCTGCGGCTGGGGCGCTGTGAGCGCCGCCGTTGCCTGATGCGGTCGGCCTCCTCCTGCCTGTCACTCCTCAATAATGATGGAGTAGAACTGATAAAACACTTACCTCCATCTGCAGTTCGATGTGCTATAGCATGACGTTGATTGTACCAAGTCAACTGAACTCGTTCTCCTCCCTGGAAAAAATGAAACATTAAATGATAAATGATCTTTATTTTGCAAGTAGGTTTTATAAAAACACTTTTACACGTCAATTTTTTTTTCGTCAATTAAAGCTAGATGAGGCCGGTGTTTCCTAACTGACTACACTGAGAAGAAACACCGAAACAAACTCAGGGATCAAAGTCTCTTTTAAAGTCCATACAGCAAAACATGTAATGGTCAATTCATATGAGAACCATGCAGATTGAGCCTGAGATGGTCTTTTGAAGAAAGAACCACACAATTCTAAGTGGACCAGTCCAGTCAGTGCAAGCATTTGTCAGTATGCGTGTAGCTCAACTCAGGACTACTAAGGAGCTCAACGACTTGACAAACAATGCCAAAGATAAAAACCGGCCAAGTGCGAGTCGGACTCGCCCATGGAGGATCCCGTAGCAGCAAGTAACATAATATAAAAGTTCTTGTAGTTCGTTGTAACTTTGATCGATGTTTTAATAATAGTGTATTTTTTTAGATTTATAACGTATTAAAAAAAAAGATCTAATAAGTAGTTACTAGATCTCGTTCAAACCAATTTTCGTTGGTAGTTTACATGGTAATGTACATCATATATTTTTTTTAGTTTTATCATTCTCTTATTTTAGAAGTTACAGGGGGGGACACACATTTTACCACTTTGGAAGTGTCTCTCGTGTAAACTATTCAATTTAGAAAAAAAATGGTATTAGAAACCTCAATATCATTTTTGAAGACCTATCCATAGACACCCTATACGTATGGGTTTGATGAAAAAAAAATTTTTGAGTTTCAGTTCTAAGTATGGGGACCCCCAAAATTTATTGCACTTTTTCTATTTTTGTGCGAAAATCTTAAAGCGGTTCACAGAATACATCTACTTACTAAGTTTCAACAGTATAGCTCTTATAGTTTCGGAAAAAAGTGGCTGTGACATACGGACAGACAGACAGACAGACAGACAGACATGACGAATCTATAAGGGTTCTGTTTTTTTCCATTTGGCTACGGAACCCTAAAAAAGGCAGTTAAAACAAAAAAACATTCAAATGATAACAATTATAGTGAGTAGGTACTGGAGCAGGTCAATCCCAAGCCGTTTTATCCTATAAAAATCTTTTACAGTATAAAAAGCCTTTTGGCAAAGTTTTCGCTCTACAAATGTTTTGAATTTATTAATGCTAAGTTCCTGAAATAGGACTGGGAAGCTTATTATAAAAATGTATACTTTGGCATCTAAATAAAAAAAAAATTTAAAAAAAATTAAATTATTTATAGATTGCACAATTTAATTCCATCAAGTCCGTTCCATCATCGGAGCACTAGACGTGCGGCGTTACGCCATCGGTACATGGTAAATACAATATGAATACGTAATAGAATAATTGTAGTAATGCATATCATTATGATTTAAGTGTGTAACGTTAGTGACTACCGTCGAGGCGGTATTTAGACCCGAGCCGTGGCGAGGGTCTTAAGAGAGCCAAGAACGATAATCATTAATTACTCACGTATATCTTAGACGTTTTTCAATACACTTGTGAAGAAAATAATCACAATGAGCTATTTACAAGCCTTCAAATATAATTTATTTATTTATTTACAATTTACTTATACAACATTACAGTCTATACTAATGCGTTGTACATAAACAAGAAAAAAAAAAGAAGAAAACATAAACATTACTACTAATATAAAATAAAATATCCCACAAAACCAAATAAGACAACGTTTACTTATTTTTCATCCATCCTCTCACAAAACCTCAGACATTCACGACACCCATCTATCCACCTCCCAGCAAACAAGTCACACTCTGGTGTTAGAGTCAGAAGAGCATTAGGCACAGAAAGCGCACGAACGAGTGGCGAGTTAGCTCTTGACACTATATATACATATATAATATGAAAGAATTGTGGAAAGTTGCAGTTACAGAAGTAATTGAGATACATAATAGATACAAAATTTGGTAGCAAGATAATATAGAAAAAAAAAAACTGGGCAAGCGCGAGTCGGACTCGCGCACTGAGGGTTCCGTGCAAACTACAATTCCCGAATGGAGTCTCGAAGATTTTTCCGAATTACAATTTTTTTTTTTTTGGCTCATTTAATAACAAATTTACTGTTTTCAGATATTTTCCTATACCTAGACCTGTGATATAAGACCTTGCTTTGTGCCAAATTTCAGGATTCTGGGTCACCGGGAAGTACCCTATGGATTTCGATCTTTGAGAGTAACAAAATATACGTTTTTTGCGACATAAACGCCCGTATCTTTTTTATTCGTTAACTTAGAAGTTTGATATTTTCACAGCTTGAAGGGACCGCAGACCTGAGTATATGTTAATTTCAACTCGATAACTCCACGCATTCTCGAGATAAAGGGTCTTGACTGACAGTCAAACAGACAGACAAACAACAAATTAATCCTATAAGGATTCCGTTTTATTCTTTTGAGGTACGGAATCCTTAAAATAATGTAATACAATTACAAAATAATACTTTTAGACATAACAATGTTTATGGATGTTAATAGATAAATAAATATCAGTGGCTCACACCCCTACCATCGAAACTCGTATCTTTAAATACACCAATAGGGTTAAAACAGGACGCGACACATTATTGATCGTAGAACCACGCCCACGCTGTAGTCCGCCCACGCCTACCAACCACCTCCCCCCCACTCACCTCCCCTCACTTCAGCAATCGTTTTTAACAAACAGACCACTCAGGCACTTTTGAGTTGTCAAAATGTCGGTCAGTCAAATAAAAAGTGAGCTAAATTGCACGTTCCAAAGCTGAGAAGAAGAACGTGCAAGAAATTCCTTGGTTACTTACTCATTTTAAATCATATTATGAGTGACACATAATCTTGGTTACATATTTCTTGTCGCTTCTATTATGTGAGCACAATGTAGATAAATAATGAAAAAAAAAGTACTTAATAAAAAAAAAACAGAAAAGTGCGAGTCGGACTCGCGCACGATGGGTTCCGTATCGTCCGTAGCAGAAAAAACGGCAAAAAAAATCATAGTAAAGTAAAAAAATTACTGAGATCTCGGAAAAATAGAGTTGAAAATAAATTATTATAGCATTGACTACCTCAGCGAAACTTTTGAAAAAGACTGACTCGATACATTTGCTGGCAAATACTACAAAAACATTAGAAAGTATTGCACCCGCATTCTGATATGTTTTTTTAGTAGCCTATACTGTCCCACTGCTGGGCAAAGGCCTGCGCAAACTTCTTCGAGGTTGAGCTTTTCTTGAGCCACCTCGAACCAGTCCTTGCGGTAGGCATCTAGGTCTCGACCTAGGCCTTCTGATTTATCGCAAAAAAAAATACTGATGACGCGCCAGTATGGTCTCAAATCATAGTCTGTCCAAGAGAGGCGAAGAAAATAAAGAAAAATAAAATAAAAAATAGTAATAGCTCTGCCACTAACCTTCATCTTGAAAAGCTGGTAGACCTTCAGGACTTCTGGAGCTTTTGACACTGATGAAATCTCAACAAGTCCAACCCGTCAGGCACGGCAGACGGCTGTTGACGCACTGCGGCATTGCACAAAGCAAGTCTAGTCTAGACCAGCTAGCTGCAGTGCGCAGGTCTGAGCCGCGATCAATACTTCAACGTTATATATCATGTATGCAGTTTATTATATATTTTATCATAGTTTGCTAGTTTATTTTTGTTGTAGTTAACGCCATCTATCTTTGAGCGATGGTATTATTTTTTGGTTTCAACGCCATCTGTTGGTGATCGAAAGTACTAATTGTAGAGGAAGATGCACTCATTTGTTATGCAGTTCGATGCAGATGTCATTGAATATAATTTTTAACTTATCCATTTGTTTAAGGAGGAGAGAAAATTCATTTAATTTATTTTAGTACGTAGGTAAATCATGCAAAATAAAGTCTGACGGCTTTTCTAAACCAGTATTTTTTAAATGTGCGGTTTTTCTAAAAATATGCATTTGCATCTCGACGTTCGGTTTTTTCAAGCTCTACTCGTATTTTTTTTTCTTGGTTTTTGTCCCATATTAGAACAGTCAGAAAGTGCGAGTTGGACCCGCTTACCGAGGGTTTCGTATAAACTTACCTACCTATGTAAATAGTTCAATTCCCGAATCGACTCTCGAAGTTTTTTTTCCGAATTGCAAAAAACAATGATTTTTTAATGATTTATAAACGGCTTTATCTTTAGATTGCGTTGACTTCGAAGTTCAATTTTTTTCATTGCTACTGGTGCAAACGGACTGATAGACAGACAGACGGTTAATAAAGTAATCCTATATAAGGGTTCCGTTTTTGTCGACTCAGGTACGGAACCCTAAAAAGCTCCTCGTACTCACTCCTCACTCGACATAATATGAATACTTACTAAAACATAATTGAATACTTTAAATTCGAAACTGGTAAAAGACTGCGTTAACAAACTGAATGACCTGGGGCAAAGGAATAAAGTTATTCTGAGATGGGTACCAGGTCATTCTGGAATCAATGGCAACGAAAAAGCCGATGAACTTGCACGGGCTGGGGCTCAAGGTCATCAGATAGGACCAGAACCCTTCTGTGGTATCTCAAAGAACCAGGCCATGCAGACCCTTAAGGTCAACTTATTTGGCGATTCAAAAAAGCACTAGTTGGTACAACCAGGTCTGCTACACGCCAAATCTCTTATAGAAGGCTACTCACAAAAACGAACTGCCGAGCTTCTTGAGTTTAGCAGGACGAACATCTGTGCGATAGCCCGCGCCTTAACCGGCCATTGCAAACTAAACAGGCACCAATTTCACATGAAACTGAGTGACACTGATGTTTGCCGGTACTGCAATCAGGAGAGGGAGACGCCTAAGCACCTTTTGTGTGAATGCGGGCCCCTTATCCACAAACACAGTGTCCACCTGGGCCGACACATTATTCGCCCGGAGGAGATTAAAACTCTAAAAGCTAGGAGTATTCTAAATTTCTTGGAAGCCTCCGGGCTAAAAGAGTTACTGTGTGGGTGGCGAGTCACAATAGATCTTTTAGGTCGTAGTGACTACATCCCCTACACTATGGGTGATGCATAGCCCCTTATCTTCTAAATAATAATAAATAAAACATAATTATGGTAAAAATCTTCTAAGATTCCATAACAGAGCCAAAGCTTTCCTTTCTCGCCCCTTGCTTACGACATCTATGTATTGTGGTTGGTACTAAATGTCTTTAAAAAATTTTCGAGCTCAGCCTACAATTTCATTTAGAGCCTGTTTTAAATTACCAAAAGACTTTTCCTGGTTTAGGTAAAGCAAAAACTTTTTACAATAAAAAAAAAATATAACCGACTTTAATATTAAATAGACACTGAAAAGTACAAAATAACTTTAATTTCGGAAGTCGGTGTTTCTATAATAGTTTTGTCTCTTCGTTATTTAACACCGTCGTAAAAAGTTTTTTATTTTAGACTTTTTAGTTATGGTACCACCACAAAAAAGTACCCCTCAGACAAACTTAAATACCTTATAGCCAGAGAGCTTCTCATAATGATTCTAATAATCAAAACACGGTTCGATTTTTGATTAATTTACCTTCTGGCTTCATCATCAGATCAGTTCGATACATCCCCTCCCCCTTTTCCTTCAGCCAGTCATCGACTACACGTATAAACAAAGCAATTTTACTTGTTACGACAGTTCTGCTGTGATCCTATGAAGAGTTCTGTCACAATATTACAATATTCCCTATGTAATACTGTGATTCTGTGCCATATCTTTGAATCATGATCAGATCATAACAATATTTCAATGGGACTAACTTGAAAGCATAACCTTTCAATCAAAAAAAGAATTTTCAAAATCGGTCCTCAATTGATCGAGATATTGGTGAACATACTTAAAAAAAAAACATACATTCAGCCGAACATAGAACCTCCTCCTTTTCAGAGTCGGTTAAAAAGGAGCCCCTTTTCATCAGCAACTTTTTTTTAGGGTTCCGTAGCCAAATGGCAAAAAACGGAACCCTTATAGATTCGTCATGTCTGTCTGTCTGTCTGTCTATCTGTCCGTCCGTATGTCACAGCCACTTTTTTCCGAAACTATAAGAGCTATACTGTTGAAACTTAGTAAGTAGATGTATTCTGTGAACCGTTTTAAGATTTTTACACAAAATTAGAAAAAAAGCAATAAATTTTGGGGGTCCCCATATTTAGAACTGAAACTAAAAAATATTTTTTTCATGAAACCCATACGTGTGGGGTATCTATGGATAGGTCTTCAAAAATGATATTGAGGTTTCTAATATCATTTTTTTTCTAAATTGAATAGTTTACGCGAGAGACACTTCCAAAGTGGTAAAATGTGTCCCCCCCCGCTGTAACTTCTAAAATAAGAGAATGATAAAACTAAAAAAAATATATGATGTACATTACCATGTAAACTACCAACGAAAATTGGTTTGAACGAGATCTAGTAAGTAGTTTTTTTTAATACGTCATAAATCTAAAAAAATACACATACACATACACAATATTATTAAAACATCGATCAAAGTTACAACGAACTACAAGAACTTTTATATTATGTTACTTGCTGCTACGGAACCCTCCATGGGCGAGTCCGACTCGCACTTGGCCGGTTTTTTATTTTATTTGTAAATTAAACCAAAAATTACAAAGATATAGCCCCTTAAAGTTACGTGTAACGTCACGCCGTGCTACATTTTTTCGCACGGGGTGACATCACACGTAATTTTGTTATTTTTTGTTTAATCGAAAAAAGAAGAAAAAATACGTGTCCAATACTTTTTTATAATCTAAAATACGGACTAAATAAAATGTAATTATTTTGACCCTGGACACTACCCTATTCTGATGCACACTCACCGAAATACAAACATAGTAATAGCAACTCTTCGGTGATGCTGAAGTCTTAGAAGAATCGAATTGACGATTGCACTTTTGCGTTTCAAGACCTCGTTGTCTTTTTCGAACCATCCTGTAGTCCTGATTGCCCTGACCCGAGCGAGCCACATCAATTATGCTGACATTTTTTTGGAAACAACCAACTGTCAGCCCGTACCAGGTTCCTTACTAGACGGCAAGTTACTCGTTGCTCGCCATCCACAAGCCTGTGCCCACGGTGATTAGGAATAGCCCTGTGACTCCCGACGCCTCGGGCGTCTCCTGCGATGGCAAGGCCGTGAGGATAGCCTCTCTTTCACGCTTCCCCCCGGAGAAGGATGTGACTGCTTCTTATAGGAATGGCACGGCTCCAACTTACGATTAGTACTTGGAGTAGCCACCATTTGAATTCTTGAAACATCAGGAACATCTACCACTTGGACGTGAGTCACAATGGCCTATACAGAAAACATTAGATCGGTTCATCGGTGTACATCCAGGTAGGCAAACACAACTTAGCGAAATGGTGTTTTATAAACCCCCTCGGGTATTCGGTGCCCCTGTTCAGAAAATGAGCCACATGTTAGAGTGCTCTGAGAAAATCTCTCTATCTAATGACATCCCCCGCTCTTGGGCTGAGCGGTAGATAGTGTCAGACTTTTACGGACTAAAAACCTACTCCTGTTTTTCTTTGCTATTGTTCCAGGGCTCCAAGGATATCTTTCGCATCACCCATGGCCCCAGTAGGCTTCGACCCCGCTGGGCTCCTATGGTTGCTGACAACTTCTTGCGGCACGCGTGGAACACTACGCGTTGTTGACGACTTGGGGTCGACCCGGATGGTTACTGGACGGTCGGACGGTGGGCTAGTGTCCTGACACCTGTACTTTGGAGGACTGAATAAGTAGCACTGATTCTGCAGTTAACGTAACCTACTGGGCTCAAACAACACCTATAGCGAGTTCACCATCACCAAGAAAATATGTCCTAATCTAGCCCAGTTGCATTATTTTGTGTAATTAATTTCATCACTACTACTCTCTCAAAACGGTAAAGAAAACAACATCGTGAGGGAGTCAGCATTACATCCTTGAAAAATTCTCCAAAAACTCAAGGGCCCAAGTCTGCTATTTTTATAAATTCGTCATTCCAACACGATCCCATTGTCATTTTGCTAAAATTTCGTAATCTGCTAATTCATATGATCGATCATTGACCGGTCAGTGGTATCGTAATAGAGTTGTGGTAGAATGATAATATCGAGCATATTAAAACCACTGCACAATAACGTTCAAATGCTAGAACACTGATCAAATAAACTGTCAAAGTTTTAGCAGATTACCGCATACGTCTAATATTCATTTGTCAATATGTACGAGATTTCTGTGCCACTTCTTTCAATGGAGTGTTAGTGGTTGACCATTGGAAAGTCATAATGACGCCAATTATATTAGTAGATTGCCGAAGTTGTCAAAATCGACAATTATATGACATCAATGATAGACCATTCTGACACTATTGTAATAGCAGACTTGAGGCCCAGACTTGTTACGTCCCAACATGCACTGCAATTGCTGACACCGAAGCGTTATCAATTGGAGAACGGAATTCGACACGATACGGTTGTAACTTGGCTAGGGGGGCTTTTTTATGGTGGGAAAAATCATCCAATGACAACCCCCGCTCTTGGCCGGAGCGGGAGATAGTGTCAGACTCTTACTGACTAAAAGCCCACCCCGTTCCTTCTAGCCTTCATACCGGGGCTCGAGTTCCCTTTTGGATAACCCTGGCCCCAGTAGGCTTCGACCCGGCTGGGCCCCTGTTGTTGGCTAGGGGGGCTGGGACCTTACCATGACGTATTGAAATGGCAGTTGTCGCACAACTGCCATTTCAATACCAGCCAGAGGGAAATAGAGCGATACACCCTACATAACATTGACAGGCCTGTTGGTCTAGTGGTTAGTGGCCCTGACTGCTATGCCGGAGGTCGTGGGTTCGATTCCCACCCAGGACAAATGTTTGTGTGATGAGCATGATCATTTGTTCTGTGTCTGGGTGTAATTTATCTATAATATGTATGTATTTTGAAATATATAAGTATGTTTATCAGTTGTCTAGTACCCATAACACAAGCTCTGCTTAGCTTGGGACTAGACGGCGTTGTGTGGTAGTTGTGGAATATTATATTATATTATATTTATAACTCCATCACTTTGACATTTCAATTTAGGTCGTCAAGTGGACGTTTAGAGCTAGCTTGTGGTAAGACTCCGGTAGTATGAAAGGGAAGTATTAGGTTTTCAAAAATAAAACAAAGAAAATACTTAACCTAATTTTCTTATTACTATGATTATATTTTATGCAAATACATATACCTAATGGAACTCCCCTACCTAATCGAAAAAATTGTATATTTAGAGACAAATGCTTAACCTAACCTCTAAAAAAAGGTCTTTGGTTGCCTTCAAGACCTAAGGGTTCGCCAGAGCCTCGTTGGTATCTTGAGCAGGGTGCACCGCGGGCAGGTGAGGTTGACTTTGGATCTGCAGGTGGAGGTAGACCCACTTACACCCCATCGGGGTTGGTGTTACATACTGGATATACATTTCTGCCTTCGAAATGAGCTGCCAGAAGTTTTCGAAGCGAGTGGAAGATGAAACTGAAAACATAAGAAAAATATATTTAGGATTTTTTAAATTGATATAAGCTAATGCTTGACTGCGATCACACCTGATGGTAAGCAGTGATGCAATCGAAATAGTGGGTGACTGCTAATTAGTAACCGATAATTATACACGTGATTGAACTCATGATTACACACAACTTTCCCAAAGGAACTTTTTTTATACTCATTATTTAACTCATTTTATTTACCCGTTACATGTAGGTACCTACACTGATTACATACACCGATGGGTTTGCAAGCGGCGCGGGTGCACTATCACTATTGTAGGTAAGGTAAATTGGGCGGAGCATCGCCGTGCCCTCGTGGGGGCGATCGGCGGCGGAGACCTCTCGTGCCGGGCCTTGGTTGAGGCCATGGTCCGGAGCGAGGAGGAGTGGCAGGCGGTCGCCGACTTCTGCGAAGCAGTAATGCTCGCAAAGGAGGAGGCCGAACGCATCAGGCAACGGCGTTATCGCCGCCGCCGCCGCCGGGATTCTGATCCCGATTTCCGACCACCGTAGGCGCGGGCTTGCGGACAGTGAGCAATGGGTAGCTCGCTGTCCGGCCGTCCGGTAACTGTCCGGACCAAGCCCAAGTCGTCGACGGCGCGCACTGTTCCCGCGCGCCTCAAGGAGTTGTCAGCAACAGCAGGGACCCAGCCGAGTCGAAGCCTACTGGGGCCAGGGTTATCCGAAAGGGCGCTCGAGCCCCGGTATGAAGGCTAGAAGGAACGGGGTGGGTCTTCTAGTCAGTAAGAGTCTGACACTATCTCCCGCTCCGCCCAAGAGCGGGGGTTGTCATTGGATGATTTTTTCCTACCATAAAAAAAAGGTAAAGTAAATGAGACAAGGGCGTTACGTGGCTAACAGCTAAGGGGTCACTAGATAGATAAAACTAAAGATTAACAAAACAGTTTCTTTGGTAAAGTTGTTTGTAATCATGAGTATAATATCGTGTACAAGTCACGGTCACTAATTGCCAGTCAATACCCATAATGCAAGCTCTGCTTAGCTTGGGATTAGACGGCGTTATGTTATAGATGTGAAAAAATAAAGAGAGTAGAATAAAAAAAAAAACTTTTGTAAAAATAGTATTACTGAGAAACATACCTTCATCTTCAACTCAGTTTATGTGGTACTTCATGACAAAGGAGCCTGGTTTGCTGCTGTCCATTGAAAGAACCCTTTTACGACTCTCCAATGGATCTGAAAAAGTTTAAAAAAAAAACAATGCAGATAGCTTATTTACAAATGGCTGAGCCGTACGTAAACACTTTCATAAAACAAAGACCACTGCAGGCAAATTGTTGATCTACTATTCTTAATTCTTGTCTTTACTACCCTTTTAACGTTAAACACCCCTAAGTTTAGATACACAAAAGTGGTGGCGGTCAAAACAAAAAAAAAAACTGCTTCCTGTGGGTACCCCCACAGGAAGCCACAAAATACGGCCACAAAATATATAGGTACAGAAGTCAATCTCGAAGCGCGCTCGAGCAACGCACACATAGACACCTCTCACAGACACGATATTTCGGAGCGCCTCGACCCGCTCGTCGAACAGTTTCGGCTCAAACGCTCATTAGTGTGCGTCCACGGAGCGTAAGTATAAAAAGTAAAGTACATTCATGAGATTGTCTTTTGTTACTATCTACATATTTTGTGACGCCGCGCCGTCCCGCGCCACTAACTGCCTCGTGCCACCCCATGCTACTTCACCCCAATCCACCCCGCTGCCACTGGGGTGGCGTCGAGGTTTTTTTTACGGGGGGAAATTATTCAATTACTTCTTCCACTCCAAGGCGGAGCGTGAAGGTGTGTCAGACTTTTACTGACACAAAATTCTTTGAGGCGCACATGGAATACTACCTACACGTTGTCGACGGCCCTAGCTTTTTTTTTTTTTTTATGGTTGCAAAATCATCTAATGACAACCCCCGCTCTTGTGCGGAGCGGGAGATAGTGTCAGACTCTTACTGACTAAAAGCCCACCCCGTTCCTTCTAGCCTTCATACCGGAGCTCGAGCTATCTTTCGAAACTAACCCTGGCCTCAGTAGGCTTCGACCCGGCTGGGCCCCTGCTGTTGCTGACAACTCCTTGAGGCGCACGGGAACAGCGCGCGCCGTCAACGACTTGGGCTCGGTCCGGACAGTTACCGGACGGTCGGACAACGAGCTATCCATAAGCTCGCCGTCCGCAAGCCCGCGTCAACGGTGGCCGGAAATCGGGATCGGAATCCCGGCGGCGGCGAGAGCGCCGTTGCCTGATGCGGTCGGCCTCCTCCTTTGCTAGCATTACTGCTTCGCAGAAGGAGGCGACCGCCTGCCACTCCTCCTCGCTCTGGACCATGACCTGAACCAGTCGACTTAATACGGACGATTTAGTGAAGCAAGAGACTTTAAAAAAAAAGCTAGACTTCTTTTTACATGACTTAAGTCTGAAGAGAAGACTAGAGTTTCCAGTCTTTAGTAAGTCGTTTTACTAAATAATTAAAGGACTAGAAAAATTTGAGCTGTTTTTTTATAATAGGACTCGCGCCTGAGTCGTAATATTCAATACAGCTCAAGATTTACGGTTAAAATGCAAAGAAAATGTTCTAATTTCTTAATTTCCAAAGTATTAGTGATGCAATACGATTACAGGGCGACCGGAGCGCGACCGGTGAGCTGCACATTGCGCGTCGTCCCCAAGCCCGCGCCCACAGTGTCCGGGATTGGGAAGTATGGAAAAACATATTAGCCATAAATAAAAACTGAATCACTTACCTCCATCTTGAACTCAGAGAGTCACAGTGTACCAGGGCTCCAGACCTCTGATCCCTGGTGGTAGCTCGAAGCACCAACTCGTCCTGCACGGCAGACGGCTGGTGACGCACTGCGGCATTGCACAAAGCAAGTCTAGTCTAGAATTACTACAGGGCATTTAAACTGGTTTAACTTATAATAGCGACCTTACGGCTAAGAGAATAAAGGTGAGTGTGATGCAAAATAAAGGAACAGACTGTAAATGCAGTGCGCAGGTCTGAAATACGATCAATACTAGGATTTGATATGCGTATAACTACATTGTATAATGCAGTCTTCGAGGTGAATGCTCCAGGGCTGCGCAGTTCTAAAATACGATCAATACTAGGATTTGATATGCGTATAATGCAGTCTTCGAGGTGAATGCTCTAGGGCTCGAGAAATTCAAGTAAAACGACAAGTTTTTTGTGTTCTGCACTTCAATAAGCGTTTCGCCTCGTCATTTATACCACGTACATCAAAGGACTGAACAATTAGCCTGCTGCGGTTTTCCCGTCCGATTATAATTTAGGTGTCTTCAAGGCTAGAGTGAATAGGCTCTTAATAAACTAGTGCGCCTCACCATCAACGATTGCATCACTGCTTACCATCAGGTGGGATCGCAGTCAAGCACTAGTTTACATCTGATAAAAAAGGGAAAAAAACGGATTCCTTATAGGATCACTTTGTTGATTGTAACGTCACAAAAAAAATCCATTTTTGTGATTCGGAAAAATCTTCGTAACTCAATTCGGGAATCGAACAGTTTTCACAGTTGTACGGAACCCTCAGTGCACGAGTCCAACTCGCACTTGCCCTGTTTTTAGGGTTCCGTACCTCAAAAGGAAAAAACGGAAACCTTATAGAATCATTTTGTTGTCCGTATGTCTGTCGGTCAAAACCCTTTATCTCGGTAACACATGAAGGTGTGGAGTTAAAATTAAAACCATATACTCTAGTCTGCAGTCCCTTGGAACTGTAAAAAAAAACTTCAGAGTTAACGAAAAAAAAGATACGGCCGTTTAAGTCGTAAAAAAATGTACATTTCGACACTCTCAAGGGAATCAAAATTCATAGGGTACTTCCCGTTGACGTAGAATCCTGAAATTTGGCATTAAGCAAGGTGTCTTATCACTAATATAGGTAAAAATCTGAAAACTGTTTTTAGTTACAAAACTCGTAATAATTTACGCATGCACGAAATTAATTTCTTCAAGAAAACGTCAGCTGAGCGAGTCCAATGACCTGTAGGTAGTTTATTCGCAACGCCGACTACTACCTACAGGCCAATTAATTTCGTACATGCGTAAATTATTACGAGTTTTGAAAACAAGGTACTTTATTTTTTTATTTTATCTTTACAAATCGATAGTGTTTCATCGACCCTCCACGGGATTAAAACGATCAAAATTTAACGGGGTATAGCACAGAGCGACTGCCTATCATACCTCCAGAACTCAGTTCATTTATTAATGGCTGACCCGGCAAACTTCGTACTGCCCAACCTCAGATTAAATACCTACAGATATAGCCACCGCGTGGCCACACATGAGACAGCACTATAACACTAAAATGAGGTTATTACGTAAACTTTTTCATAGATAAGACCACAGAAATACACTTAAAACTTAACTATAGGAGTCTATTTGTTATACATAAACTAAAACTATTACTTTAATTGCTGAAATTATTCTAAAGGCATAAAAATTGACTCGAGTTGACCTCAAAGTGACAGTGATAGGCCTTTGTTTGGCTCACTTTTCAAAGTGAGCCAAGCAAAAAAGCGGCACGCCGAATGAGACAGAGAATGTTAGGTTTTGTCTCAATTTTCTTACTTGTTTCGTATAACTGCTTCTCACTTTCGCACTTCCATAGAGTCGCATGGTTATATCTAGAGGTATATAATCTAAGTGCCCAACAGTCAATGAATGTAGTTTATTTTTCGATATGGTCAACCGATTGCGATGAAACAAAGCTTAAATACTTAATATTATTATCCTTCTTCTTCCTGCCCTTATCCCATATTACTTGGGGTTTGGGGTATATTATATTAAGTTGTATCTCAAACCCCAAGGGAACGTTGGAAACGTACGAAACCCGCCGGCGTTCGCGCGTGATTTCGCGCCATTCGGTTGAACACTAAAATTATTAAAAGTCCGCGTAGACTATTAAAATTTTGAGCGTTTTATTTATTGGTTATGTATCTAAGAATGTAAATAAGAAATTTCATAAAGTAGTCTGTAAATTTTGAAAATAAGCAACCTTTCCATTTTTCACCTATTTCAATGCTTCGGGGTCTCAGGGGTTAAGTGTGTGTATTTAGTTAAAATTGTGTGAATTTTAGTTTAGTGTATAAAAAATCACCTACATTGATTTTGTACATTTTACGTGATGCGCGCAGAACGAAAAACTTCCACGGATTTATTAGGTTTACGGTTTTATATGTAGAGTTAAACAAACCGAAACCAACGACTTTACGCACTTTTTTGCTACTATCCGAAAAAAAAAATCTCTCTGTAAAATCTAATTGTAGGTATGCGAAACTGCAATGTGCTATTTTCTTCCAAATCATTTACTTTATAGATAACACTTTCGATGCCAAAAATATAGAATAATTCGTTCATGTGCTTGTAGCGACATGTATTTCGCCACATTGGAACTAAAATTCTAAAATCCTGCATAACTATCAGAGTTCTCGACCGTCAAAGTAAAGTTACCCGGACCAGACCATACACGATACTCGCTTGGTGGGCGAAAGTAGAATCTTTTATTTCTTTGGCTACCTTGCCAGAAAGAGAGGTAGAAAATTTACTGCTGTCAGGAAAAGAAGATGGCAAAAGACCTTTTTTTATGGTGGCAAAAATCATCCAATGACAACCCCCTCTCTTGGGTGGAGCGGGAGATAGTGTCAGACTCTAACTGACTAAAAGCCCACCCAGTTCCTCCTAACCTTCATACCGGGGCTCGAGTTTCCTTTCGGATAACCCTGGCCCCAGTAGGCTTCGACCCGGCTGGACCCCTGCTGTTGCTGACAACTCCTTAAACAGTGCGCGCCGTCGACGACTTGGGCTTGGTCCGGACAGGTACCGGACGACCGGACAGCGAGCTAACCATTGCTCACTGTCCGCAAGCCCGTGCCTATGGTGGTGGCAAAAGACCTAGAGGCAAGAGTCCAATATCTTGGTTAGACAAAATCCGTGCTACACTTTATACCACAGTCTGCGACGCCATCCACATCGCCGAAGATAGGACGACATTGCGGAATGTAGTCCACGAAATAGTTATTCGACGAGGTCGTGTCCCACAGCATTGAGGTTGTGTATCCTCCCTTTTCAACGAAGATTTCTGAGGGATGTCAGTAATAACCTAGATTATTCGCCTGTACTCTTCCAACTTTATCTGGACATTACTGACACCCCGTGCCTTAGCGAAGGAGGAGGCCGACTAGCGAAGGAGGAGGCCGACTAGCGAAGGAGGAGGCCGACCGTATCAGGCAACGGCGGCGCTCACAGCGCCCCAGCCGCCGCCAGGATTCCGATCCCGATTTCCGGCCACCGTAGGCGCGGGCTTGCGGATAGCAAGCAATGGGTAGGTCGCTGTCCGACCGTCCGGTAACTGTCCGGATCGGGCCCAAGTCGTCGACGGCGCGTACTGTTCCCGCGCGCCTCAAGGAGTTGTCAGCAACAGCAGGGGCCCAGCCGGGTCGAAGCCTACTGGGGCCAGGATAGTTTCGAATGGTAGCTCAGCCCCGGCATAAAGGCACGAAGGAACCGAGTGGCTTTTTAGTCAGTAAGAGTCTGACACTATCTCCCGCTCCGCTCAAGAGCGGGGGTAGTCATTGGCTGATTTTCCCCACCAAAAAGAAAAAACACCACGTGTCTCGAAAAGCACGTAAAGCCGTTGGTCCTGGTTGTCAATCGTAAATCTTTGATAGTCGTCACAGGTAGTCAGACGCCAAAAAGTCTGATCATCAATCTATCAAATGGTGTCAGAATGGTCTGTCATTGATTTCATAATTGTTGATTTTGACAAGCTTGGTAATCTACCTACTAATATAATGCCACCATTATGACTTTCCAATGGTCAACCACTGACACTCCATTGAAAGAAGTGACATAGAATGGTAATCTCGTACATATTGACAAACGAATATCTAACGTAAGCGGGAATCAGCAAAAATTTTGATGTTCTTTTGATCAATGAACTACCATTAGAACGTTATTGTGCAGTCATTGCTTTTAATAAGCTTGATATTGTTATTCTACCACAACTTTAGTACGAGACCATTGACCGATCAATGATCGATCATTATGAATTAGCAGATTACGAACTTTTAGCAAATTGACAATGGGATCGTGTTGGAATAACGAATTTATAAAAATAGTAGTCTTGAGCCCCAGATTGTGGCGGTCTGATAGACAGTCATCATCATCATCATCACAGCCGATAGACGTCCACAGTTGGACATAGGCCTCCCCCAAGTGTCGCCACAATGAACGATACTGCGCGTCCCGCATCTATCGGATTCCCTCAACCTTCACAACCTTCAGTCCACCTTGTAGGAGGCCTTCCAACGCTGCGTTTTCCGATACACGTTCGCCACTTCAGAAACTTTCGGCCCTTTTTTTATGGTGGGAAAAATCATCCAATGACAAACCCCGCTCTTGGGCGGAGCGGGAGATAGTCTCAGACTCTTACTGACTGAAATATCCAACCCGTTCCTTCAAGCCTTCATACCGGGGCTCGAGTTCCCTTTCGGACAACCCTGGTCCCAGTAAGCTTCGACCCGGCTGGGCCCCTGCTGTTGCTGACAACTCCTTGAGGCGCGCGGGAACAGTGCGCGCCGTCGACGACTTCGGCTTGGTCCGGACAGTTACCGGACGGTCGGACAGTGAGGGAACCTTTCGGCCCCAACGGCCATCTGTTCTGCGAGCAATGTGCCCTGCCCATAGCCACTTAAGTTTGACGATTCTTCGTGCTATGTCCGCAACGTTGGTTTTCCTGCGAATATCTTCATTTCTGATTCGATCACGCAAGGAAACTCCGACCATAGTCCTTTCCATGGCCCTTCAGGTGAATTTAAGCCTTCTGATGAAGCCCATTGTGATAGGCACTCGCTCCCTGTAAATCACGGATATTTCTACTGAAAACCAACCCCAAGTTAATTAGGAAAAGGCTATAGAAATGATGACAATATTAATAAGTACACACACACAAGATGTACGGCGTTGCGCCACCAGTACATGGTAGACATCCCACCCATACGTACAAAGCGTTTTGAGAACACATTCATTATGCGTACAGCTAAGGAGTGGAATTCCCTGCCGGAGCCTGTGTTTCCTGATAGCTAGGGGTCTTTAAGTCAAGAGTGAATAGGTTACTTCTAGGCAAGCGTGCTCCATCGTCGGCCACATCATTGCTTACCATCAGGTGAAATGGTGGTCAAACGCGAGCCTATCAATAATAAAGCAAAATTATGAAAGGACAGTATCATAGAAGGAACAATTAGGAATAAAACGATTTTTTTTTTCATATTATTGTAATTTTTGTAACAAAGTTACAGGCTATTTACAAAAATGTACAAAGTGCTTAGACTAACCTAAAATCACTGTAAGTTCAACAACACCAACTAATAGTCTGCGTTAGTTGTGAAATATTATATCTATGTATGCACTTACATCTAGTTAATTCTATAAAGATAAATGCATTACATTACGGGAATAGAATGCATTTACCTGTAGCAAGACCATACGTTCAGGTGTGGATCCAAGTTTTGGAGTTCAAAAGACCAGACTTTTTCAACTGGAACTGGTCCCAAAATTTAAAAAAATCTAGGCCTCTGATCCCCTCCTGTATCCACATCTGCCCCAAGTCTAAATATATAATCTCTTTACTCTTAATGTAGCTTTATACTCGAAGTTTTGTAAGCTGTTTTTAAAAATGGACTTTTTAAAAAGAACTCACAAAATTTCACTCAAGAATTCGAAAAACAAGCTCCATCGTTTCTCGAATTCTTGATGAGATAAATACAAGTAACTTAGATATTTTAAAGTTAGTCGTATATGCCTCAACATAAAAGTATAAGCACTGTCACGGCTCTGCCGTTGGCAGCGCAGAAAGACTCTTCCCAAATGAGGTTAAGATGAAGTGTTCCAGAACCTCATGAGTGGAGATCCGCCAGAGCCTCGTTGGTGTCTTCAGCAGGGTGCACCGCGGGCAGGTGAGGTTGACTTTGGCTCTGCAGGTGGTGGTAGGGCCACTTACACCCCATCAAGTAATGTCATTGTTGACAGGCTGCATACTGCAGTGTGGATTGTGCTTGGAGGAGTGGGTCATGATTCTTGTTTATCAGAGATCTGAAATAAGGAAAAAGGTTATGTTAAAAAAAACCGGCCAAGAGCGTTTCGGGCCACGCTCAGTGTAGGGTTCCGTAGTTTCCAGATGAGTTTAAAAAAATGCTTGCATATACGATTATACTACAAACTTAGTCCAGAAATTATTTTGTAGAACCCTTTTGTCTTTTTTGTACAAAAACTGTTCTTTCCATCAAGTTCAAAATAATTTTTCTAGAAAGTCCTTATAAAGTTCTACTTTTCAGATTTTTTTCATATTTTCTAAACTTATGGTTCAAAAGTTAGAGGGGGGGACACACATTGTTTTTTACTTTTGGAGCGATTATTTCCGAAATTATTGACATTATCAAAAAATGATATTAGTAAACCCCTATTGATTTTTAAATACCTATCCAACAATATATCACACGTTAGGGTTGAAATTAAAAAAAAAAATCACTTCCCACTTTACATATAGGGGGGCTACCCTAATAAAACATTTTTTTCCAATTTTTATTTTACCACTTTGTCGGCGTGATTGTTATACATATTGGTACCAAATTTCAGCTTTCTAGTGCTAACGGTCACAGAGATTAAGCGAGGACGGACAGACAGACAGACAGACAGACGGACAGACAGACATGGCGAAACTATAAGGGTTCCTAGTTGACTATGGAACCCTAAAAAGATATGCAAGCGTTGAGATTTGCGTCGGATGATAAGTTATTTTTTCTTAGAGTAAGCTCAAAATTCACCATGTTCCAAAGAAGAATCGTTATCTATCGTTATTATCGAAATCGAATTTGTCTACATTGCAAGAAAGAGAGGTGATGACTTGGAAAAGTAACTGCTAATAGGAAAAATGATGGGAAAAGACCGGGAAGCAGGAGTCTGAAACGTTGGTCCGATGAATCCATGCTACAGTGGATGCCATCCTCATTGCCGTAGATAGGACATCATGAACGAGTCCACAAAAAACTTACTCGTCGAGCATTGAGAATAAACAGATCAAGGAGGCAGAGGAAGGTACGTTTATCGTACAGCTGGCAAAAACAGAACCTTTAGGTCACTGTTGTTTTCCGTTTATTTGTCTCCCTTTTTTCCAAGAACGCGTGGAGGTATTAAACTGAAATTAACATCAAATACTAAGGTCTACTACTGCTTGAAATAGTGAAAAAATTAAAGTTCTAAATCAACGCAATCTGAAGATAGTCTGAGAAGAGAGTCTGTAGTTAGTTCGCGTTGACCTAGAGTTCTGTAGCCCGATTCACGTAATCAAAACCGTAAAGATATCGTAGCGATTAATTCTTTTAGGCCATTTCCGTATTCACATCCATCAATCGAGTTTGAACGACACCTATTTTAAAGTCGTTTAATCGAAGAGTAGATTTAATAAAAAAAATCTGTATTTCATTATCCTATGTAGAATACTTATTTATGTAACTGGAAATAAGTCGTCGATAGATCGTTTAGTTTCGAGCCAGTTGAGTTGTCGTTTTATCCAATTGGGATTGTGTAGTAGATTGTGTAAATAAGGAACACGTGAATACCGCTTTTGGATAGGACTTCGATCGAACGACTATAAAACTTCAACGATATTTGGCTTGTTTGATTTTACGTGAATCAGGCTACTGGGAAGTGGCATGAAGCAAGGTCTCAAGGGGTAGCTAATCTAAATATTTGATATTAATTTCGGCTTAATAGCTCTATGCAGTCCTAAAAAACGGTCTTGTCAGACAACAAAGTAATCTTGTAAGGGTTCCATTTCTGCCGAATAAGGTACAGAACCCTAAGAGTAGTTAAATTTTGAGGTAAAGAAACTTACCTTCATCTCTTGCCGTGAAATTCGCTGCATCAGGCACAGGTTGCAGTGATGACGGCTCGAAGGACCAACTATCAATGGTCAAGTCAGTCTATTAGGTGCTGCTTGCAGCTATAGCGACCCGAAGGACCAACAGAAGGATGATGATAATGTCTTATGAGTTCACCATAAGACCTGAAAATTGTAACCACAATTCTTTACTCACTCTTATGCACAAAATGTTTAGGAAACACTTTGACTGTGCGCACAGCGAAGTGAAATTTTTTGACGCAGTCTATTTTTCCTGTTAGCTACAACCAGGGATTCTTTGGCTCCACGCCCACGGCGACTTTTTTTAACGGTGCTGTAGTGCGTTCGCATCGATACAGTCGTGATGCTGTAGCGCGTTAGTAGCGCGTTGGCATTTTTTCTATAACGCTTACAAATGCGAATAAGGCGCGTTAGTAGCGATACAGAAGCATCGCAACAAAAAGACGTCGTTGGCGTAGTCAGGAGTGTTTAGGCTACTTTTGGGCAAGCGTGCTCTATCTTCGATCACATCATCGCTTAGCATTTAGTGATTTAGTGTTTATACGCAAGCCAATTAATAAAAAAAAAAAAAATGTATAAAGACGAAGAGATGACCACACTTTTTTAATTACAGGCACCACTGTGATCCTTCCTCCCATTGTGTTGGTTTCCTCGGCAGCCTTTGATTCTGCACAGAAAATACTTCTATCAAGAACGGAATCGACACATCTAAGGCTGCCATCAGATGGACTGCATCGCAGCTACCGCACGCAGTCCACATATTCAACTGCATGAAGTTTGATCTTTCTTTGCGCAGTTGACGCCACGCATCTAGCCTAGTAGCTTAATTTATGATTTGATCTTTAAGTGCCTCAAAATAAAATTGCCAATGTCAATGTGCGTTTGCTCTTTGTAATTAACTGCACACTGACTGTATGCGGTTAGCGATGGACAGCGTGCGTCGACACTACACGACTGTAGCCGACCGCGTAAAGTTGAAGGCACGACTGCATGCAGTTGATATTGACTTAATTCGACTGCAGCCGACCGCGTGCAGATATCATGACTGCACGAAGTCGAACGTACAACTGCATGCAGTTAAATATATCGACCGCGCGCGGTCGCTGCGATGCAGTCCGTCTGATGTCAGCCTTACTGGCCAATGAGGATCAATCAAATAATAGCAAATCCGATTTTTACTAAGTAGGTACATTGTATGTATAATATTTTACTGAGCATTTAATTTTTTAAATTATTAAAATCCGTCAAGAAATTGTTGATTTATTAAAGTTGATGACGTCATCTGTCATGAATTCATGATCTGTGCGACGAACAGCGAAAGACTGCGCTGCCGTTTTCGCGCAGTGGAAACCGATCATGACAGATGACGTCACAGCGAGTTGCTTCATTCTCGGGCGCGTTTCAGGAACTAACACACTAAAATTGTTGTATCTTCGTCATTTTTGATGCGATTTAAATAATTTCTTCACAGTATTTACTGTTTTCTTTGATGCTATAAATTTGCATACTCCACAAAAATTATGACTGATCCTCATTCTGATATTCATTCTCACTCCATTCAGATTAAGAGCATCTTACAGTTTTCAAAATTTCTAATGATACATTGCACTGAATTACACACAAAAAAAATGAACAACTTAAATAAATGTGTCAATAGTTTCACCACGAGGTATTTTGCAAACTTATCCTTAGTTTTGAAAAAAAAAAAAATATCTTCTCTCAAAAACAGCTAAATCGACTTATCCTCGTAAGGCCCAGCGACCTAATTTAAGGATAAAAATATTTAAATATTCCGGCCCAAGATACTTTTTAAAATCATGAAACTACAGCCCAACGACCTAAGCTTATGACATGATATTTAAGCGTTATTTTTTATTTAAATAATCCCAAGAAAGTATTTACCTCAAACATATTATTTCAATATATTTTTTTCATCTCTTTAGGTATAAGAAATACCGCTTAAAATAATTTAGCCAAAAGCAATACATTTTGTAAAATTTTTTACTACCCTAAAGTTCTGGGCCACAACTACTTGCGCCTAATCTTAGCACATTGGGTCGTTATTTATATCGAGCTAAATTTAGGTTGGACCTTACGAGGCTATTGTATTTGTATACTAATTAAAACTAAATATATACAATAACTCTTACCTAAAATATGGGGTCAAAAATTCCTCCGCATCGCTGTCGACTGGAAGTGTGCCCAAAAGACTGGCGGCATTGCCACGTTGTATAGCAATGCTTCATCTCTGACCAAGGTAAAAGCCAGCCCTTGGGTCACGCGAGGTGTCAACAAGGCGTTTCGATAATTCTTTAAAAAGCGTATGAGCACTCGGTCGGACCCCACGGCCCAAGAGTTTCAAGCCCTTTCTACTTGTAGGATTAAAAAAAAATTAAACAATTTTCTCGATATAAAGAATAGGTTTGCAAATATCTCCTAGTGAAAATGTGTGCACACCTATTTAGTGCACATTCATTTTTTTTTTTTTGTGCAATTTAGTGCGGTGTATTTTGAAAACTATAATTATTGCCTTTTTAGATGTTTCTTAAAGACTCTTCTCTTAATGATTCCTACCTCAAATAAAAAGTTACCGGTAGTCGCATGACGATCCTTGGCCACCGTAGGAGTTGGTAGCTCGACATCCGGCCGTCCGGTTAAAGCTGAGCCCGAATTTTCGATGGCACGTACTGTCTCACGCGCGCCTCAAAGAGTAATCGTATCAGCAACACTGTAGGAGCCCCGTAGGGCTGATGCTCGCTGGGGCCATGGGGATTGTCTGAAAAGGAAACCGTGGTCAATCAATCAATCTTTATTTGTGAACATAAGTACAGCTGCCACTACGGATATTGAACGCTCGGCGTCAGAGTGGGGATCGCTTTGCGCATTCCATACATTGGCGATCCAATCGTCGTCGTTGTTAGACACATGCTGCAAGCGCAATGAACGAATCACGAGTGTCGTTTATGACGCGATGCGCAGCGAGCCGATCAGTGACGCTCCCCGCCCCCGCGTCTCACGTCGCACCACCTAAAGAGACCCGATTTTTGGCTTCTGCGCAACTTGAAGCCAGCGTTCAATATCCGTGATGGCAGCTGTATTACAATACACAGGTCTTGTATATAACAATTTTAGTCGTGCTCTATGTCCTACCAATGAAATTGGTGTACAAATATATTACGAGTATTATAGTCTTTTAGTAAGTGATCCATACAATGCAATGTCAAATTATGTCAAATAAATGTAATATTAATAATAAATAAATTATAAACATTTTTTTTTTATTGTAGATAGATTCGCGCTTGACCGCTATCTCACCTGATGGAGAGCGACGATGCGGTCGACGTTGGAACGCGCTTACCTAGAAGAAACCTATTCACTCTCGACTTAAAGATTCCCGGGTTGTAGCTATCAGGAAACACATGTCAATAGTAATAGTAAAGGGCTGATAATGTCATAGTTTATCATTTAAAAATTCTTCAATAGAGTAATAATAAGTCTTGACTATTAGAAAAAAAAAAAACAATTTACTTTTGAATTTGCTGACATTATCTTCATTTATTATACAGTAGGCATTACGGATCTTGAGCGGTTGCGCAGAAGTCAAATATTCGGTCTCTTTAGTGGTGCGAAGTGAAACGCGGGGGCGGGGAGTGTCAGTGATTGGCTCGCCGCGCCATCGCGTCGTAGACATCACTCCTCATTTGTTCCCTGCGTTGCTGCATGTATCTAACAACCAAGACGATTGGCTCGCCAATGTATAGAATGCGCAAAGCGATCCCCACTCTGACACCGAGCGCTGTGCCTATTGTACATTTTGGTAATTTATTATAGACCGAATGGTTCTATAATACAGTACATAAAGTAACTGAAGGACGCAGGCGTGTTTTAGTCAGTAAAAGTCTGATACGCCCCCTCGCCCCTCCCTAGAACGACAGAAATCATTGGATGATTTCCTAATGTCAAAACAGGCCTTCGTTTTTTAACTAGTCAAAATTATTTTAAGATCAATAAAAACAACTAAGTGCAACAACAACAACACAACAACACCACCATCATCATCAGCCTTTTTAATGTTCTCACTGCTGGGACTCAGGCCTCCTCTCTAGGAGGGACGCAAGCCCAGTGCGAGTTGGTGAATGTCGCATGTCTTCGAATTTTTGGTTCTAGCAGATGCCGGTTTCCTTACGATGTTTTCCTTCACCGTTTTGAGAGCAGTGGTGATGAAATAAATTACACAAAGTAATGCGCCAGGCTGGGTTTGAACCCACAACCGATAACTCGTAAGTCGGGGCCGATACCATTCGGCCACAACGGCTCAAGTACTTTATGTAACGTTTGTCTTTGTGGATCGTGCATTGTGGCGACGCTTGGGGGAGGCCTATGTCCAACAGTGGACGTCTGTCGGCTGAGATGATGATGATGATGACTTTATGTAATTAATAATATTATTTTATTGTTTCTTTTAGTTTCGTTCCAAGTTATAATAATAATAAAACAAAACGGGATTTTTAATTTTTTAACGAGTATAAAAGACCAACAATCAGCCGGTCAAAATTATTTTAAGTTTAACAAGAACAACTAAGGGCAACAACAACAAACCACAACAACACCAACAACAACACAACAACTAAGTACCTTTATTCTGAATCCAGATTCGAGGAGAACTGGAGGTATTGGAGCCCTACTCCAATGCCAATGGATAGCCATCCAGTTCACTCTGAACCGGGTTTCAGGTTAGAACTCCCGTGGCAGCTCGGAGAACCAACTCGTCGCGCACGGCAGCCGGCTGGTGTCGCACTGCGACGTTGCACAAAGCAAGTCTAGTATAGCCTAGCTAGTGCACTGCGCAGGTCTGTGTGTCTGAGCCGCGATCAATACTGCGACGTGAGATAGTAGAAACTATAGACTGGCCTGTTGGTCTAAGGTAGGCGCCAAATGAACGTGGAATAATGCTACCCACCCACGTCAGACCTTTTACTACCTTACTCTACCATACTCTACCCCACTCTACCCTACTCTACCCTACTCTACCCTACTCTACCCTACTCTCCCCTAAACTACCCTACTCTACCCTACTCCACCCTATTCTACCCTACTCTACCCTACTCTACCCTACTCTACCCCACTCTACCCTACTCTACCCTACTATACCCTAATATACCCTACTATACCATACTCTACCCTACACTACCCTAATTTTAATTTTTTATTTCAATAAAACCCCAACAAAAAAAAAAATAAGCAAAATCGGTTCAGCTGTCGATTCATTTTTATATTATAGACTAGACTTGTAGAGCTTAAAACACGCCACGCGACGCTACGCGATGTCGTTTTACGTAGAAATCAGGCGTGTTACACTAGTACATACTATTGCAGCCTAAATACTAAATCACTTACCTCCATTCTTGAATTTAAATACACATAGTACACTCAAAGCCCGAAGCCCCTGTGGCAGCTCGCAGCGCCAACTCGTCGTACACGGCAGACGGCGGGCGAGGCACTGGTATTAGATTCAGAACAAAGAATGTCTAGTCTAGAATCTAGGCGTACTGCGCAGGTCAGAGAGGGACGATCAATACTGTAATGTAAAGGAGTTCGCATGACCTATTGCTCTCGTTAACTTAAGGACTGAGTAAAAAATTTTATTATACTTTTAACAAGCTCGCTGTACAGCCATTTTTTATGGTCTTTCAACCAGTGCGTGTGAGGTCTTTTAGAGGCAAAGTTGAAGTTCTTTTCAGTGTGAATGAGACCTTTCCGGCCTCACATTTTTTTTTTTCTAAAAAACACTGCCGCAAATTTTATCTATTTGTTTCTGTTATATTCATAGATTTGTTAACATAGCTGTCCCTTGCACAGAGTAAAAGAAAGCGTTTTTGACTGCCGCACCTGCTATAAGTTACGAATGTGGCTTGTTCGACCTCATAACGCAGTGAGCGTGTTAATAGTCCAGTGTCTGAGGCTACCCTTTGAGCGCCGATTGTACATACATCTGTACACTTCAATGACCTTTAAAACGTTTAATTTATGTTTTGTACACACGTTTGTACGTAATTTGTTATTTTAGCGGCAGCAGAAACACATCATCTGTGAAAATTTCATCTATCTAATTAACACAGTTCATGAGATATAACTTGAGGAGGAGTGGCAGGCGGTTGCCGACTTCTGCGAAGTAGTATCTAATGCTCGCAAAGGAGGAGGCCGAACGCGTCAGGCAACGGCGCTCTCGCCGCCGCCGCCGGGACTCCGATCCCGATTTCCGGCCATTGTAGGCGCGGGCTTGCGGACAGTGAGCAATGGGTAGCTCGCTGTCCGGCCGTCCGGTAACGGTCCAGACCAAGCCCAAGTCGTCGACGGCGCGCACTGTTCCCGCGCGCCTCAAGGAGTTGTCAGCAACAGCAGGGGCCCAGCCGGGTCGTAGCCTACTGGGGCCAGGGTTATCCGAAAGGGAACTCGAGCCCCGGTATGAAGGCTAGAAGGAACGGGGTGGGCTTTTAGTCAGTAAGAGTCTGACACTATCTCCTGCTCCACCCAAAAGCGGGGGTTGTCATTGGATGATTTTTCCCACCTTAAAAAAAATGAGATATAACTTAGTCACAGACAGGCAGACAGATTGACGGACAGACTACAGCGAATAGGGTCCCATTTTACCCTTTGGGTACAAAATCCTAAAAAAACAGTAAAAAGTGCAAAATAACTTAAATTTCGGAAGTCAGTGTTAAATAACGAAGATGCAAAGAAATACCGACATCGGTTCACAATATTGACTGGAAGAATCGGTGAACATTATATAAAAAAAAATACATACAGTCGAACATAATAACTTCCTCCTTTTTGAAGTCGGTAAAAAATTATGATATATTCGATTTAGATTAACGCCATCTATGTGTAAATAATAATAATATCTCACAACTGGAAAAGGGAGAGGAGGCCTTCGCCCAGCATTGGGAAATAAATGAGCTAACTATAATAATAATAATAATAATAACGTGATTGACGTGTGTCGGGTATGCCATCGTCCGGGTGAGTCTATCAGACATATTGTCTCCGGTTGTTCTCGTCTGGCTAACGGCGAGTACTTGCACAGGCATAACCAAGTAGCTAGGATTCTTCACCAGCAACTTTCTTTCAAATACAACCTAGTGGACTCTGAGGTACCGTACTACAGGTATGTGCCCGACCCAGTTCTTGAAAATGACCATGTCACGATGTACTGGGATCGGTCTATCATTACTGACCGGACTATTGTAGCCAATAAGCGGGACATTGTGGTGATAGACCGATTAGCGCGCCGCGCAATGATAGTCGATGTCACCATCCCGCATGACGAGAATCTCGTGAAAGCTGAGAAAGAGAAACAAATAAAATACCTCGACTTAGCACACGAGGTTGTCGATATGTGGAATCTGGACTCGGCTGTCATTGTGCCGATTGTCGTGTCCGTCAATGGCCTTATAGCCAAAAGCTTCGACGACCACCTGTCGAAGCTGTCGTTGCGCGGTTGGATCAAGGGCCTGATACAGAAGGCAGTACCCCTCGATACGGCTCGCTTTGTGAGGAGGTTCCTGTCTCTGGAGCCCTAACCACCGGCAGCGTGGACCCTGCTCCCGACACCGGCGGACCACTATTTTTATATTTTTAAATGTTTTTTTTATATGTATTTTTAAAAAATATTTAAAAATGTAAATTATATGTAAAATAGAAAAATAAAGGAGATAATAATAATATTCCACTAATATCACACAGCGCCGTCTAGTCTCAAGCTAAGCAGAGCTTGTGTTATGAGTACTAGACATCTGATAAATACACTTATATATTTCTAAATTAGGGTTTGGGAATTCCCGACATATTCAAAGTCCTGGGACACGAGACAGCCTACAGTCAAAGTCCCGGGACACGAGGCAGCCTACAATCAAAGTCCCGGGAATTTCCGGTACTTCTAGACTTAGGATTTTTTTTGTAGTTTTTTTTATATGGTTTGATCCTATTGCTAATAACATTCGTAGACTCAGAAATGTGTTGAGCACGTAACATAGAACGTAGCACAAAATCAGATGGTTAGATGGTTGGCGCATTAGTTTATGAAGAACCTATTCACTCTAGCCTTGAAGTCAGCTAAATTATAACCGGTACGGAGATGCAGCAGGCAAATTCTTCTAGTCCTTCAATGCACGTGGTACATACCAAACGACAAGGCGAAACGCTTAGTTCGGACCGTAAAGGTGTTTTCAATGTTATGGTGGATACTTGGCGTATGTCGGATTGTCCGATAGTAGAAAGGGGATGGTTATACAATTCCCGCGCACACTCTCCAAAATGCATCCTGTAAAATACTGTAAGGCTAGCCACCATACACCTGTGCTTGCTTCCGGGTTTACTTTGCGATATCAACTTACAACCCTGGAAAATAGCGTCCCTGTACTCCTAGCAAAGTTGATAATCTCCAAGCGTTCGAGAATCGAAACGAAACGTTGTAACTTGGCTAGGGGGCTGGCCTTTATCAGATGGCTGGACGGTAAACTTCCCATTGCCAATCGTCCACAAGCCTACGGTTACGGTGGCTAGGAATCTCCCTGTGGGTAGAGTACAGTCCCTGGTCTGTGAGGACACGGTGGAGCACACAGTGGAGGTGTGCCATGCTTGAGTAGAGCATCGCCGTGTCCACTCCAGAACCTTTCGTCCCCATCGACATCTGTCCTGCGTGTAATGTGCCCTGCCCATTACCACTTAAGTTTGGCGATTCTTCGAGCTATGTCGGTAACCTTGGTTCTCCTGCGGTGTTGGGGTATTTTGGAATAAAACAAAGATATATACTTAACCTACCTTACATCCATCCATAAAAGCAAACACTTACACTAGAACAAACTCTGTGTGTCTATTAAATACATATATATATTTTTTTTATAAGAATACAAAAATGCTAAACTTAGCCTATGTCCACCAGTAAAAGTCTTTCGGCTGAAAGAATTATGATGATCCTAGAACGCACTATCCTTGTTCTAAGACCAAAGGGTTCGCCAGGGCCTCGATGGTGTCTTCACCAGGGTGTTCTGCGGGCAGGTGAGATTCGACTTCGGCTTCGGTGGTGGTAGACCCACTTACCGCCCATCTATGCTCACTAGCTTGGAGAGCCTAGTTAGAGAGCACAGATGGGTGTAAATGTATCCAGCTGGATATGGTTCGAAGTGAAGGTTGAAGAGCTGAACTTCAACTGCCTTTGGAGACGGGTGATGGAGGACCTGGAAAAGTAAAAAAAATATTTGAATAATAGCGTGGCAATGCCACCAACCTTTTGGATTTCGGCCAAATCTTAGAAATTGATCATGCTATGGAGAAGAAAAATTGCCAGAACGGTTTATACGTTAAAGTTTCATGATATCTACGGCCTATCCAAATGTCCTTTCCTTGGTATTGTTCCTCAAGTCAATGAGCTCCATAAAAGTTCTGAGTTGAGCTTTGCGAATATTGCTTGCACTGATTGGACAGGTCCACTGAAATTTGTATGGTTTTTTCTTCAAAAGACTATCTTAGTCAGTTGTCATGTGATTTGACCATTACATATTTACTGTATGAACTTTAAAAGAGACTTTGACCAGTGAGTTCGTTTCGGTATTTCTTTTCAGGGTAGTCAGCTAGGAAACACCGGACTTATCTGGTTTAAACTGAAGCAAAAAAAAATTGAACCTATTTGCAAAATAATATCATTTATCCAAAATAAATATCATTTATGCAAAATAAATATAATTTTTCCAATCTTCGTTTGGCCTACTTTCTTTAGATCTTTTTGCCATATCGTGAAGTGATCAATAGGGTAGTTTCCAGGTTCAAAATAATTACATTTTATTTAGTCCGTATTTTAGATTATAAAAAATATTGAACAAGCATTTTTTTCTTTTTTCGATTAAACAAAAAATAATAAAGATATAGCCCATTAAAGTTACGTGTGACGTTTACAAATAAAAAAAACGTGTCCCTTATTTTTGAATAATCTAAAAGACGGACTAATTACATTATTTACGGCAACTAGCTTATTCTAAGATGTGGCCACTACAGATAGTTATTATAATTACCAGTCGACAGCGATGCAAATGAGTTTTTGACGGCCATACTTACTTTTACTATACTCTTTTTAGATTACTTTTAGGGACTTTTTTGTTTAGTGAATAAATAATGATAGTTAAGTTTTTTAATATATAGAAACTATACCTAATATTAGGAAAATAAATGACAGAAAAATTAAGCTTAGCTGTGCAAGTCTAGTTGCCGTATTAAAATGTATGGAGACCGACGCGCCCAGATCGGCGTACGTAGCCCTCGTGTGCATAATGTAGTTCTACCTTTACCTTCATATTTTCTTCAAGATTCTGCAGCAAGTGCTGTAGAGGTACAGCATCTTCTGTCGACTTGAGAGACCAATTTCTGACATTCATGAGCACCAATCCTGAAAAATTTAAAAAGCATACTTAAGAGCGTCCTCTCGAGATACATTTTCATACAACCGCTCTTACGTGGTTATGACGTTATTACACATTTTTTTCTAGAAATTTTGGAAACATTATATATCTTGTAAACTAAGTTTCTATTAAAATGAAATCATTGTAAAACTAAGGGTCAGCGCAGACAGAGAGGAATAATTCTCGCGCGGTCTCGGGCCTTTTCTGACGGATGGCGTATGTCGAAGATACGCTTCCCTATGTTCGAGGACGCGCGAGCATTTTTTGTCAGGTTTAAACAAATCTGCACTATTCCAATTATTTTAAAGTTGATTTTCGGGTGGCTTAATAAAATCCTCTCCGCTGCGCTGCTCTCTGTCTGCGCTGACCCTAATCCAGTAAAAACCTTCTCAAAATCTGCTATATTGCGTGAACTATGGCCTTAAAAAAATATGACAACAGAGACCTTGCACATTTAATCGAGATTTCAAATAGAGATATATTTTTCAAAAAACTTTTAAGATTTAAAAAAAAACGCGTATATCGTGGAACAAGTTTTGTGAAATATTCGAATAAATCACGAAAGGGTCTAGCAGAATAAGGTAGGGCCAGCGGCCCCCGAGAGGTATTTCCAAAATAAATTGTGGTGTTACATTAGTGACAAGTATTATTACTGTTGACGTGATTTTAGCCTTCTGTCTCACTTCGTTCAGGAGTTATTTGACTAAATAGACAAAAACGTAGGTATTTTTCAAAATTATTTTTTTCAAAAACTATTATAGCGACACTAATAAAACTAAAACGGTTTGTTAGAGAATAAATTGTTCTACATCATATATTTTTTGTAGATTTTATTTACCTTAATTACTATTTTTAAAAAATAAAAATATTTTTTTTTAATTTTTTATTCATAGTTTACGAAGAGGTACAATCACAGAAAAAATATATAATATATACCACTATGTCTAGTATTATCACTAAAAACTTTTTACAAAAAAAAATAAAACCGACTTACTAAAAAAAACACAAACTATCAAAATAATGTTACGCCATTAAACGTGAACACGCCATATCTCCGAGAAAATAAAGAGTAGCTCGTAATAATTAAAACGCATTGCTGTTCGAAAGGTCTAGAATGATTGTACGTAGCCAGCCTTAGAAAAATCTCGAAACATCCACAAAGTACTTACAAGTAGTAGTTAGGTATTTATGGGAAATGGTACTCTCCGACGTTAACAATAGAGTCGAAATTCGCATGAAAGTGACTGTTATTACCACGAGTAATAAAAATGATTTATGACTTCGAGAAGCGATTCAATTGTTCTGGAATTCTGGATCGTTCGTGGGAAGTCGGTATCTAGAATTTTCTTGGCTCCGCATATAAATACGAGCCCCCGGCCGGAAGCGAGTCAGTTGTGATTTCGACTGCGATCAAGAGCGAACTACCCTAGTACTCGAAGTGATTTTACTCAACGACCTAAGCGATAGTGTAACGGTACTCTAGTGTTAATTGCGATTCGGATTATTGTGTACTGGACTATTTTGTTATTGTTAGTGGTGAATAAAGTTGTCCCTTAGTAAATCGGCATTTGATTACCCACGTACGTAACAACTGGTGTCAGAAGCGAAATGCCATTAACACCGAGGGACGACGAACAGCGACCACGAACAAGGAGGCAAATGGAGATGGATGCTGCGCGTCATCGTATGGAGGAGGAAGATCAGGCTGATATGGGAGCAACAGCAGCTGCTGAGGCGCCAACGGAATCATCCTCGGAAATGAGCCTCGCTACGGTGTTGGCCGCCATGCAAGCTAGTATGGAGGCCAACCAGCGCAAGCTCCAGGACCTCATCGCGGCTAACCAAGAAGAAGCCCGTCGCGAACTGGAAGCCACTCGCCGCGAGCAGGAAGCCGCTCGCCGCGATCAGGAAGCCGCTCGCCGCGAACAGGAAGAAGCTCGCCGAGATCAAGAGGCTAAGCAGAACCTGATCCTCGAAAAAATTGATCACGGCCTCGTCACGTTGGGTGAGAAAGTAAAGAATCTCACCTTAGAGGTCAAGGAGGTTTCCGCCCGAGCTGATAGCCTCGAAACAAGAATTGATGGCCACGAAGATCGGCTGCTGGACATCAACAAAAAAATCGTCAAGCTCGAAGCGCGCGAACCCGTTGCTGTTGGCTCACCATCGCACACTCCCTGTGCAACCGCCGCAAAATTTGATGTGCCACGTTTTGATGGCACGTCTTCCTGGACGGCATTTAAATACCAATTCGAGACATTGGTCGAAACAAATCGCTGGGATGATAAGCAGTCTTTTGCGGCATTAACTTTGGCTCTACGAGGGGACGCTCTGCTGGTCCTAGAGAACCTCCCTGCGGACGGCAGGACATTGGAGCGTCTCATGGAGGGACTGGACACTCGTTATGGAGACAAACACCTCGAGCACGTTTTCCGCGCGCAGTTACGCGAGAGAACGCAGAGGTCGAACGAGAGCCTCCAGCAGTGGGGAGTCGAGGTTGAACGGCTGGTCCGGCGTGCATACATGTCGATGACACCAGAGATGGTGGAAGTGAATCTGGTGCAAGCATTCATCGACGGTCTACGGGATCCTGAAGTCAGGGCTACAGTGCGACTCGGACACCACCAATCTTTAAAGAGTGCGATGGCACACGCTTTGGAAGTGGAAGCAGTACGACACGATTCTCGTATGCATAGGGTTCGGGAAGTGGTGGTCTCGCCTACAACGCAACCACGTCACCGAGAAGTGGTGGCTTCTTCTTCAGCAAAGTCCCGCTATATCCCGACGTGTTACGGGTGCGGAGAAAAAGGGCACATTCGTACCGATTGCCCCAAGAGGAAGAGGGGGAGTGTGGACTCCGGAACTCAAGTTAACGAGGAGTCGTTAAACTAAATGTCGCCAGGGCCGCGGGGCGGGTGCTGGCTGGTCAACTGAAGGCCCCAACCATCACCATCAATCAAGTTCATAACGGAAATAGTTTGATCATCGCAGGGACGCTGAATCATCGGGCTTGCAATTTTACCATTGACACGGGGGCGTCACGGACTGTTATAAGACCTGAGTTGCTGAAACGCACCATCTTGTGGCAAAGAGAGTCTCCATCCTGCCGACTTCAGACAGCAACCGGCCAGCCAGTCTCCGTCCTCGGTGATACAGAAATTGAGATCAAAATCGGTGATCAAGTGTATATCCATCCTGCGTTAATTGCGAATATTACCGACGATTGCATACTGGGTCTCGACTTCTTGCGGAATAACCGATGTATTTTAGATATCGACAGGGGAGTATTGAAATTCCCAGATCAAGAAGTCTTCCTGCGAGGAATTAACTCATGCAACCTCTACTGTTTAAAGAATACTACACTGGCTCCGAGAACAGAAACCTTAGTCGAAGTAAAGTTTCCCAAGAAAATCAGGCAAACAAGATGTGTTTTGGTTGAAGATATTGGCCGGCACCCGGAGCTCATCACTGCGAGGACACTAGTTATGACGAAAGGGAAATCCAGGGTAAGGATTGTGAACCTTGGGAAAGAAGAGGTCCAACTGAAGAAAAACAGTGTTGTTGGGAGATGTGAAGAAGTTCAGTATCTCCGTCAAATCAATACATCTCCAGCAAAGCAAGACACGACAAAAGTTGAAACGGATCACATCCAGCAACTTCTGGAAAATTCTAAGAGCAATTTATCGACTTCGGAATTGCAGCAAGCCAGGGAATTCCTGCTACGGTTTCGAGATATCTTTGCAACGGGAAAAGACTGCGGGAGAACAGGTCTCGTCAAGCATGAGATAGATACAGGTGATGCTAGACCGATTAAACAGAGACCGCGCCGCATACCCTGGGCTAAGGAATCTGAGGTAGCAGAAATGGTAAAGGACATGGCTGATAGCGGAATAATTGAGCCTTCTACGAGTCCATGGTCTTCCCCAGTCGTTCTGGTGAAGAAGAAGGACGGCAGCACCAGATTTTGTGTGGACTACAGAATGCTGAATAATGTGACGAAGAAGGACAGTTATCCCTTACCAAGGATAGACGATACGCTGGATATGCTCAGTGGCATGAAGTGGTTTTCGACCATTGATTTGAAAAGTGGCTACTGGCAAGTGGAAATCAGCGAGAAAGATAAAGAAAAGACAGCGTTCAGTACGGGTATTGGCAGCGGCCTGTGGCAATTTAACGTCATGCCGTTTGGGTTATGCAACGCTCCAGCGACGTTTGAACGCCTCATGGAGAGAGTCATGGTGGGCCTTCTTGGTGACGTTTGTCTGGTATATTTGGATGACGTCATTATAATGGGTCGCACTTTTAAGGAAAACCTGAGGAATATGGAGAAAGTGTTCACCAGGATACGAGGGGCTAACCTAAAACTAAGCCCAAAGAAGTGCGCCCTGTTCAAGAAGGAGGTCAGCTACCTAGGACATGTTATTTCCGCTGACGGGGTGAGAACCGACCCTGAGAAGGTAAAGGCAGTCCAACAGTGGCCGGTTCCAAAGAACAAAACGGAAGTACGTGCATTTCTAGGGTTGTGCACATACTACAGGCGGTTTGTCAAGAATTTTTCGGACATTGCAAAACCTCTACATCAGCTGACTGAGGATAAACGAGATTTTATTTGGGACGAGGACTGTGAGTCAGCATTCGACGAGCTAAAGCAACGGCTATGTGAAGCGCCTATACTAGGGTATCCGAGCAGAGACGGAAGATTTGTCGTTGATACCGATGCCAGCAACACGGGAATTGGTGGAGTGTTGTCACAAGTGCAGGGCGACAGACAGGTCGTAATCGCTTACTTCAGTAAGGCACTTTCAAAGCCAGAAAGAAACTACTGCGTGACTCGACGAGAACTGCTGGCTGTGGTAAAAACCTTGCAGCATTTCCACAAGTACCTCATAGGAAGACAATTTACTTTGAGGACGGATCACGCTGCATTGAAATGGCTTCTACAATTTAAAAACCCTGAGGGCCAAGTTGCAAGATGGCTCGAGCAGCTGCAGGAGTTTAACTTTGTGACGGAACATCGTAGTGGAAAAGGGCATAACAATGCTGACGCCCTGTCGCGACGTCCATGTAATGATGACTGCAGACACTGCCAGCAGAATGAAGCCCGAGAACGCGTTAATTTAATTAGGGCTGAAGGCAACTTCAAGAAGTCCCAGGAAGAAGATGACGATATTCGACCTATACTGGACTGGAAGCGTAGCGGAACTAGGCCCCAGTGGAGTGAAGTATCGTCACACAGTCCCGTTACTAAGAGCTACTGGGCACAGTGGGACAGTTTAGTCCTAGAAAATGATGTGCTTTGTAGGAAATGGGAATCGAACGATGGCAAGGAGGTGACCACACAAGTGATAGTACCACGATGTGAAGTAGTCCCCCTGCTACAGGAAATACACGATGGTGCTTCTGGAGGACACCTGGGCATCAAGAAAACTCTACTGAAAGTGAGACAGCGGTATTACTGGCTCAATTGTAGAGATGACATAGAGCAATGGTGTCGGAAATGTACAGCGTGCGCATCTGTGAAAGGACCACAGACTAGGAGCAGGGGCAGGCTTCAGCTGTACAATGTGGGAGCCCCATGGGAACGCATCGCTATCGACGTCGCTGGACCTTTTCCAGTTACAAATGACGGAAACAAGTACATAGTGGTGATCCAGGACTATTTCACAAAGTGGCCCGAAGTCTTCGCCATACCCAATCAGGAAGCGACGACAGTGGCGAAGAAGGTGGTCGAAGAAGTAGTATGTCGGTATGGCGCACCTTTGGAAATCCATTCCGATCAAGGCCGTAACTTCGAATCTGCGCTGTTCCAGGAAATGTGTACTCTTCTGGGAATTTATAAGACACGCACCACACCTGCGCACCCTCAGTCGGACGGAATGGTGGAAAGGTTTAACCAAACCCTGGAGAACCACCTGGCTAAGGTTGTCGATGACCATCAGAAGGACTGGGACCGGTATATTCCACTATTTCTGATGTCTTACCGATCGGCAGTGCATGATAGCACGGGACATACCCCAGCAAGAGTGAATTTCGGCAGGGAGATGAGACTTCCAGTCGATGCCATAACTGGCGTGCCACCTGACAAGACTAAGCCAGTTACGGACTACGTAAGTGACCTTCAAGATCAATTGGACGAAGTGCATAAACGAGTTCGTGAGAATAGCATGAACACCAGCGTAAAAATGAAAACTAGATACGACCGTAATGCCAATGCCAAGGGATTTGAGGAAGGTACACTGGTCTGGCTTCACAACCCGCTTCGACGGAAAGGGAAGTCGCCGAAACTCCAAGCTCGATGGGAGGGACCTTACACCGTGTTAAAAAGGATTAATGACGTGACCTACCGCATCAAGAAAGGGCTAAGAGGGAAACCCAAGGTTGTCCATGTGGATAGATTGGCGCCGTATCACGGATCTAATAATGCTCGGGACGAGCATGACTAAGAGGGGGGCACTGTTACGCCATTAAACGTGAACACGCCATATCTCCGAGAAAATAAAGAGTAGCTCGTAATAATTAAAACGCATTGCTGTTCGAAAGGTCTAGAATGATTGTACGTAGCCAGCCTTAGAAAAATCTCGAAACATCCACAAAGTACTTACAAGTAGTAGTTAGGTATTTATGGGAAATGGTACTCTCCGACGTTAACAATAGAGTCGAAATTCGCATGAAAGTGACTGTTATTACCACGAGTAATAAAAATGATTTATGACTTCGAGAAGCGATTCAATTGTTCTGGAATTCTGGATCGTTCGTGGGAAGTCGGTATCTAGAATTTTCTTGGCTCCGCATATAAATACGAGCCCCCGGCCGGAAGCGAGTCAGTTGTGATTTCGACTGCGATCAAGAGCGAACTACCCTAGTACTCGAAGTGATTTTACTCAACGACCTAAGCGATAGTGTAACGGTACTCTAGTGTTAATTGCGATTCGGATTATTGTGTACTGGACTATTTTGTTATTGTTAGTGGTGAATAAAGTTGTCCCTTAGTAAATCGGCATTTGATTACCCACGTACGTAACAATAACTTTAATTTCGGAAGTCGGTGTTTCTGTAATAGTTTTACCTCTTCGTTATCTAACACCGACTTCCGAAATTAAAGTTATTTTGATAGTTTTAGTGTTTTTTTTAGTAAGTCGGTTTTATTTTTTTTGTAAAAAGTTTTTTATTTCACACTTTTTAGTTGCAGCCAGAGTACCTTTTTCTCATGACAATTCCAATTAACTCAAACCCTGCTAGGATACATTGTTTTATTATGAAGTTCCCGTGTCTACCTTCCGGCTCCATCATCATCATCAGATCAATTCGATAGTACCTTATGGCCAAAATGCATCTCATGACAATTCTAATAAGCCCAAACACGGCTAGGATACATTGATTAATTATGGAGTTCCGGTGCCTATCTTCCGGCTCCATCATCATCATCAGATTAGTTCGATAGTACCTTATAGCCAAAGTGCATCTCATGACAATTGTAATAAGCCCAAACACGGCTGGGATACATTGATTAATTTCGGAGTTCCGGTACCTATCTTCCAGCTCCATCATCATCATCAGGTCACATCGATGATACCATTTTCAGCATACCTATTCAGAACTATTCATTTATTTGTAACTATATTCATTGAGAGATTGGTGTGACTATGAACTTCCGTTGGCCATTTCTGGTCGTCTTCACCAGTTCCACTTCATCAAATGTCATGTTTTGACTATAAATGCTTAAGTCTTTGATAAAAATACCAAAAGAACTATATGGTTGCCTATAATATTTGAGGAGTTCCCTCGATTTCGCCAAGATTCCATCATCAGATCCCGACTTGGTGACTATGGGACCATTTGGGAAGTATACCCTTTCTAACAAACAAAGAATTTTTCAAATCGGTTGGCAAGTGACGAAGTTATGCGCGAACATACATAAAAAAAAAAAAAAAAAAAAAATACAAACATCCGAATTGAGAACCTCCTCCTTTTTTAGAAGTCGGTTAAAAAAAAAAAAAAAATACAAACATCCGAATTGAGAACCTCCTCCTTTTTTAGAAGTCGGTTAAAAAATTGCATTAATATCAGATGGGTACAACACTTCCAAAAAAAATTAAAACTGATCATGACCATCCTGGCTAGTAAAGACTTTACATCTGCCTTTTGAATAAACGTTCTTGTAAATATATATGTCATCGTAAAATTGTAAATACCGTTAGATTATGATCTATCTCACGAGATTGTTAACTGTCGAAAAATTTAAACCGTAACATACTGCTCAATTAATAGTATTATTTTTTGGTACTTAGATCTATCGAAGTGAAACTGTTTAATCCCAACCTGTCGCGCGTTAAATTTTTAACTGTCCGAAGGCTGTCTCTGATTGGTCAGTCATACAGTAGTCTGTTCTGTGTCCATAGAGTAGGTAATAAGACACATGTGTCAGTCAAATAATATAAATGCATTTAAGGAATTGTGACATCAAGTATTTATTTATTATTTTATAGGTAATCAATAACTCTTACACTATAAGATAACCAAAAAATTTCCACATTATGTATTTTTTGTAGATTTTATTTACCTTATTTATACTATTTATAAAAAAAAAAACATTTTTTGTTCATAGTTCATGAAGAGATACAATCACAGTATGAATATAAAATATAGCTCACTAAGTCTAGTATTACCATAAAATTCAAAAAACAACCCAAAAAAAAATTTTCATGACCACCATGAATTTACATTTTATTAGTTGTGAAATCATCCAATAACATCTCCCGGTCTCAATACTCAATACTCAATATTTTATTGCATTCCATATGTACATGTTTAGATGGTATAAAAATATAGTTAGGATCAATATGGACCCTGTCGGGCACAGCAAAGCTAGGAGAGAGGATGAAGGCTAATTAAATAAAGATATTTCACTTATTTTTATTGTTATGTCTAAGTATTGGTATAGTTGATTTATTTATTTATTGTCGTCATTCTTATTAAATTTTGATATTGTTGTAATTAATGTATGTATGTATATTATTATCTATACATATAATAAAATCGTAGGAAAGTAAAAACTGTACATTGAATATTTTTTAAAAAGAATACTTGGGGTGTGATCTACAATCGATATCGAAGCCATAAATATAGTTTTTAGAATTTTTGTCTGTTTGTCTGTTTATCTGTTTGTCTGTTTGTCTGTATGTATGTCCGGGCTAAACTCAAAAAGTACTGCATGGATTTACTTCAAATTTTGGATGAATATTACTAAGAGGTCGGGTCAACATATAGGCTACATATTATCACGCTATCACCTACGGGGGAGGAGCTGTGAATCTTTATTTTTCTTAAGCATTCAGTGACAGCGTGTAATCTAACGATGCATATTTAAATGTTGTTTTTGAGTAAGCCATGCTATTATCTAGCTTTACACCATAAAAACTACGCCATTTAAGTAACTTGGTCAGAGAAACATAGTTTAATGAATGTTAGTAGTATAAAGACAATTTTGAAACAGCGCCATCTATGAGATTTCATAAAAATCAAATCAAGTTACATGTTAACACTTTTTGGAAATTAATAATTTAAATTTGATCATGTAGTTAGTTATTCTTAAAATTCATAGATGGTGATGTGATGTGCATTTTCTTCATAAAAGTTGTATCATAATTATAGTTTGTTTTGACAAATTCAAGTTCCAACAAAACCCTGAAAAACTTGAGTAGAGTTGAGGAAGACAATTAAAAAAAAAATGCGGTGTTAAGTATTACATGGCAACATTTTTCCAGCTCTGTGAAGTCAATCAGTTTGCGAGATCCCTTACGTATGACGAGGTGCCTTCATATTACACGTACGACAAGCAAAGGGGTGTATTTAACCGACATCGACGAGGAGGTGCTGTGGAAGGTTTTCCGGGAATTTTCAAGGACGCCGCATTGGGTAGGGTTTATACCGTGAATCCGAATAATGGCGAATGCTATTTTCTGCGGTTGTTACTTCACACTGTCCGAGGCCCAATGTCTTTCGCCTTTCTGAGGACATTTGATGGCGTGGAGTATCCCACTTACCACGCAGCCTACGTAGCACGTCACCTTCTCGACGGTGACCAAAATTGGGATCCTCGCGGAGGCGAGCGTCAGTGACAGTCCCAGCTGCATGCATCATCTGTTTGCCGTCATCTTGGTGTTTTTTGGAGTCGCGAACCCGGTAGCTTTGTTGGAGAAGTATCGCCATCATCTGTCTGAAGATTTTCTACGAGCTTTGAGGCGTGCTACTGGAGACGAAGTCGAAGTAACTGATGAACGCGTGCTGAACACCTGTCTCAGTTCACTTCAAGATTCATTCTCATTTCTATGGGCGGCAATCCGCTGATCGAATATGGGTTACCAGCTCCCCAATCATCACCGCATCAAGGCCGTGGAAATCGGGAGTATAACGCTGAGACAAATTACGAGCCGGGCGAAATGACCACCATACGAAATGACCATGTCACCGTGTTCTCTTCAGAGCAAAAACAAATGACACCGTCCTTGAAAGCGTTGGGCAAAACCAGGGTAAAATGTTTTTCTTGGATGCTCCTGGTACATGAACAGGAAAAACATTTGTTACCACTGGCATACTTGCAGAGGTCAGGAGGCAAGGCAAAATTGCTATTGCTGTAGCGTCGTCGGGAATCGCTGCCATACTGCTTCCGGGTGGCAAGACAGCACATGCCATGTTTCAAAATTCCCATCGATTTAAAGAGCGCCAAAACGCCTTGTAGTGACACAGTACCTGTTACCAGAAAACCACAAACCATCGTACCACCACACCAGATACCAATTACCAATACCTCAGAACCAATTACCACGTTTACGACAACGTCTGTTATAGAAACAGTGAAGCAACACGTTTTACGACAAATCAAGAAATAGGATAAGCGCTAAGCATAAGCCCCAGCACCCTCGCAGATGGATCACGTGGCCTCGCGCAGCGGAGATCTTCACTCGGTGACGTCTCGACGGGGAAAAGGATCGCGCTCTGCGCGCGACACGTATTTATAGAATCGCGACAGGATTGCGCCGTGTACTTAGTCGCGCATGCACGGTGAGCAGCCCGCTCAGTGCGTTTAATGTGCAGCACCTCAAGCGCCCTCTGTCTGAGAAACAACGACGCACGTTTGTAAATATCTTAGGCTAGACACTACTTCCATAAGAACCATGGTAAATATAAATAGGGTGTAATTACAGAAAATATACAGATCTTGTTCAGACATCAACGACTAACTACGTGTTTCATTTACGAGTCACTCTCATCCCTTATAGCCTGTTTGTGGTGTGTCACGTAACAGCGATAAGCGACACGTGCTCAAGGATTGCTCTCTGATCGTATGGGATGAGTGTACGATGGCCAATAGGAAGGCAATTGAGGCCGTGAACAGAACCCTGCAGGACATCCGCAGGAACGAACATTTGATGGGTGATGTCACAGTTCTGTTCAGTGGCGATTTCCGGCAAACACTTCCCGTGGTGACGCGGGGATCGAGGGCTGACGGGGTGAATGCTTCGTTGAAACGATCTTCGTTGTGGACACGATTTCGTACGCTGCGCTTGACCATTAATATGAGAGCTCGGCTCGATGTCCTTCTAAGTCTTGGCGAAGGCACTCTGACAGGTGGTGCTTCCAGAGTCTCTCGGTAGAGTGGTATCCAGCTTAGAAGGACTCATTTGCTGTGTGTACGGGGACATCAGTCGTATACCGCACCAGCTTCTTGGGTGTGTGAGCGATAACGCCGACGCCCAAAAATGATCAGGCTGCAGCAAATAACGAATGCATTCTCTCGGAAATTGAGGGAAATGAAGTGGTCTACACCTCGATAAACACTGTTGTCGAGTAAGATGACGCCACACATTATCCCGTGGAATTTCTGAACTCCCAGTCAGCAAGTGGACTTCCAGCGCATACCATCAAGCTGAAGGTCGGTGTCCCGATTATGCTTCTTCGGAACCTATCTCCTCCGAAGTTGTGTAACGGGACCCGCCTTAAAGTCATCTCGCTCCACAGACACACCATTGAGGCGGAAATTCTTACGGGTTGTGGCGTCGGCGAGGCAGTATTTATACCACGCATTCCCCCTCATACCTCACAACTTCCCGTTCCAGTTCAAGCGCGTACAGTTCCCCGTGACTGTTTGCTTCGCGATGACCATCAATAAGTCACAGGGGCAGACACTGAGGGCAGCGGGTGTCGACCTCAGGACGAGTTGCTTCTCATACGGGCAACTGTACGTCGCTTGCTGCCGCGTTACCAGTACTGACTCTTTTTACATTTTGGCTCCTGGCAGCATAACTACCAACGTAGTTTATAGGGAAGTGTTGTAAGGTATGATACCTTTGTACGTATTTTTACTCTTTTGTGTCCTGGAATGTATTCCTGCATTATTTTCTCTATTTCCTTCAGTCTCATCTTATGACTGAACTCAGCAGGATTCCCATATAACTCTTTTCACTTGCTTCGTTTGCAAAAAAAAAAACTTATATTTTAATGCTATTTTAAAAGTTGTTTACTTATTATACTATAGCGACACTGGCATCTTAGGTATTTTTGGTGCTGTAGAGCCTTCACGCAGACGATGTCGCGGGCAGCAGCTAGTAATATCTAAATTTAACTAATTTATGTCCGGTGTTTTTATTTATTTTTATCATCTTTTATTTAAATTAATTATGTATATATGGTATTACTATGTCTGTGTACCAGGTTGGTAAATTATGTTAGATATTTTAGTTTATTTTTTGTCATGATTATTTTTAAATTGTCAGATATTTTATTTATATTTTGTCATACTTATTATTAAATTGTCATTATTTAGATTAATTTATTTATGTCTATTATTGTTTCGTCATTGTATAAGTAGATTAAATGTCAGGTATTTATATTTATTTTTATCGTCATAATTATTAAAATATGTATTTATTTATATTAATTATCAATATATATTATTACTTTGTATGTTTATCAGTAAAGGTAAATTATGTGAGATTTTTTATTTATATTTTGTCGTCTTGCGCGGAGCGGGAGGGGTGTTTAACTTTTACTGAATAAAATCTACTCCTATGTCTTTGGCTTGCATTCCAAGGCGCCGGGTTTTACTTTTAAAAGCGAACCCATGGCCCCAGTAGGCTTCTACCCTACTGGGCCCCTACGGTTTTGCTGACATCTCTTTGAAGCTCGCATAAAACACTACGCACCGTCGACAGCTCGGTTCGAACGGTTACCGGACCGAGCCCGATGACCACCTGCCATTCCTACTCGCTTCGGATCATGGCTTGTACAAGGGCCTGGCGTGATAGCGTTGCCGCGTTGCTGATCGTTGCCGCCGACCGTCCTCATGCGGACACGGCTGTGCTCCACCCAAGTGGGGTGGATCGACACGTCACGTCAACAGTAATAATACTTGTCACTAATGTAATACCACAATTTATTTTGGAAATACCTCTCGGGGGCCGCTGGCCCTACCTTATTCTGCTAGACCCTTTCCGAATGCTAACCAAGTTTCCAGGCGCTATCTTTCTTTTTTCGGGTTACCTATTTATCAAACATCGCGTTGGATGGCGTTAAATTAAGCAACCTGTGTTTTAAACCATGCTCTATCTTGACTATAGGCGAGTGGAAAAGGAGAGGGTCCTTTTTCACTAGTTCACTCACTAAGAAGTAGCGCTACCTAAGCAAAATGGCGGAACAGTGGAGAAAATAACAGAATTCTATTGGGTATATCGTCCTCGCATCCATTACTATGTTAATGGCTTTCTACCCCAAATATTTCCAGCCAATGCGGTAAGGGTGTTAGAGAATGACGTCACACTCTACTGACTCTACAAACACGCCCACTTCTAACGCCTTACCCTCTGTCTAATGGCATAACCGAACTTTACCCTCGGACTTTAAGCACAGAATCAAATTAGATTCTGTGCATAAAGTCCGAGGGTCCTACTTAACCCTTTAACAGCTTGTGTCGTATTGGTCCGAGAAGTATTTTTGTGTTCTATTCACCAGGGTCGTGTTCGCGACTGAGTACTCCATTTCGTTGAGCTCTTCAATCCCCATAGGTGACAGAAGAGCTGACGAGATGGAGTATTTGGTCGTGGATGTGCGACCCTGGTGGAATGAGTGCGAGAGTGTTTGTCGGATATATCTGATGTAAGTGGTTTAAAAATTAACAATTTCTAGTTCTGTTCATAAAATGTTTACGTTATTTATCTATAAAAATCTTTAGTTATTCGTTAAGTTTTCTTCAATATAAAATATAATATTACTACTTTAGTTATGTACTAGTATAGTTATCGGCACGGGACGCGGGGGCGGGTTGTAGTGATTGGCTCGCCGCGCCATCGCATCATAGACGTCACTCGTGATTCGTGCCCTGCGCTTGCTGCATGTATCTAACAACGAAGACGATTGGCTCGCCAATGTATTGAATGCGCAAAGCGATCCCCACTCTGACGCCGAGCGCTCAAGATCCGTTTTGGCAACTGTACTTACTTACGTCGCTTGGTCGCAAAAACTGTAGGATTATAATTAAGTTGGGAGTGTTTGCGGTTGGTGACATTCAAAATTAATTCAAAAATATTTCTTAGTCACACCTTGATGGCTTTTAGTTTAAGATTGAACATCATTTAACGTCTTCACCCACTCTACAGCTGAGCAGGGGGGCGTTTCAGACTTTTACTGACTATTACCACACCAATGTTTCATCAGTTACCCTTTAAGTTGTAAGACCACGGGATTTCTTTTTGGAAGACAACGCAAGGCCCTAGTAGGCTCCAGCCCTAAAAGGAACCTATGGTTTGGCAACGAAGAATGGAAGAACCTTTTTGCAAGACTCACCTGATGGTGACCTGATGGTCATAAAGCTCAATTCACCCAAGCGTAACCGTAGGGGCCCAGCAGGGTCGAAGCCTACTGGGGCCAAGGGTCTGTTTTCGAGGCTCGGCCCCGGTATGAAAGACAACGAAGGAACGGGGTGGGTTTTATAGTCAGTAAGAGTCTGACACGATCGCCCGCTACGCCCAAGGCCGCCCTGGCCGCCCCGAATGTCATCTGGATGAGTTTTACCTACGGGATCCGGCTGCTGGGGCGTGAGGAAGCCTGCTCCGTCACGAGAGCGGCTGCCTTCTTCGCCAGCATTACTGCTTCGCAGAAGGAAGCAACCACCTGTTATTCATCTGCACTCCAGACCATGGCCTATACCAGGGCCCGGCGCGAAGGTTATAACAATTGAGAAATAAAACAAAAATCTTTACACATTTTTTTTTTATTAAATATTTTATTACTAACATTTCAACATCGGCGCTCGAGGGGTTATTATTATTACATAAACAAGAATTGAGATCAATGTCTATAATATGTAAATAACTTAGATTCCTTGAATTGATATCTAATAGATAAGAAGATTGCTGCAGCTACGTCTGTTATGAGCGCAAGCTCAGGTGCGGATCCAAGACTTAACGTTCTAAAGACGAAGTTCAATTGACCAGAATTTCACCACTGACCAAACTAACAGTAATAAAAAATAGTCCATTGATCCCCTCCAGTTGTATCCGCTCCTGAAGTCCAACCTTCTTAAATCTATCTGACGTATACTTTTCTTGTATAGCATCATGATCAAAAGTCTTCCCAACTACGAGAAGATTTTTGCCCATTTATTCTTGAAGAGACAAATATCAGTGACTTCTTGTAGCTAAAGTCAGTCATATATGCCTCGTTACATAAACGCACTTACGCATGTGATGTTTAGGTTAAATTATTTTTATTTTAAACCAAATGTTTTATTGTTATTGTTCTTTAGAGCTATATTGGTAATTCGTCAGGGTGCACCGCGGGCAGCTCTTCGCCCGCAGTGCACCCTACCATAGTCAGTTTACTTTGGCTCTGCAGGTGATAGAACCATCTACATCCGATCGAGTAGGGTCATGACTGGCTAGATGCTGCAGTATGGACTATGCTTCGAGGAGTGGGACATGCTGCTCGTTTACCAGAGCCCTGAAATGTAAAAAAAAGTAATGTTAAAAAAGTTATACAAGTGTGACTGTTTGGAATTGGGCCGAATTATGAGTTCTTGGTTCTTAGAGTTATGGACAGTATCAGTACCTGCTCAGACTTTGGATCTATGTGGGCCCAAGGAATTAAAAGACATTGCCAATCTTTGTATGGGAGTTGGACCAAGTGCTGCTTAGAATGCACACATAGTGGCATTTTGTTCCTTAGGCCAAAATTTATCAATAAACTGAAGCGCCTCAAAATTTGTCCCAAAGGTCAAGAGAAAAAAAATGTTTTTTTTAAATTGTTTATTTTCGAAAAGTAGCTCAATAGCTTTTTTTTTAGGTTAATTGATTATTGACCATATTGTATAATCAGTAATCAATTACACTGAAAATGCATAAAAGCGAATTTCCTCCTTTTCAGTCCCTTAGAACATGAATTTTCAAAAATCGTTTCTGTGCTCATCTACATCACAAAAGAAGTTTGAAGAGTTTGCAATCTTGATACTTTACATAAGTTAACCTGCTTCTGCCAGCAGCTTCGAGAAAGTAGGTATCTCAATAAAAACTTTTGACTCCCGTTTTGTCACCCTAGGGGGTAAATTTTGGCAAATCTTCTCTTTGTACTCACCCACATCACAAAAGGAAGCCTTGTACAAAATTTCATATCGAGGAATATGAAATCCCAGTAATTTGGGTGGGTTGATATGTCAGTCAATCAGTTTCTGCTTTTATGTAATATTATAGATTGATTAAGACTTCTTTAAAGTTATTAATTCTCATGGGAAGAAGCTGTATCAATAAGAAGAACTATTTTAAAGAATCTTACCTCCCCCTCCGTCCTTCCACCCCTCCTCCTCCCTCATCACGCCTCACTCTTCTCTCTACTCTTAGGAGACGCTCCTGCCGAAGTATTTGCTGTACAGGATGCAATATTACAGTAGCTATGGTAGCTTCAAGGAGAACTCCACCATACGATGCTCCAGTATGCCAAAGATCTGAAAAGTATAACAACGTCAATGTTTTGGAAACCTTACCATGACGTGTTAAAATGTCAGGCGTACGAGTAAGAACGAGGGATGCAGCTATACACTCTATCAATATATATATCTCCATTCCTATAACAGTTTAGTTTAGGTCGTCAATTGTAGGGTAGAGTAGGGTAGTGTAGGGTATAGTAGGGTGGAGAAGGGAAGAGCGGGAGCGAAACCGCTTGGGCAAAAGCTAGTAAATACAACGCTAAATTTTGATCGTTTTAATCCCGTGGAGGGTCGATCCGATACATGAAACACTATCGATTTGTACACACACCTACCTACAGGTCATTGGACTCGCTCAGCTGACGTTTACTTAAAGAAATTAATTTCTTACGTGCGTAAATTAATATGAATATTGAAAAAAAAGTATTTTATTTTTTAATTTCATCTTTACAAATCGATAATGTTTCATGTACCGAATCGACTCTCCACGGGATTAAAACGATTAAAATTTAACGGTGTATATTATTACATCGATCGATCGATGCGAACTAAGACTGGCGTCAAATAAACTTACCCCAAGGTCATTGACCCTCTTACATTTGATGCAAAACAAAAAAAGAATTAGCGAAATCGGTCCAGCCGTTCTCGCGTGATGGCGTGACCAAGGGAAATAGAGATTCATTTATATATATATATATATATATATATATAGATATAATTATAGCAGAATGTGTTAAGTGATGGCTCATAGAACTGTTACATTTATTTACAAGATTTGCCCTGAACAAAAGAACATACAAACAATCAAATTAAAATAAAAACTTGATAAAATTAAGCACAACGATCACGCTTCTAAATGATCGCTGGTAACTCCTGCCTTCCTGCATGCACCTTCGTTTCCATAAAGGAAATAATCCTATTAAGAATTCGTATCGATAAATCTTACTAGTCACCTCAACAATAACACACTTTGATACAAGTGGAGACAGTTTGTCATAGCGACCGAGGCGGAAATCGCCAGAGTCGTAGGCGACGGCATTGTGGAGTCGAGTGCTGCAGTTACAAATTTCTACGTGTATCAAACGACATTATTCCAATACACACGAAGATACGAAAAATACACGCAGGACCGATCGTTGTGGCGACACTTAGGGAAGGCCTATGTCTAGTAGTAGACTTCTTTCGGCTGACATGATGATGATGATGATGACTGCTTGCAATCTTGGTAATTAAGAATGTTAAACGACTAATCTTCTATAGGACTTCAGAGACCAGAGCTCCAGTGGTGGCTCCAAGCAGCAACACGTGTAGCTCAGCAGACGGCTGGTGGCGCACTGCGACATCGGGCTGGACAACGGAAGCCTAGTCTAGAACTGCTAGCTGCACTGCGCATGCCCGACCAGGCGATCAATATTTCGATGTGAGGTACTAATTAATTAATAGGGGTGGAGTATCAATTGAGTGTATTATGTTTCCGATTTTGAATGCTTACGTAAAGTCCTAAGAAACTGGATATAGGTAACTAGCTTTTGCCCGCAGCATCGCCCGCGAATAAAGCAGCTTTCTGTCGGTGAAAAAAATTTAGCTATCGAACCAGTACTTCCAAATTTTACCTCCTACAAACAAAAAAAACGTAACATAAAAAAAACCTTGATAATATTAGTGTAGAAGTGTGTCAGAAGCTAGTGCACGGTTCGAAATTGGTCGTTTCCTATGGAGAAGAACCAGCAAGAAACTCCATGGTTACTCTTCTCTGTACTTCTTGTCTCTGTCTTACTGTCTCGGGTGGGATAATCGAACCCACAATCTCTGGCGTAGTAGTCAGAGCCACTAACCAGTCCTGAATAAATGTCCCTAAATCGTTCAATTAACAGTATCCCGTTTTTTCTTTTCTAAGGGTGGAAGTCATCTAATGACTTCTCCCGCTCTGAGTGGAGCGACAGGGCGTGTCAGACTTTTACCGATTAAAACTACACCTGTGTCCTTCAATTGCCTTTTGCGTTTTAGGATTACGGGCTTCCCTTTCAGTAATTCTACGGCATCCCATATTGAGCAAGTCAATATTGACGTACCATAGGTATAGGGAGCTGTGGTAAGTATATTGTCATCAGAAAAAACCCATCACGTGTGAAAATCCAACAATAAAACTAACGATCGAGTGCATTGGATTGGATTGCGCAGGCGTGGAAACACCGCGGTCTAGGTACAGCCTATTGCTTGACTACAAACCACCTGATGGTAAGCAGTGAAGCAATCGTTGATGGTGAAGCGCACTAATTTATTGAAGACACCTAAATTATAATCGGATGGGACGACCGCTGCATGCAATTTGTTCCAGTCCTTCGATGTACGCGGTATAAACGATGATCAAAACGCTTCGGTCCGACAGTGGAGTTGTCAACAACGTAAGGGTGGACACTCGCCGTACGTCGGGTTGTCTGATGGCAGAAAGTTGATGGCGTAATCAAGTCATGTAATTCCTCCACACACTCTCCAAAATGCATCCTGTAAAATATCAAAAAGCTGACTATTCTATGCCTGCACTCCAGGCTTTATAAATTGGTGTTAATTAACCAAAGCTGAATTTTTGTTTTCGTGGTCGGAAAATCATCTAATGACAGAGAGGGCTCTCTTGGGCGGTGCGGGAAATAGTGTCAGACTTTTACTGACTAAAAGCCCACTCCTATTTCTTTCTGTCTTCGTACCGGGACCGAGCTTTCCTTTCGGATAACCCCTGGCCCCAGTAGGCTTCGACCCTGCTGGGCCCCTGCTGCTACTGACAGCTCCTTAAACCGCGCGGGAACAGTGCGCGCCGTCGACGACTTGGGTTCGGTCCACCCAAACCTGGATCATCAATTTGCCTCTTCACAAGCCTTTCCACTGAGTCCAAAGCTACCAGATGGCATTTGCAGCACCAGCTCGAATGTATCTGCAGTACTCTACACACTGCTACGGTATGCTACCCCATTGTGAACTGCCACGGGACCTTTCACGAACACTGAGTTTCCTATCGGCTGCCTTGCCTTTAGACTCAATGAACCGCCCAAACTTTTCAAAGATTTGAGGAAATTTCAACTCCCAACAACTGATGGCAGCCGATGAAAAAAAGATACATTCTAAAAAGCAGGAGCCAAGAGGAGTGGGCTCTTTTTGGCGGTGAACAGATACGCACAAGTTTTGACAGCGTTGAATCCCACCAGATTAGCTTCACTCCAGTTGGAGATTGCATGAAGTTAGACATTCTTACACTCTACCATTGTCTCTCTTTCGGACCGGATGAGTTCCTTACTATCCTGAGCACTCAACAAATACCTCTATAACTGTCCTATCTTTAGCATACCCATAAATACCTGGCATCAGCAGATCGTTGATATGCAGCAGAAAAAGAGTAGCAGCGAGAACAGACCCCTGAGGAACTCCGATATCAGTCGTCAAGGGGACTAATGAGCTTCCGTCAACAACAACTCGGAGAGACTGAACGGTCTCTCTCTCAGAAAGTCTTTTACCCAGGTAGTCAAACCAAGACAAACACCGTACGCTGGAAGCTTACTTATAAGGCTAGCTTGTCATACCCTATCGAATGCCTTTGATACGTCTAAGGGGATAATAATCGCTTCCCCATTCTTCTAGAGGGCCTCGCCCCACAAGTAAGTGGTATACACTAGTAGGTCGCCAGTAGACCGATTGCGGCGAAGTGCATACTGTCGATCACTAAGAAGATCGTTACCTTCCAGGTATCTCAGATGCATTGTAACAATCTCCTCCCATTAGGAACTGTAATACCAAAAACTAATACCTGTGGTACCTCACCATTAGGAACAGTAGCACTAAAAACTAATACCAGTGGTATTCGTGTTTAATGTAAAAAGGATGATAGTAGGTAAATAAAACGACTCATTCCTACTCTACTCTACTTCTACGATTAAATATTTAATTACTTAACTAGTGATTATTATGAAGAATTGCATGTGTATGTTAATAGGAGCAATATTATATTACTTAGTCTAAGAGATATAGCGCGTGTTTAAACATCTTGTTTAGTCAATAATTTTTTTTATAAATGTAAGAAAATATAGAAAAAGAGAGATGACTGTAGATGATGTATCAATCAACCCCTCTTTTCCCCTCTTTTTGTGAGTAGTAACAGTAATATTACTCTGTAAGTAACATCACTATTCTCACTATGATATAAGTATTATCACCACGGTCGAAGTTACTACCAGTTGCCTCGGAAAAGCGAGCTTTAGGTCGTCAAACTTCGGCTTTCCCGAAGACCACCGAAGGGACCGTGGTCATACTACTTCGTAAAAGACTAGTTCAGGCGCGAATCCAGAAGTGTGAGCAAAAGAAAAAAGGTGTAAGAACTAACCCAGCTTGTTTCTTTTGACCGCACGAATCTAAATTTCCGCCTGTAATAGTTGTTTAAGATCACAATCACTAATTCAGACGCGATTCTATTTGTTAACAAGAGAAAAAAAGAAAAAAGGGCTATAGTAACAAAAAAACTATAGACCCTTAATTTTTTTAAGCCCATAATCTTAAAACCGCAACTAACAAAGTCATATATGATCACATTTACTAGTTGTGACCGGCGTGAATCCAAGATTAGTTGGTAGAGGCAAAATGGACCATAGTTTAGACACTAAGATACATTGTTTCTTTTGACCCCCTAATCTTGAATTCACGCCTGCCACAGTCAAATATTTATCTTATCGAGACCACTAACATGTAACGATGAATACAACATGGTAGCTATATTTTTCAAAGCATGTTAGCAGTAAAAAAGAAAAAGAAGATCTGCTTTCACAGTCTACTCATTTTTAAAGAAATAAGTAGTTTATGGAAGCTGGGAGTGCGTTCTTCACTGTCAGGATTTGAAGAATGGTGGAAGCTTCTGGCAGTCTACTCGTAGTGCCGGCATCTTGTCACATCAGCGACTGGAGACGAGGGGATGGTGACATCTCTCGCCAAGACCTGGAACAGAATACCAAGTTGCTTTTAGTACTTTAAAAGGAACCACGATACCTTGAGTATTGAAGTTTGGAGGAAGAGCTTCCTCAAAGTCAATAGAAGCATTCTAAGCATTTAATGAAGAAGAACTGGGCCCCAAGTCTGCTATTTTTATAAATTCGTCATTCCAACACGATCCCATTGTCATTTTGCTAAAAGTTTGTAATCTGCTAATTCATAATGATCGATCATTGATCGGTCAATGGTCTTGTAATAGAATCGTGGTAGAATGATAATTTCGAGCATATTAAAACCAATAACTGCACAATAACGTTCTAATGGTAAAACACTGATCAAATAAACTGTCAAAGTTTTAGCAGATTACCGCAAACGTCAAATATTCATTTGTCAATATGTATGAGATTACCATTTTATGCCACTTGTTTCAATGGAGTGTCAGTGGTTGACCATTGGAAAGTCATAATGACGCCATTATATTAGTAGATTACCAAACTTGTCAAAATCGACAATTATGACATCAATGATAGACCATTCTGACACTATTGTAATAGCAGACTTGAGGCCCAGGTGGCAAGATTGTTTATCAGCGTTACTGGGGCCTTGGAACGTAAAAGAAGAAAGAAAGAAAAACATTTTATTTGCCGGAAATTCCAAAAAGTATTTACAAATTATACATTTAATGAAAAGAATGCACCACTTCCGAGTAAAACGGCCGAACGCTCAGCATAATGCCGAGACCACAACGCTAAAAGCAACTAAAAGTTGACTGAAGAAACACACCTCGGTTTTATTAGTCAATGAAAATCTGATACTCCATCTTGCCGCAATCAGAGCGGGAATTTTTTTAATGCGGTTGAAACCAGCAGAAAATAGTATGAAATAAAAAAAATGGAAAATTTTGTGGTTACTAATCACAAAACAAGCATAGCAAAAGAATTATAAATTGAACCTCCATCATTAGCTTTATAAAAACCCAAGTCTTTTCTCAAACAAAGGAGTAAGTGTAATCCCACACCCGGGGATAGTGCATATTGGCAAAAACAACAAAACCAGAGAAAGAACTATTTAATTTAACACATACCTTAGGCTTTAAACACCGAAGCAGGCAGTACTGCAGGGCTCCAAAACCTGGAGCACCAGTCACAGCTTGAAGGACGAACGGGCGATGCACCGGCAACGATGAACAGCGCACTGAGACAAAGGATTTCTATACTAGGATACGCCCAGCGCAGAGCGCATGTCTCGAACAAGGGTCGCCGCATACCGGCCACCAGTCAACACCACAAAACGCCGCCACATGCATATTTCCTTATGTACTTCTTATACACTCGAGAGCAAAAAATCGCACATCATAACTCATCATGTTAAGGCAGTTTTTGTCATGAATGTGAATAGATATTGAAAACTTTTTATACACCAGTTGAAAGCTTATTTAATTACCTTTCTAATGATATGAAATATAGTCTTAAAAAATATCCTTGAAAGGTTTTTAGAGCACAAAATCCAAAATATGGGTAAAATTACCAAATTTCACTTAAGAAAGAATGAAAATTCTTGGTCATCCTGTTTGTTAATAAAATGTATTCCCTCCCCTAGCCTTATTTACAGCTGTTACTCGATTTTTCAGCGACTGTATCAATTTTACCATGAAATCTTATGGTATAAAGTCCCATTCCTCCTCAATGACAAATTGAAGCTCTTGGAGGCGTGGAGAGCCAGGCTTTTTTCTCTTACTTACTTCTTTCAAGGTCATTCCATATATCCTCAATTGGATTAAGATCAGAATTACGAGCTGACCTCTCTATTGCAATAACCCCAACGTCTTACATGTAGTCGCAAACTGTTCTAGCGACATGCGATCTGGTGTTGTCCTGCATTATGGAAAAAAATCTACGATGAGACACACAAGCGGCTTCACATATTCTTCGAACACATTTTCGATGTATCATAAAGCCGTCAACCCTCTTGATATCAGGCCAGTACTGGCCCAGTGATGAATACAATGTCAGTTTTAGTGTCCAACAATATGTGACCCTAAAACGCCTCCTAACGTCACCAGTTCGCATATGCAGCATTGTTAAAATTGCCCTGATGACCTACTGTAGACCCTAAAGCGTCCATTATTTATTTATTTATTCAATTTAGTACAGCCACATCACATACATTTTACATGAAAGGAAAATCTTATTAACAATAGGGACTAATGCACATGACAATTAAGGCGTACATTGCGCTTACCATAGTATTACTGCTGCCTTGAGAAATATATTTTGTCATTACATAATTTTAGAGTATAATCAATTTAACATAAAACAATATTACAACCAAATACATTAAGATTATTAACACTAAAAATTAAATTAAATTGAAAATGTCAAAAACCTATATATAACCTATAATAGTGGTCATGTAAGTCATTCTGCAGTTATAAGAAAACACAACAGCCTGCTATTAGGTATACATCCAATTTTAGTGTTACGTGGCAAATTATGGCCGGGCTTGTTGGTGAGCTGTGGTCAATTTGGTACCATTTGTTGAGTGATGTAAAGTCAGGCCTGCTTCACCCAGTCTTTTCCTAATCGTCCACTGATTTATACTGAAATTGCAAACTTTTTGAAGCTTTTGTGTCAGTTCAATTCCGTTCAGTAGCCGATTTCTCAAAGTACTTGTTACAGGAAAGCGATCATCACGTCTGGATCCTATGCGCCACCGGCCAGATCCTGGTCGGAAAATATACCCATGGGTCTCCTGAAACCTCTGGTATAACACGCGAATAGAGAAGCGGCTCCAATTTTGCTGTCGATTAACTTAATTTCGATTATGGCTTGCTTTGGGCATGGCAATAACTTAAACGGCTTCTGCGGGCGTGGTATCCATATTTTTCCAGTAAATCCGTCTGTTTACAATAGAGGAGTTATCACGTTGACGGAAACTGATTAAAATTCCAAAAAAGCACCATTTTTGTACCTCCGGGTAAAGGTACAAGTAATGAAATTCAAATGGGTGAATTTGGGGAATTGGGTGTACCGCTGGCTTTTGTGAGTTACGTGAAGGTATGATCAATCAATGATCTTAATTTTGTGTTTTTATAAAGCTAATTTTGTATGCTTTAATTTTGCTTAATAATTTGTACTCAATATCTTTAGATTTAAGGAAAAAATAGTACTAAACGAAATTACAAGCCATGTGCGATTTTTTTGCTCTAAAGTGTATATTTTATATGGATTCGCGACACACGGTTGTTGCAGGTGACCGCCACATGCTACAAATCGCCACTGCTTGCTTGTTGTGGTCCGTACTGGCCACTAAACGTCGTCACACGCCACTCGCGCATTTAAGCCTTCTTCGTCAGTGTCCGTTATGATATTGCGCATATAGGTTAAATAAAAACCGGCGAAGAGCGTGTCGGGCCACGCTCAGTGTAGGATTCCGTAGTTTCCCATCCGTCACAATAAGTGTACCCACTAATGAGTTTAAAAAAATGCTTGCATATACACGATTATACTACAAACTTAGTCCAGAAATTATTTTGTACAACCTTTTTGTCTTTTTTGTACAAAAACTGTTCTTTCCATCAAGTTCAAAATAATTTTCCTAGAAAGTCCTTATAAAGTTCTACTTTTCAGATTTTTTTCATATTTTCTAAACTTATGGTTCAAAAGTTAGAGGGGGGGCACATTGTTTTTTACTTTTGGAGCGATTATTTCCGAAATTATTGACATTATCAAAAAATGATTTTAGTAAACTCCTATTCATTTTTAAATACCTATCTAACAATATATCGCACGTTAGGGTTGAAATTAAAAAAAAAAAACACTTCCCACTTTACATATAGGGGGGCTACCCTAATAAAACATTTTTTTCCAATTTTTATTTTACCACTTTGTCGGCGTGATTGATATACATATTGGTACCAAATTTCAGCTTTCTAGTGCTAACGGTCACAGAGATTAAGCGAGGACAGACAGACATGGCGAAACTATAAGGGTTCCTAGTTGACTACGGAACCCTAAAAAATAGCAACCACCGGCCAAAAGTTGCTGTCAGGCGCTTCAACATCCTTTGTAGCCGCTTCTAGCTTCTCGTGTCAGCGTTTGTGGCTGTCGCGTGTGGTCTGTGAGCGATGACCCTATGGATCAATACTTTCAGCCACGTTGGAACTTGGAATGTTGTCACTGCATAAAATTAGCTGTGATACCTGATCTAATAAAAATTGATCCAAATTTTTATACACCACTAATTTCTAATTAGTACAAATACTTAAAGGGCTTATTAGAAAAGCCCTTGTTATTATTTAAGTAAAGTCGCAATAAATAATATTCATAAACAGCAAAGTAATTAGCGTTTGTGTTTATCCCACAATGTCTCTCAATTTATGGAAATATGGTGCAGGCTATTGATTATGAATGAATAAATGACGATTAAAATGGAAAAACACTGCCCGCAGTATTTTCAACTAGCAAATGTTATGTATGATTGAATCTATGATGAATTTACCTTTTCGTGGTCAATTTTAGGATTTCGGTTTTTTCTACTGTTGAATACAAAAATATGATCAGTAACGGGTACAGATACAGCCCCATTTTTTTGTGTACTAATTAAAATGTAGGGGTGTATAGTAGTGCTATTTACGAAAAATTTTCTTTGTATTAAATCTAGGCCTCAATTTTAGGTTTTTAAATTAGGCCAACGACACCTAGTGACTGCAATAAAAATAATATTGCACAACTATCACACAACGCCATCTAGTCCTAAACTTAGCAGATCTTGCGCTATGAGTGCTAGACAACTGATAAACGTTTTTTTGTTTTCTAAATACATACATAAGATAGATAAGATAGAAATAAATAAACTAAGTTCTACTGTCCACGGACGTGTAGTTTTTCATAGACACGTTTTCGTCATTATATGTACGTTGTCACGTCGTTACCAATTCTACGACAGTGCATACTTTTGTCTGTAAGCTGTGTGCAGGCGAACTCCAAGCGTGAAATGACGTGTGTCAGTTGAGCTTGCAAATCGAAACTTTTACTCAGATTGGTGCAATCCGAACGATTTGGCACGGTGCATTGAAAGACCTTTTCTTTTTGCTTCACCCAGAGCGAGTGACCTAGGGGTCTTTAAGTCAAGAGTGAATAGGTTACTTCTAGGCAAGCGACCTCCATCGGCCACATTATCGCTTACCATCAGGCGAGATAGTGGTCAAACGCGAGCCTATCAATAATAAAAAGAAAGAGCGGAAAAAGTTGTTTGATAATTCTTAGCTATAAAAATAAAATTAAACTGAATGATCTTTTATATTGTGTTGTACTTGAAATGATTGAATCTGATGACTTGACAAAACAAAAAAGGATTGTGGTAGGTAAATAAAACGACTCATTCCTAATCTACTTCTACAATTAAATATTTAATTACTTATCTAATGATTAATATGTGTTGATAGGAGTATTATTATACGACTTATTTGATATTATGTTAATAGGAGTATTATTATATTACTTAGTCTAAGATATATAGCTAGATGTATGAAAATATAGGAAAAAGAGATGACTGCAGATGATGTATCAGTCAACCCCTCATTTCCCCTCTTTTTATGAGTACTATTACTCTGTGAGTAACATTACTATTCTCACTATTTTTTTTATATAATATAAGTATTATCACCACGGTCACAATTACCATCAGTTTCTTCGGAAAAGCCAGCTTTAGGTCTTCAAACTTCAGCTTTCCCGAAGACCACCAAATGGACCGTGGTCATAATACTTTGTAAAAGACCATTTCAGGCGCGAATCCAGGAGTGTCAGCAAAAGAAAAAAGGTGTAAGGACCAAACCAGCTTGATTCTTTTGACCCCACAAACCCAAATTTTCGTCTGCAATAGTCGTTTAAGATCACAATCACTAATTCAGACGCAAATTTTAAATTAGTTAACAAGAGAGCAAAGATAAAAAGGACTATAGTTACAAAAAACTATAAACTTTTAATCTTTTGACCCCATAATCTTCAATCTGCGCCTGACAAAGCCATTCATGATCACATTAACTAGCTGGGAACGGCGTGAATCCAAGATTAGTTGGCAGAGGCAAAATGGACCATAGTTTAGAGACTTAGTTCCATTGATTCTTTTGACCCCCTAATCTTGAATTCACGCCTGCCACAGTCAAATATTTATCTTGTCGAGACCACTAACACGTAATGAATAATACAACATGGTAGCCATATTTTTCAAAACATGTTAGTAGAAAAAAAAAAAACAAAAGAAGATCTGCTTTCACAAACTACTCATTTTCAAAGAAATAAGTAGTTTATGGAAGCTGGGCGCGCTTTCTTCGCATGGTAGTCACTGTCAGGAGCCGGAGAATGATGGAAACTTCTGGCAGTCTACTCGCAGTGCCGGCATCGTGTCACATGAGTGACAGGTGTCGAGAGGATGGTGACATCACTCGCCAAGACCTGGAACAGAATACCAAGTTGCTTTTAATACTTTTACAAGAAACGACGACGCCATAAGGAGACAATTTTGGAGGAAGAGCATACACAAAGTCAGGAAGATAAACATATGATGAAGAGGAACGGTGGCGAGATTGTTCGAAAGAGTTACTGAGGCTCTGGAATGCAAAAGGTGACTGGATGAACAGGGTGGGTCCATCTTACCCCACTCAGAGCAGGATGATTTCACACGTAAGAAAAAATAAAAAATACACTAAGTTTTAAAAGTCAAGCCTACGTCTAAAATATTTGTTAGGAAAACGTGGAATAGCTGGAACATAAAACACTTTTTATACCGATAGTATATTCGCTTAGAATATTATATTATATTATATTCCACAACAATCACACAACGGCGTCTAGTCCCAAGCTAAGCAGAGCTTGTGTTATGGGTACTAGCATCTGATAAACATACTTATATATTTCTAAATACATAAAATATTATAATAAATTACACCCAGACACAGAACAAATGATTATGTTCATCACACAAACATTTGTCCTGGATGGGAATCGAACCCACGACCTCCGGCATAGCAGTCAGGGTCACTAACCACTAGACCAACAGGCCAGTCAGACTAAGAGAGAATAAGTCTATTTTTTAGTATGATGTAACATATAGAAATATAATTTATTCAAGTTAGTGAATGGTTTCAATTGGTCGTTTTCTATGGAGAAGAACTGGCAAGACAATCCATGGTTACCACGGTAAAAATATTTCCACATCATAATCTTAATAGATATTTATTGCGATTGGATATATTATATTAATCCTTTAATATTCACCATATAAAACCCAAGCCTCTTCTCAACGAAAGGAGCTGGTGCAATCCCACACCCACCCGGTAGCAGTGCTTATCGGAAGAAAACAAAAAAAAACAAAGAAAGAACTATTTAATTTAACACATACCTTAGGCTTTAACACTGAGGCAGGCAGTACAGCAGGGCTCCAAAACCTGGAGCCCCAGTCACAGCTTGAAGGACGAACGGGTGATGCACCGGCAATGATGAGCAGCGCACTGAGACAAAGGATGTCTACTCTAGGTTACGCCCAGTGCAAGGCGCATGTGTCGAATAAAGATCAATACTTTCAGCCATGTTGGAACTTAGGGTCGACGCTCACAGACCACACGGGACAGCCACGAGAAGTTAGAAGCTGATGTACGAAAATATGATGATATGATATGATAAAGAAAACTGATGTACGCGAGGCTACTTGTGGCCGGTAACTGCTACTTTTTTTAACCCATGCAGAAAGAAAAAAAAAGAAAGAAAAGATGTAAAGAAAGTAAAGAAAGAAAAGAAAGAAAAGAAAGAAAAGAAAGAAAAGAAAGAAAAGAAAGAAAAGAAAGAAAAAGATATAAAAGTAAAAAAGTAAAATAAAGAAAAGTAAAAAAAAATAAAAGAAAGTAAAACCTTTTATTTGGCGGAAACAAACGCAATCTTAGGACTACTTTACAAATTATAAGCATAATTAATTGTGAAAAAAATATGCGTCACGTCAGCATAATGCCGTGACCACGCGCAAAATGAGACGAGACTACGTACGTGCAGTATCATAATGGATTTTGACTAAGACGGTGCGTTTTGTCTCGGTGTTTAGTGCCCAGTGCGGGCCACAAGAAGCAAGCAGCAGTGATTTGTAGCGTGGGGTCGCCATCGGTGTCAACTGTGTGCGGCGAATCCATATAAAATGTATGAGAACTATTTAAAACAAAATTGGAGTGTTTGTTTGTAATATTGAAATAACTGCTTTTTACTACATGCATATGAATATATTATATACGGTACATACACCAAAATAACATTTTTTACAATTTTTGTCTGTCTGTCTGTTTGTCCGGGCTAATCTCTGAAATGGCTGGACCTTTTTTGACGGGACTTTTTTGGCAGGTAGCTGATGTAATAAGATTTGTTCTTCGTTCGGCCCACTGAGTTTTGTCCCACATAAAAAATTCCTGGTTTGTCCCAAACTACATGCTTCTTTCGTCCCAAAACGTTATTTTAATTATTTTGTTTTCGATTCGTCCGATTTCATATTCATTGTTCGGCCCATATTTTTTTTGTATAGGCGATTTTTACATTTTTGTACACTCAGCAACAAAAACGTATTACTATTTTATGAGTACAAACTATATACTAGCTTCTGCCTGCGACTTCGCCCGTGTGATAATAGAAAATATTTACCTATGTCACTTTATGTAATGAGGTAGGATTCTTCTGGTGAAATTATTATTAAAGGCGGTCTAGCAGTTTTTTATTTTATTCAGTACTTACACAAAACATAAATCTTTCCTCATTATAATATGTGTATAGAAGTAAAGACTTAACAACAATAAACTATATAAAACAATCGCTTCTCTCTGCCTTCTCCATGAAAGAAAATTTACACATATTATTTCCGTCGTTTGCTTGTATTGACTTATGTTGGCCAATAGTATTATTTTCCGTAATCAGTATTTTACTCATGTTGTTAAAATACTCTCACTTTAATCTCGGTGAACTTTTCAGTAACTAAAATTGTAATGTAATTAATATTTATTATAGATATGACTATTGTGTATGTTTAAACTGTTGGTTGTAATAATAAGATGATTATTATTATACCATTTCTGCGATTTTGATTACGATACTCGATAGTAAAAATTATTTATATATAATTAAAAAAAAATGTTTTATTATTATTGAATTTACATTGAAAAAATATTTAGCCAACTTTAATTACAGTAAAACTAACAAATAATAACAAAAACTCTAATCTAATTAAAACTAACTAAAAACAAACTAAAATATGATGTTTGTTTTCAGTTAGTTTTAATTGCACTCTTGTCACCGTCGGTGTTCCAGCCGTATTGGACGCAAAGATGGCAAGAGACGGGAGAGCATGTCGTTATTCCCATGGAACATACATAGGTGTGAAACATCGCTATTTGTGTCGATACTCTTGCGCCATCCAATCTTCCTAGCTCGTTGTGATGTGCTGGTGCTGTCGCTGCATCTGCGGAGAACCTCAAACGGCAAAAATATAATAACTTTTTGGAAGTTATATTTTCGAACCGTTTGGGGTTGAAACTCTCGGATCATGGGGTGTGCTCACAACTTGTAGTATAAAGATCTTTCGAAACGTCTAATTGACACTTCGCGTGACCCAAAGGCTGGCTTTTGCCTTGGAAAGAGGATAAGCATTACTATACAGAGTGGCAATGCCGCCAGTCATTTGGGCACATTACCAGTCGACAGCGATGTGAAATAGATTTTTTCTCGCCATATTTTAGTTTGATTTTAGTTGTAATTAGCCTAGGGTTTTATTATTATTATTTTATTTTACTGTAATAGTTAACAATTTTTTTAAATATGTGATTAATGAGGAAATAAAAAATATTGTTACGTTTTAATTCGTTTTTTTATTATTATTAGAAGTACGTATATTTTTTTGTAATATTATTCAAAAATGTCAAATAGCCACTTATATTATTTTTGTTGACTGTACTTTTAGTAGAGGATACGGTTAAGAACGACCTTCACCGGTTTGTTTAATGGATGAAACGTATTTTATGATAAATTTAGTATATTAAAGAATATAACGCGGGTGGGTTGCCTGAGAAATTCCTGGCCAAACAATTTTTTTTTTTTTTAATGCACCGGTGTGTTTAACGAATAAATTTAATACTAACCGAAAGAGTGCAGCCTTTAGAACATAAACATGTTGGGTTGCCTATTTGTTTCCTGGCATAACTATGGGTTGCCAGGTATAAACAGGTGTGTTTATTTTGATATACAACAAATTCTATATCAAAATAAACGCTGTTTCATTACGAATACGATGTTATAGTGTTGTCGGCAAAAAAATCTGGTATGAATAACGGTTGTGCATTTTTCTAAAAAAAATGTAAATTTTCAATTTTTAATTAATAATAGTCTGGCCAGGAATTTCTTAGGCAACCCACCCGCGTTATATTATTTAAAACACTAAATTTATCATAAAATAAGTTTCATCCATTATACAGACCGGTGAAGGTCGTTCTTAATCGGATCTTAGACTATTTTAAAGTACTTGTGATTCGGGACGAAACAGAACTTCAATAGTGATGTGGGACGAATAAATATTTTTTTGGAATGTGGGACAAAACTTCGGGACGAACGAAGAACAAACCTGTAATAAGGAGTAGCATAACCTGCTTTTATTTAAGAAAAAATAAAATCAAAATCCTGTTGTCCACGCGAACGAAGTCGCGGGCACAGCTAGAAGGAAATATACCGGTGGCGGCGTTTTGTGGTTGTAGCGCGTGGCTCGTATGCGGCGACCCTTATTATGTTGTTAATACTAAAAGAGGAAAGTTTGTTTTTTAGTTTTTTTTTTTTTATTGTTGATATGTTCGCGCTTGACCGCTATCTCACCTGATGGAGAGCGACGATGCGGTCGACGTTGGAACGCGCTTACCTAGAAGAAACCTGTTCACTCTCGACTTAAAGATTCCCGGGTTGTAGCTATCAGGAAACACAGACTCCGGTAAGGAATTCCACTCCCTAGCTGCACGCACAATGAATGTGTTCCCAAAACGTTTTGTGCGTGTAGGTGGGATGCCCACCCACCATGTACCGGTGACGCATAGCCTTACGTCTGGTAGATCGATGATGGAACGGGCTAAAAGTTTTTCACCGATAGAAAGCTGCTTTGTTCCTGAGTGACATAGGCTATATTTTAAGATTTACGCGAGCGAAAAGTTAGTCTGATATAATAAAAAATTGTTGAGTCGGCCAAACTCTACTACTAGTGCCGTTTCCGGTTTTTTTTTTTTTCAATAAATTTTTCTGTATTTGCCATTCAACGTGGCAATGCTTCCAGTCTTCTGGGCACAATTCCGGATGACAGCGATGTGGAGGAGTACTTTGACGCCTGAGCGTACTTTGTTATTTTGTATTATATTTATGTACTTAATTAGGTTTTAGTATAAATAGTTTTTTTTCTGTATTATGTGTTTCAATCTAGGGCTCCATTTTATATGATCTGGAATTTGACTAACGATACCCTTTTTTTGTAGGTGGGAAAATCATCCAATGACATCTCTGCGCCCTTGGGTGGAGCGGGATATAGTGTCCGACTTCCACTGACTTAAAACACACTCCTGTTCCTTCGTTGCCTCTCGTACCGGGGCCGAATCTTCCTTTCAGAAGCTTGGGCTTGAGCTCAGTCCGGACCATTAGGACGGCGAGCTACCCATTGCTGAACACTAATCTAGGTACAAAGTCTGGAGCAAAAGCGTAGAGTAGCCAGCCTTTCAGTATTTTTAACCGACTTCAAAAAGGAGGAGGTTCTATGTTCGGCTGAATGTGTTTTTTTTAACCGACTTCTAATAAAAAAGGAGGAGGTTCTCAATTCGGATGTTTGTATTTTTTTTTATGTATGTTCGGGCATAACTTCGTCGCTTGCCAACCGATTTGAAAAATTCTTTTTTTGTTGGAAAGGGTATACTTCCCAAATGGTCCCATAGTCACCAAGTCGGGATCTGATGATGGAATCTTGGCTAAATCGAGGGAACTCCTCAAATATTATAGGCAACTATATAGTCATTTTGATATTTTCATCAAGGAATTAAGCATTTACAGTCAAAAAGTGACATTTGATGAGGTGGAACTGGTTAAGAAGACCAGAAATTGCCAACGGAACTTCATACTCGAACAAATATCACAATGAACATAGTTAAGCGACTATGACAACACAAATAAATGAATAGTTCTGAATAGTTATGTTGAAAATGGTATCATCGAAGTAACCTGATGATAGTGATGGAGCTGGAAGATAGGCACCGGAACTCCGTAATTAATCAATGTATCCTACCCGTGTTTGGGCTTATTAGAAATGTCATGAGATGCACTTTGGCTGTAAGGTACTATCGAAGTGATCTGATGATGGAGCCGGAAGGTGGAAGGTAGACACGGGAACTTCATATGAAAATGATGTATTCTAGCAGGGTTTAAGTTAATTGGAATTGACATGAGAAAAAAGTACTCTGGCTGTAAGTGTGTTGCAACTAAAAAGTATGAAATAAAAAACTTTTTATAAAAAAAATAAAACCGACTTCACTAAAAAAACACTAAAATGATCAAAATAATTTTAATTTCGGAAGTCGGTGTTAAATAAGGAACAAACAATAACGAAAAACACCGACTTCCGAAATTAAAATTATTTTGATCATTTTAGTGTTTTTTTAGTGAAGTCGGTTTTATTTTTTTTTGTATAGTGCATTTTGGAGAGTATGGAATCGCAGGAATTACATGAATTGATTCCGCCGTCACTTTTCTACCATCAGTACAACCCGAGTCCATCCTTACGTTGTTAACTTCTTCGGTTTCGTCTCGTCGTTTACACCGCATACATCGAAGGACTGGACAGGACCAATTTGCCCGCAGCGGTCTTCCCATCCGATGATAATTTGGGTGTCTTCAAGACTTGAGAGAATAACTAGTGCGCCTCATCATCAACGATTGCATCACTGCTTACCATCAGGTGGGATCGCAGTCAAGCAAGTTTTATATCATAAAAATAATCTATGCGTCACTATATTTTTCTGCTTTGTGAATTTGAATGTAGGCCTCAATTTTGTATAGAGTTTGGCCAACGACACCTTTTTTTTTATGGTGGGAAAAAATCATATCCAATGACAATCCCCGCTCTTGGGCGGAGCGGGAGATAGTGACAAACTCTTACTGACTAAAAGACCCACCCCGTTCCTTGTAGCCTTCATACCGGGGCTCGAGTTCCCTTTCGAATAACCCTGGCCCCAGTAGGCTTCGACCCGGCTGGGTCCCTGCTGTTGCTGACAACTCCTTGAGGCGCGCGGGAACAGTTCGCGCCATCCACGACTTGGGCTTGGTCCGGACAGTTACCGGACGGCTGGACAGCGAGCTACCCATTACTCACTGTCCGCAAGCCCGCGCTTACGGTGGCCGGAAATTGGAATCAGAATCCTCCTTCCCCAGAAGGCCTCCTCCTTAGCGAGTATTACTGCTTCGCAGAAGTCGGCGACCGCCTGCCACTCCTCCTCGCTCCGGACCATGGCCTCAACCAAGGCCCGGCGCGAGAGGTCTCCGCCGCCGATCGCCCCCACGAGGGCAAGCAGGGCACACCTCGACTGTGTGCTCCTCCGGGCCAGCGACACCTGGTGATAGAAATAAATAAACTAATGCCCTACTATCCACGGACGTGTAGATTCACAGACGCGTATTCATCAGTGTCATCTATGACGCCTCATCTGGTATATAATTAATCTGTAGAAGTTATTAGTTGTGCGCGCATCACGTAAAATGTACGATATTGACATATATAAACTTTTGTACCTACATTAAAATTGTAATGCAACTATATTACTTAGGCTTTGTTTCATCGCAATCGGTTTAATTTATCAAAAGATATAGGTACCACATCATCGATATATATGTACTGCGCACTCAATTAAGCGTGCCGACACTCACTAGGGGCCTAGACAACGTTACATTTTCATCAACGATAACGAAATTCGATATCTCCGAAATGTATGGAACTGCATAAGCTTTCGAAGTGTCACGTGATCGATCGCTAATTGCTAGACAATGTCACACTGCGTTACGAAACGACAGCGAACTTCGATCAACATAAACGATATTCTCATACAAATGCTTAGACAAGTGGCACTTTTGACATTCGACTTCGCTGAGATCTCGAAATTCTCGTTCGACGGCTAAGCGAACTCTTGGACCCTGTAGAAAAGCAAAACAACATGGCTGTTATTAGTCAGCTGGTGGTTTTATTTGCATCAAGTGCGCGTGTTTCTCGTCTTTTGTTGTTTTTTTTAAATAAAAATGCATACATTGCGTTTACTACGGGCAGCACATAATGAAAGTGTGTGGTTGAGGCGTCAAAAACGATACAATTACCGGAAAAAAATGGAAAGAGTGGAAAATATGCCAGAGTTATTGTTCGTAGAAAATTTTAGATTAAATAAGAGCATTTTCCGGCAGCTCTGCAACGATTTGCGTGTTCACACTTCGTTAAGAAGATCTAGAGAAATTCCTTTGGAAATTAAGGTAACCTTACTGAAAAGTTTTCAAATAGCAAAAGTTAGACAATTGATTTGATGTTATCTACTAAAAACGAAAATTTGTATGTTTGGTTTCCATAATTTTATTTTCCTAATTACTTAATTGGTGTTTTAGGTGCTCATTGCTCTTAGTTTTCTTGCTACCGGATCCTATCAAAGGATCGTGGGTGTGAGTCAACAACTGACACAAAGAACAACAAGCCGGTGTATCTGGCAAGTTGTTGATGCCCTCAACTACCCCGCAGTCATGAACAAATGGATTAAATTTCCACAAACAATACAAGAAAGGTCATTAATCAAAGAACAGTAAGTGATCAAATTTTAATAAATATGTGTTAAGTAATTATTATGTTGAAGTATGTTTAGTGTATTACTTACTTATCAACATAAATTACTAACTTCATTTTCAGATTTCAAAGAAAGTACAATTTGCCTGGTGTGATAGGATGCATTGATTGCACTCACATTGCAATAGTGAAACCAGCTGAAGAAGAGCATGCTTTCTATAATAGAAAAAGATATCATTCCTTAAATGTTCAAATGGTTTGTATTGAAATCATAATGTTATATTTAAATCTAGAAATAGTGTTGCTGCTATTATAACTGCCTATTTTGATTGCCAACCTGTGACTAATATTACAAAAAACAATATTTTCAGGTATGTGATCCTAGTTTGAATATTATAAATGTTAATGCTAAGTTTGGTGGAGCAACACATGATTCCCACATATGGTCATCAAGTTTGGTAGAACCCTATATGCGTTGCCTTCATGAAAATGGTGAACATGTTTGGTTACTTGGTATGTTTTTTATTTTAAATATATGCATTAGTTTAATATAATAAGTAAAATTTAGATATTACTTTAAATATTTTATAATTCAAAACTTTTTGCTTTCAGGGGATTCTGGTTATCCACAACGCCCCTGGCTTATGACCCCTATATTAAATGCTCCGCAGGGGTCTAGAGAGGAATTGTATACCACTCGTCATGTGCAAGCCAGGACATGCATTGAACGTTGCTTCGGATTACTTAAAACACGTTGGAGGTGTTTGCTTCGTGACAGGGCTCTTTATTATCATCCCACTGTTGCCAGCAAAATAACAATTGCATGTTGTGTGCTACACAACATCTCGCTTCATGCACATTTACCGGCTCCAAGTTATATTCCTGCTGCTGTGGATGATAATGATGACTCCAATACACAAATTAGCAACACCTCCACAGAAAATCGAAGCGAATTAATCCGAGACAGGGCAATGCTGAATTATTTAATAAGTAGGTTATAGATGTAGTCAAGTTTAGCCATATTTATTAATTATAGAGTGTGTAATTGTTCATCTGCGACAATATTTGTACCCAGTTTTTTAATTTTAATTGTCATTTTATAGACAAATAATACTATAATAATTTTTATTAAATGTTTGATTTCTTGCTTGGTTAAACATTTAGCATATTTTTTATTGATTTAAACAACTAGTGCTTGACTGCGATCGCACCTGATGGTAAGTAAGATGCAATTATTGATGGTGAGGTGCACTAATTTATTAAGAGCTTTTCACTCTTGCCTTAAAGACACTTGTAAATTAGCAATGTGTGTAATTAAATATAGGTAACTAAATTAGTAATGTAAGTAAGGAATTAGTTTGATTTTTTGTCAGTTTAAGCTGATAAAGATATTTAGTACTTCGTTTTATTATTATACTTAAATTTCTACAAGTGTCTTTCTCAGAAATATTAAACCATCAATGTAACCGTTTTTTTTTATTGATATATTAATAATAAATCAGTCTCCAAATTATCATAATTGTAGAGACAAATAAAAACGAGATTTACTTTTTACTGGGTGTCATCAGTTTGTCCTAACTTATTTGAGATCAGTGGAATACTTAGTATTTTCCTTCTATATTCTTTCAGCCGTCATCTTAGTATTCACATTATCCACTCGCTACAGTCTCATCCATAGAGTCCATACCGGATGTGTTGTTAAAATAAAAAAATGCAATACAAAAGGTTTTAACTATCTGATTTAATTAATTTTCCTCATAGTAAAATAATTACTTAATAATAACTATGTACATGCACTAAATAAAAAATAAACAATTTATTCATTAAACTTAACAATTACATTTTAAAGAAACTATCATTACCTACTTAAAATAAATATAAAACCTAATCAAAACTATCATCAAAATATTAAATAATTATGGAGTGCCTAATCGCTCGGTGTCGTCTTTACTTCGATAGTGGTCAAACCATGCTTGCGCAATGTCTCCAAACCTGCGTAAGACTTGGTTACGCTCATGGTCGACCTCTATCCTACGAGTCTCTCGTTCATGGAGCTGCCTGTCCCGTTTCTCCTCCTGGCGAAGACGTAATTTTTCGATAGCAACGAACTCACTCGTTGCTCTATCAAATGGTGTGAGTGTACGCCTTCGGCGCGTCCTTATTGTCGTGCGTGCAGTAGAAGCCGTTAGCCCAGACCTCGGGGTGGAGAACAACCGTCGCCTGCTGGTCGGTGGAGGAGTGGAAGGTGCAGGCGGGACAGGTTGCACCCATGAACGTCTTGTTGCGGATTGATTTTGTGATCCTTGAGCGAGAGTTTCTGGGTGCAGTGGCTGCCAGCTTATAGATAGAGTTACAGGCGCGGGTGATGATATTGGCTCTGTAAACAAAATAAGCTTTACCTGAGTGGAATTCAAATGCCTGCTTAACGCATTCATAAAATGTATTTTATGTAGGTAAACCTACCGTCGGCTGTTGTGGTTTCAAAACCAATCGCGTCTTGTTCGTGCGTAGAAGGTGGTGGTGAGAGATGAGAAGTAGTAGCCTGCGTTGTGGATGGGATGAGCTGCAGTGGTCCCTGAAAAAAGTTTATCTATATATAAAATATATTGTATATGAAACCTCTTGTAATAATACTCATTTTATTACACAAGGTGCTTTTAGGTTAGATATGATTAATTTCCCATTTAATTTTTTAGTGAATAATAATACTTATTTTTTTTTATCGATTTCTACGAGGTATGTTATGTAATGAAACTGATAATTTTGGTTGCTGATTTCTGTAATGTATTGTATATGGGACATGTAAGGCAGCATGCCTTCTTGTACTATTCATATATTCATGTACTTCTTGATTAGTAAAATCTATCAAATTGTAGAATGTTAGTTATTTATAATGAATACATTGAAGTTTACTCTGTAATTTAAAGTTCGAAAGGACGGACTGCAACAAAAATGAAAAGTTTTTGCTGCAGTTATAGCGCTTGGTTTATTGATAGATTTCTATTAAATTCAACATTTTTTAAACCTGACACTTTGTTTTTAATAAGTTTGTGGACTATACTAAAATATAAGTCGATAGCCAATGCCACTTGAACTAGTGTTCTCGGATTTTAAGTATAAGCTCACCCTTTTTTTTTGCTGAGGTGTTTGGGTCGCATCGTTGTTTTTGAAAAAAAGCTTATGACATGAAAAAAATTGTATGGCGTGGCGGCTTTTTTATCAATGTATGTGTTGTTTATGTAAATGAAATAGAAACTTTTGAATATATTGGTGTGTTTTCTTAATTATAACGAGTACCTCTTGTACAATAAACTGGAAAACACTCGCCCACCTTCTTTTCAAATTAGAATAACAATATACGAGTATTACTAATTAAATCTATGTTTTGTTTTAATCAAAATTTTAGCTTATTTCATAAGAATTCCAACGACATAAGATTTATATAGCTCCCATACAATAGTTGTCGTCATTTTTATCACGGGCATGTTTAAAAAAATATTCGAGTGATCAGTCATTCCTGCATTTTAAATGGGCATGTGTAATAGTTACGGCAAATCCTTGCTCGTGGATGCTTGCCTGACCCTCTACAGCCACATTTCCCATAATCGCTAGCACCCTTTCCTCAAAAGTTGTGAGGGTTTGGCGATTACTAGGCCCACCACCAGTACCACTTGCATGACGTCTTATTAAAGATGCTTTTTTTTTTGTTTTCGACTTCCAGTCTGCCCAAACCTACGAAATAAATTAAGCAATATGTAGCAAATATATAAGGTAGGTAGTAAGGAGTAACGATGATTAGATGGCTGTTCAATTATTACCTTTTTCCATTTTTCTGTCGATTTATTGACTCCCACCAATCGAGTTTAATATTGTCACCAACTCACACCACAGACGCTCAGATTTCAATCGCCCTTGAAGCCCACTACGGGGATTCGAAAGATCGCCGTGACTGTAATCAAACAAAGAATAGTTAGGATCACGTCATTGTTTACATTGAGCGTTTTCAGGTGATATGAATTGAGTCAAGTTCATGGTCGAGGTGAACACTTCCTTACCTTTCCATGAACTCCAAAATAGTTGAAAATTGTTCACCACTGGCTCGCATTCGTGACTCCATTATAATTATCCTAAAAATGAAAAAAATAACCTGTTATTTTCAGTTTGTTTATCATCATAAAAAAAAAATCCACAGTTATTGTTGTTCATAAAAGTAATGTGCAACTTACTTATGAATTCCTTGTTGAATTGGTTATTTTAACACCACCACTCGCCAATTTTACTTTTAACTAGGTATATTAGTTTACTTATAGTGAACACTTTGGTCATGAACAAAGCCTATACTAATACAGTTTACGATGAGTGGCTTACACAGAGGTTAGCTTAAAACTGAACGAATAATGTCTTAATATTTGATGGAAGCATAGGGTCTTGCTACAGTTCCCATGGTTCTTAAGTTAAGAGGTTAAAGGATGTTTTTTTGTCGGGGTTCGGGGTATCGTGAGCACTTGAACGCCCATGCCGATCCCGTGACGTCACTCAGCACTCCAAAGCCGTCGCCGTCCTTCATGTTCTTAGAGCACAGCGATCGCCAACACCACTAATAACACTTTCACTCAGAAAAATTACCAAGAGTTGTTTGTTTATATTTGCCGCAACCCGATTGACGTATTTTCACGTCGGAATTTGACGTTTCATTTCGCGACCATAGTCAAGAAGTTATCTTTCTTTCGAATGCACACTTCGACTTAGCGATATGTTGGTCGATGTGACATTGTCTACCATTTTATAGTCGACATCGTTAAGGCGAAATCGAACTTCGAAGCGACTTCGACACGGAGCGAATGCGTCTTGTCTAGGGTGTAATGTCGAGTTACACCTTACACCTTGAACATTACACTATGTTGAACGAAACGCGTAAGTGCCGCGAAATTCATGGCGCTTAAAACATTTTGGTCGCGAAAAATGTATCCTCTAAAAGCACTGCATGTTTTAATAGTTCTGTTAGACGACATAATGCCAATGTAGCGCTGCAGCGAACTTTCGTTTTGACTTTTCAGTATTTTGACAAATTGTTTCCATGAAAGGGCTTGTCTAACCACATTCATTGACTGTTAAGGTCAAAGCACACTTACACGACTCTGCTTCCACCCGGCAAAAAGAATATCATTCAAATATGGGCTTCAAATATTGCTCTTATGATATATTTTACATTGACATCATAATCATCACTTCTTTCAATGGAGTGTCAGTGGTTGACCATTGGAAAGTCATAATGACGCCATTATGTTAGTAGATTACCAAACTTGTGAAAATCGACAATTATGACATCAATGATAGACTATTCTGACACTATTGTAATAGCAGACTTGAGGCCCAGTATCTACACAAAAGCGAGAGCGGTCGGCGGGTGGACTGCTGGGTGCCTGCTAGCTGTCGCCGCGTGGACTGCGAGCAGTCGTCTTATTTTAAGGCGGTGTTGGATGAGAGCGGTGTTGGAGCACCTTTAGGCGGTATGATGTTCGCCGGGTCAACTAGTAAGAACTAAAGTTCAAAATCCTGCATCGTGGTACTAGAGTTCTCCTCACGATTAGAACATACACAACGGCTCAAAATCCCTTCATCTATATCAGTCTATTCCCACTGCTGGGACTCAGGCCTTCTCTCTAGGAGAGGGAATGGAGCGTATGAAGCCCGGAGAGCTGTAATTGTGCAGTGCGAGGGTCGTTCGGTTGTTCATACTATCTACAACATCAGTTAAAGTATCCAAAACCCGAAACACGTGACTAGTTTTTTTATGTATTGAATCTAAGGGTAAAAACAGACGGACCGCATTTCAATTTCAACTGCAATCCAACCGCAAATTGCAGTTTAAGTGCAGTTTGAATGCAGTTGACACGACTGCAATAGAACTGCAAACCAAACGTGCAGTCCGATTGCAGTCGCGTGAACTGCACACCGACTGCATCCGAACTGCACCATACACGGGAGGGCGGAGCGCGCGGGCGGGTGGGTTGACTGCACGTTTGGTTTGCAGTTCTATCAACTGCTTACAAACTGTACTTAAACTGCAATTTGCGGTTGGATTGCAGTTGAAGTGCGGTCCGTCTGTTTAGACCCTAAGTACAAAATTTCATAACTGTAACATGAAAAATCACAAAGTTATAAGCTTGATAAGTCAGCAAAAATACATAGTCAATGGGCTATCCAGGCGACTCTGAGGGATTATTTTGCACTTGCACACAGCTGTTTGCTGGCGTATAATGCCCGCTATGACCTGCCGTAGCCTGTGTTGTAGTAAGTGTTGGGGTGTCCAACTTGTGACTTTTTTTCTAATATTTTCGGGGAAAAATATTACATGGTGTAAACATTATTGGAATCCATTCAGTTACTATAGCCTGATTCACGTAAAATCAAACAAGCCAAATATCGTTGAAGTTTTATAGTCGTTCGATCGAAGTCCTATCCAAAAGCGGTATTCACGATCTATCGACTTATTTCCATTTACATTAATAAGTATTCTACCAGGATAATGTAATACAGATTCTTTTTTAAATCGAGGAATTCCAAACGACTTTAAAATCGGTGTCGTTCAAACTCGATTGATGGATGTGAATACGAAAATGGTCTAAACGACTAAATCGCTACGATATCGTTACGGTTTTCATTACGTAAATCGGGTTATTGATTTTGAACAAACTATATTAAGGTTTCGCATTACTAAAAGTAATTTTGTATACGGCTGGCCACAACCTGCTAATTTTGAACCAATGCTGCAGTCAGGTCAGACCCAAAGGTTACCCCTCTTTACCTCAAGAATCGTTTTCAGTTTCTTTGCGACTTCCATTCGAAATCTCTTAGCTCATCAGATAACTTACGACTCAAGATGGCAGGGTGCATTCCACAACTTCTTGGATAAATCCTTTACTGTCCAGGCTACCCGTCTGTGGAATGTATTACTGAATGCTATAAAACGCGCTCAATCGTTGCCTGCCTTCAAGTGACTAGTTAAAGATCACTACAGTTGCCATCACGGATCTTGAGCGCTCGGCGTCAGAGTGGGGATCGCTTTGCGCATTCCATACATTGGCGAGCCAATCGTCTTCGTTGTTAGATACATTCCGCAACGCAGAGAACGAATGAGGAGTGACGTCTATGACGCGATGGCGCGGTGAGCCAATCACTGACACTCCCCGCCCCCGGGTCTCACTTTGCACCACTAAAGAGACCGAATATTTGACTTCTGCGCAACCGCTCAAGATCCGTGATGGCAACTGTACTTGTCGCTGTGATTATCGAAAGTCGTTCTTTCTTATGATTGCTCATATATTTGGTATGTATAGTGTATTTATCATCATCATCATCATTTCAGCCGATATACGTCCACTGTTGGACATAGGCCTCCCCTAAGCGTCTCCACATCGAACGTTCCTGTGCGTCCCGCATCCATCGGTTTCCCGCTACCTTCACCAGGTCATCGGTCCACCTTGTAGGAGGCCTTCCAACACTGCGTCTTCCGGTACGCGGTCGCCACTCCAAAACCTTTCGACCCCAACGACCATCGTTCATAGTGTATTTATGTATGTATTATATTACATATGTATGTATCTGTGTATCTATTATAATTATTTATTTAATGAATATAAGTGTAATTAATTTTAATGCTTATTGTTGAACTTATGACAGCCCCATATCATGTTCTGACAATTATTACTGTCTATTCTAGGTTGCCTGGAAGATATCGCGGAATGCGATAAGGCCGCCCATTGTACGTGTTATAGATATAAGTTTTTCTTTGTTAAGTTTGTATGTGACCACAATAAAGTATATAGGGTGACTGGCAATTAGTGTACGATACTTAAACACGTGATTGTGCTCATGATAACAAACAATTTTTATTATGGGAGCAAAGCCGAAATTGCGAAAAAAATATCAGCTGTTCAGTACATTAGGCAAACATAAATGTTTCCGTATTTACACCACTAATTTTTAATTGGTAAAAAGTAAAACAATATATACACCACTAATTTTTAATTAGTACAAATACTTAAAGGGCTTATTAGAAAAGCCCTTGTTATTATAAAATAAAATAAAAAATCTCAAAAAAAAAAAATCTCAATAAATAATATTCATAAACAGCAAAGTTATTATCGTTTGTGTTTATCCCAAAATGACTCTCAATTTATGGAAATATTGTGCAGGCTATTGATAATGAATGAGTAAATGACGATTAAAATGGAAAAACACTTCCCGCAGTATTTTCTACTAGCAATTGTTATGTATGATTGAATCTATGATGAATTTACCTTTTCGTGGTCAATTTTAGGATTTCGGTTTTTTTCTACTTTTGAATACAAAAATATGATCAGTAACGGGTACAGATACAGCCCCATTTTTTTGTGTACTAATTATACATAAATAAATATTAAAGGCCAAAAGTACGAGGGATGCATCAAAAATAAAACACACGACTACTTAACCTAATTTCTTATTACTAAAATTTTATTCTAAACATTTGTCTTCTACATTTGTATGTAATGGTGTTACGTCTAATGTAATTTATTGTAAGAATAAAAAATCCTAAACCTAGCCTTATTACTAAATAGTCTTCATGACCCAGTGGATCGCCAGAGCCTCGTTGGTATCTTCAGCAGGGTGCACCGCGGGCAGGTGAGGTTGACTTTGGATCTGCAGGTGATGGTAGACCCACTTACACCCCGTCGCGTTGACGTCTTCGCCTGTCAGCAATTGCAAAATGCACTGCCGAAATGAACGAATCTTCGTCATGTCGGCAGAACATGCTGGAAAAGCTGCAAAAGGCTTCTTCTGTCTTCTTTACGAACAGGAACCTGAAAAAGCAAATTACTTTATGTAAGCCAAACCTTTTAAATTTAATAAACTAGCGTGCAACTAGTGTGTATGTTAGTCTTAAGGGCCAAGCGCCCGAAAAGTGCCATAAAACAGTGATTTTCTGAGGCCTACTCCTCCGTAACGGCTAGGTCAATTGGTTTGAAAAAAAAATTGTTTATTATAGATTCATGAACAATAATATCAACATTTGATTTTTTCGTGCAATTAATACCTTTGTCAAAAAAAAATATTTAGCAATTTCGCAACTTTTCGCAACTTTTCCCTACTCCTTCGAAACGGCTTGGACCTTTAGAAACATTTTTACACATAAAAATTGGTGGTTAAATATCCTTCAAAGTGAACATTGCATATGTAAATCAATCAATATCTCGCAGAGAAAAAGGATTTAAAGCGCTTTCCGGGCGCTGCTGGCCGCAAATAAATGCACAGATTTGCGTACTGCCGCCTAGGCGAGTGCGAGAGTTGCGTTCACATAATTTCGGTCAGATGGTTCAAGGGACTATACGCCTTAAGTTTGCGCCCTTTCCGGCAAATAAAATGTTTTTCTTTCTTTCTTCTATCTTAGTGCGCCTCACCATCAACGATTGCATCACTGCTTACCATCAGGTAGGATCGCAGTCAAGCACAAGTTCGTCTATACCGCGTTCGTCGAAGGACTGGTACAATTTGCCTGCTGCGGTCTTCCCGTCCGATTATAATTTGGGTGTCTTCAAGGCTAGAGTGAATAGGCTCTTAATAAACTAGTGCGCTTCACCATCAAAGATTTCATCACTGCTTACCATCAGGTAGGATCGCAGTCAAGCACAAGTTCGTCTATACCGCGTTCGTCGAAGGACTGGTACAATTTGCCTGCTGCGGTCTTCCCGTCCGATTATAATTTGGGTGTCTTCAAGGCTAGAGTGAATAGGCTCTTAATAAACTAGTGCGCTTCACCATCAAAGATTTCATCACTGCTTACCATCAGGTAGGATCGCAGTCAAGCACAAGTTCGTCTATACCGCGTTCGTCGAAGGACTGGTACAATTTGCCTGCTGCGGTCTTCCCGTTCGATTATAATTTGGGTGTCTTCAAGGCTAGAGTGAATAGGCTCTTAATAAACTAGTGCGCTTCACCATCAAAGATTTCATCACTGCTTACCAGCAGGTGGGATCGCAGTCAAGCACTAGTTTATATCAATTAAAAAAAAAATACTTTATGTACCTAAGCTAAAGCCGAAGAATCGCCAAAATAGTATGACAGTTGGCAAGGGCACATTTTCTCGCAGACCAGATGGAGCCAAAAGCTTCTGGAGTGGCGACTAACGGATGCTGTCAGTTGAGACTGGTCATCTCTTAGCTGACAGTGGCTTAATTCAATTTATATATTTTTAAATACTTTTTTCTTCATTTATTGATATTGTGTTCACATAATAGAAAAGACAAAAAATATATCTATAAGCACCCAAGCTCTTTGTAACTCACAATATGATTTATAAGTGTCCATGGAGTTTCTTGCACGTTCTTCTCCATAGAGATCTTAGAGAGCTTTGGAACGAGCAATTTAGTTTCACTTTTTTGACTGACGGAAATTTTGACGATTCAAAAGTGCCAGTAATTGGTATATTTGAAATAAACGTTACTGATATTTACTATTGTGTATGCCTTTAGCGGCTACCATTGCACCCTTCTTCTTCCTGCCCTTATCCCATATTACTTGGGTTCGGCGCAACACGTTTTCTTCTTCCTTCTGTCCTGTCAGCCGTCAAACTATCACTAACTCCCTTTTCTTTCATATCACTTCTCACACAAACCATCCATCTTTTTTCGGCCTTCCTCTCTCTCTCCATCCATCTACATGTTGTAACGTAATGTGTAACGTACAGAGTTACACAAAGGAGTGAGTGTTACATGAGGAGGTAAGGAGGAGGAGTATAGAGGAAGAGTGAGAGTAAGTATAGAAGTGGAAGTGTAAAGTGAGAGGAGAGGAGGAGTGCTAAGAGAGTGCAAGAGGGAGTGTAGTGTGTAAGTGCCTCCAGGGAGTAGCCCTGGCAAGGCACGTGTGGTGAGTAGTGAGAGGTTGAGTGTAGGAGTGAGGAGTGTGGGAGGAAGGTATGGAGGGAAATAATATATATAGATATGAATCCTTGTGAGGTTTTATAACAAATAAAAGCATATAAAAACAATAGAAATATAAAAAGATATAAAGATATAAAAAAATCAGCTCAAACGGCGTCACGGCGGAGCGCAGCAGCTGGTGTTGGCGCAGCCCTCAGCCGTACGTAGGACGGCGAAGGCTGCGCAGCCGCAGGCAGCAGCAGATAGTGGTAGTCACAGCCCTCCAGAGCAAGGGCCCGGCAGTGGTAGAGAGGAGGCCCTCAGAGGCCAGGTCCAATTGTAGTACAGCCCTCTGCCATCAGGGCCGGCAGAGGCAGAGAGGAGGTCTTCATAGTTCAAAGAGCTCCACCAAGAATCTCACACCAGGGAGCTGAGCCAAGGAGCTAAGCCAAGAAACTGTCACCAAGGATCTGACACATGTAACTGCACCAAGAAACTGTCCACAAGGAGCTGACACCAGGAGCTGAACGAAACTGCTCCAGAAACTGACAAACATGGTTTTTTATCAATTTTGACGGCTATGCTGGCTGTCAATTCATAATTTAAAATTTGAAAACAGGTTTCAGCCAGCATTGCTGTTTCACAAGAAAGATATAAATTACAATTTAATTTTAAAGAATGATTCGCAGATTGGAGAACATATAATTTGTTAGCAAATTATATGTTTACAAAATAAATAATATTATGAGTAAAAGAATAAAACCTAAGACTATAAAAATACTCTTTGTTGATACCTAATCAAAACCATAGAAGAAAATAGTAGTGACATGACAGATGACAGTGATCAAAGAAAATAAACAAACTAAATATATAAGAAATATTATAAAGAGATGTGATTATTGTGAAGTAAAGTAAACGTAAGTATTAATAACATTACATTATCCCCCTTCCCCAGAAAAAATTTTTTGGCTGTTACAAAAAATTTTGAGGTTTTTTAGTAATTACCTCCCAAACATAAATCTCTGCCATACCTCTCAGCCATACATCACACAAACAGAGTTAGGCCACGTTCACACGGCGATTATTTTCCCGTATACCGTATACGAGATTTTATCGAATAGAGTAGTGACAACAGAATATATATGAAAACTTAAAAATTGTTTACACGGCGTTCATACGGGAAAATCCCGTGTTCGAGAAATATATTTTAACGTATACCGTGCGAAGTTGTCACCGGAACGCCGCGTCTCGAAACGATTTTATCGAATACGACACGCAGTGGCGCTTATGTTCATGTTGTCTCGTTCACACGACTCGCTTACCGTATACATGAAAAAATCGAATCGAATGGTTGCCGTGTGAACGATTGCATTGTATACGGTAAAACCGTATACGTGAAAAAATCGAATCGAATGGTCGCCGTGTGAACGTGGCCTTAGGGGTTTTAGTGGTTCACATTCAATGACGCACTACTCCAAGGCAATACTAATTACATACGTCTTTAGGCTTGTTTTAGGAGTTGACGTAAATCCGCTCACGTATAAGACCCATTAGAAAAGAGCTTGAGCTAGGATGCTCAGAAGGAGTGATTCAGGCTTATTTATTTACAAGGTGTCATCAACCGCACCTGATAAGAGAGAAAGAGAGAGAGAGAGAGGCCTAACCATTGGTTTTAGTTCCCAAGGTTAGCCCAAAGAGGAAGAGAGTGATGATAAGGGCTTATTTATAAAGGTGTCATCACCCGCACCTAAGAGAGAGAGAGAAGAGAGGCCTAACCATTGGTTTTAGTTCCCAAGGTTAGCCCAAAGAGGCAAAGAGTGATGATAAGGGCTTATTTATAAAGGTGTCATCACCCGCACCTAAGAGAGAGAAAGAGAGGCCTAACCATTGGTTTAAGGTCCCAAGGTTAGCCCAAAGAGGCAAAGAGTGATGATAAGGGCTTATTTATAAAGGTGTCATCACCCGCACCGTAGGCATTTTTAGGGAGATGCCAAGTCTCCAAGAAAAGTAAAAGAGAAGACCCAATGGTATCAGACCATATAATGGGTAAGTTAAATAAAATAAATTTATTTTTTCAGATAGAACTGAAGAGAAAACTAAAAACCGAAAGAGAAAACAATATTAGCTAAAACAAACTTCGAACATAAAATGGGGCCTAAAGAATCGAAGCTTGAGAGAGTATAGAAGAGTGTAGATGTGAAATGATAATAATGTAATAATATGAAATAAATAAATATACTAGACTATGGTTTTATTAATAAGGTACCTCACAAGGAAACAATAGAGCATAGAACGAAAGAGAGCCAAATAGTATAAAGCTTGTGTAAGTGTAATTTTGAATTTTGAGAAATAAAATGAGAGGAACATGAGGAGAGGGTGAGGATCTTCCAAAGTGGGCGCCAATGTAACGTAATGTGTAACGTACAGAGTTACACAAAGGAGTGAGTGTTACATGAGGAGGTAAGGAGGAGGAGTATAGAGGAAGAGTGAGAGTAAGTATATTTTTTGTTTTAGTTAAAAATAATATTAATTTTGTGAACACTGGGTGCAATGGTATCGCATATTACTAAAAGAGTTCTGATTATACATTGTAATGTTATTAATACTTACACACCACCAAAGTGTGTTTGTGTTAATTTTTAATTAGTACAGTATTGTGTTACTTTCCTTCATATTATATTTACAACCCGAGCGCATTAACACGGCTCCTGGCTCGAAAACAGTTGCCACATTGAATACTCGAAAATAGTTTGTATCGTCACTTTACGTTTAAAGCAACGTAAATTCGTAAAGTAGTGTGTCATGAGAAACTACTCGGCGCAAAATAAATGTTGTTAATCAAAAAACTAAAATAAAATTCAATGTACTGAATATTTCAAACGTCACCTATCAGGTGCCATGTTAATGCGCACGGGTTGTAGGTATTAACTAGTTTGTATTTTAGTTTTACGTTATCTTAGTTTCAATACTTTGAGTATCCTCCTGTCTCCGACCTACTGATGCATGCAGTTCACGAACCTAAGACTTTGGTTCTTTATAAATTGTGTATTCGTGTGCGCTTGTTCAGTTGAGGCTCCTCAATAAATAAGTAAATCGTTAGCTAAGTACCCTTATCTCTAATACCTATTAGTTGTCATTGTAAACTCTCTTTCTTAGTACAATTGCATGCTCCAAAAACACGTAATTCTAAACGTATTTATTACTAATGGACGCACCATCACACGAAGCTTCTTGCCTGTTGCGTACAATAACATTGCTATAGATGTTTATTAGATTCAGTTCATTGCGTTCAATGACAAAATTCGAAATTTCTCAGTCTATGAAATTATTTTTGATAAAGTCAATTGTGTTAACCTGCAGCAGGGCTTAGACCGTTTCTCTAACTACTGCTCTTCCAATAAGCTTAACTTTAGCCTTCCAAAGCGTCATGTCATGACATTATAAAAACGAAAAATATCACCGAGTTCGACTATCGTCTTGCTATTATGTGTATCAAGTACTCGTAAAGTTAGTTTTCTCCGCAATCTTGATGTTCTGCTAGATTCGAAGCTCCATCTGGATGTTCAAATAGAAAAGATTGTTAACAAGCCCCACCACATGTTTGGTTTTGTTATGAGACCTTCCCGGGGTCCGTCAACCTTCCGCCTTATTGCACTTATACATTCGTTTTAGTATATGAACAAACAAACAAAGAATCGTATGTACAAAATTTCATAACTGTATCATGAAAAATTACAAAGTTGTAAGCTCGTTATTTCAGCAAAAATACATAGTTACCGGGCTATACAGGCAACTAAACGGTTGTATTGCACTTGCAGCCAGCTTTTTCTAATGCTCGCTATGATCTGCCGTGACTTAGTGTCAGTGGTGTCCAACTTATGACCTTTTTAAATATTTTTGGGAAAAATATAACATGATGTAAAAGCTATTGGAATCCATTCAGTTACTGATTCGAACAAACTATATTCGGGTTTCGCACAAACTAAATATAATGTAGTATTCGTCAATAACTTCAATAATGAGTGCAACGTTAGAGTGTGCAGTACCTACGTGGAACCCGAGACTACGTCAAATATAATGAACTAGCACGACGTAAATACCTTCGCGGTATCTATTTTAGATGTTACCGGAAAAAAATCTTGCTTCTAAAAAAGTATGATTTTTTATCTTAAAGTCGAAATGGAAACTCCTGGAAGTTTTAGCTATGTTGTACGTGAGCCGTCATCATCTTGATTGTCCAGACTCCTAAGAGTCCCTGTTCGCTGGTTCCTCGAACAGCTCATGTTGGCGAGGTACGCACTCGACGTCTGTTTGCTATTAGCCTCTGTAAATACAACGCTGGCTCGCTCTCACCACTTCATTATATGTTTGATACATATAAGAATGAGTTCAATTCAATCCACATTCGTCTTCTTAGTAAAAAGGCATTTAGGAAGCAAACCCAAACAACCCTAAAGGATCCGCCGATCTCCATGTAATAACGTGGGCTTTAATGATGTACGCACATGAATAGTTTATTTTTTTATTTATATTTTAAAATTCAGAGATTAGTTCCAGAACAATGAGCAGTTTTGTATAAGTTCTATATCTGTGTACTGGCTAGTTTTAAATACCTGGAATTTTAATCTGTGGAGAACTTAGTGGCTAGAACATAATTGTTTTAAAATGTAATAATTATTTAAGAAATTTTGACTATTATCTTATTTTGCTACTGTTTGTTTTTCCTTAAATAATGTACGTCGGCTTAAGTCGGTGTACTAGTCCGAGCTGTGACCTGTAAAGCAGGTATCGTCAGGTGGCTGACCGACTGAGGAGCAAGTGTCGCCAGGGCGTCACGCTCACAGTTCTCGTCCTGAGGGAGACGCGCGAACAGATCGCCGTGCAAATGATTGCTCGTCACACGGTTGTCTGTGTGGTGCGTCTATTTCGCTCTGTATTCATTATTTTATCTTTGGGCATCAGTCTACAGTCTTCTACTAATATTTTGGCTTTTGTATTTTATTAAATAATATTTTTAAATAAATATCTTAATTAAATAATTCATGCATTTTTATATTAAACCTTCTAGTTTACTTTAATTTTTAGTTTTGGATAGATAGACACTTAAGACATAAAAACTACTTCAAAGGAGGATACCGGATTTTGTATGGGCACCGTCCCCACCCTCCAACAGACATGAGACAGGTGTCATTCAAAGCGTCTAGTTAAATAGAGTATTTTTTATTATAGGGACACATCTCTAAAGTATGGGTTTTAGGTTTTTTAAAGCATTATATTTTGACCTAACCTAACCTAACTCAAGTGTTTTGTACCTTAAATATACTGATAATATAATTGTGCTATATATTTTTGAATCCGGCTTTGAGAGCTCTGTACGATTCTGCAATAATATTTTACAAAGGGCGCTGCTTGATATTGTCCCCAAAAATGACACAACAACAAAAGCAACAACAGCAGGTGTCATTCGAAGCGTCTAGTTAAATGGAGTAGATATTTTTTATTATGGCGACACATCTCTAAAATATGGGGTTTAGGTTACATAAACAATTTTTATTTTAACCTAACCTAACCTAACCTGACCTTACCTAAGTTGTGTGCATATATCCGTTGTATGGTACATGGGGTTACTGAAACACATTGATTTTAATGCACCAGCACAAATGCTTGATCATATTGCTAATAGTAAAAGTCTTTGTATTGAAAAATTAACTTGTTTTTGTCAAGGAGTTTTTTTTTAATCAGCTGTTTTGTCTTTTGTAGTTAGGAATAAACAAACTGACATCCGTTCTATGTCTGTTATGCGCACAACTTCGATTAGATCAGGGTTAGGTCAAGTTAGATTAGAAGAAAGAAAGAAAGAAAGAAAAGTATTTATTTTGGCGCAAAAAAAAAAAACATTGTAGACAACAAAAACTTAAGACAAACACAAAACAAAAAATAAAAAATAAATAAAAAGTAACATTGTCTGTCACACGTTTGCGCCAAAAAAGGTCCAGTTCAGCGAAATGCCAGACAACTACGAGGTAGTTTGTCTGACGCTGGTTTTCAACTGAACCTTATTTGGAGTGAACAAATAAAAAGAAATTTACAAATAGTGTCAACACTACATTACATTAAAAACATAATACGTGATAAAACAGTAAATAAGTGAAAATATGTTATATGTTCAGTGTACAAAAAAACAACATAAAACATAACAGAAACCGGTTTGAAGCGATTTAGCCTCAGTCAACACAACACCGTAACTACGCGCAGTGCAGCGACGCATAAGTCCACTACGCCCGGGGGGGCCGAGCGCAACGGACGATTTGCAAACAGCGTAAAAAATTTCATGGAAAACCTTGTACCAATCTCGGGTACTTCGAAAACAAAAAATAATAATAGAAAACCACCCGATCAAGTAAAGCAAGTATTTTTAAAATAACGTTAATACTGAATAGATTTATAGTGTCTTAGCAGAAGGAAGTGAAAAAGATAGATTATGTATATTGGCTGAAAGGTGAGTGAAAGGCGAGTGTCGCTTGTTTACAGTAATGACTCAAGTAGACAGGTATACAATTATTTCAAATAAAATACAATTATATTTTTACTTTTTTAGTTGAGGGTTATAATGACCGCCATGTCATCAGAATGAGTGGCAACTCCTGTTCCGTGGTGGCAACAGCGACACCGAAAACGAGTACCGGATACAATAAGGCCAGACACAAGGGGTAAGTTAACATAAACACAAATTAGTAAATACGGTGATAAAAATTATCATTAAGAATTATCAAGTAATGTGGCCTTCGTCACCCACAGGTCTCCCAAGTACGCGGGAAAGCACTCAGGTGTCGCGTATGACTCACAACACCTCGGACGCAACGAAATGAGCCGACAACGGTGCTCGAGGATCCCTCATCACCCACATGTAGTTATGTATACGCTAATATTATATTTTTGTGCAACACGTTCCACACACCACTCACCAATGATACGATTAAAATTAGTAAGCAGTTCATATGAATGAGACGTTAAGAGTGACCATATCCAGTTTCCTTTGCGAATAGATTAGATTAGGTTAGGTTAAAATAAAAATTGTTATAAAACCTAAACCTAACTTTTGAGGTATGTCACCATAAAACTTTATTCAACTAGACACTTTGAATGACACCTGTTGTTGTTCCTGTTGTGGTTGTGTCATTTTTAGAGACAGTTTTACGCAATACCCTTTGTCAAATATTGTTATCGAATCCTTTAGGGATCGCCAAGCCGCGTTTAAAATGTCTGACAGTATATTATGAGTATATTTAAGGTCTAAAACACTTTGGTTAGGTTAGAATATAATCCTTAATAAAACCTAAACCCCATGCTTTTGAGGTATGTCGCAATAATAAAAGGAACTCTATTTAACCAGGTGCTTCAAATGACACCTGTTTTAAATCTGTTGGTATCCACCAACAGATTTGAAACCGATGTCATTTGGGGACAGTTTCACGCAACAACCTTTGTGAAATATTATTGCAGAATCGTACAGAGCTCTCAAATAATCTAGTCAAATTAGCAAAAAGATTGAACTTAATTCGTGTAGTTGTAATCTTTTGTGGAATCATTAGAAGACATGAATGTCTTCTCTGAGTTTGCACCATTCCTGTTATGTACGGAACATCGTTTAATATTAGGTTTTAACATTAAAGTCCCAAAATTTAAAAATTTCATAAGTATTTCGTTGTGGTAAGTTTAGATATATGTAGATACCCCTTTGGTGTATAATTACTTTTCACGAAAAAAGTGTGAGGTGTATGAAACACTAATAAATCATTATTTTTAATTTGCGGCTCAAGGGAAATTTTGCCAGTTGGTGCAAACTCATAATAAGCTTTTTAAAGCATCCTATATACCCAGTTATTTTTGCACCCTTTTGCACCCCTAGGAAAACAGCATTTTACAATATTTGTAGATGGTACTTCGGGGCAAATTAGTGTAGTCATGATTTTTTTAATATATAATGTATTCTATATATAAAACATTCGCACGTAATAAAAATAAGATATACATAACTGGAAGTTTATGTAGAGTTAACGTGAATACATACTGCGCCTTGTGGCGCTCGGAAAGCGAACGCGGGGTCGCGCGGCGCGCGCGCGGCGAGTCATGCATGTACCTATATGCGTTTAGATCATTTTTGTGGAAAGAAGCGATCCCTGCGCTATACAAATTAATAACTATAATTTCCTCTAATTTATTAGCTGTGTTGTGAAAAATGGAATAAGAAGTGTATTGCATTGTTTGTCGTGACCTCCCGACCTGCCCCTGTATTAAGTATTTATTTAACAAGAAATAATGATAACCATATCAATTCTCTGTCGATCTTTATTTCTTTCTGTACCTCAAAAGGAAAAAACGGAATCCATAGAGAATCCTTGTATTAAAGGCACACTATGCAGGCAAGCATATTATAAGTTGGAGGATTATCTATACATATAATAAAATCGTAGGAAAGTCAAAACTGTACATTGAATATTTTTTAAAAAGAATACTTGGGGCGTGATCTACAATCGATATCGAAGCCAAAAATATAGTTTTTAGAATTTTTGTCTGTTTGTCTGTTTATCTGTTTGTCTGTTTGTCTGTATGTATGTCCGGGCTAAACTCAAAAAGTACTGCATGGATTTACTTCAAATTTTGCATAAATATTACTAAGAGGTCGGGTCAACATATAGGCTACATATTATCACGCTATCACCTACGGGGGAGGAGCTGTGAATCTTTATTTTTCTTAAGCATTCTGTGACAGCGTGTAATCTAACGATGCATATTTAAATGTTGTTTTTGAGTTAGCCATGCTATTATCTAGCTTTACACCATTAAAACTACGCCATTTAAGTAACTTGGGCAGAGAAACATAGTTTAATTAATGTTAGTAGTATAGAGACAATTTTGAAGCAGCGCCATCTACGAGATTTCATAAAAATCAAATCAAGTTACATGTTAACACTTTTTGGAAATTAATAATTTAAATTTGATCATGTAGTTAGTTATTCTTAAAATTCATAGATGGCGATGTGATGTGATGTGCAATTTCTTCATAAAAGTTGTATGATATAGTTCGTTTTGACAAATTCAAGTTCCAACAAAACCCTGAAAAAAATGCGGTGTTCAGTATTACATGGTGACATTTTTCCAGCTCTGTGAAGTCGACCAGTTTCCGAGATCCCTTACGTATGACGAGGTGCCTTCATATTACACGTACGACAAGCAAAGTGGTGTATTTAACCGACATCGACGAGGAGGTGCTGTGGAAGGTTTTCCGGGAATTTTCAAGGACGCCGCATTGGGTAGGGTTTATACCGTGCATCCAAATAATGGCGAATGCTATTTTCTGCGGTTGTTACTTCACACTGTCCGAGGCCCAACGTCTTTCGCCTTTCTGAGGACATTTGATAGCGTGGAGTATCCCACTTACCACGCAGCCTGCGTAGCACGTCACCTTCTCGACGGTGACCAAAATTGGGATCCTCGCGGAGGCGAGCGTCAGTGACAGTCCCAGCCGCATGCGTCATCTTTTTGCCGTCATCTTGATGTTTTGTGGAGTCGCGAACCCGGTAGCTTTGTGGGAGAAGTATCGCCATCATCTGTCTGAAGATTTTCTACGACCTTTGAGGCGTGCTACTGGAGACGAAGTCGAAGTAACTGATGAACGCGTGCTGAACACCTGTCTCAGTACACTTCAAGATGTGGTCATTACTATGGGCGGCAATCCGCTGATCGAATATGGGTTACCAGCTCCCCAATCATCACCGCATCAAGGCCGTGGATATCGGGAGTATAACGCTGAAACAAATTACGAGCCGGGCGAAATGACCACCATACGAAATGACCATGTCACCGTGTTCTCTTAAGAGCAAAAACAAATGACACCGTACTTTAAAGCGTTGGGCAAAACCAGGGTAAAATGTTTTTCTTGGATGCTCTTGGTAGAACAGGAAAAACATTTGTTACCACTGGCATACTTGCAAAGGTCAGGAGGCAAGGCAAAATTGCTATTGCTGTAGCGTCGTCGGGAATCGCTGCCATACTGCTTCCGGGTGGCAAGACAGCACATGCGATGTTAAAATTCCCATCGATTTAGAGAGCGCCGAAACATCTGTTTGTGGTGTGTCACGAAACAGCGATAAGCGACACGTGCTCAAGGATTGCTCTCTGATCGTATGGGATAAGTGTACGATGGCCAATAGGAAGGCAGTTGAGGCCGTGGACAGAACCCTGCAGGACATCCGCAGGAACGAACATTTGATGGGTGCCTTACACTTCCCGTGGTGACGCGGGGATCGAGGGCTGACGAGGTGAATGCTTCGTTGAAACGATCTTCGTTGTGGTCACGAGTTCTTACGCTGCGCTTGATCATTAATATGAGAGCTCGGCTCGGCGGCAATGCACGAGCATTGCAAGAAGTCTCCGATGTCCTTCTAAGTCTTGGCGAAGGCACTTTGACAGGTGGTACTTCCAGAGTCTCTCGGTAGAGTGGTATCCAGCTTAGAAGAACTCATTTGCTGTGCGTACGGGGACATCAGTCGTATACCGCACCAGCTTCTTGGGTGTGTGAGCGATAACGCCAACGCCCAAAAATGATCAGGCTGCAGCAAATAACGAATGCATTCTCTCGGAAATTGAGGGGAATGAAGTGGTCTATACCTCGATGAACACTGTTGTCGAGCAAGATGACGCCACACATTATCCTATGGAATTTCTGAAGTCCCTGTCAGCAAGTGGACTTCCAGCGCATACCATCAAGCTGTAGGTCGGTGTCCCGATTATGCTTCTTCGGAACCTATCTCCTCCGAAGTTGTGTAACGGGACCCGCCTTAAAGTCATCTCGCTCCACAGACAAACTTTTGAGGCGGAAATTCTTACGGGTTGTGGCGTCGGCGAGGCAGTATTTATACCACGCATTCCCCTCATACCTCACAACTTCCCGTTCCAGTTCAAGCGCGTACAGTTCCCCGTGAGTGTTTGCTTCGCGATGACCATCAATAAGTCACAGGGGCAGACACTGAGGGCAGCGGGTGTCGACCTCAGGACGAGTTGTTTCTCACACGGGCAACTGTACGTCGCTTGCTCCCGTGTCACCAGTACTGACTCTCTTTACATTTTGGCTCCTGGCAGCATAACTACCAAAGTAGTTTATAGGGAAGTGTTGTAAGGTATGATACCTTTGTACGTATTTTTACTCTTTTGTGTCCGGGAATGTATTCCTGCATTATTTTCTCTATTTCCTTCGGTCACATCTTATGACTGAACTCAGCAGGATTCCCATATAACTCTCTTCACTTGCTTCGTTTGCAAAAAAAAACATATATTTTAATAATTTTAAAAGTGGTTTACTTATAATACTATAGCGACACTGGCATCTTAGGTATTTTTGGTGCTGTAGAGCCTTCACGCAGACGATGTCGCGGGCAGCAGCTAGTATTCAAGATAAAAATGCTTGGCTCAATGCTGGTCCAGCTCCACTACCACTAGGGCGTACTAATTAGTTGATTAGTTGGAAACTAATATTATTTTTTTTTTTTAATTTGAAAGATACAATTGCACTGTATAATGTAGAAGCACTTTTTTCAAGTTTGTGAATGTGAAGCACCATGGAGCATTTTTGTTAGGTTACAACTTTTTTTTTTTTGACATTACGAGCACGGCAGTTGAGAGTTTGTCATGCTCACTCAAATGTCTCGCTGTTGGTGGCACGTGTTATTGGGTCATTCAGTTCCCTTCAAAATGGTTGAGCTGAGTGGGGCTGATGAGACGCGTCATGCTCGTGAACGGGTGCCGTCAGATGGGACTGGTCATCTCTTAGCTGCCAGTGGCTTAATTCAGTTTCTATCTTTTAATTATTTTACATTTTTATTTCATTATCGACATTGTGCTCACATGATAGAAGCAACAAGTAATATGTAACCAAGCATTATATGTAACACATAATATGATTTAAAAGAGTGTCCATGGAGTTTCTTGCACGTTCTTCTCCATAGAGACCTACTCTTTGGAACGTGCAATTTAGCTTCACTTTTCTTGGACTGACCGACATTTGACTATTCAAAAGTGCCTGTAAATGGTCTATTTGAAATAAATGCTTTGATTTTGTTTTTTTTTTTTTTTGAAGTCTAAATAAGTTTCAGACTAGATAATTCGATTTTTTTTACGTTAAAAATATTTTTTTCAAAAGGTCAGGCAGTAAAGGCCACCCAACACTACACAACATTTGCAATCAGCACTTTTTATAAATAGATATAAAGGTTACTAACAACTTAGTGACCATTATAATTTCATATTTGCGTTAGGTACCACACAAGACCGCTCTCTCAAAATGTGGTTTGAATAATGTCTTGGAAAACAAAACCTCATTTGTTCATCGGTACCCGGATTTAGCTCTAAATCAGTCATATTCAACCTTTTTTTTTTCTTGGGCCACGTAGCGCTTTTACCATTATCACGATGCGCAGCAATAACAGTAAAATAAAAGTACAGTAAATAGTACCTACATGATTGTAATTATTTAATTTTATGAGAATGAGAATGAATGAGAATGGGAATGATTTATTTGTAAACATAGGTGTGTCAGGTGTTACAGGTAGGTACATCCTCCATGTTTTGCCCAGAGGCGTACAAATATATACAAGGTGCAGTTTTAAAACTGCACAATATTTCAGGAGGTTGTAATAAAACTCATAAATAATCATGTAAAAATACGAAACCTGGTCAATAATCAGTAATACTTGTTATTTAATTTTTTAATTACACTAAACTAAATCGATTGATCGATGGCCGCGGGGGCGTGGCTAGGGTGTGGCGTGCGGGATGATGATTGGATGATACATTATTTATGAAACTATCGTTGCGAGTTAGTGTGTGTGAAAACGCCCTTTATTGTTCCGTGTTTGTGTGTGTGAAAAAAAGCGCGGTTATAAAAAAAAAAAAATTACCTACTTATTTTATTATTGATTCGGGTCGAGAATCACTAACATAATTACCTCCTGAAATATTTTGCAGCTTCAAAACGACACCTTGTATATTATAATGTACATTGTCCATTTTCATTCAACTTCTGAGATCAAATAAACTTTCACATCATTTATAAATTCAAAATAAATTGGCACATCATTGCAAATCAAATTAAATTGTTTCAATAAATGTCATAGAGTTACATGTCATATTAATACTAATGTCAAATAAAATTTAGGACCATCAAAATAGATCAGGATTATCATTTTTAACCGACTTCTAAAAAAGGAGGAGGTTCCCAATTCGGATGTTTGTATTTTTTTTTTTTATGTATGTTCACGCATAACTTCGTCACTTGCCAACCGATTTAAAAATTCTTTTTTTTTTGGAAAGGGTATACTTCCCAAATGGTCCCATAGTCACCAAGTCGGGATCTGATGATGGAATCTTGGCGAAATCGAGGGAAATCCTCAAATATTATAGGTAACCATATAGTTCTTTTGATATTTTCATCAAAGACTTAAGCATTTATAGTCAAAATATGACATTTGATGAAGTGGAACTGGTGAAGAAGACCAGAAATGGCCAACGGAAGTTCAAACTCACACAGATCTCTCGATGAACATAGTTACAAATAAATGAATAGTTCTGAATAGGTATGTTGAAAATGGTATCATCGATGTGACCTGATGATGATGATGGAGCCGGAAGATAGGCACCGGAACTCCATAATTAATCAATGTATCCTAGCCATGTTTGGGCTTATTAGAATTGTCATGAGATGCACTTTGGCTATAAGGTACTATCGAACTGATCTGATGATGATGATGGAGCCGGAAGATAGGCACCGGAACTTCGTAATTAATCAATGTATCCTAGACGTGTTTGGGCTTATTAGAATTGTCATGAGATGCACTTTGGCTATCAGGTACTATCGAACTGATCTGATGATGATGATGGAGCCGGAAGGTAGACACGGGAACTTCATAATAAAACAATGTATCCTAGCAGGGCTTGAGTTAATTGGAATTGTCATGAGAAAAAGGTACTCTGGCTGTAAGTGTATTGCAACTAAAAAGTGTGAAATAAAAAACAAAAAAAAATAACCGACTTACTAAAAAAAACACTAAAACCATCAAAATAACTTTAATTTCGGAAGTCAGTACCTATTAAATAACGAAGAGGCAAAACTATTATAGAAACACCGACTTCCGAAATTAAAGTTATTTTGATGGTTTTAGTGTTTTTTTTTAGTAACTCGGTTATTAGGGTTCCGTAGTCAACTAGGAACCCTTATAGTTTCGCCATGTCTGTCTGTCCGTCTGTCCGTTCTCGTTTAGTCTCTGTGACCGTTAGCACTAGAAAGCTGAAATTTGGTACCAATATGTATATCAATCACGCCGACAAAGTGGTAAAATAAAAATTAGAAAAAAATGTTTTATTAGGGTAGCCCCCCCCTATATGTAAAGTAGGAAGTTATTTTTTTTTTATTTCAACCCTAACGTGTGATATATTGTTGGAGAGGTATTCAAAAATGAATAGGGGTTTACTAAAATCATTTTTTGATAATGTCAATAATTTCGGAAATAATCGCTCCAAAAGTAAAAAACAATGTGTGTGTCCCCTCTAACTTTTGAACCATAAGTTTAGAAAATATGAAAAAAATCTGAAAAGTAGAACTTTATAAGGACTTTCTAGGAAAATCATTTTGAATTTGATGGAAAGAACAGTTTACGTACAAAAAAGACAAAAAGGTTGTACAAAATAATTTCTGGACTAAGTTTGTAGTATAATCGTATATGCAAGCATTTTTTTAAACTCAAAAGTGGGTACACTTATTGTGACGGACGGGAAACTACGGAACCCTACACTGAGCGTGGCCCGACACGCTCTTGGCCGGTTTTTTTTTTTTACCTAAGTAAACTTTTATAACACTAATAATGTCATTATTAATAGGCACATGCGTATTATTGCAAATCAAATAAAATAAGTTTCGATAAATGTCAAAGAGATTATTGGTGGCAATATTGCCCGAAGTCTGAATATGGGTGTTCTCTAGCTGTGACATATGGATGGACAGACAGACATGACGAATCCAAAACGGTTCCGTTTTTTTGCCATTCGGCTACGAAGCCCTAAAAATAAAATAAAATAAAAAGACAGTGTTCGATAAAATTGCTGCATGCTGTGGCATAGTGCCGTTGTGTGACTGTTTTTATTTTGTTAGCGGGACCGTATTTGATTCATATCGTCCAAGAGTGAAATAGTAAGCAGATTTCCGTACAGTAAAACTGCTACTGAGACATAAACGAAAAACGAAAATAATTATATTTTTTTTTATTTTTTATTTATTATCGATATACATCGATGTATTGTAAACACGGGATGTATAGTAACGATGCATCGTATTGATCCGATGTATTGTTAATACTTTAATATCGAATACATATCGATGTTTTTTATTCGATCGTCAATTTGAATCCTTAGGTATTTAACGTTCACAACTTGTTCAATTTCTGAGCAGAGGCAGCTTTCACCGTCCACGCTACCGCATACATGCAGTTTAATTTGCAAAGTATATAAATAAAAAACAATGTTTGTACGCTATGATACCATTCATTAGATTGTGATGAAACTACAGGGTGTTCTGAGAACACCGGAAATGGTTCCTGGCTTAAAAAAACTACATAAATATTAAAGAAAAAATAGATCCCTGGTTGGGTATCTCCGAAAGGATCGGACGGATTTTAACGGTACTTTCTCTGACGAATAGCTGATGTTACAAAGAATAATTTAGGCTACTTTTTATTGGAACGGGATTTCATACTACCAAAAAACCGTTGTCGAAGTAGGTATAACCAAATATGACGGAACTTTCCCTGCGCTATAGCTAATGAGTAACATAAGCTACTTGTTGGGGTTGTAATGCCCAATAGTGAAAATGTTATGGTTTTGTTAGATAACATGTTAAAATTGTTCATAAGTACCTAATCAAAATTATTAACATCAATTAATCACAATTCTGGGTCAATGGGTCGTCTTAGGGGCTGTTATAAACATAATAACTAATCGCCTCTGAATCATCACTAGTGGAGAGCCGTATGGCGTTAAATTAGTAAAACCTCGGAATCCGGGGCCAGTCAATGAATTTTAATATAAACATTGGACTGTATTGTTAATATGGATCCGTATGGTGTCCAGACGTAAAGAATAACACCATCCCATTTCTTCCCGTGGGTGTCGTAAGAGGCGACTAAGGGACATTTTGAGACCGTGTGCATTGTTAAGCACCTGAGGTCACCGCGTGGTGGCGAGTCTACCACCAGCAACAGCTCCTTGGGAATGGAGGGTTAGTGTCAGGCAGGCAGCCGACTGTAAAATATTTGCCAAATCCCTAGCAACATGTTTGGAATTGAAAGAATGCGCGATAGGGTTAGGGCGTACCTCACAGGCGACGCGCAGGGGCAGCACCCGGCTCCTGTAGGAAATGGACCAGGTTGCAACCATTCCGGGCGGGGGCAACGTAAGAAGCTAGCCCGGGAAATAAGATTGAGGTATGCAAGTTGGAATGTTGGGACCATGACTGGAAGGGCGAGAGAGTTAGCGGATGTACTGAAAAGAAGACAGCAGGAGACTAAATGGAGAGGAACAAAAGCGAGGGAAATTGGTGAAGGTTATAAGTTTTATTATTGTGGAAGTGATAGAAAAAGAAATGGAGTAGGAATAGTGCTTGATAGTAAACTGAAAGAAAGCGTGATGGAAGTACAGAGGAATAATGATAGATTTATAGTTGTGAAAGTTATGTTAGAGAATGTGATGTTGAATGTAGTTAGTGTGTATGCACCACAAGTAGGATGTGATGAAATGGTGAAAGAGAAATTTTGGGAGGATTTTGACTCTGCTTTAATGGCCATCCATGCACATGAGGAATTGATAGTTGGAGGTGATTTTAATGGACATGTGGGAAGAATGAAAGGTATTTATGAACGGGTACATGGAGGATGGGGTTTTGGCAGTCTAAATAATGAAGGGGAGACGTTGCTGCAATCTGCTACCGCCTTTGACCTTGCAATAGCCAATACTTGGTTTAAAAAAAAGTGAGGAACACCTGGTCACTTACAAAAGCGGCCACAAGACGCAAATTGATTACTTTCTAGTTAGGCGCAACAGTATAAAGCACGTCAAAGACTGCAAGGTACTACCAGGAGAAGACCTAGTCTCACAACATCGACTCCTGGTAATGGAATTAGTTGTCAAAATAAAATGCAACAAAATCAAAGAGCGTCCTCCCCCCAAAATAAAATGGCATATGCTAGAGAAGAATGATTGTGCGAACAAGTTCAGAGAGCGAGTGGTAGACAAAATGATAGAGATGGGAGACATGAATGATCGAAATATAAATGAAAGCTGGAATGAGTTGGCGGAGTGTATCAGGCACGCAGCGAAAGATATTTTGGGAGAGACGAGAGGAAAAGGCACAATAGATAGGGATACATGGTGGTGGTCGATAGAAATTCAGAATGTATTGAAAGAAAAGAAAAGAAAATTCAAGGAATGGCAGCATGTAGAAGTGGAAAACGGTAGTTTGAAAGCGGAAAAAATGAGGGAGTATGACGTTTTGAAGAAAAAAGTTAAGAAAGCCGTGGCATTAGCAAAATCAATGGCCCAGGACAAACTGTACAACACACTGGACAGTCCTGCAGGCCAAAAAGAGTTGTACCGGCTAGCTAAAACAAGAGAGAGAAAGACGAGGGATGTTTGTCAGGTAAGATGTGTAAGGAATGAAGCTGGAGTGGTCCTGTCGGATGATGAAAAAATCAAAGAGAGGTGGAAGGACTATTTTGAAAGACTGATGAATGAGGAAAATAATTGGAGTGGAATTTTAGAGAGTAAACCAGTGAATGTAGGGTCAGTGAGAATGGTTAGTATGGAAGAAGTCAGAATAGCAGTAAATGGAATGAAAAATGGTAAAGCCATTGGTCCAGATGGAATTATACCCGTTGAAGTGTGGAAATTATTGCGAGTGGATGGATGGACGTGGTTAGCTTTATTCTTCAATAAGCCGTTGCGGGAAGAAGCCATACCTGATGAGTGGTGCAGCAGTTCTTTGGTGCCCATTTTTAAGAACAAAGGTGATGTGCTTGAGTGCAACAATTATAGAGGAATAAAGCTAATGTCACATACTATGAAAGCCTTGGAGAAAGTTATTGAAAGGCGACTGAGAGAAAAGAGTGAAATTTCACAGAACCAATTCGGTTTTATGCCTGGTCGGGGTACGACGAATGCCATTTTTGCTATACGCCAGCTGTGCGAGAAATACAGAGGTGCGCATAAAAACTTGCACATGGTATTTGTTGACCTCGAAAAGGTATACGACCGGGCCTGGAAAGCATGTGCAGTTGATCCGAGCGATGTACAGTCGATGTAGTAAGCAAGTCCGGTCCACAAAGGGTACCACTGGAAATTTCAATGTGCTGTCGGCTTACATCAGGGATCGGCTCTCAGTTCTTACCTCTTACTGATGATAATGGACGCTCTGACGTCGGACATTCAGGAGGAGGCTCCCTGGTGTATGCTGTTTGCCGACGACATTGTGCTGGTTGCCGAGAGTGGCCTAGAGGTCCAAAACAGATTGGAGGTGTGGTGGCACAGACTGGAAAGTGTTGGCCTGAAAGTAAGTAAAACCAAAACGGAGTACTTGTTCTGCGATTTCGGCGGTCTCTCCAACCCTGTGCCTTTAGCTCTCGCCGGAACGCCTATACCAATCTGTTCCGAATTTCGGTACCTCGGGTGACTTGTCCAAGGGGATGGTGAGGTAGACCGAGACGTAACACGTCGGATCAACGCAGGATGGATGACATGGCGACAGGTCACGGGAACAACTTGTGACCAACGCATGCCCCTCAAGTTGAAGGGTAAAATTTACAAGTCCGTCATAAGACCTGTCATACTGTATGGATCAGAATATTGGGCTGTGAAAAAGAAGGATGAAAAAAGATTGCATGTAGCGGAGATGAGAATGTTGAGATGGATGTGTGGTGTGACGAGAATGGATAAAGTGAGAAATGAGTATATTAGAGGAAGTTTGAAAGTGGCGCCAGTGACTGAAAAGTTGAAAGGTAATCGGTTGTCTTAGTATGGTCATGTGAAGAGGAGGGATGAAGCGCATATTACTGAAAGAGTTCTGAGTATACATGTAGATGAATGGAGAGGGAGAGGAAGGCCGAAAAAAAGATGGATGGATTGTGTGAGAAGTGATATGAAAGAAAAGGGAGTTAGTGATAGTTTGACAGGTGACAGGGCAGAATGGAAGAAGAAAACGTGTTGCGCCGACCCCAAGTAATATGAGATAAGGGCAGGAAGAAGAAGAAGAAGAAGATTATTTATTATCTTCGTCGTGTGTGATAGTCCTAAGAATTGTATGGCGAGCGATATTGTATTTTAAGATAAAATATTTTAGTATCTTAGCTGTGTGCAGCGCCCCTTAGTTAACTCCACTGCGGGTGACGTAACCTACGACAAACTTATTATTTGCGGTTGGTACAGTAATCGGGTCTAGGGATCGAACCGCAAAATTAAGTTTGTTTTTTATTGTATATACTTTTCCGGGATAAAAAGTACCCAGTGTGGTGCACAGGATATTAAAGAATAATTATACCAAGTTTCAGCGTAATCGAACCGGTAGTTTTTGCGTGATGCCTGAACAAACAGACAGACAAAATTTTTTTTAATCACATTTTTGGGTTCGGTGTCGGTCTAGTAACACCCCCTGCCATTAATTTTTTTGATATTTTCAATGTACAGAATTTTCACTTCTACAGATTTATTATAAGTATAGATTATATTATTATTGATTAATAGCATTTCTGAGCTTGATGAATTAGGTAACTGATATTCAATTACTTAACTGAGTTAAATTTAAAGCTTGTCAAGTTTGAAGCTTTATTTTTGACGGAAGATGACTTATAGGGTGAAATAGAGGTTTTAAATCCTGAAAATATAACGAACCGTGATATTATAACGAACATAGCCACCGCAAAGGATTTGGTCGACACAAAAACGCCATTCAGTTCGTGATATTTCCTATTGTTTTGATCATCAAACAGCAGGAAGTGTCGTTGAAGCTCCCACAGATTCAAATAGCAAAGTTTGGTGGTGCATATTTCCGCTGGTTGGAATTTTCAGATACGTTTGAGAATCTAATCCATAATAATGACCGTATTTCGCCTCGGGTGTCGCCACTGTGCGGAACGCCCGGAGGACAGGGTGGAGCACACAGTCGTGGTGTCAGAGCATCGCCGTGCCCTCGTGGGGGCGATCGGCGGCGGAGACCTCTCGCGCCGGGCCTTGTTCATGCCATGGTCCGGAGCGAAGAGGAGATGCAGGTGGTCGCCGACTTCTGCGAAGCTGTAATGCTCGCAAAGGAGGAGGCCGACCGCATTGGGCAACGGCGCTCTCGCCGCCGCCGGGATTCCGATCCCGATTTCCGGCCACCGTAGGCGCGGGCTTGCGTACAGTGAGCAATGGGTAGCTCGCTGTCCGACCGTCCGGTAACTGTCCTGACCAAGCCCAAGTCGTCGACAGCGCGCACTGTTGCCGCGCGCCTCAAGGAGTTGTCAGCAACAGTAGGGGCCCAGCCGGTTCGAAGCCTACTGGGGCCAGGGTTATCCGAAAGGGAACTCGAGCCCCGGTATGAAGGCTTGAAGGAACGGGGTGGGTTTTTTAGTCAGTAAGAGTCTGACACTATCTTCCGCTCCACCCAAGAGCGGGGGTTGTCATAGGATGATTTTTCCCACCAAAAAAAAATAAACACTGGGTCCATCAATTTTTTCTTACCGTAATATAGGGTATCAAAATAAAGGGCGCAAGGAGACGCGTTCAAAAGTATCACTTACTAAAACTTAGGAAGTAGAAAAGTTGACAAACTCATCTCGCCATCTCCTCCCGGGCCTACCACGTCGTTGGTTTCTGATGTCTTCGACCCAATCTGCTATCTATACCTTCGCCAGCTAGGTTTTTAGGGATCCCTACCTCAAAAGGAAAAAACAGAACTTTGTTTTACGACGGTCTATCTGTCTGTTTGTCAAGACCCTTTATCTCGGGAACGAGTGAAGGTATCGATTTAAAATTAAAACCTTAAACTCATATCCGCGGTCAAAAAAATCAAACTTCTAAGTTAACGAAAAAAAGTTACAGTCTCGTAGCACAAGTATGAAAAAAAATCTAAAAACCGTAAAATAAACACAAAAAAAAATTGCGATTCAGAAAAAAAATTGTAACTTCAATTGGGGAATTAGAGTAAGTTTGTAAGAAACTTTCAGAGCGCAAGTCCGACTCGCACTTGGCCAGTTTTTTTACCAGGACCGTGAGAAGTCTTTCAAACAATTCAACAGCCCCGGCAAGCAATAGTAACAGTGCTTCCCCTCAATTATGCTGTTTAAGTTAACGTTCGGTACAATTCATATTGTGTATCACATATAATTGTAACTACTGCATCGTATATCTCACATCGCAGTATTGATCGTGGCTCAGACTTGCGCAGTGCAGCTAGCTGGTCTAGACTTATAGACTTGCTTTGTGCAACGCCGCAGTGCGACACCAGCCGTCTGCCGCGCCTGACGAGTTAGTGCTCCGAGCTGTCATCGGGGCTCCGGAGCTTTGAGCTCTGGAGCCCTACCATACCTTGTGCCTGGACAATGAGGAGATAAAGGTTAGTCAATAAACATTATTTATAATAATTTTCGGTTCTCGACTGGGCAGCGTTCGGGAAGCTACGCGGTATTTTCTCGTCCAACATACCACAGTGTCTCAAGACGAAAGTCTATGACCAGTACGTGTTGCAAGTGATGACACATGACTCCAAAACGTGGTCGCTCATAATGGGCCTGATCAGAAGGGTTACAGTCACCCAAAGGGCAACGGTAAGGGCTATGCTCGGAGTTGCGTGATCGAATCAGAAATGAAAATATCTGCAGGAGAACCAAGGTTGCCAACATAGCTCGAAGAATTGCTAAACTTAATTGGCAATGGGCAGGGCACATTGCTTGCAGAACAGTCCGTTGGGGCCGAAAGGTTCTGTAGTGGCGATCGCGTACCAGAAGACACAGCGTTGGAAGGCCTCCTACAAGGTGGACCGATGACCTGTGAAGGTTGCGGGAGGCACAGGATCGTTCATTGTGGCGACACTTGGGGGAGGCTTATGTCTAACAGTGGACGTCTATCGGCTGAAATGATGATAATAATTTATTTATTTGTCAAGCATCACACTCATATAAAAAAAAATAATAATCAAAACAGATTCAATTTGTAAAATTAAATTAACATTTGCTCTCGGTTTTTTTTTTTTTTTTTTTTTTTTTTTTAATTGAGATAAACTAGTGCTTGACTGCGATCCCACCTGATGGTAAGTAGCGATGCAATCTTTGATAGTGAGGCGCACTAGTTTATTAAGAGCCTATTCACTCTAGCCTTGAAGACACCCAAATTATAATCGGACGGGAAGACCGCAGCAGGCAGACTGTTCCAGTCCTTCGACGTACGTGGTATAAACGACGAGGCGAAACGCTTAGTCCGGACCGTAGAGGTTTCAACAACGTAAGGGTGAATATTCGCCGTACGCCGGGTTGTCCGATGGTAGAATTGCGATGGCGGAATCAAGTCATGCAATTCCTGCGCACACTCTCCAAAATGCATCCTGTAAAACACCGAAAGGCTGGCTACCCTACGCCTATGCTCAAGGCTTTGAAGGTTGGACTTAACCAAATCTGGATCACCAATTAGCCTCTTTGCACGCCTTTCCACCGAGTCCAAAGCTGCCAGGTGGCATTTTGCAGCACCAGCCCATATGTGACTGCAGTACTCCACACACGAACGGACCTGTGCTTTGTATAACATTAAAAGCTGTCCCGGTGTGAAGTACCGCCGGACCTTTGCAAGAACGCCCAGCTTCCTAGCAGCTACCTTGGCTTTGGACTCAATGAACCGCCCAAAGTTAAGGTCTGAGGGAATTTCAACCCCCAAGAGCTGAAGGCGGTCGGTGTACTCCAGGGATAAATTCCGAAAAGTAGGAACCAAGGTGCACGGGCTCCTTTTGGCAGTGAAAAGACACGCTTGTGTTTTGGCGGCGTTGAATCCCACTAGATTGGCTTCACCCCACTTGGAGACTGCCTGAAGTGAGATATTCGTTCGCTCTACCATAGCCTCTCTTTCGGACCGGATTAGCTCCTTACTAGCCCGAGCACTGGGCAGGTATCTCTCTACAACTGTGCTATCATCTGCATACCCATAGATACCGGGCACCAGCAGATCGTTGATATGCAACAGGAAGAGAGTTGCAGAGAGAACAGACCCCTGAGGAACTCCGGCATTAATCGTCATGGGCTCTGATGAGCATCCGTCGACAACAACTCGGAGAGACCGTTCACTCAGGAAGTCTTTTACCCAGTTAATCAGACCAGGGGAAATGCCGTACGCTGGAAGCTTACTCAATAGGCTAGCGTGCCATACCCTGTCGAAGGCCTTCGAGACGTCTAAGGAAACGGCAATCGCTTCCCCATTCTTCTCGAGGGCCTCGCCCCACAAGTGGGTGGCATAAACCAGTAGGTCCCCAGTAGACCGCTTGCGACGAAACCCGTACTGTCGGTCACTGAGGAGATCGTTACCTTCCAGGTATGCCATGAGGCGCGAGTTCAATACACGCTCCATAATCTTGCAGAGTATGGAGGTTACCGAAATCGGCCGATAGTTGGCAGGATCGGCACGACTGCCCTTTTTGGGCACGGGTTGCACGTTGGCAAGCTTCCAGGACTTGGGCACTATACCAGTCCTAAATGAGAGGCGATACAAGCGCGTCAATACAGGAGACAACTCGGGCGCACAAGCCTTTAGAACAATCGCTGGTATGCCATCTGGTCCACTGGCTTTATTCACGTCTAGACGACGCAGCTCTCTCAGAACTTCTCTGTTCCTCATGTGAACCTCCTGCATTGAAGAGTTACAATGAGGCAGAGTCGGTGGAGCAGCATTGCTAGTGTCAAGACGAGAATTATGGGCAAAGAGAGATGCAAAGAGTCCTGCTTTCTCTCTTGCCGTATGAGCCAGCGTTCCATCAGGCTTTACCAGCGGAGGCAAAGTGGGCCGACAGAAGTTCGCCTCGACCGACTTGGCAAGAGACCAGAATGCTCTGCTACCGGACGGCTGTGCAGAGAGTTTTTTGCCAATATGGGTTATGCGGTCGAAGCGTGCCTTCTTTAATGCTTTTTTGTAGGACTTGGCAGCATGGTTGAAGGCTCTCTTCTTTGAATGCAGATCCGGAGCTTTGCGGTCACGAGCGTCAACCCAGGCGAGAAACGCCGAATGCTTACGCTTTTCAGCCTGAATGCAATCGGCGTTGAACCACGGGTGAGCTGAGCCACCGATGCGTACATCGCTATAAGGGATAAAATACTCCATAGCTTGGCGTATCACATCGGTTACAGCATCCGCACAGCTCGACGGATTTTCAGAAGAGAAGCAGACCTGCTGCCAAGGATAAGACGCAAAGAAATGCCGCATCTCATCCCAATCTGCCGACCTGTATCGCCACATTCGCCGTTCACCACGTGAGTCGCGGTCAGGTGGGGAGAAGGACGATACAGACTTCACCAGACAGTGATCTGAAGTTCCAAGTGGTGAGGAAACTGTTACGACACATCTGTCCGGATCGGTGGTCAGCAGTAGGTCCAGACAATTGGCAGTATGACCAACTACATCAGGCACCCTCGTCGCTTGCTTTACCAACTGGGAGAGGCCCAGCGACACTGCAAAGTTTCGAGTTTCCCTCCCAGCGTGGTCGGTCCTCTGGTATGGGAAAAGCCAGTCTTGATGGCAGGCGTTAAAATCCCCCAGAGCGACAAACTGCGCATCAGGGTGCCGATGCAGAGCCTCATCGGCGGCCTCACTGAGGTGGCCAAACAGCCGAGTCGTCTCCTGGTCGCCATTGTGCGACCGGTAAACACAGGTGTAGACAATTTTGTCCACACCGGTGTCCACCAGTAACCATAAACTTGAAAAACTGGGGTCTTCAAGGTGACGGAGACGCTGGCAGCAGATGTCATTGCGGACGTACACACAGACCCCGGCACGCTGCAGGAAATGGTGCTCCAAAGAGTATCCCGGGTAGTCGAGATACGCCGCATCAGACGGACATCTGATCTGCGTCTCCGTCAAGAAAAGTAAGTGGGGCTTGTCAGTCTCGAGGTGGTGGTGTACTGCATCGAGATTGGAGTGCAGTCCTCGTATGTTTGAGAGGTGCACATGGAACGAGAGGACGTGCATCCGCTGTACACACTTACTTTTCCTTTTATTTACTTTCATGAATTTTAGTGAATAGGGCTGGTGGAAGATGGCAGTTGAGCGAGGTGATGCGATGTCAAACCCAACAACACAACCAGAGTTGCTGCGCCAATGGAGGGTTGACTTGGAGACTGCGGGGACGCCCGAACCCCCCCAGAGATCGCCATCGGGTCCTCTCATCCGGTCGCCAACCGGCACGATGGAGCCACCCTGGGATTTTTCGCAGTTGGCGGGGCAGCCTTTCGTGTGTGGCTGGCACACTACTTGGGCCCCCAACTATCTGCGGTCGGCCAGCGGAGCACCGTGCTTCGGATCCCGCTACCCTCCATGATCAAACCTCCGACACAACAGCAACTGGTGCATCATACCCGGCGTACATCGCAACACAACTGTACAGACCCATCCTCCACCTTACGGCTTCACCAGATAACATGCCGGAACACGACGGATCGCTTGGCGGCATGACTTTATCTGGTGGGTGGTAACCTTTAAGCCGGCAGCCGATGTTATGGCCTACCACCGTATTTACTGCTCGTTTAGCACTACCCAGGGGACACGTGTAGGGTGATCAAAAAGTCAAGTAAATCCTACGGACGCGAGCAGTTCATCCCCCAAAAATGGGTGGAAATAAAATAAAATTAACATTTGATCTGTTAAAATATCGAGATTGAAGGTTTTTTTAACACACTTCAAGAAAAGGAGGAGGTTCATTTGATATGCCAGCCAAACCGTAGGGTCAAAGCGTACCTGGGCCATCGGTTGTGCGAAAGAAAACCCCAGGGTCCTAGAACGAAGACAAAGAAGGAACAGGAGTGGGTTTTAGTCAATAAAAGAATTACACGCCCTCCCGGGTGGAGCGGTGAGAAAAATCATTGGATGATTTCCCATCTAAAAATATATATAACAATTTAAAATAAGCATTGCCATACAGCGTCGCAATGCCGCCAGTCTTTTGGGTACATTACCAGTCGACAGCGATGTGGTTTTAGATTTTAATTTTTTCTGTCTTTTTATTTCTTTAGGACTTTAATTTTTATTTAATTATAGAAAATAAAAATAATTAGTATATGAGTCAATATAAAAAAAAAAAACATTCCTTCCATTGTTCGCCACTAGGTCACTTCTTACCAGTTCCTATCGAACACGAATCTAAGTCTTTCTGTCATCTCCTTCGTGGTCTGCCGCGACCCAATCGTGCAATTTCAGGGCATCAATAGTCTTCCTTGCAAACCTTTTTAAACCTGACTTTTTTCCACATTCCAGGTTTCTGGTAAACGGGCAGCATGATCCACTCCTCGAAGCACAGTCCACACTGTACCATGCAGCCTTTCAACCATGACATTACTTGATGGGGTGTAAGTGGCCCTACCACCACCTGCAGAGCCAAAGTCAACCTCACCTGCCCGCGGTGCACCCTGCTGAAGACACCAACGAGGCTCTGGCGGATCTCCACTCATGAGGTTCTGGAACACTTCATCTTAACCTCATTTGGGAAGAGTTTTTCTGCACTGCCACCGGCAGAGCCGTGACAGTGCGTATAATTTTTTGTTGAGGCATATACAACTAACTTTAAACTCAAAATTACTTGTATTTATCTCGTCAAGAATTCGAGAAACGATGGAGCTTGTTTTTCGCATTTTTGAGTCTAAACTGGTTTTTTTTTTATCTTTTTAAACTAGTGCTTGACTGCGATCCCGCCTGATGGTAAGCAGTGATGCAATCATTGATGGTGAGGCGCACTAGTTTATTAAGAGCCTATTCACTCTAGCCTTGAAGACACCTAAATTAACTGGTTTTTAACTATCTAAGCAAACACTAATTAATGAAACTCTTTATTTTTTTGGAAATGCATAGGCAGGGCAGGTGTGGATTCAAGAGAAGGGGATCAGAGGTATATTTTTTTTAAACTCGGGGCCGCTTCCTCCGTCAAAAAAACTGGTTCTCTGAACTCCTTCCGTAAGCCTTGGATCCGCACCTGAACGCAACAGGTAATTGCATTTTATTTCTGTAATGTAATGCGTTTTTCGTCATGGTGTAACTGTATTTAAGTACGTAGTTGGTGTTATTGAACTTACAGTGATTTTAGGCTAAGCTTGTACATTTGTAAATAGTCTGTAACTATGTTACAAAAAATACAATAATATGAAAAGATTTTTGTTTTATTTTTTACTAGCTTTTCCCGCGCAGCTTCGCTCCCGCTCTTCCCAACTCCACCCTACTATACCATACTCTACCCTATCCTACTCTACACTACTCTACCCTACTATTCCTTACTCTACCCTATCCTACTCTACCCTACTATACCCTACTCTACCCTACCAAACTTCACATAAACCATCTACTAAATAGTCCGAACAAAGCCTAAACATTTGGTTTGGATAGGTGAGCCCGTTCTTGAGTTATAAAATTACAACGAAAAGTGGCATTGATTTTTATAAATATAGATGTGACCTCGGTACATCGTCATCTGTAGCACAGTACATTGGATTAACAACCCGATTCATCTTTACATAGGATTGTTAATCGATTGTACTGCGCTGTCGACTCGTCGCTGCGGCCAGCGCTGCGCTCAAGCCTGTTTTCTTAGAGAATAGCACCCACTCTATGTAAGTCTAATAAATAAATTAATTAAAAACTGTACCCCTAGCCAAGTTGCTTATCTGCAATAGTTAACGCTTGTAGAAAGCTTCAAATATACGGGAATGACGCCGTCTTAACGCTCAGTCACGTGGTCAGAACAAAAGAATTGGCGGCAAGGGCAACTCGAAGCGTTCAGCGCAAGCGAAACGTTTGTAACTTGGCTAGGAGGGCTGGTGTTATTTTCGCAAAATGTAAAAGACTCCATATTGTAATGTAGTATACACGTACTTTATCGCATGTTAAATCGAAGTATTGATCGCTTTCTGTGACATGCACAGTGGGCCTGCGCGGTAACCTTTATTCTCCCGGCCAAAAATTTTTTTGAGGAACGAAAGAGTAGGTACCTATATCGGACTTTTACTGATCAAAACCCCCTCCCAAGTTCCTTCTTTGCTTTATAGAATAGAATAGCATTTATTCGGCGCAAGCAACACAATATACCACAACATAAAATAATAATTAAAAAAAAGAGTACAGACACACAATACAGTTGCAGTGACTGTGCCTGAACCGAAAGGGTCACCAACTCAGCAATTTGCTGGGCGTCAAACACCCAGCGCTGATGGTCAGCTGGCACCCCGCAGTGACGCACGTTCCAGGCCTTCGTTCCAGCGCCCCAGGATTCACTTTTGCGCAACCCATGGCTCCAGTTGGCTCCGACATTGACCTCCTACGGATTTTACAATTACCGGAACGGATCTTGAGCGCTCGGCGTCAGAGTGGGGATCGCTTTGCGCATTCCATACAATGGCGAGCCAATCGTCTTCATTGTTATATACATGCAGCAACGCAGGGAACGAATCAGAAGTGACGTCTATGACATGATGGCGCGGCGAGCCAATCACTGACACTTCCCGCCTCCGCGTCTCACTTCGCTCCACTAAAGAGACCGAATATTTGACTTCTGCGCAACTTGAAGCCAGCGCTCAAGATCCGTGCCGGCAATTGTACTGACAGCACCTGAGTCACGCAGAAGGTGAGGACGCCGTAAAGTCTTTCCAGTCACTCCTCACAGAGTAGACTTATCGCCATGATGGCGTACCCAAACATGAGTGCAAAGCATTAGAAGAGGGCGTGTCTCTAGGATCAATAGAAATGTGACATCATTCTCTAACACCCGTACCTCATTGGCTGTAGATATTTGGGGTAGAAAGCCATTAACATAATAAGGGGAGCGAAGACGGAATACCCAATGGGGTTTTTGTATTTCCATCTCAATTCTGTCATTTTGTTTAGCTAACCCTCAAAATAGTTTCAGGGGTGTTAAAGTTTTTACTAAATGCAATATTTAAGGCGAAACTATATTAGACTGAGGCACACGTGAGCCACGCCTAATTTGTACGTAGAGTCGCGTCGCGTGGCGTATAATAGATTTGTAGCGTATAGTACCTTGATTGGCCTGTTGGTCTAGTGGTTAGTGACCCTGACTGCAATGCCGGAGGTCGTGGGTTCGATTCCCACCCAGGACAAATGTTTGTGTGATGAGCATAATCATTTGTTTTGTGTCTGGGTGTAATTTATCTATAATATGTATGTATTTAGAAATATATAAGTATGTTTATTTATTTATTTATTTAAAGCTTTATGCACAAAAAAACTGTACAAAGGCGGACTTAATGCCTTAGGCATTATCTGCCAGTCGACCTTAGGGTGGTGCAGAAACAAAACATGGCAGGTGCAACTTAATAAATAGACAAAACAGAAGAGAAACAAATATATACAATAGCAAATACATACTTAGATACATACATATAAAAAAAACAATGCTGTAGTGAAAAAAAACAAATCCAACCAATTAGCGCGGTGATGATTCTACCAACATCTTGCGAATATGCTCACGTGCCTTCACCTTAAAAGAAAATCGGCTTGTTGCCATCCTGATATTCAGAGGGAGCGCATTCCAAAGAGATATCGCCTGGACGAAAAAGGAAGAGTGGATAAGCCCAGAGCGGTGTGAGGGACATCGTAGAAGACGATTATTTTTACCGACCGAAGATTTTTATTGTGCCCAGAGCAAAGAAATTGAAGTTCTGAAATCAGATAAGAAGGGGAAGAAGGATTATCAAGAAAAGAGAACAGAGTAGTCAAGGCCCTTAGCGCTCTGCGCTGACGAATGGGTAACCATTTTAAAAGCAAACGATGCTCGGATACATGATCGTACTTACGGAGGTTGAAGACAAATCGAATGCAGTTATTCAGAAGACGGTCAAGTTTATTGAGAAGATCTGCATTCAGGTCATAGTAGCACACATCAGCATAGTCGATTATGGGAAAGATTAGGGATTGTACAAGCATAGCCTTTATGTGAGCTGGGAGAAGATTCTTCAGACGATAGAGAGACCGTAACGTTCCAGTGACTTCTTCAGTGAGTATTTATCAGTTGTCTAGTATTCATAACACAAGCTCTGCTTAGCTTGGGACTAGATGGCGTTGTGTGATAGTTGTGGAATATTATTTTATATTGTATAATTATATAGATGCAGTTTGTGGGTCATTTTATACATGCAGCCTGTGGGCCAACTACACGCGGAGGGCATATTCGCAGAGGCAGAAATAGATGGCTTTTATGCCATTATTCGCAAGCGATACGCCTCCATCATGCGCAGGGTACGCGTCAGCCCCTATATCATCTTGAAGACAATAGCGGACAGGTAGAACAGTCAACCAGATGTTGTCTCACTTTAATTCAAATAGGATTTTGCATAGTCATCAGTTTGGCTTCACGAAAGGAAGGTCAACGACGGATGCAGGAGTGAAACTCATCAGTCACATTTTAGAATCCTGGGAGAAGTCCCAGGATGCTATTGGCATATTCAGTGACCTCTCAAAAGCATTTGACTGTGTTGACCATAATACTCTGATCTGTAAATTACATCATTACGGAATTCGTGGACAAGCTGCTGATCTTGTTTTTTCCTATTTATCTTACAGGCAGCAAAAAGTATCCATAAATGGGGTGACATCCTCGGGGTCTTTAGTAAGGATGGGCGAGCCCCAGGGTTCAATTCTTGGCCCTTTCCTTTTTCTAGATTATATTAATGACCTTCCTTAGATGATGGCTAATTTATCAGATATAATTCTCTTTGCTGACGACACTTCTCTTATTTTTAAAGTGGATAGAAAAGATGCGGATGTCTTGCGTGTTAACGAAAGTCTGGCTGTTCTTTCGAAATGGTTCGCAGCCAATAATCTTTTACTAAATGCAAATAAAACTAAATGTATAAAGTTTTCATTACCGAATGTTCCTCAAGTTAGCGTCAATCTAATTCTTTATAGCAAAAAACCTGATGTAATTACAGAAACTGTGTTCTTAGGTATAACTGTCGATTCCAAACTGCAGTGAGGTACTCATATTAGAACTCTCTCAGGTAGATTAAGCTCAGCGGCATATGCAGTAAGAAAAATAAGTCAGTTGACAGATGTCGCCACAGCTAGGTTAGTTTACTATGCCTATTTTCACAGTATTATGTCTTATGGCATTTTACTGTGGGTATCTGCAGCTGATGTAGACGCGATTTTCGTATTGCCAAACAGAGCAATCAGGGCTATTTATAAAATGGGTCCTCGCGAGTCCCTCAGAAATAAATTCAAAGAAATCGATATATTGACACTGCCTTCTCTTTATATCTTAGAAATTATTCTGTATGTCCGTAAAAAACTAGGACTTTTCAAAATTAGAAGCGATTTCCATAACATAAATACTCGTAGTAAACACAAAATTATATTACCCAAATGGAGATTAGCCAAGACCAGTAAGTCATTTTTAGTAAATAGCATACGCTTTTATAACAAGCTAACAAAAGCGGTGACTGAACTTAGCGAAGGAAAGTTCAAAAACCATATTTAGCGTGTCTTAACCAAAAAAGCTTATTACAAGGTTAAAGACTATGTCGAAGACAAGCTTGTTTGGCAATGACTGCCTCTGCACTTGTGGCCCCTGGTAACTCATTGTGTGAATGTATCTATTAACTGCTCCATCTTTGTTGTAACATTTTTTTTTCTCTAACACATTGCTTTTGCAATATTTATTTTATTTTATATTATCTGACTCTAGCCACATTGAATTCGTTAGTTTTTCTTTTTTGGTTGTTAACGTCTCATTTATTGACAGCTTTTTTTTTTATATAGCCTCTTTTTATAATGTAAATGGAAGAACACTGTAGACTCCACGAATTCTTAGATTACTTCATATTTTGACTCATTTTTTTTAAATAATTATTTTTATTGTGCTTTTGAGTACAATATAGACCGGTTTACACTGTTCTTAAATAATACCTTTTAATACTGTTATATGGAAATATTGTAAGTACAACCATTTTTTTAAAAGAGTAACCATGGAGTTTCTTGCCGGTTCTTCTCCATAGGAAACAACCAATTTCGAACCGTGCACTAGCTTCTGACGTTTTATAAGTGCCCATGTAGGCCTATGTGAAATAAAAAAAAATTAACTTTTTGACTTTTAAGTCCCGTACTGGAGCACTAGTTTTTAAGTTATGTATACTAACCAACTATGGACTTTGTCTGAAATGTAAGATTTATTTATTTACTAGCTTTTGCCCGCGGCTTCGTCCGCGTGGCATTAGGTACTTAAGGAATCGGGATAAAAGGTAGTCTATGTTCTTTTCCATGTCAAAGGCTATATGCATGCCAAATTTCATCCAAATCCGTTCAGCCGTTTTTGCGTGATCAAGTAACAAACATCCAAACATCCACACTTCCACATTTATAATACTAGCTGTCCGCCCGCGACTTCGTCCGCGTGTACTTCGGTTATCGCATTCTAAACGTGTTTTCACGTAGGAATTTTCTATTCGTTTGTTCTGACCACGTGACTTAACGTTGAGTCCCATAGATTTGTTTAGTTTTCGTCTAGCGTTAACGATTGCAGATTATCAACTTGGCTAGGGGTGCAGTACGGTCGAAGCCTACTGAAGCCATCGGTTCGCTTCTGAAAAGAAAACTCGGCCCTGGACTGTAAGGTAACGAAAGAACTAGGAGTGGGTTTTAGTCTCTAAAAGTCTGAAACGACCGCTCCGCGCAAGGGCGGGAGATGTCATTGGATAATTTCCCACCAAAAAAACTTGATCGATCCGTGGCGAACTTTTTTTTTAATTGATATGAACTAGTGCTTGACCACGATCCCACCTGATGGTAAGCAGTGATGCAATCTTTGATGGTGAGGCGCACTAGTTTATTAAGAGCCGATTCACTCTAGCCTTGAAGACACTCAAATTATATATAATCGGACGGGAAGACCGCAGCAGGCGAATTGTTCCAGTCCTTCGACGTACGCGGTATAAACGACTCAGCGTTACGGTCAGGTTGATACTCGTCGTACGTCTGTTTGTGCGATGGTAGAATTGAGATGGCGGAATCAAGTCATGCAATTCCTGCGCACACTCCAAAATGCATCCTGTAAAACACCGAAAGGCTACCCTACGCCTGTCCTCAAGGCTTTGAAGGTTGGACTTAACCAAATCTGGATCACCAATTAGCCTCTTCGCACGCCTTTCCATCGCGTCCAAAGCTGCCAGGTGGCATTTTGCAGCAACAGCCCATATGTGGCTTCAGTACTCTACGCACGGACGGACCTGTGCTTTGTATAACATTCCTAAAGTTATTCCAGAACCTTCTAGCAGGTTTTCATGAGGCGACCAATCAGCACTTCATTTGCACCGCTCTTGCTCTCTCCTATGAGTAGGTAAATGTATGCAGACTTCTTGCTCCCTCATCTTCCGTCGAACTACTTGACACTAGCGAAGGAGCGATGTGTTGTCTTTGTTTAATTTATTTTTAACACTTTGTTTAATTTATTTTTAACCGACTTCGAAAAGAAGGAGGTTTTATGTTCGGCTGAATGTATTTTTTTTTTATGTATATTCACCGATTTCTCGGTCAATTGAGGAACGATTTTGAAAATTATTTTTTTGATTGAAAGGTTATGTTTCCAAGTTGATCCCATAGAAATATTGTTATGATCTGATCATGAACTTCGAAGATATGGAACAGAAATCCTCATAGGATCACAGTAGAACTGTCGTAGCAAGTAAAATACTGCTCTCAAAATGGTGAAGGAAAACATCGTAAGGAAAGCAAATAGCACGTCTTTCAACCACGCCGGGCTCTGGTACAGGCAAGGGCGGATCCAGCTTTGGCGCTAGGGCGGGTCACATAGTCGTGGTCAAGTCACACGAAGTTATTATTTAATTTTTATAACAATAAATACAGGTAAAAAGTAGGTATTTTATTAATGTATGTAAGTACTACTTAGAAATACTTACATTTAAATAACAAAATCTCGAAAAGCGTTAAGTATCACTTCATCTACTTCAATGGGTATGTTTATGGACGTGGAGAAGTGCCAGTCCGGTTCAGTAAAAACATTATGTTTAACAATTTTAATTAGTGGTCCAGTTACGTCCTGGCCCAGAGGGGGGTCATGACCTACATGATTCCCCCCCCCCTTGGGTACAGGCCATGGTCCGGAGCGAAGAGCAGTGGCAGGCGGTCGCCTCCTGCGAAGCAGTAATGCTAGCAAAGGAGGCCGCACGCGTGAAGCACCGGTGCTAAAGCCCCAGCCGCCGTCAATCCCGATTTCCGGCCACCGTAAACGCGGGCTTGCTGATGGCGAGCAACGGGTAGCTCGCTGTCCAGCTGTCCGATAACCGTCCGGACCGAGTTTTGAGTCTTACAAACCCCGTTTTTAAAATACAAATCGCTTTTTTAAAAGAGTAACCATGGAGTTTCTTGCCGGTTCTTCTCCATAGACAACGACCAATTTGGAACCGTGCTTCTGACGTTTTATAAGTGCACATGTTCTATAAGACTCTTGCTTTTTGTCAAATTTCAGGATTCTGGGTAAACGATTAGTATGAATTTTGATTATTCCTTTGAGAGTGTCGAAATATATGTTTTTTGGGACATAAACGACCATATCTTTTTTTTCTTAACTTAGTATTTATATGTATGTACATCAGTGCTGTAAGACTCTTGACTTATGCCAATTTTTTGGATTCTGGGTCAACGGCAAGTATCCTATGAATTTTGATTCCGTTGAGAGTGTCGAAATACACGATTATGTGACATAAACAGCCGTATCTTTTTTATCGTTGTTGGGATCAACTCAGAAGTATGATTATTTCAGAACTTCAATGGACTGCATACTTGAGTATAAACTCGATACATTCACGTGTTGCCGAGATACAGGGTCTTCAGACAGACAGACTGATGGACCACAAAGTGATCCTATAAGGGTTCCGTTTTTTCCTTTTGATAACTTTTGAGGTACGGAACCCTAAAAAGATAGTGTAAGGTCGTGCGGGGATTCAGAAATAAAACAACATATACTTATTCTAACTTATAATTAATTAAATCTAATTTATAACTACTTAGTTTAGATTCGAATAGTACTTTGTGAGAAATATTTATTCAATTTTTTTATTAATATAAAAACACTAAAAATGGCGGTACAGTCCACCTGATGGTAAGTGGTTACTGCCGCCAAGGCTGTAGCCACCTGGAATCCTTCTTTCAAAGAGGCATTCCAGGTGGGACGCCTAGAGACGAAGATGGAATGTCTCGTGTGCACGTAAATATACCGGCGGTCATACCCTTCAAGCTAGAACGCAGTGATGCTGAGCAGCTGAAATAGGTATGATGGTAGTACTTCCCCGGGTGAGTTCTAGCACACTAAGAACTCTACTACCTCCAGGTCATCACCAGGTGATATAGTAGTCAAAAGTAAAAGCTTGACCACTATATCACCTGATAGTAAGCAATGATGTGATCGGTGATGGAGAACACATTTGACCACTATCTCACCTGATATTAAGTGATGATGTGGTCGGTGATGGAGCATGATTGCCTTGAAGTAACCTATGTACTCTTGACTTCAAGGTCTTAAGGTGGAAAATTCCTCATCCTTGATTGAAAAGTGAGGGTTCTCCGACCGGGTGTTGTATCTGGAGGGGTTTTGTCCAATAGATGTTGACGGGCTGTTCTGAACGTTCAAATCGCGCGGGGAGCTTTAATTGCGCGTTGCTGGATTTGAACTCAAAGTCATTTTGTAGTTCGTACTTCGCGATATACACCGCTAAATTTTAATCGTTTTAATCCCGTGGAGGGTCGATCCAGTACATGAAACACTATCGATTTTTAAAGATAAAATAAAAGATAAAGTACCTCTTTTTCAAAACTCGTATTAATTTACGCATGTACGAAATTAATTTCTTTAAGAAAACGTCAGCAGAGAGAGTTTAATAACCTGTAGGTAGTTTGTACGCAACACCGACTATTAACTACAGGTCATTGAACTCACTCAGCTGACGTTTTCGTAAATTAATACGAGTTTTGAAAAAAAGATACTTTATTTTTTATTGTTATCTTTACAAATCGATAGTGTTTCATGTACCGGATCGACCCTCCACGGGGTTAAAACGATTAAAATTTAACGGCGTAGATGGCGTTTTAATTAAAATGGAATAAAAATATATAGTTTAATACACAGGCCATGATATCCTTAGTTCAGAAAATTTAAAACTAAACAAATCCGTGTACAGATATCTTAAGAAATCCACTACAGATGGTAATTCTACTCATTTGTCTTACAAGACAAGATTCGAAGATCACAAATGTTACCTACATTTCCCTAAATCATCTCAGCATTTCATACGAATTTGCATCTTATTGCGTTAACATTTATATTTCTGCAAGCATTAAATTTTGCTTATAGGAAAATGAACATTTTTTGGTCAATAAGTTTCATAGTCGTAGGCAATGCTAACTTTACTTAGAGAATCAGGAATATTTACTTGCCAGTAATGTAGGTACAAGTTTAAGGGCCTGTGCACACTAGGTTTTTGAAACGCGCCGTTGACGCGCGTTTTAGGAACGTGCGTCAACGGCGCGTTTAAAAAACGATGTATGCGCAGGCCCTATGATGGTATAGAGTTGGCTGTTTCCGAAACATATTTAAACTTAGTGTGATTTTATCATCTTGGCCTGACAATTGGGTAGCATACAAATATGAGAGATGCTTGCTGTAGGATCCAAGTTCATATAGCCTGAAACATGAGATGGATAACGATCCTACAGCTAGAACGCAGACCTCTTTTCTTTGTGTGAGTAAGAGAATCTTATAGAGAGAATCTTAGAGCAAATGACATATTATTCAATTTTCAAATGCCAATTAGGGCCTGTCCACACCACGTTTTTTAAATGCGCTGTTGACGGGCGTTTTACAAACGAGCGTCGACGGCGCGCTTTTATCCTATTAAAGGTCTACAGGCTGCGTCTGATTCGCATGCGTATCGCTACAAACGCGCGTCAAAGGCGCGTTTATAAACCCTGGTTTGCACAAGCCCTTAATTCAGTTAGATCTTTTGAAGGGATTTTCTTATATATCCCAAATATACGCTGCCAAAAAAAAACAAAATTAACATCGGTAATTAAATAAGAATGATATCTATTTCTTTTACAATAAGCATGCTAACGATTAATTAATAATACAACAGATAAAATTGCTAAAGATTTTGAATATACAGACTCAAAACATAATAATTACGTAATATAATAATAGAGAAATCTGAAATAGCATAAAAATGATGTCTATTTATTTTTTTAAATAAAGTTTCTGATGAAGCCAAAAAAACTGTTAAGTACAAGATTTTAATCCTATGCCAGCTGACCACGACGCCGAACCAGAGACCAGGGAGTTGCAACAGCCTCCTTGGCGATATCCTCCACATCAATATCGGGTGGTGCTGATGAGCTTTCTACTGCAGCTGGTACGAGGAACTGTAATAGGATATTAGATAATTTTATTAAAAAGCATATAATTTACATAATAACAATAATAAAAGCCTGAAATAAATAGGCTAGGAAACCCATAGTAAAATTACAATTTGCAGTTTGAAAAAGTTAAAAGTTTAAAATAGTAATAATATAAATCCGCTAATTTAAATAAATAAATATTAATAAGTTCATCATCATCATCATCATCATCATCATCAACAAATATAGTAAATTTTAACCTTTTAGGCACAATTGTACCGAATTTGGTACACCTCGGTTCGAGCTACATTAAACCTTATTTTTACGCCGGCATTTCATTGCTGGCCCATTCTTATGTTTGTTCTGCGCTTGTTTTGTTATGCGTAGAATAGTACAGTACACCAAAATATGTGTAATCCTAACTAATATTATAAATGTGAAAGTGTGGATGTTTGGATGTTTGTTACTTAATCATGCAAAAACGGCTGAACGAATTTGGATAAAATTTGGCATGCATATAGCCTTTGACATGGAAAAGAACATAGGCTACTTTTTATCCCGGAAAAACATCTTATTCCTACGGGAAATCACGTTTAGAGTGCGATAACCGAAGTACACGCAGACGAAGTCGCGGGCGGACAGCTAGTACATAATAAAAACATTGCACTCTCAGTTATCAGTTTCATTAGTTTACCATCTCTCTATAGTCAGTCGGTACTGAAGCAAAAACAGCGGGTTTGTACCTAATTAACCATCTTATGTCTAATTTTACAATTGTAATTACTATTTTACAATTTATAATTTTAATGATTGTTCCAAATTTTTAAATTCATAGTATCTATTAATTCAAATTAAACCGTGACCTATAATTATTATTGTTACTCTATTTTTTTAATTCAGTTGTAATTCAAATTGACCAATGACAAATGTATCTTGTGTAATAGTTGTGAAAAAAAAAATCTGTTTTGATCTTTGTACCTTGATCCTAATTTTTTAGTTATAGTTTGACGTAATTTATTGGAATGTGTTTTTTGTCTTATCTGTTTGATATTTTTAATTTTTCTTTCTATCACCTAATTATATGTACATGCTGTGGTCTCCTGTAACTGAAGGAGCACATGTTAAAGGATCCCATGCCTAAAGATTTTACTTTTCTTTTTATTTTTACTGTATCTGTGTGACCTTTGTTGCAGATACAAATCTATACATATAATAAAATCGTAGGAAAGTCAAAACTGTACATGAATATTTTTTAAAAAGAATACTTGGGGCGTGATCTATAATCGATATCGAAGCCAAAAATATAGTTTTTAGAATTTTTGTCTGTTTGTCTGTTTATCTGTTTGTCTGTTTGTCTGTATGTATGTCCGGGCTAAACTCAAAAAGTACTGCATGGATTTACTTCAAATTTTGCATAAATATTACTAAGAGGTCGGGTCAACATAAAGGCTACGTATTATCACGCTATCACCTACGGGGGAGGAGCTGTGAATCTTTATTTTTCTTAAGCATTCTGTGACAGCGTGTAATCTAACGATGCATATTTAAATGTTGTTTTTGAGTTAGCCATGCTATTATCTAGCTTTACACCATTAAAACTACGCCATTTAAGTAACTTGGGCAGAGAAACATAGTTTAATGAATGTTAGTAGTATAGAGACAATTTTGAAGCAGCGCCATCTATGAGATTTCATAAAAATCAAATCAAGTTACATGTTAACACTTTTTGGAAATTAATAATTTAAATTTGATCATGTAGTTAGTTATTCTTAAAATTCATAGATGGCGATGTGATGTGATGTGCATTTTCTTCATAAAAGTTGTATCATATAGTTCGTTTTGACAAATTCAAGTTCCAACAAAACCCTGAAAAAACTTGAGTAGAGTTGAGTAAGACAATTAAAAAAAAAATGCGGTGTTAAGTATTACATGGTGACATTTTTCCAGCTCTGTGAAGTCGACCAGTTTGCGAGATCCCTTACGTATGACGAGGTGCCTTCATATTACACGTACGACAAGCAAAGTGGTGTATTTAACCGACATCGACGAGGAGGTGCTGTGGAAGGTTTTCCGGGAATTTTCAAGGAGGCCGCATTGGGTAGGGTTTATACCGTGCATCCAAATAATGGCGAATGCTATTTTCTGCGGTTGTTACTTCACACTGTCCGAGGCCCAACGTCTTTCGCCTTTCTGAGGACATTTGATGGCGTGGAGTATCCCACTTACCACGCAGCCTGCGTAGCACGTCACCTTCTCGACGGTGACCAAAATTGGGATCCTCGCGGAGGCGAGCGTCAGTGACAGTCCCAGCCGCATGCGTCATCTTTTTGCCGTCATTTTGATGTTTTGTGGAGTCGCGAACCCGGTAGCTTTGTGGGAGAAGTATCGCCATCATCTGTCTGAAGATTTTCTACGACCTTTGAGGCGTGCTACTGGAGACGAAGTCGAAGTAACTGATGAACGCGTGCTGAACACCTATCTCAGTTCACTTCAAGATGTGGTCATTTCTATGGGCGGCAATCCGCTTATCGAATATGGGTTACCAGCTCCCCAATCATCACCGCATCAAGGCCGTGGATATCGGGAGTATAACGCTGAAACAAATTACGAGCCGGGCGAAATGACCACCATACGAAATGACCATGTCACCGTGTTCTCTTAAGAGCAAAAACAAATGACACCGTACTTGAAAGCGTTGGGCAAAACCAGGGTAAAATGTTTTTCTTGGATGCTCTTGGTAGAACAGGAAAAACATTTGTTACCACTGGCATACTTGCAGAGGTCAGGAGGCAAGGCAAAATTGCTATTGCTGTAGCGTCGTCGGGAATCGCTGCCATACTGCTTCCGGTGGCAAGACAGCACATGCCATGTTTAAAATTCCCATCGATTTAGAGAGCGCCGAAACACCTGTTTGTGGTGTGTCACGTAACAGCGATAAGCGACACGTGCTCAAGGATTGCTCTCTGATCGTATGGGATGAGTGTACGATGGCCAATAGGAAGGCAGTTGAGGCCGTGGACAGAACCCTGCAGGACCTCCGCAGGAACGAACATTTGATGGGTGGTGTCACAGTTCTGTTCAGTGGCGATTTCCGGCAAACACTTCCCGTGGTGACGCGGGGATCGAGGGCTGACGAGGTGAATGCTTCGTTGAAACGATCTTCGTTGTGGTCACGAGTTCTTACGCTGCGCTTGACCATTAATATGAGAGCTCGGCTCGGCGGCAATGCACGAGCATTGCAAGAATTCTCCGATGTCCTTCTAAGTCTTGGCGAAGGCACTTTGACAGGTGGTACTTCCAGAGTCTCTCGGTAGAGTGGTATCCAGCTTAGAAGAACTCATTTGCTGTGTGTACGGGGACATCAGTCGTATACCGCACCAGCTTCTTGGGTGTGTGAGCGATAACGCCGACACCCAAAAATGATCAGGCTGCAGCAAATAACGAATGCATTCTCTCGGAAATTGAGGGGAATGAAGTGGTCTATACCTCGATGAACACTGTTGTCGAGCAAGATGACGCCACACATTATCCTGTGGAATTTCTGAACTCCCTGTCAGCAAGTGGACTTCCAGCGCATACCATCAAGCTGAAGGTCGTTGTCCCGATTATGCTTCTTCGGAACCTACCTCCTCCGAAGTTGTGTAACGGGACCCGCCTTAAAGTTATCTCGCTCCACAGACAAACTTTTGAGGCGGAAATTCTTACGGGTTGTGGCGTCGGTGAGGCAGTATTTATACCACGCATTCCCCTCATACCTCACAATTTCCCGTTCCAGTTCAAGCGCGTACAGTTCCCTGTGAGTGTTTGCTTCGCGATGACCATCAATAAGTCACAGGGGCAGACACTGAGGGCAGCGGGTGTCGACCTCAGGACGAGTTGTTTCTCACACGGGCAACTGTACGTCGCTTGCTCCCGTGTCACCAGTACTGACTCTCTTTACATTTTGGCTCCTGGCAGCATAACTACCAAAGTAGTTTATAGGGAAGTGTTGTAAGGTATGATACCTTTGTACGTATTTTTACTCTTTTGTGTCCGGGAATGTATTCCTGCATTATTTTCTCTATTTCCTTCAGTCACATCTTATGACTGAACTCAGCAGGATTCCCATATAACTCTCTCTTCACTTGCTTCGTTTGCAAAAAAACTTATATTTTAATAATTTTAAAAGTGGTTTACTTATAATACTATAGCGACACTGGCATCTTAGGTATTTTTGGTGCTGTAGAGCCTTCACGCAGACGACGTCGCGGGCAGCAGCTAGTACATAAATAAAAATAATTGAAATGTATAGTCCGCGCTACTAGTGTTAAGTTAGCTGATATAAGGTGTACCATATTTGGTACACTGGTGCCCAAAAGGTTAAAGTGGAATGACAAATACTTACACCCATTTCTACGTTGATTTGGAGTTTCCTGTTCGCCAAGAAGCTGACCTGCCAAGCAGATTCCAGACACAAGAAGCGGTGTGCAAACTGAAAACAAATTAAAAATAACAATTTAAAAAATATCGCTGAATAAGGCACAACACGCCCATTTATTGTGCGTACAGCCAAGGAGTGGAATTCCCTGCCGGAGTCTGTAAGTCAAGAGCGAATAGGTTACTTCTAGGCAAGCCTGTTCCATCATCGACCACATCATCGCTTACCATCAGGTGAGATGGTTTTAAAACTCAAACATATCAAAAAATTTTAAAAAAAATTCGCCGACATAGCCCGAAGAATCGCTAAATTTAAGTAGCAGTGGGCATTGCTCGTAGAACAGGTGGTCGATGGGACCGAAAGGTTCTCGAGTGGCAACCGGGCACCGGGAAACGCAGAGTTAGAAGGCCTCCCACAAGGTGGAACGACGACCTGGTGAGAGTCGCGGAAATGCGGTGGATGCGTGAAGCACAGGATCGCTCGTTGTGGCGACGCTTGGGGGAGGCCAGTGGACGTCTTCCGGCTGAAATGATGATGCTTATGATAAGGCAAAGTTTATGACCCATGGGATCACTGTTTTTTTCTTTTCAATATATTTTTATTTCACAAAGACCTACATGAAAAGTTCTGTAAGTTGATAGGGAATCATTTGTGTTGGTATGGATGTGAAAAGGAGGGATGAAATGCATGTTACATATACTATCTCAGTTCACTTCAAGATGTGGTCATTTCTATGGGCGGCAATCCGCTTATCGAATATGGGTTACCAGCTCCCCAATCATCACCGCATCAAGGCCGTGGATATCGGGAGTATAACGCTGAAACAAATTACGAGCCGGGCGAAATGACCACCATACGAAATGACCATGTCACCGTGTTCTCTTAAGAGCAAAAACAAATGACACCGTACTTGAAAGCGTTGGGCAAAACCAGGGTAAAATGTTTTTCTTGGATGCTCTTGGTAGAACAGGAAAAACATTTGTTACCACTGGCATACTTGCAGAGGTCAGGAGGCAAGGCAAAATTGCTATTGCTGTAGCGTCGTCGGGAATCGCTGCCATACTGCTTCCGGTGGCAAGACAGCACATGCCATGTTTAAAATTCCCATCGATTTAGAGAGCGCCGAAACACCTGTTTGTGGTGTGTCACGTAACAGCGATAAGCGACACGTGCTCAAGGATTGCTCTCTGATCGTATGGGATGAGTGTACGATGGCCAATAGGAAGGCAGTTGAGGCCGTGGACAGAACCCTGCAGGACCTCCGCAGGAACGAACATTTGATGGGTGGTGTCACAGTTCTGTTCAGTGGCGATTTCCGGCAAACACTTCCCGTGGTGACGCGGGGATCGAGGGCTGACGAGGTGAATGCTTCGTTGAAACGATCTTCGTTGTGGTCACGAGTTCTTACGCTGCGCTTGACCATTAATATGAGAGCTCGGCTCGGCGGCAATGCACGAGCATTGCAAGAATTCTCCGATGTCCTTCTAAGTCTTGGCGAAGGCACTTTGACAGGTGGTACTTCCAGAGTCTCTCGGTAGAGTGGTATCCAGCTTAGAAGAACTCATTTGCTGTGTGTACGGGGACATCAGTCGTATACCGCACCAGCTTCTTGGGTGTGTGAGCGATAACGCCGACACCCAAAAATGATCAGGCTGCAGCAAATAACGAATGCATTCTCTCGGAAATTGAGGGGAATGAAGTGGTCTATACCTCGATGAACACTGTTGTCGAGCAAGATGACGCCACACATTATCCTGTGGAATTTCTGAACTCCCTGTCAGCAAGTGGACTTCCAGCGCATACCATCAAGCTGAAGGTCGTTGTCCCGATTATGCTTCTTCGGAACCTACCTCCTCCGAAGTTGTATAACGGGACCCGCCTTAAAGTCATCTCGCTCCACAGACAAACTTTTGAGGCGGAAATTCTTACGGGTTGTGGCGTCGGTGAGGCAGTATTTATACCACGCATTCCCCTCATACCTCACAATTTCCCGTTCCAGTTCAAGCGCGTACAGTTCCCTGTGAGTGTTTGCTTCGCGATGACCATTAATAAGTCACAGGGGCAGACACTGAGGGCAGCGGGTGTCGACCTCAGGACGAGTTGTTTCTCACACGGGCAACTGTACGTCGCTTGCTCCCGTGTCACCAGTACTGACTCTCTTTACATTTTGGCTCCTGGCAGCATAACTACCAAAGTAGTTTATAGGGAAGTGTTGTAAGGTATGATACCTTTGTACGTATTTTTACTCTTTTGTGTCCGGGAATGTATTCCTGCATTATTTTCTCTATTTCCTTCAGTCACATCTTATGACTGAACTCAGCAGGATTCCCATATAACTCTCTCTTCACTTGCTTCGTTTGCAAAAAAACTTATATTTTAATAATTTTAAAAGTGGTTTACTTATAATACTATAGCGACACTGGCATCTTAGGTATTTTTGGTGCTGTAGAGCCTTCACGCAGACGACGTCGCGGGCAGCAGCTAGTACACAATATAAATGTTGCTGTGCCCTTCCGGGGTCCATGTTTGAGACAATATAATTATGTACCTACTTAACAACTATTCACAACATGAGTGCAAATAAAATAATAAAAAACAAAATAATAAGCTTTTTATTTATTATTATTGCTGATTTGCCGCATTAGGCCACATCACATTTCATGGCGGTAAGTCCCCTCATTGAGGCATGGCTGGCAAGACCTCACGGCGTCCTTACCTTCCGCATGACGCAGGTCTTCACCGGACATGGTTCGTTCGGGAGTTTCCTGCACCGGATTCGTGCGGAAGTGACGCCCGGGTGTCACCACTGTGCGGAATGTACGGTGGAGCACACAGTCGAGGTGTGCCCTGCTTGGACGGAGCATCGCCGTGCCCTCGTGGGGGCGATCGGCGGCGGAGACCTCTCGCGCCGGGCCTTGGTTGAGGCCATGGTCCGGAGTGAGGAGAAGTGGCAGGCGGTCGCCGACTTCTGCGAAGCAGTAATGCTCGCAAAGGAGGAGGCCGAACGCATCAGGCAACGGCGTTATCGCCGCCGCCGGGTTTTTTTTTTTTTTTTTTTTTTTCGATGGGAAAAATCATCTTATGACAACCCCCGCTCTTGGGCGGAGCGGGAGATAGTGTCAGACTCTTACTGACTAAAAAACCCATCCCGTTCCTTCAAGCCTTCATACCGGGGCTCGAGCGCCCTTTCGGATTACCCTGGCCCCAGTAGGCTTCGACCCGGCTGGGCCCCTGCTGTTGCTGACAACTCCTTGAGGCGCGCGGGAACAGCGCGCGCCGTCGACGACTTGGGCTTGGTCCGGACGGTTACCGGACGGCCGGACAGCGAGCTACCCATTGCTCACTGTCCGCAAGCCCGCGCCTACGGTGGCTGGAAATCGGGATCGGAATCCCGGCGGCGGCGGCGGTGAGAGCGCCGTTGCCTGATGCCCGCCGCCGGGATTATGATCCCGATTTCCGGCCACCGTAGGCGCGGATTTGCGGACAGTGAGCAATGGGTAGGTCGCTGTCCGGCCGTCCGTTAACTGTCCGGACCAAGCCCAAGTCGTCGATGGCGCGCACTGTTCCCGCGCGCCTCAAGGAGTTGTCAGCAACAGCAGGGACCCAGCCGGGTCGAAGCCTACTGGGGCCAGGGTTATCCGAAAGGGCGCTCGAGCCCCGGTATAAAGGCTAGAAGGAACGGGGTGGGTCTTTTAGTCAGTAAGAATCAGACACTATCTCCCACTCCGCCCAAGAGCGGGGGATGTCATTGCATGATTTTTTCCCACCATAAAAAAAAGGCCACATCACATTGTAATATTTTAATGTGCAAACCTACCACAGTGTTCTCTTTTTTAACCCAAAGGTTGACTGGCAGAGAATGCCTTGTTGCATTAAGTCCGCCTATGTATCACTAGGTACTAGGGAATCAAATTCCCGCATCAAAATTGCAATCCCGCAAGCCTGCGGGATTCATGTCAGCGATCCCGCGGATCCCGCGAGATTTGCGGGATTGGAATTTTTAATTACTTTTTTGTTTTGAGTAGTAATAAACACAAAAATCGGTCAAGTGCGAGACGAACTTGCACATCGAGGGTTTCTTATACAATCTACCTATTTAAATAGTTCGTTTCCCGAGTCGAGTTTCTAAGAATTTCCGAAACGCAAATAAAAATATTTTCTTATAAAATCAGCTGCTTATAAGAATCAATAAAATATTTAACGGGCCTTCATCTTTTAGAAAAATAAATTCACATGCTGTGGGGAATCCCCGGCCATAGAATACCTACCTAAACTGACATTGATTACGTTCCGCTTCAGTTGCGTTACAGGACTCGCACAACACAAAAAGAAATTATGAAATTATTTAACTGCAAGGTGAAATCGAAAACATAATAATTATTTTTCAGACAAATACCTACTATAAAAATGTCATGAGTTCTATATAAAGTTGTTTCATCCCTTTTTAATGAAGATGAGCTTTTTTCTTTTTTTTTTATAATTGATAGGCTCGCGTTTGACCACAATCTCACCTGATGGTAAGCGATGATGTGGCCGACGATGGAGCACGCTTGCCTAGAAGCAATCTATTCACTCTTGACTTAAAGACCCCTGGGTTATAGCTATCAGGAAACACAGACTCCGGCAGGGAATTCCATTCCTTAGCTGTACGCATAATGAATGTACTCCCAAAACGCTTTGTACGTATAGGTGGGATGTCCACCATGTACCGGTGGCGCAACGCCGTACGTCTTGTGGTCCGATGATGGAACGGACTTGGCGGAATAAAATTGTGTAAATCTAGAGCACACTCCCCGAAATGTAAACGAGAGCTGGGAGAGACGGGTCTAAAAAAAAAAAACAAAAAAAAAAACTGCTGCTGGGTATAAATAAACCTAAACGGTGGCGTTAAGGTCATCCGAATCCAATTAGGTTTTAAAAAACTTCAATCCCGCAGATGTGCGGGATCCCGCATGAGTAATCCCGCATTTCCGATCCCGCAGAAAAGGTGCGCTTGCGGGATTGGATTCCCTAACCACTGCTATACACGAAATTTAAATAAATAAATACATATGTATTCGTAAAAAAAAACCGGTACATCCCGCCGAATACAACATAAAATAGTTACAATGATTACTATTATATTACAGGACTAGCTGACCGGGCCAACTTCATAACGCCTAACAGTCAATGAATGTAAGTAGTATATCTTTCGATATAGTCAACCGATTGCGGTGAAACATAGCCTACGTAATATATCAAGCAACACACAATTTTAATGTATATAAAAGTAACCTACATCGATTTTGTACATTTGCAAAATTAAATAAGATTTAAAATTAAACAAAAAAATAAAATAATAATATACTTAGATAACTTTATGGACCACGTTTTTATGCGTACACAATTAAAAACGAGATGTTGCTCAATGTTAAACTATTTTATATAATGTCAATATGCAATAAAAAGTCATCCAACAATAACATAATAATGTCAAAAAATATTCCAAAAATGTCAGTTATTATTTATAAAATGTCAATATTTATTATTACTACAATGTTAATATTTATTCTTAATACAATGTCAATTATTTATTACTAATACAATGCCAATATTTATTACTTCTACAACGTCAATATTTATTACTAATGCAATATCAATATTTTCGATTTAAAAATTCATTAAGAGAATAGAAACAGTTTTTCAAAAGCCAAGCCATACTATATATATATAACAGATATATAAATATTATCTGCAATGCGGTGCGCAGTGGCTCTCCGCCCCTGACTGCGCATCACGCATCGATTATATCGGACCATTGTACCACGCCTATGCCTGAAACCTGAGATTAAATACCTATAGATATAGGCACCGCGTGGCCACACATGAGACAGCACTATAACACTAAAATGAGGTTATTACGGAAACCTTTACATTAATATGACCACAGAAATACACTTTAAACTTAACTATAGTAGTCTATTTGTTATACATACACTAAAACTATTACTTTAATTGCCGAAATTATTCTAAAGACATAATAATTGACTCGAGTTACTTCAAAGTGACAGTGGTAGGCCTTTGTTACTTGTACTTTGAAAAGTGAGCCAAGCAAAAAAGCGGCACGCCGAATAAGACAGATAATGTAATGTTTTGTCTCAATTTTCTTACTTATTTCGTTTATATGCTTCTCACTTTCGCACTTCCATAGAGTCGCATGGCTATATCTAGAGGTATATAATCTAAGCCTGAAACCCACGCCCACCTTTCATCCCCCCCTTTACCCCGCCTTGCCCCGCTATCTTTCCGATAAAACGAATAAAATTGAACTGAACAGTTTTATTTATCTACAATTTAGTAAAGAGGTAAAGTTTTTTTTATGTTTTTTTGTTTGTAGGAGGTAATCTCTGGAAGTACTGGTCCGATTGCTAAAATTCTTTTATCGATAGAAAGCTGCTTAATTCCTGAGTGACATAGGCTATTTATGTACGCGGGCGAAGCTGCAGGCAAAAGCTAGTTAATTATATTATTTAACTTCATGTACAGTAGTGGCACATAGGCGGACTTAATGCAACAAAGCATTCTCTACCAGTCAACCTTTGGGGGTTTTATTTATATAACAAAGAAAAATGTCCCACACAAGGAATTCTTTTCGTATTGTGGGTGCGTTTATAAACATGACATATTAATAATAATAAATTCCACAACTATCACACAACCCCGTCTTGTCCGAAGCTAAGCAGGGCCTCAAGTCTGCTATTACAATAGTGTCAGAATGGTCTATCATTGATGTCATAATTGTCGATTTTGACAAGTTTGACCCTCCGACATTTGTTGACATTCTTAATTTAAAAAATGGAAATAAAGACATAAAGCTGTTTTGAATCGACATGTATCGTGATCCTTTACATGATCTAGTAATGAAAAGCAGTTCATTGTTTGTTTTTCGGGTACCTACGCAGAGATATTGGGAAAGGGTCAATGTACTTTATTCCATGGTTATTTAGGCGCCTTCTGTAGAACATCAAATCGACAGTAGAAAGATTACTTATTCCACATAAAATAAGTTAAGTAAGTATAGTAAAAAGGATGATGATAAACTTAACTTCATAAGTATAAAACTCATTTTAGACCTAAGTGGCGGTTAAGCGATTTTACCTTTCTACTGTCGAAAAATTTTTTCACACACACAAAATACAAAAAAAAAATACACACACCACATATGAAAGCAAAACACACAAACATTTAAAAAACAATAACAACAAATCAAAAATTTAAATCAAGGAATTGCAATTAAAAATTTCAAACACAGAAACAACGAAAAAAAAAAAACACAGAATCACTCACGTTGAACTTGATATCCAAAGAGACAGGACCCTGAAGAACTCCAGAAGCTATTAAGCCCGGTATCAAGTCGACGTACCAACTCGTCACGCACGGTAGACGGTTAGTGGCGCACTGCGGCAATGCACAAAGGATGTCTAGGCTGTCTGGAAAAGCTAGCTGCTTCGCGCAGGCTCAGTATAGCGATCAATACTCAAGGGAGGGGTAGCAATTAGCCTTATAATCATCGATGTGGTGTACTGCGCACTAGATTAGGCGTGCCAAACACTCACTTCAATCGACTCAGGTGTAATGTCGACTGTACAACTTGAATATTACATAACACTATGTTGAACGAAACGCGTAAGTGCCACGAAATTTATGGCGCTTAAGACATTTTGGTCGCGAAAAAAGTATCCTCTAAAAGCTATCTTAGCGCTGCATGTTTCAATAGTTCTGTTAGACGACATAATGAAAATTTAGCGCTGCAGCGACCTTTTGTTTTAACTTCTCATTATTTTAACAAATAATAATATTCCATAGGTAACAATCACACAACGCCGTCTAGGCTCAAGCTAAGCAGAGCTTGTGTTATGAGTACCTACTAGACAACTGATGAACTTACTTATATATTTCTAAATACATACATAATAGAGATAAATTACACCCAGACACAGAACAAATGATCATCACAAAAACATTTGTCCTGGGTGGGAATCGAACCCACGACCTTCGGCATAGCAGTCAGGGCTACTAACCACTAGACCAATAGTTTCCATGAAAGGGCTTGTCTATCACTAGAATATAAGTCGATGCTTATAATATTCCTTCTTTAAGTTTTATAATTAAAAAAAGGCTGAAGTACGCTTCCTTGGAGCAGCTTTACCATTTTGTGCCGGTTGCGGTGGAGACTGGGCAGTTGGAGTACGGAGGCAAGGTCTTTTGTGCGGGATTTGGACCGTAGGCTCGGTGAGGCAACGGGTGATTCCCGGTCCAGGTCGTTCTTGGTGCAAAGAATGGCCATCGCTATTCAGCGAGGTAATGCGGCGAGTGTTATGAGCACCTTTGCACCAGGAACGATCAGAGGCGGGTTATTTATTGACATTTGACGTTTCATTTGTGTAATGTTAATTCTTTTATATTTATTGGTTTTGTAATTGATATAAACTAGTGCTTGACTACGACGTTAACGACTACGTATACCTGGGAAAGACGGTCTTCATGGGTAGGTCTTACTTCGAGAAAGAGGTCAATCGTCGATTCCGACACAGCAGGGGCAGGGCAGCGTTCGGGAAGTCGCCAAACTTAAGTGGCAATGGGCAGGGCACAATGTACGCAGAACAGATGGTCGCTATGAACGAAACGTCTGGAGTGGCGAACGCGTACCGGAAGACGCAGCGTTGGAAGGCCTATGTCCAACAGTGGACGTCTTTTGGCTGAAATTGCGCTGATCATGATTATGATTGCGATCCCACCTGATGGTAAGTAGTGATGCAATCGTTGATGGTGAGGCACACTAGTTCATTAAGGCGTATAGTCCCTTGAACCATCTGGCCGAAATTATGTGAACGCAACTCTCGCACTCGCCTAGGCGGCAGTACGCAAATCTGTGCATTTATTTGCGGCCAGCAGCGCCCGGAAAGCGCTTTAAATCGATGAACTCTTAGACAAATTATCTTTAAAAATTAATTAATTAAGTATATTTTGTGTAAATTCTATTATAAAATTTAGAATCTTAGTGTAAAGTGCGACACACAGTGTTTGTACCGTGTTTGGTCGTGATATTTCATCAATAAATTCGCTTCGTCGACCGGCTGTCAAAATTTGAATTGTTTGGATTGCAGATTTGAATTCATCAAACCCGGGGAGTACTTTGTTTTATTTTATAGCTTATTAAAATTATATTTACACACTATTCAACACCTGTTAACTCTGCTCAGGGTTCTGAGCTACATCCAGAACACATTGGCACCGTTTATGTCTCCTTTTACTTGACAAACTGTGGAAGTAAAATCGACGACTAAAACATAAGCCCCAGACAAAACATACACTACATTACTTACTTCACATTATTTTAGTATTTTCAATCTGCTTTACCTTAACTTCCTAGATTAATAACTGTCTCCATTATCAAATTAATGTTACCTCTAATTAATTTTATAATTCAACATTCTTCGCACTAATTAGATAGCAAATCTAACAATATTGGCTTAGCAATAATAGTCTGTCGAATTAATCAATCAATAAATAAGTAGTTTTTTTTTTCCTTTTTATTATCTCTTTAATTTTTTATTTTTTTTATTTTATTTTCTTCTACCTACACTACTAGTTAATATTATAAATTCTAAATTTCAATCTTCTTTTTTGTCTCTTTATTTCTTTTTATATAACTATCTCAAGTTCTTAACTCAATAAGCATCTCATCAAATACTTATCCGTTTATTGTAACATTCCAGGAGCCACTCGGGGAAGTTTTTAATATGATGACCCGTGGAGCCACAGTTCGTGACATGCAAGTAAAACTGAGTGCAGCACTGAAGGAGCTGGAGGTTTCAAGAAAGACTTGCAATGACCTGCTGCAGGAAAGAGAGGAGAGTGAGGTGGAAGTTGGGAAGTTAATAGACAAAAACACTCAACTCAAGAGACAGCTTGTAGAGCTGCACACCCAGCATATGGACATACTTGAGCAGCATGACCATCTCCGTCAACTTGTGTCCGAGTTTCAGGAATGCAGAGACACTCATGACCAGGCACTGAGTCGTATATCAGGCCTTGAAGCGGAATTATGCAAGGCTCGCAACACAATTTCTGCTGTAGATACTTTGAAAGCTAGTGAACAGGTTACCAACACCAATAACCTCTTCGACAAGCTGGTGGGTTGTGCAGCTGGACTGGAGTGTGTGAAACCTACTGTTATCATAGACTTAACCAGGGATGATACCATAACTAAAGGTCCAATTCTAAGTAGTCATAATAAAATTAAGAAGTATATTAAAATCACCAAAAACATTAAAAAGTACAAGAAACTCTTAAAGACACAGAATGTTTATAAATGTAATATAAATCTTAGAAAGCAGCGTAATAACTTACATAAGCAATTAAATGAATGTAATTATAATTTGGAAAAAAGCAAAATCTTGTATGATATTGATATACAGAACCTTCAAAGGGAATTATTGAGTAGGGAAAATACTATAAAGGAAATATTTTGTAAATATGAGTCTTGCCAACAAATGTTGAGTGAGCGCATGCAGGAGGCTTGTGAGTTGGTGGACTTGGTGAAGTTCAACGCAGAGAGGTACGAGTCACTGACTAACAATATCACTTGTAGTTGTGCTCTCGCTCCGCCACCTCCCATGTCTCAGTATGAAATTCCTATGCCTTCCAATGTTGTACATAATAATCATTCAGAATCCATAAACCCTTGTCAAAGTAACATTTTGGTATATTCAGATAGATTAGGGACAGGTTTTGGGTCTTTGTTAAATAACCGTTGCAAACATACCATTATGAGTCATTGTTACCATAACCTGCATTTTAACGAGCTTGTTCATAAAATAAAAAATACACAAATGAATGAGCAGACCACAGTGGTACTTTTGATTGGAAATAGTCTTAGTTTAACTAAAAGGGACTTAGTTAGTGGTATTGAAACCCTGCTGAAATTGAAATTAGGAAAATTAATTTTGTGTGCATTGCCTTATTCCAACAGTTTATGTGAACATGATAACAATTACATTTATAGCCTAAATAACTTGATGCACATTTTGTCATGTCGTCATAGTGACCGTATATTATATTTTGACACTAACAATTTTGTTAGAGATTTTATTTTGATTCGGGAACATACAAGTATGTTTCTTCCCAAAAAAAGTCGACATTTGTTGGCTACTTTGTTAGCATACAATATACACGCAGTTATTGATGATTTAACTGAGATTAGGTTAAGTGACGAATCAGTATTATCTAGTATACCTAATAATACTGATATAGACTCTTTAAACTTTTAGGAACGACAAAAGGGAAGCCTATTAATAACATTTTACTATACCATCAGAATATAAATCGCTTCTCTGGCAAAATTCTAGATGTGGAAATGTTAATAGATAGATATAATATGGATATCTTATGTTTTTGCGAAACCTGGTTAAAACCAGATAGAATGCTGTTTAATGTAAATAATTTTTCAGTTGCCAGTGCGTACAACAGATCATCAATTGGGGGTGGTACCTTGATATTATGTAATAATTCTTTAAGATATAAGGAAAGGAAAGATATCACTGCTTGCTCTGTTGATCGCTTATGTGAGGTAGCATGTGCAGAGGTTGAAGGCCGAACTTTCTTATGTGTTTACAGACCACCTGCATCAAACTTGACATCTTTTTTGATTATAATAGAAGAAATGTTAAATAAACTTATTAGGGATAACAAATTAGTTTTCGTTTGTGGGGATTTAAATATTGATTTACTCGTAAATTCACCAGAAAAATGTAAACTTCTCTCATTGTTTAATTCTTTTAATTTAAAATGTATTTTTAATGAAGCTACAAGAATAACTCCTACTTCAGCTTCATGCGTAGATAATATTTTTACTAATTGTGATATAAAAGAGTCATCCCTGATTAGTGGAGTGAGGTCTGACCATACGGGTCAACTCGTATCTTTTGAGTTAGTCAAAAAGTTGCAATTAGATTCAACTGCCGAGTTTAGACCGCTTACTAAAAATAAATTAAATTATTTTAATAAAAATGTTCTTAGTAGTCTCTCAACAGCCAATTTTGATTCACAAGACCCCAATGTAAATTATGGTACATTATTCTCTACAGTGTGTCAGGAATTTAATAAGGCTTGTCCAGTTAAAAAGGTTCAAGTCAATAATAAATCCAAATTTAATGAATGGGCTACTACTGGAATTAGAAAAAGCAGAGATACTTTATATCAGCTATACCAGGAAAAATCATTATCGTCTGATCTTAACTTGCATAACCATGTTAGAATGTATTCAAAGATATTCAAAAGAGTCTGCGCCCAAGCTAAATCTATGTCAATAAGTAAGAAAATTAAAAATTCTAACAATACAATAAAAGCTGTCTGGAAGGTGATAAATAAGGAAACTGGAAAAACAAACCAGCGAGATCGAAATGAATTGTCCCTAAAAATTGATAATAAAATCATTTCAGACAGGACTGAAGTGGCTGAGAAGCTAGAAAACTTCTTCACCAACATCCCAATAGAAGTTACGAAATCTCTCCCTTCTTCGTCTTTGTTAGCTGAATCTTTTTTAAAAGAAAATTTCACAAAGGATATACCAACCTTTGAATTTAAGCGTATCTCTGTTGATATAATTAAAAATACATTCAAAAGTCTTAATATAAAAAACACTGAGGACTTATGGGGTATATCCGTTAAGGTTCTTGGAGATATTATTGATACAATTGCTCCTGTCCTAACAGGCATATTTAATCAATGTCTAGACAGCGGTACATTCCCTGATTTAATGAAACATAGTAAAGTAGTACCAATTTTCAAATCAGGTAGTAAGAGTGATCCCTCTAATTATAGACCAATATCTGTGCTTCCAGCATTGAGTAAAATCTATGAAAAAATCATGCTCGACCAGATGTTGTCTCACTTTAATTCAAATAGGATTTTGCATAGTCATCAGTTTGGCTTCACGAAAGGAAGGTCAACGACGGATGCAGGAGTGAAACTAATCAGTCACATTTTAGAATCCTGGGAGAAGTCCCAGGATGCTATTGGCATATTCTGTGACCTCTCAAAAGCATTTGACTGTGTTGACCATAATACTCTGATCTGTAAATTACATCACTACGGAATTCGTGGACGAGCTGCTGATCTTGTTTTTTCCTATTTATCTTACAGGCAGCAAAAAGTATCCATAAATGGGGTGACGTCCTCGGGGTCTTTAGTAAGGATGGGCGTGCCCCAGGGTTCAATTCTTGGCCCTTTCCTTTTTCTAGTTTATATTAATGACCTTCCTTACATGATGGCTAATTTATCAGATATAATTCTATTTGCTGACGACACTTCCCTTATTTTTAAAGTGGATAGAAAAGATGCGGATGTCTTGCGCGTTAACGAAAGTCTGGCTGTTCTTTCGAAATGGTTCGCTGCTAATAATCTTTTACTAAATGCAAATAAAACTAAATGTATAAAGTTTTCATTACCGAATGTCCCTCAAGTTGGCATCAATCTAATTCTTGATAGCAAAAAACTTGATGTAATTTCAGAAACTGTGTTCTTAGGTATAACTGTCGATTCCAAACTGCAGTGGGGTGCTCATATTAGAACTCTCTCAGGTAGATTAAGCTCAGCGGCATATGCAGTAAGAAAAATAAGGCAGTTGACAGATGTCGCCACAGCTAGGTTAGTTTACTATGCCTATTTCCACAGTATTATGTCTTATGGCATTTTACTGTGGGGATCTGCAGCTGATGTAGACTCGATTTTCGTATTGCAAAAGAGAGCAATCAGGGCTATTTATAAAATGGGTCCTCGCGAGTCCCTCAGAAATAAATTCAAAGAAATAGATATATTGACACTGCCTTCTCTTTATATCTTAGAAAGTATTTTGTATGTACGTAAAAACCTAGGACTTTTCAAAATTAGAAGCGATTTCCATAACATAAATACTCGTAGTAAACACGAAATTATATTGCCCAAATGGAGATTAGCCAAGACCAGTAAGTCATTTTTAGTAAATAGCATACGCTTTTATAACAAGCTACCAAAAGCGGTGACTGAACTTAGCGAAGGAAAGTTCAAAACCCATATTAAGCGTGTCTTAACCAAAAAAGCATATTACAAGGTTAAAGACTATGTCGACGACACGCTTGTTTGGCAATGACTGCCTCTGCACTTGTGGCCCCCTGGTAACTTGTAATATTATGCGAATGTATCTATTAACTGCTCCATCTTTGTTGTAACATATTTTTTTTTCTCTCTAACACATTGCTTTTGCAATTTTTTATATTATCTGACTCCAACCACATTAAATTCGTTAGTTTTTCTTTCTTTTTTTTTTTTGGTTGTTAACGTCTCATTTACTGACAGTTGTAATTATTATTATTTTTTCTACCTTTTTTTTATATAGCCTCTTTTTATTATGTAAATGGAAGAACACTGTAGACTCCACGAATTCTTAGATTACTTCATATTTTGACTCACTTTTTTTTTAAATGATTATTTTTATTGTGCTTTTGAGTACAATATAGACCGGTTTACACTGTTCTTAAATAATACCTTTTAATACTGTTATATGGAAATATTGTAAGTACAACCATTTTTTTAAAAAGAGTAACCATGGAGTTTCTTGCCGGTTCTTCTCCATAGGAAACGACCAATTTCGAACCGTGCACTAGCTTCTGACGTTTTATAAGTGCCCATGTAGGCCTATGTGAAATAAAAAACTTTTGACTTTTGACTTTTTGACTTTTGAATCCATTTTCTCTGCGAGATATTGATTGATTTACATATGCAATGTTCACTTTGAAGAATATTTAACCACCAATTTTTATGTGTAAAAATGTTTCTAAAGATCCAAGCCGTTTCGAAGGAGTAGGAAAAAGTTGCGAAAAGTTACGAAATTGCTAAATATTTTTTTTAGACAAAAGTATTAATTGCACGAAAAAATCAAATGTTGATATTATTGTTCATGAATCTATAATAAACATATATTTTTTTTCAAACCAATTGACCTAGAAGTTACGGAGGAGTAGGCCTCAGAAAATCACTGTTTTATGGCACTTTTCGGGCGCTTGGCCCTTAAGAGCCTATTCACTCTAGCCTTAAAGTCACCTAAATTATAATCGGACGGGAAGACCGCAGCAGGCAAGTTGCTGGAACAATTCATATCCTTCGATGTACGCGATATAAACGAAGAGGTGAAACGCTTAGTTCCTGTCTTATAGGCATTAAATATCAACCAGTTGCCCAGATTACCGATAACCTTATTAAGCATCATTAAGAGGCTGCTTTTCCACTCGCCTATCCTCAACATCGAGCATGGTTTAAAAGCTTGTTACTTCATCTAACGCAATCCAACGCGATGTTTGACGAAGAGGCAACGCGAAAAAAGAGAGATAACGCCTGAAAACTCTGTTAGCATTCGGTAATTCCGTGATTTACTCGAATATTTTATAAAACTTGTTCCAGGAAATACGTGTTTTTTTTGTAAACCCTTAAAAGTTTTTGAAAATCTTTGTCATTTTTTAGAATTATGATAAAATTTATTAGGCTTATATGTTGTACTTTTTTGACTTTTTTTATTTTTGAGTAAATTAAGAAGTGTCAAAGTTCATGGAAAATAGCAGATTTTCAGAGGTCTTCACTGGATTAGTTTTACACAAATTTATAAATTGATTTCCTTAGAAGCCTAGATAATATCCACAAGACACTGTGTTTCCAAAATATCTAATGAAAAATGTGTAATGACGTCATAATCGCGTAAGAGCGGTTGTATGAAAAACACTGAAAATGTATGTTGAGATGCATCTACTTAAATTTTAGTTTCCCTAGGCGGTACCCGCGACCCTTACGCAGATCTAACGATACCGTCAAGATAAACACTCTATAGGTCGCCAGATAACCGTGAAATAACGGTCATAGACCTTTTTTAATAACAAAAAAAAAAAACAAACAATAAATTGCATTTCATTACTAGATCATGTAAAGGATCACGATACATGTCGATTCAAGACAGCTTTATGTCTTTACTTTTGTTTTTGAAATTAAGGCTTATAGTCCCTTGAACCATCTGGCCGAAATTATGTGGACGCAACTCTCGCACCCGCCTAGGCGGCAGTACGCAAATCTGTGCATTTATTTGCGGCCAGCAGCGCCCGGAAAGCGCGCGGCTGACCTTTAAATCCATTTTCTTTGCGAAATATTGATTGATTTACATATGCTATGTTCACTTTGAAGAATATTTTAACCACCAATTTTTATGTGTATAAATGTTTCTAAAGATCCAAGCCGTTTTGAAGGAAAGGGAAAAGTTGCGAAAAAATCAAATGTTGATAATGTTGTTCATGAATCTTTAATAAACATACAAACCTATTAACCTGGCCGTTACCAGCCGATAGGCCGGTTGGCTTCAGAAAGTCACTGTTTTATGGCACTTTTCGGGCGCTTGGGCCTTAAGAATGTCAACAAATGTAGGAGGGTCAATGACCGTTATTCCACGACACGGTTATCTGGCGCCTACACCAGACTATGGGCTATATTTCACCGAGACACCATGGTGGCGCGACCAGTCGCAGCTACCAACAAAATGTATACTGCTCTATAGAGAGTTACTCATTTCGTGTTCGATTGGTTGCGCCACCAAATCGGTTGCGTGACCAGCTCGGATGAGTGGTGACTCTGATGTCTGTATGGTGTCTAGTTTGGTAACTCAGGGCTATATTTCACCGGCACACTATGGCGGAGCGACCAGTCGCCGCTACCAACAAAATGTATACAGCTCTATAGAGAGTTACTCACCTGGTGTCTGTTTGGTTGCGCAACCGATTTGGTGACGCGACCAGCTCGGACGAGTGGTGACTCTGATGTCTGTATGGTGTCTAGTTTGGTAACTCAGGGCTATATTTCACCGGCACACTATGGCGGAGCGACCAGTCGCCGCTACCAACAAAATTTATACAGCTCTATAGAGAGTTACTCACCTGGTGTCTGTTTGGTTGCGCAACCGATTTGGTGACGCGACCAGCTCGGACGAGTGGTGACTCTGATGTCTGTATGGTGTCTAGTTTGGTAACTCAGGGCTATATTTCACCGGCACACTATGGCGGAGCGACCAGTCGCCGCTACCAACAAAATGTATACAGCTCTATAGAGAGTTACTCATCTGGTGTCTGTTTGGTTGCGCAACCGATTTGGTGACGCGACCAGCTCGGACGAGTGGTGACTCTGATGTCTGTATGGTGTCTAGTTTGGTAGCTTAGGGCTATATTTCACCGGCACACCATGGCGGCGCGACCAGTCGCCGTTACCAACAAAATGTATACAGCTCTATAGAGAGTTACTCACCTCGTGTCCATTTGGTTGCACAACCGATTTGGTGGTGCGACCAGCTCGGACGTGTGGCGACTTTGGTGTGTGTATGGTGTCTAGTTTGGTAGCTTTGGGCTATATTTCACCGAGACACACTATGGGTAAGATCTAGAAGAAGAATTTCGCGAGTCCGACTCAAAATTGTTATCTAATAAATACAATTTTTCAATATTGATTTTTGTTTACTTCTCAAAATAATATCCACCTCCTGCGCTGCACTATGGAAACTTGACAATTTTACTAGGTGGGAACAGTAAGTACCATATTTTCTCTCAAAACGGCGAGAATTTCTTAGTATATAAAGTGTAGACTGACGTAGACTTAGTATATTAACCTTCATAAGGTCTTTAATATTACTGACGTTACAGTGCTTTGGGTCAGATTTGACCCAATATAAGAATACTACTGAAAATGACTCGAAAACAAAGAAAACTATTCTAATGAATTTAATTTTAATTATTTTTGTTTTTTTTTTTAGAATTTTTATTTCTATAAAATAGAACGATTTCACATTATGGTTAGATGTATTTTCGTGTCAAATAATTAAAAAATACATGTATGTGTAATTATTTCTTATTATTTTGGGTACATAAAATAATTGTATTTTAATGTTTTTTACGCAAATATTTCAAATAATTTACAGATTCACTATATTGTATCACCAGTTTCAACTAATAGTTTACTACAACTTCTTTTAAGAGCTTTCTTTGCTAAAGTACCTACTCATCATCCTTTTGCTAGGCCTAAATTAATGGACTATAAAAAATTAATAATAATATATAATAATAACAATTGTTCTTTTTTAGAAAATTCTATTGAAAAATGGTAATAATTTCGAATATTTTATATAAGAGGTAACTGTGAGTATACACCTAGGTACCTAGATTTTCCAAACAGTGTCGTGGTTTTCCTAGGTATCCTAACTTTCAGATAACATTAGCAGCAGTGAATTATACAAAACCATTATAAGCTGATATGTACACAGTATTGCTAATTATTATTTATATTATTTGAGGCCAACCCTTTGCAAATGTAACAATATACAGTTTTTTCTAGTGCATAGGGGCGTGCCTTTGCAAATTGTGTCCAAAATTGTCACAGAATTTTTAACTATGTTGTTATTTATTTCTAAACTGTGATGCAATGTGCTAAGAAGATACATTGGCTTATTTTTAGGGAACTTAGAACACAGGTGCAGTATCTTTGAAAAAAGCAAAATATAATGGTTGTTATGGTGTTCCTTTCGTTGCTACTACTTCTGTTAATGATTTTCTACTGAAATTCCCCTGAGATAACGTGTAACTTTTGGTCTCATTCGAAGAGTTACACGATATAAACAATTAGGACGACAACCGGGGCCCTCTGTGATTTTTATTACTTGGGGTCAAATCTGACCCGAAGACCGTTAGAGTAAAAAAGTTCATATCTAGAAAAATAAAACCATTTTTAACTGACTTAATTCAATAATACGCACATAAAAGCGGTTCATTAAAAGTCATAAAATATCACACTCGTAAAACGCTTATTTGCTGAAATAAATAGATTTTTATCCCAAAATGGATCAAAATTGTCCCGAAGACCTTATGAAGGTTAAAATGAAGACGATTGGCTCGCCAATGTATGGAATGCGCAAAGCGATCCCCACTCTGACGCTGAGCGCTCAAGATCCGTGATGGCAACTGTACAACACAGGCCACGACAGGTCATAGAGGGCATTAAGGGCCAGCAAACAGCTAGGTGCTAATGCAAAACAACCCCTCACTCACCTGGATGGCTCGGTTACTATGTATTTTTGCTAAAGTTATGAAATTTTGTACATACATTTTTTACATAGTAATACTAGACACATGTTTCGGGTTTCGCTTACAATAAAACTAATGTTGTATAATCCAATGACTTCTCACGCTTAATGGTGGAGCGGGCGTGTCAGACTTTTACTGACTAAAAGCACACCTGGGTTACCCTTTGCGATTTAGGACCACGGACTCTTTGCCAGATATTCCCCGTGGTCCTAGCGGGCATCGGTCCTGCTAGGTCTCTACAGTTGGCTGACATTATGACTGGCCTGTTGGTCTAGTGGTTAGCAACCCTGACTGCTATGCTGAAGGTCGTGGGTTCGATTCCCACCCAGGACAAATGTTTGTGTGATGAGCATAATCATTTGGTCTGTGTCTGGGTGTAATTTATCTATAATATGTATGGATTTAGAAATATATAAGTATGTTTATCAGTTGTCTAGTACTCATAACACAAGCTCTGCTTAGCTTGAGACTAGACGGCGTTGTGTAATAGTTGTGGAATATTATTATTATTATTATCTTTTTAAGGTGCGCGTCGAACACCAAGCCTCGTCGACAACTCCAGTTTGGACGTTAAAGGACAGTACCTAATTCAGAGTCAGTACTTCATCTTCATTTGAAGAGGAGGGATGATGCGCATATTACTAAAAGAGTTCTGAATATACATGTAGGTGGATGGAGAAGGAGAGAAAGGCCGAAGAAAAAATGGAGTGATATGAAAGGAATGGGAGTTAGTTGTAGTTTGACGGGTGACAGGACAGAGTGGAAGAAAAAGAACGTGTTTCGCCGACCCCAAGTAATATAGGATAGGGGCAGGAAGAAGAAGTGTGACATGGCCGCCGATGATACACCCTGCCATATAACCAAATACTTCGTGCTTTCCTGGTGGTACACGCCGGTCTGAAGGTGTTCTGGGCCTCAAGTCTGCTATTACAATAGTGTCAGAATGGCCTGTCATTGATTATACCTATTATCAATTTAGCTTCACTTTTCTTGGACTGACCGACATTTGGCTATTCAAAAGTGCCTGCAAATGGTCTATTTGAAATAAATGATTTTGATTTGATTACAAAATTGTGGATTTTGACAAGTTTGGTAATCTACTAATATAACGGCGTCATTATGACTTTCCAAAGGTCAACCACTGACAATCCATTGAAGGAAGTGGCTTATAATGGTAATCTCGCACACATTGACAAATGAATGTCTGACGTATGCGGCATACTGCCAAAATTTTGACAGTTCCTTTGATCACTATAACCTGCCATTAGAACGTCATTGTGTAGTTATTGCTTTGAATAAGCTCGATATTGTCATTCTACTACAACTCTATTACGAGACCATTGGTCGATCAATGATCGATCATGAACTATCAGATTACGAACTTTTAGCAAAATGACAATGGGATCGTGTTAAAATGACGAATTTATAAAAATAGTAGACTTGGGGCCCTGGTAGGGGTTTTTTATAAATGAAACGACTAATAACTTAACCTAATTTTTAATACTAGCCTATGCTAAACGTGCTAAATATTGCGTTTTATTAATAATCATAAATATACTTATTTTCTACAAAAGGTATAAAAATATAATGCTAAACTTACAAACTATTTTTATTGATGGCATTCTAGTTAGCGATCCACCTGATGGTAAGTGGATACACGCTGCCTGGAGACACCAGCAAAACCAAAAGCTTCGCTGATGCCTTGCCGGAAAGACGAAGATGTAACGTCTGATGTGCCTGTAACTACACCGGCAACCATACCCTTCAAACCAGTTGGACTACTAGTAGAAATAGGAATGGTGGTAGTAACTCCCCCGGTCGAGTTCTATCACATAAAGAACTCTCCTACCAATCAAGCTCCACGGATCTTTTTGTGGAGCGGGTCTGGTTTGCCAGACCAGACATGAGACTGGAATGTCCCCTGAACGTGGTTGCGTATTGAGATCTAATGCCAAACTAATTTTTGACTAACTAATGCTTGACTGCGATCCCACCTGATGGTAAGCAGTGATGCAATCGTTGATGGTGAAGCGCACTAGTTCATTAAGAGTCAAGAATAAGTCTCTAGCCTTGAAGATGACTAAATTATAATCGAAAGGGAAAGCCGCCTTTTTTATACAGAAAAAAAAAAACATAAGAATAATTTTTACTCTGACGGGGTAAAAATTATTCTTTTTTTTTTTTGAAGTGGGAAATTATCAAATATCTTCTTCTATTCTGGGTGGATTGAGAGGAAGTGTCAAATTTGTACAATCTAAAACTCACACGTGTTCCTTCAATTGACCTTTGCTTTCCAAGGCTAACGGTAACTCTTGGAAAGAAAAAACACAAGGAGAATTTTCAACCTTTGAACCGCCTCCGTTGAACATATCGATCGAACACTATCGCGTTTATTCCACCAGCGTCGCACATCCACGACCAAATACTCCATCTCGTCAGCTCTTCTGTCACCTATGGGGATTGAAGAGCTGAACGAGATGGAGTACTCAATCGCGAGCTCACCACCCTGGCGTATAGAACACGAAAATAGTCGTCGGACCAATCCGACGTAAGCTGTTAAAGCTGGAACTTGGAATGCAAAGGGTAACTGAAGAATTACGAGTGAGTTTTAGTCAGTGAAAGTCTGACTCAGCATCTCACTTTACATTTTTAAATAACATAAACCCGTGCTTGACTGCGATCCCACCTGATGGTAAGCAGTGATGCAATTGTTGATGATGAAGCGCACTAGTTTATTACAAGTAGGAATAATTGTTTAAAGACTTGCCAATTAAAAAAAAAAACTTGCTGCTAGTCTATGTTATTCTTCTGATGATTATGAACTTGATTTAAAAACTTCAAACTTAGTAAACTAATAAAAAGCTGCTTCTTCTCGTCGGCACTTGTGAACAGGTTCTAGCCAAGCATCGTCACTGATTGGATGACGTCAGCAGGGTTCACCACGGGTGGAGATGATGATAATGTCTCCCCAGGACCTGGAAAGAGATAATTATTTTTTCAATATACTTATTCGAAAAGCAGCTGTCATCCCTACCGCTTGGACCAAGCCCAAGTCGTCGACGGCGCGCACTGTTCCCGCGCGCCTCAAGGAGTTGTCAGCAACAGCAGTGACCCAGCCGGGTCGAAGCCTACTGGGGCCAGGGTTATCGGAAAGGGCGCTCGAGCCCCGGTATGAAGGTTAGAAGGAACGGGGTGGGTCTTTTAGTCAGTAAGAGTCTGACACTATCTCGCGCTCCGCCCAAGAACGGGGGATGTCAATGCATGATTTTTACCCACCATAAAAAAAAACCCTACCGCTACGGTGGAGGTGTGCCCCTTTTGAGCAGACCACCGCCGTGCCCTGGTGAGGGCGATCGGCAGTAACGACCCTTCGTACCAGGCCCTGGCACAGGCCATGGTCCGGAGTGAAAACGAAGGGTAGGCGGTCGCCTCCTTCTGCGAAGCAGTATTGCTGGCCAAGGAGGCGGCCGCACGCGTTAGGGAACGCTTTCAGGCACGCTGTTTTCTTATTTTCGCAATACTGCAGAAAATAAGGAAACGGACTTCCCTACCGCTTTTAGGCACGCTGTTTTCTTATTTTCGCAATACTGCAGAAAAGTGCGTGAGCTTGCCCCCATCTGCCTTGCCACAATAAAATTTATTACATGTATCGTGTCAGACTGGATGCCACCGGGACCTCGCATGCTCCTTGTGGCTGCACTTGAGGGAAACCTATGTCCAATAGAGGATGTCTTCCGGCTGAAATCATGATGATGATATTGTCCGTAGTTCGGTCGTCGGCGTCGTCAGAATTGTTATTAAGTTTTCTTAACGATTTGTTATTTTTCATGGTATTTATTAGTTTATTTTTTAGCATACGTAATGTATTTTATTATAATAAATAACTTATATATTATATACACCACTAATTTTTAATTAGTACAAATACTTAAAGGGCTTATTAGAAAAGCCCTGTAAAGTCTCAATAAATAATATTCATAAACAGCAAAGTTATTAGCGTTTGTGTTTATCCCAAAATGCCTCTCAATTTATGGAAATATGGTGCAGGCTATTGATTATGAATGAATAAATGACGATTAAAATGGAAAAACACTGCCCGCAGTATTTTCTACTAGCAATTGTTATGTATGATTGAATCTATGATGAATTTACCTTTTCGTGGTCAATTTTAGGATTTCGTTTTTTTTTACTTTTGAATACAAAAATATGATCAGTAACGGGTACAGATACAGCCCCATTTTTTTGTGTACTAATTAAAAAGTAGGGGTGTAGGTATATATATTCCGTTTGAAGTATCTGTTATTTGTTTATTGTGCAAACCTACCACAGTGTTGTCTTTTTTAACCCAAAGATTGACTGGGAGAGAATGCCTTGTTGCATTAAGTCCGCCTGTGTGCCACTACTGTACATGAAGTTTAAATAAATAATGATGGTTCTATTTTTTTCGCGGTGGGAAAATCATCTAATGACATCCCCCGCTCTTGGGCGGAGTGGAAGATAGTGTCAGACTTTTTCTGACTAAAAATCCACTCCTATTCCTTCGTTGCCTTTCGTACCGGGGCTGAGCTAGCTTTCGAACTAACCCTGGCCCCAATAAGCTTCGACCCAGCTTGGGCCCTGCTGTTACTGACAGCTCCTTGTGGCGCGCGGGAACAATGCGCGCCATTGACGACTTGGGCTCGGTCCGGTCAGCTACCGGACGGTCGGACAGCAAGCTACCCATTGATCGCCGACCGCAAGCCCGCGCCTGTGGTGGCCGGAAATCGGGATCGGAATCCCGGCTGCGGCTGGGGCGCTGTGAGCGCCGCCGTTGCCTGATGCGGTCGGCCTCCTCCTGCCTGTCACTCCTCAATAATGATGGAGTAGAACTGATAAAACACTTACCTCCATCTGCAGTTCGATGTGCTATAGCATGACGTTGATTGTACCAAGTCAACTGAACTCGTTCTCCTCCCTGGAAAAAATGAAACATTAAATGATAAATGATCTTTATTTTGCAAGTAGGTTTTATAAAAACACTTTTACACGTCAATTTTTTTTTCGTCAATTAAAGCTAGATGAGGCCGGTGTTTCCTAACTGACTACACTGAGAAGAAACACCGAAACAAACTCAGGGATCAAAGTCTCTTTTAAAGTCCATACAGCAAAACATGTAATGGTCAATTCATATGAGAACCATGCAGATTGAGCCTGAGATGGTCTTTTGAAGAAAGAACCACACAATTCTAAGTGGACCAGTCCAGTCAGTGCAAGCATTTGTCAGTATGCGTGTAGCTCAACTCAGGACTACTAAGGAGCTCAACGACTTGACAAACAATGCCAAAGATAAAAACCGGCCAAGTGCGAGTCGGACTCGCCCATGGAGGATCCCGTAGCAGCAAGTAACATAATATAAAAGTTCTTGTAGTTCGTTGTAACTTTGATCGATGTTTTAATAATAGTGTATTTTTTTAGATTTATAACGTATTAAAAAAAAAGATCTAATAAGTAGTTACTAGATCTCGTTCAAACCAATTTTCGTTGGTAGTTTACATGGTAATGTACATCATATATTTTTTTTAGTTTTATCATTCTCTTATTTTAGAAGTTACAGGGGGGGACACACATTTTACCACTTTGGAAGTGTCTCTCGTGTAAACTATTCAATTTAGAAAAAAAATGGTATTAGAAACCTCAATATCATTTTTGAAGACCTATCCATAGACACCCTATACGTATGGGTTTGATGAAAAAAAAATTTTTGAGTTTCAGTTCTAAGTATGGGGACCCCCAAAATTTATTGCACTTTTTCTATTTTTGTGCGAAAATCTTAAAGCGGTTCACAGAATACATCTACTTACTAAGTTTCAACAGTATAGCTCTTATAGTTTCGGAAAAAAGTGGCTGTGACATACGGACAGACAGACAGACAGACAGACAGACATGACGAATCTATAAGGGTTCTGTTTTTTTCCATTTGGCTACGGAACCCTAAAAAAGGCAGTTAAAACAAAAAAACATTCAAATGATAACAATTATAGTGAGTAGGTACTGGAGCAGGTCAATCCCAAGCCGTTTTATCCTATAAAAATCTTTTACAGTATAAAAAGCCTTTTGGCAAAGTTTTCGCTCTACAAATGTTTTGAATTTATTAATGCTAAGTTCCTGAAATAGGACTGGGAAGCTTATTATAAAAATGTATACTTTGGCATCTAAATAAAAAAAAAATTTAAAAAAAATTAAATTATTTATAGATTGCACAATTTAATTCCATCAAGTCCGTTCCATCATCGGAGCACTAGACGTGCGGCGTTACGCCATCGGTACATGGTAAATACAATATGAATACGTAATAGAATAATTGTAGTAATGCATATCATTATGATTTAAGTGTGTAACGTTAGTGACTACCGTCGAGGCGGTATTTAGACCCGAGCCGTGGCGAGGGTCTTAAGAGAGCCAAGAACGATAATCATTAATTACTCACGTATATCTTAGACGTTTTTCAATACACTTGTGAAGAAAATAATCACAATGAGCTATTTACAAGCCTTCAAATATAATTTATTTATTTATTTACAATTTACTTAAACAACATTACAGTCTATACTAATGCGTTGTACATAAACAAGAAAAAAAAAAGAAGAAAACATAAACATTACTACTAATATAAAATAAAATATCCCACAAAACCAAATAAGACAACGTTTACTTATTTTTCATCCATCCTCTCACAAAACCTCAGACATTCACGACACCCATCTATCCACCTCCCAGCAAACAAGTCACACTCTGGTGTTAGAGTCAGAAGAGCATTAGGCACAGAAAGCGCACGAACGAGTGGCGAGTTAGCTCTTGACACTATATATACATATATAATATGAAAGAATTGTGGAAAGTTGCAGTTACAGAAGTAATTGAGATACATAATAGATACAAAATTTGGTAGCAAGATAATATAGAAAAAAAAAAACTGGGCAAGCGCGAGTCGGACTCGCGCACTGAGGGTTCCGTGCAAACTACAATTCCCGAATGGAGTCTCGAAGATTTTTCCGAATTACAATTTTTTTTTTTTTGGCTCATTTAATAACAAATTTACTGTTTTCAGATATTTTCCTATACCTAGACCTGTGATATAAGACCTTGCTTTGTGCCAAATTTCAGGATTCTGGGTCACCGGGAAGTACCCTATGGATTTCGATCTTTGAGAGTAACAAAATATACGTTTTTTGCGACATAAACGCCCGTATCTTTTTTATTCGTTAACTTAGAAGTTTGATATTTTCACAGCTTGAAGGGACCGCAGACCTGAGTATATGTTAATTTCAACTCGATAACTCCACGCATTCTCGAGATAAAGGGTCTTGACTGACAGTCAAACAGACAGACAAACAACAAATTAATCCTATAAGGATTCCGTTTTATTCTTTTGAGGTACGGAATCCTTAAAATAATGTAATACAATTACAAAATAATACTTTTAGACATAACAATGTTTATGGATGTTAATAGATAAATAAATATCAGTGGCTCACACCCCTACCATCGAAACTCGTATCTTTAAATACACCAATAGGGTTAAAACAGGACGCGACACATTATTGATCGTAGAACCACGCCCACGCTGTAGTCCGCCCACGCCTACCAACCACCTCCCCCCCACTCACCTCCCCTCACTTCAGCAATCGTTTTTAACAAACAGACCACTCAGGCACTTTTGAGTTGTCAAAATGTCGGTCAGTCAAATAAAAAGTGAGCTAAATTGCACGTTCCAAAGCTGAGAAGAAGAACGTGCAAGAAATTCCTTGGTTACTTACTCATTTTAAATCATATTATGAGTGACACATAATCTTGGTTACATATTTCTTGTCGCTTCTATTATGTGAGCACAATGTAGATAAATAATGAAAAAAAAAGTACTTAATAAAAAAAAAACAGAAAAGTGCGAGTCGGACTCGCGCACGATGGGTTCCGTATCGTCCGTAGCAGAAAAAACGGCAAAAAAAATCATAGTAAAGTAAAAAAATTACTGAGATCTCGGAAAAATAGAGTTGAAAATAAATTATTATAGCATTGACTACCTCAGCGAAACTTTTGAAAAAGACTGACTCGATACATTTGCTGGCAAATACTACAAAAACATTAGAAAGTATTGCACCCGCATTCTGATATGTTTTTTTAGTAGCCTATACTGTCCCACTGCTGGGCAAAGGCCTGCGCAAACTTCTTCGAGGTTGAGCTTTTCTTGAGCCACCTCGAACCAGTCCTTGCGGTAGGCATCTAGGTCTCGACCTAGGCCTTCTGATTTATCGCAAAAAAAAATACTGATGACGCGCCAGTATGGTCTCAAATCATAGTCTGTCCAAGAGAGGCGAAGAAAATAAAGAAAAATAAAATAAAAAATAGTAATAGCTCTGCCACTAACCTTCATCTTGAAAAGCTGGTAGACCTTCAGGACTTCTGGAGCTTTTGACACTGATGAAATCTCAACAAGTCCAACCCGTCAGGCACGGCAGACGGCTGTTGACGCACTGCGGCATTGCACAAAGCAAGTCTAGTCTAGACCAGCTAGCTGCAGTGCGCAGGTCTGAGCCGCGATCAATACTTCAACGTTATATATCATGTATGCAGTTTATTATATATTTTATCATAGTTTGCTAGTTTATTTTTGTTGTAGTTAACGCCATCTATCTTTGAGCGATGGTATTATTTTTTGGTTTCAACGCCATCTGTTGGTGATCGAAAGTACTAATTGTAGAGGAAGATGCACTCATTTGTTATGCAGTTCGATGCAGATGTCATTGAATATAATTTTTAACTTATCCATTTGTTTAAGGAGGAGAGAAAATTCATTTAATTTATTTTAGTACGTAGGTAAATCATGCAAAATAAAGTCTGACGGCTTTTCTAAACCAGTATTTTTTAAATGTGCGGTTTTTCTAAAAATATGCATTTGCATCTCGACGTTCGGTTTTTTCAAGCTCTACTCGTATTTTTTTTTCTTGGTTTTTGTCCCATATTAGAACAGTCAGAAAGTGCGAGTTGGACCCGCTTACCGAGGGTTTCGTATAAACTTACCTACCTATGTAAATAGTTCAATTCCCGAATCGACTCTCGAAGTTTTTTTTCCGAATTGCAAAAAACAATGATTTTTTAATGATTTATAAACGGCTTTATCTTTAGATTGCGTTGACTTCGAAGTTCAATTTTTTTCATTGCTACTGGTGCAAACGGACTGATAGACAGACAGACGGTTAATAAAGTAATCCTATATAAGGGTTCCGTTTTTGTCGACTCAGATACGGAACCCTAAAAAGCTCCTCGTACTCACTCCTCACTCGACATAATATGAATACTTACTAAAACATAATTGAATACTTTAAATTCGAAACTGGTAAAAGACTGCGTTAACAAACTGAATGACCTGGGGCAAAGGAATAAAGTTATTCTGAGATGGGTACCAGGTCATTCTGGAATCAATGGCAACGAAAAAGCCGATGAACTTGCACGGGCTGGGGCTCAAGGTCATCAGATAGGACCAGAACCCTTCTGTGGTATCTCAAAGAACCAGGCCATGCAGACCCTTAAGGTCAACTTATTTGGCGATTCAAAAAAGCACTAGTTGGTACAACCAGGTCTGCTACACGCCAAATCTCTTATAGAAGGCTACTCACAAAAACGAACTGCCGAGCTTCTTGAGTTTAGCAGGACGAACATCTGTGCGATAGCCCGCGCCTTAACCGGCCATTGCAAACTAAACAGGCACCAATTTCACATGAAACTGAGTGACACTGATGTTTGCCGGTACTGCAATCAGGAGAGGGAGACGCCTAAGCACCTTTTGTGTGAATGCGGGCCCCTTATCCACAAACACAGTGTCCACCTGGGCCGACACATTATTCGCCCGGAGGAGATTAAAACTCTAAAAGCTAGGAGTATTCTAAATTTCTTGGAAGCCTCCGGGCTAAAAGAGTTACTGTGTGGGTGGCGAGTCACAATAGATCTTTTAGGTCGTAGTGACTACATCCCCTACACTATGGGTGATGCATAGCCCCTTATCTTCTAAATAATAATAAATAAAACATAATTATGGTAAAAATCTTCTAAGATTCCATAACAGAGCCAAAGCTTTCCTTTCTCGCCCCTTGCTTACGACATCTATGTATTGTGGTTGGTACTAAATGTCTTTAAAAAATTTTCGAGCTCAGCCTACAATTTCATTTAGAGCCTGTTTTAAATTACCAAAAGACTTTTCCTGGTTTAGGTAAAGCAAAAACTTTTTACAATAAAAAAAAAATATAACCGACTTTAATATTAAATAGACACTGAAAAGTACAAAATAACTTTAATTTCGGAAGTCGGTGTTTCTATAATAGTTTTGTCTCTTCGTTATTTAACACCGTCGTAAAAAGTTTTTTATTTTAGACTTTTTAGTTATGGTACCACCACAAAAAAGTACCCCTCAGACAAACTTAAATACCTTATAGCCAGAGAGCTTCTCATAATGATTCTAATAATCAAAACACGGTTCGATTTTTGATTAATTTACCTTCTGGCTTCATCATCAGATCAGTTCGATACATCCCCTCCCCCTTTTCCTTCAGCCAGTCATCGACTACACGTATAAACAAAGCAATTTTACTTGTTACGACAGTTCTGCTGTGATCCTATGAAGAGTTCTGTCACAATATTACAATATTCCCTATGTAATACTGTGATTCTGTGCCATATCTTTGAATCATTATCAGATCATAACAATATTTCAATGGGACTAACTTGAAAGCATAACCTTTCAATCAAAAAAAGAATTTTCAAAATCGGTCCTCAATTGATCGAGATATTGGTGAACATACTTAAAAAAAAAACATACATTCAGCCGAACATAGAACCTCCTCCTTTTCAGAGTCGGTTAAAAAGGAGCCCCTTTTCATCAGCAACTTTTTTTTAGGGTTCCGTAGCCAAATGGCAAAAAACGGAACCCTTATAGATTCGTCATGTCTGTCTGTCTGTCTGTCTATCTGTCCGTCCGTATGTCACAGCCACTTTTTTCCGAAACTATAAGAGCTATACTGTTGAAACTTAGTAAGTAGATGTATTCTGTGAACCGTTTTAAGATTTTTACACAAAATTAGAAAAAAAGCAATAAATTTTGGGGGTCCCCATATTTAGAACTGAAACTAAAAAATATTTTTTTCATGAAACCCATACGTGTGGGGTATCTATGGATAGGTCTTCAAAAATGATATTGAGGTTTCTAATATCATTTTTTTTCTAAATTGAATAGTTTACGCGAGAGACACTTCCAAAGTGGTAAAATGTGTCCCCCCCCCCTGTAACTTCTAAAATAAGAGAATGATAAAACTAAAAAAAATATATGATGTACATTACCATGTAAACTACCAACGAAAATTGGTTTGAACGAGATCTAGTAAGTAGTTTTTTTTAATACGTCATAAATCTAAAAAAATACACATACACATACACAATATTATTAAAACATCGATCAAAGTTACAACGAACTACAAGAACTTTTATATTATGTTACTTGCTGCTACGGAACCCTCCATGGGCGAGTCCGACTCGCACTTGGCCGGTTTTTTATTTTATTTGTAAATTAAACCAAAAATTACAAAGATATAGCCCCTTAAAGTTACGTGTAACGTCACGCCGTGCTACATTTTTTCGCACGGGGTGACATCACACGTAATTTTGTTATTTTTTGTTTAATCGAAAAAAGAAGAAAAAATACGTGTCCAATACTTTTTTATAATCTAAAATACGGACTAAATAAAATGTAATTATTTTGACCCTGGACACTACCCTATTCTGATGCACACTCACCGAAATACAAACATAGTAATAGCAACTCTTCGGTGATGCTGAAGTCTTAGAAGAATCGAATTGACGATTGCACTTTTGCGTTTCAAGACCTCGTTGTCTTTTTCGAACCATCCTGTAGTCCTGATTGCCCTGACCCGAGCGAGCCACATCAATTATGCTGACATTTTTTTGGAAACAACCAACTGTCAGCCCGTACCAGGTTCCTTACTAGACGGCAAGTTACTCGTTGCTCGCCATCCACAAGCCTGTGCCCACGGTGATTAGGAATAGCCCTGTGACTCCCGACGCCTCGGGCGTCTCCTGCGATGGCAAGGCCGTGAGGATAGCCTCTCTTTCACGCTTCCCCCCGGAGAAGGATGTGACTGCTTCTTATAGGAATGGCACGGCTCCAACTTACGATTAGTACTTGGAGTAGCCACCATTTGAATTCTTGAAACATCAGGAACATCTACCACTTGGACGTGAGTCACAATGGCCTATACAGAAAACATTAGATCGGTTCATCGGTGTACATCCAGGTAGGCAAACACAACTTAGCGAAATGGTGTTTTATAAACCCCCTCGGGTATTCGGTGCCCCTGTTCAGAAAATGAGCCACATGTTAGAGTGCTCTGAGAAAATCTCTCTATCTAATGACATCCCCCGCTCTTGGGCTGAGCGGTAGATAGTGTCAGACTTTTACGGACTAAAAACCTACTCCTGTTTTTCTTTGCTATTGTTCCAGGGCTCCAAGGATATCTTTCGCATCACCCATGGCCCCAGTAGGCTTCGACCCCGCTGGGCTCCTATGGTTGCTGACAACTTCTTGCGGCACGCGTGGAACACTACGCGTTGTTGACGACTTGGGGTCGACCCGGATGGTTACTGGACGGTCGGACGGTGGGCTAGTGTCCTGACACCTGTACTTTGGAGGACTGAATAAGTAGCACTGATTCTGCAGTTAACGTAACCACCTACTGGGCTCAAACAACACCTATAGCGAGTTCACCATCACCAAGAAAATATGTCCTAATCTAGCCCAGTTGCATTATTTTGTGTAATTAATTTCATCACTACTACTCTCTCAAAACGGTAAAGAAAACAACATCGTGAGGGAGTCAGCATTACATCCTTGAAAAATTCTCCAAAAACTCAAGGGCCCAAGTCTGCTATTTTTATAAATTCGTCATTCCAACACGATCCCATTGTCATTTTGCTAAAATTTCGTAATCTGCTAATTCATATGATCGATCATTGACCGGTCAGTGGTATCGTAATAGAGTTGTGGTAGAATGATAATATCGAGCATATTAAAACCACTGCACAATAACGTTCAAATGCTAGAACACTGATCAAATAAACTGTCAAAGTTTTAGCAGATTACCGCATACGTCTAATATTCATTTGTCAATATGTACGAGATTTCTGTGCCACTTCTTTCAATGGAGTGTTAGTGGTTGACCATTGGAAAGTCATAATGACGCCAATTATATTAGTAGATTGCCGAAGTTGTCAAAATCGACAATTATATGACATCAATGATAGACCATTCTGACACTATTGTAATAGCAGACTTGAGGCCCAGACTTGTTACGTCCCAACATGCACTGCAATTGCTGACACCGAAGCGTTATCAATTGGAGAACGGAATTCGACACGATACGGTTGTAACTTGGCTAGGGGGGCTTTTTTATGGTGGGAAAAATCATCCAATGACAACCCCCGCTCTTGGCCGGAGCGGGAGATAGTGTCAGACTCTTACTGACTAAAAGCCCACCCCGTTCCTTCTAGCCTTCATACCGGGGCTCGAGTTCCCTTTTGGATAACCCTGGCCCCAGTAGGCTTCGACCCGGCTGGGCCCCTGTTGTTGGCTAGGGGGGCTGGGACCTTACCATGACGTATTGAAATGGCAGTTGTCGCACAACTGCCATTTCAATACCAGCCAGAGGGAAATAGAGCGATACACCCTACATAACATTGACAGGCCTGTTGGTCTAGTGGTTAGTGGCCCTGACTGCTATGCCGGAGGTCGTGGGTTCGATTCCCACCCAGGACAAATGTTTGTGTGATGAGCATGATCATTTGTTCTGTGTCTGGGTGTAATTTATCTATAATATGTATGTATTTTGAAATATATAAGTATGTTTATCAGTTGTCTAGTACCCATAACACAAGCTCTGCTTAGCTTGGGACTAGACGGCGTTGTGTGGTAGTTGTGGAATATTATATTATATTATATTTATAACTCCATCACTTTGACATTTCAATTTAGGTCGTCAAGTGGACGTTTAGAGCTAGCTTGTGGTAAGACTCCGGTAGTATGAAAGGGAAGTATTAGGTTTTCAAAAATAAAACAAAGAAAATACTTAACCTAATTTTCTTATTACTATGATTATATTTTATGCAAATACATATACCTAATGGAACTCCCCTACCTAATCGAAAAAATTGTATATTTAGAGACAAATGCTTAACCTAACCTCTAAAAAAAGGTCTTTGGTTGCCTTCAAGACCTAAGGGTTCGCCAGAGCCTCGTTGGTATCTTGAGCAGGGTGCACCGCGGGCAGGTGAGGTTGACTTTGGATCTGCAGGTGGAGGTAGACCCACTTACACCCCATCGGGGTTGGTGTTACATACTGGATATACATTTCTGCCTTCGAAATGAGCTGCCAGAAGTTTTCGAAGCGAGTGGAAGATGAAACTGAAAACATAAGAAAAATATATTTAGGATTTTTTAAATTGATATAAGCTAATGCTTGACTGCGATCACACCTGATGGTAAGCAGTGATGCAATCGAAATAGTGGGTGACTGCTAATTAGTAACCGATAATTATACACGTGATTGAACTCATGATTACACACAACTTTCCCAAAGGAACTTTTTTTATACTCATTATTTAACTCATTTTATTTACCCGTTACATGTAGGTACCTACACTGATTACATACACCGATGGGTTTGCAAGCGGCGCGGGTGCACTATCACTATTGTAGGTAAGGTAAATTGGGCGGAGCATCGCCGTGCCCTCGTGGGGGCGATCGGCGGCGGAGACCTCTCGTGCCGGGCCTTGGTTGAGGCCATGGTCCGGAGCGAGGAGGAGTGGCAGGCGGTCGCCGACTTCTGCGAAGCAGTAATGCTCGCAAAGGAGGAGGCCGAACGCATCAGGCAACGGCGTTATCGCCGCCGCCGCCGCCGGGATTCTGATCCCGATTTCCGACCACCGTAGGCGCGGGCTTGCGGACAGTGAGCAATGGGTAGCTCGCTGTCCGGCCGTCCGGTAACTGTCCGGACCAAGCCCAAGTCGTCGACGGCGCGCACTGTTCCCGCGCGCCTCAAGGAGTTGTCAGCAACAGCAGGGACCCAGCCGAGTCGAAGCCTACTGGGGCCAGGGTTATCCGAAAGGGCGCTCGAGCCCCGGTATGAAGGCTAGAAGGAACGGGGTGGGTCTTCTAGTCAGTAAGAGTCTGACACTATCTCCCGCTCCGCCCAAGAGCGGGGGTTGTCATTGGATGATTTTTTCCTACCATAAAAAAAAGGTAAAGTAAATGAGACAAGGGCGTTACGTGGCTAACAGCTAAGGGGTCACTAGATAGATAAAACTAAAGATTAACAAAACAGTTTCTTTGGTAAAGTTGTTTGTAATCATGAGTATAATATCGTGTACAAGTCACGGTCACTAATTGCCAGTCAATACCCATAATGCAAGCTCTGCTTAGCTTGGGATTAGACGGCGTTATGTTATAGATGTGAAAAAATAAAGAGAGTAGAATAAAAAAAAAAACTTTTGTAAAAATAGTATTACTGAGAAACATACCTTCATCTTCAACTCAGTTTATGTGGTACTTCATGACAAAGGAGCCTGGTTTGCTGCTGTCCATTGAAAGAACCCTTTTACGACTCTCCAATGGATCTGAAAAAGTTTAAAAAAAAAACAATGCAGATAGCTTATTTACAAATGGCTGAGCCGTACGTAAACACTTTCATAAAACAAAGACCACTGCAGGCAAATTGTTGATCTACTATTCTTAATTCTTGTCTTTACTACCCTTTTAACGTTAAACACCCCTAAGTTTAGATACACAAAAGTGGTGGCGGTCAAAACAAAAAAAAAAACTGCTTCCTGTGGGGGTAACGGCCACAAAATATATAGGTACAGAAGTCAATCTCGAAGCGCGCTCGAGCAACGCACACATAGACACCTCTCACAGACACGATATTTCGGAGCGCCTCGACCCGCTCGTCGAACAGTTTCGGCTCAAACGCTCATTAGTGTGCGTCCACGGAGCGTAAGTATAAAAAGTAAAGTACATTCATGAGATTGTCTTTTGTTACTATCTACATATTTTGTGACGCCGCGCCGTCCCGCGCCACTAACTGCCTCGTGCCACCCCATGCTACTTCACCCCAATCCACCCCGCTGCCACTGGGGTGGCGTCGAGGTTTTTTTTACGGGGGGAAATTATTCAATTACTTCTTCCACTCCAAGGCGGAGCGTGAAGGTGTGTCAGACTTTTACTGACACAAAATTCTTTGAGGCGCACATGGAATACTACCTACACGTTGTCGACGGCCCTAGCTTTTTTTTTTTTTTTATGGTTGCAAAATCATCTAATGACAACCCCCGCTCTTGTGCGGAGCGGGAGATAGTGTCAGACTCTTACTGACTAAAAGCCCACCCCGTTCCTTCTAGCCTTCATACCGGAGCTCGAGCTATCTTTCGAAACTAACCCTGGCCTCAGTAGGCTTCGACCCGGCTGGGCCCCTGCTGTTGCTGACAACTCCTTGAGGCGCACGGGAACAGCGCGCGCCGTCAACGACTTGGGCTCGGTCCGGACAGTTACCGGACGGTCGGACAACGAGCTATCCATAAGCTCGCCGTCCGCAAGCCCGCGTCAACGGTGGCCGGAAATCGGGATCGGAATCCCGGCGGCGGCGAGAGCGCCGTTGCCTGATGCGGTCGGCCTCCTCCTTTGCTAGCATTACTGCTTCGCAGAAGGAGGCGACCGCCTGCCACTCCTCCTCGCTCTGGACCATGACCTGAACCAGTCGACTTAATACGGACGATTTAGTGAAGCAAGAGACTTTAAAAAAAAAGCTAGACTTCATTTTACATGACTTAAGTCTGAAGAGAAGACTAGAGTTTCCAGTCTTTAGTAAGTCGTTTTACTAAATAATTAAAGGACTAGAAAAATTTGAGCTGTTTTTTTATAATAGGACTCGCGCCTGAGTCGTAATATTCAATACAGCTCAAGATTTACGGTTAAAATGCAAAGAAAATGTTCTAATTTCTTAATTTCCAAAGTATTAGTGATGCAATACGATTACAGGGCGACCGGAGCGCGACCGGTGAGCTGCACATTGCGCGTCGTCCCCAAGCCCGCGCCCACAGTGTCCGGGATTGGGAAGTATGGAAAAACATATTAGCCATAAATAAAAACTGAATCACTTACCTCCATCTTGAACTCAGAGAGTCACAGTGTACCAGGGCTCCAGACCTCTGATCCCTGGTGGTAGCTCGAAGCACCAACTCGTCCTGCACGGCAGACGGCTGGTGACGCACTGCGGCATTGCACAAAGCAAGTCTAGTCTAGAATTACTACAGGGCATTTAAACTGGTTTAACTTATAATAGCGACCTTACGGCTAAGAGAATAAAGGTGAGTGTGATGCAAAATAAAGGAACAGACTGTAAATGCAGTGCGCAGGTCTGAAATACGATCAATACTAGGATTTGATATGCGTATAACTACATTGTATAATGCAGTCTTCGAGGTGAATGCTCCAGGGCTGCGCAGTTCTAAAATACGATCAATACTAGGATTTGATATGCGTATAATGCAGTCTTCGAGGTGAATGCTCTAGGGCTCGAGAAATTCAAGTAAAACGACAAGTTTTTTGTGTTCTGCACTTCAATAAGCGTTTCGCCTCGTCATTTATACCACGTACATCAAAGGACTGAACAATTAGCCTGCTGCGGTTTTCCCGTCCGATTATAATTTAGGTGTCTTCAAGGCTAGAGTGAATAGGCTCTTAATAAACTAGTGCGCCTCACCATCAACGATTGCATCACTGCTTACCATCAGGTGGGATCGCAGTCAAGCACTAGTTTACATCTGATAAAAAAGGGAAAAAAACGGATTCCTTATAGGATCACTTTGTTGATTGTAACGTCACAAAAAAAATCCATTTTTGTGATTCGGAAAAATCTTCGTAACTCAATTCGGGAATCGAACAGTTTTCACAGTTGTACGGAACCCTCAGTGCACGAGTCCAACTCGCACTTGCCCTGTTTTTAGGGTTCCGTACCTCAAAAGGAAAAAACGGAAACCTTATAGAATCATTTTGTTGTCCGTATGTCTGTCGGTCAAAACCCTTTATCTCGGTAACACATGAAGGTGTGGAGTTAAAATTAAAACCATATACTCTAGTCTGCAGTCCCTTGGAACTGTAAAAAAAAACTTCAGAGTTAACGAAAAAAAAGATACGGCCGTTTAAGTCGTAAAAAAATGTACATTTCGACACTCTCAAGGGAATCAAAATTCATAGGGTACTTCCCGTTGACGTAGAATCCTGAAATTTGGCATTAAGCAAGGTGTCTTATCACTAATATAGGTAAAAATCTGAAAACTGTTTTTAGTTACAAAACTCGTAATAATTTACGCATGCACGAAATTAATTTCTTCAAGAAAACGTCAGCTGAGCGAGTCCAATGACCTGTAGGTAGTTTATTCGCAACGCCGACTACTACCTACAGGCCAATTAATTTCGTACATGCGTAAATTATTACGAGTTTTGAAAACAAGGTACTTTATTTTTTTATTTTATCTTTACAAATCGATAGTGTTTCATCGACCCTCCACGGGATTAAAACGATCAAAATTTAACGGGGTATAGCACAGAGCGACTGCCTATCATACCTCCAGAACTCAGTTCATTTATTAATGGCTGACCCGGCAAACTTCGTACTGCCCAACCTCAGATTAAATACCTACAGATATAGCCACCGCGTGGCCACACATGAGACAGCACTATAACACTAAAATGAGGTTATTACGTAAACTTTTTCATAGATAAGACCACAGAAATACACTTAAAACTTAACTATAGGAGTCTATTTGTTATACATAAACTAAAACTATTACTTTAATTGCTGAAATTATTCTAAAGGCATAAAAATTGACTCGAGTTGACCTCAAAGTGACAGTGATAGGCCTTTGTTTGGCTCACTTTTCAAAGTGAGCCAAGCAAAAAAGCGGCACGCCGAATGAGACAGAGAATGTTAGGTTTTGTCTCAATTTTCTTACTTGTTTCGTATAACTGCTTCTCACTTTCGCACTTCCATAGAGTCGCATGGTTATATCTAGAGGTATATAATCTAAGTGCCCAACAGTCAATGAATGTAGTTTATTTTTCGATATGGTCAACCGATTGCGATGAAACAAAGCTTAAATACTTAATATTATTATCCTTCTTCTTCCTGCCCTTATCCCATATTACTTGGGGTTTGGGGTATATTATATTAAGTTGTATCTCAAACCCCAAGGGAACGTTGGAAACGTACGAAACCCGCCGGCGTTCGCGCGTGATTTCGCGCCATTCGGTTGAACACTAAAATTATTAAAAGTCCGCGTAGACTATTAAAATTTTGAGCGTTTTATTTATTGGTTATGTATCTAAGAATGTAAATAAGAAATTTCATAAAGTAGTCTGTAAATTTTGAAAATAAGCAACCTTTCCATTTTTCACCTATTTCAATGCTTCGGGGTCTCAGGGGTTAAGTGTGTGTATTTAGTTAAAATTGTGTGAATTTTAGTTTAGTGTATAAAAAATCACCTACATTGATTTTGTACATTTTACGTGATGCGCGCAGAACGAAAAACTTCCACGGATTTATTAGGTTTACGGTTTTATATGTAGAGTTAAACAAACCGAAACCAACGACTTTACGCACTTTTTTGCTACTATCCGAAAAAAAAATCTCTCTGTAAAATCTAATTGTAGGTATGCGAAACTGCAATGTGCTATTTTCTTCCAAATCATTTACTTTATAGATAACACTTTCGATGCCAAAAATATAGAATAATTCGTTCATGTGCTTGTAGCGACATGTATTTCGCCACATTGGAACTAAAATTCTAAAATCCTGCATAACTATCAGAGTTCTCGACCGTCAAAGTAAAGTTACCCGGACCAGACCATACACGATACTCGCTTGGTGGGCGAAAGTAGAATCTTTTATTTCTTTGGCTACCTTGCCAGAAAGAGAGGTAGAAAATTTACTGCTGTCAGGAAAAGAAGATGGCAAAAGACCTTTTTTTATGGTGGCAAAAATCATCCAATGACAACCCCCTCTCTTGGGTGGAGCGGGAGATAGTGTCAGACTCTAACTGACTAAAAGCCCACCCAGTTCCTCCTAACCTTCATACCGGGGCTCGAGTTTCCTTTCGGATAACCCTGGCCCCAGTAGGCTTCGACCCGGCTGGACCCCTGCTGTTGCTGACAACTCCTTAAACAGTGCGCGCCGTCGACGACTTGGGCTTGGTCCGGACAGGTACCGGACGACCGGACAGCGAGCTAACCATTGCTCACTGTCCGCAAGCCCGTGCCTATGGTGGTGGCAAAAGACCTAGAGGCAAGAGTCCAATATCTTGGTTAGACAAAATCCGTGCTACACTTTATACCACAGTCTGCGACGCCATCCACATCGCCGAAGATAGGACGACATTGCGGAATGTAGTCCACGAAATAGTTATTCGACGAGGTCGTGTCCCACAGCATTGAGGTTGTGTATCCTCCCTTTTCAACGAAGATTTCTGAGGGATGTCAGTAATAACCTAGATTATTCGCCTGTACTCTTCCAACTTTATCTGGACATTACTGACACCCCGTGCCTTAGCGAAGGAGGAGGCCGACTAGCGAAGGAGGAGGCCGACTAGCGAAGGAGGAGGCCGACCGTATCAGGCAACGGCGGCGCTCACAGCGCCCCAGCCGCCGCCAGGATTCCGATCCCGATTTCCGGCCACCGTAGGCGCGGGCTTGCGGATAGCAAGCAATGGGTAGGTCGCTGTCCGACCGTCCGGTAACTGTCCGGATCGGGCCCAAGTCGTCGACGGCGCGTACTGTTCCCGCGCGCCTCAAGGAGTTGTCAGCAACAGCAGGGGCCCAGCCGGGTCGAAGCCTACTGGGGCCAGGATAGTTTCGAATGGTAGCTCAGCCCCGGCATAAAGGCACGAAGGAACCGAGTGGCTTTTTAGTCAGTAAGAGTCTGACACTATCTCCCGCTCCGCTCAAGAGCGGGGGTAGTCATTGGCTGATTTTCCCCACCAAAAAGAAAAAACACCACGTGTCTCGAAAAGCACGTAAAGCCGTTGGTCCTGGTTGTCAATCGTAAATCTTTGATAGTCGTCACAGGTAGTCAGACGCCAAAAAGTCTGACCATCAATCTATCAAATGGTGTCAGAATGGTCTGTCATTGATTTCATAATTGTTGATTTTGACAAGCTTGGTAATCTACCTACTAATATAATGCCACCATTATGACTTTCCAATGGTCAACCACTGACACTCCATTGAAAGAAGTGACATAGAATGGTAATCTCGTACATATTGACAAACGAATATCTAACGTAAGCGGGAATCAGCAAAAATTTTGATGTTCTTTTGATCAATGAACTACCATTAGAACGTTATTGTGCAGTCATTGCTTTTAATAAGCTTGATATTGTTATTCTACCACAACTTTAGTACGAGACCATTGACCGATCAATGATCGATCATTATGAATTAGCAGATTACGAACTTTTAGCAAATTGACAATGGGATCGTGTTGGAATAACGAATTTATAAAAATAGTAGTCTTGAGCCCCAGATTGTGGCGGTCTGATAGACAGTCATCATCATCATCATCACAGCCGATAGACGTCCACTGTTGGACATAGGCCTCCCCCAAGTGTCGCCACAATGAACGATACTGCGCGTCCCGCATCTATCGGATTCCCTCAACCTTCACAACCTTCAGTCCACCTTGTAGGAGGCCTTCCAACGCTGCGTTTTCCGATACACGTTCGCCACTTCAGAAACTTTCGGCCCTTTTTTTATGGTGGGAAAAATCATCCAATGACAAACCCCGCTCTTGGGCGGAGCGGGAGATAGTCTCAGACTCTTACTGACTGAAATATCCAACCCGTTCCTTCAAGCCTTCATACCGGGGCTCGAGTTCCCTTTCGGACAACCCTGGTCCCAGTAAGCTTCGACCCGGCTGGGCCCCTGCTGTTGCTGACAACTCCTTGAGGCGCGCGGGAACAGTGCGCGCCGTCGACGACTTCGGCTTGGTCCGGACAGTTACCGGACGGTCGGACAGTGAGGGAACCTTTCGGCCCCAACGGCCATCTGTTCTGCGAGCAATGTGCCCTGCCCATAGCCACTTAAGTTTGACGATTCTTCGTGCTATGTCCGCAACGTTGGTTTTCCTGCGAATATCTTCATTTCTGATTCGATCACGCAAGGAAACTCCGACCATAGTCCTTTCCATGGCCCTTCAGGTGAATTTAAGCCTTCTGATGAAGCCCATTGTGATAGGCACTCGCTCCCTGTAAATCACGGATATTTCTACTGAAAACCAACCCCAAGTTAATTAGGAAAAGGCTATAGAAATGATGACAATATTAATAAGTACACACACACAAGATGTACGGCGTTGCGCCACCAGTACATGGTAGACATCCCACCCATACGTACAAAGCGTTTTGAGAACACATTCATTATGCGTACAGCTAAGGAGTGGAATTCCCTGCCGGAGCCTGTGTTTCCTGATAGCTAGGGGTCTTTAAGTCAAGAGTGAATAGGTTACTTCTAGGCAAGCGTGCTCCATCGTCGGCCACATCATTGCTTACCATCAGGTGAAATGGTGGTCAAACGCGAGCCTATCAATAATAAAGCAAAATTATGAAAGGACAGTATCATAGAAGGAACAATTAGGAATAAAACGATTTTTTTTTTCATATTATTGTAATTTTTGTAACAAAGTTACAGGCTATTTACAAAAATGTACAAAGTGCTTAGACTAACCTAAAATCACTGTAAGTTCAACAACACCAACTAATAGTCTGCGTTAGTTGTGAAATATTATATCTATGTATGCACTTACATCTAGTTAATTCTATAAAGATAAATGCATTACATTACGGGAATAGAATGCATTTACCTGTAGCAAGACCATACGTTCAGGTGTGGATCCAAGTTTTGGAGTTCAAAAGACCAGACTTTTTCAACTGGAACTGGTCCCAAAATTTAAAAAAATCTAGGCCTCTGATCCCCTCCTGTATCCACATCTGCCCCAAGTCTAAATATATAATCTCTTTACTCTTAATGTAGCTTTATACTCGAAGTTTTGTAAGCTGTTTTTAAAAATGGACTTTTTAAAAAGAACTCACAAAATTTCACTCAAGAATTCGAAAAACAAGCTCCATCGTTTCTCGAATTCTTGATGAGATAAATACAAGTAACTTAGATATTTTAAAGTTAGTCGTATATGCCTCAACATAAAAGTATAAGCACTGTCACGGCTCTGCCGTTGGCAGCGCAGAAAGACTCTTCCCAAATGAGGTTAAGATGAAGTGTTCCAGAACCTCATGAGTGGAGATCCGCCAGAGCCTCGTTGGTGTCTTCAGCAGGGTGCACCGCGGGCAGGTGAGGTTGACTTTGGCTCTGCAGGTGGTGGTAGGGCCACTTACACCCCATCAAGTAATGTCATTGTTGACAGGCTGCATACTGCAGTGTGGATTGTGCTTGGAGGAGTGGGTCATGATTCTTGTTTATCAGAGATCTGAAATAAGGAAAAAGGTTATGTTAAAAAAAACCGGCCAAGAGCGTTTCGGGCCACGCTCAGTGTAGGGTTCCGTAGTTTCCAGATGAGTTTAAAAAAATGCTTGCATATACGATTATACTACAAACTTAGTCCAGAAATTATTTTGTAGAACCCTTTTGTCTTTTTTGTACAAAAACTGTTCTTTCCATCAAGTTCAAAATAATTTTTCTAGAAAGTCCTTATAAAGTTCTACTTTTCAGATTTTTTTCATATTTTCTAAACTTATGGTTCAAAAGTTAGAGGGGGGGGGACACACATTGTTTTTTACTTTTGGAGCGATTATTTCCGAAATTATTGACATTATCAAAAAATGATATTAGTAAACCCCTATTGATTTTTAAATACCTATCCAACAATATATCACACGTTAGGGTTGAAATTAAAAAAAAAAATCACTTCCCACTTTACATATAGGGGGGCTACCCTAATAAAACATTTTTTTCCAATTTTTATTTTACCACTTTGTCGGCGTGATTGTTATACATATTGGTACCAAATTTCAGCTTTCTAGTGCTAACGGTCACAGAGATTAAGCGAGGACGGACAGACAGACAGACAGACAGACGGACAGACAGACATGGCGAAACTATAAGGGTTCCTAGTTGACTATGGAACCCTAAAAAGATATGCAAGCGTTGAGATTTGCGTCGGATGATAAGTTATTTTTTCTTAGAGTAAGCTCAAAATTCACCATGTTCCAAAGAAGAATCGTTATCTATCGTTATTATCGAAATCGAATTTGTCTACATTGCAAGAAAGAGAGGTGATGACTTGGAAAAGTAACTGCTAATAGGAAAAATGATGGGAAAAGACCGGGAAGCAGGAGTCTGAAACGTTGGTCCGATGAATCCATGCTACAGTGGATGCCATCCTCATTGCCGTAGATAGGACATCATGAACGAGTCCACAAAAAACTTACTCGTCGAGCATTGAGAATAAACAGATCAAGGAGGCAGAGGAAGGTACGTTTATCGTACAGCTGGCAAAAACAGAACCTTTAGGTCACTGTTGTTTTCCGTTTATTTGTCTCCCTTTTTTCCAAGAACGCGTGGAGGTATTAAACTGAAATTAACATCAAATACTAAGGTCTACTACTGCTTGAAATAGTGAAAAAATTAAAGTTCTAAATCAACGCAATCTGAAGATAGTCTGAGAAGAGAGTCTGTAGTTAGTTCGCGTTGACCTAGAGTTCTGTAGCCCGATTCACGTAATCAAAACCGTAAAGATATCGTAGCGATTAATTCTTTTAGGCCATTTCCGTATTCACATCCATCAATCGAGTTTGAACGACACCTATTTTAAAGTCGTTTAATCGAAGAGTAGATTTAATAAAAAAAATCTGTATTTCATTATCCTATGTAGAATACTTATTTATGTAACTGGAAATAAGTCGTCGATAGATCGTTTAGTTTCGAGCCAGTTGAGTTGTCGTTTTATCCAATTGGGATTGTGTAGTAGATTGTGTAAATAAGGAACACGTGAATACCGCTTTTGGATAGGACTTCGATCGAACGACTATAAAACTTCAACGATATTTGGCTTGTTTGATTTTACGTGAATCAGGCTACTGGGAAGTGGCATGAAGCAAGGTCTCAAGGGGTAGCTAATCTAAATATTTGATATTAATTTCGGCTTAATAGCTCTATGCAGTCCTAAAAAACGGTCTTGTCAGACAACAAAGTAATCTTGTAAGGGTTCCATTTCTGCCGAATAAGGTACAGAACCCTAAGAGTAGTTAAATTTTGAGGTAAAGAAACTTACCTTCATCTCTTGCCGTGAAATTCGCTGCATCAGGCACAGGTTGCAGTGATGACGGCTCGAAGGACCAACTATCAATGGTCAAGTCAGTCTATTAGGTGCTGCTTGCAGCTATAGCGACCCGAAGGACCAACAGAAGGATGATGATAATGTCTTATGAGTTCACCATAAGACCTGAAAATTGTAACCACAATTCTTTACTCACTCTTATGCACAAAATGTTTAGGAAACACTTTGACTGTGCGCACAGCGAAGTGAAATTTTTTGACGCAGTCTATTTTTCCTGTTAGCTACAACCAGGGATTCTTTGGCTCCACGCCCACGGCGACTTTTTTTAACGGTGCTGTAGTGCGTTCGCATCGATACAGTCGTGATGCTGTAGCGCGTTAGTAGCGCGTTGGCATTTTTTCTATAACGCTTACAAATGCGAATAAGGCGCGTTAGTAGCGATACAGAAGCATCGCAACAAAAAGACGTCGTTGGCGTAGTCAGGAGTGTTTAGGCTACTTTTGGGCAAGCGTGCTCTATCTTCGATCACATCATCGCTTAGCATTTAGTGATTTAGTGTTTATACGCAAGCCAATTAATAAAAAAAAAAAAATGTATAAAGACGAAGAGATGACCACACTTTTTTAATTACAGGCACCACTGTGATCCTTCCTCCCATTGTGTTGGTTTCCTCGGCAGCCTTTGATTCTGCACAGAAAATACTTCTATCAAGAACGGAATCGACACATCTAAGGCTGCCATCAGATGGACTGCATCGCAGCTACCGCACGCAGTCCACATATTCAACTGCATGAAGTTTGATCTTTCTTTGCGCAGTTGACGCCACGCATCTAGCCTAGTAGCTTAATTTATGATTTGATCTTTAAGTGCCTCAAAATAAAATTGCCAATGTCAATGTGCGTTTGCTCTTTGTAATTAACTGCACACTGACTGTATGCGGTTAGCGATGGACAGCGTGCGTCGACACTACACGACTGTAGCCGACCGCGTAAAGTTGAAGGCACGACTGCATGCAGTTGATATTGACTTAATTCGACTGCAGCCGACCGCGTGCAGATATCATGACTGCACGAAGTCGAACGTACAACTGCATGCAGTTAAATATCGATGCCTTAGTTCACAATTACACTAACTACAAAATTTTCAATTTTTACTTTTTTAATGCCAAATACACTAAATTTCATGCTCTTTCGTTTCCGCGCATCGAAATACCGTTATTCCGTCTCTTTCTACCAAAACCGTGGGTCACAATTGTATTAAATGAGTTCGTTTAATGTTCCATGAATGTGGTATTATACTAATGGTCTTTATTTTTGTAAAACCAATCAAGATATACTTTAACTGATTTTAAGTTTCTCAACTGCAGGAAATTTCAAAACACAAACGTATTATATACATTTGCAATATCTGCTCATACTTTTTAGCAGTGCTACAAGAGTGTATTATGTGTTGGTAGTACAAAAGGATCAAGAAAGTTTGATGCCCAAGTGTGCACACTTGGGCATCAAACTTTCTTGATCCTTTGTAGCACTGCTAAAAAGTATGAGCAGATATTGCAAATGTATATAATACGTTTGGGTTAAACTTAAGTGATAAGAAAATAGTTCTGTGCAAATTTAAACAAAAAATTGTATTTCTTGAAAACATTCTTGTCTTTGATAGAAAAAAGACTTATCAACGAGTAAAGTAACTATTCACGAATAATTTGAAGACCGGTTACGAGAAAAAATATCGTTCCGAGAGCGAAATAATTAAATACGGCGTTCCTCAGGGTAGCGTACTAGGACCCCCTCTTTTTTTGGTTTATATAAATGACCTTCCAGAGCATATAAATCACCCCATGGTTCTTTTCGCCGATGACAGCACTGTAGTGATTAATTGTGATAATCCCAATACTTATGGAAATGAAATAAATATGACATTGAATAAAATTATAACATGGTTTAACGACAATAATCTAAACATTAACTTAGAAAAGACTAAAATTATGTATTTTCATCAAAGGATCCCAAACAATATCATTTACCGGAGACTGCAAAATCTATTATTTACGTAAATTGTCGATGTACAATTTTACTATCCTAGATTGTCATGCTAACACTGGCTACTGCTATTTATGGGACGAGTGTAATGGCAAAAAAGGTTCTACTGAAATCGGATCGATATTGTTAAAATATCTTAGTAGTTTACCCGAAACTTTTACTCATGTCGCATCATTTTCTGACACTTGTGGTGGTCAGAACCGCAATAAATATGTTACTCTAGCGGCTTTATACGCTGTCAATAACATACCTCACTTAAATACGATCGATTTGAAATTCATGGAGTCGGGGCATTCGTATTTAGAAGTGGATTCAATTCACGCGTGTATTGAAAGAGCGCGAAAGCATAAAAGCATATTCACTTTGTGTGAATATGCATTGGTGATAGGGTCTGCTAGAATCAAGCCGAAACCCTACGTTGTTATTATTATGAAACACGGGGAATTCTATGATTTGAAGGGATTCGAAAAAACTTTGAATTCCAATACAACAAAAAATACAAAAAATGAGCCAGTACAGTGGCTGAAAATTAAGTGGCTGCGGCTGCAGAAAGAATCCCCCACTTCAATTTTTTACAAATACGATTTGACCGATCCAGATTTCAATGAAATAGACATTTGTAAGACAAAAACAATGAAGAAAAATAAAGACATATGTATAAGCAAACTAAAGAAACCTCTGAAAGTAGCATATAAATCACTGATTGCAGTTTCACAAACTAAAAAGAAAGATCTGATAACACTTTTAAATGATGGGGTTATACCACCAGAATATGAGCACTATTACAAAGATATTCCATCCACTTCTGCGGCTATTGTTAACAATAATTGTGATGACACTGAATCGTCTGATGATGATCGAGATGAAGAGTCCATTGTTGAAGAAATTTAAGTTTTGATTCAATTTTTAATTACCAATTAGTAAAAATTAATAATTGTTACCTGAAACTGAAGACTGACTTTATTAATTTTCTTATAAAAAATCTTATTTTAATGATTCAGAAACTAATTGTTTTGTGAAATAGCTAAAGATTGGCCTGTAATTGGGCTTCAGTCCTTTTATTTTTTTGTTGTGACTTTGAAATTTATTTTATTTGATTGTGGATAAAAACTGTTTGTGTTTTATAATAAAAATAAACATTAAGAATATGGATCACTGGTTTATTATTTTGTCTATTTAATGCAATATTCATAACTATTATTATCCTTCTTCTTGGACCTTGAACCAGCCTGGTAAAGCTGTTAAATATTTTTGAGTTTTTCACTTAATGCCAGTCAGCATAATCAATCTTAGTGCACAAATGTATTAAATGGGGGGTTTTATGTTTATTTGGCCATTTTGAAAAGGTAACGTTTAAACTAATATTACAATATTGAGATATGATGGAGTAAAAGGACTAGTCTTATGAATAGATGCATATTTTTTTTGTTATTTTACTTGGATTTTCTACTGTTCTCGTCTAAACTTTAAAAAACTTTAAAGCTCTCTCCTCAAAAATGTAAATTTTGTAGTTAGTGCAATTGTGAACTAAGGCATCGATATATCGACCGCGCGCGGTCGCTGCGATGCAGTCCGTCTGATGTCAGCCTTACTGGCCAATGAGGATCAATCAAATAATAGCAAATCCGATTTTTACTAAGTAGGTACATTGTATGTATAATATTTTACTGAGCATTTAATTTTTTAAATTATTAAAATCCGTCAAGAAATTGTTGATTTATTAAAGTTGATGACGTCATCTGTCATGAATTCATGATCTGTGCGACGAACAGCGAAAGACTGCGCTGCCGTTTTCGCGCAGTGGAAACCGATCATGACAGATGACGTCACAGCGAGTTGCTTCATTCTCGGGCGCGTTTCAGGAACTAACACACTAAAATTGTTGTATCTTCGTCATTTTTGATGCGATTTAAATAATTTCTTCACAGTATTTACTGTTTTCTTTGATGCTATAAATTTGCATACTCCACAAAAATTATGACTGATCCTCATTCTGATATTCATTCTCACTCCATTCAGATTAAGAGCATCTTACAGTTTTCAAAATTTCTAATGATACATTGCACTGAATTACACACAAAAAAAATGAACAACTTAAATAAATGTGTCAATAGTTTCACCACGAGGTATTTTGCAAACTTATCCTTAGTTTTGAAAAAAAAAAAAATATCTTCTCTCAAAAACAGCTAAATCGACTTATCCTCGTAAGGCCCAGCGACCTAATTTAAGGATAAAAATATTTAAATATTCCGGCCCAAGATACTTTTTAAAATCATGAAACTACAGCCCAACGACCTAAGCTTATGACATGATATTTAAGCGTTATTTTTTATTTAAATAATCCCAAGAAAGTATTTACCTCAAACATATTATTTCAATATATTTTTTTCATCTCTTTAGGTATAAGAAATACCGCTTAAAATAATTTAGCCAAAAGCAATACATTTTGTAAAATTTTTTACTACCCTAAAGTTCTGGGCCACAACTACTTGCGCCTAATCTTAGCACATTGGGTCGTTATTTATATCGAGCTAAATTTAGGTTGGACCTTACGAGGCTATTGTATTTGTATACTAATTAAAACTAAATATATACAATAACTCTTACCTAAAATATGGGGTCAAAAATTCCTCCGCATCGCTGTCGACTGGAAGTGTGCCCAAAAGACTGGCGGCATTGCCACGTTGTATAGCAATGCTTCATCTCTGACCAAGGTAAAAGCCAGCCCTTGGGTCACGCGAGGTGTCAACAAGGCGTTTCGATAATTCTTTAAAAAGCGTATGAGCACTCGGTCGGACCCCACGGCCCAAGAGTTTCAAGCCCTTTCTACTTGTAGGATTAAAAAAAAATTAAACAATTTTCTCGATATAAAGAATAGGTTTGCAAATATCTCCTAGTGAAAATGTGTGCACACCTATTTAGTGCACATTCATTTTTTTTTTTTTGTGCAATTTAGTGCGGTGTATTTTGAAAACTATAATTATTGCCTTTTTAGATGTTTCTTAAAGACTCTTCTCTTAATGATTCCTACCTCAAATAAAAAGTTACCGGTAGTCGCATGACGATCCTTGGCCACCGTAGGAGTTGGTAGCTCGACATCCGGCCGTCCGGTTAAAGCTGAGCCCGAATTTTCGATGGCACGTACTGTCTCACGCGCGCCTCAAAGAGTAATCGTATCAGCAACACTGTAGGAGCCCCGTAGGGCTGATGCTCGCTGGGGCCATGGGGATTGTCTGAAAAGGAAACCGTGGTCAATCAATCAATCTTTATTTGTGAACATAAGTACAGCTGCCACTACGGATATTGAACGCTCGGCGTCAGAGTGGGGATCGCTTTGCGCATTCCATACATTGGCGATCCAATCGTCGTCGTTGTTAGACACATGCTGCAAGCGCAATGAACGAATCACGAGTGTCGTTTATGACGCGATGCGCAGCGAGCCGATCAGTGACGCTCCCCGCCCCCGCGTCTCACGTCGCACCACCTAAAGAGACCCGATTTTTGGCTTCTGCGCAACTTGAAGCCAGCGTTCAATATCCGTGATGGCAGCTGTATTACAATACACAGGTCTTGTATATAACAATTTTAGTCGTGCTCTATGTCCTACCAATGAAATTGGTGTACAAATATATTACGAGTATTATAGTCTTTTAGTAAGTGATCCATACAATGCAATGTCAAATTATGTCAAATAAATGTAATATTAATAATAAATAAATTATAAACATTTTTTTTTTATTGTAGATAGATTCGCGCTTGACCGCTATCTCACCTGATGGAGAGCGACGATGCGGTCGACGTTGGAACGCGCTTACCTAGAAGAAACCTATTCACTCTCGACTTAAAGATTCCCGGGTTGTAGCTATCAGGAAACACATGTCAATAGTAATAGTAAAGGGCTGATAATGTCATAGTTTATCATTTAAAAATTCTTCAATAGAGTAATAATAAGTCTTGACTATTAGAAAAAAAAAAAACAATTTACTTTTGAATTTGCTGACATTATCTTCATTTATTATACAGAAGTTTGCGCAGAAGTCAAATATTCGGTCTCTTTAGTGGTGCGAAGTGAAACGCGGGGGCGGGGAGTGTCAGTGATTGGCTCGCCGCGCCATCGCGTCGTAGACATCACTCCTCATTTGTTCCCTGCGTTGCTGCATGTATCTAACAACCAAGACGATTGGCTCGCCAATGTATAGAATGCGCAAAGCGATCCCCACTCTGACACCGAGCGCTGTGCCTATTGTACATTTTGGTAATTTATTATAGACCGAATGGTTCTATAATACAGTACATAAAGTAACTGAAGGACGCAGGCGTGTTTTAGTCAGTAAAAGTCTGATACGCCCCCTCGCCCCTCCCTAGAACGACAGAAATCATTGGATGATTTCCTAATGTCAAAACAGGCCTTCGTTTTTTAACTAGTCAAAATTATTTTAAGATCAATAAAAACAACTAAGTGCAACAACAACAACACAACAACACCACCATCATCATCAGCCTTTTTAATGTTCTCACTGCTGGGACTCAGGCCTCCTCTCTAGGAGGGACGCAAGCCCAGTGCGAGTTGGTGAATGTCGCATGTCTTCGAATTTTTGGTTCTAGCAGATGCCGGTTTCCTTACGATGTTTTCCTTCACCGTTTTGAGAGCAGTGGTGATGAAATAAATTACACAAAGTAATGCGCCAGGCTGGGTTTGAACCCACAACCGATAACTCGTAAGTCGGGGCCGATACCATTCGGCCACAACGGCTCAAGTACTTTATGTAACGTTTGTCTTTGTGGATCGTGCATTGTGGCGACGCTTGGGGGAGGCCTATGTCCAACAGTGGACGTCTGTCGGCTGAGATGATGATGATGATGACTTTATGTAATTAATAATATTATTTTATTGTTTCTTTTAGTTTCGTTCCAAGTTATAATAATAATAAAACAAAACGGGATTTTTAATTTTTTAACGAGTATAAAAGACCAACAATCAGCCGGTCAAAATTATTTTAAGTTTAACAAGAACAACTAAGGGCAACAACAACAAACCACAACAACACCAACAACAACACAACAACTAAGTACCTTTATTCTGAATCCAGATTCGAGGAGAACTGGAGGTATTGGAGCCCTACTCCAATGCCAATGGATAGCCATCCAGTTCACTCTGAACCGGGTTTCAGGTTAGAACTCCCGTGGCAGCTCGGAGAACCAACTCGTCGCGCACGGCAGCCGGCTGGTGTCGCACTGCGACGTTGCACAAAGCAAGTCTAGTATAGCCTAGCTAGTGCACTGCGCAGGTCTGTGTGTCTGAGCCGCGATCAATACTGCGACGTGAGATAGTAGAAACTATAGACTGGCCTGTTGGTCTAAGGTAGGCGCCAAATGAACGTGGAATAATGCTACCCACCCACGTCAGACCTTTTACTACCTTACTCTACCATACTCTACCCCACTCTACCCTACTCTACCCTACTCTACCCTACTCTACCCTACTCTCCCCTAAACTACCCTACTCTACCCTACTCCACCCTATTCTACCCTACTCTACCCTACTCTACCCTACTCTACCCCACTCTACCCTACTCTACCCTACTATACCCTAATATACCCTACTATACCATACTCTACCCTACACTACCCTAATTTTAATTTTTTATTTCAATAAAACCCCAACAAAAAAAAAAATAAGCAAAATCGGTTCAGCTGTCGATTCATTTTTATATTATAGACTAGACTTGTAGAGCTTAAAACACGCCACGCGACGCTACGCGATGTCGTTTTACGTAGAAATCAGGCGTGTTACACTAGTACATACTATTGCAGCCTAAATACTAAATCACTTACCTCCATTCTTGAATTTAAATACACATAGTACACTCAAAGCCCGAAGCCCCTGTGGCAGCTCGCAGCGCCAACTCGTCGTACACGGCAGACGGCGGGCGAGGCACTGGTATTAGATTCAGAACAAAGAATGTCTAGTCTAGAATCTAGGCGTACTGCGCAGGTCAGAGAGGGACGATCAATACTGTAATGTAAAGGAGTTCGCATGACCTATTGCTCTCGTTAACTTAAGGACTGAGTAAAAAATTTTATTATACTTTTAACAAGCTCGCTGTACAGCCATTTTTTATGGTCTTTCAACCAGTGCGTGTGAGGTCTTTTAGAGGCAAAGTTGAAGTTCTTTTCAGTGTGAATGAGACCTTTCCGGCCTCACATTTTTTTTTTCTAAAAAACACTGCCGCAAATTTTATCTATTTGTTTCTGTTATATTCATAGATTTGTTAACATAGCTGTCCCTTGCACAGAGTAAAAGAAAGCGTTTTTGACTGCCGCACCTGCTATAAGTTACGAATGTGGCTTGTTCGACCTCATAACGCAGTGAGCGTGTTAATAGTCCAGTGTCTGAGGCTACCCTTTGAGCGCCGATTGTACATACATCTGTACACTTCAATGACCTTTAAAACGTTTAATTTATGTTTTGTACACACGTTTGTACGTAATTTGTTATTTTAGCGGCAGCAGAAACACATCATCTGTGAAAATTTCATCTATCTAATTAACACAGTTCATGAGATATAACTTGAGGAGGAGTGGCAGGCGGTTGCCGACTTCTGCGAAGTAGTATCTAATGCTCGCAAAGGAGGAGGCCGAACGCGTCAGGCAACGGCGCTCTCGCCGCCGCCGCCGGGACTCCGATCCCGATTTCCGGCCATTGTAGGCGCGGGCTTGCGGACAGTGAGCAATGGGTAGCTCGCTGTCCGGCCGTCCGGTAACGGTCCAGACCAAGCCCAAGTCGTCGACGGCGCGCACTGTTCCCGCGCGCCTCAAGGAGTTGTCAGCAACAGCAGGGGCCCAGCCGGGTCGTAGCCTACTGGGGCCAGGGTTATCCGAAAGGGAACTCGAGCCCCGGTATGAAGGCTAGAAGGAACGGGGTGGGCTTTTAGTCAGTAAGAGTCTGACACTATCTCCTGCTCCACCCAAAAGCGGGGGTTGTCATTGGATGATTTTTCCCACCTTAAAAAAAATGAGATATAACTTAGTCACAGACAGGCAGACAGATTGACGGACAGACTACAGCGAATAGGGTCCCATTTTACCCTTTGGGTACAAAATCCTAAAAAAACAGTAAAAAGTGCAAAATAACTTAAATTTCGGAAGTCAGTGTTAAATAACGAAGATGCAAAGAAATACCGACATCGGTTCACAATATTGACTGGAAGAATCGGTGAACATTATATAAAAAAAAATACATACAGTCGAACATAATAACTTCCTCCTTTTTGAAGTCGGTAAAAAATTATGATATATTCGATTTAGATTAACGCCATCTATGTGTAAATAATAATAATATCTCACAACTGGAAAAGGGAGAGGAGGCCTTCGCCCAGCATTGGGAAATAAATGAGCTAAATATAATAATAATAATAATAACGTGATTGACGTGTGTCGGGTATGCCATCGTCCGGGTGAGTCTATCAGACATATTGTCTCCGGTTGTTCTCGTCTGGCTAACGGCGAGTACTTGCACAGGCATAACCAAGTAGCTAGGATTCTTCACCAGCAACTTTCTTTCAAATACAACCTAGTGGACTCTGAGGTACCGTACTACAGGTATGTGCCCGACCCAGTTCTTGAAAATGACCATGTCACGATGTACTGGGATCGGTCTATCATTACTGACCGGACTATTGTAGCCAATAAGCGGGACATTGTGGTGATAGACCGATTAGCGCGCCGCGCAATGATAGTCGATGTCACCATCCCGCATGACGAGAATCTCGTGAAAGCTGAGAAAGAGAAACAAATAAAATACCTCGACTTAGCACACGAGGTTGTCGATATGTGGAATCTGGACTCGGCTGTCATTGTGCCGATTGTCGTGTCCGTCAATGGCCTTATAGCCAAAAGCTTCGACGACCACCTGTCGAAGCTGTCGTTGCGCGGTTGGATCAAGGGCCTGATACAGAAGGCAGTACCCCTCGATACGGCTCGCTTTGTGAGGAGGTTCCTGTCTCTGGAGCCCTAACCACCGGCAGCGTGGACCCTGCTCCCGACACCGGCGGACCACTATTTTTATATTTTTAAATGTTTTTTTTATATGTATTTTTAAAAAATATTTAAAAATGTAAATTATATGTAAAATAGAAAAATAAAGGAGATAATAATAATATTCCACTAATATCACACAGCGCCGTCTAGTCTCAAGCTAAGCAGAGCTTGTGTTATGAGTACTAGACATCTGATAAATACACTTATATATTTCTAAATTAGGGTTTGGGAATTCCCGACATATTCAAAGTCCTGGGACACGAGACAGCCTACAGTCAAAGTCCCGGGACACGAGGCAGCCTACAATCAAAGTCCCGGGAATTTCCGGTACTTCTAGACTTAGGATTTTTTTTGTAGTTTTTTTTATATGGTTTGATCCTATTGCTAATAACATTCGTAGACTCAGAAATGTGTTGAGCACGTAACATAGAACGTAGCACAAAATCAGATGGTTAGATGGTTGGCGCATTAGTTTATGAAGAACCTATTCACTCTAGCCTTGAAGTCAGCTAAATTATAACCGGTACGGAGATGCAGCAGGCAAATTCTTCTAGTCCTTCAATGCACGTGGTACATAACAAACGACAAGGCGAAACGCTTAGTTCGGACCGTAAAGGTGTTTTCAATGTTATGGTGGATACTTGGCGTATGTCGGATTGTACGATAGTAGAAAGGGGATGGTCATACAATTCCCGCGCACACTCTCCAAAATGCATCCTGTAAAATACTGTAAGGCTAGCCACCATACACCTGTGCTTGCTTCCGGGTTTACTTTGCGATATCAACTTACAACCCTGGAAAATAGCGTCCCTGTACTCCTAGCAAAGTTGATAATCTCCAAGCGTTCGAGAATCGAAACGAAACGTTGTAACTTGGCTAGGGGGCTGGCCTTTATCAGATGGCTGGACGGTAAACTTCCCATTGCCAATCGTCCACAAGCCTACGGTTACGGTGGCTAGGAATCTCCCTGTGGGTAGAGTACAGTCCCTGGTCTGTGAGGACACGGTGGAGCACACAGTGGAGGTGTGCCATGCTTGAGTAGAGCATCGCCGTGTCCACTCCAGAACCTTTCGTCCCCATCGACATCTGTCCTGCGTGTAATGTGCCCTGCCCATTACCACTTAAGTTTGGCGATTCTTCGAGCTATGTCGGTAACCTTGGTTCTCCTGCGGTGTTGGGGTATTTTGGAATAAAACAAAGATATATACTTAACCTACCTTACATCCATCCATAAAAGCAAACACTTACACTAGAACAAACTCTGTGTGTCTATTAAATACATATATATATTTTTTTTATAAGAATACAAAAATGCTAAACTTAGCCTATGTCCACCAGTAAAAGTCTTTCGGCTGAAAGAATTATGATGATCCTAGAACGCACTATCCTTGTTCTAAGACCAAAGGGTTCGCCAGGGCCTCGATGGTGTCTTCACCAGGGTGTTCTGCGGGCAGGTGAGATTCGACTTCGGCTTCGGTGGTGGTAGACCCACTTACCGCCCATCTATGCTCACTAGCTTGGAGAGCCTAGTTAGAGAGCACAGATGGGTGTAAATGTATCCAGCTGGATATGGTTCGAAGTGAAGGTTGAAGAGCTGAACTTCAACTGCCTTTGGAGACGGGTGATGGAGGACCTGGAAAAGTAAAAAAAATATTTGAATAATAGCGTGGCAATGCCACCAACCTTTTGGATTTCGGCCAAATCTTAGAAATTGATCATGCTATGGAGAAAAAAAATTGCCAGAACGGTTTATACGTTAAAGTTTGATGATATCTACGGCCTATCCAAATGTCCTTTCCTTGGTATTGTTCCTCAAGTCAATGAGCTCCATAAAAGTTCTGAGTTGAGCTTTGCGAATATTGCTTGCACTGATTGGACAGGTCCACTGAAATTTGTATGGTTTTTTCTTCAAAAGACTATCTTAGTCAGTTGTCATGTGATTTGACCATTACATATTTACTGTATGAACTTTAAAAGAGACTTTGACCAGTGAGTTCGTTTCGGTATTTCTTTTCAGGGTAGTCAGCTAGGAAACACCGGACTTATCTGGTTTAAACTGAAGCAAAAAAAAATTGAACCTATTTGCAAAATAATATCATTTATCCAAAATAAATATAATTTATGCAAAATAAATATAATTTTTCCAATCTTCGTTTGGCCTACTTTCTTTAGATCTTTTTGCCATATCGTGAAGTGATCAATAGGGTAGTTTCCAGGTTCAAAATAATTACATTTTATTTAGTCCGTATTTTAGATTATAAAAAATATTGAACAAGCATTTTTTTCTTTTTTCGATTAAACAAAAAATAATAAAGATATAGCCCATTAAAGTTACGTGTGACGTTTACAAATAAAAAAAACGTGTCCCTTATTTTTGAATAATCTAAAAGACGGACTAATTACATTATTTACGGCAACTAGCTTATTCTAAGATGTGGCCACTACAGATAGTTATTATAATTACCAGTCGACAGCGATGCAAATGAGTTTTTGACGGCCATACTTACTTTTACTATACTCTTTTTAGATTACTTTTAGGGACTTTTTTGTTTAGTGAATAAATAATGATAGTTAAGTTTTTTAATATATAGAAACTATACCTAATATTAGGAAAATAAATGACAGAAAAATTAAGCTTAGCTGTGCAAGTCTAGTTGCCGTATTAAAATGTATGGAGACCGACGCGCCCAGATCGGCGTACGTAGCCCTCGTGTGCATAATGTAGTTCTACCTTTACCTTCATATTTTCTTCAAGATTCTGCAGCAAGTGCTGTAGAGGTACAGCATCTTCTGTCGACTTGAGAGACCAATTTCTGACATTCATGAGCACCAATCCTGAAAAATTTAAAAAGCATACTTAAGAGCGTCCTCTCGAGATACATTTTCATACAACCGCTCTTACGTGGTTATGACGTTATTACACATTTTTTTCTAGAAATTTTGGAAACATTATATATCTTGTAAACTAAGTTTCTATTAAAATGAAATCATTGTAAAACTAAGGGTCAGCGCAGACAGAGAGGAATAATTCTCGCGCGGTCTCGGGCCTTTTCTGACGGATGGCGTATGTCGAAGATACGCTTCCCTATGTTCGAGGACGCGCGAGCATTTTTTGTCAGGTTTAAACAAATCTGCACTATTCCAATTATTTTAAAGTTGATTTTCGGGTGGCTTAATAAAATCCTCTCCGCTGCGCTGCTCTCTGTCTGCGCTGACCCTAATCCAGTAAAAACCTTCTCAAAATCTGCTATATTGCGTGAACTATGGCCTTAAAAAAATATGACAACAGAGACCTTGCACATTTAATCGAGATTTCAAATAGAGATATATTTTTCAAAAAACTTTTAAGATTTAAAAAAAAACGCGTATATCGTGGAACAAGTTTTGTGAAATATTCGAATAAATCACGAAAGGGTCTAGCAGAATAAGGTAGGGCCAGCGGCCCCCGAGAGGTATTTCCAAAATAAATTGTGGTGTTACATTAGTGACAAGTATTATTACTGTTGACGTGATTTTAGCCTTCTGTCTCACTTCGTTCAGGAGTTATTTGACTAAATAGACAAAAACGTAGGTATTTTTCAAAATTATTTTTTTCAAAAACTATTATAGCGACACTAATAAAACTAAAACGGTTTGTTAGAGAATAAATTGTTCTACATCATATATTTTTTGTAGATTTTATTTACCTTAATTACTATTTTTAAAAAATAAAAATATTTTTTTTTAATTTTTTATTCATAGTTTACGAAGAGGTACAATCACAGAAAAAATATATAATATATACCACTATGTCTAGTATTATCACTAAAAACTTTTTACAAAAAAAAATAAAACCGACTTACTAAAAAAAACACTAAAACTATCAAAATAACTTTAATTTCGGAAGTCGGTGTTTCTGTAATAGTTTTACCTCTTCGTTATCTAACACCGACTTCCGAAATTAAAGTTATTTTGATAGTTTTAGTGTTTTTTTTAGTAAGTCGGTTTTATTTTTTTTGTAAAAAGTTTTTTATTTCACACTTTTTAGTTGCAGCCAGAGTACCTTTTTCTCATGACAATTCCAATTAACTCAAACCCTGCTAGGATACATTGTTTTATTATGAAGTTCCCGTGTCTACCTTCCGGCTCCATCATCATCATCAGATCAATTCGATAGTACCTTATGGCCAAAATGCATCTCATGACAATTCTAATAAGCCCAAACACGGCTAGGATACATTGATTAATTATGGAGTTCCGGTGCCTATCTTCCGGCTCCATCATCATCATCAGATTAGTTCGATAGTACCTTATAGCCAAAGTGCATCTCATGACAATTGTAATAAGCCCAAACACGGCTGGGATACATTGATTAATTTCGGAGTTCCGGTACCTATCTTCCAGCTCCATCATCATCATCAGGTCACATCGATGATACCATTTTCAGCATACCTATTCAGAACTATTCATTTATTTGTAACTATATTCATTGAGAGATTGGTGTGACTATGAACTTCCGTTGGCCATTTCTGGTCGTCTTCACCAGTTCCACTTCATCAAATGTCATGTTTTGACTATAAATGCTTAAGTCTTTGATAAAAATACCAAAAGAACTATATGGTTGCCTATAATATTTGAGGAGTTCCCTCGATTTCGCCAAGATTCCATCATCAGATCCCGACTTGGTGACTATGGGACCATTTGGGAAGTATACCCTTTCTAACAAAAAAAGAATTTTTCAAATCGGTTGGCAAGTGACGAAGTTATGCGCGAACATACATAAAAAAAAAAAAAAAAAAAAATACAAACATCCGAATTGAGAACCTCCTCCTTTTTTAGAAGTCGGTTAAAAAAAAAAAAAAAATACAAACATCCGAATTGAGAACCTCCTCCTTTTTTAGAAGTCGGTTAAAAAATTGCATTAATATCAGATGGGTACAACACTTCCAAAAAAAATTAAAACTGATCATGACCATCCTGGCTAGTAAAGACTTTACATCTGCCTTTTGAATAAACGTTCTTGTAAATATATATGTCATCGTAAAATTGTAAATACCGTTAGATTATGATCTATCTCACGAGATTGTTAACTGTCGAAAAATTTAAACCGTAACATACTGCTCAATTAATAGTATTATTTTTTGGTACTTAGATCTATCGAAGTGAAACTGTTTAATCCCAACCTGTCGCGCGTTAAATTTTTAACTGTCCGAAGGCTGTCTCTGATTGGTCAGTCATACAGTAGTCTGTTCTGTGTCCATAGAGTAGGTAATAAGACACATGTGTCAGTCAAATAATATAAATGCATTTAAGGAATTGTGACATCAAGTATTTATTTATTATTTTATAGGTAATCAATAACTCTTACACTATAAGATAACCAAAAAATTTCCACATTATGTATTTTTTGTAGATTTTATTTACCTTATTTATACTATTTATAAAAAAAAAAACATTTTTTGTTCATAGTTCATGAAGAGATACAATCACAGTATGAATATAAAATATAGCTCACTAAGTCTAGTATTACCATAAAATTCAAAAAACAACCCAAAAAAAAATTTTCATGACCACCATGAATTTACATTTTATTAGTTGTGAAATCATCCAATAACATCTCCCGGTCTCAATACTCAATACTCAATATTTTATTGCATTCCATATGTACATGTTTAGATGGTATAAAAATATAGTTAGGATCAATATGGACCCTGTCGGGCACAGCAAAGCTAGGAGAGAGGATGAAGGCTAATTAAATAAAGATATTTCACTTATTTTTATTGTTATGTCTAAGTATTGGTATAGTTGATTTATTTATTTATTGTCGTCATTCTTATTAAATTTTGATATTGTTGTAATTAATGTATGTATGTATATTATTATCTATACATATAATAAAATCGTAGGAAAGTAAAAACTGTACATTGAATATTTTTTAAAAAGAATACTTGGGGTGTGATCTACAATCGATATCGAAGCCATAAATATAGTTTTTAGAATTTTTGTCTGTTTGTCTGTTTATCTGTTTGTCTGTTTGTCTGTATGTATGTCCGGGCTAAACTCAAAAAGTACTGCATGGATTTACTTCAAATTTTGGATGAATATTACTAAGAGGTCGGGTCAACATATAGGCTACATATTATCACGCTATCACCTACGGGGGAGGAGCTGTGAATCTTTATTTTTCTTAAGCATTCAGTGACAGCGTGTAATCTAACGATGCATATTTAAATGTTGTTTTTGAGTAAGCCATGCTATTATCTAGCTTTACACCATAAAAACTACGCCATTTAAGTAACTTGGTCAGAGAAACATAGTTTAATGAATGTTAGTAGTATAAAGACAATTTTGAAACAGCGCCATCTATGAGATTTCATAAAAATCAAATCAAGTTACATGTTAACACTTTTTGGAAATTAATAATTTAAATTTGATCATGTAGTTAGTTATTCTTAAAATTCATAGATGGTGATGTGATGTGCATTTTCTTCATAAAAGTTGTATCATAATTATAGTTTGTTTTGACAAATTCAAGTTCCAACAAAACCCTGAAAAACTTGAGTAGAGTTGAGGAAGACAATTAAAAAAAAAATGCGGTGTTAAGTATTACATGGCAACATTTTTCCAGCTCTGTGAAGTCAATCAGTTTGCGAGATCCCTTACGTATGACGAGGTGCCTTCATATTACACGTACGACAAGCAAAGGGGTGTATTTAACCGACATCGACGAGGAGGTGCTGTGGAAGGTTTTCCGGGAATTTTCAAGGACGCCGCATTGGGTAGGGTTTATACCGTGAATCCGAATAATGGCGAATGCTATTTTCTGCGGTTGTTACTTCACACTGTCCGAGGCCCAATGTCTTTCGCCTTTCTGAGGACATTTGATGGCGTGGAGTATCCCACTTACCACGCAGCCTACGTAGCACGTCACCTTCTCGACGGTGACCAAAATTGGGATCCTCGCGGAGGCGAGCGTCAGTGACAGTCCCAGCTGCATGCATCATCTGTTTGCCGTCATCTTGGTGTTTTTTGGAGTCGCGAACCCGGTAGCTTTGTTGGAGAAGTATCGCCATCATCTGTCTGAAGATTTTCTACGAGCTTTGAGGCGTGCTACTGGAGACGAAGTCGAAGTAACTGATGAACGCGTGCTGAACACCTGTCTCAGTTCACTTCAAGATTCATTCTCATTTCTATGGGCGGCAATCCGCTGATCGAATATGGGTTACCAGCTCCCCAATCATCACCGCATCAAGGCCGTGGAAATCGGGAGTATAACGCTGAGACAAATTACGAGCCGGGCGAAATGACCACCATACGAAATGACCATGTCACCGTGTTCTCTTCAGAGCAAAAACAAATGACACCGTCCTTGAAAGCGTTGGGCAAAACCAGGGTAAAATGTTTTTCTTGGATGCTCCTGGTACATGAACAGGAAAAACATTTGTTACCACTGGCATACTTGCAGAGGTCAGGAGGCAAGGCAAAATTGCTATTGCTGTAGCGTCGTCGGGAATCGCTGCCATACTGCTTCCGGGTGGCAAGACAGCACATGCCATGTTTCAAAATTCCCATCGATTTAAAGAGCGCCAAAACGCCTTGTAGTGACACAGTACCTGTTACCAGAAAACCACAAACCATCGTACCACCACACCAGATACCAATTACCAATACCTCAGAACCAATTACCACGTTTACGACAACGTCTGTTATAGAAACAGTGAAGCAACACGTTTTACGACAAATCAAGAAATAGGATAAGCGCTAAGCATAAGCCCCAGCACCCTCGCAGATGGATCACGTGGCCTCGCGCAGCGGAGATCTTCACTCGGTGACGTCTCGACGGGGAAAAGGATCGCGCTCTGCGCGCGACACGTATTTATAGAATCGCGACAGGATTGCGCCGTGTACTTAGTCGCGCATGCACGGTGAGCAGCCCGCTCAGTGCGTTTAATGTGCAGCACCTCAAGCGCCCTCTGTCTGAGAAACAACGACGCACGTTTGTAAATATCTTAGGCTAGACACTACTTCCATAAGAACCATGGTAAATATAAATAGGGTGTAATTACAGAAAATATACAGATCTTGTTCAGACATCAACGACTAACTACGTGTTTCATTTACGAGTCACTCTCATCCCTTATAGCCTGTTTGTGGTGTGTCACGTAACAGCGATAAGCGACACGTGCTCAAGGATTGCTCTCTGATCGTATGGGATGAGTGTACGATGGCCAATAGGAAGGCAGTTGAGGCCGTGAACAGAACCCTGCAGGACATCCGCAGGAACGAACATTTGATGGGTGATGTCACAGTTCTGTTCAGTGGCGATTTCCGGCAAACACTTCCCGTGGTGACGCGGGGATCGAGGGCTGACGGGGTGAATGCTTCGTTGAAACGATCTTCGTTGTGGACACGATTTCGTACGCTGCGCTTGACCATTAATATGAGAGCTCGGCTCGATGTCCTTCTAAGTCTTGGCGAAGGCACTCTGACAGGTGGTGCTTCCAGAGTCTCTCGGTAGAGTGGTATCCAGCTTAGAAGGACTCATTTGCTGTGTGTACGGGGACATCAGTCGTATACCGCACCAGCTTCTTGGGTGTGTGAGCGATAACGCCGACGCCCAAAAATGATCAGGCTGCAGCAAATAACGAATGCATTCTCTCGGAAATTGAGGGAAATGAAGTGGTCTACACCTCGATAAACACTGTTGTCGAGTAAGATGACGCCACACATTATCCCGTGGAATTTCTGAACTCCCAGTCAGCAAGTGGACTTCCAGCGCATACCATCAAGCTGAAGGTCGGTGTCCCGATTATGCTTCTTCGGAACCTATCTCCTCCGAAGTTGTGTAACGGGACCCGCCTTAAAGTCATCTCGCTCCACAGACACACCATTGAGGCGGAAATTCTTACGGGTTGTGGCGTCGGCGAGGCAGTATTTATACCACGCATTCCCCCTCATACCTCACAACTTCCCGTTCCAGTTCAAGCGCGTACAGTTCCCCGTGACTGTTTGCTTCGCGATGACCATCAATAAGTCACAGGGGCAGACACTGAGGGCAGCGGGTGTCGACCTCAGGACGAGTTGCTTCTCATACGGGCAACTGTACGTCGCTTGCTGCCGCGTTACCAGTACTGACTCTTTTTACATTTTGGCTCCTGGCAGCATAACTACCAACGTAGTTTATAGGGAAGTGTTGTAAGGTATGATACCTTTGTACGTATTTTTACTCTTTTGTGTCCTGGAATGTATTCCTGCATTATTTTCTCTATTTCCTTCAGTCTCATCTTATGACTGAACTCAGCAGGATTCCCATATAACTCTTTTCACTTGCTTCGTTTGCAAAAAAAAAAACTTATATTTTAATGCTATTTTAAAAGTTGTTTACTTATTATACTATAGCGACACTGGCATCTTAGGTATTTTTGGTGCTGTAGAGCCTTCACGCAGACGATGTCGCGGGCAGCAGCTAGTAATATCTAAATTTAACTAATTTATGTCCGGTGTTTTTATTTATTTTTATCATCTTTTATTTAAATTAATTATGTATATATGGTATTACTATGTCTGTGTACCAGGTTGGTAAATTATGTTAGATATTTTAGTTTATTTTTTGTCATGATTATTTTTAAATTGTCAGATATTTTATTTATATTTTGTCATACTTATTATTAAATTGTCATTATTTAGATTAATTTATTTATGTCTATTATTGTTTCGTCATTGTATAAGTAGATTAAATGTCAGGTATTTATATTTATTTTTATCGTCATAATTATTAAAATATGTATTTATTTATATTAATTATCAATATATATTATTACTTTGTATGTTTATCAGTAAAGGTAAATTATGTGAGATTTTTTATTTATATTTTGTCGTCTTGCGCGGAGCGGGAGGGGTGTTTAACTTTTACTGAATAAAATCTACTCCTATGTCTTTGGCTTGCATTCCAAGGCGCCGGGTTTTACTTTTAAAAGCGAACCCATGGCCCCAGTAGGCTTCTACCCTACTGGGCCCCTACGGTTTTGCTGACATCTCTTTGAAGCTCGCATAAAACACTACGCACCGTCGACAGCTCGGTTCGAACGGTTACCGGACCGAGCCCGATGACCACCTGCCATTCCTACTCGCTTCGGATCATGGCTTGTACAAGGGCCTGGCGTGATAGCGTTGCCGCGTTGCTGATCGTTGCCGCCGACCGTCCTCATGCGGACACGGCTGTGCTCCACCCAAGTGGGGTGGATCGACACGTCACGTCAACAGTAATAATACTTGTCACTAATGTAATACCACAATTTATTTTGGAAATACCTCTCGGGGGCCGCTGGCCCTACCTTATTCTGCTAGACCCTTTCCGAATGCTAACCAAGTTTCCAGGCGCTATCTTTCTTTTTTCGGGTTACCTATTTATCAAACATCGCGTTGGATGGCGTTAAATTAAGCAACCTGTGTTTTAAACCATGCTCTATCTTGACTATAGGCGAGTGGAAAAGGAGAGGGTCCTTTTTCACTAGTTCACTCACTAAGAAGTAGCGCTACCTAAGCAAAATGGCGGAACAGTGGAGAAAATAACAGAATTCTATTGGGTATATCGTCCTCGCATCCATTACTATGTTAATGGCTTTCTACCCCAAATATTTCCAGCCAATGCGGTAAGGGTGTTAGAGAATGACGTCACACTCTACTGACTCTACAAACACGCCCACTTCTAACGCCTTACCCTCTGTCTAATGGCATAACCGAACTTTACCCTCGGACTTTAAGCACAGAATCAAATTAGATTCTGTGCATAAAGTCCGAGGGTCCTACTTAACCCTTTAACAGCTTGTGTCGTATTGGTCCGAGAAGTATTTTTGTGTTCTATTCACCAGGGTCGTGTTCGCGACTGAGTACTCCATTTCGTTGAGCTCTTCAATCCCCATAGGTGACAGAAGAGCTGACGAGATGGAGTATTTGGTCGTGGATGTGCGACCCTGGTGGAATGAGTGCGAGAGTGTTTGTCGGATATATCTGATGTAAGTGGTTTAAAAATTAACAATTTCTAGTTCTGTTCATAAAATGTTTACGTTATTTATCTATAAAAATCTTTAGTTATTCGTTAAGTTTTCTTCAATATAAAATATAATATTACTACTTTAGTTATGTACTAGTATAGTTATCGGCACGGGACGCGGGGGCGGGTTGTAGTGATTGGCTCGCCGCGCCATCGCATCATAGACGTCACTCGTGATTCGTGCCCTGCGCTTGCTGCATGTATCTAACAACGAAGACGATTGGCTCGCCAATGTATTGAATGCGCAAAGCGATCCCCACTCTGACGCCGAGCGCTCAAGATCCGTTTTGGCAACTGTACTTACTTACGTCGCTTGGTCGCAAAAACTGTAGGATTATAATTAAGTTGGGAGTGTTTGCGGTTGGTGACATTCAAAATTAATTCAAAAATATTTCTTAGTCACACCTTGATGGCTTTTAGTTTAAGATTGAACATCATTTAACGTCTTCACCCACTCTACAGCTGAGCAGGGGGGCGTTTCAGACTTTTACTGACTATTACCACACCAATGTTTCATCAGTTACCCTTTAAGTTGTAAGACCACGGGATTTCTTTTTGGAAGACAACGCAAGGCCCTAGTAGGCTCCAGCCCTAAAAGGAACCTATGGTTTGGCAACGAAGAATGGAAGAACCTTTTTGCAAGACTCACCTGATGGTGACCTGATGGTCATAAAGCTCAATTCACCCAAGCGTAACCGTAGGGGCCCAGCAGGGTCGAAGCCTACTGGGGCCAAGGGTCTGTTTTCGAGGCTCGGCCCCGGTATGAAAGACAACGAAGGAACGGGGTGGGTTTTATAGTCAGTAAGAGTCTGACACGATCGCCCGCTACGCCCAAGGCCGCCCTGGCCGCCCCGAATGTCATCTGGATGAGTTTTACCTACGGGATCCGGCTGCTGGGGCGTGAGGAAGCCTGCTCCGTCACGAGAGCGGCTGCCTTCTTCGCCAGCATTACTGCTTCGCAGAAGGAAGCAACCACCTGTTATTCATCTGCACTCCAGACCATGGCCTATACCAGGGCCCGGCGCGAAGGTTATAACAATTGAGAAATAAAACAAAAATCTTTACACATTTTTTTTTTATTAAATATTTTATTACTAACATTTCAACATCGGCGCTCGAGGGGTTATTATTATTACATAAACAAGAATTGAGATCAATGTCTATAATATGTAAATAACTTAGATTCCTTGAATTGATATCTAATAGATAAGAAGATTGCTGCAGCTACGTCTGTTATGAGCGCAAGCTCAGGTGCGGATCCAAGACTTAACGTTCTAAAGACGAAGTTCAATTGACCAGAATTTCACCACTGACCAAACTAACAGTAATAAAAAATAGTCCATTGATCCCCTCCAGTTGTATCCGCTCCTGAAGTCCAACCTTCTTAAATCTATCTGACGTATACTTTTCTTGTATAGCATCATGATCAAAAGTCTTCCCAACTACGAGAAGATTTTTGCCCATTTATTCTTGAAGAGACAAATATCAGTGACTTCTTGTAGCTAAAGTCAGTCATATATGCCTCGTTACATAAACGCACTTACGCATGTGATGTTTAGGTTAAATTATTTTTATTTTAAACCAAATGTTTTATTGTTATTGTTCTTTAGAGCTATATTGGTAATTCGTCAGGGTGCACCGCGGGCAGCTCTTCGCCCGCAGTGCACCCTACCATAGTCAGTTTACTTTGGCTCTGCAGGTGATAGAACCATCTACATCCGATCGAGTAGGGTCATGACTGGCTAGATGCTGCAGTATGGACTATGCTTCGAGGAGTGGGACATGCTGCTCGTTTACCAGAGCCCTGAAATGTAAAAAAAAGTAATGTTAAAAAAGTTATACAAGTGTGACTGTTTGGAATTGGGCCGAATTATGAGTTCTTGGTTCTTAGAGTTATGGACAGTATCAGTACCTGCTCAGACTTTGGATCTATGTGGGCCCAAGGAATTAAAAGACATTGCCAATCTTTGTATGGGAGTTGGACCAAGTGCTGCTTAGAATGCACACATAGTGGCATTTTGTTCCTTAGGCCAAAATTTATCAATAAACTGAAGCGCCTCAAAATTTGTCCCAAAGGTCAAGAGAAAAAAAATGTTTTTTTTAAATTGTTTATTTTCGAAAAGTAGCTCAATAGCTTTTTTTTTAGGTTAATTGATTATTGACCATATTGTATAATCAGTAATCAATTACACTGAAAATGCATAAAAGCGAATTTCCTCCTTTTCAGTCCCTTAGAACATGAATTTTCAAAAATCGTTTCTGTGCTCATCTACATCACAAAAGAAGTTTGAAGAGTTTGCAATCTTGATACTTTACATAAGTTAACCTGCTTCTGCCAGCAGCTTCGAGAAAGTAGGTATCTCAATAAAAACTTTTGACTCCCGTTTTGTCACCCTAGGGGGTAAATTTTGGCAAATCTTCTCTTTGTACTCACCCACATCACAAAAGGAAGCCTTGTACAAAATTTCATATCGAGGAATATGAAATCCCAGTAATTTGGGTGGGTTGATATGTCAGTCAATCAGTTTCTGCTTTTATGTAATATTATAGATTGATTAAGACTTCTTTAAAGTTATTAATTCTCATGGGAAGAAGCTGTATCAATAAGAAGAACTATTTTAAAGAATCTTACCTCCCCCTCCGTCCTTCCACCCCTCCTCCTCCCTCATCACGCCTCACTCTTCTCTCTACTCTTAGGAGACGCTCCTGCCGAAGTATTTGCTGTACAGGATGCAATATTACAGTAGCTATGGTAGCTTCAAGGAGAACTCCACCATACGATGCTCCAGTATGCCAAAGATCTGAAAAGTATAACAACGTCAATGTTTTGGAAACCTTACCATGACGTGTTAAAATGTCAGGCGTACGAGTAAGAACGAGGGATGCAGCTATACACTCTATCAATATATATATCTCCATTCCTATAACAGTTTAGTTTAGGTCGTCAATTGTAGGGTAGAGTAGGGTAGTGTAGGGTATAGTAGGGTGGAGAAGGGAAGAGCGGGAGCGAAACCGCTTGGGCAAAAGCTAGTAAATACAACGCTAAATTTTGATCGTTTTAATCCCGTGGAGGGTCGATCCGATACATGAAACACTATCGATTTGTACACACACCTACCTACAGGTCATTGGACTCGCTCAGCTGACGTTTACTTAAAGAAATTAATTTCTTACGTGCGTAAATTAATATGAATATTGAAAAAAAAGTATTTTATTTTTTAATTTCATCTTTACAAATCGATAATGTTTCATGTACCGAATCGACTCTCCACGGGATTAAAACGATTAAAATTTAACGGTGTATATTATTACATCGATCGATCGATGCGAACTAAGACTGGCGTCAAATAAACTTACCCCAAGGTCATTGACCCTCTTACATTTGATGCAAAACAAAAAAAGAATTAGCGAAATCGGTCCAGCCGTTCTCGCGTGATGGCGTGACCAAGGGAAATAGAGATTCATTTATATATATATATATATATATATATATAGATATAATTATAGCAGAATGTGTTAAGTGATGGCTCATAGAACTGTTACATTTATTTACAAGATTTGCCCTGAACAAAAGAACATACAAACAATCAAATTAAAATAAAAACTTGATAAAATTAAGCACAACGATCACGCTTCTAAATGATCGCTGGTAACTCCTGCCTTCCTGCATGCACCTTCGTTTCCATAAAGGAAATAATCCTATTAAGAATTCGTATCGATAAATCTTACTAGTCACCTCAACAATAACACACTTTGATACAAGTGGAGACAGTTTGTCATAGCGACCGAGGCGGAAATCGCCAGAGTCGTAGGCGACGGCATTGTGGAGTCGAGTGCTGCAGTTACAAATTTCTACGTGTATCAAACGACATTATTCCAATACACACGAAGATACGAAAAATACACGCAGGACCGATCGTTGTGGCGACACTTAGGGAAGGCCTATGTCTAGTAGTAGACTTCTTTCGGCTGACATGATGATGATGATGATGACTGCTTGCAATCTTGGTAATTAAGAATGTTAAACGACTAATCTTCTATAGGACTTCAGAGACCAGAGCTCCAGTGGTGGCTCCAAGCAGCAACACGTGTAGCTCAGCAGACGGCTGGTGGCGCACTGCGACATCGGGCTGGACAACGGAAGCCTAGTCTAGAACTGCTAGCTGCACTGCGCATGCCCGACCAGGCGATCAATATTTCGATGTGAGGTACTAATTAATTAATAGGGGTGGAGTATCAATTGAGTGTATTATGTTTCCGATTTTGAATGCTTACGTAAAGTCCTAAGAAACTGGATATAGGTAACTAGCTTTTGCCCGCAGCATCGCCCGCGAATAAAGCAGCTTTCTGTCGGTGAAAAAAATTTAGCTATCGAACCAGTACTTCCAAATTTTACCTCCTACAAACAAAAAAAACGTAACATAAAAAAAACCTTGATAATATTAGTGTAGAAGTGTGTCAGAAGCTAGTGCACGGTTCGAAATTGGTCGTTTCCTATGGAGAAGAACCAGCAAGAAACTCCATGGTTACTCTTCTCTGTACTTCTTGTCTCTGTCTTACTGTCTCGGGTGGGATAATCGAACCCACAATCTCTGGCGTAGTAGTCAGAGCCACTAACCAGTCCTGAATAAATGTCCCTAAATCGTTCAATTAACAGTATCCCGTTTTTTCTTTTCTAAGGGTGGAAGTCATCTAATGACTTCTCCCGCTCTGAGTGGAGCGACAGGGCGTGTCAGACTTTTACCGATTAAAACTACACCTGTGTCCTTCAATTGCCTTTTGCGTTTTAGGATTACGGGCTTCCCTTTCAGTAATTCTACGGCATCCCATATTGAGCAAGTCAATATTGACGTACCATAGGTATAGGGAGCTGTGGTAAGTATATTGTCATCAGAAAAAACCCATCACGTGTGAAAATCCAACAATAAAACTAACGATCGAGTGCATTGGATTGGATTGCGCAGGCGTGGAAACACCGCGGTCTAGGTACAGCCTATTGCTTGACTACAAACCACCTGATGGTAAGCAGTGAAGCAATCGTTGATGGTGAAGCGCACTAATTTATTGAAGACACCTAAATTATAATCGGATGGGACGACCGCTGCATGCAATTTGTTCCAGTCCTTCGATGTACGCGGTATAAACGATGATCAAAACGCTTCGGTCCGACAGTGGAGTTGTCAACAACGTAAGGGTGGACACTCGCCGTACGTCGGGTTGTCTGATGGCAGAAAGTTGATGGCGTAATCAAGTCATGTAATTCCTCCACACACTCTCCAAAATGCATCCTGTAAAATATCAAAAAGCTGACTATTCTATGCCTGCACTCCAGGCTTTATAAATTGGTGTTAATTAACCAAAGCTGAATTTTTGTTTTCGTGGTCGGAAAATCATCTAATGACAGAGAGGGCTCTCTTGGGCGGTGCGGGAAATAGTGTCAGACTTTTACTGACTAAAAGCCCACTCCTATTTCTTTCTGTCTTCGTACCGGGACCGAGCTTTCCTTTCGGATAACCCCTGGCCCCAGTAGGCTTCGACCCTGCTGGGCCCCTGCTGCTACTGACAGCTCCTTAAACCGCGCGGGAACAGTGCGCGCCGTCGACGACTTGGGTTCGGTCCACCCAAACCTGGATCATCAATTTGCCTCTTCACAAGCCTTTCCACTGAGTCCAAAGCTACCAGATGGCATTTGCAGCACCAGCTCGAATGTATCTGCAGTACTCTACACACTGCTACGGTATGCTACCCCATTGTGAACTGCCACGGGACCTTTCACGAACACTGAGTTTCCTATCGGCTGCCTTGCCTTTAGACTCAATGAACCGCCCAAACTTTTCAAAGATTTGAGGAAATTTCAACTCCCAACAACTGATGGCAGCCGATGAAAAAAAGATACATTCTAAAAAGCAGGAGCCAAGAGGAGTGGGCTCTTTTTGGCGGTGAACAGATACGCACAAGTTTTGACAGCGTTGAATCCCACCAGATTAGCTTCACTCCAGTTGGAGATTGCATGAAGTTAGACATTCTTACACTCTACCATTGTCTCTCTTTCGGACCGGATGAGTTCCTTACTATCCTGAGCACTCAACAAATACCTCTATAACTGTCCTATCTTTAGCATACCCATAAATACCTGGCATCAGCAGATCGTTGATATGCAGCAGAAAAAGAGTAGCAGCGAGAACAGACCCCTGAGGAACTCCGATATCAGTCGTCAAGGGGACTAATGAGCTTCCGTCAACAACAACTCGGAGAGACTGAACGGTCTCTCTCTCAGAAAGTCTTTTACCCAGGTAGTCAAACCAAGACAAACACCGTACGCTGGAAGCTTACTTATAAGGCTAGCTTGTCATACCCTATCGAATGCCTTTGATACGTCTAAGGGGATAATAATCGCTTCCCCATTCTTCTAGAGGGCCTCGCCCCACAAGTAAGTGGTATACACTAGTAGGTCGCCAGTAGACCGATTGCGGCGAAGTGCATACTGTCGATCACTAAGAAGATCGTTACCTTCCAGGTATCTCAGATGCATTGTAACAATCTCCTCCCATTAGGAACTGTAATACCAAAAACTAATACCTGTGGTACCTCACCATTAGGAACAGTAGCACTAAAAACTAATACCAGTGGTATTCGTGTTTAATGTAAAAAGGATGATAGTAGGTAAATAAAACGACTCATTCCTACTCTACTCTACTTCTACGATTAAATATTTAATTACTTAACTAGTGATTATTATGAAGAATTGCATGTGTATGTTAATAGGAGCAATATTATATTACTTAGTCTAAGAGATATAGCGCGTGTTTAAACATCTTGTTTAGTCAATAATTTTTTTTATAAATGTAAGAAAATATAGAAAAAGAGAGATGACTGTAGATGATGTATCAATCAACCCCTCTTTTCCCCTCTTTTTGTGAGTAGTAACAGTAATATTACTCTGTAAGTAACATCACTATTCTCACTATGATATAAGTATTATCACCACGGTCGAAGTTACTACCAGTTGCCTCGGAAAAGCGAGCTTTAGGTCGTCAAACTTCGGCTTTCCCGAAGACCACCGAAGGGACCGTGGTCATACTACTTCGTAAAAGACTAGTTCAGGCGCGAATCCAGAAGTGTGAGCAAAAGAAAAAAGGTGTAAGAACTAACCCAGCTTGTTTCTTTTGACCGCACGAATCTAAATTTCCGCCTGTAATAGTTGTTTAAGATCACAATCACTAATTCAGACGCGATTCTATTTGTTAACAAGAGAAAAAAAGAAAAAAGGGCTATAGTAACAAAAAAACTATAGACCCTTAATTTTTTTAAGCCCATAATCTTAAAACCGCAACTAACAAAGTCATATATGATCACATTTACTAGTTGTGACCGGCGTGAATCCAAGATTAGTTGGTAGAGGCAAAATGGACCATAGTTTAGACACTAAGATACATTGTTTCTTTTGACCCCCTAATCTTGAATTCACGCCTGCCACAGTCAAATATTTATCTTATCGAGACCACTAACATGTAACGATGAATACAACATGGTAGCTATATTTTTCAAAGCATGTTAGCAGTAAAAAAGAAAAAGAAGATCTGCTTTCACAGTCTACTCATTTTTAAAGAAATAAGTAGTTTATGGAAGCTGGGAGTGCGTTCTTCACTGTCAGGATTTGAAGAATGGTGGAAGCTTCTGGCAGTCTACTCGTAGTGCCGGCATCTTGTCACATCAGCGACTGGAGACGAGGGGATGGTGACATCTCTCGCCAAGACCTGGAACAGAATACCAAGTTGCTTTTAGTACTTTAAAAGGAACCACGATACCTTGAGTATTGAAGTTTGGAGGAAGAGCTTCCTCAAAGTCAATAGAAGCATTCTAAGCATTTAATGAAGAAGAACTGGGCCCCAAGTCTGCTATTTTTATAAATTCGTCATTCCAACACGATCCCATTGTCATTTTGCTAAAAGTTTGTAATCTGCTAATTCATAATGATCGATCATTGATCGGTCAATGGTCTTGTAATAGAATCGTGGTAGAATGATAATTTCGAGCATATTAAAACCAATAACTGCACAATAACGTTCTAATGGTAAAACACTGATCAAATAAACTGTCAAAGTTTTAGCAGATTACCGCAAACGTCAAATATTCATTTGTCAATATGTATGAGATTACCATTTTATGCCACTTGTTTCAATGGAGTGTCAGTGGTTGACCATTGGAAAGTCATAATGACGCCATTATATTAGTAGATTACCAAACTTGTCAAAATCGACAATTATGACATCAATGATAGACCATTCTGACACTATTGTAATAGCAGACTTGAGGCCCAGGTGGCAAGATTGTTTATCAGCGTTACTGGGGCCTTGGAACGTAAAAGAAGAAAGAAAGAAAAACATTTTATTTGCCGGAAATTCCAAAAAGTATTTACAAATTATACATTTAATGAAAAGAATGCACCACTTCCGAGTAAAACGGCCGAACGCTCAGCATAATGCCGAGACCACAACGCTAAAAGCAACTAAAAGTTGACTGAAGAAACACACCTCGGTTTTATTAGTCAATGAAAATCTGATACTCCATCTTGCCGCAATCAGAGCGGGAATTTTTTTAATGCGGTTGAAACCAGCAGAAAATAGTATGAAATAAAAAAAATGGAAAATTTTGTGGTTACTAATCACAAAACAAGCATAGCAAAAGAATTATAAATTGAACCTCCATCATTAGCTTTATAAAAACCCAAGTCTTTTCTCAAACAAAGGAGTAAGTGTAATCCCACACCCGGGGATAGTGCATATTGGCAAAAACAACAAAACCAGAGAAAGAACTATTTAATTTAACACATACCTTAGGCTTTAAACACCGAAGCAGGCAGTACTGCAGGGCTCCAAAACCTGGAGCACCAGTCACAGCTTGAAGGACGAACGGGCGATGCACCGGCAACGATGAACAGCGCACTGAGACAAAGGATTTCTATACTAGGATACGCCCAGCGCAGAGCGCATGTCTCGAACAAGGGTCGCCGCATACCGGCCACCAGTCAACACCACAAAACGCCGCCACATGCATATTTCCTTATGTACTTCTTATACACTCGAGAGCAAAAAATCGCACATCATAACTCATCATGTTAAGGCAGTTTTTGTCATGAATGTGAATAGATATTGAAAACTTTTTATACACCAGTTGAAAGCTTATTTAATTACCTTTCTAATGATATGAAATATAGTCTTAAAAAATATCCTTGAAAGGTTTTTAGAGCACAAAATCCAAAATATGGGTAAAATTACCAAATTTCACTTAAGAAAGAATGAAAATTCTTGGTCATCCTGTTTGTTAATAAAATGTATTCCCTCCCCTAGCCTTATTTACAGCTGTTACTCGATTTTTCAGCGACTGTATCAATTTTACCATGAAATCTTATGGTATAAAGTCCCATTCCTCCTCAATGACAAATTGAAGCTCTTGGAGGCGTGGAGAGCCAGGCTTTTTTCTCTTACTTACTTCTTTCAAGGTCATTCCATATATCCTCAATTGGATTAAGATCAGAATTACGAGCTGACCTCTCTATTGCAATAACCCCAACGTCTTACATGTAGTCGCAAACTGTTCTAGCGACATGCGATCTGGTGTTGTCCTGCATTATGGAAAAAAATCTACGATGAGACACACAAGCGGCTTCACATATTCTTCGAACACATTTTCGATGTATCATAAAGCCGTCAACCCTCTTGATATCAGGCCAGTACTGGCCCAGTGATGAATACAATGTCAGTTTTAGTGTCCAACAATATGTGACCCTAAAACGCCTCCTAACGTCACCAGTTCGCATATGCAGCATTGTTAAAATTGCCCTGATGACCTACTGTAGACCCTAAAGCGTCCATTATTTATTTATTTATTCAATTTAGTACAGCCACATCACATACATTTTACATGAAAGGAAAATCTTATTAACAATAGGGACTAATGCACATGACAATTAAGGCGTACATTGCGCTTACCATAGTATTACTGCTGCCTTGAGAAATATATTTTGTCATTACATAATTTTAGAGTATAATCAATTTAACATAAAACAATATTACAACCAAATACATTAAGATTATTAACACTAAAAATTAAATTAAATTGAAAATGTCAAAAACCTATATATAACCTATAATAGTGGTCATGTAAGTCATTCTGCAGTTATAAGAAAACACAACAGCCTGCTATTAGGTATACATCCAATTTTAGTGTTACGTGGCAAATTATGGCCGGGCTTGTTGGTGAGCTGTGGTCAATTTGGTACCATTTGTTGAGTGATGTAAAGTCAGGCCTGCTTCACCCAGTCTTTTCCTAATCGTCCACTGATTTATACTGAAATTGCAAACTTTTTGAAGCTTTTGTGTCAGTTCAATTCCGTTCAGTAGCCGATTTCTCAAAGTACTTGTTACAGGAAAGCGATCATCACGTCTGGATCCTATGCGCCACCGGCCAGATCCTGGTCGGAAAATATACCCATGGGTCTCCTGAAACCTCTGGTATAACACGCGAATAGAGAAGCGGCTCCAATTTTGCTGTCGATTAACTTAATTTCGATTATGGCTTGCTTTGGGCATGGCAATAACTTAAACGGCTTCTGCGGGCGTGGTATCCATATTTTTCCAGTAAATCCGTCTGTTTACAATAGAGGAGTTATCACGTTGACGGAAACTGATTAAAATTCCAAAAAAGCACCATTTTTGTACCTCCGGGTAAAGGTACAAGTAATGAAATTCAAATGGGTGAATTTGGGGAATTGGGTGTACCGCTGGCTTTTGTGAGTTACGTGAAGGTATGATCAATCAATGATCTTAATTTTGTGTTTTTATAAAGCTAATTTTGTATGCTTTAATTTTGCTTAATAATTTGTACTCAATATCTTTAGATTTAAGGAAAAAATAGTACTAAACGAAATTACAAGCCATGTGCGATTTTTTTGCTCTAAAGTGTATATTTTATATGGATTCGCGACACACGGTTGTTGCAGGTGACCGCCACATGCTACAAATCGCCACTGCTTGCTTGTTGTGGTCCGTACTGGCCACTAAACGTCGTCACACGCCACTCGCGCATTTAAGCCTTCTTCGTCAGTGTCCGTTATGATATTGCGCATATAGGTTAAATAAAAACCGGCGAAGAGCGTGTCGGGCCACGCTCAGTGTAGGATTCCGTAGTTTCCCATCCGTCACAATAAGTGTACCCACTAATGAGTTTAAAAAAATGCTTGCATATACACGATTATACTACAAACTTAGTCCAGAAATTATTTTGTACAACCTTTTTGTCTTTTTTGTACAAAAACTGTTCTTTCCATCAAGTTCAAAATAATTTTCCTAGAAAGTCCTTATAAAGTTCTACTTTTCAGATTTTTTTCATATTTTCTAAACTTATGGTTCAAAAGTTAGAGGGGGGGCACATTGTTTTTTACTTTTGGAGCGATTATTTCCGAAATTATTGACATTATCAAAAAATGATTTTAGTAAACTCCTATTCATTTTTAAATACCTATCTAACAATATATCGCACGTTAGGGTTGAAATTAAAAAAAAAAAACACTTCCCACTTTACATATAGGGGGGCTACCCTAATAAAACATTTTTTTCCAATTTTTATTTTACCACTTTGTCGGCGTGATTGATATACATATTGGTACCAAATTTCAGCTTTCTAGTGCTAACGGTCACAGAGATTAAGCGAGGACAGACAGACATGGCGAAACTATAAGGGTTCCTAGTTGACTACGGAACCCTAAAAAATAGCAACCACCGGCCAAAAGTTGCTGTCAGGCGCTTCAACATCCTTTGTAGCCGCTTCTAGCTTCTCGTGTCAGCGTTTGTGGCTGTCGCGTGTGGTCTGTGAGCGATGACCCTATGGATCAATACTTTCAGCCACGTTGGAACTTGGAATGTTGTCACTGCATAAAATTAGCTGTGATACCTGATCTAATAAAAATTGATCCAAATTTTTATACACCACTAATTTCTAATTAGTACAAATACTTAAAGGGCTTATTAGAAAAGCCCTTGTTATTATTTAAGTAAAGTCGCAATAAATAATATTCATAAACAGCAAAGTAATTAGCGTTTGTGTTTATCCCACAATGTCTCTCAATTTATGGAAATATGGTGCAGGCTATTGATTATGAATGAATAAATGACGATTAAAATGGAAAAACACTGCCCGCAGTATTTTCAACTAGCAAATGTTATGTATGATTGAATCTATGATGAATTTACCTTTTCGTGGTCAATTTTAGGATTTCGGTTTTTTCTACTGTTGAATACAAAAATATGATCAGTAACGGGTACAGATACAGCCCCATTTTTTTGTGTACTAATTAAAATGTAGGGGTGTATAGTAGTGCTATTTACGAAAAATTTTCTTTGTATTAAATCTAGGCCTCAATTTTAGGTTTTTAAATTAGGCCAACGACACCTAGTGACTGCAATAAAAATAATATTGCACAACTATCACACAACGCCATCTAGTCCTAAACTTAGCAGATCTTGCGCTATGAGTGCTAGACAACTGATAAACGTTTTTTTGTTTTCTAAATACATACATAAGATAGATAAGATAGAAATAAATAAACTAAGTTCTACTGTCCACGGACGTGTAGTTTTTCATAGACACGTTTTCGTCATTATATGTACGTTGTCACGTCGTTACCAATTCTACGACAGTGCATACTTTTGTCTGTAAGCTGTGTGCAGGCGAACTCCAAGCGTGAAATGACGTGTGTCAGTTGAGCTTGCAAATCGAAACTTTTACTCAGATTGGTGCAATCCGAACGATTTGGCACGGTGCATTGAAAGACCTTTTCTTTTTGCTTCACCCAGAGCGAGTGACCTAGGGGTCTTTAAGTCAAGAGTGAATAGGTTACTTCTAGGCAAGCGACCTCCATCGGCCACATTATCGCTTACCATCAGGCGAGATAGTGGTCAAACGCGAGCCTATCAATAATAAAAAGAAAGAGCGGAAAAAGTTGTTTGATAATTCTTAGCTATAAAAATAAAATTAAACTGAATGATCTTTTATATTGTGTTGTACTTGAAATGATTGAATCTGATGACTTGACAAAACAAAAAAGGATTGTGGTAGGTAAATAAAACGACTCATTCCTAATCTACTTCTACAATTAAATATTTAATTACTTATCTAATGATTAATATGTGTTGATAGGAGTATTATTATACGACTTATTTGATATTATGTTAATAGGAGTATTATTATATTACTTAGTCTAAGATATATAGCTAGATGTATGAAAATATAGGAAAAAGAGATGACTGCAGATGATGTATCAGTCAACCCCTCATTTCCCCTCTTTTTATGAGTACTATTACTCTGTGAGTAACATTACTATTCTCACTATTTTTTTTATATAATATAAGTATTATCACCACGGTCACAATTACCATCAGTTTCTTCGGAAAAGCCAGCTTTAGGTCTTCAAACTTCAGCTTTCCCGAAGACCACCAAATGGACCGTGGTCATAATACTTTGTAAAAGACCATTTCAGGCGCGAATCCAGGAGTGTCAGCAAAAGAAAAAAGGTGTAAGGACCAAACCAGCTTGATTCTTTTGACCCCACAAACCCAAATTTTCGTCTGCAATAGTCGTTTAAGATCACAATCACTAATTCAGACGCAAATTTTAAATTAGTTAACAAGAGAGCAAAGATAAAAAGGACTATAGTTACAAAAAACTATAAACTTTTAATCTTTTGACCCCATAATCTTCAATCTGCGCCTGACAAAGCCATTCATGATCACATTAACTAGCTGGGAACGGCGTGAATCCAAGATTAGTTGGCAGAGGCAAAATGGACCATAGTTTAGAGACTTAGTTCCATTGATTCTTTTGACCCCCTAATCTTGAATTCACGCCTGCCACAGTCAAATATTTATCTTGTCGAGACCACTAACACGTAATGAATAATACAACATGGTAGCCATATTTTTCAAAACATGTTAGTAGAAAAAAAAAAAACAAAAGAAGATCTGCTTTCACAAACTACTCATTTTCAAAGAAATAAGTAGTTTATGGAAGCTGGGCGCGCTTTCTTCGCATGGTAGTCACTGTCAGGAGCCGGAGAATGATGGAAACTTCTGGCAGTCTACTCGCAGTGCCGGCATCGTGTCACATGAGTGACAGGTGTCGAGAGGATGGTGACATCACTCGCCAAGACCTGGAACAGAATACCAAGTTGCTTTTAATACTTTTACAAGAAACGACGACGCCATAAGGAGACAATTTTGGAGGAAGAGCATACACAAAGTCAGGAAGATAAACATATGATGAAGAGGAACGGTGGCGAGATTGTTCGAAAGAGTTACTGAGGCTCTGGAATGCAAAAGGTGACTGGATGAACAGGGTGGGTCCATCTTACCCCACTCAGAGCAGGATGATTTCACACGTAAGAAAAAATAAAAAATACACTAAGTTTTAAAAGTCAAGCCTACGTCTAAAATATTTGTTAGGAAAACGTGGAATAGCTGGAACATAAAACACTTTTTATACCGATAGTATATTCGCTTAGAATATTATATTATATTATATTCCACAACAATCACACAACGGCGTCTAGTCCCAAGCTAAGCAGAGCTTGTGTTATGGGTACTAGCATCTGATAAACATACTTATATATTTCTAAATACATAAAATATTATAATAAATTACACCCAGACACAGAACAAATGATTATGTTCATCACACAAACATTTGTCCTGGATGGGAATCGAACCCACGACCTCCGGCATAGCAGTCAGGGTCACTAACCACTAGACCAACAGGCCAGTCAGACTAAGAGAGAATAAGTCTATTTTTTAGTATGATGTAACATATAGAAATATAATTTATTCAAGTTAGTGAATGGTTTCAATTGGTCGTTTTCTATGGAGAAGAACTGGCAAGACAATCCATGGTTACCACGGTAAAAATATTTCCACATCATAATCTTAATAGATATTTATTGCGATTGGATATATTATATTAATCCTTTAATATTCACCATATAAAACCCAAGCCTCTTCTCAACGAAAGGAGCTGGTGCAATCCCACACCCACCCGGTAGCAGTGCTTATCGGAAGAAAACAAAAAAAAACAAAGAAAGAACTATTTAATTTAACACATACCTTAGGCTTTAACACTGAGGCAGGCAGTACAGCAGGGCTCCAAAACCTGGAGCCCCAGTCACAGCTTGAAGGACGAACGGGTGATGCACCGGCAATGATGAGCAGCGCACTGAGACAAAGGATGTCTACTCTAGGTTACGCCCAGTGCAAGGCGCATGTGTCGAATAAAGATCAATACTTTCAGCCATGTTGGAACTTAGGGTCGACGCTCACAGACCACACGGGACAGCCACGAGAAGTTAGAAGCTGATGTACGAAAATATGATGATATGATATGATAAAGAAAACTGATGTACGCGAGGCTACTTGTGGCCGGTAACTGCTACTTTTTTTAACCCATGCAGAAAGAAAAAAAAAGAAAGAAAAGATGTAAAGAAAGTAAAGAAAGAAAAGAAAGAAAAGAAAGAAAAGAAAGAAAAGAAAGAAAAGAAAGAAAAGAAAGAAAAGAAAGAAAAGAAAGAAAAGAAAGAAAAGAAAGAAAAGAAAGAAAAGAAAGAAAAGAAAGAAAAAGATATAAAAGTAAAAAAGTAAAATAAAGAAAAGTAAAAAAAAATAAAAGAAAGTAAAACCTTTTATTTGGCGGAAACAAACGCAATCTTAGGACTACTTTACAAATTATAAGCATAATTAATTGTGAAAAAAATATGCGTCACGTCAGCATAATGCCGTGACCACGCGCAAAATGAGACGAGACTACGTACGTGCAGTATCATAATGGATTTTGACTAAGACGGTGCGTTTTGTCTCGGTGTTTAGTGCCCAGTGCGGGCCACAAGAAGCAAGCAGCAGTGATTTGTAGCGTGGGGTCGCCATCGGTGTCAACTGTGTGCGGCGAATCCATATAAAATGTATGAGAACTATTTAAAACAAAATTGGAGTGTTTGTTTGTAATATTGAAATAACTGCTTTTTACTACATGCATATGAATATATTATATACGGTACATACACCAAAATAACATTTTTTACAATTTTTGTCTGTCTGTCTGTTTGTCCGGGCTAATCTCTGAAATGGCTGGACCTTTTTTGACGGGACTTTTTTGGCAGGTAGCTGATGTAATAAGATTTGTTCTTCGTTCGGCCCACTGAGTTTTGTCCCACATAAAAAATTCCTGGTTTGTCCCAAACTACATGCTTCTTTCGTCCCAAAACGTTATTTTAATTATTTTGTTTTCGATTCGTCCGATTTCATATTCATTGTTCGGCCCATATTTTTTTTGTATAGGCGATTTTTACATTTTTGTACACTCAGCAACAAAAACGTATTACTATTTTATGAGTACAAACTATATACTAGCTTCTGCCTGCGACTTCGCCCGTGTGATAATAGAAAATATTTACCTATGTCACTTTATGTAATGAGGTAGGATTCTTCTGGTGAAATTATTATTAAAGGCGGTCTAGCAGTTTTTTATTTTATTCAGTACTTACACAAAACATAAATCTTTCCTCATTATAATATGTGTATAGAAGTAAAGACTTAACAACAATAAACTATATAAAACAATCGCTTCTCTCTGCCTTCTCCATGAAAGAAAATTTACACATATTATTTCCGTCGTTTGCTTGTATTGACTTATGTTGGCCAATAGTATTATTTTCCGTAATCAGTATTTTACTCATGTTGTTAAAATACTCTCACTTTAATCTCGGTGAACTTTTCAGTAACTAAAATTGTAATGTAATTAATATTTATTATAGATATGACTATTGTGTATGTTTAAACTGTTGGTTGTAATAATAAGATGATTATTATTATACCATTTCTGCGATTTTGATTACGATACTCGATAGTAAAAATTATTTATATATAATTAAAAAAAAATGTTTTATTATTATTGAATTTACATTGAAAAAATATTTAGCCAACTTTAATTACAGTAAAACTAACAAATAATAACAAAAACTCTAATCTAATTAAAACTAACTAAAAACAAACTAAAATATGATGTTTGTTTTCAGTTAGTTTTAATTGCACTCTTGTCACCGTCGGTGTTCCAGCCGTATTGGACGCAAAGATGGCAAGAGACGGGAGAGCATGTCGTTATTCCCATGGAACATACATAGGTGTGAAACATCGCTATTTGTGTCGATACTCTTGCGCCATCCAATCTTCCTAGCTCGTTGTGATGTGCTGGTGCTGTCGCTGCATCTGCGGAGAACCTCAAACGGCAAAAATATAATAACTTTTTGGAAGTTATATTTTCGAACCGTTTGGGGTTGAAACTCTCGGATCATGGGGTGTGCTCACAACTTGTAGTATAAAGATCTTTCGAAACGTCTAATTGACACTTCGCGTGACCCAAAGGCTGGCTTTTGCCTTGGAAAGAGGATAAGCATTACTATACAGAGTGGCAATGCCGCCAGTCATTTGGGCACATTACCAGTCGACAGCGATGTGAAATAGATTTTTTCTCGCCATATTTTAGTTTGATTTTAGTTGTAATTAGCCTAGGGTTTTATTATTATTATTTTATTTTACTGTAATAGTTAACAATTTTTTTAAATATGTGATTAATGAGGAAATAAAAAATATTGTTACGTTTTAATTCGTTTTTTTATTATTATTAGAAGTACGTATATTTTTTTGTAATATTATTCAAAAATGTCAAATAGCCACTTATATTATTTTTGTTGACTGTACTTTTAGTAGAGGATACGGTTAAGAACGACCTTCACCGGTTTGTTTAATGGATGAAACGTATTTTATGATAAATTTAGTATATTAAAGAATATAACGCGGGTGGGTTGCCTGAGAAATTCCTGGCCAAACAATTTTTTTTTTTTTTAATGCACCGGTGTGTTTAACGAATAAATTTAATACTAACCGAAAGAGTGCAGCCTTTAGAACATAAACATGTTGGGTTGCCTATTTGTTTCCTGGCATAACTATGGGTTGCCAGGTATAAACAGGTGTGTTTATTTTGATATACAACAAATTCTATATCAAAATAAACGCTGTTTCATTACGAATACGATGTTATAGTGTTGTCGGCAAAAAAATCTGGTATGAATAACGGTTGTGCATTTTTCTAAAAAAAATGTAAATTTTCAATTTTTAATTAATAATAGTCTGGCCAGGAATTTCTTAGGCAACCCACCCGCGTTATATTATTTAAAACACTAAATTTATCATAAAATAAGTTTCATCCATTATACAGACCGGTGAAGGTCGTTCTTAATCGGATCTTAGACTATTTTAAAGTACTTGTGATTCGGGACGAAACAGAACTTCAATAGTGATGTGGGACGAATAAATATTTTTTTGGAATGTGGGACAAAACTTCGGGACGAACGAAGAACAAACCTGTAATAAGGAGTAGCATAACCTGCTTTTATTTAAGAAAAAATAAAATCAAAATCCTGTTGTCCACGCGAACGAAGTCGCGGGCACAGCTAGAAGGAAATATACCGGTGGCGGCGTTTTGTGGTTGTAGCGCGTGGCTCGTATGCGGCGACCCTTATTATGTTGTTAATACTAAAAGAGGAAAGTTTGTTTTTTAGTTTTTTTTTTTTTATTGTTGATATGTTCGCGCTTGACCGCTATCTCACCTGATGGAGAGCGACGATGCGGTCGACGTTGGAACGCGCTTACCTAGAAGAAACCTGTTCACTCTCGACTTAAAGATTCCCGGGTTGTAGCTATCAGGAAACACAGACTCCGGTAAGGAATTCCACTCCCTAGCTGCACGCACAATGAATGTGTTCCCAAAACGTTTTGTGCGTGTAGGTGGGATGCCCACCCACCATGTACCGGTGACGCATAGCCTTACGTCTGGTAGATCGATGATGGAACGGGCTAAAAGTTTTTCACCGATAGAAAGCTGCTTTGTTCCTGAGTGACATAGGCTATATTTTAAGATTTACGCGAGCGAAAAGTTAGTCTGATATAATAAAAAATTGTTGAGTCGGCCAAACTCTACTACTAGTGCCGTTTCCGGTTTTTTTTTTTTTCAATAAATTTTTCTGTATTTGCCATTCAACGTGGCAATGCTTCCAGTCTTCTGGGCACAATTCCGGATGACAGCGATGTGGAGGAGTACTTTGACGCCTGAGCGTACTTTGTTATTTTGTATTATATTTATGTACTTAATTAGGTTTTAGTATAAATAGTTTTTTTTCTGTATTATGTGTTTCAATCTAGGGCTCCATTTTATATGATCTGGAATTTGACTAACGATACCCTTTTTTTGTAGGTGGGAAAATCATCCAATGACATCTCTGCGCCCTTGGGTGGAGCGGGATATAGTGTCCGACTTCCACTGACTTAAAACACACTCCTGTTCCTTCGTTGCCTCTCGTACCGGGGCCGAATCTTCCTTTCAGAAGCTTGGGCTTGAGCTCAGTCCGGACCATTAGGACGGCGAGCTACCCATTGCTGAACACTAATCTAGGTACAAAGTCTGGAGCAAAAGCGTAGAGTAGCCAGCCTTTCAGTATTTTTAACCGACTTCAAAAAGGAGGAGGTTCTATGTTCGGCTGAATGTGTTTTTTTTAACCGACTTCTAATAAAAAAGGAGGAGGTTCTCAATTCGGATGTTTGTATTTTTTTTTATGTATGTTCGGGCATAACTTCGTCGCTTGCCAACCGATTTGAAAAATTCTTTTTTTGTTGGAAAGGGTATACTTCCCAAATGGTCCCATAGTCACCAAGTCGGGATCTGATGATGGAATCTTGGCTAAATCGAGGGAACTCCTCAAATATTATAGGCAACTATATAGTCATTTTGATATTTTCATCAAGGAATTAAGCATTTACAGTCAAAAAGTGACATTTGATGAGGTGGAACTGGTTAAGAAGACCAGAAATTGCCAACGGAACTTCATACTCGAACAAATATCACAATGAACATAGTTAAGCGACTATGACAACACAAATAAATGAATAGTTCTGAATAGTTATGTTGAAAATGGTATCATCGAAGTAACCTGATGATAGTGATGGAGCTGGAAGATAGGCACCGGAACTCCGTAATTAATCAATGTATCCTACCCGTGTTTGGGCTTATTAGAAATGTCATGAGATGCACTTTGGCTGTAAGGTACTATCGAAGTGATCTGATGATGGAGCCGGAAGGTGGAAGGTAGACACGGGAACTTCATATGAAAATGATGTATTCTAGCAGGGTTTAAGTTAATTGGAATTGACATGAGAAAAAAGTACTCTGGCTGTAAGTGTGTTGCAACTAAAAAGTATGAAATAAAAAACTTTTTATAAAAAAAATAAAACCGACTTCACTAAAAAAACACTAAAATGATCAAAATAATTTTAATTTCGGAAGTCGGTGTTAAATAAGGAACAAACAATAACGAAAAACACCGACTTCCGAAATTAAAATTATTTTGATCATTTTAGTGTTTTTTTAGTGAAGTCGGTTTTATTTTTTTTTGTATAGTGCATTTTGGAGAGTATGGAATCGCAGGAATTACATGAATTGATTCCGCCGTCACTTTTCTACCATCAGTACAACCCGAGTCCATCCTTACGTTGTTAACTTCTTCGGTTTCGTCTCGTCGTTTACACCGCATACATCGAAGGACTGGACAGGACCAATTTGCCCGCAGCGGTCTTCCCATCCGATGATAATTTGGGTGTCTTCAAGACTTGAGAGAATAACTAGTGCGCCTCATCATCAACGATTGCATCACTGCTTACCATCAGGTGGGATCGCAGTCAAGCAAGTTTTATATCATAAAAATAATCTATGCGTCACTATATTTTTCTGCTTTGTGAATTTGAATGTAGGCCTCAATTTTGTATAGAGTTTGGCCAACGACACCTTTTTTTTTATGGTGGGAAAAAATCATATCCAATGACAATCCCCGCTCTTGGGCGGAGCGGGAGATAGTGACAAACTCTTACTGACTAAAAGACCCACCCCGTTCCTTGTAGCCTTCATACCGGGGCTCGAGTTCCCTTTCGAATAACCCTGGCCCCAGTAGGCTTCGACCCGGCTGGGTCCCTGCTGTTGCTGACAACTCCTTGAGGCGCGCGGGAACAGTTCGCGCCATCCACGACTTGGGCTTGGTCCGGACAGTTACCGGACGGCTGGACAGCGAGCTACCCATTACTCACTGTCCGCAAGCCCGCGCTTACGGTGGCCGGAAATTGGAATCAGAATCCTCCTTCCCCAGAAGGCCTCCTCCTTAGCGAGTATTACTGCTTCGCAGAAGTCGGCGACCGCCTGCCACTCCTCCTCGCTCCGGACCATGGCCTCAACCAAGGCCCGGCGCGAGAGGTCTCCGCCGCCGATCGCCCCCACGAGGGCAAGCAGGGCACACCTCGACTGTGTGCTCCTCCGGGCCAGCGACACCTGGTGATAGAAATAAATAAACTAATGCCCTACTATCCACGGACGTGTAGATTCACAGACGCGTATTCATCAGTGTCATCTATGACGCCTCATCTGGTATATAATTAATCTGTAGAAGTTATTAGTTGTGCGCGCATCACGTAAAATGTACGATATTGACATATATAAACTTTTGTACCTACATTAAAATTGTAATGCAACTATATTACTTAGGCTTTGTTTCATCGCAATCGGTTTAATTTATCAAAAGATATAGGTACCACATCATCGATATATATGTACTGCGCACTCAATTAAGCGTGCCGACACTCACTAGGGGCCTAGACAACGTTACATTTTCATCAACGATAACGAAATTCGATATCTCCGAAATGTATGGAACTGCATAAGCTTTCGAAGTGTCACGTGATCGATCGCTAATTGCTAGACAATGTCACACTGCGTTACGAAACGACAGCGAACTTCGATCAACATAAACGATATTCTCATACAAATGCTTAGACAAGTGGCACTTTTGACATTCGACTTCGCTGAGATCTCGAAATTCTCGTTCGACGGCTAAGCGAACTCTTGGACCCTGTAGAAAAGCAAAACAACATGGCTGTTATTAGTCAGCTGGTGGTTTTATTTGCATCAAGTGCGCGTGTTTCTCGTCTTTTGTTGTTTTTTTTAAATAAAAATGCATACATTGCGTTTACTACGGGCAGCACATAATGAAAGTGTGTGGTTGAGGCGTCAAAAACGATACAATTACCGGAAAAAAATGGAAAGAGTGGAAAATATGCCAGAGTTATTGTTCGTAGAAAATTTTAGATTAAATAAGAGCATTTTCCGGCAGCTCTGCAACGATTTGCGTGTTCACACTTCGTTAAGAAGATCTAGAGAAATTCCTTTGGAAATTAAGGTAACCTTACTGAAAAGTTTTCAAATAGCAAAAGTTAGACAATTGATTTGATGTTATCTACTAAAAACGAAAATTTGTATGTTTGGTTTCCATAATTTTATTTTCCTAATTACTTAATTGGTGTTTTAGGTGCTCATTGCTCTTAGTTTTCTTGCTACCGGATCCTATCAAAGGATCGTGGGTGTGAGTCAACAACTGACACAAAGAACAACAAGCCGGTGTATCTGGCAAGTTGTTGATGCCCTCAACTACCCCGCAGTCATGAACAAATGGATTAAATTTCCACAAACAATACAAGAAAGGTCATTAATCAAAGAACAGTAAGTGATCAAATTTTAATAAATATGTGTTAAGTAATTATTATGTTGAAGTATGTTTAGTGTATTACTTACTTATCAACATAAATTACTAACTTCATTTTCAGATTTCAAAGAAAGTACAATTTGCCTGGTGTGATAGGATGCATTGATTGCACTCACATTGCAATAGTGAAACCAGCTGAAGAAGAGCATGCTTTCTATAATAGAAAAAGATATCATTCCTTAAATGTTCAAATGGTTTGTATTGAAATCATAATGTTATATTTAAATCTAGAAATAGTGTTGCTGCTATTATAACTGCCTATTTTGATTGCCAACCTGTGACTAATATTACAAAAAACAATATTTTCAGGTATGTGATCCTAGTTTGAATATTATAAATGTTAATGCTAAGTTTGGTGGAGCAACACATGATTCCCACATATGGTCATCAAGTTTGGTAGAACCCTATATGCGTTGCCTTCATGAAAATGGTGAACATGTTTGGTTACTTGGTATGTTTTTTATTTTAAATATATGCATTAGTTTAATATAATAAGTAAAATTTAGATATTACTTTAAATATTTTATAATTCAAAACTTTTTGCTTTCAGGGGATTCTGGTTATCCACAACGCCCCTGGCTTATGACCCCTATATTAAATGCTCCGCAGGGGTCTAGAGAGGAATTGTATACCACTCGTCATGTGCAAGCCAGGACATGCATTGAACGTTGCTTCGGATTACTTAAAACACGTTGGAGGTGTTTGCTTCGTGACAGGGCTCTTTATTATCATCCCACTGTTGCCAGCAAAATAACAATTGCATGTTGTGTGCTACACAACATCTCGCTTCATGCACATTTACCGGCTCCAAGTTATATTCCTGCTGCTGTGGATGATAATGATGACTCCAATACACAAATTAGCAACACCTCCACAGAAAATCGAAGCGAATTAATCCGAGACAGGGCAATGCTGAATTATTTAATAAGTAGGTTATAGATGTAGTCAAGTTTAGCCATATTTATTAATTATAGAGTGTGTAATTGTTCATCTGCGACAATATTTGTACCCAGTTTTTTAATTTTAATTGTCATTTTATAGACAAATAATACTATAATAATTTTTATTAAATGTTTGATTTCTTGCTTGGTTAAACATTTAGCATATTTTTTATTGATTTAAACAACTAGTGCTTGACTGCGATCGCACCTGATGGTAAGTAAGATGCAATTATTGATGGTGAGGTGCACTAATTTATTAAGAGCTTTTCACTCTTGCCTTAAAGACACTTGTAAATTAGCAATGTGTGTAATTAAATATAGGTAACTAAATTAGTAATGTAAGTAAGGAATTAGTTTGATTTTTTGTCAGTTTAAGCTGATAAAGATATTTAGTACTTCGTTTTATTATTATACTTAAATTTCTACAAGTGTCTTTCTCAGAAATATTAAACCATCAATGTAACCGTTTTTTTTTATTGATATATTAATAATAAATCAGTCTCCAAATTATCATAATTGTAGAGACAAATAAAAACGAGATTTACTTTTTACTGGGTGTCATCAGTTTGTCCTAACTTATTTGAGATCAGTGGAATACTTAGTATTTTCCTTCTATATTCTTTCAGCCGTCATCTTAGTATTCACATTATCCACTCGCTACAGTCTCATCCATAGAGTCCATACCGGATGTGTTGTTAAAATAAAAAAATGCAATACAAAAGGTTTTAACTATCTGATTTAATTAATTTTCCTCATAGTAAAATAATTACTTAATAATAACTATGTACATGCACTAAATAAAAAATAAACAATTTATTCATTAAACTTAACAATTACATTTTAAAGAAACTATCATTACCTACTTAAAATAAATATAAAACCTAATCAAAACTATCATCAAAATATTAAATAATTATGGAGTGCCTAATCGCTCGGTGTCGTCTTTACTTCGATAGTGGTCAAACCATGCTTGCGCAATGTCTCCAAACCTGCGTAAGACTTGGTTACGCTCATGGTCGACCTCTATCCTACGAGTCTCTCGTTCATGGAGCTGCCTGTCCCGTTTCTCCTCCTGGCGAAGACGTAATTTTTCGATAGCAACGAACTCACTCGTTGCTCTATCAAATGGTGTGAGTGTACGCCTTCGGCGCGTCCTTATTGTCGTGCGTGCAGTAGAAGCCGTTAGCCCAGACCTCGGGGTGGAGAACAACCGTCGCCTGCTGGTCGGTGGAGGAGTGGAAGGTGCAGGCGGGACAGGTTGCACCCATGAACGTCTTGTTGCGGATTGATTTTGTGATCCTTGAGCGAGAGTTTCTGGGTGCAGTGGCTGCCAGCTTATAGATAGAGTTACAGGCGCGGGTGATGATATTGGCTCTGTAAACAAAATAAGCTTTACCTGAGTGGAATTCAAATGCCTGCTTAACGCATTCATAAAATGTATTTTATGTAGGTAAACCTACCGTCGGCTGTTGTGGTTTCAAAACCAATCGCGTCTTGTTCGTGCGTAGAAGGTGGTGGTGAGAGATGAGAAGTAGTAGCCTGCGTTGTGGATGGGATGAGCTGCAGTGGTCCCTGAAAAAAGTTTATCTATATATAAAATATATTGTATATGAAACCTCTTGTAATAATACTCATTTTATTACACAAGGTGCTTTTAGGTTAGATATGATTAATTTCCCATTTAATTTTTTAGTGAATAATAATACTTATTTTTTTTTATCGATTTCTACGAGGTATGTTATGTAATGAAACTGATAATTTTGGTTGCTGATTTCTGTAATGTATTGTATATGGGACATGTAAGGCAGCATGCCTTCTTGTACTATTCATATATTCATGTACTTCTTGATTAGTAAAATCTATCAAATTGTAGAATGTTAGTTATTTATAATGAATACATTGAAGTTTACTCTGTAATTTAAAGTTCGAAAGGACGGACTGCAACAAAAATGAAAAGTTTTTGCTGCAGTTATAGCGCTTGGTTTATTGATAGATTTCTATTAAATTCAACATTTTTTAAACCTGACACTTTGTTTTTAATAAGTTTGTGGACTATACTAAAATATAAGTCGATAGCCAATGCCACTTGAACTAGTGTTCTCGGATTTTAAGTATAAGCTCACCCTTTTTTTTTGCTGAGGTGTTTGGGTCGCATCGTTGTTTTTGAAAAAAAGCTTATGACATGAAAAAAATTGTATGGCGTGGCGGCTTTTTTATCAATGTATGTGTTGTTTATGTAAATGAAATAGAAACTTTTGAATATATTGGTGTGTTTTCTTAATTATAACGAGTACCTCTTGTACAATAAACTGGAAAACACTCGCCCACCTTCTTTTCAAATTAGAATAACAATATACGAGTATTACTAATTAAATCTATGTTTTGTTTTAATCAAAATTTTAGCTTATTTCATAAGAATTCCAACGACATAAGATTTATATAGCTCCCATACAATAGTTGTCGTCATTTTTATCACGGGCATGTTTAAAAAAATATTCGAGTGATCAGTCATTCCTGCATTTTAAATGGGCATGTGTAATAGTTACGGCAAATCCTTGCTCGTGGATGCTTGCCTGACCCTCTACAGCCACATTTCCCATAATCGCTAGCACCCTTTCCTCAAAAGTTGTGAGGGTTTGGCGATTACTAGGCCCACCACCAGTACCACTTGCATGACGTCTTATTAAAGATGCTTTTTTTTTTTGTTTTCGACTTCCAGTCTGCCCAAACCTACGAAATAAATTAAGCAATATGTAGCAAATATATAAGGTAGGTAGTAAGGAGTAACGATGATTAGATGGCTGTTCAATTATTACCTTTTTCCATTTTTCTGTCGATTTATTGACTCCACCACCAATCGAGTTTAATATTGTCACCAACTCACACCACAGACGCTCAGATTTCAATCGCCCTTGAAGCCCACTACGGGGATTCGAAAGATCGCCGTGACTGTAATCAAACAAAGAATAGTTAGGATCACGTCATTGTTTACATTGAGCGTTTTCAGGTGATATGAATTGAGTCAAGTTCATGGTCGAGGTGAACACTTCCTTACCTTTCCATGAACTCCAAAATAGTTGAAAATTGTTCACCACTGGCTCGCATTCGTGACTCCATTATAATTATCCTAAAAATGAAAAAAATAACCTGTTATTTTCAGTTTGTTTATCATCATAAAAAAAAAATCCACAGTTATTGTTGTTCATAAAAGTAATGTGCAACTTACTTATGAATTCCTTGTTGAATTGGTTATTTTAACACCACCACTCGCCAATTTTACTTTTAACTAGGTATATTAGTTTACTTATAGTGAACACTTTGGTCATGAACAAAGCCTATACTAATACAGTTTACGATGAGTGGCTTACACAGAGGTTAGCTTAAAACTGAACGAATAATGTCTTAATATTTGATGAAAGCATAGGGTCTTGCTACAGTTCCCATGGTTCTTAAGTTAAGAGGTTAAAGGATGTTTTTTTGTCGGGGTTCGGGGTATCGTGAGCACTTGAACGCCCATGCCGATCCCGTGACGTCACTCAGCACTCCAAAGCCGTCGCCGTCCTTCATGTTCTTAGAGCACAGCGATCGCCAACACCACTAATAACACTTTCACTCAGAAAAATTACCAAGAGTTGTTTGTTTATATTTGCCGCAACCCGATTGACGTATTTTCACGTCGGAATTTGACGTTTCATTTCGCGACCATAGTCAAGAAGTTATCTTTCTTTCGAATGCACACTTCGACTTAGCGATATGTTGGTCGATGTGACATTGTCTACCATTTTATAGTCGACATCGTTAAGGCGAAATCGAACTTCGAAGCGACTTCGACACGGAGCGAATGCGTCTTGTCTAGGGTGTAATGTCGAGTTACACCTTACACCTTGAACATTACACTATGTTGAACGAAACGCGTAAGTGCCGCGAAATTCATGGCGCTTAAAACATTTTGGTCGCGAAAAATGTATCCTCTAAAAGCACTGCATGTTTTAATAGTTCTGTTAGACGACATAATGCCAATGTAGCGCTGCAGCGAACTTTCGTTTTGACTTTTCAGTATTTTGACAAATTGTTTCCATGAAAGGGCTTGTCTAACCACATTCATTGACTGTTAAGGTCAAAGCACACTTACACGACTCTGCTTCCACCCGGCAAAAAGAATATCATTCAAATATGGGCTTCAAATATTGCTCTTATGATATATTTTACATTGACATCATAAATTAGCGATTTTGCGATAGCACAATCTCTTCTTCTCCCAATCTTGGACTATGCTGATGCCAGCTATCTTGATCTTACCCAAGACCAATTGGACAAGCTTGAGCGACTTCAAAATCTCTGTATCAGGTTCATATTTGGTTTGCGCAAGTATGACCACGTTTCCGAATTTCGTACTCAGCTCAAATGGCTTCCTATTCGTCTTCGCCGGAATGCTCATATACTTTCATTGCTTTATAATGTGCTCATTAATACTTTTACTCCTTTTTATCTTAAAGAACGCTTTCAGTTCCTTTGTGACACACATTCTAGGTCCCTTAGATCATCGGAAAACCTGAAATTAAGTATTCGTATGCATTCCACATCCTTCTTTGACAAATCGTTTACTGTTCAAGCAGCACGCTTGTGGAATGCGTTACCTATTGAAGTGAGACGTGCTCAAACGCTACCAACGTTTAAAAAAATGGTGAAGGAGCATTACCTTTCACTTTGATTTATTAATTTTTTTCCTTCTCCTGGCTTAATTATATATTTGATATTTATTACTATATTTTATTTGTGTATATATGTAGGTATTTGTGTTGTTATTTATTATCAATAATATTATTCTTTTTCTGTTGTTGTACACTGACAACCCTAAATCTTTCTCCTTTCTTTCAGTCCATCCAAAGGTTGTCTGTAAGAAATTGCCCTGTGCGATAAGACCGCCCATTGTACACTTATTTTTTATAATGTTTGTCCTGTAGTTTTTTGTATATGTGGTGTACAATAAAGAATATATAATAATAATAATTAGCAGACATCTCGCTGTCAGCCAACTTACCGCCGTCAGACGGCTCGGTAGTTGACGCCTGGCTGGCCACACGTTGTAGACGAGCGGTCGCCGCGGCGTCGCCGCTCATTCGATCAGGGCCCCAAGTCTGCTATTTTTATAAATTCGTCATTCCAACACGATCCCATTGTCATTTTGCTAAAAGTTTGTAATCTGCTAATCCATATTGATCGATCATTGATCGGTCAATGGTCTTGTAATAGAATTGTGGTAAAATGATAATTTCGAGCATATTAAAACCAATAACTGCACAATAACGTTCTAATGGTAAAACACTGATCAAAAAAACTGTCAAAGTTTTAGCAGATAACCGCAAACGTGAAATATTTATTTGTCAATATGTACCAGATTACCATTCTATGCCACTTCTTTCAATGGAGTGTCAGTGGTTGACCATTGGAAAGTCATAATGACGCCATTATGTTAGTAGATTACCAAACTTGTGAAAATCGACAATTATGACATCAATGATAGACTATTCTGACACTATTGTAATAGCAGACTTGAGGCCCAGTATCTACACAAAAGCGAGAGCGGTCGGCGGGTGGACTGCTGGGTGCCTGCTAGCTGTCGCCGCGTGGACTGCGAGCAGTCGTCTTATTTTAAGGCGGTGTTGGATGAGAGCGGTGTTGGAGCACCTTTAGGCGGTATGATGTTCGCCGGGTCAACTAGTAAGAACTAAAGTTCAAAATCCTGCATCGTGGTACTAGAGTTCTCCTCACGATTAGAACATACACAACGGCTCAAAATCCCTTCATCTATATCAGTCTATTCCCACTGCTGGGACTCAGGCCTTCTCTCTAGGAGAGGGAATGGAGCGTATGAAGCCCGGAGAGCTGTAATTGTGCAGTGCGAGGGTCGTTCGGTTGTTCATACTATCTACAACATCAGTTAAAGTATCCAAAACCCGAAACACGTGACTAGTTTTTTTATGTATTGAATCTAAGGGTAAAAACAGACGGACCGCATTTCAATTTCAACTGCAATCCAACCGCAAATTGCAGTTTAAGTGCAGTTTGAATGCAGTTGACACGACTGCAATAGAACTGCAAACCAAACGTGCAGTCCGATTGCAGTCGCGTGAACTGCACACCGACTGCATCCGAACTGCACCATACACGGGAGGGCGGAGCGCGCGGGCGGGTGGGTTGACTGCACGTTTGGTTTGCAGTTCTATCAACTGCTTACAAACTGTACTTAAACTGCAATTTGCGGTTGGATTGCAGTTGAAGTGCGGTCCGTCTGTTTAGACCCTAAGTACAAAATTTCATAACTGTAACATGAAAAATCACAAAGTTATAAGCTTGATAAGTCAGCAAAAATACATAGTCAATGGGCTATCCAGGCGACTCTGAGGGATTATTTTGCACTTGCACACAGCTGTTTGCTGGCGTATAATGCCCGCTATGACCTGCCGTAGCCTGTGTTGTAGTAAGTGTTGGGGTGTCCAACTTGTGACTTTTTTTCTAATATTTTCGGGGAAAAATATTACATGGTGTAAACATTATTGGAATCCATTCAGTTACTATAGCCTGATTCACGTAAAATCAAACAAGCCAAATATCGTTGAAGTTTTATAGTCGTTCGATCGAAGTCCTATCCAAAAGCGGTATTCACGATCTATCGACTTATTTCCATTTACATTAATAAGTATTCTACCAGGATAATGTAATACAGATTCTTTTTTAAATCGAGGAATTCCAAACGACTTTAAAATCGGTGTCGTTCAAACTCGATTCATGGATGTGAATACGAAAATGGTCTAAACGACTAAATCGCTACGATATCGTTACGGTTTTCATTACGTAAATCGGGTTATTGATTTTGAACAAACTATATTAAGGTTTCGCATTACTAAAAGTAATTTTGTATACGGCTGGCCACAACCTGCTAATTTTGAACCAATGCTGCAGTCAGGTCAGACCCAAAGGTTACCCCTCTTTACCTCAAGAATCGTTTTCAGTTTCTTTGCGACTTCCATTCGAAATCTCTTAGCTCATCAGATAACTTACGACTCAAGATGGCAGGGTGCATTCCACAACTTCTTGGATAAATCCTTTACTGTCCAGGCTACCCGTCTGTGGAATGTATTACTGGATGCTATAAAACGCGCTCAATCGTTGCCTGCCTTCAAGTGACTAGTTAAAGATCACTACAGTTGCCATCACGGATCTTGAGCGCTCGGCGTCAGAGTGGGGATCGCTTTGCGCATTCCATACATTGGCGAGCCAATCGTCTTCGTTGTTAGATACATTCCGCAACGCAGAGAACGAATGAGGAGTGACGTCTATGACGCGATGGCGCGGTGAGCCAATCACTGACACTCCCCGCCCCCGGGTCTCACTTTGCACCACTAAAGAGACCGAATATTTGACTTCTGCGCAACCGCTCAAGATCCGTGATGGCAACTGTACTTGTCGCTGTGATTATCGAAAGTCGTTCTTTCTTATGATTGCTCATATATTTGGTATGTATAGTGTATTTATCATCATCATCATCATTTCAGCCGATATACGTCCACTGTTGGACATAGGCCTCCCCTAAGCGTCTCCACATCGAACGTTCCTGTGCGTCCCGCATCCATCGGTTTCCCGCTACCTTCACCAGGTCATCGGTCCACCTTGTAGGAGGCCTTCCAACACTGCGTCTTCCGGTACGCGGTCGCCACTCCAAAACCTTTCGACCCCAACGACCATCGTTCATAGTGTATTTATGTATGTATTATATTACATATGTATGTATCTGTGTATCTATTATAATTATTTATTTAATGAATATAAGTGTAATTAATTTTAATGCTTATTGTTGAACTTATGACAGCCCCATATCATGTTCTGACAATTATTACTGTCTATTCTAGGTTGCCTGGAAGATATCGCGGAATGCGATAAGGCCGCCCATTGTACGTGTTATAGATATAAGTTTTTCTTTGTTAAGTTTGTATGTGACCACAATAAAGTATATAGGGTGACTGGCAATTAGTGTACGATACTTAAACACGTGATTGTGCTCATGATAATAAACAATTTTTATTATGGGAGCAAAGCCGAAATTGCGAAAAAAATATCAGCTGTTCAGTACATTAGGCAAACATAAATGTACTGACCAGCTGATTTTTTTTCGCGATTTCAGGTTTGTTCCCATAGTAAAAGTTGTTGGTTATCATGAGCACAATCACGTGTTTAAGTATCGTACACTAATTACCAGTCACCCTATACACCACTAATTTTTAATTAGTACAAATACTTAAAGGGCTTATTAGAAAAGCCCTTGTTATTATAAAATAAAATAAAAAATCTCAAAAAAAAAAAAATCTCAATAAATAATATTCATAAACAGCAAAGTTATTATCGTTTGTGTTTATCCCAAAATGACTCTCAATTTATGGAAATATTGTGCAGGCTATTGATAATGAATGAGTAAATGACGATTAAAATGGAAAAACACTTCCCGCAGTATTTTCTACTAGCAATTGTTATGTATGATTGAATCTATGATGAATTTACCTTTTCGTGGTCAATTTTAGGATTTCGGTTTTTTTCTACTTTTGAATACAAAAATATGATCAGTAACGGGTACAGATACAGCCCCATTTTTTTGTGTACTAATTATACATAAATAAATATTAAAGGCCAAAAGTACGAGGGATGCATCAAAAATAAAACACACGACTACTTAACCTAATTTCTTATTACTAAAATTTTATTCTAAACATTTGTCTTCTACATTTGTATGTAATGGTGTTACGTCTAATGTAATTTATTGTAAGAATAAAAAATCCTAAACCTAGCCTTATTACTAAATAGTCTTCATGACCCAGTGGATCGCCAGAGCCTCGTTGGTATCTTCAGCAGGGTGCACCGCGGGCAGGTGAGGTTGACTTTGGATCTGCAGGTGATGGTAGACCCACTTACACCCCGTCGCGTTGACGTCTTCGCCTGTCAGCAATTGCAAAATGCACTGCCGAAATGAACGAATCTTCGTCATGTCGGCAGAACATGCTGGAAAAGCTGCAAAAGGCTTCTTCTGTCTTCTTTACGAACAGGAACCTGAAAAAGCAAATTACTTTATGTAAGCCAAACCTTTTAAATTTAATAAACTAGCGTGCAACTAGTGTGTATGTTAGTCTTAAGGGCCAAGCGCCCGAAAAGTGCCATAAAACAGTGATTTTCTGAGGCCTACTCCTCCGTAACGGCTAGGTCAATTGGTTTGAAAAAAAAATTGTTTATTATAGATTCATGAACAATAATATCAACATTTGATTTTTTCGTGCAATTAATACCTTTGTCAAAAAAAAATATTTAGCAATTTCGCAACTTTTCGCAACTTTTCCCTACTCCTTCGAAACGGCTTGGACCTTTAGAAACATTTTTACACATAAAAATTGGTGGTTAAATATCCTTCAAAGTGAACATTGCATATGTAAATCAATCAATATCTCGCAGAGAAAAAGGATTTAAAGCGCTTTCCGGGCGCTGCTGGCCGCAAATAAATGCACAGATTTGCGTACTGCCGCCTAGGCGAGTGCGAGAGTTGCGTTCACATAATTTCGGTCAGATGGTTCAAGGGACTATACGCCTTAAGTTTGCGCCCTTTCCGGCAAATAAAATGTTTTTCTTTCTTTCTTCTATCTTAGTGCGCCTCACCATCAACGATTGCATCACTGCTTACCATCAGGTAGGATCGCAGTCAAGCACAAGTTCGTCTATACCGCGTTCGTCGAAGGACTGGTACAATTTGCCTGCTGCGGTCTTCCCGTCCGATTATAATTTGGGTGTCTTCAAGGCTAGAGTGAATAGGCTCTTAATAAACTAGTGCGCTTCACCATCAAAGATTTCATCACTGCTTACCATCAGGTAGGATCGCAGTCAAGCACAAGTTCGTCTATACCGCGTTCGTCGAAGGACTGGTACAATTTGCCTGCTGCGGTCTTCCCGTCCGATTATAATTTGGGTGTCTTCAAGGCTAGAGTGAATAGGCTCTTAATAAACTAGTGCGCTTCACCATCAAAGATTTCATCACTGCTTACCATCAGGTAGGATCGCAGTCAAGCACAAGTTCGTCTATACCGCGTTCGTCGAAGGACTGGTACAATTTGCCTGCTGCGGTCTTCCCGTTCGATTATAATTTGGGTGTCTTCAAGGCTAGAGTGAATAGGCTCTTAATAAACTAGTGCGCTTCACCATCAAAGATTTCATCACTGCTTACCAGCAGGTGGGATCGCAGTCAAGCACTAGTTTATATCAATTAAAAAAAAAATACTTTATGTACCTAAGCTAAAGCCGAAGAATCGCCAAAATAGTATGACAGTTGGCAAGGGCACATTTTCTCGCAGACCAGATGGAGCCAAAAGCTTCTGGAGTGGCGACTAACGGATGCTGTCAGTTGAGACTGGTCATCTCTTAGCTGACAGTGGCTTAATTCAATTTATATATTTTTAAATACTTTTTTCTTCATTTATTGATATTGTGTTCACATAATAGAAAAGACAAAAAATATATCTATAAGCACCCAAGCTCTTTGTAACTCACAATATGATTTATAAGTGTCCATGGAGTTTCTTGCACGTTCTTCTCCATAGAGATCTTAGAGAGCTTTGGAACGAGCAATTTAGTTTCACTTTTTTGACTGACGGAAATTTTGACGATTCAAAAGTGCCAGTAATTGGTATATTTGAAATAAACGTTACTGATATTTACTATTGTGTATGCCTTTAGCGGCTACCATTGCACCCTTCTTCTTCCTGCCCTTATCCCATATTACTTGGGTTCGGCGCAACACGTTTTCTTCTTCCTTCTGTCCTGTCAGCCGTCAAACTATCACTAACTCCCTTTTCTTTCATATCACTTCTCACACAAACCATCCATCTTTTTTCGGCCTTCCTCTCTCTCTCCATCCATCTACATGTTGTAACGTAATGTGTAACGTACAGAGTTACACAAAGGAGTGAGTGTTACATGAGGAGGTAAGGAGGAGGAGTATAGAGGAAGAGTGAGAGTAAGTATAGAAGTGGAAGTGTAAAGTGAGAGGAGAGGAGGAGTGCTAAGAGAGTGCAAGAGGGAGTGTAGTGTGTAAGTGCCTCCAGGGAGTAGCCCTGGCAAGGCACGTGTGGTGAGTAGTGAGAGGTTGAGTGTAGGAGTGAGGAGTGTGGGAGGAAGGTATGGAGGGAAATAATATATATAGATATGAATCCTTGTGAGGTTTTATAACAAATAAAAGCATATAAAAACAATAGAAATATAAAAAGATATAAAGATATAAAAAAATCAGCTCAAACGGCGTCACGGCGGAGCGCAGCAGCTGGTGTTGGCGCAGCCCTCAGCCGTACGTAGGACGGCGAAGGCTGCGCAGCCGCAGGCAGCAGCAGATAGTGGTAGTCACAGCCCTCCAGAGCAAGGGCCCGGCAGTGGTAGAGAGGAGGCCCTCAGAGGCCAGGTCCAATTGTAGTACAGCCCTCTGCCATCAGGGCCGGCAGAGGCAGAGAGGAGGTCTTCATAGTTCAAAGAGCTCCACCAAGAATCTCACACCAGGGAGCTGAGCCAAGGAGCTAAGCCAAGAAACTGTCACCAAGGATCTGACACATGTAACTGCACCAAGAAACTGTCCACAAGGAGCTGACACCAGGAGCTGAACGAAACTGCTCCAGAAACTGACAAACATGGTTTTTTATCAATTTTGACGGCTATGCTGGCTGTCAATTCATAATTTAAAATTTGAAAACAGGTTTCAGCCAGCATTGCTGTTTCACAAGAAAGATATAAATTACAATTTAATTTTAAAGAATGATTCGCAGATTGGAGAACATATAATTTGTTAGCAAATTATATGTTTACAAAATAAATAATATTATGAGTAAAAGAATAAAACCTAAGACTATAAAAATACTCTTTGTTGATACCTAATCAAAACCATAGAAGAAAATAGTAGTGACATGACAGATGACAGTGATCAAAGAAAATAAACAAACTAAATATATAAGAAATATTATAAAGAGATGTGATTATTGTGAAGTAAAGTAAACGTAAGTATTAATAACATTACAATGTATAATCAGAACTCTTTTAGTAATATGCGATACCATTGCACCCAGTGTTCACAAAATTAATATTATTTTTAACTAAAACAAAAAATATACTTACTCTCACTCTTCCTCTATACTCCTCCTCCTTACCTCCTCATGTAACACTCACTCCTTTGTGTAACTCTGTACGTTACACATTACGTTACATTGGCGCCCACTTTGGAAGATCCTCACCCTCTCCTCATGTTCCTCTCATTTTATTTCTCAAAATTCAAAATTACACTTACACAAGCTTTATACTATTTGGCTCTCTTTCGTTCTATGCTCTATTGTTTCCTTGTGAGGTACCTTATTAATAAAACCATAGTCTAGTATATTTATTTATTTCATATTATTACATTATTATCATTTCACATCTACACTCTTCTATACTCTCTCAAGCTTCGATTCTTTAGGCCCCATTTTATGTTCGAAGTTTGTTTTAGCTAATATTGTTTTCTCTTTCGGTTTTTAGTTTTCTCTTCAGTTCTATCTGAAAAAATAAATTTATTTTATTTAACTTACCCATTATATGGTCTGATACCATTGGGTCTTCTCTTTTACTTTTCTTGGAGACTTGGCATCTCCCTAAAAATGCCTACGGTGCGGGTGATGACACCTTTATAAATAAGCCCTTATCATCACTCTTTGCCTCTTTGGGCTAACCTTGGGACCTTAAACCAATGGTTAGGCCTCTCTTTCTCTCTCTTAGGTGCGGGTGATGACACCTTTATAAATAAGCCCTTATCATCACTCTTTGCCTCTTTGGGCTAACCTTGGGAACTAAAACCAATGGTTAGGCCTCTCTTCTCTCTCTCTCTTAGGTGCGGGTGATGACACCTTTATAAATAAGCCCTTATCATCACTCTCTTCCTCTTTGGGCTAACCTTGGGAACTAAAACCAATGGTTAGGCCTCTCTCTCTCTCTCTTTCTCTCTTATCAGGTGCGGTTGATGACACCTTGTAAATAAATAAGCCTGAATCACTCCTTCTGAGCATCCTAGCTCAAGCTCTTTTCTAATGGGTCTTATACGTGAGCGGATTTACGTCAACTCCTAAAACAAGCCTAAAGACGTATGTAATTAGTATTGCCTTGGAGTAGTGCGTCATTGAATGTGAACCACTAAAACCCCTAAGGCCACGTTCACACGGCGACCATTCGATTCGATTTTTTCACGTATACGGTTTTACCGTATACAATGCAATCGTTCACACGGCAACCATTCGATTCGATTTTTTCATGTATACGGTAAGCGAGTCGTGTGAACGAGACAACATGAACATAAGCGCCACTGCGTGTCGTATTCGATAAAATCGTTTCGAGACGCGGCGTTCCGGTGACAACTTCGCACGGTATACGTTAAAATATATTTCTCGAACACGGGATTTTCCCGTATGAACGCCGTGTAAACAATTTTTAAGTTTTCATATATATTCTGTTGTCACTACTCTATTCGATAAAATCTCGTATACGGTATACGGGAAAATAATCGCCGTGTGAACGTGGCCTAACTCTGTTTGTGTGATGTATGGCTGAGAGGTATGGCAGAGATTTATGTTTGGGAGGTAATTACTAAAAAACCTCAAAATTTTTTGTAACAGCCAAAAAATTTTTTCTGGGGAAGGGTGTTATTAATACTTACGTTTACTTTACTTCACAATAATCACATCTCTTTATAATATTTCTTATATATTTAGTTTGTTTATTTTCTTTGATCACTGTCATCTGTCATGTCACTACTATTTTCTTCTATGGTTTTGATTAGGTATCAACAAAGAGTATTTTTATAGTCTTAGGTTTTATTCTTTTACTCATAATATTATTTATTTTGTAAACATATAATTTGCTAACAAATTATATGTTCTCCAATCTGCGAATCATTCTTTAAAATTAAATTGTAATTTATATCTTTCTTGTGAAACAGCAATGCTGGCTGAAACCTGTTTTCAAATTTTAAAATTATGAATTGACAGCCAGCATAGCCGTCAAAATTGATAAAAAACCATGTTTGTCAGTTTCTGGAGCAGTTTCGTTCAGCTCCTGGTGTCAGCTCCTTGTGGACAGTTTCTTGGTGCAGTTACATGTGTCAGATCCTTGGTGACAGTTTCTTGGCTTAAGGTTAGGTTAGGTTAGGTTAGGTTAGGTTAGGTTAGGTTAGGTTTTTTTTTTTTTTTTTTTTTTTTTTTTTTTTTTTTTTTTTTTTTTTTTTTTTTTTTTTATACTTCTATCTCCAACATAATTGGAGTCTATGCTCGGCTACTGCATTCATACTAGTTCTCGCATGTATTCTTCTCGCACTGTCATTCCACATACTTTATCTTTCTTACATTCATTCATCTTTCTCTCTATAAGGGTAGGACGCCCTTCTACTTCCTAGCTTTCTACTTGTCTCCTTTTATTTTATTTGTATTGGGGTGAACTCAACGACATTTCTTTTTTTATTTGTTGCTTTTACATGTTTTTACATATTTCTTAATTCTACTTAACAATCGATTTCAGTTTTAACAGTATTTTTATCTATTCTTATATCTAACAACAATTTTTGTTTACATGCATGTTGTGCTGCTTATTCTTGTACTTAATACTACTTTATAATGGGCTAATACCTAGTTTTACAGCTTGCTTTTTTATTCTAATACCTATTATACAGTTCGCTTGTTGGGCATTACATTTGCTTTTCATTACTTTAGATGACTTAGCTTATTACAATTTTAATTCAATATTTTCTCAACATGTTCAATGCTTGACCGTAATATTGTTCACAATATTATGTAAGCATTTTTGCTTATGCGCTTTTATTTCTGTTTATCACCTTTTTGCATATTTTTACACAGTATTCTAATAAAAGCTCTCTATCCTTACCCGCCATTATTTGAAAGAGATTTTCAGCATCGAGTTTGCTGTTTAGGATTTGCTCAGCTTCCAGCCTTTCCCTATCGAAGATAGGACAGCTGAACAATATATGTGGCACCGTCTCATCAACATTTTCGTCACAGATGCACGATGGGCTCTCTTTACACTTGAAGCGATTCAAGTATTCCGAGAACCCACCGTGCCCTGTCATAATTTGTGTTACTACGCTGTCAATCTTGCATTTCCTGATTGTCCGGTAAGCCGCCACCGCATCCGGGAAGAATAGCTTGGTCACCGAAGCAGTCTCCGCCAACCTGTATCTACGGTTCCATTCGTCTAGTGTTTCTGTGCGAATGCATCTTTTGACATACGAAACCGGACACAGGTCGTAGTCAGGCTTTCGTTTGGAGCCCTCAGCGGCTCTCTTGGCCAGTTCGTCAGCCCTTTCATTGCCATCCAATCCTACGTGGGCTTTGATCCAAAACAGAGTTGCAGTTTTATTTTGGATGGAAAGAGACCTAATGTTGGCTCTTGCCTCTACTGCCAAAGGGTGGTGTCGGTCGTAGTTTTGTATGGTCTGGAGTGCCGCCATGGAGTCGCTGAAGATTCCAAACGATCGCGCGCTGTGTTTCTGTATCTCCCTGGTCGCGACGCATATCGCTAAGAGCTCAGCCTGGTAGACAGTGGAGTAATGTGGGAGAGCAAGCTTGAGGGCTCTAGTCTCGGCATTACCGCTCCACATGGAGAGTGCCGCCCCAACTTTTCCCCCAATCTTACTCCCATCCGTGAAGATGCGAACCTCAAGTTCGCTCTGGGCATCTAGTTGCTCTTGATCTACCAGGCTTACGATCTCCAGCTCTGCTCGCTCTGCAGGGTGCGGGGCTTCCATTGCCGAAGCAGGTTGCTCGACCTGCCTGTCACCAAGCGCTGGCTGAGGTACGCCCCTTCTGGCTTCGTATAGTGATGCCGCCTCGCGGACACGTAGGTCTAGAGGCAGTATCCCAGCCAGCACCAGCGCGGAATTTAAGGAGACCGTCCGGTACGCCTTACACAGTTTCTGAGCAATTCCTCGCTGTACTGCTCGCAACTGCTTCGCTACGCCCAATTTCTCAGCTGCAGGGGCCCATACGCTGGCAGCGTACAGGATGACCGGCTCTACGGTTGCCACATATATTGTTTTTATGACTTCAGGGTGAAGTCCCCAGCTGGTCTTTGCCGCCTTAGTTAGCTGTTTATAGATGCCTATTGCCCTCCTGCATACGTTTGCGACATGTGAATTAAATGTCAGCTTTTCGTCGATAGTGACACCCAGGATTTTGATTTCCTTGGACATGGCAACGTCGACCCCGCCCATGCTCAGGCGTGGGGTGTCATATTTTAGCTTGCGGGTAACAACCATCGCGTTAGTTTTTTGTGGGGCGAACCTGAGCTTATTTTGTACTCCCCACTCCCGAACATATTCGAGGGCGGCGTTGGCCCTTCCCTCGATCTCCTGTGCGGTGTCACCATCGAAGACTAGCACCACATCATCTGCAAAAGCCTGGCAATAGTCACCTCCATCTTCTAGGCTCTTTAGGAGCGGGTCCAATACAAGGTTCCAGAACACTGGTCCCCCTATGGAGCCCTGGACGCAGCCCTTGTCTGTAGCCTTTCTGAACTCTTCACCTGCGTATCTGACCCTGACTGCTCTATTTTTGAGATAGCTGTCGATGACCCTCCTCAAGCCTATTGGACACTTTTCCTCAGCCAGACGGACTCTTATGACTGGCCACCACGCGCTATCGAAGGCTCCCTCTATGTCCAATGACATCAGGACCACTATTTTTTTCAGCTCTAGCTTACTGCGTATGTGCTGCATTAGCGCATAGAGGGAGTCCTCTGTGCTTTTCTGGGGCATGAATCCGTACTGGCGAGTACTCATCCTTGGGATCAAGTGATACTTGAGGCGGGTCATCAACATCTTCTCGTATATTTTGCCTAATATTGGCAAAAGGCCAATTGGTCTGTACGCTTTGGGGTTGCCGTAGTTTTCTTTCCCTGGCTTCCTCAGCACGACAACAATCGCCTCCTTCCAGGCTTCAGGGAAGTGGTGGTATTTCAGGCAGCTATTCATCAGAGCAAGGGCTAAGTCAGGGGCACTTCCGATGGCCCGGCAACAGATATCGGCGGTGAGCCCATCTGCTCCAGGAGCTTTTTTGGCGTTAAAAGATTTGGTCGCCGTCATCAGTTCACTCTCCGTAAATGGTGGGTCGCACGATTCGTCGTGCTCTCCCGCATTCACAGTGTCAGCCCTTTCTCTGATGAGGCGGTGGTATGTGTTGTCATTGTCCCTGTGGTCTTCGGGGTAAAATGTGTTTGCTAGTAGTTCGACAGAGCCTTTTGCGTCCAACACTACATCGTCCTTTACTAGAGGCTGATCCTCTGTCCTTCCTTTAGTCCTTCCTATCACCCGATAAATCCCTTCCCAAACCCCTTCTTTGTCCTGTTTGGCGCAGAAGTTCTTCCAGCTCTCGATTATGTCCTTATTTGCTTCCTTTTCATACTCAACTTTCTTTTCCAGGTACTCTTCAACGACCTTCGTTCTTCGGGTTGGTCCAGCACACCTGATCCTGCGTTTCCTGGTAGCGACTTCCCGCTTCATCCTCTCGAGTTTCTCGGACCACCACGGCATGGTAAGTACTTCTTTATATTTCCTTATGGGCATAGATGAGGTACAAGCGTCTCTTATTATTTGTGTGTATTTATTGATTATTGTATTAATTTGATCGACCGTATCTAATTTTTCTATTTCTGTTTTATTGATTTTGTTTTCTTGCAGTAATTGTCTGAGTTTCTCATGAAACTCAGACCAATTCGCTTTCTTAGTGTTAAAGACTCTCGTTGTTCTGTTGATTTTTATACCTTTAGCCCGTCGTAAGTTGATGTTAAAAACAATCCCGTTGTGATCCGAGCTCGTGAGGCCTTCGTCTACCTTCCAGTCATCTACCAGGTCCAGGATGTCCGTCGAGCATGCTGTGATATCTATGTGGCTGCAGAATCGTTTTCCCCCTCTGATCGTATCGAAGGTCGGAATTTCCCCTCTGTTGAGTATGTTTAGACCCAGCTCATCGAGAGCCCCAGAAACTTCCTCGCCCCGGCCATCGATTGACAGGCTCCCCCACCAGGTACTTTTTGCGTTCGCATCTCCTCCAGCAACCCACATCCTAGAACCTACGTGTTCTTCAACTCGTTTGAGGTGCTCGAGGTATGGCCCTATTGGCTGGTCAGGCTCGAAATAGAAGGATACCAGCGTGATCCTCCAGGCACTGGTTTGGACTCCCACCACAGTGATGTTATTTGTGGTGAGGTTCGGGTACTGGATAACAGTAAGGTCTGGGTCAAAGACCGCTATCGCGGCCTTTACAGTCCCATTTCCAGTGCCAGTGCTCTGGAAGATCCGTACTCCCCTGTGGTTCCTCATGACCCTAGCCCCTCCCACGTATGGCTCCTGGAGGAGAGCGACGGCGACTCTACGCTTGACGGCTTCTAGTAGAAGTTCGTCTGTTGCGAGTTTCTTCCGCTGGAGGTTAACCTGTATCACACTGTAGAGGTTTGGGTTGCCTTGGGTGCCCTCAGCAATACGCCACAGTTGATCTGGCGATCTCATCCCACTTTCGGCGTGTTGGGCAGTCGGGGTTAAAGGCATTGTGATCAGCTCCCTCTAGTTTAGCCCGTGTGCAGTTCTGGCATTTAGGTGGAATGCCCGCGAGCCAGTCGGCACATTCCGACTTCAAATGTGGGCCACCACAATGACTACACAAGTCGGCTGGCTCCTTACAGAACCGTCTGCCGTGCCCGTATCCCAAACAGCGCGTACACTGAACCAATGGGGTTTGGTCTTCAACTTTGACGCGCTGAAGGTCCACGTGTAGGCATCCGACCGCTGTAGCCCTTCTCCAGATGGTCGGTGAAGCGCTGATCACAATGTGACTAGTATGTGGGTTCCTTGTTCTTCTCCTAAACTTCACGTCCAGCCTGTCCTCCTCTTTGTCGAGGTTGTGAAAAACATCCCTGTTCTGATTTCTCACTGCTTTGAGAACATCTTCATCTGAGTTAACAGAGAGAACGTTTTTGAGAATCAGTAGCGGGTCCTTGTTTCTCATTTCCTCGACATTGAGGTCCCGTCTTTCTCCTTCTAATTTATGTATTATTTTACTCCTTTCTTCCCTAGTCTGAAAACCCATTATAACTTTTCTATCTTTTGCCTTTCTGATTTTTTCAACTTTAACCCAGCCCTCCTTTGCGTCCACCGCCTTCCGTATCTTATCTAATACAGCGTCCCCTGATTCCGTGTCGTCCTTTGAGGTAACTACGATTGAATGCAGGGTACTTCGCAAAGGGTTTGCCTTTCCGCTGTGGTTCGCAGCTACACTCGCGTACGTCGTCGTCATTTTTTGTTCCATTGTAGCTTTTAATTCCTCGATCTTTTTATTGTTTTCCTGTAACAACTTCGAGTGTTCCTCAATTTTTGCTGCCAGCAAACTTTGTTCGGAATTAATGGAAAAAGTAGCGTCTACAATGGTGGCATTTTCGAAAATGGCTATAGCCTTTTCCTTCTCCTCAGCTGAGCCTTTTGCTTTGGCCTCCTTTTCGGCTTCTTTTACTAGCTGATAGAGCCGGTCTAGAGCTTCGGTGATGCCATTTTTTATTTCAGTCTTAGTGTTCCTTGAACTACTGAGATGAAGTTTAGCTTTGTTCAAGCAGGCCCTGGCTTCTGTCGACCTATCCGCGTACTGTACCTTTGGCGGCGTTTGATCCTCTGTCCTTTTCGAGTGTGTGGGGAGGGTTTTACTCTCCTGAGACTCTAGGGATTTTCGGGTTACTTTTGAAGGGCCAGCCTGTATTGTCTTGGTGGATGGAGGGGGAGCTGGATTTGTGCTAGTAGGCTTAGTTGCTTCCCATTCTCCGATACTGCGTCGAACACTCGTCGGAGGTGATGTTCTGGGATTTGGTGGTGATTTTTCACTGTCCACCTTCTTTAATGGGGTCCGAATTCCGAGCATGTTGGAGATATGCGTCAATAATTAAAACAAAATAAAATTTGTAAAACAAATAAAAGAGTGTAAAAACGTAAATGCGTATGAGAGAGAAACAAAAGTGCGCAAAAGATCGTTAAGATCTCCCGTAAATATTTTGTGGAACAGACCACGGTACAAGTTTACACGGTTCAATAGAACCGGTCAAGCACTAAACGTATACAAGAAGTCTTGCTTCTAGGTGTCTAAAGCTGCCGCTTTAACGGGAAAATTTGCAAAACTCTATGTAGAGCTGGTTTCTCGTCCTTAACCTAAGTTTTAATTTAGATTCCAGATCCTAATCTGGCGTCAGAAGGCTTCCACGAACCAGGCTAGTCAAATTAGAAAAAAAAATTTTCAAGTGCGAAATTTTTAAACTCTACGTAGAGTCACGCTCTACCTCCAGCTAGACAGAGCTCACCAAGCCCCTTCCAATGAACCCAAACACGGCCACCCTAGCTCAAAGGGTTCCCGAGAAAACCTAGTCCAAATATCTGGTTGCCAGAGCAAGATGGCGCCCAGTATTCGGTTGTCGGTGGTTTTCTCCGGAACCGTACGTCCGAATACCACCGTGCCCGGGCTTCCAAGGATGGTCAAGATCTATCGAGTGGTGTTATTTTCAGGCCTGAAAAAACCTAAGTCCTGAAAGCTCCTGAAAGGTTGCTTGTCGGGTAGGGAGGGACCAGCCAATGCCCCAAAAGAAAACCCGAGTTCTCTACGACCCTTGGTCTGGGAGCTAACCGAGTTCGAAAACTGTTCTGACAGTTCAAGAACTGTCAAAGTCAGTCTCCAAACCAGTGCAGCTTACCCTCTGCCAATCGCAGAATGGTCGAGTTTGGGCTCGTTTGACTTGGCTCGTCCCGCTCCAACGCGCAAAGCGGTTTTCAGGTGCCTGAAAATTTTTAGCTCTAAAGCGCCTGTAACTGGATGGATCGGGTAGAGTTTGCCTCCCCAAACACCACTGTGAAGTCGGCAACTCTCTGCGACCCCCAGATCCGGAGCTATAGTGGGCCAAACTTTTTCAAGATGGCCGCCCAGCTGTCAAATGGCTACTTTAATTGACTATAACTCCACAACCGTTTGTCTCACAGAGCTGCGGTTTCCAATACAATGCTTGGTTCGACTTCCTCTATTCGCCCAGTATAGTTTCAGGCCAGAAAAATTTCAGGCCTCCAAATCGCCTGAAAACCTAAGAACCGTTTCTCCCAAAGCACCCCCGTATCAGCTGTGAAAATCCGGTCCTTCTAGGACGTCTAGTTTAGGAGCTATGGAACTCCAAAGTCCTCAACCAAAAAACCAAAATGGCCGAAAATCGTCTTTTTTCGCGCAACTTCGGCCCTGGTCGACCTAGGAGCGCGAGATTTCGGTCAAACGAGGTGTGTATAGCTAGTTGAGAACGTCTATGGTGGAAAAAATATGAAATTTATGTTATTTACCTATTATTTGGCAAAAAATCTTTAAAATTCCACAGCTCCGGAACCATTAAACATAAAATTTGACTAAAATATCCTAAAAATGGGTAAATTCAGTCCCTTTAAGAATATAAAATTAAAAATTAAAAAATAATAATATTTGGGGGGTATATTAAATAAAAACCGGTTTTTTAAATTAATTTCGAATATCTCAGGAACCTGATGTGCTAAAATTAAAATTCAAAATGATGCTAACTAAGAATTTTAGCGCGCAGCTAATTCTAATTTAAAAAGTATGTGTACTCACTGTGGTTCCTGAGGTATACCGTGTCAAAGTTGGGACATTCTAACTATTATTACTAGATAAATATTGGTCTTAAAATTATTTTGAAGGTACCGGAGGTCTTCTCTGCTTGTAGAGCAGGCGGCTGCGAAGAAACGAAGTCCCTGCGACGGCTCCTTCCACTACCACGTGCGCATGTGCTTTGAGGTTTTCCGTTGTTTTCTCAGAAATTTTCCAGGGAAAAATTTCGGAGGTAGACTCAGCTTGTAGATCTTCTTAATCCGCACGTGATGGTAATATAAAATTGGGGGGTCACCGCTTTCGTTTTCGCAGCGTAAGCAGTTTAATAAAATTCCACTATGGAAAACATAACCTTAAAGTGGTTTTTCCTTTTCCTTGCTTTTTCACTGCAATCCAGGTATTTCACTCACAATTTATCGCGTGGCCCGGCTCTTTCTGCATCGATCGACACAAGTTTCACTGAGATCGGACAACTTTTTACCACTTTTTCGGATTTTTTAGTGCGGAGTGACTTGGAAAACGATCTGACCGCCACGAGGGTTGGGGGGATACTGGGTTAGGTTAGGTTAGGTTAGGTTAGGTTAGGTTAGGTTAGGTTAGGTTTTTTTTTTTTTTTTTTTTTTTCAAAGTGGCAGGAGTGGGAAATCCGTCATGGACACCCAGACTGCCTTGCTGAGAGCCAGTCTGGGTAGTGCCGGACTCCTACCGGCTAAAAACCACTCCTGCCATGCGAAGGGCTCCCCTGCCGTCAAGCTGCGCAGGGTAGTTGTCAAGGGCTGTAGGTCGATTCAATATTCGTAGTTATTAAAAGTTTTTAATAAATAATAATAATAATAAATAATTCATTTTAATATAATTTAATCATTTGTGGTTTTTGTTCTAATTTGATTGTCAAATAAAAAGATATAAAATAATAAATAGTAAATAAATGATTTAGATGACTAGTAAATACAAGTCTCGTCAGCTATTTGTTGCGCCTGTTGACGGACTTTACAATTTTTACTACAAATTCTATGAAGAAAATATGGTTTTTCCTGTCTTTTATGAGAAGACTGAGATTCTCTTTAGTGACCGATGTACCGACTCTCATTTCTACATCGAGCCTGTAGGAGGAATATACAGGGCACTCCGTCAGCAGGTGGAGGACTGTCTCCTGCTTGTCGGGGTCGCAGGCGCACGCTGGGTTCTCCTTGCACTTGAAGCGAGTCAGGTATTCGGAGAACCCACCGTGCCCTGTTAGGGCCTGGGTCAGCTCCTGGGTCACCCTTATCTTCCGCACAGTCCTGTACGCTGCGATCGTACACGGGAAGAACAACTTCGTCGTGGCCGCCGTTTCCCCAGTACAATACCTCCGGTTCCATTCGCCCAGCGTTTCCATTCGGATCATACGCTTGACGAATGAAACCGGGCACTTATCGTAGTGGGGTTTCCGCTTACACCTCAGGGCAGCCTCCTTTGCGAGCGAGTCGGCTCTCTCGTTACCCTCCAGCCCCGCATGAGCTTTGATCCAGAACAAGGAGACGCTCTTGTTCTGGATACTACTGTGGCGGATGGCGTCCCTCGTTTCCACTGCGAGGGCGTGGAGGGCTTCGGGGTTCACGACTGTTTGGAGAGCTGCCATGGAGTCGCTGTAGATAGCGAACGCCGTCTCGGTCCTTCTGAGGACTTCCTTCGCGGCTTCACAGAGGGCGAGGAGCTCGGCCTGGTAGACGGTACTGTAAGACGGCAGCGCAAGTTTGAGGGCTTTGACCTCGGTCCGGTCGGTCCACACCGACAGTGCGGCCCCGACCTTGCCCTCAATTTTGCTGCCGTCTGTGAAGATACGCACCGCGTAATCGCGGTGCTCGTTGTATTGTTCCTCGTCTACCAGGCGTCGCAGTGCAATGGCCCTCTGCTCAGCCGGATGCGGCATCTCTAGCGCCGATGCCACTCGCTCGATCTCCCTGTCTCCTAGCGCTGGATGGGGTAAACCCTTCTTGGCCTCATAGAGTGAGGCCGCCTCTCGAATTCGGAGGTCGAGAGGGAGTATCCCAGCCAGCACCAGTGCTGAGTGTAGGGAGACCGTGCGATAGGCTCGGCACAGCTTCTGCGCGAAGCTCCTCTGGACGGCGTTTAGCTTTTTCTGGACTCCAATTTTGGTTGCGGCCGGCGACCACGCGCTCGCCGCGTACAGGATGATGGGTTCGACTGCAGCTGTATAGATGCAGCGGATGACCTCAGGATGCAGACCCCAACTGGCCCTTGCGGCCCTCGACAGCTGCTTGTAGATACCGATGGCTCGGGAGCAAACGTTTGCGACGTGGGTGTTAAAGGTCAACTTGTGGTCGATGGTGAGACCGAGCAGTTTGATCTCTTCAGACATGCCAATATCCACCCCGCCCATTCTGAGACATGGGGTGTCATGCCTAAGTTTGCGCGTTACCAGCATTGCTTTGGTCTTATGTGGCGCAAACTTAAGCTTGTTCATGACACCCCATGTGCGTATGTACTCAAGGGCGACATTGGCATCCCTTTGGACCTCGAGTGCCGTCTCCCCATCGAACACAAGAACGACATCGTCCGCAAACACCTGACAGTAGACCCCCATGCTTTCCAGCTCCTTGATCAGTGGGTCCAGCACCAGGTTCCATAATATGGGACCACTGATAGACCCCTGGACGCATCCCTTCTCGGTCCTGGATTTGTACTCCGCTCCCGCATATCTGACTCTCACCACTCTCTCGGTCAAGTAACTGTCCATGACCCTTCTCAAGTTCTCAGGACACTTTTCCTCAGCCAGACGGACTCGTATGATCGGCCACCATGCATTGTCGAAGGCCCCCTCTATGTCCAGGGACACAATCGTGACAAGCCTCTTTGCATTGAGTCTGCCACGAATGTGCCCCATGAGTGTATAGAGGGAGTCCTCAGTGCTTTTCTGGGGCATAAAGCCGTACTGGCGAGTACTCATCCTGGGCAATAAATGGAACTTGAGTCGGGCCACGAGCATTTTCTCGAATATCTTGCCGAGTACAGGCAAAAGCCCAATCGGCCTGTACGATTTCGGAGTGGTGTAGTCTTCCTTAGCGGGTTTGCGGAGGACAACGACTGTTGCCTCTTTCCAGGACCGTGGAAAGTGTCCATGCGCCAGGCACTTGTTCATCAAGCGCAGAACTAGGTCTGGGTCTATTTGAATCTTGGTGAAATTTGGCCCCATATGTCCGCCGTCAGACCGTCGGAGCCGGGGGCCTTTTTAGGGTTAAACGAGGAGACTGCTCGCTTTAGCTCGTCGAGAGTGAAAGGAGGGTCCCAGGTCTCAACTTGGTTCCCCCCGTTCACCTCTTTCGCTCTTTGCCGCACCTTTTTGTGCTCCTCGTTATCCCCCTCCGGACGGTCTTCCGGGTAGAACGATTGTGCTAGGAACCTCGCTGACTCTTCGGGGCCTAAAGTCTTTGCATCCCTTACCATCGGTATGTCCTCCTCTCTCTTTTCTGTACTCCGGATTACCCTGTATATTCCCTCCCACAGGCCTTCTCGGTCTTGTTTCTCACAGAAACCCTTCCAACTCTCGACCTTTGCTTTGGTTACTGCTTTTTCGTACTCTTCTTTCTGTTTCAGGTACTCCTCAACAACCTTTGGTCTACGAACCGGCGCTGCACAACGGATCCTCCGCTTTTTGGTGGCAACCTGCCTCTTCAGGCTGGCGAGTTCGTCAGACCACCACGGCACGGTTAACTTCTCGACCGTCTTCTTCTTGGGCATCACTTTGGCACAGGCGCCTTGTACCGCCGTCGTCAGTTCCTCGACTACCAGGTCTAATTGGTGCACGCTGTCGATTTGATCGAACAGGCTTACTGTTAGATTGGTGTTCTGCATAATTTGGGCCAGTTTCTTACGAAACTGGCCCCAATTTGCTTTCTTTGTATTGTAGATCCTGGTAGTCCGGTGTACCGTGATGCCCACAGACTTTTCGAGGTTAATGAAGAACTCTATGCCGTTGTGGTCTGACCCCGTCAGATCATCGACGACTCGCCAGCCGTCGGTCACCGTCAGCATATCCGCTGTGCAGGCTGTGACGTCGACGCAGCTCGTGTAACGTCTGTTACCACGAACTACGTCGAAGGTTGGAGTTTCCCCTCGGTTGAGTATTTGCAGTCCAAGCTGGTCGAGAGCTCCCAGCATCTCGTCGCCTCTGCTATTAGTCTCACTGCTGCCCCACCAAACACTCCAGGCGTTGGTGTCTCCTCCCATTATGAGCTTATGCGGGCCGGTCTCGCTTTCCACCTTCCTAAGGCTGTCCAGGTATGGCCCTAAGGGCTGATCTGGCTCAAAGTAGAACGAGACCAGAGTTACTTTCCAGGCACCAGTTTGGATCCCCACCACGACGATGTTTTCCGTGGTGAGTTCTGGGTACTGTCGAACGGCCAACTTTGGGTCAAAGACGGCTATGGCCGCTTTGACAGTCCCTTCTCCTTGCCTGGTGCTCTGGAAGATTCGGACGCCTCTGATCCCGCTCATCCTTTTAGCATTGCCCACGTAGGGCTCCTGGATCAGCGCTGCGGTGGCTTTGCGCTGCTCGGCCTCGATCATAAGCTCATGGGTCGCCAGTCTCTTCCTTTGAAGATTCACCTGGAGTATTTTGTGCGGCAGTGTGTCCACTGGGACCACCTTAGCAGTAGGCGACGGACGCACGTGCCAGCCTGTCCCATCTGACTCGAACAGGACACTCAGGGTTGAATGCGTTGTGATCCGTCTTCTCCATCTTCGTGGTTAGGTTAGGTTAGGTTAGGTTAGGTTAGGTTAGGTTAGGTTAGGTTAGGTTAGGTTAGGTTAGGTTAGGTTAGGTTAGGTTAGGTTAGGTTAGGTTTTTTTTTTTTTTTTTTTTTTTTTTTTTTTTTTTTTTTTTTATCGTTCTCTACCCCGGACATTATCAGGGTCTATTTCTTATCTAATTCACTTTCATACAAGTTCTCACTAGCTTGCCTCTCGCACTTTCATTCCGCATACTGTATCTTTCTGTCATCCTTCCTCACTCAGTCTCTTTTATGGGTGGGACTCCCATTTTAATCTATTTATTTATCTGACTACTTTTCTTTGTACTTTATTTCATGACGGACATTTTTACTATTTGTATGTGCCTTGTAGCTTTTGGGTATAATGAGTTACACAGGAGACACTTTTTATTGTTTGTTAGCTTAGGATACACTATTCACATTCATAATATTTTTACATTTTCTTTTCTATATTCTTCTTTTAAACATTGGTTCTAAATCTTATTTCTACTTATATTATATTATTTATTTATCTATGATTACACTATACGTTTTGTTATTACAGGCTTATTTAGTTTCAATATTAGTTACTTATTTTACTAGGGTTTATAACATAATGCTTATTGTTTTTGTACATTTTGACTTACTTACTAATCTTATACATTTTGACTTACACTATTATGGCTTGCCATTTTTCTATTCTTATTTGCTTATTTAATAAGTTTTTACACTTCTTAAATTCTTATTGATTCTACTGCTCTACTTTAGTAATAACTTGTCTACTGATTTATAAATATAATTATGCACAGACTTATATACAATTAATTATATAGTTTCTGCATACTCTATCGATCGCTTTTATTCCTTTTTATTACACTTTGCGCAATTTTCAGGCAGTATTCTAAAAACTTCCCCCTTTTTCTACTCGACATTATCGCTCCCATACTGTCTACAGTCAGGTTTGTGTCCAGTTCCTGTTCTATCTCATCTCTTTCACGAGCATATACAGGACAGCGAAGCAGCAAATGTGGTACTGACTCCACCTCGTTTGGATCACAGATGCACGATGGACTCCCCTTACACCTGAAACGATTCAAGTATTCTGAGAATCCACCGTGCCCTGTCAAGATCTGAGTCAAGTGCCCCTCTATCTGTAGCTTCCTGACAACCCTGTACGCCGCCGTTGCGTCCGGGAAAAACAGTTTGGTGACGGATGCAGTAATGCTGATTTTGTATCTATTGTTCCATTCGTCAAGCGTCGCCGTGCGAATGCAACGCTTGACGAATGAAACAGGACACAAATCGTAGTCTGGCTTCTTTTTACTCAGCATGGCGGCCTCTTTTGCCAGCTGATCCACTCTCTCGTTGCCTTCGAAACCTGCGTGAGCTTTGATCCAGAACAAGTGTACCACCTTGTTCTGGAGAGAGACAGCTGTTATGTTTTCTATTGCTTCAACTGCCAGGGGGTGAAGGCAACTGTGGTTTTTCACCGTCATGAGAGCCGCCATTGAGTCGCTATATATGCCAAACGTGGACGCCGTGCTTTTCCGGATCTCTTCTGTTGCTCTGCATATCGCCAGGAGCTCCGCCTGGTAGACCGAGCAATAGTCCGGTAGCGCCAGCTTGAGGGCGCGTGTTTCGGCCTGGTTGTTCCAAAAGGACAACGCAGCACCAACCCGCCCCCCAATTTTGCTCCCGTCGGTGAAAATTTTCACCTCCGGTTTGGCACTGGCGTCAACCTGCTCCTGGTCCACCAGGCTACCGAACTCCAGTTCGATACGCTTGGCAGGGTGAGGAGATTTTAACGCGGATACGGGACGCTCCATCTCTCTATCCCTCAATATTGGCAGCGACACTCCCCTCTTGGCTTCATATAATGAGGCCATCTCACGAACTCTGAGATCTAGAGGAAGTAACCCTGCCAACAGAAGCACCGAGTTGAGGGAGACAGTGCGATATGCTTTGCATATTTTTTGCGCTATTCCGCGCTGCACGACGCCTAATTGTTTTATAATTCCCAGTTTACTAGCCGCTGGAGCCCACACGCTGGCAGCGTACAGGATGATCGGCTCTATTGTGGCTACATAGATTATCCTGACTACTTTGGGATTTAGTCCCCAACTGACTTTCGCTGCCCTGCACAACTGCTTATGCACGCCAATAGCTTTTTTGCAGACATTCTTGACGTGCGTGTTGAACGTCAACTTGTCGTCGACGGTGACACCCAAGATCTTAATTTCATTTGACATGGTCACATCTACCCCGCCCATGCTCAGTCGTGGGGTATCGTACTTTAACCTTCTTGTTATCGTCATTGCCTTCGTCTTTTGTGGCGCGAACTTAAGTTTGTTGTCGATACCCCACGCCTGAACACGTTCCAGGGCAGCGTTGGCCCTTTGTTCTATTTCGAGTGCTGTGTCACCGTCGAAGACAAGGACCACGTCGTCTGCAAACGCCTGCGTGTAGATACCGCTTTCCGTCAAGGCTTTTATGAGGGGATCCAGCAGGAGATTCCAAAGGTTGGGGCCTCCGATAGAGCCTTGTACGCAGCCTTTACTCGTCACCTTGGAATATTCTTCACCTGCATACCTAACCCTGACCCTTCTGTCATTCAAGTAGCTGTCGATGACCCTCCTCAAGTTGAGAGGACACTTTTCCTCTGCCAGTCGGACCCTTATGGCTGGCCACCAGGCGCTATCGAAGGCTCCCTCTATGTCTAGCGAGATTAGTACAACTATCCTTTTTAGGTTTAGCTTTCCTTTTATATGTTGCATGAGATCATAGAGGGAGTCTTCGGTGCTCCTTTGGGGCATGAATCCGTACTGGCGAGTACTCATCCTCGGTACAATATAAAACTTGAGGCGGGCCACCAACATCTTCTCGAATATCTTGCCTAGTACTGGTAAGAGGCCTATGGGCCTATATGATTTTGGGGTGGTGTAGTCTGTTTTCCCAGGTTTCTTTAGCACCACCACCGTGGCCTCTTTCCAGCACTTCGGGAAATAACCGTACTTGAGGCACTGATTCAGAAGGGCCAGAAAGGAATCGGATTCCTTTCCAATGACCTGGCTGCATATGTCGGCTGTGAGGCCATCTCCCCCGGGGGCTTTTTTGGGGTTGAACGACTCGCAAGCTGTTTTGAGCTCATTCCGTGTGAAGGGTGGATCTTGAGGGCCTTCTTCTTCCTCTCTATTCACCATTTCGGCTTTATTTCTGATAAAGCTGTGATGGGAGTTATCGGTGCTCGTAGAGTCCTCTGGATAGAAGGTTTCCGCTATCAGTTTAACGGAGCCCTTTGCATCGAGCACCTCTCCGTCCTTTATCATCTGCAAGTCCACCCCCCTTTGCGTCGTTCTCCCTATAACCCTATAAATCCCCTCCCAGACCCCCTCCCTATCTTGTTTGGTGCAAAACTCTTTCCAGCTCTCGGTTTGAGCTCGGGCTGCTTCTTCCTCATATTCCCTTTTCTTTTTTAGATATTCTTCGACGACCTTTGGTCTCCTAACTGGAGCCGCGCATCGTATTCTCCTCTTGTAGGTGGCGACTTTCTTTTTCATCTCAGCGAGTTTGTCCGACCACCATGGCATAGAGAGCTTCTCCCTGGCTTTTTTAGTAGGCATAGCAGAACGACACGCCTCCTGTATAATTTTTGTGTAGTTTTCTATTGTAATGTCTATGAGTTCAGTACTGTTAATTTTGTCTATTTCTTCTTTCTGAATTTGGTGGTTTATCTTTAATTGGTTGAGTTTCTCATGAAACATGGACCAATTAGCTTTATTACTGTTGAAGATGCGTGTCGTTCTCTCTACCTGACTTCCTTCCGCCCTCGTCAGCCTGATATTGAATAGTATGCCATTGTGGTCGGAGCTCGTGAGACCTTCGTCGACTCTCCATTGTTCCACCAGCTCAGGTTAGGTTAGGTTAGGTTTTTTTTTTTTTTTTTTATTATTATGTGGCAGGAGTGGGATATCCATCATGGACACCCAGACTACCTTGCAAGAAGGCAGCCTGGGTAGTGCCGGACTCCTACCGGCTAAAAACCACTCCTGCCATGCGAAAGGCCCCTGCCGTCAAGTTGCGCAGGGATTTATATGAGCTGTTGACAGAAGTCTTACTTACTTAAGATAAGCATGGTCAGTTTCTATGGAATGTAATAATATAATATTAATAAATGTTAAAATCCTTTTCATAATCATTCGTATATTAAAAACTCAATCATTAAAAAATTCATGTCATTATATCATAATATATAATTTAAAAATAGTCTAAAATAAATAATGTTAAATAAAATAGTTCGTATTTGTTGCCGAATTTAAGTTTTATTCCTTTTGTTAGCTGACATAACGATTTTTGTAACATATTCAATGAAGTCGCTTCTATGTTTTTGGTTGCTTATTAGGAAATTGAGATTTCTTTGGGTAATTTTTTCTCCAACTTTTATTTCCAAGTTGTATCTAGGGATGGCATATACCGGGCAGTCCGTCAGGAGGTGGAGGACTGTCTCCTGCTTGTCGGGGTCGCAGGCACACGCCGGGTTCTCCTTGCACTTGAAGCGAGTCAGGTACTCGGAGAACCCGCCGTGGCCTGTCAGGGCTTGGGTCAGCTCCTTGGTCATCTCCATCCTTCTTATCGTCCTGTACGCGGCGATCGCACAGGGGAAAAACATCTTCGTCGTGGCCGCCGTTTCTCCTGCACAATACCTCCGGTTCCATTCGCCCAGCGTCTCCATTCGGATCATACGCTTGACGAATGAAACCGGGCATTTGTCGTAGTCGGGTTGCCGCTTCGACTTCAGGGCAGCCTCCTTCGCGAGCAAGTCGGCTCTCTCGTTGCCCTCCAGCCCCGCATGAGCTTTCACCCAGAACAGGGAGACGCTCTTGTTCTGGGCGTGAATGCAGCGGATGGCGTCTCTTGTTTCTACTGCGAGGGCATGGAGGGCTTCGGGGTTCACGACTGTCTGGAGGGCTGCCATGGAGTCGCTGTAAATAGCGAACGCCGTCTCGGTCCTTCGGAGGACTTCCTTCACTGCTTTGCAGAGGGCGAGAAGCTCGGCCTGGTAGACGGTAGAGTAAGACGGCAAAGCAAGTTTGAGGGCCTTGACCTCCGCCTGGTCGGTCCACACCGACACTGCGGCTCCGACCTTGCCCCCAATCTTGCTGCCGTCTGTAAATATTCGCACCGCATAATCGCGGTGCTCATTGTAATGTTCCTCGTCTACCAGGCGTCGCAGTGCAATGGCCCTCTGCTCAGCCGGATGCGGCATCTCTAGTGCCGATACCACCCGCTCGATCTCCCGGTCTCCCAGCGCTGGGTGAGGTACCCCTCTCTTGGCCTCGTACAGCGAGGCTGCCTCCTTAATCCGGAGGTCAAGAGGGAGTATCCCAGCCAGCACGAGTGCTGAGTGTAGGGAGACCGTGCGGTAGACTCGGCACAGCTTTTGCGCGAAGCTCCTCTGGACGGCGTTCAGCTTCTTCTGCAACCCGACTTTGTTGGCGGCCGGCGACCACGCGCTCGCCGCGTACAGGATGATAGGCTCCACTGCAGCCGTATAGATGCAGCGGATTACCTCTGGATGGAGACCCCAGCTGACCCTAGCTGCCCGCGACAGCTGTTTATATATGCCGACGGCTCGGGAACAGACGTTTGCAACGTGAGTGTTAAAAGTCAACTTGTGGTCGATGGTGAGACCTAGCAGTTTGATTTCCTCAGACATGCCAATGTCTACCCCACCCATCCGGAGACATGGGGTGTCATGCTTCAGTTTGCGCGTGACCAGCATTGCTTTGGTCTTATGCGGCGCAAACCGAAGCTTGTTCGAGACACCCCATGCTCGCACGTACTCGAGGGCGACATTGGCATCCCTCTGGATTTCAAGAGCCGTCTCACCATCGAACACAAGGACAATGTCGTCAGCAAACGCCTGGCAATAGACCCCCATTTCCTCCAGAGCCTTTAAAAGAGGATCCAGCACAAGGTTCCAAAATACGGGACCACCGATTGACCCCTGGACGCATCCCTTCTCGGTCCTGGATTCGTACTCCGCTCCCGCATATCTGACCTTCACCACCCTCTCGGACAAGTAGCTGTCTATGACCCGCCTCAAGTTTACAGGACACTTTTCCTCAGCCAGTCGGACTCGTATGGCTGGCCACCATGCGCTATCGAAGGCCCCCTCAATATCCAGGGACACAATCGTGACAAGCCTCTTTGCGTTGAGTCCGTCACGAATGTGCCCCATCAGCGTATAGAGGGAGTCTTCGGTGCTTCGCTGGGGCATGAATCCGTACTGGCGAGTACTCATCCTGGGTAGCAGATAAAACTTGAGTCGGGCCACGAGCAGCTTCTCGAAGACCTTGCCGAGAACAGGCAACAGCCCAATTGGCCTGTATGATTTTGGGGTGGTGTAGTCGTCTTTAGCGGGTTTACGGAGCACGACGACAGTTGCCTCTTTCCAGGACCGCGGAAAGTATCCATGCGCCAGGCACTTGTTTACCAAGCGCAGAACTAAATCTGGGTCTTGACGGATCGTGTGGCCCCATATGTCCGCCGTCAGACCGTCGGAACCGGGGGCTTTTTTGGGGTTGAACGAGGAGACCGCTCGCTCCAGCTCGTCGAGTGTGAAGGGAGGGTCCGAAGGTTCAGCTTCGTCCCCCCCGTTCACCTCTTCAGCTCGTTGCCGCATCTGTTTGTGCTCCTCGTTATCCCCCTCCGAACGATCCTCCGGGTAGAACACCTGTGCCAGATACCTCGCCGAGGCCTGTGGGTCTAGGGTCCTGCCGTCCCTCACCATCGGCAAATCCTCCTCTCTCTTTTCCGTCCTACGAATCACCCGGTATATGCCTTCCCATAAGCCTTCTCTATCCTGCTTCTCGCAGAACCCCTTCCAGCTCTCGATTTTAGCTTGGACTACTGCACGCTCATACTCTCCCTTCTGTTTCAGGTACTCCTCAACAACCTTTGGTCTACGAACTGGCGCTGCACAGCGGATCCTCCGCTTTTTAGTGACCACTAGCCTCTTCAGACTGGCGAGTTCATCAGACCACCACGGCACGGTTATCCTCTCTTTGGTCTTCTTTTTGGGTATCACGGATGTGCAGGCATCTTGCACTGCCGTCGTAAGTCCCTCGATTACCAGGTCTATATCGTCCACGCTGTCGATATCATCGAACAGACTTACGGTGAGTTTGTTCTCTTGCATAATTTGGCGCAGTTTCTTACGAAACTGCACCCAATTTGCTTTCTTAGTATTGTAGATCCTGGTAGTCCGGTTGACCGTGATACCCACAGACTTTTCGAGGTGTACGCTGAACTCTATGCCGTTGTGGTCCGACCCCGTCAGGTCATCGACGACTCGCCAGCCGTCGGTCACCGTCAGCATATCTGCTGTGCAGGCTGTGACGTCGACGCAGCTCGTGTAACGTCTGTCACCACGAACTACGTCGAAGGTTGGAGTTTCCCCTCTGTTGAGTACTTGCAGTCCAAGCTGATCGAGAGCTCCCAGCATTTCGTCGCCTCTGCTGTTTGTCTCATTGCTGCCCCACCAGACACTCCAGGCGTTGGCGTCTCCTCCCATGATGAGCCTATGCGGGCCGGTCTCGCTTTCCACCTTTTTGAGGCTGTCCAGGTATGGCCCTAAGGGCTGGTCTGGTTCGAAGTACAACGAGACCAGAGTTAGTCTCCAGGCACCGGTTTGGATCCCCACCACGACGATGTTGTCCGTGGTGAGTTCTGGGTACTGTCGTACGGTCAGTTTTGGGTCAAAGACGGCTATTGCCGCTTTGACAGTCCCTTCTCCTTGCCTGGTGCTCTGGAAGATTCGGACACCTCTGGTCCCGCTCATCCTCTTCACACTGCCCACGTAAGGCTCCTGGATCAGCGCTGCGGTGGCTTTGCGCCGCTCGGCCTCAAGCATAAGCTCTTGGGTCGCCAACTTCTTCCTTTGGAGATTCGCCTGGAGTATCTTGTAAGGCATCGTGTTTACTGGGACCACCTTAGCAATAGGCGACGGATGCACGTGCCAGTCGATCCCACCTAACTCGAACAGGACACTCAGGGCTGAATGCATTATGGTCGATCTTCCCCATCTTCGCCAAGACACAATTGTGGCACTTCGGTGTTTCAGCCTTTAGCCACTGGTCACATTGTGCTCGGAGGTGCGGGCCTCCACAGTGGCTACATAAGTCGGCGAGCTCTTTACAGAGCCGCCGACCATGCCCGTATCCAAGGCACCTCGTGCACTGAACCAGTGGCGACTGGTCATCGACGAAGACGGTCTGGAGATCGATGCGTGCTCTTCCCTTCTCGAGCATCCTGTTCCAGATAGCCGGGGACGTGCTGACGACGACATTGCTGGTTTGGGGGTTCCGCGCGTTCCTTTTAAATTTAACCATCATTCTATCCTCCCCGTTGTTGAGGCCGCGAAAGACATCCCGATTTTGGTTCCGTAGCGCCTCCAGCAGTTCCTCATCGGAGTGTATGCGGAGGACGCCACGGAACACTAGCAGTGGGTCCTTGTTTTTCACGTCTTCGACAACGAGGTGGTCTCCTGACTTCTCTATTCTTTCCCTTACTTTTTTCCTGTCTTCCGCAGACCTACAGCCCATAATAACCTTCCGGTCTTTGCCCTTTCGCACACTCTCTATATCTATTCCTCCCTGTCTGGCTTTGACTACTTGTCTTATTTTATTTATGACGTCCTCTCCCGAATCCCCCTCGTCTTTAGACGTCACCACTATCGAGTGCAGCGCGGTCCTTCCTGGGGTCTGCCTTTTCGGTGGACCCGCCGCTACACTCGCATAAGTGGCCGTCTTCTCCAGTAGCTCCCCCTGACTCTCCATCGCCCGCCGCAGCTTTTCCATCTTCTCGTTGCTCTCCTTCACCAGCGCGCTATGCTCCGCTAGTGAAGCGAGCAACGAGTTTACCTCCGGGAGGCTCTTGGGCACTTCTGGCGGGAGTGTGGCTTTAGTGGCCTCCCCCCTTGCCAGCTCAGCCCCCATCTCTTGTGCGGCAGCCGCTGCCCCCTCCTTCACAAGCTGGTACAGCCGTTCCACCGATTGGGTGATCCCGGCTTTCAAGTCTGCCCTCAGGTTGCGCGAGTCGCCAAGGTGCGACTTCGCGCGCAGAAGGCAGTTGCGTGCCTCGGTCACTCGATCGGTGGGTTTGCTCGACTGCAGCTGGCTTGTCCCCGGTGACGCTCCCTGTGTCTCGGTAGAGGTTCGGCGCGCCACAGCCTTGCCGTCTGGCTGGGAAGTGGCGCGCTTTGTGGCCTTCTGGGAAGTCGTCACGGTCAGGGCAGCTTTCTTCGATGGGTTCGCGGCGGCTGACGGGAGAGACTGAGAATCAGTTATTTTCCCGTTTTCCCACTCGCCAATGCTTCGCCTCACACTAGAGGCCTGAGTTGAAGCACTGGGAGGGGAAACCTCCCCCTCGAAGGTGATGTTGAGTGCCGCGTTCGACGGAGAGACACGGGGTCCTGCGGAGACTTTCTTGGCCGGGGTCCTGGAGAGGAACATTGCAGGGAGTGGAGATATAGAATCAATAAGTAGTACAGAAAATATATAATACAATTAATTAATTAAATATGTTTCAAACAATACACTGATCCCTGTAAAGAGGGGATCGGTAAGGTTAGGTTAGGTTAGGTTAGGTTAGGTTAGGTTAGGTTAGGTTAGGTTAGGTTAGGTTAGGTTAGGTTAGGTTAGGTTAGGTTAGGTTAGGTTAGGTTAGGTTTTTTTTTTTTTTTTTTTTTTTTTTTTATGTTAAGATTACACCGCAGACATGGTGGTCCGCGCCTTTGTTTGAAATGTTTAATTATTTGTTAACAATAATATTTTTCATTGCAGTCGTGGTGCTCCCATATCGGATACACATTTTATTATTTATACTTACTTGTTTTTATTTATACTTTTTTTTTTCTTATTTGACTATGTTGTACTTGCTTAGTCTACTCCTATAATTATTTCTATATAAAATCTAAAAATATTATAAGTGCAAACTCTTTATTTGTTGCTTTTTCTATAATTTATGAAAAGGAGCGCCTTCACACCAGCGCTCGCCCAACGCAGGCGCCCGACAAACGCATGCGCAGCGTCGCCGGCGTCTAGCCGCTGCAACGCTTCCTCAGGACAGATTGAACGCCGCAACAACGCGACTCCAGCGCAGCGCATACGCCCATCGAACGCCCACACCTGACAAACGCTAGTGTGAAGGCGCTCCAATACAAGTAATCTAAATCTTATGCTTAGGTGAGTCCATCTTTTTTTTTTTTGTTTTTTTTTTTTTTTTTTTTCTTATAAATATATTATTAAGGCATTTTTTTGTTTTTTTTTTTTTGTTTTGATATTTTTTTTTTTTGTTTTTTGTTTTTTTTATTATTATTTCACAGGCATTACAATTTTTATCTATATTTATCATATATTTCATTATACCAAGGCTGTGTATCTCCACCAAACAGCACATAGCCATGCCCTGCTTAATAGAAACACACAACATTGGTAGCCACTTAAACTATTTAAACTATAAGCTAGAACTTCATGGCAGCGCGAGCCGGCCGGTTTCAATCGATGGCATCTGTTCACGGACACGACGAACGCATCCGCATCGTTTAGCTCAACTATATCTTGGGGAGCTCTGTGACCAGACGCGCTACGTTACCCTCGGCGGAACAGTTTGTCAACTGGCGCTGCCATGAAGTTTTACATTTCTTAGATTTGGATGGGGTCTTTTTAGTGGTTATTATTGGGGTCTTATGATCAGGGATTTCGCTAGCCCAAGCAGAGCATCTACAACGGCTGAGTCTCGATGCTGCATGGCCGTCTTTAAGTTGTAATCAACGACCGATTTTGTCGACGCCTCCATCGCTCTCCTTGCAAGGCGACCCGTGGCGTCATCGGTGTCATCGGAGTAATAGACACAGCTAACAGTATGTCTCGACACCGCCACCACCGCGTGGGAGATACTGTCGTGGATTTGGAGCCTCCTGGATTTTGTATTAATGATGATAACACTGTCGTAGGTCAGCCCCTGAGCTTCGTGTATGGTTAAAATTTGCGACCCTTCACCGGACCCATATCCCTGGCTGATAAGAGAAGTTTTCTCTTCTTGCGTATGAACCAGGAACAGAGTGTTTCGGGTAGTGCCCGAAATTTGCGCTCCTGTATAACCCTTCACTTGCAGGGAGTGGACCCGCGACAGCGACGACTTGGAAGAGTATATTCCTGAGTATATCTCACTCAGTGTAAACGCCACATCCATTGGGTTGCGATGTGTGCAAAGTAGCTCCTGGGTGATGCCAGCCACCAGGTTTGGACGGGTATACCTTAGTTCGAATAGGTTTTCTCTGTCCAAAAATGGAAGCTGGTTTATGTCTCCGACGAGGACAAGCTCGCTTGCTCCAGACAACTTTACTGCCATAACTATGGCCCCAAAGTGGTTCATAAGAGCCTCATCTACCGTTAAACGATAGCATTTCTGGTGGCTCCTGAACCCGTTGACTAAGATTGAGGCCATAGTGCGCACCTTTGACTTTACTCGGTCTCCCAAGCGGCGCACAAGCTTTTCTCTTAGATCTCTGGCAGCTTCAGCTGTCGTGGTAGCAACGACGTCCTTCTCCTCGTCGAAGTGCTTTACCACCCAGGTTGTTTTGCCACAACCCGGTACTCCATTTATCCACTTGATAGTGGGTATCGCCCAACATTCCTGCGATGCCAACGTATCCGAAGTTCCTGCGATGGACTGTGCCATTTCAAGAATCTTATCGTCTAGCATGATTTTGGTACATTTGGCGGTAACCACTATCGGGTCATCTTCCGGTGTTTTAAATTTTATTTTGCCTGAGCGCTCCGTTTCCTCCACATCCAAGGCAACAAAACCGCACTTTGCACTGTATGCTGCCATGTACGACCCCACCATTTCCCCTTTGATGACTTGAGAATTGGTGTTGTCGTACACCGCTGCCTCTGCCTCCTCGAGCAGTACCTTCAGTAAGCCCTCTGTTTCTCTTTGGAAGGTCAGATGGATCTTTTTGCATGTCATGAGATTAACTTCTCTGGTCGCTCTCACAATTGCAACGTACTCGAGGAAGGCACTCTTAATGTGATCTGTGGTGCCCGAGTTAACTGCGAGGATCGGTGGGCTGACGTGCCCTTTATCGGCTCTTGTTGGTGAGGGCTTCTGTGGAGTTGGTTCTTTTTCCTTTCTTCTGAAGAACCTCTCCACTGCTGTTTCCTGTTTTTGCGACGGCGATGCGCGGCTTGTGCTTGGGAGCATTGCACTGAGAAAAGCGCTGAAGGCTTTTAGGCGACTCCTCGATTTGGCCCGATCCTCCGGGCTAGTTATTGTGTTCTGCTTCTTTGCGGCTTTTTCAGCGGCCGCCTTCAGCTGAACCCTTTCTGATCCACTTTGGATGGTCGGGCTTGTTACGAGGGTTGTTGCAGTGGCTGCTGGGCATCTTGGAGCTTTAAGGAAACTTAGAGTTTCCCCTCTGTCCTCATAGATGACCAGCTCATGATGTTCTGATGCTTTTAGACATCCATAGCGGTCTGCGACGTTTCCTCTCTCCCCTCCAACCACCATCGCATCAACACTTATGGTACGGGCCGTGATTGTCGCGTATTCTCCTGCCTCCTTGATCTTTTGAAGCAGCGCGCTCGCCTGAGCGAATGGCGTCTCCTCTCGCCACTCTAATAGTGCGATCGTCTTTTTTTTCAATCGCATTAGACGGCATCGGTGCGTGGCCACTTCTACTTCAGGCAGGGCAGCATATTTGCTGCCTTTTAAAGTTGTTTTGGTGGTGCTTCCGTTGATCAAGGCGGCAAGACCCGGTGATATGGGAATACGGGCTTTAGGTCGGCTTGAGCCTATGCAGAAACTTATGCCCAACTTTTCCTCTTCCCTGCTCATAAACAGAGCGACGCCTCGCAGTCTGACGCCAGGCAAGCCGTCTCCTCCACATGCCAGAAGCTGTGATATGAGCATGGAACTAGGGGCTAGTTGCAAGCCGCTGTCTTCTGTTACTGCCGGTACTGGTTGTTGGTTTATGTGTGTGACCTGTGTTGTATGTGTGAGTGTTGTGTGTATTGTGTTTTGAATGTTTGCTGTTTGTGTGGTGGTTGCAGTGTTTGTTTGTGTGGTGGTTGCAGTGGTTGTTTGTGTAACTGTTCGAGTAGATGGTGGTCGGTTTTGACTTCGGAAGGTTGCGTCCGTTTTGTTTGCCCCTGCCGCGACGATAGCGACTTTACTCGCGAATGCCAAGAATGGTGTCCTAGTGACCGGTTTCCCCATAATGATGTGGACCGTGGACTGGTTTAGCTGGATTTGGATCTTTACTTCCAGCTCCATTCTGTCATGACTGAACCTCGGGCATTCGAAAAGCAGATGCCACACCGTTTCCCCGCAACTAGGGTCACAGACGCACGAGGGACTTTCTTTGAGATGAAAGCGATGGAGATACGCTGAGAATCCTCCATGTCCAGTTAGGATTTGTACATGGACCGGTAAGAGAACTACGTCTCTGAGTATCCTTTTTGCCGCAAGGACGTCTGGGAAAAACACTTTTGTGACCGCTCCTGTACTTGAGGATTCATATCGCGCTTGCCACCTCTTTATAGTCCTCTCCCGTATCATTTTTCTCACGAACGATACGGGTACCTTGTTGTAGTCTGGAGATTGTTTGGTTAAAGCTGCTTCCTTGGCCAGCTCGTCCGCTCTTTCATTCCCCACGGTTCCCACGTGGGCCTTAAGCCAAAAGAATCTCACATCTCTGCCCTCCTCTCTGATCTCGCTGATGTATCTTTTAATTTGGAGTGCCAAGTGGTGAGTGACAGACGGCTTTCGCAGCAAATCAAGCGACGATCTTGAGTCACTTAAGATGCTTACAGAGACCGCCGTAGATTCTCTCACCATCTTGACAGCTTGAAAGAGAGCGTACATTTCTGATTGGAAGACCGTGTTGTGAGACTCCAGGCCAAAAGTTCTAAAATAGGACTCTTTTCCATTTTCCCACCAAGTTAGGGCAGCTCCAACTTTTCCCTCTATCTTGCTGCCATCGGTGTATATTTGGGGACCAATTATTTGATGGGTTTCTAGAGTTTCAGGAGTCCAATCTTCTAGACGTGCGTACTCTGTTGTTGTGAGTAGCGCTGGGTGGGGGTTTTGGGAGTGATTTACTTTGCACTCTAGGTCACGACCTGGCGGTATGAATTCTTGAGAATATCCCTTTCTGACCTTGAAGAGAGTGGCTGCCTCGACCACCCGCAGATCCAGGGGGAGTTGGCCCGACAGGATAAGTGCCGAAGTCAGAGACACCGTGCGGTATGCTTTGCAGATCTTCTGGGCAAAACCTCTCTGCAGTGAATCAAACTGCTTTCTGGTCATCAGTTTTTCAGCTGCGGGAGCCCATGCACTCGCTGCATACATCACGATAGGCTCTATCACCGACACATATATTGTCCTTATGATCTCTCTGTTGAGACCCCAAGTCACCTTTGCCGCGCATGCAAGTTGTTTATAAATGTCTACTGCCTTTTTACAGGTAGCAGACACGTGCGCGTTGAAGGTTAGCTTAGAGTCTATCGTGAGGCCTAGTATCTTGACCTCCTGGACTAGGTTCAGCGGCGTGCCCGACATATGTAGTACTGGATCATCGTATTTAAGCTTTTTCGTTAACACCATTGCATTGGTTTTATGCGCGGCGAAACGTAGCTTATTTTTGACGCCCCATTCCGATACTATACGTAGTGTGTCGTTGGCTGATTGCTGCAGAGGACCGGTTGTGAAGTCTGAAAAAACAAGGACAACATCGTCCGCGAAGGCTTGGCAATATACCCCCATACCAGCCATCTCGTTTAGTAGCGGGTCCAGGACTATGTTCCAAAAGGTCGGTCCGGTAATGGATCCCTGGACGCATCCTTTTGTGGTACCCTTCTCGCTAATTGCTCTGGCATAGTTGACCCTGACATTGCGGTCCTCCAAATATGAGGTGACGAGAGTGTAAAGATTTTTGGGGCATTTCCTATCCACCAACTGTTTTTTGAGTGCTGGCCACCACGCGTTGTCAAAAGCCCCCTCCATGTCCAATGATATCAAAAGCACGATCTTTTTGGCTTTGATTTCAGTTCTTAAGTGTTCCACCAGAGCATAGAGGGCGTCCTCGGTCCCGCGCTGAGGCATGAAACCGTACTGGTTTGTGTTTAGTGTTGGGAGGAGGTGCCACTGGAGTCTCCCTGCAAGGAGTTTCTCGACGATTTTCCCCAGGACCGAGAGTAAGCCTATTGGCCTGTATGACTTTGGGTTGGTATAGTCATCTTTTCCAGGCTTGCGGAGGATGCACACGTGAGCGACCTTCCACTGTTTTGGAAAGTGTGACAGCGACAGACATCGGTTGGCTATCGCTAAAAACACTTCCTTGTCACAGTTTATTGCCGCTGTGCAGATGTCCGCTGTTAGTCCATCGGGACCGGGTGCTTTTATCGGATTCTGATTTTGGAGAACCAATTCCAGCTCTGCGATCGTGAAAAGAGGATCGTCAGCGGACAGTCCTTGAGGGTTTTTTTCTTCCGCTAGCCTCCTCAAACTTGTGTGATAAGGTTGTTCAGCTTCTGTTGAGTCATCTGGGTAGAAAGTTTTTGCCAGAAGATCTGCGGATTGCTCCGGGCTGAGTGTTTCACCCGCAGTATTTCTCAAAAGCGCATCATCCTGTCTTCTAGCGGTCTTCCTTAGTACCCTATAGATACCGTCCCACATACTCTCTCGGTCTTGTTTCGAGCAGAACTCCTTCCAATTGGCTGTGGCTGCTTCCGACGCTGCCGTAGTGTACGTATTTTTAGCCAACACATACTCTTGGATGACAAAGTGCCTCCGGCCTGGAGCTGCATTTCGAATCCTTCTTTTCTTTGTCATTGCCTCTTTTTTAAGCTTATCCAAAGAAGGAGTCCACCATGGGGGCTTGCCATTGTGTTTCGGCAACCCGAGTTTCGGGATCGCTTTCTCACACGCGTGGTGGATGTGGTTCACGTATTCTGTAATAAGCGCTTCCAGATCCTCCATGGTCAAAACATTCGAGACTCTGACCGATGTGATGTCGCCGTTTGCTAAGCTGGTCTTGAAGTGCGCTCCAAAGTCGGACCACTTAGCCTTCCTTGTGTTGTAGATGCGCGTCGAGATTGGCTTTAACTGTTCTAAGGCCTTTTCTAAGCGTATCGAGAAAGTAATTGCGTTGTGGTCAGAAGTTGTGAGATTCCTTTCCACCCGCCACTCCTCGACCATACCCAGCAGCGACGAGCTACATACTGTCACATCGACCATACTTGTATACCACCGGTCTCCTCTATACGTCTCAAACGTCGGCGTTTGGCCCGTGTTGAGGATGTGGAGATCCCGCTCGTTGAGAAATGAATTATATGTTGCCCCACGATGGTTTTCAGAGACACTTCCCCACCATTGGCTCCAGGCGTTTATGTCTCCTCCCACTATGATGTTGTTAGTGTGTAGTTTGTGTATTACGTTGTGTGTATCGGAAAGATAGGGTTCAATTTCTTGGTCACCCTCAAAATAGACCGACAACACCCCAAAACTGAGTTGGCCAACCTTTAGTAAGACGGCGGCGACGTTTTCGGTTACAAGTTGGGGGTCGTGGATGACTTCCAGATTGTTCCCGAAAACAACGATCGCCGCTTTTACTGGTTTTTGGCGATTGAGAGTGCACTGGATGACTTGCGTGCCAGGGTTTTGTTTCATCACTCCTGTTCCTCCCACATATGGCTCTTGAACAAGTGCTACTGAAACTCCCTTTGCCTGAGCTACCATAAGAAGTTCCTCCGTAGCCAGTTTGGAGCGCTGAAGATTTGCCTGGATAAACTGCAATTTTGCTGTCGGTCTTGTTGTGTTTTGGGGAATGACCTGTTGGTTAACTTGATCTTGGTCACCCTTAGCAGTAGGCAACGCGCGACCTTGCTATACCATCCCATTTTTGGCGTTCCTGGCAGTCTTCGCTGAACGCTGTGTGTGCCAGGTCGGTGCCAGTCCTAAGTGCTGTCTTGCAGTTTATGCAAGTGGGCTGTTTACCATCGGCTCGAGTCGAGCAGTCTCTTATGTTGTGTGCTCCACTGCAGAAACCGCAAACTGCTTTTGCAGCCTTGCATATGGACTTATTGTGTCCATACCCAAAGCAATTTGTGCACTGGACTAGTGGGGACTGATCTTCAATTAAGCATCGCTTGATGCCCACATGGACCTTTTGTGCCGCCGTGTAGCATTTCCAGAGTGTTGGGGATAGCTCCAGAACAGGATGGCATTCATGAGGGTTCCTTGCGCGTTTCCTGTAGCGCACCCTTATTGTCTGTCCATCTACAGCGACATTTTGCAGAAGATGTTTATTCTGCGCTTTCAGGAGATCGACAATCTCCTCGTCGCTGTAGCTGGACAGCACTCCCCTAATGCAGACGAGCGGGTTCTGAGGTTTCGGCTCCTGGACTTTGAGGCCTTGCTTTGACTGGACTTGGTCCTTTATTATTTTCAAGTCCGACTTACTTGTGCACCTGAGAACCACTTTTTGGTTACGTGCTTTACGAACCGCGTCGATTCGGGCTCCGCTGGTTTTAAGGTCCAGGGCGGTCCTGATCCTCTCAATGACGTTATCCCCAGTGTGCTTTGGGTCCGTCGATGAGACAATCAGGGTATGGTTGGTTTGTGTGGGTGGTTTGGGGGGCTTGGGCGTACTGGCGACCTGGGCAAAGGTTTTGGGGCCTTGCTGTTGTTGTTGCGGTTTATCTGCTTTGGCCAGGTCTGCCACCCCTTTCTCTATATTCTGGAGCCTTTTTTTCATCTCCCCGACTGCCAGTTCCGCTTCTAGATTTAGCGCAGGAGGCGCCTGGATCTGCGGTTCTTTGTCGCGCAAGACGCGAAGATCCGCTGAAACGATCTCAAGCTTTTCCGATATAGGTTTGAGTTGGTGAGTAATGTTAATTGGTGGGTGTGGTGGTGGTGGTGGTTGTGGTACGATGGGAGAAGCAAGCCTGTTGGCAACGGCCTGCAAAACGTTCTGCAGCTTCTCCATTTCCTCCTCGAATCTACCGGTCGTGAGCAAGTCTGTCTCTCGGATACTCGGATCCGCTTCGGTGTTTAATGGTCGGTTGAGATCCTCCCTGAGTCTCTCCAGGGCCTTTCGGAGCACGTCCAGCTGGTTAGAAATGCTGGTAACATTGTTGTTTAGGTGAGAAAAGCTGGCCCCCATTGTATCCCACTTTGGATCACCTGGAGCTCTTACGCTTTCCTGTCTGGTTTTCTCGTGCTCCTTGAGGTTCCTGCAGCTCGCCGTTTTGACCTCATCTTTTAATTCTTTGATTCCGTTGAAGGCCTCAAGAGTTTCATGGCCGAGCCATTCGCGGATCCCTTTCGCCTCTTTTTTTGTCTCTGAGACATCAGAGCGCATGAGAGAGAGTTCTACCTTGAACGCCATCAGTTCTCGAGTGTGAGCTCTCTCGACCCGCACTAGCTCTTGCGCATGTCGAGAGCGCTCCTTCTCGAGGTTGTATTTATGACGTGCTCGCGAGTCTGCTAATGACAGGGCCGTCTCGTACAGACCCTGTAAGCACTCATGGGCCGTGGCCTTGCACTCTCTCTTCATGTTTCCGGCAGACTCGAGGGCGTCCTTGCCCTTCTGGAGAAGTTCGTTAGCCTCTCTAGTAGCCAGGTCCATTTCTACCCCTGTGCCCCTTCTTGGTGTTCTGTAAAGAAGGCTCACTCGCCCACTCTCGGGACGGTCGGCCTGGCTTACTGTGGAGCCCACCGAGCTTTCATCGTCCGAGATGATCTGACGTGGGGGGGAGACGCCACATTGTTCCCAGTTGATCACAGTTTCGGATATTCTCCGGCGATCTTCTGAGGTTTGTGACTCAGGCGCTGATGGTGGTGGTGGTGACGGCCGCCTGCTCGCTACATCTGACTCCGACGCCGCTCTTGACACATGTGGTTTCTGCGATGGACGCGCCGACTTTTCCGAGACTACCGACTTCGCTGTGTTGTTTTTTAGAATTTTTTCTCTGAGAGATTTAGGGGCTTTTGCGGCCTCCGTGATCATTTTGCGGGAGGTGGTGGAAGTCTTGGAAGACATGACTATCTAGTTTTTTTTTTGGTAAACTTATTAATACAACTTATTTATACACTATATATAGCACTATATCTTACAACAATAATACTTATAAATTACTATTTTCTTCTTCTTTTTTTTTGTTATATGATTTTGCCTGTGTGAATGATATATATATAACTTTTTTTTTTTTTTTTTATATAATTTAAGATGGACTCACGGATGCTCAGCTGGTGATCTGCGCTTGCTGTCCGATGAGGAGCCCGACGACTGCTAGAGCTCGATGTTCTGAGCTCTGAGTGCGCACTGGTGGAAGTCTTCAATGAAATCCTGAAGTGCTGCTGAATCGCTGCGTATATGGGTCACGAGTTTTAGGATTCTGTTGGGGCCAAATCGAAGAGCTTTTTGAGCTCTTTCAAATGAGCCCAAACTCGGCTATCCTAGCTCCAACGGGAACGAAGTTAGGTCGCGGGGGGGTGAGGTCGCCCTGAGGGGGGTTGGGGGGGGGAGTCTCGCGGGGAGTTTATTGAGGGGGGATAGTTGAGGGGGAGGGGGAGGTTGCGAGGTGGGGTGGGGAATGAGAAACAGATCCCTGTGGAAAAGTCCTGGAGTTCCAAGTCAGACAAGTCCAAACTCGGGGAGGATAGGACCAGTCGTTAAGGAGTTCCCTCGGGCTGACCTTATGATGAGCCGCGGAGTCGCCACACTGATGACTGGTCGGCAGGCAGATTCCTCGTCCGGTAACGGAGTCTTCAGTGAGGGCTTGATTGGCTGTTTCGACGTCACGCCTCGTGTCGCTAACAACACGTGGGGCCAAAGTGAGGTTAATTTGGCAAAAAATCCACGTGTTTTGACGATTTTTATGTGCCAATAGCTCCCAAGGCCGTGCTCCGATTTTGCTGTTCTTGGTGTCAATAGATAGGTCTCTGCCGCGTCTCTCAGGAATGATGTTTACACAATAATGGCACTGACCTTTGCCGAGATATTCCCCACAGAAGTTCCAGGCGTACCGCTCCGCAACCAGAAGAGCCAGACACTTGCCCACACGAATCCTAGTAATTCAACACTCCACAATTCCACTGTTAACTTTTAAGCGCACGTAGCTCAACGCGTTAAATTGAAATGAATTTTTAACGCGGAGGCGATGTTACTGTTGCGACGTGTTATCGGTTACTCGGTTAGGTTAGGTTAGGTTAGGTTAGGTTAGGTTAGGTTAGGTTAGGTTAGGTTAGGTTAGGTTAGGTTAGGTTAGGTTAGGTTAGGTTAGGTTTTTTTTTTTTTTTTTTTTTTTTTTTTTTTTTTTTTTTTTTTTTTTTTTTTGTGGCAGGTGTGGGAAATCTATCATGGACACCCAGACAGCCTTGCAGGAAGGCTGCCTGGGTAGTGCCGGACTCCTACCGGCTAAAAACCACTCCTGCCATGCGAAAGGCCCCTGCCGTACATTGACGCAGAGTTGTTGTCGTGACTGTAGGTTTGTAAATTTCATAGATTTCGAATTGTACATAATTAAAATAAAATATATATAAAATAGAATATATAAAATACTGAATAAATTAATTTGAATTGAGATAATAATTGAATTCTAATTCATAATTGCAAATATCTAAAACAAATGCTTAAAATGTATTTTGTATAAATAAAAAAAAAATGATAGAATTTTGTTTAAATAAAATAATAATATAATTTATAATAGAAACCAAATTATTTCCTATCTACTTGTTTCGTCTATTAGCAGATTGTACAATTTTAGTAATAAATTCTATGAAGTTCGGTCTCATTTTTCGGTCTCGTATAAGCAGACTTAAATTTTCTGTTTTGACTTGCAGGTCGACTCTCATTTCAAAGTCATGCCTGAGGGAGGAATACACAGGGCACTCCGTCAGCAGGTGGAGGACTGTCTCCTGCTTGTCAGGGTCACATTCGCACGCTGGGCTCTCCTTGCACTTGAAGCGAGTCAGGTACTCGGAGAACCCACCGTGCCCTGTTAGGGCCTGGGTCAGTTCCTGGGTCATCCCTATCTTCCGCACCGTCCTGTACGCTGCGATCGCACACGGGAAGAACAACTTCGTCGTGGCCGCCGTTTCCCCAGTACAATACCTCCGGTTCCATTCGCCCAGCGTCTCCATTCGGATCATACGCTTGACGAATGAAACCGGGCATTTATCGTAGTGGGGTTGTCGCTTACACCTCAAGGCAGCCTCCTTTGCGAGCGAGTCGGCTCTCTCGTTACCCTCCAGCCCCGCATGAGCTTTGATCCAGAACAAGGAGACGCTCTTGTTCTGGATACTACTGCGGCGGATGGCGTCCCTCGTTTCCACTGCGAGGGCATGGAGGGCTTCGGGGTTCACAACTGTTTGGAGAGCTGCCATGGAGTCGCTATAGATAGCGAACGCCGTCTCGGTCCTTCGGAGGACTTCTTTCGCGGCTTCACAGAGGGCGAGGAGCTCGGCCTGGTAGACGGTACTGTAAGACGGCAGCGCAAGTTTGAGGGCCTTGACCTCGGTCTGGTCGGTCCACACCGACAGTGCGGCGCCAACCTTGCCCTCAATTTTGCTGCCGTCTGTAAATATGCGCACCGCATAATCGCGGTGCTCGTTGTAATGTTCCTCGTCTACCAGGCGTCGCAGTGCAATGGCCCTCTGCTCAGCCGGATGCGGCATCTCTAGTGCCGATGCCACTCGCTCGATCTCCCTGTCTCTTAGCGCTGGATGGGGCAAACCCTTCTTGGCCTCATATAGTGAGGCCGCCTCTCGGATTCGGAGGTCGAGAGGGAGTATCCCAGCCAGCACCAGTGCTGAGTGTAGGGAGACCGTGCGATAGGCTCGGCACAGCTTCTGCGCGAAGCTCCTCTGGACGGCGTTCAGCTTCTTTTGGATCCCAATTTTGGTTGCGGCCGGCGACCACGCGCTCGCAGCGTACAGGACGATGGGTTCGACTGCAGCTGTATATATGCAGCGGATGACCTCAGGATGCAGACCCCAACTGACCCTTGCGGCCCTCGACAGCTGTTTGTAGATACCGATGGCTCGGGAGCAGACGTTTGCGACGTGAGTGTTAAAGGTCAACTTGTGGTCGATGGTGAGACCGAGCAGTTTGATCTCCTCAGACATGCCAATGTCTACCCCACCCATTCTAAGACATGGGGTGTCATGCTTAAGTTTGCGCGTTACCAGCATTGCTTTGGTCTTATGTGGCGCAAACTTAAGCTTGTTCGAGACACCCCATGTGCGCACATACTCAAGGGCGACATTGGCATCCCTTTGGATCTCAAGTGCCGTCTCCCCATCGAACACAAGGACGACATCGTCCGCAAACGCCTGACAATAGACCCCCATCCTTTCCAATTCCTTAATCAACGGGTCCAGCATCACGTTCCATAATATGGGGCCACTGATTGACCCCTGGACGCATCCCTTCTCGGTCCTGGATTTATGCTCCGCTCCCGCGTACCTGACTTTCACCACTCTCTCGGACAAGTAACTATCGTAGACCCTTCTCAAGTTCTCAGGACACTTTTCCTCAGCCAGACGCACTCGTATAGCCGGCCACCAAGCGCTGTCGAAGGCTCCCTCTATATCCAAGGACACAATCGTGACAAGCCTCTTTGCATTGAGTTTGCCACGAATGCGCCCCATGAGTGTATAGAGGGAGTCCTCGGTGCTCTTTTGGGGCATGAAGCCGTACTGGCGAGTACTCATCCTGGGTAACAAATGAAACTTGAGTCGGGCCACGAGCATCTTCTCGTATATCTTGCCGAGTACAGGCAAAAGACCAATCGGCCTGTATGACTTCGGAGTGGTGTAGTCTTCTTTCGCGGGCTTTCGGAGCACAACGACAGTTGCCTCTTTCCAGGACCGTGGAAAGTATCCATGCGCCAGGCACTTGTTCATCAAGTGCAGAACTAATTCTGGGTCTTGATGGATCACGTGGCCCCATACGTCCGCCGTCAGACCGTCGGAACCGGGGGCTTTTTTGGGGTTGAACGAGGAAGCAGCTCGGCTTAATTCGTCGGGAGTGAAAGGAGGGTCCCAAGACTCAACTTGGTTTCCCCGGTTCACCCCTTCCGCTCGCCTCCGCACCTCTTTGTGCTCCTCGTTGTCCCCCTCCGGACGGTCTTTCGGGTAAAACGTTTCGGTTAGGAACCTCGCTGACTCTTCGGGGTCTAATGTCTTCGCATCCCTCACCATCGGTACGTCCTCCTCTCTTTTTTCTGTCCTTCGGATTACCCTGTATATCCCTTCCCACAGGCCTTCTCGGTCTTGTTTCTCACAGAAACCCTTCCAACTCTCGACCTTTGCTTTGGTTACTGCTTTTTCGTACTCTTCCTTCTGTTTCAGGTACTCCTCAACAACCTTTGGTCTACGGACCGGCGCTGCACATCGGATCCTCCGCTTTTTGGTGACCACCTGCCTCTTCAGGCTGGCGAGTTCATCAGACCACCACGGCACGGTTAACTTCTCGATCGTCTTTCTCTTGGGCATCACTTTGGCACAGGCGTCTTGTACCGCCGTCGTCAGTTCCTCGACTACCAGGTCTAACTTGTCCACGCTGTCGATCTGATCGAACAGGCTTACAGTGAGTTGGCTGTTTTGCATAATCTGGGCCAGTTTCTTACGGGTTAGGTTAGGTTAGGTTAGGTTAGGTTAGGTTAGGTTAGGTTAGGTTAGGTTAGGTTAGGTTAGGTTAGGTTAGGTTAGGTTAGGTTAGGTTAGGTTAGGTTAGGTTAGGTTAGGTTAGGTTAGGTTAGGTTAGGTTAGGTTAGGTTAGGTTAGGTTAGGTTAGGTTAGGTTTTTTTTTTTTTTTTTTTTTTATATATGTTTCAGACACGCCACTCCCTGCCCTGAGCAGGGTCGTTGAATACATTTTCGGTTTTTAAATGTTTATATTGGTGTTTATTTATTTAGTTTTTTGTATAGAAATTCTTTATTTTGTTGTAATACATGTTTAAGATTATCTTACTTTCGATACGATAAATTATTCAAAGTACAGAACTTTAAATCGTTTATTGTATCGTATTTCTATTTTATTGATTATTGTGTATCAATATATATATGTGTATGTTGGCTCATTCCATTTTAATTTCTACATTCCTTCCTCAAGGGTTGCGCAAACTCTTAGCTGTGCCAATATTTTGCGCTTTCTTGAGGCTTTTCTACTAATGATGCCATCTTTTCTCTTTCCGTGATAAAATATAATATATATATATATATGGTTTTTAATTATATATTTATTGCTTATTTTGAGAATATTATGTATGTAGTATTTTATTTATTTTTGCTTATTACGACCTCTGCTACTTGTTTTGCGTATTTTAAAAATGTGTTCCTTGTTTTGAGATTCGCCATAATGTCTCTTATGGTTCTCCTATTTATCGGCTTCTCAATCTCCTGCTCGCAATCATATCTTGCCCGACCAAAGATTGGACAGTCGAGCAAGACATGTAGGGCGGATTCGTCGACTCCGGGGCTGCAGGCACACGATGGGTCCTCCCTACACTTGAATCTGGTCAGATATTCGGAGAACCCACCATGTCCCGTTAAAATTTGTGTGACGTCGCTGTCCATCGTCATCTTGCGGACGATCTTATACCCTTCGTTGGCATCCGGGAAGAAGATTTTGGTAACCCCGGCAGTTGCCCCCGACTGATACCTCCGGTTCCATTCGTCAAGTGACTCACGTCTAATTTGTCCCTTGACGAATGAGACCGGGCACCTATCATAGTCAGGGGCGCGTTTCAGGTTGAGGGCAGCCATTTTGGCCAGACAGTCGGCGCGTTCGTTGCCCGCAATCCCCGCGTGGGCCTTCAACCAGAACAAGGATACAGTTTTGCTCTGGTCAAAGGCAATCCGGAGGTTTTTGCGGGCCTCGACAGCCATGGGATGCAGGGAGCCGTTGTTAACCACGGTATCCAGCGCGGATCTGGAATCGCTGTAGACTGCGAAGCTCTGCTGTGCACCTCGAACAATGTCTCCCGTGGCTCTGCATATGGCCAGAAGTTCTGCCTGATAGACGGTGCCGTAAGATGGCAGCTTAAGCTTGACGGCCTTGGTTTCGGCCGCACCCTCCCAGTAAGATATTGCGGCCCCCACCTTGCCGTCAATCTTACTGCCATCTGTGAATATCTTAACGGCAAAGTCGCTATTTGCGTTCAGCTCTTCTTCGTCTATCAGGCTCTTGAACTCTAGGTGCATATGCGTCGCCGGGTGTCCATTTTCGGTGTGCCCTGCCCTCCGCTCGACCTCCCTGCCCGCCAAATCTAGCCGGGGCACTCCCCTCTTTGCCTCGTACAGGGCGGCTGCCTCCTGTATACGGATATCGAGTGGGAGTATCCCGGCGAGGAGCAGCGCTGCGTTCAGGGAGACCGTGCGGTAGGCTTTGCAGAGCTTCTGCGCGAACCCACGTTGGATTGCGTTCAACTGCTTTTTTACTCCCAGCTTCCCCACTGCTGGAGCCCAGGCGCTCGCCGCGTACATAATCACTGGTTCGATGACTGCGTTATATATTATTCTTATAACATCTGCGTGGAGGCCCCAACTGATCTTGGCCGCTCTCGACAGCTGCCCGTATATGTTAACTACCTTCTTACATATGTCATAAATATGTTTGTTAAATGTCAGGCAGCTGTCGATAGTTAGGCCAAGGATTTTTATTTCTTTCGACATGCCAATACTGACACCGCCCATGGTCAGGAGCGGTTCGTCATACTTAAGTTTCCGGGTAATCACCATCGCCTGGGTTTTATGGGGTGCAAACTTTAACTTATTTCTGACTCCCCACTCCCCAACATAGGCGAGGGCAGCATTGGCCTGTCTCTGAACCTCCAGCGCAGTGTCTCCGTCAAAAACCAGGACTATGTCGTCGGCGAACGCCTGGCAATAGACGCCTCTGGCAGTCAACTCCTTCAGGAGTGGGTCGAGGATGAGGTTCCACAGGATGGGTCCTCCTATGGAGCCTTGGACACACCCCTTGGTCGTACTTATGGAGTATGTCTCCCCTCCGTATCTCACCTCGACCCTTCTATCCTGAAGGTAGCTGCTGATAATTTTGCGGATATTGCCGGGACATCCTTCCTCCTTCAGCCTCACCTTTATGGCTGGCCACCATGCGCTATCGAAGGCTCCCTCTATGTCCAATGAGATCATGGTTGTCAGCTTTTTCTGCTTTAGCTTACCTCTTATGTGTGCCATTAGGTCATAGAGGGAGTCTTCGGTGCTCCTCTGGGGTACGAAACCGTACTGGCGGGCGCTCATTTTGGGGAGAAGGTGCCACTTCAATCTCCCCACGATCATCTTCTCGAGCACCTTGCCTAAGACCGGGAGCAGGCCAATTGGCCTGTAGGACTTTGGCTGGAAGTAGTCGTCCTTGGCGGGCTTCCGCAGGACAACGACGGTCGCTTCTTTCCAGGGCTTTGGGAAGTGGCCCAGCTGTAAGCACTTATTAGCGATGGCCAGAAAAGTCCCTGGGTCCTGCGAGACCACTCGCGCGCAGATATCTGCTGTGAAACCGTCGGCACCCGGGGCCTTCTTTGGGTTAAAGCTTTCCACAGCCACTTTCAGCTCCTGTTCCGTGAACGGGGGGTCATGGTTGTCATCATGTTCCCCGCTCACGGACTCAGCTTGCAGTCGAGTAGCCTGGTGGTCAGCGTTATCCTCGCTTACACGGTCCTCCGGGTAGAAGGTTTCAGCGAGCAGCCTCGTCGACTCCTTCAGGCTCAGGAACTTTCCATCAGATTTCAGGGGGACGTCTTCCAATCTTTTAGACGTGCGACCGATCACCCTATAAATGCCTTCCCAAAGCCCTTCCGTGTCCTGTTTCCCGCAAAACTCCTTCCAGCTTTTGGTCTGGGCTTCCCTGGTCCTGGCAAAGTACTCGGTTTTCTTTTGCAGGTACTCGTCTATCACCCCGGCCTTTCGGGAGGGGGCCGCGCAGCGTATACGCCTCTTTCTGGTGGCAACTTCCTTCTTCAGAGTGGCCAACTCTTCGGACCACCACGGCAAGGTGAGGGTTGTGTGTGTTTTAATGCGTGGAATGTGTTCAGTGCATGCTTTGTGTATATTGTTTGTGAATGTGTTTACTGTGTATTCGAGTTGTATAGTGTTTGTGATTGTTGTAACTTCCGACGGGCTGATTTTCTGCTCTGCATTTAACTGAGCCAGTTTCTCACGAAACTGGCTCCAGTTCGCTTTCTTCGTATTATACAGCCTCGTCGTCCGCTGTGTGTGTGTGATCTCACCTCTCTTCAACTTCACATTGAAGGTTATGCCGTTGTGATCCGAGTTCGTTAGGCTCTGGTCCACTTTCCAGTCACTCACCAGGTCGAGTATGTCCGTCGTGCACGCGGTTATATCGACGTGGCTAGTGTACGTCCTCCCCCCCCGGACGGTTTCGAAGGTCGGAATGTCGCCGACATTGAGTACCTGCATTCCCATTTGGTCAAGAGCGCCCACCAGATTTTCTCCCCTGGAGTCTGATCCCCCACTGCCCCACCAAACGCTCTTGGCATTCGAGTCCCCCCCGAAGAGAAGCTTCGCAGGGTTCGCTACCGCTATTTTCCTGAGCTGCTCTAGGTATGGCTCTATGGGCGTGTCTGGCTCAAAATAGAAGGAGGCCAGCGTGATTTCCCAGGCAACCGTGCGGATTTTCACAACCACAATGTTGTCAGTCGTGAAGTCAGGGCACTGTATGACTTCAATATCTTTGCTGAAGATGGCAATTGCTGCTTTTACAGTGCCCCCCGACCGGCCACCGTTCTGGAAGATTCTGGCCCCCCTATACGGCTTTAGACTTCCGACTCCGCCCACATACGGCTCCTGGAGCAGCGCAACTGCGATTTTGCGACCCGCGGCCTCCAGCATGAGCTCGTCCGTGGCCAGTCGCATTCTTTGCAGGTTGGCCTGGACGAACCCATGCCTCTTGGACTCCTCACGAGGGAGTACTCCCGCCGAGTTGATCACTGTGGCGCCATTAGCAATACGCGACGGTGGATCGCGCTATTGCGTCCCACCGTCGGCGTAACGGGCAGTCCGAGCTAAAACCATTGTGGCTCAGGTTGTCGTGGCCCGCTTTCCTACAATTGCAGCATTTGGGGGGCTCCCCAGCCAGACGAGATGGGCAGTCCGCTCTCAGATGAGCGTCGCCGCAGTGCGAGCAAAGGTCATCCTTCCCGGTGCATTGCTTTCGGCCGTGACCGAAACCAAGGCATTTCGTGCACTGCACAAGGGGAGTCTGGTCGAACACCCTCACCCTTTGTAAGTCGATATGTGCACGACCTGCCCTGGTCAAGACCTGCCACACCGGGGGGGAGACCTGTACCACCACGTGGCTTTCGTGTGGGTTTCGTGCTCGCCTGCGGTATTTTACGGCAACTCTCACCTCATCTTTCTTGAGCTCGCCAAGGAGGTGTTGGTTTTGTTTAAGGATCGCTCTGGTGATGTCGTCGTCGGTGTTATAGGATAAAACATCCGCCAGCATCACCAGAGGGTCCCTGTTAACAGCCTCCTCAACTTTTAGTCCGGACGCGGAGTCCCCCAGCCTGCTTCTTACTAGGTCCAGATCCTGGCGAGTTTGACAACCTATGACCACTTTTTGGTCTCTCGCCTTGCGCACCTTGTCCACTCGGATGCCCGTCTCCTTGGCGTCCACCGCGACTCTAATTTTATCCACGACGGCGGCACTGGAATCTTTCGCGTTCTCCGAGCTGACAATAATCGAGTGCAGCGGCTGTGGTGGCACATATTGATTACCCGCCGCCACACTCGCGTAAGTGGCCGTCTTCTCTGACATTTCCCCCTGCCTCTCCATCGCCCGCCGCAGACTCTCCACCTTCTCGCTGCTCTCCTTCATCAGCGCGCTATGCTCCGCCAGTGAAGCGAGCAGCGAGTTAACCTCCGGAAGGATTTTGGGTGCCTCGGGCGGAAGTGTGGTTTTAGTGAGCTTTTCCCTTGCCAGCTCAGCCCCATTCACTTGTGCAGCAGCCGCCGCCTCCTCCTTCACGAGCTGATACAGCCGTTCCACCGATTGGGTGATCCCGGCTCGCAAGTCTGCCCTCAAATTGCGCGAGTCGCCAAGATGCGACTTCGCGCGCAGAAGGCAATTTCGAGCCTCAGTCACCCGATCGGTGGATTTGCTCGGCTGCAGCTGGCTTGTCCCTGGTGACGCTCCCTGTGTATCAGTAGAGGTTCGGCGCGCCACAGCCTTACCATCCGGCTGGGAAGTGGCGCGCTTTGCGGCCTTCTGGGAAGCCGTCACGGTTGGGGCAGCTTCCTTTGATGGGTTCGCGGTGGCTGACGGGACAGGCTGAGAATCTGCTATGCTCCCGTTTTCCCACTCACCAATGCTTCGCCTCACACTAGAGGCTTTAGTCGAAGCACTGGGAGGGGAAACTTCCCTCTCGAAGGTGATGGAGAGTGCTGCATTCGATGGAGAGACTTGGGGACCTGCAGAGGGTTTCTTTGCTGGGGTCCTTGAGAGAAACATTATGGAGGTGTGTAGGAGTAGTATTAATCAACGTAATAAATAAGATAATAAAAATGTAATTTTAAAAACTGCTGATCCCTGTAAAGGGGGGATCAGTAAGACTATAATAGTATTCCTCAATAGAGGTATCAAAGTCAAAAGATAAAGTAAAATAAAAATATAAAAACCTCAAAAGAGGTGTCAAAATTATTGTCAATTAAAATTTAGCCTCAATAAAGGCTGCTGTCAAGGACGCAAGTATATATATCGGGTGGTGTTTATATCCCCTACTATTTAAAGCGATAAAAATTTTTCACTAAATGTACAATTAAAAATAAAGGGTGGGTGGGCGGGCGGAAAATTTGAAGTTTTTGCGGTTTTTTACTGTCGGGTGTAAAATTTTCCTATGGGACGCAAATTTTTTAGGGTCGGGGCGCACAGGCGACGCGCTGGCCCGTGTTTTGAGACTACTTTGGTCACGATCGGACCACAAAAACGGGAGTTATTATCAGATAAGTGTCAATTTTTTAATAAAAATAGTCAATATTTTGCGAAAATCGAAAAATTTTCTTCTAGGAAATGTCTAATCTGATTTGTTTTTTGCAGGAATCCTGTAGGGCGAGCAGAGGCGCGTACGACGGCACCCTCAGAACCGACCTACGTCAACCAGGGATCGAGATATAAAATTTTGAAGAAATGAAAATTTGGAAAAATGGTTTTTCTTGAATAAAAAGTTTCCCTGTGAAAATTTTTGAATTATTTTACCAGGATCGTATAGGTCTCGCAGAGACGCGTCCAAAAACGTATAATAGTACCCTGTAGCTAGTATATATAGGTTACGAATCAGATCACACCTTCGAAATCAACGCTCTGGTTAGTAAACTTTTGAGCGTATATCTATATAACTATAGTACTATAAATTTTACTGATTTTGGAATTTCCGCTGACTCCTGCTAGACTCGTGGCTGGTTTTTTCTCTATTCGATTCTCATATACTCTCGGCGCACGGGGTGTTAATATTGTCCGGGAATATCAAGGAATACTCTGGATTAACGGGAATAATCTATAAAAAATGTATGAAAATTTGAAGTTTTTGCGGTTTTTTACTGTCGGGTGTAAAATTTTCCTATGGGACGCAAATTTTTTAGGGTCGGGGCGCACAGGCGACGCGCTGGCCCGTGTTTTGAGACTACTTTGGTCACGATCGGACCACAAAAACGGGAGTTATTATCAGATAAGTGTCAATTTTTTAATAAAAATAGTCAATATTTTGCGAAAATCGAAAAATTTTCTTCTAGGAAATGTCTAATCTGATTTGTTTTTTGCAGGAATCCTGTAGGGCGAGCAGAGGCGCGTACGACGGCACCCTCAGAACCGACCTACGTCAACCAGGGATCGAGATATAAAATTTTGAAGAAATGAAAATTTGGAAAAATGGTTTTTCTTGAATAAAAAGTTTCCCTGTGAAAATCTTTGAATTATTTTACCAGGATCGTATAGGTCTCGCAGAGACGCGTCCAAAAACGTATAATAGTACCCTGTAGCTAGTATATATAGGTTACGAATCAGATCACACCTTCGAAATCAACGCTCTGGTTAGTAAACTTTTGAGCGTATATCTATATAACTATAGTACTATAAATTTTACTGATTTTGGAATTTCCGCTGACTCCTGCTAGACTCGTGGCTGGTTTTTTCTCTATTCGATTCTCATATACTCTCGGCGCACGGGGTGTTAATATTGTCCGGGAATATCAAGGAATACTCTGGATTAACGGGAATAATCTATAAAAAATGTATGAAAATTTGAAGTTTTTGCGGTTTTTTACTGTCGGGTGTAAAATTTTCCTATGGGACGCAAATTTTTTAGGGTCGGGGCGCACAGGCGACGCGCTGGCCCGTGTTTTGAGACTACTTTGGTCACGATCGGACCACAAAAACGGGAGTTATTATCAGATAAGTGTCAATTTTTTAATAAAAATAGTCAATATTTTGCGAAAATCGAAAAATTTTCTTCTAGGAAATGTCTAATCTGATTTGTTTTTTGCAGGAATCCTGTAGGGCGAGCAGAGGCGCGTACGACGGCACCCTCAGAACCGACCTACGTCAACCAGGGATCGAGATATAAAATTTTGAAGAAATGAAAATTTGGAAAAATGGTTTTTCTTGAATAAAAAGTTTCCCTGTGAAAATTTTTGAATTATTTTACCAGGATCGTATAGGTCTCGCAGAGACGCGTCCAAAAACGTATAATAGTACCCTGTAGCTAGTATATATAGGTTACGAATCAGATCACACCTTCGAAATCAACGCTCTGGTTAGTAAACTTTTGAGCGTATATCTATATAACTATAGTACTATAAATTTTACTGATTTTGGAATTTCCGCTGACTCCTGCTAGACTCGTGGCTGGTTTTTTCTCTATTCGATTCTCATATACTCTCGGCGCACGGGGTGTTAATATTGTCCGGGAATATCAAGGAATACTCTGGATTAACGGGAATAATCTATAAAAAATGTATGAAAATTTGAAGTTTTTGCGGTTTTTTACTGTCGGGTGTAAAATTTTCCTATGGGACGCAAATTTTTTAGGGTCGGGGCGCACAGGCGACGCGCTGGCCCGTGTTTTGAGACTACTTTGGTCACGATCGGACCACAAAAACGGGAGTTATTATCAGATAAGTGTCAATTTTTTAATAAAAATAGTCAATATTTTGCGAAAATCGAAAAATTTTCTTCTAGGAAATGTCTAATCTGATTTGTTTTTTGCAGGAATCCTGTAGGGCGAGCAGAGGCGCGTACGACGGCACCCTCAGAACCGACCTACGTCAACCAGGGATCGAGATATAAAATTTTGAAGAAATGAAAATTTGGAAAAATGGTTTTTCTTGAATAAAAAGTTTCCCTGTGAAAATTTTTGAATTATTTTACCAGGATCGTATAGGTCTCGCAGAGACGCGTCCAAAAACGTATAATAGTACCCTGTAGCTAGTATATATAGGTTACGAATCAGATCGGGTTAGGTTAGGTTAGGTTAGGTTAGGTTAGGTTAGGTTAGGTTAGGTTAGGTTAGGTTAGGTTAGGTTAGGTTAGGTTAGGTTAGGTTAGGTTAGGTTAGGTTAGGTTAGGTTAGGTTAGGTTAGGTTAGGTTAGGTTAGGTTAGGTTAGGTTAGGTTAGGTTAGGTTAGGTTAGGTTAGGTTAGGTTAGGTTAGGTTAGGTTAGGTTAGGTTAGGTTAGGTTAGGTTAGGTTAGGTTAGGTTAGGTTAGGTTAGGTTAGGTTTTTTTTTTTTTTTTTTTTTTTTTTTTTTTTTTTTTTTTTTTTTTTTTTTTTTTAATATCTCTACCTCTTACGTTGCAAGAGCCTATGTCTAGCTACTTCTCTTTCATACCAGTTCTCGCTTGCTTGCCTCTCGCACTTTTATTCCTCATACTTTGTCTTTCTTTTATCCTTCCTCATTCATTTCCGTTATGGGTGGGACTCCCATATTACTATCTGTTTTCTTATCTGGCTACTCTATCTGCCCATACATATTTTGTTTTGGCTTTCTAGGGTAAATGATTTACGCAATACCAATTCTTTTATTTTTCTGCAGTTTACAGGATTACATGTTTGGGGTTTACAGTTTCTTTTATCTTACTAATTTTTCTATTTTCTAATACTTATACTATGACAATTTATTGTGTTACATGTATTGTTTATTTATACCTAAATTTACTTCTATTACATACATTGTTTCTTTTACTTGTTTTTCCACTACAAATCTTATTTATATACTTATATTTTGTTATCTTTTCAGGGATAATGATACACAGTCCTATGCACTATAGTTTACAATCCTTATATACTAATACAATTTGGCAACTTATCATAATATTATTGATCTTATATCTACTTAGTTGCTAGGTTTTTAACATTACTTAAGTTCCATTTGATCTTACTTTTTTACTATATTATATTTATTTGTTTACTTAATTCTATATGCACTACTTTTATATAACTAAATATACAGCAGTTGCATACTTTATCGATCGCTTTTATTTCTTTTTACGACTCCTTGTACAATTTTAAGACAGTATTTCAGGAACTTTTCTCTGTTTTTACTAGACATTATCATCCCTATACTTTCTTTGGACAGGTCTGTATCCATTTCCTGCTCTATCTCGTTCCGTTCGTTTGCATATACAGGGCAGTGAAGCAGCAGGTGTGGCACTGACTCCGTCATGTTCGGGTCACAGATGCACGATGGACTCCCCTTACACTTGAACCTGTTCAAGTATTCTGAGAATCCACCGTGCCCCGTTAAGACCTGGGTCAGATGCCCCTCAATCTTTAGTTTCCTGACAATCCTGTACGCCGCCGTTGCATCCGGAAAAAATATTTTCGTGATCGAAGCGGTGGTGCCGGATCTATATCTGCTGTTCCATTCCTCAAGCGTTGCCATACGAATGCATCGCTTGACGAATGAAACAGGACACAGATCATAATCCGGCTTCTTTTTGCTCTGCGTTGCGGCCTCTTTTGCCAGCTGATCCACTCTCTCGTTGCCTTCAAAACCTGCGTGAGCTTTGATCCAGAACAAGTGTACTATCTTGTTCTGGTGGGAAACAGCTGTTAGGTTTTCCCTAGCTTCAACAGCCAGGGGGTGAAGGCAACTGTGGTTTTTCACCGTCATGAGGGCCGCCACGGAGTCGCTATAGACTCCGAATGTGGACGCGGAGCTTCTCCGTATCTCCCTCGTTGCCCTGCATATCGCCAGGAGCTCCGCCTGGTAGACCGAGCAATACTCGGGCAACGCCAGCTTGAGGGCGCGCGTTTCGGCCTGGCTGTTCCAAAGGGACAGCGCAGCACCGACCCGCCCCTCAATTTTGCTCCCGTCGGTGAAAATTCTCACCTCCGGTTTGGCACTGGCGTCAACCTGCTCCTGGTCTATCAGGCTTCCGAACTCCAGTTCGATACGCGTGGCAGGGTGAGGAGACTTCAGCGCGGACACAGGCCGTTCCATCTCCCTGTCCCTCAACATCGGCAGTGACCCTCCCCTCTTGGCTTCGTAGAGTAAAGCCACCTCACGAGCTCGGAGGTCCAGGGGGAGTATCCCTGCCAACAGAAGTACTGAATTGAGGGAGACGGTGCGATATGCTTTGCATATTTTCTGTGCTATTCCGCGCTGCACGGCGCCCAACTGCTTGATTATTCCCAGTTTACTGGCTGCTGGTGCCCATACGCTGGCAGCGTACAGGACGATCGGCTCCACTGTCGCTACATAGATTGTCCTTACCACCTCAGGATTTAATCCCCAGCTAATCCTAGCCGCCCTGCATAACTGTTTATGCACATTGATTGCCTTTTTGCATACGTTTCTAACGTGCGTGTTAAATGTCAACTTGTCGTCGACGGTGACACCCAAGATCTTTATTTCTTTTGACATGGCAATTTCTACCCCACCCATGCTCAGTCGTGGGGTGTCATATTTGAGTCTCCTTGTTATGGTCATCGCATTAGTCTTATGCGGCGCGAATTTTAACTTGTTATCGACACCCCACGCCTGAACACGTTCGAGGGCATCATTTGCCCTGTGTTCTATTTCAATTGCTGTGTCACCGTCGAAGACAAGGACCACATCGTCTGCAAAGGCCTGCGCATAGACGCCATTTCCTATCAGGTCTCTCAGGAGGGGATCCAGTAGGAGATTCCAGAAATTAGGGCCTCCTATGGAGCCTTGTACGCAGCCTTTACTAGTCGCCTTGGAGTACTCTTCACCCGCATACCTGACCCTGACCCTTCTGTCACTCAAGTAGCTGTCGATGACCCTCCTCAAGTTAACAGGACACTTTTCCTCTGCCAGTCGGACTCTTATAGCTGGCCACCAAGCGCTGTCGAAGGCTCCCTCTATGTCTAGCGAAACTAGTACAACTACCTTTTTTAGGTTTAATTTTCCTTTTATGTGTTGCATAAGATCATAGAGGGAGTCTTCGGTGCTTCTTTGGGGCATGAATCCGTACTGGCGAGTACTCATCCTTGGTATGATATAGAACTTGAGGCGGGCCACCAACATCTTCTCAAATATCTTGCCTAGTACTGGTAAGAGGCCTATGGGCCTATATGATTTTGGGGTGGTGTAGTCTCTTTTCCCTGGTTTCTTTAGCACCACCACCGTGGCCTCTTTCCAGCACTTCGGGAAATAACCGTACTTGAGGCACTGATTCAAAAGGGCCAGGAAGGCATCGGGTTCCCGTCCGATGGCTTGGCTGCATATGTCGGCTGTGAGGCCATCTAATCCCGGGGCTTTTTTAGGATTGAATGATTCGCACGCAGTTTTGAGCTCAATCCGTGTGAAGGGTGGATCTTGAGAGCCTTCTTGTTCTTCTTTGTTGACCATTTCGGCTTTTGCCCTAATGAGACTATGATGGAGGTTGTCGGTGCTCGTCAGGTCTTCAGGGTAAAAGGTTTCCGCTAATAGTTTAACGGAACCCTTTGCATCCAGCACCTCTCCATTTTCTATCATCTGCAAGTCCACCCCTCTTTGCGTTGTTCTCCCGATAACCCTATAGATCCCCTGGTTAGGTTAGGTTAGGTTAGGTTAGGTTAGGTTAGGTTAGGTTAGGTTAGGTTAGGTTAGGTTAGGTTAGGTTAGGTTAGGTTAGGTTAGGTTAGGTTAGGTTAGGTTAGGTTAGGTTAGGTTAGGTTAGGTTAGGTTAGGTTAGGTTAGGTTAGGTTAGGTTAGGTTAGGTTAGGTTAGGTTTTTTTTTTTTTTTTTTTTTTTTTTTTTTCGTACATATTTTACCGCAGACATGGTAGTCCGCGCAATTGTTTACATTTTTCATTTTGTTTACAGATTATTTTTCATTGTCGTGCCCTCATCTTGGACAAATATTTACTTAAAAACTAAGCTTAAAAACTAAGGTTAAAAACTACGCGAGTCCACCTCAGACTCTTTATTTTTTTTTTTTTTTTTAATTTTTTTTTTTTTTATTCATTTTTTTTTTTTTTGTGTTATAGTGTACATTTTTTTTTTTTTTTTTCTTTTTTTTTTCTTTATATTTCTTTTGTTATATTTTGTATTATAATATGTTTCTTAATGGCTAGTTTCACAATTATACAAATCGCTTAAGCTTTATAGTACTAAATTACTATACAAATTAAAAAGTACATTTTACATGTTATACATGACTATACATTTAAGGTTTGTAGGTAGAATTGGGGTATTAGGTTTCTATTTATTTGCTACCTAGAGTCTTCACTAACTCCATCAGGGCTTTTACGACTGCGATGTCTCGATGCTGCATGGCCGTCTTAAGGTTGTATTCGACGACCATTTTAGAAGGCGCATCCATCGCTTTCCGGGCAAAACGGCCCGTGGCATCGTCGGCGTCGTCGGTGTAATACACACAGCTGACTGTGTGTCTCGACACTGCGACAACTGCGTGGGAGATACTGTCATGGATCTGGAGCCTCCTTGACTTGGTGTTAATTATAATAACGCTGTCGCAGGTCAACCCCTGAGCTGCGTGGATGGTGAGAATGCGCGACCCTTCGCCAGACCCATAGCCTTGGTCAGCAAGAGAGGCTCTCTCTTCCTGCGTATGGACTAAGAATAAGGTGTTGTGGGCGGTTTTCGGTATGCGCGCTCCTGTGAACCTTTCCACTTTCAGAGAGTGGACCTGCGACAGCGACGTCTTGGAGGAGTATATACCGGGGTATATCTCACTCAGGGTCAGGGCTATGTCCATTGGGTTCCGATGCGTACACAGCAACTCCTGGGCGATGCTAGCCACCAAATTCGGACGGGTGTACCTTAACTCAAATAAGTTCTCCCTGTCCAAAAATGGTAGCTGATTCACGTCTCCGATGAGAATGACGTCGCTCGCTCCAGACAACTTCACTGCCATGACTATGGCCCCAAAATGGTTCATGAGGGCTTCGTCAACCGTAAGGCGACGGCATTTCTCCTCTGGTCTGAACCCGTTGGCTAAAATTGAGGCCATAGTGCGCACCTTTGCCTTAACACGATCTCCTAATCGGTGCGCCAGCTTCTCTCTGAGATCTTTAGCAGCTTCGGTTGTTGTGGTCACTATGATATCGCTCTCCTCGTCAAAGTGGTTCACTATCCAGGTTGTCTTTCCGCACCCTGGGACCCCGTTTACCCACCTGATACTGGGTACCGCCCAGTGTGCTTCCGAAGCTGGCGAAACACAGGCCCCCGAAATGGATTGTGCCATTTCGAGGATCCTGTCGTCCAGCATAATTTTGGCACACTTGGCGGTAACCACTATCGGGTCGTCTGCGGGTGTTCGGAATGTAGCTTTCCCTGAGCGCTCCGTTTCCTCCACGTCCAGGGTCACAAAGCCACTCTTAGCACTATAAGCTGCCATGTACGACCCTGTCATTTCACCAGCAATGACCTGGGATTTGACGTTGTCGTACACGGCTGCTTCTGCTTCCCCGAGCAAAACCCTTAACAGACCCTCATTTTTCCAATGGAAGGTCTGCAGAATCTTTCTACAAGTCGCGAGGTTTACCTCTCTGGTTGCCCTCACGACTGCTATATACTCGAGGAATGCGCTGTGTATGTGGTCCGTGATACCCGAGTTTACAGCGAGGGTCGGTGGGCTGACTTGCCCTTTGTCGGCTCTGGTCGGTTTGGGTTTTGGTGCTGGTGTTTCTCTAGGTTTCGGTTTGAAAAACCTCATGACCGCTGACTCTTGCCGCTCTGATGGTGATGTGCGGCTGGTACTCGGGAGCAGTGCGCTGAGGAAGTTGCCTATTGCTTTGAGACGGGTTTTGGACCGGGTTCGGTCCTCTGGGCTAAAGTTTCCGCCTTTGTCCCTCTTTTCTTTTTCTGCCGTTAACTTCTGCTGAGCCCTCTCAGCTCCACTCAGGGCGATCGGGTTCTTAGTGGAGCTCATCGTGCTGCCTGTATGGTCTCGGGGGGCTTTGAGGAAGCTTAGAGTTTCCCCCCTGTCCTCATAGACCACGACCTCATGCTGTTCTGAGGCTTTAAGACAGCCAAAACGGTCTGCGATGTCTCCTCTTTCTCCACCGACCACCATAGCATCGATGCTGATCGTGCGGGGTGCTATGCACGTATTTTCACCTGCTTTCCTAATCTTTTGGAGCAGCGAGCTGGCTTGGGCAAATGGGGTCTCCGCTCTCCACTCGAGTAGTGCGATTGTCTTTCCTTTGAATCGCACTAAACGGCACTTGTGAGCGGCTATCTCCACCTGCTGCAGCGCGGAGTACTTACTTCCTTTGATGCTCGTTTTTAATGTGCTCCCGTTTATCAGGGCAGCTAGGCCCGGTGAAATTGTAATTCGGGCTCCAGTGCGACTTGAACCAATACAGAAACTTATGCCCAGCGTCTCTGATTCCCTGTTCATGAACAGGGCGACCCCTCGAAGTCTGATACCGGGGACTCCATCTCTACCGCATACCAGGAAGTGTGTTACTGGCATGTCGGTTAGGATCGTCTGTTGGTTTGTCCCTGTTGTTAGTACCGGTGGCGCTGTCACTGATGCTGGTTGTGTATTTGTGCTTTGATGTGTAACTGAAAGTGTTAGGTTTTGAGTAATTGTTGTTGATGTTGTGTTTGTAGTTGTGGGTAATGGATGTTCTGTATTTAGTGTAGGTGTTGTGTTTGTATTTGTGGTGGGGGTACGAGTAGATGGTAGCCAGACTCGACTTCGTGCGGGGGCATCTGATTTGTTCGGCCCCGCTGCGGTTAAGGCAACTCTACTCGCGAATGCTAAGAATGGAGTCCTCGAAGCTGGCTTCTCCATAAAGTTGTGGAGTGAGAATTGATTTAACTGGAGCCCTGTTTTCCGCTCCAGTTCCATTCGTTCAAGGCAGAACCTTGGGCATTCGAAGAGAAGGTGCCAGACTGTTTCCTCGCAGCTCTGATCGCAGACGCACGAGGGACTGTCCTTGAGGTGGAAGCGGTGGAGGTAAGCTGCAAAACCTCCGTGTCCCGTCAAGATTTGAGTATGGGCCGGTGTTAGGGTTGTGTCCCTAAGGATTCCTTTCGCCGCTATGACGTCTGGAAAGAACACCTTTGTTACCGCTCCTGTACTCGAGGACTCATACCTCGCTTGCCACTTCTTTACGGTCCCCTCCCGTATCTTCCTTCTCACGTATGATACGGGGACTTTGTCATAGTCCGCTGTCTCCTTTGTTAGGGCTGCCTCCTTTGCCAGCTCATCTGCTCGCTCATTCCCGGCAGTTCCCACGTGGGCCCTGAGCCAGAAAAGCCTCACTTTTCTACCCTCCTCTCTGATTTCTCGAATGAAACTCTTTATTTGAAGTGCCAGGTGGTGAGTAACAGACGGTCTCCTTAGCAGGTCGAGCGACGACCTTGAGTCACTCAGTATGCTTATGGAGGCCGCTTTAGATTCTCTTGCCAACCTGACAGCTCGAAAGAGTGCATACATTTCAGATTGGAAGACAGTATTGTAAGGCTCCAAGCCAAAAGTGCTGGACATGGACTCCTTTTCTCCTTCCCACCAAGTTAGGGCAGCTCCAACTTTCCCCTCTATCTTGCTGCCGTCAGTGTAGATTTGGGGGCCGGTAACTTTGTGAGTCTCTAAGGTTTCGGGATTCCAGTCTTCTAGGCGTGCGTACTCGGTTGTTGTGAGTCGCGCTGGATGAGGGTGATTTAAATAATTTATATTCCGTTCCAGCTCACGGCCCGGTGGTAGGAACTCTCGGGAATGGCCCTTCTTGATCTTGTAGAGGGTTGCCGCCTCAATCACCCGGAGATCTAATGGGAGTTGGCCTGACAGAACCAGTGCCGATGTCAGAGACACCGTGCGGTATGCCTTGCAGATCTTCTGCGCGAAACCCCGCTGTAGCGAATCAAACTGATTTCGTGTCATCAGTTTCTCAGCCGCCGGGGCCCACGCACTCGCTGCATACATCACGATGGGCTCTATCACTGACACGTAAATCGTCCTGATTATCTCTCTATTGAGACCCCACGTCACCTTCGCTGCACATGCGAGTTGTTTATAGATGTCTGTAGCCTTTTTACAGATTGCAGACACGTGTGCATTAAAAGTGAGTTTGGCGTCAATAATGAGACCTAGCAGCTTGATCTCTTGGACCAGGCCCAGCCTTGTGCCCGACATGTGCAGAACCGGGTCGTCGTATTTAAGCTTTTTCGTTAAAACCATCGCATTTGTTTTATGCGCGGCAAAACGCAGCTTATTTCGGGCGCCCCACTTCGACACTATGCTTAGCGTCTCATTGGCCTTTTGCTGCAGGGGACCGGTCTCGTGGTCCGAGAATACCAGGACGACGTCGTCTGCAAATGCTTGGCAATATACGCCCATACTAGCCAGTTTGTGAAGGAGTGAGTCTAGGATCAGGTTCCAGAACGTCGGACCGGCAATTGAGCCCTGGACGCATCCTTTGTTGGTTCCTTTCTCGCTAGTCGCTCTGGCGTAGTTGACCTTGACGTAGCGGTCTTCTAGGTATGAGGCGACGAGAGTGTACAAGTTTTTGGGACATTGTTTGGCCACCATCTGTTTTTTTAATGCAGGCCACCATGCGTTGTCGAAAGCCCCCTCTATATCCAATGATACCATAAGCACTATTTTCTTTGCTTTGATTTCGGCACGTATGTGCCCCATGAGGTCATAGAGGGCGTCCTCGGTACCACGCTGTGGCATGAACCCGTACTGACTTTTGTGCAGTGTTGGATAGAAGTGCCACTGAAGTCTGCCTACAAGGAGTTTTTCCACGATTTTTCCGAGGACCGATAGGAGACCTATTGGCCGGTAGGATTTTGGACTGGTGTAATCATCCTTGCCTGGCTTGCGGAGGATGCACACGTGAGCGACCTTCCACTGCCTCGGAAAGTGTGATAGCGACAGACATCTGTTTGCTATCGCCAAGAACACTTCCCTGTCACAGTTTATTGCTGCAGCGCAGATGTCTGCCGTTAAACCATCGGGGCCGGGGGCCTTCTTCGGATTTTGGTCTTGCAGGACCATTTCCAGCTCCGTGGTTGTGAAGGGTGGATCGTTGGCGGATAATCCCTGTGGATTTTCCTCCCTCGCAAGCTGTCTCAATGCACTGTGGTATGGCTTTTCACCATCTGGTGAGTCGTCCGGGTAAAAGGTTTTTGCCAGCAGGTCCGCGGATTGCTGTGGGCTAAGAGTTTCTCTTGCGGTGTTTCTCAGGAGGGTGTCATCCTGCCTTTTGGCGGTCTTCCTTAATACCCTGTAGACGCCGTCCCACATGCTCTCTCGGTCCTGCTTTGTACAGAACTCCCTCCAGCTTGCAGTGGCAGCTTCTGTTGCTGCTAAAGTGTATTCATTTTTTGCCGTGACGTAATTTTTAATGGTGTCTTCCCTCCGGTGAGCGGCCGCATTCTTAATTCTCCTCTTTTTCGTCATTGCGTCTTTTTTGAGACGGTCAAGAGCAGAACTCCACCAAGGGGGCTTTGAATTGTGTTTTGGAGATCCCAGTTTTGGGATCGCCTCATCACACGAACTGTGGATGGCGTTTATGTACTCGTCGAGGATTATTTCCAGATCCCCCGGGCTCGGGGCGTCCGAGATCCTGGCCTTTGTTATTTCTTTTCCTGCCAGGATGGTTTTGAAGCGCGCGCAGAAAACGGACCACTTTGCCTTCTTGGTGTTATAGATACGCGTCGAGACTGGCCTTAGGGGTTCCAAAGCTTTCTCTAAGCGCATGGAGAAGGTGATTGCATTGTGATCGGATGAGGTCAACCCTCTTTCTACTCGCCACTCCTCCATTTTTCCCAGCAGCGACAGACTGCATGCAGTTACATCTACTATGCTTGTGCACCACCTGTCGCCTCTGTAGACCTCGAAAGTTGGTGTTTGACCCGAGTTTAGGATCTGGAAATCCTGCTCGTGGAGGAAGGAACAGTACTCGGCCCCCCGATGGTTTTCGGATACGCTGCCCCACCATTGGCTCCAGGCATTTACGTCACCTCCCACCAGGATGTTGTTTGTGTGTAGTTTGTTTGTTGTGTGTTGTAATGTGGAAAGGTATGGGTTTAATTCTTGGTCTCCCTCAAAGTAGACCGATAGCACTCCAAGACTAAGCTGGCCCACCTTCAGCAGAACGGCCGCAATGTTCTCAGTTACAAGTTGGGGGTCATGAATGACTTCCAAACTGCTTCCGAAGATCACTATTGCGGCTTTCACTGGTTTTTGGCGGTTGAGGCTGCACTGGATAACTTGTGTGCCTGGACTTTGTTTCATTACACCTGTTCTTCCCACGTAAGGTTCTTGAACAAGTGCCACGGAAATTCCCTTTGCCTGAGCCATCAGATGGAGTTCATCTGTGGCCAGCTTGGAGCGCTGGAGATTGACTTGGATGAATTTCAATCTTGCTGTCGATCTTTGTGAATTTTGAGGGGGACTTTGTTGGTGGTTTTCCTGCGGGTCGCCCTTAGCAGTAGGAAACGCGCGACCGGGCTATCCCATCCCACTTTTGGCGTTCCTGGCAGTCTTCGCTGAACGCAGTGTGTGCCAGGTCGCTTCCTTTTTTCTGTGCCCCCTTGCAGTTTATACACGTGGGCTCTTTGCCTTCGGCTCTGTTCTGACAGTCCCTACCATCATGCGCACCGCTGCAAAAGAAGCATGACTCCTTTGCTGCCCCGCATATGGACCTGTTGTGTCCGTATCCGAGGCACTTTGTGCACTGAACGAGTGGGGACTGATCTACGACTGAGCACCGCTTGATACCCACGTGCACTCTCTGGGCTTGGGTGAAGATAAGCCACATTTTTGGTGAGAGTTCCAACACCGGATGGCACTCGTGGGGATTCCTCGCACGCTTCCTGTATCGCACTCTAGCCGCCTTTTCACCCTCAGCGACATCTTGCAGAAGATGTTTGTTCTGCGCCAACAAGAGATCGACGATCTCCCCATCGCTGTAGCTGGACAGTACGCCCTTCACACAGACCAAGGGGTTCTGGGGCTTTGACTCTTGAACCTTGAGACCCCCATTTTTCTTAAACTGGTCTTTGACCAGATTCAAGTCGGCTTTGCTGGCGCACCTCAGGACTACCTTTTGGTTTCGGGCCTTCCTGACGGCATCCACCTTTGCTCCGGTCGTCTTGAGATCCAAGGCGGTCCTAATCCTCTCGATAACGTTGTCCCCTGTGTGTTTGGGGTCCGTCGACGAGATGATCAGGGTGTGGTTTGGTAGCAATTGGTTTGGCTTAGGGGCGGGTTTTGGTGTACTAGCAATCTGGGCAAAGGTTTTTGGGCCTTGTAGTTGTTGAGGAGGTCTATCTACTTTGCCCAGGTCTGCTACCCCTTTTTCAATGTTTTGGAGGTGCTTTTTCACCTCCACGACCGCCAGTTCTGCGTCCAAGTTTGGAGCTGCCATGATCTGGGTGGGGGGTTCTTTATCCCGCAGGACTCGGATATCCGCCGAGACTAGGTCCAGCCTTTCCGCTATGGGTTTGAGATGTTTATCGAAATCATCTCGTAGCTGTGTTGGTGGTGGGGGAGGCGTGGGTTTACTCAGAATCTCTTGGATCTGTGCCCGCATTCTCCCCATTTCCTCGTCAAACCGAGTGTTTGTCAACATGTCTTTTGCCGCCTCCGCCTCAGACGCCTGGCTTAGGTTCGATCCTGGCTGGGTAGGGTCAGGCTTCAGTTTTTCTATTTCCTGACGAAGCACGTCCAGCTGGTTCGAGATGCTGGTAATATTTGACTCCAGACGGGACAATCCCCCACTCAGGAGTTCCCCTTTAGGATCCCCAGGTGTCTTTACAATGTCCAGCCTGGTCTGTTCGTGCTCCTTGGAGTTCTTCAAGCTCACCAGCTTGACTTCCTCCCTTACCTCCTTTAGACTCTTGAAAGCTTCAAGAGTCTCGTGGCCTAGCCAGTCACGGATACCCTTTGCCTCTTTCTTAGTATCGGTCAGGTCAGTTCGCATGAGCGAGAGTTCCGTTTTTAGGGTCATAACATCTCGAGTATGAGCTCTCTCGACCCGCACGAGCTCTTGTGCATGTCGAGAGCGCTCTTTCTCGAGGTTGAATTTATGACGTGCCCGCGAGTCTGCTAGAGACAGAACTGTCTCGTAGAGACCCTGGAGGCACTCATGGGCGGTGACCTTACATTCCCGCTTCATGTTCCCTGCCGACTCTAAGGCGTCTTTCCCCCTCTGAAGCAGGTCGTTTGCTTCTCGCGTAGCCAAATCCATCTGCACACCTGTACCCCGTCTTGGAGTTCGGTACAGAAGACTCTGACGCTCAGGTCTGTTTAGGTGACCCGCTGAAGAAGCCACCGAGCTCTCGTCGTCTGAGATGATTTGGCGGGGGGGGGAAATTCCACACTGCTCCCAGTTTATAACCGTCTCCGACACTGTGCAGGGAATTCCCTCTCGCATCTCGGGTCCCGATGTTGTCGTGTCCGAGATGTGTGTCGTACATGCCGACACACCTGAGCCCGCTGCCTGCGTCTCCGACGACGCCGTTGGGATCGGGGTAGACTGTTGGGGTGGCTCCGATGGATGCGCCGCTTTTTCAGACACCGTAGATTTAGCAGTGTTCCTAAGTAACTTTTTCCGGAGGTTAGTGGAGACTCCCACGGTTGTTTTACGAGAGGCAGATATGGTGGATTGCTGTGATGACATTTTTATTTATTTATTTTTTTTTTTTTTTTGATGTTGTAGGGCCAACAATTTTACCTACCTACGGACAATGTTAGTACAATTATTGCAAACAGAAGAAATGAAGGATATTTTGTAATTAATAGGGGGAAGGAAATGGATAAAATTAAGACACGGAACAATTACTTATCAATATTACAATTATTATTATTATAATTATTATTATTATTATTATTTTTTTTTTTTAATATTATTATTATTATTATTTTTTTTTTTTTATATATAATATATATTTTTTATTATTACTGAGGTGGACTCACGGAATCTTCCGTCGCTGGTGGTCGGCGACTGCTGTCCGATGAGGAGCCCGACAACTGCTAGAGCTCGATGTTCTGAGCCCTGAGTGCGCACTGTAGTCTCCAGTGAAATCCTGAAGTGCCGCTGGACCACTAAGTGTAAGGGTCACGAGATTTGAGATTCAGTAGGGGCCAAATTGAAGAGCTTTTCGAGCTCTTTCAAATGAGCCCAAACTCGGCTATCCCAACTCCAACTGGGACGAAGTTAGGCCGCGGGGGGGTGAGGTCGCCCTGAGGGGGGTTGGGGGGGGGAAGTCTCGCGGGGAGTTTATTGAGGGGGGAAGGTTTTTTGGGGGAGAGGGAGGATGGCGACGTGGGGTGGGGGATGAGGAACAGATCCCTGTAGAAAGGTCCTGGAGTTCCAAGTCAGACAAGTCCAAACTCGGGTAGGATAGGACCAGTCGTTAAGGAGTTCCCTCGGGCTAACCTGATGATGAGCCGCGGAGTCGTCACGCTGATGGCTGGTCTGCAGGCAGATTCCTCGTCCGGCAACGGAGTCTTCAGTGAGGGCTTGATTGGCTGTTTCGACGTCACACCTCGTGTCGCGAACAACACGTGGGGCCAAAGTGAGGTTAATTTGGCAAAAAATCCACGTGTTTTGATGATTTTTATGTGCCAATAGCTCCCAAGCCCGTGCTCCGAATTTGCTGTTCTTGGTGTCTCTAGATAGGTCTCTGCTGCGTCTCTCAGGAATGATGTTCGCACAATAATGGCACTGACCTTGGCTGAGATATTCCCCACAGAAGTTTCAGGCGTACTGCTCCGCAACCAGAAGAGCCAGACACTTGCCCACACGAATCCTGGCAAATCAACACTCCACAATTCCACTGGTAACGCTTTGGCGCACGTAACTCAACGCGTTGAATTTTAATGAATTTTTAACGCGGAGGCGATGGTACTATTGCGACGTGTTATCGGTTACTGGGTTAGGTTAGGTTAGGTTAGGTTAGGTTAGGTTAGGTTAGGTTAGGTTAGGTTAGGTTTTTTTTTTTTTTTTTTTTTTTTTTTTATTTGTGGCAGGAGTGGGAAATCCATCATGGACACCCAGACTTCCTTGTAAGAAGACAGTCTGGGTAGTGCCGGACTCCTACCGGCTAAAAACCACTCCTGCCATGCGAAAGGCCCCTGCCGCCAAGTTGCGCAGAGATATTTATGGGCTGTAGTTGAAATTTTTGTTGAGCTGTATTTTAAAAAGATAATTGTAATAAATAGTTCATAATAAAATATCATGATAAATAATTCTACCAAATAAATAAATAAATACATTTAAAAATATCACTTTATATTGTATTTAAACAAAAGAAAACAAATCTGACTATGATTGTCAGGTTTGGTTTCCTTTGTTTACTGTTCGGACTATCATAGTAATATATACAATAAAATCATGTCTGTATTTTTTGTTGCTCATTATTATAGGAAGTCTTTCTTGGGTAATACTTTCCCCTATCCTTTCCTCTAGTTTGTACCTGGAGAAGGCATATACCGGGCAGTCCGTCAGGAGGTGGAGGACTGTCTCCTGCTTGTCGGGGTCACAGGCGCACGCCGGGTTCTCCTTGCACTTGAAGCGACTCAGGTACTCGGAGAACCCGCCGTGGCCTGTTAGGGCTTGGGTCAGCTCCTTGGTCATCTCCATCCTTCTTATCGTCCTGTACGCGGCGATCGCACAGGGAAAGAACATCTTCGTCGTGGCCGCCGTTTCTCCTGCGCAATATCTCCGGTTCCATTCGCCCAGCGTCTCCATTCGGATCATACGCTTGACGAATGAAACCGGGCATTTGTCATAGTCGGGTTGCCGCTTCGACTTCAGGGCAGCCTCCTTCGCGAGCAAGTCGGCTCTCTCGTTGCCCTCCAGCCCCGCATGAGCTTTCACCCAGAACAGGGAGACGCTCTTGTTCTGGGCGTTAATGCAGCGGATGGCGTCTCTGGTTTCTACTGCGAGGGCATGGAGGGCTTCGGGGTTCACGACTGTCTGGAGGGCTGCCATGGAGTCGCTGTAAATAGCGAACGCCGTCTCGGTCCTTCGGAGGACTTCCTTCACTGCTTTGCAGAGGGCGAGAAGCTCGGCCTGGTAGACGGTAGAGTAAGACGGCAAAGCAAGCTTGAGGGCCTTGACCTCCGCCTGGTCGGTCCACACCGACACTGCGGCTCCGACCTTGCCCTCAATCTTGCTGCCGTCTGTGAAAATACGCACCGCATAATCGCGGTGCTCATTGTATTGTTCCTCGTCTACCAGGCGTCGCAGTGCAATGGCCCTCTGCTCAGCCGGATGCGGCATCTCTAGTGCCGATACCACCCGCTCGATCTCCCGGTCTCCCAGCGCAGGGTGAGGTACCCCTCTCTTGGCCTCGTACAGCGAGGCTGCCTCCTTAATCCGGAGGTCAAGAGGGAGTATCCCAGCCAGCACCAGTGCTGAGTGTAGGGAGACCGTGCGGTAGGCTCGGCACAGCTTTTGCGCGAAGCTCCTCTGGACGGCGTTCAGCTTCTTCTGCAACCCGACTTTGTTGGCGGCCGGCGACCACGCGCTCGCCGCGTACAGGATGATAGGCTCCACTGCAGCCGTATAGATGCAGCGGATTACCTCTGGATGGAGACCCCAGCTGACCCTAGCTGCCCGCGACAGCTGTTTATATATGCCGACGGCTCGGGAACAGACGTTTGCGACGTGAGTGTTGAAAGTCAACTTATGGTCGATGGTGAGACCGAGCAGTTTGATTTCCTCAGACATGCCAATGTCTACCCCACCCATCCGGAGACATGGGGTGTCATGCTTCAGTTTGCGCGTGACCAGCATTGCTTTGGTCTTATGCGGCGCAAACCGAAGCTTGTTCGAGACACCCCATGCTCGCACGTACTCGAGGGCGACATTGGCATCCCTCTGGATTTCAAGAGCCGTCTCACCATCGAACACAAGGACAATGTCGTCAGCAAACGCCTGGCAATAGACCCCCATTTCCTCCAGAGCCTTTAAAAGTGGATCCAGCACAAGGTTCCAAAATATGGGACCACCGATTGACCCCTGGACGCATCCCTTCTCGGTCCTGGATTCGTACTCCACTCCCGCATATCTGACCTTCACCACCCTCTCGGACAAGTAGCTGTCTATGACCCGCCTCAAGTTTACAGGACACTTTTCCTCAGCCAATCGGACTCGTATGGCTGGCCACCATGCGCTATCGAAGGCCCCCTCAATATCCAGGGACACAATCGTGACAAGCCTCTTTGCGTTGAGTCCGTCACGAATGTGCCCCATCAGCGTATAGAGGGAGTCTTCGGTGCTTCGCTGAGGCATGAATCCGTACTGGCGAGTACTCATCCTGGGTAGCAGATAAAACTTGAGTCGGGCCACGAGCAGCTTCTCGAAGACCTTGCCGAGAACAGGCAAAAGCCCAATTGGCCTGTATGATTTTGGGGTGGTGTAGTCGTCTTTAGCGGGCTTGCGGAGCACGACGACAGTTGCCTCTTTCCAGGACCGCGGAAAGTATCCATGCGCCAGGCACTTGTTTACCAAGCGCAGAACTAAGTCTGGGTCTTGTCGGATCGTGTGGCCCCATATGTCCGCCGTCAGACCGTCGGAACCGGGGGCTTTTTTGGGGTTGAACGAGGAGACAGCTCGCTCCAGCTCGTCGAGTGTGAAGGGAGGGTCCGAAGGTTCAGCTTCGTACCCCCCGTTCACCTCTTCAGCTCGTTGCCGCACACGTTTGTGCTCCTCGTTATCCCCCTCCGAACGGTCCTCTGGGTAGAACACCTGTGCCAGATACATCGCCGAGGCCTCTGGGTCTAGAGTCCGGCCGTCCCTCACCATCGGCAAATCCTCCTCTCTCTTCTCCGTCCTACGGATCACCCGGTATATACCTTCCCACAAGCCTTCCCTGTCCTGCTTCTCGCAGAACCCCTTCCAGCTCTCGATTTTAGCTTGGACTACTGCACGCTCGTACTCTTCCTTCTGTTTCAGGTACTCCTCAACAACCTTTGGTCTACGAACTGGCGCTGCACAGCGGATCCTCCGCTTTTTAGTGACCACTAGCCTCTTCAGACTGGCGAGTTCATCAGACCACCACGGCACGGTTATCCTCTCTTTGGTCTTCTTTTTGGGTATCACGGATGTACAGGCGTCTTGCACTGCCGTTGTAAGTCCCTCGACTACCAGGTCTATTTTGTCCCTGCTGTCGATTTGATCGAACAGACTTACGGTCAAATTGTTGCTTTGCATAATTTGGCGCAGTTTCTTACGAAACTGCGTCCAATTTGCTTTCTTGGTGTTGTAGATCCTGGTAGTCCGGTTAACCGTGATACCCAAAGACTTCTCGAGGTGTATACTAAACTCAATGCCGTTGTGGTCCGACCCTGTCAAGTCGTCAACGACTCGCCAGCCGTCGGTCACCGTCAGCATATCCGCCGTGCAGGCTGTGACATCGACGCAGCTCGTGTAACGTCTGTCACCACGAACTACGTCGAAGGTTGGAGTTTCCCCTCTGTTGAGTACCTGCAGTCCAAGCTGGTCGAGAGCTCCCAGCATCTCGTCGCCTCTGCTGTTGGTCTCACTGCTGCCCCACCAGATACTCCAGGCGTTGGCGTCTCCTCCCATGATGAGCCTATGCGGGCCGGTCTCGCTTTCCACCTTTTTGAGGCTGTCCAGGTATGGCCCTAGGGGCTGGTCCGGTTCGAAGTAGAACGAGACCAGAGTTAGTCTCCAGGCACCAGTTTGGATCCCCACCACGACGATGTTGTCCGTGGTGAGTTCTGGGTACTGTCGTACGGTCAGTTTGGGGTCAAAGACGGCTATGGCCGCTTTGACAGTCCCTTCTCCTTGCCTGGTGCTCTGGAAGATTCGGACACCTCTGGTCCCGCTCATCCTCTTCACACTGCCCACGTAGGGTTCCTGGATCAGCGCTGCGGTGGCTTTGCGCTTCTCGGCCTCAAGCATAAGCTCTTGGGTCGCCAACTTCTTCCTTTGGAGATTTGCCTGGAGCATCTTGTACGGCATCGTGTTTGCTGGGACCACCTTAGCAATAGGCGACGGACGCTCGTGCCAGCCTGTCCCACCTGACTCGAACAGGACACTCAGGGTTAAAGGCGTTGTGATCGGTTCTCTCCATCTTCGCCTTGACGCAGTTGGGGCACTTCGGTGTTTCCGCCTTTAGCCACTGGGCACATTCTGCTCGTAGGTGCTGGCCTCCACAGTGGCTGCATGAGTCGGCCGGTTCTTTACAGAGCCGCCGACTATGTCCATAGCCCAAGCACCTAGTGCACTGCACCAGTGGCGACTGGTCATCGACGAAGACGGTCTGGAGATCGATGCGCGCTCTTCCCTTCTCGAGCATCCTGTTCCAGACAGCCGGAGACGTGCTGACAACGACGTTGCTGGTTTGGGGGTTCCGCGAGTTCCTCTTGAATTTAACCGTCATTCGATCCTCCCCATTGTCGAGACCGCGAAAGACGTCCCGGTTTTGGTTCCGTAGCGCCTCCAGCAGTTCCTCGTCGGAGTGTATGCGGAGGACGCCACGGAACACTAGTAGCGGGTCCTTGTTCTTCACGTCCTCGACAACGAGGTGGTCTCCTGACTTCTCTATCCTTTCCCTAACTCTCTTCCTATCTTCCGCCGACCTACAGCCCATAATAATTTTTCGGTCTTTGGCCTTTCTTACGCTCTCTATTTCGATTCCTCCCTCTTTGGCTTTAACCGCCTCTCTTATTTTCTTTATGACGTCCTCCCCCGAATCCCCCTCGTCTTTTGACGTCACCACTATCGAGTGCAGCGCGGTCCTGCCTGGGGTCTGCCTTTTCGGTGGACCCGCCGCCACACTCGCGTAGGTAGCCGTCTTCTCCAATAGTTCCCCCTGCCTCTCCATCGCCCGCTGCAGCTTTTCCATCTTCTCGCTGCTCTCCTTCACCAGCGCGCTATGCTCCGCTAGTGAAGCGAGCAGCGAGTTAACTTCTGGAAGGCTCTTGGGTGCTTCTGGTGGAAGTGTGGCCTTAGTGGCCTCCTCCCTTGTCAGTTCAGCCCCCATCACTTGTACAGCAGCCGCCGCCCCCTCCTTCACGAGCTGGTACAGCCGTTCCACCGATTGCGTGATACCGGCTTTCAAGTCTGCCCTCAAATTGCGCGAATCGCCAAGGTGCGACTTCGCGCGCAGAAGGCAGTTGCGAGCCTCGGTCACCCGATCGGTGGGTTTGCTCGGTTGCAGCTGGCTGATCCCCGGTGACGCTCCCTGTGTCTCGGTAGAAGTGCGGCGCGCCACCGCCTTGCCGTCCGGCTGGGAAGTGGCGCGCTTTGAGGCCTTCTGGGAAGCCGTCACGGTCGGGGCAGCTTTCTTTAGTGGGTTCGCGGCGGCTGACGGGAGAGGCTGAGATTCAGCAATTTTCCCGTTTTCCCACTCGCCAATGCTTCGCCTCACACTAGAGGCCTGAGTTGAAGCACTGGGAGGGGAAACCTCCCCCTCGAAGGTGATAGAGAGCGCCGCGTTCGATGGAGAGACTTGGGGACCCTTGGAACCCTTCTTGGCTGGGGTCCGAGAGAGGAACATGGTAAGGGAGTAAAAAATTTAATAGTAAAAAATTAAATCCTAAATTTGAAATAAATAAATAATATATACTAATAATTATGGTAAAAGTCTAAAATAATGTACTGATCCCTGTAAAGAGGGGATCAGTAAGTCAATAAAATAAGTCAATATGTATCCTCAATAGAGGTGTCAATAAAACAAATAAATTACAATAAAACAATAATAATTAAAACTTATGTGCTGATCCCTGTAAAGAGGGGATCAGTATGTCTATAAAATGTCAAAATTATCCTCTAAAGAGGTGTCAAATTTAAATAAAATTGGAGTCCTCAATCGAGGCGTCAGAAGCAACTAATAAAATAAAAAGAGCTTCAATAAAGGCCGCCGTCAAGCACACAAATGTCTGTTTCTGCTCCACTTGCCACCCCCTACAATTTAGAGCAATAAAAATATTTTGCTAAATCCACTATATTACTACTATATAAATAAAGGGTGGGTGGGCGGGCCTGAAAATTTGCACTTTTTGCAGTTCTTTGCTGTCGGGTGTAAAATTTTCCTATGGGACGCAAATTTTTTAGGGTCGGGGCGCACAGGCGACGCGCTGGCCCGTGTTTTGAGACTACTTTGGTCACGATCGGACCACAAAAACGGGAGTTATTATCAGATAAGTGTCAATTTTTTAATAAAAAAGTCAATATTTTGCGAAAATCGAAAAATTTTCTTCTAGGAAATGTCTAATCTGATTTGTTTTTTGCAGGAATCCTGTAGGGCGAGCAGAGGCGCGTACGACGGCACCCTCAGAACCGACCTACGTCAACCAGGGATCGAGATATAAAATTTTGAAGAAATGAAAATTTGGAAAAATGGTTTTTCTTGAATAAAAAGTTTCCCTGTGAAAATCTTTGAATTATTTTACCAGGATCGTATAGGTCTCGCAGAGACGCGTCCAAAAACGTATAATAGTACCCTGTAGCTAGTATATATAGGTTAGGAATCAGATCACCGGTTAGGTTAGGTTAGGTTAGGTTAGGTTAGGTTAGGTTAGGTTAGGTTAGGTTAGGTTAGGTTAGGTTAGGTTAGGTTAGGTTAGGTTAGGTTAGGTTAGGTTAGGTTAGGTTAGGTTAGGTTAGGTTAGGTTAGGTTTTTTTTTTTTTTTTTTTTTTTATAAATTTCGCACACGCCACTCCCTGCCCTGAACAGGGTCGTTATAAAATCATTATTTGTTTTCAACTCTGAATATTGTATTAAGTTTTATTTTATGAATGTTCCTTTATTATTGTTATATTTCTGATTTTCTTTTTAATTTTTGCCATGTTTTAACTTTGTCTGGTATGTTTTTATTGGTTTTCATTCCTTATGTAAATATTTTCGTTATATTTTATGTTTTAGTTAGTTTTATGTTATATGTTTTATGCTACGTTTAATATTTCATTTATTATTTTATATTTAGATTTATAATATTAGATACTGTAATATATATTATGTTATTTAAATAGCTGTATATTTATATGTTTCATTCTTAATTTCTTTTTCCTTTCCTCAAGGGTTGCGCAAACGCTTGGATTCTCCCAATATTTTGCGCTTGCTTGGGGCCTTTCTTCAATTTTTAGCTTTCCGTCCATCTTTTTATTAATATATAGTTTGTTTTATACGAGTAAGTGTAAATAATATATATGTTGTAAGTCATGTATCATATTTAATCGTGTTTATCTTATTTATTTCTTTTTACTACGACCTCTGCTACTTCCTTTGCATATTTTAGAAATATATTTCGGGTTTTTCTGTCAGCCATAATTCCTTTCAATTTATCTATGCCGATCTTCGTTGCCATTTCCTGCTCACTATCATATCTCGCTCGACTGAAAATCGGGCAGTCGAGCAAGATATGTAGGGCGGATTCCTCGACCCCAGGGGCACAGGCGCACGATGGGTTCTCCTTGCACTTGAATCTGGTCAGATACTCGGAGAACCCACCGTGCCCCGTCAGTATCTGTGTCGTGATACAGTCCAGCGCAATTTTCTTTATAATTCGGTACCCCTCGATGGCGTCCGGAAAGAAGGCTTTAGTCGTCCCGGCAGTCGTCCCTGACTGATACCTCCGGTTCCACTCGCCAAGAGACTCCCGTCTGATTTGTCCCTTGACGAATGAGACCGGGCACTTATCATAGTCAGGGGCGCGTTTTAACGAGAGGGCAGCCATTTTTGCCAGGCAGTCGGCGCGTTCGTTGCCCGCAAGCCCCGCGTGGGCCTTCAACCAGAACAAGGACACAGTTTTGTTCTGGTCAAAGGCCGTCCGGAGGTTTTTGCGGGCCTCAACAGCCAGGGGGTGCAGGGAGCCATTATTTACAACCGTATCCAGCGCAGACCTAGAGTCGCTGTAAATTGCGAAGCTCTGCTGAGCACCTCGAACAATGTCTCCCGTGGCTCTGCATACGGCCAGGAGTTCCGCCTGATAGACGGTGCCGTAAGATGGCAGCTTAAGCTTGACGGCCTTGGTTTCGGCCGCGCCTTCCCAGTAAGATATTGCGGCCCCCACCTTGCCGTCAATCTTACTGCCATCTGTGTACATTTTGACGGCAAAGTCGCTATTGGCGTTTAGCTCTTCTTCGTCTATCAGGCTCTTGAACTCCAGGTGCATATGCGCAGCCGGGTGTCCATTCTCGGTGTGCCCTGCTCTCCGCTCGACCTCCCTGCCCGCCAAGTCTGGCCGGGGCACTCCCCTCTTTGCTTCGTAAAGGGCGGCTGCCTCTTGAATACGAATATCGAGTGGGAGTATCCCGGCAAGAAGCAACGCTGCGTTCAGGGAGACCGTGCGATAGGCTTTGCAGAGCTTCTGTGCGAATCCACGCTGGATGGCGTTAAGTTGTTTCTTAGCTCCCAGTTTCCCCACTGCCGGCGCCCAGGCGCTCGCCGCGTACATAATCACTGGTTCTATGACTGCATTATAAATTATCCTAATGACATCTGCGTTGAGGCCCCAGCTGATCTTGGCCGCCCTCGACAGCTGCCCGTATATACTAACTACTTTCTTGCATACATTATAAATATGCTTGTTAAATGTCAGGCAGCTGTCGATGGTTAGGCCCAAGATTTTTATTTCTTTAGTCATGCCGATACTGACCCCGCCCATGCTCAGGAGCGGTTCGTCGTATTTGAGCTTTCGCGTCACCACCATTGCTTGTGTTTTGTGGGGCGCGAACTTAAGCTTATTTTTAACTCCCCACTCCCCAACATAGGCGAGGGCAGCATTGGCCTGTCCTTGGACCTCCAACGCAGTGTCCCCGTCGATAACCAGGACTATGTCGTCGGCGAACGCCTGGCAATAGATGCCCCTAGCAGTCAGCTCCTTCAGCAGAGGGTCAAGGATGAGGTTCCATAGAATGGGACCTCCTATGGAGCCCTGGACACACCCCTTGGTTGTATTTGTGGAGTGTGTCTCCCCACCGTACCTCACCTCGACCCTCCTATCCTGAAGGTAGCTGCCGATAATTTGCCGTATATTTGCGGGACAACCCTCCTCTCTTAGCCTGACCTTTATGGCCGGCCACCATGCGCTATCGAAGGCTCCCTCTATGTCCAATGAGATCACAGTTATTAGCTTTTTAAGCTTAAGCTTGCCTCTTATGTGTCCCATTAGGTCATAGAGGGAGTCCTCGGTGCTCCTTTGGGGTACGAAACTATACTGGCGGGCGCTCATATTGGGGAGGAGGTGCCATTTTAGCCTCCCCACGATCATTTTTTCGAGTACCTTGCCTAAGACCGGGAGCAGGCCGATTGGCCTGTAGGACTTTGGCTGGAAGTAGTCCTCTTTAGCGGGCTTTCGCAGGACAACGACGGCCGCTTCTTTCCAGGGCCTTGGGAAGTGGCCCAACTGCAAACACTTATTTGTGATGGCCAGGAAAGTCCCTGGGTCCTGCGAGACCACTCGCGCGCAGATGTCTGCCGTGAAACCATCCGCACCCGGGGCCTTTTTTGGGTTAAAGCTTTCCACGGCCACTCTCAGCTCCTGTTCCGTGAACGGGGGGTCATGGTTCTCATCATGTTCCGCGCTCACGGACTCAGCTTGCTGTCGAGTGGCCTGGTGGTAAGCATTGTCCTCACTTTCACGGTCCTCCGGGTAGAATGTTTCAGCGAGCAGTCTCGTCGACTCCTTCAGGCTCAGGAACTTTCCATTACACTTTAAGGGGACGTCTTCGTGCCTTTTCGACGTGCGGCCGATCACCCTGTAAATACCTTCCCAAAGCCCTTCCCTGTCCTGTTTCCCGCAAAACTCCTTCCAGCTTTTAGTCTGGGCCTCCCTAGTCCTAGCAAAGTACTCTGTCTTCGCCTGCAGGTACCTGTCTATCACCCCTGCCTTCCGGGAGGGGGCCGCGCAGCGTATACGTCTCTTCCTGGTGGCAACTTCCTTCTTCAGGGTGGCCAATTCGTCGGACCACCACGGCAAGGTGAGTTTGGTGTGTGTCTTTAAGCGTGGAATGTGTTCTGTGCATGCTTTGTGTATATTGTTTGTGAATGTGTTTATTGTGTCTTCGAGTTGTTGAGTGTTGCTGATAGTTGTTACTTCCGACGGGCTGATTTGAAATTCCGCATTTAACTGCGCCAGTTTCCCACAAAACTGACTCCAGTTAGCCTTCTTCGTGTTATACAGCCTCGTCGTCCGTTGTGTGTGTATGGTCTCACCTTTCTTCAATTTTATATTGAAGGTTATGCCGTTGTGGTCCGAGTTTATCAGACTCTGATCCACCTTCCAGTTGTCCACCAGGTCGAGTAAGTCCGTTGTGCACGCGGTAATATCAACATGACTTGCAAACGTTCTCCCCCCCCGTACGGTTTCGAAGGTAGGGGTGTCACCGACATTAAGCACCTGCATGCTGAACTGATCGAGAGCGCCCACCAGGCTCTCTCCCCTGGGATCTGTTGCCCCACTACCCCACCATACGCTTTTGGCGTTAGAGTCCCCCCCGATCAGGAGTCTCGTTGAGTTGGCCGTCGCCATTTTCGTAAGCTGCTCCTGGTATGGCTCTATAGGCTTATCTGGCTCGAAGTAGAAGGAGGCCAGCGTGATTTCCCAGGCAGCCGTGCGGATTTTTACGACCACGATGTTATTGGTCGTGTATTCTGGGCACTGTATCACGTCTATGTCACTATTAAAGACGGCGATTGCTGCTTTTACAGTGCCCTGCGCACGGCTGGTGTTCTGGAAAATTCTGGCCCCCCTATACTGCTTGAGCACACCGATATTGCCTACGTATGGCTCCTGGAGCAGCGCAATCGAAATTTTGCGACTGGCGGCCTCAAGCATGAGCTCGTCCGTAGCCAGTCGCATTCTTTGCAAGTTTGCCTGGACGAACCCATGCCTCTTAACCTCTTCACGGGGGAGTGCTCCCGTCATATTGACCGCGGTGGCGCCCTCAGCAATACGCGACGGTAGACCGTGCTATTGCGTCCCACCGCCTGCGTAACGGGCAGTCCGTGCTAAACCCATTGTGTCCTAAGTTGTCATAACCCGCCCTTTTACAATTACAGCATCTGGGAGGCTCCCCAGCCAGACGCGTTGGGCATTCCGCTCTTAGGTGAGTGTCGCCGCAATGTGAGCACAGGTCATCACTCCCGGTACACTGCTTTCTGCCATGGCCAAAACCAAGGCATTTCGTGCACTGCACAAGGGGGGTTTGATCGAACACCCTCACCCTTTGCAGATCTATGTGTGCACGGCCTGCCCTGGTCAGGATCTGCCATACCCGGGGAGAGACCTGCACCACCACATGACTCTCATGTGGGTTTCGTGCTCTCTTTCGATATTTAACGGCGACCCTCACCTCCTCTTTCTTTAGCTCGCCCAGGAGGTGTTGATTTTGCTTAAGGATCGCCCTGGTGATGTCGTCGTCTGTATTGTATGACAAGACATCCGCTAACATCACCAGAGGATCCCTATTTAAGGCCTCCTCAATTTTGAGTCCGGTCGCGGAGCTCCCCAGTCTGTTCTTTACCAGTTCCAGCTCCTCGCGGGTTTGACAACCCAGGACCACCCTCTGGTCTCTGGCTTTACGGACTTTATCTATGCGAATGCCCGTCTCCTTGGCATCCACCGCGATCCTAATTTTATCTACGACGGCACTACTAGTGTCGTCAGTATTGTCGGAGCTTACAATGATTGAGTGCAGCGGTGGCGGTGGCACATAGTGCTGACTCGCCGCGACACTCGCATAGCTCCGACTATGGGAGGAGGAGAGGGGAGCAGGGGGCATTCCGACTTCTTGCTGATTAATTTTCTCGCAGAGTGTGCGTGTAAAGAGCGCACACTCTGCTATCTGTTTCCTGTTCTCCCTTATTTCTTCCACCACGTCCACCAGTGTTGATAGCCCGACGTGATCCACCGTTGTCTGAGTAAACACCTCCGTTTTTCCAACCTTCCCTCCGCTTTCTCCCGCCAATGGAGATCCCTTGACCAGGGCGATCAGGGTTGCCATTATTTGGATCAATTCCGAGGTATTTTTGGTGATTATGGCTTTTATCTCTCGTTTGAGGTTTCCCGATCTACCCATGGCCTCCTCCATTTCTACACCCATGGCCTTGGCTCGGGTGAGGAGGTTCTCTGCCCGCTCAGTTGGAACCACGCTCGCGGATGGCTGCGGCTGCTGGACTGCCAATTCAGGTGAGTTACGCGCGACAGTATTAACGTCGCCGCTATTGGAAACATCCGCGCCGTGGTCAGGCGAGAAGACGCAGGGTGGCGTATGGAGGGCAGAGGGGGAAGTGTTTTTGACGAAAGTTTTCCGTCTAATGTCACTCGATGTCTTTGTCATTTTTTGCGTTTGGTGGGGTCGAGAACATTATTGAAGAAAAAGGTAAAACGAGTAAAAAGTATAAAATATATTATAATGGCTGTATGATAAGATTAAAATTTGGGTGATAAATAATCGTAAAATATTTAAATTAAACACTACTTCCCCAATAAGGGCGTCGGTGGACTAACTATAAGGTCCTCAATAGAGGCGTCAACTTAATTAATAAACCCTCAATAGAGGGGTCAAAGTCAAAATAAAAAAGAAAAATTAAAATAAAACCTCAATAGAGGTGTCAAAAATATTTGTCGATTGAAAAGGAGCCTCAATAAAGGCTGTAGTCCAGGACGTAAGTGTATATTTCGAAAGGGCTTTTTATATCCTATTACTTAAAGCAATAAAAATATTTTGGTATTCCTACAATTGGAAATAAAGGGTGGGTGGGCGGGGCGGAAAATTTGAAGTTTTTGCGGTTTTTTACTGTCGGGTGTAAAATTTTCCTATGGGACGCAAATTTTTTAGGGTCGGGGCGCACAGGGCGACGCGCTGGCCCGTGTTTTGAGACTACTTTGGTCACGATCGGACCACAAAAAACGGGAGTTATTATCAGATAAGTGTCAATTTTTTTGAATAAAAAAGTCAATATTTTGCGAAAATTGAAAAATTTTCTTCTAGGAAATGTCTAATCTGATTTGTTTTTTGCAGGAATCCTGTAGGGCGAGCAGAGGCGCGTACGACGGCACCCTCAGAAACCGACCTACGTCAACCAGGGATCGAGATATAAAATTTTGAAGAAATGAAAATTTGGAAAAATGGTTTTTCTTGAATAAAAAGTTTCCCTGTGAAAATCTTTGAATTATTTTACCAGGATCGTATAGGTCTCGCAGAGACGCGTCCAAAAACGTATAATAGTACCCTGTAGCTAGTATATATAGGTTAGGAATCAGATCACACCTTCGAAATCAACGCTCTGGCTAGTAAACTTTTGAGCGTATATCTATATAACTATAGTACTATAATTTTACTGATTTTGGAATTTCCGCTGACTACTGCTAGACTCGCGGCTGGTTTTTTCTCTATTCGATTCTCATATACTCTCGGCGCACGGGGTGTTAATATTGTCCGGGAATATCAAGGAATACTCTGGATTAACGGGAATAATCTATAAAAAATGTATGAAAATTTGAAGTTTTTGCGGTTTTTTACTGTCGGGTGTAAAATTTTCCTATGGGACGCAAATTTTTTAGGGTCGGGGCGCACAGGCGACGCGCTGGCCCGTGTTTTGAGACTACTTTGGTCACGATCGGACCACAAAAACGGGAGTTATTATCAGATAAGTGTCAATTTTTTGAATAAAAAAGTCAATATTTTGCGAAAATTGAAAAATTTTCTTCTAGGAAATGTCTAATCTGATTTGTTTTTTTGCAGGAATCCTGTAGGGCGAGCAGAGGCGCGTACGACGGCACCCTCAGAAACCGACCTACGTCAACCAGGGATCGAGATATAAAATTTTGAAGAAATGAAAATTTGGAAAAATGGTTTTTCTTGAATAAAAAGTTTCCCTGTGAAAATCTTTGAATTATTTTACCAGGATCGTATAGGTCTCGCAGAGACGCGTCCAAAAACGTATAATAGTACCCTGTAGCTAGTATATATAGGTTAGGAATCAGATCACACCTTCGAAATCAACGCTCTGGCTAGTAAACTTTTGAGCGTATATCTATATAACTATAGTACTATAAATTTTACTGATTTTGGAATTTCCGCTGACTACTGCTAGACTCGCGGCTGGTTTTTTCTCTATTCGATTCTCATATACTCTCGGCGCACGGGGTGTTAATATTGTCCGGGAATATCAAGGAATACTCTGGATTAACGGGAATAATCTATAAAAAATGTATGAAAATTTGAAGTTTTTGCGGTTTTTTACTGTCGGGTGTAAAATTTTCCTATGGGACGCAAATTTTTTAGGGTCGGGGCGCACAGGCGACGCGCTGGCCCGTGTTTTGAGACTACTTTGGTCACGATCGGACCACAAAAAACGGGAGTTATTATCAGATAAGTGTCAATTTTTTGAATAAAAAAGTCAATATTTTGCGAAAATTGAAAAATTTTCTTCTAGGAAATGTCTAATCTGATTTGTTTTTTTGCAGGAATCCTGTAGGGCGAGCAGAGGCGCGTACGACGGCACCCTCAGAACCGACCTACGTCAACCAGGGATCGAGATATAAAATTTTGAAGAAATGAAAATTTGGAAAAATGGTTTTTCTTGAATAAAAAGTTTCCCTGTGAAAATCTTTGAATTATTTTACCAGGATCGTATAGGTCTCGCAGAGACGCGTCCAAAAACGTATAATAGTACCCCTGTAGCTAGTATATATAGGTTAGGAATCAGATGGGTTAGGTTAGGTTAGGTTAGGTTAGGTTAGGTTAGGTTAGGTTAGGTTAGGTTAGGTTAGGTTAGGTTAGGTTAGGTTAGGTTAGGTTAGGTTAGGTTAGGTTAGGTTAGGTTAGGTTAGGTTAGGTTAGGTTAGGTTAGGTTA